>OX038874.1:24019265-29839265 GCA_943789525.1 Agriphila geniculea
AGATTCGATTCGATTCGCTTGTGATTGAGTCATTTCTCCAAACAAGATTCTCTAATACTAGTTTTAACTAAAGCTCTCAATAAGAACTAGTTTTATCTGAAATTTAAATATACGTTGTAGTAAATTCTAGTTTTAACTAGGTAAAACTAGTTCTTACATAGGCACTTAGTTCAAACTAGTTTATACTAGAGAAAACGCGTTTTAACTAAAAACAGGTTTTTACGGTAACATACATATATTTTTTTTATGAAAGATAGGCAAACGCTTGTCCGCTATCACGCTTGATGGTAAGCGATGATGCGATCTACGATGGAACACGCTTACCTAGAAGATACCTATTCCCTCGCAAACTTGAAGGCCCCATTGTACCTATCGGGAAACAGACTATTACCACAGAATACATAATAGTTATTACTATAATATGTAATAATATTACTTACACTCATTTATGTTTTTCTACTCTGTCACATCGGGTGTACCTGTAAAGATAGAATAAATGTGTTGTAAATAAATAAAATATATAGTTTGTAATTAAGGTTTCAGTGAAAAAGTAAGGTTTTTTAGCTTTGTGTCTACAACTTTTAATGCAAAGACTGTAGCAATCCAGAAACATGCGATAGAGATATTTTGAGTACCTACTTAGCCAGAGTGATATGACATAATGAATCACTGCCAAGAAATTGAATATTTTTTGATACATTCTATGTGAAAATGTCGATAACGTTTTTTACCAATCGCACTAAGAACTTAAGACGTAATTAAATAATACGTCGCCTCATTCATAATTTAGTGTAAAAGAGAATTTTATAAACAATATTTTGCTACCAGCCTTATTATTGATTCACTGGAGTAATCTGACGTTTTTGTAACCATGAACGTTTGAGGCTTGTTTAAAAAATGTCCGAGCTTGTAAATAAGACAACATTATTTTACAATTTGACATTAGAATCTGTTAGTTTACTCCAGTGAATTCATAATTAGACTTTACTACTTTCCTGGGAGAAAAAATGAAATTTAGGTTATCATAAAGTTTTTTGGATAGAACTATTAACACATTTTTAGGGTTCCGTACCCAAAGGGTAAAAACGGGACCCTATTACTAAGACTCCGCTGTCCGTATGTCTGTCTGTCTGTCACCAGGCTGTATCTCATGAACCGTGATAGCTAGAAAGTTGAAATTTTCACAGATGATGTATTTCTGTTGCCGCTATAATAACAAATACTAAAAACAGAATAACATTTATATTTAAGGGGGCTCCCATACAACAAACGTGATTTTTTGCCATTTTTTGCTCGATATTAATAACGACAACAGGTAGATAGTTAAAATTTTCACAGATGATGTATTATGTTGCCGCTATAACAAAAAATACTAAAAACAGATTAAAATTAATATTCAAGGGGGGCTCCCATACAACAAACGTATTTTTTTTGCCGTTTTTGGTACGAAACCCTTCGTGCGCGAGTTCGACTCGCACTTGGCCGGTTTTTTTTTCAATATTTCAGGTATTGCTTTGGACTTTTGTGAACATCATTAAGTCATTATCAAATTTAAAATAGTTGAAGGAGCTAATATTTTAATAAGCGACTATCTACGACACATAAATCCTCTATGTAAGAAGTATACTCATTTAAAAAGTGGTTTCAAAAGATGTTTTAATAACATCTTCTTAGTTAAATTAATACGAGTGTACAGAGTTTAAACATTGTATTTATTTAGCGTTGGGACATGCGTAATCTAGAGTTACACTGCACTAAACAGAGTTATGGGGCTTGTTTGAACATGCAACAGAGTTATGGTGATTGGTTAAATATAACTGATAATTATCCGACTGAGAACTTTAAAGGATGACTTATATTAGACCGAGCCGGTGCGTCGTCCTATGTACTTATATTTACACACGTGTTTGGTAATAGCCTTATTTAGCCAAATATGTTTTTCTCCGTTAAATAGGTACAGATATTGCATTCGTGAAGTCATATTTGGTCGGAGAGTGCGATGAATAATCTATTTGTATTTTCAAGACTTTGATTATTCAAGATTATTCCGTTATAATTCGGAGACTGCGGCGGGGTCTTTGCTATCGTAGAAAAGATAAAAAAAGACGTGATTTTGGTGAATTTAATCATATTGTGGAAGACAAATAAGTATTGCTAGCCTGAATCACTCTGATCCTACAAACATTTATGTTCGGAAATTAAGTTAATTAACATTTCTTCATCTTTTTTTACTTTGTTAACGCACGAAAACGTGCTTTAAAATCCCAACAAGTTTGAATTGTATTCGGACGTCGGAAGTACAGTCACGAGCAATAAGATGTACACACCATAGAACTTTGTCACATTACGTTTTGAATAACCTAGGTATAACATTATCACACTGAGATATATTGTTTAAATGTGACATAGTTCTAAAGTGTGTATATATTATTGCTCGTGACTGTACGTATACGTATGACTAACGCACACCCAGTGTGTACGCTCCCAAAGTACTCGAAAGGTCGAGATCGTTCTTGCGTATACGTACGTGTTCGCACGAGTAAAATTCGTACCAAAACGTCTCCAAAGTGCTCGCCTAAGTACTAATTTACCTCCTAAACGGTCAAGCATGGCTTGTCAAGCATGGCTTGTCAAGCACGTAAATTTCTCAGTTTGTCAATTACATTTTAATCATCTAGGAGAGATGCTTGTCAAGCACGTAGCTTATCAAAGGTAAGCCACACCCTCAATTGGTAGTAGTGGTGGTAATTACGTGTACGTGCTTGACAAGACATGCTTGACCGTTTTTTAGGGGTACATAAAGACTGAAAATAAGTAACCACGTTGTCAGTTAAGAAAGCAATATAGTAACCGTCTAACCTGGTAGATGGAGTGGTTGGTCGGCTAGAAATGGGGGTGGCATAATGAAACATGTCGGATGGGACGGGATGCGGTCCAAACACGGCACGGTCCAATACAATTCATTCTTAAAAGTTTATATTTCTAGTTTTTACTAGAAAATTATATGTTGTAAGATGAATATGGTAATGTGTGCTAGTTCGTTAGCGTAAGAAGAGCTTAGACTTCTAAATCGGTTGCGTTATTATATAATTCTACTAAATCAGGCATATTTTGTTAGTTAACAGGTATGCAAATGTTTTTCTGAGAGATGGTTTAACTAGCTACTGTAACGACAGTATCAATTTAAATTAAAACTCCTTTGAAGTGGTTTGAAACAACAAAATGTGAGAGAAAAAACGTCAGATTACAGAAAAAGTTTAGTGAAAGGTCAGAACTGCGTATTTTGTACAGTACCCTTAGCACGAACAGCTATCGAAAAAAATAACGCGCGTAAAATCATTCGATAGTGCCATTTTGTATTGGAAATTTGTACAACGCCATCTACCGCCGAATAGCGAAATTAAAATTTCCATAGATAATTCTCTATCGAGTAATTTTACGTGCGTTTTTTTCTCGAAAGCTGTTCGTGCTAAGGGTACAGATCGGATTTAATTTTTTTGGGCTAGCGAGTTCAATTGTTCATTTCCTGACATTTTGACACTTATAAGAAAGGAGTATGGTGTTCCCTTTTTAGGTCTATAAGTCTCAAGATTTTACCAATCATAAAAAGTAGTAGAACCAACATAACATCATATTATGTTGTATTAAGGTTGTAAGAGCGTTTTATATTACATTTATAAGCCATGCCTAAAATAAAAGAACAATCCTACATATCTACAACAGCTTGATTGTACTGCACAAACGATGCTTTAGTAATACCAAGAATATTATCGTGGTAGGTACAAGCTTTTCCTAGAAGCTTTCAAGTGTTCAAAATAGTTTCGTGCCATCATAAGACACCTTCATCAAGTAGTTTAATTATTCAGCTAATTAAGCACGGAGGCTTTCAGGCGAGTCACGAATCGATTAATGGAAAAGTGCGTATTTAAATAACGAGCACGTTTGGCAGCTTGCGAAAGCTAAGACGGGAAGAGTGAGGAAAAGTTATTCTAGATGATGTTTTGAAAATAGTATCAAAAATCGTGAGCATAGTCGTGATAAAAAGTGACGTATGCATTTAGTTAACTCTAAGCCCCTTCTTAAACGACGCGATTCAAAACTGACGAAACCAGTTTGAAACTATAGTTGCAAACTAGTTAGTGACAAGGATTCGTACACGGCGCTACCAAATTTAGTTGAAAAACCTACACAAAGCGCCTATTACGATAAAGTATCGCGATAAACGTACGATGTTCGGTCCCACTCCTTGACATTATTAACTCATATATAAGGTTCAAAATCAAGTAAATCGATTAAAAGATCGTCCGACTATCGTAATTCTTTTTTGTTAGTAGACCTCAGTTTCCAGTTGCAGTTGGCAATCAGTTGCGCGCGACCAGCATGACCGGTTGCGAGTGATTAGTTGCAAACGCATTGCCAACCAGTTGCAATTGGTAGCGTCGTGTACGAACCGCCATTGAAATACTAGTGCTGTGACTATTTAGCAACTCATTGGTGATTAGAGTTTTCAACCAGTTTATTTTCAGACGCGCCGTGTAAGATGGGGCTAACTTTTGGGTTGTGCAATGGTTTGTGAGGAGGAATGGGATTTTCATAATGTTACAGGAGAACATCTCCAAACCAAGTTGTACTCAATTTGGGTCAGTTCGTGAGAACCAGTAAAATAAATTTTAATTTCTGTTACGAGTCAGGGTGTTACTAATAAGTACCTCTACTTATATTTAAAAAGTATGTAAAGTAGTATGTCAGTTGTCTAGCACCAATATTACAAGATTTGCTTAGTTTGGGGAAAGATGGTGCTGTGTGAAATTGTCCAAGCCTTTAAAAAAAATTCAATGTAAGAGACCACGCAGTACTTATGTAGAGGAACGCACGCGGACTGCATGGGGTATGGCGTTTTTAATACAATTATAATTTTACTGGTCTTCATAAACTGCGTCTGCTAGCCTATTTTTACCGACTTCAAAAGGAGGGAGGTACTCAATTCGACCCGTTTTTTTTTTTTTTTTTTTTGTTTTGTTTTTTGTATGTACACCGATTACTCGAAGGCGGCTGGACCGATTGAAATGATTCAAACGTTATTACATTAGGTAAACTCCCAAGTTGGTTTCATTTTTTAAAATTTTGAAATCGGTTCAGTACTTTTCAAGTAATCTTGAAAAAAGCACGAAAATAGTATGATTTCGTGTGAACTACCTCGATGATCAGTCGTATAACTTCTTTGTTTATGAACTAAATAAGATAATTATTTTTTGTTGGAAAAGGGATATCTTAAGTGTAGTTCTTTAACCGACTTAAAAAAAGGAGGTTCTCAGTTTGACCCGCATGTATGTTATGTATGTTTCTCCGCGATTAACTCACGTTTGGCTGAGCCGATTTTTTTACCTAAATAATATACCTACACTATATAATACAAAAGGTACCTACACTAAAAATAAAAAAATAAAAAATTGTTTAAAAAAAACAAAAAACCGACTTCAAAAAACCTACCTCTAAAAAGCAAGAAATAATATTCGTAATAATAAAAACACGTCTATTGAAGTCGGGTGGGGCTTTTAGAATAAAAAAAAGGAATTTGTACTCCAGCCCCACCCGACTTCAATAGACGTGTTTTTATTATTACGAATATTATTTCTTGCTTTTTAGAGGTAGGTTTTTTGAAGTCGGTTTTTTGTTTTTTTAAACAATTTTTTTTCTACTTTAAGGATTGAAACGGAGCGTTAGTATTACCTTGGTAAGATGAGATAATCCAGTAAGATCGTTCTCCTAGCCTATTTTGATAGATAGGTAGGTATCCCAGTTGAACTGGGTAACAATACCCTTAGGCTGCGAACGCATCGACAGGTGCCTAGATATATCCAGGTTACTTAGTGACCGCACTGGTGTGATCGAGCCGCTAGGATAGTCGCATTGGTCTCATAGTCTTTGGTTGTAAGCCTCGCGCTTACGATACATTCTAGGTAGTCGCCTGGATGTATCGAGGCACCTAGCGCGCAGTGCGAATGGTTGCGAACATTTGTGAACATTTGTTTTACTTGGTTACAATACATATCTAGGCTGTATACAGGGTTATTTGTAAATCACCAACAACCTCGTAGGAGTAGATTACTAACACCATTTACAACAAAATTTGTTCTACGACTTTCCCGAAAATAGACAAAAAATATCGACTTTTCATACAAAACTCGATCAGCTGTTCGGGACATTTGTATGGAGAGTCGATTTTTTTTGTCGGTTTTCAGAAAAGTCGTAGAACAAATGTTGTTGTATATGATGTTAGTAATCTACTCCTGCGAGGTTGTTGGTGTTTTACAAATAACCCTGTATAGGCACTAATCTAGGCACCTGTTGGTGCGTATGTGGCCTTAGTGTTGTCGATATTGCAGTAGAATCTACAACGGACTATAAACTTACTGGTTCAGTTCCGTTTCACATATTCAAATAAGACATTTAACTCATTCAATTAGACTGAATAAGTCAACGTTGATAAATCACCGGGCAATGCAAATAACTGCTGAATTACCAACATTACTTCAATTAGTCACCGGCGCGTTTGTCCGCCCGGATTCCTAATGACCGCGACAAAATCAACTTGACTGCTCAATTTGAATCGCAGATACATTCCTGATAGGCGTTTTCGGTAAATAACTTAGGGTTTGCGGATTTGTCGCAAAATTCTAGTGATTTGTCACTACTTGTGTTGAAAGGTTACCTAATAAATATTTCTTGCAATTGTAGTGTTTGGATTGAAATAGTTTTTAAGGCAGAGTTGGCTTAAGTATACCGGCAGGCTGATTATCTAAATAGAAACTATTTAGCGACCGGTTTCATTTGGCATACATTGCTACTTTTCTATGGTATATTTTTTTTCACTCCAAAAAGAAGTAGCAATGTGTCTCATTCATATGTCAAATGAGACCGGTCGCTTGGTGGTTTCTAATTAGATAATCAGCCCGCGGTTAGTGTTCCTAACTGCGACACGAGATTGTAGTATGTAAATACAAATCACAGCAAATCACAAAACATGCAGTTGTGGTGACTGACTTACTAAGGTTGAATGACCTGACCTTGATTTAATTACGTAGGTACGTCATAGGTAGTTATAATAATGCAATATTTATAAATGAATTTATGGAGAATAAAATGAGTATCTGTTTGGCATTCACGCTGTTTATTTATCATCCCTGAAATTATTATATTTGAATCTGATAACCCAATAGCAACAGTGGTGACCCCGAGTTTTTTAAATAGTTCACGCTAAATTAAATCTGTGTAGTTTTCGTGATTGTGATTTTTAGTTTTAAAGTTTAGTGGTTGCACATTCCAATCGGCCTCCCACCAGCGGGTCTCACCGGTTGGAATTTCAAGAGGCACTATACCCTAAACCACGTATACCATCATTCGTGAACAATGCCGATATTGCCAGATGCTCCAGACGCCAAGAGTGGTTACCAATATCAGAATATACAACAACAACAACAACAAGCGTTTACGGGACAACAGAGTAACCTTGCCCAAACATCAACCTTGTCACCAAGAAATCCTAACACTGCAGCAGCGGCCGAAGCAGCATCCATCAGTGTAACTGCAAGAATCCCTGAATTTTGGATCGAAATGCCGAGATTATGGTTTGCGCAATTTGAATCTGTAATGTTACCACAAAAACAAGGCGACGATAGCAAATTTCATCTAGTAATATCTAAATTAGGCCATGACACCATTCAACAAGTGGGCGACTTGCTGTTAAACCCACCGAAGGAAGACAAATATAACACCATAAAACAAAGATTATTGTCCATTTATGAAGAATCCGCAGAACGGCAGTTTCAGAAGCTGATTGGCGAGATGGAGTTAGGTGACCAGAAGCCATCTCAGCTACTGCGCAAGATGTCTGCTTTAGCACGGAATGCCAACGTGGCTGAATCCACCCTTCATAATTTATGGTTACAACGCCTACCTGGAAACGTGAGGGCTGTTTTGACGGTGATCCAGGATCAGAAATTAGATAATTTAGCAGCCATAGCTGACAAAATTATGGGAAACATAAGATTTCAAGAGGTATCCGAAATTGCTACTACTAGCAATTTTCCTATGAACGAGTTACTGAATAAGATGAACGCGTTATGCCTCGAGATTGCTGAGATAAAAAGTTGGCGCAACAGTGCACGAGATCACCATCCACGTGGTCGCGGATACCAGTACAGATACAGGAGCCGCTCTAGGTCCAGACAGGGCGCGCCAAGGAGAGGTCCGCCGAGCAACCCTAGTCCTAACTGGTTGTGTTACTATCACCACCGATTCCGGAATCAAGCGAAAAAATGCGAGCAGCCGTGCGCCTGGAAAACAAAGTCGGAAAACTCTCAATAGTGTTGACGGGGGCGGACGTGAGCGCTATATATCCATCTAGCCGCCTATGCGTTACCGACCGCAAAAGTCGGTATCGTTTTTTAATTGATACAGGGGCGAACATATCTATAATCCCAAGAACGAAAAAAGCCATGAAGTCGAGCGATTACAAATTATACGCAGCGAACGGTAGCGAAATTAATACCTACGGTGAAACAACGCTTGAATTGGATCTCGGATTACGTCGGCCGTATAGATGGACATTCGTCATAGCTGACGTCAGACAACCGATACTAGGCGCCGATTTCTTATCAAAACATAACTTGCTAGTGGATATACGGCAGAAAAAGTTGGTGGATGGAGTAACAGGACTAATAACACCTGGAAGGATGACTAATTCAGACATACCAACAGTAAAAACCATAAATGCCCAAATGCCTTATGCTGATTTGATAGAAAAATATCCTGACATTACCAAGCCTTTTTGCGCCAAAGAAACACCGAAACACAATGTGGTTCATCAGATAATCACAGAGGGTCATCCTGTTTTCTCTAAATGTCGTCCATTATCAGCTGAAAAATATAAATTAGTAAAGAAAGAAATCGAACATATGCTGAGCACGGGAATTTGCCGACCGTCGAAAAGTGCTTGGGCAAGCCCGATTCACGTTACGAAGAAAAAAGACGGGGGAATTAGATTATGTGGCGATTATCGAAAATTAAATGCGATTACGAAACCAGACCGCTACCCCATTCCAAGGTTATTGGACTTTACATATCTTTTGCCAAAAAAGACTGTATTTTCCAGGATCGATCTTAAAAGAGATAGAGTAAAAGTTATCGACGAATATCCATTACCGAAGACGATACGAGACTTGAAACGATTTTTGGGGATGCTCAATTTTTACAGAACAAGCATACCAAACGCAGCATCACATCAAGCACCGTTGAACAAGTACATGTGTGGAGTCAACAAACGGGAGAGCAGTACTATCGAGTGGACAGAAGAAACAAGGGAAGCTTTTTGTCAGTGCAAGAATGGTTTGAAGAAAGCTATTGTACTGAGCCCACCCTCTTCCGAAGCACCGCTATCAATAATGACAGATGCATCCCAAACGTGTGTCGGAGCCGTCCTACAACAAAACATAAACAACGAGTGGAAGCCTATCGCATTTTTCTCCAAAGCTCTATCGCAAACTCAGCAAGGATACAGCACATACGATCGAGAGTTGCTGGCGATTTATATGGCGATTTGTCATTTTCAAAACTACTGCGAAGGACACGAGATAATTGTTTACACAGATCATAAACCATTATCTTTCGCATTCAAACCGCGCCAAACAGTTTCAAAAGAAAAAATATCACCGAGACGCTTACGACAATTAGATTACATCGCTCAATTTACATCTGACATACGACACCTATCCGGATCTCAAAATGCAGTAGCCGACGCACTATCACGAATCTCAGAGATACATTTCCCAAGTAAAATAGATTGGACCGAAATCGCTAAACAACAAATGGCTGACCCAGAATTACCTAAACTATTGCGAAATGACAAATTAAAATGGAAAAAAATAATGATGCCTACCAGTGAAGAATTATATTGCGAAATGTCAACAAAAAACGTGCGACCGTATGTACCGAGCATATTTAGAAAAGAAATATTCGGTATGTTGCATGACGTCACGCACCCTGGTATTAGAACAACTAGAAAGTTGGTACAAAAACATTACTTCTGGCCAAATATGAATCGAGATGCTACTATATGGGCCAGACAGTGTGTACCCTGCCAAAAATCAAAAGTAATACGTCACAACAACACTCCTTTTATGAAGTTTCCCGAGTCGGAACGGTTTGACCACACCCACATTGATATCCTGGGACCCCTCGAAATATCCCAAAACAACAGATACGTCATCACTTTCATCGACCGATTTACACGGTGGCCCGAGGCGGTACCAGTACCAGAAGTCACAGCTGAGATTGTTGCCAACGCCTTTTACAACACTTGGATCTCAAGATTTGGATGTCCTGTCAGGATAACGACAGATCAAGGACGTCAATTTGAGTCAAACTTATTTACAGCTTTAGCCAAACTAATGGGAATTAAGAAGATCAGAACGACAAGTTATCATCCACAGTCAAATGGTATGGTGGAGCGATGGCACAGGGCCATGAAAACAGCGATTATGGCACGTGGTATCCAGAGACTGGTCGCAGGAATTACCCACCGTGATGTTGGGATTACGCACCACTATTCGTCAAGATAGCAATGTCAGCGCAGCTCAAATGGTATACGGCTGTAACGTGAGAATACCTAGAATATTTTTCGAAAATACCAAGAAAAACAATATAACGCCAGAATCCTTTGTTGAGCAGTTACAGCGTTCATTCCAGAACATCAAACCGATCCCGAATAGTCAAAAAACCAAACAAAATATTTTTGTGTACAAGGAGATGGAAACATGTGACTATGTGTTCGTCAGAACGGATGCCGTAAAAAAACCATTAGTTGCACCATACGAAGGGCCGTACAAAGTTTTAGAAAAACATGAAAAATATTTCAAGCTACAATTGCCCAATAGAATTTCCGTCGTGTCAATTGACCGATTAAAACCAGCGTTCATAGTGCGCGAAGTCGATGAACCTGAAAATGCACCGTCCGCAGAAAAACAATATTGCACAAATGAACAGGCAACCGACGACGGACAAACGACACCAAAACACGTCACAAGATCCGGGCGAATCATTCGACCTGTGGTGCGATTTCGCAATTAGTTAATAGCTTATTATTTTATTCTAATAAACGACACCAGGCGGTGAAGTCATTTCTCCAATTAAATTTGTGCAGGAAAAACAGTAACAACAACATGGGAGGATACACATCCAAAGACGAGATTGTTGTATCGCAAGCTCAAGCAGCCGCAGGCGCGGGGAAAGCTGAAACCAGCAGCGAGATCACGCGTACGGAGATGATGATGGGGGCTGTATGCATGATTTTCATCATCATCGCGGGATTTTTCATCATTAAAAAATGCCTGAAACGAGGACGTAAGGCGATGGCCAAGGAGCTGGGACGGATCGCAGAAGCGGCAGTCACCAACATCCCGATGACATCAGTGGTGACGACTGGGCCTTCCACAAGACCGATGCCGGCCCAGGGACAGACCAATCCCGCATTTATGTCGTAGTGATGAGTGATCATTTTATTTACGTAACTACCTAGTGATGTGTTTAGTTATATGTAGTATAATCTATTTTTACCGTTTACATTTTTTTTACACTAGTTAGATATTTTTTTTATATTAAAGTTTTTCATAGGTATTTCATTTTAGATATTTTTGACATTTTATTGTATTGTAACATTTTCTAATCGTGTCGTATTTTGTACGTAAATTCCTAATCATATCTTATTTTTGAGCTCTACTTTAGTTTGTTTACATTTTTTTTTTCAAAGGGGGAGAGTACTGTGGTGACTGACTTACTAAGGTTGAATGACCTGACCTAGATTTAATTACGTAGGTACGTCATAGGTAGTTATAATAATGCAATATTTATAAATGAATTTATGGAGAATAAAATGAGTATCTGTTTGGCATTCACGCTGTTTATTTATCATCCCTGAAATTATTATATTTGAATCTGATAACCCAATAGCAACACAGTGAAAGTATATTAGTTGTCTTTCAGGCAAAGGCAGATTTTAAATATAGGTGTTCTATACGATTGACGAAGATACTAATACCAATTTATCAAATTAAAAAATAATATTCGATTTCAAAAACTCAAATCTACTGTGGAAGGATTTATTTGGGAAAACAAATGCACAATCTCATAAATTAAGACGATAATACCTTATATGAACTTCTTAAAAAAAAACGGTGTGACGTTTAGCGTCGAATTTAATACCTGTGTGTTTTCATTTAAAACGGTATTAGTCGATAAAATAAGTAATTTATGCAAAATCTTGCAAAAAAACTTGGAATGCAAATAATATGTCAGGTTTTATATTCATTTTCACATTATTATATTGACTATGAAGCTATTACAAGTTAATTAACGGATAAAATATTAATTAATGCATACTTAACATCGATCTAATGCCATGCTTAGGGGATCACCTGTCAAGGTCTTAGTTTTTTTACAATGACGTGTTAGTTAATGGTCGTAGATTCCTAAGCATTAACTGTTCACAACATTTAAATATAATTTTGGCCACGCATGTTTGCAAAAAGAACTAATACTTAATGCAATGTTTATGACCTTTTCATGCAACAGTATTTCTTTATTAGGATCCTCGCTTACATTGTTTGTTTCAAGAATTTGCGAGCGCGGTACTTTTTATCACACGATATCCCAAAAAAAAACCAGAGAGCATAACATGTTGGCTCGCAGATTTGCTCGTTGTTCGACTGAAGTCAAAATAACATTGTTTAAGGCATATTGCCAATCTTTTTACACAAGCAGCCTGTGGGTTAATTACACTCAAAGGGCATACAGCGCCCTGCGTGTTCAATATAATAATGTCTTCAGGATGTTGTTGCGGCTGCCACGTTTCTGTAGCGCGTCAGCGATGTTTGCTGACGCACGTACTGATGATTTCTACGCGATTAGGCGCAAACGCATCTCCTCGCTGCTAACTAGAGTGCGTGGCAGCGGTAACGACATACTGAAGACAATATCTGACAAATATGATTGTCCCATTCTGAGGTGTCAAGTGAAACTTGTAATTGGGGCAATGAAATGAAATTGACATGTTTGTTAAAACTATTATTAATCTTTTGACATGTTTATTGTAAATTATTATTATTATCAATTGACATTTGTTATGGTTATTATTGGTTTTTATTGACATGCTAATTGTATTTTATTTTAATTAAATTCTGGAATTAAATACTAACATAGTTTATAAGTATCAAATTGTTACTAACAAATATGGATCAATGTTATCTTATAAATAAATGAATAAAAAAAATAAAAAAATAACGTGTTCAGGGTTCATCTCTGTTTGTGTGTTAGTATATGAGTTTTTTTGTTCTACCATAACTTCTAAGCCTTAACGGATTTGGATGTCTGGAGTATCGTTAGAATCCTTACATCATCCCAAGTGACACTAGTTTAGTTATAGATTTATTGAAAAAAATCTACTTATATGAAGCTGCATGAAGCCTTTTTGTAATGTGAAAAAAAAATTAATCATTACAATATGGGTATTATATGAAAGGCCTTGAATTTGGTTCGTGAGCCCGCGACAGTATTGCCTACGTCATATGACATCACGATGAAATGCATGGCACACGGTCGGAAAAGTTGTGCTAAGCGAGGATCAGAAGATTATCGCAAATAAAATTGGCCGGAAGCTTGAGAAAATCTTACTTCCGGTCAAAATTTTAAGATTATATTTACGTCATGTGACATCAGTAAGAGACCCGTGTCATCATTAGAGAGAGTAAACATAAGTCTGTCAGTTCTGAAATGTCCGGAATACCTTAAACTTAAATTTTTTGTTTAAGGAAGTCCTTTCAGAACTGACAGACCTATGTTTACTCTCTCTATGATTGAAAACTAAATGACGACACGGGTCTCTTACTGATGTCACATGACGTAAATATAATCTTAAAATTTTGACCGGAAGTGGAAAATTTTTTCAAGCTTCCGGCCAATTTTATTTGCGATAATCTTCTGATCTAAAAAGTATGAAATAAAAGTATGGAATAAAAAGTATAATTTAAAGATACCTACTTGCTCTACCTCACGAAGTACGTTCGGCTACGATTGTTGTTAGGTTAGTATCTCTATTAATTAGGTAAGTGTTATTGTGCCTTTGTCAGTTAATTGTCTGAGTAATAACATTATAATTGTTTGTTATCCCGATGACATCACGTCATCGTGGCCTTTTCAAGAATTTTAATCAATTGGAAATAAATACTCACCAGTTAAAAGCCACAGTGAGGATATGATTGGCAACCCCAACTTTTGATCTAATAACAATGTTTAACGCAGGTGTAATTTTTAATTAAGCCAATTAAATAATAAGGACGCCATTGTACCATCTCGCTGTAAATTACGTTTTTATTGGTCACTTTTATGTTCGATTTAATAAGCGGTACATTATTAGACATAGCATTTAGTACACTAAACAACGATGACAATTAAACAGTTAGCTATTCTTAATTATCGCTACAAACTTAATATCAACAGGTTGAGAAATAAAAAATAGTATTTTTGGCTCGATTAATTAGCACTTTGCAAGATAAGCGTTCACTGTTGGAAAGATAGCCGTTGAAATACCCTTTTAGTACAAAGTTATTTCTTTTTTCTTTGTATGAATATCTTTGTTATGGTAACAGTTAAAAAGTCTTTGATTTTATTATCTGCCAGTGGCGAACATTGCAATGAAATGTAGTAACGGTAGGCGAGTTAGAAATGTCTATTTTTTCTGATTTAAAGAGAGCAAAATAGATATGTACATCCAAAGAAAATTCTATGATTGGTAGAAATGGAATTTAAGATTTTTGTTGGTATGTTGGTATGGACATTGAGTACTTCTACAGCCTTGCGGTTAAATAAAAAAAAAAACAGCCAAGTGCGAGTCGGACTCGCGCACGAAGGGTTCCGTACCAAAAAACGGCCAAAAAAACACGTGTGTTGTATAAGAGCCCCCCTTAAATATTTATTTTATTCTGTTTATAGTTGTTTTATTTGTTGTTATAGCGGCAACAGAAATAAATCATCTGTGAAAATTTCAACTGTCTAGCTATCACGGTTCATGAGATACACCCTGGTGACAGACAGACAACGGAGTCTTAGTAATAGGGTCCTGTTTTTACCCTTTGGGTACGGAACCCTAAAAACGCGGTTAAATGTAACACAAGTGCAAAAATATCTTTAAAAGGTTTTAATAGAATTTAAAAGTACATTACAGCCGAGAACGAGAAGTTAGTACGAGTATTTACATTGTCGGGGATGGTTTGAATATCGTAGGCAGGTAGGTAATGTAAATTGCTATTCGCACAAGGATCGTATAGTGCTTTTCACAAGAAATGCAAGAAAATAAAATTTTCTAAATAAAATGTATTTTTGACCGAGCGAGACAGTCTCTGCTTCAGCTTGGGCAAAAATTTTTTTTTATATATAGTTTTCGTAAGTTGTTCGTTTGTTCTTCTCTACAGGTTTTGACGATCCTGTTTTTCGATTTTTTTTAAAATAAGAGAGATAATGTAAAAAAAAACATATTTCAGTCCAGCTTTGCGGCGGTGTTTATTCTCCTCAACAGTATGGTTATTCATGATTGCCGGAAATCTACTCGAAAGCATTTGATTCGAATCCGTGTCCTCCGATATTACAAAAATATAGCTATTCACAAATACATTCGACTGGCATTCGAATCTTTTTCTGACAGGAAAGCGCAATGCATTTACAAAGTTCGGTAGCATAGGGTAGAAAATAAGATCGAAGACTTATATAGACTTTCCGATTCGATTCGGAAAGTTAGTTTCCGACAATCGTGAATAACCTCCTAGGTCGCATTGCTCAACTGATTCTAGTGAAATTTTATGAGCAGGTTTTGTGAATTATTGACCGAGCGAGCACGAAGTGCGATCGTCTCTGCTTCAGCTTGGGCAAAAATTCTTTCGTATGTCCTTCCGGCGGCTGTTCGTTTGTTCTCCTCTGCAGGTCGCATTTCTCAACCGATTCTCGTGATAATTTATGAACAGGTTCGAAAATTATATATTTTTTTTTGTCGAGCCAGTTTTTCGAAACTTTTCAAAATGGCGGAGATATGTAAAAAAAAACCTGTTTCAGTCCGACTTTCCGGCGCTGTTTTTATTCCTCTACAGGTCGCATTTCTCAACCGATTCTCGTGAAAATTTGTGGGCAGCTTCAAAAATTATATAGATTTTTTTTTCAAGCCAATGTTTCGAAAATTTTGAAAATGGGGGAGATATGTAAAAAAAAAGTATTTCAGTCCGGTTTTCCGGCGCTGGCTGTTCTCCTCTACAGGTCGCATTTCTCAACCGATTCTCGTGAAATTTTCTGAGCAGGTTTGATAATTATATAGAATTTTTTAGTCGTGCCAGTTTTTCGAAATATTTCGAAATGACGGAGAGATGTAGAAAAAGTCATATTCCAACAATTTCGAAAAATGATCAAAAGTATAACAAACCTTTTTTGTTAGCGGTGCAAAATAAATTTTGTTTTTTATTTTTAATCAAGAACCTTATATTCATATTTTTAATAGGGGTTTGAATATTTTGGCATACCTACTGTCCGCCATTTTGATTTTTTTTTTCAAAATAGCGGACACGCATGAAACCTGTGTAAATCTATAGCTAGTAGCAATACGAACAAGAATTGTTAACGACATAATCGCCTAAAACGTCACGTTTTCGAGTTGTAAGCTATTAAAGTTAAACGTATGCATGGGCTCTAAAATATTGTTTTACGGTCATCTAGGTCTAGACTAGAGTAAAAGTCAACAAGCGGTAGGGAAAGGGTGAAAAAAATGATATTTTAATAGGCTTTAGTAGGTATTAAAAGATTTTTTAATATGTGTTACCGGTTCAACTCGGTCTTGTGATAATATAACTCACCTATCGTGTGCGTGTCTCCGCAAATGAATGACGCGATTAGCCAACGAGGTAAGGAAAGGGTTCTATTTTTGACCTTGACACTTAATCCAGAGTATTCCAGACTTGGATGGCCGTTAAACAATATTTCAAAGCCCATATATATGTTTTATTTTAGCTTCAAATCTACTCTGTTGTGTTGCTACCAGTTCAACTTTAATAGCTTACAGCTCGAAAACGTGACGTTTTAGGCGATAATGTTGCTAGCAATTCTTGTTCGTATTGGTACTAGCTATCGATTTACACAGGTTTCATGCGTGTCCGCTATTTTGGAAAAAAAAAACAAAATGTTGGAAATTAAGTATGCCACCCTCCCCTGTCAGTATGGAGATACTAGGATATTCCAACAAAGTTGTGACTTTGTGACAGAACCTAGGAATTATTCGCACAGTATAGATACTTATTAGTTGCTAAACTAATATGTATACTGTGTTATTTGTTTTTAATAAACATACCATTTGAGCTACTTTCTAACGCGAGGTCTTACAGCTCACGGAGCCACTAGTATAAGTATATTTTTTTCCCAGCCTGTTTTGAAATTTTTCAAAATAGTGGATATATGTAAAAAAATATATATTTCACCCGACTTTCCGGCGCTGTCTGTTCTCCTATACAGGTCGCATTTATCAACCGATTCTCGAGAAATTTTGTGAGCAATTAATTATATATAATTTTTCAGTCGAGCCAGTTTTTAGATTTTTTTCGAAATGGTGGAGGTATGTAAATAAAAAAAGACATATTTCTGCAGTTTAAAAAATTTATCAAAAATGCTACAAATCTCTTTTTAGCGGTGCAAAGTAAATTTTGTTTTACTTTTAGAATCCCAAATCAGATTTCGTCTGTACGTCCCGCATTATTTTTTCAAATGATAATATCTCAGATCATAAGTAAGAAAACACTTTTACGATAGTTTTTTGCCGTTTTGGTTAGTTTTTTTTGAATAATTGCTCAATAATTGGGTTTCCCAACGTTTCGGCACTTTTGCAGCTGCTGTGGTCACGAGTAAATAAAATAATAAGATTTTTCATTTTGCTACCAAGTGCGTTTTAGGTGATGTTAGCGGAGAATTAATTGTTTTTTTAAAACAATATTAAATATTTTATGCAGCCGATAAAGAATCTATTACGAAACGCTTCTTACCGCTTTTGATTTTTTGGTGATTTGATATCAAACCATTAGACATTTTCAAAGAGTATTCCAACGTTATCGATTGCCCCTATTACACTTGAGTAACGTATTACAGCAAGTTTTCCAACAATTCCTATTCGCAACTGTACATACTAAGTCAGCAGTGTAAACAGTGCTTGTCCACAGAGTGATGGCAATCGTACGTCTATTCTCGACAGATTTCTTCGATTGAGTTAAGTTGTTAGGGCAGATAAAGTTATGGGACTGAGACGTATCGTTTACAATGTAAGTAAGTAGACGATAGAAAAAAACAGTGTCTTGCGGATGTTATTTAGTGTTATTTGCGGATATCGTATGCTACTTCAATACAATCATTCTGAGCTAAAGCAAAATGATGCGCTTTTTAAACTAGAGAGCCTATCACAAAAAATAATTGTTTTAGTTAGACGATTTTCTTCGTTCGACATAGGTACTTGATTTTAAAACTTTCCTTATAATAAGTTTATTATGTCACGGAGTGGGATGAATATTGTCCAGTTATCGCGTTTTTTTATTGTAATAGGCCCTGTGGGTTATATTATTATTAAAAAAAGTAAAAAAATGTTTAGCCGTGTTTTATTTTGCAGTTTTCAATTTTTTATATTGATCTTCAGGTGAAATAGTCGCAAAATACTTATATAATTAGTAACAGGTTTACAAATCTAGATTATCATCGAAAAAAACAACGTCTCTTCATAAAATGTAGATCAAAAGAAAAAATGTTTAATCCTTACTAATATTATAAATGCGAAAGTCCGTTTGTTTGTTACGCCTTCACGTCTTTATTACTGAACCGATCATCATGAAATTTGCATACAAGTTGTCAGGGGTACAGAAAAGGACATAGGGTACCTTTCATCCAGAAAATACGTACAGTTTCCGAGAGATAGCGAAAAAACTGTCCACGCAGACGAAGTGCGGTTGCTAAAAAACTAAGTCCGCATCAATTGATAATCAAACCATAGCAAACTAAAACATTCTACCAAGTACTGACTTCCTGTGTTAACATAAAGTGCAGATTCTTTACGAAGTTTCCCATGTCTAGTGCGTTGATAAAGAAATCCTCGGACCAAACTGGGAGTGTTTCGCGACGCGCCGACGGCCGCGGGCGGACGGAACTATTTCAGTGCCACCATGGATTTATGGGGTTTGGTGGCTAGTTATAGCACACTCGCCCTGCGATCGATAGAAAAAAATAACATTTATTGGAGACACACAAAGAAAATAGAAACAAACTTAAAAACAAAAACAGGTTAAAATTAAATACCTATAAAAAGCAAGACATAATATTCAAATCATTAGTTACATATATCAATATTAATAAAACACGTCTAATGAAGTCGGGTGGGGATTTTAGAAATAAAAATGAAGTTGTCCTCCAGCCCCACCTGGCTTCGTGTTTTATTAATATTGATATGTGTAACTAATGATTTGAATATTATTTCTTGCTTTATATAAGTATTTAATTTTAAGCTTTTTTTGTTGTTTTCAGGTTTTTTCAGTTTATATTTCTAAAAGCCCCACCGACTTCATTAGACGTGTTTTTATATTATAATGATATGGGTAACTAATTATTTAAATATAATTTTTTGCTGTTTAGAGATATTTTTTTGTATAATAAAAAACACTACCGCTTTACTAAATTTGTATTAGTAATAAACTACATACGTATTTAACCCCAACGCGAGCATTCAACAGCGTTGTTATAAACCTCTGTTGATTCTTTGGACTGTTAAAATGTAAAAGGATTTTTATACTATAATAAATGAAAAAAAAAAAAATAACTTAGACACTGTTCAAATGTGATGCTGTCACTTTTTTAGAATATTGATTGAAAGAGACAGCGTCACATTTAAAGTGTTTAATAATCTTTTGTAATAACACTGCGCCTCTAAACGGTATTAACTGCTAAACTGTACTCTTTTGCTTGATCTTCCTGTTTGTCATCATCATCATCATATCAGCCGCACGACACCCACTGCTGGGTATAGGCCCCCATAGTGAGCGGGGCAAACGAGAGGATGTCCGAGTGAGCGGGCATCCCTGGTCCAAGGGGGTTCGCCCCGGGACGCTCCCCACATTTCTCGGTATGGAGAAGAGCGCGAGGAGTCGTTGATGGGAGGGGACATACCATCTGTCCCCCCGGTCGGGGCCAAGCGGGCGGTGGGAGGTAAACCACCGCTCGCCTTGCACGGCCCTGATGAGAGCCCCCTCTCTCCAAACTCGGCCAAACTTGCCCGGCCATTCTCCATCGGAGGAGGCCCAGATGCGGGCAGGCCGCGTTGCCGTTGGGGTGAGTGCCAACCACGGTCCCCCATACAGTCCCCTTGACTGTAGGCGCTAGTGGCGAGAGCGCAGGTGTCGTAGTTTTTTAGTGGATATTCCCTCTTCCTGGGATTCCACCAAGCTTTGACTTAGTGGAATTACGGGAGGCAGTCGTGGAGGGAGCCGCAACGTTGAATGTTGCGGTCCCCTCCTGGCGAGTCCCACATGCCCCCTTCCCGTTCACCTGCGGGAAGGGAAGCGCGTAAATGCGTTCTTCATATAAAAAAGGCTGACATTAAAGTAATGTTTAGCATCTTTACTTGACTCTAGTTGACATGTTGTAATTGAAAACTTGATCATTCAACGATTTGCCAGAAATCATTATCGCGGTCTGCGCAGAAGTGTTGTAAATAAAATTATTGTAGTTTTATTTACAGGAAGCATAAAAAATTGTTGCTCTAATAATTAGGCAATGAACTCCAGCACACAGCCAGTGTGTAAGTACTGAAGTATTTCGAATCGCTGGTTGCAGGTGTTGTGCATGAAACGAGTTTTCGATGTAATTGAAGTTTTTTCGAAAAATCGTAATTTATGCAATTACGATGTGGAGGGGTCTACCTTCTTTGAAAAAGACAACGAATAATACATATTAAAGCGTGTTACTATTTTTTTACTGAACACCTATTCCGGAAAGTATTTTTTGCAGTTACTTATTGTAACTTAAATATAAGTTTTAATTGTGCAGTCAAGCCTAATAATATGTATCGACAGCGACAGCTCAGTAACGTTAACACCCGTTTTGTTATAAAAGTGAACATCTGTTAAAAGCGCAAAAACATGTTTATGTCATTCACTCTGTAACATTAATTTAGATTTAAAATTTATTCTTGAAGAGAAAAAAAAGTTGAATATGATTCCAGTAACTTTTCTTTCAAAACCACTTAAAAACGACGAGGTAATCAATTCGGTTATATTTTCATTCAACTTTTCAGCTTTCAGTGCTTCAAGGTCTTTATAGATCTTTTTATTTTATAACAGAAAATGTCAACTATAAGTATTTTATTTAGTAGTTGTAACGCTCTGAACTCAACAATTTCATATAAAACTTTATCTACACCCATGCTTTAAATTCTCTATAATGGGTTTCTTAAAGGGTTAGCTTACTGCCAACATTACAATAGCCGAGCAAGAGGATGTCGCACTCCTCCCCGTGTCCACTTCCGGCGAGTTACATTATAAAATTAAGTACCTACAACATTATAACACTCGATCAGACGATATAATGTCGAGGAGGAGGAAGAAAGTCAAAGTCAAAACCCTTTATAGGAGATACTAAAATAGGTGTAGATAAAGTCTTGTATGCAACTGTACATAATTACGTACCTATTAAAAGACTAGTGTGATACTATTATAAACCCACATACCCCTCATTATAGTATAGTTGCACATATAAGGGGCCCTATTTTTGAATCACTCGTATGACTTAGTTTTGTCGCATGCGACTTAAGTCAGACTCGTCTTCCAAGTCGCATGACGCCGATTTTCCGTATTTTTGAATCGTTCGTTTCCGGTGCTGCCAATATAAACGAAATGTTGGATTTTATCCGTTCCACGCAGAATCTAGGGAAAACTAGTAATTACCGCAACGAAAATGAAACGTTATATCCATGTTTCTATTGGCTGTTATTAAATATCTTTGTTTTTATTAGAAAAGAATATCGCTCGCCATGCCATATCGCTCGACTGCAAACGAGTGCCCTCACCCACTCGTTGCGGTCGAGCGATTCAAAAATATGGAAAGTCAAATGTTGAACGAAAATCAGTAGAAAGAAAGCGCTCGACGCCAGTCGAGTAATTCAAAAATAGGGCCCCTGAAATCCGAATTACTAACAATTGGTGTGTTAGCAGTAAATATTTGTCTTGTCAAGCAAGACCTTAAATGATACTCATTATTAGGTATAATAAACAATTGATATAAAATAAGTTAGCAGCAAATATTTGTCTATAATCATATTATTGTTGCCAGAGGGTGTCTAGATTAACTTCCTCATTGCTTGTTTTGAATTCAGTACTTGTCATTCGAATCGCCCACTGTCTTTTGAATTCAGTGACCTTATTAAAAAACCCACGACGAATCGCTCTGAAAAACAATTTGATCAAATGAAATTCTCTGAAATTGAATAATTATGTATGAAAAGCATAATGGAAGCTTCATTAGCACACCGAATAGAGTAACCTTTAACAGCCGGTACTCTTTAAGCAAATGCATTTTTATTTTAGTTCAATTTCAATGTACTTACATAAAATTAAACAATCGTCATGTTTGTTATTCAAAACATGAACGCCGGGAATGTTTCGCCAACAGAGTTTACAAACACTTTTTTACTGTTGACCAGCCAGCTGAAATTTTTACTTGGTATGCCATCTTGCTTTGAAATATGTATGACTTTTAATAATGATGATTCTTCACTAATTGTTATCTTTAAAGTGTGATAGTGTAAATTAGTCATCGTATACGATGGGTAATTGGGTACCTACGAGAACTTTTGATTGGTATCTATTGTAGTGTATGTAAATGCCGTATGCCGCCAAGTGTCATAGGCAGCTCAATCCACCACATAACTTATAGTAACGGTATAGTAACGTGTTTATCACTAAAATAACCGTAGTTCTATACTTTATCGTTAATTAAATCAATTTAATTATCCAATCCACGGATCTATGAACACCTTATAAAACACTCATGGTGTTATAATGACATTAAAATGACGACGCTTATGATCGATTCGAGTTGAAATATCGCTATTATATTATGTTGACAATGTCACGGGAATTTCTTAAGTGACATATTATTTTGCGATAAAACGTGACTAAGCTGTCCAAAATGAATTACGCTCCTTTTTTCTTACTTTTTACTGTCACATTATACCCATGGTACAACAATAAACCGGGCCAGGTAATAGCATTCCGAGACAGAGGAAGCATGTGGATAACACTTGTGTGGGTAACACTTGCTTACATCATCTCCGGTATCGGTATTAAAATTACGTTTTTACCATCGTCACTCTATAAAGTGCGTTTAATTCAACGATAAGAGTGAATCATAAGCGATTTTATTCACCGAGTAAGCGTAACCGCTCACGGGCAACTTTTTGTAGCTGCGATAATCGCGGCGTTAATCGCGGCGATAATCGCGCGCGAAATTACACAACAGGGGGCCTATTACGAAAATAACGTACGCAGCTGCGTAACGCAGTCACTTGGTCACGATAATCGTTCGCAATTCGTTGGTTGCAGTTATAACAAACATTTTTAATATTGCTATCGTAGCCCATAGACTACTAAACGAACGATGTCGGATACGCTAGAGAAAAACTGTCAAACTCACGCAATCACTTCGCAATATCGCATACGAAAGTGGTTTGTAATAGGATACAATCAAAACGAAGCACGGACGCAGCTGCGTGTATCGCATTAAACTTTTCGTAATAGACCCCCAGAGGTTTTACTTAGCCAGCGACAAAAAAGCGCCGCGATTATCGCTGAGACTAACGCCGCGTTTATCGCAGCTACAAAAAGTAGCTCGTGGGCGTTTAACTATAGAACTCCGTATGTTCAATAGAACAATCGCTGAGCGATTTTTTGTCGCTGAGAATACTCAGTGACAAAAAATCGCTCAGCGATTAATCGCCCGTCAGCGGGGACGTTTAATAATGATGATTCTTCACTTGTTATCTTTAAAGTGTGATAGTGTATACCTACAAGAAATTTTGATTGTTATCTATTGTAGTGTGTGTATATACCGAATGTCGCGAATTGTCATGGCAGCTCCATCCACCACAATATGTTGTATAGTAACATATTTATCACTAAAATAACCGTAGTTCTATACTTCCTTATCGTAATTAAATCAATTTAATTATCCAATCCACGGATCTATTTAACACCTTATAAGACACTAATGGTGTTATAATGATATTAGGTCTTTACCTATGAAATTGCCGATATTTTGTCACATACAGAGAAAATAATAACTTCTATAATTTAAAATTTAAACAAAATCGTGAATATTACATCGAATTATGATCATGATAGTTAACTATCAGTAAAAATAAAGTCCATATTTTAGCTTTCGTGACATTAAAAAAAAGATCTTGAAAGTGACTCTTTTTTTGTGAGCAAAAAAAAGGGTGACCGAAGGGGTTGTAACTTAACCAAAACTTATTTTTTCGCTTATCTTAAATGGAAATCAGTTAGCATAGTGTTCAAACATTAGTACATAAAAGTTTTGTTACATGAGTGTTCATGGTTGTTAAATGAACAAAGAAAATGCTATTATGAAAAATGCAACTTCTTGAAAAATCTCCATACAAATCGGCAATTTCATAGGTAAAGACCTATTATTAAAATACGACGTTTATGATCGATTCGAGATGAAATATCGCTATTATATTATGTTGATCAATGTCACGGGAATTTCTTATGTGACATATTATTTTGCGATAAAACGTGACTAAGCTGTCCAAAATGAATTATGCTACTTTTTTCTTACCTTTTACTGTCATATACCCATGGTACAATAATATACCGCGCCAGGTAATAGCTTTCCGAGACAGAGGAAGCATGTGGGTAACACTTGCTTACGTTATCTCTGGTATCGGTATTAAAATTATGTTTATTCATCTTTATCTTAAGGGCCCTATCACATTTTTTCGTCGAAATTTCGATTTTGACGGATTTTAGCGCTACAACCTAGAGAAACCTTTGAGTCTACTAAATACATTTATATGTGTTCGCGACAAAAAGTAATATGATGATACACTGGAAAGTTAAAGGGTTAGAAAGGAAAATTAAAGTTGGTGAACGATTTCTTAGAGTCAACTTTGAACATACACAGAAAGAAAAACAAGTACAAACAACAAATAAAAGTATGAAATTTGATTTTCTTATGAAGTAAAGATTATTCTGATATAATTTTACGTAATAATAATAATGTATCTAGGAGATATTCACAGTTAATTCTGAGCGTTTTTAGTAGTTTTATGGTTTTTGATTGGGATTTTTTTTCACATATTCCATACATAATTTCAAAATTCCGAGCCCACTATAAACTATTCGACTATATAAGAGATAATATTCAATTTTTTTTTATTTCATTTGTTTAGCACAGTAGTTCAATCCATGACCCCAAAAAAGTGCCTTCGCGCATTTTATGAAAATCTTTCTCTGCAATTTCGGGTTTAATTATAAAGTTAAGCAAATTTTCAAAAAAGCGAGGCCGCAATGATCTCTTTCAATAGCTATTCTACACTATTCAATAAGTCAAAACTGTTCATGTATTTTTGTTTCTGAGATCAAGAACCCCAAAATTGGCCATTTTACGCAAAAATCACAGTCGAAACGTAATATGCCTCTTAAACTATTTCCTTTGTTATGATGAGTAAATAAATTATTTATTTATTATTATTATTTAAGGTAAATATTTTTCTCAACTTAAGCTTAACCGCTCACGGGCGACTTTTTGTAGCTGCGATAATTGCGGCGTTATTCGCTGCGATAATCGCCCGTGAAATGACGATTTAAGTCAAAGTCAAAGTCAAATAAGCTTTATTCAAATAAACTTAATTATTAAATACTTTTGAATCGTCTATATTTTCCTACCACCCGTTCCAGACTTTTTTAGCTGACAAGAAGAACGGGTGCAAGAAACTTATCAGCTGTAACAGCCATAAGTAACGATATTTACAAACTTTAATATATCGTTACCAAATAATTACAACAGGGTGACAGGATTATTGGCAACAACATAGACTTATTGTTATATTACTTCAACAAAGTACTTATAGTAGCAAGTTATGTGTTACATCATTTCCACGCATATTGATCTTTAAGATAATCGTCTACTTTATAATAACCTTTACCCATGAGCGTTTTTTTAACATGGTTTTTAAATTCATATGGGTTTATTCATAAGGGTTTTTCCCCTTTTCTTTGCTGTGAAGTCTTGTTTCTTGTCAAATTTTATGATTCTAGTTCAACGAAAAATATTCTAGAGGTTTTGGTTTCACATACAATCTTACATCCATCCAAGTGGTTATTAAGGGTTGACATTCCCTTATGAAGTACGGAACCCTAAAATGTACCAAGTTTGGTTCCCAGCTGCAGCACATAAGTAAATACTTTAGCAATGTAAATTTTAAGTGTTCTGAACTTTATTCGTATTAAATTGTCGACTTGTTTGCGCTACGCTTAGTGTGACGATATCGGGCCATAAATTCATTATCTTCCGATGTTTATGCCATCAATAATTAATTTATAAAGCGTTTTATGGCGCCTATAGACACCACAAAAACGTTAAATGCGATTTATGTAGTACTTCAAAAGTAGTCAGTAGAAAAAAAAGTTCGATTTCATAACCATCCAAAGGCAAAAATTTCGTAAATTCTATATGACTTTTCTAGTTTCGAAATGTTATTAATTTGAGATCTCAATAAAAAATTGAGGACTGTGTTACCAATTTACAACATCATAGATAATAAAAAAAAACGGGCCAAGTGCGAATCGGACTCGCGCACGAAGGATTCCGTACCAAAAATCGGCAAAAAAAATACGTTTGTTGTATGGGAGCCCCCTTTAAATATTAATTTTATTCTGTTTTTAGTGTTTGTTGTTAGAGCGGCAACAAAAATACATAATCTGTGAAAATTTCAACTGTCTACCTGTTGTCGTTATTAATATCGAGCAAAAAACGGCAAAAAAATCACATTTGTTGTATGGGAGCCCCCCTTAAATATTAATTTTATTTTGTTTTTAGTATTTGTTGTTATAGCGACAACTAAAATACATCATTTGTGAAAATTTCAACTTTCTAGCTATCACGGTTCATGAGATACAGCCTGGTGACAGACAGACAGACAGACAGACGGACAGCGGAGTCTTAGTAAGGGTCCCGTTTTTACCCTTTGGGTACGGAACCCTAAAAAAGGAAAAAACTATTGTAAGGAATCTAAAAAGGGTATCTAAATCTTATTGAACTCAAGTACCAGCTGAAACTATTTAATGAAGCTTAAAATGTTAGTTGACTTAAATTGCACGGTGGCTTTTAACCACCTCTATGGTCTAGTGGTTCACTCACCCGTGTAACACGCAGGGGTCCCGGGTTCGATTCCCAGTGGGGTACAATTTGTACTCGGTTTGATTGGTAAGGCTTATTTTAAGTCCGTTTGGCTAGCTACCACCATCTTACCTAAGTCTGACGCCATAACAACAATTAAAATAATTTACTAAAAAAAACTTTTTTGAAAACACGTTTTTAAAACGGACTAAATTACATATAATACAAAAAAAATCGGAATAAAAACATTAAACGGACTAGTAAAAACAGACTAAAAAGTAAAAAATAAATTTATCTGTAAATATTTATAACCCTATACCTACAGAATTTTAAACCTAAAAACGTGGGGCGCATTTTGTAAAATTTATCATCCATATTGTCTTTAGCATGCTCCCCACGTTTTTAGGTTGGAACTGGAAATTATTTCCCAACAAAAAAACTCGTCAAGACGATTCAAACGAGCCCAAACTCGATGGGGTTGCATGGTTTTTTAAAGAGTTTCTATGGCCTTCCTCCGGCTCCATCATCAGATCCTCGGACACTATTTCCCATTAAAGTACTCGTCAAGATGATTCAAACGAGCCCAATCTCGATGGGATTGCATGGTTTTATTACTGACTTCCAATGGCCTTCTTCGGGCTTCATCATCAGACCCTGGACACTATTTCTCAATAAAGTACTCGTCAAGACGATTCAAACGAGCCCAATCTCAAAGTGGTAGCGTGGTTTTATTAAATAGTTCCTGTGTCCTTCTTCCGGCTCCATCATCAGACCCTGGAAACTATTTCCTAACAAAGAACTCGTCAAGACTCTTCAAACAAGCTCAAATTTGATGGGGTTGCACGGTTTCAATATTGAGTTCCTATGGCATGGCCTTTCAGCTTCATCATCAGACCCTGAATCTCGTCTCCCATTAGAGTACTCGTCAAGACGATTGTAACGAACCCAAACACGATGTAGTTGTATGGTTTCATCATAGAGATCCTGCGGCCTTCTTCCGGATACATCATCAGATCAGCTAAATGACACCATAATATTGCATTGCCTTCTAGTTCTGACCTATGTTAAAAGTTTCAAGTTGCTAGCTCATCGGGAAGCTAGTACAAGATCGTTCACAAACTTTGCGGAGAAACAAACGAACACACAAACGAGAAAGCAACCTAATAAAAACGTGTTAAAAACGTTGTGTTCCGTCCGGCAGTTAGTAAGGTACCTAGCCAGTTTCTCAGTGATGAGGATTCTGGGTGTAGTGCGCTCCCACCTTCGGCCTTATCGTCATTTAACATCTGGTGAGGTGAAGGCCAAGCATTAAAAAAATTGGCAGCTGTTGGCGGCTAAAATAAAGGTGTTGACATCGACAATATTTGCAATGCTCATGACATCTTATTGTAATTTCAATTTCATTCTTGGAGAACGATGCTATCATTTTTAACAAGACCACTTTAACTTGTCAATTATACACTTACTACGAAATAAAGGTGTGGTAAAGTTTTAATTAGTCTATAAATAAAATTTTCGCGATAATTTTTAGGGTTCCGTACCCAAAGGATAAAAACGGGACCCTATTACTAAGACTCCGCTATCCGTCTGTCTGTCTGTCTGTCTGTCACCAGGCTGTATCTCATGAACCGTGATAGCTAGACAGTAAAAATTGTCACAGATGATGTATTTCTATTGCCGCTATAATAAAAAATACTAAAAACAGAATAAAATTAATATTAAAGGGGGGCTCCCATACAACAAACGTGTTTTTTTGTCGTTTTTTGCTCTATATTAATAACGACAACAGGTAGAAAGTTGAAATTTTCACAGATGATGTATTTCTACTGCCACTATAACAACAAATACTAAAAATAGAATAAAATAAATATTTTACATACAACAAATATGATTTTTTTTTGCTGTTTTTTGGTACGGAACCCTTCGTGCGCGAGTCCGACTCGCACTTGGCACCGGCCAAGTTGAATACTAAAAACCGTTTTAGTATTCAACTCACATTACAATAATGGGCATAGGCTAATTTCGTATTTTTGTTTTTCTTAGAAATAACTATTACATTTATTTTATTGCAATTAAATTGTAATTGTAAATGACTTTTAGGGCCAAACTACATTTTGTTATTTTAGACGATTGTTTAAGACTTTTAAGTTTTAATGCCTTTTCTTTATCTTGACGTACTAATAGTTTATTTTTATCGCAGCTAGTTTGTACAGATATGCCAAATTTTAATATAGCTATTGAAGTCTTTTATTTTATTAGTATTCTTTACACTATGAATTGGCCTTTATTTTCTAGAATCCTTAAAAAAAAAATACTTTGAATCGTGTCTATCGTTAGGTATTTCTGGGAAAGATGAGAAGTTTCTTGCGCCTATATGTTGGCAAATTAAGAAATCTTGGTAGGAGAATATTGTCAATTTTTAATTTTTAAATTTACTTGAATATAGATTATTTCGACTTTGATTACGAAAGCTAGCATGGCGGTGAGATTTGTCGCTAAAGGCGTCTCCACCGTTACTTACAATTCTGAAATTTGTTTTTCACGCATTTTATTTCTTGTACCTACCTATTTATCCTTTATAAACATATAACAATAACACTGTAAGCTACTAAAGTATCAAATACCCGTTTAGTAAAAATATCTTATAATCTTAATAGGAATTTTAAGTTAAAATTAATAGTAACTATTTATTATAGAGTATATATCTTGTTTGGTTGTTTCATTCCTAATTAAAACTTTTATAACCCTTCAACATTATCACTTACGTATACTAAAAACATTAAAATAGATAAATATCAGCCGATGAAAACAGTATTTTCGCATTTCTTATTTCATTTTGATCTTAATCAGTTATAAATGGATATCAGATAAGCAAGAAGTCAATTAGCTGTGTAAATATGACTTAGTTCAAAGAAATTGCATAGCGCCTCTGTAAAATTAATTACGCAATCTTGAATTTAATATCAAAGTCGTTTCAATGGATGTGTTCATTACAACACAATATTTGAAAAAAAAGGACGTTATTATATTTGCTTATGAGTAGATTATACTTTATAACAGCACTAGATTTTAAAGGGATTATAAGATTAATGACTTTCGATACAACAACGATCTGTTCGGATATTCATGTATGATTTATAATGAACTAGTGACCCACCCTCGCTATTCGCTCCAGTGTAGTGTGGAATTTGACACCATTCATGTAAACCTTTTTCTTTAATCATTCTATTTATTGCATGCATATATATTATTGTATGCATAAAATCCGTTGCGTAGTTTTAAAGATCTAAGCATACATAGGGATAAGCAGCGGGAAGCGACTTTGTTTTACACTATGTAGTGATTTTGTAACAACACAATTATGTGAAAAATTGCAATTGTGATGTTATTCTACCGGATGAGCAATTATTGATAACTTTACTGACAAATATACTTAGAATCAATAAAGATAAAGCCTTCACAACATTATCTTTAAAAGAAAGGCGAAATGGCCTCCTGAATATGTTTTTTATTGTTTTTCTTGATTAGCGACCAGATACCAATTAAATCATTATAGTTTGATCATTGCAGTGACCTATACAGTTCAGCGATAGCCATGCTAAATTTGATATCCCTTCCACAGATCACCCCCAATGAATACCACATACAAGGCAATAGACGCGCACAACATAATTGCTTGATTTAGCTACTTAGCATAAACGGGCACGCTTGGAATCACGACTTCAGTCCCGACCATATAACCGTAAGCACGTCCGATTTCATTACAATTTCGAGAATTATTGTTTTGTAACCAAAATATATTTTAAATGGCTTCCTGTGCAGTGAAATGGTGTTGAAGTCTGCAAAAGACGGCAAGTTATCAAAATGATAAAAATATTAATAAAAATAAAAAAAAGTTAACATTTTTCACCGCTAAAAAATATTGCACAATAATTTATGCTAGCTAAAGCTTATGTGCTGTACGCGTCAGTTGTTTTGTATACATTTTTTTACTCATGTGGTATCTATTGGAGGTGCTGTGGGTGTCCCTTCCCTTGTCATTAAAGAAAAAAGAATTTCATAAATAAATTCCATGTTATGGCTCGAACTGGATAATGGCTCTAAAAGTATCGAACTAATTAAAACCCTTCCAATTAGCGGATTATAAGCTACCAGAGAAAGTACACAATTTTATAAAATGCCATGGAGAAGTATTTGTGTGGCACATTTCAATGAATAACACATTTGGAATACTTTGCAAGTCTCATTAAACGCACTTAAGAACACACACAGCTTAAGAAGTAATTTTGATGAAGGCAACATGCTGGTTAATAGCCACTTAAGCGATCTTTGACAGTCAATATCTGAGGCGGCACGTACATTATTAACTAAAAAAGTTTTTATTACACATTTACAAAATAAGCACATCAGAAAAAGAAACGGAAAGTGCATGTCATTTCTTATGAATTAAACGGGATATTATCATATAAGTATCTATAGATGTTAATTATCTTCTCAATGACTTGAGACTGCACAATTAAAATGATGCATCGCATCGGTATAATTGCAACTATCGAGTCGCAGCAGTGTAACTCAAAACCCATTTGAAAAGGACAAAACAAAACGATGTCCAGGGAAATTGGTTAAATGCAACGATATCTTTCAATTGCCACAGGGTACATAGAACCAATCAATCGTTGACTAATTACGAGAATTTATACTTAAGTTAGAGGTGCCATATTTGGATGGCTTTTACTAAGTTAGCGCGTACAAATCAAACGAAAGTGATTACTGTTTTTGTACTTCTGTAATTATTGTCGCTGTTACTTTGACCACCGTCTAAGTAAATGTTAGATAATGATTAAGACTTTTTGTGTCATTTGAGAATAACCTTTTAATTTGCGGTGATATCAAGCTAATTACAAGAGTCCCTTTTGAAGTTGCAATTAAAAGTACCGACTTAACGTTCTCATTTTCATATAAGTGTCTTTGTCTAAGTAATTATGGCTAATTACTGCAATTAACAGCTACGTAAAGAGTCACAGAAATCGATTGAAACCTTGCCGATTGATCACAGAAGCAAAGAGAAAAAATCCAAACGAGCGTGTGTCTGACTAGAATACAGAGTGTTTCCTATTAAATAGTATGTGGAACTACTATAAATGTAATAATATTCTTAAACACAAGATTTTTGAGTTATGTACTTGTGAAATCTGATGACTACGTATATTAACACGTTTTTTTTAATAGTTTCAATTCAAGAGACCATAGAATATAGGTAGTATTAGTTGTTATTATAATTTCAAATTGTACCTCTACGCGATTCTGAATAGAACTAAAATCTATGGAAGTGTAATTGCAAACAAATATTAATATTTAAAAATGGCACCACAGGCATAAAAATTTACAACCCGCACAGTATTTATTTAGTCGGGCCGGCCTCGCGCCCGGTGAGAGTTTTGTAGTTAAAAAAAAGAGAGAGTTTGTTAGAAATTACGTCCAGTGTAGTCAAATAGAATAGAAGACGCAATGAAGGCAAAAATACGTAGAGTTAACGTTTAATAAGTATTAAATATTTTTTTCGTATCGAAAATATCTATGAGTATACAGGTTATCGCTTTTATGCAACCAGTGTTCAGTTCAGACTCTTTGTGCTGCATAACAAATCTATGCCAGCATTTTTAGCCCCGCCCAGTTGGTTATAATAGTTATGCGGTGCTATTTTTTGAACGGTATGCTTTTTCCATAGATTCCATAGCTGGTTGTGACAGACGAACAGCCAATTAATTATCACATGATGGTTACGTTCTTTCTTTTCCTTAGAACAAAATAAAGTGAAATAAATCGATAACCTATCTCGATAAAGAAGAACAATGTAACATCATGTCAAATTACAATTGAATTGTGTGATTACCGACTTCTTATCACGGGTATTGTAAACTTAGGTACTGTTAGTTTGATCATTGCAGTACCCGGCAAAAGGCTGGATGTGCGTATTATATCACCAAAATAGTCAAAGATGAACAGTGGCTCTACCATGATTTGATACAAACTGTTTTCGTTACCGTAAACTATCGTTTTCTCTCTTTCACTCGCATTGAATGTGAGCAATATATCAGATAGTTTACGGTAGCGAAAACAGTTTGCATCAACTCTTTGGTAGAGCAACTGGATGCATAAAGAAGACCGGAAGGGATGGCGTGCATATGAGGAAGTCTCTACAATCAGCAGTGGGGTGACTTTAGGCTGAAGAAAAACGCAGTCTAAAATACCTAAAACAAAAAATTGCTAGCTAGGAGCTAAATTAAAACCACTATACCACAAAATTGTTAAGGTTGTCGATACAATATAAAACACAATTCTGTTTAAAATTGATTTAATAAGTGATTAAAGTATTGGTTTTTTTCAGTCATCATTATTATTTTCCGTTACATTTAATATTATGTAATTAGTTAGTCTGGCTTGTAGTTGAATTAAATAATTAGAAGTATTTATATCCAAATAATTATTAAAAAGACACGGGCTAGAACACTTAACATATCAAGTACATCATGATTGCAATCGTAATCATTTCAGTTTCAATTTTCTAGTATTAACTTAACTAGCGCTTAACTTTTTCCATTAAATGTTTGTTATCAAAACTCGTAACGACATCGCGAATTGCCAATCATGCAAACTTTTTAATAAACTTAAATTAACCGTTAAAAAGAAAAGGTTCGCATACTTTTCTCTAAAAATATACATTTTCAACTTATCTTGATTACCATCAGGGGGTCTATTACGAAAAGTTTAATGCGATACACGCAGCTGCGTCCGTGCTTCGTTTTGATTGTTCCCTATTACAAATCACTTTCGTATGCGATATTGCGAAGTGATTGCGTGAGTTTGACAGTTTCTCTCTTGCATATCCAACATCGTACGTTTAGTAGTGTATGGACTACGATAGAAAAATTCAAAATGTTTGATAAAACTACAACCAACGAACTGCGGACGACTATCGTGGCCAAGTGTCTGCGTTACGCAATTGCGTACGTTATTTTCGTAATAGACCCCCTGTACTTAATGCCAACTTAGTATTTACAAAATATAAATATGTTACTCTTATGAGCGTAGAAAATTTTCTCAATTTCAACATATTGCTATGTATGATTGGCATGAAAGCTAATAATTCATACCTTTATCCCATGGGGGTTGCCTAGCAAAGTAGTTAATAAGACTAAACTACTTATCGGAGATGTATCTATCCAATATCCGCTTTACCCGCTGTCCACAATAAACATAATTAATATTCTTATTATTCTAATGCACAGTGGGAGACAACATAAAAGTTGAGAGTTTGAGTCAAACTAAAGCATAGTTGGTTATAGTTTGGCATACCTAATAATTACAAACCATACGTAACTTTAGCCTTCTTAACTTTAGATTTTTTACATTTATATTTACCAGCATTGCTTCCTGCAAACCTATTCGGTTTGGTCAAAGAGGCGTCGACTCTATCACATTGCATAATACGTGCTCAAGTAATTACCATCAATCTTGGATGGTTGATTCGTCCAAGCCATCAATGCAATGTACCTATTACTAAGGAACTATGTCATATTACATTATTCAATCACTTCTATGAAATATCACACTAGAAGACAGAATATGACCGAATATGACATGGTTCAATGTTATTGAATAACTTTTATTATCGATCTAAAAACCTAAACCAGAGCATGGAATAAATGAATGTACCTCAATTTTATTATATGTATCGTAATTCGTAATGGGATATATAGATTCAGTAAATACATTAGACACGTTTCGAGAGCCTGTCTTAAAGTGACCTCGTGGATTTGATGTTAGTTTATAGCTTATTCTGAAGTCAATAGGTTACTCAAAAGTCACTAAACCTATCCTGATAGCTGCTAAGGAGCAACATTGTTGCTAAGTATAGCTTCTCAGGACCATCGTATCAGTAATTGTCACTTGCAAATTGTATTTATTTCACATGTCATACAATGTTTTATTATGTAGGTAATTTATTCATCAAATTAGAATAATAACACTTAGAACGAAAGTTGCCTATAACGCGCACTGTCAAAGTGAGGCAACTAAATAAAACTAAGCCATCCTTCATACGTTACCTAATCGTACCTAAGTACGGAACAGTTTCAATAGGCTTGTTTCCACTAAGAATAAATCGGCTAGCATAAGGTTTCTAATGATTATTCATGTTAAATAGTAACCAAAAAACACTTTTTTCATTAAAATAAATAAAGATTACCAATATATACGGAAAATAAAATCGGCAAAATTGGCCATTTAATCACGTGACATTGAACACCAATCAGAGACGCGTGACGTCACGCCTCGCGAAACATTTGTTGTTGCTGTCATTTTCGATAAGTGAACAGAGTGCGTGTGTGTGTGTGTGAACAATGACGGTCATAAACAAACACGAATGTTTCGCGAGGCGTGACGTCATTCAAGAACCCATGACAGTTTTGGCCTTTTTCGATGTCATTTTGAGTTCATTTCTTAAAACGCAAAATTCATAGGTAAACTGACTTATTTTTCTTAAAATAATATATTTTTGGGGTAAAATAGATACCAAACTTTATTTTTAAACTATTTTCCAAATTTTGTCAACTAGCCTATTCCCTTTAGGGGAGTAGTGACGATTTTATTATTGAATTTTAGTTACGTGTAACGTATGAAGGATTCAAGTTAGTTGCCTCACTTTACATACGAGAATGCGGCTTCTAGGTGTTATTATTGCGATGTTGGTTGGTCGCGCAACGGATTAGTAATAATAAGACAGTATTTAAGTGTAGTAATGAACGTTTATTTTAGGCATACAGCGCCTTATATACTGGGAGAAGGTGAGTGTGTGTGAGGATTTGGCATTGCATTTTGGACTTGGCACACACACTACATTATTCTAAACTCGCTAAATGATAAGACCTTAGTTTCGCATCCACTGCATCGGAATCGGTGCGTACGGCATGGACGAAGCGTCGGCATTTGTCACTTTGTTTGGATTTCTATGGCGCAGAAATACCGATGCAGTGCATGCAGTGCCAATAGTAATCCATACAAAGCAACAAATCCGTCCGTACCGATTCCGATGCAGTGGACGATATTTTTGAGGACAGACAAGAAGTCAGGAGATTTATGTGTGGGATGGGTGTGTCTATCCGAATGTAGATGTAAAAATAGAGTAGGATGAATGCATCTGACCTTGTTAAGGGGATAGAGGAAAAGTAAGAGTGAGATACAGTGAAAGAAGAAGTTAGTAGCTGAAATAAGATGGCTCGAGAAAGTGAAACTGCGATGGGGTAGGACTACAGTGAAATGCGATGTGTGTGCGGATGAAGTTTTTATCGAAAATAAACGTTGTTAACTTGTTACTTATAATCAGTTTATAGATTTCCTGATCCCGAACATAATGTGTAGAACATTTTCACCAAGACGTCTAAGTCCTCCAATAATTGATTTATATCGTATTACCGAAATTATTACCAAGTTCTATCTTTATTTATTATACCGTTATAAAAACCCAAGCTTTTGTGTCCAATACGGCATAATTTATAGCAAGATTTATGAATGATCTGTGCCGTCTAACTAGCTAGAACAAAACAGATGGACCCCATCCGAAGAACTATAAATATTGCCGGCTCCCATAATTCCGCGAAGATATGTATGACTCTATCCTGGGTTAGTGGGAAGAGCGGCCGTGTGCTGAATTCTGAGGTTATTGAAGTTTGTGGCTATTGAATGACATCGCACAACAAGATACCCACAACGTTAAATACATATTGGACAAAATAATCTAACCTATGTACATTATTTTGTACTCTGTTTAAGTAACAAAACCTTTGAAATGTAGATTAGATTTATCGCTTGAACTGAATTAAGCCCACTGCCATCGTATTTATGTAAGTGCAAAAGTGTAGGTAGGTACCCATCTTTAATCACAGTCACACAAAAGAAAACATGGAATTATTTTACCCGTTCTTTTAATAAAAAGAACTTTTGCTTACAAACCTATGTATTTACGTATACTATTTAAAAGGTGCTGTTTATTTTATGTGGACCACAAACAAGTTTACTATTTGCTTTAGAAATATTTATTTGATTTAATTTGCTAACGGATTATTTATTCTTTTAAATTTACTACACGGTATACGTTGCTGGCTGTACCCGGTTTTTTCTCAGCCGCATCTACAGTAACGAGCGGCGACGTAAATCAAACGGTGGAATCTGCATACTACGACGGGTGTTCGTTACTGTGACTACTCTAAAATACCTAAAACGTATTGCTACCCGTCTTCCGATGCAACGGGACTTCTGCTCACTGATTATTCTGAGATGGTATTTTGAGTGCAAGCTTTTTTAGTTCATTCAACAGGGTGTTTAAATAATATTCTTACATAAAAAACAAGGATTCCGACGAACTGAGAACCTTCTCCTTTTTTTGAAGTCGGTTAAATAGACGGAAAAGAATCATGCCCCCTAGCATCGAAACACGTTATAGCTATCGCGTGGTATAGCGTTTTGTCGACACTCAACTGTCAAAATTCATTGCCTTTTGACAGTTAAATGTGATTAATCACTATATCATATTGCGTTTCGGTGGTCATGCTATTATCATTATCATCGTATTAATTGGTTGATAAAATGTTATAATTAGTTATTGATTTATGGTAAAATGTTAATAAAATATTAAATACATAATGTTAATAACGAATACAATATAGAAACAAAACAAAAATATCTTACTCTTTTTGTATTATTATAAACAGAATGAGATTTTCATAAAGTTTCTGTTATTGTAGCTGATGCTTGATTTGATACCTAATTTTATTAATTTTGCACTACAACATTAAAATAAATATCTTTCAGGTTTGACCTGTCGTGATGTTATTTTAAAGAAATTTTATAAAATTGAAACTATCTGAAAACTTTCCACTGTGTCTGAATATTAGTAAAGGAAAAGTGATTCAAGCACAATATACAACATGACTGTTCTGTCGGTTAGATTTGCATAGCTTAATTAACTACAAATCTGTGAACTATGAGAGGCTTGAGAGTGGAAATTTCTCTTTAAGAATATAAAGGTGGTATCTAATGATGTGATAATCAATACTGAAATAGGTGAAATAGAAAAACTTTATTTTTCGCCATAGAAAGTCGATCAACTGACCAACTTACTATGGAAAGGCTGACCAACAACATTTTTATGGGAGTACTAGCTTCCGCCCGCGACTTCGTCTGCGTGGATAGTATTTTGTCTATCCCTCGGGAACAGTTACTTTTTCGGGATGAAAGGTACCCTATGTCCTTCTCTGTACCCCTGACAACGTGTGTGTAAAATTTCATGATGATCGGCTCAGTAGTTAAGACGTGAAGGAGTAACAAACAAACAAATAAACAAACAAACGGACTTTCGCATTTATAATATTACTAGCTGCCGCCCGCGACTTCGTCTGCGTGGAAAGTTTTTTTGCTATCCCTCGGGAACAATACTTTTTTTCGGGATGAATGGTACCCTATGTCTTTCTCTGTACCCCTGACAACGTGTATGCAAAATTTCATGACGATCAGTTCAGTAGTTGAGACGTGAAGGCGTAACAAACAAACAAACAAACAAACGGACTTTCGCATTTATAATATTAGTAAGGAGTAAGGATAGTAAGGATAAAAATTGAATAGTTTTTCGAACTATGTTTCATGGAGAAAGTTATTTAATTTAAGCAACATTATCCACCTGTTTCAGTATCATGACATCATTTAGTACCTTATATTTTCTGTCATAAATTGTACATTTATCTAGTTCTAGATGGATGATAAAACGATAATCCATAATTAATAACTTACTTTTTCAGCCAATAAGTAAAATAAACTGTTAAAATGGATAGAATCTGATAACGCTAACTAAAAGGTAACATCTTTTTAAACTGATACATAAAAAAACCGGCCAAGTGCGAGTCGGACTCGCGCAAGAAGGGTTCCGTACAAAAAATGGCAAAAAAAAATATGTTTGTTGTATGGGAGCCCCCCTTAAATAATAATTTTATTCTGTTTTTAGTATTTGTTGTTATAGCGGCAACAGAAATACATCATCTGTGAAAATTTCAACTTTCTAGCTATCACGGTTCGTGAGATACAGCCTGGTGACAGACAGACAGACAGACAGACAGACAGACAGACAGACAGACAGACAGACAGACAGATAGACAGATAGACAGACAGATAGACAGACAGACAGACAGACAGACAGACAGACGGACAACGGAGTCTTAGTAATAGGGTCCCGTTTTTACCCTTTGGGTACGGAACCCTAAAAACAGACACGTGTTATAATTATAATAGACTAGATTAATAGAATAAAGTACCTATATTTAAGTCATCGCATTGCATGACTAAAAATATTAACCTATCCTAAAAGCAAATATTATTACAAGATACAAATAGAATTAATATAGTAATTGTCAAACAACGGTAAATTAAATTACAGCTGAGGACTAAAAAGAGTTTGAGACTATTATTACGCCCTTCAAATTAAATTTGTTTTTGCAGTACAAATTGTTACATTGTAATGTTATTTACCTTTATGAGGACTTTTTCTGAATGTAAACTAACGTAAAGTAATGGGAACTGTAGGAAAGGGCTGTACAACTGTAAATATAAATGTAAAACGAATGTAGTAGCCTAGGAAATGGTAGGAAAGTGAATGTACCTGTAAATAAATAACCTATGTATCTTTGTACCGGCGGATCCTTCCGCCGGAAAATTATTATAAATAGGGGTTATTCCATGTCCTGGTTATTTTTTAGGACTTGTTTTGGTTTTGAAATAATGTTTTAATTTGCTGCTGAAAAAAAGTATTTGTTTATCAATAACTGTTTGACACTATAATTGCCATAGCAACGCGTTAATTTTTTAATTCAATGTCAAAGCCATAGATTTCCAGCTTGTCTTCAGCCTAGCTATAGATAAAAACCTTTGTACAATACTGTTCTGTGTTCTTATATTTGAATGTAGAGTAGAAATTAAAAAAAAAATACTGACGGTATAAAAGCGCGGTCGGCAGCTCAGGTGAGTCAGTCTTTCCACGAGCTTGTCCGGATATATTATAGCTGCCGCCATATTTCTACCCTACGTTCTATAACTACCATTGTAAAAATATAATAAGTAAATAGCGGCTTCTTCGGGAAACGGTCCTCGACCGTCGACCTTCGGCACGAACCACCTCAGTAAATCCCGGACGTATCCTCAAGCATCGGCGCGACTCGCCTGGACGTCGTGCACCTTTCCGCCTGGCCTGCAGAGGGAGCTCTCCCCTGGGCCCTTGCACTATCCGCGCCACCGTCGACGTCGGTCTACACGGACACGCGCCCGTGCCCATCAGCGCGTCCCGCTGGTACTACGCTACGGCGCTACGTCGGGGGCTTTGACTGCGTGCCACCCCTGCGCTGTCACCTGTACTGAACCACGTGCCTCCTGTGCTCCGGGACTCCATATCTGCCTGCCTGCTTCGTGGCTGCTTCCAGTTACCCCTGCTACCTGGGTCCACGTCTCTGCGTGCCTGTCCTGTTCCCGTCTACGTCCAACCCTAGTCCTACTTTTGTTAGTCTTACCTAGTTTTTAACCGCCTTAGTTGCTATCCAAATTTCTGTGCTAGGACGTGTCATTTAAAATAAACTCTTGAACTTCAACTTTATCTTTTATTTAGCTTTCTTCCCAGTCTTTCTTCCAAATTTTGTTCCGTTACCTTCCGTAACGCGACAACATCTAACGGGCCGTCAATAATTAAGTCGATCGGTCGATTTACTTAGTTCATATAGAAGAATATTAAGTTTAATAGCGTATCATAATATAAAACACAGTGAAATCGTACGATGTTTAACCAGATAATAAAGTAATATGAAGTGTATAACTATTAAATTATTACCATGTGTGGGAATCCTTACCCCCTAGTATGACCACTGAAACACGATATGATACAGCGATTTATCACGTTTAGCTGTCAAAAGACAATGGATTTTGACAGTTGGGTGTCGATAAAACGCTATATCACGCGATATACTGTTACTGACGCGGGGTATGGGATTGGAAGGAAAACACTGCGGTTGCAGAGACGACGCTTTATTACCAAAACGCATCCACATACTCTGAATGTCAATGTCCGCTCTTCTGTGTGGTGTAGTCTTCTCGCGAACGACGTAGTCACCCAGCGCTGTTACACGATGACATTCCCACTACTCCTCTTCCGATGTCGCAGTCCGCCCTTCCAAGTAGCGTCACGTCCGAACGACGTAGCCTCTCGGCGCTGAACTCGACGACATCCTCTTCTACTCCTCCGTGCTAGCACCAACTACTGCTAGACCTCACCTCCAAACTTCTCTTCTTCACTATTTCTTCAACCACCTCTTCTTCTGACTATTACACTTTGGTCCGACAGAGGATCGAACCGCGGGCTCTCGTATATAAGGCGAGAAGCCACACCACTAGGCCACGGTGACTTGACAGCTAGCGACTAAATTGGTCATCGCCTGATGCTTCATGGTCTCTCTTACGTAATGTGACGTCACGGCCGTCACAATACATAATAATATATCGTGTTTCGTCGGTCATGCCTTACAAAAGGATATGGACACAATCAAAAATACTGCGTGTGTTTTTTGTCGCTATTATTTTTGTCATAACAAGAAAAAAAAAATATCTTACTGATTTAAATTTGTCCTATTGAAGTTTGTTCAAAATTAATTTCTAATTTTTATTAAAGGTTAAAATATCGAAACACAAAATTATAACACAAGGTAAGTATGTAGTTTCAGTTAAGTTGCTACCCACTAAGTTGAAGTGCTATTTAAAAGTATTCCAAGAATTGGATAACGGTAACTTGAATTGAAATCATGCTTATTAATTAGAATACATTATCCGAATTATCATAAAAAATACGTTATTCGTACTAGTTGTATGGTCTGTGCTTAAGGTTAATGAGTTTACCTAGTTATGTCATTAAATTCTGCATAACCATATAATCTTTTTTACCATTTTTATTGACCGTTTTCTAACCTTTTCCCATGTTTATTAATAAATTGCTTAATTTAACGCTTGCTGTATTCATGACATTAGACTGGCTACTTCTTTATTTGCGGTTATCTTGACACCTTGAAGGGTATTTTGTTAAAGTTATATTTTATACGATTATAATGTAATGTTATCTGATAAGTAAGTATTGCTAATATGACGATGTATGGTAATAGATAAAAATATAATAGTGTAAAAAATAATGAAGTTGTAATTATTTATTTCACCCTTAACTGTAAACTGTTTTGTTTTATTTCAACGGATAACCATTTAATGTTGCATTCTTGCATTTAATGAAACAAATTAGTGGAAGAAAGATCTCACTGCCGAAATTTGCCTAACACAAATTTTTGCGCAAAAAATAAGTGTTCTCCAAGGTTTGAAGTTTCTTCCATGTCATCATCATCATCATCATATCAGCCGCACGACACCTACTGCTGGGTATAGGCCTCCCCTAAGGATCTCCACGACGATCGGTCCTGCGCTGCCCGCATTCAGTGGTCTCCCGCAACCTTCACCAGATCGTCGGTCCACCTTGTCGGGGGCCTACCCACGAAGCGTCGTTCTTCCATGTACATTACTAAAATTACTAAAAATTATTAACTTACCCAATCACAAGCTTTGAATGAATCGTGAAAATTAGTCCTTTGTATAAAAATTCTACAAAAATATGAATAAAACTCGTAGTCATTCGCAATTAGTAACCAAAAAACAATCGCTTAAACAGATTTCTCGAGAATCATTATTTATATTAATACAAAATGCAACAATGTATAAAATTTTACCGTAACAGATATAATTATTAAATTAATAGTGCAGCATTCCCTTCCAGTGTCCTGCCATGTCTTTTTCCATCTGTCTTGCGACGATATCGGCAGGTGGGTGCAGTCGCATCAAAAGTATTTTAACACTTTAGTACCTTGTCAAACCAACTACAAAGCTTCAGTAAGTCCCAACCCTACTAATATGAACATAGTATATGGCGCGATATGGTGCTAAAATGTTGAGTTACATCCGACGACAATCGTGTGATGGAAATTGTCCATCGCAGTACCGAGAAAAAGTGGCTAGTAGCTATTAAATTAATTCCATGTACCTAAGCAGAATAAGCAATAAAAATTGCTATGTGATTGTGGCACTTCTTTTTTTAAGCTATGCAATGTCAAAAGCAAGATTAAAATAAATAAATAAAATAGGGATGACTGTTTTGTATCAGAAATCCTTTGGAAACTCTAAAATGGTGACGTTAGCTGAAACATTCACATTTCATATTGGATTCATATTTGAGAACAAAATGAGCGGTTCCGAAACACATCACAGGATGAATAAGCGTAACCGCTCACTGGCGACTTTTTGCAGCTGCGATAATCGCGGCGAGAATCGCCCGCGAAATGACACGACAAAGGTTTTACTTAGCCAACGACAAAAAAGCGCCGCGATTAACGCCGCGTTTATCGCAGCTACAAAAAGTAGCTCGTGGGCGTTTACGAATAGAACTCCGTATGTTCTATTATCAGCGACAAAAATCGCTCAGCGATTAATCGCCCGTCAGCGGGGACGCTAAAGTCTAAAAATAATAATATTTTTTATTGAAATATACTTATTTTTTTAAGTTATTGATAATACATCGGAATCTGTTCCGTTCATCCCAATATGATTTGGATCTTTTTAATCGACTTCCAAAAGGAGAAATTTCTGTATTTGGTGCGTTTTTTTCGTTTTTAGGATTCCGTACCAAAATGGTAAAAAAGGAACCCTTATGGTGTGACTCAGTCTGTCTGTCTGTCACAGTTGGATATCTCGAGAACTACTAATGGTATCAACTTGAAATTTGGAATAGTTTAAGGTGACATTTACCAACTATTTTGCAAATAAGAAATAAATAAAAAAATAAATACCTTTTTTACAACAGGGACTGAAAAGGGGTCTTAAAAATTTGAAGTGGGGCTACTAGGGCATGTGGGGTATCATATGAAAGAACGCCGTTTGCACGTTTTCAATCATTTTTTTTTTGTTTTAGGCCACATAGTTTTCGACTTATGATGAAAAATGTAAAAAAAAATAGCGTTCCCCTCCTTATCTCCGAAGATTGCAAAGAGAAAAATCTGAAATAATTCTATGTGATAGCAGTTTATATAAAGATTACAAGAAAAATAAAACAATGGTTCAATATAGCATACTTTTTTAGAAATTATCAAATTTCGAAAAAAGTTAACATTAGTTCCACTATCGGTCAAGAGATGGCGCTGACCTAATTTAATTATTCTACTCTGCAGTGTGGTTTGATGGTGCAATTATGATGGTACGGAACCCTCGGTGCGCGAGTCCGACTCGCTCTTGACCGGTTTTTTTTAATGGATCTACTTTGATTTAACTATATTTACTCTCTTTTCGGCGTGACAGTTCAGAAATAAACAAATATTAATTTAAAAATAATCAATGCCGACCAGCCCCCCTACACAAATGGCCAACATTCTATTCGTTTGAACGCTACGCTTACTTTTCAAGCTTTAAAATAAACAGTAAACTATAAAATTAGTATAAATAAATACCTTCTCAATTCCATACAATAAATCAAAGTCTGTGATTTACATAAGTTTGTGACGTGTCTTTTGCACATATTTAAGCTTTAAAAGTAAGCGTTGCGTTCAAACGTATAGAAAGTTGGCCATTTGAGTAGGGGGTCTGGAATGACCGGCAGATTCAGATTCAGACCGCCGACCTCTAATTATTTTTATGTATTATTACGATTTTTCTTCTATTTCTAGTCAAAAACTTCAAATTAATTTTCCAAGAACGATTTTAAAGTTCTTGGTAGTCCATTAAGCGCGGGAAAAGTGTCGACGTCCCGATTCCAATTTCAAAATAAATATCTAAACCTCTTTTGTTCGGATCTTTTCAAATCTCGAACGCACGATAGATTGCGGACTCTTTTTAATGAAATGATGCAATCTGCCCGCAGCCAGAGATGTTTCAATTAAATTGGTAGTGTGCTGTTATTATTTTCCTCCTTTCGCTATTAGAGGCGCGCGGAATAGCTTCAACTTGCCCTAATAACATGCCTCGGACGAGCAAGCCCGGCTCAATCAGGATAAACGTTATTGAACATTAATTGCGGATGTATCCATATGGATACGGCGATGTGTGCGCACCTCTTAATATCATAACTTTTTTATCGGAAATTGTTCGTGAAGGAAACGCCTTGTATGCAATGCGGCCTCTTTTTCCGTTCAACTTATGAATGAGAATATTCCATGCTTGAATCGAGATCGGTGTTTTTGAAAAAAAAAGGATGCGTGCGGATGTTGCGGTGTCATGTATCATAGAATTTATATTGTATGGGTTGTGTTTTGCTTTCATGTTTACTAAGTTAGTGTAAGTATGAATGAACTACGCCTTTTTATGTTTTAATGAGATGTTTTTAAAGCCAGAAATGCCATTATCGATTTATAAAATCGCACTTAACATTCAAAATTACTTAATAACATATTAATAGATTCATTTTTCTATGTGCAGGAATTTATACTGAAATAATTATGGTTTTCACTTGATGGTTACATTCTTGACAAGTTACATTCTTTCTACATTTTCTATCTTTTTGTAAAATAACTACACTACTTAGGTATGTAGTGGAATTACTAAAAATGCACGTACGTTAAGGAAAAAGTCATTAAATAACCAACAAGCCAGAATTTAGGTACGTAAAGAAAAATAATTTTAAAATTACGCAACTTTCTTAGAAACTTTAAACAGTGCATAGCGAATCAAACTTATTGGCAAGGCAAGTAATTTCCTTCAAGATTGCTATCATTTAAAAATATTGTGACATACTTAGCAGGTACCAATTAAGTCTATCGGTAGATCAACAATTTGATGCATCGATGTCATTTTAAGATTATACTAATGAGTCAGTGGTCTCTTTTTTGAGTTAACGGTGTCGTGATCATTGACTAAGATATGAATAAGATATCTGATATGTCACCTGTGACAGTTTTGAAAGTGGAACATCAGGATTTACGATGGCACATGTCCAAAAAAATATATACGCAACGAACAGATAACCCCCTCTTTTAAATTTTTGAAGTAGATTTAAATTAGATACGCTCAAAAAATCCCTGTTTCTTCTTTTTCGCCAATTACCGATTCGCCACTCCTGATTCGCCAATTCCCGATTCGCCAATTTCTAATTCGCCATTTCCCGATTCGCTAACTTCGGATTTGCCAATTCCTTACTGGCCTATAGCCAAACCCAAACATTTTATTGCCAATGTGTTTAAATATTTTACTAGGATTGGTAAAATTATTATTTTTTAAGAAAAAAAAAAACAGATATCCTATTTATGAAATTAATTAAATTCATTTTCAATGTATATTTAATCGATGTAACAAACGATGTAAAAAAGACGAGGACTATAAAGTGAAAGCCCACGACATCAACGCTCGAGCGACCGGAATAACAGATTCTCAATAAGGAATTGGCGAATCGGGAATTGGTGAATCAGGAGTTGGCGAATCAGGAATTGGCGAAAAAGGAAGTTGGCGAATGTGGACACCCCTCAAAAAATAACTGCGAAAGTGCAATGTGCTCCAGCACATGATATGACGTCATCGTGTCACTTGGCAGGATGACGTTACAGTCGTGCACATTATTATTTTTATCTACAAACCTCTATAGAGAATACATATCATGGGTGTAGATAAATGTCATGGGTGTCTTTAATCCATATGTATTTAAATATTGTTTGTTTCCCAAATAAAAATAAAAAAATGAGTGTAGATAAAATCTTGTATGCAACTGTACATAATTAGGTATTAAAACACTCACGTGATACTATTATCACACTCGGCTTCGCCTCGTGTAACAAACCCACATTCATTATAGTACAGTTGCATAAATAACTTTTACTCAAAAATGCTTGTAATATGATCATTATTTCGACAACCTTCTTTGAACAAAGTCAAGGTTGCCGCGCTTCTCCGATGGTGACGCAACAAAGTTGTATGGGATTTCATTATTGTCGAGTTTTAGCCACCAGCAATTTCCTTTGAGAATCCATATTGTCGAGTTTTGTTTCAAACATAGTTAGGTGAAAAAAGTACATTGTACAACCCGCGCAGATAAAGAAAGGGATTAAAGATGGCGCGTTCATATTCACTTCTCGCTCACACATTAAACGCCACACCTATCGCTCTCTCAGTCACATCGTTGTGGTAAGCGCCGTGAGCCGCCATTTTCAATCCCATTCTTTATTTGCGCGGGTGTTATATTGTTGAAAATTATGTTTTTGTACTTTTTTTTAACTTTTTTACTATTTTTCCTTTTTGATATTTTTTTACTTTTTGACTTTTTTTTACTTTTTTGACTTTTTACCCTTTTTTTGTCATTTTAATCATTTTTGTAATTTTGGACCAAGTCTTGTATAGTGCTTTGCTAAAAAATGTCAAAAATGTCAAAAATGTCAAATTTGCCAAAATGTCAAAAATGACAAAAATGTCAAAAAATTTCAAAATGACAAAAATGACAAAAAAGTCAAAAGTAAATAATGACAAAATGTCAAAAATGGTCATTTTGGTATTTTTGGTAATTTTGGTAATTTTTGACATTTTTGTCAGTTTTTACTTATTTGACATTTTTGAATAAAGCACTATACAAGACTTGGTCCACAATGACTGCACTGCTGGCCACGCTATGATGGCCTCAAGCTGAGCTTAACTACGGTCTCGGCCTTCAAGCTTGGTCATCATTGCTGCCCTTGCTGTCCGCGCTATAAAGGCCTCGACCTCCGGTCTCGGCCTTTATTCCAGCTTGGCCATCAAGGGCTGCAACGCTGACCGCGCTGTGACGGCCTGGACCTGCGTTAAGCTACGCTATCGGCCATCATCATCGCGCTGCCAGCAATGCAGTCATTATTGACCGCGTCAGTAATGTACTATAATCGCATTGTATTTTCAATTTTAAAAAACTCAAAAGACCTTTTCAGATATTTTCAAATGGAGGTCATAACCCACACCTGTCGTATTTCATTATAAAGTGTCATAGTATGTGCGTTAACGATGTGTTTATTGAAGGTAAACATGAATTGAGCACAGAGTCCGATAGTTATCGGCATTGTATGGCGAGCGCGCTTCATGCCGCCGTTACAGCCATTAAACCTCGAAAATGATATAATAAAGAAAACCGAACAAGCCTTTAGTGTCTGAAAACAGTCCTAACATCACTAACTTACAATTTATATGGGTCATTACACGACAAACAGATTAGATTATACTTAGGCCTGAAAATATGAAAATAATTTTATAAAATACTCATGAAAAATCAGGTAGGGAATATGAGATATGGCTTATTTACCACGTAGGATTTCTACGTTTTAGGTATTGACAGCCGGACAGTATTTTTGGGATTCCGAATATGAAAAATAAAATTTTAATAAATACTTAGAACGTCTACTGCCGGCATTCGAAAATTATGTTGTTGTATCTTTTCACTGAATGTTTGAGACCTCAATCGATAAAAGAAATAAGGAGCAATTACACAGGGACATTTCAACATTTCATGGTAATGGACAGAATGTAATAACTCTATTGTAAAGCCATACAAAGCAGTTATTAATTGCACAGTGAACAAACACTCCTGCGCTTATGAATTTGAATATGGAATGCCGTAACTTTTTTCTAGAATCGAGCAAAGAGGTTCGAAACTCACTCATTTTTACTGACAGGTATGGAATTATCATTTTAATAAAACATTTGTATGAATGAACGACGTGTTGAACAACTAAGCTTATTGCACGTTATAAAACTTAACCGATTAGGTACTTCTTATAAATAGATTATGCCAATATTATACGTAACGTGCTAAACAGCATGGCAATTTGGATTACATCTTAGCATTCAAAAGGTTACGCGAAAAGAATGATATAATATCTACTCATCTTTTTGTACAATCTACTGATAATGGTTTTTTAATAGTGCGTTGTTAAGTCCCTTTGTGGCGTGCAACCTTTTAATCATGTTTTTAATCGTTTTTTGATAGACTTTAGGGTTGGGCACGTACCATTTATCACGCTGTTTTTTTTTAAATTTGTCACGTTGGTCAACAGGCGTTGTTCCAAGATTGAAATATTATTTCACTTTCGTGTGTGTTAATTTAAGAATTCTCCATGGTATAGTAGTTGTTTCAAAATTTTATGTTAAAATAATGTAGTGTCAACCGCATGACTATATGAGTTAAATAATGACGTAATTTTCAAATGTTTAAATGTTTCTTTATCTTTATCTTTTAATTTAATATTTACTACGACTCTTTTCGAGGACTCGGCGAAATTATTATTATGTTCGTCAATTTTTATGTTACTGAACAAACTGATGAACCTTTTTATAAAAGTTTCATGACATTTCGTTCTGCAGCGTCAAACAAGTGATAATCATAAAACCTACACGATTAAGGTAATGGCACACTATGCTGGCACCGCAACGGCACTGCTCAAACCCAGCAACCTAACTCGTCATTCAAATTAGAGCATTTAATCATGATGTGTCGTAAAATATATTTCACTAGCGACCCGCCCTCGCTTCGCTTCGGTGTAGTGTAGAATTTGACACCACGTATTATTATTATATACTATATATATTATACATATACACCTTTCTCTTGAACTACTCTATCTATTTAAAAAAACCGCATCATAAAATTTTAAAACTACGCAACGGATTTCCCGTTGCGTAGTTTTAAAATTTTAAGCATACATAGGGATATAGGGACAGAAAAAGCGACTTTGTTTTATACTATGTAGTGATAATGTTTATAAGAAAAAGCCAACGGCGGGCAGTCAGCGCCCTTGCCGCTACCATACAACTCGACTCGCAGCTAGCTCGCTGCAAGTGAACGGACCGCGCGCTTACAGCACGCCGCCGACCGTGTGCTTACTGCGCGCTGACTCTGAGTCGCCAGCGAAACAACATCGTATGTGATCGTATGCAAAATAGCTTGCACTCGCGGCCGGCGCGCGGACTGCGAGCAAGCACCTCGCGGACGACGTGTAGTAAGCGCGCTGCCGGCTAACCGTAGCCTAAATTCGAAGTGACGATGACGCCGTGCTGTAGCTATGCAGTTGCGGTGCCGGTATAGTGTGCCATGATCTTAATAATTTATGACTTCTTGAATGATTACTTTTTATAGTGTGGTAATTCAGCCTCCAGCTTTGACAGGGCAACGATGACGTGGGGGGCAAGGTGGCGTCCCCCCACTGCTATCTTGCAGATGAGCATAGTTCAGCGTTAGAACGTTCGAGTCGCCTTTCTATATATATATGTATATATATATATATATAATAAAATACTCTAACTATACTAATTTCCAGTTCAAACAAAGTCTTCCTCTCCAGCCATGTTTCGTGGTGGCGATATCCACTTTACACCTCAGCCGATAGCAGCCGTTTCAACAGCAGCTAACCTCTCCGACCCACAATTTCGCCCGAATTCGTGATTCCATATCTTCGCAACCGCAATGCAGTCATAGTAAATGGATAGAAGTGAAATAACTTTTTGCTGATATTTATTCTTCAATACTGCCGGTATGCTGCCTGCTACAGATGATAAATAATTGGAAATCAGTACCAAATAGATTTTTTTAATTTAAAATATTTTTTGCAGAATCATAAAAATAGATAGGTAACATAGTAAAAATTATGAAAAAAAAGAAACTTTTTATGTTTAACCAAAATAATTTAACTGAAACTGTAGTTGTTTTTTTAAACATAAGTTGGTGTGTGTCTTAATACAAATGCATTTTTTAGTTTTTCGGCTTGCATTCAATCATAGGTTATCCAATAATTACTAGATTATGGTATAAAATCATTTGAATTTGAGTTGGAATGAGACGATTATTATTTTGCTTTTAAATATAAAATTGTATGAATTCTGACAAGGAATTCAAAACTAACGCTACTGTCTAACTTCCACTGTGGCTCACAGAGATAATAATCTCCATTGTAGAGTGCGCCGTTATAACTCATCTTAGCCTTTATTTATGGACGTATTATCACGTCCAGCCCTCGTAAATTTACGTTCAAATGTTTACCTGGATGTATGTACCAGCGGAGAATCAATGAAGCCTTTAATCTGTTGCACGGAATGGTTTAATGCCTGTTTGCCGATTATAAGACTCGTTTCTGTGATACTATAATACTATTTACTCTGTGTTGCTTGGCTGAATGTTTTGGTACCTACTTATTTGCTCTCGGATTTTTTCACGAATTTATAGATACAATTGTTTTTGGCGCCATTTTATCGAGCTGGTTCGGTGTCTATTTTAATTATTTGCAAATTGATTCATATTGTGTCTTAAAATTGGTGCAGTTTTGTGGTACAAGTGTCTACTCAACTGAACAATATGTGGGATAATTGAAATAGGCGTGATCTTGGTTGTGTGAAGCTGAGACTTTTATTGTAGTGGTGGCCACCTCGGCAGAACTTACAGAGTAAACTGTCTTGATATACCGAGTATATTTGGTGCAAAAAGCAGCATTGAAATGCGTTGCACCCGAATTCTAATGTAAACTGAAACAATCTACCACTGAACTATCCAACACTTGACAATGGCAAAAATTACTCCCTAAAGAAGAGAGTAGATTGCCAAACTAAAATAAGAAGAAGAAGATACATCGGGACGTACAAAAAACGTTGATAATCATAAGAATACCATAAGCTAATATAACTTTATGGTAGTTAACTACATATATTACTACACGTAACGACAACCAATATCACTTATTTTACAACTCTCACGCCTTACGTCATAATGGGGTATTTACACGGAGTGACTTGGCAGGCAACTTAGCAGGCTACTTTAGCCAATTAGCGCTTTTTTTCTACAGTCGCTTGTAAAATCGAATCGCCAATACTCATTGAAATTAGATTTGCGATTTGATTTTACAAGACTTTACAAGAAAATTAATTTGTTGATAGTACCCACTTTTTTTTCTTTCGATAGATTAATAACCTTGTTGTCTCTTACCTAATATGTAGTAGACAGTATGTAAAAGTGATAGGGTTGCACATGTTGACAACCAGTTACGAAAATAGTGACATTTAAGGATAATAAATACAAACATTCCTTACAATAACATGCCATATTATTATGCAAATCCGAATTCCAAGATGAAGTCATTTTCATCATTATCAACGGTATTAATAGTGGATATTAATATTAATATTCTTAGTGTACATCTATGGCAAAATGCTTTTTTTTTGTGGATCAAATACTAAAGGAAGAATGAGCCATACCATAATAACCCATCATCTGGACCCCACGTGTATTGGTGGTGTTAACGACGGTTAATGAAAGTGGGATCGAGACTTCAAACTGAACTTTAGAAAATTTAATCATCATCATCATATCAGCCGCACGACACCCACTGCTGGGTATAGGCCTCCCCTAAGGATCTCCACGACGATCGGTCCTGCGCTGCCCGCATCCAGTGGCTTCCCGCGACCTTCACCATATCGTCGGTCCACCTTGTCGGGGGCCTACCCACGGAGCGTCGTCCGGTGTGCGGTCGCCATTCCAGAACCTTTCCGCCCCAACGGCCATCAGTTCTTCTCGCTATGTGTCCCGCTCATTGCCACTTCAGCTGAGCAATCCTTCGAGCGATGTTGGTTACTTTAGTTCTCTTGCGGATCTCCTCGTTTCTGATTCGATCGCGCAGGGAAACGCCGAGCATGGTTCTCTCCATTGCACGATGGGTGACCTTGAGCCTCCTTATGAGACCCATAGTTAGCGACCACGTTTCACTGCCGTAAGTCCGTCGTTGTTGGTAGCCGAGCCGCACCCGGGAATTTTTAGCACCCCCTGCCTCGCCGAGCTGTATCGACTATTGTGTGGCGTCATCGTAACTCATCGCCGGAGATTTATCGACTATTATAGTTCAGAAACTAAGACGAAACAGTAGCTCCCGGCTCTCGAACGTGTTTTAAAACGATTGACGCGAAAATTACTAGGAAAAATGCGTGGAGAAGTAACAATTTGTGTCACCTTACTGCACGGCTATGAAAGTAAATTAGAGTTATTCTAACTTTTTACGGCGTTAGACAGGTAGTTACGATAGCAATTTTCTTTGGACTTTGTGTAAGATCTAGAATCTACCAGGTTTATAATTAGTGAAGTTTATTACAAGACTCTGTAATAAATTAACTTTGACGTAACGTTCCATTTCAACGAAATGGTAACTAGGTAAATGTTATAATATATCTATGATTTTAGCTTATTTCATTTAAAAGTTTGCATAATTTTATTGAATATTATTATTTTGCATTATTTTGTTTCTAATTTCTGATTTTATTTCTAATTCAAACAAAACAAACTCTAACCAGCGAACTAAAATCTATAGAAGTGTAATTGCAAACAAACATTGCTTAAAAAATGGCACCAGGGGCCAACAAATTATAACCCACACAGCTCTTGGGCCAGCCACGCGCTGGGTGACTGACTATAGTATTCTTTACAATAATTGCAGTTTGTATTGTAAAGAAAGGAAAGGAAGAGAGAATTAATTTGAAATGAAATCCTGTATATAGTCTAATGGTGTAAAAGACGCATAGAAGGCAGTAAAAAGATGCAGAAATATCGTATGTTATTTTTTTTCGTTTAATTATCGAATATATCTATGAGTATATTATGGTCGCTAATAAGCAACCAGGATTCCGACGCTTCGTGCTGCATGATTAAATGCCAGAATTTTTAGCTCCATCCACTTAGTTGTAATTTTCATGTAGTGCCATTTTTTGAGCGGAATCCTGTTCTATAGATTTTAGTTCACTGCCTCTAATTAAGCACTCGTTACTATAAGAACATTATGGTTCACAAAAACAATGTAATAACTAATAACACGAACTGTCACTCGCTCTTCACTCATCGCGAGAAATCAATAAGCCGGCGTCTATCAAAGCGATCGGTCTCACAACAAACAAAGACACATCACCATTATCCCATTACAGCCGTCGGACGTACATTAACGACTGCGCCAGGCTGTAACTGTCATCAGACTCAACACTGATGAGTTATGGACTCGTAAACAGCGTGCCACCCTTCAGCGGAGTTGTAGTGATGTGACGTTAGATCGGACGTCAAAATAGAATCGATTCACTAAAAAAGAATAGGGCCCGCGGAATTCCGAATAGGAATGATTCCAAACGCAGGAAATCCATACAAATCTATGGACCAAATATATGCGTTATTTTTTTTTAAATCAACGATATTCCTTTTTGGAATTCCTATCAGATTCCGACAGTATGTGGCCGCACTAATTCTGTTTTGCTGGGTTCGCTTCGGAATCATTCCAATCCGAAATTCCGTAGGTATGTAGTGTGTGGCCAGGCTCAACGATAAAATCAATACCCTATTTAGGTTAAGTATATTTACCTCAGTATGTCTGGTTTAAACTTTAAAATTCTTATATGTATAAAATTGTCCAATATTGGCATCCCAGGCTTTCAGGCATGGCTTTCAACAATTTTAACAAAACTAGAGCGAGTATTTTTCTGTAGACGAAATTGATGCGGTAACTATTTAGTTTTGGTTTTATCGTTAAAAATTAGCTCGATTGGACCCCATCTTAAAGAAATATCTCGACTACTTTCAGTAAAATACCTATTTCGATTAGTCTGCAATACAGAGTCAGAGCTCGGTACCTACCTGATATTTTTTTATCATTTTATAAACAGTATCTTTGACTCGAATCTACTCACTATCAAAAGGAAATCAAAATTGAGACCTGCGAATTCCAATTTTTATACGAGTAGAATCGCACTTCACACGTCATGCTTGTGTTACATGGTGTGGGTTGAATTCCAATAAAGATGTCTAACTGTTAATCTCATGTAAAATAATTGGAGATGTTTATTTACTTATTTTGACACAATCTAATTTAGAACGCAATACTTTATGAAAACTAGGTAGTTACAATATTTTTTGAATATTGACCTATTTGAATTGCTAAACCTATTCTTCTGTGCTGGGTGCCTAAGTGTAATTGAAATTTATTATATCTATGCGCCTTGTACTGTACGACTTCATTAAATTGTTTTGTTGCTTTTGCAATTTAAGACATAAATTTTACATTTATATAATTTAAATACTATCTTTGGTGGCTGAGTTAGTTTTACTGTAGTTACTCTTAGGCCTCCGATTCGTTCGTCGTGATTATTTTTTTTGTATTAGAACCTATGCGTCGGCAACAATAATAATAATTACAACAATTTATAATAATAATAAAAAAAACAGACATTTTTGTAGCGTATCTACAAAAAATAAGACGTCTCTAGATATCTATTATAGTAGGTATAGCGTGTGTTTAAACCTTAAACCTCGACCTTAGCAGCTGTGCTACATCATCATCATCATATCAGCCGCAAGACACCCACTGCTGGGTATAGGCCTCCCCCAAGGATCCAGCGGCGCACCGCGACCACGCACCCTCACGTCCACCTTGTCGGGGGCCTACACTCTAAAAAAAATTTGGTTGCTCCTAACAACATATTGATAGTTGCGATCAAGCATCTTGATTCCATACGAGCCTAACAACACGTTAGATGCTTCAAATAAGATGATACAAATTGGTCTTACTATTGTTACTTAGCTAAAGCAATTAAGATCTTATTCAAAATTAATACGAAAAATGGTTGTACTCACAAATTCACATAGTACATTCAACTATGAGCTTGGTCAATATTAACATGCGAGATAACTGTTAGAACTAATTCACCTAGTGTGTTCAACTAAGAGCTTGGTCAATATTGACAAGAAAGATGACTATTAGAACTAATTCACCTAGTGAGTTCAACTAAAAGCTTGGTCAATATTAACAAGAAAGATATTGTTAGAACAAATTCACCTAGTGAGTTCAACTAAGAGCTTGGTCAATATTAACAAGAAAGATGTTTGTTAGAACTAATTCACCTAGTGAGTTCAACTAAGAGATTGGTCCATATTAACAAGAAAGATGTTTGTTAGAACTAATTCACCTAGTGAGTTCAACTAAGAGCGAACATCCCGTCGAGTTATAAAAATCAGTTTAATATACTGGTCCCTCAGTGAGGGAACTTTTAGATATTAAGCTGAAAAGTACAGATACTACACTTTGGTCTTAGCTAAAAGGCCGAGAAGCGATGTCGAACCAAAGTAATCTAAAGAAGGTCATGAAATCGGAAAAAATTTTAACACTGCCGTCTAGAAAATAATGTAAACAGCACAGTGACATCTTTCGGGACGCATGCGTATTAGCGCGCTGCGCAATCAGGATGGCATGCATGCCACTACTATGCCACAAACCATGCGAGCAGCTCCGCTGCATTACCCCAAATAAAAAGACAATAAGAAAAGCTTTTTTTCTATTATTTACATAACGAACGTAATATACTTAAACTAGTGATAATTTCATGTATGTTACGGCTAATACCCGAAGTGCGGCTAAACCTAGTTAGATTTTGATTCTTTATTAAAAATTGTTTCAACATTATCTACTTATTTGTTTATGAAAACTATTGTGTTTATTCCAACTAAATAATATGAAATATTTAAACAACATAATCTTAGTAGAATTTACCATTTAATTCATAGTTAATTCAACAATGTTAAATGATAAAAATGAATACTTGACATTATTGGTTTGAATATCTTTATTTGTTGTTTTAAAGATTACAGTTTTAGTTGATTTAGCAATATGTCTTAGTTAAATCAATGATGACGAAGTTATTCATCTAACAATGAAAATTGTCAAATTCATTATTTACTTAATTATATTGATACTTTATTATTAATTGATTCTACTATTTATTTGTTTATGATAACTAATAAAAATGATCGAATCACGCAAGAAAAGTCAATAATAGTTGAAACTATGTATAAGCTTCTTAGAATTAATAAACACACTACGTGTTTAGTTCAATCACAGGCCAACATGTTGATTTAACTATTCAGCTTTGATTCAATTAAATTTTATCATAATTGTTTCATTCAATTCAAGGTCTACTAAGAGAAAATTGCTCTTAGTTGGCCTTCATTTTTTAGAGTGTACCCACGGAGCGTTGTCCGGTGCGCGGTCGCCATTCCAGGACCTTTCCACCCCAACGGTCATCGGTTCTTCTCGCTATGTGTCCAGCCAACTGCCACTTCAGCTGTGCTTACATAGCAGTCTTATAATATCAAAAAGTCATAGTTCACTTAAAAGCACATAACTAGATTAATTAATTATAATTATTAACAACCACTGTGTTAATCCGAACCCCAAAGACATAGAAAATTTTTCGCTGCGCTCAAGAAGACCAACAAAGCGTGGAAAAGAGAAGTTAACATCATACGGACACGGTCTATGTAAAAAAGAGACAAAGGATCAAGTGACATGTGCCAACATTTTTTACAGTAAGAGCCCCTAGCGTCCCGCCTAGCAAATGAGCAATCACAGTTTGTTTAAAATATTTTTTAATCTTAATTAGAATTTAAAATAAAGGTATCGTGGAGCTATGGTGTCTTCTGCTCTAAGTAATTGCGATGTGACAAAAAGAAACAATCCAAGTAATCACACTTTTCAAAGGTAAATAAGATATTGCCACACATTTCTCTAAAACCAAGTATCGCTACATTTATTCGTTTATCGACAAAGAAAACAGTATGGAACATAGTTTATTAACTTCCTTTGCCATAATATAGTCATTTTTTATGAATCTAAGTCATATTTTACGTATCTCATATAAAATGTATTGATTCGTTTTCGGATCACCTGTTTATTGACTTTGTTGTTCTTTGACATTCTACTTCTATGATCCGAACCTTATTTGATTGAACAGTTATTATCACTACATTTTGCATTCTCTATAATTTATAAGCACCATAAACAGATTTAAAAGCGTCTAACAATAATACGGTATACCATAGATTTATTGAGTATCGGACCAATAGTGGGTAGGAAATGTTGTAGAGATTACGGCAGTCTTATCTGAAATAATGGTTTCACAATGGAAATCACTTCCCATATGGTGACAAGTGTAGATAGCGAATATGCAACAAATCAGCATTATTGAGGAATAAACAATGTTTCGAATGAAATGACAAACAATGCATTGATCATAAACCAGGTGCCTTCAAATTAATCTCATAACAGCTTAATTTTATTACATCCAAATTAATGTAATAATAATAACTAGAAAAAGACAATTTACAAAAAAGTTAACAATAAAAGGGAAGAGTACACAAAAGGCGGCCTTATTGATATGCATGAGCAACATTGTTTTCGTTAATAAATTACATATTAATAAACGATTTTTACTATGATGAACTTTATTATTTGTAGTGCTTTTATTGTATGGCTATTAAAATCAATAATTGATAGATTAAAAAATAATAGTTAGTTACTTAAATTAAAATCTAACAAAGTCAATGTAACTTGTATAGAGTATATAGTATTTCAAACCTTAAACAAATGGCGAAAATAATAGCCGAAATAACAATAAATAAAACAGTAACAAAATAATGTATGCGGCAATTTCTCCGCGATAGTCCTTAGAAAAGACATCGACGCGTCACTAACAGCTCACTGGTGCTCATAAAGACGAATTATAAAAAAATATCCTGTAAGTTGTAATATGTAATTAATGTTTTTCAATATTCAAGTACCTGGGGCCCTACCGGCTAACTTTTCGAACTTCGGTGGGTCTGCCGGGCTTCATTTTAAAACAGATAAATCGAAGTAAGAAATTTCGTATTGTACTATTTGCCGTAGTTATTTGGAAGATATCAATCTTTTTGCCATTTTGGCCTGATTGGGGCTCGATTTATCTGTTTTAATTTGAAGCCCAGCAGACTTACCGAGGTTCGGAGCGTGTACGGCCCCTGCAATTATTTGTAAGGCAATCAACATTGATAATTTAAATAATTCAGTTTAAAAACCACTAAAATAATAATTCAAATATTGCAAATTGAATGGATTCTATCTAAAATGCTACGTCTTCATTTTTTCATCTTACGTTTTCGTCTGACACATGCGTATGCCATAAAAGTTGTATTGACGCTTGACTCAAGACTAATTGAAAGTTGGATGCAAGATGAACTTGAAAGAGCATTGGTGTGGGTGGACGTAGCAAAGAGGTTGTATAATTACAAGCACTGTAAGATTCGAAGCTTCCAAAGTCCCATAAAACAATGTTATTACAAATGCCCAGATTATCGCAGCCACACAAATGATGACCATTGTATCGGCTCGATCTTCATTCGTTGCCGCGCATCGCATCGGAAATCTTCATTCGTTGCCGCGCATCGCATCGGAAATTGCATCTTAGCATAAATGGCGTCGCTTAGCAAAACTCATGTTCTCATTACTTGGTTAGAAAAAGTCATAAGCGGTAGCGTACCTACTTATTTTATTCTATTGATGCCCAAATTGAAATGATTATGTATATGATTAAAAAAAGATAATCATTTTATACTCCATGTAGACATGTTAAAGATGTCTGATATTAATAATGATATTATTATAAGCATTAGGTAAATTGTAGTTTTTTTTTAATTCTAACTATTTCTGATTTTATTATATTGCATGCCTTTAGCACGAACAGCTATCGAAAAAAATAACGAGCGTAAAAACATTCAATAGAGTAGATAATTTCGTATGGTAAATTTGAACAGCGTCATCTACCACCAAAAAGCGAAATAAAATTTTCCATAATTACTCAGTCGATTGCTTTTACGCGCGTTTTTTCTCGATATCTATTCCTGCTAAGTGCACTGATTATACCTATGCAATGGTATATGATTACGCAACCTCAATGTCAATAACGTTTTATAACAGTTCTTCTCTAATGCTCGTATCGCCAAACACCCACAACTTGTACCATCACAAAATCAGTGCGTACGTACTCCCCTCCATTATTGCGATTTGCGACACCTCCCACTTATTAACTAGTAGGTAGATCCCCATTTCCCCCCCTATTCGGCAAGTGGAGAGGCGTAACCAAGTGAGTAATGCAATCAGTTACACTCAGCGATGCGTCGAAGCAGTTTCTAACCCGCGTACACTGTAATTGTGCGTCCTGAATGGCAGCGTATCGCGTCATACTAAATTTTCACGCTTTCATGTCTTAACTATTTATAAAATTTTGCATGCACTTTGTCAAGGAGTACCGAAAAGGTTTTTTTATGATAGACTAGCGGCCACCCGCGATTTCGTCTGCGTGGAAAGTTTTTGAAGTGAAAACTTCTATAGCGGCGTTGTACGCTTTTTTGTAATGGGGAAAAAATGCTAAACTCGCGTCAGTAAGAATCACGTGGCTGATCTAAAATGCGTGAGACGGATGTGACGGATGGAGAGTAGACAGCTGGCGGCGGAAGTATCCCCCTCTCTTTCTACGGGGCGCGTTGAAAATGGCGGCGCGTCATTTTAAGACGTAAACACTTGTGTCACCAGCAATGCGCTAATTTTAAAAATGGAACTAATTGCAGCGATCTCTTTGGTGAAATCATGGACTTATTTATACTCTGTGACTATAAGTTAGAAATTAAAAAGGCCACTGGCGCGAAATCTTTAGAAATTTTCTCTAATTATAAACTGATTGAATTGTGTGACTGTATAGTAATAGGAAAGAAATAATTTTAATCCTTTGCCGTAAATTTCAAAATATCAAAAATGGACAACGTTAATATTCAAGTTTTCACTTCTGCCGGCGCTCCCGGAGTGCAACCTGATTTTTTTTTCTATCCCTCTAGAACAATATTTTATCTGGATGAAAGGTACCCTATGTCCTTCTATGTACCCTGAGATTGTGTATGCAAATTTTCATGATGATCGGTTCAGTAGTTAAGACGTGAAGGAGTAACAAACAATCAAATAAAGAAACTGACTTTGGCATTTATAATATTAGTAAGGATAGGCAAGCGCTCGCTCGCTATCACGCCTGATGATAAGCGATTCTGCGATCTACGATGGAACGCGCTTGCCTAGAAGATATAGAATACTTTCATCCTGAATAATCTATTTTTTACACACAAGTAAAGGTCACAACAAGGAGAACAGCCAATCGCGTGTTCTTCCGCTCCAAAATCCGCATGCGCGATGCGCCACCACTCAGTACGTGCGCTTAGAAGTAAATTAATTAAACGTCTAATACGATAGCCCATTTTCGAACCGATTTTGTTATTAAATAGTTTAAGCTAATAATTTATTACGTTGGAGTCGGGAAGGCGTGACACTAATTAATTGAATAACAAAATGGTTGTGACTACCGTAACTTATATTTAATCGAAATAAAATACCCACTGTGAATAATTCGTTACATTTGATGAAATATGTAAGTGGACCTGGTTAATTATTTTGGGCACCTGGTTGATTGTTCCACTTTGCTCCACAAAGCGTCCCCACTGGTGCCCTTGTCCGCTTCTTTAAGACTATTAGGTTTACGGCACATTCGCTTTAAAACAGAAATTGTACAGTCGATGGAAAATGTTACTTCTATATTTTCACTTTTTAATGATACTTTAATATGTATATGATACAAAATTAACATTCACCTGTGTGGCCACTTGGTCGAGCAAAGTGGAATAATTCCTGCTGTTCGGATTCTAAGCGCTATCGCACACAGGCAACTTAGTCTCCCAGCAACTGTTTTGTCTCTCACATCAAGTCCACGGGTTTATATGGAAGCGCGCACACGAAGCGACACGGTCGTCTGCAACTTTTCATACAAATCACGTGAGAGACAAACAAGTTGCGGAGACAAAAGTTGCCCGTGTGCGATAGCGCTAATGCGTTTAGCTTTAGAAATCTCACTTAATTTGTCAAGATTGACATCATAGGCGCCCTAAGCATAGCTTTCAACAATTTTAACAAAACTTAAGCGAGTATTTGCGCCATCGCACACGGGGGACTTTTGTCTCCGCAACTATTTTGTCTCTCACATAGTTTGTATGAAAAGTTGCAGACGACCGCGTCGCTTCGTGTGCGCGCTTCCATATAAACCCGTGGACTTGAGACAGAGACAAAACAGTTGCAGGGCGACTAAGTTGCCCGTGTGCGATAGCGCTTTTTGTGTAAACGAAACTGAAACGGTGACAATTTAGTTTTGTTTTTATTGTCGATAAGTAGCGCGATTGGGCCAATGTCAAGCCGCAACTACCACGTTCATTGAAGGGTTATAATATAACTTACAACATGTTGAATAGTTACTTATTATGTACAATTATCAGCGACAATTTTTATTTGGGGTTTATCAGAAAGCTTATGCCACCACATAATTAACTGTGAAAAAATTTATGATATCTCTTAAACCTCAGAAGTTATACGAGCTAGAACTTGGGAAATATTTAATGACGTTATCCACCACGTACGCGAACCTTACGTCATACGTAATAAAGCACATATTGCGTAGAGTTTGGCATTTCCTTTAAACCATTATAACTCAACCATTTCTAAACGGATTTCAAAAAATCTTTCACTAGGGTTTATATCTCGGAATATGTTTTTATATTATATCAATAAAACTTTAGGATTCAAACCTGTCGTTGATCCTATTATGTACAAGAACAGCTTGCTAGTTAGTACTTTTTTTAGTGGTGAATCGAGCCAGTAATGTAGGAATCCATCAGGTGACTGATGGAGTCACTCCAACAATGTTCCCGTGATTAAAATACTTCCATTGTCGTTGCGGAACCCACGAAGTCACTCTCATACCAAAGGCGAATTAAATTTAATGAAATTAATTGGGACTATTAAATTATTCGGTTGGGCGGAAACCTGTACAGTAATTTTCAGTGTCGTTAAGTCGGTTGGATAACAAACATTTGTTGTTTAATTTGATGTTTACTTTTTTGTACTAATGAAAGCGAGCAATGAATGTTGATATAAACCCGGATCAGTTGCAGCTTGCTTTTTCTGTACAAACATTACAATGTAACGGCATTTTTTCTGTGGTTTTAACGAATAGGATTTATTTAAGCAACATAACTTACCTCATAAGTACACGAGACATCAACATAGGTAATTGGCTTTGGTTAAAAAATAAAAGGTATTTTTTTTATATTTTTTTACTACAGATTAGGCCAATTTAAGAAACTAATTTGAATATTTTAACATTTGGTCCCGTATTTATTTTTTTATAAATATATTTGTCGAGCGGATATGGTCAACCGGAATGACGTCATTAGTGGCATGAAAGTTTAAGAAGAAAACCTTTGCCATCTACTTATAGAAAAAGAAAGGCCAAGTGTCATTAACTGTCATAATGACTTTATGGTTGTTTGTAAACAAATAAGTTATAGTTAATATTTCTTCTATTTTATTCATTTAATCCAGTTGTGACGGTTCTAGCCTACCTTCTTAATTTGCCGCAATAATTTTGGAGGTGGTAAAATTATAATAAAAATGCTTACCAGTGGAAACTCTGCTGAAAAACTTTGTAAAAACTGACACGCCCAATCTTCTCAAATTGCGAAATGTATTGTATGTATTGTGTCTATTTTGGATGTAGGCTACATGGATGAAATTGTAACGATTGTTTGTGGACTGATAAATTTGCAGGATAACATAATAAACATTGTGAAAATATGTGCATACTTTATTTCTATTTACAAACATTTAATAGTAGGGATGTGGAAAAAATTACGAGATAAGTTCATCGATATTTTTCGGGCGATATTAAATACTCTGATATATCGATAGATGTTTTTACAATAATTTTTCGCAAAACATTTTTTTGGTAATTACGTATGGATTCTAATAGTCGACACTATTTTGTCACTGGAGCATTTTGATTTTTTCCAACTTTGAGTCTTAAAAATCATCGTAAAATTCGTCAAATCGAGCCAAAATTTCGCGTAGGCGTTTATTTTGCTATTTTTTATGTTTTACAATACCTTAAAATTAGAATCCATTACTTAGTCATCGTCCCATTTCATCCCATTTTTTTCTGAGAAATATTACCTATATCGATATTTTTTCACTTCCACCTTCCACCATCCCTAATGCCAAGTTCATTGTCAAAATTGTCTTTGCACTTTTTTCTTTTTTTTATTATGGCTGGGAGATCTGTATGTGATGACGTCATATGAAGGTCATTTGAAGGTTAAAGCTTTTTATTGAATATTATAAATATCTTTAAAAATATAGACTTATTTTTAAATTTAATTAGTAGACACTGTACCGAAAGCTTATTCCTCGAAATGGTTTTGAGATTTCCAGTCATGTTCAAAAAGTTATCAAAGCCAATTCAAGCAGTAATAACTGACAGATTGAGCAGAAAAAGGCTACATAAATTTTGTCAAATAATGGAGCCAAACGTACTAAAAAGACGTTAAAGTAAGATAGTGCAACTGAACTTTTAAAAACCGAAGTGCTACGTACATAATAGGTTTTATTACTGTCAAAATAAGTTGCTTTTCCTACCACACTACAACTAACTACATAATTTATTCCACGCTCTGTAATAGAGCAATATTCACAAACATCACAACTCTTAAACACAATACATTATACAATACAAAGCAAGTAATATTACAAGTAGGTTGATAATATATAATAAAAAATACTTTGTTCGGATCCTCACTAATAGTCTACTAATATTATAAATGTGAAAGTTACGATGTTTGGATGTTTGTTACTCAATCACGCAAAAACGGCTGAACGGTTTTACATTAAATTTGGCACACAGCACAGATAGATTAAAGCCTTGATTGAAACATGTTATTCTTTATTCCAGCCAAAATTTCCCTATGGATTTTTCGAATGTCCACGCGACCGGAAGCTAGAAATTTTAAAAACTGAAATTAAGTTTGTTTTATAAAGTAACCGACATCGCTCGAAGGATTGCTCAGCTGAAGTGGCAGTGGGCTGGACACATAGCGAGAAGAACCGATGGCCGTTGGGGCGGAAAAGTTCTGGAATGGCGACCGCGCACCGGACGACGCTCCGTGGGTAGGCCCCCGACAAGGTGGACTGACGATCTGGTGAAGGTTGCGGTGCGCCGCTGGATTCTGGCAGCGCAGGACCGATCGTCATGGAGATCTTTGGGGGAGGCCTATACCCAGCAGTGGGTGTCGTGCGGCTGACATGATGTTAATGATGAAGTTTGTTTCTTTGTTTGTTACTCAACTGATCATCATTAAATTTTGCATACACGTTGACAGGGGGGCAGAAAAGGATACAAGGTACCTCCATCCCGAGAGGTACTGTTCCCGAGGGATAGAGAAATAACTGTTCACGCAACAAAGTCGCGGGCGGCCGCTAGTATAATTATCCATAAGATCGTCATTATTTTCAAGTATAAAATGAGATAAAATTAGCAAATAGAAATTTGTATTCATTACGCACAGCAGGGTAGCATTTAGTCAGTGGTTTAAGATCACAATTAAAATTTATGAAGGTGAGTTAATTCTTGGAGGATTGCAGTCCCCACATAGTATCACTTGAGAATTTGCTCATGAATATCCAATGCGTCCGACCGGTCTGAAAAGATTTTTAGACATTACGACACGAGAGATTTATGAAGCTAATCTATACCTATAATAAAATCATAAACCCAAAAAAGTCTGTACATTGAATGTATTCGGCAAAAAAACCAACCAGGGCGACTTAAAATCATTAACCTCACACGTTAGAACAGTTTCTAAATTTCTTGTTTAAAATAAACTCTAAAAACAATTATTTGCTCCTACAAAATGATTGTTTTTAGACTTTATTTTGTACTAGCGGCCCGCCCCGGCTTCGCACGGGTGCAGTGCAATGTAGTTACTAATGTAAAACTGTGCTAATGTGGTGTCAGTGTGAAGTTATTTGATTATACTACAGGATATCTACATATATACGACGTACGCAAGGGGTGTTAAAATATAATTGAAGTGTGTATGTGTCTGTCTGAGGACTCTGAGGCAACCTAGCTCCCAAACTTAAAGATCGATTTTTATGTATAGTTTAAGAGAAGCGTACAGACGGCGGGAAGCGACTTTGTTTTATACTATGTTTAGCTTTTGCCCGTGGCTCCGCCCGCGTGGGAGTCGGTAATCGTTGTAAGTCTTCCCTTGGAAACCAATGATCGGCATGAAAAGAAGCCTGTGTTAAGTATTCCAGACTAAAATCTATCCCTGTGCCAAATTTCGTCTAAATCCGTTCAACCGTTCAGACGCGATTGAGTAACAAAATGAACAACATCCAAACATCAAAACTTTCACATTCTTACAATTTTGTGATATATAGGTAATAGCTGCACCAAGGCTGCACCCCGCGGTTTTACCTGCGCAATCTGTTGATTCTGTAACCAAACGCGCATCTCACTACACTTCACTTCACTTCGCGTGAATTAGTTATTAGAAATTAGCTAACTTATGAGCAATTTTACCGATTACAAAAATTTTAGGTAGCTATCTAAAATATTTTGTGATGGAAAAAAAATCTTATCATTATCTTATTTATGATTTAAAGTTCCCGTCCCGTGCAGTGAACTAAGATTCGAAGTGGGGTTCGAGTTTGGTTACAGAACCGAGACGCCGTACTGTTCACGATTTTGTATTAGGTAGGTAGGTAGGTACTTAATAAAATTTCTTAGCAGTAATATAACAAAATAAGTATAATAATATTATGTAACATTTAATACTCATACTTAATAATTTGGTAGGTATCTTCTTTTTAAATAAAATTCTATGTATGTTTATTATTTTATTTCCTATGCACTCCTAAACCATTCACATCCGATTATGATGAAACTTTGGTACGCTTATAATCTTCTTATAATAAATATTTGTTGAATTTCTGCTTATGACTGAAAAGGTTCCCGGCTAAAATAACGTGACATTGCAAATTATGTCGGGTCACTGACATGAAAAAAATTTTTTTATGTGTCGGGTGCAACTAATGTTGTGCATTATTATCCGGCTCTCAATTTCAACACTTTACACCACATTCCTTGTCACGTTAGATATCTGATATTTGCCAGATTTTTCAACATTTTATAAGAAGACTAATAGTTCATAAAATAGTGAAAATCAGGATAAAATCTTATACAACATGAAATGTCAGCTCGTGCGTGACATAATTACAGTCTCAGGGGAGGTGACAACCTGACAACTGACATTTATTTTTTTTAATCATTCAAATGCACTAAGAAGTTTTGATTCCGATATCGAAATCAATCACCCTAAAAATAGCTTTCTACCCTTTTTCAACCCTGTTAGGGGATACATTTCAAAAAAATGCGAAACACGTGTTCAATTAATTTTGTGATAAAATGTCTATGCCAAATTTCAAGTCAATCGGGCCAAGGAATCGCATTCTCCCATACAAACTTTGCCACCCTGTTTCACCCCCTTAGGGATTGAATTTCGCAAAATCCCGTCTTAGTGAGCACCTACACCCTAAAGAAAACCTTATGCAAAATTTGAGACTCCTAGCACTTGTAGTTTCTGAGATTTCGTGATTGTGGGTAGTTTAATAACATTGAGGGTAGGATTTTTAAATAAATCAGTTGTTTGCCAGACACCGGTGTTTCATTACGTTACATGGTGACAGCGGTGGTTTTATACGGATTTCGCGCTAGAAAGATTATAATTTCATTTGTTTACGTTCTGTGGCTGTGATTACGAAAAAGTGTAATAAATACGTTCGATATGGAACACGCGCGACCGCCACCGGAGTTGAGTCTGGAGGGCAGCTCCGTCAGCCGGGCTGACGCCTGGAAACGTTGGAAGACGCAATTTAGTTTATTCGTAAAAGCATCGGGGGTGCATAAGGAAAAAGGAGACGTTCAAGCTAGTCTTTTGATTAATTTAATAGGCCCAGACGGTTTCGACGTATATCAAACATTTACATTCGAGCAAGAAAGTGAAAAAGATGACGTCAACGTTCTCATAAAGAAATTTGATTGTTATTTCGGTGTCAAACCGAATATCACATTAGCAAGATATAATTTCTTCACTCGAAACCAGGAAATCGGCGAATCGATTAATCAATATGTGACTTGTTTAAAATTACTAGCGAAAAGTTGTGAATTTAAAACGTTGGAGGATGATTTGATTCGCGACCGTATCGTCTGTGGCATAAAGAACACTGTGGTACGAGAAAGGTTGTTGAGAACTGAAGAATTAACTTTAGATAAAACTATTAAGATATGTCAAGTGGACGAAATATCTAGTGATAGCAATCGTCTATTGGAAACGCGAGGGGCAGGCCTGGGGTCTGCGCAGCAGGTGGATAGTGTCGGCATGCGGGGCGGCGTCCGCGGCGGCTGGGCCCGCGGCGGAGGCCGGCGTGGCGCACGCCGCGGGGCGTTCGGCGGCGGCGGCGGAGCAGTGCGGCGCTCGTATGGTTCACCATCATCGGCTCGCTGCGACAGGTGTGGCGGGCAGTGCGGTGGACACGCTTACTGTCCGGCTATTTCGGTGCAGTGTTACGTTTGTGAAAAATACGGTCATTTCGCAAGGATGTGTAAACTTCAAAAGAGTGCTAAAATTAATAAAATGTATGATATTGCCGTGCGTAGTGATCAAAGCGATGATGATGATGATTCATTCCATATATCGATGATGTACAATGTGTCGGAGTTGAACTGCTCCTCGGATGACTGGTATGAAACTTTAAGAGGTGAGTGTGGCGACGAGAAATTTAAATTGGACACTGGTGCGGACATTAATGTTTTGTCATATAGTAAATTTTTGTCTTTAGGTTTCGACGCTAATCTAATAAATACGAAAGAAAACTTAAAATTGCAATCATACAGTGGAGACTTAATACCATTAAAGGGAATTTGTTTTTTATCGTGGTGGTACAAAAATAAAATGTATAATTTAAAATTTGCAATTGCGAACATTAATTGTCAAAGCGTGCTGGGTCGACAATCGTGTTTAGAACTAGGATTAATCAAGAGGGTTTATGATATTCAATCTGAATACTCTGATTTGTTCAGTGGATTAGGTTGTTTACCGGGTAAATACCATATTGTGATTGACAAGTCTGTGCCACCCGTTGTTTGTGCCCGACGTAATGTTCCCTTAGGATTGCGAGATAAGTTACAAGATGAGTTAAATAGAATGATGCAATTAGGGGTTATCAGGAAGGTCACTCACCCGACACCTTGGGTTAATGCACTAGTGGTAGTAGCCAAAAAGAATGGGCAATTGCGTATATGTCTAGATCCTAGACCACTTAACGTCGCTATACAGCGCGCACATTTTCAACTGCCAACTATAAATGACATTGCTACAAAATTTCATGGTGCTAAATACTTCTCAGTTTTAGATGCCAATTCTGGATTTTGGGCTATAGAGTTAGATAGTGCTAGTTCAGACCTGTGTACGTTTTCTACGCCATTCGGTAGGTATCAGTACTTACGTTTACCATTTGGATTAAATTGTGCATCTGAAGTATTTCATGCTAAGATCAAACAACTGCTAGAGGGCCTAGAAGGGGTTGATTCATTTATCGATGACATAATATGTTGGGGTAGTTCAAGGTCAGAGCATGACCAGCGTTTAAAAGCTCTGTTTGAAAGAGCTCGTGAAATTAATTTAAAATTTAATAAAGACAAATGCCGCATCTGTGTAGAAGAAATTACTTATTTAGGACATTGTTTTGGAAAATATGGCATGAAAGCGGATCCTGAAAAAATAAAAGCAATTATGAATATGCCAGAACCGAGTGATAGAAAAAGTTTAGAACGATTTTTAGGGGCAGTGAACTATCTATCAAAGTTTATTCCTAACTATTCAGAACATACTTATGTTCTTACGAGGCTACTTAAGAAAGAAAGCACATGGAGTTGGGAACAAGGCCATAAATCTGCATTCGAAGAGTTAAAACAGTTATTATGTCAATCTCCTGTGTTAGCTTTATATGATGTTAATAGTCCCGTGGTGCTGTCAGTAGACGCTAGTAGTGTAGCACTTGGCGCGGTGCTGATGCAAGGGGGGCGCCCGATAGAATATGCATCTCAGACACTCACGGACACACAGACACGATACGCACAAATCGAAAAAGAAATGTTGGCAATTGTTTTTGCGTGTGAAAGATTCCGTCAATATATCTATGGGAAAAATCGAGTAGTGATTGAATCTGATCATAAGCCTTTAGAAAGTATTTTAAAAAAATCATTAGATTCGATCCCAGCTCGCTTACAAAGAATGATGCTGAGGCTCCAAGGGTTTGACTTGGTAGTTACTTACAAGCCCGGGAAATATATGTTCATACCAGACACTTTGTCGCGCGCGCCTCTGCCGGAATTGTATGACGATGAAATAAGTAAATTAGTTTTGTATCAAGTCGAAATGGTTATTAATAACATGCCTATCTCACGGAAAAAACTTACCATAATCAAAAAGGAAACGGCTAAAGATACTGTCTTAAAGGAATTAATTTTGTATATTAATCAAGGGTGGTCTGAACACAAACACAATGTACCAGACTGTTTAAAATATTTTTATTCCATGAAAGAAGAATTATATTGTGTAGATGGCGTAATATTTAGAAATAAACAAATTCTGATTCCTTCATCTTTAAGAGCCGAAATGTTAAAAATTATTCATGAAGGGCACTCGGGAATAGACCGCTGTAAGAGGCGAGCGCGAGAAGTGTTGTTTTGGCCAGGTATCAGTGAAGATATTGAAGTTTATGTAAGAAAATGTAGGACGTGTCAGGAGAACTCAAACAAACCCGCAAAACAACCCATGATCCCCATTCCAATACCAGATTTACCCTGGTATAAAATTGGAACTGATTTGTTCGAGTATGGAAAAAAATATTATTTGATTTTAGTTGATTACTTTTCGGGATTTATAGAAGTATCACAATTAAAAGATTCTACAACAAAGTCAGTCATTAGTGTCGTGAAAGAAAATTTTGCTCGTTATGGTATACCGGAAATAGTAGTAAGTGATAACGGGCCGCAATATTCGTGTCGTAATTTTAAATTATTTGCTTCAGAATGGGGATTTGATCATGTGACTACATCTCCTTATTATGCTCAGTCTAATGGTAAAAGCGAAAGGGCTGTGCAAACTATAAAAAAGATTTTAAAAAAGTCTATTGATAGTGATTCGGATTTTTATTTGCATTTATTAAGTTATAGGAATACGCCACGCGATAATTTGGATTCTCCTGCACAGCTAATGATGGGTCGTCGGTTAAACTGTAGACTACCGGTTCATCCTGACTTATTGAAAACAAATCAGTATGATTATAAAGAAAATCATCAAATGTTGTTACATAAGCAAATGAAAAATAAATATTACTATGATAAACATTGTAAACCATTGCCGGAATTGGATGTCGGCGATGACGTCATTATGTTGGAAAATAATAATAAAAGAATTCGAGGTACTGTTGTTGCGAAAGCGCCAACACCGCGATCATATGTAATTAAGAACAGACGAGGTATTTATCGCCGTAATCGTCGACATCTAATCAAAACAGTGCCGGACCAGTCGGAAGTGTTCGATGTTCAAAAGGACGACAAACCTACAGTTTCATCACATAATAGTGAAGAAGAATATCGTGACATTTCCGACGATGATTTTTTTCCTCTCGATGAACAAACATCCGTCGCTGATTCTCAAGGAGATTATTCTCCGCCTATTACTAGAAGTAAATTAAAAAACAAAAATGTAGACTTATAAATAAGTCAATTTGCTAAGTAAGTTTTACTATTTTTTTTCTTAGTGGTAGCAAAAACCGATCCCAAGGCTAACATAACACCGTAGGGCTAAGAAAACTGAAAATGTTTTCATAATTTTGTAAGTTTTCGTTATCATAGGTTGGTAGCTTCACCTTTTGGCTAAAATATGTTAAGTTTTAAAGTTAAGTTATAAATTGTATTATAGTTTATTAAGGGTAATCTACCTATTCCTTCTTTATAAAAATAAGGGAAAGATGTGGGTAAATTAGAAATCGATAAGTAACTGTAATAAGAGTAACTTTATTTAAGTATCTGTTTCAAAGTATAACTATTTGCTAAAAGATGTTATGCAACCTTTTGTTCTCATAGTTAATAATTTAATCTTTTAAAAATAAGGGAAAGATGTGGGTAGTTTAATAACATTGAGGGTAGGATTTTTAAATAAATCAGTTGTTTGCCAGACACCGGTGTTTCATTACGTTACAGTGATGAGTCAGTGAGTGATTTTCCCTTTTATATATATAGATATCTGTAAAGTTACCAAAAGATAAGTTACTGACGTTTCGACAAATAGTTTGCATTTGCATGGAAAAAATATAGCATTGACTAATCGAATAATTTTTTGACACCCTAATGTGCTATGCAAAAATAACAAGTTATATTAAGATTGTCAATTACACAAAATGGTTAAAATTGTAGAAAAAATTAATTTAACTTTTATTAGTAAATATTCTAAGTAGTGCTTTTTCTAAAAAGCGAATGCATTCAGATAAATCGACATCTCACAGTACCTTATTACAAAGAATACCCAGTTAAGCTTATAATTTTAATTGGAAAAATCATATCACTTCATCTGTAACCCACTTAATAAAATTTAAAGTAAGATCGTTAAATTCTCGCACCTAGTCGTGTCGTAAGTAATAAATACCTTTAAGAAATTAAGACGTAGTATGGCGAGTGTACTCCGGTCAAGGGAATCGGTTGGTTAATTAATTTCTAACTATCTAGATCAAGGGAGATATAGTAGAGTCGACCGCTTCCAGTTATTTTGCAAAATATTCAGGCAAATGATGTATGTAACCCAATAAAAACCTTGTCTACATCTAAATTGAATTTTAGCAGTTAAACAAAAGGATTGTGTTCCTACGTAGAATTTCACTTTACTTTATATAAGGTCCTTCTTAAATAGTGCACATAATTTTAAGGGATCAATACTCATGCATACAAACAACTTTTACTATGGGACCAACATTGAAATCGCGAAAAAAATATCTGCTGTTCCATAGAAAGTACAAAATCGAATAGATCAAAATGTATGGAACAGCTGATTTTTTTTTTCGCGATTTCAATGTTAGTCCCATAGTAAAAGTTGTTTGTATACATGAGTACATTGACCCCTTAAAATAATGTGCACTATTTAAAAAGGACCTTATATACTCACTGATTATTATGCACGTAGGAAGCAACCCGCAGATCATTATATTATGTAGCATACGCATAAGAAGTAAAATTGAAGTAATAGTAGTTTATGATACAAGGTTGGTAAGGAGGTTTTTAAAACGAGTTGACGTTTTATAAGCCCGAGCCGCAGGCGAGGGTTTATAATCGTCACGAGTTTTAAAAAATCTTAACAACCGTGTGACATACTACGTTTTTCAATATATTTGCGAGAAAACATAATAAGTATTACTGAAATTGTAATCTATACATATAATAAAACTGTAAATTCTAAGTATTTATGCGCGTATTACGCAAAAACCGCTAAAAGAATTTTGATGGGCTTTTCATAGTTTAGTAGATTAAGGTCCAACTTAAAATCTAAGCTATGTTTCATTAAATTCAGGTGGGTGGAACCAGTGAAAACGGCTTGAACTCTCCTTAGTACTAGCTTTCATACACTAAAGAGGTCATTTTAAACTAGTCGCTATATTTTTCTACTGTCCACGCGGACGAAGTCACGGGTGGAAGCTAGTAGAAATTAAAAAAACGTACATAAACAAAAACGCACGGCGCAGGCGTGCGGTAAAATCAACTTACCGCACGCTGGCCTGTCATCGTAAGCTCACATTTTCGAGCAACTGTATTGAAAAATATATTGTTACTATTGTTAACAGTTCATAAGCCACGTCAGTATCCGTAAAAGTGTTTTATTTCACTTCATCTTCATACAGCGTGAAATTTTAATCATTTGGTTCACGCAGTGGGGTGGTTCCACACATGATTACAGGCAACTTTACTATTTGGCCAACTCTGATATCGCGAGAAAAAAATCAGCTGATCCAAACATTATGGTCGAGTAGGTATTGTGTGCTTTGGTAAATCAGTCAATCATTTGTGATTAAAATTTCAGCGTGTATACTGTTTTTAAATGAACTGTAAACAACAACAGTCTGTCTGGTGATATAACATTTGGTGAAATTCCATTATGTCATATTGCGAATCCCGGGCATTGTGTGTGCTTCTAAGTTACGAATCCCTATTGAAGTATTCATCTAACGCCGTAATTGAATTAGTTTACCTCCATAATATAACAATCTAATGTATAAGTATTACTAGACGTCTTATGTATTGGGCCATGAACATTTTCTTTGTATAAAAATTAGAAGTCAATACTTTTAATTACTGACGTCTTGAAATATTTAGTGACTCCGATGCAGATTGCCGATTATCATCAACGCGTGACGGTCGTGCCATCGGTAATTATGCTAATGCTTGTCGCTCATGCTGTGCCATGCTAATCCCGCCATTCGACATGGCTTCGATAACAATTTATTGTTCTATTAAAATACATTTTGCACTCTCTAGATGGAGCGACATGAAAAAGCCAAGTCAAAGTCAAAATAATCTTTATTCAAGTAAACACTTATGATTCGCAATTTTTCTGACCACACCTTCAGGACTTGATAAAAAAAAGCTTTTTAAATATTTTTTACAGTCTAAATTTTTTTCAAGGGTTTTTTCGTTCCTAACTGAAAGCTTTTTAGCATTATTCAATATAACTGAGTTGATCATTTTATTACAAGCGAATAACTTTAGGCACTTACATAAGAGAGAGCGTGTATGACAACAAAAACATAATTATATTTTAGAACGTCGCTAGAAGTTTAAAATCAATTTAAACTAAATAAGCAATTGGTTGTAAACGTAACTATAATACTCGTAACAAAGGCAATATCCACTCAATGACGTTTGAGAAAAAAGTTAAAATAGTTTTATTTCATTTTATTGATTTTGTATTTGACAATGCCGGGTTTATTTTTTAAGCAGTATTTTAAATAGGATATTGGCACATTTAATATGTAACTCCTTTTTAGTTTTAGATGTTACTGACAGCAATTAACTTTGCATGTGGTGTTTGCCTTAAATCAATTGTGCATTTAGCTAAAAAAACAAACTAAAAAGTTAAATAACAAGTGTCAATGTCATTGCAGTCGGGGGACCGTTTTGTGGAACAATTTTTTATTGAAAAGGTCCTCCGACTGCATTGACATTGACACTTGTTATTTAACTTTTTAGTTTGTTTTTAGCAGGGCAGTCGTGTTTTAATTTTTTTTCTAATTTATTTATTTTTATTTCACACATTTTAGTGACAAATTATATATTTTTGAAATGTGCTCATTAAGGCCTTTCATTTGATGCCCATATTGTAATAATTGAAGAAAAAAAAATATTTTTTTGCACATTTAACAATGGCGTCATACAATCGCCATATTAACTTTTTTTTTTAAATGTAGCCAGTGTCACTCGGAATGATGTAAGGATTCATAAACGCGATTTTTTTTGTTCATTTTTGACATTGAATGGATAATGCCGCCTTTGTTATTATAATTATAATTCAAGTACAAATGAAAATGAAACAAAAATATTACAGCAAAAAAGTCGCAACGAAAAATGACTAGGGCGTCATGGTTGTGCAGAGATCGTGTGATCGAAATTCACTGGATAATTGCAATACGGTAACAAATAGCTTCTTGTTTGAAATAGTGGTAGTCTATGAGGAATTTATTGCCTTTATTTACGTCAGCCTACAAGACTTATGGAGTGGTTTGCAATGATCATAATTTGTTTTAAGGCAATGAGAAGACAAATTGGGATTTGTAGTGAAACTCTTATTAACATCGTACATTAGTTGTTATAATTACTGCACATAAAGTATGGTGAAAATCAAGAAATTTTAGTAGTTGACTATAAATCTCGGTGATTTTCAACGATTAAAACAAAACTATGTCGTTACCGTTACAGTTTAGTTTACAGAAAAATACTAGCTTTAGTTTAAAGTAATTATAAAGTTTTAAACCAAAGATTTTTAGGTAAATATAACCTTATAATGACAACGTTCCGGTTTTGGTTTTATTGTTCAGAATTAATATATTAGGAGGTCATAACAAATTTGGTAACGATCGCGTAAGTGGCTGACTCTAGGTTCACAGGATAGAGAGGCACTCTCTGATACTAAATATGTCCGTCTGTTTGCTTGAAGTGGTTGCGTTCTTTTTATATGCAGGCTGAAAAATGTGTTATCGTTACCAGAAAAAAAAACGATAAGGTAAATGGCTGACAATAGTACAGCAAGTAAGTACTAGTTGTACTCACGTGAACTATGTAAGGACTGACCAAAATTCGGTTGCGTTTCGTAGGTATAAGCGATTAACTTTTTGTTTATTTGTAATGTATAAATTCAAAAAGTGCTGATCCGATTATGAAAATTTTTTCACCTATAGAAAGCTACATTATCAGCGAGTAACATGGGCTATAATTTATTTTCAAAAAAAATATAGCCTTTTTTCAGCCTGCATATAAAGAACGCAACCACTTCACGCCAACAGACTGACATATTTAGCATCAGAGAGTGCCTCTCCATCCTTTAAACCCAGAGTCAGCCACTTACGCAATCGTTACCAAATTTGTTATGGCCTCCTAATCTATAACGCGATTTGGCCGCTGGCCATATAAGTAGCGTTCTACAATACCAATAGAATATTCTTTATGAAATAAACGTAAGATGCTGCACTAGTCATAGACAATCAAGGCGTTTTATATATCAATTTCATACACTCTTTACTTCGATTCTATTTGAATAAACAAAAAGACTTGGCTAGTGGGCCTGAGGGCCTACTCAAATGGCCGTTCTACTAAAATTAACGCTAGTAGAATAGAATGTCAATGTTGGGACTGGCAGGGTGGCAGGAGGTAAGGGTTGGGTTATGTATTCCTACATACATTGTAATTCTTTTCAACTAGCGTTAATTTTAGTAGAATGGCCATTTGAGATGGGGGGCAGGTCTGCTTCTAATCTGGGGCTGATTCGTAGTACAAACAATAGACGATAACGACGTCAGTGGCTCAAGAATTCACCATCGTGACTAGTACATAGGGAATCAAAATGCGGAATTAAAACACCAGGGCGTCACACTTATATTAGGAGGTCATAACAAATTTGGTAACGATCGCGTAAGTGGCTGACTCTGGGTTCACGGGATGGAGAGGCACTCTGTGATGCTAAATATGTCGGTCTGTTTGCGTAAAGTGGTTGCGTTCTTTTTATATGCAGGGTGAAAAATGTGTTATCGTTACCAGAAAAAAAATCGATAAGGTAAATGGCTGACAATGGTACAGCAAGAAAGTACTAGTTGTGGTCACGTGAACTGTGTAAGGACTGACCAAAATTCGGTTGCGTTTCGTAGGTATATGCAATTAACTTATTGTTTATTTGTAATGTATAAACTCAAAAAGTACTGATCCGATTTTGAAAATTTTTTCACCTATAGAAAGCTACATTATCAGCGAGTAGCATGGGTTATAATTTGTGTCCAAAAAAATTATAGCCTTTTTTCAGCCTGCATATAAAAAGAACGCAACCACTTCACGCAAACAGACTGACATATTTAGCATCAGAGAGTACCTCTCCATCCTGTAAACCCAGAGTCAGCCACTTACGCGATCGTAACCAAATTTGTTATGGCCTCCTAGTCTAACTCGCATGGAGGTGGGGGCGGGGTCTGTCACGCTCGGTGCGCAAACGCATACTCCGCCTGGGTCCTCTCCTACCTGACAAACATAAATAATGACACTTCATTCATGAACTATTGCTAATAAAGAGAAAGATATTTTTTGTCTTTAAACAAATTCAAAATGACGTCTAATCGCCATGCTTCAGCAAAGTGCTGCATAAAAATGTGACTGTGTAAAAGTTTAGTAACCAAGCTCAACATATAAAGTTTAAATTCCCATACAACCCACAAATAATTACAGATTTTTTGGCTAGAGTAAATTACTTTTTTCTAGAAGTAAACTTCTGAAAAAAAGTGTTTTTTTTTTCATTAATTTCATTGCCATTACTACCATGTTTATGTTACTTACAAGTTCAACGATGATTTCTCGATTTCCCAATTAAAATTGACTTTGATTTCGACGTGGACCTTCACTCGCTTTGTTTTGCTTGCCTAAAGAAAATTGTTTTTTATTAACTCTTAAATGTAAATAAATATATTGCATAATTTTGTAGTTTGCAGACTAAGGCGAAGACAATATGGAAAGGTAAAATCTTCACAAAATATTTGTTTCATTAAAATCAGCTGTTTCATACAAAAATTTATAACGAAAATATCAAAATGTATGAAACAATAGATATTTTTTCCCGATTTCAGAGTGGGTCTTATAGTAAAAGTTGTACAGTTTTATGGTCCCTATCTACCATATTCGGCATTAAGGATTATTTTGTATTAACACTTTGTATTGTGGGTGATGGGTAGATAGGTGAAAATCGACTTATCTTCGGATTTTGAACAACTTCATGGTAAATAATAAAAACGTATTAAAAACAGACAGGATTGAACGATATTAAAAATAAGTACCAGGGAGTAATAACATCGAAGAGAGGTTAGGGCGTGACGCGACTTAGTCTGTCTACGCATTAGGTACACCGAGCTTAAAGGATAAAAATTAATCAACAACTCTTTACGTGTATTGTGAACTTCAAGGATTTCATTCCAATATAACACATAATTATAATCATAATAAAGTTAGCCTAAAATAGATAAATAATTATAATATAGTTAGTGCTTAAATGTCCGTAATAACATTAATGAAGCATTTAAAAAGTTATAAGATTAGAAAGAATTGTGTTTTAAGTTTTATACTATCTTATATTTACTATCTTAATAATAAGCTCAAGCGAAACTTAATCAATTAAGTACAACAAATTTACTAGTTTGTCGAGCCGAATCCTACGCTTTCGAACATCAATTTATCAATAAAATTAATAACATTCTCCATTACATCTTATCGCGTGTAAGACTCTTATTAATTGCTTCAAAAACATAGCAGTTACATTTGATTTATCACAGTTTTCCAACAAAATAAATAGGACCTTTCAATTCGACCAATTTCTTTCCTTTAAATGTCCTTGTATAGTTTTGGTAATTATCTAAGTGATCAAAAGCACTTTCTCATCACCACAACAGGCCTCTCCATGCTTGGCAGGTGTATTCTTTAGGCCACAGTGTAGACTTTTTACGATTTGCAAGTTTCATCGACTGAGGATTTAATGTTGGGGGGAAAAAAATAGAATAATATCTCTTATATAGTCGAATAGTTCAAAGCGGCCTCGGAATTTTGAAATTATGTGTGGAATATGAGGAAAAAAATCCTAATCAAAAAGCATAAAACTACTAAAAACGCTCAGAATTAACTGTGAATTTCTCCTAGATACATAATTATTATTACGTAAAATTTAAATCAGAATAATCTTTACTTCATAAGAAAATCTAATTTTATACTTTTATTTGTTGTTTGTACTTGTTTTTCTTTCTGTGTAATGTTCAAAGTTGACTCTAAGAAATCGTTCACCAACTTTAATTTTCCTTTCTAACCCTTTAACTTTCCAGTGTATCATCATATTACTTTTTGTCGCGAACACATATAAATGTATTTAGTAGACCCAAAGGTTTCTCTAGGTTGTAGCGCTAAAATCCGTCAAAATCGAAATTTCGACGAAAAAATGTGATAGGGCCTTTAATAGTTTTATTATTTTTAAAAGTAATAAGTAGTAAGTAAGTTTTGTAAAATTACTCTATTATTTTCTTCAATATTATTTTTAAATTATTATAGTTGTGATTTGATTTGTGCGACCAAATTTATTCCTATTGATTTTAGATTAGTTGATTTTAATGTTAAATTTTATTAATGGCGCATCCATGAAAATATACCTAAGTGATTTTCTTAAAAAAAAACTCTTTTATTTCAAATGTTTTTTCTTCTAACTGTACCAGATTCGATCTAAAAAATAGATTTTTAGGCATATTGAAGGTGAGCGCAGTTGTCGGAATAAAAATATTAAAATAATTCGATCCGGCAACTGCGCCCATGGGTCCAGTTAAGAGTGGCCGCGCCCACTCAGAAGACTCGGAGAGAGTCCCACATAACACCATCCGCTCACCCAGCGGTGGGGTATACGTAAAGTATTTTCTGGAGGTTTAAAATAGTAGTTTATGAAACTGATGCATAATGAGGGGTATTAAAACATGAGTGTGTGTTTAAAAACCGAGCCGTAGGCGAGGTTTTTAATAGTATCACACGAGTGTTTTAATACCTAGTTATGTACAGTTTCATACACTACTTTATCTACTCTCATACAATTTGTTATTGTACCTTATTTTACCTATAAAACAAATTATCAATGATAAAAAGAGTAAGTGAGTAGTTTCTCGACTTGCTACGATTTGGTAGGTAGTATTTAGGTACTTACCTAGGTTAAGTAAGACGTTTTTCCGTCGCCGCATCTAAAATATCGGGTGGAGTCCACACTCACTACAATCAGACATTTTTAAGCAAAAAATAAAATTAAAATCAAAACATGGCGCGTATTCTATTAGAAAAAATAATAATGAGGTAGTGCATTCCAGCAGACTAATCGTTACGCTAAGTCATCGATCTCCATAGAGTACATTTTTATCATGGAAAGTATATGGAAATATCATTGGTCTTTTTTAATATCGCGGCACTGCCTTCTTCTTGGATTTGCCCTGTATCGTAATGAGAAAAAAAGTTATTTTATAGCATACTTCAGTTCGCAAAGGTATGTTATAAAATAACTTTTTAATTTTTTTTCGGTATTGCGTGTATAAAGTATGTCAATATAAATGCGCTTTGAAATTCATAATTCGAATTTTACGATATGAGAGTAGATAAAGGCCTTTTACGATACTATTTATTATATTATTCTACATTGCTTGACGCTTTTGAGCGCAATAAATTATGACTTATTTTCTTTTACAGATGGCGCTTCACAAATGTCTATATAAAATTAGGTTATTTTAATAATTAATAATAATAATTTATTTATTTGCGAAATATGGTACATACAATTTGTTATAAATACATTTTCCAGCATATTTTGTCGATTGTTTCGAGGTGCAAATACTTAATACAAATTAATCTCGAGGATCGATTTTGAACAGCTTCCTGTAGTGTCCTTTGACGGCACTATCATTCCGTTCTCTAATACCGTCAGAAACCTCGGTGTAGTGTTTGACCAGCATCTTTCATGGAGACCTCATGTGGAAATTTTAAGAAAAAAGGTATTCGCTGCGTATGGTTCCCTCAACCGGCTTCGTAATTTTCTGCCGACCAGTACCAAAATCACTCTGGCGCAATCTCTTTTACTATCCATTATCGACTACGCTGATGTCTGCTACACTGATTTGTCAGAGGAACTACTTAACAAAATGGAACGTCTACAGAATGTTTGTATCCGCTTCATTTTCAATCTTCGTAAATTTGACCACGTGTCACACTTCCGTAATAAGCTCAACTGGCTCCCTATTCGCCGGCGCAGGGACTTGCATACTCTCACGCTTCTCTACTCCATACTTTTCCTACCAACTACCCCACCTTACCTTAAAGCTCTTTTCACCTTTCGTTCTTCTATTACACTTTCCTCTTTGCGCTCTGCCTCTAACCTTACCCTTAATATGCCTCGCCACGCTACCGATTTCGCTTCTTACTCCTTTACCGTTCACGCAGTTCGTTTGTGGAACTCTCTGCCGGAGAGCATCAGAAAGGCTCAGACTCCAAGGTCATTTAGAGAGCAAGTTAGGAGTCATTTTCTCTCCTCTTCCCGCGACTAATATTATTTGTTTATATTTATCCATACCATGGAATTATGTATTTATCCTTTCGTATTTTTGTATATTCATATTTTGTCCTCTAAAGTGCACCTATTCCCCTATTATCCTATTTATCTTATTTTTATTTCGCCCAAGGTTGCCTGGAAGAAATTGCTATTTAGCAATAAGGCCGCCTATTGTATGTTTTCTTGTATTTTTTCTCTGATTGTATCGTTTGTTCTGTCCTGTGCAATAAAGTCTTATATTATTATTATTATTATTATTAATGTCAACAAATAATATTTAAAACAAAATTGAAATAAGAATGAAATGAAATTATTGGAATAGCAGCAATAGTAAACGTCAAAAAATATTATAATTAGAGTGCAATGTCTATATTTTATCGTTAGGCTATAGGTCAGCATTTCAAAGAAATAGCGTTTTTGAAGTTATGTAAAGAATGAAAGCATTACTATTGATGTAAACTTTAGTTTTAGGAAGCAAAATTCTTAAATTATTGCCGTATAGAAAGAAAAACATAATAAATTATCAAGTTTTTTAAAACGAGGACAATCTGTTGAAATGGAATTTCAATTGCTTGTCAGATGTATTTTTCAGAAACGTTTCAGCTGTAACAAATAAGAATACGACTCATATTTATTTTTTCACTTATTGCTTGTCAAGGAGTTCCCTATGGAGGGAAAATTAAAAAAAAATGATTTTAATCACAGAGAAATAAAATATTAAAAAATACTCAAATATTTAGTATACTTTGACATCGTTTTTACTGGTATTTTCAGAATCTAAAGTCATTTTATATTTTTCTTAGGAATAATGAAGTATTTGTCTAATGTATTGCGTGTTTTGAATATACTTGTTTCTATTTAATAATTTAATAGGAATTTTCAAAGTTCGCCCTCATTACGGCTCGCGGAGAGTTGTTTTGATCATTTGTATTGAAAATTTAAAAATGGAAAGTGATGCGACTCTACACCCTTAACACAGTAATATGAATTGAATCAATGCGATTATGATCGATTTTTCATGCTAAAGGTAATTACTACCTATTTATAGATTTTCTGATTGAGGATACAGTCAATGCGAGAAGTAATAATTTACTAATACAAAAGACATCAACGCAACAAGCGTATGTTGACTTAATTTCACCTTCTCTCCTTTTTGACATGCCCTTGATAAAGATCATTCTAAAAGCTAGTTTATAGCTAGTTTCGTTTCGATACAAAATTTATTTGACGCTAGTGTTGACAATTGCTCTTTTTGCCTTTTTCTGAATATGTAAAGTCATAAGACATAAGATTTTTCTGAATACCTTACCCTTCATTTTGTGGTCAATACGAACTCAAAAAATTTATATCAGCGATATATTTCAACCAAAGGTATATAGGATTTCTTACAAAATAATAATCACTGCTATGTCACGTTTGACAGATAAGATGTTAGATTTTATTACAAAATACTAGGTAAGGTGGATGACTTGTCAAAAGTGTATACATATAACTGAACTCGACTGTACCCAGCCCTAAGCTTCCCGTGGGACGTATCAAATCGTTATCATTTGCAGTATTAATCTGTTATTTTGTTCACAAACGAGTTGCGATCAATACACGTATTATGATCCCGTACGTCTCGCTAACGAACCAATGTTGCTGCTCTCGCTACCGAGCAGTTAATAGCTTCTTATGCTACTCGTTATTAGTAGAAGTTAATATTTGAAAGTATCCTTATACCTACTAATATACTAATAATATTATAAATGCGAAAGTAAGTTTGTTTGCCACGCCTTCACGTCTTAACTTCTCGACACTGATCATCGTTAAATTTTGTATACTCATTGTCAGAGGTACAGAAAAGGACATAGGAAACCTATCATCTTGAAAAAAAATATAGCTTACTAGGAATAGAAGAATAACTGTCAACGCAGATGAAGTCGCGGGCGCCCGCTAGTTTTGTTTATAAAAAAAACCGGCCAAGTGCGTGTCGGGCCACGCGCAGTAGGGTTCCGTAGGTACATTATACCATACCATATTTTAATACCGCTATAATTTTTCGCCTGAAAAAATAACTTTGTTTTTCAGTGTTTGTATGAATGACAAAGTTATATTTGCGGTTTTGGAAAATGTACTATATCTCGAAAACTAATTACTGTATCTCGTTCAAACTAATTTTCGTTGAAAGTGTTTATTAAGATCTATAGCTTATATTTTTTTTAGATTTTTCACCTTCTTACTTTAAAAGTTAAAGGGGGGGGGACACACATTTTACCACTTTGGCGGCATATATCTTTCAAACGGTTGACTTTGAAAAAAAATAGTCTTAGAAACCTCAATGTCATTTTTAAAGACCTGTCTAAAGATACCCCACAAGTATTGGTTTGATTAAAAAAAATATTTTCAGTTTCAGTTCCATGTATGGGAAGCCCCCCCTCAATCTTTAAGTTTTTTTTATTTTTATAAAAAAATCGTAAAGCGGTTTACGGAATACACCTACTTACCAAGTTTCAACTATGTAGTCCTAATACTTTTGGAATAAAGTGGCTGTGACATACGGACGGACAGACAGACAGACAGACAGACAGACATGACGAATCTACAAGGGTTCCGTTTTTTGCCATTTTGGCTACGGAACCCTAAAAAAGAACGTAGCCGTGAAAGTGGAGGGAGCCACAATATTTAGAAAAGTTAACTCCCTCAGAATCTACATGTAAGTATCTTAAAATCTGCGTACACAGATTGATAAATGGTATACTTAAGTAAGTAACTTTTGTTATAGGTACTTATGTTAGAAACTTTTGATAATTTAAGTTCGTTGCGATTATTTAAGATAGCAAAATTGTTGAAAAAGCCTACTTTGTTATTATTTTAATAAACGCGCATCTTAGCGGCTGTACTTGCGTTAATTAAAAACATTATTGCAATGGTCACACGATTAACAATTGAAAAACGCTCTTTGACCATTTTAGCACATTGTTAATAAAGTAACCGACATTTCACTGGCCACCTTGTAAGCTAAATGCAATTATTTTAACATCTTTCTCAAAAACATCTTTATTCCGCTAAGTCACGGAACACTTGAAAATTATAAGGTCCTTCTTAAATAGTGCACAAAATTTTAAGGGGTCAATGTACTCATGCATACAAACAACTTTTACTATGGTACCAACATCGAAATCGCAAAAAAAGCTGTTCCATACATTTTGATCTATTCGATTTTAAAATTTCTATGGAACAGCTAATTTTTCGCGATTTCAATGTTGTAAAAGTAAAAGTTGTGTGTATGCATGAGTACATGGACCCCTTAAAATTTTGTGCACTTTTTAAGAAGGACCTTATATAGTAAACTTGAAACAAACTAAAATTTTTGAACTAATATTGCAAAATTGAGTGTTATTGATATTAAAGGTATAATTTGTGTTTGACTGAATAAAATAACCTTTATAGATACCAATCAAAAAGTACCTATAATATTTCTAAAACTCTTTATTGCACTTGTCACATAATTACATTAAATGTGAGAGTTATTTACAAATGTTGGCTTATTTCTAAAAGAGATCTCTTCTAGCCAACCCAGCATTGTTTGAGATTTTTAAGTAAGCAAGAAAAGGGCTAATTAAGATAAAAATTAAAAAAATCCTTAGTTTGTTCATTACACACAACTGCCATAAAATAAATGAAAAACGTACCAATAAAGAAACAAAACTTCCATCTACAAATTATCGTGCAATGATTCATAGAGAAAATAAATAGCATCGGTGCAGGAGCCCGCGAGCCGACAATCTTAGTGCGATCATATTGAGATCTCACAGCATCGGGGAAACGCGGAATTGAACTAACTGTAAGCTGATACTGGGTACTTATTGTCTAATTTCAAAATCAATCGCAATTGGTTTCAGGATGTGAGAGATACATTGATACTTCTTTTTGGCACAAATAAAAACATATCCAAGAAATGTAGCAAAGTGTCACATCCATCTATCAAATCAAAGCGATTATGATAGGTTTTGAAATAAGACAGTAAGTACCCTGGGTTGGCGGTCATTAAAAAAATAATATATTTTAACTTTCTTAGGGAAACATGCAGCATTAAATAGTACATAAGAAATTAGACTGTAATTTAGTACATTAGCCACTAGTGGCTCTGTGAACTGTAGACCTCGAAATTGTGATATTTTTTCGAAATGGCTAAAATATGTTTATTTACGTTTTGAAATTAAAAAAAAATATAGAAACTGCCTTCAAAATTTCACGAGATTCGGTTGAGAATGTGACCTGTAGAAGAGAACAGACGGGCAGACATACAAAAGCATTTTTGCCCAAGCTAAAACGGAGACGCTTCGCTTGCGCTTTGGGCTCGTTTGGTCAAAAAGAGTTTCCGCCACTAACTATAAATTTGAACAGACAACAAAACTTCGAATTAGTAGACGTGAAAAAAAAATTATTTCGAATTAGTAGATTTTAACATACTTAAAACATTAAAATTGCACGATTCTATCATTGCTCTTTTAAATAATTTCCCGTTTTGTATTTTTTGATACTTACCTTAACGGTAAGTATCAAAAAATAAAAAAACCGGCCAAGTGCGTGTCGGGCCACGCGCCATAGGGTTCCGTAGTTACCTTATACCATACCATATTTAATACCACCTATCATTTTTTGTCTGCAAAAATAACTTTGTTTTTCACAGTGTTGGTATGAATGACAAAGTTATATTTGCGGTTTTGGAAAATGTGCTATATCTCAAAAACTAATAATTATATCTCGTTCAAACCAATTTTGGTTGAAAGTGTTTATTAAGATCTACAGCATATATTTTTTTTAGATTTTTCACTCTCTTATTTCAAAAGTTAAAGGGGGGGGACACACATTTTACCACTTTGGCGGTGAATATCTTTCAAACGGTTGACTTTGAGAAAAAGTTGTCTCAGAAACCTCAATGTCATTTTTAAAGACCTATCTATAGACAACCAACACGTGTTGGTTTGATGAAAAAAATTTTTTTCAGTTTCAGTTCCATGTATGGGGAGCCCCCCTTAATCTTTTATTTTTCTTATTTTTGAATTAAATTAATTAAGCGGTTAACAGAATACATCTACCAACCAAGTTTCAACTGTGTAGTCTTAATACTTTCGGAATAAAGTGGCTGTGACATACGGACAGACAGACAGACAGACAGACAGACATGACGAATCTATAAGGGTTCCGTTTTTTGCCATTTAGGCTACGGAACCCTAAAAATGGGAAAAAGCCTTATATAGAAAATTTAGGTACAACGGTACAACCCTTCACCCTATTTTTTTTTAAATTTCTTAACTTTCTCAACTTTTTATGGAATTTTGTACGTGTGACCACAACAAAAGAATCTATTATAGTCGAAAAGGGTTAAATCCAATTTACTTCTCTCACCTGTTTAGGCTATATAAATTTCAAAGCCAAAAACGCTCTAAATCTACAATCCCATTTCAGATAACGAGTAACACCTATTATAGATCCCAAGCGGAGCTCGTTAAAGGGAAAATGGGAGTTTGTCACGAAGAAGCGTCCGCCAAATTTATGGCACGTGCGCTCCCGATGGGTGCCGCGATTGTACTGACCCGAGATATTGTCGTTTGTTGATCATTAGCTTACATTTGATTGGCTTTTGTTTTTAAAAAAAAAACCGATAAATCACCTCTTGGATAGAGTTCATCAAGAACAGGATGACAACGTATTCGAATCCAACCTACGCTGTAAAATCTTCAAAAATTTTCTTTCATCGGATTCGAATTACGGAATTGGTCACTCGTTACCACGACCGATGCTAGCAAAGGTGCCGAAACGACATGAAATTCATGAATCACATGAAAACCCAATCAAAAAGACCTTTAATAAAATCACATTGGTGTACGTAACTGCCTGAAACTATTCCATTAATGCTAATTTTCTGATTACATTTTATATAGGTACTTACAATAATAACTTATTAAAATAACTATTCCGAGCACTTTAGATCGAGACATTAATTTTCTCACACTTACAGTACAATAAAACGAAAATTACTCACCATTATCGCAATATTTACGGGGTCATTATTCCGCTTTACCTTTAAGCTATCATCCGATCGCCCTCTCAAATCACAATAATGCAAACGCTACCTATTAATAACCCCATAAAGGAGTGTAATTAGCCATTTGTAAACGAAACAGCACAATAATACTAGTCTCCTGTTTCAGGCAAGGGGATCGCGATAGTAAGACTTGGTAAGTGTTGCCATAACTCAAACAAAATCATACTAAGATCTAAGCGGACTATGTTGCAAATCAACTAGGCGAAGGAAATAGGTTTTAGATTCACTTAAATAAAACTAAAGTTTTGCATGCGAACTAAATTAAACAATGAAATGCACATTACAGATTTTCATTTAAAAATACTTTATAATAAAGTACTGGAAGTACATAATGTGAAATAATTTCGTTGATGATTTCCTATTAAAAAAACTTAGGATAAATAAGGACCTACTTTAAATTGAGTTCAAATTACTTTGCTCGGCTCAGTTTGTAATTATAGAACTACCAAAATAATAATTTTGACCACTGGCAGCACCATTTTTAGGGTTTCGTACCCAAAAGGTAAAAACGGGACCCTATTACTAAGACTCCGCTGTCCGTCTGTCTGTCTGTCACCAGGCTGTATCTCATGAACCGCGATAGCTAGAAAATTGAAATTCTCACAGATGATGTATTTCTTTTGCCGCTATAACAACAAATACTAAAACCAGAAAAAAATTAATATTTAAGGGGGGCTCCCATACAACAAACGTGATTTTTTTGCCGTTTTTTGGTACGGAAGCCATCGTGCGCGAGTCCGACTTGCACTTAGCCGGTTTTTTTTAAACTAATATTTTAACGCAGTTCTAGGTGGTAGCGTCGCATTTTTGAATTATATAAGTGTATTATCTATGGTCGCATTCTCCCAGTAGCGTCGGTCGATGCATACTGCAATCGCCCCCGTAATATCGGAGTTAAAGGTCGAGATATATCTCCCATTGTTGGCCAGCTGGCATTTTGTACGACCACACTTTACCAGACACCTGATCTATAGCTGCCATTTAAAGTTTAAGGAAAATTAACTGTTGCTGGTAGCTTAAGATTGCTGCCCTATCAAGATTTTCATAATTGTTATTCTTGTTTAATATTATTCAGTGTTATGAAACGATTTGGCTTGCTAAGATAATGTTGTACAAACGACGGCACGTCAGATCTAACAGTTGAACTGCAAAAACAGCTTTTATTACGTAAGACATAAAGGCGTTTTTTGAGTCAACATGTTTCGTCTGATGTGCTGTTGTCTGTACATTGATATCTTGTTTTTGCTAGGTTCAGTATTTTCCAAACATGCAGCATATCGTGCAATAGACAAATTACAGCCACATTATCACACAATTAAATGTATTTTTGTCAATTAAATTATCTTCATTTGCATTACAAGGCCTTTACATCATTTAGAAAATTCCCATTTAACAATGCGCCTTTTTTAATTTAATTATGAAGATTGTTAGTGATCATTAAATCAATCAGCAAACACATTACAATTTTCTTGTCTTTATTATGGAAAAATATTGCTTGGCTTATTTCTATAGGAAAATAGAAAATATATCCTACTAATATTATATCCTACTAATTTTATAAATGTGAAAGTTTGTGGGTTTGGATGTTTAGATGTGTGTTCCTCAATCACGCAAAAACTACTAAACGGATTTGGTTGGAATTTGGCACACAGATAGAAGATAGCCTGGATTAAAACATATAATACTTTTTATCCCGATATTCCCACGGGAACGGGAACCACGCGAGTGAAACCGCGGGCGGCCGCTAGTTTTGAATAAATAAATAAGATAAAACAAGTACACATCATTGTCCTGCTGAAGAGCAGAAGTGCTTCGGTGGAATTTGACAAAATAATAGATTTTTATGGTATTTATTCTTTATTTGATTTAAATTCTCACGCCAGGCTTTACTTTTTTTAAGACTGCATAATACTAAATCAAATGTCATAAACATTTCGTGTGTTTACGCCAAGAACCTTATATATGACTCTGGACATTGCGTCACCTTTTGGGGCTTGAAGAACGAAAAAATAACCTTGAATGACGTCAACGATATTTTCCATCTCTTTCATTAGGGTGACAACAATGTTGTCCATTCGTAGGACAGTCACTACAAATAGGTACTTACTACAGACTATCAACTTATGCCTACGGCGTAAGTTTTTTGGACGACCAATCCAAACATTCAAAAGTGTTTAGATTCTAAACATTTGAATGTTTAGAATAGTTTAGATGTTAGTTAGTGCCAAAGTTTGTATGTTTGGGTATCTCTAAACACACAAACATTCGCATTTAGAATATTACTGCATTTATAGGATTATTACTACTTTTGACCAACCATATTATAACCTTTCTATAAATTCATTCAAACCCCCCTTTTGGCCAGCGGCGGCGCGCAACACAAAATATTTACTAAATGATTATTTTCGGTTGGCTCCTCTCCGGATGGACGATACTGTTTTGGAATGGTGGTCACACTGGGGGTCAAGTCTGCTATTGTTAACAGCATATAATCGTGTTTCAATGGTGTTTGAACGGTAATGTCGATCGAGTACGGTATTAGCATTCGTAATTATGCTCTCTTATCGTATCTTAATTGGCTTGTAATGAATCTGACGAGCTGTATATTATATCGTAATGTCTAATGAGAGATTCTGCGACTGCAATGCAACACTTTGACAGTTTTTTTTTAATAAAATAAAATAAATTTTTATTTTTTACTACGAATAAACAATGGGTGTCAAAGACCATAATAACTAGAATAGTAGTAAGGTAGTCAGTTAGGTAGGTCCGATTCTAAGCTGAAACTGATCTAAATTGTTTAACTCAACTACGTAAGATAATATTTTAGTTTACATTACATTTTTTCTCTCTGTTAAGAATACAAAATAATTCCGCTCAAAGTTAAATGTGGCATAAAAACATAAAATGTAATGTTAAAATCTTTCTTTCTTATTCAAAAGTTCTGCTGTGATTATGGTCACCCTGCGATATGCAGATAATATTTCTAAAGCTTCTTATGTGTCGAAAATGAATACAGATTTGTACATATTATATTTATTATATTGAAATAAAAAATATGTAATTAAGGTGGAATTATAATTAACTTCTATAATATTTCCGAATTAGATCGGAAAAAATCTTTGAAATCTGCTAAAATTTAGATTTCTGAGAAGGAAAAATTGAATGCTGAAAATACTTTAAAAAACACTTACTTGTGAAATATAATGTTAGAATTTGGTTTTGAAACACTTTTGCAATTTTGCACAATGCAACACATGCTTTGTAACGCGAATTTTATTTAAATAATTTTATATTTTTGTACATAAACGTGAGATGCGGTGGAAAATCATTGACATTAGTGACATGTCAAATCAAAGACAATTCCATCAGTGATGCCACCTTATTTTTATTGGTAACTTATGAAATATGGAGAAATTACTGTTAAACGTAAAATATTGTAATAACAAAATGGACTCATCTGTCCTCGAAATAATTACTTTGGCATGTACTAATAAATTTTAACATCATGTAACTAATTTAAAGTGTGCCGATATTTACATTTATTTAGAAAATCTAATTAATTGTTGTATATGACCTGGGTAAATTGACTATGGATTGGGATATTTTGTACTTAGCATGGCAATTTCAGTCACAGTGTGAGAGGGATAAAAGAAATCTGCAAAGGTGAATGACCTCATCCCCAACCATCCTTCAGTAGTAGAATGTCCAGTGTCATAGAATATGAATATAAGGTTCTTGGTTTACGCTCAAACTATGTGTCAAAAAATATTTAAATTTTAAATGACCGGAGTCAGCCGGAGTCTTGTTTTTCCGACCATATTATTTCACACCTTCAATAAGAATAATTTTCTCCTCTATCAAATGAAGCGCCACCCAACAATTTTGCATCGATCTCTCTAAAACCGATAACAAGCAATAAATAACTTCAAAAATCAGATAAACTGCGTTAGGGCGAAGCGATATCTGGAATCACTTAATTAGTAGGCATTAAATCTGTCATTTACGCCTTCTAAGACATTATAAAGCTTTCGCCTTAAACTGTGCATTTAGACCTTATCTAGGTACCATTATATCACTAATAGCTTCTGGTTTATGTTTAGAGAACGAAGACCAAGGAGATAATGTTGTGGTCTGGTTTCTAGACTGAAGTGACGCACTATCGGACAGCCATGCCTAAATCCGCGTTTAATGCCTGTGATTTAACCTAATAAAATGCAAGGTGAAAAGTATACAGTGCCTTTGGTCTTGAATTAGGGATAATTTAAAGACGTAAAATACACCTAATTTTATCGACAAAAACACCCACATGTTGGGGTCTATCCCCACCCCTGTTGGAATGGCCGCCATTTTAAATTTGACTTTTCATTTTAGATGACCCTGCGGGAAAATATTAATTTCTCCGGATTTAGAAGTCCTACAGTTATAATAATACTAAATTAAAAATACTGTTTGAAAGTTAATAATATCACCTATCAAATTAAAAAATTAAATGTGTAAATTTTTGGTTTAAATACGTCATAAAAAATTACTGGAGTAAAATTTAATACGAAATTTGTGTGATTATTTGAGCTTTTCCTAGTTTTTGAGAAATGTAATTCTCAAAAACTAGGACACTAAATGTCCATTTTTTGCGTTATTCAAATACACAGGGATATAATTTACAAAATGACTTCAAAATTTATTGCATATTTCGAGAGTTATTTTTGTTTGAACTATGACTCTTACGAAACCAAAAAATTATTATTTTCGAAAATGAACATAATTACAAGCATTTCGAACATTTCAAATTAGGAAATTAGGTTAATAATTTTATCTGAATACTAATTTCATCAAATGATAAAATCTAGTTTTTAGGATTTTAGATTTTTTTATTTTCGAAAATAACCGTTTAGTGCTTATAAGGGTCATATTCAAACAACAATAGCTCTAGAAATATGCAACATAATGACATAGAGCAATAAATTTTGAAGTCGTTTTGTAGGTAATATTTTTGTGTTTTTGAATAATGCAAAAAAAAGTGGACATTAATGTCCTAGTTTTTGAGAAATATAATAAAAGCTCAAAAAAATCAAACCAATTTCATACAAAATTTAACTCAAGTATTTCTTTATGACGTATTTAAACAAAAAATTTACACATTTAATTTTTTAAATTGATAGGTGATTTTATTAGCTATAAGTGTACAATATTACCGATGAATACAGCGTAAAATTTTAATTATTTGGTTCCCGCAGTGGGGTGGTTCCACTCCTGATTATAAGCAACTTTTATATATTTTTTTTTAAATTTGAGATTTTTGCATTTACAATGCTATTTTTAAACAATACTAAATAATATACTAGAAAAAATACGACTCGCACCAGATCAATACTCAGACGGGAATCGAACCCGCGACCTTTGGATATCCGGTCCAATGCTCTGACCGCTGAGCTACCGAGTCACTAGTGACATCGTCGAATTTTTCCTAGTATATCCTAAACTCTTGCGCTGTAAGCCAGCGTTATTTCACCAATGTGAGGAATTACCTCGACATTCAATTGAAATATCTTTCCAGATATTTTAACAATTGATTAAGATGAAATAGCTATATAATTTTTAAATTTGAGATTTTTGCATTTACAATGCTATTTTTAAACAATACTAAATAATATACTAGAAAAAATACGACTCGCACCAGATCAATACTCAGACGGGAATCGAACCCGCGACCTTTGGATATCCGGTCCAATGCTCTGACCGCTGAGCTACCGAGTCACTAGTGACATCGTCGAATTTTTCCTAGTATATCCTAAACTCTTGCGCTGTAAGCCAGCGTTATTTCACCTATGTGAGGAATTACCTCGACATTCAATTGAAATATCTTTCCAGATATTTTAACAATTGATTAAGATGAAATAGCTATATAATTTTTAAATTTGAGATTTTTGCATTTACAATGCTATTTTTAAACAATACTAAATAATATACTAGAAAAAATACGACTCGCCACAGATCAATACTCAGACGGGAATACCTAGTCTGAGCTGAGCTACCGAGTCACTAGTGACTCGGTAGCTCAGCGGTCAGAGCATTGGACCGGATATCCAAAGGTCGCGGGTTCGATTCCCGTCTGAGTATTGATCTGGTGCGAGTCGTATTTTTTCTAGTATATTATTTAGTATTGTTTAAAAATAGCATTGTAAATGCAAAAATCTCAAATTTAAAAATTATATAGCAATTTCATCTTAATCAATTGTTAAAATATCTGGAAAGATATTTCAATTGAATGTCGAGGTAATTCCTCACATTGGTGAAATAACGCTGGCTTACAGCGCAAGAGTTTAGGATTTACTAGGAAAAATTCGACGATGTCACTAGTGACTCGGTAGCTCAGCGGTCAGAGCATTGGACCGGATATCCAAAGGTCGCGGGTTCGATTCCCGTCTGAGTATTGATCTGGTGCGAGTCGTATTTTTTCTAGTATATTATTTAGTATTGTTTAAAACTTTTATATACTATCGGCCCAACTCCGGTCTATCCGGTCCTATCGGTTCCATACATTTAGGTTGAGTGGGGGTTGTGCTTTGTATGGAATAGCTGTTTTTTTTTTTCGTGATTTCAGAGTTGTAAAAGTTGCTTGTAATCATGAGTGGAACCATCCCCTTGCGGGAACCAAATGACTAAAATTTCATCATATATATGTTCAGAAAAATAAAGTTAATAGTAGTAAGTAATAAAATTATTAGTTTATTATAATTTATAATGAGCGAGATGGTGCATATTGAATTCGAACTAGATAAAATGATTGAAGCCACTGATCTGTTTTTTTTTTATTGAAGCCGAGTTAGCCAGCTTCAGAAATTCAGCTGGCTTCATGCGCTACCAACTTACTGTGCAGCAGTGAAAAACTCGAATTCAGGTATGACACGTGTAGGTACATCAAAAGTCTTGAAGATATATCAGATCACAAATTTTCACAATGATGATCAGAAAAGTATAGGTAATAGTAGTAGTAGGTAGTAGCAGCTTTCAGTAATTAATCAAGGTTGCCTGGAAGAAATTGCTATTTAAGCAATAAGGCCGCCTTTTGTGTGCTTTCTCTCTTTGTTATTTTTCTTTGTAATATGTCCTGTCTTAGTGTGCAATAAAGTGTTTTATTATTATTATTATTATTAATGTAAGATTTGGTAATAGTATTGTATGATCAATTTTTATCGCAAATGAAATGTTTTTGTTTATAAAATTTGAGTTTTCAACTAGAATTCTTAGAAATGGCCAGGCTGTTTTGGTTTTTTTACAATCTTTCAAGTCTTACTCATTCCTTATGATCATGTCAATTGAAGTGTAGTTAATAAGATTTTTGTACCGGTTTTGCGTAATGTAATATGTGTATTATCTTGTGTACGTGTATAATATTTAATTTGCAAATGATGTGTTCATCTGTAATTGTGTTCTATGCTAGACCTATGATTCAAAATTTTCATGTTGTAATGTGAACATATTACTAATATGTGTCCCTAATAAATAATAATAATCATACAAATACAACGCTACAAAGTCAGTCCTCACACAGATATTAGATTTTCCCATACGATCCGGGAAGGGAAGAAGTACGGTGTAGTCAGTAGGCATTAATTGCGATTGATCCGCATAAGGCACGGTCCATACTGAGCGTGCGAACAGCCCGTACTTTTTATGGGCTGGCGCGTACTTGTCTGGGTTGAGCTATTCCCGACATGTGATCTGGATTTGTATTAAAATTGTTTATTAAAACATATTTTATTGAATTCAAATCTAAATTTATTTTAACTGATGCTGCTGAACCGAGAGATAAATAAATAAGAGAGTAGAAACTTGGATGAATTAACCACTGGATACGTAACGTAAGAAAAATGTATGAAATCACGATCAACCAATTTTTGCGGGGTGAGGGGGGATTACACTTGTCAAATAATGTCAATGTTATAGGGTGATTTAGCCGGTTTTCGGCCATAATTGCCGGCCAAATATTATGAATTGTGAAACTCATTCATTAGTTTTCGGCCAGGCGACCGAAAAGCAAATGACCTCCCAAAAACGCATTTAGTTACCAGGCCATCAAAGGTACATACAAAATGTTAAATTCACTGCACTGCTGGTCGATCTTCACGCGTAAATTGCATAAATACTATGCCAGCATGGGTAACATATCGATCGCGTACCATCAAATGGCACCTGCAAATAATAATTATTAAAAATGTTAAATTCTGGAGGACAATTTTTTTATCATATTAAATAAAAATACCACAATCCGGTACTAAAAATAAGATTATGCTATTTTTTGCTACTTTTAACGACACACCTACCCTGTTCAATTTTCGCCCTTCTTCCCCACGACACTACCAAGGCGCACTACTGGTAGTGTCGTGGGTAATTTTGTTTGCGGCGGTAAACCACCTCGAATAACATACTTTACCAAGTTGCCAATCTTTGCAACACATAGTTGCCAATCTTTCATCACACTCGCCCTTGCTGACTGCTGGACACATTTCTAAAATATACAGTTGGTCTGTACTTAAATCATCACGGCTCTTCGCTATATATGTGCAAACAATAGCTTACGGCAGTAAATTATTTGACTGGAAGACATTCAAAATTATTAAGTGCCTTCCCTATCGGACCACTAAAGCTTTTCGGCCCTGTAGTACTACCATCTAAGTATTCAAAAAGTTGTCTTAAACTTCACTCATTTGCGTGCAGTTGACATATTAATTAGCCATTGAAGAGGACGTTACAGCTTGTTTTCAAGCAGTTTGATAATGCCGGCTGTATTACCAGTGTTAACAGCAGTTCCTCTCGCGAAATGACTTTCAAGACGAAAATTTACGGAAGTCAAACATGATTTTGAAAACGTTTTGTAAGAAAAATGTTGCTTTTTGTTGATTATTATTGGCTTTTGTGTATAAGTATCTCTTAATAATATTAACTATTAAAAAAAATTAAATATATATTTTGTTTAAAATTATATTATGAAAATATTAATATTTAGAAAGTTTTTCGAAAACATCAGCTCCTGGAGGCAGTACGTCTCGTAATTTGTTTCTAATTATATTTTGTATACGTAATAAATAAGTGTATTGGCAACTTTTAATAACACCGCGGAAAAAGAAATTTCACGAAAAATTTCTTTCATACATTCTTACATTTTCCGTAATGGCCGAAAATCAAAGGGGGCCGGTAAATCGGCTAAGTCACCCTACTTTGTTTACATACCAAATTTTATTTATTTTGCGAAAAATAGCTACTATAAGAGGTTGAAATTGTGCTTACGCGTGAAAACAAACATTTCTTGATTGCCCGCAATTTTATGTGCTGAACAATACGAAGCATTTTGCCTATTTTTGTACCAATGTTTCGCCACGAGCTCAAGCATCACACTGACAACGCGATATCGTTTACTGAGGCTATCGATCACAGTAAGTGACAGAGGGGTAAAGGCGAATATGGCTGTCATTTCGCGTCCAGTGGTTGATTCGTCCAAGAGTAGAAATAGCGAAATGCATCACGTAAATAAAAATATGTGGGCAATCTGTAATTATGATTGATTAGTAAAATAAATAGTATAAATAAAACACTCATCAAAACTAAAATACCTAGACACACATTCCTGGTTATCGAGACTGTCATATAGATACGATACAGACATAGTAGCTTTAATACTGCAAACTTGAATTGATACTGTCATCAAAAAGCACCGACATGGTTTGGATTGGATGCAATCCCATTGACTGGTTCATAATACTCGCCTCTGACTTCACAAAGACATCAGATAACAAAATCATAGGCGCTATTGTACTGTCTGTAAAGTCGGCCATCGAGACTAGACGAATAAAGCCAGTTGTTGATATAAAATGATCCAGGATTATGTTCGGCGTTTATTGATTGAAATGTCACGGAACTGAGCTCAACGGCAAAGTAAAAACTTGAGTTAAAGCGAGATGGACTAACAGAAGTTTATTTGTCATTAGAAGCCGAAAATAAAGCAGCACTCAAATGCTTCTTAGATACTTTGATTGACACCATAATATAGGTTTAGAGTTGCATTATGTAAACCTATGATTGTAAACAATGAAATAATTGTAAAGAAATCAATTATTACACGAAACGACTTCCTAAAAATGTCAGACTTGCCTTGGTATCACTCGCTACCGTCACAGTACATATATAAGTTTTTTCAAACAGTAGAAGAGCTAACGTCACTTAGGCCCTTTTGTCATTGCAATCCGTCGGATCGCTAGGGTTGGCATTCTCCGGCCGTCTCGTCGAATAGTAGGTAATTACACTAAAGCGAAAGATGTTTCCGGGAAGCAGAAAGAAAAATGCGGCAATTTTAAAATTGAAAGTATATTAGGTAGGTATATAATTTTTGAGAGCTTAGTACCTACTTACCTACCTAGATAAACTTAATACAGTAATGATAAATAAAACATAGAAGCTTACTATTCCCTAAAAAATGCTCACGTTTATTGCAGTAATTTGGAAAGCTATTTAGACGTAGCTACTAAGTAAGTGACAATAGTCTCAGTGAACTAATCCACGCGATGTGACAACCCCGACTAAAGTACTGCGAACTTTGTTTAGAGCTCTTAGAGTGACGTCAGCCGTCAAATTCGACCGTTTCCATGGTGAAAAAACTTATAAATGTACTGTGCTACCGTGATCCACGATGACATCTTCCGTAGTAAAGTTAATTTTGTATACCTAGGTATCGTAACTAAACGAAAAGTAAAATATAAATAACCTTTCGCACACAGCATTATGTATGAATTCTGTGACACAGTGTATTTCGCTAAGCTATTCTAATGTTAATCTCTAGCGCATCTAAAGTAAACAACGGAACAGCTGTTTCAACACGAGTCCACAATGATAGATAGCAGGTTCTGAGATGTTAATCAGACTCAATAATTTTGTGCTTACGCTTAACTAACGCATACCTAACCCGTGTAAAACAATAACGCTTCAAATTGATGGTGAAACTGTGTTATATAACTTAATATAAACTATAAGAGTGTTTTTATCTAAAATCAGAGAGAACGTCATCGCTAAAAATATCCAAAAGTATTTTATTTATTTTCAATCTATGTTTCTTAGAGAAAATTGATCAGTTTTATAGTCTGAATACACCCTCACAGTTTTGTTGATTAATAAAATATTACCCTGTATTATGAAGAAAAGCACTGTTACAGCTACTTCTTTCGTACTAACTAAGCCAATTATATACAAAGTATGAGTTACAAGCAGTAATGTAGTAAAAACATATCTGATTGTTCACGCATTCATTTCTCGTGAACAACCATTTGTTTGTAACAGAGCCGGAACAAATCTATTAGCAATAATCACCTCTTCATTATGCCAGCTGACTCTTTCCGTACCTGTGAACACGAAAGAGATGGATATAGCAATTAAAGAAAGAAAGACAAAGGCCGCCAATAGTAAATAGGGTAAAAAGGTTAAATACGCGAACTTTCTCGGTATTGGTCTAAAAGTGTCGGCTTTTGAACGGCGGCGCACGCAAGGTATAATTTCTGTTCCACTCGTCACATACCTTAGATTTATAGCGAAAGTGAAATAATACGTATCACTGCTTAATAAAAAATGTAGATTTTGCTAAATTATTGTCATTAGCTTTTTTAAATCTATTTTCATTTTGAGGCTTCGCTCAGAATAGGCTTTTACCTATTTTAGACATGTCAGCCTCATCATACCCTTATAACACTAAACAATCATTAGTTTTAGAAGTAAAAAATAACTATTCAGATAAATAATAATACTAAGATAATAAATTAATATGTATAAGTAATAAATAATTCGTTCGCTATAGTTTAGCGAACAATTAAGGCGGCTCTTGGTGAAGTGACAGCTAATGATTTGACTCCCCTCACCCTGCCACCCTCTACATTACATCGCGAGTCATTTATTAGCGACATCTATTAAAAAATTTGAAAAACTAAGATGTAATTTATTACCGACATCTATTAAAATTTTTGAAAACTAATGCGTAACCTACACAAAGCTTGGCCAAAATTCACGGACCATAGAAAGTTGGAGACACGGCAGCATGGCATTGTTAAAATAATAAATTTTAATTTTATGTAGGTAAATTGAAGGTAAATTGTTTTATAAAAAAACAAGAAATCAGCAATGTTCAATCAATCAGCCGCAATTTATATTAAAATTAAATTATGTATGAAGTCAAGTCTGTTTCATGTTTTAGTTATTTTACTGTTTTGAAGTGAAAACTTCTTTAGCGGTGTTGTACGCTTTTTGTAATGGGGAAAAAATGCTAAACTCGCGTCAGTAAGAATCACGTGGCTGATAGAAAATGCGTGAGACGGATGTGACGGATGGAGAGTAGACAGCTGGCGGCGGAAGTATCCCCTACTTTCAAGTGTAATCTCTTTCTACGGGGCGCGTTGAAAATGGCGGCGCATCATTTTAAGACGTAAACACTTGTGTCGCCAGCAACGCACTAATTTTGAAAATGGAACTAATAGCAGCGATCTCTTCGATGATGAAAAGTCTATACTTATTTATACTCTGTGACTATAAGTTTAAATCGTAGAATGCGTGCATGTAGAAATTAAAAAGGCCACTGGCGCAAAATCTTTAGAATTTTTCTCTAATTACAAACTGATTGAATTGTGTGACTGTATAGTAACAGGAAAGAAATAATTTTAATCCTTTGCCACTAATTTCAAAATATCAAAAATGCACAACGTTAATATTCAAGTTTCCACTTCTGCCGGCACTCCCGGAGTGCCAACCGATTTTTTCACATTTTGCATAGTACTTATACTCGTAACTAGGTACGTCTTATGGTCATGCTCACTTTAAACATTTCTGCGGTGGTGTCGTGTGAGGCGGGTCGTTACGTTCCCTCAAATATGGTTGAGCGAAACGATGGCTGGTTCATGCGTCATGCTCGTGAACGGATGCTGCCAGTGGGAATGGGTCTGCTTCTGAGTACCGATCTTAACGCATATTGAATTGTAAGAATTGCGTTTTTTTCATTATTATTTTTTATATCTTGTATCAAGCGTTTTTTGGTAAATATTGCCTACTTAGGAGTAGCAGACAAAGTGATTTCCCAACTAGTTGAAAGTTATTTACTCTCACAATTACCTATCCATTATATAGTAGGTAATTAACTTCAACCTACCTATTGCGTGTAAACTTTTGTTAATTATTGTGTAAATGACCTCACTTTAAATGTGGAGGTCATTTTTAAATGTTGACGACTGTATGAAATATACAGGGAGGAAAAAGCAGCCCTTGACGAGTTTCTTGCCGGTTCTTCTCGTTACAAGGTCTCCCGCTTAGGGTTTGCGAACCGATGGGGTAGCTTCTATGATATTCACAAGTGCTTGTAACAGCCTAGACTGAATAAATGATTTTTAGAATTTTGAATTTTTTGAATTTATTTCAAAGGTTTTTTTATAGTGATCGCGTCGCGCGCAGACTATTGTATGGCATCATTGAAATGATGGTGTTAGTTCCTTAAACCAAATAATTTAAAAAAATCGTTTTTTCGGAAAGGAAGTATTTTGATTATCTACTTACTACATTTTTCGTGTTTTTTCAATTCAATTCAAATGCATTTACTAATTTTGTTGACAACTACATTTTGTTTATTGATGGTGTAATATATTGGTATTTGTTGGTAAAATAGGTATACGCAATAATAAACATTATCACCAGAGGAGATTAATATTTCTGGTAAGTATAGTAGGTACTTTATAATCTAACCACTACGAAAAAAATATCATAGAATCTAAAACCATTATCGATTGACGAAGTTTGAGGCCTGAAATCACGACCGTTTAAAAGATTTCAATAATATAAAATATTTTTTATAAATTATGAAGTTGGATAAACAACAGTAATATGAAAAAGCTTTTGACGTAAGTAGGTACTAAACAAAACAGGCTAACTTTTTTAAGTTGGTGTGCGTTCACTGCGTCTAAATAGTAATAAAAATTAAAGAGTGAGAGAGAGAGTTTTAAAGACCTATCTATAGACAATAGACACCCCGCACGCATAGACGAAAAAAATTTTTTCAGTTTCAGTTCCATGTATGGGGATAATAATCTTAATAAAATAAAGGGATTTATATATTTAAGATAATAATCTTAAAAATATAAATCCCTTATCTTTTATTTTTGTGTAAACATCGTAATGCGGTTCACAGAATACATGTACCTACCAAATTTTAACTGTGTAATTCTAATAGTTTTGGAATAAAATGGCTGTGACATACGAACGGACAGACAGACAGACAGACATGACGAATCTATAAGGGTTCCGTTTTTGCTTTTAGGCTACGGAACCCTAAAAACGTGCTAATAATCCAGAGCCTGTAGCCAAATGTCACATTAAAATTTTCGCTATCACTTCACTCCGAAAAATGTATGAATTAAGACTATAATCCTTACATTTTTCGTTTGATTCTTAAATTCGATTACTTACTTACATTAACATATGATTTTAAAATTAGATTGTTAACGAAACCTTAAGAGCAGGTTCACATGACAAGCGCTTAACGCGAGTTTTGATAAAGTGCACGTTGAACGCTGCGCTAGCGCTCGACTGTTGTCAGCGCGCGTCAATGCGCGCTTATATTATCGAATCCAAATTCGAATCCATCGAATTATACCAAATTATTGAATCTGAAAAAAATTACCGCGCGTTGAGCGCTTGTCATCTGAACGTACCCTATGTCATTTCCATACAGTTTCAAAAGCGAAGCGATAACGATTTGCAAACATTACTTTGACTAGGGGGTCTGATGAGAAACCCTATCGATTGGTATCGTAAAAATATATTTGGTGGGTTCGATTCCTGGATGATGCAAAGTATTGGGACAGCCTATAGATCGCGTGATGCGTTTTATCGACACTTGACTGTCAAAACCCTTGTCCTTAAAAGTAATAAATGTATATTATTATGGCGTTTCAGTGGTCACTGGTCAATGGTCATGCTAGGGGGGGCAGGATGGTATAAATATTCTTACCTATTGGGAGGGTGCGAAGGTATAATAATCGATCGCAGCGCTCATGGTGGCAAAAAGTAGAAATAATGAAGGCTCTGTAATCTGTTTGAAAATGATATTTAATTTATTATTAGCGATACAGGAATAATTATAAATGTTTATTATCACTTAATAAAATAATTAAAGTAGCTTTATCCTCTTGTTTTACAAAATCTACAACTAAAAAAGAAGTAAACAAACCCTAATATAACCAAAATAAAACACTCTTTTTGAATAGATATTACTTACCATATTTGATTTAAATGACCAAAAATGATTTCACAAAACTTTGTCCACCCAAATCACAGTAATTATGATATTTACATTAATAACACAATATGTATAGTATTTTTTAATATTTTGTCACAATGCCGCCATTACATATCAAAACGTCAAAACGGTCAGGTCAGAGCCAACAAAGTTGCAACACGCTAGGTGGCGCTAAAAGCGTGCACGGAGCCAATACCCTACCTGCATGCATCCAAATCTGTTCAGTTCAGGCATTTAAAAAGTTATAGTGAAATAAATTAACTCACAGTCGTGTGATTTATTACCTACAAATGTTTGATTTGAAGACTCATATATAGTATTCAATAGGTGGGTATTTTATACTAACCGTCCTTACGCGTAATTTTTATATCTATGGCAAAATAATGCATCAGAGGGCCTATTACAAAACAAAAAAGAAACCGATAGTCGGACGCAATTCGTCGTTCAATTTACTTGATATTGAACCTTATTGGTGAGGAAATAGTGCCACGGTGTTGGACGAATATCGTACGCTTATCGCGATGCTTTTTTGTAATAGTCCTTCAGTTCGAAATGAATTTTCAAAACATAATTGTAACATTCTGACAGTGCTAAAGCAAGGCTAAAACAAACGAGCGAGACATAGAGAACTGTGTAGCTGTCAGTGGGAGCATAAGCGATACGTGTTCCCCGTCCGAGCGCCGGTGGCGGTCTGCCGCCCGCTCCCCTCGAGGGCACCCTCTATCAAAAATGTATCTGAATTTTTGAAAAATTGTCGCGAAAATCACATAAATGGTCTTTTCGAAAATGTCTTTCGTGGAATTTGTAGCATTTTTTCTCCTCTATCGATTGGTGGTAACGAGATTTCCATAGGACTCGTAGTTACGGAGGAGATGCACAGAAACAAAAGTGTTAGTCGATTTTATTTATGATATTTTTGGCATAATGTAAACTATTTTTAACAAATGTTAATCGTGGAATCGATAGGCAAAATGTTGAAGATTCTTATGGTATATTTACTTTGTTTTAATATTCATTAAATAAAGAGGAGATAGAGAATGAAAACCTACTAAAAACCACGTTTTGCTAGTACAACGGCCTTAATAGTGGTTTTAAATAACAAAATATCACAAAGTGGTCAATTTTAACAGCGAAACAAAATTGGTTTCTTACTATATTAGAACTAATCGGTACATGCATTTTAAATAAATTTTAAGTAAGTATCCTTCTGAGGTAATTTTTTTAAGGTGTGATCCAAATGCCACAGCTATCTTAGTAATATTATAGTGCAGTCTCTTTTAACGTTTTTTATACGAGCTCTTAATTTTTCTACTAACTGTACTTTTAAAAGTTTATATAAAGTGGAGTAAAACTGGAAACCAGCAAAATGTGAGTTCAAATGAGAATGTAGGTTGAAAAGGTGGGTTCAAATAGGAATAAAGGTGCGGGCACATTTGTCTGACGCCACGTATTAACACGCCGTATTTCTATGGACGTGTTATAAGATAAGTGTGAACCTAATGCATACATTTACTATGAAAACCGATGTCATCTGACGGCGTGTTAACACGTGTTAAGACGTGGCGTCAGACACATGTGCCCGCACCCTAACTGACATATCCCAATAAAAAAATATGTAATAAAAATAAAGAATTTCATCAACTTTTGCACTTAATTGTTGTAGATAAAATCAGATCAATCGGATGTTTCGAATTGCATCTTAAAACTACTATCTATATCACAAATGGTAGATTAATGTTATTAGCAGCCATTATTTTTTAAGGGGAGGGGGCAAGAGAGCAAGATTTTCTGAATGTAATTTATAAAAAGCAATATGGTAAATGACTCTAGTAAAAAACGTTATTGATATCACCCTCTTGTTAGCTATGTGCACGTTTACCTAAGCTGTTTCTGTTACTCATTCCTGCCTTGGGGACGATCTTGTTAATCTGTATGCCTTTTTTTAAATACCTAATCAGTAATTAGTCATAGTTTGGTCATAGTTAACGCTCATCAAAACAACGTCTTATTATAATAATATTTCAATAATACAATTATTATACATATTGTTTTACATGGTTAATGACGTTATTATAATAAACTATGTCGGGAAAATCCCATCGGTGTAAACACTATGTACCTGTTTATTTTGAGAGTCTCGAAAATAAATGTAGGTACATGGTGTAAATCCCGACATAGTTTATTCTAAAATATAATTATTATTGATTGTGGTGTTTGGTCCGAACAAGAGACAAAAAAATCTTTTTTTTTTATAAATAAAAGCATAACTAACTTACGAATCTAAACATGCTCCATTAATGTAAAAATTATAATATACTCAATCACGCAGAAACGGCTGAACGGATCTGGATGAAATTTGCACACAGATAGTTTATAGCTTGGATTATATAAAACATATTATTATGGATAATCCTTTTTTCTTATAATAACTTTTGCTTTTTAATAAGACGTAATGGTGGATTATTTTTAATATATTTTCTATGAGTACCTAGTACTTATTGTTGTTAAATTTACAATGTCCATCCTTGATAAATGTCTGGCTGGACTGAATAATTTATAGTTATTACCACTGACATGAAATTTTTTTTTTCTTATATGTAGGTCAGTGGTTACTACCGTATTAATTAGAGTGGCCCACGAGAAGTATAAATTGGTTATTTTATTCAAATACATGAAATATTTTTGTACTTACTTTAGTTTAAAGCAAAAGTTTCAAATAGAAATATTTCAGATCGCTCAGGAGATAGTGTAATCTAGAATATTTTCTAAAGCCACAAATTAGTGTAGGAAAGTAAGGTAGTGGACCCCCACAGTAAATCATCAGTAGACGAAACTTTACAGTATGATATGATAATAGTACATTATGAGACAAGTTAGCATAGGTTGCTCATTGCACACGAGGCTGCGGGTTGCAGCCCGAACCGTAGGCGAGGGCTTAACTCAGCCGAGTGTGCAATAAGCAAGAGCTCACGAGTTTCATACGACGTTTTTAAACACATTTGCGAGGAAAAACAAAATAATCCACACAGCAACAAATACGACAAAAACAAAATATAAAAATTATGGGAAAAGGGGCGCAGGTTTTTTTTGTTTTTTTCCCATGCCCAATGCAAGAATATTTTGTGAACAAAGGCATACAGCCTGCTTCAAAATTATAATTTTAAGTGATAAAATGCAAATATTTTAATATTTTATAACAAAATATAATGAATAATACATTATTAAATAATAATAAATATCTGTTTGACTAAATTAAGGAATTACACATTTATTTATTTAAAAAATGTATATGAATTTTTAGCGGCATAAAACCTCTTTGTTGCTGCTAAAAAAAAATAACTGAATTACCCGGTTAAATTGGGAATGCTCTATTTACTCGAATAGAACTTGCAGTAAGGTACTAATTTAACTTTGTAGAAATAATTCTATAACAAACTAGTGTTTTATATATTATTGCATGCGTTTGTTATAGCTCGGTTTATGGCCCTAAAAACGATTTATTAGGGCTCACTTTACGAGCAAGTGTGTTGAAAAGTATCATAAATGAAACATATTTTTAAAATAATCCAAATATTTTTTTTTGTTTTGGATATTTGTACATAGGTTTTGGTTCATACTATATTACATCCCTACAAAGTTTCATCGACTGAGGATTTAATGTTCGCTTCATTTCCTACACTATATAAACTTTCTGAAGGATAACATAACTATTTTAAAAACTTACAAATCAATTAATTTCTCGAAAAATGTTATCCTACTTATATTATAAATGTGAAAGTTTGTGTGTTTGGATGTTTAGATGTTTGTTCCTCAATCACGCAAAAACTAATGAACGGATTTGGTTGAAATTTGGCACACAGATAGTAGATAGCCTAGATTAAAACAAAGGATACTTTTCATCCCAAAATTCCCACGGGAACAGGAACAACGCGGGAGAAACCGCGGGCGGCCGCTAGTGTTCTCATAATTTTACTTTCTATACAGAACCATGAGTTCATAACTTTAGAAGCAAAGTATTTATTCGTAATTCACAGATGTTTTTTTATTGTTATGACACGTCGTTATTACACCTCATTTTGTTTTTTCGAAAAGCATTTCGTTTAATTGAAAGGTTGGGTTATATTGATCTTGAATTTATCGTGTATTCTTTTAAAAAATAGCGGTTACTCTTTATTAAGTCAGCCAAATGTAGTTGATACTTGGAATTTTGTTTAGTGCACACAACAACCTTTTCATCGATCCCGATTAAGTTCCAGTCAACTTTAATTTATTTTAGTTGTTTACGTACCTCAAAAGGAAAAAGAAACCCTTATAGGATCACTTTCATGTCCGTATGTCTGTCAAGACCCATTGGGAATTCCATCTTGGGAAAGTAGCGTAAAAAAGATACAGCTGTTTATGCCGCAAAAAAACACATTTTTTGACACTCTCAAGGATAAGTTACTTTCCGTTGACCTCTAGAACCATGAAAGGTCACTGGGCATTTTGTTCGTACATTTGACCTACGGCGTACACAAACGAAATAGGGCTAGGTTAGGTTAGCATGTGAGTATCTGCTACTCAGTAGTATGAGTCGTAGTCGTATTCTTGCAGGCCAATGATTCATTTGTTATCATTATATAATAGCATTTCAATAATAAATAAAATAAAATAAATAAAGACAATACAAACGTTTACATTTACACAATTCTGATAGTAAAAATTACTGATTTATTAACAAAAGTTTAATAACATTAAACAAAAAGTCACACACATACTGTTAAATAACTTTTTTCTACCGGTCGGTACATAAAAAGTAATACATATTTTGAAAATTGAGATTGAATTCTTCAATTTTAAACTGGTTTAGTCTCTGTACGCGAACTTTCATCAAGTAAGTCAAATATGCCCAATGACCTTTGGAAAGTAATATCGTCTTATACTACAAGTACAGGGAAATATTATCCTTACTAATATTATAAATGCGAAATTCCGTTTGTTTGTTACGCCTTCACGTCTTAACTAATGAACCAATCATCATAAAATTTTGCATACAACTTCTTAGGGGTACAGAAATGGACATAGGATACCTTTCATTCCGAAATAATGTATCGTTCCCGAGGGACAACAAAAAATCTTTCCACGCAGACGACGGCCGCTAGTTTGTAATAAAATTATAAAAAAATGGGATTGCACTCCGGGAGTGCCGGCAGAAGTGAAAATTTGAATATTAATGTTGTGCATTTTTGATATTTTGGAATGGTTAGGGAATAATTTTGCACGAATTGCCGTCTTACGAATTTACTCTGCATTTGAATTTACGAGTACAGAACAGTATTGTACGAAAGTTTTTTCTATATTGACAGAAAATCTAGAGTTTAGACATTGAATTAAAAAATAAGCGCGTTGCTATGGTGACATAAGTCTTGAAATGACGCGCTGCCATTTTCACCGCACCCCGTAGAAAGAGAGGGGATACTTCCGCCGCCGGCTGTCTACTCTCCATCCGTCACATCCGTCTTACGAATTTTCGATCAGGGTCACGTGATTCTTACTGACGCAAGTTTAGTATTTTTTCCCCACTACAAAAAAGCGTACAACGCCGCTAAAGAAGTTTTCACTTCAAAAATATTTATTTATTTAAAGTATACAATCGAAAGTTAGGCAAACTTCGATGATTGATTATGTATACTTTATTATTTATATACGTATACTATAAGAAGATATTACTTGCCAAAGGTCATTGGGCTTATTTGACTTACTGGATGAAAGTTTGCGTACAGTGACTAAATGACGGTATGCGCGGTCGTAATTGTACGGGTGACCAAATCTTCTTGTAGTTTTTTAAACTTTTACTAATTTGAACAGAAGAGAAAAATCTAAAAGCATACGGCTTTCAGATTTTTCTCTTCTGTACAAATTAGTAAAAGTTTTAATTAAATCACAAAAAACAGGGTCTTTATGTAAGGAACGAGGGGTCCAAATTTTGAAGTGAGTTAACCATGTCATATGGTGCATCGTATAAAAGGGCTTCACTGACACAACCTTAAACAGATTTTAATTATTTTTATAATATGTAGGTAAGTACCTACAAATTTGTACGGAACCTCCGGTGGGAGGGCTTTTCAAAATGACAAAAAACTGTAGGCTGACTAGACGGCGATGATAAAAATGTATGTGTCAAAGTGATTTTATTTTAACAAGCTTCGAAGAGTAGGCAGGCAGATGTATGTTTCTCTTTGGGCAGATGTCAGCCAGCGAGCGCTTACTTGCCTCTTTTGTACCTACGTTTATTTTTAAAAGCCAATTTTGACACTTCTCTTTTCATCAACGCTATCTAATGAGGCAAATAGTTACTATTTTTATTTTTTAAATGCCACTTTGAAAATCCCTCATTTTTAGCATAGCTCGTAAATAAATCTGTTATTATTACAGCTGGTTATTCATTTGATAAAAATTCTGTTCCATTTTTTAAGTTTAAATAAATAATATACGAGCTAATTAATAATAAGGCTTTTCCTTCTACTTTACTGTGCCTGTAACATACTAGGGTTGTCACTCAGTCACGGACTCTTGGCTCGGTAACCTATCGCCAATAAACATCGATTCTCACCGCTCATAACGATCGAACGGTCGATTAATTCGATTCCACACATCACGTCATAGATCGTTTTGTGGAAGAACATGCTCGTAAAATGTGTTTGATTTCTCACATCATAAATTTAATTTGAACGTGGATTTATAATGGACTTATTAAACACTGTCTGTGTAAGTAAGCTTTTGGATATTAGTTTTCAATTCGATGCTTTAACACGGGTAACCTTAGTATGTCATGCTCTCTTTAATCATTTCTGCGGTGGTGTCTTGTGAGAGGGTCGTTACCTTCCCTCAAATATGGTTCAGCGAAGCGATGGCTGGTTCATACGTCATGCTCGTGAACGGGTGCTGCCAGTGGGAATGGGTCTGCTTCTGACTACCTATCTTAACGCATATTGAATTGTAAAGTTTTTTTTCTTGTAACAGCCTAGACTGAATAATAACTTCAAACTTTGAATTTAGCTTGAACCCTGTAAAATGATTAAGAAAATTTGTAATTCATTAAGTAATGATCTAATTATAATTTAATTTATTTTGAAATTTTTGCTGATATAAAGTCTGGAAATGATATTCTTACATATTTGTAAATATCGTTCCATTTGATAAAGCTGATAAGTTTTTGCGCCCGTTTTTCTTGTCAGCTAAAAGATGTCATAATGGGTGGTAGGGTAAAAAAAATATTTGACGATTTAAAAACGCTCATTATATGAGCTTATTAGAATAAAGAATTTTTCATTTCATTTCATATATTATTTATTTATTTATTTTTTTTGGATAGCTAACAGTTAATAAACATACATAGCAATGATTTGAACTCGGTAGAGACATGACATGGATTATGCTTAAATTAGTTACTTACCAATTTTGTTTCGACTTTGTAATTCAACCAAACGCTACAAGTAATTGTAGTGACCAAACGCCACAAGTAATGTAGGGCCTTGTAGCGTATGGTGAATTGGTAATTAAGCATTTCCATAATATAAAATAATGTTAATGTCAAGTCTCTAGCGTAAACAAGATGCATAATTTTAATAATAAAAAATGTTACTACACTTCCAGTATTACCTCGTCTCAAGATTAGGCCCTTCAGACATTTTAAAATTTATAAATAACCAATGAAATAAGTATTTCGTATTACCTACTCTATCTCCATAATTTGTGTCGAGCCTGAGAAAATTTTAACGGCCGAAATTCATTCCTTAAAAACATTTCAAGAAAAAAAACCGGCCAAGTGCGTGTCGGGCCACGCGCAGTAGGGTTCCGTAGGTACATTATATACCATACCATATTTTAATACCGCTATCATTTTTCGTCTGAAAAAATAACTTTGTTTTTCACAGTGTTTGTATGAATGACAAAGTTATATTTGCGGTTTTGGAAAATGTACTATATCTCAAAAACTAATTACTGTATCTCGTTCAAACTAATTTTCGTTGAAAGTGTTTATTAAGATCTATAGCATATATTTTTTTTAGATTTTTCACCCTCTTACTTTAAAAGTTAAAGGGGGGGGGGGGGGACACACATTTTACCACTTTGGCGGCATATATCTTTCAAACGGTTGACTTTGAAAAAAAACAGTCTTAAAAACCTCAATGTCATTTTTAAAGACCTATCTATAGACACCCCACAAGTATTGATTTGATGAAAAAAAATATTTTCAGTTTCAGTTCCATGTATGGGGAGCCCCCCTTAATCTTTTATTTTTTTTATTTTTGTGTACAAATCGTAAAGCGGTTCAGAGAATACACCTACCTACTAAGTTTTAATCATGTAGTCTTAATACTTTTGGAATAAAGTGGCTGTGACATACGGACGGACAGACAGACAGACATGACGAATTTATAAGGGTTCCGTTTTTTGCCATTTTGGCTACGGAACCCTAAAAACCAATGTGTACATGGTACTCGTATGTATTTCTTCTCCTACATTACATTTATGACAGGTAAAAATTGAAGCAAGAACTTTTGAACAGCAACATTAATCGTTCTTCGCGAACAAATGTTTGATTAATTCAATTTTATCGAAGCTCTTTCGATATTGACGCGTGTTATTTTTCAATGAATGTCGACAAAAAGTCTAGTCAGCATTGTCCAGATTCCTACTGGTTTATCAAACATTTTATGTCTTGTCTTATGACCATCACAGCACATACGCTATAATATTGCGACGAACAAATTATGACGATAATTATTTTTCATTCCATCTATTCGAAAAGGACAACTTGGTCCGCCTTTAAGTGCACCCAAAGGTATTTACTATAAGAAAGTTTTAACGGGCAGTAATGAAATTTTAACCCTCTTTATAAGTGCGCCCGCGCACTTTTTGAATTTGGAACATCTTAGTGTTCAGCGCCAAAGAAATCGAACGCAAAATATTGTTTGAATATAGAGTGGCTGGTACGAAGGCCCATAGTCGCGCTGCCGGCTGAATAAAAAAAAAAGCAAATTAAAAACGCGCGAATTACAGCCCGCGATTTCGTCAATTTTCACGAATTGTTAGAATTTCATGGTTTTGTTTTGATAAATGAGTTCTTCAAGTGACAGTAAAAGTATAATGTGAGGCGCCTTTTATTTTCTCATAGAGGGTGATGAAAAGTAGAGTGTATCATTCGGGCGCGAAATATATTTTTGGCTCGGGCGACGTACTTTAAATCCCTCGCTACGTTCGGTAGCCGTAAAAATATTATTTTGCTCCCTTATGATACAATCTACTATTTCACCCACGCCTATTTGACAATAAACTAAACAATGAGTTGATGGCATCATTCATAGTAATTCTGTTATCTTTAGGTTTTATTTACCTTATAAGGCAAATGCAATAATTATGAATAGCGATTTCGTAGGGACCGGAAGAAAACGCGATAACGTAATGTATTATTGTTACAAAAAAATTTAACAATTCATTGCTGTTTTATCTTACCGACAAAATCACAACATCTATATTTGTGACATGACAGTTTGATACTTCTTCATATAAATCTGATAAAATAGAGATGCAAAATACTTACAATAAAATATATCTATCAGGTCATTTTCGCAAAAAATCAGACGTCATGCTATCAAGTAATTATGTTTTTGCAACTCAAACTGTTCGTTCACTGTGGGATATTTTAAAGTAGTCGCCGTAGGTAGCTGTTAATATAAAAACTCGACAAAGCCATTGGCACTAAGGCCGATGAACGATGGCGATATTCTAGATTCAAACAGAATCAGAAGATAGCACGTACCACAATAAGAAAATCCAATTGCCAATCGCAATAACAGAAGTTGATAAGCTCTCAAAATTAGCTTGAGAATGCAAAGCCAATTCGTTACATTCCTAATTCTCCCTAATATGTAACCATCCGTTCCATACCGAATGTTTAGTGGCATAGTCATTACAGTATGAGTCTTTCTTAATTTTTATTGTCAAACTTAGTTTGACAGAAAATTTAATTAATCCTATAAACAGCTTTTATGGGCTCACCCTTAGAATAATAACACCTAGAAGCCGTGTCCGCGTATGCAAAGTGAGGCAACTTATACCAAGCCAGAATGGCTTAGTTTTCAAATTTTATGTTCTTCATACGTTAACTAATCGTAACTGAAACCCAATAATATAGTAACTAGTCTTATAAATGTGGGAAAAATGAAACTGTTTTGTACTTAACCGGTATGATTAGGTAATAATATAGAATAATAATCTGAAAACGGAGCCATTTTGGCTGTTTTAGTTGCCTCACTTTTGACTCACCTAATTGTTCACAACAAGCTTGCACGAGGATGGACACGTATGTTATCGTTTGTGTCCCAGTGTTGTATGCGAGTAATGCACCCGAACGCGCTGAAGGTAGACATCGAGTCGATACATTTATAACAAGAAGTTAGTTTTTGTTTGGACAACCTATTGTGTGGTTCTTGCATAACAGCACCATCTATGGTGTATGTCAACAAAGTTACAAGTTAGCTCTAGAAAAAAGAAGTGAGGTATAAAAAGTCTACTGCTCTACATTACTACTACCTTAGAATAATAATACCTAGAATCAGAGTCATTGTATGCAAAGTGAGGCAACTAATACTGAGCCAAAATGCATTAGTTCTCAGATTTATATCCCTCATACGTTACCTCCCTAATCGTAACTAAAATCCAATAATATAGTAACTAATCTCCTAATGGTAGGAAAATTGAAACTATTTTGTACTTATTAGGTATGATTAAGTAATAATGGACAATCAAAATCAGAAAACTCCGCCATTTTGGCTGTTTTAGTTGCCTCACTTTTGACAGTGCACTTTGAAGGGAATTATCGTTCTAGGTGTTATTATTATAAGACTACTACACATACTCGTACATAATTATACACCCATAATATGTGGCAACCCTAAATTGACCCAAATATAGGGAAGGTGTTAGGAAATAAATAATTACAATGATGTTTCTGTTTTCATTATCTAATAAGATTTTTATTTCCATTTTTTTAATAGACTTCTTATTTTAAGAATAAATTATTTCGCATTGTGAAAGAAATAACTGATAGCAGTCTTTATAAAAAATACATTAAGTACCTATTAACTATTCTTCAAATTGTCATTTGTTCATTGGATTCAAAGTTGTGATTATTCTTAATTCTCTCGTAACTATGAGCAGTCTCGAAACACGTTACAATAAACCTAAATATAAGTATACCTAAGTACTCAATACTATGAATAGCCTACTCATCCCACGACATAACTAGCTAATTTGTATCTCATTTAAAATGTAATAAGCCTCCTTTATGGAGCAGTGTACTGGCAAGCACGATTAAAAAAAAAACGACCGCCTCTTATTGCTCGAATTCTTCGGTGACTTGCATTTACCACGGAACAAATTTTGTCGATACACTGTTCTGTTTTAAAAAATAAAACCAGCTTTAAAGTGTAACGGGTTTTGGATACTCTTTCATGGCCAATGTCTGCTTTCAAGAACTGTCCCCCTCACCCCTACTCTCGACAGGAATTGACGAGAAGTTCCCATCAGGATCGAATAAAAGACAGAGGTCGAGTTTGAATTTTTGCTCATATTTTTTTAACTCTTGTTCAATAAGTGTACCTTTAACGAAACCTGCGTAGGTATTTAACTCAGACGAGCTTCAAATTATAGGTAGGACTTGAAATAATTCGGAAAAAATAGCAACCTGCGTAACATTAGGCGTGAACTTTTATAAATTATAACACTATATTCTTAAGACATTTGACTTGATAAAGTGTCTTGTCATTAAAACATAGCTGCATTTTTTATATCAACCATAACCTTATACCTTTTTTTTCTCGGAGGGTAGTTGCCAAGTAAACTGCAAATTAAACTAGCTCCGTATAATTTATATCTTAAAATTCTTAAAACTTAGTAATTTGACACTAGTTCTATGTTAAAATATTAGGCATAACCGGTGCTACTCGCCTGCAGTATTTCTTTCCTTTAAATCTTCTCCTACATCAAGACTTCAACTTACACTATGGACCACTTAACGCTTGAGGCTAACTTAATTGAAATGTCAAGAATGTTTGAAACGAAGATGGCTGAATTCCAAGCTGAATTAAACCAAGCCTCTACATCACGTAAGAATCCTAATTCAATAGCTGCACTGAACACTGAATTTATAAACTTTAAGTCATTTGTCTGCAACGGTCTTGCTGTGCTCCGTACTGAAGTGGAGTCTCTTCGTAACCGAGTTGACCGAATTGAGATGCGTTTTCGACGTAAAATGCTCTTGGTGCATGGCATCCCAGAGCGGAAAGGCGAAGACACTTGCGTTACCGTGGTCTCCAGCTTGGCTACTGTTTGCAAAGACCAAAGTTTAACTGCAAACAGCATCACCGCAAGTTATCGGCTGGGCAAACAGGGCAAGAGCAAACCAGGACCCATAGTTGTTAAATTCGCCGACGTGTCCGTGCGTGCGTCCTTATGGAAAAATAAGATCGCGCTGAAGGGGTCCAAGATAACGCTGTCGGAATTCTTGACCAAATCTCGTCACGATATTTTCATGGCGGCAAGGGAAAAATTCGGCATACCTAACTGTTGGACCATGGACGGCATTATCAACATCAAAACATCTGATGGAAAAAGGCATAAAGTGGAGTCATTGGCTGATTTTCGCACTATCCCTGGAAGTACTTCGGATTTGTCAGCCGTGGTGCCCGTGGTGGTGACCACGGGCACCACGGCTGACAAATCATAACATTCGTTTGTTATCATCATGCGCAGCGATTCCTAATGTTCTGTGTCTAACTTTCAGTTATATTTTTTGTTAGTATGTTAAGCGCAAGCGCAATGCAGGTAGTAGAACTATTACAAAATTATTTTAGGATATCACTTGCAAACTACACCCGTATTACTTTTTATTTGTTCGTAGGTTATTTAGATTTTAATATTTTTATGTCAGGTAGCGTCACCATGTCAAACGTCAAATTACCAATCAATCTGACAATGGGTGCATTCCAGCTCACTAACCGCTGAGTCATCGATCGCCATAGAGAAAGTTCGAATTTTTTATTGCTTACCACAAAAAAATTTTTTTTTTCATGTCAGTGTTACCACATGGTTAAAATGCGTAATCACTCACACGCATTGCGTACGTTATTGCAATTGTTTGTCATTGTCGTCCGTCTTCCTGTGTTGGTTGTTTAGTTTTGATTCCTTTTTTTTATCATATTGTTTTAATTACACTCTCTGTTCTTTTTGTGTTTACTGCTGGCGAGTAGAGTAATATTTGTAGGTTTTTCGATATAATACTTTTATTTTTCAATATTATTATTTTTTATCTTATATTTTATTTATTATTTATATTTATGAATGCTGCAAACTATTTTTAATGATAATGATTCTATCTTGAGTGACGGCTCGGATTTTCATTCAGCTTCTAGTAATTCAGACTGTAGTTTCCATAGTGCATCTCAATCTCAACCCCTAGATTCACTTCTTGAATCAGAGTTTTCATCTTTTCCTAAAAATCTCAACGTAGTGCATTTGAACGCTCAAAGTATACCCGCACACCATGCGGATCTGGTAGCTACCTTTTCCAATAACTGCAATATCCATGCCGTTCTGGTTTCGGAAACGTTCCTGAAACCTTGCCTCCCCTCCTCCTCCTACTCTCTCCCCGGATTCCACCTCATTCGCAATGATAGAACTGGCAAGGGTGGCGGTGGTGTGGCCATATATCTTAGAAACCACCTCTCCTTTAAAATCGTTGATAAATCTCCTTCCCTATACTCAGAATCGTCTGAGCATCTCTTTTTAGAGGTCCTTCTGGGCCATCTCAAAGTTCTTCTTGGGGTCTTCTATAGTCCAAACCTTCATATCGACTATTTCTCTAAATTTGAATCCCTATTAGAGGATTTGGTGCCCACGGCTGATCACACTATCATTATGGGTGATTTTAACACCTGCTTACTCAAGCATGACTCTCGTTCCTCTCGGTTAAACTCAATCGTGGACTCCGTGAACCTCAACATCCTTCCGTCATCCTCGACTCATCACTTCCCTGGTTGCCAACCTTCTTTGCTGGATCTTGTCATCGTATCTTCCACCGATCATGTCTGCTGTCATGGACAGTTTCCTGCCGAAGCCTTCTCCTATCATGACCTCGTTTTCCTCTCCTATAAAATCAGATGTCCTAAGCCTAAACCACGTGTAATCCTACAGCGTGACTTCAAAAACATTGATGGGAAGCGCTTTATGACGGACCTTAACAATATCGACTGGAATGCTATTTTTGAAGCTGCAACTATCGATCTCAAGCTGGAAATTTTCAACTCGCTTCTTATCCAACTATTTGATCTGCATGCCCCATTACGCTCTATTCGACTTAAGCACCTTCCTACTCCCTGGCTCACAGATGAAATTAAGTCCTTGATGAACCGGCGTAATGCGGCTAAGGCAAGATACAAGCGCAACCCGTCAGATGTTACTAGCTCCCGTTATAAAGTGCTACGTAATCGTTGCAATAGGTTGTGTAGGGACGCGCAACGTCAACACATCCATGCTTCAGTCGCGAACGGCAATCCTGCAAAAGTGTGGTCTTTCCTGAATTCCCTGGGCATTGGCAAGTCTAAGTCTACAACCCCACATAACTTGAATCCTGACTCCCTGAACCGGCACTTTACCTCCTATTCTCCTCTCTCTTCACACATCAAACAAACCACGCTGCAGTCTCTTTCTAGCTTGCCTATCCCGGCCTACTCTGCATTTTCCTTTAGGCATGTTTCTGAACAAGAGGTAGAAAAGGCCTTGCTTAATATTAAATCAAACGCAGAAGGTTTGGATGCAATAAGTAGGCGAATGATTCTGCAGTGTGGTCCTGTTGTTCTTCCTATTTTATGTTACATTTTCAATTTTTCCCTTGATTCCGGCACTTTTCCAAGTTGTTGGCGCCAAGCTGTGGTCATTCCTATCCCTAAATCTTCTAATCCTTCTCTACTCTCTCATTTCAGACCTATCTCTATCCTCCCATTTCTCTCTAAAGTACTCGAGCGTCTTGTCCTTCACCAAACCAGCGCGTTTGTTACTTCAAATCACGTTCTCAGTCCCTTTCAGTCTGGTTTCCGTCCTGGGCATAGCACTGTCACCGCCCTTACCAAGGTATCTGATGACATCCGTGAGGGTATGTCTAATCAACAGCTCACAACCTTAGTACTTCTAGACTTCAGCAATGCTTTCAATTCTGTTGATTTTGACATTCTCCTGGCAATGCTGAAAACTGTCCTCGTCTCGGATACCGCGGTCAAATGGTTCCGCAGCTACCTCGTCGAACGTCGGCAATATGTCAGAGTTGACGATAAATTTTCCGTACCCTGTGACATCGTGGCTGGTGTACCTCAGGGTGGCGTCCTTTCCCCTCTTCTCTTTTCCATCTTTATCAACTTCTTAACTCCTCTCCTCTCATGTCAGTATCACTTGTATGCTGACGACCTTCAAATCTATTCCCAAGCTCCCACTGATAATATTTCCCAACTGATTGCAAATCATAATGCTGATCTTGCTGTGATCCACGAGTGGAGCCTATCCTATGGCCTCACGGTAAATCCTCATAAGTCGCAAGCAATCATTATTGGAGGAGCAAAACAGATTGGCAAACTTAAACATATTAATGTACCACCTCTCCTCTTTGATTCTGTTCCTTTGCCTTTTAGCGATGTCGTTAAAAACCTTGGTGTCCTTTTCGACAGTACGCTGTCATGGTCTCCCCATATTTCCGAAGTTAGCAGAAAGGTCTACGCTGCGGCTGGTTCCTTGCGGAGATGGAAAAACTTACTCCCTGTCAGGACCAAGATCGAGCTTTTGCAATCGCTTCTGTTGTCTATACTTGACTACGCAGATGTTTCTGTAATTGACCTCAACGAAGACTTGCTGAACAAACTGCAGCGTCTACAGAACCTCTGCATTAGATTTATATACGGATTGCGCAAGTTCGATCATGTGTCTAATTTCAGAAAGGAACTTGGGTGGCTCCCCATTAGGTTGCGTCGCGAGGAGCATGTTATCACGCTGCTTTTCAAAATCTTGTATGACCCTAGATCCCCTCCTTACCTTAAAGAACGTTTCCTGCCTCTCGGTGTGGATCATAACCGGGCACTCAGGAGCAAAACTGATAATCTCCTGAAAATTCCTTCAGCCCACTCTGGTTACTACCGAGATTCCTTTACATTTAAGGCTGCATGTCGATGGAATAACCTTCCATCCGAGGTTCGACACTCCGAATCCCTTGCCACATTCAAGAGGAATCTGCATACTTATCTTTTGTCGAAATCATAGTTTGCAACACTTTGTATTATTTAGATATATGTAGTATATTTTATTATTTGCTTTGTATTTGTGTAAGTTTATTAGGTAATAATTTTAGTAGGCTATTTTGTTAATTTGTATCATTTCAATGTATATGTTGCTGGCACACTGCCCTTCACATATCTCTCCAGCTATCCTAAGTCTCAAAGGTTGTCTGGAAGAGATCGCTCTGAGCGATAAGGCCGCCTTTGCTCACCATAGTTTTAAGTTTTATGTTACTGTATTTCCTGTAATGTGTGTGTGCAATAAAGTGTTTATCTATCTATCTATACAGCAAAAATAACTGGTTACTTTCAAAATATCCAGCATCGTTACCAAATTAAGTAATAAAATAAAATAATAATTGTGAGATGCAATTAAGGCGGTTCTGAGTGCAAAATAAAAACAGCTTTATAAGCGACATCTTTAACTTACTATAAGTAGTTTGATTGGCAATAAAAAATAACATCCACGGAATAACTTTGTATAAAATCTAATATCAGTTAAAGGATAAAGCCGATTTTACTATACAAGCTAGGCCAGGATGCGCTTTGATGAAATTACCGATATACTATAGTAATTTTCTTGTGATTATGTGGGAAGAATATAATTAAAATATAATGCGGGAGAAAAGAGAAATTTCAATCTTAAGGAGCCGTTTTGAAGTTTTAATTGTTTGTTTTCGTATTATACACGCTGAAATTTTAATCATTTGGTTCCCGCCGTGTGGTGGTTCCACTCATGATTACAAGCAACTTTTACAATGGGGCCAACTCTCCTGCTTGCAAAAAAAAATCAGCTGTTCCATACAAAAGTGCAGTACCTACCCGACCTTAATGTATGGAACAGCTGATTTTTTTTGCGAGCAGGAGAGTTGGCCCCATAGTAAAAGTTGCTTGTAATCATGAGTGGAACCACTACACGGCGGGAACCAAATGATTAAAATTTCAGCGTGTATAATACGAAAACAAACAATTATAACTTCAAAACGGCTCCTTAAGATTGAAATTTCTCTTTTCTCCCGCATTATATTTTAATTATATTCTTCCCACATAATCACAAGAAAATTACTATAGTATATCGGTAATTTCATCAAAGCGCATCCTGGCCTAGCTTGTATAGTAAAATCGGCTTTATCCTTTAACTGATATTAGATTTTATACAAAGTTATTCTGTGGATGTTATTTTTTATTGCCAATCAAACTACTTATAGTAAGTTAAAGATGTCGCTTATAAAGCTGTTTTTATTTTGCACTTTAAATTTCAGAACCGCCTTAATTGCATCTCACAATTATTATTTTATTTTATTACTTAATTTGGTAACGATGCTGGATATTTTGAAAGTAACCAGTTATTTTTGCTGTATAAGGTTATGGTTGATATAAAAAATGCAGTGATGTTTTAATGACAAGACATTTTATCATGTCAAATGTCTTAAGAATATAGTGTTATAATTTATAAAAGGTCACGCCTAATGTTACGCAGGTTGCTATTTTTTCCGAATTATTTCAAGTCCTACCTATAATTTGAAGCTCGTCTGAGTTAAATACCTACGCAGGTTTCGTTAAAGGTACACTTATTGAACAAGAGTTAAAAAAATATGAGCAAAAATTCAAACTCGACCTCTGTCTATTCCTGTACACTTGTGAATTCTTAATTCAAATGTAACTTTATTTAATGTAGGCTGCCAGGTTTTTTTTACTACCTACTATCATTTAAATCGGCAATAAAAAGACTAAAATAAACAGTGCGGATGAGATCTGAATGAAACGGCCGAGACATTGACCTCGAAACCGGTTCGCGAAAAAAATGCAAAAAGGAAACCATTTTTATTGGATGCCCCGTTTTTAATGGCTGCAAGACCGCGTGGCATTGCACTATAATTTTAAATGTGACATGTGAAAGAATAGTGCACGTTGCCTCTTGAGTCTTGACTTGTTCTTCACTATTTTCACTGTTCTATGTATTTTAGGCCCAAGCCATGATGTAGTGTAAACATTTTGTGAAAAATAATATTTTTACAGAATCGATAAGGGTAGCCCCTTTGATCCCATCAAAATGTTTGATTTAGAAATCCAGGCACTGCGCTGCACCCGTATAACGCACGTTAAAAGATTCGATATAGTAATTTTGTAAGGGAATTTGTACAACGCCATCTACCGCCGAAAAGCGAAATGAGATTTTCCATAGAGAATTACTCTACGAGTACTTTTATGCGCGTTTTTATTCTCGATAGCTGTTTTTGTTAAGTCAATTCCAGTTGGACTGAGTAAATTTTGTCGGAAAGAACTGCATCCAAAAAACTGCTGCAATGCCGTGGAGATGTAAAATCTAAAAAAACATAACTAGCTTTTTTGTTTTAATGAGATCGAATCGATATCGAGTAAACATCTTCTTCTTCTTATCGTATGAGGATTAATGGCCACCTCTGGTGTTAGAGTTTATCAAGCCGCCTGTAAGGCCTCTAACTTGGCTTAACGACTGTTATCAGATGACAACAGCCGGGACCGACGGTTTAACGTGCCCTCCGAAGCACGGAAGCGCTCAGTTGTAATGCGACTTAATGGTCACCCATCCGACTCCGACCGAATTAAAATATAATGCGGGAGAAAAGAGAAATTTCAATCTTAAGGAGCCGTTTTGAAGTTGTAATTGTTTGTTTTCGTATTATACACGCTGAAATTTTAATCATTTGGTTCCCGCCGTGTGGTGGTTCCACTCATGATTACAAGCAACTTTTACAATGGGGCCAACTCTCCTGCTCGCAAAAAAAAATCAGCTGTTCCATACAAAAGTGCAGTACCTACCCGACCTTAATGTATGGAACAGCTGATTTTTTTTGCGAGCAGGAGAGTTGGCCCCATAGTAAAAGTTGCTTGTAATCATGAGTGGAACCACTACACGGCGGGAACCAAATGATTAAAATTTCAGCGTGTATGACATTTTGTTATCTATTGATAACATTGACATGACATGAGTTTGACACAGATTAATTAGTTAATAGATGGTAAATTAATAATATCAAAGCAAAGAGAGAGTAAACTAATTTCAAAAAACAACAGCTTCTGACCAAAGAGTAAAATTGCTTCTGTCTGTCTGACCACAGCTCAGAAGAATAAGCAGAGATTAGGACACAGTGTCACAGAGCGAGATAGACAGAAAATTGACAAAATATTTTATATTGAGAAACTAGTTTTTTTATAATTTGTTTTAATAATTTCTTGTTTATTATGAAACCATTTTTTATTTCCTTTATTTTGAGGTATGTATGGTTAAGACGCATCATGGCCCAAAATCCGGCATGATCCTTTCTCATAGACAGTAATTACTTTTTTGTGCTCGTGTTGGGGGAACAAATCTTCATAAATTATAGCTAAGAACCATTTCGAATCGAAATGGTTCTTAGCTATAATTTATGAAGAAGTGATCGAAATTTTCGATCACACCAGTTATAAAAAAAAATACACATCAATATCGGTCCATTCGCTTGGGAGCTACAACAGACACACAAATACGCCAACTTCCACAGAACCGATTGATTTAGAATTTGGATTTTCTATTGCGATTTCGTATTTTATCCCGAAAGTATTTACGTGAATAACGAGATAGGTTGTTGCGTTATTTAAAGAGTCTGAAATTTAACTTAAATTAAAAGTTTAAATGACCCCCGACACAAAAAGCTCAAAAAGTAAAAAAAAAAAGTGTTAGTTGGCTCTTCTACTAAAATGTTTTAGTAATATTTTTTGATCTTAAGGTCGTTGCATTGGGGTAAGTAGCGCAAAAATACTCAGATTCAACCAGAATATTATGTTATACTCAGCCCCAGCGACAACAATGAAAATACTTCTTTACTTAGCGTGATGCCTCTGAGATCAAAATATTAAAGTAGAAGAGCCAATCAACATATTTTGATTTTTTTACTATTAAGAGCTTTAAGTTTAATCAATTAGCTTTGTACACAAGCCGATACTTCTCGCCGTAAGGTTGCGGCCGTGGAGGGAGCGGAAACGGACAGTGGGGTGTGGAGTGGGCGCATAGACATAGAAAAATTTTCGCTGCGCTCAAGAAGACCAACAAAGCGTGGAAAAGAGAAGTTAACATCGTACGGACACGGTCTATGTAAAAAAGAGACAAAGGATCAAGTGACATGTGCCAACATTTTGCACAGTAAGAGCCCCTAGCGTCCCGCCTAGCAAATGAGCAATCACATTTTGTTTAAAATATTTGTTAATCTTAATTAGAATTTAAAATAAAGGTATCGTGGAGCCATGGTGTCTTGTGCTCTAAGTAATTGTGATGTAACAAAAAGAAACAATCCAAGTAATCACACTTTTCACAGGTAAATAAGATATTGCCACAAATTTCTCTAAAACCAAATTTCTCTACATTTATTCGTTTATCGACGAAGAAAACAGTATGGAACATAGTTTATTAATTTCCTTTGCCATATATAGTCATATTTTATGAATCTAAGTAATTTTTTTTCCTATCTCATATAAAATGTATGCATTCGTTTTCGGATCACCTGTTTATTGACATTGTTGTTCTTTGACATTCTATTTCTATGAGTGGGCGCGTCCTCATAGTTTGTGGTTCCACAACCGCTCTCAATAAGTACATGACCCAATTCATCTAAAACAAAGCCCCTTACTCTAATGGCCAACATTATATGTGTTTGAATGTTACGATTACTATCAATGCTTTAAAATAAACAGTAAATTTGACAGCCATTTGAGTAGGGGGGATGAACTAGGGCACATTGGGTATGGAAATATCGTTGAAGTTCAGAAGTTCTTTGCAATCAAAGACCTATCCAAGTTTGGTATTCACGTGTAATCATATTACACAACTCTCACCAGTTTTTGTCTGTCTATAACAAAAACGCAATGAAAAACATAAAAACGTTTATACGTTTTCATACGTGATGCTTGAAGATTTTTTATTTATATAAAAATCCTCAAGCATCACATACCTATATTAAAATAAAAAAACCGGTCAAGAGCAAGTCGGACTCGCGCACCGAGGGTTCCGTACCATCATAATTGCATCATTAAACCACACTGCAGAGTAGAATAATAAAATTAGTATTACAGTTTTAGGTCAGCGCCATCTCTTGACCGATAGTGGAACTAATGTTAATTTTTTTAGAAATTTGATCATTTCTAAAAAAGTGTGCTATATTGAGACATCGTTTTATTTTTCCTGTAATCTTTATATAAACTGCTATCACATAGCATTATTTCAGATTTTTCTCTTTGCAAACTTCGGAGATAAGGGGGGGGGGGGGGGAACGGTATTTTTTTTACATTTTTCATTATAAATCGAAAACTATGCGGCCTAAAACAAAAAGAAAAAATGATTAAAAACTTGCAAACGGTGCTCTTTCATATGATACACATGTCCTAGTAGCTCCACTTCAAATTTTTAAGACCCCTTTTCAGTCCCTGCTGTAAAAAAGATATTATTTTTTTTATTTATTTCTTATTTGCAAAATAGTTGGGCAAATGTCATCTCAAACTATTCTAAATTTCAAGTTGATACCATTAGTAGTTCTCGAGATATCCAGCTGTGACAGACAGACAGACTGAGTCACACCATAAGGGTTCCTTTTTTACCATTTTGGTACGGAACCCTAAAAATACGAGCTGAAAATATAACACCAATAAATGAATAAAAGTAATAGAAACTTAAGGTAGTAATGAAAAGAAAGAAAATACACCACTGCCGCAGCACAACTGAAAACTGTCACTGTCACATGAATGTCACTTCACTACTTCCTCTGTGAGTGGGGCGAAGGACACAATTCTTTCAGCCTTACTCACATTGTTTTGTAATTTTAATTATGATATCTATCATTAGAACTGTCACTGTGTTTGTGTTGAAAGGTGCAACATATTATAACATAAATTTTCTTTTTTATTGTGTCCGTTACAGCTAGGCCCTGTCAGAACAGCAGCGTGCCGTGACGTTACCCTAACGTCACGGAATTCATACGCTGAGGCAGGGGCCTTTTATTAATCTCTTTGTTTAGTTATTTTAATTTATTTTGTTTTAATTTATTTGTAATTTAGTGTTTAAGTATTTTGTTAATTCTCTGTGAGGTTGATAATAAACTATTTTCTATTCTATTCTATTCTATTCTAAAATGTTAATTTACAAAATGTAGTTAAGAAAAAAATAAACATTTAAAAAGTTGTGAAATATTTCCAACTAGCTGATGCCCGCGACTTCGTACGCGTGGACTTTATGACTCCGGCGTATGCATATAAATATGAACTAATGTAGTTGCATAAGAAAATACTTGTAGCAGTGTTATAATGTTAAAAGTTAATAGATTATTTTTATTTTATTTTTATATTCAATATTGCAGACATGGAAACATAATTTAAGCCTCGCTCGCCTGCTAGAGCGCTCATGGCAAAGCTTGAAAGACTGATCGTACTCACGTATGTTAAGCAATGCTCGGTCCGGCCAGGTGTCGGATGGGTGACCGTTAAGTGACATTACAACTGAGCGCTTCCGTGCTTTGGAGGGTACGTTAAACCGTTGGTCCCGGCTGTTGTCATCTGATAACAGTCGTTAAGCCAAGTTAGAGGCCTTACAGGCGCCTTGATAAACTATACCACCAGAGATGGCCACTATTCCTCATACGATAAGAAGAAGAAGAACATAGTTTAAAAAGATCTTTATGAACTATATTTGGAGTCTTTTTTTCGGGAGCCAGCCAATATTAAAAGACCTGAAGTGTTACTAACCCTGGAAAAAGCCATATAAAGTTGGCCATGCGAAAAACAACCAGTCTTCAGATCGACACCAGCGGCTTTAAGCGTCTGACCCGTATTTAGGCAAGTCGTTATCAAAAATTAGGTCCAAACCGTTACCGCCTTCACCACCTGGAAGTACTACCAGATTAAGTTATTATATTACGCTAAACAACTTTAGCCTGATTTCTTAGATTTCCACATCAGATGATCTTCGAATTTTTGTAAACACATGTTTATGCAAATAAATTAAACTTGGTTCTGCATCAGGTGATTCAGATCATCGATTTCTATACCTCAACAAACAAAAAATGCTCATCAGGCTGAACAACATTTACTAAGGTGTCATTTTTATATTTTGTATAGTTTAGCTGGACCATTATGGTTCTGCATCAGGTGCTCCAGATCTTCAATTTTTATACCTCAACAAAAAATAATCATCACGCTAAACAGCTTTTGTTAAGGCGTCATTTTTATATTCCTTATAGTTTAGTTGGGTTATTATGGTTCTGCATTAGGTGTTCCATTTTCCAAAATCAATTATACCCTATACTATGCCCAGGTTTAACAGCTATATAACAAAAAAAGTTTCATTCGAATCGGTTCAGTATTTTCGGAGATTAGTTCAGTAGTTCAAACAGACAAACAGACAAAAAAACAGACAATGAGACTCACTTTTTTTTAATTCTTACTCTATTACTATGTCTCCATCACCCCAGATATATATATTTTTAAATATACGTAATGTAAAGACACACTTTTTTAACTGTTTTATTATATGTAAGGATGTGACTGACATAGGTGAATATGAAAATGATTTCAAACGAATATGTCGCTAGCGCTAGTCGCGGTGTCACTGCTACGACTTTTTTATGCGAATTGTTCTCACTACGCCGATCGCTCCGCTCCCACCTTGACCGCAGGCTAAGACCTGTACTAATTTAAATAAAGGTTTAGCTCCTAATCAGACCAATAAATATTATAACGTTATTTGATATCTACTTTATTCAGTCGTTTCGTATTAATCGTTATTTTATCTTATTTATTTCTTTTAAAAGAGTGATAATTGATTATGATTAAGCAATTATGGTTTCGAAATGTTAATTTAATTTAAATGCAGTGTATGTATTAATAAAAAAAGATCAATGGCCACTTTTGCGATAAACTTAAGTATAAATTAACACATAAAAATACACTATAAGTTACCGAAATTAATAAAACATGTTTATGAATCTCGTTTGTATTTAAATTATTATTATACCTACTAGTGACTTTGTGAGCTGTAGACCTCGCTTTAATATTTCCGCCATTTTGAAAAATTGCGAAACGCTGAATCGTCAAAAAAATCTATTTAATTACCAAACCCGCCCACTAATTGTCTAATTTCAAAACCCATCGCAATCGCTTTAATTTGACAGAACATTGATACTTCTTATTGACAGAAATAAAAACTTACCAAAGAAATGCAGAAATGTGTCACATCCATCTGTCAAATGAAAGCGATTGCGATAGATTTTTAAAATAGACAATTAACCCCCTTCTCACAAAATTTCATGAGAATCGGTTGAGAAATGCGGCCTGTAGAGAAGAACAGACGGACAGCGGACAGACATACGAAAGATTTTTTGCCCTTAGAGCAACGCTGGCTACAGAAACCCGTCTTGCTCTAAGTTTTTTCCCAAGCTGAAACAGAGACAAATATCTTTCCGCCGCACAGAAATATCATTAGCAAGTACGCAAGCGGCTGAGTGGGTACGTAAGCGGCCGAGTGGGTACGTAAGTGGCCGAGTGGGTACGTAAGCGGCCGAGTGGGTACGTAAGCGGCCGAGTGGGTACGTATAAGCAGCCGAGTGGTTACGTAAGCGGCCGAGTGGTTTTCTCGCTCTAGAGTCCAGAGAACCGCATGAGATAGAGCTATGAAAAAGGCGGTACCAGCGGGCTTAACCCTCAATATGTCATGGCTATTGGAGCCCCATTGCATTAATATGAAATAACAATAAAAAATGACCTCGCCCACATAGCGGTTTAGGGGTGATATAACACTTTCATATAAAAACTACTACGTAATGTTAAATAATGCATTTAAAATTAACTGTTTCTTTATCTTTCTGTTAGTAATGTATTGTATATTTACTGTTTAAAATAGAATCGAACAGTTATAACTGACCGAGTGAACGCGAAGCGTCTCTGCTTCAGCTTGGGTAAAAATTCTTTCGTATGTCCGGCTTACAGGTCGCATTTTTCAACCGATTCTCGTGAAATTTTGTGAGCAGAGCCTGTAGCCAATGTCACATTTGCAAATATTTGCTATCGCCTCGCTATGTTTTCATAGCGAGGCGATAGCAAACATGTATGGATTAGACGTTTTAAAATTCGATTATTAACGAAACCTTATGTCAGTCCCATACAGGTTTCGAAAGCGAAGCGATAACGAAGATTTGCAAATGTTACTTTGGCTAGGAAGTCAGGTTCGAAAACTATGTAACATATTATTTGTGGAGTCAGTTTTTCTAATTTTTAGGGTTCCGTAGCCTAAATGGCAAAAAACGGAACCCTTATAGATTCGTCATGTCTGTCTGTCTGTCTGTCTGTCTGTCCGTCCGTATGTCACAGCCACTTTATTCCAAAAGTATTAGGACTACATAGTTGAAACTTGGTAGGTAGGTGTATTCTGTGAACCGCTTTACGATTTTTATACAAAAATAAAAAAAATGAAAGATTAAGGGGGGACTCCCCATACATGGAACTGAAACTGAAAATATTTTTTTTCATCAAACCTATACTTGTGGGGTGTCTATAGATAGGTCTTTAAAAATGACATTGAGGTTTCTAAGACTATTTTTTTTTCAAAGTCAACCGTTTGAAAGATATATGCCGCCAAAGTGGTAAAATGTGTGTCCCCCCCCCTTTAACTTTTAAAGTAAGAGGGTGAAAAATCTAAAAAACATATGAGCTATAGATCTTAATAAACACTTTCAACGAAAATTGGTTTGAACGAGATACAGTAATTAGTTTTTGAGATATAGCACATTTTCCAAAACCGCAAATATAACTTTTTTACATACAAACTGTGAAAAACAAAGTTATTTTTTCAGACGAAAAATGATAGCGGTATTAAAATTATGGTATGGTATAATGTACCTACGGAACCCTAATGCGCGTGGCCCGACACGCACTTGGCCGGTTTTTTAAATTGCGGAGATTATGAAAAAGATACATTTCAGTCCGGCTCTCCGGCGCGCGCTGTCTTTTCTCATCTACAGGTCGCATTTCTCAACTGACTCTCGTGAAATTTTGTGACCAAGTTCGAAAATTATCAAGAATTTTTTGTCAAGCCAGTTTCTCGAAATTTTTCAAAATGGCACAGATACCTATGTCAAAAAAATAAATTTCTGTCCGGCTTTCCGGCGCTATCTGTTCTCCTCTACAGGTCGCATTTCTCAACCGATTCTCGATAAATTTTGTGAGCAGGTTCGAAAATTATATAGTTTTATTTTTGTTGAGCCAGGTTTTCCAAAATTTCTAGCGATTGGGGGGTTCCACCCTACCCCACACATCACCTATCCGTTGCCCTGACAAGACGGCCAAGTTTTCCCATTAGTAAAAATCATTACGCTATATTAGAATGATTTATTCGTAGTTTATTAATGAACAGATTTATTTTAAAGACAACTGTGATTTCTCTCGTCAATCAGAACAAATAACGACCGCAAAATGATGAGGCCAATCTGAAGATCTATGCAAAGCTTGTGTCACATTCCTTTTCTTACGGAGAGATAGACATAAAAATGTCGTGTTGTTGCCATAAGAAAAAATATGTAAAAATCGGACCTTTATAAGGATATTAACATCCTGGCAACACGTTAGAGACTTTGCCATGTAAGTGGAATTTAATGATTTCTTTATAAGCATACGAGAAGATGTATCTTTTATTAGGATTAAATAATACAAAATTATACACAATAGCTTTGATCCTGAGATAATAGTCGATAGCCGGTTTCACAAGTTCAGACTGGCACTTATCATCGGAACTAAACAGATTTTCTATGAAATCATCTATCAGGCAGGGAACCCAACAAATGGTATAGGGAACCACATAAAACCCAACTTTATTATGCAAATCCGAACAGCTGTGATTTGCCTATCACGCCCGTGATAACGCTGACGCTTAAGGGTTCGTAATAGGAAAACATGCTGTGGGAAGTCTCTATTTTTATATAGAAAACGTAAACTTGTATCCACAAAAAAAATCATACGACAAAATAAAGAGATTTTCTAGTTACTACAAATATTAAATTGAGTATAAACCTCACAGATAACTGTAAAAAAAACCAAAAGCGCTTGGGTAGGTTCATATTTTTGGCGTAAATAATAGCGAAAACGTATTGAATTCTACATCAAAATACACTTTAACGTACTGTGAAGGAGCTCCAACAACTTTTATTCAAGAATGATAATTGTAATAATGATAATGATGAAAAAACAACGAAAAACATCAAAAAGTACAGAAATAAAGTTATTTTCTTTACATCTAAAAATAAAACCGGTCAAGAGCGAGTCGGACTCGCGCACCGAGGGTTTCGTACAATCATAAATATATTTGGATATGTTACTTTAGTACAGTCTTTAAAAAAGTAGGATAAACGACAGACAGGTGGAAGGGCGAACAGGCAGACTTACAAATCTTAGCTACAGTTGCTTATGGTGACTGCAAAACGTTTCAGCCATTCCACATTGCAAACTGTTTATATTACTAAGTAGGAACTTATTCTTCGTTTATTCGTACGGCAAATAGTAGGTAATTATATTAGAACCAGCCACCAATTATTATTGTAGTATTAGGTTGCGCCATCTCTTGACCGATAGTGGAACTATTCTCGCCATCTGTTGACTGGTAGTGAAACTAGAGAATTTTTGTTTGTTTTTTGAATTTCTAAAAAAGTGTGTTATATTGAGACATCGTTTTATTTTTCCTGTAATCTTTACATAAACTACTATCGAAGAAAAAAGAAAAAAATGTTTTAAAATGTGCAAACAGCGCTCTTTCATATGATACTCCACATACCCTAGTCACCTCACTTCAAATTTTTAAGACCCCTTTTCAGTCCCTGTTGTAATAAAAATATTATATTTTTTTATTTCTTTCTTATTTGCAAAATGGTTGGGCAAATATCATCTTAAACTATTCCAAATTTCAAGTTGATACCATTAGTAGTTCTCGAGATATCCAGCTGTGACAGACAGACAGACTGAGTCACACCATAAGGGTTTCTTTTTTACCATTTTGGTACGGAACCCTAAAAAGACAGAGACAAATGTTACAGCGTAACAATGTATTTTTAACTATCTGTTAAAATGTAAAAATGTATTTTAACTGTCTGTAAGTTAAAAATCTTACAAGATTTTCTTAAAAGCGTTGGCACATAATTTTGATCATTTTTTTCTAAATTTTAATATTATTGTAATAGTTTACAGCAAAAACAATGATGTATGACCTATTAAAATGTAATAAAAACGTATATCAAAATCAAATGTAGCTTATTAATATACTTGAAATAGTTAAAAAGTGTGAGTGAGACATCTGCAAAATGTGGAAACGCTTTTAACCCGTTTTAAGTTTAATTTGCCAACTAATCTTAAGTCTCTAAATTCCCTATTTAAAATCCTCACCAACAGTTTCGATTCGAGATCACGTTCTCCAATTCCCGGTTAATTTTATCATCAATTAGTGCGATTTATCAGATCGCTGTATGCACATTAACCTTTAGCCATTTCCCTAACTCTCGGTAAGAATTTAACCACTTACCGCTACGCTTTCGTATGTTTCCATTGTACGACGGCAATGTTTAACTTTGTCAAATAATCTAAATGATACTTGCAAGTTAATGTTAACCTTGACAATACAAAAAATACAGACAGCCTTGCTGTTTCAAGATTTAGAGTAAAAATAAAAACACTAGAAACGTGTTTATTCGGAAACTGAACCAAAAGGCATTAAAAGACTCTCAGTAACAAAAGGACGTGTCTCGATTTGAAAGAAAGAAGAAAGAAAAAAATACATTTATTTTGACAACACTCAACGATACACAACATTACAAAGACAATAAACTAAACATAAGCAAAGCATAGACAAACATTGCGCATCGTCGCGTGATGCCAAAACTGTACTCGGCTCAGTATAAACAGCTGGCTAGGCCTGCTGCACTGATATTCTGCCGAGCACAGCAATGACATCAGGGGCGATAAACAAAAAACACATTTATTAACACATAAAGTTTAACAAAAGACAAAGATACATTAGGAGAGAAATAAACATAAATAAGCAACTATATATCTTCCTCCTTTAATAGATCGTCGTCTCGAAAGAGACCAAGTTTTCCTCTATAAGATTCTTAATAACCTCGTAGACACTCCTTTCCTCTTGGAAAATATATGTATTAGATGCCCTCGGACAAGTTCACGTCTTAACAAATTGTTTTCTTTACCTACTACCAGCACTAAATATGCTGGTAGCACTTTTCTGTTTAGAGCTTGTAAGGAATATGATAAAAGTTTCACGTCTATAGATTTTTTCAATTGTAGTATAACTCAGTTTAAAAATCAAATACATGAATTGATTGATAATAGGTAATTGTAATTGTAAACATATCTTTAATTAACAGTTCCATTTTAGATGTAGTATAACTGTTAACTTACTCTGTGAATTTAATTAAGTTCAAATTGCCCTGTAGTTTATTTTGTATGTTCTAATTATTAGTGGAAACTTTGCTGATGACTGTTTTATATTATTTGGTTATACTAAATGTACTGTGAAATTGTTTGTTTCCCAAATAAACTAAAAATAAAAAAATAAAAAAATAAAATACAGAATAGAAAGTGCGTAAGTGCCAGTGGATTTAGACCACGTTTATGTATACAGCATGGTATACCATCTCAAAAGATGAGAAAAATACAATCAAATTTATATAAAAGATGGCAACCTACGTTAAAAAAACTGTCTGTGGTTTCGTTACGTTTTGTTTTTCGTTGTGTTTAGATTTGGTTTTGCAAAATCTAAATGTCTAAACTGACAGTGACAGACAAATAGCATCAAAACTAGGTCTTCCATCATGGTATATTTTTGTGGCGTGTTTAATTTTAATGCTCAAGTTATTGTTCCTTCCAAAAAACAAAACTATTTTAGAGAAATTGGATGATTATAAACTGTTTATCATGTCTTTACTTTTTGGAATACTGTAAGTAGACATGGCCCAGAATCAAATGGGACATCTCTTTTATTACTAAATAGACGGTTACCTATTTCAAAGACAGCAATGTATCGTTTGTAAAAGTTAATTTTACGAAATGTGAAATCACTTTGTATACATGATGTTGTGTGGATTGTTTCCGGTAACTACCTACTATCTGTAAATGCCGTTACTTCTTGCTTGTGCCAATTTTTCTTTACAAAAGTTTTGACACAAAATTGATTTACAAAGCGTAAGCGACGGCTTTAAAGACGTGCTATAATGGAAACACGCTTCGGGCATGTAAGGCCTTTAGCTAGACAGCTCGATGTGTGTAAGCCGGGGTAGCCAATAGACGGATGCGACTAGTACAGATAAAATCACGCAGGATGCTGCGTTAGCCTGCACCTGCCCGATTGAGTTGTCAAATCCCCGCCGATAACCTTTGCTACCTCTTTGAACAGAGATTTAAAAAGTTAACTCTATAAGTATTTTTAGGTTTTTTGTTTGAAGCTCTTTTCTGTTCTATTTGCTTCGATCAAGAATATCGAATTGGTTATTTTTGCAATGACAGCATAATTTTGCTAATTCTCAAATCGTCCACCAGTCGGCGCACTGCCGCTAACTTGGCGGTAGTGTAAATAAAAACCAATAATTTTTTTATTTGCTATTGCGTTTATTACCAATTTTTGGATGTTAGAAGCGAATTTTCGTAAATATCTATTTTTCTTCAAATACATTTTGTTTTTTTTTCAATTCGTTATTCAATTCTGTTACTGTCCAACGTCCATAATAATTAATATGTTATTAACTATAACCATTTCCGTACAAAGGTCTCCAGCAGTGATAAATGTGACATCCCGCCATTGTGCTTGATTTTAATTGCATTAGGTAAGTAAGTGGTTAATTCATCCAAGGTAAGTAAGTATATATACATGGTATATATTTACATTTATTTCACTTTTTGATGACATCTTCAAAGTAATTTGATACAAATACAGAATCTAATTCAAAAAGTTTATTTGTACATGAACTATCAACGTAAACGATATGCAAAACCTAAATTAATGTCTTGAACTTTAGGATTTAATAAGCAAAACCAATAGTGCGGGCATTGAATAAAAACCGGCCAAGTGCGAGTCGGACTCGCGCACGAAGGATTCCGTACCAAAAAACGGCAAAACAATTACGTTTGTTGTATGGGAGCCCCCCTTAATATTAATTTTATTCTGTTTTTAGTATTTGTTGTTATAGTGGCAACAAAAATACATCATCTGTGAAAATTTCAACTGTCTACCTGTTGTTGTTATTAATTTCGAACAAAAACGGCAAAAAAATCACGTTTGTTGTATGGGAGCCCCCCTTAAATATTAATTTTATTCTGTTTTTAGTATTTGTTGTTATAGCGGCAACAGATATACATCATTTGTAAAAAAAAACACCTTTCTAGCTGTCACGGTTCATGAGACACAGCCTGGTGACAGACAGACAGACAGACGGACAGCGGAGTCTTAGTAATAGGGTCCCGTTTTTACCCTTTGGGTACGGAACCCTAAAAAACACTGTTTTTAACAATATTAACTTTTTAACCGCGCCACTTTCGTAACTGTTCGCTAGCATCCATTAGTCAGATTTATGCGCGTACAATTAATTGTGAAATAAAACAGTTTGAATTAACTACTCTTTAACAATATCAATATTATCCCAAGGTTATCTATTTTAATAAGAACACCATAGCCAAATAACTACCTTTACAATGTCAAAGTTTCACGTCATTTTAACTCCAGACATTGGGCCGATGTCAAAGACACTTTTGGCACAAATATAAAGATGACAGATGAGTCGTTTTAAACAAGTCACGGTTTTCCGTGCACACACAGACATTACGTACAGGCAATCCCGGGTCAAACCGGGCTGAAATCGAGCCTTTGAGGTAGAACATGGTAAGCGCCATAAATAAAGTTTTTTTTATAGTAACCGCCATATCAACTGATTTTGCACCATATACACTGACTTTAGAATGTGAACTGAGAATATTTATTAAAGGACATATGTCCCATCGCGCCTATGTCATTTGCCTCACCATTCTCAAAAAATGAAAGTCTATCGCGTTTTAATCAAAGTAGTATGTCAGAGTAGGTATTTTACTCTAGAATCAGATTAATAATTATTTTCTGCATTAAGAAGTGGGATTTCTTAAGTTAAAACGCTTTTAAATCACAATTTTTTATCATGATTACTTACATTTTTTTAACAAAATACTTCAGAAAACAACTTAATGTTTTTGTAATTGTTTTTCTGAATATAAAACAATTCTTGACTGATACTATACCTAAATAAAATGTAACTAGCATTTTTTTAATTATGAAAGTAATTAAATCAAATGAAACTGGGGCAAAACTGGGACATCTCCTTTTGAAGTTTTTATCGTAAATTACAACCCATTTTTCAGTTTTTGGTTGTAACCTCCATCGACTGATATATCAATGTACCTGTCGCCTACTACAAAATACTAGCTCGCTTACGATAAAGTACTTGGTTTTAGGTTATGTACGGTCAACGGCACACTGAGCTTCCACGACTGGAGGGTAATGATATTCAATCAATTTTATACTTAAATGCAAAGCTATTAAGATTAAAAATAAATTTTAGATTTTTGTCAATTTTGAATAACCTCATGTGCTGCTGACTGTACGTCGTGTATGTATATCTATTCAGCCTGCCTAGCATGACCGATTTATATCGTTTTATCAGGTTTATCTGTCAAAAAGACAAAGGAATTTGACAGTTGAATGTCGATAAAATACTATATCACGCGATATAAATCGGTCATGCTAGGCAGGCTGAGGCTATATAGCAAGCATTCTACTTGTCACTTGCGATAATTTTGATAAATATAAAAAAAAACTTTCTCCTGTAAAATATGAAAAATGGCGGTTACGATGTTCTTCCTGAAAAGGTTCGATGTGTACAGCTCCTAAAATGACGGAAGTGTTTTCAAATACGGGTAGAGTGGCGCTTCTGCAAAGAACACACAGACTACTTATATTTTGTGCCTCTGGTAACTTGGTCGTGCGTGACTGAAGCCTGCTTTTTGCCAACTTCTAAGCTTTTTTACATAACTGTTTTGTGAATCGAGTCAAAGAGATTCGATAATGCAGCCGGACGCGAGAAAAACTCTGCGAAAGAAATGAGATCGATTAGAAAAACGCAATTATTATAACGCGGTTTCTAAGTAGGTAATAGAATTTGTTCAGAACTATAGTTTAGCGCTTCGTCCACGTGGATCGATGTGATCATTTTATAAAAAAAATAGAACAATATTCTAATATTATTTTATTTATAACTTTATAACAACCGACATAACATGAAACAACAAAAAAATAAATGCCAAAAAGAAAATGTAGATTTAGCAGTCATGGAAGCAGAAAGCGAAGATTTTTTTTATTAATTACGAACAGAAAAGAAAAATAACTTTTAACCAGATAGCTATGATAAAAGTTATTAGAAAAGCAGAAATTTCGCATGAATTTCTAGTGTTAAAATATCTTAAGCATTGTTCGGGTTTTATGCTTATATCTAAGAAAATAAAAGTAATAAAAATGTAACTTCATTAAAAACCTGATAATAAAAAAATCTGTAAATTGTAGTTCGGGATCGTAGGAGTGTATCACAGACGTTCATTATACACACTGACCTGCATATATTTACACTGGACAGGCTTATGTCAAACTGTTTTTGTGCCTATTTGATTTCCGCTATTTTGGCGCTGTAGGACGTAGCGTGAGCATAGCGTGAGGGACATGGACTGAAGTCTGAAGTCTGGAGAGACCATCACGGCAACCATTTTCATATTGTACGTCAAAATTAGTTCTTTAGACGCACGCTAGTGGCGTTTCAAATAGGCACAAAAACTTAGGTGTCAAATCATACAGACAGCCAGTCCAGTTAAATAATTTTTTTTTTTTATGTCAGTGATTATACAAGTTGTATGGACGTCCGTGGAGTGTATTAAGTACTTGTTCTATGGTCTGTGAGTGTATTGATTTGTCTTTTGTTTATTTATTTATACTTTCTGGTTCAAAAATAAATAGAGTTCAACTTCAACTTAATGTCCTTTCAAGCTCAAGCCTTTTAAAAATTGTAATTCAAAAAAGGCATTTGAAAATAACGTTTGATTGTCAATTGGTACTATTTTAAAATACACGTGCTGTTAGGTCATGTACGCACTGATGGGCGACTGGCTTAGTGCCTAGCTAGATACTAGCGAGTCACCGAGTTTGTGGCGAAATGAAACGAACGTTCTATAATATTCGCAACCAGCCGCACTTCGTCGGTGCGGCTGCGATAAACGCGGCGTTAATCGCGGCGCTTTTTTGTCGCTGGCTAACTAAAACCTTTGTCGTGTCATTTCGCAGGCGATTATCGCCGCGATTAACGCAGCTACAAAAAGACGCCCGTGAGTGGTTACGCTCAAACATTTTTTCAGGTCAGTGAAAAAGACGGAAAACCTACTTTCATAATTATTTTAATTACTTTTGATCTAATAGTGATATGTATATATTATTTTATTACGGGAAAGTTAACAAAAATCTAGAATAGATATTTGATTGAATCAGGCGTCACTTGGCGGAAGTCCCAAACCATTTTGAAAAAAGAAATATATGTAGCTTACTTCCGCAAACAATATATGCAAGATGCACCGCCCGCCCGCCCGCAAAATTATGCACATGCACACACAAAATAGCACCTCAGGAGTTAGAACTTTCTTTTCTTTCATCCTCAGGAGTTTCTAACTCCTGAGGATGCTCCGGGTCGGGGCGAAACACGTGTAGAGTAGCCTAATTGGTGAAGGTGCAAGGTGAGTTGCTGTCTTGCTAAATGCAGGTTTGTGCACTAATATTTTGTGTGTGCATGTGCATAATTTTGCGGGCGGCCGGGCGGTGCATCTTGCATATATTGTTTGCGGAAGTAAGCTACATATATTTCTTTTTTCAAAATGATCTAGAATAGATTCAAACTCTTTGTAGCCGCAATATTAGAAAAACTCTACTTCAAATAATATGTGGCTGTATTCTTATGTGAGCAATTAAATACTAAATAGAAATAACAATTGTATTAACATTTCTTCATCGATTTCATTTATATGTACATTTTTTTTTGTAGGTTAATGCCTCGTATTCGCTAGGGCACATTTGTCCCGCGACTTTGTCGCCCGGCACGAAATCTACGTGTCGGGCGACGTTGCGGAAGATATCGCCTGACATCGCCGGCAACATCTACGTGTCGTGGGACATTTCGCTTGTCGACGCTCCGCGAGCGTCGACCTTGCGCGACATCGTGTCCGTGGACAGTCGCCAGACGGTATAAACGTAGTGAAGACGTGTGTCGCTCTGTGTTCCTCGACATCCGCGACTTTGGCAGTAGTGTACTTACATCGCGACCACAACTTCGGTATGTGGACGAGCTAAATGTCGACGGACATTGTCGCCGGACAGTCGCACGTAAATGTCCCGCGACTGCTCACGACATGATTAGCGACTTTGTTCCCTAGTGAATACGTGGCTTAAATTCACTGAGTGGCCATCAACGTCAAATTCACATGGTTGAGCAATGATTTCAAACAGTACCGGTCGCAATTTATTTTTTTAAGATTTTATTCTACCACTTTTTGGTGTGATTAATACTTATTCTTACACAGTATACAGTTTTGCAGCTCCTCTGAGCACCTCTTTAGACGGACGGACAGACAGACACGGCAACGGACTGCGGGACCCTAAAAAGGAGTCATTATTTTTCAAAATTAAAATACAATGGTTTAATTAACGGAATTGCAATGAAAACACTAATATAATTCGGCATACAAAGCTTAGTGGAAAAAATCTTTGGAATATTTATGATTTCATACTTTCCACTAAACAATGGTTAGCTTTTTTATCCAAACGTACGACAATGAAACAATAGCGAACTTAAAAATTTATTATTGTATTTTACGACCTAACTAAATGGATTCCACTCTCATGTGTTCCGAACAAAAATTAAGCCATAACTTTAAAAGGTTAAATTCTTCTGAGTTTTTGTGTTCTATAGAAGTAATTTTTATTTCGTTTAATTCAACGTAATTTAGTTAGTTGCATTCTTAGAGCACTTAACCACTAAGGTTTCATTGGTATTTAACGTCCGGCTTTCATTTAACAAACCGTGGTGGGCTGACTTTGAATCTTATAAATAATCATGTCCTTATGATACTTCGTTTATTGGTATTTTCTTTGATAATACTACATTCGTGTTTTACCATTTAACACCTTTTTTTTACTATTTAGTATGTTTTAGGTGATTTTTTCTAGTTTGGCGTTGATCAGCAATGTAATTGTTAACGTGCTACAAAATAAGCAAAGCTTGTAAACGAATTGGAAATATAAACAACAGACGGAAAATCCGATTTACATGTTTTGAAAAACCCCATAATTTTTCAGTTTCATTATTTTTCTCAAACATGCATTGAAATTCGAGCATTGTTTTGACAACTTTCTTCGAGATAAATCAATATTGCTGGTACTGATCAAATATACACGAGTAGTGGCCGGCAATGTTATTATGAAAATCCATATCTGTAGCGTTTCGCGCCCAGCAATGTTATTTTGAAAACTCTTAAAAATTAAACAAACTTTTTCAATGAAACTCGACAATTAAGGTTTGTTGACTAATTCGTTTGGAATAAAAGACTTCAGGGAAGTAGACTTTTGGGGAATTGACGTTCAGGGAAATGGACGTTCGGGGAATGGACGTTTCCGTAAGTGGACGTTCAGGGAAGGAAGCGTTCAGGTAAGTGCCCATTTGGGACATAAACGTTCTGTGAAACAGACCTAATGAACTGACTGGACATTCCGGTAATAGAACTTAACGCGCTGAAAGGGAAGTGACTCATCAAGATTTTATATACATTTAGAACTGGCTCGAAAATAGGAAGCTGTGTAAAGTAAAAAAAAACACATGACTGTCATTGCACAGTTTTGCACCTAGTACGCTAGAAACATACTATTGTGTAATGTTGTGTCGTGTCGCGATCTGTCGCGTATCGGTTTCATACATTTAGTATGACTAGAGACACACTACACAATAGTATGTTTCTAGCGTTAGTCCGTAAACCCGCGATAATATTGCCTACGTTATATGACATCACAATGAAATGCATGGCACACGGTTGGAAAAGTTGTGCCGAGCGAGGATCAGAAGATTATCGCAAATAAAATTGGCCGGAAGTTTAAGAGAATCCTTCATAATTTTAAGGTTATATTTACGTCATGTGACATCTACAATTTTAAGTTTAAGGAATTCCGGCCATTTCAGAAGTGACAGACTTATGTTTACTCTCTCTACGATTGAAAACTAAATGGTGACACCGGTCTCGTACTGATGTCACATGACGTAAATGTAATCTTAAAATTTTGACCGGAAGTGGAAGATTTTCTCAAGCTTTCCGGCCAATTTTATTTTTTATAATCTTCTGATCCTAGTTCAGCACAATTTTTCCGACCATGTGACATGCATTTCATCGTGATGTTATAGGTATCACGTAGGCAATATTGTCGCGGGCTTACGGACTATATTCATTTGACGAAATGAGTCAAGGCTCGCGAGGAAAATGGGATTGATGAAATTATCTTAAATTTCCACGCATTGTTTGAGAAAAGGCATTATACAAGCCTTGGCCGCAGCTAGGTATTAACAGACCCACATTTTCACTTTCGTCCATCAATCACTGTTTTGCCTGCCGCTGCAGTGTCCCAAAACTTTGCCACACGAAGGGAAAGTAGGTACCATTAATATTGAAGGTAGAAAATTTTACTGAAAGAAGACTTCATTTTGATTTTAAAAATAATTGAAACTGTATTCAAAGATTTTCGAAAACTAATCCATAGTAGATCAATCTCTTATAGAAGTAAAAAATATGTTTCATTTATGATACTCCTCGACTACGCCGACGTATGCTATTTGGATGTCACCGAGGAACAGCTGAACAAGCTGGAACGTCTGCAAAATCTGGCCATTCGTTTTATTTTTGGACTTCGTAAGTATGATCATGTGTCCTCATTTCGCCACCAACTTCAGTGGCTTCCCGTGCGCCTTCGCCGAGATATGCACATCCTTTCTACCCTATTCAAAATCCTCAAGGACCCTAACTCTCCCAACTACCTTGTTTCCCGTTTTCAGATTCTTCCTCCTCCCGCCCGCCCTAGGCAGGCTTGTATCGCTAAGATGCTCGAGCTGCCTAGAACCAACACCAACTTCTTTCGTAACTCCTTCTCTGTTCGAGCCGTACAACTTTGGAACAGACTTCCGTCAAACATCCAGGACTGCCAAAACCTCGTTTCTTTCAAATCCAAAGTTAAATCGCACTTCCTAACACAATTGTCACATTCCTGATTCATGAGATAATCACACCATCTTCTTTTATATTTATTTATATTTATTATTTATATATAATGTATATATATATATATGTATGCTTATCTGTGTATTTAAATATCTATAGTATTTCTTAGTATTTTATATTTTGGGTATAATATATTTTTAGATTCATTATGTGTACCAACCATTCTGCACTTTGTCTTACCTGCTAACTTACGAAATCTCTCACACGTTCTAGGTTGGCTGGAAGAGATCTCTTTTAGAGATAAGCTCACCTTTGCTCACAATAATTGTAATTATCTTTGTAACCATGTTTATAGTGCAATAAAGAGTAAAATACTTTATCATAGTGTAAAGTTTCGTCTACTGAGGATATACGAATATATACGAATCGACTGTAAGTGAAAAATACTTTAATCTACTAGGATAACTAACGTCTCGTGTAAAAAATTTCTTTACGAGTTGATTGACAAATATAGCCGAGCGATTCAAAAATAGGTCCCTAGGCCTGGTTATAAGTTTAATGGATTTGTTTTTTAAAGATAGCGTCGTGCGTGTGATGAATTTGCGTATTATAAGTCTAAGTTGTATAGAAAATAGCTGGTGGACAAGTTTAAGTTATTTATGTAAGTAAATAGCGATACTTATTACGCAATTTCGAGTCACAACATCATTAAGTATGAGCATTTTATTATTAATTTGAAGATATTTGTCACGGTATAAGCTACGTAATTAACTTTGCAATAAATAAAATGCTTTGAATATTCAGTGTATAGTTTTAATAGCAATTAATTTTGTAATAATTGTAAATTATTTTTTATCCTCGAAACTTTATTATACGTAATTAGGTATAAATGTTCTGTAAAATACACTGGGCTGACAAACTGAAGGCAGTTAAGTTGTTTAACTCAATTTGCGGTTTGTTTAAAAAGGAGACCATATTCAAGACTGTATTTATGTAAAAGGAAAAAGTAAGTACCTACCTAGTTGATGTCTCTGTTACACAATTAAAAATATGAGTACAATTTGTTGTTTAAAGTGATATTATTTATTAGAGTACTATTTTCTCAAAGAAATACGTAGATAATAGATTTTGACAATAAAACAAGAATAAAAAATTGACATTTTAAAACCCCTAAGCCTAGACAAACTAACATTTTAGCAAAACTTCCTTTCGCTTTAAAAAATAAAAAACCGGTAAAGAGCGAGTCGGACTGGCGCACCGAGGGTTCCGTACCATCATAATAAATACACAGCAGAGTAGAATAATAAAATTATTATTGCAGTTTTAGGTCAGCGCCATCTCTTGACCGATAGTGGAACTAATGTTAACTTTTTTTAGAAATTTGATAATTTCAAAAAAGTATGCTATATTGAGATATCGTTTTATTTTTCTGGTAATCTTTATATAAACTGCTATCACATAGAATTATTTTAGATTTTTCTCTTTGCAAACTTCGGAGATAAAGGGGGAACGGTCATTTTTTTTACATTTTTCATCATAAGTCGAAAACTATGCGGCCTAAAAAAAAGAAAAAATATTAAAAACGTGCAAACGGCGCTCTTTCATATGATATCCCACATACCCTAGTAGCTCTACTTCAAATTTTTAAGACCCCTTTTCAGTCCGTGTTGTAAAAAAGATATTTTTTTTATTTCTTTCTTATTTGCAAAATAGTTGGGCAAATGTCATCTTAAACTATTCCAAACTTGAAGTTGATATCATTAGTAGTTCTCGAGATATCCAGCTGTGACAGACAGACAGACTGAGTCACACTATAAGGGTCCCTTTTTTACCATTTTGGTACGGAACCCTAATAAATTGAATTGACATGCCTGACATTGACATTTGATTGACATAAGTTTTCGTTAACAATCGATTTTTTCAAAAGCGAAGCGATAACGAATATTTGCAAATGTTACTTTGTCTAGGCACAGAATATATAATAGTACTAACGTGTCTAGGGGAGCTGATCCTAAAATAAAAAAATAATCAGTCTAATCCGTCCCGTTAATCGCAATGTAGAGCTGCGTTTGAACAACAAATGAGCTTTACATGTAAAGAGAGTGATAATTAAGTTTAATGTTAGTTTAAACATAAATAATACTAAAAACATGCACGTTACTAATTTAATTTGCTCATATCTTTAAGTCTTTGTGAATAGTGGTCGGCGTACGTGCTCAATATCGAAGGAAAACTGCAAATCGATGTATAGGATAGCCGTATGGGAAAAAGTATTTAGCGATTTCTGTCGTTTCTAGTACTCATACCTTAAATGGTCCCATAGAGTATTTTGATCCCCACATGAAATAGGTCAATTGGCATAAAAAATTTTTTTGGTATTTTAGCATTATTTTGCTAACAGTAACGTTTTTCCAAAATCTGTGAATGCAGTTCAGAGTATCTTAAAAAGTTGTGGAAAGTCTCCCAGGAACGTTTTCCTCTATAACCCGGTCGAGTTAACTCGGCACCTGAAGCGCGATAGACCCCCTTCGTGTTCTCCTTCCCTCACGCCACGCCCTGTCGTCATGCCAGTAGCGTTAGTACATTTGTTAGCGATAATATATCTGTTACGGCTAATACCCGAAGTGCGGCTAAAACTAGGTGTAGTCAATAGCTGTTGGCTAAAACTAGGTGTAGCTGATTTGCTCGCGGCTAATACTAGGTGTAGCCGGCTAAAACTAGGTGTAGCATGGGGAATTAAGAAAGCTATTTCTGTTGTCTGTTAAAAAAAAATAACCTCGAAATTTAAGGCTCACGCAACGCTGCGCTTCGCGCTAGCCTTAAATCTCTAACCTATATTCGGGACCTACAAGGGTAAAGCAGATTGGTTCACCTAGTTTTAGCCAACAGCTATCGGCTTCACCTAGTCTTAGCTGGCTAAAACTAGGTTTAGCCGCACTTCGGGTATTAGCCGTAACATATCGATATAATCTATCGAAAACTTTTAAAAAATTGACGACGGTGGCCTGAGGAAAGGAGAAAATGAGAGGGGTCTATCGAGCTTCAGGTGCCAAGTTAACTCGACCGGGTTGTAACTATAACGGGTACCTGCCCTTAATGTACCGTCTCAAAAATTAATCCTGTTTATATTTACACACCGTTGCTTTTTATAAAGGAGATAATTCAACCTGTCGTAGAGTTTTTAATCATTATCTCTGTTTTTTTAAATAATATATATTTAAGGGTATATTTTTCGATGGAAGATAATTATGATTACACATATTTTGTCAGCACCCTGTACGCGCCGCATTAAGAATTTACTGAGAGAAATACAACGTGTTAATGAATTAACGCAAAATGAGAAAACCGTTTCTTCGGACCATCAAACTGAACAACTTTTACTATGGGACCAACTCTGAAATTCAGGTGCTTCATACATTTTTGAAGTGAAAACTTCTTTAGCGGCGTGTACACTTTTTTGTAATGGGGAAAAATTGTTAAACTCGCGTCAGTTAGGGTCACGTGACCCTGATCGAAAATTCGTAAGACGGATGTAGCGTAGACAGCCGGCGGCGGCGGAAATATCCCCCCTCTCTTTCTACGGCGCGGTGAAAATGGCGACGCGTCGTTTTGGCGTTCGGCTGGTTGATTTTTCTGAGAGATAAACTTTTTAATGTAATATAAATTGTCATGTTTGTGTACGATAGCGCAATAAATAAATATTGTATTCTACCTCATTTATGATAGTACTTTTATACTTGATAATTAAAGCAATTCTCCAACCATTCTAAAATATCAAAAATGCCCAACGTTAATTTCAAGTTTTCACCTCTGCCGGCACTCCCGGAGTGCAGCCCGATTTTTTTTTGTTTTTCATTTTTGTGTGAAACAGCTGTTTTTTTTCGCGATTTCAGAGTTGGTCCCATACTAAAAGTTGATCAGTTTCATGGTCCGAAGAAACAGTTTCTCATTTTGCGTTAATTCATTAACACGTTGTATAACGCGTATCGTGCGGGTCAAATGTGCAAGCTTTCTTATTATTTCCTACAATAAATTCTAAATGCGACACGTGCGTCACGTACAGTGGTGACAAAATGTGCGATCACTTGAAGTGTAATATTAAGTGTAACCAAATGATGTGATGATTGATACTGAAACAGATGATAGTGTTACTTAAACTAAACAACTTTCTTCAGAACATAGGTAAAAAAACGAAAAAAAAAATTCCTACTCCCATACTAAATTTATGGCCAGCTGACCGATTTACTATGGAAAGGCAAAAAAAAATATTTTTCGACCTATGTTCCTTGGAAAATGTTGTTCAGTTTTGAGTGATCGCACATTTTGTCAGCACTGTACGTGACGCACATCACTTCACATCTTTTGGTTCCACCTTATATAGAAATGATATTTTAAATGCTGCTTAATTATATTATATTATTATATATTATATTAAATTTAATGTGAACTTTAAAGCAGTATTTAATTGAAATTAAATGAAGCGGAATCACCAAAATCATTAATATGTATTTAAGTGTGTTTAATCTGTCGTTACCTTTTTAAGTTCTCATTTACAATTTCTAGTCGGGTAAATATAGAAATATATATCTTTTTAATTTACCACTTCCGTAATAAGAAATACAGCCGCCGATGGCAAAACGTACTAATTATTAACTTAATAATGATGTGTGTGAAATTACGGCTCATTAATTGTTTTCTTAGCTCCAGACTAGGTGTTAAACAATGGGATTTGGAACTTGTTACTATCTTATTAAACAGCTTGTCAATTTTTACGGTTTGTTAGATTTCCGGTTGTTATGCCACATATGATTAATATCCTAACATAGAACTGATTTAAAGATAATATTGTAAACTATGGCGCTAAAATATATATGGCCTATATGCTTACATATTTTATTAGTTTCATGAACTGGAACCAATCCTCTGATGGCTCCACGGAATCCATACAGGATTACTGAGTTGTCTATATATAACTAACTTTCACCCATCAGATGGTAAAACCATCTAAAACATGCCCGCCACAAAACTTAGCTTTTTTCCTATTTCCTGAATTTAATACTGGATTTATTCATTTGTCTTAACAAATGCCTCCCCTCTGATATCTGGATTAAAAAATCTTCCTTGTTCCTTAGAGATAACTATGGCCAGATAACCGGTTATCTGTGAAGAATTTTTTTCCTCCCATATAACCAGTTATCTCTTAGGAATATATTTTCCTCGCAGATAACTGTTAAAATAATTAGTTATCTGTAAGGAAAATCTATTCCCAAGAGATAACTGGTTATCTCCAAAGAATACATTTTCCTCGCAGATAACTGTTATAAAAAAAGTTCGTCGATAACTAGTACCTATAATGGAAAAAATGGATATAATTATGAGTTTATCCATAAAATAACTCTCTACAACGTGTTACAAAATAACTCCTAATGTCGAACATGTTCTAATCATGAAATATTTAATTCTCACAGTTATCTGAGAGGAAAATATATTCTTCGGAGATAACCAGATATCTCTTAGAAATAAATTTTCCTCACGGATAACTAATTATTTTGACAGTTATCTGCGAGGAAAATATATTCCTAGGAGATAACCGGTTATATGGGAAGAAAAAAAAATCTTCACAGATAACCAGTTATCTGGCCATGGTTATCTCCGAGGAACAAGGGAAAAAAATCTTGCCTCCACTGTTGCCGAGCCAGCAAGTTTTTTCACTTTTACTAGTAATAGTTTTTTTACTTTTAATTTATAATTATTGAATTCTGTTCTTTTCATACTATGCAATGTTTTTCTTTGTTTTGTGCTCTGCGTCTATTGCTTATCTTGAACGTCAATTTTATTTTTTTATGCACAACGTGATAGTAAGCACTATCTACCTTCCCTCACCTGATTTAAGTGACGATAAGGCCGAAGATGGAAGCACACTATATCCAGAATCCTCACCACTGAGGAATTGGGCTATCTTAACTCTAACTGCCGCAACAAAACAATTTTAAATTGTTGTTATGGCGTCAGACTTAGGTAGGTGGTGGTAGCTTGTCAGACGGACTTAAATAAGCCTTACTACCAACCAAACCGAGTACAAATTGTATCCCCCTCCTGGGAATCGAACCCGGGACCCTCGCGTTTTACACGAATGGGCGAATCACTAGACGACGACAGAGGCTGTTACACTAGAATACAGAGGCGGTTTTTTTGTGAAAAATAACTGAATAAATCCCGCTCATTCATTTCACCAGCCCATTAATTCGCTCAGTTTCATCCACAATTAATATAAAATATTTTGGCAGCGTTTACTTTAATGATTAAAAAAAATAAGGGGATTATTATCTTTTTACATATTTTATTTTACTAAATTGGTAAAAAAATATTTTTTAACCCTTTAACACCTCATTCTTATTAGAAACTGTTGGATAGTAAAATTAATTAATTTTCTGAACAAATTGCATATAAAATCGTCAGCAAGCATAAACAGTACTTAAAATCTTATCTATGTAAAATATAATGTTTACATGTTATACTAAGAGTTAAGTTGTAAAATTAACACTTGATAATGATCTAACAAGTTATCTCTGACTATTATAAAATGCATAAGTAACTGTGTTAACAAGTTAGTAAAATGTCTGTACTTACTCAGACTACAGTTCCATGTTTTTCGGTCATTATTTTTATTATCACTGATACACTGTCATTTTTTTTATTTCACTGGACTGGCTGTCTGTATGAATTGACAGCTAAGTTTTTGTGCCTATTTGAAACGCCACTAGCGAGCGTCTAAAGAACTAATTTTGACGTACAATATGAAAATGGTTGCCGTGATGGTCTTTCCAGACTTCAAACTTTAGTACCATGTCCCTCACGCTATGCTCACGCTACGTCCTACAGCGCCAAAATGGCGGAAATCAAATAGGCACAAAAACAGTTTGACATAAGCCTGTCCAGTGTAAATATATGCAGGTCAGTGCACTGATATGAAAATAAAATGACAAGAGAAAAACACATCGGTTCTACTAAATTACAATAACTGAGATAAAGTTATAACTGGTTACTAAAAATCACAAAGGTTTAAAGTTAATCGCTATTAGTTCAGTTTAGTAAATTTCTATTTCAAGATTTATATTGAAGTCTTAAAATATATCAAAATTCTTATTGTAGGATGGCTTATCCGCCATTTTGCCGTATCTGAGCTATCATAAACCAATCAGACAAAAACGTTGTAAATGCCATCAATATAGATAAACCCTCAACTATATCTATTAGGTTTTCATTTAGAAACCGAACCATGAGATACGATTTTAATTTTAAAAACACTTTAAACTTTTATATTGCTTTATTTTTTTGTATTGCCTGCATTTTATTTGGTTGTATTACTTTCAAGGATAGATAAGTGGAAATGAAAGCACGTATTTTTACTTTTTATAACAGCATAAATGCTGATATAAATATCCTAACATATAGTAGACACTTGTACCTACACCTAGGTATATGTACTTTTTTGCTATTTGTTGCATTGACACTTTGAAATAACCTGAAACACTATCAAAAGACATTGATATAAACTTCCCTATTGTTTTTTAATTATTGTTTTTTACGGATCCATTTTCTATAAATTGATTGAATTTTTTGGCATACCTACTGATTAACTTGTACAGAAATTTGACATAAAGTTAAGTGTAAATTATGTGTTGTTGCTTGTATTTTAACTTAGAAGACGGACTTTAGTATTACTAAGTCATTTTTGTTGGGTACATGCAGTATGCTCTATTAGGAGTTAAAATTGGTGGTAAGATGAGATAATAATATTAAATACATAACATTGCACAATGATACGTATTTTTAATTTAAGAAAAAGGCGAATTATTACTGTTACCTATATCTTAAACCGTTTGGTTTTATAAAAAGATACAGCAAATATGCTTAAAAGCATAAAATCATAATAAAAATAACCAGCCATAAATCAATTTCAACTTCATAAATAGCTTTTTAAATGATCGACCGCATTTTAATCATACAATATAGACCGAATCGATCGATTCGGTAATAAACGACTGATAACCATGATATTAGCTTTACAATGACTTTGCTGTTTTAAAGTTAATTAAAATTAGAAGTATCTCAATAATAACAGATCATATAAGTCTATTTAAGTTTAATTTTTGGCAATAAGGTCATGAAGATTTTGATGGAATAGTTGAAATTTTAACAAATTTATTCGTGATGTGATGAAATGCGTGCGAGATTTTTGTTAGTTGCGTACGGAAACATGTTTTCATAACGCAATTTCCATTTAAAAAAATGAGACAACTATAGTACCTAAGTACTTGGTGTATGGTCTGTGATTGTACCTAAATAGTATTTTTGACAAAAAGTTTACATACCTTATCATTCATCACGACACAGGCCCGCAACACAAACACTAAACACTACACTAAAAATGCGCACTCCACCAAAATTTTGAATTTAGAACACTCCGGCACAGACTACATCAGCTGTTCGCAAGGACGTCCGTAAAAAAAATGATGTAACCGGGGTCGATGATCGGCTCAGCCGCTGGACCGTGAATGAACTGGTATCGCGTTTTTTTTTTAATTCGAGGCAAAGGCGTACGCTCTGCCCGCGCTCGCGGCGACGAATGAGGAGCCGAAGAACTATTTCAAACATCTTTTCTCTAATCCTTTTCTGCGCTTGCAAGTGTGCGTGCTGAAACAAGTGTGACAGTGTGCGAAAGTGGGGGCTATAGGTATTAGATTGATCCGAGGTGTAAAATAGTATCAGTTTGATCTAGGGATTTAAATACCGTTCAAAAAAAATAACTTACCGTTAAACATTTTATTGGTAAATTTACCGGCAAAAATAACGTTAAAAATATTATACCGGTAAAATTACCGTTAAATATAACGTTGAACTTTAGTACCGTCAAATTTATCGGTAAAAAATTAACGTTATTAATTGGAAGAAGTCGGTTAATAATTTTGAAGTAACGGTAACAAAAAGTAAGAAATAACGTTAATATCGTTAATGATAAAATTAACGGTAAAAAAGGAAAGAAAGAACGTTACATTTAAAAATAACGTTATCATTCCCTGGTTTAATCAAAAAAGTAAAAGGCAACTACCGAAAAAAATGCTTTCAAAAGTGTCATTATAAGGTAACATCACATCAGCAGGTGGTAGGTGATCGGCAAAAACAAAGACATTAAAAATGCCAGATAATAAGCAATACATCACCATTATACAGAGTCAGCTCCAAAAAGGCATGTTGTTCAGTTTAAAGACGTTTACTTCTTATGGAAATGTTGCGTACGATACATATTAATAAAATTCCTTTTATCTTGTAGTTTTCGTAGCAGCAAAATAGGATATAATGTCGATAATTTTTTTAGGGTTCCGTACCCAAAGGGTAAAAACGGGACCCTATTACTAAGCCTCCGCTGTCCGTCTGTCTGTCTGTCTGTCACCAGGCTGTATCTCATGAACCGTGATAGCTATACAGCTGAAATTTTCACAGATGATGTATTTCTGTTGGCGCTACAACAACAAATACTAAAAACAAAATAAAATAAGTATTTAAGGGGGGCTCCCATACAACAAACGTGTTTTTTTTGCCGTATTCGATATTAATAACGACAACAGGTAGACAGTTGAAATTTTCACAGATGATGTATTTCTGATGCCGCTATAATAATAAATACTAAAATCAGAATAAAATAAATATTTAAGTGGGGCTCCCATACAACAAACGTGATTTTTTTGCCGTTTTTTGGTACGGAACCCTTCGTGCGTGAGTCCGACTCACACTTGGCCGGTTTTTTTTATTTCTTATATACCGTTTTACAAAATAACCCTTAATGTCGAATAGGTAGATAGGGACCATCAAATTAAACAACTTTTACTGCGGGACCAACTCTGAAATCGTGAAAAAAAATCAGCTGTTTCATAAATATTGATATTTTCGATATTATTTTTGTATGAAACAGCTATTTTTTTTCTTTGGCGATTTCAGAGTTGGTCTCATAGTAAAAGTTGTTCAGTTTGATGGTCCCTATCTACCATATTCAGCATTAAGGTTTTTTTGTAACATGTCGTATAGGTAGGTGTTATTTAAAATTAAATATTGAAATCTATTACTGACAAAACAAAAGCAACAGAAATCCTCCACAAAAAGGTTGGTATCAGAAGGAGCCTTAAGTATGAAATGCTGAGTTTTCATGTTAATTAGAGTACCGATGTCCTATACTGTAATTCAACAATGAACCTGTATTAATTTCTGGTCTGTTATCCAAATTAAATAACAATTTAAGCTTTTAAATATGCCAAACAAAGTAGTATTTCAATTTTAATGAACAAAAGATATCAACGTGTGCCAAAATCTCGTTGATGTCTTTTGAACGGAGTTGACCTGACTATTTTATTTTGACCTATGGTTTCATGAAGTTGTAATATGATTTACAGTTCAAGCTATAAAATGTATCTGATTGTACTTTTTACTAAAATACAACTAGATTTAGACGTGACGGTTCTTATTTTGTTTAATTAGCTGATATTTGTATTAGCTCACAGGAGCTAACTAGCGCTAAATTCAGGGTTGGTAGATCAAGATTATGAAATTTCCCCATATTCAAGAATTCTTTTCCCCAAAATGATACGTTTGGCAACTTTTTCCCCCAGTTTTGTTAAACAGGAAATAAAACGAATTGAAAGATATTAAACTAAGTTTATAAAGAAATATAAGAAAATAAAGAAGTATCGGAAGTTCTAAACTGAATCATCTACCTACACTAAAACGTTTAGAACTTCCAAAACTAGATCTTTGCTTAATCAGTCAGATAAACATTATCGGAGTAAAATTTTTCCAATATTTTATTTGTTGGGTTTAAATGATTAAACTTGCAGTGGCGAAGGGTCCATACAAGCCGATTCCCTTCAATCCCGACGGCTTACCTTTTAGAAATCCCACCCCACTGATCCAATATGTAGATCATAGCATTTTTGTAAAGCGGCTTACTTTCGCCATAATTTCACCCCTCGCCACTGTAAACTTGATACACCCACCGCCGGAATAAAGAAAATATCTGACTCTCATTATATGGTCAGTTGTTGTGGTAAACAACCTGTTCCGTTGTTTATTTATATTATTATTACTCCAACCAAAATTTTTCCTTATATATTTTTCTCCCCAAAGACTTCATTTCCCCAAAATTTCGCCAAGACCGTTTTTTCCCCAAAATGCGAAAAAAACCCCAACCTACCAAACCTGGCAAAATTGATAACTTCTAAAATGAACTATCCTTTACACGCCTAATATTTTATTGACTACTACATTTTTTTCATTCTTTATTCATCTGTGTTCCTTTTATTCAAATGTTCAGCCATTTTTGCTTGATTGAGTAACAAACACCAAACTTTCACATATTTTATAGACCGAGCGAGCGCAGCGTGAGCGAATCGTCACCGTTTCAGCTCGGGCAAAAATGCTTTCGTATATCTGTCCGGCTGTCCGTCTGTTCTCCTCTATAGGTCGCATTTCTCAACCGATTTTCGAAAAATTTTGTGAGCAGGTTCGTTATATAGATTTTTGTCGATTCAGTTTTTCTAATATTTCGGAAAAAAAATGTTTTTCAGTCATTCGAAAAATGTCAAAAATGTCACAAACGTGAGGTCTACAGCTCACAGACCCACTAGTTATTTAGTGGGGTATTAGTATCTTACATAAAAATAAATAAAGAAAAATTGGACAACACCACATATATTGCTCCGATCAACTAAAAAATTGGAGGTCACTTTACGATTTTTTTCCTTCGAGAAAAGTTTTAGCTATCATGTTTCTGTCAATCATAAAACTGAGTACTATAAACTACTTTCTACATAATTTTTTTGGGATCGTTAAATCAAGTATTACTGTGTGAAATATGTGTTCAAAAATATGTATTTGGCATTTTACTGCCCCTTAAGTCTGATTACTTAACTTATAGATAAAAGCCGGGCCAGACTGTTGCAAACAAGCCCTCCACATCGGTCTCCACCGGCGGTTTACAGCAGTGTAAACACTTGTTTGCAACCAAAATTCGTTTGACTTTCCACAAGTGTGGACGCAAACACCAACCGTGGGCTCCACAGGCCTCCCACCAAGGGCACCCCTGTGGAAAGCTTGTTTGCAACAGTCTGGCCCGGGTTTAAGTACTGCTATCCTATTTGCACTGCTCACTGCCTTGCTTTTGAATTGTGTTTGTTTGCTAGAAAAGTTCACGAAAAGAAAGACCTTTGCCGCTCCCGTAGGGAATTTATTCGATTGCGTTTTTCTGTTTTAATAAAATATCCATGAATTTTTTATGGTTGAAATGTAGACAATGTTTCATTATTTTTTTATCATAAAGGTGTTTTGCACAATAATGTTTATAATGTATTTATTTTGTTTTGCATTCATTAGAGGTCCGATGTAAAATAGCTTGCAATTATTCATTTGTGTAGCTGTCGTTAAAACGGAAAATTGTCCATTAAGTGTTGATATTCCATACCTTTATTCGTATTCGTGGAAGATAATGTTGATGCCTTAAATATTGTAGATATTATTATTCTAATAATAATATTTTTCAACACACTTGCTCGTAAAGTGAGCCCTAATACATCGCTTTTAGGGCCATAAACCGAACTATAACAAACGCGTGCAATAATTTATAAAACACTAGTTGGTTATAAAATTATCCCTACAAAGTTAAATAGGTACCTTACTGCAAGTTCTATGCGAGTAAACAGAGCATTTTAAATTTTCCGGGTAATACAGTTATTTTTTTAGTAACAACAAAGAGGTTTCATGCCACTGAAAATTCATTTACATTTTTGGAATAAATAAATGTGTCTCGTAAGTCAAACAAATATTTATTATTATCAATTATTTCTTATTTACAATATTTTGTTAAAAAAAAAAAAATATTAGCATTTTATCACCTAAATTTATAATTTTGAAGTAGGCTGTATGCTCACTAACCCCTTTGTTCGCAAAATAGTCTTGCATTGGGCGTGTGAAAAAAACAGGGAGTTTTTTGGCGCCATTTGTCATGTTCGGTTCGGTGTCTATTTTAATTATTTGCAAATTGATTCATAGTGGATATTGTGTCTTAAAATTGGTGCAGTTTTGTGGTACAAGTGTCTACGCAACTGAACAATATGTGGGATAATTGAAATAGGCGCGATCTTGGTTGTGTGAAGCCGAGACTTTTACTGTAGTGGTGGCTACCTCGGCAGAACTTACCAAGTAAACTGTCTTGATATACTTGGTGCCAAATGCTCCAAGCAGCATTGGAATGCGATGCACCCGCATTTTAATGTAAACTGAAACAATCTATCACTGAAATATTCAACACTTGACACTGGCAAAAATTACTTCCAAGAGGAAAGTAGATTGCCAAAACAAAAATAAGAAGAAGAAGTGAAAAAAAAACAAAAAAAAACCTGCGCGCCTTTTCTCATCATGATTATCATTTTGTTTATGTCGTATTTGTTGCTGTGTGGTAAATTACTTTGTTTTTTCCTCGCAAATGTATTGAAAAACGTCGTATGAAACTCGTGAGCTCTTACTTATTGCACACTCGGCTGAGTTACGCCCTCGCCTGCGGCTCGGGCTGCAACCCACAGCCTTGTGTGCAATAAGTAACCTAAACTAACTTGTATCATAATGTACTATTATTCTCTTGTTAACTTGGGATCTTGTTACACAAATGGGAAATTTTTCGAAATGACTAAAGTGAATGTCTTAAACGTAGTTTTCATAAATAGGAAAATGCCTGAATCGCATATTCATATAACGCCTACAAAGCAATTCGTCTTAAATAATATTTACTGCAGTCATTAAAAACCACAAAGACTTCTTGAATAATAAAACCAGTCAAGTGCGAGTCGGACTCGCGCACGAAGGGTTCCGTACCAGAAAACGACAAAAAAAATACGTTTGTTGTATGGGAGCCCCCCTTTAATATTAATTTTATTCTGTTTTTATTGTTTTTTGCTATAGCGGCAACAAAAATACATCATCTGTGAAAATTTCAATTGTCTACCTATTGTCGTTATTAATATCGAGCAAAAAACGGCAAAAAAATCACGTTTGTTGTATGGGAGCCCCCCTTAAATATTAATTTTATTCCGTTTTTGGTATTTGTTGTTATAGCGGCAACAGAAATACATCATCTGTGAAAATTTCAACTTTCTAGCTATCACGGTTCATGAGATACAGCCTGGTGACAGACAGACAGACAGACGGACAGCGGAGTCTTAGTAATAGGGTCCCGTTTTTACCCTTTGGGTACGGAACCCTAAAAAGAGTTACAGAGTTATTTAATGAGTAGTAATTGAGCTGACATTAAGATAGAAAATTTTCTAATAACAAGCTTCAGAATAACAGATTATGAATACAAATTACGTAAATCAATAAATGATACCTATTATAAAAATATACTCATGATTAAAAAACTAATGAACATACACGTTGCATGTTAAGTCACAAGCATTCCACTGCAATCTGGTTTCATTATATTAACACTATATTTGTTAGGGTTCCTTATCTTAAAAGAAAAACGAAACTTTGAAGGTAGAAATAAATATCAAATACAGTCTACGATCCCTTGGAACTGTTAAAAATCAATGTTCTTGCAACTCTATTTTGGAACCGCCTATTATCTTGATCTTGGTCTGACTTCACCGAGTCGCTTCAACTTTTAATTCAACTTGCGTCAGACGTATTATAATATTGCCTCCAAACCGTGCGCTTTCCTTACAACTTTCTGCCCTACTTATTGCCTCCTAACCGTGCACTTTTTTTTCAACTTTCTGCCTTACTTATTGCCCCCAAACCGTGCACTTGTCTTTCAACTTTCTGCCCTACTTATTGCCACCAAACCGTGCACTTTTCTTTCAACTTTCTGCCCTGCTTATTGCCTCCTAACCGTGCACTTTTCTTTCAACTTTCTGCCCTACTTATTGCCTCAAAACTGTGAACTTATCTTTCAACTTTCTGCCCTACCTTATTGCCTTCAAACCGTGCACTTTTCCTTTCAACTTTCTGCCATTGATATTTGACGTTTTTTTTGAAGATAGGGCATGCGCTATTGAGTGCAATGTGTTGAAAGCGCAAAGGAACGGTAAAGCGACAGACATGTATTTTTTTCATAAGTCGGATATTATTTATTTTCTTAAACACATAGTTAAAACAGGTTTACAATAGTGTCCTACAAAACTGTTCTGGACAGTTTGTGTCTGCGGGGATAGTCTATATATTTTATTTTCACGAGTCACATTATTGTGAAAAGTGTAAATAATTAATACACTTGAAATAAGAATTAGTGGATTTTGAACTGTTTACTAGATTTCGGTAAAATTGATGTTTGATATCATCATCATACCTTTATAAAGCCGAATATGGTAAAAGGGTGCCGTTCATACAACCCCGCAAAATTATCATAAACGCTAAAAACCACCACTTTTTTGAAAAAAAATATTTTTTACGACAAACTCTATAGTGGCAACCCTGGATTGAAAGATAACATTTTCACACACACACTCAAACGAGGTTTTATTATTTTATTTGTTTTTATTTTTTCTAAATTCTTTAAATAAAAACTTAGTTGTCTCGAATACTGAGATACAGGTATTTTCTATTTTACCTATTTCAGGAATCAGAGAGTTCATTATGTCTGTGTAATTTTTTTTATGTCAATAAAGTTAGTTTAGTTGCGTCTAGAGCTGTCACTTTGCAGTTTTCCATGCAAATACATCTGTTGCAAAATGTACAATAAGCAAAATGAACATACGCGAAATGTACAATACGCAAAACGTACATACGCAAAATGTACAATAAGCATAACAACATGTGATTTGAGACTGAAAAATACCCTTATCTTGAATGGCCTTCGTAGCATAAGTCATATTAAATCTTTTATTCATAAGGATTAATAAAAATGTTTGCCATGAATGAAAAAACGCTTAGTTTTTGGTAAAATTATAATTTTATTAATTCTCTTTTTAGGGTAACATCATTTTTCCTTAAAAATTAAACAAAAAAAGTTCTTGCTTCTTTCAAACAAACTAAAACTGTTAATTCTATAAATGACATGTCCCGATTTAGGCATAGACCCGTATTTTTTCAGTTTTAAGTAATATTATAAGGAGATATAAACATATACAAAACACTGTAAGTAATTAAATTAAATTTATGTTTTGCCATGTCAAAACACCCTAATTCAAATTACGCGGTACATATTGAGAATTGTACATTTTGCGAATTGCACATTTTGCTTATTGTACATTTCGCGAATGTACATTTTGCGTATGTACATTTTGCGTATGTACGTTTTGCATATTGTACATTTTGCGTATTGTACATTTCGCGAATGTACATTTCGCGTATGTACGTTTTGCGTATTGTACATTTTGTGTATTGTACATTATGCGACGAAGGGAATAAAAGAATACAATTTCTCACCCATGTAGTGATTTTCAGGGTTTATAATAATTTTCTTGGGTTGTACGCATATTCGGCTTTATAAAGAAGCCAAACAGCCTGTATACCTCAATGGTATAGATAAAGTATACACGGTAAATTTTTAAGTATATCTAAAAATGAAATGGGGTGTTCAGACCACGTAAATGAACAACTTTTACTATGGGGCTAACCACAAAATCGCAAAAAAAAAATCAGCTGTTCCATACATTATAGTCGAGTCGATGTTGTACTTTTCTACCCCATTTCATTTTTAGATATACTTAAAAATTAACCGTGTATAATGTACATAATATACACAGGTTGTCCCAAAACTTTGCCACATGAAAGAAAAGTACCTTAAATATTGAAGGTAGGAAATACTGAATAAAGACCTCTTTTTGATTTTAGAAAGAATTGTAAAACTGCATTAAAAGATTTTTGAAAAATCGCCTGCCTTAACCAAGAATCAAACCCAATAAATATGAAAAAAAAAATTTACGATACCGATCAAAAGGGTTACTTAAAAGGATAATTTTTTATAAGTAACACAGCATCTTAAACAAAAGGAAGACCATGTTAATATTACGTAACATCAATTTGTATAGATTCATATACGTTTTTTAAAAAAAATCTTTAAATGCAGTAACATTTGTTTTTAAAAACAAACCTAACTATACTTTCAGCAAAATTTCCTACCTTGAATATTTAAGGTACTTTTCCTCCATGTGGCAAAATTTTGGGACATCCTGTTATATTATAGATAGAGTTATCAAACGTACGGAATCCTAGGTTTCGAAGACTCGTAATTGCCCGGTTTTTTGCGTTATGAACATATCTACCTACTACGGTGTGAAATGCAAATGCAACCGATTAATAATATCAATTTTAGTGTCTTGTATTATTTGCATTCAAATCTTCGTTTTCAACTTGTAATCCTGTAATATTACATTCATAGCTTCCGGGCAGGTGTACTTAGCATTAGAAAATAACAACATAATTTGCAACACAATTCAATTAATTACAATATTCTACGGTTTCGTATAATTTCTCAGATAACAATTACTATGACAGCTTATAAAGGTTGCCCGAGTTGCTTCATCGATTAAAAGAATTAGTTAACAATTTGATAAAGCATTTAATTGATATAACTTTACGTTTTTAGTAAAGTTAATATAGGTCAGCGGAAACTGAAATCGTAATTAACCTATCACAAGTAGATTTATAGCGACAATTGTGAAAAATGCTGCGAGTACACAGCTGAACCGATTAAGACAAACTTCGCCGTGAAACGCGTAGAAGTAAATACTAAGGTGTGATATTATAGGGGCATTTCAATAAAACTTATGAGCGGTTTTACCGTAGGACATTTCGTAAAGAAACCAAGCGGGATATCTTTAAAATAGACCGACTGATTCAAATCTATGACATACTTATGCAAAAGTCTGAAAAGTTAATACAATATTTTTTAAAAGATGACGTTCGAAGCTAAAATTTTGATAGAAACAGAAAATGTAACGCTCTGAATGTTTTTTATCTTTTATGGTCTACACCGAAATTATAGTTGACGTCTTAGGCAAATAGAGTGTTGTAATAAAATCTTTAAAAAAAAAAAAGCAAGACCTCCTTCAAAAATCCTAAAAAATAGCTCTATAAAAAGCAAGAAATAATGTTCAAATTGATTAATTAAAACACGTCTATTGAAGTCGGGTGGAGCTGGAAGTAATTTTTTTACTTATTGTATTGTTTAGATTCTAAAAGCCCCACCCGACTTCAATAGACGTGTTTTAATTAATCGATTTGAACATTATTTCTTGCTTTTTATAGAGCTATTTTTTAGGATTTTTGAAGGAGGTCTTGCTTTTTTTTAAAAGCCTTTTTATTTTAAACTTTTTTGTGGTAGGTATGTAAATGTAAACGATAATTTAATAAAATAAAACGTTTTAATGTTTCACATTTTTCAATGGTATAAAACTAGTAACTCGTAACTCAATTTCCACAGAAGTTCCATTGGGCCTTCGCAGTTCAACTCTAGTCCAGAACGTCCTTGACAATAGATAGGTACTTAACTTGTTTTTGATTGACATAAACCTACCAATAGTTCAATCACTGTACAGTTTCTATTTGATTTTGAGGAATTCCCTTGTGTATCTTCATAATCCAAAGTTTCATACCCATGAAATTAATATGGTATCATCCTTAAGGTGTCTTCTTTTAAACAAAAAAACAATCTTTTAAATCGGTTCATAAACAAAAAAGTAATGGTTGAACATTCGTCTGAATTCGTATAAAATGGTAACGAAAACGACAGTATTTTCAAGATTATTGAAAACTACTGAACCGATTTCAAAATTTAAAAAATGGGACCAATTTGGGAATAAACCTGATGTTACAGCGATTGAATCATTACAATCGGTTTAGCCGTCTTCGAGTAATCGGTGTACATACATATAAAAAAAATATACGCGACGAACAGATAACCTCCTCCTCTTCAAATTTTTGAAGTCGGTTAAAAATAGCCAAATTTGTATAAGATAGGAGTTCCCAATGCATTAACCATTAGTCAGGCTCCTTACAATACCTTTACCTGCGTTAAAACAAACGCAAGTAGGTAGGTATATCATATAGTATTAAATTAATTTAATATTGTGTAACCGTCTTACACTGCTTACATAGATGAGTATTTCTGAATATCATAGAACATTTACAATAAAAAATAATCACTTTTTGGAATTCCCCTTTCTTACTTAAGTTACCACTTCTTTTTTAGATCTCCTATAATGACATCAGAGGGACAGGTGAATGTAGGAATTATCATTTTTAGGGTTCCGTACCAAAATGGTAAAAAAGGAACCCTTATGGTGTGACTCAGTCTGTGTCTGTCTGTCTGTCTGTCTGTCTGTCACAGCTGGATATCTCGAGAACTACTAATGGTATCAACTTGAAATTTGGAATAGTTTTAGATGACATTTGCCCAACTATTTTGCAAATAAGAAAGAAATAATAAAATTAATATTTTTTTTACAACAGGGACTGAAAAGGGGTCTTAAAAATTTAAAGTGAGGTGATTAGAGTATGTGGGATATCATATGAAAGAGCGCTGTTTGCACATTTTAAAACTATTTTTTCTTTTTTCTTACGCCGCATAGTTTTCGACTTATGATGAAAAATGTAAAAAAAATACCGTCCCCCCCCCCTTATCTCCGAAGTTTGCAAAGAGAAAAATCTGAAATAATTCTATGTGATAGTAGTTTATGTAAAGATTACAGGAAAAATAAAACGATGTCTCAATATAACACACTTTTTTAGAAATTCAAAAAACAAACAATTTTTTTTTAGTTTCACTACCAGTCAACAGATGGCGCTGTCCTAAGCATGCTAACCTAAGGGCAAAAAGTAGTTCCACTATGGGTCAAGAGATGGCGCAACCTAACACTACAATAATAAATTGGTGGCTGGTTTAAATATAATTACCTACTATTTGCCGTACGAATAAACGAAGAATAAGTTCATACTTTACTAAGTAATTATATATATTACTATATAGTAATATAATAATAATGAGGAGCTCGGTGGCGCAGTGGTTTAGCGCCTGGACCAGCGATTGCGGATGTTAAGCAACGTTCGCAAGGTTCGGTCATGGGATGGGTGACCAAAAATTTATTATCTCGAGCTCCTCCGTGCTTCGGAAGGCACGTTAAGACGTTGGTCCCGGCTGCATTTGCAGTCGTTAACACCCACCAATCCGCATTGGGCCCGCGTGGTGGGTTATGGCCCGTCCTTCTTATCTACCCATAAGGAAGGCCTGTGCCCCAGCAGTGGGGACATTAAAATGGCTGATGGACTAGTAATATAAACATTTTGCAATGTGGAGTGGCTGAAACGTTTTTCAGTCACCATAAGCAGCATTTGTAAATTAACTGTCCGCCTGTTCGCCCTTCCACCTGTCTGCCGTTTATCCTACTTTTTTAAAGACTGTCCTAAAATAACATATCCAAATATATTTATGATTGTACGGAACCCTCTGTGCGCGAGTCCGACTCGCTCTTGACCGTTTTTTTTTACAATTTTAAGAGCGAATGTACACACGATGACACCATCCGACTATACATGAGTGTTGAGATCGTTTTATGCCCTACAACCTATGAAATAAAACCCTTTATAACACAGTTATTTTACAACAGACCGCAGAGATTAATTTACTGTGTACATGTTTATGACTCTGATAAATATATTATGAATATAAAACAACAGGGGCAAAGCATTTTTTGAAGGTGCCTGGTTTAAGTGTTGGGGTTATTATTATGTTCACCCTAACATCTTAGGGCCGCCACACATAACCGCGTTGCGGCGACGCACCGCAACGCAACGCCAAAATCGGCGGCACCGCGCGTCGCCGCAGAAATGACGTCACACTTGTTGACCACAGTTTTAGTCCCACCTCGGACACTCTATACCATAGTAGGTACTTTTTGTATAGTCTGTGATACTATGAAACCACCGCGTTGTAATTAAACTACCTAATTACACAGATGACGTGTCTTTATTTATAACAAAATATTAATGAAAAAATTATAAATCAAAACAAAAAACACCGAAAACAAATAATAACTTCTATGATTTAAAATATCCTTAGGTACTAACTAATATTATAAATGCGAAAATCCGTTTCAATGTTTAGGGTAACTTTCATCCCGAAAAAAGTACTCTTCAGTATCTTGATATAATATCGAATTATGACCATAGATAGTCAAATCAGTAAAAATAAAGTCCTTATTTTAACTTTCTTTACACTAAAAAAAGATCTTGAGAGTGACTTTTTAGGGTTCCGTGGCCTATTGGAAAAAAACGGAACCCTTATAGATACGCCATGTCTGTCTGTCTGTCTGTCTGTCTGTCTGTCTGTCTGTCCGTATGTCACACATAGCCACTTTATTCCGAAACTATTAGGATTACTAAGTTGAAACTAAGTAGGTAGATGTATTCTGTGAACCACTTTACGATTGGAACTGGACTGAACATGGAACTGAACCGAAAACATTTTTTTTCATCAAACCTATACGATTTCTAAAACATTTTTTTCTTTAAGTTACCGTTTGAAAGATAGAAACTTCCAAAGTAGTAAAATGTCCTTTAACTTTTAAAATAAGAGAGTGAAAAATCTAAAAGAAATATATGTCATTGATCCTAATAAACACTTTCAACGAAAATTGGTTTGAACGAGATGTAGCATACTTTCCAAAACCGTAAATATAACTTGGTCATTTATACAAACACTATGAAAAACAAAGTTATTTTTGCAGATCAAAAATGATAGTGGTATTAAATAGGGTATGGTATATGGTAACTACGGAACCTTACTGCGTGTGGCCCGACACGCACTTGGCCGGTTTTTTTTTGTTAGCAATATGTTTGGTTAGCGATGTCGGAGCTTTCAAAGGCAGATATTATGACCAATTTTATCGATAAAACCCCTCACATGTCGGGGTCTATCCTCTCCCCTGTTGGAATGACCAGCATTTTAAAATTGACTTTTTATTTTAGATGGGCCTGCCAAAAAATATGAAATTCTCCGGATTTCAAAGTCCTACAGTTTTACAAAACTTTTTACGTAAAAAATCACTTATCAATTAAAAAAAAAATGTAAACGTTTAACTTTAATACGTCAAAATATTTACTTAAGTATATTTTAATTCAATATTAGTGTGCTTTTTAGGGTTCCGTACCAAAATGGTAAAAAGGAACTCTTATGGTGTGACTCAGTCTGTCTGTCTGTCTGTCACAGCTGGATATCTCGAGAACTACTAATGGTATCAACTTGAAATTTGGAATAGTTTAAGATGACGTTTGCCCAACTATTTGGCAAATAAGAAAGAAATAAAAAAAAATTACAATGAAAAGGGGTCTTAAAAATTTGTTGTGTGGCGACTAGGCATGTAGAGTATGGGTGCGATTCGGTTGCCATAAAAACAGTTAATCTAATTTCAATGTCACTAACGTTGACTTCATCTAATTTTTATTTGACCTAAAAATAAATGACATAATTTTTATTTAACCTATTATTCATTTGTCATCATTATTATTTGCCATATTTACATTTGCTCTAACGTTTATATCCCATAAGTATCATTCGATATACATTTAATTTGATCTAATTTTACATTTTATAATCAACTTTTACTATAAAATAGAAATAACTAGCTTTTGTTATAATGATGCTTGCTTAATTATCAAATCCACTAATGTTTAATGTACTTACATCTATTAGCATACATATATTATAACATAACAATGACTAGACATGCAAGCAAGCATACAAGCATGCATGTAGCTTACCAGTAGGTTAGGTTAGGTAAGTGTTTTGACCACTCGCAGCGGAGTTCCACAACGCTTGCATGCATGCTGCATGCTTGCTTGTTGCAAGCATGCATGCTTGCTTGCTTGCAGGCTTGCTTGCTTGCAAAATGCTTGCCGGGGGGTGCAGGGGGGCTGGCCCCCCCTGCTCGGGGGGGCCATAAAGGGGCCATAAAGGGGCTATAAAGAAACACTTTTAATGCACCTACCAGTAGGTTAGGTTAGGTTAGTGTTTTGACCACTCGCAGCATGCATGCATGTTGCATGCTTGCTTGCATGCTGCATGCTTGCTTGCACGCTGCATGCTTGCTTGCATGCTTGCTTGCTTGCTTGCATGCTTGCTTACTGCATGGCTGTTTGCATGCTGCATGCTTGCTTGCTTGCTGCATGCTTGCTTGCTGCATGCTTGCTTGCATGCTTGCATGTTCGGTGCTTGCTTGCAAAATACTTGCTGGGGGGTGCAGGGCGGCTGGCCCCAGGCCCCCCGCTGTAATACACCAGGTAGGTTAGGTTAGTGTTTTGACCACTCGCAGCGGAGCGATACTGTAATTTTGGCAGTAAGCTAACTGTTTTAGAACCCTTTATGGAGGATTTAAAGCATGGGTGTGGATAAAAATATATAAGTAATGAAATCATATTTTTGGGCTATGCTTGTTTTTATAGCATTTAAATCATAGGTCAAATAAAATTATTTTTAATGTTGAATAGAGTAAATGAATGTTATATGAAATGTGCTTTATATCATCTGTTAATTAGATCAAATGATTATTGTGTCAAATAGTTTTTATATCACATGTATTTAGGTCAAGTGAAATTATATTAACCGTATGTTATATTATTTTATCGGTATGTCAAATGAAATTATATGAAATGTTATTATATCCTCTGATCGTTAGTGCATGTAAATTTAGGTCATACATTACACACCCGTAGAGTATCATATGAAAGAGCGCTCTTTGCACATTTTTAATCATGTTTCGTTTTTTTTAGCTCATATAGTTTTCGACTTGTTATGAAAAATGAAAAAAAAATACCCCATTTATCTCTAAATAAACCATAAACGCCAGTATTTAACTTGGTTTTTAAGAGTTTAGTAGGTAATAGTAGATGTCGTTTTATAGATAACATTCCCGTGTATTAGAGAAATGCAAAAAATTGCACATTAATGTCCTAGTTTTTGAGATCTGTGAGAAAAACTAAAAATTACACTAATTTCGAATTAAAATTTAATATATTGTTTTTTATGACGTATTAAAGTTAAAAGTTTACAAAATTAAAGTTTCACTTGATAAACATTTTTTTCGGCAGGGCCATCTAAAATAGAAAGTCAAATCTAAAATTCTGATCATTTCAACAGGAGAGGGGATAGATACCAGCATGTGTGCAGCATGTGGGTGGGGGGTTTTGTCAATAAAATTGATATTTTGATCAATTTATCTGCCTTTAAAAGCTCCGACATCGCATATTGAATATTAAAAGAACTGGCCAAGTGCGAGTCGGGTGTGCTCGCGCGTGAAGGGTTCCGCACCAAAAAACGGCAAAAAAACAAGTTTGTTTATTCTAGTGGCCGCCCGCGACTTCGTCTGCGTGGAAAGTTTTTTTGCTATCCCTCGGGAAAAATATTTTTTTTCGGGATAAAAGGTACTCTATGTCCTTCTCTGTACCTCTGACAACGTGTATGCAAAATTTCATGATGATCGGTTCAGTAGTTAAGACGTGAAGGCGTAACAAACAATCAAACAGACTTTCGCATTTATGATATTACTAGCGGCCGCCCGCGACTTCGTCTGCGTGGACAGTTTTTTTAGCTATCCCTCGGGAACTGTGTGTTTTTTCTGGATGAAAGTGCCCTATGTCCTTCCCTGTACCCTTGACAACGTGTATGCAAAATTTCATGATGATCTGTTGAGTAGTTAAGACGTGAAGGCGTAACAAACAAACAAACAAATAAACAAACAAACAAACGGACTTTCGCATTTAAAATATTAGTAAGGATAGTAAGGATTAATTCTGTACACACATACAAGTTTAAACAGAAAAAAAATGGATAGAAGAATTGTACAAGGGCACAGCTTATTTCATTTTGAAATTTCTTCCAGCTGGCCCGTGACAGGAAAGACATTAAAAAGGGCAGTCAGTGTGTAAAGAAAAGTAAGAATATACATACACATCATGTAAATAAATATATATTTATAAAATAAGTACAATACATGGAAATAAATACATAAATACCTACGATAATTTTATATTGAGGACAGAAGTGAATAGATGTAAATAAGACAGTGTTACGGAATAGTAGCTAAATAGTGCTCCTTCACTCGTTTTTTAAAAAGTGTTAGTGTTTCACAGTCACGTATTTCAGCAGGCAGCGAGTTCCAGAGACGGACGTGTATGGAAAAGGAGTAGGAAGCAAAGTCGGAACGATGTGAGATGGGATCTGCACGAGGCATCGGGTGGATGAACAAAGGAGAAACGTTTACGGAGGTAAGATGGATAAACAGGGTTGTAAAGGACATTGAAGAGGAAACAGAGGATTCTAGCATTCCTGCGCAGACGTATAGGGAGCCACTTGAGTTCCTTCCGAAAGTTGTAAACGTGGTCATATTTACGTAGACCAAAGGTTTGTTGTATGGGAGCCCCCTTAAATATTTATTTTATTCTGTTTTTAGTATTTTTTGTTATAGTGGCAACAGACATACATACATCATCTGTGAAAATTTCAACTCTCTAACTAAAACGGTTCATGAGATACAGCCTGGTGAAAGACAGACAGACAGACAGACAGATGGACAGCGGAGTCTTAGTAACAGGGTCCCGTTTTTACCCTTTGGGTACGGAACCCTAAAAATAGCAAAACATAATATTTGATGAAATTGTATATGTTTCAAGTAAATTGTGAAGTAAAAGATCAAGCTTTTCAACATTTCTTGTACTTTGCGAATCAGTTAAATATTCTTGAATTCGGAAAAATCAACAAAACTTGACATTAACTAATACAGTTAACACATAACTAAGTATTTACTGTTTCTTTCAAAATGACAATAATATTACTTTTGACATACGACATTGCTTCTCTCAAAAGATCACTTCTCAGCCTACGGCAAAACGAATTAAAGTTGTTGAAGAGAAGCAAAAATAATTGAATTCGTATTTCAAGATGCAATAATAAGCTACCTTTAAAATAATTTTAGGATTCCAGCCGTTATTAAAACCATGCGGCCTCTGAATAAGATGTTCTTACTTATAATTATTGTGTAGGTAGGTATATGTGTTATAATTTTTACTGATGTCCATAAGCTTTCATAACATTAATTAAAAACATGCTGGTTTCATTTAACGATATAAAGTACACCTTTAAAATATAGCTAGTAATATAGCTATAATAAACAGAAAATATAACACTTTAATAGAGTTTGTTTACTTTATGTTTGTTACTCAATCACAGAAAAACGAATGATCGGGTATGCGTGAAATTTGGCACACAGTTTAAACCTTAAATTAAAACAAAGAATAGCTTGGTCAAAAGTTCCCTAGGATTTTTCGACTGTTCACGTGGACGAAATCGCGGGCAGAAGCTAGGTTACTACTAATATTATAAAATGAAGTTTGGTTTGAAGCTAGATCTATATAGAATAGCATTGCTTAATGGAACTCTGTTACAATTTAATTTAAATTTTAACCGCCTCTGTGGTCTAGAGGTTTTCCCACCCGTGTAAGACGCAGGGGACCGCAGGGGTTTGATTCTCAGGGAGGGTACAATTTTTACTCGGTTTGGTTGGTGGTAGACCTTATTTCAAGTCCGCCTGGCTAGCTACCGCCATCTTACCTAAGTCTGACGCCATAACAACAATTTAAAAATTGTTCCGGCAGTTAGAAGTAAGATGGCCAGTTCCTCAGTGACGATTCCGGGTGTAGTGCGCTTCCACCTTCGGCCTTATCGTCACTTAACATCAGGTGAGGTGAAGGCCAAACACTATCCCGTTGTTCATAAAAAAAAACATAGAACTCACTTTTAATTATATCTATATATATATATTCAATAAAGCAGAACGAAGTGTGAAATATCACTTATAATTATAGGATAACCGATACAAATTAATAGGTAGCGTTTGTATTTTATAATAATATAACATATTATTCAGACTCTGTACTGTGTTTAAATGTGACCATTACATACAGTCCTCACTAATAATTATTTAAGTTTATTCTTTGATCAAAGTGAATACAATCACTTTAATCATTATCAGCGGTTCATTAGCCTCTTACCCAAATCGTTGACATAAACAATACCAAAAAAACAATATTTCGACTACATTGAATTTCTAACGAAAAATATAGTTTTAAATAAGTAATTCGATACAAAATGTGGAGGAACAGTGGTGTCAGTCAACTGGCGTTGACCTTCGATTCGTTCGACTGCAAGAAGACATTTTCGTGAGTGTTTTTGCAACCACAGGCTATTATGTAAAAATTGAAACTCGAATTCGAACTCAGTCAAGTGTGAATCTCAACGGAACTATACAGGGTGGATTTTTGAGACGGTACATTAAGGGCAGGTACTTTAACCGTTATAGTTACAGGAAAACGTTCCTAGGAAACCATCCATAACTTTTTAAGATATTATGAACTGCATTCATAGATTTTGGAAAAAATTACCGTTAGCAAAAAAAGGCTAAAATACCAAAAAAAAAATTTATGCCATTCGATCCTATTTCGTGTGGGGATCAAAAGACTCTATGGTACCATTTAAGGTATGAGTACTAGAAACGACAGAAATCGCCAAAAACTTTTCCCATACATTTGTACTGAAAAACTACAAATCTACTCGATTTTTTTTTATTTTAATTGCCAAACGATCTTATTTCTTACTGTGATCGAAATACTCTGTAAGGCTGACTGATATTTGAGTACAGAAACTTAGATCTTTTTTAGATCTAATTGGAGAAGATTGTGCCTGTGTATGAAGCCAGTGGTGCTGTGACTTACTGTAGTTTCTGTACTCAAATTTCAGTTGGCCTTAAAGAGCATTTTGATCACAGTAACAAATAGGATCATTTGGCAATAAAAAATATTTCAAGTCGGGTTAGGCAAAAAGCGACTTAGTCTATCTACGCATTAGGTACACCGATCTTAAGGGAATCTACGCATTAGGTACACCGATCTTAAAGGATCGTATTTCAGTACAAAATGTATGAGAAAAGTTTTTGGTGATTTCTGTCGTTTCTAGTACTCATACCTTAAATGGTCCCATAGAGTCCACGAAATAGGATCGATTGGCATAAAAATTTTTTTTTGGTATTTTAGAATTTTTTTTGCTAACGGTATTTTTTTCCAAAATCTGTGAATGCAGTTTATAATATCTTAAAAAGTTATGGATGGTCTCCTAAGAACGTTTTCCTGTAACTATAACGGTTAAAGTACCTGCCCTTAATGTACCGTCTCAAAAATCCACCCTGTAGAATTTTCATGGAAAACGTTAAAAGTTAAAACGCTTAGCTAAGCGAATTTGATATATTTTTCAGTATTTTAAGAACTTAACAATATTTTAACAATGAATACACGATAAATAAACATTTGAATTAACTTTTCTGTAGTTAGTAATTGTGTTTAAAACAACAGTTCTTCCATACACGATGGTAAATTCAAAAACCTCACGAAAGTTCTTAATTTCTTTTGCTTTTACACTACGGTATCATCGCTCTAGGTCTACGTTATTGAAACTTCTATCGTCCTACGTCCTACTAGAATGTGACTACGCGAATATCGCGCGAGTAAGTGACGCGAACAGCGCGTGTTTGCTCGATGACAAGAAATGTGTGTCCTTAATATAACAACGCGAACGATCATCGCGTGAATTAAAGACGCGACCATAGCGTACTGACGTCTCGACGCGATTCATATGTATGATCGCGGATTCGTACGAACTTAGTTCGCGCGAATAGATTTCAAACATTTTAGTCGCGCGACCGCTTTGCGCGAATGCCAATTAGGACACCTATTCGACATAGTACAGTAGCCCGTAGAACATTTAAATCACCAAAAAGGTTACCGTTTGCCGTTGTGATATGGTTATTTATTACGAAATTATAGATACTTTAACCCAAGTTTTATAGATCGCAACCCGCCGTAACCCATATTTGTATATCTCCAAAAATGATATTTTTTTTATTTTTCAAGGTTTACCACATGGTTTAGCTATTGTCGTGTTCTACAGCTTTGTTTGATTGCCACTGATAATAGTAAGACTATGGAAAGTGATCATACACAGATTTAAGACCAGATAAAGTCCAACCATTTTCATCAGGTCTTAAATCTGTGTATGACTACTTTTTATAGTCTTACTTTTATATGTGGCAATCAACCCAAGCTGTAGAACACGACCATAGCTAAACTATGTGGTTACACCTCGAAAAATAAAAAAAATATCAATTTTGGAGATACACAAATATAGGTTACGGTGGGTTGTGATCTGTAAAACTTGGGTTAAAGTATCTACAATTTCGTAATAAATAACTATATCACAACGGCAAACGGTAACCTTTTTGGTGATTTAAATGTTCTACGGGCTACTTTACTAACATTAGTATGTTTGATTGCGGATTCGTACGATTAAAATTCGCGCGAACTTGCGATGATCGCGTAGTCACGTTCTTTTAGGACGAACCCTGACACATAAGCACTTATATTGTTTGCCAATTATGACTAAAAATAAATTCGTAACTTTAGTTAAGTGGTTAGAAAAATAATGTTAAAGCAAGCGTTCTCGTCAAGGGGTAAACTTTGTTTTTATTATTTTGAAAAAGTCACCACTTATAGCTTCGAGTTGAAAAAACACAGAATAACAAATTACGTGGCAGTTACACAATTTGTCATCGCCATTTATCCGCTTCAATACATGATTGCTTCATTGCAACTCTCAATTTTCGAGCGAATTAAACGGTAGCTTTGGTGATAATAAGTCTATGCTTGGACGACATAAGTATTGGTTAACTCAGCCATGGATAATTTTGTCATTCTTCTTTGTCATACTGGGACCAGAACAGATGACAAAAGCCTTTAGCACACAGAACTGAGTGATGGAAATTAATTACGTGCCCGCGAGAAAACATACAATAACTTTTGCGCATACTAGGTACGTCTATGTACAATTATCATGAAATACGCTGTAATAGTTTTTATATTATCGAGTACAAGGTCAAGATTGTTTTAAAGTTTGTACAGTGCCACGTACTTAACCAAACTAACTTTTCCTGTAGTGTACTTGTGGCACTCATTAGTTTTTCGTGCTTAACTCTACCTATTAGTATTTTGATCATTATGACAAAATTAAAAAATATTAAAAACACGACTGCCCCGCCAAAACGAACTAGAAAGTTAAATAACAAGTGTCATTGCAGTCGGGGGACCATTTTCTGGATAATTTTTTAATCAAAGAGGTCCCCCGACTGCAATGACACTTGTTATTTAACTTTCTAGTTAGTTTTTGGCGGGGCAGTCGTGTTTTTAATATTTTTTAATTTATTTGTTTTACACATTTTAGTGACAAATTATATAGTTTTGGAATGTGCTTGCTAAAGCCATTCATTTGATGCCCATATTGTACTAATTGAAGAAAAAACATTTTTTTACATTTGAAAGTGGCGTCATACAGTCAAAAGTGTATAAGGATACACTTTTTACAGAAAAAAATATAGCCAGTGTCACTCGGAATGATGTAAGGATTCTAACGATATCCTATACATTCAAATCCGTTAAGGCATTTAGAAGTTTTGCTGGAATAAAGAAACTCACATACCCACAAACATACATGAACCCTGAACACATATACACTCCTTTTTGGGCAGTCGTGTAAATACGATTATTACTTAAGAAGAAAAATAATACAAATCCACTAACAACAAAGCTAGGATTTCCTAGGATGACGGTGCCGTCATTTAGCGGCGTAGTACGTTGTCTGTGTTAACGATACGGCGCAGTTTCTGACGTTACGGTGTCGCCGTATAGTTTACATAGACAACATTCAACGCCGCTATATTACGGCCGTAATATGACGTCACCGTCATCGTAGGAAACCCTAACTTAAGTCATTAAATTACTTTCGTGATCCAAGGACTTTTGCAATTATCTCCTGGCATTTGAATGAATGATATTTGTTATCAAAATTGATAAATCGTCAGCTCTATCGAGAATTTTAGAATTATACTTTTTCTCAAACATGCTTGGAAATTCGAACATTATTTTGAAAGTCTACTTCGTGCTAAATCGGAGTAGCTGGAGAGCCCAAACCACTCCAGCAATTTTGTATGAAAATCCATTACTACCGTGTGATAATGGATTCTCATACAAAATTAAAAGCGTGTTACTATTATAGTACAACTGCAGCGGCAGCAATACATGCATTGAAGGATGAACGTGAAAATGTGGGCTAAGGCGAAGCCGAGGCGCACATACGTGAGTCCATCAGTGCGTAGTTGCGGCCAAGGCTTGTATAGTACTTTTCTCAAACAATGCGCGGAAAACTTTTTAAACATATTTAAAGTTACAGTAATCGGAACTTTTTCGAATTGCCATTTTCAAAGAGCTATTGGCTCAATTAATATGTTGAATCTTGATAGATTATTCAGGTGCTATTTTTTTAATAATATAATATATAAGTATACAGGGTTATTAATAAAATTTTCCCAAAGTTTAATTCGCCGTTCTTATAATGGTTATAGAATTCATATTCCTCAGCCTTTCTAACACCGTTATGCCAGCAACCTGACTACCAAATCAGGTTCCCAAATCTGGCCGCCATATCTAAAGGTTGCATTGAAATTTACTGGTGGAATCAATCTCGGTCGCGTGCCGGTCACAGCTAAATCGCTCCTGCGATCTGATCTGCGATGCGCTTAGCTGATAAGGCACCTATTTCCTATTTTAGCGCTCGCGAAATGGCGGCCATCCGTCATGCTATTTCGTTAACGATATTGATAATTTAGAAGCTACAATTTTGTTTGCAATTGCATCCGTTTGGAATTTCGTATTCGGTGAGAATTTCTGGATTACTTAATATCTTCAACACCCAAAATTCATCATAATTGATTCATGCGTGAAAACGTAAGAAATTTACAGTCAGTTTTACAGATTAGTTTGGAATCGGATGATTCGTGTACATTTTTCCTTTTAGGTTTTATGGTATGACTTGACAGCATGGGCGTAATTTGGGGGGGCAAGGGGTGGCAGTTGCCCCCCAGATTTATCCAACCCAGTGTTTTGCCCCCCGAGAATGTTAGAGACTCCAGAACGTAGCCGACAGCCGTGAACGACTCTTTCATTTATTATTACTATTTAGAGCAGCAGAGTTACCAAGAAGGGGAAAAAATTGGGGAAGGGAGTTACGTACTTTTCTATTACTTACTCTTTTTTATTATTAAAGTCCCCCGGTCTAAAATCATTTTATTTATAATTAAATAATTATATAAATTATTGGTTTAGTGGTGTGATTTTATCCAGGGGTTCTCTCTCATATTAATTGCTGGTCATTCTTTCCTGTGATAATAGCATCATCCCTTTTAACCTTTTCTATCACAATAATATTTCTGGTATTAAGTATATTAACACGCATATAACTTAGGCCTCGACTTTCAGCGACAAATAATCGCGCTGCACGGCCGTTGGTTTTTACTGTTGACAGGCAAGAGTACAAGATTAGTGGATGAAACTGACTAAAAATCGTGCTGCGCGGCTGATAGTTTTTATTGTAGACAGGCAAGAGTACAAGATTAGTGGATGAAACTGACTAAAAATCGTGCTGCACGGCTGTTAGTTTTTATTGTAGACAGGCAAGAGTACAAGATTAGTGGATGAAACTGACTAAAAATCGCATTGCGCGGCCGTTTGTTTTAACTATAGACAGGCAAGAGTACAATATATGTGAATAAAACTGGCTAATAATCGCGCTTCGCGGCCGTTTGCTTTTGCTGACAGTGTAGATAGGGAAGATAACAAGATTACTGGATGAAACTGACTGAAAATCGCACTGCGCGGCCCTTTTTTACTAAAGACAGGCTAGAGTACAAGATTAGTGGATGAAACTAAGTAAAAATCGCGCTGCGCGGCTGTTTGTTTTTGCTATAGACAGATTAAACAGGCAAAAACGATAAGATAAGAAGATTAGTGAATGAAACTGTCAAAAAATTTCACTGCGCGGCCGTTTTTTACATTAGACAGGCAAAAGTACAAGATTGGTGAACGAAACTGTACTAAAAGCGCGTGCGACCGCTAGTCTATGATAAAATGTAGTATTAAAGGTTTTTTTGTAGGTCTTGCCCCCCCAGTTAAAAACCTGAAATTACGCCTATGCTTGACAGGTTTTAATTAATGAAAAATTGAAACATCACTTCTTAAAATTAAGTTAAGTTTATCATAGGGTTGATCCGCTGTGTTAGGCATTTAATTCCGAAGCCACAAGAATTATGGCTTATATAACTTTTTACTGTATTGGAACAAAATCCAGGACTAATTCAATCATCGATGATAATGCCATCGGAATTAAATGCCTAACACAGCCGGACCAACCCTATGATAAACTTAATTTTAAGAAGTGATGTTTCAATTTTTATTAATTAAAACCTGTCAAGTCATAACATAAAACCTATAAAGAATGCTTGTAAATGTTTTATAAGAAAAATGTACATGTAGGTATCAAGAATAACACACAATAGTGTAAATAGTAACAAGTCATTATTTATAGTGAATTCTCAAAAATATTGCTTTCTCACCCTCGGCTTAGCTAAATACTTTAAAATTGCGAGAAACTTCTAAATACCAAAGAATAGGTGGTTAATGCTTACCTGGAAATAAGTATTGAAAAGTACAGTAATTTGTGATACTAGTGGTAAGCGACGACTTTGCTCGTTTGTTTTTATTAAATATTAAGACTATTCCAAAAGGCAAATTATGTAGTAATATCTTTTGAGTTTTCTGAGGTTTATAAATCAGCTAACAGAAATAAACCTTAAGCAAAAAGAAATAATCCTGTATCTAAAAAAAGACTACAATAAACGCTATAACAAGTATGTTTAACTTTAATGGAGTTTTAGTGAAAAACTTAAAATTATAAACAAACTTAAGAAATTTATTATACCTAATGCTTTAATTAATGGAGAACTTCGTTTTTTAGGGTTCCGTACCCAAAGGGTAAAAACGGGACCCTATTACTAAGACTCCGCTGTCCGTCTGTCTGTCTGTCTGTCTGTGTAGATTATGTATTTCTGTTGCTGCTAAAACAACAAATACTAAAAACAGAATAAAATTATTATTTAAGGTGGGGGTCCATACAACAAACGTGATTTTTTTGCCGTTTTTTGCCCGATATTAAAAACGACAACAGGTAGACAGTTAAAATTTCCACAGATGATGTATTTTTATTGCCGCTATAACAAAAAATACTAAAAACAGAATAAAATTGATATTTAAGGGGGGCTCCCATACAACGAACGTAATTTTTTTGCCGATTTTTGGTACGGAACCCTTCGTGCGCGAGTCCGACTCGCACTTGGCCGGTTTTTTTATTGTTATTACGTTGATATATCTTGAAAGTAAATTTCAAACAGTAAATTGCGTGAAAAATACTTTAACTTTGCACTCTTTATATAGAAACATTCATTCCAAAATTGCTTGCAAAATTTCACACTGTTTCCCCGAATTTTTACCGTTCACACCCTACTCGTTAAAATATGTCATAATTACGCCCCATCGCACATAAATATGACTTTGTAGAAATCATCAAAATAACGTCATCGAAATATCTTCCATACACCTTCTAAGAAAACAACTCATTAGCTCTTTTATCTGAACTGTTGTAATTTAAATGCGTTATACTAGGAACTTTATATGTTCGTTATAACTAATGTAGTGATGTTAACAAATGACATACTTAGTTATTTACTTTATTTGCAATGTTAACGCATGGAGTTATAGGGGAGTAGGTACACTTACGGATTCAAAAAAGTTGACGCCAAAGTCCATGCATTCTGCCTGTAGGGATTGTAGGCAGGTAGTATGGAGGGAAGTAGCCACTAGTAGGAAGGCCAAAGTGGAAGATCTTCCTCCGGGCTGGATAGTATTTGCCCGGGGACCGCGGTCCAACCGATGATGGTTGTAAGTTGTATATATAGTTTGGTGGCTGAGAAAACTCCGATAGCGAGATGTAGGTTTCTCCATATATTCTTCATACTACGAAGTGTTATTCTTTACTAATCTTTGTGTTCATTCGACACTAGCGCCATCTAGTAACATGGTGGTTGAATCTTGTTGTAACCGTGTTGCTATGTGCGGCGGTACGGTATGGTAGATGCCGCTACACTGCCCATTCATCAATGAATCATTTTTGTTTTTTTTACCCGACTACGGTGAAGCCATAACAGAGAGTATTAGACTTTACCTACCTGAGAAATTTAATATGAACTTATTGAAGGTCAAATTAAAAAAGAATCACCATATTTGTGGAAACGGATTCTATACGTTATTTCCTGATTTTTGTCTAACGAAACATTTTCAGATTTTTAAGAATTTCGTAACAAACAATGGCTTCAAAACGTCATTACTCAATATATATCTCATGTGCACGCATACAAACGCAACCTTTCAACTCGGCCGCACGCGGCAGCGTAGCACGCACTCGCAGGCGCGGTCTGTTGTGTCTTGTACTGTTTGTAATGCTTTTTTAATACCGAAAATGAAAATCGTTTCCCATCAATAATTTTCCATCAACAGAAACGGTCCTGGGACCGTACCGGCTAACGAATCAAACTTCGGAAAATTTGCCGAGTTTCAAATTAAAAATAAATTGAAGTAAAGAATATCGTATCGTACTATTTGTTGAAGTTATTTGGAAGATGTGGATGTTTTTGTGACCTCATGAATTAGGGTTCGCCATTTTGGCCCAATTGGGGCTCGATTTATCTGTTTCAATTTGAAACCCGGCAGACTTTTCGAAGTTCGATTCGTTAGCAGGTACGGCCCCTGATGATGGGACTTTAATGGGGATCTCCACACAAAGTTTAAGCTAGATGGCGCTAGCGGCAAACGGACCGCTATCAATGATTTTGATTGGTTAAAAGTTTTTAATAAAAACAAAACCTCCTTCAAAAACCTTGAAAATAATCTAACAAAAAACAGTTTCAAAATAAATTAATGGCTCTAAAAAGCAAGAAATAAAATATTGAAATCTGCATAATAACTTACTCGAAAATTTGTATGCATATCTTATATTAAACAACGCCTTTTGAAGTCGGGTGGGGGGGGGGGGACGAACGATATTTTTTATCTAAACTAATATATCTAAACTTTAACCATGGGTTTAAACCCCACCCGACTTCATAAGACGTTGTTTAATATAAGATATGCATACAAACTTTCGAGTAAGTTATTATGCAGATTTCAATATTTTATTTCTTGCTTTTTAGAGCCATTAATTTATTTTGAAACTGTTTTTGTTAGATTATTTTCAAGGTTTTTGAAGGAGGTTTTGTTTTTATTAAAAACTTTTTTATTTTAAACTTTTTTGTGGTAAGTATATTTGGTGATGATATTATCTAAGTTACAATAGCCTTATGTCAACGGCTCATCACCTTTTACTTAGTACTGCTTTTCCCGACGCAGGGGCGTTTATTGTTGAGGAGTTCTCCTGGTACTTCACTATCAGCTCCACTTCACCATTTGAATTATGATGAGCATAAATAGCCTAGCAAATATATTAAAGTAATCGTATCGTACCAGTGAACTACTTACTATTGAATAGTTCCGATGATCATCTATGCTGGGCCTCATCATCAGTTCTACTTCACCAAAATGGTACTTTTCGAAAGCAAATGCACAAGTTACTTAAGAAAATACTAAAATCGCTATAGATGTGCCTTTAATATTTGAAGAGTTCCCTCGATTTCTCCAGGATCCCATCATCAGATCCTGATTTCATGACAATGGGACCAACTTGGAAGTATATACTTTCAAACAAAAAAAGAATTTTTCAAATCGGTCCAGCCGTCTTCGAGTAATCGAGTAACATACATTAAAAAAAAAGATTCCGACGAATTGAGAACCTCCTCCTTTTTTGAAGTCGGTTAAAAATACATGAAATAAAACACTTTTTAACGGATACTAGCGCAGTTTTATTGAAAGTTTCTAGTTTTAGTAGTATAAGTAAGTAAGTATTTAGTTGGTATTTGGTTTAATTTTTTATTTTCCCGACGTTTCCGCATCTTTGAAGCTGCCGTGGTCACAGGGGACTGAAGTCGCTCATGAGCCTACCCTCAAGCGATGACCCCGTGACCACGAAACGTCGGGAAAATAAAAATGAAACCAAATACCAACTAAATACCAAAGTACTTTCAATAAAACCGCGCTAGTATCCGTAAAAAAGTGTTTTATTTCATGTCTAGTGAGCGCGTAAGCGAGAAATGGTAAAAATACGTCAAAAATTACATTTGACATTTGGAACAACCAATCAAACGATTTTAGGACATTTTGGAGAGGAGATCTAAGGGACAGTGAGCTGCTCTGTGGCACAGGAGTTAAGCAACCTTCGCCACGGTCGGTCATTGGATAGGTGACCAAAAATGTATTACCTCGAATTCCTCTGTGCTTTGGAAGGCACGTTAAGCCATTGTCCTGGCTGCATTAGCGGTCATTAACACCCACCAATTGGCATTGGGCCTGCGTGGTTGGATATGGCCCATCCTTCTTACCCACCCATAAGGAAGGCGTGTGCCCCAGGTGGGGACATTTAAATGGCTGATATCGAAAGGACACTATACATATTATATTTGGCGATTTTGATTTCTACTTACCTACGTTGTACGGAGGTAAAGGGTACAAATAACGAAGTGAATTTAAAAGGGTTATAAGGTTATTTAACTTACAATAAAAACAAAATATATATAAAAACATTGAATATTACCTATATTACCTATAGCCATAATTTTAGGCCATCTAAGAATTGAGATTGTGTCAAACAATAAATAATTGTTTTTCACGCTATACAGCTATAGGTCAGGCAGTATGCCTGACCTATATGAGGGTGGAAATGACGGCTACGGCAGGGCCCCGACACGACATACCGTCCGTGCGGAATAGCCTCCTTCCTACTACCAGGAGCCGTACCGGTTAATAATAATACGAATTTATTTCAGACTAAGTCCATATGGTGTTAGTAACAATTTTCTTACGAACTAGGGTTAGTAACAGCAATACGACATCATTTAAAATTAACCTAACTGGGAAACATGAGCGACCCTGCACTACCCAGATGTTCTAGCAGGGCGCGACGTGCAGGCGCATCCAGTGTTGTAGCAGTGGAGAGTCTCACCTGTTGGCCAGTGTACTTACAATGCTGTTGGCGCTCTCCCGCAAACGTTTCAACAGTGACGCAACACGCTTCCTGATAATAGCATGGAACCCATCAGTACGTGCCTCTGTGAACATTCCGGATGCACTGCAGAAACGTGGTAGCCCCATCAGCATTCTAAACCCACCACTTAAATTGGACACGCAGCGCGCCGTACACCCTCTGCGTGTAGTTGACCCATAGGCTGCTCGTATAAAAAGCCTTGAAAAGTGTTATCTTTACTGGTCTAGAGCACCGAGCAAACCTACGAGCCAGCATGTTGCATCTGATGGACAGCGCCCTGCGTTTCCTCTCGATATCTACATTATCACGAAACTTACATGGCTATCGTAATCGTTTTCATTCGATAGATGGACGTCACACATTGCTCCTTCTATTTGGCATAAATAAAAACTTACCAAAGAAAAGTAGCAATGTATCACATCCATCTGTCAAATGAAAGCGATTACGATAGCCATGTTAGTTAGCCAGTACGGCCCCAGGAGCTTAGAGAAGGGAAGTAAGGGGAGCAGGCATACCTACGAAAAAAGCGTGCATACCTACTGCATTGTTCTATATTGTAATGGAACAAAACATGGCGGCTTAGCTTAGTGTACTTACACCTTATGTTAACAGCATAGAGTTGAAATTGTAACATGTTACAGGAAACAAATACGGCGGACACGGCACGCGCCTGACGCACTATTCCCGCTGGTGATCGGGAAGGGGACATGTGGGACTCGCCAGGAGGGGACCGCAACATTCAACGTTGCGGCTCCCGCCACGACTGCCTCCCGTAATTCCACCAAGTCAAAGCTCGGTGGAATCCCAGGAGGAGGGAATACCCACTAAAAAACTACGGCACTTGCCCTCTCGCCGCCGGTTGGCCCTGAGGGTCCCCTTTGGGAGTCGCCTCATTAGACCCGGCGGCGGCCCGGTTTCCCGAGCCCCCTCGCGGTTGGGAGATGGCCGAGCAAGTTTAGCCATCTCCCCAGACAGTTGAGACCGTGCTAGGCAGGCGATGGGTCACCCCCCATCGCCCGCTTGGCCTCGATTAGGGCGACGCCTCCTTACCCTCATCCGTCTGTGGCGGAGAGGAGCCGCCTGAGCATCCTCTTCGCGTTCTCTCTCCGCTGTCTCCTTCTGTAGAACGACATCCTCACAGAAGGAGACTACTGCTTGCCATGATCTCTCGCTGCCCAGCATCGCATTTATGACGCTGGGCAGGGAGAGATCCGCTCCCATTATTGCCACGAGGTCCCGACGCTGCTCCGACTATGCAGGGCACGCCTCGAGCCTGTGCTGCGCGGTGTCCAGGACAGCGTCACACTGGTGGCACTTTGGAGTTTCCTCACGTTGGATGCGGTGCAGATATTTGTCGAAGCACCCGTGGTTCGTTAGGATCTGCGTGAGGCGGTATGTCATCGCCCCATGTCTCCTATCTCTCCATTCTTGGAGCAGTGGGCGTATCGCCTCCACTGTCCTTTCGCCCGCCTCCGGAGACTCCAGCTGTCGTCGCCATTCGACCAACAGCTCCTCCTCCGCCCTCCTCCTTAGCGCAGTCACCTCCTCTGGGGCCAGACGATCCCCTCGTCTACGGGACTCTTTTCTCTCGAGATACACCCTCTTGAGCACTTGGGCCTCCAACTCCCATGGGGGTGTGCCCGCTAAAGCACAGGCCGCTGTAAAGGAAACCGTCTTAATACTTACATGACCTGGGGCCGTACCAGCTAACTTACATGGCTATCAAAACGATTCAGATTTATGCAAATCGAAATTCGATTGGAGACCCAATGAATCTGTCGTACCGGGGAGAATGCCACACCGGCCCCCCACACAGCGTCATGGCTGGCGGCACTAGCGGCGAGAGGGTAGGTGCCGGGGTTTTTTAGTGGGTATTCCCTCCTCCTGGGATTCCACCGAGCTTTAACTCGGTGGAATAACATGAGGCAGTCGTGGAGGGAGCCGCAACGTTGAATGTTGTAGTTCCCTCCTGGCGAGTCCCACATGCTCCCTTCCCGATCACCTGCAGGAAGGGAAGCGCGTAAATGCGTTTTTCCTCGGCATACAAAAAAAAAACCGGACAAGTGCGAGTCGGGCTCGCCCACCGAGGGTTCCGTACAGACCTACATCTATACATAAAATAAAGCTATAGAAAAGTTGTGTCGGTACAAAGGAAATATTTTGAAAAAAAGTGGTTGGTAGTTATTAGTTTTTTATATGAAAACTGTACTACGGAGAGTTCAAGCTTTATCCCAGGTTCTACCTACCGGAATTATGTGAAAAATTGCTTAGTTTATAAGTTGGACTCCAAGCTACCAAACTGTAAAAAAATACCATCAAAATCCGTTCAGCAGACTGCTATATATAGATAACCATTTGATATCCTTTGTCGCCACGTAGAAAATAACCCTTCCAGGGATTACGACAAAGAATTGACCACGGGCGAAGTTTGAAATGGAATAGTACATTACTGCAGCGGCACTCAAGACAGGCATTGAAGAACATACGTTAGTCCATCAATGCCTAGTTGCGGCCAAGGCTTGTGTAGTACTTTTAAACTTTTAACTTTTTAGTTTTAAAAGTTTTAAGCTTTTTATTTTAATTTTAAATTACTTACAGTAATTGAAAAAAGAAAATGGAAAGTGGAATGTGCACATAAAGGCCTTTCATTTGATACATATATTGAAAAAAAAATCCAGTTTTTTTCATTTATTTCCAGTTTTTCATTTTTTTTCCAGTTTTTGGAATGTGCTCATCAAGGCATTTCATTTGATACCCATATTGCAAAAAAAATAATTACCTTTCTTTTTTAATTTTTTTTTTAGTTTTCTTAAAAAACTTTTCAAAAAAACTTTCATTTGATACCCATGGGTATTGAAAAAAAAATTTTTTTTCGTTTTTAATTATTTTTATCTTTTTGGAATGCGCTCATCAAGGCCTTTCATTTGATACCCATATTGCACCAAAACAGTTATTTTTCGTTTTTATTTTTTTTTCAATTTTTTGGAATGTGCTCATCAAGGCCTTTCACGTGATACCAGTATACCGAATATTAAAAAAAAATTTTGGAATGTGCTCGCTCATCAAGGCGACATTTGATACCTATATTTGTGTTTCATTGAAAAGTTCGCTCCATTTCTGAATTACACGTGTGTAATGAGTTTTAATAGAAACATTGCTGGACAGACGCCGGCAATTTTGTATGAAAATTCATTATAACACGTATTCATTCATAGTAATGGATTCTCATACAAATATTGACGGCGCGGTTTAGGTCTGTCCGTAAACTCTGATTTAGCACGAAGAAGGTTGTCAAAATAATGTTCGAATTTCCAAGCATTTTTGAGAAAAAATAAAATAATTACAAACCCACCGCACCTGTATAAATTACAAGTACTGTTGATTGTCAACAGATGGCGCTGTATATCGATAGTACACTGTATAATGTTCTGTGAAATGGTTTTATCTATCGCAATGTTATTAGAGAAAATGGGTGTATTCCAACAGGACCCTTTGGTTGTGTGAAGCCGAGACTTTTATTGTAGTGGTGGCTACCTCGGCTGACCTTACCGAGTAAACTGTCTTGATTATACTTGGTGCCAAATGCTCCAAGCAACATTGGAATGCGATGCACCCGCATTTTAATGTAAACTGAAACAATCTACCACTGAACTATTCAACACTTGACACTGGCAAAAATTACTTCCAAGAAGAAAGTAGATTGCCAAAACAAAAATAAGAAGAAGAAGACCCCCTGTCATACAGCGTGACACACCGCCATGTTGCGAAAATATTTAGAGCCAAATTTATTACTTTTTAATTTTATTTTTAAAAGTAATTAACTATTACAATATTTGAAAGGATCTGAATAATTAATAATAATAAATTTTGATATTTTTAAAAGAATTAGTGGCGCGATTAATCCAAAAGTAATTAGAAGTTAAACTATGACCGCGCAATGCCGCGCATACCGTTGTTTCACCAAGATGATTAATAATTACGTATTTTAATGACCATATTTTATTATGATTTAATTACAAATATACAGTTTTCAGATTTATTCCTGTAAGTGTAGTATAAGACGCTATTACCTGCCAAATTTCATAGTTGTAGGTCAACGGGAAGTACCCTATGAATTTTGGTTCCTTTGAGAGTATCGAAAATGCGTTTTTTGCGCCCTAAACGGCAGTATCTTTTTTTTACGTTAATTTAGAAGTTTGATTTTTTTACAGCTTCAAGGGCCCGTAGACCTTAGTATATGGTTTAAATTTCAATTCGATACCTCCACGCGTTTCCGAGATAAAGGGTCTTGACAGACAGACGGACGGACGGACAGACAGACAGACGGACAACAAAGTGATCCTATAAGGGTTCCGTTTTTTCCTTTTGAGGTACGGAACCCTAAAAAGGAATACTTACATGGAACATTAATTCATAGAAAACACATTTATCATATTCCCACTTGTAATTATGTTGTAATTGTTGTAATTACAATTGCATACATTTTTAACCATTGCCGTTACTATACAGGATGTTTGGTAATAACCTTATATAAAGGACAAATTTGTTATATTTATAAAAAACCGGTTTAAAACCACAACATTATTGACACAACTCTTTATGATTAACTGCATAGTGGTAAGTTGGCAACCCTAGATCGAAACTGTGTTTTGCTTTTTATTTTCGAATACATTAGTTTATTTGTACCTAGGGTTGTCATTGTGCATTATTCCATACAAATAAAAAAACAAACTTTCTCTGGCGGTTTTAGGATTTATAATATTTTTTCAGAGTTGAATGCATGATACCCTATCTACCATATTCGGTTTTAGAAGGCTTAACAAACAGCCTATATAAGAAGGGTTGACGTTTCCTGAAAATATCCGGCGTGTTATCATAAGAATTTTATATAATCGCCTTGTTAGAACCCTCTATTTAGTTAGAAATTCGACTTGGGAGGGACCATTTAGTCGGAAACCCGTATAATGCGTTGTTAGCTGTTAAGAAAATAAGCACCGTAACAGTAAATAGTTTAGATGAATAGCTGATAAGAAGTAGTTAGTTATTATTTATTATTAAAACTCATAACGACATTATAATCATGACTCTCTTTGATTTGACTGTAAAATAATATCCGCAGTGGCAAATACTTATTTGGTCCTTACAATTTTTTTTTTGACATACAAGAATCTTATTATAGAAGGTTATTTTTAGTTCATTGAAACCTCTCGTATGGTTGATCAAACCATCAAACTGAACAACTTTAATTATGGGACCAACCTCGAAATCACAAAAAAAATCTGCTGTTCCATACAAAAGTACAATGCCTACTCTATGTAAATGTATGAATCATGGTCCCATATTGAAAGTTGTTCAGTTTGATGGTCTGATCAATCTCACGAGAGATTTTCAATGAACTAAAAATAAACTTGTATATATTATTAAAAAAAATACCGTGAAATTGTCTGTTAGCAAAAGTGTTAAAGGATACCGGAAGATTATCTTTCTTTCTTGCCGAGGATACAGTCAATGAGAAAAGTAATATTTCATAACCTGCATACAAAAGACATCAACGCAACAAATACTTTTTACAAAGGATTTCCTATTTGAGATCGAATTATACTATTCTGCGAATACTGATATTATGTCGATAATGAAATATTGATATATAATTATAACGATGCTTTTTTTCGACGTTTGTTTTTCTTCAAAAATATTTGAATTACATACACTTTGAGATTACCTACCTTAGACTCTCTAGCTCCTAAATCTTAAAATATGGACTACAGTTCAGAATTAATAATCAATCCACATTTAGGAACAGGCCTGATCTAGATTAGTTGCTATGTCAAAATCAAAGTCAAAATATCTTTGTTCAAGGATAGACCTGTAACGTTACAGGGGAAAGAGGTCAGCACGGCCACGTGGCCTCTTTCCCGGCTCTTTCCTCTTCGCAATTTCAAATTATGTCTGATTTTTATGTTTGTTCCAAAAAATAATACATCAAAAATTGAGTATTTGCTGTCTGAGACTTGACTTTTCGGGATGAATGTAAAATCTCAACAATTTTTGTAATATAATTGTTGTTACATAATTGTCAACGCAACTGTGCCGTAAATAAGATGCCTATTTTCTTTGCCGTTTGATCGAAATCCTCGAATCCTTTGTTGGAATTATAACATAATTATGTGGAGCCTTGGCGCTTCATTGTCCCCGTGACAGGCTGAATCCAGATTAGTTACTATGTAACGATTGATATTAATTAAAAATTAACGACAGTTGCTTAGCAATTCATCCAAGCTTAGCAAGCAACTATTCTGGATAAGGCGCATCCCTATGTTCGGATTGATTATTGAATCTGGGGGTATGTGGATTGATTATTAATTCTGGCCGTACGTCGGTACAATAAAATTTCAGATTCTATCTCTGATTAGTTATAATTATAACTATAATAATTAGTTAAACTGTTTTGTTGGGTTGAACCATAGTCAAAGTTACGTACGGTACGTGTACAGCAAACAGTACATTCAGTACGGCAAAGCTGAAATACCTTCATTATATTTCCTTTATGGCGTCACAATATCACAAATCCTTAGCTTTTACTTTGGAAGCATATTGAGATATCCTTAGTTAATTCACTAACATTGGAGGCCAAGAACCCGCTTCGGGTGACAGAGCCAGCATTATGATTATATAACTTAAGTTACACGGTAATCCAAGCGTCAATAAAATACATCAGTCACCATCAGTAATGACTATTTCGACCATTCGGCAATAGGCATCCATCTTACCGCTTAGTTTTACTCTGCAGAATTGGTTAATAAAAGTGATCACTGTGTACAGGGCAGGTGTGTGTGTAAAGGGCAGTATACACTAAGCCACTATCTCTAAATAAGTGAAAGTTCGTTTTTCACATAATTAGATATTGTGGCATAGTGTATCCTGACCTTTAGCTGTGCAAAAGCGAACGCGAGCCATGTAACAGAATAAATACATGTACATTATTACCGCTTACCGTTTAACCGTGTTTACATTGTATATCAATCTGGCCACTTATTTATCACTTAACGTCTATAAATCATGAATTAGTGATTTATCGGAGGCAGCAACAGTGATTAAGGCTGAGCGTATGTTAAGATGCAGGCTACCACCACAGCACAGTACCTTCCAGATTTATCAGAACGGGGCAGTTCAGATGAGACAGACATAGGCTACGTACAGTACGAGGCAAAAATCTTGAAATCAGGTGGGGATTGCGCGAAACGCGTATTTTGGGTATGCGTTGCGGTGAGGTACGCGGGCGGTGGGAGGTGGGATATCTCAGGATTTTTGAACTCTTCTCAGGATTGCGGCCGGATTTTGCAAATCTCAGGATTTTAGGAATTTTCAATAAAATACAGTGCATATTTGATTGAATCAGGCGTCACTTGGCGGAAGTCCCAAACCATTTTGAAATAAGAAAACCGGCCAAGTGCGTGTCGGGCCACGCGCAGTAGGGTTCCGTTGGTACATTATACCATACCATATTTTAATACCGCTATCATTTTTCGTCTGAAAAAATAACTTTGTTTTTCACAGTGTTTGTATGAATGACAAAGTTATATTTGCGGTTTTGGAAAATGTACTATATCTTGAAAACTAATTACTATATCTCGTTCAAACCAATTTTCGTTGAAAGTGTTTATCAAGATCTATAGCTTATATTTTTTTTAGATTTTTCACCCTCTTACTTTAAAAGTTAAAGGGGGGGGGACACACATTTTACCACTTTGGCGGCAAATATCTTTCAAACGGTTGACTTTGAAAAAAAATAGTCATCGAAACCTCAATGTCATTTTCAAAGACCTATCTATAGACACCCCACAAGTATTGGTTTGATGAAAAAAAATATTTTCAGTTTCAGTTCCATGTATGGGGAGCCCCCCTTAATCTTTTATTTTTTTTATTTTTGTATAAAAATCGTAAAGCGGTTCACAGAATACACCTACCTACCAAGTTTCAACTATGTAGTCTTAATACTTTTGGAATAAAGTGGCTGTGACATACGGACGGACAGACAGACAGACAGACAGACAGACAGACAGTCAGACAGACAGACAGACAGACAGACATGACGAATCTATAAGGGTTCCGTTTTTTGCCATTTTGGCTACGGAACCCTAAAAAGAAATATATGTAGCTTACTTCCGTAAGTAAGCTACATATATTTCTTTTTTCAAAAAAAATACAGTGCATTTTTGAAATAAACTTATTTCTACGGCAGCAGTGCTGCGGCAACACTGCCGACATCGGAATCATACTTTAAGACGGTTCTCACACTGGCAACGCGCGCGGTCGCGGGGCTCCCGTGCGCGTGTTTTACTTTGTATGCAAGTACATCAATTTGTATAGAAAACCGCTTGGTCCAACACACCGAAGCCGCGCCGAGACGCGGGAGCGCGTGACGCCGCGAGCCGCCGGCGGCACGCGGCGTGCGCGCCAGTAGGCGCGGAAATCGCGGGGTACAACACACTGAGCTCCATAGTATCGTGCCGGTTTTTGTACGTAAGCGCGGGGCCGCGTCTGACGCCGATCGGCGCGGAGGCGCGTCGAAAACCACCCGAATTGGCGTCACGCTGCGCCGTCGCCGCGCGCGTCAAACGCCAAACCGCGCCCCGCGACGGCACGCGCCGGCAGTGTGAGAATCGCCTTAGGGTACTGTATCAGCAGTGCGCTCCAAATTGAACCGTAATGTTATGTGCGAAAGGCTCAATTTGAAGTGAGCGGATAAGTGTCGCGACCGCATAGCTATGCGGTCGCGCGACTTTTCTCCGCTCAGTTCAAATTGAGCCGCCTTTCCATAATATTACTGTTCAATTTCGAGCACATTGCTGCTTGCTGTTGAGATGGGAATCATTGTCCAAATAAGCGATATTTAATCAGAAGCGATTCTTAAAAAACTATTTTATTTACCCTAGTATCAGAAATGATGATTAGTCCAATAAAACTAGCTTTATCTGGACATAATTAATAAACTCGTTGTTTTTATTAGTTTGGATATTGATATTAAGTGTCCAATATTAATTAGATATGTGATATAAGAAATCCGGGGTGGTAACCGTTTCATATAAAAATCATGAGATTTCGTACATTACCTAGCTTTTTCCTAAAAGCAAAATAGTTAACCAAATTCCTTGTTAGTATATTTTTATGGTGCATTAAAATGCTATCACCTAATAGCAAAATTGAACTGAATCCAAATTAACATGTTCGTTTTTTTCACAGTATTCATCTGATCTCAATATCTAGATAAGCCAAAATGGTAACTATGATGCTTGTATCTTATTAAGCTATGATGCGTCTTTTTAGACATTTTAGACAAATATTAAACATTTATTTTTTACGTTTTAATAATAATGTACTTATCAGTAGTTATTTTTTTTTTAGTTTTATGCGATGTTTCTTAATGTTTATGTCCCAATAAAGCTAGTTTTATTGGACTAGATATGATGAATGATAATAATATGAATACCTATGAATTTGCCGTTTTGTATGGAGAATTTTAAAGCATTTTCCATACTAACATTTTTTTAATTTATTTAACAACCATGAATGCTTTTTTAAATTTTTAAGCATTAATGTTTAAACGCTAAGATAACGTACGCCACTTAAATAGGTTAAGCGAAAAATATAAGTTTTGGCTAAGTTAAAACAAATAAAGTGGTCATTTCTACTAACAAAAATATATTGATAGTTGTCTATGATGGTCATCATTCGATATAATATCAAGCAATAATTGATGAATATTTGAAATCATAGAAGTGACGATGTCACTATTTGTGAGAGAAAAACGCCAAGTTGATAGGTGGGAACCCAAATATTAACAAAATCAAGCACACTATTAATTGAAATGTTTAACTTTATTAACTGATAACTTGGATTAACTTCAAATAAAAAAGATAAATAAAAATGACTTACTTCAACTCTTTGGTTCAACAAAATGGTAGTGAGCATCGCCGTAATATGATGACTGATGAATAAAATAACGAAATACTAATAAAAATCGTAAACATTTTAAACTTTTAGAGTAGGTTGTATATTGTTGTATACCTCTTGGTTTTATATATTGCGTTTTATTTGTTTTATCAGTCGGTAAAATGTATAGCAAATTTGTCTAAGAAACCATTTTGATAAACACAATATTTAATACTAGCGGCCGCCCGCGGTTTCACCCACGTGGTTCCCGTTCCCGTAGTAATATCGGGATAAAAAGTATCCTGTTTTAATCCAGGCTATCTACTGTCTGTGTACCAAATTTCAACCAAATCCGTTCAGTAGTGTTTGCGTGATTGAAGAACAAACATCTAAACATCCAAACACACAAACTTTCACATTTATTATATTAGTAGGATAGCTGCCGAACAAATTTCCTACGCGTTGCATACAAACTACTCAAGCGTGACGTCATAATTGAGTAGCCGTTAGTATGGAGCGTTTTTGGGTGAGTCCATTTGTATGCATTTCAAACTGTGATCTCGGGAAGTTTTTATACTAGTGAAATAATTATTTTACCAATGTTTTTTTTGAGAGGTAATTTATTTAACATAATAAAAAAATTCACAGATCTCGTGCTTTTCACGACCTTCTGGTACATTGAAAATGAATTTAATGAATTAAATAAAACAAAATTTGTTCGTAAATATTTTGTATTATTATTAAATATACCTATATAAGTAGGTACTATAACTAAAACATCTTAGAATTTCTACAAAAATAACCTAATAAAAATCTAATCAAAACCAATTCCTTCTTCTTGTTCCTTTCCCTTCTTTACTGAACTACCACTTCTTAACTACTACTCCGTTCAACTACATCGATTGTGCGTTTCGTAATATTTACTGTATCTAGAATAAGTACGATAAATAAGATTGTGCTACAAATAATGTAAAAAGAGGAATATAATAGTTGATTATTGCATCGAGCACAAAGTAATTTATTATTGCACCGAGTGGCTGATTTAGAGCCCGAGCGTTAGCGAGGGCTCTAATCTAACAGGCACGAGGGCAATATACACTGGCCTGCAAAAGTAAGTACTACAGAGGCCTATTTTCATACAAACGAGGTAACTTTGATGCTTTGGTTCTCCGTCCAGGATTAAACGGGGTGTGATTTGATAATGGCCATTCAAAGAGTAAATGGAGGAGGCCCAGATCGCTAAAAAACCTAATGGATTAGAAGAGTCGTTTAGGTCAGGGTTGAACTTAAAAAAATAACAAGTTAAAATTACATCAAAAGTATGGAAAATGTAACACTAAAAAGTCCGTTCGGTCTCTGGTGTAAACGACTCTTCTAATCCGTTGGGTTTCTTTAGTGATCTGGGCCTCCTCCATTTACTCTTTGAATGGCCATTATCAAATCACACCCCGTTTAATCCTGGACGGAGAACCAAAGCATCAAAGTTACCTCGTTTGTATGAAAATAAGCCTCTGTAGTACTTACTTTTGTAAATTACTTAAGGCGAGGTGCATAATATGCTTTTCTTTCAACTATTACCTATAGGAATAGTAGATAAAAGAAACTCATATCAAACAGTTAAAATAGTAGTATAATAATATTGAAATTAAAAGTTATGCACAATTATGAACAATTATTAAACGTAAGGTTAAGAGTTTTGTTGGGCAAATTTATATTTGTTTGTTACATTTGTTGTTAGACAGGTAGGTATCACACTTTATCGTTTCCAAAAATATTGTCAAGCAAAATTAACAAAGCTCCCGCCAAATCACTTTTTTAAATTTCTTTCATTTTTAAAGCAGAGTTAGCAGCAATCATTTTTTAAATTTGGAACAAGTAGGATAGAAACGAATAATACGTACGTAAAAAAAAGTATTGATATGGGCTGGCTTAATAGAGCTAATCCATTGAGATTGGCACCTTTTGGTGCGATTAAAAAAAAACTGTGCAATAATGAAATTTCATACATTTTTATTGCTCTAGTCTAGAGGATTAAAGACTCGCTTTCTACTGAGTTTTTAGTGTGATTGTGATGAAATTAAAGCATAGTTGGAAGAAAAGATTTTTAATTTATTATTATTTACGTTTCTGTATCTACTCTTAGGAATTTAGAACAGAAACTCAAACTTCAAACTCTCTTCTATTCAACTTTCACCCAAGATTCGTTTACCTGTTTAGCTATACAAAAAAACAGTGCTGGGTATCACGAAATCCCACGGTGCAGACAACGGTTAGGAAATATAGCTAAAACAATAAAAACAGATGCGCCGAAATAGTTTTTTTATGCTCACGTGCACAGGCACAGCCACACAGGCACACACTTTTGCATAAGTATAAAGAAACGCGTTATTAACTAAAATAGGGTTAATAATAATCCTGTCACCCTGTTGTAATTATCTGGTAACGATATATTTAAGTTTCTAAATATCGTTACTTATTGCTGTTAAAGCTGATATGTTTCTTGCGCCCGTTCTTCTTGTCAGTTAAAAAAGTCTGAACGGGTGGTAGGAAAATGTAGACGATTCAAAAGTACTTAATAATTAAGTTTACTTGAATAAAGATATTTTTGACCTTGACTTTGAAATGATAATTATCTTGTTCTGGTACGGGTAATATTATGTTTTTTATTTAACTTAGTTGTGTAACGTTGGATTTGATACCTAATCATTAAAAAGTCATAAATAATAAATTATTTAAAAATTACATTAACAACATTTAATACAAACATCTATTTATATTATTTATGATATCTATTTTTACATAAGAATTAATAAATTAAAACCATAATTTTGTTTTGCCTTTATAAAAACGTTTATTGGGTATCCGAATTATTTATAATAAGAAAATAACATTTTATTACATTTACAACTCAAAATATAGCTTTAAACAAACATTTGTCTTTCAGAACATTAGCGTTGATACGAGTACGAGGGCAGTTTGATATGTCTGTGAATTTAAGGTTGAATACAATATTTTTTCATAATTCAATTTTCCTGTCTTAATTTAGAACTCTTTGCTGAGCTTATGCTGTTGCATTTTTTAAATTGGCGCGAAATTAAAAAAAATGGAAGGATTTATGCAAGTGAGGTCGGGATATTCTTTTATAACGGAGAAAAACGAATTTTGCGTATTGATAAAATACTACTTTTTACGTGGTAAAACCATTAAGCAGACGGAGGATAAACTGAAAAAATATTATGGGGACTCTGCTCCATCAAATGGAATGGTTCATAAGTGGTTTACTGAATTTCGTTGTGGTCGTACTACCACAACTGTCGCCGACGGCCCAGGAAGGCCGATTGAGGTCACCACTAAAGATATTGTTAGCAAATCCACGACATTGTTATGGCAGACCGACAAGTGAAGATACGCGAGATAGCTGATGCTATTCACATCTCTACCGAACGAATTTTTCATATTTTGCTCGATATTCTCGGCATGAAAAACCTTTTTGCAAGATGGGTGCCGCGTTTGCTGACAGTCGGCCAAAAACGAACTCGTGTAACAACTTCTAAACAATGCTAGGTTTGTATAACCGCAATCCAAGTGATTTTTTTCGTCGGTACGTAACACTTGACGAAACGTGGGTCCACCATATACGCCAAAGACGAAGCAACTGTCAAAACAGTGGACTTCTACCGGTGAACGTGCCACGGAGAAGGCAAAAACTGTTTGTTCGGCTGGTAAAGAGACGGCCACTGTCTTTTAGGACAGCAAAGGTGTTATTTACATCGATTTTTTGGAGAAGGCAAGTCAATTACCGGAGCTTACCATGTTGCTTTGTTGGACAGATTCAATATAAAGCTGCTGAAGAAAAGACCGCATCTAGCAAAGAAAAAAGTTTTATTTCATCACGACAATGCTCCGGCCTACTCATCGGCAACCGCAAAATCAAAACTTGTGGAATTGCGATACGACCTATTGCCACACCCCCCGTTTTCACCAGATTTGGCCCCGTGTGACTTTTTCCTCTTCCCAAACATGAAGAAATGGCTTGGTGGATAAAGATTTTCATCCAATGAAGAAGTGATAGCTAAAACAGGAGCCTATTTTTCAGGGTTTGATAAAAACTATTTTTTGGATGGGTTGAAGAAGTTGGAACATCGTTGGTCGAAGTTTAAAGAGCTGAAAGGAGATTATGTAGAAAAATAAAACAAAATATTCTTTAAAAAATTTTTTCTTCTTCACAAAGTCACGGACTTATCAAACCACCCTCGTATGTACACTACTGCGCTCAGCGCTCACTAACAAGCTCCACGCAAACTTTACTTCATATAGGTTAAGCTACCGAATTATCCTTTTATGTTACGTACCTCTAATATTTTTTTAAAACTAGCCCAAAGTCATATCTCTAGGTGTTTTTATAATCAGTCCGATATGGCGTTTAGTTTTTAAGATATGATTTTTTCTCGTCAAAACCGGGCGAAAAGCGATAGAATTTTTCACATTTTTGCGATTTTCAAAAAGATTTTTTGAGTTTTTACAAAAAATTTTTTTTTCAGTTTTAGCCCTTGTTAAGACACGTCATTTGATCCCAACCATTTAGGTAGCTCTAAAATCCACGACACCAGGGCGATATCGCACTTTGGCTGAAAATCGGACTTATACGGATGCCTCAAAAAAAACATTTTCAATGTTAAAATAGTCATCATGCCAATTTACTTAAACGAGCTCCATTCAAAAAGTGAACGAACATGCAATCAAATCAAACGCAAATTAATTCATTTATACAGGCAGTGCTCGGAAGATTATCGTCGCAGGTGGGGAGTAAAACACCTCCACCTCTTTAGATTACCACCATGTTAGAGGTGGGACAGACACACAGAGGTGGGCCAAGACACAAAGAGGTGGGATCAGCGATGGCCGCTATCAGCAACGTAACGCCTCTTTAGGTTCTTTGATTTACCATATTTTTTCACATCTAGCATTGCGTGTTGCCCGCTTTCACGCCGTTTTACGTAATTTGTGGTTTTAATGTAGATAACTGATTAAAAACTCCATTAATTGGGTGCAATCGATTGTTTCAAACGAAATAAATTAGTCATCATCCATTAAACATGGTTAACTGATGTGGAATGGATTAAAAGATTTTTTGTTGGTATTACCTGTTTTTATACTATAAATAAATATTAATTTCTTTGTAAAGTATAACAGCATCTGTTCATCCAAGGTTTTCTTGTGGCGGTCAATGAAATTTCATCTAATAATCATAATACTGCAGATTTCAATTTATTATTTTCTATTAAATCTAAGACAAAATCTGATTTTATTTATTAGTACTTAGGTATTTATTGATTGAAGATCCAAATAAATCCTTAAAGCAAATTAAAAATTATCTGTTTTTAAATCAAAAATATTTATTGATTCAGTATTTTTTTATGTTATTTTAAATTTTTATTTTTAATTTAAAATAACATAAAAAAATACTGAGTACTGTAATTGTATTTCATTATTCGTAAATGGAATTCGGAATTAAGACATTCGGAATTTTTTTAGGAAACCTTTGGCGGGCAGCGTCTGCCGTGTAAATCCAAAACAGTCTGTAACTTGACTTACAGTATTTTGGACTTGTAGCGCTCATTCGATTTCTCTTAGTGCGTTACAAATCCCTATTAAATATATTTTTAATATATTTATGAAGATATTATTATTTCCAAAAGACTTTCAAGAATAAGTATTGTAAGCATTGTCTTAACACTGTAATTTGAATTACAATGTTTTGGCTAAACTAATTCCGCGAGAAAAATAGTTACTGTTTTATTGTTAGCCAATTATGTCAGTCTTATCGTGCAGTAGCATTAGCCTAGAAGGAGTATCTCAGCGATAAGTGGTTGCGCTAGAGTCGCGTCACAGTTGCGCTATAATGCATACGAGTGGACGCAGTAAAAAATGCATAACGTGATTTAGTATAAGTGGCCAGTTATTTCTCTACCCCTCGGGAACCGTACCTTTTTTTGGGATGAAAGGTACCCAATGTTTTTCTCTATACCCCTGACAACATATATGTAATATTCCATGATGATCGGTTCAGTAGATAAGGCGTGAAGGCGTCACAAACAAACAAATGGACTTTCGCATTTATAATATTAGTAAGGATGTACAACATTATAACAATTCCATCGATGTTACTGTGGGGTCTAATTTAGACAGTGTATTATTTGAAAAGGTAAATAATAACATCTGCAACAAAGATCACCTTGGCGCTAATAGACCTAATGAACGTCGAGTATCACTGTCAAGTTCCAAGTTTTATTGAATGATTCACGGAATATAAGTGCCTTAATATACCTTACCTCCTAGAAAACTCAAGTAAATATACTAGAAATACAGTATTTTGGTTGATAAAGAGCAGTTTCTTTATTATTGATAACTACGTGAGCGTGAACTAAATGAAAAAGCAGCGTTTTAAACTAATTCAATGTAATTCTTTGCTATCGGTTACAGATATATATTTTTCTGACATATTGGCTTCAATCAAAAAGGAACATTAGTCATGACGTGACACTACATTTCACAATAGCAATAAAAAGGTACGCTCTGTGCCGACCAGCCAGCCAGCTTCCAACAATTATGACTATACACGTTTAAGAGTATTGCCCTAAAACTTACAAGGCTAGATCGATCACAAAAAATATAATTTCAATTGATACCTAACACTACATACTTTATTTGAAAATTTTATTATAGCTTAATCGACAAAAATATGAAAAAAAACTTTTAAACGCCGTTTTCTCAAAACATTCTCCAAACATCCAAATATGATCACATTATAATATTAGTTGAAAATATAATATGTTGCTAAGTAAGTAATATTCCCAGTGTATAAAATTTTATTAGTACAGAAAGCCGTATTGTCTATTTTAAAACATTGAAAACGTTCTTATTGCACGAACAAGTGTTTTAGTTTTATCATAGTTTTTTTTTAAGTACTCAGTACTCCAATACTTGTCTAAATAAAAACAGGGAAAGTATGTTAAAGGTAAGTTCTTTCGTATAATTAGGTTTAAGTTACTAAAGATGATAAACCATTGATTCCTTTGCTTTAGAAACTAATCTTTATTTTGTCGGTGGAGGGTATTTTGATATTGTTAAAGTTATGGAATATATTTGTACTCAATTAATTAAATCTATCGTGAATTAGCTTAATAATTATTGTAATATTAATTTATACAAGTGACAGTTTTAAGTAATGGAAAGGATATTTAAAAGGAAAACTGTAAGTATTTTCACCATTAGTACAAAATAGATCATGATATGATATCAAAGTTAGAATATCATTAAAGTTTTACAATTTGAATAAATCATTTTTATGTTATTCATTAGTTTTCTTCATGCATAGGAAAATGTTTTTAAAAAAATAGTTTCAAAATCAAGTACCTGTAATTGCAATAAGTAATGATCATTTAACTATTAAAAATATTTTATCGTCATACCGATTAATGATTATACCGATATTGCCTTTTTTGTATTTTGCATGTTTATATTCAAAAGTTTTTTTTTTTAAATTGACAAGATTAATTAATATTAGTTAGATCCATACATAAGAAGTTTTTTCTATATTGGAATAAACAACAGTATAAAATTTGAGTATTTCTTACACGATAAAGACATTTTATATATTACGTTTTGATTTAACATTGTACCACAGATTGCATTTAACATTTATACATAACTAGCGACCGCCAGTGACTTCGCCTGCGTGTTTAGTTATTTTCTATCCCTCGGGAACCGTTACTTTTTTGTGGATGAAAGGTACCTTATGTCCTTTTCTGTACCCCTGAAAAGTGTATGCAAAATTTCATGATGATCTGTTTAGACGTGATTATTAGTTGGTAATAGTTAAGAAGTGAAGACTTAACAAACAAACAAAAAAGCTTACTTTTGCATTTGTAATATTAGTTAGAATTAGGATTAGTAAGGATAGTGAACAATTAAGGATAATATGCTTAGCAACGAGTTAATCGTTACGCAAACTTTTCACACGTTTTCACGTATTTTTTATTAGATAACTTGACTCGATCTTGTACGTACAGTTAATTATGCAATTGAAGTAATTAATAGTCGAACAGTCGTTACGTTATTTTGACCTTTAGAAAAGATATTTTTTTCCAAAATACCTAAGGATAAAAATCAATAGTTACCCCTTGTAAACGTTGTGTATTAAGCATTAAATACTAGGCAAAAATTCTCCATGACTTTTCAAATTCCTAGAAACAGTGAATTTAACTTTTGTTTTTCTGCGTCTATCCCTAATAGCCATTCTTAAAGTGTGTTCAAATTAACAATAACAACGATAGTTGGGCCGATAAAGACGCCCTGCGCAGTCCACTGGTCAATTTCTTGGAAATAGAGGAAATAGTAAAGGGAGAACGGGTCGTTTCTCAGAATCCTCCCGCCGTTTGGCAGAAGCTCGATCAAACGCATATATTATAGCTTATACGAGCGGGCTTCTGTTCCGAGAATTTAGGTACTATTATAAAGAATATGCGGCATTTTTCGATGTATAAGGGATTAATTAAGGGAGTGCTAGGTGAGAAAAACATTTTGCGTTGCAGTTGAACGAGTTGCGCCCCCCGATAGATCGATTCGTGGCACCGCGGCACAGTTTCCCGGAATTACGAAGGCGCTTGCTATGTGTCAGCCACGAGCAGACCGTTGACATATGGGTATGTTTGCTTTGGCATTTCGTTAGCCGATGGTATTCGGGTAAGGTTGTGCCTATTAATTTGATCCACGAGCTGCCAGCGTTTAATATGCTTTTTTTGTTGAATAACACCTGTTTCAAAATCAAACTAACAGAGCAAAATATTTTATTTGTTCCAAAACGTTTCCTACTGGCTTTTTCTTCTTATGTTAGTAAAAACCGTTGAAAATCCCGTGTCAAATTATACTCATCAACTTTGTCTAGGGATACAGGTGTTTTTTTTCATACAAATGAGGTGACTTTGAAGCCTTGGTTTTCTGCAAGGAATACACCATGCTGTGATCTGATGGTGGCTATCCAGGGAGTGAATGAAAGAAATTCAGACCGCTATACATACCTAACCGATCGAATCACCATTCTAAAAGATAAAAGGGTCTAGAGTTCTCAGTTTCAGGATTTCCATACATTTTAATGCTATTTTCGCGGTTTTTTTAAACATGTCCTTTAATCTTTTAGAATGCTGATCAAATTAGTTGGGTATGATTATAGATTATAGATTATAGCGATCTGAATTTCCTCCATTCACTCCCTGGATAGCCATCAACAGATCACATCCCTTGCAGAAAACCAAGGCTTCAAAGTTACCCCGTTTGTATGAAAAATACACCTGGTATCCCTAGACAAAGTTGATGTGTGTATGTTGAGGTATGGTATACTCATATCAATAATGCGTAAATAGAACTTCAAGTGAAATAAAAATATTGTTTCTACTCTAATCCAGTACCTACTCAACAGGTTAATTTCTGATAACCAAATACTAATTGTGAATGCTCAAATCTCAAATTTAAAAACCTAATCAACGATTTCAGAACCACAAATACCTGCAGACGAAGAAGTACACCAACCATTTACACGAAGTGTTTGATATGGACCCCCCCAAGTACCACACGGACCCCCGCGATGAGTACTCCGTGCTGCACTGGCCGTGTGTGCCGCGAAGGAATAGGTGTTTGTCATCTGCTGATAGTGTACTCGACCTACCTTCATACAGCGTAGCTGAATGTAAGTTCTGTAGGTAGACATCGCAAATATTCGTTTAGTCCTAAACTAAAAGAGGTCGGATGATGAAATATAGACGACTAATGCATGATTGAGGACAAAATACTATTAAGCTCGCTCATCACAAAACATGATTTAAGTACTTGTGGCTTAATAGTGCATTTTTAACCATCTTACTTTTATTTGTGTGGATCTGTAAATGGCTTTCTTATGTATACTAAGATATAAAATAACTGTTGATTGATTCACCTGTGAATATAAAATGAAATAAAATAAATCAAATAATTGCTCCTACCTATCCGAGCATGCAAGCGAAAGAAACCAGGAAATGATTTACATGGTGACAAGAAAAAAATCTTCAAACATCGAAAGATATTGCAGATACCCAGATGTAACTGTTTAGAAATAATTTATGAAATTGCATAGTTTATATATTTTATAATATCATCTTAGTTTTCACACATTTTCCTCAACATTAAGAAATAGGGATTCGTAATAGATAAAGAAGGATTGCAATTGCAACATGCAACTTAGCTACGTACAAAACATAATCAGAAATGTTATTGTTGAATCATAATATTTTTCTTTTGTCAAATCATCTTAGTCTTTTGCAACTTTTGTATTTATATAGTGAAGCTATTGTCTACACCTTAAATTGTATTGTTATGCAATGTTAATGAAAAATCACTGTACCTTATCGGATAATAAAGAACACTCGGTCGGTACAATATTAGCTATCACAAAACATTGCCTATTTTATCACCATACCCGTTAATAATTTTGGTTAACCAGCAAGAAACATTTTCGGTCGTTGTTTATATGTATCTATAAACCTTTCAGAGACCAGCATTTCGAGCTTATTTATATATTTTATCTGATAATCGTGCTACGATAAGCATAATGCCCGACCGAAGCCAAGAAATAACTAGCAGATAAGGTTATAGATTTTAAAGGGAACATTTTAATATTTTGTGTATTATAAATGTTCCATTAACTCGCAAAACAGATAGTTTTATATTTAGATCTCAGCTTACATTATGTTGGGACTGCCTACGCCTAGTATTTATTAAATACTTTATAAGTAAGTAGTAATACTTGTAACAGACAGCAACACCTCTTTGAGCTTTCTTGGTTCTGAGATTAATTGCAAACGTGATTAGAATATCAGAAAATTGCCCTTATTCGCAGAATAGATTTTTCAGATTTAACCTCAACCCGCCCCGTAAATAGCAGTTTTGTGTTTTGAACCAGATTGATATTATTTTCTTATCTTGAAAAATATTTCCCAGTCCCCGACCTCCTGGATTGGAGCAACGACAACATCCTGGTAGCCGCGCTGGGCAGCAACTACCATAAATGGAGCTGGCCCACGCAGAAGCTCATCAGCGACGGATTCACTCGACATTACATTCAGTGCTGCAAGTTTGATCCTAGAGGGGAGATGCTTATAGTAAGACAATAGTTCATAGTTCTATGTTGTATAGCAGGTGTCGCCAAATGACGCACCGCGGTCCGCATCTGGACCGCCGCGCGCCGACCCATCTTGTGCGGACCGCGACAACATAGGAAATTACCCCGGTCACTCTCATGCGCGCAAAGGTTCGTACATTGTACGAATGTTTTCAATTATGTATGGAAAATCATTTGCGAATGTCTGCAAATGTACGTCCTACACTTGTGGGTTCTCGTATTTGCGCGAATGTGACCCTTGTGCGCGAGTGACCAGTATTACAAAAATATCTACTATAAGTACCTAATAGTTGTTGGGGCAGACGAGTTCTTGAGTGGAGACCGTGTATGGGCAAACGTAGTGTGGGACGCCCTCAGACAAGGTGGAGCGACGATCTTCGCAAGGTAGCTGGCATAAACTGGATGAGTATATCCGCGGATCGTGCTCAGTGGCCTGCACTCGGAAAGACCTATGTTCAGCAGTGGACGATGATAGGCTGATGATGAAGTACCTTATAATTAAATTTCTGTAATAAATATTCTTTTCACGATGGTCATTTCATTTTTAAAACGGACCCCGAACGAAACTAATTGGTGCCCGTGTTGTATAGTTTTAGTTCATTCAAGAAGTGATTGGTATATGTGCTGTTGGTCAGTTGCTCGACTTTGGATTACGATTTATTGTTGCAAAAATGTCGTATGGTATGCAAAACGTCCTACTCTTTCAGCCATTGTTCAAGATCTGTGCCGGCTGATTGCAATGGAATCCCTGCCCGCGCCACAAACAGCACAACCGATCAGATCTAAAGACATCTGCTCATCTTTCGCCAGTAGCACAAGATCCACGCCGGGAACTCTAATAATTTTAAGCGCCTCTTTTGCCCACACGTGTAAGATGCAGGGGTCCCGGGTTCGATACCCAGGAGGAGAGTACATTTGTACTCGGTTTGGTTGGTAGCTTATTTCAAGTCCGCCTGGCTAGCTACCACCATCTTACCTAAGTCTGACGCCATAACAACAATCTAAAAATTGACGTGTTATGGCAGTTAGTAGCCAGTTCCTCAGTGGTGAGGATTCAGGGTATAGTGCGCAAACACTTTGGGCCTTATCATCACATAACATCAGGTGAGGTGAAGGCCTAGCACTATCCCGTTATACATAAAAAATGCGTTTTAAAATAACATAATTAATTACAAACAACAATACAAATCATACGCTTCGTTTTTCTTTCCTTCTTTAGTTAGGAACAGAAAAGAACACAGTGGAGCTTCACGACAACCTGCTGAACAAACTGTTGGATACGAATCACTGCAGGTGCTTCAAGAAATACGACAAGTACTGCTCTATCACTGCCTTAGACTGGAGTCCTACGGGAAATTCCTTCATCACGTAAGTTAATTTTCTTCACAATGATTGGCGGTTAATTGTAATAGGGGCTTCAGTCGAACGTCAGTTCACTTTGTCCTTTACAAATTTGACTGACATCTGGTGAAGGTTGTGGGGAGCCGCTGAATTAAGGCAGTGCGACTGATCATTTGGTGATTCTTGGAGAAAATCATGGACCCAAGAACCATCTGTTCTACTGACTAGGTACTTCTTTAATATTACATTAGCTCCAAATAAAGTCAGTCCTAAACTTTATTTGGAGCTAACTAAGTACCCTCTGACTATGTGTGCAAAAATTTTTGAGGAGCTCGATGGCACAGTGGTTTAGCGTCTGGCCCGGTGATTGCGGAGGTTAAACAACTTTCGCAAGGGTCGATAATGGGATGGATGACCAAAAATTTATCATCTCGAGCTCCTCCGTGCTTCGGAAGGCACGTTAAGCCGTTGATCCCGGCTGCATTTGCAGTCGTTAACACCCACCAATCCGCATTAGGCCCGCGTGTTGGGTTATGACCCATCCTCCTTATCCACCCATAAGGAAGGCCTGTGCCCCAGCAGTGGGGACAATTAAAATGGCTGATGGATGGATGGAAGAAATAGTCTTTTGCAGTATCCACAAGACTCATTAATCGACAGTCCACATGACACCCATGTTTATAATTCGTTAACTTTCACCCAGAGGCTGTTCCAGAGGAGTAATGGCGACGTATGACCGTGACGCTAACCGCATCAGCTGGCGGCGCGTGACCCGCGGCGCGCTGCTCATGGTGCGCGTGTCACCGGACGCGCGTTACGTGGCCGCCTCCGCTGTCGACGCCGGTGAGGTCATGGTGATGTCATGGCCAGACCTGGAACTGATCTCAAGCCTCAACTCTCATGACTGGACTGTTAAGGTAACAATACTTTATTGCGATATTTTTAAAGTGCGATATGTTTTTGTGTTTGTGGCGTGGTGTGGAAAACATTGTACTCCTCTGTCAGCGCCTAGAACTGATCTCCAAAGTGAACTCTTAAAATTAGTAGATTGGCCCCCGAATACCAGACGATGGTTCGTGAGCAGGATTATTCCACTTTGCACCACCAAGTGTCCGCACTGGTGAATATAAGTATCAATAAAAAGTGAAAATATAGAAGTAACATTCTCCAGCATCGACTGTACAATTTCTGTCTTAAAGCGAATTTGCCGTAAAGCGAATCTGTCATAAAGCTAATCTGTCTTAAAAAAAAGCGAACAAAGGCACCATTGGGAACACTTGGTGGGGCAAAGTGGAATAATCCCGTGAGCAGGCTACCGACAAGGTTGACCGACGATTTGATGAAAGTCGTGGAGAACCGATCGTTGTGGAGATCTTTGAGGGAGGCCTACACCACAGAATAGATGTAAGTACTACCGTACAGAAAGGAAACTCCGCCCCGCCCCGCAGTCAATTACCTCACCGTGCCCCGCGAGTTCGTAGGCCAGTTCGTATGCTCATTCAATAGCCCTAGACTTCACGCACACAGTTGGGCGTGTGCAAAAACGTCACTGTGTAGCGTCTGTGTAATGCTACGGCTCCACCTGCGTCTTAACGCATAGCTGCGTTAATCTAGGCGTGACGCAGATGTGGCCAAAACTTAACCTCATTAATTTACAAACGAAATTACAAAAGTCACTCAACGTTAAGCGATACTTCACTAGAAATGAACTTTAGCGGCGTTAAAACCTTAATGTAGCCAACACGCATTTTTAACGCTTTAATGAAAGCGTAGTTGGACATTATCACTAACGTTAACGCAAACGGAGCAGTAGCATAATAGGTAGTTGAAACGCGGCTTTTGTATAAAGTGCCCGGGGTATGCCTACACCTAGCAATCAGTGTTTCTTTCAGGTACTACCCCGGGGGGGCAGTGCCCCCCCCGAAGCAGCCTTAGTGCCCCCCCGGAGAAAAATGGGTTGTGTGTAGGTAGACGGGTAAATTAATGTAGTGATCGTCGGACGAACTCCCCCGAACCTCTTAATTGCCCCCCCGGAGAATTTTGTCTGAAAGAAACACTGCTAGCAATGGTGTTGTCCGGCTGATATGATGATGATGATGACATTTTCAGGCTCTAACCTGGCACCCGTGGCGCAGCGCGCTGCTCGGCGTGGGCGCAGTGTCGTCGAGCTTGCAGGCGCGCCTCGCCCTCTGGGACGCGCCCTCCAACAAGGTGCAGGAGACCGGCCTCGGCAGCACCAACTTCAGCCTCGACTCCATGCTGTTCAATCACCGCACTGGCGAACTGCTGCTCAGTTTGTGGAACGCAAGTAAAGATTGGCAATTATTGTTGTCGTATAAAAAATTATTTCCTAAGGTCATAATATAGATATGGAGAAAACTCATCAAGAAGCTTGTCTTGTAAGCATATTTTTTGCTCATTTTGAATGTGGTGTTGTAATGTATTGTTTCAAGTACGAGTATCTAGTAGGTATTTTAGGTATTTTAGGTATTGAGAACCAAGTCTGAAGGTAAAAAGTTAAGAAAATCCATTGTAAAAAGGAAAATATATAATCAACTCACAAATGAAAATCAAGGTCAATTTATTATTAATTAATTCAAAATCAAGTCTAGTACAAATAACAAAAAAAAACTTTCAATAATACTGAGACAAAAACTTTCAAAACCATTTAGAGATTCAATTAATTCAATACTGTTACCGGTTAGGGTCAATATTTATTTTGGTGTAACTTTTTGATACAATACCTTTACTTACCTTTTTACTCCTCGTACTTACTACAGACCCTGCTGCGTCCTACCAAAAGAACTGTTCCCGCCTGGTGGTGATGAGCGACCTCGACACGGTGGTAGACCACTGGGGCGAGGGACGCACCGGGCTCGACAGGGTCCGAAAAATGGTCTTCAGTCCCGATGGAACAAAGCTTGGTATGCTGTCTCCATATTGAGTAAATAATTATACAATAGCTATCAAACAATTAAGATCGTGAAATACAAAAAAGCGACGCGGCTCGGATACGGCGGCGATACGGTGCAGATGTCATTGTGAGACGGTCGGGTCGGCAAAGGAAATACACGTATCGCCGCCGTATCTGTGCCTTATCTCCGCCGCATCTCTTCTGTGTATTTCACGCCTAAGGCTGCCTGTCCATTGACGCGGAGTGAGGCGGCGGAGTGGAGAAACGAGGCAAATAATAACCAATAGGATTACATAAAATCTCCGCTCAATCCTGTTGGTGGTTAATATACACATCAACTTTATCTAAGGATACAGGTGTTATTTTCATACAAACGAGGTAACTTTGAAGCCTTGGTTTTCTGCCAGGGATGCACCGTGCTGTAATCTGATGATGGCCATCCAGGGACTGAATGTACACACAACAACCAATACACACCCAACTGATCTGATCAGCATTCTAAAAGATTAATGGGTCAGAGTTATCAGTTTGAGGATTTCCTTACATTTTCATGCTATTATTGCGGTTTTTTTTAACATGTCCATTACGTTTTTAGAATGCTGGTCAGATCAGTTGGGTGTGTATAGTGATCTGAATCTCCTCCATTCACTCCCTGGATAGCCGTCATCAGATTACAGCACAGTACATCCCTGGCAGGAAACCAAGGCTTCAAAGTTACCTCGTTCATATGAAAATAACACCTGGTATCTCTAGACAAAGTTGATGTGTGTATTTCCTCGTTTCTCCACTCCGCCGTCTCACTCCGCGTCAATGGACAGGCAGCCTAAGCCATGGCTTTTTAAATTATTATTATTATCATCATCATGTCAGCCGCAGCCAGACAGTAGCAGCAGTTGGGGCGGGAAGATTCTTTCTGGAATCTGATCTTCGTGAGTAGCGTACTTACGCTTCTGGTAGTCGCAGAAAGCCGCTGTGGGCAGCATTGATTCCTTGGGGGGAAATTTCCTTCGCCCAGCAGTGGACGTGGTGAGGCATTATGAGAGGCAAAAAAATTACACAATCCAGTTGGTAGAAAACTAGCGCTACGCCGCAGTTCAGTTCTAATTTTCATAACCTGAGGACCTAAAGAATCTTCTTCAGAACTACTAGTGTTTATCGTTTTGTTTTAGCTACTGCCACCGAGGATGAAGACTTGATAATCTGGAATTACCTTCCAGAAGATAAAACTAAGAAGAAGACAAACAGCAGAAGATTTTCTGCAATGCCAGTTTACTTAGACGTGGCCACGCACGGCTATTCCTTGAGATAGATAGTAACAAACATTATCGTATACATTTATTTAATATTTTTGTTATGCTGGATGTACAATTACATTATGAATGTGTTTGAATAATAAAGATTTTATAGTTTTTTCTTATTTTATAGTTATTATGACGTAGACATTCGCGGGAAGTAAAGTTTCACGCGGATTGATTACGGGCCTAAGATAGTCTTTCAAATATCGCAATTAATAGCTAAAATCAAACCGCCTCTGTGGTCTAGTGGTTCGCCCACCCGTGTAAGACACAAGGCTCCCAGGTTCGATTCCAAGGGGGGTACAATTTGTACTCGGTTTGGTTGGTGGTAGGGCTTATTTCAAGTCCGCCTGGCTAGCTACCACTATTTTACCTAAGTCTGACGCCATAGCAACAATATAAAAAAATGTGTTCCGGCAGTTAGAAGTAAGATAGCCAGTTCCTCAGTGATGAGGATTCCGGGTGTAGTGCTCCACCTTCAGCCTTAACGTCATTAAACACCAGGTGAGATGAAGGCCAATCACTATCCCCTTGTGCATAAAAAAACAAAAATAAAAAGTTTTATTTCAGTCCAAGTCCATATTACCCTTTAGCAGCTGGAGTTGTGTTACTTTGATCGTGACTGCCACCCTTGATGTTCTGTCAACAGTATCACGAGTGTGTCGTTAAAAATCCGCTGCAGCTAACGGCTGATGCACATGCACTCTGATTTATTGCCTCTTTTGTTATAGGGATGCGCAGGAGTGCACGATGTTAAACCCACCTTTTAAACAAACAAACTTAAAACTTCGAATATGAATTACTACTTATTACAATGCATTTTGTGAGCTTATTCGTGTGGAATGAGCCTCCTTAATTAGATGCATGATTATGATTTACGCCTCTGTTCAATCAATTACAGAGTTGTTGATTGTGCAATAAATACTTAACCAATATTCTATAACAGTTAATGTATGCTTAATTTTTAAGGCAAAAGTTTTATCTCTAATTATATTTGCATTGCCCATTGGAAAATTATAGAATCACAAAACCACAACGTCTGGGAAAGTTTGAATTCCTACCAACCAACATAATTAATAATATAAGTAGGTTTACTCGTACTTCCTTAGAGTGAAATATCACTTTTGATATAGATATATTTAATGGTAATAATAATAGTAATATGCACCAGCTAAGTGGTAAAATTTATACTAATTGGTTGATGGTAATGGTAGGGTTTATAAGTCTACTCAGCAAGATTACTACCAAAATCTTACCTAAGATCTGTCACCGTAAAATGAATGTTAAGGCTCCGTTACGCGAAATCATTTGTCTCTGTCTTTTTCTTTACGTGTAAAGAGTAAGGAAAATAACCTCACTTCTGCACTTTTTCGATGCTTTTCGTTGTTTTTTCATCATTATCTTTAGCACAATTATCTTTCTTGAATAAAAGTTATTGGAGCAACTGCACAGTATGTTAAAGTGTATTTTGATGTAGAATTCGATACGTTTACGCTATTATTTACGCCAAAAATATGACCCGCGACAAGCGCTTTTGATGATATTCTGATTTTTTTTTTACAATCATCTGTGAGGTTTATACGCAGTTTAATGTTTGTAGCAACTAGGTAAAGTTTTTAGCTTGTCATATGATTTTTTTGGTGGCTACAAGTTTGCGTTTTCTATATAAAGATATGGCCCGCGCAAACTATGTTTTCCTATTGCCGCCCCTTAACATTTACGTATTTTTCGCCCGGTGGTGATGATATTGGCGAGGTAATTCCGGGTGAAATGCGTTTCTTCCTTCACCGTTGTGGTTAGAAAAATTATTTATTTGAAGCCCACTAACAATATTTTTGTTCACCACATAGCACACCTCTAAAGGTCGTTGGTTATTGTTACGCTGCTCAGGCGCAGGCTGCCGCGGCTGACGTCACCGACGCACGAGCACTTGATTCATTCCATTCACAGACAGCCAGACATCCCATTTGGCCTTAACACGTCACGCGTCACGACTGAAACCTCAAACTAAAACTCAATGCGTCTGAAAGTATTGTTATTGATGATTCGAAGTTCACTTGTGACTTCTGTTAGCTGTTAGCCTGTTATTAACTTACAAGAAGTTTCAGGTGGTACCTAGACCTACTGACAATAATATTTATTTATTTTTTTATTTATTAAACTTTATTGCACAACAATACACAAAGTAAGGTACAAAGGCGGACTTAATGCTAAGAGCATTCTATACTAGTCAACCATCAATAAAAATACATTCATGAATTTGCGGTACTTACAAAGGAGTTACAGGACCTTAAAAAATATCAAAATAATACATAGACACATCCTTACTAATATTATAAATGCGAAAGTCCGTTTGTTTGTTTGTTACGCCTTCACGTCTTAACTACTGAACCGATCATCATGAAATTTTGCATACACGTTCTTAGGAGCACTGAGAAAGACATAGGATACCTTTCATCCCGAAAAAATTTATTGTTCCCGAGGGATAGTAAAAAATCTTTCCACGCAGACGAAGTCGCGGGCGGCCGCTAGTAATATATATAAAAATAAATAAACCTTAATATATAAGTACATATATTATAAATATATAATAAAAATAACAAGAAATAAGTTTGAGACAATGATCATTCACATTTCCAAAAGAAAAACATGAGCGTTTCTTTTAAATGAGAATTTGCTGGGAGATCTCCTGATAGTTTCAGGGAGATTATTCCAGAGGCGGGTAGCTTGCAGCGTAAAAGAATCAGACATATAGCCAGAACGAAAGAGAGGAGTGGAGAAAGCAAGAAAATTAGCAGAGCGAAGGGGACGATCGTGAGTATCACAGAGATACTGAAATTTGCATTTCAAGTATTCTGGAGAATGGGGATTGTTGAGGATGGAATAGAGTGAGCAGAACAGCCTTAGCTGTCTGCGTAGACGGATAGGGAGCCATTTAAGCTGAGACCGGTACGAAGAAACATGATCAAATTTAAGAAGGCAAAATATGAAACGAATGGCATTATTAATAAGCCGGTCCAACTTATTAAGAAGATCCTCATTCAGGTCAGGGTAGCAGACATCAGCATAATCAATGAGTGGAAGAATTATGGAAGTTACTAGAGTGATTTTTGTGCGAATGGGAAGAAAGTTCCTAAATCGTAATATCTTGGTGTCCTTCTGTTAACAAGTGGAAAATCTAGAATACCTACGCCTCAATCTTTTCTAATAGGAAGTTGTCGCGAACGACAAGTATCAGACTTCATATTTTGTGGTGGTAGTTATAGCTACGTGTTTATATCTTAAATACTATGCGTGTGACATTAAAGTTAACAGTAATTTAAATAATTTCCTAAATCTATTCTTCAATTTATTTCGATGATAAAGAAGAAATCAATCCAAGACTTACTTGGATCAAGATAGGCATCTAGGCTCGGCATCCAAACGTTACTCAGAGAAATAGTCGTATTGAATTTAATGTGTTGTAATTCTGTTGATTTCAGTGGTCTAAATATTCAGTGAGATACAGGATCAGCTAGATACTAGTATAGATAAGAGGCGCACCTCGCACCACACCCAGCGAGCAGCCATTGAGTCTAATAAGGGAACCCGTAGAATTAAAATATATTATATATTTAAATAAAGTCTTGACATCTGCATGCATGTTCTAAAATATTGGCGTTTTATACAGTTAACCTATGTTTTGAAAAAATTGTTGTTATGATCGGTTGACAATTTTAGGTGAAAAATTAAATATGTTATTGAACATTTGAACATCCTAAAAATGTTACTTATTGAATTGCGAACCTCCTCCTTTTTGGAAAATTCTTGTGAATCTAAAGAATGTCTTTGCTAATATAATTAAAATCAACTTAGATATACATATTTGTTTATATCCTGTGTGTTTATCAATAAATATTTTACCTAAACAATATATCTTGGCAAATTGGCTATGAGACTTTAATATTCCATAGTAAACCGGTGGTTAAATCAAATGTCAGCTACCTTCTTACTGTTATAACTGAGATAAGGAGTTATAAATCATACCATAACTAATTACCTACATCACAAATCAAAACTGTTAGAAATTGAAATGCAATCCGAAACCCTCAAAATCATATGTTTAGCTTTTGTATACGTAAATGAGTGTTGTTTTTAAAAGGGTACCTACTTCAAATGATAATTTGTTCTTCTCCAAATATTAGGTACCTATAGTAGATAATCTTCGATCAAGAATGCCCTAGAGCCCTAGATGTCCGGTCAGAGTCAAAAAGTTGGCACCTCAAATAGCGTCCCACTTACAAACTGGGCGGTTATTTTGCACAAAGTAAGTGATAAAAGATGTGTTTTTGTAGAAAAGAAGCTTATTTTGTACAAAATCAGTGATATAAAATATGAGTTTGTACAAAATATTTAAGAGGTGATTATGTAAAAAAAATATTAAAAAATACGACTGCCTTGCCAAAAACGAACTAAAAAGTTTAACAACAAGTGTCATTGCAGTCGGGGGACCTTATTATGGAACAATTTTTGATCGAAAGAGGTCCCCCGACTGCAATGACACTTGTTGTTTAACTTTTTAGTTTGTTTTTGGCAGGGCAGTCGTGTTTTAATATCCTTTTAATTTATTTATTTTTATATCACAGATTTTAGTGACATATTATATAGTTTTGGAATGTGTTCATCAAGGCCTTTCATTTGATACCCATATTGTAATAATAGAAGAAAAAAAATTTTTTCACATTTGAAAATGGCGTCGTACAGTCGCCATATAATTTTTTTCTAAAAAAATTATAGCCAGTGTCATTCGGAATTAGGGTTGCCAACTTTTTTTGCATCAAATACAGTATTTTTAAGATATTAGATGGCGAAAAAGAATATAGTATGTTGCCGTTTTGTATGGAGGATTTTAAAGAAGTTGCATAATAATATTTCATACTTATGTACTAACATTTTCATAATTTATACACAACCATAAACACAAGTGTTTAATCACAAATATTATTATGCAATTACCTACTTATTATGTGCATATAAGTACCTAACATTTTCTTTTGTTTCTTTTGTTTAATTTTTTCACATGAAAAATATAGTAGGCAAGCCCTCAATATAGTACGATACTATATTATATAGTAGGGTTGGCAACCCTACTCGGAATGCTATAAGAATTCTAACAATACCCCATTTATCCAAATCAGTTCAGGCATTTAGAAGTTATGGTGGAATAAAGAAACTCACATACCCACAAACATACATGAACCCTGAACACATACATATACACTCTTTTTGCTTTGGGCAGTCGTATAAAAAATAAGCACCAAGTTTGTAAGTGGGACGCTATTTAAAGTGCCATTTTTGCGTACTGTTTTAGTTTGTGAAGCGTTATATCTAGGATATTCTTGATCGAAGTAGACAATAGTCAAAAGATTTAAATTTACATTTATCAACCAATCAAAATATTCTTTATTCGAATAAGCTCACATACCTGCATAATATTTTAATAATAAAAAAAACATGTTTTTATAATATTTCATTTACTCTGTTGCCGCGGGTTCACCTTAAAATGCAACACTAAAAATTCACTGGTAACCTTTTGCAATTGAATTTTTTGTCTTTCCGCATAGCAGATCACCCTCCTAGATAGACAGATAGATAAAACTCTTAATCACTCACACATCACATCGATAAAAATACAAATAAACATTAAACTACAGTGGGCAAAGGCGGTCTTATCGCTGGAGCGATCTCTTCCAGACAAACCTTTGTTACAATGGATAACTTAGTTATTAAAAGTGGCAGTGTGACGGCCGATAATACAAGACAGAAGTTTAATAATAAATTTTACACTTTGAAATGAAATATAAACTAGGTACATAAATAAAATAACACAATATAAATCATACACATCCTCATTATACGCACTGAAATTTTAATAATTTGGTTCCCGCAGTGGGATGGTTCCACTCATGATTATAAGCAACTTTTACTATGGGGCTAAATCTGATATCTTGAAAAAAATCAGCGGTTCCATACAAAAGCGCAATACACACTCGACCCATAGTAAAAGTTGCTTATATTCATGAGTGGAACCACACCACTGCGGGAACTAAATGATTAAAATTTAAGCGTGTAAATAGTTGTTGCAAACTAGGATTTATTCAATAGGTTTGCATGCAATTTTGCCCTACAAAGACTTGTAGTTTTGAGATTGGGTGAAAGGGGTGTTCAGACTATTGTCAAATTTTGAACCTAAGTGGCCAATTGTGGTCAATACCGAGAGGTTGGACCCACCTAGCTTCTATACCTACGTTCTAAATTATTTAATCTTCACATTCACCTGTGTTGTATGTTCAATCCCAGCAGCCCAAGCAATCACAGATAAAGCAACTAGTTCAGACCTGCAATCAGCTCGACCAAATCAGACCCCATCTCAAATGGCAGATTTGTGAAGACAGTAGTTAATTTAAACGTTTAGGTACAAATCGTCTTTGTGTTCGGATTCGACCTTCTGTTTTATGGGCTCTAATGCTGGCCTGCGCGGTTGGGGCGGGCACGCGATCACAGACTAACGCAGCCAATTATATGAACTTAGATGGTAATCAAGGCAAAAGAGTTGAGAGTTTTTGATATTTCCTTTTGCAAAGACCTTTAACTCATCAAAACCATCAAGTGCCGCAAACTCACATATTTTGATCATGTGATGAGAAACGACAAATAATTATGGGTAAACGCAGCGCTGGAAGAAGACGGCATTCGTGGCTGAAGAACCTGCGGGATTGGTTCGGTCGCAGTACTACGTCCCTATTCAGCGGACTCGACGGTCAAGATAGCTATAATGTTGTCCAACCTCCGATAGGAGCGGAACACAAAGAAGAAAAAGATATTTCCAATGCTAAGTCTATCGAAATTTTAATATGACTACTATTTCACATTATTAGCACATAAATAGTTACTCAAGGTTGAAGTTCAGCTGGCCTATTACTTAAAAACAATCGCGATAAGTGGACGATGTTCGTCCCACTTCGTGACACTATTTACTCACAAATAAGGTTCAATATTAAGTAAAGTGAATGACGAATTGAATCCGATTATCGTGATTCTTTTTATGTAATAGCTTCTAACAATAAAACTACAGAGCATTATTATAAGAAAAAAAACATAATTATTAATTTTTATCAGCTTAATGTCGGTTGCAGACCAAAAGCACAGAATAGATCTTAGTCCGAAACCTAAATTAAGTTAAGGTTAATTTACATAACTAGCTAAAGTAATTTTTAGGGTTCCGTACCCAAAGGGTAAAAACGGGACCCTATTACTAAGACTCCGCTGTCCGTCTGTCTGTCTGTCTGTCTGTCTGTCACCAGGCTGTATCTCATGAACCGTGATAGCTAGAAAGTTGAAATTTTCACAGATGATGTATTTCTGTTGCCGCTATAACAACAAATACTAAAAACAGAATAAAATTAATATTTAAGGGGGGCTCCCATACGACAAACGTGATTTTTTTGCTGTTTTTTGCTCGATATTAATAACAACAACAGGTAGACAGTTTAAATTCTCACGAATGATGTATTTTTGTTACCGATATAACAACAAATACTAAAAAAAATAATAAAATTAATATTTAAGGGGGGCTCCCATACAACAAACGTAATTTTTTTGCCATTTTTTGGTACGGAACTCTTCGTGCGCGAGTCCGACTTGCACTTGGCCGATTTTGTATACTCATATGCAGACCGCGCAAACCACCGCAAACTATGTAAGTACATAAAGTATGAAATAAGTATATCCCCAACTATGTAAGCTAAGCTAAACTAACTTAGCTTAATTTTTGATTTGCAACCGGCTTAACCCTTGGACCACACCGTAAATTGCGCAGCGGTGCTCATTGGTGTCAGTTTATGTTCTGCTAACGGGTTACCAAATTAATAGTATGTTTGTTCACCGACACTGCAATTTACTTTCAATCAGAAAATTACATATAATTAAAAGAAGTATTAAAAACTTATTTCATTTTAGGAATTTATTTTGCGCTCTCTGGCAAGCCTTCGCCAGTGCCATGGAACCATACCCGCTGAAATTTTAATCATTTGGTTCCCGCAGTGGGGTGGTTCCACTCATGATTATAAGCAACTTTTACTATGGGGCCAACTCTAATATCTCGAAAAAAATCAGCTGTTCCAGACAAAAGCGCAATAGGTACCTACTTGACATTAATGTATGGAAGAGCTGATTTTTTTTTTCGTGATATCAGAATTGGCCCCATAGTAAAAGTTGCTTGTAATCATGAGTGGAATCACCATACTGCGGGAACCGAATGATTAAAATTTCACGCTGTAGTTCCCTATACACAAATAAATCATACAAAATAGGATTTGTTAAAAAACTGAAATATGGCATAGATATTAGGCCTGGTTTACATTAGTCAAGTAGACGACCGAGTCGAGAAGCGAGTAGAAATACATTGCTTGGCATGTTCGTCGATTTTAAAAGAACGTCAAACACACCACGTAATGAACTTCTACTCTCCTAAAGCACTCTACTAAAGACTAAGATAATGTAAACCAGCCTTTAGATCAGTAATATTTTGGTGAATGTAGATACATTATGTAAATTTACAGAAGGAAAGTATTAGGTCCCAGTCCCACCTTTGAAATTGGCGTTTTGTATGGAGAATTTTAAATAAGTTGCATTTTCCATACTAACATTTTCTTAAATTATTTAACAAACATGAACGCTAATGTTTTAAAAGTTTTATACACTAATGTTTAAACACTTAGATAACGTATGCCACTTAGGTTTAGCGAAAAAAATAGTTTAAACAAATAAAGTAGTAATTTCTGCTAACAAAAAGAGAATAAATTTTTAAGGTATTTTTTATGTATTGATAACTAAAAATAATGTTAATTTTACTATTCATAGTTGTTTACGATGGTCATCATTCGATATAATGTCAAACAGTTGATGAATATTTTAAATTATAGAAGTGACGAGGTTTTCTGTGAGAAAAAAATCGCCAATTTCATTGGTGGGGACCCAATCAGCATAGACTTTAAAAAACTATGGTTCTATAGAATGTGAATCAAGTTAACAAATTAAAAATTTTAAGTGGAAATAAAAAAACCGGCCAAGTGCGAGTCGGACTCGCGCACGAAGGGTTCCGTACCAAAAAACGACAAAAAAAATCACGTTTGTTGTAGAGAGATATAAGCCCCCCTTAAATACTTATTTTATTATATTTTTAGTATTTGTTGTTATAGCGGCAACAGAAATACATCATCTGTGAAAATTTCAACTTTCTAGCTATCACGGTTCATGAGATACAGCCTGGTGACAGACAGACAGACGGACAGCGGAGTCTTAGTAATAGGGTTCCGTACCCAAAGGGTAAAAACGGGACCCTCACTGTGGAGACAAGTTAAGAAAAAAAAGAAAAGAAAAGGTTATTTTTGGAGTAAGGGAGATGTTGCACTACACTGTAGATAAAAAAAATAGATTAATATATTTTCCACCATTATTTCTATGAATTTGCACATGTTTTTGGATTGGGATGTAAATTATAGAACTGCACTCTCTCATTATGACTGAAATATAAAGTTTATAGCAACTGGAGTTAACTATTCACAATTAATAGAATTGAATGAAATATATTACTAACTATTTCACTAAATATTACGCCACGCCATTTAATAATTATATAGGGACATTCCGCGCTAATTTCTCTAACTACTGCGGGGTTAAGCAGCCATAAATTACATTAATGATCATTAAATATTTCCACCATTTCAACAACTCCTGGGTGGAGCCACAGAATGGCAACTAATAAACTTATTTATTGCAGTACACTATCTAATCTAATCTTGTTTAACATGAAAACATTAATTTGTAATAGTTACACTGATTTTATTAGATTTCTGATAAAAAAAAAACACAGATCTCGTGCCTTTCACGACCTTCTATGGTACATTGAAAATGAATTTATTGAATTTTATAAAAAGTATATTCCTTTGTTTGAATTAGTACTTACAATACTTTGAAATCACAGCAATTTTGAATCTACTTTTCTGTGATTCGTGAGTATGAAACTAATATAAAAATATTTCATTGTTATAAACATAACTATTTTATTGAAAGGTCTACTATAACCTTAAATTTATAAAAAAAATACTAATATAAGTTTTGAAGCCCCCGAAGCGAACGTCAAACCTCCATAGCAACTCAGCGATGCGACGCGCATCTAATGAGCGCGCTTCCCGAAATTACGCCAACTCGCTACATATTGTGGCCCTCGTTGATACGCGTCTTTTGAGGCTTCAACCATTCATGTAGCCTTAAAACTTACGACACCAAGGTGATGTCGCACTCTGAGCGAAAATGGGGGCTATACTGAAGCGATCGAAAAAACTTTTCAATGTTAAAGGTTAAGCTAACCCTTAACCCGATCATATTCATATTCTTTATTTGCTTTCTTGTTGTATACATGGTGTTTACAATATTATATATTTAATATCGTCTTTGTTTTAAGCTTAAATTGTAGCTGACTAAATTGTTCAGAGGATTTTTTTCTCAAAATTTTGATATCATTCTTACTTTCCAAAATCTGGAACGCCAAAATCAAAAAGTTGGAAAAAAATACTTTTTTTTCCACTATTTCAGCATATTTTTTTTCGTTTTTTTATTTTCTCGAATAATTCTTTTTGCACCTTACAGCTCTCGTGAATACGCGTCTTTCGAGTCTTTTTTGAATATCATATCTTCAAAACCCTCTGAGATATAAGGGGATCGCACTTTTTCGTGAAATCGGAGCCTATACTGGAGCGAAGGAAAAGACATTTTCAATGTCAAAAATTCTCACCTACAAGGATATTCCATCATACGGCAGAAATTAAGTAGAACAGAAGCTGTAAAATCATGCATTTTCCATTCTAACATTTTCTTCTTTTTTCAAATGAACTTATTAAGCATCTTATTATAGTTATACACTAACACCCGTTTGTACTAACTTTAGAATCGCTTAAGGGTACGTTCAGATGACAAGCGCGGTAACGTGGCCATGCAACCTCTTTCCCCAGAGTAAAAACTTATTTCTCAATTTGAAATTCGAAACTATGTAAAAATTTTATTTGGTTCCGAAAAATAATAATTCATAAAAATGAGCATTCGCTGCCATAGGTCTTGGTCACAGACCATACAACAAGTGGTCTTGGTTACTCTCTGTTAGTCCAGAAAAGAGAGTCGTCGATCGAGCATGTTTGAAATAAATTGTGTTAAACTTATATGAATCAACCATAGACACAGAAAAACTTTCGCTGGTCATGCGCCATTTTGTCAGAAAGAGACTTCGGCGATTTTAAAATTTAGTGAAAACGTGTGTTACACTCAGGTATCGGTACAGTGTTTAAATATCTATTAAGAGTTGGATGAGACGTCATGGGATGCATACGGAATAACTCAACTTTTAATCTACAGAAATTATGATCTTTATCGATAAGAATTAATTTAAAAAAACTTTGTAGTTATGTGGATCACATTTAAAGATTCAACAGTGCTCTCCTACTATTTTTGTATTAAAACAAAGACATTCTTGGCTATACTATACAGCATTGGGCGCACACCTTACAAGCATTCCAAACCGACAGACTCACGATCTGTCTGCCAATAACTTTCGTAATTGAAAGCAGCCACCCAGAGAAGAACCACTGATGCAAATTGACGTAAGTTAAAAGAAGATTAAAAAAAAATAACTTTCATCTTTTACATAATATTCCACGAAACACTAATTTTATGTAAAAATTGCAATCTTCACATAAATAATGCATAACATAAAAATTTCATAAAAATAATATAAGTTGCTATTGAAATTATATATTAACTAGCGGCCGCCCGCGACTTCGTCTGCGTGGAAAGGTTTTTTGATATCCCTCGGAAACAATACTTTTTTAGGGATGAAAGGTACCCTATGTCCTTCTTTATACTCCTGACAACGTGTATGCAAAATTTCATGATGATCGGTTTAGTAGTTAGGACGTGAAGGCGTAACAAACAAACGGACTTTCGCATTTATAATATTAGTAAGGATTTAATAAATTTTCTTCAGCAACACACAACTCAAATTCAAATAAATTAAGATAATTCAAAAGCGTTAAAACGAGCACCTTACGTGCATTCCAAGCAAACGAAGTCACGTTCTGTCCCACCAATTACTAGCATAATTAATAGTAGCCACCCAGCAAGGGCAACTAACGCACAATTATACAACTCGCAAATTAAACATTTTATGACTCATATTTCAAAGTAAGCTATAAATAAACTGCTAACTTTCATCTTCGGTTCTGTGATCATTTCATTCGATTCGGTTGACTTTTGGAAGAGTATACAAAAACATAGTTTTTGCACTCTGCAACTTCTGTTGCCAGTTTCAGTTAAAAAAAAGTAAAACCAAAGTATATTTTTAGGAATGATTATATTTTATAGATTAATTCTTCTATAAAATATAAATTACCAATTTCTCACCTTCCTTGTTTTTCGAAAGTCTTCAGTTGTTGCATTTTGTTTCTTCGACTACAGCTCGCAGCCATCTTTATAAGTCAGCGGTCGCGTGCGGTGACTTCCCTGTGATAATTTAATTGTTCTGCGTGCACTACTCGCTGTATTTATAACTAACAACGTCGACCGTCGTACGAGTCCGCAATATGCATAATATGATGATGCGCTATGGTGGTTATCATTGTAGTCATTTTTGGGAAATTATTAAAATAAAAGATAGAGATTTAACCCTTTATACTTTTATGCACTCTGTGCCTTTATTCTTAAACGTGTGTTTTTTGGTAGTGTCATATGCTAGTAGTAATATGTGGCCTTTAAATGCCAAAATTAATTACTTAATTACTGCTCTATATTATAATTTTGATCAAAAATCCGATAATTGGCTTTTACGAACGTTTTTCACTGCTACGCCATTAATACCGGCTTTACCAAAAAGAAACCTTGAATGACCCGAAAACATTTTATATAATGACAGCTGAGTTCGACCTATGTTACGAAGTATATATAGGTATGCCCTGAAGCTCCATGGCCCCCGTCTGATTAGCTTAGCATCTTTATATTTTAATACCAGAGAGAAATGGCTAACGGAACGCACAGCCGCAAGCGATGCGAACGGGCCAATAAAATCTAGGCGAATCAGGTGGAATTGTCTAGCTTTTATTACACCGAACAGTGATTAGAAATCCGTTGTAATTATCAAGCTATTTCATAAGAAGGAAGTTATTTCATAATTATTATGCGATATTTAACCTATTAAATAAAATTTGTGTGTTTAATATCAAAGGGAAGTTATTTTAAGGAAAAGACTTTTAATAGATGTTTCGGCATACATACACAAGTGCTTATGTACTTGTTTCAATATTTTTGAACTAATAATTTATAAAACTCTTTTTTCTTGCGTCAGCAAAATTGTTCCATTACTTTGAAACCTTTTGAAACTTGAGTAAAACATGCAATTTTCAAAAGCTTCTAATATTATATTCACATGCAATTGATTGTATAATTCTTAAATGCAGTTCTCGTGCAGTTTTGGTACATTTAAGATTAATTTATACAAATTGCATGTGAATATAATATTAGAAGCATTTGAAAATTGCAAGTTTTATTTAAGTCATTACTTACTCGTCTATAGATACAAGCAGAATACTATATCTAGAACAAATTATTAAAATCCCAATACTGAAATAGACTTTTTACTTTCAACGGTTATCTCAGGATAACCTTATTTTACGAAGTTTTAACCTAAAATGAGCTTCAGCTTTCAATATATACTCATCTAATCACCATAGTCCTTAATAAAATCCCCCATATTAGGACTCACATGATAGCCTAACCACTACAGGACAGCCATTCTGCTCCATCTAAATTGTTCAGATCAAATACACAGTCCCTTCAAATATGGTATTCATTAAAAAGGTGAAGAATTTGACTTTATATGACTTGCCCTTAGAAATAACACCAATTATCGGTCATTCCTTCTGAAGAGAAATGGAGTATTTATTATTGTCGCTTAATTTAAGCTATGAAGCAAATTAGTCCTTGGTGAAAGACCACTCATTTTATTATTGTACACAGAAAGGGTTTGCTTTAGTTTTGGATTTTATTGTTGCATGATTGGACACTCTGATATACACGTAAACATAAGTATTGTGACAATGTGTTTTTCCCGGACACATGTCATTTCAAACTAATCAGAATTTAATGCAAGTTACGATACTAAATAATATACTAGAAAAAATACGACTCGCACCAGATCAATACTCAGACGGGACTTCCCGTCTGAGTATTGATCTGGTGCGAGTCGTATTTTTTCTAGTATATTATTTAGTATTGTTTAAAAATAGCATTGTAAATGCAAAAATCTCAAATTTAAAAAAAAAGCAAGTTACGATATAAAACCTTTCGCAGTATCACGGTATTTTTAAGGATCTGAAATACCAACCAGGATCTTTTTTACTTATTTTTTATACCTACTAAATAACTTATTATCTCTTCGGTAAAGTTACCTGGCCACCCTACCGCGGCACTACAAAGGGATCGGTCGATGTACCAGTTATCAAACTGCATTGTACTGTATCAACATCGATAGCTAGCATGACGTATCGATTAGCTAGACGATATGTCAGCTGGATTGACGATAATGACGTCATTTTACACGCAAATAATAAACAGCTTTCGTCGGGCACCCCGACCACGCAGGCCTAGGTCCTATCGATTGAAACCACTAAAACAAACAACTTTTGAGTTAAATTTTTCTATTGAGTTGTAATTGAAAAAAGAAAAAAATGTTTTAAAATGTGCAAACAGCGCTCTTTTATATGATACCCCACATGCCCTAATCACCTCACTTCAAATTTTTAAGACCCCTTTTCAGTCCCTGTTGTAAAAAAAATTTTTTTTTATTTCTTTCTTATTTGCAAAATATTTGGGCAAATGTCATCTCAAACTATTCTAAATTTCAAATTGATACCATTAGTAGTTCTCGAGATATCCAGCTGTGACAGACAGACAGACAGACAGACTGAGTCACACCATAAGGGTTCCTTTTTTACCATTTTGGTACAGAACCCTAAAAAAAGAAGTGGACAACTTCTTTTTTTTTATTTTAAAAGCTCAGTCCAGCCCCACCCGACCCGACTTCATTAGTTAGACGTGTTTAATTAAAATTGTTATGCGTACCTTATACTTATTGGAATATTATTTCTGGCTTTTTAGAGGTATTTAATTTTGAAGCTGTTTTTGATCTTATTTTCAGTTTTTAAATAAAATTCATGGTTTATTCATTCGAGCAGGACATTATCGTCTATTAATGACGATGTCTTATCTTTTTTACACGACTGCCCAAAGCAAAAAGAGTGTATATGTGTTCAGGGTTCCTGTATGTTTGTGGGTATGTGAGTTTCTTAATTCCACCGTAACTTCTAAATGCCTGAACTGATTTGGATAAATGGGGTAGAATCAGGATTCTAAAATTTCTAAAAAATGCTATAAGTAGCATCCCGAGTGACATTGGTTATTTTTTTTTTAAAAAAAAACAATATGGCGACTGCACGACGCCATTTTCAAATGTGAAAAAAAAAATTTTTCTTCTACTATTACAATAATGGATATCAAATGAAAGGCCTTGATGAGCACATTCCAAAACTATATAATATGTCACTCATCATCATATCAGCCACACGACACCCACTGCTGGGTATAGGCCACTAAAATATGTCACTAAAATGTGTGAAATAAAAATAAATAAATTAAAAAAATATTAAAAACACGACTGCTCTGCCAAAAACGAACTAAAAAATTAAACAACAAGTGTCATTGCAGTCGGGGGACCTCTTTGATCAAAAATTGTTCCATAATAAGGGGACTGCAATGACACTTGTTGTTTAACTTTTTAGTTCATTTTTGGCAGGGCAGTCGTGTTTTTAATATTTTTTTAATTTATTTTAACTCGTGCATATCAAATAGCAATATTTGACACCGAATTGAGCTTACACGTGCCGCATACCGGTACCGATTAAAATTTAAACTATTCTTTCTTTTGCCAAAGATGACCTAGTAGATGTTACGAAAAACATTGGTGTCTCTATTTAAAGTCCTAACACGTTGTAAGTAATTAATGTTAGAAGTAGGTTCCCTAGACGTTTGACTGACGTGTAATCAGATAGAATGGTTGATAAAAAAACTAAGATAGTAAAACGGAACGGAATTAATAATAAAAGATAAGTTGCTGTTTGATGTCTCTAAATAACTGTTCACTTTGTTGGTAAAATATAATGGAGCAATATTTTTATCTGACATAAAAAGTGATATGAAAATAAAAATTAAAACTAGGCTGTAACATCAATCATGATATTATTATAGGTCTTTAAAATACAAAAGTTTAAGAGGGCATAGTTATTTTCTTTTTTTTTTCAAAAAATTGGCGGCGCTAGTTGACGGCTATAAGGGTCTTAACTCATTCCTTACTAATAAGTACATAATTTATTACCTGGGTATTTAGTTGAAATATTTTTGTGACTTATACACAATATATAGTTTTATATCTTGGTTTGGTATTGATTGACAAGATATGCGACATTTACTTAGAATTGCTAGTTGAAATGTTTCGAACCTATAGTACGATAGTGGCTCGCCAACTTAGTTTATAGTTGTATTCTAAAGGGCAGTTGGGCTATTCAGACAAGCCGATCTATCTCGAAACAAAGTTATGCTGCGCTCTTTATCTTGTAAAATAAATTGAATAAGCAGATGAAATTGGTTGCATCATGTTTATTTTACTAACCGATGACCATATCCTGCTTTTCCAGATATTTTGTATTCACTATTTTATTAATTTACATGCATTTGTTTTTTTTAATATGATAATTTTATCGGTTTTACTATACCTATAATCATTATAACATGCTTAAAATTCCATGAATGGTATTAATTAATGGCATATCTCAAAATCATTGTTTGAATCAACAAATACGAGGTAAGTTACATAAATCATCAATTAAATAGGTACATTATTATACACGTCATTTCTTTACCATGCCTCAGGCGTAATTACGTTGTGCTTTTAGACCGGTGCGTTGTCTGCTATCATTGTCGATAATCATACTCGAGTTATTGAATCCCGCCAGCAAATGCACTCTTCAAGTGAATGAGTATATAACACGAGCTTGACAAACGGATGTGCGATGGACGCTTGTGCGACAAAACTGAACAGTGTCTTACTGTAGAACTAACTAACATTGTAGGCATTTCTTACTGAGTTTAGTATACTTAGAGCAACGCGCCGGCTTAAGCCGAAGCTGTCGTTGCTCGAAGTTAGTATATTATATTGTCTTGTATCACTGGGCGCATTCTGCCAGACAAATCTTTGAGTCATCGATCGCCGTAGAGTACATTTTAACCATGGAAAGTAAAATATTGAACATTCTATACAAATTACTTTCCATGGTTACTATGGCAGAATGCACCCTTTTTATTTTTATTAGGAGACAAAACAGCCGAGGACCAATTCGTTTACAGCTACCATCCCAAGCATTTGCAAAAGCATTTGGGCAAACCCCCCCTTTTGACGATTGCAAACCTGAACAAAACTACGAACAAAGATACTAAGGAAGTGTAATTCTGCTCAAAAAATAGCACCACGCAAACTACAACCGAGTGGGCGGGGCTAAAAAAGTACAACCGAAGCACTGTTTAGTCATGTCTGTCACGCGCTCGGTGACAGTCGTTAGCGCAACGACAAAAAAATCATTAAAAAGTGGTAAAAAATGACGTCATGTGTGGTCAAGTGGTGTAAAAGACCAATAGAAGGCATCAAAACAAATACGGTCATATCATATCATTGATAAGTAAAATATTTTTCGTTATTTAGAAATATCTATGAGCGTATACATGCAATCTATGGTAGCTATTATGCAACAAGTGTTCAGTCACTTTGTGGGGCAGAGTCAAATCTTCACGTTCACTGCTATCACAGATTTTTAAACAAGAATAAAACTCTCTCATGAAATTCAGTACAACAGAAAAAAAGGAAAATTAAAATCAAAATTTTGTAATGCTATAAAAATGGCGCGTCCTGCAATATACAATCCATAGAAAACGAGTAATCTGATGTAAACTCCTTGCTTTTTATCATTATACAGGGTGTAACAAAAACTGTCCAATCCGTGAAGGGATGATTAGGTAGGTACCTATAAAGTTTCGATTCTATTCACACAATCCTCTTTGATTAACAAGTAAAAGAAATCCCTGGTTAAAATAGAATAAACGAAAAATGGGGAACTCACATTGCAACACCGAAGGCAGCGGCACCACAAGTAGTGACGTCATAAGGTCAACACAGTCAGAACACAAAGTAATGACAATTTCCAGAAAGTATGATTTTTATGCAGCTGAAAACAGCTTTTTAATATGGAGTTTGATTCGCGGATCGTTCTGCTGGAACCCCAATATGAGATCTGCTGCGAAGTTGCTACTCCATATTTTCACTACCAATAGCAATACATGCCCAGCAACTGTGCACTAGATTGTCTCGAACACTTTGCAGCACACCTGTATTCAACTTAATAAGTACAAAAGTGGCTATTATTCTCTAACGCATTACGGCTTCACTCTCACAAATGTTTTTAAACATCAACTGTTAACATGACCTCATAAATAAAACTCAAGGGGTGTCAAATCTGGCGATCGCGCTAGCTACGGAGTTGATCCACCTCTTCCAATCCACCGTCTCACACATTGCTAGCTTAGGTATTCGCGCACCGGTCAAAAAGCATATTAAAATAGTCTGCATTTGAAAAAGATTTTTGGCAAGAATAAATTTTGACTTGGTGGAATACGCTGCAATAAAAAAATATATTCCGACGAACTGAGAACCTCCTCCTTTTTTGAAGTCGGTTAAAAAGATGTCGCTATAAGAATTTTGAACTGCCAATTAAAGCATGCTTTTTTATGTGAAAAATAAAAATAAAGCAACGTATTAATACGCAGTCACACCTCTAAAAGACGTATTGAGGCGTTGCTTTCGCCAATGTGATAATTATCAACATTATGTACTTACATGGTATGAAAAAGAAATTTCTACATAATACATTCTCTTTTATTAAGCATACCTATTTTATTTCAATACCTTCCATGACCTTACCTAATTTTAGTCCTTCTTGAAATCAAGTGTCTTACCAATTAATATGATCATCATTCATCAACATCATCATTTTATAATTTTCAAAAAATAAAATAACAATAAAATCATCACAGCCGAAAGACGTCCACTCCTGACATTATGTCTCTTTTAGTTTTCCAGAGCGACTAGTTGCAGACGATTTACATTCAGCGTATTCGAGCGATCTTTACCAAGTCGTCTGTCTACATAATAAAAAAAAACCGGCCAAGTGCGTGTCGGGCCACGCGCCATAGGGTTCCGTAGTTACCTTATATCATACCATATTTAATACCACCTATCATTTTTCGTATGCAAAAATAACTTTGTTTTTCACAGTGTTGGTATGAATGACAAAGTTATATTTGCGGTTTTGGAAAATGTGCTATATCTCAAAAACTAATTACTATATCTCGTTTAAACTAATTTTGGTTGAAAGTGTTTATTAAGATCTACAGCATATATTTTTTTTTGATTTTTCACTCTCTTATTTCAAAAGTTAAAGGGGGGGGGGGGGGGGACACATTTTACCACTTTGGCGGTGTATATCTTTCAAACGGTTGACTTTGAGAAAAAGTTGTCTTAGAAACCTCAATGTCATTTTAAAGACCTATCTATAGACACCCAACACGTGTTGGTTTGAAGAAAAAAATTTTTTTCAGTTTCAGTTCCATGTATGGGGAGCCCCCCTTAATCTTTTATTTTTCTTATTTTTGTATTAAATTCGGTAAGCGGTTAACAGAATACACCTACCTACCAAGTTTCAACTGTGTAGTCTTAATACTTTCGGAATAAAGTGGCTGTGACATACGGACAGACAGACAGACAGACATGACGAATCTATAAGGGTTCTGTTTTTTGCCATTTAGGCTACGGAACCATAACAAACATTATATCTAACAAATAATAATGTACTAATTTCATTAAACAATTTTATGATGCCGCCCACCGCGCCGGGCCGTAGTGATCTTAGCAGGTTAGGTGTACTGACTGCATTCTACTTTACACCGTCCTCGCTTCAATGACAAAGGCACGACAACGGCCCAATGAGTGACACGGCGCGAGCCAAATATCCAATCATGTTTGATCTGCGTTCAAACCCCAGCCAATAGAAAACGTGATATGCGTTAGAATACAACCTAATACCGATTATGCGTACATTGTAATAAGGTATGTTTTTACTAGTTCATTGTTGAGTTTGCGACCTTTTTGTGTTACAGAATATGCGAAGGTGCCATTTTTTAATCAATATTTGTTAGGAGTTAGGCTTCCTTAGTTCTTATTTCGTTGGAACAAAACTATACTAATATTTTGTCTGTTGCTCCATTACTTTCACAGTATGAATTGTTGTTTAGTTTGGAGCTAAAATAAATTAACTATCATCATATATTTAATATTTTTCTTATTAAAATGAAAGTGGAATGAACGTAACTTATTCACGTAACAAATAAATATAATTAATTTCCTTATCCACAAAACTGCAAGTCTAGGTTCAGTTATTGGAGATATTTATAACCATAGTTTTATCGACGTAAACAATATGCGTGTGCGCGTAAAATCTGACGCCTCGAGGCATCCGCTGGCAAGGCATATTGCGCCTCGCATCTGCCGGCGTGTGAATCTTAACTTGACGTTTTATTTGCTTCTTCCTGTATTATTATATCAATCTATCAATGACCTGTATGATATTTGTAAAATAAAATTAATAGGGTTTAAGGCATTAGTAGTTGACTACCATAACTAAACTACTTGCGCCCTGCTCTGACCTGATCCAAAAACACTTCCGTCATATTTCTTTCTTCTTCCGAGAGGCTCTATATATGTATACATGGCTAAATACTACAATTTCTGGTACATTTCAACAACTTGGCCACGCATAGCTCCCGCCATCCGCGCCCGCACCCGCCTTATTCACCGCTCATCCACTCTGGGGCCGTACCGGCTAACAAATCGAACTTTGGAAATTTTGCCGAGTTTCAAATTAAAACAGATACATCGAAGAAAGGAACTTCGTATTATACTATTTGTTCAAGTTATTTGGAAGATATTGATGTTTGTGTGACCTCATGAATTAGGGTTCGCCATTTTGACCCAATTGAGGCTCGATTTATCTGTTTTAATTTGAAACCCGGCAGACTTTTCGAAGTTCGATTCGTTAGCCGGTACGGCCCCTGGTCGCGACATGAACCCGGAGGGCGGGCGCGTATACTAGCGGGCAGAGAGCGGTAAACGCTCGCAAATTGTTACATGTTTACGGTGTTACGCCGGCCGCAGCGGAACACTTACCAACGCGACGCCAGCGGTCATAAGCAGAGGCGTTTGATGAGCTTTTGATGGCCACTTTAAAATTAATAATCATTATTATTGTGTTCTTGGGCAGTACGCTCTATGATTTAAAATAAATCTTATTTATGAATCTTTTGAAGTAAAATCATGAATTAAAAAAATATCTTAACGTTTTTAGGGTTCCGTACCCAAAGGGTAAAAACGGGACCCTATTACTAAGACTCCGCTGTCCGTCTGTCTGTCTGTCTGTCACCAGGCTGTATCTCATGAACCGTGATAGCTAGAAAGTAAATTTTCACAGATGTTGTATTTCTGTTGCCGCTATAACAACAAATACTAAAAACAGAATAAAGTTAATATTTAACGAAGGCTCCCATCTCCCATACAGCAAACGTGATTTTTTGCCGTTTTTTGGTACGGAACCCTTCGTGCGCGAGTTCGACTCGCACTTGGCCGGTTTTGTTGAATTCATATGCTTATTTCGTGAAGAGCTGTAATCGTTGATTTGATTTCGATTTATAGAGTCCTAAATATTTTTTTATTCTTGAAATTCTAGATTTTAGGCATTCACAATAATGCTATTTTTATATTAAGATAATTAATTTGATAGAAAAAATACTAGAAATATCGACTCACCCGTTATTTTTTTTATATTAAACAACATCACATACAGGGTTAAATAATCAACCGTATAAATATGATAAGGTTTGAAGAAATCGCCAAACAATCCAAATACAATACAAAGTACTTTGAATTATGGTAGCATACCATAGTCATATTTTATTCGCCTAGGCTTGCCATTGAAATATTATATGCGTTTATAACAAGTGACGAGGCGAAAAGAGATTGAATGGCCATAATGCTAGGCGCTAAATCCAAGCCTTGACCATTTTCTACTAAATCTGTATTAAATAAAAAAATAAAACAATCATAGGAGTAGGATGTTAATAGAACTTTTTATCGACCACTATTCCTCATTCGATAAGAAGAATAGATATTCTTGAATGTTTGAATGTTGACCTTTAATGAGTGACCCAAAATCTATACAAATAATGAAAGTGCTTTCGTTCATAAATTAATTTTTTTATCTTTCGATATCTTGAAATGAAGGTAAAAAAAAACGCACTACAAATATAGCAATTAACAACCAACGAAAATCACAGCATAAAAAAGGGGATGACTTATTACCATAGACATAGAAAAATTTTCGCTGCGCTCAAGAAGACCAACAAAGCGTGGAAAAGAGAAGTTAACATCATACGGACACGGTCTATGTAAAAAAGAGACAAAGGATCGAGTGACATGTGCCAACATTTTTTACAGTAAGAGCCCCTAGCGTCCCGCCTAGCAAATAAGCAATCACAGTTTGTTTAAAATATTTTTTAATCTTAATTAGAATTTAAAATAAAGGTATCGCGGAGCTATGGTATCTTCTGCTCTAAGTAATTGTGATATGACAAAAAGAAACAATCCAAGTAATCACACCTTTCAAAGGTAAATAAGATATTGCCACACATTTCTCTAAAACCAAATTTCGCTACATTTATTCGTTTATCGACAAAGAAAACAGTATGGAGCATAGTTTATTAACTTCCTTTGCCATAATATAGTCATATTTTATGAATCTAAGTCATATTTTACGTATCTCATATAAAATGTATTGATTCGTTTTTGGATCAACTGTTTATTGACTTTGTTGTTCTTTGACATTCTATTTCTATGCTTATTACGGTTGTTCTAATTGATCTCATGTCAAGATTTATTTCCTTATTTTATATTATGTAGGTACTTTGGCATTTAGGAACAGTGGCCCTACCATGAGTTGATGCAAACTGTTTACGTTACAGGAAACTGTCGGATATACTGCTCACAGTCAATACGAGTGAAAGAGAGAAAACGATACTTTACTGTAACGTAAACAGTTTGCAACAACTCATGGTAGGGCCACAGAAGCCTTTTACATCATTACCATTCTCATCTTTGATACCAATTTCGTAAAATATCTCTATACCTCTCCACAGATCTCGAATAAACACAGATCGATGCCGTGGTCAGAGGCAGGTCGTTTGTTTTTATGAAATCGCTGCCATTGTGGCGCAGGCGCAGGCACGCGTTAATAGGTGTTAGCTACTCTAACGTAATGTATTGTTTTCAAATAGGCCTCAAGTTTTACTTCAGGGGTCTATTTCATAAACACTACCATAGTAAATTACAACGATCGTTTGGTGTTCATTGCGTCGATAATTTGAAACTAGAAAATAAACTAGCTACTCCATAAACACCGCAATGTATGCATTTTACCGTAATAAATTCCAAGTAAATTACTTACAAATTCTAATATTTATGAAATAGGCAGTTCACAACACACCTAAATAGGTACACAAATATGAGAAGATAGTCTTGTAGGTTTATAAACTATGAAACATTCACAACACGTATGCTAGCGCAACATGACGCCTTCTTGTCGAACTTGCTAAAAATTGTTGTACAACATGATTACATGACATAAAGTGTTGCGTAGTGAACATGAGGCTTTTATAACAAGACAACGCCAAAATTATAAAAACTCAATTTTTTACTTTATATTGTAGCCTCACAAATGCAATGTAATATTTGTGCTTTATCTTTCTATCGGTGAAATCAATACAATAATACATCATTGGACAATCTTCCTGTTACTGTTTTACTTTTACCTCACAGAACTAGGAAACCGAATCATGATTTTATTATGGCTATTGATGCAGCCCATCATGAACATTCATGAAAACTTTACTATACGGGGAAAGAAAGATTGCATCTTTCCATCCGGAGAGCGTAACATCTGTTTGCTGTCCCATAAAAGGAACGACTGACGAGGACGACCAATAGAGACCTTAAGTCGCTTCAATGTGCAAGCGCAGTTAATGTGTTCGAACACTAATATGACCAAAATAGAACTTGCCTTAAAACGTAACTTTTTACGAATCCTTTTGGGAGAAGATATCATAATCTCTTTTGATCAAGATAGCATTTAAACCTATAAAACATAACCCATCGAATACTCAACAAATATTTTTCAATTTATTAATTTAAAATAATATGATAGACAAATTTGTCGTTATACATTTCTACTGAAAAGTTTTAAGAATTTTGTTGCCCCGTTTCCTTGTGGCCAAACTAAAATGTCAAATTAATTTGGCCACGAGGAAACTTAATTCCTTGTAGCCAAACTATAGTAATAGTTTAATTTATCATCCGCCTGGATTGAGGAAAAGCTCTGTAGACCAAGGGTGGCCAACCTTTTCGACACTTGGGCCAAAGTTCGGAAGTAGAATTTTACCCCGGGCTGCACTACCAAATTTTATGTATAGTGCGCGCCAGATAAGTCCGACTTTAAAAAAATGTGCTCGGCTCCGCGGGCCACAAGGTAACAGACGGCGGGCCGCATGTGGCCCGCGGGCCGCGGGTTGGCCACCCTTGCTGTAGACAATAGGTATACGTACTAACGAGTCTAGGCGTATATTACTTAAAAGTACATACCTAAAAATCCTTTAGGCTCAACTCAACTTCAAACTCAACTCAAACTTACCTCAACCGCAGCCCACCTTGAAATACATCGCTTACAATTTTGAGTCTTATGACACATAAATAAGCTCTTGTGTAATGTTCAGGTGAGTTTGAGGTGAGTTCAGGTTGAGTTTGAGTTGAGTTCGGGTTGTGTTCGGGTTGAGTTTGAGTTGAGTTCGGGTTGAGGGCGAGGCGTGTGCAGTTGCATCGACAAAATATAACGGAGCTTATTAATGTGTTATAAAACTCAAAATTGTAAGCGCTGTATTTCAAGGAGTGGGCTCCGGTTGAGTTGAGTTTGAGTTGAGTTCGGGTTGAGGGCGAGTCGTGCGTTATCGTTTGAACGCAGCCTTGTTCGACAGATTCGCGTTACCTTACCTGCTATTCTACAGTAGGAACTTTTACAAACGTAAGTACCGGCCGGATCTAGAACAATGACTAAACATTATTTTTCTAGTGTTACTAGCTATATTTAAAGCTTTTATCAAATCACGATCACCTTATTATTTTTTTTTAAATATACCTAGTAATCAAATTATGTCAAAGCCATGGTGCTAAATTCGTTGTAAGGTTTTTAATAGTTGTCCATTATCTTTTGCAGGGTAAAAGCACAATTTTGTTAGGTAGTGATATACAATAGATATTGTGTTCATGGACATCGGCCATTTTAATGTCAGTATTGGGACCTCTCGGTCCCAGGAAGGGTCGGGAAGGGTCTCACCCTTCCCTATGGATGAATAGAGAGGGTGAGCAAACACTATCATGCTGAACCATTCCGTAATTAAGTATTGGTGGGTGTTAACCACTGCAAATGCAGTCGGGACCAACGGCTTCAATCATTCCATTTAATAACAAAAGATGCATCTACTCAGTCTGCCCCAGAGTGTGCAACTACTTACTCGGTGTGTCAGCCTAAAGTTTCTAATATTTCCAATAGTATATTAAGCGCAAGCAAAATTAGTTCATGTATAAAAGATGATTGCAGTAAACCAATGTCATCACAATACATTATGTATTGTGATGAAATTGGAAAGAACTTAGGCCAATTGATACAAAATCAATTAGGGGGAAATGTTATTAATTATTGTATGCCTGGGTCCACTTTAGATGACATCTTTTAATCTTAATATATAAAATCGTAAACTGAATGACTGAATGACTGAATGACTGACTGACTGACTGACTGACTGATCTATCAACGCACAGCCCAAACCGCTGGACCTAGAGACTTGAAATTTTGCACACAGATACCTTATATAGTGTAGGCATCCACTAAGGAAGGATTTCTGAAAATTCTATCCCTAAGGGGATTAAATAAGGGATGAAAGTTTGTATGAAAGTCCCTCAGTTTTCAAGCTAGGATCGTCAAATTTTGTGTTTAGGCTGACGATTGAAAATTAATAAATACGGGTCTCAGCGTTTTTCAAAATTCTAACCCCGAAGGGGTCAAAAGGGGGATGAAGTTGTGTAATGAAGAAAATCCTTTATTTTCGAAGTCAAAATTGCTAAATATATAATTTAGGCTTATGGATGGAAATCTAACGCAACGTATATTGTTATTGTTAGTATTTCAACCCCTACGGGGATGAAATGGGGGTGAAAACGGGTAAATAAACCTAAAAATAGATATGGATGTCGTTATTGGGGTTTTCTGGGATGACGATTGCAAAAATGACATTTATTTTGAAGTCCAACACAGTGGACATGATTTGACCCCTCAAGGGGTGAAAATGGGGTTCAAATTTTGTATGGAAAAATAATATTAAATGGACATTACAACTTTAAACTTCGTAGGAGCACGTCTAAAAATAAATAAGCAAACATATATTTTGTGATTTTGAAAATAAACCCCTTAGGGGGTAAATGGGGTGAGTAAACCTAAAAACAGATACGGATGTCGTTATTGGGGTTTTCTGGGATGACGATTGCAAAAATGACATTTATTTTGAAGTCCAACACGGTGGACATGATTTAACCCTCAAGGGGTGAAATGGGGTTCAAATTTTGTATGGAAAAAAATATTAAATGGCCATTACAACTTTAAACTTCGTAGGAGCACGTCTAAAAATAAATAAGCAAACATATATTTTGTGATTTTGAAAATAAACCCCTTAGGGGGTAAATGGGGTGAGTAAACCTAAAAATAGATACGGATGTCGTTATTGGGGTTTTCTGGGATGACGATTGCAAAAATGACATTTATTTTGAAGTCCAACACGGTGGACATGATTTAACCCTCAAGGGGTGAAATGGGGTTCAAATTTTGTATGGAAAAAAATATAAAAACGGGACGGGAACGGGAACGGGAATGGGACGGGGCGGGAACGGGAACGGGAACCGGACGGGAACGGGAACGGGAACGGGACGGGACGGGGATGGGAACGGGACGGGAACGGGAACGAAAACGGGATCGGGAACGGGAACGGGAACGGGAACGGGAACAGGAACGGGAACGGGAACGGGAACCTAAAAATGATTGGTCAGATCCTGGTTGAAGGTTCTCTAAGGATTTTCTCTAACATCCACGCGGACGAAGTCGCGGGCAGAAGCTAGTAATATATAAAATCGTAAACTGAATGACTGACTGACTGACTGATCTATCAACGCACAGCCCAAACCGCTGGACCTAGAGACTTGAAATTTTGCACACAGATACCTCATACAGTGTAGGCATCCACTAAGGAAGGATTTTTGAAAATTCCATCCCTAAGGGGGTGAAATAAGGGATGAAAGTTTGTATGAAAGTCCCTCAGTTTTGAAGCTAGGATTTTCAAATTTTGTGTTTAGGCTGAAGCATGGGGTCCCATTTAGTACATCAGATGTGGCTTAGTTAGCAGGTACCGCCATCTAGTAAGGTGAATTTAAACTAATGTGGAATTAGTTTAAATTTACCTCACTATTTGGCGGTACCTGCTTCGATTTGTTTGTGTAATATTCAAATACAGATAAAAAAGTCATGAATCTTTTAAATTGCTTCTTAAAAAAATCACCTAATGCAAAATTGTAATAAAACAGTAAAATGAAGGGTTTTTTTAAACAAATTTCAATAAAAATTGAGCGACATATATCGGCAATGATTTGTACTTTCTTTGAAAATTCGGTAATGTTTGTTGCTATCTGTGCTAAGCATGCTGCGACGATAGTGGCGCAATCTAGAATTCTACAAGAAAAACATGTTTAATCGCCCAGATAGTCGCCTTACGATGGCCATTTCTTTAGTATGGGATGAGGTATCTGTACTATAGTATTATGTAATCTGTGGCTGAAGATTAAGAATTAATAAATACGGGTCTCAGCGTTTTTCAAAATTCTACCCCCGAAGGGGTGAAAAGGGGTATGAAGTTGTGTATAGAAAAAAATCCTTCATTTTCGAAGTAAAAATCACTTAATTTATAGTAAAGGCTTATGGAAGAAAATCTAACGCAACGTATATTGATATTGTTAGTACTTCAACCCCTATGGCGATGAAATAGGGGTGAAATGTGTAAATAAACCTAAAAATAGAGATGGATGTCGTTATTGAGGTTTCCTGGTATGACGATTGCAAAAATGACATTTATTTTGAAGTCCAACACGTTGGACATGATTTAACCCCCTAAAGGGGTGAAAATGGGTTTCAAATTTAGTATGGAAAAAGAATATACAATAGACATTACAACTTTAAACTTCGTAGGAGCACGTCTAAAAATTCATTGGCAAACATATATTTGGTAATTTTGAAAATCAACCCCTTAGAGGGTAAATGGGGTATGTAAAAATAAAAATCGATATGGATATCGTTCTTGAGGTTTTATGGGATGGTGATTGCGAAAATGACATTTATTTTAAAGTCCAACACGATGTACATGATTTAACCCCTAAAAGGGTGAAAATGGGGTTAAAATTTTGTATGGAAAAATTGACATTACTACTTTAAACTTCGTAGGAGTACGTCTAAAAATAAATAGTCAAACATATATTTTGTGGTTTTGAAAATCAACCCCTTAGGGGGTAAATGGGGTAAGTAAACATAAAAATCAATATGGATGACGTTCTTGAGGTTTTATGGGATGGTGATTGCGAAAATTACATTTATTTTAAAGTCCAACACGATGTACATGATTTAACCCCTAAAAAGGTGAAAATGGGGTTCAAATTTTGTATGGAAAACTTATAGAAAAAGAATATAAAATAGACATTATAACTTTAAACTTCGTAGGAGCACGTCTTAAAATAAATAGGCAAACATATATTTTGTGATTTTGAAAATCAACCCCTTATGTGGTAAATGGGGTAAGTAATAATAAAATACTATATATGGATGAGGTTCTTGAGGTTTTATGGGATGGTGATTGCGAAAATGACATTCATTTTGAAGTCCGACTCGGTGGACATGCATGATTCAGCCCCAGGGGACGGGGAGAAAGGGAACGGGAACGGGAACTGGACGGAGCGGAGGAGAACGGGAACGGAAATGGGACGAGCTGGAAACGGGAACGGGAACGGGAACGGCAACGGGAACGGGGACGGGACGGGACGGCAACGGGAGCGAGAACGAGAGTGGGAACGGGAATGGAACGGGATGGGATGGGTCGGGAACGGAATAAGAGCGGGGACGAGAACGAAACGGAATGGGACGGGACGGGAACGGAACGGGACGGGACGGGGATGGGAACGGGAATGGGAACGGAACGGGTCGGGACGGGAGAGCAACGAGACGGGACGGCAACGGGATGGGACGGTAATGGAACGGGATGGTAACGGGAACAAGAACGGGAGCGGGACGAAACGGGAACGGGAATGGGAACGACCAGTCGTTTTTACGCGATTAGGCGGATCCCCACCGAGCGAGCGAGCCTCGTGCGAGAAACGCCTTGCGTCTTGCGTCTTGGCAAACGTCTTGTCTCGCGAGGCAGCGCGCTTGGTGGTGACCCGACTAATCGCGTAAAAACGGCTGGTCGTATCCTGGTTGAAGGTTCCCTAAAGATTTTCTCTAATATCCACGCGGACGAAGTCGCGGGCGGAAGCTAGTTATGAATATAATTGTAAAAAAATCATTCAGTGATAACACTAACTTGATAATTTTAATTGGAAATAGGGGTAATGTCAACAAAAACCAATTGATGACATATTGTAATTCCCTCTGTTCTCTGAATGTTAGCAAAGTGATATTGTTTACATTTCCCTACAGCAAAAGTCTGTCACAGGTGGAAAATAATGTAAGATTTAATTTGAATATATCTTTGAATACAGTGGCATTTTATAATAGCCAACAGCTGCATTTAATTGACATTAATAAATTATTTTACAATTTTTACTTGACAAAGGATAAATATTATCTGCCTACTTCTTTTACGAGACAAATAGCATTATCGCTATCTTTTTATTTTAAACAACTAGCCAATAATTTGGCTAGACAAACATCTGCTTCTATTGAGCAGTTAACGTCTGACATGTGTAATTCAACTTTGGAATCCGTTCCAAATAATTCTGTAAATAATTTTAGTAATAATTTATTACATTTAAATTACCATTTGAGACAATAGAGGCGTCCTCTAGCGCTAAACCGACAATAGGAAAGCCAAACTATTTAAGAATTGTCCATCAAAATATACAAGGCTTTTCTCGCAAAGATTTAGAAATTAACTTATTCTTAAATTCTGAAGATATTGATGTGTTATGTGTTACAGAGCATTGGCTGAAAAAGCACGAATTAATTTTAAGTTTGGATAATTATAAAGTTGCTAGCTCGTTTAATAGGAAATCTGCTATAAGAGGGGGTTCACTTATTATTCTACATAATAGTTTACATTGTAAAGAGCGCAAAGATGTAGTATCCCTCTCAATTGAACGAACCATTGAGTTGTCTTGTGTGGAACTTGATCAAATAATTATAGTATGTGTACATAGACCCCCCACCGCGAATTACTCTGAGTTTGAGTCCACTATGGAGGAAGTCTTAAAAATAACTTGTAGGAAGAATAAAAAAGTCGCGATTTGTGGAGATTTTAACGTCGACATCTTAGATCCTAAATTAGCCAAGCTAACGAGTAGGTTTATAAACCTATTCAAATCATTTAATTTACTACATACTTTTCATGAACCAACGCGAATCACACCCACATCGGCAACCTGCTTAGATAATATTTTCTGTAACTGTAATGTTCTTGAAAAATCAATTTTGAATTGTATTAAATCCGACCACAGTGGACAATTAGCCTCTATTGAGCACCATCATGTTCCGCCTAAACGGGAAATAATGTGTAGACCAATAAAAAAACACTGTATTGAAAAATTCAGAACCAATGTCACAAGTAAAATTGAAACATTACCAGAACCAAATTTTGAAGCCAATAACCTATATAATCATTTATTTAGCATAGTTCAAACTGAATTTAGTGAAACTTTTTGTAGGGATGAAGGTATGGTATAGTATGGAGAGGGGTAGGTAGCCACTAGTAGGAAGGCCAAAGTGGAAGATCTTCCTCCGGGCTGGGTGATCTTAGCCCGGGGACCGCGGTCCAACCGATGATGGTTGGAAGTTGTATATATAGTTTGTTGGCTGAGAAAACTCCGATAGCGAGATGTAGGTTTCTCCATATATTCTTCATACTACGAGGTGTTATTCCTTACTAATCTTTGTGTTCATTCGACACTAGCGCCATCTAGTAACATGGTGGTTGAATCTTGTTGTAACCGTGTTGCTTATGTGCGGCGGTACGGTAGATGCCGCTACATCACTCCCCCCCTGAGACCGGAGGTCGATAGTCCAAGGATTGTCCAAGCTCAGCTGTCAGTGCGTCAGAGCTATGCAAGTGCCAGAGTAGAGTGCTGCAGGAGATGCCCCAGTCTGCGGTGAGTCGAGACGTTGGTGGGGTGAAGGGAGGCGCGTCCGCCAGTGCTGCAGGTAGATCCGTGTCCACGGTGAGTCGGGACCTGTCCACGGTGAGTCGGGACAGTGGAAGGTGACGGTAGGTCCGAGCTGCTGGTTAGGTGCGCAGAGCTGCCACGCCGGAGTAAGGGCCCAGTGATGCTCCAGTCGTGGGCTGCGAAGACCAGGTCGCGGTGATGCCGTCGAGAGTTGCCGAAGGTCCAGGAAGCGTCGTCAATGATGCTGCGATGGAACCTTGAAGGCTGGTTGCTGGCTGCTGTGCGTCTGGTTGCGGTGTGACTGCTGCGGATGCTGGATAAGGTATGAGGAGTGATGGCTGCGCTGCGTTGTAGGTGCTTGATGTGCTCCGTCGGGGGTCACCAGTGTAGGATAAGTAGTAAGGTAGGTATACTACCGTATGGAGAGAGGGTAGCCACTGATAGGAAGGCCAAAGTGGAAGATCTTCCTCCGGGCTGGGTGATCTTAGCCCGGGGACCGCGGTCCCCGGGCTAAGATCACCCAGCCCGGAGGAAGATCTTCCACTTTGGCCTTCCTACTAGTGGCTACCTACCCCTCTCCATACTATACCATACCTTCATCCCTACACTGGTGACCCCGACGTGTTGCTTATGTGCGGCGGTACGGTAGATGCCGCTACACTTTTAAATAAAAAGTGATCAAATGTAATGATAGTACGAAATTTAGTGACTGGGCCACACCCGGTATATATAAGAGCAGAAGGAAATTATACGAACTTTATGCAGAGAAAGCTACTTCTTGTGATCCTAACTTCATTGAATTTGTCAAGAAGTATTCACAAACATTCAGAGAAGTTTGTATCTTAGCAAAGTCCAAGTACTTTGCAAATAAAATTAAATTAGCTGACAATAAAATTAAGGCTACTTGGAATATTATTAACAAAGAAACGGGCAAATCAAAATCCAATATAAATTCCTTCTGTTTAAAAACTGGTGATCAAACATTTGAATCTGACAATGAGGTCGCTAAAGTTTTTGAAGATTTCTTTGCTAGAATACCTGTAGAAACTACCAGTACTCTTAGTGCTTGTCCCAACATCGCTGTCTCCCTTCTGGAGTCTAGTGTTGATAAGTGCTATGAAAGTTTTTCCTTTAAATATATAAATAGTGCAGATATCATTAAAGCTTTTAAAACAATTAATGTTAAAAAAACAGAAGATCTTTGGGGCATGTCAACAAGCATTATTAAATCAATAATTGATATACTAGCCCCTTACTTGGCTTTTATTTTTAACAAATGTATTGACGAAGGGGTCTTTCCTGATCTAATGAAAAATAGTAAATTGATTCCTCTTTTTAAATCTGGGGATAAAAGTGACCCAGCTAACTTTAGGCCAATATCTATACTACCAGCACTTAGTAAAATATTTGAAAAAATTATATATTCCCAATTATTAGATTACTTCACATACAATAATATACTTCATAAAAATCAGTTTGGATTTTCCAAGGGTAAAAGTACTACTGATGCTGGAATTGCACTTCTCAAACATATTCTTGACGCTTGGGAAGAAAAGCAAGATGTAATTGGCATTTTCTGTGACCTTTCTAAGGCATTCGATTGCATTGATCACCAAACACTATTAAAGAAGCTAGAACATTATGGTGTCTCTGATAAATCAGTTAGCCTTATGAAATCGTATTTGTTCAATAGAACTCAGAAAGTAGTGATAAATAAAACTGAATCTACTGGAGCCCCCATCAATATGGGTGTGCCGCAGGGATCAATATTGGGCCCATTGCTGTTTCTAATTTATATAAATGACCTTCCCAACTACGCAAATAATTTATGTGAGACAGTACTATTTGCGGATGATACTTCTTTAGTTTTCAAAGTAAACAGAGGTAGTAACTGTTCGGACGAAGTAAATAGTGCCCTCTCTAAAGTTTCATACTGGTTTAATAGTAATAATTTAGCACTTAACCCCAAAAAACTAAATGTGTAAAATTTTCATTGCCTAATGTTGAGCAGACAGAATTAAATATTAATTTGAATGACGATGAAGTCGAGTTTATTGAAAGTACAAAATTTCTAGGTATCACACTAGATTCTCGACTGCAATGGGATCCACATATCGAAGCCTTGTCAAGTAGACTTAGTTCAGCGGCATTCGCTGTTAAGAAAATAAGGCTTTTAACTGATATTGAAACGGCAAGGTTAGTATATTTTAGTTATTTTCATAGTGTAATGTCTTATGGACTGCTATTGTGGGGCTCAGCTGCCAGTATTGAAGATATTTTTGTACTCCAAAAAAGAGCTGTTAGCGGCATATACAATCTTCGGCGGAGAGATACCTTGAGAGAACTGTTTAAAGAAATAAATATTTTAACTTTGGCAGGCCAATACATATATGAAAATTTAGTTTATGTAAGAAAACACTATGATTCATTTGCTAAGAACAGCAATAATCACCAGTTTAATACAAGAAATAAAGATAAACTTGCCGTTCGAAGATTTAGGCTTGCAAAAACTAGAGGTTCATTTAGGGGGAAAGGCATAGCCTTTATTAATAAAGTTCCACAACAAGTAATTGATCTTCCTTTGCATGAATTTAAAAACCATGTTAAAAAAACGCTCATGGGTAAAGGTTATTATAAAGTAGACGATTATCTTAAAGATCAAAATGCGTGGAAATGATGTAACACATAACTACTGTAAGTACTTTGTTGCCAATGATAGTAATATAATAAGTCTATGTTTGTTGCCAATAATCCTGTCACCCTGTTGTAATTATCTGGTAACGATATATTTAAGTTTGTAAATATCGTTACTTATTGCTATTAAAGCTGATAAGTTTCTTGCGCCCGTTCTTCTTGTCAGTTAAAAAAGTCTTGAACGGGTGGTAGGAAAATATAGACGATTCAAAAGTACTTAATAATTAAGTTTATTTGAATAAAGCTAATTTTGACTTTGACTTGACCATTACACTACGATCCACCGCCCAGGCTCCACCTCCACCGCACTGGTGGATCTATGGATATTTTTTTTTAGAAATAATGCTATACGGATTTTACGGATTACAGCGCGTATATTATTAATTCAGGTGTTATTTTAGAATTATTTAGTATGTAATGAGCGCTATAATCCGTTAAGTGTTTTATTTCGTACACGCGGAAGACTATTTTTCTTTTTCGATACACCGTTTTAGGACAAATAGTGAATTTAAATATAATCATACATCTCTTGTCAGTCTTGGGGAGCTCGGTGGCGCAGTGGTTTAGCGCCTGGCCCAGCGATTGCGGAGGTTAAGCAACGTTCGCAAGGGTCGGTCATGGGATGGGTGACCAAAAATTTACTATCTCGAGCTCCTCCGTGCTTCGGAAGGCACGTTAAGCCGTTGGTCCCGGCTGCATTTGCAGTCGTTAACACCCACCAATCCGCATTGGGCCCGCGTGGTGGGTTAATGGCCCGTCCTCCTTATCCACCCATAAGGAAGGCCTGTGCCCCAGCAGTGGGGACATTAAAATGGCTGATGATGATGATGATACATCTCTTATTCCACTTCGATCCACCGTTTTAGGAAAAATTGTGGATTTCACGTACGAGTCGGAGGAGCTCAAGATAACAAAATTTTTGGTCACCCATCCTATGACCAACCCTAAGCTATAGTTGCTTATCTGCCGTAATCTCTCTTATGTGCATGTCTAATAAATATGTTCGTATCAACAATGTAACTAACTTCTATATTATACTTAGGTCTAAAAAGGTGAGATGAATAACAATTATTTCTCCATTGTCATAAAGCTATCAATAATTCATTTATGTAAAGTTTTTACTATTCCTTATATCTACTTTTTAGGGTTCCGTACCCAAAGGGTAAAAACGGGACCCTATTACTAAGACTCCGCTGTCCGTCTGTCTGTCTGTCTGTCTGTCTGTCTGTCTGTCACCAGGCTGTATCTCATGAATCGCGATAGCTAGAAAGTTGAAATTTTCACAGATGATGTATTTCTGTTGCCGCTATAACATTAACAACAAATACTAAAAACAGAACAAAATTAATATTTAAGGGGGGCTCCCATACAACAAACGTGATTTTTTTCCGTTTTTTGCTCGATATTAATAATGACAACAGGTAGACAGTTGAAAATTTTACAGATGATGTATTTTTGTTGCCGCTACAACAACAAATACTAAAAACAGAATAAAATTCATATTTAAGGGAGGGCTCCCATACAACAAACGTATTTTTTTTGCCGTTTTTTGGCACGGAACCCATCGTGCGCGAGTCCGACTCGCACTTAGCCGGTTTTTTTAACTCATTACCTATAAAGTCTTTAAAATCAACAACTATTATAGCGTTTTTCACTATTTAGGTATTAAGACACCCTCTTTTTAAAAACTCATATTTTAGTTTTCTTCAGCATCATTACGCATGTTTGACTTCATGTAAACCCTTAAACGATCGTAGATAATTGACAAGTTTCCTATTTAAGAAACAATATCGGTTCGCACACCGAACGACATTTCTGATCATACATTGTAAAGAAATATGAGCGAACGTGATCGCATTTGCTAACCCACAGACTTCTAAATAAATAAGAACAGACACGACACTAAAAAAAATATTTTGGGAACATTATTTTGTATGAAATTGCCGTTTTGTATGGAGAATTTTAAAGAACTTGTATATTCCATACTATCATGATCTTGATTTATTTAACAACCATGAATTAAAATGTCTTTGCACCCTTTTAATTTCATCTAAGCTTTCCACATACAAAACCAGCGAAATATGCGAAGATGTGAGGGAAGCGAGTGACGGAGGGTGTGTGCAATGTCGCCGTGTGCACCGTCCAATAAGAATCCAAAAACGTTGAGTTTTGATGATTACTTAGATATCTTTGACATTCAAACTATTTATATCTGTAATAGTCAAACTCCGAAGTCCCGGCGCTCCTAGGTCTGCCTAGTCAAAACTCAGGTTTAACTAGAAGGCTTATTCAAAGTCCAAAACTAATAACCTGTTTCGGACTTTGACTAACGCATTTATGGCCAAACCTATGAAAGACTAACTTGGACAGTCTAACGCAGAAACGCAATTCGATGAAAACGGGGTTTGACCAGTCAGATTTAAATTAGGTACAGAATTTGTTATTTTTATTTAAAAATATGAAAAACGCATTCCTTAGAGCAGCGATTCTTAACCTCGGGTCGCGACCCAAATTCGGGTCACGAGAGGTATTGGGTTGGGTCGCGGGCCCCCAAACGACTTTTAAAAGTGATAAAATTTTACGATTTTAATGGTGAATATTTTATAATTTTTGATACCTAGGTCCATCGATTTCATTACAGAAAGTATTATCAAAGGAGATCGCCCATTTTCTAAGAGCACAACATCTCACTCTTAATATTTTTGTGCCCTAATAATTTTAATTGATTTTAGTAGCTGATAGATTCCTTAATTAAAATCAGTAATTAGTTTTTGATATCTTACCCAAGTATATTACAAGTTTTCTATAACCTTTTTAGGTTATGTTTTTTTGTAAACGTCTTGTTTTGGGAATAAAATGTAAGTAACAAGTTCAGGGGAGGAGTTCGATGACACAGCTGGTTAGCGCCGCGGGGCATACTGGTTTGCAAGGGTTGGTTACAGGATGAGTGACCCGAAAATACTTTTTTTCTCCTCCTCCGTACTTTAGAATCAGAAGGCACGTTAAACCGTTGGTCCTAGCTTAACTTAACTTGGTAAATTGTCACAACAGAATACTACGTGTCCAGTTCACTCTCACAAAACACAAATGACCAAAGAACTAAGCTCAACTCGGAAATTGCACAGAAAACAAACGATCATATCAAATCATCATGTACGATGACAATAACATACACCGCCGTCTCTTGACATAGTGTTTTTTTAAAAGCTTTTAAAAGAGCTTTTTAAAAAAATCAAAACCTCCTTCTTCTTCCTAATGAATGGCTTGCTCTGTGGTCTCGTTTCCTTCCGTCACCGTCAATGTGACTGTAATGATGGTATTATATTAAAATCGATTACTATTTGGGTTTGTTTTTATTTTTCTTAAGAAGTTACCGCGAGGAAAGCATTCAAATACAATCATATGAATCAAAAATGTAATTCAACATGACTATGAAACTATTTTCACATACACAACTATCAACAAAAGAATCGGATTCGGTATACCTACTCAGAAATCGATTGTTATTTTAGATCTGTACTTTTATTCTGTGGCAACATTTTCAATAAAGACAAGATGGATGGACCAAGGATGGACCGTTGAAAGTTTTAAATGCTTTAACTACTAATAAAAACTGTTTTCAGTCCCAGGCTTAGACTAATAGTTTTGTAAACATTTTTGGGAATAAAAAAAATCTAATATTTTTATGGTTTTTGTTTTGTTAAGGCACAAAAGCCCAAAAGGCGAGATGTTTTATGGGCGTTTTCCTTTATGATTACTCACTAAAGGCAACAACAACAAAGACCAAGGCTGTCAGTGGCGTGCACTCCATCAAGGTCGAATCCTGCTTACTATCGTAAATTCCCTTTTAGCGACAAAATCGTCATGGTAGCAACACATAATCACAATAATTTGGCAATATCTCGCCGAAATGTCATCGCTCGCTACCATGTGCAGTTTAAGATTTGGCCAATGTAAAATCCAGGGCGGCCCTAGGGCGGTGCAAACGGTGCGACTGCACCAGGAGCCCTCGTGTGTGGGGCACCGAAAACGCCTTACCACCAGTCGACTATCAATCGTATCATTGCCTGGTGACGAGCGACGACGCGACGAATAAAACTGACTAAAATCGCACTGCGCGGCCATTTTTTTGTATAAACAAGCAAGATTAGTGGATGAAACTGACTAAAAATCATTTTTTAGTATAAACAAGCAAGATTAGTGGATGAAACTGACAAAAAATCGCGCTGCGCGGCCTTTTTTTCCATAAACAAGCGAGATTACAAGATAAGTAGACGAAACTGACTAAAAATCGCGCTGCGCGGCCGTTTTTTTACTATAAACAAGCAAGGTAACAATTACAAGATTAGTAGATGAAAATGACTAAAAAGAGCGCTGCGCGGCCATTTTTTTCCATAATCAAGCGAGATTACAATATTAGTAGATGAAACTGACTAAAAATCGCGCTGCGCGGCGGTTTTTTATTTATTATAAACAAGCAGGGTTACAAAATTAGTAGATGAAACTGATTAAAAATAGCACTGCGCGGCCGTTTTTCACCAACAGGCAAAATTTAAAATCTTGGAATCGCAGAAAGGGGACTCCCGTAGAAATGTCGCCCAGGGCACTGGTAGTGCTAAAACCGGCACTGCCTTTACGTCTTCACTACTGAACCGATCATGAAATTTTGCATACATGTTGTCAGGGGTACAGAAAAGGGACATTCAGTTCCCGAGGGATAGCAAAAAACTGTCCACGCAGACAAGTCGCGGGTAGCCACTAGTAAAAAAACCGGTCAAGAGCGAGTCGGACTCGCGCACCGAGGGTTCCGTACAATCATAAATATATTTGGATATGTGGAGGGGCCAGGCCTTCAAAATTGAAATCCCGTCGGACAAGCGAGTGCTCTACCGACAACTGGTATCATTGTCTTCAGCATGATCTCCTGAACAATAATATAGCGGTTGTCGCATTATAAAGTGGTGGAGGGGGGAGAGGGGGGAGGGAAAAGGTGCAAAACTCGGTTATCAGAGTTTGGCTAATTTCTCAATAACCACTTGTTCGATTTAAACAAATAAACTGTCATATGATAGGTAATATTCTTAACAACAGATTTTATCAAACAATGGTTTTTGTAGATACTATAGTTTATGAAATAATTAGATAAAATATGAATTTCAAATAAATATTTTTTTTGTTTTGTAGAATTGAAGCAGTAAATTGAAATAAACTACTATGTAATTAAAAATATGAAGATTTGCTCCAGAAAAAAAATATCGGTGAACAGCCCAGTCATTCCCTTATATAGAATAATAAACTTGTTAGACATTTTTGTCTAGTAACTAGCTAAAAAAATTTTTTTTGTGTCGCGTGGCGAAATTTTTTCTTCCATTTTTTTTTTCTTAAATCCTCTACAGAATTAAAAGTATGAAGATTTGCCTCAGGAAAAAAATAACGGTAAATAGCCCAGTTATCCCATTATATAGAATGATAAACTTATCAAACATCTTTGTCTGGTAATTATGTTAAAAAAAATGTTTTTATTGCGTGGCGAATTTTCTTTATCTCTTTTTTTTCGAAAATCCTCTACAGAATTAAGACTATCAAAATTTGCCCCATAAAAAAATAATAGTGAATAGTCCAGTTATTTTTCTATATAGAATAATAAATTTGTAAAACATTTTTGTCTAATAACTGTGTTACAAAATGTTTTGTGGTGCGTGGCGAAATTTTCTTAACAATTTTTTTTTTTCGAAAATCCTCTACAGAATTAAATCTAAGATGATTTGCCTCAGAAAAAAATGCTAGTGAATAGCTTAGTTATTGCACTATACAGAAAAATAAACTTATCAAACATTTTTGTCTAGAAATTATGTTAAAAAAAAATATTTCTGTCACGCAGCGAAATTTTCTCTAACATATAATTTTTCCAAAAATCTTCTACAGAATTAAAACTATGAGGATTTTCTCCAGAAAAAAATATAGTAAATAGATCAACTATCCCACTATATAGATTAATAAACTTATCAAACATTTTGGTCTAGTAACTGTGTTAAAAATTGTTTTGTGTCACATAACACGGTGGACCTGCAAAGTTATGTTTAAATGAGTTTGCACGGCACAAAATATTTTTTAACACAGTTACTAGACAAAAATATTTGACAAGTTTATTATTCTATATAGTGAAACAACTGTGCTATGTACAAATATTTTTTTTCTAGGGCAAATCGTCATAGTTTTAATTTCATAGTACTTTCTTTCAATTTACTGCTTCAATTCTGCAAAACTAAAAAAGCCTTTGTTTGAAATTCATCTTTTTTCAATTTTTGTAATAAACTTTAGTATTTACAAAAAACATTGTAAGATAAAATTTGTTGTTACGGGTATTATCTACCATATGACACCTTATTTGTTTTAATCGGACAAGCGGTTACTGAAAAATTATCCAAACCCTGATACCCGATTTCCGCATCTTTTCCCTCCCCTCCCTCCCCCCTCAACCACTTTATAATGCGACAACCGCTATATTCTTGTTCAAGAGATCATGCTGAAGACAATGATACCAGTTGTCGGTAGAGAACTCTCTGGTTCGACGGGAATCGTCATTAGACGACTTTCGTTAAAGCGGTTTCCATATTATTCGGACAGTGACCTCCCGCACTATATCGATGATAATTTTGCTGTCTTCCAGCCAAATTTCAAAACTAAAAAACAAACAGCAAGCTAATGACTGTGGCAATTTTACGTAGTACTTTATACTATATGTACTTCTGTACTTTATTTTAATTTACTGCTTCAAATCTACAAAACCAAAAATTATTTTGTTTGAAATTCGACTTTTTTCTAATTATTTAATAAACTATAGTATTTACAAAAACCATTGCTAAATAAAATATGTTGTCAAGGATATTACCTACCCTAAAACACCTTATTTGTTTAAATCGGACAAGTGGTTGTTGAGAAAATTAACCAATTTCCGATACTCGACTTCCGCATCTTTTCCCTCCCCCCCTCCCCCCTCCACCACTTTATAATGCGACAACCGCTGTATTCTTGTTCAGGAGATCATGCTGAAGACAATGATACCGGTTGTCGGTGGAGCACTCTCTTGTCCAGCCGGAATCGTAATTAGACGACTTTCGTAAATGTGGCATCTCCTCTATTTTAGGACAGTCTTTAAAAAAGTAGGATAAACGGCAGACATGTGGAACGGCGAACAGGCGGACAGTTAATTTACAAATGCTGCTTATGGTGACTGAAAAACGTTTCAGCCACTCCACATTGCAAAATGTTTATATTACTAGTCCATCAGCCATTTTAATGTCCCCACTGCGGCACAGGCCTTCCTTATGGATGGACCTTATGGATAAGGAGGACGGGCCATAACCCACCACGCGGGCCCAATGCGGATTGGTGGGTGTTAACGACTGCAAATGCAGCCGGGACCAACGGCTTAACATGCCTTCCGAAGCACGGAGGAGCTCGAGATAATAAATTTTTGGTCACCCATCCCATGACCGAACCTTGCGAACGTTGCTTAACCTCCGCATACGCTGGTCCAGGCGCTAAACCACTGCGCCACCGAGCTCCTCGTTATTATTATATTACTATATTACTAAGTAGGAACTTATTCTTCGTTTATTCGTACGGCAAATTGTAGGTAATTATATTAGAACCAGCCACCAATTTATTATTGTAGTGTTAGGTTGCGCCATCTCTTGTCCCTTAGGTTAGCATGCTTAGGACAGCGCCATCTGTTGACTGGTAGTGAAACTAAAAAAAATTTGTTTGTTTTTTGAATTTCTAAAAAAGTGTGTTATATTGAGACATCGTTTTATTTTTCCTGTAATCTTTACAAAAATTACTATCACATAGAATTATTTCAGATTTTTTCTTTGCAAACTTCGGAGATAAGGGGGGGAACGGTATTTTTTTTACATTTTTCATCATAAGTCGAAAACTATGCGGCCTAAGAAAAAAGAAAAAAATGTTTTAAAATGTGCAAACAGCGCTCTTTTATATAATACCCCACATGCTCTAGTCACCTCACTTAAAATTTTTAAGACCCCTTTTCAGTCCCTGTTGTAAAAAAAATATTAATTTTATTATTTCTTTCTTATTTGCAAAATAGTTGGGCAAATGTCATCTTAAACTATTCCAAATTTCAAGTTGATACCATTAGTAGTTCTCGAGATATCCAGCTGTGACAGACAGACAGACAGACAGACTGAGTCACACCATAAGGGTTCCTTTTTTACCATTTTGGTACGGAACCCTAAAAATAAATAACATGTCATTATAGTAACTGTCACTGCAAATGAAAAAAATATTAGGATAAGGGTCGCGCACTTCAAATATATTTGTACTTTGGGTCGCCAGCCAAAAAGGTTAAGAACCACTGCCTTAGAGTGAAAATTTAATTTAATTAACAATCTTCCTGTGAAACAAGGATTTCTGTTGTCTGTTAAAAAAATGATTTAGTTTTTTCACTCAAAGAATGTAATTTTATACATTTACATACAAAATAACACATTCAATCCCTAATTTAAGTCTGACTGGTCAAATCAAACCCCGATTTGATCGTATTGAGTTTCGGCATTTGACTATCCAAGTTGGTCTTTCCTAGATTTGGCCATAAATCCGTTAGTCAAAGGCCGAAACACGCTTTAGTTTTAAACTTTGACTAAGGCTTTGTGTCAATCCTGAGGTTTGATTAGTCAAACCTAGGAGCGCCTGAGCTTCGGCATTTGCCTATAACATATCGATAACCGTCCTCCATCTGTACCTATCACATTCTGGCATAATAAAAATGTTTATGTTTTTTTTATGTTTAAACAACAAAAATATTTACTGACCATTAACAAGTCTATGCTTCGGCATTGTCAACGGGCGATGCGAGCGCGCCCGATACACATCTCAGGCGCGCGCGCATGGCTCAGATAATCGCTGCCTCCCGCCGCGCGCCACAGATTATATTATAGCCAACTTAATAAATGCCTATTAAAATAAATTGTTTAGCATTGTTGGCTCCCGAATCGCGTGCTGGGCCAATCTGATTGCATACCGACTATCAGTGATTACTCAATAAATCGTGTATCGTTATTTATGTCCCAGTGCGATTGTAAAGAATAGGAATGGTCTTGGGACGTCTTTATTGGTTTTCATTGAGTATAAAGTGGGAGATGGCATGATATCCATTCTGCTCGGAATATTAACGATTGTTGAAGTTTTATTGGGATGTTGGTAGTTGGGTTAACTTAACCAGAATGCAGATACTATTCTATAGTTCTAAGTTACTGTACGGTTTCGTGACTTTATGAAATTAGTAACTAAGGTCAGGGTATCCAGACATCTAATCCGGGTCTTTGGAAGATATAATGATACCAAATTATGGTAACTTTTTGATTTAGGTATATCAACCTTAAAATGTCTGAAAAAACGTAAAGTTAGATTTAAAAGTTCTAACTATTTCCACGACAACAATATTGAGTGTATTGTTCATCTTGTATAATATTTAGAAATCTTCATCGAATAACTAAGAGAACTAAAGTAAAAGAAGACTCAACTCCGTAACTGTAGCCAACTAAATGGTTCACGAAGCTCTTAAAGTTCCATTGTAATAACATAGTATTGTGCTTTTTGCTGGTTTTGTGCGTTAAAAAATCGTGTCAATAGCCTTGGCGGTCGCTTGCGATCAATTTTTTTTATCTTTTCGCTATGAGGCGCGAGTTACCGTGCGCGAGGTGTCTGGGACCCACCAACACATCTATAAGAAAGATGTTATATAAAAATGGAAAATGTTTAATGTGTATTTATCTTATACAAATTATAACACAAAATATATAACAAAATACAAATAAAAATTCTCATAAATACTTATTATTATAACGACTAAACAGATACCTATCTACAAATGGTACCTAGGGTAAAAAGGACAATTCAAAAGTACTGTAACGTGGCCGTGCAAAGAGAACAAAAATAAAAATTTGTCGTAATTTGAAATTGCAAAATAAGTTTTTACTTTGGGGAAAGAGGTCCCCCCAAAGTAAAAACTTATTTCGCAATTTCGAATTATGTCAATTTTTCATTTTTGTTCTGAAAAATAATTCGCTGTCTTCAGACTAGAGCATAAACTTAATTAGGGAAAAAAAATCTAAGTCTATGGACTAGACTTTTCGGTCAGCAATGAAAATTCTCAACAATGTTAGTGATCTCAACAATTTTTGTGAATTTAATGCATAATACAATCATTTAGCACAATAAGTAATTGTCCATGCAATTGTGCCGTCCTCCTGTGATCCTGTGATTGAATAGACATAAATCCTTTAATTAATATAATCTACACTGGAGCCTGGTGTTTCACTGCTCACCGCTACAGTATCTACTACCTAGGTAGCTAGTCTATTTGAAATAACAGTATTTGCCATGGTTGTCAGTCAATTACTATGGATGTCAAATCAATTAAGACTAAAAAGACAGCACAAAGTAGAAAAAATAAGTATAGCATGTGATACAGAATTCAAAACAATGTTTCTACACCCAGATCAAAAACAATAAGAAGAATATATTTTTACTGAACGGACTCGACCGGAAATTAAATGGCGGTTATAATCATCTTTGTTTATTGAACAATAATCATAACTTAAGTAAGTATGTTAAGACGTTAATCCCCGATGGAGTAACAATTGTTAACACCTACCAAGATATCAAAAAACATGTGTGTTAATATTTTTATTCGTGTTCTTCAATTTATGACCGTTTATATAATTAGGTATTTATTTCTCTACACAATTTTATAATCATCTCGTTCGGTTTGCTATAAGCTTATATATATAGCTCTACAACACTGTTCTAGAACAGTCGCACGAAACTGGAAACTTCCAAGTAAAATTGGCCGCAACGAGAAAAGTCTGAATGAAAAATCCTTATCCAATGCAAAAGTCCGTTTTCTTGTTTATTTGTTACACCTTCAACTCTTAACTTTTGAACTGATTATCATGAAATTTTGCAAACACGTTGTGAGGGGTTACTGAAAAGTACATAGGGTAGGGTACATTTCATCAAGAAAAAATTTACGAAAAAAAAAATCAGCTGTTCCATACAAAAGTACAATCCTACTCCATCGAAATGTATGAAACAGCTGTTTTTTTACTGTCTTTTTAAACGATTTCAAGGTTGGTCCCATAATGATAGTTGTTCAGTTTGATGGTCTGATCAACCCCACGAAAGGTTTTGTATTAACTAAATATAAAGTTGTATATTGCAAAGTAAATATGAAGAATACTGTAGGTAATCCATAACCTCATCTGCCCCTGAAAAAGGAGCCAAATCGTCGGTAAATGAAAAATAAAACGAGTTGAAAGAAACGAGTTTGTGTAAAATTTAAGACTATGGAGCAGAGAATGCTTAGACAAAAGAGAGAATGTGAATGCTATCAATGGCAGTTGTGCAGAATTTATAATACAATAGTGTAGAATCATGAATAGGAAGAAAAGCTGTTGTCAAGATCGTCGAAATATTCCCAATTATTTACTTATTCGCAAACTAGCTTTCGCCCGCGACTTCATCCACGTGGACATTCGGAAAATCCCTAGGGGATTACTATCCCTTTGACCGTTACCCTTCTTCCCCACGTAGGTTTACCATATCTCAGGATTTTTGGACTCTTCTCAGGATTGCGGGCGGATTTTGCAAATCTCAGGAAATCTCAGAATTTTTAGACTAACTAACTAAAATAATATTTCGAACTTTGGTAATAAATTACACAAAAATAATAAATATCGATCATTCATTCCTTCCTTCCTTTGTTTAAAGTCCGATCCGTCGCAAATCAGAATAAGCAGAAAATAAATAAATGAATTGATTTGTGCTAAATAAACCAATTTAAAAAGAGATTTACTGTACGTAGCACGTATTGTATTACAAAAATAATAAAAAATAAAAGCGATAAGAAATAAAAAAGATGACCACCTTCCTTATGTTTATGAGATCCAGGTACTTTGGTGAAATACAGATTATTTATATGTTGTCACGAAAAAAATATTGGTAGTGTCGTGGGGAATCCATATGTATGGAATTTTTCATTTACTGGTAGTGTAGAAGGGAAAAAAAATTACCCACGACACTACCAGTAGTGCACGTTGGTAGTGTCGTGGGGAAGAAGGGGACCGTTATTAAAAATATCATGTTTTAATCCAGGCTATAAATTCTTCTTCACGATTGATCGTTTGCAATGAACGTGATAGATAAGTTGATACTAACACTATGCTGAACTGCAAATTTCATTTACCGACGTCAAGTTGGTCAGACAGACGTAATAATAGAGACTCTGTACCTACTGGCAAGCATAACTGATGCTGTCAAATAAAAGACAAGGGTGTAATGTGTGGGTACTATAATCAACTTATTTCCATATGGATTACTTCTTTTTTACCATAATAAAGAAAGGTTCAATAAAACCGTTTAACTTAAAAAATACTTGTTTTCATCGGTAACCTGCTATCTTAAGGTATTTACTACTAATGCTCATGTATTCTTCGCTAATGTCTTTTACTTTTCGTAACATTATACTATTATAGCCCTCACAAAATAAATGACTTAAAGGTTATACACTAGTTTTTATTTAATAACCTAATAAGACGTGCCTATTTTTTTAATATATAATATTTAAGTATCATTAAAATTTCATCCATGCCGGGGCGTGTTGCTGATATTTAATAATTAAGTGAGATCTATTAACCAACAAAAACTTGAACAGTAAAACCAGTTAAGTAACGAGGCCTAAACTAACTGAGGCTAATTTACTACAACAAATAATGGCGGCAAGTAAGTAGCAACAGAAAAAACGAATTGTGCCTCTAATGTCTCGCCTCGAGGCAAGTATTATACTCGTGCCACTTACTTACGAAGTACCGCTTTATGGTGACCATAAGTTAAAATGAAATGTCAATCCAAAAAAATATACAACGTGGAGAGGACAATGTGACAATAAATGATAACACTGTAGACATTGGTTCATAGAAGTATTTTGAAACTATCAAATAATTCCGAAACTTAAATTAAACGAAATTTAATTTATTGTCGCATTGTCCTCTCCACTTTGTATAATTTACTTGTTTCGCAGCGTTTTGAACAGCCTCAAAAATATAACCTCAAACATAGCAAGTTGGTTCTCGTTTATTTATTTTTCCGTTAAAGAAATTGTGTCAATGCAATGACACAGAACAAGAAAAAACCGGCCAAGTGCGTGTCGGGCCACGCGCCATAGGGTTCCGTAGTTACCTTATACCATACCATATTTAATACCACCTATCATTTTTCGTTTGCAAAAATAACTTTGTTTTTCACAGTGTTGGTATGAATGACAAAGTTATATTTGCGGTTTTGGAAAATATGCTATATCTCAAAAACTAATTACTATATCTCGTTCAAACTAATTTTGGTTGAAAGTGTTTATTAAGATCTACAGCATATATTTTTTTTAGATTTTTCACTCTCTTATTTCAAAAGTTAAAGGGGGGGGACACACATTTTACCAGTTTGGCGGTGAATATCTTTCAAACGGTTGACTTTGAGAAAAAGTTGTCTTAGAAACCTCAATGTCATTTTTAAAGACCTATCTATAAACACCCAACACGTGTTGGTTTGAAGAAAAATTTTTTTTTCAATTTCAGTTCCATGTATGGAGAGCCCCCCCTTAATCTTTTATTTTTCTTATTTTTGTATTAAATTCGTTAAGCGGTTAACAGAATACATCTACCTACCAAGTTTCAACTGTGTAGTCTTAATACTTTCGGAATAAAGTGGCTGTGACATACGGACAGACAGACAGACATGACGAATCTATAAGGGTTCCGTTTTTTGCCATTTAGGCTACGGAACCCTAAAAAGGGTGCAAAATGACAATTATTATATTACTTACCCAAATTTATGACTTTTTTCTGTGGTGTCCATATAAAAACCGGCCAAGTGCGTGTCGGGCCACGCGCCATAGGGTTCCGTAGTTACCTTATACCATACCATATTTAATACCACCTATAATTTTTCGTCTGTAAAAATAACTTTGTTTTTCACAGTGTTGGTATGAATGACAAAGTTATATTTGCGGTTTTGGAAAATGTGCTATATCTCAAAATCTAATTACTATATCTCGTTCAAACCAATTTTGGTTGAAAGTGTTTATTAAGATCTACAGCATATATTTTTTTTAGATTTTTCACTCTCTTATTTCAAAAGTTAAAGGGGGGGGACACACATTTTACCACTTTGGCGGTGAATATCTTTCAAACGGTTGACTTTGAGAAAAAGTTGTCTTAGAAACCTCAATGTCATTTTTTAAGACCTATCTATAAACACCCAACACGTGTTGGTTTAAAGAAAAAAAAATTTTTCAGATTCAAATCCTTGTATGGGAGCCCCCCCTTAATCTTTGATTTTTCTTATTTTTGTATTAAATTCGTTAAGCGGTTAACAGAATACATCTACGTACCAAGTTTCAACTGTGTAGTCTTAATACTTTCGGAATAAAGTGGCTGTGACATACGCACAGACAGACAGACAGACATGACGAATCTATAAGGGTTCCGTTTTTTGCCATTTAGGCTACGGAACCCTAAAAAGTGATATACTTAACCTTAATTAATCAAAAAAGAATCGCCATTTTTTAAAACTTAGTTGTTTCAAGAAATTGTCTTCTCAAACTATAAATCATGGCCGCAGTACATTGTGGAGTAGACAGTAAATAAAATTTAATACACAAGATATTCACATATTTCTAAACTACTGCCCTGGGGTAAAGCGCGACTATAATAATAAATAAAAATAACACGTACTTACTAAATTATTAATGGTAAAATAATGTAAAATTGATATAGCTTTATAAGTTACGTAATAAATTAAAATAGCTTTGTAAGTATAGTTCGTATCACGAAAGATGACCACAAATACCGCCCACCTTCGCATTATAACTCATAAAGAAAAGACTTAAGACAAAATTATATTTCATATTCTTATAGATATATATATTTTATTTAAATATATGAAATATTAGTTTGTCTTAAGTCTTTTCTTCATGAGTTATGATGTGAAGATGGGCGCCATTTGTGGTCATCTTTCGTGATTCGGACTATACATAAGCTCAGGTAATCAATCAAAAAAGGCGTTACCTAAGTAGGTATATATCTTTTCAACACTGTCTATTAATCTTAATATAGGTACCATACCTACACCTACTTGTGAAAACTTTAAAATTCGTGTAAATTAATATTACGTGACATACCTACTGACTCCCATGACTTTAAAATCTGGTGGGGTACAACTAGGGTTGCCAACCCATTTGTATATAATATAGTATCCTGTCTGAGGAACCCTGACCGATACACTTGTCATATAAACCAGCTGATTTTATAATTCAATTAAATTGTTTAAACTTAGAATTTCTTTAATAAGTTGTGCTTAAATTGTTCTTTACTTTATAAATATCCAGTAGAAGTGTTATCTTTATAATCAGTGTGGTATAATTTGAAAAAATATGATTTCAAATTCGTAACGACGCGGCGGCAACCAAATGTCACTGGAGAAGATATAAAAGGCGGATAATTTTATAGAAGAAAGGACAAATTTGTGATCTGCTGCATTTTAAACCGGGGGAGTATATTTGTTCCCTAATTTTTAGTAATTAATACGTACCTATAAGGTATAGGTTATTAGGGAAATACCAAATTAAAACTTTGTGACTGAATTGAATTTTCATAAACCTACCTAGCAACCACAGAGGCGGATTGTTTTCCAATTTAAACTTATACATTGACCACTCCACTACTACAAAACTCACTAATAGTGAGTAACTTCACAACACAATACGATCTGGCACAGTTATAACCTCTCTTTACTTGACATACAGTGGAAGTAAAAGTTGACGGTGGCTACTATTGTCACAGACATTCACTATACTTTTACACTTACAAGCATTATATTTGTACAGAAACACATCTGATCAACTTCACTTTTAAACAATAATTTTGGGAAACCGTTCTCCTCCTTTTCTTGCAATATTAATTAGTTACCTATAACATTGATCTGGTACTAAATAACTTTCACTTTAGACTATCAGTCACTCAGTTTTAACTTCATTTAAGTATAGTTAGGTACCAACATTTGTTTACTAAATTCATAGGTACTGACTGACACACATTAAAAGAAAAAGGTTATGGCCCTGTTTTTATAGTCAATATAGTCAATTGCATATCAAATCCATTATAAATAATAAACAGATATTTTAATATACTGACCTCACTTTGAATAACTTAATTTGTTTTTCTTTGTACTTATTTATTAATTTAATATAGGGATAACTCTGAAAACTTGTAATAAATACCTATTTGCCAAGTACCTACTAGTAATCTGTGTTTATTTAATCTTCTATTTTCTTTTATTAAAATTAATTAAGTTTATCGATCAGAGTGTACGTTGATAAATCTTTCCTTTTTTTAACTTGTAGTTGTAGTACATATAAAAATACTAGTGAAAGTTTATCATTCCTTACTTTATTCATTCAAAGATAGACTGATGGTGATACCTATTCACTTTTCAATCAATAAAAATTAAGTACTTAGTTAACTAACACAAATATTGTTAAATCTGGTAAACTGTACCTACTTTACAAAACAAATTGCTTGCTATCAGTCACCTGATTGCACTACCCACATTTTTTTTTAACTTATAACTTTTAATTAAACTGATTTTAGTAACTCTTTAATATAGACAGCAGTGTAAAGTTTGCTTTATTTACATTATACTAACTTCTTATTGTATATTTGCAGTGAATGCGGCTTTGAATTTTCAATTCAAAATGTTGACCCCTAAGGCAAATGCGAAGGATATGGAGCTCAAACTCAAGCACACCTTGGAGGACTTAAAAGCTGCTAAAGAGCTTAACAATACTCTTCTGCAAGAAAGAGAGGATAGTGAATGCGAGATCCTCAAGACCATTACTAGGAACACCGAACTCAAGAATGAGCTTACTGAGCTTCATATAAAGTACTCTGAAATTGTTGAAAAGTGCAACCATATGCAAGACTTTATTCAGTCATTTAAAGAGTGCAGTGACACACATGAGCAGGCATTGAGTCGCATCACAGATCTTGAAATCAGTTTGTCTCTTGCTCAAAAGAATATCTTAGAGTTAGAACAGGAAAATAAAAATATTACAGAAGAAAAGCATTCTCAAAGTCTGTTCAGTGAGTTACAGCAGTGTGACTCTGCGATATATGATAAGTCAATTTTGGTTGATAACAACCTTGATGATAAATCAATTATGAGTAGAAATAACTGTCAACTGAATAGCGGGAAAAAAATAAAAAAATACATTAAGTTAAATAGATACATTAGGAAAACTCAAAAGTTGATAAAAAGGCAAAACTATTATTGTAAATATTCACAGTTGAGAAAAGAACGCAAGTCATTGTTAGAGCAATTAAATGTAATAAATAGGATTACATGTAATAAAAACAAAGAATGTGAAATGTTTAATAATCGGTTAGGTGAAAAAATTGACAATTTAGAACTGTCACTTAGGGAAATGTATAATAGCTTGAGTGAGTTTTCTCGTAAGCAGTTAGTTTACCAAAAGCTAGCTGCAAATGATATGATTGATATGTGTAATTTTAATACAGACCGGTTTGAGTCCCTCGGCAAAAAACAGAACTGTAGCTGTTTAAACCGAAATGTTGATTTAATAACAAAAGAAGCATCTACTCAGTCTGCCCCAGAGTGTGCAACTACTTACTCGGTGTGTCAGCCTGAAGTTTCTAATATTTCCAATACTATATTAAGCGCAAGCAAAACTAGTTCATGTATAAAAGATGATTGCAGTAAACCAATGTCATCACAATACAGTATGTATTGTGATGAAATTGGAAAGAACTTAGGCCAATTGATACAAAATCAATTAGGGGGAAATGTTATTAATTATTGTATGCCTGGGTCCACTTTAGATGACATTATGAATATAGTTGTAAAAAAATCATTCAGTGATAACACTAACTTGATAATTTTAATTGGAAATAGGGGTAATGTCAACAAAGACCAATTGATGACATATTGTAATTCCCTCTGTTCTCTGAATGTTAGTAAAGTGATATTGTTTACATTTCCCTACAGCAAAAGTCTGTCACAGGTGGAAAATAATGTAAGATTTAATTTGAATCTATCTTTAAATACAGTGGCATTTTATAATAGCCAACAGCTGCATTTAATTGACATTAATAAATTATTTTACAATTTTTACTTGACAAAAGATAAATATTATCTGCCTTCTTCTTTTACGAGACAAATAGCATTATCGCTATCTTTTTATTTTAAACAACTAGCCAATAATTTGGCTAGACAAACATCTGCTTCTATTGAGCAGTTAACGTCTGACATGTGTAATTCAACTTTGGAATCCGTTCCAAATAATTCTGTAAATAATTTTAGTAATAATTTATTACATTTAAATTACCATTTGAGACAATAGAGGCATCCTCTAGCGCTAAGCCGACAATAGGAAAGCCAAACTGTTTAAGAATTGTCCATCAAAATATACAAGGCTTTTCTCGCAAGGATTTAGAAATTAGCTTATTCTTAAATTCTGAAGATATTGATGTGTTATGTGTTACAGAGCATTGGTTGAAAAAGCACGAATTAATTTTAAGTTTGGATAATTATAAAGTTGCTAGCTCGTTTAATAGGAAATCTGCTATAAGAGGGGGTTCACTTATTATTCTACATAATAGTTTACATTGTAAAGAGCGCAAAGATGTAGTATCCCTCTCAATTGAACGAACCATTGAGTTGTCATGTGTGGAACTGGATCAAATAATTATAGTATGTGTATATAGACCCCCCACCGCGAATTACTCTGAGTTTGAGTCCACTATGGAGGAAGTGTTAAAAATAACTTGTAGGAAGAATAAAAAAGTCGCGATTTGTGGAGATTTTAACGTCGACATCTTAGATCCTAAATTAGCCAAGCTATCGAGTAGGTTCATAAACCTATTTAAATCATTTAATTTACTACATACTTTTAATGAACCAACGCGAATCACTCCCACATCGGCAACCTGCTTAGATAATATTTTTTGTAACTGTAATGTTCTTGAAAAATCAATTTTGAATTGTATTAAATCCGACCACAGTGGACAATTAGCCTCTATTGAGCACCATCATGTTCCGCCTAAACGGGAAATAATGTGTAGACCAATAAAAAAACACTGTATTGAAAAATTCAGAACCAATGTCACAAGTAAAATTGAAACATTACCAGAACCAAATTTTAAAGCCAATAACTTATATAATCATTTATTTAGCGTAGTTCAAACCGAATTTAGTGAAACTTTTAAGCAAAAAGTCATCAAATGTAACGATAGTACGAAATTTAGTGACTGGGCCACACCCGGTATATATAAGAGCAGAAGGAAATTATACGAACTTTATGCAGAAAAAGCTACTTCCTGTGATCCTAACTTCATTGAATTTGTCAAGAAGTATTCACAAACATTCAGACAGGTTTGTATCCTAGCAAAGTCCAAGTACTTTGCAAATAAAATTAAATTAGCTGATAATAAAATTAAGGCTACTTGGAATATTATCAATAAAGAAACGGGCAAATCAAAATCCCATATAAATTCCTTCTGTTTAAAATCTGGTAATCAAACTTTTGAGTCTGACAATGAGGTCGCTAAAGTTTTTGAAGATTTCTTTGCTAGGATACCAGCAGAAACTACCAGTACTCTTAGTGCTTGTCCCAACATCGCTGTCTCCCTCCTGGAGTCTAGTGTTGATAAGTGCAATGAAGCTTTTTCCTTTAAATATATAAATAGTGCAGATATCATTAAAGCTTTTAAAACAATTAATGTCAAAAAAACAGAAGATCTTTGGGGCATGTCAACAAGCATTATTAAATCAATTATTGATATACTAGCCCCTTACTTGGCTTTTATTTTTAACAAATGTATTGATGAAGGGGTCTTTCCTGACTTAATGAAAAATAGTAAATTGATTCCTCTTTTTAAATCTGGGGATAAAAGTGACCCAGCTAACTTTAGGCCAATATCAATACTTCCAGCACTTAGTAAAATATTTGAAAAAATTATATATTCCCAATTATTAGATTACTTCACATACAATAATATACTTCATAAAAATCAGTTTGGATTTTCCAAGGGTAAAAATACTACTGATGCTGGAATTGCACTTCTCAAACATATTCTTGACGCTTGGGAAGAAAAGCAAGATGTAATTGGTATTTTCTGTGACCTTTCTAAGGCATTCGATTGCGTTGATCACCAAACACTATTAAAGAAGTTAGAACATTATGGTGTCTCTGATAAATCAGTTAGCCTTATGAAATCGTATTTGTTCAATAGAACTCAGAAAGTAGTGATAAATAAAACTGAATCTACTGGAGCCCCCATCAATATGGGTGTGCCGCAGGGATCAATATTGGGCCCATTGCTGTTTCTAATTTATATAAATGACCTTCCCAACTACGCGAATAATTTATGTGAGACAGTACTATTTGCGGATGATACTTCTTTAGTTTTCAAAGTAAACAGAGGTAATAACTGTTCGGACGAAGTAAATAGTGCCCTCTCTAAAGTTTCATACTGGTTTAATAGTAATAATTTAGCACTTAACCCCAAAAAGACTAAATGTGTAAAATTTTCATTGCCTAATGTTGAGCAGACAGAATTAAATATTAATTTGAATGACGATGAAGTCGAGTTTATTGAAAGTACAAAATTTCTAGGTATTACACTAGATTCTCGACTTCAATGGGATCCACATATCGAAGCCTTGTCAAGTAGACTTAGTTCAGCAGCATTCGCTGTTAAGAAAATAAGGCTTTTAACTGATATTGAAACGGCAAGGTTAGTATATTTTAGTTATTTTCATAGTGTAATGTCTTATGGACTGCTATTGTGGGGCTCAGCTGCCAGTATTGAAAATATTTTTGTACTCCAAAAAAGAGCTGTTCGCGGCATATACAATCTTCGGCGGAGAGATACCTTGAGAGAACTGTTTAAAGAAATAAATATTTTAACTTTGGCAGGCCAATACATATATGAAAATTTAGTTTATGTAAGAAAACACTATGATTCATTTGCTAAGAACAGCAATAATCACCAGTTTAATACAAGAAATAAAGATAAACTTGCCGTTCCAAGATTTAGGCTTGCAAAAACTAGAGGTTCATTTATGGGGAAAGGCATAACCTTTATTAATAAAGTTCCACAACAAGTAATTGATCTTCCTTTACATGAATTTAAAAACCATGTTAAAAAAACGCTCATGGGTAAAGGTTATTATAAAGTAGACGATTATCTTAAAGATCAAAATGCGTGGAAATGATGTAACACATAACTACTATAAGTACTTTGTTGCCAATATAATAAGTCTATGTTTGTTGCCAATAATCCTGTCACCCTGTTGTAATTATCTGGTAACGATATATTTAAGTTTGTAAATATCGTTACTTATTGCTATTAAAACTGATAAGTTTCTTGCGCCCGTTCTTCTTGTCAGTTAAAAAAGTCTTGAACGGGTGGTAGGAAAATATAGACGATTCAAAAGTACTTAATAATTAAGTTTATTTGAATAAAGCTATTTTTGACTTTGACTTTGACTTTGACTTTGAGGGCTCGCCTACTATATTTTTTGTAAAAATATATAGTAGGCATAACTACTATATTTTTTCAAATGAAAAATTAAACAAAAGCAGCAGAAAAAAATTACTTATAATGCACATAAGTAGGTAATTGCATAATCATTTGTATGTAACACTAGTGTTTATGGTTGTTGAATAAATTATGAAAATGTTAGTATGAAAAATGCAACTTCTTTGTAATCCTTCATATAAAACGACAACCTACTATGTTTGTTTGGACTTTTTCGCCATCTACTATATTTTTACACGTTACATACACGTTTTACAATTTGAAAAGTTGTGAACACGTTTTACATTGGTCTGTATAAATAATAAATAATATTAGGTAAATAACCACATAATATACCCACGACAAATGCTGTGTATACCTGTAATTGGCGAGCATGTTTGTACTAAAACCCTTGAAACTGATATCATGTAAATCTAATGTGTATCGCTGTTGGTGTACCTTATGAATAAAATAAAAAATAAAATAAAGACTATATTTGATGCAAAAAAAAGTTGTACAACCGACGAGATCGAGTTCGAATCAAATAAACGTCAAAACAGTACAATGGAAATCATGGCAACCGTAAGTACCAAAATAACAGAATTTTGACGTTAATTCGATCTTGATGTGAACTCGGTCCCGTCGAGAGTAGAGGGGCTGTTTACAGTACAAAATTGTTAAGTGGCCCCTTTATACTTCAAAGTGGCATCTTATTCAAATTAATTGCTCGCTAAGTACCTAAATAATGTATCGAAAATTCACAAGTACCTACAGATGCTAAGGTTTTATATTTTACTGAGATTATTGCCAGCCTGGCGCAACTCTCTCAGTAAAAAACGATCTATGAAACGGAGGCGAATTTTTAACCCGTCTAAGTTTGAAAGAACGTTGACAATCCACAAAGCAGTAGATAATTGACAACATCCAAATTTAGGCGTATTATACTTCGCCCCATCAAAGAGTATTCTATCATCTTTGACTGTTTTACCGCGAATGCCGTTTGACGTTTCTCTTTTGTTTGTTTTCGTTGAATTCGCCTCCGTTTCATACTCACGCTTTTTGTATGACACTCCCGTCTCTTATAACGCTAGTTATTTTTACATACTCTTTGGTAATAACTAAGCAGTTGCAATAAATAAGCAATAGCTTCAATCTGTACTTGTGAATTTTCGTTTTAAGATGAGGGCGCCACTTGAGGGATACAGTCAACTTAAGAGGCCCGTACACGTTTTGATGCTCTCTCGCCCGCACATTATCATCATGTTTTCTTAAGATTTCTTAAATCTGAGTGCGTAATTAAAAAATGTGTCCCGGCCACTTTCCGCAATATAAGATTACGGACATTTTAAAAATATATTTCAGGTTTGTGTTGCTGAAGTACAAAAAGTTGTCGTCTCTGACAGTTCTGCTAGCGGACGTAAAGTGCCTAGATGCTATTTGTCTTGGATTTTTCACCTAAAATGTTCACGACGGATCGTGGTAGGTGATCCAACTAAAGCTTTTATATACAATGATTAAATATTTTTACGCGTGTACTCAGCGTTACTGTAAGTTGCAAAATCACGACAGTTAAAAGCTATAAGTGCTGTTATAAAAGTTTATCTGACCTCGCGCGGCTAACTGCGGCACGATTTAGTCAAAATTTACATGAAACTGTGCTTAAAACTTGCTCGGTGGCCGCCCACACACATGTTGTTTTCTCGATTTCTTGTATTTATTAGACAAATATCTAAAAACCACCCTCAATAATTCAATATTATGTGAAGAAATGTCAGCTAAATCTGATCTTTAAGTAGAGAATCTAGTAGAAAATATTTTTTCTACATTACATAGTCAGACCCATTCACCCAGAGATCGCAACGCCAGAATCAGGGTGTAAACCACTCAATTTTTCTTATTTTCCTTTGTTTATTTCTGTAACGCAAATGAAAATCTTCAGACGGGCTTCAGGTTAAAAATATAAACATTTTTTCTATAATTCAAAAATTCAATCTTAGTATTTTTTATAGATACACATTATTAAATAATTATTATTAATGATTATTAAATAATGTGTATCTCTAGATCTGCAGCTTAAATAAAAAATAAAAATTTTAAGCCTTGGTCAAACCGAAAGCATAGGTATAGTTCTGTAATCTCTCTATTATATGTGGTTCTAAAACACACAGCGTTGGTTGAAGATGCGTTTATAATCTCACCATTAATCAATGTAAATAAGTGTACTCACCAAGTTTTCCTGATAAATCTCTTTCTTTCACTCACCCAGTAGGCTGTATGTCACAATTCCCATGCATAACCTCGGTGACTGACAGATGACAGACAGCTGTCACTCTCTGTTTCATAGCGTTTGTAAATTTCGCCGTTAGCACGTGCAAAAATTTTTCGTAAGTGTAAAAATAAGCAGAAAGTGTTTAATAAGTGCAGTTTTGAGTTAAAAGTGAAATTGTTTAGGCAAATAAGAAGAGCCTAACCACAAAGGACTGTTTGGTAAGTCGAAGTTAACGAGATGGCGGACGATGTTAGATGTGCGAGTGCCGCGACTTCGGAGGGAGAGCGTGCGGCGTACAATAAGAGTGCTAGTTGTGAGAATACCGCTGCCTCGGAGGAGGAGCGAGTGCCTCACGGTAGGGGAATTAAAAGTGCGGATACCGCTGCTTCGGATGGAGAGCGGCTATCTCGTACAGTGGACGAATCTTCTTCTTCGTCATCGGATGATGAAGAGGGATTCGCGTCCCCCCCTCCTAATAAAAGGAGCAAGCACTCTCGAGTAGATGATCCACGCATTTCATGTTTAATGAACCAAGTTGGTTACATTTCGGATTATTTAACAAAATTGCCGCAATACATTAACTCTATTAATTACAATCCTAACTCTTCATTAGAGATAGTTCCAAGGAGTTCACAGGTACCTCATTCACAGCCTGAATTCTTAATAAATCCCTGTGCTAAGAACAATCAATTCCAATTAGGAGACTTACAGACAGAAATTGATGACAAGAGGTTAATTCCTGAAGCTGACAGAGAGCGGTTAGTTGAGTTAAACAAACTTCAACAATTCGATAAGGATTCATGGAAAGGAATTCGTTATAAGGCTACCTTACGGGGTTATTTGGCTTCGCCTGGCTTTGTAGAACTTAAGGTTAACAATGAGCTATGCCACTACAATAAAACCAAGGACTACTTGGCCACAAGCGAAAGAGTGATAGCTGGTCTAACAAATGCAAACTTAGAACAACGTGAACTACTTAAACAGTCATTACAGCACATACTAAATTGGGCTGCAGCTCAGCCAAATGAACTGAACCCGTCTTCTTTATTTGAGAAGCTTACCTTATTGTTTGGTCCTGGGTCTCCAATGCACAAAGGCTCTGAAAAGATTATGCAGATATTATGTGGAAAGCGAAGTGAATGCATAGAAGTTAGACGAGAGAGAATAATTAAAGAGATTAATAATAGTAATTTGCAGGCGACATTAAGACAGATACCTCCAAGTTCTGAACACCTGTTTAGTAGGGAGGCCCTAGAGCCTGTAGTACAATCTCTTGGTGGTCCACAGAATTGGTTAAACGCACCACTGTATTTAAAGGGCAAGATGCAAAGTCGAGAATATAGAGGAAAAACTCAACAAGTTAACAAACATGATAAGAAAACTAATAATTCTAAAGGTACTAGAGAGGAAAAAAGAAATAGGAACTATTATAAAAAGCAAAATAATTTTCGTGGCTACAACAATAGCCAGAAGGAGAATACCTCTGAATACAACCAGAAACAAAAATGACTGTACTCTAAAACAGCCTTTCCGGGGAGGTTGTCTAAAGTTCCAAGCACAAATTTGGAAGAAGTTAGGTGCAACGCCTTTCATTTTAAAAGTCATAACCAACAGCCATATCCCCTTCAAAGACAAACCACCACTTCATTACCCAAACAGATTTATACTGAACAAATTTTCCACAAGAAAATCAGAGGAGATGGATTTAGTAATTCAAGAACTGAAAGTAAAAGGGATATTAGAGATACCACCAGTCCTAGACTCGGGTTTCATTTCAAAGATGTTTTTAATAAAGAAACCGGATGGAGGAACCCGGCCAATATTCGACTTGAGGGGGCTAAATGCACACATAGCGGCCAAACACTTCCAACTGATTTCACAAGCAGACGTAGTAGAATTTCTACAAGACAAGGATTGGTTAGTCAAGATAGATTTGAAACAAGCTTTTTTTCATGTACCAATCGCAAAAAGTCATCGGAGGTTTTTAAGGGTGGTCTACAACCAGGAGATACTACAACTAACATCCCTGCCCTTTGGCCTATCTTCAGCTCCCCGGACTTTTACCGCCTTGTCCAACTGGATCGCAGAGCTTCTACGTACAAAGGGAATGAGACTTCTGATTTACCTGGACGACTACCTGTTGGTAAGCCAAGATCGAGATCTCTTAGTGACTCAAGTCTCAGAAACCTTATCGATTCTAAAAGATCTGGGTTGGCATGTCAATTTGCAAAAGTCAGTCCTGGAACCATGTCAGGAAATAGAGTATCTGGGTATATTATGGAACACCCAAACCAAGACTATGGCATTGCCCGTCAAAAAGATAATGAGGATAAAACAAGTACTGACAACCCTTCTCAAAAGAGGGCGCGCATCACTTCGCGAGATGCAAAGGGTACTAGGGTTATTGAACTTTGCAAATTTAACAACTCAAAAAGGACGTTTGCACTGCCGCCAAATGCAGATATTTCTGAGAAGCTACAGACGGACCCGACAAACCGCAAAACAAGAGCTACACTCTGCAGTTCGCAAGGAGATAGTTTGGTGGCTAAGCGCCGTAGACCGCAGTATAGTTCCTTTGTACAAGAGGGAAATAACTCATTTTCTGGTAACAGACGCGGCAGATACGGGTTGGGGTGCTTACCTCAACGGAAATTTTTTGTCGGGAAAATGGTCCCCGAAGCAGATACGTTGGCACTCAAATCTAAAAGAGATGTTTGCGGTGTACGCCACCTTATCCAAGAGGGGAGCGATGCTCCGTCATGCACATGTACTAGTCCAATCCGACAACAGGACCTTAGTCGCCCACCTCCGGAACGAGGGTGGTACACGTTCAATTGCTCTGCTCAGGCTGACGACAAGACTGCTGGAGACTGCCGAGCAGTTCGACATCACGCTGTCGGCGGCGTACCTCCCGGGGAAGTACAACGGCATTGCCGACCGCCTATCACGAAACAGACCTGTGCCAGAATGGCATCTGTTGCCCCAGGCCTCGGAGGCTGTATTCAAAAAATGGGGCGTCCCAGACGTCGATTTGTTCGCGTCACGAGACAGCGCTGTGGTGCCCCAGTACGTCACTTGGGACTCAAGAGATGGCTCAGCCATATTTTGCGACGCCTTCAGCCGCCCTTGGCAGTTCAAACTAGCGTGGGTGTTTCCGCCACCAAGCCTGATGCCCAGAGTTCTCAGGCATCTAAACTCGGCTCAGGGATCATACATAGTGGTGGCTCCTCAGTGGACACAGTGTTTTTGGCTGGCGGACCTTCAGGCGAGAGCCCGAGAGAAGCCAATAGTAATAGAGAATCTACAGAACAACTTAATAGATCTCACAACAGGCAAGAATCCCCCTCAAATAGAGAAACTACAACTGCTAGCTTGGAAAATTGGGGGTGGTCAAATCAAGTAGCCCATTGGTCCTTGCCAGAAAAGAACCTTTTGAATAAAAGTTGGCGTGACTCAACACTAGCCACATATAAAGCTCCAATAAGAAGATGGATTGCTTGGTGCAAAGCTTTTAATGTTAACCACAGAAGCCCACAGGGTAATGATGTTGCCAGATTTCTGGCAAAATTATATTTAGAGGACAATTTTGCTTATCGTACTATTCTGTTACATAAATCTGCTATTTCAACATATTGCGCTACAAATGTTGAAGACTTATCAAAGAACTTTTTCATACATCAGGTGTTAAAGGCTATTTCTGTAGCAAAACCTCAACCTGCTAGATCAACAGTTTGGGACACACAGATTCTCTTTGACTATCTAAGTAACACTCTATTCTCAGACACACTGTTTGAAATTTCAAGAAGAACAGCAATTATTCTGCTGCTTGCCTCCGGCAGGAGAGTGCATGATCTAACATTACTAGAAATACCTGAAGAACTAAAGGATGATGAAGTGCTATTATGGCCCAGATTTGGTTCTAAAACTGATAATGCAACTATCAGACAATCGGGATGGTTATTAAAGAAACACTCCGTGAGTTCAATATGTCCAGTTTTGCATATTAAAAAGTTAGTTCAGTTGACTATGAGTAGACGCTCTAATTCAAACATATCAAGTTTGTTTATTTCTCTCAGTGGAGTGGTCAAACCGGCCACAAGAACCATGATAGGAGGATGGATCAAAACAGTTTTTAAGGAAGCCGGAATAGAGGCATCAGCAGGAAGCATACGTTCAGCTGTAGCGTCAAGAAGTTGGATAGAGAATAGAAATATAGAAGATATAATGAATAGAGCTAACTGGAAAAATGCTCAAACTTTATATAAATTTTACTGCAGGACTGTGCAGAAAAGTAATGATACAGAGGATAAGGACCTCTTAGCAGATAACTTTAGTAATATTTGATTTTGATAATTATTATGATTTTAGCACAGTAAGTTACAGTGCTTTACAGAGATATAATCTCAAGTGATCTGATCTCATAATAATATTTTTTTTTATGACTAATGAAACAGCAAGTTGATTGCTAGGACAGTATAATTTCTTTTTTTTTTTGTTGATTAATCTCAAGTGATTTGATCTCATAATACTTATTGTTTATGATTAATTAAACAGCAAGTTAATTGCTAGGAGAGTATAATTTTTTGCTAATGATTATTATTTTGATAATTATCTCTTTTTTTTTTCTAAGCCTAGAAGGAGGTAATTGTAGCTACCTACCTATGTTAATTGTGTCTAATTTGAAATACAGAATAATTAAAAAATAGAAATTCCTTGAGTTGTTTATTAATTGAGAATTATCACATAGCGTTTGTCTTTCTTTCACCAGCAGATATCAAACAGGTCTTCAACCAACGCTGTGTGTTTTAGAACCACATATAATAAAACTGTTTTGCATTCCAACAAAACAGTTATTATGTGTGGGAGAAAACACACAGCGTTGCATAAGTGCTTGCAGGTGAAGACTACTATGAAACAGAGAGTGACAGCTGTCTGTCATCTGTCAGTCACCGAGGTTATGCATGGGAATTGTGACATACAGCCTACTGGGTGAGTGAAAGAAAGAGATTTATCAGGAAAACTTGGTGAGTACACTTATTTACATTGATTAATGGTGAGATTATAAACGCATCTTCAACCAACGCTGTGTGTTTTCTCCCACACATAATAACTGTTTTGTTGGAATGCAAAACAGTTTTATTTTGTGCATATGTTACGGCTAATACCCGAAGTGTGGCTAAACCTAGTTTTAGCCGGCTAATACTAGGTATAGCCGATAGCTGTTGGTTAAAACTAGGTGTAACCGAACTGCTTTATTCCTGTAGGTCCCGAATATAGGTTTGAATTTTGTGGGTATTTTTAACAGACAACATAAATAACTTTCTTAATATCCCATAAATTACTCCCCTTTAGAGCACAAAGAAGGCTAGACCTAGTTTTAGCCGGCTACACCTAGTATTATTAGCCGCGAGTAAATCGGCTACACCTAGGTTTAACCAACAGCTATCGGCTACACCTAGTTTTAGGCGGCTAAAACTAGGTGGACTTTGGGTATTAGCCGTAACATATATTACCTAGTATCACTATACCAAATACTATTTTACATTTCATAAAATTCAAAATTCAAAATAATTTATTCAGTCTAGGCTGTTACAAGCACTTGTGAATGTCATAGAAGCTACGCCATCGGTTCGCAAACCCTAAACGGGAGACCTTGTAACGAGAAGAACTGGCAAGAAACTCGTCAAGGGCTGCTTTTTTCTCCCTGTATATTTCATATACAGAGTCGTCAACATTGAAAAATGAGCTCCACGGTTAAAGTGAGGTCATTTTCCATCACAATATATATCATACATCACAACGTGTCGTTTGCTGTCACGCGCTGCGTCGGTCGCTACGCGCAGTGCTGCGTCCGGTTTGACCTGCCCCCGGACCGCCTAACTCTCTCGCTTTGACTCTGGCTTTGGTTTATGACGTCAGTGCACTGTCCGTCCTTGTCATCGTGTTCTGATATGACAAGGATGCATATAGTTTAGCTATCGCTCTGGCTAAAGCTTTGAGATAGGCGGTAGGGCCCCTGGGCTTAGAACCTGAATCCCGCCCTTGGATTTAACGAATCTAAAAAATATACCAATTAACGATCTCCTTTTCCATATACCTACAGCCATTGATGAAAATATACAGCCTACAGTGTTATTCTTTGACATTAAAGTGAGCTAAACTTGATAATCGATAGGGCTGCGACTAATCGGGAGGCAGGAAAGCAAATAAGCAAGTGCTCGCTCAAACAGGTGTTGTCTCGCTATAAACGTTTAGTCGAGCTTAATCCACTGCCAATATTATGTGTTAAAATTGCATGTTGCGAATCGACAGACCGACAAATAACACGCTGGGATAAGGGCTGTCAAAACCTAGATAACGCCCTGGTGAAATTACTTTTACTTAACACGCGACATTTTGCACGCACCTTAAAATCTAATTTACGATAAAATCTATTTCACCAAAAATGAATAAGGGGCAGAGACTCCTAAGGAATATTTCCCATTTTAATAATGCTATTGATTATTATATGTACTTACGCATTATAACGAATACAAAAACACTTTAGTTAAAAAAAATGTAGATAATAGGAATTACAATCAATATTGATGTACTAACCTAATGGTATTTATTAAATAAAATCATTAATTACTTAATAGTATTTTAAACTAGCGGCCGCCCGCGACTTCGTCTGCGTGGACAGTTTTTTTGCTATCCCTCGGGAACTGTATGTTTTTTCTGGATGAAAGGTACCCTATGTCCTTTTCTGTACCCATGACAACGTGTATGCAAAATTTCATAATGATCGGTTCAGTAGTTAAGACGTGAAGGCGTAACAAACAAACAAACAAATAAACAAACAAACGGACTTTCGCATTTATAATATTAGTAAAGATACTAGTGGCTGCGTGAGCTCTAGAACTCGCGATAAAATAAAATAAAATGTCGCCATGAAGTTTTCAAAACACACAGTAGGTACGTGAGTATTCGCAGCTAGATGGTGCTTCTAATTTTGATCATTTTTCAAAATGTGTGAATATATTTTTATAAATTTGAAAAAAATGGCTCGACTAAACATATATTTATCGAACCTACTCACAAAATTTCACCAGAATTGGTTGAGAAATGCGACCTGTAGAGGAGATCAAACAGCCGGAAAGTTTTTTACATAACTCCGTCATTTTAATAAATTTCGAAAAACTATCTCGACAAAAATATTCTATATATCTATCAAACCTGCTCGCAAAATTTCACAAGAATCGGTTGAGAAATGCGACCTCTAGGCTGGAACAGACAGCCGGACATACGAAAGAATTTTTGCCCAAGCTAAAGCAGAGACGCTTTGCTCGCACTTCGTGCTCGCTCGGTCAATAATTTCCATTATAAAATAAAATGTCACCCATTATCTGCAACAAAATTCTTAAGTTGACAACCCTAGTGGAATCACAGCGATAGATCAATTTCGTTGGAATCCAGGGTTAGTCAACGTTTAGAATTAACGGGTTAATTTTGTAAGCGTTTCTAGTTATCGATTACAGAGCACAGGTACAGATTATATCGAGTGCTTTGGAAAACATAATCGGATGAACCTTTTGATCTAACTGCATGTTATTATTTATTGCGTGTCTTTGTTGAATCTTAATCGATCGATTTATCGACTGAATATCGATTCTGCAGTAGGTCACGATCGATATTTATAGCACACATTGTATGTTCATTGGAAATTAATCCAAACTTTCAGTATCAGAAGGTACTCAAACGGGCAGTCAAGCACGAGCTTGTATGTAAACTTTAGTTCTTTTTAGTATCAGTTATCCAACTCATTAACAGCTGACTTATTATGAATTTTAAACTTTAAAAGGGGTACGTATCAGAATGTCTAAAGTTAGAATGTCTAAACTTAAAATGGCAAAGTTCAAAATGTCAAAAATTTGAATGTCTAACGATTAAAATGTAAAACGTTCAAAATGTCAAAAACGAAAATGTCAAACGTTCAGATAGTCCTAAATTAAAATGTCTAAGTTCAAATGATCAAAACTTAAAATGTCTAATATTCAAATTACCAATTCATAATAAATTCCAATTACATTTTTTCATACAAAACTGTAAATCGCAATTATTTTTGTTTGGTTTGGTATTTTGGATTTTTTATTTAGTTAAATATTACTAGATAAATAATGTCTTTCTTTATGCAATTAATAACATCACAAAAAAAGTTAATTATGGTTAAATTGCGAATCATTCTGGTGTTATGTTAATACTTTGTATGGGAAGCTCACGGTTCGCCGGAGTAACGGATACTAGCGCGGTTTTCTTGCGGTTTTATTAAAAGTAGTTTGATAATTAGTTAGTATTTGGTTTGATTTTGGATTTTCTTGACGTTCAGCATAGCCATAATCTAGGGGGACTCTGAAAATTGTTGTGTTCCAGCAGTAAGAGGTAAGCCAGTACCTCAGCGGTGAGGATTAAATATGTTCCAATCGCAAATCATTTTGGTATTACCTACCACAGATAATTATGTATTACGTTTGTATGGATAGCTCACTGTTTGCCGGAGTCTTTTTTCATGGAGGGGATCGCTTATTCTCCTGCTTTAATGTTTGGTAATAAGTGTAGCAGTCTACCAAAATTGAAGTTGAGAAAGTGTGATTTGAATAAGTTAAGAAATAATAACAACTTGATTACGACAACGTCAGCGCGTGCACAACACGGGTGCGGTGCATTGGTCGAGCGGCGTGCGCTCGGCGTCTCGTGGTGGCTTAGTCTTGACTAGTGATCTCGGCGAGTGCATCCAATTGATATATTGCAATGAATCAAAGAAATTCACACAAAAAACTGGATGACAATAGGCGCACGTTAAGGTGGGTACTCACTTAGGTTCGCGAACCTGCAGCAACCTGTGCTGAAAATAGTTTGCCATAGTGTGTACGTATGCGAACTTGATTCGCACAAGTACATACTATAGCAAAAGTGAATATAAAAGGGAACAAAATTTTCTGACACCTAATTTTAGATGTGTCACTAATCTGCAATACCCTAATAATAATATCTATCTCCAAGAAATATATTAGTTATCATATTTACCAAAACTGTCTCTAAAGTATAAATCATCGGATTAATGTTAATAAGTATCTTAAATTATAGTTTGATCACTTTTTTCTATAGCCTGAATATACCTAAGATCTATGCTCTTAAAAGTAAGTTACGGGCAGGAATAATACACCTACCTAAAATAATAAACCTGTCACTATAAATCTAATCATCTAACTATTAGCATCGATTAATTCGTTCAATTATCGAAATTATAGATCTGTTACCTAATTAATAGAAAAATTCCTAATAGGGGCGGAGTTTTTATAACGGAGTTTTTAAAACCATTTTGATATTGTTTGGTGATTCAATTTCAGTGACACTTTTATTATTTTGATAATTGATATTATTTCCAAGTAATTTTTAATTAATATTTAGGTAATCGTTTTAACATTATTTGGTGATTCGATTTAGGTGAGAGATCTACTATTTTAGGAACAAATATTATTAACTAGGTCACTGAAAACGCATTTATTAGGTAATTGATAAAATCGTGCCCTTAAAATAATAGAAAATAAATATGATAAAGAGGAAAGAAAATTATCATTTATATTTACATCATAATATAAAAGCTTTACATCTAAGTACTTAAATAATCACAGTAAGTATACTATAATAGTAAAAAAACATTTTTTTTTTACACAATAGTGTAATAATGTTACATCTTAGGTAAATAATCACAAATTTCGAAAACGTAAGTATACCCTCCTCCATGTTACAATTTAAAAATTATAACGCAATTACTAGAAACTACAAAGAATTGCTCACAAAATTTTGCAAGGCAATAAATGAAAAAAAAAGGCGAATTGTTGTTTTCAAATCATTGTAAACCTTTGACTTATGGACCATTGATATTTTAACTAGTTTGATGTTTGAACCGTTTGACATTTCGAATTTTGCTATTATGAATTTATACATAATGATTTTTGACATTTTAAACCATTTGCATTTTGATTTTTGACATTTTGAACTTTGCCATTTTAACTTTAGACATTTTAACTTTAGACATTCTGATACGTACCCCTTTAAAAGCTCTATTCAAATACTTAACAAGTTCTAGATTGTCAAATCAGGAAAATCTAGATTAAATGATATGAAATAAATAAAAAATGTAAGCTACATAGGGTTTTCTGGAAATTGTATTTTCTGAAAAATTAAAGAAGGTACCTACTGAATTTCGAAATTTAATTTTTTTAGACATAACAAAAATTAAACCCTAAGTTACCAAAATTGATCACTGGTTAAACTATTTACCTACCAATTGATTTTTATTACTGTCAAGTAATAATACCTAAGAAGGGTTAGATTAGGTTAAAATAGTGACCCATAAAAAAATATGCGTATGAGTTTTATTTGACTGAGTTGCCACCTAAGCCAAAGGAAGGAGAATAGCACCACAGAATAAATAATAGCACTGCAATTATTAGACACTAGCTTTTGCCCGCGGCTTCGTCTGCGTGGACATTTGGAAAATCCCTAGGGAACCTTTGACTGGCATAAAAACCGGCCAAGTGCGAGTCGGACTCGCGCACGAAGGGTTCCGTACCAAAAAACTTCAAAAAATCACGTTTGTTGTATGGGAGACTCCCTTAAATTTTTATTTTATTCTGTTTTTAGAATTAACTGTTATAGCGGTAACAGAAATACATCATCTGTGTAAATTTCAACTGTCTATCTATTGTCGTTATTAATATTGAGCAAAAAACTTCAAAAAAATCACGTTTGTTGTAGTGGAGCCCCTCTTAGATATTTATTTTATTCTGTTTTTAGTATTTGTTGTTATAGCGGCAACAAAAATACATCTTCTGTGAAAATTTTAACTGTCTAGCTATCATGGTTCATGAGATACAGCCTGGTGACAGACAAACAGACAGACAGACAGACAGACGGACAGCGGAGTCTTAGTAATAGGGTCCCGTTTTTACCCTTTGGGTACGGAACCCTATAAAGTATTATATCCCAGGCTATAAATTATCATTATTCCAAATCCGCTCAGCCGTTTTTACGTGATTGGGTAACAAACATCCAAATATTAATCTTTCACATTTATATTAGACATTAAAGGTTCTAATAATCTGGAAATAAATTATTAATATACCGTGAAGGGATGTGACGTCACGTCACGCTGGAGGTGTGTTACATTACACCATTTCCGACAAGATGAGGGATAATAATTAAAAATGTAAAAAAAACATCTAAGTATTAAAAAACCGGCCAAGTGCGAGTTGGACTCGCGCACGAAGGGTTCCGTACCAAAAAACGGCAAAAAAATACATTTGTTGTATGGGAGCCCCCCTTAAATATGAATTTTATTCTGTTTATAGTATTTGTTGTTATAGCGGCAACAAAAATACATCATCTGTGAAAATTTCAACTTTCTAGCTATCACGGTTCATGAGATACAGCCTGGTGACAGACAGACAGACAGACGGACATCTGAAAAAAAGAATCAACCAAAATAGTTTTGTTGCTTTAATTTTAAGCAAACTTAAGTTGTTAATAAATAAACTTTGACTAAATAAACAAACTAGTTTGTGTGTGTGTTTCCAAAAGCAGTTGGTTTAATTTATTATGTTAATAAGTTACAAAACGTTTGGTTATTAGTTACTGAAACATCGTAGACCAATTAGTTTTTCCATAGCAACAAAACCAATTTCTAATACATAACATAACTAATTGTTTACTATTTATAAAAGCATTTGATCATATTTTACAAAACGTGCACATTCAATAAATTACCAAACAATTGTAGGCATTAGAAAGCTTAATAAATTTGTTGGTAACATATACTTTGTTTATTAACTACAAAAGTTTTACAGGTGATACCTTATTTATTTGACTAATAACAACCGTACTAAATGTTGCATTAATATAAGTCAAACTTTAATTACAAACAAACTAACAATTTCAAATATATCAATCAAACTTTGCTCAAGTTGATTCCTGTTCGTCGAGCGAGTGGCGTCAACGGTCACCGGCGCGTGTGTTACATCGTGATCAGTGTGTTTATTTGGTGCCAGGAACAAGAAGTACCTCGTAATTAGTTTAGTTTTACCCAATAGTGTTTCTACGCAACAGGTGCCTCATGGTTTTCGTAAAAAAATATTCGTACAGTGCCTGGCCGAATATTTCAGAACATGGGCGACTTCGCGGAGGCGGCAGGGTCAGGCTCAGGCACAAAGCCGGCTGAGTCTGATATCATGGAAGATTATTTAAAGTCTTGGGGCCTTGAGAGGTACACTCCGAAATTTAAAGGTATGTACGCTGGTAGTCGGTAATTTCATTTTTATGTTAGTAGGTAATAGGTAGTTTTATGGTGGTTGCATCATGCACGCGATGATTTTTTCTGCCTGAAAAGGTGCTCTCTTCGATGACTTTGTTGTCGAGTTGTTTGTAAATATTAATCTGTTGATTTTTCTTACAGCTATTATGACTACAAAAGCGGATTACGACCAAAATAGAGCTAGCCAAAAATGTAATGCTATAATGATACTTACAACGTTGAAAGATATTATGAAAGACACCGATCATGGTAAATATTATCAAATACTTCGTCAATAACATCCTTATCATTACTATGTGCTGAAGATCCTGTATAACTAATAAGTGCTTATGTTTGCTTACAGCTAGCGACGAGGTAATGGACGTAGCTGCTTTTATGGCCATTCCCCTTCTGGTGACCACAGCGAATGTTAGACAAAATCAAAAATGGTCTCATAGTAAAAGCTTTATTTAATGGTGGTAAAAAGCTATGTTTATCATAGTATCATCTTTGTAAGTTTCATATGTTTGTATTTTTAATTTTGCTATTTCGATTCCTATAACCTATGTGAGAGAAAAAATAAATAAGTGCAAAAGTAATGTATTATTTTATTTTAAATCAGTATTATTAGCCAAAATTATTAACCAAGTAATAAGTAACAAACCTAGTTGAGAAATGGTATGGTTCATGAAATCTAGCTTGTAGCATTTATACTTATTTTTTTGTAACACATGTAGTTTGTTGCTAAAATGTAAATATACTACTGATGTGTTAGTTGGTTTTTCCACAAACTGAAACAATACTGGTATGTTTACATTTTAGCTTGCAAATTATATCTACTACTTAAAAATAAGTATTTCAATGCTATAAGCTAGATTTCATGAACCATACCATTACTCAACTGGGTTTCTTATTTATTACTGAACGGTTTCCCTACGATTACTCAACAAATTTTGTTACTTATTACTAAACAGTTTGGTAACTACTAACACACCATGATATGTTAATAACAACCACACTGTTCACATATCAGTAACAATAAAAAAAGTAATCCGTTGACAAAGTGTTTTGTAGCCCGTTGATTTAATTGCAACAAAATAACTTTAGCAACTAGTACCTCAACTCAAACAGCAAAACTCTGTTTTGTAGCTAGTAAAACATAGTTTGCAAGTCACTTTTTTTGTGTAAGTAGTAACCAAAGTTTTTGTAACTGTATACAAAACATTTCTTTCGCGGAGTCTTAGTAATAGGGTCCCGTTTTTACCCTTTGGGTACGGAACCCTAAAAAACGTCATACTAGCTTCGGCCCATGACTTCTCATGAAATATTAAATATGTTTCTTTTTTTTTGTTCGGCGTATTATAACGGAGAATGTGGTGTTTACCTATAATTAATTGTATCATTTAGCTGAGTGTTTGTTATTGTGCAATAGTGTTGTATAAGTTTGGGCGTTGCAATTGTTGGTGAACATAAAAAATAAAAAAAATATAAAAAATCCCGGTAGTAAAAACAGTTTTTGGGTCAATCAAGTTGTAGCTTTCTATTGGTGAAAGAATTATTGAAATTAGAGCAGTAATTTCGGAAACCTCTTACATACTTTACAAACTGGGTACTTACCTCTTTTTAATAATTAATAATAGTCTTTACCTATGAAATTGCCGATTTGTATAGAGAATTTTCAAGAAGTTGCATTTTCCATACCTACTAGCTCTTTGTTCATTTGACAACCATGAACACTCATATAACAAAACATTTATATACGTACTAATGTTTGAATACTATGCTAACTTATTCCATTTACGATAAGCGAATAAAAATAAGTTTTGGCTAAGTTACAGCCCCTCCAGCCACCCTTTTTTTGCTCACAAAAAAGTTACTTTCAAGATATTTTTTAAGAAAGCCAAAAATAAGGACTTTATTTTTACTGATAGCTGACTATCATAGTCATAATTGGATATAATATCAAGATATTTTTTAATATTTTATCTACACCCGTGCTTTAAATCCTCTGTTTTAAGTTTAAGTTTGTAAATATCGTTACTTATTGCTATTAAAGCTGATAAGTTTCTTGCGCCCGTTCTTCTTGTCAGTTAAAAAAGTCTTGAACGGGTGGTAGGAAAATATAGACGATTCAAAAGTACTTAATAATTAAGTTTATTTGAATAAAGCTATTTTTGACTTTGACTTTGACTGTAAGGGGTTCTGAAACAGTTAGCTTACTGCCATCATTACGATATCCCGAGCGAGAGCTGGGCCTGCAGCGCCGCGCGCCCACGCGCGAGCGTTGCATTATGAAATTCAGTACAACATTATAACACTCTTGCGGAAGACATAATGACGAGGAGGGGGAGGAAAGTCAAAGTCAAAACCTTTATAAAAGATACATATCATGAGTTTAGATAAATATCATGGGTCTTTTTAAAGCATATGTATTAAAATATTGTTTGTTTCCCTAATAAAAATAAGAGAAAATAAAAAAATGGGTGTAGATAAAGTCTTGTATGCAACTGTACATAATAAGGTATTAAAACACTTGTTATAGTACAGTTGCATAAATAACTATTAAATCATGGAAGTTATTTTTTCTCTGTATAATATATAAATCGGCAATTTCATAGATAAAGACCTAATAATATATTAATATACTTATTTGTTATAACGTGATCTGCCTTACCTTCATTGTTGGATCAACTTTCATATGAATTGATGATAACATATTAAAATGTTTCCTGTCTAAAGTGGCTTAATGACAATGTCAGCAGATAATCCCATTATGCCCATTATCCATGTTAATGGTAGAGAAATCCGATCAATCGAGATCTAACACTCATCAAGTCATAGGATGTAGCGTCAGGAAACTCCGCTACATCCTATGGCTTACCTTGACTGACCTTAGGTGTGTTGTTGGTCGCTTTTCGAGTAAATTTAATTTGAAGTACAAATAAGGAAAGAGTAGTTATCAATAGAGAATCCGAAACAATTCGTCTTCAGGTAGGTAAATCAATCATATATTCGAACTATAATCATTATAATGTGAAAGTGAGTTTGTTTGTTACGCTGTTAACCTCGTGAAATTTTGCATATGACGTTTTCATGGGTACCGAAAAGGACAACGGTTACCTTTCAGCCAGGAAAAGTACTGTTCCCGAGTGATAAAAAAATAACTATATGTATCCACGTAGAAGAAGAATGGAATTCCGATTAATTAATTAGGTAATTAATTTAACTTATTGACTGCAGCTTAATAAAAAATATTAACCTAGCATCCACTAGATATGGCAGCCAGAACCAAAGACTTGCCCTGGAAAAACATGTAGCATTGTCGACAAACAGTCACCAGAGCAAACAGGAACATAAATATCAAGATCATTCCAGCCAGGAATATATCCTAACAAATAAGGAAGATTCGGAAAGGAAACTTTGCCGCTATCCTCTTATGATTTACACCCAATCAGCCGCTAAAGCGATCGAGAACGCTGCAAAATGATCGATCGGAGCAAGACGACCGCAGCCAAGGGTTTGTCTTGGCAAATTAAGAGGTGCTTATCGTCAACCGGCTGATTGAGTTACGCTGCCAACGAGTGTTAGCTGTAAAATCCAGTAGGGCTAAGTTTTTGAAAGATACATATATAACGTAAAATAATTACAGGATTTAATTTTGGTCTTTGACTGGTGTGGTGACATATTCTATGCAACATTCTTGATCGTTAGAAAAGGTTTAGCGTCCTACGAGCTCAAAATTAATGGAGAACCGCAAATTGATGTACAGTATAGCCGTTTGGTACACGTATCTATACTTGAGGTCAAAACAAAATTTTGGACCTGCAGATCTTAAAAATTCTTCCCTTAGGAGAGGAGTTATGGTGTCGTCTCTTTTTTGTATGGGGAAAAAAAATTATTTTTTTCTAAAACCTATCGTGTATCATCGGTCATTATACACATAATTACATTTCAGCCACTTGTTTTAAATTAAACCAAAAAACATATTTGTCTCAACCGGCTCAGCAAGCCTTTTCATTCGATACCATACACAATAGGTTTTAGTAAAAAAAATCCACATACAAAAAAAAGAAGACAACATACTAGAGGAGTTATGGTGAAGAATTTTTAAGAAAAAGTAAATATAATAATTATGATAATTATCTAATCTAACTTATTTACTTAACATATCAAACAGTGTCAAGTAGAAAGGCGGAATTAATGCGGACATAGTCTCATAATTTTCTTAGTTCGCATGTTTCGTGCCTGAAAGATATCAAATAAATTGATTATCAAATAAACCCGCGGGTGTCATACAATAATGAGATACGTAGAGCGACTAGCCATTTTAAATTATAGCGGTGTTATTACAATAGACACTGTACACAATATCGTCAAAAAAGCAACAGCAACACATTTAAACAGTCTCTAAGTTTAACAGGGTGTTTAAAAATCTTTTGTAATAACACCGTAGCATAAAATACCTATGACCGTAGGTTTAAAAGTAATTTCAAAACTTTTTTTCTTAAAATACGAGCCACTGCAATTATTTTAATTTCATGCAATAATTATAATATGGCACTTGAATACATTGATAAAAGTAGCTAATCTTATATACTCATTTTTGAGGAAAGAGGTGTCTATACTTCTATGCTATCTAGCTTCTATCTAGCTTTCTTCTAGCTAGAGTAAAACATCCAACTCGTCCAACAGTGTTTATTTTAGGTACCTACTTACCAGTATTTGTATGACTATTAGCCATTTCCTCTAAACAGTAATTTCAACTTCCCCAGTACCTAAGGCTGTCCTTTGTCGTCCCTATCACATAATAACATCATTACCGTGCATCGGACGGCGGCCATCTTAATAATCTCATAATTAAATCATGCAATTACCATGTTCCAGATATCGTCGCAGGAGCAACCTAACATGGAAGATGGATGCTGGTAAATTATGCCGCTGGCCGTTCTAGTTATTGGAACCATTAAATATTTTATAATCAGGTGTGAAAATCTCTGGATGTTTACTTATAAACTACGGGGGCTATGTAAAAATAAACCGTAAAGCGAGATAGCAATGAGAAATCGTCGCGCGCCAGAGCGAGACCTATTTGGCAGATTAGGCGAAAAAATTACGAAATCATTTCGTACTAAATAACGATAGCGATTAAAGAGAAATGCTTTTACACGATTGTGAATACTGATGATACACATTATTAAAAGCAATTTCGACTTGAATACATCACGTTGTTTCTAAGTAATTTTAAACTTAAGAATTTTTAAGGCGTATTTTCGAAATTAAAATGTATCGAGCCAAAATTACCGAATTGTGTTTTTGGTTCAATACGTGTCTGTAGAAAGATATAAAGAAATATATATCTTAATTTCAGATCTGTAAGATCTTTTAGCGACCTATGGCATGCCATATTTACATTAAAAAGTGTATATTAAGCCAGAATTTTTAATTACGCGGCTCTTTTTAGATTTCCAAGGCAATTTATTGTGTGACCTTATCTACATCACTTAATAAGATAGCGCGAAAATATACATAGGTTTAGGTATAATAAACACAATAATTCTTTTCATTTACTTTTAAATCACTTTGTGGTATAGAATCGCCATCGTAATGTTCGTATGTGAATAGACAACGGATAACACCATTGAAATTGTGAGGTGAATAGAACACCATAAGTCCGTCAGATGGACGCATCCATACCACAATGACCATTGTTGGATCCGCGTATAATTCAATTGTACTATGTATTCTCTTGGATCGATTTATTTTCTGTCTTTAATATTGTAAAACCTCCACCACATTGGATAGTAGGTAACCAAGAATAAATAAAAATTAACAATGTTACTATAATTTATGATTGAAATGATGCAGTTCTCAGAATAACAGCTAATAAGTATGCAGTTATTCTTGTGGAACACTTTTGTTTTAAATGTTAGATCATAAAACAAATGTAAATTTTTCACGTATTTTCATTCATAATTAAATTTAAAAAGAATCTTATTAGGTAGGTACCGGTTACATTAACTTGTTAAAGGTTATTCAATAGATTTCAAGAAAAAACGTATGCTTTTTTACAGTCTTGTTTATTTCAGGACTATTAAGTTTATGTTTTAAGGCGGTTGTATGACCAAAAGTGGCGCCCTCAGAGGTTTTTATTTAATAAGTTATTCATAGAAAAATATTTTAATAATGTTTATCGTGCAGATTTTAGGGCCCATGGTCTAGTATTTTTAGAAGGTATCACTACATGCCCTCGTAGTCATTCGTAGAAGTAGATAGCAAATGTGTCAAAAACGGCCACTTTTAGCAGTTTGTCTATCTACTTCTAGCAGTGACTATTAGGGAATGTAACGATACCGTCTAAAAATACTAGACTGTAGGCCCTAAAATCTCCAAGATAAAAATTATTAAAATTGTGTATCAGAAATATAATATTAAATAAAATTCACCGCGGCGCCACTTTCGCACCTTAACAAAAACTTTGTTTTGTGGGTCCTCCCTCAGCCAGCCCATTAAAGTAGGAAGGGAAAAATTTGTGTCAAATCAACTGATAACATGCGCCCGAATATGCGACGCCGATTTGTATTCGTTCACCGTTTTATCACGAAGTGTCCGTGAAAATGAAGGGTTTTCTAATTACTCTGGTGTGGTGACTTAATTTTTTTTTTTTTATCAATACTGAGACTGAGATGAGAATCGGATCTAAATTTTCCTAGGTTATAAAAAGTAACCGTGTATACTATTAAATTCCTGTCTTTGTTTTGGAGAGGAAACATACTTACATTACTTTTACTTCTTTCAAACAATCAAATTATTATCTAGCATGTTTTTTTTAGTCTTACTTAAACTAATTATCTCAATACACTTTGTCATCTCAAAAAGGTGTCTACTTATCTTTAACCGGGATAAATTATCACTGTAATCTCTAAAATACATCAAATACATGTTACTTCCTTAACAGACAGTCATTTCCCGAACACTAGTTAGATATATCCATGAAAACGATTAATGAAAAGTACTTATTGCTTAGGGCCTCGCTACACAATTTAATATTGTACGGCATAGCTTCCCAAATAGGGAAGGATTTCCAACCCTTTGGGAGCCATTTCGAGAAAATTTATACATTTCTGTAATATTTTACATTATATATGTGTTTTCTTTTTTTTCGTTATGGAAAGTGTTACGTTTATGAAAAACAGTATTCTTATTCGGGTTGATATACACGGTACCAAACAATAGTGATTTATTTAATTAAATTAACGGAATGATCTCAATGAACAAGATCTTATTCAATGTTTATTCTGTTAGAAAACAATTGCTTTTTTGTTTGTATGTAGTCTTAGTGCAAAAAACAAGATGATATCGAATTTACCTATATCTTTACAAACAATTAACTGTTATCCAAATTGCCTAAACCCATCAGAATAAAATGACCAAACAGGGACAACCAGTCCTTACAGAAAACTGATCAAAATTACCTCAAAGTGTACCAGAATAGTCAATATAGCCTATTGTTGGCAATGCCATTGCCAGTATGGATAATTGGGCACTGCATGGTCCATTTATGGCACCATGAACCAGGATCAGAGCTTCAGTGCCATCACAGACGTGATGGCCACAAAGGCAACTGATTCTATTTGGAAAATAATCTTAGATAGTTTTGTTAAAAAATTGTTTAAAAAAAAACAAAAAACCGACTTCAAAAAACCTACCTCTAAAAAGCAAGAAATAATATTTGTAATTATAAAAACACGTCTATTGAAGTCGGGTGGGGCTGGAGTACAGCTTCCTTTTTTTATTCTAAAAGCTGGAGTACAGCTTCCTTTTTTTATTCTAAAAGCCCCACCCGACTTCAATAGACGTGTTTTTATTATTACAAATATTATTTCTTGCTTTTTAGAGGTAGGTTTTTTGAAGTCGGTTTTTTGTTTTTTTAAAACAATTTTTTATTTTTAGTGTAGGTAGGTTTGTAGGTAAATTATTTAGGTAGTAAAATCAGCTCAGCCAAACGTGAGATAATCGCGAAGAAACATACATACATACGGGTCAAACTGAAAACCTCTTTTTTTTAAGTCGGTTAAAGAACTACACAGATATCTCTCTTCCAACAAAAAAATAATTATCTTATTCAGTTCAAAAACAAAGAAGTAATACGACCATTATCATCGAGGTAATTCACACAAAATTATACTATTTTCGTGCTTTTTTCAAGATTACTTGAAAAGTACTCAACCGATTTCCAAATTTTAAAAAATGGGACCAATTTGGGAGTTTATCTAATGTAATAACGTTTGAATCATTTCAATCGGTCCAGCCGTTTTCGAGTAATCGGTGGACATACACAAAAAAAAACAAATATACAGACGAATAGAGAACCTCCTCCTTTTTGGAAGTCGGTTAAAAATAAAACACTTTTTACAGATTACAACAGCGCAGGGGACGAGATGACCAGTCATCCCGTGACCACGGCCCGAAACGACACTAAAACAAACGATTAAAAAAACTAAATAATTCCAAAATAACAACTGAATTAATAATACCAATATACGCGCTGTAATCCTTAAAGAGTGTTTTATTTCTAATGAACTGTACGCGCGGAAGTTTTAGAAGTGTATAGAATGATTAGGTCATTTGGACCACAGCACGATTGGCCCAAATGGCCAATCCAGCTAGGCAGATAAAACGACAAAGTTTACACATTTCAACATCTGAAAGACATGAGTTGGATTTAAGTATTGTTTTAAAATAAGGCGTAAAAAGATAGTTTCTTATTCATTGAAAGCATTGACAATAGAACTGAAGTTTACATTCTATCGTCACTTGCTTATTTTTTATTAATCCGCATTTTTATGCTATAAATGTAAAAATTACATTTATTTACAACTTAAAAAATACAAACGTAAAATTTTGTGACAAATTAAATTTTAATTCAAAATTGACTCCCTTCCTAATAAATTATCTTCATCCCATTGACTTTTTCTACTTTAAAATATACAGATACTTTCACCGACTTCAAATATTCTGACAGCCACGCTATTAATGAACTCAAAAAGTCAGTAGGATCCTCTAACAATAAGTTACATTACACGCTAAGAATCCTTCGACGTGTGTGCAAATCTTAGATTAAGCGCACTAGATATGCAACATGCAGGGCGATAGTTAGTGCACTGTTAGTGAATCACGCTAATTGGCATCTACTCTACTGACCATATTTTAGAGGGTAACCGATAGGGTTGTTTTGATCTATCTATATATATAAAAGAGAAAATCACTCACTGACTCATCACGAAATCTCAGAAACTACAAGTGCTAGGAGTCTCAAATTTTGCATGGGGGTTCCTTTTAGGGTGAAGGTGCTCACTAAGACGGGATTTTGCGAAATTCAACCCCTAAGGGGGTAAAACAGGGTGGCAAAGTTTGTATGGGAGAAAGCGATTCCTTGGCCCGATTGACTTGAAATTTGGCATAGACATTCTTTAACAAAATTAATTGGATATGTGTTTCGTATTTTCTTGAAATGTATCCCCTAACAGGGTTGAAAAGGGGTAGAAAGCTATTTTTAGGGTGGTTGACTTCGATATCGGAATCAAAACTTCTTAGTGCATTTGTACGATTAAGAAAAATAAATGTCAGTTGTCAGGTTGTCACCTCCCCTGAGATTGTAATTATGTCACCGCACGAGCTGACATTTCATGTTGTATAAGATTTATCCTGATTTTCACTACCTACCTATTTTACGAAATATTAGTCTAATTATAAAACGTGGCAAAATCTATCAGATATCTAACGTGGCAAGGAATGTGGTGTAAAGTGTTAAAATTGAGAGCCGGATAATAATGCACAACATAAGTTGCACCCGACATAATTTGCAATGTCACGTTATTTTAGCCAGGAACCAGGAACAAATAAACATACATAGATTTTTATTTAAAAAGAAGATACCTACCAAACTATTAAGTATGAGTATTAAATGTTACATAATATTATTATACTTATTTTGTTATATTACTGCTAAGAAATTTTATTAAGTACCTACCTACCTAATACAAAATCGTGAACAGTAGGGCGTCAGTTCTGTAACCAAACTCGAACCCCACTTCGAATCTCACTTCACTGCACGGGATGGGAACTTTAAATCATAAATAAGATAATGATAAGATTTTTTTTCATCACAAAATATTTTAGATAGCTACCTAAATTTATTGTAATCGATAAAATTGCTCATTTAGTTAGCTAATTTCTAATAACAATTCATGCGAAGTGAAGTGAGGTTCGAAGTGAGATGCGAGTTTGGTTACAGAATCAACAGATTGCGCAGGTAAAACCGCGGGGTGCAGCTATTACCTACATATCACTAAATTGTAATAATGTGAAATTTTTGATGTTTGGATGAGTTCATTTTGTACAAGCACGTCTGAACGGATTTTGACGAAATTTGGCACAGGGATAGATTATAGTCTGGAATACTTAACACAGGCTTCTTTTCATGCCGATCATTGGTTTCCAAGGGAAAACTTACAACGATTACCGACTCCCACGCGGGCGGAGCCGCGGGCATAAGCTAAACATAGTATAAAACAAAGTCGCTTTCCGCCGTCTGTACGCTTCTCTTAAACTATACATAAAAATCGCAATAAAATCGATCTTTAAGTTTGGGAGCTAGGTTGCCTCAGAGTCCTCAGACAGATAGACACACACACTTCAATTTTGTTTTAACACCCCTTGCGTACGTCGTATATATGTAGATATCCTGTATGTAGTAGGTATAATCAAATAACTTCACACTGACTAGCTAGTAGATTAATAAATGTAAATCTCTGGTGGTGAAAAATAGAACTATTTTTACTTGCCCAGTAAATCACGCTCGGGGTAATTATCTGTAAGTTTACCACTGCGAAACTTGTGGAATCATGATAGAAAATGAAGTAGCTTTTGGCATTCGAAGTTTATTACAATTTGCATGAAAAGTTGTATGAAAAATTTTCAATACGACACGAACAGATACCCGAAAAACGAGATCTGTTTTTCCTAGTAAAATAAGCATTTGAAGAACCTGTTGGTCAAGTGGTTTGTACACTGATCGAGGTATCGCTCTGAGGTCCCGAGTTCGATCCCCGACTGGATCAATTTAGAAAACGGACTTTTTTTCGTTCGTTTCTATGTGTTTGAAGATCCACCGTTGTCTTGCTTTAGCTATTATTGGTACTTATTAGAGTATGAAAGTATGAAATCTATCATCATTGAAGATATGAAAGCCTGTGTGTGAGAAAAAATCGGCAATTTCATACTTTGATAGCTATTAATATCTTTTAACTATTAAAGTTCTCTTTTTTTACCCAACTACGGCGAAGCCAAAACGGAGGGTATATGATTTTGACTTGTGTGTATGTATGTATGTTTGTAAATTCATCTGTTCCCTCAACTTCTAAACTACTTATTATAATTTGACAAATAAGGTATCGTTAGAAGCGTCTTAATTTGCGTCTTAATAATGTGACGTCACATTAAATTGAATGTGGCGCCCTCTAGAGGAGTTAAAGACACAACTTATCCGACACGACTACGTTTATCCTTTTTATTGAATTTTGGACTAGAATATTTTCTTGTTTCGTACTTTTTAGAGCACGATTTTTTCGTAGTCGGGTTTTAGTTTTTATTAATTAATTATCTTACTTTCTTTGGATATGTCTCTACATTTAGGCCCGTATTTATAAAACGCTCTCAATACCGATCTCAATAGTGATCTCAGTTGATACGCTCTCAAGATGTGAGCAGCATCTTGAGTTGATTATTAATTAATAGTCGGATATCAAGAGCGTATCAAATGAGATCGATCTTAGGAGCAGGATCTTAAGTTCACGATTTTTGTAGATAGCAACACTACATTTTTGAATGAAGTTTGAATGATTGGCCGACCATAAATCATAAGAATTATCTTAACGGCGTTTTGTTTTAGCTGTGTAGAATTAAGTAACTCAAACTACAAAGCGTTTCGTTTTCATTTTAGACATAAGTGGTAAATTGTAATAATTATTTACATGAAAACAAATAAAAAAATCACTTTATTTTTTACGTCAGCTCAACTTATGTGACGCGAAAAATATTTTAATAAATACAAGATGTTCGACAGAGTATAGAATATAGAAGACTGAACTCTAGGCTGTATGGTGCAAATATATGCCTTTGCCTTTTCTGTTTCACGAACAGAAAAAATGAAAACAGAAAAATAATGTTTGGCGGGATATTGTAATTGAATTGAGTTGTAAAATTAATTACTTTACATTTCGTAATTAGATAGAAGTATCTTATATATGAGTTCAAAAAACACGTATTTTCGCCACTCGAAAAGAAATAGTTTTTGGAAATTACTAAAAAATTCGCTAATGTCATAACTTTTCCGCGCGCGCACGCTCTCAAGTCACAGTTTTGTAGCACTTGGCGAACACGCTCTCAATCATCATCTCAAGAGCGATCTCAAGTGCAGAGTTTTGTTTATTAATATGAGTGAATCTCAGTTGATACCACGAACTTAAACATGTACTTAAGCATGATCTATTAATAAGAACGGCATCTCAAGTATGAGCTCAAGATGGCTCTCAACGTTGAGAGCGGTTTATAAATACGGGCCTTAGTTATTCTGTGGTCTGGTGGAAATCCAGATTGTTATTAGTTGCAATCTATTCGAAAATCACCATGGAATTTCTTCAGGAATGCAGTCACTGCACGCAGAAAGTACCAGGCGATCATAACTCCAAAGAGATGCAAACAAAATGAATAATAACTGTGATACATATAGATCACAGCAACATCACTTGATTCTAATTCATAGCCGTTCAATGATTAACCGGCCACGAATGAATAGCAGCGTGTACCTCGTAAATAGTGAGGGATACTCGTAAACAAGTGCCGGTGATGCTCGCATTCATATTGTGGTTGCTTATGAATGCGCTGGTCAGTGTGACATAGTTCCGTATTTAATAATGCTGGCAAGGATTTAGGACTGTGTAAAAGTTACCTCATAGTTTTCCTTACAATGTAATGTGCTATGATATGAATGCCTTGTTTGTGTAAAATGATGGTGGCTGATCCCCTTTTGCGTTTAAAAGTTTTTAGTTTTATGCGAGACTAAGCTGTTTTGCCCGCGTGATTATGATAGTTTTGCATTTATTTTGAAAGTCACGGATTACCAATATACCTAGTTATTTATCAGTAGACCTTATTTCACATATTTTTCCCATAAAAAAACATATGCAAACTGGAACATCTTGTAGAGCACCCTGTCGGCAATTTTCCAAAATCCTTTCTTAGTGCTCACCTACACCATAAAAGATATCCAACCCACCCTCCAAAATGGTGTCTCTACATTCATATACAAACTAGAACACCATGTAGCACTCTGTAGAAAGGGATTTTTCCAAAATTTTTTCATAAGGTAGGGTTTCCTAGGATAGCGGTGCCGGCCGTAATATAGCGGCGTTGAATTGTAATCCATGAAAACAATATGGTGGCTATGTAAACAATACGGCGCCGCCATATTGTTTACATAGACAACGTTCTACGCCGCTGAATTACGGCCGTAATATGACGGCGGCACCGTCATCCTAGGAAACCCTAGTTTTAGTGCTCACCTACACCATAAAAGTTATCTACACTCCAAAAATGGTATCTCTACCTTCAGCCTATACAAACTGGAACACCCTGTATAACAGGAATTTTCCAATACCTTTTCTTAGGGTCTACCTTCCAAAAATTGTGTTTTTACCTTCAGCCGTTAGGGCTTTATCACACATTTAAATTTTCCTATACAAACTCCCATACAAACTTTCATCCCCTATTTTATCCTCCTAGAGATGAATTTTTAAAAATCCTTTCATAGTGCTCATACGTGAGCATGGTGAAGGCACCATGAAAAGTATCTCCAAGTACCCTCCAAAAATGGTGTCTCTACCTTTAGGCGTTAGGACTCTACTCCTATCCCAACAATGAATTAATCAATCAATTTTTTATATGTATAAATGTAGAAGTATTTTCGAATCGCTTTATTTTATAGTGTGATCTGTCAGTTCAATCCAAATTGATTTATCATGAAATTCATGAAAAAAAAATTTTTTTACAACTTTTACAGAAAAAATATTTTTCGTTTTTCGATAAATGCATGACAAAATATTTAGATTTAGAGCCTCTCAGTATTTTTTACCAGCCACGGTCGCTTTCTTGTAATATTTTTTTTTTTTTCGTCTCTTTAACTGCTATATCGATAGTAAACTAAAGGCCTCATGATGAGGTAAGGTACCTATATGTTTAATGCGAGGCCTGATAAAATCAGGTGCGCTTGCTTAATGGCATCTGTAATAGGCAGGTAAATAATCGAGCCGTATATGCAACCATTTATTTTGCACCAGACAGCCAGTCTACTGTTTGTTTGACGAATGGCCGAGATTCTTGTCAGTGTTGCCAGCTTATAAATAATATTTTTGCAAGTAATATTAATATTTTTTGATTTTGTGGGCGGCAGATGTTATGCTTTTCAGTTTTTCTTCATTAAGAAATCTGCTAAGGTTTGCATATTTCTGGCAAGCATGTGTAAGTTTTACTGTTTTTGACCGATCATGCCAATTTTTCACCGATTTCTTTGCTCACAATCGGCTTGAGTAGGTACGCGCGACAATATGTATATATATACCTATGTATAGGTACTTATATACTTTTATATAGTTTATATCGTCCTAAAAATATTTTCATAAGGTAAAAATAGGAATTGAAATCGAAGTTCGTAATGCCTTTTTATACATTATCTGAAACTTGTGTCTGAATACTGGCAACACTGAACGTACTAAAACTCAATTTGTATGCACGTTATGACCCAACGCTCAAGAGAAATGGATTTTTATAAGTGACAGCACAGACATCCATTAGGCCAATAAAAAATTATGATATTGCACCCAATTAAATTATTCTATATTATTTCCAATAAATATATTATCAGAAGCTAGAAAGAAAACCTTATAAGAAACGATGAATTTATGGGACATTAAGAAAATATAGTGCTTGGTTGACAATAAATCGTAATTATCACAATTTTTCATTGAGTTGTTTATTAAACCTATTTAATGTATAAACTATAGTGGCTCTGTGGCTGTTGTAGTCCCGCTTTAACAGATTATTATACTTAGATATCTCCGCCCTTTTGAAAAATTTCTAAAAACTGAATTGACCAACAATTATACTTACTTATTTGTCGAACCTGCTCACAAAATTTCACGAGAATCAGTTGAAAAGTGCGACCTGTAGAAGAGAACAGATGGACAGCCGGACGGGCATACGAAAGCATTATTGCTCAAGCTGAAACAGAGACCGTCTCTGTTCGTCTCTAAAAGACGCTTCGCTAGGTTATTCCACAAATCCCCCCCTGAAATATCCTCCTTGAGGGGGAAAAGTGGAATTTAAATCAAAACGTCTAGAATTCCCCCTTATGGGGAAAAGTGGAATCTCGCGCTCGATCAGTCATAAATGGAAATAGTAATAATAATAACTGTGTAATTTACCACCCAAACATTATCTATTAAATATTACATTTTGTTTTCCACTAACCCACGATAGCTCAATTGGTAAAGCAGTCAAGCAGACCTAGGCAGGAACTTGTTTGTGTTCTAAGTTCAAATCCCAGTTGCGATTTTAAAAGTTTTCAGCCGAGTTAACTAGCTTGGCTAACTTGAAAAATGTATTTCCTTTCCCAAGAGTCAGTCAAACAGACAGACAATAAAAAATTTATCCATTTAATAAATATTTAATCCATTTTCCCGCGTGATGTCATCTGCGGCGTGAAGCCAGTCCATTACAAAGCTATCGACACTTCGTTAGCACACTTTATATATCTTCCCTTAGCCATAAAGCCTGAATTCCCTTGCAAAACAAAACACATCAGCTCCACATCGCGACTCATGCGCTGGACATCTATCACACCAATTTAGACTTTATAGCTTTAGAGGGTTTTCAATTGTTTGACATGTCTAATAGTCATTGTGGGCTAATATCGTATGCATCACTGTTCTGGACGCCAGCTTCTTTCTTCTGCCATTACCTGGATATCTCATAGGAATTTGTTTCTTATTGCTTAACAAATAAGTTCTTAAAGCTAGTGAGTAAAGCGAAAAGTTTTGTTAGCTAAAATATGCCACCCAAGAACGGATGGCGTCTGATAAAGAAAGTCTATAATGGGAGCTATTGTTGAAGAAACTAGCCGTTTGGAAATAGCAATAGTTGCGAGCTGTGTATTTGTAAATTACGAAGCACATTTCTGTTTGTGTTATAGTCTTCAGTACTTTTGAAACACAATAAACGTCTAACCGGAGGCACATAACTCTGATCCACCGTAAAATATATTTGACCTTACAGCTTTGTTATTCTGTAAATTATGGAGTAATTATTTGTATTTGTTGCTAAAGCCAACTCCAGATTGATTATGGAGCTTTTATTTCGAGTATCAAAACATGACACAAACGTCTTCGATAACGATGCTGAAGTTAGTTTCTTTGAATTTTGAATGATATGATGAAAGTCAACAACAGAATTCTTAAATGAAAGTAATGTTAAACGTTGGTTAAACGTACTTATATAATTAATTATGATAGAGTTTGCCGAAAACAAACCATATACTTACAATTATTCTGCTGAAATAAATCCATCTAGATTTTCAAGTAAAATTTGGTTTCGCTATCAGCGGTAAAAAAATGACATTCTTAATTTTTTATGCTATCTCATGGATTTCTATTATATATCTTTACATAGGTAATACTTTTGCACCTAATCATACATTTATAGTCCAACTTCTTTCTATTCTATTCTAAAGCGATGGACACACCACAGGGATCTCACAAACCCTGGCAATAAAACCATTTCCCTATCAATAATAGTGGTGAATGGTGACTGCCTGCGCCCGCGCATGCTGTCTCATACGGCGAACACGCTCATTACCGCATTGGTAACGCACGCAAGCGGGCTTGGTTCCACATCTCAGAACTAAATAAGACATTAAATATGGAATACACGGATTCTTATTTGATTTGAAGACGCAATCCTAGATCATGACAATGACATAGTGCTTGTCATTGTCATACAAAAATTGTGAAAATATTCAAATCTAACTATTCTTCTTTGTAAATTCAATTAGGTAGTAGTAGGTGTCTGGTGATCATGTATTTTTTTACACTCGCCTTTCTAAATACGTTGTATATACCACTTACAATGACTTCTTAATTCATATAGCATATATTACTTTTTACCTAGTTTAATTTAATTTTCATAGTTAAATCTACAGACGACGCGTAAATAAACGTTTTCATGTACGAGACTTGTACTATTATTTGTATGGTGTAGTACGACACTTGTACTATTATGTATTCTGTGGTACGAGTAACAACTCTTGATCCGCCATTGACTGCAATTTCCCAAAATAAGGATTACTTGAATAGTCTTACCCTAGATCCTAATTAACAATAAAATGAGGTATGAGAGAAGCTGTCACGTGGAGCAAAAAACAACAGGACTCCATAGCGTAATCCAAATTATATTTCCAAAAATAAAGAATCTGCTCAGCATTATTAATTTCCTGAAGAAACTGTTGTGAACTATTATTCACAGCAGTTTCTTCAGGAAATTTTGCAAGACTGACGTGCCAAGAGTAAACCATGTCTAATGACAAAGAATACATCACATTTGAATAAAATCTGACATAGTTTCGAATTTAAAATTGAAAAATATGTTTTCACACTGGGAAAGAAGTCGCATGGCCACGTTACAAAGCTGAGACACTTGTCTTTCTTTGAGTTATAGTTTAGCACGAGATATAATAAGTATTACCTTTAATGTCCTTCACTGTATCTTGTTCATATATATGAAATTATAAATAAAAAATTAAAAGAACTTACGCGAATCGTAGCGGTTCCGCCCCTAATATCTCCCCGTATATTCCATAACAGGCGACATGAAGTAGTTGTTACAGATTAGTTCCATAATGCCTAGCGGGCAGCACGCGTCGGTCGGTTTAGGCAGTGCTATTATCTAGTCTGTGGTTTGCCCAGCTGCTAACGTCAGGGGGCCGTAATGCACACGTTTTGATAACCTTTTGATCCCCCATTGAGCACTGAATTATCTTTCTTTCCGCTTATTACACGTGTGATTTCCAAGCACTGAGATGTATAGAGATTTCCCTCCCATAGAGAGAGCTTTTCAAAGTATGTTAAGGCCCTAGTACTTATAGGAATTTACTAATTGAACCACAAGGGTTGAGTGAGTATCTTTACTATTTTTTGTGTTGCGAGGAGAGATTTTCAACTCCTAACTTTTATTAATAAATTGTTTATTATAGTTTATGTGTCTATTGTTCTGGTGCTTATAACTTGACTGAAATCTAATTCAAATTAATTCAAGTAATAAAAGTAAACAAGTATAATTTAATTTTATACTCTACTTTAACACGCTTTATCATGAGTGAATTGTTCTTGGTTTAATAAATTAAATAAATAAATAAGTTAAGAACCGTATAAGTAGGTACTAAAATCAGACTAAGCTTTATTTTATTTCACTCATAATTGTATCTTTTCACTTAAATTGCCAATTAGCTTAACATCAATGGAATAAGATAAATATTATGACTATGGCATCGTAGTTACATTAAGCTAGGTTCCTATATAGTTTCTAGATATTTATTTATTGCAATAGGTAATTATTATTCAGTTAATTCCAATTAAATTTAATTAGGTACCTAACCTACCTAACTACCTATTAAGTAACTACCTAAGTTTGTGATTAAGAATAATCTGACTTTTCGTTGTTAAAAAATATTTAATTGTCAAAATGACGTTGACCTTATTAAAAAAGTGTTTGATACTTACCAATGAGCCATTTAAATTAGTCGATTTTTTTATCGACAATTACTTGTAAAAACTCAAGCTAATCTAATTTCATCGAGGTGGCGATTTGATTTTACAAGCGATTGTCAATAAAAGCCCTAGTCGACAAAATTCGTCTATCATGTCAAGTGTAAATGCTCCAACGCCATAACCCGATCAAAAAGCAACACAATTTTATAATAATTGGTACTTTTGTTTAGACTGCAATATTTAGCATGTTTGGCTTTTGACTTGACATTCATTTTATGAAAAAGCTAAAAATGGGTTACCTATGTAAAAAACTGCCACATATAACTTTCTAAGTATTTTTTTTTTATGGTGGCCTTATATTTACTGCCTTTTAAGCCAGGCGCAATAGAGAACCTATTGATTGCTATTAACTCGATAGACAGACACGTTGACACGTGTAATAATACATTATAGGTATTTAACGCATCAATCATAAAAATAGAATGTCAAAGAACAAAAAAAAGAAAAACCGCCTTCAAAAACCTAAAAATAAAAACAAAAACAGATTCAATATTAAAAAGCACTAAAAAGCAATAAATAATATTCAAATCACCAACACGCATTTCAATTTTTAATAAAAAAAACGTCTAATGAAGTCGGGTGGGGCTGGAGAACAACTTTTTTTTAATTCTAAAAGCCCCACCCGACTTCATTAGACGTTTTTTTTATTAAAAATTGAAATGCGTGTTGGTGATTTGAATATTATTTATTGCTTTTTAGTGCTTTTTAATATTGAATCTGTTTTTGTTTTTATTTTTAGGTTTTTGAAGGCGGTTTTTCTTTTTTTTAAAAAAGCTTTTTTTATTTTCAACTTTTTTGTGGTATGTAAGCGTGTATATTACACGCTTTTTAACTTTATGTTTTCAAAATGTCCATTATTCAATTTCAAAAGGAGTTCCGTTGTGCCTTCTTAGTCCAAGTATAGTCCAGAACGTAGCATACCGACCATAGCTCGGTTTGTTTTCGATTTTCATAAGCCTACCAATATCTCAATCACAATTCATATCCTATTTGAGATTGAGGAGTTCCCTTGGATATCTTCGAGGTCATGTCAATGAAATCAAAAGAACCACACTTAAGGTATCCCTTTTCCAAAAAAATATCAGCTAATACGGTTCATAAATAACAAAGTCGTCAAGGTAATTAATGCAAAATCATAGTATTTTCAGGATTACTTGGAAACTACTGAACCGATCTGAAAAAAAATTTAATGGGGCCATTTTGCAAGAAAATTTTATCAAACAAAGAAAGAATCAAAAAAAAGAATCATCAAAATCTATCCATAAATGACGAAGATATGCGCGAACACCGATAAAAAAAAAAAACATACAATCGAATTGAGAACCTCCTCCTTTTTTGAAGTCGGTTAACAATGTCAATAAACAGGTGATCCGAAAAACGAATGCATACATTTTATATGAGATACATAATATATGATACATAATATCGCGGGAAGCCACTGGATGCGGGCAGCGCAGGACCGATCGTCGTGGAGAACTTTAGGGGAGGGAGGCCTATACCCAGCAGTGGGTGTCGTGCGGCTGATATGATGATGATGATGATGACATAATATATGGCAAAGGAAATTAATAAACTATGTTCTATACTGTTTTCTTCGTCGATAAACGAATAAATGTAGCGAAATTTGGTTTTAGTGAAAAGTGTGGCAATATCTTATTTACCTGTGAAAAGTGTGATTACTTGGATTGTTTCTTTTTGTCACATCACAATTACTTAAAGCACAAGACACCATGGCTCCACGATACCTTTATTTTAAATTCTAATTAAAATTATCAAATATTTTAAGCAAATCATGATTGCTCCTTTGCAAGGCGGGCCGCTAGGGCCTCTTACTGTAAAAAATATTGGCACATGTCACTTGATCCTATTTGTCTCTTTTTACATAGACCGTGTCCGTATGATGTTAACTTCTCTTTTCCACGCTCTGTTGGTCTTCTTGAGCGCAGCGAAAATTTTTCTATGTCTATGGTTGGACCATATTTTGTAACAAAACGACAATTTACGTTTACGACCACATAGTCATAGTAAATGTATAGCTAAAGCAGTACCTTCGTAATAGTATTAGTTAAAACTAAACCCGTTTTTCGATGAGTATCTTTTTTTACCTTGGTAAAATGTCAAACTCCTGAATAAGCTAGTTGCTAGCTTATTAAATTATTAAATTCTTAAATCGCGTCTTTTAATTAATGGGTCGCGTATCTATATCTTACACGGTCGTTTTTTTATACAAGTTGTCTTGTCTCTTGACGATTCATTGTTAAAACATTTCACCTTGCAAACTGAGACTAGCTTAGAAGTCTTGTCCCCGTTAGCTATAGAAGAAGTCAACTACACTATCGAAACTCACAAAGTTTCAATAACCAAAGATTTTTAAAATGTCTAGTGAAGTACTTTATCGTTTTTAGGGTTTCGTACCCAAAAGGTAAAAATGGGACCCTATTACAAAGACTCAAATTTTCAGAGGAGATGTATTCCTGTTCTGTTGCCGCTATAACAACAAATACTAAAAACAGAATAAAATAAATATTTAAGAGGAGCTCCTATACAACAAACGTGAATTTTTCGACGGAACCCTTCGTACGCGAGTCCGACTTGCACTTGGCCGGTAAACTATGACGACGTGACTTTGATTAGCAGGGGGCTGCGAGCGTGCTGTGGGAGAACGTTGGTCGATTGTATGAAGTTGCGTTACTGCGTACTTAGCCATGTTATTCCGCGACGTACCAGAACGAAGGTGCTATACCAGTGTTACCCAGATATTTGGAGGCTGATAAGCATGGTAATACAACTTGTTAGCGGCTGCAGCCAGCTATCTTAATGAGTGTCCGACATGCGCTCACACCATGTGCCTTTGTGCTCTATTTTATTGGAAACGGGTAGATACACCACTTTATTGCGAGACAAACGATTCTTTGGAATGGCATGTGTGAGAAATAGACGAAGTTTATGCGGAAGACTGGAGGTTGCGATATTTTAGTACATATATACCTACCTAATTAAAATAATTTTTTTAAAACAAATGAAATAGATGATTCAATAAACAAAAATATTTATTACATTACGATTTGAATGGCATGGAATACTTACATTATGGTTTGATTTTTTTACCGTTTTTGATGAATAGTGTTCGATATTTTGATTTCGATCATTTGGTATTCGATATGGCGTAGGTAACCCCTTTGAACCAGTCCTATACGTCAAAATGATTCATTGAAAAAAGTGGTTTAATTTGATATTTAAACTGTAACTGCATTTTTATATACATATAAAAAGGTACCTAGTACTGGTACAGGTACCGGCGGCGTGTTCCTTTCCTTTTGATATTCATAGTAATGGTATATTTAATATTATGTATGTAGTACCTGTATCTTGAATTTGTAAAATGCGAAATACGCAATTGCTACAGTGTCAGGGCTGCCAAACTGAGGTTAGAAGTGCACGCAAACTCTTATCGAAGCATTAAAATTTCTATTGCCTATTGTTCCCAGTGGGGCATTAAACAGAGCCGTAGTTGGTCGCTACGCTATTAATAATAATAACACCCTCACCGATTCTTATGTAACAAGTTTTCTTTTACGTCAATCACATTTAATTTGAATCACACATGGTTTGACAAAGTACCTACTTCTTAGATCGTCTGAGTTCATATAAAATGAATAACGCGAATAAAATTAATTACTTACCTAAATCATATTAAATCGGGAAAAAAGTTTTTAAATATTTTTTGTAGGTACTTGTAAATGAGGTCGTATACTTTTTGCATTTCGCATCTGTGACATTTAAAAAAGTGAAAATACAGCTTCTATTATAGTTTTCACTGGTTTTCACCATGATTTTTTGGCCACCAAAATGAGGGGTTTTATAATCACTTTCTTTCAAGAATGAAAGAAAAATACAGTATACCAATAATAATTTGTACATTAAAAATGCAAACACAACGAAAAACAAAACGAAACAGGGGGCCTATTACGAAAATAACGTACCGATTGCGTAACGCAGTCACTTGGCCACGATAATCGTCCGCAGTTCGCTGGTTGTAGTTATAACAAACATTTTGATTTGGCTACCGTAATTCATAGACTACTAAACGAAGAATGTCGGATACACTAGAGAAAAACTGTCAAACTCACGCAATTACTTCGCAATATCGCATACGAAAGTGATTTGTAATAGAAAACAATCAAAACGAAGCACGGACGCAGCTGCGTGTATCGCATTAAACTTTTCGTAATAGACCCCCTGAACCACAGACTACAGACGAATGACAATGACAGTGTTTTTAACGTATAGGTAAGTTGCCATCTTTGACGCCTTTATTTGAATAAAAAATATTGGTTTGTTTTTGTACAATAACCACTTAACTGAACTAAAATTAATTGCATTTTTCTCAGAATCTGTAAATTTTTCTCTATCTTTTGAGATGGTGTACATAGACGTGACCCATGTCAGGATATCCTTACTAATATTATAAATGCGAAAGTCCGTTTGTTTGTTTATTTGTTTGTTTGTTTGTTACGCCTTCACGTCTTAACTATTGAACCGATCACCATGAAATTTTGCATACACGTTCTTAGGGGTACAGAGAAGGACATAGGGTACCTTTTATCCCGAAAAAAATATTGTTCCCTAGGGATAGCAAAAAATCTTGCCACGCAGACGAAGTCGCGGGCGGCCGCTAGTATCCTTTAATTATAAAGTTTAAAATCTGTGTAGGTATATTATTGCTTCAATAAAATCCAAGTTCGTCTCTGGGCAACCTGTTCCATATGTAAGATCGAAAATCGTTCGGTCAAGCGCGCACCGGCCGCGAACAGATGCGGTCGTAGGCCAATGCGATAATGCGGATAATGCGATCGTAGTAGCCGCTACCAACGACGATTTTATTACACATTCGTAATAACTAGATAAAGTGCGATTATCTAAAATGGATTTACTATTTAGTTACGTGTGTAGAAACCTGAAGATATTACTAACAACTTTTGAGTAACAGACGGTACATTAAGGGCAGGTACCTTAATCGTTATAGTTACAGGAAAAGGTTCCTAGGAGACCATCCATAACTTTTTAAGATATTCTGAACTGCATTCACAGATTTTGGAAAAAAAATACCGTTAGCAAAAAAAATGCTAAAATACCAAAAAAGAAATTTTATGCCAATCGATCCTATTTCGTGTAGGAATCAAAAGACTCTATGGAATCATTTAAGGTATGAGTACTAGAAACGACAGAAAACGCCAAAAACTTTTCCCATACATTTTGTACTGAAAAACGATAAATCAACTCGAAATATTTTTTATTGCCAAACGATCCTATTTCTTACTGTGATCAAAATACTCTTTCTTCGCTTAAAACTGGTTGTTGGCTATGAACTCAGCAATTTATTTTGTAAAGCACTATTTACAATAATTCCTTATCATTGTCATCCCTTTCCCTATTCAATTGTTTGAATAAGTCCTAGGAAACTTTTAATTCTTGCAAGTTCAATTGCAGTTTTGATTCCTCTTGACGAGATATAAAGCCTTGCGAGTCGTCATTACGTTGAAAATGAAATAATCTTACTACAATTTATTTCAGGGGGGGTATTACAATCTCTTAAAACTTGCCAAGTTTATGAATTGCTAAAGTTACTTACATCTCTTTCTCGCTGAACTTAAGATAAGTTGTATGGTCGCGAAATCATAGTTACCTATATTGCAGATACGATAACCTACATTCTGTTTGAGAAATAAATATCCGTAAATACTGATTAAATATTAGCTACAATAGGAATAACAGTGACCACATTCAATTTAAATACGACTGACATTTGACTTACCAGCTTTTAAGCCGGTAGAATTGAACACAATTTTAAGGTATGCGTCGAAATGACGTCAAATTGGGGACTTGATCCCATCATTTTGACGCTCACATTTTAAGTGTTTGTATTATTTTTACTTAAAACACTACACACTACACAATTTACTTATGAACGTCATTATTTGGATTGGGGCCACTGCACTACAACAATGAAATTTTGATGATTAAATTGGAAGCATTTACTGCAGTTTATACGCTAGTGTGGTCAAAGGGGAAATAGCTCCTAGAAGGTGTATTCTTCTTCTATCACATCAAAAACAGCAAAAGTAAAGCTCGGCAAAGAATCTCATCTTTTTTAAATTACCATCTTTCAGCATCCGTACCGACATTTGAATAAATACAAACCTCACCGTATCGAGAACAATCAGTAGCGTGCCGAGCCGAAACGAAGCCACGAGCTGATCTGATACCAGCTGTTTACAGCCCGGGGTTATTTAAACCCGGGTTCAACTGTAAGGTGACCCGCGATACTGATCCATAGATACCAACGATTGAGAGATTTAGATACCAGCCAGCCAGGGCCTACTACGGAAAAAGAATTCGATCATTCGATTCACTTTATTGAACCTTCAGGGGCAAGTCTGCTAATGTTATTCTCAAAATCGTGTTTCAATGGTGTTTGAATGGTAATGCTTTTTGACACAGTTCTTGTTTCTCAAACCCAAAATCGAGACACAATGTGTTTCCGTTTTGGGTTTTAGAAACACAATGTGAAACACATTGTGTTTCTTAAACCCAAAACGGAACACGGAACGGAACGGTTTTGGGTTTTAGAAACAAGAACTGGGTCAAAAAGCATTAGATACCATTGAAACACGATTTTGACGTTAACATTAGCAGTCTTGACCCCCAGTCCTGAGCTTACCATGTTACGAATAGGAACGAACCTCGTCCGATTATCGAGATTCAGAGTAGGCCCTCTGGTAAGCTGAGACGATACCCGTGAACGATGCCTGATAAAAGTTGAACAGGTGCTGTGTGAGATGCAAATAGATGTACAATTATGTCTACGTTGTTATAAAACCACAATTATGAACCGCAAATTATAAACTTGATCGAATTAAGTTATCTGCTATTTTATGGAGAACCAAAACTTTATAATCATGAGATAGCTAAGTATAATAAATTTACGGTCTGCAGCCACTAAAATTAACACGAACCGCATAGCATTGCGGCTGCATGTATAATACATATGCAAATAAATAATTTCATTCATTCATTCATTCATACAGCAGCGTTTCAAATGGGTTTTGTTTGAATCGAACGGGACAAGCCACAGATTAGGTATATTAATTTCCGACAGAAGATATGAATCTCAACACGTTGGAATCGTATATCCCTAATAACCATAGTATAATAATGAGTACCCCTAACTTCTTGATCTCACCCCATGTAAGCAGAGATCCACACCCCTTTTGTCACTGAACCAATTCGATCCACCGGTGGATCGGAGAAAAAAAAAATATCGAACCAAACCAAACACAGGACCGACAAAAGCCGTTCGTTCCTACAAATGTATAGAGAAGTCTCCCGATATCGGCGTACAAAAAGTTGGTAATGGGACGCAGCCGATTATTGTAGCTTGCTCATTGAACTACAATAATTGACAAGGTTAAAACATACGACTGGAAAAAATGAATTGAAAATTAATTTATGATGGTGTTATTTTATAGCTCCATTCTGGCAGGTATGCCATAATTTGACAGCTTGTTGCTTAATAGGAGTTCCGACGGACGCCAGATGCGAGCTGCGTGGACGTGCTCGCAGAGGCAATGTGCGCCCTAAGAAATAGGGTTGACAGGCAAACTGCGTGACAATCCTATATTATGCTTTATCCTACATAGGAAGACCAAAAATTATAAAAGAGCCTTATTATTTTCCAGGCGAAACACAACTTAAAAGCTACCACCAATAATTGCAAATAATACGTAAATAACTTATCGTATCGATTTAAATCATGGGGTCTCATTTGGAACATCAGATGTGGCTTAGTTAGCAGGTACTGCTATCTAGTGAGATGAATTTAACGTTGGAATTAGTTTAAATTTACCTCACTAGTTGGCGGTACCTGCTTCGATTTGTTTTTTTAATATTCAAATACAGATAAAAAAGTCATTAAAATTTTTAATTGCTTCTTAAAAAAATCACCAAATGAAAAATGGGGAATGTCCGAAAAAAAATCAATTTGGCTGAATATTTTTTTATAGGTAGGAATAAGCTCCCTTAGTAATAGAAAAAAGTTTCAGAATTTTCGGTAGCGTATAAATAAAAATAAAAAATAAAGTCACTTCGACTTCACAAATATACGAAAGTAACAGCAGAATGGAGATTATACCTTTGCCACCACCTGTCATAACCACAACATGCTATTAAAAAAAGTTTCAACACAAAATGTCAAAACTTTTTTTTTTATACTTGCTGTGGTTGTGGCATGTGGTGGCAAAGGTATAATCGCCATTCTGCTGTTACTTTCATACATTTGTGAAGTCGAAGAGACATTAATTTATTAAAAAAATTTGACGCGACCGAAAATTCTGAAACTTTTTTCTAAAACTAAGGGAGTTTATTCCTACCTATAAAAAAATATTCAGCCATTCTTATTTTTTTTCGGACATTCCCCATTGTATTGAAACAGTAAAATGAAGGGTTTTTATAACTTTCAATAAAAATTGAGCGACACCTATCGGCAATCATTTATTAGTAAGATTGTTTTGCTTTTTGCGTTTCAATGTTTGTTGCTATCTGTCTGTGCTAAGCATGCTGCGACGATAGCGGCGCCATCTATAATTCTACAAGAAAAACATTTTTAATTGCCCTGATAGTCGCCTTACGAGGGCCATTTCTTTAGTATGGGATGAGGTATCTGTACTAGTTAGTATAGTATTATATTATCTGTGATTTAAATATATCGATGACATAAATAAGCCAGAAAAAAATAGTTGTTATAAAATCTTTTATCCACTAAACTCCTTTTTGTGTTATTGTATGAAAACTCTTTTGTACTTCAGCGCGTTAATTCGGGAAACTAATGATCATGACCCCAACGAGCTAAATTCTGTTAAAAAATATAAACTTGGGTAACAGTATTTCTTTACTAGTTATTTGTGCTTATTGCAATAATTATAATAAAGTGTAAAAGGAAAAGAAACAGGAAATTCTAACCAAATTACCATGGTTTTTTTTGCGTGTTTTAAGCAAAATATTTTTTTTATTCTTAGTCTAAGTTTTCGATAGGTATGTTTTTCAAAATGACAGCCCTTAAAGGCGCAAATAGGATACATAGAAATAATTAAAACTATCTTTGAATAGTTACAGTTGTATTTTTAACCGTAGTACAGACTTTAAAAAATATCGTTGACTTGAGAACCTCCTCCCTTTTTTTGAAGCCTGTTAAAACAAGGAGGAAGTTATCTTTTCGTCGCGTAAACAAGGTTATTTGTAAAACGCCAACAAACTCGTAGGAGTAGATTACTAATATCTTAAACAAGTTAAACAACAATATTTGTTGCACGACTTTTCCGAAAAAAGACAAAAAAGAACAACTTTTCATACAAAACTCGACGACAGCGGTTTTCATGGTGCCATTTTCTGAAGTTATAATTATTATCCTTTCTGATCACATTGCCTAAAAAGCAAATAGACTAAGAGGGCAAAATGACCAAAACGCAGAATGACTAACTTACAGAATGACTAAAACGCAAAATGTCTAAAATGCTTATTTAGAAGGGGGGACCCCAGCAAAGCCGGGCGCGTGATCAGTCACCTTGATTGGAACCATTTCACCCATTTCCCATTTGTTATCATTTACCCCACTGGCGTCGGCTGCAGCTGTACGCTTACAGTACCTGCTGAGTTGACTTATCGTTAACTGCTTTAGATCCTCTTCCTCAAGTTTGTCCGTTCCAAAGAGCTCCCAGTGCAGTGATGCGTATATCGGGCATTCTGCCATGAAGTGGTAGCTTGTTTCTTCGCTTTCTTTGCATTGCGGACAGATGGGGTCCTCTGTCCGTTTGATCACTGACAGGTGTCTGTTTAGTGACAGTGTCCTCTCAGTACTCCTATAATCATTCTTATATTTTCCCTGCTTCGTTTCAGCAATTCTCTAGTTTTCTTCTTGTCAACTGATTTGATGGAGATCTTAGACTGTCTACAATCCTTTCTTTTCATCCATCTTTGTTTGGTTTCTTTGATTGTTCGAATTTCAATAATGTTCTTAGTAATTCTATGTGTGATTGGCAGTCTTAGTACAGGGCCAATGAAAGGTTCATCAGCCCCTGTCCTGGCCAATTCATCGGCTTCCTCATTGCCTTTGTTACCTTCGTGTCCAGGTACCCAGTCAATTTCCACCTCAACCAAGTTTGCAAGTTCCTGAATGCTTTGTTTGCATTCCTTCACCAAGGCTGATGTAGTCTCCGTTTTGTTAAGGGCTTTGATGGCAGCTTGACTGTCGCTATTTATTATTATTTCATTATTACCTATATATTACATCGGTTTTCATGATGCCATTTTCTGAAGTTATGAAGGTAGTTCCGAGTTCGTTTCCCGGCCGAGTCCATGTATTTTCACGGGTTTCGTTCCTTTTTAGGGTTCCGTACCCAAAAGGTCATACAGAAGACCGAGGAGTATAATCTGCCACTTTGCTTGGCGTTCGTGGATTATGAGAAAGCCTTTGATTCGATTGAAACCGGGGCGGTGCTGCAGTCTCTCCAAAGGTGCCAAGTGGACTACAGGTATATCGAGGTGTTGAGGTATTTATACAAAAATGCCACCATGTCGGTCCGAGCACAGAACCAGAGAACAAATCCTATCCAACTGCAGCGAGGTGTGAGACAGGGAGATGTTATTTCTCCGAAACTGTTCACAGCTGCGTTGGAGGATATCTTTAAACTCTTAGACTGGAAAGGACTCGGCATCAACATTAATGGCCAAAACCTAACACACCTTCGTTTTGCCGATGATATAGTTCTTATGGCTGAGACCTTGGAGGACCTGAACACAATGCTCGAAGATCTCCGTAGTGCTTCCCAAAGAGTGGGTCTTAAAATGAACATGGATAAGACGAAAATCATGTCGAATGCCCATGTTGTGCCCGCTCCAGTTCATGTTGGGAACACTACACTTGAAGTTGTTGACCATTATGTATACCTAGGACAGGCAGTCCAGTTAGGTAGGTCCAACTTTGAGAAGGAGATCTCTCGTCGAATCCAACTCGGATGGGCAGCATTCGGAAAGCTCCGAAAAATCTTCGTGTCCGATTTACCTCAGTGTCTCAAGACGAAAGTCTATGACCAGTGTGTGTTGCCAGTGATGACTTACGGCAGTGAAACGTGGTCGCTAACTATGGGTCTCATAAGGAGGCTCAAGGTCACCCAGCGTGCAATGGAGAGAGCCATGCTCGGCGTTTCCCTGCGTGATCGAATCAGAAACGAGGAGATCCGCAGGCGAACTAAAGTAACCGACATCGCTCGAAGGATTGCTCAGCTAAAGTGGCAGTGGGCTGGACACATAGCGAGAAGAACCGATGGCCGTTGGGGCGGAAAGGTTCTTGAATGGCGACCGCGCACCGGACGACGCTCCGTGGGTAGGCCCCCGACAAGGTGGACCGACGATCTGGTGAAGGTTGCCGGAAGCCACTGGATGTGGGAAGCGCAGGACCGATCGTCGTGGAAATCCTTGGGGGAGGCCTATACCCAGCAGTGGGTGTCGTGCGGCTGATATGATGATGATGATGATGATGACCCAAAAGGTAAAAACGGGACCCTATTTATTACTAAGACTTCGCTGTCCGTCTGTCTGTCTGTCTGCCACCAAGCTGTATCTCATGAACTGTGATAGCTAGACAGTTGAAATTTTCACAGATGATGTATTTCTGTTGCCGCTATAACAACAAATACTAATAAAAACAGAATAAAATTAATATTTAAGGGGGGCTCCAATACAACAAACATGTTTGTTTGCCGATTTTTAGTACGGAACCCTTCGTGCGCGAGTCCGACTCGCACTTGGCCGGTGCAACCCAATTTTTTTTATGGCGTATTCCAAAACTCTACTTTTTAAACAAAACTTAGCACAGCTGTTCATCCGATATTTAAAGTTTATTGAGTGACAGTTTGGTAGACAGTGTTGATTTATGAGTCAAGTCTAACAAGGTCCAATGATCTTCGTGTTAATGAGTGAGTGATGCTGTCGAACTGTACGATCCGTTTCGAACAGGTGATAAACCGGATAAATTGTCTGCCGAAGCGGTAACTACTAACCGCAGGGCCAAATAATTATAACTGTTCTGTACTTTTAATATAAATTGATGGACTTAATGGAAACAAGACCAGAATATTGATAATATTGATAAAGTAATTAATCGATAAGAACTTTGAAAAACTTGTGGGAGAAACTTTTTATTTACCATTTTTGTATATTAGCTTCTAGATCTTCAAAAAAAATTGTCTGCCTCGGAAATAATTGTTTCACGTATTTTTACGATATAATAATTCAATTATCATTCTACGACTATCACAATCGCAAGATCGGCGTTGCAGGACGAGACAACCGACAATTCAACTTTTTACACGACTGCCCAAAAAAAGGAGTGTATTGTATTCAGGGTTCACGTATGTTTGTTTGTATGTATGTGAGTTTCTTTATTCCACCATAACTTCTAAATGCCTGAACAGATTTGAATGTGTGAGGTATATCCTTACATCGCTCCGACTGACATTGGATATAGATTATAGATTAAAAATATATATATGTTGGCTCCATTACGCCATTTTATTTGTGAAAAAAATTCATTTATTATTATTACAATATGGGTATCAAATGGAAGGCCTTGATGAGTACGTTCCAAAATTATATAATTTGTCACTAAAATGTATGAAATAAAAATAAATATCTTTTAAAACATTAACAACACGACCGCTCTGCCAAAAACGAACTAAAAAGTTAAATAACAAGTAGGTATCATTGCAGTCGAGAGACTTCTTTGATTAAAAAATGTTCCACACGCTCCCCCGACTGCAATGACAAGGTTTGTTATTTAACTTTTCAGTTTGTTTCTGACCAGAAGTCGTGTTTTAAATATTTAAAAAAAAACTCATCTTTTGGTGAATGATAACCTAATATTCCTTGCGTAGCGAAAAATTTTTTAAGTCTATGATTGCCAGTCAGTTTTTTTTCTTGTTATGGTTATAAGTAAGTCCTATCAACGTCTTTAAGGCTCCGTTATGCGAAATCATTTGTCTCTGTCTCTTTCTTTACGTGTAAAGGAGTATTGTAAATAACCTCACTTCTACACTTTTTCGACGTTTTCCGTTTTTTTTTTCATTATACGAAAGATAATTCTTTTAGTAAATTATCTTTCTTGAAAAAAAGTTATTGGAGCAACTGCACAGTACGTTAAAGTGTATTTTGATGTAGAATTCAATACGTTTCCGCTATTATTTACGCCAAAAATATGACCCGCAACAAGCGCTTTTAATGATGATTAAGATTTTTTTTCACAATCATCTGTGAGGTTTATACTCAATTTAATAGTTGTAACTACTAGATAATCTCTTTAGCTTGTTGTATGTTTTTTTTTGTGGCTACAACTTTACGTTTTCTATATAAAAATATGGCCCGCGCAAACTATGTTTTTCTTTTACCTATGGCCTCTTAAGGAGACAGGTTCATCGGAAATATCGGAACAACCAAAGTGTTCAAATAGATCACAAATGTACACAGCTCAATCAAAGTTCAGCGTTCTAAGGAAAATATAAGTAAGAAACTTAAGTAACATTTTAAACCTAAATTACTAATTTCATGTTAACTAGCGGAGGTGAGGGGAAGCACAGGGTAAAAAAATATGGAAGTGTCTTGATATCTGTCGAAGTTCAAAGTTTCGAAAGTGACTTACACAAAGGATGGTAGCATTTTAAGGTAACGAGGTTATACTCCTCATCATCGCCCCTTTTATTGTCGTTACTGTTGGGGCACATCCCTTCCTTATGAGTGGTTAATAAGGATGAGCCATATCTCACCCACCACGTGGGCCATGCGAATTAGTGGGTTGTCATCCTATGCAGACTATGCAGTGTCTATAGCAATACGTTTCCTTAGCAGGAGGAGCGCCTCTGTGATCAAGTGGTTCGCCCACCCGTGTTAACCACAGAGGCCCCGGGTTCGATTCCCAGGAGGGGGATTCATTTGTCCTCGATTTGGTTAGTGGCAGGGCTTATTTCAAGTCCGACTGTGTGTAATTGGCTAGCTACCACCATCTTCCCTAAGTCTGACGCCGTAACAACAATTTAAAAATTCAGAGATCTCGTGCCTTTCACGACCTTCTTCTAGTACATTGAAAATGAATTTAATGAATTAAACAAAACAAAATTTATTTTTACATACGAGTATTTCCTTTTTAATCAATTGTTAGACATTACAATAGACCACACAACAGACATTCATATTTTATTGAAAGGTATAGAGTATGCGTAAATCGTAAATTGAGTCCTTTTTAAATATTAATATTTTCCAAAATTTTACGTATTTCGAATAAAATAAAAAAGCGGTCCAGATCTAGAACCAATCTATAAGTTAAAAATATAAAAAGTTTTAAAAGTTAATTATAAAGACCTTTTAGTTTTTCCTTACTAAACGCTAATTTTTAGCAGTTTTCCGGGATATTCTCAAGAAATTGTAAATTTTTTAAAAAAAATTTAGCCCTTTTTAATACGCATCTTTTGACAGCTCAATCATTTATCTAGACCAAGAACTAACAACGCTAGAGCGAATTCGCACTTTCACTGAAAACAGGGCTCCTACTGGAGCGATCGAAAAATTGTTTTGTTCCGGCAGTTAGAGGTAAGATAGCCAGTTCCGGGTGTAGTGCGCTTCCACCTTCGGCCTTATTGTGACTTAACATCAGGTGAGATGAAGGCCAAGCACTACGCGTTGTGCATAAAAAAGGCGCTAAGCTATCGCTAACCCATCTGGAAATGAGCCGTTACCCAACAACTACATTAAAGTGGGCAATAGCAAAAAGATATTAAGCGCAATAAGCCTGTTGCATTGGAACACCCAGATGGTCGATTTACTGCACCAACTAGGATCTAGATTTGTGGCGTAAAGATGAAAAGCAGGCGTTTTTTGTTTAAAACATGATGCATAAATGGCACACGATTTTTTAAAAGTAAGTATCTAGGTACTTGTGATTGGTCAAAGACATCTTTTTTATTTTCTTGAAAGACCATATTGTACCTATGTCTCACATTATTAACAACAGTGTTTACTAAATCAACTCTTTAGCAAATTTACGACTCGCATATTATATGCTCGTATATAATTACTTAGTTCTACCAAACGTACAAAAAGATGCGTAAGTTCATTTGCTCTACACAATTTATTATTTTCACACCTATTAAGCACTATTCTCGTAAACCATGCCATTTAACTTTTGTAGTTGCTCATTTGTTTCAGACATTTCTTCAACAATGTCTGCGCTAACTGCCTTTCACTCATGCCTCGTTCCCTGCATCGTTAGCGCAGCACGAACGTAAAATATAGCGAGTGTTTACGCGCGTGCGCAACATTTGTACACGACATCCGCGCACAGCCTCGGTATTAGCCCTGCGCCTGATAAGAAAAAATTTAATCGATACAAAATAAATTCTGAAGTAATTGATGTATTGGAAAGGTTCACCTGCTAATGCAAATCGTGAGAGAAAGTAGCAATTAGGGTTAATAAGCGAAGCAAATAAGTAGTTAATGATTCTCAATTAGGCAAAGTAGCCGTTATCAGCAAAATCATTAAAGTTAATGATTAACATGAAATTTCAAAAGTACCAGAAGCTGTTTATGTCAGCAGTTATTCGTCATGGACTAGGTACCTATTAGTGCTGCCTACTTTTCCAAAGAAATTGCAGGATGTTGATTGTATTATAAGCATAATTATTAGTTTGCAAGTCTTGTGTTAATTACTAATTTAAATAGGTAATTTATAACACATACAAAAGCCTCAAGAACAAACAACAGGCTATTTTATAGTAGCCTTATATCACAGGACATGCTAAAGTAATTAATTCAACACTGTCGGCCGTGTACTCGTAAATACGCTATTTATTAGCCATAAATGTAATTCAAATTGTTCCTGTGCAAGTAAACAATGCCTTTTCGGATCATACCTATAAAATTGTCTGAGTATGCCAAAAGGGCGCCGTAGAAGTACGAATCAAATGTTATATCTAGATCGGGGCGTAACAATCTCCGTTGATATTTACTGTTATGGTACTGGTGTACATCAATATTTCATTGAATATACATAATGTGATAATAACTGCTATAGGTTCAAAGTAAATCTTAATATTAATAATAAAGAAACCGTAAAACCCAATCAAAAAAATATTGAAGGTGGCAAAATGTCTCAGAAGGTATATATAATAATATGCGTGTTTACGTGAAAAATAAAGTAAACTTTGTCAAAGCCAACAAAACTGAAAATAATGTCTTTGGCCACCTTGCAGAAAAAAGCAAACTTCATTATCAAATCCATGTACTCGTATGTCGTGTTATTAGATTTTTTGTATATTATAACCAACAGGCTTATTACATAAAAAGAATTATAAAAACAAATTGAATTTTATTCGTCGTTCAATTTACTTGATATTGAACCGTATTTATGAATTAATAGTGTCACGGAGTTGAACGAACATCGTCCACTTTTCGCGATTGTTTTCATGTAATAGGCCAGTTGCACTGAAGAAGTTAAATTATAAATGTTATAATGCAACAGACTGATTAAACAGCATGCTACGTCGTAGAATACCATGTTTCACGACAAGCCAACGATCTCCAAAACTTAACAAAACCAAACACCAAATAGGAAATCAGGTAGTTTGTTAATTCATAAAGTTTATGTTGAGATAGAACCATAGACGTTCCGTTCATTGTTAAAAAAAAACAGAAACCATAAGCTTTACAAACTCAATGTATTCATAACCATTCAATAACTTTCAATAAATGTCGATATAGCTTTCTCAATGAAAGAGATACAATTTTACGAGGCTATTGATTGAATAAACAATACCATCACACAATAACATTGGAGGGATACGAATGGTTTTCGTAACTGCATGTGTTATGATTTATGCTGTCTCTATATATATATATACTATTCAGCCTCAACCACATTATACGGCTCAACCGCTGTTGCAAAAACTCCAAAAAAATCAGGGAACAGGGCACAGAAACAAGGTCCAACAACGAACATCGTTTAAATATCGCATTTTTCCGTAGTAGGCCGATCTGTTTGAGAAACGATATACCTATCTATGTATAATGTTACAAAGAAGATTACTTCATTTTATCAGGAAACAGCATTCTATGCTACACCTTAGTTTTTTGCCTCTGAAACTTAAAGATGGAATAGGTAAAATTTTCTACCATCAAATACTTCATTGATATAGCGTCTTACAGAGGTCTCTGTAATTCAGAATATTGTATTATTGCTATACATGGTGGTGTCTTTGCGGTTGTAAAACTGAGACACCTACACCATATGCATGAAGCACAATCCCTCATAGCACTGGCTGATTTAAGAGCTCATGGTAAGATTCTTGGATTTCCGTCTTCGGCTGAGCTGAAGATTAACGAAACAGCTCAAAAACGCGTTTTATGGCAAAAGCCTTACATACAAACCATTGCGAGCCGTAATGATTTGTTCCCCTGGTAGCAGGCCATAATCGCATTGAAATTGATATTTTGATCTTTACAGCCCATTTGCCATTCTGTCTGTCATGTGATTTATCGCCACAATAATTCCTTTTGGGTTTTGCGGTATTTGATTTCTTGGTGACATCAATGCCCCATTCAATCTATATGAACGGGATCTGTACTGGTTTTCCTGGAATTCATTAATCTTAAGTAGCGATCACTCACTGGCTTGCACGTGCTGAAAATTTTTTGCTTATTATTAATTATATATCCATCTTAAACAAATAACAGCAAAATGTAATGTAGAGGCATTTATAGAGTCCACTAATATAAACGAAAAGATTTTTTAATAGTTCAATAATTCTAATTTTTTACTACTCAGAATAGTCCCACTTGATGGGGGAGTCAGCTTTCACTTTGTGATTTTTTATGGTCCTCATTTACGCTAAATAGAATACAAGTAGTTTAGTAATCTTCTCTGTAAGATAAATTCTTTAGTATTCCCAAACAGCCATTGGCATATCGGCTCTCATTAAAGAGTGAGTAGAGCTATTATTCATCGTTTCCTTGACCTTATCTGGTGCACTAAATACCCGCAGTAGGTAAACTAATGGGGTGAGACGGTTATCGGCCCATTGTTGCGGATACTGTTCATCTTATAAATGCATTGTTCTACTCGAATTTGTTAACGAATCGCTAACGGCGAATGCAATAAAGCATTGCACTCGTGAAATACTGCAAGTAGGTCAGGAGTTGGTCGTACGGGCATTTATTAACTTAATAAAGGTAAATGACGACAATGTATGCTCGACTTGTCACGAAATAACTAATTTGAAACTGTTCTGGACTTGACCACGTCTGTCAATTAAAATTCAGTAGGTGTTAAAAAGTATATTGTTTGTTGTTCTATAGGTGTTTTACGGTAGAGAGTGTGTGAGGTGACTGCATAATTTGGTCATCTGATCGCTTTCCACCGTAAAAGTACAAAACGGATTTTAGGTAAAGTTTATTCTCGTAAACTATTTACATTGTTAACATTCCCCTGGAACGTAGTCAAGGAAAAATAAATATCGGGCGATTTTATTATCATATTTTTATAATTATTGCTTTAAACACATAATTTTCAAATCTCTGCTACATTAAATTCTGTGACTCCGTAATTCGGTGAGTTAGCGACTGCAACTGTCGCTCGTAAGCTGTCTATAGCAAGGTAGATATTTAGATCTCAGATATAAGTTTTAAAGAGAAAACATTGTCATTTTTACTCGATACAAAATCGATAGATTTTCGTGCAACTATAGGGTGCTAAAGGGGAACTATCAAACAAATAGTAAAACAACTTACGTTAAGTTAAAATCACTTTCAAACACGAACTACAGTCGCAAACCCACTTGTTAATTGCCAATACGTATAGGTAATTTAATTATTAATACTATTAATTTCATGAGGCTAGCACGCGTTACACTACTAAATATTTGTCAACATGTAATAATTCCTGGCATATTATTGGCCAATAAAATCGTTTTACAGACATGACCACCCCACTTAGATGTTACGAACAACAAACTTAACACAAGCATTGCTCACAAAAAAACTTCTCCGATTAATATCGTATATGGTCGTCTTAAAGTTCATTTTGATGTTGCTGAAGTTTGAAGAGTCGCAAATGTAGTTTGGTGAGATGTAACAAGGAACAAGCTTAATGGATACTCTGGTAATAAATCCACCTGCAACAGCCATGGTTCTGACTGGCTATCCGTCATAACTCAGAGGAGACACCCACTATGAATGGGCTGGTTCGGTTGGGACATAGGTACCTGCGTCTAACTAAACGTAATTTAAGCTACAATGTCAAAATCTGGAACTTACTGCCTCGTTTGATGCTTCTAAAGAATTCTCTAATCTATCATAGCTGTATATCTGGGTCGTTTCTCAAACTACTGAAAACAAATTGACTTAAAAGTTTCTAAGTCCGATGAAAACCAAGAGCTAGGTCGTATTACAGAAAGCCAATCGTAATGCAATTTGGGTTACCTAGGTTACCTATATTCCCAGCGTATACGCAACCAGTGGCGTCAAAGAGGATTTTAAAATCTCTCACATTTGCCAACAGTGGAGGCGTCATTGGTAGTATAAATCTATAATAGTGACTATACTTTTTTAACATTGAAAATGTTATCAAAAGTGCGGCAGGGCTGTAGATCGGTCAAAATTGGAGATATCTCTATGAGAAAGGTGTCAAAATGTATACAAAGCGCGGAGATCTATCGTATAGTATAGCCGTTGAAAAATCGGTCAGGTAGTTTTTGAGAAATTTTGAAAAAAATAATAAAATGTTTCCGACTTGCCAGACAAAAATTAGAGTAATTTTTTTTTGAGGTTCTTAATCAAAATTCGGAAAAAATCATCTGAAGATTGAATTGGGCTACAAAATAAGCCCACTGGGTAGATGATCGGACAACAGATGTGGGCTGCGGATGATCCCAAAGGTGGAAGTGATTTCTAGTTCAGCCGCGTTGATGCAGTCTAAAAGGACATACGCTGTCGTGAGGTCTCAGTATTATAAAGTAGTGTATACGGGTAGATATATGTAATAAATGTATTATTTAAAGGTGCTCTCACACAACAGCTTAAACATTTTTCAAAAACAAATCTTAAAAATCTCTCCGATTTCAATAGACGAGCAGATAGCTGAACTAGATACTATTTAAAGTAATTTTTATTTTTGTTGTTCATTTTCAATGGACTCTGATAGTTACGTGGAGAGGGAAATCTGTATAAAAAATCCACTGTCTACAAACTAATAAAATCCAATGAGTCTCCTCGACTCACCATCCATATCAATTGTCTAAGGATGAATTTAAAGTAAAACTCCACTTAAATTCCACTTAGTCACTGAGGAAAAGCCAAGATCCTTTATTTCCGTTTTGAAAGATTTTCGTTTCGTCGGATTTTTGTTTTGACAGAAAAAGCACAATCTTATTGCAGTAAAATACGATGAACTATGATTAAAATTTTATTGTGATAAGGTTGTTGTATTTCTAGTATTTCTATCTAATGTAGGGAAAATAACAATTGTCCGCTGACGCTGCCAAGCGGCGCTTTTCACAACATAATAAAGCAATAGATACTATACCAAAGTTCCACACCGTATTTCTTGAAGCTGTGTTCTACAAGACAATAGAACTATATCAATTAATTAACGGTGGGCGCAGGCGCCATACCCGCCGCGCCGTTGTCGGCGCCGGCGCAGATACTGGAGATGTATTACTCAGCACACCAATTAGTACTTTCATAACATGGGGATAACGGGTAACGCTCTAACTTGGACTGGAAGCTGCTGAGGAAGGTTTCAGTTTGGCACAAATTCTTGAAAAACCGGCCAAGTGCATGTCGGGCCACGCGCCATAGGGTTCCGTAGTTACCTTATACCATACCATATTTAATACCACCTATCATTTTTCGTATGCAAAAATAACTTTGTTTTTCACAGTGTTGGTATGAATGACAAAGTTATATTTGCGGTTTTGGAAAATGTGCTATATCTCAAAAACTAATTACTATATCTCATTCAAACTAATTTTGGTTGAAAGTGTTTATTAAGATCTATAGCATATATATTTTTTTAGATTTTTCACTCTCTTATTTCAAAAGTTAAAGGGGGGGGGACACACATTTTACCACTTTGGCGATGTATATCTGACTTTGAGAAAAAGTTGTCTTAGGAACCTCAATGTCATTTTTAAAGACCTATCTATAGACACCCAACACGTATTAGTTTGAAGAAAAAAATTTTTTTCAGTTTCAGTTCCATGTATGGGGAGCCCCCCCTTAATCTTTTATTTTTCTTATTTTTGTATTAAATTCGGTAAGCGGTTAACAGAATACATCTACCTACCAAGTTTCAACTGTGTAGTCTTAATACTTTCGGAATAAAGTGGCTGTGACATACGGACAGACAGACAGACAGACAGACAGACAGACATGACGAATCTATAAGGGTTCCGTTTTTTGCCATTTAGGCTACGGAACCCTAAAAAACTAATTTATTGCAATATTTTGTTCTGGCTGTCACGGTTTTGTTTTATCTCTCTGCCTATACTGTTGAGTAGATTAGAGATTTATACTATGTTTCCCAACTAAAAGAACTAACTACATCTATATCGGTTCGCTCGTATAGGAGCTACGATACCTAGTACTTAGGTGCCCTCTGTTTTTGCCTTCTCAATCGAGTCATAAAAATATTATAATTTATTAGTATAATAACATTAAGCCCGAGAAACATGTTCGATGTGCCATTTAACAGCAATGCGTTCCCGAATTGATTCTAATATCGTAAAAGTATAATAATCCTAATAAAGACAGTATCCAGATCAAATGCATAACACTAAATAATAATAGCACACGATATTTCGACCATTAACATAAACATGTACCGGTTCGATATTACGATGGACAATGCTGATATCCCTCGGCACACTGTCCTTTCCAGTGGCCGATGTAGAGTTAAAAACTCTATCTAAACTGTCATTGGGATAATTAGGTATTATATGATAAGCTTCAACTGTTAGAACGGCAACGACTTTATCTTTACGTATTTGCTAAATGCATTATTTGACAGCAAGCGATTCTCAAGTCTGCTATTTTAACAGTTTGTCAGGTAGGTAGCTTAATATTTAGATTTCTGTTAACAAGTAAAATTTCAACGGAACTTAATAAAGGAAATATTTAATAAAGAAACATTGCACGAAGCTTGCACGTATACCTAGATAATGTGATGCCTGTTTCATAGATTCCGGTTAGTTAGGATTCAATCAACTGCTTGACTGATTTTTTCATAGATATTGGAAGAGAATATATTGTTCCATTCAAAAGCAAAAACTAAGTGCTACTGCTAACCGGTCGATCCTCTGAAACAGGCTTTTAGTCTCAGGAGGTAAATTGATTAACTATCGCTCCATTATTTCCAGTTACTTCAGTATAGGTTCCATGGGCAACAGCGTCGCTTAACAACTCCTAAGGTTAAAATCACTTGCACGCTGCCCCCTCACAACATACGTTTAGTTCGTGCTGTGCTGGGGCGATACGCGCGCACAAGAATTTTGTTGCTAACTGGTTAATCGACACTGTTGCCGATAGTACTTAGTCACAACATTATCGAGTCCTGTCTCCAAATTAGTAAGTCTGCGTCCAACTTCACAGCCATAAGGAGCAGCATTAGATTAGGTTTGAAGCGTGAAATGCAGTTATAATTCGGTACTATCTCTCGTCAGACAGTCAGTAATTAACGGCTGCTGTGCCATGACTCATGGTTGGGAAATATTGACCATTGTTAATTGTCCAAACCACCTTCGTATTATCTTTGTTCGATAGCCCCCAAACAGTTGATTTGTAATGTCTTAATACAAACATTCCTTTGTTGGTACAGGTTTACGCAATGATAAAATTGCATGTTTATGTTACTCTCATTATATTTTCCGTGAGTTGTTTTCTTTAACCTACTGTTTATTAATCCTAACACGTTTCGGCTTCAAATCAATCCAAACGTTACAATGCGTGACTTCGTTTTGACTGTACCCTCATAATTCATCCTGCAATTGCGTTTAATCTGCATCTCGATAGTCAGCAATAAATGGCCAATTCGTACTCTCATTGCCAATTTGCGGGTCGTTAACAGCAATCTTAATTGCTCCATGAAATCGGCATAAAGTTCCCACTAAATTGGAAACCTTAGTACGCCGTTGCATTCTTGAGATGAGAAACGTTCTGGCGTTTGTTTTGCTTGCCAATTATGTTTGGCAAACTGGCGGATATATCGTCGGTGCTGGATGTAAGTATAGAATAATAAAACTAACAAATAACAAGGCTGATCTCGAGATTCGATGAGATGGTTGCATTGATGATGGAGACAAGAACTGTTTGATACCTACTCTTACATGGATTAGTTCTATTGATTCTCAGATAACGATAAGCTTTAAGATGAGCATAGAAATGGTACGTCCGTTTGAGTTGAGGTCTTTTTGAGACTATTTGGAAATGACGATTAGTTAGAGGTACCGATCTTATTGGAACATGAAAATGTGTATTTATCGGTCCAATTGAATGTCAGTATCTATTAGTTGGTATTCAGTATAAATCGAGTAAAACATTGGTATCATCTCTAACAGAAATGTGAAATACATATTTTTTGTATCATTAAGTCTTGGTCACACCTTTTTCTTATTTAAATTATTTGTGTCAGATGGCGTAAGGACTCTTAATAAATGAATACTTATGATCTGAATAAAGGCCTCTGTTCTTATTAAGTTTGTGGAAAGTTCGAGGCTATAGAAAGTTATAAAAATGTTATTACATTACAAACCAAAAAATATCGTACTGATTTCCGCAACATCAGTGGTTATGCTAACGTCTCTTACCTTTGAAAATCGCTTATCTATGAAAGCATCTATCTTACATTTTCCATGTTGACCTTTATGAATAAAGTGTCATTTATTCATACAACTCCTTGTAGCAAAGTGAAATTGCACTGTCTTTATGAATTCGCCATCTACATGTTAATATCTCAGACAGGAGCTATTCAGTAAAGCACGTGGGTGGGTACTTCAATATGATATCCTTTGCCATTACTCTTGAGATCAAAGATTAAGCTAATGAGATGGGCCACTTTCTAGGCCATTTCAATGTGTCCCTAGCGTTTAATATCTCTAACAGGCAAACTTTAAAGAAACTAAGTAATTTGATTTATCAACTTTTTTAATTATCAAGCTCATAATGAAGCTTGGAAATTAAAACTTCAAAGGCTTTATGTAATTCTTTATCTTTTTACTGTACCGCCTCATGATTGAGTGCTAAAAATAATGAATTATCAAGGTATAATGGTACTTCAAAAATTTTATCGTATCGGTAACTGAAGAGCGGGGCGTAAATTGGTCGTTAAAGCGCAATTTTGTGTTATGAGTTTTTAGGGCTGCTCCAAAAGTTTTATCTATTTGTTGGTATCTAGCTACCACTGCAATAGAAGGTAGAAGCACGTAGCAAAATAGAAAGCAATAACATGAGCAAAAATACAATATTACTTTTAGTTAAGGCCCTATGTCTATGCTGACCTTTTTAGTAGTGAGAAGAATGCTATCACTTATACTGTGGGAGACACCCCAGGGGACCTATTTTTGAATCGCTCGGCTGGCGTCGAGCGCTCTTTTCTACTGATTATCGTTCGACATTTGACTGAATATCATTCGTTTGAGTCATAAGTCGAACGAAAATCGGTAGAAACCAGTTGAACGATTCAAAAATAGGGCCCCAGAGGTAGGAGGCATAGGTACCGAACCGACTAAACTTCCTACTATACGCTCAGATGCTACCATGGACGTGCGGTACCACTTCTATCACCACCACCATCAACACTACCACCACCATCATCAATAGACTATAAAGTGAAAGAAAAGATGAGGATATCAGATAGTGTATTAGGTAGAGGAGAGGAAAGTGACTTGATGACAAAACTTGTATCTAACTTGATCACAAAACGATCCCAGAGTTTGAGCTTTCCTGATACCCTCTGGGGAGGAATTCCATTCCACCACCACCATCATTATCATCACCATCACTACCTGATGGTGGTGGGCGAAAACAGCTTTTATTACGTAGATAGGGCATAAAGGCGGTCTCAAGGTCAACATGTATAGTCTGAGATGTCGCCGTGACCATAACCCACCACGCGGGCACAATGCGGATTGGTGAGTGTTAACTACTGCAAAATACAGCCAGGACCAACGGCTTAACGTGCCTTCCGAAGCACAGAGGAGCTCGAGATAATAAATTTTTGGTCACGCATCCCATGACCGACCCTTGCGAAAGTTGCTTAACCTTCGCAATCGCAGGGCCAGGCGCTAAACTACTGCGCCACCGAGGTCCTCGTGTCTACATATTGTAATAGAAATAAAAAACCGTTAACTAATACGCACGGGGCGGTGCGGTAAAATCAACTCTTTGTCAAAGGGCATTCATGGTGATCATTGTTGATCAAGATTTTCACCACCTTACAGTAAATGTGCGTTTCGCACAAATGCTATACACGGACAGCAAATACCAAGTTCTCCGTGAAGATATGGTGAAGGCCAACACCAGAAACCTGGTATACCACTGCCGGGCAGACAAGACCGACTGCGATGCGGCCCTGGCCAAGATGCGATACAAAGCCAGCAAGCACTTCTACGCGCTGTCGAAGGCTGTAGTCGACTATGTGAAGAATAAGAGACAGGCCAGACCTACGGGATATGTTGGTAAGTACAATTAACATGTCGACAATGTTGTTAATTTTGTTTTAATGGGGTATTTACATGGAGCGACTTGGCAGGCGAAATTATGTCAATTGGCGCTTTTTATTGACAATCGCTTGTAAATTCTAATTGCAAACTTAATTTTAATGAGGTGGCGATTTGATTTTACAAGCGACCATACATTTACAACCCGATAGTTAAGTAGGTCATTTACAATGTTTCAAAACAGAAACAGAGATTCCGATAAATGATATCGCTCCTAATTCTAACCTAACCTAACTTAACCTTACCAGAGTCTTCCGGCGACTGCGCCTACTTTACTGAACCCACGGGCAAAGCCAACGGATCGAACCAGTCCTTTGCGGTTGTTTTCAATAATATCCTTAACCACGCACGAACGCGATTGATTTTTCTACTAAAATCTGAATGTTGGAGTGTGTGTAGTAATGTCATTAATCTTGGCTATTATTATCCTTCGTCCTCAGGAACTGCCACCTTCTGCCAGGACAACATCTGCGTTCCTGACACCGATCCGCCCATTGTCCTCGGAGGCTGTTTCACGCTCGTCTCCTGTGGCGGAAACCAAACCTGGCACCTCGACCCTGTCTCATTCAAGCACAAGAAGAGTAGATTTTTCTAGCACCCCTTACTTTATACAAATTATTAAATTGGCAACAGATTATTTATATTTCTATTTCTCATCTTGTATTCTTTCGTTATCATTTCGTCCTTACTTGAGACATTATGCCTTTAGGGGTTAAAAATTAAGTTTTACACGTTAACATAAAATAGATAGTATTTTGTTTTAAAAATTTATATTGATCTCACAATAATACATAATGTTGGTACTATAGATGATTATAACCTACTCAACGAAAATCTCAAGTGTTCAAAAGCAAAATACAGTCAACCCGGTGATAAAGGTTCCGTTCTTCAAATAAAACTTATTTATGATATCGATTCCCTTATAAAACGGATCGAGCTCACGTTATATCTCGTATAAAGTCTCATTGGTTTTATAAAACACTGCAATAATAGCATCAAATTAGCCAAGAACGTGATTATCAAACCGTAATCTGCAGCTGAGTTCACGACTAACGTAATACGAAATAAAAAGAGGTAAGACCACCTGTTTCATTGTACGGACAACAATACTCCTTAGTATTGTTACTTACCTTATCAAGATAATACGAATAAGTACAAAAGCAAGAGTTAAAAGTGCACAGAGTTGCTTGCAGCGGAAAGATGCTACAATGCTGACGAAAAAAATTGTTGAAATGAAATTGTTAGCTTTAATAGTTTTCTTGCAAATCAATGAGCATGTGTGGGCGGAGATCAGAGCCAGCCTCGTAGTCAATAAGTGAGTAATATAATAACATTTAAGTGCACCATTAATTTATAGTTTTGTAGCGGTCTGGTAAATCAATATTACTTACCAGTTTTTTGATGTTATGCCATTTTGTAAAAAGTGATGTAACAATCATCGATTATTTTAATTTTTAAGTAGGTACAAAGATAACATTGGACCAGTGGGTGTTCAGGCAAACCACTAAGTGGTTTTATGTTAATTGTTCTTGCATAGAAGGTAAATAAGTAGTAAAACTAAAGAAAATAATGTTTGAATTTTTATTAACATAAAATTTGTACTTTTTAATTGCCCAACCGGTTGAAGTGTAAATTGTGAAAGACGTGACCTACGAGGGCGGTTTGATAAGTCCATGAGTTTGAAAAGAAGAAATACTTTTTTCATATTTTTTTGTATCTTAAATAGAAACTCCTCAGGAATCTTAACACTATTTTTTTTATTCGGTAAAAGATTATTACTTTTGGAAACAAAAAAGCTCAACCGATTTCTAATTTTTCTTAATGAGGGTTGACCCTCTTGGCGGCACTCATGACATCAAAACTCATCGAATGAAGATGCGAATCCTTTCTATTCTCTAGATTTAGTCCACTGAGATTTTTCCTCCTACCAAATATGAATAAATATCTTGGCGGGTAAAGATTTTCATCAAGCCAAAAGGTGGTGTCTGAAATGGGCCCTCATTTCCGTTACCACAGTTTTCAGGCGATGAAAGAAAAACATAATATGCAGAACTACAAAAAGATTATGTTGAGAACTAAAACAAAATATTCCGAATAAAGATGTGTCTTCTTTACAAAGTCATGGACTTATCAGACCACCCTCGTAATAATGATTTGTTGTTTGATTGCATTTTATGCCACATTATCAATTTCCAGGTTAAAGAAAGTAAAGCCAGTTGGCAGTAATGTCGCCAAAACCTTCGTACCATTGACAGAAATTCCTCCACCCATCCTACCTCACACGCATCTGCCACACTCCGGTAGAAGACACTTGCCAGATGACTGTACCGACAAACCCAACCCGAGAGAGATCTTTGGAGGGGGGAAAGTAGAAATATTTGGAGAATATTACGATGAGGGGGTAGCGAAAACGGTTGCTACAGTCATCATTCCCAATCACATTGACAGTAAGTATAAATTTCATTTTACTAGTTGACTTGCATAAAAATATAAAAGATTGGTGGACCAACCTATAACAGATGCTGTTGCACTTGGAATCATGTAATCATACGACCAGGGGGCCTATTACAAAAATAACGTACGCAATTGCGTAACGCAGTCATTTGGCCACAATAGTCGTCTGCAGTTCGTTGGTTGTAGTTATAGACTACCTATCTACCTACTGAACGAACGATGTCGGATACGCTAGAGAGAAACTGTCAAACTCACGCAATCACTTCGCAATATCGCATACGAAAGTGATTTGTATTAGGAAACAATCAAAACGAAGCACGGCGCAGCTGCGTGTGTCGCATTAAACTTTTCGTAATAGACCCCCTGAGTTACTACCATAAATAATCAGAAACGTTTGTGTAAACGTACGTAGAAAACAAATTAAATTTGTGAATTTGCAGCTGAATTTCATTCAAAGTTCAAAAATCATTAATTCAGTGTAGGCACTTGTTAATGTAAAAGAAAATTAGCCATCTGTTCGCGACGCAAAACCTCAGTGAGAAGAACCGGCAAGAAATTCGTCAAGGGCTGTTTTTTTCTCCCTGTATATTTCATACAGAGTCGTCCAAAATTGAAAAATGAGCTTAGCATTTAAAGTGAGGACACAATAATTAACAAAAGTTTACTTTAAAATATGGTAAAAAGATTACATTGAAATGTCGATGAAGTTTTACACAAAAATTTTGATTACTTCTGGTAGCTTTTAGTGACCTTAAAGGTATTTTCGTCACAAAACCAATGTTTCACTTCCAGTTAAGCATTTCGAGGTAACAACTCAAGTGCCGTACCTGACGGTGGGGCCTATAGAGGCTTTAGGCTACCACCCGAGCACGATGAAGAGCGAACACCCGAGTGAGTGCGAGAAGATCTACCAAGACCACCTGGCTGAGCAGTACTCGGATGAGTCCATGGATTACTCGGAAGAGTCGTTAGAAATGGCCCGAATGCCACTCTCACCCCTCCAACATGTTCCACACTCCTTCGAACTTGACATGCAAAATCTTTACGACGACTTTGTGAAGTAAAAATATTAAAGTAGACAGAATTTTCCGGGGTTGTATGCATGTAATGCATGATACCCTATTTACCATATTTGGCTTTATAAGGGTTTAACCAAACAGCTCGTGGAGTCCAAATTTTATTGCTCATGACTTTACGCAGCGAGTATGACTTAAAAGTCTCATTCCTTAGTATTAACAACTTATGATAAGTCCCCGTTTGCTATAGGCATTTGGAATGGGACTAAATATCTCTCTTGATACCATTCCTTACTACCATTACCACAGAATATAATAATACTTAGTACGAGTAGTACGAATTACTTACTTACCATACTTATGTTTCTTTATTGTAGTTCTTATTTTTGTACTTTATTTGCTACTAGTTTTGTACTTTGATAAACTTGTTAATATACTATAAACAATAATTTGCTATTTTATTTTACGTATCGGTAAATCCTATAAAATTTTAGAATTTTCGCATTCACATCAGAATGCTATTTTACTAGAAAAATACAAGAAGAAATCGACGCAACGAGACGAGGTGCTATGGGTGAGTCGATTTCTTATACATGCTGCATTTTTATTCACTCTCCAAAAGATTTTGAACATTTTGGCATAGTGGTAACCAAACATTTTGATTTTGACGGGGAAAAACAATAAAATTAAAAATGAGCGGCGCATGATAAAACCTATGTATATCGATAGAGGAATCTTAAGACGAACAAAAAATATTACGTGACATAAAGCCCTAAAGCGCAACGTTTTCGAGATAATCTATAGATATAATCCAAACTTATTCCCCGTCCAATTATATACCTAATAAGGGGCGCAAGATAAAACCTATGTATATCGATAGAAGATATATATATGAACAAAAAATGTATGTGATATAAAGCCCTAAAGCGCAACGTTTTCGCAATAATCCATGTTAAAGGTCCTCTATAGATAAAAATCCAAACTAATTCCCCTTTCATTTAAATACCTAATAAGCAGCGCACAATAAAACCTAAATATATCAATAGAAGATATCTAGATGAACAAAAAATGTTATGTGATATAAAGCCCTAAAGTGCAACGTTTTCGAGATAATCCATGTTAATGATCCTGTATAGATAAAAACCGATAGACCGGAAAACCGGATAGACAAAATTCATGACCCTTTTTCCTTGGTTTAATTACTGTATCCGATATGGTGCCGAGGATAGGGTAATGTAGGCTGTGTTTGCAAAGCGCTGACCCCTTTGTCGTGCGTGAGACAAAGAATTGCACAAAAGCAGCTTTCTTTGGGCAGGAATGATTTGGGGTGTCCTGTTTTAAATGGATGAACATGGATAAGACGAAAATCATGTCAAATCACCATGATGTATCAGCTTCAGTTTTTGTTGGGAACTCCACACTTGTTGTTGGCCATGGCCCCTCCCTTCTCGAAAATTATTAGTTTCGAGGACCTCAAAATCAGCTGCTCATTTGATTGTTTTTTAATGTTTTAGCTTTCCTCCATGAGCACAAAACACCTGGCAAATTCTAAAAAGATTCGTATGAAAAACCTCCAAACAGTCATACATACCAACCAACTGAGACTTATAAAACCACCCTGCAATGTCCTGAGCAACTAGGAAAACTTAACAAGGTGACTTTATTCAGGAATTAACGATCTCCAGGTCAAGAGCCTAACGCTCTTAACCATTAGACCATGGAGACAGTCGTATAAAACATTATATAAGTAGTATTTCGATACCTCTGGGTTCAAAGGTCGTAAAGGACATTTTGGCGAAAATGAGTTTTTTACACAGTTTTACTCAGAATTAAATTCTCTATCGATCTGTGTTATTCGTTTCTCGAAATTCGCAAAAAAAATGCCTTTACGACCTATGATATCCGGCATTCTAAACAGAATTTATTGTGAAAAGATGGATGTAAATGACATTTTAACTACCAAAACGTAGTACCTTGGTAGTAAAGCAAAACTTATCACTAGTTTTTAGGGCGTAAATTGTATATACATTTCCAGTTGTCCTATACGACCTTAGGTTGCAAATGTTAATAAATCAAAATATGCGAGTAAAGGCCATCGTCGGTAAGAACTGTCCTATACACCATTATAATATAAAGACTAAATAGGCAGTTGTCTTTTACTACCTAATTTAGTTTAAGTTAAAACTAAGAAAACATTTCAGAAAACAACAAACTTGTCTTTTAAAACTCAAAATAATAATCAAGGATTTTTTTTCTCCGTCCTACACGCCCTTCAAGAGTAACATATTAAAATAAAATGTCCCTTAAACTAATTCCAATAATTCAAAAGAAAACGAACTTGTCCTTTACTCCCAAAACAATCTAAAACTCAACTAATTCTACGTCCTATACGCCCCTTCAAGGTATCTAATTTTACCAAATAAAAGTTGTACCTCTCTCACTCGCTTAGTAGACCATAGTAGTTAGAGCGAGCGAGACAATAAATACCTACTTCTTCGTGGATATTTCTCTGCGTTTGGTATACTACTTATACTGCTATGAAACAGAGGCGCTTTGGAAATGAATAATTTAAAAAATACTTACTGTTATTAACGTAAAGATATACCTTAGACGGTTTTTAATTTAAATTTATTTTATTACTTTGCCGATCTGTTTTGAAAAATGCAGTGCATGTAAGAGCGTGCATGCAACATGCAACATAGTGTGACCCAGTTTCAGTATTTTAATAGTCTTTTTCGGTATATTTTATCGACTTTTAAGAGCATCAGTATTTTTGTACGTATATTGGCGGAAGTAGATACTTTCGGTATATTTTCGTTATAAAGTTATGGTATATATGGTAGTCCATCCCCGGTGGTCCGTCCCCGCTTAAAACTTTAAATTTAAAACTTTTAAAATTATTTCGTTCATCTTCTTCACTAGTTTTTTTTCCTTTAGAAAAATAATTAAAGAAGAATAGAGCGGTTGAAGAGAAAGTACAAATTAATTATTATTTATCTGCTCTCTTCTTCTTCTTCCTTATTTTCCCTTAGGTAAGTTTTAAATTTAATTTGTTTGTTCAACATACTTTTAATTAGGTAGTTTTTTTATTAAATACAATAATAACGTTACACATTTTTGTATTTGAACATTAAGTTTGTTTGGAAATTATGTAATTCTTATGTAATTACATTATTTTTTGGTAATTTGAATTGATTTAATTATTCGAACCAGAATCATAGAAATCGTAGTAACAGGTTGGGGAAAAAGTTTCCTCGCATTTTATATGAAAATTCAAAACATTTTTTAATAAAGTTCATTTTTCGAACTAAAGTATGTAGGTGCCATTTTGTACGATAACTTTTTGCCATCTTGTAGGTAGGGAGGGACATGATCCCATTGCTATAGAAATTTTGGGGCTTTTGATCAAAAAACCGCGCCAAGCCCACCTAAAGAATTCTGAAGAGACCGAAACAGGTGGAAATCTGAAAATGCAAGGTTAAACTGTACGGCGGATGCATGAACACCTCCCAGCCAAACTATCTTAATTTTTGCTGTGTGGCTAAAGATATGCGAGGTTTAGCATTATCATGATGAAAAGTCACATCCCTTCTCTTTTTTTACCATTAATGGGTTTGCTCTTGACCCCATTCTAGCCTAAAAGTAAAGACAGGGTCTACGATGGAGCGAGCTTGCCCAGAAGGTGCCTATTCACTCTGGCCTTGAAAAGAGTCAAGTTGTATGCGCTCGGAAACTCAGACGCCGGCAGGGAATTCCATTCCTTATCTGTGCGCATTATAAACGATGTTAAGTAGCGTTTTGAGCATACTCGCTGAAGTACAATCTATAAAAGACCGATAGGCAAGCAACATTTCAGCGGTGAGCCAAACTACCAGCTACCAGTTTTCCACCGCCTATTAATCTCTTGGCTCTGCGTTCCACCTAGTCTAGTGCAGCGAGTTGATTTTTCGCCGAGCCATCTCAAAGGTGGCAGCAGTAATCCATGCAAGATCGGACTTGAGCTTTATAAAGGATTAAAAGTTGCCCAGGCGTAAATTACCGCTTGACTTTATCTAGGACGCTCAGCTTCCTAGCTGCAGTTTGAGCCTTGGACTCAATGGAGGCGCCGAAGTTAAGGTCAGAAGACAACTCCATGCCAAGAAGCTGAAGAGTATCAGTTACTTGGATAGATGTGACTCGGAAAGTAGAAGTTAGGATGATGATGATGAACTCCTTTTTGCGGTGAACAGACACGCTTGCTAACTTCTATTGATTAATTCCGGCCGCTTTGTCTCAACTTCTTCCTTTAATCTCATCAGTTGTTCGCAGTAGGGTTCAGAATCGATGGTCCTGCCTAGCGGTAACGGCTCATAATGAATAATGCCCTTCTAATCCCACTACCTATATACACACAGCATCACCTTGTTGGGAGTTAACCCGGGTTTCGCCACAATCTGTGAAGCCTGACCGGCTTTTGACCACGACCTTTTTCGTATACATCGTACGTGATCTACTTTTCATCACCAGTAATCAGCTTCTTCAGAAGTGGTTCGGTTTCGTAATGACGTCGTAATAAAGAATCACAAATGAGTACACGATTCATTAGGTTTCTTTCAGTGAGCTCGTGAGGCACCCAAATATTGAGCTTTTTTGTGTACCCAGCTTTATTCAAATGTGCCAAAACTGTTTTGTGATCAATTTCCAGTTCTTCAGCTACGATCGTGGCTACTGATATGACGATCTAGCTCTACTTTTTCAAAAATGGTATCCATTTTATCCCTAACAGAGCGACCTGCATCTTTGACATCAAAATTTCCGGATTGAAAACACTTTAAACCAAATTTGTACTACTCTCACAGACACTGCACTACGTCCATAAACGTAACAATATTTTTTCGCTGCTTGCGTTGCATTTTTACCTTTTTTAACCCCTGACGCAAAAACTGAGGGGGGGTGTTATAAGTTTAACGTGTCTGTGTATCTGTCTGTGGTACTGTAGTTCCTAATCGGATTCACCGATTTTAGTTTAGTTTTTTGTGTCATAGATAGTTTTATCACGAGTGTTCTTAGCCATGTTTCATGAAAATCTGTACAGCCGTTTAAAGATCATCAGCTTTTTTCTAATTGATAAGGGGATCTGATTCAATGATATTATATTTTGTAGAAAAATTAAACAGTAAACAAAAAATTACCGACAATATTACAATATAATTTTAGTAATTAAGCTTAATTACTATTTTAATCTTACTAAAAACCTCAGATGGCGATCTTTTAAGACCAAATAAATACACTTTTGCGCAGTAAAATAGACTTACGCTCTTAAGGTCTTGCATAGGATTAAAATTTGTATGGTGTAAAGGACCCATTATCGTGATTTTGTGGTCGTAAAGGACACACTATCTTCGTAAATACAGCTCTGGGACAGTTTTTCAATACTGTTGTAGAAAATACCCAAAATTCTAAGCAATTTCTTCCTGGGTTCCATTAAAATAGCTCAAAAAGTAAAAAAGATAGACACATTTTTTAAATTTTTTTTTCGTTTTTTGCTTTTCCTGTAAAGTTGCATTTTGTCCTTTACGACCTTTGAACCCAGAGGTATCGATTTAATTGGAGGGGGAATAAGTTTGAATTTTTATCTATAGACAGGATCTTCAACATGGATTATCTCAAAAACGTTGCACTTTAGGGTTTTATATCACATGACATTTTTTGTTTATCTATAGATTTTCTATCGATATGTATAGATTTTATCGTGCGCCGCTTATTAGATATTTAATTGGACGGAGATTAAGTTAAGATTTTGTCTATAGATTATCTCGAAAACGTTGCGCTTTAGGACTTTATATCATAAGACATTTTTTGTTTGTCTATAGATCTTCAATCGATATATACAGGTTTAATCGTGCGCCGCTATCACAGTATAATAAACCCACTATTTCCGAAATATCCGTCAAAAACAAAATTATGGTTACCACTATGCCAGCCTCTCATACTAAGAGGTTCAAACCCAAAATGAGGATGTGTTCAGTCCATGAAACTGAACAACTTTCTCCATGAAACATGTTTCGAAATACGCCACAACATTTTTCGGACATCCCTTACTAAATTGATCACGTGATCTCCTTGATTTGTATGGAAGTCATTACATACATATTTTTTACATATTTGACCCTACTATTATCTGTGCCTATGGTGCTTAAAGAAAATTGTTCAGTTTCATGGACTGGATAAAATTTGGAGAGTGAATAAAAACACATCCTGTGTAAACTGTATCACAGCTAAGTATTTAAATAAAATCCGACCTTCCATACAAAACTCTATTTGTATGGAAAGTCGAATACTTTTTGTCTGTTTTCGGAAAAGTTGTAGAACAAATGTTATTGTTTAGGAACGATATTTTAGTGTTAGTAGAAGTAATAATGTCTTAACATAATATGTGAATATAATAATTATACAGTGCCTTTGGTCTTGAACTAGCGATAATTAAAAGGCGTGTAATACACCTAATTTTATCGATAAAAACACCCACATGTTGGGGTCTACCTGGGTCTACCTCACTCCTGTTGGAATGGCCGCCATTTTAAATTTGACTTTTTATTTTAAATGACCCTGCAGAAAAATATTAATTACTCCGGATTTAGAAGTCTTACAGTTATAACAAAAATATTTTTCAAAAGCTAATAATATTATCTATTAATTTAAAAAATAAAATGTTTAAATTTTTGGTTTAAATACGTCATAAAAAAATACTGAAATAAAATTTTATACGAAATTTGTGTTTTTCTTTTTATTACATTTCTCAAAAACTAGGACATTAATTTTCATTTTTTTTGCATTATTCAAATACACAGGGATATTATCTACAGAACAATTTAAAAATTTATTGCTCTATGTTGCATATTTCGAGAGCTATTGTTGTTTGAATATGACCCTTACAAGTACTAAATGGTTATTTTCGAAAATAAAAAAAATAAAAATTCCTTAAAACTAGATTTTATCATTTGATGTAATTAGTATTCAGATAATATTATCAACCTAATTTAAAATATGTTCAAAATTCTTGTAATTATGTCCATTTTCGAAAATAATCATTTATTTGTTACGTAAGGGTCATAGTTCAAACAAAAATAACTCTCGAAATATGCAACATAGAGAAATAAATTTTATTATCGTTTTGTAGATAATATTCTTGTGTATTTGAATAGTCTAAAAAAAGTGGACATTAATGTCCTAGTTTTTGAGAAATGTAAAAAAAAATCAAAAAAATTGCACAAATTTTGTATAAAAATTTATTTCAGTAATTTTTTATGACGTATTTAAACCAAAAATTTTAACATTTTATTTTTTAAATTACTAGGAGATATTATTGGCTTTCAAACAATATTTTTGTTATAACTGTAGAAGTAGAACTTCTAAATCCGGAGAAATTAATATTTTTCTGCAGAGTTATCTAAAATAAAAAGTCAAATTTAAAATGGCGGCCAATCCAACAGGAGTGGGGATAGACCCCAACATGTAGGTGTTTTTGTCGATAAAATTATGTGTATTATACGCCTTTAAATTATCGCTAGTTCAAGACCAAAGGCACTGTATAATAATATAATTTTCAACACACTTGCTCGTAAAGTGAGCCCTAATACATCGCTTTCAGGGCCATAAACCAAACTATAACAAACGCGTGCAATAATATATAAAACACTAGTTGGTTATAGAATTATTCCTACAAAGTTAAATAGATACCTTACTGCAAGTTTTATGCGAGTAAACAGAGCATTTTCAATTTAACCGGGTAATACAATTATTTTTTTAGTAACAACAAAGAGGTTTAATGCCGCTGAAAATTCTTTTGCATTTTTGGAATAAACAAATGTGTAGGTCCTTAATTAAGTCAAACAAATATTTATTATTATCAAATTATTCCTAATTTACAATATTTTGTTATAAAATATTAGCATTTTATCACTTAAATTTATAATTTTGAAGTAGGCTGTATGCTCACTAACCCCTTTGTTCGCAAAATATTCTTGTATTGGGCGTGTGAAAAAAACAAAAAAAAACCTGAGCGCCTTTTCTCAGCATGATTATCATTTTGTTCTTGTCGTATTTGTTGCTGTGTGGTAAATTACTTTGTTTTTTCCTCGCAAATGTGTTGAAAAACGTCGTATGAAACTCGTGAGCTCTTACTTATTGCACACTCGGCTGAGTTACGCCCTCGCCTGCGGCTCGGGCTGCAACCCACAGCCTTGTGTGCAATAAGCAACCTAAGCTAACTTGTATCATAATGTACTAATATGTAAATATGTGAAGGTCATAAAATACCTATAGGTCATAATTTCGTATACCATATATGGTATGAAACAGTGGCGAGGGGTGAAATTATGGCGAAGGTAAGCCGCTCTACAAAAATGATTAAAAATGTTGTGATCTGCATAGTGGATCAGTGGGGTGAGATTTCCAAAAGGTAAGCCGGTGGGAATCGGCTTGTATAGACCCTTCGCCACTGGTATGAAATTATACTTATTTAATACTGCGAAACTTCAGAGAGAAGGGGTTCCAACAAAATTAATAAACATTTGGAATATAATTTTTAACATAATTTATTGACTATTCTACATCAAGCACTCTCACAGACTTCTTTTTTGGCAGCTTCACAATACAATATTTGTAAATAATGTAAGTATGTACTTTAACAAATGCATGGCTTTTCTAATGTTAGTCCCACTTTCATCTACATTGAAGACTTCGTTCTTTATAAACTAAACTAGATTCTACACCGGGCCCGCTTGTAAGTTGAATTTGTTTGATACTTTAACATCTTTATCTTTGTCGTCGAAAATTTCTTCCGTATCGTCATCGTCGAAATCGTCCATGTCCAAAGGATTCCTGGAATTGAAAAAAGTTACGTCATCATAATCTCTTTGTACCATGGGCAACAGCGGGTTAAAATCGCTTGCACGCCGCGCCCGCTGTCACATACGTTTAGTTCGTGCAGGGGCGATACGCGCGCACACGAATTTTGTTGCAAACTGATATTTGTGGCAAAGATTTAAATAATCTTTGATTTGTGGGATTTAATATCCTTACTTCCTTACTAATATTATAAATGTGAAAGTCCGTTCGTTTGTTTGTTTGTTCGTTACGTCTTCACGTCTTACCTTCAGGTTCAGTAGAACCGATCATCATGAAATTTTGCATACACGTTGTCAGGGGTACAGAAAAGGACGTAGGGTACCTTTCATCCAGAAAAAACGTACAGTTCCCGAGGGATAGCAAAAGAACTGTCCACGCAGACGAAGTTGCGGGCGGCCGCTAGTTAAATAATACAACTAGAAAAAATTTGACTCGCTACCAGATACTTGCTCAGGCGAGACACGAACCCGCGATCTTTGGGAGTCCGGCTCCGGGGTACCGAGTCACTAGCGGAATCGTCGAAATTTTTCTAGTAGTTATATCCTACTCACGTGCAAGTGCAAGACAGCGATATTTCACCAACGTGAGGAAATACTCTCGACATTTGATTTTTTTCTATTAAATATATTATTGAATACTAATATACTAGAAAAATACGACTCGCACCAGATCAATTCTTGGACGGGAATAGAACCCGTGACCTTTGGATATCCGGTCCAATGCTCTGACCGCTGAGCTACCGAGTCACTACACTACTGACATCGTCGAATTTCTTCTAGTATATCCTGCTGTTAGGGTGGGTACCCACTTAGGTTCGCGAACCTCCGCGCTCCGCGAACCTCGAACAGTGATCCATAGCAAAAACAAATATTTTTACTTTGGCTACAGTGTGTAGCTGTGCGAACCAAGTTCGCATACGTGTTCGCTCACGTACACACCTGGGCGCCCTGTTCCAGCAGAGGATAAACGATTTTTTCGGTGCAGGTTCGCGGAGCGCGGAGGTTCGCGAACCTAAGTGAGTACCCACCCTTACGCTGTAAGCCAGCGTTATTTCACCAATGTGAGGAATTACCTCGACATTCAACTGAAATATCTTTCCAGATATTTAAACAATTGATTAAGATGAAATAGCTATATAATTTTTAAATTTGAGATTTTTGCATTCACAATACTATTTTTATACAATACTATATTATTGAATACTACATTTATAAAATTAGCATTCTGAAAGCTAAAATCTAAATTTAAAGTAAGATTTTTACAAAACTCGAGCTTGTTTAACTGGTTTAGTGCACTTTACGCCAAGTTTCTTTTGTAATTTTTTTCGTCTCATTATACACACATCAACTTTGTCTAGGGATACAGGTGCTATTTTCATACAAACGAGGTAACTTTGAAGCCTTGGTTTCCTGCCAGGGATGTACTGTGCTGTGATCTGATGACGGCTATCCAGGGAGTGAATGGAGGTGATTCAGATCGCTATACACACCCAACTGATCTGACCAGCATTCTAAAAACATAATGGACATGTTTAAAAAAACCGCGAAAATAGCATGAAAATGTATGGAAATCCTCAAACTGAGAACTCTGACCCATTAAACTTTTAGAATGCTGATCAGATCAGTTGGGTGTGTATAGCGATCTGAATCTACTCCATTCACTCCCTGGATGGTCATCATCAGATTACAGCACGGTACATCCCTGGCAGAAAACCAAGGCTTCAAAGTTACCTCGTTTGTATGAAAATAACACCTGTATCCCTAGACAAAGTTGATGTGTATATTTAATTTTTCAAAAATAATCAAAATTTTAAATTACTTACTTGTTCCAATCTATCTTATGCCTCTTCCTGCAATCATACCAGAAAGCATCGTTTAGAAATTAATTAAAATGACTGGATTAGGTTAGGTAGTAATCAGATAAATTAAATTACAATATTAAATTACACATCAACAACATTAAACACTTAAGTAGGTTCAGGAAATTAATGATTTCTTTATTTATTTATAGAACAGTGACGCACTGCCACACGACCCTCGTTAAGAATATAAATAAATAAATCGCCATAGCAAAGTTGATAAGAATTCCCGAGTATTAACTCGGGAAAAGGTTTTTTACAGTTACTTTTTCCCGATTTCCCCACTGTGGGTTAAGGTTAAGAGCTCACCGAGACTCCAAAAGCGCCGCCAATCGAGAAAAAAGCATTTTTCAGAATTTTATTAAACATAGTTATTTCATTGTATTTTTTTTTCTTGATTGTCGGCGCTGGTGGACGTACGATGCACCCTTAAGGGTTAGGTAGGGCTAAGGTTCTTTTTACGCGTTTTTACTATGATTGAACCTACTCCAAAAAATCCTGTCATTTTCCAGCTCTAGGCAGAAACCTGACAGGGACCAAAAAATCCTGACATGTCAGGACAAATCCTTACGTTTTTAGGTTTAAAACTTCTTCTGTAGGTATTAGGTTATTACTGTTTACAGAAGAATTTATTTTATACTTTTTAGTCTGTTTTTACTAATCCGTTTTAATGTTTTTAGTCTGATTTTTATAATTTTTAGTCCGTTTTTTTTTCTTTACTACGTAAAAAATGTGTATTATTATAAATATGATTACAAGACGAAGAAAAGGTACACCTACAATTTCAAAAGCCTGCAAATACGTAGCGAGCAAATGTGTAGTTTAAAGATCAACTTGTAATATTGAATGTAAGTAGCCAAAGGTAAACAACCAATTGAACAGTTGTGGATGAAAAATACCTGGATTAAGAACACAGGAAAACTTTGACTAAAAAACAGGTGTTGAACACTTACCTTTTCCCGACGACGTTTCAACCGAGTTGCATCGGCAGTGGTCACTGCAAACCCCGGGCGCTCCATACAAGCGTCGCGTTTCAACTACCTATTACACAGACGCTACACAGTGACGTTTTTGCACACGCGCAACTGTGTGAAGTCTAGGGCTATTAAATGAGCCTACGAACTGGCCTACGAACTCGCGAGGCGCGGTGAGGTAATTGATAGCGGGGCGGGGCGGAGAGTTTCCTTTCTGTATAGTAGTACTTATATCTATTCTGTGGTCACGGGCTGACTGGTAGGTTTTCAACATCTATGTTAGTTCAAACGCGTTTAATACCTGTGTTCTAATCCAATAAAGTGCAAAGCGAGAGTTTAAGAGTGTACAAAAAATACCTGTTGGTAGCTATATAATCCTGATCCATGTACTCCTCGGAGACCTCGACGGACAGCGGCTGTCCACGGTGGTCTTGCAGTATCCCAAAATAGCGCGGCGCACGCGTCACCGAGAATAGTAACGCTGAAAAATTACGTCGTTTACGTAAGTTCTGAAAGGTACTTTTTCTGATAAGTTCATTCTGATTTTATTTGAATTTGATATTTTCGGGAGCTGCAATAGTCAACTGGCGACTGTACTGTATCAACTATTCGCCGTGTCAGCAAAGAGTATGTAAAAATCTAGCGTTTTAGTGTCAGTTGGAATAAAAAGAAATTGGTGTTTCATACAAAATAAACGTTTAACATTTTTTATTTAAAATTTTTAGAGCACTTGTTTTCCGTAGTTGGGTTTAAAATCTTAAACTACTTTTTTTAGTTGAAATTACTTATTAGTTTAGTTGTAATTACTTATTCCCAATTATCGGGTGTCAAGTATCAATGCAAGCAAAGCCGCGAGCAACAGCTAACAATTTATGCTAATTAAACCCTTCCATTTGATATCCAAATAAATACTAAGTAATACTAAGTAAATAAATAATAAGCTCCCTTATAAATAAGAAAAAGTTTCAGAATTTTCGGTTGCGTGAAAAAATAAAAATAATAACTTCGTCCTTCTAAAACGGGAGTAACAGTAGAATGGAGACGATTCAGCTACCCCTGCCACGACCACAACATGTACCTATTCTTCTATCCGGTCTTGCGCTATGGACTGATATTTTGGGGAAATAGTACATTAAAAAATCAAGCGTTTGTTGCCCAAAAGAAATGCATACGAGCCATCTGTGGGATACCGCCCGATGTATCTTGTAGACCCTATTTTAAATGTATGGGTTTGTTGCCGCTGCCGTCCCTTTATATTTTTGAAGTGTGTATTTTTGTCAAAAAACATAAGGAATTATTTAAAAACGCATCGCAACAAAATTCTAGACTCCACAGAGACCCTAATAAACTTGTGCTAAAGGAAACACCGCATTCAGCCAAGTATCGGAAGAGTGTTCTAATTATGTGTATACAAATATATAATAAAATACCTAAGTATATTAAAGAACTGAACATAAATTTATTTAGAAAGAAATTAATGCAATGGTTAATAGAAAAAACATTTTATGACATAAAAGAGTTTTTTGACGAAAGAACATAAATTGACTTAGATCTTAATGACATTTAAATCAACATAATGATAATTATTTTGACATTTACTACTAAATTAATTAATTGTATTGTGAAATTCAAAAACTGTACCTAGTATTCCAATCTTGATAATTATGGATAATTATTTCTAAATATTGAACAATGTGTATTTGCATGCTGAATACTAAAAAGCAAAACATGAGCCCTTTAAAGTGTACTAAGACCATATCACCATGTTTTTAGCAAATAAAGTCTTATTATTATTATTATTATTATTACTATTTAAAAAAAGTTTCAACACAAAATGTAATTTCTGTCAAAACTTTACTTACGAAGTACTTATAATTTCCTTGGTCACTCCCGCCAAACTCCCGCTCAAGAATCTTATATACACATCAACTTTGTCTAGGGATACAGGTGTTATTTTCATACAAACGAGGTAACTTTGAAGCCTTGGTTTTCTTCCAGGGATGTACCATGCTGTAATCTGATGATGGCCATCCAGGGACTGAATGGAGTAGATTCAGATCGCTATACACACCCAACTGATCTGATCAGCATTCTAAAAGATTAATGGGTCAGAGTTCTCAGTTTGAGGATTTCCATACATTATCATGCTATTTTCGCGGTTTTTTGAAACATGTCCATTACGTTTTTAGAATGCTGGTCAGATCAGTTGGGTGTGTATAGCGATCTGAATCACCTCCATTCACTCCCTGGATAGCCGTCATCAGATCACAGCACAGTACATCCCTGGCAGGAAACCAAGACTTCAAAGTTACCTCGTTTGTATGAAAATAACACCTGTTATCCCTAGACAAAGTTGATGTGTGTATGCTCCCGCTATTAGCTGTTATTCTGTGCTTTTGCGAAGACAAACTTTTTTGTTTTCTTATGCAACCAGAAATACTGAAACTTTTTTCTATTAATAAGGGAAAAAATCAAATTGGCTGATTTTTTTATATAAAAAACTTTCAACCAATTTTTTTTCAGCCATTCCCCAGCAACAACTGCAACTACATTAGCATGTTACGGTTTAAATAAAAAACAGTACTTATAAAAAAAAATTTCAACTTACTATCATCAACCGCAAGTAATCCTCTAAAAGCTATACATAATACTATTAAAACTATATGTAATTTTAACTTATTATCACACATTGTTAATGTTCTTTTCCTAATAATTAAACTGAATAATTAATTTACTAAAATTAGCGAACACACTTCGCGAAAATCTCAGTGTATGAGACTTTTCATGACATTCTAAAGTAGGAAGTTAGAATGGTCAAAGCTAATTAAAACTTTTTAGTCTTTTGAACGTGTTTCCTCAATAAGGTCTAAGAACAAAGTATACAGTTTTAGAAAAACTTCCGCTGAGTTAGTAGTTTGCAAACAATTAATGTTTTTTGTTTTCCAAAGTTCGTGTGCCGTTTATACAAAGCCGTTATATCATTTTGTACACACCACGTGATCGGATATCACGTGAAAAACATTTTGAATTAGGGAAAAATTATGTCCTTATGATGAGTAACATAGTGACCAATTCATCATCGCACAGTTCAAACGACGGTGTGGATGGAGCTGAAACTTGACATAACTTATCAGTTATTATGACTAGACATCTAATCCGCTAAGGGACTACTCACGGGTGGTGGCATTCTAATGGCGAATGCTACACACTCGATATTTATCGTGATATTTAGGGTGATATTTATCTAGTAATATTTTGGTATACTACACATACGATACGAATCGCGTCAGTACTTCGGTAAATTTCATTGAGTACACACGTCTATTTCGTATTACAATATAAATAAAGCTATGAGTGAGAATATAAATAAAGCTTGCGTTGCTATTATATTAGCGATAGCATTGAAAAGACGTATGAAGCGGAAAAAATGGGCAAAATATTGGTTTCAAGATAGAGAAAAATATACATATCTAAATTTATTAAATCAGATTCGGGAATACCAAGAAATGGACGACTATGAAAATTATTTCCGCATGCCCGATGCTCGCTTTGAACATCTGCTTGAGTTGATAATACCATACTTGGTTAAAAAAGATAAATACTGACGCAATAAATATCAATTAGAGACTAGACACTCGATATTTATCGACGATACTTGACACAGATCGTGGATTTTTGGATTTCTAGAAATCCAGCGATCCGTATCACGATACGTAATACGTTAGACTACACACTCGATATATATTGTGATCCTGGATTACAATCCAAATATCACGATAAATATCGAGTGTGTAGCATTCGCCAATGGAACGAAGTCGCGTCACAGAATACATAATAGTACAGTCGCGTGCGAAAGCCAGTGTATTAAGAAAACATGACCACACACGTCTACTTTATTTCAAGCCTAATAAATAGTGTAGGAAAGGAGGGTAGTGGACCCACAGTAAATCCTCAGTAGACGAAACTTTACAGTATGATAAAGTATCATAAATGAAACATATTTATTAAATGAAGTATCCAAATCGATTTTTTATGTTTTAGGATATTTGTACATAGGTTTTGGATATTACATTACATCCCTGCAAAGTTTCATCGACTGAGGATTTAATGTTGGGGTCCCCATACAAAAGATCGCTTCATTTCCTTCACTAAAATTTATCATTGTCGGAATACTGATTCATGTAATGTAATAGTACATTATGAGACAAGTTAACTTAGGTTGCTCATTGCACACAAGGCTGCGGGTTGCAGCCCGAGCTACAGGCGAGCGCGTAACTCAGCCGAGTGTGCAATGAGCAAAAGCTCACGAGTTTCATACGACGTTTTTCCACACATTTGCGAGGAAAATACAAAGTAATTTACCACAAAGCAACAAATATGACAAAAACAAAATATGACAATTATGGGAAAAGGCGCGTAGGTTTTTTTTTATTATAATTTTTTATAATTAAAAAAAATATAATTTTTATTGATAAAATGCAAATATTTTAGCATTTTATAGTAAAATATTGAGAATTATGAATAATTTGATAATAATAAATATTCGTTTAACTTAATTAAGGACTTACACATTTATATTTCAAAAATGAACATGAATTTTCAGCGGTATAAAACCTCTTTGTTGTTATTAAAAAAATAACTGTATTACCCGGTTAAATTCGGAATGCTCTGTTTACTCACATAGAACTTGCAGTAGGGTACTAATTTAACTTTGTAGGGATAATTCTATAACAACCTAGTGTTTTATATATTATTGCACGCGTTTGTTATAGCTCGGTTTATGGCCCTAAAAGCGATGTATTAGGGCTCACTATACGAGCAAGTGTGTTTGAAAACCAATATTTTGCACGATTTTATGACCTTCTAACGCCTATACTCTTTTATTAGAGTTCTTTCGTTATTATGCAAACAGTCTGCTTTAGTTTAAAACTGATGCTGTAATTTTTATTAGCTGAAAGAAAGACAGGGATGGCATCAACTTTAGTTCACGTCCTATAAATAATGGCGATAGTTTTAAGGGGATAGGTACATAAAGAAAATTGCTGATGTAATCCCATAGGTCGCGGAAAGGTCCTAGGTAAAGATCTGAAATCTATAAATATAAAATTCAAAGTCCTGACTGACTGACTGAATGAGTGAGATATCAACGCACAGCCCAAACCGATGAACCTAGAGACTTAAAATTTTGCACACAGATACCTTAAACAGTGTAGGAAGGATTTTGGAAAATTCCATCCATAAGTGGATGAAATAAGGGATGAAAGTTTGTATGAAAGTCCTTCAGTTTTGAAGCTAGGATCTTCAAATTTTGTGTTTAGGCTGATGATTGAAAATTAATAAATACGTTTTTCAAAATTCTACCCCTGAAGGGGTGAAAAGGGGGATGAAGTTGTGTTTAGAAGAAAATCCTTCATTTTCGAAGTAAAAATCGCTAAATTTGTAATTTAGACTTATGGATGGAAATCTAACGCAACGTATATTGTTATTTGTAGAATTTCAATCCCTATGGGGATGAAATGGGGGTAAAATGGGGTAAATAAACCTAAAAATAGATATGGATGTCGTTATTGGGGTTTTCTGAGATGACGATTGCGAAAATTACATTTATTTTGAAGTCCAACACGGACAACACGGTGGACATGATTCAGCTCCAGGGGATGGGGACGGAAACGGAGACGGGACGGGAACGGGAACGAGATACCTACTATTATTTCTGGACCTAATTCTGATTATTGTTATAAACTAGCTTCCGCCCGCGACTTCGTCCGCGTGGATATTAGAGAAAATTCTTAGAGAACCTTCAACCAGGATCCGACCAGCCGTTTTTACGCGATTAGGCGGGTCTCCACCAAGCGAGCAGCCTCGTGCGAGGCTAGCTACACGCGTCAAACGTCTTGCCTCGCGAGGCAGCGCGCTTGGTGGGGACGGGGACCCGCCTAATAGCGTAAAAACGGCTGGTCGGATGCTGGTTGAAGGTTCTCTAAGGATTTTCTCTAATATCCACGCGGATGAAGTCGCGGGCGGAAGCTAGTTAAGGTATATATTTCTTTATATCTTTCTCCAGACACGTATAGAACCAGAAACACGATTCAGTGATTTTGGCTCGATACATTTTAATTTCGAAAATACTTACTTCTTAAAAATTGTTATATTGAAATGTTCCGGAAACAACCTTAGGTATCAAGTCGAACATTGCTTCAAATAATAAAATAAAATAATGTTAATCATCAATATTTACAATCGTGTAGAAGCATTTCTCTATAATCGCTATAGTTATTTACTACGAATAGATTTAGTTGCGCCAAATCTGCCGAATCGGTCTCGCTCCCGCGCGCGTCGTTTTCTCATTGCTATCTCGCTTTACGCTTTATTTTTGCATAGCCCCTTAATTCCATAGGTAATTTTATGGATATATGAGGAAACTAGCGGCCGCTCGCGGTTTCACTCGCGTGGTTCCCGTTCCCGTGGGAATATCGAGATAAAAAGTATTCTATGTTTTAATCTAGGCTATCTACTATCTGTGTGCCAAATTTCAACCAAATCCGTTCAGTAGTTTTTGCGTGATTGAGGAACAAACATCCAAACCCACAAACTTTCACATTTATAATCATTTTTTACACGACTGCCCAAAAAGGAGTGTATATGAGTTTAGGGTTCATGTATGTTTGTGGGTATGTGAGTTTCTTTATTCCACCATAACTCCTAAATGCCTTAACGGATTTGGATGTATGGTAGGTATATCGTTAGCATCCTTACGTCATCCCGAGTAAAACTAGCTAGGTTTCTTTTTTTGAAAAAATCAATATGGCGACTGTACGACTCTACTTTTTACCGACTTCAAAAGTAGGGAGGTACTCAATTCGACCAGTTTTTTTTTTTGTTTTTTGTATGTACACCGATTACTCGAAGACGGCTGAACCGATTGAAATGATTCAAACGTTATTACATTAGGTAAACTCCCAAGTTGGTCTTTGTTTAAATTTTGTAATCGGTTCAGTATTTTTCAAGTAATCTTAAAAAAAATAGGAAAATAGTATGATTTTGTGTGAGCTACCTCGATGATCAGTCGTATAACTTCTTTGTTTATGAACTGAATAAGATATTTTTTTTTTGTTGGAAAAGGGATATCTTAAGTGTAGTAAAAAAACCGGCCAAGTGCGTGTCGGGCCACGCGCAGTAGGGTTCCGTAGGTACATTATACCATACCATATTTTAATACCGCTATCATTTTTCGTCTGAAAAAATAACTTTGTTTTTCACAGTGTTTGTATGAATGACAAAGTTATATTTGCGGTTTTTGAAAATGTACTATATCTCGAAAACTAATTACTGTATCTCGTTCAAAACAATTTTGGTTGAAAGTGTTTATTAAGATCTATAGTTGATATTTTTTTTAGATTTTTCACCCTCTTACTTCAAAAGTTAAAGGGGGGGACACACATTTTACCACTTTGGCGGCTTATATCTTTCAAACGGTTGATTTAAAAAAAAAATAGTCTTAGGAACCTCAATATCATTTTTAAAGACCTATCTATAGACACCCCACAAGTATTAGTTTGATAAAAAAAAATATTTTCAGATTCAGTTCCATGTATGGGGAGCCCCCCCTTAATCTTTGATTTTTTTTATTTTTGTCTAAAAATCGTAAAGCGGTTTACAGAATACACCTACGTACTAAGTTTCAACTATGTAGTCCTAATACTTTTGGAATAAAGTGGCTGTGACATACGGACGGACAGACAGACAGACAGACAGACAGACAGACAGACAGACATGACGAATCTATAAGGGTTCCGTTTTTTGCCATTTTGGCTACGGAACCCTAAAAAGGAGGTTCTCAGTTTGACTCGCATGTATGTATGTTTCTCCGCGATTAACTCACGTTTGGCTGAGCCGATTTTTCTACCTAAATAAGATACCTACACTACCTAATACAAAAGGTACCTACACTAAAAATAAAAAAATAAAAAATTGTTTAAAAAAAACAAAAAACCGACTTCAAAAAACCTACCTCTAAAAAGCAAGAAATAATATTCGTAATAATAAAAACACGTCTATTGAAGTCGGGTGGGGATTTTAGAATAAAAACAAAGGAATTTGTACTCCAGCCCCACCCTACTTCAATAGACGTGTTTTTATTATTACGAATATTATTTCTTGCTTTTTAGAGGTAGGTTTTTTGAAGTCGGTTTTTTGTTTTTAAATGTGAAAAAAAAAATTTTTCTTCTAATATTACAATATGGGCATCAAATGAAAGGCTTTGACGAGAAAACATCCCAAAACTAAGTACATAATTTGTCACTAAAAAGTGTCAAATAAAAATAAATTTTAAAAAATATTAAAAAAACAAGACTGCCCTGCCAAAAACGAACTAAAACGTTTAATAACAAGTGTCATTGCAGTCGTTGGACCTCTTTGATCAAAAATTGTTCCATAAAACGGTCCCCCGACTGCAATGACACTTGTTATTTAACTTTTTAGTTCGTTAATCGTTTTTAGCAGGGCAGTCGTGTTTTTAATATTTTATTAATTTATTTATTTTACTCAAAAAAGCTTGTAATATGGTCATTATTTTGACAACCTTCTTTGAACAAAGTCGAGCTTGCCGGTGTCCTCCGATGGTGACCCAACAAAGTTATGTGGGATTTCATTATTGTCGAGTTTTAGCCACCAGCAATTTCCTTTGAAAATCCATTATTGTCGAGTTTTCTTTCTAACATAGTTAGGTGAAAAATACACTGTGCAACCCGCGCAGATAAATAATGGGATTAGAAATGGCGTCGTTCATATCACTATCGCTATCTCATTCACACTCGTTGTGGTAAGCGCGGTGAGCCGCCATTTTGAATCCCATTCTATATTTGCGCGGGTGTTGTATAATTATTGTCGTACTTATATGATGTTTTTGTACTTTTATATAAAATTAGTATGGAAAAATATAAAAAACTCGCACTTGACCGTTTTTTGACCTTTCATTCAATACCCCTTATCTACTTTCGGGGTTACAAAGAGGATCAAAAAAACCTTATTTTTTGGTTCCGACGCACCGTTTCTGAGATATTTGCATTTTTGTATTTCGTTGAAATTAGGTTATAAGTACCTACTATAGTAGGTATAGTAGGCAGTATTCGCATTTTTTGAGTAAAGTACTATACAAGCCTTGGTCCACAATGACTGCACTGCTGGCCATGTTATTATGGCCTCGAGCTAAGCTTAACTACGCTCTCGGCCTTCAAGCTTGGTCATCATTGCAGCCCTTGTTGTCCGCGCTATAAAGGCCTCGACCTCCGGTCTCGGCCTTTATTCTAGCTTGTCCATCAAGGGCTGCAATGCTGACCGCGCTGTGACGGCCTGGACCTGCGCTAAGCTCCGCTCTCGGCCATCATCATCGCTGCCAGCAACGCATTCATTATTGACCGCGGCAGTAATGTACTATTTGTCATTCTTATTCGAGAGATGAACGTTCAACTCATTCATTAACATTTAAATCATTGCAGAGATGTTCAAACTTTTTTATGTCCTTCATTTACCAGTATCTCTATAGTAGTTTTACTGCCAGTTTTAATTATTTCAACGTAGGTATACATTTGGAAAATATGTAGACTAAAAAATTTTTCGCCCTTGTCCCGGTTTTTATGATCCTTAAAGGTCGCAACCCTGTCCCTGACTGACTGAAGAGAGCGTGTTTCTTGAGCTTTGGCCAGACTAGTCCATTTTGGCGTATCAGATCACCGTATCTTTAACATACATCACTGGTAAAGATGGGGCGGGGGGGGGCGGTCCGCCCCTGGCGGCACTTTTTGGGGGGCGCCAAAATTTCACGAAAAAATATAAAAAAAGAAAATAAGTACCTACTACACTCTCATTGATTGTAACGATTTTGAATAAACCATCATCACAGTACAACCCGGAGCGCCCGACTGGACTATGATATGGTTGATTGTAATTATTTTAACCAATACATCATCACCGTATGGCGGCCATTACACACGTCAATCTGGTGTAATCTGATCAAAACCACAGATTGATGGAATTTGATGCGGTTGGTTTGCGACGTTACACGGTCAATCCAGCGAGATCTGGATCGCAGTAGATCTTGGTAGATTGACAATCTACCACGATCCACGGTGGTCTTTGGCAGGGTTGCCCACTTTTTGCATTAATTTTCGCGTGATATCGATCGATGACCCGAGTGGTGCAGTATTCAACATGCCAGTCTACCACGCAAGAGATCCCGGGTTCGATGACCGGACGAAATTGAAATGAAATATTTTAATTTCTGTGACGGGTCTGCGTATAATAAGTACCTATCTATTGCGAAAAGTAAGTACCTACCTAGTAAAATCAGTTGTCTAGGGTTAGATGGCGCTGTGTGTGTAAAATCAAATATCGATATTTATAATACTATATTACTAAGCTATGAACTATCTGTGCCAAATTTCATCCAAATCAGTTCAGGAGGAGAAAAGCAGGAGGTTGTTTTTCTGTTCGTCTGTGTGTTATTTTAGGGTATTTTTCAAATGTTCACCCGGATGTAGTCGCGAGCGGAAGCTAGTTAAAAATAAATATGGGCTATATTTTTAATAAATTTCTCAAAAGCACTTACTAAAGTATTTTACCCTAGGGTACCTTTGACCAGGATAAAAAGTATCTTATAATTTAATCCAGGCTATAAACTGTGTGTTAAACTCCATTCAAATCAGTTCAGCCTTGAAAACAACATACAGACGAACAGAGAAACAAACTCCTGCTTTTTTGAAGTCGGTTAAAAATATTAGATCGCACTATATTGTGCTAGATTGTCAGTCTGCCGTGGTAGATTGACAATCTACCACAATCTACCGCGATCCGATGCAAGCAAATTGTGGTAGATTGACAATCTACCACAATCTACTGGGATCTGATATTTTAACCAACTTCACAAATGGAGGAGGTTATCTGTTCGTCTTTATAATTGTTTTTTTTTTACGAGATTTTTCAAATGTCCACGCAGATGTAGTCGCGGGCGGAAGCTAGGTAGTTAAAAATAAATGTGGACTTATATTTTTTTTATAAATTTCCTGAAAGTAAGTACTTACTACACATTAATTTCAATGTATAAAAAAAAACTAAAAATATCCTAGGATACCTTTGACCGAGATAAAAAGTAGGTATCCTATGTTTTAATCTAGGCTAATAAACTGTGCCCTAAATTTCATCTTAATCAGTTCAGCCTTAAAAAAACATGTATCGGATACCAGTAGATTGCGATGAGCAGACTGCAAGTTCTCTATTCGTTTGTATGTTTGTTTTTTAATCATTTTTCGAATGTCCACCCACGCGGATGTAGTCGCGGGCGGAAGCTAGTTAAAAATAAATATGTACTACATTTTTATAAATATTCCAAAAGTAAGTACTATAATGTTTAAATGTTTTGAAAATAATACTATTACCTCGAAAAAAAGGTGCCAACCCTAAGCCAGACCAAGCCAGATTGACGTAGATTGACAATCCAGCACAATCTGATCACGCCAGACCGCGCCAGATTGAAACAGATCACGAACAACGTTACACAATCAATCTCTGTCAATCTGGCGCGGTCTGGCGCGATCTGGCGTGATCAGATTGTGTGTGTAATGGGTGCCTATGGCCGGGAGCGCGCGGCGCGCTACGCACGCCGCGACTAGCCTACACTATCATTGATTGTAATAATTTTGACCAAACCATCATCACCGTATGGCCCGGAGCGCGCGGCTAAATAAAAGATTATGCACCAAAAAAAACCCGAAGAGTTAATTTTTAGTAAATACATAAGGTAGGTAAAGATTATTTTTTTAAGAAATTACTGACTTATAACTTATAACGAAAATAGGGGGGCGGCGAAATTCGGGTCTGCCCCGGGCGGCACAAACACACGCTACGCCACTGATACTTGTACAGTAGTTACAGTACTAGGCACGTATCTTGAATTTTTTTCGACGGAGTGGGGATAAGTTCGCGCATGTGCTCTTGTGAGCGACCAATAGCGCGCGCCCCTTTCCCGCCGCCCGCGCCCCTCATCGCTACGCATACCCAAAATACGCGCTTCGCGCAATCCCCACCCGATTTCAAGTTATATGCCTCGTACTGTACTATTAGTTATTCTGTGGTAGAGTCTGGTAACTGGTAAATGAAGGACATGTTGAATGTATGTAAATGTTTGTAATTAAAATACTCAAAATCAATGGAAACAAACGGACGGGTCAACAAAGTAAGAGTATTTTTATTTTGACTCTGTTTCCATGCTAATTTTCTATTACTACGGGCCTCTCTCATTAATTGCGCATCATTTTTATATTTACTTACGAATTCCGAACAAGACATGTCTTTTGCAATTCTGCTTTCATCAAATCTACAGAGCAACGATTTCTGACATTAGAACATTTAAGCGTCATAAGGGAAAACCTCGCTCAACATAAGCATTTGAAAGCAGTATGCTTAAAGCGCGAGATACAACGCAAAATAAGACATTTAAGATGTTGTCCTTTATGCTTTTAAACATTTGGACCCATTTTTAGGGTTCCGTACCAAAATGGTAAAAAAGGAACCCTTATGGTGTGACTCAGTCTGTCTGTCTGTCTGTCTGTCTGTCTGTCTGTCTGTCTGTCTGTCTGTCTGTCTGTCTGTCTGTCTGTCTGTCTGTCTGTCTGTCTGTCACAGCTGGATATCTCGAGAACTACTAATGGTATCAACTTGAAATTTGGAATAGTTTAAGATGACATTTGTCCAACTATTTCGCGAATAAGAAATAAATAAAAAAATAAATATCTTTTTTACAACAGGGACTGAAAAGGGGTCTTAAAAATTTGAAGTGGGGCAACTAGGGCATGTGGGGTATCATATGAAAAAACGTCGTTTGCACGTTTTTAAACATTTTTTCTTTTTTTTTTAGGCCGCATAGTTTTCGACTTATGGTGAAAATTGTAAAAAAAAATACCGTTTCCCCCCCTTATCTCCGAAGTTTGCAGAGAGAAAAATCTGAAATAATTCTATGTGATAGTAGTTTATGTAAAGATTACAGCAAAAATAAAACGATGTCTCAATATAACACACTTTTTAAGAAATTCAAAAACAATAAAACATTTTTTAGTTTTACTACCAGTCAACAGATGGCGCTGTCCTAAGCATGCTAACCTAAGGAAAAATATAGTTCCACTATCGGTCAAGAGATGGCGCAACCTAACACTACAATAATAAATTGGTTGCTGGTTCTAAAATAATTACCTACTATTTTCCGTACGAATAAACGAAGAATAAGTTCCTACTTAGTAATATAAACAGTTTGCAATGTGGAGTGGCTGAAACGTTTTTCAGTCACCATAAGCAGCTGTGGTTAAGATTTGTAAATTAACTGTCCGCCTGTTCGCCCTTCCAACTGTCTGCCGTTTATCCTACTTTTTTAAAGACTGTACTAAAGTAACATATCCAAATATATTTATGATTGTACGGAACCCTCGGTGCGCGAGTCCGACTCGCTCTTGACCGGTTTTTATTATTAATACTTTGATTGTGATCGCGTGTTATCATCAAAAATCTGGACAAAACTTCGGGACGAAAAAAAACGTCGGGACGCGGGACAATATCATCGAAATCGGAACTGTCTTTATACCTAAACTCTTGAATTTTCGCGGAACCCCTGCGAGCCTCTCACGGAACCCCAGGGTTCCGCGGAACCCCATTCGGGAACCGCTGGTCTAATCTCTACTTATACATTTTTGTAACCTATAGAAATCAGTTTTTTCTATCGACTAAGTAAGGTTCTATCTGAACTAAATGGTCGGGAAATGAATGGGGTCTGGCTCAAGATTACCTATCTTCAACAATGATAAAGTTGTGATGTGGTACCTAGTCAGATCAGAAAATAATATGACAGCCAAATTCTCAGTAGTTTGTAAAATTTACGGATTTTCTGTTAAAATTAACGGATGGCATGTCTGTAACAGGTTACTTATAGACATTTATCGTCAAATAGATCTTATAAGTAATAATAATAAAACGCTGTATTGCACGCTAGAAAAAGACATTACAAAGAAGAAAACATTAAACATAGACAAGTACACAAAAGGCGGCCTTACTGCTATGTAGCAGTCTCTTCCAGGCAACCTTGAGTAGAAAAATATTAAGGGAAAGAAGACAGATGGGGAGTGGGTACATAAATAAAATAGAGAGCGAAAATATTATGTAAGTTTGTATATAAAATGAAAGTTGAAAGTGAATTATGAAAAAGGTGGTATTAGGTGGGAGAAAGGAAATGTCTTCTAACTTGATCGCTGAAAGATCTTAAGGTACGAGCTTTACAGAATTACAGATGCCCTCTGGAAGTGCGTTCCACAAACGGACAGCGTGTACAGAGAAATCAGTGGAATAACGGGGCATATCGAGGGTGACATTAGAAGAAGAACGCAGAGTACGTAGTGAAGAAGAGGATCGAAAGTCGAAAGATTTTTTGAGATAAAGTGAGAAAGTTTTGAAAAGTATAGAGTAGAGGAGCATAAAGCTAGAACGGCGGAACGCCGTATTGTTTACATAGACAATCAACGTTCTACGCCGCTAAATTACGGCCGTAATATGACGGCACCGTCATCCTAGGAAACCCTAGCTTTAGAGTGTGTAAGTCCCTGCTAGGGTTGCCAACTTAGCATTTTTTTGCATCAAATATAGTAGATATTTTCAAATTATTACGTGTAAAAATATAGTAGATGGCGAAAAAGTCCAAACAAATATAGTAGGTTGTCGTTTTGTATGAAGGATTTCAAAGAAGTTACATTTTTCATACTAACATTTTCATAATTTATTCAACAACCATAAACACTAGTGTTTAAACATAAAAATGATTATGCAATTACCTACTTATGTTCATTATAAGTATTTTTTTCTGCTGCTTTTGTTTAATTAGTAGTTATGCCTACTATATATTTTTTCAAAAAATATAGTAGGCGAGCCCTCAATATAGTAGGATACTATATTATATAGTAGGGTTGGCAACCCTAGTCCCTGCGCCCGACAAATAGGGAGCCAATTAAGCTTTTGGCGAAAGTGAGATACGTGGTCGAATTTACGTAAATTGAGAATGAACTTGTAAGAGGGCAGTTTGATATCTCCGTTACAATATTTTTTCAAAATTCAATTTTCCTGTCTTAATTTAGAACTCTTTGCTGAGCTTATACTGTTACATTTTTTAAATTGGCGCGAAATAAAAAAAAACCGGCCAAGTGCGTGTCGGGCCACGCGCCATAGGGTTCCGTAGTTACCTTATACCATACCATATTTAATACCACCTATCATTTTTCGTCTGCAAAAATAACTTTGTTTTTCACAGTGTTGGTATGAATGACAAAGTTATATTTGCGGTTTTGGAAAATGTGCTATATCTCGAAAACTAATTACTATATCTCGTTCAAACCAATTTTGGTTGAAAGTGTTTATTAAGATCTACAGCATATATTTTTTTTAGATTTTTCACTCTCTTATTTCAAAAGTTAAAGGGGGGGGGACACACATTTTACCACTTTGGCGGTGAATATCTTTCAAACGGTCGACTTTGAGAAAAAGTTGTCTTAGGAACCTCGATGTCATTTTTAAAGACCTATCTATAGACACCCAACACGTGTTGGTTTGAAGAAAAAAAATTTTTTCAGTTTCAGTTCCATGTATGGGGAGCCCCCCCTTAATCTTTTATTTTTCTTATTTTTGTATTAAATTCGTTAAGCGGTTAACAGAATACATCTACCTACCAAGTTTCAACTGTGTAGTCTTAATACTTTCGGAATAAAGTGGCTGTGACATACGGACAGACAGACAGACAGACAGACAGACAGACAGACAGACAGACAGACAGACAGACATGACGAATCTATAAGGGTTCCGTTTTTTGCCATTTTGGCTACGGAACCCTAAAAATGGAAGGATTTATGCAAGTGAGGTCGGGATATCCTTACTTCCTTACTAATATTATAAATGCGAAAGTCCGTTTGTTTGTTTATTTGTTTGTTTGTTTGTTACGCCTTCACGTCTTAACTACTGAACCGATCTTCGTGAAATTTTGCATACACGTTCTTAGGGGTACAGAGAAGGACATAGGATACCTTTCATCCCGAAAAAATGTATTGTTCCCGAGGGATAGTAAAAAATCTTTCTACGCAGACGAAGTCGCGGGCGGCCGCTAGTTCTTTTATAACGGAGAAAAACGAATTTGCGTATTGATAAAATACTACTTTTTACGTGGTAAAACCATTAAGCAGACGGAGGATAAACTGAAAAAATATTATGGGGACTCTGCTCCATCTCATGAATTGGTTCATAAGTGGTTTACTGAATTTCGTTGTGGTAGTACCACCACAACTGTCGCCGACGGCCCAGGAAGGCCGATTGAGGTCACCACTGAAGATATTGTTAGCAAAATCCACGACATTGTTATGGCAGACCGTCAAGTGAAAATACGCGAGATAGCTGATGCTATTCACATCTCTACCGAACCAATTTTTCATATTTTGCTCGATATTCTCGGCATGAAAAACCTTTTTGCAAGATGGGTGCCGCGTTTGCTGACAGTCGGCCAAAAACGAACTCGTGTAACAACTTCTAAACAATGCTAGGTTTGTATAACCGCAATCCAAGTGATTTTTTTCGTCGGTACGTAACACTTGACGAAACGTGGGTCCACCATTAGTATACGCCAAAGACGAAGCAACAGTCAAAACAGTGGACTTCTACCGGTGAACGTGCCACGGAGAAGGCAAAAACTGTTTGTTCGGCTGGTAAAGAGATGGCCACTGTCTTTTGGGACAGCAAAGGTGTTATTTACATCGATTTTTTGGAGAAAGGCAAGTCAATTACCGGAGCTTACCATGTTGCTTTGTTGGATAGATTCAATAAAGAGCTACTGAAGAAAAGACCGCATCTAGCAAAGAAAAAGTTTTATTTCATCACGACAATGCTCCGGCCTACTCGTCGGCAACCGCAACATCAAAACTTGTGGAATTGCGATACGACCTATTGCCACACCCCCCGTTTTCACCAGATTTGGCCCCGTGTGACTTTTTCCTCTTCCCAAACATGAAGAAATGGCTTGGTGGATAAAGATTTTCATCCAATGAAGACGTGATAGCTAAAACAGGAGCCTATTTTAAAGAGTTTGATAAAAACTATTTTTTGGATGGGTTGAAGAAGTTGGAACATCGTTGGTCGAAGTGTATAGAGCTGAAAGGAGATTATGTAGAAAAATAAAACAAAATATTCTTTAAAAATTTTTTTCTTCTTCACAAAGTCACGGACTTATCAAACCACCCTCGTATGTGCCGAGAAGACAAATGAAACAAAAACTTAGAATAATGTTATTTTATTTTATTCTATATGAAAATGTCATTCACATTCTCAAAATATACTTTCATCTTTTGAAATGTGAAAAATAAATATCGTCAACTTGGGTATTTATTCACATCATCGAAGTAAACTTTTGTTTTTTACACAACACCATTAACTATGGTTTTTTTAACCATAGTTATTAAAACCATTCATTGTATATAAATATTTACATTTCAAAACTTATACGACGGCGTTTGAAAACAAAAGTTAATGGCAGGCGTTGTCAAAATGCTAAAAAAGGAAGAATAGTATCTTCTATTCCACACCTTTTTACTTCCCTGTGCGTCTAATAACTTTTTAGCAAATCTTTAAGGTTCTTCTAAGTCTACTTAATAAAGTTTTAACATATCTTGGCTAATCTTAATTTAAAGATTTTTATTCGTTCGGGTTCAATTAAATTATCTCTTATAGAATAAATTCCCTTCACCCCCCCATAATCTTCTGCCACCGTAACCGATGAGTTCTTGACGTATCGAGTTGTATTTCTTGAAAAAGAGTTTCTTCAGAATACGTTTTCGACGCTTGTCCTCTTTCAGGCAGGATTCTAACTTGTCCATGCAAACGTCCTCCCTGAGTAAAGAAAGGAATAAGTAGGTAGGTACTGAAGATTAATAAAATAACACACTGTTTTACCTTTCATGTATAATGATATCAATAAAACTTGGTAGGTCTTTTGGTTATTCTACACATTGTTAAAAATCAAGAAGCTACTATTTATATACCGGCTTTCACGTTTATCTTGCGTTTTCGTCTGATGCGTGATACCTGAAGACGTAGTTCAAATATCTATTCAGTGCCTGAAGCGCCATGAGGCTTGCAAAAGGGAACATAAGAAGTTATATTATATGCGCTTGCAAAACGAATTAAGCGTGCCCGCAGACTACAGACTTTCTATCGGCTGATAGTTGGCCCGATAGTTGGTTTTGTATGAAGAATCGGCCGATACCAAATCGTTATAGTGTGCAAAGATTTAAATCTTTGATAGTGTGCGCACTTGCATACTTCTTCATACTGATTCCAACTATCAGCCGATTGTTTGGTCTGTAGTTTGCGGGGACTCTTAAAGTTGAGCAAGACGAACGTGAAAGTTAGGACAATCAAGATATTTTTACTCTGTACCTATCAGGACTCAAATTAGTTAAGTTAGAGTAGGTAGACCTGTGCTGCGGTAGTAGGTTATTCTGCAAAGCTATGTTCAGTTAACCGGTTAATTCATTTATTACTTTTGTCAGAAACCAAACCATTCTTTATTACAAAAACGTACGTCCTACAAAACGTGACTCCTACAATGTCTACAACTACAAGGCAAAACTGAGCTTCAGTAGGTCTATCTCGGGGGTATGATTATTGGATTCGATGGCAAAACAAATAGTCCTTACTTATAGTTCTGATCCAGCAGCAATTTGATGGGCTCTGTCTTGGTGTACTTGTCAGGCAGGCGGGCACCGGGAGGCATCTTGGCCAGCTCCTTCATGATCCCCATTATCGTGTTCTCTAGCTGGGCGAGCTTCGGCACCATCAGCCGTTTTATCACCTGTTAAAATAGTACCATGAAGACTTACTACATGTCAAATTATGTTCTAGACCTGCGGTTCCGGAATGGTGTTCCGCGGAACCCTGGGGTTCCATAAGAGGCTCTCAGGGGTACCACGAAAGTTCAAGAGTTAAGCTAAGTAAATATGTTTTTGTTCTAACTACCTAAAAAGGTAAATATTTTTTATCTAAGAAGTCCTTCTCTTAAAGTCAAACTATAGAAACTTACAAGATTCGAACACCAAACCATAAAGTCTCAGTTTGGTGTGATTTCACGTAAAAAAATCAAGATACATAGTTTACTTCATACTTGAGCTAGGGTTCCGCCCAAAAAGGGTGAACCAAAAAGGGTTCTATAGCCAAAAGAATAGGGATCCGCTGTTCTAGAGTTCTAGATAATCCAAGACCGACCCTTAGAGCGGCCATACACAGGGATGCTAGAATGTGTTTTTATCGTTTTTATATTTTTGAAGTGAAATTGTTGAAAACTGCGTTATGATTATGACAACTGTGCGTAGGTAAGTGATCGGTTATTTACAACATCTTCCACATTTTTGAGTTAAGAAACAAAATATCGAAGTAAAATTTTAGCACACTATAATTTTATTATGAACAATGAATGAACAAGTTGTGACTGACACTGACCTTCCCGCACCTGTTTCCGGTTTTACATGGTGTCCTGAACTTCCTACCCAGATCCATGGTGGGCATGTTCTGAATCTGGTTTATAACATTAGAAAACGATCCAATAGCTGTCTTCTGGGCTAAAAGAAGGAAAAACACTTTATCCCCTTTGTCGCATAATGTACAATATGCAAAATGTACATCTGTTGCAAAATGTACAATACGCAAAATGAACATACGCAAAATGTACAATACGCAAAATTTACATACGCGAAATATACAATACGCAAAATGTACAATATGCAAAATGTACAATACACAAAACGTACGTAAGCAAACGTTTTGCGACGAAGGGACTTTATCTAGTTGTCACTTTTTACATTGAACATTTGGCAACTTTTGCCTCATCCATTTTACTTAAGGAGCTAAATAGTTGACAACTCTATTACGATGCTACACCATTTACCACCTATACCTATTTAATTTAACAATTATTATCACAAATTATTTTTTAAACCATTAGCTCTTTATTCCGAATCTTGTATTTTGAATTAGGTAGGTACCTACCTATGGGAACAAATTAACGTGCCTCATCGTCGAATTTTGCAAGAAACTTTTCAGTTACTTATTTACAGCAACACTGTATTATTTTAACCGCCTCTGTGGTCTAGTGGTTCGCCCACCCGTGTAAGACGCAGGGGTCCCGGGTTCGATTCCCAGGGGGGGTACAATTTGTACTCGGTTTGCTTGGTGGTAGGGCTTATTTCAAGTCCGCCTGGCTATCTACCACCATCTTACCCAAGTCTGACGCCATAACAACAATTTAAAAATTGTTGTGTGTAAAATAGCCAGTTCCTCAGTGATGAGGATTCCGGGTGTAGTGCGCTTCCATCTTCAGCTTTATCGTCACTTAACATCAGGTGAGGTGAAGGCCAAGAAGCACTAACCCGTTGTGCATAAAAAAAATGTTCACATGTACTATGCGCGCCAAATAAGAATAGTATCGACAACTTCACGGCACTGGACAATTTTGTTATTGCTTGGTAGAATTGATAACTTCATAATGTATAGAATGTGCATAAAAAGAAACAAAACATATAAAAATATGATTTTTATTTTTGCTGGCATCAATCAGCATGGCAAACGATCATTGGTTTTTTTGCTAGCAGTACAAAATTGACCAGTGACGTGAAGTTGTCGATACTATTCTTATTTGGCACGCATATAGTATTACATTACAGTGGTCGTTATTATACATACCCATTTTAGCTTTCTTCGTTTTCCCTAACCTAGCTATATCTGGTTTGTTATACTCATCAGAATTTTTTACTCCATGGACTTCTATTAAAAAAGCCACTATAAAAACGGTATAATTTAGAGTGAAACATTTTCTCAGATTCATTATTGAGCTACTGCGACCTACCACGGCCACCGACTTTGGAATAGAAAGAACTATGATTTCCAAACTCAAGGTATGTTGACATAACATACAAAACGGTTTTTAGAACTTTTACAGGTAGTGCTATGGACTAGTTATATCACAAGCCTTAGTTTATAAACACATAATAGTTTATGCGATAAGGCTATACCTGCGTCTGCGTAGTGTAATACCATGCAGGATAAGTTTCAATAAACCTTAGAGTAAATGGTAGTACTTTTTCTGCTCAAGTCATGATCGAAGGGCTTGTCATAACTTTTCCACCTCTCCAGCACGAAAAGGGCGCTTTTGGCGCGTAATAACTCGCACCAAAATTTTATTTACTATTTATATCCAATGATATTTTAAACTTTTTAATATCCCTATCTTTGTTTATATCGCGCCTTTTGCGCGATATAAATAGGCAATGATTCGTTCAGAAACTCGATTTGATCTAGCGATTTAACTGTTAATGAGGATTTGAGGAAGAGGAAATGGAATGGAAGGAAAAGGGGAAAGATGGGTGAAGTGGAAGGGGAAGTAAGAAGCGAAAGGAGAAGAGGAGGAAGAAAATGAATGAAATGGACAGATATATCAAGAGAAGGGGAAGCGAGGTGAAGAGAGGGCAAGGGCAATACACTTACTAACATTTGCATGCCTACAGATTTAAGGCAGAATATTGTTGAAATTTTATTAGGAACATTGTCATCGATCTCAATGTAATGTACACAATATTGTGCAAATAAATATTCTGATTTCTGATTTCTGATTTCAAGATGAATAGAAATAATTCAGTAGAAATACTTACATGTGTTAACATATCGGGTCATTTTGAATTAACCATCCAAATTTTAAGGATGTGTCCAGTCCATGAAACAAAACAAATTTCTCTAAGAAACATGTGTCAAATTTCGCCAAAAAATTTTGGTCATCCCATACTAAATTGATCACGTGATCTCTTTGATTTGTATGGAAAGTCGATTTTTATTTTACATATTTGACCATGTGTTTCTTAGATAAAGTTGTTCAGTTTCATGGACTGAACACATCCTAAAAATTTGGATGGTGAATACAAAATGACCCTGTACCTATTTTTCTCCCTAGTAGAGGTGAGATCGTACCGGAACTCGTTTCTGAGTTACACAGAATAAAATATTGTATTACTCATGTGGTTTTAGCAACACGCATAATTTTTAAACTTTCTTATTTTGAATATTGATTATCAAAGGCTGCATAGAATTAGTATCACTGACATGAAAAATATTTTTTTGACATTTTGACATGAAATATATTTTAACAACCTCGCAGGAGTAGATTACTTGTAGATTACTAATATCATAAACAACAACATTTGTTCTAGACTTTTCCGAAAACAGACAAAATACCGGCCAAGTGCGAGTCGGACTCACGCACGAAGGGGTTCCGTACTAAAAAACGCCAAAAAAACACATTTGTTGTATGGGAGCCCCACTTAAATATTCATTTTATTTTGTTTTTAGTATTTGTCATAGCGGCACTGTTGCCGCCGATGATGTATTTCTGTAAATACATCATCTGTGAAAATTTTAACTGTCTACCTGTTGTCGTTATTAATATCGAGCAAAAAACGGCAAAAAAATCACGTTTGTTGTATGGGAGCCCCACTTAAATATTTATTTTACTCAAAAATGCTTGTAATATGATCATTATTTCGACAAACTTCTTTAAACAAAGTCAAGGTTGCCGCGCTTCTCCGATGGTGACGCAACAAAGTTGTATGGGATTTCATTATTGTCGAGTTTTAGCCACCAGCAATTTCCTTTGAGAATCCATTATTGTCGAGTTTTGTTTCAAACATAGTTAGGTGAAAAAAGTACATTGTACAACCCGCGCAGATAAAGAATGGGATTAAAAGTGGCGCGTTCATATTCACTTCTCGCTCACACATTAAACGCCACACCTATTGCTCTCTCAGTCACACTCGTTGTGGTAAGCGCCGTGAGCCGCCATTTTCAATCCCATTCTTTATTTGCGCGGGTGTTATATTGTTGAAAATGATGTTTTTGTACTTTTTTTCAACTTTTTTACTATTTTTCCTTTTTGATATTTTTTACTTTTTGACTTTTTTGACTTTTTACCCTTTTTTTGTCATTTTAATCATTTTTAACATTTTTGTAATTTTGGACCAAGTCTTGTATAGTGCTTTGCTCAAAAATGTCAAAAATGTCAATAATGTCAAAAATGGCAAAAATGGCAAAAATGGCAAAAATGTCAAAAATGTCAAAAAAATCAAAAGTAAATAAAGACAAAATGTCAAAAATGGTCATTTTGGTATTTTTGGTAATTTTTGTCATTTTTGACATTTTTATTATTTTTTACTTATTTGACATTTTTGAGTAAAGCACTATACAAGACTTGGTCCACAATGACTGCACTGCTGGCCACGCTATGATGGCCGATAGCGTAGCTTAACGCAGGTCCAGGCCGTCACAGCGCGGTCAGCGTTGCAGCCCTTAATGGCCAAGCTGGAATAAAAAAGGCCTGGCCTTTAAAGCGCGGACAGCAAGGGCAGCAATGATGACCAAGCTTGAAGGCCGAGACCGTAGTTAAGCTCAGCTTGAGGCCATCATCGCTCTGCCAGCAATGCAGTCATTATTGACCGCGTCAGTAATGTACTATTATTCTGTTTTTAGTATTTGTTGTTATAGCGGCAACAGAAATACATCATCTGTGAAAATTTTATCTCTCTAGCTATCACGGATCATGAGATACAGCCTGGTGACAGACAGACAAACAGCGGAATCTTAGTAATAGGGTCCCGTTTTTACCCTTTGGGTACGGAACCCTAGAAATTTATTTTCCATATAAATATGCGAACAACTGATCGAGGTTTGTATGGCGACGGCTACACACACAGTATTTACTGTGGTCCAACTGCGTGGTAAATACTGAAAATTCCAATTCCAACGATGGAGTAAAAACGAGCGCCTACACGCTCAGTATTTACCACAAGGTAATGTTGCCAGAACGTGCCTTTTATTACGATTTTAGAACTATTTTGTAAAAGTTAGCGGCCAAATTTTATGTTTGAGGTCCGATTTAGATGAAACTCGTTTTTAGGTACTATTTCGACAGCAAAACAGCAATGCAATGTTAAAAATATAAAAAAATCCAAGATGGCGGCCAACTTTTTCGTTTGTGGGCCGATTTAGATGAAACTCGGTTTTGGGTACTATTTCGACAACAAAACAGCAATGCAATGTTAAAAATATAAAAAAATCCAAGATGGCGGCCAACTTTTTTGTTTGTGGGCCGATTTAGATGAAACTCGGTTTTGGGTACTATTTCGACAGCAAAACAGCAATGCAATGTTAAAAATATAAAAAAATCCAAGATGGCGGCCAACTTTTTTGCTTGTGGGCCGATTTAGATGAAACTCGGTTTTATTATTATTATTAATTGACAGGCAAGCAGTTGAGACAACTGATAAGAGCCTGTATCCAGTTATATCATGGGTCGAGTTTATCTTTCATTAGTCCTTAAATATTTGTCCAATCTATTCTTAAACTGATTCGTATTCTGTGCAGATATTACTTCTTCTGGCAACTTGTTCCAAGCTTCAACTACTCTATTATTAAAGAAATGTTTATGTGGATTGTTTCCTGATAGTGCCTTTGATAATTTGAGATGATGGCCTCGTAGGTTAATGTTTCGTGAGTACTGGAATAGTTGTTTATCAAAATTCTCGATGTCATAGTGTCCATGCAAGATTTTATATGTTTCTATTAAGTCCCCACGTTCCCTGCGTTCCTTTAAAGTTGTGAGTTTCAGTGATTCCAGTCTTTCCTCGTATGGTTTATTCTTCAAGGCTTTCGGGACTTTGGAGAACCTACGTTGAACTTTTTCTAGTAATTGAATATCTTTCTTGAAGTATGGGCTCCAGATTTGAAAAGCGTATTCTAAAATCGGCCTTACATAGGTTTTGTATATTTTCAGCATCATTTCAGGTGTTAAATACGCGAAAGCTTTTCGGATGAGGTAAATGAAACTGTTAGCCTTCTTGGTCACAGTGGTGATATGATGTTCCCATTTTAGATCATTAGCAACATGTACTCCCAAGTCTACCTGTACCTCTACTGGTCGTAGTGGAACACCATTGATTTCATAGGGGTTGCGGGGATTCCGATTCCCAATGTGGAGAACTGTGCATTTGTCTATGTTGAGGTTAATAAGCCATTCCTTTGACCAACTTGCCAATCGAGTCAAATCATTTTGAAGTCGTTCCGAGTTTACAAGAGGATTTGCAAATATCTTTGTATCATCAGCAAACATGCTTACATTGCAATTCAAATTTTTAGGTAAGTCGAAAGTGAAGATTATGTACAGCACTGGCCCGAGTACGGACCCCTGGGGCACACCACTTTGAATATCTCTTTCGTCTGAGAATGATTCGCCAATTCTTACTCGGAATGTTCTTTGTCTCAGAAAAGCTTCTATCCAATTCAATAATTTACCCCGAATGCCAACAAATTCCAGTTTTTGCAAGAGTCTGTTGATTGGTACTTTGTCGAAAGCTTTTTCATAATCGAGATATATTACATCAACAGGTTCTCGAACGTTTTGACTATTGACCCAAAATGATAAACAAGACAACAGATTGGATACTGTGGATCGACGTGGGCAAAAACCATGTTGTTGACTATCAATAACTTGTTGGTTATGCAAGAACTGTCTTATGTATTTGACTATTATTTTCTCCATGACCTTGCACGCCACACTAGTCAAGCTTATGGGCCTATAGTTAGATGGTAGTAATTTATTTCCTTTTTTAAATATAGGAATCACTGTGGCAGTCTTCCATAGATCAGGTAGTGTTCCAGTGTCGTAGGATGTTTGCATTATGGATGCCAAAGCATCGTCAAGATCACATTTTTTCAAAATAGGCACTGTTATGTCATCAGGTCCTGGTGAAGCGTCATCCTTCATTTCTTTTATAGCGGCTTGGACTTTATCATTTGTGAACACAATATCCTCTATTGTCTCTGAGATGCGAAGACGTGGGTCTAAGATTGGCAGTTCACCAGGTGGCTCTTCTTCAAATACACTAGAAAATTGGTCTGCAAAAGCTTTTTTTTTCAATTCAATTCATTTATTTTTGCATAAATATGAGTACATAAAAGGTCACAAGAGGTACAATATTGAGTTCGTCATATTTTACCCATAATGGGTGTGCAAAACAATAATATAAAGATTTAAACATTGTCAAATAGAATGACAGCAAATTAATTAATTAATTTAAGTAATATAATGTCAGAAAAGTTATTAATTTTTTTAAATATTATTTAATGTCAGAAATTCAAATTTAAATTATATAATGTCAGAAATTAAAATGTTATGCTATGAACTGTCAAAAGTTAAAACTAATATTATCTAATGTCAAAAAAATGTTAATCAAATAAGTAAATTACAAAATTAAAATATAGAATTGTGCTCATATAGTTAAGTCAACATATATTGCTCTATGCCAGTCCCTCATTATATATTGTATCACGTCTTGGGGAGGTGCTGCGAAAACCCATTTGATCAGATTGGAAAGAGCCCAAAGAGCTCTCCTCAAGGTTTGCACTTTCTTTCCGTATCGCTTCCCGACGCATGACCTTTTCCAATACTGTCAATTATTATCTGTCCGTCAACTCTTTATCTTGTACACCATTTTAAAGCAACATCAACATATTGACCAATTCCGCTACATTACTCACTCGCGTCGCAATAATTTAGTGGCACTATCGTCGTCCTTTAACACCTCTTACTCACACAGATTTTTCTGCTATTTAGGGCCGCTCCTATATAACCGTCTCCACAAAGAAATAAATATCGTCTCCCTTACGAGGTACCAATGTAAAATCTCTGTAACGTCCTATTTACAAAATCTTAATTATGACGATACTGAAAAAATCATACTTCCGATTATATAAATTTTCATAAGCCTTTCCATACCTATCTTTAAATTGATTATTCGTATTTATTTTCTTTATTATATTTTTCACAACACTGCACACATGTAATTTTGGCCCACCTCATTGTAAATTGTAAATTGTAACCACTTATAAAATATAACGAACGTCTGTTTATGAGTATATTGCAGTGTATGTAAATGTATTTCTCTTAGAACTGTGTAAACCAATTATCACTGTAAATTCCGTGTAGCCACCTTGCGAGGAGGAGGGTACTGGTGACCTGAGATACAGGCTCCGGCTTAGTTTGGGCGCCAGTCTCTCTCAATCTTCATAATATTTTAATAATATTGTTTCTTAGTCTTAAGTTGTAAAATGTAAGATTGTTATGAGAGAGAAATAAACATTTTTATTATTATTATTATTATTATATGAGTAAATTGTCACTAAGAAAATCCTGTATAGAATAATAACATTATTCAATAAGTATTTGTTTCAATTTTTTTCTGAAAATTGGCAATGGTAATTGTTTTAGTGGTTCTGGAATCTTATTGTAAATACGAGGTGCTAAGTGCAGTACGCCCTTTTTGAAAAGTGCTGTTTTACAGGTTGGTATTGTTAATTTATTAGCATATTGTGCGCGTGTGGTGTTCCTACACATACGAAAACTTGTATATAAATGTTTATTATTTTTAACAAATAAGGCTATTTCCAAAATATACAAGCAAGGCAGTGTTAATATTTTCAGTGATTTGAAAAACGGTTCACAACTATCCCTCGTACCAAGCCCGCAAATTGCCCTAATGCATCGTTTCTGTGCTCTAAATATGTGTTCGCGCTCACTACAGTTTCCCCAGAAAATTACACCGAACCTCAATACCGATCCTACCAATCCATGATAAGCGGATAGAACTGCATCTCTGTTGACTATTTTGCTTAGGTTAAACAAAGCATAGGCTGATTTGTATAATTTTTTACATATTTCGTCTGATTGATGTTTCCATGTTAATTTTTCATCTATAAGTAGTCCTAAGAATTTTGTTACGTCCGCCCGTTCTATGCACTGGTTTTGATAATTAGTATTCAAGTTGTCAATTTTATTAGCTTCCGATATTTCCTTTGGTTCTGTCATCTGTTGACCTTTGTTGTTAAGTACTATATTTGGTATATTTACTTTTACTCCGGGCAAGGAAAAATACTTTGTTCGAAAAAATCACAATAAATCCTACAGAGGTGATTTTTGGAAACATGATTAAAATAAGTCTGTCAATGATAAATTTCAAGATTTCCCCAAAATATCTGGGGTGCTTTTTTTACAACGGTGGTTTAAATATTGTTTTTGTCTTAAAACATCGAGAATAAATCGTACACAAAGGGAATTTCCTTTATGAATTTCTTAAAACCATTAGAAATGAAACCTCAAAAATCACCACTTACATTTCAGAGGAATTTGCAAAAAAGGCTAATAAACAAAAAAAAATCATAACTCAGAAACAAATATTAAAAAATCAGTGATTTTTCAGTATAAAGTTTCTTATAATTAACTATACTAAAAACAAAATTTTCACTCAGGTGACTAATATAGTTTTTTTTTAAATGCGTTTTATTCATTTTTAAATATGAAGCATAAATTCTACAGTCGTAAAAGTTCAATAATATATAGTGTAATAATTAATTACATCTTAAAATTAAGTAATCCCTCAATTCTAAGTAGAGGATTTCTCGAAATTTACGAAAATATCAGCAAGACGGAGCGTAATATAGAGTGGTGAGCGAGCACGAATGGCAGGCACTCTGTACCTACGAGCGACGATGACGCGACGGCGCGCGGCGTGTCATGAGTCTCCGGGCAATGAAAAATACTTTGTTCGAGAAAATCACATTATATCCTACAGAGGTGATTTTTGAAAACTTGATTAAAATAAACTTGTCAATGATAAATTTCAAGTTTTCCCCAAAATATCTAGGTCGTTTTTTTTACAAAGGCGGTTTAAAGACTGTTTTTATTTTATAACATCGAGATTAAATCGTACATGAAGGGAATTTTCTTAATGAATTTCTTAAAACCATTAGAAACTAAACCTTACAAAATCACCACTTACATTTCAGAGGATTTTTTCATAAAGGCCAATAAAAAATAAAAAATCCTAACTCAGAAACAAATATTATAAAATAAGTGATTTTGTAGCATAAGATTCCCTATAATTACTACACTAATAGCAAAAGTTTTCACTCAAGTGACTATTATAGTTTTTTTTATTGCGTTTTATTAATTTTTATATAGGAAGCATTAATTCTACAGTCGTAAAAGTTAAATATTAAATAAGTATTTACTTTTAAAAATTAAGTAATCCCCAATTATTCCCAAAGGATTTCTAGAAATGTACGAAAATAAATATCAACGCGGTAGTGCACGGAAGGACGGACGCGCGTAAGGTAGGTAATCGGCGCGCGGCGGTGGGTGGCGCATAGTGACGCGAGCCGGTACAAAAGGTTACGTATATTACGATTATTTCGGTAACTTTTCAACATTTGTATAAGTGATCAAAAAATTGTTTAGATGATCTATCGGAACAAAATCAGGGTTACTCAAAGTGGCACCATTTTCGCGACAAGATATAATTACCTATAGTAAATAAACAAAAAAAAAAAGGTTTATTTACGTTGAGGTTGGTCAACGAAAGATGAGACTCGATTGGAAATGGAACTAATTTTGCGCCTTATTTTAAGGTCAATTTCCAATGACTTAACCTCTAAACGTTAATTAAACAGGTAAAGTGGCGCCACCATTTCAATCTCATCTTTCGTTGACGTAATCTATAGGAAAAAAAAACGAATTTTAGAAATTATTTTTAGATGAAAAAACCCATCAAGTGCAACACGGACTTCTCGGACTCGACGCGAGTACTGAGTAGGGTGACTTGCCCAATACCTGGCCCCTATTTTGCATACAGGACAATTGTAAATTACAATGACAATTTTATGTTCGTTGTGGTATCTGTGCGTTATGTAGTTTGGTCAGTATATTTTCTAAATTCAAATTAGCTGACGCCATGGACAGCAAATTGTCATTGTCACTTACAATTGTCACGTCTGTGAAATAGGGACCTGGCCTTTTAAGGAAGTAATTGACCATGACAACGAAGTGATCCTAAGATAAGAGTAGGTATCTGTTTTTCCTTTTGAGGTACCCTAAAAACTAGTAATTGAGGTAAGCCGTTGTTAGGGCAGTAGGGGTAAGGGTAAGATAAGGTACCTAACAAAGTAATTTAAAAACCTTTTATTGAAATTACCTCACATTAGTTATATAATTTAAGATAAACTAGTGGCTAAGTGAGCTGTAGTGTAGACCTTGCATTGAAAAGTAAATTGTTAAAAAAATATAGATCTCGCCCTCTCGCCACGAGGTTTTCAAGCATATAGTGGGGTTCATGCTGTTTGGTATATTAAGTATTTGGTATATTCGCAGCTAGATGGCGCTTCTAATTATGTATTTTCGAAATGTGTGAATTATTTATTTTTTAGGTTCAGTTTTTCGAACTGTTTCCAATATTTCAAAAAACTGGCCTGACAAAAAAGCCTATATAATTTTCAAACCTGCTCACAAAATTTCACGAGAATCGGTTGAGAAATGAGATCTGTAGAGGAGAACAAACCGCACCGAAAAACAGGGCAGAAATACGTTTTTTTTACATATCTCGGCCATTTTTAAGAAATCAAAAACTAGCTTGACGATAAAATTATATATATTTTTTAAATCTGGTTACAAAATTTCACGAGAATCGGTTGAGAAATGCGACTTGTAGAGTAGACGTTCGAGAAAATCCTTAGGGAACCTTTAACCAGGATGAAAGTATTCTATGTTTTAACGTCCTGCTTCGCTACGCAGTACGCTTGGTGTAGACGAACCTCGCAAGGCAGGGCGTTTGCCGCTTGCGTTGTGGCAGGCCTCGCGCTCGACATCGCACTCGCGCTCAACATCGCACTCACGCTCACCCGAGGCCTGCCATGCGCGAGGTACGTTCACACCAAGCGCGCTGCCTAGCGAGGCAGGACGTTAAAACATAGAATACTTTTATCCTGGTTAAAGGTTCCCGAAGGATTTTCTCGAATGTCCTTGCGAACGAAGTCGCGGGCGGAAGCTAGTAGAAAATAAAAAAAAAACAAAAAAAATCAAAAATGTTTATTTTGTTCACAAAACATTGGTTTTCAAAACAGCAGGTTGGGACTGCCTAGTGAGTATTACAATACTTGTGACAGACAGCCCCGCTCCATCGTAACACTTACATACTATGTATGAATATGAACAACTAATTAGTTAAGTTATATAAATATAATCAAAATTATTTTTTAAATTATATATGTTAGTGTGTGTGTTTAAAAATAATATAATAGAAAGCGGGCTTTGATTTTACTGCATGCATGTGCATTTTGTTTCTGAGAAATTACAATAGACCCAAAACTCCACACGTTTTTGTTTACTTTTAGCCATTGACCATTATTCTGTGCCAGATGTGGATACACCAGCTGGTCGGTTTTTCTAACAGTATAATTCCCGAAGATATTATTACACAAAAATTCATCGTAAATTTTAAATTAGTTTAACTTTTGATTCAGTGAACCAATTGCGATGAAATAAAGATTTCATTATTTTGCAAGATACACCATATATTTGTATGTAAACATTATTTAGTATTAAGTTAGCGCTTTTTACATTTTTAGCGCACCAACATACAGACAAACACACAAAAATTAAAAAAATGTTATAAATGGGTTCTACTGGTAATTATTAAACACTCCAATCACTTTTTTTCAAAATATTTCCTTTGTACAGACTCAACTTTTCTACAGATTTATTATATGTATAGATTAAGAATTGTAAAAATGGCAGTAAGCAGTCATATGGTTTGCACTCAGTAACGATCTGACCAGTGACCTACGTTGTTGTGCCACGCATTGTACCATTTTGGTGTCAAATTCTAGTTACGAGCAAGTTCTGGGAAATAAATTTTGAAATACTTTTATTATTTAAATACTTACTGATTTCTCAATCCATTGGCATTTATGTGATAAAACCTTAACCAAAGAATGATTTGAAGTGATATTTTTTCATATATTTTTATTAGTTAATTAATAAAAGCTTGTTCAAAATCAGGATTCAAAAAACCGGCCAAGTGCGAGTCGGACTCGCGCACGAAGGTTTCCGTACCAGAAAACAGCAAAAACACGTTTGTTGTATAGGAGCCCCCCTTAAATATTTATTTTATTCTGTTTTCAGTATTTGTTGTTAAAGCGGCAACAGAAATACATCATCTGTGAAAATTTCAATTGTCTAGCTATCACGGTTCATGAGATACAGCCTTTTTGCTACGAACAATAATTTTAAATATGTTTGGGTGCGATATGGTAAAATCTACATACGTAAAGACGATACTTCCAATGCTGTTTGTATTAAAAACGCTGATTTATTATATAAATTGTCTACTCCTACTAAGAAATAAATTTTGTAATATTTAACTTCTCTTGCTCTATAGTCACTTTATTTTATTTTATCTTAACTAACGTTAATTATGGAAATTTTATACCAAAACGTAAATAGAATTAGGTCTAAACTACATGAGATAAACTTAAATATTTTAAATAGCAATTTTGATATAATTTGTTTAGTCGAAACAGATTTAAACAGTAATATTTCAGACTCTGAAATTTTTGATTCAAGATACAATGTTTTTCGTAGAGATAGGCAAACTTCTAATAATAAAAAAAAGATGGCGGCGGTGTTGCTATTGCTATTAAAAAATGTTACAAAGTTATCCGCCAATATTCTTGGGAAACTGATTTGGAAGATATTTGGATTACCATTCTACCTGACTACCACTCTTCAACTAAATATACTTTGAATGTTTGCTTAATTTATTTACCTTCATATGTTGCTTCGGATGATTTAACTAAATATTTTTGTGCTCTCCAAAACGTCATTCTTGAGGCTGACGAAAATGACAAATTTATATGTATTGGCGACTATAATATCCCAAACCTAGACTGGACGAGTAGGCCGGGTTGTTCCTATTTGACTCCCTCTTCTCCCACCGATCGTAGATCGACCTTGTTACTTGAAACAAAGACTTTATGCGGACTCTACCAGTTCAATGGTATAACTAATAGGAACAATCGCTGCCTAGACTTGGTCCTCAGTACAATTGAAAAGGTAACTGTTAATGAGTGTGCCCCATTGAGTAGACTTGATTTCCATCACCCTGCTCTGACTATTACAATACTTGTGTCTGATGGCCTGAAAGGAATCACACCAAAACCACCAAAACGGCTTAATTATAAAAAATGTGATTTTGTTCAAGTTAAATCGGAGCTCTCTCTCGTCCCTTGGTCGACTCTACTTTCATCATCTGATGTTAACGTAAATGTTAAGACCTTTTACGATACCCTTAACGCTATTATTACCAAGCATACACCCTACTCACTTAAAAATAATGATTGCTATCCCATTTGGTTTAACTCTAGTTTGAAGCGTTGCATTGCCGATAAACTCAAGTATCACAAATTATATAAAAATAATAAAAACCCTCGTGACTATGATGCGTTTGACCGTCTTCGTGCTCGGAGTAAAACTTTAATGTCACAATGTTACGATAATTTTATTGCATCTACAGAGTCTGAACTATGCAGCAATACTAAGCCTTTTTGGTCTTATGTAAACAGTAAACGCGATAAGTGTAGCCCAATACCGCCTGTTATGAAATATGATGACGCTGAAGCCTCTGACCACAAAGGGATATGCGAGCTTTTTTCTAATTATTTTAGTTCAGTTTTTGATGGTCAGACTAACAGCCCAAATTCAGCTACCTCATCGATCAATATCTCCGCAACTAGCACGCTTGCTACAATCTCGGTCACTGTTGAGGAAGTTATCGATCATATTAAGAAACTGGATTCTACCAAAGGGGCTGGGCCTGATACTATTCCACCATTCTTTATTAAACGGTGTGCTGATGAAATTAGTGTTCCACTTTGCTTATTATTTAATCAATCACTTGGGTCAGGTGTCTTCCCAGATCATTGGAAAACAGCGTACATAGTCCCGATATTCAAAAGTGGTGACAAATCTAACTGCGCGAACTACAGACCTATCAGTATCCTATCTTGCTGTGCCAAATTATTCGAGTTAATTGTGTTTGCATCATTTTATTTCCATATTAGACCCATGCTGTCATCTAATCAACACGGATTTGTTAAAAATAAGTCCACTGTTACAAACCTGTTGGAATATAAAAATTATTTATGCAGTGCTTTTGCTAAAAATGAACAAGTGGACTCGATTTATACTGATTTCTCCAAGGCTTTTGACAGAGTTGACCATTCTCTTCTCTGTCGAAAGCTTTGTGAGATGGGTATACATGGATCATTACTTCGGTGGGTGGAATCATATTTAAGTCGAAGAAGCCAGTTGGTAGCATATAAGGGGGAGTTATCTGAGCCAGTTTTCGTCACATCCGGGGTTCCTCAAGGATCTATATTGGGACCTTTGTTCTTTATCACATTTATTAATGATCTTGTTCATCGACTAAAATGTCCCAGTTTGCTTTACGCAGATGACCTAAAAATATATTCCGTGGTAGCCACTGTTAAAGATGCGGAAAACTTACAACAAGATCTGGATGCTGTAGCTAGATGGTGTGCTGATAACAATATGTTATTAAATATCAGCAAATGTTTCGTTTTGACTTTCACTAGGAAAATCAACAAAATTCAATATGAATACACTCTTAACGGTCAGAAGCTAAGCAGACAAGATCATGCTAAGGACTTGGGCATCATATTTGATGCCAAACTGACTTTTAGGGATCATTACAGTTATATACATAAGAAAGGTTCCAAGATGCTGGGTTTCATCCTGCGAAACACAAAACATTTTAAGAGGGCTCATAGTCTCATATATCTGTTTAATGCTCTTGTTCGTAGTGTTCTAGAGTATGGCTCAATTATTTGGTCCCCTTTCTATGCTGTCCATACTGACAGTATAGAAAACATCCAACAGAAATTCTTGAGAAGTCTTTGTTTTCGCCAGGGGTTGCATCGGAAATTAAATTCTTACTCGACCAGATTAAACAAGTTTCACATGATTAAACTGGAAACGAGACGAAAGCGTACCGAACTTGTTTACCTTCACAAAATCGTCCACTCTATAATAGATTCTCCATCTCTCTTAGCCTCCATTAACTTCAAAACCAGTTACAGGTCTCGTGACCGAAACCCTTAATTATTTTCTCTGCAAGTATACCGTAATAATACATCTTATTACAACCCAGTTGTACGTATGTGTCGCCTTTACAATGATCTGACTCAGGAGCACCCTAATATTGATGTCATGAACGTTAATCCAAATGCCTTCAAGAGGTGTATACACAATATACTTACTTAAGTAAATGAGTCGATTTTACTTACTTTTTATACTGCACATTACCTATATTAGTAATTTTGTCTCTATTGTACTGTAGTTTGTTTAATGTTAATATTGATCCTAATACTTGTTTTAGTTAAACTGATACGATTCAATAACGATTTATGCTTATTAAGTACTATATTAGAGTTTAGCTAACTTAGTACCTAAGTATTTTAAGTACCTATGTTTCTTTCTTAATCACGGAATAATATTGTTTATTAAAGGATGCATGTTGTTGGAGTTCAGTCTAGTACTTGGACATTGTACAATTTGTAATCATTTGCTTTCATGACTGTATTCTGTTATGTGTCTAATAAAGAAAATTAAAATTAAAATTAAAATGATGACAGACAGACAGACAGACAGACGGACAGCGGAGTCTTAGTAATAGGGTCCCGTTTTTAACCTTTGGGTACGGAACCCTAAAAACTAGTCAAAAATCTAAATTCGGCCGTTTTTGAAAGGGTGGCTGAAAATAGAATAAATATGATCTTATATTCGGACAGCGGTCAAACTTAATAAAAGTCTTTTATAATTATTTTTATGATTAATAATAATAATTATTAAAATTATTGAAAATACAAATAATAATACTAATAATATAAAATGATTTAAATTTAACTCAGATCTCATATAGGGTAGGTGCACCAGTGAATGAACCCTTAAGGCGATTTGAAACTTTAAAAATTACGAATTCCTATTTCTGGATGACTTTGCTATAATAATGGCACTACATACTATTCAGAATTTATTAATGTTCAATATAATATCTTCAGTATTTCTGAAATGCTTATAGTTATTTAGATAATCCGAATTTTACACAAAAGTACCCCACCCAAATCACCAGTGAATGAACGGCAAAATCCAGTTAACGAATGTTTGAAATCCGATAAATGAACTACTAGTTTCATAAGGTGGATGTAAACAGAAATCGTTAATTTATGTCTGTACACGATATTTTATAGCATAACAAACTGGTAAAACATATAAAATTTCAAAAGAAACCTAAATTCTAAATGGCGCACGATACCCAACCCACTGGCATATGCCTATTTTCCTTTCTGGAATCCTCCGGATGCTCCTGGGGCTCTGTATGACCTGTATCCTCACTTCATGTCTCTGTTTCATGAGTTGAAGAGTCAGGTCGAAGAATTTATTTAACTTAGGACAGCCAATATTAAAAAAAATAGACCTAAGTATTTACCACCATATTGCTTTATAGTTCACATCAGCTATGTTATTCTAATTGTTTTAGAAGTGGTCTAAAATTAAAAACAAAAAAATTATTAATGTAACAATTAAGAAATGTATAGTTCATTTACTAGTTTTTTAATAATCAGTAAATGAACTAGGCATTTACTATAGAAGAATCTTAAAATTTTAAAAACTAATGAATGAAAACCCTAGTTCGAAGACTGGTCCAAAGATTGACAATGATTTACTATAGTTATCCCCTAAATATGAACAAACACCTTTAAAAGTAAGACACAAAATAAGCCTAAACCAAAAAATACGTTAGATCCTATGAATGAACACCTGGTTCATTAACTAATTATTTCTCAATTTTTTAATCCAGTACTCGAACACCCCTATATTTTGTTTAAAATAATGAAATTCTTTACAATCTGCTTTCTATTAGACGAAATAATCATTATTACATCTAAGAAACTAATTTTCTTTGTAGAATGAATCATATATCAACTTAAAAGCTATTATCAAAATATGTTGTCGCACCATAGTTCTTAGTATTGGTCCATAGAAACAGGAACACTACAGAACGTGTCTACTTTGAGCAATCACCATTTAGAAAGTACGGAACACACAGTCGTCTGTGCAGCCAGTTAAGGTAATAAAGTATAATTTTCATTAAAAAAATCTGTTGCGTGTAGAAAACAAAAGATTTCTTATTTTATAGAAAAATAACACATTTGTTCCTTCACTGGGGGGGTGTTCATTCACTGGTGCACCTACCCTACTTATCTTTTTCTATAATAAATTACTGCAAAAGAAATTTATAAAACAAATATTATAAATATTGCTGACATCCAATCTTATAAAATTCTTATTACAATACTTATAGATCTAAATGAAAAAACTTTCCACTCCAAAAAAGAACTTAATTATTTATATTAAAATAAAAAATATCCTTAATAAAATAAAAATAAAACAAAAATAAAAACTTTTGAATAACTTAAAATTAATTTAATTTAGATATTTGATACCACAAATCAAATAGAACTACCTAGCATTAAAAATATTAGTGTGAACGTGACTGTATTCATTATGTTTATTAATTTTTGATAAATAATGTTTTTGATAAACATTCATAATTTTGATATGATTGTTGTTATACTCATATAAAGAACAATATATAGCCAACAATATTTTTGTTGATTTTGAATAAGCCTAAAATTATTAATGTTGATAAATATACAATAAATGCATTCAAGTATTAGACTTGATATAATTTTTTATTTAAGCTTATTTGTCGTAGATTTTTGTTATGCCTAATATGATTAATGTTGATCGGAATAATAATTATGTTAATTATTTTATTTGAATGTCAATAAAAACAATTGAAATTCCTAATTAACATGCTTATTTCACCTTAGCCGAATTTAGGGAAAAATGGGTCGAATGAAGGGCATGCGCGTCAGAATTTAGGAAAATTGGGTCACTCGTCATATATTATTTTTTCTTAATTTTACTATTATTGTTTCCTTGATTTTCTTACAATTATTATAAAGAACAATCATGTAGCAATCGTAAATAACAAAAATTACAGTGCTGTAGTTCAAATTTAATATAAATATTTTAGATTTAATCTCTAAAATTGCTGACGTGGCCGAATTTAGGGCATTTCACCCTAGGAATGAGAGAGAGCACCAAACAGGCGAACCGACCCCAGTCGGTGAGGGAGCGGGTGTAAATGAGACAACTACATACACGTCCGTTGGTGCGTAATGAGGCCCCGGTTAATCACTACGGTTTCGAGAATACCTGTGGCCCCACCATGAGTTGATGCAAACTAAACAGTTTGCATCAACTCATGGTGGGTCATCTACTCATGAACGTAAACACGTTACAGTAAACTGTCGGATATACTGCTCACAGTCAATACGAGTGAAAGAGAGAAAACGATAGTTTACTGTGACGTAAACAGTTTGCAACAACTCAAACTTGCACCGGTCTGCGCGAGCTCATACTAGTGATACTCGATCGTCGTATTTATGCCGCTGTTTCTTAGCGGACCTTAACTTATCTACTAACCCGAACTTCTCGCAACTCGATGCGAACAGTTGCAACCAATTTAGTGTGAAAAACGATCAAGTGGTAGGAGTGGCAGACAATAAAACTTAGGAAACCCGCCAAGCGATAAAACTATTATGTATTATGGACGAAATGATATTTTCGATCTGTCACTTGACTCCGTCCGATGGATGCGCAATTCAACTACAGCTATTAATGGCTAAAACTTCGTATGCTACTCATAAAAGTTGGTGATTTTTTTTATGAGGGTTTATTGCAAGGGTAGAAACGAAGACGAGATAAAATATTTGGTGTAGGATTTTTTGTTGGCTAAAATAAATGGCAAAAATCACGTAAAAACATAAAAATTACTAGATATATTAAAGTCACTGGAGTGAAAACTTAAAGATGCTCCTGGATTAAGCTTAAAAACATATTATAAAAAATTCACCTTGTGTACGATTTATTAAGATACATTACTATACTTTCTCCAAAAATATGATTGTAACGCACCCTATCTCCTTAACCTTAAACATGAAATCAGTGATTATTTTTTAATTAAATATTAAGTATGTAAATAAGCAAACGCATCATAAATCTCCACTGTAGAATTTTATGAACATTACTTTCCAGAAGTTAGGTATTTTTTACCTATATCTCATAACGCTTATGGTGGAGAGGAAAAACAGCCATAGTACGATGTTATAATAACCCTAATCCTTATTTAGAAAAACGAAAATGAACTGTAGGATTTAATGTGATCAAAATTTTATTTTGCCTGGACTATTTAGAAGTTATCTGCTTCCTAATGTATGAATAAAATTTCTTCGGTCCAGCCTCTAAAACATTTTTTTCGTATGACATCCTTGATCTACGGCGTAAATTTGTAAGTTTATTATTGGCTTTTCTATATTCTTTGTAGACTTCATTAGATCCAGTCATGACATAATATGTCATGACTGGATCTAATGGAATAGATATTATCTATTCCATACAAGCATTTTATGTCTTATAAGCTCCGTCAGTTCCTTATTCATCCAGGGTTTGTTAATATTATTTTTCTTGGTAGCCTTGAAGAATGGCACGTGTTTGTTTACGGCATTCATTATGAGTCTATGCATAGTTTCAAACTGATTTCTTGGGCAAGTAATGTTCTCAACAGATTTTATCAGGATAAGGTGTAACTCTTCATTTATTTTATCATAGTCTGCTTTTCCAAAGTTTCTTCTAGGTTTTTTCTCTTGACAGTTTTGTTTCTGTATCTGTAACTGCACACTAGCTATTAAGCATATATGGTCACTTTTTCCAATGGCAGCCTCATATTCGACATCAGCCACAAGGGACTCGTCATTTGTAAATATCAAATCAAATATATTATATATATTTTGGGTACTATTTCTACAACAAAACAGCAATGCAATGTTAAAAATATAAAAAAATCCAAGATGGATGTTAGCTTTTTTGGTTGTGGGCCGATTTAAATGAAACTTGGTTTTGGGTACTATTTCGACAACAAAACAGCAATGCAATGTTAAAAATATTAAAAATCCAAGATGGTGGCCAACTTTTTTGCTTGTGGGCCGATTTAGATGAAACTCGGTTTTGGATACTATTTCGACAACAAAACAGCAATGCAATGTTAAAAATATAAAAAAATCCAAGGTGGCGGCCAACTTTTTTGTTTGTGGGCCGATTTAAATGAAACTCGGTTTTGGGTACTATTTCGACAACAAAACAGCAATGCAATGTTAAAATTATAAAAAAAATCCAAGATGGCGGCCAACTTTTTTGTTTGTGGGCCGATTTAGATGAAACTCGGTTTTGGGTACTATTTCGACAACAAAACAGCAATGCAATGTTAAAAATATAAAAAATCCAAGATGGCGGCAAACTTTTTTGTTTGTAAGCCGATTTAGATGAAACTCGGTTTTGGGTACTATTTCGACAACAAAACAGCAATGCAATGTTAAAAATATAAAAAAATTTAAGATGGCGGCCAACTTTTTTGTTTGTGGGCCGATTTAGATGAAAATCGGTTTTGGGTACTATTTCAACAGCAAAAGAGCAATGCAATGTTAAAAATATAAAAAAATCCAAGATGGCGGCAAACTTTTTTGTTTGTAAGCCGATTTAGATGAAACTCGGTTTTGGGTACTATTTCAACAACAAAACAGCAATGCAATGTTAAAAATATATTTATTAAAAAAATAAAAACTGCAATGGGGAAGATTTAAATTAAAATTTATTCAATTTTTTTAGCCCCAATTAAAAATATAAGCAATTATAAGACTAACTGTGAAAAAATTATGTTGACATCATTAATTTTTTTTATAAACAAATCAATTTGGGGACGCGCGAAATCTGATTGCGTCGTTCGAGTTATGGCTGTGACGTCACGTCGCCGGTTGTGCGGCGGACAGTAGCAGCGGGCGTATGGTAGCGCGACACTATGTGATTGGACAGGCTCTGTAAACTTACTTTCGTTCATTTCGATACTTTTGTTTTGTTATTTTATATTTTTCACACAACTAGTACATTTTTCAATAAAATACAGAAACTTTCTGTATTTTATTGAAAAATGTACTAGTTGTATAGAGTTCTCCGGATCTTTCGCAAGTTGACGTTTTTTACAGGTAATTTTTGATGTATTTTTCATTTTCTTAAGTTTTTATTAGGTCGTTATCTCGTTTATTTTGTTTGTTTACTGGAAATTATTTTTTACAGAGCTAGAAACTTTGAATGGTCAGAACTGGAAGACAATGCAATATTATGGAATCATTGAGCTGATCTGTTGACGGAGCCAGAAGAAGGCCACCGGAACTCTATAATAAATCCATACAATCCCATCGAGTTTGTTTGTGCTCAATTAATTTGTCTCGACAAGTACTCTGATAGGAATGGGAGATTAGGTTCAAGGTCTTATGATGGAGCCCGAAGAAGGCTACAGGAAAGGAAATCTGTATTCAAACCATGCCTTCCACCCCATCGAGTTTGGGCTCATTTGATTCGTCTTGACAAGTTCTCCGTTGAGGAATAGTTTTTAGGATCTGATATCATTTGGAATCATTTGATTTGCCTTGACAAGTACTATGATGGGAGATGGTTTCCAGAGTTTGATGATGGAGCCGGAAGAAGGCCACAGGAACTCTGTATTCGAACCATGCAACCCCATCGAGTTTGGGCTCATTTGATTCGTTTTGATGAGTACTCTGTCTGGAAATAGAATCCAGGGTCTGATGATGGAGCTGAAAGATGGTCACGTAATAAAGCAGCAACTCCATCCAACTTGGGCTCGTTTGATTCGTCTTTACGAGTACTCTGTTGAGAAATAGTTTCTACGGTCTGATGATTTAGTCGGAAGAAAGCCACAGAACTTTGTATCAAAACCATGAAACTCTATCGACTTTGGGCTCGTTTGATTCATTTTGACGAGTACTCTGTTGGGAAAGAGTGTCCAGGGTCTGGTGATGGACCTGAAAAAGGCTACAGGAACTCTGTAATAAAACCATGCAACCCTGTCGAGTTTGGGCTCATTTGATATGTCTTGACGAGTTCTCTGTTGAGAAATAGTTTCTAGGGTCTGATATCATTTAGAATCGTTTGATTTGCCTTGGCAAGTATTATGATGGGAGATCGTTTCCAGAGTCTGATGATAGATCCGGAAGGAAGCCACAGGAACTTTGTATCAAAATCATGAAACCCTATCGACTTAGGGCTCGTTTGATTCATTTTGACGAGTATTCTGTTCGGAAACAGTGGACCTGAAAATGGCTACAGGAACTCTGTAATAAATCCATGCAACCCCGTCGAGTTTGGGTACGTTTGATTCGTCTTGACGAGTACACTGTTGGGAAAAGTTTTCAGGGTCTGATGATGAAGCCGTAAGAAGGCCACAATAGTTCTCTAATAAAACCATGCATAAAGTTTGAAATCGTTTGATTCGCTTTGACAAGTAAGACGAATCAAACGAGCGTACTCGATTGGGTTTCATCATTTTATTACAGAGTTTCCATGGCCATTTTCTGGCTCCATCATAACACCTTGGATATCATCTAGCTGGAACCGGAATCCTTGTAAACACGAATCAAACGAGGTACACTTTACGACTTGTTTCTACTTCTATATTTTTTTATATACGTAAAAGCTACATGCATGACAAGTTTCATGCTTTCTGCCGTATGGGACCGTGTTTGGTTGAAAAGAGCCATACATACCTACTAAATGGTGCGTGCCATCACAATTCACAACTGAAGCCGTCTAAGCAGTAAAATTGGGAATTTGGTAGTTTTTTAACGAAAATCGAAAAGGATCGATAATCGATTCTTACTAATTTAAGAATCGATTCTCACAGGGTAAAAAAGAATCGGTTTTTCCCGGTTATTATGGAATCGCTTAAAATCGGTTCCATGCTAGGGCATGGTTCGGTCGGTCTCTAGTGATATTATTATGACAGCTGCAATGGAGGAGGACTTTTTCTTTTCTGAGATTGAACTTGCGGAATGCTCGTCGCCGCCGCCGCCGCCACCGGATCCGGTGCCGAGCTCGTCCCAGCCAGTACAGCTGACACCGATAACAAGGGATCAGAATGTTCTAAAAGAGTTCATTTTGAATTTGGAAACACTACCCGAGCTTTGGGACTCTTCGTGTAAAAATTTCAAAAATACAATTAAACGAGGTGAAGCGTTGGCCAAACTGTTAGAAATATATAAGAGCATTAAAAATGATGCAAGTGTTGATGATGTTAAGAAAAAAATTAACACCATTCGTTCGAACTATAGAAAAGAGTTAAAAAGGATTGTGGCATCAAAACGTTCTGGAGCTAACACCGACAAAGTTTATAATCCTAAATCATGGATGTTCCATCTTTTACAATTTTTAAATAAGACTGAACAGCCAATTACTCAGGTAACGACTATCAATCTACTATTTAATAAAGGTTTCAAACGCTCTAGTGGTCGTTCTACGAGCTCAAAATTAATGGAAAACCGCAAATCGATGTGCAGTATAGCCGTTTGGTACACGTATACTTGAGGTCAAAACAAAATTTAGGACCCACAGTTCTTAAAAATTCTTCTCTTAGGATCTTCGATCAACGGCTTGAGGAAACTGTTGGAGCATTGTAAGGATTATGCTGAGCGACATGGCTTAAGGTACACTGAAAAGAAAAGTGAGTTTCTGCTGTTTAAGGGTAAAATTAAAGAACCTGCCTGTATACCACTAATCCATCTAAATGGTGTACCTCTAAGGCGTGTTGCTCAGTTTAAGTACCTTGGTCATATTGTTACTGAGGACTTAAAAGATGTTGAGGACATTGAACGGGAGCGTAGAGCATTGTCGATACGAGGTAATATGTTGGCTCGTAGATTCATGAGGTGTACCACTGCAGTCAAGATTACACTTTTCAGAGCGTACTGTCAGAGTTTCTACACCTGTGGTCTATGGACTGACTTTACCCTGAAATCGTATAGTGCCCTACGAGTCCAGTATAATAATACCTTCAGGGCCTTGCTGCGGCTTCCTCGTTTTTGTAGCGTGTCGGGTAAGTTCGCGGATGCGCATGTCGATGATTTCTATGCCATCATGCGCAAGAAGTCATCGTCATTAGTGGGCAAGGTTAGAGGAGTTTTGTTGTCGAAATAGTACCCGAAACCGAGTTTCATCTAAATCGGCCCACAAACAAAAAAGTTAGCCACCATCTTGGATTTTTTATATTTTTAACAATGCATTGCTGTTTTGTTGTCGAATTAGTACCCAAAACCGAGTTTCATCTAAATCGGCCCACAAACAAAAAAGTTGGCCGCCATCTTGGAATTTTTATATTTTTAACATTGCATTGCTGTTTTGCTGTCGAAATAGTACCCAAAACCGAGTTTCATCTAAATCGGCCCACAAACAAAAAAGTTGGCCGCCATCTTGGATTTTTTTATATTTTTAACATTGCATTGCTGTTTTGTTGTCGAAATAGTACCCAACACCAAGTTTCATCTAAATCGGCCCACAAACAAAAAAGTTTGCCGCCATCTTGGATTTTTTAATATTTATAACAATGCATTGCTGTTTTAATGTCGAAATAGTACCCAAAACAAAGTTTCATCTAAATCGGCTCACAAACAAAAAAGTTGGCCGCCATCTTGGATTTTTTTATATTTTTAACATTGCATTGCTGTTTTGCTGTCGAAATAGTACCCAAAACCGAGTTTCATCTAAATCGGCCCACAAACAAAAAAGTTGGCCGCCATCTTGGATTTTTTTATATTTTTAACATTGCATTGCTGTTTTGTTGTCGAAATAGTACCCAAAACCGAGTTTCATCTAAATCGGCCCACAAGCAAAAAAGTTGGCCGCCATCTTGGATTTTTTATATTTTTAACATTGCATTGCTGTTTTGTTGTCGAAATAGTACCCAAAACCGAGTTTCATCTAAATCGGCCTTCAAACAAAAAAGTTTGCCGCCATTTTGGATTTTTTTATATTTTAACAATGCATTGCTGTTTTGTTGTCGAAATAGTACCCAAAACAAAGTTTCATCTAAATCGGCTCACAAACAAAAAAGTTGGCCGCCATCTTGGATTTTTTTATATTTTTAACATTGCATTGCTGTTTTGCTGTCGAAATAGTACCCAAAACCGAGTTTCATCTAAATCGGCCCACAAACAAAAAAGTTGGCTGCCATCTTGGATTTTTTTATATTTTTAACATTGCATTGCTGTTTTGTTGTCGAAATAGTACCCAAAACCGAGTTTCATCTAAATCGGCCTTCAAACAAAAAAGTTTGCCGCCATCTTGGATTTTTTAATATTTTTAACAATGCATTGCTGTTTTGTTGTCGAAATAGTACCCAAAACAAAGTTTCATCTAAATCGGCTCACAAACAAAAAAGTTGGCCACCATCTTGGATTTTTTTATATTTTTAACATTGCATTGCTGTTTTGCTGTCGAAATAGTACCCAAAACCGAGTTTCATCTAAATCGGCCCACAAACAAAAAAGTTGGCTGCCATCTTGGATGTTTTTATATTTTTAACATTGCATTGCTGTTTTGTTGTCGAAATAGTACCCAAAACCGAGTTTCATCTAAATCGGCCCACAAACAAAAAAGTTTGCCGCCATCTTGGATTTTTTAATATTTTTAACAATGCATTGCTGTTTTGTTGTCGAAATAGTACCCAAAACAAAGTTTCATCTAAATCGGCTCACAAACAAAAAAGTTGGCCGCCATCTTGGATTTTTTATATTTTTAACATTGCATTGCTCTTTTGTTGTTGAAATAGTACCCAAAACCGAGTTTCATCTAAATCGGCCCACAAACAAAAAAGTTGGCCGCCATCTTGGATTTTTTTATATTTTTAACATTGCATTGCTGTTTTGCTGTCGAAATAGTACCCAAAACCGAGTTTTATCTAAATCGGCCCACAAACAAAAAAGTTTGCCGCCATCTTGGATTTTTTTATATTTTTAACATTGCATTGCTGTTTTGTTGTCGAAATAGTATCCAAAACCGAGTTTCATCTAAATCGGCCCACAAGCAAAAAAGTTGGCCGCCATCTTGGATTTTTTTATATTTTTAACATTGCATTGCTCTTTTGTTGTTGAAATAGTACCCAAAACCGAGTTTCATCTAAATCGGCTTACAAACAAAAAAGTTGGCCGCCATCTTGGATTTTTTTATATTTTTAACATTGCATTGCTGTTTTGCTGTCGAAATAGTACCCAAAACCGAGTTTCATCTAAATCGGCCCACAAACAAAAAAGTTGGCCGCCATCTTGGATTTTTTTATATTTTTAACATTGCATTGCTGTTTTGTTGTCGAAATAGTATCCAAAACCGAGTTTCATCTAAATCAGCCCACAAGCAAAAAAGTTGGCCGCCATCTTGGATTTTTTTATATTTTTAACATTGCATTGCTGTTTTGTTGTCGAAATAGTACCCAAAACCGAGTTTCATCTAAATCGGCCCACAAACAAAAAAGTTTGCCGCCATTTTGGATTTTTTTATATTTTAACAATGCATTGCTGTTTTGATGTCGAAATAGTACCCAAAACAAAGTTTCATCTAAATCGGCTCACAAACAAAAAAGTTGGCCGCCATCTTGGATTTTTTTATATTTTTAACATTGCATTGCTGTTTTGCTGTCGAAATAGTACCCAAAACCGAGTTTCATCTAAATCGGCCCACAAACAAAAAAGTTGGCCGCCATCTTAGATTTTTTTATATTTTTAACATTGCATTGCTGTTTTGCTGTCGAAATAGTACCCAAAACCGAGTTTCATCTAAATCGGCCCACAAACAAAAAAGTTGGCCGCCATCTTGGATTTTTTTATATTTTTAACATTGCATTGCTGTTTTGTTGTCGAAATAGTACCCAAAACCGAGTTTCATCTAAATTGGCCCTCAAACAAAAAAGTTTGCCGCCATCTTGGATTTTTTTATATTTTTAACATTGCATAGCTGTTTTGTTGTCGAAATAGTACCCAAAACCGAGTTTCATCTAAATCGGCCCACAAACAAAAAAGTTGGCCGTCATCTTGGATTTTTTTATAATTTTAACATTGCATTGCTGTTTTGCTGTCGAAATAGTACCCAAAACCGAGTTTCATCTGAATCGGCCCACAAACAAAAAAGTTTGCCGCCATCTTGGATTTTTTTGTATTTTTAACATCGCATTGCTGTTTTGCTGTCGAAATAGTACCCAAAACCGAGTTTCATCTAAATCGGCCCACAAACAAAAAAGTTGGCCGCCATCTTGGATTTTTTTTATAATTTTAACATTGCATTGCTGTTTTGCTGTCGAAATAGTACCCAAAACCGAGTTTCATCTAAATCGGCCCACAAACAAAAAAGTTTGCCGCCATCTTGGATTTTTTTGTATTTTTAACATCGCATTGCTGTTTTGTTGTCGACATAGTACCCAAAACCGAGTTTCATTTAAATCGGCCCACAAACAAAAAAGTTGGCCGCCATCTTGGATTTTTTTATATTTTTAACATTGCATTGCTGTTTTGTTGTCGAAATAGTACCCAAAACCGAGTTTCATCTAAATCGGCCCACAAGCAAAAAAGTTGGCCGCCATCTTGGATTTTTTATATTTTTAACATTGCATTGCTGTTTTGTTGTCGAAATAGTACCCAAAACCGAGTTTCATCTAAATCGGCCTTCAAACAAAAAAGTTTGCCGCCATTTTGGATTTTTTTATATTTTAACAATGCATTGCTGTTTTGTTGTCGAAATAGTACCCAAAACAAAGTTTCATCTAAATCGGCTCACAAACAAAAAAGTTGGCCGCCATCTTGGATTTTTTTATATTTTTAACATTGCATTGCTGTTTTGCTGTCGAAATAGTACCCAAAACCGAGTTTCATCTAAATCGGCCCACAAACAAAAAAGTTGGCTGCCATCTTGGATTTTTTTATATTTTTAACATTGCATTGCTGTTTTGTTGTCGAAATAGTACCCAATACTGAATACTGAATACTGAAACCGAGTTTCATCTAAATCGATCAAAGCGGCCCATAAACAAATAGACTTAATCATAGTAACGTAAAATGTAGGTACTTTTTTAGAAACGACCTACTGGCAACACTTGGAATTGGAATTTGCATTCCAAAATTCAGATATCAAGAAAATACTGTGATCCATGATTCCACTAGGCTACACATACAGTATATACCATGGATTTTGATAAATACTGATGGATCACAGTAAATACTTTGTGTGTAGCCGTCGCCTATGGAAAGTGGATTTTTTTTTATTTTTTTTTTTCGGAAAAGTCGTGGAACAAATGTTATTGTTTATGATGTTAGTAATTAATCTACTCCTGCGAGGTTGTTGGTGTTTTACAAATAACCCTGTATAATAATTGGTTCTGTGCCTTGACAACAACATGAGATGTCTATGGATGAGATACACTTGGATGTTTTGGGTAATACCTACTGTAAATCCAGAGTAAAACTTGGTGTATTCACTTCTCAAGTTTACGCGCTCACTAGACATGAAATAAAACAATTTTTAACGGATACTAGCGCGGTTTTATTGAAAGCACTTTGGTAATTAGTTGGTATTTGGTTTGATTTTTGGTTTTCCCGAAGTTTCGGCAACTTTGTAGCTGCCGTGGTCACGGGGGACATCGGGCAAACAAAGAGAAGCATAGGGACCCGCATCAAAGAGCATGTAGCTGACATGAAACTTAGGCGCGATAACAAGTCTGCAGTGAGTGAACACGCCTTTGAGGGGCCCAACCATTATATTAGATTTGACAAACCCCAAATCCTTGCTAGAGAACGTAGATTTATTCCTAGAATGCTTCGCGAGGCTATCGAAATAAATAAATATCCTAATTTCAATAGAGATGATGGTTGGAAAATTCCACCAGCTTGGGACCCCATCATTCACAAGCTTAAGCCCCTCACACACACTGTAAGATCTAATGATACGGTTAGTTTCTTTTGCAAATAAATAAATTAATATAAAAGACGGAGGTCGGTTTTCCTCTCCAAGTTTTCTTTCGCCTTTTCTTTCTTGGAGGGGCCAATTTTATGAAATGGTAGTAGTTTTAGTAGATTCTCTCTCTTTTTAGCACTAAATAATTCCTAAAATTAAATTATTTATCAACATAAAAAAAAATGTTAAATTTTAATTCCTGAACGTCTAAAAAAATTCATCGCTTGCGACTCACGGGTAGCTCCAGTCCCCCGTGACCACGGCAGCTGCAAATTTGACGTCGGGAAAACGAAAAATCAAACCAAATACCAACTAATTACGAAAGGACTTTCAATAAAACCGCGCTAGTATCCGTTAAAAATTGTATTATTTCATAAAACTTGGTGCACAAATAAACAAATGGATGCGCCCTGCCCCTTGATTACGTAAGTCTGTTGCTAATAATTCATTCATTCATTTATTTATATTCAGGCAACAATGGCCCATAGATATTCTCGATTTAATTCTCGATTGAAGTCTATTGAAAGTGCAGCTACATTGCTGCTTTATTTAAGTAAGATAGTTGTCACATTGGTTCTTACTAAAGCAGCAATGTAACTGCGATTTCTATCAGAGTTGATTTCAACAATTTTACATAATCCGTGGGCTGATTATCTAAAGCTGTTGCTAACAATTCTCGTTTGAAATTAATGAAATTGTTGCTGTCAAGTTGCTTTTGCGATTATGGATGTCATGACTCAGCGATCAGTCTGCTGGAATGCACCCAATGACATTGACTCAGGGGTGCCAACTTTGGGGTTTTTCCCCTAGATTTAGGGGGAGAACATGTAGGTTGGGATTTTTTTTTTAGGGGCCTAATATTTTTAGGGATAATTTTAGGGGCATTATGAATTTATTGTTAAAATAAAATAATCCGAAAAATTTTAATGAACATGCGTAAAAGAAGCTGCGTAATAGATTTACAATTGAAATGCTGCCAAGCATCATGATGTTCCGCTTTTCTTTGCGGCGCAATGGTGGCTCTTGCATTACATTTACTCCAAGAAAAAAATTAAGCCTATTTAATGTGAAAATGTATGGTTTTAAAAATAAAACCTCATCAGAAGTCGAGCGAGAGAGATGAGAATGTGACCAAAGCTCTGGCTGAAAAAATAGATATGTTATAATGAGGGCTTTTCCAAAGGACTAAAAACTGTAGGATTAGAGATGGGAAAGTGTTTCTGCCCGGGCGGGAAAATTGGGAAAAAACCCAGGCATATTGGGCATAAATTTTTTATGCCCAAATAAATGCCCAATTTGTGGGCAGAAAAAAAACTTTTGTTCAACGACGAATAAATGAAAATGTTTTAAAGAAACAAAACGAAATATTAGTTATTTAACAAATATTTATTATAATTTGTCTTTTGGGTATATATTTTACTGATTAGTCTAAGCAAACAAAGGTAAATAGAATCAACATTTTTAAAAACTCGCTTATATTCGCCTTCTATCTATTCCGTGTCGGTAGGGCTGCCATCCGTCCGGGTTTCCTCGGATTTCTCCTAGTTTGGAGTGCGTCCGGGGAGCGGAGGAGGAGGTTCTCAGTTCGTCGGAATGTTTGTTTTTTTATGTTACTCGATTACTCGAAGACGGCTGGACCGATTTGAAAAATTCCTTTTTTTGTTTGAAAGTATATACTTCCAAGTTGGTTCCAGTGTCATGAGGTCAGGATCTGATAATGGGATCCTGGAGAAATCAAGGGAACTTTTCAAATATTATAGGCACACCTATAGCGATTTTGGTATTTTCTTAAGTAATTTATGCATTTGCTTTTAGAAAGTATCATTTTGGTGAAGTGGAACTGATGATGAAGACCATAGATGACCATCAAAATTATTCAATACTATTTCACTGGTGCGATATGGTTACTTTTACATGATTGCTAGGCTATTTATGCTCATCATAATGCACATGGTGAATTGAAGCTGATAGTGAAGTACCAAAAGTACTCCTCAACAATTAACGCCCCTGCGTCGGGAAAAGCAGTATGTTGTAAAAGGTGATGAGACGTTGACATGAGGCTGTTGTAACTTATATAAATCGTCACAAAATATACCTACCATAAAAAAAGTTTAAAATAAAAGTTTTTTTAAAAAACAAAACCTCTTTAAAAACCACCCGACTTCAAAAGGTGTTGTTTAATATTAGATATGCGTACAAACTTCCGAATTAGTAATTCATCATATCAGCCGCATGACACCCACTGCTGGGTATAGGCCTCCCCCAAGGATTTCCACGACGATCGGTCCTGCGCTTCCCACATCCAGTGGCTTCCAGCAATCTTCACCAGATCGTCGGTCCACATTGTCGGGGGCGGGGCCTACCCACGGAGCGTCGTCCGGTGCGCGGTCGCCATTCAAGAACCTTTCCGCCCCAACGGTCATCGGTTTTTCTCGCTATGTGTCCAGCCCACTGCCACTTTAGCTGAGCAATCCTTCGAGCGATGTCGGTTACTTTAGTTCGCCTGCGGATCTCCTTATTTCTGATTCGATCACGCAGGGAAACCCCGAGCATGGCTCTCTCCATTGCAATGAATTAGTAATTACGCAGGCTTTTTTATTTAGCTTTTGAAAAAAAAAAATTTAGAAGCTATTTTTTAAGGTTATTTTTTTAAGGTTTTGTTTTTTTGGGAAAAAAGGCTTAAAATTGTAAAAGTTACCTAAACTTTTAAACTTGACCAAGCTAAAAGTGAATATAAAAAATTAAATGTCCGGGGTCTAGGCTCCAAAGTCCGGGGTTTTTTCGCATCCGGTCCTGAGCGGCAGGTTTTAAAGATGGCAGCCCTATGTGTATCGTAGAATGGAAAACAATATTTACCCAATGTTGACATACAAATGCAAAAAACTTCTGACGGAGTGGCTAAAGACCCTTGCATTATGCAGAAACTGAAATAATTTTGGAAAGGATAAGTTAAAAAATATCATTTTTAATTAAATTTAAATCATATAATACCGTTTTGATTATGCATATAAATAATCAAATAATTCTTAGATAATATACACACACACACACACTTGTTTTTGTATTTGGGAAATAAACTATTTTTATTTTTCATTTATTTATGTGTCGGTACATCAAAGGGTTCTCGTCTCGGGTAGTTTCGCCAAGTTTTATGTATAGTAGGCGAAACTATCTCTCCAGATTCCCGCTGTCCTTCGCGCCAGTTGGCCGACATTTACCGTAGTGAGCCTAATAAAAGCTTTTAAAAATGTCGGTAAATTGGACACTCGAACTATTATTGTATTTATTAGGAACTATTATTATTTTATTTCGAACCATTGTTATAATATTATTACAAATTATTATTATGCTATTATTATTATTATTTTGAACCATTATTATATTCATTAGTATCAGAATAATAATAATAATAGCATAATAATAATTTATAATAATATTATATGCAATGTAAAATTTTATGCCTAGTACCTACTCAGCATTAAGAATTTTATTGCGATTATACTATACCCTACCTTTTTTTCTACCTACCTAATAAGAATAGTAGTAAGGTAGTAGAATAGTAGTATCTTGCATTACGGATGTCGGCAAAATGTCAGATAAATTATCTATACTTCTATAGGTGTACCTAGTATCCCCGTAAATTGCAAAAAACCTGGCGACCATTTTTTAAATTAAAAAACTAAAAACAATTGTATTGCTTATATTTTTTATTTCCTAGACCCTATCTTATTGAAAATAATAAATAAATAATTAAGCGGATGACGTTAACGTGGATGTTGATGTAACAATGTTTTCGTATTTTCAATTTCGGGTATAGTTCCCATAATGAAAGTAAATGATTAATTTACTTCTTCGATTAATAAACCATTTGTACCAACTCGTTTATTGGACGACTTATGATAAGATTATACAGATTTATAGACAAAGCTTATGCCGTCATTTCGCATAAACTCGTCGCTCTCGCTATTCGCCAAAAGTTTTGCCTAACGGCGAACACCTGCAGGGAGCCGCTCTTGCCAATGCCGTTGTTTGACAAAAGTTTTGCCTCTCAGCAAAAACGATGATTAGCAACCTACTAGTATTAACCTCATTGAGTGGTGCAGGGTGGCCAAGAGAGTTTAAATCGGGAGTGTCCTTTTCTACTTGTATTTTCATATAATTATTTTCCTTTAGTAAAATATTTACTACTTTCGAAGATTTTGTGACAAATATATATTTACGTCTACGATTCACAGACAATATTTTAATTAGGACATCCAAATTCATGAAAATATAAGCTTATGAACAATAATATTAACTAATTTAATTAAAATTAACTATATTTTAACGTTTAAATAAATTTTGTAGATCAATTTTGTAACAAAAAATAAATGCCCAGATAAATGCCCAGTGGGCGGGAATTTATGGGCGTTTATTGGGAATATTCCCAATCTGCCCAAAATGCCCGGCATTTTCCCCATCAGTATGTAGGATCGATAGATGGCGTTGATAAATTAAGCACTGTCAACTGAGGCGCGTTTAGAACCTACGCTCCGAGTGCAACCAAACTTGTGTCAACCGAACGTCACGCTCTAATGTTTGATACGCCGTTAGAGTGGTGGTTGCACTCGAAGCGTAGGTTTTGAATGCGCCTCAGTTGACAGTGCTTAATTTATCAACGCCATCTATCGATCCTATAGTTTTTAGTCCTTTGGAAAAGCCCTTATTAGAGTATTTTGAGTAAAAATATAATTTGTTTCTTTTTGGGGGGTTTTACAACCAATTTTGGCGATTTTAAGGGGTTTTTGACATGTGTTTAGGGGAAAAATTTTCAAGAGTTGGCAACCCTGCATTGACTTTGACCTTTGACATTGACATGAACATGACATTGACAAGACAATTTGATTTTTTGTGCGTGTCCGTCCCGTTTTATTTATTAATTATCTAAAATCTAAAATAAACAACACAGTGCATTTTTTATATTTAAATGCTCTTCAAATTATACCTCATAATGAGTACAAAATAATAAATATCTAACTCAATCAGTCAAAGTGAATTATACACTGGTAATGGAGACTACAAAGACATCGAAGACTCCTCAACAAAGATATAAAAAAGCCCACACCAATAGAATTTCCAAAGTTATTAATACTATGGCATTAGAATGGCAAGAACAAATCACAGAATTAGACATTAGTAACAAACATATAAGTTCGTTGACAGAAATTTCAAAATTACCGACAAATCTCATCAGCTTAAACATTTCTCAAAACGAACTGAGTGAGATTCCAAATGCTGTGTTAATACTTAAAAACTTGAAGTACTTGGATATATCTTGGAACAAGGTCCAGTATTTCGATGAAATTCCTAACTTTTGTCACTCTATTGAAAAGTTAAATATATCTCGTAACAATCTACATGGACCACCGTATTGGATATGGTCGGAGTCTCCTCAAAAGTTATCAGAAATCGACCTTAGTTACAATGCTAAATTAACACAGGCTTTTAAAGATGTGGGTGGCACCGACTACTTTAAGGAACTACTTGAATACACTACTCCATTATGTACTATTAAGATTAACAATTGTGATCTTACCCACCATTTGAAATTATTAAATACATTCTCTAATGCAAAAGAATTAAAGCTAGGCTCCGACACCCTAACTTTATTTTCAGTGAACAGAATGACCGAAGTGCCATGTGAAGGGCTTTACAATTGCTGTGATATAGAAAGGCTGACCCTAAGCAATGTTCAATTATACACTATAAATGCAAAAATTGACATTCTAACTAAACTAGTAGAAATAAACATTTCACAAAACCAAATAAGTAACTTGCCCGTTGAATTTTGTAATTTACTGAACTTGGAAGTTTGTAATTTGTCTGACAATCGTCTCTTGTACCTACCAGACAACATTGGCAATTTGAAGAAACTTACTTGTTTGCTTTTAAGTACCAACGAACTGTGTATGTTACCAGAGAGCATTGATCAGTTGGAAAACCTCAAAATACTAGATTTGTACGACAATGCTCTTTATGACATACCAGAGGCAGTGAAGCAAGTAAATGAAACAGATCTTGCTCAAAACTATTTTGAAGAGCCGGAAGACTCATATTATTTGGAGAGAAAAGAAAAATTTCGACTGAATTTACCAGAACGATATGACGGAAAGTAAGTTCTAAAGATTATGACTACAATTTTTTAAATACTAAGAAACAACATCTCGTTCTTTCCTGGAGATAGAAATAACCATCTCATAATTTTTTTTCTTTACAGAAAAACTGAAGTGGAAAGACCAGATAGTGAGAAAAGTTATGAAGAAACTGATGATGAAGAATTAAGTCTGAGTAACCATACCAATGAAGGTAGGTATCTAAAATATTCAGCTTTATTATGAATAACTTTTTGTATATCCTACAAAGCTTATATTTTCATACTTGTTAATAAATGTCTCTGATTATGAGCTAATAGACCAAAATAAAATACTCAATTTTTCTTAATATGTTCCAGTTGACTTTCCTTCAAACTTGAGAGTGAGAGTCTGAGAAACTTTGTTTTTTTAACTCACTTAATACACTGTTTCTTTAAGATGATTTTGTGCACATTAAATGATCTTTTATCATCATCAGCCATTTTGATGTCCCCACTGCTGGGGCCCAGGCTTCTTTATGGGTGGATAAGGAGTTTTTTTCTTATAAAGCTACCTATTTTACAGATGCTCAGCCTGCATGCTATGAGCCTCCGAGTTCACCAGAAGATTGGGACTCCGATGACTACTGGGTGCCTTGGTTCTGTAAGCAGAGCACACCTCCACCAGAGTCATCATGGTTGTCCTTCGTCAAGAAAAAAATGAAAGAAGGGAACTTTTGTCCTATGGACAGCCATGCTGTTTCTATAGCCGAAAAAGTGAAATATGAGAAACTCTTTAAACCTAAAGTGATATATGAATCTGATGGGCAATTTGATGATTATTCAGATGATAACAGCTGATTAAATACTCAAACAAATGTGTCAAATTCCGGCAGGATCTGCAGGATGATAGAAAAATTATCCCACTTGGTGGCGCTGCTGTAGATAGGGGTTACCTACATCATATTGAATACCAAATATTGATTTTGGATAAATTAATAATTCGATATGGCGTAGGTAACCCTGTAGATAGGGACCTTTTGTGTGTGTGCTTATAGGTTGTTTCTCAATTATGACTAATAACTGTTGATAATAATAATTATTAATATTATGGAAGTTGGACAGTAAACGAATCAAAGATTGAAGAAAACCAAAATGTGATAGAATACAAATCATAGAAATAGAATGTCAAAGAACAACAATGTCAATAAACAGGTGATCCGAAAAATGAATGTATACATTTTATATGAGATACGTAAAATATGACTTAGATACATAAAATATGACTATAAAATGGCAAAGGAAATTAATAAACTATGTTCCATACTGTTTTCTTCATCGATAAATGAATAAATGTAGCGAAATTTGGTTTTAGAGAAATGTGTGGCAATATCTTATTTACCTGTGAAAAGTGTGATTACTTGGATTGTTTCTTTTTGTCACATCACAATTACTTAGAGCACAAGACACCATGGCTCTACGATACCTTTATTTTAAATTCTAATTAAGATTAACAAATATTTTAAACAAACTGTGATTGCTCATTTGCTAGGCGGGACGCTAGGGGCTCTTACTGTAAAAAATGTTGGCACATGTCACATGATCCTATTTGTCTCTTTTTTACATAGATCGTGTCCGTATGATGTTAACTTCTCTTTTCCACGCTCTGTTGGTCTTCTTGAGCGCAGCGAAAATTTTTCTATGTCTATGAGACAAATTCATATTTACGAAAATTCACTTCCAACATCCAAATTGGTTTGCTATAATAAAAAAAATTACAGGTCTACATCTACACTAGCGCGAAGTAAGCAGTAGTGCGCCGACTGGTGAACAATTTGTGATCAGCAAAATTTTGAATATAAAATAATTTGTAGGATACTATTGTATGACTTTCATTGTGCTGTTGTATACCATTTTAAATTTTGAGAGAAACACTTTTGTGTGTATGAATCAAGTATGAATTTATTGTTGTTGCATGCATGTGTATTGAAGTTTAATTTTTTTTTAAATTAGGATCTTTTCTTACTAAATATTTTTTTAATTAGTTCCTTAACCAGTGGGGTTGCTTACTAACAAAAAAAATTTGGCTTGTAAAAGTAGATCAAGTAATAAATTGTATTGTATATATTGTAGTGTATCAACATTGAAATGTCTACCTTTTGTCAATCAATCTAAGTCAAAGAAGTAATTATTATTCTAATAATGTGACACATAGTTCTATGACTTCATACTGCATCGTACCTACATTTAATTTTCATTTCTCCAGAGCTGAGTCTGACTGTATTGTATATGCCTCGGAAAAGCATAAGTTGGAATGTGCTGTTGTGCTCTGTTAAATATCTCATTTATCGACATTTTTTGCACAATATTGTTTGATGGTTTGATACAAAAGTAAAAAAAGATAAATAGTAGCAATATACAATTACTAACTAATTTCCCAAATAACTTCTGTAACTTCGGTAAACATTATGTAAAATCCACTGCTAGACATAAGTTTTGTGTTTGTAACCTTAAGCTGCTAGGGTTATCTTCCATTTTCATTTGTCATTATAAGGCCGGGTCTCCTGCGCCGTGTTTTTGTGTTTTCAAACATCAAAACAATGTTTTCTCAACATGTTTGGGGCATGGCCTATGAGTTTTGTTTTGCAAAAACACAAAACATGTTTGCCGCGACGAACGGAAAACATCCCCCGCTCTCGCCTGCGGGGAGGGGAAGTAACTCATTTTGTGCATGGTAGGGAATCTTAGTACATTTCTATACGATTCAAAAAAATACAGCGCCATCTATTTTAACCGAATGGCAACTCTGCTGCGCCGTATCAGTGTTACCACTATAGGCAATTAATAAATAATTTTATTGAATTTTTTACATGTGGCAATATCGGACTGTCAAGTGAACTAGGATCCGACCGAAACCTCTTTTCTGCAGAGAAATGAGAACGAGACTTGAAACCAGCGAACTAAAATCTATGAAAGTGTAATTGCCAACAAATATTGCTAAAACATGGCACTACGGGACCGAAAAAGTACAACCCGCTCAACTTTAGTCGGGCCAATCTGGTGACTGACGTTAACGTTCTTTACAATAATTGCAATTTGTATTGTAGAGAAAAAAAAGAAAGAGAAAGTTTATTAGAAATAACGTCCTGTGTAGTCAAATGGTGTAAAAGACGCAAAGAAAACAGTAAAAAAATGCAGAAATAACGTTTCATATTTTTTCGTTTAAGTATACAAATATCTATGAGTATACAAATTACGGTCGCTAATAAGCAACCAGTGCTCAGACGCTTTGTGCTGCATAATTAAATGCCAGCATCTTTAGCTCCATCCACTTAGTTGTACTCTTCGTGTGGTGCCATTTTTTGAGCGCAATGCTTGTTCCATAGATTTTAGTTCACTGCTTGAAACTGAGACCAAGAATTATGAATATTAGTAAAATCTTACAACAATTTGGCAAAAACTGATGAAAAACACGTTAACTGAAGAAAATAACGTATTTTTCATTTATTTTTATTGATTAAATCAACAAAACATCCTAGATAATACGTACATTACGTACATAACGTTTTTGTATGTAATCATAATCAATATTCGTAAGCGAAGGTTATAACAAATAATTATAAATTTTTGGACCTTTCTTTCCTCAAATTTTTTAATGTCTTTCTATAATAGCAAGTACCAAACACATCTTGCACACCACACAAACCAGCTTAATAAAAATTGTAAAAAAAAATACTTATCCAACCACACCACACGCAAAACCGAGACCGAGCTCAGTCGGACCTTACCTTTGTGTGAACTTAAATTTGGTGTGTTTGTTTTGTTTGGAAAATTTTAACTTTTTAATGTCGTAAATAGTCATTTCTTCATTGATATTCGTTAAATAGTGCTTAATTTTTTACTAATAATCGTCGAGTGCTATTTGCGACTGTGTTTATACAAATTTTTTAGAGAAAAGACTATGTGAACTACGTCAACAATGTTCTAGATACGAGTAGGTACCTGCGGTGCCTATTTACATGATATTTTGTTGTGTTCCTGATTGCTTGCAGTTTGCACTACGGGCAAGGTAAATAAATGATACGTTTTCACTATCTCAGTTCTCTCTATTAAAATATAAACTTTTCAAAGTACCTACATAACCTAACCTCATAGTAATAAAAAGTTGCATTAAATTAATGTTTAACTAAACCTTTTCTGCGACGTTTCGTACCATATTTGTTTAAACCACCCTTGTTTAAACAAAACACAAAACAATAAAGGTACCTAACCTTTTTAAAACCTACTTATTGCTAAAATATTAAATTAGTATATTTTGTATTTTCTTCAATGTTGATCTGTAAGTAAAGTAAAATCACAACTCTTTGTTTCAGATGTTACTACAGTAGCCTCTCCCAGTCACAATGCTATCACTTTTGAAAAATAGTTGGAGGCATGCACAGCATTAACTGGAAGTATTTTATGAGCAGCGGGTAAATTATGTAACTCATTTTAATTGTTATTATTGTGATGTTTACTACTTACTTACTTGTACTGCATTAACTATGTGTCTATAAGTGTGTTTAGAACTGTAATTTATACTTATCATAATAGATATAATTACTCATAAAATTAAATAAAAATAATTATCAGTATATTAGGATGTTTTTCATTTTTTAACAACCTAGATAACACTTTGGCAAAGTTATTTGGTGTTTATTGGGCAGTAAATTACAAGCTTATAACAGCTTCTAATTTATTGTACAATAAACATCAGATAACTTTGACATCTAATTTTCATTAAAATATTGAATAGGTAGGTACCTACGTATACCTATAGCGATGTAGTTCCATTCGAGAAAAAGAGATGGCGCTGTATGCTTGTATCCTAAAAACAGAGGGGAGAGAGCCATCTATAACCAGTATATAACTTTAATCTATGATTTTGTGTTAGCGCTCACTAGATGCAGACGTCTCGCCTGCGTTCGTGTGCCATTGTGTGATTTGTATTTCGATGGATTTGTGTAATTGTTTTAGTGATGGAGTGGTATAAGGAGAATACTTTATTTTTAATTGAGTTACTCAAAGAAAGACCGCTACTTTGGGATGTTATGGTAATTGGGATGAGCCGTGATTGGACGAAAATTTTCTAACAAAACATGTTTTCAAAACAAAACCTAGGCGCAGCGGACGTGCAGTTATGCTAAACATGTTTTGAAAACAATGTTTTTTCAACATGTTTTGTTGAAAATTAAGCGCAGCAGACCCGACTTAATACCTATTCATTAAATTTATGATAAACAATCTATTTATTAAGTTTAATAATTATTAATCAAGTTATTGAACATATTAATTATTGTTACTGAAGTGTGGTTTTTGCAGTACATAATCAATCAACTTTTTAAGCATGCTGCTTGCAATTCCTTCAATATATCTTCATGTATGGTGTTCCTATTCTCTTTTGTTACCTGAAAAGAAACATAATAAATTGCAATAATAAATTGATTTATGTTTAGAAATGAGAAATTGGGATTAAACGGAGACTTGTATTTACAGCACTCTATTACACATTTAATACTTTTATAAAATAAACTGTTATAAATCAGACAACTGGACTACATTCTATGGCCGAACTCAAAACATCAAAGAACCATTAATAACAAACGAATTACGCATATGCAGTGCGACTGTCCAAGTTAAACTTCGAATTGCCATAGATTAATTTGACCACAGAAGTCAGCTTTCACAAGCCTCCTTCAATAGGGATGAAACCAACTTACAGTCCATACTTTAGAGTGAGCATTTTTCCTGATACTTTCAGTGTGTCACTCTTCCTTACTGGTATTGTAGCTAACACTATGTTATTTGAATTGGGACTGAAGATGTCTCTAACTCGTGCTTTGAAGGAGTCACTATAGAATTCCATTTTACCAATCTCATCAATAATTAACAGGCAAGGCTCGGTTCCAACAGGCTGAAAGATAAATTTTAACTAACTTTTCCTCATTTTTAAAAACACAATCTTCACTTAATTTTTATTACAGTACGAGGCATATAACTTGAAATCGGGTGGGGATTGCGCGAAACGCGTATTTTGGGTATGCGTAGCGGTGAAAGGCGCGGGCGGCGGGAGAGGGGCGCGCGCTATTGGTCGCTCACAAGAGCACATGCGCGAACTTATCCCCACTCCGTCGAAAAAATTTCAAGATACTAGTACTGAACCTACTTTACCTTTGTTAGTGAAGGCAAGGCAACATTTTCAAACTCTTCGACTAAAACTCCATATTTTCCCACCTTAAATTTGGTAGGTCCATTCAATAGACTTGCATCTCGAGCTAAACGACCTTTCTGGCCATCTAATGTGACTATGTCAAATCCTTCTCTAGTCCTTTGTTGTCTAACTTCTTCAGTGTAAAAACCAGCTGTATGGACTCCTTTGCTGCGTAAAATGGAATTTAATTTCTTAGTTAAAGTTGTTTTTCCCACACCTGAAATACATTATTCTAAAATCTATTAAGTACATAATGCCAAAGTAAGCAGTTCAGGTCTATCCCCATATATACGGCCCATGACGTGTCAGGGGCCCAAGCTATGTTGGGCGTCTCTGTTTTACATAAAGGTATTTTGAACTCCGGATCCTGAACGAAGCCGCCGATGACAGAGCTTAACGAATATTTGTTTCACACACAGAATTTTAGCACAACCAACGTAACTTGGGCCCCTGACTCGTCCCGGCCCAAATATGTGGGAACAGACCTTTAATCACTGAATAGCCTACTAACCTGGTTCGCCTGTCAGTATACAATATTTGATAGTCGTCATTTTTTTACCTTCGGATACTGCCTTCGACAGTCTGTATCTTTTAACCAACTGCCAGTCAGTCAAATATGCCTATTTCTATGTGTTAAATTTTGTTTTTTAGCTCTCACCCATGGCACTGCAACATCATACTCATAAGCCATTTCCAATAAATCAACGTATGCTTTGTACATTTTGCTTCCAAAATTAAAGCAAACACCAAATGTCTTGTAAACTGTAAATTTTGAACCATAAACTGCTCGATTTAAAGCTTATAAATGATTGAAGAGACACATTGTGGTGTGGAAGCCCAGCGTGCTTACCTACAAAAACTTTTTTTCAACTTTTTGCTGTCACAATCACATGTTAGGGTCCACAGCTGTCCATACTCCACTCGGCAATGCAGTTCTTTCTAAAATGAATCAACCAAACCGCCCCGAACCTGACTCTCTTCTAACTTGTTGAACACACTAAAATACAAAATGCACTGACCTGAATTTTTTTTCTTATTAACATAATAATATGCAGGTCAATGACAAAATGTAAACAAATTGAAAGAATTCAAAGAATACAACATCAGTGACAGAACCTGATAGAGATGATCACTCATCCATCACTGACACTGACACTGACATTACACGTATTGGTTTTTAAATTCTTGTAAAATTAAGGAATCTAGTCCATATAGACGTTAAATCATTATTATATTTTTTGGATTTAAAACGAAATCTGAAAAAATCATGAATTAGGCCGGCCACAGACAGACGGAATTCCGTACACACGTGATTCCGAACGCAGCAACTGCATACAAAATATATGGGCCTGCCACACACATGCGGGATTTTTCCGTACGGAATCTTCATACATTGTCGAAATTCCGTTCGGAATTCCGAATTTCCGTCTGTATGTGGCCGGCCTTATACTTATAGATTCCTTTGCCTTCACATGAACATATTAGGAGAATTTAAAAAAACAATTACTGTCGTCTGTCAATTAGAGATGTTGAAGTGAAAAAAATATCGATATTTTCAAAAATAATGAATACCCCCCCATCGATATATCAGGAAAAATATCAATTTAACGGTAAATGTTTTTGAAAAAATATTGACGTTTTAAAAGGCATCTCAGGCCCTATTGGCATAATTAGGGATGCGCCGATCCGATCCGATCTTTTGAAATATCGGATCGGCAGGCATACGATCCGGCGATTTTCGGATCGGATCGAGGCCATGCGATATTTTGCTGGATCGATACAAAACTTGAAAGATCGGATCGCTTGGATCGTATGAATTAAAACGTGATTTGTTTACAATAAATTTGGCACTAACTTAGGTTTATTTGTTGCAGACTTTATCTTTGTTTACATTTTGAACTTGGCGGCATCCTTTGCGGGTAGATCCATTAATCTTATACATTATATTATTAATAAACGAATCAAAATATCATCGGCCAATTTAACTTTGTGTGAAAGTCTTAAGAGACACGCCGTCTGTCAAAATTACTATTACTCAAAAGTTTAGACTTCGAAGACTGGCGCCAAAAAAATTTGTACTTAACTGTTAGTAATTAGGCGCCCGCCATCCCTAGTCTTCGAAGTCTAAACTTTTGAGAAATTTAAAGTAAGTATTTTCTTAAGTTCTCTGAGAACAGTTTTATTATTACTAATTCACATTGTTTTTCTTTTAAATCTTCAAGGTTTACTAGTTTTACATGGGTTTACGTAACAAAGATCTAAAATCATTTGTGTCTTACTTATTTGCATCCGATCCGGATCGATTTCCTAAAGATCGGATCGAAGGCATGCGATGTTATGTTATGTTATGTTATGTGATTTGAAAACTTACAAACGAAATAGGACTTTTGTTTCTTACTTTTTCATTTACCTACACTTATCAAAATAATAATCTTTAAATTCGGAAATTGAATTCTTTCCATAATAGGCATGCATAATAGGCTTTTTCCGATAGGAATTTGTGATTTTATTATTTTTATTAACAAAATTACACAATTGATATAAAAAAAATTCGTCTGTTTCGACAAGTACGAAATGCCTTATTATTTAAAGTTAATGTAAAATATATCCTCATTCTTACAAATCTTTTTGCAATAATATAATAATATCTTTGGAAAGCATGGTATGTACTGTAGGTAGGTACACGTTGAAATTATTACGAACGGCGTGGCGGCGTGAAGCGTGCGTGAGCGCGAGCGGGATTACGTACGGCGCAGCCACGACTGTTGTACCTTTATCACCTTTAAATTTTGTCAGTGTGTGTGTGCGACGACGCATACGTACGGGCGCGCTCACATACAAACCGCGTTCGTGCGTATAAAGAGTAAGATGACTTACTTGTTTGGTTCTACTATGTCATTACAAACAAGAAGTAATAAGTTAAAAACAATCTCTTAAGTGATATTGTTGAAGAGAAAAAGGAACGTTGTAGTGTTTACTCTTTAACAATATAATTTCTTCTTTCATATTTATGTCATATCACTATAGTGCTGAGAGCAACAATTAACTGGTGTTGTAGCAATCATTAACTGCCCCCCACCCACAGATATATAGGTGCCGGCATATAACTTGGCAAGACAAAGATCAGACAAAACATGCACCGAGTTTAGTGTTTGTAGCTACTGCGCATCTTTTGTCTCGTTTTAATCTTGCCAAGTTACGTGCCGGGCGGTATACTTACTGAGATATTTGAGTTCCAATTTTGAAAAACAAACTCGGAAAATGTTCTAGACCTTGATCAATCGACAGAACAAGTCATTACAAACAAGAATTAAATAGGAAAAAACATGACGTAAGTAAAATACTTACAGGGGCCCTATTTTTGAATCGCTCGACTAACGTCGAGCGCTCTTTTCTACTGATTTTCATTCGACATTTGACTCAAATGTAGGGCATGGAACCGATTTTAACCGATTCCAAAAAAACCGGGAAAAACAGATTCTTTTTTGTCCTGTGAGAATCGATTCTTAAATTAGTGAGAATCGATTCTCGATTCTTTTCGATTCTCGTTAAAAAAATACCAAATTCCCAATTTTACTACTTAGACGGCTTAAGTTGTGAATGTTGTGATGGCGCGCACAATAAATAATAATAATAACATTCGATTAGACCGTATGAGCGATCGAAAAAAAATCCTTTTATGTTTGACTGTTATTGTTCCTAATCGTTAATTCCTGTGCAATTTATTGTTACTTTATTGTTACGAAGTGTCTCTGCTTCAGTGCAGCATGTGCAGCTTGGGCAAAAATTCTTTTGTATGTTGTCTGTTCTCTGCTAAAGGTCGCATTTCTGAACCGATTCTCGTGAAATTTTGTGAGCAGGTTCGAAAGTGATATAGTTTTTCTTATTGCGGCAGTTTTTTAATTTTTTCATATTGGTGGAGATATGGTAAAAAAACATATTTCAGTCCGGCTTTCCGGCTGTTTGTTCTCCTCTACAGGTTGCATTTATCAACCGATACTGGTGAAATTTTGTGAGCAGGTTCGATAATTATCTGAAATAGTTTAGACAAGCCAGTTTTTCCAAATTTATCTAAAATAAATATTCACCCATTTCGAAAAATGATCTAAATTAGAAGCACCATCTAGCTGCGAATACTCCAAATAATATACCTAACAGCACGTAATGTGTGCTTTGAAAACCTCATGGGAACCTTTTTATTTTTGAACATTTTATTGTAAGAGAAGAAATGAAACAGTACTAGTAACACACGGCAGGGGTCCTACTCCTACCTATCCTACTATAGACCCTATAAGAATCAAGTAGCTGTTTCTTCTATGTTTTCGTGTTTTATTTTAAGTAAAAAAATTGATAATAAACGCGTTTTTTCTTTACTTAACATGAAACAAAATTGTAAACAAAAAACAAAAAAGAATCGAAAAAACCGGGTACCCGATTCCGACCAAGGAATCGGAATCGAAATTTTCGATTCTTGAAAGAGGTCCGATTCTGCATGCCCTACTCAAATATATGGAGATTGATTTAAATGTCGAACGTGTTGAGGGAGGCTACAGACAGACCTCCACGCTATAAGCTTTATGGTACGTTCTAAGCTTAAGTTTATTATGACAATCTGCCCTGCACATGATGCTGTTATGTGTCGTGTCATTATGTGACACACTTCAATGTGAGACTTCAAGAATGAAACACACTTAATGGAGAGCTTTATAAAGTGCTTGTATTGTAATAGTAGCAGTGAAAGAAATAAAATAATATACATAAACCAGAACCCTCCTAGTTTCCCTGACCACTACCAAGATAATGAAAATCAGTAGGAAAGAGCGCTCGACGCCATCGCTAGTCGAAGGATTCAAAAATAGGGCCTCTGAAGTTAACCCGATGCAATTTTTTTCCGAACGTGTCACACTCACACCACACTATACATGAACCAGTGTTACTAAAAGAGAATGAAAATGGAGTTTTTTGGCGCCATTTGTCAAGTTCGGTTCGGTGTCTATTTTAATTATTTGCAAATTGATTCATAGTGGATATTGTGTCTTAAAATTGGTGCAGTTTTGTGGTACGAGTGTCTACGCAACTGAACATTATGTGGGATAATTGAAATAGGCGCGATCTTGGTTGTGTGAAGCCGATACTTTTACTGTAGTGGTGGCTACCTCGGCAGAACTTACCAAGTAAACTGTCATGATATACTTGGTGCCAAATGCTCCAAGCAGCATTGGAATGCGATGCACCCGCATTTTAATGTAAACTGAAACAATCTATTACTGAAATATTCAACACTTGACACTGGCAAAAATTACTTCCAAGAGGAATGTAGATTGCCAAAACAAAAATAAGAAGAAGAAGAAGAGAATGAAAATTCGCATCAAGTCACACTGTTACCCAATGTGATTTTTTTTTCCAAACGTGTAACACTATACATGAACCAGTGTTACTAGTTGAGAATAAAAATTGGAGTTTATGGCGGGATTTTGTCGGGTTCGGTTCTGCGACTATTTTAATTATTCGCAAATTGATTCATAGTGGATATTGTGTCTTAAAATTGGTGCAGTTTTGTGGTACAAGTGTCTACGCAACTGAACAATATGTGGGATAATCGAAATAGGCGCGATCTTGGTTGTGTGAAGCTGAGACTTTTATTGTAGTGGTCGCTACCTCGGCAAAACTTACCGAGTAAACTGTCTTGATATACTTGCTGCGAAGTGCTCCAAGCAGCATTGGAATGTGATGCACCCGCATTTTAATGTAAACTGAAACAATCTACTAGAAAATCTAGAAATACTGAACTATTCAAAACATGACACTGGCAAAATTACTTCCAAGAGGAAAGTAGATTGCCATAACAAAAATAAGAAGAAGAAGAGAATAAAAATTCGCTAGTATGGGAATAATTTAATATCGCTCTAAAATATCGATATATCGAACAAAAAAAAAATATTTTCAACATCCCTACTGTCAATGTCATTCTTGCATGGTATGTCAATGTCAATTGTCATATTAAATATGACAAATTAAGCTTCGTACAGACTGGGGCGAATTCCGCGCGAAATTCGCGAGTGCGATCACGTAACTCAAAGTGATAGCCATTGTCAAAGAAATTGCTATGGCAATGGCTATGGCTATGGCTATTGCTTTGAGTTACGTGATCAAAATCTGTCAAAATGAGCGACGCGCGCGATTCGCTCGCCTCAGTCTGTACGAAGCTTTATGTCATATTATCATTTATTTCATTCATTTGTATTTTTTTTTATCAAGCTCACGTATCAAAGTTCAAACTTCAATTCACATTATTTAATAATTTATATTTCGATAGGCCGACGTTGTTTTGCGTGCTTCAAATATAGGTATTAGATTATCAGAAATGTCTACAGTTGGTTCAGTTAGTCGCCTACTCTTGGCTCAAAACCTAAAAAGTGGCAGAGTTGCTGCCATCTCCAGTACCGGCTTCGTGAAGTTTTACAGCGTCGGTAAGTATTGTCCTAACCTCCGATTGCACACGTTGCTTGGAATACCTACCTGGTTAACAACTTTATAGACTTTGGAGCCAATTTTAGGTGTGAGTTTATTACTTTTGCTCACTAAATAACCAATACCTACTGAATCTAACTCTCCGACCTTTTACTTCGACCAACAGCTTGTACAGATAGTTAATAGAATAGATTTTGTACAATTTGCTATCTTATACTGTTATGATGCTTGAAACATAAAGGAACATCACTCTCCAGCTTAACATTTTTAAGGCAAGCAAGGATTATCCCCGCAAATTGCTAATACGATGGAACCTTGTCACATTAACATCCTCGTTAACGTCATCCGCAACTAAAAATGACATATAACAAAGGTTATCCGTAACTAAAAATTACATGGAGCAATATAATTCGAATAGGTAATTTAATATATTAGTTCCTTGACGCTGACCCTGCATGAGGCCGGCTCAATATAGCTTAAGCTATTCCGTCAACGCCGACCTGGCCGCATGAGACCGGCAACTTGTTCACGTGGTCTTCTTTTGTCTCTTTTCTTCTCTGGTGCTAATTATTTTTAGGGGGGTATACAGCAGGCGCAGATGAGTTAATTATAGAATTATAATTTTGGTCTAGGTATTTAAAAAAAATTACAATTGTTTTTGAGGTTAAAAACATGGCCGCCAGGTCCTTTACCAATTTGCAGGAAAATTATGTGTTTCAATCATATTGGCAGCTGTGAACCACCACTTGCTCCTCCCACCCACTTACATCTAAATTGTGTTTTGTGCATCATCTCGTACAACATTCTGAGCTGCTAATAAAATTGAAATTTTAATAGTTTGACTTATGCAATGCAAATTATATGCATTAAAAAAACAATTAATCTGCTCTAACCAAAAATTACAGTAGTTTCAAAATTATGACCATCAGCCAATTTATTTTAATGTCCCCACTGCTGGGGCACAGACCTTCCTTATGAGTGGATAAGGAGGATGGGCCATAACCCACCACGCGGGCCCAATGGACCAACGGCTTAACGTGCCTTCCAAAGCACAGAGGAGCTCGAGATAATACATTTTTGGTCACCCATCCCATGACCGACCCTTGCTAATGTGGCAATCGCTGGGCCAGGTGCTATACCACTGCGCAACTGAGCCGACAGAAGAACAGTTCAAAAAGTAACATTTTCACGATAAAAGTAACATTTTCTTATTTTATGTAGAAATCGACTCTTAATGGCACTTTAATACGATTATGTAACTAATATAATATACTGTTGTTGCTAAGTAGAACATAAATGACTGTTCATTATTTGTACACCACTATCTTATCTCTGCAACTTACTGACTGTACTGGAAAACATGATAAAATGGGTAACCTCGAAAGAGTACTGTTTGTAATTGAACTTGAACATTTTTATCAAGATTACATCATGACAAAATTTATGAAAGAGAAATATTTTTAATTTATTAATTCTACCTAATGTTGCTGTCAGTTCAAAAGGACATATGTAAAAATAATGTATGTTCGACTTAAGGCAATTTTACAAAAACTAGTTTAAAATATAGACCTTTGGTCAATTACCTTAAAGTCCAAAATTGTCAAACAACAGACTACTTATGGCATTTTAACACAATGAAGATTTCGTTCAAAACTATATAAACAGCTGATAAAACAAAATAAAAAAAATACATATGTCCTTTTGAACTGACAGCGATGTTACAAAATTTTCAACAACTTAAAATGTTGAAATAAGCTTGTCAATGACTTGATAAAATCTACCCTCCTAAAATATGGATTAAAATCTAGTAATATAATAAGTCTATGATTAAAATTAAATTAATTTATTGAGAAACTATCCTATGGCAGTGAAAGCCATAGTTAAGCCATGTTAAAGTTTATTCTGTAAGCATTTGAAAGTAATGGAAAAATATGTCCACTATCTAACTGGCAAAATGTGTGCACTTTCTTAAATTGCCTGGCCTTGTTATAAATAATATCATTCACATCAAAACATGCTGCGTGCATTAAGTCATAAGAAATATTGATGATGTATATTTTTTCTTCAGCTCCTAATTATGAGAATATCAAAGTTGAAGTCGTTGGCGCAAAGAAGAATGTTGGTCTTATACAGTTGAACAGGCCAAAAGCACTGAATGCGCTATGCAAGCCGTTGTTCCAGGAACTTGGCAAGGCAGTCAAGGACTTTGATGCCGATGCTACTATCTCAGCTATTATTCTCACAGGTATTTGCTGACACTTATAATTTTTACTTTGTACCGTTTTCACAAGTTCCAGAAGAGTTAAAATACTTAAAAGTTAATTTTGTAGAAATGGTTTCAATTTTTTTTTTATTATACCTATTGGTTCTAGGCTGCTGTCTGGAACATTTTGAACAGACCCTTAATGTTAACAAACACGTAACATCATATTCTATTCCTGTTTCAATCTAACTTTGGATATCTTAGATATGGCTACATTAGGCTAACCAAACCAGTGAATCACCTGTTTTATCATTAGTAGACTTAGATAGAAATACTTAAATGACTGTTGATCAGATCAGTTGAGTGTGTAAAGTGATCTGAATCTCCTCTATTCACTCCCTAGATAGCCATCATCAGATCATAGCTAGCTTTCCGCCAAGGATCAACCTAGGTTGATCCTAGGAAACAAGCTTCAAAGTTACCTTGTTTGTATGAAAATCTACTGTCTTTATGTGACTGCCACTATATAAATTAATGATATTTGTAGGCAATGAGAAGGCCTTCGCCGCTGGCGCCGACATCAAGGAGATGCAGAACAACACATACAGCACCAACCAGAAGCAGGGCTTCCTGCAGGAGTGGGAGGACATCAGCAACTGCGGCAAGCCCATCATCGCCGCGGTCAACGGGTTTGCTGTTCGTTTCAACTTTATTTTTTCTTATCTTGCAATCACTCAGATCCTTACTTCCTTACTAATATTATAAATGCGAAATTCTTTTAGCTAAAATGTCCTTTCGCGATTTTAAGCGTACAGCCGAACAACCATTCGGCCTTTCTATTTTCGGTATTTCATCCATAGGTCTTGTAAAATTCGGTCTTCGGTATAGTAATACATACCCCTGAAATCTTGCAATCAGTCAGATCCTTACTTCCTTACTAATAGGTATTATAAATGCGAGAGTCCGTTTATTTGTTTGTTACACCTTCACGTCTTAACTACTGAACCAATCATGAAATTTTGCATACACGTTTTGTCAGGGGTACAGAGAAGGACATAGTATTGTCCCGAGACTCCCGAGGGATAGCAAAAAACTTTCCACGCAGACGAAGTCGCGGGCGGCCGCTAGTAGACTATAAACAGATGGTTTGTAGTCAGTCAGTTTTGACTTTATGCATTATTTTCATCAATTCTGAATCAAAATCTTTGATATTTTATTTTATACCAGCTTCCACCAGTAACTTCGTCTGCGTGGACATTCCGAATATTTCTAGGGAACCTTTGCCCGGGATAAAAAGTATCGTGTTTTAATTCAGGCTATAACTATCTGTGCCACATCAAAATCCGTTCAGCTGTTTTTGCGTGATTGTGTACAGGCCTCGGCACGGATCTTGAGCGGTGACATTTAATGTGCAGAAGTCAGTTTAGACCTTATTGGTGGGAGACGTGGCGACCGTAAACATGTGCAGTAAAATGACTGATGTTGGCATTCACAAAGAATATTAGAATGCACTTAAATTAACAATAGACAGTGATCCATGGCAACATCACTCGAAAATGTATGGCAAAGAGAAAAAAATCCAGATTAAAACACGCAAGTGCTGTGAAGTTGCCGCAGATTACTATCTATTATCTATTTACCCCCAGCAGATCCAATAATCGATCCCCAGATAAGGATACGCCTAATCCAGATTAGTTGCTAATCAACTGTCGTAAATTTTTTACACGACTGCCCAAAGCAAAAAAAGTGTATATGTGTTCAGGGTTCATGTATGTGAGTTTCTTTATTCCACCATAACTTCTAAATGCCTTAACTGATTTGGATAAATGGGGTATCGTTAGAATCCTTACAGCATCGCGAGTGACACTGGCTATATTTTTTTTAGAAAATATCAATATGGCGACTCTACGACGCCATTTTCATATGCGAAAATTTTTTTTTTCTTCTATTATTACAATACGGGCATCAAATGAAAGGCCTTGATGAGCACATTCTAAAACTATATAATATGTCACTAAAATGTGTGAAATAAAAATAAATAAATTTAAAAAATATTAAAAACACGACTGCTCTGCCAAAAACGAACTAAAAAGTTAAACAACAAGTGTCATTGCAGTCGGGGAACCTCTTTCATCAAAAATTGTTCCATAATAAGGTCCCCGACTGCAATGACACTTGTTGTTTAACTTTTTAGTTCGTTTTTGGCAGGACAGTCGTGATTTTACTTTTTTTTTTAATATCAACCGTTACATACATAACAACTAACCTGGATAAACCCCTAATTCTGTGGATTGATTATTAATCGCAATGTACTTACTGATGTTTCCTCGTACAGCTAGGTGGCGGTTGCGAGCTAGCCATGCTCTGCGACATAATCTACGCGGGCGAGAAGGCGAAGTTCGGGCAGCCGGAGATCAACATCGGCACGATCCCCGGCGCCGGCGGCACGCAGCGCCTGCCGCGATATGTCGGCAAGTCCAAGGCCATGGAGATCGTGCTCACGGGCAACTTCATCGGTGCTCAAGAGGCTGAGAAGATGGGTAAGCACTTTTTACAGACTCATTTCGTCAGTAAAATATGATAATCTATGCCAAAACTGCGGCGGCACCCAGCGCCTGCTGCAGTACGTCGGTAAGTCCAGGGCCATGGAGATCGTCATCATGTCACAGAAGGAGATCGCCGAGAGGGTCCGCGAGGCGGATACGGGTGCAGACCCGATACGTCGGCGAAGAGCGGGGGGAAGGAGAAGGCGCTATGCGCATCTCATCCCTCCCTAGTAGTAGTTCAGGGTCAGGGCGGCAGAACGGGGAATTCTGTCGTTCACTTAGGCCCTGGAGGTGGAAGAGCACTCGTGTGTTCCCGAGTGCCACACCGTAGGAGATGCTTGTCCTCAAGGAGAGGGAGTCCGAAGGGACCGGCGCAGGGCGGAGACACGGTGACTGCCACACCGATCCCGCTTGTCCTCGTCCAATGCGCGGAAGGAACACCCCGGGGTTGTTAGTGGATGCACCACATAACCGCCCCCGTGTTCCCCGCGCGGGGGTTGTATGCGAAGGCATTTTCCCCGGGAAAAAAAAAAAAAAAGGCCATTGAGATCGTGCTCACGGGCAACTTCATCGGTGCTCAAGAAGCTGAGAAGATGGGTAAGCACATTTTACAGACTCATTTCGTCAGTAAAATATGATGGTCTATGAAAAACGTCACATTGTTCATACATGCAGTCATTGAAATTTTCGCGTACAGTACCGCCTCTCGACGTGGCGTCCTTGAACGTGTTAATGTTAAGTACGGTCAACGGCACGCTGGGCTTCCAGAACAGGGTAATTATATTCAATCAATTTTATACTTAAATGCAAGGCTCTAAAGGTTCAAAATAAATTACAGATTTTTGACAAGTTTTGTATAATTCACTTCTCAAGCTTACGTCCTCACTAGACATGAAATAAAACCATTTTTAACGGATACTAGCGCGGTTTTATTGTAAGTACTTTGGTAATTAGTTGGTATTTGGTTTGATTTTTGGTTTTCCCGACGTTTCGGCAACTTTGCATCTGCCGTAGTCACGGGGGACTGAAGCTACCCGTGAGTCTACCCTCAAGCGATGACTTTTTTTTAGACGTTCAGAAATTAAAATTTAACAAAAAAATTTTTTAATTGTTTTATGTTGATTTATAATTTAATTTTATGAATTATTTAGTGCTAAAAAGAGAGAGAATCTACTGAAACTACCACCATTTTATAAAATTGGGAGGCCCCTTCAAGGAGGGAATGATACGGTTAGTTCCTTTTGCAAATAAATAAATTAATATAAAAGACGGAGGTCGGTTTTCCTCTCCAAGTTTTCTTTCGCCATTTCTTTCCTCTCTCTATCAGAATGACTTTTTCGCTGAACGACCATTCACGTTGAATGACATGAAAGCAAGATACCTAGATAGCCGAAAGACAATTCAGCTACATGACATAAAAGCAGAGTGCCCAGTCAGCAGAGAGTCAACTCAGCCGGACGACATAAACGCAGAATGACATAGTAGCAAAACGTCTGGAATTGCAAAAGTCCGTATGTTTAAAATACCTTATTAGCCGGAAGTCAAATTAGTTGGATGACAAAAACATAGAATAAGATAGTAGCGAAAACGTCTGCAAAAGAAAATAGTCTGAATCGTGGAGGTTAAGCAACTTTCGCAAGGGTCGGTAATGGGATGTGTGACCAAAAAATGTATTATCTCGAGCTCCTCACGTGCCGGACTACAGCTGCGCCACAAAAAAAAAAGTTGGAAATCTGACTTTTTGACTATGCCATGATGAAGTCTATAGTTTGTCGGAGTTTGTCGCCAAAAACCAGAGTTTGTCGGTCTTCCGTTTAGGAGATACATGTGGCTCAGCTGTAGAGACGTCTCTACAGCTGCGCCACACAGATTTCGAAAACGGAAGGTCGTAGCGAAAATCTGATTACTTGTATGTATAGCCGTTAGTTTGTCGGAGTTTGTCGCACAAAAACCAGAGTTTGTCGGTCTAGCGTTTAGGAGATACGTGTGGCGCAGCTGTAGAGACCGTCTCTACAGCTGAGCCACACAGATCTCGAAAACGGAAGGTCGTAACAGAAATCTGATTACTTGTGTGTGTAGCCGGTAGTTTGTCGGAGTTTGTCACCAAGAACCAGAGTTTGTCGGTCTTGCGTTTAGGAGATATGTGAGGATACGCTGTGGAGACCTTTCTACCTGGGTCTTGAGAACGGAAGGTCGTAGCAAAAATCTGATAACTCGAGTGTGTAGCCATTAGTTTGTCGGAGTTTGTCACCAAAAATCAGAGTTTGTCAATATTACGTTTAGAAGATATGTGGGGATATGCTGTAGAGATATTTCTACCTGGATCTCGAGAACGGAAGGTCGTAGCGAAAATCTCACATATCTCCTAAACGCAAGACCGACAAACTCTGGTATTTGGCGACAAACTCGGTCGAACTACCGACTATAGATATGACTAATCAGATTATCGCTACGACCTTCCGTTCTCAAGATCCAGGTAGAAAGGTCTCCACAGCGTATCCTCACATATCTCCTTAACGCAAGACCGACAAACTCTGGTTCTTGGTGACAAACTCCGACAAACTACCGGCTACACACACGAGTAATCAGATTTCTGTTACGACCTTCCGTTTTCCAGATCTGTGTGGCTCAGCTGTAGAGACGTCTCTACAGCTGCGCCACACGTATCTCCTAAACGCAAGACCGACAAACTCTGGTTCTTGGTGACAAACTCCGACAAACTACCGGCTACACACACGAGTAATCAGATTTCTGTTACGACCTTCCGTTTTCGAGATCTGTGTGGCGCAGCTGTAGAGACGTCTCTACAGCTGAGCCACATGTATCTCCTAAACGGAAGACCGACAAACTCTGGTTTTTGGCGACAAACTCCGACAAACTATAGACTTCATCATGGCATAGTCAAAATGTCAGATTTCCAACTTTTTTTTTTGTGGCTCAGCTGTAGTCCGGCACGTGAGCTCCTCCGTGCTTCGAAAGGCACGTTAAGGAGTCGTTAACACCCACCAATCCGCATTGGACCCGCGAGGTGGGTTATGGCCCATCCTCCTTATCCACCCATAAGGAAGGCCTGTGCCCCAGCAGTGGGAACATTAAAAATGGCTGATGGTCATAGGAACAAACAAATAATAAATGTATATCAATAAACTAAGCATCTATAAGGGCATTTAGTGTTCATGTCTATTTAGTAACTATGGCATTAAATATCCAGACGTTTTGCTACTAAGGCGTTTAGCGTTCATGACTATATAGTAACTATGGTGTTTTAATATAAAGACGTTTGGGCGATATTGTCATTTTACAACGTAGGTATTCTGATAGTGACCCGTATCATTAGATCTTACAGTGTGTGTGAGGGGCTTAAGCTTGTGAATGATGGGGTCGCAAGCTGGTGGAATTTTCCAACCATCATCTCTATTGAAATTAGGATATTTATTTATTTCGATAGCCTCGCGGAGCATTCTAGGAATAAATCTACGTTCTCTAGCAAGGATTTGGGGTTTGTCAAATCTAATATAATGGTTGGGCTCTTCAAAGGCGTATTCATTCACTCACTGCAGACTTGTTATCGCGCCTATGTTTCATGTAAGCTACATGCTCTTTGACGCGGCGGGTCCCTATGCTTCTCTTTGTTTGTCCCCCATGACCACGGCAGCTGCAAAGTTGCCAAAACGTCGGGAAAACCAAAAATCAAACCAAATACCAACTAATTACCAAAGTAATTTCAATAAAACCGCGCTAGTATCCGTTAAAAATTGTTTTATTTCGTATAACCTTATGTGCTGCTGACTGTACAATGCAAATAAATTAACAATAGACAGTGATCTGCTGCAAATTACAATACATCATTTTGTACTGCAAAGCGCTCTAAAGTTGATAACTTCTGTCCGTGCTTCTGTTATACAATGTTAAATTATTTGCTATGATATTGATTGACCTTATTTCTGTGCTGAACAAAAAGTATTTATTTCTTTCCTTTTTTCTTTGGCGTTCTATTGGCGGCCTTTACTAGGGCTAAGCCCTAGCCCTAGCCTAGCACTAGGACTTACATCGACAAAGCCACACTAACAGAAAAATGTTAATTGCAGGTCTGGTCAGCCGAGTATTCCCAGTGGAGAAGCTTCTAGAAGAAACAATAAAGCTGGCAGAACGGATCGGCACGCACTCGCCGCTGATCGTGAGGATGGCCAAGCAAGCCGTCAACCAGGCCTACGAGACCTCGCTGCGCGCCGGCCTGCAGTATGAGAAGTCCATCTTCTACGGCACTTTTGCCACGGTCAGTATTGTTACAAACATTTTATATGATAAAGGAGACCCGTCGTCACGAAAAAACCGGCCAAGTGCGAGTCGGACTCGCACACGAAGGGTTCCGTACCATAAAACGGCAAAAAAACACGTTTGTTGTATAGGAGCCCCCTTAAATATTTATTTTATTCTGTTTTTAGTATTTGTTGTTATAGCGGCAACAAAAATTACATCATCTGTGAAAATTTCAACTGTCTAGCTATCACGATTCATGAGATACAGTTTAGTGGCAGACGGACAGACGGACAGCGGAATCTTAGTAATAGGGTCCCGTATTTACCCTTTGGGTACGGGACCCTAAAAATGCTGATCTTGTATACAATTGAACTTCGACTTAAATAGCCAATAATATCTGCTACATGAATCAAGTTCTTTCTTAATTTTAGTTCATGTAGAAAAAATGGAAGAAAAGTCACTGAAATGTAAATACATGGCTGCATAAACCATAATTTCTTAACTTTTTTCGAAATTAAAAAAGTGAAATGTCAACTTTACTTCAATTTGACATTGACAGCTTACATTTTTCTTTTTTTTAAGATTATTGGCTTGGATTAAACAACAATTGACATTTGGTTGACAGAAACCAGAGATTATTAAGTGAACAAGTACAAGCAGATTCTGTATCACAGATTCAAAAATTAAAAAAGTATACAACTCTAGCATAATATAACGGGGTCTCCTTTTACAATCAAATTTGCTTTTCAAAATACCATTGTAATATGCAAAAAATCTAAAAATTTTATTGTAATAAGCTTCCATAAGCAACTGGAATAGAAACTCATGTATGACTGAAGATGACGTAAGATCGATATCTTAGTTAGCGATGCTAACCATAGACAATCGGGGTATTTTGCGATGCTAATTTCATACACTTAAAATATGTCACTTCTATTTTATTCGAATATTCGGAAAGCCACTTGCTTGATTAAGTAGGGGTAAGAACAGTTCAGTATTCCTCATTTAGTAAATTTAATGTTTCCTATAGTGGCTGGACGACGTATGATATAATGTTATTATAAATTGTTTGATAAATACACTTAATATTCTCATTCTTATTTTTTTTTCACTTTTTTTATAGGAGGACCGCAAAGAAGGAATGACTGCATTCGTCGAGAAGAGGCCACCAAACTTCAAGAATGAATAAGATAAAGAGTGTTCAATTTCCCATTGTTTAGGCTGTATTTAGTGCTATACGGACGGACGAGCCTTCCAGTTGGCAGATAATAGACTGTATTGTATAAGAAATAGAGTTTACATTAACATGCGCCAACACGGCCGAGTCGCCCGCAATACGTACGACGCGGCGGCATCCGGAAACTATTGCCACCGCCATACAATCTAATAAAGGGATCGTCCTTGTAGCACTAAGTATATAGGTACCATAGAGTTAAGGAAAAGTGCAATCAATTTATATTCCACTTTTACATTGTTATTATGAATCATGGTTATACAGCAAAATATACATTTTATTTTTAGTCATAAATTTTTATTGGGGCTGACTAATAACTAGATACCGTCCTGTTTCTGCGTTAGCCTCGTATTTACCGAATGTGAACTTTACAGGAACCATAGACATAGAAAAATTTTCGCTGCGCTCAAGGAACCTATTTCTATGACAGGAACTGATAAAAATGGTTTATTTTTTTCTGGTATTTGTCGTTATCTTAAGCTTTGTCCAGACTAGTAAAATTTGAGTGTATCAGATCACCGTCGCGTATCATCGACGTGTATCATTTGGCTAGTGTGGACGCAAAACGATACGCGATCATGCTACACACCGTATCTGATACACCCCGATCCGTATGTAACCGCGTATCAAACGGCTTTCCGCCTTGTTTACACTTACGTATCGGAGTCGTGTATCGTATCGGATCGGCAGTATTACGTAGTGTAGACGCATTTTGATACTGTATCATGATACGACTATGTGATTTGATACGATGATACACCGCGATCCATCTCGAGGCGGTTTTTGCCCGATCATCAAAGGGGATATGCAATGCCGCTACACAATTTTGACAAGTTTGTATGTACGTGTATACATTTTTGCACTCCTCCGCTGGTTGATGACATACATTTTTGTTGCTCGCGTTTTTTTGTTGACTAGGGAAAGATACGAGGAAAATGTACAGGCCCACATTCACGACACGCGTTGTTGATACGCTGACAAGATACAGTATCCTAAGTGTTACGTGGTTACTAAGCCCGTTTTGGGCTAATGGAGATAGTGATACGATGCAGTCGAAATGAGCGTCCACACTTAGGATACGAATATTTGATACGATACGGCTGATTTTGATCGTCAAGATGATACAAGTCTGGAGAAAGCTTTACGTACCTACGTTTATAAGGTGAGTTTAAATGCAAAACCGAAACAATACTTATATAGACAATGATCCGCACCCTGATTATCTAAAAAGAAACTATTTAGCGACCGGTTTCATTCCACATACAATGCTACTTTTCTTTGGTATGTTTTTTTTTATTCAAAAAGAAGTAGCAATGGATCACTATCATCTATGAACTGCAACCGGTTGCTAGGTGGTTTCTAATTAGATAATCAGCCCGCCGCTGAGTGCAGCGGATCACACGGATAAAATGTACTCTATGGCAACCGATGACCCAGCGATTAGCCTGCTAGAATGCACTTATTATCTATGGAGTCAGCTGTCAAAAGTGACAGATACTTGTCAGTGTCACGTTATAATACGACTAATTTTCTCATGTCGGTGGAGTTTTCGACGTTTTCGATAATGTTTTGACTTTTGTTTGAGCAAATTGTAGTAAACTTATAGCGCCACTTACGGCTTTTCAATAACATTTTGAATTTGGTCGATTAATGTTATTCTGTCAAAGGAATTACGCTCAGGGTTGCCAACTGTACGAGGTTCCTCGTACAAATACGAGAATTGACGTCTTGAATACGAGGCAAAATTAGGCAAAAATCACCAAATACGAGGATTTCACAAAATAGTTTTCATACAAAATTGGTAATGTACGAGATTTTGAACAGATTTTGTGTGGAAATACGATAATCTCCACCAAATCTGTACGAGAATTTATTTAAATGGGTTGGCAACCCTGATTACGCTACGCTATCCGCGGAATCGGAAAAATTAATTTACTTTGGAATTTAGATAATTAGCATAAATGGAATCTAGTTTCCAGCATGCAAATTAAACACGAATGAATTAGTACAGATCTATTTATAAATATTTTCATTCTGTGTTGGTAGTGTCAATAAAATAGTTTCCATGTTTTGGGATCATGTTTACCGAAATCGTCATATTATGCAGGAGTTTGAGGATATAGAAGTGCACAAAACTAGTGTATCGGTATTCGTAGCGTTGTTTTATCTGGAAATGCTCTATATCCTCATCATGACGCTGTCAATTCTCAACAGGTTAAACCAAAACATGCCTTCATAGAGGGATTCGGCTCCATCCACATCTTATAGCCAGGTAAGCTAACGTCGGCTTTTCATATTTTCCATAGCTCTATTTCTAGGTATATTATTCCAATATATTTAGGGTCGGTGCAGTGCGTCCTCTTCCATACCTTCTTGTCACTTGTCATCTCCTCATCCACTCCTCACATTCATATCATTCCGCACACAATCCATGCATTTTTTCTGCGGTCTTCTTCTTTCCAGCCATCAACATCCAATATCCATTACTCTTCTAGTAACAAGTTGCTATAACTGTGCTATGACAAATCAAACCTATGACCTTCTAAATAAATATAAATTATAATATAATCCATGGTACTATGCCCGTCAATTGGTAATGCGCTGGAACCTTGTCACTTTAACATCCACGTTGACGTGATCCACAACTAAAAATGTCATGAAACAAGATAATTCTAATAGATAATCTAATATTTTAATCATTGAATTATTATTTTCAATAAGATAGGGTCTAGGTATATAAAAAATTTACAATTGTTTTTCATTTTTGAGGTTAAAATCATGGCCGCCTGGCGCATTACCAATTGACGGGGATAGTAGGTACAATAGGCCTATCATTCAATAAGTGCCTTTATAATACATGCAGAAATACAATAGTATAATATACCAAGTCAAGTTTATTAAAACTGTTTTAATGTAGTCAAAATTACAGGTGTTCTTGAATATAAAAAAATGAGTTGGAACCTTAGGCCGACTTCTGAAAAGCTGTATTTATACAGAGGCAAAGATGAAAATGATGATGTATTTGTGGAAGCTGCTCTGCATCAACACCAGATCGATGGCATAAGATTCCTCTTCAAACAGTTCAAAAGGGTAATATTAATACAGATCTTTTTTTGGCAAAAATAATCTTTTTGACAATAAAGTAATGCACCCCCTTAACCAGTGGTCATCATACTGTGACCCGCAGGCCACATGCGGCCCGCGGACAATATTAGTGCGGCCCGCGACCAAGCAAATAATTTTAGGAGATGATATCTCTTCATTGAGTTGGAAAATAAAGACTCACATTAGTCACAAGTAGCAATTACCATAAAAAATCTAGGGAGCATTCGGGTTTTGACAGCTCACAAAAAAACGTGTTAACAATATTATTGATTGGTGGTGCCAACTAAATAATACAAGAATGTGCCTTACACTGTCCTATGTCTGTCCGCAGTGATACCTTACGTTGTCCTATGTGGCCCTTGATCAGATAAATGTGATGACCACTGCCCTAAACGATCAAAACTGCTTGTCAATTATTTACATTGCAACAGCTTGTCAATCACATTTTGATCATCTTGGAGCAATGCTTAACACGCTCCACAGAATAGAAATTACAGTGGCCAATCAAAAGTAGGCCACGCCCCAAATGGTAAATAGTAATGACAAAAAATGCTTGATCGTCTAGGGCAAGGGTGTCAAACTGATTTTTCTAAAGAGCCATTTAGCATGGGCTTGTGGTGTGAGTGTTCCTTTCTTAGAAATTGATTTAACCATACGAAGAATTTAAGAAATAATTGTGTAAACTTGATGGTAAAATCGAAAAATTTGTGAAACCTATGTCATAGTAGAACCAAATAAGTAAAGTCTGTCCATCCTTACTTGTCTTATATGGTAAACAATCTTCACCCAACTCTTTATTGAAATAATCATTTATAAAATAAAACAAATGGTTTTCCACACATAGATTACGAAATAAAAGGTTAATAAATTAACAAGAATTTCATAAACTTACTAACATATTTTTAATTAACGATTTAAGTTTAAAAGACGTATGACAACTGTCAAAAACTGTTTACTAAATAAGACAAGTAAGGATGAACAGACTTTAAGTCATCTTACTCATTATACGCACGAACGCGGTTTGTATGTGGGCGCGCCCGTACGTATGCGTCGTCGCACGCACACACTGACAAAATTTAAAGGTGATAAAGGTGCAACAGTCATGGCTGCGCCGTACGTAATCCCGCTCGCGCTTACGTACGCTTCACGCCGCCGCCTACAGTACATACCATGCTTTCCAAAGATATTATTGCAAAAAGATTTGTAAGAATGAGGATATATTTTACATTAACTTTAAATAATAAGGCATTTCGGACTTGTCAAAACAGACGAATTTTTTTTTATATCAATTGTGTAATTTTGTTAAAAATCATAAATTCCTACAGGAAAAAGTACTTTTAATGCCTATTATGGAAAGTTTTCAATTTCCGAATTGAAAGATTTATTATTTTGATAAGTGTAGGTAAATGAAAAAGTAAGAAACAGTTAATAGTGTAAAAAATAAAATTTCATAATCATTTTATTTTATTTGAATAAACATTTTTTAGTAAAGCCACGTTTTAATTAATCCTATTTCGACTGTAAGTTTTCAAATCACATAACATGACGTAGGCAATGAAAACATTGTAGTCAGTTCCTGAAAACAATGAATTTAATGTAAACTGTAATTTGACAGATAGATGTGATACATTGCTACTTTTTTTTAAGTAAGTTTTTATTGGTGTCAAAACGAAGGTGCCAATGTATCACATACATCTGACACACATTAACATTAACTTCATTTTTTTAGTCGATAGACCCGCTGGTTTACGTACAAAAAAATAAAATAAAACTTTGTATTATAGTTCCCTGATGCTTACCCTACAAGGAAAAAAATATTGTGTATAGAGATTGACCTCGCATTTTTGACGATTGAATAAACTAGCGATGTGACAGCCCTACGTGTTTAAGCTGTATCGCTCGCTCGAGGCTCGAGTTGGCCTACTTATTTGGTTCTACTATGCCTATGTAGACTAAGTTATGGTCGATTATATAGAACACTCATACCGCCCGCCTCGCGAAAACGCCATTCTTGATATCATACAATGTAGTAGACGTATGTTAAAAAAATATGTATGGAACATTTGTGCTTAATTTGTGAAAACTATTCACGAAATAATCAATTCATTATAATGGTTAATTTGGATTTTATAAGGGTTTTTTAGGAACACTCACACCACACACTGTGTGGTGTGAGTGTCACTCACATGAGCATTGAAAAAGGAACAAAATGTTTAATTGCTCTTGATCTAGCATGTCAAGAGCAATTAAACTGCTCTCTAAAATTTGCTCTGAATCCGAATTATAATATACAGAAATAATATTTCAATATTATTCAGTTAAAGATAGTGATTTTAGTAACACTCACACCACACAGTGTGTGATGTGAGTGTTCCTAAAAAACCCTTATAAAGTCCAAATTAACCATGATAATGAATTGATTATTTTGTGAATAGTTTTCACGAATTAGGCACAAATTTTCCATACATATTTTTTTAACATACGTCTAGTACATTGTATGATATCAAGAATGGCGTTTTCGCGAGGCGGGCGGTATGAGTGTTCTATATAATCGACCGTAACTTAGTCTACATAGGATTCACAAATTTTTCGATTTTACCATCAAGTTTGCACAATTATTTCTTAAATTCTTTGTATGGATAAATCAATTTCTAAGAAAGGAACACTCACACCACACGCACATCATTTAGCGGCCCGACTCAAAATCACACTCAAACACATACTAAATTAAAATCTTTATTTATTTAGTTTTAGTAAATTTTCATACAATATGTAGTGTGGCATCGAATGCGGTCTAAAATACTCACTGGATAGATTCTGGTCGTGGGCCGTATTGAGATGGCTTGCGGGTCGGATGTGGCCCGTGGGCCGTATGTTTGACACCCCTGGTCTAGGGTAGAGATGCACAAACTGCGGACCACATGTGGCCTCTCGGCAATATGCCAAAGGCCCGCCAACAAAATAATCTGTCTTACATTTGAAAGAAAATTATTTTTTTACGACTTTTATTTTTAATTTGTGCTGGTGGCCTGCCATTAGTTCATCATTTGCCCAAGTGGCCCATGGTATCAATAATTCTGTGCATCCCTGGTCTAGGGGCTGCTAAAATGTAAAGCTGATCATGTTTGCACGAATAGACCCTGTACGGTCAAAGCAAACAAGCAATAAGATGTACACACTTTAGAACTATGTCACATTCAACTCTCAGTGTGAAAATGTCAAAGGTTATTCAATAACGTAATGTGACATAAGTTCTTAAGTGTGTACATCTTATTGCTCGTGACTGTACACATTTTTTTTAATCCAACGAATTGATGCAGAGTTAATTATTTACAGAAGAAACCAGGTGTTATTCTGAATAACCCAGTTGGTTATGGGAACTCTTTGCAAGTAACCTTGTTCCTTGGAGCCATCCAGCACTTACTCAAAAAACCAATACTGATCATATGTGAGGATAATGAAGAATACACTTGGCTTGAACTATTCCAGAAACATACACAGAGTTATCATGGTATGTCATTGGTTAGGTATTTGTTTACTTTATAAAGGATTCTCAATAGGTACTTTAAAAAGCAGTTGTATGGCAGCATTGCCAACACTGTTGGTTGAATATTTGTTCTTCAGGAAATAAAAAAATGTATTATGGGAATCTTTAGGTAGTAAGTTGGGTTATGTAAATGGACGGACTGCAAGGGCGTCGCCAAGGGTGGGTCAGTTTAAGAAAACAAACAAGCCTACATGCATATACCTAGAATTCAAGTGTTGTATCATTTACTAAAAACTGATCCTATCTAGCTGCTTAATGTGGCAGCTGGCTTTTAGGCCATTAATAATGAAATGTTAGAGAAACTCGTCACTGCACAGTAGGATAGAGGAGGGGCCAGGCCTTCAAAATTGAAATCCCGTCGGACAAGCGAGTGCTCTACCGACAACTGGTATCATTGTCTTCAGCATAATCTCCTGAACAATAATATAGCGGTTGTCGCATTATAAAGTGGTGGAGGGGGGAGGGGGGGGGAGGAAAAAGGTGCAAAACTCGGTTATCAGAGTTTGGCTAATTTCTCAATAACCACTTGTTCGATTTAAACAAATAAACTGTCATATGGTAGGTAATATTCTTAACAACAGATTTTATCAAACAATGGTTTTTGTAGATACTATAGTTTATGAAATATTTAGATAAAATATGAATTTCAAATGAATATTTTGTTTTGTTTTGTAGAATTGAAGCAGTAAATTGAAATAAACTACTATGTAATTAAAACTATGAAGATTTGCTCCAGAAAAAAAATATCGGTGAATAGCCCAGTCATTCCCTTATATAGAATAATAAACTTGTTAGACATTTTTGTCTAGTAACTAGCTAAAAAAATTTTTTTTGTGTCGCGTGGCGAAATTTTTTCTTCCATTTTTTTTTTCTTAAATCCTCTACAGAATTAAAAGAATGAAGATTTGCCTCAGGAAAAAAATAACGGTAAATAGCCCAGTTATCCCATTATATAGAAGATAAACTTATCAAACATCTTTGTCTGGTAATTATGTTAAAAAAAATGTTTTTATTGCGTGGCGAATTTTCTTTATCTCTTTTTTTTCGAAAATCCTCTACAGAATTAAGACAAAATTTGCCCCATAAAAAAAAAAAATAGTGAATGGTCCAGTTATTTTTCTATATAGAATAATAAATTTGTGAAACATTTTTGTCTAATAACTGTGTTACAAAATATTTTGTGGTGCGTGGCGAAATTTTCTTTACAATTTTTTTTTCGAAAATCCTCTACAAAATTAAATCTATGATGATTTGCCTCAGAAAAAAATGCTGGTGAATAGCTTAGTTATTGCACTATACAGAAAAATAAACTTATCAAACATTTTTGTCTAGAAATTATGTTAAAAAAAAATATTTCTGTCACGCAGCGAAATTTTCTCTAACATATAATTTTTCAAAAAATCTTCTACAGAATTAAAACTATGAGTATTTTCTCCAGAAAAAAATAAAGTAAATAGATCAATTATCCCACTATATAGATTAATAAACTTATCAAACATTTTGGTCTAGTAACTGTGTTAAAAATTGTTTTGTGTCACATAACACAAAGTTATGTTTAAATGAGTTTGCAAGGCACAAAATATTTTTTAACACAGTTACTAGGCAAAAATATTTGAAAAGTTTATTATTCTATATAGTGAAATAACTGGGCTATTCACAATTATTATTTTTTTCTGGGGCAAATCGTCATAGTTTTAATTCTGTAGAGGATTTTCGAACAAATTGTAGAAAAAATTTCACCTCGTGAACAAATAAACATTTTTTAACATAGTTACTAGACAAAAATGTTTATCATGTTTATTATTTTATATATAGTGGAATAACTGGGCTATTCACCAGTATTTTTTTTCCGAGGATAATCTTTATAGTTTTAATTCTGTAGAGGATTTTCGAAAAAAATGGTAGAAAACATTTCGCCACGCGACCCAAAAAATTTTTTAAGCATAGTTACTAGATAAAAATGTTTAACAAGTTTATTACTCCATAAAGTGAAACAACTGTGCTATGTACAAATATTTTTTTTCTAGGGCAAATCCTCATAGTTTTAATTTCATAGTACTTTCTTTCAATTTACTGCTTCAATTCTGCAAAACTAAAAAAGCCTTTGTTTGAAACTCATCTTTTTTCAATTTTTGTAATAAACTTTAGTATTTACAAAAACCATTGTTAGATACAATTTGTTGTTACGGGTATTATCTACCATATGACACCTTATTTTTTTTAATCGGACAAGCGGTTACTGAAAAATTATCCAAACCCTGATACCTTATTTCCGCATCTTTTCCCTCCTCTCCCTCCCCCCTCAACCACTCTATAATGCGACAACCACTATATTCTTGTTCAAGAGATCATGCTGAAGACAATGATACCAGTTGTCGGTAGAGAACTCTCTGGTTCGACGGGAATCGTCATTAGATGACTTTCGTTAAAGCGGTTTCCATATTATTCGGACAGTGACCTCCCGCACTATATCGATGATAATTTTGCTGTCTTCCAGCCAAATTTCAAAACTAAAAAACAAACAGCAAGCTAATGACTGTGGCAATTTTACGTAGTACTTTATACTGTCTGTACTTCTGTACTTTATTTTAATTTACTGCTTCAAATCTACAAAACCAAAAATGATTTTGTTTGAAATTCGACTTTTTTCTAATTATTTAATAAACTATAGTATTTACAAAAACCATTGCTAAATAAAATATGTTATCAAGGATATTACCTACCCTAAGACACCTTATTTGTTTAAATCGGACAAGTGGTTGTTGAGAAAATTAACCAATTTCCGATACTCGACTTCCGCATCTTTTCCCTCCCCCCCTCCCCCCTCCACCACTTTATAATGCGACAACCGCTGTATTCTTGTTCAGGAGATCATGCTGAAGACAATGATACCGGTTGTCGGTGGAGCACTCTCTTGTCCAGCCGGAATCGTAATTAGACGACTTTCGTAAATGTGGCATCTCCTCTAGGACGACAGGTACTCAAAAATAAAAATGCGAACTACTCAATATTGTACAAAAAATATTGGATTGTCTTGAGTACATTCTAAAGCATACCGTTTAAAACAATCATTTGTTAATTTATCCCCCCAAAAAATATCCAACATTTCAAATCCGTATGTTATATTGCTGCACGATTTTTCTTATATTTTTTTGTTTATTATATGAATCCATTTAAAAAAAAGTTATTAGATTTTGTGGTGAAGTGTTAATTTTATTAGCAATGGCAGCATTGGCACAAATTAGTGCGAGTTCAGATTCAGAGTAATTTTACTAAATAAGCCAATTATTTTATTTCATATTATTTTGAAATATATTACTTTATAAAAATAGCGTATTTATTGATTACACTATTCGTAATCTCACATTTATTTTCTAGTGAACAAAATTTATCTCACGCGCCTACATTATGTCTTTGAAATAATTTATGTACAGAAACATTTTTGGAATAATTCATATACAGCTTGCTTGTGTCTATAACGTCCTTGGCCAGGTTTTAATCGAGTTATCTGGTCATAATTTGAAGAACGCTACACACTTATATTATATTACATATGTAAAAATCATAACGCTACCTATAATAGTTTAGGATTTATGATTTTTGAACGTCTTTCCATACTTTTCGTCCTACTGTGCATTGACAAGATTCTAATTTGCAACTTCTGTTCCTTGCATGTATTATCGGTAATTTGGACAGATGACCTCTATGGTCGAGCCAGTAGTTTGTACATGGGTTTTCAAAGCTTTGTCATCTCAGAGGTCCCCTGGGGCCGTACTGGCTAACGAATCGATTATCGAAAAGTCTGCTGGGTTTCAAATTAAAACAGATAAATCGAGCCCCAATTGGGCCAAAATGGCGAACCCCAATTCATTATGTCACGCGAACATCGTTATCTTCCAAATTACGTCAACAGAAAGTACAAGACGAAATTCCTTACTTTGATTTTTCTGTTTTAAGTTGAAACCCAGCAGACTTTTCGATAATCGATTCGTTAGCCGGTACGGCCCCTGGTTCGATCCCCGGCTGGGTCAATTTAAAAAAACGAACTTTTCTAAAATTATTGTCTCAGGTCTGGGTGTTTATAGTACCACAGTGGTCTTTGGTTTCCATAACACAGATGCTGCTTTTTACGTTGGAATTAGAGCAATGTTTGTGATTTTGTCACATATTTATTTATTATTACTAATATAATGGAAGGTTATGTCTAGGGCAGTGGTTCTTAACAGGTTGTGCACAGACCACTGGTGGTCCCTGGAAGCACCAGAAGTAATCTGCGAAGTCATCCTAAAATAACAATTCTTCATTCATATACTGTATTTTACCTCCAATATAAACAGTGGGTGGTCCATGGCAAGACAGAGTTAAATGGTCATCCTCATCATTACTTAAAGGTTAAGAACCACTAGTCTAGGGTGAATTTGTGTAATGCAGTGGCGTCTATACCCAACATTCTTTACTTACGTCCATACTATACCCGACATTTTACTTAACTAAAATCACATTATTATGCTAGATATACACAAATCAACTTTGTCTAGGGATAACAGGTGTTATTTTCATACAAACGTCGTAACTTTGAAGCCTTGGTTTCCTGCCAGGGATGTACTGTGCTGTGATCTGATGACGGCTATCCAGGGGGTGAATGGAGGAGATTCAGATCGCTATACACACCTAACTGATCTGACCAGCATTCTGATGTCACCAGAATGCTGATCAGATCAGTTGGGTGTGTATAGCGATCTGAATCTACTCCATTCAGTCCCTGGATGACCATCATCAGATTACAGCACGGTACATCCCTGGCAGAAAACCAAAGCTTCAAAGTTACCTCGTTTGTATGAAAATAACACCTGTATCTTAATTTTACTTACAAGCAGTAGTGGTCAACGCATCCAATGCTTTCGTGAAGAAGTCCATCTTCATCAACACCTTAGATGGCATAGAGAAGTTCACCCGCCGTCCCTGGGGTGCCATCGTGGTCGGCAACGAAGCCTTCCTTAAAATGAAAACGCTACTCACTAAATTCGAGGCAGACTTCAAAATATGGATTACTCCAGTTGATGTAAAGGTATGGAAATATCTACTATCTTTCAAACAATGTCATCTAGGCTTTTTATTTTTTCCCAGTTAGTTATTAGGGTTCCGTACCCAAAGGATAAAAATGGGACCCTATTACTAAGCTAAGACTCTGTAATCTTCTATCTGTAACTTTATCCAGCTCAACTAATGGTTGCCTGGAAGAAATTGCTTTTTAGCGATAAGGCCGCCAATTGTTCTTCTTTTTATGTATTTCTTTATTAATTATCATGGTGTACAATAAAGAATATTTTATCTTATCTTAAGACTCTTCTGTCCATCTGTCTGTCTGTCACCAGGCTTTATCTCATGAACCGTTATAGCTAAACAGTTGAAATTTTCACAGATGATGTATTTCTGTTGCCACTATTAACAACAAACACTAAAAACAGAATAAAATTAATATTTCAGTGGGGCTCCCATACAAATAATCATCAAAAATGACATTTGTGTTTTAGTCTATCTACTATCTGTCAATGTCATAAAATAGTTATGTAGACGGAATAAGGGCATCTAGGCTCTTTGTTTTTGTTTTTTCTTCGTTTTTACGTGTTTTAGTCCCAAATTATTTATAAGATGATGACTTCATGCTTGAGGAGCTCGGTGGCGCAGTGGTTTAGCGCCTGGCCCTGCGATTGCGGAGATTAAACAACTTTCGCAAGAGTCGGTCATGGGATGGGTGACCATAAATGTATTGTTTTTCTGTTTGTGAGGACCTTTAATCTATCTACTGCTTTAAGTACTTATTATTTATTATTGTTTCTTGCTGTTGGTCTTCCTAGAAATAAATAAATTATATCGAGTTCCTCTGTGCTAGTGCTACTATGTTAATACCAATGACAAAGGAATAATATGGACCTGGCATACCTACGAAAAAAGCGGGCATACCTAGGTACTTAATTGTTCTCCATTCAAACGGAACTAAACATGGCGGCTTAGCTTAGTGAACATACACCTTATGTAAACAGCATAGAGTTGAAATTGTAACATGTAACAAGAACAAAATATGGCGGACACGGCACGCGCTGACGCCACGACTGCTTTGTTATTGCAGTTTATGCCACTTCCATAGGTTTCCCTTTTCAATGGTTAATACCCACCAATCCGCATTGGGTCCGTGTGGCCCATCCTCCTTATCCACCCATAATAGGCCATGCACATGCACAGGCGGCCGGAGAGGCCGAGAGGGACGGAGCAATACAAAGAAAAAGGACATACTGACAACATTCCCTTTTCTTCATGTTGTTCCGTCCCTCTCGGCCTCTCCGGCCGCCTCTCCTTGTGGAGGGCCTATAAGAGAGGCCAGTGCCCCTGCAGTGGGGACATTAAAAAAGGCTGATGTCGACACCATGCTTGTTTATCTACATTTGTAAATAATTCTTTGATTAACATGATTCCAGGATCAATTACCAACATTTTCATTGATTTATAAATGGATATATCCAAAAGAAAAGTTTAATGCTGAAGATTTCAAAGCCAAATCAAGAGATCGCAAAGATATGCTATCAAAAACAATACTACTTGCAACTTTCTTAGAAGATATTGTCTTTAGAACTAAACTTGAAAATCCATATGAGGTAGGTAAAATAATATCATAAGTTTGAATTAAGTACACCTCCTTCCTAGTACCTCTTTATATTTCTTTAGTACCTACAGTATGAATACAGGAGTTATATGCAAAATACCCAACATTTTCATTTCTTTGTGACTAAAAATAAATTATTTAACATAAACAATTTTGGATTTCAGGAACCTTTCCAGAATATTGTTAAAACACAACGAAAAGTGTCTGAGAAGAATAAGGATGCTACGGGAACTAAGATCAAACGTTCAAAAAGAACTGCAGAAGAAATAAATAATACAAATACTGATGTAAGTGCTACAAAACTTCCTAAAGTCAACAATGATAAAACTCCAATAGACATAAACAATATTAGTGTTAGTAATTTAAGTTATGGTAAAAGTGAAAGCAAAGAAAGTGATATCACAGACACTACATTGTGATCTAGATGTAGAAAGTTTTATATCCAGCAAGGATCCTATTAGAAATCACATGCATGACTTTGATAATGATCACATATCTAGTGAAAGTCAAGAAAACAAAATGGTGTTGCATTATTCCGATGATGCAATGGTAGACGAAACAGAATCACCTGATTCAACAATGAATACTACAAAAACAAATAGCCCTTGCTCTGTAAACAAAACTTCAGACCGAGATATTAGAATGTCACCAGAAAGTGACGATAATGCGTATGAATTAGAAACACAAGAGTTCCTAAACGACAATATGGAAATTAACTATAATGAGTGTAAGGGAAATAATGAAGAACATCTTAAGCTAAAAGAAAAATCCCACAGTTTAGATGAAACGAAATCTTTCGATACGAAAAACCAAAACACAGCTAAAAATATGGATGTAGATAATGGTATAAATAAAGAAACTGAAATACCAGACAAACAAGTGGAAACTACTGATGTAGCTGAATTAGAGGAAGATGTGAGAGAAAAGGACAAAGGGATAATAATAGGGTCACAAAATAATAAAACTGAGATTAATAATAAGGCAGTAGATATAGATACCAAAATAACAGAGCATGAAGATAGAATTTTCAAGAAGTTCAAAGGTACATTTTTGGATAGTATATTTTAGTTAGGTTACTTATGTTACGGCTAATATCCGCAGTGTGGCTACACCTATTTTTAGCTGGCTAAAAATAGGTGTAGCCGGAAGCTTTTGGTTAAATCTAGGTGGAGTCGATTTGCTCGCGGCTAATATTAGGTGTAGCAGGTTAAAACTAGGTTTAGCATTCTTTGTTTTTTTTTTTATGTATGGACTGTCTGCGCGTTTGACCTCACTTTCACCTGATGGGAAGTGACAAGGAGGACTAAGATGGAGCTGGCACAGTCAGTAAATGCCTATTTACTCTGGCTTTAAAGACGCCCAAGTTATATTGTTCGGGGAATACAGACTCAGGGAGGTCATTCCACATCTTAGCTGTTCAAATTAAAAAGTTGGAACCGAAGCGTTTCATGCGGGTATGTGGAATGTCAACAATATAGGGATGGAAAGCCGCCCTGCGTCTGCACGCGTAGCATGAGCAAACGAGACTCTTGTCTACGAAGACTTGTCGTCTCGACCTTCTCGATTGCTGAGCACAGTTTGACAGACAGGTGGGACTCGTTCTCAAAATTTCGAAACCTTTTAATGTCTTTTAATAAAAAAAGTTAATTTTAAAGGTAATCTTTTTATTTCAACACCGATAAACGTCAAAATTATCTAATTTGATCCGAAATAATTTAGTTTAAACATGATTCTCATTTTTTTTATAAGTTCTAAGATAAAGAGGCACTCAAGAAAGCGTTCTCTTCCGTAGACAAGCTCTCTCGAGTTCGAGAAGAATAATATTGCCAATAGAAAATAATTACTTTATTTCTCATAAAGCACCGTTCCTTTCTATAGATTTCACAACGCTAAACTCTTAAAACTAATTAAATATAGCTGTATGGATATAAATTCGTTTGCCTTTCTTTTATTGAGAGTATTTTGAAAAGATAACACAGACTACTAACGAAATTGTTAATTTAGTAATCTGTGTAAAATGACGAGAAAATTACGAAATATTAAAATCAACGTATGAAAATAATTTTAATTTAAGTTTTTAAGCAATAAAATATAAACACGGATAATTTAGATTTATTTTTATTGCCAAATTTAGATTCATATAAAATAAAATACGTAGAAAACTATTTTGAATCTTCTTATTAGTCTGTGATTCTTTCTCGACCTTCTCGACTACTCAAAGGGTGGTAGACAAGTTTCTCTGATTCAACTGTCAAATTAATGTCAGTTGAAGAGAAAAGCTCGTGTTTGTCGACTTTTGACATTAGGCCACGACAAAGAACAATACGAGTCTACTAGTTCTAAATGCGAGCATGAGTATCTCGATCTCAACCCGACAAAAGTGACATTTCGGTGTAGACAAGCCATTGTTCTCTGAGTCGAATCTTATCTCGATATTGGTCATGCTACGCGTGCTGGTAGTCCGAAGACAAAACGGGGAAGGAGGTATGAGGTTGTGTAACTCCTGAGCACACTCCCCGAAATGTAACCTATAGAAGACCTTGTGCTTCTACTAAGGGTGAGCAATTTATGGGGTGAAAGTTATGTCCGTTGTCTGTTAAATAATAAATTAACGCTCACGCCCCGCTACACTTTGCTCTCGCCTTATAACCTATATTCGGTACCTACAGAAGTAGATAAGTTACACCTAGTTTTAACCAACAGCTATCGGCTACACCTAGTTTAGCAGGCTAAAATTAGGTTTTGCTGCACTTCGGGTATTAACCGTAACACATACTCGTAAATATTAAGATTAGATTATACCTACATAAACTTTATTTGTTAGAGTACGAGAAAATATTGACTGCTGGTGAATGGGTATAATATGGTTTTTACTAATGAAAAGGATAACTTTGGGCTGGATAACCATAGTTATGAATTTTTAAACATTATGGTACTATATTATATGAGTAACAGAGAAGCAGTTTATCAATTAGTTAACATTATTTATTTTAGGATGAATGCTATTCGTCCTAGTATGGACGTCAGTAGTCCTAGTACAAATGAAAATAATAATAAAATACTTACAGGTATAAGTATATTTTATTGTTTCCTATAAAATGGGACTCCTTAGGATATTTTTATTCGTTTAGTTTGTTCTCGTTCTTCCCAAAATGTTTTGAGACAAAAAGTTTACACATTATGTTAATTAATAAAGGAGGTCAAATTAAATGCAAGACTGTTCCGCAATAAAATTTTATTATATCGTTTTATTTTGTAGAAAACTATAGGTAGTCGGAAAAATGTTTGTACATAAAACAAATAAATTAATAATTATATAAGTTTAAAAATCTAAACCTCTGACAAAATGGAATGTTAAAAGTATATTTGCACTTAAAATGGAGTTGCCTTCTTGTGATTTTAACTAAATTGTTTGTATGAATATATACCAAAAGAGCATACAATATAACAATATAACATGTTCTTATTCTTTTCATTTCATATACGAGTACTTCTAAAGAAATTATGGAATAATAGATATGATTTAAAAAAATATCTTTATTTATTTGTTTTTATTTTATTTACGGTTCTGTTATATTATGAATTATGCTGGCTAGTTTCCCACTAGTAGTAATAATTAAAATTAGTTATTTTTTAATGATTTCAAATATACTTTTGTCGGTTGAGAGTATCAAGTTATTTTTGCATCCTAAGTTAGGGTACCATGGGCAACAGCGTCGCTTAACCACTGCTAAGGTTAAAATCGCTTGCACGCCGCGCCCGCTGTCTCATACGTTTAGTTCGCGCAGGGGCGATACGCGCGCATACGAATTTTGTTGCAAACTGGTTAAGCGACGCTGTTGCCCATAGTACCTACATTCCTATGGAATAATTAGAGCCTTAACACTTTTTGTATTATGCAAATATACATAACTGAAAAAAATGTATATCAATAAATGTCTGAAAATATTGATGTATTTTCTGTGCTTCAATACCACAACCAGTTTCAGGAACATTAAATTTAATTCATTGATACTTTCACAGGGCTGCCAGTTTTTTACACCGCTGACAAACAGAATAGGAAATATTAAATTATTACATACATTATGTTTAAACTTACATCTACATGAAATATCGCAATTAATTTGAACACATATTCTATCAAGTACATATCTATACACTGTACAAAATAATAGTTAAAATAATTATACTCTTTTATATATAATATGTATAAAGTAGTAGTTGCATTTTTTACATAAAGTTTATCACATTATTTTGTAACATTACAACGTCATAATGATTGCGGGCTGTTTTGCTTTAAATACATATTAGACTATAAATGTCACCGTACGTTTCCACTAGTCAATCAACCTTCAGGATCAAAATGCACCTTTCACAATGTACAGTCAGCAGCACATGAGGTTATACAAAACTGTCAAAAATCGGTAATTTATTTTGAACCTTAATAGCTTTGCTTTGAATATAAAATTGATTGAATATCATTAAGCTGTCGTAGAAACCCAGCGTGCCGTTGATCGTACATTTCCCAAAATGTACCTTTTCTAAGAAGTACCTTCTTAGAACAGATATAATAAATTGATTGGATACATTTTAAATATGTATAAAATAAAATCATGTGGTCAAAAAAGTTTTAATAGTAGATATATTTTTAAATAATAATAAATATTTATTTACACAAAAAATATTTTTTTAATAAATAAAATAATAGTTTAATAAGCTATAAACTAGCAAAAAAGCGACAATAATGTTACATGTTTTTTTACATCAAAAGCACCAATATTATTCTTTATATTTATTGCTACAGGACATTGTGATAAGTAGCATAAAGCGTTAAGTAGTTTACATTAGAAATAAATAAAATTGGAATGATGTGCAAGAGGTCGACCGCGAAGGCGATTTAGGTAGCCCGCGAGAGTTAAATAAACTATGAAAAAATAACATTTAATATCAAACAACTTAATAACATCTAATCTCTACCTTGCACTCGACCGCAATAAATATTTTTAAACACATATAGAACTCACAAGCCGTAAGCACAAGTAAGTTTGGCCACCCCTGATGTCCAATAATCAGTATTAAAATAAACTATCGTACGTAACAGTTACATTAAGTGGAGATTCCTAAAAACAAAATATTTTGAACCCGCCATTGCTGACGTCATCAATAGAAATGGGATTCTACCCGGGTATATTCAAAAACGGGAAAATATCGGGAAATTTCCCATTGAATCCACCCGGCGGGTATTTATGATTATTATTTTAAATAACTACAGTCGACACTGATTTTTTTTTCCATAGATCTAAAAGAAAAAGCAATATTTTTAAACCTCACTTACCTCTATTTTTTGTATTGCAAGCATGCATGCATAGTCTTTAAAGGCAGAAGTTATAATTTATTACAAAACATATCAGCAGGCAGCCTCTTCACTCCTTAGCTGTTCACATTATAAAGGTCAAGCCACACAGCGGGCGTGACGGGGCGCGGCGTGACGGAGCGCGGTGCGACGGGGCGCGACGGGAGTTCACACTGCGGGCGTGATCTCGCCTACATTCCGCCCCGCCGCGCTTCCGATCTGTATTCACGCTCGGCGCGACGGCGGCGGGGCGGGACGGGACGCGACCCGTCGCGCCACGCCGGCCTGTGTGACGTCGTCCATAGTATCTAGTATATTACAACTTCTCAGCGTCGCGTCGCCGTCCCGTCCCGTCACGCCACGCCCGCTGTGTGGCTTGGCCTTAAAAGAATTAGCAAAACGCTCTGTGCAAACGGTTGGAATATCAACAACATATAATGAAATAATTCAAAAAAAAAAATGCTATGCATGTACATACCTATTGTATAAAAATAAATGTTAAGTACATAGTATAAAGAAATGTCATATTTTTTATATGTACAGTCAACGGCATGCTGGGTTTCCACGTCAGGGTATGATTACCCTTATCATATTCAATCAATTTTATACTTAAATGCGAAGATTTTAAGGTTCATAATAAATCGCAGTAGATTTTTGAGTTTTGTATAACCTGACGTGCTGCTGACTGTACATGTACGACATTATACAATAACTATACAGGGTGGATTTTTAAAACGGTACATTAAGGGCAGGTACCTTAACCGTTATAGGTACAGGAAAACGTTCCTAGGAGACCATCCATAACTTTTTAAGATATTCTGAACTGCATTCACAGATTTTGGAAAAAAATTACCGTTAGCAAAAAAAATGCTAAAATACCAAAAAAAAATTTTTTTATGCCAATCGATCCTATTTCGTGTGGGGATCAAAAGACTCTACGGCATCATTTAATTAAGGTATGAGTACTACTAGAAACGACAGAAATCGCCAAAAACTTTTCCCATACATTTTGTACTGAAAAACGATAAATCAACTCGAAATATTTTTTACTGCCAAACGATCTTATTTCTTACTGTGATCAAAATACTTTTTAAGGATAACTGAATTTTCTACATCTTCTACAACATTAGATTTAAAAAAAATCAGTTTCTGTACTCAAAATTCAGTTCTCCTCAAAGAGTATTTTGATCACAGTAAGAAATAGGATCGTTTGGCAATAAAAAATATTTCGAGTTGATTTATCGTTTTTCAGTACAAAATGTATGGGAAAAGTTTTTGGCGATTTCTGTCGTTTCTAGTACTCATACCTTAAATGATCCCATAAAGTCTTTTGATCCCCACACGAAATAGGATCGATTGGCATAAAAATATATTTTTTGGTATTTTAGCATTTTTTTTTGCTAACGGTAATTTTTTTCCAAAATCTGTGAATGCAGTTCAGAATATCTTAAAAAGATATGGATGGTCTCCTAGGAACGTTTTCCTGTAACTATAACGGTTAAGGTACCTGCCCTCAATGTACCGTTTTAAAAATCCACCCTGTATGCACAATGTCAAAATAATATAGTTAAGTACGTTTCATTTCAGAGAACTTACTACAGTCATAGAAAAAAAATCTGTTGATTAATTATAATAAGTATTACTTTGCATTATTCTATACCAGGTAACAATTTTATTTTGTATTCTGCATCATTTAGGAGTAAAATACTGAATTAGAACACTTATACTTACAGTATATAAACGTTTTCATAATGAAATTTGTATAATCACAATATCGTACATTTGATAATATTTTACTATGAAGTAGCGGATATAATTTCGCGAAATGATCGTTTTGGTCTTTATTTTGAGTACTTCGATACGAAACGAGATGCTTAAGCGAGGTTTAAACTAGCAATAAAAAACGCAGAAGTAAACTTCCAAGCTATCACAAACTGTGTAAACACTAAACAAGCAGCTAAATTCTAAGTGTTGCAGCTTGTAAAACTTGCTCGCTCAAGAAATTGCACGAAGAACTTGCTATGCTAATCTAAACTCGCTTTAAAGACTGTCGAATGCTTCATTGTGTGTAGGGGCCCTATCGGCTAACTTTTCGAACTTTGGCGGGTCTGCCGAGCATCAACTTAAAACAGATAAATCGAAGTAAGGAATTCGTATTGAGTACATACAATATCTTCCAAATAACTTCGGCAAATAGTAATTTGCCGAAGTTATTTGGAAGATATCGATGTTCATGTGACATCATGAATTGGGGTTCGCAATTTTGGCCTGATTGGGGCTACATTTATCTGTTTTAATTTGAAGCCCGGCAGACTTGTAGAAGTTCGATGCGTTAGGTACGGCCTCAGCCTTCCGGTGCATAAGGTCCATAGTATCATTAAGTCTACAGTATCATTTCGTCCATAGTATCATTACGTCTACAGTATATTTTCGTCTATAGTATCATTACGTCTACAGTATTTGTCCATAGTATCATTACGTCTAGTTTTTCGTTTACTTTGAGTAAAAGATTTTTAGACAGTTTACTGGTCATTTCAGATGACTTATATGAATGACATTGTGTCTGGTGAGTGTAATAATAAATATATTTATTTTCCTCATGCCTATAACGGGTGTAACAAGACCCTCAACGAAGCCGCAGTCCACGCATTCCGCCCATCATCAAGATCATTTTTGTCTTTTAGACTTTACCTGGGAAACCGATAGCTACGAAGTTATAGAAGGTCAAAGTCAGAAACTTTTATCAAATTTTTTATGAATTCTTATTTTATTCGTTATTTCCTAATTTTTGTCCAATGAAACATAAGACTTAATATGTAATAATTATTACGAGTTTTTGTTTATAGAAGAAATGTAAGCGATTTTTTTCTTGTTTAGTTAGTAGTTTACATTGAGTTACCTAATAAAAACATGAAATGTGTATTCATTTTGAAGTATATAATATACACAAAATAGCTAGACGAATTGATGTTATGGACGAATTGATACTATGGTCCATTTGATGAACTAGACGAAATTATACTGGTCGTAATGATACTATGGACGAAATGATATTATGGACCTTATGCACCGGAAGGGGACCCAGTACTTGAAGATAAAGAATGGGCATCGGAAACAAACAATCGTCTAACATAACAAAGACAATTAACAAAAAGTAGTTTGACCCTTAAAGTCATTTTCATTTTCAACTTCATTGCAATGAAATAAATGTCTACCTTGAAGTACAGTACGAGACATGTATGTTGAAATTCGACGGAGTGGGGATAAGTTCGCGCATGTGCTCTTGTGAGCGACCAATAGCGCGCATCCCTCTCCCGCCGCCCGCGCCCCTCACCGCTACACATGCCCATAACACGCGTTCCGCGCAATCCCCACCCGATTTCAAGATAATTATGCCTCGTACTGTACTGTATTTGTAGTTTGATTATGACTTAATTGAATGTATATTATAAAACCTCATAAATCCCTTGTGGTGGGGGTGGCAGGGTGGTCAAGGCATCAGATGCAGATACTCGGCGACGAACACTCGCATGATCTTGTTCAGGTTGTCAATAGTGTTGAAGTCTAGCGCCGTGATGTCGTCGGCGGCGGTGTGCCACACGCGCGGGAACGGCGACGGGATGATGTGCAGAATGTTCACGTCTATGGCAAAAATAATAAGATTATTAATATAATTGAAAAATATTAGAAAAAATCGACTCACCCGTAGCAGCTCAGACGGGACTCGAACCCGCACCCTTAGGATTCCGGCCCAATGCACTAACCAATTATGCTGCCGAGTTGCTAGCGACTCGGTAGCATAATTGGTTAGTGCATATTTTTCAATTATATCAATAATCTTAATATAAAAATAGCATTGTGAATGCATAAAATCTAAAAAGTTTAAAAGCAAAAATAATAATTAGGTTTTCGTGTACTGTAGATGAATGAGCACTGGAGCATCTGTCCATCAGCCATTTTTAATGTCCCCACTGCTGGGGCACAGGCCGTCCTTATGGGTGGATAGGGAGGACGGGCCATAATACCCACCACGCGGGCCCAATGCGGATTGGTGGGTGTTGACGACTGCAAATGCAGCCGGGACTAACGGCTTAACGTGCCTTCCGAAGCACGGAGGAGCTCAAGATAATAAAATTTTGGTCACCCATCCCATGACCGACCCTTGCGAAAGTTGCTTTATCTCCGCAATCGCTGGGCCAGGCGCTAAACCACTGCGCCACCGAGCTGCTCACTGGAGCATGATCAGGCCCTTATTTCACCAAATTGACATTTATCAATGATATTATGTCGGCAATTTTTACAGTTTAAAAAGGGATAATTATATTGTAAAACAAGGGATAATTTTTACAAGTCGACAATTTTATTGTCACTCAAATTTGACTCAGCTCAGCTCCAATCTCATGTCAAGAATTACTGACAAAAAGACGTGCCGGACTACAGCTGCGCCACAAAAAAAAAGTTGGAAATCTGACTTTTTGACTATGCCATGATGAAGTCTATAGTTTGTCGGAGTTTGTCGCCAAAAACCAGAGTTTGTCGGTCTTCCGTTTAGGAGATACATGTGGCTCAGCTGTAGAGACGTCTCTACAGCTGCGCCACACAGATCTCGAAAACGGAAGGTCGTAGCGAAAATCTGATTACTTGTATGTATAGCCGTTAGTTTGTCGGAGTTTGTCGCACAAAAACCAGAGTTTGTCGGTCTAGCGTTTAGGAGATACGTGTGGCGCAGCTGTAGAGACCGTCTCTACAGCTGAGCCACACAGATCTCGAAAACGGAAGGTCGTAACAGAAATCTGATTACTCGTGTGTGTAGCCGGTAGTTTGTCGGAGTTTGTTACCAAGAACCAGAGTTTGTCGGTCTTGCGTTTAGGAGATATGTGAGGATACGCTGTGGAGACCTTTCTACCTGGATCTTGAGAACGGAAGGTCGTAGCAAAAATCTGATAACTCAGTGTGTAGCCATTAGTTTTTCGGAGTTTGTCACCAAAAATCAGAGTTTGTCAATCTTACGTTTAGAAGATATGTGGGGATATGCTATAGACAGAGATATTTCTACCTGGATCTCGAGAACGGAAGGTCGTAGCGAAAATCTCACATATCTCCTAAACGCAAAACCGACAAACTCTGATATTTGGCGACAAACTCGGTCGAACTACCGACTATAGATATGACTAATCAGATTATCGCTACGACCTTCCGTTCTCAAGATCCAGGTAGAAAGGTCTCCATAGCGTATCCTCACATATCTCCTAAACGCAAGACCGACAAACTCTGGTTCTTGGTGACAAACTCCGACAAACTACCGGCTACACACACGAGTAATCAGATTTCTGTTACGACCTTCCGTTTTCGAGATCTGTGTGGCTCAGCTGTAGAGACGTCTCTACAGCTGCGCCACACGTATCTCCTAAAGGCAAGACCGACAAACTCTGGTTTTTGTGCGACAAACTCCGACAAACTAACGGCTATACATACAAGTAATCAGATTTTCGCTACGACCTTTCGTTTTCGAGATCTGTGTGGCGCAGCTGTAGAGACGTCTCTACAGCTGAGCCACATGTATCTCCTAAACGGAAGACCGACAAACTCTGGTTTTTGGCGACAAACTCCGACAAACTATAGACTTCATCATGGCATAGTCAAAATGTCAGATTTCCAACTTTTTTTTTTGTGGCGCAGCTGTAGTCCGGCACGTGACAAAAAGTAAAGACAATTGTAAAATTAACCAACATAATGTCACTGACAAATGTCGACTTGGTGAAATAGGGCCCAGAGATTGACCGGAGCCTGACCAAAACCGGACTGACTCCACCACTGTGCTCCACCATAACCATTTCGCAGTCCTTTTCAATAGGGAATGTTTGAAAAAAAAATCAAATTAGCTGAATATTTTTTTTGGTATAGCAATTCATAAACCTGGCAAGTCTTAAGAGGTTGTAATACTCCCCCTGTTCTACTTACTACAGTACTTTTTCGAAGAAAAAGTTTTTTTTTTAATTTTTTACGGAACCAAAAATTCAGGCAGTAATTACGAAGCTAAAATACGTGACAAAATCGGATCGACGATTTAGCCACAAAAAGGTGACATGCAGAAACTTCTGCATTTTTCGTTGTTCTAAACTAAACGTAAAAGAACAATGACTCAGTATTTGCCGTATAAACTATTCATTTTGCGGCTAATTACTTATATAACATTTGATATAAATATGTATGTAACAACCACATAGAAAGAGCTATGTATGCTATATTACGTGATGATTTGATGTATTACTCGGAACTTGTTGACTTATTTTATAATTTTTAAACTTTTTGATTTTATACATTCACAATTCTATTTTTATATTTTTAATATAATTGAAAAAATATTAGAAAAAAAAACCGGCCAAGTGCGTGTCGGGCCACGCGCCATAGGGTTCCGTAGTTACCTTATACCATACCATATTTAATACCACCTATAATTTTTCGTCTGTAAAAATAACTTTGTTTTTCACAGTATTGGTATGAATGACAAAGTTATATTTGCGGTTTTGGAAAATGTGCTATATCTCAAAAACTAATAACTATATCTCATTCAAACCAATTTTGGTTGAAAGTGTTTATTAAGATCTACAGTATATATTTTTTTTAGATTTTTCACTTTCTTATTTCAAAAGTTAAAGGGGGGGGGACACACATTTTACCACTTTGGCGGTGAATATCTCTCAAACGGTTGACTTTGAGAAAAAGTTGCCTTAGGAACCTTAATGTCATTTTTAAAGACCTATCTATAGACACCCAACACGTGTTGGTTTGAAGAAAAAAATTTTTTTCAGTTTCAGTTCCATGTATGGGAAGCCCCCCCTTAATCTTTTATTTTTCTTATTTTTGTATTAAATTCGTTAAGCGGTTAACAGAATACATCAACCTACCAAGTTTCAACTGTGTAGTCTTAATACTTTCGGAATAAAGTGGCTGTAACATACGGACAGACAGACAGACAGACATGACGAATCTATAAGGGTTCCGTTTTTTGCCATTTAGGCTACGGAACCCTAAAAATCGACGGGACCGTCTGAGCTGCTACGGGTGAGTCGATATTTTCTAATATTTTTTCAATTATATTAATAATCTTAATTATTTTATAATTATTCTAAGTTATCTAAATACAAGGTGTTTGGTAAAAGCCTTATAAAGCCGAATATGGTAGATAGGGACCATCAAACTGAACAACTTTTACTATGGGACCAACTCTGAAATCGCCAAAAAAATCAGCTATTTCATACAAAAATTAACAACGAAAATATCAAAATGTATAAAACAGCAGATTTTTTTTTCGCGATTTCAGAGTCGGACCCATAGTAAAAGTTGTTGAGTTAGATGGTCCCTACCTACCATATTCGGCTTTATAAGGCTTTTACCAAACACCTTGTATATAAAAGGCAAGGTGATTGACTTATCTATCAACGCACAGTTCAAACTACTGGCACAGAATACATAATAGACTGGACGGATCATGATGAAATTTGGCACACTAATGGCGCAAACATCCGCTAAGAAAGTATTTTGGAAAATTGAAAAGGGGTGTAATTTGTTTAAAAATCTGTCAGTTTTAAGATATAATCACGAATGATATCATTAGTAGGTGACGTTGTATTTAGAGTGGGAACGGAACGGATGGGGGCAGGAACGCGAATCGTTAAATCACTACATAGTATAAAACAAAGTCGCTTTCTCTTTCCCTATATAGGGATATAGGGACAGAGAAAGCGATAAATACATAGGGATGTATGCTTAAAACGCAACGGATTTTGATGCGGTTTTTTTTTCAATAGAGAGAGTGGTTCAAGAGGAAGGTTTATATGTATAATACTGGTGTCAAATTCCACACTACACCGAAGCGAAGCGAGGGCGGGTCGCTAGTCTAAATATATAAAGGCAAGGTGACTGACTGATCTATAAACGCTAATTATTATCCTGATTAAAGGTTTCCTAAGGATTTTGTCGAATATCCACGCGGATGAAGTCGCGGGCGGAAGTTAGTTTTATTTATAGAGTGACTTTCACACACGCAATTTATTTGCCATAACTGTGACGGATGAAGTATTATTATAACAACAATAAAATGTCTATTGTTACGAGTTTGCGGGCTGTTGAAGGTTGAATCACCGTTTAACAATTTATCTGACTAGAATAATATGCAGTTACGTTTACGAAGTTCGATAACGCATTCAACTTGTGGCAGTTAAGCAACTTTCGAAATGGCGGATCATGGGATGGGTGACCAAAAATGTATTGTCTCAAGCTCTCCGTGCTTTAGAAGGCACGTTAATCCGTTGATTCCGATTCTTCATTGTGCGAGAGTAGCTTATTTATTTTATCTACACCCATGCTTTAAAACCTCTGTAAAGGGTTCTGAAACAGCTTACTGCTATCATTACAATATCCCGAGCGAGAGCTGGTGCCCTGCTGCGCCGCGCGCCCATGCGCGAGCGTTGCATCATGAAATTCAGTACAACATTATAACACTCTTACGGATAACATAATGACGAGCAGGGGAAGGAAATTCAAAGTCAAAAACAAAGTCAAAGTCAAAACCTTTATAGAGGATACATAATGGGTGTAGATAAATATCATGGGTGTTTTTAATCCATTTGTATTAAAATATTGTTTCCCAAATAAAAATAATAATAAAAATGGGTGTAGATAAAGTCTTGTATGCAACTGTATATAATTAGGGGCCATCCATAAATTACGTCACACGTCAAAGGGGAGGGAGGGGGTCGACGAAGTGTGACATTGTGTGACAAGGGGGTGTGAGGGGTCCTAAATTTTGTGACGTCACATTTCAAAATCATTTAAATAGAAATAAAACAAATTTTTGAACTGCTGTTTTAATTAAATAATTATTTCTAGATGTAAAATTGTAAAAATATGACGTCACACTAGGGAGGAGGGTCCTCACAAATGTGACGAGCTATGAGAAGGACGGGGGAGGGGGTCAAAAATCAAAAAATTCGTGTGACGTAATTTATGGATGGCTCCTTAGGTATTAAAACACTCATGTGATAAACCCACATTCGTGTTTTAATACCCCTCATTATAGTATAGTTGCATAAATAACTATGACTGTCCTCGCGCGGATGGGCTTCCGTTTAGTACTTTTATTATATTCTGTGCCATAAGGACAGCCTGTGCCCGAGCGGGGCCAAACCTTTATGGATGGGCCATTAAAAAATATGAAACAACTCACTTTTCCTCAAGAAGGGTATGTGGTCATCCTCGATGATTGCCCCCGAACTCCTTAGTCGGAAGTACGTCTGCTCCACCTTGCCCTTGGAGTAGCCTTCAAACTGGTCGAGCTCTGCCAGCCGCTGCTCGGCGCTGGCCAGGCGCACGTACCACTTCTCTGTGGCCTGGAAGTAGCTGTAGAAAATCGGGTCTGGCGCTCCCAGCAGGTCCAAGAGTACTAATACGTCCTGTTGAAAAAAATGCGAATTAAAACCTGAACAATAATAAAAAACTCTCCTCGCTATGTTGCGGAAAACTCATATTTTTATTTACTCAAATTATTTGACGTAAATCTCATATTGAACAATAAAAAAGAAATGTGATTCTCCCAGTTTTTTTTTATAAAGATAATTTGCAGATACAAGCAAAGGGTAAGAAAATAAGTTATCGGTAATTTTTCAGACGCGTCAAGTCGAACTTCGAATTATCTAATAGGTAAGTAAGTAAGTATGCTATTGCAGGAATAATAAAACCGGTCAAGAGCGAGTCGGACTCGCGCACCGAGGGTTCCGTACAATCATAAATATATTTGGATATGTTACTTTAGTACAGTCTTTAAAAAAGTAGGATAAACGGCAGACAGGTGGAAGGGCGAACAGGCGGACAGTTAATTTACAAATCTTAACCACAGCTGCTTATGGTGACTGAAAAATGTTTTAGCCACTCCACATTGCAAACTGTTTATATTACTAAGTAGGAACTTATTCTTCGTTTATTCGTACGGCAAATAGTAGGTAATAATATTAGAACCAGCCACCAATTTATTATTGTAGTATTAGGTTGCGACATCTCTTGACCGATAGTGGAAATATTTTTTTTCATAGGTTAGCATTCTTAGGACAGCGCCATCTGTTGACTGGTAGTGAAACTAAAGAAGTTTTGTTTGTTTTTTGAATTTTTAAAAAAGTGTGTTATATTGAGACATCATTTTATTTTTCCTGTAATCTTTACATAAACTACTATCACATAGAATGATTTCAGATTTTTCTCTTTGCAAACTTCGGAGATAAGGGGGGAGGGGAACGGTATTTTTTTTACATTTTTCATCATAAGTCGAAAACTATGCGGCCTAAGAAAAAAGGAAAAAAATGTTTTAAAATGTGCAAACAGCGCTCTTTCATATGATACCCCACATGCCCTAGTCACCTCACTTCAAATTTTTAAGACCCCCTTTTCAGTCCCTGTTGTAAAAAAATATATATATTTTTTTATTTCTTTCTTATTTGCAAAATAGTTTGGCAAATGTCATCTTAAACTATTCCAAATTTCAAGTTGATACCATTAGTAGTTCTCGAGATATCCAGCTGTGACAGACAGACAGACAGACTGAGTAACACTATAGTGTACCGTACCAAAATGGTAAAAAAGGTACCCTTATAAGGGTACCTTTTTTACCATTTTGGTACGGAACCCTAAAAATGACGTACCTTATAAAGGTTACCATTCCACAATCCGGACAAAAGACACTTTTGTGAATGTCTGATTTTAACTGCCAAAGTTCTATCTGCAATATTCAGAAGTGAAACGATTTTTTTAAGGTAAGCTATTTAATTAAGTCCCAGCAATTTGTTTGTATTTTGCCCAAAGACTAATATAAATGAATGATGTTGAATGCCAGGGCTAAGTAATTGTTTGGAGACATTGCGTGGGCTGAGTGGAATACTTTATCTACGGTCGTCATCGTTTACGCAAAGGGTTGAGGTGGCCCGCCTACGCCAAGACAAATGTCAACTCAGTTGAGCGAAAGTGGCGCCGCGGTGAATTTTATTTAATATTATAATTCTAATACACAATTTTAATAATGTTTATCGTGGAGATTTTAGAGCCCAGTCTAGTATTTTTAGCCGGTATCGTTACATTCCCTAGTAGTCACTGCTAGAAGTAGATAGAAAAACTGCTAAAAGTGGCCGTTTTTGACACATTTGCTTCTAAAAATACTAGACCATGGGCTCTAAAATCTCCACGATAAACATTATTGAAATCTTTTTCTGTTAATAACTTATTAAAAAAAAACCTCTAAGGGCGCCACTTTCGGTCATACAACCGCCTTAATTATACTTAGGTATAGTTTATTACATAGAACTAGGTATAGAAGTAAGTAAAATAAAATTGTGGTTCCCACAGTAAAAGAAGGGAATTAATACTTTAACATACCAAAAAACCATTTTGTTCTCCAAAATTAGTAAATGATCACCAAATCCTAAACCGCCCAGTGATTTGGTGATAATTTACTAATTCTGGTGGTAAGGTTAGTAATATTAATCATTTAAACATAAGCCGTAAAAATGTCTTTTCTGAGCCTATAATATAATGCGTAATATAATACCTACAATTTTATTTTAGCAACGAGAAAAATAATTTATTATAAATCGTTATTTGCTATCGCGCCAAATTTATGTTTAAAGCGTGCAGAAATGTAAGCAATTAAGTAATTTTCCACACTTTTAAAAGGCATCGTACAATAAATCGGTAAATTCATTGATATGCTTATTGAGAGCATTTTAAACGCTTAATTTATGTCCCGCATAGTTAAATATTTAAAACTAGGTATTCCCATCGATGATTGTTGGTGAAAATATTATGTAAGTAAGTACTCTAACTGTAAAATATACAACATGTTACAAAAATACCCCTAATGCCTAATATGGTAGATAGGGACCATCAAACTAAACAACTTTTACTGTGGGACCAACTCTGAAATCGCGAAAAAAAATCTGCTGTTTCATACAAAAATTAATAAAGAAAATATCAATACATATGAAACAGCTGTTTTTTTTTCGCGATTTCAGAGTTGGTCCCGTAGTTACAATTGTTCAGTTTGATGGTCTCTCTACCATATTCGGCATTAGGGGTTATTTTGTGACACGTTGTAGATACGAACAAATTGTAAAACATACGAATTAGGTATAGTGCTATTAGTTCAGTAGCGTTAGCATTTAAATCGAATTTAATTTCTACAAAAGGTTTTATTATTTCAATGGCATTTTTTGGTGCCCAATAGGACTATCCTAGGTTCCCCCCCTCCCCCCGGCGGAGTTGTGCTAAAGTGGTGGGGGGTAAAAATGTACCCCAAAAGAGGATTTGACCCGGAAGGACTGATTGTTCATCAAGATTATGTAAGGTTTTAAAGTTGGTTAAATTTGAAAAAAATTGAGGGTAAAACGGTTTTGATAGAAGCGATAGTCTTGGAAACACAGTTTTTCGAAGTTAGGCCAATTTTTTAAGTTACACGATTTTTACCAAAATTTCCCCTCTGTGTCCCCCACGTCTAACTTTTGAAATAAGAGAGGGAAAAATCTAAAAACTATGTATGCTGTAAATCTTAATAAACGTTTTCAACAAAAAATTGTTTGAACGAGATATAATTAGCAGTTTTAGAGATATAACAGATTTTCCGAAACCGCAAATATAAACTTTGTTATTTATACAAACACTATGAAAAACAAAGTTATTTTGCAAACGAAAAATGATAGTGGTATTATACAGTGCCTTTGGTCTTCAACTAGCGATAATTTAAAGGCGTAAAATACACCTAATTTTATCGACAAAAACACCCACATGTTGGGGTTTATCCCCACTCCTGCTGGAATGGCAGCCATTTTAAATTTGAATTTTTATTTTATATGACCCTGCGGAAAAATATTGATTTCACCGGATTTCTAGATGTCTTACAGTTATAAGAAAAATACAGTTCGAAAGCTAATAATACCACCTATCAATTTAAAAAAAGTATGTGTAATATTTCAACTTAAATACGTCATAAAAAATACTGAATTAAAATTTTATACGAAATTTGTGTGATTTTTTTGAGTTTTTATTACATTTCTCAAAAACTAGCACATTAATGTCCATATTTTTTGCATATTCAAATACACAGAAATATTATCTACAAAACGACTTCAAAATTTATTGCTCTATGTTGCATATTTCGATAGTTGTTGTTTGAATATGACCCTTACAAGCACTAAATGGTTATTTTCGAAAATGAAAAAAATCATAACTCCAAGAAACTATTTTTTATCATTTGATAAAATTTGTATTCAGATAAAATTATCAACGTAATTTAAAATATGTTCAAAATGCTTGTAATTATGTCCATTTTCGAAAATATTATTTTTTGGTTACGTAAGGGTCATAATTCAAACAAAAATAACTCTCAATAAATCTTGAAGTCGTTTTGAAGATAATATGCTTGTGTATTCGAATAATGCAAAAAAATTGCATTAATGTCCTAGTTTTTGAGATATGTTAGAAAACTAAAAAAAAGCACAAAAATTTCGTGTAAAATTTTGTTTTAGTAATTTTTATGACGTATTTAAGTTAAAAGTTTACACGTACTTTTTTTTAAATTGATAGGTGATATTATTAGCTTTTGAACAGTGTTTTTGTTATAACTGTAGGACTTCTAAATCCTCAGAAATTAATATTTTTCCGCAGGGTCATCTAAAATAAAAAGTCAAATTTAAAATGGCGGCCATTCCAACAGGTGTTGGGATAGACCCCAACATGTAGGTGTTTTTGTCGATAAAATTTGGTGTATTTCACGCTTTTAAATTATCATATTAGTTTAAGACCAAAGGCACTGTATATAGTATGCTTTGTGTCTCCGAAACTATTGTTCGTATCAAAACCATCCTACCCTCAAATTGTTTTAAATTTACCCAACTTTAAAATCTTCTCACACAATCTTGATGAAAAACGAGATATAACCAAAACACCGCGAAAATACCCCTTTTGGGGTACATTTTTACCCCCTACCACTTAAGTACAACTCAGCCGAGGGGGAAAACCTAGGACAGTCATATTTGGCAACAAATGAAGTTATTAAAACAATAAAACCTTTTGTAGGAATTAAATCCAATTTGAAGATTTTTTTGTTTAATTCTAAGGCTGCGCAGTCTGCACACTAGCGCCGCCATTAGAAAAAAAATCATAGTGCTTAAATAAAGACAAATTTGTAAATTATCTCTCTGGAGTGCACTCCGAACAAGCTTTGTGGTACTTTTTATCACTTAAGCAATATTTTCTAGCCTGTCGTTTAGTTTAATTGACTTTTATTGTTAAAAGTGGCCACTTTTCGCAATAAAAGTCCATATAACTAAACAACAGGCTAGAAAATATTGCTTAAGTGATAAAAAGTATTGCAAAGCTTGTTCGGAGTGCACTCCAGAGAGATAATTCATAATTTCTTTTTTATTTAAGCACTATGATTTTATTTCCAATGGCGGCGCTAGTGTGCAGACTGCACGCTCTAGCAGAAGTTTTTTCAATAGAGGTATTGATATCAGCTATTTTCTAGTGAATTTGGTAGATGCGGTATACTTTTCTGTATATAACTATAAATTACGTCATACAATCTAACTAAATCAATATAAAACCCAAAAATACTTTATTTCCATAAAATCGATAGAATGGGCGCACAAACACGACGAAATATGGGGTCGTGAACTTAAAAATAATGATAAATTCTGCGAACGAATTCACAATTATTATTGTTGATAAGAAACGTATTTATAAACACAGTAGGTACTTATATTATATTTAATGTTCCTCACAATTTTGGCTTTCGATTTGCGATCAAATGGTTTGTATCACAAGAAAGTTTCATATTTTCAAGTAGGTATTTTGCACCAAATCAATTCATGTTTAAGACATGGCCAATCGACTATATCGTAAGCATTTGAATTTAAGAATTCTGTAAGGTATTATCAAAGTTTTTTTCATACTTTATCATCAAGTTTTTTTACATAAAACACAGATTCACATTAATATTTAGAATACGAAAATAATTCGGTTTGTCTGTTTGTTTTACCAATCACTTTACCAATTTTATTTATTTTCTTATCTATATATTATATATAATCAGACAACAATGGGCCATGGATAGACACCTTAAAAACTAAACATATTGTATTAAAATATAAAACAATGTTGTTAGTTAATAACTTAATAATAATGTTAGTAAAGAATTAATTTGACACTAATTTAACACGTTTTTATTATTCTTCTATTATGACGCCTTGCCTTTGGTTAAGGACATAGGAGGCATTTAATAGGCATGTCACCATTTTTTTTATTTTATGTTACATTTACATAAATTACCTCTCAATAAAAAGAAACATTGGTAAAAGAATTATTTCGCTGGCATGAAAACTGCCCGAGATATCAGTTTGAAATGCACACAAATGGACTCACCCAAAAACGCTCCATACTAACGGCTACTTAGTTATGACGTCACGCTTGAATAGTTTCTATGCAACGCGTATGAAATTTGTTCGGCAGCAATATTAAATATTGTGTTTATCAAAATGGTTTCTTAGACAATTTTGCTATACATTTTACGGACTAATTAAAGGTATCATTTTTTATTTTAATAAATTTTAGACTTTTTAAATGGACTTGTCCACCCAACATTGAAAGGTCATAAAAAAATAATATGCAATATATAAAACCAAGAGGTATACAAGCTACTCTAAAAGTTTAATATGTTTACGATTTTTATTAGTATTTCGTTATTTAATTCATTAGTCATCAACATCAATACCAATTCCCATGGGTAACGAAATTCCTCGCAAACAAAGACAGCGCGACCGGACAAATTTAATAGATCATTACAAATCGACGCCGAAAGATAAATGTTTTCTTTATTAGATTTATCTTTATTAGATTTATGTTAAGTGGAACTCAATCTATCTAATTAATTTTCGATAGATTGAGAAAATATATTGGAAGATGACTATCCGCCATGCTATGATCTACAATTAGGGTTACCAGATGACAGGAATTTTCCTGAGATGTCAGGAATTTAAGGCGTCACGAAAACAGGGAAAAACTGAAGTTGTCAGGGATTTTTGAAATCCCAAAAAGTGTAAGTACTTAATGAAAACACAATCATAATTTGTTAATAATTTTGGTGAGAAAAAATTATCAAACGTCAACTACATTAAGAATGTAGATGTAAGTGTACAAAATGTCATGAAATTTCCTGAAAAGTCAGGGAAAAAGTCAGGAAAAACAAGATTTCCTAGATAATAAGATAGAAATTAGATCTGGTAACTCTATCTACAATCAATTACAATGTAGATCTACCCACGACGTTTCTTCTCCATTGTAAGTATCTAGACCAGCCATACTCAACCTTTTTTTTATGGGGCCACAAACATGTTTCTATCTTGAAGCGCGGGCCGCAAAAATATTTAGGTGTTAAAAAAAACTAAATTGGCGATGTGTTTACACTAGAGATGCAATGCACTGCGGTAAGGCTATCGAACTACCTAGTACCTATTTTATTTACTCAGAGCGCCCACAGTTTTTTTGATGGGCGCGATATTTTAAAACATAGTCAAAGTTTTGAAATTCCAAGTGGGCCAATCACACTAGACACTAAGTCTTGTGAGACTCGTCATCGGCTTTCCCACTAATTTGTTTTCAATCGAAAAACACTTAAGACTGATATTTGTTCGCTATGTAAATTCTAATAAAACCCATAACACATCGATAAAAGATATGAAGCCCCTATGGAGAAATGGAAATCCCGATCGTTTTCCTGTACGTACCCAATACCGAGTTAGTACCGCGTACATTCTCAAAAACCAATATGGCCGATATTGATCATTTGATATGTAGCGATATTGGATCCCAGCTCTTTTACCTTTGGGAAATTCCAGAAGAATGCGACCTCAATGAGTCTTTGACTTTTATAATGCTATAAAGGGTCGCTACAACTTCCAATTGGCTTTGATAACTTTTTGAACATGACTGGAAATCTCAAAACCATTTCGAGGAATAAGCTTTCGGTACAGTGTCTACTAATTAAATTTAAAAATAATTCTATATTTTAAAGATATTTATAATATTCAATAAAAAGCTTTAACCTTCAAATGACCTTCAAATGACGTCATCACATACGGATCCCCCAGCCATAATAAAAAAAAGAAAAAAGGGCAAAGACAATTTTGACAATGAACTTGGCATTAGGGATGGTGGAAGGTGGAAGTGAAAAAATATCGATATAGGTAATATTTTTCAGAAAAAAATTAGATAAAATGGGATGATGACTAAGTAATGGATTCTAATTTTAAGGTATTGTAAAACATAAAAAATAGCAAAATAAACCCCTACGCGAAATTTTGGCTCGATTTGACGAATTTTACGATGATTTTAAAGACTCAAAAGTAGGAAAAAATCAAAATGCTCCAGTGACAAAATAGTGTCGACTATTAGAATCCATACGTAATTACAAAAAAAATGTTTTGGAAAAATTATTGTAAAAACATCTATCGATATATCATAGTATATCGATGAACTTATCTCGTAATTTTTTCCACATCCCTACTATTAAATGTTTGTAAATAGAAATAAAGTATGCACATATTTTCACAATGTTTATTATGTTATCCTGCAAATTTATCAGTCCACAAGCAATCGTTACAATTTCATCCATGTAGCCTACATCCAAAATAGACACAATACATACAATACATTTCGCAATTTGGGTAGATTGGGCTTGTCAGTTTTTACAAAGTTTTTCAGCTGAGTTTCCACTGGTAAGCATTTTTATTATAATTTTACCACCTCAAAAATTATTGCGGCAAATTAAGAAGGTAGGTTAGAACCGTCACAACTGGATTAAATGAATAAAATAGAAGAAATATTAACTATAACTTATTTGTTTACAAACAACCATAAAGTCATTATGACAGGTAATGACACTTGGCCGTTCTTTTTCTATAAGTAGATGGCAAAGGTTTTCCTTCTTAAACTTTCATGCCACTAATGACGTCATTCCGGTTGACCATATGCGCTCGACAAATAAATTTATAAAAAAATAAATACGGGACCAAATCTTAAAATATTCAAATTAGTTTCATAAATTGGCCTAATCTGTAGTAAAAAAATATAAAAAAAATACCTTTTATTTTTTAACCAAAGCCAATTCGATTATTTGTCGAATCGAATGGTGTAGATTGGGTTATACCATAAAGTTAATATTACCTAGCGGAACAGGTATATTAACTTTATGGGTTATACCTAGGTAGCTCTGCAACTTGTTCCACGTAGACTTAGTTCCAGGGTCCTACAAACTTTCTTCCTTAACTCCCCGCACTCCACACCCCTCTCAGTAGATGCATCCATCCATCTTGGCGTCGTCAAAATTATTACTTCGAAATATTTATTAGCGGCCAACTTGATTGCTAACGGTACTTCTTGCAAATATGATACAAATCGATAATAGTGGCGCGTTTACAATAATATGTACCTATCTTTGACATTCTTTTTTTATGAGTGGCGAATTTACTTTCAATGTACTTATGGAACTTTTCAAAACATGACGAGTTTACACAGACCCTACCCCAGCCCATGGCCCAAACCCTTTCAAACTGATTTTTTTTACTATAAGACCAACTTGAAATCGCGAAAAAAAATCGGCTGTTACACAAGGTTATTTTTAGTACCTACCTAAACCTAAAAAACTGATTGTTCAGAATCAGTAAATAGGATCGATTGCAATATTTTTACATCAGATTAAATTTTTACTAAAAAATATTTACAAAACCATAAGTAACGCACGCCCTACTAAAATGTCTCGCGCGCACAACACAAAAAGCTTGTAACTTCGTGAACTTTTTAAGGTAGGTATCATTATCATTTATAGGGTTTCGTACCCAAAGGGTAAAAACGGGACCCTATTACTAAGACTCCGCTGTCCGTCTGTCTGTCTGTCACCAGGCTGTATCTCATGAACCGTGATAGCTAAAAAGTAGAAATTTTCACAGATGATGTATTTCTGTTGCCGCTATAACAACAAATACTAAAAACAGAATAAAGTTAATATTTAAAGGGGGCTCCCATACAACAAACGTGATTTTTTGCCGTTTTTTGCTCGTTATTAATAACGACAACAGGCAGACAGTTGAAATTTTCACAGATGATGTATTTTTGTTGCCGCTTCAACAACAAATATTAAAAACAGAGTAAAATTAACCATTAGGTTTGCCAACTCCAAAAAAGGCATTTCCGGGATTACCTAGCTCGACATCCGGGACTTGGGTATATTACGCGGGACACAACACACCACATACAAAAAGTGGTTAGAAAAAAACTATACGTAATTTAAGTTAATAAAAAAAATCAATACAAAATGTATGACCAACATTTTAAATTAATAAATTGATTTTATTTTCTAAATTTAAAACTTTACTTATTTTGAGATTTTTTGTGCATTTCAAAAAGTTTTTGTTTTGCAATATACGTAGTTATAAAATTCGCTGCATTTTTGGTCAAAATTAATTTTAATTTGTAGTCCAGCCCAGGGACGTATTTTAAGATTCGGCGCCCTAGGTCAATAAAGTATGCCACCCCTAGGGTCGTCATCTACGTAAGGGAGGATGCCTGTCTAGGATGCGCAAAAAGCCTGGGTTTTTAGAAAAATGCCCGTCTATAGTAAAAAAAGCGCGCGATTTTTAGACAGTTTCATCCAATAATCTCATAATCTTTAGTGAAAAACATCGGCCGTGCAGCGCGATTTTTTGTCAGTTCCATCCACTATTCTTGTAATTTTGCCTGTAAAGTAAGAAAAAAACAGTCGCACAGCGAGATTTTTAGTCAGTTTTGTCTATTAATCTCACTAATCATGGAATACTCTTACATGGACATAAATAATTTATGCCATGTTCATTCATAAGCGCCCAATACTTGTCAGGGGCTGATTTTTGTTTTTCTTCTATTAATGACTTTAACTGATTTCCGGGACAAAAGACGTCCCGCAAGGGGTCTCGGCGTGACGGCCCAAAATTGACTCAGAAGCGGGACGTCCCGGAAAATCCGGGACGGTTGGCAAGCCTAGCTCCCATACACCAAACATATTTTTCCGGATTTTGAGACGGAACCCTACGTGCGCGAGTCCGACTCGCACTTGGCCGGTTTTTTATCATGTTTTTAGGGTTCCGTACCCAAAGGCTAAAAACGGGACCCTATTACTAAGACTCCGCTGTCCGTGTGTCTGTCTGTCTGTCACCAGGCTGTATCTCATGAACCGTGATAGCTAGAAAGTTGAAATTTTCACAGATGATGTATTTCTGTAGCTGCTATAACAACAAATACTAAAAACAGAATAAAATTAATATTAAAGGGGGGCTCCCATACAACAAACGTAATTATTTTGCCGTTTTTTGGTACGGAACCCTTCGTGCGCGAGTCCGGCTCGCACTTGGCCGGTTTTTTAGTCCTACTGATTCTGAAAATGAAAATATGTGACCCATGTTTCGGCTTTCGTAAATACAAAAAATAATGTTGTATACATTTTGATATTTATGTTCGTTATTATTTTTTGTATGAAACAGCTGTTTTATTCGCGATTTCGGAGTTGGTCCCATAGTAAAAAAAGTGTTCAATTTGATAATCCGAAGTCCGAAGAAACGGTTTTTCCCATTTTTGGCTCGTTCATTAACACGTTGTATGAGATCGCAATAATAATTACCCAACCGTGCTTATTGAGAGAATAATAGTGGTATTCGTGAAAGAAATCCGGTTTTAATAAATCGAGGATGTTTTTAGGTATAATTATGACGACCACGGATTTGTTAAAATGTGTAATACATTTGAAGTCAAATACTATACACCGGACAATTTTTTGCGTAATTTTTTGGTTGTGAAGTTTATCTATTCGATTCTATATCCGCTATAGGGCGCAGCACGTAAGTTTAGCGGTGAAAGAAATTGGAGGGGATTACTGCGCAAGTTTGCAGTATTATTATCATTATTTGAGTGTTAGGGGCTATGCAGCTCAGATAAAGCTGTAGTCACTGCGACCCTAAAAGATCTATTGTAACTAGCGACCTAACTATAGTAACTCTTTAAGCCCAGCGGCTTCCAGGAAGTCTAGTATCTTCCTGGTTTTTAGTTTTTATTTCCTCCGGTAGGCTGATTGTCTAACTTTGTTGCAATCAACTTTGACAGAAATCGCAGTGACATTGCTGCTTTAGTAAGAACCAATGTGACAACTATCTTACTTAAAGCAGCAATGCAACTGCGATTTCAATCGATTTCAATCGAGAATTTTTAGCAACAGCTTTACGTGATTCGGGGTCAGCTAGGTGATTGTGTAAAGTCAATCGTATTCATTTGACAGTTCATATTGTATCATAATATATGTCATCCCATACAAATTGCAGCCGATGGAATACGATATGAACTGTCAAATGAATACGATTACCTTACACAATTGCACCTCTGGTCGATTACGTGTCGCCCCAGATGGATACTACGCCTGTGGATTAGGGGTCCACAATCACATAAGAGGCGCTTGGGCGTTTCCTGCTCCTCATTGCAATATCTGCAGACGTCAGTATCACTCAATTTCATAATGAAATAGGTGTCTGTTTAGTTTGCAGTGTCCAGTTAAGGCTCTAACAGTCGCGCTGACCGCTTTTACTTGATTTCGTAACAGCTATGAATACGAAACGTGACGATACGTGGAACTGTGTACTTACTTCATTGTGATATTGTTATTCTTTTAAAAGAGAGTTGTTATTTCTAGTTAAAATGTCCAATCGCCTTTCGCTTATTCTAAAAATCAAGGTTCCCTAACCTAAGGGTACAGTGTTTTGAAAAGTCCTAAAATTATATCGCCTACCGGTGCATTTGATGGATCTTAATAATTATCATGAATGTGAAAGTTTGTATGTTCAGATGTTTGGATGTTTGTTACCCAATCACGCAAAAACGACGGAACTGATTTAGATGAAATTTGGCACACAGATAGTTTATATAGCTTGGATATCTACGCGGCCGAAGTCGCGGGCGGAAGCTAGTAAAAAATAAAAATAAAAACCATTGTTGTTCCAACCAGCCACCTATTTGTCTAACTCAAAATCTATCGCAATCGCTTTTCAATTTGCCACGAATGCTACGTCCATTGCTATGGCATAACAAGGCACTGTGACAGACTGTCGTTGAGACCCAGTGATGGATTTACGCGATAGCCAAATTAAAAGATCGTGATAGATTTTGAGTTAAGCTATAAAGCCCCAGTACCTACAGTGAATAAACAAATAAGGCCGGGTCCATAGTGCGTGCTTTGCCCTACACAATCAATAAACAAGCAACTTTTATTATGGGGCCAACTCTCCTGCTCGCAAAAAAAATCAGCTGTTCCATACATTAGGGTCGAGTAAGTACTGCACTTTTGTATGGAACAGCTGATTTTTTTTGCGAGCAGGAGAGTTGGCCCCATAGTAAAAGTTACTTGTAATCATGAGTGGAACCACCCTACGGCGGGAACCAAATGATTAAAATTTCAGCGTGTATAAAGATTACAGGAAAAATAAAACGATGTCTCAATATTGCACATTTTTTTAGAAATTATCAAATTTCTAAAAAAGTTAACATTAGTTCCACTATCGGTCAAGAGATGGCGCTGACCTAAAACTGCAATACTAAGTTTATTATTCTACTCTGCAGTGTGGTTTAATGGTGCAATTATGATGGTAGGGAACCCTCGGTGCGCGAGTCCGACTCGCTCTTGACCGGTTTTTATTTTTTTGTTGAATTTTGAGATGTTTTTGTTGATTGTGTAGGTAGAGCAAAACACGCGCTATGGACCCGCCATATAATATATACTCACCATCCTTTGTAGATGATTGGCGCCTTCCTTGTAAGGAGTTCGCTCCCATTTCCGCGCTAAATGCCTCGCCCCGTAGATGGAGTCGGTCGGCCCCCACTGCCGGAAGGCCTCCTCTCCGTCGAAGAATATGAACATCACGCTGAGTTTCGAATCCTTCACCTTGTTCAGTTGACTGGACATCACCTTGGCTAAGTTGATCATCATCGCGCAAGGCACAGCTGAATCAGTTGCACCTAAAAATAGGATACTCATTTAGAAATAAGCTAAGCTTAAATTAAGTGGAGGTCACACGACACAACTGAAGCAATTGGAAGAATGGTCAAAGGCTCATAATAGATATTGACCTTGATTTACCTAACCCACATAAAAAACTATAAAAAAAAAAATTATAATAATGGAATGGCTAGGGATAATGCTATCCGATTTTTAAGCTATTGAAGAGAAGAGGTAGACTCAGATTGCCTTACAAATAAATGAAGAACTACTTTATACCTAGTTTAACCAAAATATTGTAACAATATTATCCTTACATTTGACGTCTTAGAGTCTTCCTGTACAATTTTTTTGGTTATTCTAGGTACTTATAAACTTAATTCTTCATTAAATTAGGCTGAGAGGGTCTACTGGCAGAGATATCAAATCAGTTTTAGATAACTTATTCACTTTAATACCACAAATACTGTTAAGTACAAGCACTGGACTGACTAGATTATTGATAAGATTATTTGAAATAGCCTTGATTACTTACAAATTAGTATTGATTTACTCAAAGCTTTAGTAACTCCCTGCTTTGAATTTTAATAAGCATGCCTCACAAAGAGTTGTATTTTTACTTTGTCTAATTTACACATTTTTAATGTTCTTAATGTTTTGTTACCAGATTAATCATTTTTAAACTTGGACTGTTGTTTTGTTAAACAAACATAATTTATTTAAGTTTTAGATGGGCATCATTGTTCATTTATACATTGAAGGTACTTAACTACTACTTTGGAACCTATATGGACCGTCGGCCAACCAGGGTCATTTTCGATCTATCGCATATTGGGACGAGACCAAATTAGCAAGATAGCCATTAGCTTGGTGTTAACAAAAATCATTGTCTGGGTTGCGAAGTAGGAAGCTTCTGGGAGATATGCCACCCTGAACATGATCACCCATCGCTAAAAAAATATCGATCGCATATTTACGTAAATGGTGAACAGGGTCCTGGGTGGCATCATTACTTGAACTATTTTTTTGTGTTTTCATATCGATCGAATAAGGAACAAGGATCACAAGAGCATATATGTGAAATGTGCTTACCTGCCCTGACCTCCTAGACGCTTCCTGAAAGCGACGCAAGACTATGGTTTTATATTCGCTTGGGACCTGCCCTACCCCCTGAATGTAATTACATGCCAATATGTAGTCAATTATTTTTTGGAAAAAAGGCACTTTGTTTCTACCCTGGCCGCGCGCATGCTTCCTAAAAACTAACCAAGCCGATGTCTAACATGTTTGTAATGATGCCATCTACCCTTTCAAATCGGTGTACCTAATGCGTAGAAGGACTAAATCGCGTTATGACTAGTCATATGACTAGTCATAGTGCGAAGTAGACATAAAGTTAATTAGACGTACTGCGATATAGGTTAAAAGAGAAGAAGGCAAAGAGATTCATAGACATACTGAATTATAGTTCAACAGCTACCAAGTACGTGATCGTATGACGTCATAAAAGTTAGACCCTACTGCGATATAGGTTAGAAGCTTGGACGAATTAAATTCGTCCAAGGTTAGAAGAGAGAAAGACAACAAGTCCTTTCACTGACTTGAAAAAATATTTTTCGTGAAATATATTGAAAATTTAACTTTACTAAACTAAACTTTAAACCTAAAAAACCGGCCAAGTGCGAGTCGGACTCGCGCACGAAGGGTTCCGTACCAAAAAACGGCAAAAAAAAATACGTTTGTTGTACGGGAGCCCCCCTTAAATAATAATTTTATTGTGTTTTTTGTATTTTTTGTTGTAGCGACAACAAAAATACATCATCTGTGAAAATTTCAACTGTCTACCTGTTGTCGTTATTAATATCGAGCAAAAAACGGCAAAAAAATCACGTTTGTTGTATGAGAGCCCCCCTTAAATATTAATTTAATTCTGTTTTTAGTATTTGTCGTTATAGCGGCAACAGAAATACATCATCTGTGAAAATTTCAACTTTCTAGCTATCACAGTTCATGAGATACAGCCTGGTGACAGACAGACAGACAGACAGACAGACGGACAGCGGAGTCTTAGTAATAGGGTCCCGTTTTTACCCTTTGGGTACGGAACCCTAAAAAGGCCTATTTCACCTATTATACCTACATTAAGATGTGAAAATTAAAAAGGATCTTATAAACATTCACAATTATCTTGTCATTAATTTAAGATTTTAAGTCTAAATAGACTGACACCGTTCTAGGCATAAAGTTAATACATTATGACATTTAGGCAAAACGCGACTTAGACTAACAAATATTCAGGCAATCTGCTTAATAGACTAACGCCGTCCTAGGCCTAAAGCTAATAAATATGTCATTTAGGCAAAACGCGACTTAGTCTGTCTGCGCATTAGGTACACCGAGCTTAAAGGCCATCTACCACCCTCTTCACCATTTATATCAATATGCGATCGATTGTTTTTTGCGATCGGATATCATTGTATGGGAGGCCATATGTTCAGGGTGGCATATCTCCCAGAAGCTTCCTACTTCACAACCCAGACGACAATATTTGATAACACCAAATTAATCGCTATCTTGCCAATGTGGTCTGGTATAAATATGCGATAGATTGAAAATGAGCTTCTGGGCCGACGGTCCAATATGATATGGGTTCTGTAGTTTCTTGTCCAACTAAGGATGTTTTCCAAATGTGAATATTTTCCAAATGATATAGGTATAAACTGTAGTAGCATCCAATGTGGAAATACCTTTCTACATTTACTTACTTAGATCTGAAGTTGTAGTTTTTTTTTATTTCTGAAACTTTATCTGTCTTGGTGCTGGTTATATTTTTCAATGAGACTACAGTATTCCTGATTTTTGTTTCATTTAAAAAGTTGCAGGGGACACTTTGCAGACCACTTTGAGCTTAGTATCTCGGAAACAAAACTTAAAATTAAAAATTTATTAATGAAACCTCATTATCTATTCAAAAAACTTTTTGAATAACACCTCACTAAATGGGCGAATAAATTAGTTTTTTTTTATTGTATTATATTATAATATGTATTAAATTTCATAAAATTCCGTTTAAAACTGTAAGGGCTATAATGCTGTACATAGACTCAGGCGGATGGACTGAACAATCTTATAAGGGTTCCATGTTTTACTACAGAACCCTAAAAACAATGAAGGTCAGTATAACAGGGATTCCCAAACTATTTTGAGCAAGAGACCCCTTTTTTCCAAAATTAACTGTTACCTTAGACCCCCGGCCATAACCAAATAAGGTTTTAAAATCCTATCAAATATCAAGTGTACCTAATTAATTATTATTATTATAAAAAAATACTTTATGTCAACCCCTGGGACACCGATTTCGACCCCAAGGAGTAATGTAATTAGGATGAAATTTTAGGATAATAACTAAATGGATAGAAGATAGTAATTTAAATGTAAATGTAAATAAAACTAAATTTATCCAATTTTATAATAAGAATGCTAATCCTCTACAGTTATCCATTCATCATAATAATGATCCTATCGCAGAAACAAAGTCCGCTACCTTTCTTGGTATAGTGATAGATTCAAGACTAACATGGCAACAGCACATTGACATGGTATGCCAGCGGATAAATAGGTTTGTATACGCTCTGTACCATCTTTCAAAAGTAGCAAACCTAAAGACGGCTCTGATTGATGGCATGGATATGTAGAATCTATACTACATTTTAAACAGTTAAACATTCTTTCTCTACCATCGCTGTACTTACTCGAGATATTGACATTTATTAAGAAAAACTTGCATCTTTTTACAGAAAAACGTGAACAGTGTAATTTTAATACAAGATATCCCAATCAGTTAGTTGTACCTCTATCCGCTACTATCTGTTTCTCAAGAAATTGTTACAGTATGGGGATTAGATTATACAATTTACTTTCTAATGAGATCAGAAATATGCCATTTAATCTCTTTAAAAAGACAGTTTTTAGAATCCTTGTGAAAAATTGTTTTTATAACATAAATGAATTTGTTGACTTTTGTCGTAAAGGAAATCTGAAATTGGCTTTTTAAATATTATTATTTATTATTGACATCTTATTACTATTTCTTTGTGGACAATGGCTTTGATCCTGAATTTAATAATTAATGTTTTTTAATTTAATTTAATTTTAATTTTGTTATATAATTTTATAAATTGTTAATGACATTGTCACATTTAATGTAAGTAAATTTTGTAATTTATAATTTTAGTAAATTTAGAAATTTATATATGTACCTAATTAATAATTTTTATCAAAAGCATGACGACGAAATATTTGCATATCGACAGATCGATAAAACATGTATGGTGCTACACTCTAATTTACATCTTTGTTACCGTGTTTTATGCAAATAAAGATTTATGATTTATTTATGATTTATGATCGCTGTCACACAACATATGGGGGTAGTTTATACAAAGCTGTCAAAAAGTTGTATGAGGAACATGTAAACAGAAGTTGTATGTTAACAATTTGGGAATACAGAGCGTGCTGCTCTGTGTACATACAACAAGGTACCATGCTAAACTTGAAAAGATAATTAAGTCTGATTTGTTTTATGAAGCTGTCTTTATGCCTTTTAGGTAGTGTGATCAGGAGATAAAGGCATAAAAGGCATAAAGACAGCTAACCTAAATAACTAGCATAAAACTTCTACTAACTACTAAGAATTACTTACCCACAAAAACATGTTCTCTTGTGTATTTGCTATCATAGTGACAAGCAAGAACCAAGTATCTGTCTGCATCAGGATTCAGCTTGGCAATAATATTTTTAAAGTTAAGGACCCCGAAAACCGGTGTCTGATCTGGGAAAACATTTTCTGTGACATCCCATCCTAGATCCGTCATCTGCTTGGTAATATAGTTGCCTACTTTTTCATGGTTTGGAGTCCCAACCACTCTTGGTATAAGAATTTCATTTAGTACTGCTCTGAAGTGGTCCATGTCAGACAATTTAGCTATGTCCTTTACATTATTATCTGTTAGATCTTGAGCTTCATGGAATTGCTATAAAAGAAAAAAAAATGTTCATGCAATCCTACTAATATTATAAATGTGAAAGTTTGTGGGTTTGGATGTTTGTTCCTCAATCACGCAAAAACTAATGAAAGGATTTGGTTGAAATATTGCACACAGTCTCACACAGATAGAAGATAGCCTGGATTAAAACATAGAATATGTTTTATCCCCATATTGGTTCCCGTTCCCACGGGAACAGGAACCACACAGGTGGCCGCTAGTTAATGGTATAAAAATTAAAGTCAAGATTATTTAATAACATTGATAATGTTTGTGAAGAAAGTTAAGATGTTAGGTGTTTTATGGCTGATAAAGAATTAAACTAAAGTGAATTACTTTTTGAGAACTTTCTAAATAATAAATTGTAAAGTAGTCTAACTCATAAGGTAGGTAAAGTCTGTTCATCCTTACTTGTCTTATATGGTAAAAAAATCTTCACCCAACTGTTTATTGAAATAATCATTTATAAAATAAAACAAATGGTTTTCCACACATAGATAAGGAAATAAATTGTTAATAAATTAACAGTAATTTCTTAAACTGACTAACATATTTTTAAATAACAATTAAAGTTTAAAAGACATATGAAAACTGTCAAAAACTGTTTACTAAATAAGACAAGTAAGGATGAACAGACTTTACTTACCTAATTATATACTCGTAACAAACATAACAAAATAATTAAATCAAAATAGTGATTTAAATAAAACTCAAAGTAGGAGCCTAAACACATATTGTTTTCTCTGTTAATGTCTGTATGCAATAAATTAAAAGATTTTTTTTAATTAAAGATTAAATTAGTAAGTTTGTCACTTAATAAAGTTTAAGCTTAAGTTCTGGCACAAAATAGATATAAGTACTTCAGGGAGATTCAGGTAAGTACTTCTTAAGTTCTTATAGGTCAAAAGTTAATTATGTATTAAATATTCCTGAATAAATGGTTTATTTAATAACATAAGCCTTCATGTACAGTAAGTTCACTTTTCAAGGATAAAGCTCTAATTGCTTGAACACTGGTCATGTTACTGATAGCACTTTCTAATAATGTTTAAGGCCTTCGCCAACGCTGCTGTAACAGGAGCTAACTTTACAACTCTTAAAACTTTTAATTAAACTTACCTTTTCCTGATAAAATTTTATTACACCATCACTGTCTACGAAGGCAAAACTTAGAGCGATTATTACGAGATACGTGATCATTTTGTTGATAATTCTCACTGGATTCTGTTCCGGACGTGAGTAGCGCGGCGTATTTATTTCATAAGAGTTCGCAGTGTGCGCCTGGAAAACACGTCCCTTCGTCAGACGTGCTACTAGGTAATTTCCTAGGCCCCAAGTAACGAAAACACGAACGGAGGGGACTTCAGACTTCTTGATTGAAGGCAGCTGGTTTTTCGCAGCACCGCACCACACCTGCACCACAGATAAAATAGCACCGCAGTCCGCACCGAGACCGACCGCACCGCTGCTACAGTGTTGCTAACAAAATATTTTGAATTCCGGTAAGCAAGTTGGTATTTTCCGTCAAAATTATATACTTTTCTGTCAATGAAATCTGTGAAATAAAATACCGATTATTTTATCAGGTAAATCATACAAGTATCCTCCCCTGCAATTTTTTTTAGACCGAAGTGTATTTTTTAATGTTGTTATTTACCGCATTTTCTGCACATTTTTCCTTTTATTATGATTTTTACACCATTCAATACGCTGAAAACGTCTTGACATGACATGATTAGTACACAAATATGCCAAAAAACTATTCCCGCTAATAAATCTGTTAGCCGTCAAAACATATTTTCGCCGTTGGTGTTTGACCCCAAATCCGTTAAATCTGATGGGAAATCTAATTAGTAGGCAACACTGCGCTGTTATCTTGACAGATACCGAAGGGATCTGCTACATCTATGCTTGACAGCCGCAGCACAGACGGGAGAATTGTTTGTTGACAGTTTGTATGACTGACTCTAATGAGCCGTTTACACGAGTCAAGCTATTAAGTAATTTAGTTAAAATTAAGTTGTCGACCAACTAAATTTTCGCGTGTAAACAGCCAGTTAAGTAGTAAGTTGGCCATTAAGTAGGCAAGTTATTAAGTAAATAAATTCTAGTCTATTTTTTGGACAAGTAACCGCGCCGCCCGCACCGCATGCCCCCCTTATGGGCGTGGCCACGCGCTGTACTTGCCACTTGCTGACGATTTTCGGCATTTCTCCCGATTTGGGGAAATATGGACCGTAGTCGGGATTAAATCGGGAATCGACTTAATTCGAGACTTTTCGCTGTTTTAAGTTTGACAGCTGTCATCTGTCAAATATAAAACAGCAATATCTCAAAAAGTACTCTTCCTAGACTGATGGTGTCTCTGAAGAAATGAAAGATCTTGGTTAGATCTTCATTTTAGATGGCTACTGCCAAATTTAAGTTTGTCATCTAAAATGAAGCTCTAACTACGACCTTTCGTTTCTTTAAAGACACCATGAATTTAGGATGAGTACTTTTTGAGACATTGCTGTTGTAAGTTTGACAGCTGTCATTTGTCAAACTTAAAACAGCAATACCTCGAAAAGTCCTCATTCTAGATTGATGTTTTTGAAGAAATGAAAGGTCTTGTTGATATCTTTATTTAAGATGACAAACTTTTTGACAGCTGTTGCCTAAAATGAAGATCTTGCTAAGACCTTTGATTTCTTCAAAGACACCATCAATCTAGGATGAGTGCTTTTTGAGATATTACTGTTTTAAGTTTGACAGATGACAGCTGTCAATCTCCATCGTTTTTTAACTAATGAAGTTAAAAAAACAGGTGCAAGTGATTTTAGACCTTATTTCTAGCTCAGCATTCGGATATTATGGCCTTTTGTAATCGCCAAAAATGGGCACACTGGCTACTTACTACTTTCTATTTAAACCGTGTGAACGACTTTCAACTAAATTTTAACTTAAAATTAAGTTGCCCATTTAGTTACTACTTAACAGATTGACTCGTGTAAACGGCTCTTTAGGGCGGGTCCATAGAGAAGGGAAGTAAGGGGAGCAAGCATAAACTGCAATATAACAAAGCATTCGTGACGTCAGGCGCGTGCCGTGTCCGCCATATTTGTTTCCTGTCACATGTTACAATTTCAACTCTATGTTGTTAACAAAAGGTGTAAGTACACTAAGCTAAGCCGCCATGTTTTGTTCCATTACAATGGAGAACAATGAAGTAGGTATGCACGCTTTTTTCGTAGGTATGCCTGCTCCCCTTACTTCCCTTCTCTAAGGTCCATAGCGCATGTTTTGCTCTACACAATCAACAAAAACATCTACACAAAACATTGTTTGTGAAACATGTATCTCTATTCTCTACACACGCCATCCACAGCGATTGCGTGGCTTGTGGAGACAAAACTTCAATGTTACCAATTTAGCATTGTATGCTAGCCTATTACTTATCATGACTCGAAAATGTATGAAATAAAGGTCCATGCCCATGGGTCTATAGAAGTTCCGGCCCACGGTACACCGCGGTGTACACAGACGAATTGTGCATTAAATGAAAGCATGGCATGTCAAAAACCGCCTTTTTTAGACAAAGCGACTTCTTTTTCGTCATTATGGGCACAATTTATTTCAACAATTTTCATATCAGAGGCATTTGTTTTATCGTTTTAGTTACCTACTCGAAGTCAATTTTAACTAAATGTAATGTTGTTAACTTTGGATAAACTAACCAGCCACCTACTCGAATGGCCAACATTCTATTCGTTTGAACGCTACGCTTACTATTAAAGCATTAAAATAAGCAGTAAGCTATAAAATTACGTGCCGTAAGCTTGACAATTCCATACAATACATCGAAGTCTGTGATTTACATAAGAGTGATTTAATCCTCTCTTGCTCATATTTAAGCTTTATAAGTAAGCGTAGCGTTCAAACGAATAGAAAGTTGGCCATTTGAGTAGGGGGGCAGAGCTGCTTCCAGAATCCAATGCATGCGAGTGTCAAGTGGGCAGTTTCCATTCCAGATTATCGTCTTATAAAATAGCGGGGCCTTACTCCAAAGTTCGGTAGGGTCGGAGTCCATTAGCGTAAAATGGGTCAAAAAGTAAAGAAAACAGGAGAAAAAACACACTCACTGCACACAAACACTTCCAATACAAAACAAAACAACAAAACACAACAAACGACAATCAAACGTTGTGACGTCGCCGTCGTCGTAACTCGTAGTGTCAAACTGACAGTAGGTAGACCAGCCGAGTGCCACAGTGCTGCCATTTTTATTCTATTGGAATCGATTACTAAATCGATTTTAGTCTTGTTCAATAAGGCTGTTTTAATCTAAAAAATATTTTATCATATTACTGGTTCTAATAAAAACTATATTTTTTTGAAGTTATACTCAGTCAAACAAGAATTGCCGTTACAAATAATGTTAGTAATTAATAATATATTTTGTTGGTATCGATTTTTATATCGCGCCGGGATCCCGCTCAACGCAGCGGAGGGCCTAGCACTGATCAGCAACAATTTGGTATCGAAAAAAAATTTTTTTCAGGTCAATGGTATCGTTAGATAGCTAACTAGATTGAGTATGATTGAGTATCAGCGCGGCTAGTCAGGTAGTCGGATTAGTTTCTGTCAACACGAGTTTTCCGTGAAATTTGAGCTGCAATGTTCAACGACCACAATGTTCACGGAAAACTCGCGTTGACACAAACTAATCCGACTACCCGACTAGCCGCGCTACGCGACCGCCCCACAAAGGGGGTCTCTTTGTTTAACTATAGCATCGGAACTAATAGACGTAAAGCAATAATTTTGCCCTAGTTTTGTAGAACAACTCAAAAACTAGTATACAATGCAAATTTAACCTACCTTAACGACCTTGTTTGAATGATATTTTAACATAACGACGTCCCCCGCGAATAATCCGGTAACCGGTAAAGTCAAAATGTTCAGGAAAAATAAAAGAAGCACTTTTGTTCATAACTTTATTAAACAATAAGTATCAGAGACTTTTTATAGTACATATGGAAGCTATTTTTTAATTAGTACCCAGGTCTTCGTTACAATTTAACTAAATGCATTTTACTATACTAATATAGGTTAAGCTCTGATCAGTAGTGTCACTTACGATATTGTTCGTGTAAATTTCTAGTGCCGTCTGCAACAGTAATATCGTGTCGCGATATTATTCGTGTAATTTTATATTTTCGACTACAAACAGTAATATCGTGTTGCGATATTATTCCTGCAAATAGTTTTGTTTATTGTACATTTGTAAAAACAATTACTATAATATTCGCCTGTTGAAAAATAACGTACGTTTTATTGTTTTGATCATTACCGCTTATTTGATTAATTTGCTAAAGTATTTATTATTTTACTTATCATGAAATAAATGATATACAACTAATGAAACAACATTAGTTAGTTTAAAAGTGATTGTTATTATTAACATAAAAACACAAACATAAAGACACTCTCTCACCACTCACTCACCTTTTCTATTAAGCTCTGCTTGTTCCTGTACGAAGTTAAACAATATTTTTCTTCTAGATGTACTATATGCTTTTGGTTGTCGCGGCAACATATTAACAATATTACCGTATAATAAAATAAATAACAACTACACAAAGTATAAATTAATTAATTCACTTCCTAACAATCCAATTATTACTGCACAATCACAACCTTTCACACGTATTATTATATTATTTAACTGTTAGGGGCTATGCAGGTCAGATAAAGCTGTAGTCACTGCGACCTAAAAGATCTGTTGTAACTTGCCACCTTTTTATAGTAACTCTTTAAGCCCAGCGGCTTCCAAGAAGTCTAGTATCTTCCTGGTTTTCAGAGTTTTTACTTCCTCCGGGTCGATTACTACAGATGGATACTACGCTTGTGGATTGGGGTCCACAGTCACATAAAAGGTGTTAAGAAACCTGCTTTGTATAGTTACCTATATCAAATACTCTTTTTGTATAGAATATAATGTCAATGTCTCTACTGTCAATATTCTGCCTTGCGTTTTTCAATACAGTTTTTCCAGTTTAATTCTATTATTTTTGTTTCCCAAGATCTTTTAATAACAATACTTTAACGTGGTAGCAGATCGTTAAATTACCGGAAATAAAATTCAGATAGAATTTACGTCGAGAGTTCGCGATGGAAAAGTCTATCGTTGAAGCAGCGAAAATCCAAATGACCATCCAAACGAGCTTCATGAGTCGAACTGGGCGACATGGAAATTCAAAGTTTTGATCGCGCTTCGTGGCTTAGGGATTCTAGATGTGGTTGAAGGCAACTTAGTACCGCCTAAGAAACCAGAAAAGGACGCAAAACCCGAAGAAGTACAGAAGTACAATAGCGAACAAAAGACGTATTTGACAGCAGACAGCGCAGCCTTACTGCTTATTACATTACTACGAATTTGTCACAAGACAACTGTGAGAAAGTTTTGCGATATTCTACAGCGAGGGAAGTATGGCTAGAACTGCACCGCCTGTATGATGGCATGCAAGAGAGTAAAGCCTACGACCTGTGCATGAAATTCTTTAGCTATACAATGCAATCCAGTGGTGAAGTGTCAGTACATATTAGCAAATTGAAGAACATCTGGTCTGAACTTACCAGGGAACTCCAGAAGGAACACCTGAAGGAAGAGCTGCCAGAACTATTTTTAATCTGCAAGATACTTGACATATTACCAGAAGAGTACTTCTCATTCAAATCGATCTGGATGATGATGTAAAAGGAAGACAGAACTGTAGAAAATCTGACTACTCAGTTGTGCAATCACGAAAGAGCTTTATCTACTAAGCACGAGGACAAGGTAGAAGCACTAGTAGTGAGAGGAAGTAGAGAAATGACAAATAAGAAGAATAAAGCGAATAAGTATTCCGAGAAGAGTAAGGTGGATGTGAGTTCAGATAAATGTCATTACTGTGGCGTAATCGGACATCGAGTCAAAGGGTGCTCAAAATGGATTTCCGACGGACGACCACCTAAACAAAAGCCATCAACAACAAAGCAAAAAGGACCTACTACGAGTGTGAACATGAACATTATGGCAGTGAATCCAAATGATTCTGCAGATAGAGACCATTGGTATGCTGATAATGGCGCGACTAGTCATGTATCGAACAGGGGGGATCTATTCCAGACATTTGAGATGTTTAGGACTGCACACACAGTGACTACAGCCAATGGAGATACTATTGAGGCAGTTGGAAAAGGAACTGTATACGTAGAAGCTGAAGTAGAGGGTCACACAAAGCATATAACGCTTAATGATGTTTGGTACGTGCCTTCAATACAGAAGAACCTATTTTCAGTACTGTCAGCTCAAGACAAGCTAACAAATAGCCTTTTTATGTCAACAACTACGGTATGCAAACTTTCACAGAATGGAAAAGTTTTACTCATTGGCGAAAGAGAGAAAGAAGGAGGGCTTTTCAAGTTAAAAGTCAAAAGTATCAGACCTGAAACTCCAAATGAGGTTAACAACATTTCACAAGAGGATAAGTTGCAACTATACCATGAGAGGTTGGCTCATCAGAACAAAGCACATGTGGAAAAGGTGATTGAGAGAGAGCTTGGTATAAAGGTAAAGCTAGACAGGGAACTGTGTCAGGGTTGTGTATTTGGAAAAGCACACAAGTTGAAATTTGGTACAAGAGAAAGAGCTACTGAACCAGGAGAATTAATACATGCCGATGTATGTGGGCCATTCACGAACTCTTTATCCAAATTCAAGTATTTCGTACTCTTCAAAGACGATTTCAGCAAATTCCGCCATGTATATTTTCTGAGAGAGAAATCAGAAGTTCACAAGAAACTTGAACTAATGTTGGCTGAAGTAAGGACTGCAGACCATACGGTAAGAGAGTTATTAAGAGACAATGTAGGAGAATTTGATAACGGAAATGTCAGAAGAATACTAGAGAGGTCTGGCATAAAACAGAGATTGACGATGCCACACACACCAAACCAGAATGGATGCGTTGAGAGAGATAACCGGACCATTGTAGAAGCTATGAGAACGCTAATGCATACAAATAACTTACCTGAAAGTCTGTGGGCTGAGCTAGTGGCGACTGCAGTCTATGTACTGAACAGAACGGGTCCTACTACACTAGATAAGTCACCGTACGAGATCTGGTATAACAAGAAGCCCAGGAACAAGCATTTGAGAGTGATTGGTAGTACATGCTATGCACATGTTCCCAAAGTGACTAGGAAGAAGCTGGACAAGAAAGCTATTAAAGGAGTCCTGGTTGGCTATGATTGTGACGAGGGTTACAGAATTTGGGTTGAAGAGAAGAACAAGATAGTTCGCTCCAGAGACGTAATCTTTGAAGAAAAGCCTTTGAAGTCTAGGAAAAAGACGAAGGAAAGTATTCTAATCCCAAATGCCCAGAAAGGTCCAAATTTTGCCAGTAAAATAGTAATTCCAGAACTGATAGCTAAATTAGTAAATCTAGATCCAGTCAACAGTGAAAGAGATGATGCAGAACACAGTCAAGATGATAGCTGCAAGACTAGTTATTCTGACCATGACCAAGATGAGGTTCAAAATGAAGAAGTCTTACCAGAGCCAGATGTAGAGCAAGAGACAGGTTCTGATGAGAGAATAGAGTCACAAGGTATGATACTTAGAGACCGTTCAACGTTGAAAGCACCTGAAAAATTTGAGAATTTTGTGATGACAGCAGTTGCAGATTTAAACGAAATTAAAGAACCTCGAACATACAAAGAGGCTATAGAATCTGAAGATAAAGAAAAATGGATCATAGCCATGAATGATGAAATGAAATCATTGAAAGAAAATGAAACATGGAAAATGGTACCTCTACCGGAAGGAAGAAAAGCTATACCGTGTAAATGGATTTATAAAGTAAAAATGAATCCAGACGGAAGTGTAGATCGATATAAAGATGACGATGCTGTGCAAGTGTATAGGAATGTGCAGTGGAAGAGAAGACACTGGCTAAACTAAACAAAGAGAGAAGATGTTAAGAAACCTGCTTTGTATAGTTACCTATATCAAATACTCTTTTTGTATAGAATATAATGTCAATGTCTCTACTGTCAATATTCTGCCTTGCGTTTTTCAATACAGTTTTTCCAGTTTAATTCTATTATTTTTGTTTCCCAAGATCTTTAAATAACAATACTTTAACGGGTGTTTGGGCGTTTCCTGCTCCTCATTACAATATCTGCAGACGTCAGTATCACTCAATTTCATATGTATTAGATGTCTGTTTAGTTTGCAGTGTCCGGTTAAGGCTCTAACAGTCGCGCTGCCGTTCAATCTACTGAACTGTATAAGTTCATTCGTCCGTCTTTGCGAGTAGCCTTCCATCAAAGATTTGGCATGTCTTAATCCTGGCTGTTTTAGCCAGAAGTTATTCGACTCGTCCAAAAGGTTATCTTTAAGGAGTTGCTTAGCCTGGTTTTTTGAGATACCGCAAAAGGGTTCTGGGCCGATCTGTTTGTCTCGCGCCCCAGTTCTAGCAAGCTTGTCGGCTTTTTCATTGCCGATGATGCCTGAATGCCCTGGTACCCATTTCAGAATAATTTTATTCTTTTGTCCCAGTTCATTCAGTTTGTCTACGCAGTCTTTTACCAGTTTCGATCGCATTACGTTCGAATTTATAGCTTTAAGTGCTGCTTGGCTATCTGAAAAGATATAGAGAGTCTGATTTATGTAGTTTCGTTGGCGGTTAATTTCTGCACATGCTATAATGGCATAGACTTCTGCCTGGAAAATTGTGGCGTACTTACCAAGGTTAACACTAAGGTTCACTCTTGGTCTCACGTCATGTATACCACATCCTACTTTAAGACCCATTTTGGAGTCGTCCGTGAACCAGACTAGGCTTCCAGCCTTACAGGAGCTTTGGTCATCAGACCACATCCCTCTGCTAGGTAATTCCACAGAGTAATTTCTAGTGAAATTACAGAGTGGAAGCCTCCTTCACAATAAACAGATGAAGTGTCGGTAGGTTTAGCAGAGCATTTAGTGCTGCTCCTGGTGTTGTAGACATGGCCCCCGTTGCCATAAGGCACGTTAATCTTTGCAAGCTAGTTAGCTTGTTTATGACTGTCATTTGAGTTGCTTTTTTCCACCATACTACACAGGCATTACGTTACAATCGGCCTGACTATGGCAGTATACATCCACAGGGCAATTTTGGGGTTTAGGCCCCACCTTGCACCCGCTTGCACCTTGCACGCCCAAGTATTTGGCTTCCGTAGAAAATGGTATGGGAGTCCCCTTTATAGTAGGCGCTTTAAGTTTGTCCAACTTACGTTTCCTAGTAAAAGGTACTATTGTTGTTTTGTTCGGGTTTACCGACAAACTGTTCTCAGTGCACCACTTACTGATGACATTGAGAGACCTTTGAAGTATGGATGATACTGTGCTCTGACAGGGGCCTATCAAACAGGCCACCACATCGCCAGCATAGCCCTGTATGTCCAGGTCCTTTTTAGAGGCTTCAATCAGTAATTGATCGACAACAAGTGACCACAAAAGGGGCGATAATACGCCCCCCGGAAATCGGTTTCTTAATAAAACCCCGAATAAACCTGTATTAATTCTTACATAATTACGGTAATAAACTGTTAACCCGTATAATATCGTAAGGGTGTCTACTGACAAATCCTTTTGATATAATATTGGATCCCCTGCTAAACCAACTCACCGCTGCTGACGTGTACTGTCAAGCCTTCGCAGATGATATAGTACTTATTGTTGAGGGCAACACGGCCATTGAAATAGAAAGGAAAGCCAATGCCGCCCTCTCCCGTGTCCAGAAGTGGGGTGTGTCGAATAAGCTGAACTTTGCAGCACATAAGACCAAGGCGATGGTAATAACCCGCAAGCTTAAATTCGACACGCCCAGGCTGGAGATGGGGGGGACGGACATTGAGCTAGAAGAGGACATGAAAATACTAGGCGTTCAGGTAGACAATAAACTGCTGTTTAACAAGCACATCGCATATGTATGCAAGAAATCCATCAACATATATAAGGGAGTCAGTAGAGCGGCACGAGCTACCTGGGGACTGCAGCCGGAGATCATTAAAACAATATATAAAGCAGTCATTGAGCCAGTTATCCTTTACGCAGCCAGCGTATGGTCGAAGGAGGCACGGAACGCAGTCTCCAGGAAAGCTCTCAACACAGTACAACGAGGCTTCGCGCAAAAAATAATTAAAGGCAACAAAACAGTATCCCTCAACGCCGCCTTAGTGCTGTCGGGGTTGCTTCCGCTGGATCTTCGGATCCAAGAAGCCTCCCTGCTTTTTGAAGCAAAGCGTGGGAAACCCCAGGCAGCACTAAGGGGCAGGAAGGTTGAACAGCGAGCCTCGTTCATGACTGACACCCACCCCAGCAGGATGCTAAATTCAAAATTTACTTGTTTGGACTACGCGGAAGAGGATGGTAAACTGGCAGAAGGCTTAGTGAGGATCTATACAGATGGTAGCAAACTGGAGGGGAAAGTTGGAGCCGCCCTGACCTGTTGGGAAGGGCCGATTAAAACGTGTACCCGGAAGTTCAAGCTGGCGCCATACTGTACAGTCTTCCAAGCCGAGCTGTATGCCATCCTCCAAGCGACAGAAATTATTATTGGCAGAAAGTTTCAGGAAACCGCCGTACTCAGCGATTCGAGATCTGCACTCCAGACGCTACTTGATCCGGACTCTTCACACCCAATCACAAAGGCAATTCAGGGCAACCTACAGTTTCTTAGAGACAACCACCAGCTAGTCTCACTATTTTGGATCAGGGCCCATGTCGGTGTGAGAGGGAACGAGAGGGCGGATCAACTAGCGAAGGAAGCGGCTCTCAAGCTGAAAACCAGATCGGACTATGACTGCGGTCCCGTCTCGTTTGTTAAACGCCACATCCGGGCGGAAACAATCGAGAAATGGGACTGCAGGTATAGATCTGAAAACACGGCCGAAACCACCAAGGTCTTTTTCCCTGATGGGGTGGTAGCTTACGGTGTGGTGAGGAAGATGTCCATCGATCGATTAGCGTCGCAAATACTGACCGGTCACGGAGGATTCTGTGCATACCTGCACAGATTCAAGTGCAGGGATAGCCCCTCCTGTATTTGTGACCCGGCAGCGATCGAGGACATCTTTCACATCATACTAGACTGTCCAATTTATAGCATCGACAGGCACACTCTGCAACAGAAAATTGATACAAAGCTGAGCAAAGACACCCTAAAGCAAATAATAAACAATAAGAAAGAAAGAATGTTATTTATGGAGTATGCCAAAAAGGTGGCGGACATTGTAATAACAAGAAATAAAGATTAACAGGTACAATTAGCACCAAAGACCACAAAAATGGCAGGTAGGTAATTAAAATGTACAAGTATATAGATGTTAAGAAGAAATTTGATTATAATATTGCAATACAGTTTTATAGAAAATAACATACATATGAATGATATAATTATAAGAATGTAAAACTAAGAGAATGTTATATATTAAAATAGGAAACAAATTAAAAGTAGAAATTAAGCATAATGTAAACAAAGCGATAAAATGTAAAGAAATAAGACAATGTAGGAAAAATTGGAAAGGAAAATAATATTATGTATAGTAGAATTTAAGCATATTTTAACACCAGTATAGAGATAATGTTATTAAAATAAGAAATATAAAACAGTATGCAAAAATGAACAATAATAATAAGAAGACTGTATTAGTTATTATAATTAAACATTATAATATTAGAGTAAAATAGAAAAGAGTCAATGATATACAGCTTTTAAAGCTACAGTAAAAAAGAAAATATGAAATAAAAGAACGAAAAATGGCAAAAAAAGTCCTGCCAAAAAGCGGGGAGAAAGTAAAAAAAAAAACCTTTTGGTATTTTTTTTTCGTAAAGATCTAAAACAATATTATTCGCTTAAAACACTTTTTAAAACATTTCAATGGAACAGACACGTAATTTTTCATAGCTTTGTAAATACCAATAGAAAAATTCCGAAAAAATTCACTATGATTCATTACATGTTCTAGATACTTAAAAACACATAACCTGAAAAACCCCGTAATAGCTCATTACGGGATTATTCGCGGGGGGCGTCGATAATTGAAAAAACGTGCAAAAATTTCAAGATTTTTTATTTGAATCTATCTCTCTTTACTCTCTCAAAATGTATCGGGCTTGTGTCTGTTTGCTGTTTCTACTGATACTTAATTTTATTAGCTATCGAACGATACCAAATTGTTGCTGATCAGTGTTAAGGTGCCCAAGCTGTCGCTTGTTTTTGAAGGAAAAGGTTAATTAAACAAAAAGACGAAAAATTAAATTCTTGTAATTTGGCCAAATTTGGATAAAATTGTCCATAGAGCACGCCCGTTGGATTACCTACTACTAGCCCGGACAGACTGTATATTTCACTCAAATAAATTAGTAAGTAGGTAGAAGACTTTAGTTAAGTTTTCCATTTCTCTTGTCAAGAACATGAGAACTTAAACATAAATCGTAAATTATTATTTATTAGACACTAGTTACAAACGATTAACTTTAAGACTAGACCTTATTAGGTATGGGGATGTGGGAGCACAGCGAAAACAATGATAATTTAAAAAAATATCATTGAACGAAAATCATAAAAATCGCAGACCAAAGTTTGCGAACTCACAAACACAGCCGAGTCGCGCCGATCAAACTTTGATAAACATAGTTATAGGTACTTAATAATCATATGGCTTTTCTTTTCTGGCAAAGCTGCGTTTCAAATATTGGCGCAACTTTTCATCGTAGTTAACACTCCTCCTTAGCTTGTATTGCGTAATGTGTAGTTGCATCTCACCGCCTATTCGGACCCGAATCCCCTTCTTAGGGTAAATCCTGCTGGAGAATACCACTTCCCCGTTACCGCAAAACACTTCTATAGAGCTTGCATCCAAAAAGATTCGCCACTTAAGTTGTCCCTCAGGTATCCAATAAGCTCTCCTGACGCCATCCACACCGCCTCGATCCACACTCACACGTCCCTTATCAGATGAGTATATAATGGAGTATTGTCGCTCTCCACTCCACTCGAAAATTATAGCTGCGTCGTAATAACTACAACTCGCGTTCACTATTAATTCGAATGCTCTCGCCCCGGCATGGAACGCCTCGCCCGGACTGTACCACGCGTTCTCGAGCACTTCCGAGCGCAACTCTTCCATTTCTCTTACGGGTATCATCATCAGGCGACCTTGAGAAGAGAGTTTCAGTTCTCTTACTATTGTCAACAAACTCGCCCACCCCTCTTTCGATTCCATAAGTTCACTTTCCCACATGCCGAGCCACCCTATCAGCAGCCGCCTCCCATCCATCGAGGCCATGGTTTGTGCAGCGTAATAGTCATGCCCGAAATCCAGCTCTGTGAACGTGGCCAAGGAAACTTCCAAGTTCTCAAAACACAAATCATGATAATTAAAATTCCCGACGACATACCCGGTTTGATATATATTCTTGAATCTATAAGTCGTGTCACCTTCGATACCTTGCACGGAAAGGATCAAAACATGTTGGCCGTCCAGCTCAAATAAATCAGGATTCTCCCACAAATATCCCATTTCCCCGTAGGACTGCGCGACGGTGCTGTTATATTTCCAGTGGAACATGTCATGTGAGGTGTACAGCGCGAGCTGCCCGTGACCCTTGTGAGAAGTTGTGCCGACCAGCATGTACCAATTTCCGCGGAACCGCCAGATTTTCGGGTTTTTGAAGTCTGCTGCTCCGGGTGGGGGTTGTTTCACAACAGGATTGTACAAATACTTTTGAAATATTACTCCATCACTGCTTATCGCTACATTTTGAGTATGCGCCGTTTTGTTGTTGAGCACGACATGACCAGTGTAGAACAAAGTTAGATAGTTGTTGTGTACGATTGCGGAGCCTGCCAGGCAGCCGTGGAGGTCGTATTGATCTTTGGGGATCAGTGCAGGTGGGTAGTGCACCCAGTCGACGAGGTTCTCGCTGATGGCCTGGCCCCACCGCATTAAGTCCCAGGCGCCGTTGTAGGGGTGGTACTGGTAAAACACATGGTAGCGATGCTTGTAGTAAGTGAACCCACTGGGGCTGCTCAGCCACCCCACCGGCGACGATATGTGATACAACGGCCGATATCTTTTTTTCAGTGCATATTTCCTCTCTTTGATAAATTCCTGAACATAGGAAAAATCTTCCTGCGCGAATATCGCGACTGCCGCGTAAAAAAAAATCAACAGAACTAACACCTCCATCTGTCCTTGATGCTGAGGAGCGACTGTCGTCCATCATCTATTGTGTCGGTCAATTAGAATTAGAGTTGTTTTGAAATATAGTTTCTTGATGAACAATCCAATTGTAAGAATGATCTAATATATTTTGTCATCGCTATTGTAATCTATTAGGTACGCTATTGTCCCATTTACGTTTGTAGTAAATTAACTGATGTGTATGATAGTGACTACGCATTTAAATAATATTTACGTGGGGTTCTAGACTCTAGTGGCTTTAACCGTAACCAACAGTATTTTTCTTCGTTGCCGGAATATTGCGATCGGTTTGCATTATTTCTTTTACTCTGGAAACCAGTCTGTCGCAACTTCATACAAAAGAAGCTATTTACAAAATTCTTAAGCTACCGACGGCTACACCCGTGGTAAATACTGTGATCCATCAGTATTTAATCAGGGGCCAATTTCATAAAAGATTAATAAATTTATTACAATAATTTACCATTGTTATTATTGAGGTAGAATTGTTTCTTAACAGTTATGAATTATAATTCTACATCAATAAACAAATACTATGGTAAATTACTGTACTTTGTTTTCTTTTATGAAATAGACCCCTGATTACACTGATGGATATATATTACCACGCGTGTAACCGTCACCTTAAAGAAGTATGGTAGTCATTAACAAAAAAAAAGTTGAATGTATTGGGCTATTTTCGATATGTCCCGGGCGTTCGACTGTGTTTGCCATGATACTGTGATACGTAAATTAGAATGTTTAGGCGTGCGTTGGTTACTCTAAAACTTCTAGAAAGTTATTTAAAATAAACAGAACAATTGAATTAAAAAGACCCGTAGTGACATCTTGTAACAAACGTTGATAACATTTTCTTCTGGTGGTACCTCCTATTCCTAGATTTCCTAGTGAGAACTAATTAAGTATTATTGTATGCATTAATATTACATACTTTAGCTCAAGGGTGACCAATAAAATTTACAGGTGAACAAAATTTTTTAGACTGTGGCGGCGTCGGGCCACAAATTTTAGGTTTTCATCAGGTGGAAGCGGTGCCAGTGCGCTGATGAGCCGGCCGACTGCTGGCGGGCAAATTCAAATGCCTTGGCGGGCCACTTGGTGGCCCGCGGGCCTGGAATTGGCCGGCCTTGCTCTAGCTAAAGCTAGGTAGGTACCATATTCGGCTTCAGGTGTTTTTTGTATTGTAACACGTTGTTTATACTGTGATACGTACATTAAACTTAAAGCAATTGCGATTATATTACCTATTACAGATTTACCGATCATGCTTTTACAACTTGATCGACGTATTATAATGACAAAGGCAAATAAAACTCGATAGTTATTCAATCAATGAATTTGTATAATAATTAATAATTGATTTTAATTTATAAATAAATTAGATCCATAAAATTTAACATCAAATAGAGGATGTTAAAAAAACATTCTCATTCATTCACAAATCTGGGGCCTATTTCATAAACATTACCGTAGTAAATTACAACGATCGTTTGGTGTTCACTGCGTCGCCAATTTGAAACTAGAAAATAAACTACTCACAAACACCGCAATGTATTAAAATTACATACTGTAGTAAACATGAAGTAAATTACAAATCGTAAGGTTTATGAAGTAGGCCCCTGGAGTAAAAGCTACCTCTTGTGTCAGCTTTGCCATTTGAGAACAGCCTGTATAAAAATATGTAAGTATTGCCATTTTATTGCAGATCATTTAAAATAATTATGTCACAAAATTATTTATGCCGTCTTATTTAAGTAGTTAGATTTCAAAGTTCCTCCAACCAACCAACCAAGGAATTTAATTTCTTATTAATGTGATTTATCTCTGTTTACATTTTATAATAATACTCCTAAATAAAAATTGAAAACCAATCCTTATTCTATAAATAATTAAATAACATATAAAAGCTTTATATTCGAGTTTAGAAATATTTCCTTAATTCATTATATACACCAACAAAAATACACTTGTTTTTATCTTAAATAATAAGTTAAATAACAATTATTTTCATTAATAAGGTACTCTATTTTACTGTAATTATTTATTTCACGGTAAAAAAAAGTATTATAATTATCACAGTAAAGTTATTTGGGTATTTGTTGGGTTCAAATCTGGCAACACTGCCATTTTTGTGCAAAAACCGACGTTTTATCTCGTCAGAGGGCCGTCAGTACGAGTTACTGTTTTCACTTCTGCCCCCTGATTTTGTAACTTTGTTGCAATCAACTCTGACAGAAATCGCAGTTACATTGCTGCTTTAGTTAGAACCAATGTGACAACTATCTTACTTAAAGCAGCAATGCAACTGCGATTTCAATCGAGAATTGTTAGCAAGAGTTACGTAATTCGGGGTCTGGCATAGTTATGTAACTATCGGATTGACTGCTCATAGTCAATGCGAGAGAGTGAGATAGCGATAGTTAACTATACGAAAAGCGAAAACACCAACTCTTACTATCACCACTGTTGGATTGTTCCGACGATAAGAACTTTGTGAGTGTACCAAAATAATTAACCCAACTTTTCCTTTAATTTTGTAAAGTTTTATAAAATAACACGTTAAGGCACTTTTCCGCCCTTAAATAAAAGGGCGTGTTGTGTATGAAAGTAACTAAACAAACCTACCTAATTTTTTTTTATATTGGGTAATTCTGTAAGTAGGTATAATAAAACTTAAAACTAAGAGCCTTTTCTCATTTTTGGCACAGCGGCGACATCCCCTCGCAGGCGTGGTTGCCATGGTTACTGAGGTGAGTATCTATACCTAATAATAAATGCTTGGACAATTTCACACAGCGCCATCTAGCCCTAAACTAGGCAAAGCTTGTAATATGGGTGCTAGACAACTGATATACTACTTAGGTATAAGTATACTATTTTTAAATATATACTTTTTATACATAGTAACACCCAGACCCGTCACAGAAATTAAAATTCATCATTTCAATTTCTGCCCGGCCGGGAATCGAACCCGGCACCCTGATTATCTAAAAAGAAACTATTTAGCGACCGGTTTCATTCCACATACATTGCTACTTTTCTTTGGTATGTTTTTTTTTTATCCAAAAAGAAGTAGCAATGGATCACTATCATCTATGAACTGCAACCGGTCGCTAGGTGGTTTCTAATTAGATAATCAGCCCGCGGGACCTCTTGCGTGGTTAGCGGCATGTTGACCACTGCACCACTCAGGTCGTCTATAACAACTATAACCGATATCCAATACATAATATTAATCTATGGTTACTATATTGCACCCCCTATCCTAAACGATCAAAACTGCTTGTCAATCATTTACATTGCATCGGCTTGTCAATCACAATTTGATCGTCTAGGCGCGATGCTTGACAAGCACCACAGAATAGGTAAATTACCGTGGCCAATCAAAAGTAGGCCACGCCCCAACGCAAGGTAAATGTAAATGATTGACAAAAAATGCTTGATCGTCTAGTCTAGGGGCTACATATGGCGAGGTGATGTCGTACCGTTGCTGCTCAGACAAATGAGAAAAGGGCCTTAGTATTACTTAGGTATACTTATGATATAGGTACAAGTACAAACAAAGGATCAAACAATTTATTTTCTTAATAAAATCTAACACACTAGCGCCGCCAATTCATATATTTTTATACTCTGAAGAGGATATGGGCCATCCATAAATTACGTCACACGTTAAGGGGGACAAATCTGGACCTACCAACACACATACGGGATTTTTCCGTACGGAATTTTCATACATTATCGATATTCTCAATTCCGAATCAGGATTCCGTTTGTGGCCGGGCTTAAGTTATAAAATTAAATGTATTGGCTAGAGCGCTAGTGGGCGGCTTTCAATGACTGAAATAAGTTTGAAGGAGCTGAGGTTCTGTTGACTAAACCTATAGGAGTTAAATGAAATAAGTAAATTAAAAAAAAACCTTAATATTCGTGTTTTGTATTACTTATCTGAGAAATTCTAACTCTTATCAACTATTTTGGAAGAAATATTTGGAAGACATTCGTAACTTAAATGGTTATACCAGTGTCCGAAGATCTCACTCAATATATTTTGAGTGCAATAATAATAATGAGCTTGATACACTGACCAGCGTCGGAGCTAGGGTCATGAGCGCTCCTGGCAAGATTTGAATTTTGCGCCCCCAAGACTTGTGTCTAAGATCATGAGCGCCCCTTGCAAGGTTTGAATTTTGCGTCCCCAAGACTAGTGTCTAAGATCATGAGCGCCCCTTGCAAGGTTTGAATTTTGCGTCCCCAAGACTAGTGTCTAAGATCATGAGCGCCCCTTGCAAGGTTTGAATTTTGCGTCCCCAAGACTTGTGTCTAGGATCATGAGCGCCCCTTGCAAGATTTGAATTTTGCGCCCTCAAGACTTGTGTCGAGGATCATGAGCGCCCCTGGCAAGATTTGAATTTTGCGCCCCAAGACATATTTTTAGGATAATGAGCGCCCCTGGTAAGATTTCAATTTTGCGCTCAAGACTTAGACCCACCGTACATGGCTCGTAAGCGTAGTCGTCTCGTAAGCGTATCGTAAAGACGCGACGAGTACGATACGAGCAGAGTTCTACACACGAATCTTAGTGTAGGCGTAGATATTGTTCCAGAATATAAACTAGAGCTTCATGTTGACGGAAATTCATCCACAAACATATAGAAAGTATTTTCTACGCTTGCTTTTTTACGCCAGGAGGCTACGACTATCGTATTGACAATAAAATCTCATACGATACGCTTACACTACGACGCCGTGTGCGGACTTCTTTGAACATGTACGTGCTCGTATTGCTCTCGTACGACGCGCGTATTACGATACGCTTACGCTACAATGACATGTGCGGACACTGCCTTCGACTTATTTTCTAGTTATGGATCAGCCAGCGTTGTGAGCAAAGTGCGCCCCCTGAGGGTTGCGCCCCTAGCAGCCGCCCCTTTGCCAGCCCTTAGCTACGACGCTGACGTTGGCCTTTACAAAGTAAGCGTTGGATTGATTTACGACTATTTTAAACGATCACTTATTTAGCTATATCTTTCTCGCTCTAACAAATGACGATCCTTAGTGATAGAAGAGGATGCATGAAAAAATGCTATTCCTTGTCAACAACTGGGGTTCTACCCTGTTCAGCCCTTATTATAGAGGTCGGTGCCTTGGTGATAGACAAGCCTGGGTCAAACCGAATGCTGCATATCGCGTTGTGTTGCGTAGCGTGACGGCAAACGATGTTGTAATGTTTGAAACGCTATGGTAGGTATATGTCACACCGAACTCGCGACTGATGTGCAGCAGCGTGATATAATTTACTATCTTATTAATAAGTGCTGCAATCAATGCAATGCTCATATCTTATTAATGAATTAATTAGTGCTGCAACGCACACGTATTTGGTGTGACCACAAAATAGAGACTCAGAAGTTAAACTTAGTACTACGCGCGCTCGAGCAACGCACACACATAGACAGCTCGCACCGACCGATGACACTGCGTCACGTACTCGAACTCGTTTGAGAGAGAACAGAATAACTTTTTTTTTTTTTTTAATTTATTTATCAAAAATAAAACATTACATTTGTGTTACACGCACCAAAAATCACGTAGATTTGTCCGGCGCGGGTTGATGTGAGTACATATGACAACATTAGGTAAGTACTATTATACTATTACTTAGGTAGGTACGTAAAGATATTTTAGAACGGAAAAACTCATCGCTCACTAGTCTTACTATAAGCACAAACATAAACATTTATCTGTATAGGATTATCCACTAGTAATAAAAATACGACAGAACTATATAATACTGCGTGAGTAGGAGGGAGACGGATACAATTTTATTGTGTGGTGAACGAACAGGTGTACACGGAGTGAGTGTGAAGGAAGGCAGATTCGCGTCGCAGGAGCCGGCGCCCGTTCGTTCTTCTATCTATAGGCTGTTTATAAAATGCAGTTTAAGTTTGTTCTTTAGATTATGAAACGTGATGCTTTTTTTAAAAGAAAGATCTAAGTCATTTAACAATCGAGGAACAATATATTGTGTAGTTCTTTCACCATATGTGTTATTTGAAGCTGTTGAAATTATTAATTTTTGTTGGGTAATCTGACGTGTATTAATTTTATGTTGGATTGGTTGTTGTAATTCTTTATTGAAAAATTGTTCTTTTAATATATTATAGTGAAATTTATATTGTATTGGTAAGACATTGCAATGTTTGAAAAGTTTGTAATCATCGTTTTGACATAATTCTTTTATTTTTGGAGGTACAATTAATTTTAAAATTCTAATTTGTAAGACTTGAATATTATTAAGGTAAGTTTTAAATGTTCTGCCGTAACTTGTAATACCGTAATTAATAATTGAGTCAGCCAATGCATTATATAACAGAAGTAAAATTTTGTAGGGTATTCTATTTTTAATAATAATTATGTTAGCCAAGAACGCTCTTGATTTGTCACATACATTATTAACATGAGGTTGCCAATTGAAGTTGCAGTCTACAGTCAGTCCGAGGTAAGTATGCTTATCAACTGATTCTATTACAGGGCACTTGCATTGTGGTTGTTTGGCATGTAAACAGTTGTGTGTATGGGCTTTTACTCTATTGTTTGTTTCGCAGAATGTTTTAGTGTATGGAGATCGTATTTGGACTAGTTTTGTTTTTGACGCATTAAGTACAAGACCGTTATCATGGCACCACTTATTTAATGAGTCAAAGTCCATTTGCAGTTTTTCAAGAGCCTTGTTTACGTCTTTGTCAGCTATTATTAGGCACGTGTCATCAGCATATTGGTACGATGAGCAGTATTTAAATACATTGTTCATGTCGTTGACGTAAGCTAAGAAATGGAGAGGGCCAAGTACCGATCCTTGAGCTGTTCCTACAGTGACAGGTTTTACATCGCTAATGGTGTTCCCAATTTTGACATAATAAGTTCTGTTTTTTAAATAGTCAGCGCACCAATTCAGTGTGGGACCTCTAATGCCTGTATTGCTGAGCTTTTCTAATAAGCATGTGTGGTTTAGAGTGTCAAATGCCCGTGAGAAGTCTATAAAAAGAGCTAAAACATGTTTCCTGTCATGTAAGTGTGTATTAATTTCATCAGTGAACTTTGATAGCAGAGACGTAGTGCTTTTTTTAGGCTGAAATCCGTATTGACTCTCACTTATTATTTTATGCTCTCGGTAGAAAGTATGAATTTGGTCGCTAAAATATTTTTCTATTATTTTGTCTAATGATGGCAAAAGGGAAATGGGGCGATAATTATTTGTATTGTTTTGTTTACCTTTTTTATAAATGGGGCGTACACAGCTTTGCTTAAGTTCGTCTGGGTAAACTCCACATGTTACGCTAGTGTTAATTAGTTGTGCAATTGCATATGATATTTTTTTAGTAATTAGTTTAAGATCAGAAACTTTAATTCCATCATTTCCGGGTGCTTTTCTAGTATTAAGTACAAGTAGGTACAGAAGCAGCACTCCGCAAAGTTATTTAAATAAATAGCGACTTTTGCTCCAACACAATAAAGTGCGATTCAGGTCACGCAGCGCTTATAGTAATTGCCTCTCTTTCTATCGCGTACTCTTACCTTTTCTGACGACCCAACGTTAGGGTAGTCTTCCTTTAAATGAACTGCGTAGCATATATCATAATGTGAAAAACGCCAATTGTTTATTGGTTTTTTGATATTGTCATCCGTACACGGCACAGTAATCTCGATTCGACATTGTTACTGTTATAAAGAGACAATACCTACGCAGGCAGTAAGGTGCCGCGTGGCTACACGGGCGGGCGTGTGGCGGCCCTATGCTCACCTGTTCGTTCGAACGAACGGCTAGCGGTATGTGCTTATCGCGCGACCTTGAGCGAGTGAAGGAGGCCGGGTTGCATATAAACAAAATCTAACTCTCGAGTTTTGATGGTGATCTCTGATTGGTCAAGAAACTCAGTAGCTAGATTTTGCGCGCAAACTCTAACTCCCCAGTTTTGCGCTAGTTTCGATAGTGATCTCTGATTGGTCAAAAAACTCAGTAGTTAGGTTTTGCACGCAAACTCTAACTACTGAGTGCACATCCACCAATGAGCGCGCTTCCAGTTGTCAATTGTCTCTGAACACGACTGTGGTAGCATATTTTATTTTTGAAAAATGACTTCTATACATCCAAGTTTTTGCGAATATAATCCAGTAAACTCAGATCTGAATGCAAAAGTTTTTTTTCTGCTAAACTAAATATTCCTTACCTATAAACTAAGCTAACCTAGGCAACATAATTTAATCGAAAAAAATATGTTTAGGCTATGTTACAACGGATAAATTGGTCATATTTGCCAACAAAAAAGGAGTCACTTTCAATGTATTTTTAGATAATTTTAATTATTCATAAGAACAATCAAATCAATTCATATTATTGGTGATTTTTTCTCAAACACTGAGAACCACATAACTTCAGTGATTTAAATTGTTTATCAGTTGCTGGATATTACGGCTATACACCGTTATTTTTAAAAGTATATCTAAAAATTAAAAGGGGTGTTAAGACCACGTTAATGAACAACTTTTACTATGGGGTCAACCACGAAATCGCGAAATAAAAATCAGCTGGTCCATTCATTATAGTCGAGTATGTTGTACTTTTCTATGGAACAGCTGATTTTTTCTTCGCGATTTCGTGGTTGGCCCCATGGTAAAAGTTGTTCATTAACGTGGTCTTAACACCCCTTTTAATTTTTAGATATACTTTTAAAAATAACGGTGTATAGCCGTAATTTTCAGCAACTGATAAACAATTTAAATCACTGAAGTTATGTGGTTCTCAGTGTTTGAGAAAAAATCACCAATTTCATAAGTAAGGACCCAATATTATAGTTTGGAGAACTGTGGCATATGCCAAGTTCTCCAGTGTATCCATATGGATACAAGAATGTTGAATAAAATTGACCAAATGGATTGTCCAGAAAACCAAACCTGCGTCGCAACGAATAATAATTGCTATTTCTTATTTGTCTTATATGGTTGCGCTACTTTTGCGTTCAGATCTGGGTTTACTGGATTATATTCGCAATAACTTGCAACATTAGAAGTCATTTTTCAAACATAAAATTCGCTACTACAGTAATGTTTAAATTTTGAAGCACGCTCATTGGTGGATGCGCACTCAGTAGTTAGAGTTTGCGGGCAAAACCTAACTACTGAGTTTTTTGACCAATCAGAGATCACTATCGAAACTAGCACGAAACTGGGGAGTTAGAGTTTGCGCGCAAAATCTAACTACTGAGTTTCTTGACCAATCAGAGATCACCATCAAAACTCGAGAGTTAGATTTTGCTTATATGCGGCCGGGTTGGGTTATACAGTGTCTTTGAGAGATGTCTATGGGTGCGACTGCGATGCTTGAGCGCGCGAGTGCCAAGCTTAACTAATGTCCTCTGTCTATATTGTGGTGTGACCCAGGTGTTACTTGGCGGTGGATTTGGCGCGTGGGTGCCTCAGGGCAGTGTGCAAGTCCGCCCACAGCGCCGCGACGCGCGCGTGCGACGTGCCCTGCGTGCGGAACAGCTCGGGCAGCGACTCCAGAGCCGCCAGTGCGTACGCGCGGCTCACACACCCCTCCTAAGGGATAGGTGTTGTGGTCAGTGGGGCGGAATATATTTTTCTGTGTTCTGATGCACATCTGGTAAATGTACGAGATGTGCCAGCTTTCCAAGATACATAATAATTATTGTTCTACATTTTTTTGTGGAAGAGCAGGCTGCAGTTATTCCTAAACTGCGAAGTGAACCATGCGGTATGTTTATTGTGCGGATGTGTGCGAGATGCGCCCTCCCTCTTTTTCGTGTGTGTGTGCGTCTGTAATGTGTGCGTATGTGTGATTACCAGACCCCGGATTTGCGGTAGCACGAATAAAATGACGTTTAATAGTGCGTGGACAACTTGATTATCTATTTGTGTAATTTATCGATAAAAAAATTATAATTATGTAACGTGATATATAGACTTAGTGTCGGAAATAGTATAAATTACCTACCTACATTAAGAAAAGTGAAAATCGTGAAATGTATAAATAATAAAATTCACTGCAGTTTTTTTTTTTGATGCAAAGATAGCAAAGTCGTGAAGTAGAATTTCAAATTTTTAAGAAATACATCCTCCTTGGTAAAATACAAAAAATAAATACAGACGCGATCAACGAAGTTCCACTACAAAAATATTTTCAAAACATCGATATATAAAAACATTTACGATAATCTGGTAATCACTAGCAAGTTTGTATTCCTGCCACCGCAAATCCGGCCTTTAGTGATTACCTCTAGCGAGCACCGCAGCGCGTACCGGTGTCGCTCCCGCAGCAGCTGCGAGGCGGCCGAGTGCGGGGCCGCGGCGGCAGCTGCGGCGCGCTCCGCGTGCAAGCCCCGCGTCAGCCGACCGCACAACTCTCTGTTTTCATACATAGAAGTGTACACTTTACCCGATAAAAGTTCTCTTAAAAATTAATTCCTGCTCATTCAGAAAAAAAAATTTTTGTTAAATTATTTACAAACACTGTATTAATTTTATTCTAGATAGTCAATAAATAAGTTAATACCTGTAACCCCCAAGAGCATCGAGTGCAAGTAGAACCTTTCCACCTGAGCCATCTTCCGTGAAATCTAGTTCATCCTGTGGAGATTCACTCATTTCTGTTACCAAGCTAGAAAAAAAAGTTTAACTGTCAAAACTAAAGTACCTACTATGGTACGATAAAGAGGACTGTTCTGCCGGCCTAGCATGCACACCACGACAATTTTTTGTCAACACTTATGTTAGCGCGATGTGTCTCCCCCTCGCACTGCATTGATGAGAGCGGGACAGACATCGAGAGACGTGTATCGACAAATAGTCGTAGTAAGTACTATGGGCAACAGCGTCGCTTAACCAGTTAGCAACAAAATTCGTGAGGACGCGTATCGCCCCTGCACGAACTAAATATATGTTGTGACGGCGCGACGTGCAAGCGATTTTAACCTTAGGAGTGGTTAAGCGACGATGTTGCCCATGGTACTATCCCCGCAAATTGGTAATACGATGGAACCTCGTCACATTAACATACACGTTGACGTCATCCGCGACTAAAAACGACATGTAACAATAAAACTCTAATAGGTAAGTAGTTTAATTATCAACAAGATAGGGTCCAGCAGGTTTATAAAAATTTCACAATTGTTTTTCGATTTTGTGGTTAAAAACGTGGCCGCTAGGTTCATTATCAATTTGCGTGGATAGTACCTATGCTATGCCAGCAGGTGGCGTGTTAATACTTACTCTGCTGCAGCTTTCATCGCCTCTTTAGCATTCGACCACCTGGGACCATCCGCAACAGATGGTGTCGACAGAGCGTTTAAACCGGCTCCCATTTCCCGAATATCTGCCCGTTCCGCTTCGCATCTTCCTTCCACTTAAAAATAATACATTATTTACATTTAAAATATTAATTTTTAATAAACTTCTCACAAAATTATACGGCTCGAAGGACCAACCTCTTTCAAATATCTGATATATCCTGGCTATACCTAGCTGCGCCAAACGTAGTTGCTCCTGATCAGTAGAAAATGTAGACTGCATGTCGTCTGTAGACATATCTCTCTGAAACAATCGTCTGTGTCAAAATGGGCGCACGCAAGAATATTTTAAGGGGAGATTATCAAGACTATTTTAAGGGGAGACTATCAAGACTATTTCAAGGGTAGACTATCATCAAGAATATTTTAAGGGGAGACTTATCAAGACTATTTTAGGGGAGACTATCAAGACTATTTAAAGGGGAGACTATCAGGAATATTTTAAGGGGAGACTATCAAGACTATTTTAAGGGGAGACTTATCAATACTATTTAAAGGGGAGACTATCACGAATATTTTAAGGGGAGACTATCAATCAAGACTATTTAAAGGGGAGACTATCACGAATATTTTAAGGGGAGACTATCAAGACTATTTTAAGGGTAGACTATCAAGAATATTTTTAGGGGAGACTTATCAAGACTATTTTAGGGGAGACTATCAAGACTATTTAAAGGGGAGACTATAACGAATATTTTAAGGGGAGACTATCAAGACTATTTTTAGGGGAGACTATCAAGACTATTTGAAGGGGAGACTATCACGAATATCTTAAGGGGAGACTATCAAGACTATTTTTAGGGGAGACTATCAATAATATTTTAAAGGGAGACTATCAAGACTTATTTTCAAGGGAGGCTATCAAGAATATTTTAAGGGGAAATTATCCACTTACCGAGCTATCTTCCTGTGTGCCTGCTAGAACAAACTCATCATGCTTTGGCTTGTCAAGTCTGACTGTTACTTCGCATAAGAAGCTTCTCAGGTCAGCGTCGTGAGCCAGCACTGGGTGACGGGCGACCAGTGTCAGCCAGCGCTGTAACGCCGCTCGCCGTCTCTGGAGGAAGCGGGGACTGCCCCCATTCACCACCACACGCTTTGGGGGCAAGCGGCAGACAGATCTAGAAGAGGTAACCTAATTTTAATTTCCGAACATCATAGATACCAAATGGGTGAACCAATTGAAGTTTTATATGCTTTTAAACTTTGACATTTATCAGCTGTCAGCCCGTGACCAGGGCCAATGCAATTCGGTTGAAAAATCCGGGGGTTACCCCCCGGATTTTTATCTAACTTTGTTGCAACAACTCTGACAGAAATCGCAGTCACATTGCTGCTTTAGTAAGAACCAATGTGACAACTATGTTACTTAAAGCAGCAATGCCACTGCGATTTCAATCGAGAATTGTAAGCAACAGACTTACGTAATTCGCTAGCTGAAAAAGTATTAAGTGTTTAAACACCTAAGTTAAGTTTAAAAGTTTAATAAAATTAAACGCGAAAGTTTAAAATTGTTGACGGCTGATGTCAGCCCGTGACTATGTCCGACCGATGCAACTTGGTCGAAACTTTGGGAAAAGTTAGGTGTTTAAATATGTTTAGTTTAAATGTGTTTAATAACTGTGATTTTAATAGAATTTAAGTTTTGTTGTTAGAAAGGAGACTTCATCAAGAGATTCAATAGTGTGAATTTTGATATTTTTCAAATCATGTATTTTAAAATATAATTATTATAAAACATAGGTAATCCATCTAACTGACTGAAGATTGGTGTAGCTATAACTTTAAGACTAGGTAAGTACCATGGGCAACAGCGTCGCTTAACCACTGCTAAGGTCAAAATCGCTTGCACACGGCGGCCGCTATCACATACGTTTAGTTCGTGCAGAGGCGATACGCGCGCACACGAATTTTGTTGCAAACTGGGACGCTGTTGCCCATAGTACTTACTTACACTATTTATTTACAATTTGAAGTGCTCATGGCAGAACTTGACAGACTGATTGTACGCGATCACGTTAGTGAAGAAGATTTACAATTTCGCAGATAGCCATTTTTTACTACTTTCATACTTACTAGTATTGTAACTAAATGTATAAGTATGACAGATTATTACCTGTATGGATACTTAGCAAACAGAACATCTTGTAGCTGAGCAAAGTCATTGTACCGCCTAGTGACGGTGGTTCCGTGTCTTCGGGAGCTAACGAAATATTCACAATGCTTCAAGATTAGCCCTTTTCGCTCTGGCACCAATTCCACACTTATTACATCTGTTGCTTCAAGATCTTCGAATGTCACTGTATCTGTGTTTGTATTGGACATTTTACACTGCAAAATTGTATTGTAATGTTAGTATTTACATAAATAAATTTGAAATTAAAGTTAAATCACCGGGTTTTGCATAAGCTAGGTGCCTAGGTAGTTCTGAATCAACATACTGGGGACCTTTATTTACATAGGTAGCACAAAATGACAACTTTTCAAGCTGAGTAAACAAGTACTTAAGTAGGTGTTACCTACCATTTATGGATAATTAGCGTCACAGAACCGCTTTAAAATGTTTTAAAATACCTCCATAATATTACAAAAATAAGCACTCGATATCGAAATAAAAAGTTTATTTTTTAGTTCCGCCAATAATTACCTAAGTTAGAGTTAAGTAGGACGTTCGCAACCAAAAGATCGTGATAGGAATCCACTTCGAAGCCTTCGGATGTCGATACTTCTTCCACAGTACAACTGAAATTATTATATTTTCCGCAGTTAGTTGAATGTGTTTTACTAAATTTTCCATACAAGACACGTAAACAACTTTTTTAAATATTCCGCATGCGCTTGCGCAACCCAGGAAACAAACCCGCCTCCTCCAACTGTCACTGTCACCAGTGACCACAGATAAATATACTAGTTAAAAATACTGACTGATTGCGTAGACAGAGTTCTCTGTCTACGGACTGATTGACTGACCGACCACAGCCGTCCACAGACAGAGTACTCATCTTCATATTTTTATTTTGGCAATTTTCTCTTGGAAGTAAATTTTGCCAGTGTCAAGAGTTGAATAGTTCTTCAGTTATATTAGAATGCGGGTGCAACGCATTCCAATGGTGCTTGGAGCATTTGGCACCAAGTATATCAAGACAGTTTACTCAGTAAGTCTGCGGAGGTAGCCACCACTACAATAAAAGTTTCAGCTTCACACAACCAAGATTGCGTTGTTCAGTTGCGTAGACACTTGTACCACAAAACTGCACCAATTATAAAACACAATATCCACTATGAATCAATTTGCAAATAATTAAAATAGACACCGAACCAACTTGACAAAATGGCGCCAAAAACTCAAGTACTCTTTTTGTCATTTATTATTGTACTCTTTCTCTTGGGTTTAGGGTTGCCGTATTCAAAATAAAAAATGAAATTTGCCGTATTGTAATCTTGCTTGTCACTTATCATTTCTGCTGTCAGGCTCCTCTAAGTATTAATAATATTTCGATCTAGGTAGGTAGGTCTTTAAATTCAGAAATAAACTATATACATACTCAAAAGAAAATAGATGCCACTATAATGCTACTTGCAGACTTTACTGTCGAATTTACTTGTACCTAAGTACCATTTTTTTTTATTCGCCGTGTGTCAGTTAATTGTACGAAACTCCAACTTCTTTCTATTCTAGCTGACACACGGCAGACGGGAGAAGCAATCAAGGAACCTTCGCTTCGGTTTCTTCCTTTTTTGCCAAATTCGACCTTCCATCCAACAACATTAAAAACACTAAAAAAAATAATTTAAAGTACTTCCTCGTCTTATAAAATAAGTGAAAAAAGCGGTCAAGAGTGAGTCGGACTCGCGCACCGAGGATTTCCGTAGCATCATTTAATATTTTTTTTATTTGATCTTAAGAAAACCAACAGCGTTTACAATATATTATTACATCAAGTATTATCTATATGTATGGCCAATTACAGGTTTCCCTATATTATTGTTATTATTATATCATAATAAATATACTGCAGAGTAGAATAATACAATTATTATTTCAGTTTTAAGTGAACGCCATCTCTTGACCGGTAGTGGAACTAATGTATTTTTTGTTGAAATTTCTAAAAAAGTTTTCTATATTGAGACATTGTTTTATTTTTCCGGTAATCTTTACATACAACTACTATCTATCACAGAATTATTTTTGATTTTTTCTCTTTGCAAACTTCGGAGATAAGTGGGAACTGTATTTTTTTACATTTTTCAACTATGCCTAAAAAAAGAAAAAATGACTGAAAATGTGCAAACAGCGTTCTTTCATATGATACCCTACATGTCCTAGTATTCTCCACTTCAAATTTTTAAGACCCCGTTTCAGTCCCTGTTGTAAAAAAAAAAAAAAAAATTTTTTTCTTGTTGATACCATTAGTAGTTCTTGAGATATCCAGCTGTGACAGACAGACAGACAGACTGAGTCCACCATAACGGTTCCTTTTTACCATTTTGGTACAGAACCCTAAAAACGAATACATGAAACTCACTTGCTATTTTGGAAGTAACCGGCTTCAATCAGATGTCTTCTTGTGATATAAAATGCTCCAGTTTCCTCCAATTCACCACTCCAGTCTTGTCTTCTTGGCCTTGCAGACAGCTCAAAGTTGATTGGGAATATAATTTGCTTGCTTTCGCGCCAACGAAGTTTAAAAGTTCTGCAAAAGAGTGGTTTTTTAACCATTAAATAATTATAACATGAGGAATTTCGACCCGTAATAAGTTTATTATTGTACCTAGCTGGGGCACTACCAGTTAACTTTTCGAACTTCGGTGGATCTACCGGCGGGCTGATTATCTAATTAGAAACCCCCTAGCGACCGATCTCATTTGACAGATGAATGTGATACATTGCTATTTCTTTTTGGGGTAAAAAAACATACCAAAGAAAAGTAGCAATGTACTTATATCAAATGAAACCGGTCGCTAAATAGTTTCTATTTAGATAATCAGCCTGCGGGATTCAACTTAAAACAGATAAATCGAAGTAAGGAATTTCATATTGTAAGTACCTACTAGAAATAACATTTATCTGAGACACAAAGAGATGCTGAGACACACAAATAAATACAAAAATAATAAAAACCGGCCAAGTGCGCGTCGGACTCGCAGGGTTCCGTACCAAAAACGGCAAAAAAATCACGTTTGTTGTATGGGAGCGCTTAAATATTTATATAATTCTGTTTTTTTGTATTTCTTGATATAGTGGCAACAGAATTACATAATCTCTGAAAATCTCAACTTTCTAGCTATCGCGGTTCATGAGATACAGCCTGGTGACAGACAGACAGACGGACAGCGGAGTCTTAGTAATAGGGTCCCGTTTTTACCCTTTGGGTACGGAACCCTAACAAGCTTAAACACATTATGTCTCAAAAGGGTCCCGACTCCCGACTCAGCATAATGCATGGTCTGCGACCAGGGCCCTATTTAATAACGTGACAATTTGTAAATTGTCACGACAATTTGGTTTACATTGCGGTGTAGCTATGAGTAGTTTATTCTATTTTCAAATCTATTGACGCAATGGATATAAAAATGTCATAACAGGTGACAAATTGTCACGTTTATTATATAGGGCCCAGTGCTAGACGTAATATAACTAAAGCCGGTAACATACTATTGTACTACGTTACGTGCGTGTATTGTGATGTTCATGTGTCGTCATGATTTTGGCCTGATCGGGGCTCGATTTATCTGTTTTTTGAAGCCCGGCAGACTTGCCGAGGTTCGAAGCGTTAAGAGGGCGCTTGTAAAAAATTTACGTGCGTTCGCTGCCCTTCGCTCGCTTATTTTACTCGCAACTGTCTCGCTCCCGCACGCTATCGCGCGGCTATCAGGGCGAGCGCTTTGTGTCCATCGTTCTGGCAGCGCCCCGGTTTCTGATTTTAACGTGCAAAAATTTTCAATCGATTTAAAAAATAAATATTTTATGTGATTGTTTTGTTCCTTTAAGATTTCGCCAAGCAAACAAGGCTTGATCTGTTCTAAAAACACTCATTAGAATTATAAAGCTAATAATTATAGATAAGTATTTATATTTCTGTGGTAAGCTATGTAGGTTATAAAGAAGAAAGAAAGAAATTAAAGAAAATGCTTTTTACTATTCCCCATTGTATGCGTAACCCCAGCAAAATGTTGCGTCTTAGAGAAATGAGAGTATTACAGATAATAGTTCTATTCATAGTTAGATGCAATTTGTTCAAGTATAGCAAAATTTTTTCAAGTTCTATTTTCGAAGTAATTCGAGAAAAACAGATTTCGCTAAGGTACCGTTTCCCCGGCAAAATGTTTTAACATTGAAAATATTTTTTTTGAGGCATCTGTATAGGCCCGATTTTCAGCCAAAGTGCGATATCACCCTGGTGTCGTAGATATTAAAGCTAATTTTTTTCAAAAATCTCAAAATCTTTTTTTTTAATTCGCAAAAATGTGAAAAATGTGGTCGATTTTCACCCAGTTTCGGCGAGAAAAAATCATATCTCGTAAACAAAACGCGAAATCGGGTCGATTTAAAAACACCTCGAGTTATGACATTGGTCTACTTTAAAAAAAATATTTGAGGTAAATAACACAAAAGGATAATTCTGTAGCTTAACCTTTATGAAGTAAAGTTTGCGCGGAGCGTGTGAGTGAGCGCTGAGCGCAGTAGTGTACTAGTACGTACCAGTCGTATCAACGCTAATGGTCTGAAAGACAAATGTTTGTTTCTAGTTATATTTTGAGTTGTAAATGTAATAAAATGTTATTTTCTTATTATAAAATAATCGGATAGGTACCTAATGAAAGTGTTTTTAAAAGCAAAACAAAAATATATTTTTAATTTATTGATACTTCTGTAAAATTCTTAAATCAAGTAAAATTAGATTAAATGAGTTTGTGTTTGTATTAAGTTTTGTTAATGTGATGTTTTGTTAATGTGTTAATAATGTGATTGTTTTTAATAATTATTTATTTATGACTTTTTAATGGTTAGGTGTCAAATCTAACGTAAAACAACTAAGTTAAATAAACACCATTAGTATTACCCACACGAAGAACAAGATATCATTTATTTATTAACCCTATTTTGGTTAATAACGCGTTTCTATACTTATGCAAAAGGCCGGGCTTTGCCTTGCAATTGCACGTGAGCATCGAAAAAAACTATTTCGGCGCATCTGTTTCTATTGTTTTGTCTATATTTCCTGACCATTGCCTGCACCGTGGGATTTCATGATACACGGCACTTTTTTGTATAGGCAAACGAATAAACGAATCTTGAGCGAATGTTGAATAGAGGAGAGTTTGTAGTTTGAGCCTCCATACTTAGGAGTAGATACAGAAAAGCATTTGCACTAATTGGTTAGAATTTTTAAGATAAATTACACTCAAAGGTGTAAAAAGGAAATAATAGGTCTTTACCTATGAAATTGCCGATTTGTATGGAGATTTTTCAAGAAGTTGCATTTTTTATAATAGCATTTTCTTTGTTCATTTAACAACCATGAACACTCATGTAACAAAACTTTTATGTACTAATGTTTGAACACTATGCTAACTTATTTCCATTTAAGATAAGCGAAAAAATAAGTTTTGGTTAAGTTACAACCCCTTCGGTCACCCTTTTTTTGCTCACAAAAACGCACGAAAGCTAAAATATGGACTTTATTTTTACTGATAGTTAACTATCATGATCATAATTCGATGTAATATTCACGATTTTGTTAAAATTTTAAATTATAGAAGTTATTATTTTCTCTGTATGTGACAAAAAATCGTCAATTTCATAGGTAAAGACCTAATAAATAGGTACCTATGTTAATGTTAAAGATGTTGCTGTATATTCGTGGGTTGCTGTTATTTCAATTTCGAGATTTAAAATTACTCGATAGGGCATGTCTCATGTTTTTCTTAGTACGCTACGATTCCAAATGAATTTTTACAACGGTCTCTAAATGAGAATGTGAAGATGATGCCTAGATAAACATTGTTATCGCACATATTATTATTCAAATGATGATGAAGTCAGCACGAGACTGCATTTGATTTTGATTAGAATTTTTTATTAGGTATTTTTTTGTAGAAATTCTAAGATGTTTTAGTTATAGTATATACATAGGTATATTTAATAATAATAAAAAATGTTTACGAATAAATTTTGGTTTAGGTAATTAATTAAATTCATTTTCAATGTACGAGAAGGTCGTGAAAGGCACGAGATCTGTGATTTTTTTTAAAAAAGGCGTTTAGCCTGGAACCAATTACATAGAAAGATAGCTTTTGATGAGTTGTAAATGAACACCAATAGCAAAATTTGTTCAACTTATAGTTTTTGAGATATTCAAGATTTTGCTGGGGTAATGTTTTGGGATTTCCCATATCTCGAAAACTGTTTGTCGCAGAAGTTTGAAAAAAATACCAGTTATAGGCCTTAATTTGTTCAAATTTGTTCAAATATGAGTATTTCGATTTATCGACAAATGTCGATATAATTAATTGTTTTTTATAAAACTGGAAAAAAACTATTTACTCCTAAACTAGTGCATTTAAAAACAAATAAAAACAATTAAATATACCTATGATATACCCTTTTAAGGTGTACAAATCTGGATTAACAAACTTTACGCGATATGAAGATTTAAAGAGATTTTCATTCAAATTTCAAGCTTCTTGTCAAATTTTCCACTTTGGCGATCGAATACGCAGCTCCTTCTGAATGGAAAACAATAAACTATAGTGAACAAATTTGTTCATTTTGTTAAAAAAACATCCCTGAAAGTTTCAGCTTTAAATCTCAGATGGATTAAAAGTTTTTCAAAAGACAATAAAGTGCCAGAAACTCTCCTATAAACCGACTAAATTACGGAGGCTACGAAAAAGCGATCGCGCCATACTTGCGGGTGTTTTTTGCTTATTTGCTTGCTTATTAGCGACCATAATTTGTATATTTACAGATCTATTTGGTACATAAACGAAAAAATAAGATACGTTATTTCTGCATCCTTTTACTGCCTTCTTTGCATCTTTTACACCATTTGACTATAAAGGACGTCATTTCTAATAAACTCTCCCTTTCTATCTTTTCTCTACAACATAAACTGTAATTTATTGAAAATAACACTATCGTCAGTCACCGGGTGTGTGGCTGGCCCGATTAAAGCTGAGCGGGTTGTACTTTTTCGGCCCCATCGATTTTAGTTCACTGCTATGAACTAATTATCTGTAATACTCTCATTTCTCTAAAGAGCTCATTAGATCATCCTAAATATCGAATACGATATGAAGTCGCTCCTAAATTCAGAGAAGTGTAATTGCATTCAGGAAGGTAGTGTCTGATTTTTAAGTTGGCTAAATAAAAGCCACCGTTCATCTAGACAGCTGTTGGCGCAACGACTAAAAATATAAGAGCTGAGATAGTGTCGGTACACCCGCAAGCACTTGTGTTCAGAGACAGGAATACCGGTAAGTTTTTGGTAACGTTATACAAATAACGTTACTGATAATGGTAAAAAATAGCGATGATTCAAGCAATAGTTTTAGCTTATTAAGTGTTTTATACTTAAATCCAAGTTTTAGAAATGTATTGACATTTCGCAGAGTCGTACGTTTAAGTATACGGAAAGTCCGTATTATTAGCTTGTAAATTTTTCAGAATCGTGTCTAGTGTCGGAAGTTTTTTATTAGCATAAAATCTGTATACTGTTCGGATGCTCAGACCAAATAAAAAAGTAAAGACGAAGTCTTCCGACAAAGCGGTGAGGCATATAAAACTACGCCTTGGCTGTGTACATACATACACAATATACGCACACATATGTAACGAAACTACGCCTTGGCTTTCGTTCGTCATTGGGCGTTCCATATCGAACCCTAAAAATACACATGTTTTACAAAACACCCGTATTTTTTTGTGGGTTCACTTAAAATTTCATCTTGAGGCACTTAACTGTCCTCCCAAGGATGAAAAAATATTTTCAGTATACGTAGCAGAGTCAAGAAACACAAGCTTTCACTACGGTGGCGCTTCGATGCAAACTGCCAAAATACAAATTGACTTGCAGGTGTACGCCGCACGCGGTATCCTTTGTTTATGCGGCGGCATCCTTTGACAAGAAGCGGCACTGGCAAAGGCGGCGCGATTAAAGGGCGACACTATCTAAGTGAATGCGCTTTACGTGATTTGCTTTTTTGAATTTCAAAAAAATAAAGATACAAACATAATTGGGTATCTACTTGAAAATTATATTTTGACTTTGTTACCATGACAGGGGCTTAAAGTGTGCTAAGCACAATTTTGATGTTAGTTTTGGAATTCCTCAGATCAAATAAAAAAGGAAGATGGAGCGTTGCGCAGTGGTTGCGAACAACTAAGTGAAGCCGGTTTTTGATGGTACATGTGTGCGTACTAGAGGGCGGGCGGGGGCCGGGCGGCAGGGTTCGCCCAATGACGAACGAAAGCCAAGGCGTAGTTTCGTTACATATGTGTGCGTAAACTGTGTATGTACACAGCCAAGGCGTAGTTTTACTGGCTTCACCGCTTTGTCGGAAGACTCCGTCTTTACTTTTTTATTTGGTCTGAGTGGAATTCAAAATGGCGGCCGCATTTTGTATGTATTTTTGACAGTTGTCTAATTTAAAACGGCAATATCTCGAAAAGTACTCATCCTAAGATTGATGGTGACCTTGAAGAAATGATGGGTCTTAGTGAGATCTTCATTTTAAATGTCAAACTTAAATTTGACAGCTGTCACCTAAAATGAAGATCTCACCAAGACCCTTCATTTCTTCAAAGACACCACTAGTCTAGGATGATTACTTTTCGAGATATTGCTTTTAAGTTGGACAGTTGTCATCTGTTGGTATTTTTTTTTTAAATTGATGTTAGGTATGATCTTAGATGAGTTATTCGCCAATTCACGCACTTACTAGTACCTACATCAATAAACCTAGTTCAGATTAGTCTTGAAAATGACAAGTACTTACTACCTACTTAGCTACATATACCTCCTAAAGTCTGTCTATCCTAAGGTTGCCAACTTTTTTTGCATAGAATATAGTATTGTTAAGATTATTACTTGTAAAAATATAGTAGATGAAGAAAAAGTAAAAAAAATATTACGGTTGCCGTTTTATATGGAGGATATTGAAGAAGTTGCATTTTTCATACTAACATTTTCATAATTTATTTAACAACCATAAACACAAGTGTTTAAACACAAAAATTATTACGCAATTACCTACTTATGTGCATATAAGTAATACAATTTATACAGTGTGTTCAGGTTCCAAGTATAAACATTTATGGAAAGAATCTACACGTAGGTAATTTTATAGTTACATATCATAATAACTAAACCTATTCCAATTATTCTCGAGATAACTATGGCCAAAAGATCTATTGTTTAGAATAATTAAAGATCGTTTCACATATTTTTGTTATAACCAATGAACAAAATACATAAAAGCAAAAATCGGAGACCGTGGCGCTGCCAGAACGATGGACACGCGCGCTTTGCTGTTTGTTACCCATACCAAGTTTTACAATCCATACAGTTGTTAAACGCCTTTGATGACATGACGGCCGACGCCGCGGGATAAATTTGATGATTATATAATTTATAATTTATTTACAAGTACCTATGTGCCTAATTACATGTACTTGTGTTGCACTGCCAGATGTTACGTGTCACTTTATTTTTGGGTTTTTTTCAGTTTTCTATCATTTTTAATTATGTAATGTATTTGCATTTGGATAAACAATCTTAATCATAAAAAATTGACCCCTACCTACCGACCCTTCGCGAGATCCCCTGCGTTGCTCTGCGCAAGTACATTCGTTTAACAACTGATGGATTGTAAGGCCTGGTTTACATTAGTCAAGTAGACGACCGAGTCGAGTAGCGAGTAGAAATACATTGCTTGGCATGTTCGTCGATTTTAAAAGAACGTCAAACACACCACGTAATGAACTTCTACTCTCCTAAAGCACTCTACTAAAGACTAAGATAATGTAAACCAGCCTTGAAACTGTGCCAAAATTCAATGCGCGAGCGGCACACGTCCTTCCTCGACAGCGCACTGCGCGGTACCACAGATAATAAAATACTATACGCGGTACTAACGAAGGCAGCTCCCGTAGCGCGCTGGTATTATAATCTTTTTTTGGTAATAACAAAAGTAATAATTATTATATACGATTTTGGTGCCGTCAGTCACTGGAATATGTAATTTGCTAATGATTTACATTAATTTTGCTCAGAAACGATGTATAATTAAAGAGATATTTCAAAAAATCCCCTAAAAAGGACATGTTTTCAGAAAATAAAAGTATCGAGCCAAACTCAATAATATCTGAAATCCTGCCGTCATCCACTTAATGAAGGTCAATAAAAGCATATATCTGAATTTGACATTCATTGAGATTGTAGAGACGTTACTATTTGAGTTCAAATATTGAGAAATTCTGGGAGCCCCCTCTTAACCGGTACGGCCCCTGTCGTAACAGTTGATGCTTACCTTACTGTTGAAAATACGCAGTCGTGAGGTCTAGGATAATATATCTTTTGAACCGCTTTGCGCAGTCTAGCGGCTGTTGTAAAAGGCGAAGTTGCTTGCATAAGTATTAATACTGTTATTTCGGGTCTTTTCGCCATAAACTCTGATGCGCCCCAAATAGAGGGCGCCCAATCAGTTGCTGTTACTGTACTCCGATGAAATACACGAACTCCACCTTTAAAATAATAGGTAAAACCACTGAGGTAAATATAAAGGGTGTTAATGAATAAACAAAAATGTGGAAATGTGGAAACCATTTCTTTGGACCATCAAACTGAACTACTTTTAGATTACCTATAATAAAATTATTCTACCTTTAGAATCTTTAGATTGACGCCCAAATTAGCCACTTTAAGCGTTAATCCAGATTGTAATTACACAAATACATTTAAACCAGGAAAAACACATACAATAATAATTTATAACCGTTTGTAATGTAGTTTTTATATTTTTCTGAATTTTATAAAACATACTGTGTGTGTACCATGTTACTGTGTGTGTACCATGTTACTTGCAGAATAAATATTTCTATTTCTATTTCATAGTTAGGTTTCATTGTAATGATTTTTTCTTGAGTGGCGGTGCTAGTGGAGGCTCGGTGCGTCCTTAAGTATTAATTTTATTTTTTTCGATTTCAGAGTTGGTCTCATACTGTGAAAGTTGTTCAGTTTGAATTTTACGAAGAAACAGCTGCTTTCCCGTTTTAGCGTAATAAAGCAATTTATCCACACTTAATCATTGCACTCAAACTGCCCAAATTCCATTGTCTTTTGACAGTTAAACGCGACAAATCGCTAAGTATATTTTATCGCGTTTCGGTGATCATGCGATACTTTATAAGTTAAAGCGTCCGCTGCGTTAGGCGGGATCCCGCCGCGGGTACACGGTGCAAGAATATAGATTGCTGGTTTTCTGACGGACAGATGATTGCAGTGCACGAGTAAGCTCTATCTTATACAGGAGTGTCAAAATTATGATTAGCGTATAGTTGGCAGCCTCACCATGGAATTAGAAGGTTTTGACTAGGTCAAAAAATTGTTAGTAAATAGTTATAAATAGTGAACTTTAGCATATAAATAGTGATACTATGGTTCAAAAGATATTTGAGTATCTTGGTGAGTCTGCTATCTTGACGTCAAGCTAGCAGACACCTTAAGAAATACAGTTCGTATTAATGTGATTTATATGCCAAAAAATTGTTAGGAAATAGTGAATCGTATACGCAAAATTTCAATAATATTGCTTCAGTACAAGCCGAGATATTACGATCTCAAAGTGGGCTGCTAACTTGACGTTTCTGGCAATGGCGATTCCAGAGAAACGGGTACAAGTTATAAACAAATAAATATATCAAAAAATTGTTAGTGAAATTGTGATTCTTACGATATAAATAAAAAAAGAATTCTTCATTGCTATTTTCTAAAAATCGAATGTTAACTTCTACATAGTACTCTGAATATAGGCTGTCGATCAATATTGAACTTTGCTCCACAGTAATAAGGTTTAAACTTGATTGCAATCATGAGGTGAGTACTATCAAGCAAAGACACCTTAAGAAATACAGTTCGTATCAATGTGATTTATATGCCAAAAAATTGTTAGGAAATAGTGAATCGTATACGCAAAATTTCAATAATATTGCTTCAGTACAAGCCGAGATATTACGGTCTCAAAGTGGGCTGCTAACTTGACGTTTCTGGCAATGGCGATTCCAGAGAAACGGGTACAAGTTATAGACAAATAAATATATCAAAAAATTGTTAGTGAAATTGTGATTCTTACGACATAAATAAAAAAAGAATTCTTCATTGCTATTTTCTAAAAATCGAATGTTAACTTCTACATAGTACTCTGAATATAGGCTGTCGATCAATATTGAACTTTGCTCCACAGTATTAAGGTTTAAACTTGATTGCAATCATGAGGTGAGTACTATCAAGCAAAAAAGTGAAATTTATATTTTTTGACTGTGTCAATAGTCATATCCTCGGTTCAAGGCTATTGATTTGGTATAAGTAAACAAATATTTTTCTACTTACTTTTTTAATTTATTTTTTATTAATTCTCATCAAAAAAAATTGATTGTGTAATACTACTCTAATAATAATTAATACTACTACTCTAATCATCGGTAATAGCACAGACTAGAGAGTATTCTTCTACAGTCGGACATCGCCCTTTGTGTTGGCGCAAAAGCCTCCGTTCGTCTAGACAGTTGACGCAACGACTAAAAGTGTAAGGGTTGGCACGATGTAATTTGCCTTTTCGAATTTTAAAAATATATAGGAAAAATAAGATAGACACTTTAAAATTATTGTTTTATTCTTTGAATTATTTATTGTCATTTTTTCTAGAAGGTAAGAATATTTTTTTTCAAATTTGTCTCTTTTCCTTCTTTTAATGCTCTTAAAATAAGGAAAAGAAAAAGTTTTTCTTAGTATTTTCTCTTTTTTAGGGTTCCGTAGCCTAAATGGCAAAAAACGGAACCCTTATAGATTTTTTTTCTTCTTCTTTCATCATAAGTGCGAGGAATTATAGGAATTTATATGTATGATAATCATAATTTAATTGTTAATCATTACTAATTTAGGGCTAAATAAGTATAAAATAAATCTTAAATTAGTACTCAATTAGGAAATAATAATGAAAAAATAAGTTCCAAGATGACAACTTTTTTGTTTATGGGCCGATTTCGATGAAACTCGATTTTTGGTACCATTTTGACACAAAAATAACAACGCAATGTTGAAAATATTAAAAAATTCAAGATGGCGGCCAACTTTTTTGTTGGCCGGCCGATTTCGATGAAACTCGGTTTTTGGTAGTATTTTGGCAAGAAAACAGCAACGCAATGTTAAAAAAATAAAAATTCAAGATGGTGGCCAATTTTTTTGTTTGCGGGCCGATTTCGATGAAACTCGGTTTTTCGTAGTATTTTGGCAAGAAAACAGCAACGCAATGTTAAAAATGTAAAAAATTCAAGATGGCGGCCAACTTTTTTGTTTGCGGACCGATTTCGATGAAACTCGGTTTTTGGTAGTATTTTGACAAGAAAACAGCAACGCAATGTTAAAATGTAAAAAAAATTCAAGATGGCGGCTAACTTTTTTGTTTGCGGGCCGATTTCGATGAAACTCGGTTTTTCGTAGTATTTTGGCAAGAAAACAGCAACGCAATGTTAAAAATGTAAAAAATTCAAGATGGCAGCCAACTTTTTTGTTTGCGGACCGATTTCGATGAAACTCGGTTTTTGGTAGTATTTTGACGAGAAAACAGCAACGCAATGTTAAAAATGTAAAAATTCAAGATGGCGGCTAACTTTTTTGTTTGCGGACCGATTTCGATGAAACTCGGTTTTTGGTAGTATTTTGACAAGAAAACAGCAACGCAATGTTAAAATGTAAAAAAAAATCAAGATGGCGGCTAACTTTTTTGTTTGCGGGCCGATTTCGATGAAACTCGGTTTTTGGTAGTATTTTGGCAAGAAAACAGCAACGCAATGTTAAAAATGTAAAAAATTCAAGATGGAGGCCAACTTTTTTGTTTGCGGGCCGATTTCGATGAAACTCGGTTTTTGGTAGTATTTTGGCAAGAAAACAGCAACGCAATGTAAAAAAAAATAAAAATTCAAGATGGTGGCCAATTTTTTTGTTTGCGGGCCGATTTCGATGAAACTCGGTTTTTCGTAGTATTTTGGCAAGAAAACAGCAACGCAATGTTAAAAATGTAAAAAATTCAAGATGGCGGCCAACTTTTTTGTTTGCGGACCGATTTCAATGAAACTCGGTTTTTGGTAGTATTTTGACAAGAAAATAGCAACGCAATGTTAAAATGTAAAAAAAATTCAAGATGGCGGCCAACTTTTTTGTTTGCAGGCCGATTTCGATAAAACTCGGTTTTTGGTAGTATTTTGGCAAGAAAACAGCAACGCAATGTTAAAAATGTAAAAAATTCAAGATGGCGGCCAACTTTTTTGTTTGCGGACCGATTTCGATGAAACTCGGTTTCTGGTAGTATTTTGGCAAGAAAACAGCAACGCAATGTTAAAAAAAAAAAAAAATTCAAGATGGTGGCCAATTTTTTTGTTTGCGGGCCGATTTCGGCTATGGCTAGATGTTACCATATTTCTAGACGCCATCACCGACTCTATTACCTCCTTTGATATGTGCGATAGCCTTGTCCTGTTGGGAGACTTCAATGTTGACCTACTTGCGGTTGGGGGTGGTGGGCCACGGTTGCTGTCACAGTTCTTTGAGACAATGAACCTTACCCAGGTAGTCACTGATCCAACCCATTTTACTGATCACAGTCAAAGTCTAATTGACTTGATCTGTACAGACATACGCACATTAAAGGTAACAGTGGGACACTGCCTTGATGTGAGAGGTCATGCTATAGCCACAGCCGAGTTAAAAATAAAGAAAGACAAGATATGTCCCCGTTAGGTAGAATATAGGCCAATAAAAGATATTATTCAAAACTTATGGGAGTTTGATCTTAGCAAAATAGACTGGAGTCATTTCCATAAAGCGAAAAATGTCAACATATTAGTAGAGAATTTCCAATTGTGTCTAACACATTTATTCAATCTGCATGCTCCAGTAAGGAAAGGTAAGTTTAAGCACCCTACTCACCCTTGGATCACTGACACCGTCAAATCCATGATGCATATTAGGGACGAGTACCGGCAGGCTCTAAAAACTAACAAATCTAAATCACAGAAAGACTATGAGAAGTCTAAATCACAAAAAGATTGCTATCTTCAAATGAAGAACAACGTGATTGTAGCCATAGAACAAGAGAAGAAGTGTTTTTTGATAGGCATATTAACTCTTATATTAAGAATTCCAAAAAACTTTGGCAAAACTTGAAAAGCACTGTGTTACCAGATGGAAAAAAGTCTAAACTTCCTCCATGCTTCGATAATCCTGACACCATCAACTCTCATTTTCTCTGTGCACCCGGTCAATATGATGTGTCAATATCACAGCTTACATATTTTGAGTACCTTAGATATGGCACAGCAACGCTTTCACTGCAGCCTGTAAATGAGGACAAGATACTCAAAATCATCAAAGGTCTCAAATCTAACGCTCAGGGCTGCGATGGGTTAACACGGGACATGCTTCTTTTGTCTCTTCCTTACACCCTACCTGCAATTACTATTATAATCAACAGATCTATGGCAGAAAGTACATTCCCTAATGCCTGGAAGACAGCAGTGGTAAAACCCTTACCCAAAGTGAGCTCCCCAACGTCTCTTCAAGACCTTCGTCTCATAAGCACCTCAGTTGTTAATAAAAGTCTGTTTTATATTTCAGTAAGCGTTTATTTCATTGCTAAATAGCTTCCACATCGTCTGCGCACTGCTATATCACAACATAACTCTGGATAACCGCCTTAATTTTAAAAGCCATGTTACTGAGTGTTTTTATCACCTAAAACTCCTTTATAAATTACGTCCTTATCTACACGAGCAACTCAGAGTAGCACTTTGCGAATCTCTTATATTATCTAAACTAAATTACTGTGATACTGTATAATTATGGTTCATGCCTACTGGCTAGAACTGCTAAACTTATACAGCGGGTGCAGAACGCCTGTGCGCGTTTCTGCTTCCATATACCGCCGCGATCACATGTGACTCCGTTCCTAAATAGTTCTAACATATTGAAAATGGAAGCCCGTAGAAGGTTACATCTCGCAACTTTAATGTTTGGTATCATTAAATCGGGCAAACCAATTTACCTTTATAACAAGCTCACATGGTTTCAACACACTAAGAGTAACCAGCTTAGAGCCTGTAGAAGTATCTTAGAGACGCCAATACATCGTACGAGGATGTTTCGTGGATCCTTCAGGTTCGCAGCTACACGCTGTTGGAACGATCTCCCGCCGCCGTTGCGTGACCTTAAAACAATCGTCACTTTTAAAAAACGCCTTAAAAAGTACTTATTTGAGCTCCAGTCAACATCGATTGCTTAGTAATTATTTATATCCACTTACAATCCGGTATTTCGAGTCGCGCGTGCGGCGTCGGGGACGTTGCGAAGCGTCATCACGATATGTTGCACTGTTTGCAAGGAATATCCTCAGCTCTTTGGCTTGGCGGATCATCATATTTAGACGTAAGTAAGTACTTGTAAATCTATTTATTTGTATTCTGTATTTTGATTTGTTTTTATTTTGTTTCGTGCCTATATTAAATGTATTGCAAAAATATGTACCTACGACGAACGTTATCTCGTACAGGCCCTGTCAGAATACCAGCGCTGTTGTGGTGTGAGCAATGTTCTCATCACAACAGCATTAAGCTGAGGCAGGGTCCTGGTTGGCTCGTCTCACACCCTATTTTTATTGTTTAAATTAGTTTAAGTACCTACTTAGTTTATATATTTTTTTTCTATTTCTCCTGTTTGTGTTTTTTTTTGTGTGTGTGATATTGGCCAATAAACTTCATTCTTCATTCATTTCAATGAAACTCAGTTTTTGGTAGTATTTTGACAAGAAAACAGCAACTCAATGTTAAAAATGTAAAAAATTCAAAATGGCGGCCAACTTTTTTTTTGCGGGCCGATTTCGATGAAACTCGGTTTTTGGTAGTATTTTGACAAGAAAACAGCAACTCAATGTTAAAAATGTAATCTTGTTTTTTTTTACATTTATATGCGTTGCTGTTTTCTTGCCAAAATACTAACAAAAACCGAGTTTCATCGAAATCGGCCCGCTAACAAAAAGTTGGCCGCCATCTTGAATTTTTTACATTTTTAACATCGCGTTGCTGTTGTCTTGCCAAAATACTACCAAAAACCGAGTTTCATCGAAATCGGCCCGCAAACAAAAAAGTTGGCCGCCATCTTGAATTTTTATTTTTTTAAGATTGCGTTGCTGTTTTCTTGCCAAAATACTACCAAAAACTGAATTTCATCGAAATCAGTCCGCAAACAAAAAAGTTGGCCGCCATCTTGATTTTTTTTGCATTTTTAACATTGAGTTGCTGTTTTCTTGTCAAAATACTACCAAAAACCGAGTTTCATCGAAATCGGCCCGCAAACAAAAAAGTTGGCCGCCATCTTGAATTTTTATTTTTTTTAACATTGCGTTGCTGTTTTAATGCCAAATTACTACCAAAAACCGAGTTTAATCGAAATCGGCCCAATAATCAAACAAAAATACACAAATATCAACAAATACATCAATGTGCGGCCGCCATTTTGAATTCCAAATTTAATATCAAAATCGTGCCAAAAACACTTTTTCATGACACCAACATCAAAAAATTACAAACACTACTTTCAATATAATATAATATAACCCAATCAGAAGCGTAAGCTCTGACGGGATAGGGCCCGAGATGCATACATTGCCAAAGTATGGGCTCTCGGGCCCTCCCACCCCCCTTCTGTACCATCTTCTTCTGCAACAAAACGCAATGAAGCTACGAGTACCTTACCTGTTGCTTTGTACATTTAAATAATTTTAAAACAACTAATTTTAAACTCATACCTAATATACAAGTATTTCAACAAGCTGTATTTACCTATAAGTGTTTGTTGCGCCTAGATATATTATAAGTTAAGAACGTTGGTGAATCAATAAATAAAATAAAAATAAAATAAAATACCACACCACCCCGCACGATTGCTCTGTCTAGACGCCTCCGATGGCCGACTGTATGAAGACTATCTCTCGGCTGTGGTAATACTACTCTCAGTTCATTTATTTAGTTATTTATTCGGGAAAAACTAGAAATATTTTCTACTTATATCATCTACTTCCTACCTACTTACCTACCTACTGATTACTAATTTCATTATAAATCTCACCAAATAGGTACCTAACGTTAAAGTTTCAGTTACTAAAAAAAAATACAAAATATTCATTTTCAAAAAGTTACATGTTAGGGTATTTTCATTAGACTTCTCCCTTTAAGTTATAGTTTTAACGTTAGGTACCTAATTGGTAGTAAAATATTAGTAGTTTTTCCTAAACTAAATAAATGAACTGAGAGTAGAGTATTAAACGACCAAATTTTTTTTGATGAGATTTAATCAAAAATTTTTTGATTGTGTCAATACTCTAAAAAATAAAAAAGTGGGTAGAAAAATATTTGTTTACTTATACCAAATCAATAGCCTTGAACCGAGGATATGACTATTGACACAGTCAAAAAATATAAATTTCACTTTTTTGCTTGATAGTACTCACCTCATGATTGCAATCAAGTTTAAACCTTAATACTGTGGAGCAAAGTTCAATATTGATCGACAGCCTATATTCAGAGTACTATGTAGAAGTTAACATTCGATTTTTAGAAAATAGCAATGAAGAATTCTTTTTTTATTTATATCGTAAGAATCACAATTTCACTAACAATTTTTTGATATATTTATTTGTTTATAACTTGTACCCGTTTCTCTGGAATCGCCATTGCCAGAAACGTCAAGTTAGCAGCCCACTTTGAGATCGTAATATCTCGGCTTGTACTGAAGCAATATTATTGAAATTTTGCGTATACGATTCACTATTTCCTAACAATTTTTTGGCATATAAATCACATTGATACGAACTGTATTTCTTAGGGTGTCTGCTAGCTTGACGTCAAGATAGCAGCCTCACCAAGATACTCAAATATCTTTTGAACCATAGTATCACTATTTATATGCTATAGTTCACTATTTATAACTATTTACTAACAATTTTTTGACCTAGTCAAAACCTTCTAATTCCATGGTGAGGCTGCCAACTATACGCTAATAAATTATGGCCTGCAGGCCGCATCCGGCCCGCGACCAGAATCTATCCAGTGAGGATTTTAGACACGGCATTCGATGCCACTACGTATTGTAAGATAATAAAATATGAGACCTCCAGTATCTGGATCCTCAAGCTCAAGATAACTCCTTTTTATTACTTTTGTATGAAAATAAAGATTGTAATTTAGTATTTGTTTGAGTTTTTAATTTTGAGTTTGGCCCGCTAACACGCTTTTAACTTAAAAATAGCCCTTTTGAAAAATAAGTTTCACACCCCTGCTCTAATCTACGTCGCCAAGCGCGCGTGTCGCCCGCCTAACGCTGCGGACGCACTATAAGGAAATCGTAACCTCCCACGATCGTTTTAAAACGAAGTGTGAAGTTTGTGAAGTGGTGGCGTACCTTAACAATAATCTAAGACAACAGACATACCTACAGACAGAATTGAACTGTGTTTTACATTTAAAATTAAGCTAGTTTTAACTGTACTTAACCTTTCAATGTTTCCAATGCAATCAGAGGATGGTCCGTTGATACGGTAATATCATGTAGACCAGCATCTTTAGCTGTATTTATCGCACGAGACAAAAGTGTCACACCGCCCACCGTCTGCAGGTTTTTCAGTGGTATACCTTTGGATCCTCCCCTTGCCAATATAAGGACAGCACTCCTACATTGTACACGTGTGGTATAACTAGATAAACAAAACTTTTGATAACAAGTTTTTAGTTCGATGTAAATGTTACGGCTAATACCCGAAGTGCGGTCAAACCTAGTTTAGCCGGCTAAAACTAGGTGTAGCCGGTAGCTATTGGTTAAACCAAGATGTAGCCGATTTACTCGCGGCTAATACTAGGTATGGCCAGTTAAAACTAGGTCTAGCCTTCTTTGTGCTTATTTTTCTAAGGGGGAGTAATTTATGGGGTATTAAGAAAGTTATTGCTGCTGTCTGTTAAAAAAAACCGGCCAAGTGAGAGTCGGACTCGCGCACGAAGGGTTCCGTACCAAAAAACGACAAAAAAAATTACGTTTGTTGTATGGGAGCCCCCCATAAATATTAATTTTATTCTGTTTTTAGTATTTGTTGTTATAGCGGCAACAAAAATACATCATCTGTGAAAATTTCAACTTTCTAGCTATCACGGTTCACGAGATACAGCCTGGTGACAGACAGACAGACAGACAGACAGATGGACAGCGGAGTCTTAGTAATAGGGTCCCGTTTTTACCCTTTGGGTACGGAACCCTAATAACTCGAAATTAAATTTCTAACCTATAATTCTTCGGGACCTACAAAGTAAAGCAGATCAGTTACACTTACACCTAGTTTTAACCAACAGCTATCGGCTCTATACGGTATATCTAGTTTTAGCCGGCTATAACTAGGTTTAGCCGCACTTATTGTCAATTGCACTAAACTTAAGAATCGCCTAAGTCTTGTCTTAACTACAACTCGACCAAGTTAAGTAGGCGAATGACAGCTACATGACCGCTAAGTTTGACACCGTTTTAATTTGGTCGTGTTGTTGTTAGGAACAGACTTAGGCGATCCTTAAGTTTAGTGCAATCGGGTGTTAGGGTATTAGCCTTAACATAAACATATGAGGACAGAAATGGAACAATCTTAAAAAACGGATTATTTTTATTTCAGCTCAAATGGAAATCGAACTTGAGACTGACGTGCGTATAATTATATTATTTAATAGATTTTATCTACAAAAAAACTTACCCAAATATAAACCATAGCAATGTAACTCCTCTTAACCACATGACGATGTCTCTTTTCGTAATATTATGTTTATCTGTAAAGAAGGTCAGACATCGCTCCGCTCGGTGCTACAATGATCGATCACTTCCTCTTTTTATTTATTTATTTATTGAAATTGAAGAATTGGATACCCAAAGGACTGTAGTGGGGTCGCGAATCGCGATACAGCAAAGAAAAATAGGTTGAGTGCCTATATTCATTTGCAATTTTGTATAGAGGGGATCAGATAATTTCAAAACAGCTCTCTTTTAAAGAAAATGTAGGTACAGCCAGCAGCATATCAAGCTATACAAAACTGTCAAGAATCTCCAATGAATTATGCTTGTTTTAAGTTAAAAATTGATTGAAAATTTTTTTTGGACCAACATTAAAATCGCGAAAAAAAAATCAGCTGTTCCATAGAAAATTTAAAATCGAATTGATCAAAATGTATGGAAAAGCTGTTTTTTTTTCGCGATTTCAATGTTGGTCCCATAGTAAAAGTTGTTTGTATGCATGAGTACATTGACCCCTTAAAATTATGTGCACTATTTAAGAAGGACCTTATATATCGCTTGATATAGCATTTTATCGACACGCGGTGAGGGGCCCGCGCCCCTCACCGCTACGCATACCCAAAATATGCGTTCCGCGCTTAGAGAAGGGAAGTAAGCAATCCCTTAGAGCTTCGAGCAACAAAGGCTTCGTTTCGTAACGAAGGGAGAAGCCTTAGCGATTATTACTCTATTCAAATTATTCTGGCATTTTTTGCGGGGGGGAGAAATGCACACAAGTGCAGTTCCGCATACCCACATACAAAAACAACACTGTAATGACGACACTCACACATAAAAAATAAAACAAAACACCAAAAATTTGTGTACGGATGAGTCACACATCAAAATATGACACGTTTTTGACATAGAGGGCTGGGCTCAACTGTCGATGCAGCAATATCGATACGGAAAAAGGAATAAAGGTTACAAACTCAATCATTTTACGATGGGGTGAATAACAACAAAGAGGTAATTTTTATACGCTCGAGCTTTATACAAAAAGCTCGAGAGTGTAGGTGATTGGGTTGGGATTAATGTCTACCCAGGGAAGTTGGGCTCAGGCTGCTGACACTGAACATCGCTCCATGACAGTACTGCCATCTGTACACCCAACAATTTGAATTTTGAAAGATACCGAGCGACTGTTAAATAAAAAAATAGCAAACTGATTTTGATAATGTTGTCAATATAAGTAGTAAAATATATCATTATTTTTCTAAAAATTTGTACATTCAATGTCTCAAAAATGGCTTTATCATCCCTGATTTATCATAATATGATACCTCATTCGAGGTGGTATGTATATTGAAGAAGATATGATTTTTTTCTGAAGTGCGGCGGCGCGAAATTTTGAATGCCACCCCCCCTTACCTGCCAAGGGGGGGTACCTACCATCCATCTCTCTCTTAGTGTGGTTGTTTTATGTCATTGGAAAACTTCTAATTTCACGCATGGGTCGGTCATGGGATGGGTGACCAAAAATGTATTATCTAAGCTAATTATCTAAGCCGTTGGTCCCGGCTGCATTTGCAGTCGTTAACACCCATCAATCCGCATTGGGCCCGCGTGGTGGGTTATCGCCCATCCTCCCACCTATAAGGAAGGCCTGTGCCCCAGTAGTGGGGACATTAAAAATGGCTGATGGTCAACTATAAATACTAAGTATAAAGTACTGCTAGATACCTATTTGTTTTCTCGCAGTCAATGGTAAAAAGTAGAGTACACAACTCGTGAAAAAAAAACATCTCGGTTCTTTGTATCCCTCTAATTAAATTCCCTTTTTATTCACTTGTTGTATAATCTACTATTTCGACATTTATTTCGCAATATCTGTCGCGTCGCGCTCACATCAGTGCAGAGCAAATCATGCAAAAATCTCGCAAATGAATTTGACGCATAATCAGGGCCAGATTGACCAACACTTTATCGACAAACATTATTTAACGGTAACATCACTAAGTTGCCCATCGGCGAGAACTCGGATTTATCTAGCGACAGATCCGAAATTTGTACGGACGAGCCATGAACTAGCAGACCCGATGTCACTGAACAAATTTGACAACTAATCAAGAATAAAATATACGAATTTAATGTTTAAATGTAAACAAATAGCAATAATACGATAAAAATTTACTTTTATGTGAAATGTAAAACCGTCTTTTTGTATACTTGATGTTCAAGACCTCTTTTAACAGCAAAAAACTCATAAATTCGCCATTTTAAACACAGCAGCGTTCACATGCGCGACTGGACTCGGTCTAGAAAGAAATCCGGGCGCAACTGGTTTTACTAATGCGTATGCCCATTTGGGCTTGTACTTCGGCAGAGGGGAACGCTTCGTATGGCTTCTCTTTCTGTAGAAGCCCGTCTTACTCTAAGCCTTAGAGCATACAGAACGGGAGTAAGCAAGAGCGCTCTCCTACACTAGATTTTGTTCACCGATTCTGGGGGGAGACGAGGTACACACGCACAGCACACAACTTCATATTCACGCACACTCTTGAAGCTTAAAGTCATGTTGTTACACACGCAAACAAAAACAGAATGACCACAAAGTTATAATTGCGGGTGGTCAAATTCGGAACTAACCATCTTAGTATAAATTCTGACAGTTCACGTAGACGGCAGCGCCAAACTTACCGACAGAAATAAGTTTGCCCTTGCGTTAAGGTTAGTGATGGGACATAAAAAGACCGATGAAATTGAATGATTAAAAGCTTTGATTTGAAGATGAGTGATTATGATTACGAACAAAAATGTCTTCATTTTATTTTGTGATTTGCACCAACAATCACTAAAATACGCTTACAAATCAATGTTTAATAACATACATAAAACATCGTTCTGCCCTTTTATCCTCAAAATTGTACAGAAATGAAATTCCGATAGTGAGTGTTGGCACAAGATGCAAATGCAAAGGTTATCAAAAAAGAAAATAAATGTGATTAATAATGTAATCATTTATTTACAAGTATCTGTGTACAGTCAGCAGCACATCAAGCTATACAAAACTGTCAAAAATCTCTAATGAATTTTGAACCTTTAATTGCCTGTAAGGGTTCCGTAGCCTAAATGGCAGAAATCTAAGCCCTTATAGATTCGTTATGTCTGTCTGTCTGTTCGTCCGTCCGTCCGTATGTGACAGCCACTTTATTCCGAAAGTATTAGGACTACACAGTTGAAATTTAATATAAGTAGATGTATTCTGTAAACCGCCTTATGAATTACGATTTTTACACATAAATAAAAATAAAACAAAAGATTAAAGGATAAAATCTTACATCCATATATATAAGTCTATAGATAGGTGTTCAAAAATTACATTGAGGTTCCAGAGACAATTTTTTCTCAAAGTCAACCGTTCGAAAGACTGCCTAAGTAGTAAAATGTGTGTCCCCCTCTAACTTTTAAAATAAGAGAGTCAAAAATCTAAAAAAAAAATATGCTATAGATCTTAATTAACAATTTCAACGAAAATTTGTTTGAACGAGATATAGTAATCAGTTGTTTGAGTTGATTAGTTGTTACATTTTCCATATAACTTTGTTATTCATACAAACACTGTGAAAAACAAAGTTATTTTTGCAGACAAAAATTGTGGTATTCAATAAGGTAACTACGGAACACTATTGCGCGTGGCCCGAGCCCGACATGCACTTGGCTGTTTTTTTTTTAATTTAAAATTGATCATTTATTTTAAATTTAAAATTGATCAAGAAAATTTCACACTTTTTTAGGGTTCCGTAGCCTAAATGGCAAAAAACGGAACCCTTATAGATTCGTCATGTCTGTCTGTCTGTCTGTCTGTCCGTATGTCACAGCCACTTTATTCCGAAAGTATTAAGACTACACAGTTGAAACTTGGTAGGTAGATGTATTCTGTTAACCGCTTAACGAATTTAATACAAAAATAAGAAAAATAAAAGATTAAGGGGGGGCTCCCCATACATGGAACTGAAACTGAAAAATAATTTTTTTCTTCGAACCAACACGTGTTAGGTATCTATAGATAGGTCTTTAAAAATAACATTGAGGTTTCTAAGACAACTTTTTCTCAAAGTCAACCGTTTGAAAGATATTCACCGCCAAAGTGGTAAAATGTGTGTCCCCCCCTTTAACTTTTGAAATAAGAGAGTGAAAAATCTAAAAAAAATATATGCTATAGATCTTAATAAACACTTTCAACCAAAATTAGTTTGAATGAGATATAGTAATTACTTTTTGAGATATAGCACATTTTCCAAAACCGCAAATATAACTTTGTCATTCATACTAACACTGTGAAAAACAAAGTTATTTTTACAGACGAAAAATTATAGGTGGTATTAAATATGGTATGGTATAAGGTAACTACGGAACCCTATGGCGCGTGGCCCGACACGCACTTGGCCGGTATTTTTAAATTTTACACGCTTGAAAATTCAGCTGATGAACAATATTTAACATAAAAGTTTGAGGGAATCATCATCAGTATGACCATTATTTAAATTCTACATAAAGAGTGTTAAGGCTTATACGAAAACATTAGTTTCTGTTTTTAGGGTTCCGTACCCAAACGGTAAAAAGGAGACCCTATTACTAAGTCTCCGCTGTCCGTCTGTCTGTCTCTCACCAGGCTGTTCTCATGAACTGTGATATCTAGACAGTTGAAATTTTCACAGATGATGTATTTCTGTTGCCGCTATCACAACAAACTCTACAAACAGAATAAAAATAAATATTTAAGGGGGCTCCCATGCAACAAACGTGTTTTTTTTTTGCCGTTTTTTGGTACGGAACCCTTCGTGCGCGAGTCCGACTCGCACTTGGCCGGTTTTTTTTTTACGTGTAAAGAGTATAGAAAAAACCTCACTTCTGTACTTTCTAGATGTTTGTTATTGTTTTTTCATCATTTTCTTTTGCACAATTATCTTTCTTGAAAAAAGTTATTCACTTCACAGTACGTTAAAGTGTATTTTGGTGTAGAATTTAAAACGTTTCCGCTATTATTTACGCCTAAAATATGACCCCACGCAAGCGCTTTTGATGATATACTTTTTTTTACAATCATCTGTGAGGTTTATACGCAATTTAAAACTTGTAGCTACTAGAGAATCTCTTTAGCTTGCCGTATGTTTTATATTCTATATAAAAGTATGATCAGCGAAAACCATGTTTTCCCATCATGGACCCTTAACGGCAAACTGCATTTCATACAAACTTTGAAGTCCTTAATTTTCGAAATGGATGAACCGATTTTAATGAAATTTCATTCACTTAGGCAGAATACATCGGTCCAAATAGTTGAAATTCTTAAAGGATAGTACAAATAAACCCCATTAAATTCAAAATCGTGATTTTTAGAGAAGTTAGCGGAGATGCAGACAAACAGTCGAATAAGTGTCCTTTATACGAGTTTGGTCAACGAAAGATGAGAAGGGAAAACTAATTTTGCACCACATTTTAGGGGTCAATTTCCAGTAACTTAACTTAACAGGGAAAGTGGCGCCGCCATTTCAGTCTCATCTTTCGTTGACCAGACTATGTATAAATTTTGCAATAAAAGAATACAATTAAGTACATAATATTAATTATAAAAAAACTATTCATTGATAATATAGGTGCTGATCAGATCACATCAAAATAATAGATAAAATTCATTTGATCTTTCATTCGTTCAAAGCGAACGTGAGCACACACATTTGTTCACACTGTCACAGCTCTAAACTTGTACCATGATGTTTGTTTCATAGATTAGTATTATGTTTGGTATCGTTTTGCTATCGCAATATCTGTCGTTAGCTTACTTAACAAATTGCGTTTTCTTCGTGATTATTTCACAGTTTGTTAATAAAATTAGTTAAGGTGTGATAGGAAATACCGTCTTTAGTAAAATTTGAACTTTCGGATCGTCTTTTGCACAAAATCACTGCATAATACATCATTTTAGCGGAGCTGCGTTCGGCGATATGTAGTATTACAAAATGGCGAGTGTTCGTGGCCAACTAGTTTTTATAAACTGACACGACCAAATTGGTCATGTACTTTGGTGAAAGGGGGCGCGTGTTTTGCCATCTCCCGTTCTGTATGCTCTAAGAAGCAATCCCCACCCGATTTCAAGATATATGCCTCGTACTGTAGTGTTCCTTGACTTTAAGCACACCCACACACCGGGCACTCCATACAAACGCCATGTTTCAACTACCTATTCTATTACACAGACGCTACACAGTGATGTTTTTGCACACGCGCAACTGTGTGCGTGAAGACTAGGGCTATTGAATGAGCCTAGGGTTGCCAACCATACTTTATAATAATGTATCCTACTTTATTTTTGGTAATTATACTTTATTCTTTTACATACAAATAAAGTATTCCAAAATACTTTATTTTCAACCTTTACTGTGATGCGTAAAACATACTCATCATGGGTACTTAACGATTTATAATGGGGAATGTCCGAAAAAATCAAATAGGCTGAATATTGTTTCATAGGTAGGAATAAGCTCCCTTAGTTATAGAAAAAAAATCAAAATTTTCGGTTGCGTAAAAAAATTTAAAAAAATGAAAGTCTCTTCGACTTCATAAATGTAAGAAAGTAACAGCAGAATGGAGGTTGTACCTTTGCCAACACCTGCCACTATGACAACAAGAATTAAAAAAATTAATTTTGACATTTTGTGTTGAATTTTTTTTTTTAATACCATGTTGTGGTTGTAGCAGGTGATCGCAAAGGCATTAATCTCCATTCTGCTGTTACTTTCCTATATTTGTAAAGTCGAAGAGACTTTCATTTTTTTAAATTTTTTTACGCAACCGAAAATTCTGATTTTTTTTCTATAACTAAGGGAGCTTATTCCTACCTATGAAAAAATATTCAGCCAATTTGATTTTTTTCGGACATTCCCCATTGTTGAACACTTAGAGCATGAACAAAATGTTACCTATCTTTCCGATTCACGCCAACAGTGATTACGCTCGCGACCATGGGCAGCGTTAGCGTTGTACGGTTGATTCGGAACGGATTATAAACGAATTGTTTATTTATTTAAATGTTGATTGTCAAACAAGCTTTGTAACATTTAAAGACAACAAAAAATTTTTAGTATGTGCTAAAAGCACACAAAAATACGTGTTTAAAGCAATAAAAACATAAAATTTGAAAAATACTTTTTTTCTTCCTAATACTTTATTTTTTTCCTATCCAAACCACTTTATACGTTTTTTTTTTTTTAAAGTTGGCAACCCTAAATGAGCCGTTGCTAACAATTCTAGATTGAAAGCACAGTCACATTGCCGCTTTAAATAAGATAGTTCTCACAATGGTTCTTACTGAAGCAGTAATGTAACTGCGATTTCTGTCAGAGTTGATTGCAACAAAGTTAGATTATTACCCCCCTCCCAGTAGGGTTATTCACGATTGTCGGAAACCTGCTCGAAAGCATTCGATTCGAATCCGTATCCTCCTATATAACAAAAATATTGCTAATTCACAAATACATTGGACAGGCATTCGATTCACTCTCCGACGGGAAAGTAAAATGCATTAACAAAGTTTGGTACCATATTAAGGTAGAAAATAAGATCGAAGAATATAGACTTTCCGATTCGATTCGTAAATATATATCATATATCGCGTGATATAGCATTTTATCACGTTTAACTGTCAAACGATAATGGATTTTGACAGCCCCCTAGCATGACCGATTTATATCGCGTGATATAGCATTTTATCGACACTCAACTGTCAAACTCCTTTGTCTTTTTGACAGTTAAACGTGATATAAAACGCTATATCCCGCGATATATATCGTGTTATGCTGCCTGCCTAGCATGACCGATTTATATCGCGTGATAAACGCGCGAGACAATAAATAATTTAAAGAATAAAACAAGAATTTTGAAGTGTCTATCTTATTTTTTCCTATATATTTTTAAAATTCAAAAAGGCAGATCACAGCGTGCCAACCCTTACACTTTTAGCCGTTGCGTCAACTGTCTAGACCAGTGATTCTTAACCTCGGGTCGCGACCCAAATTCGGGTCGCGAGAGGTATTGGGTTGGGTCGCGGGCCCCCAAACTACTTTAAAAAGTGATAAAATTTTACGTTTTTAATTGCGAATATTTTTATTTTTTATTGATAGGTGTTGATGTCATAACACAAAGTATACTAGTCCTACTTACTACCGTAAATTCCCTTTTAGCGACAAAATCGTTATGGTGGCAACACATAATCACAATAACTTGGCAATATCTCGCCGAAATTTCATCACTCGCTACCATGCGCCGTTTAAGATTTGGCCATTGTAAAATCCAGGGGCGGCCCTAGGACGGTGCAAGCGGTGCGACTGCACTGGGCGCCCTCGTGTGTGCGCCGAAAACGCCCGACTTCCGGTCGACTATCAATCGTATTGTTCCTGGTAACGAGTGACGACGCGACGAATAAAACTGACTAAAAATCGCACTGCGCGGCCATTTTTTAGTATAAATAAATGAAACTGACTAAAAATCGCGCTGCGCGGCCGTTTTCCTTACTTCCTTACTAATATTATAAATGCGAAAGTCCGTTTGTTTGTTTGTTTGTTTGTTTGTTACGCCTTCTCGTCCTAACTACTGAACCGATCATCATGAAATTTTGCAAACACGTTGTCAGGGGTACAGAGAAGGACAAAGGGTACCTTTCATCCCGAAAAAATGTATAGTTCCCGAGGGATAGGAAAAAACCTTTCCCACGCAGACGAAGTCGCGGGCGGCCGCTAGTTTACTATAAACAAGAAAGGTTACAAGATTAGTAGATGAAACTGACTAAAAGTCGCACTGCGCGGCCATTTTTTAGTATAAATAAATGAAACTGACTAAAAATCGCGCTGCGCGGCCATTTTTTTTTTATATGCACAAGCGAGATTACAAGATTAGTAGATGAAACTGACTAAAAATCGCGCTGCGCGGCCGTTTTCACTATTAACAAGAAAGGTTACAAGATTAGTAGATGAAACTGACTAAAAATAGTGCTGCGCGGCCGTTTTTTAACCAACAGGTAAAATTGAAAATCTTGGAATCGCAGATAGGGGGCACCCGTAGAAATGTCGCCCAGGGCGCTGGTAGTGCTAAAACCGGCAATGCTTTCACGTTAACTACTGAACCGATCATGAAATTCATATTGTCAGGGGTACAGAAAAGGGACATTCAGTTCCCGAGGGATAGCAAAAAATCTATCCACGCAGACAAGTCGCGGGTACCTGTCACTGGAAAATAAAAAAAAATTGGATTAGGGTCGCGGACTTTAAATATATTTCTACTTTGGGTCGCCAGCCAAAAAGGTTAAGAACCACTGGTCTAGACGAACGGCGGCTTTTGCGCCAACACAAAGGGCGATGTCCGGCTGTATGAACTAAATATCTCTCGGCTGTGGTAGTAATGTGTTTCTAACCATACTAAGGCTCGTATTACAGAACGAGACTCAAGCACTGCTTGCTGCTTTAGTACAGTTAGAAAGGGATGGTGCTATTCATCGCATATAGCGCCATCCCTTTCTAACTGTACTCAAGCAGAGATTTGACTCTGAGTTTGATTCTATATTACCAGCCTAAATGTATGAAACCGATACGCGACAGATCGCGACACGACACAACACAAAACTATAGTATATTTCTAGCGATAAAGTTCTGTATGCTCTAAGGATAATATTTACTTTATCGCTATTTGGCAATCGATGAGAGATATGTGTTGGAATCAGGGTTGGTAGGTTGGGGGTTTTTTTCGCATTTTTGGGGAAAAATAATGGTCTTGGCGAAATTTTGGGGAAATGAAATCCTTGGGGAAATGTTTGGGGAGAAAAATATACAAGGAAGAATTTTGGTTGGAGTATAAATTTAACTTCGATAATGTTTATCTGACCATGTTAAGCGAAGATGAAGTTTCGGAAGTTATAAAAGTTTTAGATGATTCAATTTAGAACTTTCGATACTTCTTTATTTTCTTAATAAACTTAGTTTAATATCTTTCAATTCGTTTTATTTCCTGTTTAACAAAAATGGGGAAAAAAGTTGCCAAACGTATCGTTTTGGGGAAAAGAATTCTTGAATATGGGGAAATTTCAAAATCTTGATCTACCAACCCTGGTTGGAGTGCACTTGGAATGCACCCACAAGCAAGTCTGTCACCGTCAGGCGTCAGCAAGGAGGTTTATAATAGGGAGTGAGTACTCTAGAAAAATTTTCACTTAACGTTTAAAAGAAATTCAACTTTATTGCATTTGTGATAGAGTTGAAATTCTATCGACGACATTGACTGAAGGCACTACTGTGTGAATGAGACAACACCAGGTGGAGGTCGGTGTCTCGTTCGCACAATTGCCATTACTAAACAATAATACCACGATAGTAGGACTAAAAATATGTACGTTACCAATCAAGTAGAGTATCAAAATTAAGGATTCGGAATGGGAAGTCGAATATATACTATTTAAATATTAATTTAGAATGACACATAATAATTGTAATATAAAACAGAACTTACTCTTTTGATTTAATTAGATATCTCAAATAATACTAATCAGCTATCATCGGTGAGGTGGTAATAAATAGAAGTGTCAATCTTGGCAACTCCGATTTTGACCTTGGCGCTGAATTTCAATTTAAGAATTTCAATCTATAGGAAATGTTACTTTACAAAACTAGTGTGACCATAAATACTGCACCATTTCAGATTTCCAAAAAAACGAAATTGTTCTATTGATATGGCTAGAGGTCGCAGGCGAGACGGTAAAATTAATAATAATAATCAAATTCATGTTTGTGCGCCTATTTCGATGAAACTCGGTTTTTGGTACTATTTCAACATGAAAATAACAACGCAATGTTGAAAATTTTAAAAATCCAAGATGGCGGCCAACTTTTTTGTTTTTGGGCCGATTTCGATGAAACTTGGTTTTCGGAACTATTTTGACAAGAAAATAACAATGCAATTTTTAAAAAACTAAAAATCCAATATGGCGGCAAACTTTTTTGTTTTTGGGCCGATTTCGATGAAACTTGGTTTTTGGAACTATTTTGACAAGAAAATAACAACGCAATTTTTAAAAAACTAAAAATCCAAGATGGCGGCCAACTTTTTTGTTTTTGGGCCGATTTTGATGAAACTCGGTTTTTGGTACGATTTTGACAAGAAAATAACAACGCAATATTGAAAATTTAAAAAATCCAAGATGGCGGTCAACTTTTTTGTTTTTGGGCCGATTTCGATGAAACTTGGTTTTTGGTAAGATTTTGACAAGAAAATAACAACGCAATGTTGAAAATTTTAAAAATCCAATATGGCGGCCAACTTTTTTGTTTTTGGGCCGATTTCGATGAAACTCGGTTTTTGGTACGATTTTGACAAGAAAATAACAACGCAATTTAAAAAAAACTAAAAATCCAAGATGGCGGCCAACTTTTTTGTTTTTGGGCCGATTTTGATGAAACTCGGTTTTTGGTACGATTTTGACAAGAAAATAACAACGCAATTTTAAAAAAACTAAAAATCCAAGATGGCGGCCAACTTTTTTGTTTTTGGGCCGATTTTGATGAAACTCGGTTTTTGGTACGATTTTGACAAGAAAATAACAACGCAATGTTGAAAATTTAAAAAATCCAAGATGGCGGTCAACTTTTTTGTTTTTGGGCCGATTTCGATGAGACTTAGTTTTTGGTACTATTTTGACAAGAAAATAACAATGCAATTTTATAAATACAAAAAATCCAAGATGGCGGCCAACAGTTTTGCTTGTGGGCTGATTTTGATGAAACTCGGGTTTTGGTACTATTTTGACAAGAAAACAGCAACGGAATGTCATAAAAAAAATCTAAGATGGCAGCCAAATTATTTATTTGTTTTTTCAACCGAGTCACATCAAAATCAACCCAAAAACAAATTAGCAGCCATTTTGATCTTTTTTGATTTTTCCATCAGTTTACATTGAGTTGTTATTTTCTTGTCTAATTTGTACCAAAAACCGAGTTACATCGAAATCGGCCCAAAAAACAAAAAAGTTGGCCGCCATCTTAGATTTTTTAATTTTTTCAATACATATTGTGTCATTATTTTCTTGTCAAATTAGTACTAAAAACCGAGTTTCATTCAAATCAGCCCACAAATAAAAGAGTTGGCTGCCATATTTTTTTATATTTTTAACATTTCTGTGTTATATATTTTTATCAAAATAGTCACAAAATCGAGTTTCATAAAATCAGCCCACGAACAATATAGTTGGCCGCCATTTTGTTTTTTTTTTATATTTTAAACAACTCTTGCACCCATTTTATTAACTTGACAAGTAAAGAAATTGGTGCAAGTATTTTAGCCCTTATTGACATCTTTACCAAAATAACAGTTTTTAATGAAACAGCATAGTAAATGTACAAGTATAATTATGGGAAAAAGCAATCGAATTTCAAACGTCAATAAAGTCGAAAATCGTTTGCATCTTTTTTTAACTACAGATCACTAGACAATGTTTTCCTACTTTTACTTGTTTTTCCAACATTTATTTGTTTTTCCGAAGTTCACGCACATTGCATTTTTATAAAAAATTGGAATAAACTTGGAATAAGTTGCGTAATTATTTACACTTGAAATTAAATTGAATTGAATAAACTAGATTTTAATTGGTTGAATTACCATATTTAAAAAATAAAAACAAAAAAGCAACTTAATAAAAACGTGATAAATAATTTGTTCTTAAAACGTATTTTTTTTAAAATAAATATTAATTTTCTTTTTTTTAGTTAACGAGCTAAACTAAAAATATACCACCGCCTATCAGAGTACTCGTCAAGACCATTCAAACGAGTCCAAACTCGATGGGGTTGAAAGGTTTTATTGCAGAGTTCCTGTGGCCTTCTTCTGGCTCCATCATCAGACTCTTGGATACTATTACCCAACAGAGCACTCGTCAAGACGATCCAAACTCGATAGGGTTGCATGATTTCAATATTGAGTTCCTATGGCATGGAATCCAGACTTCATCATCCGACCCTGAACCTCGTCTCCCGTCAGAGTACTTGTCAAGACAATTCTAATAAGCCCAAACACGATGGGGTTGTATAGTTTCATTCATCATAGAGTTCCTGTGGCGTTCTTCCGGCTCCATTATCAGATCACCTCAATGACACTGTAATATTGCATTTCCTTCCATTTCTGACCTGTGTTCAAAGTTTCAAGTCTCTAGCTCATCGGGAATTTAGTATAAAATCGTTGGCGAAATTTGTGCTCAAACAAACAAAAGAGCAAGCAACCTAATAAAAACGCGGTAATAAGTGTTAATTATAAATAAAGAACCACCTAGGTATTTAAGTTTATATTAAACAGTTTAAAGTATTATGTATGTCTCCGGCCAACCATACGGTTTGGTCACCCTAATGAAGAAAAGGACACATACATCTACTTGACCTCTCTGTCGGCTCGTTTTGAGGCGAAGCGCTCAATCCGGTTTATAGTACTATTTCCATGGGCGTCAGCTGTCTGTCTGTTCAGTGTGACCAGATTCAGTATTTTAATACTTTTTCGGTATATTTTATCGACTTTTCCGAGCATCAGTATTTTTATAGGTATATTGGCGGAAGTTAGTATTTTCGGTATATTTTGGTTATAAAGTTATGGTAACTACGGTGTTCCATCCCCGCGAACATTGAATTTCCCGGATTTAGTCTATATTTCATTCAGAAGCAAAGATCAGTAACTTACAGATAGGACATGACAGGCAGTCACCGTAGTAGAATTAGAAATAGTATCAAAACATCGTCTACGTTAAAACAAAATTATTTTTTGTTCTGCACTTCACTTAATCTTTGAGGTTTTTCTTTCCATTACTCGAGAATTTCCCCAAAATTGTACCTTTTTGTCGTCGTTTAAGTAGAGCGTGTTTTTTTTCTTTGGTTTTATTTTACTTGACGCGTCCATCCGGAAATGATGTCTAGTTTTGCCTTCGAATCGAATGTTAATATACAATTTCTTACATTTATGTGATTACAAATTAATATAAAATCTGTTTTGAGCATCAGTATTTTTATCGGTATATTTTGCATATGCAAGTTGGTATATTTCAGTATTTTTTTTGAGGTGCTTCGGTATTTTCGTAAAATTTAATCTGGTCACACTGTGTCTGTTATCGTTTCCATGTATTTATGTAGTTCCAGTGTTGCCAACTTAGCTACTTTATAGCTAGATCTAGCAATTTTTTGATGTCATGCAGCTACAATTTTTTGAAACTTGTAGCTAAACTTTTTAGCTACTTTTCCTGGCAACTTTTGGTTGATGGCCAAAGCGATGAAAAAAAAAAGATGCCGTCCTTGCTTCTGGTCTATTTTTCGGGAATCCCCGAAAAATAGACCAGAAGCAATAATCTCCTACAAGAGTGAGCGAGATAACCTATCATGCGACTTGCTTACTCACTAAGGGGATTCCCCTTTTACTACTTTCGTGGGTCTTTGCTTCAATTTCATTTTATTCTTTTCATTCCATTGATCGTCATCGATAGACTCAGTTGGTTAATCGGTTTGAAGAGGAAATAATAGTGAAAATGGATTTACCATTCAAAAAAAAATATTACGCCCAGAAGTATAGATCGGAGTGGGAAAATATGGATGAGTTTAAAGGTTGGTTAAAACCAGCAAGTGGAGACTCAACCAAAGCATTTTGCACATATTGTTCCATGGAAATACTTGCCAAGCTGTTTGATATTAAGAAACATGCCCAAACGAAAAAACATAAGCACAAATTGGAACTCAAAACAGGTAGGTGTTATAATTCAGAATTTTATTTTATCTCGCCTCATCATTAACCCATTCACACTGCTGGGCACAGCTATAATCTCCACGCGGGCCTAGTACGAATTGGGACTTCGCATGAAGTTTATACCTTCTCTGATATGCAAATGCTCACTATCATACACAAATGATAAAAGTCAGTCTTAAATGAGAGGAGGAGGTAAAAAAATCGTGCTCTAAAAAGTAAGAAACAAGAAAATATTCGAGTCCAAAATTCAATAAAAAGGATAACCGTAGTCGCATGCCACTTTGTCCTAGACACGCACGACACGAACAACAGGCTGGAGGTGGCATGCGACTACGGTTATCCTTTTTATTGAATTTTGGACTCGAATATTTTCTTGTTTCTTACTTTTTAGAGCACGATTTTTCCGTAGTCGGGTTTTAGTTTTAAAACTTCTTTTTTATTTTAAATATTTTGGAGTTGTCAAAAGGGTGAAAGCAAGCAAAGCCACGGGCAAAAGCTAACAATATATACATATTTGAAAAGTGCTCATTAAGCCCTTTCATTTGGTACCCAACACGGCATTATTAAAAAATATTTTTTTTTTAGTTCATGTCTTTAACTCCTCTAGAGGGCGCCACATTCAATTTAATGTGACGTCATATAGCCTATGTTCATTGGACGATTAAGACGCTTCTAACGATACCTCATTTGTCAAATTATAACAAGTAGTTTAGAAGTTATGACGGAACAGATGAATTTACAAACATACATACATACATACATACATACATACAGGTCAAAATCATATACCCTCCGTTTTGGCTTCGCCGTAGTCGGGTAAAAATTAGAGACGGACGCGACCTTCAAACCACTAAGCCGTCACGGCTTTACTTTTTAATTAAATATAAATTGGAAATAATATTTGTATTATTCCCGTCAGCTTGTTAACAGATTACAATTATATAAAAAAAATATTATCATTATTATCTTTATTTACAGGTAATAAAGAGATTCCTTTCAAAGTTATTGCCAAAGAAAGTTCAAGCAGGCCTTGTGATGCAGCTGAAGGTGCTTTGACGTTATTTATCGCAGAGCATTGTTCTACTTTGAGTGTGGACCACTTGGGCGAGCTATGCAGTAAGTGCTTCAAAGATTCTAAAGCCACTGATATACTCGTTGGTTGTCGATAGAGCCGGCAGTTACAAAGATTCTATCGCAATGGGAAGAGTTAAAATTGCATTTTAACTTGGCAAGAGGAAATGAAAATTGTTACGCTGCTGAACTCATATACAATATGCTTCAGGATAATAAACACTATTTATATTTAATATTTTTGAGAAGCGTTTTAAATGATGTTCAGATTGCAATTAAGGCATTTGAGGGCGAAGACTCTAACCCGTTGAAACTGCTGAACACTCTAAAAACACTGATACAGTCAGTTAGCCAGAGAATTTTAATGCCAACAAGATTGCAGAGGAACATTATGGATCCCATAACTGATAGAGATTTACACCCTAGGCCGTTTCTTGGTTATATATTTGAAACAGAAATAACTAAACATTCGTTTGATCCCGAGACTTCAAATGCAATAAGACAACGCTGCGTCACATTTTTAATGCGCCTGGTTACCGAATTACAAAAAAAGCCTTCCAGATAACTATAAACAATTAGAATCTATGCAGTTACTAAGTCCTGAAGAAGCAGTAAAACCCGTGAAAACAAACGATATTGTGAATCTTGCTGAAATTTTGGGATTCACACCAGAAAAAATTGATAAGATAATGCAACAATGGCATATTCTTCATTCATTCAAATGGATATCGCAAGAAATTATACCGTTTTGGGTGAAAGTTAAAAAGTATAAAAATGCTTCTGGAGATAATATACTTGAAGACATAAGCGAACTCGCTATAGCATGTATTTCACTTCCACATTCGAATGCTGAGGTAGAAAGATTATTCTCCCAAATGAATTTGATAAAAAATAAACAGAGGAATAGAATGAGTTTAGTAACTCTTAATTCTATCCTCTGTATAAGAGATTCGCTCAGGAAAAGCGGCCAATGCTGTCATAACTACGTCCTTCCTAAGTCCGTACTTGACAAAATGGGTACTATGGAAAAGTATTCAAAATCAAGTAAAGCTGATTCAGTTGCACAAGATGTACCATCATTTTCCCAGTGTCCACAACCTTCTACATCTTCCTCTTGTATTTAATTGAATAAGTACTTTTTGTGTTTCTTTTTTAAATTGTCTATTAAGTAGTTATATAATATCATATTAAATGTAAAATATATTATTACTATTAAAGTTCATAGCTGATTTATTTGTGTTTTATTTTGTTAATTTCATTTTAAGTGCAATAAATATTAAAGCCTTTAGTAAAAGATCTCTGTGTGATTTTTAGTAATCATGTAAAACGGTATTAATTTTTATTGGAAAATTTAGCTATATTCTAGCTACTTTCCAGAAGGAACAAATTACTCAATCTAGCAACTTTCTGCAAAATTCTTAGCAACAGGCCTTGGGTAACAGTTGGCAACACTGGTTCTGTCACTCGGTTTTCTTGTCTTTCAGTTTGATAAATTAAAATAAAAGCTGAAAAATTAAATTAATTAATACTCAACAATTTAATTATTGCAGTGTATTTAAAAAAATGTATTCCCTTTATCTGTAAAATCTAGCTATTTTTGTTATAAATTACAATGCCGCCAACTATCGAAGATTTGGAAAAAGAAATAAAAGTCGTTGATAAAGAATTGGTCAAAGTAGATTCTGAAATAAAGAAGCTAAGAAAGTTACAGGCACAGTTGCAAGAAAAGAAGGCGACGTTAAAGAATTCAATTAATCAGTTAAAGTCGGACACTTTATCTAGTGTAGACTGGGCCGGTACTAAATATGAGTGGACCAAAGATGTTAAATATACTTTACGAGATATTTTCAAACTGGATTGTTTTAGACCACAGCAGTTATGTGCAATTAATTCAACTCTTGCTGGCCAGCACGCAATCGTTGTTATGCCGACGGGTGCTGGCAAAAGTCTTTGTTATCAATTGCCTGCTTTAGTAAAACCTGGTATAACTGTTGTCATATCACCTCTAGTATCACTAATGGAGGACCAAGTGAGGTCTTTAAAAAGTAAAAGTATACCAGCTATGTTAATGACCAGTACTAGCCCTAAAGAACAAACCCAGGCTGCACTGAATCTCCTAAAAGACAAGGAAGCTAATATAAGACTGCTCTATGTTACACCAGAACGACTGGCCAAGAGTAAAAGATTTATGTCAAATTTACAAAAATGCTATACTGATGGTAGATTACAAAGGATTGCAATAGACGAAGTTCATTGCTGTTCACAGTGGGGCCATGACTTTAGACCAGATTACAAATTTTTAGGTATCCTTTCAAACATGTTTCCTAATGTTCCTATTCTAGGGTTGACGGCTACAGCTACTAGTCATGTACTCAATGATGTACAAAAAATACTCAACATTCCTGGGTGCTTAATTGTTAAATCCACGTTTAACAGGCCCAATTTGTTCTACAAAATATTAGAAAAGCCTACATCGCAAGAGGATTGTTTAACTATCTTAGAAAAGCTGCTTAAGTATAGATACAAAGGAGAAACTGGTATTATATACACAAACAGCATAAAAGATACTGAAGAATTAGCAAGCGGGTTACGAAAAAGAGGTTTGAAGGTTGGTTGCTATCATGCAAATATGGAGGCTGAAGATAGATCTAAGGTACATTTAAAATGGCATGAAAAACAGTACCAAGCAATTGTTGCAACAGTTGCATTTGGGATGGGCATTGATAAACCTGATGTCAGATTTGTGATCCACCATACAATAAGCAAGTCTATGGAAAATTACTATCAAGAAAGTGGCAGGGCTGGCCGTGATGGCTTAAGAGCCGAATGTGTAACTTTATACAGGATGCAAGACATTTTTAAAATCAGTACAATGGTTTTTTCTTCTGTCGGTGTTCTTGGCCACTTGTATGGAATGGTTAAATACTGTATCACTGGAAATATTTGCAGAAGGAAATTGATTGCAGAGCATTTTGATGAAGACTGGGGTAGTGATGACTGCAATAAAATGTGTGATGTCTGCTGTGATTCCAATTCATTTACTAGAGAAATAAGATTAGAATCTTATTGTAGAACTCTCTCTACAATAATGGAAAATGCAGATCAGCAAGATACAAAGTTGACTGCTCAGAAATTGCTTGATGCTTGGTTTCTCAAAGGACCAGTTAATCTCAGACACAAGGGCAAAAGTCCAGATATTTCTCGAGCACTAGCTGAAGACATAGTAGCATTTCTCTTGGTTGAAAATTATCTCATAGAAGATTTCCACTTTACAGCATATAGTACTATTAGTTATATAAAGAAAGGACCTAATATGGATTTAACGCTTGATTCTGACTTTACCCTGATAATGCCAGTTAGAAAATATACAGCATTTGAATTGGAATCACAAGCACCTAGTTGTTTTTCTTCAAAAGAAAATGAAGAATGTAAATCAAAGAATGATTCTTTAACATTTAATAGTAATTCTGGTAAAAAAAATAGAGAAAAAGATTCAAAGAAAAGAAAAAAAACTGGATCTAAACCTAGTTCTAAGAAAACAAAACTTATTGTTATTGATGATGATGATTGAAAAGTTTGAAGAATACAACTGTTGTAATGTTTGAAGGTTTGCTTGTCATTTAAGATTCGTGTTTTTCATTAAGAATAACGTACTGAAATAAAACTTTTTATTCATAATATTTGTCTTTAATATGGAAAACCATTTTTTAAATTACATAACAAAAAAATTAAACACGCCGTCTTGGCGAATACTGCAAAGGAGATAATTGATTGTAAGCTACTACATTTTCTTCTTTCTTTTCTTTAGATGTTATTCTTCTTGGAACACTGGAAATAGATCTGGGCTTGTTTTCAGATTTTTTACTGTTGTTGGACCCAACTGAAAAAAATAATGCTGTTAAAACAAGCTTGCGAAAACTTGACATTATAAAGCTGCCGTGCTATTCTGAAACGAAACTTGCAACTCACTTCAAAAGTCACCTCACTTGGCATGAGTTTGATATTGGAAATTAGATATAATTGTAGGTAAATCGTAGGTTACTCACGGCCGAATACTCAAACGCTACTTAACTTTGAGCAGCTCTCAAACAGCATGCTGTCTTTGTCATATCTTTTATATTTAATGTGATAGTATTCGGCTATTAATCAATTGAAAATTAAAATTAGATAACTACAGAAGCAACCTGAAATCTCTTGCAATTAACAAATTAGTCTAGTAATATCTTATTTCTAATAATTTCAAACTCGTGAGAAGTGAGGTGACTTTCGAAGTGAGTTGCTAGTTTCGTTTCAGAATAGCACGGCTGGTGTGCAGTGCCAGTGATATGCTGGTATTAAAGTGCTCTTGTTAAGTACCTACAGTACTGTGTAGATTTTAGCAGTGTCACAATTTCTTAACCATTACAACATTGCTGCAACAGTTCACTGTGGTAAGACCCCTTTCGGCCCGGCCACAGCCCGCCGCGGCGGCGGGCGGCAAGCGATTTCGGTAACCACTGCGCGGTCGTGACGAGCTGACAGACCGCCCCATCGATATAGCGCGCAGTGATTATTAAATTCGCTTGCCGCGCCGGCCGCCGCGGATTGCTGTGGCCGGGCCGTTAGATTCAATATTTGTTTTAAGACTTCCCGAAACAGCACCTACCGTTTAATATGATCTCATACCTGATCTAGAGCTTTTCTCAGATCCTCTAATACTTTGAATGATTTCTCGGCTTCTCAGCGTGCTGAATCCTGAAGCCGAAGACCTGGCAGTAGAGCATTGACTATCGATGCCCAAGCTATCTAAAGCTCGCATCCTCTCAGCTATCTGGTCCTTTATGATGTCGCGATGAGGCCCAGCCTCACCCAAGTACTCCATCTCATCAAGCCATTCAGCGCGTTCGCGTATTTGTGTCACCACTGAAAACAATGTGAGAAACGATTTTAGGTATTTCCAGGGAGCGCGAAGCATCAGTTGATGATAATTAATTATATTCCGACCACTTAAGTAGTCAAAATGCTAAAGAAAATCATAACCCTCCTTTTTGCTTCGCCGTAGTCCGGTAATAGGAAAAAACTAACGGTCATGCCACATTTCCTTTTTTGTGGGTATCTTCGGAGCTGCTGCTGGTTTCTCTTTTCGAATAGGTTGGGGAGGCGCCTGGTCCAACGTATCACCGTACGCCATTAGATTGGCCAAATGCTGTATCAACTTCTCCCTGTCTTCTCCACGTTTCCGGGGCATAAATCTAAGGAAACAATTTCAAAAATGGTGTTTTGTAAAAGGCATACTCAAAATGAATTATAATGAAACTTCGTACAAACTGGGACGAATTCAGCGCGATGCGGGACGAGAATCTGCGCGCTTCGCTCGCTCGCTTAGCCTGAGGCGAATCCCATGCGTGATTATTTATGGTTTTTTCAATAGGAAACATGTCTTTTGATATCGAAGCTGAGGTTTTGTTGTTATTGGCATTAACTAAAAAAGAATTTCAAGATGTGAGGAAGAAAAGAAGAAAATCGGTCCATGTGCTGAGTACTCAATGCATAGAATTATATAGAAGAGTATTTTTATATTATTGGACATTATTTTATAGACTTCGTGGTTTTTTTTTTATAAAAATAATTCAAGGTTCTACGGCATTTTGAAAATTCAGGAACCATCCCGCATTTATTTTTCTGCTGCCTCAGACCAATTTGGTCTTAGGCTGCAACACGCGCGACTATTCGCACCAATGTGAACACTTTTATGCAAGATAGCTGACGCAATCGGCGCGAGCGAATCGCGTCCGCGTCGCGCGCGGAATTCGCTTTAGTTTGTACGAAGCTTGAATCCTACAAGTAATGGCTTACGGATCCATATTAAAAACTCCAGATTGTCTGATTTCAGAGAGAGACCGCCGGCGAGACGTTCGTGGTCGCACCAATGGTGTCTGCGCTTGCGGTCGACGTTCCGGCTTTTCATATTCTCGCAAAGCGTAAGCTGACTTTTTACGCTGTGCTATTGTTAGTTTTGATTCCTCCAAAAGCACTGTTACGAACAAAGCAAACAAGAAAAATTTATAAGGAAAATTATCTAGGTATAGTTATAATACGGAAGCATCTCTGTGCATTAATTAGGTAGGTAGGTACTAGCTAACCCGACCCGATACAGTTGCTGTCCTGTCTTAGCTATTATAGGATGGATGAAGTCACTCATGAATAAATTCGCATTCGATTTTTAGTTAAGAACCTTCTACAAAATAAGAATAAAAAAAAAATATGAATGATGTTGTTCTCATAGGGATTCATTTTGCGCGTGGTACATACCGTGATCATCGCCATAAATTTTAACCATGTAAAGTAATTTGTATGGAATGTTCAATATTTTACTTTCCATGGTTAAAATGTACTCTATGGCGATGGATCACGGTATTTACCAGCGTGTAGCCGTCGTCATAGATGCCTAAAGTAAACAATTAAGTAGGTACCTACATTAATTATAAAAGTATTTAATGGAATACAAATAAAAATAGAAACTTAAATGAATAAGTAGCAAATAAATATGTGAAAATAGTACCTTTCAGAAATTGTTGTTGATCAACAGAAGGCTGCGCTAATCGTGAATGAAATATCCCTCCATGTGGAATGCTTTTACTCGGCCAATTTATGTTAACAAAGCCATTCGCGTCAGGTTTTTCCATTTCGCTGAGATATACTAGAATAAATACTTAGAAAAGTTGGTTTAATTTAAATATTTTCTGAAATGCCACGCTAAATATTTTTCATTTCCCGGGCAACGCAAAAACCATAGAGAATGGCAGAAGAGACAAAAGCACAGATGTATTTCTCATCACACAGATCACCCGTATTAGACGATGTCTGCGCATTAAGGGGTATCCACACTTTCAGCAGGCTGATTATATAAGAAACCACCTAGCGACCGGCGGGCTGATTATCTAATTAGAAACCACCTAGCGACCGGTCTCATTTGACAGATGAATGAGATACATTGCTACTTCTTTTTGGGGTGAAAAAAAAAACATACCATAGAAAAATAGCAATGTATGCCAAATGAAACCGGTCGCTAAATAGTTTCTATTTAGATAATCAGCCTGCGGTTTCATTTGACAGATGAATGTGATACATTGTTACTTCTTTGGGTAAAAAAAACATACCAAGGAAAAGTAACAATGTATCACATTCATCTGTGAACTGCAACAGCGGGTCTATCGGCTAAAACCATTGAAGTTCATGTTAACTGTAATTTGACAGATGGATGTGATACATTGCTACTTTTCTTTGATATTTTTTTATTTGTGCCAAAATGAAATAGCAATGTATCACATCCATCTGTCAAATTACAGTTAACATGAACTTCAATGGTTTTAGCCGATAGACCCGCAGGTCGCAAGGCGGTTTTGAATTAGATAATCAGCCAGCCGACCATCCTTTCCGCGTGATTTTTCGGCAGGGTTACCAAGGGGTTACTATCAGATACCTAATGGTTTGGTCACTGACGTCCATTATACAAACGTCAGTGGGTTTGTTTGGTGGTTGTGATGAGTGATTAAATAAAGGTGCGGGCACATTTGTCTGATGCCACGTGCGCAGTCAGATGACATCGGTTTTCATAGTATAGGAAGGAGGAGCACACTTATCTTATAACACGTCCATATAAATACGGCGTGTTAACACGTGGCGTCAAACAAATGTGTACCTGAGGAAACTCATGTTTATAGTTTCGTCGACGTAAGTACTGTTGTATGGGCTGTGTTCCGTGGTTGGATCTGTTTTATTTTTTACCGACTTCATAAAGCAAACAACTTACAATAAACCATTCTAATTAAAGACAGCATCAGAAGTGAACCATGTAAGTATGGTTGGATGGATCCCTTTGCCTTCATAAATAAAATAGGTCAAATTTTGAACAGCCGCAAGAAATAGAATGGCGGGAAATTCTTAAAAAAAAGTAAAAGTTAACATTTCTTTTAGAGGTACTTAGGGAGATTAGGTACATTTTGTTAGTACCATTTTGTATTTAATATAAGATTTCATTTGTTAATTTAATCACTTGAGCTTGTGACAATGAATGGCTCGGTGGGATCCACTATAGAGAAAATAAAACTTTTAGAACAAGATAACGAAAATAAGTTGAAGGAAAAACGAGAATGTGAGTTAATAATTGGGTTTTGTTTACAGTTTTAAGGAATCATTATATTACAGTGAATAATTAATTTTGTAGATGATGCCATGGTATCGGCATTGAATCGAGCCATCAAGGAAACTCAACAGCAAACTGAGAAGCTACAATCCGAACAAACATTATTGATAAAAAATATAGATTGCTTAAAGGCTGAATTAGTCGTAAAGAGAACACGAAGAGATGCTCTGGTAGTACAGACGGAAGTGTGTAAGAAAGAACTCGAAGAGCTGAAAAATGAGTCGGTAAGTGTTGTAGGTACACACTTTTTCGATGGAGTGGGGATCGGTTCGCGCATGTGCACTTGGAGCGACTAATAGCGCGTGACTCTCTCCCGCCGCCCGCGCCCCTCACCACCACGCATGCCCAAAATACGCATTTCGCGTATTCCCCACCGGATTTCAAGACATTTGCCTCGAACTGTACCTTTATTTATAGGGTGCAACTGATAAGAGCATATTGTTTTGTGCTACAGCTGGTGAGCTGGTATAGCACGGTATAGGGGTCCAGTGTCGTAGCTAGCTAAGGGCTGGCAGGGCGGCTGTCGGGGGCGCACTTTTCTGACCCATAGCTAGAAAATAAGTCTATACATTTTGGAGCGCAAAATTCAAATTTTGACAGGGACGCTCATTATCATAGAAATATGTCTTGGGGCGACACCCCAAGTTTGAACCCCAAATCCCCCCTCGCTACGCCCATGCTCAGCACCTTCGTATAGTATGGTCCTTTTGCTCCTCAAGAGGCAGGATCAATAACTGCCGTTGTCACTCACTAGCTATACCAAGTAGCCGTCAATAAAACATTAAATTATTGTTTCAAAAAACAGCAGCAACCAACCACACAGTGAGCTAACCGATAAATTGATAAGTCCCTAGATCCCGTAAAGAGCCCCGGCCTTTCTATTGTCTAATTTCAAAATCTATCGCAATCGCTTTCAAGACGTAACATTGATGCTTCTTTTTGGCATAAATAAAAACTTATCAAAGAAATGCAGCAATGTGTCACATCCTTCTGTCAAATGAAAGCGATTGTAATAGATTTTGAAATTAGACAATTATAAGCTCCCGGGTTTAATGCCATAAAGAGCCAAAAGCCCCGGTTTAAACCTCTGAGAAAGAAAACTAATGGAGCTGCCATAAACTGCAATACCGACGAAATACAAAGCATTCGTGACGTCAGGCGCGTGCCGTGTCCGCCATATTATGTTGCATTTACATGTTACAATTTCAACTCTATGCTGTTTACATAAGTAGTATGTACACTAAGCTAAGCTGCCATGTTAAGTTGCGTTTGAATGGAGAACAATGAAGTAGGTATGCAGGCTTTTTTCGTAGGTATGGCAGGTCTATCTTATTCCTTCGTCATTGGTTTAAACCCTTGCCCATCTCTAGTCACATTGTGTGACAGTGACAGCGTTTCCCGCGTATTTTTTGAATGAATCACTACAAAGAGCCTTAGAGCTACGTCACTTCCGGCAAACTTTTTAAACTTTTAAAACATTTTTATTTTAATAAAAAAAATAACAATAACTAAATTATGTGGGTCATCTATTTTTACATTCTTTCTTCGAAAAGCAAATAAACAGGGCATGTTATTTTTTTGTCGTATTGTCCATTTAAAGGTGCTCCTTCACCGGGATCATTCACGTGTACCGTAACATTATAGATTCGTCTTTGAGCATTACATTACAATAATACCTCCTTGACTGACGAGCCTTCGCGTGTTTCTCCTCCTTCACTGATGTGTATCATTACAAGGTGCGCATTGTAATGCTCGGTTCTCCTCATTCACTAATATAATGCTCAAATCTGTAACGTTACATTACACGTGAATGCTCCCGGTGAGGCAGCACCTTTACATTAAGGTGCTCCCTCACCGGGAGCATTCACGTGTAATAAGGGAGCACCTTTAGGTAACTAATCTATTTTAGGATCATGGTATCGCAAAAGTTTGGGAACTTCGCTCGGGCTTGTGTTCAGCCGTTCAAGCAGTAGCTGACAAATGCGATGTTCGAGCCCTTCTTATAAAACCGTTGAAACCCGAATTTAACCCAACTCCTGTAAATAAATGTGCTCATGAAAATTCTGATGAAATGATAAAAATTGAGGAGCGATTAAAATTGGCTGTTGAAAGGCGTAAAAAAGCAATTACTGAACGTGATCGACTTCAAGCTGAACCTGATGCAGGTGAAGAGTATGTTAGGTGGGTACTTATTAAATCCGTTTTGGCCATAAATGGCATAGATAGTGTACTAAGTAATCCATTATTATTAGCTGAAAAGCACCCTGAACAGGAACAGGGTCAGTTAATATATGTAACTAACTACACTAGTGCAGTGTTCTCAATTGTTGTTAGAAGCATAGCCATATAGTGCAACGGTTTGACTCCTTTTTTCAACGTATGAGCTGAACCATCTAAAGAGGTTTCCACGTATGCCCATCATTTGCATCTTAAGTAAGAGAAGTTTGTGGTCGATTCTGTCAAAACACTTTGTGTAATCGGTGTAGATGATATCTACCTGAGCTTGTGTATGTGACATATGTTTTGCGATAAGGTCTTGACATAAAAGTAAGTTGGTGGTTGGTTGGTTGGTAGTTGACTAGTTGATCTCCCCTTTAAAAAACCATGCTGAGATTCATTCAGGACATTGTGTAAGGAGTCATAAACTTGCCCGTACACAATTCTTTCTAGTATTTTAGCGAAAACACATCGCTTGGAAATAGGCCTATAGTTTTCAACTATATTTTTGTTACCTTTCTTGTGTATTGGAGTTACTAGGGCCGACTTCCAGATAGCAGGGCCAAGTCCAGAATTTACGCGGGTACACCGACGCATTCGCATGCGGCGACGAATCTCTGCGAAACCAATGCGGTAGCGAAACCTTTGCGAAACGCTGCAGTTTTTTCGCAAAGAGGTGTCATTGTAGATTTCGTCCATCCGAATAGACATAGGGCAGACATAGCGGTGTTTAATGTTAGAACACAAATTGTAAACTATTTTATGGAAAATTAAAACAAAAATAAGTAATAATCAGTAAGCAATAAAATCTACCCCCGTGTTTTCTTGAAATTTTTTCCATGCCACTTCTTTTTTGAAGACATTTTTGTCATCCTGATGTCAAACTGCATATATTTCGGAATAATTTCGAATAAAATTTAACATTAAATCTATATTTTCGGCATCCATGGTGCGAAAATCTGTCCCCCCGGACAGAACGCTTGCATTCGCATTGCGAAACGAAACACCACTTGCGAAAGGTCTGCGTCTGTGTAACGAGCATTTCGCAGTTATCTGCGGAACAGGAACGACAAGGACGCGACTATCTCATATCGCTAATAGTAGAGTGAGACATATATAAGCATATGCGAAACGCTGCCTACAACTTACAATTTTGTCGTTGTTTCGTCGCCGCATGCGAATGCGTCGGTGTACTAAACGCAACGAGAGACGATATAGGTATGCGAGCGGGGTCACGAGACTAGTTGCACAGCGAACAATGAAGGCAGGAGCAATGTTGTCGGGGCATGGGCTTGTACTATTAGTTATGCTGTGGCATGCCACATGGGGCATGCGGATAACGCGCTGTTCAAACCATAAAATTTGGTTGTCTCCGATCAAATCGTCCCGATCCCAACCAAGATGCCTCGTCGCATAGTGCTTTTAATTAAACCATAGCATTAATTCTACGGCTACGGAAAGTAAACGCTTGAATATAGCTCACTAAAGAAAAGTGAAATCACCCAATCGTGCAGGCTCCCTCAATTCAAAAGTAATCTCAGTAAATTAATAAATATGTCATTTTCAGAATTAAAAATGCGCTTCAGTATTCTCTGGATATGGTGTCTAAGATAAGTAAGTCATAATAATGAAATTATTTATTAAGTAGCTAGATATCTATAAAATTAAAACATTGTCTTGACTCAAGGCTTATCCACACTCACGTCACGCGCGATTCGCGCGTGAGTGTGGAGAAGCGTAATTTTGATTCTTCTTCTTTTTTTTGAATTTTGGCGGTTCCCACAAGTTATAAAATTACAGTGACAAGATTACATTTAGCATATTTGACATTGACAACTGTGACGTACAAAACAGAATATAATGTTAATAATAGTGGCAAAATCGACGTATAAAGTTATAAATCTGTGAATCGGTTTAACTGAAGGGGGCTACTCAAAGCCCTGCCTTTCTATTGTCTAACTTCAAAATCTATCCCAATCGCTTTCAGGATGTAATACATTGGAGTTTCTTTTTGGCACAAATAAAAACTTATCAAATAAATGCAGCAATGTGTCACATCCATCTGTCAAACGTAAGCGCTTGCGATAGATTTTTAAAATTAGACAATGAGGGCTTTTCCAAAGGACTAAAAACTGTAGGATCGATAGATGGCGTTGATAAATTAAGCACTGTCAACTGAGGCGCGTTTAGAACCTACGCTCCGAGTGCAACCAAACTTGTGTCAACCGAACGTCACGCTCTAATGTTTGATACGCCGCGCGCCGTTAGAGCGGTGGTTGCACTCGAAGCGTAGGTTCTGAATGCGCCTCAGTTGACAGTGCTTAATTTATCAACGCCATCTATCGATCCTTTAATTTTTAGTCCTTTGGAAAAGCCCTCATTAGCCCCCTGCTTACAGTGCCACTGCATATCGGCATTACAGGGCTTTGTGTAGTCCCTTGAGCTTCACACGGCACTGCTTGTAGGGTGTGGAACTGTGGAGTGGGAATCACAGATTACTAAAGGATGCTGTGTACGTAACGGGAAAAATCCCGGACAGAACGTGGACGGGGCGGGGACGGAACGTGATCCTGATGGGGAGTTTAATGCATACGCAACGTGCTAGTCGCGACGGTTGACGTGGTAGTAACGTGCTAGTGTTGTGAAAACAACTCTATTAAAACATTATTTATGCGACTAATTTTATATTTTCAATCTCAATAATTGATACAATTCCACTTCGTTCTAAACCGACATAAGTATTTTTCATTGACAAAAGACGGAACGATCTTTGAATTTTTTCTTTCTTTAAAGAAACATTTTTTATTCGATTTAAGCATATGTAATAGTCTAATTTTGTCAAATAAATAGATCGTCAAAGATTTTTTTAATATGTGAATATTGTAATACGATACAATGATTAAAACCTACTGAACTCTATTCTATGCCGGTCTTGCCTCTGAAAAATATGTTAAATACCATTTATTTGAATCTAAACTAACCAAGTCTAAACCATATCATCATCACTACATAGTATGAAACAAAGTCGCTTTCTTCTCTGTCCCTATATCCCTATGTATGCTTAAATCTTTAAAACTAGGCAACGGATTCTGATGCGGTTTTTTTTAATAGATAGATACAGTGATTCAAGAGGAAGGTTTATATGCATGGTGTCAAATTTCACAGTATACTGAAGCGAAGCGAGGGCGGGTCGCTAGTTTAGATATAATTTAAAGTTTTTAATGCCATAGTTACTTAATGGATAAATAGAGATAATATTGTGTTACGACTCAACGCACGCATCACAGTACATTATTGAATATCAAAATGTCTTTAGTGTTAAAATCGATGGCTGAATCGTAGTTCCATTTTTCACCAAGAGATGCTTTGCATCGCAACATTACTACGGAGCGAACGGAGTTTCAATGCGGGCTCCATAGCGTGTGTTTTGCTCTACACAATCAACAAAAACATCTCAACATTCAACAAAAAAAAACATATGAGTATTTTGTTTCGCGAAAACAATGTTTTTTTGATTGTGTAGATCAAAACACGCGCTATAGACCCGGGTGCTGATTATCTAAAAAGAAACTATTTAGCGACCGGTTTCATTCCACATACATTGCTACTTTTCTTTGGTATGTTTTTTTTTATCCAAAAAGAAGTAGCAATGGATCACTATCATCTATGAACTGCAACCGGTCGCTAGGTGGTTTCTAATTAGATAATCAGCCCGCCGGCATAACGGGGACGGGGCACGCATGGGGTGGCAAGGCAACGTGCCGCCGACGTGGTTTTTTCCGTCCCGTGCGAGCCACGTCCGGGCCCCGTCGTGCCTCCGCTACGTATGCATGCTCCTATACATTTTGTATGAAAATGAAACGATGTTTTTCCCGCCCCGTTCCCGTCCCGTCCGGAGTTTTTCCGTTACGTATAAGCGACCTTAATTTGTAGCAAGCTAGTGGGGAATTGGGGATATAGCGGGCTACTCAAAGCCCTGCTTGCAGGGTAGATATTGGGCTCTACTTGCAGTACCACTGCCTGCATGCAGGCTATGAGTAGCCCACTTAAAGCTTTGTCCAGACTTGTATCATCCTGACGATCAAAATCAGCCGTATCGTATCAAGTATTCGTATCCTAAGTATGGACGCTCATTTCGACTGCATCGTATCGTATCACTATCTCCATTAGCCCAAAATGGGCTTAATAACCACGTCCACACAAAGCATGCTGTATCTTGTCAGCGTATCAACAACGCGTGACAAGAATGTGGACGCGTACATTTTCTTCGTATCTTTCCCTAGTCAACAAAAAAACGCGAGCAACAAAAATGTATGTCATCAACCAGCAGAGGAGAGTGCGAAAATGTATATAAACACGTACATACAAACTTGTCAAAATCGTGTAGCGGCATTGAGTATCCCCTTTGATGATCGGGCAAAAACCGAGTCGAGATGGATCGCGGTGTATCATCGTATCAAATCACATAGTCGTATCATGACATAGTATCAAAATGCGTCTATACTACGTAATACTGCCGATCATAATACACGACTCCGATACGCAAGTGTAAACAAGGCGCAAAGCCTTGTTTGATATGCGGTTACATACGGATCGGGGTGTATCAGATACGGTGCGTAGCATGATCGCGTATGGTTTTGCGTCCAAACTAGCCTAATGATACAGACGTCGATAATACGCGACAGTGATCTGATACACACTAGTCTGGACAAAGCTTAATACTGCCGATCATGATACACGACTCCGATACGCAAGTGTAAACAAGGCGCAAAGCCTTGTTTGATACGTGGTTACATACGGATCGGGGTGTATCAGATACGGTGCGTAGCATGATCGCGTATCGTTTTGCGTCCAAACTAGCCTAATGATACAGACGTCGATGATACGCGGCGGTGATCTGATACACTCAAATTTTACTAGTCTGGACAAAGCTTTAAGCGGGTTGCTCAAAGCCCTACCATATAAGTTTATTTGCGGGTCTACCGGCTAAAAAAAATGAAGTTAATGTTAACTGTAATTTGACAGATGGATTGTTACTTTTCCTTTTCTTTGAAGTAGTTCGTGCAGGCAGGTTTTTATAAACTCAAGGTTTGCACTGAGAACATGTAACATGTTGCATCCTTACATTGCGTAATGTTTCGCAACTCACATGAAAGCGATCGCTAAACTATTTCGTATGTTTCCGCCTTTAGTTGTTGTGTTGTGGTTGTTTGTAGATTGATGAATCATGCATGACACAATTACTTCTCTAAATATATTTGATAAAACATTTTTTTATATTTTGTTATGTCAAAAAAGCATGATCGTCATCTCGTATGTGCCTTACTCCTTCTAGCTTGTAAGCTATAAAATCCTTCAGTGACGGATAAACAATTTCTTATTTTGGTATTCAGAACAAACGTAACGCAAGAGTTTATGAATGATTGACGTCTGAACGTGGCACTCACGAGATGACACTGAAGATTATGGATGCTGGAAATAACAAAAACTAGCTAAAGAAAGTCCAGTTTTACTCTCTAGATGCTCAGTGACGCAAAAATAAATAAGATTTAACACTCGAACATCATACAAAACATAACAGATCTCATAAAATCGAAGTTTAAACGTGGCACACACGGAACCGTGTGTACCAGTTTTCATTTGTCAAAATATCGTCAACTAAACCGTTTGGAGGCAAATGAAGCAGTCTAGCAGCGTTACGTTTGATAAGTGACAGCATATAACACTTCAAATCAGTTCGCGTAACAACACATCAATAGAAAAAGCAAAAACAATATTTCGACCCATCAGACTGTGTGGCCCACAATTAAAGCTTCGTACAGACTGAGGCGAATTCCGCGCGAAATTCGCGAGTGCGACCACGTAACTCAAAGCGATAGCCATAGCCATAGCCATTGTCAAAGAAATTGCTATGGCAATGGCTATGGCTATGGCTATTGCTTTGAGTTACGCGATCAAAATCTGTCAAAATGAGCGACGCGCGCGATTCGCTCGCCTCAGTCTGTACGAAGCTTAATACTGTCACGTTACGTGAATTTTGCGTTACTTAAGTTGTAAAGCAGTTAATAGTAATAAGAATTTCCGGTACTAAGGATCTTGCTTTATTTGGAACCAATCCCTGCAGTAGTTACAATATAATCAATGTTTAAATTTGCATGAGATTTTTTAAAATAGGGTGACAACAATGTGCGTACATTGATGGACAGAAAGGCTATAATCGTCCTGTTAGTTAGCTTAACCACGGACTAGATAGTTGTTTTACGGCTTTGCATTCTAGTGATTTTAGTTACCTAGATATTTATGTAATGCATGTTTAATTTAAAAAAATATGCCATTTTGACATGATTTTCGATATTAGATATAATTTTGCATAGATATATCGGATTAAAATATTTTATCGGCCAAAAATATGGATATATCGAATTAAAAATATCGATATATCGGTATTTTTCCAACGAACCTAAGGCTATGTTTACATTACGCTAAGTAGACGACCAAGTCAAGTAGCGAGTAGAAGTACATTGGCTGGCATATTCGTCGATTTTAAAAGAACGTGAAACACACCACGATTACGTGGTGTACTGGAATGTTTGCTGGGCTGAACTGCTGGCGTAATGTAAACATAGCTTAAACATCGTTGCCAGCTCGGTCTCGGCCGAGACTGCTTTTTATTCTCGGTCTCGGTTCTCGGCAGAAAAGTGGGTTCGGTCGGTCCCTACTGTTTATCATACAACCTTTAGTTGAGTTATTAAGTTAAGTTTGAGCATAGTCGGGATTTGTGAGACAGGCCCTGAATATTTAATATAAATAAATATAAAAAGAAGATAGATTGATATACTTATAATAATATATTAAATAGTTGACTATAATGCATGTCGTGGCAGCTTGTAAAAAAGACAACACTGTAGCATGTAAGTCCTTCGAATGGGTTATGAGCACAGTGCCTGAAATGCAACATGCCACCGTTGCAATAATACCTAACACGTAAATTGATTAGTCAATTTTAGTCAAGTCAGACAGATTAGTCAAGTCTAGGCTTTGACGGTTAGGCAATCTGCTTCTTAGGAAGCAGATTGCCTAACCGTCAAAGCCTAGACATTGTAATTGCCTAAATGTTATTTCGTCTACAAATCGAAATGTCTAAACAGCACTATGTCTCTCCAATGCGTAAGACGCAAGTTTGATCGAATAATGGGCTCGAAAGATTTGTCATCTTTATTAAATATCATAGATTATTAAATAAGAGTAAATATCCGAGAATTGATCTGGTGCGAGTCGTATTTTTTTTTGTATATTATTTAGTATTGTATAGGAACTTATTATGTTGAACGAACAAACAATAACTCCATTAGAATTACTTAAACGTACTTATACATAAAATTAAATGGCAAATTATAAGCATCACATTGAAGCAAATTTTAATGGCATTGTCATTTTGTTTTTTATTTTATGTAAGGAGAGTTTATAGGTATTTTTATTTTTAAGGAATAGATTTTATTTATTTTAAAAATAAAATAAGCATTTTAATTTAAAGATTACAAATTGAAAGTGGCTGACCAACATTGTAGGCAGTTTGCTTCTTAGTCAATTATCGTTTTAGGTATTATTACAGTAGTGGCATCTTTAATTTTAGGCAATCTGCTTCTTAATCAATTGACCGTATTAGGCGCATTGTGCCAGCGATGGCATGTTGCATTTTAGGCACTGTGCTCAAAATTGCTTCGAATGTATCATTGCCTTATCTTTGGTGTATGTTGTTGTTAGCTGTTCTAAAACCGCGATTACATATCGCGATCTAGCATCCTAAGTAGGAACCAATTTAGAGTTAAAAGTCCTAAAACTAATGTGCTACAATACGCACAGTCATACAGTCTCAGTAAACTTCAATACGATGTCCGCAAAAAATATACTTCATGGTCACCCTAGCTTATTTACATACTAATTTTAACCTCAAATTACATCGTAAGTACTGCAGTGATTGGTTCCAAATAAAGCTAGATCCTTAGTACCGGAAATTCTTATTTCTATTAACTGCTTTACAATTTAAGTAACGCAAAATTCACGTAACGTGACAGTATTAATTGTGGGCCACACAGTCTGATGGGTCGAAATATTGTTTTTGCTTTTTCTATTGATGTGTTGTTACGCGAACTGATTTGAAGTGTTATATGCTGTCACTTATCAAACGTAACGCCGCTAGACTGCTTCATTTGGCTCCGAACGGATTGGTTGTCGATATTTTGACGAATGAAAACTGGCACACACGGTTCCGTGTGTGCCACGTTTAAACTTCGATTTTATGAGATCTGTTCTGTTTTGTATGATGTTCGAGTGTTAAATCTTATTTATTTTTGCGTCACTGAGCATCTAGGGAGAAAAACTGGACTTTCGTTAGCTAGTTTTTGTTATTTCCAGCATCCATAATCTTCAGTGTCATCTCGTGAGTGCCATGTTCAGACGTCAATCATTCATAAACTTTTGCGTTACGTTTGTTCTGAATACCAAAATAAGAAATTGTTTATCCGTCACTGAAGGATTTTATAGCTCACAAGCCAGGGGGCTTACCATCAGCAAATAAGAAACCGTTCAGTTCAAAAGCAGGCCTTAAACAGGACTGCTTAAGACCTGCTTTCATACTAACCGTTGAGGTAATAGTACGAATAAGTAAGGCAGTTCAATTTAAGTCCTGCTATAAGAGCTCATAGTAAGGCCCCAGAAGGAGTAAGGCACATACGAGATGACGATCATAAAAAAGCAATGAATTTGCAAAACTGCAAAAGGTGTTTGTTTGGCTTTACGACACAGACACACAGATGCTGTCTTTGGTGGCTTCTGTTTTAAAAAAAAGACAAACGTCAAATTTTATTTGACAAAAACGTCAAAATTCCAAGAAATTGCATTTTATTTGTAAATAATTCTATAAAATGAGTAAAAAACTGCTTATTTTTAGGTAAATATCTTGAACTTTGGTCAAATATTAACTATTTTAGATCAGGTTTTAATGCATACATTATTATTAAAGTATGTAGGTAGGTTGAGTGAGTGCTATTATACATAAAACTTACAAAAGCATCCAAAACTATTTAACTCTCGCTACTCTCAGATACTTACATTTGTCGCTATCCAACTATATGTGACTGTGCGTGGATTTCCTTTCTTAAACCCATAAGCTAATTTTCAAAAATCAATATAAACCATGTGTAAAATTGCAAGTCCCCAGCCCTAGTCACCATAGGCTGTAATATTATCACTCAGTAATTTTTGTCTTTATAAATATTTATTGTTGAAATAATAATTTCATTAAAATCCATTCCAATCCAATCCATCAACAAGAGTCATTTCGACCACTCCACTTTAGAGGCAATTTAATTTCAACAATTAGGGATTTTACTTAATATTATGCAACAGCAATTTATTTGGATAGCATCAAAACATCACTTTACTCAGTAACTTTGCAGAGTTTGCAGATTTGTTATGTCATGAGTCATTTAACCCAGGGGTGTCAAACTGATTTTTCAAAAGGGCCATTTTAGTTAAGTGAGTGTTAGCAGGCTAGACCTCAAAATTAAAAACTCAAACACATACTAAATTAAAATCTTTATTTTCATACAAAGGTCATAAAAATGAGTTATCTTGAGCTTGAGGATCCAGATACCTGAGGTCTCATATTTTATTATCTTACAATACGTAGTGGTATCAAATGCCGTCTAAAATCCTTACTGGATGGATTTTGGTCGCGGGCCGTATTGATATAGCTTGCGGGCCAGATGCGGCCCGCAGGCCGTAACTTTGACACCCCTGATTTAACCTATAGGTATAATTTAGATTTCTATGTGCACAAGCATTTTATTGGTTATGACAAAAGTATTTGTTATTATTTCAGAAAATGTTATAGAATAAGCAGAACAAATAGATGGTTCAGCAGCAAAACAAAGGAAGAACTACTTGATAATGAACCTATTAAGTTTTCCACCAGCCCAGCAGCGCGGAAAACTGCAACGCCAGTCATTCGACCACCAGCTAAAGTAGAAATGCCATGGTACCAACCATACTCTGTTCTGGCCAGTGTCACAATATTCCTTGTATATTTCTGTGTATTGAGAGAAGAAAACGATGTGGACCGTGAATTTGACAAAACTTTGTATGATAGAATCAAAGGCTTAGAGAAAGAACAATTAATACAGTCTTATAAATTCAATAAAGAACACGGGAAGAGTGTTGAAGCCATAGAACAGAGACTCAAAGAGTTGGAGTTGGAGGAAAATAAATTAGTAGCTTAGAATAAGATAATATTGTTATTTATGGATTGTTAATTAGAATAAAATAGTAATGAACATGCATTAGTTTTCTTTTTCAAACAAACATCAATTTCAATAATGTTAATTATTAAATAATATAATGCTAAAATAAATCATTAAAATTAGAATTAATATTAGTCTTAATTAAATAAATGTATATGATGTACCTAAATGGTTCTTTTGCATGCTATTGTATATGGCTAGATAGGTTCAAAGCTACTATTTAATTTTTATAACACCAACATTGATTATGTACCTACCCTATTTAATGGCAAATAAAGTATTTGTATCACTATTAAGTAATATATTAATATTAATCCTCTGATCGCCAAGGATAATAGATTTGACACTGCACCCAAAGTAGTTTTACTTCTGCAATTTCTTTCTTTAATAAATACCTACTTGGTGGGTTAAACTGACAAAGTGAAAAGTAACCCCTGCTCTAGAATAAATTAATTATCTATATTTATCCACTACCATGTAGGTACCCTCCTATTTATTTTATTATCACCCAAGGTTGCCTGGAAGATCTTGCTATGTAGCTATATGGCCGCCTATTGTATGTTTTCTTTTTATCTTTTGTTTCTGTCTACAGACAAAACACAAACATGATACATGCTTGTTGTGTGCTATAGTTTTTATTATTATTAATATACATAGCGATAAATACATTCTCGAGTATTCTCTTTAATAGATAGATTTACCGGACTACTACCCCACTGGCTTTTTTTTTTAACTTTTTCTTGTGGCTATTGTTTCCCTACATGTTGTGTCATTGACCACCTCATATGGTTTTGAGTAACTGTAGGTATTATCCCCGTCAATTGGTAATGCGCTGGAACCTTGTCAACGTGCCGGACTACAGCTGCGCCACAAAAAAAAAGTTTGATATCTGACTTTTTGACTATGCCATGATGAAGACGATAGTTTGTCAGAATTTGTCGCACAAAAACCAGAATTTGTCGGGCTTGCGTTTAGGAGATACGTGTGGCGCAGCTGTAGAGACGTCTCTACAGCTGAGCCACACAGATCTCGAAAACGGAAGGTCGTAACGAAAATCTCATTACTCGTGTGTGCAGCCGTTAATTTGTCGAAATTTGTCGCACAAAAACCAGATTTTGTCGGTCTTGCGTTTAGGAGATATGTGAAGATACGCTGTGGAGCATACGCATATCTCCTAAACGTAAGATCGACAAACTCTGATTCTTGGTGACAAATTCCGACAAACTAACGGCTACACACTCAAGTTATCAGATTTTCGCTACGACCTTCCTTTCTCAAGATCCAGGTAGAAAAGTCTCCACAGCGTATCCTCACATATCTCTTAAACGCAAGACCGACAAAATCTGGTTTTTGTGCGACAAATTAACGGCTGCACACACGAGTAATCAGATTTTCGCTACGACCTTCCGTTTTTGAGATCTGTGTGGCTCAGCTGTAGAGACGTCTCTACAGCTGCGCCACACAGATGTCCTAAACGCAAGACCGACAAACTCTGGTTTTTGTGCGACAAATTCCGACAAATTAACGGCTGTAAACACGAGTAATCAGATTACCGCTACAACCTTCCGTTTTCGAGATCTGTGTGGCTCAGCTGTAGAGACGTCTCTACAGCTGCGCCACACGTATCTCCTAAACGCAAGCACGACAAATTCTGGTTTTTGTGCGACAAATTCCGACAAACTATCGTCTTCATCATGACATAGTCAAAAAGTCAGATTTACGTGCCGGACTACAGCTGCGCCACAAAAAAAAAGTTGGAAATCTGACTTTTTGACTATGCCATGATGAAGTCTATAGTTTGTCGGAGTTTGTCGCCAAAAACCAGAGTTTGTCGGTCTTCCGTTTAGGAGATACATGTGGCTCAGCTGTAGAGACGTCTCTACAGCTGCGCCACACAGATCTCGAAAACGGAAGGTCGTAGCGAAAATCTGATAACTTGTATGTATAGCCGTTAGTTTGTCGGAGTTTGTCGCACAAAAACCAGAGTTTGTCGGTCTTGCGTTTAGGAGATACGTGTGGCGCAGCTGTAGAGACGTCTCTACAGCTGAGCCACACAGATCTCGAAAACGGAAGGTCGTAACAGAAATCTGATTACTCGTGTGTGTAGCCGGTAGTTTGTCACCAAGAACCAGAGTTTGTCGGTCTTGCGTTTAGGAGATATGAGAGGATACGGTGTGGAGACCTTTCTACCTGGATCTTGAGAACGGAAGGTCGTAGCAAAATCTGATAACTCGAGTGTGTAGCCATTAGTTTGTCGGAGTTTGTCACCAAAAATCAGAGTTTGTCAATCTTACGTTTAGAAGATATGTGGGGATATGCTATAGAGATATTTCTACCTGGATCTCGAGAACGGAAGGTCGTAGCGAAAATCTCACATATCTCCTAAACGCAAGACCGACAAACTCTGATATTTGGCGACAAACTCGGTCGAACTACCGACTATAGATATGACTAATCAGATTATCGCTACGACCTTCCGTTCTCAAGATCCAGGTAGAAAGGTCTCCACAGCGTATCCTCACATATCTCCTAAACGCAAGACCGACAAACTCTGGTTCTTGGTGACAAACTCCGACAAACTACCGCCTACACACACGAGTAATCAGATTTCTGTTACGACCTTCCGTTTTCGAGATCTGTGTGGCTCAGCTGTAGAGACGTCTCTACAGCTGCGCCACACGTATCTCCTAAACGCAAGACCGACAAACTCTGGTTTTTGTGCGACAAACTCCGACAAACTAACGGCTATACATACAAGTTATCAGATTTTCGCTACGACCTTCCGTTTTCGAGATCTGTGTGGCGCAGCTGTAGAGACGTCTCTACAGCTGAGCCACATGTATCTCCTTAACGGAAGACCGACAAACTCTGGTTTTTGGCGACAAACTATAGACTTCATCATGGCATAGTCAAAATGACAGATTTCCAACTTTTTTTTTGTGGCGCAGCCGTAGTCCGGCACGTGTCAGATTTCCAACTTTTTTTTTGTGGCGCAGCTGTAGTCCGGCACGTGTTAATATCATCATGGCCGCCAGGCGCATTACCAATTGACGGGGATAGTAGAAGGCATTTTCACTTTCTTTTTATTAATGTTCTGGGTGGACCTCACAAGGAAAAGCCCCCTTTTTTGTGTTATATATAAGTACCCTCTTCCATAAAAATACAAAGACCTTTCTTATCCCACATGGTACTAAAACTAATATATTATAAAAATGCATATTATATATTGACGTTTCGTCTTGTACTATTAGTTAAATGGTAAATAAAGAAAATATTTGAAATTCTTAAATATTCTTTGATTATAGTAGCTAAGGGATAAAGGATTGTCATTAAAAACCAAAGTAGCTTAGATCTATTTAATAAACACCAAATTTTTCATTACACATTTGACATTACCATTAAGTGCATCAAATTATTCCTAGCATAGAATGCTCACACGACATGTTGTAGACGACAAATTGCCTAATATATACTACCTACTTCTAGACAGAACATACCACGAGTTACTAAAATAAAGGCCATGTTCCTACACGGGACACTCCAGTTAATATAAACTACATCTGGCAGTATAACATGGATGAAACAAGTCAATATCAACATAAAGTATCCTATGCAATTGCACAGTGGACTTATGTTTTTAACATAATATTATTTGTAAAAAAATTCAGTTCTGCTGCCTCCTTACAATAATGATTACAATGTTAAGATGAAGAAAATGAGACATTATAAAAAAAAATATGAATTAATTTTACGAATAATTTATAATCTAAGGTTATGCTAAATTAAGCACGCTCTCCACGGATTCGCCGGGCAAGCTGAATGTCTTTAGGCATGATTGTCACGCGTTTGGCGTGGATGGCGCACAAGTTAGTGTCTTCAAACAGTCCAACCAAGTAAGCTTCACTCGCCTCCTAAAAATAATCATAAAATTTAGTTTCAATCAGTTTTTTAAGAAATCGGAGGGTAGTCTTCAGACGATATGACAAGATAAAGATCTCGTTTAGATAAATGATCGGATATTATAGCATACCTGCAAAGCACCAATTGCAGCAGACTGGAAACGAAGATCAGTCTTGAAGTCCTGAGCAATTTCTCTCACCAGACGCTGGAAAGGCAGCTTGCGGATAAGCAACTCGGTAGACTTTTGGTAACGACGGATTTCTCGGAGCGCCACTGTACCAGGGCGGTAACGATGGGGCTTCTTGACTCCACCTGTACTTGGCGCCGATTTACGGGCAGCTTTGGTGGCCAATTGTTTGCGAGGAGCTTTGCCTCCTGTAGATTTACGAGCTGTTTGTTTCGTACGTGCCATTTTTAACTGTAAACAAAAATATACATCATGGTCAACCCTAGAATGCATTAATTATTGCGACATCCAACAAACCACTTCATACTTACGACTTTTTATGGTCAAAGCGTGGTAATTCATGGTAAAAAAATATATCATATCATTGATTATGGTATAATAAATGATAATATTTACCTTTTAGACGAGTTTTCAGAATTTCCACAAATATATATCAAAATATCTCTCGCAGCAGCTTCACAACAACGATCATATGCTCAAGATGGCGTCGAAGAGGAAGAGAATGGCGGGCGATCACTGACGCCAGAATGCAGAATGCTGATTGGTGCAGAATTCTAAAATACTCGGTCTTTCATTGGCTGATAAAGTAGGCCTTCCTATTGGTTAAGGAAAAGTTGTACTTTTGTGAAGAAGCGCTACCATTGGTGAATCCATAAAAGTAGTGTTGCCCTGCTTGAAAAAATTAATGATGTGGAAAAAAATATCCCATGATTTTCCCATTAATAAACATCGAAATAAAGTTGGTATTGAAAACTTGTAGAGATATCAGATAAAGCTAACAAAAAAAGTATATTTTTTTCCTTTTTATATCGCTTCGGAAAAAAAATCTAGAAATCTTGACCCTTTTCTGAGTATTTCATGATTTTTGGATTAACATTTTTTTTGTTATTATTGATTATCTACGAAATGAGAAAAAGGTACATACTAAAAAAATAATTAATAATGTCCTATTTTTTATCTCACTTGTTCATTCTTGACTCAGAGTAGCAATGAAAGAGAAAGATAGAAAACAACTAACGTGACAGCTGTCAAAAAAGTCAAGATGGTAAAATAATAATAATTTTCTATTCGTGTCATCGTCGAAGTCGAGAGAGAAATGATTAATTTATTTTAAGTTCAAGGTCATTTTTATCTAAAATGTGCTGTGTATTTACGGGAGTATTTTTATTATTCGGATGTTATTTACATTTTTTACCTTTCTAAAATATTTTGTATCACGTGATCACATATTGAATTTTAATTGGTCGACGGTGAGCGTGCCCTGCGCGACGCAAGAAGCGCAATAAATAGTTTCCCAAAATGCCGTCGGAATCAAAGCCTTTGTTGGCAGCTCAAACAGAAAAACCAAATCATTACAAGTAATAATCCCTGTTGAAAACTGTTTTTCATAAAGTGAACATTGGTTAGGTGTGTTTTACTAAGTAGTGGACTCTTGTGTTGCAGATATCTAAAGGAATTTCGAGTAGAGCAGTGTCCATCGTTCCTGCAGCATAAGTGTACACAACATAGGCCTTTCACATGTTTTCACTGGCATTTTAATAATCAAAGAAGACGAAGACCAGTAAGAAAAAGAGATGGAACGTTCAATTATAGTGCAGATAATTATTGTACCAAATATAATGAGACTTCAGGAATTTGCGAGGATGGAGACGAGTGAGTTGCTTGCTACCTGTCATTGCTTTGTTTTCGTTGCGTTGTCGCGGCATCATGAGTGTAAAGTTACGTTGTTTTTGCCCAATTGGATCACGATTATGTAGTTCCTGCAAAGTGCAAGTTATCCTTATCATTAGTCATAAGTTGGATTGTTGTAATATTGTTTGCTCACTATTTCGATTGGTTTTAACCCAACCAAATAGAGAATGCTTGTAAACATGTTGTTAGATTGTTCGAAATCATACTTTTCAAACTGGCATCTTAACACTGTTTAACTGCACTGTTCATTGTCTCATCCAGTATTGAACATGAAAATTAGGTTTAATTTTCAAAGCAAATAATTTGACAATTTCATTGAGTAGGTACTGAATAGTCTAAGAATTAATCACAATAATGTTTAATCAGTTGTGCAAATAATATCAGTAGCTCTTAGCTGCTTCGCTTTAACTCGCAATAAAATTATATTACAACAACAACAATAGTTAATAAAAGAATATGTTAGTAATTGTTGTTGCTTAGTTTAGTTTTTATCGTAAGTTACAACAACAACAGTAGTTAATTAAAATATATATGTTATTGATGTAGCTTAGTTTAGTTTTATCGTAACTTATTTACATAGTTATCACCTACCTCTACCTGTATGATTGAATTGTACACCAGAAAACCTACTACAAGTAAAGTACACCTACTTTTTACATATGATTTTATTGAAAATTAATATTCAGGTCAGTTAGTATAAATAACCTAACATACATAATCTTTAAATTAAAAAAAAACTATTTTGGCTATTTTGAATTATCTGGCTTAACCAAAAGTTGGATGCAGTTTTGATTAAGCCAGATAATTTAGAGTTCTGCGTTCAGAGTTCTTTGTAAATTGTAACTTTATAGTGACATAAGACAGGCAGTCAGAATCAGAATGCACCACACCATTACACACCAACCACATACTGCATACCACATACTTAATTCATTAAATGCCAAGTGGCTGCATGAGGCTGCACGACTATAGAACATCTATTGTGTCTCATTTTCCTGTGCTGTGTGGGTTAAAATTTACTAAACATTTTATTTTATTACACATTCTACGATGTTCTATGATTGATCCTTTTCGGTACAGGCTGTCCGTCTATGGAATGCGTTGCCGGTAACGATAAGGACTGCTCAATCTCAGCACACTTTCAAAAAGCCAGTCAGAGAGCACTATCTTGCTTTTTAAGTTATTTTTTTCCTGGTCTTACAACTGGATTTAACTTTAATAATTTCCTCTTCGCATTGTAGGTATTATGTAGTTTATGTATTTTATTACAAAATATTATATTTTGGTATGTATATAGTATATTAGTTACATTTTATCATATATTTGTGTAGGTATTCGAGTTTAGTAGGATTATTATTACTACTTTATTGAATTTGCACACGCCCAGGGGTCGTACCGGCTAACGAACTAATCGAACTTCGAAAAGTCTGCCGGGTTTCAAATTAAAACAGATAAATCGAGCCCCAATTAGGCCAAAATGGCGAACCCTAATTCATGAGTTCACACAAACATCAATATCTTCCAAATAACTTCAACAAATAGTACAATACGAAATTCCTTACTTCGGTTTATCTGTTTTAATTTGAAACTCAGCAAAATTTTTGAAGTTCGATTCGTTAGCCGGTACGGCCCCAGTTGGACGTATGGGGTAGTAACCCCATCACATTTATCTGAATTCCTGTCCATCCCAAGGTTGCCTGGAAGTAATCCCTTTTAGTGATAAGGCCGCCATTTGTATCTCTTCTTTATGTTTGTATTGTTATTTGTTTGTTCTGTGTGTATACAATAAAGAGTATAAAGAGTATAAAAATAAATGAATAAAATATTTTGAGTCTTAGACCACTATTTAAAATATTTATCAAGACACTGGAAGTTCGTTTATTTATATTCTATTTTTTTCTCTTGTTCCCGCATGACATTTAAGAACTTATTGATATAAAATATCTTTCAGTGCTATATTTTTTTAAAGATTTTTCTGCAATTAATTGATATTATAAAAATTGAATGCTGTGTGTACCTGTTGTTAAGGTCATGCAAAGGCCAAAGATTGCAAATGTATGTTTTAGATTGTTTCTGTATGTACTTTGTTGGTATACCTAATAAATAAAATGAAATAAGATATTTTTTAGATAAACTATTGGAATAGTGCATTGTAAAGCTAGAGGTTTGAGTGAATTTGATGTTTAATATTTTGTGGGAACAAGATAAAGTTAGACTAATAGTAGAATCTATTGTTTGTAGCTACATCTTGTATTGTACCAAATTACCATGTCAATTACAGAAGTGTACTTTTGCTATGTTTTAGATGTCCATACCTACATCGCACGGCTGGTGATACTGAACGTCGATATCACCTCCGCTATTACAAGACTTGTATGTGCGTCCACGATACAGACGCTAGGGGTCTCTGTACCAAGAATGGGGCGCATTGCGCCTTCGCCCACGGCGCGCCGGACCTGCGGCCGCCGGTACTCGACATGAGGGAGCTCCAAGCATTGGAGAACCCTGATGCGGCAGACGGAGACTCTGCAGCGCCCAATGCTTTAGATAGGGAAAGAAATTTAATGAATGAAGACCCTAAGTGGCAAGGTATGTTAGTAATTTAAGACATTTAATTTTTAATTTTACTTTATTGATTTACCAACGCTTGTTTACATTATTACTTACATAAAACAACTTTTTCTTAGTATAAAGTTAAACCAAATGTAACAAACACTTACAGGTAAATACTGCATGCAAATTTAGTGGTCAAACAATCAGGAATAAATAACTATTTTAGGCAACAAATAACTAAACTATACAGGATGGATTTTTAAAACGGTACATTAAGGGCAGGTATCTTAACCGTTATAGTTACAGGAAAACGTTCCTCAAAGACCATCCATAATTTTTTAAGATATTCTGAACTGCATTCACAGATTTTGGAAAAAAATTACCGTTAGCAAAAAAAAATGCTATAATACCAAAAAAAAATATTTTTTATGCCAATCGATCCTATTTCGTGTGGGGATCAAAAGACTCTATGGGGATCATTTAAGGTATGAGTACTAGAAACGACAGAAATCGCCAAAAACTTTTCCCATACATTTTGTACTGAAAAACGATAAATCAACTCGAAATATTTTTTATTGCCAAACGATCCTATTTCTTACTGTGATCAAAATGCTCTTTGAGGATAACTGAATTTTGAGTACAGAAACTGTTTTTTTTTAGATCTAATGTTGTAGAAGATTGTGCTTGCGTGAAGCCGGTGTTGTCACTTATTGTAGTTTCTGTACTCCAATTTCAGTTGGCCTTAAAGAGCATTTTGATCACAGTACGGAATAGGATCATTTGGCAATAAAAAAAAATTTCGAGTTGATTTAGTTTTTCAGTACAAATGTATGGGAAAAGTTTTTGGCGATTTCTGTCGTTTCTAGTACTCATACCTTAAATGATCCCATAGAGTTTTTTGATCCCCACATGAAATAGGATCGATTGGCATAAAAAAAAATATTTGGTATTTTAGCATTTTTTTTGCTAACGGTAATTTTTTTTCCAAAATCTGTGAATGCAGTTCAGAATATCTTAAAAAGTTATGGATGGTCTCCTAGGAACGTTTTCCTGTAACTATAACGGTTAAGGTACCTGCTCTTAATGTACCGTTCTAAAAATCCACCCTGTAGAACTAAGTGCAGATCTTTTATAAATACCTACATGTATTTACGTACGACATATATCAGACAATAAAAAAAAAAACTTCTAAAATGTAGAAATAAAATATGTAATACTTTTTATTTCAGATACAAATTATGTGCTATCATCATATAAAACTGAACCATGTAAAAGACCACCTAGATTATGTAGACAAGGGTATGCTTGCCCGCAATATCACAATAGTAAAGTAAGTGTCTATTAACAAAATAAAATAATAGCATATTGTATTTTAAAGAAAATATAATAATAATAACAACTTTTTCTGTTACAGGATAAGCGTAGGTCTCCAAGGAAATATAAATATCGTAGTACACCATGTCCTAATGTAAAACATGGCGAAGAATGGGGGGAGCCTAGTAATTGTGAAGCCGGTGACGCGTGCGGCTACTGTCATACTCGTACTGAACAACAATTTCACCCTGAAATCTACAAGTCTACCAAATGTAATGACGTTCAACAGGCAGGATACTGTCCGAGAGGACTGTTCTGTGCCTTCGCACACGTAGAACGTAAGTATCTGTTTCATGAACAAAACCGTTTACGTGCAATCGAGACTTCCCCTCCCGATCATATTAATTTTTATTTTTTGCCACAGCTGAAGACTTAACCGCCGCGCGGGAGCTCGCGGCGCCTCTAGAATGCGGAACTAATCTGGCGGATCTGCTGTCGTCCGCGCTGCCGCCCGACAAGAAGTCGAACGACAACAGCGTGGGCGTGCTGGGTGGGGGCGGGGAGCGCGGGCGCGCGCTGTCGCCGGCCGGCATGGCGCACACCAACGGCAGCGGCGAGGGCTCCGAGTGCGCGTCCACGTCCAGCGGCGGGTCCAGCGGCGGGCGCGCGCCCGGCACGCAGCCGCGCGCACTCGTGCCACTGCCGCTCGCGCCCTACGACTGCTCCGACGAGCGCAAGCCGCCGCCCCACCACTCCGTCTGGGGCCAGCGCTCCACCTTCGACGCGACCGTGCTGCAGGAGGTGGTCGGCAACGCGCTCGACGATATGCACCTCGAGGACCCGCTCAACCTGGTGGCGGCGCTCGACCGCGACCTGGCCGACGGCGAGGGGCTGCTCGGCGGCTCCGCGCCCGTCAACATCCCGCAGGCGCGCCCGGCGCTGCGCGGGTTCAGTCCGCCGGCGGGCGGCTCGCCGCTGCCGCCGTTCCTGCGCTACGCCCAGAACGACACCGAGCGGCTGTTCAACTCGCACGCGATGAAGGCGGGTAGCTTCGGCGCGGCGGGCGCGGGCGGGTTCGAGTTCGCGGCGAGCTCGCCGTCGGCGCCGGCCGAGCTGTCGCGCTTGCGCGAGGAGGTGGTGGCGTCGCGCGCGGCGGCGGCGCGCTGGGACGAGCGCATCGCGCAGGCGCGCTCGGCGTGCGAGGCGTGGCAGCGCGAGTCGGACGAGGCGCAGCGCAAGGCGGCGCTCGCCGAGCGGCAGCGTGACGAGGCGCTGGCGCACGCGATGACGCTGCGGCGCGAGCTGGAGTCGACGCGGGCGGTGGGCGCGGCCTCGCGCCGCGACCTGCGCGGGCTGCCGCTCAACACGCTCAAGGTGATGCAGGCGCAGGCGCGCGCCGACCTCGAGGAGATCGAGAAGGTGCTGTACCTGGAGACGGCCACCAAGTGCATGGTGTGCGAGGAGCAGCCGCGCGCCGTCACGCTGGCGCCCTGCAACCACTACGTGCTATGCGACGGCTGCGCCGACACTGCCAAGGAGTGCCCCTACTGCCAGATGCCGGTGCAGCATCATCCCTAGTCGCGGCCGGGCCGGGGGCGGGGGCGGGAGCGTGGGGAGGAGGAGGGGAGTGCGTCGTGCTTCGTCGTGTTGTGGGTAGTTTCGTGCTTGTCGTGTGCGCGTATAGGTAGTCGCTCTCTACTCGGTAGTTTGTCTAATAAAGCGATCGGTCGCTTCGACGTTTCGGGCTATTCGGAATGAAATTATATATAACCTTTCTTGATATTTTTGTAATTGGGCGAATCGGGGCCGGATGAAGTCGACGACTCGATAATACTAGGATATACAATTTTAAAGGAAAGTGCGAGACTTATTCTGGTAAACTTATTGAATGAAATGAAGGCATGAATTAGGATTTTTCAAATTGACTGCCACTGTCACTGGTTAACTAGGTTATTTGAAAGTTTTCCTTCTATATATCTAGGTTTATTTAAATATTAACGGATGGCGCATACTCAAATTCATTTTACAAATTATTTAATGTAGCTTTGTATATCTTATACATAACAAATATCGTTTTTATATACATTCACAAATTTGTGAAATGGCATTTAAAGGCTTATATAAATTAGGTGATGTAATTTGCCTATAAAATTATTATTAGATACTACCTATAACACCAAAGCCGCAATCAAATTATAATCATTCAGTACTGATGTTACGAATGACTACAGAAATATATCTGAAAACTATTTTTCTTATAACAAATATTAATATTTAGTGCATGGTTTACACACTACAAGATTTATTAATATAAAGAGAATATTATGCTTTCGATGTTAAACTTGGGTTTTTTTAGATTCGTGTAGTAGTGGTTGGTCATGTTGCTTTATATGAGCATAAAAATAGATATTTATGAGGTTCATGGGCCGCGGCCGACGTGAACTCACTGTGGTCGTGCTTTCACTGATGATCCGGATGTGTTGAGATTTGTAATAAGTAGTTGGGTATTTTCGGTGTAAAGATAAGAGTAATTATTTATAACTGATGTTGATGGAAGCACGGCCAACTCGATTATATCATTAGCTCTATGATTGAAGTAGTTTTAGTTTTAAATGGATATTCATATTCATACAGATTTTGCATGTTCAGGTTAGAATTTCTAATTATAATAATCAAACAAACTTGAATCAGAAGTTGTTATTGTTACGTTTTTTACATTTTTTAATAACAAATATATTCTTAGTACTAGTAAGTGTGACTCGTAAGCTTCCTTCTGTTGTTTTAGAAAGCACAACTTTTGATTTTCGCCACCCGACTACACTATAAGGACCAATATTGATATATCGAATATTGTAAGCAATAATGAGCAGGTAGATACTGTATTGTTCCCATAAAGAAGTCTGAAGCTGTGCGTTATACCGTACATCTTTCTATTTTCTTAACAGCAGGGCCCAGAAACGGAGCGTTATTATTGTTTTAATTGATACAAACGAAGGTACTGGTTGAGTTGTTTTTTTTCTCTAGATGTTAGAACAATTATTAAGTTTACATTCCCAAATAATCATTAGACTTAGTTTATGGTGAAGGTAGAATATTTTCATTGAATCGCATTTTTGTGTATTTTACTTCAGATGATAACCTCATTTGTCTAGCATTCAATAAAATCAAACAGATTGATGCACATTTTATAAATAGGCTACAATTAGTAGAATAGAACACTTGGTGAAGCATCACAATGTTGTTTGGCCCAGTAGGTGTCGTCGCACGTATTTGAGTTTATCTTTTTTGTTTGTCGCATTTCTTTACGAGTACCATCTTTTGGGTCAATATTGCAGTTTGGTACAACGTGAATCGTATGAGACTATATCGCAAGGCGGAACATTTTCTATATAGAACGATCGCATTTTATATAAAGATTTATTTCGATTTTACTACTATAAAATTATAAATACATAATATTTATATATTTTGAAAATCTTGGGAAGTTTTTGTATCTGTATAATGATAATAGTAATAACAAATTTAACTTAGTTATATAACATAGATTTAAGTAGTGTTTTCAAATTGTAATGGACATTATTTTAAGCGTGTAGTTGCAAAGTGTATCGTATCAACAGATAGCAATATCCAATCCACCAGCGCCACGGTATGAGCGAGTAGTCCTAGCGACACCCTTCAGTTTTCGGACGGACCTCGGGACTTTAACTCGCCGGTTCAGTCTCATAGTGCCTATTAATAATATTCGGAGGAGACGATATGAAAGCAAGCAAGTATTAACAGGTAGATTATAGCCATCAAAGTTGTCCGCACACAACTTGCGAATCGGGACGATTACAACGCGCTGATCGTTTTGTGTGTCAAAAGCCTTTATATAAATAATTACTAATAGAGATTAATTAATAAAGCTGTATATTTGAAATTATACTTTATATCGCTACGATAATCTCCTGATTGATTGAGCGCTCCTGTAGTCGTCCCGACTCGCTTGCTTGTGGCGCCATGCGAAGGTCGGTTTTATTACCATGTCCACACGGCACATTTTGTGTTAAGATTGAAAGGTTATTTATTAGGAAACAAATTAAGAATTAGAGTGTTCAAACGAGATATTATTAAGTGAGTATCGTGGCATCAAGATAGTAAGCGGGTCGTGGGGCGAACATTACAGATCAAAAATGGAATAATTGGAAAAAAATTGACACCAGTTCGCTTTTTGAAGGTCACAAATTGGAATGTAGTCTCAAAACGCGAATGCATACAAAATGTACTGTGTAGTCATTGCATATTCATAATATGTTAGTATAGCTTGCTAGTATTTCTAACGTTTTAAATTTAGATGTGTAACTAGAGACATATTTATTTTTATATAGTCTTTATCACATGGAGAGTGTAGTTTTGTTGGTAAATTTATTGAGATATTCTGTATTGGATTGTAAACACAGATGCTGATGTACATTTGACTGTAATAATTTAGCGGGTGGCACTGGTACTTAGTTATCAAACTTGTAACCCTGTTTCACCTTTACCTTTCTATCTATGGCTGAAATTGAGCGATTATTCTAAAGAACACTACAAAACGAATGTTTAGACGCCTAACTTGCTTTTGATCAATTATTTTATGTTATTAATTCTTGTCTAATCGCATTTGAGAAGCTATGTATCTTCGTCACTATAAAGAGAAAACCGATCGGCCGTTACCGCTCTCATTGGAATCGCCCAGCCGGTCGTCGCCAAGCGGTATTTTTGTGCAATAGACAGAGCTATGGAAAAGTGCGGAGCCACCAGTTGTTATAAGATAATTTGACCCAGGTCTCATTGTACAGAGTCGAAATTAAAAAGGATAAATTAATGAAGGTAAATGGTGAGACACGTGTGAAGTTATAACTAAGATAAATAAATTTTCTAAGACCCAAGTTATTGTGGTTAACTGTTGATACCTGCAAATTCAATGCGATTAAATTGACAATAGACAGTGATCCGCTGTATGGCCGAGAATGTATGGCAAAGAGTTACAGATTAAAATACGTCGTTTTGTACCGAAAGCGCTCTGAAGTTAGCTACTTCAGTTGTACGGTCAGCAATGAAAGTTGCATAACACTTTAGTACTTTGTCATAGCAACTTTTTTGAGAAATTTTTCAAACTGTAAGACATCTAAAAATAGTTGCTATGACAAAGTTCTAAAGTGATAAGTCACTTTCATTGCTGACTGTACATTGTCAATTTAATCGCACCATACAGCTGTGTACCAGTGTGACCCGCGATGGCTCGGGCGCGGGGTGGCGGTGGCGGTGGCGACTGGCGTGGTGGCTCTTGTTGTTGATTTACTTTATTTCGTGTTTAGCGATCATTTCAATCAACATTTATAACCCATTTTACAGTTTGCATTTTATGTTAGTTAATTTACTTAGGACCAATTCTGTTTTAAAGCTTTCACGTTTTTGCATATGCATAATAACTACCCCTTTTTTAATATTTTAATTATTATAATTTTTCAATTATTTAATCTTTAGGTAGGTAGGTCCAACAAATTTTTTCTAATTATTATTGTTAAAGTAGAAATAGTTAATTGTAGTAGAAAACCAATTTGCGTGCGCCTGCAGTCGCTCGAGAAGATCAAATGAATTATGTTTTCAATTTTTATATTTATTACTACGAAATATGCATTCAAGCTTTTAATATCATAGTAGGTACTTTATATAACAAAATATAATTTTCAAATCCATGTGATACAAACGTGTAACAGATGTGAAGATTATAATTATTATTACTAGATAGGTAGGTTTAATAAATTTTAAATTCCATTCAATAATTAAAGGTGTTTTATTTTACTTAACCTCCTTGTAAACATAAAATTAATATCCACTAAAAAGTAATAGAATCTATGAAACTTCATCCTATATCACCTTTCGCCACACCAAATAGATAGCTACACAAAGTAACACTACAGTGATAGGGTTGTATATATTTTAAGCTGTTTTACCACACAGCAGTTGCATAACATTTGGGCTTATTCCGTTTATCCACCCTGAGGCAGCCACTCTTTTTTTTTATTATAGGGAGGGCAAATGCACTTTGCGTATTACCATACCTGGCATGCTGGGCTCGGCATGACCTGCTAACTGATAGCAGGAAGCCACTTCTGGTCTGTCTCTCGCCGCCCCCGGGTCGTGCTGTTACGCTGGCAAGAAACTAGCTTTTAGAGGGAAGGCGAGTTTGATGAATAATTTGTGCGCAATTCAGTGCAAATGTGCGCCAAAGAAAAAAATTGTGGGCTTACTTTTGGAATAAAACGGGAAAAACTAATTCTGCTGGGGTAACGGTTCTCCAGCAGGAAGATTCTAAACTAATGACCGGAGAAAATTAAAGATATATGGGCGGGTAGCTTGATACTAGCAAGAAATGTGCGCCAACTATATAATTTGCGCGGGCCTTGATTTTGGAGATATTTGATTTCCTGCTGGCGTAACGTTTTGCCGAATCCCAGATCTCGGAAACTACTAAATGTGCGATTACGGCCGTAGAGCTAGGGGGGCATTGTGGGCAATGCCTTACCTGGAAATCACAATGCCAATAACATTTTTTTTACTTCCGCCCTACCTGTAACCAGCTGCCCTACCTCAAATTCGACTCTAGCTGTAGCTAATCTCTGTAAGATCGCACAGAGGGCTACAGCCCTCTTGTGCGATCTTACAGAGAAAACGTAAGCCGGCCTGCTGCGGATTGCCTCTCACCATTTTCAACTGAAAGTGAGAAAGAGACAGAGTAATAACAATCAACCGTTACGTAACGTTACGTATCTCATAAATATGGAGAAGGCTAACTAACTATATTATTAAGAGAGCTTTTTATTTTTTCTTATTTTTCGTAATACAATACGTCACCAAAGTACCAGGATCTCATAATTATGGAGAAGGTTAACCACCACCAATATAAACGTCAAATCGTTATTTATATTGAAATAAATTCTGTTCAAAACCAATGTTTAAAAAAAACTTATGTTAAAAAACTTTTTGTTTTTGCTGACTGACTGTACAATATCTGTCGTTTAAAGAATCTGCCATTTACAGAATCTGCCGTTTCCAGAATCTGCCATTTAGCGAAAAAAGGCTCCTTGCGCTCGGCGCGGCGCGCGAGTGTTTTTCGCCAAGCTTTTTTACACTTACCCATAAATATTAACCGTAGGTAGGCATTACCGTAATGGTGAAAATTAATTAAGTACCTAATGACATGTATGATAATACGAGTACCTAATATGAATTGCATGGTGGATCGGTGGGGTGAGATTTTGAAAAGGTAAGCCGATGGGAATCGGCTTGTATGGACCCCTCGTAGGCGCAGTCTTTTGTACGCGTTACAGCTTAACCATAAAGAGTTGAAATTAAATAAAATGGAACTAAAAATTTTCAGTACTAAATGTAGTCAGTGTTGCCAAATTATTCGTGATTTTGACAGAAAGTGGCGCCCTCAATTTATGTCAACTCTTTATGGTCAAGCTATACATTGGTACAGATGCCGGCATATATATTGGCAAGAAAAAGAAAGAGACAAAAGATGCGCAGTAGCCATAAACACTAAATTTGTGGCTACTGCGCATCTTTTGTCTCTTTCATTCTCTTGCCAATATATATGCCGGGCAGTATAATGTATGCAATGCTTTGTTAACACCAAAAATTAAGATCGTTTCCCAGCAATAATTTTAAACAGAAATGGTCCTGATGATGGGCAGAATACGTAGACCTCGGCTTCGTTGAGTGTCTTGTTACCCGGTATAACTGCCGTGTGAGAGCACATTTATATGACCACGGAAAGAACCACGCGGACGGCAGGTACTAAATAAAAAACAAAACTATCGGTTAAAATCTTTAATAAATAAAAGTTACAATATTGCATTTTACTTTTTGAGTACTTTGTGTACAATTTTATGGTGGATTTAAAAGAATCCACAACTTACCTACATTCACATTAAAGTGAAAATACAAAAAAAATTATTTGTGACATGTTCTGCACATCTTTGTAAAGTGTACTATGGGCAACAGCGTCGCTTAACCAGTTTGCAACAATATTCGTGTGCGCGCGTATCGCCCCTGCACGAACTAAACGTATGAGACAGCGGGCGCGGCGTGCAAGCGATTTTAACCTTAGCAGTGGTTAAGCGACGCTGTTGCCCATGGTACACTGAAATCGTTCAATTTAGCGACACAGACACTAATTCACGTTTTGTAATGGAGAGAACGGATGAACGAAAAGAGCTGCCAAAATTATAGTAATTTAATAATAATTAAAGCTTCGTATATTCCGGATATGATAAACAAACAATAAACTAACTGCCAAGATAATTCATTTCATTTTAAATTCCACCAAACAAAATATAATGTGAACTGGAACCTGTGAAGCAGGCCATATAACTAAACGCTGAATTACTTTAATTATGGCGGGGTAACTTCATGTTTCGTTAACTAACTTCACATGTCAACATATATCTGATAAGGTACAAAATGGTGATATAAGAATCAGCTCAAGCACTTTGTAAACAATATTTAAATATCAACCTTATTTTGATTCCTCTACAGCTGAAACCGGTACTCGGCAGTAAGTATACATTAATTCATTCAGCTGGCGTCTGCATAGTTTTTCATTCTAATTGCAGTTCTATTTGGGTTGGAAAAGGTTGTTATTTAAATACTTCCATCTAAAAACTCTTAGGCGTTTTGCTGCTCTATCTGAACAAACATACCCTAACGAGAACATGTTTGAGATTACCTAATACATAAGGTAAGTAAGAAGGAGGGAAGGAAATATTTCCAGTCGATGGGTACTTACTATGTTGTAAAAAACGAGTTACTTAGTTTTCAGGAAAACTAAGTAAGTAGGTAATTCTGTTTCCGTCATAACAAGAGGAAATATTGTGATTCAAGTACGCTATAAGTGCCCGTTTACGGAGACGCGGTGCGTCGCGGTCCGCACTAAATTCAAACAAATGACGTTGTATTAAGCTTTATCCAGACTAGTCCATTTTGGCGTATCAGATCACCGTTACTTTAACGTACATCGCTAGTTTGGTTGAGCGTGCGTTGAAGTAATATCTACCAACGCCCAACCAAACTAGCGCTGTATGGTAAAGATACGGTTATCTGATACGCCAAAATGATACAAGTCTGGACAAAGCCTTAGAGCGTTTACGGAGAAGCGATTTTACACGGATGGCTACGCCGCGTCATCGCTCCCCGCGGAGTCGTCGCACGCACGTCTTCGTAAACGAGCTCTTAAGATTCGCGCACATTATGTCGGGTCGGGGCGCAGCCAAAAATCTGTTTAAATCGCTCGTATGTATTTTATATGAACTATCGCACACTATGCCGGGGCGCAGCGAGCCGCATATCCCCGATAGTTCATATAAAAAAAAGTGTTGCGCCCCGACATAATGTGCGTGAACCTTTATTCATAAAATCAAACGTCACCATGAACGCTCATAAAATTAAATAAATAATATCAATGATGAGGATTTTTATACCTTTGGTAAAATAAAATTGATCATAATGCACTAACAGGTTAGTTAAATAACAGTAATAATATAGTTAGTAAGTAATAAAATTATATAACGTTATTTTGTGACATTCTTAGGACTAGGTAGGTTTTACACAAAAATATAACTAAAGATGAGCAAGTGTGATGATCCTATCTAAAGATAAACAGGGCTTCCCGTTTTGGGCTAAAATTTTTAAGGCCTTCGTTTAAAAAGAAAGAACACAATGTCCATAAGGATTGAGGAGCCACGCCAGTGGCTGTTTGGTTAACAAATACCATTATCAATAAATTATTTAGGCCCGTACTGCATGACAATGTTTCTAAATATTTTAGATCCTTGAATGCATAAAAAATGCACTTGTCTTATTTAGTGAAATATATTTATTGAAATAATAATTTATAAAATACAACAATTGGTTTTCCACACATAGATTACGAAAGAAATTGTTAATAATTAATAACAATTTGATAAAAGTTGCTAACTTATTTTTAAGTAACGATTTAAGTAGGTATAAAATACGTATGACAACTGTCAAAAACTGTTTACTAAATAAGACAAGTAAGGATGGACAGACTACAACAATTCTGCAAATGTATACAGCTGCGATTTAAGACAACCAAAACAAATAAACAGTAGGTTCTTAATTTAAATCCTTAGGCCTATTAACATTATTTTCTGGTAAATAAATACATAAAACATTAACTTAAATATTATGATAATTTAGAACTTTAAATAATTGGTTTAAGAAAACAAATTAAATAAAGAGTAGTTAGGCAGTACATTACAAGAAATGATCTTTATTTTAATACCTATTTTTATAATTATGACGACACTGGCCAGTGAAGTAATTGATAGCTGTACATAATGCGTTATTTAAACACTTTTTTTTTATAAAAATTATAGTAATTTTATTCCCGTTTTAAAACATAGGGTATCACGACGTCACTATACATTCGGCCTCAAAAGAAGCTGAACACTGGGTCATGATTTATTTCACTACAAAATAGAGAGAAGGCAGAAGTCAAGCTCAGTGCATACTACCAGGGCTCTGTCTCTCCGCGCGCGAGTCTGAACCGGTCGGCGTCCTCTGAGAGGACAAATTTCATAAGTCAGAAAAGATAAGACCTACGCGATAGAAAGAGAGGCAACTACTAATTGAATGTATTGGAGCGAAGGGAGCGCTGTGCGACCTGAATTGCACTTTATTGCGTCGGAGCAAGCAAATACTCTAGCCTAACCTAGTATATCTAAAGCTTACTGTCATGGTCTCTTACATATTGCAACAACATTAATCTCTAATCTAGGAAATGCAATAAATCGGAGATTTATTATAATAAAAAAGATATTTGTTTCCCGGTCTCACCGGGACATAAAGTGATTCAAGTATATACATTCCGTCATATTGTAAAACGCGGATTGTAGCGTATCGCCTTCATTGAAGGGAAAATCGCTAGTTCGCACTAAGACCATGAGCTACGCGCGAATGAGATGCGATGCGATGTCAGCATCGTGTGAAATATTAACAGCAATGTAACCAAAATCGCGTGTAAAATCGCAGCGGATTCGCTCTTTCTGGACAAGTTCTAAGGCTATGACCAGAAAGGGCGAATTCGCGCGACACGAATCGCAGCGATTCCGCCTTTTCTGAATAAGATTTATGTTCGTACGTACGCGCGATAACGCGTTATGCATTCGGGTCGCTTTTTGCAAACTAGCGATCGCATTCAATCAACACGAGGCCTGTTCCTGACATTTTCACAATACCAATATAATATTATGGGTGAAGTCAATCTGGCGCCTTTGTAATTAGCCACTATTGACCTTGCATCGTTAGCAGTGCCTTGTCACTAGATTTTCAATCATGACATAAGACGTGTTTTAAAATATGGCGGAATAAGATCTATCTAAGAACTTACTAGTAGACGCTTATAACTTTTTGCCATGCTGTATTGATCCCATGCCAATTCGTTATTAATCACGATATAAACTACTTTTAATTATCGAAACAAAATAATATGTCAACTATAATTAAGTGCGCACCACAGATCACTAAGCTAGTGCGCACTAAATACAATGGACATGATATCACGAGATGTAGAAATGTGCTGTAGAGAATACATATTATTTCGAGTACATATTTTAAATGTGCATATAGCGAGGGTAACTTATACATTTCATTAAACTAAGAAAGCAATGTTTTGGAGATGTAGTTTTAAGTCAGTACATTATCATGACAAAATAATAAAACAATTGAAATGCAACCTTTTTTGAGCTGCGCAGGACTCAAAAAATTAACTTGTATATTAATATTAATAAGTTGTTTTTTTCAGGCACATTAAATTAACATTTCTCTTTATCTGAGAAACCAGAGTTACACCTATAAACTATTTTGTATAATAGTCACACACACACGTTTAAATCTGTTAGGGGCAGTTATCGTTTCCATTATTTGCTTCACATTACATTATTTTTGATCTGTATTAAGTTAAGATTATTCTCAGAGCAATTTTAGAATAAAAACAAAACCAGCAAAGCAAATAATTTAACACGGCTTGAGAACACTAAATGTGTTACAGAACGCTCTACTATGAGAACAGGCACTATAATATCTTATCTAATACTTAGGCTGAAGTCGACTATTGCCGCCAACTAAAAAAAATCATTGCAACAAAATACTATGTTTAATAAATTTCTGAAACATAATACTTAGTAGCTATAACTATTTTCGTATGCGTCCGATTAGAAATAGATACTTTTTATATGGTGCTGCCATTCGCGATTATTTTTTAATTTTAAAAGTAACGAAAAATAGTTTAAAATTCCCCAAAACCTTCACAGATATAATATTATAGCCTGTGCATTTATTGCCTGTTCCCAGAGCTACGCGCGAATGAGACGCGATTCGTTATACAATGCTCGCTTAGGCCTAGCGATGTCAACAACGTATGAAATATTAACAGCAATGTAACCAAAATCGCGGCGAATTCGCCTTTTTGGACAAGGTCTTAATGTAATGAACTTAAAATTATCGCCGAAATAAAAAATAAAAAAATATAATTTCATGCAGGCAACGGGACGATTTCTATTATAATCCCATTTAATTATAAGATAATTAAAAACAATATTTTCAGATCTAAAATTGCATCATAAAACATAAAAATAGAGATTATTTAATACATTGTCTTGAAATAATTTAAAATAAATTAGAAAATAGGTCAGCATTTACACAAAAATAGGCCTGATTAGTTAGAACATTTTATATATAATGTTTGGCTAATTATTACTTTTTGGAGAGCTAATACAATACAAGAAAGATGGCACTAGATTTAGCCCAAAGTTCATTATAAAAAAATAAATGCCGTTTTCGATAAATAATTTATTTCCCTAACATTACCTTTGTGTACCGTAACACACTTAATTAAATCATTTTGTGCTACGATGATAATAATTTAACTGCAAAAAAGAAGACAAAATTTCTTCAAGAGATCTTTTTTAAATGCCAATAATCAATGTGCTAAAATATAATTACCTAAAGGCTAAGCTTAACCTAAATCAAACAACTTTCGACCTTATGGCTTTTCAATACGCACTATCGTTGTTTGATAAAAGTGCACTTGAACCGAGGTATGCATCCAAGTCCTTTCAATTCCACCAAGTATTCTTACATTAACAATTGAACGTAATGCAAACAAGGCTGTTTGTTGTTGTTTCAGATTGACTTTATGGATTATGCATTCCAATATAACATTTCAGTAATTAAAGATATCCTGAATAAATAAAATTATTGAAGCTTTAATTGTCTACATTTTGAAATAAAAATAATGGCAAGTTCTTTTATATTACGTATATAAAGTATATATTTTCCTGTTTGGAGATTCGGTCATAAAACATTGTATTCCACATTAAAGTCGTCAATGCAAATGACGCTTGTGCCATAACATTACATTTTAAATCTACCAAAACTCAATTAACTTTTTCATTAGCCTCATCATCCCCTTAGAAATAACGTTTCTTAAATAATATGTATATGCATTATTTTTGGAACTTCAAAATGGTTTTGCTCGCAAAAGATGGTCGTTAATATAAATGACGTTTGTTTGTCTACTTATTAACATCTTTGTGACAGAAATGTGTTATCTGACCTTTTTATTATTATTATAACTTGTTTATAATATCTTAATACCTATAACACGCTTGCGCTTCTAGTTATAATAAAAAGGAAACTTATTCTATAAGTTCGAAAATAGCTGCTATATCCTTTGTATTAAGGCATACAATAAAACTACGAAGCGACGATTCACCGTGTTCCTAAACAACATTTGAAATGCTTATCGAGGAGAAATATCAATTCTTTTTATATCTTACACTTTATAGCGAATAATTGTTTCAATGGACGCTATCATACTTATGTATATACCTGAGCCGAGTCATGACTCATGACAAATCTCAAAATACCATTATAAACGCTACACGCTGTGTTAGCTCTTCGGCCATTACCTTTTACTTTTAAAATAGCCTCAGCCGATTTCGATTATACCACCCTTTTAACAATACACACATTGGTATAATATTTTGGATTTTAAACGCCATTGTCGAAATTACTAGCGCGGTAGCAGGGGTTAATCATTGTAGTGCCAAAAAGCGCGTGTTCGATGTAGCAACAATTGTGGTTTTGCTTTAATATTAATATATTTATGCAGCAGTATTGCAGCAGTGTATTACTTGTATTTAATGCTAGTAATCGTATTCGAACTAACTAAATTAAATGACGAATTAGCTGTAATTTATATCGTAGACGCTGAAGTAAGTAATGTACATGTTTTAATAACAAAACAAAGAAATTGACCGATGTCTACGCCATTGAGTAAACCACACATGCAAATTTTTTTGTGTAGTCATCTAATACATTGTACGATTGGGTATCGGCATTTAGTATTACATTTCAAGAATATGGGCGTCTTTATAAGAAGTTTGTGGGATAACAAATGAATCAGGACGATGTCTGTACAGGAACTGCGTAATATTGGATCTTATGTATAGGTGGTAAGGTTCACATTGAGGTGCCTACGTGGCGGTCGGCGTCTAAAGTGCCGTCCTTAGGGCTAGCGAGGTCGGCCCGCAGCCGCACGCCTAAAGGAGTCACGCGACATTGGAGCTTGTGTACAAGTGGGAGGGTTGGTGCAGTATTAGGCTTTACGTACAAGTAGCGCGGCTCACACGGAGGTGCTTCGGTGGCGAGGTCGGCCCACAGCTGCACGCCTGAAGGAGACGCGCGATATTGGAGCTCGTGTACAAGTGGTAGAGTCGGCGCGATGTCGGACCTTACGTGCGGGCAGTGCGGCTCACACGCAGGTGCTTCGGTGGCGAGGTCGGCCCACAACTGCACGCCTGAAGGAGACGCGTGATATTGGAGCTAGTGTACAAGTGGCAGGGTCGGCGCGATGTCGAGCCTTACGTGCAGGCAGTGCGGCTCACACAGAGGTGCTTTGGTGGCGAGATTGGTCGATCCACAGCTGCACGCCTGAAGGAGACGCGCGATATTGGAGCTTGTGTACAAGTGGTAGAGTTGGCGCGATGTCCGGCCTTACGTGGAGACAGTACAGTTCACACGGAGGTGCTTTAGTGGCGAGGTTGGTCGGCTCACAGCTGCACGCCTGAAGGAGACGCGCGATATTGGAGCTTGTGTACAAATGGCAGGGTCGGCGCGATGTTGGACCTTACGTGCAGGCAGTGCGGCTCACACAGAGGTGCTTTGGTGGCGAGGTCGGTCGGCCCACAGCTGCACGCCTGAAGAAGACGCGCGATATTGGAGCTCGTGTACAAGTGGTAGAGTCGGCGCGATATTGGTCCTTACGTGCAGGCAGTAAGGTTCAGACGGAGGTGCCGACGTGTCGGTCGGCGTCGAGCGTGACGTCCTCGGGGCTGGCGAGGTCGGCGCGCAGCCGCACGCCGCGCCCCGTCAGCGTCCAGCGGCACGCCGCGCGCTCCGTGCGGGGGGACACTCTGGAATAACGGACCTTATGCAGACACGAACGGTAAATGGGTGAATCAACTTTTTGTTGTCTTGTGGCATTTCTTAAAATATCTACGTGAACCATTTTTATATGAAGTTAATCTGTAGTTGCTTATACTCTCAGCTAATTATCTTATAAGAAAACTTAAAAGACATGAAAATTTTTATGTGATTTTAAAGAAAAACAGGTGACCCAGGAGACAACTCCTATTTTTCATATAAAAGCTGGGGACAACATTGTCCCCTGGGTCACCCATGTTTTTCTTTAAACTATTGATTATTTTTGTACAAAACTAAGTATGTTTTATTGGCTATGAATCTAAATATCGTAAAATAGAGATTTTTTACAAAAAATTATCTAATTTTGTTTTCATTTATAAAAATTTACACATGGGTCGATTTTTTCCGGACAAAAAAAAGTTGATTCACCCAAATACAATAATGTACTATTCAAACAGACCGGCCAGAATCGGGCCGCACCGAAACGCATTTTGCAAACTATTGAAGGAAATGTTAGTTTCAATATAGGTAGTTAAGTTCTGTATTTGTTTGAAATTTACGCAGCTTGGAACTTGACCGGCTCCGTCGGCACGCGTCGGCATGCGTCCGCATCCGTCCGCACACGTCGGCATCCGCCGCACGCGCCTGCAGCCGATTGGTTCCGAGCGCACGCCTCGGCAGCCAGTCGGCTGCTCTTTGTTGCCGACGCATCCAGTGATACGCTCCTAGAAGAACGTGCCGACGGATGCGAACGCATGCCGATGCATGTGGACGGAGCCGAGCGACTGCTGACGAGTGCGGACGGAGCCGAGCGACTGCTGACGCGTGCGGACGGGGCCGAGCGACTGCTGACGCGTGCGGACGAATCCGGACATGTGTCCGCATCCGTCTGCACGCGTCTGCGATGCGCGTGCACACTGAGACATTCGTAAGCATTCGCTGCGACGCGGCCTGATCGTACATAAATGGCACCGGAGCTATACTGACAACAAATCATAATTTTATGTCAAAACCACGGAATTAGGTCTGAGCTGTACACGCTGCCTCCGCAGCAGCTCAACCCCTCTAGCTAATTGGCCTATAACGGGTGTAACAAGACACTCAACGAAGCCGAAGTCCACGCATTCCGCCCATCATCAGGATCATTTTTGTCTTATAGACTATACCTGGGAAACCAATAGCTACGAAGTTATTGAAGGTCAAAGTCAATTTCTTTTATGAAACCTTATTTTATTCGTTATTTCTTAATTTTTGTCAACACATTGTCAACATTATCAAAATTTTAAGTATTTCATAACAAACAATGGCTTCAAAACGTCATAAACGCACATAAACGCTGCCTTTCAACTCGGCCGTACGCAGCTGTGTAGCATCACTCGCAGGCGCGGTCTTTTGTACGCGTTAAATTGCGTGGTAATGTAAGCAATGCTTTTTTAACACCAAAAATCAAAATCATTTCCCAGCAATAATTTTGAACAGAAATGGTCCTGATGATGGGCAGAATACATAGAGCTCGGCTTCGTTGAGGGTCTTGTTACACCCGGTAGATAACGTTACCTGCATAGTTCCTCCTGCGGTGGTTGCTCCACGTCCGTGGGGGAGTCCTCACTGGCGCGCGAGCTGCTGCTGGTGCCTTCTTCGCTGCCACCGCCGCGGTACCGTTCTACGCACTCTGAGATAAATAATAATAATAATAATTGACACTTTATTGCACATAAAGACAAAAAATATTACAAACAAAAAAGAAAGAAAGCACACAAAAGGCGGCCTTATTGCTTAATAGCAATCTCTATAAAATGTACGGACGATTACTGATTATCAAATCTTTGAAGGTTTATTGTTCATTTATGTCTTTGTTTATTAAATTGCTTAAAATAAGACAGTGCTTAAAAAAGGTTTATTGAAACCAGCGGTTTTCCTAACGATGGTTTCAAATGTCTCAGAATAACACTAAATATAAAACACAAATTTTTTAGACGATTTATTGAAAAGTTGACATATACCATTCATGTATCTGTGAGAAAAACTTGGACTTCATAAAAATTGCTGTTATAATATACCTCTAAAACTTGATAAGAACGCATAGTTACCTCTCCGGTCGTCGCAGTCCGGCGCGTCCTCTAACGTTTTCAGTATTTCTACGCACAGTTCCGAGTCTAGTGGCACTGGATTGTCCGACTCTCTGTTGATGAAACATGAAATTAATCATTAATTATTATTAAATCGCCGTGGGCAGCGGTTGAAGGCGCCCCTGTAGTGTAGTGTAGTGTAGTACCTGTTGTGCAGCACTAGGGCGACGGCGGGCGGCGGCGGCACGGGCGGGTGGTGCGGGGCGCGCGGGTTGAAGGCGCTCACTTCTAGCGCCGGTGCTGCCACGCGCGGCATCGCCGTGCCACCCCACTCGCCCCACACGCCTGCAACGCAACATACGTTCAATAATATCACAGGATATACATGTGCGTGTATATAGTTACCGGCGTCGGGGCGCCAGTCGTCGCGCTCGGCGAGCACGTCGGGCGGCGCGTGGTCGCGGCCGCAGCTATAGGGTCCGTGTGATGTATATGTATCTAGTGTGCGTGTATATAGTTACCGGCGTCGGGGCGCCAGTCGTCGCGCTCGGCGAGCACGTCGGGCGGCGCGTGGTCGCGGCCGCAGCTATAGGGTCCGTGTGATGTATATGTATCTAGTGTGCGTGTATATAGTTACCGGCGTCGGGGCGCCAGTCGTCGCGCTCGGCGAGCACGTCGGGCGGCGCGTGGTCGCGGCCGCAGCTATAGGGTCCGTGTGATGTATATGTATCTAGTGTGCGTGTATATAGTTACCGGCGTCGGGGCGCCAGTCGTCGCGCTCGGCGAGCACGTCGGGCGGCGCGTGGTCGCGGCCGCAGCTATAGGGTCCGTGTGATGTATATGTATCTAGTGTGCGTGTATATAGTTACCGGCGTCGGGGCGCCAGTCGTCGCGCTCGGCGAGCACGTCGGGCGGCGCGTGGTCGCGGCCGCAGCTATAGGGTCCGTGTGATGTATATGTATCTAGTGTGCGTGTATATAGTTACCGGCGTCGGGGCGCCAGTCGTCGCGCTCGGCGAGCACGTCGGGCGGCGCGTGGTCGCGGCCGCAGCTATAGGGTCCGTGTGATGTGTATGTATCTAGTGTGCGTGTATATAGTTACCGGCGTCGGGGCGCCAGTCGTCGCGCTCGGCGAGCACGTCGGGCGGCGCGTGGTCGCGGCCGCAGCTATAGGGTCCGTGTGATGTATATGTATCTAGTGTGCGTGTATATAGTTACCGGCGTCGGGGCGCCAGTCGTCGCGCTCGGCGAGCACGTCGGGCGGCGCGTGGTCGCGGCCGCAGCTATAGGGTCCGTGTGATGTGTATGTATCTAGTGTGCGTGTATATAGTTACCGGCGTCGGGGCGCCAGTCGTCGCGCTCGGCGAGCACGTCGGGCGGCGCGTGGTCGCGGCCGCAGCTATAGGGTCCGTGTGATGTATATGTATCTAGTGTGCGTGTATATAGTTACCGGCGTCGGGGCGCCAGTCGTCGCGCTCGGCGAGCACGTCGGGCGGCGCGTGGTCGCGGCCGCAGCTATAGGGTCCGTGTGATGTATATGTATCTAGTGTGCGTGTATATAGTTACCGGCGTCGGGGCGCCAGTCGTCGCGCTCGGCGAGCACGTCGGGCGGCGCGTGGTCGCGGCCGCAGCTATAGGGTCCGTGTGATGTGTATGTATCTAGTGTGCGTGTATATAGTTACCGGCGTCGGGGCGCCAGTCGTCGCGCTCGGCGAGCACGTCGGGCGGCGCGTGGTCGCGGCCGCAGCTATAGGGTCCGTGTGATGTATATGTATCTAGTGTGCGTGTATATAGTTACCGGCGTCGGGGCGCCAGTCGTCGCGCTCGGCGAGCACGTCGGGCGGCGCGTGGTCGCGGCCGCAGCTATAGGGTCCGTGTGATGTATATGTATCTAGTGTGCGTGTATATAGTTACCGGCGTCGGGGCGCCAGTCGTCGCGCTCGGCGAGCACGTCGGGCGGCGCGTGGTCGCGGCCGCAGCTATAGGGTCCGTGTGATGTGTATGTATCTAATGTGCGTGTATATAGTTACCGGCGTCGGGGCGCCAGTCGTCGCGCTCGGCGAGCACGTCGGGCGGCGCGTGGTCGCGGCCGCAGCTATAGGGTCCGTGTGATGTATATGTATCTAGTGTGCGTGTATATAGTTACCGGCGTCGGGGCGCCAGTCGTCGCGCTCGGCGAGCACGTCGGGCGGCGCGTGGTCGCGGCCGCAGCTATAGGGTCCGTGTGATGTATATGTATCTAGTGTGCGTGTATATAGTTACCGGCGTCGGGGCGCCAGTCGTCGCGCTCGGCGAGCACGTCGGGCGGCGCGTGGTCGCGGCCGCAGCTATAGGGTCCGTGTGATGTATATGTATCTAGTGTGCGTGTATATAGTTACCGGCGTCGGGGCGCCAGTCGTCGCGCTCGGCGAGCACGTCGGGCGGCGCGTGGTCGCGGCCGCAGCTATAGGGTCCGTGTGATGTATATGTATCTAGTGTGCGTGTATATAGTTACCGGCGTCGGGGCGCCAGTCGTCGCGCTCGGCGAGCACGTCGGGCGGCGCGTGGTCGCGGCCACAGCTATAGGGTCCGTGTGATGTGTATGTATCTAGTGTGCGTGTATATAGTTACCGGCGTCGGGGCGCCAGTCGTCGCGCTCGGCGAGCACGTCGGGCGGCGCGTGGTCGCGGCCGCAGCTATAGGGTCCGTGTGATGTATATGTATCTAGTGTGCGTGTATATAGTTACCGGCGTCGGGGCGCCAGTCGTCGCGCTCGGCGAGCACGTCGGGCGGCGCGTGGTCGCGGCCGCAGCTATAGGGTCCGTGTGATGTATATGTATCTAGTGTGCGTGTATATAGTTACCGGCGTCGGGGCGCCAGTCGTCGCGCTCGGCGAGCACGTCGGGCGGCGCGCGGGCGGCGCGTGGTCGCGGCCGCAGCTATAGGGTCCGTGTGATGTGTATGTATCTAGTGTGCGTGTATATAGTTACCGGCGTCGGGGCGCCAGTCGTCGCGCTCGGCGAGCACGTCGGGCGGCGCGTGGTCGCGGCCGCAGCTATAGGGTCCGTGTGATGTGTATGTATCTAGTGTGCGTGTATATAGTTACCGGCGTCGGGGCGCCAGTCGTCGCGCTCGGCGAGCACGTCGGGCGGCGCGTGGTCGCGGCCGCAGCTATAGGGTCCGTGTGATGTATATGTATCTAGTGTGCGTGTATATAGTTACCGGCGTCGGGGCGCCAGTCGTCGCGCTCGGCGAGCACGTCGGGCGGCGCGTGGTCGCGGCCGCAGCTATAGGGTCCGTGTGATGTGTATGTATCTAGTGTGCGTGTATATAGTTACCGGCGTCGGGGCGCCAGTCGTCGCGCTCGGCGAGCACGTCGGGCGGCGCGTGGTCGCGGCCGCAGCTATAGGGTCCGTGTGATGTATATGTATCTAGTGTGCGTGTATATAGTTACCGGCGTCGGGGCGCCAGTCGTCGCGCTCGGCGAGCACGTCGGGCGGCGCGTGGTCGCGGCCGCAGCTATAGGGTCCGTGTGATGTATATGTATCTAGTGTGCGTGTATATAGTTACCGGCGTCGGGGCGCCAGTCGTCGCGCTCGGCGAGCACGTCGGGCGGCGCGTGGTCGCGGCCGCAGCGCGCGGCCCACGTGCGCGAGCCCTCGCCCGCTTCTAAAGGCACTCGGGCTTCGCCCTCTTCCAACGCCACTAACACCTCTGCGTCGAACACCTGTAGGTAACATTATATATCAGTATAAGTAACTTATTTGCTAATTTATAATTATCTGTACTCTAAAAAAATTCAAGTGTGATAATATTGTTATCTCTTTATATGCGCGCCGCCCACCACTCGTCGCCGCTACATACAGTACACACACCTCCACGAGCATGTTGGCGGCCAGCGCGTGCCAGTCGTGCGGCTCGAGCCCGCGCGCCGCCCACCACTCGTCGCCGCTACATACAGTACACACACCTCCACGAGCATGTTGGCGGCCAGCGCGTGCCAGTCGTGCGGCTCGAGCCCGCGCGCCGCCCACCACTCGTCGCCGCTACATACAGTACACACACCTCCACGAGCATGTTGGCGGCCAGCGCGTGCCAGTCGTGCGGCTCGAGCCCGCGCGCCGCCCACCACTCGTCGCCGCTACATACAGTACACACACCTCCACGAGCATGTTGGCGGCCAGCGCGTGCCAGTCGTGCGGCTCGAGCCCGCGCGCCGCCCACCACTCGTCGCCGCTACATACAGTACACACACCTCCACGAGCATGTTGGCGGCCAGCGCGTGCCAGTCGTGCGGCTCGAGCCCGCGCGCCGCCCACCACTCGTCGCCGCGCGCCGCCCCGCCGGGCCCCGCACCGCCCACTACTCGAGAGAGCTCCGCCGCTGCCGCTTGTACCGCGCGCTATGCACACGAAAACATATCACATCAAACGTATACCACACTACCACAAAATATGAACAAGACAGAAGAACCCATCAATTAGAACGAATGGCTTAACGTAAGCAGTCTATAAATTAGGTCATTACAATTACAACTGAACGCCATTGTTAGTTGTAAATGTCCAAATTTGTAGACTGTCCGCAGTAAGCCACCCGCGGACGCGCCGCCGCGCCGTTCAGAAAAACAAGTAAACATAGACACTACGTACAAACAAAAACTGGACGCTTTAGAAGTACTTAGTCTTGCGTGACGGAGCGATACTTTCTCACGGAGCGACATCGTTAGATCGGAGCATTCCTTCTCTATTTTATGACTCTCACAATTATACAATATTAGCCCCCTTATATCACACTTACCCTAAGATCGTGCGTGGTCATCCGCACTCGCGCCTGCGCCGAGTCGCTGAGTCCCAGTGTCAGTTCCCGGCGAGGGAGAGACACTTTCTCACGGAGCGACATCGTTAGATCGGAGCATTACTTCTCTATTTTATGACTCTCACAATTATACAATATTAGCCCTCTTATACCACACTTACCCTAAGATCGTGCGTGGTCATCCGCACTCGCGCCCGCGCCGAGTCGCTGAGTCCCAGTGTCAGTTCCCGGCGGCGGAGCGACACTTTCTCACGGAGCGACATCGTTAGATCGGAGCATTCCTTCTCTAGCTGCTTGTAGGAGCCCGTCTGTTCAACAAAGTGAAGCGTATGATAGGCTGGCCGAGAAGAATCGAAGAGATTAATAAATTGAAACCAATATAAGAGGTTGGAAATGGGGACATGTGGCAGGCAGCTCTTGAGTGTTACTGCTGTTAGGCCAGTATTTATAAACCGCTTTCAAATTGAGAACTTTTTTGAGATCATACCAGAGATGCTGTTCCTATAAGAAGAGCATCTCAAGTATGATTTGAAGATAGCTCTCAACGTTGAGATCGGTTTATAAATACGAGCCTTTACTGCTACAAAAGACTGTAAACTAAACTATAGCGACTAACTGTAAACTGTAAAGTAACTGTAAACATAGTTGTTTACTAAAGACACAATGTAATATTAAAACCAGGGGACTGATTACTAAAATTTTTTTTTATTTATTTATTTATGAAACTATTAAATTTCAATACTGTAAGGGAGCAAGGTCTCCACCCAGCCCTCTTTACATGAATTGGAAAGGGTAGAACTATCCTACTTGACAACCCTAGTGCCCTACAGCCCTAACAGTCCTAGCCCTAACCATCCTTACTAATATTATAAATGCGAAAGTCCGTTTGTTTGTTTACTTGTTTGTTTGTTTGTTACGCCTTCACGTCTTAACTACTGAACCGATCATCATGAAATTTTGCATACACGTTGTCAAGGGTACAGAGAAGGACATAGGGTAGTTTATTTATGTGTATTTATTAACTTACTAGCGGCCGCCCGCGACTTCGTCTGCGTGGAAAGGTTTTTTGCTATCCCTCGGGAACAATACTTTTTTCGGGATGAAAGGTACCCTATGTCCTTTTCTGTACCCCTGACAACGTGTATGCAAAATTTCATGATGATCGGTTCAGTAGTTAGGACGTGAAGGCGTAACAAACAAACAAACAAACGGACTTTCGCATTTATAATATTAGTAAGGATAAGGATGCTTGTACCAGTGGACCTAAGGTGACAAGCGGAAAGTGGAAGGAATAAATAAGGATCGATTTTTTCACTGCCAGTCAAGCAGGCTCACAAGACTGATCAGATATCGGACGGCTAAAGGTGTCTTGGCCGCAGTGAGAGGATTCGTAGATGATGGGTCGATCTGTCAACCGACAGAGTAACAACGTCTGAAGTCCAGTTGCTTACTCGTAATGTCTGTTTTATTTTTATTTATTGACGGCACGTAAACAAATACTTTCAATCCGTTTCAATCGATTTCTATCGAGAATTTTTATTTGTTTCTGTTTGTCTGTGTCTGTAAATTATGTTTGTAGAAACTGGTACAGATTCCCAAGCCCGTGGGATGAGGGATATGAATAAAACTCATACCCACTTATGACGGAGACAATATATTATAAAAACAATAAAGTATAGGTATGTTTAGACAACAATCTCTTCATCGAAAGGTTTAGGAGGCTTTAGCGACATCTATTTGGAACTAATGTAAATGCAACAATCTTTGATGTGTGTTTTGTAGCGGAGTTTTTTTTCGTTGGTTTGGTCGATTTCCCTTAAAAGAAGTTTTTTGTAGTATAAAGGTACTTTTCCCCTTAAATGATGAAATTTTTTTTGGCAGTATGCCTCATGTCCTTTTCCTTATTTCCGTGAAAATTCTATTTGAATTTCGCGGCATCGAGATAGAATCATTATCTGAAATAATCTCCCCGTCCTCAGGACGCCCTAGGCGTGAAATACACAGAAGCGACGCGGCGCGGATACGGCGGCGATACGGTGCAGATGTGAGACTTTCGGATGCTTTCGGCCAATCAAATACACGTATCGCCGGCATCGCCGCCGTATCCGCGCCTTATCTCCGCCGCATCTCTTGTGTGTATTTCACGCCTTAAGTTACGGGGCGCGAGCGTTTTAGGACTTCTGGGACTTCTGACAATTCCGGAAATGTTGACTTTGAGATCCGCGCTCTAGTCGCGGTGTTGTTCACGACAATAAAATTAGTGTCCGTGGTTAGGCTGGTTGTTTGACCGTAATATCGTTGTGCTCACTAAGATGACATTGCGGGGTTAGGTAGCTTCAAATCGACACCCTCAGTCAAGTTGGACTGGCAATGGCAGTTTGCACCCATCGCTGAGCTATCGCTAGGCCTGTCTGTCGGAAGTCGAATGCGTGTGAAACTTAGAACGCATCGAGATGGACGGTTCGTCGATCGAGAGTTCAAAATCAGCTGACTCATACGAGACACCTAATCTCATTGAAAACAATTTTAATTGGTAAAGTTCTCTAATAAATATTCTTATATAGTTTTCAATAAGAGCTTTCGGCTATTGTAGCTCTATTTATCCGGGCAATCGAATTTTATCAGGTTTGTTTACTTTTAATCCTAGCCGTTGGCATTTTTGAATTTGAGTCATTAGTAAAAGCTTTTGGTTGATATGAAGTCGCTGTTGTTAACCATTTTTAATGTTCCCATCACACAGGTGAAGAATCTTATAGGGGCCACGATACCAGCAGACTGCTCCGTTCGCCATTTAGACGAATATAGAAGCCGCCGGCATACGCACGGGCATCATCACTCGCTGACGGCTCCGAGATCCTCATATTTGCTGTCGTCGGAACATTCTAATAATCCGGCTCGTTGGTAAGCTGTGCCCTGCGGTCGCAGACTGCGATATATCAAATAGATAAATTCATTAAAATCTACTAACCAAGGCAGCGAGCGAGCATCGGCGACGGTTAGTCTTCGGCATTTATTACATACTTAGGCATCCTAGTTCACTCTCAAGCTAGATTTATATCAGATACATCTCATCCTGATATCCGACCGGCAGGCAATCCTCAATCACCCAGTTTAACCGCCTCTGTGGTCTAGTGGTTCGCCCACCCGTGTAAGACGCAGAGGTCCCGGGTTCGATTCCCAGGGGGGTACAATTTGTACTCGGTTTGGTTGGTGGTAGGGCTTATTTCAAGTCCGCCAGGCTAGCTACCACCATCTTATCTAAGTCTGACGCCATAACAACAATTTAAAAATTGTTGTGTTCCGGCAGTTAGAGGTAAGATAGCCAGTATTCCGGGTGTAGTGCGCTTCCACCTTCGGCCTTATCGTCATTTAACATCAGGTGAGATGAAGGCCAAGCACTATCCCGTTGTGTATATAAAAAAAAAAAGTTTCTTTGAGATAGGTAGTTTTAAGATTTAACCATTTCTAATATTAAACACCGGGAACGTAGGTGATATTTCTGATTTCTTGTTTTGTATCCCAGTAAATTTCAGCGGTTGTCCGTTCCCAATTAAATAAATAATAATTTTTGTTATTGAATAACATCAAAGAATTAAAATAAAATTCATCATCATCATATCAGCCGCATGACACCCACTGCTGGGTATAGGCCTCCCCCAAGGATTTCCACGACGATCGGTCCTGCGCTTCCCACATCCAGTGGCTTCCGGCAACCTTCACCAGATCGTCGGTCCACCTTGTCGGGGGCCTACCCACGGAGCGTCGTCCGGTGCGCGGTCGCCATTCAAGAACCTTTCCGCCCCAACGGCCATCGGTTCTTCTCGCTATGTGTCCAGCCCACTGCCACATTAGCTGAGCAATCCTTCGAGCGATGTCGGTTACTTTAGTTCGCCTGCGGATCTCCTCATTTCTGATTCGATCACGCAGGGAAACGCCGAGCACGGCTCTCTCCATTGCACGCTGGGTGACCTTAAGCCTCCTTATGAGACCCATAGTTAGCGACCACGTTTCACTGCCGTAAGTCATCACTGGCAACACACACTGGTCATAGACTTTCGTCTTGAGACACTGAGGTAAATCGGACACGAAGATTTTTCGGAGCTTCCCGAATGCTGCCCATCCGAGTTGGATTCGACGAGAGATCTCCTTCTCAAAGTTGGACCTACCTAACTGGACTGCCTGTCCTAAGTATACATAATGGTCAACAACTTCAAGTGTAGTGTTCCCAACATGAACTGGAGCGGGCACAACATGAGCATTCGACATGATTTTCGTCTTATCCATGCTCATTTTAAGACCCACTCTTTGGGAAGCACTACGGAGATCTTCGAGCATTGTGTTCAAGTCCTCCAAGGTCTCAGCCATAAGAACTATATCATCGGCAAAACGAAGGTGTGTTAGGTGCAGTCAGCAATGAAAGTCGCTTAACGCTTTGGTACTTTGTCATAGCAACTTTTTTAACAGGTGGCTCACATTTTGAAACATTAGTCAAAAAAGTTACTATGACAAAGTACTAAAGTGTTAAACAACTTTTGTTGCTGACCGTACTGGCCATTAATGTTGATGCCGAGTCCTTTCCAGTCTAAGAGTTTAAAGATATCCTCCAACGCAGCTGTGAACAGTTTCGGAGAAAAAACATCTCCCTGTCTCACACCTCGCTGCAGTTGGATAGGATTTGTTCTCTGGTTCTGTACTCGGACCGACATGGTGTCATTTTTGTATAAATACCTCAACACCTCGATATACCTGTAGTCCACTTGGCACCTTTGGAGAGACTGCAGCACCGCCCAGGTTTCAATCGAATCAAAGGCTTTCTCATAATCCACGAACGCCAAGCAAAGTGGCAGATTATACTCCTCGGTCTTCTGTATGACCTGCCGCAGCGTATGGATGTGGTCTATAGTGCTGAAGCCTTTTCGGAACCCGGCTTGTTCGGGAGGTTGGAAGTCGTCGAACTTGCGAGCGAGACGGTTCGTAAGGACTCTCGAAAACAGCTTATAGACATGACTCAGAAGCGAGATGGGTCTATAGTTCTTTAAGAGGGACTTGTCACCCTTTTTAAAGAACAAAATCACCTCACTTATGTTCCATGTCTTCGGCGTTCTGCCCTCGACGATGACGGAATTGAAAAGCTTCTGGAGGACTTTAAGTATCGGCTTACTACCCGCTCTCAGAAGTTCTGTAGTGATTCCGTCGTCACCCGCCGCCTTGTTGTTTTTCAGCTGTTTGAGAGCCATACCAGGCCTCCCTCACTCGCTCATGGTCGCGCGATAAGCACCTACCGCTAGCCGTTCGTTCGAACGAACAAGTGAGCATAGGGCCGCCACACGCTCGCTTGTCTAGTCGCACGGCATCTTATTCCCTGCGTAGATATTGCCTCTTTATAATAGTAACAATGTCGAATCAACATTACTATGCAGTGTACGGATATCAAAATAAAAAAACCAATAAACAATTGTCGTTTATCACATTATGATATATGCTACGCAGTTCATTTAACAGAAGACAACCCTAACGTTGCGTCGTCAGAAAAGGTAAGAGCACGCGACAGAAAGAGAGGCAACTACTAGGTGAACTGCGCGACCTGAATTGCACTTTATTGTGTCGGAGATAAAGTCGCTATTTATTTAAATGACTTTGCGGAGTGCTGCTTCTGTACTTGTACTATTAGTTATTCTGTGGCCATACTAATCTCGTACATGCTGACGTCCGGGATATCTTGGGTATAGTGTCGGGTAAGCTTGGCTCTGGGGTCTTTAGCTTTGCTTTCAACAGGTGTCTGCGTGGAATATAACTGCCCATAGAAACTCTCGATCTCCCTCAGGCTTTCAGGCTTCGCTGAGATGATGCGTCCGTCGTCAGTTTTCAGCTTCGTCATCTGGCTTTGCCCAATAGACAGATCTCTCGCAACACTTTGGAGCCTTTGTTCCGCTCGATGGCCTCTTTAATACGATTCGTATTAAATTGGCGAAGGTCGCTCGTCAAAGACTTAGATATCTGTCTATTAAGCTGCCGATAATGATTAGCATCTACTGAACTCTGGAGCCTCATTTCACGTCTCTGATCCATGAGTAGGAGTGTGTGGTCGGAGAGTTTCTTTAGCTTGGGACGGCGGGTCTTGAAGAACTTGGACCCTACCGTACGGACAGTATCCACCACCATATTGTTTAGATCGTCCACATCTATGCTGTTCTCAAGGGCTTCGAAACGGTTTTGGAGTTCGAGTTGAAAGCTCTCGGGGTTTTGAATATGGGCCGGCAATGGTCGGAGTGTTGATTTTATCAGTCGAGATCTTTCCAGCTTTATGTTGATATTCAATGTGCTACGTACCAATCGGTGATCGCTCCCCGTCTTAACGGCGTTGATCACAGTGACATCATTGAATATTTACTTTTTCGTCGACATGATAAAATCTATCTCATTTCTGACTGTACCGTCCGGACTGACCCAAGTCCACTTCCGGCTTTCTGAAGAATGAGTTCATCATAAAGAGGTTCTCCTTCTCCATAAAGTCGGCTAGCATCTGGCCTCTGTCATTCCGTTGCCCAACTCCAAATTGCCCCACTCTCAGCTCATCACCGCATCGTTTCCCCAACTTTGCATTGAAGTCCCCGATCACAACGGTGTAGTGGGTTTTGTAGCTATGCATGGCTTTAGAGATCTCCTCATACATAGCCTCCACTTAAAAATAAAATAAAATAATATTTTTTTATTTACTGTATATGTTGTTGTTCCTTTATGTTACCCCGCTGTTGTTATAAGGTGAGTACTTATCATAATTATTAACTATTTATCTTAAACAGAGGGCAAAAAAAAACAAAAATAACATTACAGCTTGCGTTTGTCATCGCAATCTGCACAGACGAAGTAGTTCCGCAGCGGCCAATCTATAGCTGCCATCAATTTGCTAGCCCACTAGACAGCTTCTATACGGTGTATGAGTCACCTTACCAATCTGCACAGAGAACGGTCCGAAGCAGGCGTCGACGAAGTGCGCGTAATTCCGCAGCGGCTTCTCTATGGCCGCCTTCACTTTGCTAGCCCACTGGACAGCTTCCATACGAGTGTGTATGACTGTGTGTATAAGTCACGTTAGCGATTTGCACAGTTAACGGTCCGAAGCAGGCGTCGACGAAGTGCGCGAAATCCCACAGCGGCTTCTCTATAGCCGCCTTCACTTTGCTAGCCCACTGGACAGCTTCCATACGAGTGTGTATGACTGTGTGTGTATGAGTCACCTTAGCAATCTGCACAGAGAACGGTCCGAAGCAGGCGTCGACGAAGTGCGCGTAATCCCGCAGCGGCCGCTCTATAGCCGCATTCACTTTGCTAGCCCACTGGACAGCTTCCATACGAGTGTGTATGTCTGTGTGTATGAATCACCTTAGCGATCTGCACAGAGAACGGTCCGAAGCAGGCGTCGACGAAGTGCGCGTAATCCCGCAGCGGCCGCTCTATAGCCGCCTACACTTTACTAGCCCACTGGACAGCTTCCATAGGAGTGTGTATGACTGTGTGTATAAGTCACCTTAGCAATCTGCACAGAGAACGGTTCGAAGCAGGCGTCGACGAAATGCGCGTAATCCCGCAGCGACCGCTCTATAGCCGCCTTTACTTTGCTAGCCCACTGGACAGCTTCTGTAGGAGTTAGTATGACTGTGTGTATAAGTCACCTTAGCAATCTGCACAGAGAACGGTCCGAAGCAGGCGTCGACGAAGTGCGCGTAGTCCCGCAGCGGCCGCTCTATGGCCGCCTCTGTTTCGCTCGCCCACGTCGATAGCACTTCTAATTCGGCACGTGCTACTATCGCCGCTACTGCTTGCGCGCATCTGCAAGTAGTAATTACAGTAAAATGACCGAAAATAACGTTCTAAAGCATGGCGTGCGACGCGTGATCTTAACGCATCGCTTAATGTCTATGTTTGTTTTGGCGAACTTAATGTTGAAAAAGATCACCTATGATCGCGTGTACTGTACACACCAATGAATATGGACCTGCCATACCTACGAAAAAAGTCTGCATATCTACTTCATTGTTCTCCATTCAAACGCAACTAAACATGGCGGCTTAGCTTAGTGTAAGTACACCTTATGTAAACAGCATTGAGTCGAAATTGTAACATGTAAACGCAACACAATATGGCAGATACGGCACGCGCTTGACGTCACGAATGCTTTGTTATTGCAGTATGCCACTTCCATAGGTTTCCTTTTTCAGAGGGTACACACTCACGTGATTTGGTAGTAGGTGCGGCAGTGCAGGCCGGGCCCGCGCACGCGCCGGCAGAACGCCGAGTCGTGCGCCGGCACGCGCGCCGCGCGCGCGATCACCGCGCGCCACGCCGCCGCTTCCCATACGCCGCGTAAGCCCCACCAACCCACGCCACCTACCAACAAAATCCCCGTCAAATACGTATACCTAAGTTGAAAGGGAGCCACATACTATGGGCAACAGCGTCGCTTAACCAGTTTGCAACAATATTCGTGTGCACGTGTTAGTATAGAGAATATATTCTCATAATTATAATGACAAAAAACTGGTATTCTTGATATATTGTACACATTTTTCACTTTTTAAACAAATGTCTTGATTTTATTGTATCAAATTCAAAAATAATACATCCTTAGAACAAATATTTTTTTTTTGTAAATTTAAATAATATTTTAATGTAAAAAGTAAGATTTAAGTCAGTAGAATCTAATTTTACGGAAGTGACGTAACTTGTTTGTCCATAGACATAGAAAAATTTTCGCTGCGCCCAATAAGACCAACAATGCGTGGAAAAGAGAAGTTAACATCATACGGACACGGTCTATGTAAAAAAGAGACAAAGGATCAAGTGACATGTGCCAACATTTTTTACAGTAAGAGCCCCTAGCGTCCCGCCTAGCAAATGAGCAATCACAGTTTGTTTAAAATATTTTTTAATCTTAATTAGAATTTAAAATAAAGGTATCGTGGAGCTATGGTGTCTTCTGCTCTAAGTAATTGTGATGTGACAAAAAGAAACAATCCAAGTAATCACACTTTTCAAAGGTAAATAAGATATTGCCACACATTTCTGTAAAACCAAATTTCGCTACATTTATTCGTTTATCGACAAAGAAAACAGTATGGAACATAGTTTATTAACTTCCTTTGCCATAATATGGTCATATTTTATGAATCTAAGTCATATTTTCCGTATCTCATATAAAATGTATTGATTCGATTTCGGATCACCTGTTTATTGACTTAGTTGTTCTTTGAAATTCTATTTCTATGTGTTTGTCCCTTGTTTGTCATCGTCTATAAAACGCCAGTCGAGACCTGTATGAGGCCACTTTTTGCCCAGCCGTCGACCAGAGCGGAGCTTATGCCAGTTTGAGAGCCGAAATGGTTGTTGTTGCCATGATTCACAAGTTAAGTACATTATTATTGTGTATTAATCTAGTAAAATAAATTGATCTAAAGTGTTATAAATAATGTGTGTCTGACTTAATTGTTACCTATTCAGAGGGTATCCACTGTTAAATTTTATATCCAATCTTATGATTTTTCTGATTATTCGTAATATTAATAAGTAAATTACTAGATAGATCTCTTTTACATTTGGCTAGTGAATTATAACATCTTTGAACAAATCTGAGATTAATTGATATATTTTATGAATAAGGTTGTTGTATTTTGTAACAATTTCTTGTAAATGTCTGAATTGATAAAGCTGACAAGTTTCTTTCGCCCGTTCTTCTTCTCAGCTAAAAGAATAGCGTCCCGAACGGGTAGTAGGGTAAAAGAAATTGGACGATTCAATTGATTAAATATCATTTTATTGAATTTCACTTCATTTCATTTCTCTTCTTTACCTTATGACAAAATCTAACACACGCGTATCGCCCCTGCGCGAACTAAATGTACGTGACGGCGGGCGCGGCGTGCAAGCGATTTTAACCTTAGCAGTGGTTAAGCGGCGCTGTTGCCCATGGTACATCGAGGCAGTCGGGCAGGCCGCGACGGAAGTAGCAAAGAAATGGGACATACTATCAACTTCCTCGCTCGTTCGGCATGCATAGCGTGTTATCCTTACTAATATTGGGGGGTCTCACTTGCGGGGTGACCCATTGTTTGGCAAACACGGTCTCAACCGTCTGGGGAGACTTGCTCGGCCATCTCTCTAACGCGGAGAGGCCTGAATAGCCGGGCCGGCCGCCGGGTCTAATGAGCTGGAATCCTACAAGGGTGGGATCAGTCGTGAAGGGAGCCGCAACGCTGAATGTTGCAGTCCCACATACCCCCTCCTCGCTCACCTGCAGGGGTGGGGGGAAGCGCATAAAGGTATTTTCCTTCGACATACAAAAAAGGGGGGTGTCTCATTCCGCGCTTAAACTTTTATATTAGCCTATTGCTCTTCTTAATTCTTTACTACTTTTTACGTAAATCATCCTGGGGCCCTATTTTTGAATCGCTCGACTTCAGTCGAGCGCTCGATTCTACTGATTTTTGTTCGACAAAATCAGTAGAAACGAGATTCAAAAATAGGGCCCCAGAACTTTGTTTGTAGATCACCTGACATTATTTGAAAAAATATCATTTTCACACAAGTAACTAACTTATAGACATACAATTATGCTCAGCCCATTTAGTAGGTAGATTTATTTTATTTTATATATAGTAATTTCATTGTATATTCATCGACATAATGGATGTTTTCTATGATATCGGTAAGATAGCGACTAGCGAGTAACCGTAACAATTCACGAGTTGAATCGGTTGAAACAGAGCTACGCGACAGAAAGAGAGGCGCTTCGTAAGTGCTTATAATATCAGGCACGCAGCGCTGTGCAATTTGAAATTGTACTTTATTGCCGTGCAACGAGAGTAGCTTATTATTTGATTATTCTCGCGCGGATGGGCTTCTGTCTGTACGTTAGTACTATTATACAGGGTCATTGGAAATATGACGTATTCCTGCTAAGGGGTTATAGATGAGGTCAAAACAAATATTTTTTGTTATATAATTTTTTCTCGAAAAGTTAATAGTTTTTGAGTTAGTTGATTTTTTTATAAACACTTATGCTTTTTGTATTTTATTTATTCATTATCGACACTTAGAATGTTTTCTAACCCAAAATAATAAAAAAAACCAGAATCGAATGGGTAGTTATCTTTAATTTTAAATTTGTGTGTCTGAAAACGTACTTCTGGTAAAAAAATACTTAATTTCAATTAACTTAAAAACTATTAACTTTTCGAGAAAAAGTTATTTAACAAAAAATATTAGTTTTGACCACATCTATAACCCCTTAGCAGGAATACGTCATATTTCCAGTGACCCTGTATATTCGGTGCTAATATTATAAATGCGAAAGTCTGTTTGTTTGTTACGCCTTCACGTCTTAACAACTAAACCGATCATCATGAAATTTTGCATACACGTTCTCAGGGGTACAGAGAAGGACATAGGGTACCTTTCCCCCAGAAAAAAGTACTGTTCCGGAAGGGTAGCAAAAACTTTCCACTCAGACGAAGTAGCGGGTGGCCACTAGTTTCTTATAATCAAACTTTTTGGCAGCTTACATTGTACTATGGGCAACAGCGTCGCTTAACTAGTTAGCAACAAAATTCATGTGCGCGCGTATCGCTCTTGCACGAACTAAATGTATGTTGTGACGGCGCGGCGTGCAAGCGATTTTAACTTTAGGAGTGGTTAAGCGACGCTGTTGCCCATGGTACGAAATTTCGAAAAACAAAACAAAAAAGTAAGGAACTTTCTAAGACAGAGACGGATAGAGAGAATAAAATCATCATAAGCAAATCAAATATTAATCAAACACACACAATAAACGAAACTTGAAGTTATACTTACCAACGAGTAACATTAACGCGCCCAATGGGCATATGACGACTGCAACTATTAAAGCTACGACTGGCTGCAACAATCCCAGTACTGCTATCCGCCATAATATCACTTCAAACAACACGAGCCATCTGTGGACATAAACTTCATTCTAAATCCGGCTCGAAGGACCAAAAACGTTTTTCTTATTAGCTGCCAGTAGACTAGTGATGGGACTCGAATCACAAATTCGAATGACGTCAATCCAAGTTCTATTCGAATAAGTATTTATGCTGATTCGAATCGGTTAGCTAATTCGAATCACAGTTCGATTTCGAATCAGTTTTTTTGATACGAATCTTTGATGGCAAGATTATCTTAGGGGCTAAGAACTACTGAGAAAGCAGTTTAATATACATTTACTCAAAAATGCTTGTAATATGGTCATTATTTCGACAACCTTTTTTGAACAAAGTCGAAGTTGCCGCGCTCCGCCGATGGTGACGCAACAAAGTTGTATGGGATTTCATTATTGTCGAGTTTTAGCCACCAGAAATTTCCTTTGAAAATACATTATTGTCGAGTTTTGTTTCAAACATAGTTTTTTGTAATTTTAATCATTTTTAACATTTTTGTCATTTTGGACCAAGTCTTGTATAGTGCTTTACTCAAAAATGTAAAAAAATTCAAAAATGTCCAAAATTTCACTATGTCAAAAATGTCAAAATACAAAAATGTCAGAAATGTCAAAAATGACAAAAATTACCAAAATTACCATTTTTGACATTTACGTCATTTTTGGCGTTTCTGACATTTTTGTAATATTTGACATTTTTTTTACGTTTTTCACATTTTTGAGTAAAGCACTATACAAGACTTGGTCCTGCAATGACTGCACTGCTGGCCACGCTATGATGGCCTCAAGCTGAGCTTAACTACGCTCTCGGCCTTCAAGCTTGGTCATCATTGCAGCCCTTGCTGTCCGCGCTATAAAGGCCTCGACCTCCGGTCTCGGCCTTTATTCCAGCTTGGCCATCAAGGGCTGCAATGCTGACCGCGCTGTGACGGCCTGGACCTGCGTTAAGCTACGCTATCGGCCATCATCATCGCGCTGCCAGCAATGCAGTCATTATTGACCGCGTCAGTAATGTACTATTAAAGTTTTTAATTTCTTTAACCATATTTAGTATGTTTACTATATTTACCATATTTAGTTAATTTACGATATTTTCAGTGACTCGATAAATCATATCGATTCGAATCATCACATTGATTCAAATCATCATATCGATTCGAATCATCGTTAAATTCTAATTGACGATTTGAACAACTTACGGGGAATTCGAATCGATTCGAACACATTTTTTTTATTCGAGTCCCATCACTATAGACAACACTTACCTATTGTACAATGGCGGCGCAGGACAATCCAAGTCATACACCACCGCATTGGTCGCGTGTACTGCGGCCGTCACCGCAGGCATCCACAGCGGCACTACTACCGCTCCTACTAGCGACAGGAAACTCGCTACTAGCGCCACCAGCGGGAATATCAGTAACAGGCATATTGACCCTAACCCACCCACCACTCCGTAGTTCCACATCCTGTTCGCTTGTCTGCTTAACCCTTTTCCTAGTAAACCTGAAAATAAAGTAAGTGATAAACGAGGTAGAGCAAATCGCGAAACCTAAATTGAGAATGAAGGTTGTTCATTTCTGACCTAACAAAATGTTGATTTTTATAATTTATCGTGTATAGTGTAGAGAAATAAGGGCAATGCTGTGCTTACCGGTGTCCGGTTCAGTTTCAAAACGCGTCCGTTCTTTGGACACGTGTCGCCAGAGTTTGAGCAATCTCGACCACATCGTTTGAGTCTCGCTGCTGCGCTTCGGGAAAAGAGTGCCGTTCACCTGCCACACAAATATTATACATGTTTAATTTATTATTCTACATATTTAAGTATAAGCAGGCCTCCCTCACTCGCTCAAGGTCGCGCGATAAGCACCTACCGCTAGCCGTTCGTTCGAACGAACAACTGAGCAGAGGGGCGCCACACGCCCGCCTGTGTAGTCGCGCGGCACCTTACTGCCTGCGTCACAGAATACATAATAGTACAAGTACAGAAGATCCACTCCGCAAAGTAATTTAAATAAATAGCGACTCTTTCCCATACACAATAAAGTGCAATCCAGGTCGCACACCGATCCCACCCTACAGTTATATTCACCTAGAAGTTGCCTCTCTTTCTATCGCGTAGCTCTTATCTCTTCTAACGATTTTAGGGTTTGTTCTTCTAAATAATAATCAAATAATAGGTACTTAATGTACTTAAATACATTTCAAAAAAACCTAGACTAGGTACAGTCGACGCCACATTAGACTATACATGCTGACTTTGAGGCAATTTGCTTTCTTACGAAATAACATTGTCATTAATAATTAACTTTATTTCGAAAGTAGGTATGTAGTACCTACCTCATCTAAAATTATTATTGCAATAAATACCTAGTTGGGTAAAGATTGTTTAGCAAATAAGACAAGTAAGTACCTAAGAATAAACGGATACAAAATTATATCTAGGTAGAAGACAAGCACTTCTTACGTTTCGATGTCGTTTTGAACTTTTGGAAGTGTGAAAAACGAGAGGTTCGGATCCTTTATATTAGTATTAAGATGAACGCGGCGAGTGAGTGACTATCGAAATTGAACTGCTAACAGCCGGCCAACGGCGGCAGCCCTCTGAAATTAGTCCGTCCGGACGGACCCGCTGGCTACTTGTAGCTTCGTACCTAAACCGCCGAGTGCGCGCAGCCTGCCTGCGTAGGTATTGTCTCTTTAAATAGTAACAATGTCGAATCGACATTACTATGCCGTGTACGAATGTCAAATCAAAAAACCAGTTAACAATTGTCGTTTTTCACATTATGATATATGCTACGCAGTTCATTTAAAACCTGACGATGCGTCGTCAGAAAAGGTAAGAGCACGCGATAGAAAGAGAGGCAACTACTAGGTGAATATAACTGTAGGCCATTAGCGCTGCGCGACATGTACTGAACTTTATTGTGTCGGAGCTAAAGTTGCTATTTATTTAAATGACTTTGCGGGGTGCTGCTTCTGTACTTGTACTTTTAGTTATTCTGTGGTATAAGTCCGAAGAAACGGTATTCCCATTTTGGGTTAATTCATTAAAACGTTGTATATTTAGGTGAAAGTAGAATAGTTCTGGAATGGCTCGCGCGCACCGGACTCGGCTCCCCCGACAAGGTGGACGGACGTGAGGGTGCGCGGTCGCGGGCCGCCGCTGGATGCGGGCCAAACAGGACCGATCGTCGTGGAGATCCTTGGGGGCCTATACCATGGGGTCTCATTTGGTACATCAAATGTGGCTTAGTTAGCAGGTACAGCTATCTAGTGAGGTGAATTTAAACTAACGTTGGAATTAGTTTAAATTTACCTCACCAGTTGGCGGTACCACAGAATAACTAATAGTACAAGTGCGATACCGGCTTCGATTTGATTATGTAATATTCAAATACAGATAAAAATGTCATTAAACTTTACTAAATAATATACTAGAAAAATACGACTCGCACCAGATCAATACTCAAACGGGAATCGAACCCGCGACCTTTGGATATCCGGTCCAATGCTCTGACCGCTGAGCTACCGAGTCACTAGTGACATCGTCGAATTTTTCCTAGTATATCCTAAACTCTTACGCTGTAAGCCAGCGTTATTTCACCAATGTGAGGAATTACCTCGACATTCAATTGAAATATCTATATCTATACGGGTTCGATTCCCGTCTGAGTATTGATCTGGTGCGAGTCGTATTTTTTCTAGTATATTATTTAGTATTGTTTAAAAATAGCATTGTAAATGCAAAAATCTCAAATTTAAAAATTATATAGCTATTTCATCTTAATCAATTGTTAAAATATCTGGAAAGATATTTCAATTGAATGTCGAGGTAATTCCTCACATTGGTGAAATAACGCTGGCTTACAGCGTAAGAGTTTAGGATATACTAGGAAAAATTCGACGATGTCACTAGTGACTCGGTAGCTCAGCGGTCAGAGCATTGGACCGGATATCCAAAGGTCGCGGATTCGATTCCCGTCTGAGTATTGATCTGGTGCGAGTCGTATTTTTTCTAGTATATTATTTAGTATTGTTTAAAAATAGCATTGTAAATGCAAAAATCTCAAATTTAAAAAAAAGTCATTAAACTTTTTAATTGTTTCATAAAAAAATCACCAAATGCAAAATTGTTTGAAACAGTAAAATGAAGGTTTTTTTAACAAATTTCAATAAAAATTGAGCGACACCTATCGGCAATAATTTGTACTAGTAAGGTTGTTTTGCTTTTTGCGTTTCAATGTTTGTTGCTATCAGTGCTAAGCATGCTGCGACGATAGCGGCGCCATCTAGAATTCTATAAGAAAAACATTTTTAATCGCCCTGATAGTAGCCTTACGAGGGCCATTTCTTTAGTATGGGATGAGGTATCTGTACTAGTATAGTATTATATTATCTGTGCCTATACCCAGCAGTGGGTGTCGTGCAGCTGATATGAGGATGATGATGATGACGATGATATTTAGGTGAAGTTAATAAGATATAATGTATGATCTCACCTGCGAGAGCTCATAGTCGGGCACGAAGGGCCTCACGCGCAGTAACGTCCGCAGCGACAATGGCGACCACCACGCCACCACCGCGCCCAGCATGAACATCATATTCCAGCTCCAACACCACGTCCTAACCACAAACAAGTGGAATCAGCTCCCTGCGGGCTGTTTTTGTAACTTTGTTGCAATCAACTCTGACAGAAATCGCAGTTACATTGCTGCTTTAGTAAGAACCAATATGTGACAACTATCTTACTTAAAGCAGCAATGTAACTGCAGTTTCAATCGAGAATTGTTAGCAACAGAGTTACGTAATCAGGGGACAGGACAGACAATTATCTAACTTTGTTGCAATCAACTCTGACAGTAATCGCAGTTAGATCGCTGGTTTAGTTAAGAACCAATGTGACAACTATCTTACTTAAAGCAGCAATGTAACTGTGCTTTCAATCGATTTCAATCGAGAATTGTTAGCAACAGACTTATGTAATCAACGTACCGGAGACATTTTAATGCACACGGTTTCCTTAAAAGAACTAGAAAACTGACAAGTTATGTTCGAGATAATATTTTTGGTCACACATCTGCTGTCCATTCAGACATAAGTATGTATAATAAGCCAACGATTAGAAATTTAAAAGGATTTATGGAATGAACAGATCATCAGTGGCCCTACCATGAGTTAATGCAAATTATTTACCTACCTACCGTAAACTATCGTTTTCTCTTTCCCTCACATTAAGCGTGACCAGTATATCCATAGTTTACGGTAGTGTAAACAGTTTGCATCAACTCATGGTAGAGACACAGATGAAGAAGTTCTACTCATTCACATGAATAACGAAATTTTATGTAGATATCCTTATCTTGTAAGTGTGATAAGAATAATTTCGTAAATTGCAAGTTATACGTGCGTAGTTCAACAAAATAAGAGATTAGCAATCCAAGAGCTAAACAGGGACGGTACGTGTCAAGGTAAAAGAATGGGGATTGTCCGAAAAAATCAAACTGGCTGAATATTTTTTTATAGGTAGGAATAAGCTCTCTTAGTAATAGAAAAAAAAAACAGAATTTTCGGTTGCGTGAAAAAATTAAAGTATCTTCGTCTTCACAAATATAGGAAAGTAACAGCAGAATGGAGATTATACCTTTGCCATCACCTGCCACAACCACAACATGGTATTAAAAAAAATTTCAACACAAAATGTCAAACTTTTTGTTTTTAATTCTTGTTGTCATAGTGGCAGGTGTTGGCAAAGGTATAATTTCTATTCTGCTGTTACTTTCCTACATTTGTGAAGTCGAAGGGACTTTAATTTTTTTAAATTTTTTCACGCAACCGAAAATTCAGAAATTTTTTCTATTACTAAAGGAGCTTATTCCTATCTATAAAAAAATATTCAACCAATTTGATTTTTTTCGGACATTCTCCATAGCTTGGTACAGTACGAGGCAAACATCTTAGAATCGGGTGGGGATCGCGCAGAACGTGTATTTTGGGTATGCGTAGCGGTGAGGTACGCGGGCGGCGGGAGAGGGGCGCGCGCTATTGGTCGCTCGCAAGTGCACATGCGCGAAAAAATGTCAAGATGTTTGCCTCGTACTGTAATATTTCGTTTAGGCAAAATGAGACTTACCTATGAGCCAGATTCACTAATCGCCACCCCGGCCACCTAGTGCTAGTAGTCCTAATTATGTCCTTTTCCGCTAAAAACACCGGTTGCGAAGGATCCGACCGGGGGGTTACTATGGAGGTGGCTCTCGAACTCAGCACTGTGGGGATTCTCTCCGAGCGCCCACGGAAGTGACGCACCACTATCCAGTTGTGAGGGGACCAGATACGAGTGTTCCACGTGAACTCGCGCGTCGGAGCTTTGGCTGCACGGAGTTCCTGGAGGATTGAGGCATGGTTTTATTATTACCGACAATCACACATAAACCAACATTATAATAATTATTTTAGCCGGCCAAAGCCAGGCACGAGGGACACGATAAGGCATTTTAATTTGCCTGCCAGCTCTTAATGCCCGTAGCACACCTCTGCTACGAAGCACCACAGTAGGTTTCACTATGACTTGTCAGTTGCGCAAAGCGAAACAAATGCGAAACAGCCTATTCTAGTGCACAGATTTAACAATGATGCATGCTGTCCGTTTCTCGAGCGATTCCGTCCGAGCGGCTCCGATTATTGGCCCATCTCCTCCGCCGCGAAAATAATGATGGCAAACCGCTACGTCGATGTGATCATCATATATCGTCGTCGATAGAAGACAAATCATGTGGAACTACTGCAGTTTCGCTGGTATTGTTTCAGAGCGGAGGTGTGTTTACAGGTGTAAAAATTGTGGCCCGATGCCGCCAGACTAAAAAAATTTGCCAACTTGGAAAATCTATTAGACCACCCTTTCTTTTAGTATGATCTGAAAATTAACCGTTAGGTTTGAGTAGGCTTTGCGTCTTTAGACTAGACTAGATTATAAATGTTAGCTATGTACAAGGACCGGAAAACCCTTTGTTTTGGTTAACCCAATTGTTAGGGAAACCCTATTAAAAAGCTTTCCAAATGATAGGGTTTCCCTTTCGATAGGGTTAGAAGACGACATGCTTACCGTATTGATAGGGTTTTTGAAAACAAGTCTGTGAAATACCCAATCAAAACCCCTTTAACGGTAAGCGGTTCAGGGGCCCTATTTTTGAATCATTAGAATTCCAAATCGTGTATGAAATCGCAAGATTCGTATGCGAATCCCTAAAATCGCTATTTTTGAATATTCATACTCGTGAATTTTGCAACGAGTGGTCCGACCCACTCGTTTTCGATATTCTACCAGTAGAAATGACGTGAGAAAGAGAGAGAAATATCAAAATCAAATGACTAACAGACAATGTCATTATAACTTTTTAATTTACGTTCCGTTCCCCCGTAACATAATACCGGTTTTCAAAATCAACGAGTTATGGCTTTACGGTTTTTATTTTTTCTGCGTGAAATGAAAAATATTATAAGATTCAAGTTTTAGGGCAACACTCATTTCTATTGTTTCAAAAATGCGTAAAATTGGGAGCAATCGAAATTGATTTCGTATACGTTTTGCTTTCGTGCATGAATTTAAGATTCATTTCTAATGATTCAAAAATACATCCCCTGGTCCTTCGGCCCAGGTGGGCCTAGGTATAAATTGCTTGAACACGTTTTAAAACCCCTTCATTAAGCCTTGATAGGGTTTCCCAACACTAACCTTCATGAGCAAAGGTTCCCTGTCCCTCAAGAAGGCGAGGTCCCTCAGCAAGAAGTACCGGTGTTGCGCCAGGCTGTGCGCCTGCATGGCGGCCGCGGCGTCGTCGCGCGCGGCCCAGCGCAGGTCCCCGCGCAGGCGCGCCGCCGCCGCCGCCAGCCGCTCGCGCCGCCACGCCGCCGCGCGCGCCAGCACGGGGTGCACCGCGCAGATGCGCGCCTCGGCCGTCGCCAGGCCCGCCTCTAGCTTGCGGCGGACGCCCTCCTCCGCTCTGGTTATACAAGGTTATTTTTAGTTTATACAAAACCTTTCGTGAGGTTGATCAGACCATCAAACTGAATAACTTTCATAAAGGGACCGACGTCGAAATCATAAAAACAATCAGCTGTTCCATACAAAAGTACTATCCTACTCCATCGAAATGTATGAAACAGCAGATTTATTTTTTCGCGATTTCAAGGTTGGTCCCATAATAAAAGTTGTTCAGTTTGATGGTCTGAGTCGAGAGGTTTTTGTATAAACTAAAAATAACCTTGTATATTACAGTAAATGTAATTATGAACACGTTCGAAAAACTCCAAACAAAATCCACATAATCTAAAACTAGAATCATTCCATTTGACAACGGCCAACTTTCGTTCTAAAACGATAGCTTGAAAAGTATCAAATGTCTATTTTTATTTATTTTTTATTTAATGAAAAATAAAATAAAAATAAAAATTAATGACACAAGAAAACATAGCTCAATGCAGCTGCAGAGATGTTAGAATATTATCCAATCCCTGCTCGCTGGCTAGCAGCCACGTGTCCGTATACATCGCTCACCGGTCCACGATGGCGGCGGCCCGCAGCTGCGCGGCGAGCAGCGCCGGCACGTCCCGCCCCAGCGCCGCGAGCTGCTCGCTGGCGAGCACAGCGCTGCACACGCGGGACACGTATTCACGCATCGCCGCCGCTCGCACCTCCTAACAGAAACTATCATTGTAGGTGCCGACAAAAACTGCGAACGAAGGATTCACCACGCTCCTTCTCTTTCGAGAGTTAAAATCTCCCTATACTTTCGATCGAAGAATTAAAGACTCAATTCAAGAATAAAGAGTAAAATAAAGAATAAAGAGATTCAATTCAACAATTTACATACATACATACATACACTCACGCCTGCTTCCCATGGGGGTAGACAGAGACTATGGATCGCCACCTGCTACGATCCTTGCACACTTTGTAACACCTTTTTTTCACATACCTCTGGAGGTAACAAACATATGGTTTTAAAGTACTTTTTATGGTGAAATTCTCACTGTAGTCTTGAAGGAGGGGCCGCAACATTAGGTATAAGGTCTAGGTATAGGTTTAGATAGGTATTACAAAACACTCCCAGTGTTTTCATATGGTTTTTGATATGATTAGCGTTTGTAAATTGTGTGCAGATAGACCTTTGGTTTGAGTTGATTTCCAATAGCTTAGCGAATGTCGGCGATTGTACCACACATTCCGGCAACAGGGCATTCACTTAAATTCATTTTAAAACATCATTCACTAAGAATTTTAATACTTTTCAATAATTATATCAAATAAAATATAGTGTTTACATCTTTCACACAGCTGACTGGCCCGTGACAAGTGACAACTGTCAGATGTGACGTTTGGCGTTCCGAATCCAGCTACCTAGACGTTTCGGACCAATAAATTTATCTTAGTTGATAAAATCAAATGAATAAATGTCACTTATTTGTTATTTTAATTAATTAAAGTAGATGTTAATGTCTGGCATGCTGGTTAAAGATTTTAATAATTATATTCATGTAAAACTTAAGTATTTTCATACACTGTAGTTTGTCTATGGCGTAGTCTTTTTGTCGATGGTATTCGAGAGGTTTCTAGACGTTCCCAAGAATGACAGAAGACGTGATTCTACGGAAGTTATTTTTTGATTGATTCTCATTGTTTCATTGTCGACTGTGTCATGCAGTCTTTAGTGGTTTTCATTTGATAGTGAGTCCCGAGGGCATTATTATTGTGATCAATGTATGGTCTTACTTTAACCTGTTAAGGGCCCCTGTTATGCCATTTTGCCTTCGTGCGGTTTTAACATTAGTATGGGTTCCCAAGGTAATATGTATTGAAATATAATGTGTGACCTCACTTTAACCCTTCGGATTGCTCGTTAAACCCCTTATAACCCAAGTGGTTTTAAATATTTTTATGACACGTTTCTTAACGAATAGTTGTTAACTTTGTGTTAGTTATTCGGTACGTTAAATAAATGTTCGTTTCAACATAAATCTTGGTTTGATTTATTAAACTCACTTTGTTTCGATCTGTGGACACTTTTCTTTTTAATCTTTTACTTTCATTATCGCTTTCATAGGCGCCCAAAATTATAGTTAGTCCATAGATGACTGAGCCACGCGAATCCACATGACCCCTTTGCTCTACCGACTAAAATTTTCAGTGGGGTAAATACCATCAATACCCCGGGGGAAAAAATTTCCATTACAACTTCTTTTGATTCATTCACATCGATCAATCTTTTCATACATGCTCTGCGGTTTTTGTCACTGCGTACACCAGCCTTTTTTATAATAACCTCTATTTGGTCCGCGTAGGATTTTCTAGGACGCCCTTGCGCAATCGTTCCTTCCACATTCGCATAATATATCTCTTTCGTGATTCGCCTTTCATTCATCCTCTCTAAGTGACCAAACCACCGGAGCATTCCTTTCTCAATTCTTGTCACTATATCATCATTCAGACCACACCTTTTACGAATCATATCATTGCTCACTCTATCACTCAATTTGAGTCCACATATTTTCCTCAACGATCGCATCTCTACCGCATTTATGCTGCTTTCATTCTTCTTCTGCCATACCCAAGATTCACTTCCATACATCAGTGTGGGTACCAATTCAAGAATTCCAAGACCTTAAACCAGTAACTTAAGTTATAGGATACTCCTAAACACTATTATAATGCACATTCGTAGCATTTGTAACCAATACCAAGCATATTGTACGCAAATGTTTTTAATTCATAGTTTTTGTGGATAAAAACAGGAAAAACAATATTTTTTATTAAGATCAAACCTATAAAGTGACACAGTAGCTGAACAACTGTAAAATTAAGCAACCACAAACTACCTACCTCCTCAATGTCCTTCATGGGCATCTTCTGGCTGGCGAGGTGCTGCGCTCTTCTTTCCCGGAAGTGCAAGAACCAGCCCCTGGACTCCCGCTCCAACAATGCTTGTAACGGCGCCGCCGCTCTCCGCAGCAGTTCACGACGGTATAGTCGTAAATCAACCTGTAGCATCCCGTAACATACTAACGATCAGTTTTGAAACGTGTTTCGAAAGGACCATGACTTGACCAAGTAGCATCTGGCTTATTTTAGAAAACAAAACCGCTCGATCGCCATTGGAAGTTTAACCAGGCCTCATCACTCGCTCAAGGTCGCGCGATAAGCACCTACCGCTAGCCGTTCGTTCGAACGAACAACTGAGCAGAGGGCCGCCACACGCCCGCTTGGGTAGTCGCGCGGCACCTCATGCCTGCGTAGGTATTGTCTCTTTAAATAGTAACAATGTCGAATCGACATTACTATGCCGTGTACGAATGTCAAATCAAAAAACCAGTAAACAATTGTCGTTTTTCACATTATGATATATGCTACGCAGATCATTTAAAAGAAGACAACCCTAACGTTGCGTCGTCAGAAAAGGTAAGAGCATGCGATAGAAAGAGAGGCAACTACTAGGTGAATATAACTGTAGGTTATTAGCGCTGAGCGACTCAGCGACGTGAATTGCACTTTATTGTGTAGGAGCTAGTCTCTATTTATGTATTTTTTTTTTTGCGGAGTGCTGCTTCTGTACTTGTACTATTAGTTATTCTGTGGTTTAACGTTTCGCACATGGAAATCAAGATGCCATCCACCAATCCGCTTTGGGCCCGCGTCATGGTTCATCCTCTTTACCCACCCATAAAGAAGGCCTATGCCCCAGCAGTAAAGACATTAAAAATGGCTGATGTCGATTTTGGATTGCAACACCAGCGCTTTATTGGGCCATTGGGCGGGCCAATATTGTGTATGAGTAAACTTATTGCGATTTGGAACCAAGAGTAAGGGGGCAGATGTCAGCTTTAAATAGGAGAGCAAAATCTTAGCTCCCTCGCGTCTTCTGACAAATACAAATAATTTGCTTTAAATAGGGTACAAATGGAGATCTTAATAGTAGGTAAATCAGAAGCTTAATCTATTTAGCCAATTTAAGTAGCATGCAAACATAAACGGAAATTATTAATGTTAAGGATAAAATTAAATAATAAATTAAATAATGTCATAACATAAATTAGTTATTGAATTTGTTGTAGTCAACTGATAGTTGGGTAGTTTTTGAAGTGAAAACTTCTTTAGCGGCGTTGTACACTTTTTTTGTAATGGGGAAAAAATTTTAAACTCGCGTCAGTCAGGGTCACGTGACCCTGATCGAAAATTCGTAAGACGGATGTAGCGTAGACAGCCGGCGGCGGAAGTATCCCCCTCTCTTTCTACGGGGCGCGGCGAAAATGGCGGCGCGTCATTTTGGCGTTCGGCGGGTTGATTTTTCTGAGAGATAAACTTTTTAATGTAATATAAATTGTCATGTTTGTGTACGATAGCGCAATAAATAAATATTGTATTCTACCTCATAAATGATACTGATAATTAAAGCAATTCGTGCAAATTATTCCCTAACCATTCCAAAATATCAAAAATACACAACGATAATATTCAAGTTTCCACTTCTGCCGTCACTCCCGGAGTGCAAACCGAATTTTTAGGGTTCCGTAGCCAAAATGGCAAAAAACGGAACCCTTATAGATTCGTCATGTCTGTCTGTCTGTCTGTCTGTCTGTCTGTCTGTCTGTCTGTCTGTCCGTCCGTATGTCACAGCCACTTTATTCCAAAAGTATTAGGACTACATAGTTGAAACTTAGTAGGCAGGTGTATTCTGTGAACCGCTTTACGATTTTTATACAAAAATAAAAAAAATAAAAGATTAAGGGGGTGCTCCCCATACATGGAACTGAAACTGAAAATATTTTTTTTCACCAAACCAATACTTGTGGGGTGTCTATAGATAGGTCTTTAAAAATGACATTGAGGTTCCTAAGACTATTTTTTTTTAAAGTCAACCGTTTGAAAAATATATGCCGCCAAAGTGGTAAAATGTGTGTCCCCCCCCCCTTAACTTTTGAAGTAAGAGGGTGAAAAATCTAAAAAAAATAGGAACTATAGATCTTAATAAACACTTTCAACGAAAATTGTTTTGAACGAGATACAGTAATTAGTTTTCGAGATATAGTACATTTTCCAAAACCGCAAATATAACTTTGTCATTCATACAAACACTGTGAAAAACAAAGTTATTTTTTCAGACGAAAATGATAGCGGTATTAAATATGGTATGGTATAATGTACCTACGGAACCCTACTGCGCGTGGCCCGACACGCACTTGGCCGGTTTTTAAAATGTATTGTCGAATATTAAAATTAAAATCCAATTTATTTAGATAGGTATCTAACCTTTTATAATCTCTTATCGACCATAAATCCCCTTTTATTTATTACAGAATTAGGTACTTATTATCATATCTTAAGAATTCATCAATAGGTTATTTGACAACATTGAAAATATACTGCAAATTGTGGTCATCCTAACAGATAATGCCGTAAAAAACATATTCAACTAAATTAAGTGTATTGATTGATTAATTTCACCTAGAAAAATGCAATAATTTTTGAATTTTTTTCTGTAGCGAAAACGCTCTAAGATCACTGATGACGTCACTTGCCTGTAAATAAATATGGCTTCAGGCGTTTGACACGACCATAGACTAAGGATCCGCGATTGATGGCTGTCAAATGGCTAAGGATATTACAATGTTTACAGGCTAGTGACGTTAACAAGTTTTTAAATTTTAAACTTTAACATTATTTTTTTAATAAAATACATTGACTTTTCTTGAAATATCAATGTGGTGCGCTTATTACGTAATAAGGAATAATTTAAAATGGTTTTCCAAAATTAGTCAAATAGCCTATTGAGTGAAATTGAGTAAAATGATTTCTGCCCATGACAGTAGTAGAGCGGTTCCTAACTTTTACAATATTGTTACCCATTATGAATATGACCTATGTAGGAAAAGATTAGGTTCCCTCAGGTTCGGAATCAATGCCGTAGGTAGTACATTACCTCAGTCCTCTGCGGCGTGGTGTACAGACACGGGACGCGCGGTACTGGCCGCGGCGTCTCCCTTGCGTCAGTTTTCTCCGAGGCGGCGCGCCGCATCCCGCGCGTCACCCACGCCGCTAGGGCAGCGATGTCCTCTTGGTGCTCGGGCTGATCAATCAACAAATTATTGCTATACAATAGCATCTTATACATCCAAACAATACTTAGTTCTTCTACTTAGAGAATATCGCTCGGTCTCGTCCGGCTAGTGCGCGTCCACAGTGAACGCGCGGTGACTTAGGCCTGTGGCGGGCGCGACGAGCCTTGGCGTGTGGTGGCCACAGTGACGCGCGAGCTCTTGTGGCGGTTCCACGTATATCAGGTGCCACAAACCATGGACGAGGATTTGTTATTTTTACTAGACAGTCCGCTCCTGAGATGGAAGATGTTTAAGTCTAGAGAAGGTGTGCACAAAATTAACAAAAATCGTGAAATATTTGGTGAATTGTATGAAGAAAGTGGCTTTATATGAAGAATTGAGTTTGTATCCTACGAAATTCCTGTGGACGCAAAGGCGCGTTTCATGTTTGATATTTCGCGCCCGTCATCGCAACCGCACTAGGCTCGCACTGTGGACGCCCCGCCCTAGACGTCGAAGAATGCGGACATGGCCGAGTAGTATTTCATTTTCGCTCTAGCAAACGGTGTTTTTAAGCGACAGAATGGGATACACACATAGCTATAGAAAACGCAGATGGTCTAAATAAACCTTTGAGCACTAATAATCTTGTTTACGTACCTAATTGTGACATGTCCGCATTTTTTTATTTTAAGCAATAAAGATTAAATAAAATATAAAAAAGTAATAGAGATTACCAGGAATTTAAACGATTTATTTAAGTAAATCATTTTACCTTACAGATGAGTTCAGCTACTAAATAGCGTGACCTTTCTTCGCGTATTTTCTTGTCAAGATCTCGCGCTTCCAAGGACGGCATTCCAATCATGAGATCTAGGAGTCTGGAAATAAGATTATGTTTCAGATTTGACACTTTAACTGCATTGCATAAGGAAGAATGAAGATCTAATTGGATTTACAATAAAATAAAAATAAGACAGCGGATTACAAAATTTTGAAGTGAATACCTGTGCAGTCCCATCAGCAATGACTTGGTCCCAGCAATAACTGACAACGGTTCATCTCTAAGCAGCCTATCCCTTGCCACCACGACTATCAGGGCGACAGCTCTCGCTACGTGGCAGTACAGGTCCTCGCGCGCGCGCGCACGGCCCCGCTGCAGCCACCCCGCCACCCGCCACACGTGCGTTTGCCCCGGAAATGTGCGAGAAGGCACCTCGAACTCCCTGCCATTACCAACCTTATCTTTATCTTCTTTAAAGTCATAATTCACTGAAGGGACAAGAATAACAAAGGGTAATCATGCTTTGACATTCTCTAACACCTATTCGATGAAAATGGATCAATGACGATGCGGGAAATACACATAAACATATAAAGTGTATAGAAGAACACAATGGAAGCGTTTTAATGTAAACATGCTATGTAATGGGGTTTGAACATTTGTGCCAATTTGCACAAAGGTTTTACATATACCGCCTTACTAATAAAGAACTGCAACCCACCCGTTTTACAAGTGTGTAACTATGACAGTGATAGATGAGTTATAGATCGCGTATACAGTCGGTTACTAATAAAGACTTTTATTGTATTGGGTAGTTACACAAAGGTTAATACGAATATCACTTGCAACACTGGTGCTCACGTTCTAAAACAACATTATCTTTAATTATTTTCGAGTGAAATATAAATAAATAAATAATTTAAATCTTATATTGAGGCATATTTGGTTAAAATCTTTAAATTGTAATGGGTTTTTTAATTTTTTGGTTTTAATTTACTTATTTTTTTCGTGAACTGTCTATCGTGTTTTTAAACGATCACAGGAAATGTCATACGTTGCCATGACAATAATAAACAAACAAATATTTTCAAATGTTCAAAATGTAAATACACAACATTTTAAGCGTTTCTTTTATTATTTTCGGTTGTTTTGTGTTTTTCTCAGTAATAGCCAAGATTTGCAAGCTTTGGAATACCCACCTCATTTTCACAGTTTGTGATTTACGCTCACGAGTTGCATAATAATGTCATCCCAATGGAATCAACGCTGGAGAGATGTAATTCTTGCCAATTTTATAAATAATGTTTATTATTTATAATTATTAACTTGTACTCGAAACAATCTAACAAGCACCAGATCATACCTAAGTCAAGATCATGGAACTTATATACCTACCTACCAGTGGCGAAGGGTCCATACAAGCCGATTCCCATCGGCTTACCTTTTGGAAATCCCACCCCACTGATCCACTATGCAGATCACTACATTTTTCATCATTTTTGTAGAGCGGCTTACCTTCGCCATAATTTCACCCCTCGCCACTGCTACCTACCTACCCTATCGCAAAGATTTCAATCTTTGCGCTATCCTAACCTGAAGAAAGCTGCATCGATTAAAAACTTAAGAACAACGCGAAGAACTATTTTCTTTTAAAGGTTATGTATGTCTATAAAATAAAATATATCGAGAAAAAAACTAGTGCATTTTTATTCAATATTAGATAATTATGATCTAGCATTGCAACGGTTGGTTTGTTAATAATCTTATTAAAATGATAATGGGATTATAGAATCAATCTATTTTGCTTAATTTATAAAAAAGGAACTTTGTAATGTACGGTTTCTTATATAAATTGTAGGCTGATTGACCAGTTTCATTGCTTTGTATGCTAGTAAAGACTTCTCATATCGAATTGTTCTAGAAACAACATCGAAATTATGATAAAACTTTATTTTTATCCATTTTACGTATTTACACATCAGTTAAACTAGGTCCCGTGAGTGTATAGTGACAGTTTAAGTTTCCATAGTAATTACCCACTCGTTACAACAGGCGTATGTCACGGAACTGTCAAAATTTGTTTATTAGTCAAGATTTCGCTGTATCACCCGTACACAACGCGGGTAAATGTTTATTAGTAAGGCAGATAGGATATTAAATACACATAAATAAAGTAACAGATATAGGGCGACATACCCCCATTCACGTATCGATTCCAACTGTTTAGCGTTTAGTTTCTTCATGTTTAATATTTTGTCCTTGTGCAGGCTTTACGAAAAAAAGATTATTTCATATATTTGGGTCCGACATTAAAACCTAGACAGTTATAATATTATGTAAACAAAGATGATTTATAAGCGCTAGTCCATCTAGAAGCCGCAAGCTAGAAGATAAAATATATTATAAGTATGAAATGTGTGGTCATACATGTATGATAGGTATACCTAAGTCTATTCTATAGGGTTTGAATTGTTTTAAATAGGGTAAGCTGAGCTAAACACTAATGGTGCACCAAGCAGTTGAGGAATTTATAAAATGTTCACAAATTGTGTTATTTTTTTATTTAGATATGAAAGTGATAATTATGCCTTCAATATTATTAATATATTAACATAAGTATCCGGCGCATATTAAAGCCCCAGTTGTCGTAATCAATATCCAATGTACTTGCAGTAATACAATACGCGAAGAGAGATACTTCAATATTTTATTACGATTGGCGTTTGACTCATATGACATTATGAGCGACCCCGCCATCCATCTCGGTTGTTAGCTATACAATAGTTTTAACCTAGCATGATAAATTTTAATATCTCGTAAAAACCCTTTAGAAAAGAGATTGTCTTGGTTATAAATATTGTCTTGGATATATCTTTCTACTGAGTTTATGATATTTGTGATTGAAAACTCATAATATTGTTAATAAAGTTATTGCAACGCTTGTCTCTCATCAGATTTCGGATTGAAAAAAAAACATATCAGTACAATTTATAAACATTAAACTGTATTTTTTTATTATAATTAAAGTAGCGACATCGCTGTAGTATTTACAATCCATGTTCCGAAAAACTGTACTTATTGATTTATCATATTATTAAATTTCGGATTAGCCTATACTTTTGAGAGTGGTGAGTCTGAATTTCAAATCAGTATTTCAAAAGAAGCAAAACATAGACGGGCGATCTGTGGCCCTATTTTTGAATCGCTCGGCAGGCGTCGAGCGCTCTTTTCGACTGATTTTCGTTCGACATATGACTCAAAACAATGAGATGTCGAACGAAAATCAGTAGAAACGAGCGCTCGACGCCAGTCGAGTGATTCAAAAATAGGGCCTCTGATGAGTGTCATTCACAAAAAAAGAACTTAACAAACACGTGGCGAAGGGAGAGAGAGCGCAACGAACTTAGTCTGAAAAGCGTATCATTTGTTGTGCACGACATTAATTGAACATAACAAGTTCAAAGGCCACTGGCTCCCTTCCTTTATTATTCGAGGCGTTTTCATTTTGATAACTAATGCTTAAACGCGTTTTAATTAGCTGCGTTCCTCTCCTCATTCATGAATTTCATAATCAACAAAATGTGGAGAACGGGCTTGAGCTATTTATTTATTTGTTGTCTTCTGTATCAAATTATAACATTTTATTTAAAAAGTATTTTATTTTATTTTATTATGTTCGGAATACCAACAGCAATTATACATTGAATGGAAACAATTTCTTAAATCTACTTAGCTATTAACAGGTATTCGCATATGGTATAAACAGCTATCGCGATTGTCAATTAAGATTTTCTCTCGTAAAGAACTGTAAGACATGTGGTATAGTGTGTATGGCGTTTGCGGCGCTATAATTTCAAAATCTTTCTTATCTATGTGTTTTTAAGTTTGTCGTCCTTTGTATGGAAAATAGTTCACTATCATTTGATTGGGGGCTACCCCTACCCCATAGATATGGGCAATATATAGGTTTTAAACAGAAAATATCCTTATCAACTCTTTAAATTTTATAAGTGCGGAACAAAGGCTTCACAAAGGCAATATTGATCCTTATAGCCCAGGAAATAGGGTTAGCAACCACAGAAGAAAATTAAAGTTAAACACATATTTAAAAATAATTCAGTATGATCATTATTTCATAATAATAGCTTTGAATAACTGTATCTTAGGATGCTTTTTATTATTTTAATGGGCCTAATATAAGAAATCGAATATGCATACATTAGTGCTACATAGTTAAGTCACAAGACTGATACATGTTAGCTTCATTCAATACCAGCAGTATTTTAACATAATGATGGCCATTTCAACTTCTAGGAAAACTCCATTTCAGTTTATTTATGCCTTTTATAAGTATTAGGGTAGAGACTAATAGTTTGGATATTTTAAAGTATTGTTCACAACTCTAGATTAAGAAACACTTTTATGATATTGATTATTTTTTTAACTTTGATTCTTGGCTGCTATCAAAAACTATATCTTAAATGATCTGCATAATTATATGAAAAAGACAATAAATTTCTGCAATTTTACAGCTGATTTCATTTACAAAACAGCTTTTGTCATTTTAGAAGATGAATTTTTAAGAAAAGGTATTTTTTTGTTCTCAACATACCCTTTTTCTCTGATGGCATGGAGTTGCTTGGGAGATAGGGGGTGGGGCTCCACCCCGGCGTCTAGGGCGGCTGCGTCCAGTTCGTCGCATGGCGGCGCTATGATGATGTCCGAGGGTCGGTTGCCGGGTCCATTGAATCGGGACGGGGGGAGAACTGTGAAAAGAGTGTAGGTTATGTTGTGGTCTTGGAGATGGCCTGTAGATGGCGCTGGAGACAGAACAGATCCAGACCAAAGCCGGACTGTCAGGCAAAGCCTGATCTACACATATCAGTGAAGTCACAGTTCCGGTACAGTACAGTACCGCCACCATGATATTCTTTCATACATTCTCTATGAACACTCATTCACTGACACTGAGAACACTGTCTCGTCACTGACACTAAAGGTGTGGACGCGTTTATAGAGAATGTTTGAAAGAATAATTATCACAGTGGCGGTACGGTGCCAGAACTGTGACAACCAGAGCTGTAATTTTGTGCCAAATTGCGGTATTATAAGGTGTAGGTATGCGGTGGTGGGTGCACCACCTCTGCAAAGAGGCCTGACAGTTTCATCTACAAGAGCCAATCAAGCTATTATAATGATGGCACTGTGTCATCATCAATCTCTGATGATGGTCTGACTCTGGCCTGGCGCCATGAACAAGAAGCCTAAAGGATAAATCACATTACACCATGACGGGTCCAAGTTACTTTAGTTGTATGTACTAATATTCTTTATAGTAAAAACCAATGCATTTTGAGCCCCTTGGCTTCAGAGGCCGAGTGGCATCCGATGCTTAACAAACACAGGTGTCTGATACAGAATGTTGACGCAAACCAACATAGCTTGGACTCAGCTCGGTTCTGACCCAGCACGGTGTACCATGAGTCATCCTTAAAAGGATTAATATATAATACATGCTTTTTCAATCAAACTTATTATACATACCTATTCCAATTTTTATACTCTTATTCCAGAAAAACTCTTTTATCCCAGAAAATGTGACATGTGCATTAACAACTAGATTGTTTAAGATGTAATGGTAGCAAATAATAGCTAATCAACAAAAGTGAAACTACATTCACGGTAATTACAAAATTCTCATCTCATATCTCATTACTTGCATGATAGCTGATTGTTTTAAATGATAATTGTTTAGCAACAATAGATTTCAGATTTGCAATAAATCTGATTTCTCCGATTTTATTTTAAAGTGAGCTAAGACTACACCATATTAGACTAATTCTATTTTAATTACATATTTGACAAATACTCTATGAAAACTATTTTTGTACGGTAAATTAACAATGAATGAACAGCTAAATAACCAATCACAATTTTCAAACTATTTGTGGGTTGTGTTTTTTATTTAAAAAGTATTGATAATATTTTTTTTATTAATATTCTATTTGAGGATCTGGTATCCACTAATATACTTTAATCAAATTATTAAATAATTTGACCAATTAATTAACGTTAATCAAATTAATTAGTTATTTTTAAAGCCTGTTAGTAGAGGCTATTTTAGGTACAAAAATGTTTAGTGCGCAAGCCTCATTGTCTAATGTTGGGTTCAAGTTATATGCAGCGAACTATACCAGATCCTCAAATAGCATATGATAAAAAAAATGTGTTATCAATTAGTTTTTAGTTTAAAAGCCACACACATCCCACAAAAAGTTAGAAAATTATGATTGTTTAATAGGCTGGGTCTGCTGTTCATTAATTGTTAATTTGCCATGCAAAAATTGTTTTCGTAGAGTATTTTTGACATTATTTTCTGACCAGGGGGCTAATTAAAAATCTATCACAATCACTTTCGTTTGGCAGATGGATGTAACGCATTGCTGCAATTCTTTGGTAAGTTTTTATTTGTGCAAAAAAGAAGCTTGAATGTGTTACATCCTGAAAGTGATTGCGATAGGTTTTTGAATTAGACAATAGAAAGGCAGAGCAGCATCATCGTGCATGAAACGAAAGTAAACCTTACCAATTGGGAATGTTTTCCAGTGGTACAGAAAGTCTTCAGCTACTTGCTTTATATTGTTCACAAGCTGCTCCACTTCCGGTGGCGCGCCCACCAGCTGCACGTCGAAGCGCAGCGGCTCGCGCTCCGGAGCCGGAGTCTCGAGTAGCAACGAGTTGGGCCGCGAAGCCCGTTCGCCTTCGCCAGCCATAATGATCATACACGATAGAGCTGCATCAGACCCCTCACGCTTCAGACAGCGTGCCATGCATTCCGCCTCGCTAATAGCATAATCGTTTCCGGCTCAGCAGTGGGCGGAGAAATCACTTGACACCGACCTCTTGCTTTATTATTTATTATATTCATTTGATCCACTGAGCTTTAGGTTGAGCCCGCTGCACAACAATTGTTAATTGTTATTTTTGTCTAGGAATGCATTATGACGGTTCTGATACGAACCAATTTTTAACCATTTTATAAATAGGATTCCGCAGACAAAAGAAAAAAGTAGTAGATACGAACGAATGAGATACGATTACGAAAGAAAAGAAAACCGATAAAAAACCAACCCAGCCTAGCCAATTTACAATTTGACACAACTGATTTTTTTTTTTTTTAATATCTTCTTCCCGTCAGTTGGGAAAGGCAAAGGCAGAGCCATACAGCCATTGTCTTATTTAAAATAATTTCAACTACAAGAATTCCAGCCTCTAGATTTCATTTTTCTGTAATTGAGTTTTGTAAGGCCAAAGCCACTTCTTTAATTATTATTTTCTCCGTGTCCAGGTAATGTAAGGCCAAAGCCACTTCTTCAATTTTCTTTTTCTGTGTCCGGGTTATATAAGGCCGTAGCCACTTCCTATTCCATTTTCCTTGTCATCTTCAGTGTGATATAAATCTTCAAAGTCTTATCCATGTTTATAGTTCCAAATCCGATGATACAACAAAGTTGTATAAATCCTTATAAGTTTCAGGATTTGTGAGAATGTCTTGAATGTCGCGCGGGATGCTATTAGATGTCTTATATATTTCTAATAATCTGTCCACCAGGACTAATCTCTGAATGTTGTAAGCAGGGCAATCAAAAAATATATGATTAAGAGTCTGATCCACACCTAAATTGCATTCAGTGCATGTTGGAGATGTGATAATACGCATTCTATGTAAATGTGAGTTAAATCGACAGTGTCCAAATCTCAGGCGTGTTAGGATAGTATAAAACTTTCTGCTATGGTATTCTGCTGATTTTGTGAACCAAGGACGACAGCCAAGAACATTATTAATCTTCGCATACCAAGTTCCTTTTACTGTTAGAGTTTCTTGCCAATGAGTGGACCAGTCTTGTTTTGACAAAAGTTTAAGTCTTGGTAGTAAATCAGAGTACGGTATAGCAACATTTTTAATGTCAATGTTGACATTTGCGGCGTCATTTGTAATGGCTCTAGCTAACTTATCGGCACTTTCGTTTCCAGATACTCCAATATGCGACGGAACCCACATAAAAACTATATCAATATTATTACTTTTGAGCTTGAAGTAGGTTGTTTTAATATCTTGTAGAATATAGTTACATCCGGTATCAAATCTGGTATTTTGCAAAGCTTTGAGACAGCTCATGCTGTCTGTTAGGACTAACCATTGAGTGCATTCTTGGGTGTTCTCCTCAATAAACTGTAGCGCAGCAAGAATAGCAAGACACTCCGCGGAAAATATGCTCATTTGGCCCGGGAGTTTAATTCCATGACCCGTTTTCAAATAAGGTATGTAAACAGCCATCGAAACATTATCATTATTTTTGGAACCATCTGTATAGATATGTCTATGCTGAGGGAAATTATCAGTAATTTCATATACTTCTTCTTTATTCTTTAAATCAGGGTGAATGTGGATATTCAGGTCACAAAAATGTGTATCATAAGATCCTGTGTAACATATCCAATTATTCTCAGTTTTATGAATGTTATACTGCTGATTGAACTCTACGATATCCGAGAAGTCATGAAACAGATAGGGGATTCGGGGTACATTCAAAGGAGAATATGTTGTATAGAGAAATTCAATTTTTCTGAGTAGGTGATGAGTAGATAGTGAAAGTAGTTTTAACAAAAACTTTGATTTTAAAAATTTGAATCTGAATTGAAGTGGAGGTATATTGCATTCCACCTGCAAAGAGTTAATGGGAGTAGTCTTCATAGCACCAGTAATGCATCTCAGATTATGATTCTGCAGGATATCTAATTTTTTTACTAATTTGGGATCAGACCCAAAACAAAAAAAGCCATATTCAAAATGACTCCTCACAATTGATTTATACAACATTAATAGAATTTTAGGATCAATTTTTGATAAACTTTTAATGACATTGAATGCCTTATAGGCTTTACCCAGCAAATATTCTATATATTTATTCCAAGAAAGGTTATTAGCAAATATGACACCCAAGAACTTGACTTCACTTTCCAATGGCAGACTAATATTATTATATACAATATCAACATCAAAATCACATTCACCAAACACAACAACTTTAGACTTTTCTGGACTTACATCTAAGTTTAGGTAACTGAAATAATTATTTAATTTTTTAAGAGCAGAATTAACTATAGAGGATACTTGTCGAATATCAGATCCAGAGAAGTAAATAACTAAGTCATCAGCAAATTGCAAATTTTTTACTTGTGGACCTAATATGTAGTTCAATTTATGTACATATAGTATATATATCAATGGGGATAATATGCCCCCTTGACACACACCCCTGTATGAATATCTTGGTCCAATTAACTGATTATTTGATTTCACATAAACCTCACGACCATGCAAAAATTCAAAAATCCAATTAACCAATTTTTCAGGAATACCAAGAGAAAGAAGTTCACCAGCTAAAATATGGTGATTCACATTATTAAAAGCACCAACGACATCGAAGAAGACACCAATAAGAACATTATCTTGTTTGAGAGAATCAAAAATATCAAGTTGAAGATGTGCTATACTCTCTCTAGAGGATCTACCCCTACGAAAACCAAACTGATTTGAAGGTAAAAGATGATTACTTTCAATGAAGAATTCAAGCCTTTGTTTAAGAAGTTGTTCAAACACTTTTCCCATGCATGATGTTAAAGCTATTGGCCGATATGAATTTGCTTTGGTTTTATCTTTGTTCGGTTTTAGAATAGGAACCAGACAATCCTTTTTCCAATCCAGAGGTATGGCAGAGGTAGACCACAACAAATTATAAACTTTCAAAATGATATTTTTGGCATTATCTGTAGTATGTTTTAACATTTTATAAGGAATACCATCGAGGCCATGTGCTGTATCTCGTCGTGAAAAAATTGCATTTTTAAATTCTTGAAAATTAAATGGTGCTAATAAATAATTACTATTACGTACAGGATTAATACTATTTACATATTGTAAAGGGGCCTCAACAGTATCTGGTGTATATTTTTTAAGAAATTCTGGAATCCAATCTGTATAAACATTTTTAAAAGAAACAGGTTGACCATTAAACCTCTTAGCAATCCTCCAGATTTTAGATATGGGTGTAGATCTATTTAGTGACTGACATAATGAAAGCCAACTTAAGTTTCTTTCTTTTTTTAAAACAATTTTTTTAACAGCTTGTAGCCTTTTAAACTTAAGAAAACTTTCTTCTGTAAGACTGTTTTTAAACTCAATATATGCCTTTTTACAATCTTCTACTGCTTTTGCACAATTTTTATTCCACCATGGTAGTGGTATACGTTTTTTGCGGATTCTGGACTGAAATTTCCTAACCGATTGATTTGATTGGTCAACAGAGAAAGACCTATTGCTGATAATAGCTGACTGCTGCAATGCAAGATCTAATAACGCAACCAAATCAGAATAACATTTTAATGGATTAGTTTGATCAATGTAAAAATTTTGTAATAAGTAATCAACGTTTTTGCTATATTTTTGCCAGTCTACTAAACGAAAATTGTAAGAAGTAGGAGGTGTAAGATAATCAGATGAATCATTATTATTATTACTAATAGTGATGTTTATAATTACAGGTAAATGATAGCTGCCCATAGGGTCGTCATGGACCGACCACTCACATTGCAATGCCAGAGAAGGTGATACCATAGTAAGATCCAAAGCATTCCTTTGCCATCTACTAGAACCAACAGTTGTCAACTGACCATCATTCAGAAGAACCAAGTTATTGTCGTCGATGCTTTCAAGAATATCACGACCACGTGTATCAATATTACTACAACCCCATGCTGTGTGCCGTGCGTTAAAATCGCCGGCAATCAACAAAGGGCCCGGTAAATTAGAAATTAAATTATTAAGTTTTATTTTAGAAAATGAAACATCACAATTACCAGGACTATACAAGGACATAAGCGAAATTTCTTTGTTGCCATACTGCAATCGCACAGCTATATTTTGAATTGAATCATCAAAAGAAGTGTCTATTTTAGCAAATTGTAAACTATTATGAACTAAAATGGCTACACCATTATGTCTTGTACCAGAATCTAATCTAATTATATTATAACCTTTCATATTAAAACGAATGTGAGGCTTTAGCCATGTTTCACATACTAAAGCTACATGAATCTGATACTCTTGCAAAAAATTTAATAATAAATATTTATGTGCAGGTAAACTCTGAGCATTCCATTGAACTATTCTTAAAATATCCATAAAAAATTAAATAATTTATTTCTTATTTTTTTTAATTGTTTCTAAGAGAGTATCTTTAATACTCTGAGTGGAAATAATTGTATCATTAGTTTTATTCATTGTTATCAATTTAACAACAGACTCAACAACCATATTCAGTATTTGATCAGAATTCAGGAGTGAAGCTAGCATTTCAATGGGATTTTGTTTCAGAGGAGGGAATGACTTCTCGTTTAATACAGCAGAATATGTTTTGCTTTGAGCTTTTTCTCTATTTAATTGTATTTTCTCTTTCTTAACAGGACATTGTGATGAGATGGCAACATGATTTCCCTTGCAGTGACAACAGATGGCTTCTTCAGATGATTTCAAGCAGAATTTAAAATTATGAGACTCACCACATATGGAGCAGCGTTCGGAGTTCTTGCAATATTTGGCAATATGCCCATACCTCAAGCATTTGAGGCACTGCTTCACTGGAGGAATGTAAGGACGCAGCTCGAAGCGCCAGCTGTTGAGATCGACGCTTTCAGGAAGCACCGGGCACGAAAAAGTAATTGAAACTGTTTTTGTGGGTTCTAATTTGATTAGCCCATTATCCATCTTTGACCTTCTCATGAATCGCCTAATACTCACAATATTTTTGGTTGTAGTCAGTGCGGAGTAAATCATTTCATTTGATAAATCTATTGGTACATGTGTAATTACTCCTGTTACCTCGCTGGCCGCCGCAGGGATGCTGGCAGCCAAACTGTAAGCGTCCAAAAATTTTTTATTTTGTAGTGCCGCATTAGCCAGGCCTGGCCGCTCAAAAATTACTCCAATCTTGTGTTTGTTAATTCTTTGCAATTGTTTGACGCCCTTGTTGTATCTCTTTAAACAATTAGCCAATGACATCATGTCACGGTTGCCTATAGGTTGGTCACTTTTCGTACTCTCTATGAATACAACATATTCGAAATTGCCGCCTTGTTCTGGATAAAACCGAACATAATTTGGGATTCTAAAATCTTTGTACTTATCCTCTTCCATTTTTTCTTCCAGGGACTTCGTGGAGCAGGTGTCACTGAAGTCGGACTCTCCACCTTCGCCTCCACTCCCGTCTTCAAGTTTTTTCTTTCGTTTTCGCCCACTCTTCTTCCCCATATTTACAGTTTTATTTTATTTACAACAATGAAATATTGATTATTTACACCTTTTTTATACAAATTATATACAAATTGCAACAATTAAATATTTTTTAGTTTTATTTGTTTGAAAAGACCGTCAATCCCGTCAAACGTTCCCGCGCTTTTTTTTTTTCTTGACACAACTGAATTGACATGACAGTGACAGAACCAAGGAGGTTTATAATAGGGAGTGAGTACTCTACAAAAATTTTCACGTATCGTTTAAAAGAAATTCAACTTTATTGCATTTGACATAGAGTTGAAATTCTATCGACGACATTGACTGAAGGCACTACTGTGTGAATGAGACAACACCATGTGGAGGTCGGTGTCTCGTTCGCACAATTGCCATTACTAAATGTAAGGTTGTGGCAATGAGACCAGCCTTTCTATTGTCTAATTTAAAAATCTATCGCAATCGCTTTCAGGATGTAACACATTGAAGCTTCTTTTTGTTACAAATGAAAACTTACTAAAGAAATGCAGCAATGTGTCACATCCATCTGTCAAACGAAAGCGATTGCGATAGATTTTTAAAATTAGACAATTAGCCCCCTGGAGACTTTTGTATACACGTTTATTGAGCAGTAGCTCACACTCTTACACTTTACAACATGTTACAACAGATAGCTTTCCTAATATAACTCTAAGACAACCTTTCGATACCACGGCTTTACAATGACTACGTCAAACTACATGTGCAGGCATCTGCCTGCACATGTAGTTTGACGTAGTCATGACATAATCAAACTCACTTGAATTCCGAATGTGCCATAGAGCAGAGCATATAGGTTAGGAACCTCCCTCAACACACCCCCTCAATCTGCTGCACATGCTGGCCATACTGACTAAAACAGTTTTCTACCTACCAGTGCAACCAAAGTACATTAACCTTTAACCCAACCCAGGAACCTAACTTTACCTAACCCAGACGACAAAATTTCTAAACATAAAATAATCCAAACCAAAGACCTAACTAACTAAACCTCAAACTCAACCAAAGAATTATCAAAATACACTTGGATATCAAAAACATTTCATTTTAAATGATGATTCATTTACTTTCTAATCCCACACCCCCTTAAATGAATCATTATTTAACGCACCCCCTTAACGAACTTTACAAAACTATTTGGAATTAAGTGGCGTTAAGTTTTTATCACACATTTACTTTTTATAATTGATTGTATTTGATAGTTGTTAATTTGAATTTGTACTATATTTGTATTTTGTATGTCGTGTTAGTAGGAATAATTGTAATGAGGCAGTAGGTTAAAAAGGTAGATCTTCCTTCTTCAATATCATTACATTTGATTATAAAAACTTCTTCTTCTCAACTTCATCATCAATCATCATAATAACTCCTGCTCGATCTCCTCATACAATCACCTTCAAAAAATAAACTTATTCCCAAAAAACCGGTTCTTCACAAAATAATAAAAATTTTCATAACTTTCTTCACCTTCATTTGTTTCACCGTCACTTGTTCTGCCTTCGTTTGTTTGATTCTCATTTGTTCTACCATCTCTTGTTTCTCTAAAACTTCTATTTCTCCTTTCTCAATCTCCTCGAAATTCTTCATTGCTATCTGTTGAATTTTTTGACTTGTTTCCTCCTTCTGTTTGTTTATCTCTTCATCATACTTTCCACGGCCAAAAGTGTAATTTCAAATTCAATTTTAAAATTCAGATAAAATTCACCAGCCAAAGATTTTCACCAGCTTTATCTTATCATAATTTAAATCTATCTTCATTCCTCATTTTATTTTATTTCTTATCATCACTATCTGTATTTTAAACTTTCATTTCATCGCCCTTAGCAACACTATTTTGTCAACAAACTCCGTTGCTAAGGTCTCTATGCAATTCTGTCAGTTATCTGTTATCTCAAACTAATCATCTCAAATGCAAAACTCACTATTTCTCATATTATTTTCACTCCCGGTCTCTATAGGGCTACAACCTTTACCCTGGGCCCATAACCTGAAGGGTTGTGGCAATGAGACCAGGAGACTTTTGTATACACGTTTATTGAGCAGTAGCTCACACTCTTACACTTTACAACATGTTACAACAGATAGCTTTCCTAATATAACTCTAAGACAACCTTTCGATACCACGGCTTTACAATGACTACGTCAAACTACATGTGCAGGCAGATTGACATAATCAAACTCACTTGAATTGAATTCTGAATGTGCCATAGAGCAGAGCATATAGGTTAGGAACCTCCCTCAACACTAAACAATAATACCACGATAGTAGGACAAAAAATATGTACGTTACCAATCAAGTAGTGTATCAAAATTATGGTTTCGGAATGGGAAGTCGAATATATACTATTTAAATATTAATTTAGAATGACACATAATAATTGTAATATAAAACAGAACTTACTCTTTTGATTTAATTAGATATCTAAAATAATGCTAATCGGTGAGGTGGTAATAAATAGAAGTGTCAATCTTGGCAACTTTTTTTTTTTTTTTAATTATTTATTTATCACATAAATGTTACAATGAGACTTATTCACTATAGCTAACACAAAGGAAACCACTAAGGTTTGTATAATGTGTTAGGATTCTACAACGAGATTATCAAAATTATTATTATTTCTTACATTTTGTAGAACTTGTGTAACAATGATTCAATATTAACATTGTTTCAATCTTTCAACATTAAATATGAGAAAAAGAACATTGCATTCCACTTTCCAAAAAGTATTGTTTTAGTTTAATCTTTATATTGTCGGGTGTAATGCTTTTAATCAAATCGGGAGGTAGTTCATTTATTAATCTCTTTTATTATATATCTTTTATTAACTCCGATTTTGACCTTGGCGCCGAATTTCAATTTAAGAATTTCAATCTATAGGAAATGTTACTTTACAAAACTAGTGTGACCATAAATACTGCACCATTTCAGATTTCCAAAAAAACAAAATTGTTCTATTGAAATGGCTAGAGGTCGCAGGCGAGACGGTAAAATTAATAATATTAATAATATTAATAATAATAATAATAATTCATGTTTGTGCGCCTATTTCGATGAAACTCGGTTTTTGGTACTATTTCAACATGAAAATAACAACGCAATGTGGAAAATTTAAAAAATTCAAGATGGCGGCCAACTTTTTTGTTTTTAGGCCGATTTCGATGAAACTCGGTTTTTGGAACTATTTTGACAAGAAATTAACAACGCAATTTTTAAAAAACTAAAACTCCAAGATGGTGGCCATCTTTTTTGTTTTTGGGCCGATTTCGATGAAACTTGGTTTTCGGAACTATTTTGACAAGATAATATCAATGCAATTTTTAAAAAACTAAAAATCCAAGATGGCGGCCAACTTTTTTGTTTTTGGGCCGATTTTGATGAAACTCGGTTTTTAGTACGATTTTGACAAGAAAATAACAACGCAATGTTGAAAATTTAAAAATCCAAGATGGCGGTCAACTTTTTTGTTTTAGGGCCGATTTTGATGAAACTCGGTTTTTAGTACGATTTTAACAAGAAAATAACAACGCAATATTGAAAATTTAAAAAAATCCAAGATGGCGGTCAACTTTTTTTGTTTTTGGGCCGATTTCGATGAAACTTGGTTTTTGGTACGATTTTGACAAGAAAATAACAACACAATGTTAAAAAAATTAAAAATCCAAGATGGCGGCCAACTTTTTTTGTTTTTGGGCCGATTTCGATGAAACTTGGTTTTTGGAACTATTGTGACAAGAAAATAACAACGCAATTTGTAAAAAACTAAAAATCCAAGATGGCGGCCAATTTTTTTGTTTTTGGGCCGATTTTGATGAAACTCGGTTTTTAGTACGATTTTGACAAGAAAATAACAACACAATGTTAAAAATTTTAAAAATCCAAGATAGAATAGAATAGAATAGATAGAATAGAATAATTATTTATTTTCAATAAGTGCACATACATGTTTTTGTACAAGATTTACATAGGAACAGTATATAACGTGTGCCTGAACTAGGAAATCCTGTGTTTCAGGTGATTTAGGAAAAATAATATTCACAGAATTAATAAATCACGAACTTATTTAGAAAAGCAAAAAATATTTTTACACAATAAAGGTTTAAAGTATACATACATTACCAATTATTTTTAGATTAAAACTTAAATAAAATTACAATACTATTTTAATACAACCAATAGTCTCTCTGTATCTTCATAGGACATGCTTTGTAGGACGTTTTTTAAATTGATCTTACAATTTCTATAATTAAGTGGGTAGATGTTTGCTGTACGATTTAATCTATTGTACAGCAGCGGGCCCAGGAATAAATAGAATTTTCTTGTAAAAGCGTAATTAGTAGAAACTCTTTGAGTGCAAACTATATATTTGCGTCTTTTATTAATTATGTCAGAGCTAAATGAAAGTGCTGAGTGTTGTTTTAATACAACGTTCATTATAAATAATTGTCGAACTGTTAACAAATTACAGGACTTATACAAAAGGTTAGTAGGAAATAGAAAAGGGCGGCAAGTTGACACTTTGAGAATCGCTCTCTGTGCTCTCTCTGTGGTTAATAACAATGTTTTACATGCACCTCCCCATGTCGTGATACAGTAAGTTAATATTGATTCACATAGCGCAAAGTACACCTGTCTTATTATTGTCGGTACAGCAATATGTCGTAACTTTTTGAATACAAATATTAACTTACGTAATCTGCTATTTAAAGCCGCAATATGTGGCTTAAATGAAAGATTTTCATCTAATATTATACCCAGGTATTTAGTTTTATCTGTTTGATTAATTTTGGGGCACATGCATTGATTAGCCGAATGGACTCTACAATAATGAGCGTGAAGTGCTGGCCTAGTGTTAGGAAAACATTGTTTACGCACAGAAAACTTAATATAGTTAGTTTTTTCGGCATTTAGTGTTAAAAGGTTATTTTTAAGCCAATTATTTACAACATTGTTATTGAATTATATACAAGATGGCGGCCAACTTTTTTGTTTTTGGGCTGATTTCGATGAAACTCAGTTTTTGGAACTATTTTGACAAGAAAATAACAACGCAATTTTTAAAAAACTAAAAATCCAAGATGGCGGCCAATTTTTTTTGTTTTTGGGCCGATTTTGATGAAACTCGGTTTTTGGTACGATTTTGACAAGAAAATAACAACGCAATGTTGAAAATACATAAAAATCCAAGATGGCGGCCAACTTTTTTGTTATTGGGCCGATTTCGATGAAACTTGGTTTTTGGAACTATTGTGACAAGAAAATAACAACGCAATTTTTAAAAAACTAAAAATCCAAGATGGCGGCCAACTTTTTTGTTTTTGGGCCGATTTTGATGAAACTCGGTTTTCAGTACGATTTTGACAAGAAAATAACAACGCAATGTTGAAAATTAAAAAAATCCAAGATGGCGGTCAACTTTTTTGTTTTTGGGCCGATTTTGATGAAACTCGGTTTTTAGTACGATTTTGACAAGAAAATAACAACGCAATATTGAAAACTTAAAAAATCCAAGATGGCGGTCAACTTTTTTGTTTTTGGGCCGATTTCGATGAAACTTGGTTTTTGGTACGATTTTGACAAGAAAATAACAACACAATACTAAATAATGTACTAGAAAAAATACGACTCGCACCAGATCAATACTCAGACGGGAATCGAACCCGCGACCTTTGGATATCCGGTCCAATGCTCTGACCGCTGAGCTACCGAGTCACTAGTGACATCGTCGAATTTTTCCTAGTATATCTTAAACTCTTACGCTGTAAGCCAGCGTTATTTCACCAATGTGAGGAATTATACCTCGACATTCAATTGAAATATCTTTCCAGATATTTTAACAATTGATTAAGATGAAATAGCTATATAATTTTTAAATTTGAGATTTTTGCATTTACAATGCTATTTTTAAACAATACTAAATAATGTACTAGAAAAAATACGACTCGCACCAGATCAATACTCAGACGGGAATCGAACCCGCGACCTTTGGATATCCGGTCCAATGCTCTGACCGCTGAGCTACCGAGTCACTAGTGACATCGTCGAATTTTTCCTAGTATATCTTAAACTCTTACGCTGTAAGCCAGCGTTATTTCACCAATGTGAGGAATTATACCTCGACATTCAATTGAAATATCTTTCCAGATATTTTAACAATTGATTAAGATGAAATAGCTATATAATTTGATCTGGTGCGAGTCGTATTTTTTCTAGTACATTATTTAGTATTGTTTAAAAATAGCATTGTAAATGCAAAAATCTCAAATTTAAAAGTTATATAGCTATTTCATCTTAATCAATTGTTAAAATATCTGGAAAGATATTTCAATTGAATGTCGAGGTATAATTCCTCACCTTGGTGAAATAACGCTGGCTTACAGCGTAAGAGTTTAAGATATACTAGGAAAAATTCGACGATGTCACTAGTGACTCGGTAGCTCAGCGGTCAGAGCATTGGACCGGATATCCAAAGGTCGCGGGTTCGATTCCCGTCTGAGTATTGATGTGGTGCGAGTCGTATTTTTTCTAGTACATTATTTAGTATTGTTTAAAAATAGCATTGTAAATGCAAAAATCTCAAATTTAAAAATTATATAGCTATTTCATCTTAATCAATTGTTAAAATATCTGGAAAGATATTTCAATTGAATGTCGAGGTATAATTCCTCACATTGGTGAAATAACGCTGGCTTACAGCGTAAGAGTTTAAGATATACTAGGAAAAATTCGACGATGTCACTAGTGACTCGGTAGCTCAGCGGTCAGAGCATTGGACCGGATATCCAAAGGTCGCGGGTTCGATTCCCGTCTGAGTATTGATCTGGTGCGAGTCGTATTTTTTCTAGTACATTATTTAGTATTGTTTAAAAATAGCATTGTAAATGCAAAAATCTCAAATTTAAAAATTATATAGCTATTTCATCTTAATCAATTGTTAAAATATCTGGAAAGATATTTCAATTGAATGTCGAGGTATAATTCCTCACATTGGTGAAATAACGCTGGCTTACAGCGTAAGAGTTTAAGATATACTAGGAAAAATTCGACGATGTCACTAGTGACTCGGTAGCTCAGCGGTCAGAGCATTGGACCGGATATCCAAAGGTCGCGGGTTCGATTCCCGTCTGAGTATTGATCTGGTGCGAGTCGTATTTTTTCTAGTACATTATTTAGTATTGTTTAAAAATAGCATTGTAAATGCAAAAATCTCAAATTTAAAAATTATATAGCTATTTCATCTTAATCAATTGTTAAAATATCTGGAAAGATATTTCAATTGAATGTCGAGGTATAATTCCTCACATTGGTGAAATAACGCTGGCTTACAGCGTAAGAGTTTAAGATATACTAGGAAAAATTCGACGATGTCACTAGTGACTCGGTAGCTCAGCGGTCAGAGCATTGGACCGGATATCCAAAGGTCGCGGGTTCGATTCCCGTCTGAGTATTGATCTGGTGCGAGTCGTATTTTTTCTAGTACATTATTTAGTATTGTTTAAAAATAGCATTGTAAATGCAAAAATCTCAAATTTAAAAATTATATAGCTATTTCATCTTAATCAATTGTTAAAATATCTGGAAAGATATTTCAATTGAATGTCGAGGTATAATTCCTCACATTGGTGAAATAACGCTGGCTTACAGCGTAAGAGTTTAAGATATACTAGGAAAAATTCGACGATGTCACTAGTGACTCGGTAGCTCAGCGGTCAGAGCATTGGACCGGATATCCAAAGGTCGCGGGTTCGATTCCCGTCTGAGTATTGATCTGGTGCGAGTCGTATTTTTTCTAGTACATTATTTAGTATTGTTTAAAAATAGCATTGTAAATGCAAAAATCTCAAATTTAAAAATTATATAGCTATTTCATCTTAATCAATTGTTAAAATATCTGGAAAGATATTTCAATTGAATGTCGAGGTATAATTCCTCACATTGGTGAAATAACGCTTGCTTACAGCGTAAGAGTTTAAGATATACTAGGAAAAATTCGACGATGTCACTAGTGACTCGGTAGCTCAGCGGTCAGAGCATTGGACCGGATATCCAAAGGTCGCGGGTTCGATTCCCGTCTGAGTATTGATCTGGTGCGAGTCGTATTTTTTCTAGTACATTATTTAGTATTGTTTAAAAATAGCATTGTAAATGCAAAAATCTCAAATTTAAAAATTATATAGCTATTTCATCTTAATCAATTGTTAAAATATCTGGAAAGATATTTCAATTGAATGTCGAGGTATAATTCCTCACATTGGTGAAATAACGCTGGCTTACAGCGTAAGAGTTTAAGATATACTAGGAAAAATTCGACGATGTCACTAGTGACTCGGTAGCTCAGCGGTCAGAGCATTGGACCGGATATCCAAAGGTCGCGGGTTCGATTCCCGTCTGAGTATTGATCTGGTGCGAGTCGTATTTTTTCTAGTACATTATTTAGTATTGTTTAAAAATAGCATTGTAAATGCAAAAATCTCAAATTTAAAAATTATATAGCTATTTCATCTTAATCAATTGTTAAAATATCTGGAAAGATATTTCAATTGAATGTCGAGGTATAATTCCTCACATTGGTGAAATAACGCTGGCTTACAGCGTAAGAGTTTAAGATATACTAGGAAAAATTCGACGATGTCACTAGTGACTCGGTAGCTCAGCGGTCAGAGCATTGGACCGGATATCCAAAGGTCGCGGGTTCGATTCCCGTCTGAGTATTGATCTGGTGCGAGTCGTATTTTTTCTAGTACATTATTTAGTATTGTTTAAAAATAGCATTGTAAATGCAAAAATCTCAAATTTAAAAATTATATAGCTATTTCATCTTAATCAATTGTTAAAATATCTGGAAAGATATTTCAATTGAATGTCGAGGTATAATTCCTCACATTGGTGAAATAACGCTGGCTTACAGCGTAAGAGTTTAAGATATACTAGGAAAAATTCGACGATGTCACTAGTGACTCGGTAGCTCAGCGGTCAGAGCATTGGACCGGATATCCAAAGGTCGCGGGTTCGATTCCCGTCTGAGTATTGATCTGGTGCGAGTCGTATTTTTTCTAGTACATTATTTAGTATTGTTTAAAAATAGCATTGTAAATGCAAAAATCTCAAATTTAAAAATTATATAGCTATTTCATCTTAATCAATTGTTAAAATATCTGGAAAGATATTTCAATTGAATGTCGAGGTATAATTCCTCACATTGGTGAAATAACGCTGGCTTACAGCGTAAGAGTTTAAGATATACTAGGAAAAATTCGATGATGTCACTAGTGACTCGGTAGCTCAGCGGTCAGAGCATTGGACCGGATATCCAAAGGTCGCGGGTTCGATTCCCGTCTGAGTATTGATCTGGTGCGAGTCGTATTTTTTCTAGTACATTATTTAGTATTGTTTAAAAATAGCATTGTAAATGCAAAAATCTCAAATTTAAAAATTATATAGCTATTTCATCTTAATCAATTGTTAAAATATCTGGAAAGATATTTCAATTGAATGTCGAGGTATAATTCCTCACATTGGTGAAATAACGCTGGCTTACAGCGTAAGAGTTTAAGATATACTAGGAAAAATTCGACGATGTCACTAGTGACTCGGTAGCTCAGCGGTCAGAGCATTGGACCGGATATCCAAAGGTCGCGGGTTCGATTCCCGTCTGAGTATTGATCTGGTGCGAGTCGTATTTTTTCTAGTACATTATTTAGTATTGTTTAAAAATAGCATTGTAAATGCAAAAATCTCAAATTTAAAAAAATAACAACACAATGTTAAAAAATTTAAAAATCCAAGATGGCGGCCAACTTTTTTGTTTTTGGGCCGATTTCGATGAAACTCAGTTTTTGGAACTATTTTGACAAGAAAATAACAACGCATTTTTTAAAAAACTAAAAATCCAAGATGGCGGCCAACTTTTTTGTTTTTGGGCCGATTTTGATGAAACTCGGTTTTTGGTACGATTTTGACAAGAAAATAACAACGCAATGTTGAAAACTTACAAAATTCAAGATGGTGGCCAACTTTTTTGTTCTTGGGCCGATTTCAATGAAACTTGGTTTTTGATACTATTTTGACAAGAAAATAACAATGCAATTTTATAAATACAAAAAATCCGAGATGGCGGCCAACTGTTTTGCTTGTGGGCTGATTTTGATGAAACTCGGGTTTTGGTATTATTTTGACAAGAAAACAGCAACTAACACCCGATTGCACTAAACTTAAGGATCGCCTAAGTCTGTTCCTAACTACAACACGACCAAATTAAAACGGTGTCAAACTTAGCGGTCATGTAGCTGTCATTCGCCTACTTAACTTGGTCGAGTTGTAGTTAAGAAAAGACTTAGGCGATTCTTAAGTTTAGTGCAATTGGGTGGGAATGTCATAAAAAAATTCTAAGATGGCAGCCAAATTATTTATTTGTTTTTTCAACCGAGTCACATCAAAATCAACCCAAAAACAAATTAGCAGCCATTTTGATATTTTTTGATTGTTTACATTGAGTTGTTATTTTCTTGTCTAATTAGTACCAAAAACCGAGTTTCATCGAAATCGGCCCAAAAACAAACAAGTTGGCTGCCATCTTGGATTTTTTATTTTTTTCAATACATATTGTGTTATTATTTTCTTGTCAAATTAGTACTAAAAACCGAGTTTCATTCAAATCAGCCCACAAATAAAAAAGGTTGGCTGCCATATTTTTTTTATATTTTTAACATTTCTTTGTTATATTTTTATCAAAATAGTAACAAAATCGAGTTTCATAAAATAAGCCCACTAACAATATAGTTGGCCGCCATTTTGTTTTTTTTTTATATTTAAAACATTGTGTCGTCGTAAATCTCTTGCACCCATTTTATTAACTTCACAAGTAAAGAAATTGGTGCAAGTATTTTAGACCTTATTGACATCTTTACCAAAATATAAGTTGTTAATGAAACAGCAAAGTAAATGTACAAGTATAATTATGGGAAAAAGCAATCGAATTTCAAACGTCAATAAAGTCGAAAATCGTTTGCATCTTTTGTTAACTACAGATCACTAGACAATGTTTTCCTACTTTTACTTGTTTTTCCAACATTTATTTGTTTTTCCGAAGTTCACGCACATTGCATTTTTATTAAAAATTGGAATAAACTTTAAAGTTGCGTAATTATTTACACTTGAAATTAAATTGAATTGAATAAACTAGATTTTAATTGGTTGAATTACCATATTTAAAAACAAAACAAAAAAACAACTTTATAAAAACGTGATAAATAATTTGTTCTTATTTTTTTTTTATAAATATTAATTTTCTTTTTTTAGTTAACTAAACTAAAAATATACCACCGCCTATCAGAGTACTCGTCAAGACCATTCAAACGAGTCCAAACTCGATGGGGTTGAAAGGTTTTATTGCAGAGTTCCTGTGGCCTTCTTCCGACTCCATCATCAGACTCTTGGATACTATTACCCAACAGAGCACTCGTCAAGACGATTCAAACGAGCCCAAACTCGATGGGGTTGCATGATTTCAATATTGAGTTCCTATGGCATGGAATTCAGACTTCATCATCCCACCCTGAACCTCGTCTCCCGTCAGAGTACTTGTCAAGACAATTCTAATAAGCCCAAACACGATGGGGTTGTATAGTTTCATTCATCATAGAGTTCCTGTGGTGTTCTTCCGGCTCCATTATCAGATCACCTCAATGACACTGTAATATTGCATTTCCTTCCATTTCTGACCTGTGTTCAAAGTTTCAAGTCTCTAGCTCATCGGGAATTCAGTATAAAATCGTTTGCAAAATTTGTGCTCAAACAAACAAAAGAGCAAGCAACCTAATAAAAACGCGGTAAAAAGTGTTAATTATAAATAACGAACTACCTAGGTATTTAAGTTTATATTAAACAGTTTAAAGTATTATGTATGTCTCCGGCCAACCATACGGTTTGGTCACCCTAATGAAGAAAAGGACACATACATCTACTTGACCTCTCTGTCGGCTCGTTTTGGGGCGAAGCACTCAATCCGGTTTATAGTACTATTTCCATGGACAGAACATTTGACATGCGTACATTCCAGCAGAACAATCATCAAGTCATCGGTCACCACAGAGTAAATTTTAACAATCGATTGTTGCACCATATGCTCTAAGGTTGCACCAAATATATCAAGACAGTTAACTACTCGGTAAGATCTGTCGAAGTAGCCACCCAGAACTACAATAAAAGTCTCAGCTTCACAAAGTCAAAGTCAAATAAACTTTATTTAAATAAACTTAATAGATAAGTACTTTTGAATCGTCTATATTTTCCTACCACACAACCAAGATCGCGCCTATTTCCATTAACCCACATATTGTTTAGTTGCGTAGTGGTATCTTGTACCACAAAACTGCACCAATTTTAAGAGACAATGGTATCGATTCGGTTGGCACGACTTAACTAAATTGACAGGACTAAACTTAATTTTAGCATTCTGTTTTTGTCTTTTTAATACAGAAAGAAAAGGATGGAAAACTGAATTTAGTTTAGTCCTGTCAATTTAGTTATGTCGTTGCCAACCGAATCGTCACCAATATCCACTATGAAACAATTTGCGAATAATTAAAATAGTCACCAAACTGTACTCGACAAAAAGGCGCCAAAAACTCCTTATTTATTTTTATCTTATGGTGTTAGAATACGGAGCGAGAAAAAAAGAAACTGACGTTTTAATTTAGGATGTATGCCTAAATTCTATCTCTTCCTATTAAAAAGTTGAAAGAATTATTAAAAAAAATACTTGTCAATGTGGTGATTTTTGTTGAGTGAGTTGTTTATTATTACAATAAATTCCAGAAATAAGAGTTTTAATTGAGAAGTGTACGAACATTTTCAGAAAGTGATACTTATTCTTCCGTGTACCTTTCGAACCGCTACTTATTTGGCGGTGACGCGTTCAATAACATCGATTCGATTTCATTGTCTTCGAGAGGCCGAAGGTGATCGGAGTAGGTATGTCCCACATTACCTGTAAAATAACGAAAAAATATCAGTTATCTATAACGACGCGCAAATGATACTTACCAAGTGTATATCTAACGAAATCGTATTTTATTAACTGTATATTAGGTAAGTTTATGTTTTGTTGTTCCATTTGTTTGAATTCATAAGTATCTGAATGTGCTATCTTGTTTCAGTTATGGAAGCAATGGATATTCAAGCTGTGGAGTCAAAGCTGAGTGATGTGACTGTTACGGCTATTCCAATGAGCAGTAAAAATGTACACAAGGACCTGGGACATGGTGGAAGCAGCCACGCAACTATTTCTACCGTGCCTGCCTCTTCGCCGTCTTCTGTCGGAAAAGATAAAGACAACGGCACTTCTAAGTATGCCCAGTTACTAGCTGTTATAGAAGAAATGGGTAAAGAAGTTCGGCCAAGCTATTCTGGCAGTCGTAGTTCTGCCGAGCGCCTGAAACGTGGCATAGTCCATGCTCGCATTCTTGTGAGAGAGTGCCTCATTGAAACTGAGAGGTCGGCTCGGCAGTAGTTTGCCACACAAAATATTATCGCAGTCAATTTTTAACCTTTACTATACATTGGTACATCTCTATTTAAATATTGTTAAACCATTTAAATAACTGCCAGATTTAACTGTAACAATTAAAATAATAATAATAAAAAACAGCAAAATTAAGTTTTTAATAATCAACTTATTTTATGCAAATATTTTGTGAATATTTTGTGAATGAGCATGGGAACAGTATCCTAAAATACATTTTTCAAGATATTCTCATAATTTTAAATGTTGTCATCATTAGTTAACTTTCTCTCAGGGTTGAGATCTTATTTGTTAGAATATAATATATAATTCAGGGTATGTAGATTTATATAAGAACAGTGAATTTTCTTAGTAACTTTTAATGATTTTTTATTAAAGAGGACTCCAATTCAGGGGAATTTAGTCTGGATATAAAGTTGATTTTTCCATATTAAAGGACATAATTCTCTTTGTTATTTGTATAACATGTTGGTACCGATGACAGTTAATTTTAAACTGCTAATAATAACTAAGTGGTGGATAAAATATAACATGAGAAGACCTGGCAGTTGTCAATATGATCAAATATAAATATTTCAAGTATCAGATGTAATGACCTGAAAATCAGGCTGTGATTGCAACATTTATTGTGAACATCTACCTCAAAACTCAAGAAACAATAATATTTTTAATGTTTATATGTTGTATGTATATGCAGTGATGTCATTTTGATGTCTATTAATTATATTAACCAGATAATAAGTAAAAAAAAGTTTTCTTAAGACAATTTATTTACTAGAAAGTCAAATATGTTTCCTTTGAGTGAAGGACTTGTTACTATTAATACACAAACAACATTGAGATCCTATTAGAGAACATTACGAAAGTGACTTTATATTTGCAAATAAGAAATAACAATTGATATTATTTATAGATATTAATTATCAATTATTTTATGAAAGTGAAACCAATCTTGTGACCTCATCATAGAGTATGTAAAATAGATTAAGAGAAATTATGCTCATTGACTCTTGATATTTTTTTTGTAGATATAAGTTGTATATATTTTAGTTTTAATGTCTTTCAAATTAAGTTATATTCCTACAGTTTTTAGTTTTCATGTAGAACCAAATCTTGATGTAAGTTGATTTAACCCAAATTATTGAAGACGTATTTTGCAAGAGCCATATTACAGTGTGTTTCATACAATTTCTGCAATAAGTTTAGAAATGATTGGTCCAACAGCCGAAAAGTATACTTTTTAATGTAGTTAGTATTAAGAAGAAATTACGAAATAGTTTTAAATTTGAAAACTAAGTTACCAATTTATTTGTAATGTACTTACACACTTCTTTCATTATTTTATTATTGAAAATAGTTTCTTAGTCAATGTAGATTAAACCTCATTTTTTTAAACCGTTTTTCAGACAAGTAAAATATGTCTCTATGTAATGAATGTTTATACTAAATCTTATGAAGATATTGTGGTGTAAAACCACCTAAAATTGTATACGGATTTGCCTTCTGTTTATGAAATTTTATTGATAAATTACATAATAATAGGAGATGGAACAAAATTACTATTAACATTATTTTAAAACGCTTCACATTTGCTTTGTAACATATTGCTCCTATGCATTTATCTTAAGATACTTAAACAATGTCCTATGGCGCAACCCGGAAAGATCACCTCTAGGTAATTGGTTGATTAATAAAATACCATGAAAAATATCAATTACCTACTAAACAAGTTACCAGCTTAATGATTATTCCAATGTTTCAATTACTTGATGAAAATCTATTTTTCATAATAATTATGTAAAATGTGTCTTGTCTTTATCGTGTCAGCTGTTAAGATTAAGAATTAAAATAATATTACGTTTTCATTATAAAATGTAAGTGGCGAACCATGAGACAGTACAAATTTTAGCAAATTATATTTCCTATTTAGATGAATGCGGCAGAGATTAATGTTAAAACATTACAGTTTACGAAATATAGCGTTAGATTGCTGTATTTATTCATGTACGGACATATTTTTTATTAAGAATAAATGGGTCATAAAATAATAATTTAAGATTTATTTCATTTAATTCAATTCCCCGTTGTACACTGGTTTCTATGGTGTCGCCATTTATAAGGTTCCGGTTTCGATCCTTAGCTGGGTCAATTCTAAACTGGGTGTTTGTAGAACCGTCTTTGTTACTGATTTCTATAACACGAGACATGCTTAGCTACCTCCAGTTTGGAATCGAGCTGTTTTTTTCTGATTCCCGTCCTGAGATAAATCAGATCAGATAATATGACTAAGGTGACCACGAAATTTTTACACTATAAACTCTTCTCTAACATAACATAACACTCAAGTGGGAATTGATTCCCATCTGAGTTTAGCTCATGTATTGTCCGTTAAATCAAATTAAAAATATTGCAGATGTCTGTGAGCTGGAAGAACAAATGGCGCTGGCACACGGCGTACAGCGCAGACTCGGTGGAGTGGTGTCCCGTGGAGCCCTACCAAAACGTGCTGGTCTGCGGAACATACCAACTTGATAGCAATCCACAGGGTCAGTTACTGCAAAGTTATAAAAAGTTTGGTCGGCTTCAGACAGAAGAAGTAGCTGGATCACTTTAGTGCAAAATATGGGTTCACATAGTAAAATTGTTGGATTGCAAATTGGAACTTGCTGAATAAAATTGGTTGTAAACTTAGAATAATTACACCCAGAAGCCGTGTGCTCGTATGCAAAGTGAGGCAACTAATACTGAGCCAAAAATGGCTCAGTTTTCAGATTTACATCCTTCATACGTTACCTACCTAATCGTAACTAAAATCCAATAATGTAGTAACTAATCTCCCTAAGGTAGGGAAATTGAAACTGTTTTGTACTTATTAGGTATAATTATGGACAATAAAAATCTGAAAACGGCGCCATTATGGCTTTTTTAGTTGCCTCACTTTTGACAGTGCGCTTTGAAGGGAATTATTGTTCTAGGTGTTATTATTCTAAGGGTGTAAAATTTTCAGCATTTTTGATGGCGACTATATACATCTGTTACTTGTATTTTTGGTATACCTAATTAATTAAGAGTGAGTACCTATTTGTTTTACAAAAGTTTGGGTACATTAACTCAATCGGTAATCAAACTCGGGATTTGAAGGAAATCACCAGAACCAGCAGTTTTGCCACTCAACCATAGAGGCATCAACATTTTAGGTGATACAGTATGCAGCTCTGCTTCTTACTGTTTCTTGTACAGTGCGAATCACGAAAGATTACCACAAATGGCGCCCATCTTCGCATAAATAATATTTCATATACATATAGATATACAGTGCCTTTGGCTTGAACTAGCGATAATTTAAAGACGTGAAATACACCTAATTTTATCGTCAAAAACACCCACATGTTGGGGTCTATTCCCACTCCTGTTGGAATGGCCGCCATTTTAAATTTGACTTTTTATTTTAGACGATCCTGTAGAAACATATTAATTTCTCCGGATTTAGAAATCCTACAGTTATAATAAAAATACTGTTTGAAATGTAATAATATCACCAATCAATTTAAAAGATAAAATGTGTAAATTTCTGGTTTAAATACGTCATAAAAAATTACTGAAATAAAATGTTATACGAAATTTGTGCGATTTTTTTGAGTTTTTATTACATTTCTCAAAAACTAGGACATTAATGTCCACTTTTTTTGCATTATTCAAATACACAGGGATATTATCTACAAAACGTTTTTAAAATTTATTGCTATATGTTGCATATTTCGAGAGTTATTTTTGTTTGAACTATGACCCTTACGTAACCAAAAAATGATTATTTTTGAAAATGGACATAATTACAAGCATTTTGAACATATTTTAAATTAGGTTGATAATTTTATCTGAATACTAATTTCATCAAATGATAAGATCTAGTTTTTATTTTTTTTATTTTCGAAAATAACCATTTAGTGCTTGTAAGGGTCATATTCAAACAACAATAGCTCTCGAAATATGCAACATAGAGCAATAAATTTCAAAGTCGTTCTGTAGATAATATCCCTGTGTATATGAATAATGCAAAAAAAGTAGACATTAATGTCCTAGTTTTTGAGAAATGTAATAAAAACTCAAAAAAATCACACAAATTTCATATAAAATTTTATTTCAGTAATTTTTTATGACGTATTTAAACCAAAAATGTAAACATTTTATTTTATAAATAAATAGGTGATATTATTAGCTTTTAAGGGGCGGTAATAGGAAAACATGGTTTGCGCGGGCCATATCTTTATATAGAAAACGTAAACTTGTAGCCACCAAAAAAATCATACGACAAGTTAAAGAGTTTACCTAGTTGCTACAAACATTAAATTGCGTATAAACCTCACAGATGATTATAAAAAAAAATCAGCTTATCATCAAAAGCGCTTGTCGCGGGCCATATTTTTGGCGTAAATAATAGCGTAAACGTATTGAATTCTACATCAAAATACACTTTAACGTACTGTGCAGTTGCTCCAATAACTTTTTTTCAAGAAAGATAATTGTGCTAAAGATAATGATGAAAAAACAACGAAAAACATCGAAAAAGTGCAGAAGTGAGGTTATTTTCCATACTCTTTACACGTAAAGAGAAAAAGACAGAGACAAATGATTTCGCGTAACGGAGCCTTAAATAGTATTTTTGTTATAACTGTATGACTTCTAAATCCGGAGAAATTAATATTTTTCTGCAGGGTCATCTAAAATAAAAAGTCAAATTTAAAATGGCGGCCATTCCAACAGGAGAGGGGATAGACCCCAACATGTGGGTGTTTTTATCGATAAAATTAGGTGTATTTCACGCCTTTAAATTATTGCTAGTTCAAGACCAAAGGCACTGTATAAATTTTATCTAAATGAAATATTATTTTGTCTTAAGTCTTTGTGGAGCTCGGTGGCGCAGTGGTTTAGCGCCTGGCCCAGCGATTGCGGAGGTTAAGCAACGTTCGCAAGGGTCGGTCATGGGATGGGTGACCAAAAATTTATTATCTCGAACTCCTCCGTGCTTCGGAAGGCACGTTAAGCCGTTGGTCCCGGCTGCATTTGCAGTCGTTAACACCCACCAATCCGCATTGGGCCCGCGTGGTGGGTTAATGGCCCGTCCTCCTTATCCACCCATAAGGAAGGCCTGTGCCCCAGCAGTGGGGACATTAAAATGGCTGTGATGATGATGATGAAGTCTTTTTTTTATGAGTTTATGATGCGAAGATTGGCGTCCTTTGTGGTCCTCTTTCATGATACGAACTATACTTACCTACGATTTTCTGTTTCAGACCAAGAAACGAAGAAGCAATCTAGGCTTGGAAAGATATATCTTTTTGACATCCATCAAGAATCCGAAGATACGTCACCTCTCCAAACAATAGACACATCAGGAGTTTTAGACCAAAAGTGGTGTTATCACACCATTGGAGACTATCCTGTGCTAGCAGTCGTTACATCTGAGGGTTACGTGGAACTGTATCGTTTGGAAAGCAATGGAGATTTATGTCTCAGTTTATGGGTCAAAGAAGAAATAGGGAAAGACCTTTTAGCATTATCTGTAGACTGGTCCACGAACAAAACGCCGAGAGATGACCCTCAATTGGTAGTCAGTGATTCCTCAGGCTGCGTGACTATTTTAAAAGTGACCAAAGATGGTCTGAAGAAGGTTGATGCGTGGAAGTCTCATGGTTTCGAAGCGTGGATAGCTGCGTTTAATTACTGGAACACGGATGTGTTTTACAGCGGTAACTATTAGATAATTCTTTGTTTGTCATATTATTATTTAAATCATTACCACGACGACATTAGGACGACGCTCCGTGGGTAGGCTTCCGACAAGGTGTCCGAAGATCTGGTGAAGGTTGCGGTGCGCCGCTGGATGCGTGCAGCGCAGGACCGATCATCGTGGAGATCCTTGGGGGAGGCCTATACCCAGCAGTGGGTGTCGTGCGGCTGATGTGAAGATATAATATTGAGTAGATTAGATTAAATTATTGTTTGCTTGCCATTGCCAATCAAGTTTCTTTTTTGGAATAAAATTTTGATTAACCTATCAACGGTACCTAGGTATACCGTCAACAGTGAGTGGGTTATCTAAAACTGCCTAATTTCACTAATTGATTTTTAACATAAAACCTTAGAGTAAGACGGGCTGAAGCCGTCGCTGCTCGAAGCATAAAACTGATGAAAATTAAGTTCAAAGTAGATTGAAATTTTCATCATAAAATTTTACATACACGTTGTCAGGGATACAGAGAAGGACATAGGATATCAACCATTCATCCCGAAGAAAGGAACTGTTCCCGAGGGATATAATATACAAAATACTATCCACGCAGACGAAGTCACAGGCGTTCGCTAGTTAAGTATAAACCTACTAAAGTGGTTAATCCTTTAGGTGGAGACGATTGTATGTTCAAAAGCTACGACGTGAGAGTCCCCGAGGTGGCAGTGACCACGAACAGAAGTCACGAGGCGGGCGTCACTGCTGTGAGGAGCCACGTCGACTGCGAACATCAACTTTTGACCGGCAGGTTCGCTAATCATTTACTCAAACATGATAGGAGAGAAAATGGTGCCGCTTCGGGTATAAGGGGTTTTTTAGTGCGATGCGGATGACCTACACGGGTGTCCGCGAACGGACGGTAAAATATAGGTACTAGGCATCTACAAAGCATTCAGTGCCCTGCGAACGCAGAGTTCTTCGCGTGCGGACGAGAATTCGGGGTGCGGTCGTCCGCTCTATGGTCATAAGAATAAAATTCTTATGCTTTGTAACATCAACTTGGTCTAGGGATCAAGGTATTTTTTTCATACAAACGAGGTAACTTTGAAGCCTTGGTTTCCTGCCAGGGATGTGTACCCTGCTGTGAACTGATGATGGATATCCAGGGAGTGAATGGAGGAGATTCAGACCACTCTACACAACCAACTGTACTGAGCAGCATTCTACAAGATAAGACATGTTTAAAAAACCGCGAAAATAGCATTATCCTTAAATCCTGAAACTGAGAACTCTGATCCTTCTACATATATTTTAGAATGCTGATCAGATCAGGTATGTATAGCGATCCGAATCTCCTCCATTTACTCTCTGGATAGCAATCATCAGATCATAGTACGGTACATCCCTTGCAAGAAATCAAGGCTTCATAGTTACCTCGCTTGTATGGAAAAAACACCTCGAGCCTTAGACAAAGTTGATGAGTATAGTTGTTCAGTGCTCGATGGACGGTCCGCGTCGCACGGACTGTTATCTGTATAACCCGTGCAGACCACGATCCGCGTGGCACGTTCAGTGCCGCAAATTCTTCCGCAACGGGCTCATACTAGTCCGCGCACTGTCCGCGTCGCATTCATTTCGGTCTGAATCTGAATCATCATGAATCACTGAATCAGCTGGAATCAGAGAGAGAGCCAGCCAACTTCTAATATAACTGCAGGGAATGACGTGCCGGACTACAGCTGCGCCACAAAAAAAAAATTGGAAATCTGACATTTTGACTATGCCATGATGAAGTCTATAGTTTGTCGGAGTTTGTCGCCAAAAACCAGAGTTTGTCGGTCTTCCGTTTAGGAGATACATGTGGCTCAGCTGTAGAGACGTCTCTACAGCTGCGCCACACAGATCTCGAAAACGGAAGGTCGTAGCGAAAATCTGATTACTTGTATGTATAGTCGTTAGTTTGTCGCACAAAAACCAGAGTTTGTCGGTCTTGCGTTTAGGAGATACGTGTGGCGCAGCTGTAGAGACGTCTCTACAGCTGAGCCACACAGATCTCGAAAACGGAAGGTCGTAACAGAAATCTGATAACTCGTGTGTGTAGCCGGTAGTTTGTCGGAGTTTGTCACCAAGAACCAGAGTTTGTCGGTCTTGCGTTTAGGAGATATGTGAGGATACGCTGTGGAGACCTTTCTACCTGGATCTTGAGAACGGAAGGTCGTAGCGATAATCTGATTAGTCATATCTATAGTCGGTAGTTCGACCGAGTTTGTCGCCAAATACCAGAGTTTGTCGGTCTTGCGTTTAGGAGATATGTGAGATTTTCGCTACGACCTTTCGTTCTCGAGATCCAGGTAGAAATATCTCTACAGCATATCCCCACATATCTTCTAAACGTAAGATTGACAAACTCTGATTTTTGGTGACAAACTCCGACAAACTAATGGCTACACACTCGAGTTATCAGATTTTTGCTACGACCTTCCGTTCTCAAGACCCAGGTAGAAAGGTCTCCACAGCGTATCCTCACATATCTCCTAAACGCAAGACCGACAAACTCTGGTTCTTGGTGACAAACTCCGACAAACTACCGGCTACACACACAAGTAATCAGATTTCTGTTACGACCTTCCGTTTTCGAGATCTGTGTGGCTCAGCTGTAGAGACGGTCTCTACAGCTGCGCCACACGTATCTCCTAAACGCTAGACCGACAAACTCTGGTTTTTGTGCGACAAACTCCGACAAACTAACGGCTATACATACAAGTAATCAGATTTTCGCTACGACCTTCCGTTTTCGAGATCTGTGTGGCGCAGCTGTAGAGACGTCTCTACAGCTGAGCCACATGTATCTCCTAAACGGAAGACCGACAAACTCTGGTTTTTGGCGACAAACTCCGACAAACTATAGACTTCATCATGGCATAGTCAAAAAGTCAGATTTCCAACTTTTTTTTTGTGTCGCAGCTGTAGTCCGGCACGTCAGGGAATGGAAAACATTTCAGTTTGAGAAAGTACTAAAAGGAATTGCACTTTATTGTCTGAGCAAGAGTCGTTACCTATTTATTTAAATGATTTTGTGGAGTGTACTTGTACTATTTTATGTATTCCGTGGCAATATGCGCTACATAATTAATTGAATATATTTTCAGTTACGATGAGAAGGTGCGCCTATGGGACGCACGTAGCCTGAAGACATGTATCACAGAAACGGACGTAAGGGGCGGAGTATGGCGGCTGAAATGGCACCCTTACCGCCCAGACACAGTAATAGCTGCTTGCATGTACGGGGGATTCCGCATCCTGCGCGTACAAAACCAAGACATTGCAGTTGTTTGCGAATATCTGGAACACGAGAGTATAGCGTATGGCTCAGATTGGAAGCGTCATAGTGACTCCTTGGTAGCAACTTGTTCATTTTATGATTGTAAAATGCATATCAGTGAAATTGTTATGTCATAGAAATTGTAAATAAGGAGGAGAAACAGTGTATAATAAAACAGAGCTTCTCATTTTAAACATGTTGTATTTCAATTTGCTTATAATGTCATGATAAATATAATTTATAACAATTACATACTTAATAAAGTAATCATTTGCCGTAAGTGATAAAAAAATTCTTACACCATTTACAATATGAAGGCTTTGGGATGCTTTTTCGTCTTGTTCGAGTTCTCGTGTTCATGCCGAATAAATTTTAAAAACACTAAACTGGCCAGATACACCCTACTATAAATTTGTACCTTAACATTTTCTAAATAAAGTCTATTTTCTATTCACTGGAATTAAAGTACATAATTTACTTTCACCGCATGTTTACTTGCTGCCAGGCAAACAAAGATAGCTCACACCCCTAACACATGAAATGCTTCAAAATTTTTAAACGAGATTATTGAATATCGACAAACTTGTGGCGCGAATGCACACGAAGCGATAACCTTACTAAATGCTAATTGCTTCCATAGATAAAACTCGAAGGAAGAATTTCTCATCAAGTTTCGGTAATGAGATACTAAATGAGGCTCCCTAATTTATGAGATTAACCACGATATTATGCTTATCATTAAGCTCTCATTTGTGCAAATAGCATAATTTTCCAATTTTTTATAAATGTAACATCTCATGTACGTAACTTTTCTAGTTTCATGATTAATTATAAATGTTCGCTAATGGGTTTGGGTATATTTCTAACATAACATACACTCTGTCACTTCTGATAGCACATTTCATAATTTGTCAAAAATATTCCATCATGGCTTTACAAAAATAATTTGCTGCGAATTATTTATTACTTTCAGGCGTAGTTGGTTCAAATCCTAGGCAAATAAGTTATGTATAGAGAACTATTTCAAACACATAGGCAGTACCCTGTGGCACTCGTACACTCGCCGGGCATATAGCTCATGTGTCACATATATGTGATGTGGAGTGAATGTGTCACACAACTAGAGGTGGCCGCGACCGACCTTAGTGCATCACTTGACACAAAATAATTCGCGTAAAATATTTGAGGCATTTCAATTACAACTTTAAGCGTAAGTTCACGGTATATAACCATTAAGTATAAAACTACACATGATCGTGTTTCCACCGATAACAATGCAGTACCGACATACAAGTATTATTTTTAAGAAGCTATAAAATGCAAATGTAAATTTTAATAGACCCCAAACGATTTATAAAATTTTAAATCACAAGACACTATTAATTAGACTAGTTTTGATTCTACAATGGCAACTAAACAGTTGTTTGTGTCACATAAATACATAATATTCATTACATTGAAGTAATTTTTATTACTTTTAATATCACTGCATCGTTACATGATTATTTAGACAACATGTAACCGAGATTTACACCCTACCAACAGTTTACAATGAGTAGAAGAATTAAATATTTACACCGAGAGTTTATTAATAGTACTTATCAAGAGAATGGTACTCGTCTAAAATAAGTGTTTATTACCTAAAGAGTAGATTTAAATGACGCCATAAAAAACGGTTAAAAATAAATAAAATAAAATCACGTTTTACTCATTGTACACTGCGCTCTAGAGTCCGAGCCGCCTCATTCGCCGTGATGTATCGATTCTTTCTTTAAAAAGTCTTTCAGAGTGTACCATCACATTCAATTGAATCCCGGGCCAGGTACCGAATGAGTGGACTCGAGCGGGCCCATTGATATTCGCAAATATGCGTGTAGTATGCTACAAAATACTGTATTTCGTATGATAAAATATCAGATCACGTTCGCACGGTACAATCGCCCCCGAACGGTGTTCTGATGCGTCAAACTGCTATTTACATTATAAATCTATATTTACATACTCTAAAGTCGGTCTAATCCGCTAGAATCAACATATAAGTAGAATATCTGTACATAATAATATGCAATGCTTGCTCGATTCGGGCTGAATGTTACCTCTAAAGGTTTCATATCTACAATTTGTCTAATGATGTCGCGGTGTAGTATATAACTACATTATATTATGTTATTATAGTATATATCTTAAAGTTGTGTTGTAATTGTAAGGTGGTCGAATATACATGACACACGTTTTTACGCCCTGCGTAATATTAATTTGGGTCCACTATAAAGATCTCGTCCGTAATATTCAATTTTGATTTGAATAATTTTTTTGGATTCATTCATCAAAATGGACGTTAGCCGTTGCGACGGTGCCGCAACAAGTTGCACACAGTATTTCTATGTTTCAATGCGACACTAGCATACACGCCATTTTGAATAACACGTTCAAAGATTAAGTCCGTAGCACAAGCGGTTAGGCGGACCGAGTGTCTTCTGATGGGCTTCGGTAGTGTCTAGTGACGAGCGGGCACAGAAGGGTGTCGAGTGTAGGCGCGCGGGCCGAGCAGTTCGTCACAAGTTCTGACGGCGATTCACGATCGTTCTCAAAGAGCTGTCACGATAATGTCGATCCACGTTCCTTGATAGACTAGGGTTTGTGCGCAAAAGATAGGGCAAAAAGTTTCTTTCGGCAGTTTGACTCGCTCGCGTGCAGCGTAGACGAGTTCTAGGGGGAAACGCTCGAGCGGAACAAATCAGCGTGTGTTCTTCCGCAGCTACGAGGACGTCGATACGCAGGTCGTAGGCTGTGGCGGTGGCGTCACGCAGGAGACTAGAGCTCGGGGTAGGCAGAGCGGGCGGAAGGCGTCAGACAAAGCCCAGGGAGTCGCTCGTTTGCAGGGTAGATGCAGTCTACCGGCGCGGGCGAGGGGCGCGGGCGGGCGGCGGCACGCGGCGCGCGCGGCCGACGCGTTCTAGGGGCAAACGTTCTAGCAGAACGATCCAGCGTGTGTTCCCCCGCAGCCGCGGCTCGGGCGTCGACACGCAGACAGTAGACTAGGGCTCGTGCGCGGGGCAGAGCGGGCGGAAGGTGTCGTCGGGCAGCGCCCAGCCGGCGGCCTGCGCGCAGGGCAGGTGCGCGCGCGCGGGGCAGGCGCGCGCGGCGCAGGCGAGCGGCGCGGGCGGGCGGCGGCAGTGCGCGCAGGGCTGCGCGCGCGCGGCCCACACGGCGGCGCGCAGGCCCCACACGCGCGCGCCCGCCGCCACCACGCCGGGCGCCCACACGCCGCACCACGCGTGCAGCCACACCTCGCCCGCGGCGTACTGCCGCCGCCGGGACTCGTCCAGCGCCCTGCCACACATACGTACGATGCTATTAAATTGACCATAGACAGTGATCCACGGCAACTTCACTCAGGAAGATTTTGACGCAGATCGTCATTTTCACAAATGGTCACTTTCGCAGGTCATTTTCGAAACTGGTCACTTTAAAAAAAGGTCACTTTCGCAAAACGTTACTTTCGCAGAATGTCATTCACAATTTTTTCTCAAACTCACAATTTTGGAATTTTTTTTATGTCATTCTACGAAAATGAACTTTTGCGAAAGTGACCAGTTGCGAAAATGACATTCTGCGAAAGTGACCATTTGCGAATATGACATTATGCGAAAGTGACCAAATTTTTCGCGATGACCATATGCAAAAATGACGTTCTGCGTCAAAACCTATCTCTGGATTTATGTTACGAGTCATAACACGAACATCTATCGAGAAAACGGCGCCGGTAAAAACTTTGATAGTTTTGTATGAACAATTTGTACAGCGCCATCTACCGCCAAAAAGAGAAATAAAGTTTCTCATTCTGTCGAGTTCTTTTACGCATGGATTTTTTCTCAATAGAATGTTCGTGCTTCGGATACAAAACGGCTTCATCACTAGGCTAGTAAAATATAGAGCGAGCATGTTCCGAATCAAATCAAAAAGCCAGTTGGCTTACTGATACTGAGATAGTATTCCGACTTCAAATACTAACAAATGTGTTGTAAAGTCTGTCCATCCTTACTTGTCTTATATGGTAAACAATCTTCACCCAACTCTTTATTGAAATAATCATTTATAAATTACAAACAAATGGTTTTCCACACATAGATTACGAATTGTTAACAAATTAACAACAATTTTACAAAGTTACTAACATATTTTTAAATAACGATTTAAGTTTAAAAGACGTATGACAACTGTCAAAAGACGTATGACAACTGTCAAAAACTGTTAACTAAATAAGAGAAGTAAGGATGGACAGACCATATATACTTACACAGCACATGCCAAAAGTTTATCTGATTGCAAATAAAACAGAGCAAAAAATGCCAGCCTCATGTAATTTGGACATGTCATAAACTATTATGTATGGCGTCTAGCAGAGTAAAATAACAGTAACGCGCCTTATTCAAACAAGAGCCTGTAGCCAATGTCACATTTACAAATTTTCGCTGTCGCTTCGCTACGAAAAATGTATGAATTTGACGTTTTAAAATTCGATAGTTAACGAAACTTTATATCAATCCCATACATGTTTCGAAAGCGAAGCGATAACGAAGATTTGCAAATGTTACTTTGGCTAGGGGGTCTGTACTCCAACAATACGATCTCGAACTCATCCGCCGACGCTTAGCTTAAAGATAATGACTGAATCCTTCCTTCCTTGCGTACCTTTTTCTGCAATGGAATATTATGGACTGTTATTATTTTTGTCCTTACCTGTGCATACTCTTCACAATCAATATAGTATAAATAGTGTAGGGGCCGAATAAATCCCCTAGGCCCGCGCGGTCGCAGAACACGCAGCGCTAGGAGGCGTCGGGCGTGGTGTCGTCATAGCGGAGCCCTAGAGTGCTCGCGTGAGGGTGTGAGCTATCTGATTTATCAGCCATTTTCCTGTAATCTATACAGATCGTATAGGTATAGAGGTACTTATGCAAAAATGCCACCATGTCGATCCGAGTACAAAACCAGAGCACAAATCCTATCCAACTGCAGCGTGGTGTGAGACAGGGAGACGTTAATTCTCCGAAACTGTTCACAGCTGCATTGGAGGACATCCTTAAGCTCTTGAACTGGAAAGGACTCGGCATCAACATTAATGGCCAGTACCTAACACACCTTCGTTTTGCCGATGATATAGTCCTTATGGCTGAGACCATGGAAGACCTGAACACAATGCTCGAAGATCTCCGTAGTGCTTCCCAAAGAGTGGGTCTCAGGATGAACATGGATAAGACGAAAATTATGTCAAATGGCCATGTTGTACCCTCTCCAGTTCATGTTGGGAACACTACACTTGAAGTTATTGACCACTACGTATACCTAGGACAGGCAGGCAGGAGGCTCCCTCCCTCTGGGGAAGAGACTCCCTCCCTCTGTCCGGCCCCCTCTCGATTTTTCGTGATTGTTGCGGGGTGGGGCAGGGGTGAGAACCGCCCAGCCCTGACGCGAAGCCTATTAGGCTTGGTGGGAGGGCTGGGTGTGGCGATGGACATGCTATGGGCATGACCAAGTCCAACATGCCGTTTGGTATGCGTAAAGATTGCATGCTCCTCTCGTAACAACAAAAAAAAGGACAGGCAGGCCCATAGAAATAGAATGTCAAAGAACAACAAAGTTAATAAACAGGTGATCCGAAAACGAATCAATACATTTTATATGAGATACGTAAAATATGACTTAGATTCATAAAATATGACTATATTATGGCAAAGGAAGTTAATAAACTATGTTCCATACTGTTTTCTTTGTCGATAAACGAATAAATGTAGCGAAATTTGGTTTTAGAGAAATGTGTGGCAATATCTTATTTACCTTTGAAAAGTGTGATAACTTGGATTGTTTCTTTTTGTCACATCACAATTACTTAGAGCAGAAGACACCATAGATCTACGATACCTTTATTTTAAATTCTAATTAAGATTAAAAAATATTTTAAACAAACTGTGATTGCTCATTTGCTAGGCGGGACGCTAGGGGCTCTTACTGTAAAAAATGTTGGCACATGTCACTTGATCCTTTGTCTCTTTTTTACATAGATTGTGTCCGTATCATGTTAACTTCTCTTTTCCACGCTTTGTTGGTCTTCTTGAGCGCAGCGAAAATTTTTCTATGTCTATGGGCAGGCCAGTTAGGTAAGTCCAACTTTGAGAAAGAGATCTCTCGTCGAATCCAACTCGGGTGGGCGGCATTCGGGAAGCTTAGAAAAATCTTCGCGTCCGACTTACCTCAGTGTCTCAAGACGAAAGTCTATGAACAGTGTGTGTTGCCAGTGATGACTTACGGCAGTGAAATATGGTCGCTAACTATGGGTCTCACAAGGAGGCTCAAGGTCGCCCAGTGAGCAATGGAGAGAGCCATGCTCGGCGTTTCTCTGCGTGATCGAATCAGAAACGAGGAGATCCGCAGGAGAACTAAAGTAACCGACATCGCTCGAAGGATTGCTCAGCTGAAGTGGCAATGGGCAGGACACATAGTGAGAAGAACTGATGGCCGTTGGGGCGGAAAGGTTCTGGAATGGCGACCGCACACCGGACGACGCTTCGTGGGTAGGCCCCGACAAGGTGGACCGACGATCTGGTGAAGGTCGCGGGAAGCCACTGGATGCGGGCAGCGCAGGACCGATCGTCGTAGAGATCCTTAGGGGAGGCCTATACCCAGCAGTGGGTGTCGTGCGGCTGATATGATGATGATGATGATACAGATCGTAACGATTGTGTAGTGGCTATATGGCGTATGGTAGAGTAGCAGTAACCCGCCTTTTCCAAATACAACGCTTCAAGACTTTGATCTCCAACTGATCTGCTAAGCTTGGACTGCTAAAATATGGTAGAATAATTTTATAGGCTTTTTGTCCTTACCTGTACTCTTCACAATCAGTGTCAATAGTGTAGGGGCCGAACAGATCCCCTAGGCCGGCGGCGTGCGGCCCGCGGTCGCAGAACACGCAGCGCCAGGAGGCGTCGGGCGTTGTGGCGTCGTAGCGGAGCCCTAGAGTGCTGGCGTGGAGTCCGCGCGCGCGGAGCCCGTTCCGGAACTCCTCCCCTTTGCGCCGGATGCCGGTGGACTCCTCTTCCTCGCCCGTGGACGCGTTTATCACGCTCACGGACAGCGGGGAGTCGCGGGGGCCTCGGATCTGGATTGTTGAATGCGAGATGTAGCCAATAGTTGGGTCGGGCCTTCAATCAGTATGAAGAAGTATGCAAGTGTGCACACTACAACGATTTGGTATCGGCTGATTCTTCATATAAAAAAAACCGGTCAAGAGCGAGTCGGACTCGCGCACCGAGGGTTCCGTACAATCATAAATATATTTGGATATGTTACTTTAGTAAAGTCTTTAAAAAAGTAGGATAAACGGCAGACAGGTGGAAGGGTGAACAGGGGTGGCAGTTAATTTACAAATCTTAACCACAGCTGCTTATGGTGACTGAAAAACGTTTCAGCCACTCCACATTGCAAACTGTTTATATTACTAAGTAGGAACTTATTCTTCGTTTATTCGTACGGCAAATAGTAGGTAATTATGTAATTGTAATAGGTCTTTACCTATGAAATTGGCTTTGATAACTTTTTGAACATGACTGGAAATCTCAAAACCATTTCGAGGAATAAGCTTTCGGTACAGTGTCTACTAATTAAATTTAAAAATAATTCTATATTTTTAAAGATATTTATAATATTCAATAAAAAGCTTTAACCTTCAAATGACCTTCATATGACGTCATCACATACAGATCCCCCAGCCATAATAAAAAAAAAAACCGGTCAAGAGCGAGTCGGACTCGCGCACCGAGGGTTCCGTACAATCATAAATATATTTGGATATGTTACATTAGTACAGTCTTTAAAAAAGTAGGATAAACGGCAGACAGGTGGAAGGGCGAACAGGCGGACAGTTAATTTACAAACCTTAACCACAGTTGCTTATGGTGACTGAAAAACGTTTCAGCTGCTCCACATTGCAAACTGTTTATATTACTAAGTAGGAACTTATTCTTCGTTTATTCGTACGGCAAATAGTAGGTAATTTATATAAGAACCAGTCACCAATTATTACTGTAGTATTAGGTTGCGCCATCTCTTGACCGATAGTGGAACTATTTTAATTCGCAAGTCAGCATTCTTTCAGTCACCGCCATCTGTTGACGGGTAGTGAAACTGAAAAAAATATTGTTTGTTTTTTTGAATTTCTAAAAAAGTGTGTTATATTGAGACCTCGTTTTATTTTTCCTGTAATCTTTACGTAAACTACTATCACATAGAATTATTTCAGATTTTTCTCTTTGCAAACTTCGGAGATAAGGGGGGGGGAACGGTATTTTTTTTTACATTTTTAATCATAAGTCGAAAACTATGCGGCCTAAGAAAAAAGAAAAAAATGTTTTAAAATGTGCAAACAGCGCTCTTTCATATGATAACCCACACGCCCTAGTCACCTCACTTCAAATTTTTAAGACCCCTTTTCAGTCCCTGTTGTAAAAAAAATATTATTTTTTTTATTTCTTTCTTATTTGCAAAATAGTTGGCCAAATGTCATCTTAAACTATTCCAAATTTCAAGTTGATACCATTAGTAGTTATCGAGATATCCAGCTGTGACAGACAGACAGACAGACTGAGTCACACCATAAGGGTTCCTTTTTTACCATTTTGGTACGGAACCCTAAAAAGAAAAAAGGGCAAAGACAATTTTGACAATGAACTTAGCATTAGGGATGGTGGAAGGTGGAAGTGAAAAAATATCGATATAGGTAATATTTCTCAGAAAAAAATGAGATGAAATGGAATGATGACTAAGTAATGGATTCTAATTATAAGGTATTGTAAAACATAAAAAATAGCAAAATAAACCCCTACGCAAAATTTTGGCTCGATTTGACGAATTTTACGATGATTTTTAAGACTCAAAAGTAGGAAAAAATCAAAATGCTCCAGTGACAAAATAGTGTCGACTATTAGAATCCACACGTAATTACAAAAAAAAATGTTTTGGAAAAATTATTGTAAAAACATCTATCGATATATCAGAGTATATCGATGAACTTATCTCGTAATTTTTTCCACATCCCTACTATTAAATGTTTGTAAATAGAAATAAAGTATGCACATATTTTCACAATGTTTATTATGTTATCCTGCAAATTTATCAGTCCACAAGCAATCGTTACAATTTCATCCATGTAGCCTACATCCAAAATAGACACAATACATACAATACATTTCGCAATTTGGGTAGATTGGGCGTGTCAGTTTTTACAAAGTTATTCAGCTGAGTTTCCACTGGTAAGCTTTTTTATTATAATTTTACCACCTCAAAAATTATTGCGGCAAATTAAGAAGGTAGGTTAGAACCGTCACAACTGGATTAAATGAATAAAATAGAAGAAATATTAACTATCACTTATTTGTTTACAAACAACCATAAAGTCATTATGACAGGTAATGACACTTGGCCGTTCTTTTTCTATAAGTATATGGCAAAGGTTTTCCTTCTTAAACTTTCATGCCACTAATGACGTCATTCCGGTTGACCATATCCACTCGACAAATATATTTATAAAAAAATAAATACGGGACCAAATGTTAAAATATTCAAATTAGTTTCTTAAATTGGCCTAATCTGTAGTAAAAAAATATAAAAAAAATACCTTTTATTTTTTTACCAAAGCCAATTGCCGATTTGTATGGAGATTTTTCAAGAAGTTGCATTTTTCATAATAGCATTTTCTTTGTTCATTTAACAACCATGAACACTCATGTAACAAAACTTTTATGTACTAATGTTTGAACACTATGCTAACTTATTTCCATTTAAGATAAGCGAAAAAATAAGTTTTGGTTAAGTTACAACCCCTTCGGTCACCCTTTTTCTTGCTCACAAAAAAAGAGTCACTTTCAAGATCTTTTTTTAATGTCACGAAAGCTAAAATATGGACTTTATTTTTAATGATAGTTAACTATCATGATCATAATTCGATGTAATATTCACGATTTTGTTAAAATTTTAAATTATAGAGTTATTATTTTCTCTGTATGTGACAAAATATCGGCAATTTCATAGGTAAAGACCTAATATTAGAACCAGCCACCAATTTATTATTGTAGTATTAGGTTGCGCCATCTCTTGACCGATAGTGGAACAATTTTTTTCTTAGGTTAGCATGCTTAGGACAGCGCCATCTGTTGAATGGTAGTGAAACTAAATAAATTTTGTTTTTTGAATTTCTAAAAAAGTGTGTTATATTGAGACATCGTTTTATTTTTCCTGTAATCTTTACATAAACTACTATCACATAGAATTATTTCAGATTTTTCTCTTTGCAAACTTCGGAGATAAGGGGGGGGACGGTATTTTTTCATCATAAGTCGAAAACTATGCGGCCTAAGAAAAAAGGAAAAAATGTTTTAAAATGTGCAAACAGCGCTCTTTCATATGATACCCCACATGCCCTAGTCACCTCACTTTAAATTTTTAAGACCCCTTTTCAGTCCCTGTTGTAAAAAAACTTTTTATTTTTATTTTTTTCTTATTTGCAAAATAGTTGGGCAAATGTCATCTTCAACTATTCCAAATTTCAAGTTGATACCATTAGTAGTTCTCAAGATATCCAGCTGTGACAGACAGACAGACTGAGTCACACCATAAGGGTTCCTTTTTTACCATTTTGGTACGGAACCCTAAAACCAACTATCGGCCGATAGAAAACTGTATTCTGCAATGTCATATACACTGGCCTGCAAAACTAAGTACTACAGAGGCCTATTTTCATACAAAGTCAGGACTCCGTCCAGGATTAAATGGGGTGTGACAAAAAAGTTGTGTGTTGACAAAAAATACAGAATACACCTGATAGACGACATCAGTCCCAAGAAAAGACACAAGGCTCTCCTGATTTACACTGACGGCTCCAAGACCTCATCGGGCACAGGGTCGGGTGTTTTCTCAGAGGACCTCAACATACAAATTGCATCCCCATTAAGCTCATACAACACGGTCTTTCAGGCCGAGTGCGTGGGCATAATAATGGCGGCTCGGGCAATCGAAACAAGGGAGGTAAAAGACCGCGACATCTTAATTCTCTCTGACAGCAAATCCGTTCTACAGGCTCTCCAGGGCAGTCGCATCACATCGAGCCTTTTACTTGAGTGTCACCACGCCCTAAATACAGTAGGTGCACTTAATACTATTACTATCCAATGGATCAAAGGTCACAGTGGATCACGGGGTAACGATGCAGCCGACGAACTGGCCAGACGCGCATCTGGTTCGACGCCTGGTGGCCCAGAGCCGATCGTGCCTATCCCGACCAGCTGGTTTGCAAGTAAGATCCGTGAACGCACCATAGAACTACACCAACAGAACTGGAGCTCGCTGGACTCGTGTAGACAGGCGAAACTCGCACTGCCGCGCGTGGACGCTCGTCTATCCAGGTCCCTGATACAACTGTGCAGACCGCAACTTCGCCTGGTAACAGGTGCTATTACTGGTCATGGACAATTTAACAGACATCTTTTCAACTTAGGTGTCACGGACAGTCCCCTATGCAGAGGATGCATGGAGGAAGAAGAAACAGCCGCCCACGTCCTGCTGGAATGCAGAGGGGTGGCCCCTTACCGGGCGAGGTACCTCGGCTCGCCGGGCAGCGTCCAGGAAGCGATCACGAACGTGAAAGCCCTTGGAGCGTTCCTGGCTGAGCTGGGCTGGCTGGAATGATCCGGCCATACATCCTCCGACGCAAAATAGGCGCAATAGACGTCGAGTTGCGGAAACCGCCTGCACCGACAAGAAGAAGACAAGAAGAAGAATGGGGTGTGATTTGATAATGGCCAATAAAAGAGTAAATGGAGGAGGCTCAGATCGCTAAAGAAACCCAACGGATTAGAAGAGTCGTTTAGGTCAGGGTTGAACTTTAAGTTAAAATTACATCAAAAATATGGAAAATGTAACACTAAAAAATCTGTACCGTCTCTAGTGTAAACAACTCTTCTAATCCATTGAGTTTTAAAGTGATCTGGGCCTCCTCTCCTCTCCTATTTACTCCTCCTCTATTTATTCTTTGAAAGGCCATCATCAAAATCCGTTTAATACTGGGTGGAGAAACAAAGCTTCAAAGTTACCTCTTTTGTATGAAAATAGGCCTCTATAATACTTAGTTTTGCAGGCCAGTGTAATTTAATGAAACAAGTTATTACCTGTATGTAAGGTCCCCGGGAGCGACTGGAACTAGCGTTGCTGCCGGAATCGTACGCGTCCTTCACTGCAGGCGCGTCCCGTTTTTTAGGCTTCGTCTCCTTCTTTCTGGGGACCTTCCGCCGCGGGCCCTCGTCCGCGGAGGACCGCCGGCTCGCCCTCCTAGCTGCCTTCCTATCCCCCTTAGTCGGCGCGGATTTTCTCCGCTTCTTAGCTTTCGGAGTTTCCTGCTCAGGTTTCCCCTCGGTTCCCTCCTCCTCGATACCTGCGAACATCTTTTCCAACTGGTTTTCGACTTCGACGAAGCTCGCGGCGGTCGGTTCGACGGTGGGTTCGCTTGTTTCGGGCTCGGCGGGTTTCGCTTCCGATGGAGATTCTATTGGTACGTTCGCGGTTTCCGAGTTGGAAGTGCGGGCGCTTCGCCTGCGAGGGGCCGCCGCTTCCGCTGCGGGCTCTTGGGGCTCTTGGGGGATTTCTTCCGTTCTCTCTTCCGGTTTCACTTCGGGGCTCGCGAGGACACTTTTCAAGTTGTCTACGGTAACAGATTCGATTGGTGTGGGTGGTTCGGGGACTGGATCGGCGCGATCTGTGCTGGCGATCATCGCGGCGATGTCGTCTATGGTTTCTGCGGAACCGGATCGCGTTTTTCTTCTCGTTGGTGGTGGGGGTGAGGGGGGTTTTTCGGGGATGTCAGATTTCGTGTGGGGGGTGTCTGTGTCTCCGTTTTCTATTGGTTTCGGTGATGGCGGGATTGGTGTCGTGTTTTGAGGAGGTTCTGGATTTACTGGGGTAGGTTCTGGAGTTTTTGCAGGGGTGGCTTCTACGGTGGGGGAGGGGCAAGGGGCAGGGGCGGGGGCTGCGGTGGTGGGGGTGGGGGTGATGATGAGGGAGGGAGAAGGGACTGGTGGAGGAGCGGAGGGGACTCGGATTGTTCTCTCCGGTTTCCGTTTCCTTTTGGAGCCCGGTGGGGCGCCGCACGAATCCGCCGAATCCTTTGAAGCAGACGATAGTGGAATTGATAAAATTCATTATTTACAATACAAATATAAATCACGTTACATTACTTAGTTCTTTTTATAATGTTATGATTAAGCGTGAGTAACACAGTCAACAAATAGTCCCCTGACCAACTATGTAGTGCAAAGTGTACTGCCTGAATAGTTAGTGACAGTCCAGAAGGGCTGATGATATTAATTTTATTTATTATTGTAAAGAATAGACATCTGTATAGCTATAGTAGAGATCTCAACCGTACAATGTGATTAATTTAACAATGTACCATGGGCAACAGCGTCGCTTAACCACTTCTAAGGCTAAAATCGCTTGCATGCCGCGCCGTCACAACCATACGTTTAGTTCGTGCAGGGGCGATACGCGCGCGTTTTTAATTTTACAGATTAAAAACGTCGTTTTGTACCGCAAGTCTTTTGAAGTTAATCACTTCTGTTGTACTATGGGCAATAGCGACGCTTTATTAGTTACCTTGCAACAAAATACGTGTGCGCATGTCACGCCCCTACCTGAACTAAACGAATGTTGTGACGGCGCGGCGTGCAAGCTTTTTTAACCTTAGGCACACCTCGGGCACTCCATACAAGTGCCGCGTTTCAACTACCTATTATACAGACGCTGCACAATGATGTTTTTGCACACGCGTAACTGTGTGCGTGAAGTCTAAGGCTATTGAATGAGCACACGATTCGGCACACGCGGCGGGGTGAGGTAATTGATTGTGGGGCGGGGTGGAGTTTCCTTTCTGTAAGGTAGTACTTATATCTATTCTGTGCCTTAGGAGTGGTTAAGCGATGCTGTGGTATGTTTGGTATGGTATGTTGTTAATTTAGCTCGGTTACATACAGACAGAATTCCGATCCGGAATTCCGACCGGAATATTGATTAATGTATCGTAATCGCGAGGCAAGCGAGCAGAGCGAGCGCGCCGTGGTAGTTGCCGGCGAAGCGCCAGAAATTATTATTTTTTTAATATCAGGCGAGTGTAAGCTGTATTCGTATCTTATAAAATAGGTTGGTACAAGGAAGAGCGCAACGTACCTCATTGGAGGAAGGCGGCGAGGGCGTGGGCGCGGCGCGCGGGTGCACTATGACGGAGAGCGGCGAGGCGGGCGCGGGGGCGGGCGCGGGCGCGGGGGCGGGCGCGGGCGCGGGCGCGGGCGCCAGGCGCTCGAGCAGCGCGTCGACGCGCGCGTGCGGCGGGCGGGCGGCGCGCGCGATCAGGCTGTTGATGGTGGGCGCGTCGCGCACCGACAGCGCGGGCGACGCGGGGGCGCCGTTGGCGCGCGCGCCCAGCGACAGGTCCACGCCCACGCGCGCGTACGCCGCCAGCTCCTCGGGACGCACCAACTTGTCTGCGGCACGGGGAAATATCAATCGAAACCAATTAGTGCTAGATACTTTTCGGAAGACGTGCACATTTTCAGAGTTCCGTATTAATACGGGACACTATTACTGAGACTCCACTGTCCGCAATGTTTCTTTCAGAAATGTCACATGGGAAGGGTTCACTCCATTCCCCCAAACCTTTTAATTGCCCAGAATGTCCGTCTGTCTGTCTGTATGTCGCCAGGCTATATCGCATGAACCGTGATAGCTAGACAGTTGAAATTTTCACAGATGATGTGTTTGTTGCCGTTTAGCTGTTTTTTGGTACGAAACCCTTCATGCACAAATCCGATTCGCAATTGACCGGTTTTTGCAATTTACACAATGGACCTTAGACTCTTTATAATTTGTACCACAGAATCCACTTCGATTCCTGTTGCTGTGTAAATTTAACCTAACAAAACATGTAATATTGTGACAAAATGATGAAAATATAACAAGTAGTGAGTACGAGTAGTCCTCTGTTGATGTAATGAAGTGATGTAGTCACCCCTGTTGTAGATGTAGTGACGTACGTACCCCTGTTGTTGATGTAGTCGTCGATGGTGCGTCCGGCGGGCGCCAGGTGCGGGTACAGCTCGGGCTGCACCAGCGCGCCGCCCGCCTTCACGTCGCCCGGCGACGGCGTGTGTCTGACGGAACAACACACTACTTAGCGAACAGTTTCAGCTGGGGGCAGACACTGACAATTCAACAATTTCAGCACAAAGCCGGCACGGCCACAGCCAGCCGCAACGGACGGCGCGGCGAGCGAATTCAATCATCTCTGCGCGCTATCTCGATGGCAGCCTCTCAACTCGTCACGACCGCGTACCGAATTCGTTTGCCACACGGCCGCCGGCGGTTGTGTGGCCGGACCGTTACGCCGTTTATCCATCGCCACTGATACTGACCCGTCACGAGAACGAGATGACAGCACTGAAGTAGCGGTACATACACATACATACATACGGTCGTAGTAAATGTATATATTATATACATTTACTACGACCGTCTAACCACTACACGCCCGTCACGTCATCTTGAACTCGTTATAAAATAATCTCATGACAATGTCGTAAATTCGTGATGTAACGGCGGCCAGGTAACGGTAGCGGTGAACAAAAGGCATAGATTATTGTAGAAAACGGAAAAATTCCGGATTATTGTACTTAGTGTTACAGATTCTCAGGAAAATTGTAAGAAGTTTTTAAAATTCGGTTGGGAGAAGATGGTTCGTAGAACGATGCGCGCTTCTATTCGGTGTTACAACACTAACTTACTAAAATACAATAGCTTATTACAAACTTCAAATATTTCATGTACTATCTTTACTCAAGCTAATAAAACCTCAATATTTATCCACCCATATAAGGTATGTGCCCCAGCAGTGGGGACATTAAATTAAATACATAACATGAACCCTGAACGAACACTTTACACTCCTTTTTTGAGCAGTCGTGTAAAATGATTGGTGTGAGAGAAGAAGGCGGTACCTCATCAAGTGTTTGTCGGGCGGCGTCGGCGTGTGTCGGAACAGCTCGGGCGGCGTGGCGCTGTGCCGGAACACCGAGTTGCTGCCGACGCTCTTCATTGCCTGAAAACGACGTATTTTGTTAAGAGGCATATTACGTTTCGACTGTGATTTTTGCGTAAAATGGCCAATTTTGGGGTTCTCGATCTCAGAAACAAAAATACATTAACAATTTTGACTTATTGAATAGTGTAGAATAGCTATAGGAATAGTTTATAGCGGCCTCGCATTTTTGAAAATTTAATTAACTTTATAATTAAACCCGAAATTGCAGAGAAAGATTTTCATAAAATGCGCGAAGGCTCTTTTTGGGGTCATGGATTGAACTACTGTGCTAAACAAATGAAATAAAAAAAAATATCTATAGATAGAACAACTATAACGCCTCTGTTTGTCAGCAAGTGACTTGTGATTCCGTGTTGCAAGCCCTGGACGTACCTGCAGCGGGTCGGGCGGCGACGGCGCCGGGACATGGTAGGGGTGCTGCGTCAGCGCAGCGTGCATTAGGGAACGCCTCTGTTTGTAAGCAAGTGACCTGTGATTCCGTGTTGCAAGTCCTGGACGTACCTGCAGCGGGTCGGGCGGCGACGGCGCCGGGACATGGTACGGGTGCTGCGTCAGCGTGCATTAGGGAACGCCTCTGTTTGTCAGCATGTGACCTGTGATTCCATGCTGCAAGCCCTGGACGTACCTGCAGCGGGTCGGGCGGCGACGGCGCCGGGACATGGTAGGGGTGCTGCGTCAGCGTGCATTAGGGAACGCCTCTGTTTGTCAGCATGTGACCTGTGATTCCGTGTTGCAAGCCCTGGACGTACCTGCAGCGGGTCGGGCGGCGACGGCGCCGGGACATGGTACGGGTGCTGCGTCAGCGTGCATTAGGGAACGCCTCTGTTTGTCAGCATGTGACCTGTGATTCCATGCTGCAAGCCCTGGACGTACCTGCAGCGGGTCGGGCGGCGACGGCGCCGGGACATGGTAGGGGTGCTGCGTCAGCGTGCATTAGGGAACGCCTCTGTTTGTCAGCATGTGACCTGTGATTCCGTGTTGCAAGCCCTGGACGTACCTGCAGCGGGTCGGGCGGCGACGGCGCCGGGACATGGTAGGGGTGCTGCGTCAGCGTGCATTAGGGAACGCCTCTGTTTGTCAGCATGTGACCTGTGATTCTGTGTTGCAAGCCCTGGACGTACCTGCAGCGGGTCGGGCGGCGACGGCGCCGGGACATGGTAGGGGTGCTGCGTCAGCGTGCATTAGGGAACGCCTCTGTTTGTCAGCATGTGACCTGTGATTCCGTGTTGCAAGCCCTGGACGTACCTGCAGCGGGTCGAGCGGCGACGGCGCCGGGACATGGTAGGGGTGCTGCGTCAGCGTGCATTAGGGAACGCCTCTGTTTGTCAGCATGTGACCTGTGATTCCGTGTTGCAAGCCCTGGACGTACCTGCAGCGGGTCGGGCGGCGACGGCGCCGGGACATGGTAGAGGTGGGGCGGCGGCGTGGGCGTGTGCCAGGTGACGCCCCTGTCTGTGGGCAAGTGCACTTGCGGAGTGCGCGCGAGGAAGTTCGCCACCTGTAACTGATGCGTATGCTCTTCAATGGGTGTCTTAATGGACTTTGCTTGTTAAATTTTGATTTGATTAGTTTGTCCCATGCTGTCATGCTGTGCCAACTACCGTATGATTTTTACGGTACAGTTATGTGCATTTTTACAGTGTAGTTATGAAGTAGGGTTACACTACACCCCAATTTACTGAGCAAGTATTATAGTGAAGTTAAAAATACAATATTTTGGAAACAGGTTTGATTCTCTTTGAATCTTAATTAGCTTGAATTGTGTATTTCCATCATTAGAGATTTTTAGTATGAATCATTAAGCGATACTGGTTTGGTTTCACTTCTATTTAATTGTTGGGAACCAAATTTTTCATGTAATAGATGTTCTAATACCAATATTAATTATTTGCTTGAATAATAAAAAAGCTTCTTATTATTATAATATGAAACAATATGCTAATCTTCAATTCGGTTATAGAATTTAAAAACAAATAGTGACGTGACACTTTTGGATAATGCTGTGACCACATGTTTCAGCATGCATTAAGTGTGGTCATTGGCTGAGAGTATATTCCAACACAATTGTAAAAATATTAATAAAGATAATAATAAGTAGAAAAGAATAATCATGAATGTTATAAATATTGTCCTAGAGTTTATAGTAAGCAAATCAATTTCTTTATAAACACATCAAAGTTCAAACTTTCATAATAAGATTTTCTACCTAGTTATTTGTTCCAGTTCGTTTTTGTTAATTTATATTTATAATTAAATAAATCATATTTAAAGGCATACACAGACAGGTACATAATGGAACATTGGAATATGACAAAACAAAAGGCAAAAATAAACAGTACCTATACCTAACTAGCAAGTTATAACCCGGTCAAGTTAACTCGGACCCGAGTCGAAAGCGAGGTTTTCATAAGAAAAACCTCACATATTGTGCTGCAGGTGCTGTTACCATGTTCTATCATTCCACTGTCATATTGCCTCTTTAATCTTAACCATTAGTTACACAGCCATGCAAGTATCAGACCATAAAGTCGTCAGCCATGCAAGTATCAGACCATAAAGTCGTCTTGTGTGGGAAAAAATCATTCGAGCCAGGTGCCGAGTTAACTTGACCGAGTTTGTTACAGTTACATTTGGAAATAGCAATAAATATTAGCTATCTTTAAAGGCATGCATGCTGAATGTATTTTTAGTAAACTTGACTAGCCTTAAAGATATTTAGACTAACATAGATATACTTACATATTGCAGCTGTACAATCGAGTTCAATAATTAATATGTTATTTGTTTTACATTTTTTACTTTTGACAAGTGTTGAGTTTAATTACACCTGGGCCAGACTATTGCACTGTTGTGAAGCTTTTCTTTGTCATGTTTTACAATTAGAAAAACTATGAGTCGAGGGATTAAAGTTTATTTTCATGACAACCCTTTTATTTATTTCCTTTAAAAGAAATTGAACTTAAATTCCTTGATTCAAGGTTTCTAATTGTACAACACGATATCGAAACGTTTTGCGACAGCTTGATAGTCTGGCCGCAGCATTGCAATTTTCAAAAGTATATAAAAAAATAATGATGCACTCTGCTGTACAATTGTATACTATTGTTTTCATAATGTGAGACTTCAATAATGTAACTTAAAAATGGACACAAATAATCATCATAAAATAAATTGGGTTACTAAACCAAATCTAATCTTAGTATCCAATACAACCTATTAGTAGGTAACTAATTGGAAAGTAATTGGAAAATATTTTAGACCAATAGACTAAGTTTCTGTACTTAGTCAACCTTGAAAATGTAAAAAAGTGTGTGAAATGTTTATAAACCTATCTACTAAACCATATCTTTACAGTTTAATAAATAAGGTGGTTTTTAGGCTCTATTTTTGGTTCAAGAAATTAATTTCTGCAATATGCTTGTTGTCAATTCAAACAGCTGATTTGCTTGCATCACACTCACACATCCACATAGCCAACTAACATTATGCACAAAGGAAATGTTTGTGTTCCATACATCGACATTAGTACTGTTTTACCTTTAAATTTATATATTTTTAGTTCCATTCATCCTTGTAGGATGCTGGTAGGGTAACCTACTTATGAAACATAATTTAAGGGTTCATAAAGTTAGGATATGATACTAGAATAATAAGCACCACCTGCAGTGGGCTCCATCCGGGGCCCAATTGTGATTGTCGACCGTTAGGGTTGTGTTGCGAGCCGCCAGACATCGTGCGCGGAGTCGTCGCGGTACTGTTTACAACACGTACTCAACACGAATTAGTCAACAAACACTCTCTCAGTCCACCATAATGATGCCGGCAACTTTGAAGCCTTCGCCCGCGTAACTGCGCTGCCTTACGACGTGTACAGAAACTTCTGAAACGTTTTCATGTGTGCCCATTAAAATTTTTAGTATCCACTGCATACCACGAGTATTGCTAATTTAAAACACTTTTATTTCACTGTCACTTAGCACTTGGTTAAAAGAAAACTAGATTTATTTCGTGCATGGTATGGTGATCTCGAAACTGATGCTCGCTTCGCGTGACATTTTGAACACATTTACGTTTTAGAATTATCCACTATTAGAGCTTATTATGTTCAGATTTTGGTTTTTTGAATACTGATCACTATACCTTTTCAAAGAAATGGTTATATTTCACCGTAAAGTATCACAAAAAACGAAAAATTCATCAAACTATTGGATAAAATCGCCTTCAACAATGGTGGCCGATTGGGATTTTAAAAGCACCGTCAGTGCCATCTTGTGATTCTTGTGACAAAACATAGAAACGTGTCGGTAAAACAGTTGGTCGGACGGAAGAAAACATTGGTGGACGGAATAGAATATGAATATAAGGTTCTTGGGACGGAAGCATTTTGTCCATGGATTTTTTAGTACATTACTCCTTTTGATTTTATCGGATATTGTCTATGGTCAAATAGTTTTATTAAGACCATACGTTCAAACTGTTTGTCAAATATTTGTATACTAGTTCCGTGAGTGTACTATCTAAAGGATTTTAGATATGTTTTATATTTTTATTTTCTTTAGAGCCCCGTAAACGTTCAAACATGTTTGTCAGGCAGCCATTACATGGCATGCAAGCGTCAGTCAAATTCCATTAGTCATGACTTACGTTTGACTGCTTGACTAATGGAAAGAGGAAATCAACTTCATGCAACCATCAGTCACTACATTACACGGTAGGTTAATCACAGCCCGTGACTGTGGTTAACTGACAGCAAAACCTACCATGTAAGACAGCCATTAAATATTTGTAGTGTTCCTTTTTCCCCTAATTTTACCCGACTGCGAGAATAAATAAAAAAAAAATGACGGACAATATTCGTGAAAAGGACTTTTGCTGCAATTTATTTCACTATACCTAATAGTACCTAAATAAAATCCAGAGATTACATGGATGTCTGGAAAAAAAGTAAAGGGGAAAATTCCCTTAATAAAGTCAAGAAGAAAAAGTTAAGTGTTCTTCAAATAATTTGATCGTCAGCAACACAGAATAGCAAGCTTATAACTACGTGTTTGACAAACAAACCATAAACAAAGTACGTGTTTGGCAAGCAGTTTGAATAAGGGCTTTTCAAATTGACATTTAGGAAAAAATAGTTACTATTTGCCTCACTAGATGGCGGTTATCGAAAGAGAAGTGTCATGGTGTGTCCCCACTCAGGTTCGCGAACCTCCGCGCTCCGCGAACCTGCAACAGTGCGCCCTAGCAAACATTTTATTTTCACTTTGGTTATAGTGTGTACGTGTGTGAACCAGGTTCACATACATGTTCGCACACGTACACACTATGGCGCACTGTTGCAGCACAGCATAAACTATTTCACTATTTAGAGATTACATCGATAGAAGTAAAAGGAAAGTCGTTCGCCACAAAGTCAAATTAATTGCATTGTACAGGCAGCAGCACGCCATTATTCTAGCTAGCTAGACTGTCAAAAATCTGTAATTTAAATATAAAATTGATTTAATATGATTACCCTGTCGTGGAAGCCCAGCGTCAACCAGAGTGCTGTTGATTGTACCACGCTTTGATTCAATTTTCCCCGAAAACTGTAGATTTCACTTTTATGATGTTTTCCTCTAAACAATAAATTCTTAATGAGGGCTTTTCAAAGTGACATTTAAAAATATATAGTAAATATTTTCCTCACTAGATGGCGTTGATAGAAAGAGAAGTATCAAAACTGGATTTTAAAAATAAACGGCTTGTACCCATCGTTGTACCAAAGATCTGCTTGCCTACCTGAGTACTCTTCGAAGCTTAGTAAAAAAAGTCATTGACACATACATTTTTATCACCGCCATCTATCGAGCCTACAGTTTTTTGTCATTTTGAAAACCCCTCATTAAGAATAAAAAACATTTTTCCCCAATTTAAAAAATCCCCTAAACGTGCAAATAACTCTTAAAAGGCGAAACTATTTTGTGCCCTAATGCAACTATTGGCCATTACACGCTCATGCAAGCGTCAGTCAAATTTCATGAGTCATGATCATGAATTACGTTTGACTGATTTACTGATGGAAAGAAGAAATCAACTTCATGCAACCATTAGTCACCCCATTACACGGTAGGTTAACCGTCAGTCACAGCTGTGTCACACAGCATAAAGATTTTTTTCCTTTATGCTGTGGCTGTGTAATGGCTGCCATAAGGTGGGAACCGCGTAATATTTGACAAACTTGTTTTTTTAATGAAAACGTACCTACAATCAGAAATGTTAAATAATAATAAAATCATAAAGTTAATATTACCTACAGGTATATTAACTTTATGAATAAAATAAAATTTTATTTAATATTGTTTGACAGTTTGAACGTTTACGTCCTATCCTATAACTTTAATAAATAAACGTACATATTAGTAGGATGTTTTATGATTGTTCTGGCAATTTTCGTCGTCATGGCAACCATTGTTTGGTGATTGTTTGTTTTTGTTGTAATTTCATGGCTTTTGATAAGGAATTTGTTGAATTTGACTTTCACAAGTTTTACACAAGTTTTCAATGAAAGATAACGACGTAACTAAGTTTTTAGTATCGTTTAGTGGTCAGATTGAGTACGCTGTATTTCCGGGCGGCGTATTTGACGAGCAGCTGTATTTACAGTATGAAGCAGTATGGGGTCCGGATTGGGACCCCGTTTCGGGGCTCACATCTGGTACGACCCAAATGGCATGTTCCGGGAGTGATCCTGAACGGGTTGTCTTCAATATGCCTGTAGAAATGGTTTTTAGCAGTACCAACGTTTTTGGGTGTAAGTTGAACTGTTATTATTTGCACTTGTTGAACGCTATAAATTATTTTAGAAGTGTATTATAGAATAAAAGACTAGCGATTTCCTGCCTCGTAAAAAGTACCTGCTTTAATTAACCTCGAAAAGACTTATTATCCTCATTTCTGTTCATCCAGGGCCACAGTTAGTCATCACGGTACGAGCACAGAACGCCATAGGAGGTGATTCACTCCGAGGGTATGCCGTGGCGCTGCTGCCTCCGACAGCCGGCAGAAGGCATACTTCGGTAGCCCTCATGCGGCCCAGAGCCGCCACGCTGCTCGGCGAGTGGCTGGCCTGGGTCACGGGCCGGTACCCAGAGCTGGCTGATCCGAAAATGTTGGCTAGTGGAAAAGAGAATTATTGTGAGTATGCTGCAGCCAAATAGCTTTATCAGCCATTTAAAACATGCCTTTTCAGGACGCCGTACAACTAGAGACCTAGGTAATGCAATCCTGAATGGGGATTGCCCTTTCGGGATCCCTCGGGATTAAAATTTCCAATTCCGCGGGATCTTTATGGATCACTTTTGTTTTTTTTTGTTTATAGAGCTAATAGTAATTAACAACAGCGCCTTGGATTTTTATATCAGCAATTCTAATAAAATGTTCATTATTAATCATTGCATTAAAGTAAAGGAAATGTCTGTAAAAAATCGAATTAACTGATTCTTTTATTAGTAGGAAATAGGAATAAGCTCCCTATATGAAAAAGTTTCATAATTTTTGGTTACGAAAAAAAAAACTTACTTTCGTGCTAGAGCCGCGTTGGAGTTATAGTTTTGTTGAAAACAAAATCTAACAAAATAAAACGACTTATTTTGTTAGATTTTTTCACGCCACTAACATTCTGAATCTCTTCCCTATTAAGGCATTTAATTTTGAACTTCGATTTCCCCTCTATCTACAAGGTGTTTGGTAAAAGCCTTATAAAACCGAATATGGTAGATAGGGACTATCAAACTAAACAACTTTTACTATGGGACCAACTCTGAAATCGCGAAAAAAAAACTGTTTCATTCAAAAATTATTGGTCCCATAGTAAAAGTTGTTCAGTTTGATGGTCGTAGGTGCGCATCGAGGAATTTCAGATGCGCTGCATTAGGTGGTGCGCTTGAAAATAGGTGCGCTTCAAGGAATAGGTACCTCACAAAAGTCACATTGTATAAAATGTCCTATATCGGTCACATTGGTCAGTCAGTTATAATAACGTGACGTGACGGTCACTTTGTAAAGTTTTCTCTTTGTATACTCTAGAATTTATCAAATTCTAGAGTTGTATTGTAACTCTGGAATTTGATAAATGATAAAATCATTTACGTCAAACTGTACAATAAAAGACTTACTTACCGAAGTACCTGTATCAGTTACTGATGAATACATACACTTTATTATTTTTTGCAATACGGCGCAACAGAACGCTATTAATTTTTTTGTTCGGTTGAACGATGACAACAGCCGCGGGATGGTGGCGCGAGGCTAATAGCGTTTAATCATGTCAATGCCCAGTTCTAGGTCAGCTGTTGTATAAATATAGTCTAGTGGTCTAATTATTACGCACGTCCAAATCTTTACGCACGTTTAAAGTTATCTATGGAAAATCTCATTTCCCTTTTCGGCGGTAGATGGAGTATTACAAATTTCTCATATGAAAATGCGCTATCGAATTTCTTTACGCGCTTTTTTTCTCGATATTAGTATTCGTGCTACGTGTAGATACTGGATCTAGGGACCAACATCATCATCATCATTAGCCTATCATTGTCCACTGCTGAACATAGGCCTCTCCGAGTGCACGGCGCACGCCACTGAGCACGATCCGCGGCTATACTCATCCAGTTTATGCCAGAAACCTTGCGAAGATCGTCGCTCCACCTTGTCTGAGGGCGTCCTACACTACGTTTGCCCATACGCGGTCTCCACTCAAGAACTCGTCTGCCCCAGCAGCCATCCGTTCTACGGCTAATATGGCCGGCCCACTGCCACTTCAGCTTGCTTATCTGGTGGGCTATGTCGATGACTTTAGTTCTCTGTCGGATCACCTCGTTCCGGACCCGATCTCTCAGAGAAACTCCTAGCATATAGCCCTTTCCATAGCTTAAATTTGTGAACCAGCCCTACAGTGAGTGTCCACGTTTCGGCTCCGTATGTCATGACAGGCAGGACGCACTGGTTCAAGATTCTCGTCTTTAGACTCTGTGGAATAGGCGACTCAAAGACTCGACGAAGTTTCCCATATGCTGCCCAGCCCAGCTGTATCCTTCTGTTGGCCTCTCCCTCTAAGTTGTTTCTACCCAATGGCAATATTTGCCCGAGGTAGACATATTTCGTAACAACTTTGAGAGGACTACCTTGTACTGCAATCGGTCCTGGAAGTCTAGGGACCGTAGGTTTTTAATATGACAGAGCGGCTTATCGTAACAGGCAAGAAAGAAGGAAAAAGACGAAAAGGCAGAAGCCCAAAACGTTGGTCAGACAGGTGTCATAAAATGTGGATATGCCAGTGAACGTCGCACTGCATCAAGCCGAATATCGCAAAAGATGGAAACACTCGAGACGTTCTTGCAGGGACTCACGATCCTCAACCATGAGGGAACGGCTGAGGAGGAGATTTTTAATTGAATCGTACACTTCGCTTTGATCACGATAATGTTATCTTTGATATGAACCCTGTGGGAACACAAATACGATAAATAAAAAACCGGACAAGTGCGAGTCGGGCTCGCCCACCGAGGGTTCCGTACAGACCTACAGCTATACATAAACTAAAGCTATAGAAAAGTTGTGTCGGTACAAAGGAAATATTTTGAAAAAAATGGTTGGTAGTTATTGGTTTTTTATATGAAAACTGTACTACGGAGAGTTCAAGCTTTATCCCAGGTTCTACTTACCGGAATTGTGTGAAAAATTGCTTAGATTATAATAAGTTGAACTCCAACCTACCAAACTGTAAAAAAATACCATCAAAATCCGTTCAGCAGTTTTTGAGTGATTCGCGCAAAAACAATGGCTCCGTGCACGCTTTTAGCGCCACCTAGCGTGTTGCAACTTTGTTGGCTCTGACCTGACCGTTTTGACGTTTTGATATGTAATGGCGGCATTATGACAAAATATTAAAAAATACTATACATATTGTATTATTAATGTCAAAAATTTCAAAATTACTGTGATTTGGGTGGACAAAGTGTTGTGAAATCATTTTTGGTCCTTTAAATTAAATATGGCAAGTAAGATCTATTCAAAAAGAGTGTTTTATTTTGGTCATATTAGGGTTTGTTTACTTCTTTTTTAGTCGTAGATTTTGGAAAACAAGAGGATAAAGCTACTTTAATAATTTTACTAAGTGATAATAAACATATTTAATTATTCCTGTATAGCTAGTAATAAATTAAATATCGTTTTCATGCAGATTACAGAGCCTTCTTTATTTCTACTTTTTGCCACCATGAGCGCTGCGATCGATTATTATACCTTCGCACCCTCCCAATAGATAACCACTTGAAATCCTTTCTCGCCACGTAGAAAATAACCCTTCCAGCGATTACGACAAAGAATTGACCACGGGCGAAGGTTTGAAATGGAATAGTACATTACTGCAGCGGCACTCAAGACAGGCATTGAAGAACATACGTGAGTCCATCAATGCCTAGTTGCGGCCAAGGCTTGTGTAGTACTTTTAAACTTTTAACTTTTTAGTTTTAAAAGTTTTAAGCTTTTTATTTTTATTTTAAATTACTTACAGTAATTGAAAAAAGAAAATGTAAAGTGAAATGTGCACATAAAGGCCTTTCATTTGATACCCATGTTGAAAAACAATTTTTTTCCGGTTTTTTTTATTTTTTTCCAGTTTTTCATTTTTTTTTTTTCCAGTTTTTTGGAAAGTGCTCATCAAGGCCTTTTATTTGATACCCAAATTGCAAAAAAAAAAAATTGCAAAAAAAAAATTGTCTTTCGTTTTTAATTTTTTTGGGCAGTTTTTTGGAATATGCTCATCAAGGCCTTTCATTTGATACCCATATTGAACAAAATTTTTTTTTCGTTTTTATTTTTTTTTATCTGTTTGGAATGCGCTCATCAAGTCCTTTCATTTGATACCCATATTGCAAAAAAAACATTTTTTTCGTTTTTAATTTTTTTTTGCCAGTTTTTTGGAATATGCTCATCAAGGCCTTTCATTTGATACCCATATTAAAAAAAAATTTTTTTCGTTTTTACTTTTTTTTTTCATCTTTTTCGAATGCGCTCATCAAGGCCTTTCATTTGATACCCATATTGCACCAAAACATATTTTTTCATTTTTTTTTTCAATTTTTTGGAATGTTCTCATCAAGGCCTTTCACGTGATACCAGTATACCGAATACTAAAAAAATTTTTTTTGGAATGTGCTCGCTCATCAAGGCGACATTTGATACCTATATTTGTTTCATTGAAAAGTTCGCTCCATTTCTGAATTACACGTGTGTAATGAGTTTTAATAGAAACATTGCCGGACAGACGCCGCAATTTTTGTATGAAAATCCATTATTACACGTTAGTAATGGGTTCTCATACAAATATTGACAGCGCGGTTTAGGTCTGTCCGTAAACTCCGATTTAGCACGAAGAAGGTTGTCAAAATAATGTTCGAATTTCCAAGCATATTTGAGAAAAAATAAAATAATTACAAACCACTGACGTGAATTTTTTTTTTATTTAACTGGACTGGCTGTCTGTATGATTTGACAGCTAAGTTTTTGTGCCTATTTGAAACGCCACTAGCGTGCGTCTAAGAACTAATTTTGACGTACAATATGAAAATGGTTGCCGTGATGGTCTCTCCAGACTTCAAACTTTAGTACCATGTACGCACGCTATGCTCACGCAACGTCCTACAGCGCCAAAATGGCGGAAATCAAAAGGCACAAAAACAGTTTGACATAAGCCTGTCCAGTGTAAATATATGCAGGTCAGTGTTACAAACCCACCGCACCTGTATAAAATACAAGTACTGCTAATTGTCAACAGATGGCGCTGTATATCAATAGTACACTGTATAATGTTCTGTGAAATGGTTTTATCTATCGCAATGTTATTAGAGAAAATGGGTGTATTCCAACAGGACCCTTGCTCCGAAAGTCTGTTTCCATCCCGTTCGAGTCACGTCATATTGTGAAAAACGCGCTGATTGTTATATACCTACTCTGTGGTGATAGCTATTGGTCTGCTGGAATGCACTCCGTTGATTGTTTTACTCTTTGACCCCCTGTCATGCAGCATGACCAAGAAGCTTATAACCCCAATGGAGATTGCACGGCTAGTGTCATAATGAAGATAGAAAAAATGTCCTTGAGTGACGTTACGGCTTATTGCTATCTCTTTTTTTAGTGTTACAATACGTTTTCGTTTCTCACGAACGAACGACGAACATCGAACACGTATTGTCACACTAAAGAAAGAGGTAGCAATAAGCCGTAACGTCATTCAAGGACATTTTTTCTATCTTCACTATGACACTAGCCGTGCAACCTCCATTGGGGGTATAAGCTTCTTGAGCGTGACATACCGCCATGTTGCAAAAATATTTAGAGCCAAATTTATTACTTTTTAATTTAATTTTTAAAAGTAATTAACTATAACAATATTTGAAAGGATCTGAATAATTAATAATTATAAATATTGATATTTTAAAAATAATTAGTGGCGCTATTATCACCATACCCCGTTATCGCGGGTGCACGAACGATACACAGACTAAAAAAATCAGAAGCGAAAGACCTTTAGGTCCACCTATTTACCTATCTACTGCCGTTACATTTTTGCTACTCAACATATTATTAAATTTTAGATTTTAACAAGAAAATAACAACGCAATGTTGCAATTATGTAAAAATCGAAGATGGTGGTCAACATTTTTGTTTGTGGGCCAATTTCGATAAAACTCGGTTTTTGGAACTATTTTGACAAGAAAATGACAACCCAATGCTTAAAATATTAAAAAATCCAAGCGGGCGGCCAATTTTTTTTGTTTGTGGACCGGTTTCAATGAAACTCGGTTTTTTGGTACTATATTGACAAGAAAATAGCAAAGCAATGTAAAAAAATATAAAAAACCAAGATGGCGGCCAACTTTTTTTTGGTTGGCCGATTTCAATGAAACTAGATTTTTGGCACTATTTTGAAAAAAATCAACAACGCTTGTTAAAAATATAAAAAATCCAAACGGCGGCCAACCTTTCTTGTTTGTGGGCCGATTTCGATGAAACTCGGTTTTTTGTACTATTTTGTTAAAATATATTGTACTATTTTGTTAATATAGCCATTTTGCTGTTTTTCCGTCAAAATATTACCAAAAACAGAGTTTCATCAAAATCGACCCACAAACAAAAAAGTTGGCCACCAATTTGGATATTTTATATTTTAAACATTTCGATGCTGTTTTTTTGTCAAAATATTTCCAAAATCAGAATTTCCTCGAAATCGGTTCACAAACAAAAAATTTGGCCGCTATTTTGGATTTTTTTATATTTTTAACATTGCGATGCTGTTTTCTTTTAAAAATAGTGCCCCAAACCCAGTTTAATCGAAATCGGCCCAAAAACAAAAAGTTGGCCGCCATCTTGGATTTTTTTAGATTTAACCTGGTTTCCGAACCCTGCGTGCGACTGCTGCAATTAAATAAGATTCGTGAAACTACGAGTGAGTGCGGCAGCATCGGCAAGCGTCAGCGTATAAAGAAAACCGTTTGAAACATTTATGTTAAAAAACCTTTATTCAAAAATATGCCATCCCTAATTCATTATTTTTTATAATTTCGCAATACCAATATGTACCCGGGGGTCGGAAAAGACATCCACCTTCCAAATTTTAGATTTGTGTCAACCCTTCCGTTGTCAATACCCTTCGTTGTAAATACCCTACAGGCAGCGGTATCGCCCAACTACCAAGGCGTCGCGTTAGCTTACTGTAAGGATTATTTTATGCTGTGACATTGGATTGTTTTTGTAATCAAAGCCGTCTATCGAATAGAATTTCAGAAAAATATGTATTACAGATAGATTCTCTTAGAGGTTGAGTGGGATTAGGCAGAATTATTAAATTAATCAAAAATCGACCTTCTTTCGTACTTTGTCTTTGGCTTCAATCATTCGTGCACCCGCGATAACGGGGTATGATTATCACAAAAGTAATTAGAAGTTAAACTATGACCGCGCATACCGTTGTTTCACCAAGATGATTAATAATTACGTATTTTAATGACCATATTTTTTATGATTTAATTACAAATATACAGTTTTCAGATTTATTCCTGTAAGTGTAGTATAAGATGCTATTACCTGCCAAATTTCATAGTTCTAGGTCAACGGGATACCCTATGAATTTTGATTCCTTTGAGAGTATCGAAAATGCGTTTTTTGCGCCCTAAACGGCAGTATCTTTTTTTTACGTTGACTTAGAAGTTTGATTTTTTTACAGCTTCAAGGGACCGTAGACCTTAGTATATGGTTTAAATTTCAACTCGATACCTCCACGCGTTTCCGAGATAAAGGGTCTTGACAGACAGACGGACGGACGGACAGACAGACAGACGGACAACAAAGTGATCCTATAAGGGTTCCGTTTTTTCCTTTTGAGGTACGGAACCCTAAAAACGGTGTACGTATAACAAAAATTGTTGTTTATTTTTTACTATTTCGGCTTTTGCCAGTTTCGCTACCTATTCTCCAATCATCTACCTATTTCATTATAATATTATTGTCGTTATGATACCTCTGTGAAAGAAATAAAGTTTTGATTGAAAAAGGTTGAGTGTCATTATTACATGCCAAATGGATGAGTGGATGAGCAAGTTTATTTCACGATGATAGGTATTTCCGTCATTGGTCATAGACTTTCTTTCTTTATTTCTTTTGCAGTGCTTCGAACAGAGTCTTATGGCTCCGTGTCTCTGGTCCTCTCTATGGTGTCCAAGGACTTGAGAAAGCTGGGATACGACAATCAACCACCATCCTACAGGATCACAAGCTAACTTATTGTTAAGTTGAAAACATTGTGTCTAGGGAATGCAAACCGGTTTCACCGAAACCGAAAAAACCGGTTTTTCGGTCGATTTCACAGACAAAATAAAAACCGGTTTTTTAAACGAAAAACCGGTTTTTCCGGTTTTTTTCTGATTGAAGTTTCATTCTTTGCAATACATACAAAACGAAAATTCACCGCCCAATTTTGATTGACTGCTTCAAGTAGTTTAGTTTAGTGACCTACTTGTGCGGCTGAACGGGTCGAAGGTGTTTATTGCTGGTTAGTAAATAAAATACAGAAATTTATTATTCATCATCATCATCTTGCTGGGCCTTTTTCCATTTACTTGGGTTCAGCCTTCCCTGTTCTTCTCTTTCACTGTGCACGGTTGAGTGCCAGGTTGGGGTCGATGTCGGCTTCTTTCAGGTCGTGCTGAACCGTCATCAGCCAAGTGGCAGGGGGTCTATCGCGCCTACGCGTCGTCGTTGGGATGTTTAGGGCTATTTTCACCACTTGATCGTCGGGCGCCTTCGGTACATGCCCGTACCACCGTAGACGTCTCTTTCAGCTTTTCTGTTATGGGTACTACCTTCCGTATGTATGTGTTTCTGATTTCGTCCAGCATAGTCACGCCTGCTGACCAGCGTCTCTCTGACGTATGGAGTTTGTTTAAGTGTTGTTTATTTGTGGCCCATCATTCGGATCCAAACAGCATGGCAGGTCTAATTAATGGCTGTTTTGTAAACTCGCCCCTTCACAAAGATCTCTATGAGATGGCTATGCCTCTAAAGAGAGGCATTGGACTATCGCACATGACGCCTGTGAGCTGTCGCCATTTCATCCAGCCTGTTTGAGCTATATGGAGGACGTCGCTGTCAATCTTTCCGTCATAGCTTAGCACGGAGGTATTTGAACTGGTTGACTGTTGGTAGGTGGTCATTTCCCACATAGAAGCTAAAGTCATCGGGGTGTGATGTGCTATCGAAAATACATGACATGTGCTCCGTTTTCTTTCGGCTGATTTTGGGGCCATTTTCTTCCAGCGACTCCACCCAGCCGTTTAAATCACGCTGGAGATCTATCGCATTGTTAAATATGAGGGCCACGTCGGTCGTCGGCATAGAGAAGATTCATCCTATTGACACTTTTTAGTTAGATAATCCATTGTGACGTTAAATACAAGTGTACTTAGAGTAGACCCTTGATGTACCCCTACCATCAAGTCAAAGCTTTCACTCGTGCCTGCAGGGCAGACCACTTGTGTTGAGATTGAGACATTTGTGACATGTCCATGTCTGACTTTTTAGTCTCAAACCTGGGTTAGTCCCATAGCGTAGAAGTTTTTGATCATTTAGAAGCAGGATCGATTGGCGCCAGAAAAAATTGTGTAAAATGGTAATGTTCTTGATAACTGTGCATTTTTTGATAAACTGTGAATAGGGATATTGTTAAAATGGTAAACATGTGTTAACTAAATCAATAAAAATGTAATATTGCACATTTTCGAATATTTTCTTGAAAACCGGTTAAAAACCGGTTTTAACCGGTTTTGGATTCAAAACCGAAAAAAAAACCGGTTTTCATTTCACTTCGGTTTTGCATTCCCTAATTGTGTCGGACGTGGCTTATGGACGCGGCTGACAGCGCGACAGATAGTGTGTACAATCATAAGATATACAGTGCACCAGATTGCTATCGGACGCCCGACGGCATCATATTAGTCTATGGTTACGTTCGCGACTACCGTCCGATAGTTTGAACACCACAGTGGATTTTCATAATCCAGATACTGAGTGTACTTAGGCCGCCTACGCACCGACAGATGCCTAGATTAGCGTATAGGCGCTTTGTATTGTATCGAAGTAAAACGAACGTTCACGAATGTTCGCAACCGGTCGCACTGAGGCACCTCTATACATGCAGGCGACTGCCTAGAATGTATCGTAGGCGCGAGGCTTACAACCAAAGACCATGAGACCAAGGTTCCTATCCTAGCGACCCACCTTCCAGTGCAGACACCGTGTATCCTAGATGGATCTAGGTGCTAATCTAGTCACTTGTCGGTGCGTAGGCGGCCTTGTTGTCAGCCGCGTCCATCACAAGCGTCCGATATGTTTCCGGCTTTACGTTTTTACAATTTTTTAATTTTTTTTAATAAAATAAGGGGAGCATGAGTCATGCATGTCTTATGTTACTTACAGATGCACGTATGTGTGAAATAATTTAAGTAATGCTTGATTAAATAAATAAAGTAAGTGCAATAAATAAATGAAATAAAGTTTCATGGATATACGTAGTCAATGTTTTTTTTACTGGAACCATCGATATATCTCCCTTTCTTATTATTTGAGATAGACTATTTATTATTAGGCAGGCACCTGATTAAAGAAGTAAAGTTTACAACTAAAAATAAAAACTCCGAATAACGCTGTATTTTATACTAAAGACAGTCAACAATGCAAATTTTAAATGTTACAAGAAACTTAATAATTAGTTGTTTTATCTGTTGAATGATGTTGAACCAAGAAATAAGTCTTTGATAAGAATATCAGCCTAAAACAACAGGAAATGAGTGTGACAAAACGTCAATTATGGGTAATGTATGAAGCGTATGTAATTGGTACAAGGGGACGAGCCTGAGACATACGGGCCATTAACGCACCCAACATCGTGCTGACATTGGAAACTTCCCTACCGCGTACAGAAGTACACGGATTTTCCTTGAATTATTGATTAGGATGATTCCAATGAGGATAGAATTACCAGATGGTATATCTAAAAATCCTGACAAAAAGCTGAGCAGCGCCGGCTCAAGGAAAGGACATCATCCATTTTGATCCAAATGTGAAAGTGCCGGCCAAAAAGCAAAAGTGCTTTATTCTGATAGATTTTGTCCACCTAACCATTTCTTATTATGGCACCGAAGCTGTAGCACTAGCTATACTTGATTTTAAATAAGTTCAAAAAGTCTGACTTTTCATACGTATTTTGGCACAAATGTAAAACAGTCGGCCAAAAAGCAAATTCTGATAGATTTTGTCCGCCTAAGCATTTCTTATTATGGTACTGAAGCTGTAGCACCACTGTACTAGATTTTAATTGAGTTCAAAAAGTCTGTCTTTTCATACATTTTGACACAAATCTGAAGCGGTGCTACAGCTTCGGTGCCATAATAAAAAATGCTTAGGTGGACAAAATCTATCAGAATAAAGCACTTTTGTCTTTTGGCCGGCACTTTCATATTTGGACCAAAAATGTATGACACATGGATGATGTGCTTTGGTGACGCCCTATAACTACGACTACCTACGCTGAGCTTGTCGGAAAGAAAAGATTTCTTTTGGGAGAGAATTGTAACTCTTCCCCGCGCTTAGTTTTTGCAGTTTCTTGAAAGATGCTTTGCATAGAAGTATAGTAGCAAAACTGCTAAAAGTGGCCGTTTTTGACACATTTGGTATTTACTTCTACGAATTACTACGAGAGGAAATGTAGTGATACCTTCTAAAAATACAAGACTATAGATTGGCCCTAAAAAGTCAATTTAAAGTTTTATTAAAATCTTTTTCTATTAACAACTTATTAAATAAAAACCTCTGAGGGCGCCACTTTCTTCGGTATGGGATGTATCCCAAAGTGGTGCCTTCAGTTAATAAGGTGTACCTTAACAGTAGAGTGTTAATATTTTGTAATAGAACTTCTTGAGAAAGTGGTTTTACGGTCAGCATCATGTAGATTATGTTAGAACTGCATACACAACACACACAATATACTGTGATCTTAGCTCTAATCCTCGTGTCTATAGACGAGTAATTAGTAATGAATTGCAATTTTTAAATGCTTCAATATTATATTTACATGCAATGTACAGTATAAAAACCGGTCAAGAACGAGTCGGACTCGCGCACCGAGGATTCCATACCATCATAATTGCACCATCAAACCACACTGCAGAGTAGAATAATAAAATTAGTATTGCAGTTTTAGGTCAGCGCCATCTCTTGACCGATAGTGGAACTAATGTTTACTTTTTTAGAAATTTGATAATTTCTAAAAAAGTGTGCTATATTGAGACATCGTTTTATTTTTCCTGTAATCTTTATATAAACTGCTATCACAGAATTATTTCAGATTTTTTTCTTTGCAAACTTCGGAGACAAGAGGGAGGAACGGTATTTTTTTTTACATTTTTTACCATAAGTCGAAAACTATGCGGCCTAAAAAAAGAAAAAATGGTTGAAAACGTGCAAACGGCGCTCTTTCATATGATACCCTACATGCCCTAGTAGCCCCACTTCAAAATTTTAAGACCCCTTTTCAGTCCCTATTGTAAAAAAAAAAATTAATTTTTTTATTTCTTTCTTATTTGCAAAATAGTTGGGCAAATGTCATCTTAAACTATTCCAAATTTCAACTTGATACTATTAGTAGTTCTCGAGATATCCAGCTGTGACAGACAGACAGACTGAGTCACACCATAAGGGTTCCTTTTTTACCATTTTGGTACGGAACCCTAAAAAGCACTAAAATTAATTGTAATAGAAATTGCATGTGAATATAATTTTACAAGCATTTAAAAATTGCAAGTTTTACTCATGTCATTACTTATTCGTCTATAGATACAAAGGTAAGTATGTGATACACAGCTGATGACTGGGTGAAGTCAAAACCCTTTTTTCACAATAATGTCAGAAGATAACAAACTTTAAAATTTGTGATGAATTTAAAATTCTCGATAGCGATCCTTCTAATACAATTGCTATAGTAAAACTTAAAATCTTTATTCAAATAGACTCAATAAATTATACCCTTTTGAATCGTCTCGTATTTTCCCTATCTCCGTAGTACTTTTTTACCTTTAATAGAAGGTTAACTCGCTATTTCAGCGCCCATGTTAACTTTACAAACAGAACTGGAAAGAACTGTTGTTATTAGTTTTTAAAGAAACAACTTTTAGTTCTGTTAGACAAATTCTATAGCTCTGGTAGTTAATAGGTAAGTATTTTGTCACATAAAAGTTTTGCCATATATTATGCCTTTAAGTAAAGACTTAGTGTGTCCAACAGAAAACTACTTATATGTGTAAACAATTAGCGCGTGCGCCTTGTTTACACCTTGTTTTGCAAGTTTCTCAACTGCTAGCAGACTGCTAGACACGTCTCGCCTGTCATATCTGATGATTAGTTTAATCATCGTAAGCGTATGCACCTTGACATTTAAGTTTCCTAATTTATTTTTATTATAATGTTGAATTTTTGCACAAAATTTGCATATTTTTGCTTCTGTTGACGTCACGAAATTGTACGCAACGTTGGTTATTTCTTTGATAGGTCATACCTGGCTTTCTGCACAAGTATTTCTATCAATTAATATTTATCTTTAGACAAGAGGAAGATGCATAATTTTTATGATTAGGTCTTATTTATTACCATAATTTATGTAAAATCTATTAGTTAAAAAGTTCCCGATCCTGAATTTAGATCAAAATAATTTTGAATACAGCTTTTCTACTTAACCAACAAGTCCCAGTTCATCAGGGTGGTTTAAGAAAATATGTTTTACAAAAAATACAGTTCATATTACCCATAAACCTAGGTACAATAACAATATGTTTTAAATGTCATTTATCCAAACAGCGTGTACTATATCCGGTTTGAGTGATCAAACTGACTTGATCCCTTGAGACAAAGTATTTATTTTATTATTACCTAATGATAAAAACCAAAGATTCAATACCGGTATTTCAGCCGACCGCGACCCATAAAAATAATTAATTAGGCAAGGCATATCATACAAACCTGATCGACAAGCCATTATACAATAACGATGTGATATTTTGTATGTCTGTGATACAGACCTATAAATAATCATAAATAGACTGATTAAAATTACTAGAAGGTTAGCTGACGTCAGCGATGGTGGGGGTGTGACTGGGCTGCGCCAATGGCAGTTCAGAAATTACCCGTATGTGCAGTTACCTAACCTAACCACAAACCCAAACGTTTGTTGCAAACGCAAATGTATCATAGAATTCGCGATTCGTAACATCACGTGTTGCGTGTCATATGCGAATGCTTTCAGTTGCTAAGCAGCAATCTCTTCCAGGCAACCCTTGAGTGAAAAATAAATAAAGACTAGTGGACTAGTGGCTCCGTGAGCTGTAGACCTCGCGTTAAAAAGTAGCTCAAATTGTATGTTGTTTAAAAAATAATCTAAAAGATGTCGCCACCCCTTTTTCCCCACACACACCACGAGCTTTTCAAAGCACATAGTAGGTATGTACGTGCTGTTTGGTATATTATTTGGTAGGTATATTCACTGCTAGATGGCGCTTCTTATTTTAATATTTTTTCGAAATAAGTGATTTTTGGTAAATTTCGAAAAACTTAAATTATACAATATTATCGAACCTGCCCACAAAATTTCACCAGAATCGGTTGAGAAATGCGACCTGTAGAGGAGATCAAACAGCCGGAAAGCTGGACTGAAATATGTTTTTTTACATATCTCCGTCATTTTAATAAATTTCGAAAAATTGCGTCGACAAAAAATTCTATATATTTATCAAATCTGCTCACAAAATTTCACCGGGATCGGTTGAGAAATGCGACCTGTAGAGGAGAACAGACAGCGCCGGAAATCCGGACTGAAATACGATTTTTTAACATTATCCCCGCCATTAAAAAAAAAAAAAAAACTGGCTTGACAAAAAAAATCTATACAATTTTCAAACCTGCTTACAAAATTTCACGAGAATCGATGGAGAAATGCGACCTGTAGAAGAAAACAGACAGAACTGGAAAGCCCGACTGAAATATGTATTTTTAACATTTCTCCGTCATTTTTAAAAATTTCAAAAAACTGGTGTGACATAAAATTCTATATTATTTTCAAACCTGCTCACAAAATTTCACGAGAATCGTTTGAGAAATGCGACCTGCAGAGGAGAACAGACAGCGCCGGAAATTCGGACTGAAATACGATTTTTTTACATTATCTCCGCCATTAAAAAAAAAACTGGCTTGACAAAAAAATCTATACAATTTTCGAACTTGCTTACAAAATTTCACGAGAATCGGTTGAAAAATGCGACCTGTAGAGGAAAACAGGCAGAGCTGGAAAACGGACTGAAATCTGTTTTTTTAACATATCTCCGCCATTTTGAAAAATTTCAAAAATATGGCTCGACAAAAAAATTCTGTATAATTTTCGAACCTGCTCACAAAATTTCACAAGAATCGGTTGAGAAATGCGACCTGTAGGCTGGAACAGACAGCCGGACATACGAAAGAATTTTTGCCCAAGCTCTTAGAGCATGCTGAAGCAGAGACGCTTCGTTCGCACTTCGTGCTCGCTCGGTCAATAATACTAGAAGGGGAGTGGGGTGCAATTATGAAAGGAATAGAGCATTTGAAAATAAATATGTCTAAAGATAGGTAAATACAAATATAAGTAAGGAGAATTATATAAATAGTGAGTCAGAATAAGAGGAAAGGAAATAACTTTTAAGTCTATCTCGGAAGGAATTGAGTCTGAGCTTTCCTGAACCCTCAGGTAGAGAGTTCCATAAGCGGACAGCATGGACAGTAAAGGAATAAGAAAATAAATCGGTGGAGTGTTGTGGAATTTCAAGGGTAAGATTTGAAGAAGATCGTAGTTTACACTGCGAGGAAAAAGAGAGATAGGAGAAACAGGCTTTAAGATAAGGTGATGAGGTTGGAAGGAAAATTATGGAGTAAAGGAGCGTAAGAGTGTGTAAGTTCCTGCGCCAGCGAAAAGGGAGCCAGTTAAATTTAGAACGGAAGTGAGACACATGGTCTTTCTTCTTATTTTTACAATTCCATGACGTTTCCTCTTTTTAAGGGAAATGTTGTTCGTGCCGTTGCGTTTAGTGAAAAAAAAAACTAACCAATAATGAGACTCGTAAATCCTACGTAGACGGGACGTAAAAATCCATGGTATTCAAGGTACGTACAATGTCTAGTGCAAAATAAAATTGCATGTTTTCCCTATACAACGTACGTAAAACCTTTGTGCGTCACAAAGTAGTCCCAAGGTAAAGGAAAACATTGTTATCTTCTATGAACACTATGATGCATGATTTCGTGTGTGGGTGGACCACCCGCCGCGACGACAATAGGAAAACGTTGTCAGCGAGCTTATTGCAAAACTAAATAGATCACACAATATTCAGACAGTCTTAATTAAAGGTCTTTCATCAATTAAGTAGACTACACCAAGCGTGCGATTTCTAGCCTGTCTTGAAATCAAGTAAGTTTAGTACCCTATGACCTAAGCTTTGAATTTACGATTTGATGTGATACGTTGCTACTTCGTTTTGGCACAAATAAAAACTTACCAAAGAAAATTAGCAGTGTATCACATCCGTCAAATCAAATAATGTATGGTCACAGTAAAATAAATTACCTACCAGTAAACCGACTCCTTTGTTGATAAACACATGCCGCCACTGCATAAGTATACGCACAGAAACTCCGTCAAGATTCAGGGTTGTCACAACAGAAACTACTCAAATATTTTAGATTAAAGTTTTGATTTGTAATAACAAAATAATAAACATAGTCAATAGGGCCTTTTCGAGAATAACGTCGTAACAGACAAAACAAAAACAGCAAACATGAAACCACTGATTGTTTTTTCGCGATTTCAAAGTTTGTCCCATAGTGAGAGATGTTCAGTTTGATGGTCCCTATCAAACCTTGATGTTGATTTACAATAAAAAAAAACGGAACAAATCCTCTAAACCATAATGATGTTTTGAAATTTCGTTACGTTTCTTAAAACGTACACCCCTTCATGTTAGAGAGCGCAAACTAGAGGAGATTGCTCTCGCCGACTCTGCCGGTCACTTCTCCGCGTACCCTCCATATCGTTGCCCCGCGCAAGTACATATGTCGGACAACTGTTAGTATTAAAACTGTGGTATGGTGGTCACCGGCACGGGGGCTGTGTCATAATACCATGGACATAAAAAAGGCTTTTGAACCGTCTCTTATTTTCTATTTTATACGAACAGAGTGGTGAAACTGCAATGATGTTTGTTTAGAATCAGATAAAGCGAGTTGGTGTGCATGTCTACCTAAAACGCTATATTTATCAAACTTAGAGCTCCTATTGTAATTTAAACAGGAAAAAAATATTAACACTACAAAAAACCGAGCCATGTAAACTTGACTACCTACCTATAACATAAAAAGATATTCTCCATGAATACTAGACATCAATTATAATGGCAATAAAATAGAAAATGTAAATAATACAAAATTTTTAGGCATGCACATTTTAATAATAACTGAGCAATTGCACTACTTGACATTATCTTATTTTAATTAATATTTGCTGTAATTATAGTAACTAACGAATAACATTATTTGATATTATTAAGTTTATTAACAAAATATTTGCACGTCGATAAACTCGACAGGCCATGCTGTACTTAAAATAATTGTCTAAAATCTGTATTCACCATGTCTTCGCAAATAAAAGAATGATTGATTGATGATTGATTGATTGATACCTTTGTATAAGTACATACTTTTGTTACAAATTAATGGAGAAATGAAAAATTCTGTTCCGCAAATTCGATTTCGTTTCATCAAAATTCACTGAAAGTAAAGCCGATTGAGTCTATTTATTTTATGGACATGTGCCCCTATTTCTTTCATGACAGTATGTACAATGTGGTATTTATAATATTCTGGCATCAACCCTTCATTTGGTAGAGAATCTCGAGGACTGCTATTCTCCCATACATCCGCAAACCTCAAATATCTATAAAAACTTAGGTAAGCTTAATTTTTTCCTACTTTACTATAATAAGGTAGGTATAATATTTTTTTTTTAATTAATTGCAGAGTTGCATCAACAACTGAATTCTCAAGCAACTAATAGCCAAAACAAGAAGATTATCTTCGATTATCACGATTACCCTTTCCGGTCGACTGTTTGAGAATGCCCCAAAGCTTTACGTCCGCCAATTGCATTTTCATATGCAATAAAGTTTAAATATATAAATTAACAAGAGCTATTAATTAACAAAATATACTGGGGCTTTATCTGCATCACTGAAACCTCTTAAAATATTTATTCTGTGATTTTGCACAAGGCCTGCATCGCAAGTGGACCAGCTCAATGCCTGGCCTACATTGTGAGTCTGAGAGGGGATTATTGGATGACACGATTTTTTTACAAGGTTATTTTTAATATAGGTTGGTAAGTACTAGAGTATCCATGCAAATAATTATAAATTCGACAGTAAATTCGTTTTTGATACGTTTCTCATTTTTGATGAATGAATCGAAACTAATTTTGTTTTATGTTGCAAAAGAAATAAATAAATAAAATTGGAACTTTTGAGTGGAAATGGAGTCTTAGTAGTAGGTAACTATTATTCTTAATCCACAATCCTAACCTATTTAAAAAAAAAACATCCATAAAAGTTGAGTATAGTTCTGCGTAGGTACGTTTGCTCAAGTTTTTAGGCCAAAAATATTTAATAAACGAGTACTATACAATACAGGGTTATTTGTAAACACCAACAACCTCGCAGGAGTAGATTACTAACGACATAAACAACAACGTTTGTTCTACGACTTTTCCGAAAACCGACAAAAAAAATCGACTCTCCATACAAATGTCCCGAACAGCCGAGTTTTGTATGAAAAGCCGATATTTTTGAAGTGAAAACTTCTTTAGCGGCGTTGTATGTACACTTTTTTTGTAATGGGGAAAAAATGTTAAACTCGCGTCAGTCAGGGTCACGTGACCCTGATCGAAATTCATAAGACGGATGTAGCGTAGACACAGCCGGCGGCAGAAGTATCCGAGAAAATGGCGACGCGTCATTTCAAGACGTAAACACTTGTGTCACCATAGCAACGCGCTAATTTTTTAATTCAATGTCAAAACTCTAGATTTACTGTCAAGCTATGGATAAGACCTTCGTAGCTCTGAATATCTGAAGCGATTTCAATAAAAGTTATTTTGATTGACAGTAGACCGATACTCTACTCATATCATAACTGCCCTTACATATTAGTATTATGCTTAGCTTATGTAACATACATAACTAATTTTCAAACATCGAGCAAATCTTGTGTTAGGTTTCTTGTTTTATAAGTATTTTCAAGCTAAATCATCTCGGATGTGTTTTATTTCTAATTTACATTAATGACCTGCCTAATGTCATCAATGTACCTTGCTCCTTGTTCGCAGATGACATATCTATTGTGATTCCCTTTGAAAACGACCAAAATCATGATATTAATAATACAATTCATAACACATTGTCGAAAGTAAATACCTGGTTGAATGAACATAACTTGCTGATTAACTTCAAAAAAACAAAAATATTAGAATTCAGACCTCACCAAAGAAACCCACTAAATATTAATTTTAAATTTAATAACACAAAACTAGAACAAGTAGATCATTATCCTCTTTTAGGAATAAACATAGATTCAAATACAAACTGGAAAGAACATATCAATAAGGTTGCCATTAAGTTATCAAGATTTTCTTATGCATTAAACGAACTAAAAAAATTAACAAATCTAGAATCAGCAAAAAGTGCTTATTATGCTTACGCACATTCCTGGCTAACCTATGGCATATTGTTGTGGGGAAATAGTACAGAAGTGATTAAACTATTTCGACTACAAAAAAGATGCTTAAGAATATTGGGAAATTTATGTGTTATGGATAGCTGCAAACCGTACTTCACAGAATTTAATATATTGACATTACCATCCCTATATATATATGCTGCCTGTGAATTTGTCAAAAAACACCCTGAATTCTTTCCACAACACTACCGTCCACAAAACCTAAGACCACAAAATAAACTAGCTCAACCAACCTGCATATTTGAAATGTTTAGAAGTGGCCCCTTATCCATGTGTGTGAAAATTTATAATAAGTTACCCCGTAACATTATTGATGAAAAAAACTTAAATAAATTTAAATTAATGTTGAAAAAATATCTAACAGATAAATGTTTTTATTCACTGCAAGAGTTTTTAGAACATAACGATAATAATGTAAATAGATAGATAGATAAGTAATTAAGTTTGTTACAATTTAAAAACAAAATGTTAGGTAGTAAGTTTAAGAATTTGTATTAATTTATTTTAAATTTTTAAAGTTGTTGATTTTAGTTTTTCAATTAGATTTATTTTAGAAAATAACAATTATTATGTTTGTAAAACTACTAATTACTTAAAAAATATTCTTATATAAGTATCTATAAAGATATACTTTTTTATAGTTGCTGTGCCCTTGCAGGGTTTCATGTTTGATTCTCTTTTTTTGTAATAATATCTATGTACCTACAACATGAAAAGTGCAATAAAAATTTTGAACTTTGAACTTTTTTCTTTCGGAATTTGGTATTTAAGATGCAAACATGTTTTTTTCATTTTCATTACAAAGCCAATAAAATGAAAAAGCATAAAATATAGGGAAAACCGGCACCAAAACCATTATTTATCTGTTGCGCAGTATTGACATAAGTTCTTGAGAACATGTTTTGTCTGGATTTGTGTCAATTAAGTAATTAATAACTATTTATAGTAATAAGGTGGTGTTTAGGTGAAAATCTACATTGTTATCTCAAACATGAACTACATTTTTTTTAAACTTGTCTAAAAACAAAAAAATAGTTCCCGCCGTGGGGTGGTTCCACTCATGATTACAAACAACGTTTACTATGGGGCCAACTCTCCTGCTCGAAAAAAAAAATCAGCTGTTCCATTCAAAAGTGCAGTACCTACTCGATTTGAATGTATGGAACAGCTGTTTTTTTTTAATTTGAACATATAAAAAAAATAAAAGTAAATCCCCAAGTGGGATTCGAACCCGTAACACTTCTTGCCGTCTGCGTCTTAACCCGCTGGACCAGACGGACAGCGGCCGGCAGGACGAAATTAGCGACCATATTCTGCGTCGAAAGAAAAACGCATGAAAACTCGAAAACACCGTTTCCCAAATGTAAGACTAATCTAGATCGATTGATTACCCCTGAAAACCCCCTATACCTTTCAGCGAAATCTTTAGAGCCGTTTCCGAGATCACAGAAATATACATATAAATAAACATACAAGAATTGCTCGTTTAAAGGTATAACATAAGTTTAAGAACAATAAAATACTTCATTCATCAAATTATTATACTTTACAAAAAATTAGGTACCTAATTTTTTGCATGGTAATAGGTACTTACAGTACAATAAATTAAATTAAATAGTGTTTATTTCAGATTAATAACATCCATAATAATTTGTGTTTGTGCGTAGTCTTAATTGTATTGTTAGTAAATCAATTTAATTTATTAAATATTAGTATTTAGGCATAGGCTGTTCCAAAAGTGTTTAGCCACATAGTAAATATAATATTTTGAATTCTGAAATAGGTAATTTTTATTTGGCGGTAATTTCATTAAAAATCTCCGTGGTGAAAATCACTGACCATCCATGGATGGTTATTTCTTCATATTTTTTAAGATAATTGTTGCTCTTCTTTCTTTTGCATAAATGGACGGACGTCTTGCGGAAAGCTTGTCTCCAATAGCTACTAAAACTATCGACTTTTTTTTTTAACAACTTTTTGGGTGTAAAATATTGCTACTCCATCCCTCACAGGCCCCGATTAACTTTGTGATATTTTATTATTTGCCGAAAAATTTACACCGCCGAAGAGGCCGTTTCTAAGGGCACATTTCGATCTTCCGCAAGATGCGTTTTTTAGGGTTCCATACCCAAAGGGTATGAACGGGACCCTATTACTAAGACTCCGCTGTCTGTCTGTCTGTCTGTCACCAGGCAGTATCTCAAGAACCGTGATAGCTAGAAAGTTGAAATTTTCACAGATGATGTATTTCCGTTGCCGTTATAACAAATACTAAAAACAGTATAATATTAATATTTAAGGGGGGCTCCCATACAACAAACGTATTTTTTTGCCGTTTTTTGGTACGGAACCCTTCGTGCGCGAGTCCGACTCGCACTTGGCCGGTTTTTATATCATTTCAAAGCTGGTTCACCCGTATTTATTATTGCATATAGGCAGGAAGGAAATATTTCAAAAGCTGTAAATAATTTTTATTATTATTTTTCGTTTCACTAAAAACTTTAATTTAAGTAGGTACAATCATGTGCCAATTCAAAACTATTGCAATCACTAGCAAGGGTAAGTTCCCGTGGCCATTATTACCCTTTGGACAAGGCACTTTCACAGCGGGGACTGCCGGGGACGTGTACAGATTTGCCAGTCTTTAGAATGGTACTGGGACTGTCCCTCACTCTGCTGATAGGGGAGGCAGTCTTTACGAATGATGGCTGCAGAACCATCAATTTGGTACCTACTCCGCAAACATGCCGGATGCACTGCAATCGGCAATGCAGCAGCGCAAAATAGCTAAGATAAATAATACAAAGGGGCGTCCATTAATCACGTGATGTTTTTTTTGGTCAATTTTTAACCCTCCCTCCCCCCTGGTGATGCATGGTGAGGTTTTAGGTTAAACCCCCCCTCTAAATCACGTGTATTTTTTTAGTACAAAATAATCTCAACATTTTTCAGTACAAATATGTCGCAGTCGGCGGGGAAATCGTCCTGGTAACGGTGAGTCAACAATCACACGCAGTTTTCGGTTAAAAATCACGCGTTTAACAAAAAAAAAATACACGTGATATCTTACTACATCCCCCCGTCCCCCCTTGTGATACTTCGTGATTTTTTCAAATACCCCCTCCCCCCCTTTCAAGGCTCACGTGACCCTAACCTAAAGCACAACTTTAATTGGGGCCATCTTAACAAAATTGTAAGTTAAAATCATCTCGGTCGCCTTTCCTGAGTCACCCAGTCACAACGATCTAAGTCAAAATACAAAAAAACAAATCCACACTTAAGGGGCCATAATAGGAAAACATGGTTTGCGCGGGCCATATTTTTATATAAAAATCGTAAAGTTGTAGCCACAAAAAAAAACATACGACAAGCTAAAGAGATTTTCTAATAGCTACAAGTATTGAATTGCGTATAAACCTCACAGATGATTGTAAAAAAAATGTTTAAAAACAAAAAACTGACTTCAAAAAACCTGCCTCTAAAAAGCAATAAATAATATTCAAATTATTAGATACGCATTATCATTGTTATAATAAAAACACGTCTGTTGAAGACGGGTGGGGCTGGGGTACAACTTCCTTTTTTTATTCTAAAAGCCCCATCCGACTTCAATAGACGTGTTTTTATTATAACAATGATAATGCGTATCTAATAATTTAAATATTATTTATTGCTTTTTAGAGGCAGGTTTTTTAAAGTCGGTTTTTTTGGTTTTTTTTTTATTCTTAGTGTAAGTACCTTTTGTATTAAGTAGTGTAGGCATATTACTTATATAGGAAAAATCGGCTCAGCCAAACGTGAGATAATCGCGGAGATACATACATCCTTTTTTTTTTTTGAAGTCGGTTTAAAAGACTACACAAGGTATCCCTTTTCAACAAAAAAAACATCTAATTCGGTTCATAAATAACAAAGTCGTCAAGGCAGTTGATGCAAAATCATAGTATTTTCAGGATAACTTGAAAACTACTGAACCGATTAAAAAAAAATTAAATGGGACCATCTCGCATGAAAACCCAATCGAACAAAAAAAGAATTATCAAAAACGGTCCATAAATGTCGAAGATACGCGCGAACAACGATAAAAAAAATATACAATCAAATTGAGAACCTCCTCCTTTTTGTGAAGCTGGTTAAAAACAATCAGGGGGTCTTTTACGAAAAGTTTAATGCGATTAACGCAGCTGCGTCCGTGCTTCGTTTTGATTGTTTCCTATTACAAATCACTTTCGTATGCGATATTGCGAAGTGATTGCGTGAGTTTGACAGTTTCTCTCTAGCGTATCCGACATCGTTCGTTTAGTTGTATATGGTATACGATAGCCAAATTCAAAATGTTTTTTATAACTACAATCAACGAACTGCGGACAACTATCGTGGCCAAGTGACTGCGTTACGCAATTGCGTACGTTATTTTTGTAATAGGCCCCTGAATATCATCAAAAGCGCTTGTCGCGGGCCATATTTTTGGCGTAAATAATAGCGGAAACGTATTGAATTCTACATCAAAATACACTTTAACGTACTGTGCAGTTGCTCCAATAACTTTTTTTCAAGAAAGATAATTGAGGTAAAATTAATGATGAAAAAACAACGAAATCATCGAAAAAGTGCAGAAGTGAGGTTATTTTCCATACTCTTTACACGTAAAGAAAAAGGCAGAGACAAATGATTATTATTATATATTATTTATTGCACTGATAATAATTGTTACATAAGTCATTATGATAATTGTAAGCAAAGGTGGACTTATCTCTAAAGAGATCTCTTCCAGCCAACCTAAGAAGTGTCAGAGATTTATAGTAAGCGGGTACATAAAGTGCAAGACATAAAGTAATAATAACTAAATAATAAGATAATAATACAAAACCTATACTTGTTCATAATATATAAAATACATATGCATATACAAATATAAGATACCTACATACTAAATACATACTCAATACATACATATAAATAAATAATTATGTCAGTGATTATGAGATAATGTTATTTATGACTCAAGGTGCGATAATTGTGCTAGAAAGTGCGATTTAACTTTTGATTTAAAGGTCTTGACGTTGGGGCAATCCTGGATGTTCAACGGGAGTTTATTCCAAAGCTGTAAGCTCTAACAGAAAAGGAGTTACGGAGGAAACTGGTGTTGCTTCTAGGTAGCTCCAGCAATGATTTCGCATAACGGAGCCTTAAATGGTTTATCTTAAATAATATAACTAAACAACATTAAAATTGTACACATTTATAATAAACTAGCTTTTGAACGCGACTTCGTTATAGTTGTGCATTTATTTTGAAAGTCACGGATTACCAATATACCCTAGGTATTTCTGAGTAGACCTGATTTTTTTGTTTCAAGGTCATTATCATCTGACATGATAAGTCAGAGTCTTTGTTCGCTTGGTTTTCTACTATCAATCAACATACACTATGAATTAAAGTTACCTCTAAAAATGGTGTCTCTACCTTTGCCTTGCCTTTTACAAATTCTCTTTGGGAACAGTTGTTAGAGCCGCGTTAGTTTTGAAAGGCAATAGAAAAATATATCAGGGTTTTTCCTACGCCAATGATTACAATAGCGGACCCAAGTTGACGTAGGTATCTATTGTTTTTGGCTTGGAACTAATTCAGTATTTCTTTCATCTTAACTTTTGTCAAACAAAGAAGATATGAATGTTTCCGCGTTTGAATATGCCAAATGCTAAATAAGATACACACCATAATCACGAGGCTGATTAATTATTATTGTTCTGTCCTTGTCACACCCACGAGCTCCATCATAGATAGTGTTATCATTATTAGTAATAGTAAGTGTATTATTCCACACTTATATGGGTCATGATGTCTCTGTTATGTTTGTTGAATGAAATTGAAGAATCGCGATACTTATGAAACTGGCCCTTAATGTTATCGCAGATTTGTTGTTTTTTTGAAGTGAAAACTTTTTTAGCGGCGTTGTACGCTTTTTTGTAATGGGGAAAAAATTTTAAACTCGCGTCAGTCAGTCAGGATCACGTGACCCTGATCGAAAATTCGTAAGACACATGTGACGAATGGAGAGTAGACAGCCGGCGGCGGAAGACGTAGATGTTTCAAGACGTAAACACTTGTGTCACCATAGCAACGCGCTAATTTTTTTATTCAATGTCAAAATTAGATTTTCTGTCAAGCTATGGATAAGACTTTCGTGCCTACAATATTGTTCTGTATTCGTAAATTCAAATGAGTAAATTCGTAAGACGGCAATTCGTGCAAAATTATTTCCTAACCATTCCAAAATATCAAAAAACCGGCCAAGTGCGAGTTGGACTCGCGCACGATGGGTTCCGTACCAAAAAATGGCAAAAAAATTACGTTTGTTGTATGGGAGCCCCCCTTTAATATTAATTTTATTCTGTTTTTAGTATTTGTTGTTATAGCGGCAACAGAAATACATCATCTGTGAAAATTTCAACTTTCTAGCTATCACGGTTCATGAGATACAGCCTGGTGACAGACAGACAGACAGACAGACGGACAGCGGAGTCTTAGTAATAGGGTCCCGTTTTTACCCTTTGGGTACGGAACCCTAAAAATGCACAACGTTAATATTGAAGTTTTCACTTCTGCCGGCACTCCCGGAGTGCAACCCGATTTTTTTTACAGGTAGGAATAAGCTTCTTTAAATAGTAGGTAATATATTTTAGAATTTTAGGCTGCGTGAATAAAATTGTGAAAAATTAAAGTCACTTCGACTTCACAAATATACGAAAGTAACACAGCAGAATGGAGATTATACCTTAGCCACCACCTGCTACAACCACAACAACGTAACTATTAAAAAAAAGTTTCGATTAAAACATTTCTTTTAATACCAGTTTGTGGTTGTGGCCGGTGGTGGTGGCTAAGGTATAATCTCCATTCTGTTGTTTTTTTTTTTGTTTGTTTTTTGTATGTACACCGATTACTCGAAGACGGCTGAACCGATTGAAATGATTCGAAATGATTCAAAAGTTATTACATTAGGTAAACTCCCAAGTTGGTCCCATTTTTTAAAATTTTGAAATCGGTTCAGTACTTCTCAAGTAATCTTGAAAAAAGTAAGAAAATAGTATGATTTTGTGTGAACTACCTCGATGATCAGTCGTATAACTTCTTTGTTTATGAACTGAATAAGATAATTATTTTTTTGTTGGGATATCTTAAGGGATATCTTAAGTGTAGTTCTTTAACCGACTTAAAAAAAGGAGGTTCTCAGTTTGACCCACATGTATGTATGTTTCTCCGCGATTAACTCACGTTTGGCTGAGCCGAATTTTCTGCCTAAATTATATACCTATAGGTACTATCTAATACAAAAGGTACCTACCTACACTAAAAATAAAAAAATAAAATATTGTTTAAAAAAACAAAAAACCGACTTCAAAAAACCTACCTCGAAAAAGTAAGAAATAATATTCGTAATAATAAAAACACGTCTATTGAAGTCGGGTGGGGCTTTTAGAATAAAAAAAAAAAAAGGAATTTGTACTCCAGCCCCACCCGACTTCAATAGACGTGTTTTTATTATTACGAATATTATTTCTTACTTTTTCGAGGTAGGTTTTTTGAAGTCGGTTTTTTGTTTTTTTAAACAATTTTTTTATTTTTATTTTTTCGTGATAGTGTAAATCCTGATTTTTTTTCTATTACTAAGGGAGTTTATTTCTACCTATAAAAAAATATTCAGCTTATTTTATTTTTTTAGAAATTCCCCATTGGTAGATGAGATAAGTATTTTGGGATTTAATGACATTTCAAAAAGGGAGAGGTTCGCAAACTTATTAACCACGGGCGAGATGAAAGTGTAAGCTTTTCACTTGAAAAATTAAGAATCCTGCTAACTCATATTTAACACTATTAAATAGTTATTTATGCAACTGTACTATAACGAGGGGTATTAAAACACGAATGTGGGTTTATTAGTGATAATAGTATCACATGAGTGTTTTAATACCTAATTATGTACAGTTGCATACAAGACTTTATCTACATCCATTTTTTTTTAATTTTTATTAGGGAAACAAACAATATTTTAATACATATGGATTAAAAACACCCATCATATTTATCTAAAATAATGTATAAATTTTCAAAATCCCAAAACCTTTAATGCCCTAGACTAGAATCTAAATATTGTCTATCAGTCCAGCCAACCTGTGTTGATTCAGGTAACGTTCCATAGCAAAACATATTTTAACCGACTTCAAAAAAGGAGGAGGTTATATATTCGTCGCGTAGGTATATTTTTTATTTAGCCAAACTGCAACTGTTTACTTTATATCACTATATCACTACCGCATACTTTCAATAAGCCACGGGTAAAAAATATGTGTAATCTTGAAATTGAATTCGTTCAGCTACAGAAGTAAACAATTAGCGCTATCGCACACGGGCAACTTAGTCGCCTTGCAACTGTTTTGTCTCTGTCTCAAGTCCACGGGTTTATATGGAAGCGCGCACACGAAGCGACGCGGTCGTCTGCAACTTTTCATACAAACCATGTGAGAGACAAAATAGTTGCGGAGACAAAAGTCTCCCGTGTGCGATGGCGCTTAGCGCTATCGCACACGGGCAACTTAGTCGTCCTGCAACTGTTTTGTCTCTGTCTCAAGTCCACGGGTTTATATGGAAGCGCGCACACGAAGCGACGCGGTCGTCTGCAACTTTTCATACAAACCATGTGAGAGACAAAATAGTTGCGGAGACAAAAGTCTCCCGTGTGCGATGGCGCTTAGCGCTATCGCACACGGGCAACTTAGTCGTCCTGCAACTGTTTTGTCTCTGTCTCAAGTCCACGGGTTTATATGGAAGCGCGCACACGAAGCGACGCGGTCGTCTGCAACTTTTCATACAAACCATGTGAGAGACAAAATAGTTGCGGAGACAAAAGTCCCCCGTGTGCGATGGCGCTTAAGGTATATATCCTACTTTAGATATATAAAATATTTAAACGGTTGTTATGTTTATGCGATTGCTCTTTTTCCAAAACATGTAAATAGCTAGGTTAGCATCTGCAAACCTACTTATTTAGGTAAGTACTTACATGTTTTGGAAAAATATCAAGTTTTCACTGCACATACTTGCACATACTTACAATGGACACCTTATAGTGTAGGTACTGTACAAGTTTCATACAAAATGACACGATTCGAATTTGAAAGTTATTCGTAGTATATTATTTAGCGCTGATTTTTCAAATCCTCAGATAACAGATATCATTCAGTTAAATTATAATCCGAAAATATAAAAGTCATTCAAGAATTTTAACAAACAAACATTGACAATCATTTTCAATTTGGCGGCATAATACGTTATCAAACGAAAAGCTTTATCTGGTCATTGAAAAATTTGCCCATGTATTGTTATTCGTAGGCTTTGTGTTGTCTGTATAATAAGTAAGTGCCTTCATTTGAATAAATTCTCAAGGCAATTAATTTTATTTTCCTGCAGGTTTCTTTATTTTCCTTGATGGATACTTATGGACTTTTTTTCATTTTCTTTTGCTTCAAACAATCCTCTTATCAAATATTTCCCTATCGGAATGATAAGCGGGGAAATACATCCTACTTGACGGATTGCTGACTGACTTATCATATACTTAGGTAAGTATTTTATGTATCTGGGAATGTCCACAGATATTAGTAGTTTTCAAAACTCTAAATATTGGCATTCTTTCCTGTACCTACTTATCTTTATAGTATAGTTAAATAAATATAAAAATAAAATGCATAGAAATACTACGCAAAGACAAAGTTTTCAAACTTCTGAAAACCTTTTGCGAAAATTATTACCTAATCGCACAAAATTTAATATTCCATGTGCAATTTTTTAGGGTTCCGTACCAACATGGTAAAAAAAGAATGCTTTATGTGCTATGACTGACCTTTATGATATAATGCAACAGAGACTGAAAGAAGGTAAAAAAAAAATCTGAAATGTGGGATATTATATAAAAGAGCGCTGTTTGTATATTCTAAAAAAAAATTTAGGCCGCATAATTTTCGTTCGACGTTTGATGAACAATGGAAAAAAAATGTTGTTGTAAGTAATTGTTACCTTGGGATGGGAATCGGTGAAATATCTATGGACTGATTTTACCGTCCCCTCGGATTTAATTTTTTTCCCAGTTAAAAAGTTACCTATCCAAATTTTATTTTTCATATTTGACGAATATATCAAATCTATTAAAAAAAAATGGGAAGTATATTTAATCGGGTAACAATAAATTCACATTTTAAGTATCAAAAACACGGAATATAGCGTACTGAAATATGGGTGAGTGACGGACTGAGGGCGACTACAAATGTTGAAATACAAATTGAGTAACTAGTTCATCAGAACGGGCGACCAAATGACTATTTGAGCGACAACCTTAGGGCACACAAAACATAAAAAAATTTGGCATATAAATTTAATATAAACAAGTGCGTGTCGGGCCACGCGCCATAGGGTTCCGTAGTTACCTTATACCATACCATATTTAATACCACCTATCATTTTTCGTTTGCAAAAATAACTTTGTTTTTCACAGTGTTGGTATGAATGACAAAGTTATATTTGCGGTTTTGGAAAATGTGCTATATCTCAAAAACTAATTACTATATCTCATTCAAACCAATTTTGGTTGAAAGTGTTTAATAAGATCTACAGCATATATTTTTTTTTGATTTTTCACTCTCTTATTTCAAAAGTTAAAGGGGGGGGGGGGGGGACACACATTTTACCACTTTGGCGGTGAATATCTTTCAAACGGTTGACTTTGAGAAAAAGTTGTCTTAGAAACCTCAATGTCATTTTTAAAGACCTATCTATAAACACCCAACACGTGATGGTTTGAAGAAAAAAAGTTTTTTCAGTTTCAGTTCCATGTATGGGGAGCCCCCCCTTAATCTTTTATTTTTCTTATTTTTGTATTAAGTTTGTTAAGCGGTTAACAGAATACATCTACCTACCAAGTTTCAACTGTGTAGTCTTAATACTTTCGGAATAAAGTGGCTGTGACATACGGACAGACAGACAGACAGACAGACAGACATGACGAATCTATAAGGGTTCCGTTTTTTGCCATTTAGGCTACGGAACCCTGAAAAGTGGCTTTTATCCTAATCGAGATGACAAAAATACCATGTTGGGCAGCTTAAATCAGTACCTACTTGGTATAATAGTTGCCCACTCAGTATTTTGGTCACTCATTTAGAATTTTCGCTGCTAACTTTAATTACTTATCTCCCACATGTAGTCGCCCGTTCCACGTATTTTTGTAATCCACAGTTTGTCGCCCATTTAGTTATTATGTCGCCCAAAAAATAAACCGCTGCCAGATTTAGTATTTAAGTATCCCATTAACAGTCGCCTTTAATTATTTCCAATCACCCAATTAATTAATTCCCAATCAAAAATGCACTGTGCGTTCCCTTGACACTTGGTCCGTCAATAAATACAGGTAAAGTCTGCCAAATTTTTCTATGTCTATGGTCTGCCCATCAATCATGGTAAACAATCTTCACCCAATTTATTATTTAAATAATAATTTATATTGAAATAATCATTTATAAAATAAAACAAATGGTTTTCCACACATAGATTACGAAATAAATTGTTTATAAATTAACAATAATTTCATAAACTTACCAACATATTTTTAAATAACGATTTAAGTTTAAAAGACGTCTGACAACTGTCAAAAACTGTTTATTATATAAGACAAGTAAGGATGAACAGGAGATCTACTCTCTTTCTCCGAAACGAAACTTCGTTAACGAACGAAATTTAAACGAAGTTTCGTGTGTGACCCTACTCTATATCATTTTCGGACGCGCACGCAAAGTTCGAATCCATATTAGCGTTCACGACTATTAGCGTTCACGTTGGTGGCACGATGGAACTCGTAATCAAAAATATCGCGCATTTTATTTTTTTCATGGTCACAGAAACAACATAAACGACGGAAAAACAACTGAAAACAAAAATGTTATTTGAGTTTTGAATTTTATAAAGGACAAAATATATCGACATATTCTCCAGAATTCAAAAGCGGCAATTTAGACCCATTATCACGAATGAATAAATATGGGTTATTTTGAATCTGATAAAATATCAATACGACCACATGACCACTTGATAAGATGAAACACACAAAAAATAGGTTCAAAAAAATCAAATAGCTCTAAAAAGTAAGAAATAATCATTAAGTTAATAATTAACTCTATAGAAATAATATTAAAATCACCAATACGCAAAGCATATCAATTTTAACCTGAACCCTGAGCGAAAGTAGCGCCGCGGTGAATTTTATTTAATATTATAATTCTAATACACAATTTTATTAATGTTTATCGTGGAGATTTTAGGGCCCACAGTCTAGTATTTTTAGACGGTATCGTTACATTCCCTAGTAGTCACTGCTAGAAGTAGATAGAAAAACTGCTAAAAGTGGCCGTTTTTGACACATTTGCTATCTACATCTACGAATGACTACGAGGGCATGTAGTGATACCTTCTAAAAATACTAGACCATGGGCCCTAAAATCTCCACGATAAACATTATTAAAATCTTTATCTATTAATAACTTATTAAATAAAAACCTCTGAGGGCGCCACTTTCGGTCATACAACCGCCTTAATAAAAATCGTCTATTGAAGTCGGGTGGGACTGGATGGAGGATTTTTAGAGCTTTTAGATTTTGAAGCTGTTTTTGTTTTTAATTTAAGGTTTTTGAAAGTTCTTCTTTATTAAAAAAAGCTTTTTATTTTTATCTTTTTTGTGGTACCTTAGTATGTACCTATGTAAGCGTGTAATATTTTTTAACATTATATATTTTCAAAGGGCCCATAATCAATTTCCAAATTCACGCTGTTTCTATTTAAGTTGTTGTGCCTTCGTAGTCCAATTCTATTCCGGAACGTCGCAGACCATAGCTCGGTTTTGGACTGTCATAAACGTACCAATATCTCAATCACTATACATATTCTATTTGAGTTTAAGGAATTCCTTTGGATATATTCGTAGTCCAAGGTCCAATTAAAAGGAAAGGAAAGGATATTAAAGTTTTTCTAACAAAAAAATCATCTAATTCGGCTCATATATCGCACATCTGGTGCTAAAACGTCATAAACAACAGTTTACGTTTTTTTTTCAGGAAATCGATTTAAAAGTTATTAGTTTAATTACATGAAATGTATTAATAATTCTGTGATATATCGATTACAAAACTGTTCCTCACTATCTATAATTTACAGTTAAGAACATTTCAGAAATAAAAAGCTATTTAAAAGTTAATTTTAAACTTTGTTACACTATAACAAAGTCGTCAAGGTAGTTAATGCAGATTTCAAGGATTAATTGAAAACTACTAAACCGATTTCAAAACAAACTAAATGGGACCATTTCGCAAAAAAACTCAATCAAACAAAAAAGAATCATCAAAATCGGTCCATAAATGTCGAAGATACGCGTGAACAACGATAAAAAAATATAAACAATCGAATTGAGAACCTCGTCCTTTTTTAAAGTCGGTTAAAAATAAGCATCAGTTGCAAAGTGGTCTTTCAAATAGGAAATCAGAAATCAAAACGACGATGACAGTATCAGCTAAAGATGATGGCCGTGTGGTGTGAGTGTTCCTTTCTTAGAAATTGATTTAATCATACGAAGAATTTAAGAAATAATTGTGCAAACTTGATGGTAAAATCGAAAAATTTGTGAAACCTATGTAGACTAAGTTATGGTCGATTATATAGAACACTCATACCGCCCGCCTCGCGAAAACGCCGTACTTGATATCATACAATATACTAGACGTATGTTAAAAAAAATATGTATGGAAAATTTGTGCCTAATTTGTGAAAACTATTCACAAAATAATCAATTCATTATCATGGTTAATTTGGATTTTATAAGGGTTATAAGGAACACTCACACCACACAGTGTGTGGTGTGAGTGTTCCTAAAATTACTAACTTTAACTGAATAATATTGAAGTATTATTTCTGTATATTATAATTCGGATTCAGAGCAAATTTGTGACACATAAATCATGACACAAAACGTGCTAGATCAAGAGCAATTAAACATTTTGTTTCTTTTTCAATGCTCGTGTGAGTGTTCCATATTTTGGCATTTATTTAACTAACCAGACCTCGTATACAAGTGGAGCATGCGTCCAAAATTGTGAAAAGTTTGTTCCTAAAATTTAAAACATAGTCTGTTCCGTAAGTGTTATACTTTAATAGTTATCATTTTTGTTACATTTTCAAAGGAATATCTTATGTAGGGTGACCATGCATATGAAAAAAAGGGGAAAAACATTTGTTTAAGCATTTTATTATAAAAAATCATGTGCAGCACTTAAGATAGTAAGAAAAGATGCATATCTGCCAATCAATATAAATATGGTTTCTGTATTCGGAATTTCATCTCTAGAAGAGGCAATCTGTATTGCTAATGAAACGACAATGTGTAAATTCTGTAAAAATCTGGTAATTGCTACAAATGAACTTTCAAATTTCATATCCTTTGACTTAAATGGGGTTGAAAAGATTTTCTTAAAGGATATACCTAAAATATTTTTTATAAAGATTAGACATTATACTTAAATTGGTCGGGGGTATTGAATTCATTCCTGGAATGTTTCATTTTAATTCTTATTAAATTCTTATTCTTATAAAAACATTCATTTTAATTCAAAAAGTTAATTTATTGATATTTTATAATATTTATTTTTAAAAACAATTGATTCTATAGTTATATTATATATACTATAGTTTTATAATGTAACTTCTATTGGTTGTAATAACTTTATGAAGCATTACACTATATGTAACGGAGTTTTTTAATTACCAAATATTTAACCAAGAAAAACTAAAAATGTTATCTCAAAATAAGCCAATTTTTTATCTAGAATAGTTATTTTATTAAGTGAATAAAAATATGTTAATAACAGCATTGATAACGTAATGAACACATACAATAAAATACATTTTATATATATTTATATTGTATTTCATTTGCAGTATGCATCAAAGCCGTAACTGTTTCTTATATTGTTATACAATTATAAAATTCAGTGTTCTGACTGACTTTTTGAACTTATCGTTTTATACCACAGCCAATCATTTAAATTGGCTTATGAAGCAGACAACGCTTAAAAAACGGATTTACAGTGTTAGGGTTTAATGCTCTAACTAAGGCCTAACAAGGCCTGTAACGTGGACGTGCGATCTCTTTCCCTAAAGCAAAAACTTATTTCTCAATTTTAAATTCGAAACTATTTTTATTTTGTTCCGAAAAATTATAATTCATAGAATGAGCGTTCGCTGTCTTTAGACGTTTTTTACTCTCTGTAAGTTAATCCAGAAAAAAGAGTCGTCAAGCGAAGTAATGTGATTACTAAATTGTGAAAAATCATATATAAACAGTATTTCTACGGTTTCTATCAGTTTCAAAGTTCAAAGTAATGAAAGTAATGTGCTTAACGAAGTAATATCAATAAAATAAAGCTTTTGGCTAAAACTATGTAACGAAGAACCTTCACAGGTTTTTTATTTTGTGAAATATATTGGATTACACTGTGGAGCCCAGACCCCCTAGCACGGTAATCCTATTACCGTGCCCCTAGCCAAAGTAACATTTGCAAATCTTCGTTATCGCTTCGCTTTCGAAACATGTATAGGATTGACATAAGGTTTCGTTAACTATCGAATTTTAAAACGTCAAATCCATAAATTTTTCGGAGCGAAGCGATAGTGAAAATTTATAAATATGACATTGGCTACAGGCTCTGTTGTTTCATTGCCCCACGTGACCTCGCAGCTGCCGTGGTCACGGGGGACGGCAAAGGTGCCGAAACGTCGGGAAAACCAAAAATCAAACCAAATACCAACTTAATACCAAAGTACATTCAATAAAACCGCGCTAGTATCCGTTGAAAAGTGTTTTATTTCATGTCTAGTGAGCGCGTAAGCTTGAAAAGTGAATATTGTTTTACCTTCTTTAGGTATATACAGGGTTATTTGTAAAACACCAACAACCTCGCAGGAGTAGATTACTAACATCATATACGACAACATTTGTTCTACGACTTTTCTAAAAACAGACAAAAAATATCGGGTTGCACTCCGGGAGTGCCGGCAGAAGTGAAAAAATGAATATTAACGTTGTGCATTTTTGATATTTTGGAATGGTTAGGGAATAATTTTGCACGAATTGCCGTCTTTACTCTGCATTTGAATTTACGAATACAGAACAGTATTGTAAGAAAGTCTTATCCATAGCTTGACAGAAAATCTAGAGTTTTGACATTGAATTAAAAAATTTGCGCGTTGCTATGGTGACACTAGTGTTTACGTCTTGAAATGACGCACCCCGTAGAAAGAGAGGGGGGATACTTCCGCCGCCGGCTGTCTACTCTCCATCCGTCACATCCGTCTTACGAATTTTCGATCAGGGTCACGTGAAATTTTTTCTCCATTACAAAAAAGTGTACAACACCCCTAAAGAAGTTTTCACTTCAAAAAAAAATCGACTTTTCATACAAAACTCGATCATCTGTTCGGACATTTGTATGGAGAGTTGATTTTTTAGGGTTCCGTACCCAAAGGGTAAAAACGGGACCCTATTACTAAGACTCCGCTGTCCGTCTGTCTGTCACCAGGCTGTATCTCATGAACCGTGATAGCTAGAAAGTTGAAATTTTCACAGATGATGTATTTCTGTTGCCGCTATAACAACAAATACTAAAAACAGAATAATATTTATATTTAAGGGGGGCTCCCATACAACAAACCTGTTTTTTTGCTGTTTTTTGGTACGGAACCCTTCGTGCGCGAGTCCGACTCGCACTTGGCTGGTTTTTTTTGTCTCTTTTCGGAAAAGTCGTAGAACAAATGTAATTGTTTATGATATTAGTAATCAACTCCTGCGAGGTTGTTGGTGTTTTACAAATAACCCTGTATGGGCGTCATATAATAATATATGACAAGTACTCTTATCTTATCTAATGACAACCTTCTAAAATTTCTCATTGAAGATATCCGTATTTTGAGTCCTGTATACAAAATTCGTCAGTTATAATCTGTTATAATCTGGTTCAGTATAAAAAGACGGGCATAATGTAACTTCAAGGCGAGAGTACGAGACAGTTGACTGCGCGTGCGCCGCCGACCGCACGTCAACTCACACCGTCGAGATAAATCTTATCGATCTATAACACTTTAGTGACGGTGTAAAAATTGTGCGTGTGCTTAGAAATTTATGAGGAAAACTAAAGTGGTCATAATAAAATTCGGCTGGAAGCGCTGCGCTCTGTGATCTCGCAACAAAAGCTGTGGTAAGATATTTCGGATTAAGTATTTTATATTTATAACATAATAAAAATAAATAAATTTTAAATATATTATAAACAGACTGCCCTGCCAAAAACGAACTAAAAAGCTAATTAACAAGTGTCATTGCAGTCGTGCGACCGTTTTGAGGAACAATTTTTAATCATAGAGATTTTTTAAATTTAATTATTTTTATTTCACACATTTTAGTGACAAATTATATAGTTTTGAAATGTGCTCATTAGGGCCTTTCATTTGATGCCCATATTGTAATAATTGAAGAAAACATTTTTTTTTCACATTTGAAAATGGCGTCGTACAGTCACCATATTGACTTTTTTCAAAAAAATTATAGCTAGTGTCACTCGGAATAATGTAAGGATTCTAACGATACTACAACCATTCAAATCCATTAAGCCATTTAGAAGTTATGGTGGAATAAAGAAACTCACATACCCACAAACATACATGAACCCTAAACACATATACACTCCTTTTTGGGCAGTCGTGTAAAAAAGTTTCATTAAACCAGAGCTTGGTAAACTGCGGACATGCGTTTCAACGTACAGTCAGCAGCATGTCAGGTAATACAAAACTGTAAAAAATCTGCAATTTAATTTAAACAGTGTCTTCGCATTATGTATAAAATTGATTGAATATGATTACCCTGTCGTGGAAGCCCAGCGTGCCGTTGACTGTACATAAATTAATTTTAAAAGTTTCTAATGTTTATTTTACTATTTTTTGCTGTAAGATAAGGAAATGGAATACAATATAGATAAATTGTTAAGATCGATCGTGGTTTTGTAATCAGTCTTAATACACTTACCGGCTTATCGTAGGTATGTTTAAATTTTACTATAATAATCGCTGTACCATATTGCAGTACTTGTTTACCAGAAATATTGAATTTAGAATAAGTGGAATATATTGACGTGCTCGCCTCGGTGGCGCAATGGTTTAACGCCTGGCCCTGCTATTGCGGCAGTTAAACAAGTTTCGCTAGGGTCGGTCATGGGATGGGTGACCAAAATGTACCATGAGTTCCTCCGTGCTTTGGAAGGCACGTTTGGTCTCGGCTGCATTTACAACACCCAACAATCCGCATTGGGCTCGCCTGGTATCACCTGGTAGTATCCGATGAGCGACCCAACGGTCGCCAATCCTCCTTATCCATACCATATTTAACGTAAATAAATAATTATCATTATCATTATCCACCCATAAGGAAGGCCTGTGTCCCAGCAGTGGGGACAATAAATAACCGGCCAAGTGCGAGTCGGACTCGCGCACGAAGGGTTCCGTACCAAAAAATGGCAAAAAAACACGTTTGTTGTATGGCCCCCCTTTAATATTTATTTTATTCTGTTTTTATTACATTTTTTTTTATTACAGCGGCAACAGAAATACAGCATCTGTGAAAATTTCAACTATCTACCTGTTGTCGTTATAAATATCCAGCAAAAAACGGCAAAAAAATCACGTTTGTTGTATGGGAGCTCCCCTTAAATATTTAATTTATTCTACTTTTAGTATTTGTTGTTGTAGCGGCAACAGAAATACATCATCTGTGAAAATTTCAACTGTCTAGCTATCACGGTTCATGAGATACAGCCTGGTGACAGACAGACAGACAGACAGCGGAGTCTTAGTAATAGAGTCCCATTTTTACCCTTTGGGTACGGAACCCTAAAAATGGCTGATGTCGATAAATGATGTCTATTTAGCACATAAGAAATATAATAAACTAGCGGCCGCCCGCGACTTCGTCTGCGTGGAAAGGTTTTTTGCTATCCCTCGGGAACAACACTTTTTTCGGGATGAAAGATACCCTATGTCCTTCTCTGTACTTGTGACTACGTGTGTGCAAAATTTCATGATGATCGGTTCAGTAGTTAAGACGTGAAGGCGTAACAAACAAACAAACAAACAAACAAACGAACTTTCGCATTTATAATATTAGTAAGGATTAACATAAGCATCTGCCATAAAGGCTTCGACTCAATATTGTGTCCCGGTACATTGTGACTGCATCACGACGTTAATTTTGCAGCATAATTATACTTGAAACTATACACTCAATAACATACAAAAATAGCACACAATAACAATAACAATTAAAAATAAACAGTCTACATTTAGAGTGAAGTCAACCATAGTGTAGTTTCCATAGGATAAACAACTGGATAAACACTCATTTAAATAAATGACAACACAGAGATAATCAATTGACTATAAATATACCATTATTTAACTATAAAGGATCGCTATTTTTTTTTAAATTAAAGTTGATAATTAATTAAGGAAAATACCTAAGTTATTTAATTAGAATCGAGTCTGGTATAATAAAAAAAAATGGTCAAGTGCGAATCGGACTCGCGCACGAAGGGTTCCGTACCAAAAAACGGCAAAAATCACGTTTGTTGTAGGGGAGCCCCCTTATAAATATTTAATTTATTCTGTTTTTAGTATTTCTTGTTATAGCGGCTACAGAAATACATCATATGTAAAAATTTCTACTGTCGACCTGTAGTCGTTATTAATATAAAGAAAAAAACGGCAAAAAATCACGTTTGTTGTAATAATGGTATGTTGTATGGGAGGCCCCCTTAAATATTTATTTTATTTTTAGTATTTGTTGTTATAGCGGCAACAGAAATACATTATCTGTGAAAATTTCAACTGTCTAGCTATCACGGTTCATGAGATACAGCCTGGTGGCAGACAGACGGACAGCGGAGTCTTAGTAATAGGGTCCCGTTTTATACCCTTTGGGTACGGAACTCTAAAAAAACCTTTTCCATGACCTACACTCAGTGCCTGTGAGTGCCTACACTAAAAAAATTCAACGGTTGCGCGGGAGACTCGATTTTTATTAAATATCCAAAAAAAGTTTATCAATTTTAAAAACGCATGCGGCTTTTCATCTTCTTTGTCATGGCCACAGAATAGATATACCTACTACGTAGCATGGCGTAAAAAAATACTTTTGGCGATTCTAAGTGGGAGATTGCATGATCAGTCTGGCGCCAGTCTATTCCATCAGTCTGTTTAGATAGACTTTGATTTTTTCCAGACTGATGATTCAAAATTTGTACCAGACTGATATCCCCGATGATGGAGGGATGACAATCAATTCATCGAATACCATGTGCTCGACCGCCATATCACCGAACATCCATTTCACCGACAGACAATTTTACCGATGGGTCATTTCACTGACAAGCCAATTGACGGAAAACTTATTTTACCGATAGTAAATTTCGTCGAATGCCATTTTATCAAAAAGGAAATATAATTATAATATAATTAATAAATAGGAATGTAAGTAAATAAACAATTTTTATTTCGGACATTATTTGTTAAACCAAATCAAAATAATCTGTTATTAATATTAATCAATAAGAATCAATCCGGGTACACTTATCGGGCTAAATATAAATAAATATAAAGTCTTTATTTTGCTAAAAAAATTGCTTAAATATTAATATTATTAGCAACTACCGACAAAAAAACATTTTTTTTATTATAATTAAAACTTTTTAATTGAGATTACTTTATTTCCCTTTAGATAAAATGGCGTTCGACGAAATGTACTATCGGTGTAAAAAGTTTTCCGTCAAATGGCTTGTCGGTGAAATGACCCATCGGTAAAATAGTCTGTCGGTGAAATGGATCTTCGGTGATATGGCGTTCGAGCAAATACAAATGAATTGATTGTCTGTCGGTGATCAGTCTTAATCCTATAGGAATAGATTGGCGCACGAAAGTACGATTTATCATGTAATAGAAACTGACAAAAATGGGCAGAAACCTACGAATATGTGGCGGCCCATAATTTTCAAAATAATAAAAACAGTCGTATAAATTAACAGTGATTTTATAAGAACCACCAGAAACCACCCAGTTCCAAGATCAAATAGAAATATTGATTTTTTTACTTAATCGTCCGTCACTCGGGATGATGTAAGGATACCCGATCGATACATCCAAATCTGTTCAGACATTTGGAAGTTATGGTGGAATAAAGAAACTCACAAACAATACATGAACAGTGAACACAATACTACTAATATTAATTACTTATTAGTTTTTTGGGACAGTCGTGTAATAAAAAGTTGTTTTAATTTTAATACTTATTTTTTCATATCGATTTGTTTTAAAAAAAAATTGAGATCTAGACGAATTTCTTGCGTCATGCGTGTCGAGACATGGGTGTGTCAAATCCATTCATGATAATAAATAATAAGTAATATTTGAAAAAAAAAACAAGTTTCATTACTACATTAAGAACACAACAGGTATTAAACGCGTTTAAACTAATCATCTCGATTTCATCTTGTAAATATGATTGATTTGAAGTTTTTTCGATTTGAGCAAACGAGCCAAATTGTACAACGAGCCAAATCGATGTACAAAATAGCCGTTTGGCACTTGAGGTCAAAGCAATTTTTTTGAGCCATAGTTCTTAAAAAAATTGCCCTTAAGAGAGGGGTTGTGACTACTTGGAATACTTGGAATAAATGGTTTTTGTGTCATTTTTCGCAATTTAATGTTTGTAAGGCGATATGTGCGTACAATGATACTGTCACAAGTTTCAATATGAATTTGTTTTCTGTTTTTTTACGGCTAAGCATCTGCTAGCCCGTTAATTAAATGTTATATTAGACGCATTGGCTAAATGTCATTTAGGACGGTGGGCGCTCTCTTAAGTCTGAAATTAAATGATTATATAGGCCGTTAAAACAGCTGCAACATGGACACAGGTAAACACTTACTCCTGACTTAGCCCAAGAAGCTTATACCCCCAATGGAGATTGCGCGGCCAGTGTCATAGTGAAGATTGAAAAAAGGTCCTTAAGTGACGTGACGGCTTATTGCTACCTCTTTCTTTAGTGTTACAATACGTGTTCGTTGTTCGTCGTTCGTTCGTTCGTGAGAAACGAAAACGTATTGTAACACTAAAAAAAGAGGTAGCAATAAGCCGTCACGTCACTTAAGGACCTTTTTTCAATCTTCACTATGACACTGGCCGTGCAATCTCCATTGGAGGTATAAGCTTGTTGCCTTAGCCATTTGACAGCCATCAATCACGGATCCTTAGTCTATGGTCGTGTCAAACGCCTGAAGCCATATTTATTTACAGGCAAGTGACGTCATCAGTCATCTTAGAGCGTTTTCGCCACAGAAAAAAAAATATCAAAAATTATTGCATTTTTCTAGGTGAAATTAATCAATTAATAGACTTCGTTTAGTCTATATAATAGTTAAATACATAGAAATAGAATGTCAAAGAACAACAAAGTCAATAAACAGGTGATTCGAAAACGAATCAATACATTTTATATGAGATACATAAAATATGACTATATTATGGCAAAGGAAGTTAATAAACTATGTTCCATACTGTTTTCTTTGTCGATAAACGAATAAATATAGCGAAATTTGGTTTTAGAGAAATGTGTGGCAATATCTTATTTACCTTTGAAAAGTGTGACTTACTTGTGAGTTACTTGGATTGTTTCTTTTTGTCACATCACAGTTACTTAGAGCAGAAGACACCATAGCTCTACGATACCTTTATTTTAAATTCTAATTAAGATAAAAAAAATTTTAAACAAACTGTGATTGCTCATTTGCTAGGCGGGACGCTAGGGGCTCTTACTGTAAAAAATGTTGGCACATGTCACTTGATCCTTTGTCTCTTTTTTACATAGACCGTGTCCGTATGATGTTAACTTCTCTTTTCCACGCTTTGTTGGTCTTCTTGAGCGCAGCGAAAATTTTTCTATGTCTATAGTTAAATATGTTTTTTACGCACAATTTGTAGTATATTTTCAATGTTGTCAAATCCCCAATTAGAGCGAAATATTACTGAACTAAGTGTTTTCACTTTTTGAGCCGATGAAAGTGTTTATTTATATCAATTTACGATCATGATACGCACGTTAATCAAATTAGTGAAGTAGATATTTACTTAAAACTCTGCTAAATCTCAGTAGAATAAGCACTTTGTATAAAATCATGTAAATTATTTTATATTGTCTTATTATAAATACTATTAAAGTCGACAGTATTCTTCATTACGCGAAGATTTTCTCAAAGATACTGCGGTCACAAAATGTCGGTTTGATAATAACAAAAACTAGTTTTATTATCTATACCACAAATTATGCTCAATTAGGTATGTCAGTACGGTATAGACTGCGTCAAGAACAGATAAAATTATAATTATTGCTGGTGGTAAGTACAGATAATTATAATTATTATTGGCCGTGGTAGAAACCATTATTTTACAGGCAGATAACGAGTCCATAAAAAGGTCAATTTGGATAAAATAAAAGTTTTTGAACTCGAGGTTTATGCAAAATAAAAATAGTAAGTAAATAAAATTTAATTAATAATTTAATTTGTATCACTAATAACTATATGTTACGCTAATTGGTTTATAAGTTAAAGAGTAAAAATTCGTAGTCTTCCACGACGCGGCTGGCCGTCGCGCGTCGCATCGTCGCGTACTTTTACGAGAAACAGAAAGAATTAAAAAAAGTTTCAAACTAAAAATAGGATTATAAAATGTGCAAAATAAGTTCCAAAAATAATGCAAATCTCGATGAAAAAACTTCAACGACATCCCAAAAAACTGGCTTTGAGTTGTTGATTTTTGCACTAACAAAAACTCGTGTCTATTTGTTTTTGTTTTTAGTTTATAAGTAGAGATTGAATATTCGGATTTATATTTATACCATAAGTACTTGTTGTATGGTCTGTGATTTATACCTAAAGTTCATATGTTTCATGTTGGGTGGATGTGGAAAGCACTTTTTTATCGAAAACATCCAAGGATTTTGAAATATTCCGGGATTAACCAATTTTAGTGTAGCACAAATTCCAGTTGGCCTGTTACAAACATAATTGGTTGCTTTTCCCTACTTTTATTGTCAATGATTTTTGAAGAAACAAACACAATCTTTTACGTTGTAATATAACAAGGCCTATAAGCCTCATGATGGGAATATATACATTTTAAGAATTTTATTTATTGTTAGCAAACGACTGACTTTAGGCAAACTTAAGGGTAAATATGCATCCGATTATCCGATCAATACTTATAAGTTTAGCATATTATTATTATTTATTTATTATTAAAACACAGATTACAACAATGTTTTCTTACATTTAACAGTGCTATATAAACCTATTTAGGTTTTACCAAGCACTGGGATTCATCGTCTTATCAACAAATTAAGATCTAAGTATAAATTAGGTAGGTATAAACTATTTAAAAATCCTTGATTAGGCACTTTACTACTTTTGGTTTAATTTAACAATAGAATAGTGTTCATATTAAATTACTACGAGAACTTAGGTATATTGATTTGAACTAGAAAATAAATGTCAAGGACAAAAATTATCTCTATAAAATTTTATATCACATGGTATATAAACTTTTTTAGTATGGTTTATGGTTTGTTACTCTATTAATCTTTTTTATATAGCACATAGGTACGATGACAGGGAAGGATTTTCCCTAGGGAACCTTTGACCAGGCTTAAAGTATTCTATGTTTTAATCCAGGCTATAAACTATCTGTGTGTCAAATTTCATCCAAATCTGTTCACCCTTTTTTGCGTGATTGAGGAACAAACATCCAAACCCACAAACTATCACATTAGTAGGATATACAAATACTATACCACAAGCTTGTCACACATTTTTGACTAGTAACTGTGTTAAAAAAATGTTTTGTGTCACGCGGCGGAATTAACTAAGCCCTTTTTTTTCAAAAATCCTCTACAGAAATAAAACTGTGAATATTTGAACCACAAAAAAATACTGGTGAATAGCCCAATTATCCCACTATATAGAATAATAAACTTTTTAAACATTTTTGTCTAGTGACTGTGTTAGAAAAATGTTTTATATCACGCGGCGGAATTTTATCAGCGACTATTTTTTCAAAAATTCTCTACAAAATTGATACTACGAAGATTAGCCCCAAAAAACACTGGTAAGTATGTCCCTATATAGAGAAATAAACTTGTCAAATTTTTTGTCTATAACTCTGTTAAAAAGGATTTGTGTCGTACGGCGGAATTATCTCAGTCATTATTTTATTCAAAAGTCCTCTATAGTTTAAAACTATGAGATTTTCCCCAGAAAAAAAAACATTGACGAATAGCCTAGTTATTTTACTATAATATAATAATAACTTTGTTTAACATTTTTGTCTAGTAAATGTGTTAAAAAAAATATTTTGTATCGCACGGCGGAATTTTGTATAAATAATTTTTTTTGGAAATCCTCTACAGAATTAAAACTATGAAAATTTGTCCCAGAAAAAAATAATGGTAAATAGCCCAATTATTTCACTATATCTATATATATAAAAGCGTAAATCACTCACTGACTCATCACGAAATCTCAGAAACTACAAGTGCTAGGAGTCTCAAATTTTGCATGGGGGTCCCTTTTAGGGTGCAGGTGCTCACTAAGACGGGATTTTGCGAAATTCAATCCCTAATAGGGTGAAACAGGGTGGCAAAGTTTGTATGGGAGAACGCGATTCCTTGGCCCGATTGACTTGAAATTTGGCATAGACATTTTTTTACAAAATTAATTGAACACGTGTTTCGTATTTTTTTGAAATGTATCCCTTAACAGGGTTGAAAAGGGGTAGAAAGCTATTTTTAGGGTGGTTGACTTCGATATCGGAATCAAAACTTCTTAGTGCATTTGAATGATTAAGAAAAATAAATGTCAGTTGTCACTGCACGGGCTGACGTTTAATCTTTAATTTTCCCGATTTTCAAGACAAGCTTTGATTCTAATAATGTTGTAGTCAAATCAAACGGCAACATCTGGCAAATATCAGATAACGTGACAAGGAATGTGGTATTTAGAGAAGTGTTTCGATGGAGAGCCTGATAATAATGCACAACATTAGTTGCACCCGGCATAAATCTTTGCCCGGCATGCGTTGCAATGTCACGTTTTTTTTAGCCAGAAACCTTTTCAGTAGTAAGCAGAACAATTCACCAAAGTTTCATCATAATCGGATGTGGATGAATGGTTTAGGAGTGCAAAGGAAACAAATACACATACATCGATTTTTATTTATAAAGAAGATAACTATTAAGCAAAGATATTAGAATTTTTAACTATAAGGTAAGTATTAAATGTAACATAATATCATTATACTTATTTTGTTAAATTACCGCTAATAAATTTTATTAAGTACCTACCTAACTAATACAGAATCGTTAACAGGGCGTCGATTCTGTAACCATACTCGAACCCCACTTCGAATCTCACTTCACTGCACGGGAATTTTAAATCATAAATAAGATAATGATAAGAAATTTTTTTTATCACAAAAGATTTTAGATAGCTACGCAGGCTACCTAAATTTTTTGCAATCAGTAAAATAGCTCATTTAGTAAACAAATGTCTAATAACAAATTCACGCGAAGTGAAGTGAGATGCGAGTTTGGTTACAGAATCGACAGACTGCGCGGGTAAAACCGCGGGGTGCAGCTATTACCTATATAATCACAAAATTGTATAAATGTGAAAGTTTTGATGTTTGGATGTTGTTCTGTTAGGTACCTACTCAATCATATCATACTCAATCACGTCTGAACGGGTGAACGGATTTAGGAGAAATTTGGCACAGATATAGATTAAGTCTGGAATACTTAACACAGGCTTCTTTTCATCCCGATCATTGGTTTCCAAGGGAAGACTTACAACGATTACCGACTGCCACGCGGGCGGAGCCACGGGCAAAAGCTATACATAGTATAAAACAAAGTCGCTTCCCGCCGTCTATACGCTTCTCTTAAACTATGCATAAAAACCTTATTAAAATCGATCCATAATTTTGGGAGCTAGGTTGGTTGTCTCAGACAGACAGACACACACACACGTCAATTATATTATATTATAACACCCCTTGCGTACGTGGTATAGGTATATGTCGTCCTCCTAGGTATATGTATCCTGTAGTATAATCTAATAACTTTACACTGACACCACATTAGCACAGTTTTAGATTTAGTAACTACATTGCACCCGTGCGAAGCCGGGGCGGGCCGCTAGTACAGTAATAAACTTGTTTAACATTTTTGTCTAGTAACTGTGTTAAAAAAATATTTTGTGTCGCACGGTGGAATTTTCTCAATTTTTTTTTTTCGAAAATCCTCTACAGAATTAAAACTATAAATATTTGTCTCAGAATAAAAATATTGGTAATTAGCCCAGTTATATCATTATATATAATAATAAACTTGTTAAACTTTTGTATCTAGTAACTGTGTTAAAAAAAAAATGTGTCGCGTGGCGGAATTTTCTTTCCTCCAGCTACATCTCATACTTCCGGTTATCAAAATTGAGTTCAGCGACCCCCAAAACCTATGCCAGGATACCTCACACGACCAGAATCGAATTCTAATAAGATAAGGCTCCATTTTGGCCGCCATCTTGAACAAAGGAGCCAAAATTGGGCTTGGCAACATTCAGAACCGAATTCAGCAGGCTTTTTTACTTCGGAAAAGTCATGTTGCCAAAATGGCTCACAAAATGCCGTTGAACTTGAAAATTCAAATTTGAATTACTAGTCTAATATAATTTTTAAATTTGAGATTCTTGCATTTAGTATTGTCTAAAAATAGCATTGTGAATGCAAAAATCTCAAATTTAAAAACTCATTTTTTTATCGTAAGTTATTATTAAGAAATATAAAAAAAAAATTAAATAAGTTCCATAATGTACCTAACCGCTTTGACACTGTTCTTCTACATTTCACACTATCTTTACCTATTTGGACCCTTCGGGTACGGAACCCTAAAAAGCAAAGCAAAACTTTTTTACTAAACTTTGAGCACATTTGAGATCACATTTTGAGCAAATGATTATATAAAATAAAAAATAAAAATGTGTAAATAAAGGATTCAGCATCTACTTTAATAATAAGCAATAAAAAACTGAGTTTTGCATCATTTTCATAAAACATATCTGCATAAGTTACTTTTTCTCGCGGATCGTCACATTTCTCAAGAGCGTCATTTTCCTGTGGTCTTTACACGGTGGAGATTAGAGGTACTTCCCCCACATAAAGCGTCAATTTAATGACAATTTGCTTATACTACCACATTTTTCGTTTAATTCTTATTGAAGCCGTGTCCTCGTATGCAAAGTGAGGCAACTAATACCAAGCCAGAATGGCTTAGTTTTCAAATTTATATCCTTCATACGTTAACTAATCGTAACTGAAACCCAATAATATAGTAACTAGTCTTATAAATGTGGGAAAATTGAAACTGTTTTGTTCTTATTCGGTATGATTAGGTGATAATGTAGAATAACAATCTGAAAACGGAGCCATTTTGGCTGTTTTAGTTGCCTCACTTTTGACAGTGCGCTTTGTAGAGAACTATTGTTCTAGGTATTATTATTCTAAGGTTTAATCTGTATACTTAAATATACAGGGTGTAACAATCCAATGAAATAAAACTTCACCGTTTAATTATAATACCACCTGCCATTCCAAATACGTACTCATATCTATTCTGTGCTAATACCTACAGAGAGATATTTCTAATTTCTACAATGGATCACTATTTTATTTATCTGGACTCTACATAATATAGCTTATAGGTAATCAGATTAAATAATGTTAGGTACCTTATTGGTTCAAATTTAAATGACACGCTGAAACTTTGTGGCCTTATCGCGGTCCATATAAACAAAAAAAAACCCAACAAACCGAAAACCTCCCCCTTTTTTGAGATCGATTAAAAATGCAAAAATATTCATTTCGAAAATCAGAATCTCATTTTTCTTCATGCCTTGTTTTCGAAACTCCGCGCTCTTCCATCCATCCATACCTACCCATAAATAGAACATAGAATTCCACTTTAGAACAAAGCATACAAGACATGAGTGAAAAAGAATTGAAATAGTTTGCTTCCAAGGATTTCAATTCTTTTTCAGACTTGTATGCTTGTTTTTCACATAAATATTAGATCATCTTTCATTTATTTAAATTAGTTTAAAACAATAACTTGACAAAACTACTTATGTCCAAAATACACCATGGCTACCATGAGTAATCTTAACAGCGATTCGAGGTCATCATACATACCTTTAGATGCTATATGCTCGTGATTCAATTCTTCGCCAGCAGCACAAATTGACTTTGGTCTCTTGTATAACAAATAAATATTGTGAGATTATTTTATTATGTTCATTAGTTTTCCATTGAAACAGAAGTGTATTACTTATCAAATACTTAATTTCATTGCAAATTTCAGATGGTACGAAAGTTATAGACCTTAGATTAGATACCTTCTTGAGATATTGAACTCACAATGCTGTCTGCGATTATTGATAATACGATAACCATATCTGAAAGATAATGTTTTGATTGGTTATGTAGGTAAGTGTCATCCACGGACGAGATTTTTCCGTGGAGAGAAATAATGGTCAGAATAAAATATTTTTTTCTCGTCTGTATTAGTCAAGATCAGAGAAGTTGGACAAGACTAAAAATCGTTATTGTCAGAATCGAACTAACTGGATTTTAAAATCTTCGAAATCGGATCGCTCGGCCAAGCGGTCTGACTACACGGTCTAGGGTAAAAAAGGCAGGTGGTAGAATTGCTAAGACTGAACAACTTCCTAGGAACACAGTCAAGTCAAAAAACGAAAAAATTGTATTCATAGCAGGTACTCTCATACCAAATGTATTGGCCAGCTGACCAACTCTTTATGGAAAGGTGAAAAAAAACGTCGGGAAACCCAAAAAATCAATAAATCAAAACTAAATAATTCTATTGAGGAGCTCGCTGGCGTAGTGGTTTAGTGCCTGGCCCAGAAGTTGCGGAAGTTAAGCAACCTTCGCAAGGGTCGGTCATGGGATGGGTGACCAAAAATTTATTATCTCGCGCTCCTCCGTGCTTCGGAAGACAAGTTAAGCCGATGGTCCCGGCTGCATTTGCAGTCGTTAACACCCACCAATCCGCATTTGGCCCACGTGGTGGGTTATTATGGCCCGTCCTCCTTATCCAACCATAAGGAAGGCCTGTGCCCCGGCAGTGGGGAATTTAAAATGGCTGATGGACAAAAAATTCTAAAATAATATCTGATTTATACCAATAAACGCAATATGATATGTAAAAAAAAGTGATTTATTTCTAAAAAAAACTTTTAGACTAGACCTGGTATGTTCTTTGGAGAAAGTTGTTCAGTTTTACCAACTCTACCACCTGCCTTTTTTCGGAAGCGCTCCCCTTCCTTACACCCTGTATTTTCCTACCACTTCCATAAACACGTGCGGGGAAAAACAAGCTAAACCGAATTCGTTTTTATTATTATTTCCTCACATTGGTATTTATTTGTCAACTATTTGAAGTAAGTAGGATACTTACCTGTTGTTTGCAACCTTGTTGATTGATTACAATGATAAGTAACAGGAAATCATTAGCTTAGAGCATATTCACGTTTTCTGAAGACGTTAGTTTAAGCACGTGAATCCAAAACGGGACAGCCACATTAGAACTAAGTACTTTCCTAAGTACCTACTTATTAGTTACTTTTGTAAAAAAATATAGCTTCCGATTTAGTTCACAATAGAGGCATCCTCTATTTGTGAACTAAATCCAAGACTAAATCTTTCAAGGGATTTCAACGGTTAAGCGCGCAACATTTAAATTAGGTAAGTATCTGTATAAAAAATATCTCTCGTTGAAACGATTAGAGTGTAGTTTATGTTTTAATAATTTTTATCACTGCCCCCTATATGTTTTCATACACAATCGGCGCACAACGGGATTGGCTACATTTATAGTAAGGGGCCATCCATAAATTACGTCACACGAATTTCATGATTTTTGACCCCCTCCCCCGTCCATGTCACAGCTGGTCACATTTGTGAGGACCCCCACTCCCTAGTGTGATGTCACATATTTTACAATTTTACATCTAGAAATAATGATTTAATTAAAACAGCAGTTCAAAAATTCGTTTTATTTCAATTTAAATGATTTTGAAATGTGACGTCACAAAATTTAGGACCCCTCCCACCCCCTTGTCACACAATGTCACACTTCGTCGACCCCCTCCCTCCCCCTTAACGTGTGACGTAATTTATGGATAGCCCCTAATGTGTTACTTTTAAAACGTTAAAACTATTTGTGAATGTAGTTGTTTGTTGTGCCAAATAAATAAAAAAAAAAACCATTTTCTTATTATTTTTTTATTTCGATTCGTTTTTTACCCAAATTCGGCTGCTTATGGAATTTGGTTTGACCAATCATTTAGGTTTGGTTTAACTATTAATTTGTCCAACTCGACATTCACTATGAGTGTCGAGTATGCCCAATTTCGAACAAATTCGGCTGTTCAACTTAAATAAAATCCAAAAAATATGATTTAATATTACTTAATGTTATATTTTTTTGTTTATCCTACTAATATTATTCGTAAATGTGAAAGTTTGTGGGTTTGGAATGGAATGTTTGGAAATTTGTTTCTCAATCACGCAAAAACTACTGTACGGATTTAGTTAAAATTTGGCATACAGATAGTAGATCCTAGATCAAGGGTGGCCAACCTTTTCGACACTTGGGCCAAAATTCGGAAGTAGAATTTTACCCCGGGCCGCACTACCAAATTGGTTGGCCACCCTTGGCCTAGATCAGCGGTTCCCGAATGGGGTTCCGCGGAACCCTGGGGTTCCGTGAGAGGCTCTCAGGGGTTCCGCGAAAATTCAAGAGTATAGGTGTAAAGACAGTCCCGATTGTGATGATATTGTCCCGCGTCCCGACGATCCATTAGTTTTGTCCAGATTTCTGATGATAACACACGATCAAAATCAAAGTGTTAATAAAAAACGGGTCCAAATGTTTAAAAGCATTAAAGGACAACAAGCTAAAAGCCTTATTTTGCGCTGTACCTCGCGCCGTAAGCATACCGCCTTCAAATGCTTATGTTGAGCGAGGTTTTTCTCATATGACGCTTAAATGTTCTAATATCAGAAATCGTTGCTCTGTAGATTTAATGAAAGCAGAATTGAAAAGACATGTCTTGTTCGGAATTCGTAAGTAAATATAAAAATGACGCGGAATTAATGAGAGGCCCGTAGCAATACAAAATATGCATGGAAACATAGTCAAAATAAAAATACCTAAAACATTAAATCAAAAAATTTGTTTCCATTGATTTTGAGTAGGGGTACCTATTTTAATTACAAATATTCATATAAATTCAACATGTCCTTCATTTACCAGTTACCAGAGTCTACAGTAGTTTTAGTGGCAGTTTTAACGATTTCAACGTACATTTAGAAAATAGACCCAAAAATTTTTTGCGCTTGTCAGAAATGGTCAGAAACATGGAGAGAATTAAAACAAAATAAATCAATTTAAATAAAGTAATGTTTATTAAATTGAATCGACCAATTTCTTTTAACCTACCACCTGTTCGTACGTCTTTTTTTTAGCTGAGAGAAGAACAGGCGAAAGAAACTCGTCAGCTTTATCAAATCAGATATTTACAATCAAATCTTTACAAACTACAACAATATAAACTTAAAAGTTATCAGTTAATCTCTTTATTAAACTATGATACTAGTTACCAAGCAAATGCAAAAGAAATCTGTCTATAACGTACTTACTTATTATTACTACAAAAAATCAGAGTAATCATAAAATTGGCAATGAAAATTAACAGCAGCCTTTGTACAACGATTAAGTCACACACAAAACAATTAATTCAAAATAACACAATAACAATGAAGAATTTACTTAACTTAAATCCCGTAGTGCTCCAAACTTAAAAGTGCCATATTCTAAATTTTACATTCCTTTTATACCCACCAAATTTAGACACAAAATGTTTACCCATTCCACCATTTTTAACCAATCATAATAGACTATTTTATTTGTACGAAAAGAGAATCTTAGAGATAATATTTTATAAAACAGTTACGTTGTATTGTAATCCTGTTGAAACTAAATCCTAATGAATTACAATAATTGTTATATTCGTTACTGTAGTCTAACTTGCTTAAAATCTCAAAAATACGTTCAGCCAATGAGAGGAGTTACAACTAACTATCGTGATATTCTTAAATATAATAAATGGTAACTCTTTTAAAACTTGCTAAGATATTTATAAGATATTTACATTATTTTTATAAGAACTGAATCAAAATTAAATATTAAACAATACATCATTTGATCACACTATTACCAAACGTAAACAAAAAAAGAAGTAAAAGGCAAAGGCAAATGTTCATACAGCCAAAAATAAAATTATTAGAAAATAACACCGAAAGCTTTACTTAAAATCCGTCACGGCCATTCTGACAAGTACTTCGCTCTCGAAGTACAATTTTAAATTTATATGTTAGGTATATTAATAACAATCATGATAGTCTTTGAAAGTAATAAAACAGTTACTGTCAAAACCACTACTGCCAACAATGGGCATTAGTCTTAAAAACAGTCAAAGTCAAATATGGCTCGCAAGCTTTGGCTCGCAAGCCTCTATCCGCAGGCCTCTATCGGCTACACAAACATGGCTCGCAAGCCCGTAAATATGGCTCGCAAGCCTCTCAAACATGGCTCGCAAACCTCTTCATCATGGCTCGCAAACCTCTCCAACATGGCTCACAAACCTCTCCAACATGGCTCGCAAACCTCTCCAACATGGCTCGCAAACCTCTACAACATGGCTCGCAAATCTCTCCAAAATGGCTCGCAAACCTCTCCAACATGGCTCGCAAACCTCTCCAATATCGTTCGCAAACCTCTCCAACATGGCTCGCAAACCTCTCGAACGTGGCTCGCAAACCTCTCCAACGTGGCTCGCAAGCGTCTCCAACATGGCTCGCAAACCTCCGCCCGCAGGCTAAACATCTCCACTCCACCGCCACCCTTGGGTGGTGAACTAACACAATCATATAAGTCATAAAGCAAGACACCATCATGATTATTATTAATACCTCTAAATATATACGACCACTTTTAATATAATTTCTCACTTGTATCATTTGATAAACAATCTTCACCCAACTCTTTATTAAAAGAAATGACAATTAGGTATAAAATATAACAATGAATGGTTTTACACATAAAGATTACTAAAGAAATTAACTAATTATTGTTGACAATTTTGATTTAATAAGGCAACATGAGTTTAAAAAAATATTTAAATTTAAAAGACGACGAAGACAACTGTCAGAAGCTGTTTACTAAATAGGACAAGTAGGATAAACATAGTGTATCAATATTATTCATCACAATGTCATTTGTTAATTAATCAATACGATAAGAAAACAAACTTATTACAATACAAGTATTGGGTATAATGGATCATTTGGCTTCATCAGTTTGCGAACAAATGTTCATTATCATCATCATTATCATCATCATCATAATACTTATTATCATCACCATCATTACCATCACAATCATCATTATAATCATCATCCTTCTAATAATTCTCATAAGCATAATTAATTTTCATCATTATTATCATTATCATCATTTTATAAGTATCATCACAAAATTTAACTCGGTCTAAATCTAAATAGAAATCAAAAGCTAAATCAAAACCATAATTTAAATAATAATCAAAATCATAATCTAAATCGAAATCAGAATTTAAATAGTAATTACAATCTAAATTGTAATCAGAATCGAAATTGTAATCAGAATCTAAATCGTAATCAGAATCTAAATCAAAGTCCGAAACTTAATTGAAATCCGAATCCTAATCGAAGTCCAAATCCTAATCGAAACGAAGTGTAAATCGAAACCCAAATATCAATCGAAACCCAAAATAGAAACTAAAATGTGAATCGAGATCAAAATGTAAACCGAGATCAAAATGCGAAACGAGATCAAAATGCAAACCGAGATCAAAATGCAAACCGAGATCAAAATGCAAACCGAGATCAAAATGTGAATCGAGATCAAAATGTAAATGTTAATCAAAATGTAAATCCAAATCAAAATGTAAATCTAAATCAAAATGTACATCCGAATCAAAATGTAAATCTGAATCTAAATGTAAATCCAAATCAAAATGTAAATCCAAATCAAAATGTAAATCCAAATCAAAATGTAAATCCAAATCAAAATATTTAATACAAATTAAAATGTAAATCCAAATCAAAATGTAAATCCAAATCAAAATGTAAATCCGAATCAAAATGTAAATCCGAATCTAAATGTAAATCCAAATCAAAATGTAAATCCAAATCAAAATGTTAATCCAAATAAAAATGTAAATCCAACAAAATGTTTGATCCAAATCAAAATGTAAATCGAAATCAGCAAAATGTAACTCAAAATCGAAATCTAAAAATCGAACCCCATTATTTGAAATCTAAACCTTAATCGAAATCTAAACCTTAATCAAAATCTAAACCTTAATCGAAATCTAAACCTTAATCGAAATCTAAACCTTAATCGAAATCTAAACCTTAATCGAAATCTAAACCTTAATCGAAATCTAAACCTTAATCGAAATCTAACATTTAATTGAAATCTAAACCATAATCGAAATCTAAACCTTAATTGAAATCTAAACCTTGATCGAAGTCGAAATCGATACCTAAATTGAAATATAAGTTGAAATCCAAATCTTTACCAAAATCTAACTCAAAATCAAAACCAAAATTTTAATTTAGATCTATCAAAATTTATTCAAAATCGAAATCGAAAATCGAAACCGAAAGTCGAAGCCGAAAGTCGAAACCGAAAATCGAAACCAAAGATCATAACCATAAAAACAAAACCAAAAATCAAAATCTAAAATAAATTTTAAATCAAAATCTAAACTATCTAAATCCATATTTAGATTCACCTAAACAGGTTGACTAACTGTCGTGTTGTCAATAACAAATATTGTAAATTTATATTTCTTTTATCATCATTAATTATAATTAACAATTATGTTTGTGTGTAATCGGAACATAGCACAAATTAAGAAAGAAGCAATATCAGCCTTTTTAATTACATATAATATGCTTACCATTATTTTGAAAATTCCATAATGTTACGAGAACTCTGCTCAAACCTAACTCAGAAGAATTTTATTTTATTATAGTTAACACTTCTAAGTAAAATAAATATTGGTCTACATATTATTATAAATTGCTCAGATTCCAAATTAAGAAGCTAAAGCATTTGTGTTGCCCAAGACCCATAGAAAAGTTCGTTTTCTAATCTGACACAGCCAGGAATCGAACCCGGGATCTCCAGAGATAGACACCATGAAAACCAGTGTACTACCCACTCAACTTTGGAGGTCGACAAAATAAATAATAGAAATATAAAGGTATAGGTACATACGATATCGTACTCAAAATAAAAACTTGCAAAAACTTAAATTGAGAATGAGAATGCTAAATAATGTGGTAAGGTAAGTAAAGGTCGAAAGTAAAGTCTCGCTGATTTAAATAAGAAAAACAAAATAATTCCTCCAGTGAAAATATTAAATTCTTACTTTAATGTTACTACCTACTTTGCAATTTTTATTAGTAACTATTAAAATCATTCATGATTAGTTTATTTGGTAGCAATGAATAAATGCAGAAGAAAATAGCTGTGCTCAAATAAAATTGGATTTTTTCAAGGCTAAAACCAACTCAAATATTTCATTATTGTAAACTTCGTACGTATCCACTTGTAAAAAAAAACTACCTACTTATTAATTAGGTACCTACCTACAAATGAACAGTTCAAGCTCGTTTTAATCGCATTTACTTAGACGCCACTTTTAAAAAAAACCACATCAGTATCACAAATACCGTCACAAATTAATTTTATAAACATCTTTAGTTAATATTAATTTCTCAATGTTAATTTTGCCGCAGCAAATTATCTTTGTCTTTTTCCACATAAAAACAATAAATAACTATTGAACTAACCAAGTAGCAATCTCGAAAAATTAATCAATAAAACACAGCCACTAATGGCCTTACCGGCTAGCGCCCTTTGAAGCAAGATCTCCGAAGACGTTTCCTTTACTTCTCCTTTCTATTTCACCGACACCAGCTTGCTGCTACTCAGGTCTCAGGATCACAACGGCAGCGGAGCGAGGTCACTTCAGCATCCACCCTGAAAATCATCAGGAATTGGTGTTAATATTTTGTAAATGGACCGAGTCGATATCCCACTTCTGATGTCAGAAATGGTCAGAAACATGGAGAGAATTAAAACAAAATAAATCAATTTAAATAAAGTAATGTTTATTAAATTGAATCGACCAATTTCTTTTAACCTACCACCTGTTCGTACGTCTTTTTTTTAGCTGAGAGAAGAACAGGCGAAAGAAACTCGTCAGCTTTATCAAATCAGATATTTACAATCAAATCTTTACAAACTACAACAATATAAACTTAAAAGTTATCAGTTAATCTCTTTATTAAACTATGATACTAGTTACCAAGCAAATGCAAAAGAAATCTGTCTATAACGTACTTACTTATTATTACTACAAAAAATCAGAGTAATCATAAAATTGGCAATGAAAATTAACAGCAGCCTTTGTACAACGATTAAGTCACACACAAAACAATTAATTCAAAATAACACAATAACAATGAAGAATTTACTTAACTTAAATCCCGTAGTGCTCCAAACTTAAAAGTGCCATATTCTAAATTTTACATTCCTTTTATACCCACCAAATTTAGACACAAAATGTTTACCCATTCCACCATTTTTAACCAATCATAATAGACTATTTTATTTGTACGAAAAGAGAATCTTAGAGATAATATTTTATAAAACAGTTACGTTGTATTGTAATCCTGTTGAAACTAAATCCTAATGAATTACAATAATTGTTATATTCGTTACTGTAGTCTAACTTGCTTAAAATCTCAAAAATACGTTCAGCCAATGAGAGGAGTTACAACTAACTATCGTGATATTCTTAAATATAATAAATGGTAACTCTTTTAAAACTTGCTAAGATATTTATAAGATATTTACATTATTTTTATAAGAACTGAATCAAAATTAAATATTAAACAATACATCATTTGATCACACTATTACCAAACGTAAACAAAAAAAAGAAATAAAAGGCAAAGGCAAATGTTCATACAGCCAAAAATAAAATTATTAGAAAATAACACCGAAAGCTTTACTTAAAATCCGTCACGCTCGCCGCGCATCCTTGTCCTGTTTTCTTTTCCTTTCTTTTCCTAACCTAACCTAACCCAACCCTGGTTAGTTTACTTCTTACTTAAGCTAGGGTTCCGCCAAAAAACGGTGAACCAAAAAGGGTTCCGTAGCCAAAAGTATTCGGGAACCGCTGGCCTAGATTAAAACATAAAATACTTTTATCCCGATATTCCCACTGGAACTGGAACCACGCGGGTGAAACCGCGGGCGGTCGCTAGTTTTAAATAATAACATTCTATTACGTATATGTTTAAAAATATAAGATAAATAAATAATAATGTCTTAAAATATTAACCCTCGTATTAGATGAGTAAGTAATGACTTGAGTAAATAAAACCGGTCAAGAGCGAGTCGGACTCGCGCACCAAGGGTACCATCATAATTGCACCATCAAACCACACTGCAGAGTAGAACAATAAAATCAGTATTACAGTGTTAGGTCAGCGCCATCTCTTGACCGATAGTGGAACTAATGTTAACTTTTTTAGAAATTTGATAATTTCTAAAAAAGTGTGCTATATTGAGACATCATTTTATTTTTCCTGTAGTCTTTATATAAACTGCTATCACATAGAATTATTGCAGATTTTTCTCTTTGCAAAGTTCGGAGATAAGGGGGGAACGGTATTTTTTTTACATTTTTCATCATAAGTCGAAAACTATACGGCTCAAAACAAAAAGAAAAAAATATTAAAAACGTGCAAACGGCGCTCTTTCATATAATATCCCACATGTCCTATTAGCCCCACTTAAAATTTTTAAGACCCCTTTTCAGTCCCTGTCGTAAAAACAACAAATTGATACCATTGGTGGTTCTCGAGATATCCAGCTGTGACAGACAGACAGACAGACAGACTGAGTCACACCATAAGGGTTCCTTTTTAAACATTTTAGTACGGAACCCTAAAAATTGCCATTTTCAAATGCTGCTAATATTATATTTACATCCACCAAAACTCCACTTAACATTAATTATAATTTAAATTGAATGTGATGAATATTATTTTAAGTTTTATTGAAGTCATTCATTAGTCGTAAATGACTCAAAATTAGGACATATATACATTGACACTATTACCCAACAGAGTACTCGTCAAGACGACTCAAATGAGACTAAACTCGATGGGGTCGCATGGTTGCAAAACTTAGTTCCTATAGCCTTCTTCAGGTTTCATCATCAGACCCTGGACCTCATCTCCCGTTAGAGTACTTTTCAAGACGATTCTAACGAGTCCAAACTTAACGGAGCTGTGTGGTTTTATTACAGAGTTTCGTTTTGTTAAAGTACCTACCAAAAAAATTGACAATAACTGGAATAGGCAAAACACAATAGAGTCTGTCTAAAAAGTCTGTTTACATGAGAAATTATTAAATTATTTATAAAAACTTATACTGGTAACCCTGTTGGTGCTGTCAAAATTCTAATTGTAAACATATTTATTTGGATGGGTATTGGTGGGGTGGTTTGGTATTTAGGTGGGTAATAAAATTACCTTTGAAATTACCTTAGACTTTTTAGACAGACTCTAGATACAGGTGTGTTATACATTTTTCTTTGTTCTGTGGTTATAAAGTTATAAATACCATCTAATGACGCAGAGAGAAGTTTGCGCCTATAATTATTATTGAACATATAATATGTCCATGTCGCACCAATCATTGCAAAATCAGGCGTACTGCTTCAAGGGTTATTCACCAAGTGATGGACACATTGGACACACAAGACTAGACACACGTGTGTCCAGTTGGTGAAAAACATTTGTATCACTTATTATTTCGTCATTTGGACACGCCAAGATTTTGTCGCGTGTCCACATAGTGAAACTTAAATTACTTTTTTGTTTTCGCCAACTAGACACACATTCACATTTTACCCGAATTCATGAAGTACAGTCACGGAGATAAATGTTTTGTGTCACAATCATCATCGGCCACTAAACGTCCCACTGCTGGGCACGGGTATTGTATTATGTTTGTCATTGTAAAAAATATTTATCATTTGTTTTATCCTTACTTATAATATTATAAATGCGAAAGTCCGTTTGTTTGTTTGTTTGTTACGCCTTCACGTCTCAACTACTGAACCAATCATCATGAAATTTTGCATACACGTTGTCAGGGGTACAGAGAAGGACATAGGGTACCTTTCATCCCGAAAAAAAGTATGGTTCCCGAGGGATAGCAAAAAACCTTTCCACGCACACGAAGTCGCGGGAGGCCGCTAGTAATATTATAAATGCGAAAGTCCGTTTGTTTGTTTGTTTGTTACGCCTTCACGTCCTAACTACAGAACCGATCATCATGAAATTTTGCATACACGTTGTCAGGGGTATAGAGAAGTACATAGTGTACCTTTAATCCCGAAAAAAAGTATTGTTCAGACGAAGTCGCGGGCGGCCGCTAGTAAAGAATATATTTTTGACACCACAAAATAGAGAGACTACAGAAGTTAGAAACAAAAAGTTGTTCAGTTTGATGGTGGCTATCTACCATATTCGGTTTATTAAGTTTGCTGCTGCTATTACCAAACACTGTATTGTTTCATATTAATACTAGCGGCCGCCCGCGACTTCGTCTGCGTGAACAGTTTTTTTTTTCTATCCCTCGGGAACTGTACATATTTCTAGATGAAAAGTACTCTGTGTCCTTTTCTGTATCCCTGACAACATGTATGCAAAATTTCATGATGATCGGTTCAGTAGTTAAGACGTGAAAGCGTAACAAACAAACAAAGAAACGGACTTTCGAATTTATAATATTAGCGTGGACGATATAAATGTCTATGTCCATGACACGTGTTAAAACTTATTCGAAAAAGAGGAACACAGTGTTACTCCTTTTTGAATAAGTTTTTACTTTTTTCATTTTACTTGAATAAAAAACTAAATATACTAACATAAAACATTTTCTTTCGTCTACTAATACCACTAATACTACTATTAGTAATATAATAAGTCTATGACTACTATATACGCTGTATCTTGACTGTCTAAATTCTAATCTAAACTAATACTAGTGGCTCTGTGAGCTGTAGACCTCGCGTTAAAAAGTATGTGAGCTATTTTTTAACGTGAGCTACTTTTTACTTAAAAACAAATAACACAGAATAGATATAAGTTTTTTTACTAATAAGTATCTTAAAATTTTGTTACATTTTTGATAATTTTTCGAAACTATTGAAATGTCTTTTTTTACATATCTCCGCCATTTCGAAAAATTTCGAAAAACTGGCCCGACTGAAAAATTCTATATACCTAATTATCAAACCTGCTCACAAAATTTCACGAAAATTGATTGAGAAATGCAACCTGTAGAGAACAGCCAGCGCCTGAAAACAGGACTGAAATATGTTATATTTACATATCTTTACCATTAAAAAAAAATTCGAAACATTGGCTCGATAAAAAATTCTTGATAATTTTCGAACCTGCTCACAAAATTTCACGAGAATCGGTTGAGAAATGCGGCCTGTAGAGGAAAAAGCAACAGCGCCGGAAAGCCGGACTGAAATATGTTTTTTGACATATCTCCGCTGTTTTTAAAAAATCGAAAAACTAGATTGACAAAAAAATTCTATATAATTTTCGAACCTGCTCACAAAATTTCACGAGAATCGGTTGAGAAATGAGACCTGTAGAGGAGAACAAACGGACAGCCGCCGGCCGGAAGGACATACGAAAGAATTATTGACCAAGCTGAAGCAGAGACGCTTTGTTCGCGCTTCGCGCTCGCTCGGTCAATAAGGAATATATAATGAATGAAGGTGTGTCCATTCTGTGACCGCAGCTACGTCACAAAATATGATAGTATTAAACGTCTACGTGTTTAAGGGAATGTTGTTTATGCACTCGTAAGTAACTCCCGAAAGGTTTTCCCTATGTAAACACAAACACTCACGTAGACAGGCACTCATTTACTGTGACGTCATAATTCTCGATGACACTTACATACTATGTCCAATTTATATAGAAATGCACTTACACTCGTCCAATCAGTCGGTGAATAGATTTTGAGTTGATCTCTTGGTTGGAAATCAGACTGCAACAATTCTAAGGAGGTTAGTCTTTTTTGCTTAAACACTTTTTTACTAACGAAAAGCCGCTCGTACACAGGAGGTTATTATGCAAATCACGTGTTGTCGTATATATTTTTTTTTGGCAGTAGTAGACAAATCAAGTAACAATTTTTTATTACTTACACAAAGAAAAAAAGTATTTTTGCGCCGTTTTAAGTTTGGCAGTTGTCATCTGAAATGAAGATCTCACTAAGACCTTTCATTTCTTCAAAGACACCATCAGTCTAGGATGAGTACTTTCCGAGATCTTGCTGTTTTAAATTGACTTCAACTTTCTCCATGAAGCATGTCTCGAAATACGCCACATTTGGTCATCCCTTACTAAACTGATCACGTGATTTCTTTGCTTTGTATGGAAAATATTAGTATTTTTTACACAGAGAAAGTTGTTCAGTTTCATGGACTGAACACATCCTTTTTGGAGAGTGAATAAAAAGACATCCTGTATAACCTGTAATCCACGCGAGCAAATCTGCGGGCGGAAAGCTAGTGTATATAATCTTACCCAAATAAAGATGATAGCTGCTGTAAAGAATATTCGACACGAAATCGTCATTTTCCTCAATGAAAACTTAAAAACCTATAAAAAATGTAACACGCTACAAATAACTGAAACTGAGTCAGTTTAGATGACTAGAATTTCTTTAACGTGAAACTTAAAAAAAGTAGAATTTACTATCGGTATTTGGTCAATGTCTTGGTTATTAATTTTTACTCTTTTTTTGTTAAGTATTACTTATTTACTTAAAACTTAGAGTCAATTAATCATTGTTTTAAAGTTCCGGCAAGAAAATGTAGAAAATGATAGTAGTTAGGGAGGCGAGGTAGCTAAATGGCGTAATTCAACGGCGCCGTCGAGACCTATCAAAATCGAAAGATAAAATAATTTCGAAAAGAAAAGCTCGTATGGTAAAAACCATTTTAGCGGTGGGTTTGGCGTGTACGGTTTTTCAAAAATGTAAAAAAAAACAGTTACTTGGGCATTCTCGAGCGCGTCAGATATTCATACTACGTATGCCCCAAGTGCCTCTGATAACAACGGTATACTAATCTGCCGGTTTGCGTGGTGGGGGTAGGCATATAAAGTAGTCAAAAATGCAAAAAAAAAAAATTTACTCGAGCGCGTCAGATTTTCGGAAGGGGTGTTAAGTAGGCCCCAAGGAAGCTCCCTTTAAAAAAACTGACGATTTCGGCGTGACCATAAGTTACGATGAATTTTTGAAAATGCAAAAAAAAAAGTTTTTTTGAAATACTCGAGCGCGTCAGATTTTCATAGGGGAGGTTAATCTCGGTATCCTGAAAGCATATTTTCTTAATCTGACAAAAATGTTGGTGTGTTTTCTTAATCTGACCGGAAAGGTTTTTTGGTTTTTTTTTTCCTTTCTTTCTCCTTGATAGAACGGGGAATTTAAGAATGACAATAAAGCGATAGTTACAACCAACGTAAATGTAGATGAAATGTAGTACGAATTGTATTATTTATTGTATAAAAAAATGAAATGATATAAAAAATGGTTTTCAAAATATACTCAAAAAACCGGGAATTTGAGTTTTTATGATGCTTCAAGTCAAAAAGTTTTAACTTTGGACAAAAATGTAAAGAGACCTTTTTTGTGTAAAATAAAATTACCTTTTTTGTTTATTTAAACTTTTTTTTTGTAAAATGTATCGTTCGCGACTTATATGCCGCAACGCGTTTTTCGGAAGACGAAATGGCTCCTCCACACTCCCGGTCATGCGGAAACCGGCAGATTTTGTATTTTTAGTACGTTTTAGATTATATTCTTCAAAATAAAAAATAAAAAAATCGCGCTCGAGAATGCCGGATTAACGTTTTTTTTTACAAGTTCGCGACCCTATAACTCGGCGGCGTCAAGGACTTATCGTCAGATTAGTTAAATTTTGTCTTAAAACACTAAAATCAACCCCCAATATCTTAATCTGACGCGCTCGAGTATTTCAGACTATCGATTTTTTTTTACTAATCTGATCGTCTATCCTAGGCGCGCGTCACTACATATAGAGCTAAATACTTTACAAGGTTGTTCTATTAGGTCCAAGGTATCTCTCATATCTTAAGCTGCCACGCTCGAGTATTACCGAAAATTCCCCTATTCGCCTCCCTAACTATAGATATAATATGCATATTTTTATTGACTGTGTTACAAATTAAATAGTCTGTTATTTTACCAACTATTTATTTAACCTGTAAACATTATGATTTAGATTTTTACGAGGCGTTAGGTACTTAGCTTTTATTAGCATTCGAAGCCTAACTAATTTTGATAACTACCGCAACACATAAACGCTGGTCATCAGCAAAACAAACGAACAGCTTAATAATACAAAAAAATAGACCCATTTTTCCTTGAGCGAAGGCCACGGACTCTATGGTCCAGTAGTCGCCTGTGGTACGTGACGTCACGTGCGCACACGCAGGAAAATGGATATGCTTCCTTACCGCCTGGCCACGCAAACCGGCGACGGGCGATGCAACGAGCGGATTGTTTCTTCATTCTGCATTCTGTCTGCCCACTGCGTTTGACATGGGGCCATGGGTCTCTACCGCGTAACTATATTGATTGATATGAAGATAATGTAAATATTGACACTTATAGCACAGAATATTAGTCTTTTACACTCCCTATTTTTATGTATTTTTTTATTTGTTTATTTTTGCAACAGCGCTTCTCTCGTTATTAAGTGCGTCGTTAAATAGAGCTAAAAAAATTGCCAAAAAAACCCTATGGTTTTTTTACCTATTCTCTATATCCTATTCCTATGAATAGGGACTTTAAATGTTAACATTTACACGAACTTCATATAAATATGTCTTACGCGGTAGACCCGATGCTAATCGCTCTGCAAACGGCCTACGGCATCACAAATCACAATAAATGTATCGCATTCTCGAGTCTCGTCGCCAGTCGCCGCTCTGCGTGGCTAGGCTGTTTAGAGGTAACGAATAACTATCAATGGTCGGAGGCATTGTGTCATGCTCCGGAAGTCTGCCTGTAGTCCTTGGTTTTGGCATGATTTAAAACCTTTTATTAGGTTGGTGATAAAATAGAATATAAAGAAAGACAAACTTAATCCATTTTTATGTCAAGCGTTTTTTTAACATACCACCGACCAACCCATCCATCTTATTGTGGTGACGTTGAAATTTGAAATGTATCGTAGGTCATTATAGTATCTAATTGTATTCTATGACAATAGAACTTTTATCACCTATTATCACACTACTTACTTTATCAATACCTATATTTTACTTTATACTTTATAAGACAAATAGAGGGACTAGACGAGTGACAACTGGAAAACGCTTGGCTTATCGATTATTGAAATAGAATGGAAGTGACATTTAAGTTTAAGACATTTCAAAACGTCGTGATTGTCTATGGTAAGCAACATCTCTCTATTCTAAACGAATTGTAGAAAGCCACTTGGCTATAGCTATAGGACTAGCTGGGGTAGGTTCAGTGCCGGTTTTAGCATTACCAGCGCCCCTGGGCGACATTTCTACGGGGCGCCCCCTATCTGCGATTCCATGATTTTCAGTTTTTCCTGTTAGTTAAAAAACGGCCGCGCAGTGCGATTTTTAGTCAGTTTCACCTACTAAACTTATAATCTTGCTTGTTTAAAGTAAAAAAACGGCCGCGCAGCGCGATTTTTAGTCAGTTTCATCTACTAATCTTCTAATTTGGCATATTACAATAAAAACAACGTCCGTGCAGCGCGATTTTTAGTCAGTTTCACCTACTAATCCTGTAATCTTGCTTGTTTACAGTAATTAAACGGCTGCGTAGCGCTATTTTTAGTCAGTTTCATCTACTAATCTTGTAAACTTGCTTGTTTATAGTATAAAAGAAACGGCCGCGCAGCGCAATTTTTAGTCAGTTGCATCTACTAATCTTCTAATTTTGCTTATGACAGTAAAAAATACGGCCGTGCAGCGCAATTTTTAGTCAGTTTTACCTACTAATCCTGTAATCTTGCTTGTTTATAATAACAAGACAGCCGCCGCGCAGCGCGATTTTTAGTCAGTTTCATCGACTAATCTTGCTTGTTTATAGTAAAAAAAACAGCCGTGCAGCGCGATTTTTAGTCCGTTAATCCACTAATCTTGCTTGTTTTTACTAAAAAATGGCCGAGCAGTGCGACTTTTGGTCAGTTTCATTCGTCACGTCGTTGCTCCGTCCGCAGGCAACAATACGATTGATAGTCGACCGGTGATCGGGCGAACGCCTGCGGCGCCCCTTCATGCCCGGCGCCCCTTCATGCCCGGCGCCCCGGGCGGTCGCCCGTGCTCGCCCCCCCCTAACGCCGGTACTGGGTAGGTTGTTGCTGTCGGAAGAAGATGATATTTTGACAATTTTTTTATTTATTTAGCAAATTATTCACTAGGGTCAGGCAAAATATTGTGAATTTTAAGTAGGTAACTAAGTACCTATCTCGTTATTATACCATTTATCGTCCCCGATCTTATACCAATTAGTTATTAGTTATCAAACGCAAATCTGTGTCAACAACTTTGTTTTTATTTTGTGTGAAAAATTTGCGTGAGTTTATTAACCTAATTTGAGTAGTAGGTACTTAAATTAAATACAGGTATAATACGAGACTTATATTTTAAATCAATTTTAAACATTCTTGAGAAAATAATGTAATTTCGTGTAAACACCAACTAAGCTATTTTTCATACTTTGGTGTATAGTTTTGCAGTCTGCACTGGCGTATAAAAATGACTTCAGCTAATCATGCATGTAAGCTAAGCTAAACTAACTTAGCTTAACTTTATGTCTGCAACCAGCATCATGCTTGGTGCACATAGAGTACTGAAAGAAAAAATCTTCTGTATCTCTTCATGTGCTTGGCGTACCCAGCACAGAATGTCTAATGCTTAGTATTTTTTTTTCTTCTTTCTTCCTGCTTTTTGGCAGGACCTTTTTTGCCATTTTTTGTTCTTTTAATTCTTTTTTATGGTTCCGTAGCCAAAATGGCAAAAAACGGAACCCTTATAGTTTCGTCATGTCTGTCTGTCAGTCTGTCTGTCTGTCTGTCCGTCCGTATGTCACAGCCACTTTATTCCAAAAGTATTAGGACTACATAGTTGAAACTTGGTAAATAGGTGTATTCTCTAAACCGCTTTACGATTTTTACGCAAAAATAAAAAAAATAAAAGATTAAGGGGGGGCTCCCCATACATGGATCTGAAACTGAAAATATTTTTTTTCATCAAACCAATACTTGTGGGGTGTCTATAGATAGGTCTTTAAAAATGACATTGAGGTTTCTAAGACTATTTTTTTCCAAAGTCAACCGTTTGAAAGATATATGCCGCCCTTTAACTTTTAAAGTAAGAGAGTGAAAAATCTAAAAAAAATGTAAGCTATAGATCTTAATAAACACTTTCAACGAAAATTAGTTTGAACGAGATACAGTAATTAGTTTTCGAGATATAGTACATTTTCCAAAACTGCAAATATAACTTTGTCATTCATACAAACACTGTGAAAAACAAAGTTATTTTTTCAGACGAAAAATGATAGCGGTATTAAAGTATGGTATGGTATAATGTACCTACGGAACCCTACTGCGCGTGGCCCGACACGCACTTGGCCGGTTTTTTCTCTTTTTTACTGTAGCTTTAAAAGGTGTATATCATTTTGACTCTTTTCTTTTTTACTCTGATATTACAATGTTTCATAATAATAACTAATACAGTCTTCTTCTTCTTTATTGTTTGCTTGTATTAATGCTTAGTATTAACATCTTATAGGTTCAGGCAGAGATCGATTTCCTAATAGCATGGGGTCCCATTTAGTACATCAGATGTGGCTTGGTTAGCAGGTATCGCCATCTAGTAAGGTGAATTTAAATTAATGTGGAATTAGTTCAAATTTACCTCACTAGTTGGCGGTACCTGCTTCGATTTGTTTTTGTAATATTCAAATACAGATAAAAAAAGTCATAAAACTTATAAATTGCTTCTTAAAAAAAATCACCTAATGCAAAATTGTAATGAAACAGTAGAATGAAGGGTTTTTTAAACAAATTTCAATAAAAATTGAGTGACACCTATCGGCAATAATTTGTACTTTCTTTAAAAATTTGGTAATGTTTGTTGCTATCTGCGCTAAGTATGCTGCGACGATAGCGGCTCCATCTAGAATTCTACAAGAAAAACATTTTTAATCGCCCTGATAGTCGCCTTACGATGGCCATTTCTTTAGTATGGGATGAGGTATCTGTACTATAGTATTATGTAATCTGTGCTAATAGTAACTACTTAAACTACTTAAGTTTAGGCTATTTAGTAATCTGTGGTTCGTGTACAAACTAGCTCGCACAAAATAGTAACTTTTGATGTTCGATCGATACCTATACCTAAAGCAATATCCATTATAGTCATATTTTGCGTTGAATGTTATCGTTTAGTAGGTACCTAGGTACTTGTAGATTATTATCGCTGCCTTTATCATGTTTATAATCAGCGCGCGTTTAATATATATGTAATGTACAACTTGCTGGCTGGTTAGTATGACATATTAGAATAATCATTGATACAGTTTGTTTTATTGGTTGAGGAAATATCGTAAGTATTTTTTTATTATTTACATTCTGTTGTACAAAGTTAAATTAATCGCAATGTACAAGTTAGCTACTGAAAATCCTTACATTATGCAAAATAACATATAGAGATAGCTAATGTTTTTCTCAGACCTAGAAGATAACGGTTTGTTTAAATAAATATACCTATCACATTTATGATTTCTAACCCTCGTGTAAACGAAAGTAAGTAGTATATGACTTGAGTAAAACTTGCAATTTTCAAACGCTTCTCTAATATTATATTCACAAGCAATTCATAGTATAATTAATCTTAAATGAAGTCTTAGTGCAGTTTTGGTCTGTTCAAAATTCATTTATACTGTTAATTGCATGTAAATATAATATTAGAAGCGTTTGAAAATTGAATTTTTTTCTCAAATCATTACTTACTACTTACCTACTTACTTTTGTTTATAGGAGGGTTACAAATCATAAATGTGATTATCTATATTAGAAGCATTCAAAAATTGCAAGTATTACTCAACTCATTTCTTACTCGTCTATAGATACGAGAGTAAATACGTCTTCCGGCGACTGCGCCCACTTTCAACTGGACCCATGGGCGCAGTCGCCGGATTGAATTATTTTAATATTTTTCTTCCGTCAACTGCGCCCACTTTTCGTATGCCTAAAAGATCTATTGTTTAAATCAAATCCTAGTACAGTTATAAGAAAAAGTTATTAAAAAGTTAACCATTACCACCATTTGTATAAATAAAAAAATTATGATTTCTAAATATTTAAGTAAGTAATTACCTAGATAGCTTCTAAGTAAGTACAACATTGTTATAAGGAAAAAGCCGCCTTGATTTATTATCCGCTAATATAGCGCCATAAATGCACCTTCAATACCTATTCACTATTTATTCAGTAATAGCTTATTGTTAATATTTTCAGACTCATTGATTCATTTCGTTCCTGTCTTATATAAGGCTTAAGTGCCCATTGTTTTTACAAAAGGTACGTTAATGTGTTAGCAGTTACAGTAACCAAAAGCATAAATCATTAAAAAATATAAAATGTTTGTCAAAACACGTACGCGCCCGCGACTTCGTCCGCATACCTGGACGAGAGAGATTCCAAAACTATTTTGGGTAAGAGATCCCTATTCCAAAATGAACTGATACCTTAGAACCCTATAGCCAAGGTACTTTAAAAATCCTATCTAATACCTATCTCAGGTGTAATTAATAATTATTATTTTATACTTATTCGTTAATGTCGACCCCTTGAAAACCGATTCCTACCCCAAGGGGTAGTATTAGACAAGACAGTAGAAAAAATACCTAGGGAACCTTTTTTTATAATAACCTTTCTGTTTGCCTTTCAACCAAATCGTACCGATTCGTTTTTGCCTGAGTAAGTCGGTAACAAACATAATATAAACTTTCACATTAGTAATAAACTTCCTATCATTGCATTTATAAGTAGGTAATATTTATTATTTTTTATTTTTAAGTATAAATTAATATTAAGTAGGATAACGATCAAATACAAGGAGTATAATCAAATATCGATGCTTCTACAAAAAAAAAACATAAAAAAATACTAGTTGGTTTAGTTCTCAGTGATGATTAAACAAGTTTTACAACTTAGGTTATAAATAAAAAAGCGCAAAATCTTATCGTCTGGGGCCGTACCGGCTAACGAATCGAGCTTCGGAAAATTTGCCGAGTTTCAAATTAAAAAAGATAAATTGAAGTAAGGAATTTCGTATTGTACTATTTGTTGAAGTTATTTGGAAGATATGGATGTTTGTGTGACCTCATGAATTAGGGTTTGCCATTTTGGCCCAATTGGAGCTCGATTTATCTGTTTTAATTTGAAACCCGGCAGACTTTTCGAAGCTCGATTCGTTAGCCGGTACGGCCCCTGGTCATAGAATAAATAATTAGTTTGATTCCTAGGTCGCAGACAAATTGTATAATATTCATTAACGGCGGCGACGAGCGGCGGGCATCATTATATAAATAATTATACAACGTGTTACAAATTTTGATATTTTCGTTATTAATTTTTGTATGAAACAGCTCTTAGAGCATCGCGGCTTTACAGAAGCGCGTCTAACTCTAAGAATCAGCAGACTTTTGTTCGCGATTTCGGAGTTGTTGGTCTCATAGTAAAAGTTGTTCAGTTTGATGGTCCCATCCTATCCTTATCCTATCTACCATATTAGGCATTAGGGGTTTTTCGTAACACGTTGTATAATGTATTACAGTCGATATTATTTGTCAAACTGTTGACTGGCAATTTAAGTTAAACTTACCAATTGATAAAAAATATTTAGCCTTTTTTTATTATGTAGCTTATTTATTTAACCTCGATTTTTCACTTAATTACTTATCAGTGTTATGAAAGAATATAAATATATTTCCACAAGGATAAAAAAAATTTTAATACCTACCTAATAAAAAAAGTTATCTGGTTAAAATAATACCTACATTACGGTACGGCTCGGGCTTTAATCATTTAAAACAATGTAAACTGCTTTCCGCACAAGGCTTGTATATAGTGCTTTTCTTAAGAAATGCGAGGAAATTGATTTTTCTTAATAAAAATGTATTTTTTAAAGTGGTTCATGTGGATTTTTTAGTAACGCATGTTGTGGAATCTAAAAACAGTTCTCTTACTATTTATATTGATGTTTTTCCTTCCTTGTATTATTGTAAAGAACTGGTAAATAAATAATAGCGCTAGCTGATGTGATGACGACTAAGTAAGTGTAGTTTTTAGGGTTCCGTACCCAAAGGGTAAAAACGGGACCCTATTACAAACGGCCGGTTTCTGAATTGAGAAATTGAAGTTGAGCACTACTCAAATCTTACTCGCCCATACAAAATTTGTACTTAAGTAGTGCTCAACTTCAATTTCTCAATTCAGAAACCGGCCGTAAGACTCCGCTGTCCGTCTGTCTGTCTGTCTGTCTGTCACCAGGCTGTATCTCATGAACCGTGATAGCTAGCAAGTTGAAATTTTCACAGATGATGTATTTCTGTTGCCGCTATAACAACAAATACTAAAAACAGAATAAAATTAATATTTAAGGGGGGCTCCCATACAACAAACGTAAATTTTTTTATACTGTGCTGATCTTAGAGCGTTTAACCATGTGTGCTGATGAGTTCTACCGTTTTGAATTTGGAATAGGTACTTGTTTAACAAGTGAATACATACTGAAATTCATTCACCGCACTGAATTTCAAAATAACGTGATAAACACGTAAATGTGGAAGGTTCCGCATTCTTTCTTCAAATGTAATAACATTTCAGAGCATAAAAAGTGAAAAATGTAAATTTTCATTTCTCTTACTCGAAAAGTGATATTTAAATAGAGCAGCGAGTGCAACCACAGAATAGATAATAGTACTGTGCAACACACTGCTTTCCACCCTGAAGCGGAAAATATTTTCAAAAATAGAACTGAATTTGATTATTGTACGTAGTCGGCAATAGGCCATAGCCAATATAACGATGAAAAAATTTATATAATTAACAAAAAATATAGTTTAGAGTTAAATAAAAACGCATTTTTATTTAACTCTAAACTATTTTTCGGATGGCCTGCCGCGGCATGTTCCATATCCTATCCTACTAATATTATAAATGTGAAAGTTTGTGGGTTTGGATGTTTAGATGTTTGGATGTTTGTTCCTCAATCACGAAAAAACTACTGAATGGATTTGATTGGAATTTGGCACACAGATAGTAGATAGCCTAGATTAAAACATAGAATACTTTTTATCCCGATATTCCCACGGGAACGGGAACCACGCGGGTGAAACCGCGGGCGGCTGCTAGTTTAAAATAAAAAAACTAACCGTGCCGAAATTCAAAATTTAAAATAATTCATTTTGTAATTTATCATCAAACTATTTTCTTTACTTTCCTTATAATATTCGAAATGAAAAGTAGAGTGTTTAACACGGATAAAAATCATTAATATCATACTCAAACTATATCCGCCGCCGCACTTAATTATATCTCTTTGATTTCTCGGCTGCATTTTCAGAGCATGAATGCTGAAAAATCTATCAAAAGGTTTTATTTAATTAACGTATTTTGTGTTTGACCATCATTAGAAACGTGACGAGGTCAGAATGGTTATTCAATATAATAATGCAATTTGTTCCGCTTGCCCCGCGCCGCCCGCCCCGCGCCCCGGTCTGAATTAAATATTCAATTTTGAGTCGGTTATAATGTGGTTATGCTAATGTGTTTTCCACATTTAAATTAACAATAAAATAACCTAATAGTTTGTTTGATCAGAAATTTAAACCAAGGAGTAAAAATATTATAATGAAAAAAGTTGTAAAAAAATAGTAGAGATACAGTACTAGGCACGTATCTTGAAATTTTTTCGTCGGAGTGGGGATAAGTTCGCGCATGTGCTCTTGTGAGCGACCAATAGCGCGCGCCCCTCTCCCGCCGCCCGCGCCCCTCACCGCTACGCATACCCAAAATACGCGTTTTACGCAATCCCCACCCGATTTCAAGTTATATGCCTCGCTACTACTACTACTACTACTTGTACTATATCTTTAGGCATTCTAATGTACAGATTTTTTATTGTTTGAAAGAAAAAAATATTTATACTACTACGATTACGATTATATTATGTAAGTAAGTTATTTTTAGAATTTGTAATCTCTTTAAAAAAGTTCTAAATGAGAAATTATGATTTCGGCACACCATAGTCTTTTGAAGTAAGTACCTACCTACTAATAATGATTAATTATAGATAGATAAACACTTTATTGCACACACACATTACAGGAAATACAGTAACATAAAACTTAAAACTATGGTGAGCAAAGGCGGCCTTATCGCTCAGAGCGATCTCTTCCAGACAACCTTTGAGACTTAGGATAGCTGGAGAGATATGTGAAGGGCAGTGTGCCAGCAACATATACATTCAAATGATACAAATTAACAAAATAGCCTACTAAAATTATTACCTAATAAACTTACACAAATACAAAGCAAATAATAAAATATACTACATATATCTAAATAATACAAAGTGTTGCAAACTATGATTTCGACAAAAGATAAGTATGCAGATTCCTCTTGAATGTGGCAAGGGATTCGGAGTGTCGAACCTCGGATGGAAGGTTATTCCATCGACATGCAGCCTTAAATGTAAAGGAATCTCGGTAGTAACCAGAGTGGGCTGAAGGAATTTTCAGGAGATTATCAGTTTTGCTCATGAGTGCCCGGTTATGATCCACACCGAGAGGCAGGAAACGTTCTTTAAGGTAAGGAGGGGATCTAGGGTCATACAAGATTTTGAAAAGCAGCGTGATAATATGCTCCTCGCGACGCAACCTAATGGGGAGCCACCCAAGTTCCTTTCTGAAATTAGACACATGATCGAACTTGCGCAATCCGTATATAAATCTAATGCAGAGGTTCTGTAGACGCTGCAGTTTGTTCAGCAAGTCTTCGTTGAGGTCAATTACAGAAACATCTGCGTAGTCAAGTATAGACAACAGAAGCGATTGCGAAAGCAATAATATGTAATGAACTTAATATTGGGTTCATTCGTGGAAAATAATTTTACGGCGGCGTTTTGATGTAATGAAATTTGCTTGCGATTCAATAAAAATGATTCACCTTACCTATAGATGTAATGTGTCAGGTTTACTGTTTTGTATTATAATATGATATTAGGGGCAAAAATGGTTTACAGAAATACCTAAGTATTTCGCCATTGAGCGGCCTAGCAACTTAATTTCCACTAAGTTTTTTTGCTTATTTGAGAGATGGGAAATGTAGGCTGTGAAAACTATCGATTTTCTAACAAGATATATCAGACTAATCACTAATTGTAAACTCGTCACTGACTCTCAATCTACCAATGGTAAATTATCATAAAACAAAAATTCTTAACCGCCTCTGTGGTCTAGTGGTTCGCCCACCCGTGTAAGACGCAGCAGAGGTCTCGGGTTCGATTCCCAGATGGGGGTATGTACTCGGTTTGGTTGGTGGTAGAGCTTATTTCAAGTCTGCCTGGCTCTAGCTATCACTATCTTACCTAATAGTACAGTAGCCCGTAGAACATTTCAATCACCAAAAAGGCTACCGTTGTGATATAGTTATTTATTACGAAATTATAGATACTTTAACCCAAGTTTTACAGATCGGAACCCACCGTAACCTACATTTGTATATCTCCAAAAATGTATTTTTTTTATTTTTCGAGGTTTACCACATAGTTTAGCTATTGTTGTGTTCTACAGCTTGGTTTGATTGCCACAGATAAAAGTAAGACTATAAAAAGTAGCCATACACAGATTTAAGACCTGATGAAAATGGTTGGACTTTATCTGGTCTTAAATCTGTGTATAATCACTTTCTATAGTCTTACTATTATCAGTGGCAATCAAACAAAGCTGTAGAACACGACAATAGCTAAATCATGTGGAAAACCTTGAAAAATAAAAAATATCATTTTTGGAGATATACAAATATAGGTTACGGCGGGTTGCGATCTGTAAAACTTGAGTTAAAGTATCTATAAGTTCGTAATAAATAATTATATCACAACGGCAAACGGTAACCTTTTTTGGTGATTTAAATGTTCTACGGGCTACTTTACTATAAGTATGACGCCATTACAACAATTAAAAAAAGTTCCTTAGTGAAGATTCCGGGTGTAGTTAGTTATTCTGTGGTGCGTGTTATGTGTATGCGTATTATATAGTGCGTGGAAGACGTTTGGCCTTATCGTCACTTAAGAGCGTGCAGTCTGCACACTAGCGCCGCCATTGGAAATAAAATCATAGTGTTTAAATAAAAAAGAAATTATGAATTATCTCTCTGGAGTGCACTGCGAATAAGCTTTGCGGTACTTTTTATCCCATAAACAATATTTTCTAACCTGTCGTTTAGTTATATGGACTTTTATTGCGAAAAGTGGCCACTTTTAACAATAAAAGTCCATTAAACTAAACGACAGGCTAGAAAATATTGCTTAAGTGATAAAAAGTACCACAAAGCTTGTTCGGAGTGCACTCCAGAGAGATAATTTACAAATTTGTCTTTATTTAAGCACTATGTTTTTTTTCTAATGGCGGCGCTAGTGTGCAGACTGCGCAGCCTTAACTTCAGGTGAGGTGAAGGCCAAGCACTATCACGTTGTGCATAAAAAACTAAACAGATAAGTAATAAAATTTGACAAAGTGAGCGATCCGCCGTTTTTTTGTTCAAACAAAAAAGTGTCAATCTATCATAATCACAGAACAAAGAAAAAAAATGTTCTGTGATCATAAAATACGGCACGCCTATATTGGCAGGAGGTTGGCTGGCATTATGGATATTAATTATTTAAGAGGACGGCAAACTGTCAAATTCCTATACAAAAGTAATACTAAAATAATTTTTAATTCGAAAATATTTCGACATATACAATATGTTTGGTTAGCGATGTCGGAGATTTTAAAGGCAGATAATATGATCAATTTTATCGACAAAACCCCCTACATGTTGGGGTCTATCCCCTCTCCTGTTGGAACGACAGGCATTTTAAATTTAAGTTTTTATTTTAGATGGCTCTGCAGAAAAATATTAATTTCTCCGGATTTAAAAGTCCTACAGTTATAAAAAAATACTTTTCGCAAGCTAATAATATCACCTATCAAACAAAAAAAAAATTTGTCAATTTTGGACTTGAATACTTCATTAAAAATTACTAAAAAAAATTTGAATCCGAAATTAGTGTGCTTTTTGTTAGTTTTTCTCACAGATCTTAAAAACTAGGACAATAACATGCAATTTTTTAACATTTTTATAATTCACAGAAAAAATATCTACAAAATGACATCAAAATCATTGCTCTGAGTTGCATATTTCGAGAGTTATGTTGTATGAATATGACCCTTACGTAACCAATAAAATAAAATAAATCGAAAATGGTCAATTTTATAAACATTTTTATTAGTTTTTAAATTGATTTGATAATTTTATTTAAAACTAAATGTCATCGAACCATAAAAGCAAGTATTTAACAGTTTTGAATTTTGACCAACTTCAAAAATTAACATTTAGTGCTTGTAATGGTCATATTCCAACAACAATAACTCTCGAAATATGCAATTCAGAGCAATGATTTTGATGTTATTTTGTAAATAATATTCCCTGACTATTGGAAAAAAAAAACACATTAATGTCCTAGTTTTTGAGATCTGTGAGAAAAACTAAAAAAAACCGGCCAAGTGCGTGTCGGGCCACGCGCAGTAGGGTTCCGTAGGTACATTATACCATACCATATTTTAATACCGCTATCATTTTTCGTCGGAAAAAATAACTTTTTTTTCACAGTGTTTGTATGAATGACAAAGCTATATTTGCGGTTTTGGAAAATGTACTATATCTCAAAAACTAATTACTGTATCTCGTTCAAACCAATTTTCGTTGAAAGTGTTTATTAAGATCTATAGCTTATATTTTTTTTTTAGATTTTTCACCTTCTTTACCACTTTGGCGGCATATATCTTTCAAACAGTTGACTTTGAAAAAAAATAGTATTAGGAACCTCAATGTCATTTTAAAAGACCTATCTAAAGACACCCCACAAGTATTGGTTTGATGAAAAAAAATATTTTCAGTTTCAGTTCCATGTATGGGGAGCCCCCCTTAATCTTTTATTTTTTTTATTTTTGTATAAAAATCGTAAAGCGGTTTACAGAATACACCTACCTACCAAGTTTCAACTATGTAGTCCTAATACTTTTGGAATAAAGTGGCTGTGACACACGGACGGACAGACAGACAGACAGACATGACGAATCTATAAGGGTTCCGTTTTTTGCCATTTTGGCTACGGAACCCTAAAAAGCACACTAATTTCGGATTAAAATTTACTTTAGTAATTTTTATGACATATTAAAGTTAAAAGGTTACATAATATTTTTTTTACTTAATAAGTGATATTATTAGCTTGCGAAAAGTATTTTTTTTATAACTGTAAGACTTTTAAATCCGGAGAAATTAATATTTTTCTGCAGGGCCATCTAAAATAAAAAAATAAATTTAAAATGCCTGTCATATATCATATTATCTGCTTTTTAAAGCTCCGACATCGCTAACCAAACATATTGTATATTATGGTTTACCTCGGTTCCTGATCAAAAATTTTTTCTAAATATTTACCTACTTAAAAATATATGCGATTACATTTCGTACATTTTTAGGACGTAAACGACGTATTTTCTGCCTATTTATTTTGTACTAGCTTTCGCCCGCGACTTCGTCCGCGTGGATATTAGAGAAAATTCTTTGGGAACCTTTAACCAGGATCCGACCAACAGTTTTTTCGCTATTAGGCGGGTCCCCACCAAGCGCGCTGCCTCGCGAGGCAAGCCGTTTGCCGCGTGTGGCGGACCTCGCACGAGGCCGCTCGCTTGGTGGGGACCCGCCTAATCGCGTAAAGAACCAGCGGTTTGGGCTGTGCGTTGATATGTCAGTCAGTCGGTCACTCAGAGTCTTCTTTTATATATTTAGATTAAAACAAAATAATTTATAATGTTATGATAACAGAAACACAGCTTATATTGTGAAATTACACAATATCTGAAAGAAAATGGAAATAATAGCAAGTTTCATTCATCATTTTTGGTACCTATTCACACTTACATCATAATTATCCGGAATTTAAACACTCTTGGCGTTTTGCTATTTCCACAAAAAATAAGACGTGTAATAGAATATGAAACGCTACTACAAAGAATTGGTTAATTTAGGTTGCAATTCATCAAAAATTTGGGTTTTTCTAGTTTTTGTATAACCAGCAGACATAAAAACTAATAACTTACAGACAGATGTAAAAAAAGTTCCGCGATCTTTTTATGTGTTTACTTTTTTTACTTCGTTTTCTCGTATCGTAGCCGGTTCGTCTATAATTAATATGAATGAGCAAAAAAAGAAGGTAGAAAATTAATTTTAATATTTTTGAGAAAGATTAATATTTTATACAGTTTTGAAGTGAAAAGGTTTTCTGTCGATTAATATATTACTATACCGATTACCGAGTATAATTTGAAGTTCTTTGAGCAAGGGTGACATAAGTTTTTTTATGTCACTACTTATATTAATGTCCTATTAAATAATAAACGTATTATTTTAAAAAAAACCAAGCCCCTCTTTATTCGGATTTTTATGTTAGGTACCCATATAAAAAGTGCATTTTTTAAAATAGTGCACGTCGAAGCTGAAAACTAACATCTATCTATCAATTAAGGTTTTGCCCATGATATCATTAAACAAATATTCTATAAATCCAGCTCCACCAAAACTTTGAAACCAGTTATAGCAAAAAACGATACTCCACTATAGCACTACCTAGCTAGGCCAAGGAATTCACGCAGTTAAAAATTCCATTATTACCACAGAATACATAATAGAATTATTACTTAGGTACACACCTATTTAGTTTGCTCTATTACTAACTCCCTCTTAATCACATTGCAACAATAATAATTCTTATTACCAACTTGGTTTTCATGATCACAAATTAATGTAGTATTTACCTTGGATTCTTTCCTTATCTAAATAGTTCTTAATAAATCTGTATTCAATGGCGTTTGAGCGAAATACCATGATCGTTGTTGCAAGCCATAACTTGAGATAATAAAATAAATTCTTGGAATGTAAGCTTTGTAGGCAGACAATATAATATTTCATCCTACTACCATGGGCGTATCTAGAGATATTTTCTTGGGGGGGCCTGGCCTGGGGGCCAGGGCCGGAACTGGGGTTCCGGAGCAAAGATAGGATCTAGAACCGCGTTGGAGTTTTTTCTAGAGTGGGCTAGGCACTAGTCTGTTCTGGGGTCAAAGTTTCGTCAAAATCCAGTCAGTAGTTGCCAATTTCCAATTTAACAAGTGCGTAAAACAAAAGATGCTGGCAATATCAATCTAATGCCCTTACTACTTAACAAAATTACTAGTGCAAATTATTACATTAATTTAATAATTTTCACTAGTTAAGTTAAAAAAGTCAGTAATGACAAAACGTGACATCGCAAGAGAGATGATGACGAATCGAAATAAGAAAAGAAAAGCTGTAATAACATCAGTCTTAAATGATTTCAACATCGTTCTTCTAAGTTAATTCTCTAGTTAGCTTTTACTGTTTGTCATTTCTTCACAGCAGCTCATCGCAAATCTTTTTTTCCAGATGTATCGACTTCTTCTTCTCCTGGTGGCTGCGGCGGCGGTTGCCGAAACCCTCCCGCCTTCCTGCAGCAAGCGCATCTACTGCGACAGCCAGGTCCTCCACTATGTGCAGCTAGCGCGTCTCTATAACGACTCCAAAACCTTCGTCGATCTCCACATGCGAGACTCCGAAGACGTCATTCTCGCTGACTTTGAAATACTACTCAACCAAACCAGCAACCCCACCAAAGAACAGCTCCAGGCATTCGTAGACAAACACTTCGACTCTACCAGTGAACTCGATGATTGGACCCCTGATGACCATACCGACAACCCCAAATTTCTTGCTGGTATCCGTGATGAGCAGTTAAGGCAATTTGGTAAAGATATCAACGCCATTTGGCCCAGTCTAGGCAGGAAAGTTAAGCCGATTGTCTTAGAAAACCCTGATCGGTTCAGTTTCATTCCTATTGACAATGGATTTATAATCCCTGGAGGTAGGTTTAGAGAAATATATTATTGGGATACATATTGGGTCATTGAAGGATTGCTTATAAGTGGTATGAAAGAAACCGCTAAGGGAATGATTGAGAATTTAATTCAGTTACTAAAAACCGTAGGACACGTTCCAAATGGAAGTAGATGGTATTACCAGGAAAGGAGCCAGCCACCTCTCTTGTCAGCTATGATGTCCCTTTACATACGCGAAACTCTGGATTTAAAGTTTTTGAGGGCTAACATCAAGGATCTAGAAAAGGAATTGAGCTACTGGCTGGACACCCAAACAGTTAAGTTCGATAAAGACAACCGCACATACACTCTACTCAGATACCATTCTCCTAGTACTGGTCCTCGTCCAGAATCATATTATGAAGATTACACTTCAGCACAGACATTTGCAACAGATGAACGTAAGCAAGATTTCTATACTGACATAAAAAGTGCCGCTGAAAGTGGTTGGGATTTTTCATCCCGTTGGTTTGTCGACGGCAAAGGAGAGAATGGTGGTAATTTGACTACTATCAACACCGGGGATATCGTACCTGTAGATTTAAATGCCATATTTGCGAATGCTCTACAAAATATGGCTTATTTCCAAGGCCTGCTTCTGAACCCACTTAGTGCTTTTTACTGGGCGCGTTATGCAAAACAATGGAAAAACAATATCGATGCAATACTTTGGGATGAAAAAGACGGCGTATGGTATGATTATGACCTGGCTTACTCGAATCACCGCAAATACTTTTACCCCAGCAACGTTGCTCCTCTGTGGATGGGTGCTGTCGATAAGGCATTAGTGAAGAAGCGGTCGGCTCGCGTGCTTAGTTATTTGAGGAACTCCCACGGTCTTGACTATGAAGGTGGGATCCCTACGTCTTTGATAAGGAGTGGAGAGCAGTGGGACTTTCCCAACGCCTGGCCACCTCTAGTCAGCATTGTGGTAAATGCGCTGGAAGCGTTGGGTACAGACGAGGGCGACAAGCAAGCTTTCCGTGTCGCTCAGACGTGGGTGCGGGCGTGCTATAAGGGTTTTGAAGAGAACAAGCAGATGTTTGAGAAGTACGATGCGGAGGTCCCCGGCAAGTACGGCGCCGGTGGCGAGTACACCGTGCAGAGTGGTTTCGGCTGGTCCAATGGCGTGGTTTTGGAATTCATGGCTAAATATGGAAGGAGGATCACCGCACATGATTGAACCTTCATTTAGCACAATAATATTCAATTCAGCATATTAGAATTTAAGTAGGTCAACACTTACAGGGTTTTAAAAATGTACTTTAATTATATGTATACCTAGGTGTGTAGCTGGGTGTGCAGTACTAGCAGCACAGAATAACTAATAGTACTAGCAGTTCCAATTTTAGTACAAATTATGAATATATTAGAATTAACAGAGCTTTATAACGTTTGAAGTAATATCGAACTAAAAGCTTTAACGTTAAAGTACAAACCAGCGCGTGCTCTAGCGTTGTGGTTACACTGCGTCGCGTTGCCCGCGTTTAATGATTTTTGAGGTTTTCCTGATAATTAAAACCTTACTTTCAACTTAAAAATATGATACTATTTATTCTTTTACTATCACAAAAAATCATTTTTAGGAATAACTTTCGAGATAATTGGGTTACAGTAATACAGCTTATTTTGTCAGTCTGGCCTCTGTTAATTCCCTAATTAATTTTACAAACAACATTTTGGAGATCGGCTACTGTAGGTACCTAAGGTATTGGTTAACGATATTCACTATGATCTATTGCATACAAAAGTGTTGTTATAAGAAAAGGTATAATATAATTTAAAGTATTTTCCTGAGGAGGATAACTACAATATTTAAATGAGGGATATACAAACTTGGGTTGTGAATAATAATAAAATATATAGTGCCACTGAAATAACTTAAAATATTGCTCACTGTGCTGCATCCCTTAAATTAAAATATTCATACATAATGCTGAAGCATGGAAAATATTTTACTGTGTTAAGGTAATATAGATATCTGTTTTTTATGAGTTGAATGCATTTAAGTATTATGAGAAGCTCTTTTTGGGCGTACTTGTAAACATATTATTTTTCCTATTTTCAAAAATGTTTCTTGCTTTATGTGTTATAAATAAGTTTATTTAATTGTGTTATTAAATAACAATTTATTACGTATACCGAACATATATCAGAGCAAACACATTATCGTGCCAATACTATGTTAAAATTAGGGATGGGCCGAAGTTCGTTTTACATTCGGTTTAACCGAAATTCGGCGGTCTAAACCGAACTTCGGCATTCGACCGAATTTCGGTTCATCAAGCCGAATTCCGGCCGAAATTCAGAACTGTTGGTGAAGCAACATTATTGATTATCTCATCAAATCTTCGTCTTCTAGAGAGTTAGTATTTCAATCTGGAGTTCGTGGGTTCCAATTCTATGAAGGACGCACATAGCAATTCACTTTGTAAACATTTCCCATTATTTCCGAAAAGAAAATCTCTCGGTTAAAACGCTGTGCCAATGAGTATTGATTAACATTCTTAAGAAACTGAGAAAATTAATGTGTTTTATTTCATGGGAATATTAAGTAAAAATCTCAAATCCATTGAATTATTTTTATGAATTTCTTAAGACTTCAACGAAAGTATTAGAAAGTATTAATTATTAGTTATCTTTTGCCACCATAAAAAATCAACACAATTTATTACTTATCTTTTGACGACTTAATATCATATACAAAATACATATATAAAAACCTTTTTAACCTTTACTAGAAATAAGTCAGATAAAATTATTAATTATTTTTTGATACACAATGTCCTGTTTCACTAACTAGGTAGTAACTGTAATTTTTTTATGTTTAAACATCTATTTATTTTAATTTTACAGTGACCATTAAAAATAAATTATTTCAAGTTAATGAAATGACAACAACGCAATTTATAAAAAATGTCCGGCTTGCGGGCAACGCGGCGGTGCGTAATGAAGTCTCGATATTAGGTCGCGTTGGCAAAAGTGCGGTGAAAATTACCGAAATTCGGCCGAAGTTCGAATTTGGCAGATTTGTGAACCGGGTGTTCGGCCGAAGTTCGTATTCGGTTTAATCCACATTCGGCCCATCTCTAGTTAAAATTAAACTTTAATATTGACTACCTTTTCTTTATCATAAACCTTATCATAAAAAAAACCTTATCATAAAGATAATATTTCCGTACAAATAATAAAAAAGAAGTAAAAACAATATAACTTTAATAAGTACTTATACCTAGTTAAAACTTTTTGTTTGCGATTTTTAAAACATTAGGTACTTATGTACTGGTAAGGTTTTAAATCTTACCAAAGGTTATGTTTTAAATGTTATATTTAGATATCTAGATTTTAAGATTTACCTGTATAATATGTATTATACCTATAGTTACCTATGCAAAGGTGATATTAGTCTTAAGATTTACATTATTATTAAGTTTTTAGGGTTCCGTACCCTAAAAGAATAAAGCGGAACCCTTATAGAATTACTTTGCTGTCCCTCTGTCTGTCTGTCAAGACCATTTATCTTGGGAACGCATGAAGATATGGCCGTTTATGCCGCAAAAAAAGCATATTTGGACACTCTCAAGTGAATCAAAATTTATAGGGTACTTCCCATTGACCTAGAACTAAATTTGGCAAGTAATATCGTTTTATGCTATATATAAGTACAGGGAAAAGTCTGAATACTATATAATATTTATGATTAAATCATAAAAAATATAGTCTTTATTTAACCAACAAAGTCCGGAACCCTCAGTGGGCGAGTCCGCCTCGCACTTGTCCGTTTTATTTTATAATATCTATAGTTGAGGTTTGTGTATTTTTGTTAATGCGATGAAAACCAACTGTTTTATTGTGAACCCCAAATTGTTTTTGTAAAGTATTAATTATTTGGGATTTTTGATATTGCTTTTAATATAAAAGATTATAGATTACCAGGCTGTAGAGGTTCTAAATTATATTAACGATATTTGAAATACATTCTTATAATTATTTATTTACATTTGTTATGGTAGTATTCTTGTTTTGCACAAAACTTTGCAGGAATTTTTAATAATTTTACTATGTTTTAAGTTAGAGTTATCATAAGTTAGTCATAACATAAATACATAATTTATAAATTGTGTAAGTACTTAATAAAAGTCGAATATTAATAAAAAGGCTGTCTTAAAAATGTTTTTTTTTCTCTCGCAAGTGCACATGCGCGAACTTATCCTCACTCCGTCGAATAGGCGTTGCCGGAATCACACAACTTCAACTTCAGTTTATTCGAAAAACGCTTTTTCGAATAAACTGAAACAAGTGCCAAGTTTTCCAGCAGCACAAGGTTTTCAAAGTTGCAAACTTAGGTAAAAACTACTCTCAAGGGACTAAACAAGCCCCGGTTTTGGCCACTTTAAGAGAATTTCTATGTTCAAAAATTTGTTACTATTGCAAGAATGTGTAATGAGACGGTTTGAAATAACCAAAGTGAAGGGCATACGTTTATCTTTTAAAGTTTTTATGCGATGTTTGATTCGAGGTAGTATATATTTTTTAAATTGTTTTAAATATAAAAGGTATGATTTCACCAGTTCTGGCCACTTTTCCCCCAGTTCTGGCCATACCATTGCACCAGTTGTGGCCACTAAATTAGTAAGGGAATTTGCCAGTTTTTTTAAGAAAATAAAACAAATAATTAGTATAAACAAGTTAATATTTAGTTAGATAGGTAATTAATAGTTAACAAATTTCAAATATTTTGTCTTTTCAGCCAATAGAAAACTCTACTCGGCGCATAACCTGAAACTTTGTGCCGCAAGGTGGTACGCGGCACTCGGAAGGTTTGGTTAACAGTAGTGCCTTTCAAACCACCTTGCATCGCTCTTAAGGCCAACGCAACTTTGGAAAGCAAATAAGGAAAAAGCTTCCTCTTGGCATTATCAATTTTGCTTTTTTTATTTTTTCGAAGCCTTTTTACCCAACCTAAGTACAAAAGAAATAAAAACTTGTAATGTCAGACCAGTTAGTATATTGTCAAGCAACAAACACAAAATAAAAACAAAGTGGCCAACACTGATGTTGTATGGGTGTCAGTTCTGGCCACAAGCATGGCCAAAACCCAAGAAAAGTACAAATTAGTGTATTAGTTGTGGCCACCCCCTTTTTCCAACACTAAGAATTTAACCAGTAACAAAACAACCTCAAAACCATGTTGCTTGACATTCTGTTAGTAGGATTCAATCAAATCCAAAACAAAAAGTAAAAAAAACTGAGATATTTATTGATTACTTTAATAGTGTCTCCCAGAAATTTTTCGATAAAACTTACTAACCATACAGAAAATTGTCTTGAAGCATAAGACGTCACAACACAACTTTGACTTGTCAGAACGGTGGGCTGATTTTGTAATTTTGTTGCAATCTACTCTGACAGAAATCGCAGTTACATTGCTGCTTTAGTTAGAACTATCGATAATAATAATCGAGAATTGTTAGCAACAGCCTTACGTAATACGGTAGGTGGTCATAGACAAAGGATTTTTTACCACGTACTATGAAGCAACTTCGTTTTCTATGCCTTATTTTATTGGCCGCTAAAGTTGCAAGTGGCCAAAACCAAGGTAGTGGCCAAAACCGGGGCTCCTGCCCTACTTATTTAATGGTATAAATAAGTAGGTTTTATTTATGAGTCTTTTAAAGTTTCTTTCAAAACTGTAGGTAAAATAAAAGTATCATAATGTTTATTTAGAATTGGCTATTAATTTAATTACACCTTTCCTTTGATACCCATATTGTTATGCCGGCTCCACACTCGCGCCGCGAAAGCCGCGAACCGCGAGTGAGGATGGTTTCGTGGCATCGCGATCGCGCTTCGCGGCGTTCCCCTTCCGGTGTCGGTTTTTTGGTCCGCGTCAATGGGTTTGCGAAGAGCGAACGCGAACGCATCCACATTCGCGGCGTGTTCGCAGTTTTGTGCGAAACGCACAGACGGATAAAAAGAGATATACATATATTTTAATCTATGGGGCCTATTTAATAAACGTGATAATTTGTCACCTGTCATGACAATTTTATATCCATTGCGTCAGCCCATTAGAAAATAGAACACCCTGCAATGAAAACCAAATTGTCTCGTTATTAAATAGGGCACAGGCTGTGTGCCAAATTTCATTCAAATCAGTTCAATATTTTTGCGTAATTCATCCAAACTTTCTAATTTATAATATTAAATAGGATTATCCTCTACATAAACAATTGTAACACGCTAAAGCACACAGCGTCAAAGCAGCAGCAACAGTAACTTCGTCCATTTCAGTCGAATTCGCGAACACAAATGCGAAAGGTTGCGAGTGTAGAGGGCTATATTTTTCGCGCCGTTTTCATGCGTGAACCGCGGCCGTAATTTGCGGAGTGTGGAGCCGGCTTTAAAGTTTAATTATATTTTTTTATCTCCTGTAAGTACTGTAAAATAAATCGACGGCACGCGATAATATCTTTTTCACTATTTATTCGAGAATACTGTACCGTGAATATTAATGTACCGAGGTACAGAAACTTAGTACTTTCCGAGATAGAGTTAGAAGTTATTTCCTTTCCTCTTATTCTGACTCACTATTTATATAGTTTTCCTTTAGTTTTATATGTATTTATCTTTAGATATATTTATTCACAAACGCGCTATTCCTTTCGTAATTGCACCCCTCCCCTTTTAGTCCTCTCTTTATTTATTTTTTACCCAAGGGTTGCCTGGAAGTGATTACTGCTTAGCAATAAGGCCGCCTCTTATATGCTTTTTCTCTCTTACTGTCCTTCTTTCTGTAATTCTTTTTTTTTGTGTGCAATAAAGTGAAATTTATTATTATTAGATATTGTGTTTTATATACGTCCCAAAATTTTACTGCTTTCTGGATTTAGAGCTTATTCATAGAATTACAGTGTAATTTATTATTATTATTATCAGATATTGAGGTTTATTTACGTCCCAAAATTTTACTGATTCATAGAATGGGGAATGTCCGAAAAAAAATCAAATTGGCTGAATATTTTTTCATAGGTAGGAATAAGCTCCCTAATTAATAGAAAAAAAAACAGAATTTTCGGTTGCGTGAAAAATTAAGAAAAAATTAAAGTCTCTTCGACTTCACAAATGTAGGAAAGTAACAGCAGAATGGAGATTATACCTTTGCCAACACCTGCCACTACAAGGAGGTTTATATATGCCACTATGACAACAAGAATAAAAAAAAAGATTTGACATTTTGTGTTGAAATTTTTTTTTAATACCATGTTGTGGTTGTGGCAGGTGTTGGCAAAGGTATAATATTCCCTATATAGGTTCCCAAGATACAGTTCTTCGAAAATAGGTAATGTTTTCCAAATAGTTATTTTTTTTCGAAATAGTCACTTTTTAGTGAAATATCTTCTAAAATACGCATCCGACGTCAAATATTATCTGAAATAAAGTTGTAATAAATTTAATTAGCTTTCATTTAAAACCAAAATAGTACCTGTAAACCTAGCGGTTCTCTCAAAAACAGCAGATAACCATAAACAGTCATAGGTGGTGTGGTGGATTGTAGCTTCATGTAGTTTGTATAGGTTTTATATTTCTACTCTATGTATTCTACTCTGGTCTATTTTCTGCTTTACTTTCATTGATTTCAAAAGGAAGGATGCGCCCATCCGAATGTTTTGCTTTATAATTCCTTCATACCAGCAAAATCAGCGACATCTTTTAGAACCTACTCGAACTACTGCCGTATTAGAGGTGGGCAAAAAAGATTACTGAAGTGAACGATTTAGTTCAATTGGAGTTAAGAACTAGATCACTCATCTTTAGGTCGCTAGAACTTTTAACTATTTTTTAAATATTTTTATTATGGTAATTATATCAGTTTTTCGATGGTATTAAGGCCATAAATAAAAAGTAAACATAACAAAATCTCAATCATGTTTATTTCAAATTAGATGTTTTTGTGCTTTTTCTCAGCTATACTAAACTAATATTATAAACTATAAATTATTTAATATAAAGAGATATATTATTAAATATAAAGAGGAAAGATTTGTCTATTATTTTGATTGTTTGTAATGCATAAACTTAAAACAGATCAGATTTTAAAATTCTTTCACATATTGAAAGCTTTTATCAGCGAGTAACATTAGCAGTATTTTATTTTAAAAAAATAGAGAGCCCTATGAAAATTGGAATAATGAAATGAACCCACAGTATATATTTTTTTTCTATAAAAGTAATAATTATTGATTGGAAGATGATGACATTCGTATCACAATCCTTATCCAACTAAATAATGACATTGTCAAAATTGATTAATTACATGCAAATTTCTCTTAAAATTTAAGCATCAATATAAGTATGATGGGCAACAGCGTCGCTTAACCAGTTTGCAACAAAATTCGTGTGCGCGCGTATCGCCCCTGCACGAACTAAACGCATGTGACAGCGGGCGCGGCGTGCAAGCGATTTTAACCTTAGCAGTGGTTAAGCGACGCTGTTGCCCATGGTACCTACCAAGGTTTTTTTAAAGGTATGTATAAAAAACTTTTTATTGATTAATCTTTATGTACAAAATCTATAAAATACACCGAAGTGAAGCGAGGGCGGGTTGCTAGTTGATTATATAAATATAGTCTGTTTAATATGTCAGAGATACAACAGTGATTATTTTAGTCTAGATTTTTACACAAGGAATAAATCTTAAAGCAAAGCTGCGGCCGGTCACTATACTGCATTTCCTTACTATAATATTATAAATGTGAAAGTCAGTTTGTTTGTTTGTTACGCCTCCACGCCTTAACTACTGAACCGATCATCATAAAATTTTACATACACATTGTCAGGGGTATAGAGAAAGACGGTACATTTCATCCCAAAAAAGTATTTTTCCCAAGGGAAAGCAAAAAATCTTTCCACGCAGATGGATTCGCGGGCGGCTGCTAGTACTGCATAATTATAGGAGGCAGGAGTTTCGTTTTCTGAGTTTAGTTATTTTGTTATACGCGTGAATGCAGTAAATATTTCAATCTCAATTCGCGGTATTGCCATTGCTTTCAGCTTCCGTAGTCCAGCTTTTGACATCTGTGTCATAAAAATTAGCAGAGCATGTTCTTCTTTTCGTTATTTTGGAATAATGTGACTCCATATTCTTTACACACTCCATATTTCTTTACACATTAGGCAATCTGTAATTATTTGAATTGAAATGTAATTTAGTGTAGATATTTAATAAAAATATTTTTGCAGCGAATATGTTTCATAGGAGACATTTCTGTACGTAGTGTGTGTTCGTAATCTATCCTTACCGTTTACTCTCGTTCTTGCAGTTAATTAGCTATGGAACTAAATGAACTAAAGATCTTATATGGACTCAAGTGAAATAGTTCATTTGAGTCATGATGACCCATCTCTAGTGCCTCGAACAATAACTAGTAATAGTGAAATCTTTTATACTTTATTAAAATTGTTAGACACGTAATAAAAATAATGTAAAGCTACTAACCGATGAAACGATATTCCATGAAACTTTTTAACCTTTGCATCATATTTTTTGCAATCTACAAATGCACAATTCGACATTTTTATGTCACGTCAATCACCATCTGTCTACCATAGTCTCCCGCGGATGACTGAAACGCGTTGGCCCTAAAACTGTATTTTTAGGGCCAACCAACTGGCGTCATTTCATAGTGACTTTGACCGGGTCCTTACGCTAGTAATATAATAAGTCTATGTTTACTTTGTTTCACTTCTTGTCAAGAGAGAAAATTGTGTGTCGAAATTATATCTTTGCCGAAGAGTCGCCCTGTTTATTAGTTAATACCATAGAAATAGAATGTCAAAGAACAACAAAGTCAAGAAGCCTCCCGTAATTCCACCAAAGCTCGGTGGAATCCCAGGAGGAGGGAATACCCACTAAAAAACCCCGGCACCTGCTCACTCGCCGCCAAATTTCGACAGCCGTAGGGCTGTATGAGGGTCCGTGGGGATCTCCTCAACGACAGACGGCCTGCCCGCATCCAGGCCTCCTCCGCTGGGAAATGGCCGGGCAAGTTTGGCCATTTCCCCCATCTCATCAGGACCGTGTAAGGCGGGCATTGGTTCACCTCCCACTGCCCGCTTGGCCCCTACGTAATTCAAATAGTACCTACAAAGTAAGGAAAGAAGTCGAATATGAAGACACAAAGGAAACAGGTGTGTTAATACCGTCTTGTAATGGCGCAGACAGAAGTATAAATATTGAGCACTGAAGTACCATGTCGCACTAATCATTGTAAAATCATGCGAACCGTTTTTTTTTATGAACAAAGGGATAGTGTTTGGCCTTCATCTCACCCGACTGCTAGGTGACGATAAGGCTAAAGGTGGAAGCGCACTACTCCCGGAATCCTCATCACTGAAGAACTGGCTATCTCATCTCTAACTGCCGGAACACAACAATTTTTATATTGTTGTTATGACGTCAGACTTAGGTAAGATGGTGGTCGCTAGCCAAGCAGACTTGAAATAAGCCCTACCACCAACCAAAGCGAAGCAGAGTATCACATGAGTGTTTGAATACCTAATTATGTACATTGTACAGTTGCATACAAGACTTTATCTACACCCATTTTTTATTTTTTATTTTGATTTGGGAATATTTTGATTTGGGAAACAAACAATAAATATTTTAATAGATATGGATTTAAAACACCCATTATATTTATCTACTCCGATGATATGTATCCTCTATAAATGGTTTTGACTTTGACTTTCCTCGTCATTTTATCATCTGAGAACAAGTGTTATAATGTTGTACTGAATTTCATAATGTAACTCGTGGCGCGTGGGCGCGCGGCCATCGCATATTGTAGTGTTAGTTCTTACAATAATTTCCCAGTGACTTTTTTGTACAATGTAGCAACAGCGCAGTAGTAGGTATGACAAAGTACCAGTGTCGTTATCAGCTATTTTAGTGTCAAAACAAAATTATTCAGTTTCAGTTAACTTCTGTTTTAATTAGTTACGCAAACACTTTGAGTACATAAGTTTGCAGGTTTAATTTATTATTTTACGGTAATAAATTAATTTTATTTACACTAATTCCAAATATATACGTTGACGTAAGTGAGCAATCGACAGTCGCCGCCCCATCCGAACAACAGTTCTTTTCACGCCATCGAAAAGCCAGCCAGCCAGCCACAGAACAAAGAAAAAATTCTTATAACACTGAGGTAAGTATGTGAAAAAATCCTGGGGGCCTATTACGAAAATAATGTACGCAATTGCGTAACGCAGTCACTTGGCCACGATAATCGTCCGCAATTCGTTGGTTGACTATATAACAAACTATATAACAAACATTTTGCATTTGGCTATCGTAGCTTATGGACTACTAAACGAACGATGTCGGATACGCTAGAGAGAAACTGTCAAACTCACGCAATCTCTTCGCAATATCGCACACGAAAGTGATTTGTAATGGGAAACAAACAAAACGAAGCACGGACGCAGCTGCGTGTATCGCATTAAACTTTTCGTAATAGACCCCCTAATTACTACGATATTAGCACAATATTAGGTTGAATTTAGTAAAACTAGTTCGAACGCACAGGTCTCGAAAAAAATAGTAGTTTATGATACAAGGTTGGTAAGGAGTTTTAAAAAAACCTTAACAACCGTGTGCCATAGAACGTTTTTCAATACAATTGCGAGAAAACATTATAAGTACTTCTGAAATTCTAATCTAAACATATAATAAAACAGTGAATTTTAAGTATTTGTACGCGAATTACGCAAAAACCGCTGAACTCCGGAGAGACTACGGATAGTAAAGGTAATTTTAAACTGTTTGCTATATTTTTCTACTGTCCACGCAGATGAAGTCGCAGGCGGAAGCTAGTGAAATTGAAAAAAATGTATGTAAACAAAAACGCACGGCGCCAGCGTGCGGTAAAATTAACTTTCCGTACGCTGTACTAAGCCGTAAACAAAAACGCACGGCGGCGTGCGGTAAAATCAACTTACCGCACGCTGCACTGTCATCGTAAGCTCAAATTTTCAAGCAAAGTTACTGTGGGTCTCGCAATATCGCATATTGTAGAATTTGTAGGAGAGCCCTTACAATGTTTGAGCTTCCTGCAAAACTTTTGTGTGAAAGAGCTTTTCGGAAGAAACACACATATGGGGTCCCACAGGGGAACATTTTAGGCCCAAACCTAAAGTACATTACTATGCTAATCTGAGAGGTTGGGAGCCTGCTGACCTGATATACAGGCTAGTTTAGACATCAGTCTCCCACAAAGTATACGAAAAAACTAATAGTAGTAAAGTATTAGATAACTAATTTTTCAACACACTTGCTCGTAAAGTGAGCCCTAATACATCGCTTTTAGGGCCATAAACCGAGCTATAACAAACGCGTGCAATAATATATAAAACACTAGGTTGTTATAGAATTATCTCTACAAAGTCAAATTAGTACCTTACTGCAAGTTCTATGCGATTAAACAGAGCATTCCCAATTTAACCGGCACCCTGATTATCTAAAAAGAAACTATTTAGCGACCGGTTTCATTCCACATACATTGCTACTTTTCTTTGGTATGTTTTTTTTAATCCAATAAGAAGTAGCAATGGATCACTATCATCTATGAACTGCAACCGGTCGCTAGGTGGTTTCTAATTAGATAATCAGCCCGAAGGTAATATAGTTATTTTTTTTAGTAACAGCAAAGCGGTTTTATGGCGCTGAAAATTCGTATTCATTTTTGAAATAAATAAATGTGTAAGTGCTTAATTAAGTCAAACAAATATTTATTATTATCAAATTATTCATAATTTACAATATTTTGTTATAAAATATTAAAATGTTTGCATTTATTGTATCAAATTTAAATTTTTGCATTCACAATAACTGTAGTCACAGCTGCTTAACAAATTGAACTATTTGAAATGCCTACGATCCACTTTTATTAATTTTTGTATCTGTAATTATTGCCAAGCAACAATTTCTGTTAATTTAATGTACTTAAGTACTTAACGAATTCAATTAATTTAATCTCACAAGAATATCAAATGATCTGGTATTTGTAACGATGGGCCCTATTTTGGAATAGCTCGGCAGGCGTCGAGCTCTCTTTTCGAGTGATTTTCGTTCGACATATGACTCAAAACAATGGGATGTCGAACGAAAATCACTCGAAAAGAGCGCTCGACGCCTGCCGAGCGATTCAAAAATAGGGCCCCAGATCTGTAACATCTATTTTGTAATGATGATATAAATTTGATATAGCTATGGAAACCTATAATTGGCTCATTTAAGACTTATATGTAATCACTCAATCTGTACCTAATATAGCTGTTGGTTTTCTGAATAAATCATAAATAAATAAATAAATTTTATCACTTAAAATTATAATTTTGTAGTAGGCTGTATGCTCACTTACCCCTTTGTTCGCAAAATATTCTTGCATTGGGCGTGTAAAAAAAAACAAAAAACATCTACGCGCCTTTTCCCATAATTGTCGTATTTTGTTTTTGTCGTATTTGTTGCTGTGTGGTAAATTAGGTACTTTCTATTTTCCTCGCAAATGTGTTGAAAAACGTCGTATGAAACACGTTGCACACTCGGCTGAGTTACGCCCTCGCCTGCGGCTCGGGCTGCAATCGACAGCCTTGTGTGCAATGAGCAACCTAAGCTAACTTGTTTCATAATGTACTAATAGTTTATAATGAAACTAACACTACTGCACTGTATGTACCATGTAAACGTTGTGGAAGAAAAATATTTTTCAATTTTCAATAGACATGGAGATTGAGTATAGAATGCCCATGACGCGTGTTATTTCGAATAAGTTTTTACTATTTTAATTTGACTTCAATAAAAAATCTAAAAATACTGAACAAGAACATATACCTACTCACCTAATACATAGAACATACTAACATAAAACATCTTCTTTCGTCTCGTGTTTAAGAACTTAAGTATTTTATCTATTAGGTGTTTTTCAAATTAGGTCTTTCGATTCTAAGGAGGTTAGTCTTTTTCGCTACACTTTTTAAGGCTTTTTAAGTAAAACGTATTTATATATATTCTGCGGTAAAACGTGGAGATTTTTTTTTTACAAAATTTTACCAATGAAGAACCCCCGTCCACAATCACTTCCTGACAGGAAATATGAAATGTAAGAAAAATAATATTAGTACTGTGTTTATTGTGTTGTGTTTAAAATATTTACTACTTACCTAATTATTTTATTAAATAATGGAGAAAGTTTTGAAATTTGAATGATATATTCTGAATTTAATTTTAGAAAGAGTGTAGATAATTCTGTTTGTTTAGAAAAAATATTCTTACCTACTACCTACTCGTCCTTTCCCAAATTTTTTTTTAAATAAAATAAAAACAGTACGCAGATAACAGCATTACAAACTACTTTTAGCATAACTAAAAAAAAATTGAAAATGTATTATTTTACTGTTATTATTTGACATGTAAATTATTTTTAAATTTGAGATTTTTGCATTTACAATGCTATTTTTAAACAATACTAAATAATAATTATTATATGGGTCGTAAATGCGACTAGTTAGAAAAACATTCTCGCTATAAAAAAAAGTCTATAGTGTCTGACTGCTTACCTAGCAGGAAAATCAATGCACGCCCCTGCTTCCTGTAGTAGATTTTTTTTTTTACAGTAGCTAGTTAGTAAACCAAGTAGGTCACATTTTTTTTATTACTTACACATAGTAGACATTGCTTATTTGTGATTTCAGATACGGGGAAAGTGCGTCATAAATGTTTCACCCTTTCGACTGTTTCTCTTCCCCCCTTTTAACTCTTTTTAAAGTTAAGACTTTCACAACAGAAAAACTCACCTTCATGAAGGATTTATATAAAAATAAATTTATAAAATATTAAAAACACGACTGCCCTGCCAAAAACGAACTAAAAAGTTAAACAACAAGTGTCATTGCAGTCGGGGGACCTTATTATGGAACAATTTTTGATGAAAGAGGTCCCCCGACTGCAATGACACTTTTTGTTTAACTTTTTAGTTCATTTTTGGCAGGGCAGTCGTGTTTTTAATATTTTTTATGGAACAATTTGGACCTTATTATGGAACAATTTTTGATGAAAGAGGTCCCCCGACTGCAATGACACTTGTTGTTTAACTTTTTAGTTCATTTTTGGCAGGGCAGTCGTTTTTTAATATTTTTTAAGTTTATTTATTTTTATTTCACACATTTTAGCGACATAATATATAGTTTTGGAATGTGCTCATCAAGACCTTTCATTTGATGCCCATATTGTAATAACAGAAGAAAAAATTTTTTTTTCACATTTGAAAATGGCGTCGTACAGTCGTCATATTATTTTTTCTAAAAAAATATAGCCAGTGTCATTTGGGATGCTGTAAGGATCCTAACTATACCCCATTTATCCAAATCAGTTCAGGCATTTAGAAGTTATGGTGGAATAAAGAAACTCACATACCCACATACACGAACCCTGAACACATATACTCTTTTTGCTTTGGGCAGTCGAGTAAAAAATTGTTGTTGGACCATGTACGGCTGTAATTCTCTCTTTCTCCACTTGCCCTAGAGAATGTCTGAAAAAATCAAATTGGCTGATTATATTTTTATCCTACCTATGTAGGAATAAGCTCCCTTATTAGTAGAAAAAAGTTTCAGAATTTCCGATTGCGCAAAAAAAAATGTCTCTGAAAAAGTACTGGAGTAACAGCAGAACGGAGATGATTCCTTAGCCACCACCTGCCATTAAAAACAACATAGAATTAAAAAAAAGTCATTTTTTAACACATGTTGTGGTTTGTGGTTGTGGCCGGGGTGGTGCTAACTTAACCAAGATATTTACTGAAAAAAAACTTTTTAAAAACACGTTTTACAATGGACTAAACTATTACAAAAAAATCGACATGATATAGACAATATTATGGATGATGAATTTTACAAAACGCGCCCCACGTTTTTAGGTTTAAAATTTTTAGGGTAAAAATTTCTGTAGGTATAGGGTATTAGGGTTATAAATATTTACAGAAAAAATATTTTTTACTTTTTTAGTTTGTTTTTACTACTCCGTTTTAATGTTTTAGTTCGATTTTTTTTTGTAATAATTTAGTCCGTTTTAAAAACGTGTTTTAAAAAAGTTTTCTTTCAGTAAATTATTATTTTCTGCTTTTTAGTTAACGAGCTAAGTTCTTCCGGATCCATCATCAGATCCTGAAAACTATTTCCCAACAATTCAAACGAGCCCAAAGTCGATGGGGTTGCATGGTTTTATTATAGAGTTCCTATGGCCTTCCTCCGGCTCCATCATCAGATCCTCGGACACTATTTCCCATTAAAGGACTCGTCAAGACGATTCAAACGAGCCCAAACTCGATGGGGTTGCATGGTTTTATTACCGACTTCCAATGCCCTTCTTCGGGCTTCATCATCAGACCCTGGACACTATTTTCCAGCAAAGTACTCGTCAAGACGATTCAAACGAGCCCAATCTCGATGGGGTGGCGTGGTTTTATTAAAGAGTTCCTGTGTCCTTCTTCCGGCTCTATCATCAGACCCTGGGAACTATTTCCCAACAAAGAACTCGTCAAGACGATTCAAGCAAGCCCAAATTTGATGGGGTTGCATGGTTTTAATATAAAGTTCCTATGGCATGGCCTTTCAGCTTCATCATCAGACCCTGGATCTCGTCTTCCATTAGAGTACTAGTCAAGACGATTGTAACAAGCCCAAACACGATGGGGTTGTATGGTTTCAATATTATAGGGATCCTGTGGCCTTCTTCCAGATCCATCGTCAGAGGGTCATTGTCAAATTCAGTGGTCATTTTGTTCGAAAGCTATAAAATTAAAGAAGTTATACATTTAGAAGAGAAAACTTAACCAAACTATACCAACTGAACTAAAAAATGTGTTCTGAGAGGGTAATAAAATTCTAAAATCATATTTTTTCCAAAAATCCTATTTTTGTCTCAAAAAGTCCTCTTCGGTGGTCTGTTCGGAAACAACTCGGCTTCAATTTGTGATCATAAGGTATATTAAAACAACCCCAATTAATAAATTTCGTTACTATTCAAAAATCTAAGACTGTAATTTATCAATTAAACCATCACAAATTATTTTATTATCATAGTCTCAATTTTGTTCCGAAGACTTAGATTTAGATCAAAATAAAAAGGACTTTTACTTAAAAATATAGTTTTTTTTTAGCTTTAAAATGATTAAATTTTGTGTAATAGGCTTTAAAAGTGTTGGCACTTACATATTTCAGAAAAATCTGGATATAGAAAAAAATGATAAATTCTGTAAGAATAAAAACGTCTTAGTTTGGCTTTAAATTCCGGCATTTGCATTGCAGAATAGTTTTTTATATCCATTTTAGGTCAATGGGTCTTTTTTGTTAACAAAATACCACAAAATAAATACCTATTTTTCCCATACATTTTGTTCTGAACGTCTACTGTCTTAGGAACAAGCGTACACAGCGACATCTACAATTAGCTTTGCGTTGCCAACCCCATTGAATTAAATTGAAGTACGATGAAAACAAAAACTCAGATCTTAGATGAAAGATTGTATTGTGCTTGTTTGTTTGTTCTGTTTATTTTAAAATTGACACGTTATAATATAACTACTTATTAACACGTGCAACACGCAACTTTATATGAAATGTATGTAATCTACCTAGCGTTTGAATAAGTCTCGAAAATCTCGAAAATCCCGGGACTGGAAACTAAAAATCTCGGGACCAAATATCATCCGAGACTCTCGGGAAATCGAGACTCTCGAATCCCGGGATGGAAGCCCTAATCCTAATCTAAATTCAATAGCAGCTTAACTGTGAATGCATCAACAATTCGTAGTGCGAGTGAGAGCCCTCTTCTTGGAGCTCTGCTGCAAAGATAATCATTAATCATATCGAAAAGGAACAAAACAAAAAAAATTACAAAGATGACTGTACTTTTCGGTGACAGCTGTAAAAAGTTAACAACTTACCAAGGAAATTGTAAGTTCTTAGTACTTAGTACTTACAATTTCCTTGCAACTTACTAAAGATGGGCCTACTTGATTATTAACCTTTCAAGGCCGGCCGTATAAAAAAAAAAGAGAATGCACCACCCCCTTTCTCTGGCAAAAAGAAATACTAATTACAAAGTGCTTTTATTATTATCCTCAAAAAGTTTGGTTTTATGTTTTTTTTAGTGAGGAAAATCCATTCGGTGGTCCTCTTTTTGGTGGTATTTTTTCCATAGTTTTTTTTTAATTTTGCTGTATCGACCTAAATAAAATAAAAAAAAATAAAAAAAATTGACCTCTAATTTATGTTGATTTAGATTGCTAATATTCCAATGGATATAAATAAAAACAAATTTTCTTTAATTTTGGAGTTTTATTTTTTACAATTTTTCGAGCCCCGTTTTGACAATGACCCCAGATTTGTACTGTTATGTATTCTGTGCCCCAGATCAGCTCAATGACACCATAATATTGCATTGCCTTCCAGTTCTGTCTTATGTTCAAAGTTTTTAGCTCATCGGGAAGCTAGTACAAAATCGTTCACCAACTTAGCGGGGAAACGAACACACAAACAAACAAACAAACGAGAAAGCAACCTAATAAAAACGTGTTAAAAAAGTATCCTATGTTTTAATCCATTAAAAGTATATCCGCAATTCAAAGAAATCTGCGTTTTTCCAAAGAAGTTATCTAAAGAATATGCAAGCATTACTATTGATGTATACTTTAGTTTTAGGAAGCAAAATTCTTAAATTAGTGCCGTATAGAGAGAAAAACATAATAATTTATCAGGTACTAGCTTCCGCCCGCGACTTCGTCCGCGTGGATATTAGAGAAAATCTTTAGGGAACCTTCAACCAGGATCCGACCAGCCGTTTTTACGCGATTAGGCGGGTCACCACCAAGCGCGCTGCCTCGCGAGGCAAGACGTTTGCCAAGACGCAAGGCGTTTGTCGCACGAGGCTTCCTCGCTCGGTGGGGACCCACCTAATCGCGTAAACACGACTGGTCATTCCCATTCCCGTTCCCGTTTCGTCCCACTTCCGTTCTCGTTCCCGTTACCGTCCCGTTCCGTTGCCATCCCATCCCGTTGCTGTCCCGTCCCGTTGCCGTCCCGTCCCGTTCCCGTCCCCGTCCCGACCCGTCAAGTTCCCATTCCCGTTCCCATCCCCGTCCCATCCCGTTCCCGTCCCGTTCCGTTCCCGTCCCGTCCCATTCTCTTCCGCTCCGTCCAGTTCCCGTTCTCTTCCGCTCCGTCCAGTTCCCGTTCCCGTTCCCTTTCTCCCCGTCCCCTGGGGCTGAATCATGCACGTCCACCGAGTTGGACTTCAAAATGAATGTAATTTTCGCAATCACCATCCCATAAAACCTCAAGAACGACATCCATATCGATTTTTATGTTTACTTACCCCATTTACCCCCAAGGGGTTGATTTTCAAAACCAAAAAATATATGTTTGGCTATTTATTTTTAGACGTACTCCTACGAAGTTTAAAGTTGTAATGTCTATTTTATATTCTTTTTCCATACAAAATTTGAAACGTGCCGGACTACAGCTGCGCCACAAAAAAAAAGTTGGAAATCTGACATTTTGAATATGCCATGATGAAGTCTATAGTTTGTCGGAGTTTGTCGCCAAAAACCATAGTTTGTCGGTCTTCCGTTTAGGAGATACATGTGGCTCAGCTGTAGAGACGTCTCTACAGCTGCGCCACACAGATCTCGAAAACGGAAGGTCGTAGCGAAAATCTGATTACTTGTATGTATAGCCGTTAGTTTGTCGGAGTTTGTCGCACAAAAACCAGACTTTGTCGGTCTTGCGTTTAGGAGATACGTGTGGCGCAGCTGTAGAGACGTCTCTACAGCTGAGCCACACAGATCTCGAAAACGGAAGGTCGTAGCGAAAATCTGATTACTTGTATGTATAGCCGTTAGTTTGTCGGAGTTTGTCGCACAAAAACCAGACTTTGTCGGTCTTGCGTTTAGGAGATACATGTGGCTCAGCTGTAGAGACGTCTCTACAGCTGCGCCACACAGATCTCGAAAACGGAAGGTCGTAGCGAAAATCTGATTACTTGTATGTATAGCCGTTAGTTTGTCGGAGTTTGTCGCACAAAAACCAGAGTTTGTCGGTCTTACGTTTAGGAGATACGTGTGGCGCAGCTGTAGGAGACGTCTCTACAGCTGAGCCACACAGATCTCGAAAACGGAAGGTCGTAACAGAAATCTGATTACTGGTATGTGTAGCCGGTAGTTTGTCGGAGTTTGTCACCAAGAACCAGAGTTTGTCGGTCTTACGTTTAGGAGATATGTGAGGATACGCTGTGGAGACCTTTCTACCTGGATCTTGAGAACGGAAGGTCGTAGTGATAATCCGATTAGTCATATCTATAGTCGGTAGTTCGACCGAGTTTGTCGCCAAATATCAGAGTTTGTCGGTCTTGCGTTTAGGAGATATGTGAGATTTTCGCTACGACCTTCCGTTCTCGAGATCCAGGTAGAAATATCTCTATAGCATATCCCCACATATCTTCTAAACGTAAGATTGACAAACTCTGATTTTTGGTGACAAACTCCGACAAACTAATGGCTACACACTCGAGTTATCAGATTTTTGCTACGACCTTCCGTTTTCGAGATCTGTGTGGCTCAGCTGTAGAGACGTCTCCTACAGCTGCGCCACACGTATCTCCTAAACGCAAGACCGACAAACTCTGGTTTTTGTGCGACAAACTCCGACAAACTAACGGCTATACATACAAGTAATTAGATTTTCGCTACGACCTTCCGTTTTCGAGATCTGTGTGGCGCAGCTGTAGAGACGTCTCTACAGCTGAGCCACATGTATCTCCTAAACGGAAGACCGACAAACTCTGGTTTTTGGCGACAAACTCCGACAAACTATAGACTTCATCATGGCATAGTCAAAAAGTCAGATTTCCAACTTTTTTTTTGTGGCGCAGCTGTAGTCCGGCACGTAAATTTGAACCCCATTTTCACCCTTTTAGGGGTTAAATCGGTTAAATCATGTACATCGTGTTGGACTTTAAAATAATTGTCATTTTCGCAATCACCATTCCATAAAACCTCAAGAACGACATCCATATCAATTTTTATGTTTACATACCCCATTTACCCTCTAAGGGGTTGATTTTCAAAATTACCAAATAATATATGTTTGCCAATTTATTTTTAGACGTGCTCCTACGAAGTTTAAAGTTGTAATGTCTATTTTATATTCTTTTTCCATACAAAATTTGAACCCCATTTTCACCCTTTTAGGGGTTAAATCGGTTAAATCATGTACATTGTGTTGGACTTTAAAATAAATGTCATTTTCGCAATCACCATCCCATAAAACCTCAAGAACGATATCCATATCGATTTTTATGTTTACATACCCCATTTACCCTCTAAGGGGTTGATTTTCAAAATTACCAAATATATGTTTGCCAATTTATTTTTAGACGTGCTCCTGCGAAATTTTAAGTTGTAATATCTATTTTATATTCTTTTTCCATACAAAATTTGAAACCCATTTTCACCCCTTTAGGGGGTTAAATCATGTCCACCGTGTTGGACTTCAAAATAAATGTCATTTTCGCAATCGTTAAACCAGAAAACCCCAATAACGACATCCATCTCTATTTTTAGGTTTATTTACACATTTCACCCCTATTTCATCGCCATAGGGGTTGAAGTACTGACAATATCAATATACGTTGCGTTAGATTTTGTTTCATAAGCCTTTACTATAAATTAAGTGATTTTTACTTCGAAAATGAAGGATTTTTTTCTATACACAACTTCATACCCCTTTTCACCCCTTCGGGGGTAGAATTTTGAAAAACGCTGAGACCCATATTTATTAATTTTTAATCTTCAGCCTAAACACAAAATTTGAAAATCCTAGCTTCAAAACTGAGGGACTTTCATACAAACTTTCATCCCTTATTTCACCCCCTTAGGGATGTAATTTTCAAAAATCCTTCCTTAGTGGATGCCTACACTGTATGAGGTATCTGTTTGCAAAATTTTAAGTCTTTAGGTCCAGCGGTTTGGGCTGTGCGTTGATAGATCAGTCAGTCATTCAGTTTACGATTTTATATATTAAGATTTTAAAATGAAGATAATCTGTTCAAGTGGAATTTCAAATTTGCTTGTCAGAAGTATTTTTCACAAACGTTTCAGCAGTAACAAATAAGAATACGACTCACATTTATTTTTTCACATATTATTTGTTACTTTATTACTTTACTCCCTATAGAGAGAAAATTTAAAAAAATGTTTTTAATCACTAAGAAATATTATTAAAAAATGCTCAAATTGGTAAATTTTGACATGTTTTTTTACTGGTATTTACAGATTCTAAAGTATTTTTTTATTTTTTAGTAATAATGAGGTATTTGTCTATTGTATTGCGTATTTTGTAAATACTTATAACTTTTTAATAATTTAATAATAATTTTCAAAGTTCGCCCTCATTACGGCTCGCGCAGAGATGTTTTGATCATTTGTATTGAAAATTTAAAAATGGAACGTGATGCACGTCTACATCCTTAACTATTTACTTGTGTGTCAAAAATCCGTTCAGCGGTTTTTGCGTGCTTCAGTTACAATTAGTAGGAAGTAGGATTTCGGAAAAACTCGTGAATTAACTTAACCTTTGCAATTAAAAAATGAAAAATGAAACCAAGTGCTGAAACTGAATCTTTTAGTTTAGTCGACTAGGATTTCTTTAATGTGAAACTATTAACTTAAACAGTAGAATTTATTATCGGTATTTTGTCAATCATCAAAGTCAGTCTTGGTTATAAATTTTACTCTTTTTTTTTTGTTAAACTTAGTTGAGACCTAGAGTCAATAATTAATCAAAGAAAATTTAGAAAATGATAGATATTTGGGTGCATATTGACAAATACAACAATATGCTACAAATTAAGTAGTTTGTTTTTTACTAACTATTTATTTAACCTGGAAATATAATGTAAATTCTTACGAGGCGTTACGTATTTCGCTTTTTTGCGGTTCTTAAACATTAGCATTCGAAGCCTAACTAATTTTGATAACTACCGCAACACATAAACGCTGGTCATCAGCAAAAACAAAACGAACAGCTTAATATTCCAAAAAAGTAGACCCATTTTTCCTCGAGCGAAGGCCACGGACTCTATAGTCCAGTAGTCGCCTGTGGTGGTACGCGACGTCACGCAGGAAAATGGATGTCCCAGACTAAAAATTCTGATAAATAGCTCAACAATAATAAACTTGTTAAACATTTTTGTCTACTGTGTTAAACAAAAAATATTTTGTGTCACACGGAAGAATTTTCTCTAATTTTTTTTTTCGAAAATCCCCTATGGAATTAAAACTATGAACCTTTTTTTAACTTTTTTTTTAGATTTTATGCATTCACAATGCTATTTTTATATTACGATTATTAATACCGGATGTAACAAGACCTTCAACGAAGCCGAGGTCTACGTATTCTGGCCATCATCAGGACCATTTCTATTCAAAATTATTACAGGGAAACGGTTTTGATTTTTGGTGTTAAAAAAAGTATTGCATACTTTACCAGGCAATGTGACGCGTACAACCGACCGCGTCTGCGAGTATGTAGGTATGCTACACAGCTGCGTGCGGCCGAGTTGAAAGGCAGCGTTTATGTGCATGCTCATGAGATACATCGAGTGACGACGTTTTGAAGCCATTGTTTGTTACGAAATACTTAAAATTTTGATAATGTTTTATTGGACAAAAAGTAGGCAATAACGAACAAAATAAGATTTCATAAAAATTAAGAAAAAAATTGTTTGCCTTTGACCTTCAATAACTTCATAGCTTCTAAGTTAATTCTCTAGTTAGTCTTTAATGTCTGTCATATGTTCATAGTAGCTCATCACAAATCTTTTTTTCCAGATGTATCGAGTTTGTCTTCTCCTGGTGGCTGCGGCGGCGGTTGCCGAAACCCTCCCGCCTTCCTGCAGCAAGCGCATCTACTGCGACAGCCAGGTCCTCCACCATGTGCAGCTAGCGCGTCTCTATAACGACTCCAAAACCTTCGTCGATCTCCACATGCGAGACTCCGAAGACGTCATCCTCGCTGACTTTGAAAAACTCCTCAACCAAACCAGCAACCCCACCAAAGAACAGCTCCAGGCATTCGTAGACAAACACTTCGACTCTACCAGTGAATTAGAAGATTGGACCCCTGGCGACCATACCGACAACCCCAAATTCCTCAACGATATCCGTGACGAACAATTAAGGCAATTTGGTAAAAATATGAACGCCATTTGGCCCAGTCTAGGCAGGAAAGTCAAGTCGATTGTCTTAGAAAAGCCTGATCAGTTCAGCTTAATTCCTATTGACAATGGATTTATAATTCCTGGGGGTAGGTTTAGGGAAATTTATTATTGGGATACCTATTGGGTCATTGAAGGATTGCTTATAAGTGGTATGAAAGAAACTGCTAAGGGAATGATTGAGAATTTAATTCAGTTACTAAAAACCATAGGACACGTTCCAAATGGAAGTAGATGGTATTACCAGGAAAGGAGCCAGCCACCTCTCTTGTCAGCGATGATGTTACTTTACTTACGCAAAACTTTGGATTTAAATTTTTTGAGGGCTAACATTAAGTATCTAGAAAAGGAATTGAACTACTGGCTGGACACTCAAACAATTGCGTTCGATAAAGGTAACCGCACATACACTCTACTCAGATACTATTCTCCTAGTACTGGTCCTCGTCCAGAATCATATTATGAAGATTATAATTCAGCACAGACATTTGCAACAGATGAACGTAAGCAAGAATTCTATACTGACGTAAAAAGTGCAGCTGAAAGTGGTTGGGATTTTTCATCCCGTTGGTTTGTCGATGGTAAAGGCGAAAATGGTGGTAATTTGACTACTATCAACACCAGGGATATTGTACCTGTAGATTTAAATGCCATATTTGCAAATGCTCTGGATAATATGGATGTTTTCTATGGCCTACTTTTTGACCCCGTTAAAGCTAAACCCTGGGCGGATTTAGGAAAACAATGGAAAAACAATATTGATGTCATACTTTGGGATGAAGAAGACGGCGTATGGTATGATTATGACCTGGCTAATTCGAATCACCGCAAATACTTTTACCCCAGCAACGTTGCTCCTCTGTGGATGAACGCTTTTAATCCTTTATTAGTGAAGAGGCGGTCGGCTCGCGTACTTAGTTATTTGAAGAACTCCCACGGTCTTGACTATGAAGGTGGGGTCCCTACGTCTTTGATAAGGAGTGGAGAGCAGTGGGACTTTCCCAACGCCTGGCCTCCTCTAGTCAGCATTGTGGTGAATGCGCTGGAAGCGCTAGGTACAGACGAAGGGGACAAACTAGCTTTCCGTGTCGCTCAGACGTGGGTGCGGGCGTGCTATAAGGGTTTTAAAGAGAACAAGCAGATGTTTGAGAAGTACGATGCGGAGGTCCCCGGCAAGTACGGTGCCGGTGGCGAGTACACCGTGCAGAATGGTTTCGGCTGGTCCAATGGCGTGGTTTTGGTATTCATGGCTAAATATGGAAGGAGGATGACCGCACATGATTGAACCTTCATTTAGCACAATAATATTCAATTCAGCATATTAGAATTTAAGTAGGTCAACACTTACAAGGGTTAATAATATAATTTATTTATAATATCCAATTTTAGTACAAATTATGCATATCAATTCTGCATATCATTATCCTTGAGTACTGTCGATTTTACAATCATTATCCTTGAGTACTGTCGATTTCACAATCATAATTTCGCTATCTGTTACATACAAAGTAATACCTATGTAATAAAAAGATAGGTAGGTATAATCTGGAGAATTTTCCCAAAGGAGTGCAATATTTAAACGAGTAATTTCGTCGGCTTTCTAAGGTTGTGAATAATAAAAATTATGAAGTGTCATTGAAATAGTTTTGAATATTTTTTTGCTGTGCTGCATCCCAGAGATTAAAATATTTATACATAATGCTGAAACATGGGAATACCTATTTTACTTATCGTAAAGAATACTGAGAGCATGCTGTGTTATGGTATAATATTTGTTTTTATAAGTTAAATGCATTTATTACAAGACTAGCTTTTGCCCGCGACTTCCTCCGCGTGGACATAAGGGAACCTTTGACCAGGATAAAAAGTAAAACTATCTGTGTGCTATTCCAAATCCGCTCAATGCATTTATTACAAGATGTCAGAGGGTCCTACGGAAAATTCTATTTGGGCGTACTTAAAAACATATTATTTTTCCTTAGTACTTTTCAAATAAGACATGAAAACTAATGTAGTATTGTTACATTTAAGTATGTGTTATAATAGTAGTTTATGAAACTGGTGCATAATGAGGGGTATTAAAACATGAGTGTGTTTTTAATAGCATCACACGAGTGTTTTAATACCTAGTTATGTGCAGTTTCATACACTACTTTATCTACTCTCATACAATTTGTGATTGATCCTACAAAACTTCTACAAAATAAAATATCAATGATAAAAATAGTAAGTTTGTAGTTCGGTAGGTCGGCACTATTACTTACCCAAGTTAAGTAAGACGTTTTTCCGTCGCCGCATCTAAAATATCGGGTGGAGTCAAATTTTCACTCACTACTATGACATTTTTGAGCAAAAGTAAAAATTAAAATCTAAAAATGGCGCGTAATCAATTAGAAAAATAAATAATGAGATGAGTGTATTCCAGAAGACTAATTGCTACGATGAGTCATCGATCACCATAAAGTACATTTTAATCATGGAAAGTATGTGGAAATATCGTTGTTTATTTTTAATATCACGGCACTGCCTTCTTCTTGGATTTGCCCTGTATCGTAATGAGAAAAAAAGTTATTTTATAACATTGCTTAGTATAGCGAAGGTATGTTATAAAATAACTGTTTAATTTTTTTTCGGTATTGCGTGTATAAAGTATGTCAATATAAATTCGATTTGAAATTCATAATTCGAATTTTACGATATGAGAGTAGATAAATAAGTTTTTCATTTAATTGTGTTATTAAATAACAATTAATTAAGTATACCAAACATATATCAGAAAAAACACATTATCATGCTAATACTGTGTTAACACATTAAAATTTAATATTAACTACCCTTTTTTCCACTTTGTCATTAAGAAAATATTTTCGTAAGAATAATTAAAGGGAAGTAAAATAATAATAATAATAAATAAGTACTTACTATACCTAGTGAAAACTTTTTAATTTGTGATTTTTAAAACAAGGCCTGGGCACACTAGTCCAATCCCTAAGAAAATAAGGTCAAAATTTTTCATTAAATGAATTCTTGAATGAACTTAACTTTACTTTACGTTACTTAACTAAACTAAGAGGTGGTGGGTATATTGAAGGAGATATGATTTTTTATCTCAAGCGCGGCGGCGCGAAACTTTGAATGCCACCCCCCCTACCTGCTAAGGGGGGGCGGATGGCTACTGATCTAAATCAGCTCAGTTTAATTAAGTAACATCTGTACTAAGTGAATTCATTTAATGAAAAATGTTGACCTCCCCATACATTGAGTGTTCTTAGGGACTGAGCGCGCGTAGTTACGCACGTAACCCCCTGACACACCTCGCTGTACCTTGATTACGTAAGGCTGTTGCTAACAATTCTCGATTGAAATCGCAGTTGCATTGCTGCTTTAAGTAAAATAGTTGTCACATTGGTTCTTACTAAAGCAGCAATGTCACTGCGATTTCTGTCAAAGTTGATTGCAACAAAGTTATACAATCAGCCTACGGGTTACGCATGTCCTGTCCCTTGCGTACCCTGTTTGTCTCATGGGAGCTACAATTCGTAGGCTTACGCATCGGTCTGCGTGCACGCGTACGTTATGCAAGCGGTGTGCCATGTCTCATAAAGTATTAGACATTACAACGTCATGGTACGTTTACGCGTACGTGCACGCTTACGCTTACGCATCCCCCTACTAGTAAGGTTTTGAATCTTACCAAAAGGTTAGGTTTTAAGAGGCCGTACAACGCTGGAAGAAATATGCACAGTAAAAATTATCGAACGTTTATATTTTCATTAACTATTTCTTATGGTTTTTTTATGATAGTTTCAAGATTATAAGTTTATTATTGGTTGGCACATCAGTGAAAAACTACAAAATTAGAAAAGTTTTAGCCATCAAGTTTCTGTCAATCACATAACTAAGTGCTATAATTTATTTTCTACATAATTTTTTTGGGCCGATAAATCAAGTAATAATGTGTGAAATCGTTGTTTAAAAATGTGTATTATACAACATACGTTGTACGGCCCCTGAAATGTTATAAATATAGATTTTATGATTAAATTACTACCTCTAAGTATAATTAGGTATTTTACCTATAGTTACCTACGCAAAGGTGATATTAATTTTAAGATTTACATTATTATTAAGTTTTTAAAGTATAGTTGGAGGTTTGTGTATTTTTGTCAATGTGATTAAAACCAACAATTTTATTGTGAACCCCAAATTGTGAAATATCAATAACACTTAATTATTTTTGTAAAGTATTAATATTTTACTGCTTAAACTATTTAGGATATTTTGATTAGGGCTTGCAATTCGAATATTCGAATATTCGAATTATTCGAATATTCGCCTTATTTTGCTATTCGAATACTCAAGTCGGTGATATTCGAATAATTCGAATATATTCCACTTTTTTGGATTTAGGCAAAAGTCATTCATCAAATACTTTTGGGAGCATAGAATGAAGCTATTGTTAACGTTCAATTTCTCGTTTATTTATTTGTTTACCTATGTTGTTTGTTTTTCCATAAATTGTAAACGATTTTAATCTAGCTTCCCCATGAGTCAAAGACTTGAAACTTAAAACAAAAGTCAGAACAGGAAGACAGTGACATCTTATAGTGCCATTGAGCTGATCTGATGATGGAACCAAAAGGCCTCAGGAAATCTGTAATAAAACCATACAAACCCATCGACTTTGTGCTCGTTTGATTCGCCTTCACAAGTACAAGTGTGACTGTCTCAAATAAATATTTTTTCTTTCTTTTGTTCATTTAATTCCTTTTTGGCTTTAGTGATCAGCTTGTCTTGCGTCACGTAGGCCTTTTTCAGCTGTTTCCATTCTGTTCTATCTCTTGCTTTTCACGATCAAAGTGTTTTCATAATATCATCTGCCTATCTTTTGGTTTGTCTTCCTTTTTTCCTTTTTCTGTCCCATGGTTTCCACTCTGTAATAATACGGTACATTTTTCCTTGCTTTTTCTTGCCATTTAAACCGTCCATTGCCATTTTAACAGTCTTATTTTCCTTATTATGTCTTTTACTTTCGTTTTTTTTCTTCTTATTTCCTCTGATGTTTGACGGTCTTTCAGCGTATCACCTTAGGGCTTGCAAATATTCGATGAAATCCAATATTCGAATATTCGAAAAATTTTAAGGAGGTATTCGAATATATTCGAATATTATTCGAATAATTCTGTAAAATAAGACAGATGGTCGTAATTATTAAATATTGCTTATTTTTTCACGTTAAACCAAAGTTGCTTTGTTTAATGGGACGCATTGTGTAAAAATTATCCTCAAATGACTTTTTTTTGCCTTCGCCCCACGTTTTTAGTTTGAAAACTTCTTTGTAGAGTTATAAATCTTTAAAGGGGAAATTATTTTATAATTATTAGTCCGTTTTTCTAGTTAATTTTAAGGGCATGTTTTGAGTTCAATTTTGATACTATTTAGTTCATTTTTAAAACGTATGTTTTTTCGTTTGATTGTCAGTAAATGTTTATTTTTTGTTTTTTAGTCTTGTATCTGTGTTTTTCTCGGGCTTTTTTTTCGGTTTCATTATTAAACCAGGGTCTAGTACTATCTCTCATCAGAACACATGTCAATACGAATCAAACGAGCCCAAACTTGATGGGGTTGTATGGTATTATTATAGAGATCCTGTACCCTTCTTTTGGCTTTATCATCAGATCTTGGATACTATTTCCCAACAGATTACTTGTCAAGACAAATCAAACGAGCCCAAACTCTATGGAGTTGTAGAGTTCCTGTAGCCTTCTTCCGACTCAATCACCAGACCCTGGAAATCATTTTCCGTCAAAGTACTAGTCAAGACAAATCAAACGAGCTCAAAATAAATGGAGCTGCATGGTTTTATTACATATTTTTCGTGATTTTCTTCCGGCTTTATTATCAGACACTGGACACTATTTTCCCAACAGAGTACTTGTCGAGCAAATCAAACAAGCCCTCGATGGATATATATGGTTTAATTACAGAGTTCCTGTCATTTTTTTCCGGCTCCATCATCAGATCTTGGACACTATTTCTCAAAAGAGTTATTGCCAAGACGAATCAAACGAGCCCAAACTCGATGGATTTGTATGGTTTCATTACAGAGTTCCTATGGTTTTCTTCCGGCTCCATCATCAGATCTTGGACACTATTTCCCAACAGAGTACTAGTCAAGACGAATGAAACAAGCCCAAACTAGATGGAGTTGTATGGTTTTATTACATAGTTTTGTGGTTTACTTCCGGCTTCATTTGATAATGATCAGGGTCTGTTGACACTGGACACTATTTTACCAACAGAGAACTTGTCGAAACGAATCAAATAAGCCCTCGATGGATATGTATGGTTTTTTACAGACTTCCTGTGATTTTCTTCCGGCTCCGTCATCAGACCATGGACACTATTTTTCAACAATGTGATTGCCAAGACGAATCAAACAAGCTCAAACTAGATGGATTTGTATGGTTTTATTACAGAGTTCCAGAGGTTTTCGTCCGGCTCCATCATCAGACTCTGGACACTATTTCTGAACAGAGTACTAGTCAAGACGAATCAAACGGGCCCAAACTAAATGGCGTTGCATGGTTTTATTACATAGTTTTGTGGTTTTCTTCCGGCTGCAAAATCAGACCCTGGACACTATTTATTTTCAAAACAGAGTACTTGTCGAGACGAATCAAACGAGCCCAAACTCGATGGATTTGTATTGTTTTATTACAGAGTTCCTGTAGTTTTCTTCCATCATCACACTCTGGACAATATTTCCCAACAGAGTACTAGTCAAGAGTCAAGACGAATCAAACGAGCCAAAACTCCATGAATTTTTATGGTGGTTAGTACAGAGTTTCAAACATAGGCCCTAACTCAAAAGCACTATTTAAATCTAAGAATATGACAAAGAAAATGAAAAGAAGCTTAATAGGTGAATTTTGATATTAGTTTATAATTTATAATATTAAAGATTTCACTGGGTTTTTTGTAAAACACCAACAACCTCCCAGGAGTAGATTACTAACATCTTATGCAACGACATTTTGTGCTACGACTTACCCGAAAACTAACAAAAAAAAAATACTTTTCATACAAACTCGATCAGGGGCCCTATTTTTGAATCGCTCGGCAGGCGTCGAGCGCTCTTTTCGAGTGATTTTCGTTCGACATATGACTCAAATGTTAGAGATAAGTCATATGTCGAACGAAAATCAGTAGAAACAAGCGCTCGACACCCGTCGAGCGATTCAAAAATAGGTTCCCCTGCTGTTCGGACACTTGTTAAGTCGATTTTACTGATTTCGGAAAAGTCGTAGAATGTGTTGTTGTTGAAGTGTTGTTGTTTATGATGTTAGTAATCTACTCCTGCGAGGTTGTTAGTGTTTTATAAAATAACCCTACAGGGTTACACAGGTTATACATAACCAGCTGTAGAGGTTTTAAATATAATATTAAAAACATTTTACATAACTACCTACTTAGGTATTACGTATTTACATTTGTTATGGTAGTATTCTTGTTTTGCACAAAACTTTGCAGGATGTTTTAACAATTTTACTATGTTTTATTAAAGTCAGAGTTACTTATAATATGTGTAAGTTATTCATAAATACATATTTATAAATTGTTAAAGGTTTAAGTACTTAATAGAAGTTGAATTTTAATAAAAAGGCTGTGTCATATAATTGTTTTTTTTACCGTGGCAAAAATAAAAGTAAACAGAACTCGATTAGTTCCGAAAACCCTGTAGGTACCTAACCCCCCTAAATTACTTACCTACATAACCTACATTCTTAAAAAATAAATAAATTCAAAAATATTAAAAACACGACTGCCCTGCCAAAAACGAACTAAAAAGTTAAACAACAAGTGTCATTGCAGCCGGGGGACCGTTTTAAGGAACAATTTTTGATCAAAGAGGTCTCCCGACTGCAATGACACTTGTTGTTTAACTTTTTAGTTCGTTTTTGGCGGGGCAGTCGTGTTTTTAATATTTTTTATTTATTTATATTTATTTCACACATTTTAGTGACAAATTGTATAGTTTTGGAATGTACGTACTCATCAAGGCCTTTCATTTGATGCCCATATTGTAAATAATAGACAAAAAATGTTTTTTTTTTCACATTTTAAAGTGGCGTCGTACAGTCGCCATATTGATTTTTTCCTAAAAAAATATAGCCAGTGTCACTCAGGATTATGTAAGGATTCTAACGATACCCAATACATCCAAATCAGTTTAGGCATTTAGAAGTTATGGTGGAATAAAGAAACTCACATACCCACAAACATTCATGAACCCTAAACACATATACACTCATTTTTGGGCAGTCGTGTAAAAAATAATCTGCAATAAAAAAATATTTCACTAAATGTTGTCACCAACAGAGAAGTAAACTCGATAATTTTAGAAAACGCTAATATAAAACTTAAAATAATTTCTGCAAATTAGGTATTTCACTATGGGACGCGAAACTTTGAAATAAACTCGATAATTTTCGAAAGAAAAATAATAGAAGCTTGCAATTAATTTAACAATGTACAACTGGAGTGACTAACTTCAGACCGCTTGCGATACAAAACGCAAAGTACCTATTTTTATTTTCTCTTTGCCGTACATTGTCAATAATGCAGCGGATCACTGATTATCAATTTGATCACATTGTATGAGGTACCTGAGACACGAGTGTTTGACTAAAGTCTAAAACCAAAAATAAATGTAAACTTATCCTTAAATTTTATCAGGCAAATAAGAGAGAAGAAGACTAATTTACTTATTAAACTTCACAAGGAAATAAAAGCTTTCATACATTATTTTGTTGAAGCTGGACTACAAAATCAGGTTCTGATTTAATAACATTTCTTATTGATCAAGTACTTAAACTTTATCGTTTCTTTGTTTTTATTTATGGAACAGATCCATAATGTTTTTATACGTGTCCGCAGCGACCAAGCTCAAATTTATAAAAATCGGTGACTTATGCATGTTCCCTATTTAAAACAAATATCTTATAAAAAAATCGGATTGCACTCCGGGAGAGAGGTGGATACTTCCGCCGCCAGCTGTCTACTCTCCATCCGTCACATCCGTCTTACGCATTTTCGATCAGCCACGTGATTCTTACTGACGCGAGTTTAGCATTTTTTTCCCATTACAAAAAAGCGTACAACGCCGCTAAAGAAGTTTTCACTTCAAAAACAATTTTTATCCGTGTGCAAAGTGTTTTATTTCAATGTGACGAACGGAAATAGTTTTTCTTTTAAATTACCTACCTACCTAACCTAGGTAGCAAAATGAAAAGAAAATTATTTTTTGCTAAAAAAAGGTAGGTAAGATATAAAAAATCCTCCAAGATAGTACTATAGCTTTATATTATTACCTACACAATGAATTTTCCTTTTTCACGAAAACTCTACATTGCGCCTGTTTTAGTTTGAATTGCAAAATCAATTGGGTGTGTGTGTGTGTGTGTGTCAGGTTTTAATTTTATGAAACATTTGAGCATAGTTTCGAAGTTCGTTCAAGTGAGTAGAGTAAGTAACTTTTGCACACAAAACATTGTTTTTTTACGCCCTTGTAACAAAACTTTATTGTTACAACCAATGGGTTCGTATTCAAAGATATTAGTTCGTCTTGGTATACCTTAAACCCACCTTTAGAATGGAAAGTATAAAACTTGTTTATTAGGTACCTAGCCTACCTATTATTTAAAATAACTTGAGAGTAGGTAGGTTTGTATTTGTTGTATGGTATGGTTTTGAAGGAACCTAGCAGCAAATAAGTATCATCATAATATCATAATATCATGCGGGAGCAGAGCAGACACAAACAGCTGATAATAAAGTGACGTAACTTACTAATAAAGATTACATCGCTCTAATACGCATGCGCGCTCCGAAACGACACGCTCATCAACAATGCAGCAACACGAGGGTTCATAGATAATATCACTAATATGGAAGGTCGTCATTGGTTCGCACAGCCGGGCATAGAGAATAACGTCGTCATGTCATGTTCTACTTTGACAATTTGACATTGCATCCGACGTTCGTGAGATTGGCACGTGTGTAGATTTCTTTCAAGTTTTAGTGAAGTTGGCATTGTGCCAAGAGCCAAGCGAGGCAGGCGGGGACCTTGGAGCTCGCACGCGTGCGCAGCGCCGTAGGGCTCAGTGTCGAGTGACGGACGGTGACCTAGTGAAAACGGGGGCTCGACAGTTGCATCAGCTGAGATGAAGAGAAGGCGCGTCGTATTCGCTCGCTGACACACATCGGTCATGGCACACGCGATGCGACTGTACCGGACGCGGCCCGCAGCGCAGGCCACTCGCCCCGCGTCACTCCTACTCGCGGTACGTGCTCAAAGGTTATGTCTATCGTCGCGCTTTTCCGCACTTGAACTTCGCACGCCGGCTCATGTTCGACGGAAGTAAATAAACATGTTGAAGCTTCGGTTGCCGCGGTACGTGCACTTGTACCCCGTGCTAGGGCTACTGGGCGCGTACACTCAAGCATTATCGTTTGTACCGATCTGTAATTCTTCCATATATTGCACCGGCGAACTTCTGCACAAGGTCCAGCTCGCAAAAATATACGCAGACTCGAAATCTTTTGTAGACTTAAAGCTCATACAAACTGAAAAGGAAACTCTTGCCGACTTCTCAAAATTAATGCATGATACTGATAAAAATCCGTCACGGGAGCAGCTCGCATCGTTTGTAAATTATCACTTTGTGGAGGGAAATGAACTGTCCGATTGGATGCCACCTGATTTCGATCCTGATCCACCGATCTTAGATCAGATAGCTGATCCGAAACTTAAACAATTCGCTAAAAGTTTGATTGGAATTTGGGCGAATTTAGGAAGAAAAGTTGACCCTGAAGTGGCTGAGACTCCAGATAAATATAGTTTTTTGTATGTTCCAAATGGCTTCATAGTTCCTGGTGGAAGATTCAAAGAAATTTATTATTGGGATTCGTTTTGGATAATCCGAGGACTGCTCATAAGTAACATGACCCAGACAGCGAAAGGTATGATTGAGAACCTCCTCTATCTAGTTGATAAACTAGGATATATTCCCAATGGCAGCCGAAAATATTACTTAGGTAGAAGTCAGCCGCCACTTCTTGCTGGAATGGTCGCGAGTTACTTCAAAGCCACGGGGGATCTATCGTGGCTGGCACAGCATGTACCTACGGTAGAAAAGGAGCTGCAGTATTGGTTAGACAAGAAAAAAGTTACTGTAGAAATTGATGGAAAAAAATATGTGTTGCTCAGGTATTTAGCTGATAAAAGCGGGAACGGTCCACGCCCGGAGTCCTATTACGAAGACTACAAGAACGCCCAACAACTGCATGACGACCAGCGCGAAGATTTCTATATTGAAATGAAAAGTGCCGCGGAAAGTGGCTGGGACTTTTCTACTCGATGGTTTGTAACGGCGGGCGATGTAGTCGGCAATTTAACTGACGTTCACACCACTCGCATTTTACCTGTTGATTTGAATGCTATATTTGCGGGGGCTCTTGAACTGGCTGGTGATTTTAGAAGCCGCCTAAAGGATAGACGGGAGGCGCAAAAATGGTACAGTCTAGCTAAATATTGGAGGAGTGCTATAGACCGCGTGATGTGGGACTCGGTGGACGGTGTGTGGTACGACTACGACGCGCAAGCGAAAGCGCTCAGAAGGCATTTTTACCCGAGTTGTGTTACTCCTTTATGGTCGGGTGCGGTGGAAAAGGCTGACGCTCCCATTTATGCCGAAAAACTAGTAAAATATCTTCTTCACTCGGGAGGGCTGGACTTTCCCGGTGGGGTTCCTTCCTCAGTATTATATTCGGGTGAGCAGTGGGACTACCCGAACGCCTGGCCTCCCATGCAGAGCATTCTGATTGGTGGTCTCGATGCCAGTGGTAGTAAAGAGGCGGAGGCCTTAGCAAAAGAGCAGGCTAAATTATGGATCAGGGCGAATTATATCGGGTACAGTACTTGGCACAAAATGTTTGAGAAGTATAGCGCCGTCCAGCCGGGACACGAGGGCAGTGGGGGGGAATATACAGTTCAAGTTGGGTTTGGTTGGACCAATGGCGTTGCTCTCGAGCTTCTACAACGCTACGGCAAAGAAATGTTTGTAGACGAGCAATTAGGAACAACATTGCCATATGTTAGGCAAGTTCGTTAAACGCTAAAAAATCATAATACTAAATAGATAAAAGTCAATATTTGTTTACTTTTTAAATGTTATTGTTGTTGTTATTGTTGTACATCGTATTGTTGTTTGCAGTGGTGTGATAACGATTTTAACTACTTAATAATATTAAGTGACATATGTGATATTATATTCTGGATATAACTTATATTTATACAAAAATACAATTAATCTTTCGATATAAAAAAATGAATATTTACTCATGGGTTTTTCCTAAAATTAAGAAATTATGTTATCATTATAATTGCATTAACACGTGACAAAATAAAATATATATAATGAAAATTCTATTTAATTACCTAACCGATCCTATAAGATACCGATCGAACTGAGTAGGTATTCGTAAGTACAGAAGTTTGGTAGTTTTTTACGAATTAAATTTTATTTTGAGTCTAAACATACCTATGTAATAATCGTTTGAATTTTGATACAAGACCACCTACATTATGATACATACATTTATCACTCACGTAAAATGGGCGTTGATTCGTCACGGCGGCATTTCATATAATTTGTCAAGTCCTTATTTCTCGACATGAATGAAACAATTGACAACATTTCATTTTGAGAAAGTACTAAAATCAGAAAACCATTTCGAGATTTTAGTGTTCTAAGCTCATTTTTTTTTTCAGAATTTTTTACGTTAATTAAAAACATCTAAAATCTAGTCCATATAGAGAGTTTGAGTTGAGTCTCTTTGCCTTCTATTTAAAAAAAAACAGTGGTGCCAGCTTAAGGTAATTTACCCTAGATTTAGGGTAAAAACATGTACCTAAAAATTTTTTAATGTCAATTTTAACGAATCTTCATACGCATATGCAGAATACCTACATAGGTCTAAAAAGTTAATTAAGAACATTTTTCAAATGTCTTATCTAAAAAGATAATTGAAAATTTCTCTTTTTATGTCATTTTAAATCGGTCTAATTTAGCTGTAACACTATTTATCGAAAATGTTTTTTATTAACTTTTTAGAACAATGTATTCTGCTTATGTGTTTGAAGTTTCATTAAAATCGGTTTATTCATTTCGAATAATATGGACTTGAAAGTTTGTATGAAATGCCGCGATGCCACCGTCTTCCACCACGACGAAAGTAGGGTAATAATCATCTGAAATGTAAAAAGTACTTACTAAAATAAATCAATTAAAAGGCCACTTGACTTCTTAATCACCTATTCGTAAGTATTTGCAGATTCGGCCACATTTTACATTTCATCAAAATTTTTCAACGTAATCTTGTAACGGCGGGCATAAAATATTATATATTTTTCGATGTTAGAACTGCACAATTGCTTATTTTTTTTTCAATTACGAACATATATTTACTGTATAATGTCCGAAAAATTTAACTTTACGATTTATTTTCACTGAAAAACCATTCCAAACATAAGAAACAATTTTTGTTTTAATAAAACTTAACGTCGTTACAATGTTACATCAGTGAAAACTTTTTCTTTTTAAACATTAGGGATGTTACCCAAAAATCGAAAGTTGAATGCAGTGATTACTTGTGAATGAATATTTTCACCTCACTATGAATCTAAAATTGACAAATGTCAAATGTGACCTATTAAAGTGGCCCTACTTTAAATAAATAACTTTATAATTATAATTTTAAACGAATGGTCATGCGTTGCCTGTGGTAACATCCGAGCGATAAAGTTACAGGAAATATAATAATGATATTAATAATGTCGATACATTATATTTAGTGCACATACTGTAATCTACATTTTTAAGGAATGAATCAACTGCAATATGCGCGCGCATGTTAGTTTCTTATAGTATTTTATTTAAAAGAAAATTCTTGATCAAGTTTAAACGAGTGGCTCCGTGAGCCGTAGACCTCGCGATAAAATAAAATAAAATGTCGCCATGAAGTTTTCAAAGCACACAGTAGGTACGTGAGTATTCGCAGCTAGATGGTGCTTCTAATTTTGATATTTTTTCACAATGGGTGAATATTTTTTTTATAAATTTGGAAAAATTGGCTTGACTAAACAGTTATACACACATCAACTTTGTCTAGGGATACCAGGTGTTATTTTCATACAAACGAGGTCACTTTGAAGCCTTGGTTCTCTGCCAGGGATGTACTGTGCTGTGATCTGATGACGGCTATCCAGGGAGTGAATGGAGGAGATTCAGATCGCTATACACACCCAACTGATCTGACCAGCATTCTAAAAAAGTAATGGACATGTTTAAAACAACCACGAAAATAGCATGAAAATGTATGGAAATCGTCAAACTGAGAACTCTAACCCATTAATCTTTTAGAATGCTGATCAGATCAGTTGGGTGTGTATAGCGATCTGAATCTACTCCATTCCGTCCTTGGATGGCCATCATCAGATTACAGAACCGTATATCCCTGGCAGGAAACCATGGCTTAAAAGTTACCTCGTTTGTATGAAATTAACACCTGTATCCCTAGACAAAGTTGATGTGTATATATAATTATCGAACCTACTCACAAAACTTCACCAGAATCGGTTGAGAAATGCGACCTGTAGAGGAGATCAAACAGCCGGAAAGCTGGACTGAAATATGTTTTTTTACATATCTCCGTCATTTTAATAAATTTCGAAAAATTGCCTCGACAAAAAAATATATATTTATCAAATCTGCTCACAAAATTTCACCGGGATCGGTTGAGAAATGCGACCTAGAGGAGAACAGACAGCGCTGGAAATCCGGACTAAAATATGATTTTTTTACATTATCTCCGCCATTAAAAAAAAATTAAAAACTGGCTTGACAAAAAAATCTATACAATTTTCAAACCTGTTTACAAAATTTCACTAGAATCGATTGAGAAATGCGACCTGTAGAGGAAAACAGACAGCACTGGAAAGCCGGACTAAAATATGTATAGTTAACATTTCTCCATAATTTTGAAAAAATTCAAAAAACTGGCGTGACAAAAAAAAAACTATATTATTTTCGAACCTGCTCACAAAATCTCAAGAGAATCGGTTGATAAGCGACCTGTAGAGGAGAACATACAGCGCTGGAAAACCGGACTGAAATAGGTTTTTTTGACATATCTCCGCTATTTTGAAAAATTAAAAAAAAACTGGTTTGACAAAAAAAATCTACATCATTTTTAAACCTGCCCTGCTTACAAAATTTTACTAGAATCGGTTGAGAAATGCGACCTGTGTAGGCTGGAACAGACAGCCGGACATACGAAAGAATTTTTGCCTAAGCTGAAGGTAGAGACACTTCGCTCGCATCGCACTTCGTGCTCGCTCGGTCAAAAAAAGAATTTATGAAGTCAATTATATAGTCTTTATTTCTCAAACATGCTTTGAAATACGAACATTATTTTGACAACCTTCTTTGAGCAAGACATGTTTGAATAAATAAATATAAATATAAATCTGCAGTCGCCCTCAGTCCGTCACTCTTAGTATTTCAGTGCGCTATTATTATTAGTATTTTTGATACCTAAAATGGGAATGTATTGTTACCCGATTAAATACCTACTCCTCTGTTTTAAATTATCTATGTGCTTATCCAAAGCCGTTCAGACGTTTTTGTGTACTATCCCCGTCAATTGGTAATGCGCCTGGCAGCCATGATTTTAACCTCAAAAACGAAAAACAATTGTATTTTTTTTATATACCTAGACCTTATCTTATTGAAAATAATAATTCAATAATTAATTTAATAGATTACTTATTAGAATTTTCTTGTTTCATGGCATTTTTAGTTGCGGATCACGTCAACGTGGATGTTAATATGACAGGGTTCCAGCGCATTACCAATTGACGGGGATAATAAATGCGCGCATTATATTTTTTGATAAATTGATAGTAAATTATTTTCATATAGCATATGAAAACAATAGGTATACATAACATTTCATATGAAAATAATCAGTTACTCTACCTGTAAATAACTAAACTATGTACATTTTAAAATTTGTTACGAAATTTTTAAATAAAATGCGAACACATATTTGGTGCATGCATGACCTTTTTGGGTAACTCACTAGCTCAGCGATTATTCTGAAGATACTTGCCTTTTTTAGGTTAGCAGAATTTACGTTTATTGGTGATAATTTTATATTAAAATGGGGATTAAATTCTGGTAAGTACTTATGATTTTTTGGGCGTTATATTTCATTATATCTGGTGATTGCTTAAACCTTATAGTGCAGTATTTAGTGGCATCAACCTTGCAGATCGTCAACAAAGGAAGCCGCTTGGCACAGGCGTATTTTGTGGTCATCTGAGCTGATTTAGCCCTGTACCCACGTGGTACCACCATGGTGGTAGCCAGGGGTGGGGGGAGAGGTGCCTTCTACCACGCTGCACTTTTACATCCATATCTCCATAAGTTTAGCAAATAGGTCGTGTTTGGTATCGTTTTCATATAACTCAAGGACGAGGAATTCATTTCTGGAACATTTTTTACACTCGTTCATATAAAAAATAAAAGTTCTGCGCAATAACAGAAAAATAAGAAAACAAAAATCTTACAAAATCTATGCCTACAAATAAACCACGAGATTGTGCTTAATAAAAAAAATATGATTAAACAGCCCTGTTTATATAGAATATATGAACATCAACTTTCTCATACAAATTATATTTACAAATGTGTCAAAAAAAACATTTGCGCCGCGCGGCGGTATTTAGGCGCAGTATATTTGGATAGGATTTATCACCTATTATTTAATAATGACACAAATTGGTCGTGTTTGGTATCGTTTCCGTATAATTTAAGGACGGAAAATTCGTCTCTGCAATAACATTTTTACTCGTTCATAGAAAAAAATTAAGTTCAGTGCAAAAAAAGAAAAATAAGAAAAAAACTTACAAAAGGTCCTTAAGGTACTTAAGGTCCTTCTTAAATAGTGCACATAATTTTAAGGGGTCAATGTACTCATGCATACAAACAACTTTTACTATGGTACCAACATTGAAATCGCGAAAAAAAAATCTGCTGTTCCATACATTTTGATCTATTCGGTTTTAAATGTTCTATGGAACAGCAGATATTTTTTTCGCGATTTCAATGTTGGTACCATAGTAAAAGTTGTCTGTATGCATGAATACACTGACCCCTTAAAAATTGTGCACTATTTAAGAAAGACCTGATACACATGGTTATTTGTATAACACCAACAACCCCACAGGAGTATATTACTAACACCATAAACAACAACATTTGTTCTACGACTTTTCCGAAAACAGACAAAAAAATATCGACTTTTCATAGATTTGTATGGAAAGTCGAATTTTATTTGTCTGTTTTCGGAAAAGTCGTAGAACAAATGTTGTTGTTTATGATGTTAGTAATCTACTCCTGCGAGGTTGTTGGTGTTTTACAAATAACCCTGTATATGTTACGGCTAATACCCAAAGCCGGGCAAAACTAGGTGTAGCCGATAGCTGTTGGCTAAAACTAGGTGAACCGATCTGCTTTACTCCTGTAGGTCCCGAATATAGGTTAGAAATTTTAAATTTCGAGGTTATTTTTTTTAACAGATAACAGAAATTACTTTCTTAATACATCATGCTACACCTAGTTTTAGCCGGCTACACCTAGTATTAGCCGCGAGCAAATCGAATACACCTAGTTTTAGCCAACAGCTATCGGCTACACCTAGTTTTAGCCTGCTAAAACTAGGTTTAGCCGCACTTCGGGTATTAGCCGTAACATATACACAAACTTTTCTATTGAAATTATATTTATAAATGTGTAAAAAAAATCAGTAGCGCCGTGCCGCGCTGCTTTGGTGCAGTATTTTTTTATTTAGACTTATCACTTATTGTTTAATAATAACAAGGATTAGTATTGGTAGTCCCATAATTTTACTTTAAAAGAGAGTTGTCATAATATTTAAAAAAATAATTTTTTTACCTATTTTTAACAAATTTTATTGGCAGTTTCCGCTGCATCCACATCTGTGCACATAGTTCGGTGCACTTTATTTATCTTTTTATACAATTGCACCTTCTTGCGAATTTTTGCTTACACTTACATCTTATTTACTCCATGCAAGCTGTGGCTGCTGGCGATAGGGCGGTCCACATAGGCTCCCATAAGCCATTATTTTTAGCCCAATCCCAGTCTGTAGAACATGGCAGGTTTTGGATTGGTTTTAAAAGTTGACCCCATACATTCCTCCCTGATGAATCGCTCGCAAAATTTTGGTTGCACAGGGTGTCTCTGGTTAGTAGAGATTCTCCAGCTGTCTGTCCTTTTTCGTGAATAGCACTTTTCTGCATTGATTAATATCAAGGAGATGCATTTCAACATTTCCAACAATAACTTAAATCACAAAAGTTAATCACCAGTAACTTACTTGTCATACAAAGCAATGACGATTGTTTCTAATACTTATTGGCAAAACCTGTTCCACATTTCCTTCTTTAAGGTATTTAAATCCTTCCGTTGCAATTGGATAAGCACCCCAAGCTTCGAAAGCGCTTTTTCCCCTTCACCAGCAAAAGACGATACGGTATCATACCCGGAAAAAGCGTGGAACAGTGGCAATACTTCTGCTTTTTCCGGTCCTAAAAGATAATTATAGCTGAATTATTTTTCGACTTTAAAGTGTGAAAAACTATACTTATTTGAGTTACTTAATGAAGCTGCACTGCAATTGCATGGCAAGGCAGGAACTGACGATTTTTACCCGTGCCAATATGAACCTACAATTCCTCAAGCAATTAATACACTTTATTTTCTTTTAGGGCCGGAAAAAGCAGAAGTATTGCCACTGTTCCACTCCTTTTCCGGGTGTGGATACCGTATCGACTTTTGCTGGTAAAGGGAAAAAAGCACTTTTGAAGCTTGGGGCGCTTATCCAATTGCAACGGAAGTATTTAAATACGCTAAAGAAGGAAATGTGGAGCAGGCTTTGCCAATAAGTTTAGAAAAAAATGTTATTGCTTTGTATGACAAGTATTGGCTTTTGTGATTGTTATTGTTGGAAATGTTGGAACGCATCTCCTTGATATTAATCAATGCAGAAAAGTGCTATTCACGAAAAAAGACAGGCAGCTGGAGAATCTCCACCAACCAGAGACGCCCTGTGCAACCAAATTTTGCGAGCGATTTATCAGTGAGGAATGTTTGGGATCAACTTATAAAACCAATCCAAAACCTGTCATGGCCTGCAGATTGGGGTCAGGCCAAAAATAATAGCTTATGGGAGCCTATGTGGACCACCCTTCTACCAGCAGCCACAGCTTGCATGGATTAACTAAGGTGTATGTGTAAGCAAAAATGCGCAGGAAGGTGCAATTGTTTAAAAATATAAATAAAGTGCACCGAACTATGTGGATGCAACGGAAACTGCCAGTAAAATGTGTTATTACTAAACTAGGTAAATAAAATAATTATAACTTTAACTCTCTTTGAAAGTAAAATTACTGGACTACCAATTGTAAAATTAATCATAAGTTTTATCATATTTCGCTACATTAATTATGAGTCCAATTAATTTTGATGAACAAACTGTTTAAAAATAATAATACTTTTGTGTTAAAAATGGTATAATTGTAATTGTACACTACCGCCATTTTCCAACTTCCGCGTGAAGCGCACTTATAAAAGCAAAATGGCGGTCGTGAGCCACTTCTTGATCGGCGCGTCGTCGTACTGTACGGTTGTGAAAATAAGCTGCATAAAGTATAGTCACAAATTCGATCGTTATTATTTTGAACTGTGAATAAAGTGCAAGTTGAAATTCAAGAAGTCGTCTTATTTCTGAGATCCTTCATATCTCAGAAGTGGGAACGCCGCCTGCAAAAACATGCCACGAAGTCGAAAGGATAAGAATCGCGACAAATCTTCTAAGAGGCGTTCGCGTAGACGGAGGAGTACCTCCGGAAGTGATGACCAGTATACAGAGAAGACGGCGAGGTCCCGTTCCCGTTCACGATCACCACACACGAGAAATTTGAGGTCGAGCGTCTCACGAGGTGGGTCCCGCCGGCAACGCAATAGTCCCGGAAGATCAGTAAGTCCACTTACCCCTAGTATGCCAGCACCTGGTAGAACTGAAGCAACACCGACCGACGTTAGCAAAAACGGTTCAGACTTATTCGAGAAATTATTAGATGTTATGAATAGTTTTAAGAATAACTCAGATCGATGTGATAGATTCCCATCAATGAATGTAATTCATGATTTCGACCCATTATCAAAGGAGCAGACGGTAGACACTTGGATACGCAAAGTTGATGAATGCGCCCAGATATACGGTTGGGGTGACAAACAAATTATATTTTACGCTTTGCCCAAGTTGTGTGGAGTCGCGAAGACTTGGTATCAGGGTCTACCGTCAGTTCTTTACACTTGGGATGAGTGGAAGCGTAAATTATTAGAATCTTTTCCATCGAGGGAAAATTATGCAGAACTACTTACAGAAATGCTAGCAAAAAAAAGTTAAATTTGGAGAACCATTAGAACTTTATTATTATTCTAAGTTAAATCTTTTAAATAGATGCTCTATCTTTGGCAAAAAGGCGGTAGACTGCATAATTTTCGGTATCGAGGATCGTGGAATTCGTTTGAGCGCTCAGGCGGCTCAATTTTCAGAGCCTGAAGAAATACTCAAATACTTTAAGTCTGTTAAGATTGGTCAGAACAAAGATACTGATAATAAGAACCGTGATAGAAATCAAAGTCATTCCGTAAATAACTCTGCGGGTGGGAAGTCAGTTAAGTTAGGTGCGAGTAGCTCCAAATATACCTGTTATAACTGTAATGAAGTAGGACATTCTTTCGTTCGATGCCCTAAGCCAACGTTAAGGTGTAACAATTGTAGACTTAGAGGACATACTTCAGAAAACTGTCCAAAGCTTTCTAATGCTCAAACAGCCAAAAAGGACAACTCCCAATCAGTAATGGAGGTCAGTATAAAACAAAATGTAGATACAAAGTACAAAGTACCTGTAAAAGTTAATGGTGTCCTTACAGCATCTCATATTGACCTTGGCAGTGATTGCACTCTCATTCGGCTAAGTGATGCAAACGCTCTTAAGATTAAATGGCAACGTGTTGATTCTCCTTTGTTAAGAGGACTAGGCAATGTACCTTATCGCCCGATTGGTCTCGCTCATGTTAGCATAGACGTTCAAGGTGTTATAGAAAATGATGTCGAGGTATTAATAGTTGATGATCACATGATAAGCCACCCCATATTAATTGGCCATACATATACAGAGCGACCGTCAATCACAATAATAAAAACGCCTACTGACCTTATCATTAAGAGATGTAGCAGTGAACGACGAGATAAGCTCTCTTTAGTCTTGGTAGCGGACACTATATTAAGTGATGATGGGTTAACGTCAGTCCAGATTAAAGCTAGTGATCTAGAATATTCGGGAAAAAATTATGTACATGGGACAGTTAGGGGGCCACCAGGAAAAGAGCATTATCTTTTACCAGGGGGGTATGAAATTTTGAACGGCAACGGAAACTTACTAATACAGAACTTGAGTGGGAAACCTTTTACTCTTAAAGCTGATACTCTTGTAACGCGTTCGCATATTGTTTCGGAAACAGATGACAACTGTAGTTCTGCTTACATTTACGAAGTCTATTTAAACGATGAGCCTGCCTTGAACTGCGGCGAACTAAATGTTGAACAGAAAAATCAATTAGTCACTATGCTAAGTAGTTACAAAGAATGCTTTTCATCCAACTTACATGAACTAGGTTTCACTTCAGCTACAGAAATGGTTATTAAACTTAAAGATTCGGAACCTGTAGTCTATAGGCCTTATCGCCTGTCAATATCTGATAGAAAGGTGGTTCAAGGCATGGTCCAAGAAATGTTGGACTGTGATATAGTTCGTGAGTCCACTTCCCCTTACGCTAGTCCGATAGTTCTTGTGCAAAAAAAGTCTGGCGAAAAGCGCCTATGTGTAGACTACAGAGCCCTCAATAATAAAACTATAAAAGAACACTATCCCCTCCCTAGAATCGAGGATCAGTTAGATTTATTGGCTGGTAGTAAAATGTTCATATCCTTAGACCTGGCATCTGGATATTACCAAATACCAATCGCTGAACAATCGCGACACTTAACATCTTTCGTAACCCCAGATGGTCAATTCGAATATAATAGGATGCCATTTGGGCTCGTAAATGCCCCTTCTGTCTTTCAGCGAACGGTCAATAAAATACTTAACAAAGCCCGAGCTAAGTATGCTGTCATTTATATGGATGATATCCTTGTCCCTGTAACAACCTTTGAAGAAGGACTGCACCGACTGGAGGAAATTTTGAAACTGCTTAGAGAGGGAGGGCTTACTTTAAAGCTCAATAAATGCAAATTTTTCTTTTCTAAAATAGAATACCTCGGGTTTGAGATAAGCGAACATGGAGTCAGGCCCGGTGCTCAAAAAACTGAAGCGGTTTCAAAATTTCCGCCACCCGTTAACCAGCACGAAGTTAGACGATTCATTGGCTTGGCAAGCTTTTTCCGACGTTTTGTCAAACATTTTGCCTTAATTGCAAAACCACTAACTATTTTGCTAAAAAAGGATGTACCGTGGCAATGGGGCCAAGAGCAACAACAGTCTTTTGAGTCACTTAAAGAAAAACTAGTCCAAAGACCAGTTCTTGGTCTATATGATCCCAACGCGGAAACCCATCTTCATACCGACGCCAGTAAAGTTGGTGTTGCTGGAATTCTTTTACAAAAGAATACAACTGGTCTTTTGCAACCAGTTGCCTATTATAGCCGTCAAACGAATTCTGACGAACAAAAACTCCATTCTTTCGAGCTGGAAACACTGGCTGTTATCTCATCCCTAAACCGGTTCCGTGTATATTTATTAGGTATACCATTTAAGATCTATACAGACTGTAATGCGTTACGCACTACTTTGACGAAACGTGATCTCATCCCCCGTATTGCTCGATGGTGGATACAATTCCAAGAGTACGACTGTACGATAGAACATAGGCCAGGCGATAAAATGCAACATGTCGACGCTTTGAGTAGGAGTGCCATCTCGAACCTTTCCAATGAAAATAGAGTATTAGACATCTTAACTATTGACTCTGAAGATTGGGTAGCAACTATCCAAGATAATGATAGGGAAATCAAACATATCAAGGATGTACTCACGGATCCCAAATCGGTAAAAGTTATGGATATTTTAAAAAAATATAAACTAAAGAATGGCAGAGTTTATCGTATTATAGATGAAGAAACACTACGATGGGTGGTTCCTAAAACCGCTAGATGGCAAATTCTTCAGGCCAATCATGATAATGTGGGTCACTTTGGTTTTGAAAAGACCCTAGACAGGATCCGAGCAACCTATTGGTTTCCCAAAATGCGTAGATTCGTGAAAAAATACGTCACCGGATGTCTAGAATGTGCTCACCATAAAATACCGAGTGGTGCTAAAGCAGGCTTATTACATCCAATTCCGAAGGTAGACGTTCCATTTCACACGGTCCATGCAGACCATCTGGGTCCATTCAACAAAAGCAAACGCAGAAACACTTACATACTGGTGATTGTTGATGCTTTCACAAAGTATGTAAACCTGTTTGCGGTCCCAAACACTAAGTCGTCTACTAGCATTAAAGTGTTTCGCGAACACTTTAGCTACTTTGGGACACCAACAAGGCTCGTAACAGATCAAGGAACCAGTTTCACAGGGAAAAAGTTCCAAGAATTTATTAAAACCAAAGGTATTAAGCACATCCTTAATGCAGTTGCCACTCCACGAGCCAATGGGCAAGTGGAGCGGTATAACCGAACTATATTAGCTGCACTTAGTACATTGACCCATGATAAGCCAAAAGGGAGTTGGGATGAATTCCTTCCCGATGTCCAGCTAGGGATCAATACCACAGTACATGCTACCACAAAAAAAGCCCCGACAGAATTACTTTTTGGCCGCAGAGTAATCTGCCCTTCCGAAGGTATCCTCAATGATGTGTTTGGTGATGTTGGAAATGGCATCATCGAAGGTAGTATTGATGATGCAAGGCAACATGCTAAAACCCTCATTGAATTGCAGCAGTCCAAAGATAAAATAAGATATGATAGCAATAAAATCATTAAAAAATTCGAAGTAGGGGATCTTGTAAGGTTAGTCAGAGCAATCCCTAGTTTAGATGGTCAGTCCAAGAAATTAGAACCTAAGTTGCGGGGACCTTATAGAATAAAGAAAACATTGCCCAATGACAGGTATGTCGTTGAAGATACCCCCCTTACTAGAAAAGGGAGACGGTATGAGGCCGTCGTGGCTATAGACAAGTTATATCCATGGCTTAATTTTGATAGGGCTTGTGATGAAAGTGATGACTCGCCTGATAGCTCAAACGAAAGTAAGGATGATGAGTAATATATTCTAAACTAAGCTAATGCATGTAATATTTAATTTAGGGTAAGTTTTGAAAATGTGTACCCATGATGTTTAGAGTGGTCAGATAATAATATTAAATACTTGATTTTAAACTAAGCTAATGTATATAGTATTCAGGGTGTACACTGTACACATAGCACCTGGTCACCAATCGATGTGGCTGTTAATCGGGGCTCCCAGTTGAACGTAGCCGGTCACCGATTGTTACATCGATTGGGGGTTGTGTATGATGAAAGTGTACATGATGTTCAGTGTGTATACATAGCACTCGGTCACCAGTCGATGTGACTGTTAATCGGGGCTTCAAATTGAATGTAGCCGGTCACCGATTGTTGCATCGATTGGGGGTAGTGTATGATGAGTGTGTACATGATACTCAGTTGCACATAGCACCCGGTCACCAGTCGATGTGACTGTCGATCGGGGCTTCGAGTCTAACGTAGCCAGTCACCGATCGGTTGTTACATCGATTGGGGGGTAATGTGAGGGTAATGTACCTATAATTTTATCAGTAAATTTGGAATAACTTGTATTAAATGATCAATGAATGAATTAAAAAATTGTATCAGTTATTTACGAAACACTAAATTGTGATATGACGAAATAAAATATAATATTTATAGTTGTTTTGGGTATCATAAATTAATTAATTAAATCAAAATTCGATAATGAATAGAATAGATATTTACAGAAATACAAATTATTTTTCACTTGTTACGTCAACGATGGGTCTCGTTGTAATTCAGGATGACCGAGTTGTAAAATTAATCATAAGTTTTATCATATTTCGCTACATTAATTATGAGTACAATTAATTTTGATGAACAAACTGTTTAAAAATAATAATACTTTTGTGTTAAAAATGGTATAATTGTAATATCGGGACTGGCAACACTACCGCCATTTTCCAACTTCCGCGTGAAGCGCACTTATAAAAGCAAAATGGCGGTCGTGAGCCACTTCTTGATCGGCGCGTCGTCGTACTGTACGGTTGTGAAAATAAGCTGCATAAAGTATAGTCACAAATTCGATCGTTATTATTTTGAACTGTGAATAAAGTGCAAGTTGAAATTCAAGAAGTCGTCTTATTTCTGAGATCCTTCATACAATTAAACAATAAGTGATAAATCCAAATCAAAAAATACTTCACCAAAATACCGCCGCGCGTCGCAACTGAATTTTTTGACACATTTATAAATTTAATTTCTATAGAAAAGTTTTATGTGTATATATTTAAAATAAATAAGGCTGCTTAAACATATTTTTTTATAAAGCATAATCTCGTGGTTTAATTGTAGACGTAGATTTTGTAAGTTTTTTTCTTATTTTTCTTTTTTGCACTGAACTTATTTTTTTTCTATGAACGAGTAATAATGTTGTAGTAGAAATGAATTCCCCGTCCTTGAATTATACGGAAACGATACCAAACACGACCAATTTGTGTCATTATTAAACAATAAGTGATAAATCCTATCCAAATATACTGCGCCCAAATACCGCCGTGCGGCGCAAATATTTTTTTTTTGACACATTTATAAATATAATTTGTATGAGAAAGTTGATGTTCATATTATATTCTATATAAACAGGGCTGTTTAATCATATTTTTTTTATAAAGCACAATCTCGTTGTTTATTTGTAGGCATAGATTTTGTAAGATTTTTGTTTTCTTATTTTTCTGTTTTTGCGCAGAACTTTTATTTTTTATATGAACGAGTGTAAAAGTTGTTCCAGAAATCAATTCCTCGTGCTAGAATTATATGAAAACGATACCAAACACGACCTATTTTTTATGGAGATATGGATGTAAAAGTGCAGCGTGGTAGAAGGCACCTCTCCCCCCACCCCTGGCTACCACCATGGTGGTACCACGTGGGTACAGGGCTAAATCAGCTTAGATGACCACAAAGTACGCCTGTGCCAAGCGGCTTCCTTTGTTGACGATTTGCAAGGTCCCCATACAAATGATGCCACTAAATACTGCACTATTAGCCATAAATAAATAAAGATCTCATTATATTACTTTTCAGGATAAAGTAATGAAATAGCAAAAAAATATATATTTATTCAAAAGTCGAATGTATCATACGTATTAAATATCGAGTATTCCGGTTGGGTAACAATTGATAATAAATTTATCATAATGATGTTTTTAAACAATTCCAAGTTTAATTATCGGTTTATAATTTTTTTTTGAGTTAAATTCATTTTAATGCAAAATTAAAAGCAATGAAATAAATCGAAACAGTGATTATAAAATTTTATCAACAAAATTATTGGTTTCCGGTTGAATTATTTGACTATGTAACGGTTAATTGATATTTTTTTTATAGTACATTACGATATTAGTGCGTTAAGATGGTTATAACATGCGAGGCGGAATTTCAGCCCGAGCTGAAGGCGAGGGCGTAATTGAGCCGAGCATGTTATAACCAATACGCACGTATATCGTACGACGTTTTTTAACACAATTGCGAGGAAACAGAAAAAAAAACATTTTTCGACGTCATTTGATGACAGTCCCTTAGATTTTTTCTTTATAAAACCATCAGAGCGTCTCTTTAAAAATGCAATGAGATTTGTATATAAATTAATATCGACACCATTTTTCATCTTGAGGGTACTTTTCAGCATAGAATGTGTTGTCCACAACGAGCTAGGCTTATATTTACTAACTAGTTCATTAAAATACGCCAAAACTACAGTTTCTGAAAATGACTTGGCATTTTTCTTGTTTTTCCACTTCAAGAATTTTTATACGTGGTTATGTATCTGTCCTTGGATATTGACGGCAGCGAGCTGTCGCATGCGGTTCGCGCTTCTGTTAGTATATCCGGTGGAGTTGAAGTAAGTAATATATTGCTCATCTTCATTATTGAAAGTTGTCATTTTTAGATATTCACAATACAAGTACAAAGAAAAGAAAATTTGAGAAAAATGGCGCGACGATTATTTTCTGCCGTGGCTGCGTGAAAATGTTGGCAAAGACGCTAGAGCATGCAGCCAAGTTTTTAAATTACCGAATAAACTCTTTTTATTTTATTTTAAATAAACTCAATCTGTGAATGCACACTGTCTCCTGACTGGCGCCGCGCGGCGATTAGTTCGAAATTTGAATAGCAACAGCGCGCTGCTCACTAGCTGGAGTCGTGCGGCGGCGATCAGTTCCATATTTGAAATGGCAAATAATACTGTTAGTCTGTTATGGAATTTGTATGGACTATAACTTAATTATTTGCTTTGGTAACACACGTGTTTTTTATGACCCGCTTTACATATTTAAAACCGGTGGAATTACATCAGCTTTACGAGCAAAAGTGTTAAAAAATTATTTATTTACAATTTTGATTAATGATTACAAAGATTATTACAAACTGTAGAAGTGTAAAAATGTAAAGTAGTAAATTATAAGATTTTAGTCCGCTGATTAAAAGTATGTAAATTGACGGAAGTGTATTTGGTTTTTCGGTCCCTATCATCTACCATATTCGGCTTTATTAGTAAGTTTATTACCGAACACTCTGTAACTGTATACCTACAAGCATTTTCCTTATAAAAAAATCATTATTCTACAAATCTGTCAAAATACGTTAAATTAAACGCTACAAGTGTGTATTGCACATATTCGTAATTTCATTAATCAAAAAAATATTTCGTACCTAACTAACAGCTTGTAAAAAAAAAACCGGTCAAGACCAAGAGCGAGTCGGACTCGCGCACCGAGGGTTCCGTACCATCATAATTGCACCATTAAACCACACTGCAGAGTAGAATAATAAAATTAGTATTGCAGTTTTAGGTCAGCGCCATCTCTTGACCGATAGTGGAACTTATGTTAACTTTTTAGAAATTTGATAATTTCTAAAAAAGTGAGCTATATTGAGACATCGTTTTATTTTTCCTGTTATTTTTCCTGTAATCTTTATATAAACTGCTATCACATATAATTATTTCAGATTTTTCTCTTTGCAAACTTCGGAGATAAGGGGGGGGGGGGGGGGGGGGGGGACGGTATTTTTTTTACATTTTTCATTATAAATCGAAAACTATGCGGCCTAAAACAAAAAGAAAAAATGATTAAAAACGTGCAAACGGCGTTCTTTCATATGATACCCCACATGCCCTAGTAGCTCCACTTCAAATTTTTAAGACCCCTTTTCAGTCCCTGTTGTAAAAAATATATATATTTTTTTATTTATTTCTTAGTTGCAAAATAGTTGGACAAATGTCATCTTAAATTATTCTAAATTTCAAGTTGATACCATTAGTAGTTCTCGAGATATCCAGCTGTGACAGACAGACAGACAGACAGACTGAGTCACACCATAAGGGTTCCTTTTTTACCATTTTGGTACGGAACCCTAAAAACCAAGAAAAAAAACTCTATGGAAAATCCTCAGTATTCCTGAGGGTGTACACGTCCTATAGACTTAAGGCCTATAAATTGGAACAGTTAAAAAAGCATCAATTCGATGCAGTTAAGGCGAGGCCAGTTCACAATATGAAAAGATTGATTTTTGAGTTTCCAATGTGAAGAACGTGATGTAGAATTCCACTTCACAAAAAATACCGTAGACTGAAAAAGAAACAAAGAAACACAATGACCGAAAAGAATATTGAAAAATTACATGGTAGCTCTGTAAAAAAATCCTGAATAACACCATAAAAACTTATAAAAATCAAAGTCAAAGTCAAATAAGCTTTATTCAAATAAACTTAATTATTAAGTACTTTTGAATCTTTTGAATAAACTTCCAATCGTCAGATTTCGTAATTTTCAACGAAAGTGATATGAGTTTTTATGTAAAAAGTATAACTTTTTTACTGATCTAACACAATAACCGAGTACCTACATTTTTAATAAATGATCCAGTATTTCAGAAATCAATAAAAATGTAACTAATTTCGTCAAATTTCTGGCGAAGCGGCAATTAAAGCTATGCAATATTCAACCTTATTCTAAAGACATAGTGAAAGAGTAAACGTGAACTGCCTCGCCTTAAGTAATTTATTATTTGGCTAGCTATTTGTAAAAAGAAACATAATTTCGATGACCTAGGCTTAAACAGGGCACGGTCTTTCGAAAACGCAAAACTTCATTTGAAAATTGCGAATTATGTAACCAAATCGTAATCTTCCTGCATAGTTAACAAAATCACACAATTCTAATAGGCAATTAATTCGAAAATAAAGTGTCCTAATGTACCTATTAAAAGATTAAACAATATTTGGAAAATACAATCAAATTTAATAGGTAATAGAAGGCAATTTTCATTGCTCGTAACTAATTTATCATGACCTAATGCAGACTTTGTAAGCAATTAAAAAAAAACGCATCGTCGACAGACACTTTGTTTCAACATTTTTATTACTAGTCAGGCTTGTTATATTTATGTTATTTTATTTTTATTTATTTGGCACAGAAACAATATACAAATTATAATTTTAATAAAAAATAAATGAGCTTATATCTAATAACATGTTAAATTTGTATATCTATTACATCCTATGTAATAGATACTATTCAACATTTGACTACACACATGGTTATAATGTAATTATAAATATTTTTTTTAAGATATTAAGGGTTAGTTAGCAAAGACATTATTTTATTTTTAAATTTAGATAAACTGTAATGAAAAATATCTAAATCCTTATGAAGATCATTGTACAGGGTGCACATTCGGGGTATCGTTGTATCGGACTGAACCGTGAAACATTATTTGAGGAGGAATTTGTCGAGAACAAAATGCTGTCTCCGAGTAGATTTTTTAGGTGGCCTAAGTGAAAGCTGGTCCAGGATTGTTGTATCTAATTGAGAATGTAAAATTTTATATAATGTAAGTAAGTCTGCAATTTTACGTCTTTTTTCTAATGTATCTAATTTAAATGTATTTATTCTATTTTCATATGTAACCAGTGTCTGCTTTAATCTAAATTTACCACATAATCTGCTAATAAATCTCTTTTGAATGGATTCTAGTCTTTTTATATGTATGTCGTGGGCTAATCGTTGAACTGGGCCGATCGAGATCTGCCTGGGCAGATCACGATGTGCCGGCATTTCATGATCTGGCCAATAATTTCATGATGTGCCCAATCAAAAATTAGGCAGATCGATAAAAGCAACCTATTTGTCGATTTGCCCTACTAGTACTTAGCCACATCGAGATATGGCTGGGCGCATCGTAATATACTTCCGTTTCGCGACGCTTGTGGCGCTGTAACGCTGTTTGCGCTCTGTCAGCTGTGTGTTTACGTGCAAGCAAGATGGCGGCGTCACAAGAAATCGAAAATTGTGATAATAAAAACAATGCGCTTTTAAGCGACATTTGTATAACGAACCACGTGTTAAGATGATAATAATGAGAATGTTAAGATGAGAATGATGATTTATAATAAACAAAATAAAAAAAATAATTAATGTACCTACATTCTTTTCATTTTACTTTGGTCACTCTACAGACTATTTACCCCAGCATGGCTGGTTTTATCTTTATTATCTAGTAAAATAATTATTTTCTAAACTTCATTTTGCTTGTACTTTGGCTACCCCACAGAATCGATTTGCCCAATTATGGCCGGGCAAATCGTTAAACGTCATGCTTTGAACGATATGGCGGGTTTTGAAAAGGCAAATCAAGAAATGCCGGCGTATCGTGATCTGCCCAGGCAGATCTCGATCGGCCCAATTCAACGATTGGCCCACGACATGTATGTATACCATAATGAGGGCACCATATTATACTACAGTACTCAACTATACTTATTGTAAAGTAAAACCCCGAACTTATGTAAGTCCTAAGATGTTCCAGTAAAGCTTAAGATTTACCAACTCTTAATGGTAAAAGTTCGAATTGTTCTGTAATTATCGTTCATTACGATCTTTTACCACTATTCACTCGGTAAATCTTAGGTTTTACCTCAGAGTTGCGGTAAATGGTGAAAATGATTATTTTTAATGTGTTTTAAAATTATCATTTACTTATCACTAAATTAATCAAATCATAATAATTTAAACAAAAGACTGATGGGTATTCATTGTATTGTACACTATGTACGAAAAGAGCGTGACCGACAAATTCCAATGACAACCTTATGCGGGCTCCACATTCGCGCCGTGAACGCCCGTGAAAGGCGTGAAGCGCGAATGTGGATGGTTTTCGCGCCCGTTCACGGGCTTCGCGCCTGTTCACGCCTTGTTCCCCGTTCCGTGTCGGTATTTGCGTGCGCCCGCTTCAAAGGGTTCGCGGTCCGCGAACCTCCCGTGAACGCAAACGCATCCACACTCGCGCATGAAAACAGTGCCGTGCCTTGAGGTTTTTTATTTATTTGCGGAGTACGGTGCGTCAAAATGACCGTCACTTGGACGAACGAGCAGGAACTGGTGTTGATTGAGTGTTATCATGCCAAACCCATTTTATGGGATGCTAAATTCAAAGATGGCAGTGCATAATTCGACGTCCATTCTCGACGAGCGCGCGAACTAAACTGTGAACGATAGCGAGTGAATCACGCAGGAGTCTGGAGCCCACATTATGTGGGCTCCAGACTCCTGCGTGATTCACGGCGTGAATTCACGCCGTATATTTGCCGTGAAACCGGCGTGAAAAGCATGACCCTCCACACTCGCTATCGTTCACAGTTTAGTTCGCGCGCTCGTCGAGAATGGATGCCGAATTATGCACTGATATCTTTCAATTTAGCATCCCATAAAATGGGTTCGGCATGATAACACTCGATAAACACAAGTTCCTGCTCGTTCGTCCAAGTGACGGTCATTTTGACGCACCGTACTCCGCAAATAAATGAAAAACCTCAAGGCAGGGTACTGTTTTCACGCGCGAGTGTGGATGCGTTTGCGTTCACGGGAGGTTCGCGGACCGCGAACCCTTTGAAGCGGGCGCAAATACCGACACGGAACGGGGAACAAGGCGTGAACAGGCGCGAAGCCCGTGAACGGGCGCGAAAACCATCCACATTCGCGCTTCACGCCTTTCACGGGCGTTCACGGCGCGAATGTGGAGCCCGCATAAGAAATATCGAACGGTAAATTTATAATCAATTTGGTCTTTTATTGCTGTTGGATGCTTTAATATTAATACGGTGCCCAATCTCCATTATTGTCAATAATCGCTTGGCAACTTTGCAGCATACTTTCCGCCAAGTTTTCAGTAAAGACGTTTTAGTAGGGCGGTAAAACAAGGTTTGAGGTTAGTTTTCGCACAAGTCATCACGGAAATACAAAAATGTGGTATCCATGCATTCAGTACGATGCCCTGATTACAAATATATAAGATGACAAGCGCGAAAATGGTGGGGGTAGAAACTGTGACGTCATAAAGTTTTCAGTACAAAGAAATTTCTTTTTCATACCATGTGGTATATCAAATGAAAGGGCTTTGTGAGCAGATTGCGAATATATAACACACTATAACATTTTCACTACTTGGTCTAACAAATTATTAGCAAACGTCGAAAAATTTCGCAATTCAGAGTCGCCATTGAACAGGTGTAGATTGAAAACGACTGAATTGATTTTTACAAAATACATAACAAATAACTCTGCACATACTCTTTTCGAATGTCTAAAGGTAATTGACCAAAGATATTTAAAAATAAGAAAATTATATCAGTTTTAATAACAGCATAATTTTCTGCTTTTTCCAAATTCTCAGATTCCTTTATTAATTAATAAAAAAAATAATAAATAAACTTTCGTAAGTTTATCCTTACTAGGACAAGTTAGGATAAACAGACGAAGGTTTAAATAACCAAATTTTGACACTTTAGATACTTCTTTTAAACCTAATCACTATTTTTAAAATAATATGTTGCCTTATTAAATCAAATATTATTAACAATTTACAATATTTTTGGTATTCTATGCGTGGTATAAAATTTTTTGTATTTTATGAATGATTATTTACACCCGTTAGGCCCCTTTTACACCCAATAATAAGATTGTGATTTTTGTGTATTATTTTGTTTTTTCTAAATAACTTTTGCCTATTGAGTTTCGTCAGGTTATTTAGGTCTCCGAGCAACTGTGTGTGTTTTCCATGTGTATTTGTCATTACTTTTAGTTATCCTTACTTGTCCTATTTGGTAAACAAACTTTACTCAATTCTTTTTTGAAATAATCATGTATAAAATTCAACAAATGGTTTTCCACGCATTGAAAACCAAAGAAATTGTTAACACATTTTTAATAGTGATTTAAATTTAAAAGAAGCATGGAAACTGTCAAATACTGTTTACTAAGTAGGACAAGAAATGATTAACATACGAAAGTTTATTTATTAATTTTTTTATTGATTATTAAAGGAATCTGAGAATTTGGAAAAAGCAGAAAATTATGCTGTTATTAAAACTGATATAATTTTCTTATTTTTAAATATCTTTGGTCAATTACCTTTAGATATTCGAAATGAGTATGTGCAGAGTTATTTGTTATGTATTTTGTAAAAATCAATTCAGTCGTTTTCAATCCACACCTGTTCAATGGCGACTCTGAATTGCGAAATTTTTCGACGTTTGCTAATAATTTGTTAGACCAAGTAGTGAAAATGTTATAGTTTGTTATATATTCGCAATCTACTCACAAAGCCCTTTCATTTGATATACCACATGGTATGAAAAAAAAATTTCTTTGTACTGAAAACTTTATGACGTCACAGTTTCTACCCCCACCACTTTCGCACTTGTCATTTTATATATTTGTGATCAGGGCATCGTACTGAATGCATCGATACCAAATTTTCATATTTCCGAGATGACTTGTACGAAAAGTGTTTTCTAAGCGTCTTTTTAGGGTTCCGTAGCCTAAATGGCAAAAAACGGAACCCTTATAGATTCGTCATGTCTGTCTGTCTGTCTGTCCGTATGTCACAGCTACTTTATTCCGAAAGTATTAAGACTACACAGTTGAAACTTGGTAGGTAGATGTATTCTGTTAACCGCTTACCGAATTTAATACAAAAATAAGAAAAATAAAAGATTAAGGAGGGGCTCCCCATATATGGAACTGAAACTGAAAAAAAATTTTTTCTTCAAACCAACACGTGTTGAGTGTCTATAGATAGGTCTTTAAAAATGACATTGAGGTTCCTAAGACAACTTTTTCTCAAAGTTAACCGTTTCAAAGATATACATCGCCAAAGTGGTAAAATGTGTGTCCCCCCCCCCTTTAACTTTTGAAATAAGAGAGTGAAAAATTTAAAAAAAATATATGCTGTAGATCTTAATAAACACTTTCAACCAAAATTTGTTTGAATGAGATATAGTAATTAGTTTTTTAAAAATAGCACATTTTCCAAAACCGCAAATATAACTTTGTCATTCATACCAACACTGTGAAAAACAAAGTTATTTTTGCATACGAAAAATGATAGGTGGTATTAAATATGGTATGGTATAAGGTAACTACGGAACCCTATGGCGCGTGGCCCGACACGCACTTGGCCGGTTTTTTTTAAGATTACCGCCGCACATTGTTCACGAGTAATGTCAGCGACGGTACTGCATTTGTTGCCCTTACGTAAGGCTTCGCCCACGCCCAAAAATTTTCAATTGCATTGGCATCTGTGAGGGCCAATCCAGCACAATACCATGTTCCGCTTTCCAAGAAGTGCAGAGCCAACTATGGTATTTAATGTCATTATCCTATTGCAAAATCCAGAAATAATGGGAAATTAATATTTTTTTACAAAGCATTTTAGGAAAATGATTGTTCTATTCAGCCTAATATTTACTTTTATAAGGTGCATACTAAATATCAAAAATATGCAATGCCGGTCACGTTCTTGTCGGACTCACTGTATGACTCAGAAATACTCCTAAAATAAATAAAAATAGTAATGATAGTAAAGAATAAATGAAAATGATAATAAAAAATATTTAAGGATTTTAGTGATAGGTTATTTGAAATAAATGACTAAGCTATGGTAGCTAATTCACTGTTTTATTGACTGTGTACCAACATTGACTAACCCTCATTGGTAAAACCTAGCATGAGCCAAACTAATGGTAAAAGCCCGAATAACTGTCTCCCTTTCATAAAATCCTTACATTCACCAACTCGTTGATAAATCCTAAGATTTTTCCAGTAAAACAGAAGATTTACCAATATTCGGGCTTTTACAGTAACATATATCTATATTGTTAGAATAATAACACCTAGAAGCCGTGTCCTCGTATGCAAAGTGAGGCAACTAATACCAAGCCAGAATGGCTTAGTTTTCAAATTTATATCCTTCATACGTTAACTATAATCGTAACTGAAACCCAATAATGGGTTACCTCTATCTGGCAGAAACTTGATGCTCCGAAATTTATTTGGCAGAACACACTTGGCAGAATCTTCTTTAATCGAATATTTTTAAGGCATAAAAATTGTTTAATATAATTATTGTTTGGCAGAATGTTTACATGTCCGAATTTACAATGGCATACTATTCAGATGGTAGAATTTCATTAGGCATAAATACCTTTGGCAAAATTTTTATTCGCAGAATTTCGTTTGGCATAACGTTTATTTAGTCGACAATTATTTGGTATAATTTTCACATGGTATACTACGAATATGGCAGCATTTCATTAAGAATAATGTCATCAAGCATATTGTAATCTCTAAAAAAATGCATTTTAACTTCAAATTGAATTAAAAATTTGTCTTACAAAGTCAATATGTTGAATTTTTGTAAATGTTGTGCTACAAAAGTCAACAACAGAACGGATCGCTGCAAAACCGATATGCATGCTGCTTGCTTGCATGCATGCATGCTTGTTTATGCTGCTTGCATGCTTGCCGGGGGGTGTAGGGGGGCTGGCCCCCCTGCTCGGGGGGGTCGGGGGGCCTGAGGCTCCCCGCTATAAAGATAAACTTTTAATGCACCTACCAGTAGGTTAGGTTAGGTTAGTGTTTTGACCACTCGCAGCGGAGCGAGCGAAGCGAGCGGAGCTCCACAATGCTTGCATGCATGCTGCATGCTGCATGCTTGCTTGCATGCTGCATGCTTGCTTGCATGCTGCATGCTTGCTTGCATGCTGCATGCTTGCTTGCATACTGCATGCTTGCTTGCTTGCTGCATGTTTATTTGTCTGCATGTAAGGATGCATGTAGCATGAAACATGCGTGTAAGTAATACAAAATTATTCTAGATATGAATTTTCTATTAAATGTATGCCAAAAGATGATTCTGACTATAAACTGTCTGCGATATGATGGTTCTGACTGTGAACTTTCTGCGATATGATGGTTCTACTATTTGATTATTATGGATATGAAATGTATGCCAAAAGATGATTCTGGCTTACAAAATTATGCGTTTTAAGTGTATGATAAATGAGTGTATGCCAAACGATTTTCTGCGACATGAAGTTTATGCCATTAGTTGTTATGCATAATAAAATTATGACATAAAAAGTTCTGCCATAAAAGGTAGACTCCCCAATAATATAGTAACTAGTCTTATAAATATACGAAAATTGAAACTGTTTTGTACTTAATCGGTAAGATTAGGGAATAATGTAGAATAACAATCTGAAAACGGCGCCATTTTGGCTGTTTTAGTTGCCTCACTTTTGACAGTGCGCTTTGTAGAGAACTATCGTTCTAGGTGTTATTATTCTAAGTCTATATTATAATAAAACTGTAACAGGACCAATTCTGTACAATGAAGATATTTTGAAAATTTTTTTTGGAGGGCACTCTATAATCGATACTGAAGCCAAAACTGTAATTTTATTCATTTTTGTCTGTCTGTCTGTCTGTCTTTCTGTTTTTTCTTGGTGGATAAATATGTATAGTACCTACACCTACATCACTTTTAGTCGGGGGATTATCGTAAAAATTATTTTACTCTTTTAAATTAAAAGTAACTAACAATTTTAACCGTCGTGGCCCACGACACGCTTTAAATTGCACAACTCGTGGGTTATTTCAAAATTTTTAAATTTGCTTTTTTTTTATCGATAGAAATAAAGTTCGTGTAGGGGTACAGAATTGGATTATAATTTTATTATCAAGACTTTTTCCTCGAAAATACGTGTATTTGAATTTTGATGAATTACTTAAAATTAAATAATAAAAAAAGCTTTTTTAAAAAAGCAAGACCTCCTTCAAAAACCTTAAAAAACAGCTCTATAAAAAGCAATAAATAATGTTAAAATCGATTAATTAAAACACGCCAAACGAGCTGTTTTTTAAGGTTTTTGAATGAGGTCTTGCTTTTTTTAAAAAGCTTTTTTATTTTAAACTTTTTTGTGGTAGATATGTAAACAATGATAAAATGAAACGTTATAATGTTTCACTTTTTTCATTGGTATAACCCTAGTAACTCAATTTCCACAGGAGTTCCATTGGGCTTTCGCAGTTCAACTCAAGTCCAGAACGTCCTTGACAATAGATAGCCCTTCAAACAAAAAAAGAATCATCTAAATTGGTTCATAAACAAAAAAGTAATGGTTGAACATCCGTCTGAATTCGTATAAAATGGTAACGAAAACGATAGTATTTTCAAGATTACTTGAAAACTACTAAACCGATTTCAAAATTTCAAAAAATGGGACCAACTTGGAAAGAAACCTGATGTTATAGCGTTTGAATCATTTCAATCGGTTCAGCCATCTTCGAGTAATCGGTGTACATACCTACATATATAAAAAAAATATACGCGACGAACAGATAACCTCCTCCTTTTCAAATTGGTGTTGGTTAAAAATAGATAATAATCTTTAGTTATTTAGGTAAGTATTTATTTTCTCACATTTTAAAATAAATAAGCAGGTACTTACTAACTAAACATAGATTTTCAAATATTTTACTTCAAGTGCAGCTCTAGTATATTTTTTATATATTTCGAACTTTTTGCAAATTAAACTTTACTAAGTATGACTAGTTTATTGGAAAGCTGGTAAAGGCTCGCTTCATATAATAGGGAAGTTTCCAAAGTCTGAAGGGAGGGAGGGAGGAACGAAAGGGAAAAGTCCAATAATTTCGTCATTTTCAGAGATATTTGAAAAAACTTTTTACTGGGTTTCATCGCAACGCAAGCTTAATGTGATGTCTTGTAACGAAAATTAAAAAAATGGAAACTTCCCTATTACTAATAAGTAAACGTCTATGTTAAATGACTTAGTTTCTTACACTTGTCTTGCAATAGATAGTCCGGGAACTGGAAACATTTACCTATCCCCTATTTTAATTTTAAAAAAATATAACTTTGTTATGATTAACTATGTTTTGTTCATCTCAGTATTCTCAGGTTGTGTTATAATTTTGATTTATAAAATAGCGGACATTTTGTGTTTGAGCTAATTTGTAATTCGATCCTAAGTAACCCACCAAAACTCAAAAAATATAATTGCACAAAGTCAACTGGGTAATATGGTGTGCTAATTTTTGTCTTACACTTAACTTCTTCATGAGCAAACTGTTATTTCATTACTTATGTGTTTTTGTTATGCCAGCTCCCAGACTAAGTACCTTCCTGTTTGTGATCATGTTCATACATTATCCTTCCTTAGCTGTCACCTCGATATTTAAACATTAAAATAACTATTTTAATAGAAAAAATACTAGAAAAATCGACTAACCCGTCGCATCGCAGTTCAGCCCCCATAGCATGACCGACGAAACATGATATATATCGCGTGATACAGCCAGTCCAGTTAATAAGAAAAAAAAAATTTCATGTCAGTGATTTTATCGACACTCAACTGTCAAAATCCAATGTCTTCCTGACAGTTCAACGTGATAAAACGCTATATCACGCGATATATATCGTGTTTTGATGGTCATGCTAGGGGGGCAGACGGGATCTAGCAGCTGCTACGACGGGTACCTAAGTCGATTTTTTCTAGTATTTTTTCTATTAAATAATAATCTTAATATTAAAAAAATAACATCGTGAATGCCAAAAATTTAAAATTTAAAAATTAAAATAACTGATTAATCTAGGTCTGGAAGAGGGTCATGTCATTCTTATTTTAACTGGTCGTTTATACCTAGTAGCATCATTCTAGCCAACGGAGTCAGATCCGGGCCATGATGTGATTAAAAACAATCATTCGACGTGAGATTCAATATTGTCGAACCCGCACTCGCTGGCCGGGGTTACGTAGGGCAACTCCATCTGATTGCCGAATTCGGCTTCGTATAAAACCTGCTGGATTTTAAGTCTTGCGCCTGCGTTTTGTTTGGCATTCAATCTCTTCAGGATAGGAGCGCAGCTCAACAGGAACAGTTCGTCGGGGTCTGTTCTGTTGCACTGGCAACTGGTTTCGTCGTCTGTGGAATTGAGGCGAGCCTTCTTCGGCGAGGGTTGGGAATCTTCATCATCCTCGTAGCTCTTCGTGTCTTGAACTGCGAAAGAGAGGTCAGGAAGGCTCGGGAGCGGTCGGGAGCGGGCTTCTTCTTCTGGGTCAGAGTCATCGTCCCTTTTGATGGTGCTGTAATGAAAAAAGGGAATCAAAACTGTTAACATTGTTAGTTTGCAAGATCATTGTTGTTAAGAAAATGAAAAAGGAGGTTCAAAATCGAGACCACAGAAGTTAAAACATGCGTCTTTTTCCGATTCAATTTTTATGATGGCTCTGCCCTTACATAGTCGTGCGTGACCCGATAAAACCACAATATTCTGCAGCTATAGTGGAATCACCGATTATACTTTTCTTCTTCAGAGGCTCTGTTAGCTACTAACTAATGAAACTACATCAATAACCCTAGATCTTACCTCGACTCGGACCAGGGCTGTACTGAACGAGTGGTAGTGGTAGGTAACCGCATGGCGTGGTGGTAGGTAGGGCCAGCGCATGCGGTTGTCATGCGTGCGCTGCAGCTTGATAAAGGAGTCCCACAATGACTGCCATCACTAGGTACTAGTATCTTATCAAGAAGTTTGATAAGGTTCTGTTAGAACGCTGATGAGGTCTTATCCCGACTCTGACTTGGGTTCTATGTGCGGCAGCAGGTATGGCGTGGTGGTAGGGCCAGCGCGTGCGGCTGCCGTGCGTGCGCTGCAGCTTCATGAACGAGTCCCGCAGTGACTTCCACCACTAGTACCTACTGTCTTATCAAGAAGTTTTGATGAGATTCTGTTGGAACATTGATGAGGTCTTACCCCAACTCCGATTTGGGCTCGACGTGCGGCAGCAGGAACCGCATGGTGTGGTGGCAGGGCCAGTGCGTGCGGCCGCCGTGCGTGCGCTGCAGTTTAGTAAAGGAGTCTCGCAGTGACTTCTACCACAACGCAACTACTTACTATATCTTATCTTCATTTAGAACGCTGATGAGGTCTTACCCCGACTCTGACTTGGGATCGACGTGCGGTAGCAGGAACCGCATGGCGTGGCGGTAGGGCCAGCGCGTGCGGCTTGATGAACGAGTCTCGCAGGGACTTCCAACACTAGTACTATATCTTATCAAGAAGTTTTGATGAGATTCTGTCAGAACGTTGATAAGGTCTTACCCCGACTCCGACTTAGGTTCTACGTGCGGCAGCAAGAACCGCATGGCGTGGTGGTAGGGCCAGCGCGTGCGGCCGCCGTGTGTGCGCTGCAGCTTGATGAACGAGTCCCGAAGTGATCGCCAGCGCTTCTTACACTCCGACTCTGTATTAAATCAGACAAATGGACGGTAAATATTGTATTAGGAACGTTGCATACGAGGAGTTCGATGTCGAAGTGGGTAAATAATTACTGTTAAGTAGCGGGATGGGTCACCCATCTTTATAAATCACGTCAGCCGTTGGTCCCGTCTCCATTTGCAGTCGCGAACACCAGCGGCATTGGAGCCTCGGGGGTTATGGCCGTCTGTGGCCCATTCCCAATTCTCCTTAACCCATCCTACTGTGTCCCATTGGGAAAATTAAAATGGCTCATGATGATATACATCACAAGTACCTACATTGATTTAAGCAACATCGCCGAGTTCAATTCGTAATAATAAAAAAAATAAGTTAACTGTGTGGCTGCGCAAGTGCGTTAGGGAGTGAATGTGATGCCCATAGCAGCTGCCCCCCTAGCATGACCACCGAAACGCGATATGGTAGTGCACCCCTAGCATGACCACCGAAACGCGATATGGTAGTGCCCCCCTAGCATGACCACCAAAATGCGATTTGGTAGATGTAGTGATTTATCACTTTTAATTGTCAAAAAACAATAGATTTTGACAGTTGAGTATCGATAAAGCTACGGTAATCGTAATCAACGCTATCATGGTGGTCATGCTAGGGGGGCTGGGTGATTATTATAGGTAATAGGGATGTTGACTTATGAATAAAATAACGAAATACTAATAAAAATCAAAACATGTCAAACTTTTGGAGTAGCTTGTATACCTCTTGGTTTTTATATATTGCGTATTATTTGTTTTATGACCCTTCAAAGTTGGGTGGACAAGTCCATTTAAAAAGTATAAAATTTGTTAAAATAAATAATACATTTAATTAGTCCGTAAAATTTATAGCAAATTTGTCAAAGAAACCATTTTGATAAACACAATATTTAATATAGCTGCCGAACAAATTTCCTACGCGTTGCATACAACGTAGGAAGGCGTGACGTCATAACTTGGTAGCCGTTAGTATGGAGCGTTTTCGGGTAAGTCCAATTTTGTGCATTTCAAACTGTGATATCTCGGGCAGTTTTCATGCTAGCGAAATAATTATTATACAAATGTTTCTTTTTTTTGAAAGGTAATTTATGTAACATAAAATAAAAAAATAGTCAACATGCCTATTACTTAGTGATAATTTCCTACGTACGAATTATGATACGATCTCATGGAGCCGGTAATTGGGAACTTTGGAGATAATGGCTGCGTGATCGTGGATTGATGGCTCGAAATGCTCAAATGGCAATACACAAAGAAGTCGACGCTTTGTATAACATTGTACTAAGTTGATGAAAACTAAGTTCCCACAGTTCTAGCTAGACACTTTAGTACAATCAACAATGACATATACAGGATGTCCCAAAACTTTGCCACACGGAGGGAAAGTAGATAGGTATAGTTCGAATCACGAAAGATGACCACAAATGGTGCCCATATTCGCGTCATAACTCATGAAGAAAGACTAGACAAAATAATATTTCATATTCATGACATGATAATATTTCATGTTATGACGCGAAGATGGGCGCCATTTGTGGTCATCTTTCGTGATCCGAACTGTAAGTAAGTACCTTACCTAAATATTGAAGATAGAAGTTTTACTGAAACAAGACTTCATTTTGGTTTTAAAAAGAAATGCAATAAAGTTTTTTTTAAATGGCATACGATGTAATACAAATTGATACAATCCGTTCTGATTAAAAATTAAATGTTAAATTGTATGGTCTTCCTTTTGTTTAAGATGCTGTGTCACTAGAGGAAAAATAATCCTCATGAGAAACCCTTTCGATTGGTATCGTAAAAATATTTCTTTTTGTTTTATGGGTTCGATTCCTGGTTAAAGCAGGCGATTTTTCAAAAATCTTTGAAAGCCGTTTCAATTATTTAAAAAACAAAATGAAGTCTTATTTCAGTAAAATTTCCTATCTTTAATATTTAAGGTACTTTCCCTCCGTGTGGCAAAAACTTGGGACACCCTGTATCTGTATAAAGCACGTGTTCAGTAAGTTGTTAAATGCGATATTAGATACTACCTGATACATTGAGGGCTTCTTGGACTTCCTTCCATGCATCATCCCGTAGTTTAGTTTTATTGAAACCACTCACAGACTTGTCGTACAGTATCGGCCGTTTCTCCACCTCTTTGATCAAGTCAACTTCATTCATTGTGCCAAAAAGTTTTTACTGTCGACTGAATGTCAGATGCCTTTGCTTGCAGTTAAAGTTTTTTGCGCGCGAAAACAACAGCTATGGCAGTGTAATATTTTTCCTGTACACTCTATACTGCTTCAATTCACGTAGTTTCAGATGCAATCATGTAAAATTGATTATTATCAGATAGGTACTGAAGTTTACTAAACGATAAGCCCTTTGTTGGCTACGTTTGGTTTATGTCAGAAATAATTTAAAAAATATTGCTTTTAAAGTAAATTGATTTTTATTATTCGTTCCTTTTTTGAAATCACTAGGGTTGGTAAAACGAGGGTGTGTTGTCAGGGAGCTAAACCGGCACTGGGGTGACGCGTCGCACGGTACGCGCGCGCCGTACGTATCGAGCGGCGCGGCATTTCGACGCGTCCGGCGAAAATGGAACACTTTAGCCATAACCACACCCTTATTACCTGTACAAATAAGGGTCCTTATAAAACGAAATACTCTATTGTGTATCACCCCTAAATAAGCAAAATACAAATCCTGTTATGTCGTAGGTATTACTTATTATGTAAATACCTACCTATCTTTACCGTGCTAACACCTTCTTATGTTTAAAACAGATTTGGGTTTTGGCCTTTTGGGATAGTTGACAAGAAAAATAATTTATTGGTAATAATTGTTTAATGTAAGTAAATTGTGTTTATTGGTAAACTATTATTATAGTATTATTAGGTATTATTACTTGATTTACTAATAAGATAGAATAATTAAGTAGGTAAATACCTAACTACCTATTATCACAGCTTTAATTATTAAAATCACTTCTAAACTTTAGGCACAGAATAGATTATAAGTACACCTAAGTACACCTAAGTACCTACCTAAGACCTAAGTACATTGATTCGTGTCATCATCACATCATATCATATTACTTAGATAGACGATAAGTGCCCTCACAGTGGCGCCCTCATCTTAATTAAATTTATTGCTCGCTATAAGTAATGTATCAAAAATTCAAACGTACAGTTTTAAGCTAAGGTTCTTAGTTTGTTTACAAACAATAGTATAGTACAGTACCTGCCCGGAATATAACTTGAAATCGGGTGGGGATTGCGCGGAATGCGTATTTTGGGCATGTGTAGCGGTGAGGGACGCAGGCGGTGGGAGAGGGGCGCGCGCTATTGGTCTATTTGGCGAGCACATGCGCAAGTTTATCCCCACTCCGTCGAAAAAATTTCAAGTTACATGCCTCGTACCTACTGTAGTAATAGGCAAAAGAGCAAAAAGTGGCCACTTTTGGCACATTTGCCAACTTACCTCTATTACAATGAACCTCAATGAACTTTATTTTACAGATGTATTGTTTGGAAATAAACTAGGTAGGTATATAATCTTAGCTTATTTGTGCGTTTAAATTTTCGATACATTAATGTACATATACTTAGCGAGCAATAAATTCAATTTAATGAGGGCGCCACTGAGAGGAGACTAAACGCCACAACATAAAGTAGGTAGCTGGTAGAAAGTAAAAAGTGGCTCCCCCATTAATTTATTTACTTTAGTACTGTGATGTGAGTCATAAGTTGCAATGACAAAGTAACTTCCTATAGTAGGTAGTTTTTTTTTTTAGTAATTTTATTTGATTTACAATTGGGATAAATTTTATCATACCTGATACAGTTTTATCATTCCAGGTGAGGAACAAAGCCAGACATCGCTATTTGATACAATTGTTCTGACTTTACATCTCTGATACAGCAAGTTTAGTATTGAAAGTATATACGTGATACACAGAGTTACATTTGTTAAAACAGAATTTAAGATTTATTTACATTGAGGCAAAAGTTTTTGAAAAGAGAATTTAACGTTATTTATAGAAGAGAAATTGTTTCATAGGTATTGACTAGAGAAAAATGATAGGGGAAATTGTAGTTATGTTACAGTCTTGCGTGCCATAGTCGATTCGTTGCTGGACTTTGATCAACATTGCTTTAACGCGTGGGCATTTGGTAGAAGTAGCGCGGTGTTGAGTGTTGTCCTTTCCTTTGAAGCGTTCATTGTGCGTCTTGCAGTTAAGACACACGGACTTCTTGGCGTCATCCTTGGCCGGACATTTCTCGAGGTCGTGCGCACCTGCGCAGTGAGAACATGTCTCGGCTTGAGCTGAGCATTTATTTCGCGTGTGTCCGAACTGAAGACGCTTGAAGCATTGAAGGAAAGGACTGAACTCTTCGACATGGACACGTTGGTAGTCAACGTTGACCTTGCCGAGATCCAGTATGGCACGGAAGATAGGGGGAGAGACAATGTATACGGCATTATATAATTTCTCGTTGCGATTCTTTCGCTCAAACTTAAAGTTAAGATCATCTTCCTCTTTTATAGCAGCATTGATGGTCGGATTCTGATGAAGCAGAAGATGGGTTAATTCGCTGTTGGGAATCTCTTTTGATAGGCTTGAGTTTCTTCGCAGTTTCAGCCTTAAGGTTGGGGTCTTCATCCAGGCGCTTCAAAGTCACGGAACGCTGCTCCTCCGAGTCAAATTCGACCCGGAACTTGCGTTTTGAAAGCGACTGGACTTTCGATGGGGCAAATTGAAGAGTCTTGAAATCTGCCGCTGAGCGAAAGCTCTTAATGGTGTCTTCGCGTATGGCATCTTCTTTGACGTGAGACACGATGATTGCTGGTTTAGAAGAACTGGGTTTTTCGGTTGTTTTAGTGTTGGGTAAATTTTTCGAAGCAATTGAGGCATAAGACATAGGTCGGGATTCTACGGGTTTTTGGTTTAAAATAGGGTAGTTTTTGAGCTCTTCTTTGATGGAAGAGCGAACAATTTCTGAAATATTTTCAACTGTGAGGGCAGAAGAAGCATTTGAAGCATTTGCAGGTGTAGTTGCATCAGAGGTAGTTGTTTTCTCTGTAGAAGGTTTCGTGGAGCTGGCCAGACAAGTGGTGATAGTCATCTGGCACAGTTGAATGACTTGAGCCTTCTGAGCCTTTGTAAGGCCCTTTGGACTCGATTGAATTAGGTTTATCACTTCTTCTGCGCTGCTTTTTATTTTCGCAAAGGGCCCGTAGGCCACAGGGTCACCATCGTCTTCGTAGTCCGAAACGGGGCAGTAAACCCCGCCAGGCATAAACTGGTCGACAAATTCTTCGTCGTAATCGCTCATTTTAGCTGCTTGCGCAATGGTCACAGTTGATCGCAAGGGATGTTGTTAGCCGGTACTAGACACTGCGTTACCGTGTACTAGTCCGTTTCCAGGGCGCGCCGCGGGGAGGCCAACATCCAGCGCCCCTAGTAGGTAGTGTTAGGCCGGCCACACACAGACGTAATCACGTAACGGAATTCGGCGGGCTGATTATCTAATTAGAAACCACCTAGCGACCGGTCGCAGTTCATAGATGACTAGCGGCCGCCCGCGGTTTCACCCGCGTGGTTCCCGTTTCTGTGGTAATATCGGGATAAAAAGTATTCTATGTTTTAATTTAGGCTATCTACTATCTGTATGCCAAATTTCAACAAAATCCGTTCAGTAGTTTTTGCGTGATTGAGGAACAAACATCCAAACATCCAAACCCACAAACTTTCACATTTATTATATTAGTAGGATAGTGATCCATTGCTACTTCTTTTTGGATTAAAAAAAAGAAAAGTAGCAATGTATGTGGAATGAAACCGGTCGCTAAATAGTTTCTTTCTAGATAATCAGGGTGCCGAACGTAAGTTCGACAGTGTATGAAGATTCCGTATGGAAAAATCACGCATGTGTGTGGCAGCTAGGGCTTGCAATTCGAATATTCGAATATTCGAATTATTCGAATATTCGCCTTATTTTGCTATTCGAATACTCAAGTCGGTGATATTCGAATATTCGAATATTTTCCACTTTTTTTGGATTTAGGCAAAAGTCATTCATTAAATACCCGAATAGCTTTTGTGAACATAGAATGAAGCTATTGTTAACGTTCACTTTCTCGTTTATTTATTTGTTTACCTATGTTGTTTGTTTTTCCACAAATTGTAAACGATTTTAATCTAGCTTCCCAATGAGTCAAAGACTTGAAACTTAAAACAATGACATCTTATAGTGTCATTGAGCTGATCTGATGATGGAACCAAAAGGCCTCAGGAAATCTGTAATAAAACCATACAAACCCATCGACTTTGTGCTCGTTTGATTCGTCTTGACAAGTACAAGTGTGCGATTGTCTCAAATAAAGATTTTTTCTTTCTTTTGTTCATTTAATTCCTTTTTGGCTTTAGTGATCAGCTTGTCTTGCGACACGTAGGCCTTTTTAGCTGTTTCCATTCTGATCTGTCTCTTGCTTTTCACGATCAAAGTGTTCCTTCAGTTTTCATAATATCATCTGCCCATCTTTTGGTTTATCTTCCTCTTTTCCTTTTTCTGTCCCATGGTTGCCACTCTGTAATAATTTTGGTACATTTTTCCTTGCTTTCTCTTGCCATTTAACCCGTCCATTGCCATTTTAACTGTCTTATTTTCCTTATTATGTCTTTTACTTTCGTTGTTTTTGTTATTTCCTCTGATTTTTGACGGCATTTCAGCGTATCACCTATTAGGCTTCTTTTCATTTTCTTTGGCATATTCTTAGCTTTAAATAGTGTTTTTGAGTCAGATCCTATATTTGACACTCCAACCATAAAAAATCATGGAGTTTTGGCTCGTTTGATTCGTCTTGACTAGTACTCTGTTGGGAAATATTGTCCAGGGTCTGATGATAGAACCGGAAGAAAACTACAGGAACTCTGTAATGAAACCATACAAATCAATAGAGTTTGGGCTCGCTTGATTCGTCTTGGCAATAACTGTGTTTAGAAATAGTGTCCATGGTATAATGATGGAGCCAGAAGAAAACCACGGGAACTCTGTAATAAAACAATACAAATCCATCGAGTTTGGGCTCATTTGATTCGTCTCGACAAATACTCTGTTGGGAAAATAAATAGTGTCCAGGGTATTATAAAGCCGGAAGAAAACCACAAAACTATGTAATAAAACCATGCAACTCCATTTAGTTTGGGCCCGTTTGATTCGTCTTGACTAGTATTCTGTTCGGAAATAGTGTCCAGAGTCTGATGATGGAGCCGGACGAAAACCTCAGGAACTCTGTAATAAAACCATACAAATCCATCGAGTTTAAGCTTGTTTGATTCGTCTTGGCAATCACATTGTTGAAAAATAGTGTCCATGGTCTGATGATGGAGCCGGAAGAAAATCACAGGAACTAAACCATACATATCCATCGAGGGCTTGTTTGATTCGTCTCGACAAGTTCTCTGTTGGTAAAATAGTGTCCAGGGTCATCAGACCCTGATCATTATCAAATGAAGCCGGAAGTAAACCACAAAACTATGTAATAAAACCATACAACTCCATCTAGTTTGGGCTTGTTTCATCCGTCTTGACTAGTACTCTGTTGGGAAATAGTGTCCAAGATCTGATGATGGAGCCGGAAGAAAACCATAGGAACTCTGTAATGAAACCATACAAATCCATCGAGTTTGGGCTCGTTTGATTCGTCTTGGCAATAACTCTGTTGAGAAATAGTGTCCAAGATCTGATGATGGAGCCGGAAGAAAATCACAGGAACTCTGTAATCCTTACTAATATTATAAATGCGAAAGTCCGTTTGTTTGTTTGTTACGCCTTCACGTCTTAACTACTGAGCCGATCATCGTGAAATTTTGCATACACGTTCTCAGGGGTACAGAAAAGGACATAGGGTACCTTTCATTCAGAAAAAACGTACGATTCCCGAGGGATAGCAAAAAAACTGTCCACGCGGACGAAGTCGCGGGCGGCCGCTAGTAAAACCATATATATCAATCGAGGGCTCGTTTGATTCGTCTCGACAAGTACTCTGTTGGGAAAATAGTGTCCAGTGTCTGATAATAAAGCCGGAAGAAAATCACGAAAAATATGTAATAAAACCATGGAGCTGATGATTTCCAGGGTCTAGTCATTGAGTCGGAAGAAGGCTACAGGAACTCTCTAATAAAATCATACAACTCCATAGAGTTTGGGCTCGTTTGATTTGTCTTGACAAGTAATCTGTTGGGAAATAGTATCCAAGATCTGTTGATGAAGCCTAAAGAAGGGTACCTACAGGATCTCTATAATAATACCATACAACCCCATCAAGTTTGGGCTCGTTTGATTCGTTTTGACATGTATTCTGATGGGAGATAGTACTAGACCCTAGTCTAATAATGAAGCCGGAAAAAAGCCCGAGAAAAAACACAGATACAAGACAAAAAAACAAAAAATAAACATTTACTGACAATCAAACCAAAAAACATACGTTTTAAAAATGAACTAAAAAGTATCAAAATTGAACTCAAAACATGCCCTTAAAATTAACTAGAATAACAGACTAATAATTATAAAATAATTTCCTCTTTAAAGATTTATAACTCTACAAAGAAGTTTTTAAACTAAAAACGTGAGACGAAGGCAAAAAAAAGTCAATTGAGGATAATTTTTACAGAATGAAGCATTTAACTTTGGTTTAACGTGAAAAAATTAGCTATATTTAATAATTACGACCATCTGTCTTATTTTACAGAATTATTCGAATAATATTCGAATATATTCGAATACCTCCTTAAAAAATTTCGAATATTCGAATATTGGATTTCATCGAATATTTGCAAGCCCTAGTGGCAGCCCATAGATTTTGTATGCAGCTGCTGCGTTCGGAATCACGTACGTACAGAATTCCGTTACGTGATTACGTCTGTGTGTGGCCGGCCTTAAGTGACTTTCATTGTTGAATTTGTTAACCGTACAATTACGTGGTAATACTTGCAGCTTACAGGTATTTTCTTCTTTATTTTGTGTGAAATCATTCAAGAGGTTGGTAATTTTATTGAGATTATTAAAAGTTGTCATTTATTTCCCTTTGATTATATATCTCTCTATTATTATGTTTTTGCATTCCATTTATCCTATGGAATTATTAATGATAATGATTAATGACCAAGCAGACAAAATTGTAGAAAATGTTACGTTTCTTTCGCCTCTTAAACTAAAGAAGTAAAATGTCAAGCAACTGTCAAGTGTCAATGTCAATAGGCGCATTCTGCCAGACAAATCTTTGAGTCATCGGTCGCCATAGAGTAGTTTTTAACCATGGAAAGTAAAAATATTGAACATTAAACCACTTGACCGTTATTAGAAGCTTAAAATATAGAGATAGGCACATCCGTTTCCCGTCCTATTTTTCCTCCTTTACTTCCGTATATCGCTGTCTCTCTCGCTCATCGCCAGGCGTGGTGGGGGCGCTAGCGACTTGGTTGCGTTGCGTCCACTCGTTCGTCATTGGCGTGAAGTTTCCCGTCGGAGTAACACGTGTTTCACAAAGTGTTATAAAAGCGGCCATTTTTAAACCAATATAGTTCGTGTTCCTGCTTATATGTAAGTTTTTTAAAACTATTTACTATTTTGCTTAACGGTTTTACCGTTCGAATAATAATTTTATGCAGCAGTTTTTACCTCCTTTCCGTTTTTTATTTACAGTTAATAGTCGTCCAATTCTTTTAAGTAATAAGGAATAGTGTGGTTAATTTTGTACTTTTTTCTAACTACCTACCCGCGATGGCATAAAAAGGTTTTTCTCTTAGAGTGTGTATAATTTTATTCTTTTTTCTTTTTATCGTAACTACCCTCGATGGTATAAAAAGGTTTTTCTTTTAGATTGTGTATAATTTTATCCTTTTTTCTTTTTATCGTAACTACCCTCGATGGTATAAAAAGGTTTTTCTTTTAGATCGATTTTTGTGCTTTTTCACAATGAATATCGGAAATTTAAATGATAATGAACCTGGTAATTCTGGTACGACACAAATGAATAAAGATAATCGGCGATCTCAAAAACGTAGTTTGAGTTCGAGTAGCACAACTAGTAGTAGTTCATCTTCTACAAATTCTTCTACATCCCCGCGGGATTCTAAGAAGAAAAAGAAAGCACATCGTCGTCGTTCTAAAAAATCTAAACGAGTTAATGATCGAGCTTTGGAAAAAATATCAAAAGAATTAAGTGAATTAAAAGAGAAATTATGTGATTATAAACATCCTGATTATAGTTATTTTTGTGAGAACAACGACGATGTCCTTTCCGATGTTAGCGGCCATCTTTATGATGAACAATGTGCCTCGCAGGCACCGCCGACGCCGCCGCCGCCGGCTCACGCCGAAAGTATCGTAGTGAATGACATGAATTTAAACTTTGATTTTGGAACTAAACTTAAGGAACCTGCTATGCCACGTACCTCTTCTGAATATTTGAGCTTACTTAACGAAGTGCAAAGATTTGATAACACCACATGGTCTGAAATTAGATATTCAGAAACACAAAAGGCGTACAATCATACACCTGGTTTTACGGACTTAGAATCAAACGAAGTGGTAAAAGCTTACGATACCTTACGTCATCTAGCTTATTCCGATAAAACCTTTGCTGCCTTAACATTTGCAATATTAAAACAAAAAGAAATGTTTATTAATCGTTTACGTGAGCTAGTATCTTGGTCTAAATCGCCAGAGGCTTCTCTTGATCAAATTAACGATAAAATTAAAGAACTATTGCTTAGCGGTGAATATCAAAAAATATCCAGTGATATTTTACAATTGGTTTGTGGACATCGGGCAGAAACAATAGAAATGAGGCGGGATGGAATTCTTAAAAATGTTCGTGACCCACTAGTGCGTGCCTCTTTAAATAAGATTCCACCCTCTAACACACATTTATTTAATACCGAGCAATTTACAAATGTGCTAGAGAAATCAGGAGGAGTTAGAAAAAGTTTTTGGCCAGTGAATAAATACAAATCGAGTAGTGGTTATTCTAACCCTACTAACGCTAACGCAGCACGGCGTCCCTCGCAGGGTCAAGCCTCTCGTGCCGTAGCATCGCATGCTATGACTAGCCACTGCTGCGATTCACATCACCAACCCTCGCAGGGTGGGTATCGTTATCAGTATCCATCACAAAGACTTAATTATACAGCCAACGAACAGCGCGGCTATTATCATAATACTATAGGGACGGCGCTAGGGAGATGTAATGAAACCACGAGATCGGTACAAAGACTGGCTATATTGAATAAAATGCATGATTATATATTGGTTACATGTTCTTAATAATATAGATTTATACTACATCCCTTACATCCCCACGGAAGGGGAAAAACAAAACAAAATGGGTACAATATTTTAGTTTTGTTTTCTAACCACAATAAAATGCAAATCTTAATCCTATAAATAACTCATACTATTACACACAGTTAGTTTGTTTACTAACATAAGGTAGGTACTTAAAGTCTAATATAAGTTTGTTACTACGTTATAAGGATAATATGTATGTAGTATGTACCTATCTAGCGCGCTACGATTTTGCTGATACATACAATTCAATTCAATGCATTGAATAATATGATGATAATAAAATACAAAGTAACATTACTTATCTAACATTTAGTTTATGAATTAGGTTCTAAATATAACTTCGTTCTGTTTTTGTGAACTACATCAACTTTTCCCTTTTTTAAAATTTCCACATTTGGGGATAAATCTCTTAACACCGTGTATGGCCCAGAATACAAACTTTGCAATTTATTTCCTGTCTCATTTTTTAATAGAATCAAATCATTTCTTTTATATTTAACAGGATTAATTTTACAATCATATTTACTTTTACGCACTAACTTACTAGTTATCAAGTTTTTTCGTGCTTCATTTTGCGCCGTTTGAATTCTGTACTTTAACTCTAAGGGATAAGAATCAAAGTTATATAATGGATCTACATAGTCTTGCGATAAATTAGATGGTAAAATACATGTTTTTCCGAACACTAATTCGTAAGGTGTAAAACCCGTTTCGGTGTGCACAGAGGTATTAAAAGAAAAGCTCCAAAAAGGTAGCCATGAGCTCCATGTGTCTGAGCGGTTATCAGTCTGAATTCTTAAATAGTTACCTAATACTTTGTGCGTGTTTTCGAGAGCTCCAATCGACTGATGATGGTAGGCAGTTGACAACAATTTTTTAATATTTAAAAGTTTACATACCTCAGTAAATACAGCTGACGTGAATTCCGAACCGCGATCTGTCGCGATGACCTTCGGTATCCCATACACTAGAATAAATTTTTCTACAAACTTTCTCGCTATCTCTGTTGCACTTTTTGTTAGTAACGGACAAGTTATGACATATTTGCTTAACTCGCATTGGATCGTCAATATATAACAATAGTTATTTACGTCTCTATCTAAAGGTCCTACTATATCAACAAATACCTTTTCAAACCCTGAATTTGCTGTTGTTGTCACTTCCATCGGCTCTTTTGTGTATTTTGCAGTATGTTTCTGTTTTTGGCATTTATCGCACCGTTTTACAAAATTTTTTAACATCGCTATATAAACCTGGCCAGAAATAATATTTTCTGATATTATTAATCATTCGTCTAATGCCTGCGTGGCCACTCGTAGGCAAAAGGTGAAAGTCATTTAAAATAACTTTTCTGTCATCTTTATTGTCAATTCGCGAAACATTTTTTAGTATACATAATCGTGGTCCGGACCACTTATTTTTACTTTTTATTTCTGTAGCTAGCTTCTCTACAAAAATATTATTATTATTGTTTTTCAAAAAATAAACTTCTTCGATATTTATTTCTTTACACATACGACTCAGTTCTCTCACAAAAGCGCTTGGCGTCGGTTGCGATTGAGATACTGGTTTTATATAAATTGTCTTTTTCGAAGGTATATAACATAACATAGAACTTTCATGCGTAATTTCATTCGCCTTCCTTAATTGTACAAGGCTTACATAATCAATAAATCTTAATTCTACAGAATCGTCCGTTTTGTTATATGTTTCCACGATTTTTGGTTGATCAGACCAACTATCGGTAGGAACAATAACATCCCGTGGATTCTTATCTAACCTTTTACACTGTGCTCTTGTCATGACATTCACAACACATTTATTCAATTCTTTCAACTCTTGAGATGTCACACATAACCTAGATAACGCGTCTGCAGCCCCAGAATACCATGTGCCTTACATGGCAAGGAATTAAAAACAAAGAATTTGTTCCGATTGTTCTTGCCTAATCGTAAAGTTATGTTTACATATCCTATTGCACGAACCTTTCCACCTAATCCATTAATCATAATATTCTCTTTATGGATTGGAATATTTTGTTCCAAGACACGTGTGTACTTAATAGCCGATATGGATGCGCCGGTATCAACTAACCAATAATATTCCGAATTATTAAAAGTTGGTAATTTAACATAACATACATTATCACACGCTAAAATATGTTCGTTAGTCACGAAAAAACTGGTTTTCCGTCCCATTTTCAAATGAGGTACTGGGCTTATTTTCTGGTTCTGCCATCCGTACATAATGGGAATTAGATTTACGATAATTATTTACCGATCTTCCCCTTGAAACTCGAGTCGATGACTGACCGCGCCATACTCTTGTAGGTGTTGGAAAAACTCGCGGCTGGTACCTATTTTGACCTCTATAGTTATTATTATAGTACATACCTGGATTATTATACCCACGCTGTCGCTGATTGGTGTACTTACCTCGATAATTTTGAGGTTTTCTATTTGTTCGCATCGTTAGTAGCTCTGCACTGGAACCGGGCTCCAGAGAGATATCCTCGTCCACTGCCGCCTGAACAGCATCTTTTAAGTACTCGTAGTTCCTGGCTGATATGACAGTGCTCAATCTACGGTTTCGCAATCCTTCATTAGCGTATAGTTGGCAGCCTCACCATTGAATTAGAAGGTTTTGACTAGGTCAAAAAATTGTTAGTAAATAGTGATAAATAGTGAACTATAGCATATAAATAGTGATACTATGGTTCAAAAGATATTTGAGTATCTTGGTGAGGCTGCTATCTTGACGTCAAGCTAGCAGACACTTTAAGAAATACAGTTCGTATCAATGTGATGTATATGCCAAAAAATTGTTAGGAAATAGTGAATCGTATACGCAAAATTTCAATAATATTGCTTCAGTACAAGCCGAGATATTACGATCTCAAAGTGGGCTGCTAACTTGACGTTTCTGGCAATGGCGATTCCAGAGAAACGGGTACAAGTTATAAACAAATAAATATATCAAAAAATTGTTAGTGAAATTGTGATTCTTACGAAATAAATAAAAAAAGAATTCTTCATTGCTATTTTCTAAAAATCGAATGTTAACTTCTACATAGTACTCTGAATATAGGCTGTCGATCAATATTGAACTTTGCTCCACAGTAATAAGGTTTAAACTTGATCGCAATCATGAGGTGAGTACTATCAAGCTAAGACACCTTAAGAAATACAGTTCGTATCAATGTGATTTATATGCCAAAAAATTGTTAGGAAATAGTGAATCGTATACGCAAAATTTCAATAATATTGCTTCAGTACAAGCCGAGATATTACGATCTCAAAGTGGGCTGCTAACTTGACGTTTCTGGCAATGGCGATTCCAGAGAAACGGGTACAAGTTATAAACAAATAAATATATCAAAAAATTGTTAGTGAAATTGTGATTCTTACGAAATAAATAAAAAAAGAATTCTTCATTGCTATTTTCTAAAAATCGAATGTTAACTTCTACATAGTACTCTGAATATAGGCTGTCGATCAATATTGAACTTCGCTCCACAGTAATAAGGTTTAAACTTGATTGCAATCATGAGGTGAGTACTATCAAGCAAAAAAGTGAAATTTATATCTTTTGACTGTGTCAATAGTCATATCCTCGGTGCAAGGCTATTGATTTGGTATAAGTAAACAAATATTTTTCTACTTACTTTTTTAATTTATTTTTTATTAAATATCATCAAAAAAAATTTGATTGTGTAATTCTACTCTAATAATAATTAATACTAGTACTCTAATCATCGGTAATACCACAGCCTAGAGAGTATTCTTCTTACAGTCGGACATCGCCCTTTGTGTTGGCGCAAAAGCCGCCGTTCGTCTAGCTAGACAGTTGACGCAACGACTAAAAGTGTAAGGGTTTGCACGATGTAATTTGCCTTTTCGAATTTTAAAAATATATAGGAAAAATAAGATAGACACTTAAAAATTCTTGTTTTATTCTTTGAATTATTTATTGTCATTTTTTCTAGAAGGTAAGAATATTTTTTTCAAATTTGTCTCTTTTCCTTCTTTTAATGCTCTTAAAATAAGGAAAAGAAAAAGTTTTTCTTAGTATTTTCTCTTTTTTTTCTTCTTCTTGCATCATAAGTGCGAGGAATTATAGGAATTATGAAAAGGATATGGAAAGGATGTATGATAATCATAATTTTAATTGTAAATCATTACTAATTTAGGGCTAAATAAGTATAAAATAAATCTTAAATTAGTACTCAATTAGGAAATAATAATGAAAAAATAAGTTCCAAGATGGCGGCTGACAACTTTTTTGTTTATGGGCCGATTTCGATGAAATTCGGTTTTTGGTACCATTTTGACGCAAAAATAACAACGCAATGTTGAAAATATTAAAAAATTCAAGATGGCGGCCAACTTTTTTGTTTGCGGACCGATTTCGATTAAACTCGGTTTTTGGTAGTATTTTGGCAAGAAAACAGCAACGCAATGTTAAAAAAAATAAAAATTCAAGATGGCGGCCAACTTTTATGTTTGCGGACCGATTTCGATGAAACTCGGTTTTTGGTAGTATTTTGACAAGAAAACAGCAACGCAATGTTAAAATGTTAAAAAAATCAAAATGGCGGCCAACTTTTTTGTTTGCGGGCCGATTTCGATGAAACTCGGTATTTGGTAGTATTTTGACAAGAAAACAGCAACGCAATGATAAAAAAAATAAAAATTAAGATGGCGGCCAACTTTTTTGTTTGCGGACCGATTTCGATGAAACTCGGTTTTTGGTAGTATTTTGACAAGAAAACAGCAACGCAATGTTAAAATGTAAAAAAATTCAATATGGCGGTCAATTTTTTTGTTTGCGGGCCGATTTCGATGAAACTCTGTTTTTGGTAGTATTTTGGCAAGAAAACAGCAACGCAATGTTAAAAATGAAAAAAATTCAAGGTGGCGGCCAACTTTTTTGTTTGCGGGCCGATTTCGATGAAACTCGGTTTTTCGTAGTATTTTGGTAAGAAAACGGCAACGCAATGTTAAAAATTAAAAAAAATTCAAGATGGCGGCCAACTTTTTTGTTTGCGGGCCGATTTCGATGAAACTCGGTTCTTCGTAGTATTTTGGCAAGAAAACAGCAACACAATGTTAAATTTTTAAAAAAAAAAACAAAAAACCGACTTCAAAAAACCTACCTCGAAAAAGCAAGAAATAATATTCGTAATAATAAAAACACGTCTATTGAAGTCGGGTGGGGCTGGAATACCTACAGATTCCTTTTTTTATTCTAAAAGCCCCGCCCGACTTCAATAGACGTGTTTTTATTATTACGAATATTATTTCTTGCTTTTCGAGGTAGGTTTTTTGAAGTCGGTTTTTTGTTTTTTTAAACAATTTTTTATTTTTAGTGTAGGTACCTTTTGTATTAGGTAGTGTAGGTATATTATTTAGGTAGAAAATTCGGCTCAGCCAAACGTGATTTAATCGCGGAGAAACATACATACATGCGGGTCAAACTGAGAACCTCCTTTTTTTAAGTCGGTTAAAGAACTACACTTAAGATATCCCGTTTCCAACAAAAAAATAATTATCTTATTCAGTTCATAAACAAAGAAGTTATACGACTGATCATCGAGGTAGTTCACACAAAATCATACTATTTTCGTACTTTTTTCAAGATTACTTGAAAAGTACCGAACCGATTTCAAAATTTCAAAAAATGGGACCAACTTGGAAGTTTACCTAATGTAATAACGTTTAAATCATTTCAATCGGTTCAGCCATCTTCGAGTAATCGGTGTATATACAAAAAACAAAAAAAAAACGGGTCGAATTGAGTACCTCCCTCCTTTTGAAGTCGGTAAAAATAAAAAAATACAAGATGGCGGCCAACTTTTTTGTTAGCGGGCCGATTTCGATGAAACTCGGTTTTTCGTAGTATTTTGGCAAGAAAACAGCAACGCAATGTTAAAAATGTAAAAAATTCAAGATGGCGGCCAACTTTTTTGTTTGCCGACCGATTTCGATGAAACTCGGTTTTTGGTAGTATTTTGGCAAGAAAACAGCAACGCAATGTTAAAAAAAAATAAAAATTTAAGATGGCGGCCAACTTTTTTGTTTGCGGGCCGATTTCGATGAAACTCGGTTTTTAGTAGTATTTTGACACAAAAACAACAACTCAATGTTAAAAATGTAATCTTGCTTTTTTTTTACATTCTTAACATTGCGTTGCTGTTTTCTTGCCAAAATACTACCAAAAACCGAGTTTCATCGAAATCGGTCCGCAAACAAAAAAGTTGGCCGCCATCTTGAATTTTTTACATTTTTAACATTGCGTTGCTGTTTTTTTGCCAAAATACTACTAAAAACCGAGTTTCATCGAAATCGGCCTGCAAACAAAAAAGTTGGCCGCCATCTTGAATTTTTTACATTTTTAACATTGAGTTGCCGTTTTCATGTCAAAATACTACCAAAAACCGAGTTTCATCAAAATCGGCCCGCAAACAAAAAAGTTGGCCGCCATCTTAAATTTTTATTTTTTTTAACATTGCGTTGCTGTTTTCTTGCCAAAATACCACGAAAAACCGAGTTTCATCGAAATCGGCCCGAAAACAAAAAAGTTGGCCGCCATCTTGAATTTTTTACATTTTTAACATTGAGTTGCTGTTATCTTGTCAAAATACTACCAAAAACCGAGTTTCATCGAAATCGGCCCAATAATCAAACAAAAATACACAAATATCAACAAATACATCAATGTGCGGCCGCCATTTTGAATTCCAAATCTAATGTCAAAATCGTGCCAAAAACACTTTTTCATGACACCAACATCAAAAAATTGCAAACACTACTTTCAATATAATATAACCCAATCAGAAGCGTAAGCCCTGACGGGATAGGGCCCGAGATGCATACATTGCCAAAGTATGGGCTCTTGGGCCCTCCCACCCCCCTTCTATACCGCACCACCCCGCACGATTGCTCTGTCTAGACTCTAGACGCCTCCGATGGCCGACTGTATGAAGACTATCTCTCGGCTGTGGTAATACTACTCTCAGTTCATTTATTTAGTTATTTATTCGGTAAAAACTAGAAATATATTCTACTTATATCATGTACTTCCTACCTACTTACCTACCTACTGATTACTAATTTCATTATAAATCTCACCAAATAGGTACCTAAGGTTAAAGTTTCAGTTACTAAAAAAAAATACAAAATATTCATTTTCAAAAAATTACAGGTTAGGGTATTTTCATTAGACTCCTCCCTTTAAGTTATAGTTTTAACTTTAGGTACCTAATTGGTAGTAAAATATTAGTAGTTTTTCCTAAACTAAATAAATGAACTGAGAGTAGAGTATTAAACGACCAAATTTTTTTTTATGAGATTTAATCAAACATTTTTTGATTGTGTCAATACTCTAAAAAATAAAAAAGTGGGTAGAAAAATATTTGTTTACTTATACCAAATCAATAGCCTTGAACCGAGGATATGACTATTGACACAGTCAAAAAATATAAATTTCACTTTTTTGCTTGATAGTACTCACCTCATGATTGCAATCAAGTTTAAACCTTATTACTGTGGAGCAAAGTTCAATATTGATCGACAGCCTATATTCAGAGTACTATGTAGAAGTTAACATTAGATTTTTAGAAAATAGCAATGAAGAATTCTTTTTTTATTTATTTCGTAAGAATCACAATTTCACTAACAATTTTTTGATATATTTATTTGTTTATAACTTGTACCCGTTTCTCTGGAATCGCCATTGCCAGAAACGTCAAGTTAGCAGCCCACTTTGAGATCGTAATATCTCGGCTTGTACTGAAGCAATATTATTGAAATTTTGCGTATACGATTCACTATTTCCTAACAATTTTTTGGCATATAAATCACATTGATACGAACTGTATTTCTTAAAGTGTCTGCTAGCTTGACGTCAAGATAGCAGCCTCACCAAGATACTCAAATATCTTTTGAACCATAGTATCACTATTTATATGCTATAGTTCACTATTTATCACTATTTACTAACAATTTTTTGACCTAGTCAAAACCTTCTAATTCCATGGTGAGGCTGCCAACTATACGCTAATAATCCTTCGGCAAACTGTTTTATTGCTTGTTCCTCATTTAGGCTTTTTAATACCTTGTATTTATTTTCATCGCCGTGCGATTGCGAAATCGTGAGATTTACAAATAAATCAGACATCATTTTACCGTACTCCTCAGTTGTCATATTATTTTGTTTTAAAGACAATAATTTCTTTTGAAGAGAAGTAGCAGATTGTAAGGGTAGTAATTTTTTCCTCATATCTTTTAATAACTCTGTTACACTGGCATAGTTATTTTCTAATTTAAGCTTCGCAGCTTGTGACAGACGACTTTTCAGTACAAATGTAATTAATTCATTTTTTGCTTCATTTTTCAATTTAGACTCGTAATACTCAATGCCGTCTATTAGCTGCTTTGTAACCGTCAATTCATCTGTCATAAGCGGGCATAAATTAAATGCAGTTTTAAAATCGAAATCCATTTTTAAATCCTTTTTTTCTAACTGTTTACACAAATTACTTATTTCTTGGTAAATTTCTTCAAACTTTTTAGACAAGCTTTTAATATTCAATATTTCACTTTCATTAGTGGATAAAACTAATCCTTTATTAAATTCTCTTACTAATTCGTTATACTTTTCCTTTATAACTTTAGCCTCATTTAACTTTTTTATAACAATATCTCCTTCCCTTCGTTTAGGGCCAATTTTAACTAAATAAGTACGAATCTCTACTAACTCATTTATCAAGAGTTCAAATTTACTATCCATAACATCGCTTGTATAATGCGAGATGCTTACCCTTAAATATAGAAATACGATTTACTTACGGTTCACATAGCATTGATAACATAATATTTGTAGCGCACCTTATGGTCCATATTTAATTATTCATACGAAGACACTATATTCACTTGTATAATTTCACTGCAGTTTTTATTTATTTATTCAGCGCACTTTTCACTCACTTACTTCGTAATAACGTTCTCTCTCAGCTACGGTACAGGAGCATCCGCATCCGCTCCAATTCTGCTCAACCGCATCGTTTGACCTTGGGCTCTTCTCTCAATCCTCTTATTAAAACATTTATTGATGTATCGAGCCAATAAACAAATGATTCCAAAGGCTATCATAGCCACTAACATGGCCAAGTATAAATCTACCATAACCAAGTTATACTCGTGGTGCTGGCTGATTGTGTTTTTGAAACCCACCTGGGTTAGATCGCTCTCCGAGGGCACAGGTTTGTTCACCGCAGATTTACACATTTTTATTAATTTTTAAACGTCAGTCTCTCGTAACAAGAACAAAATAATAGTCTGAGAAATTCATTTTCAATTACGACTCACTGGAGACACGTAACGCGATCTGTGCCTGCGCCCGCGGCCCGAAAATGGCCGGGTCGCCATATAGGGACGGCGCTAGGGAGATGTAATGAAACCACGAGATCGGTACAAAGACTGGCTATATTGAATAAAATGCATGATTATATATTGGTTACATGTTCTTAATAATATAGATTTATACTACATCCCTTACAATACTAATAATAATAACAGGGGGCATTCCTTTCGATCTCGCGGGTCAAGGTTTCCACCGCCCTCACAAAGAGGACACAAACGTCCCCGTTCCCCTTCCGCCCATAGAGGTGATAAACGAAGACGACAATGACTCACGGTCATTCCAAGCCGGTCAGTTGACACACTACTACAATCGTTGGGAGAAAATGGGAGCACCAGACTTCCTTCTCCAAATAATAAGAGGATACCGCATTCCATTTGCGCACAGACCTCCTCTCATAATTCCAAATGTATTAAGCGATCGTCGTCGCACATTAGAGTCCGTGGACATGACTACCGCTATTGCTCAAATGAAGAAGCAAGGTGTCTTGGATACGGTCGCTGCCTCGCCAAGTTTCATATCACCCATGTTCCTAGTGCCAAAGAGCGATGGGTCCCTTCGTCCCATCTTCAATCTCAGAATGCTGAATTATTACGTGTTAGCCGACAAGTTCCGACTTATAAACATGTATCGCATACCCGACTTTCTGCATGCAAGGGACTGGATGTGCAAGGTCGATCTCACCCAGGCATATTTTCATCTGCCGATTGCAAAATCCCACAGGCGGTTCTTACGCCTTCTATACAATGGCGAAATACTAGAAATGACGTGCCTGCCATTCGGGTTAAGCACGGCGCCCAAAACCTTCGCTTGCCTAACAAATTGGATTGCTCAAATAATGCGAGAAAAGGGTGTAAGGATAGTGGTTTACCTGGACGACTACCTCATAGTCCACCAAGATCCAGAAGTTCTGAACAGGCATGTAAAGATGTTGTTAGATACACTAACGTATCTTGGGTTCCAAGTAAATTACAAAAAATCTATTCTTATCCCTCAAAAAACCTTAAACTATTTGGGAATAGTGTGGGATCCATGGGCAAACCGGAAATGCTTACCGAACGAGAAACATTTGACTGTGTACCGAAAACTAACACAGTTTCTAATTGTGGGCAAAGCAACTCCGAAAGAACTGCAAAGCCTTGTCGGTCTTCTAAATTTTATCAGCTTTGTTGTGCCTCGAGGCAGACTAAACCATCGGGCAATGCTCAAATTCCTAAATTCTCTGCCGAAGTGTCAAAGCACATCGAGAAAATACATTCTCCCTCGCAGTGTAATCATGGAGATACAATGGTGGCTCAAAAACTATCAGCAGACAGCACCATTGCACGTGCCGCCACCAACATTCTTTCTTACAACAGATGCCTCAGATGTGGCTTGGGGTGCACAGATAAACAATGTTCCTCTTTCGGGCACTTGGAGTACGGAAGAGCAAGATCTTCACTGCAACAACAAAGAAATGTTGAGCATTCTCAAGGCTCTAGAACACGAAGGAGAGAATATGAAGCAAGCTTCTGTCCTGATTCAGTCAGACAATCGTACCGCTGTTGCTTATCTTCGCAACGAGGGTGGCATGAAATCTCAGTCCTTGATGGACCTCACATATCGAGTCCACAACATTTTAGACAAGCACCAGATCCAATTCAGAATTCACTACATACCTGGCAAATTCAACAGTCATGCAGACCACTTGTCCAGACACCGCAGGCCCCCGGAGTGGCACCTGTTGCCAAATTGCACAGACGTGATATTTGCCAAATGGGGCACGCTCGTGATAGACTTGTTTGCCTCCAAACATGCACGAGTCGTAGCGAACTACGCAACACTGGACCTGAACGACAGCGAAGCCATGTTCCACGATGCTTTCAGCGTGAAGTGGACCTTCCCACTGGCTTGGGTATTTCCACCACCATTCCTCATTCCTCGGATGTTAGCTCACCTCGACCAAGCCCACGGAACATACCTGATCGTGGCTCCCCGTTGGGAGAAAGTCTTTTGGAGAGCGGACCTCAAAGCAAGAGCGACCGCAGCCCCGTTCGTTCTGAAGGATCTGGAACGACGCCTAGTGGACATCTCAACCGGCCTTCCACCTCCCAAGGTAAGGGAAATGACCCTAGAGATCTGGAGATGTGGGGGTGGACAAGTAAGATAAACTCATGGAACCCTGTTCAGAAAGAGCTTCTTATGAAATCGTGGCGACCATCAACTAGAAAAACGTATAATGTTGCTTGGAAACGCTGGTTAGAGTGGGCAAACTCGCATAATATAGATCCAACGAATCCTCAAGGTTCTGAATTGGCACAGTTTTTAGCAGACTTACACCTCAATTTAAAATTCTCATATAACACCATAGTTTTATATAAATCCGTAATTTCTACCTTGTGCAGTGTGGACATGTCCGGAAAATTAGGTGACGACGTTTTAGTTAAACATATTTTAAAATCGATTTCCAACAGCCATTTAAAATTATCAAAAGCTCCGGTTTGGGACGCAAATGAACTTACCACTTTTTTAAGCAATTATTCTATAGATTCAAATAATATCTTCCAGACATTTGCCACACTGCAACATTATTATTATTGTGCTCTGGACGAAGAGTCCACGACCTCACGTTGCTTTGTGTTGATAGTAGTCACTGTACTATTCAAGATGACGTAGTGATTCTCTGGCCCCAGTTCGGTTCCAAGACTGATTGTAGGGAATACAGACAGTCTGGGTGGAAACTTTTACATAATCCTCAAAATGACAATCTTAGTCCTTCGTTGTGGGTAAATAAAACCATAAAAATTCTAAATGAAAGGCGCTTGAAAAGTCAATCTTATAATTTATTTGTAACATTGAGAGGGTCTCCAAAAGCCGCGTCGCGTACGGTTATAGCCGGATGGATAAAATCCTTGTTGAAGGAAGCTGGCATCGTCGCTCCCCCAGGAAGCATACACTCCGCCGTTGCATCGCGAAACTGGGTAGACAACTATCCTCTTGACGATATATTAACACAAGGCAACTGGAGGTCAGAAAATACTTTTAAGAAATTTTACTGTCGAGAAGTTATTGGTTCAGGAATAAGCTCGACCGCATCAGTTAAAGAGATGTTCAACCCTATAAATTAATTCATATTCAAATTAATTAACAGAATGTAAAATTAAAGCTAATCATTTAATCTAATAGCTAATTGTACTTAAACTAAATGTAAAATCGTAACTAATCGTATTCAATTTAATTTATAGAAAAGTTAATCATTGATTTATGTAGTATTATTAAGAAAATTAACTAAATAATTTATAGAAAATTTTGAATCGCTGTTGAATATCGAGAATAAAGGTAATTCCATTGTACCAAATTGAATTGTATTCTGATAATTAATAATATTAAAAAGAAGCTAATAATATACAGAGATGTGCAAAATACTTTATTAAAAGTATTTAAATATAAAATACAAATAGTTGGATATTTTTTGTATTTCAAATAAAAATACAAAATGGTTTTCAAAAAAGTATTTAAATACAAAATACAAAATACGTATTTTCAAAATACTTTTTTCAAATAAAATACCTTTTTTCGTAATTTATTTTTTATTATTGATATTATTTTTATTAACAGTTACAAGTGTACTACCACAGTAGGTACTACACAGTCCATAATAATTAATTAGAAGACGTTATCTTTATCTTTTGCAATAAACAAAAAAAACCGGCCAAGTGCGAGTCGGAGTCGCGCACGAAGGGTTCCGTACCTAAAAACGGCAAAAAAATCACGTTTGTTGTATGGGAGCCCCCCTTAAATATGTATTTTATTATGTTTTTTTAGAAAAGTACAACATCGACTCGACTATAATGTATGGAACAGCTGATTTTTTTTTCGCGATTTCGTGGTTGGCCCCATAGTAAAAGTTGTTCATTTACGTGGTCTGAAATCCCCATTTCATGTTTAGATATACTTAAAAATTAACCGTGTATATAAAGTTAAAATGACACGCTTACAACACACTTACCACAAACAAGCAAAAATAAAAAAGCTTTTTAAAAAATAAGAAAAACCTTCAAAAACCTAAAAATAAAAACAAAAACAGCTTCAAATAACTCTAAAAGGCAAGAAGTAATATTAAAATCACCAATACGCATATCAATTTTAATAAAAAAAAGGTCTAGTGAAGTCGTGTGGGTGGAATTTTAGAATAAAAAAAGTTGTCCTCCATCGAGCCCAACCGACTTCAATAGACGTTTCTTTTATTAAAATTTATATGCGTATTTGTGATTAGGATTACAATATTATTTCTTGGTTTTTGGAGCTATTTGAAGCTGTTTTTGTTTTTATTTTTAGGTTTTTGAAGGAGGTTTTCTTTTTTAGGGTTCCGTACCCAAAGGGTAAAAACGAGACCCTATTACTAAGACTACGCTGTCCGTCTGTCTGTCTGTCTGTCACCAGGCTGTATCTCATGAACCGTGATAGCTAGAAAGTTGAAATTTTCACAGATGTATTTCTGATGCCGCTATAACAACAAATACTAAAAACAGAATAAAATTAATATTTAAGGGGGCTCCCATACAACAAACGAGATTTTTTGCCGTTTTTGCTCGATATTAAGAACGATAGCAGGTAGACAGTTGAAATTTTCACAGATGACGTATTTTTGTTGCCGCTATAACAACAAATACTAAAAACAGAATAAAATTAATATTTAAGGGGGCCCCCATACAACAAATGTGATTATTTTGCCGTTTTTTGCTCGATATTAATAACAACAACAGGTAGACAGTTGAAATATTCACAGTATTTTTGTTGTATTTTTGTTGCCGCTATAACAACAAATACTTAAAACAGAATAAAATACATATTTAAGGGGGGCTCCCATACAACAAACGTATTTTTTTGCCGTTTACTAGTACGGAACCCTTCGTGCGCGAGTCCGACTCGCACTTGGCCGGTTTTTTTTAAAGCTTTTTTTACTATGGCACCAAAAATGTATCATGGTAAAAAACAAGTTATAATGTACTATTAGAGCGGCGGTAATCTTAAAAAAGACGCTTAGAAAACACTTTTCGTACAAGTCATCTCGGAAATATGAAAATTTGGTATCGTTGCATTCAGTACTATGCCCTCATCACAAATATATAAGATGACAAGTGCGAAAGTGGTGGGGGTAGAAACTGTGACGTCATAAAGTTTTCAGTACAAAGATTTTTTTTTTCATATTATGTGGTATTTCAAATGAAAGGGCTTTGTGAGTAGATTGCGAATATATAACACACTATAACATTTTCACTACTTTGTCTAACAAATTATTAGCAAACGTCAGAAAATTTCGCAATTCAGAGTCGCCATTGAACAGGTCTAGCTAGATTGAAAACGACTGAATTGATTTTTACAAAATATATAACAAATAACTCTGCACATACTCTTTTCGAATGTCTAAAGGTAATTGACCAAAGATATTTAAAAATAAGAAAAGTACATCAGTTTTAATAACAGCATAATTTTCTGCTTTTTCTAAATTCTCAGATTCCTTTAATAATTAATAAAAAATAAATAAATAAACTTTCGTATGTTTATCCTTACTTTTTCTATTTAGTAAACAGTATTTAACAGTTTCCATGCTTCTTTTAAATTTAAATCACTATAAAAAATGTGTTAACAATTTCTTTAGTATTCAATGCGTGGAAAACCATTTGTTGAATTTTATACATGATTATTTCAAAAAAGAATTGAGTATAGTTTGTTTACCAAATAGGACAAGTAAGGATAACTAAAAGTAATGACAAACACACATGGAAAACACACACAGTTGCTCGGAGACCTAAATAACGTGACGAAACTCAATAGGCAAAAGTTATTTATAAAAAATCAAAACAATACACAAAAATCACAGTCTTTCTAATGGGTATAAAAGGGGCTTAACGGGTGTAAATAATCATTCATAAAATACAACAAATGTTTTACCACGCATAGAATACCAAAAATATAGTAAATTGTTAATAATATTTGATTGAATAAGACAACATATTTTAAAATAGTGATTAAGTTTAAAAGAAGTATCTTAAGTGTCAAAATTTGGTTATTTAAACCTTTGTCTGTTTATCCTAACTTGTCCTAGTAAGGATAAACATACGAAAGTTTATTTATTAATTTTTTTAATTAATTTTAACGGAATCTGAGAATTTAGAAAAAGCAGAAAATTATGCTGTTATTAAAACTGATGTACTTTTCTTATTTTTAAATATCTTTGGTCAATTACATTTAGACATTCGAAAAGAGTATGTGCAGAGTTATTTGTTATGTATTTTTGATGACGCAGGGCGGGTGTATTTGTAGGTAATGTTTGTGAAACCGTATCGAGAAAAAATATTTTTTTTTATTACAAAAAGAATATGTAGATTTTCTCGCTAATGTAGATTTATATAAAAAACATTGTTTTTGTTTTAGCTCTTTTTGCGAATTTTTGTTTTTTATTTTTCATTTAATTATTAATTACGTTGTATTTTATTGTTTAATAATTTTAAGTAGTTTTGTAAGTCCTTTTTTCGCCTGAAACACAGGTTAATCCTAGTTCAGGCACATTTTATTTCTTTTCCCTATATTATCTATGTTTAGACTTGTTGTAAATAGTGATTTAAGATTATTTCAATAAAGATTTATTATTATTATTATTATTTTGTAAAAATCAATTCAGTCGTTTTCAATCTGGAGCTGTTCAATGGCGACTCTGAATTGCGAAATTTTCTGACGTTTGCTAATAATTTGTTAGACCAAGTAGTGAAAATGTTATAGTGTGTTATATATTCGCAATCTACTCACAAAGCCCTTTCATTTGATATACCACATGGTATGAAAAAAAAATACTTTGTACTGAAAACTTTATGACGTCACAGTTTCTACCCGCACCATTTTCGCGCTTGTCATCTTATATATTTGTGATCAGGGCATCGTACTGAATGCATCGATACCACATTTTTGTATTTCCGCGAAGACTTCTGCGAAAACTAACCTCAAACCTTGTTTTACCGCCCTACTATATGGGCAACAGCGTCGCTTAACCAATTTGCAACAAAATTCGTGTGCACGCGTATCGCCCCTGCACGAACTAATCGTATGTGACAGCGGGCGCGGCGTGCAAGGGATTTTAACCTTAGCAGTGGTTAAGCGACGCTTGCCCATGGTACAACGAAATTTTCTCACTTTAGTGCATCATAACTTGTTTTAATGGGATATATTTTTTTGGTGCCGTATTATAAGTCAACCCTAATGATAATAATATCTCGAGAAAGAAAATTTTAAATTTGTCGCGGGTTTGAGATGACACGACTCGTTGGCCAGACTCTACTTGGAAACAAGTTTCGTTTCTGTACCACTGTTTTTTTAAATTGGGCCAACAAACTGCAGACTAATTTATTACAATCGCTCTAACTTGGGATCTTTGAAGCTTTTAATAAATATTCGTGTTAAAACCGGTCAAATAAATAAAATATAGTATAAAATAACTTCATATTATTTCACAGATTTTTAACACTAGCATTTGTTCAAAGAGATCATCCTTAATATTATACGCAGATCGGCATACGTGTCCCACGACTGCCTAGTGTACAACTCTTTAGCGATTAGTCTGCTGAAATGCACCCATTAGAACCCGAATTAGATAGAAAATAAGCGAAATGTCATGACAAATTTCCGAGCTCTGTGATTGGTTGTTTTGTTTTGTTTGACATTGACATGACATACCTATACCACAGAGAATACATAGAGATAAGTAATTTGTATTTTAAAAATACAAAATACTTCATAAAAAGTATTTCAAATAAAATACAAAATACATTTTGAAAAAAAGTATTTCAAATACAAAATACAAATACGTATTTTGTATTTTGTATTTGTATTTTAAATACATGTATTTCAAATAATTCACATCTCTGATAATATATATATAGTTCTCTCTCGCATAAGCTGCTTTTTATTAATCCTATCACATTGGCGTTTCTTCACCAGGCGATAACAAACATGTCTCAATATTTTAAGCTTCTAATAACGGTCAAGTGGTTTAGTAGACGCGTTTTACCTGAAATAAAACGCATATTAAACTACTTACCTTATTAGAAGCTTAGTTTTACTTCTGCCTGGTAAATATTTCGACGCAATGACGAACGAGTGGACGCAACGCAACCAAGTCGCTAGCGCCCCCACCACGCCTGGCGATGAGCGAGAGAGACAGCGATATACGGAAGTAAAGGAGGAAAAATAGGACGGGAAACGGATGTGCCTATCTCTATATTTTAAGCTTCTAATAAGGTAAGTAGTTTAATATGCGTTTTATTTCAGGTAAAACGCGTCTATTCTATAAAAAATACTTTTCTTGGTTAAAAATTACTCTATGGCGACCGATGACTCAAAGATTTGTCTGGTAGAATGCGCCCGCCCAATGTCAGAAACGTCACGTCACGTCACGTCACCAGTCATTGAAAAAAACCGAACGAAAAAGAAGCCGTGCCGCCGGTTTTGTTAAATAAAAACTCAAAATTCCTAATAAAATAATACAAATATTTGCAAATCAAAGTGGGTACCTATGTACCAACTTGTTAGGTACTGATTTGATTATTCGGTAAGTTATTTATTACTCAACAAACTTTGTTCACCAAATTATAAACAACAGACACCGAAGACTTTGTTTTTAACTTTAAAATCTTACAAATTGCAGTTTCAGTTACACTTACACTCAAAGATTACACCTGTGCTTCTTCATTTATGCAATACAATAAAGAAATATATTGTTTTAAGTATTTTTGAATTGTACAGCAGAACAACGATTTTAACAGTGTTCCAACCAAGTAGACAGAAGACACCTGATTTTGTAAATGTTGTAAATAAACGAGCACGGCGACCGCCCGGGGCGCCGGACATAATTACCATTTACCATTTAGCGACAAAATCGTTACATATGGTGACAACACATAATCACAACAACTTGGCAATATCTCGCCGAAATTTCATCGCTTGCTTACATGTGCCGTTTAAGATTTGGCCATTGTAAAATCCAGGGGCAGCCTTAGGGCGGTGCAAGCTGTGCGACTGCACTGGGCGCCCTCGTGTGTGAGGCTCCGAAAATGCCCGACCACCGGTCGACTATTAATTGTATTGTTGCCTGTTGACGAGTGACGACGTGACAAATGAAACTGACTAATAATCGCGCTGCGCTGCTGTTTTAATTACTATAAACAAGCAAGATTACAAGATTAGTAGGTGAAACTGACTAAAAATCGCACTGCGCGGCCGTTTTTAGCTGACAGGCAGAATTGAAAATCTTATAATCACAGTTAGAGGGCGCTTCATAGAAATGTCGCCCAGGGGCGCTGGTAGTGCTAAAACCGGCACTGCCAGTATCATATATTAATGTATTTCTGTGTCCTAAAATGCTAAATTGTGCTATTAGTAGTTTAAGTTTATGTATAATTTTGTGTAAGTTATTTAGCCTATACACCAGGCGCGGTCCCAGGGGGGGGGTCACAGGGGACATGACCCCCCCCAAAATCGTACATGTCACATAGAAAACGCTTCTAAAACTTACAAAAAAATGGTATTATTATTAGTGACCCCCCCCAAAATTTCGGGCTGCGACCGCGCCTGCTATACACATGCTGAAATTTTTTTGTATAGATATCAGAGTCAAATTTTTAAATTATGTACCTAATGATAAATGTTAATCTTAAATAAATATCGGTATCACTGATTTGCTTGTTGTTTAAGTAAGTAGTCTTCCACTATCACATTTCCAGAGTGTGACTTTTTAAATACCTGAAGTATTGTTTATTTCTTTAATTCATCAATGCCCATGCGAACGCTGTGTTAATTAACTGAAGTGTTGTTAATTTCTATAATACATATAAGTAGCCTATACCCAGCAGTAGGTGTTGTGCGGCTGATATAGGGTTACCATCCGTCCGGATTAGTCCGGACATGTCCGGACTTTTAGACTATTGTCTGGACTTTGTCCGGCTTAGTAATTTGTCCGGCTTTTTAAGATTGGGGGGTATACTAGTAAAAAATCATACATAGCAGTAGTGTTCGAAAGAGAAGTCCATACATTTGTATGGAATCTGGATTTGTCTGTGAAAATGTCCGGACTTTTATTAAAATGTCTGGACTTTTATTAAAATGTCCGGCTTTTTGTCAGGATTTACCAAATTTTGCAATGGTAACCCTAGGCTGATATGATGATAATAAGTAATAATTTTATTTTCTTGTCCTTTCCAGTAAGCCGTTATATTGAGAAACATCTGTTTTGCTTGCTATGAATAAAATGTCTCAGGTAAGTTTTATACTTATTTAATTTGTGAAAATTACACAATACTAAATAATATACTAGAAAAAATAAAATAGAAATATAAAAAATAATATAATATAAAAAAATATATAGCTATTTCACCTTTATCAATTGTCAAAATATCTGGAAAGAAATTTCAATTGAATGTCGAGGTAACTCCTCACATTGGTGAAATAACGCTGGCTTACAGCATAAGAGTTGGATTTACTAGGAAAAATTCGACGATGTCACTAGTAACTCGGTAGCTCAGCGGTCAGAGTGTTGGACCGGATATCCAAAGGTCGCGGGTTCGATTCCCGTCCGAGAATTGAACTGGTGCGAGTCGTATTTTTTCTAGTATATTATTTAGTATTGTGTAAAAATAGCATTGTTAATGCAAAAATCTCAAATATAAAAATTGTGAAAATCATTTATGTTAAAGAAATAACTGTAGTACTTACTTTGTATGTTGATCACACCTGTACTTATGTAATATAGTTTATGGCATGTTCTTGCAAATTCTTATCTTGTTGTTATGAAGATAAAATTGTAAACTGATTTATTACAAATTAACAGTTCTTTATACTTACAAAACATAGTGCAGATTTCTCATTCAATAAAAAAAAGAAATTGTAAAAGAGGGAATTAAATTGGGATAAACAGCCGCCATCCAGATGAACACTACACTTACTATTAAAAATTAAATATGAGCAATAGACGACTAAATCACAAGTCGTAAACTTATGTAAATCACAGATTTTGATGTATTGTATGGAATTGACAAGCTTATCGTACGTAATGCTTTAGTTTTACTCCTTATTTTAAAGCTTTAATAGTTAGCATAGTGTTGAAACTTGTTAGCGTAGTTGTTTCATGTATGTCGCTCAAAAAGGTTTAATATCATTGCAGCTAGAGAACATAGTAAATGCTTACAAAACTCTATCCAAAATACCGTCAGTGGTTGGAGGCAAGCTGATTAATAATGGTAGCAAGATAAGCTCCCAATGGTCAGTGCGGAATCTGGACAAAGGGAAGAACACAAAATTCTTGTACAACTATGTTCTGAACGACAGCTTCAATGTTATTGCGGAGAGTGAATTTGGGATTGACATCAGTAATGAGTGAGTAGAATAATATTAAATACAGTCAGCAGGACACCAGGGTATAGAAAAAATATCAAAAAAGATATGACCCTAGATTGCAGGACTTAAGTTTCAAATTGATTGATGAATTTACACAAAAAATTTGAATGTATTTTTTTAAAGAGATAATCAGAAATGTTTTATAAATATTACTAGTATTTAAATTGGTCCTTTTTTGAACTTTTAGGTGGTCCTTTGAACAAGAAGTACTATTTTTATTAAAAACTAATGAATGCCTGCCACTTTGTCTATGTGGACAGTTGTTTTTCTATCCCTCGGGAACCATGCTTTTTTCTGGATGAAAGGTACTTTTCCTGTATCCCTGACAATGTGAATGCAAAATTTCATGATGATCAGTTGAGTAGTTAAGATGTGGAGGCATAACAAACATAGTTTCGCATTTATAATATAAAAAAATATATAAGGTCAACACCTTGTAAGGTCAATGAAGATCAACGAGGTTTTTAGTTAAATATGTGGAGTTACAGTCACATCAAATACAATTTTTTTTTCGGTGAAAGAATGATTGAAATTGGACCAAAAATGACGAAGATAGAGCGATTTTCGTGTCGCATTCTCAAAAACGCCTCCTCAATTACACGCATTTACAGATATTGATATTGTATTTGATGTGACATACAAAATTTATATATTCATTGTCGTGTTGATCCTCATTGCCCCGGCCTATTCCACCACTGGGGAATATTGTGAAAAAAGGTTTGTTTTTCTATACATTTCTTCCTGATATGTCCCAGTGGTGGACAATGGTGTCCACCACTGGGGCATATCGGGAAGAAATGTATATAAAATAATAGATTGTCCATACTTTATTTTCTAATACCCCCCAGTGGGGGACCACAGAAATAGGCCATTGCCTGTGAGGGTTCTATACTACTTTAAATGATATAAAACCAAATATTCAAGATTGCTGTCATCTGTGTCACCTCAAGAGACTTTCAAGGCTGTAATCCGTGAGGAGAAGAATGGCAAAGATGCCAAGAAGCAGTATCTAGAGGTTTGGAAGAAGAACAATTTGGTGCACAGCATCGATCTCACTGCCTTGGACATACATGGAGATGTCTATACTGATGGTGAGATATACTAGGTCTGAGCTAGATCATCTTGGAATGAAATTGATACACAAGAATCAGAAGTACTTAGATAATTGTCGAATCACAATCTTTTCTTGAGAATGTTTCCAATTAGGGTTCCATTAATGACGTGAGGTGATTTTGGGATTTTTATAGGAGTAAGATCTAGATATCGTAAGATTAGGTTCGACTCCTTCACCCCCACATAAATCTCACGATCCGTATTTTTAGAGTGATTACGTAAATCTGTTTGCTTTGCCATATTTTGGTAGGTATGAAAAATGTTTAACTTAATTTAACCCAGTTTTTCGCGATACTGTTTCTGCAGAAAAAAAGTAACGTACGTGATATTTCCCCCCCCCCCCTTTCCCATGTGAGATTGGGTGAGATTCGGCTCGACCCCTAAATGCCTCACGTAATTAATGGACGCCCGTAGGGACATCTTATGATACAGTCATCATAAGATGTCCCTACTGCTGGGGTATAGGATAGGCCTTATGAGTTGATAAGGAGAATGGGCCATAACCCAGTTGTGCCCAATGCAGATTGGTGGGTATTAATATCTGATCAACGGCTCAAGATACCTTCTGAAGCACAGAGAAGCTAGAGAGAATAAGCCTTTGGTCACCCATATCGCCCTTGCAAAAGTTACTCAACTGCCACATAGTGACGTAAAAAAATTAGTAATGTAGTTTTGATCTAAAATCAAATAAAAATAAGTACCTACATGAAAGCAATGAAAACTTACAATGCTAATAATTTTCAGGAGAGTTTGGTAGTCTGGACTGGTCGCAAGACGAGAGTGCTATTGTGTACGTCGCTGAAAGGAAACTACCGAAGTACGAATCGTACGTCAAGAGGAAAGCCGAGGACAAACCCAAAATGAATGGCAGTGGCGAAACACCTCCGAGAAAGGTAAGTAAATTAATGTTGTGTGATGCGTATTGATAGTTTGTAGTCAAAACTTTAGTATTTGCTTAAAACATGGTAAAAAGTTTTTACAATTATTATGTGTAGTGTAGGTAGCGCACATGTTTGCTAATAATAAAAGTAGCATACAAATATAATAGGTATTAAGGTACAAACAAATGAATCTAAAAATATCAATTAATTACAATTATTATTTGATTTCAATCTACATTTAAAGACAATTTCTAATGTCCTCACTGCTGGGGTACAACAGCGACAAAATGAAATGAGCGTTCGTGGTACCAAAACACCAGAACATTGGACAAAAATCAACCTTATCTCAAGACTTTAAGGTGCATGCATTTTTATTAGTTCTCAGACAACATAATATGAAAATTCACTTTAATATAGAGATAAGGTTTATTTTTGTCAAAAACTCTGAACATTTTTTGATAGGTTTGAATGCTCATATAATTTGACGCTGAGTGTATTCTATTCACTAGCTTCCGCCTGCGACGTCGTCTGCGTGGACCCTTTGATCAGGATTAAAAGTATCAGGATAAAAATAAAAATCTTTTTTTTTAAATCCAGGTTGCAATGCAAAACGATATCTGCACGCGTAGCATGACCAACATCGAGATAAGATTCGACTCAGAGAACAATGGCTTGTCTACACCAAAATGTCACTTTTGTCGGGTTGAGATCGAGATACTCATGCTCGCATTTACAACTAGTAGACTCGTATTGTTCTTTGTCGTGGCCTAATGTCAAAAGTCGACAAACACGAGCTCTTCTCTTCAACTGACATTAATTTGACAGTTGAATCAGAGAAACTTGTCTACCACCCTTTGAGTAGTCGAGAAGGCCGAGAGAGAATCACAGACTAATAAGAAGATTCGAAATAGTTTTCTACGTATTTTATTTTTTATGAATCTAAATTTCGCAATAAAAATAAATCTAAATTATCCGTGCTTATATTTTATTCCTTAAAAACTTAAATTAAAATTATTTTCATACGTTGATTTTAATATTTCGTAATTTTCTCGTCATTTTACACAGATTACTAAATTAACAATTTCGTTAGTAGTCTGTGTTATCTTTTCAAAATACTCTCAATAAAAGAAAGGCAAACGAATTTATATCCATACAGCTATATTTATTAGTTTTAAGAGTTTAGCGTTGTGAAATCTATAGAAAGGAACGGTGCTTTATGAGAAATAAAGTAATTATTTTCTATTGGCAATATTATTCTTCTCGAACTCGAGAGAGCTTGTCTACGGAAGAGAACGCTTTCTTGAGTGCCTCTTTATCTTAGAACTTATAAAAAAAATGAGAATCATGTTTAAACTAAATTATTTCGGATCAAATTAGATAATTTTGACCTTTATTGGTGTTGAAATAAAAAGATTACCTTTAAAATTCACTTTTTTTTATTAAAAGACATTAAAAGGTTTCGAAATTCTGAGAACGAGTCCCACCTGTCTGTCAAACTGTGCTCAGCAATCGAGAAGGTCGAGACGACAAGTCTTCGTAGACAAGAGTCTTGTTTGCTCATGCTACGCGTGCAGGCAGTGTCCCATAGAAAAAAACCAAAGAATGTATAACGTTTCTGTTTTTTTTTTCAAAATGTAGGCATGTAATTAGTAAGTCATAAAAAATATTCATATTTTTACGAAGATTTATGTTTTAAGAGTTATTTACGTTTGAAAGTTTTTTTTGGTAACCCCGACACTAAATAGCAACACCAGTTTCACGACAATACGTTTCGTTAGCTGCGTTAGTGATACATATGAGCACCACAATGTACGAGTTGGAACCATCAAACGGAAAATCTGTGCATATGTCGCACGTAACAAAACGCTTTTGACAGTTGAGTTGACTGACATCCGGCAGACTTTTTTTTTAATGCGCAATCACTTGTGCCACAGAACAAATATACTCAGGGGAGACTTGTGAAATCGCTAACAAAGACGTCCGTTTCATCGATATGCTTTTGTTTTTTTTTCAATAATTAATTAAAGCTACATGAAGGAGTTAAAAAATAATGTTGCTACTGTTTTATGATTCAAGTAACATAAAGTGTTTATAGATAACAGAATTATGTTTATACACTTTTGGGTCTCATGTGCCTGATGTCCTTTCATACAAATCCGTTTAGCCGTTTTTGCGTGATTGAGTAAAAAACATCCAAATATCTAAACGTCCAAACTTTCACATTTATAATATTAGTAGGTTTAGGATGTTGAGCTATAAATCGTTTGTACTGTACAGTCAGGTTAACGAAACAGATTTCTATTAATGTTAAAAGTCGGACCTATTGTTACTTTTTAGGGTTCCCTACCCAAAGGGTAAAAACGGGACCCTATTACGCTGTCCGTCTGTCTGTCTGTCTGTCACCAGGCTGTATCTCATGAACCATGATAGCTAGAAAGTTGAAATTTTCACATATGTATTCATCATCATCATCATCATATCAGCCGCACGACACCCACTGCTGGGTATAGGCCTCCCCTAAGGTTCTCCACGACGATCGGTCCTGCGCTGCCCGCATCCAGTGGCTTCCCGCGACCTTCCCCAGATCGTCGGTCCACCTTGTCGGGGGCCTACCCACGGAGCGTCGTCCGGTGTGCGGGCGCCATTCCAGAACCTTTCCGCCCCAACGGCCATCAGTTCTTCTCGCTATGTGTCCTGCCCATTGCCACTTCAGCTGATCAATTCTTCGAGCGATGTCGGTTACTTTAGTTCTCCTGCGGATCTCCTCGTTTCTGATTCGATCACGCAGGGAAACGCCGAGCATGGCTCCATTGCACTCTGGCTGACCTTGAGCCTCCTTATGAGACCCATTGTTAGCGACCACGTTTCACTGCCGTAAGTCATCACTGGCAACACACACTGTTCATAGACTTTCGTCTTGAGACACTGAGGTAAATCGGACGCGAAGATTTTTCGAAGCTTCCCGAATGCTGCCCACCCGAGTTGGATTCGACGAGAGATCTCTTTCTCAAAGTTGGACTTACCTAACTGGACTGCCTGTCCTAGGTATACGTAGTGGTCAACAACTTCAAGAGTAGTGTTCCCAACATGAACTGGAGAGGGTACAACATGGCCATTTGACATAATTTTCGTCTTATCCATGTTCATCTTGAGACCCACTCTTTGGGAAGCACCACGGAGATCTTCGAGCATTATGTTCAGGTCTTCCATGGTCTCAGCCATAAGGACTATATCATCGGCAAAACGAAGGTGTGTTAGGTACTGGCCATTAATGTTGATGCCGAGTCCTTTCCAGTCCAAGAGCTTAAAGATGTCCTCCAAAGCAGCTGTGGAGAAATAACGTCTCCCTGTCTCACACCACGCTGCAGTTGGATAGGACGTGTGCTCTGGTTCTGTACTCGGATCGACATGGTGGCATTTTTGTATAAGTATCTCAACACCAAGATATACCTATAGTCCACTTGGCACCTTTGGAGAGACTGCAGCACCGCCCAGGTTTCAATCGAATCAAAGGCTTTCTCATAATCCACGAACGCCAAGCATAGTGGCAGATTTTACTCTTCGGTCTTCTGTATAACCTGCCGCAGCGTATGGATGTGGTCTATGGTGCTAAAGCCTTTTCGAAATCCGGCTTGTTCGGGAGGTTGGAAGTCGTCGAACTTGCGAACGAGACGATTCGTAAGGACTCTCGAAAACAACTTATAGACATGGCTCAGAAGTGAGATGGGTCTGTAGTTCTTTAAGAGGGACTTATCACCCTTTTTAAAGAACAAAATCACCTCACTTATGTTCCATGCCTTCGGCGTTCTGCCCTCGACGATGACGGAATTGAAAAGCTTCTGGAGGACTTTAAGTATCGGCTTACCGCCCGCTCTCAGAAGTTCTGTAGTGATTCCGTCGTCACCCGCCGCCTTGTTGTTTTTCAGCTGTTTGAGAGCCATACTAATCTCGTACATGCTGACGTCCGGAATATCTTGGGTATAGTGTCGGGTAAGCTTGGCTCTGGGGTCTTTAGCCTTGCTTTCAACAGGTGTCTGCGTGGAATATAACTGCCCATAGAAACTCTCGATCTCCCTCAGGATTTCAGGTTTCGATGAGATGATGCGTCCGTCGTCAGTTTTCAGCTTCGTCATCTGGCTTTGCCCAATAGACAGATCTCTCGCGAATACTTTGGAGCCTTTATTCCGCTCGATGGCCTCTTTAATACGATTCGTATTAAATTGGCGAAGGTCGCTCGTCAAAGACTTAGATACATATGTATTATTATGATGTATTTCTGTTGCCGCTATAACAACAAATACTAAAGACAGAATAAAATTAATATTTAAGGGGGGCTTCCATACAACAAACGTGATTGTTTTGCCGTTTTTTGCTCGATATTAAAAACGACAGCAGGTAGACAGTTGAAATTTTCACAGATGATGTATTTTTGTTGCCGCTATAACAACAAATACTGAAAACGGAATAAAATTAATATTTAAGTGGGGCTCCCATACAACAAACGTATTTTTTTTGCCGTTTTTGGTACGGAACCCTTCGTGCGCGAGTCCGACTCGCACTTGACCGGTTTTTATATCCTTGTATAATCTTTTTGTAACTGCCATTTTCAAATCACGGTCGCCATTTGCAGGGTGAAGAGTTCTTGTACCGGCAAGACTGGGGCGAGCAGCTGGTTGGCAAGCACTTATCAGTGGTGGTGGTGTGCAAGCTGCAGACTGAAGCCTGCAGCGTGCTCGAGGGGCTGCCGGACACGTGGTGTCCAGGACAGGTGAGCTGGAAGAATGGCGTGATTGGACATTATCTGGTCCATAAAACGGTTATAAACTTATTTTATTTTATTTATTTGAACACCAACATAATAAACATCATTACTAGCACTATGGTACAAATTTACAAAATAAATCAGGTAGATGTCATTACAATTATAGGTGAAGACTGCATGCAATTTTATAAAAAAATATATAGTTGATCAAAATAAGAAATGAATATTAATTAAATTACAAAAAACAATTGATTTGATAAAAATAAAATTACAAAAAATATAAAAAAATAAATTAAAAAGTAAATTAAAAGTAAAATAAGATAAATGTCAAAAAATAAATAAAACGGCTTCTAAAAGTTAAGAGAGGATAGATTTTTTATAGCTGCGAATGCCACCATTGAATAGATCCAAGTTTTTGGATTTAGCTAGGCTATTGAACTCCTTTACGAATCGATTTAAAAAAAAACTTTTTTATAGGACGTGTTTTAGTTATACCGGGTGTAACAAGACCTTCAACGAAGCCGAGGTCTACGTATTCTGCCCATCATCAGGATCATTTTTGTCTTTTAGACTATTCCTGGGCATGGACAAATATATTTATACCAAATATTTCGTCCATGACCTGGGAAACCAATAGCTTCGAAGTTATTGAAGGTCAAAGTAAAAAATAATATTTCTATATTTTTATGAAATCTTATTTTATTAGCTATTTCCTACTTTTTGTCCAATGAAACATAACCAAAATTTTAAGTATTTCGTAACAAACAATGGCTTGAAAACGTCGTCACTCGATGTATCTTATGAGCACGCTCATAAACGCTGCCTTTCAACTCGGCCGCACGCACCTATACTGGGTGGTTTTTTGAGACGGTACATTTGGGCGGGCAGGTTTGGGCCTTCCTGATCACACTGCCTAAAAATCAAATTGTCTATGAAGCAAAATGCCTAAATGTCATGTCTAAAGAGCATAATGTCTAAACAATAGTTTGCCTAAGGATTAAAAAGGTCTAAGTTGCAAAACGTCCATGTCGCAAATTGTCCTACCTGTACGTACACAGTATATATGTTATCGGCAATGTATGATACCTCGAGGGGCTCTAGGGGGGCTTGTGAGGGCTCGAGGGGGGTTCGAGGGGGCCCGGGCTCCGAGGTTGATCGAGGGGGGTTTGAGGGGAGCTCGAGGGGGCTCAAGGGGGGGCTTATTTTACACATTACCGGTGGACCATCAGGCATTGTATAACAATGCCTAGGCAAAGGCAAAGTAGGCATTTTAGACATTTTGCGTTTTAGTCATTCTGCAAGTTAGTCATTCTGCACTTTAGACATTTTGCTGTTTAGTCATTCTGCAAGTTAGTCATTCTTGATGGTTTCTATTCTTATGGTTTTACTATTTATTTGGTCTTTGCAAGAGCGTCGCCAACCCCCCCCCCCTAGAGGTAAAAAAAATTGAAGTAGGTGAAAGAGAAAAATGAGAATTATCTATTAGAATGCTTGGTGTACCATAAAAATACTAATTAAGTATAGAATTTAATAGCTTCACCAAGCATTCAACCAAATAAATGCAGCAGGCCAGCAGGTAAATACTTAATCTATTAAAATCTAAAAAAGCGCTAGATCTAGCGCTAGGCGCTAAAACGCGCTTCGAGACAAAAAAAGCGCTAGATCTGGCGCGAAACACGCTAAGTTGGCAGCACTGGTCATTCTGCATTTTAGACATTTTGCTGTTTAGTCATTCTGCGTTTTGGTCATTTTGCCCTCTTAGTCAAGGGTTTTGAGGCAGGGTACAGAAACTGTTTTTTTAGGTCTAATGTTGTAAAAGATTGTGCCTGCGTGTGAAGCCGGTGTTGTGACTTACTGTAGTTTCTGTACTCAAATTTCACTTGGCCTTAAAGAGCATTTTGATCACAGTAAGAAATAGGATCATTTGGGAATAAAAAATATTTCGAGTTGATTTCTCGTTTTTCAGTACAAAATGTATGGGAAACGTTTTTGGCGATTTCTGTCGTTTCTAATAGTACTCATACCTTAAATGGTCCCCATAGAGTATTTTGATCCCCACACGAAATAGGATCGATTAGGATAAAAAATTTTTTTTTGGTATTTTAGCATTTTTTTGCTAACCGTAATTTTTTTCCATAATCTGTGAATGCAGTTCATAATATCTTAAAAAGTTATGGATGGTCTCCTAGGACCGTTTTTCTGTAACTATAACGGATAAGGTACCTGCCCTTAATGTACCGTCTCAAAAATCCACCCTGTATAGCATACACTCGCAGGCGTGGTCTGTTGTACGTGTTACATTGCGTGGTAAAGTATGCAATGCTTTTTTAACACCATAAATCTAAATCGTTTCCCAGCATTAATTTTGAACAGATATAGTCCTGATGATGGGCAGAATACATAGACCTCGGCTTCGTCGAAGGTCTTGTTACACTCGGTATGTATCGACATCAGTCATTTTGAATGTCCCCTCTGCTGGGGCACAGGCCTTCCTTATGGATGGATAAGGAGGATGGGCCATAATCCACCACGCGGGCCCAATGCGGATTGGTGGGTGTTAATGACTGCAAATGCACCCGGGACCAACAGCTTAACGTGCCTTCCGAAGCACGGAGGAGCTCGAGATAATAAATTTTTGGTCACCCATCCTATGACCGACCCTTGCGAAAGTTGCTTAACCTCCGCAATCGCTGGGCCAGGCGCTAAACCACTGCACCATCAAGCTCCTCATCATAAACTTTTTAATAGGACGTGTTTTAGTTATTTACAGTTAGTATAATTATTTGTAATCTTTTAACCAGCGGACAGGTAGCGATGGAAAGCAAAGTTTTCATAAATTGAAAGTAGATTTTAGTTATTTAAGCATACAGTAAAGTTGAAACATTGTTCTTGTGTCACCAACCGCGTTTCAAAGACGCGTGACACTGCCCTGCGCGCAGTCACTTCGTTATATAACATTATCAAGTTAGGTTCAATTCAATTCAATTCAATACAATATATATTTATTGCAACCACAGTGTTATAAAAATGTTACAACTAAAAACAAAGTACAAATTATGGACCCTGTTGGGTATCGCAATATTGGTAAGGAAGAGAAGATTCAGATTTAAGATTCGATCTTATTTTAGTGACTTATGTCATCAAACAGCCTCGATTTCAGTCTGGTTTCTCTGTGACTTGATGGTGGCGGTTTATTTTAACCAGTCCATTTCTTTATACATCACCTACTGTATTCGGTTTCTCCCGCAGGTTCATTTTTCCCCGGACGGGCAGAGCGTAGTTGGAGTGGCGTGGGAAACTGAGCCGCGGCGACTGGGGCTCATATTCTGCACCAACCGGCCTTCCTGCGTGTTCACGCTCACGCTCGACGGTCATCTCAGTGAGCGCGCTCATACATTACAGTCACTACTACACTAGGGCGCGGGACACGGAGCCGCGGCGGCTGGGGCTCATATTCTGCACCAACCGGCCTTCCTGCGTGTTCACGCTCACGCTCGACGGTCATCTCAGTGAGCGCGCTCATACATTACAGTCACTACTACACTAAGGCGCGGGACACGGAGCCGCGGCGGCTGGGGCTCATATTCTGCACCAACCGGCCTTCCTGCGTGTTCACGCTCACGCTCGACGGTCATCTCAGTGAGCGCGCTCATACTTTACAGTCACTACTACACTAGGGCGCGGGACACGGAGCCGCGGCGGCTGGGGCTCATATTCTGCACCAACCGGCCTTCCTGCGTGTTCACGCTCACGCTCGACGGTCATCTCAGTGAGCGCGCTCATACATTACAGTCACTACTACACTAGGGCGCGGGACACGGAGCCGCGGCGGCTGGGGCTCAAATTCTGCACCAACTGGCCTTCCTGCGTGTTCACGCTCACGCTCGACGGTCATCTCAGTGAGCGCGCTCATACATTACAGTCACTACTACACTAGGGCGCGGGACACGGAGCCGCGGCGGCTGGGGCTCATATTCTGCACCAACCGGCCTTCCTGCATGTTCACGCTCACGCTCGACGGTCATCTCAGTGAGCGCGCTCATACATTACAGTCACTACTACACTAGGGCGCGGGACACGGAACCGCGGCGGCTGGGGCTCATATTCTGCACCAACCGGCCTTCCTGCGTGTTCACGCTCACGCTCGACGGTCATCTCAGTGAGCGCGCTCATACATTACAGTCACTACTACACTAGTGTTTATCAAAACGTACAAGTCTACAAGTACCTTTACAAGAAAATTTTTACAAGTTCATGTAAATTATGTCTTTTTCCAAATAATTTACGCAAGACACTTGTACAAATTGCCAGAGGGAGTCGCCGGACACCCTCAGAAATACTCAGGATTTTCCATTGAGTTTTTTCAAGTTGTAAATTTTTTTTCAAGTTTCGATATTTTTATTAACAAAATCACTAATGCAAGGGTGAAAACATATTAGTTAAGTAAACAAAAAAAAAATTGTAATTGTAAATGTCGTTTAATTTAGCGTGTTTTGATAAACGGATTTGTGGAATATTATTTTTATAAGGAAAAAGGCTTGTTTTTAAAACGTGCAAGACTTGTAAGAGTTGTAAGTTTTGATAAACAGGGCATAGGGCATGGTATGAGCGAGTACACCATGGGCCATCGAAATTTTCACTTTAGCTCAATAAAGCGCTTCATATTTTTTATAACCGAACTTTCCAAGCAACAAACGACAGGGATACGAGCTTTCACCCAGTGAATTCAAATAACTAAGAAACCTAATTTTTGGGAGGTGGTATGGAAAACACTTCAAAAGAACTTTTTAATAAACTAGTTATTTTTATACAAGGTTATTTTTAGTTTTTACAAAACCTCTCTTGGGGTTGATCAGACCATCAAACTGAACAACTTTCATTATTAGACCAACCTTGAAATCGCGAAAAAAAATCAGCTGTTTCATACATTTCGATGGAGTAGGATTGTACTTTTGTATGGAACAGCTGATTATTTTTTTGCGATTTCAAGGTTGGTCCCATAATGAAAGTTGTTCAGTTTGATCGTCTGATCAACTCCAAGAGAGGTTTTGTAAAAAACTAAAAATAACTTTGTATAATTTCTTAGAGAAAATCTCAAGCGACGGCATGGCGGTTCGTTCTCCGCGCTTGTCTCCAAACGGTGACCTATTGTGGCTGCAGCGCGCGGCGCGCGGCCCCCACCACGCCTGCCACGCCCTCGTCATGCTCGGGAACGGACAGGTATTCATACTTTATAAAACAATACAGGGTGTAAGGGGAACGCTTCCTATTCATACTTTATAAAACAATACAGGGTGTAAGGGGAACGTTTCCGAAAAAACTGAATAACTTCCTCCAAGGAATATAGGTTGAAAAACGAAAAAAAAACAACCGTACCACAGAATAACTAATAGTACAAGTACAGAAGCAGCACTCCGCAAAGTCAATTAAATAAATAGCGACTTTCGCTCCGACACAATAAAGTGCAAATCAGGTCGCGCAACGTTAATGGCCTACAGTTACATTCACCTAGTAGTTGCCTCTCTATCGCGTTCTCTTTTCTGACGACGCAACGTTAGGGTTGTCTTCTTTTAAATGAACTACGTAGCATATATCATAATGTGAAAAACAACAAATTGTTTATTGGTTTTTTGATTTAGACACGGCACAGTAATGTCGATTCGACATTGTTACTATTACAAAGAGACAATACCTACTTGTGTAGTAGATGCCGCGCTTGTACACAGGCGGGCATGTGGCGGCCCTCTGCCTTCGAAGGCACGCACAGTGGTAGTACTTATCGTGCGACCGACGAGCGAGTGAAGGAGGCCTGACCATACTGTCATAACAACACCTGCCTTTTTTTAGAACTCAACATATTAAAAAGTACTCGGAAGGCCCGCTTGGCGGTATTCGGAAATTATTAAAAAAATCACTAAAGTTTCATATTGGTTTAATAGCAATAAGTTAGCACTTAACCCCAAAAAAACTAAATGTGTAAAATTTTCATTGCCTAATGTTGAGCAGACAGAATTAAATATTAATTTGAATGACGATGAAGTCGAGTTTATTGAAAGTACAAAATTTCTAGGTATCACACTAGATTCTCGACTGCAATGGGATCCACATATCGAAGCCTTGTCAAGTAGACTTAGTTCAGCGGCATTCGCTGTTAAGAAAATAAGGCTTTTAACTGATATTGAAACGGCAAGGTTAGTTTATTTTAGTTATTTTCATAGTGTAATGTCTTATGGACTGCTATTGTGGGGCTCAGCTGCCAGTATTGAAGATATTTTTGTACTCCAAAAAAGAGCTGTTCGCGGCATATACAATCTTCGGCGGAAAGATACCTTGAAAGAACTGTTTAAAGAAATAAATATTTTAACTTTGGCAGGCCAATACATATATGAAAATTTAGTTTATGTAAGAAAACACTATGATTCATTTGCTAAGAACAGCAATATTCACCAGTTTAATACAAGAAATAAAGATAAACTTGCCGTTCCAAGATTTAGGCTTGCAAAAACTAGAGGTTCATTTATGGGGAAAGGCATAGCCTTTATTAATAAAGTTCACAACAAGTAATTGATCTTCCTTTGCATGAATTTAAAAACCATGTTAAAAAAACGCTCATGGGTAAAGGTTATTATAAAGTAGACGATTATCTTAAAGATCAAAATGCGTGGAAATGATGTAACACATAACTACTATAAGTACTTTGTTGCCAATGATAGTAATGTAATAAGTCTATGTTTGTTGCCAATAATCCTGTCACCCTGTTGTAATTATCTGGTAACGATATATTATTTAAGTTTGTAAATATCGTTACTTATTGCTATTAAAGCTGATAAGTTTCTTGGGCCCGTTCTTCTTGTCAGTTAAAAAAGTCTTGAACAGGTGGTAGGAAAATATAGACGATTCAAAAGTACTTAATAATTAAGTTTATTTGAATAAAGCTAATTTTGACTTTGACTTTGATTACGTCTTTTTATCTACACTCACAACGTAATGTTCCAAATATGATTTCAAAAAAGATTGTATAAACACGTACTTTATTTTTTACACGTAATTAAAAAAAACTCATTACAGTCAACTGCATCATAAAATAACTTTTAAATTTTTACAGCACACTTTTAAGGCGGTGATCCATTTGCGAGCAAAACCGCCGGTAAGCCAACAAACTCGCCAATGGAGCACTGAAAAGTATGCGGTATTTTAAGTGCTCCATTGGCGGTTTAGACCTTTGGCTCGCGAGTTCGTTAGCTCACCGGCGGCGGTTTTGCTCGCAAATGGATCACCGCCTTTAATTTTCAATTTATTGGCGCGTATGGGCCATTGTAATATCTCTATGGTCTGTGGTGCGGGGCGCGTCATTTTTAAAGCAAAACAGAAAAGTTATGATTTCAATTTTCACTTTTTGTTGTAGGTTTTGAATTTCGTAGGATTTCCTTTTTCTTGCTTTAAAATATCTGATAGCAGTGAATGTGACAAAAATTTGACTCCGCCCGACATTTTAAATGCAGCACGGAAATGACTCTTAAATCAAGGTAGTACGGTAATATCAGCAAAGGCTCTCTCTCTCTTTTTTAATTTTGATCTTTTATCACACCCCGGGCACTCCATACAAGCGTCGCGTTTCAACTGCCTATTACACACACGCTACACAATGGCGTTTTTGCACACGCGCAACTGTGTGCAAGCTATTGAATGAGCACACGGAACTCGCGTGGTTGGCGCCGGTGGGGTGAGGTAATTGATTGTGGGGCGGGGCGGAGAGTTTCCTTTCTGTACGGTAGTACTTATAAAAATAATCTATTTTGTGCTTTTATTTAAGTAGTAGGTTCAATCCCAAATTGTATGAGTATAGATAAAGTAGTGTATGAAACTGCACATAATTGAAACACTCGTGTGATACTATTAATACACACTCGTGTTTTATGTATCAGTTTCATAAACTTACTATTATAAGTCTGTTCGCTCGTTCGTCCGCTCGCTTTATAAGTCTGTTTATCCTTACTTGTCCTATTTAGTAAACAACTTTTGATAGTTGTCATACGTCTTTTAAATTAAAATCGTTATTTAAAAATATATGGCATCTTATTAAATCAAATTGTCATTCAAAGTCAAAGTCAAAAATAGCTTTATTCAAATGAACAATTATTAAGTACTTTTGAATCGTCTATATTTTCCTACCACCCGTTCAATTTCATTAATAAATTAGCTCGTAATCTATGTGTGGGAAACCATTTGTTGTATTTTAAAATTGATATGTTTAATAAAGAGTTATAGTAAGTCAAGTATCCTTACTTGTTAATAGATGATATATTGCCCCGCGTGCAGCGAGTACCTTTAATACTTTTTTTATCCATAAATTTCGCAGACTGAAGCTAAAACCGTGGTAGACATAGTGGAAAACGAGCTCAAGGTCGCGGGCGGCGATAGCTTCTACGGTGTGTACTGCCAGGCTCTACCGGCGAGGTGCTTCAGTGCTGACAGCAAACGACTACTCTTCTCCACGCCGCAGCAGAATGAAGTCAGGAGCTATGTCGTGGACTTGGGTATGTTATTAAAAAGTTACAAGTTTTGGACCGCGCCGCTGAAGTGCGTTTCGACCTTTAGGTACAGTCAGCAGCACATTAAGCTATACAAAACTGTCCAAAATCTCCCATCAATTTTGAACCATAAATTGCTTGTTTTTAAGTTTAAAATTGATTGAGAAAATTTGACTCTTTGTAGAAGCCCAGCGTACCGTTTACTGTACAATAGGTAGGAAAAATAGATCTAAATATTTAAATATGTCAGTTCAGATGTCGATTTTACTGAAACTAGGATCTTTTTAGAAAGACCCTACTGTATTTTAATAATTGAGGTAAATATATTAAAAAATATATATATAAATAGTCTAGCACCCATATCACAATCTTTGCTTAGCTTAGGGCTAAATAGCGCTGTGTCAAATAGTCCCAACATCATTTTCATTTATTTATTATTTATCCAAAATGTAATTTTGTCGACAGATGGCGGTCGCATCGTGGACATATCGAACAAGTCTTTCCCGTGCTCCACTACAATATTAGACATTAGGTCCGATATTATTCTGGCTGCTTGTTCTAACCTCACCACGCCTTCGCAGGTATGATACTAACTAATCTGTCTATAGTACCTAGTAGCCTACCTATGAATCTTTCGTTACAAACATACAGTAAGCGAGCGTGAAGATGGCACCGGAATTAGATCATAGATCACCGAATCCCGACCTGTACTCGACTGGAGCAAGACAGACTCCATTGCCATGGTAATGAAATCGTAACACCGCACATACGGGTATTTAACCCTAAAAGCTGGCTAAAAAATATTTTTTCGTTTAAAATGGGTCTTAGGTGTTAATAATTACGAAAGGAGGTCGCTAATCGCTCATACATTTCAGCCCATTTTATGTACCTGAGGTACATGTATACCAAAATGTAGGGAAAAATTCGAGGATTCCGAATATGATGTTATTTTAGCTCAATCTTTACTTAAAACTAGAAATAAATCATCTAAAGTGTGAACTACTTGTAACACATTCAAATTATAATATGGCAATACTGAATATTCACTTTCAGTTTATAACGCAAATGTTCATTTATATTAGTTAAATATGTTAAAAAAATCATTACACATCGGAATTAATAGGCAAAAAAAATCTAACCTCTCAAATCAATCAACACTGTGAGAATAGTTTTTATGCCTGCAAGTAACAAAACGTTAAAAGAACTGTCAAACAAAACGTCATGAGAGAAACGTCATTCCGACTTCCGAGTTTAATATAATCAACTTCAACTGACAATGACAAATGTCAACTTGACAGTTTTTTCAAGTATCAAGGAGCTGGATGTTATGATATAACCTGTGTAAAAGGTACTTATATCGAGTGCATTTTTCGTTTTTTTTTCCTCGTCTCCAAATAACAAAAAAAAATACTGGTATATTACTCAGGGTATTATAAGGTATTTTTTTCCGCAGAGTGTAACTCGGTACATCATTTGGGCCATTTTTGGTGACATCCTTTAATGTACTTAAATTTTTTTAGAGTTTTTCGTTACAGAATTTACGGATCACTGATATATGGTTCAACTTTTCGTCGAAATTTGTTTTTTGTGAACCTTCCACTGTGGTATAAATCTTTTCCTGGGATAAGAACTTTACATCAGAAGGTCCTTAAAGAAAAAAAAGGACAAAATATTTTTTTTTCTCAACTTACCCTTGCCAGTAAAAAATCTATGAAAAATACATCCGCAGTGTTCCGCAGCAATTTTTTTATTAAACACGTTGAATAACTATCTTGCTTCAATTAAATGTAAAAATCATCGCATAGAAAAGCTTAGAGGTTAAGTGAAACACTTTTAGATTGAATTCAAAATACATAAATTCACATATTTTCTATGCGATATCGCTTTATAGGGTAACTACTAAAATATACAGTTTATATAATTAGAAATTGATTAAAATAAAAGTACATACCCGGTTCTGACGGATCCATCTCAATTTTTACATGTACAGGTTCAAAATACAACACGATAACACACGTTGTGAGAACATAATCTAAGAACATCGATAAATCACAAGTGAACTTCGCGCGTACGGTAATTTCCGACTGACGCTAGCGGGAGGCGGGGGAGTCTAGCGGAATACAATGATTGCCACATGATGCGCTAGGTCTTTAGCTTTATAAGCAACAATTTTGATTTTTTTTATATCTAAAATTGATTTATGGCCAGCTTTTAGAGTCAAATACCCGTATTTGCACCGCTCCATTAAAATTGAACACGTGAATTACTTCAGCAGTGCTCCGGTCGAGTTCCAACTCCGGTGCTACGTACAATCGACCATACTGGCGCTTTACCACTCTTAAGGTTAAAATCGCTTGCGCGCCGCGCCCGCGCCGTCATGAGTGATGTAAATGTGAGCATAGGTTTAGTGTGCGCCGGGGCCATTCGCGCGCTCACGAAAATTTCTGCAAAGTGGTAAAGCACGTGAGTGGCCGATTGTACACTATATTTTTATTTTATTTTATGTTATTTTTTGCTGTTAAATCAAAACGTGATTAATAGGTAACTGTTTGATTGCACAATTGCGCGTCAGTCAGTACTGCGGGCCCGATACCCGCCGTACTAACTAGCTCATACTGTAGTAGGCTATAATGAGTGTCATCGTGTCAGCTGTACGTAGCGCGGCTGCCGGCCGAGGCGGCCCTCAAGTGGGTGCGCGTCAGTACTGCGGGCCCGATATCCGCCGTGCTAACTAGCTCATACTGTAGTTAGGCTATAATGAGTGTCATCGTGTCAGCTGTACGTAGCGCGGCTGCCGGCCGCCGGCAACGAGGCGGCTCTTAAGTGGGTGCGCGTTAGTACTGCGGGCCCGATACCCGCCGCCGTGCAAACCAGCCGCGTCAACTATCTACAGCTGGCCCATACTTCATCGACCGATGCCGTCAGTGAGTACACATTAACACTAATCATCATGATTTCTCAATAACTAACCCAGCACAGAACAGCAAAACTCTGCCGTGAAGATAATTTGATTGAATTTTCGTTTGGTTGTGATATAAAATCCCTGACCCAATCTGCACTCACACACAGTCGTACGGTTGCGATTATTCACTTACTTGCACGCACGCACTTACTCAAGTACGCACATGCACGCACGCACTTGCTCAAGTACACACATGCACGCACGCACTTACTTCAAGTACGCACATGCACGCACGCACTTACTTCAAGTACGCACATGCACGCTCGCACTTACTTCAAGTACGCACATGCACGCACGCACTTACTTCAAGTACGCACATGCACGCTCGCACTTACTTCAAGTACGCACATGCACGCACGCACTTACTTCAAGTACGCACATGCACGCTCGCACTTACTTCAAGTACGCACATGCACGCACGCACTTACTCAAGCACGTAAATGCACGCACGCACGCACACACGTACGATCGCACGCACAGTAGTAAAAAAGTGCTCTTTTGTAAAAAATAAATTTCATACTATTTTGATTTCCAATTTAACTCTTCTGTTCCATGATCTAAGAAAACAAGGTCTGGCATTCCAGCCTGCCTAACATGACCGATTTATATCGCGTGATATAGCGTTTTATCATGTTTAACTGTCAAAAAGACAAAGGAATTTGACAGTTGAGTGTCGATAAAATGCTATATCACGCGATATAAATCGGTCATGCTAGGCAGGCTGGAGTGACACCTGCTTACTTAACTGTGCAACTTTCTAGTAACAAGCTAAGAATGAAGGAATTTTTTTCTGTCTCACTCATAACAAAATTATTATTATAGTGCATTTTAATGGGGAACGTCTGAAAAAAATCAAATTAGCCGAATATTTTTCTATAGGTAGGAATAAGCTCCCTTAGTAAATAGAAAAAAGTTTCAGAATTTTCGGTTGCGTGAAAAAATTTAAAAAAATGAAAGTCTCTTCGACTTCACAAATGTACGAAAGTAACAGCAGAATGAAAATTATACCTTTGTCTCTACCTGCCACAACCACAACAATTATTTAAAAAAAAAAATTGACATTTTGTATTTCAACTTTTTTTTAATACCATGTTGTGGTTATGACAGGTGGTGGCAAAGGTATAATTTCCATTCTGCTGTTACTTTCGTACATTTGTGAAGTCGAAGAGACTTTCATTTTTTTAAATTTTTTTACGCAACCGAAAAATCTGAAACATTTTTCTTATTACTAAGGGAGCTTATTCCTACATATAGAAAAATATTCAACCAATTTGATTTTTTTAGGACATTCCCCATTCTGATTTGTTTTTCTTAGAGAGTTTAAACGAAACTAAAGTTTAAGAACTCAAAGATGAATGAAGGTAATTTTCAACACCGATGTCGGAGATGACGTAGACAAGTGTCGCCCACGTGATTTTCTCTGTCTCGGAATGCTATTGGGAGGGTGCGAAGGTATAATAATCGATCGCAGCGCTCATGGTGGCAAAAAGTAGAAATAAAGAAGGCTCTGTAATCTGCTTGAAAACGATATTTAATTTATTACTAGCGATACAGGACCAATTATATATGTTTATTATCACTTAGTAAAAATATTAAAGTAGCTTTATCCTCTTGTTTTACAAAATCTACAACTAAAAAAGAAGTAATCAAACCCTGATATAACCCAAATAAAACACTTTTTTTGAATAGATCTTACTTGCCATATTTAACTTAAATGACCAAAAATGATTTCACAACACTTTGTCCACCCAAATCATAGTAATTTTGAAATTTACATTAATAACACAATATGTATAGTATTTTTTAACATTTTGTCACAATGCCGCCATTACATATCAAAACGTCAAAACGGTCAGGTCAGAGCCTACAAAGTTGCAACACGCTAGGTGGCGCTAAAAGCGTGCACGGAGCCAATACCAGCCCCCCTAGCATGACTGACAAAACACGATATATATCGCGTGATAATAGTACATTACTGCCGTGGTCAATAATGACTGCGTTGCTGGCAGCGATGATGATGGCCGAGAGCGGAGCTTAGCGCAGGTCTGGACCTGCGCTACACAGTGCGGTCAGCATTGCAGCCCTTGATGGACAAGCTAGAATAAAGGCCGAGACCGGAGGTCGAGGCCTTTATAGCGCGGACAGCAAGGGCTGCAATGATGACCAAGCTTGAAGGCCGAGAGCGTAGTTAAGCTTAGCTCGAGGCCATCATGACGTGGCCAGCAGTGCAGTCATTGTGGACCAAGGCTTGTATAGTACTTTACTCAAAAAATGCGAATACTGCCTACTATACCTACTATAGTAGGTACTTATAACCTAATTTCGAAAAAATACAAAAATGCAAATATCTCAGAAACGGTGCGTCGGAGCCAAAAAATAAGGTTTTTTTTTATCCCCTTTGTAACGCCGGAAGTAGATAAGGGGTATTGAATGAAAGGTCAAAAAACGGTCAAGTGCGAGTTTTTTATATTTTTCCATACTAATTTTATATAAAAGTACAAAAACATCATCTAGGTACAACAATACAACACCCGCGCAAATATAGAATGGGATTCAAAATGGCGGTTCACCGCGCTTACCACAACGAGTGTGACTGAAAGAGCGATAGTGAATATGAACGACGCCATTTCTAATCCCATTCTTTATCTGCGCGGGTTGTACAGTGTATTTTTCACCTAACTATGTTTGAAAGAAAACTCGACAATAATGGATTCTCAAAGGAAATTGCTGGTGGCTAAAACTCGACAATAATGAAATCCCATATAACTTTGTTGCGTCACCATCGGAGGACACCGGCAAGCTCGACTTCAAAGAAGGTTGTCAAAATAATGACCATATTACAAGCTTTTTTGAGTAAAGTATTTTATCGACACTCAACTGTTAAAATCCATTGTCTTTTGACAGTTAAACGTAATAAATCGCTTTAACATATTGCGTTTCGGTGGTCATGGTAGGGGGGCTGGCGCAGTATTCAGCATGGGCGTATCTACAAGGTGTTTGGTTAAAGCCTTATATAGCCGAATATGGTAGGTAGGGACTAGTGTTGTAAAAAAAACATTTTTTTTCTAACGTGAAAAAAAAACGTGTTTTTTTTTCTGGAGCAGGTTTTTTTTTTAAGAGTACAGAAATTAAAATTATTAAGGAAGTTTCCGTTAAAGATGGATACTTATGAATATAATACTTAAATACTTAAATATAATACTTATGAATAAATATTAAAGTTTTCTGATCATTTTTGAATCTGAGTATGGCCGCCAAAAATTGTACATTTGGGAAAAAATATGTGTCCATCTCACATTGAATATTATAAATTCCATATTTTATATTGTTAGAGTTTAAGTTGTCATTTTTCCTGTTTTGCAGTATCATTTTTACACATGCAAATGATTTAAATTAATTTAGATTGCCTATTACGAGTATAATTTGTTTTTTGATAAAGAGGTAATTTTAGTTCCCATACAAATTTTGTGTGTCCCACCCCACTAAGACATCTCATACCTATGACGTCTCATAAATGCACATTTTTTTGTGATCCGTTGAAACTTTAGCACTTTTGAATTATTATGTTAATTTGCTAAGTTTTAATTTATTATTTTAATAATAAAACCCAAAAATGAATACGTAAAACTAATTTGAAACTGTGTCTTACTTTTATTCCCGAATGATACTTCACGTAAGTTACCACAAATAACAACGAAACTAGCTAGATTCCCCGCCCGTAATAATATTGTTTAGTCATGGCAACACCCAGCTCCAGGTTGGCCAACGTTTAGGAAGAAACGCCATTTTGTTTACTGTCAAAGTGATCTTAAAGTTAGTTGGTGGTTTTGTCTTGGGAGTTTTAAATATTTTCAAGTGAGAATAACTCGGTCAGAATTCAAATTTTCTATATTATTTTAGATCGTTTGTGTAGATAAGACTATTCTTCTGACAAATAAAACTATGCGGCGTCTAAAAACTCAAAAATCACATGATAAATATTATTTTTAGGTTATATCCACGAGTCTTTTCATTTACGAATGATAGATACCGTTTGTTACTAATGTGTTACGTAACATTCGTGATCGATTGTTAAGAGTAGGATACACTAAAGAATCTAAAATAAAAAGGCTTTTCCTTTTTGTAAGAATTAAGTGTTTTACGAAGAACAATTTGTTTATATTTTAATATACTTAACTAAGATTCCAAAATAAAAACTACCTTGTGATAACAGTATTTTTTTATTTTATTCTGTGTAATTATTAGGAATAGCTTACTTATGTACACTAGGCTTAATTTTCACACATGTTACCTCCATTCACGAATATTACCGTGTGTTATAAATTCACGATTGTTATTGTCGGCCATACTCATCTACATTACTTCCTTGGTTGAAAAGTATCAAGTTTTCAACAGTTGGCAGCATTTAAAGACTCGCACGGTAAAACTTCATTCGGTTTATGTTTTTCTTTGAAGTACCTATAAACTTAGTAAGAACGAAGAACAGTGTCTCCGGTTTGGGGGGGTTTCCCCATTGTGTGGTAAATTTTAATTATTAGGGAAAAAGGAAAATCTGTTCTTTATACAAAACGTAACATTTAAGGGAACAATAATTCGCGTTGGGGGATTTTTTTTATTATCTCTTCATACAAATGTACCATTTATGGGAAAAATAAAATGAGATCTGGGAAAAAATTTAAATTTATATCTGGAGACACTGACGAAGAATAAAAATCTATTATATAATCATTGATTTGATTAAATAAAACATATATTTTCCAAAGATTGTGTTCTTGAAAAAAAACCAAATTTAGAAAAGAAACTTTTTTCAACATTGTGAAAAAAAAAACAATTTGTTTTTTTTTTCATGTTGCATCACTAGTAGGGACCATCAGACTGAACAACTTTTACTATGGGACCTTAGAATAATAATGCCTAAAAGCCGCGTCTGAACCAAAATACTAGGGTAAACGCGTGCCATTTTCATTATCCTTGTGTGCGTAAGCTGTATGTATTTACGCTCTTCTAACGCACACATTATATGGCTTCAGTGTTACCATCATCCGGCGTTTACCCACAATAAATGGGTAAACGTGCTGCTTTGATATACGATAAATTGTCATGACTGTGTTTAATTTGGTATGACCTTTAAATACATAAAATTAATAATATGATGAGGAATAATAGCAAAGAAGGTCGCTAATCGCTCATACATTTCAGCCCATTTTATGTACCTGAGGTACATGTATACCAAAATGTAGGGAAAAATTCGAGGATTTCGAATATGATGTTATTTTAGCTCAATCTTTACTTAAAACTTAGAAATAAACCATTAAAAGTGAACTACTTGTAACACAATCAAATTATAATATGGCAATACTGGATATTCACTTTCAGTTTAATAACGCAAATGTTCATTTATATTAGTTAAACATGTTAAAAAATATCATTACACATCGGAATTAATAGGCAAAAAAATCTAACCTCTCAAATCAACACTGTGGGTACAGTTTTTATGCCTGCAAGTAACAAAACGTCAAAAGAACTGTCAAACAAAACGTCATGAGAGAAACGTCATTCCGAATTCCGAGTTTAATAAAATCAACTTCAACTGACAATGACAACAGCTGTCAACTTGAGAGTTTTTTCAAGTATCAAGGAGCTGAATGTTATAATATAATCTGTGTAATAGGTTCTTATATCGAGAGCATATTTAATTTTTTTTCCTCGTCTCCAAATTACTAGAAAAAATATTACTGGTATATTACTCAGGGTATTGTAAGGTATTTTTTTCCGCAGAGTGTACCTCGGTACATCATTTGGGCCATTTTTGGTGACATCCTTTATCAATCATTAATCTAATGATGAATGCCGCCGTTCAATGCGTTTATATTTAATTACCTGCTTGATTGTATAAATTTTGATTGTATAAATTCACATTATGACGCATCTTGTGTAAGAATCATTTTCGCGAACCATTTACACTAAACATTAACAAACCATAAAAATAAACTTTAAACCTCTCGCGATCGACCGTAGTTTAAATACCAGTTATAGCAAAAACAATACCTATTTATTTTCGCAACATTAAGACAATTAAAAACATTGTGTGCAATTTTTTCCCCCACAACTAGCAACACCGTATAGTGATTGGTTTTGTGTTTAAATGATTTGTTTTTAGTCGATTAACGTACATAAAATGTAAGAATTAACCTGCGAAATGAAATTTGATCAATTTTTTATATTTATCTGATGTGTTAAAACTCTTAATGACTGTTTGCACTAAGCAAACAGTCATTAAGAATAATTTTTCACGAGCTGTGTTCAACATAACGTGACGTTGAGCACTGACAGCTCACGGAACGAACTTAGCCAGAATGGCTAAGTTTTAGTTGCGCGTTTTTCGTACATGCAATAGGCTTCTAGGCGTTATTATTTTAAGTATGGGACTAACTCTGAAATCGCGAGAAAAAAACAGCTGATTCGTAAAAAATATAATAACGACAATATCAAAATGTATGAAACAGCTGATATTTTTTTCGCGATTTCAGAGTTGGTTCCATAGTAAAAGTTGTTCAGTTTGATGGTCCCTATCTACCATATTCGGCTTTATAAGGCTTTTACCAAACACCTTGTGTAGCATAATTATGCTTTCATTCCGGGGGATAATCCCGGTAGGTACCACCTGACAACCCTACCTCCAGTAGTCTCTTCGAAAGCGATGATCATCCTATCGAAATTGAGTTAACGCTTAAGCGGGAATTACATTAGGCCGACGTGGGCCACGTACGCCGATCTGGGTGCGTTCGATAATGTACTCTATAGGCGTGTCATAAGACATATTTTTCGTTGCGTCGAGTAACGTGGTATCGCGTCGCAAGGCGTGGATGTAGTGTAGCTTTAAACAACTATCCTCTATGTAAAATGCATGGGGACCGACGCGCCCAGATCGGCGTACGTGGTCCACGTCGGCCTAATATAATTCCCGCTTTAATGTACGAAAAATTGACAAACTTTCTCGACTTTAGCTTAGAGCACTCGCAAACTACCGATTTTCTATCGGCGGATAGTTGGATCGGGATTATAACCTCCTCTTTTTCAATTTTTTTAAATTCGGTTAAAAAAGGTCTGATCTGACCCAACTATCTACAGATCTGTAGTTTGCGGGCAATCTTTAAACAGATCTGTAACAAATTCTTGTAAAGGTTTTTTTCTGGGGTGGGCTCCAGACTATTCTGGGGTGGGTATGGCCCTCCCGACCCCTTCCTACGCCCATCATTATGAGTCAGATTCCAACAATTTACGCTACCATAGACCGCACCGTACCATTATAAATTTCTCGATCTAGATTCGTTCTCCGCGATCCTGGTACTGCCTAAAGTGGAGGGCAAAGCACCATTAATAGTCTGGCCACATGGAGGCCCGCACTCGGGCTTCGTCAACGCGTTCTCTATTGAGGCAGCCCTATTCGCGATGCTCGGTAAGTAACATATAAACAACTTATTAATTTGTTCTAGAATAGCGAGTTGCTTTTTATTTTGACAAACAAAAGCCTTTATCAGCTAAAGTTACAGTATAATTTATTTCTTTACGTTGAAAATTTAATTAAGCTGATATATCGGGTCATTTTGAACTTACCATCCAAAGGATTATGCCGATTTTACTATACAAGCTAGGCCATGATGCGCTTTGATGAAATTACCAAAATACTATAGTAATTTTATAGTGATTGCGTGGAAAGAATATCATTAAAATATAATGCGGGAAAAAAGAGAAATCTCAAGGAGCCGTTTGGGGTTATATTTTCCTATTATATGACATTTTGTTATCTACCCCTTTTTGACATGACATGAGTCTGTCACAGATATGTATGGTTAATGCGCATCATGGCCCAGAATGCGGCATGATCTTTTTAAGGATGTGTCCAGCCCATGAAACTAAACAACTTTCTCTAAGAAACATGTGTCAAATTTCGCCAGAAAATTTTGGTCTCCCATACTAAATTGATCACGTGATTTCTTTGATTTGTATGGAAAGTCGATTTTTATTTTACATATTTGACCATGTGTTCCTTAGATAAAGTTGTTCAGTTTCATGGACTGAACACATCCTCAAAATTTGGATGGTAAGTTCAAAATGACCCTGTATAGACAGTAAAATTATTATAAACACTTAAAACCACCAATTTTCTTTTTTTTTTTCTTTTGATGATAACCTGCATAGTAGGTAACATAGCAACTAGAACGAAATTGTGTTTTGCTTTTGGCCTTAAATGTATTATCGAAAACAATAATTGTACTCTTATTTGCGTCTAGGGTTGTCAGTTCACTTTGCCATTTCCATACAAATATAAAAACCGGTCAAGAGCGAGTCGGACTCGCGCACCGAGGGTTCCGTACTATCATAATAAATACACAGCAGAGTAGAATAATAAAATTGTTATTGCAGTTTTAGGTCAGCGCCATCTCTTGTCCGAAAGTCCCTGTTGTAAAAAAGATATTTATTTTTTTATTTCTTTCTTATTTGCAAAATAGTTGGGCACATGTCATCTTAAACTATTCTAAATTTGAAGTTGATATCATTAGTAGTTCTCGAGATATCCAGCTGTGACAGACAGACAGACAGACAGACTGAGTCACACCATAAGGGTTCCTTTTTTACCATTTTGGTACGGAACCCTAAAAACAAAATTTCTCGGCCAAGTGGTGAGATTCAGAGTTGGGTTGTATGCATGATGCCCTATTTACCATATTTGGCTTAATAAGGATATTACCGAACAATCTGTATGTCTCAATATACTGTACTGTAACTTGTAATCGGTTAAAAAAAAAGATGATAATTTTGACTTTCTGATTCATGCTGAAACATAGTTTAATTTTATGAAATGCATAATTTTCAACAACACAATTCCCATATTATCACCATATTTATAACTCGTCATTATTGATATTTTATCAGGAATATAGAAATATACAACATGTTACAAAAAAATCTCTTAAGCCGAATATGGTAGACTAGCGACCGCCCGCGACTTCGTCTGCAGTTATTTCTCTTTCCCTCGGGAACAGTGTTTTTTTTTCGGGATGAAAGGTATGTCCTGTCCCTATGTCCTTCTCTGTACCCCTGACAACGTGTATGTAAAATTTCATGAAGATCGGTTCAGTAGTTAAGACGTGAAGGCGTAACAAACAAACAAACGGACTTTCGCATTTATAATATTAGTAAGGAAGTGAGGATATAGTAAAGATAACGACCATTAAACTGAACAACTTTTACACGCGAAAAAAAATCTGCTGTTTCATATGAAAAGAAAATTAATAACGAAAATCAATATCAAAATGTATGAAACAGTTGACTTTTTCGTGATTTCTGAGTTGGACTCATAGCAGAGAATTGATATAAGTACTCGGTAGTACTTATACTCCTACAGAAAGGTAACTCCGCCCTGCCCCGCAATCAATTACGTCACCGCGCTCCGCGAGTTCGTAGGCTTAGTTCGTATGCTCATTCAATAGCCCTATACCTTGTTCGCCGAATGAAGCTAGTACGGAAAGGATGCGCTTACACTCGATTGGACGCAGATAAGAGGCTAAGACCGTGTTCACAATGCGAGTCTCAATTAGTCTGTCGTTGCTCTCCGTACCGTCCAGACGTCTACCGCTTACCTTGTTCGTTGCAATCATTGTGTTTACAATATATTTTTTAATGTTCTAATCCTAATATTTTTTTTATTTTAATTTTATTTAATTATATTATATTATTTTAACATCAAAGTAATGTTTAATTTAATAAATCACAATCTAAAATTCCGCATTAACCACAGAACAAGACAAAAGATATTAACGCTGTATTGGCAGTATGAACACGCCTTAGGGTGGGTACCCACTTAGGTTCGCGAACCTCCGCGCTCCGCGAACCTGCACCGAAAATATCGTTTATCCTCTGCTGAAACAGGGCGCCGAGGTGTGTACGTGAGGGAACTCGTATGCGAAGCTGGTTCGCACAGGCACACACTGTAGCCAAAGTAAAAATATTTGTTTTTGCTATGGATCACTGTTCTAGGTTCGCGGAGCGCGGAGGTTCGCGAACCTAAGTGAGTACCCACCCTTACGATTTAATACCTGTCGCGGGTGCTCATGGGCGGTGGTGCTAGATCATTTGTTGTCCTTATCGTTTGTATGCAAATGTTAGAAAGAGACAGCGCTTTGCTAGCTTGATTCAGCGAACATGGTATAGACTTCACGCACACAGTTGCGCGTGTGCAATAACGTCACTGTGTATCGTCTGTGTAATAGGTAGTTGAAACGCGGCGCTTATAGCTTGACCATAAAGAGTTGACATAAATTGAGGGCGCCACTTTCTATGTAAATACGTCAAAATCCCGAATAATTTGGCAAAACTGACTACATTTAGTACTGAAAATTTTTAGTTCCATTTTATTTAATTTCAACTCTTTATGGTCAAGCTGTATATGGAGTGCCCGGGGTGTGCCCATAGTAAAAGTTGTTCAGTTTGATGGTCCCTATCTACCATATTCACCTTTAGGGGATTTTTAGGGTTCCGTAGCCTAAATGGTAAAAAACGGAACCCTTATAGATTCGTCATGTCTGTCTGTCTGTCCGTATGTCACAGCCACTTTATTCCGAAAGTATTAAGACTACACAGTTGAAACTTGGTAGGTAGATGTATTCTATTAACCGCTTAACGAATTTAATACAAAAATAAGAAAAATAAAAGATTAAGGGGGGGCTCCCCATACATGGAACTGAAACTGAAAAATTTTTTTTTCTTCAAACCAACACGTGTTGGGTGTCTATAGATAGGTCTTTAAAAATTACATTGAGGTTCCTAAGACAACTTTTTCTCAAAGTTAATTGTTTGAAAGATATTCACCGCCAAAGTGGTAAAATGTGTGTCCCCCCCCCCTTTAACTTTTGAAATAAGAGAGTGAAAAATCTAAAAAAAAATATATGTTGTAGATCTTAATAAACACTTTCAAGTTTCAACCAAAATTGGTTTGAATAAGATATAGTAATTAGTTTTTGAGATATAGCACATTTTCCAAAACCGCAAATACACACTGTGAAAAACAAAGTTATTTTTGCAAACGAAAAATGATAGGTGGTATTAAATATGGTATGGTATAAGGTAACTACGGAACCCTATGGCGCGTGGCCCGACACGCACTTGGCCGGTTTTTTTTTGTAACATGTACAATCTTGCAGGTCTCGCGTCGCTTCAGGTTAACTACCGCGGATCCACAGGCGCGGGTCAATCTACAATTACGTTTCTTCCCAAACGCGTGGGCGACGCAGACGTAGTAGATTGTAAATACGCGACCGACGAAGCTCTAAAAACACACCCTTTGGACGAAAACCGGGTAGCTTTGACTGGCGGCTCCCATGGAGGGTTTTTGGTCACCCATCTTAGTGGACAGTATCCAAAACTGTACAAGACTGTGGTGACTAGGAACCCTGTTACAGATGTCGCTAGTATGTACAACTCGACGGATATCGCGGATTGGTAAGCAAACGAAATTCAACTTTATTCGCTTTGTGCGTTTCTTTGAAAGAAATGTTGTTTCCACATTGTCCGCTTGCTCGCTATCACGCCTGATGGTAAGCGATGATGCGATTTACGATGGAACGCGCTTGTCTAGAAGATACCTATTCACTAGTGACTTGAAGGCCCCGAGATTGTACCTATCGGGAAACTTAAAAGTCAAGTGTTATTGGGCCTTAACGGTAGTTTTTTGTGAGTTTGAGGGAGGCTAGACCTGAAAGATGCAGTAGTCGTTTTTTTAATAGCTCGGCAACAACAAAATGGTTTAATAGCTCACTTCATACTTTATTTCACGTATAAAATGCATTTTTTTATAGCATTAATTTAGGTTAATACCATTGTAAAATCGGAAACCACTATATTTTTTCCTTACAGTGTTGAATCAGACAGTCAGGTTTTATTATCTTTTTTACGTTAAAAAGTTGGTTGGATTAGTTGGTTTTTTACAATGACGAAGGAATAAGATGGACCTGTCATACCTACGAAAAAAGCGTGCATACCTACTTCATTGTTCTCCATTGAAACGCAACTCAACATGGCGGCTTAGCTTAGGCTGAGTTGCACCATCTTACTTTAACAATAACAAGCTTGTTATAGGACAACCGGTCCTATAACAAGCATAAGTTAGCCAAAAAAGAGGTTGCCAGCCAGCATGATGTCCTTTGACAAGTTGGACGTGACCCATAGGTAGCATTATAATTTGACGATAACTTTAACTTTGACAGCGCTTTGGTGCAACTCACGCTTAGTGTACACAGCATTACACCTTATGTTAACAGCATAGAGTCGAAATTGTAAAATGTAAAAGCAACACAATATGGCGGACACGGCACGCGCCTGACGTCACGAATGCTTTGTTATTCCAGTTTATGCCACTTCCATAGGTTTCCTTTTTCAGAAGTTTTGTAACTCTAAAAACATAACATCCCTTCAGGTCTGGCCTCCGTCAGAATAAACTATCGCGGCTCTATCGGGCGAGGAGACAACAACGTCCGCTGTTTACTCGGCCACTCGGGTTCCTACGACGTCGACGACTGCTTTCTCGCTCTCACCACCGTGATAGACGGAGATAGCAACATTAACAGACACAACTTGGTGCTGTACGGAGGCAGCTATGGAGGATTTCTTGCGGCTCACTTAGCTGGCTTGCACCCTGAAATGTTCAATACTATGGTGTTGAGAAACCCGCTTATTGATTTGGCCACTAAGGGACATTATGCAGATAATTCAGATGGGTGAAAATTATTTTTTGTTTGTATACAGGGTTATTTGTAAAACACCAACAACCTCGCAGGAGTAGATTAGTAACATCATAAACAACAACATTTGTTCTACGACTTTCCCGAAAGCAGACAAACAAATATCGACTTTTCATACAAAACTCGATCAGCTGTTCGGGACATTTGTATGGAAAGTCGTTTTTTTTTTGTCGGTTTTCGAAAAAGTCGTAGAACAAATGTTGTTGTCTATGATGTTTATCCTGCGAGGTTGTTGGTGTTTAACAAATAATTTCCGTAACATTAATTATATTAAAAAACTAGACATTGGATGGCCTAACATAAAAATTCTTACTCCAAATTTCTAACACTGTTAATGAAGCTTGATACAATCTGCGTAAATAAAGAAACAATCTGTAAGTAAATTGCAAACGGCGGTCATGCTATCTCGCTCACACATAATATTGTGGGTCAAGTTATCTCGCTCACACAAGTAGTCGTTATTTATTTTATTTTATATTCACAGGTGAATCAACAGTTATTATGTTAACTATAGCAATCTCAGTATACATCAAAAAACCATTTACAGATTCACACAAATAATTTAAAGATTGTTTCTTTATTCACGCCAATCAAAGCCCACGATTATGCACCAATGACATTGGCGGATACATTCTTGTAAAAAAAGCTATAGAAAACTGCTCAGTTTAGACACCTGATTTTAGCCCTATTCCATCACATTAAAGCCGCGATTACATATCCCGATCTGGCATCCTAATTAGGAACCAATTTAAAGTTGCCACCCGTACAAATAAGTTCATTTTTAACAGTAAATTTGCACAAATAACGGAAAAGTCAACATTTTTTATGATTTTTTTATTTTCGATTCTCATCTCCAATCTTAAACAATGTTTATCTTTCCGTAATAGTGTAAATTCACTTTTAAAATTGAACTTATTATACAATATTTTATTTTCAAGTACCGGTGGCAACCCGTAATTGGTTCCTAACTAGGATGCTAAATCGGCGTATTTAATCGGGGCTTAAGGTGTGCAGTATAACATTCCCCAGGTGTGCAGTAGAAGCCGGTTTCGAGTTCTCCGAGAAAGGCCCGGTGTCTGAAGAACAGCTGGTTGCTATGAGGCGTTGTTCGCCGCTCGTGCACGTGCATAAAGTGCGCGCGCCTACTTGCCTCATGCTGGGCAGCGGGGACAAGAGAGTACCCATGTATCAGGGACTGGAGTACGCCAGGAGACTGAAGGCCAATGGAGTTCCTACTAGGTAGGTCGAAAAATAAATAGCTTTGTCATTTTGAAATCTACTGGAGACTTTATAATGAAAACAACAGACAAGAAACTTACACTAAGTTAGTACCAGGAGAAGAACATAGTTGATTGCAACGTGCCAAAGATAGTTCGGCGTTCCAATCGTTTATAGTAATTCTGAAGCGCCATTTTCCACTCGTGCACGTGCATAAAGTGCGCGCGCCTACTTGCCTCATGCTGGGGTTGGAGTACGCCAAGAGACTGAAGGCCAATGGAGTTCCTACTAGGTAGGTAATCAGCAAGTAGCTCGCATGCGAGGTTTAAGTTGCTTTTGAAGAGCTGTTCCCCGCTCGTGCACGTGCATAAAGTGCGCGCGCCTACTTGCCTCATGCTGGGGTTGGAGTACGCCAAGAGACTGAAGGCCAATGGAGTTCCTACTAGGTAGGTAATCATCAAGTAGCTCGCATGCGAGGTTTAAGTTGCTTTTGAAGAGCTGTTCCCCGCTCGTGCACGTGCATAAAGTGCGCGCGCCTACTTGCCTCATGCTGGGCAGCGGGGACAAGAGAGTACCCATGTATCAGGGACTGGAGTACGCCAGGAGACTAAAGGCCAATAGAGTTCCTACTAGGTAGGTAATCAGCAAGTAGCTCGCATGCGAGGTTTAAGTTGCTTTTGAAGAGCTGTTCCCCGCTCGTGCACGTGCATAAAGTGCGCGCGCCTACTTGCCTCATGCTGGGGTTGGAGTACGCCAAGAGACTGAAGGCCAATGGAGTTCCTACTAGGTAGGTAATCATCAAGTAGCTCGCATGCGAGGTTTAAGTTGCTTTTGAAGAGCTGTTCCCCGCTCGTGCGAGTGCATAAAGTGCGCGCGCCTACTTGCCTCATGCTGGGCAGCGGGGACAAGAGAGTACCCATGTATCAGGGACTGGAGTACGCCAGGAGACTAAAGGCCAATAGAGTTCCTACTAGGTAGGTAATCAGCAAGTAGCTCGCATGCGAGGTTTAAGTTGCTTTTGAAGAGCTGTTCCCCGCTCGTGCACGTGCATAAAGTGCGCGCGCCTACTTGCCTCATGCTGGGGTTGGAGTACGCCAAGAGACTGAAGGCCAATGGAGTTCCTACTAGGTAGGTAATCAGCAAGTAGCTCGCATGCGAGGTTCAAGTTGCTTTTGAAGAGCTGTTCCCCGCTCGTGCGAGTGCATAAAGTGCGCGCGCCTACTTGCCTATGCTGGGCAGTGGGGACAAAAGAGTACCCATGTATCAGGGACTGGAGTACGCCAGGAGACTAAAGGCCAATAGAGTTCCTACTAGGTAGGTAATCAGCAAGTAGCTCGCATGCGAGGTTTAAGTTGCTTTTGAAGAGCTGTTCCCCGCTCGTGCACGTGCATAAAGTGCGCGCGCCTACTTGCCTCATGCTGGGCAGCGGGGACAAGAGAGTACCCATGTACCAGGGGTTGGAGTACGCCAGGAGACTGAAGGCCAATGGAATGTTATCCGCAAGTAGCCCGCACGCAAGGTTCAAGTTATATAAAATAAAGAAATAAAATCTTGTACAATCTCAATTGTATTGAGGACTATTTGATGTAAGTAGATGAAGAATGTGTAAGGGCCGTTGCATATAGAAAGAACTGAGTGATCTCTACCTACCTCTATAAAAGAATGTCGTGATATACAGTGGTGGCCAGATAATTAAGGACACCAGTCGATTTTCATACAAACGAAGCCTTTGGTTCTCCGTCAAGGATTTACCTAGCTGTGATAAATATGATGATGGCCATACAGGGAGTGAATGGAGAAAATTCAGATCTCTATTTACACCCAACTGATTTGATCAGCATTCTCATAGATATAAGGATCATAGTTTTAAGTTTCAGGATTTCCATACATTTTTTGCCAATTTCGCGGAATTTTTAAACATATCCTTATATTTCATAAAATGTTGATCAGAACAGTTGGATGTGTATAACAACCTAAATCTCCTCCATTTACTTCATTAATGGCCATCATCAGATCACAGCTAGGTCAATCCCTGGCGGAGAATCAAGGCTTCAAAGTTACCGTCGTTTGTATGAAAATCGACGGGTGTGGAAACCACAATATTAGGTATTTGCCTTCGATCAAGAATACCCTAGATGTCCGGTCAGTCTCAAAAATGGCACCTCAAAATAGCGTCCCACTTACAAACTGGGCGCTTATTTTGTACAAAGTAAGTGATAAAAGATGTGATTTTGTACAAAATAAGCTTATTTTGTGCAAAATAAGTGATATAAGATAAGATGTGAGTTTGTACAAAATAAGAGGTGATTACGTACGGAATAAGCGCCCAGTTTCTAAATGGGACGCTATTTCCCCTTGTTCCTCGGAGATAACTATGGCCAGATAACTGGTTATCTGTGAAGAATTTTTTTCTTCTCATATAACCGGTTATCTCCGAGGAACAAGAGGCTATTTCGAGGTACCGTTATGCGTGCTGTTTTAGTTCGTCAAGCGTTATCTAACCCCTCGTTTTCACCAAAAAAACATGTCCAATTCTTGTTTTATACATGTATTGCAACCGCAGCGAAAATTTTTCTATGTCTATGATTGCAATAGTCTCAAACCTTCTTCTCGTTCACACTGTGTAATCAACAAATATGTACCATGTTGCATGGCATGCACGTTTACCGAGTTACAAGTTTTGAACATGTAGGGGACAAGATTTGTATAAAACATGTTTTATACATGTACATGAATGAGAACAAAAATCAAAACAATTGCATAAAACTTGTATTATACATGTATTATACCTTAGTGAAAACGAGGGGTTAGATATATCCTTGGTCTAAACTCTAAGGTATGTGCGTTAATTTTAATATCGATTTAAACTCGATTTTGTTCCAGAATATACATGTACGATGACAACCATTCCCTGTCGTCACTTCCCGCTGAGATGGACCACCTCATCAACGGCACCAACTGGATCTTGGAACATCTGCAGTCCTGAGACTAACTTTGCAACTAGCCAAATAATTTTATGCTCAGTCACTTAGTAATAAGGGTTGATTTTCTTTGCAGTGTCAGTAACATTCGAGTCAAATGAGTCTTTGAAACAGTAATGAACAAATGTGTCCATTACTGTTTTATAGGCGGTTGTTTCTTGTGTCTATGAAAACGCGATTTACCATTGTCTGCTCGTTTAAAATACTTCGTGATCGTGAGCATAGGCCCTTAAACGTTGGACGCACGGTATTAAGAACCCGTATACATTTTGCCGCTGACTGCCGCTCTCTCGCTTGCACATTTCATGTATTCTCGAGATTTCTTAAATCTGAGTGCGTAATTGAAAATGTGTCTCGGCCCCTTTTCGCAATATAAGATTACGGACATTTTAAAACATTATTTCAGTTTTTTGTTGCTAAAGTACAAAAAGTTGTCGTTTCTAACATTTATTTGAACTAGCAAAAACTATAACTTTTTGTACTTAAGCAACTCGCAACTGAAATATGTTGAGATGTCGGTAATCTTATATTGCGAAAAGTAGCCGAGATACATTTTTCAATTACGAACTCAGATTTAAGAAATCTTAAGAAAACATGAAATGTGCGAGCGAGAGAGCGGCAAAATGTGTACGGACTCTTAAACACAGCCATGTTTGTATTTGCCAATATAGTTGCTGGATGAGAACAATTGTTATTTTTATATCTACTTATTATATTAAAATTATATTACCTTAAAACTTGCATTTATTATTTCTTATCTTCAAGTATACCCAGTTTAATATTTACGTAAATATGATTACTAACTAATAAAATGCGAAAGTAAGTTTGTTACGCCTTCTCGTTAAGACTACTTAACCGATCATCATGAAATTTTGTATTCGCGTTGTCAGGGGTATGGCAAAGGACATAGAGTACCTTTCATCCAGAAAAATTGTTCTGTTCCCGAGAGCTAGAGAAATAACTGTCCACGCAGACGGAGTCGCGGGCTGCCACTAGCTAGAATTAGAAAACATTTAGGTAATTTTATACAGTGTGTCCCTGGATAAAGTGCAATCCCGAAAGGAGGTGAAACTAGACTATAAATGTGTGTAATAAAAAAATACAAAAAAATATTAAGTGTAATTTAATTTTTTTTACAGAATTAAGATTAATTGTAACTTTTACAATGGACTCTATGTACAAAAAATAATATTCCTTCAAAAGTAGTGAATGGATTTTGTTCAAACAAAAAATAACGGGATGCCAGATACTTGTAAATTCAAATAGATTGCAAATAACTCACAAAAAAGTGATAATCATGAATGACCTAAATTAAGTTTTTTTGTAAAAAAACGCATTTCCCTTAACACTTTTTTTCATAAATCTCAAAATTTTTCAAAATTTCGCCCGCAATACTACAAAGTTTTATCATTTATTCATAATTTTTATCATATTAGCTTCCAAACAACAACAAAAATATGCACTCACTAAAAATAACACGCTGGCTATGCGCTTTCAAAGTTGGTTAACTTTGAATCAGTGGTTGAATCCATTGTAAAAATTACAAATCTTATCTGCAAAAAAAATGAAATTAGATTGAATATTTTTTTTGTATTTTTTTTATTACTCCATTTATACTTTACACTTAGTCTAGTTTCGCCCCCTTTCGGGATCGCACTTTATCCAGGGACACACTGTATATTTGAATAAAACTTATTCCTATCAGTGGATCGTTAGTGGATATTTATTCCATGTATCCCCACCGTAGGGATAACTTGGTAGGGATAGGTGTACCAGGGGAGAAAAACATAGCATTTGCAGCGTGGTTGCTTAGAATTGTCAGCTGACGAATGGGTTTAGCGCAACTTTCTAATTATCCTAACCTTAATCATTTTATACTTCAATTTCATTCATACCCTATCTTCTTTAAAGTGTCGCTTAGACTGTTATAAATTACCCGTATAAAAGACAAGCTATAAAATGCCTCATCGGTCACAGTGACGCCGAGTGGCTATGGCCATATGGCGCGCGCGACCCTCCAAGTGGCAATAAAACAATAAAATTACACAGCTACTGCCCGCTGATTGCTAACAACCCTCGCAGGTGAGCCACATGTGGACCTGCTCATTATAGAGGGTTAGGGCTACGTTATGCAAAATCATTTGTCTTTGCGTGTAAAGAGTATGGAAAATAACCTCACTTCTGCACTTTTTAGATGTTTTTCGTTGTTTTTTCATCGTTATCTTTAGCACAATTATCTTTTTTGAAAAAAAAAAGTTATTGGAGCAACTGCACAGTACGTTAAAGTGTATTTTGATGTTAAATTCAATACGTTTCCGCTATTATTTACACCAAAAATATGGCCCGCGACAAGCGCTTTTGATGATATTCTGTTTTTACAATCATCTGTGAGGTTTATACGCAATTTAATACTTGTAGCTACTAGATAATCTTTTTAACTTTCGTATTTTTTTGTGGCTACAACTTTACGTTTTCTTTATAAAAATATAGCCCGCGCAAACCATGTTTTCCTATTATTGGCTATGTGCACGCTTTTAGCGCCACCTAGCGGTTCGCAACTATGTTGCCTCTGACCCACTGACATGAAAATTTTTTTTTTCTCTGACCTGACCGTTTTGACGTTTTAATTTTGTCACAATGGCGGCATTGTGACAAAATGTTAAAAAATACTATACATATTGTATTATTAATGTAAATTTCAAAATTTCTGTGATTTGGGTGGACAAAATGTTGTGAAATCATTTTTTGTCATTCAAATTAAATATGGCAAGTAAAATCAAAAACAGTGTTTTATTTTGGTTATATCAGGGTTTGTTTACTTCTTTTTTAGTTGTAGATTTTGTAAAACAAGAGGATAAAGCTACTTTAATAATTTTATTAAGTGACAATTAACATATATAATTGTTCCTGTATCGCTAGTAATAAATTAAATATCGTTTTCAAACAGATTACAGAGCCTACATTATTTCTCCTTTTTGCCACCATGAGCGCTGCGATCGATTATTAGACCTTCGCACCCAGCGAATAGCCCATTAAGTTATTTGAATAAGACTCACTAATAGTAGATTATACAACAAGTGAAAAAAAGGGAATTTAGTTCGAGGGACTAAGTTGGATCCCGAGAGTAGCGAAGGATTCTAGAGTTGAATCCTGAGCGTAGCGAGGGATTCAAGAGTAGTCCTGAGCGAAGCGAGGAATACAAAGGACCGAGATGAATTTTTTTTTCACGAGTTTGTGTACTCTACTTTTTACCATCGACTGCGAGAAAACAAATAGCAGTACAGTACTTATACATAAAGTAAGTATTTATAGGTTATCAGATTTAGATATTTAGGTAGGAAATTGATAATATTTAAAACATTAGAAAAAATAAATAGTGAAATTATAAATTTTGAAATTTTCTAATGAACTGTACGCGCGCAAGCTTTAGAAGTGTATATGAAATTAGAAGTTTTCCATTACATAAAACAACCACGAAAAGAGGGAGATTACATGATCAGTCAGTCTGGCATCAGTCCATGCCATCAATCTGTAGACTTTGAATTTTTTCCAGACCTGATGATCGTACCCTGAAAACAAGGACTGATGCCACAGACTGAACATCTAATCACCCTATAATAGATAGAAAAGAACCCAAAGCTAAGACACTAAAAAGAACCTATAGATAGAAAAGAACCCAAAGCTAAGACACTAAAAAGAACCTAACTAAAATAGGCGGGATTTTTTTTTATTTAATTGTACAACTATGGCTTTATCTATGGAATAGCTCCATATTTTCAGGACGTTTTATTTTTTTATACATAATTCATATGATGCGCGCTTGTTCCAAATTCAAAATACTTTTATTCACTCGGTGAATAAAAACGCGTTTTATTCACTGTTATCAATGAATAAGACGCACTTTTTTGAGTGGCGATGGTAAAAAAAGTATTTTGAAATCGTCCAGTTTTTTCTCTATTGCCTACCAGGAGCAGGACGTCTTTTAGAAGAACGGGCGCGAGAAACTTACCAGCTTAATTTATCAGAGTTACTTAACCTCATTTCTTGTAATATTATAACAAAAGCACTCCTCTAGCAGGTGTTGTTCTTCCTGCCACGACCATTGATGATTTTCTTATAATATCTTTAGGCAGTAAGAAATAGCTTGGATTTCTACTACTATTTATTACCCCTGCTTTGATTTTTCTTACCTAGGTACTACCTACTAGATCTAAGAAATACACTGGTCGTGCTTGAAAGAATGCTCACTAAAGGCTGGTTAACATTATCTTAGTCTTTAGTAGAGTGCTTTAGGAGAGTAGAAGTTCATTACGTGGTGTGTTTGACGTTCTTTTAAAATCGACGAACATGCCAAGCAGTGTATTTCTACTCGCTACTCGACTCGGTCGTCTACTTGACTAATGTAAACCAGGCCTTACACGACCACGTAGATTTCCGTGTTATTCTTGTATTTCAAAACGGATTAAAATAGCTTAGAATATTTAATATTTCTTACACCTATTTAGGAATTTCCAATTATAAGGATCATAGAGACACGAAGGTCGTGCTGGAAAGAATCACTTTGTAGCACGACCAAGCTTAATTCATTAATTCAGGTATTTCAAAACGGTATAAAAAATTGCTTAGAATATTTTCTAATTTTATACCAATTTTGGAATTTCGTAGGTGGGTGTGTAATGTATGACCTGAATTTACATGCACTAACGATCAGAGGATATAATAACATTTCATATAATTTCATTTGACATACCGATCAAATAATATAACATACGGTTAATATAATTTCACTTGACCTAAATACATTTGATATTAACACTATTTGACACAATAATCATTTGATCTAATTAACAGATGATATAAAGCACATTTCATATAACATTCATTTACTCTATTCAACATTAAAATTAATTTTATTTGACCTATGATTTAAATGCTATAAAAACAAGCATAGCCCAAAAATTTGATTTCATTACTTATATATTTTTATCCACACCCATGCTTTAAATACTCCATAAAGGGTTCTAAAACAGTTGCCAAAATTACATTTTAGTGGTCAAAACACTAACCTAACCTACCTGGTGAATTAAGTTTTTATTTACAGCGGGAGGCCTGGGGCCAGCTGCCCTGCACCCCCCAGCAAGCATTTTGCAAGCAAGCACCCAACATGCAAGCATGCAAGCAAGCATGCAGCAAGCAAGCAAGCATGCAGCATGCAAACAGCCATGCAGTAAGCAAACAGCCATGCAGTAAGCAAGCATGCAGCATGCAAGCAAGCATGCAGCGTGCAAGCAAGCATGCAGCATGCAAGCAAGCATGCAAGCAAGCATGCAGCAAGCAAGCAAGCATGCAGCATGCAAACAGCCATGCAGTAAGCAAACAGCCATGCAGTAAGCAAGCATGCAGCATGCAAGCAAGCATGCAGCGTGCAAGCAAGCATGCAAGCAAGCATGCAGCATGCAAGCAAGCATGCAGCATGCAAGCAAGCATGCAGCATGCAAGCAAGCATGCAGCATGCAAGCAAGCATGCAGCATGCAAGCAAGCATGCAACATGCATTGTGGAGCTCCGCTCGCTTCGCTCGCTCCGCTGCGAGTGGTCAAAACACAAACCTAACCTACTGGTAGGTGCATTAAAAGTGTTTCTTTATAGCGGGGGGCCTCAGGCCCCCCGACCCCCCCGAGCAGGGGGCCAGCCCCCCTGCACCCCCCGGCAAGCATTTTGCAAGCAAGCAAGCCTGCAAGCAAGCAAGCATGCAGCATGCAAGCAAGCATGCAGCATGCAAGCAAGCATGCAGCATGCATGCAAGCGTTGTGGAACTCCGCTGCGAGTGGTCAAAACACTTACTTAACCTAACCTACTGGCAAGCTACTTGCATGCTTGTATGCTTGCTTGCATGTCTAGTCATTGTAATGTTATAATATATGTATGCTAATTGATGTAAGTACATTAAACATTAGTGGATTTGATAATTAAGCAAGCATCATAATAACAAAAGCTAGTTATTTCTATTTTATAGTAAAAGTTGATTATAACATGTAAAATTAGATCAAATGATATGTATATGAAATGTAAGTTAGATAAAAAAGCGATATATCAAATGATATTTATGGGATATAAACGTTAGAGCAAATGTAAATATGGCAAATAATAATGATGACAAATGAATAATAGGTTAAATAAAAATTATGTCATTTATTTTTAGGTCAAATAAAAATTAGATGAAGTCAACGTTAGTGACATTGAAATTAGATTAACTGTTTTTATGGCAACCGAATCGCACCCTTCGTAGGTAGGTACTATCAAGATTATAGATTCTTTCCAGCACAGCCTTCGTATCTCTATGAACTTGATAGTACGAAATTCCAAAATGAGTGTAAAAATTAGCAAATATTCTAAGCTATTTTATACTGTTTTGAAACGCAAGAATAACACAAAGTCTGCGTGGTCGTGTTAGGGAGCATTCTTTTTAGCACGATTAGTAGGTATATCTCTTAGATGTAGTAGGTAAACATTTTAAACACAGGGGATAATAAATAGTAGAAAATTCAAGCTATTTTTTACCGCCTAAGATATGAGAAAATCATCAACGGTCGTGGCAGGAAGTAAAACACCTCTAGCAGATAGTGTAGGTAAAAATGCATTCATAGCACTGTGGTACTTTTTTTTATTTTTTATTGTTGTATCTCAATTTTTGCCCCGAATCAACAGGGCCATTTTTAGACTAGTTTAACATAGATTTTAAATTCTAAGTTTACACTTTTTCTTATTTTATACGTCTATTTTATTTACATCTGTGTTTGTCCTTGTTTATATCCTAGAATGCACTGTGGTACTTTGGGACCAGGGGGCTAATTGTCTAATTTCAAAATCTATCGCAATCTCTTTCAGGATGTGATACATTGATGCTTCTTTTTGGCACAAATAAAAACTTACCAAAGAAATGCAGCATGTGTCACATCCATCTGTCAAATGAAGGCGATTGCGATAGATTTTGAAAATTAGACAATAAGTGGGCAGAATTCAACTAGTTTATATCTGCTAATACTGGTTCCAAAACACTTAACTTAAGAAAAGTATCACAGTGCATAACGCTACCCCCATGCGCAAGGTGCTACGCCGCACAGCGGAGCACGCCTGCCGTCTGCCGTGCCAGTCGCGGTTCGGTTCCCAGCAGCCCCTCGCAATATTGTACGTACGCAACGCTCATTGCACGGACGCACGTGCCCCTTTGTAAATAAAAAGGTATGAGTACTTCAATAGATAGGTAGGTACTTTGGTTACCAATTTTACACGAAACTCGAATCCGAGTAACGCATAAAATCGATAATTTAATAAGGCAAGAACTTAAGAATTTTGTTCAGAAAAACGATTCCGCAGTAGTAGAGTACCTACCTATGTTAATTGATATTGTTTCTAAGAGGCTATTATTAATATTTCGTAGAAATCTGTTCCTTATAATAAAACACACTACAAAGAATATACATTGATAGAGGTATACCAGAGCAGGTAGGTTCCTAGTTACTTTTTTCATATTACAATGTTCAAATCCTGTATTAAATAATTTAGGTATTAGGTTAGGTAGGTAATCAACTAACTAGCATAAGTTTGGTTGCGTTCGTATTCCAATAATAAAAAAAGCATTATTACAAAAATATTAATTGATCATAATTTTTAGGAATTTTGCAGGTTTCCCTTTGATTATCTATCGAAAAGGTTTCTAATAGAAACAATTATGGTTGCAGTCTACTAGAAACAATTATGGTTGCAGTAGAAGCATAATGTTTCTAGTAGACTCAATTATGCTTCTACTGGACCCCAACCGGTCCGAATTTCTTCAAAAAGATACTCCACAAAAGTACAGTCGAACACAAAATGCGTTAATATTTAATTAACACGATTGGATTTTGGATACTGTGAAAATATAGGGTTTGAATCGAAAATTTATGTGAAGGAAAATGTGGTTTATTTCAATAGTTGTACGGAAGCATTTCAAACACAGTTTTGACGGTCAAAGCGCAACAACCTCTGAAGGCAAGTACTGAAATACACCACTGGTCCCTACATAGGTATATGCTGACTGCTGATGGCCGGGGTTATCGACTCTTGGGCTTTTTATGTTTATTTAGGTCCTTACACACATAAATCTAAAACTTGGGGCTAATTCCGGTCAACAATCTGAGGTACCTACCTAACCTATTCGTTTCAAGGGGATTCTTATCGCGCCTAAATTTTGTAGAGCTTGTTAGATACCTACGTAGTGCAAAAAAAAGAAGTTTCTTTTTCTACCTACCTAAAACCTCTACCTAAAACACTGAACTCGAGTGCAACCTAGTTAGGTTGCACTCGAGTTCAGAGTTTTAGGTAGGTACTTGAATGTAAAGATATAGATATGTGCCTACTTAAAGTGTTATTTAAACTCTTAAATAAGCTGGAAAGTAATCTAGCGCTTACATTACTTACCTACCTTATTATAAAATATATTTAGGCTTTTGATATATAGCTAGGAGCTGAGTCCAAGTTCAAATCCTATATTTTTCTGAGTGTTCAAAGGAGTTCATATTTTTAAACGGCAGCAGTCAGTCACCCCATTTAAGCACGTTTATTAGTTTTGCTGTCATTATCGAGTCCAAGGCAAACATGGGGTAGCTACGAAAACAACTCGTAGACGACGACAAGTTAGAGTGCGACTTTAATAAAATGCCCACTGAAGGACGCTATTTGTTCTCTTCAAATAACAGTTCGATTCGATTACATTAATGGACGAATTCATGGAAAAAAGGGTCATGTCATGCGTCATTTATCATTAGCGTAAGTGTGCCGAAGACGCATAGGAAGTACCCGCAGGGGCAGACGCAACGTCTGCCGAAGAGATAACCGTGACTAATTGTCCGGAGCTATCGCCGATGCGGGAGGCGACTTCTTGCAGGCGGAAAAATATCGATCGGGCGGCACACACCTGTTCGGAACAATGGGGCCCGCGCACCTGCCCACAACCGCTCGCGCCGCCACCACGGTCGCACATACGCACGGCGCTGCACGCCCGCCGGTTCGATCGAGGGAGGGTGGCGCTGACCGCCGCGACGTCACGCCGGCTCCGCGCCGTCGCCGATCGATCCTCGTCCATCTTGGACGACCACACCGCTGGTCCACCACATCTTCACCTTCAAGTAAGCACCACCTAACACCAAACTTCCAACAATTACTGTTAAAAGCGACAGCAGCAACCAAAGTTATTATTCATTATCCTAAATCTAGTTTTATTCATCATGGAAAACTGTCGACTCATTGCTACCAATGACTCATCATTTTCTTTGTCATCTTTTCAAGGATTGCGAGCGATGTAGCGAGCCAGGATGCATATAACATCGGGACTTTCACCGGCGTCCGGCGAGATGCTGGACACGTCTGCACTTGATTTCTATGGAGACGCAGGAGAACAGTGCGGGGTCACGTACTTCGCGGTCGACCATACTGTACCAGAATCATCACACACCGTTGAAATTGAATATGTATACGAGCAACCGGAGACTTACGCTCAAAATGATATCGCCGTGGACACAAACGAGCCTCCAGAAGAAACCGTTATTACGAAAACAGTGTCTGAAGATCGGGATAAAATATCTAAAAAAAGTAAATCGAAGCAAATAGACAAAAATCCAATTGAAGACAATGAAACAGATTTAACGAATTTGACATGGCTTCAAAATATAACGAATATAATGTCAGTGCCTCAGTTTCCAATACCACCGATGTCACCTAGCCCACCAGTGAAAGTGCAGCCACAGAACACGAGGCTCCAGAAGTTCAATCAGACTATAGCGAAGTGTCAAAAAGATTTTACAGAAAATAAAGAGGAGTATCAGACGAACAGTGAGAAGAAGCCGCCTTACTCATACAGCACGCTTATTTGTATGGCGATGCGGTACAACAACGATAAGTTGACACTTTCCGCCATATATTCCTGGATTCGAGAAAACTTCAAATACTACAGGAACGCCGACCCCACCTGGCAGGTGAGTGTTATCTCGTTAATCTTTCGGTAGTGAGTAGAGTCAGTAGAGGGAAGCCCTCATGATTTAATAAACGTTAAATCTGCTTATTATAGCATTCGATAAGATAAGATAACGTCTAATTGGAAACGGTTGAGTACTTTACCAGATCTGTTTGAAGGGAGGAAATATAGGCAACATTAGATTTTTTATAAGCATTCATGCTGATTTGTTAAATGGCAGTATCTTTTTGATTAAAATATCATGTAACTACCTATTTCTTTTTTGTAGATTGTACCATAAAATAACGAGGAAAATGTTTACAGACAGCACATGATAGAAACGTTTCTATTTGTAAAATACGTATTAATTAGTCAGTCTAATATTTTACTGTTTCTCCTTTACAGAATTCAATTAGGCACAATTTATCACTTAACAAAGTGTTCGTGAAAGAAGCTCGGTCAAAGCACGAACCGGGAAAAGGAGGATTTTGGAAATTAGATCTGGCTCATCTAGAAGGTACAAAACGCATATCGAACAGACCCCAGAAGAAAAATAAAAGTAACACAGCGTCCGAAGCAAAAGAATCTATGTCCGAAGACAAAGTAGCTGTGGCTAACATACCTCAAGTTAAACCTATTGAAGTAGTAGAACATATGGCAATGAATATAGACAATTCCGTGACGTTGCATCTGCCTGACTTCAACATGAGCGATCTTCAGTCTATATCGGGGTTGGAAATGGAGACTAATATAGGCGCTAATGTAATAGTTGAACCCGTCGAGCCTCCGCCATTGATTCCAGAAGATGATTTATCGTCCCTTCTTCTAAATCCAACGGATTGGGCTGATTTGCAGTTGGATATGCTGGACAACTATCTGGATTCGTGTTTCAAGTAAGATTGTGATTTATTACCAAATATTTGGGAAACGGAAGTCTTAACTTGTAAAAAAAATTGAGTAAATAATTTTAAACATTTTGGTGGTAAATCAAATAGAAATGAGAGTTCGTAAATGATGAAGTTTAATTACTGCATTATACCACAGAATACATAATAGTATTTACAAGACTACACTTGAATTTAAATCCGTGGGTAATATTTTTAAAATATCAGGTGTTTTAAAGTGTCTTATTAGTCTAATATAAAAAAAAATATTATTGATCATAGTAATAAATAGTAGAAAACTTTGTGTGTAGACCTTTAGGTTGTTTTGATTCTTGTTTATACAAATGTTAGTTGTATTGTATAGTTACAATTTCATAGTCTAGTCATGAAAGGCTTAAGCGAAAATGTGAATTTAATTTTTATTACTTTTAAAAAGTATGTATATTTATTTTAGGTACTTTATTTTAAAAGCCTTTTAGTGTTGTTATAAGCTCACTGTTCTGTATAAAATACATCGTGATAAAGTTACTTTGCTCAACCAAGTAATTATCGCTCAAACATAGATTTCTTCATAAAAATAATGAAATTACTGATTATTTACAAATTGATTCAATTTGGAACTATTTTACAGTGAATAATAAAAGCAGCCGTGTATTTTTATGTAGGTAATAGGTATTTGGTAACATCAGTTTTCGCATAGTAGGTACGTAATCGTAAAAAAACAATAGGCATTTACCTATTTTCATTTCAACTAAGAAATAAATATGCTGTAATTATTCGAGGGAAGTTAATTGCAAAATATCAATTGATTTTTTTTTAATTTAAGTGTCATGTTTCAAATATTGAATAAATTATGAAAGTAATATTATACATAAGTCCATTGTCTTTACCGCTCAGTATTATATTGTAAAAAAAATATATAAAAATATAGTGTTATATTATGAATTATAATTTAACAAGTGTGGCAATATTTTGTATTTAGTATAATTAATGTTTTAATAATGTAATGAGCTATCAGATATTCCGTCCAGTATTAGAATAAAGTGCAGTTACTGCATTGGGTGAACTTTGCTCAGCACAATTTTTTGTATTTGAAAGATATATCCAGATTTTATTATATGTATATGTATACTTTTTTAGAATGTGTGTGTCAAATTGATGGCATAGAATATTTATCGTATTAAAATTGCACCATGTTTGTGAATTGGCGTATAATAAAAGCCTTTAATTGTTTTAGGTAAAATGTTTTTAATCTTCCGTCCACAAGTGTCTTAGTATGTAACTAAGAAAATAAATATGATTAAAAATACAGTTCGTATTTGAGTTAGAATATTTACACACAGCTTACTTTATTTTTATCTGGAAGATTGTTGGCGAAAACAATAAACTTTTTATTATTATATTTTTATTACTTGCAATTCTACTATAATGAATTTGTCGGAGAGTGCCTTATATAATAGTTATTTATGCAATTATGTACAGTTGCACACAATACTTTATCTACACCCATGATATAATATTTATGAAGGGTTTTGAAACGGTGCGGTGGCTTATTGGCAACATTGAAATAACCAGTCATAGTAGCCGTAATGTCCGAGCGAGGGCTTGTCGCGCTCCTCTTCCTCATCATAAAATCATCCGAACGAGGGTTATAATGTTGTACTGAATTTCATAATGTAACTCGTGAGCGCGGGAAGGAGCGCGACATGCTTTCGCACGGATATTGTTGTTTCTATGAATGACAGTGGTGACAATGTTGGCAGTAACCTAACTGTTTGAGAACCTTTTATAGAGGATTTAAATTAAAGCATGGGTAAAATATAAGATAAAATATAATAAAATAACTGTAAAAAATATTAAAATTAACAAAAACCCAGTGTGCAACTTACTTACAATTAAATAACAGAAAAATAATAAGTAACAGTAGAACACTAGGCATCGACGACGTGCTCAGTTCAAAATGGGCACCCGAATATTAATTTATGTGGTTTTTTAATTTTAAAATTAATAATAATCTTGGTCTACACTTTTCTGCTCACTTGTACACATAGCAGCATACCCAAAATTGAAAAATCTATTGAGAATCTGTTGAAAGAAGAACATTTAAGTTCAAATCTAAACACAGGAAATAACCCATAAAATTTTGTTTTTTATTTGTATGGAAAACTGCTAAGTGACAACCCTAAACGCAAATACACTAGGTATTGTTTTTGATAATCAATCCCATTAATAGCAAAAGCATAACACAATTTAGGTCTAGGGTTGTCACTTTGCAGATTATCATGAAAAGAAAAAATGATTTTGCAAAGAAAGTGGAGGATTTCAGGGTTTATAATGATTTTCCGGGGCTGTATGCATTGTATCCTATCTACCCTATTCGGCTTTAAGGGTTTTTGTAACACGTCGTAGATTTGAGTTGAAACGTGTAAGTAATTCTAAAGTTTAAACTTGATTGATGTTTGCTGGAAATGTAAGTGGTTGTGCTAAACACACTTTATCAATTTGCATTCTTGATTGACACTAATATCTATACTGTGCTGACAGTGACAGTGTGCTTTTTTAAGAAAAATGTGAAAGTTAGTACTTATAGCTGGTAGCAATCTAGTCAGTGAAACGAATATAAAAATGATACTTGAGGTAAGGTAGTAATTTTAGATACCTACTTAATACAGTAGTTAAAATTAAGAATTCTAGCAATAAGTTTGTAATTAGTTACTAATAGTATAATGTCCGCCCCGCGGTATGCTACATACATAAATGTAGTAATATTATTATGACGAAATGGATAATAATGATTTTCTTGAGACGAAACTTTTTCGTTTGTAGTACAGTCAGCAACAAAAAATACTTACTTTCTTTTGGAATTTGTCAAGCAAACATTGTCAATCAATAGAAAATCTATTGTCTCAGTTTTCCGGGCGTTGACGGGTTAAATAAAATGTATTTTTTAAATCATTAATTTTTGGATGTTTACAGACGAAAGTATGCTGGAATTGCAACCATGGTGTGGCGTAAAAAACTTGTGTTGTCAATGTACTGCAATAAAGCTAACAAAATATATAATATAACTTAGGTACATATGTGTGTAGGTATGTATAATCGCATCCATGCCTTTATGTTACAAATTTAATTTTAACCAATGATATACTTATCTATATTTTAGCATGAAATGGTTGTTTTGTAAACGAGGCTCAAAATATGTAACACAGTATTTCTTGTTTAGAAGTGTCCTTAACAACTAATAAAGTTTGAAAATTAATTTATAAGAATTGCTTTATTTTGTCTATCCGGACCTTCAAATATTCTATTGGTTTATAACTTTTATAGAGTAAAAGTTTAGTAACATGAGAAACCAAAAGCAATACAATATAGTAAGTACTAAATAAGCTCAGTAGGTAGTTAAAGTGACGCATAATTTCTGACTATTCGCAGTTCTTACAAATTATTAAAGCTAGGCAAAAGTATACATATTATAATTAAATAAGGGTTGTATTTAATCGGGTAAAAATTCCCATTTTGGGTATCAATAAAATACTGAATACAGCGTACTGAAATACTAATTGAGCGACGGAGCGAGGGCGACTACAGATATTGAATATGGGTGACTTTAAAACACAAATTGAGTATTTAGTTATTCAGAACGGGCGACCAAAATTACTATTTGGGCGACAACCTTAGGGCACACAAAACATTTAAAATTTGACATATATTTTATTTATAAATTATAAAAAAGGTGACTATTATCCTAATCGAGATGACAAAAAACAAACAAACAAGAAAGCAACCGAATCAAAACGTGTTAAATACCATGTTGGGTAGCTTAAATCAGTTATATAGTTACCTACTTGGTATAATAGTTGACCACTCAGTATTTTAGTCACCCATTTAGATTATTTGTCACCCACATGTAGTGGCCCGTTTTAAGTATTTTTGTAATCCACTGTTTGTCACCCGTTTAGTTATTTTGTAGCGCAAAAAATAAATTGCTGCCTGGTTTAGTATTTAAGTATCCCATTAACAGTCGCCTTTAATTATTTCCAGTCACCCAATTAATTAATTCCCAGTAAATAAAAAAAACATAGTTCACGGGTTCCACGTTGGGCGCCAAGTAAAGCTTTGTCCAGACTAGTCCATTTTGGCGTATCAGATCACCGTATCTTTAACATACATGATGTATGATACATCGCTAGTTTGGTTGGGCGTGCGTTGAAGTAATATCAACGCACGGCCAACCAAACTAGCGATGTATGGTAAAGATACGGTGATCTGATACGCCAAAATGATACAAGTCTGGACAAAGCTTTAAGTGATTAGTCTTAAACGTATCAAATTGCGCTCTTTTCATTACCTAGTAGTTCGGAAGAAAGTCGGTAGATGACGCTAGTGACAGCAAAAAATATTTTATCGGTTATTTAAAACACAAAAGTAGAATAAGTTTAAATATATTTTAATTCAGTAATGACTAGACGTATTCCTTACAATTTTACTTAAATAATTGATAAGTACTACAGCGGTTTATGACAAGTTTTGTAAATTAATTCATAAATTAACTGATTCTTGTGACATTTCATCATACTAACATTACTAATGGTTTTGATATTTTGGTCAAAAAATACACTGGCCATCATTGCAACTGCCGCGTTTATATTGCCACTAGGCAAAGTAGGTAAAACTGAGGCGTCTGCTACATACAAATTTTTAACACCAAAAACTCTAAAGGCAGTATCAACAACGCCATTCATACTAGTTAAGCCCATTGAACATGTACCTACAGGGTGGTAACTTGACAATGTTAAATGCTTAACATAGCACGCCCAGTAAGAATCTGAGAATATATTATGTTTTTCACAACCCGGAAAATGTTGAGGATTGATAAAAGCGCCTAACTTTTTCATAGCTGAAGTGCTAATAAACTTCTGAACTAATTTCAGGCCTTTTATTAAAGTTTTCACATCATCATTGTGTGACAGATACTTAGGGTTTATAATTGGAGGTGATTTAGGGTCTCTGTTTGCAACATGCACTTCTCCTTTGCTTTTCGGATGTAGGACGATAGGTAGTATTGTTGCTGCATGGTAATCAAAACTTTTTTCAAAGTAATCTTCCCAGACGGAATCCCTTATTCCCATAGCTAACCTTAAATGACTTCCCCTATCAGCAGATAAACCAACAGGCATTACCATGAACTGAATATCAGGTATATTATCATCCTTAGAAGATGAAAAAGCTACAGCTTCACAACCTGCTGTAGTTAAGGGCCCTTTCCCATTGACAAAATATTCATAAACATGGAATGAGTCTAACATATTCATTGCATTTACTGATAGAGATTTATTGAATAAAATTAAGTCAAGTCCTGTACTTACATGATCCTGTAAATTGTAACCTACTGGTAGATCTTTAACAATTGGTATGTTTAAGGAACCAAGTAGGATAGAAGGACCAATTCCAGACAACTGAAGGATTTTAGGTGTATTAAAAGTACCCGCAGATAATATAACTCCTTTTTTAGCAAATATGTTGTAACTTTTATCTGAAATTGCCACACTTACACCTTTGGCTACACTATTTTGTATTATAACTTTTTCTACTAAAGCATTGCTAAGGACATGCTTGGATAAATCCAAGTTATCTGCGATTGTCCATCTTTTCCCATCTTTCTGGGAAAGTTTACTTTTTCTGTACCCTATTTTAAAGTCGGATCCTAACCTTCTGTATCCTAACTCTTCAGCAGATTCTACAATAGCTGTTGCAAGTTCACTTTCAAATTGAAGTTCGCTTAAATATAACATATTTTTTTCTACTAAATCAAAGTTACTTTTTATATAATCTTCATCATATTTCCCATGAAACCATTCTGCATAATGTGAAACATTACCTCTGACATAAACCATGTTATTTAATTTTGATGATCCACCCACAATTTTGCCTTGAGGTAGCTTGCATTTCTGAAAAAAAAACCATTGCAGTTTTCAGTTTCCCATTGGTATTGGAAAAAACTTGAAAGCAAAAGAAATATAAAAACTCATGGATTCTAGCATTTAGAAGTTATTAAGCGCTCCGGCAATGATCATTTGCAATTGTCAATTTTTACCTCAATGCCATTGTTAGAGGAATTGACAATTGTTTCGATTGCACATGTAAACGAACAATTTTCGCATCAATGAGTGTCAATTAGATCTGTAAAAATTTACATTTGCAATTGGTTGTTACCGGGGGAATCTCCTCTTACTATTTCATTCAAACTTATTATGATATAATTATTAAAAATTACAGCATTTTACATCACTTAACATTAGGTGCAAAAATTTTAATATTTTGTTCTACACACCTTGTCATTCATAGCGAAACAAGCATTTCCCTGTGGCACAGTTTCATATTGCCAGTCGAAGACCGAGTTGTGCAACATCGGACCCAGCACGGGGACTTCAAAGAGTGCATTGCTCGCACCTCCTGCTTCTATCACAATGAATGAGAAATTGGTCTCGGTTGCCAGCCTGTGGGCTATCACTGACCCCGCAGTTCCAGAACCGACTGCAAAATAATTTGTACATAATTGATTACTAACTGAAATTAATTCAACTATACTAACTATTAAGGTAGAGTGACTGTGTTAATCTGCTACAATCTGTGCTCAGAATATATGAATAGGTTAGTACCTTAGAACGTAGGTATATATAAATAATCTAAGGTTAGGGAGTACCTTATAGGTGGTACCTCAGGGGCTCACAGCATAGTTATTGTATTAGATTGACTTTTAACTTTGTTTAATTCGTGTTTCATGGAATGGAACAATTGAAACAATTTGATGCGTTACTCTGTCATTTCTTTTTCATAAATAGCAAACATTTTAATATATTCTTATAACTTTACTTACCTATAATATAGTCGTAAGCATTCTCAAACTTGGCGAAGTATTTTGCAAGCTGTATTTGAAGGTAGTAATGAAAATACATAAATAACGTGAAAGACTGAACTCCTATATTTAGGATAATCAATTGCATTAGAAAATCTGAACGCATTTTTATAACAATTTATTAATAATTTGATTTGATTTGATGAGGTTATATTGTCTTGTTTGTTTACATTTTTTTTTACAGTAGTAGTAGTGTAGATTCGTCCTTTTCAGGACAGGCGAAGGTCCAAGCCATACTGCCAGTTCTTGAGTTTTATTTTCTTGATCTTGTTGAATATTAAGGCGAAGCCAAATCTTGAGTCTTGCTGTTTTTTTAAGGCAGAAAGCCAAATCTTAAGTTATCTTTTTAGTAAAATCTTGTTATAGCAATTTTGTCCTTTCCAGTTGAGTGTCATATCCGTGATATGTGTCAAGTCCAAGTTTGTCGTATCAAATTTCTCCAACAGTGGAGATAACAAATTCATAAATGGGGATGAAATTTTCTGGGCGAGCTAGGATGTCCTGTAGTGATGGCGGGATGGTTTTATGTGTTGTTAAGAGCTGATCAATTAGTAACAGTCGCTGTATGTTGAACGCCGGACATGTGAAAAAGATATGTTCCAGAGTTTGATCTTCCTGTGAAGTGCATTCAGTGCATACAGGGGATGATATTATGCGCATACGACACAAATGAGCTTTAAATCTGCAATGTCCAAATCTTAGCCGGTTTATCTGTGTGTAAAACTTCCTTTGCAGATAGTTACCGGATGTAGCGAACCAGGGTTTTCGGCCAACTTCTTTATTAATACCAGCATACCATGCTCCTTTTGATTGGATGATAGTTGTCCTTTCTTCAATCCATTGATTATTGATTTTCTTTCGATATTCAGGAAGCAGATCTTGCCAAGGAGTTGAAATGTTTTTAATGTTGCCACCCTGAGAATTCGTTAATCTGGCAAGATAATCGGCGTTTTCGTTACCTGTCACACCGATATGTGCTGGAGTCCATACAAACTTTACTTTCTTGATATCTGTTAAATTTTGTATTAATTCTTTAATTTCAAATAGTAAATAATGTGAATTGTGGAATCCTGGATTTTCTAGTGCCTTTAACACAGACATGCTATCAGAAACTATTAGAAATCTGTCCTTGTCAGAACACAACATCAGTTTGTATGTATTGTAAGGCCAACAGGATTGCTGTGGCTTCAGCTGAGAAAACGCTAAAATTAGCTGGTAAGCGATAACCTTTTCCGTACTTTAAAGTTGTATGGTAATACGCTGCTGAAACTCCACTATCACTTTTCGATCCATCTGTGTAAATTACTTGATAATCTTGCCAATCTGATAACTTTTCATAAACTGCCTCTTTGGTTCGAAGATCATGGTCAATATCTATTTCTAATGGAGGAAATTTACTTTCATAAGAACCACAGTAGCAAGCCCAGTTTTCATTGCTTTTTATATTATTTTCTAATTCAATATATGCTGATGTTTCTTGAAAATCAAGAAGAATATATGGGCATTTACAATTTGATGAAGATGCATGTAAAGTATGGATAGTATTACTTTTTAGTTTGTTCAAAAGAATGTGATTATTTACACTGTGTAGTTTAAGAATCAATTTAAATTTTAAGTACTTAAACCTTAATAATAAGGATGAAATATTACATTCTACTTGCATTGATATAATAGGTGTAGTGTTCATTGCCCCTGTGATAAGCCTAAGATTTTTATTTTGAATCTTTTCCAGTTTATTTACAAGAACATCAATAGAAGAATAACAAAGGAAACTATATTCAAAATGAGAACGAACAATGGATTTGTACAACATGAGTAAAATTTTTGGATCAGCTCCCCAGTATGTTCGAGCTAGGGACTTTAAGATATTAAATGCTCTTAATGCTTTGTCTGCCAAGCCAGAAACATGTTTAACCCATGAGAGGTTCCGTGTAAAAATAACTCCTAAGAATTTGGCCTCATCACTGACAGGAAGTAAATTATCGTCATACAAAATATTTGTGAGTAAAATTTTTGATTTACTAAATACTACAACATTAGTTTTACTAAGGTTAACTTCTAACTTTAAATAATCAAAATAGTCTTTCAATCTTATCAATGCATTATTAAGTTTTTGTTCCACTTGATGCATATTTTTGCCGGTGCAATAGACTGTGAGATCATCCGCATACTGCAAATTTTGTATATCATTTCCTAATATATTATTTAACTTATGAATGTATAAAATGAATAATAATGGACTTAATATTCCACCTTGACAAACACCTTTATTAGATAATTGTGGTCCATATAAATTATTTTGAAATTTAACAAACACCTCTCTTTTATTTAAGAAATTAAATAGCCATGTTATTAATTTTTTAGGTAAACCCAGTGAAAACAGCTCATCCACGAGAACATTATGATCAACATTATTGAAGGCGCCCGTTATATCAAAGAAAATACACACTAAGAAATTACTACTAACTAGAGCATTATGTACATCTAAATACAAGTGATTCAAACTTTCAACTGCTGAACGACCTCTTCTGAAACCGAACTGATTATAAGGCAATAAATTATTATGTTCTATAAAGTATTCCAGCCTTTGTTTTACCAATTGCTCAAATAACTTGGCTGCACAGGATGTTAGTGCTATGGGTCTATAAGAGTCATGATGATTTTTATCTTTGCCTGGTTTAAGAATAGGGACAAGGCAATCAACTTTCCAGGATTTTGGAATGATTAGTTTGTTCCATAATGCATTAAAAATATTAAGAACTATTTTAAGACCCATCGTACTAAGATTCTTAAACATTTTGTAAGATATATGATCTAAACCAAAAGCAGTGTCTTTACGGGAATCTATGGCAGCTAATAATTCAATTAAAGTGAAGGGTTTCATGAAAAAAAATTCAGTATCAGAATTATAATCAGAATGGTCGCTTAATGGTTGAGATTGTGTATTAGAGGTGTACTTATCTAAAAACAACTGAATCCAACTGTTAGAATTGAAATTACTGGTAGGACTGCAGTATGATTTATTAAATTTTCTAATGTTAGTCCATATCACAGATAGAGGCGTCTGACGATTGAATGTGTTACATAGTTCGTACCACGCATTTTGCCTTTCCTTACTAATTATTAGTTTTTTCTGTGCTTGTTTCTTTTTAAATTGTATGTAGTTTTGCTCAGTAGGATTATATTTAAATTCTATATAAGCAGATTTACATGTTGCTACAGCTTGTGTGCATATATCATTCCACCAAGGGAGTTTTAACTTTCTTTTTTTTATTTGTCTGTGTGATGGTTGATGTACTGGTTTTCGAGAAGAATTAGTCTCATCTACACATTTTAATAAAATATCAGAAAGCAAATTATAGCATGTTTCTGGATCATTTAAGTTAAAGTTACAATTATTTAATGTAACATCTGTCAACTGCTTAAATTTCTTCCAATCAACTGTCTTATAATTTGGTTTCGAATAATTTACATTTATGTTAGCACTATTGTTTATATTTACAGGATTACATAATAAATTAGTAAGGACAGGAAAATGGTAACTGCACAGGGAATCATCATGCACTTGCCAATTACATCTTAGAGCTAAAGCGGGAGAAACTATTGTAAGATCCAAAGCGTTAGACCGCCAGTTATGTGAACCAACAGTTGTTAGTGAACCATCATTTAAAAGGCACAGATTGTTATCATTTATGACATCTAACAGTATTGACCCTCGCGTGTCTGTAGATGCACAACCCCACATAGTGTGATGTGCATTGAAATCGCCGGCTAATATTAAGGGCTTGGGTATTGACTTCACTAAGCTATCAAGGTGTGTGTAGGTGAAGTTACAAGGAGTAGCAGATGTGGGACTATAAAAACTAACTATTGATAAAGTTTCATTGTTAATTTGTAATGTAATAGCAATATTTTGTAAAGAATCGTCATAATATGTTTGTAATTTTTGATAGGGCAGGTAATCTCTGATTAAAATAGCAACACCATTGTGTTTAGAACCTATGTCTAATCTTTCTATTTTGTAGCCTCTTATATTTAAAGTTTTTGTGCATTGGAGCCAAGTCTCGGAAATGAGACCAATGTGAATATCATTTTGATAGAGATATTGTGTGAAGACATGTTTATGGCTTAACAAACTTTGAGCATTCCATTGAATAATGTTAAGTTGGTCCATTATTTAGTACTATTATTCGGCTTACTGGAGTTAAATGTTTCTAAGAGGACAGATTTAATAGTCTCCGATGTTAATGGGGGTGAATTTTCTGAAGATGATTTTTGAGTATATAATTTAAGTATAGTGGAAATAATTAAATTAAGTATCACGTCTGATTGTAACAAGTTTTGTACGTGTTTTTCTGGTTTGGATGATGATAAGTCTGGAAAATTTGTTTTATTAAAAACATCAGCATATGATCTTTTTTGATATTTCGCATTATTTTTTTCAATTTCATCTTTTCTTTTAGGGCATTCTGAAGAAATAGATATGTGGTTTCCCTTGCAGTGAATGCATACGGCTTCTTTCGTTGTTTTAGTGCACTGTTTATAATGGTGATTCTCGCCACAAATTGAGCATTTCTGTGCGTTCTTACAATATTTGCCAATGTGACCATATCGAAGGCAACGTAAGCATTGACTGACAGGAGGAATGTACTGGCTTACCTCAAAATACCAGCTGTTAATATCGACACTATCGGGAAGGGTTGGGCAGGAAAATGTGATGGCAACTGTCTGGGTAGGTATGAGTATAGGGTTTTCATCTTCATCACGCCCGCGCCGCATCAGCCGACGCACAGACACGACGTCCTTGGAGCTGGATATGCCGTTATATATGTTCTGATTAGACATATAACTTGGGACACCTCTGATAACGCCTGTAATTTCTGTTAGTGTAGCCGGTATTGTGCATTTCACATTGAGTTCGGTCGCTGATTTAGTATTGCTTAAGGCCATATTGGCCAACCCTGGCCGCTCGAAGATGGCAGCGACTTTGTAGCGGTTAATCCTTTTAAAGCGTTTGATTCCTTTGTTATGCCTTTTGAGGATTGCGCCAAGCCCCATTAAGTCTCTATCGCCAATAGGTTTGCCTTCATCCACGCTCTCATAAATAACAAGATATTCGAAATTCCCTCCATCCTCAGGGTACTGCCGGGTATAATTTTCTATTTTAAAAGGCTTGTATTTATCCGCTTCATTTTCGTCAGAGTCGGATTCGGTAGGTACTGGATCCCCATCCAGTTTGGGTTTTTTCCTTTTCCCCATTACTGCTCCGACCTCCGACTAACACTATTTATTTACACTATATATATGCTTTATTTATTTACACTTTACACACAAAATATACAATATACACAATATTTATAATTAATTTGGAAAAACTTGAAAAATCACGTTCAACTTTTTCAAAATCCCGCCAAAAAAAAAAACTTTTTTTTTTTTTTTTTTTACAAGCCGACTGTCAGACAGTTTTGCATTCCAGTCCAGCAGCCTAACCGCTGAGTCATCGATTGCCATAGAGTATATTTTAGCTATGGAAAATAATAATAAAATTGAAGAGTTTTTTGGTGCCATTTGTCAAGTTCGGTTCGGTGTCTATTTTAATTATTTGCAAATTGATTCAAGTGGATATTGTGTCTTAAAATTGGTGCAGTTTTGTGGTACAAGTGTCTACGCAACTGAACAATATGTGGGATAATTGAAATAGGCGCGATCTTGGTTGTGTGAAGCCGAGACTCTTACTGTAGTGGTGGCTACCTCGGCAGAACTTACCAAGTAAACTGTCTTGATATACTTGGTGCCAAATGCTCCAAGCAGCATTGGAATGCGATGCACCCCATTTTAATGTAAACTGAAACAATCTATCACTGAAATATTTAACACTTGACACTGGCAAAAATTACTTCCAAGAAGAAGGTAGATTGCCAAAACAAAAATAAGAAGAAGAAGAATAAAATTGAACATTAAAACCTTAGAGCAAGATTAAAACATATAATATGGTTCCGCACAAACGCTCTGCGCATATATATTTACGTCAAGCACGCGCTGCGTATATGTTCTGCGTTTGTACGCGTCCTAGGAACATTTATACTCACAGGGAGTACGCGTCAGAACCCCTCTGTTACTTATTATGTAATCTTCCATTATTAGATTGGAGGAAATACCGGTTTGTTACTTCAAAGTACTTATGTAAAGTTTAGGTCGAAAAACTAAAAAAACGTACATAATTAACTTAAATATATTAACTTTACAATGTCAGTTTCATTTACACTTTACAATAAATATAATAAACATTCTTTTAAATATGTAGCACTTGAGGTTGTAATTTCAGCCTGTCTATTGTTTCTTGAGGCATGCAATACGTCGGATTCACAAGTTTGATACTGGTATCTCCTAATAAAGAGAGACCTGCTAGACCGAATAAAGTGTGGAATGGGTCGGGAATATCACCAGGACGGTCGCTGAAACCACCGGTCTCGGAGTCTTGGCAAGCAAGTATGAACTGTTCTAAACTTTTCTTGTCCACCCAATGGATCCTGTTTAGCATTGAGAGGGATGACATGACCCACCTGTAAAAAATTTAAACATTGAAGCCATAGACAATCCCCATTGTCTAAAAAAATATGTAAGAAAAAGAAAAGTACATCTGAAAAAATCAAATTGGCTGAATTTTTTTTAGGTAGGAATAAGCTTCCTTATTTATAGCAAAAAGATTCAGAATTTTCGGTTGCATGATAAAATTCTAAAAAAATAAAATAACTTCGTCTTCGCAAAAATGGGGAAGTAACAGCAGAAAGGAGATGATTCCTTAGCCATCTCCTGCTTTTTTGCTTCACCAAAAAATGTTTATTAAAAAAGTTTTGATCAAAAAGGCCAATTTGTTTTTTTTATACATGTTTTGGTTGTGGCAGGAGATGACTAAGGAATCATCTCCATTCTGCTGTTACTTCCGTATTTTTACGTAGACGAAGTTATATTTTTTTAGATTTTTTTATGCAATAACAAATTCTGAAACTTTTTTCTATTGATATAGGAGCTTATTCCCTATAAAAATGTTTTAGCCAACTTTGACAGACATTCTAAAATTCTGTGTTGCCTGCTTTGTCAATTAATTTTACCAAATAATAGTAGTAAAATTTATCTCTCACCATGAGTAGCACAAGTCAGGTAGCTTTTCCGGTCGTCCATTGAGCCCACCGCTGGGCAGCTGCCTCTCGCACAGCCACCACGCGAGCTCATCAGCTTTCAAAGCGTCCAAGCGTTTGCAGATGGAAAGAGTGCCTACACAGCAGTAGATGAGACCTGGATGCAAAGAACATTATGCATTAATAACCCCTTCAGACTTTTTGCGTCATATTAAAAGTTATTGTAATGGGATTGGCAACGCAAAGCTAATTGTAGATGTTGCTGCGTACGCTTGTTACTAAGACAGTAGACGTTCCATTGACCCAAAATGGATATAAAAGACTATTCGATTCCGTGCTCGCGAGTGTTAGTGGATACACGTGTTCGTGGAATTTATCACTTTTTGACCTTTCCAAGCGCCTAAGCTTAACCTCCTAAGCTTTTTATACCTAGTTTTGTGTTTGTTTGTGTACTGTGTTGTCCAATTCGGTAAGTGTTTAGCGTAACATCTCGCATCCTTTTCATCTCCTTTCCATTGTTTATTCCGTAAACAATGGAAAGGATTCCGCCTGACCCTCCTGACCCTCCGGATGGCGCGCTGCCCCCGGAAGCGATGGAGTTATCCCCTCCGCTCTTCTCGCAATCTGGGACAAAAAGGCGACTTGAGCCGGAGAGTCAGTCTGTCCCTCCTAAAAAAACAATCACCGAAAATACCACCGAAGCATCTCCATCGCTTCCGGATCAGTCGATTTACACCCATCCATCTCTGAAAGACGACTCAACAAAAATGTACACAGACTCAGATAAAGGCCCATTTATCGTCCATGTTTCCCGTCAGGAATCTTCATCTTCAGCTGGAACCACCAAACGTCCCATAATTTTTGGCAGATTTCTCTCCAAAAATGATATTAAAGACATAGCTAACGACGGTATTAAGCAAGTTGGCCGGAACCGAATAGCCGTAGAATTCAAATGTCACAAATCGGCGAATAGCTTCTTGTCTCACCCCCTACTGACACTACACAAATATGTTGTCAACATTCCCACATATAATGTCACCCGCATGGGAACTATCAGAAACATCCCCACTGAACTCAGTATGGAGGAGTTGGTGGAGTCTCTGGTAATCCCTGACGGTTGCGGTCTGGTCCTAAAAGCTAGGCGGTTGAAACGCAAACAAAAGGTCAACGGGGAGGTTTCCTGGACTCCCACTCAATCTGTGGTTCTGACTTTTAAGGGCCAAACCCTTCCTAAAAGAGTTTTCTCATATTACACGGCTATCCCTGTGGAGACATACCTTCTTCCAACTATCCAATGCAATAACTGCTGCAGATTTGGACACATCAAAGATCAATGCCGCTCAAGGCCCCGTTGCTACCGCTGTGCTCAGCCACATCCGGGTCAGGATTGCTCAGTCGCAGAAGAGAAGGCTACTTGCCTATACTGTTCTTCTTGCCACTTTGCTACAAATAAGTCCTGTCCTGAACAGTCCCGACAAAAATCTATAAAAATCAGTATGTCGCAAGATCATATCTCATATCAGGAGGCATCTCAACTCTACCCCCAATCAAGAAAATCCTACGCAGACTCAGCTAGAACTTCATATGCCACACCATCACAGTCCGTTTCTCAGCATCGCTCCCCTGTCACTCCAAATTATACCTCTCATACCAAAACAATAACTCGTTCTCCTCGCCCAAGAGCTCCTCTGAGCAAATCCTACGATAAGTTTGCTCATGAAAGCATCACATCTAATTTACCATCATCTCTCCCCAATGGATGCGCTTTGCTGGGGAACACAGGCCAAATCTCTGAAGACTCCCCCAACGACGACACCCTAGACCTTATGTGGCTACTCGTAGCCAACATCCTATCCAAGTTTAGTGACATACCCTTACCGCCCAACGTTGCCTCTAAAATAATGCCACTTCTTAATTCACTCAGCAAAAATGGCGGTGAACATGGTTCAGTGGAACTGTAAAAGCATCAGACACAAATACCCTGAAATCCTTTATCTCATCAACAAATTCTCCCCATCCCTCTTTGCCATCTCGGAGGCATGGCTGGCCCCGGGTACACACTTTGGTGTTCCCGGTTTCACTTGCCTTCGGGATGATAGGGAGGATGGGTGGGCTGGGAGTGCTTTGCTTGTTAAGCGCTCCCTAGTCTTTGATTCAGTTAGTATCCCTCCTCACGACTCCAATTTTATTAATGCAGTGGCAATAAGATCTTGCAATATTACTTTTGCTTCTGTCTACATTCCTCATCCAAACTCCCAGGCTCTTCAGGAGCTACAATCGATCATCAGAGCTCTTCCACCGCCAATTGTAGTTATGGGCGACTTAAACGCCCATCATGAATCATGGGGCTCAGGTGAGTCCAACTCCTTCGGCAATCTCCTACTGGATTTGCTAGATGCAGAAAATCTGTGTGTTCTAAACGATGGTCGCCCTACTAGGAGAACATCACCATCGCAAAACCCTAGTGCAGTAGATCTCTCCATATGTTCCCCGAATTTGGCATCTGAACTCTCCTGGGATGTCCTACCTAGCACTTTCGGAAGCGATCACTTCCCCATTTTTATATCCTTCCCTTTCGACTCCCCTTCTAATATTGCTCCACCTCCTCTTCAAAATACAACCTAAAAAAAGCAGATTGGCCTTCTTTTTCCTCGGAAGTAGACAAAAAATTAAGTTCCCTTCCTTCTATCTCCATCGAAAATTGCCTTGAGGTCTACTCCTCATTTGCCGAGGGGTTAAAATCATCAGCAGACTCTCTTATCCCTTTAAAGAACCGTTCCTCTAAAAAAATTTCTCCTCCTTGGTGGGACTCTGAATGCTCCGATATGGTTCAGAGGAGAAAAGAGGCCGAATTGGAGTACAACTCTTCCATGACTATGGATAACTTCATTAAATTCCAAAAAATTGATGCTCAAACCAAGAGATTCCTTGCTATGAGGAAAAGGAAGGGCTGGTCAAACTTCTGTGAGTCGATTTCCCCTGGCACACCTCCATCTGTGGTCTGGAAACAAATTAAAAGGTTCCGTGGAGCCTTGAACCGCTCCAACCCCACTTCTAACAACCCATCAACTTGGATCGACTCCTTTGCCGACAAACTTGCTCCTCCATATGTACCCTCCAACGATTGCCTCCCTTCCAGCCCCTTCATTGTCATGTCTCCATCCCATTTGTTAGACAAGCCTTTCTCCTTAGAAGAGTTACAAACCGCACTCTCCGGTCTCTCCGACTCCTCCCCCGGCGCCGACGGAATTCCTTACTCGTTCCTGGTGAAGGCCACAGATAGGACAAAACAGGTTTTTCTCAATTTGGTCAATGCTTTCTTTGACCTAGGCACTATTCCCGACTCCTGGAACAAACAAATCATTATTCCTATTCTTAAACCCGGGAAGGACCCTCAAGACCCTAGCTCTTACAGGCCTATAGCATTGTCCTCCACCCTCTTCAAAATTTTAGAGCATATGATTAGAAACCGATTAGAATGGTTCCTGGAGAGCGAGGACCGTTTAGCCAAGTCCCAATTCGGATTTAGAAAGGGCTGTAGCACTCTTGACAACTTGAGCATCTTGACATCTGATATTCGAACTGCATTCAAGAAAAAAGAGCAAGTAGTAGGCGTGTTCTTAGATATTGCTTCAGCCTACGATAACGTTCTGCTTCCGTTACTCAGGCAAAAATTGCGTCAGCTGAGTATCCCAGAGAAGGTGGTTCGATTTATACTTAATTCAATATCTGGCAGAAATATCGAAATCAGATGTCAAGGTTCTTCATTACCACCAAGATCAGTATGGAAGGGGCTCCCTCAGGGGTCAGTCCTCAGTCCCCTGTTATACAACATTTACACTTATGACATGGAAACCGTTGTTACTCCATTCTGCCAAGTCCTTCAATACGCAGACGATGTAGCTTTGTATGTCAGATCCAATGATTTCTCAGAGATTACTTCTAAATTGAATATGGCTCTGTCCTACCTTGGCGATTGGCTATCAGACCATGGATTATCCCTCTCGGTTGCTAAATGTTCTACTGTGGCTTTTTCCAGGAAACGCGATACTCCTGAACCTCATATTGAGTTTCAGGGTGACCTCATACCATCCAGCAACCAAGTAAAATTTTTGGGCCTGGTTCTCGACTCCCGCCTCTCTGGTATACCTCATTTTGAGAATGTTGTCAAGAAAGCTGAAAAAGGGGTCAACGTTCTACGAGCCTTGTCGGGCGTCTGGTGGGGAGCCCACCCCTATAGCCAAAAGCTACTATATAACGCCATCGTCAGGTGTCACTTTGATTATGGCTCATTTCTTTTAGACCCATGTAATAAACTTTCTTTAGACAGAATTACTAAAATTCAGTCCAAATGTCTACGTATCATTCTGGGAGCTATGAGATCATCCCCTATCAACGCTCTCCAAATTGAGAGTGGCGACCCTCCTCTATTTCTGCGCAGACAATATCTTAGTGATCGCTACATCCTTAAAATCCTCACCATATCAGACCACCCCCTACTTGCAAAATTAAAAAGACTCTCTCAGTTATCAAAATCTGATCCTCTTAACAAAACTCCCTGTATCCTTCATAGCTTTAATAAGTTCAACCAACCCCAAATCCCAATTAAGCAATTTTCTCGTCACCCTCTTTTTAACAACAGTTTTGAGTCACTGACTTTCAACCCACCCGTTAAACCTAATTTTGGGATTGAAAAAGACTCTCCTCACGCAAAACAGACATTCAATAAGACACTTTCATCAGACTGGTGTGGTTGGCTTCCAATATATACTGACGCCTCTAAGTTGCAAGAAAACGGCTTCGTTGGAGCCGCGGTTTGGATCCCGTCGCATAAAATTGTTTTGAGTTTTAAAATCCCTCCTCTCTCTTCGGTCTTTACCGGGGAAGCTATTGCCATCTTCGAAGCCATTCTATTCATAGAGTCACACGGACTTAACAAGTCCATCATCTTCAGCGACTCTCTAAGTTGTCTGCAAGCGATCATGTCTAACCCATTTCGATCAAAATCCAAATTCCCAGTAATCTTAAACATTAGGCAAGCATTGTTTAGGTGTAATAAAAAATCCATTGAAATTGTCCTGACCTGGATCCCCGGGCACAATGGAATCCCTGGCAATGAAAAGGTTGACTCCTGTGCAAAACTTGCTATTTCATCTGGCTCTCTAGAATACTCCGAAATCTTTTACCAGGACATTTCTACACTGGCCCATCAACACCTTCAAAAATCGTGGAGAACTGACTGGTTGCAGACGAAGAACCGCGCGGGAAAGTACTACTTCGACATTCAGAGGGAAATACCTCCCAAACCCTGGTTCTTTAGAGACAAAGATCTAAACAAAAAAGTAGTGTCTACTATCTGCAGACTACGCATAGGTCACGCTTGCACTCCTATCCATCTAGCTAGATTAAAAATTCGCGATAGTTCTCTTTGTGAGTGTGAGCTGGAAGAAGGTACTGTTGACCACCTATTTTTTAACTGCCCCAGACTAAAAGTTTCTCTTTACGAGGTCCTGCCCCACAATATTCCCCGCCCTGTAAATATGAAATATCTCCTATCCCTTGTCAATACCCCCTTTATAAAAGTTTTGGCCAAATTTATTTCCTATAACAACTTAAAATTCTAAATTTCTCCTTTGTTTTATGTTAAATGTTTGTGTTGTTGAATGTGATGTCTTTTATTCTAGGTAAATCTGCTTATGGGTATAAATTTCAAAAACCGACTTGAAAAATTTTCCCAATCGTGCAAATCTAACTACGTGACATTGGCGGAATTGTGCTTAGACCACAGAGCAAGCCATTAATTAAGAAGAAGAAGAAGAAGACTATTCTACAATACAAATGCCGGAATTGAAAGCCAATTTAAGATGTTTTTATTCTTACAGAATTTATAATATTTTTCTATATCCAGATTTTTCGGAAAGTAAGAGCTAACATTTTTAAAGCCTACATTGTCACACAGTTTATTCATCTTCAAAGTTCATCCAGAAAAACTCATCAGACTGATAGGCCCGCCACATGCACAGGTGACCGGAGAGGCCGAGAGGGACGTAGCAATACAAAGGAAAGAGAAAGTTGTCGTATGTATTTTTCTCTTGTATTGCTCCGTCACTTTCGGCCTTTCGGCCGGTCCTGCGCATGTATAGGGCCCATTAGTCTGACTGAAGGCTGAAATCGATGATTTTATTGAACGTGATTCATTTTTCCATGATTGCCTTTTTATTTTATTTATTAGCCTTTTTTGCCAACTTAATAATATCCACAATCTAAAAATATATACCAAAAAACTAATTATTTATGGTGTCAGCATAGACTTATTATATTACTGTGTCAGCGTGTTTTGAAAGTTGAAACACAAAGGCCTCCTCTAGAATTTTCCAATCTCTTTTCATTTAGCTCTTCTGCCTATAATAGGGTCGTTACCTTTTTGAAAAGATTGTAATTTTATAACCATTAACAAAAGTTAATATAATAAAATAGATCCTGTTTATTTTAATGGCTCTTGAAGATAATAATGTTTATTTTTTTTAATAATAAGTAAAAATGAAATACATACCTGCATGACTTTCTGATCCTGGCTTGGAACCGAAACCACCATCGAAGTTCATACAGCTCAAGACAAACTCTACAGTTTTATTAACATTGATCGCTTCTAGTCTGTGCAGTAACGATAGGGCCATTACGGCACAGAATGAATACCTGGTGTCCACTTCACCCCACTTATCACCTGTGAAAAGGGAACAATAATGATTAATTTATTGACTACTAAACATCAGCCTCCTTATTAATAAACGAAGAGTAATTATACAACTTGTTGAACCAATAAGTTTGCTTAGGAATATAATGCTAGTGATGGGCCGAGACAAGCCCGTCTCGAATACTAATTCGAATACCTTTGGTACTCGCATACTCAAGTACCAAAAATACAGTATTCGGATACATAATTACTCGAATAGAGAATTCGAGTCTTAAAATTATGCGAATACCAAAGTGGGTTGACAATCAGTTTTAGCGCTAAATTTAATTGTTTATTGTGGGAATCAGTACATAAAGCCAGTGTCATTTTGTGTAGTAATACTTACTTTTTGAACTATTATGTGGAACAATGCAAATTCACGTTTCACAACTGTCAAAACAGTACTCCGAGTCAAATTGAGTATTCGAATACTAGTCTCAGTACTCGAATACCCAATGCGAGTACCTGGACTCGAATACTGATTCAATTTTTTTTTTAACGAATACCAAAATATTTGAATACCAAAAATAGCGGTCTCGGCTCATCACTATATAATGCTTTGAAACGTCGTCAAATGTCACAGACACAAACTAATATTACAGAATAGATATAGTACTAGCATAAAGAAGTTGCACACCGCAAAATCGTTTAAATAAATTGCGACTCTTGCTCCGACAAAATAAAGTGTTATTCAAGTCGCATAGCGCTCCCTTTGCTCCAAAACATGCCTGTTGCCTCTCTTTTTAACGCGTAGATCTTATCTTTTCTGACGTATGGAATTTGTCCTCTCCGAGGACGCCGAGCGTTTCATACTCGCGCGCGGAGTGACAGAGCCCTGGCCGGGCGGCGTTGTACGACAGCCCCGCGAAGTTTGCATACAACTTCACGGGGCTGTCGCGAACAAGTACGTTAGTTTGTATAGAAAATACTCGCGCGGCACCACACACTGACTCCGCGCCTAGCGGCAGAATCGGCTGCCGGGGCGCGCTTCTGCGACGGTGTTTTCTATACAAACTGACGTTCTTGCATACAACATCAAAATCTGCCGCCGCGCGCAACGTGTCCGTCTTACTATTCGTTTATAATATTAATAGGGCCACAGAAGATCACGAATTCAGAACAAGTACATAACTATGTAATAGTAATCACCATAAAAGCTGCCATCTTCTTGTTGCAATGATGATATATATCTGACAATATTATCTACATCAATAGCATCTAGTTTGTCATACATGGCAAGTACCTGAAAACAAAAAACATCATCAATACAGGGAACACAAACCAAACGATAACAGTAGAAGTTCGGTTGGTAACACAAGAGGTAATATCAAAATCTGATATCATTATATGCTTAGTGACCAAATTCGAGTTAGTAGCATCATTAGAAAGCTCTTAAAAAGCTCTTTAAAATGGTTGGCAATTTTTTTAGTAAAATCAACTAAACATAGAGAAATCTGCCAACAAAAAACAGATTCAGGATCAAAAGCCTCTATAGCTCTATAACCAAATAACTGTTGGCCCAGCTAAAGTTAGTGATGCAATGTCATAAACTAATTCGTAAGACTGAAAAATTATTTTTTTATGGTCTGCGAACATTTCAACAAAGTTATTTTAGTGGATTTTGATACTATACCACAAAAATCTGTATTTGAAACTAATAGTAGCTAAGTCGTAGACTTGTAATGCAAACATGGCCATAACAATAGTAAATTAAAAATTGTTACAATTGATTTCAATTATTAAGATTTGTAGGTACATAATTAAGGACACAGGTTGATTTTCATGCAAACAAAGTAACTTTAAAACTATGATTTTGCACCGGGGCAGGGATTGATCGAGCTGTGATCTGATGAGGGCTTTCCAGGGACTGAATGGAGGAGATCCAGATCGATGAACTGATGTGATCAGCATTCGGTAAGAGATGTGTGGATCAAAGTTTCAGTTCCATGATTTCCATAATTTATCCATAACTTATGTTATAATGTTAATGAGATCAGTAGGATGTGTATAGCGATCTGGATTTTCTGTGGTAAGTTTTTACTTATGCCAAATAGAAGTAGCAAAGTATCACATCCATCTGTCAAATGAAAGCGATAACGATAGCCGTGTAAGTTAGCCGGTACAGCCCCAGGATAGCTATCATCAAATCGCAGCTCGATCAATCCTTGACGGAAAACCAAGGCTTCAAATTTATCTTATTTGTATGAAAATCAACTGGTGTATCCACCACACATACCATACATATAATAAGTAGGTAGGTAAGTACCTGAATTGCGCTCAATGTGTAGAGCATGTGAGGGTCATGCCCAATGCTTGCTGATATTCCACCACTCTCACCATCTTGACATGATGCGATAAATTCAATTATTTCATCCTTGGGCATTCTGGAAATTTAAAAAGGAGAATTTATTTTATCCATCATAGAAACCATTAATATTTAGGCATTTAGATGGGCTAGTAATCCTAGGCATACCTTGATGATTGGCTCATTAACTCCATAGCTGTGAGGCTCCAATAAATTCCAGACATCCTTAGATATTCAGTCATACAAAATTCATAATCATCTTTGTTTTGACCGTAAGTAGCTAAATAATCAGAATGCTTTTGAAGCAGTAGTGTTTTAGGTCTATCCTCTTTGAGAGTGACGTCCTTTGTGTTAAAAGACATTGCATTAAATATATATTCGCAAAAGTTTTAGTAAAAGTGAATACTTTCTGTAATAATAACGAAAACAAACCCAAAAATCTCAAAACCACTCTAATATTGACAGTGACAAATACCGACCGACAGTGGGTGCATTCCAGACTTTCAGCAGACCAATCGCTAAGTCATAGATCATCACAGTATGTGTACACTAGCCAAGAACCTTGCGTCACCTTTTGGGGCTTGAAGAACGAAAAAATAACCTTGAATGACGTCAACGATATTTTCCATCTCTTTCATTAGGGTGACAACAATGTTGTCCATTCGTAGGACAGTCACTACAAATAGGTACTTACTACAGACTATGAACTTATGCCTACGGCGCCGGCGGCGTAAGTTTTTTGGACGACCAATCCAAACATTCAAAAGTCTTTAGATTCTAAACATTTGAATGTTTAGAATAGTTTAGATGTTAGTTAGTGCCAAAGTTTGTATGTTTAGGTATCTCTAAACATACAAACATTCGCATTTAGAATATTACTGCATTTATAGGATTATTACTACTCTTGACCAACCATATTATAACCTTTCTATAAATTCATTCAAACCCCCCTTTTGGCCAGCGGCGGCGCGCAACACAAAAAATTTACTTAATGATTATTTTCGGTTGGCTCCTCTCCGGATGGACGATACTGTTTTGGAATGGTGGTCACACTGGGGGTTAAGTCTGCTATTGTTAACATCATATAATCGTGTTTCAATGGTGTTTGAACGGTAATGCTTTTTAACACAGTTCTTGATTCTTAAACCCAAAACAGTGTCTAACGGGTTTGGATGTTTAGGAAAAACAATGTGTTTCAATTTTGGGTTTACAAAAACAAGAATTGTGTCAAAAAGCATTACCATCCAAACACCATTGAAACACGATTACGGCGTTAGTCACGATAATAGCAAACTTGACCCCTTGGTCCTGTACGGTCCGGCTGGTTAAAAGTCAAAACTTGGAGATACGTGGTGAGGTTTAAGACTTAGGTACAGATGCCAGCATATATATTGGCAAGAAAATGAAAGAGACAAAAGATGCGCAGTAGCCATAAACTTAGTGTTTATGGCTACTGCGCATCTTTTGTCCCTCTTGCTCTTGCCAATATATATGGCGGGCAGTTTTTTTTTTATACACACCTGCCCTTCCACCCTAAAGTCACGTGTATTTTTATTTTGTACAATGAGGAATGTCCAAAAAAACAAATTGGCTGAATATTTTTATAGGCAGGAATAAGCGCCCTTAGTAATAGAAAAAAGTTTTAGAATTTTCGGTTGTGTGAAAAAAAATTAACAGCCGTTTGCACTAAACTCAAGTTAGGCGTGTCCTAGTTAAGTTATTTCTTAGCTTAGGAACAGCCTAAAAATGCCGAGCTGAAATTTTTGTTTGCACTAACAGACTACGTCGTAACTTGGGCATCGCCTTGCTAAGAGAAAGAATGAACGAATGTAAATATTAATTGTTTATGGATTTTTAAGCCGGCGAAGTAATATAGGTCAAAGAGTACTTTTTTGGTTATAACATCACATTGATTCATTCGTGAGTTAAAAGGAGACGAAAGATAAGGCGTTGGTTTATTTTATTTGGTAGGGTGATCGAAAAAGTTATGTCATCAACTGTCAATTTAGAAAATGGAAATCAAATCGCGGTAGTGTTGCCAATGGTACGGTAATTGCCGTATTATACGGTAATTGGGGTCAAAAATTAACCTTGACACGGCAGCTTAATGCAGAAGTTTAGATACAAGTACAGTTATTTTATACGTTCTTATTATTTTATAAGTGCAGTAATTGTATTGAAATACTGCAATTTTTGCGATTTTCCACCGAGTCGTTTAGTAATTCAATTATTTCAATGAATGTTCCATGAATCTTCCATTTTTCAGCAAATATTTCTGTTTTTGTCACAATTGACGGCCACAGGCTATAACCCATAGACATAGAAAAATTTTCGCTGCGCTCAAGAAGACCAACAAAGCGTGGAAAAGAGAATTTAACATCATACGGACACGGTCTATGTAAAAAAGAGACAAAGGATCAAGTGACATGTGCCAACATTTTGCACAGTAAGAGCCCCTAGCGTCCCGCCTAGCAAATGAGCAATCACATTTTGTTTAAAATATTTGTTAATCTTAATTAGAATTTAAAATAAAGGTATCGTGGAGCCATGGTGTCTTGTGCTCTAAGTAATTGTGATGTAACAAAAAGAAACAATCCAAGTAATCACACTTTTCACAGGTAAATAAGATATTGCCACAAATTTCTCTAAAACCAAATTTCTCTACATTTATTCGTTTATCGACGAAGAAAACAGTATGGAACATAGTTTATTAATTTCCTTTGCCATATATAGTCATATTTTATGAATCTAAGTAATTTTTTTCGTATCTCATATAAAATGTATGCATTCGTTTTCGGATCACCTGTTTATTGACATTGTTGTTCTTTGACATTCTATTTCTATGCTATAACCACAGATTTACAATTCATAACATAGGAATTTCTTAAGCCTTGGGCGCTCGATATTGGGCGCGTAAGTTAAGAATAGCCTAAAGTGCATTTAGGAACGTCCTAAGGTTAGTGCAAACCAATTTTTTGCTAAAAATGTCTTAAGTTAGTTAGGAAAAGACTTAGGCGATTCTTAAGTTTAGTGCAAATGGGTGTAAGTCTCATTATTAGTCATTGTATTAAAAAAAGTTGCAATATAAAATGTCAAAACTGCATTATTTTGGCCGTTGAAAATAATTTCCCTCTAACGGTAATTGGGATATACTATAAATGTTTCTTTTCCTCATCGTTTCGGAATCTGAAAAATAAAATAAGATTAATTTTTATTTTGTTACTACGAATAAACAATGGGTGTCAAAGACCATAATAACTAGTATAGTAGTAAGGTAGTCAGTTAGGTAGGTCCGATTCTTAGTTGAAACTGATCTAAATTGTTTAACTCAACTACGTAAGATAATATTTTAGTTTACATTACATTTTTTCTCTCTGTTAAGAATACAAAATAATTCCGCTCTCAAAGTTAAATGTGGCATAAAAACATAAAATGTAATGTTAGGTAGGATAAACGTAAATTTTTCATCCAAATCTTTCTTTCTTATTCAAAAGTTCTGCTGTGATTATGGTCACCCTGCGATATGCAGATAATATTTCTAAAGCTTCTTATGTGTCGAAAATGAATACAGATTTGTACATATTATATTTATTATATTGAAATAAAAAATACGTAATTAAGGTGGAATTATAATTAACTTCTATAATATTTCCGAATTAGATCGGAAACAATCTTTGAAATCTGCTAAAATTCAGATTTCTGAGAAGGAAAAATTGAATGCTGAAAATACTTTAAAAAACACTTACTTGTGAAATATAATGTTAGAATTTGGTTTTGAAACACTTTTGCAATTTTGCACAATGCAACACATGCTTTGTAACGCGAATTTTATTTAAATAATTTTATATTTTTGTACATAAACGTGAGATGCGGTGGAAAATCATTGACATTAGTGACATGTCAAATCAAAGACAATTCCGTCAGTGATGCCACCTTAATTTTATTTGGTAACTTATGAAATATGGAGAAATTACTGTTAAACGTAAAATATTGTAATAACAAAATGGACTCATCTGTCCTCTAAATAATTACTTTGGCATGTACTAATAAATTTTAACATCATGTAACTAATTTAAAGTGTGCCGATATTTACATTTATTTAGAAAATCTAATTAATTGTTGTACATGACCTGGGTAAATTGACTATGGATTGGGATATTTTGTACTTAGCATGGCAATTTCAGTCCCAGTGTGAGAGGGATAAAAGAAATCTGCAAAGGTGAATGACCTCATCCCCAACCATCCTTCAGTAGTAGAATGTCCAGTGTCATAGAATATGAATATAAGGTTCTTGACACTAGCCATGGAAGGTAATTTGTTTATATCGTAGGATATTCGTTCGTACAAATCAGCAGGCTGATTATCTAATTAAAAACCACCTAGCGACTGGTTGCACTTCATAGATGATAGTGATCCATTGCTACTTCTTTTTGGATTAAAAAAAATCATACCAAAGAAAAGTAGCAATGTATGTGGAATGAAACCGTCGCTAAATAGTTTCTTTTTAGATAATCAGGGAGCCGATCTTTACAAAAATTTAGGATTTTTGTATGATTGCAAAAACCGGAAAGTTAAAATTTGAGACAGATTTATTAGCGTATACTTGGCAGCCTCACCATGGAATTAGAAGGTTTTGACTAGGTCAAAAAATTGTTAGTAAATAGTTATAAATAGTGAACTATAGCATATAAATAGTGATACTATGGTTCAAAAGATATTTGAGTATCTTGGTGAGGCTACTATCTTGACGTCAAGCTGGCAGACACCTTAAGAAATACAGTTCGTATCAATGTGATTTATATGCCAAAAAATTGCGATTCCAGAGAAACGGGTACAAGTTATAAACAAATAAATATATCAAAAAATTGTTAGTGAAATTGTGATTCTTACTATATAAATAAAAAAAGAATTCTTCATTGCTATTTTCTAAAAATCGAATGTTAACTTCTACATAGTACTCTGAATATAGGCTGTCGATCAATATTGAACTTTGCTCCACAGTAATAAGGTTTAAACTTGATTGCAATCATGAGGTGAGTACTATCAAGCAAAAAAGTGAAATTTATATTTTTTGACTGTGTCAATAGTCATATCCTCGGTTCAAGGCTATTGATTTGGTATAAGTAAACAAATATTTTTCTACCCATTTTTTTATTTTTTAGAGTATTGACACAATCAAAAATTTTTTGATTAAATCTCATCAAAAAAAATTTGGTCGTTTAATACTCTACTCTCAGTTCATTTATTTAGTTTAGGAAAAACTACTAATATTTTACTACCAATTAGGTACCTAACGTTAAAACTATAACTTAAAGGGAGGAGTCTAATGAAAATACCCTAACATGTAATTTTTTGAAATGAATATTTTGTATTTTTTTTTAGTAACTGAAACTTTAACGTTAGGTACCTATTTGGTGAGATTTATAATGAAATTAGTAATCAGTAGGTAGGTAAGTAGGTAGGAAGTAGATGATATAAGTAGAAAATATTTCTAGTTTTTCCCGAATAAATAACTAAATAAATGAACTGAGAGTAGTATTACCACAGCCGAGAGATAGTCTTCATACAGTCGGCCATCGGCGGCGTCTAGACAGAGCAATCGTGCGGGGTGGTGCGGTATAGAAGGGGGGTGGGAGGGCCCGAGAGCCCATACTTTGGCAATGTATGCATCTCGGGCCCTATCCCGTCAGAGCTTACGCTTCTGTTTGGGTTATATTATATTATATTGAAAGTAGTGTTTGTAATTTTTTGATGTTGGTGTCATGAAAAAGTGTTTTTGGCACGATTTTGATATTAGATTTGGAATTCAAAATGGCGGCCGCACATTGATGTATTTGTTGATATTTGTCTATTTTTGTTTGATTATTGGGCCGATTTCGATGAAACTCGGTTTTTGGTAGTAATTTGGCATGAAAACAGCAACGCAATGTTAAAAAAAATAAAAATTCAAGATGACGGCCAACTTTTTTGTTTGCGGGCCGATTTCGATGAAACTCGGTTTTTGGTAGTATTTTGACAAGAAAACAGCAACTCAATGTTAAAAATGCAAAAAATTCAAGATGGCGGCCAACTTTTTTGTTTGCGGACTGATTTCGATGAAACTCAGTTTTTGGTAGTATTTTGGCAAGAAAACAGCAACGCAATCTTAAAAAAATAAAAAAACAAGATGGCGGTCAAATTTTTTGTTTGCGGGCCGATTTCGGTGAAACTCGGTTTTTGGTACAATTCTGACAAGAAAACAGCAACGCAAAAATAAAAATATAAAAAAACCAAGATGGCGAACAACTATTTTGTTTTTGGGCCGATTTCGATGAAACTCGGTTTTTTGTACTATTTTGAGAAGAATACAGCAACGCAATAATAAAAATATAAAAAAATCCAAGATGGCGTCCAACTTTTTTGTTTGCGGGCCGATTACGATGAAACTCGGTTTTTCGTAGTATTTTGGCAAGAAAACAGCAACGCGATGTTAAAAATGTAAAAAATTCAAGATGGCGGCCAACTTTTTTGTTAACGGGCCGATTTCGATGAAACTCGGTTTTTGTTAGTATTTTGGCAAGAAAACAGCAACGCAATGTTATAAATGTAAAAAAACAAGATCACATTTTTAACATTGAGTTGCTGTTTTCTTGTCAAAATACTACCGAAATCCGAGTTTCATCGAAATCGGCCCGCAAACAAAAAAGTTGGCCGCCATCTTGAATTTTTTACATTTTTAACATTGAGTTGCTGTTTTCTTGTCAAAATACTACCAAAAACTGAGTTTCATCGAAATGAATGAAGAATGAAGTTTATTGCCCAATATCACACACACAAAAAAAACACAAACAGGAGAAATAGAAAAAAAAATATAAACTAAGTAGGTACTTAAACTAATTTAAACAATAAAAATAGGGTGTGAGACGAGCCAACCAGGACCCTGCTTCAGCTTAATGCTGTTGTGATGAGACGTGTTGTGTGAGTGACGATTGCTCACACCACAACAGCGCTGGTATTCTGACAGGGCCTGTACGAGATAACGTTCGTCGTAGGTACATATTTTTGCAATACATTTAATACAGGCACGAAACAAAATAAAAACAAATCAAAATACAGAATACAAATAAATAGATTTACAAGTACTTACTTACGTCTAAATATGATGATCCGCCAAGCCAAAGAGCTGAGGATATTCCTTGCAAACAGTGCAACATATCGTGATGACGCTTCGCAACGTCCCCGACGCCGCACGTGTGACTTGAAATACCGGATTGTAAGCGGATATAAATAATTATGAAGCAATCGATGTTGACTGGAGCTCAAATAAGTGCTTTTAAAGGCGTTTTTTAAAAAAAGTGACGATTGTTTTAAGGTCACGCAACGGCGGCGGGAGATCGTTCCAACAGCGTGTAGCTGCGAACCTGAAGGATCCACGAAACATCCTCGTACGATGTATTGGCGTCTCTAAGATACTTCTACAGGCTCTAAGCTGGTTACTCTTAGTGTGTTGAAACCATGTGAGCTTGTTATAAAGGTAAATTGGTTTGCCCGATTTAATGATACCAAACATTAAAGTTGCGAGATGTAACCTTCTACGGGCCTCCATTTTCAATATGTTAGAACTATTTAGGAACGGAGTCACATGTGATCGCGGCGGTATATGGAAGCAGAAACGCGCACAGGCGTTCTGCACCCGCTGTATAAGTTTAGCAGTTCTAGCCAGTAGGCATGAACCATATACAGTATCACAGTAATTTAGTTTAGATAATATAAGAGATTCGCAAAGTGCTACTCTGAGTTGCTCGTGTAGATAAGGACGTAATTTATAAAGGAGTTTTAGGCGATAAAAACAGTTTCGGACACACTCAGTAACATGGCTTTCAAAATTAAGGCGGTTATCCAGAGTTATGTTGTGATATAGCAGTGCGCAGACGATGTGGAAGCTATTTAGCAATGAAATAAACGCTTATTGAAATATAAAACAGACTTTTATTAACAACTGAGAAAAACTATTCGTGTAGGTACAAATTTTTCATATAGAGAGAGTGACATTTGACATCTAAAATATCAAATACAAAAACCCATGTAGGTTTCCAAGTAGGTTGCACTCGCTTGCTTTGCGATCTCCTTTAACACGCCCTCTAAAACAATGCAAGTGCAGACCTGACCTTCACAAAGGCGGGCTTCGGCAGTCCTTTGGTCATGACGTCTGCGATCTGATCTCTTGTTCCAATTCTTTTAACAAAGATCGCTCCTTCAGTCACAAGTTCTCGGACATAGAAGTGTCGGACGCGAATATGCTTCGTCCGCTTGTGGAATTCCGGGTTGTGTGCCAATCGTACCGCTGCTTCGTTGTCAACATGAAGAGTCGGCACACTCTTTTCCTTTGTCAGATCTTCAAAGACTCTCGTCAGCCAAACTAGTTCTCTGGCTCCTTCACTGGCGGCCACTAATTCCGCTTCAGTAGTGGACAGTGCTACTGAGGTTTGCCTTGTGCTTGTTCATGATACTGGACCTCCGGCATATAGGCATACTATTCCAGTGGTGGATCTTCCGGTAGTAGCATCGCCACCATAATTGGCGTCGCTATATCCTTCCAATTCTGGCTTTGCCAGGGTCTTCAGCTTAAACTGGATCCCAAGAGACGTAGTTCCCTTTAGGTAACGGAGTATACGTTTAACTCTGTTCCAGTCACTTCTGTTTGGCTTTTCCAAGTTCCGTGATACTACGCCAACGGCATAAGCGATATCAGGACGAGTTGCGACCATGAGGTATGCTAGTGCACCAACAGCTTCGCGATAAGGGAAATTAATCTCATCGGTGTTTCCTTTCTCCGCGTCTAATTGTGTTACAGACGATTCTGCGGCGTCAATCGGCGTTTATAGGATTACTGTTAGCCATGTTAAAGCGTTCAAGTACCTTCTTTGTATATATGCTTCTTGGTGCATTACAATCGTGCCGTCTTTACACTGACTGATCTCCATTCCTAAGTAGTAGGTCGGGGGCTTTGTCGTTATTTTAAGTTTAGTTTTCAGGTTCTCTAGGAAGTCATTGGCAAGCTGTTTGTCTGAAGCAGCCACTAATCCGTCGTCAACATATAAAGTAAGTAAGATACATTTCCCCCCTACTTTACTTGTGTATAGACACGGATCTGCAGTACTCTGTGTGAATTCGAGTTCAGACAGTACTTTATGGAAACGATGATTCCAGCAGCGGGGCGCTTGCTTCAATCCGTACAAACTTCTGTTCAGATGACATACGCGGGTAGAGCCGTCGTGAAAACCTTCAGGTTGTTGCATGTAAAGCTCTTCTTCGAGCTCACCATAGAGAAAGGCAGTCGTCACGTCGAACTGTGTTAGGTACATCCTTTCACTTGCAGCAACACTTAATAGTGATCGTATGGTTGCAAATCTGGTTACAGGACTGTACGTTTCCTCGTAGTCTATTCCTTTGCGTTGTTTGAAACCTTTTGCAACCAGGCGCGCTTTGTATCTATCGATAGAGCCATCCGGGTTTCTCTTTATCTTATAAACCCATTTGCACGGTATGGCTTTTCGATCTTGAGGTTCTTGAAGGACCCATGTGTTGTTCTCTTTCAAAGAATCTATCTCTTTCAGCATAGCTTTGATCCGCTCTTTATTTGGGCTCTTCATAGCTTCTTTAAACGTAGTGGGTTCAGCTTCTTTATCGATAAGTGCACAGCAGTCTCTGAATTTTTCTGGAGGATGAATGGTGCTCCTGTCTCGCAAGTTGTATCTAGGTTCTGTTTCTTCATCTTCTGAGTCAGATGAATTTCCTAAACTGGCATCGGCTTTGTCCACAGTTGTGCTCGGTGGTCTGGACATTTCACCATGATCGGGATTTTCCTCATCAAATTCAATAGATCTGTCTTCTATTATCTGCGGCACACGTCCTTGATCTTCTTGATTATTTATCGAGTTTTCAATATGATGGCTTGGTGTTGGATCTTGACTTTCTTCATTGCGTTCCTGATTGAAAGTCACTTTCAAATCGATTTCATTGAAAGGCGTGTCTTTCCTCGTTGTCGTGGGTACAACGTCTTCGCAAAGAGTCCTGTCAAGCGGTTTCTCGTCAAAGATTACGTCTCGCGACCGAATCATTGTGTTGTCGTCGCACCAGATACGATATTCTGTTTGGGGACATGGACGTAGGCTCTGCAGCCCAAGATGCGTAGGTGAGCAACTTTCGGTTTAAGTCCATGCCATAGTTCGTAGGGTGATTTGTTCTCCATACGGGAGGGACCTGTTCTGTTAAGAACGTATGCAACCGTTTTAATTAATTCGGCCCAAATCTTCTCTTGGAACCCTCCGCTGTGCATAATAGTCCTTGCAGCCTCGACCAAGGTTCTATTATCTCTCTCGCTGCATCCGTTTTGCTCGGGAGTATATGGCATAGTCAGCCTCTGTCTAATTCCATGCGTGGCGAGGATCTCACGCACATCCTTATTGTCAAACTCGCCGCCATTGTCACTCAGGAGAGTCTCGATCGAATGACCAGTATTTCTTGCTTCGGTAATGAATTCTTGTATCTTCTGTTTTACTTCTGACTTGGCTCTCAGGAAGTAAACGTAGCGATAGCCGGTGAAATCATCCTTAAACAATACAAAATAGCGTAGATTTGTAAATGAGTTAGGGAACGGTCCGCATACGTCGCTGTGTACAAGTTCGCCGGGTCTTGAGGCTCTAGGTCGGGTACCAAACTTCAATCGGTGCGACTTGCCGAATATGCAACTTTCGCAGATGCTTTCATCTTGAGGAAGGTCTACTCCTAACTCCCGTTTTACAAAGTGACGTACTTGACGTTTGTTCTGATGTACGAGTCGGTCATGGTAAAGCTGCGTTTTTGTTAATGTAAGATTCACTTCTAAGTTTCTGTTAGGAATGATACTCTTAACATTTAGTTTGTCTCAGCCTCCGCTTATGCTGCGTACACCCGTTAGTTTAACTTCGCCGCGTGTTGACATAGTGCAGCTCGTTGGTGTGGACTCAAACTTGCTTATTGAGTTGCAGTCATGAGCAGCTAGAACAGAGAACAGGTTCTTTGTGATCTGTGGCACGTACCAAACGTCCTTCAGGGTGATCTCGTAAACTTTTCCAGGTACTTCTGATTCGATGTTGATATTCCCTTTGCCTTTAGCTTGCATTGCATTGCCATTAGCCGTAGAGACGGTGTGCATCTGGTCAAAAGCTTGGAATGTTTGAAATAGATCTCCGCGATTGCTGACATGGCATGTTGCGCCGTTATCAACGTACCAGTTGACTGTATTCGATGAAGTCGCCGATACTTCATGGTCAGTTGTCAGTACTTCCGCTTGTAAGTTCATCGATTCCACTACTTGAGATTCCATTTGAGACGAAACAGAACGAGGCGGGTTACTGCTTTCGGAGGTTTGCCATCTTGAAGCCATCTTTTGCAATCCTTCACGCGGTGACCTTTGACGGAGCAGTAGTTGCATTTTATCTTTGCATTCTTATTCTTTTTCTTTGTCCCTTTCTGTGTGGTCTTTGTTGCTAAGGCCTCTTGTTCTGGTGGCACGTTAGACACCATCAAGTTTGTACGGTTTACACCGTACATACCGCGACGTCAGCATTGAGTTCAATGCGCTGACATATAAACTACTTATAAAAATACTTGCGTCATACAAAGACGTAATAATTAATTTTAACTCTATTTTCATTAGTGTCTAAGCAACTGTTTAACTGTAAACATTTAACAATAAAGTGAAATCTCAAGTCGTGGGTTTTCTTCAAGACACTCCAACTAACTACTATTACTATAACTACCTAAACTTCAATTTATGGTGTGTTGATTACGTGGTCAACTAAGCGGCTCACACATCAAATGGTCCTTCGAGAAAAGATAAGGGTGGTAAGTGCTTTTGTTATTCATTTGCGATAGCGAATCGGTTTGGCTGGCCTCCCACAAGCGGGTCTCACCAGTCGAATTGAGAACGGCGCACATATCGTTCTTGGATTTCAAGGCATTTATTCACCCCAGCGACCATCTTCAAGAAACAAACAGGATCTTGGAAGTGGATTACAACTATTTCGACTTCGACAAGCACGTCGTGTCATCTGAATATTTTCAACTACTACAAAAATAAACAAACTATATTATCAAGATGGACATCAACAAACAAATGATAACTTTTGAAGACATCAAACAACTTTGTGCAAACTACAAAAAGGATGCAACTTCACGCAAAACAGTGGAATACTTAACAAAGCGTTTAGTGGCTTTGGAAAAACTTTGGGAAGAATTTCATGATCGTCACCACAGTTGCCAAGAAAAGGACATTGAAGATCTGCAATACTTTAAAGATAACGTCTATGAGAAAACGAAAGGGATGTACAACTTAATGAGAACTGATATCTTGCAACGTCTGCAAATATCACAAGAAGAACAACCGAAACTTACTATTGAACACAGCCCGAGTTCCAGCGGAAAAACTAAGGAGCTATTAGATCGTCAAGAAGGAAACTTAAATTCGTTGGAACGAACTATGATGAAGATTGATCTTGATGCTATAACTGAGAAGTGGGAGATGGAAGATCAGCTCAGCATACTGAAAAATAAATGGGAAATTGTGGAAAAAACGCATTGGGAGCTGGAAACCATATTAAAAGGGTCAAACGAAGCCTATTCTAACTTATTCACTGCGAAAGAGATTAAGTATGATTTTATAAGAAAAGCTCTGAATCAGAAGATACACTCAGCTACTTACTTTCAAACTTCAACACCAAGAATTGATTTACCTGAGTTCTCTGGAAACTATAGCCAGTGGGTGTCGTTCCGAGACTTATTTATGGAAACTATTCACAAAAATCCAGCTGTATCCAAGGTACAAAAAATGCAGCATCTGAAAGCAAAGCTAAGGGGTGAACCTGAGAAACTGGTGCAACACCTAGTTATCAGCTCCGACAACTATGACGCATGCTGGGAGATCCTTAGTCAGCGTTATGATAATCAAAGATTATTATTTACTAATCTCATGAACACTATGATGCAGCTGCCAACTATTCAACAGCCAAGCTCGCCTGCGCTCAAAAAGATGCATGACGTCATCAACGAATGTCTCAATGGTCTACAGAATATTGGCCTAATAACGTCGTCCTGGGACCCTGTAATCGTCTATCTTATGTCTCAGAAACTTGACTCGGCGTCTTACTCTGAATACACAAGAGATTTACGTCATCCACGCAAGGTTCAAAATTTAGAAGAATTTCTCGCTTTCCTGGAGAACAAGTTCATGGCGCTGGAAGCTGCAAGAAGTCATCAAAAAGAAACACATCAACCCAAAATGTCATTTGGAAATAAGAGCCCGGCAAACTACTTTCACAAACGTCAAGTTGAAACTAACAAGGGAGATTTTTTCTCAAAAACTTATCACACGTCATTTGGAAGATGTCCTCTGTGCAATGGCAGTCACGTGATGATGCAATGTACGAAGTTCATCGACATGGATACCTACAACAGAAATAATACAATAATAAAACTGAAACTCTGCAAAAATTGTTTGTACAGCCATGGAAACGAACAATGCACTTCGAGCAAAAGATGCAAAGATTGCAATAAACCACATCATACGTTATTGCATTACGCAACGCGAAAGTTCAATGCATCGAAGAACTATGTAAATAATGGAGGGCAATGCTCTAACGACTTCAAACCCCAACCTTCAACTTCATCACCTGGGAAACCACAAAGCTCAAACCACTTAGCAAACGATGACAAAGAAGTACTTTTGACTACTGCCGAAATTCAAGTAAAAACAATATCTGGAAGCTTTATTTTACTACGAGCTTTACTCGATCAAGGCTCACAAGTGAACTTGATCACTGAGAATGCTGCTCAACGTTTAAGATTACCTAGAAAGAAGGTTAACGCAGTTATATCCGGGGTGGGGTCCATCTCTGGAGATTGCAAGGGACTGCAGGAATTGGAATGCAAGTCTCATTGTACTGACTTTACGTTCAAGTCTGACGTAATGATAATAAAACAAATAACAAATAACTTACCGAGCGCGACATTTACAAAAACTAGCTGGAGTCATATGGAAGGGTTGCAATTGGCTGATCCAGAATACAACGTGTCAAGAGGAATTGACTTACTGCTTGGAGCGGATGTGTACTCCCAGATTTTACTAGAGGGTGTCCTGAAAGGAGATTCCCATACACCTGTTGCCCAGCAAACTCACTTAGGCTGGATACTGTGCGGCAAACTACGCACATTTAACTGTCACGTGACTTTGGTCGACATAAAAGAGTTGTCAAAGTTTTGGGAAACTGAGGATATAATTCAGCAGCAGGAAGACATATCGAAAGATGAATGGTGCGAAAAATACTATCAACAAACAACTCAAAGGGATAGCAGTGGAAGATACATAGTCAAGATGCCACTTATCCCGGATTACGACAAAAAACTGGGACCCTCACGACCCATTGCTGTTTCGCAATTTCTACAACTAGAGCGAAGATTCGAGAGACAAACTAAACTAACTAAAATGTACAAAGACTTCATGCAAGAGTACATTGATATTGGGACACATGAAACTTTCCAATCACAACAAGTTTAGTCATCAAAATAATTATGTCCCACATCACGGTGTACTGCGAGAACAATCAACAACAACAAAACTAAGAACGGTTTTCAATGGTTCTCAGAAAACGATCGGAGGCTGCAGTCTTAATGACGTCATGGAGAAAGGCCCTAACCTCCAGAAAGATATCCAAGCGCTTGTTCTACTGTGGCGGACATACAAATACGTTTATACAGCAGATATCGAGAAAATGTATCGCTGTATCCAGTTACATGAAGATCAACAACACCTGTTAAAAATAATCTGGAGAAACAACTCTAAAGAAAATTTGCGAGAATTCCAGCTATGTAGCGTCACCTACGGAACCAAAAGCGCACCCTGGTTGGCAATGCGGACGCTGCAGCAACTAGCAAAAGATGAAGGTCAAAAATATCCTGAAGCGGCTGAAGTACTGAAAACTCAATTTTTTGTCGATGACGTCATCGGAGGTCATAGCTCGCTGAACGCTGCCAAACAAGTTCAACTATCACTTATTGACTTACTAAAACAAGGCGGAATGAACTTACGCAAGTGGTGTAGTAACGACCCAGAGTTATTAAGTCATTTAAATAAGGATCAAATATCAACCAATGATTCATTTAACTTCAAAAGCGAAGAAACTATGAAAACGTTGGGATTAAGATGGAGTCCTAGAGATGATGTATTCACCTTCAGCTGGGACCTGGAAGAAAACAAAGAAAACTTACAAAAAGGCGGCTACTTTCTCAGATTTCAAAACTATACGATCCATTGGGGTGGCTGTCTCCTATTACTATTTCTGCGAAATTACTATTTCAAACTGTATGGATGAACAAAAGTAGCTGGGATGAAGAATTGTCGGACGAGATTAAACAACAATGCACTAAACTTAATAATGAACTACAGTTGATTAAAAACATAAAAATAAACAGATGGGTCGGAAGCACTGATACGAGCGTCCAGTTACACGGATTTTGCGACGCAAGCGAAAAGGCGTACGCCGCGGTCATATACAGCTGCGTCATGGGCGAGAATGGCGTCACAAGAGTGACGTTACTAACAGCGAGAACTAAAGTCGTACCTTTAGCCCAGAAAACCTCGCTCCCCAGATTGGAACTGGGTGGGGCACTTCTTCTGACTCAGCTAATCGATAAAGTCAAGAAATCACTACCGGGACATGACGTCACTACTTTCGCCTGGTGCGACTCTAAAGTTGTCTTAGCATGGTTGCAAGGGAACAACACCAAATGGGAACGTTATGTTGCCAACAGAGTGGAAAAAATCACTTCTATAGTACCACCACAACAATGGTTTTACGTAAACACTGATTCGAATCCAGCCGACTGTGCGTCGAGAGGCTTATTACCAAGCAAGATGGTTCATTTTCGGCTATGGTGGGACGGACCAAACTTCATAAAAAACTTCGACGAACAAGAAACTCGAAAGAATATGAACTGTTTTTATACAACACAAGAAGATCGCTTAGAAAATATTCCTGAAAAAACATATCAAATTCAAGATGAAAATTTTATAGAAAAATTATTAAATAGAAAAAGTTCATTGACTCAAATTCACAGAATTGTAGCGTGGGTCATAAGGTTCATTACTTGTTTGCGCAATAAAGTGCGAACTAGCAACATGCACTTAACAACGCTTGAACTAAATACTTCTGCTGACTATATACTTAGATTTGTGCAACAAAAAGAGTTTGCGAAAGACTATAAGCAACTCAAACAAAATAAATCACTAACTAAAAGTAATATTTACAAACTCAATCCTTACTTAGATAACAAGGGAATCATACGTGTTGGAGGTCGTTTGCAAAATTCGATACTACCGAGAAACATGAAGAATCCAGCTATTGTGCCCAGCAGTGGTCGGTACACGGAACTTTTGATCGACCATGCCCACCGAACCACACTTCACGGGGGGGCCCGATTGACCTTGTCATATATACGACAACGGCACTGGGTGGTGTCTGGAAACCGCACAGTGAAGGCTAGACTGCGTCTCTGTGTGACTTGTCATCGATTTAACACTTATCATCCAACTCAACTGATGGGGGACCTGCCTGCACCAAGGATAACACCAAGCCGACCCTTTACACACTCAGGGGTTGATCTAAGTGGGAGCATCGATGTCAAGCTGAACAAAGGGAAAGGAGTGAAAACATCAAAAGCTTACATCGCGGTTTTCGTTTGCATGGCAACAAAGGCCGTGCATATAGAGTTGGTGTCGGAATTGAGCACGGAAGCTTTTATTGCTGCATTCCAAAGAATGTGTTCCAGGCGAGGAACACCCCACCACATGTACTCAGACAACGGAACCAACTTTGTAGGGGCTTCAAGAGTCCTGAAATCAGAATTTAAAATATTCAAGCAGCTACTTTCGCCAGAATTCTTCGCTGAAATTGAAAAACTTGAGGTGCAGTGGCATTTCAATGCACCATCGTGGCCAAGTGCAGGTGGACTGTTTGAAGCAGCGGTGAAGTCAATGAAGCACCATTTACGGCGCGTCCTAGGGGATCAAAAGCTGACCTGGGAAGAATTCACCACACTACTAGCAAAAATTGAGGCGTGCATGAACTCACGCCCACTGTGCCCGCTAACTGAAGATCCGGATGAGTTCTATAACTGCCTCACTCCTGGTCACTTCTTAAGGGGAAGCCCTACTCTACAACTGCCACAACCACAGCCTGATGACCGGCACATGGACCTCAGAAAACGGTGGAAGCTCACTGAACATATGCTGGAGCAATTTTGGAAAGCTTGGTCGAACGACTATTTAAATACTTTACAAGCTCGCTGCAAATGGAATAAGCCGAAAAGGAATTTACAACTAGACAAAGTGGTGCTGATTAAAGAAAACAACTTGCCGCCCGGGAAGTGGGCGATGGGTCGAGTGATCGACGTCCATCCCGGACGAGACGGACTGGTTAGAGTTGCAACCCTGAAAACCAAAACGGGTACACTCAAACGCCCAATAATAAAGCTCTCGCCTCTCCCTATACAAGAAAAGAAAGATCAAGAAGAAAGAATCCCTGCAAGTCTGGATACAGAAGGAAGAAACTGTGAACAAAAAGAAAAAACGAACAAAAAGGATCTTTATTTTCATTCATAACATTACTAACTTTAATGTTTACAATGATAAATGGGTCACACTCCACGCCACTACCGATGACTACTCATATTACAAAACTGGAATCCGAGCGCCCGGTGTACTACGATGAACTTGGAAAAATTCATTTCATGCATGATGAATGGATTTTAGTCATGTACTACAATCTTACAACTTATTGGCAAGCAACTAAGCAAATCAAAAACTATCTTACGAACATTGAAGAAGTCTGTGACACACTGGACCCGAGATACTGCAAAACTACGCTTGATCAGCTTAATCATGAAGTCAGTTTGCTCGAATACTACAATGAACTGCTACTGACCCCTCACAAGCATTTATCACGAAAGAAGCGAAGCTTAATAGATGGAGTTGGATATCTCGCCAACACTTTGTTTGGAGTTTTAGACCAACGTTTCGCTGACAAGTACCAACAAGATATTGAAAACATCCAAAACAACGAAAATTATTTGCAAGAACTTACAAGAAACCAAACATCATTAATACAAGTAGAAAATGAAGCCTTAAAGAAAAATGAAGAAAATTTACATAGACAGTTTTCTTTACTAAACAACTACGTCGAACAAACAAACATGAGTTTCGCTAAGATAGAGACTGAAGTTCACGCCATGATGGCAGCAAGCTATTTTACTTCATCGTCGCTAACAGAATATCTACTTATAAACAATGTGAAGAGTATTCAAGATATCATATTTAACTCGATGTCGCAAATCTATCAAGGACACATAGATTTACATCTATTGACGCCAAGTAACCTAAGAAGACAACTAAATGAGATCGCTGGAAGACTTCCTAAAACGTTATCTTTGCCAATAGATACGTCACAAGATTTCAAACAAATATACAATCTGCTCAAAGTAAAGGCTCGCACCACTGAAAGCTACGTGCTATATGAAATACACATACCGCTTTTGAGCGAAGAAGATTTTACGCTATACAGCATTTTTCCACTACCATTGCGCAGCCACAACATGACTAGATGGTTACAAATGTCTACTACGCAAATAGCAGTCAACTTGAGAAAAAACACTTTTGTAAGTGTCACAACTGAAAACTTAAAGCGATGCGTTCAACAAGATATAAATAGCTACCTGTGTGAAGCAGCCCTACCGATATTCAATCTGCTCGATAACAATGTGCCATGCGAAGCAAGTTTGATAAGTCACCGAAGTACGACGACCTGTCGCGCATTGAGCTTACCTTGCAAGGACGAATGGAACAAATTACATTCGATAAACAGCTGGTTGATGACGTGTTGTTCCGGAGAGTGTACGATTCGCGTCATATGTAACGATGACGTCACTGTTCATACGTTGACAGACTCAAACATTATCACACTGGGACAGAATTGCATAGTGCAATCGAAGAGACTAACCATTTACTCTCACAACATCTATGAAAGCAACGCAGATGCAGAAGCCGGTATCCAGCTACCAACCTTGGAAAGATCGGTCAACAAATTCGTCAATTTGACACTGCATAAAACAGAGGCGTTTCAATCAAATCAAACTGAAAAGAACGAAATTGATCACAAAATTAAAACAATAATGGATAATGAAAGACGATCCCTCAAGTCCATATCGCACCATGACCTACATCAATATATCATCAGTTATATACTAGTCGCGATAGTAATAGCTGCAGTCATCATTTTGATTGTAAAGAAACGCCACCTGTGTCGCAAACGCAAAGAACAACGTTCTGCCAAGGATGCAATGCCACACTATGAAGACATAGAGCTACGAGGTTCCGGATCACCCCCCTACGGCAAGGTGGCGACGTCATCGGCTCGGGAGGAAGCGGCAGCGGCAACCACTTCGCAACCTCGCAAGAAGAAAACGACTTCACCAAAAAATCCCATCTTCCGTTTTGAAGAATCTTAATTACTTACATTTTATACTTTGTGTCACTTTTAAAATTACTTTTTTTATATTTGAATTTTTATACTTTTTATATTTAATTTTTATACTTTACTTTTACATTTTTTTTACATTTTTTTACATTTTTTTTCTTACCTATTGTTATTTAATTTGTTTTCTTTCGCGGGTGGGGAATATGTACGGTTTACACCGCACATACCGCGACGTCAGCATTGAGTTCAATGCGCTGACATATAAACTACTTATAAAAATACTTGCGTCATACAAAGACGTAATAATTAATTTTAACTCTATTTTAATTAGTGTCTAAGCAACTGTTTAACTGTAACCATTTGATAATAAAGTGAAATCTCAAGTCGTGGGTTTTCTTCAAGACACTCCAACTAACTACTATTACTATAACTACCTAAACTTCAATTAATGGTGTGTTGAGTACGTGGTCAACTAAGAGGCTCATACACATACCATATGTATAGTAAGGTTCATTGTCTCAAAGAACTGTGACAGCAACCGTGGCCCACCACCCCCAACCGCAAGTAGGTCAACATTGAAGTCTCCCAACAGGACAAGGCTATCGCACCTATCAAAGGAGGTAATAGAGTCGGTGATGGCGTCTAGAAATATGGTAACATCTAGCCATAGCCGAAATCGGCCCGCAAACAAAAAAATTGGCCACCATCTTGAATTTTTATTTCTTTTAACATTGCGTTGCTGTTTTCTTGCCAAAATACTACCAAAAACCGAGTTTCATCGAAATCGGTCCGCAAACAAAAAAGTTGGCCGCCATCTTGAATTTTTTACATTTTTAACATTACGTTGCTGTTTTCTTGCCAAAATACTACCAAAAACCGAGTTTCATCGAAATCGGCCCGCAAACAAAAAAGTTGGCCACCATCTTGAATTTTTTACATTTTTAACATTGCGTTGCTGTTTTCTTGCCAAAATACTACGAAAAACCGAGTTTCATCGAAATCGGCCCGCAAACAAAAAAATTGGCCACCATCTCGAATTTTTATTTTTTTTAACATTGCGATGCTGTTTTCTTGCCAAAATACTACCAAAAACCGAGTTTCATCGAAATCGGCCCGCAAACAAAAAAGTTGGCCGCCATCTTGAATTTTTTACATTTTTAACATTGCGTTGCTGTTTTCTTGCCAAAATACTACCAAAAACCGAGTTTCATCGAAATCGGCCCGCAAACAAAAAAGTTGGCCGCCATCTTGAATTTTTTTACATTTTAACATTGCGTTGCTGTTTTCTTGTCAAAATATTACCAAAAACCGAGTTTCATCGAAATCGGTGCACAAAAAAAAAGTTGGCCGCCATCTTGAATTTTTTACATTTTTAACATTGCGTTGCTGTTTTTTTGCCAAAATACTACGAAAAACCGAGTTTCATCGAAATCGGCCCGCAAACAAAAAAGTTGGCCGTCTTCTTGTATTTTTTTATTTTTAACATTGCGTTGCTGTTTTCTTGTCAAAATACTACCAAAAACCGAGTTTCATCGAAATCGGCCCGCAAACAAAAAAGTTGGCCGCCATCTTTAATTTTTTTTAACATTGCGTTGCTGTTTTCTTGCCAAAATACTACCAAAAACCGAGTTTCATCGAAATCGGCCGGCAAACAAAAAAGTTGGCCGCCATCTTGAATTTTTTAATATTTTTAACATTGCGTTGTTATTTTTGTGTCAAAATGGTACCAAAAACCGAGTTTCATCGAAATCGGCCCATAAACAAAAAAGTTGTCAGCCGCCATCTTGGAACTTATTTTTTCATTATTACTTCCTAATTGAGAATTATTATTTAAGATTTATTTTATACTTATTTCGCCCTAAATTAGTAATGATTTACAATTAAATTATGGTTATCATACATATAAATTCCTATAATTCCTCGCACTTATGATGAAAGAAGAAAAAAAAGAGAAAATACTAAGAAAAACTTTTTCTTTTCCTTATTTTAAGAGCATTAAAAGAAGGAAAAGAGACAAATTTGAAAAAAAATATTCTTACCTTCTAGAAAAAATGATAATAAATAATTCAAAGAATAAAACAAGAATTTTGAAGTGTCTATCTTATTTTTCCTATATATTTTTAAAATTCGAAAAGGCAAATTACATCGTGCCAACCCTTACACTTTTAGTCGTTGCGTCAACTGTCTAGACCATGGGTCTCCAAACTTTTTAGCAAAAGGGCCAGACTTACTCTTCCACCAAGTTCCAAGGGCCAGCATCTAGCTAGCTCCGTACCAACATACTGTAAATTACAGTATTGTTGGTACGATCCGGCCTGCTTTCGCGGGCCGGATTGTTGGTGCTCGCGGGCCGGATTTGGCCCGCGGGCCGTAGTTTGGAGACCCCTGGTCTAGACGAACGGCGGCTTTTGCGCCAACACAAAGGGCGATGTCCGACTGTAAGAAGAATACTCTCTAGGCTGTGCTATTACCGATGATTAGAGTAGTAGTATTAATTATTATTAGAGTGGTATTACACAATCAATTTTTTTTGATGAGATTTAATAAAAAATAAATTAAAAAAGTAAGTAGAAAAATATTTGTTTACTTATACCAAATCAATAGCCTTGAACCGAGGATATGACTATTGACACAGTCAAAAAATATAAATTTCACTTTTTTGCTTGATAGTACTCACCTCATGATTGCAATCAAGTTTAAACCTTATTACTGTGGAGCAAAGTTCAATATTGATCGACAGCCTATATTCAGAGTACTATGTAGAAGTTAACATTCGATTTTTAGAAAATAGCAATGAAGAATTCTTTTTTTATTTATATCGTAAGAATCACAATTTCACTAACAATTTTTTGATATATTTATTTGTCTATAACTTGTACCCGTTTCTCTGGAATCGCCATTGCCAGAAACGTCAAGTTAGCAGCCCACTTTGAGACCGTAATATCTCGGCTTGTACTGAAGCAATATTATTGAAATTTTGCGTATACGATTCACTATTTCCTAACAATTTTTTGGCATATAAATCACATTGATACGAACTGTATTTCTTAAGGTGTCTTTGCTTGCTAGTACTCACCTCATGATTGCAATCAAGTTTAAACCTTATTACTGTGGAGCAAAGTTCAATATTGATCGACAGCCTATATTCAGAGTACTATGTAGAAGTTAACATTCGATTTTTAGAAAATAGCAATGAAGAATTCTTTTTTTATTTATATAGTAAGAATCACAATTTCACTAAGAATTTTTTGATATATTTATTTGTTTATAACTTGTACCCGTTTCTCTGGAATCGCCATTGCCAGAAACGTCAAGTTAGCAGCCCACTTTGAGATCGTAATATCTCGGCTTGTACTGAAGCAATATTATTGAAATTTTGCGTATACGATTCACTATTTCCTAACAATTTTTTGGCATATAAATCACATTGATACGAACTGTATTTCTTAAGGTGTCTTTGCTTGCTAGTACTCACCTCATGATTGCAATCAAGTTTAAACCTTATTACTGTGGAGCAAAGTTCAATATTGATCGACAGCCTATATTCAGAGTACTATGTAGAAGTTAACATTCGATTTTTAGAAAATAGCAATGAAGAATTCTTTTTTTATTTATATAGTAAGAATCACAATTTCACTAAGAATTTTTTGATATATTTATTTGTTTATAACTTGTACCCGTTTCTCTGGAATCGCCATTGCCAGAAACGTCAAGTTAGCAGCCCACTTTGAGATCGTAATATCTCGGCTTGTACTGAAGCAATATTATTGAAATTTTGCGTATACGATTCACTATTTCCTAACAATTTTTTGGCATATAAATCACATTGATACGAACTGTATTTCTTAAGGTGTCTGCCAGCTTGACGTCAAGATAGCAGCCTCACCAAGATACTCAAATATCTTTTGAACCATAGTATCACTATTTATATGCTATAGTTCACTATTTATAACTATTTACTAACAATTTTTTGACCTAGTCAAAACCTTCTAATTCCATGGTGAGGCTGCCAACTATACGCTAATACAGATTTTTGTAATCGTCAGTAAGTAATTGAATTTTTATAAAAATCCAGCGTATCTTATGTAAATCGCGAATGACCTTCATTTTGCGCGTGCTGACTGATTGACGTCTACAATGTTATGGGCTACTACTAGGGTTGCCAGATGTCCATTATTTTAAAGGACATCCTTTATTTCAAACCCAAAAATTGATCTAGTCCCCTAATTTGAAACCTTGAATAGAGGACACTGTAAACCCAGAACTACAAATAAATTCGAACTTCGGCATGCAATGCAAACAATTTTTAGGAAGCTCTTAGAGCAGCCGAAAGTAACAACCTAATACCAAGTATACTTAAAACACAAAAACATTAATTAGGTCGTGTACCTATTTGGCTTCGATTGACAAACTAGGTACGGTACGATACATTGCGTATAACTAACATTGTTTTTAGAGTTCCGTACCCAAAGGGTAAAACGGGACCCTATTTTACTAAGACTCCGCTGTCCGTCTGTCTGTCTGTCTGTCTGTCACCAGGCTGTATCTCATGAACCATGATAGCTAGAAAGTTGAAATTTTCACAGATGATGTATTTCTGTTGCCGCTATAACAACAAATACTAAAAACAGAATAAAATTCATATTTGAGGGGGGCTCCCATACAACAAACGTGATTTTATTGCCGTTTTTTGTTCGATATTAATAACGACAACAGGTAGACAGATGAAATTTTCACAGATGATGTATTTTTGTTACCGCTCTAACAACAAATACTAAAAAGAGAATAAAATTAGAATAAAATTAATATTTAAGCGGGGCTCCCATACAACAAACGTATTTTTTTTTTTTTGCCGTTTTTTGGTACGGAACCCTTCGTGCGCGAGTCCGACTCGCACTTGACCGGTTTTTTATTAATAGTCCAAGATCCCAGAGCCGCCAGACCTTACTTATTTTCTAATGAACGAAATGTATGAGAGTAAATAGTGCATGTATGTACTTTGAGTGTATGCGTACTCGCTAGCTTGTGTTGTGCCTTGGATGAGTGGTTGATTCGTCCAAGTGTTGTGCCGACGGCCAATTAGCAGGTACGCGGTGCTAAAGGTGAGAAAAAATGGTCTTAACTTTTCTTATTTTCTCAAAGCTGATTTTTACGTATGTTATAGAGAATAAAATTCAAAATGAATAATCAACACTGCCAGACACTTTCCGTGGGCGGTTTCTTATGCCAGACGCCCTAAAGGTCCCAAAAAAATAAGGTAACTTTACTTATTTTCTCAAACTTGATTTTTATACATGATATTCAGGGAACAATTTTGATACTTTTTGTAAGCAGCCAGACCAATCGGATGGGCCCAACATCCTGTAATAAATGTTTTTATATTTATAAATATACAGGGTCACTGGAAATATGACGTATTCCTGCTAAGGGGTTATAGATGAGGTCAAAACAAATATTTTTTGTTAAATAACTTTTTCTCAAAAAATTTATAGTTTTTGAGTTAATAGAAATTAAGTAAATTTTTACCAAAAGTACGTTTTCAGACACAAAAATTTAAAATAAAAGATAACTACTCATTCGATTCCGGTTTTTTACTATTTTGGGATAGAAAATAATCTGAGTGTTGATAATGAATAATTTTTTTTTCATAAAATACAGGTGTTTATAAAAAAATCTATCCTTAAATGCATTTATTTTTTAATTTTTTTCAGATTTTTTAGAAATAGCATCAAATATCTTTAAAAAAATCCTAGTAACTAAGCATGCATAATATTTTAAAAACATCACCATCTATTCAGCTTTCAGTTGAGGTATAAAACTTAATAATAACTTATATAAAAAATGAGAAATTAAGACTTAACTAAATAGCAGTCCCATTTCATGTAGCAAAAGTTTCCTACTTCAAGCGCTTCGGAGGTGGCCGTATTATCCTACTTATTCCATAAATGTGAAAGTTTGCTTGTTTGGATGATTGTTAATCAATCACGCAAAACGGCTGAACGGATTTGGATGAAATTTGGCACACAGATAGTTTATAAGCCGGAATAAAACATATGAGGATACTATTATCTTGATTAAGGGTTCCCTAGGGATTTTCTCGAATGTAAATGCGAATGCAGTCGCGGGCGGAAACTAGTTTGCCATAAATGGTCGTACTTACTAAAAATACTTTCGTCCGAGTGAGTTTGAGACAGGATTATTTTCCGCCGATTAGTCAACATTTTATACAAACTGTGTCACAAATAACCATGCATATCAGCTATTTTTAATGCCCCGCTGCTGGGGAACTGGCCTACCTTTTGGCTTGTGGATGGATAAAGCGGACGGGCCATACCCACCACGTGGACCCAATGTGGATTGGTCAGTGTTAACGACTGTAAATGCAGCCAGAACCAAGGGCTCAATGTGAGGTACATTGAGTTAACACCGACCAATCCGCATTGGGCCCACGTGGTGGGTTATAGCCCGTCCGCTTTATCCCAAAAGGAAAGGAAGGCCTGTTCCCCAGCAGCGGGTCATTAAAAATGGCTGATATGCATGGTTATTTTTGATGCTGTCTGTATAAAGTTTTGACTCATCGGCGGAAAATAATTCTGTTTCAAACTCACTCGGACGAAAGAATTTTTAGTAAGCACGATCATTTATGGCAAACTAGCTTCCACCCGCGACTTTGTCCGCAATTACATTCGAGAAAATCCCTAGGGAACCTTTAACCAAGATAATAGTATCCTCCTATGTTTAAATCCTGTTTATAAACTGTCTGTGTGCCAAATTTCATCCAAATCCATTCAGTCGTTTTGCGTGATTGATTATCAATAATCCAAACAAGCAAACTTTCACATTTATGATATAAGTAGGATAATACGGCCACCTTCGAAGCGCTTGAAGTAGGAAATTTTTGCTACATAAAATGGGACTGCTATTTAGTTGTCTTAATTTCTAATTTTTTATTTAGAATAGAATATTAGAATAGAATATTATTTATTGGCAACACATAGCACATAGGTTCACAATAGGCACAAATAAAAAATATAATAAAACAAAACAAAAAAAAAACAACAACTAGAAATACCTACAATAAACTACATGCCATGTAATGCCAATACTGACCTCAGCTCAGTATGAGCAGCAGACAAAGTCTACTGCACTGGTATTCTGCTGAGACCAGTCGTGACATCACGGAACAGAGACGAAAACAATACAAACATTACAAAATTAACTAATTCATATTAAAGCAAAGAGAGAACATATAAAAAATAAAAAACAAGGACAAAAAACGTGCAAAACAGCAAAAAGAAAAAAAACAGCAAATACTTTAGGGACAGTTCCTTTGCCTCCCAGAATAACAAAAAAAAATATTTACTCTTTGGTGCAAGTCATGTCTGTCTGCCTGCCACGTCTACTGTTTTAACTAACCTAAAATCTAACGTAACATAAAATATAATATAAATTAATTATAAAATGCAGATATGGAAAAAAAAAACTACATACATATATAGACACTAAACTAAGTTATAAGCTGAACAGTATTATATATAAGCCATAAGACGGCATAACACAAACAAAAAGCCGACCATAAAAACAGCATAAAAGACAAAGTAAGTCTTACAATTTATAACAGTTATTCTATCTGTAGTGCTAGCAGGTAACACTTAAAGTGCTTTAAGTGTTACCTGTTTTAAGTTATTATTAAGTTTTATACCTCAACTGAAAGCTGAATAGATGGTGATGTTTTTAAAATATTATGCACGCTTAGTTACTAGGATTTTTTTAAAGACATTTGATACTATTTCTAAAAAATCTGAAAAAAAATAAAAAAATAAATGCATTTAAGGATCGATTTTTTTATAAACACCTGTACTTTTTGTAATTTTTTTTATTCATTATCAACACATAGATTGTTTTCTATCCCAAAATAATGAAAAAACCGGAATCCAATGAGTAGTTATCTTTTATTTTAAATTTTTGTGTCTGAAAACGTACTTTTGTTAAAAAAATACTTAATTTCAATTAACTCAAAAACTATTAGTTTTTTGAGAAAAAGTTATATGACAAAAAATATTTGTTTTGACCTCATCTATAACCCCTTAGCAGGAATACGTCATATTTCCAGTGACCCTGTATATTAAAACTTAAAGTATATAATAATATATTATATAACACACTATTAACATAAGGTTAATTAACTAAACCTAATTCTAAATTATAATTGTATTAATTTTAAATTAATATTATTTAATATTTTATAACATACAACCGGACAAACCAATCATTGTTTTTACATATATTTTGCGCATATGCATCCATTACTCTGGAATGTGACCTTCAGAAAACAATAGGCGGTTACACGAGCGAATTTATTGCCCGGCCAATAATTGGTATAGCAATAAAACTCTATTCCAATTGTTGGCCTTCTGTAGATATATTGTTATATTATGTGCATTTTAAGAATCATTTAACAATTTTTTCATCAATTTATTAATGAAAATAATCCTTTTCTAAAAGCTTTGCAAATAATAGCCTCATGCCAATAGTCGAAGATCTAATTTTTAGTAAGGCAGTACTGGCAAGTAACTGATGAAGGCATGTCAATATTCGGGTTTAAGACACTGAATATGAAGCCAAGGATAAAAATATAAACAAGACAGCTAAAAGACCTCCATTCTCGATAGGAAAATGTTTTTTCAAGATCTATTATGGGTCTGGTATGTATGTACAGAAAATATAATTTATTGATGCCTATCTATTGATATTAGGCAAGGCCAATAATTGGCACATTACAGGCCAATAAGTGGTCAATTGGGAGCAATAAATGGACTATGGGTCTGTTTTTGTAAAAAGGAGTGAAATAGCTTGAAACAACTAAAATACTGGATAAATGATACATATCAATAAATCGTCTATCACCCCCATAAAAGGCACTTTACATACAAAATCGCAAACTAAAAATTGTTTTGAGTTCAATGCTACCAATAACCATTTAAAGAAATTTAATAAAAAATATGTAGCTGGTTAAAAATTAAAAAAAAATGAAACTTAAAATCATGAGGATGTGCAAATTGAAAACGATGAAGTTTTAGTAGAAATATTGCAAATTTGTTATAATTTAAAGTTGATTTACCAATACAAGTTTATTTTTCTTACTTTATTATGTTTTTTTGTTGATTACTGCTATTAAATAATACAAAATAAGAAAAGCTGTAGGTTTACAGTTTTTTTAAGTTGAGTTTTACAGTTCTCTACAGCATTTTGAAAGCTTGTTTGCAGTTTTAGTCGAGATTGGAGTTGGCAACACTGACTAAGTACTAAGGCACAAGTTCAATTAATAGTAAGTATAAATTGCATTGTTGGAGAAAGGAATTCAGATCCATTCTTTTTATTGGAAAAAGTTTCCAGAAACAATAATTGAGAGAGGCTTAAAGGCTTTATTTAAATCGTCTCGCCTGCATTTAATTGAATACCCACCTACTGGCGAGGTTGGTAAAAGCAAGTCGGGTCGTTCGCCTGTGTCTTCGCAATATCGATCAAAGAGACGAGCGATGCATAATTTATGTGGCTGTTCAATTTGTTAAGAAAGTCTGAATTGAATAGTGCAATTTATGTACTTTTGCAGGAAAGCTCTCTTCTATGCCAATGAAAATAAATAAATAAATATTGGCAAACATCACATTGGAAGTACTCCATTATTGCTCCGTATCAGCACGTTAGTATTACTTATTAACTAGTGGCTCCGTGAGCTGTAGACCTCGCGATAAAATAAAATAAAATGTCGCCATGAAGTTTTCAAAACACACAGTAGTACGTGAGTATTCGCAGTTAGATGGTGCTTCTAATTTTGATAATTTTTCAAAATGGGTGAATATTTATTTATAAATTTGGAAAAATTGGCTTGACTAAACAGTTATATATAATTATCGAACCTACTCAGAATCGGTTGAGAAATACGACCTGTAGAGGAGATCAAACAGCCGGAAAGCTGGACTGAAATATGTTTTTTACATATCTCCGCCATTAAAAACAAAAAAACTGGTTTGACAAAAAAAATCTATAGACTTTTTAAACCTGCATACAAAATTTCACGAGAATCGGTTGAGAAATGCGACCTGTAGAGGAAAACAGACAGTACTGGAAAGCCGGACTGAAATATGTATTTTTACATTTCTCTGTCATTTTGAAATATTTCAAAAAACTGGCGTGACAAAAAAATTCTATATTATTTTCAAACCTGCTCACAAAATTTAACGAGAATCGGTTGAGAAATGCGACCTGTAGAGGAGAACATACAGGGCTGGAAAACCGGACTGAAATAGGTTTTTTAACATATCTCCGCTATTTTGAAAAATTTCAAAAAACTGGTTTGACAAAAAAAATCTACATCATTTTTAAACCTGCTTACAAAATTTTACTAGAATCGGTTGAAAAATGCGACCTGTAGAGGAAAACAGGCAGAGCTGGAAAATGGACTAAAATCTGTTTTTTTAACATATCTCCGCCATTTTGAAAAATTTCAAAAAACTGGCTCAACAAAAAAAATCTATATAATTTTCGAACCTGCTCACAAAATTTCACAAGAATCGGTTGAGAAATGCGACCTGTAGGTTGGAACAGACAGCCGGACATACGAAAGAATTTTTGCCCAAGCTGAAGCAGAGACGCTTCGATCGCACTCAAGAACCTTATATATGACTCTGGACATTGCGTCACCTTTTGGGGCTTGAAGAACGAAAAAATAACCTTGAATGACGTCAACGATATTTTCCATCTCTTTCATTAGGGTGACAACAATGTTGTCCATTCGTAGGACAGTCACTACAAATAGGTACTTACTACAGACTATCAACTTATGCCTACGGCGTAAGTTTTTTGGACGACCAATCCAAACATTCAAATGTGTTTAGATTCTAAACATTTGAATGTTTAGAATAGTTTAGATGTTAGTTAGTGCCAAAGTTTGTATGTTTGGGTATCTCTAAACGTACAAACATTCGCATTTAGAATATTACTGCATTTATAGGATTATTACTACTCTTGACCAACCATATTATAACCTTTCTATATATTCATTCAAACCCCCCTTTTGGCCAGCGGCGGCGCGCAACACAAAATATTTACTAAATGATTATTTTCGGTTGGCTCCTCTCCGGATGGACGATACTGTTTTGGAATGGTGGTCACACTGGGGGTCAAGTCTGCTATTGTTAACATCATATAATCGTGTTTCAATGGTGTTTGAACGGTAATGCTTTTTAACACAGTTCTTGATTCTTAAACCCAAAACTGAGACACAGTGTCTAACGGGTTTGGATTTTTAGGAAAATAATGTGTTTCAATTTTGGGTTTACAAAAACAAGAATTGTGTCAAAAAGCATTATCATCCAAACACCATTGAAACACGATTACGGCGTTAGTCACGATAATAGCAAACTTGACCCCTTGGTCCTGTACCGTCCGGCTGGTTAAAAGTCAAAACATGGAGATACGTGGTGAGGTTTAAGACTTAGGTACAGATGCCGGCATATATATTGGCAAGAAAATGAAAGAGACAAAAGATGCGCAGTAGCCATAAACTTAGTGTTTATGGCTACTGCGCATCTTTTGTCCCTTTCTTTCTCTTGCCAATATATATGCCGGGCAGTATACACACCTGCCCTTCCACCCTAAAGTCACGTGTATTTTTATTTTGTACAATGAGGAATGTCCAAAAAAACAAATTGGCTGAATATTTTTATAGGCAGGAATAAGCGCCCTTAGTAATAGAAAAAAGTTTTAGAATTTTCGGTTGTGTGAAAAAGAAAATTAAGTCTCATTATTAGTCATTGTATTAAAAAAAGTTGCAATATAAAATGTCAAAACTGCATTATTTTAGCCGTTGAAAATAATTTCCCTCTAATGGTAATTGGGATATACTATAATTGTTTCTTTTCCTCATCGTTTCGGAATCTGAAAAATAAAATAAGATTAATTTTTATTTTGTTACTACGAATAAACAATGGGTGTCAAAGACCATAATAACTAGTATAGTAGTAAGGTAGTAAGTTAGGTAGGTCCGATTCTTAGCTGAAACTGATCTAAATTGTTTAACTCAACTCCGTAAGATAATATTTTAGTTTACATTACATTTTTTCTCTCTGTTAAGAATACAAAAAAATTCCGCTCTCAAAGTTGAATGTGGCATAAAAACATAAAATGTAATGTTAGGTAGGATAAACGTAAATTTTTCATCCAAATCTTTCTTTCTTATTCAAAAGTTCTGCTGTGATTATGGTCACCCTGCGATATGCAGATAATATTTCTAAAGCTTCTTATGTGTCGAAAATGAATACAGATTTGTACATATTATATTTATTATATTGAAATAAAAAATACGTAATTAAGGTGGAATTATAATTAACTTCTATAATATTTCCGAATTAGATCGGAAACAATCTTTGAAATCTGCTAAAATTCAGATTTTTGAGAAGGAAAAATTGAATGCTGAAAATACTTAAAAAAACACTTACTTGTGAAATATAATGTTAGAATTTGGTTTTGAAACACTTTTGCAATTTTGCACAATGCAACACATGCTTTGTAACGCGAATTTTATTTAAATAATTTTATATTTTTGTACATAAACGTGAGATGCGGTGGAAAATCATTGACATTAGTGACATGTCAAATCAAAGACAATTCCATCAGTGATGCCACCTTATTTTTATTTGGTAACTTATGAAATATGGAGAAATTACTGTTAAACGTAAAATATTGTAATAACAAAATGGACTCATCTGTCCTCTAAATAATTACTTTGGCATGTACTAATAAATGTTTACATCATGTAACTAATTTAAAGTGTGCCGATATTTACATTTATTTAGAAAATCTAATTAATTTTTGTACATGACCTGGGTAAATTGACTATGGATTGGGATATTTTGTACTTAGCATGGCAATTCCAGTCACAGTGTGAGAGGGATAAAAGATATCTGCAAAGGTGAATGACCTCATCCCCAACCATCCTTCAGTAGTAGAATGTCCAGTGTCATAGAATATGAATATAAGGTTCTTGATCGCACTTCGTGCTCGCTCGGTCAATTAAGTACTTTTATTTATATTCTGTGATTTCTGTGGTATACTTAGCCAGGGTTACCAGATGACAGGAGTTTTCCTGACATGTCAAGAATTTTAGGCATCTGTCAGGAAACCGGGGAAAAACTGTAGTTGTCAACGACTTTTGAAATCCCAAAAAGTGTAAGTACTTAATGATAATGATAACACATAATTTGTTAATCATTTTGGTGAGAAAAAAATATCAAACGTCAACCAATTGAAAAATGTAGATATAGGTGTACAAAATGTCAGGCAATTTCCTGGAAAGTCATGGAAAAAGTTAGGAAATCTTATTATTAGAACTGGTAACCTGGTAACTTAGCTAATGATGAAGACGAGGCCGCTGGCGAGCACAGCACCGCGGCGACCGGTTCCGGGCCCGCCAAGGAGGGGCGCGGGGAACACACGGCGTAGACGAACGACGAGCCACGAGCGAGATTCTGGCTCCCGCGCGCATACAATTAATACCTACTCCACCGTCGTCATTGTCGGGCGCGATTTATACCTATTTTCCATTATCTGACTGATTCAACCACAGTACAGAGTTTACAGTCCACTCGTCTTTTATTTACAACAAGGACAGGATTCCCTCTTCTCTCATTAATATAGAAAGGGCACTGGCCCCACCATATGGCCTTCGATCCGACAAAAACGGTCAGATTTGAAAATACGGGCAAGTCATCAACGGTCAGCTAGAGGTCATCGCCACATTTTCAAGACTTCGATACGCTTGTGAGGCATTTTTTCTCCGGGTGAACAACGCAGAGGACTTCGGATTCAAGCCACCTTTGCTGACACTCACGGAAGAAAACCAAAACTGCGTCGGTCAAGAATTGGTGATCGTTACCTTCGAGTATACCTACACTACAGCTGCAACCATCCGACAGCGACATCGGAATAATCATCTTTTTCATCATTATCACTCGTCAAGAAAAGTGATATTTAATCAAGAGGATAGTGCATAAAGACCGTGAGATCGTTCCAATTATTCTATCACTCACTATCACTACCTATTCCATTTCATTCTTCTTTTCATTTTCACATTCTACTACCTATTGCATCACATCGTAGCATCATCCTAATAGTCATCATAATCACAGCCTTTAGTATTATATAATCTGTGATCATTAAGCAATATCAAAAAGTGTTTTTAAATAATTATAAGCACCTTATACGTAAAAATATAATTTAAATTGCAAATCATCAAAATACAAAACACAAATTACAAACACTAATAAACTTTACTTATTTTTTCCCAATAATAATTACGTAAAAGGTGTCTTATTCCGTATTCATAAACAGTAATTATTGACAACAATAACATTAATCACTTTCATACTTCATATTTCGTACCCCTAAACATTGAACCACAAATTCACAATCACCATTTAAAACAATCATCTTTCATATCCCGTGCACAATACAACATAATCATTACATTCAGCTATTAATTTCTTTGTTTTTATTTTAAAGGCCGGTACTTTGGTAATCCTACGGCACAAGACGGGCGGTGGACCTCGCTCGCCTACGAGTTGTTGGGTCTCCGCTCGGGCCGTAGCGCGTAGCGGCTACGGCTACGACCGCCATCTGTGACTGCTACGACCAAGGACAGTATTGTTCATTAATTATATTTCATCGCTTCATTCTTCGATATAATTTACTATGTAGTCCTTTTAACCTACAAGGCAACTTCGCACTTATTAAGAGAGGTCTAATGACCATTTAAAAAAGTTCGCTGTCAATCCGCGCGCCTGCATGGTGCAACTCGTCATTCTTTTTTCGTGCGAGGCAACGAACGCACGCAGTTCGCTAGCGGAGTCAACCTACCCACATTGAATATTTTTTTACATTTTAAAGTTATTAAAATGCCTAAACGTAAAGCACAAGATACAATTGAGTATTATAGTGCAAAGTTAAAAAGGTTACAAGACACGATGGTATATTTCTATAGCCTGGGGGTTAGCCGTGAGTTAACACGATGGTAAAATAATTGATCTGGGGGTTAACCGTGAGTTAACACGAAGGTTTTTTGGGACGTTGGCAGTTAACCAACATTCCATTGATACTTATTACTATTGATTTAATTGTCGATTTTATATTTTTTGAAATATAATATTAACAAATAAAATTATCTGTTATAGAACACACAAGAATCGATCATGTTCCGATGTCGGTGGAAGAAACTAGTAATCCTGTAACGGAACCAGTCACAGAAACTTTACCTTCTCATGTCGATGAAACGTCGCCACCAACACCATCTAATTCATCGGAAAATAAAAACGCAGAAATTTTACCAGAGTTGGACTCTGAGTTATTATCAGCTCTTGGCGATACCGTAGAAGAAGCTGCAGTGTACGGAGAAAAAATCCATCCTGACTTGGCACAAAGAAGGCTACCTATCCTCCGTAAGGGTTTGTCCAAAGAAGCTAAGGAAAAACTTCTTAAGGATTATGTGATACCCGAAAACTGCAAACAGTTAAGGGCACCTAACTTGAATCCTGAGATAAGGGCAGCTGTGAACGATGGTACTAAAGCAAGGGACAAGAAGATTGAGAGCGGACAGCAACAACTTGGAGTTGGAATCACAGCTATCAGCAAGGCCCTTAGTTTGCTCCTGACTAACGACGAAAAGCAAACAAAAATTAAAGCAATAAAAATACTGTCTGACGGCTGTCGTATCTTGACGGATTTGCACTCATCAGAAACACAAAGCCGGATTAAAGCAATAACGCCGTTGCTGGATAAAGCATTCCTTAGCGTTATCCAAGATGTTGAAACGGACGAGTTTCTATTCGGGACTAAACTGACCGAAAAAATTAAAGCTTCGAAGACCATAGAAAAACAAGGTCTACAAATTAAGAAAACAGGGCCAGTCCACAAGGGACCTACACCCTCTACGTCACAAGCTCAGCCAATAACACGATCTCGTTTTCAGGGAAACTGGATGAGCCTTCCTCGGTTTCAGTCTTCGAACAGGGGGGGGCGTGGAGCGGCGCAGAGGACGAGTCAACCAGCACGCAGGACCCAGCCAGCCCAGCCTGCGCCCAGTCAGTCGAGGTCGTCGACTTACAAACAACATCGTGCCCAGCCGCGACACTAACGCAGGTACATGCTGGAAAATTACAACATCATTATTGCTGTTGGACTAAGATAACAAAAAATCATATGATTCTAAAATGGATAAAATTTGGTTTCCCCATTCCACTAGAAACAGAGGTCATTCAGACTCACATCCCAAAAAATAATTTGTCATTGTTAGATCAATCAAATATGGTCACAGCCATTCAAAACTTAATAAGTCTCGGGGCTATAACTGAATGTGAACAGCAGGGTGACGATCAATTCTTATCAAAAATATTTTTAGCACCTAAATCTACGGGTGGTTTTAGGTTTATCCTAAATCTAAAACCATTCAATAAATTCGTACAAAAACTTCATTTTAAAATGGAGGATTACCGCACTGCCTCCAAACTAATACCAAAAGGTGGCTATTTAGCCACCATCGATTTAAAAGAAGCATATTTATCTGTTCCAATCTTACCCTCACATCGAAAATATTTACGATTTGAATTCAATAATATAACTTATGAATTTAATTCAATGCCTTATGGTTTGTGTGCGGCACCTCAAACTTTCACTAAATTAATGAAAGAGGTTATTTCTCACTTAAGACGCAAGGGGTTCACTTCAGTTATATACCTAGATGACATATTATGTATCGGGAAGACATATGACGAATGCCTATCCAATGTAAGTGAAACATTACATCTTCTGGAATGTCTTGGTTTTGTTGTCAACTACAATAAAAGTTGTCTTCAACCACAACAGTGTTGTAAATTTTTGGGTTTTATATATGATTCTGTTAATATGACTATAATATCATTAACCGATGAAAAACGCAATAATATAATACGATTAGTGAAACAGTTTTCCTTATTACCCAGATGCCCCATAAGGGACTATGCACATTTAATAGGAGTTCTCATAGCGGCGTGCCCAGCCGTCCGTTACGGCTGGTTATACACTAAGCAATTAGAACGAGAAAAATTATTAGCACTTCAAAATTCTAATTCCTACGATACAAAAGTAAAATTTTCAAGTAATGTCATACATGACCTAAATTGGTGGGCAAATAACGCTTTATCTGCTACTTCTCCTATGGGGCCCTTAAATTTTGATATTGAAATCTTTACTGACGCATCTCGTACTGGATGGGGTGCCTACGCCAATCAGATACGAGCTAATGGTAAATGGAAGTCAGATGAAAAAGATTTTCATATAAACTACTTAGAACTACTCGCCGCTTTTTTCGGTTTAAAATGTTTTGCTCATGACATGTCTAATTGCACAATCTTATTACGTATAGATAACGTTACAGCAATTAGTTATATTAATCGTATGGGAGGAGTTAGATTCCCACATTTGAATAAGTTGGCTAGGACTATTTGGCAGTGGTGTGAGGAGCGAAAACTTTGGCTGTATGCTTCATATATCAACACTAAGGACAATATAGAAGCTGATCAAGAGTCGCGACGAATCAATCCAGATACCGAAATCGAACTCAACCAATCAACTTTTCAAATAATTTCTCAGAAATTGGGACACCCAGATATCGATCTTTTCGCCTCCCGCACCAATGCCAAATGTGACCTGTACGTTTCGTGGAAACGCGACCCAGAAGCATTGATTGTTGATGCATTTACGCTCAACTGGAATCCTTGGTTTTCATATATTTTCCCCCCATTTTCAATAATATTGAAGTGTCTTAATAAAATAATTAATGACGAAGCAAAATGCATATTCATTTATCCAGTATGGCCCTCTCAGCCATGGTTCCCGCTTCTGCAAAGCCTTATTATTTCTGAAGTAGTTTACTTAGATCCAATTAAAGATTTTGTCATTTCCTCTTCCAGGAGTCAACAACGGCTCAATCCACATACACTGGCAGCAGTGACGCTCTCAGGGTCGCGTTCACGAAGCGAGGTTCACCTGTTCAAGCACTAGAGTTAATTCTAGCTTCAATTTCAAAAAACACCTTAACGCAATACGGCGTTACTTATAAACTATGGTGGACATTCTGTAAAGGTAATAATCTTGACCCATATTGCTCCTCCATAACCGCAGTTTCCTTGTTTTTAACCGAACAATTTAATAAAAATTCATCTTATGGGACGTTGAATAACCATAGATCCGCCTTATCATTATTGCTAGGAAATAACATAGGCTCACAAGAACAAATAAAACGATTACTTAAAGGAGCTTATAAATTACGCCCTACAAATCCTAAGTACAGTTCTACTTGGGACCCGCAAATAGTCTTAAACTATATTGTGGAATGGTTCCCTAATGATCAAATCTCATTAGAAAAAATAACTAAAAAGCTAGTAATTCTTTTAGCCTTATGTACAGGACATAGAGTTCAAACGTTCTCCCTTATAAAAATTAACAACATTAAAATTAGCAATAATGGTGTCAAAATTATTATCTCTGACATAATTAAAACCTCAGCACCAGGACGTGATCAACCGGTTCTGTTTTTGCCATATTTTACAGAAAATAATAGCATATGCCCTGCAACTACTTTGAAAGACTACTTGTGTCTTACAAAGCACTTAAGAGTTGGTGGATCACAAAACCTGTTGCTGACGTTTAAATCACCCCACAAACCAGCCACGGCTCAATCCATCAGCCGATGGATTAAGCAAGTGCTGGCCAGCAGCGGAGTGGACGTGTCCACATTCAGTGCACACAGCACTCGGCACGCGTCCACTTCGGCTGCTAGGGCTGCAGGAGTTTCTGTCGAAACTATTCGTAAACTAGCAGGTTGGACAAAATCATCAACAACTTTTGCAAAGTTTTATCATCGACAGATTATAGATGAAAATAAATTTGCAAACGCTGTTTGTTTCGGAAATACCAAAAAATAACCTAGATACCTAGGTAATTAATGTACCTACTTACAAATTATTATCTTCTTTTTAATCAAATTCGATTGAGATCCCGTACTCTTAAAATTTTGTAATATTAATGAAATAAAGACTGATTATATAAATATGATTATAAATACAGTTTTTTATTTACGATAAATTCAGATAAGATCCAACCATATCAAAACTTAAGGCTCTAAACATCTACATAGTAAATTATATCGAAGAATGAAGCGATGAAATATAATACATGATCAAACGAACTTCACAAGTGAAATTCGATCAGTATTATATGAATCCGCTTCATTCGAAGATATAATCACCCTCCCACCCATCCCATTTAACTATTAAGTTTTGATATGGTGATGATGATCTCTAAAGAATGACGAGTTGCACCATGCAGGCGCGCGGATTGACAGCGAACTTTTTTAAATGGTCATTAGACCTCTCTTAATAAGTGCGAAGTTGCCTTGTAGGTTAAAAGGACTACATAGTAAATTATATCTTCGAATGAAGCGGATTCATATAATACTGATCGAATTTCACTTGTGAAGTTCGTTTGATCATGTATCATATGTTTATCAGTAGCCGCTTGTTACTAAAAATAACTGTTTTGATGCATAAATATCGTGTCGTAGTTAGTGCTTAATTTAATCAACGCAGTAGTCATCTTTGATTTTAATCTTAGTAGACAATTTTACTAAAATTTATCGTGCTTTTTATTTACAATCAAGTAATAACTTAGTATCGTAGTACAATAGTAGTAGTCAGTAAACACGATTAGTTTTTTTTCTGCTTTTAGTTTAAAGTAGATATCGCGTAGCAGTGTAGTAAGCAACTAAGTTTTTTGTACTGTTTGCTTTCTAACACAACTGTTCATTATTTATAAATAGTTAGAACATTTTTTCTTCTTACTCATTAAAACTTATTAGTTTACAAAATTAAAATAATACATTACAAAATGGGGAAAGAAGTTGAAGGGGATATGGAAAAAGAAATGAAAACTCTAAGAAAGAAACGGGGCGTTTATAAAGCAAAACTTACATCTTTTGACAATTATTTACATAATGTTAAAGAAAATAATGAACAGTTAAGCGACGTAGCGCTTCAAATAGAACTAAAATTACGCCTTCAAAAAATCGAAAACTTATACAATGATTTCGATACTTTACAGGATGAAATGGACAGTTTGTTGGATGAACCCGAGCTCGACGTCAGGGACACGTTCGAGAAGCAGTACTTCTCGCTTGTTTCTTCGGCTCGCGCGCTTCTTGAAAGTCAACAAGACCATGAGACATCTGAGGTAAGCTCTCGTAATGCACAACAATTCGTGAGACTTCCCAAAATTGATTTACCACATTTCAACGGCTGCTATCAACACTGGCTCGAATTTCGCGACACTTTCATCTCGCTTATCCACACAAATGATAGCATAGATCCCATCAACAAATTTCATTATTTGCGCGCTTCGCTTCAAGGTTCTGCCGCCTTAGTTATTAAAAGCTTGGACTTTAAGGCCGCTAATTACTCGGCGGCATGGGATTTGTTGTGTGAGAGATTCGATAATAAACGCTTGCTGGTAAACAACCACGTACAAGCGCTTTTCAATGTAGCTAGCATACAAAAAGAATCGAGCAAAGCTTTGCGTTATATTGTGGACGTCACTAATAAAAATCTCAGAGCACTTGCTACCCTAGGTCAACCAACTGACCACTGGGACACTTTGGTGATTTACATGATGTCTACAAAACTTGATAGCGTCACTAGCCGTGAGTGGGAGGAACGTAGGAATTCAATGGATGATCCCCCTACCCTAGATGTTTTTGTTAAGTTTCTTACTAATAGGGCAGATCTTTTAGAAACCATCGAGGAATCGAAACCGGGACTTAGGAATAGGACAGAGCACACTTCCCTTCCTCCCTCTAGACAAAAAAGTTTCATAGCCTCAATCAGTAAGGGTCATACAAATAGTTCGCACTGCCCTTTGTGCAAAAATCCCAATCATCAATTATACAGTTGTGAGTCCTTTCGTGGATTATCTGTGGAAGCTCGCAATCATAAAGCCAGGGAACTTAAGGTCTGCTTAAATTGCCTTAGAGTGGGCCATTCCGAATCAAAATGCAAGCTTAGTCATTGTAAGTATTGCAAATTAAAACACAATACATTGCTGCATTTCGAAGATGCACAAGAACCACCCGTTCAGGGTCATGTCGCGTTGTCAGTAAGGGATACAAATCTTACTGCCGCTCCACAAATATTGCTTTCTACTGCTCTAGTTAAGGTACTAGATTGCAATGGTACTTCGCATGTGGCCAGGCTTTTACTGGACAATGGGAGTACCGCCAACTTTATTACTCAAGATCTTTGTCATAAGCTAGGTCTTCAAACATTTTCTACTCATTCAAAAATAACTGGCATTAACAATCAGACGTCCCGTAGCTCACAACGATGCTCTCTTACAATGGAGTCTTATCAAGGTGACTATAGGACGGACATTGACTGTTTCATTTTGCCAAACATCACATCATTGCCGAACACATACATCAACATACATAACATACAAATACCTACTGGCATTTGCTTAGCCGACCCCACTTTCCACATACCGTCAGCCATTGACATTCTAGTCGGCGCGGACTTATTTTGGAACGTTATAGGCACAAATCGTATCCAGTTAGGCAAACACAAACCAACTTTGTTTGAAACAAAGCTCGGTTGGCTTGTTTCAGGCACTGTACACAAACCCAATACGGATGAGCCTGTGTGCATGTTTCTTCAAGACACGTCACCACCAGAGCAGCTTAAGTCGTTTGTTCGCCATCGCGTTTCGGAGATGCAGGAAGATTCAGGTGAACATGGGTGGCGCTATGTTCCTACTAAAGAGAACCCTGCGGACTTAGTATCTCGAGGCGTGAGCGCGGACGAATTGGGCGCATCCTCAGTTTGGTGGACGGGTCCTGCCTACTTAAAATTAGATCAGTCGAAGTGGCCTACAAACCCTAATGACACACGCAAGGAACTACCAGAAATCATACAAACCTTTCATTCCAACAACAATTCTAATTTATTTTCTACAATCATTCATAATCATTCAAATATTACTAAATTACAACGTGTAATCGCATGTCTTTTTCGTTTCATAAACATTGTTTGTCGTAAATCTAAAGTTTCTGGTCGTCTTTTAACTAAAGAACTTCAAGATTCCTTACAATTTATATGCCGCATAGCTCAACAGGAATCTTTTCCTAATGAGTACAAATCATTAGCTTCTAACAAAGAGCTGCCACCCAAAAATAGTTTATTAAATTTATCACCATTTTTGGACTCCGAAAACCTTATTCGTGTAGGTGGCAGGCTTAACAATTCCAGTTATGACTACAACGTAAAGCATCCTATCTTGCTTTGTAGCAATCATCACGTCACCAAACTAATTCTTCAATCTACTCACATAACAAATCTTCATTGTGGTCCACAGCTTTTACTGGCTTTAGTAAGGCATAATTACTGGCCTGTAGGAGGCACCAACCTATCCAAGCGCATCGTGCGTGCTTGTGTCACATGCAATCGGCACAAGAGTCAAAACACACAGCCAATCATGGGAGACCTTCCGAGGCAACGCGTCCATCTAGAATTTCCATTTCTAGAGACAGGCGTCGACTATGCGGGGCCACTGATGATAGCAAACCGTAAAGGAAGAGGTTCCACATTAATAAAATCATATATATGTGTTTTTGTTTGCCTTGCAACAAAGGCTGTGCATTTAGAGCTTGTCTCAGATCTTACAAAAGAAGGTTTCATTGCTGCTCTAAACCGTTTTATCTCTCGCAGAGGCAAACCCAAAAACATTTTCTCTGACCACGGTACAACTTTTGTGGGTGCATCCAACGAACTGCACCGAGTAATCAAAGGCTTAAAATTAAACATAATAGAACATGGCATAAACTTTTCTTGCATTCCAGCATATACTCCACATTTCGGCGGCTTGTGGGAATCTGCTGTCAAATCGACAAAGCACCACCTTAGGCGCGTTCTAAAGTCGACACACCTGACATACGAGGAGATGTCTACTTTGTTGGTGCAGGTAGAAGGAATCCTTAATTCCAGACCTCTCACTCCACTTTCCGACGACCCTTCCGACCTTTACGCTTTAACTCCTGCCCATCTTCTGATTGGACGGTCTGTAATCTTCGTGCCTCATCCTCAGGTCCAAACAACCAGGATCACCTCACTGCAGCGGTTCCAGCGCATCGAGTTCCTGAAGCAGCAATTTTGGACTCGCTTCTCTAATGAGTATGTTTTGTTGCTCCAGCAAAGAACTAAGTGGCAGCGTTCACGTGGCCAACTAAAGCAGGGGACCCTGGTCCTAGTCAAAGACAAAACATTGCCGCCATTAATGTGGCTACTTGGCCGCATTGTACGCACCCTTCCCGGCCAAGATGGCGTTGCTAGGGTGGCCGACGTAAGGACAAGGAAAGGGATCCTACGCCGGGCATTCAACAACATATGCCCCCTGCCGTTGGAGTCCATTGAAGACACTTCAACGCGGGGAGTATATGGTGGAGACGAGGCCGCTGGCGAGCACAGCACCGCGGCGACCGGTTCCGGGCCCGCCAAGGAGGGGCGCGGGGAACACACGGCGTAGACGAACGACGAGCCACGAGCGAGATTCTGGCTCCCGCGCGCATACAATTAATACCTACTCCACCGTCGTCATTGTCGGGCGCGATTTATACCTATTTTCCATTATCTGACTGATTCAACCACAGTACAGAGTTTACAGTCCACTCGTCTTTTATTTACAACAAGGACAGGATTCCCTCTTCTCTCATTAATATAGAAAGGGCACTGGCCCCATCAGCTAAAGCACTTGTGTACTAATGGAAATCGGAAACAACGGTGGTAAAGTGGCAAAACTATACAAATACTTACACGATATTAAAATATTTGCATTTTATTACTTAAAATTATAATTTTGAAGTAGGTAGGCTGTATGCTAACTCATCCCTTTGTTCGGAAAACATTCTTGCATTGGGCGCGTGAAAAAAATAAATAAAAAAAAACTGCGCGCCTTTTCCTATAATTTTATTTTTTTATTTGTATCGTAGGTACTTATTTATCGCTGTGTGCTAAATTATTTTGTTTTTTCCATGCAAATGTGTTGAAAAACGTCGTATGAAACTCCGTGAGCTCTTTGCACACTCGGCTGAGTTACGCCCTCGCCTACGGCTCGGGCAGCAACCCGTATTTGTTCTTATGCCACAACCTCATGTACAATGAGCAACTTAAGTTCATTGTATCATAATCTACTTATTATGTAACGTGTACTCTATGCCGGTGTAACCGGTGTTCCTTCGGAAAGTTCCTCCACCGTCCGTCCGCCGTTATGAAAGTCTGTAAGGAATAGCACTATTTTAAAGTTCCTATGCGAGTTTAGGTTGTACCTCTAGCAGGAACATCTAAATCTTATTTAGATCTACAGATGATATATGATATAATCTCATTTAGTACTCTATAAAAACGTGCGTAAAAGTACTCGAAAGAGAAACTAATTATCTTATGAAAAATTCCATTATGCTTTTCGGTAGATGGCGCTGTACAAATATCGTATACAAAATTACTCTATCGAATTTTCTTACGCCACAGAATACATCAAAGAGAATGTAAAAAACTAGCGTTTTAGATGGAATAAATAATAGGTAGGTACGTACTTAGAACACGCGCGTTTTTTAACCGACTTCAAAAAAAGGAGGAGGTTCTCAAGTCGACGGTTTTTTTTATGTATGTTTTACCATAACTTCGTCAGTTGTTATCCGATTTCATAGAATATGAATATAAGGTTCTTGTCCGATTTATACAATTTTTTTTTATCTCAAAGAACATAGTTCGTGTGTGGTCCAATAAAAAAATTACAGAGATCTGGCTGGTAGTTTTTTCATAATCCTGAAAAATGTCAGTTATTTAGCTTGCCACACTGACATGATTTTTTTTTTATTTAACTGGACTGGCTGTCTGTATGATTTGACAGCGAAGTTTTTGTGCCTATTTGAAACGCCACTAGCGTGCGTCTAAAGAACTAATTTTGACGTACAATAAGAAGACTTCAAACTTTAGTACCATGTCCCTCACGCTATGCTCACGCTACGTCCTACAGCGCCAAAATAGCGGAAATCAAATAGGCACAAAAACAGTTTGACATAAGCCTGTGCAGTGTAAATATATGCAGGGGCCGTACCGGCTAACGAATCGATTATCGAAAAGTCTGTCGGGTTTCAAATTAAAACAGATAAATCGAGCCCCAATTGGGCCAAAATGGCGAACACCAATTCATGATGTCACACGAACTAGATATCTTCCAAAGTATGTCAACAGAAAGTACAAGACGAAATTCCTTAGCCGGTACGGCCCCAGGTCAGTGGCTTGCCATCACACGTGTTTTTACGGATTTTCGAACATGACATCTTTGTTTATGTACCGATTTAGATGATTCTTTATTTGTTTGAAAGGGTATACTTCAAGAATGTGCACATTTTAATTTCATCGGTATTGGACTCTGAACTTCGAAGATACACAAGGGAACTCCTCAAATTCAAATAGTATATGTAAAGAGATTTGGATTTTGGTAGGTTTATGACAATCCAAAACAAACCAAACCATGGTCTGCGATGCAAGGTTCTGGACTAGACTTGGACTACGAAGACACAACGGAAATCCTCAAAAACAAACAGCGTAAATTTGGAAATTGAGTTGAGGGCATTTTACCATTGAAAATATTATAAAAAGTTAAAAAATATTTACATACCTACCACTAAAAAGTTGAGAACAAAAAACTTTTTTCACAAAAAAGAAAAACCTCCTTCAAAAAACCTGAAAACAAAAACTGCTTCAAAATTATAGGTAAATACCATAAACATAATATTCCACTGGAATAGACGAACAGAGTTCGCTTGGCTGCAACACCAAAAGTGACATGAGCCAGTGTGTGAAAATTGTGAGATGCCTTGAAGTCCATTTTAGGTTGTCGATAACCTTAATGTATTATTGCTCTAATAAATAAAACACAAACAAAATTTTGAACAATTTTATTTAAAAAAATTCTTAAAGTCTCCTTTAAGGGCTCCCAGTCTATTCTATTTATGACATTTATCCAGTAACTTAATCACTGGATTTACAGGAAACCTGGAAATATTGTTAAATTAGTACTTAAGTAGGTATAATTTACCAAGGGCGTCGCGTATGCCATGGCCCGGGGGGGGGGGGGGCAAGTTAATATTAAAGAGGATGAGAAAAATATGAATTGTATGTACAGTCAAGAGCACCTAGTGAATTTATTCAAGTTTTGAGATGGGGCAGGATTTATCGGAAAAGCAAGTCAATTGCACGGGCCACGGCCTTAGGACTTTGGTTATTTGCAGTTGGCTACATCTTTTTAACCTCTAGGGGGGGGGGGGGGGCGGCCCCCCCCTGCCCACCCCTGGCGACGCCCTTGTAATTTACCATTTGAAAACTGTCGGTTAAAAGCAGCTTTAGATAAAACTATCATATCGATACTCATGTGGAAATCATCCACATGAGTATCGATATCAATAATTTTTGATCAATCTCTACTCCTTATTTTGTCAAGTTCACGGACATAATATCTTTTTATCTAACACATAATGTTTACAAATCAGCCTTTATTTAGAAAATAGGCGGTTAATAGCATGATATTAGTGTATTACTTAGTGTGTTTGGGAATATATTCACCTAAAATATGAAATATGAAAATGGTACTTGTACAATCTTATTTACCTGTGAAATGAGTGTTTATTTGGGTTTTTGTTTTAAATAACATTACAATTCAACACAGAACACGACACCATAATGGTGTGTCCCCACTTAGGTTCGCGAACCTCCGCGCTCCGCGAACCTAGAACAGTGATCCATAGCAAAAACAAATATTTTTACTTTGTCTACAGTGAGTGCCTGTGCGAACCAGCTTCGCATACGAGTTCCCTCACGTTCACACCTCGGCGGCCTGTTTCAGCAGAGGATAAACGATATTTTTGGTGCAGGTTCGCGGAGCGCGGAGGTTCGCGAACCTAAGTGGGTACCCACCCTTATAGATTTATGTAGTTATAAGAGCCAAATCGACCCGATCGCGATCAAAATCACATAATAATCAAACGGACGCTTTTCCCCCAAGATGATAAAAGATGGATTACCTAATGGAACGCATAACTTTATTTGTCCTAAACATAAAACGCATACTGTTAAATGGCATAATCATCATTTAGCATAATATTTTATAGCACAATTTCAAAACGCATAATATCATAAGGCTGAATTTTGTTAAGCATAAATATTGAATGGCATATTTTCAAAAAGCATAAATATCAAAACGCATATTTTTTTATTGGCATATTGTCTAAAAAGCATAATCATCAAAAGACATAATTTTATTACGCACTGTAATAAGAGACCTAATTTTCTTAGGCATACTTTTTCAAACATAAATATTGTATGAATAAGTAATCATTAAAATATGAGCAATTCTGCTCCCTATACCTCCCGGCTAGCACTCTGCAAGCAAAAACCCAGCATGCAGCATCCATGCGAGCAAGCACCCAACACGCAAGCAAGCATGCAGCATGCAGGCAAGCATGCAGCATGCAGGCAAGCATGCAGCATGCAGGAAAGCATGCAGGCTAGCATACAGCATGCAGGCAAGCATGCAGCATGCAGGCAAGCATTCAGCATGCAGGCAAGCATGCAAAATGCAGCATGCATGCAAGCATTGTAGAGCTCCGCTCGCTTCGCTCGCTCCGCTGCGAGTGGTCAAAACACTAACCTAACCTAACCTAACTAGTGCAGAAAAGTTTTTCTTTATAGCGGGGGGCCAGCCCCCCTGCACCCCCCGGCAAGCATTTTGCAAGCAAGCATCCACAATGCAAGCAAGCATGCAGGCAAGCAAGCAAGCAAGCATGCAGCGTGCAACACACATGCAAGCTTTATTAAGCTTAGCTTAGAGTGGTCTAAACTAAGCTAAGCTAAGGGCTAAGGTAAGGGTGGAGTGGAGCTGACCTAACCTAACCCACCAATGGTGGTCACCTTTAAAGTTTTTTTTAATAAATTGGTATTCAAATTAGTTATGTTTTTTTATATTATGCTATAAAACATTAGTAGTTATGTATATTAGGTATAACAAAATTATGCCTTTCAAAATATGCTTATTGACAATATGCCAATTGAAATTATGAATTGTAACTATTATGCTTTGAAATATTATGCTTTTTAAAAGTTATGCCATTCGATGGTTATGCGTATCAAAATTTATGCTAAATAAATAGTATGCTTTGTGATTATTATGCCAATCGAGTTATGCCAAGTGACTTTAGGACAATCGAAATTATGCGATGCGAAGGGCACCCTAAAAGATGATAAATGAAGTCAAACTAAGTTCTGCTGTCATTTTCTTTTAACTCTTTCTCGCACATCGCATAAGCCGTAAGAATCGGTTTCTCACTCGCACCATAGTTCGTCTACTTGAGCGTTGCGAAAAATTTTCTATGTCTATGGTAAATACCTACCTCTGAAAAGCAAGAAATAATATTCAAATCATTAGTTACACATATCAACATTAATAAAACACGTCTAATGAAGTCGGGTGGGGCTTTTAGAAATAAAAATGAAGTTGTCCTTCAGCCCCACCCGACTTCAATAGAAGTGTTTTATTAATGATGATATGTGTAACTAATGATTTGAATATTATTTCTTACTTTTTAGAGGAATTTAATTTTGAAGCTGTTTTTGTTTTCAGGTTCTTGAAGGAGGTTTTTCTTTTTTTAAATACATTCCCGCTGTATAATTTAAATTAAGCCACCGGCCTAGAGTGCAGTGACTGCCTGTTTGCTTTCTACCCACAAGATTCGTTTAAAGCCCGTCGAAGCCTTAGATTATAACAACGAAGCAAAATAATTTATATTTTAAACCATAGACTTATTATATTATTGAAATCATTGTTTTAAACACAAAACGTCAATAGCAGTTTGAATAATTTTAGTTGATGTCTCACTTTACATAATACAAAGAAGTTACTTACCTACTTAACTATAAAAAAATATTTATTTTTGTGGTAGCGATTCGATATTAGTGTAAAAAGCTCCAGCCATTTTATACATAGAAAGCACATTTTAACATACACTATTGGATCCGTAAAATCGTTCTCCAATTTACTTTATACGAGGTGTTTGGTAATAGCCTTATAAAGCCGAATATGGTAGATAGGGACCATCAAAAAATAAATTTAAAACATTGTTAAAAAACACATGCTTCAAAACTTAAATTAAGTCCAGTCTATTATAAATTAAACTAAAAGACACTGAAGATCCCACAGTCAAATCGCTAGTTGGTTTTGTGGGATTATTCTGTAACCCCATATTGTATCCTCTTTGTTTATAATAAATAAATAAATAATAATAATAAATTGATGAATTAAGTAAAATTGAGTTATTGTTCGATCTGAGTGGCTGCTTAAACCAAAACCAGTAAACTGCTCTGGCATTCTCATGGTATACATTCTTGGATGAATTAACCACTGGATACGTAACGTAAGAAAAATGTATGAAATCACGTTCAACCGATTTTTGCGGGGCGAGGGCGGATTACACTTGTCAAATAATGACAATAGTGCGTAGAGAAGTCGATATTTTTTTATCGACACTGTAAAGAGTGAATGAATGAATGAACCTAATGAGTTTATTGAATTCATGTGTTTGATTAATATCGAAACGGACTTAATTTGTAATATTTCTTACCACTTTATATTTGAAATATTTGTTTTTGTTTGTTTATTAATTAACTACCATTAAAGATGATTACACTGCATCGAAATTGTTCTTTCATAATTTTATAGGAGATTAGTAAATTATTTCATGACTTTTGCTCTGTGGAATTCTTAAAAGAAAATCTCGTAAAAATGCACTCACAAATTCATAGAAACTATAGTAAATGGTTTACAATAGGTGTTTCGTTGTTGCGATAATCACGAGTATGTGTTGATTACCGTTTTGCAAAGCAATAATTGTAAGTTATATGAATTCTGGGGTAGGTATGTCTGTTTGGTGCCTACGCATTCTCTTGAAGTGAATAAAAAAACTTGCGCTAATTTCTTAGTCATTTAATCGAGTATTTTTTTTTAATACAGTACACTTGTACTATTGTGTATTTTGTGACATTCATTACCTATAATTTACAGCAATATGTGAATCAAAGTCATAACAGTTTAATAAATTAAAATATTGAATGAAAATAACATGAGTTTCTAATTTTGGCATAAAAAGTGAAATCAAATAAGGTATTAAAAAAAATACACCGGAAATTACAGATTTTGGTCATAATTATATTTTAAAAATCTAAGTAAGATTGTGTAATCTAAGTAAAAATGTAATCACATTTTGCCCAACTCTGGGCCACCACAACTCAATCTTACTAAGATTTTTAGAATATAATTATGACCAAAATCTGTAATTTCAGGCCATTAGATTTAACTATTGATTAATAACTACGTTTACATTTTGTAGTTAGTTATCAAAATAATAGATTATGATTATTCAATCGTAAAAAGTAGATAAAACATTTCGATTTTCTAACTACAGTTAGTAGAGTTGCAATCACGATTGCATGATACTTGTTTTTAACTAACTACTCAATAAAAATTGCTTAGGAAAACACATTGAACATGAATAAAAACTAAATTTTATCATATGCATACGCGACCTGGACCGTATAAAACATACCTATGGCACGGTTAATTATAACAAACTGGATCGAAGTAACAAACCAATACTTTTTTGGCTACTTACGTTTGAAAAACTGTCACTGTGTCATCGAGCCTATTCTGTGGTACCGTTGCGTTTTATATTATAAAATTTTGACTTGTACGTCAACGGCACCCCAGAGTATACATGTTGACCTTGAGACCGTCTTTACGTCGTAGGTAATAAGAGCTGTTTTCGTAGTTCAGCTGTTTAGCATACCGTTCTGTCGTGCGTACAATGCGATTTAGGCAAATTCAATGTCGGGACAGAATCTTTATTCATTTTTTTTTTGTTTTAACGAATTAACATTGTAGCATTCTATTTGAAAATGTATGCTGCATATACGGTGGTGTTTGGTTGGTATCCATGTAGTCCCTGCGAACTGCTTCTACCCATTTTCTTTTTCGTACTGGATCAACTGGGAATCTGCAAAATTATTTGCAATCCATACCCATTTCTATTAAAATTAAAGATGCTTATTATTTTTTTATAAAACTTAAATTCATTCACTTTACAAACACATCGATACTATATATCGATATTTGTAACAGCCCTTTACTAATAAAAAATGACGAGTAAATGAATGAGTGAATGATATAATCCAACTAAATTAAATGCACCATTCATAAAGCATTTACTTTACCAAAGGGTACTTTTTTAAAATGACGTGTTATACTTTGTTTACACACCAAAATTTATTTATTTTACGAAGAAATAGCTACTATAATAGGTTGAAAATGTACCTACGCGTGAAAAGAAACATTTCTTGATATTCCACTAGTATTTTTGCAGTACAATACGGAGCATTTGCCCATTTTTTCTATCAATGTTTCGCCTCGAGCTCTCGCGTCACACTGACAACGCAAAATCGTTTACTGAGGCTATCGGTCACAGTAAGTGGCAGAGGGGTAAAGGCGAATATGGCTTTCATTTCGCATCCAGTGGTTAATTCATCCAAGTATACATTCAATATAAAATATTTTTCAACTTAAACCACAAATTATTAATTTCATTACTGACATGACTTTACTGAATAAATGGATGGCTAATAAAAAAAAAACTGAACAACTTTTACTATGGGACCAATTCCGAAATCGCGAAAAAAAATAATCTGCTGTTTCATACAAAAATTAATAACGAAAATATAAAAAATATGAAACAGCTGATTTTTTTTCGCGATTTCAGAGTTGTTCCCATAATAAAAGTTATTCAGTTTGATGGTCCCTATCTACCATATTCGGCTTTATAAGGCTATCACCAAACACCCTGTAAGTATGTATAATTTCTCCTATTCGCCGTGTTGTGTCAGTTTCAATAAAAAATGGAGTTTCATACAAAACTACGGTAGTGTAGGAAAGAAAGGTAGTGGACCCCTAGCATAGTTAATTTATCCTCAGTAGACAAAACTCTACAGTATGATAAAGTATCATAAATGAAACATATTTTATAAATGATCCAAATCGTTTTTTTTTGTTTTTGGATATTTGTACATAGGTTTTGGTTCATACTATATTACATCCCTGCAAAGTTTCATCGACTGAGGATTTAATGTTGGGGTATCCATATAAAAGATCGCTTCATTTTCTACACTAAAGGTAACGCGAACGAAGTCGCGAGCAAAAGCTAGTTTCATGTAATACCATGAATGAACTAGAGACAACTTTGAGAATCAAGTGATAATCAACTATAGGACGAGTCCATGAACCCTGTACGATAAGTATCCACTATAGCTATTACGTGCTCAGCTATTACGTACTTTATTACCAAGGTAAATAAAGTTTAATTTAGAACTGCGCCTGCCTGCTATCTACGGGAGTTATAAACAATTGAGTTGACTGGTTGATAATGTGTCGTAGGCATAGTGCACAATTGCACATAACATTAACATAAAACAATATTAAAGAACCACTTGTACATGTTCCGGATAAGTTTCAGTTAACTTACTTGACAGATGATTTCAGGGAAATTCAGCTCTATTTTTAATTTACACCAGAAAATAGTGGCATAGATAATATAAGAGCTGGTTTACATTATCTTAGCTGTTAATAGAGAGTAGAAGGTACATTGCCTGCTGTGTTTGACGTTCTTTTAAAATCAACGAACATGCCAGACAATGTATCTCTATTCTCTACACACAACTAAGATAATGTGAATCAGCCATAATAATGATTTTACTAATAGTGGGGTAACTCGGGAGGTGGGGTGCGCGGAGAGGATTCCAGAATGACATAGGCAAGTAAAGTAGTATATACGTAAAATTAATATAACTGAGTTATATTAACTTAATGTAGTATTACCAGGAAGGTGCCTAGTAAAGGTACAGAATAAAAATATACTTCCTGCTCAAAAGAAAATAATTAGGTGCCACCATACGATTTTCCATACAAAAGAGATAAATTCTGAAAAGTATTTTTCAGATGAATTAAATATTTGTGCCGAATAAGAAGTACTGTATGTGCGATTTATTTGCAATGATATTGTTCGAAAGTTGTAATAGTTAACTTACCGACCTTACTGTAATATAGTACATTATGAGACAAGTTAGCTTAGGTTGGTCATTGCACACAAGGCTGTGGGTTGCAGCCCGAGCCGCAGGATAGGGCGTAACTCAGCCGAGTGTGCAATGAGTAAAAGCTCACGAGTTTCATACGACGTTTTTCAACACATTTGCGAGGAAAATACAAAGTAATTTACCACACAGCAACAAATACGACAAAAACAAAATATGTCAATTATGGGAAAAGGCGCGTAAGTTTTTTTTTTGTTTTTTTCACACGCCCAATGCAAGAATATTTTGCGAACAAAGGGGTGAGTGAGCATACAGCCTACTTCAAAACTATAATTTTAAGTGATAAAATGCAAATATTTTAATATTTTATAACAAAATATTATGAATTATGAATAATTTTATAATAATAAATATTTGTTTGACTTAATTAAAGACATACACATTTATTTATTTTAAAAATGAATATGAACTTTCAGCGGCATAAAACCCCTTTGTTGTTACTAAAAAAAATAACTGTATAACCCAGTTAAATTGGGAATGCTCTGTTTACTCGCATAGAACTTGCAGTAAGGTACTAATTTAACTTTGTAGGGATAATTCTATAACAACCTAGTGTTTTATATATTATTGCACGCGTTTGTTATAGCTCGGTTTATGGCCCTAAAAGCGATGTATTAGGGCTCACTTTACGAGCAAGTGTGTTGAAAAATAATTTACTGTAATATTTCTCCTATTTGTACTGTGTCAGTTAAAATAAAAAGAATTTGGAGTTTATTCAAAAATACGCGATATTAAACATTTTTAAATTCTTTCTGATAGTAAAAAAAAACATTTATATTCTAAATAATTTTCTCAGGTGCTGAGAAAATGCGTAGAAGCCAGTAGATAAGTTTTGTAAACATGTTTGGTAATTAAGAAATGTTTTGGTCATAAAGTCATGTAAATGCTGGAAAAACCAGGATGATTTAAATTAATATTATGCATTACCTTAAAAAAGGGAAGAGTGTTAACATACATTTTGAATATTCTTGTATAAATTTGAATCACTTAAATATTCTGGAAGGTGTTTTACCTTTTTGTGGCAAGAAAGATCCAACAAAAGCAAAACTACTATCGAATACTATTTTTCATTATGATTTATGAATCTGCCTTTTGTGTAACTAAGTAGGTAGGAGGTAGTTGTAACATGAAACTTTTGAAAATTATTTTGATACACTATTTAATAGAAAAGAAGAAGCTGGAGTACTAGCAACTGTTGTTTATATTGTTGTGTTAAGGTGCTATTTCGAAGCACGCTGCCAAATGCAACTGCCGACAGGACGTGCAGCGGCGGGCTGCATGAAGTCGGCCGCAGCTGCACTACGGGTTTGTATGTAAGTATTTATATGAAATGGCTTTCAAGCGCCGCTGCAGCTGCATATGCAGCTGACGGCGACTGCTGCAGCGGCGCTTGAAAGCCATTTCATATTTCATGTAATTTAATTTACAGTCAAATGTCACAATTTTATAAATCGGGGCACTATACTCGATCACGAAAACATAAACATTTCGAATGTTAATAACTACGCTTAGCAAGCTTAAACACAGCTGACTCCAAATAACCTTTAATACGTCATATCAGATATTGAGATAAACTGCCAGTGTATACTGCGCCTAAGTGTGATATGGTTTATTGAGCGTTGGTGCCGCTTGGTTGTGTCGGTGTAGCAGTTACCTACTGATATTTTAAAGCTATAAGGTAAGAATTAGAAGTAACAAAAGCATTAAAACAAAAGACGGTGCAAAGAAAATATTAGATCGCGTTTTCGTTATAATTTATTTTAAGTTTCTACCTCTAAGTTTGTGTTATTTAACTTCGTTTACCTGTTTTCCAACTTATGTCAGTTTTGATGGCCAGTTTCAGTTTTTAAGTAATACAATATTTTTCATACTTAGCTCTGCTATTCATATTAGCACATTATTATAACCAACTTATTTAGGACTGAGTAAGACCCGACCCCGAATTACGTAACTCTGTCGCTAACAATTCTCGATTGAAATCGATTGAAACCGCAGTTATATTGCTGCTTTAAGTAAGATAGTTGTCACATTGGTTCTTACTAAAGCATCAATGTAACTGCGATTTCTGTCAGAGTTGATTAAAGTCAGGTGTCAAAATTACAAAATCAGCCCACAGTTCATAATCTTTTTGAAATTTAACATTCCGCTACCTTGGAACTACCTTCCTACCTATTTAAATGAAGTAGGTAATTTTCAAATCAAACCATTTCAATTCATCATACGTACTTTGTTCTTGAATCTAGCATTATATAAATTTATTCAAATCTCTCTTTTCATTAAATCCAATTAATACAACATTTCTGGTAATAGAAATGCTTTACTAAACAAGGTCTTTAAGGTTCAAATTGGAATAAAAGCTATTCATTTCGATCGCATATTAATGTTTTGACGTAGTCATCCGTCTTCCTTATCGTTTTAATGTATTGAACTCGACGGTGATAGGGTTAATATAAACTATCATAGAAAGTCATTCTGAGTACGCTAAAAACAAATAAGTAGCCTATTTTTAACCGATTTCAAAAAAGGAGGAGGTTCTCGATTTGATTATATGTTTTTTGTTGTTTGCGCGTATCTCGACATTTATGTACCGATTTGATGAAATTATTTTTTTGTTTGATGGAATTTTCATGCGAGATGGTCCCTTTTTTGATCGGTTCAGTACCTAGTTTTCAAGTAAGTACCTAAGTAATCCTGAAAATACCATGATTTTGCGTTAACTACCTACGAATAACCCCGAAAAGTGTTAAAAATTAAGCCTGCAACTAATTTTCTGATTAGACGATTAAAACAGATTATTTTCAAGTAACTTTTGGTTGTATGGGATGCCTTTCAAAACTAGCGACAGTAAAAACTTACAAAAAGACTTAAAATTTGTAAACTGACCAAGAAAAAGTAATGTTTCGGGAGACCAAAAAACGTACCGGTTGCAACATCGTATTTCAAATGTCTTTTTTTTTTGTTTTGTCTATGGTGAGAGCATATTGTTATTGCCAGTACGAAAAATCATTTTTTTTACTTTTAAAAAAGTATTGCCGTATCGCATTCATCAAAATAGGCACATTTTTATAGTCTGTTGAACTAAAATACTCGGCTGTCACTCTATTCCCCCCTGAAACCCTATCCACCCCATTTTACGGTACCTAATAATCATCAGTCATCAAGGTAAGTACTACCTACCTTGATGACTTCTTTGTTTATGAACCGAAATAGGTGTTTTCTTTTTGTTGGAAAAGAGATACCTAGACCATTTATTTAATTTCATTGACATTGGATCTTGGACTTCAAAGATACCCAAGAAAACTCTTCGAAGTCAAATAGGATATGTATAGTGATTGAGATATTGGTTTTTTATGAAAATCCAAAACAAACCGAGCGGTTTGCCACGTTCTGGACTAGGAAGGCACAACCCTTAAAAGCAAACAGCATGAATTTGGAAATTGAGTTATGGGCATTGTACCATTGAAAACATATAAAGTTGAAAAAATTATACGTTTACTTACCACAAAAAGTGGTGCATCTGTCGCAGGCAAATTGTATTATTCCGCGTTTTACAAACGGTTTCGTTTGTTTACAAACGCTCGCTGTTTTGCAAAATGCCGAAGGCAAATGTAAATTGCCTTGTCATTTTATAAAATGCCATTACCTTTGATAGAAAATTCAATAACCATTTACAAAATGACGCGGCAAATTGAAGTATTTAGTTCTTTTTCTTACTACGCGCGGCGCTGTTAATCAGAACAATAAAAATGGCGTCTAGTAGTGGTTTTAAGACACAGAAAAATATCGAAAGCAGTGCAAATTCTACGTGTTCAAATGGCATTTTACAAAAAAAGCATTGTTTTAAAGACATTTGTTAAAGTGAATTAAGAAAATTTTACGATTCACAAGTAGGAACAGTAAAAAAGCCGTGGACAAATGACAATATTTTTGAGGTTATCCGGCACCAAAAAAAACGCTTAGGTGTCTATGGAATCTGGTACTCGGAGGACTCGGATTTGCCTTCGGCATTTTGCAGAACAGCGAGCGTTTGTAAACGGACGCCGCCGTTTGTAAAACGCGGAATCATACGATTTGCCTGCGACACATCCACCACGAGGGCGTCACACACCAGGGGCGTAAAGGTAGGGTTTCCTAAGATAGCGGCGTTGTCACATAGCGGCCGTAATTTTACGGACGTAAAAAGACTATTGACTTTACGGTGTCCAGCACCGTTCTTTAGGAATTCGCGCTGTACATTTTTAGGGTTCCGTACCAAAATGTTAAAAAGGAACCCTTATGGTGTGTGTGACTCAGTCTGTCTGTCTGTCTGTCACAGCTGGATATCTCGAAAACTACTAATGGTATCAACTTGAAATTTGGAATAGTTTAAGATGATGTTTGCCCAACTATTTTGCAAATAAGAAGGAAATAAAAAAAATTTTTTTTTCACAACAGGGACTGAGAAGGGGTCTTAAAAATTTCAAGTGAGTTGATTAGGGCATGTGGGGTATCATATGAAAGAGCGCTGTTTGCACATTTTAAAACATCATTTTCTTTTTTTTAGGCTGCATAGTTTTCGACTTATGATGAAAAATGTTAAAAAAATACCGATCCCCCCCTTATCTCCGAAGTTTGAAAAGAGAAAAATCTGAAATAATTCTATGTGATAGTAGTTTATGTAAAGATTACAGGAAAAATAAAACGATGTCTCAATATAACACACTTTTTTAGAAATTCAAAAAACAAACAAAAATTCTTTAGTTTTACTACCAGTCAACAGATGGCGCTGATTAAATTAGTTCCACTATCGGCCAAGACATGGTGGCGACCTAAGAAAAAAAAATTGTTCCACTATTGGTCAAGAGATGGCGCTGACCTAATACTACAATAATTTGGTGGCTGGTTCTAATATAATTACCTACTGTTTGCCGTACGAATAAACGAAGAATAAGTTCCTACTTATACTTAGTAATATAAACAGTTTGCAAGGTGGAGTGGCTGAAACGTTTTTCAGTCACCGTAAGCAGCTGTGGTTAAAATTTGTAAATTATCTGTCCGCCTGTTCGCCCTTCCACCGTGTCACTGTCCACCGTTTATCCTACTTTTTTAAAAATTGTACTAAAGTTACATATCCAAATATATTTATGATTGTACGGAACCCTCGGTGCGCGAGTCCGACTCGCTCTTGACTGGTTTTTATTTACATAAACAACGTTCTACGCTGCTAAATTACGGCCGTAATATGACGGCACCGTCATCCTAAGTAACCCTAGCTTAACACACGAACCCGAAAAATTACTCTTCGCCATACATAAGTAGGTATAGGTACTTACATTCTCTGGTGAAGTTGCACTGAATCACTGTTTATTGTCAATTTAATTGCATTGAATGTGGTAGGGTTCGAGGCAAAACTGCAAATCGATGTAGGTATAGGCGTAGCCGTTTGGCACGTAGGTAATATGTAGGTAGGTAGGTACTATGGGCAACAGCGTCGCCAAAATTAGTCATGGCAGGGTCGCCATGCAAGGAGGGCTTTTATATGAGGAGAGATGCGTGTGTGCATATAAGTACGTTAGTACACACTACAGTGCGCACGTATCGCCCCTGCACCTGCACGAACTAAACGTAAGTTGTGATGGCGCGGCGTGCAAGCGATTTTGACTAGAGATGAAGAAAAATAAATATAATTAGTTTTAGTTTTAAATTTTTATCACACAATAGTAAATGAATGTAATAGAAAATTAATTAATAAGTACTCATACTGCACTAAAGGCAAATTATGGTAAATAAATACTAATTTCTCTGCATTGAGGTAGCAAGCGGTGCGATGCACCAAACGGATAAGTTCACGGTTGGCCGAATATCCGGTATCCGGTATCCGGCCAAGCTGCTATCCGTTTCATCTTTACTACCTTAGGAGTGGTTAAGCGACGCTGTTGCCCATGGTACTTGAGGTCAAACCAATTTGATTTGAGCCGCAGTTCTTAAAAAAATGTCCTTAGAAGAGGAGTTATGACGTAATCTTTTTCTGTAAGTATGGAAAAAAATTGCTTGTAGGTATGTGGCGGCCCTAAGTAGGTTAGGTACCTACCTTAATGGAAAAATATTTACTAACATTATAGGTTTAAATCATAACTAAAGTTATTTGGTGTTGAATTTGCTTGATTAAATTCATATGTAGGTAACTAACTTTCTAGTTTCATGCTCGAGTAGATAAATTAATTACATCACTTGATGATTTCCGAATACCAATTAATGCCTTAGTAACCATAGTAACCAAGCAAGAACATATTTTATCTCCTATTCTGTAGCATCATGAAATAAACTTAAGCTCCTTATACATACACGAATAAACATTATTTTAAGTGCGGTATTTGTAATTCTATAAAACAGCCTGGTGGATATAATTATTACCAATTCCGTGAGTTTCTTCATGTAAATTTTATAAGGATTTTATATTTTGTTTGAGTGTAACCTTATGTGATTGATCAAACGACAATCTCTGTTCCTAAGGAAGATTAAATTCATCTTGGAGAACGGGGTATCCTGGTCATATTCAAACATAATTATAACTCTCGAAGTATGCAATTCAGAACAATAATTTAGATGTCGATTTGTAGATAATATTTCTGTGTATTATAAAAATACAAAAAAGAACACATTAATTTCCTAGTTTTTGAGATCTGTGAGAAAAACTAAAAAAAGTGCACTAATTTTGGACTAAAATTTACTTAAGTAATTTTTTATGATGTATTAAAGTTAAAAGTTTACATAATAATTTTTTTAATTAATAGGTGATATTATTAGCCTTCGAAAAATACTTTTTTTTATAACTGTAGAACTTTTGAATTAGGAGAAATTAATATTTTCGGCAGGGCCATCTAAAATAGAAAATCAAATGGTCATTCCAACAGGAGAGGAGATAGACCCCCTCCGACATCGCTAACCAAACATAGAGTAGGTATAGAGTGATAGCTGAAAATCGGTGTTTTTTGCTTTCAGCAAAAACTACAACCACGCATGGCCGAGCCTTGGCCGTATGTTGATGCTGCCACAGATAATATAATACTATACCTACTAGATGCTGCACACAGACAATCTGTGTGTAGGTAGCCGTAGGTACCAGGAACAACTATAGGGAAAAAAACATGCGTAAAATTTTGATAGAGTAGTTTTGTATTGATTTACCACCGAAAAACGAAATGAAATTTCTCATAGACAAAATTTACTCTATTGAGCATTTTCACGCGCGTTTTTTTAACCTAGAGCAAACATCTATCGTTAAAAAAACGCGAGACCCCTAGACTCTAGGGGTACAGTTTAAAGCTTTGTTCCTATAAAAAAATTACAAAAAAATCTTTTTTTTAAACGGACTGAACGGACTAACAGGACAGACTAAAAAGTATGAAATAAGTTCTTATGTAAATATATTTTTAGGGTTCCGTACCAAAATGGTAAAAAAGGAACCATTATGGTGTGACTCAGTCTGTCTGTCTGTCACAGCTGGATATCTCGAGAACTACTAATGGTATCAACTTGAAATTTGGAATAGTTTAAGATGACATTTGCCCAACTATTTTGCAAATAAGAAAGAAATAATAAAATTAATATTTTTTTCACAACAGGGACTGAAAAGGGGTCTTAAAAATTTTAAGTGAAGTGACTAGGGCGTGTGGGGTATCATATGATAGAGCGCTGTTTGCACATTTTAAAACATTTTTTTTCTTTTTTCTTAGGCCGCATAGTTTTCGACTTATGATGAAAAATGTAAAAAAAAATACCGTTCCCCCCCCCTTATCTCCGAAGTTTGCAAAGAGAAAAATCTGAAATAATTCTATGTAATAGTTAGTTTACGTAAAGATTACAGGAAAAATAAAACGAGGTCTCAATATAACACACTTTTTTAGAAATTCAAAAAACAAACAAGAATTCTTTAGTTTCACTACCCGTCAACAGATGGCGGTGACCTAAGAATGCTGACTTGCGAATTAAAATAGTTCCACTATCGGTCAAGAGATGGCGCAACCTAATACTACAATAATAATTGGTGACTGGTTCTTATATAAATTACCTACTATTTGCCGTACGAATAAACGAAGAATAAGTTCCTACTTAGTAATATAAACAGTTTGCAATGTGGAGCGGCTGAAACGTTTTTCAGTCACCATAAGCAACTGTGGTTAAGATTTGTAAATTAACTGTCCGCCTGTTCGCCCTTCCACCTGTCTGCCGTTTATCCTACTTTTTTAAAGACTGTACTAAAGTAACATATCCAAATATATTTATGATTGTACGGAACCCTCGGTGCGCGAGTCCGACTCGCTCTTGACCGGTGTTTTTTAAATCTAAAAACGTGGGGCAGCTAAAGGCAAGACTATATTGATGATAAACGTTTTTAGGTTTAAAAAGCTTCTGTAGGTATAGGGCATCGAATGGTATAGGGTTCAAATATTTACAGAAGAATTTATTTTATACCTTTTAGTCTGTTTTTACTAGTCCGTTTTAAAGTTTTTAGTCCGTTTTAAAAACGTGTTTTTAAAAAAGTTTTTTTTAAGTTAATTATTATTTTCATCTTTTTAGTTAACGAGCCAAGATTAAAAATATACCATCTCCTATCGGAGCACTCATCAAGACGATTCAAACGAGCTCAAACTCGATGGGGTTGCATGGTTTTATTACAGTTTTATTACAGTTTGTTACAGTTTCAGTGCCCTTCTTCCAGCTCCATCATCAGACCCTGATGGAAACTATTTCCCAACAAAGTACTCGTCAAGAAGATTCAAACGAGCCCAAACTCGATGGGATTGCATGGTTTTATTACAGAGTTCCTGTGGCTTTCGTCCGGCTCCATCATCAGACTCTGGACACTATTTCCCAACAGAGTACTCATCAAGATGATTCAAACAAGCCCAAACTCGATGGAGTAGCGTGGTTTTATTAAAGAGTTCCTGGGTCCTTCTTCTGGCTCCATCATCAGACCCTGGAAACTTTTCCCCAACAAAGTACTCGTCAAGACGATTCGAACGTGCCTAAACTAGATGGGGTTGCATGGTTTTATTATAAAGTTCCTGTGGCCTTCTTTCGGCTCCATCATCAGACTCTTGGACACTATTTCCCATTAGAGTACTTGTCAAGCAAGACGATTCAAACTAGCCCAAACTCGATAGGGAAGCGTGGTTTTATTAAAGAGTTCCTGTGTCCTTCTGCCAGCTCCATCATAAGACCCTGGAAACTATTTCCCAATAAAGTACTCGTCAAGACGATTCAAACGAGCCCAAACTCGATGGGGTAGCGTGGTTTTATTAAAAAGTTTCTGTGTCCTTCTTCAGGCTCCATCATCAGACCCTGGAAATTATTTCCCAAAAAAGTACTTTTAAGACGATTCAAACGAGCCCAAACTCGATGGGTTTGTATGGTTTTATTATAGAGTTCCTACGGCCTTCTTCCGGCTCCATCTTCAGATCCTTGGACACTATTTCCCATTAGAGTACTCGTTAAGACGATTCAAACGAGCCCAAACTCGATGCGATTCAAACGAGCCCAAACTCGATGGGTTTGCATAGTTTTATTACAGAGTTCCAGTGGCCTTCTTCTGGCTCCATCCTGAAACTCTGAACACTATTTCCCAACAAAGTACTAGTCAAGACGATTCAATCGAGCCCAAACTCGATGGGGCAGCGTGGTTTTATTAAAGAGTTCATGTGTCCTTCTTCTGGCTCCATCACTAGACCCTGGACCTCGTCTCTCATTAGAGTACTCGTCAAGACGATTCTAACGAGCCCAAATACGATTTGAGTGTATGGTTTCATCATAGAGTTCCTGTGGCCTTTTTCCGGCTCTATCATCAGATCAGCTCAATGACAACATAATATTGCATTTCCTTCCAGTTTTGACCTATGTTCAAAGTCTCTACTAACTCATCAGGAAGCTGGTATAAAATCGATCGTAAACTTTGTGGAGAAACAAACTAACGAGAAAGCAACCTAATAAAAACGTGTTGGAAAAAGGAACTCGAATGAGATCAATATGGGATCACTTTGATGTTATTTTATCCTGTCTGTCTATCGCGTGACCCTTTTTCTCCGGAACGTGGCAAGGTGACAAGGTGTCGGTCAACTCAATCAAAAAAATACGGCCATAATCTCGCCATAATAAATTATTACTAGTAAACACCAAATATTATATTTCTCGGATTCAAGCTACTCACAGAACTATTGTACTTACCTGCGTTGTGCAAAAAAAGTTTTACTTATTTATTTAAATAATAATTTAAAGTAAATAATTAAAACTTTTTGTTTTCTACTTTAAAACAACAAAATAGGCACATTATGAAATAATGTTACCAGAAAATTGTACAAAGATACACCTATTCGTGGTCATAAAATGTACCCACATTACATGTTTATAGTTCACTATAAAACACTAGTAGGGTCGTAAACTTGAATTGTTCATTTTCTACGCAATGAAAGAAATAAAATAATAAAAGTACACTTCCAAAAAAGAGATAAGTAAAAAATGGCGGCTACATCAAATTAAAAATATACGTACGAGTAGGAGAACTAAATGGTAGTATTTAAAAAATAACTAGTTCCTGTCTGTACATATTTTTGACATAGCATTTTTTGACGAATACTTATTTTTATTTGTGTATGCAATTATATTAGGAGGTCATAACAAATTTGGTAACGATCGCGTAAGTGGCTGACTCTGGGTTCACAGGATGGAGAGGCACTCTCTGATGCTAAATATGTCGGTCTGTTTGCGTAAAGTGGTTGCGTTCTTTTTATATGCAGGGTGAAAAATGTGTTATCGTTACCAGAAAAAAAATCGATAAGGTAAATGGCTGACAATGGTACAGCAAGAAAGTACTAGTTGTGCTCACGTGAACTGTGTAAGGACTGACCAACATTCGGTTGCGTTTCGTAGGTATATGCAATTAACTTATTGTTTATTTGTAATGTATAAACTCAAAAAGTACTGATCCGATTTTGAAAATTTTTTCACCTATAGAAAGCTACATTATCAGCGAGTAGCATGGGCTATAATTTGTGTCCAAAAAATTATAGCCTTTTTTCAGCCTGCATATAAAAAGAACGCAACCACTTCACGCAAACAGACTGACATATTTAGCATCAGAGAGTACCTCTCCATCCTGTAAACCCAGAGTCAGCCACTTACGCGATCGTTACCAAATTTGTTATGGCCTCCTAGTCTAAATCCTAGATTTAAGTAAGATACCAGTTTGATTCTCAGCTGTAGGAGTAACGAACGAGAACTTTCTATTTTTTATAACCTAATCCTTTTTATGAGGGAGGATATGGTGAAGAAGATATACTTAGGTCAACCACAAATATACATATAAGTAGGTACTATAATGTACTTTATAGGTAGAATAAGTACAACGTGTCCATTTTGATATCCCTAATAGTCCAATAAAACTAGCTTTATCGGGACATAATAAGATAACTGAAATTTTCTTTTTCTATGTCATACATTAGTGTTAGTTATAGTGAAAATAAAAGGAATTAAACATTTAGAAACTTCGCATAAAACTAAAAAAAAAATTAACTACTGAGAAATACATTATTATTAAAACGTAAAAAATAAATGTTTAATTTTTGTCTAAAATGTCTAAAAAGACGCATCGTAGCTTAAATACAAGCATCATAGTTACCATTTTGGCTTATCTAGATACTGAGATCAGATGAATACTGTGAAAAAAAACGAACATGCGAATTTGGATTCAGTTTAATTTTGCTATTAGGTGATAGCATTTTAATGCACCATAAAATTATACTAACAAGGTATTTGGTTAACTATTTTGCTTTTAGGAAAAAGCTAGGTAATGTACGAAATCTCATGATTTTTATATGAAACGGTTACCACCCCGGATTTCTTACATCACATATCTAATTAATATTTGACACTTAATATCAATATACGATAAACTAATAAAAACAACGAGTTTATTAATTATGTCCAAATAAAGCTAGTTTTATTGGACTATAAAATCGCATATGAAAGGCACACGGGAAGAAGGGGCTCATCGACATTTTTGATCAATTTGAACTAACAATTGCATTCGATAGCCTTTGAATGGGTCTTTTAAATGACATATTCAAAACAAACTAAAAGGGGCCTATTTCTCGTTAAATCGTCTCAGTAAAAATATACTCTATTTTTACTGAGACGATTTAAATTTAAATAATAAAATCTTTAATTAGCAATTTTATTACGTTTTGCTAATTGTTTATTATAAACTTTCAATTGCATTCGATGTCATTGGCATACTCAAAACATGCTCGGGTCCATTACATATTCAAAACAAACTAAAAGAGGCTCGTTAAATCGCCGTAGTAAAAATAAACCGTTCAACTTTAAACAGCCATTTTCTCAAATTTTGATAAATGTCCATGAGCCCCTTCTTCCCGTGTACCCTTCATATCGTTAATTAACTATTTTTTCGATTTCCTGTATTGTATGGGGTCAGAGCCGGATTAGCCATAAGACAGAGTAGGCAATCGCCTAGGGGCCCCGACTTCACCAGGGGCCCTGTGCACGCACCAAGAAAAAAAAAACGTTTTCATCAAATGAATATATTTTTACTGTAAACAAGCAAAATTACAATATTAGTAGATGAAACTGACAAAAAATAGCGATGCGCGGCTGTTTTTATTGCTATAAATAAGCAGAACTTGACTAGTTAGTGAAACTAAAAGTCGCACTGCGTGGCCATTTTTTTTTTACTATAAACAGACAAGATTACTAACATAGAAACTTTACTAAAAATCGTACTGCGCAGCGTTTTGTTTACTATAAGCAGAGGATAATTACAAGATTAGTGGACGAAACTGAATAAAAATCGCACTGCGCGGCCTTTTTTTACCGACTTCAAAAGGAGGGAGGTACTCAATTCGACCCGTTTTTTTTTTTTTTTTTTTTTTTTTGTTTTTTGTATGTACATCGATTACTCAAAGACGGCTGGACCGATTGAAATGATTCAAACGTTATTACATTAGGTAAACTCCCAAGTTGGTCCCATTTTTTAAAATTTTGAAATCGGTTCAGTACTTTTCAAGTAATCTTGAAAAAAGCACGAAAATAGTATGATTTTGTGTGAACTACCTCGATGATCAGTCGTATAACTTCTTTGTTTATGAACTGAATAAGATAATTATTTTTTTGTTGGAAAAGGGATATCTTAAGTGCAGTTCTTTAACCGACTTAAAAAAGGAGGTTCTCAGTTTGACCCGCATGTATGTATGTTTCTCCGCGATTAACTCACGTTGGCTGAGCCGATTTTAATTTCTACCTAAATAATATACCTACACTACCTAATACAAAAGGTACCTACACTAAAAATAAAAAAATAAAAAATTGTTTAAAAAAACAAAAAACCGACTTCAAAAAACCTACCTCTAAAAAGCAAGAAATAATATTCGTAATAATAAAACACGTCTATTGAAGTCGGGTGGGGCTTTTAGAATAAAAAAAAGGGATTTGTACTCCAGTCCCACCCGACTTCAATAGACGTGTTTTATTATTACGAATATTATTTCTTGCTTTTTAGAGGTAGGTTTTTTGAAGTCGGTTTTTTGTTTTTTTAAACAATTTTTACTGTAAACGAGCAAGATTACATGATAAGTGGATGAAACGGACTAAAAATCGCGCTGCGCAGCCGTTTTTTTCCTATAGGTAAAGAGGCAAGATTACAAGGTTAGTGGATGAAACTGACTAAAAATCGCAATGCGCGTCCGTAAAAAAGGGTATACCAAAGGGGCCCCGAGAATTACATTGGGCCCCTGACAGGGTTAATCCGGCTCTGTATGAGGCATTTTATTGAGCCTTGCATGGCATATCACAATAACACGTTGTAAAGTTAAAATGAACAAGTTGTATAATTTTCATGAAAGTCATCGTTTGTTGTTTAATTATGAAGGTCGAAGTTATGTAAATCTAACTTTTTATGTGCAAATAAAGTGTGACAAAGTAAACAAAAATTAAGGTGAAAGTATATTATTAATTTATTTCCGTTTCTCTATTTATTTACAATAGTAAAAGCTTTAATGCGAAAATGCTGTTGGTGTGTCAACAGAAATAAGAGGGATTTTATTCGAGACAATATTTTTTATTTATTTACCTTTAAGTAGAAAACAAAGCCTACAAAGCTACTTTTCAATTTGTGACTTTTTCACGATTATTTTAGTATTCAATTTAGATTAGACAGCAGGGCTGCTATTTTAAAATTAAGTAAGTAAGTATTCTGTTATTAATCTATGTCCGAAACAAAATATTAACTTGAAAAAAGCTTGAATGCTTATGCCCTTGGCATAAGCATTCAAGTTTTTTCAAGTTGCAGTCGCTTAGGGTCGCTAGGGTCACTGTCGCTTAAATTAATCAATTTTATTTTTGAACTTAAAGGTCCTATGACATTTTTTGTCGAAATTTAGAAACCTTTGGTTCTACTAAATATATGTCTCCGCGACAAAAAGTAATATGATGATTCACTGGAAAGTTATAGCGTTAGAAATGAAAATGAAAGTTAGTGAACGATTTCTCAGAGTCAACTTTGAACATACACAGAAAGACATACAAGTACAAATAACAAATAAGAGTATGAAATTTGATTTTCTTATGAAGTAAAGATTATTTTGATATAAATTTTACGTAGGTAATAATATAAATGTATCTAGGAGAAATTCACAGTTAATTTTGAGCGTTTTTAGTAGTTTTATGGTTTTCGATTGGGATTTTTTTACATATTCCATACATAATTTCAAAATTCTAAGGCCGCTTTAAACTATTCGACTGATTATACGAGATTTTTTTTTATTTAATTTGTTTCGCACAGTAGTTTAATCCATGAGCTCAAAAAAGTGCCTTCGCGCAATTTATGAAAATTTTTCTCTGCAATTTTGGGTTTACTTAATTAAAAAGTAACAATTTCCAAAAAGCTAGGACGCTATGAACTATTATCTGCACTATTCAATAAGTCAAATTTGATAATGTATTTTTGTTTCTGAGATCGAGAACGTCAAAATTGGCCATTTTACGCAGATATCCGACTGTGATTTCTGCGTAAAATAGCAAATTTTGGCGTAATATGCCTCTTAAGCAAAAAATAAATCTTCGAGTTAATATGATATTATTATGATACTTTGAACATAATGACAATGTGGACGTAATGATACTGTGGACGTTTTAAAACAGTGGACTTCATATGGCTAAAGGTTATTATAGTGATGTTAATTACAACATCCACTTAACTAGTTTTAATATAATTTATTTACTAAATTAAAATGTTGATAACCCTACATGGCAGGGGTCAAGTCAGGGACTCAGCCACAGAAGAGGTCTTATTGTTTTGTTTACAAATAACTTAGCTTACTTATCGTACCTTTTCTACTTATGAAACTGCTGCTATGAAACCCTTCTTAAATTTTTATAGGTAACCAAGTATTTACTTGGAGAATATAAGATTTACACTTTTGTTTGTGACGAACAGGAGATGAAAGGAAATCGTTATCGACAGCGCCATAACAACATTTTAAAAATTGTTGTGTTCCAGCAGTTAGAGGTAAGATAGCCAGTTCCTCAGTGATGAGGATTCTGGGATTAGTGCGCTTCCACCTTCGGTCTTATCGTCACTTAACATCAGGTGAGATGAAGGCCAAGCACTACCACGTTGTGGTTAAAGAAAAGAGCTTTCAAGGAATGGAAAAATTTAAATATATATAATACTCAAACAAATAGATTCATTTAGAAACAAAGGCAGCAACATCCAGTTTTTCCAAAATGGCGGAAAACAATGTTTTTAGTTACGAAGCAGTGCAATTACGGGATATTGCTATTTTTGCTGCAATTCTATGATTTTAACGGGATGATTTTAGGAGTTGTTGCTATTTTTCCTGCAACTTATTGAGTCAAACGATGAAGCTGATTTCCTTAGAGCATTCAACCAACTGATTTCACATGAGCAGACTGCATTCAAAGTTGCTATCTAAAAATGAAATGAGTGTATCTCTTCCCTATTCTAATCGAGTAATTATACAGTTAAAAGTTTCAATATTTAATAATTGGTCAAGATATTGAGGTTTGTTTATGTCCCAAAATTTTACTGATTTCTGGATTTAGAGCTCATTCATAGAATTACACGCGCGTAATCAAGAGAGATTAATAATTATTTAACAGTACCTAGGTAAATAATGAAAAAAGAAATCTATGCACATGACTTGCTATTTTTATGAGTTTGCGGATTAATCAAGATTTTTTCCGATTTTTTCAAACTATTCATTTTTAACTTTTAACTGCACGTTCATATTCTGAAACGTGATCCGATATCCCCATTATTTTTTTTATTTTTAGATATACTTAATATTAACGGTTTATATGACTCTTATCTCTCTTTTTTTAAACACCGTGTAGATTAGACATTCATAAAGTAATGTTCTTTGTTATAGGAACAGTTTTTTTAAGTTCAAAGTCGTCAATTTTTTTTTAAGATTAAGCAGTCTGTCTATTCTCTTACCAAACTCGAACCTCATTTCGAATCTCATTTCACTGCGCGGGAATTTTTAAATCTAAAATGACATAATGATATGCTGTTTTTTTATCACAAAAGATTTTAGATAGCTACAGTAGCTACCTCATTATTTTTGCAATCGGTTAATAGCTTATATTCAGCTAATTTCTAATAACAAATTCACGCGAATTGAAATGGGGTCAAAAGTGAAATGCGAGTTTGGTTACAGAATCAAGTAGTTAGTGTAAAAGCAGGATAGCGGCAAGAAAAATATATTTCATATTAAATATACGGAAATAGGCACTTATTTACATAGGTACCTACTTCAAAATCATGTCTCTCTTCTGAACCATAAATTTTATCACAAGAGTAATATTATGACTGATAGGTACATTAATGACTACAGATTAGAACATATTGTTAGGATAAGATAAACAAGTTAAACAATTAGATGTCTATTAAACACTTTACTTTGATATTTTTCGGCTTGAGATACGGTACGGTATTCGGTAGGTATACTTACCTACCTAAGTACTTATATAAAATATTTTTATATGACGAAAAAATATTAATATTGAGACTGGATTTTTAAATTACGTGACAGTAAATTTATCTATCGGAATGTGGAAAAACTTCAGACAGCGGCGACGGTAAGGCTTAAATAAATAAAAACGGATATTTGGGAGATATACAGTTTTTGATGATTCAATAAGGAAATACAATATTTATTTTTGTATTTTTCCCTGTAAAATATGATAAAACTGGAAAAAGTCCAAACAGAAACCCACTTGTCCAGAAAAATCAGGACGTATGGTAACCCTAAACATAAGTTCAAATAAAGAAAACAAAAATCTTTAGTACTTTAAAATACTAAACATAACAGTTAGTAGAGATAAGGACTTAACCTACATTCGTGCTAATAATTTTAACAATAATTCTTAGTTTCACTTAAATACATATTTTATAGATAATTACATATTTTACTTATTTATTTTAAATACATGTGAGGGCGCGTGCGTGCATGTATTGCAACAGTCTCAAACCTTCTTCTCGTTCACACTGTGTAACCAACAAGTATTTACCATGTTGCATGACATGCACGTTTACCGAGTTACATGTTTTGAACATGTAGGCGACAAGTTCTGTATAAAACATGTTTTAGGCCGGCCACACACAGACGTAATCACGTAACGGAATTCCGAACGTAATTTCGACAATGTATGAAGATTCCGTACGGAAAAAACACGCTTGTGTGTGGCAGCCCATAGATTTTGTATGCAGCTGCTGCGTTCGGAATCACGTACGTACGGAATTCCGTAACGAGATTCCGTCTGTGTGTGGCCGGCCTTATACATGTATATATATGAATGAGAACAAAAATCAAAACAATAGGCATGTTGACTATTTTTTTATTTTATGTTACATAAATTACCCCTAAAAAAAGAAACATTTGTATAAGAATTATTACGCTAGCATGAAAACTGCCCGAGATATCACAGTTTGAAATGCACAAAATTGGACTCACCCGAAAACGCTCCATACTAACGGCTACCAAGTTATGACGTCACGCCTTCCTACGTTGTATGCAACGCGTAGGAACTTTGTTCGGCAGCTATACTAAATATTGTATTTATCAAAATGGTTTCCGTGACAAATTTGCTATAAATTTTACGGACTAATTAAATGTATTGTTTATTTAACAAATTTTATACTTTTTAAATGGACTTGTCCACCCAACTTTGAAGGGTCATAAAACAAATAATACGCAATATATAAAACCAAGAGGTATACAAGCTACTCCAAAAGATTGATATGTTTACGATTTTTATTAGTATTTCGTTATTTTATTCATAAGTCAACATCCCTATTGCATAAAACTTGTATTATACATGTATTATACTTTGGTGAAAACGAGGATAGGGAAGTTCTCCATACTAAAGTATGAGTAGTCACTTTCTGCTAGAAACTTCCACTTCTTGACGGGTATGTGAAGCAAACTTTTCTTTACCTGGCATTTTCATTTAATATAGGTAGGTACTTACAAACAAGAAAAAATCTTTTTTAGTATTTTACAAACAGCCACAGGCATACAGACAAGAACTGGTAGTAATCGCCATTAATCCCACAAGGGGAAAATCTGGGGAAAGTGCCACTATATATATAATTTTTTTTTATTTATTTATCGGTTTAAACATAGATACATAGAAAAACAAATTTAAAAAGCACGACGTAAACCACTGAGGTAGTGAGTGCTATTAGAGCCTACAGAGTCTTACTTACTTTATTAAAAGCATAAAAATATAACAATAAAGAAATAATGTTACATATTACAACACATACAATGTAGGGCATGCAAAAACCGGGTTGTTTTTGAAAACCGGTTTTTTCGGTTTTCATAAAACAAAAACCGGGTAAACCGGTTTTTTCGGGTTTTTCGGTTTTTTTTAATAAAAATCAATAAAAATAGTAAACAATAGAAATTATCTCTTTTCTTTCGTACGTAAGTATAAATTATTCGAATTTAATTACTAAAAAGGGACTTCTGTACTTTATGAATTTTATAATCAACCAATTTTTAAGGCAATAGGTGTCAAGTATCCCTAAAATAATAGAATTTCTATTGTTTGGGAGGTATGCAAGCTCTCTGGCGTGGCGTTCAAAAGGATTATACTTACATACTTACTCAAAGAGAATAGTCCAAAATAAGCAGTGCATTCGTCAAACTAAAATTGTGTACGTCAAAACAAAAATTAGGTACTTATAGTCGAGTTCATTAATTATTATGTATTTTAATTTGACAATTCAGCAACTTATGTCCTAGTAACAAAGGTCGTTATATATCAATATATAACGACCGATATGTGTCAGAAGTATCATTTTTTACCCGTGACACAGTAGTGTAGCGTGGGACTACCACTAGTGTCATGGGAAATGACTCTACCGGTAGTGCCATGGTACCAGTAGAGTCAGTGTCATATCTCCTATGACACTGCTCAACACTAGTTGTGTCACAGAAAACTTGATTTCCGGTGGCACTACCGATAGTCGAAGTAGTAAAAGCCTGAGCTTTAAAAGGAGTTTTCGAATTATTTCAATATATTATTGAACTCGAATTTTGGTAGATGCCACGGTGGAATCAAATTGAGACAAATAATTTATCATTTGAATAATAATATTATATGACGGTGGAGTCCAATTGAGACAATAATTTATCATTTGAATAATAATATTATATGACCCCAGTCAACACACTTTACTCTTTTAAATACCTTGGAGATCTGTTGACGCCCAACCTCAATGGCAACGATGATAGAAATGGAGCGAAGGGCGTTGTCTTGTCTTGTCAGGTTTGCACGCTATCGTCAAAATTAAATGTGTCTGTGTGTTTGTGTTCACGCGAAGTTAAAATTACGCAGTGTTATTTTTAAAGATCATTAAACACCCGTTTAACACTGTATAATGTGATGCTGTCCCTTTTAAGCAATATGAACAAAAAAGAATGCAGCATGTGGTATAACTATTATACCTAAAAACGCTTATCACGTCCTCCGATTTCAATATGCTTTTGAGGTTGCGTCGCTCCTGCAGGGCATCTGGGATGCTTGCCGAGGCCAGCGTTGAATGTTTCTACTCAACTATGTTCAAAAATGTGCTTATTCCCTGGTGCGCAGAGTGCGGGGGAGCCCCAACAGCATCCTGGACATAATTGCGAGCAGATTTGACTGTTCCCATGTGTGGCATGCATGGCTAAGCATAAGTGATATCTCAAAGCCGACTTTATATGCAATACTAGCGCCACTCCCGCAAAACAATAATTGTGTGTAAAACGTGTACAAAATTTATTGAAAATCCAAGCTATTTAATGGTTATTTATAACCTAAAACTTTATGACCGATAATTTATTATGGTTTTTCTCGGCGAAAAACAAAAAGACGGCCGTTTTTTGCTTTTTTCACCACCAAAATGGCAAACAATTATTTGTCACTGCGTTTGTGTGTTTATTATAAATAACATTTATATTTTGTAACCATTATACATGCTTAAACGCTTTCCTAAAATACCATCGACTATTTACTTGACTGAAATGTATTTTGTTGAACTTATTTATGAGGCATATTTGAGTGAAGAAGAACGTTTTAGTGTAAAATGTGTGTTAAGTGAAATAACCGAAAAAACCGAAAAACCCGGTTTGTTGACTAGAAAAAACCGGGTTCCAAACTCTGTCGGTTATCCGGTTTTTTCGGTTATCCGGTTAACCGGTTTGCATTCCCTAATACAATGTGAGTTATACAGCATCATCTTAATTTTAAACGGAATTCGATCTTTGAGGATAATGATATTCGCAAGGAATTGTCTGAGTTTATTGCATACGATTTCTATATGAGCACCCCAATTCGGTACCTACTCAATTGATCTTATTTGAATATATTTTATTTCTATTGTTTTGTCCCGGTTACAAGATAAATAATTTGTTACTAACAAAATGGATTGTAATTTCTGAGAAATAAATAAATTAAGTATGTATTAATATTGTTATAAACAGATGAGCTACGAAGCAGTAGCGGTAGGCGAAGCGGCGCTGTTGAAGCAAGCGAGCGACAGATTCGTGTCGCGATTCGGTCGCAAGCCTGTGGCGGCCGCGTGCGCACCTGGACGCGTCAACCTCATCGGGGAGCACATAGACTACTGCGAGGGGTTCGTGCTGCCTGTGGTTTGTAGCTTTGGCAATGTTTAGTTTACCTCTACCAATACTTAAAGGCTTTAAAAATAGTGCCTGGAAAGATGCTTTGAAGATCAATAAGCGCCTACTGTTTTTGAAGTCTTTATATTAAAGCAAGCCGACAGATTTGTGTCGCGTTCCGGTCTGCAAGCCTGTGGTGGCCGCGTGCGCGCCTGGACGCATATAAGCAAAATCTAACTCTCGAGTTTTGATGGTGATCTCTGATTGGTCAAGAAACTCAGTAGTTAGGTTTTGCGCGCAAACTCTAACTCCCCAGTTTCGCGCTAGTTCGATAGTGATCTCTGATTGGTCAACAAACTCAGTAGTTAGGTTTTGCCCGCAAACTCTAACTACTGAGTGCGCATCCACCAATGAGCGAGCTTCAAAATTCAGTTGACAATTGTCTTTGAACACAACTGTGGTAAAATATTTTATTTTTTAAAAATGATTTCTAATCTTCCAAGTTTTTGCGAATATAATCCAGTATACCCAGATCTGAACGCAAAAGCTTTTTTTTCTGCTAAACTAAATATTCCTTGCCTATGAAATTTACGTTTTGTATGGAGAATTTTTAACAAGTTGCATTTTCTATTTTAACATTTTTCACAATTTATTTAACATCTGTGAACGCTATTGCAACAAAACTTTTCTGTGAGTACAAATGTTTGAACATTAAGATAATTTAGTAATGTTGCCTACAACATAACTTACTCGAAAAAAATAAGTTTAGGCTAAGTTACAATTACAACAGATTAAGTGGTTATTTTTGCCAAAAAAAAGAAGTCACTTTCACTATTTTTAGATGACTTTGCCCCGTGTCGGCATCGTCTCGTCCCCGTCCCGGCCCCGTCTCGTCAGGGGACGAGAGGGGGGGGATTTCACGGGGCCGACACCATGTCGGCCTCTTCTCGGCCTCGTCTCGTCCCCCGTCCCGGCCCCGTGTCGGCCTCGTCTCGTCCCCGTGTCGGCCTCGTCTCGTCCCCGTCACGGCCCCGTGTCGGCCTCGTCTCGTCCCCGTCCCGGCTCCGTGTCGGCCTCGTCCCGTCCCAGTCCCGGCCCCGTGTCGGCCTCGTCTCGTCCCCGTGTCGGCCTCGTCTCGTCCCCGTCCCGGCCCCGTCTCGTCCTCGTCTCGTCCCCGTCCCGGCCCCGTGTCGGCCTCGTCTCGTCCTCGTCCCGGCCCCGTGACGGCCTCGTCTCGTCCCCGTCCCGGCCCCGTGACGGCCTCGTCTCGTCCCCGTCCCGGCCCCGTGTCTCCCCGTCCATATATGATTTCATTTTTAATAACACTGTACTCGATAACAAAAATGAAATTGTACTCGTTGGAGTATTGTAAAGCTAGTCAAAAAGTAGGTACCTAATTAATATTGCTTCGGCCGGACGTCGGCCTCGTCTCGTCCCCGTGTCGGCCTCGTCTCGTCCCCGTCCCGGCCCCGTGTCGGCCTCGTCTCGTCCCCGTCCCGGCCCCGTGTCTCCCCGTCCCGGCCCCGTCACAGCCCCGTCCCGGCCCCGTGTCGGCCTCGTCTCGTCCCCGTGTCAGCCTCGTCTCGTCCCCGTCACGGCCCCGTGTCGGCCTCGTCTCGTCCCCGTCCCGGCCCCGTGTCGCCCTCGTCTCGTCCTCGTCCCGGCCCCGTGTCGGCCTCGTCTCGGCCCCGTCACGGCCCCGTGTCGGCCTCGTCTCGTCCCCGTCCCGGCCCCGTGTCTCCCCTTCCCGGCCCCGTGTCGGGGCGCGACGAGAGGAGGGGGGATTTCACGGGGCCCGCCCCGTGTCGGCCTCGTCTCGTCCCCGTCCCGGCCCCGTATCTCCCCGTCCCGGCCCCGTCACGGCCCCGTGTCGGCCTCGTCTCGTCCTCGTCCCGGCCCCGTGTCGGCCTCGTCTCGTCCCCGTGTCGGCCTCGTCTCGTCCTCGTCCTGGCCCCGTGTCGGCCTCGTCTCGTCCCCGTCCCGGCCCCGTGTCTCCCCGTCCCGGCCCCGTGTCTCCCCGTCCCGGCCCCGTCACGGCCCCGTCCCGGCCCCGTGTCGGCCTCGTCTCGTCCCCGTGTCAGCCTCGTCTCGTCCCCGTCACGGCCCCGTGTCGGCCTCGTCTCGTCCCCGTCCCGGCCCCGTGTCGCCCTCGTCTCGTCCTCGTCCCGGCCCCGTGTCGGCCTCGTCTCGGCCCCGTCCCGGCCCCGTGTCTCCCCGTCCCGGCCCCGTGTCGGGGCGCGACGAGAGGGGGGGGATTTCACGGGGCCGGCCCCGTGTCGGCCTCGTCTCGTCCCCGTGTCGGCCTCGTCTCGTCCCCGTGTCGGCCTCGTCTCGTCCCCGTCCCGGCCCCGTGTCAGCCTCGTCCCGGCCCCGTCACGGCCCCGTGTCGGCCTCGTCTCGTCCTCGTCCCGGCCCCGTGTCGGCCTCGTCTCGTCCCCATCCCGGCCCCGTGTCGGTATCGTCTCGTCCCCGTCACGGCCCCGTGTCGGCCTCGTCTCGTCCCCGTCCCGGCCCCGTGTCGGCCTCGTCTCGTCCCGGCCGCATATAAGCAAAATCTAACTCTCAAGTTTTGATGGTGATCTCTGATTGGTCAAGAAACTCAGTAGTTAGGTTTTGCGCGCTAACTCTAACTCCCCAGTTTCGCGCTAGTTCGATAGTGATCTCTGATTGTTAAAAAAAACTCAGTAGTTCGGTTTTGCCCGCAAACTCTAACTACTGAGTGCGCATCTACCAATGAGCGCGCTTCAAAATTCAGTTGTCAATCGTCTTTGAACACGGCTGTGGTGTTTTATTGTAGAATGTTTTATTTTTTTAAATGACTTCTAATCTTACAAGATTTTGCGAATATAATCCAGTTTTATATTTATTTATTTATTTTATTATTACAAATAAACGTCAAAAAATATGAAATTAATATCTATAGGACCACACGACACGACAACTATTCCGAATCCAATGCAAAAAAGTTTTCCAAATCGGTTCATAAAAATGACCCAGTTCTACTTCCGGTAACAAACATACAACCAAAATGAAAACCTCTCCCTTTTTGAAAACGGTTAAGAATATTTGTCCGTTGGAAAGCAGAAAGCCATAAAAGTGAAGTAATATCAAATAACGATTCTTAATTGTGGCTTGTGGGTAGGTAAAAACGTATTTTTATTATATCTGTTACCGTAGAACTCCGTAATTTATGAACTTTAAATCCAAAATACTTACCTACTCAATTCAAAATAAATGCCAACTACATTTTCTTCAGACAAAACTGTAAATCGCGTTAATTTTTATTTGGTTTGTAAAGGTATTGGATTTTTTATTAAATAGAACCCTCTACAAAGACCTACTGTCATAATTCGAATAACATCACAAGAGTTAATTATGTTAAAATTGCAAATAATTTTGGTATTATGTTTGTAAAGGAAGTTTATTAATTTTTTATTCGCTTTTTTTTTGTTCGCCGACCTGTTGTCGGCGAACAAAAAAAAAGCGAATAAAAAATTTTTGACGACAACCTCGAAAGATTAGATAACTAACATCATAAATAACAACATTTTGTTTTACAACTTTTCCGAAAACAGAAAAAAAAGTTTTGTCATACAAATGTGCGAACACTGCGAGCACCTGATCAAGTTTTGTATAAAATAATTTTTTTGTCTGTCCAATTAGAGATGAATATCTATAAGTTTGTATCTACACACCACAGTCCTCCGAACTATTTAGTTTAGCAGAAAAATGAACTTTTGCGTACAGATCTGGGTTTACTGGATTATATTCGTAAACACTTGGAAGAGTAGAAGAAAAAATACGCTACCACAGTCGTGTTCAGACAGTTGACAACTGAATTTTGAAGCCCGCTCATTGGTGGATGGGAACTCAGTAGGTAGAGTTTGCGGGCAAAACCTAACTACTGAGTTTTTTGACCAATCAGAGATCACTATCGAACTAGCGCGAAACTGGGGAGTTAGAGTTTGCGCGCAAAACCTAACTACTGAGTTTCTTGACTAATCAGAGATCACCATCAAAACTCGAGAGTTAGATTTTGCTTATATGCCGCCTGGACGAGTCAACCTCATCGGGGAGCACATAGACTACTGTGAGGGGTTCGTGAAGCCTGTGGTTTGTAGCTTTGGCAATGCTTAGTTTACTTTATACCAAGGGCTTTAAAAACTGCGAATAAAATATAAAATCTTTATTGCTTTAAACTGTGTTTGGAAAGATGTTTTAAAGATCAAAAAGCGTCATATTACTTACACAAAGGCACTGTTTTGAAGTCTTCATACTAAACAAGAAGTTGTCCATTAATCACGTGATGTTTTTAGCAATTATTGTTGACCCCACCCCCATTATTTTTAAATATCCTGGCTTTTCCATTTCTTTTAACAAAATATAGTTACAAGAACCAAGAATTAGGTTAGCAGAACAGTTAATAATAGAAGGTAAGTATTTTTCATTGCACCGGCCAGAGGTGTAATATACGGCCGAGCATACACATTAGCGTTAATGGTGGTTGCAGTCTTTAGAACAGTGGTTCTCAAATATTTTCATCTGCCATCCACTTTATATCCGAGTGCCCACAAAAAATTGTAAACCCTGTGACGGCTACGAACCTCTTTCACAACACGTATGCTGTGCAGTGAACACAAATGTACTGGCGGGATCCGTTCCCGTACCTATACAGCAATCAATCAATTTTGTCCACAACGCTCAATTACTGGAGGTAGGTACTTTATATAAGAACATTATACTTACACTAAAAGCTGTATCAGGGCAGATGAACACGTGTTGATCTAGATATTATTATACACTTTAAAACTAGCTCTAGATATAACCATTATCTATGGGTATAACCAACTTTAAAGCCAGTTAAAAATGCTGGAAGGATTTCTAAATATGCGTTGATTTCCCTCCAGAAATATCAACCGTGCCCTTTAGGGAGCTTTCTGAGGGTTTTGATATAAACTGCTTTGGAGTGGAATGTGTGTTATACATATTAATTATCATATAGCAACAACATGAAACACTAATACTACAGTCTTACTAATATTGTGCTAATACCTATAGTTATTATGTTATTTGTGATGTAAATTAATTTATTATGCACTAGTAGAGTCAAAGTTGCGATACAGTATTAAACTGTGGGGAAATAGCTATAATTATAATCAATTGACAGCATTTAGGCTGCAAAAAAGAGCGATAAGAATTATTGCACGTATACCACAGTGGCAGTCTTGTAGATATTATTTTGCAAAGTGCAACATACTTACCGTACCTAGTTTATATATACTGATTGTTCTAACAGAATTTAGAAAAAATCTGACGCAAAAGGAAACTGAGACAGACAGTTACGCAAAAGTACAAGGAGGATGCACTTACATTATGACATCATCCCTAAATTAAAAGTAGTCCAACACGGCGCCAGATTCCAAGATCCAGATTCCAATTCGTTTAGTTTAATTGACTTTTATTGTTAAAAGTGGCCACTTTTCGCAATAAAAGTCCATATAACTAAACAACAGGCTAGAAAATATTGCTTAAGTGATGAAAAGTACCGCAAAGCTTGTTCGGAGTGCACTCCAGAGAGATAATTCATAATTTATTTTTTATTTAAGCACTATGATTTTATTTCCAATGGCGTCGCTAGTGTGCAGACTGCGCAGCCTTAAGCTCTTTAATAAATTACCTAATGACCTTAAAATAATTAACGATTGGAGAATTTTCAAAAATAAACTGCATGCCTATTTGTTGAATAAGTGTTGCTATTCTATTGACGACTTTTAGGAAGTATGATTATGTGTTAAAAAGTCTAATAAAATAAGTCTAAAAATCATACAGGGCAGAATTATGTAATTGTATATTTTAACGTCGTAGTAAATTTAGAAATTAATTGATTGATCGTAATGTATGTAATATTTATAATGTTTGAATATAATTTAATGCTATAAAGTTTAATGTTCCTATATCCTTATCCTTACTAATATTATAAATGCGAAAGTCCGTTTGTTTGTTTGTTTGTTTATTTGTTTGTTACGCCTTCACATCTTAACTACTGAACCGATCATCATGAAATTTTGCATACACGTTGTCAGGGGTACAGAGTAGGACATAGGGTACTTTTCATCCCGAAAAAAAGTATTGTTCCCGAGGGATAGCAAAAAAACCTTTCCACGCAGACGAAGTCGCGGGCGGCAGCTAGTAATTTATAATGTAATATTCAACACAATGTAAAATATTGTTCAGAATAAATTGATTTGATTTGATTTGATTTGATGGAACATAGCTGACATAGCTGCGAGGAGTAGGTATGTCAATTTGCGGTTACTATATGTAAGTAGAATCAAATTATGAATCCATACTATCGCCGTTGTTTTTTTATGCACTACGAGATTGTACTTGACCTTGACCTCACCCGATGTTAAGTAACGATAAGGCCGAAGGTGAAAGTGCACTACACCCGGAACCCTCATCACTCAGGAACTGGCTATCTTACCTCTAACTGCCGGAACACAACTATTTTTAAATTGTTATTATGGCGTCAGACCTAGGTAAGATGGTGGGTAGCTAGCCAGGCGGATTTGGAATAGGCCCTACCACCAACCGAAATTGTTTTGCACTGACAAAATATAAAATTAAAAAAATAAAACCGGTCAAGAGCGAGTCGGACTCAGGAGACAGGTGGAAGGGCAGTTAATTTACAAATCTTAACCACAGCTGCTTATGGTGACTGAAAAACACATTGCAAACTGTTTATATTACTAAGTAGGAACTTATTCTTCGTTTATTCGTACGGCAAATAGTAGGTAATTATATTAGAACCATCCACCAATTATTATTGCGCCATTTCTTGACCGATAGTGGAACTATTTTTTTTCTTAGGTCAGCATTCTTAGGACAGCGACATCTGTTGACTGGTAGTGAAACTAAAGAAGTTTTGTTTGTTTTTTGAATTTCTAAAAAAGTGTGTTATATTGAGACATCGTTTTATTTTTCCTGTAATTTTTAAATAAACTACTATCACATAGAATTATTTCAGACTAGCGGCCGCCTGCGACTTCGTCTGCGTGGAAAGGTTTTTGGCTATCCCTCGGGAACAATACTTTTTTTCGGGATGAAATGTACCCTATGTCCTTCTCTGTACCCCTGACAACGTGTATGCAAAATTTCATGATGATCGGTTCAGTAGTTAAGACGTGAAGGCGTAACAAACAAACAAACAAATAAACAAACAAACGGACTTTCGCATTTATAATATTACTAGCTGCCGCCCGCGACTTCGTCTGCGTGGAAAGTTTTTTGCTATCCCTCGGGAACAATACTTTTTTTCGGGATGAATGGTACCCTATGTCCTTCTCTGTACCCCTGACAACGTGTATGCAAAATTTCATGACGATCGGTTCAGTAGTTGAGACGTGAAGGCGTAACAAACAAACAAACAAACAAACAAACGGACTTTCGCATTTATAATATTAGTAAGGATAAGTAAGGATTTTTGTCTTTGCAAACTTCGGAGATAAGGGGGGCGGAACGGTATTTTTTTTTACATTTTTCATCATAAGTCGAAAACTATGCAGCCTAAGAAAAAAGAAAAAATGTTTTAAAATGTGCAAACAGCGCTCTTTTATACGATACCCCACATGCCCTAGTCACCTCACTTCAAATTTTTAAGACCCCTTTTCAGTCCCTGTTGTAAAAAATTTTTTTTTTATTTCTTTCTTTTTTGCAAAATAGTTGGGCAAATGTCATCTTAAACTATTCCAAATTTCAAGTTGATAACATTAGTAGTTCTCGAGATATCCAGCTGTGGCAGACAGACAGACAGACAGACTGAGTCACACCATTAAGGGTTCCTTTTTTACCATTTTGGTACGGAACCCTAAAAACGTTAAAATAAAAGTACCTACCTACCTCTACAATATATCCCAAAACTTTGCTACACGAAAGGATAGTAGGTACTTTACTGAAATAAGACTTCATTTTATTTTTAGGAATAAGTGGAACTGCATTCATTTTTTTTAAAAGATCGCATAGGTACGATACTATACAATACTCTTCACTTTTTATTAAATATATGATTATTTTCTGCTTTTTAGTCAACGAGCTAAAATTAAAATACGCCATCTCCAATCGGAGTACTTGTCAAGACGAATCAAACGAGCCTAAACTCGATGGGGTTGTGTGGTATTATTATAGAGTTCCTATGACCTTCTTCCGGCTTCATCATCAGACCTTGGACAGTGGACACTATTTCCCAACAGAGTAGGTATTCGTCAAAACTTGATGGGGTTGCATGGTTTTATTACAGAGTTCCAGTGGCCTTCCATCATCAGACCCTGGCTGCACACTATTTCCCTACACACAGTAGGTGCTATTTAATTTGTGTTAAAATGCTCGTGAAAAGATTTCCCGGCCGCGCGAGATACACCGATACACACGTGTGAGTAGGTTTTTCAGATGACAGGAATTTTCCTGACTTGTCAGGAATTTAAGTCATATCCGTCAGGAAAACAGGGAAAAACTGTAGTTGTCGGGAATTTTTGAAATCCCAAAAAGTGTATCTAAGTACTTATTGAAAACACATAGGTAATTAGGGTTCCGTAGCCTAAATGGCAAAAAACGGAACCCTTATAGATTCGTCATGTCTGTCTGTCTGTCTGTCTGTCCGTATGTCACAGCCACTTTATTCCGAAAGTATTAAGACTACACAGTTGAAACTTGGTAGGTAGATGTATTCTGTTAACCGCTTAACGAATTTAATACAAAAATAAGAAAAATAAAAGATTAAGGGGGGGGCTCCCCATACATGGAACTGAAACTGAAAAAAAATGTTTTCTTCAAACCAACACGTGTTGGGTGTCTATAGATAGGTCTTTATCTATAGACACCCAAAATGACATTGAGGTTTCAAAGACAACTTTTTCTCAAAGTCAATCGTTTGAAAGATATTCACTGCCAAAGTGGTAAAATGTGTGTGTCCCCCCCCCCCCCTTTAACTTTTGATATAAGAGAGTGAAAAATCTAAAAAAATTATATGCTGTAGATCTTAATAAACACTTTCAACCAAAATTGGTTTGAACGAGATATAGTAATTAGTTTTTGAGATATAGCACATTTTCCAAAACCGCAAATATAACTTTGTCATTCATACCAACACTGTGAAAAACAAAGTTATTTTTGCAAACGAAAAATGATAGGTGGTATTAAACTTGGCCGGTTTTTTTTTAATCATTTTGGTGAGAAAAAATATCAAACCTCAACTATTTAAGAATATTAATGTAGGTGTACAAAGTGTCAGAAAATATACTTAAAAGTCAGGAAATCTCATTATATTAGATCTGGTAACCTGTGAAAAAGTGAAAAAAGTGCTTGAACGTGTGAACAAACGAAAGAGATAAGAAAATTCATTTTAGTAAATCTATTTTTTTTCGGTAGAAGGCTTTCATATTTTCCTGGAAATATCATACTTTGATACAAATTTATTGGGTCACGTTTTCCATTTTCCAGAGTTTCAGCAAACTATATTGACATGCGTAATCATCTTTTTAGGGTTTCGTACCAAAATGGTAAAAAAGGAACCCATATGGTGTGACTCAGTCTGTCTGTCTGTCTGTCACAGCTGGATATCTCGAGAACTACTAATGGTATCAACTTGAAAATTGGAATAGTTTAAGATGACATTTGCCCAACTATTTTGCATATAAGAAATAAATAAAAATACATCTTTTTATATCTATCGTCTATCTTAACAGGGACTGAAAAGGGGTTTTAAAAATTTTAAGTGGGTCTACTAGGGCATGTGGGGTATCATATGAAAGAGCGCCGTTTGCACGTTTTCAATATTTTTTTTGTTGTAGGCCGCATAATTTTCGATATATGATAAAAAATGAAAAAAAAAGAAAAATTCGAACCTACTCACAAAATTTCACCAGAATCGGTTGAGAAATGCGACCTGTAAAGGAGATCAAACAGCCGGAAAGCTGGACTGAAATATGTTTTTTTACATATCTCCGTCATTTTATTAAATTTAGAAAAATTACCTCGACAAAAAATTCTATATTATTTTCAAACCTGCTTACAAAATTTCACGAGAATCGGTTGAGAAATGCGACCTGTAGAGGAGAACAGACAGCGCCGGAAATCCGGACTGAAATACGATTTTTTAACATTATCTCCGCCATTAAAAAAAAAAAACTGGCTTGACAAAAAAAAAATCTATACAATTTTCAAACCTGCTTACAAAATTTCACGAGAATCTGTTGAGAAATGCGACCTGTAGAAGAAAACAGACAGAATTGGAAAACCGGACTGAAATAAGTATTTTTAACATTTCTCCGTCATTTAAAAAAATAAATAAAAAAACTGGCGTGACAAAAAAAACTATATTATTTTTGAACCTGCTTACAAAATTTCACGAGAATCGGTTGAGAAATGCGACCTGTAGAGGAGAACAGACAGCGCCGGAAATCCGGACTGAAATACGATTTTTTTACATTATCTCCGCCATTAAAAAAAAAACTGGCTTGACAAAAAAATCTATACAATTTTATTGTTATTGTCTTGTTTTGTTACGTGGGTAGGTAAGTACATATCCTTACTAAGACATCCACTACACGGAAGGTTTTGCTGTCAGTTTAACCACAGTCACGGGCTGTGACTGACGATGTACCACCATCCATCCATGTATGACCATCAGTCACTACATAACCTACCGTGTAATGTAGTGACTGATGGTTGCATGATGTGATTTGTTCTTTCCATCAGTAAATCAGTCAAACGTAGGTAATTCATGACTTATGGAATTTGACTGACGCTTGCATGACCATGTAATCGCTGCCTAACAACGGGCCAGCGAATTATATAATATATAAGGTCCTTCATAAATAGTGCACATAATTTTAAGGGGTCAATGTACTCATGCATACAAACAACTTTTACTATGGGACCAACATTGAAATCGCGAAAAAAAAAAATCAGCTGCTCCATACATTTTGTTATATTCGATTTCAAATTTTCTATGGAAAAACAGATTTTGTTTTTCGCGATTTAAATGTTGGTCCCATAGTAAAAGTTGTTTGTATGCATAAGTACATTGACCCCTTAAAATTATGTGCACTATTTAAGAAGGACCTTATATATAATTATATAAATGCGGAAGTATGTTTGTTTGTTTGTTACTCTATCTCTACTTAACTACTGAACGGATCATCATGAAAAGCTGCATTGACGTTGTCAGGGGTACAGAAAAGGACAGAGGATAGAAACCTTACATCTAAACAAAAGTACTGTTCCCAAGGAATAGAGAAATAACTGTCCACGCAGACGAAGCCGCGGGTAGCCGCTTTAGTTCAAAATTTAATACACTTCCTCAAGCTAAGTCAGTGGTTCTTAACCACTAATGCTCCCTGGAACCACCAAAAGTCGAATGGTCCCCCATCACAAATAGTTAAGAACCACTGCAGTGGTTGCAGGTCATGAGCTAAGTGAATCTTTCAAACTATATCTTTTTTTAGTGAGAAGATTAAAGAAAAAGTTTAAAGATGTAAGTTATAGTAAGTAGAACTTGTAGAGCACAAATCAAAATAAGGACGCTTTCCAATTTTGTTAGATTACCTACTCGTAACTGCATTTAGTTAATCTCCAAAAAGACTAATTAAATTATGAAGTACATAAATAAATAACGCCTCATAAATAAGATATATACCTACGCAGTGGAAAATCCCGATCAAAACAATTTAAATTTGTTTATCCATTACAATTTGGTGCTTCATCTCTGCTCGTTGTTTATCCAAACATTTAATGAAATTGGGCTTGATTGATCGCAACAGAATATTTAAATTATCTAGCCGCGGTTCTTTCCAGAATATTTGGATTTAGATTTCCACCATAGTTTTAACGTTTCAGTGCTTAGGTAGGTACTATTAATTATTCTGTGGTTTTACAATAGATTCTGGATGTAAACTTTTGTTTTGACTGAATAAAAAAGGTTTAAATTTCGAGATTTTAGCATTCACAAATGTGTTTTTCTACAATACTTAGGTACTTAACATATTCTATAAAAAGAAATAAATTTAAAAAATATTAAAAACACGACTGCCCTGCCAAAAACGAACTAAAAAGTTAAATAACAAGTGTCATTGCAGTTGGGGGACCGTTTTGTGGAACAATTTTTAATGAAAGAGGTCCCCCGACTGCAATGACACTTGTTATTTAACTTTTTAGTTCGTTTTTGGCAGGGCAGTCGTGTCTTTAATATTTTTTAAATTTATTTATTTTTATTTTACAAATTTTAGTGACAAATTATATATTTTTGAAATGTGCTTATTAAGGCCTTTCATTTGATGCCCATATTGTAATGATTGAAGAAAAAAAATATTTTTTCACATTTGATAATGACGTTGTACATTCGCCATATTAACTTTAAAAAAAATATAGCCAGTATTACTTGAAATGATGTAAGGATTCTAACGATACCCCATAAATTCAAATCCGTTGAGCCATTAAGAAGTTATAGTGGAATAAAGAAACTCACATACCCACAAACACATGAACCCTGAACACATATACCTACACTCCTTTTGGGCAGTCGTGTAAAAATTCTACTGGTCATCAGATCATTTTCTTACCCGCGACCTTTGGAAGTCCGGTCCAATACTCTTCCATCTGAGACCGAGTCACTAGTGGTATCGTCGAAATTTTTCTAGTATATCCTACTCTTACACTGAAAGCCAGCGTTATTTCATCAATGTAAGGAATTACCCTCGACATCCAAAACAGAGCAGAGCACCGTCATCAAAAAGCTTCAGAAATTCCAAAGATTGGCATGCTCTGCAATAACCGGCTACATGCGAACTACTACCACAGCCACCCTAGTAGTACCTCTGGATCTAATACTCCTGGACCTGTTTATACAACAAGAAGCCTCCATGGCTGCTATATGGCTTGAACACCTGGGTCTGTGGTACAACCGAGAGGGTCCTCACTCCACATTGTGGAATAATCTAGTGAAACATGAGTCACTAATCGCTGCCCCATGCGACAGGATCCCCAAAAAGAAATACCAAATACAGTTATTTGAAAGCGACCGAAATTACTCTGGCATTCAGAAGTCCTTTATACGGACGGCTCCAAGATGAGGACTGGTACTGGAGCTGGAGTATTCTCACAAGACCTATATCAAAATATCACTAGCACTAGGCCAACATAGTTCGATATTTCAATGCAAATGTGTTGCAAACGGCCCTGTCTAGAGGTATGAAGGAACTAAACATCCGCATACTGACCGACAGTATGGCCGTCCTAACAGCACTGGAGGCCAACACGATCAACTCCAGTATCGTCTACGAATGCCACCGAGTTTTGGATGGTTTAGCATCCAACAACAGAAATCCTACAATGGATTAAAGGGCACAGCGGATCACACGGGAACGACGCCGCCGATGAGCTGGCTAGAAGGGGATCTTCCACAATAGTGGCAGGACCCATACCCATTCTGCCACTTCCGTTCAGCCAACTGCGCTCATGGGTAAGACAAAGAACTCGTGCTGCACATAATACTTGTCGGGTAGATCTTACAAGCTGTAGAAAGTCCAAGATGGCGATGACTGCGGTTGAACTGCAGACTGTTCAGCCTTAATCGTCCAGACCTCCGGATAGTTGTAGGTACACTTACAGGTTACCTAGCTTTAAACCGACAACTATTTATCATGAATGCGACAGACAGTCCTATATGTAGAGGATGCCTGGACGCAGAGGAAACAGCCGCCCACGTGATCTTGGAGTACGTTGGGCTTGGCCGCACACCGGGCAGAAATCTTCAAAGACGTGAGGTCGCTCCTAGAAGCCTGTGAACGCCCCAGGAGGCTTCTGCGCTTCTGGAAGGAGCTGGGATGGCTTGACTAGCCATACCGATGCTATGTTCACGCACAACGGACCAAATGGAAGTCTAAATGCGGAGAAAAGAGTCCATCACAGACTGATCGTACTCGATCACAGTCCGGCCAGGTGTCGGATGGGTGACCGTTAAGTGGCATTACAACTGAGCGCTTCCGTGCTTCGGAGGGCACGTTAACAGTCGTTAAGCCAAGTTAGAGGCCTTACAGGCGGCTTGATAAACTCTAACACCAGAGGTGGCCACTAATCCTCATTCGATAAGAAGAAGATCGTTATTTATGCAACTGTACTATAATACTTAATTATGTACAGTTGCGTAGAAGACTTCACCTGCACCCATTTATTTTTATTTGGGAAACAAACAATATTTTGATACATACATAATATTATGGATTAAAACACCTATTTATCTACACCCATGATTTGTATCCTCTATAAAGGGTTTTGACTTTGACTTTGTCTTTCCTCCTTCTCGTCGTCGTTATATCATCCGAGTGTGTTATAATGTTGTACTGAATTTCATAATGTAACACTACGAGCGTGGGCGCGCGGCGCAGGGCGACATTAGTCTCTCTCGAATACTGTAATGTTAGCAGTATGCTAACCGTTTCAGAACCCTTTACACCTCTGTAAAGGGTTCTGAAACGGAGAACCCTTTACAGAGGATTATAAGCATGGGTGTAGATAACATGTATTTTGTACTAAACATTTTGTACTAAATACTATTTAGTCAATCATATACACCAACAACATACTCGTATTACTCAAAATAGGTTCTTATTATTTTCAACATTCCGATGTAAGTACCTACCTTACCTAGTTAAAATAAATACGAGGTCCTTATCTAAACTCTTTTCTAATTTGTTTATAAAATATCTGTCGATAGGAATTTACCGATCCACTGATCTTTCGTTAATCCCATTAGGCACAATTACATTTTATCCATAAAATAATTACTTTGTTTCGCGTGTTTTGAATTACCTACGCAATAATAAAATTATAGGCTGTAACACCCAAGCAACTTAAATTAAGATTGTTTATTTGATAACTAAGTTATCGAAGCAACAATTTTCAATATTTCAATCATCAAAAATACCTATCTTAATCTAATGGCACAGAATATATAATTTCTAACGTCTAAATGGGGCATAACATGGGTTGATTTTTCGGTAAATTTTAGTCAACTAACGCCTTTATATAAATACAAATATTTTATTTGCACAAAACACAGATCTTTCAATGTGCGTATGTTCAGCCTGCTCGCAGACATTCAAACGGTTAAGTATAACTCAATAATCTTTAAACTAATTGTTCCACTCTAAATATTCTCTAATGCTATAAAAACACTTCCATAAGAGCCATTTGGCTATCGATAATCGCTTGTAAAATCGAATCACCACCTCAGTAAAATTAATTTTACAAGCTAGATAAAAAGCTCTAGTTTACTAAAATCAACCCGTGTAAAATCCACATTAAGGGTCCATAATAGGATAATATGGTTTACGCGGGCCATATTTTTATATAGAAAACGTAAAGAAAACGACTAATAATTGATAAAATAAAATAAAAATCATTAAAAATTATGCAATTATGCATTCGTGAAAGGTAAAGATTATAAATCTACAGCACATAGAAATCATTTATAACGAAAAGTAAAACAAAGTAGGTACAATACTGGCGTTCTTAGGCACCACCATAATCTATAGAGTTAATGTATCTTTTTTCTGCCATTATTTTCGCGGGGCAATCTGCAGAACCTGTGCCATGATTATTTGGTTTTTTAAAACGTAAGCAAGTAGCGCACTTAGCTTGATTTGATTTTTTAGAGCAGTCTTGGATAGAATGACCTTGTTCAGCGCAATGGCCACAGGTGTGATCTGATTCCCTACAGGATTTAGCCGCATGACCATATTGCTGGCACTTATAGCATCTTGTAACCAAGGTAAAGTCTCGGACTGGGCAAGATGACCAGTTTACAAAAACTCTCTCACTGGAAATCAAGACTTTACGAATTAGTGGTGATACTTCTATGATGTAATTGCAGGTCTCAGCATCTTTCTTTCCCGACTTGTGGCTTAATTTAATTGAGCTCATAAAGGATTCGAGGTCAGAATTAGTAAGTTTGTCAGCCAGATTTTGATTATATAAACAGGTAAAAACTTCTTTTTCCTGCATAGATGTGGGCACGCCAATCACCACTACTCTAGGTTTTCGCTTGTAGGGCTCGTCTACGGTGAGGCCAGAATTAGTTAGTACTGCCGATTCTTTTAATTTTAAGATGTCATCTTTGGTGTCTGTGCTTATTATGACACCGCCGTTTCTTGTTTTACGTAGGCCTCTAACGTGAAGTTTCATCTGTTCAGGGCAGATAATCTTCTGAACAAGAGATTTGGTGTCCTCGCTTGACTTCTGTTTGTCGTTGGGATAAATGGCTACTGAGCTGACATTTACGGGCTTAATATAGTTGTTTCCTTTTCTAACCATATCGGCGAAGGACGTTCCCGTGTCCGTATTAGCAGATTCTTTAATTCTTTCCTTAAGATCACGGAGTTGTTGCGATAGATCTTGTTGGTCTTGAAGATTTTTTATAGAGCGGTGGGCTTGGACTGTTTTCAGCTTGAGGGACTGATACTGTACAGCCATCTGTGCTGAGCCATGGCTAACTTTCCTGCACAAGTTATGTATCCGCATTTTCTGTTCCGAGTTTAGTTTTCCTTCCGAGGCTATGTGGCAAACCTCATTCAAACACTGCTCGATCGACGACATCCAGGTCTGGATCTCTGGGGTAGAGATAACGTCAGAGTGGCCCGCTGCATCTTCCTGACTGTGCGGTCTTGATGGTGTAGATCCCGTTGGAGGCGTTGGTGGTGGAGAGCGGGGGGTCATGGCATTAAATGGACTTGTCATTATACCTATTCTAAATTGTCTTGAAAACACTTAGTCTTATTCACTCATTTTTCACTACTATTGACACATTTTATTTTACTACCGGCTATTGCCGAAACGAGGTCACGATTTTAGTTTATCGATTAATTATTTTGTTTAATTATTTTCTGACACGTCCGATCTTTACGCTAGTGCGTGAGTCAAAACTTCATATTAATTTGCGTATAAACCTCACAGATGATTGTAAAAAATTCAGAATATCATCAAAACCGCTTGTCGCGGGCCATATTTTTGGCGTAAATAATAGCGGAAATGGATTAAATTCTACATCAAAATAAACAACGTACTGTGCAGTTGCTCCAATAACTTTTTTTCAAGAAAGATAATTGTGCTAAAGATAATGATGAAAAAACAACGAAAATATTCGAAAAAGTGCAGAAGTGGGGTTATTTTCCATACTCTTTACACGTAAAGAAAAAGATAGAGACAAATGATTTTGCATAATTTTGGTTTGATTTACATGCTTGTTTCAATATCATCAATTCCATAATACTTGACTAGGAATTCAACTGCAAACAGCTCTTAAATAGTTTTTTTTTTGTTTTTCGTTAAAAATGGGACGTCCGTCACATTATACGGTAGTGTATTTTAAGTAAAAATAGTAAGTAAGTATTTAAATAATAAATGTGAAAATCAGTGCGAGAAATATTAATATCGTCCCAAGAGCAACGAACATAATTAGTTAGGAAATTGGATGGGAAAAATCTAGACTCATTATAGGTTTATTGACTAGTGCAAGGGTAATCTATTTCTGCAAGGCTTCAAGAGCTCTTTGCTGCTCATTTTCATTGGACAGACGTCACGTATTCACTGAGGCTTGCAATAACATTATAAAGTCTTCTTTATTACTTGTCCTATTGGGTAAACAATCAATACCAGTGCTTCTGGGTCATCCTGAACATCAACGAATGACCCAGAAGTTAATTTTGCTGAGACAGGACCCATTAGCAGCACACTTTTGTTTATATTCTACCTCAGACCAAATAAAAAAGGGAAGACGTAGTCCTCTGAACAATGCAGTGAAGCCAATAAAACTACGCCTTGGCGTGTACACACACAGTTACACGCACACACATGTAACGAAACTACGCCTTTTCTTAACAGCCAGCGTGCGAAGCGGACGTACCAGGACGTACTAATAAATTATGAATTTCACCAAAGAAAATGCCGAATTGTGTAGTGAAAAGGTGTAAAAACCAATTTTCGACACATAAAAAGCAGGATGGAGTCACATTTCACACGAAAGTAAAATTGGAAACTAATATTTTCACTAATTCAAAATAAACATTAAGGTATTACTTGAAACACAAAACGTCAACACAAGTGTTGCCATGCCAAACGTTCTTTTTTAAACCTGTTATTGGGTAACATGGAAAGTAACGTAACGTTATTTGTTTCTTGTTAAAAATAACGCGTTAATTATTTCTGTTTCTGGACTGTTTTTACCCACGACGGACGGAACGGAATGGAGGTGGTATATGCGTTTGGGGTTAGAATACTGTGATCCATCAGTATTTAATTAGGGGCCTATTTCATAAAATATTAGTAACTTTACTATAACAATTTACCATTGTTGTTATTGGGGTAGAACTGTTTCTTAATAATTATAAAACATAATCTCTACCCCAATAAACTACTACAATGGCAAATTACTAAACCGATTTCGCTACGGCTTTCTGTAATGGTTTTTGGCGATGCTTCTTAGATAAGTGTTGTAGTATTTAGCCGCTAGGGAGTGCTGCAGCATCATGTTTTCATTTATCTCCATAATGGTTTGACCGATTTAGATGCTGTTTTTACCTGACTGCAAGAGGGTTATGTTTTTTGCGCGTATCTTCTATCTTCTATGTATGTAATATTCTTTATTACCTCATATCTTTTAAACGACTGAACGGATTTCTATGATTAAGATATCGTTAGATTCGTCTTGTCAGCCCAATTGTTCTTAAGAAGATGGCGTTCTAAAAAACTTCTTAAGAAGGTGGCGTTCTAAAAAACCAACATGGTGGCTATACGGTGCTATTATACGTAGTGGAAAAAATTTTTTTTTAGAATACTGCTATATGGGTATCAAATTAAAGGGCTTATTATGAAGATTTCGAAAAGGTATATCATGACCGTAATATATGATAACTAAAAAGATATAAATAAATAATAAATTATATAATTAAAAAACCCCTGCCTGCCGCAGAAAAGACAATAAAAAGACAAGTCAACTGAAAAGATGGAAACAAGACTAAATATTAAAGGTAACATAATAACATGCAGTCGGAGGTATATAATTCAAATAATTCATAATGTCACTTTCTTTATGCATGCCTCTGACAGCATGTTATTATGTTGCCTTTAATATTTATCTTGTTTCCATCTTTTCAGTAGACTTGTCTTTTTATGCAGGCGGGTTTTTTTAAAACTAGATAAAGTATGAATTCTTTAAAAAAAATAAAATGAAAAGCAACATTTAAAACTTTGAAAAAACCTACGTCACTTAAAATAGTTATTTTTAATCCTGCAATCCCTGATGGAAATGGAATATTGTGTCTCATTTTCCGGGCTTAAAGGATTAAGTGAAAAAAATAGGTATTCCTAACAAAGGTAAAATAAGTGGTTTTACGAAAATATCTCCCAATTTAAATTAATTTAGGTAGGGTACTATACATACATATTGAAGGAAGGATGTTATGAGTTTGACTGATTGACTGATGGAAAGAACAAATCACATCATGCAACCATCAGTCACTACATTACACGGTAGGTTAATCATCAGTCACAGCCCGTGACTGTGGTTAAACTGACAGCAAAACCTACCGTGTAATAGATGCCTAACATGTCAGAACAAACATCTTGCCTTAAATACACGAAACTTTAGTATTCGTTAGTTTTATTTTTTACATTTTTCCTATTTCCTTCCTACTTCCGCCACTACTTTTAAAGCGAGCTACTCACAGCCCTGCATGCAGGGCTTTGAGAAGCTCACTTTTTCTATCTATCATTAGGCGACGGCTACACGTGTGGTAAATACTGTGATCCATCAGTATTATTTATCAGGGATCTATTTAATAAAAAAATAAAAAAGTACAGTAATTTACCATAGTAATAGTTTATTGGGATAGAATTATGTTTTATAATTAATAAGAAACATAATTCTACCCCAATAATAACTGTGGTAAATTATTATAGTAAATTCACTAATCTTTTATGAAATAGGCCCCTGATTAAATACTGATGGATCACAGTACCAGGCGTGTAGCCGTCGCCTCACACCCGAGTCAGAATAGCTGAATGCCTATCATAGTCTGCGTCTCTTTCATCAGTAATAAATAAGAGACGCTTTGATAGCCATTCAGAAAACTGACAAGTTTTAAGAGCTTGTAATACCCCCCTTGGGACCGTATTATGATCTCTTGAATCCAAGCAGTTTTTTGTTTTGATTCTGATATGTGATAAATAACGTTATTATTTCATAACGCGTTATTTTTATAACATTGGGGTAATATGAATTACTATGGCAACACCGGCTCACACACTAATGCATGAAAAAATTGGCTTCAGTCCCTTGCTTGGAAGACTCCGTCTTCCCTTTTTATTTGGTCTGAGTATTCTACGATCTATTAAGTTTTTTTTTTCTTTCTTGTCTGTAACTCGTTCCAATGTATACTTTTTTCCTCTGTGTTGTTTAATAAACGTTTTCTATTCTATTCACTCAACTCTTTAATAAAATAGTAATTTAAATAAATTAAGTACTTACTTATAACAAATCTTAGGTACCAACGTATACCTAAGATTTGTTATAAGTACTTAATTAACTATTCGTTTGATAATTTTAAATCGCTTTATTTTAATACTTGAGAGCTCTCCAAAACTGTTTACCTATTTAAATAGGCCAAACTTTAGTATAATATTATTTATTCTGGGAATAACGAAACATCATAAATAATTAAATAATAAGTTGGAAATGATGCTCGGTTAATAAATAATTTAACTTCGGGTACAATCACACTAATTGATGTGTCTAAATTTCTGACCGAAATCGTAAAGCTTTGTTTACCATTATTTCAATGTATGAACTTACTAGCTTTCCGCCCGCGGCTTTGCCCGCGTGGGCTACAGAGCCTGGCTTGTAGGGTGGTGAGGTGACCCGTGCCCACAGTGGGATAAAAAGTAGTAAAAAGTACCACCTACACTACACCCGTACCATGTTAATTTTGACTCTACATATAGATTACTAGCTTTCCGCCCGCGGCTTCGCCCGCGTGGACTGCAGGTTATATTATGCGAGCGGAGACCAGCAGTGGGATAAAAAGTAGCCTAGGTATATGTCCTTCCATTTCGTCAAATCGCCAAATTTCGTCAAAATCGGTACAGCGGACTAGGCGTGAAACGTAACAGACAGAGTTACTTTCACATTTTATAATATTCCTAGAGGCCGGCCGCCCGTGACTTCGTCTGCGTGGAAAATTTTTTGCTATCCCTCGGGAACAATACTTTTTTTCGGGATGAAAGGTACTCTAAGTCCTTTTCTGTATCCCTGACAACGTGTATGCAAAATTTCATAATGGTCGGTTTAGTAGTTAAGATGTAAAGGCGTTACAAACAGACTTTCGCATTTATAATATTAGTAAGGAATTAATAGTTAAATCTTCTTCTTCTATAAAGTGACTATACAAAGATTTAAGACCAGATAAAGTCCAACCATTTTCATCAGGTCTTAAATCTGTGAAAAATAGCCTTTCATAGTCTTACTTTTATGTGTGATTCTGTGGCAATCAAACAAAGCTGTAGAACACGACAATAGCTAGACCATGTGGTAAACCTCGAAAAAAAATAATATCAATTTTGGAGATATACAAATATAGGTTACGGCGGGTTTTGATCTGTAGAACTTGGGTTAAAGTATCTATAATTTCGTAATAAATAACTTTATTACAACGGCAAGCGGTAACCTTTTTAGTGATTTAAATATTCTACGGGCTACTGTACTAGTAGAGGCGGACACAGCTTTCAGCACGATCCTCCTCCATCTCTCCCTGCTGGCAGACTATCTGGCGGAGTCAGATACGCGGTTTCCCACTGCGGATGCCGGATTTCACTTGGTCAGTCCAGCGTATAGGCACAGTCTAATGTGGCAAAGGTGACCTGTCCAAGTTTGTTGGAGGATGCGAGAACTGGCTGGCGAGGATTGGTTGGTACTGGCCAGCAAGTGTCGCGAATGTAATCTGCCACATTGGCTGATGTCACTTCTTGCTTGTGAGGCTAATATAAATATGTCTGATTGTTTAAATATTTACTAGCTTTCCGCCCGCAGCTTCGCGTGCGAGGACTACAGGTTATATCGTGCGGGTGGAGACTCGTAAAAAGTAGCCTATGTCCTCCCCCAAATCCCATCTATATTCGTACTTTTCGCCAAAATATGTCCAGTAGTCTAGGCGGGAAAACGTAACAGAGTTACTTTGGCATTTAGAGGTAACTAGCTTCTGCCCGTGTCTTCGTCCGCGTGGATATTCGAGAAAATCCTTAGGGAACCTTTAGCCAGGTTAAATAGTATTCTATGTTTTAATTTCATCAAAAAGAGATCAGCCGTTTTTACGTTATTAGGCGGGTCCCATCAAGTGCACTGCGCCCCCTTCTCTTTTATACCCTTCCTCTTACTCGCCCCCTCTCCCTCTCCTCCCCCCTCTTACTCTCCACCTCCCATCCCCCTCATCCTCCCTCCACAAACACAAAATTAGAAGATCTTGGCATCGAAACCGAGGGACTTTCATACAAACTTTCATCCCCTATTCTATTTCAATCCCTTATTTCGCAATTAGCCATGTCCATTCTCAAGTTCTACTGTATCTTTGTACCAAATTTCATCAAATTCGGTTCAGTAGTTTAGGCGTGAAAACGTAACAGACAGATAGACAGAGTTACTTTCGCATAAAAATTTATAATATTAACATGGATAAAGTATTTAGGTGAAGACTCTTCTGGTAGGTGAATTTACAACAAAGTTAAATATTCCACCTTCTTTTCCAGGCCTTGCCGTTCGTGACTGTCATTGTAGGAGCACTCAACAGCAGCAGCAGCTGCAACATCTTCACAGTGATGGCTTCTGGGGACGCCTTGGAGACCAGTTTTCCAGCACCTACTGCCAAACAGCCTCTGAAGCCGGGCAATCCAGCCTGGGCCAATTATGTGAAAGGAGTCGTTGCTAACTTCCCGGGTAAGAGTTGGTTCATTAGGCCGGACCGACAATTTTACCGTTGACCAACTATAGGGTTTTTCTGTTCACACTATAAGCTGCCGGTCCGACCTAATGTGAACACTACTGAAAAAAATGCCGCGAGTTTTAAGCTTTTATTTTTATACTGTTCACACGTCTTACCCCACAGCAAACTCTCTTCCACAAGAGAAATCAAAACTAACGAAATAAAATAACGGAAAAAAATATTAAAAACACGGCTACCCTGCCAAAAACGAACTAAAGAATTGAATAACATGTGTTTTTGCAGTCGGGGGACCGTTTTGTGGAACAATTTTTAATCAAAGTGGTCCCCCGACTGCAAAGACACTTGTTATTCAATTTTTTAGTTCGTTTTTGGCAGGGCAGTCGTGTTTTTGATATTTTTTAAATTTATTTATTTTTATTTCACACATTTTAGTGACAAATTATTGAAATGTTTCAAATTGTTTCAAAATGTTTCAAATTATTGAATTTTTGAAATGTTTCATTTGATGCCCATATTGTAATAATTGAAGAATTTTTTTTTACATTTGAAAATGGCGTCGTACAGTCGCTACAGTAACTTTTTTCCAAACAAAATGTAGCCAGTGTCACTAAAATGATTTAAGCATTCTAACGATACCCTATGTATCCTTTCTAAATCTGTTGAGCCATTTAGAAGTAATGGTGGAATAAAGAAACTCACATACCCACAAACATACATGAACCCTAAACACATTATACTTCATGATTCTTCCTCAATATTAGTACTATTAACACATGTAGTATCGCTTGCATGTATCACCACTTAGCACGTTATTTTAGAGTAATAACCTAAAAAACCTAAAAAGAGAAGGTATTTGATTTAGAATTGACAGATATTTTGACATTTCCGGCTCGAATTCTCCTCGCCGTTATTATGCGCCAACCCTTCATTCGCTTTTCGTGCTTCGCCACGGACGCACGCATACAATCTCAAAGTGAGAATTCTTCAGAATTATATTTTATACAGTGAAAATTTAATTATACTTAGTTAAAATGCTTCGTGCAGAAAGGAAAAAAGTTTTCAAGACGGAAGAGGACAAGAAGAAGAATACAAGATGGAGAAACACTATTAAATGCGTAGCTGCCATTTTGGGCTTTTACCGTTTACTTGACTTGAACGCGTAACTGCCAGACTGGGCTTTTACCGTTTACTTAGCTTAACTGCATAATTGTTTGCTTACCTTTATGAATGCGTAACTGCCATACTGGGCTTTTACCATATATATTTATTTTACTTTTATGTACATGAATACAAAAAGAGCGGACTTAATGCTAATAGCATTCCCTCCCAGACAACATTGTTTGCTGAGATTTAAAAATGCGTAACTGCTACACTGGGCTTTTACCATTTAATTATTTAATTTTGTCTGACACGAACTTACCATACTGGGTACTTTCTGTCATAAGGCATGTGTCTAATAAGGCATGAACCAAATATCTATTGCACTCGAAATATTCACACTGGACTATTTCACCGCATAGATAGGTCAGACAACGCAACTGCAACAAGTGCAGCAACTCAAAGTGCCCCTGATGACGCGACAGTGTAAAAAGCAAGCTGCCCTCAAAGGTTACCATGTTGGAACCGTTGCCGAGCACCAATCGGGTGACTCCGCCGTCCGCCGAATTCGCCGCCATCCACCTTCCAGCCAGGTGGCTGCTCTGCTGGAGCTGCAACAGCAGCCCTGATAACAGCTTAGTTCATCAGGTATGAATTTTGATATCATAGATATCCTTGGTGTTGCGTTGATCCCAACGGAATAATAGAGTACCATCGGTACTGAGATAAATTTCTGGCTTGAAAAATTTATATAATATAATTATGTATGATTTTATTATACACATTGTTACAACTGTAACGCAAAACTGCCAGTATAACGTTCATAAGCAGAGCTATAAATAAATGCTAATATTTATCAACTTCATGGAACCTGATAATAAGTTATACAGAAACTAGCTGATACCTGATATTTCACAATTTTTATGTGAAATAGCTTCTATTAATATGGGTACGCCTAACATGGGCCTGCTGATAGAAATTTCAATAAGAAATTGAATAATAGAATCCATACATTTTGTTATCCATAAATGCAGTAAGTGTTTATTACTGTGTACCACATTTTTAATAAGTAAAAACTTTAAACATTTGCCTTAACTAGGAGATCCTATGTTTCAGGCTTATTATTTATGTTTAATCACTAACTAATTAGTATGTTTATTTCTAAGCTATGCCCTTGTAAAATGTAAAAATTACCTGTCTATTAATTTTCAAATTGAATTTGTGTGTGTAAAACATAAATTGATCGATCTTAATGATAATGATTCTGATGTGCAGAAATTATTAGCCAAGTAGATATATTATAGTAATAATGAAGCTTTAGGAGCAGCTTTCCAATATAGAACACCTTTTTTATGACAGTAATTTAAGACAGTGTTTTGCACTTTATACGTTATACAATGGGGCATTGCAACATTCATTTGTTGTGCACAACATACATTTTATTATAAACAGAAGGTATATGGTCAACTCAAGTGTAATTGATGCTGTCCACTTAAAAGGCCACCAACAGTTGAGTCGAATATGAATGATGCATTGGCCACAGGCCTGAGGTTAACGATATTGATCAACGAAAAAACTGTAAGTAAACCAGGCGCAGTACTTAAATAAAACATAAATTTTAAAACTGATTTATACATTTATTTGCTGGTACATATTGTTTTAAATCAATTTAACAAAACAACAAACGAAACATGCAGCCAGGTACACCATATGCTTAATTCCGACGGCAAATGAATATCGAGACGCGGCGACGAAGCCCCATCAACGATTTCTTTCGTTGATAGCAGCAGACCCGCAGGCGGCCGTTACGGTCCATCGAAACAGTTGCCGAGGTTACATTCGTCAACATTCACATTCGATCATCGTACGCGGGGTAAGGATACTCGTAAGGATCTGGTGCAGCATTTATCTGTATTCAGCGAATACAGGCAGTGGTCGCCAACTATAGGCACATAGGCGTCCACATAGTTGTTTGGTCTAAATTCGACATGTGTGAAAATACTATTTTCACTGCGCTAGGAGAGCACCAAGATTATTATTATTTTCTTTTATACTCACTCGTACTCACTTGTGCCATCTCCAGATATATATATTAAATTCTAACATTAAGTTGACTAAAATTCGGGTGAAATATATAACAGCCACATCATACGTATGTATTTTAGTCACAGACAATAATTTGTCAACTACACATTAAGTTGAAGGTTCAACATCTCTGGTCGAGAAAAAATGTTTTATCAGGTTGTCATATCAGGTTTAGTAAAAATCTAACAGAAGTCATATTATTATAAACTGTAAAAATGTTATCCTATAATAACAATAAAAAATGCTTTTGTTTATTATTGCATTGTTTATAACAAAACACATTCTTGAAATCCTAGAAGTCGCATTATTATAAACAGTATAAAGTTAACCTATATTAAAAATAAAAAATGGTTATTGTTTGTAAGAAAACAAGAATACAACATTGAAGTCTTTGCATTTTAGAAATCCCATCAACTTTATGGTTTTAATATTGGAAAAGTAATAGAAATATACGAATTTAAATTCTTAACTTTTGGGTATTTTAGTGCCCATATTTTTACAAAATTACTGCCGCCGGCTACGACATCTTAGACAGCATTATCTCCTTGTTATATTGGACATAATATTTACTCTAACAATGTGTCTCAGAACATTTTTTATAGAATTGAGCTATAAACACTTTATACAGCTACCTTCACAACTTTCCATTACGGTCTTTTACAAGAAAAACATTCACAAAACTGCAAAATAAATTGTCTATTTTATGAATGGATTAAACCTGTAGATACCGGTATAATATTATATTTTACTTTATATAGTTGAATGTCATCGATACTTAAACCGAATTAGAGAAGACATAGTTGTGGAATATTTTTCTATGGTACCTCTCAACAACGGGGTAGACTGGGAGACACTTGTGGCCAGGAATCAAAACATTGAAAAATAATTGCATATAAATTATCTAGCTAGAACATGTAACTTATTATATTTTCATTGCCTTTTTTATTATTGTATTCGGTGTAAAGTATTGTAGTCGTTATTATTTGATTCACTTATTCAAAAAATTATTACCAGTTTTGGTATTTTCGGATTGAAATTGAGTAAATTCGAATGCAAGTCGAATTAGGTAGTAGAAATAAAATATAGTAGAAATATTTTTCTTGATTTCTAGCATTTGGATCCCAAAGACGATTATTTTTTTATTTTAAATTTTAGCATTCACAACGCTATTTTTGTTTAGTGCCTATTTTATTTACAAAGACAATTCTGTCACAATCAACCGGACAAGCTACTATTTTTATTCTTTTGTACCAGTTTCTTAGTGTTACAATTCTGCCATCATTATCGTCACGATTTTAAGCCTTGACACCCATTGTTTACATGTAATATAGTGTCTATTAAAGTACTAACATCCTATAACTTCCAATTCCAGGGACGAAAATTCATCGCACAAATAGACTGGTTTGTACAACATTATCAAGGTGATATTATTTTACAGGTATATTACTATGTTATTTAAGGTTGTATGTCTGCTGATACTATCAGAAAGTACAGAGCGTGGTTATAAAAATGGTTCGATTATTCACCAAATAACAATACATAATAAACACAGAAGTGTGTAACACAATTATTAGTATTATTTAATATTGGATTCATTATTGATTGCACAATATGAGCTAATCTCAAGGTTTGGTATCGAATTTAACTACGCCTTGGCGTAGACTTTTATTACTCAAATACAATGGATATCTTAGATTTCTTATTACTATTTATTAAATGTTTTCCAATTAGTCTTTTTTCCAACTTATCTTACTTAAAAAAAAACAAAAAAAAAAGTTTCACATTGAGGTACCTTGCCTATTGCACATAGAATGAAAACAATATAATCAATCAATTATTTGTTTAGTTCAAGTATGAAACATGAATTCTTCTTACTTTGACACAAACCATTCTATAATTACCTTCTTTTTCGAGAATGCTACGTTTTATTATTATAATAAACATTTCATAATCACTTCTTTTTATTTATAAATATAAAATAAAAATAGTAATACATATTAAAAAAAAAACTTATATGTAGAATAGATAATGGATTACTGAAATGTAAAATTCAATGATAGTAGAGTAGACTCAAGTCCATGGTAAATAGTTTTAGCACTCGACGTACGCCGATACCTATATAGGTATGTTATGGCTATATAGCCATAATAACATTTATTTTTTATTATAGAAATTCCACTTAACATGGCGGAATGGTAGATGATTTCACTATCTTTGCAAGATATCATCGATTAATGATAATTAAACTGAACAAGATTCGTTTTTCTAACGAATCTTGCTTATTTATTTTTTGGTACCAACCATCTGTAGGTACCATCTTTGCTTCCAAAACTTTAAGAATTATGTCAAATGTGACTGATTTTCTCTTTTAAATTTAAAAGACTAATTACACAAGTGATGATATTTCCATTTTCTTATATAATGCTTTAAACATCTACATGTGTTAATAGTACTTCTTCTTCTTAGCGTGTCGACTCGGTATATAATTATATTTGTGAGGACCAGAACTCAGCCACTGATATAGCATTGTCAGTGGCCTTGTAAAGATCCTCGCGTGTGCAGGTGTTGGGACACGCAGGGCATGACAGAAGATGTGCCATTGTCTGGGGGGAAATACCACACAGACATGCACTCTCCGAGCTGTAGCCCCACCTGAGCATGTTCTCCCTGCTTCGGCCCACTTGAGTCCTTAGTCTATTTAAGGACTTCCAAGTCGCCCAAGGTAGATCATGGCCAGGGGGGAGTTGTTCCGCCAGCTCAGTATTTGGGTCTGTGAGGTAATGTCTGTGGGTTAATAGTACTAATATTGAGGAAGAATCATGAAGTATAATTAATGATTAAACGAACTTACCTGTAAGTGAAGTTCTATCATAATTATACGAAGGATTCTTCCGAAGATATTAGTATAGAGTCCCACCCTCCCTACTGCTTATTGTTAATTACAATAAGTGTTCACCCACTGAAGAAAATGAGGAAATATCATACGATTTGGACTTTAAACTAAATGAAGGGTTGGCGCATAATAACGGCGAGGAGAATTCGAGCCGGAAATGTCAAAATATCTGTCAATTCTAAATCAAATACCTTCTCTTTTTAGGTTTTTTAGGTTATTACTCTAAAATAACGTGCTAAGTGGTGATACATGCAAGCGATACTACATGTGTTAATAGTACTAATATCTTCGGAAGAATCCTTCGTATAATTATGATAGAACTTCACTTACAGGTAAGTTCGTTTAATCATTAATTTGACACTCCTTTTTGGGCAGTCGTGTAAAAAAGCAATGAAATGTAAATATTTTTTAAATATATTTGGGTTATTTTATATAGGAGCTCGGTGGCGCAGTGGTTTAGCGCCTGGCCTAGCGATTGCGTAAGTTAAGCAACGTTCGCAAGGGTCGGTCATGGGATGGGTGACCAAAAATTTACTATCGCGAACTCCTCCGTGCTTCGGAAGGCACGTTAAGCCGTTGGTCCCGGCTGCATTTGCAGTCGTTAATACCCACCAATCCGCATTGGGCCCGCGTGGTGGGTTATGGCCCGTCCTCCTTATCCACCCATAAGGAAGGCCTGTGCCCCAGCAGTGGGGACATCAAAAATTGCAGATGGACATTTTATATCAATGGGAAAAAAATCATTGCTTCAAGTGGTATTTACTTAAATATAAAGTAATATGAATTAAAACACTAAAGTCATTGATTTATGTTATATTTATTTATACAACGTGTCACAAAAAACCTTTATAGCCGAATATGGTAGATAGGATATAGTACAATGCATAAATGCAACCCCTGAAAAATCACCACTTTTTACCGACTTCAAAAGGAGGGAGGTACTCAATTCGACCCGTTTTTTTTTTTTTTTTGTTATTTGTATGTACACCGATTACTCGAAGACGGCTGAACCGATTGAAATGATTCAAACGTTATTACATTAGGTAAACTCCCAAGTTGGTCCCATTTTTTAGGGTTCCGTAGCCAAAATGGCAAAAAACGGAACCCTTATAGATTCGTCATGTCTGTCTGTCTGTCTGTCTGTCTGTCTGTCTGTCTGTCTGTCTGTCTGTCTGTCTGTCTGTCTGTCTGTCCGTATGTCACAGCCACTTTATTCCGAAAGTATTAAGACTACACAGTTGAAACTTGGTAGGTAGATGTATTCTGTTAACCGCTTAACGAATTTAATACAAAAATAAGAAAAATAAAAGATTAAGGGGGGGCTCCCCATACATGGAACTGAAACTGAAAAAATTTTTTTTCTTCAAACCAACACGTGTTGGGTGTCTATAGATAGGTCTTTAAAAATGACATTGAGGTTTCTAAGACAACTTTTTCTCAAAGTCGACTGTTTGAAAGATATTCACCGCCAAAGTGGTAAAATGTGTGTCCCCCCCCCTTTAACTTTTGAAATAAGAGAGTGAAAATTTTAAAAAAAATATATGCTGTAGATCTTAATAAACACTTTCAACCAAAATTGGTTTGAACGAGATATAGTAATTAGTTTTTGAGATATAGCACATTTTCCAAAACCGCAAATATAACTTTGTCATTCATACCAACACTGTGAAAAACAAAGTTATTTTTGCAGACGAAAAATGATAGGTGGTATTAAATATAGTATGGTATAAGGTAACTACGGAACCCTATGGCGCGTGGCCCGACACGCACTTGGCCGGTTTTTTTAAATTTTAAAAGGGATATCTTAAGTGTAGATCTTTAACCGACTTAAAAAAAAGGAGGTTCTCAGTTTGACCCGCATGTATGTATGTTTCTCCGCGATTAACTCACGTTTGGCTGAGCCGATTTTTCTACCTAAATAATATACCTACACTACCTAACGAAGGGTAACTACACTAAAAATTAAAAAAATAAAAATTGTTTAAAAAAACAAAAAACCGACTTCAAAAAACCTACCTCTAAAAAGCAAGAAATAATATTCGTAATAATAAAAACACGTCTATTGAAGTCGGGTGGGGCTTTTAGAATAAAAAAACAAGGAATTTGTACCCCAGCCCCACCCGACTTCAATAGACGTGTTTTTATTATTACGAATATTATTTCTTGCTTTTTAGAGGTAGGTTTTTTGAAGTCGGTTTTTTGTTTTTTTAATCAATTTTTTTTTTTAATTTTTTTTATTTACATGATAAACTGCATAGTGGCAACTCTAGTGTGTTGTGTTTTGCTTTAATGGGATTTTATCGAAAACAATAGTCTATTTGCGTCTAGGGTTGTCACTTTGCAGTTGAAACACCGTTGTATTTAGGGATGTTAAGTATGTTACTAAATTAAATTCATAAAAGCAATTTCAAATATCTGTCTAGTTTGCATTTATATATCTGTCTAGTTTGCATTTATATAAGTAGTTTTTGTCCGCGTCTTTTTCTGATTTCTTGTGTATCCTTCTAATTGTGAAGGAATTTTTGAAATTGGATGAGTAGTTTCGGAGATTACTTCCTACATACCTACAACATTGTACCTACTAAGTAATTATTATTTATTTGAATATTTACCTATTTTACTGAAGATGATTTGCAGTGTATGTACACTACAGATCAAGAAAAAAAATCTTGTTCTGTGATGATCACACTCAACTCTATAGGACCTAAATAAACACTCGTATTGTTTTCAATATCCGTTATGCACCAAACCTTCAGTACCAACCAGGGATTGAAATACTGTTAAAAAAAATAACGTTAAAAATACCGTTAAAATATTTTATCGGTAAATTTACCGGTAAAAATAACGTTAAAAATATTTTACCGGTGAAATTAAAGTTAAATATAGCGTTAAATTTAGTACCGGTAAAATTATCGGTAAAAAAATTAACGTTATTAATTGGAATAACGTTAATTTTAAAGTAACGGTAAAAAAAGGAAGAAATAACGTTAAAATTAACGTTATTTCAGTAAATAACGTTAAATTTAACGTTGTTTCTCAAATTAACGTTAAAATTAACGTTATTAATGACATAACGTTAATGTTAAAATTAACGGTAAAAAAAGTAAGAAATAACGTTATATTCAAAAATAACGTTAACATTCCCTGGTACCAACTATAGGTACTATTTTTTATGATCGCAAACCACTCACTTGTGTCTACAAACTCGATTGGAGACAAAACGCGAAATTCGTTTGACATCATCGCATCGGGATAACCTCCCACGCGAAACGTGTCGTTTAAATAATCGATGCATTTACAGACAAAATTATAAGACGTGAATAATAGCTTAGCCAAATGGAAAAAAGCATTTTATGTTAATATAAATTACATAAATTACGAATGGATTTCGAATTAGGTAACTAATGAAAACCTCCGTCCCCAATAGATATTTCTAAGATTATGAGCAGTGTTGCCAACTCCAATCTAGACTAAAACTGTAAACAAGCTTTCAAAAAGCTGTAGAAAACTGTAAAACTCTACTTAAAAAACAGTATATCTACAGTTTTTCTTAATTTGTATTATTTAATAGAAAAAAACAACATAACAAAGTACGAAAAATAAACTCGTATTGGTAAATCAACATAAAATCTTATCAAATTTACGTTTCTTTTACTAAAACTTCCTCATTTGAACATCCTCTTGATTTTAAGTTTCATTTTTATTTTTGAAATCGTACATATTTTTATCAAATATCTTTAAATGGTTATTGGTAGCATTAAACTCAAAACAATATTTAGTTTTTAATTTTGTACCTATGTAAAGTGCCTTTTATGGGCTATTTTACTGACTGTTACGGATGCCGGCCGTAGAATTTGCTAAAACCAAGTTGGTATGGGTTATGCAGCGAATAAAATAGATGACGCTAGCTCAATAAAGAAAAAACTGTAGATTTGGATGTCTAAACTAACAACTGTGAAGATATCGAAAAAACTGTAGATCTACCAGTTAAAACTGTAGACCTGTGGCCCTACCATGAGTTGATGCAAACTGTTTACGTTACAGTAAACTGTTGGATATACTGCTCACAGTCAATACGAGTGAAAGAGAGAAAACGATTAGTTTACTGTAACGTAAACAGTTTGCAGCAACTCATGGTAGGGCCACTGGCTACACTGATTACGAGTATCTATGAAATCAATGCCTTATGTATGGCGCTTTTGCACGTATACGTATTCGGTAGGCTTTTTTTTATGTACACAGGGGTAGTGCTTGGCCTTCACCTCACCTGATGTTAAGTGACGATAAGGCTGAAGGTGGAAGCGCACTACACCCGGAATCCTCATCACTGAGGAACTAGCTATGTTATCTTTAACTGCCGGAATACAACAATATTTAAATTGTTGTTATGGTGTCAGACTTAGGTAAGATCAGGGTTGCCACCCGTCCCGATTTTGCCGGGACAGTCCCGATTTCGATGAAATTGTCCCGTGTCCCGACGATCCATCAGTTTTGTCCCGATTTTTGATGAGAACACGCAATCAAAATCAGTGTTGATAAAAAAATGGGTCGAAATATTTAAAAGCATAAAGGACAGCAAGTTAAATGCCTTATTTTGCTTTGTATCTCGTTAAGTATACCGCCTTCGATGTTGAGCCAGTATTTTCCCATATTTATTTTTATTTATATTTATTTATTCAAAATACTTACAGGCTAACAGAATATTCCAAAACGCCAGTAAGCTTAATCTAACAATAATATAAATGAATGAATTAAAGTTTACCATAATTACAAATACACTAACAATATAATAATCATACCATGCAAAATAAAATTAAAGAAAATGTTCAAAGAAAATAAAATAACAATAAGAAGCAATTGTGTCAAATTAAAAAATAACTATGAAACAAAGGGTCTACTACTAAGTCAAATTATGATTTATAATGTCAACAACTAAAATTAGGTTATACTAAATTGGTAAACATACACAAGATTTAGATAAATGTCAACTTTACAATATTTACAGTAGTTATGTCAATGAAAATGTTACGTCAGTCGTATAATTTTATTAAATGTCAGTCAATATGCACGCCCTTCAAATAAAAATGGAATTTATTAATGATATGTCCTAATTGGTCAAAGAAAATGTCAATGTCATTGTGCTGGGTGAGCAAGTCTCCTATACAGCGCAGTGCGCGTGTGGTGGGCGCATACTTGGCGCGCTTAGTACGTGCCGTCGACTGGGCCAGCAGTCGCGGCCTGCGGCGCGGCGCGATTTGACCATCCGCATCCCGAGGAATATTTCTCGGAACCATCAGCCGTATCTGTTCCAATATTACCGGACTATCTACTTTGTGGTGTATGATAGACAAATAGTGTTTCAACAGCAGCATTAGTCTTCTGAGTTTCAGGGTGTCCATATCCACCATACCCCAAAACAAACATAGACGGATAAAGATACGGGTAATAACCATAACGTTGTTTGTAGAGCCAGCGTGCAAACTTGCGTTGAATTTTTTCCACTAAAAGCGCATATTTATCCTCATATAGATCCCAAATCACAGCGCCATATTCTAATTTGCTCCAAACGTATGCAGTGTATAAAACTACTGCAACCTTCGGGTTGTCAAACTGGGCCGTTTAAATGATCTAATGTCAGAAATCGTTGCTCTGTAGAATTTAATGAAAGCTGAATTGCAAGATCCACCCCCCTGCTTTCTTGTCCCGACTTTTATATTCCTAAAGGTGGCAACCCTGGGTAAGATACGATACCTACGATAGATAACGTACTAGCCAGATGGCGGACTTGGAATAAGCCCTACCACCAACCGAACCGAGTAAATATTGTACTCCCCCTGGGAATCGAACCCGGCACTCCTGCGTCTTACACGGGTGGGCGAACCACTAGACCACAGAGGCGGTTGAAAGGCCTATCATTATTATTATAATATATTATTACTAACGAATTTGTGTATTGACATCAATAATTGTACAACTGCGAGTGTCACTTGAAGATCGGTAATAAGCCTGCGTGTTCGTTTCTGATCTGGGGGTCAAGTCTGCTAAAGTTTTCGTCAAAATCGCAGTTCAATGGTGTTCTAATGGTAATGCTTTTTGACACAGTTCTTGTTTCTTAAACCCAAAATCAAGACATAATATGTTTCCGTATTGGGTTTAAGAAACACAATGTATTTCAGTTTAAACCTAAAAATTCTAAACCTAAAAATTTTAAACCTAAAAACGTCGGGCGCGTTTTGTAAAATTTATCATCTATATTGTCAATCTGTATTCTATAGCATAGGCCCACGTTTTTAGGTTTAATATTTCAGTGGGTATAGCACATGAGTAAAAAACTTAAACGGTATAGGGTATTAGGATTATAAATATTTACAGAAGAATTTATTTTTCTACTTTTTAGTTTGTTTTTACTACTCCGTTTTAATGTTTTAGTCAGATTTTTTTGTAATAATTTAGTCCGTTTTAAAAACGTGTTTATAAAAATGTTTTTTTTTTCAGTAATTTTTTGTAATAGGCCCTCAGAATCGAACTCGAGCCGAATACTGTATAGGTACTTGCAAAAGCGCCTTTGAGGAGCCTTCAAATTATGATAACAAATAAGTATTATTAGAATAGAAGTGCCACTGAAGAGGCACAGGGCTTTTGGATATTGTACGAAAATTAGTAGCGGAACGGCTGTATAGTAATTAGTAGCCAATCGCTTCTGCACATCTCAATTTAAGACCACGCTTCGAGTAGTCGTCTGCGAACTGTAGGATCTATTGTTCCGCATCTTATACTTCGCGACAAACATACCTATTTCAGCCATTATTTGAATAGAATGGAAAGTCAACAAGTGCGTCCACTAATCCGCATTGTAGCAATGATATATCAATATATCTTTGCATTGTAAACGCAGAATCAGCTTTTTTTGTTTGATGCGATGCTGCTTTTGCGTATGCCGATCAGCGGTATCCGCTACTGCCGTGGGTAACGGTATACCCGACCGATATCCCAATTTTGTATGGCATTACCGCAGCTGTTGCGGAACACCTTTGAATCGGGATATCGTTATCGCCACCGGCACAGGATACCGGTCAGATTTGAGTAGGCCTTAAAGTGTGTTGGGGTCATAATAAAACCTTTTTTTGCAGGTACCATAGAAGGGTTTGATGCTGTGATAGTGTCCGATGTACCGATGGGCTCGGGCCTGTCCAGCAGTGCATCGCTAGAGGTCGCTGTCTTCACTCTGCTGGAGCAACTCGCTGGCATTATGGTAGAGTAAGTCTGTTACAGATGTGCTATATAGTTAGATGCTCTAACATTATACTAACATTATGATTATGATTATGCTCTAACATTATGATAAGTTTCTTGCGCCCGTTCTTCTTGTCAGCTAAAAAAGTCTGGAACGGGTGGTAGGAAAATATAGACGATTCAAAAGTACTTAATAATTAAGTTTATTTGAATAAAGCTTATTTGACTTTGACTTTGACTTTGAATACAACGTGTTACAATAAACCCGGATGCCCGATATGGTAGATATAGAGACCATTAAACAGAAATGGCGGATAAACTCTGAAATGGCGACAAAAAATCAGCTGTTAGAAAATATCAAAATGTATGAAACAGCTGATCTTTAGAGTTGGTCCTTTAATAAAAGTTGGTCAGTTTGATTGTGTCCCTTATTCAGCTTTAGGGATTTTTCAAAATACATTGTACCTATATATGTACCCTACCTAGGTTAGTTAATTTTGAAATAAAAAATAGCACCTGAGCATTTCCGGTCATTGAAACTCAATAATAATGCCTCGATCTAGGGCACTCCTACTGAGACAAGACTTATTTTCAAAGACACTCTCTTTGATGACCATAAAATATGCAAGACCAGTCAGTATTAAAGCATAACGCTTGAGTTCCCACTGGCTTGTGACAAAACAGGTTTCATAAAAAACTTTATCTTCCTTCGTGTATTGTGGTCATTGAAATACTATTAAATTAATTAAAAGTTAAACATTTGTGTACTCTGGGCGACAGCGTCGCTTAACCAGTTAACAACAAAATTCGTTTAGGCGTGTGTCTATCGCCCCTGCACGTATGTTGTGGCGGGGCGCGGCGTGCCGGCGATTTTAAGCTTAGGAACATAATATACAGGGTGTCCCCTTCGATCAAGGATGTCCCAAAACATTGCCACACAGAGGGAAAGTACCTTTAATATTGAAGATAGGAAATTGTACCGAAAGAAGACTTCATTTTGATTTAAAAAATAATTCGAACTACATCAAAGATTTTAGAAAAATCGTATACCTTAACCAGGAATTGAACCCACCAAATATGAAAAAAACACATTTTTATTTTTACGATACCAATCGAAAGGGTTACTCATTAGGATTATTTTTTCCAACATCTTAAACAAGAGGATGACCATCAAATTTTACATTTAAATTTAAATAATTACGTATTGCATCAGTTTGTATGGGAACGTATGCGATTTTTAAAAAAATCTGTGAATGCAGTTCAAACAAAATGAAGTTTTCTTTCAGTAAAATTTCCTATCTTCAATATTTAAGGTACTTTCCCCCCATGTGTCAAAGTTTTGGGACATCCTATATAATAGTACTAACAACGTCCTTAGGTGCTAGTACTTATATCTATTCTGTGCCTTAGGAGGGGTTAAGCGTCACTGTTGCCCATGGTAAGTACCCATGATACCTAAGTACCATTACCATTGCCTAAAGCGATTGCTATTTAGGTGTTTTAGGGCTAAAATCACCTTTTCTGTGCTATTGTTCTGTTAAATTGATATAAGTGATATTTCGAATCATCATATTGTTTTTTGTAAGCAAACTATCTTACTACTCATTATTTCATATTTAGAGTAGAAACCTGAAGCCTGTTCTAGAGTAGGAACCCCCCTTCCTACGCCAATGGTCTCAAGTCTGGGAGTTTGTGTTACTGTCTTTGTTTCTGATATCCTGGTATTAGTTTATTATCGTTAAAAAAATTCTATTCCTATTAAGTATAAGTACCATATTTAGACGAAGTTCAAATCTATTCCCAAAAGGTTCGTTTATAAATGGTATTCGTTCGGAATAGAAAATTAATTAGGTACGTTAATAAACAAATAACATTGGTATTATGGAAATTAGAAGGCACATGATAAATTTCTCCCGTCAATTTACTGAAAAGATGGATCACGTTCATCAGCTTTCACTTATACAGTGCCTTTGGTCTTGAACTAGCGATAATTTAAAGGCGTGTAATACACCTAATTTTATCGACAGAAACACCCACATGTTGGGGTATTTCCCCACTCCTGTTGGAATGGCCGCCATTTTAAATTTGACTTTTTATTTTAGATGATCCTGCAGAAAAATATTAATTTCTCCGGATTTAGAAGTCCTACAGTTATAACAAAAAAATTTTTCGAAAGCTAGTAATATCACCTATCAATTTAAAAAATAAAATGTTTAAATTTTTGGTTCAAATACGTCATAAAAAATTACTGAAATAAAAGTTTATACGAAATTTGTGGGATTTTTTTGAGTTTTTATTTCATTTCTCAAAAACTAGGACATTAAAATTTATTGCTCTATGTTGCATATTTCGAGAGCTATTGTTGTTTGAATATGACCCTTACAAACACTAAATGGTTATTTTCGAAAATAAAAAAAATAAAAACTTCTAAGAACTAGATTTTATCATTTGATTTAATTAGTATTCAGATAATATTATCAACCTTATTTAAAATATGTTCAAAATGCTTGTAATTATGTCCATCTTCGAAAATAATCATTTTTTGGTTACGTAAGAGTCATAGTTCAAATAAAAATAACTCTCGAAATATGCAACATAGAGCAATGAATTTCAAAATTGTTTTGTAGATAATATCTCTGTGTATTTGAATAGTGCAAAAAAAGTGGACATTAATGTCCTAATTTTTGAGAAATGTAATAAAAACTCAAAAAAATCGCACAAATTTCGTATAAAATTTTATTTCAGTAATTTTTTATGACGTATTTAAACAAAAAATGTACACATTTTATTTTTTAAATTAATAGGTGATATTATTAGCTTTCGAACAGTATTTTTGTTATAACTGTAAAACTTCTAAATCCTGAGAAATCAATATTTTTCCGCAGGATCATCTAAAATAAAAAGTAAAATTTAAAATGGCGGCCATTCCAACAGGAGTGGGGATTGACCCCAACATGTGGGTGTTTTTGTCGATAAAATTAGGTGTATTACACGTCTTTAAATTATCGCTAGTTCAAGACCAAAGGCACTGTATAGTATTATACTAATTAATTAGTAAACTAATTGAAAATAGAAAGCAAATACCAAAATTAAACAATTCTAGGGCTGTACCGGCTAACGCATCGAACTTCGGCAAGTCTGCCGGGCTTCAAATTAAAATAGATAAATCGAGCCCCAATCAGGCCAAAATGGCGAACTCCAATTCTTGATGTTACACGAACATCGATATCATTCCAAAAAACTTCGGCAAATAGTACATTACGAAATTCCTTATTTCGATTTAAGTATCTGTTTTAAGTTGAAGCTCAGCAGACCCGCTGAAGTTCGAAAAGTTAGCCGGTAGGGCCCCTGTAGGCTTTGACCCTTAATGGTTTTCACAGTTCAGAGGGCAAGAGTAAATAAGACCCGCGATATTCAAAAAGATCATAAACCTATTTGCCCCAGTGTTTCTGTACCCAACTTTCAGTGCGTTTATTAGAGGTAGGGTTGCCAAAACTTACTTTCAGTGCGTCTATTAGAGGTAGGGTTGCCAAAACTTTCAAAGACCAATACGGAACGTTTAAAAAAGGTGAATCTACGTTTTTATTCGAAGTACCTAGGTAATATTACCATATACAACGTGAAATTTTAGTGATTTGGCTTCCGCAGTGGGCTGGTTCCGCTCATGATTATAATCAGAGATTATATGCAACATAAAAAGCTCAAAATATGTATGCAAATGAAGAATGCAAGAAAAAAACCTAAAATATGCACGAAAATCCATAAAAAGGGCCAAAATATGCAACATGAAATAATAAAAAAGACTTTTTTTAAGGTATTTTATTTCAAAAAGGTATTATTACTCGACGATAACAATCGTATTTGCAAAAATATCAATTTGAAAATATATTTTTCATTGAAATTTACCTTTCAAAATGTAGACGACTAAGTACTGTTCCAAATGTTATCATAATTGTGTGTCCAACTGTCCACTGAGGTGACTGGGTAGAATTTAAATTTAGATGCCTTGTTTGGACATGTTAGACATCAGCCCCCCTACAATGACTGTCAAAAGTAATATTGAAGCGATGTTGTGATAGAGATGGCGCTATACGCGATGTATAGCTCTGTCTCTATAACAACATTACTTTGAGCTTGCAGTACGGCCACTGAATGTTGAACGAGATCAAGTGTAAATATGCATGACTTCAATTTTTTTTGGTAAAATATGCAACTACCACTGAAAAGGGGTTAAATAAATATAATACATTTGTAAATATAAGGTCCTTCTTAAATAGTGCACATAATTTTAAGGGGTCAATGTACTCATGCATACAAACAACTTTTACTATGGGACCAAATTGAAATCGCGAAAAAAAAAATCAGCTGTTCCATAGAAAATTTAAAATCGAATAGATCAAAATGTATGGAACAGCAGATTTTTTTTCGCGATTTCAATGTTGGTCCCATAGTCAAAGTTGTTTGTATGCATGAGTACATTGACCCCTTAAAATTATGTGCACTATTTAAGAAGGACCTTATATATACCGGTCTTTAATTATAAGCAACTTTTACTATGGGGCCAACTTTGATATCGCAAACTAAACTGTTTCATACATTAAGGTCGAGTAAGTATTGCGCTTTTGTATGGAAAAGCAGATTTTTTCTCGATACTATTGTGCCTATGTCACTGACCTGCATATATTTACACTGGACAGGCTTATGTCAAACTGTTTTTGTGCCTATTTGATTTCCGCCATTTTGGCGCTGTAGGGTAGGACGTAGCATGAGCATAGCGTGCGTACATGGTACTAAAGTTTGAAGTCTGGAGAGACCATCACGGCAACCATATTAATATTGTTCGTCAAAATTAGTTCTTTAGACGCACGCTAGTGGCGTTTCCAGACCCCCCACCGCAAATTACTCTGAGTTTGAGTCCACTATGGAGGAAGTCTTAAAAATGACCTGTAGGAAGAATAAAAAAGTCGCGATTTGCGGAGATTTTAATGTCGACATCTTAGACCCTAAATTAGCCAAACTGTCGAGTAGGTTCATAAACTTATTTAAATCATTTAATTTGCTACATATTTTTAATGAACCAACGCGTATCACACCCACATCGGCAACCTGCTTAGATAATATTTTCTGTAACTGTAATGTCATTGAAAAATCAATTTTAAATTGTATTAAATCCGACCATAGTGGACAATTAGCCTCCATTGAGCACCATCATGTTCCACCTAAACGGGAAATAATGTGTAGGCCAATAAAAAAACACTGTATTGAAAAATTCAGAATCAATGTCACAAGTAAAATTGAAACATTACCAGAACCAAATTTTGAAGCCAATAACCTATATAATCATTTATTTAGCATAGTTCAAACTGAATTTAGTGAAACTTTTAAACAAAAAGTGATCAAATGTAATGATAGTACGAAATTTAGTGACTGGGCCACACCCGGTATATATAAGAGCAGAAGGAAATTATACGAACTTTATGCAGAGAAAGCTACTTCTTGTGATCCTAACTTCATTGAATTTGTCAAGAAGTATTCACAAACATTCAGAGAAGTTTGTATCTTAGCAAAGTCCAAGTACTTTTCAAATAAAATTAAATTAGCCGACAATAAAATTAAGGCTACTTGGAATATTATTAATAAAGAAACGGGCAAATCAAAATCCAATATAAATTCCTTCTGTTTAAAAACTGGTGATCAAACTTTTGAATCTGACAATGAGGTCGCTAAAGTTTTTGAAGATTTCTTTGCTAGAATACCTGCAGAAACTACCAGTACTCTTAGTGCTTGTCCCAACATCGCTGTCTCCCTTCTGGAGTCTAGTGTTGATAAGTGCAATGAAAGTTTTTCCTTTAAATATATAAATAGTGCAGATATCATTAAAGCTTTTAAAACAATTAATGTTAAAAAAACAGAAGATCTTTGGGGCATGTCAACAAGCATTATTAAATCAATAATTGATATACTAGCCCCTTACTTGGCTTTTATTTTTAACAAATGTATTGACGAAGGGGTCTTTCCTGATCTAATGAAAATAGTAAATTGATTCCTCTTTTTAAATCTGGGGATAAAAGTGACCCAGCTAACTTTAGGCCAATATCTATACTACCAGCACTTAGTAAAATATTTGAAAAAATTATATATTCCCAATTATTAGATTACTTCACATACAATAATATACTTCATAAAAATCAGTTTGGATTTTCCAAGGGTAAAAGTACTACTGATGCTGGAATTGCACTTCTCAAACATATTCTTGACGCTTGGGAAGAAAAGCAAGATGTAATTGGCATTTTCTGTGACCTTTCTAAAGCATTCGATTGTGTTGATCATCAAACACTATTAAAGAAGCTAGAACATTGTGGTGTCTCTGATAAATCAGTTAGTCTTATGAAATCGTATTTGTACAATAGAACTCAGAAAGTAGTGATTAATAGAACTGAATCTACCGGAGCCCCCATCAATATGGGTGTGCCACAGGGATCAATATTGGGCCCATTGTTGTTTCTAATTTATATAAATGACCTTCCCAACTACGCGAATAATTTATGTGAGACAGTACTATTTGCGGATGATACTTCATTAGTTTTTAAAGTAAACAGAGGTAATAACTGTTCGGACGAAGTAAATAGTGCCCTCTCTAAAGTTTCATACTGGTTTAATAGTAATAATTTAGCACTTAACCCCAAAAAAACTAAATGTATTAAATTCTCATTACCTAATGTTGAGCAGACAAAATTAAATATTAATTTGAATGACGATGAAGTCGAGTTTATTGAGAGTACTAAATTTCTAGGTATCACACTAGATTCTCGACTGCAATGGGATCCACATATTGAGGCCTTGTCAAGTAGACTTAGTTCAGCGGCATTCGCTGTTAAGAAAATAAGGCTTTTAACTGATATTGAAACGGCAAGGTTAGTATACTTTAGTTATTTTCATAGTGTAATGTCATATGGACTGCTATTGTGGGGCTCAGCTGCCAGTATTGAAAATATTTTTGTACTCCAAAAAAGAGCTGTTCGCGCCATATACAATCTACGGCGAAGAGATACCTTGAGAGAATTGTTCAAAGAAATAAATATTTTAACTTTGGCAAGCCAATACATTTATGAAAATTTAGTTTATGTAAGGAAACACTATGATTCATTTGCTAAGAACAGCAATATTCACCAGTTTAATACAAGAAATAAAGATAAACTTGCCGTTCCAAGATTTAGGCTTGCAAAAACTAGAGGTTCATTTATGGGGAAAGGCATAGCTTTTATTAATAAAGTTCCACAACAAGTGATTGATCTTCCTTTGCATGAATTTAAAAACCATGTTAAAAAAACGCTCATGGGTAAAGGTTATTATAAAGTAGACGATTATCTTAAAGATCAAAATGCGTGGAAATGATGTAACACATAACTTGCTACTATAAGTACTTTGTTGAAGTAATATAACAATAAGTCTATGTTGTGGCCAATAATCCTGTCACCCTGTTGTAATTATTTGGAAACGATATATTAAAGTTTGTAAATATCGTTACTTATGGCTGTTACAGCTGATAAGTTTCTTGCGCCCGTTCTTCTTGTCAGCTAAAAAAGTCTGGAACGGGTGGTAGGAAAATATAGACGATTCAAAAGTACTTAATAATTAAGTTTATTTGAATAAAGCTTATTTGACTTTGACTTTGACTTTGACTTTCAAATAGGCACAAAAACTTAGCTGTCAAATCATACAGACAGCCAGTCCAGTTAAATAAAAAAAATTTTTTTCATGTCAGTGGCCTATGTAATCTATGTCCTTCTCTAAGGATTACTCTGTGCCTAATATCTCTATGCCTCATCAAAATTTGTTTGGTCTTGAAAATGTAGTCAATACCTAGTCAAACAAACGGATAGGTTACTTTCGCATTAGAATATTAAGTAGGCAAAGCAATCGTACTTACTTCAAAGCTAGGCGTGAAAAACATACACTTTAAGGGATCGGCTGTGTAAATACAGTTTGGAATAACACGACCCTCATTGACTGCCTTTCAATCCACTTGATTTAGGTCATCCTCCGTTCTCCATTTATTATCTAAAGTCATGGAGTATTTATTACTACCGACCCGCCCTCGCTTCGCTTCGGTTCCTTCCTTCTATTGCCAAATGCGACCTACCAACAACGCCAAAAAAGAAAAAAAAACCCACAGTCGTCACCTCCATTTGCTCCAAAAGTCTGTTTCCGTCCCGTTCCCGTCATGTCATCGGTGTAAGTAAATGTAAGAAACGCGCTTGAATTTATTTTCGCGCGCGTAATTTTTTTGCGACTACTCCTAAGCAGACGCGGCGAGGGACTTTGTTTTATATAATTGTATTATATAAACCGTCGGTTAAGAGGCTCATTTTTAATCTATCGCATATTGGGATCAGACCACATTGATTATCAAATATTGTTGTCTGGGTTGCGAAGTAGGAAGCTTCTGGTAGATATGCCACCCTGAATATATGGCCTCCCATACAATGGTCTCCAATCGCAAAAAATAATCGATCGAATATTGATATAAATGGTGAACAAAGTCTTACCGTGATTTAGGTGGCATTACTACAAACATGTACATCGGCTTGGTTAGTTTTCAGGAAGCATGCGCGCGGCCAGGTTTGAAACATAGCGACTTTTTCCAAAAAATATTGGACTACATATTGGCATGTAATGTAATTATATTAAGGGGGTGAGGCAGATCCCAGGCGTATAAAAAACCATAGCCTTGCGACGCTTTTAGGGAGCATCTAGGAGGTCAGGGCAGGTAAGTACATTTCACATAATACTCTTGTGATACTTGTTCCTTATTCGATCGATATGAAAGCGTCGAAAGGAACACAAAAATAGTTCAAGTAATGATGCCACCCACGACCCTGTTCACCATTTATATAAATATGCGATCGATTTTTTTTGCGATGGGTGACCATGTTCAGGGTGGCATATCTCCCAGAAGCTTCCTACTCGCAACCCAGACGATGATATTTGATAACAAGAAGCTAATGACTATCTTGCCAATTTGGTCTGGTCCCAATATGTGATGGATTGAAAATGACCCTGCCTGGTTGGCCGGCGGTCCATTAATGTGATGTTTTATAATATGTATTAATCTGCAGCCCAGTTCAGAAGGCCAAGCTATGCCAGAAGGCGGAGCACGAGTTCCCTGGCATGCCGTGTGGCATCATGGACCAGTACATAGTCACGATGGGCAGGAAAGACCACGCGCTTCTCATTGATTGCCGGTAAGGGTTTTTCTGGTGAGTTTTCATTTGGTTTGCCATATTCTTCATGCTTGGCGGGATGGCGATCGCAAGAGACCAAGAAGGCGATGCTGCCCGTCTTCTGCTGGCTGTGCACTTCCGATACTACGAGAGTAGGTAGCGCTATTATAAACTCGTACATGGCATATCTCTAAAGGGTTCGATCCCGGGGTCCCGATAAGCGAAATTTTCGGGATTAAGTTTTCATTATCCCGGAATTTTCGGGATTGGTATAATTTTAAAAAAGTTGCAAAATATTCTGCGTGGAGCGAAACGTTCAGTGCCAGTGCTCTCAATAAAATTGTTTGCCTATCATTTTTAATATAAAATACAAGAAAACCTTCGTGTAGGTATTTCATTCAAGCAGCATTACAAGCAAGCATTTCATTTTTACTGCTGCTGAACAAGAATGTATGAACATTCTTTAAGATTAGTTTTCTGAAGAAAACTAATATGAAAATTTAAGAGAATTTCTTCATATTTAAGAGAAATGAGACATTATGTGACCGATGAATATTATTTTCAAACAGTTTTTGCTAAGAAACTTTACTAATATTAACTATGTTTTTACATGAAAGCCGTGTCTATTTAGTCGATGTTAGAGAGGTTATTGTTAATTTTCTTTATTTACATACCTAGTTTGTTAGATAAATGTTTTTTCAATTTAGTGAAATTTAAAGAGATCTTACTCATTCTTGAAAAACGTTAACTTTAATGGAAAAAGTGTCTTAGTTACTCTAACCAGGCTTTAAGTCTGGTTAGGCCAGTTTAACTCTATGATTAGTTGAGTGATTGATTAGATTAGCTAGGTGTGTATTGTAACGTAAAATATGTTGGTTTTTGTTAAAATTTTGATTAAATACGTCGATTTTTTACCAAATCTTAATTTCGTTTATTTTTGACTATTTTCTTTTGTTGATTATTATAGAGCCGATTTTTGTAAGTTTTCCATATTTTTAATCTTAATCTTCAATGCCCAAATAATCCCGGGATTGACTAAATGTAATCCCGAAATCCCGGGATCAGAAATCGTTGGTTTGGATGAACAGGGTATTAACTCAAAAAAATAATCAAAACATCGAGATCTTTCTGATGAATAAGGTCTTAAAACGATCGGGGGCAAAATGGCGCGAGAGACAGGTAGTATTTCCGTCCTTTTCGCACTTTTAGACCCTAAGCTTTGACTAACAGAGTCTTATTCTGTCTTACACCGTGAAGCTAGTCGTCGTTTCTTGAACAGGGTATTTAAACCAAAAAGTGCTGAGTTCATTATAACTAAAGTTTTTTTAGAATTTTTATTTATTTATTTAACATAATTTAAAGGGCTTATGCCCTAATAGCCAACAAATAATAACTATAAATTAAATATTTATTTCTATTAAGTTTCCTTTTATACGATAGTTTTTAATTGACCTTTTTATGGCTATTACACTGTATAAGGAACTTTTTTGAGATACCAACTATGTTGCTCAAAGTTTTAAAAAAAAGTTAAAACTTTTTTTTCGAATATATTATGTTAAAAACGGTATTATACACCTTTCTGAATAATTTCAGGATTTTCTCAAAACTACTTTACTGAAAATAAGTAAAAAGTATTAAAAATATTGTCAAACGTAATAGGCTTTAAATATTTGTAGGTCATGTGAGCCAAATAATAATAGCGGCTAATATAATCCTGGACGAAACTTTAAAATAGCTCTCCTGAAAAATCTGTTTTTGAAATAATACCCTATTCATCCGGACCAACGAAATAAGGACTGGGATCGAATTCCCTACATATCTCGCACAAAAACGGATATTTTCTATACCTATGCTTTTGATACGTGTAGGTTATGTACTACATACATGTCTCATTCATATTTTACGAGTATATTTTTTGATCAAAGATATTTCTAAGAATTTTTCCAAGAAATATTTACCCAAGGCAATCCCAGCGGGCTTGATAAACGTGTTGAGAATGAAAAAGAAGCTAGAATTAACACAAATGGAAAGCTCGAAGAACAACGGATGGTTGTATTATATTTTTAAATCCTGATTATTTAATATATGAAAAGACAATGCCACTCTTCCATAGTAATCGGGGGGCTAATTGTCTAATTTTTAAAATATATCGCAATCGCTTTCGTTTGACAGATGGATATGACACATTGCTACATTTCTTTGGTAAGTTTTTATTTGTGCCAAAAAGAAGTTTCAATGGATTACATCATGAAAGCGATTGCGATAGATTTTTAAATTAGACAATAGAAAGGCTGGCCTAAAAACATGTGTTGTATAGAACAGTGAGTGATATCAATGAATAGATATTATTGTTACTAATAACTTTTACCAAGGTACAAAGAAAATATCTCCCGAAGGTATTAAGATACCTATTTAGTCACGCAAAATATAACAAAATATACATTTACTACACAGTGCAAAAATAAGCTAAAAAAGAATAATATCTCGCTATCCATGCGACACGTATCTTCTCTAGCTTCATTTTTATAAAGAGACTATACAAATCTGTCTCACCCATAAAAAGACATCATCAGTCAAAAATGTGATAGGTGTTTTTGCAAGTGGGTATGCACTTATTTCACTGACCTGCATATATTTACACTGGACAGGCTTATGTCAAACTGTTTTTGTGCCTATTTGATTTCCGCCATTTTGGCGCTGTAGGACGTAGCGTGAGCATAGCGTGCGTACGTGGTACTAAAGTTTGAAGTCTGGAGAGACCATCACGGCAACCATTTTCATATTGTACGTCAAAATTAGTTCTTTAGACGCACGCTAGTGGCGTTTCAAATAGGCACAAAAATTTAGCTGTCAAATCATACAGACAGCCAGTACAGTTAAATAAAAAAAAAATTTTCATGTCAGTGACTTATTTACTAGCATCATAAAACAGTGTTCAGCTAGCTTTTTCTGTTCTTTTCTTTCCTACGCTAGCAAATATACTTGTATGAAGTATGAAGCTACAGTTTTATACTGTAGTAGACAGATTTATTTCAAAATAAAAACTTTGTACTGTTCAAAATATATCGTCTTTAATATTTTGGATAACTATAACTTTTTATCTCCAGGACAGATTTTCTTGGTCCGATAGTAAAAGTTACTACCTAGTTACAATAATATCTATTAATTGATATAGGTTTTATTTTTATAGAACATTATAATATTTTATTGGGCCAGTTAGTTGCATTCTCTTTGCTAAGTTTAATAGTTACCGTATAAGTATAACTTATTATTTGAATAGTAATAGTAATACTAATATGGTTTGTTTATGAAGCGTAATAAATTTGTGTAATCATATGCCTGCATACATTTTTTCGCATTCTACAACAAGGCAGGGAAGACGTGGTTTGAAATAGGTACTTTTAATAACTTCACTTTTCACAACACTATCAGGTGGAATGGGGTCGCTTGCAGAAAATCTACGAAGATTAACTAAATACTGGTGCTACCATAGCATTTCATTTAAGGAATAAATTCCATTTGACAGGTCCCTAGAATCCACCCAAATTCCAATGAAGGCTGGGGATTCCGCGATCCTGGTGGTGAACAGCAACGTGAAACACCAGCTCACTGGCAGCGAGTACCCTCAGCGAAGGGCGCAATGCCAGGAGGCGGCTGACAAGCTTGGCAAACCTTCCTTGAGGACGGCCAGAATAGAAGACCTAGAAGGTAGGCATTCTAAGGATTATGGTGTCTATGGTATACTCGGTCTAGTGGTAATTCCAAAATTGTCGGAAAATTGCAGAACCGACCCAATATTCCCTCTTATCTATATAGGCAGGTAAAGTGTTTTCGAAATTGCAAGTCGAGTCACATGGAAAAGTGTTTCCTAAATTGCAAGTTCATTCACATGAAACAGGTAGTCCAATCAATAACCATATTTGTTGTATGAAGACTTCCGAATAATTCTCCTGTCTATGAAATTTGGCATGTGATGATGTTAGGTAATACAGATTACAGATGCACAATAAGCCAAGAAATTTTGTAACGAGAAGTTAGGTATTTTTACCAAAACATGAAAATCGCTTATATCTCTCTGTGAATATTTCCTCGGGCTAAAATACTTTCTGTATACGTACTTATGTACTAGTTCGAATAAGTATGTAAAGGAATCCAATCTTTTTTCGATTTAAGAAATAACTCAAATTTAACTTCTAACATTTTCCAATATATCTTCTATTGAAAAAAATATCTGCTGATTATTATTTTTAATATGTTTTTATATCCTTAAATATATTGCTTTGTTCAGTAAGTCAATAATTTTTCTTTTTTAATCATATTTTTTTATTTTTTGGTCTTAAGAGGTAATGTGAAAAATAGACGGTCCACTTTTATACGTTTATGTATAAATATGATTAAAGAAGAAAAGTTATTAGCTTACTGAACAAAGCTATATATTAAGGGTATAAAAACATATTAAAAAATAATAATCAGCAAATAAATTTGTCAACAGAAGATATATTGAAAAATATTAAAATTTAAATTTGGAGTATCTCTGAAATCGGAAAAATATTGGATTCCTTTACATACTTATTCTAACTAATACATAAGTACGTATACAGAAAGTATTTTAGCCCGAGGAAATATTCACAGAGAGATTTAAGCGATTTTCATATTTAGGTAAAAATACCTAACTTCTCGTCACAAAATTTATTGGATTATTGTTCATCTGTAATCAGTATTACCTTACTTCATCACATGCCAAATTTCATAGACGGGAGAATTATTCGGGTTGCATAAGCCCCGTTGATTGGACTAAGGGGCCCTACCGCCTAACTCAAAACTATAGCGATAGCGATACCAAATGCACTGTCCGTCCTTGTCATATTATATTATAACACAATGACAAGGGCGGACAGTGCATTGACGTCATAAACTATAGCAATTTGAAAGAAATTTGAGTGGGTATATTTATTGAAGCGCGAAATTCTGCGCTATCTCGTAGCAAGAAATGGTAATGAGACGAAAAGTCCAACAAGGTTTAATACTATTTTCCTCAACCGGATAATTCTAAGCCCAACCATATCGTATGGAACTATGGAGTTGTTAATCCATCACGTTCGGTCCTAATCCCGTCAACTGATACTTAGTTCATTGTATTTCCGCAAATAACTTCGAATATTCGGTATTTGGGTTGATGAAAGAAGTGATGGTGACGGCAATGGGAGCTGTGTTATAATAATGTTCATACAATTTTCTTAGCATTGTAATTAACAATTAAAATTCCAACATTGTAATTTCAAACAATAATCATTTAAGTTTATTAGTATTATATACATATTAGTAAAGATAATAATATTATAAATGCGAAAGTCCGTTTGTTTGTTTGTTTGTTACGCCTTCACGTCTCAACTACTGAACCGATCGTCATGAAATTTTGCATACACGTTGTCAGGGGTACAGAGAAGGACATAGGGTACCATTCATCCCGAAAAAAAGTATTGTTCCCGAGGGATAGCAAAAAAACTTTCCACGCAGACGAAGTCGCGGGCGGCAGCTAGTATTTAATAAATGTAGAATTCATAACAAAGTTCATAAGTTTACAGCCAAATGTGTAACTTAACTACATTAATTATGTCCGGTTCACATTATTCCAGTCCAGTAATCCAGTCTAATGTAGACAAGATTCTATCTCACTAGAATGGATATGTAGGTACTATGGGCAACGCCAGTTAGCAAGAAAATTCGTGTGCGCGCGTATTGCCCCTGCACGAACTAAACGTATGTACTTAAGGGCCCTATCACATTTTTTCGTCGAAATTTCGATTTTGACGGATTTAAGCGCTACAACCTAGAGAAACCTTTGGGTCTACTAAATACATTTATATGTGTTCGCGACAAAAAGTAATATGATGATACACTGGAAAGTTAAAGGGTTAGCAAGGAAAATTAAAGTTGGTGATTTCTTAGAGTCAAATTTGAATATACACAGAAAGAAAAACAAGTACAAACAACAAATAAAAGCGTGAAATTTGATTTTCGTATGAAGTAAAGATTATTCTCATATAAATTTTACGTAATAATAATTATGTATCTAGGAGAAATTCACAGTTAATTCTGAGCGTTTTTAGTAGTTTTATGGTTTTTGATTGGGATTTTTTTTCACATATTCCATACATAATTTCAAAATTTCAAGGCCGCTATGATCTATTCGACTATATAAGAGATAGTATTCAATTTTTTTTATTTCATTTGTTTAGCACAGTAGTTCAATCCATGACCCCAAAAAAGTGCCTTCGCGCAACTTATGAAAATCTTTCTCTGCAATTTCGGGTTTAATATTATAAAGTTAAGCAAATTTTCAAAAAAGCGAGGCCGCTATGATCTATTCCAATAGCTGTTCTACACTATTCAATAAGTCAAAACTGTTAATGTATTGTTGTTTCTGAGATCGAGAACCCCAAAATTGGCCATTTTACGCAAAAATCACAGTTGAAATGTAATATGCCTCTTAAGACGGCGCGGCCGGCGTGCAAGCGATTTTAACTTTAGGAGTGGTTAAGCGACGCTGTTGCCCATGGTACCTATAGATGTTGGCTGACTGGCCAATGCCGGCTTATATTATTCCACCACTGGAGTCAACTGCTGGACTGGAATGCTTACTGGAATAATGCGGGACATTATGTATTGTCATGTCTCTCGTTTTCAAACCTAACTTAACCTTGTTTCAGAATTGAAAAAGGCAAACTGTGATAAATTGGTGTTGATGAGAGCGGAACACGTCGTAGAAGAGATTTGTCGGACTCAGGAAGTCGCAAAGAGTCTTTTAAATATGGACTTGAAAAGAGTAAGCATTGTTTTAATGTGTTCGAAGTATGAGGTACTGTAGTGAAGTATACATTTAACTTTTACAAAAAAAAAATATTATTACGTTGAAACACCAGGTATACTCGTATTCATCAAGTGAAGCCCCATCTTAATTAAATTTATTGTTCGCTAAGTACTTATTTATTGTATCGAAAATTTAAATGTACAAATTAAAACTAAGGTTGTTAAGTTTATTTAAAAACAATAACCTCAGTAAAATATACACACATCACATTTGTCTAGGGATACAGGTGTTATTTTCATACAAACGAGGTAACTTTGAAGCCTTGGTTTCCTGCCAGGGATGTACTGTGCTGTGATCTGATGACCGGCTATCCAGTGAGGGAATAGAGGAGATTCAGATCGCTATACACACCCATCTGATCTGACCAGCATTCTAAAAACGTAATGGACATGTTTATAAAAACCGCGAAAATAGCATGAAAATGTATGGAAATCCTCAAACTGAGAACTCTGACCCATTAATCTTTTAGAATGCTGATCAGATCAGTTGGGTGTGTATAGCGATCTGAATCTACTCCATTCACTCCCTGAATGGCCATCATCAGATTACAGCACGGTACATCCCTGGCAGAAAACCAAGGCTTCAAAGTTACTTCGTTTGTATGAAAATAACACCTGTATCCCTAGACAAAGTTGATGTGTAATGTGTATATATACACATACTAACTATAGTTCGTTGTAGTAAGCAAACTTAGTAGTTAGCAAAAGAGCAAAAAGTGGCCACTTTGTTTTGTTTGGTATTGTTTGTAAATAAACTATAGAACTTTAGCTTCAATCTGTACATAATTTTAGATACATTATGTACTTAACGAACAATAAATTTGATTAAGATGGGGTGCCACTTGAGGGTGGGAGTCGCCTTAAGATTCAAGGCAGCTATCGAGTTTTCTTACGAATAGAAACCTGTAAATTATTAGCATATTCTGCGCTGAATACAATAAGAGGTAAAATGTAAGCTATTTATCGCCTTATAACAAAGTAAGTAGTGGCGCTTATGTGCTCTTTCATCGTTTGGATATTGTAAAGGTGCAAGGTTTTCCCCAGCCCTCTTTACGTGAATTGGAAAGGGTAGAACTATCCTACTAGACAACCCTAGTGCCCTACAGCCCTAGCGCCCTAACAGCCCTAACCATAAGTTAATAAATACACATATAAATAAATAAGGATGCTTGTACCAGTCGACCTAAGGTGACAAGCGGAAAGTGGAAGGAATAAGGTATAAGGATGGATTCGTATCGGACGACTAAAGGTGTCTTGGCCACAGTGACAGGATTCGTAGATGATGGGTGGATTTGTCAACCGACAGAGTAACAACGTCTGAAGTTCAGTTAGTGAATGTCACATTTATTTTCTTTTACCTACTATGCTAATTTATACAACATTATTTACATATGTGACAAAGATGTGTGAGTAAGAAGACTCAGATGCTGAATTGGTTTTGACAATGCAGCAACATTATTTTAAGTCAATTCCGTGTTCCGTGTTATGTTGTGAAATGCATGTTTAAGGCACGTAAACAGATATAATGATATAATTTAAATTGCTTTGGTACAGCCCCTCTCAAAATAACTTAGCATATTATTACTCATTGTAACTTTTATGCAATTAATTAGTGACATCTTATTCATTGTAGTTTGTAAAGAGTCACTGCTACTCAAACAGGACTAGGTATATCAATGTCAAATAATTGTTCAATGTAAATTTTTACTAGCTCTTATCGATGCGACGTCTAAATAACAATGATTCGAATAATAAATAACTTAATAATTAAAATGATTATTCAATAAATTCAATTCTTATAAGTAATTGACAAAAAATCTGCTAAACTTTCTTTTATACTTGACAGAACTTTATCATAAGTATCATTCAAAGGGTATCGCCATGCTATCAAAATCTGCCCAATTATTATTAAAGTTATCGAATATTCGTAACTAAGGAATTAACAGATGTTAAGATGCTTATAAATGCTTCGAATTTCCTATGAACCAATGTCATAAAAATTCCTCATACAATTATTTGAAATAAATGTTGTAGCACAAATAAAATCGATGCTCAATTTATTATTATCGTTATGTTATTTTTACATTTAATGAAAAAGCCAATCATCATTTTGTCTCAATGTTGTTGTAAAACCGAAAAAAAATATCTGAGAGTATTTAGTCTTTCTTTACTCATGTGGTCATATTACCAGAATAATGAAGCTCTAACTATAAAGTGTTACAGAGCTAGTGACAAAATACTGCAAAAGGTATCTCAAGGCCCATCATTTGATATGATATAGTGTTTAGAGTGTACATGAGTCAGCACCTACTCGCAACGCCAGGAAGTGGAACACCTGGCGTCAGCATGCTCTCAAGGTTTAAATTTGGCACTATACAAAAGAATAATAAAAAAAAAAACAGACCGCATTATCATGGAATATGCCAAGTCAGCACGCCACGTAAGTTGTCACAATTTTGAGGTCGGTACAAGAGCTTTCTCAAGGCTGAAAATTCGTATACTGTTTAATTATTATGCATAATTTGTGAAAAAAATAGTCAGACCACAGATTCATGGTGTCTCAAAGCGCTTGAAAGTGTGCTGACGCCAGGTATTCCACTTCCTGGCGTTGTGAGTAGGTGCTGACTCATGTTATGGGGAGATTGGGAGGAGGCTCTCTCCCTCTCCCCCCTCTGGGGAGAGGTTAGAACCCCCCAGGATCCCCCGCCCCGAGCCTACTATTCAGGCTCGACCGGGGACCCGGGGGCGGCGAGAGATAGACCAGAAGTGGCTTTCTGCTAACTGACCGAACCCAGCATGCCAGTTATGGTATACGTAAAGAGTGTATTTGCCCTCACTAAAATAAAAAAATAAAAAAGCTGGAGACTCATGTACACCCTAAACACTATATCATATTAAATATGGGCCTTGAGATACCTCTTGCAGTATTTTGTCACTAGCTCTGTAATTATTAGGTGTGGTTCCTACTATAAAAATCTCACAAAGGCGCCTCAGTAGCTCAAGCAAGCGAGCGCACGGACTAAAATCATCTAACCCGCGCATTCACAAAATTACTATGAGGTCCCACAGTTACCGCGGATGCACTGCATCCCAACTACCAATCACACGCAATGCGTAAAAAAACGAACCAATCACAGAGCTCCATTAGAATGCAGTGCGTTCACATAGGCAAGGTTCGTTTCAGTATTGTTCTTGAATACGGGTGTAAACGTCGAAATTATCTAAAATGATTTTGAAATGAATTTAATTAAAACATGATTCCAATTTTAAATTCTTCAAGATAAGGAGACACATCAAGATTATTTACATGAAGTCTCGTGCTAAAACCAGGGCTGGAAACCGGTTTCTAATTAACCAGGTTAATTTCGATCTCAAACAGGTTTTTTCGTAAGTGTTCACTCGGAGCGGAACCGATTCGCGAGCGATATTGCTTCTGGGATAAACCTGGTTAATTCCACGACGCGCGTGAATAGTGCAGCGATATATTTTGTCTCTTTTTATCTGCGGGCGGGATTTATCCTAAAAACAATATCGCTCGCGCATCGGTTCAACACTTACGAAAAAACCTGTTTGAGATCGAAATTAACCTGGTTAATTAGAAACCGGTTTCTAGCCCTGGTCTTTTGTTTCGTTGCTTTGCATCGGGTGGGCGAAGCGAACAAAATCATTTTGGTATTAACCAGGTTTTGGGAGCGGAATCAAAACCAAAACGGTCTACATGCTTAACCAGAAATAATACCGGTTTCGACGAGCAGAATCGAAATAAAGACGCTCTTTTCAAAATGTATGAAGCTGCGCAAAACCTGGTTGCGAATTTTAACCAGGTTTTCCAGCCCTGGTTAAAACGGGTAGGTAGGTACTTCATTCATTTAGTTAATTTAATTGTGAATTAAGAGATTCAGTTCACTCTATGAAGTTGGCTAAAAGTTTATAACTCAATAGAACAAAGTTTTAAATGCAATGTTAAAAGATTTTATGAAGATCTATCTTCATTTATAATAAGAATTGAAAGTTGAAAGAACTGTTTCACATTCAGTTATAGGCAAATGCATTCGTTAACCAGCGCGGCGAAGTCTTTTATCAAACTGATAAAGACTCTCTTTCATATTTTCATCTGTATTTTAAAAACAGACGTTTGAAATGTCATTTGCATAAAGGGACTTTCTTTTTATATTTTCTTAGGTAATTCGTTAACAATACTTGAATATTTTTTTTCTCAGAGAAGAAATAAAACCGAGATAGGTAAATCGCGAGACGGACGTAGGCGCCCCGCTCACTGTACGGCCAGTTTTAGAAGTACATAGTTTATTATATATTTATTTCGTAACGCAAACCGTTTCCATTTACAATAACAAAGTAATAATAAAAAAAACACAAGCTTACGAGAACCTACCTGACAGAGTTTCAAAACATGATTTGCATTTACAAAATCCTTAGTAATATTAAAAACCTTTATTCTCATAAGGACAGATTCTCAAAAAGACAGATTCTCAAAAGGACAGATTGTCAAAAAACCAATCTGAAATTAAAGTTTGTTTATTTATTTGTTTGTTTAGCCTTTTCGTCTTAACTTCCGATTATCATGAAATTTTGCGTACACGTTGTCAAGGGTACAGAGAAGGATGTAGAGCTTCATCCCGAAAAAAGAACTATTCTCGAGGGATAGAGAAATAATCGACCACGCAGACGAAGTCGCTAGTAATTGAATACATTGAATTTTCTGGAATATTGGCTCTGTGTGTTTGTCTTATGTTACCACCGTTGTTTCTGATTTTCATAACACAAATGAAGAGCTCAGGGGAAGAACAATCAAAGTCTCTTATGGTAAATTTTGAGAAAAATGGTTTTTCTAACTTTAAAGACTTGTAAAACTGACATACGGCGCGGCGAATAGGAGAAATTATTAGGTGCAGTAAAATTCGATATTAAAGTCCGCAAGTTGACTATTATAGAATTTATTTTAAAAAAACTTCCATAAATAAATTAGCTCGTTTGTATGGAAAACCATCCATTGCCCCTATTTTGTTATGAGCAGTATATTGATTTTCTTATTTATTGAGGGTTATACGTTGTTTTAAAAAGTTGTTTCAACGCTTTTAATGAATCAGAGAGATACTACAGGGTGAAATCGAAAACAGTCGACGTTGCTCAGTCAAACCACATGATTAAAAAAACGTGTCAAACTGAACATTTTTGTATATGGGACCATCTTAATCAGGGGGCCTATTACGAAAATAAGGTACGCAATTGCGTAACGCAGTCACTTGGCCACGATAGTCGTCCGCAGTTCGTTGGTTGTAGTTTTATCAAACATTTTGGATTTTTCTATCGTAGTCCATAGACTACTTAACGAACGATGTCGGATACGTTAGAGAGAAACTGTCAAACTCACGCAATCACTTCGCAATATCGCATACGAAAGTGATTTGTAATAGGAAACAATTAAAACGAAGCACGGACGCAGCTGCGTGTACCGCATTAAACTTTTTGTAATAGACCCCCAGAGCAAAATAATAGTCAGCTGTTTCGTGCATTTGGTCAAGTATAGATATTGAAGATTTATATGGAATGGATAATTTTTTTTGCTCTGATTAATTTGGTCCCATAGACGAAGTTGTTCAGTTTGACGGTCTTAGCAACACCGCAAAATTTGTCAACTGTTCAGAAATCACCCTGTAATTTTCCCTCGTTGTCGGCAGGTAGGTGAATTGTTCTACCAGTCGCACGACTCATTGAGCACTCTGATGGAGGTGTCCTGCTCAGAGCTGGACCAGTTAGTGGACATCATGCGGGGGGCGCCGGGGGTGTACGGGGCCAGGATGACGGGCGGAGGGTTCGGGGGATGTGTGATAGCTTTGGTGAGTTGTTGTTAGCCTTATAAAGGACCATGGTGCGTGCCCAGAGATGGAACAGCTTAGCTGGTAACATTATGAGATGGGCGCGGGACCAGGATGACGGGGGGAGGGTTCGGGGGATATGTGATGGCTCTGGTGAGTTGTTGTTAGTCTTACAAAGGACCATGGTGCATGCCCAGAGATGTGACAACTTAGCTGGTAACATTATGAGGTGGGCGCGGGGCCAGGATGACGGGGGGAGGGTTCGGGGGATGTGTGATGGCTCTGGTGAGTTGTTGTTAGTCTTACAAAGGACCATGGTGCGTGCCCAGAGATGGAACAACTTAGCTGGTAACATTATGAGGTGGGCGCGGGGCCAGGATGACGGGGGGAGGGTTCGGGGGATGTGTGATGGCTCTGGTGAGTTGTTGTTAGTCTTACAAAGGACGATGGTGCGTGCCCAGAGATGGAACAGTTTAGTTAGTACATTATGGGTTGGGCGCTTGGGCGCCAGGGTAAATGGAACCGGGATGACGGGGGAACGGTTCAGGGGATGTATGATCGCGTTGGTGAGTATTCAATAATTAAGTGGTTGTTAGTCTTACAAGGGACCATGGTGCGTGCCAGGAGATGGAACAGCTTAGCTGGTAACAGTATGAGGTGGGTGCCAGGGTATATGGGGGCCAGGATGACGGGGGGATTCGGAGGATGTGCGATCTCCTACACCCCTTAAGTGGTGCCCTCATCTCACATACGACTCATACTGAATGGGTTGCCTATTTAGTGTCACAATGTACTATTTTTATATAACTTCTTGTGCAACTAATTAAATAAGGTTTCTTTCTTTTTTCTTTCTTTGATGTAATGTGTTGTAGGTATTCATATTTATTATTATTTACCTAGAACAATGTAAAAAGTTTATAGCTCAGCATCAGCTCAGAGGCATAAAGGCATCAGAGGACTTACAGTGTAAATTAATATTAATAGCAGGTATCCATGAACTAGATCACTGGAAGTAGGTCGTGTGAATGACCTCAAAACGAGGACTGGTATTTACATTCATAATAACTAGGGCTTAAATAATGTTAATGATGTAAAATGAAAACTCCTCTGTTAAGTCACTCGGCATTACGCTACCAGTTGCAAAGCTTTGATTGTTTTGCTAAGGTAAGGCCGCGAACTTTTCCGACTACCTACCTAATATAAAGTTTTGTCCAGACTAGTCCATTTTGGCGTATCAGATCACCGTATCTTTAACATACATCGCTAGTTTGGTTGGGCGTGCGTTGAAGTAATATCAACGCACGCCCAACCAAACTAGCGATGTATGGTAAAGATACGGTGATCTGATACGCCAAAATTATACAAGTCTGGAAAAAACTTTATAAACTCAATACCTACCTACCTATATTTTCATTTGTCATTTACGTAAGTAATCTGAGAATATTATTTCGAATGAAATTTATTGAAGTGATTTCCACGACTCTAGGTGTGAAGATATACAACTTATTGTCATAATGTTTTCAAGTGTAAATTAAACTTACTTTGTGTAACTTTGAACTGCCTTTACGAGTTGAGAACCTGAAAAAAAAAATAAGTGCTTTCTGGAAATTCAAGCGAAAAGTTATGAAATAATTAGGTATATTGTAACAATAGAAGAGTATATTATTATTTCGGTAAGTTTTTAAATATTTCAAAAGTAAAATATGTTGTACATTTATTATTTTCTAAATTCTACTAAAAGTGTAATACAATACATTAGAGTTTTCGTAATAATAGTGAAAAACAATGTGAGTCTTTTTAGGGTTCCGTAGCCTAAATGGCAAAAAACGGAACCCTTATAGATTCGTCATGTCTGTCTGTCTGTCTGTCTGTCTGTCCGTATGTCACAGCCACTTTATTCCGAAAGTATTAAGACTACACAGTTGAAACTTGGTAGGTAGGTGTATTCTGTTAACCGCTTACCGAATTTAATACAAAAATGAGAAAAATAAAAGATCAAGGGGGGCTCCCCATACATGGAACTGAAACTGAAAAAAAATTTTTTTTTCAAACCAACACGTGTTGTATGTCTATAGATAGGTCTTTAAAAATGACATTGAGGTTCCTAAGACAACTTTTTCTCAAAGTCAACCGTTTGAAAGATATACACCGCCAAAGTGGTAAAATGTGTGTCCCTCCCCCCCCTTTAACTTTTGAAATAAGAGAGTGAAAAATCTAAAAAAAATATATGCTGTAGATCTTAATAAACACTTTCAACCAAAATTGGTTTGAACGAGATATAGTAATTAGTTTTTGAGATATAGCACATTTTCCAAAACCGCAAATATAACTTTGTCATTCATACCAACACTGTGAAAAACAAAGTTATTTTTGCATACGAAAAATGATAGGTGGTATTAAATATGGTATGGTATAAGGTAACTACGGAACCCTATGGCGCGCACTTGGCCGGTTTTTTTTAAAACACTTGTCTAACTATTTCAGAGTAATATTTCATTGAGAATTTGGTTCTTAGGTACCTTTCAACTTGAGGAAAGACGTGTACAAACCCACAGACATATAGGTCTGTGTACCTACAAACCCTTGTTTAATATAGTATATTTATAAATATCGGGTCATTAATTTCAAGGATGTATCCATTCTATGAAACTAAACAACTTTCTCTAAAAAACATGTGTCGAATTACGCCACAAAATTTTGGTCACCCCATACTATTGATCACGTGATCTCTTTGATTTGTATGAATAGTCGTTTTTAGGGTTCCGTACCAAAATGGTAAAAAAGGAACCCTTATGGTGTGACTCAGCCTGTCTGTCTGTCTGTCACAGCTGGATATCTCGAGAACTACTAATGGTATTAACTTGAAATTCGGAACAGTTTGAGATGACATTTGCCCAACTATTTTGCAAATAAGAAAGAAAAATAATTTTTTTTTTACAACAGGGACTGAAAAGGGGTCTTAAAAATTTAAAGTGAGATGACCAGGGCATGTGGGATATCATATGAAAGAGCGTTGTTTGCACATTTTAAAACATTTTTTCTTTTGTCTTAGGCCGCATAGTTTTCGACTTATGATGAAAAATGTAAAAAAAAATACCGTTCCCCCCCCCCTTATCTCCGAAGTTTCCAAAGAGAAAAATCTGAAATAATTCTATGTGATAGTAGTTTATGTAAAGATTACAGAAAAAATAAACGATGTCTCAATATAACACACTTTTTTAGAATTCAAAAAACAAACAAAAATTCTTTAGTTTCACTACCAGTCAACAGATGGCGCTGTCCTAAGAATGCTGACCTAAGAAGAAAAAATAGTTCCACTATCCGTCAAGAGATGGCGCAACCTAATACTACAATAATAATTGGTGGCTGGTTCTTATATAACAACCTACTATTTGCCGTACGAATAAACGAAGAATAAGTTCCTACTTAGTAATATAAACAGTTTGCAATGTGGAGTGGCCGAAATGTTTTTCAGTCACCATAAGCAGCTGTGGTTAAGATTTGTAAATTAACTGTCCGCTTGTTCGCCCTTCCACCTGTCTGCCGTTTATCCTACTTTTTCGAAGACTGTACTAAAGTAACTATATAATATCCAAATATATTTATGATTGTACGGAACCCTCGGTGCGCGAGTCCGACTCGCTCTTGACCGGTTTTATTTTGTACATATTTGGCCATATGTTCTTTAAAGAAAGTTATTCAGTTTCATGGACTGAACACATCCTCAAAATTTGGATGGTTAATAATACAAAATGACCCTGTATAGTAATATTTATATTTTTGTAACATAATTATTACCATGACATATATCAGTATACAATTTCAGTTTTTCAATATAAGTTTATTTTCGGATTTACTTTTATTTTTCCTCTTAACATATTTATGAAAGAATATCTCATTCGAAAGAATAGGGATAACTATTTAGTTTGAAACTTTTATTTTTAAAGCCAACTTTTCATATGAAAAGGTACTCGTGCAAAAACTCTCGTGAATCAAGAAAATTAAATGCTTTTTATTGTAGTTGTTAAGTAGTTGTTATTGTTGTAGTTTGTAGAAGGATTAGGTATCAACCTTAGACTATAATAACTAAGGTATCAACAACATTCTCTTATCGGAGTTTTCGATAAATAATGGAATAGGATGTGATGGATTAAAAAGTTAGTACTATACTATACTTTTAGTAGTATACTATACTATTACTATACTATACTTTCCTGCAGGAGTATTAACTACATAATTTGGACCATGCCAAGAAATGTCAGAGTAACTTCGAGTGACAGGTGAATGCATGGGAGACCGAAATCGATTGTAAATACATACCGACGCTTAAGAACCAAGACCATCTATCTACACTTTTGGCGATTTTTACTTTTTAATGCAATTCTTTTTATGGTTAACTTACGCATCGCTTTCTTTAATCAGTTACCTCAAATTCGCATTAAATAAGGAGTTATGAGAAAATACAAATACCACCTAAGTAACAAATTCTAACTAATACCAGCTATCTACAGTAATTTTAAAACTAATGAAGCTCTCTTGAAATACATGTAAACACCTAATTTCAACTTTTTTTTCATGCCAATCCTGTAAATGTTCAGACATAATTATAATGCAATTGTTTGAAAAATAAAGAAAAGCATTTTTCGTCTCCTGTGAAGTGGACTTTTTGTAGATAGATGGTCTTGGTTCTTAAGCTACGCCATTACTCCACTTACAGTACTTATAAAAAAAGTTTCAGAATATGAATATAAGATTCTTGGTCTATTATAATGTTTTTTTTTGTCTGCAGGTCAAAAAGGCAGAGGTGGATAATGTAAAAAAAAGAGTTCTAGAGCATTATAAGGGCAATCCAACCTTTTTCGTGTCCCAGCCGAGCGACGGAGCAAGAGTCTTAACATTAAAATAAATATCTATTTTTTTACGAAAACGAAGTTTTACTTACTAAATTCAAGATGTTCTTAAGAAATGAAGCCTTTGCGACTGCTCGTTGGAAAGATGAGAGAAAATATTTTTCTGGCTTATGCTCTAAAATGTTATGATTCCATTTGAAAAGGGAATGCGGGGCGTTACACCTTTCTGAGGTGGCTGGTTCATTACGTTCTACATTTGAGCCAGCCACATACACGACGTAATTCCGAGTCGAAATTCCGAACGGAATATCGATAATGTGTGAAAATTCCGTACGTAAAATCTCGCATGTTTGTGGTAGGTCCACAGATTTGTATGAATTAGCTGCGTTCGGAATAACGTATACATGTACGGAATTCCAAAACGGAATTCCGAAACGGAATTCCGTCTGTGTGTGATTTTAATTAGTTCCACTCTAATTAAAATATTAACATATTCACGGCAAAAAGTTTCGTTCCGAAATACGGGGGGTTACTCCAGAACGTGATCGAGAATCTGAGAGATGAATCGAATTGGTATCGCCAAAAACTGGTTATTTTAGTACATTGATAACGGTTGCCATGGTTTCCATTGTACTGTTTTGACATTTACTCGGTACCAATTCGATCTCAGAATCTCGTTCGTGTTCGAAAGTAACCCCCCAGTTACAAAAAAAATCGTTATTTTTAATACGGCCTATAAAGTTGATATAGATACCCACGGCCAGGGCGGACCTTCTATTTAAACAACCTTGTGGTTTTAATGATGAAAATATGTCAGTATCTACAACAGTTTGTACTTCCATTTGTTTGTTTTCACCACTATGTATACAAATCAGCGGTAAGTGCGCTGAAAGGCGACGCAACAGGAAGACGAAGCCTGAATTAAACCTGCAAGCTTCAGTCCAGCTTGGATGCTCGTGCAGTACAGACGTGTTGTATCGCGGAGCTTCATATAGCTGTGACGGCCGAACTTTTGGTCAACTTTCTCGAGAAATTTACTGCTGTTCTTGTGACTGTGGTGTGATTGAACTTTGTGGATTGGTTTCGATTTTTGAGTAAGTAAATAGTGTTTTAAGTAACAAAATAATATAAAGTAGTATAGGTATTTATCTGCATAGAGAAACAAATAATTAGGTAATGCATATTGACAAACGCAAACATTTTGGAAGTAAACACATCATTGTTTTTTAAATATAGAGGCATATGCTTTACAAAAAAAAAACATTGTATTTAGACATTTAATACTTGATGGCAGTAAATATAAATAGTTTTAATCTTGTGAATTTCCTTACTTGATTGACTTTATACCTGTTCAATATTTGAAATTAAAAGTATTGATTTTTTGGGAAATATACTATGTAAGTATTTCATTTAATTTTGCACCTAAATCATATAATGTAAATGAAAATAATGACGACAAAGTGGCGTACCGAACGGTTCGAAAAAATTCGACACATGCCGTAATAATTTAGTTGCCCAGTAGCAAATGAATTATTACGGCGGATTTTATTTTATTTATTTTATGTGGCATTGTTTATAATGAAGTAAGTTAGCTTAGCCGCCTGCAACTTCGCCCTCGTGGACATAAACAAAATCCCAATAGAACGTCTAACCAGGATAAAAAGTATGCTATGTTTTAAACTAGGTTCAGCCCTTTTTTGCGTGTTCGAGTAACAACTTCCAAACTTTGACAAATTAATAATATAACGCCGGCGAAGAGTGAAAACCTCGTAAATCCTCTTTCTTGCCTAAAACACTTTTACCGAGTTTTTCGTCACTCATGACCAGCTTCTGCCATTGACGAGTTTTTCATAAAATACAATAGATGGCGTCGTACGCGTTTGAATGGAATATGAGTGAGATAGAGTCGTGAGATAAGAGGTTTTCTGTCAAAAACCGCAAAAAAATGTTCTAAACAAAAATGATATTTACGAGGTTTTCACTCTTCGCCGACGAAAGTAGGATTAATATGAAGTAGCATACATATTCTGTTTGTTTAGGCACATTAAAATTTATATCCAAAAGATACAGTGAACATTATTGTAAATATTAAATGTGGTATTAACCTGAAATACTTATGTTTTTTTTGTGTACATTAGTACAATAAAGTGAATGAGCTGGGATGCAACCAAAAACAATGTACACATTAAGACCATATTTTCATTGACAAGGATAACAACAAAGTTCATTCATTTTAAAAATCATTTGATTTAAACTATGATTATTGAAACTATTTACTTATTTATGACTATAAGTGTCCTAATGCCGAATATGGTAGATAGGGATCATCAAACTGAACAACTTTTACTATGGGACTAACTCTGAAATCGCGAACAAAAATCAACTGTTTCATATAAAAATTATATCGAAAATATTAAATGTATGAAACAGTAGGTTTTTTTTCGCAATTTCAGAGTTGGTTCCATAGTAAAAGTTATTCAGTTTGATCCTATCCCTATCTACCATATTCGGAATTAGGGGTTATTTTGTAACATCTTGTATAGTGGCTCTATGAGCTGTCGACCTCGCGTTTGTGGAATTTTTTATAATTTTTCGAAATGGCTAAAATATGTTTTTTAAAAAACTTTCGAAAAAGAAAATTGGCAAATAAATATATTTTAAATCCAATAAAAAATACAGCGTGGAATTTTAATCATTTGGTTCCCACAGGGGTGTAGTTCCATCTGAATATATTTTTTTTATTCTTTATTTAATTTAGGGACTTATACAGAGTACGTCCGTCAGTCCCATCATACCCTAAGTACCTATTCTACAACACATCAAGCACGTGATTGCACCATGTCACATACAAGCCTGGCTGCATCCGACGCGGGATCCGCCAAAATACTTTGAAAAGCTCCCACATCAGATGCCTTCAGGTCTAAATGAAGAGTTAGTTGCCGTCTCTCCCTTTGGTTCTTGACACATTCCGTCAACAAGTGCTGCACATCCTCTACTTTACCACACGCATCACAGTTCGGCGATTCAGTTTTTCTCATTAAATGTGCAAACTTGTTACACGGAAAGTGTCCGGACCGTAGTCTATGTAAAACTACAATATATTTCCTACGCAAAATCTGAATATTATCATCAAAAGCGCTTGCGTAGGGTCATATTTTTGACGTAAATAATAGCGGAAACGTATTGAATTCTACATCAAAATACACTTTAACCTACTGTGAAGTAGCTCCAATATTTGTTTTAAAGAAAGATAATTGTGCTAAAGATAATGATGAAAAAACAACGAAAAACATCGAAAAAGTGCAGAAGTGAGGTTATTTTCCATACTCTTTACACGTAAAGAAAAAGACAGAGACCAATGTTTCCGCATAATCAAGCCTTAATGTATGAAACAGCTGATTTTTTTTTCATGATATCAGAGTTGGCCCTCAAGTAAAAGTTGCTTGTAATCATGAGTGGAACCACTGCACTGCGGGAAGCGTGTATTTACTCAAGTTTTCAACATGACAAATCAGAGACGACCATTATTACGTTAATAATAATAAAAATGTTTATTCTTCTCTTTACAAATAATTCTTATGCTAAAAACAATATGTACCAAAAGTATTAAAAAGCACTTATATGTAAGGAGACTGGCACCTAAACTAGGCTGAGGCCTGTAAGATAGTCAATTGTTTTTAACTATCTTTTAACATGCTTTCGAAAAGGAACATGAAAGAGGTTTTAATTTTTCGAGGTCTGTCATTGCATCACCCACCAAGGACAAACTGAGCTTTGTCCTTTCAAAATACTTTCCCCCTTTTTGTTGCGATACCAAAAGGCGGGAGTAAAGTTCTCGTACTCCTATACTAATACTCCTTTTGGTATCGCAACATCTTGTGTAGAATTAAGTCCTTAGTTTGCCTCTCAAAGATTGAAATCCGTCTCTAAATAACGCTACATCAAACTTCCGCCTTTCCCCCCCTATTTTCCCCCTAATAAAAAATTGCAATCGACAAAAATTAAACAAATCAAGAAACTTGTGTGCCAATTTTCGTCAAAATCGGGTGACAAATGTGACCTGTAGCACTACCATGAGTTTACAAAAACCATTCTCGATATCGACCGCGTTAGCAATTTGTATGGGAAATTGAAGCAGAGCCTCTAGCGGATACGCGAAGAACTAAAATCTATAGTAAATGTGCTCACCATCCACGAGTTTAGTATCCTCGCTAATGTGAACTCGATACGAGGTAAATGTCCCATATTTCGGCATGTTAAGACTTAGGATATTCATTCTAAATGTATGGGGAAGATGGCGAAATTAATAGTTAAGTTTTAATGTGGCTATGTTATACCTTTAGGTGAGTACATTATAAAAATAACTCTCTCCCTCTCCCCTCTACCACGTCACCCCTCCCCCCTAGAAATGTGACCCGTTTTACAGATATTCAAACTTTTCAGGAAAACCATACTAGCTAGGACAAAATGGTCAAAAATTCAATTATTTACTGATAAATTACCTACAAATAAGTATAACTATTCATTTTGATACAAGTTATAGTTTCCAAGCTATGGTGTGTCAAAGTTTATGGTAGTGACTGTACACGACAAAAATAATAAAAATCCGGCTATTGCTTAACCAAAGGTTTCCTTCACCAGGATTGATCTTTGTGTTCCTAAGATGGGTTTACGAAGTGGAGCCACCTGGATTTTTCATGTAGGTGGGGGGCGGGGAGAGTTCAGCCTTAATGAAGTCTGATGTTAATAACTGCCAAAGTATAGTACTTAGCCAAGTTTGGTATCATTTTCGGAAAAATCAATAACGTAGAATTAATTTTTGACTTAAAAAATGCCATCTTAGGTTAGGTTTATGTTTACGTGATCGAATATTGTGCCCCGATTTATGAAATTGTGACATTTGCTTGTAGTTTCGCTGATATAAAAGGTACGCGGATGGGCTATATGTCAAATTGTACGTCTGCCAGAGGGCTTCAAAGTGGAATTTGAATTCCTAAAATAGGTCAGTAACTTTTTGAGATTTTCCAAAATGTTCGAAAATTGCAAATTCTTTTCGCCGACTTGGATCGAGAATTCCCCAATATAGTTTTATTATTACCCACAAAAAAAATCCGCGCGGCTATACAGGGTATCCCAAAACTTTGCCACACGGAGGGAAAGTACGTTAAATATTGAAGATGGGAAATTTTACTAAAAGAAGACTTCATTTTATTTTTAAAAATAATTGGAACTGCATTCAAAGATTTTTGGAAAATCACCTGCCTTAACCAGGAATCGAACCCAACAAAAACTTTTTTTTAAATTTATTTTAACGATACCAATCAAAAGGGTTACTCATAAGGATTATTTTTTCTTAAGTGAGACAGCATCTTAAACAAAAGGAAGACCATGAAATTTAACATTTAAATTATCATTATTACAAATTTGTATCAATTTGTATCGAAACGTAAGCGATTTTAAAAAATCTTTAAATGCAGTTCGGTTTCTTTTTAAAAACAAAATGGCAAGATGGCACTGTTAGATTAATCGTGCTATTAAGTTGTATTGTTAGTAGTATAAGGCATGAGACAATTTTGTTAAAATTAATTATTCCAATACACCTGTCGTGTACGAAGTGGATTTATGTACACCCTCGAAATCAGGCTTTGGCTGCAACCCTTACTCGAGGGTAGTTCAAAGTTTCTTTCAATAAATTTTCCTATCTTAAATATTTAAGGTACTTTCCCTCTATGTGGCAAAGTTTTGGGACACCCTGTATATCTAATTTTGATAGTGTAGTCGCAATGACCACTTTTTGTTCAAATTAGTCAATCAAAACTGGAGTAGAATCGAAAAATGATTACATATTTTGTTTCATGATATTACTCCTTATCCAACTATATAATTTAATGATCAAGGTTGATTATTTACATGTCAATTCTCATTTAAATTATTCTAATCGGACCTTTCGTTTGGAAGTTACTACGGGCATACGAGATCAGTTGTACTATTTAAAGTTTTATTCAAATTGACTTTCTGTGAGCTTAAGAAGTAGGTACATACGAGCGCTAATCTTATGGTGGTGACAAGGAATACACGCCATAAAGCTGTCTGTGCCGACGACTGAGAGTTTTGAACGTCGCATTGCCCTCAGTCACGGTAATGGATAGATACCGTAACCGTGTCTCAGTTCAGTTACCAAAATGTTGGTACTTGATTTTTAGACAGTTTATGTGGTATAGATTTTGTACTATTGTAGGTGTAATCATTAATAATTTGCGACAGAAAAAAAACTAAACGAAATAACGTACTAACACGAAATATTGGTCGTTTACCTTAGTTGGTGTAGGTTGCAATTATTATCCGACTAAGTAAAAAAACACTAGTTAGTGCGTGTATACCGAATGTAAGTGAATTTTGAATTTATGTTGGTTACTATCTTTTTACTTTCCTCTATGGTTACTATTTATGTCAAATCGAAGATGTCAAATGTAATTTTCACGTTTTAATAATTATTTATTTTGTGTTTTCTTTGCGTATTTTGTTGTGCAATAGCTAGCTTGTTAAGATTGATAAGAATAAAATTAGAAGCAGTCGATTAGAGGAGTTTATGGAAAGGTGAAATAAAAGGTTGGTACTTGATACAAATCCTTGGACGATTCGTCCAAGTACAAAATCATTAGAAAACTCAGATAAACCTAAATCCTTAGATTATTTATATGTCAAGATAGACAGTCGAAGCTACGACAGCGTCGAAAAAAATATCACCCAACAGTTGGGTGACCAAAACACGCACACATTGGCAGTAGTGTGAGCCGGCCATAGTTTTTATTACAATACTCTTTGGACGCGATGATGCTAAAAATGCACACCACCTTAAAAAAGTTGGCCTGTTTTGTTTAATACGTCAAAAGCCTAAGACTCTATCTAGACATATAAATAATCTAAGCCTAAATCCAACCAGGAAAATACATTTATGGAAGTTTTTATAAAACTTACGCTGTTTTAGTTTAAGGTTCTCTTAATAATTGTTTCTTAATATTTATGATTAGCTATCCATGTCCTTGATTTGTTTTTACTATTGGCTATAGATGCATTTATTGCATTTTTTTAAAGACGACCTGCCCCCATGCTCCAATGGCCAACCTTACTTTTAAAGCTTAAAATATGAGCAATAGACGATTAAATAACGTGTCGCAAGCTTATGTAAATCTCAGACTTTGATATTGTGTGACAAGCTTACGGCACGTAATAACGTAGCGTTCAAACGCATAGAATGTTGGCCATTTGAGTAGGGGGACAGAGCGTGATTACGATAATAGCCTAGGTCTTATTTCAGCACGGTAGAGCTTAATGAGAATCCCGCAACTTATACAACTTATGGTTTACTTATTTCATTACAGATAATGTGTGTATCATCCAACAATCGACAAAATATCAAATTTTCCTTCCAAATTAATAAAAACGTACAAATTGGACGAAATTCAACCTGGCAGAGCGACATGCGGCAGATACCTGCGTTTTTTTTGTGCCTTATTCAAATATGATATTAAATAAAGAAATAAGGCCCAAAATGATACAAAACTATAAGTTAAAGTGAGATCTTTTTTTTAGAATATATTATAACATGAATCTTTACTTTGTTATAATAAATATTCAAATTTATTGATAAGATGTTTTTATTTAATATGGTTTCATATTTAACCTCAATTTAACATAAAAAAGTTATAGGCCTTAATTTAATAAGTGTAATCGATTTATTACGGCCAAAGTCAAGTTTTCAGAAAATTACATTTAGTTAGAACTGTTTTCTTATATTCCTACTGTTAAATAATAAATTAAATAATATTTAAAGACTTAAAATTAAATAGGCCTTATTTGTATCAAGTACTTATTACCTTGATACGGACGGAATTAACATATTTGCAACTAAGTAGATTATTATTTAGATTTAACACAATATTTTTTAATTTTGCAATATGCTTGATAGGAAAGTACTTAATTAAACTTTTTTATATTAGTTTCAAAGTGGAGGAATGCATTACGTTACGGCGTATTTGAATGGTGACCTTAGTAAGCCCACTGAATGGAGGGCCCACCTAGAAGGGCCACTATTCAGCGTTGGGCACAACCTGACCCACCCCCTGACTAGAGGATTACTAACACGGGTTTTCATATTTATCGGTTTATAATTTGCCCTTGATTTCGTCGCATTATGCAGCTGTGGCGCACATATTTTATGATAAATAAGCTCTGAAAGACATTATTTAGACTATTTTAGACACAAAAAATACTAGATTAAATTAAAATAGAAGTATTCACGCCAATGACTATGTTGTACCGCGGTTTGATTACATTCTCTTTTGTTGTACCTATTTTTTACATTCCTCTATGCCATAGAGGATAGTAAAAGGTATACTCATTGCATAGACTTATTATCATTGATTTCACGCCTCAAAACGCAAGTGAGTAACTTTACTACTATCGTTATAGTATTTCTCGATACCATCTGTCAATTAGTAACTCATGGTACCGAATTCCTATGAAAAAGGCCAAAACGTTACTCGATGCTCGCTAGCGAGTATAGTAAAGTATTGTAGTTTACTATACCAACTCATGGTAGAGCTACTGTAAGCGAGAACAGACAGTCGGACAAAAGCATTTTTGGCCAATCCAATTTTGATAAAAACCAATTTGGCGAAACAGAGATACTTCTCTCGCTCGCTCAAATTATTGACTTAGGCTTAATAGAGCTTTTCCAAGCTTAATGGAATGGAATTAAATAATCCTTTAAAACTTACGAGTAGGTATTTCAAAAGTTTCTGAAATTGATTGATTTCATTCAATCATTCATCTAATTTCATTTCGATTCCTTAAATTTTAATACGTTCCAAAAACAATTATTAAAAAGTAATACTAAACTTTGATTGTTTGCTTTAGAATATTATTTATTCAACGAGTTTTGAAACTGGAATTATTTTTTCAATGTATCTAAATGAAAAATAAAAAGGGGATGGCAACGCAAAGCTAATTGTAGATGTCGCTGCGTACGCTTGTTCCTAAGACAGTAGACGTTCAGAACAAAATGTATGGGAAAATAGGTATTTATCTTGTGGTATTTTTTTACCGAAAACGACCCATTGACCCAAAATGGATATAAAAGACTATTCTACAATGCAAATGCCGGAATTGAAAGCCAAATTAAGACGTTTTTATTCTTACTGAATTTATCAATTTTTTCTATATCCAGATTTTTCGTAAATATGTAAGTGCCAACATTTTTAAAGCCTATTACACAAAATTTAATCATTTTAAAGCTAAAAAAACTATATTTTTAAGTAAAAGTCCTTTGTTTTCATATCTCTCGTGGAACAAGCGTACGCAGCGCCATTTTGACAGTTGCCTTCCCCATTGACAAAAAAATTACAATCGCAAATAATCGTTACTTCAGTAATTCATGCATTCATACATTCATCTCTTTTGGTGATTCGTTTAGTTTTGATTACATTTTTTGTTCTTATTGACGTTTCGGCACCTTTGCCACGGTCACGGGCACCCGATCACCACAGGCCTTAATCTAAGCCACAGGCATTCAATAAAACTGCGCTAATGTCCGTATCTTAAAAGTGTTTCATTTCAAAGCTTTATCTGTTGTAAAATTGGGAATTTCCTTAAAAAATGTTAATTTAAGACAGCAATGTTCAAACATATGTATGTAAAAGTTTATTTTTTAACAAACAACAAGCATCAAGCACAAAGGCGTCGCCCAGCGGTCACCGGTCACTGTTCCGCGTGGCCAGGCCGCAACGCAAAGCTCTTTGACGCTACGAGGCGTAGTCTTCTACGGCGTAGCAGCCCACTACGACGTAGAAGGCGTAGGTGTCAGCCACTGAATATTGTATTATTATACAGTTTTGTTCGTAATTTATTGTTTTATTATATTAAAGGAAGTTGTTCATCGTATATTACACAAGACGCAGATATTTATAATCAATCTCGAAATCGAGATATTTTTATGTAATTTATATCTATGTCGTGTAATTTAAAGACATAATTATTTATATTAAAATTAATATTAATAATAATATTTATATTAATTTAATGTCTGATGACAAATGACAATTCATACCACTATTCCTGTTATGCCTAGTGGTTAGCGTTGAAAATGGCGAAAGATACACGTATGTTTTTTTCGCAACTTTGAATCTTTCGTGTAAAATACGTGAAACTTTCGAAAAAAACAAATTAAGGTTGGTCTTAAAAATACAATCATACACGTATAATTCTTGTTTTAAACAAAGTATTTTTCATGTAATTAACAATCAAAGACGTTCATTCGGTCATGGGAACTCTGATTGGAGGATGGTAGATTTAAATAGAATTAATTTCTAATATATGCTTATACAAAAACTACCATTTTGAAAAATTCCTACCTTTTTGGTCGAAAATTTTCTAGTAAGTAGGTAGTTTTGGTGTAGTATAATTTCTGCTAATGGTAGTTTTTTGAAAGAATGATTTTTGACATGGTATTTTTTACTTTTCATTATTATTTACAATGGTAACTAAGTAGTTTTGTTTCTTCCATTTAAAAAAATATCTACGATAATTTATATTTTTCGCGCATTGTTTGAGAAAAGTACTATTCTTTTTGGGTGTTGTTGGAAAACCGAAGCGAAGCGAGGGCGCGTCACTAGTAAAGAAATAAATAAACTAGAAAGCAGTCTAATAAAAACGTGTTAAAATGAAAAATGCGAATAATACATCGAAAAATACGTGTAAAAAACGTTTACTTGCGAAAGATACATTTGAAGAGCTCAATGAAACTTTCTGTATTTTATTGAAAAATACAGTGGTCCTTTGAAAAATACATGTATTTTACATGTTATTTTCAACGCTGCTAGTGGTATCATAATTTGTATTTGATATCTTTTAGAAATCAGCCCCCCAACTCTGGACGGGAATCGACAGGATTGAGTTCACATCAGGATCGAATAAACGTCAAAAATCTGTTATTTTGGTACATTGAAAACGATTTCCATGGTTTCCATAGTACCGTTTTGACGTGTAGGTAGGTACTCGATTTCAACTTGTCCCAATTTTCTCAATCATCGGGAGAAACCCCCCAGCCCCCTACTCAAATGGCCAACTTTCTATTCGTTTGAACGCTACGCTTACTTTTAAAGCTCAAATATGAGCAATAGATGATTAAATTACATGTCGCAGACTTATGTAAATCACAGACTTTGATGTATTGTATGGAATTATCAAGCTTACGGCACGTAATTTTATAGTTTACTGCTTATTTTAAAGTTTTAACAGTAAGCGTAGCATTCAAACGAATAGAAAAGTGGCCATTTGAGTAGCCCCCCAGGTACCTCTTTATGCGTATTAATGCCCAACTGTAGGCGTCTTGCTAGCTTGTAGCTGATATAAAAGAAGAAAAATATTACATTAAAAGCTATTTTATTTATTTCCCACACTTCATTGTTACCGGGGATTTAACAATGTCTCTAGCTAGTGGATTAGCTTTCAATTAGCATAATTTTAGTTAACAATTTTTTTCTTCATGTAGGTAATAAATAAACTTCTATGATATTTTCACTTCTCAAGCTTACGCGCTCACTAGACATGAAATAAAACACTTTTTAACGGATACTAGCGCGGTTTTATTGAATGTGCTTTGGTATTTAGTTGGTATTTGGTTTGATTTTTGGTTTTTCCGACGTTTCGGCACTTTTGCAGCTGCCGTGGTCACGGGGCACATTCAATAAAACCGCGCTAGTATCCGTTAAAAAGTGTTTTATTTCATGTTCTATGATATTTGTTATATTTCCAAAATTTTCTTACCTTAAGTAGGGCCACTTTAATAGGTCACATTTGACACTTCATCAAAACTCAACAACGTAACATTATTCGAAGGCATAATTGCTTAACTTTTTTCAGTTAATAATACATATTTATTGTAATATTCAGGAAAAAAAGCAAACTTACGATTAACTTTGACAAATCACACTATGGACTGACAAAAGTCAAATGTGACCTATTAAGTAAAATATCAGGCAGTCCGTTTATCAGTACTGTCTTACAATCATTTATAAAATATAATACACATAGCTTACGAAAGAAATTGTAAGCAATTGATAATATAAGCTACTCTACCTTATTTTTTTTTAACGATTTAAGTAAGACGTGTGACAACAGTCACAAACTGTTTCTAAATAAGACAAGGAAGGAAAGGATAAGACTTTAGTAAAGTGGATTTAACTCTGGAATATTACTTACCCTTTTATTAAAGTACCGAAACACACCAAAACGTCAGAAAACCTTGCGTCACAAAGTTTCTTTAGCAATGTTGTAGGAAATATAACTTTCTTGACGTACAATACGCCCTATTGTATAAAAGTTGTTTTGACTTACAAATCTCACAGGAAGTCTTAAATACTCGTAGTAACATTGCATGTTTCTTAACACGTTTTATTTCGCAAATCATATTTTTTTTATTTTATTAATAAATAACCTACCATAAAATGATCATAAATAATGTATTATTTCAATAGAAAATATTGCAAATGTTTCTTTTTTTCTAACTTTGGGTTATCAAAGGATTTCTGCTACAAAATACTAAATGTAGACCCTCAAATCCCTACAGACCGTTAGTTATTTATTATTTTTATGTTATGGCTATTACTTATTCTGTGCCGTGGCGTATTATCTATCTACAACATAAAAGTTATGTCTGACAGTTACGTCCTTCATGTTTTGCGGTTTAAACCTTTGAAACAGTTTGTGTTATTTCACTCATAAAATTATAGAATTATAGACCGACCGAGCGCGAAGCGTCTCTGCTTCAGTTTTGGGCAAAATGCTTTCGTATGTCTGTCCAGCTGTCTGCTGTCCTGCTGTCCAGCTGTACGTTTATCTTCCCCTACGGGTCGCATTTCTCAACCCATTCTCGTAAAGTTTTGTGAGTAGGCTCAATTATTGTATAGATTTTTTGTCGATTCAGTTTTTCGACACAAAAACTTATTTCAGCCAATTCGAAAAATATTCAAAATTAATATATATAATTGTAAAGAATATACATATTAAAATAATACCTATCAAACAGCACATGTACTGCTTTTATAAAAAACCTCGTGGCGACATCTATTAGATTAATTTTAAAAACAATTTACAATTTGAGCTAGATACTTTTTAACGCACAAACGCTTAGAGCAACGCGACTGAACAGAGCCACTAGTTATTTTATAGGTCTCTTTACAAGGTCGTACGATTATGTTTGTATTGAGGCCACGTACGAATGATTCCCTCATAGCCCGCATTTCCTAACAAATCCTAGTCACGTATTTATCCCGTCTCGTCCTATTTGTAAGTTCTTTTTCTTTAACATGTAAATACATGCTAAAATTAATCAAATGATTTATCTGACCATGAGATTCTTGGTTAGTTACTCTTTTTAGGGTTCCGTACCAAAATGGTAAAAAAGGAACCCTTATGGTGTGACTCAGTCTGTCTGTCTGTCTGTCACAGCTGGATATCTCGAGAACTACTGATGGTATCAACTTGAAATTTGGAATAGTTAAAGATGACATTTGCCCAACTATTTAGAAAATAAGAAAGAAATAAAAAAAAATATCTTTTTTACAACAGGGACTGAAAAGGGGTCTTAAAAATTTGAAGTGGAGCTACTAAGGCATGTGGGGTATCATATGAAAGAACTTTATTTGCACGTTTTCAATAACTACGTATCATAATATATCACTAGTGGCTCCGTGAGCTGTAGACCTCGCGTTAAAAAGTAGCTCAAATTGTATGTTGTTTAAAAAATAATCTAAAAGATGTCGCCACCCCTTTTTCCCCACTCACCACGAGCTTTTCAAAGCACATAGTAGGTGCTGTTTAGTATATTATTTGGGTAATATTATTAGGTATATTCGCTGCTAGATGGCGCTTCTAATTTTAATATTTTTTCGAAATATGTGATTTTTGGTTAATTTCGAAAAACTGGATGGTCTAAAAAAATATACAATATTATCGAACCTGCCCACAAAATTTCACGAGAATCGGTTGAGAAATGCGACCTGTAGAGGAGATCAAACAGCCGTAAAGCTGGACTGAAATATGTTTTTTTACATATCTCCGTCATTTTAATAAATTTCGAAAAATTGCCTCTAAAAAAAAATTCTATATATTTATCAAATCTGCTCACAAAATTTCACCGGGATCGGTTGAGAAATGTGACCTGTAGAGGAGAACAGACAGCGCCGAAAATTCGGACTGAAATATGATTTTTTTACATTATCTCCGCCATTTAAAAAAAAAATTAAAAACTGGCTTGACAAAACAAATCTTTACAATTTTCAAACCTGCTTACAAAATATCACGAGAATCGGTTGAGAAATGCGACCTGTAGAGGAAAACAGACAGCACTGGAAAGCCGGACTGAAATATGTATTTTTAACATTTCTCCGACATTTAGAAAAATTTCAAAAAAATGGCGTGACAAAAAAATCTATATTATTTTCGAACTTGCTCACAAAATTTCACGAGAATCGGTTGAGAAATGCGATCTGTAGAGGAGAACAGACAGCGCCGGAAATTCGGACTGAAATATGATTTTTTTTACATTATCTCCACCATTTAAAAAAATAAATAAATACTGGCTTGACAATACAAATTTTTACAATTTTCAAACCTGCTTACAAAATTTCACGAGAATCGGTTGAGAAATGCGACCTGTAGAGGAAAATAGACAGCACTGGAAAGCCGGACTGAAACATGTATTTTTAACATATCTCCGCTATTTTGAAAAATTTCAAAAAACCGGTTTGACAAAAAAAATCTAGATCATTTTTAAACCTGTTGACAGAATTTTACTTGAATCGGTTGAAAAATGCGACCTGTAGAGGAAAACAGGCAGAGCGGGAAAACGGTTTTTTTTAACATATCTCCGCTATTTTAAAAAAATTCAAAAAACTGGCTCAAAAAAAAAACTATATAATTTACGAACCTGCTCACAAAATTTCACAAGAATCGGTTGAGAAATGCGACCTGTAGGCTGGAACAGACAGCCGGACATACGAAAGAATTTTTGCCCAAGCTGAAGCAGAGATGCTTCGCTCGCACTTCGTGCTCGCTCGGTCAATAAAAGGAAAGCGATTTTACGTACCATGGTTAAAGAAAATCTTACAATAATATTCGAACATTACTATAATATTCAATAATCTAACTAGGTCTAGGTACTTACCTAAGTACATAAATATGGGAGACATAAAGATAACAAAAATCTAGTTTTGGTAGGTAGTTAAGGAACCGTTTTTGTTTGTTATCATACCTACAACACCTATGAAAAATTATGCTTTCTTACAAAATCAAATTGTCATAAAGTACCTAATAATTAAGTAACTTTATTTCGTAAATAGGAAAGTAAGAATCTAACTAATCTTTAAATGATTATTTCAATAAATATTTGGGTGAAGATTGTTTAGCAAATAAAATAAGACATGGCATAGTAATGTCGATTCGACATTGTTACTATTACAAATACCTACGCAGGCAGTAAGATGCCGCGCGACTACACAGCACAGGCGGGCGTTTGGCAGCCCTCCGCTCACTTGTGCCTCCGTAGGCACGGCTAGCGGTAGGTGCTTATCGCGCGAACTTGAGCGAGTGAAGGAGGCCTGCCATTAGTAGTTCTCGAGATATCCAGCTGTGACAGACAGACATACTGAGTCACACCATAAGGGTTCCTTTTTACCATTTTGGTACGGAACCCTAAAAGTAATGATTTCAATTTTCACTTTTTATTGTAGGTTCTGAATTTCGTCGGATTTTTTTTATTCTTGCTTTTAAAAATCTGATAGCAGTGAATGTGACAAAAATTTGACTCCGCCCGACATATTAGATGCAGCACGGAAATGACTCTAATATCAAGATAGTACTGTAATATCAGCTTAGTCTCTCTGTCTTTTTTAACTTTAATATTTTATTTAAGTAGTAGGTTCAATCCCAAATTGTATGAGTGTAGACAGTGTATGGAACTGCACATAACTATATATTGTTTTAAATTTCCATGGTTATTAACGTTATTTAAAAATACTGTATCGGGATTTTCACCATGTACCTTTTTATTTTTGAGACTCCGATATTTCGGCGCAGTTGCACATAACTAGGTATTAAAACACTCCTGTGATACTATTAAAAAGTTATGTATCTGTGGGAGAATGCACGTCTTTTCTTAGTAAATAAATAAAAACAATGCAAATAGTAGATTTTTATTACAATTAATATAATTGTTACAAATAATTAGTTTATTCAATGTAATTTATAAATAAAAGTCACTAAACGACTCGTAAAACAACTGTGTCAACTGTGTGCACGTGCGCCTCCCCACTGCGCCATCACGCCACATCACGCCACCGAGCTTGTTTGCGCACGTGTATAAAAACGGCTTGCGCAGGTGTCGATAGCTCAGACGTTGTTCAACTGTCCGACACGGCACTCTGTCGGATGATCGGATCGGTGCTCTGAACTATCTGGTAAATTACTCCTTTTATGACAGTAATAATAGTGTAATAAAATTACAATATTTAATGTAATGTTAAAGGTAATAAATCTAAGACATGTGATAAATTTAGAATCAATAACTTATTCGGTAACTTAGTCATAACCACGATATTGAAATAAATTAATAAATATATCACATTGCCATCCTTTCTTTTATTTTCTCTCACATATCAGCATAAGAATAATTTTTAATTATTCTTAATTATTCTTATGGTATCAGTTTCATAAACTACTATTACCGAAAGTAGTCTGTGACTGTGTATGTGTATGTGTGTGACCCAAGGAAATTGTAAGAACATTTTTGTTCACAGAACTTACACAACCTTTTTGTTTTGCTTCGAATTTTCTTTACATTTTTCGTATACAAAATTGCAAATTCCATGTAGGTATTGAAGGACAGGCCTTTTGTTTTACATTAAAGCAATTTTATGGAATTTTGGATAAAGATAAGGCTAAGAGTTTATCGAAAAGTAATCAGAAATTACGTTTTGTCTGGTTTCTGTTTGACAGAAGAAATCGCGAAATCGTCGCGGTTACCGAGTTAGATAATACGAATTTCGGAGCATTTCCTTGCAAGTGCTCGTGTATTTTAGTTCTTTAGTTGTCCGTTGGAGGCAGCACTCTTAGAAACTCGATCGGTGGTACGAAATCGAGTTTGACAGCGATGATTCCGAAATTATTACTGGTCGCTAGGTGGTTTTTAATTAGATAATCAGCCTGTGGGTTAAATTGAGAATGCTCTGTTTACTCGCATTTAACTTGCAGTAAGGTACTGGTTTAAGTTTGTAGGACAAATTCTATTACGCATTAGTGTATAATATTATTACGCACGGTGTTTGTTATAGCTCGGTTTATGGCCATAAAAGCGATGCATTAGGGCTCACTTTACGAGCAAGTGTGTTGAAAAAGTACTTAGTGCAACAGTATTTAATAAAAATATCATAGTAACATAAAGTTAAATCAATGATAAATAAGGAAAAAAGAATACCGAAATACCTCACTAATATTTATGAAACGGTAGTCATTTGTTTATTTGAGTTAACTCCGCGTTCGTGTTAAAGCTCGTTTTTCCGAGCATCGAAGTCAATGAACTTTTGATATTAGATTGGCTTAGAACAATATTTTGCCAAATTCGATTTCGTGAACATTACGATAAATCAGGTGACACCGCCATCAAAGGACGCCGTTTATCAGTTGAAAAGAGGGAAAACATTTCGTATTTCGTGAGATCACTCGTCAATCAGTTTTAAACTGTCACTGTCATGTTGATTTCGAATCCGTGGTAAGGTTTTTGATAGGTGTTCAGTGTGTATTCGGTGAACAAACAATAAGTTCTCTAAATGAATATTTTCTTGTTATAGAAATTCTTCTTTTTGTCATTATTTACGTTTATCAGCTAGAACACATTTTAAATATAGGTAGCTACTTTAAATATAAGAGATCGGTTAAAAAAAGTAGGCTCTGATTTGATCGACTATAGGTATTAACTTTCAGTATAGAGTCCTGCTGCGCATCGCACCATTATTACACTAAATTTGAGATAAGTGCGGAGAACCAAATTGGATTCTGTTAATGACATTAATCGACCGTAGCGAACCTTTGACAAAATTGAAGAGCTTCAAAGGTGCGTGGGGGAATTTCCTCTCCGGCTGACTTCCTACGAGAGTTGTGATTATGTTATGACACCTTACGAGTGTTGTGATTATGTGAATTTGACACAGCATAAATATTAAGGGTTAAAGTATGAAACTGCGACTTTTTTCACACAGAGGCTCTCATATCTATGATGATAAAGATCCTTCGGTTATTTGTTTTAATTTCGAATCAATATCATAATGGCCCACTATCGAAAATAAAAATATTTCTGAATTTTTTCCTGAACGCTAAAAAAGTATCTTAGAAGTGACTCCTTTTTTCGTCAGCAGAAATGACCACTTAATTCGTTGTACCCTTGTCTGATACTATTTCTGATAAATAAAATATGTGTGTTCTGAGAGAAGCGTCGCTTTTCTCTTCTCCTCTACTTATGGTTTCACTTGTTTTGGTACGCTGAAGCTGCTACAGTGCTGAATATAGCCCGGTTTGGCCTGGAATTGCCTGTATGTTATGTCTATGTGTGCATACACGGCAAACGATTTGTTCCAAGCAGTGCTGGATTAACCCTTAAACAAATTAAGCAATTGCTTAGGGCATCACGTCTGGGGGGGCACCATAATCGGCACCGAGAAAAAATCGAAAAAAAAAAACATTTAGTTCAAATTAATTTGTGTGGCCATGTAAAATGACTACAAGATTAGTGGATGAAACTGACTAAAAATAGCGCTGCGCGGCTTTTTTTATTTACTACTTATAGACAGTGGATAAAACTGACAAAAATCGCGCTGCGCGGCCTTTTATTTAACCTAAAAACTGTAATTTTTAGTAAGATTTTCTATCTCCTATCGTTTGCCGTGTGCACACATAAACATTTTGAATCAAAATATAAATTCTGTCGACGCAGACTCACTTTGAAGTCGTAATTTTAATGTTTGTGTTTCAAAGGAACAACCCGAGCGCATCGTATTACACATTCGAGTTACACATTTTCACAATATTGTTTTAGAATGATTTAATCGTTATTGTTTTCAATCCCAAAAACATATTGCAAGGTCATCCTGTGTTTAGCTCGTGAAATAAAAATCGGTAAAATAATAAGAATCGGCTTTATGTGTATAAAAACTGGCATAAGAATAATAAACTATATTTATTTAGTTATTCAATTCTTCTTTTCTTTTATTCCTTTTTTAGAATTGGAAAAATAATTTCCATTCCTTCAGTGGTTCTGCTGATTCTCTTTCAAACAAAGTAAAGTGGTTTCAATTTGTCTTTTCTGTGATCTAAAAACTTTTATGTAGCGGAGAGAGCTTTGAGAGAACAAAGTAGTAGTTGATAGTAAATACAGTTTTCCTGTGACCTTCAGTCAACTGGAAAAATAAACGAGGGTCAACTCTGAAAACCACAATAATCGAACAACGGTCGTTCTATTTCGTGACATTTTTAGCAGTACAAAGTTTAGTAAAACGAACAACGAACATCCGCCGTTTCGTTTTGTCATAGAAGGCCCTCTGAAAAGAAAATTAGTGGAAAGTTCAATGAAAAGAAAATTGCAATGTAGTCTAGTCCTTTTTGTTTATCGTCTGGCAATGAATACTTTTACTGCCCGATTACAAATAATGACAAGTGCCTCAAATCTCGGACTTTTATTTTTCTTGTTTCATTTTATGTAAAGGGATATTTCTGTTATTATTCTAGTCTAGAAGATTATTCTTTTCAGGATTCTGATTTGTATCTCAATTCAAACTTATTTTGGTTTATTAAATTTTTCTGATAAATTAATCACATTTCGTGAAAATACCTAACACTTTTTTTATTGCTGTAAACCATTTTGATCATATTTTCCATTAGAAAGCTGCGATTAAAATAGGAATCGTTTCTATCAAACTGTGGATTCAAATTAATACCTAATTCAATACTTTTGTTTGCCATTCTACCAAGCCCGCTTGACAACACTCGGAGAAAACTTCTAGAATTTGAAGTTCCTCAACCAATTCCAGACAGCTGAGATATTATAAAAACAAACGGCTAGACGTCGGCAGTAGAGGCTTAGTAATAACATTTTCAATGATAAATTTTACCACCCTTTTCAACCCCTTAAGGTGAAAAAAAAAAAACAGAAATTTAAGTTGCGTTAGTTTCGAAAATAAAATCTTCACCCTTACGTGCGGGCGCTTACAAATTATGTCATTACAACTAAACGCTACCAAACTCGCGCCGACGAGTACGTATGAGTGCGACGTTTATCGAAATAATAAATTATGTAACTTTAATTTTTACCCCCTTAAGGGTTAAAGTTTCAACAACACCGAGTTTCCGTTATTTAGCTAGCCTAAATAGATATTAAAAGTGATTTTTACTTTGAAAAGGAATATCTTCCATTTAACTTTTATAAGTATATTATAAGTTGTCTATGTGGAACTCTAGGTCCAGATGTATCAACAGTCAGTCAGTTTACTATTTTTATATATAGATAAAAAGGACTTTTGTGACATACTTTAGTCTGATAAATTTCTGTGTAACTAAAGCAATCCCTTACCTTTTTGTTTAATTACTAAAAACCTTCACAAAATATTGTGATAAGATAATGTCATCTTAGTGTAATTTTCGATTAACGAAAGAGAGTTTTCATAGAATGCTTCAAATCTTCGAACGGGTTGTCAAAATGAAATTAAAGTTTAATGGAGTTTAAGTTTAAATAAGAGGAAATACCATTACCTAATTAAAGTTTTTGCTTGAAGTTGTTCTTGTTTAATCGTGTGGGCAGGACGAGACAAGATATTTAATAAATCAACTCCTGTTCAACTACAAGTATATAAAACGGCAATATAAATGGTGGAATCTACATATATAATGGTATCAATTTACCGGTTCATATCGATCTACATATACAATAATTTGATTCTGATGACGGGACTATTATTACAAAGTTTCTACTAACTGCGCATTCAATGTAGACGTAACATTGAACAGAGAAGACAGGAAGTACTTTTATAGAGAGAAATCAATAGTAAATAGGTACCTATTTATAACAAAAAAAATCTGTAATAATTATCGAAGTAAATACACTTTATTAATAATAACTGATTACATTGATCCAGCTATCAATATAGACAATCACCTTAGTGGAGTAGCTAGACCCTGACAGTCATCACTGATAAAAGACAGATCAACAATCAAAATAGTTTGGTGTTGGGAAATACTTCATTTTTGACAACTTCTCTGTAAGTTTAAAGTCGATTTAAAAGGTTAGAAAGTAAGTAAATAGACATAGGCAAGGAACCGATCGTTATCTTTGCAAATATAAATTCATTTTAAATTAAATTATCCTCCCAACTTAATTGTGTTATCTCGGAACCTTTAAATAATCAATTAATGCTTTTCTAAAGATCCATCCCTAAATCAAATTAAAGCCATTTTGTGCAACGTGTATTATTGTGTTATTACGTTTTTATCCAAATTATTATCATTTGATTTTGATAAATTGAATTTGGTGTCTTTTCCTAAAATGCTCATTATAAATAGCCTCGAATTAATTGCGAGGAAAGATCACAGAAAACTCACGCCCATTTGATTTTATTCTGATTATGTTTTCTCATATTTTAATAACTTTCTTTATTTTCAGATTAACAACGAGAAGAAAAAATGAGATAGATCAAAATGGCGAATCGGGTTACGACTTGGTATGTGTTAATACTGCTGCTGTATGAAGTCGCTGGTAAATCATCACGTAATGGTACCATTATTAACGATACAGATATCATTTTATTAGCTAACGATAATGAAGCAAAATTTGAATATATGATTGTATTCAATAATACGGTAGAAGAATCAGATAAAGATTTTTCTAATGAGACAAATTTAGAAGAAACTGAACTTATCAACGAAGTAATGGTAAATTCTACAGAAGCAACGAATGCTGTAAACTATAAGAAGACGTGTGAAGTCATAAACAATACCAATAGCAGCGAGACAATGTTTGTCCATCCACATAATTTGGATTCGATTTATTTGAACAATATATATTCAAGAGTGACAACGAACTTGATCGAGGACAAAGTGACTGTGGACATGATAGACACTGATGGTGTGAATTTGTTTAACATAGTGAGCAGTGATTGTGGTGGTGCAAAAGTATGTCCTATTTTGAGTTCCAACTGGACTGATGAGAAGACAATTACGATTGGGTTTCTCGGATCCTACGGAAGGAGTCAGGTATGGAGTATAATATTCATATTTTTGTTTTGAATCTAAGTTTACCTTCGAATAATGCTGATTTGAAAGTGGGCGTCTCCTTTACAATACACTATTGAAATAGAGGAGCTATGGACATTTCTAAAATGTTTGATAATAGTATTCGTCAAAAGTAACTTTTGCCAATGAAACTGGATATCCGTTATTGTGAAAAGCATTTCGACGGTCCGTCTTTATTTATTACTTTACTTTGACAGTTTCGAATACAAATTGACCTAAATAATTTCTATAAGCATTTGTTTTGAATTTCTAAAGATATTTTTGGGACTTGTATAATAATCTTGAATATAATTCTATAAGGGAACAATATCTTCTGTCACCTAAGTTTGGATGTGTCACTAATCTGCAATACCCTAATAATAATATCTATCCCCAAGAAAAATATTAGTTATCATATTTATCAAAACTGTCTCTAAATATAAATCATCGGATTAATGTAAATTATAGTTTGATTGCTTTTTTTCTATAGCCTGAATATATTTAGCCTGATCTATGCTCTAAAAAGTAAGTCACGGGCAGGAATAATACAAATAGTAAATTTGTCACTATAAATCTAATCATCTAACTATTAGCATCATTTAATTCGTTCAATTATCAAAATTATAGATCTGTTACATAATTAATAGAAAAAATCCTAATGGGGGCGGAGTCTAATTGGCGGGCTATGTAAATTGACTGCTGCGCAATCCACGAGATATACTTACTACTTACTTACCTAAGATAAAATGTATCTTATTCTATTCTTTTTTCACTTACTTATTATGTGTACAGTGTAATGTTTGATTTAATAAAGTACCTACCTACATTTATAAAAGCTATGATAGTTTTATTTAATTAATTGTGTATCATCAAAATTATTTTCCAGTGACTAAAAAATATTTTTAGGCATTGATATACATTTTTAGGTAACCATTTTTATATTGTTTGGTGATTCAGTTTTTGTGACTCTTTTATTATTTTGATAATTGATATTATTTCCAAGTAATTCTTAATTAATATTTAGGTAATCGTTTTAAAATTATTTGGTGATTCAATTTAGGTGACAGATCTACTATTTTGCTATTTTAGGTGACAGATCTACTATTTTAGAAACAAATATTATTTACTAGGTCACTGAAAATGCATTTATTAGGTAATTGATAAAATCATACACATTCTATAATAATTCCTTACAAAGCAGGTGTTTCTCTTGAATGGTAGTAATCGGTCCAATATGACTTTCTAGCTTCCTGGGGCCCAATCGTGATGAATCTGAACGATCAAGCCAAAACAGTTACGTTGTCATTATGATTATAATTATTTATTTAAAAAAAATTGGTTTAGCCTTAGAATTTCCATTTAAATTGTTCAAGATTGGCATTTCAACAAAACTAAAGCAATTATTTTTCTGTTAACGAAACTAAAATGATAACGATTTAGTTTTGGTTTTAACGTTGAAAATTAATTCCGTAATGCTATGCGTTACCCACTTCCTTTAAAATATTATATTTGAAAATAAAAACTCTTGTTTTGAGTGAGTTAGACTTCGATATAAGTTCTCGGAAATCTTATCACACTGCTTCGTTAGCTTAGAGCATTAACCAAGTAAGGAGGCGGCACGAGCACTAATTTCTTTACGAAAAAGTCTGCCACTTTCCGCGGGGGACGAGGTAACGCACACATGAAAAAGTAATTGGTTTAATGCTCTAAGTTCGTTAGTATCAAAATTGCACATGATTCTAACTGTAACAAATCTGCTTTAACTATTCTTCGAATCTGAAAGCTTATAAACAATATGCTTTTAAAATTAATAAAGCATCTCCACGGTATAAAGTAATATAAGTACCTAGATAGTTAGGTACCTACTAACATTATTTTTAAAATTGTTGTACACATTTTCTTGTTTATAAAACACTATTTTACTAATACCTTGAGTATTACATACGATTAAAGTCAAGGCAACTCAATTTGACGATATTCCCGAGCTTGTGATTACATCGCTCCAGCCGTGAAATTGTCCTGGGATTCAGTCGGTCGCCGGTGTCAAAGTTATTAATCATAAATAAAGGAATTTTGATAAAATTTGTTCGATTGGGAGAGCAAAGGCTGAACAAAGTATTCGATAGTTTTTTTTCATGAAAATAGAATAGAAAGTTAGTTTATTTTATTTTCGAGTGCGCTACGAAACTTTCCTAGTGCGCTCATAAACTTTGTATGGACGATCATGCAATTTCCATACAGCCGGTCCATTTATGTAGCTTCTCTTTTTGTAATAATACCTATGTACTAAAACTACACACAAGAACTTTATTCAATGAATAAATTTTAAGGGATGCTAAGTACCACTTAGTTTTTATCTAAACATTTTTACATGTCGCTAGATAGATGCTGTTATGTATGTGTCCTTGCGTGGCTGCGCCCCCGCACCCCTCACGTCTCCTTGGTCCATGATGGCCACCAATAAACCAGTGCGTTACGAACCACCGGCTGTTTCACTTGCTTTTCCGCCTACGTAACATTGGCGACGATAAGTACCCGCGTTTTTGTGATAATTGCAAACGAAATCGACAATTATGTCCGCGTTATTCGGTATTTTAAATAGTTTCGACCATAATCTCCAAACATGGAATGTGTATAAAAGCCGTTTGCTGCAATATTTTATCGCGAATGACATCAACGATAAGGCGGATCCGACGGGAACAAAGCGAAAAGCCATACTTCTCAGCGCACTCACCGAAGGAACGTACAAGCTTGCAGAAGACTTAGCGCTGCCTAAAAGCATTAGTGAAGTACCTTATGTGGACATTTTGAAGTATTTGGACGACCATTTCACGCCAAAACGTATCGGGTTTGGCGAACGACATAATTTTTATGCCGCCTCACAGCAGCCGGGCGAATCGCACACTCAGTGGGCAGCGAGATTGCGGGGACTGACTGCTCACTGTCGGTTTCTCAATATTGAAGAAACGCTTCGTGACAAGTTCATCATGAGCATGCGGCCCGGCACGGAAAAAGAGAAACTTTACGCGCAAGATCTCAACGGATTGTCGCTAGCTAAAGCTGTGGAGTTAGCAGAGAGCTTGTGCTGCGCCCGAGCCGCGGCCGCAGCGAGCGCGACCGGCGTCGGCGGCCCCGCAGCAGCGGGCTCACCTACCGAGCTGTTTAAAATAGTATCTAAAAAGGACAGCGGCAGAAAGGTCGGAAAACCGAAGTGTAGTGTTTGTGGGTATACTAATCATAAAGAGGCTGAATGCAAGTTCGCAAACTATGAGTGTCGAAAGTGTCACATGAAAGGCCACCTGCGTAGGATGTGCACGAAAGTGAATTACGTGGAAGCGGATGGCGGTGACGACGACGACGATGACGGTAATGTTTTTTTTATTCGTTCTGTTCGAGGCGAACCAATGGTGGAAACGATATGTATTAACGAGTTACCATTTAAATTTGAAATTGATAGTGGGTCCGCGGTTTCTGTGATATCCGAAACACACTATAAAGCTCATTTTAAAAATGTACCATTAACATTTGCACATAAACGGTTAATGAGTTATAACGGCAAACATATTAATTGTGTGGGTATGTTTCACGTTAGCGCGTCGTACTTGGGACAAAAGAATGACCTTGATTTGTATGTGGTCCGCGACGGTGGTCCACCACTTTTAGGCAGAGATTTTATTTCCAAGTTTAAATTACAGTTAACAACAATTAATTATTGTGAAGAAAATAAATTAATTGAAACTTTTAGCAAAGATTATTCCGAATTATTTTCTGACAAATTAGGAACATTTAAAAAATATAAAATAAAGTTATCTTTACGAGAGGACGCGAAACCCATTTTTTTTAAAGCGCGCCCGATTGCGTTTGCCTTACGCGACAAAGTCGAAGCAGAAATTAATAGATTGGTAGGGTTAGGTATCCTCGAACCTGTCGAGCATTCAGAGTACGCATCGCCCGTAGTACCAGTATTAAAACGTAATGGTTCAATTAGATTGTGCGCTGACTATTCTGTCAGTTTGAATAAACAGTTGGTAGTCGAACAATACCCACTCCCTACCGTCAACGAGCTGTTTTCCAAACTCCACGGAGGGGAACAGTTTTCTAAGCTAGATTTGTCAATGGCTTATAACCAGTTTGTTTTGGATGAGGAATCACAGCGTTTAACATGTATAAATACACACCGTGGCTTATTTAAGTTTACGCGCTTAGTGTTCGGTTTAGCTTCAGCGCCCGCAATATTTCAAAAAGCCATGGAAAATTTGCTATCAGGCTTAGATGGTGTTTTATGTCTATTAGATGACATTTTAGTGACTGGAAAAAATAAATGGGACCATTTAAATAAGTTGAAAGAAGTTTTTAATCGTTTACAAAATGCCGGGTTAACCCTACAGAAAGAAAAGTGCGATTTTTTCAAAGATGAGATCAGCTGCTTAGGTTATATAATTACGAAAGACGGAATTAAAAAGTCGCCGGACAAGGTTAAGGCAATGGTAGATGCGCCTATTCCATCTAATATTAGTCAGCTACAATCGTTCTTAGGGCTAGTGAATTACTATCGTAATTTTGTACCAAACGCTTCCACTATCCTGAGTCCTTTGTATGATATGCTAAAAAAGGGCACTAAGTGGAATTGGACTGACGAACACACCATAGCTTTCAATAAAATAAAAGATATGTTGACCTCAGAACAAGTGTTAACTCATTACAACCCGAAGTGTCAATTAATTTTAACTGTGGACGCTTCACCGACAGGGTTAGGTGCTATTTTGTCCCAAATAGATGCGGATGGCGTCGAAAGACCCATATCGTTTGCGTCACGCACTTTGAATGCCGCAGAGAAGCGATACGCGCAGATTCAAAAAGAGGCAACCGCAATCGTGTACGGGGTACGACGTTTTCATCAATATTTATACGGTAGGTCGGAACCGTTTACATTACGTACGGACCATAAGCCGTTGGTCTCGATTTTTGGTCCTTATAAAGGGATACCCGAAGTATCCGCTAACAGGTTGCAAAGATATGCGTTATTCCTCAGCGGGTATAACTATAGAATAGAATACGTTCGTAGTTCCGATAACAGCGCGGATTATCTGTCTCGTGCATGCGGAATCCCCACGGCCGCGCAGGGCGGCGATGCCGGCGAGTTGTCCCCGCCGCCGCTCGCGCCCCTCTCCTCCGATACGGAGTGCGCGTGCACCGAGCGCTGCGGCATAGTCGAGACAGCTGATCGCGCGACATACGTTTGTTTCGTTTTAGATGATAGCATGCCAGTAACGTTAAATAAATTACGAGAAGAAACCGGCAAAGATGTTATACTCAAACGCGTTAAAACATACATTTCCATTGGTTGGCCGCGGAAAGTTAGTGACGTCCGACTAAAACCATTCCATCTTTGTAGGTCTCAACTATCCGTGGAAAGTGGTTGTGTTATGCGCGGACACAAGGTCGTTATACCGGAAAGTTTACAGACGGTCATATTAAAGGAATTGCATGCTTCGCATCTAGGTATAGTAAAAACGAAAGCGGAAGCTAGATCTAGACTTTGGTTTCCAGGTATTGATCGAGCTTTAGAAAGGATGATAAGTGGATGCGAAGTGTGTATTCAACTACGTCCGTCACCGGCTAAGGCCCCCCCCTCGCTTTGGGAATTTCCAACTCAGTGTTTTGAAAGATTACACATAGATTTTTTGGGACCAATTAGGAGTTGTGTATATTTAATCATAGTGGATGCACACAGTAAATGGGTGGAGGTTTACAATATGAAACACTCCACTACGTCTAACGCAGTGATAGATAAACTATGCGAGTTTATGTCGCGATTTGGAGTTCCTAAAGTGATAGCAAGTGATAATGGTACATCTTTTTGTTCATCGGCATTTAAAAATTTTTGTACCGCGAACGGTATTGTACACATGACTTCGCCGGTTTATCATCCAGCCAGTAACGGCCAAGCCGAGAGTTTCGTTAAAATAGTAAAGAAGGGTATTAAATCTTGCCTTATGTCTAACAGTACCTTGAGAGACAATACATTAAAGTTGTTTAAGTATTTAAAAGATTATCGCAACTCAGTTCATTCCACCACTGGGTTGTCTCCCGCTGAAATGATTTTCGGTAGAAAGTTAAGGTCACGTTTGGATTTAATTAATATTAACACGTCGTCCTCGTCACCTGCCACAGCTAAAATTGTCAAAAATCAACAGTGTTTACAATCTAAGTTACAAGGTCAAAATAAAACAAAAACATTTAGAAAGAATGATTATGTATTGTATAAACAATTCGTTAACAGTTCTAGATTTAAGTGGTGTAAGGGAATTATACAAAAAAAATTGGGAAGAGTATTGTATGTAGTAAAAGATTTTTCTAGTTCACAATGTTATGTCAGACACATAAATCAGCTAATGTTGTATAAAGGGTCTAATAGCGATCAATGGGACAAAACAATAAATATAAATAATGACTCACCTGTGTCACCTCCACCACTCGCCGCGCCGCCTTCGCCACCGCCACTCGCCGTGCCGCCATCGCCGCTGCCGCCGCCACTGCGCGCCTCAACGCCACCGCCACCACCCGAGCCGCCCACACCTGGCTCGCCACGCTCTCACCGAAGAAGTTTGCTCTTCTCACCATTGGAGGAAAGTTCACCACATTCCGCGGTAGAACCATCTGATGCAAATGACCCACCGTTGTCGGTTGAAAATACTCCGAACGCAACCGATGGTCGTGCTAATGATGCTCCCAGGAGGAGGAGGGAAGAAATTATAGAACCGAGATTTTCTTTGTCTCCGGAGGAATACGACAGTGTTGACACAGCTAACGAGTCCCAGGAAATTGATGAAGCTGTCCGTATTACCCAAAGACCGTTACATAGTAGGCCCTATCTGGATTTTGATTAAAATATAATTGTTTGTTATAATTAGTTTTTAGTCGTTTATTAGAGGGAGGAGTTGTTATGTATGTGTCCTTGCGTGGCTGCGCCCCCGCACCCCTCACGTCTCCTTGGTCCATGATGGCCACCAATAAACCAGTGCGTTACGAACCACCGGCTGTTTCACTTGCTTTTCCGCCTACGTAACACATGTCGCTAGATAGATGCTGTTTATTGATGGCCTTGTTTATCAAACTTAATTTCGTTTAGGGTAAAACCGGGATAGATGCCCAACTTTTTGAAATAGCCTCCTAGTTTAAAAAAATATTCATTAATATGAATAATTTCTATAAATGTAGGCTAGCTTAATCATTTATGTCGAATCAGAACTATTTATTTTTGATCTATCAATTACAGATTTTGCAGAATTTAGCTTTTTGTGGAACCCTTTTTTTGAGGAGAGATGCCTACCTATGGATAGTTGCCCCACCATGATAATACTAAGAAGGATAGATGCCTGCAGTGCGGGATAGTGAAAACAAAAACCCAAACACATTTTATGACGTCGTTCTACTATTAAAACAGCAAAACATACGTAAATACGTAAAAATATAATAGAACACTAAAAATAATTTAAAAATATACACTGCCACCATATATCCGTATATATGGTATATGGAGGGATAGATGCCTCTAAGGGCACCTATACCTTATAAATATATGTAAATACATAAAAAATATAACAAAACAGAAAAAATAATTATAAATATACACTGACATCATACATGGGAATATATATGGTGTATGAAGGGCTACATGCCCCTAAGGGCACCCATACCTCGAAAAATCAGGGCAACTATCCTTTGTGATAGGGATAGATGCCCAAGTAGTTTTTAAATAAATTAAAAACAAAAGAGCAATTATTTACACCCAGGTGCACAATCAATGAACCAGTACGTTGACGTAATAAAAAATATAATGGAATTTATTACTACTTATAAACTTATACAACGGCGAATACTAACATTTTTTGTGAAATTCGTCGTCGCGGAGTTGATTGCACACACAAGCGGAACGCGTCTACGCCATACAACAGCCCTTGGACAATTAGGTGCGGGTTGACTGCGGCTCCTAATTATACAATTAATTCTTATTTTCGAGTTCGGGAGGTAAGGTTTTTTGAAAATCAGGCACCTATCCCACTGCGGCATCTATCCCGGTTTTACCCTATGCAGTCCGGGATTTTCATATGGAGTTTTACATACAATGCGATATTATTGACAATAGACAGTGATCTGCGGCAACTTCAGAGCGCTTGAGGTACAAAGCGACGTATTTTATTAATCTGTAAATTTTTCTCTTTGCCATACATTCTCGAGTGAAGTTGCATGATCACTGTCTGTTGTCAATTTAATCGCATTGTAGCTTACTGACCCAGCTCGGAATGTAGAGAAAGTTTCATTAGGGTTTCATGTTTTGTACATTTGAAATTAATTCAGAATTAAATTACATTACTAAAATTCTGTGATAATTAATTGGTGTATTGTTACGTAACGAGAAAACTCGTAAAAAACCGGCCAAGTGCAAGTTGGACTCGCGCACGAAGGGTTCCGCAAAAAAATACGTTTGTTGTATGGGAGCCTCCCTTAAATGTATTTTATTTTAATTTAATAATTTATTTATAAAGTTGGTTGTACAGGAGACCCCCTTAAATATTTATTTTATTCTGTTTTTAGTATTTATTATTATAATGGCAATAGAAATATATCGTGTGTAAAAATTTCAACTGTCTGGCTATCACGGTTCATGAGATACAGCCTGGTGACAGAACTACAGACAGACAGACAGCGGAGTCTTAGTAATAGGGTCCCGTTTTTACGCTTTGGGTACGGAACCCTAAAAAGCGTAACAAAGAAACAAACTTATTTCCGCGTTAGGATATGGAAAAAACAAGTGCGTGTCGGGCCATGCGCAGTAGGGTTCCGTAGTTACTTTATACCATACCATATTGAATACCACTATCATTTTTGGTCTGCAACTTTGTTTTTCATAATGTTTGTATGAATGACAAAGTTATATTTGCGGTTTTAGAAAATGTGCTATATCTCTAAAAATTATTACAATATTTCGTTCAAACCAATTTTCCTTGAAAGTATTTATTAGAATCTACAGCATATATATTTTTTTAGATTTTTACTCTCTTATTTTAAAAATTAAAGGGGGGGGGACACACATTTTACCACTTTGGCAGTGTAAATCTTTCAAACGGTTGACTTTGAGAAAAAATAGTCTTAGGAACCTCAACGTCATTTTTAAAGACCTATTTATAAACACCCCGCACGTATAGGTTTTATGAAAAAAAAATCAGTTTCAGTTCCATGTATGGGGAGCCCCCTTAATCTTTTATTTCTTTATTTTTATGTAAAAATCGTAAAGCGGTTCAAATAATACATCTACTTATTAAGTTTTAACTGTATAATCTTAATAGTTTCTGAATAAAGTGGCTGTGACATACGGACGGACAGACGGTTCCGTGCACTTACTAAAACAGAATTTTTATGACGGTTCTGCTAAAACATAGAACAAATAAAGAGTTAAGAAAACTTATTTTTTTTTACGCCTCTGCTGCATAATGGATATAAAATATCCATTTCAAAATGACGTTAGAGTGTTGTGAACTAAACAATTTTTGTGCACTACTTCCATAAAAAGACATTTTGATAACAAAAAATTCATGTCACCCACGCTAGTGGTGAGCTGTTTTTAGGGTTCCGTACCCAAAGGGTAAAAACGGGACCCTATTACTAAGACTTCACTGTCCGTCTGTCTGTCTGTCTGTCACCAGGCTGTATCTCATGAACCGTGATAGCTAGAAAGTTGAAATTTTCACAGATGATGTATTTCTGTTGCCGCTATAACAACAAATACTAAAAACAGAATAAAATTAATATTTAAGGGGGGCTCCCATACAACAAACAAGTTTTTTTTTGCCGTTTTTTGCTCGATATTAATAACGACAACAGGTAGACAGTTGAAATTTTCACAGATGATGTATTTTTGTTGCCGCTATAACAGCAAATACTAAAAACAGAATAAAATTAATATTTATGGGGGGCTCCCATACAACAAACACATGTTTTTGCAGTTTTTTGGTACGGAACCCTTCGTGCGCGAGTCCGACTCGCACTTGGCCGGTTTTTTTTTTTCAAGTATCTGTATTTTGTTCAGCAGTATTGTGTTAAATAGCAGTGTGTAAATTAACATAAAGATAAGGATTAAATAATATGTATTCAAAAGAATAGTTGAATACATATTATTCAGTAGTTTGGTTTAGTTTTTTTATTAAATAAAGTTTTATTTCTTACCTATTATCCAATTACGTAATGTAGTCTCACGAAATTTCATAAGCTTGTTTGTTGAATATGGTGATGTGAAACTGAAAAGTTCAATTGACGTCATCTATGGATCAAGGCAGACAAGGGTCCATGGTTAGTCACGCGCCTATTGCGGCGGAACTTTGTCAACGGTTTTATGAGAAAATTTCTAAGTTCGGGACAGGAATTCGTGAACCTTTCACAAATGATTAATTTGATTTCGACCTCTAAAGCCTTTGTTAAACCGAAATGTAGAATAATCTAGATGTAACTTTGATGAAGCAATAACTACACAGGTACTGAATACAAACATAGAAGTCTTTAGTACTTACCTATAATTGTATGAAGATTTTAAAAGGTAGGTAAGTATTGCATTTTCCACATTAACATTTCAAGAAAAAAAGAAAAGTTGAAAGTAAGTGAAAAACCTGAAAAGACTTTTTAAGTCAATCCTAAATAATTTTAAGTCATAAACTGTGTAACTTTTAAAAGCTTTTCATTATAAATTTTTAATTTACTATAGGTAAAATAATACTCAAGTTTAAGGCTGATAATATTTTAAACTCATATTATGATACTTTATTTATAAAATTCCAATATATGGGCGAGCGAGCTTTGCTTGGTTATTACTATTTATTGTTATCTCAAACATTAACTACATTTTTTTAAACTTGTCTAAAATCAATAAAAAAATAAAAAATATATAAATAAACTTGAACATATCAAAAAAACAAAATTAAGTCACCGAGCGGAATTTTAACCCGTAACACTCGTTTCTTGCCGTTCTCGTCTTAACCTGCTGGACTAGACGGACAGTGGCCGGCAGGACGAAATTAGCGACCATATTCTGCGTCGAAATAAAAACGCATGAAAACTCGAAAACACGCGTTTTTCCAAACATAAGACTAATCTAGATCGATTGTTTACCCCCGAAAACCCCCATATACCAAATTTCAGCGAAATCGTTAGAGCAGTTTCCGAGATCACAGAAATAAATTTATATACCTTCATATTAATAAATATACAAGAACTGCTCGTTTAAAGGTATAAGATTGTTTATTTATTTAAGTAAGTTATCCAATCTAAGTTTAAGGAAACAGTATATACGGTACCTACCTACTGAAATGTACAGTACTTTGTAAGTAACAAATTATACCAAAATAATCGCATATCGCAGAAATGGCATAAGTAAGTCTAACAAAATATAAATCAAACTTTGATAAACGTAACGTTCCATACTCATAGCCAAAATAAATTATGCAAAAACGGCATTTGTCCGAACACTCCGGCACAGAATACAAAATAGTACAAACACCGCCCGCTACAATCTCTCGAACATCAAACTACTTAGGTATACAGTTTGTGCAGAAAGCGCACAACGTTTTATTCCCTTTATTCCCATGAATCCCCTCTAACACTGTCCCCCGGGGTGACAACTGGGATTATTTCCCAGTTGTCACGGGGGTGACCAATTTTTCCCAAATGTTCCCTTCAAATTTATGCCAGAGGGGAAAATCGATGCCTTTTTTCACTACCTAGGTAGTTCCCTAAAGTAAATTTAAAATGGACTTAAACCCTTTTTAACCGACTTCAAAAATTTGAAAAGGAGGGGGTTATCTATTCGTCGCGTATATTTTTTTTTAATATGTATGTACACCGATTACTCGAAGACGGCTTAACCGATTGAAATGATTCAAACGCTATAACATCAGTTTTCTTCCCAAGTTGGTCCCATTTTTTTAAATTTTGAAATCGGTTCAGTAGTTTTCAAGAAATCTTGAAAATATTGTCGTTTTCGTTACCATTTTTTACGTATTCAGACGGATGTTCAACCATTCCTTTTTTGTTTATGAACCGATTTAGATGATTCTTTTTTTGTTTGAAAGAAGACACCTTAAGGATGATAGCATATCAATTTCATTGGTGTTAGATTTTGGGTTATGAAGAATACACAAGGGAACTCCTCAAAATCAAATAGGAACCGTACAGTGATTGAAATATTGGTAGGTTTAGGACAATCAAAAACAAGTTACGTAACTATCTATTGTCAAGGACGTTTTGGACTAGAGTTGAACTGCGAAGGCCCAACGGAAATCCTGTGGAAATTGAGTTACTAGGGGTACCTACACCATTGAAAAATGTGAAACATTAAAACGTTTTATTTTATAAAGTCACCGTTTACATACCTACCACAAAAAAGTTTAAAATTTTTAAAATTTTTAATTTTTTTTTAAATTTTAAAGCTTTAAAAAAAAAGCAAGACCTCCTTCAAAAACGGGTGGAGCTGGAAGTAATTATTTACTTATTGTATTGTTTTTATTCTAAAAGCCCCACCCCACTTCAATAGACGTGTTTTAATTAATCGATTTGGGCATTATTTTTTGCTTTTTATAGAGCTGTTTTTTAAGGTTTTTGAAGGAAGTCTTGCTTTTTTAAAAGCTTTTTTTTGCAATATGCGATTAATCTTATCCGTATCCTTTCAATAAGGTTAACTTTGAAGCATGACTTTACTTAATTGCGCGCTAAGTTATAATTAACTCTGAATCCAAATTATACTTGTTTACGTTAAAATAACAGACATTTTATAATTATATCGTAAAGCACATGTCATAAATTGGAGTTACAACGTTTTGGTTATTTGTGATGACGATAGTATTGTTGATCTTGTATTGTTGATTGATTGATTGATATAATTAGAATAACTTTTTAAAGTTCAATTTTATTTTAGCTACGAGAGCTATGAAATGCTAAAGGCGATACCTGAAATAACCTAATTAATCAAAAAAATCCATGAGTAGATTGAAAGAATTTCAATCATGTGATCCAGCGCGTGTTGTTCTTCCTGCCACGACCATTGATGATTTTCTCATATCTTTAGGTGGTAAAAAATAGCTTTTATTTTCTACTATTTATTACCCCTGTTTTGAATTTTTTACCTACTAGATCTAAGAGACACACTCGTCGAGATACGTCGTGTTAGGAAGCATTCTTTCCAGCACGACCATGTAGACTTTCGTGTTATTCTTGCATTTCAAAACGGCATAAAATAGCTTGGAATATTTACTATTTTTTACACCTATTTAAGAAATTCCCTCATAGTAGGAATTTCTTAAATAGGTGTAAAAAATAGAGTATTATAGAGATACGAAGGTCGCCGTGCTGGTAAGAATACTTCTGTAGCACGACCAAGCTTAAACTATTATTAATTCAGGGATTTCAAAACGGTATAAAATAGTTTAGAATATTTACTATTTTTTACACCCATTTTGAAATTTCGTACTATCAATATCATAGAACACGACACGAAAGTGATTCTTTCCAGCAGGGCCTTCGTATCTCTATGAACATGATAGTAAGAAATTCCAAAATGGGTGTAAAAAATAATAAATATTCTAAGCTATTTTATACCGCTTGTAAATCCCTGAATTAAAAATAGTTTAAGCTTGGTCGTGCTACAGAAGTATTCTTACCAGCACAAGCTTCGTATCTCTATGATCCTCATATTAGGAAATTCCTAAAAAGGTGTAAAAAATAGTAAATATTCTAATCTATTTTATGCCGTTTTGAAATGCAGGAATAACACGGAAGTCTACGTGGTTATGTTAGGAAGCATTCTTTCCAGCACGACCAGTGTATCTCGTAGACCTAGTAGGTGAAAAAATTCAAAACAGGGGCAATAAATAGTAGAAAATCCATGCTATTTTTTATTTTTTACCACCTAAAGATATGAGAAATTTTTCAATGGTCGTGGCAGGAAGAACAACACATCAGCGCGGGCTCAATTTCCAGAATCCCCTATAATACGAAAGAAATTGCGGGTACCGGCTGTTCCATCAATTTGAATTTAAAATATTTTTCGTCTGTACCGAAGGTCTGTACCTACCTTTTTAAACACAAAGCTAATGCGAACAGTTTGCATGCGACGCCAGCTTCGATTTTTATACCTCAACAAAAAATGCTCATCAGGCTGAACAGCTTTTGTAAAGGCGTCATTTTTATAATCCTTATAGTTTAGTTGGTCCATTACGGTTCTGCGTCAGGTGTTCCATTTTCCAAAATCAATTACTTTATACCTTAAACTATGCCCAGGCTTGACAGCTATATAACAAAAAAAGTTTCATTTAGAAGTTTCATTCATTCAATCCGTTCATTATTTCCGGAGATTAGCGTGTTCAAACAGACAGACGCACTTTTTTAAATTCTTACTCTATTACTATGTCTCCATCGCCCCATATAATATTTTAAATATATGTAATGTACAGACACACTTTTTTACTGTTTTATTATATGTAAGGATTCCATATAATTTTTACCAGACTGCGGAGAAGTCCAAAAAGAGGGTTATTATTTATTAAAGGATTCCAGGAACTTATTTGCTTTTTCTTTAATCTTGCTGGCACAAACCGTCTTATAAAACCCTTTGCCCTGACTGACAAACACAGACAAAGCCAAAACTACTTAAGCTTAAAAAGCTAAGTTTTTAATATAGGTTTACTAGCGGATACCCGCGACTTCGTGTGTGTGGCTATTTTCCTATCCCTCAGGAATAGTACCGCTTTTTTCTGGATGAAAAATTCCTTCCCTATGTCCTTTTCTGTACCTTTGACAATGTGTATGCAAAATTTCATGATGATTGGTTGAGCAGTTTAGACGTGAAAGCGTAACAAACAAACTTTAGCATAACATTAAGCACTATAGGATTTTATTATGTTAGCATTTAGCATCCGCTAAAAAAAAGGAAATTTATAAAATCTTTGTATTTGAAGTTAGGAACATGAACATTTTTGTAGGAGGGAAACGAGGGGTGAAATGTATCCCTTCGTCGCATAATGTACAATACGCAAAATGTACATACGCGAAATATACAATACGCAAAATGTACAATACCTACGCAAAACGTACATACGCAAAATGTACAATACGCAAAACGTACATACGCAAAATGTATGCGGGCGTTGTGTGGGAGTTATGTTTATTTACTCATGTGATGGGAGTATCGGTTTTTTTAAAGGTAGAGGAAAATGAAACATTTTTAAGATTGACCTTTATGTATAAAAACTAGGTAAGTATAGTCACGGAGCTCGGTGGTGCAGTGGTATAGCGCCTGGCCCAGCGATTGCGGAGGTTAAGCAACTTTCGCAAGGGTCGGTCATGGGATGGGTGACCAAAATTGTATTATCTCGAGCTCCTCCGTGCTTCGGAAGACACGTTAAGCCGTTGGTCCCGGCTGCATTTGCAGTCGTTAACACCCACTAATCCGCACTGGGCCCGCGTGGTGGGTTATGGCCCATCCTCCATCCACCCATAAGGAAAGCCTGTGCCCCAGCAGTGGGGACATTAAAATGGCTGATGGTCATGGTCAAGTATAGGTAGTCACGGTTCGATATAGGTCTGTGGTCACGGTAATGGATATCATTACTGTGGTATTGGGAGGATGCGAAGGTATAATAATCAATCGCAGCGCTCATGGTGGCAAAAAGTAGAAATAATGACGGCTCTGTAATCTGTTTGAAAACGATATTTAATTTATTATTAGCGATACAGGAATAATTATGTGTGTTTATTATCACTTAGTAAAATTATTAAAGTAGTTTTATCCTCTTGTTTTACAAAATCTACAACTAAATAAAAACCGGTCAAGAGCGAGTCGGACTCGCGCACCGAGGGTTCCGTACAATCATAAATATATTTGGATATGTTACTTTAGTACAGTCTTTAAAAAAGTAGGATAAACGGCAGACAGGTGGAAGGGCGAACAGGCGGACAGTTAACTTACAAATCTTAACCACAGCTGCTTATGGTGACTGAAAAACGTTTCAGCCACTCCACATTGCAAACTGTTTATATTACTAAGTAGGAACTTATCCTTCGTTTATTCGTACGGCAAATAGTAGGTAATTATATTAGAACCAGCCACCAATTATTATTGTAGTATTAGGTTGCGCCATCTCTTGACCGATAGTGGAACTATTTTTTTACGTAGGTCAGCATTCTTAGGTCACCGCCATCTGTTGACTGGTAGTGAAACTAAAGAATTATTGTTTGTTTTTTGAATTTCTAAAAAAGTGTGTTATATTGTGACATCGTTTTATTTTTCCTGTAATCTTTACGTAAACTACTATCGCATAGAATTATTTCAGATTTTTCTCTTTGCATACTTCGGAGATAAGGGGGGGGGAACGGTATTTTTTTTTACATTTTTCATCATAAGTCGAAAACTATGCAGCCTAAGAAAAAAGAAAAAAATGTTTTAAAATGTGCAAACAGCGCTCTTTCATATGATACCCCACACGCCCTAGTCACCTCACTTAAAATTTTTAAGACCCCTTTTCAGTCCCTGTTGTAAAAAAAATATTATTATTATTATTTCTTTCTTATTTGCAAAATAGTTGGGTAAATGTTATCTTAAACTATTCCAAATTTCAAGTTGATACCATTAGTAGTTCTCGAGATATCCAGCTGTGACAGACAGACAGACAGACTGAGTCACACCATAAGGGTTCCTTTTTTACCATTTTGGTACGGAACCCTAAAAAGAAGTAAACAAACCCTGATATAACCAAAATAAAACACTCTTTTTGAATAGATCTTACTTGCCATATTTAATTTAAATGACCAAAATTATTTCACAACACTTTGTCCACCCAAATCACAGTAATTTTGAAATTTACATTAATAACACAATATTATGTATAGTATTTTTTAACATTTTGTCACAATGCCGCCATTACATATCAAAACGTCAAAACGGTCAGGTCAGAGCCAACAAAGTTGCAACACGCTAGGTGGCGCTAAAAGCGCGCACGGAGCCAATAGTCTACAACAGTGGTTCCCCAATAGTTTTTCTACGTATCACTCAAAAAAAGGCCTCAAACTCGTGTACCGCTAAAAATTAAATCAGATGTAGGACGTATTACTTAAGAGATTGCTGCGCATACCCTTTGATGCAACCTTGCGTATTCCTGGGGGTACGCGTACCATTAATTGGGAAACGCTGGTCTACACTGAAGCAAAGCGAGGGCGAGTCGCTAGTAAACAAGCTACCTGACAGTATTAAAAATATTTAATGGGAATATATGTTCAAAAGAGACCTAACGAAATGGCTGAAGGAAAAATGTTTTTATAGTGTAAGAGAATACAAGGATTTTGAAAAATAATAATAAAATTAGCATGTAAATAATATATAAGTATATTTATTTAAAATTATTTTTAAATAGAGTGTGTTTTTTTTAATTTTGATTTTAATTATGTAGGGATTTAACTATGACTTCATAATATATAAATGATTTTAAAATATTCGCACATCGATTGTTTATCGATTGAATTATTTGAATTATATTTGAGATTGAGTTCTTAGAATTATATTTTTTTTCTACACCGAAGCAAAGCGAGGGCGGGTCGCTAGTAAAATAAAAAGGTACAAAATTAAACCGTTTTTTGATTGCAGACTGTGTTGGGTGCCATGACCTTGGCCGTGGCTGCCGTGAACCGCGAGCCCAGCCTCCTGCCGGGCTTGCGCATGCGGTTCGTGGCAGCGGACATCGGCCGGCCGCGCCCACACCTGCCTTTAGACAAGGATAGTCTTACATTGAGGTAAGGTTCTTCGAGGAGCTAGATGTTGCAGTTATTTAGCGCCTGGCCCAGCGATGGCCCAGCGATTGCCCAGCCTCCTGCCGGGGCTGCGCATGCCGTTCCTGGCAGCGGGCATCGGCCGGCCGTGGCCACACCTGCCTTTGGACAAGGATAGTCTTACATTAAATGATTTTTCGAGGAGCTAGATGTTGCAGTTGTTTAGCGCCTGGCCCAGCGATTGCCCAGCCTCCTTCCAGGCTGCACATACGGTTCGTGGTGGCGGACATCAGCCGGCCGCGGCCACACCTGCCTTTGGACAAGGATAATCTTACATTGAGGTATGGTTCTTCGAGGGGCTCGATGTTGCAGTGGCTTAACGCCTGGCCCAGCGATTGCCCAGCCTCCTGCCGAGGCTGTGCATGCGGTTCGTTGCGGCGGATATCGGCTGGCCGCGGCCACACTTGCCTTTAGACAAGGATAGTCTAACATTGAGGTAAGGTTCTTCGAGGAGCTCGATGTTGCAGTTGTTTAGCGCCTGACCCAGCGATTGCCCAGCCTCCTTCCAGGCTGCACATACGGTTCGTGGTGGCGGACATCAGCCGGCCGTGGCCACACCTGCCTTTGGACAAGGATAATCTTACATTGAGGTATGCTTTTTCGAGGAGCTCGATGTTGCAGTGGCTTAACGCCTAGCCCAGCGATTGCCCAGCCTCCTGCCGAGGCTGCGCATGCGGTTCGTGGCGGCGGACATCGGCTGGCCGCGGCCACACCTGCCTTTGGACAAGGATAGTCTTACATGATTCTTCGAGGAGCTCGACGTTGCAGTGGCTTAACGCCTGGCCCAGCGATTGCCCAGCCTCCTGCCAGGCTGCACATACGGTTCGTGGTGGCGGACATCAGCCGGCCGCGGCTACACCTACCTTAGGACAAGGATAATCTTACATTGAGGTATGGTTCTTCGAGTAGCTCGATGTTGCAGTGGCTTAACGGCTGGCCCAGCGATTGCCCAGCCTCCTGCCGAGGCTGCGCATGCGGTTCGTGGCGGCGGACATCGGCTGGCCGTGGCCACACCTGCCTTTGGACAAGGATAGTCTTACATGATTCTTCGAGGAGCTCGACGTTGCAGTGGCTTAACGCCTGGCCCAGCGATTGCCCAGCCTCCTGCCAGGCTGCACATACGGTTCGTGGTGGCGGACATCAGCCGGCCGCGGCTACACCTACCTTAGGACAAGGATAATCTTACATTGAGGTATGGTTCTTCGAGTAGCTCGATGTTGCAGTGGCTTAACGCCTGGCCCAGCGATTGCCCAGCCTCCTGCCGAGGCTGCGCCTGCGGTTCGTGGCGGCGGACATCGGCTGGCCGCGGCCACACCTGCCTTTAGACAAGGATAGTATAACATTGAGGTAAGGTTCTTCATAATAAACTTTTGTCGGGCTCCTCCGGTGCCTTCTACACGAAGCTGTATACTTAACATTTAATAACTACAAGGTTATTTTTTATTCACCATCCAAATTTTCAGTCCATGAAACTGAACAATACAGACCCTGTGCTGAACAACTTTCGCATTAAAAACATAGCGCCAAATATAATAATAATAATTTTATTGGACACGACATAAAAAATGATACAAACAGAAAAACAAGAAAACCTACAATAGGCGGCCTTATTGCTACATAGCAAAACTTTGCGCGAAATAAAACAAGATCAATAAATACGACAATAGGGGATGTGCACTTTAAAGGACAGCATATGAATAAAAGTACATTAGAACATTGCTCATCTGACTAAAGTCCTTGGGTATCCCAGAAATAAAGAGACTATATTTAATGTTCATACTGGTTACAAAAAAAGTTAAGTAAGAAGGAAAAATGTTACCCGTGGTTAAGAAACCACGGGCAAGTAATTTGTCCAAATAGTGTGGTTTTACAAATTTCGGCTTATCTTTCGAAACTGAAACGAGACAATCAAGAATCGTTTGCTTAAAGATGTTATTCATAACTATCGATTAATGAGAAATCGGCGACAGTTCATAATTTTATTCAACAAGAAGTTACAAGAATAAATATCTACACAATCATAATACATTATGTAGAATGCATGCGGTTCGTTGCGGCGGATATCGGCTGGCCGCGGCCACACTTGCCTTTAGACAAGGATAGTCTAACATTGAGGTAAGGTTCTTCGAGGAGCTCGATGTTGCAGTTGTTTAGCGCCTGACCCAGCGATTGCCCAGCCTCCTTCCAGGCTGCACATACGGTTCGTGGTGGCGGACATCAGCCGGCCGTGGCCACACCTGCCTTTGGACAAGGATAATCTTACATTGAGGTATGCTTTTTCGAGGAGCTCGATGTTGCAGTGGCTTAACGCCTGGCCCAGCGATTGCCCAGCCTCCTGCCGAGGCTGCGCATGCGGTTCGTGGCGGCGGACATCGGCTGGCCGCGGCCACACCTGCCTTTGGACAAGGATAGTCTTACATGATTCTTCGAGGAGCTCGACGTTGCAGTGGCTTAACGCCTGGCCCAGCGATTGCCCAGCCTCCTGCCAGGCTGCACATACGGTTCGTGGTGGCGGACATCGGCTGGCCGCGGCCACACCTGCCTTTGGACAAGGATAGTCTTACATGATTCTTCGAGGAGCTCGACGTTGCAGTGGCTTAACGCCTGGCCCAGCGATTGCCCAGCCTCCTGCCAGGCTGCACATACGGTTCGTGGTGGCGGACATCAGCCGGCCGCGGCTACACCTACCTTAGGACAAGGATAATCTTACATTGAGGTATGGTTCTTCGAGTAGCTCGATGTTGCAGTGGCTTAACGCCTGGCCCAGCGATTGCCCAGCCTCCTGCCGAGGCTGCGCCTGCGGTTCGTGGCGGCGGACATCGGCTGGCCGCGGCCACACCTGCCTTTAGACAAGGATAGTATAACATTGAGGTAAGGTTCTTCATAATAAACTTTTGTCGGGCTCCTCCGGTGCCTTCTACACGAAGCTTTATACTTAACATTTAATAACTACAAGGTTATTTTTTATTCACCATCCAAATTTTCAGTCCATGAAACTGAACAATACAGACCCTGTGCTGAACAACTTTCGCATTAAAAACATAGCGCCAAATATAATAATAATAATTTTATTGGACACGACATAAAAAAATCAACAGAAAAACAAGAAAACCTACAATAGGCGGCCTTATTGCTACATAGCAAAACTTTGCGCGAAATAAAACAAGATCAATAAATACGACAATAGGGGATGTGCACTTTAAAGGACAGCATATGAATAAAAGTACATTAGAACATTGCTCATCTGACTAAAGTCCTTGGGTATCCCAGAAATAAAGAGACTATATTTAATGTTCATACTGGTTACAAAAAAAGTTAAGTAAGAAGGAAAAATGTTACCCGTGGTTAAGAAACCACGGGCAAGTAATTTGTCCAAATAGTGTGGTTTTACAAATTTCGGCTTATCTTTCGAAACTGAAACGAGACAATCAAGAATCGTTTGCTTAAAGATGTTATTCATAACTATCGATTAATGAGAAATCGGCGACAGTTCATAATTTTATTCAACAAGAAGTTACAAGAATAAATATCTACACAATCATAATACATTATGTAGAAACAAGTGAGACTAATTTTAAAAAGATTTCGGAAAGATGATGTACAATAGCAACTAATCGAAATATGAATACGAGAAAAAAGATTTTGTGGAGGCACCTTCAACATCAGTGAGGATTACGGTGGATATAGGAAAAATATCTTTATCAAATGTGGATGTAAATTTATACTTTAATTTGTATATATTAAACTGAAAAGTTTTTATTTATTTTTTTGTACAAAAAATAATAATTTATTTGGTCTCTTTACTTCTGGAACACCCCAGTATACGTACAAAAGACTGAAGATAAATACATACCTGATTCCGTGGGAAGAAGAGAGGAAATAACTCCTTACTTAATGACTTTGGAGTCTGAGCCTTCCTGAGTTTTTCAAATATGTAAAAAAATTTTTGAATATCTATACAAATCAAAGAGATCAGGTGATCAGTTTAGTAAGGAATGAAATGACGTGGTTATTCTGTGGCACAATGTTTCTTGAAGTTTTTTCAGTTTCATGGGCTGAAGACTGGACACTTCCTTTTGTTTGGATGGTGATTGGTGACTAAAAATAACCCTGAATAACTCAAGCGATGCGAAAATATGTCCGATGTTACCGAGGACAGCGAAGGTCTCCTTGTCCCTATGTAATCATATCTGTCTAGACTCCGACTCCTGTGGAGAACTTATTTTGCATTATGGTTATTTAATTGGACGCGGTCGATTGCGGACTTCAGAGAAAAAAACCGGCCAAGTGCAAGTCGGACTCGCGCACGAAGGGTTCCGTACCAAAAACGGCAAAAAAATCACGTTTATTGTATGAGAGCCCCCCTTAAATATTTTTTTTTCTGTTTTAAGTATTTCTTGTTATAGCGGCAACAGAAATACATTTCCTGTAAAAAAATCAACTGTCTACCTGTTGTCGTTATTAATATAGAGAAAAAAACGGCAAAAAAATCACGTTTGTTGTCCCCCCTTAAATATTTGTTTTATTATATTTATAGTATTTGTTGTTATAGCGGCAACAGAAATACATCATCTGTGAAAATTTCAACTGTCTAGCTATCGCGGTTCATGAGATACAGCCTGGTGACAGACAGACAGACAGACAGACAGACGGACAGCGGAGTCTTAGTAATAGGGTTCCGTTTTTACCCTTTCAGTACGGAACCCTAAAAATTATCGTAAAAAACAAGATAAACAAAAAAGTATTAATAGGTAAGTATTACGCTACTGAGAGTACGTTTGGTGGACCTGGATAATTGGAATGACATTATAGCACTTAATACTATTATCGGAGGCCAAGATTTATCGCTGCGCCATAAAATGCGATTAAATTGACAATAGACAGTGATCCGCTGGAACTTTACTTAAGAATGTATGACAAAGAGACCAGATAAAAAAATATTTTTTTACAACAAGCGCTCTGAAGTTGGTACCTTCATTATGTACATTGTTAAATTAATGGCATTGTACTGTAAATAAATCTGTAACTGAGTCGATTTTTTGAAAATTTTAATTCTAATAGGTAAGTGGGTAGTCATTATCTTCGATACAGAGGTCAAATCCACCATTTTCTTTAACTTTGTCTATCTTTCGGTGTGTGTGTACTTGACGGATGTAATTTTCGTAATATAAAGCTAAATATACAAAGAGCGGTATACTAACTTTATGTTTCGAAATGGGAATTTCTTCTTTCGACGAACTAAAGCCGGCCATACACGCTAGGATATGAATGATGGTTATGCCTGTAAGGTCAAAACCGTCATGCATAACTTAGCGTGTATGCGACAAAACTGTGCAGTTATCCATGCCTGTTCACGCAGCCTTGCCGGTCGGTTATGCCTGTGGTCAAAACCGTCATACATAACCTAGCGTGTGTGTCCTCTATTGAACTCTGCTTTGTATGAAGGTTTTGCAGCTCGGTTAAAACCGTCATGCATAACCTAGCGTGTATGGCCTGCTTAAAACGTTTGTATTACACATCACATCACCATATAGGCTCAATGTCACGTAAAAAGGCCGGCTATCCTGAAAGCAAGAAAATGGCTACTACTCATAGACTTAAGGGTCCATTATAGGAAAATGTGGTTTGCGGGGGTCATTTTTTATATAGAAAACGTAAAGTTGTAGCTACAAACAAAACATATGACAAGCTAAAGAGGTTCTCTAGTAGCTACAAGTATTAAATTGCGTATAAACCTCACAGATGATTATAAAAAAAATATCAGAATATTGGACATAGGATCAGAAATAGGACAGATGTCCTTATGAGAATAAAGGATCAAAAGCTACGCAAGCGCTTTATAGATCCTTTATTCTTATAAAGACAGATTGATTTATATATTGGTGCATATTTTTGGCGTGTTGTGCATGTTATTATTCAGACTCAACTCAGATTCAACTATTCCTGAAAAGTATCAGGAACTGTAAAACTCAGCTGCATGCGAGAAGAACTCTCATTTATTTTTGATCTGCTGCAAAATGATCTACTACGGGAATTTGGCAGATCATTTTGTTTATTGACTCTTTTAAGATTAAACGCCAGAACTATTTCTAAAAAGTATAAGGAACTGTAGAACTCAGCCGCACGCGAGAAGATCTCACATTTATTTTGATTTACTGCAAAATGATTTGCTACGGGAAGTTTGTAGATCATTTTGTTTTGTCATCAACTTTTTCAGGTAAAAACGCCAGAACTATTTTTAAAAACTATCAGGAACTGTAGAACTCAGCTGCATGCGAAAAGAACTCTCATTTGTTTTTGATCTGCTAAGTTCATGAACATATCAAAATACACCCTAACGTAGTGTGAAGCTCCAATTAATTTTATTCAAGAAAGATAATTGTGATAATGATGATGATGAAAAAACATCGAAAAATGCAGGTGTGAGAGGTCATTTTCCTTACTCTTTACATGTAAAGAAAAAGACAGAGACAATAATGTTCCAGCGTGACCGAGCCTTAACTACGCCATTTATATGGGAACGACCGTACTGTGGTGGTCCCCGCGGCTGCGTGTCGCTTGTCTGCTGCTAATGACCAATCTGTATGTGATACTTTCTGTATCTGTTTGATCGTCTAGTGATTTATATGATAATAATATCCCAAAATATAACTCAGCTTAAACCAAGTGTACCTTTTAACAATCTCGTCTGAGAATGTTAATGTTGTATGCCTTTAGATAATAAGCTTGAGGTGTAATAATAATTTTTCGATTAATAAAGGATTACAATGATTTTAATACACGTTTGGATTCAATCTTGATATGTGGGAACCCCTCTATGTGATCCCTGAATTCCCTAATTTAGTTTTGACATCATCGTTAGACGTGTGTCAATTTATCGCTGTCTTATTAACCCTTTTTTATTATTAATTTTATGGGAGGGAAAAATTTTCTCTCCTTCTTTATAATCGATGGCCATCCTTTAGGGTCAGATCAGCTTATAGCGCTTTCAATATATATCCTATGCTAATTCTACGTTGGACACAAGAAGGAATGTTACCTCATATAACCTCAAGTTAAATCCAAACAGCGTGTTTCTGATTTAAAATAAAATCAAATGAATACTAATTATTACTTTATGAATCACAACCTCTAGCCTAAATTCAATTATAGTGTCAAAGATTTATGACAACTTCGAAAATAATTCATGTTGAATGAATGGCATTTCTTCTAGATATATAATGTGCTCTAAATGAGAGTCTTATCTAAGCTGAATTTGGTATCAATTAACAGAGCTATCAATTTAAACCCAATAAAATTCTAAGTTCTGTTCGAAAGAACTGTGATAGCTTTTACTCTATCTATAAACATGTACCAAGTATTTTCAAGTGTCTCGACACTGTAAATCAAATTCAAAGTAAGGAATCTAATTTTGTCCATTACCCAACAGACAAAATAAAGTATCAATCATCGAAGACGATACAAGAATTAATTAAATGATATTTATAAGAGGTATTAAACTCTATCTCTGGAAAATAGTTATTTCAAATAATTCTTCAGTGAAAAAAAGGGTGCCTATAAATGGGAAAATAAATATGAAAACAGAATAATTGTAAGAGTCATTTATTATTTGCAATGTTTGTTATGGTATTTGTTTGATTTTATTTGTTTTGTTCAAGAAAATTACTTTAATTGATTTTGATTTAGTGATTTGACTGTTAAGTTATTATAATTATTTAATAAAAGGGTTTAATTTAGAGGTTTTGATTATTTTTGAAATCATCTGATTATTATGAATCATTAATAGTATATATTATATAAATAAGTCTTTAATTTGAAATTGTTAGATTATTTGATCAATTTAAAAATAATGCTTTAATTATTTGAACAACTTATAAAATGACTCTTAAGAAAAACTGTTGGTTAATTTGATCAATTTCTCGCGCTAGAAAGAAATTGACCCCTCGCTTTAATTCTAAAGCAAATGAATATGGAAAAATAAAGCGAGATAAAAGAAAAAACCATATTCGCTATTTAATTCCTTATTCTAAACAACACACATGAAAAACAAAGAGTGAAATATAACATAGCGTATCTATTTTAGACTTTTAGTTATGTGTGATCGATGCACATCAATTAAATAATTTATTTACTTAACACAAGTTATAAATGAGAAGTCTAAAATAGGTATGTGTTTTATACATAATTCTTATTTCTATTTACTTAACTTATCTTTCTGCAGTAAGGAGCTCCTTCACTACTATTCATAAATAGGTAATATAAGTTTTAATACTTCATAATTGAAACCAAAGAAAAGGGACACCAATTTTAGGTAAGCAAAATTTTACAACACAACGTCTGCATTTCACCGTGTCCCCAACGCTAATCCTCCGCCTTTTCAAATATCTCTATACAATTGTTAACAACAATAGAATTACATCTATTTTATTCTAATACGCTCTTCCTGTTATGAAGATAGAGTCCAATTTGGTTTATCACAACTCCTGCGCACTTTTCACAAAACCACACCCTTAATGCTATGAGGCGCTGTTTGATTGGCTTGTCCTTGATTTCGGTTTCATCTCTTTCTGTTACATGACATTATAAATGTCGAGTTTCCACATTTGACTTGAAATCAAATCATTGTATGCAACAATGATCCGGGTACTATTGAATTGTTTTCAGTCACTGTCTCATGAAACCTGAAAAATAAAAGGTATTTGCGTAGAAACTGCATTTTTAGGTTTTGAAAATAACTAAGAGAGACATAGTATTATGTCTCCTTAGTCCTTATCCATCAGAACTTAAGGTCCAAGTTTGTTTGAGCAAACGAAGTTCAGTTATCACATTGCATTTCCGCGTAAATATTCCTTTTTTATATACGTTTTGGGTCGACGACGTCCCAAACGTGGCACTTATCTTCCATTTTAAAGATGTGGAATTATTTTTTTTTAACGATATTTACGATCTAAAATGTCATACTCGTAGCAATTTATTGTCCCTTTTCAAGTGTCAAAAAAAAAGAGATTTGAGTAACATTACTTTGGCAACGAATTTCTAAGACGTTTTTTTAATGGTAGCCACATGTTGAAATGTTTGGCGATGTTTTCAGTACTATAGATTTTTTTCTTGTCGTGTATGGCCTATGGTCCATTACAGTACCCGATGTATTATGAGGCTCTAGCATATACATCTTTTTACGTAATGGATATTAGTTACTGTATCAAAATTGGAGGCATTCCAAATTGTTCTTAGGGTTCCGTACCAAAGAGTAAAAACGGGACCTATTACTAAGACTCCACTGTCTGTCTATCACCAGGCTTTATCCCATGAACCCTGATAGCAAGACAGTTGAAATTTTCACAGATGATGTATTTCTGTTGCATAACAAAACATACCAAAAACAGAATAAAATAAATTATTAAGGGGATACAACAATGCTGTATAGATAATGGTACGGAACCCTTCGTGCGAGTCCGACTCGCACTTGGTCAGATTTTTTTTCATAGCTCATGTAGGGGATCTGAAAATGGTTATCTCTTACCAAGGCCAAACTAGTTTAGATCTCTAGATTGAGATTTATTATTTTTCACAAAATTAAAAGAATTTAACCGATTTTAATTGTATTAAAAAAAACAAAACAACGTTATTAAAAGTTGTGAAAACTAAGTTTTAATAACAACGAGGTAGGTAAATTATAATAAAAGTTTACCTAGTCAAAAGTAAATTGAAACTTTACACTTTTGAAATTAAAGCTCGTAGATTTGGTACCTACAAACAATAGGTATTATACAAGATGTTACACAGAATTTCATCCGCTAGTTAAAAACATTAACATGCAAAATTTAAAATTTAACAATTAAGAAAATCATTCAAGCTATAATAACATTGTTGTACTAGCCATTCACGTAGCTTTCTGGTCATTAAAGTTACAGGTCCGAGTTTAAATTGGTTGGGGATCTTGTTATATACTTTAATACACATGCAGTAACAACTCTTTTGACATGCAGATGTTCTTGGATGAAAATCCAAGACAAGTCTATGACTATCTCTAGTATTCCGAGGGTATATATCCTTAGCAAGTTTAAATAATTCTGGTTGGCTTTTAACAAATTTAAAAATTTCTAGAACGTACATACTAGGGACTGTTAGTATACCTAACTTTACAACGGGTCTGCATGTTTCTCATAGATAGAGCATAGCAAGTAAATGACCTTAAATTATATATCATATGCTGCTTGAGGTAATTAAATTAAAACAGGCAGAAAAAAAGTAGCCGTTGTCGAGTTTCTTGCCGGTTGGTTACTTACTGCCCGGTTAGAGTACGCGGCTTCCTTCCGGCACGGAAGCCGCGTCGGAAGCCGTGTTGCTCTAACTAAGCTGGCTTCGTTTATCAAAACTTACAAGTAAACTTACAACTTGTAACTACACTTACTTACTTACAACGCTGGCTCAGTGACCCGAAGTGGATTGGCTTCCGACATTAAAGTGCGCCATTCCTTCCTGTTTTGTGCCAAGTGAGACCAGTCGGGCACCTCCAGCTCTTTCAGGTCTTTGACAACTTCATCTTTCCAGCGGTATCTTGGACGACCCACCGGGCGTCGTCTAGATCGTTGGCCAAGATACGCTCTTTTGGCAGCTCGATCTTCATCCATTCTCTCTACGTTACGTTCCCCAGCTATAGTTGTAAAACAGCGGTTGTTATCGGGTAGTTATCCAAAGCTAATAATAACGAATAGACAGCGGCTGGCAACCGGCTGCTTATCCAACTCAATACTAATAGGTCTTACAATTTTTACAGTTCCTAAGTCGAAATTATTAAAATAAACGAGCCGTTATATACAAATAGGTATTTTTACTAAATTAATTATCTACTTTGTCATGGTTTAAAACATAAAATGTTAAATATTATGAATTAGGTATTTTGCAATGTCCCTCAACAAGACATAATAAGCTAATGTACCTACCTACCTACTTATTTATACGGTACATAATTAGTACCTATTTAATCTGTAGGTATGAAACTCCGCTTCGCCACTTTTATTATTATTATTATTGTACAATCGTAATAAGAAGGTAAGCTCACAAAGCTTGGCGTTTCGCAATGTTTCACATGTGTACCTACAACGTCCGTTTTGTGTTTCGAGTTTTTGGAATAATAGTGATCAGCTCGAGTAAGATGAAACATTTAATTTAAAAGTTAAGTATTTCAAAATAACATTGACGTAACTAAGAAATAGGAAAGAGCGCTTACCTGAATAATTAAAGATGAAGTAACGTATAAAGTAAGTAGGTAGTATGTAGATAAACAAAAATTATCACTTGGGACTTTAGACGGATTGAATAAAACATAATGACTTGTTTTCAATCGTAGACAGCCGCTGTTTATGGGTGATCACCGTAGTCAGCGAAAAAAGCGGCTGGTAACCGTCTGGCTGACTAAGATAACAACCGCCTTCACATCTATAGCCCTAGCCAGCGAAGTCGGGCAACTTTTAACTACAACTTTCAAAATTTTTCTTGTCTTGTGTAGACAAGATTTTTTTTACAAATTTCCAAATAATTTATCCAAGACACTTGTAAAAATTAAAAGTTGGAACGGAGTCGCCGGACCGGACACCCTCAGAAATACTTAGGATTTTTCATAAAGTTTTTTACACTTGTACACGAAAGTGTGAATATGAAAACATATTTGTTAAATAATCAATCACATTTGTAGCGTGTACGAGGGCAGTTTGATATGTCCGTGACTTTAAGGTTGAATACAATATTTTTTCATAATTAAATTTTCCTGTCCTAATTTAGAACTCTTTGCTGAGCTTATGCTGTTGCATTTTTTAAATTGGCGCGAAATTAAAAAAAATGGAAGGATTTATGCAAGTGAGGTCGGGATATTCTTTTATAACGGAGAAAAACGAATTTTGCGTATTGATAAAATACTACTTTTTACGTAACCATTAAGCAGACGGAGGATAAACTGAAAAAATATTATGGGGACTCTGCTCCATCTCATGGAATGGTTCAAGTGGTTTACTGAATTTCGTTGTGGTCGTACCACCACAACTGTCGCCGACGGCCCAGGAAGGCCGATTGAGGTCACCACTGAAGATATTGTTAGCAAATCCACGACATTGTTATGGCAGACCGTCAAGTGAAGATACGCGAGATAGCTGATGCTATTCACATCTCTACCGAACGAATTTTCATATTTTGCTCGATATTCTCGGCATGAAAAACCTTTTTGCAAGATGGGTGCCGCGTTTGCTGACAGTCGGCCAAAAACGAACTCAAAAAACGAACTTCTAAACAATGCTAGGTTTGTATAACCGCAATCCAAGTGATTTTTTTCGTCGGTACGTAACACTTGACGAAACGTGGGTCCACCATATACGCCAAAGACGAAGCAACAGTCAAAACAGTGGACTTCTACCGGTGAACGTGCCACGGAGAAGGCAAAAACTGTTTGTTCGGCTGGTAAAGAGACGGCCACTGTCTTTTAGGACAGCAAAGGTGTTATTTACATCGATTTTTTGGAGAAAGGCAAGACAATTACCGGAGCTTACCATGTTGCTTTGTTGGATAGATTCAATATAGAGCTGCTGAAGAAAAGACCGCATCTAGCAAAGAAAAAAAGTTTTATTTCATCACGACAATGCTCCGGCCTACTCGTCGGCAACCGCCACATCAAATAACTTGTGGAATTGCGATACGACCTATTGCCACACCCCCCGTTTTCACCAGATTTGGCCCCGTGTCACTTTTTCCTCTTCCCAAACATGAAGAAATGGCTTGGTGGATAAAGATTTTCATCCAATGAAGAAGTGATAGCTAAAACAGGAGCCTATTTTTCAGGGTTTGATAAAAACTATTTTTTGGATGGGTTGAAGAAGTTGGAACATCGTTGGTCGAAGTGTATAGAGCTAAAAGGAGATTATGTAGAAAAATAAAACAAAATATTCTTTAAAAATTTTTTTCTTCTTCACAAAGTCACGGACTTATCAAACCACCCTCGTAATTTAACGAAACGGATTTGTGGTATATTAATTTTCATAAGGAAAATGCTTTTTGGTATCAAGACTTACCTAAACTTACCTGACGTAAGTTTTGATAATCAGGGCAGTCTCCCGCTAAGGGGTTGTGAACCAGGGGCCCTATTTTTGAATCGCTCGATTCCAGTCGAGCGCTCGTTTCTACTGATTTTCGTTCGACATAATGGCGCTATAGAGAAGAGGCCTATACCCAGCAGTGGGTTGATGTGGGCTGAATATGATGATGATGATGATGATATGACTTATCTCGAACATTTGAGTCATATGTCGAACGAAAATCACTCGAAAAGAGCGCTCGACGCTAGGCGAGCGATTCAAAAATAGAGCTCCAGTGGCGTAGAGCTTCTTTGACATAGTACATTAGTGTCTCGTAACAATCTAGATTGAATAAATGTTTTTATTCTTAAACTATTTTCTGTTTATGCCAACAGAGTGATGACGCAGATGCGTGACCTGGGCGTGGTGGCGTTCTTCGGCCCTGACAGCACATGCCACACCGAGGCGAAACTGGCGGCAGCATGGAACCTGCCACTTATATCCCATGTGAGTCTTAGCTAGCATAGCAGCGTAAAGGTGTGTCTTGTCTTCATACGATCGCTTTCTCGATGATTGCTTTCCCGTTCCCTTTCACTTTTATCTGATTTATCCAATCAATAGCACACTCTGACAGTGCGCTTTCGCTTTCCTCTTGCGCTTTCAACAGGGCATGCAATTGCACACATGCCCTATCTTCTCAAAAAACGTCTTTGTATTGTCGAAAATTAAACGTGAAAGCACACGGTTTGGAGGCAATCAAAATTGCATGCATTTGATGCAAGTTGACATGAAAATTTATTAGAAAGTTGAAGTGATTCGGTGAAGACAGACAGAGTAATCATTAACAATGATTCTATGATTGATATGATAATGATTATACAGGGTCACTGGAAATATGACGTATTCCTGCTAAGGGGTTATAGATGAGGTCAAAACAAATATTTTTTGTCATACAACTTTTTCTCAAAAAATTAATAGTTTTTCAGTTAGTTGAAATTAGGTATATTTTTACCAAAAGTACGTTTTCAGACACAAAAATTTAAAATAAAAGATAAACTACTCATTCAATTCCGGATTTTTTACTATTTTGGGATAGAAAATAATCTGAGTGTTGATAATGAATAAAAAAAAATTCATAAAATACAGGTGTTTATAAAAAATTCAATCCTTAAATGCACTTAATTTTTTTATTTTTTCAGATTTTTCAGAAATAGCATCAAATATCTTTAAAAAAGTCCTAGTAACTAAGCGTGCATAATATTTTAAAAACATTACCATCTATTCAGCTTTCAGTTGAGGTATAAAACTTAATAATAATTTAAATAAAAAATGAGAAATTAAGACTTAGGTAACTGAATAGCAGTCCCATGGCATGTAGCAAAAATTTCCTACTTCAAGAGCTTCGGAGGTGGCCCTATTATCCTACTTATTCAATAAATGTGCAAGTTTGCTTATTTGAATGATTGTTAATCAATCACGCAAAACGGCTGAACGGATTGAGACGAAATTTGGCACACAGGTAGTTTATAAGCCGGATTAAAACATAGAAGGATCCTATTATCTTGGTTAAAGGTTCCCTAGGGATTTTCCAGAATGTAAATGCGAATGAAGTCGCGGGCGGAAGCTAGTTTGCCATAAATGATCGTACTTACTAAAAACACTTTCGTCCGAGTGAGTTTAAAACAGGATTATTTTCCCCCGATAAGTAAAAATTTTATACAGACAGCATCAAAAATAACCATGCATATCAGCCATTTTTAAAGACCCGCTGCTGGGGAACAGGCCTTACTTTCCTTTTGGGATAAAGCGGACGGGCCATAACCCACCACGTGGGCCCAATGCAGATTGGTCGGTGTTAACTCAATGTACCTTACATTGAGCCCTTGGTTCTGACTGCATTTACAGTCGTTAACACTGACCAAATCCACATTGGGCCCACGTGGTGGGTATGGCCCGTCTGCTTTATGCATCCACAAGCCAAAAGGAAGCCCAGTTCCCCAGCAGCGGGGCATTAAAAATGGCTGATATGCATGGTTATTTGTGATACAGTTTGTATAAAATTTGGACTCATCGACGGAAAATAATCCTGTCTCAAACTCACTCGGACGAAAGTATTTTTAGTAAGTACGACCATTTATGGTAAACTAGCTTCCGCCCGCGACTTCATTCGCATTTACATTCTAGAAAATCCCTAAGGAACCTTTAACCGGAGCGCCGCCACTACTTACTTTGTGCTTTAACCAAGATAATAGTATCCTCCTAGGTTTTAATCTGGCTTATAAACTATCCGTGTACCAAATTTCATCTAAATCCGTTCAGCCATTTTGCGTGATTGATTAACAATCATCCAAGCAAGCAAACTTTCACATTTATTGAATAAGTAGGATAATACGTCCACCTCCGAAGCTCTTGAAGTAGGAATTTTTTGCTACGTGAAATGGGACTGCTATTTAGTTAAGTCTTAATTTCTCATTTTTTATTTAAGTTATTATTAAGTTTTATACCTCAACTGAAAGCTGAATATATGGTGATGTTTGTAAAATATTATGCACGCTTAGTTACTAGGATTTTTTTAAAGATATTTGATGCTATTTCTGAAAAATATGAAAAAAAAAATACATTTAAAGATTGAATTTTTTATAAAAACCTGTATTTTATGATTTTTTTTTATTCATTATTAACAACCAGATTGTTTTCTATCCCAAAATGGTAAAAAAATATTGTCAATACATTATAGTAGTTAGAAAAATATCCATCCCCCTACACCCTGTATAATGGGGTATACAGGGTCGGCCATGATCACAGGGCGGGCGGGGTGCAGAGGCCCTATTTTTGAATCTCTCGGCAGGCGTCGAGCGCTCTTTTCGACTGAACAAGTACAGAAGCAGCACGCCGCAAAGTCATTTAAATAAATAGCGACTTTTGCTCCGACACAATAAAGTGCAATTCAGGTCGCGCAGCGCTTGACCTATTTTAAATGAACTGCGTAGCATATATCATAACGTTAAAAACGACAATCATTTATTGGTTTTTTGATTTAGAAATCCGTACACGGCACAGTAATGTCGGTTTGACATTGTTACTATTATAAGGAGACAATATCTACCCAGGCAGTAAGATGCCGCGCGACTACACTGGCGAGCGTGTGGCACCCTTTTGCTCACTTGTGCCCTCGTAGGCACGGCTAGCGTTAGGTGCTTATCACGCGACCTTGAGCGAGTAAAGGAGGCCTGATATGACTCAAAACAATGAGAAGTCGAACGAAAATCAGTAGATAAGAGCGCTCTACGCTAGCCGAACGATTCAATAATAGGGCCCCAGGGCAGGGAGGTATCGTATGAGGTAAGACTACTCTGAGTCGTCAACTATTAATGTTCAATAATCGTAAAATGTTACCCGATATACTTGAAAAACGAACCATATAATTCAACATGACTTTTTTATGAGGATGCGTTATGGTTTTCACCCCCTATTTTTAGGATATCTGTATCAAATGTAGCTTGTAACTGGACAGATATTTTTACTTGAAGTAGTATCTAAAACGGTTTTCTTATGCTTTTACTTTCTCGGTATTCTAATAATATTTTTTTCAACACACTTGCTCGTAAAGTGAGCCCTAATACATCGCTTTTAGGGCCATAAACCGAGCTATAACAAACGCGTGCAATAATATATAAAACACTAGGTTGTTATAGAATTATCCCTACAAAGTTAAATTAGTACCTTACTACAAGTTCTGTGTGAGTAAACAGAGCACTCCCAATTTAACTGGGTTATACAGTTATTTTTTTTAGTAGCAACAAAGGGGTTTTATGCCGCTGAAAGTTCATATTCATTTTTGAAATAAATAAATGTGTAAGTCTTTAATTAAGTCAAACAAATATTTATTATCATAAAATTATTCATAATTCATAATATTTTGTTATAAAATATTAAAATATTTGCATTTTATCACTTAAAATTATAGTTTTGAAGTAGGCTGTATGCTCACTCACCCCTTTGTTCGCAAAATATACTTGCATTGGGCGTGTGAAAAAAACAAAAAAAACTTACGCGCCTTTTCCCATAATTGACATATTTTGTTTTTGTCGTATTTGTTGCTGTGTGGTAAATTACTTTGTAATTTCCTCGCAAATGTGTTAAAAACGTCGTATGAAACTCGTGAGCTTTTACTCATTGCACACTCGGCTGAGTTACGCCCTCGCCTGCGGCTCGGGCTGCAACCCACAGCCTTGTGTGCAATGACCAACCTAAGCTAACTTGTCTCATAATGTACTATAACATCATTGTCATCATTTACAAGTACAGGCTTTTTATAAGGATCTAAAGGTACTTAGCTCAAACACAAAAAACCTGTATCTGTTGTACACCCTGTATAGAATAGATAGGTCGTTATAGGTAAATATTACATGTATTTCATAAGCCCCATGGATTTATCATTGCTACTCACACTTTGATTACTCTTTAAGTTAAAACTTTTCGACACGAAGCAAATACTTACTCCTAACTTACAAACTTCAAACAGCTAAGATGTGGAATAGGCTCCCTGCGTCTGTATTCTCCGAACAATACAACTTGGGCGTCTTTAAGGCTAGAGTAAATAGGTATTTACTGACTGTGCGTGCTCCATCTTCGTCCTTGAGGACAAACGCGCAGACAGTCCATACATAGAAAAAACTTAAAATTTTCCCGATTCTTTTTTTTGTGTAGGTAGATATCAAAGAAACAGTCACGGCTCACGGTTTTCGCCGTATGTAAGCTCGTCCACGTACGCCACCGCACCGCAGTTAAACAGTACGCACGAAAAATCATATTTCAATTTTAGATGAGTTTTCCCTTTGTGTTTCGAAAAAGCACGCAGTGTGTATCCATAAAAGTGTTACCTATACAAAACATTTATTATGGGTATTTATTTATAGACAAAGATACTAAACAATATTCCAACATTTGGGTGCAAATATTATCTGCTCAGACAATTTGATTCATTTTTAGGGTTCCGTACCAAAATGGTAAAAAAGGAACCCTCATGGTGTGACTCAGTCTGTCTGTCTGTCACAGCTGGATATCTTGAGAACTACTAATGGTATCAACTTGAAATTTGCAATAGTTTAAGATGACATTTGCCCAACTATTTTGCAAATAAGAAAGAAATTAAAAAAAAAATTACAACAGGGACTGAAAAGGGGTCTTAAAAATTTGAAGTGGGGTGACTAGGGCATGTGGGGTATCATATGAAAGAACGCTGCTTGTACATTTTAAAACATTTTTTTCTTTTTTCTTAGGCCGCGTAGTTTTCGACTTATGATGAAAAATGTAAAAAAAATACCGTTCCCCCCTTATCTCCGAAGTTTGCAAAGAGAAAAATCTGAAATAATTCTATGTGATAGTAGTTTATGTAAAAATAACAGGAAAAATACACACAATATAAATAAAATACACTTTTTTAGAAATTCAAAAAACAAACAAAAATTATTTAGTTTCACTACCAGTCGACAGATGGCGCTGTCCTAAGAATGCTGACCTAAGAAAACAAATAGTTCCACTATCGGTCAAGAGATGGCGCAACCTAATACTACAATAATAATTGGTAGCTGGTTCTTATATAAATATTACCTAATTACTACCTAATAAATATTACCTACTAGCGGCCGCCCGCGACTTCGTCTGCGTGGAAAGGTTTTTTTGCCATCCCTCGGGAACAATACTTTTTTTCGGGATGAAAGTACCCTATGTCCTTCTCTGTACCCCTGACAACGTGTATGCAAAATTTCAATATGATCGCTTGAGTAGTTAAGACGTGAAGGCGTAACAGACAAACAAATAAACAAACAAACAAACGGACTTTCGCATTTATAATATTATATTACCTATAATAACCTACTATTTGCCGTACGAATAAACGAAGAATAAGTTCCTACCTACTTAGTAATATAAACAGTTTGCAATGTGGAGTGGAATGTGGAAAGTGGAATGTGGACTGAAACGTTTTTCAGTCACCATAAGCAGCTGTGGTTAAGATTTGTAAATTAATTGTCCGCCTGTTCGCCCTTCCACCTGTCTGCCGTTTATCCTACTTTTTTAAAGACTGTACTAAACTAAGGTAACATACCCAAATATATTTATGATTCACTTCTCAAGCTTACGCGCTCACTAGACATGAAATAAAACACTTTTTAACGGATACTAGCGCGGTTTTATTGAATGTGCTTTGGTATTTAGTTGGTATTTGGTTTGATTTTTGGTTTTTCCCGACGTTTCGGCACCTTTGCAGCTGCCGTGGTCACGGGGGACTGAAGCTACCCGTGAGCCTACCCTCAAGCGATGAATTTTTTTTTATACGTTCAGAAATTAAAATTTAACAAAATTTTTTAATTATTTTATGTTGATTTATAATTTAATTTTATGAATTATTTAATGCTAAAAAGAGAGAGAAATCTACTGAAACTACCACCATTTCATAAAATTGGGAGGCCCCTCCAAGAAAGAAATGGCGAAAGAAAACTTGGAGAGGGAGCCGACCTCCGTCTTTTGTATTAATTTATTTATTTGCAAAAGGAACTAACCGTATCATTAGATCTTACAGTGTGTGTGAGGGGCTTTAGCTTGTGAATGATGGGGTCCCAAGCTGGTGGAATTTTCCAACCATCATCTCTATTGAAATTAGGATATTTATTTATTTCGATAGCCTCGCGGAGCATTCTAGGGATAAATCTACGTTCCCTAGCAAGGATTTGGGGTTTGTCAAATCTAATATAATGGTTGGGCCCCTCAAAGGCGTGTTCACTCACTGCAGACTTGTTATCGCGCCTATGTTTCATGTCAGCTACATGCTCTTTGACGCGGGTCCCTATGCTTCTCTTTGTTTGCCCGATGTAGGAGAGTCCACAGTCACAATCTAGTTTGTAGACGCCTGCAGCTTGAAGGGGGATATTACACTTGACAGGTCGTAAGAATTGGTTGATCTTCTTCGGCGGCTTGAAGTAAGTTTTGATTGACGCTCGCTTCAGAATGTTTCCAATCTTGTCAGTGACACCCTTCAAGTATGGTAGGATGGCAGGTTGACGCTCTACTGTGGCTGGTTTGGCGCGTTTTCTGTGATTGAGGTGTGGTACTTGCAACTTGTTGTTACGCAGTACTTGTTGGACGTGCTGAAGCTCAGCAGTCAGGTGTTGTTTGTCACAGATTCCGCGGGCTCTCTGAAACAAAGATTTCCCTACGGTAGCTAACTGTATAGGATGATGGTGAGAGTCACCATTAAGGTATCTGTCTGTATGGGTTGCTTTACGATACACTGTGTGGCTCAAGGTTTGGTTCGGATTCCTGATAATGAGAATGTCTAGGAAAGCTAGTTTATTGTCTGCCTCTAACTCCATAGTAAATTGTATGTTGGGGTTTATGGAGTTAAGATGGTTAAGAAATGCAGGGACACTGTCTCTAGGTAGTATTGTGAAAGTGTCATCTACGTACCGTTTGTAGAACCGGGGAGTCACTGGTGCTGTGGCTAGTGCTTTCTCCTCAAAATCCTCCATGAAAATGTCAGCAACAATGGGGGATACAGGAGAGCCCATTGCTACGCCGTCCACTTGCACGTAGAACTCCTCGTTCCATAACAGATAGCCAGATGTTAGGCATAATTCTAGTAGTTCTGCATATTCAATTGGCATGTTGTTGTCAACTAGCTTTTTCCTGATGATATCAATGCAGTCCTGTACTGGTAAGCATGTGAATAAGGACTGAACATCAAAACTAACCATAGTTTCATCATCAGCGAGATGTAGATGTTGTATCTCACTGACAAACTGGTAGGAATCCTTTACAAAGGCTGATGTGTTACCTCTCAGTGGTGTAAGTGTTTTTGCTACGTGTTTAGCCAATTTATAAGTTGGTGAGTCAATTTGGCTTACAATCGGACGCAGCGGAGCATTGTCTTTGTGTATTTTCGGTAACCCATACAGTTTCGGCGGTGTAGGGCAGGATGGAATAAGATAATTGACATCAAGATCTAACTGTTCTGAATATTTTTTGATGAGTTCACTCGTTTTCTTAAGGATCTTGGCGGTTTGATCACAATTCACATGTTTATACGTTTTCTCATCACTTAAAAGTTCTTGCATTTTTGTGTTATAATCCGACGTATCCATAACTACCGTTGCGTTGCCGTAGTAGCAAAAACACTTACATCACTGAGAGGTAACACATCAGCCTTTGTAAAGGATTCCTACCAGTTTGTCAGTGAGATACAACATCTACATCTCGCTGATGATGAAACTATGGTTAGTTTTGATGTTCAGTCCTTATTCACATGCTTACCAGTACAGGACTGCATTGATATCATCAGGAAAAAGCTAGTTGACAACAACATGCCAATTGAATATGCAGAACTACTAGAATTATGCCTAACATCTGGCTATCTGTTATGGAACGAGGAGTTCTACGTGCAAGTGGACGGCGTAGCAATGGGCTCTCCTGTATCCCCCATTGTTGCTGACATTTTCATGGAGGATTTTGAGGAGAAAGCACTAGCCACAGCACCAGTGACTCCCCGGTTCTACAAACGGTACGTAGATGACACTTTCACAATACTACCTAGAGACAGTGTCCCTGCATTTCTTAACCATCTTAACTCCATAAACCCCAACATACAATTTACTATGGAGTTAGAGGCAGACAATAAACTAGCTTTCCTAGACATTCTCATTATCAGGAATCCGAACCAAACCTTGAGCCACACAGTGTATCGTAAAGCAACCCATACAGACAGATACCTTAATGGTGACTCTCACCATCATCCTATACAGTTAGCTACCGTAGGGAAATCTTTGTTTCAGAGAGCCCGCGGAATCTGTGACAAACAACACCTGACTGCTGAGCTTCAGCACGTCCAACAAGTACTGCGTAACAACAAGTTGCAAGTACCACACCTCAATCACAGAAAACGCGCCAAACCAGCCACAGTAGAGCGTCAACCTGCCATCCTACCATACTTGAAGGGTGTCACTGACAAGATTGGAAACATTCTGAAGCGAGCGTCAATCAAAACTTACTTCAAGCCGCCGAAGAAGATCAACCAATTCTTACGACCTGTCAAGTGTAATATCCCCCTTCAAGCTGCAGGCGTCTACAAACTAGATTGTGACTGTGGACTCTCCTACATCGGGCAAACAAAGAGAAGCATAGGGACCCGCGTCAAAGAGCATGTAGCTGACATGAAACATAGGCGCGATAACAAGTCTGCAGTGAGTGAACACGCCTTTGAGGGGCCCAACCATTATATTAGATTTGACAAACCCCAAATCCTTGCTAGGGAACGTAGATTTATCCCTAGAATGCTCCGCGAGGCTATCGAAATAAATAAATATCCTAATTTCAATAGAGATGATGGTTGGAAAATTCCACCAGCTTGGGACCCCATCATTCACAAGCTAAAGCCCCTCACACACACTGTAAGATCTAATGATACGGTTAGTTCCTTTTGCAAATAAATAAATTAATACAAAAGACGGAGGTCGGCTCCCTCTCCAAGTTTTCTTTCGCCATTTCTTTCTTGGAGGGGCCTCCCAATTTTATGAAATGGTGGTAGCTTCAGTAGATTTCTCTCTCTTTTTAGCATTAAATAATTCATAAAATTAAATTATAAATCAACATAAAATAATTAAAAAATTTTGTTAAATTTTAATTTCTGAACGTATAAAAAAAAATTCATCGCTTGAGGGTAGGCTCACGGGTAGCTTCAGTCCCCCGTGACCACGGCAGCTGCAAAGGTGCCGAAACGTCGGGAAAAACCAAAAATCAAACCAAATACCAACTAAATACCAAAGCACATTCAATAAAACCGCGCTAGTATCCGTTAAAAAGTGTTTTATTTCATATTTATGATTGTACGGAACCCTCGGTGCGCGAGTCCGACTCGCTCTTGACCGGTTTTTTTTAACTTTTATTTTTGTTTTGTTATAGTTGTCTGTATTTTTTCAGTAAACATTCTTATGTAAATACCATTTTCACAGAAATCCTTTGTAACGTAACTAGGTATCATTTTTATTCTCAAAGAAATACTATTGTTCAGGTAGTATACTTATACTCACATTTCTTAGAATTAACTCATGCCCTTCGAAATGATGTTATTTTGTCCAATAGAATTTAATCATAATATGGAATTCAGAATTTATATCATAATACTCTGGAATGAAAATTTGATGTTTTAGGATATGTTACGGTAGCTGAAGTTTTATATCACTGCGTATTAAATATTACGTTTTACATAATCTTACATGGAATATTATGTCATAATATAACTATTCTTTAAAAATATTTTTTTGCACCAGTATAAGAAAATAAACGGCAGACAGGTGGAAGGGCGAACAGGCGGACAGTTAATTTACAAATCTTAAGTCGAAAACCATGCGGCCTAAGAAAAAAGGAAAAAATGTTTTAAAATGTGCAAACAGCGCTCTTTCATATGATACCCCACATGCCCTAGTCACCTCACTTCAAATTTTTAAGACCCCTTTTCAGTCCTTGTTGTGAAAAAAAAAATATTTTTTAATTTCTTTCTTATTTGCAAAATAGTTTGGAAAATGTCATCTTAAACTACCTATTCCAAATTTCAAGTTGATACAATCAGTTCTCGAGATATCCAGCTGTGACAGACAGACTGAGTCACACCATAAGGGTTCCTTTTTTACCATTTTGGTACGGAACCCTAAAAAGACCATGATTAAGAATTACTATAAATTAGTTATTTTTAAGGGGTTCTTCAACTTGAAAACCGCACCCTAATGGGGTCACTCTATAGTTTATTTGTTTTTCTTAGAATCACGTGAAAGTAGTGTACCTAGTTGAGTCAATTTTTTTTTTTCAAAATATCTCTAAAGTTTTTTGAAGCTGTACCTAAAAATACCAGTCAACTCCGCTGGTAAACTCAATCAAAAGATTCGCAGATTTATTCGTATGAATGAACCAAAACTGATGTAGTGTTTCCTATTGACCCAAGAATCATGAAAGGTAGAAAGAAAAAGAAGTAAGTTCTCTCTGCACATGTTGTTAAACACAAAACATGGCACTTTGTTGTTAAACTCGTAAGTTAACACACAAAATTAGCTAATAAATACAATATGTTACACGTCGGCTGTCGGCTGAACTGTAAAAAGGTGATAGGCAATGAGCTTGTTCCACAATGTAAACTTTTCATTTACATCATAAAGGCATAAGGAAAGCAATTTGTAAAGTGTTGTACCATACCTAAGAAACCGTTGGGAAAGGAAAAACCGTCTGTGTGGTCTAGTGGTTTGCCCACCCGTGTACGGGGGCAACTACCCCGTTGTGTATAAAGAAACAGCTTGGTCAAAATACTGTTACAGTCCTAACAGCAGGACTGCTTTTTACACGACTGCCCAAAGCAAAAAGAGTGTATATGTGTTCAGGGTTCATGTATGTTTGTGGGTATGTGAGTTTCTTTATTCCACCATAACTTCCAAATGGCTCAACGGATTTGGATGTATGGGGTATTGTTAGAATTCTTACATCATTCCGAGTGACATTGGCTATATTTTTTTTGAAAAAAGTTAATATGGCGACTGTATGACGCCATTTTCAAATGTAAAAAAAATATTTTTTTCTTCAAATATTACAATATGGGCATCAAATGAAAGGCCTTAATGAGCACATTTCAAAAATATATAATTTGTCACTAAAATGTGTGAAATAAAAATAAATAAATTTAAAAAATATTAAAAACACGACTGCCCTGTTAAAAACAAACTAAAAAGTTAAATAACAAGTGTCATTGCAGTCGGGGGACCTCTTCGATTAAAAACTGTTCCACAAAACGGTCCCCCGACTGCATTGACACTTGTTATTTAACTTTTTAGTTTGTTTTTAACAGGGCAGTCGTGTTTTTAATATTTTTTATTTTTTTACTTTTCACTATGAGGACTACCGAAACATATGAAATACAAAACTTTCCTCTACATTGTGATCACGCCCACGAGAGATCACGCCCTTAGAGCATCCCCGGCTTCGTCCCGAAAGTCGGCGTTGCTCTAAGATCATGCCTATTACAATGCCTATTACAGTTAGAGGTAAGATAGCCAGTATTCCGGGTGTAGTGCGCTTCCACCTTCGGCCTTATCGTCATTTAACATCAGGTGAGATGAAGGCCAAGCACTATCCCGTTGTGTATAAAAAAAAAATTACTCCATTAAGTTGGGAAGACACTTGTAACACAAAACCACACCAATTTTTAGAGACACACAGGTCTAGGTATTTTAATTATTTGCAAATTTTAAATAATTTGCAAATAAAAAACTGTCTATAAAATGGCGCCAAAAAACTCCGACAGAGTACTTTTTGGATTTTGACAGCCATAGGTGTCAAAAAAACGCTATGACATTATTATAGTGTTTCAGTGGTAGTGCAATGCAAGCTACGGAAGAGGGGTCTTTCAGAAGTGCCATCTTATCTTACTAAATGCATACCTACCTACTCGTAGGTACGGTACTGATAACAGTTTATTTAACAGTGTATGCCCTTGTATGCTTATCATCCTGGAGCCCTGGAAATTCTTCGGCTGACGTCCGAGCGCTCTTTACTTACTCATTTTCATTAGACATAACCAAAATCCGTATTTTTGAATCGCTCGTTGGCTAGTAGTTGTCAGTATAGTATACAATTCGAGTCTCATACAAACGATTGCAAACAAAAGTTTTCAAAAATGCCCCCTGAAATCTTTGAGTTGAACGTCCTAATAAATGTTGTTTAACGTGGGTGTACTACCGCTACTCGTTTGAATATTCAAATCACGATATCTCTAAGACAAGGGGATTACAATAGATTAATGTCGATACTGATGAATGTGCGTATTTATATTGTCATTCACCCCTATAAGTATAATGTTACCTAATGGCGTTACAAAGGAGCTTTCTTTGTTTGGATAGGTACATAATGCTTCGGCTTAAGGCGGTTGTATGACCGAAAGTGGCGCCCTCATAGGTTTTTATTTAATAAGTTATTAATAGAAAAAGATTTTAATAATGTTTATCGTGGAGATTTTAGGGCCCATGGTCTAGTATTTTTAGAAGGTATCACTACATGCCCTCGTAGTCATTCGTAGAAGTAGATAGCAAATGTGTCAAAAACGGCCACTTTTAGCAGTTTTTCTATCTACTTCTAGCAGTGACTACTAGGGAATGTAACGATACCGTCTAAAAATACTAGACTGTGGGCCCTAAAATCTCCACGATAAACATTATTAAAATTGTGTATTAGAATTATAATATTAAATAAAATTCACCGCGGCGCCACTTTCGCTCAGGGTACCACCTTAAGGCTTCCTTCGTTACATGTTGCAGCTGACACAGAATATACACGCTGAAACGTTTCACTCATGATTACAACAACTTTTACTATGGTGCCAACTCTGTCCAGGAATCCAGCAGCCATGGCGTAGGTATCTAGAGTTTTTTCCAGGGGCGGGACCGGGTCGTTACAGTTTATAAGGGCAATATATCAGAGTTATTCAGGTGTTTTTCTGAAGTAGGCACCACACTGTCCTGGGGTGGGCACGGCAGTACCTACTTACTTATAAATTCCTTGCCTAATTTTTAATGTCATTTTCATATTTTCGCATCGAAAGAAATCAGCTGTTCCATATATTAAGGTCGAGTACATGTGAGAGAAAATAAAAGAAAGGATGGCAATGTGAGATATTTATTCATTTATTTCAATATCGTGGTTATGACTAAGTTACCGAATAAGTTATTGATTCTAAATTTATCACATGTCTTAGATTTATTAGCTTTAACATTACATTAAATATTGTAATTTTATTACACTATTATTACTGTCATAAAAGGAGTAATACTTAACTACATTACCAGATAGTTCAGAGCACCGATCCGACAGAGTGCCGTGTCCGACAGTAGAACAACGTCTGAGCTATCGACACTTTTTTTTTTTTTTGGGGCTCTCCACTTAGGGGCTTTGAGCCACCCTCCCCCACGGGGGGGAAGGAGGCGGGAAATCCTCATTGGATACCACCTAGCCGGTTGCTACCGGACTAATCTGGTTATGTCAGACTCGTACTGACTAAAAACCGCCTTAATCTGGTTACGTGACCGGAAAGTCAACGAACCTTCATCCGGAAGCGACTGCCCTCCCTCAGGGGAGAGGACAGCGCAGACGTCACATTTCACCTAGGTGATTGTGCGTCGAGAGACGAGTAACAATTAAGCTGACTCCCTGAGGGGGATCGATCAGCCAGAGAGGGCGGGGGGTGACCTGAAGGGTCGGGCTTGATGGGTTTAATCGTCCTCCATCGCCTCCAGGAGGAGGTTCAGGTCAGACGAAAGCTTGTTGGGAGGGTCCGTTAGGACCGATTTAGGTCGGCGGGAAAACGGGGCGGAGGAGGTAGGCGGGTCATAGACCGCTGCGGAACGGATAAGGGGGTTAGGATGGTCTCCTGCTGCTTTAAAAAAGCGTTCAGAGGCCTTACAGGTCCATTGTTGGAGGGTGGGAAGGTCTAGGTCCCTATGCAAGTCCGCATTGCGAACGTAGTAAGGAGCGTTTGCCGCTCTGCGGCAGAAAATGTTTTGGACTACTTGTAATTTATTAAGTGTATTTGGGGCGGCGTGAGCGAATACGGCAGAGGCGTATGTCATCACCGGTCGTATGCAAACCTTGTAGAGTGTTCGCTTGTTTCGGAGGGACATTCTACTATGGCGACCTAACATGGAGTTAAGTCGGTGAAGATAGAGACGGGCATTACGGGTCACTCTTTTGACGTGAGGCTCGAAAGTGAGTCTCTGGTCCAGAGTGACGCCGAGATATTTGGCAGACTTCTGCCAGGGGATGGATTTACCTAACATAGTGGGAGGGTGGTGATTGGGGGGCAAGATATGGCGCTTAGTATCGAAGAAAACTGCAGCGGATTTCTCCGGGTTTACTTCGATACGCCATTTACGAAACCATTGGCCTAACTTATTGATAGAGGACTGTAGCCTCGGAAGGATTAGGTTGACGTTTTGGCCTTTGTGATAAAGAGCCGTGTCGTCAGCAAAAAGGGATAGTTGAACGCCGTCGTTCGGAATGGGCTATCGACACCTGCGCAAGCCGTTTTTATACACGTGCGCAAACAAGCTCGGTGGCGTGATGGCGCAGTGGGGAGGCGCACGTGCACACAGTTGTTTTACGAGTCGTTTAGTGACTTTTATTTATAAATTACATTGAAAAAACTAATTATTTGTAACAATTATATTAATTGTAATAAAAATCTACTATTTGCATTGTTTTTTATTTATTTACTAAGAAAAGACGTGCATTCTCCCACATATAGGTATTGCGCTTTTGTATGGAGCAGCAGATTTTTTTGGCGAACTCGATCTATCTATTTTAATTTGAAACCTGGCAGACTTCCCGAAGTTCGATGCGTTAGCCGGTACGACCCCAGATGGATCGACTATCCGCCGTACCGCATAAGAACTTGAAGTTCATGTAAATGTTGACATTTTTAATCCTTATTTTTATGGTATTTTTTGTTCTTTTTAATGACGTCCGTAATAACGAGATCAGCTTCGTTGCAAAAAAACAAAAGCCATAAAAACAGAGAGTTTAAGTGTCAACATTTACATGAACTTTATATCAATATACCCCCGGTGAAGGTCGCAGGAACGTAATCACGGCGACATATGTTACCGGTAATGTGTATAATTTTTGTGGCGGCACGTAACCTAATGAACTCTTCCAGATTTTTTTCTTTCCCCCATAAGGGAGGGGGGGGGGGGGGCATCGCATACGTAATCCCTAGGCTAGGCATACAGAGACATTTAAACATTTAAGGGAGGCGGTTTAGTGGCCTTAAATGATGACGATGACTAGAAAAAAAGTGTAATGGCGCGAAGTGTTATTGGTCATTTATTATTCGATGAGTTTCTCTAAGCAAAATACTTCTTTTCATTGTAAGAATGAATTAATTTATTGAATAAAGCGAATAAAGATAATAAAACCTCTGAAGTGAATTAATTTATGCCGGGTTTTAGTTAAGTTTAAATAATACTTCTTTGTGTTTCAAAGTAAAAAAATACTTATTCGTTTGTAACTTATGAAACTTACTAGCGATCGCCCGCGACTTCATCTGCGTGGAAAGTTTTTTTGCTATCCCTCGAGAACAGTATTTTTTTCTGGATGAAAGGTACCTTTATATCCTTCTCTGTACCCCTGAGAAAATGTATGCAAAATTTCATCATGATCGGTTCAGTAGTTAAGACTGAAGGCGTAACAAACAAACAATCAAACGGACTTTCGCTTATACAGTGCCTTTGGTCTTAAACTAGCGATAATTTAAAGGTGTGTAATACACCTAATTTTATCGATAAAAACACCCACATGTTGGGGTCTATCCCCACTCCTGTTGGAATGGCCGCCATTTTAAATTTGACTTTTTATTTTAGATGACCCTGCAGAAAAATATTAATTTCTCCGGATTTAGAAGTCCTACAGTTATAACAAAAATATTGTTTGAAAGCTAATAATATCACCTAGTAATTTAAAAATAAAATGTTTAAATTTTTTATTTAAATACGTCATAAAAAATTACTGAAATAAAATTTTATACGAAATTTGTGCAATTTTTTTGAGTTTTTATTACATTTCTCAAAAACTAGGACATTAATGTCCATTTTTTTGCACTATTCAAATACACAGGAATATTATCTACAAAACGGTTTTAAAATTTATTGCTCTATGTTGCATATTTTGAGAGTTATTTTTGTTTGAACTATGACCCTTACGTCACCAAAAAATGATTATTTTCGAAAATGGACATAATTACAAGCATTTTGAACATATTTTAAATTAGGTTGATAATATTATCTGAATACTAATTTCATCAAATGATAAAATCTAGTTTTTAGGAATTTTGATTTTTTTTATTTTCGAAAATAACCATTTAGTACTTGTAAGAGTCATATTCAAACATCAATAGCTCTCGAAATATGCAACAAAGAGCAATAAATTTTTAAATCGTTCTGTAGATAATATTCCTGTGTATTTGAATAATGCAAAAAAAGTGAACATTAATGTCCTAGTTTTTGAGAAATGTAATAAAAAGTCAAAAAAATTGCACAAATTTCGTATAAAATTTTATTTCAGTAATTTTTTATGACGTATTTAAATCAAAAATTTAAACATTTTATTTTTAAATTGATAGATGATATTATAAGATTTTGAACAGTATTTTTGTTATAACTGTAAGACTTTTAAATCCGGAGAAATTAATATTTTTCTGCAGGGTCATCTAAAATAAAAAGTCAAATTTAAAATGGCGGCTATTCCAACAGGAGTGGGGATAGACCCCAACATATGGGTTTTTTTATCGATAAAATTAGGTGTATTACACACCTTTAAATTATCGCTAGTTCAAGATCAAAGGCACTGTATAATATTAGTAAAGATTGTTTCTTTACACATGCGGCTAAGTCAGCGTACGTAACCTTAATGTTTCTTTACTGCTTTTTAACCCTCAGAAATGCACCGGCGCCAGAGGATCCCACGAGACAGGCGTGGGCTTGGGGTCGACCTTCGCCCGTACTCTGCCACCCGCCTACAAAGTTAGCAAGTCCGTGGTGGCGCTTCTGAAGTCATTCGGCTGGTTCAAGTTTGCCATTGTGGTGGGAGACGCCGTCACTGCCGCTGCACAACAGATGGATGCGATCAAGGTACGTTTGGTAGACAAACTTTTTTCATTCAAGGTTTTAAAGATACCTAGGTGACATGGGTTAAGGGGTGGCCTCCGCCCGTACTCTGCCACCCGCCTACAAAGTTAGCAACCCAAGTAACACACGAAGGCTGCTTAACAGCCGAATAACGGATTTCCATCACGCTTAAAGCTGAATAAGGAACCTGCATAAAGGCTGTATACAACCTTATACAGCTCTTATAACTCTTAAATGGGCACAAATTATTCAGCCTTAAGTTCACATAGCTGCTTAAGAGCTGTGTAGCAGCAACTTAACAGTGTAATAAAGGGTAACAGGCTGTGTAGCAGAAATTTAAGAGTGTTATAAAGGGTAACAACAGTACTATGCGCTGAAATTCGACTGACTAAAAGATCACAAGGTACTCTTTATTCAGAAAATATGTCACATGTACGCTTTAATACATATTTTAAACCGCGCAAGGCTGCTTGCGGCCTGTGTAAAATTAAGTGAACTAATATTTGAAGTGTAAACGGGTTTAAGCATATATAAAGCTAACAATTGAACACTTTACGTTACGTAAATGAATTAGAGTTAACGATACATTGGTGGATAATATTCATATTCATACTCTGTTTGACGTATTATAAAGGGAAAATGACTGGGAACGTAATTTTACTGACATTATACATATATATTATCTAACAAAATTTTAGTGCGCCACGAAAATATTCTGTTTTGAATTAGTTTTGTGATATAAATATGATGTGATGTAATCTTGACAAAAAAAATGTATTGCTTTGAAAAGAGTTATAAGATAAAAAGTTATTATTAAGATATTTCGAAGTTAAAACTGATGCATTACATTCCTATTTCTTGCACAAAACATCGTAAAGATTGAAAAATCAATCAGAATTTTTATAGGTTATACAAAAAATGGTGGATTATGTTACTAATTACATTGACTGATTACAGTACCACATATGTTCTTTTATTCAGATAACATCTGTTTTAAGGTACTTATGTGAACCATTATAAAGTAGAAGCCGTTAATTCGATACACTAATGAGTCTCTAAGCAGCTGCGAGGCATCTAATGAATGTATAAACAGCCGCTATGCAAATACTATCAATGGCAGTATAAAGGCTGATTAGCGGTAGACATATTCAGCTATAAGTTGAAATATGCGCCACATATCATCCATTATACAGATATTCACTTCATAATAGTTCACACGTGCCTCTTTAATAAGTTAGTGTAATAGGAGTTCACAAATACCTTCTTATACAGTATTTGGCGAAATTTTACCCACTAAACAGTCCTTACTAAGGTTTAGGCTTAAGAATATGTTAGAAACTGAATAGAGTCGAGAAAATATACCTTTATAGCATTCTTAGCGTATTAATGGTGGTTTTGTCGGTCTTAATAAGCCTTAATGCAGCTCTTAATTAGCCTAAGCTGTTTAAATATCACTGACTGCTATTATTCAGCTGTAGGGTCACCAGTGTACTCTTAGAAGAGTCTTAATAAGCACAGAGTTTTAAATAAGTCTAAAAGTGAGTAGTTATACAGCTATCTGTGTTACTTGGGAAGTCCGTGGTCGCGCTTCTGAATGAATTCGGCTGGTTCGATAGTTTGCCATTGTGGTGGGATGGGAGTGATAGGTGGCATGGGATAAAGGTCAACCTTCGCCTATACTCTACCATCCGCCTACAAAATTAGCAAGTCCGTGGTGGCGCTTCTGAATGCATTCAGCTGGTTCAAGTTTGCCATTGTGGTAGGAGACGCCGTCACTGCCACTGCGCAGCAGATGGATGCAATAAAGTAAGCTTGGAAGTTGGAACACTTTAATTCATACGAGAGGGTCGAGAGGGCCTACTCAAATGGCCATTCTACTAAAATTTAATTACTTACAATGAATGCTCTAAGCTTACAATGTATGGGAACTTAGAGCATTCAATAATGCTCTGAGTATGGGAATGACCATAAGCTAACGCTTAGCTCCTGTAAATCACATACATTGTTATTCTATTCTATGGCCATTTGAGCATGAGTTGGTTCGAAAAAGACCGGTTCGGTGGCATGAGTTACGGTTTACCTATGGCTGCACGGCATTACGTGCCATTACCCTAAACTAAACACGAAAATCTACCATGATCCAGTTGAGTGCAAATTAAAAAACAATAATCTTTAATCCTCTAGGTGCCATGGCCCTTTTTAGGGTTCCGTACCCAAAGGGTAAAGACGGGACCCTATTACTAAGACTCCGCTGTCCGTCTGTCTGTCTTTCTGTCTGTCTGTCTGTTTGTCTGTCTGTCTGTCTGTCACCAGGCTGTATCTCATGAACCGTGACAGCTAGACAGTTGAAATTTTCACAGATGATGTATTTCTGTTGCCGCTATAACAACAAATACTAAAAATAGAATAAAATTAATATTTAAGGGGGGCTCCCATACAACAAACGTGATTTTTGTTGCCGTTTTTTACTCTATATTAATAACGACAATAGGTAGACAGTTGAAATTTTCACAGATGATATATTTCTGCTGCCACTATAACAACAAATACTAAAATCCGAATAAAATAAATATTTAAGGGGGGCTCACATACAACAAATATGTTTTTTTTTGCCGTTTTTTGGTACGGAACCCTTCGTGCGCGAGTCCGACTCGCACTTGGCCGGTTATTTTAACATCCTCCGCACGTTACTGCGTAAAAGCAAAATATTATATGAGACCATTAAATCTAAAATTTGTAATATTGATAAACAATATACGCTAATATAATTGTTATTAGATACTTGTTCCGGTATGTTAACATCCATAGTGCCTTTAGAATTTATGTAAGTAATTTGGAGTGTTTTCAACGAATTATGTATATTATATAGACACAGAATATATAATAGTATTACATATATGATCGAAGTTTAGATAGGTTAAAATTTACCTTGCCCGGTGTCTTGGCTGACTTGACTATACAGGGTGTGGTAATAGCCTTAAAAAGCCGAATATGGTGGATAGGGGCCATCAAACCGAACAACTTTTAGTATGTGACCAACTCTGAAATTGCGAAAAAAAATCAGCTGTTTCATACAAAAATTAATAAGTAAAATATCTAAATGTATGGAACAGCTGTTTTTTGTGATTTCTAAGTTGGTCCCATGGTAAAAGTTGTTCAGTTTGATGGTCCCTATCCGCCATATTCGGCTTTATAAGGCTATTACCAAACACTCTGTATAATTTAATAATGACAGTTACACCAAAGCTTTTTTAACTTTTTTTTGCAAAATAACAGATTTCTTATTATATTTCTCTTCGTACCTATAGAGTTACTAACTATACTTTTTTTCCATTAGGAGTTAGCCCATTCAAATGGAATGATGGTGACCACGGAACACAGTTTCGCTGACTACATACCTCTACATATCTCCGAGATGGAAAGGATTGTGGATCAAACATACGATAAAACTAGAGGTAAGAACTTATTTTGTTTAGTAAAGTATAACTAACTAAATAACATGCCTACTAGCAAAATTGTGAATGTTAAAATCTCAAAAAATGAGTGTGACTTTATGAAGGTTTATAAAAAAAAGTGTATAGATACCACTGTGTCTCTACACTCTTTAATAGGTACTTTAATGGATCGTTGTAGTAATAGAAGACAAAAGAGCAAAAAGTGGCCACTATAACTTGTTTACTTACATGACTTGAGACAATATAAATATACTTAGATTGAAGTAATCACTGTTTTGTCCTGTCAGAGATTTGTCTGGCGTGCCACAAAAGTTGAGTTATGGTGTGTTTGTTAGATATTTAATTTGTATTTGTTGGTTAAATAAATTAAAAAAAAAACACTCTGGCCCAGTCACTTCTCGTATCCATCTTGGACTACGCTGACGTTTGTTACACGGACCTTTCCGAGGAATTGCTTGACAAATTGGAACGTCTGCAGAATATGTGCATCAAGTTCATTTTCAATTTACGTAAATTCGACCACGTATCTCACTTTCGTTTCGCCAAAAGCATAATTGGCTCCCTATTCGTCGGCGCAGGGACTTACACACTCTTACGCTCCTGTACTCTATCCTTTTTCTTCCAACTTCCCCACTTTATCTTAAAGAATCTTTTGACTTTCGATCCTCTTCCTCACTACGTACTCTGCGTTCTTCTTCTAATTTTTTTTCGCGGCGCTGCTGTCGCATAGTGACGTGTATTTGGTGCGATAGTGAAAATTAAAATATTATTGTTAACATTTTGGAAATTACACAAATGGTAACAAAATGTTCTGGCTGCGAGGCCTCTATCTACGATGTTTTATACATGGAGTGTTCAAAACAGTCATGTAAGAAGCGGTACCATCTGAAATGTCTTGCCGTCTCGGTTGACAGTATCGATACACTTACGCAGGAATATAAGGATACATGGATCTGCCCGGAGTGCTGCCCTGCCAACACAGGAACACCGGTACGTGACAACGTTAACATGGATATAACATTTACAACACCAAATAATTTCATAAATACCGTAAGAGGAAATCGTCACAATAACAAGGAAGTAGTTGGTTCGTATACGGAGAACAAACTCCTAGAGGAGATAAGAGAATTTCGTAAGGAGATGAACATAAAGTGGGAGGAACAAATGAAGGAGCATTCACTATTAAAAAGTAAATTAATAAAAACAGAAAATGAATTAAAAGAAGTGAAATCAATTTTGAAGGTAGTTCAAGAAAAAACGAATAAAATTGGTACTTTAGAAGCCAAAATAAATTCACTTATGCAGGAAAATATGAAATTAGAAGCTGTCAAGAGAACAAATAAGGAAATGTCAACACTTATTAACCAAAAGGGATCATTTGTAGACGCAGTAAAACAAAACAAGCAAATGCGACCGGCCCAAAAAGAAAAAAATAAGGAGTGTGTGGCCACGAAACAAGCAAACATTTTGTCGCAGGAAGAAAAACTACGAAGTGATGAAATGAACAGTGATTTAAAGGATGGCGGAAATTACAAAGATGAGGATTGGAAAATTGTTAATAATAAGAAAAAAGTTAGATACCCCAATCGTGAAATTAAAAAAGGCGGAATCTCTAATGTTAATGTGATTCAGGGAACTGAAAAGAAAAAATATTTACACGTATGGCGTCTCAATAAAGATACTACAGAAGAAAAATTAGAAACATATATTAAAAGCTTATACGACGCGGATATACAAGTGAAAATAGAGAGAATAAAACACAAGACGGAGAGAGATTACGCCTCTTTCATTATTGGGGTCGCGGAAAGTCATTATGAAAGAATAAATAACCCGGAAAGTTGGCCTGTAAACATTGAATTCTGCGAATGGATTTGGTTTCGAAAATCATACGACAGATCCCAACACAAATAATAATAAATCAATAAAAAAATCAAATCGATCGATTGAGATATACTATCAAAATGTCAGAGGACTAAGAACGAAAACGGATGACTTCTATACAAGCATCTCATCATCAAATGCTGACTTGTATGCCATAACAGAAACTGGCTGTAACAGTTCCATTCACGACGCGGAGCTAATACCCCCGGGTTTCACTATTGTACGATGTGACCGAGCGGACGGTCGCAAGCAGGGTGGCGCGTGTCTCGTGGCCACACCGCGCTTCGAGCTACGACGAGTGAACTGTCCGAGCGATGTAAACATTGATAATCATGTCTTTGAACTAGTCAGTGCTTCCGTATTTTTAAGAAATCGTTTTTTGTTTTTGTTATGTGTTCTGTACATTCCACCTGGTAGTCATGAAAATGAATATTTGGTAATGTTTAAAATTATAGAACAATTAAATGCTAGTTATAAAAAAATGATAGTGATAGGAGATTTTAACCTATTTTCTTGTTCATCGGAAGTAACAAATTATTTTGAATACTTTCAATCTTTTTGTGGATTTGCTCAGAGCAACGAAGTGGGTAATTGTGACAATCGATCATTGGACTTAGTGTTGAGTTCGTTTGACGAGGAAGATTGTGTGAGAGTGCGGGCGGCGGATTCCTGCCTGGTGAGCGTTGATAAGTACCATCCGCCACTGGAAGTGACGGTGACGGCATCGTCCATCACCACTGGGAGTCACGCTCGCGACTTACCCACATGTACACCTACAGTATCCAGCATAGACACAGGTACCGTTACATGGAATTTTTACAAAGCGGATTTCTCACTATTATATTCGTTAATAAATAACATTGATTGGACCCCAATTTATTCCTTGGATTTAGAACAAAGTTTAGATTATTTTTACCAAGAAATTAATTTAATATTTGAAAAGTGTGTACCGAAAAAAAAAGGTAAACAGAGAGGTTCAGGTAGGATTTACCCTGAATGGTACACGGGTGAAATTATTGGGTTAATAAAATATAAGGCAATTTTACATAAAAAATATAAGACAACCGGATTAGATACTGACTATAAAAAATTTTCAGAGTTGCGAACCAAAGTAAAAAACATCCTAGTTGCCACACATAATCAATATAGAAACTGTGTACAAAATAATCTCAAAAAGGACCCGAAGTCCTTTTGGAATTATATTCATACAAAAAAGAGTAACCGAAAGCCGCGAAACATTTTGAAAAATGGGGAGGTTTTGACTGACGTACAGTGTGCTTTTGAATTTGCTAGATATTTTCATTCTGTGTACAGTAAACAGAGAGCCGAATTGAAAGTTAGCACGGCGATAGAAAATGCCGGTGGGGGTAACGGGGCAGCTCGAGTTCACTTAAATCAGTTACAACTCAGTGACGTAATAACCGCGCTTAAACAACTAAAGCCAAAAACATCAACTGGACCTGATGGTATTCCACCATTCATTTTTAAAGATTGTAGGTTAGTGCTCGCGAAGCCACTGCTTCACATTTTCAATAAGTGTTTAAACTTAGCTGTGTTTCCAGAAAGATGGAAAATCACAAAGGTTGTTCCGGTTCCAAAAGGAACTGGGGTAAGTGTTGAAGATCATAGACCCGTAGCAGTACTTTCAACGCCTGCAAAGGTGTTTGAATCTGCTTTACATAGAATCATATACCAACAGGTAAACTCACAATTAGCGGAGGCACAACACGGCTTTAGACCAGCTCGAAGCACTTCAACAAACCTTTTGGCGCTAGTATCTGAATTAATCCCAACAGTTGATGGTGGAGGACAAACCGATGCTGCATACTTTGATTTTAAAAAAGCTTTTGATTTGGTAAATAACGATGTGCTTCTTAAAAAAATGGCAGGATTTGGTTTTACCCCACATCTATTGAATTTTTTCGCTAGCTACATGACAGATAGACAGCAGTATGTGGAGTACGAGGGGCATAGATCGAAACCGTATTTTACATGGTCTGGCGTAAGTCAGGGATCAAACCTGGGTCCTTTGGAGTTTTTAATCATGATAAATGATTTGCCTGAAGTCGTGAAAAATTCAAAATGTTTATTGTTTGCGGACGACCTTAAGTTGTCATTGAAAATAAAGAACGTAGAGGATGGTAACAAACTCCAAGAAGACATAGATAGGGTGGTTACATGGAGTCAAGAGAACATGTTACAATTCAACACATCAAAATGTCAAGCGATGTCTTTTACACGTAAACAAACCCCCATAGAATACCCCTATCACATTGATGGAGCTCCTTTATGTAGGGTAGTACAGGTTAGGGATTTAGGAGTAAAATTTACAGCGGATTTAGCATTTAAAGAACATATATTAGACATTTGCAAAAAGGCTTTTAGAACATTGGGATTTATGATGCGAACGGTAAATAATTTCACAAATGTACAAGCCATTATAGCTTTGTATAATTCATTAGTTAGAAGTCATTTGGAATTCAATGCGATGATTTGGGCCCCTCATGAACAGAAATATAATCTTATGTTGGAAAGGGTACAGAACAAATTTGTTAGGTATTTATACTTAAAGCTCTATGGAGTTTACCCTTTTTACCCATTACAGTATCCAACATTATTCGTTTTAGGAATGGTAGGATACAACCAGCTAGGAGTTAGGAGGGAGCTCAGTCTGGTTTCATACCTCTTTGCGGTACTAAGAGGTAAGATAAATAATACGGAGGTGCTAGGGTTGATGTGTATTTGTGTACCAAATGAATACGTATGGCGACGGCGCCGACCGAACCTACTGGAGGTGCCTACGGCTCGCACCAACTTACTGCGCAAGGCTCCACTGACGCGCGCATTCCACACAATCAACCTCATTGATAAAGAAACGGATTTATTTATTTGTTCTGTGAGTGAATTCACAAAATTAGCTGCGTGGATAATTTGTTATAATTAGTTATAAGTAGGCATAAAATGCTGTAACTATCGCATTGGGTTAGACAGTACCTGTAATGATAGTTATAAGTTTGTGTTTGTAAAAAAAAATAAAAAAAAAATAAATAAATAATCTCACCCTCGATATGCCCCGTCATTCCACTGATTTCCTTTCCTATTCATTCTCTGTACATGCTGTCCGTTTGTGGAACGCACTTCCAGAGGGCATCCGTAAAGCTCATACCTTAAAATCTTTCAAGGATCAAGTTAGAAGACATTTCCTTTCTCGCTCTCTATTTTGTTTATGTACATCTATATCTGTTGTCTTTCTAGTACTTTTGCATCCACTCCCCATCTGTCCTCTTCCCCTTAATATTTTTCTACTCAAGGTTGCCTGGAAGAGACTGCTATATAGCAGTAAGGCCGCCTTTTATGTACTTGTCTATGTTTATTGTTTTCTTCTTTGTAATGTCTTTTTATAGTGTGCAATAAAGCGTTTTATTATTATTATTATTACTATATTTTACTGAGGTTATTGTTTGTAAATGAACCTTAACTTCAATCTGTGCGTCATGTGAATTTTCGATAAATTATGTATACTTAACAAGCAATAAATTTAATTAAGATGAGGGTGCCACTTGAGGGGTATAGGAGTCTTTAAAGCTTAATATTTCGTAAAGAAATTCCTGTATCGAAAACTGGTCTTCACAAACCGTCAATGTTTTTAAAATACCTTATTCTACGTCATGGGTCTCCAAACTTTTTAGAAAAAGGGCCAGACTTACTCCTGCACCAAGTCCCAAGGGCCATTATGTAGCTAGCTCCGTACCAACATACTGTAAATTACAGTATTGTTGGTACGATCCGGCCTGCTTTCGCGGGCCGGATTGTTGGTGCTCGCGGGCCGGATCTGGCCCGCGGGCCGTAGTTTGGAGACCCCTGTTCTACGTCATCCCACGCCCATGCTGGGATTGAGAAGAAAATATTTTTTTTTCATCCCTATTTTACAATGTAGATAGGTAGGGTAGGTACACAAAAGCTAAATTTTTTCTAAGTCTATGAGTAGAACATATTTTTAAAGATTTTATTCTACCACTTTTTCGTGATTAATGTACACATTCATGCAAAATTACAGCTTTCTAGCGCGAACGGATAGACGGACATGGATACTACCTGTATAGGGGTTTCTTGTTGACTTAACTACCCTAAAAAGCTGTAAGGAAAGCTGAAATTCTTTTAAAATTGACGCAAATTCGCAGTGAAAAGAAGTTAAATTACGATGTGATTAGCATTTAAATTATCTTGGTGAAAAATAATTCTTAGAACCGTCTCCTCACAATTGAATAGGCAAGATTGAATAGGTTGTAATTTTTAGGGTAAACATCTCGATGAGTCGCTTGACTGGTTGAACAGAAATTTGAATTCTGATTACCATAAATTACCTACTTGGGATATTTTAAAGTCTCAGATACATTATGGGACAAAAATGTTCCGCAACACAACCTGCAACATGAAGATTTTATAAACTGCAACGTTGCAACATATTTCGCAACTTTTTGGGATACATCACGTGACATATTTGTAATGGTTTTCCCATTGTTACGTAGTACGGTTACTTATACTTATACTATTCTGTTCTGTAGCCATTGTCTTCCCGTCAACAACTACAACAACTACAGAAAATGTCCCGGTCCATTCGGTATCATGTTCCGCAACGTGTCCCCTAATTTATTCGAGCCTTAAGATGCAAAAGAATCTTTCAATTAATATAGAAAGCTCGCAGGTTCTCAGCTTTCATCACAAGACGACGGAAGTGATTTGTTTTCCCGTGTTCTGTTTGATGGATTGTTTTGTTTACTTTAAGCTTAAATTACACCTACGCTTAAGAATTCTTTATGGTATGTGTGTGTAAATAGTAAGTCTATGTGTACACAGAGACTTACTATTTCATGTTAAGGTACTTTACTTATATACCACACGCTTCGTAAAACTTTGTATAGTTACCTACTTATAAAAAAAATGTTTATGCAAAGCTTCCCTTAAGTAAATAAATGATAAACAAAACGTATTGAAAAGTAAAATTTTATTTTCTTTCACTGTCTACCCAACATAGAAGTCTTTGTGTCTACCACATAAGTTTAGGTAAGTATGTAAATATTGTTGTTTGTTACATATTGTTGTGAAATCTGTGTAGGTAACCAAAACGGTTACATTGAGACAGATATTGTTAGAATATTTCATTTCAAACATATTATATTATTGTAACGACTGAATAAAGTCCCTACCTATATAATATTAAGTATTGTGGTATTTTCGAAATATTGCATTTCAAAAATAATAAGTATGTTATTGTCGAAGACGACTGAGTTTATTCAGTAGTATTCCCTATTATGGCATAATATTGTGGTATTTTCGAATCAGCAATGTGCGGCACGAAAATATGTGTCTCTCTTTGTATTATTGTAATTGAAGGATATAAGGTTTGCGCTCGTTACGTGTCGTTATTACGACATAATAATCTGTTTTGATTTTTCTTGTGTAACGTGAAATGTAACGCGATCATTTACTTAGAGTCTAAGTAAATGATCGATAATATCTAAGTCTTAGACGGTGGACTGCACTACGATCTCACTTGTCTCATCATGGGATTGGGTCAATGGGATTAGTGGGACAGACAGGGCATTTCTGTCATGTAGATGTAGAGTGTGTCTCATAAAATAGTTGCTTTGCCTTTATGTTGGTTTTTCGAACACCGAAATTCGCAATACATTACATTACATGTTGTATAGTTCGAATCACGAAAGATGAACACAAATGGCGCCCATCTTCGCGTCATAACTCATGAAGAATAGACTTTAAATAAAATAATATTTCATTAATTTAAATAATATCAACTTATCCATATGAATATGAAATTTTATTTTATTTAAAGTCTATTCTTCATGAGTTATGACGCGAAGATGGGCGCCATTTGTGGTCATCTTTCGTGATTCGAACTATACTAGTCTGGACCCGTCATAAGATAACTGAAACTTGTGCAAGGTTTAAGCCGTATCGCACGACATGACGGATCACTGCATAATAGATAATATTTATGGAGGTTACGATATTTAGATTTTACTGCAAACAAATGCAACGGTATATTTTTATTAGCTCACTAGCGACCACCCGCGACTTCGTCTGCGTGGACAGTTATTTTGTTTTCCCTCGGAAACAGTACCTTTTAGGGTTCCGTACCCAAAGGGTAAAAACGGGACCCTATTACTAAGACTCCGCTGTCTGTCTGACGCTCTGTCACCATCTCACGAACCGTGATAGCTAGACAGTTGTTGAACAATACTAAATAATATACTAGAAAAAATACGACTCGCACCAGATCAATACTCAGACGGGAATCGAACCCGCGACCTTTGGATATCCGGTCCAATGCTCTGACCGCTGAGCTACCGAGTCACTAGTGACATCGTCGAATTTTTCCTAGTATATCCTAAACTCTTACGCTGTAAGCCAGCGTTATTTCACCAATGTGAGGAATTACCTCGACATTCAATTGAAATATCTTTCCAGATATTTTAACAATTGATTAAGATGAAATAGCTATATAATTTTTAAATTTGAGATTTTTGCATTTACAATGCTATTTTTAAACAATACTAAATAATATACTAGAAAAAATACGACTCGCACCAGATCAATACTCAGACGGGAATCGAACCCGCGACCTTTGGATATCCGGTCCAATGCTCTGACCGCTGAGCTACCGAGTCACTAGTGACATCGTCGAATTTTTCCTAGTATATCCTAAACTCTTACGCTGTAAGCCAGCGTTATTTCACCAATGTGAGGAATTACCTCGACATTCAATTGAAATATCTTTCCAGATATTTTAACAATTGATTAAGATGAAATAGCTATATAATTTTTAAATTTGAGATTTTTGCATTTACAATGCTAGTTTTAAACAATACTAAATAATATACTAGAAAAAATACGACTCGCACCTGATCAATACTCAGACGGGAATCGAACCCGCGACCTTTGGATATCCGGTCCAATGCTCTGACCGCTGAGCTACCGAGTCACTAGTGACATCGTCGAATTTTTCCTAGTATATCCTAAACTCTTACGCTGTAAGCCAGCGTTATTTCACCAATGTGAGGAATTACCTCGACATTCAATTGAAATATCTTTCCAGATATTTTAACAATTGATTAAGATGAAATAGCTATATAATTTTTAAATTTGAGATTTTTGCATTTACAATGCTATTTTTAAACAATACTAAATAATATACTAGAAAAAATACGACTCGCACCAGATCAATACTCAGACGGGAATCGAACCCGCGACCTTTGGATATCCGGTCCAATGCTCTGACCGCTGAGCTACCGAGTCACTAGTGACATCGTCGAATTTTTCCTAGTATATCCTAAACTCTTACGCTGTAAGCCAGCGTTATTTCACCAATGTGAGGAATTACCTCGACATTCAATTGAAATATCTTTCCAGATATTTTAACAATTGATTAAGATGAAATAGCTATATAATTTTTAAATTTGAGATTTTTGCATTTACAATGCTATTTTTAAACAATACTAAATAATATACTAGAAAAAATACGACTCGCACCAGATCAATACTCAGACGGGAATCGAACCCGCGACCTTTGGATATCCGGTCCAATGCTCTGACCGCTGAGCTACCGAGTCACTAGTGACATCGTCGAATTTTTCCTAGTATATCCTAAACTCTTACGCTGTAAGCCAGCGTTATTTCACCAATGTGAGGAATTACCTCGACATTCAATTGAAATATCTTTCCAGATATTTTAACAATTGATTAAGATGAAATAGCTATATAATTTTTAAATTTGAGATTTTTGCATTTACAATGCTATTTTTAAACAATACTAAATAATATACTAGAAAAAATACGACTCGCACCAGATCTATATATTTTTTCTAGTATATTTTTTTCTAGTATATTATTTAGTATTGTTTAAAAATAGCATTGTAAATGCAAAAATCTCAAATTTAAAAATAGACAGTTGTTATCACAGATGACGTATTTTTAGTATTAGAATGCAACTAAATATGCTATTTGTAGCTTCCGTGATTAATTGTAAGAACAATAAAACAATAATAAAAAAAACGGAATAATTTCGGGTTTTCTTATGTAAATATATTAGAGAGACTGCGGTTGAATCTGATATTCTTTCTTTCTGACATCTTTGAATAAGCTACATCAAGGCAGGCGCGGTCGCAGCCCGAAATTTTGGGGGGGGGGGGTCACTAATAATAATACCATTTTTTTTCGTAAGTTTTAGAAGCTTTTTCTATGTGACATGTACGATTTTGGGGGGGGGGGTCATGTCCCCTGTGACCCCCTCCCCTGGGACCGCGTCTGCATCAAGGTCACATCTAAAATAAGTATATCCTTGATGTAGCTTATTAAAAAAACCGGCCAAGTGCGTGTCGGGCCACGCGCCATAGGGTTCCGTAGTTACCTTATACCATATTTAATACCATATTTAATACCACTTATAATTTTTCGTCTGTAAAAATAACTTTGTTTTTCACAGTGTTGGTATGAATGACAAAGTTATATTTGCGGTTTTGGAAAATGTGCTATATCTCAAAAACTAATTACTATATCTCATTCAAATTAATTTTGGTTGAAACTTTTTATTAAGATCTACAGCATATATTTTTTTTAGATTTTTCACTCTTATTTCAAAAGTTAAAGGGGGGGGGACACACATTTTACCACTTTGGCGGTGAATATCTTTCAAACGGTTGACTTTGAGAAAAAGTTGTCTTAGGAATCTTAATGTCATTTTTGAAGACCTATCTATAGACACCCAACACGTGTTGGTTTGAAGAAAAAAAATTTTTTCAGTTATAGTTCCATGTATGGGGAGCCCCCCCTTAATCTTTTATTTTTCTTATTTTTGTATTAAATTCGTTAAGCGGTTAACAGAACACATCTACCTACCAAGTTTCAACAGTGTAGTCTTAATACTTTCGGAATAAAGTGGCTGTGACATACGGACAGACAGACAGACAGACAGACAGACAGACATGACGAATTTATAAGGGTTCCGTTTTTTGCCGTTTAGGCTACGGAACCCTAAAAATCGGTATCATGATATTTTGGGCTAAAGCCTATTGCGCGAAAGGTCCCGAAATCAAATCATAATAGAAGAAAACGTTTGGAAAATATCTATGTACTTATTTGTTTCCAAGTCATAGATATAATGTACCTATATTAAGTATGTTCTTCGCCGTTGTTTCGCTGATGTTTGGTATGAGTTATACCCATAAAGTTAATATACCTAACCCATAATAGTACATTATGACATTATGAGACAAGTTAGCTTAGGTTGCTCATTGCACACAAGGCTGTGGGTTGCAGCCCGAGCCGCAGGCGAAGGCGTAACTCAGCCGAGTGTGCAATAATCAAGAGTTCACGAGTTTCATACGACGTTTTTCAACACATTTGCGAGGAAAATACAAAGAAATTTACCACATAGCAACAAATACGACAAAAACAAAATATGATAATCAAAGAGAATGTAAATCACTAATGATAATTATGGGAAAAGGCGCGTAGGTTTTTTTTGTTATTTTTTTCACACACCTAATGCAAGAATATATTGCGAACAAAGGGGTGAGTGAGCATACAGCCTACTTCAAAATTATAATTTTAAGTGATTAATGCAAATATTTTAATATTTTATAACAAAATATTGTGAATTATGAATAATTTGATAATTATAAATATTTGTTTGACTTATTTAAGGACTGACACATTTATTTATCCCAAAAAATATATATGAAATTTTAGCGGCATAAAACCTCTTTTTGTTGTTACTAAAAAAACTGTATTACCCGGTGAAATTAGGAATGCTCCTGTTTAATCACATAGAACTTGCAGTAAGGTACTAATTTAACTTTGTAGGGATAATTCTATAACGTACTAGTGTTTTATATATAATTGCACGCGTTTGTTATAGCTGGGCTTAGGGCCCTAAAAGCGATGTGTTAGGGCTCACTTTACGAGCAAATGTGTTAAAAAGTTAATATACCTAACAGAATATATTAACTTTACAAGAAGTTATGCAGAGTAATCTTAACCCATCCATTTCCCAGATGTGGATTTAGTATCTTTGTTAATGATTAATCCTAGCTAGGTTTCCTCGAGTTAGAAATATTTTATATCATGGATCGACTCAGGTACATTCCTCTCAAGGACTTTTCAAGGATCACGTTTCATGTTTAAAGACGATTAGCTAGTTAATGCGTGCTTACAGCCGTTCCCTGAGGATTAATTGGGGACAAATATGCAGAATAAAATAGAATAGACTTTATTTCGCAAGAATGCGGTACATCAAGATCTTAAAACAAATCAAAGTACAGGACACATTCACCCAGCCTGGGCATGCAAAGAAAAAAAATACAAAACATATTGGAATTAAAATTAATGTCAAGCTAAAATTGTTTATGTCACATTTAAATTCATTATTCAATACTAATATTTACATTTTATAGTCAAAGTACTCACTCATTTCATTTCAAGAAACAATTTTCAATTAGCCACATTTAAGTTTAAATCTGAATTTATTTTTAGTTAGCACCTTAAAATCATTTGGCAGTCTGTTATATATTATAACAGCCATAGAATGACTGTTCCTAGAGGCCAGTGCTGTTTGCCTTGACGGAATTATTAAATTATTTGGACGTCTACAGCTATTCGTCCGAGGAACATCACACAAACGTGGAAATAGCTCTGGGTGGTTTTTGACAAAGATACACATCTCATAAATATATAAGCAGGGGATAGTTAAAATATTTAGTTCTTTGCTGATCAAATAATATCGCCTTTACCAAATGTTAAGATTTATCTACGTATTCAAATTAAATCGCCTTTATCAAGTGTTAAAAAAATGCTTATTAGTAAGTAGGTACTTCAAAAATAAAAATGCGGCATTCACTTGACACACAAGTTAGATAGATATGAACATTTTATAATAATAACTGCAGGCATAATTTCAAAATAAGTATAATAAAGTTTCTTCAATAAAAATAAGTAACTTAGCCACACTTAAATACCTACATCTCTTTGTACGAGTAGGTACCCAAGTAACAAAAGTTTCTATAACTAAGGGGTTTTATCACCAAACAGTGATATAGTAGGCCTTAAATGGTAACCGTTGTGACTGCTTGTGCTATAAAGGTTTTCCACTGAGCGTTTTGGTTCTATAATATTAAAGAGCATTTAAGTTCTATGGTGCAGCTCTTAGAACACTTACAGGACATACAAAAGAATCTTTAAAGTGTTGCACTGTAATAGATATGAAAAAAGTTATTATAGTACTATTTAGTATTAAAGACGACTTTACTGTCACTTTTATGTATCTATTTTGCACTAATATTGCGTCAAAATAACTTTTACAGTACTAGTATTGTAGCAGTATCGAAAACACTATTACAGAATCAATCTGCACTATAAAAGTACTTTGCACAACCATCATGTCACGGTTTAGCTTCTTAAATGCTCCCTCAACATCGCTATGGGGCTAGTTCTTTAAAAGTCATGAAAACTCTTCTATGGTACTAAATAGTATCATAGCGACTTCTGGTGCAGTTGCTAAATAACTTAAACTTTTTGTGTTACTGCTACCTGACTAAAGCGTGAGATAAAAGCACTAAAATGAATAATTAATGGACTAATCCGTTTTCGATGAAAATATGGCTGCTGTTTATGTCATGATAGCACATTAGTAGCACGGCTGGAGCCAATGTGTACTATAGCAGCCTCAGTCGGGATGAGTCCTTATTTTATTAATTTAAATTTAATTAAATCACGAAAATTATGAGGGCGCATTATCAAATTTGAAATCAGCATAGTGATTTTATCGATACAATTATTTTCGCAAGTGCAAGTTACGGTGGAGTTACGGTCAATGGTTGATCAAAGGTGATGTTTTGTAGAATGTCCTTTTGTATTATAAATTGTAATAGCGAATGACATTTTGTTTTCTTGGGGAACACTCACGATGACATGAGCACAGCACGAACAAAATGGCGAACAATAGTGTGATAAAAAGATCAAAATAGCACTATAAAATGTTTTGGTTTTCAAGTATAGAGCTGATTTATTACCGTGAGAGGCTTTATGTAATGTTTATAGAATTAATCAGTGATAAAACTAGGGCCTATTTGGGGTTCTGTAAAGGTTTACAATACCATTATAGTGCTTATCATGAAACTAATTAGCACGTCCTAAAGCGTTCTCAGGACTTTTATAGTACCAAATTTTGTTACTTGGGTATTTACTTTATGTTGGCAGTTTAATATTTTTCGCTCTTAAAAATTACAAAATAGCAACTGAAATTATTTCATCATTTTTATCAGTGGTTTATTCGCTCAAATAAATATATTCATTTATAAAAATTTTGTAGGTACAGCAAAATTTAAGTGATAAAGGCTATTAATGCAATATTGATGAAAAAAGGTTTAAAAAAATCTCATGAACATTTTTTTCCATTTCATATTACATTTTTATTTAAGTACTTCTTTAAGAGCATTTGTAAACTACCAGAGGGGTTTCCTTCAAATTCATATTTCATAGCTTTCCGCATATGATTTAATATTTCTCGAATTCGCTACAAATTCAGAGAAATGTTCACCGTCATTTTTCATTTTTCCAGTCTGTGTCTCGAATACCCTTGTCATTTAGTATTCTATTGAATGGAAAATAAAAATTGCTGGAATATTTCATAACTTTTATATTACTTTATAAATTTTCTGTGTTTTTTTTTTATAATAACTGAATAATGTCAATAGGTACTAGAATTATTATCAAAATTTGTAATATTAAATAGTTTGAACATTTTTGCGGTTATAAGGTTTTTCTGGCTTTTGCATTTTTCTCGTTATCGAACCTTAGTATGAATCTCGTTAAAAACTTTACAAAAATTTACTTATAGTTGAAGTCGAATTCTGTAAAGACATGTCACGGACGGAACCTACCTCATTAACTTAACGAAACCCTGAAATAGCACTACTTTTAAACACATTAAATATAAGTACCAAAAAAAATTATATCTATCAGATCATTTTCTCAGGTGGAAATCGAACCCGCGATCTTTGGAAGTCCGTTTCAATGTTCTTTCAGCTGAACTACCGACCTACAGTCACTAGTAGCGTCATCGAAATTTTTCTAGGAGGTACCTATATCTTACTCTTTCGCTGCAAGTCAGCGTTATTCCATCATAGTCCAATCAACGGGGCTTATGCAACCCGAATAATTCTCCCGTCTATGAAATTTGGCATGTGATAAAGTTAGGTAATACAGATTACAGATGAACAATAATCCAATAAATTTTGTTACGAGAAGTTAGTTATTTTTACCTAAACATGAAAATCGCTTATAACTCTCTGTGAATATTTCCTCGGGCTAAAATAATTTCTGTATACGTACTTATGTATTAGTTAGAATAAGTATGTAAAGGAATCCAATATTTTTTCGATTTAAGAGATACCCCAAATTTAAATGTTAATATTTTTTAATAAATCTTCTGTTGAAAAAATTATCTGCTGATTATTTTTTTTTAATATGTTTTTATACCCTTAATATAAAGCTTTGTTCAGTAAGCCAATAAATTTTATTCTTTAATCATATTTATAAATAAATGTATAAAAATGGACCGACTATTTTTCACATTACCTATTAAGACCAAAAAATAAAAAATATGATTAAAGAAGAAAATTTATTGGCTTACTGAACAATGCTATATATTTAAGGATATAAAAACATGTTAAAAATAATAATCAGCAGATAATTTTTTCAATAGAAGATTTATTGAAAAATGTTAAAATTTCAAATTGGGGTATCTCTGAAACCGAAAAAATATTGGATTCCTTTACATACTTATTCTAACTAGTACTATAATACGTATACAGAAAGTATTTTAGCCCGAGGAAATATTCACAGAGAGATATAAGCGATTTATATGTTTAGGTAAAAATACCTAACTTCTCGTAACAAAATTTATTGGATTATTGTTCATCTGCAATCTGTATTACCTAACTTCATCACATGCCAAATTTCATAGACGGGAGAATTATTCGGAAGTCTCCATACAACAAATATGCTCATTGATTGGACTATCAATTTGAGCAATCGTCTTTCACGGGTTCAAGCCCCGCCTGCAGCGAACTAAGACCTATGGAAGTGTAATTGTAAACAAATATTGCTTAAAAAATGGAATAAAAAATTGAATATTGCCGAAAAAGTACAACCCGCTCAGCTTTAGTCGGGCCAGCCACGCACCCGGTGACTGACGTTAGTGTTCTTTTCAATAAGGAGTTTATATTGTAGAGAAAAGATAGAAAGGGAGAGTTTATTAGAAATGACGTCCTTTATAGTCAATTGACGTAAAAGATGCAAAGAAGGCAGTAAAAAAATGCAGAAAATAATAAATAACGTATCTTATTTTTTCGTTGAAATACAGAAAAGATCTATAAGTATACAAATTATGGTCGCTAATAAGCAACCAGTGTTCAGACGCTTTGTGCTGCATAATTAAATGCCAGCATTTTCAGCTCTATCCACTTAGTTGTACTTTTCGTGTGGTGTCATTTTTTGAGCGGAATGTTTATTCCATATAGTACAGTAGCCCGTAGAACATTTAAATCACCAAAAAGGTTACCGTTTGCCGTTGTGATATAGTTATTTATTACGAAATTATAGATACTTTAACCCAAGTTTTACAGATTGCAACCCGCCGTAACCTATATTTGTATATCTCCAAAAAATATTTTTTTTTATTTTTCAAGGTTTACCACATGGTTTAGCTATTGTCGTGTTCTACAGCTTTGTTTGATTGCCACTGATAATAGTAAGACTATAAAAAGTAGCCATACACAGATTTAAGACCAGATAAAGTCCAACCATTTTCATCAGGTCTTAAATCTGTGTATGGCTACTTTTTATAGTCTTACTTTTATCTGTGGCAATCAAACCAAGCTGTAGAACACGACAATAGCCAAACTATGTGGTACACCTCGAAAAAACAAAAATATCAATTTTGGAGATATACAAATATAGGTTACGGCGGGTTGCGATCTGTAAAACTTGGGTTAAAGTATCTATAATTTCGTAATAAATAACTATATCACAACGGCAAACGGTAACCTTTTTGGTGATTTAAATGTTCTACGGGCTACTGTAATAATAGCTTTAGTTCGCTGCCCGCCTGAATAAAATGATCTAGTGGAGAGTCGATTTTTTTCTAGCTACTAATTATGTGCTTTGGTTCTAGTGTACGTGTTCCTTGGGGAGCATATAGCCCTGGTGGACTTCGTGAGCGTTCTCCAGCGCAGGGGCTTATTGGACCGAGGGGAGTATGCCGTGGTGGCCGTGGATGACGAGATATACGACCCTAATACAGCTGAAATCACACATGCAGGTAATACAGCTACTGTCACACTAAAAACAGTTGTTCCCACATTGCTGAGTCACATCACCAAAAAACCGCCACCGAACGGGGAACGCCGCGCAGCGCGAACGCGAAGCCGCGAAGCCCATACGCGAAGCCTCGAAACCCTCCACACTCGCGGTTCGCGGCCTTCGCGGGCTTTCGCGGCGCGAGTGTGGAGCCCTCTTAAGAGTACAAGAGGAGAGAATAAGAGAATGAGTGCATAAGAATGCTCTCGTGCGTCTGTATTCCCCGAACAATATAACTTGGGCGTCTTTTAAGCCAGAGTAAATAGGCATTTACTGACTGTGCGTGCTCCATCTTAGTCCTCCTTGTCACTTCCCATCAGTTGAAAGTGAGGTCAAACGCGCCGACAGTCCATACATAAAAAATAAATAAGAGACATTTAATGTCTCTTATGCACTCATTCTCCTGATGAACAAAACAATTTGCCGAAAGATTCGACAGTGAATGTTACCGATTTGTGACATATTCTGAACATTTCGACTACAATTGCAGACACTAGGTATCTGTTGTAACTTTATACATAGAAAAGTGCAGTTTTTTATTTTATTGACTACGCAATAATGGGAGGGAGTTTATATTTCTATTATGTTATGGTTATAGTTAAGGTCAAAGTCAAAATGACTATATTCAAATAAACTTATTAATGAAGCACTTTTGAATCGTCTATATTTAAGTTTGTAAAAATATATAGGTAAGCCATTAAAATATACTTTTAAATAATAGGAAGGAGTTTGTTTATAATTATTTTAAAAAATATAGGTAAGCTAATATTTTTTTTTTAAATATGCCTCTTTCGTGTGCCTTATGTGTTCGAAAGTATTGGGAGGGTGCGAAGGTATAATAATCGATCGCAGCGCTCATGGTGGCAAAAAGTAAAAATAATGAAGGCTCTGTAATCTGTTTGAAAACGATATTTAATTTATTACTAGCGATACAGGAATAATTATATATGTTTATTATCACTTAGTAAAATAATTTAAGTAGCTTTATCCTCTTGTTTTACAAAATCTACAACTAAAAAAGAAGTAAACAAACCCTGATATAACCAAAATAAAACACTCTTTTTGAATAGATCTTACTTGCCATATTTAATTTAAATGACCAAAAATGATTTCACAACACTTTGTCCACCCAAATCATAGTAATTTTGAAATTTACATTAATAACACAATATGTATAGTATTTTTAAACATTGTATCACAATGCCGCCATTACATATCAAAACGTCAAAACGGTCAGGTCTTGGTCAGGTCAGAGCCAACAAAGTTGCAACACGCTAGGTGGCGCTAAAAGCGTGCACGGAGCCAATAGTAAAAGAAATGTAAAACAATTCACCGAAAATCAGTGAAAACCATTTTTTTTTTCATTTATTTAAGGACAACCAACAGAGCAAACACTAAATACTTTTTAAAATACACGGCATGCAATAGAAAATATAGTCTGGTATAAACTTAAAAATACTTTAATTACCTTACCTGTCTGAGATAACTAACAAGGTAGGTATCTAAAATTAACTAAAAATATGCAGTGGCAACATTACCAAGTAACTAACAATTTTAACAATTCCGTTTAGAATTTACGTAATTTAAGGTGAAGTATATTTAAGCGGCCTTTTTATTAAACTATATCGTAACGAAAGAATTCTATTTAATGTCGAAAATTTACCTAACTTGCTTTTTACTAAGCTTACTAGTAAACAAGGAAAATAGTCCAATAAAACTAGCTTTATCGGGACATAATAAGATAACTGAAAGGAGATGGCGCATCGCACTATGGAGCTTGGGGACGAACTTAAGATTTTTGTACATCTACCAAATAAGCACACGAATATTGCTTATATTCTTAGTATTAAAAAAATATATATTTCTTCAACATCCGTACTGTCTGCACAAAGTTATTTGACTATAAAGAAACGATAACTACTTACCACTCTCAATATGATTCTAGCCACTGCGCAAACTACTTTTAGCTTAATATTGTCTCTAACAATTAAAGTCAACAGTTAGCAACTGTTTAACTTCATCAGGGAAAGCATTTAGTAACAAAACATAACATTATTCTAAACAAATAACAAAACAAACCTAACCAAATATCACCGACAAGTCAATACAATAGTCAATTGAACGATGACATAGACAGCATGACAGTGGGTGCATTCCAGCAGACCGACCGCTTAGTCATCGACCAACACAATAATTATATACCTACATTTTAACATATATTATGGAAAGCAATTTGTTTTTATTACTTTTCGTGCTTAAAATCACAGTTTAAAGAAAATATTTTTTCGATGAACGCAGACCTGGGGCCTTACCGCCTAACTCAAAGCTTTAGCCAGAGCGATAGCTAGACTATATCCATCCTTGTCATATCATAACACGATGACAAGGACGGACAGTGCACTGACGTCATAAACCAAAGCCAGAGTCAAAGCGAGAGAGTTAGGCGGTCCAGCAGCTGGCCGCACCACACGCGCCACAGTCCTTTTTTGTGCGGCAGTCGCTGCGTCTGCAGACTGCGCGGCCAATGCGGCTGCTATACAAAAAAGGAATACAGCGCGTGCTGTGCGGATAGGTCTGCGTTTACCTTTAGTGGTATAAATGTACTCTTTGGCGATCGATGACTCAACGATTAGTCTATTGGAATGCACCCAATGTCAGCAGCCATTTTATTTCAATGTTCCGAACTGTATTAATGAAATCTTGATTACATATTTTGTTTTAGTATTTTTCGTTTGTATAGTTTTAAGTAAGTAATTATTATCATTTTTTTAGGTAGTTAAAATAGATTGTAACATTATGAGTAAGTTCTAATAATGGTAATGACGTTAATACGCGAACATTGAGAGTTTATGTCAACGTTTCGGAACACCGTTTGACGAGTGTTGTCACACCGAAAATAATAATAAGGAGATAAAAGAAAAAGATGAAAGAGGAAGAATGAAAAACAAACTACATACTTTTAATATATTGTACATTTTTCAGAGAGTACGAAAATTGGTGAAACTTCGCTATAGGTCGTCATTATTTAGATAAAGATTTTTGGCAATATTTTCATTAGTGTACAATTGAGATATAAAAATCCCGAGTTTGCCCCATCTCCTTTCTTTTTCTATTTCATAAATTAGTGTTAGTTATAGTTAAAATAAAAGGAATTAAACATTTAGAAACTTCGCATAAACTAAAAAAAAATAACTACTGAGAAATACATTATAATTAAAACGTAAAAAAAAAATGTTTAATTTTTGTCTAAAATGTCTAAAAAGACGCATAGCTTAAGAAGATATAAGCATCATAGTTACCATTTTGGCATATCTAGATATTGAGATCAGATGAATACTGTGAAAAAAAACAAACATGCGAATTTGGATTCAGTTTAATTTTGCTATTAGGTGATAGCATTTTGATGCACCATAAAATTATACTAACAAGGTATTTGGTTAACTATTTTGCTTTTAGGAAAAAGCCTAATTAATATTTGATACTTAATATCAATATCCGATAAACTAATAAAAACAACGAGTTTATTAATTATGTCCAGATAAAGCTAGTTTTATTGGACTAAAATTTACCAGGACGGGGTAATCTACGAGGACGTTAAATGTGATTCTAGAAAGCTAATGAGGGCAATCGTACGCACCATTTAAAAGCTTGTGTAAGAATATTTTCAACACACTTGCTCGTAAAGTGAGCCCTAATACATCGCTTTTAGGGCCATAAACCGAACTATAACAAACGCGTGCAATAATATATAAAACACTAGTTGGTTATAGAATTATCCCTACAAAGTTAAATAGGTACCTACCTTACTGCAAGTTCTATGCGAGTAAACAGAGCATTTTCAATTTAACCGGGTAATACAGTCATTTTTTAGTAACAACAAAGAGGTTTTATGCCGCTGAAAAATTCATTTGCATTTTTGTAATAAATAAATGTGTAGGTCCTTAATTAAGTCAAACAAATATTTACTATTATCAAATTATTCCTAATTTACAATATTTTGTTATAAAATATTAAAATATTAGCATTTTATCACCTAAATTTATAATTTTGAAGTAGGCTGTATGCTCACTAACCCCTTTGTTCGCAAAATATTTTTGCATTGGGCGTGTGAAAAAAACAAAAAAAAAACCTGCGCGCCTTTTCTCATCATGAGTATCATTTTGTTTTTGTCGTATTTGTTGCTGTGTGGTAAATTACTCTGTTTTTTCCTCGCAAATGTGTTGAAAAACGTCGTATGAAACTCGTGAGCTCTTACTTATTGCACACTCGGCTGAGTTACGCCCTCGCCTGCGGCTCGGGCTGCAACCCACAGCCTTGTGTGCAATAAGCAACCTTAGCTAACTTGTATCATAATGTACTATTGATCGAGAAGTTGTCGTCTTAATTTGAGGGTGTTAAAATTGTATCTGCTTAAACGATCTTATTTAAGAAATATAAGACTTAATTTTTTTTACAGTCCTTGAAATCATTGTTACGATAATAATAATGAAAAATATACATTAGGAATTTCGAAAAATGTCACAAACGCGAGGTCTACTACTTACAGAGCCACTATACAGGGCGTCCCAAAACTTTGCCACACGTAGGGAAAGTACCTTAAATATTGAAGATATAAAATTTTACTGAAAGAAGACTTCATTTTGTTTATCAAAATAAATTGAAATGCATTCAAAGATATTTGAAAAATCGCCTGCCACGAAGAATCGAACCCACCAAATATTAAAAAAAAAAATATTTTTTTTCCTTACGATACTAATCGACAGAGTCACTCGTAAGGATAATTTTTTCTTAAATAAGTAACACAGCATCTTAAACAAAAGGAAGACCAGGGGGGCTACTCAAATGGCCACTTTTCTATTCGTTCGCTAACTTAAAAATTAAAAATAAGCCATAAACTCCAAAATTACGTTGTCGTTAGGCTTGTCAATTCCATACAATACAACAATATCTGTGATCTACGTAAACTTGCGACGTGTGATTTGATCGTTAAATTACTTATTTTTAAGCTTTAAGTTAGCGAACGAATGGAAAAGTGGCCATTTGAGTAGGGGGGCTGGATATTTAATATTTGAAATTGAATTATTACTTACCGTGTTCTATAAATCGGTATGGAATCGTATGCGATTTTTTAATCGGAATGTTGTTCGATTTTTGAAGTGAAAACTTCTTTAGTGGCGTTGTACACTTTTTTGTAATGGGTAAAAAATGTTAAATTCGCGTCAGTCAGGGTCACGTGACCCTGATCGAAAATTCATAAGACGGATGTAGCGTAGACAGCCGGCGGCGGAAGTATTCCCCTCTCTTTCTACGGCGCATCGAAAATGGCAGCGCGTCATTTTGGCGATCGGCGGGTTGATTTTTCTGAGAGATAAACTTTTTAATGTAATATAAATTGTCATGTTTGTGTACGATAGCGCAATAATAAATATTGTATTCTACCTCATAAATGATAGTACTTTTATACTGATAATTAAAGCAATTCGTGCAAAATTATTCCCTAAGCATTCCAAAATATCAGAAATGCACAACGTTAATTTTCAATTTTTCACTTCTGCCGGCACTCCCGGAGTGCAACCCGATTTTTTTAAACAAAATGAAGTCTTCTTTCTGTAAAATTTCCTATCTTCAATATTTATGGTACTTTCCCTCCGTCCGTGTGGCAAAGTTTTGGGACGCTCTGTATAGTCATTTTTTCTTTGTTCTGTAATATTAGTCTCATAAAGTCACGTGCAGTCGCCGGCCGGTCGCCAACATACGAATCCGCTAGCATAATAAGTGTACTTACATAATTTTTTTTAATGTAAATTACGAAGTCAGTGCCCTACAAATTAAATAAAATTTTGTGTTCTGAGTGCTTTTTTTAATTAGTTAAACTTTTACTGTTCAAATACCCTTATCAACTTAATATACGTAGAAGGTAATAGATAAGTTTTTTATTCGATTTTATTACTTAGTAAGCAAAGAATAAAAATAATCATATTTCTGTGATAAAAAATGTGTACTTAATGAATTAAAGTTTAAGAACCTGACTATGACTAAAAAATATTTTTTAATATTTTTAATCATAATTGAAATCTTCATGAACTTTAAATTGGAGTCAGAAAAGCAGCATTTTCTTTCTAATGTAATATTGTAACAAAACGGTGAAAAGCTTTTATTTCAAAAACCTTTTTCTTGTAAGAAGCTCTACAAATTTATTACGTCACCGAGTCGTAATCATAAAATGAAATATCGCATTGCTCTATATTTTAGATACACTGACGAGCAAAAAATAACTAGTCACCGACGATATTTTATAAACGGAAATTAATTAATTGGGTGACTGGAAATAATTAAAGGCGACTCTTAATGGGATACTTAAATACTAAACCTGGCAGCGGTTTATTTTTTGGGCGACAAAATAACTAAACGGGCGGCAAACTGTGGATTACAAAAAATACGTAAAACGGGCGACTACATGTGGGAGATAAATAATTTAAGTTAGCAGTGAAAATTCTAAATGAGTGACAAAAATACTGAGTGGGCAACTATTACACCAAGTAGATAACTATATAACTAATTTAAGTTGCACAACATGGTATTTTTGTCACCTTGATTAAGATAATAGTCACCTTTTTGAAACAAAATATATGCCAAATTTAAAAAAAATTATGTGCCCTAAGGTTTTCGCCCAAATAAAAATTTGGTCGCCCGTTCTTAATAACTAGTTACTCAATTTGTATTTTAAAGTCACCCATTTTCAACATTTGTAGTCGCCCTCAGTCCTTCGCCCACTTAGTATTTCAGTACGCTATATTCAGTAGTTTTGATACCCAATATGGGAATTTATTGTTACCCAATTAAATACTACCCTTTATAAACTAAGACTACTAAGGAATAAAGATAGCTTCATGAAAAAAGTATAAAGTATAAAAAGAGTTTTATTTTACACATCAAAACCCGATTGTATTTTTTAATTGGTAACTGGGCAGACATTTGACCACCATCTTGCTTGGTAAGTAAACGACGTGGTACAAGATGTAACAAGCTTGCCCAGGAAATGCCTATTCACTCTTGCCTTGAAGGACCAAGGTTGTAAGTAACTATCGGGGAGCACATGAGCAGGCAGCATTCAATACACTTCAATGTTTATTTGACTTCGTAGAACTATCATGAATCACCCTTACGTGATCGGATCAGAAATGTGAACCGACATCGCTCGAAGGCTCGTTGCAGTAGGCGGAACACATAGCGAGAAGAACTGATGGCCGTTGGGGCGGGAAGGTTCTGGAATGGTGACCGCGCACCGAACGATGCTCCGTGGGTAGGCCCCCGACAAGGTGGACCGACGTGAGGGTGCGTGATCGCGGTGCGCCGCTGGATGCAGGCCAAGCAGGACCGATCGTCGTAGAGATCCTTGGGGTAGGCATATACCCTGCAGTGGGTGTCATGCAAAAAATGATGATGTTGATGATGGTATTAAGTGACTTGTTATTTTTGCTCGTCAGTGTAATTATGCTCTCAACCAATTACGATTCACTGAGAATAAACAACTACCTACATTATATTTTTTACGTTGAAAGTTTATTAAAATAATTTTCCTTTAGGTAGCACTTAAAGGAGATTTTATTTAATCGAATTAAATTATTTGTTTATAATATATATACTTTTGATAGTGATACAAGTGCTGTCGCTTTGTAATAATATGTTTTTTTATGCTGAAAGTATATTATTGGTTTATAAATAAATCTTTAAGTAGGTATACACATAATAATATGTATAAATTAATGGTGATTTTATCGCTAGAGCGATTTTGCAGGGGAAATTGCTCTGCGCGTAGAATTAATTGAAATTCGGAATTTATTGGATTTGGATTTTACACAAATTGCATTTTCAATTTATTTGAAGTATTTAGTTATCACTCGACCTTTGGCCTCAAACTACATGTCGATGACCTAAGAAGGATCAAAAGAATACTTAATAAAAATTGAAATGAACGTCAGTAAACAGTATAAACCTTCAAATTAATTATACCTTGTACCTACTTGTATTTTTTAATTAGGGACTGTAATTAAGTATACTTGTTTGTGACAAAAAAATAAGGTTATTAATTACTTAATTAATTAACCTAACTTTCCATTTCCTTCGTTTCTGTTTTCAATGTAATACTAAGGTACTTATTTGAAAAACGACAAACAACGATGACAACATAAAAAACCCGACCGACCTGTGGTCACACCCACACCAACTTGTCACACTAGAGCGATTTTTTTACCCATATTCACACCACTGAGGCATTTAAGGTTAAAAATTATTATTATTATACAAAAAATACAAAAAAAAAAGTATTTGTCGAATACAACTTTAGTGCGTAGTTACATTGTACACTTATTTGTACACACTAAAGTTGTATTCAAGTCGAGATTCAAGATTCAAGTCAGTGTAATATATTAACCTCACAATAGTGTTTCGGACATAGTTCTGGTTTACAGTCAATCTATCAGGATGCCTCTGTGAAACGGAAACAGTCCCGTTTCCAAGGCCACGTGACCTACCGTGACCATTTAGTGTTGCCACTTGACAAAATTTGTGAATGAAAGCATTGAAAAGTATTGTGTTTATTTCGCATAAAAAATGAGATAAGCATGAATATTTGATTTAAAGAACTAAGCAAAGCTTACTGATGCTGAGTTTAATCAAATGTAAGAACTGTCCATAAGAAAGTCTTGACTGATTTATTGTATAAGTATTTTATTTTCCGCAAAAATATATTTTATAAAAAGAAAATAAGACTTTATGCACCTATCCGTTAAAGTATAGGTATTTGGCAACCCTACATAGATCGGTCAAGGTTTTACCATGATAAGTTGATGTTATCAAGAACCTATATAATTTGACCGTGCTATTTGATCTAAAGGTCTTTGTTGGGAGCTTGAGGAATAGTAGGTACCTAAAGGGCGCTACACACGCACAGGCCCGGCATGCAGGCTTGGACTGAGGGCTAAATCCTTCCGGCTAAAGCTCTCGTGTGTAACATAAGGCACGGACTGAAGACGCGGTAGTCTCCATAAGTATTAACGTCGTAACATTTCAGCATATTGATTTAAAGATTTAAAGATTTCAATATTTATTTGCAAGTAATTGTGATAGGAACCGATGCGTGTTAGCATAAGGCGCGGACTGAAGACGCCATATCAGTAACATTTCAGCATATTGATTTATAGATTTCAAGATTTCAATATTTTCCTGCAAGTAATTGTGAAAGTAACCGACGTCGCTCGAAGGATTGCTCAGCTGAAGTGGAAATGGGCAGAACACATAGCGAGAAGAACTGATCGCTGTTGGGGCGGAAAGGTTCTGGAATGGCGACCGCGCACCGGACGACGCTCCGTGGTTACGCCCCCGACAAGGTGGACCGACGATCTGGTGAAGGGCGCGGGATGCCACTGGATGCGGGCAGCGTAGGACCGATCGTCGTGGAGATCCTTTGGGGAGGCCTATACCCAGCAATGGGTGACGTGCGGCTGATATGATGATGATGAATATCTTTAACAAGAGTATTTTGTTGGCAGATCACCTCGGACAGAACAACAGCAACGACATATTGGCATTCAGAGCAGTATTGAAGCTGACTCCTTCCTTCCCAACTAATCCTCATTATACGTAAGTAATTAATTTAATATTTTACTTATTATAAACATCAACTTTGTCTAGGGATACAGGTGCTATTTTCATACAAACGAGGTAACTTTGAAGCCTTGGTTTTCTGCCAGGGATGTCCCGAGCTGTAATCTGAAGATGGCCATCTAGGGAGTGAATGGAGTAGATTCAGAGCCATACACACCCAACTGATCTGATCAGCATTCTAAAAGATTAATGGGTCAGAGTTCTTAGTTATATTATAGTACAGTTATAGTACATTTTCATGTTATTTTCGCGGTTTTTTTAAACATGTCCATTACGTTTTTAGGATGCTGGTCAGATCAGTTGGGTGTGTATAGCGATCTGAATCTCCCCCATTCACTCCCTGGATAGTCGTCATCATATCACAGCACACCCTGGCATAGAAAACCAAGGCTTCAAAATTACCTCGTTTGTATGAAAATATCACCTGTATCCCTAGACAAAGTTGATGTGTGTATATCAGGTCTTTACCTATGAAATTGCCGACATTTTGTCACATTAAGAGAAAATAATAAGTAACTTCTATGATTTCAATATTCAACAATATCTTGATCGAATGACCATCAACTATCGGTAAAAATAAAGGGAAACAATATTTTCTGTCACCTAAGTTTAGATGTGTCACCTAATCTGCTATACCCTAATAATAATATCTATCCCCAAAAAATATATTAGTTATCATATCAAAACTGTTTCTAAGTATAAATCATCGGATTAATATAAATATGTATATTATATTATAGTTTGATCACTTTTTTCTATAGCCTCAATAAAAGATCTATGCTCTAAAAAGTAAGTCACGGGCAGGAATAATACATCTGTACCTACTCACTGGCTCGCGTGACCTGTGGCCTGGCTGGCTGGCGCGCATTCCACGAGATATACTTATTACTTACCTCGCAGCAAGCCAATCATGTATCTAAATCAAATATAACATTGCCATTTATTTTGGCTGATTGAAAAGTAGTGCGGGTGGCATCAAAGGTGCGTAAAAATGTGGTAAAGTTCGATTTTGATACATGATTGGCTTGCTAAAATACCACACCAAATCCAGAGCTCTGTTAATTATATACCTTCAATCGCTTTTTCAGCCCTTTTGTTGGCCCAACCACTCCTACCCCCACCGCTGAAAATCTGCCAGGTGCCCGGATCTGTTAATAATTGATCGAGCGAGCACGAAGTGCGAGCGAAGCGTCTCTGCTTCAGCTTGGGCAAAAATTCTTTCGCATGTCCTTCCGGCGGCTGTCCGTTTGTTCTCCTCTACAGCACATTCAGTTTACGTTTTTTTACTCATGTGTCTACAGGTCGCACTTCTTAACCGATTCTCGTGAAAGTTTTTGAACAGGTTTGATAATTATATAGAATTTTTCAGTTGGGCCAGTTTTTCGAAATTTTTCGTAATGACGGAGATATGTAAAAAAAGACATATTCCAACAATTTCGAAAAATGATCAAAAGTGTAACAAACCTTTTTAGTTAGCGGTGCAAAGTAAATTTTTTTTTTTTTTTAAGTTTCAAAATTTGAAAATAAATAAGGTTGTGACTTTGTGACAGAACCTAGGACTGTCTATATTGTTTGCACAGTATAGATACTTATTAGCATCTTATTAGTTGCAAAACTAATATCTATACTGCGTTATTTGTTTTTAAAAAACATACCATTTGAGCTACTTTTTAACGCGAAGTCTACAGCTCACGGAGCCACTAGTGATAGTATGGTAAACTAGAGGGATTTCGTCTCTCTGTAAATTGCATACCTACCTATTTCCGGGGCTAGCTCTTAGTCCATTAGTGGTACCAGTAAACTTTGATCGGTGTTTTTTCTATCGCCAGGACGCTTTGCCAAATGATCCGTGAGCTGTCAGCGGCGCCGCCGTTCTGCGTGCCCAACTACCACAAACTGTTTGAGGATATCTCGGTTAGTAAACACACGCACATTTATTATTTATAATTATATATGACTTATAAAAAATCTGTACATTGAGGGTTTTGTAACCTTAAATTGCCTACCTAGGTTAGTACATACCTACAGGGTTATTTTATAAAACACCAACAACCTCGCAGGAGTAGATTAATAACATCATCAACAACATTTTGTTCTAAGACTTATCCAAAAAAATTTTTTTCCCCTGCGTATAATAGCACCGTGCAGCCGCCATGTTGGTTTTTTTATAACGCCACTTAAGAACACTTGGGCTGGCAAGACAAATCTAACGATATGTTTATCATGGAAATCCGTTCAGCCGTTTAAAAGATATGAGGTAATAAAGAATATTACATACAAACAAACATACTTACTTACATACTTACAAGATACGCGCGAAAAACATAACCCTCTTGCAGTCGGATAAAAACAGACAAAAAAATCGACTTTTCATACAAAACTTGATCAGCTGTTCGGACATTAATATGCAGAGTCGTTTTTTTTTTAGTCTGTTTAAGGAAAAATCGTGGAATAAAGTTTTTGTTTATGATATTAGTAATCTACTCCTACTAGGTTATGTTGGTGTGTTACAAATAATCTTGTGCCCATATTATTTTTATAACAATAGTCAACACGGAAAGTAATTTTAATCTTAGTATCGCTTATTTAATAATGTTAACTGTTAAGGTTTCTTTATTTATGTATTATTATTGATTAGTAAATACCAGTTACCCTAAAAGTCATTATCATAAGTGCCTCGATTATAAATGCATCTTTCTTCCACATAAACTTCGCTGCGTATGCGTATACATACTTATTTTGCTAGGTAGTTGGTACCTTAACTATGTGTTTAATTTCAAGTTCAAAATTAAACCAAGTACTAACGAGGACTGACACCGTATCGGATCACATCAAGGTCTCCGCAAATAAACACGTTTGTCGCATCCGCTGAAAAATTGCTGTCATCGCATGTTTCCAGTTGGTTTATTTTGAAGCGTTCGTTAAAATAGCCCGGGCTTGTTTCGTAAAGTAATTAAGTTGTTGTTTGAGCTTGTTAATTTGTAGAACGGGATGAATAATACTCGCTATTTATGTCTGTCTTTGATGGTTCTAGAGGTTTTAAGGTAGGGGATTGGTTGCTAACATCACTGATCGCTGCAAGTGTATTGTGTGAGGTGTGTGGTGAATAAATAAAACAAATCTGATAGTTAGATTATTAATGTTGGCTTGAACACAGGTGTTCTAAAAACTTTCTTATTACTATCCAAATTCTAGAAAGTAAAAATATATTTCTATTTAGGTCGTTGATATATTAGAAAAAATACTAGAAAAAACCGGCCAAGTGCGATTCGGACTCGCGCACGAAAGGTTCCGTACCAAAAAACGGCAAAAAAAAAAAAAACACGTTTGTTGTATGGGAGCCCCCTTAAATATTAATTTTATTTTGTTTTTAGTATTTGTTGTTATAGCGGCAACAGAAAAACATCACCTGTGAAAATTTCAACTGTCTAGCTATCACGGTTCATGAGATACAGTCTGGTGACAGACAGACAGACAGACAGACAGCGGAGTCTTAGTAATAGGATTCCGTTTTTACCCTTTGGGTACGGAACCTAAAAATCAACTCACCCGTAGCAGCTCAGACGGGGTGCTACGGGTGAGTAAATTTTTTTCAGTATTTTTTTTCTAATATATCAACTACCTTAATATAAAAATAACATTATTAATGCGTAAAATTAAAAAAAAAAAAACAATGATTCTTATGTTTTCCAATTCGTGCTGTTAGAATTTGCCGTGCATTTTTTATAACTTTAGGTCAATGAAAGGTATTTATTGGTTTGAATTTATTGGTGATTTATCTGAGGCAACGTAGACTACGACTGAAACTTATTTTTTATACTCAGCTCCAAGGAACCGTAGATTTTACTATCTGATTGAATAAGGTAGGCTTCAACGCTAAACAAATTCAACTCTACAAGTTCTTGAAAATAAATAAAAGGTCTTTCACAGACAGACAGACGGATAACAAAAGTCTAGGATTATAAGAATTCCTTTTCACTTGAAATACAAAGTCCTAAATACAGATCCTTTGTCCTCTTAGTGATGCCGAAAGTATCTAAATGATTATTATCTTACAAAATAGCAGTAAAAATAATTCGTTGCTCGTGATGGTTAAATCCACCTTGCAATGTTTTTGACAGCCTAATCAAACATTCAATCCAGCTTAATTTTAGCCATTAAAATTTAAACGCTCTTTGCAATCTCTAATATATATTTTACGGAAATTGCTTAACTTTATACCTTGTTATTTTTTCAATAAAAAATATTTGAAACATCTTGGTATCTATACAAAATAGGGAAAATATCCTAGTTTTTAACGAGTTCTGTGGCCACTTGAATATCATTTTAACACTTTTTCTTTTTGTTTTAATAAAGCATATTGTTCTCAATATACTTTATTAAAACAAAAAGATATAATTCACAATAAATAGTGCCGTCTAATAGGGTCGTCTAAAGACGGGCCCACACAGGAGTATTCGACCTCAAAATCCGGTCAAAAATATTTTTTGCCCTTTTCTTATTGAAATTGGTATATATGGTATTTTAATGTTTTTAAGTTTGGTAAACACAAATTAAAAAAATAAATTAAATTTACAATAATAAATCTGCTATTTCTTGCAGGTACTTCTCAAAATAATTCTATTGTTTCTGGTAATTAATGAAATAAATTAAATTTTATACGAAACCTAAAATAAAATCATTTTTTTAACTACAATAAGAAAATTGTCAAAAAAGTACCACAATTCATAAAAAGGTCATAAAAGAAATTGGTGACAAGATGGGTGACTTTTTTCTATGTCCATGATATGATTAAGATGTATAGTTTAGTTTAAAAAAATAATAATCGCCCGATCGGACCCGAAAATATAACAAAAACACCTTTTTTGTTAAAGATAAATTCATACTTTACTATACGTGCTTGTCATCACAATTATTAATTGAATATCAACAAAATATATGAATATTTTTATGTTATAATTAAGTACATACCTTGAGCTTCAACATCCATTTTTAGTTTTTCCACAAACCACCACAAATTACTCGGAACACAAACTGCTAAGTTGCTGATAAAACTATCGCGTGACATCGGCCAGAATCCGACCACTTGCTTAGCGAGCGGCTATTGCAGCTATTATTTGAAAGTAGTTTTAGTTAGCCCGGTTACTGAGCTATGGAAACAGCATAAATTAAGTGACCAAAACGTTATTTCATTTTTTCGTCTTTTGACCAAATTTTAAGGTAGAATACCCCCGTGTGCGGCCACTAAACTTTAATAAATATTAATTTATATTGAGGCAAGCTAAAGTAAAATCAGAGTTTATACTCCTACGTAAAAGATCCACCAAAAGTCGAATGTATTACACATACATCGTTTTCATAAAGGTAATTTCATTTTGCCTTATACCCAATATTTAATTTTCCTCATGAGGCTTTATTGAATACATAATAAATGTAAGAAAGAAAACAGTCAAAAAACACGTGTGACATTTATTAGAATTTAAATAACCTTTGCTTAGGGTGAAACTTGATCCTTACATTTTTGTTTGTGCATATTCTACGATCATCTGATGATCAAAGGTGATTTTATTAAATATATTGGAATAACTTTTCAGAAAAATCAAACTGCAACATAATATCACTAGGTTTGGAGTTGAGATCATTAAATAAGTCTTTATTCGTATGAATGCTTCTGGCATTTTAGTGTTTTCTAAATAAATGTCATTATCTAGTATTCTTTTTCAGCCATTATTCTTTTAATTTGTACAGTAGTAAACATTAACACGCAGCAGCCTCAGTAAAGCAAAGCAAATATTTTTTCTTTTTGAAAAATATTTCACCGAAAACCCACTTTGTAAATATCAGTATTAGGTTCGGTATATGTGTCAAGTACGGTCAAAATACAAACATGAAATCCAATCCTATCCGCAAACATTTTTATTTGAGTAAGCTAGTTATGTATACTGTCAATTTCTCCCATGTAAAATATTACCTCACCTAAACTTTTTGTCAACTCTTTTCGTGCTAAAATGCCAACATATAATTTATATAACTTGCTCTTCAGAAAGTAACATAAGTATGCCAAGATCATCCATCGTATTTGAATTATCTTATTACCTCAACTGGTTTTGGCTCACTTTGATGTCTGTCTATAATTCCACTTCAAGTACTTGTATATGTATAATAAAGGTATTCTGTGCTTCAAGTTACGTTTCACGGTAATTAGAATTTGTCATAGTAATATAATAAGTCTATGAAATTTGTGTTTATTCAAAAAATAAACGTCGCTAAATATAATTGTCTCCTCTCGCTCCAGCTTAAAAAAGCGCGACATCTGCTGAGCATTGGCAAATTGGCAAAAGTGCATCGATGTCACGAAAAAAAACCAAAAAAACACCTGAAAAAAACTTAAATTGTCAACTTGTAATACTTTTGTTCATTTAATTTGGAAGGGTTATACGTCATTGAAAAGAATATCCGTCAAGGCCCAATGTCACAGAACATTACATTCAAATCCAAGCCAAAGTTCATTTACAATAAGGCAAAATATTGCCTGCATCTCTGGGTTCCCGGGGGAACCCGCGGTGCTTGACGGTGTATATGACGCGCGGGTTCCCGGGGGAACCCGCGGTGCTATCGAGGTTAAGTTAGGCCGGTGACCAGTAAAATGAGCTGCAGACCTCGCGTTTGTGTCCTTTTTGATCATTTTCGAAATAGTTGAAATGTGTTTTTTTTTAATTTCGAAAAACTGAACAGACAAAAAATTATATGTAGATATAAGTAATTACGGAAGCTACTCACAAAATTTCACGAGAATCTGTTGAGAATGCGAGCTGTGTACAAGAGAACAGACGGTTTGCACAAGCTGAAACGGAGACGATTCGCGCTCGCTCGTTCAATAAGTAGGTAAGCTTTAAATGCTAGAATTGATATACAGGTGGATTTTTGAGACGGTACATTAAGGGAAGGTACCTTAACCGTTAGAGTTACACGAAAACATTCCTAGGAGACCATCCATAACTTTTTAAGATATTCTGAACTGCATTCACAGATATTGGAAAAAAATACCGTTAGCAAAAAAATTTTAAAATACCAAAAAATTTTTTTTATGCCAATCGATACTATCTCATGTGGAGATCAAAAGACGCTATGGGACCATTTAAGGTATGAGTACATAGTATTATATTATCTGTGGTACTAGAAACGACGGAAATCACCAAAAACTTCAAAGTGCATTTTGATCACAGTAAGAATTAGTGGGGTTGTTTGGCAACAAAAAAATATTTCGAGATGATTTATCATTTTTCCGTACAAAATGTACTAATGGGAAAAGTTTTTGGCGATTTCTGTCGTTTCTAGTACTCATACCTTAAATGGTCCCATACGTCTTTCGATCCCCACATGATTTTTTTTGGTATTTTTGTTATTTTTTGCTAACGGTAAACTTTTTTCCAAAATATGTGAATGCAGTTCAGAATATCTTTAAAAGTTATGGATGGTCTCCTAGGAACGTTTTCCTGTAACTCTTACGGTTAAGGTACCTGCCCTTAATGTACCGTCTCAAAAATCCATCCTGTATAATATAAATAACAAAACTATACCATCTACTTATCTATACAATAAAGTGCACACATATATCGATGTTTCTTACTGAACATTGGTGCCGTAACTGGAATGCTTTAATAATATTTTTAGTTCATTTTTCGAACGGCACCAATTGGTGCCGTAACTGGAATGCTTTTGGTGCCGTTCGGGAGGTGCCGTTCAAATTGGTGCCGTAACTGGAACACCTCGAAAAGAAGAGTCTTATTTTGAAAAAAGAAATATTATGTAGCTTTCTTCCGCAAACAATAAGTACCATGCAAGATGCACCGCCCGCCCGCCCGCAAAAAAATGCACATGCACTTTACGTTTATTTACTCATGTGCATGCACACCACAAAATATCAGTGCACAATACCTGCATTTAGCCAGACAGCAACACACCTTCAACAATTAGACTACACGGGTTTCGCCCCAACCCGGAGCCTCCTCAGGAGTTAGATCGTGCGTATATAAACCAACACCGAGTGCATTTTTTGGGCGGGCGGTGCATCTTGCATGTATTGTTTGCGGAAGTAAGCTACATATATTTCTTTTTTAAAAATGGTTTGGGACTTTCGCTAGGTGATGCCTGATTCAATCAAATAGAAAAGTCGTGCGTTAACCTTTAATCATACACGCTGTTCTCCTTGCATTGACGGGTAATTCCCTGAGAATCTCAGTCCACAAGTATAATGTCCCGGAGGATCTCGAATGTGTATTGATTAAGTAGGTATCCGAAAACAAAAACAATTCGAGATCCTGATCCTCGGGGAATGAGATCTTCAGGGAATTGGGGCGCTATTGCGGCTGTTAAAGTAGGTACTTAAATAGGCATACCAACATTCTAACGATCATTTTGGCATTTATATTCATCCAATTTGCATGAAGGAAGAATATTGAGTAGGCACTTGTTTATTACACTGATTTAGCAATCGTCACTTAAAAAATTGATGCTCCATCCATAAAGTTAATATTACCCAGAGGAATAGAGGAACAAAGGGCTGAGCAAGCGAGATGTCACTAATCAGCAACAATGTGTGATAAAAATAAATGTGTGATTATGATGTGCAGAACTCTTTTTCGCAACTGACTGACAGTTTGTCAGCTCTTATCAGCCCGCTGTAATGTAAATCAATTTCGGTTTCGATTGACAGCTCATGTTTGTTCCTCTATTCCGACAGGTATATTAACTTATGGCTCCATCTGTGCAAGAAATTCTATATCACCAACCAAAATTGTCTGATTATGATGACACTAAATCGTGGGGTGACAAGTAAAACCATAGACATAGAAAAATTTTCGCTGCTTAATAAGTAACGAAAATAAACAATGGAATAGTAGGCCAGACGACAGGTGGTTTCAGATAGAAAAAGGTCGGAATTTAATGAAACTTGGAGATGTTGTTCAGGGATGGTTAATTAACATTTTGTCAAGTTTTGGACCTCGAGGACCCTGTGCAAAAAGAGGAGGGGGGGGGGGAGAACTGCAAAAATCTCGACCTTTCGTCAGTTTTTCGTCAATTACCTTTTTTCCTTACATCCTACGACAAAAGCGTTCAAAAACATTTTGTAGTACGTAAAATTATCTACAATTTGAGTACTCACATATGTCTGTATGTCAATTCCTTACTGAGATATGGCGCTTCGCAGAAAATATTATTTTCCGAAATTCGCTAAAAATACCTTAAAAAAGCAGAAACCAACCTTATTTCTTATTTTAATAATAATAATTGTTGTTATTATGGTCTCTTGTTAGAATAACTAATTTTGAACGCCCCCCCCCCCCCCCCAATCCCCCCTCCCTTCCCCACCTAACCCCAATTCTCAAAAGCTTATTTTCTACTGTAATTTCATATCAACCATATATCATGTCGGTAATATTGGTATTGACATTAGTTACTTTTTAGACCGATATTCCCTCTCCCTCTCCTTCCCTCCACTACATAATTGTTCCAGGGTAGGTAAAAAAAGACGTAGTCCTTTCGTAAACAAAATTAATGATATTAACAAAATTAAGGTTTTGACAAAGTTTACAAGGCAACAGAGATATTGTTGAAAGGTCTCTCATACATAGTAGGTACGCATTTGTACTCATTACAGTTCCTGTCGAGATTTTTTAGCCGTTGGTTCTGCTTCTAATTGCTCGTCGTCCTCCTGCACAATCAGGCTGTTAAGGACGTCCTCGCCGTCGTCGTATTCGTCGATTATGTCTGACGAGTCCTCCTCGTTCAAATCAGTTGCAGGGGCGTTTTCGCAGGAGTGGCCTGTGCAGTACTTGCACATAGCTGAGCATCTAAGACCTGCTTTCTTGCAGCTGCAAGCTCCGGTGCTACACTTGCAGGAAACAATTTGGAGGATGTTATCTGGCGCAGCATTTTTCGTTGTGGGGATTGGTAGTACCCCTCGCGTGGTTAGGCTCCAGCCCCAAACTGATGGGCGAAGTTCATTACCTAACCACGCTTGTACTTGCTGGTAAGTGCGGAGGGAGTGGTAATTGGCAGCGTCCCTTGTCGGTGGTAGGTATTTTTACTGAATTTCGGAAAAAAATATTTTCTGCGAAGCGCCATATCTCAGTAAGGAATTGACATGCAGACATATGTGAGTACTCAAATTGTAGATAATTTCACGTACTACAAAATCTTTCTGAACGCTTTTGTCGTAGGATGTAAGGAAAAAAGGTAATTGACGAAAAACTGACGAAAGGTCGAGATTTTTGCAGTTCTCCCCCCCCCCTCCTCTTTTTGCACAGGGTCCTCGAGGTCCAAAACTTGACAAAATGTTAATTAACCATCCCTGAACAACATCTCCAAGTTTCATTAAATTCCGACCTTTTTCTACCCAACTCCACTTCTTGCGACTTGTCGACCGGATTATAGGTAATTAACATTTTAATAGTGTTGTTGATGTCCAAAAAATATTTTTGGGAAAAAGCATGCTTTTAATTTTATGATTATGATGCTGAATATTCTACATTCTGTAACTGTAAACCAATTTATAGAACTATCGTTGTTTTATTTTGGAATTAATCACTAAAAAGTAGATACTTAGTGAAGTGAGTGAGTACACTAAGTAAAAATGTTATTTTTTACCTATCGAGTGGCAGGAAAAATTCACTAAGTATACAATGCAATAAAGGTGGACTTTTACCTGTCGAGTTCTTCCGTAATGTAGGTAATGCACCTATGGATATGGATGATGAATTTTCCCGGGAAAGTTGTTGATATACTCATCAACTTTGTCTAGGGATACAGGTGTTATTTTCATACAAACGAGGTAACTTTGAAGCCTTGGTTCTTCACCAGGAATTAACCTAGCTGTGATCTGATGATGGCCATCCAGGGAGTGAATGGAGGAGATTCAGATCGCCATACACACCCAACTGATCTGATCAGCATTCTAAAATATTAATGGGTCAGAATTCTCAGTTTCAGGAATTCCATTTATTTTCATGCTATTATCGCGGTTTTTTTAAAAATGTCCTTTGATCTTTTAGAATGCTGGTCGGATCAGTTGGGTGTGTATAGTGGTCTGAATCTCCTCCATTCACTCCCTGGATGGCTATCATCAAATCACAGCTAGGTCAACCAAGGCTTCAAAATTACCTCGTTTGTATGAAAATAACACCTGTATCCCTAGACAAAGTTGATGTGTGTATTTGCTTTCTAGTTTTTGTCCTTAGTGAGTTTTACTTGTGAATGTCACCCCACGAAATGATAATGATTAATATTCACCATCTTAGGTGCCGATAGAAGCGGCTCACCTGTACGACGCGGTGACCCTATGGGCCAGAGCTGCCACCGCCGCGATGAGGTCCGGCCTGCAGCCGACCGACGGCGCATACCTCATGAAACTGCTCAAACCAACCACCTACCGCTCCGTGCAAGGATTTGATGTAAGTCCATTTTTTAGTTGTCAATTTTTTTGAAGTGGTCTATATGTCATCTACATTCCCTTGTCTGTCAGCGACCTCCTGGAGGCCGGAGGCCTGGCTCGAAACATAGCCACAAACACGAGTCACTGACAAACATTAAAAATCAGTTGTACAAGTATTGTTACTTGACTCATATACAACGTTTTCGTCATTCAAAAACATCTGTATGACCACAATATAACGAAAGAGCGTCGCTGTAAAGTTTTGTTGCGACTACTGTACGATGAAAGTGGTAATCTTGCTACTTTTGTATGACCATTAAACAACAATGTAGTAAGTCCTATAAATGGGGCCCTTTTCGCGTTGAGCAAACGTTATTTTAACGTTAGTGTGACCTATCTTTTGCGACCAGTGATAATAAGATAACGTTTGTACGACCATTGTACGATGTAAAATTGTTAGTTGGGTAGAGTCGTGGACATTTGGGAAGAATCCTTGTATATATTTGTTATTTCTCGGAATATGCGACAAAGCTTTCAGCATCTCCCATAATCCTTTGGTTGTATTTCTAAGATATGAGTTCAAATAAATGTATTCAACCTTACTCGTAGACAGCACTGACAACCGACATTGTTTCAGAATTCTTTTAATTTATTGATAATACTTTTCATAGTTTTAGAGATTTATTTTTATAGTGCATGATAGTACCTATTAGTTAGCATGTTTAGTCGTAGCTTAAAAATATGCTGTATTTAAACGCTCGCTGTTCCAAATTAATTATCCAATATAAAATCAACTGATCGAAAAGAACAGAAAGGTACCTACAAACTACAAAAGAAAACTGTTGAATTTTACTAAAGTATTTTAGGATAGTTTCAGATCTTACAGCCGTCTATATCACAGTACCTATCAAACTAACAGTGCGTCTTCTCCGTTATTCTAAACCAGTATTAATTTATTCTCAAAATATTGACTCAGTACAACATAAATCTACATTAAACGCGGGTAAATCCGATTTGTCTACAAAATACATCGAACCGTCTGGATATTTTATTTACTTTGAGTTTGCATTATATAATTATCACTACAAATAAAAGAATTATATAACGTTCCATTTGAATATGCAGTGTGTGTCCCTATACTGGATAAAGTGCAATCCCGAAAGGGGGCGAAACTAGACTATAAATGAGTAATAAAAAATACAAAAAAAAATATTCAACATCATTTCCTTCCACCACTGATTCAAAATTTCAAAGTTAACCAACTTTTAATGCTCATAGCCAGCGTGTTATTTTTAGTGTTGAAGCCATTATTTGTTACAAAATACTTAAAATTTTGATAATGTTTCTTTGAACAAAAATTAGGAAATAACGAATAAAATAGGATTTTATAAAAATATTGAAAAACAATTTTTGACTTTGACCGTCAATAACTTCGTAGCTATTGGTTTCCCAGGATTTCTAAAAAACAAAAATGATCCTGATAATGGGCAGAATACGTGGACTTCCGCTTCTTTGAGGATCCTGTTACACCCGTTATTATATTTTTTTTGTTTTTTTTTTATAATGTTTAACAGACATAATTTTTAACAGACATTCTAAATTGAACATTGAAAAAAACTTTAAAATTAATATTTAATACTTAGGTACCTAAGGTTTTTAAACAGACCATCTCTTAATTAGTTTTATTAAATAACCTAAGTAGTTAGCAGAATTTGGCACGAATTGTGCTTTTTGTGCCTCTTAGATATTCAGTTCACGGAAATTCCAACCCACAAAGTTACGAAACGTGGTACCTATAAATATAATATAAAGCCAATTTTCATTCGACTCAGAGGGGATTTACGACTAACTGAGACTTATATTATAACGAAATGTCGTTATGAACCTTGAATGCTTTATACTTGCTTATGACGGCAAGATTACCTATTATGTACTTACACTATATGTGACATAGATATTCCAAGTTCGATTTCCAGAGGATAGGGTCACAATAGGTAGGTACTCACTTTATTTCTAAGTAGATATAGTTTTTAGGGTTCCGTACCAAAATGGTAAAAAAGGAACCCTTATGGTGTGACTCAGTCTGTCTGTCTGTCTGTCACAGCTGGATATCTCGAGAACTACTAATGGTATCAACTTGAAGTTTGGTATAGTTTAAGATGACATCATCCCAACTATTTTGCAAATAAGAAATAAATGAAAAAATAAATATCTTTTTTACAACAGGGACTGAAAAGGGGTCTTAAAAATTTGAAGTGAGGCTATTAGGGCATGTGGGGTATCATATGAAAGAGCGTTTGCACGTTTTCAATAATTTTGTCTTTTTGTTCTAAGCCGCATACTTTTCGACTTATGATGAAAAATGTAAAAAAATACCGTTCCCCCCCCTTATCTCCGAAGTTTGCAAAGAGAAAAATCTGAAATAATTCTATGTGATAGCAGTTTATATAAAGATTACAGGAAAAATAAAACTATGTCTCAATATAGCACACTTTTTTTGAAATTATCAAATTTCTAAAAAGTTAACATTAGTTCCACTATCGGTCAAGAGATGGCGCTGACCTAAAACTGCAATACTAATTTTATTATGCTACTCTGCAGTGTGGTTTGATGGTGCAATTATGATGGTACGGAACCCTCAGTGCGCGAGTCCGACTCGCTCTTGACCGGTTTTATTCTTAGTAGTCCTAGCAAATTTTTGTATATGTTTAGCGCCGCGCCATAATCTCAACAGCAATCATAATTTGATAAATTCTTGTTAGATGGTAGTCAATTTCTCAGTTGAGGATTATCCGTCCTGGTGAAGTGCATAACCCTCCTTTTAATTAACGTTACTTAACATGTGAGATGACAAATAATTTCATACAAAGATTGTTTTATTCTTTTATTAAGCCTCTTTAAATAAATTAACTGTATTCAGGACCTTAGGCCAGTAAAATCTTACAAAAAAAAACTTATGAATGCAAAACGTGATGTAAAGCTTTTTTTTTATATGTTATTTGGACCCCTCTCCCTTAGGGAGTTGAAAACTACGTTTTGCAACCAAAAAAAAAAGTTGTGCTATCTGCATAATACGTGAAAAGCTGAAATTTTTTAAGTTTTTGCAGTTCAATTCAAAACTATGGGCTTTTGACATTAGTTGCTGCTCTCATTTTGAGAGTATATTAAATTTGAAATACCTAATTAAAGTCAACCCACAGCTCGGTAAGTATGTCTGCTAAAGTCGCGTTGGATTTTTGAAGGGCAATAGAAAAATTTACCAGGTTTGGGGTGTTTCTGGGGTGGGCACCAGACTGAAATTGAACTGCAAAAACTGAAAAAAAAACCGGCCAAGTGCGTGTCGGGCCACGCACCGTAGGGTTCCGTAGTTACCTTATACCATACCATATTTAATGACACCTATAATTTTTTGTCTGCAAAAATAACTTTGTTTTTCACAGTGTTGGTATGAATGACAAAGTTATATTTGCAGTTTTGGAAAATGTGCTATATCTCAAAAACTAATTACTATATCTCGTTCAAACTAATTTTGGTTGAAAGTGTTTATTAAGATCTACAGCATATATTTTATTTTTTATTTTTCACTCTCTTATTTCAAAAGTTAAAGGGGGGGTGACACACATTTTACCACTTTGGCGGTGTAGGTATATCTTTCAAACGGTTGACTTTAAGAAAAAGTTGTATTAGAAAACTCAATGACATTTTTAAAGACCTATCTATAGACACCCAACACATGTTAGTTTGAAGAAAAAATAATTTTTCAGTTTCAATTCCATGTATGGGGAGCCCCCCCTTAATCTTTTATTTTTCTTATTTTTGTATTAAATTCGTTAAGCGGTTAACAGAATACATCTACCTACCAAGTTTCAACTGTGTAGTCTTAATACTTTCGGAATAAAGTGGCTGTGACATACGGACAGACAGACAGACAGACAGACATGACGAATCTATAAGGGTTCTGTTTTTTGCCATTTAGGCTACGGAACCCTAAAAATGCAGTTTTTCATGTAGGCTGGCGCAATAGTGGCGTCTGAAACAACTCAATTTGATCGTAACGAACAGATAATCCCATTCCCAGATTTTGCGCACGTGCAGGAATGGAAATGAGATCAAAGTTCGCAACTTGCTTTGAGAAGAAATTTCTGTTCGTCCTTCATTTTTATACCAACATAGGCACTTAAATAGAGTAAATCATATGCATGGGGTGCTTGATGGCGCAGTGATTTAGAGGAAATATCTATCATTATCTAAAATTATGTGTTATTTATTACTGTCTGTAGTCTGTACCACTCAAAGAAATTGTAGGTAATCACTGCGTGTACCATTGATGAATATAACCGATATAACCTCTAGCACTATAGAACTTTATTTAACTTTTTTATAGCCATATAGAACCTTATTTAACTTTTAGAATTGTAAGTACCTACTTACTTTCTCGAAAAATATATCTATTCTGTTTTACACTTTTACACGGAATAATATTACATTGAGATTGATTTAATATTAGGGAAGTAGGTAACGTAGGTATAAAATGTAACGCGATTATACTTAGTTGCAAATAAACCGTTTTACCAGAATTCGTGGTTTTGAACACGTTTTAAATTTATTTAAAACGGCTACAGGAACTCTCTTATAAAACCATATAACCCCATCGAGTTTGGGCTCGTTAAATTCGTCTTGACAAGTACTCTACAAGTGCAGGGTCTGGTGATGAAGCCGGAAGAAGGGAACAGGAACTCTGTATCGAATCCATGCAACCCCATCGAGTTTGGGCTCGTTTGATTTGTAATGATTTTGTTGGGAACTAGTTTCCAGGATGAGGATCTGATGATGGAGCCAGAGGAAGGGCAATATAATAATACCACATAAGTAACCCCATTAAATTTGGGCTCGTTCGCTTTGTCTTGAGTAGTAGGAGTTAGGAGTTTTAGCTCGTTGACTAAAAAGTAGAAAATAGGTACCTAGGTACACCTAATAATATAGGTACCTACTGAATTTTTATTTTATTTTATAAAAACCACGTTTCTAAAACGGACTAAAAAGTAATTTATTTTTTAAATTAATGTAAATTACTTTTTGGTCCGTTTTAAAAACGTGTTTTTTATAGAAAAAGATACATTATTTTTCCATACAAAATTTGAAACCCTATCCTATTTCAACCTTTTAGGGCAGTTCTTAACCTTTTTGGCTGGCGACCCAATTTGAAGTCCGCGACCCTAATCCTAATATTATTTTTTTTATTTTGCAGTAACAGGTACTAAAATGACATGTTATTTATTTTTTACTAGTGGCCACCCGCGACTGCTGGACAGTTTTCAGTGGACAGTTTTTTGCTATCCCTCGGGAACTAAATGTCCTTTTTCTGTACCCCAGACAACATGTATGCAAAATTTCATGATCGGTTCTGTAGTTAAGACGTGAAGGCAGTGCCGGTTTTAATACTTCCAGCGCCCTGGGCGATATTTCTACGGGTGCCTCCTATCTGCGATTCCAAGATTTTAAATTTTGCCTGATGGTTAAAAAACGGCCGCGCAACGCTATTTTTAGTCAGCTTCATCTACTGATCTTGTAATCTCGCTTGTTTTTAGAAAACACAAACGGCCGCACAGCGCTAATTTTAGTCAGTTTTATCTACTAAACTTGTAACCTTGCTTGTTTAAAGTAAAAAACGGCCGACCAGCGCGAATTTTAGTCAGTTTCATCTACTAATCTAAAAAACGGCCGACCAGCGCGAATAACCTTGCTTGTTTAAAGTAAAAAACGGCCGACCAGCGCGAATTTTAGTCAGTTTCATCTACTAATCTAAAAAACGGCCGACCAGCGCGAATTTTAGTCAGTTTCATCTACTAATCTTGTAATCTTGCTTGTTGATAGAAAAAATAGGCCGCACAGCGTGATTTTTATTCAATTTTATCTACTAATCTTGTAATCTTGCTTGTTTATAGAAAAAAAGGCCGCGCAGCGCGATTTTTAGTCAGTTTCATCTACTAATCTTGTTATCTCGTTTGTTTAAAGAAAAAAATGGCCACGCAGCGCGATTTTTAGTCAGTTTTATTCATCGCGTCGTCGCTCGTCACGAGGCAACAAAAATTTTATCACTTTTTAAAGTCGCTTGGGGGCCCGCGACCCAACCCAATACCTCTCGCGACCCGAGGTTAAGAATCGCTGCTTTAGGGGTTGAATCATGTTCACAATGTTGGACTTCAAAATAAATGGTATTTTCGCAATCAGTACTCTATAAACACCACCCCAATTTCATGTAATTTTTCTGCCCATGTCTCTAAGAATAATCATCCATCACTTTTATCGGTAAAACACTCACAAAAAAATTCAAATGATTATACCTGGTCGGTAAGGGTGGGAACCCACTTAGGTTCGCGAACCTCCGCGCACTGTAAACATGCTACAGTGCGTCATAATGTGCAGTGTTTCTTTCAGACAAAATTCTCCGGGGGGGCAATAAAGAGATTCGGGGGAGCTCATCCGTTGATCACTACACTAGTTTTCCCGTCTACCTACACACAACTCATTTTTCTCCGGGGGGGCACTAAGGCTGCTCCGGGGGGGCACCGCCCCCCCGGAATAGTACCTGAAAGAAACACTGATAATGTGTACGCGTGTGTAAACCTCAGTCTCGGTGCGCGCTTCGCATTTGCGATCCGATGCGGACGAACACATAGAGCAAGTAGAAGTTCGTAATAACGTCCACATTGAGCTCTGCGAACCTGCAACATAGGTTTGCGGAGTACGAGGTTCGCGAACTTAAGTGGGTACCACCCACCCTAAGAATAAAAATTCCATTTGACAAAGTGTTCGCCTGAAAACTTTGACTCCCAAGTGCCACTAAAAGGTATACTTCACTGACATGAAACTTTTTTTTTATTTAACTGGACTGGCTGTCTTTATGATTTGACAGCTAAGTTTTTGTGCCTATTTGAAACGCCACTAGCGTGCGTCTAAAGAACTAATTTTGACGTACAATATGAAAACGGTTGCCGTGATGGTCTCTCCAGACTTCAAACTTTAGTACCATGTCCCTCACGCTATGCTCACGCTACGACCTACAGCGCCAAAATGGCGGAAATCAAATAGGCACAAAAACAGTTTGACATAAGCCTGTCCAGTGTAACTATATGCAGGTCAGTGGGTATACTTTCATAAAAAAAAACTTGTCTTCAGGTAAATATGGACAGCGCTGGAGACGCGGAAGGCAACTTCACTGTCATAGGTCTGGTGGCTGATGCTTCAGCGCCTGGTGGCTGGAGTGCGCAGCCTGTTGCCACCTTCAGATACGCCAACTCTTCGGATCTCCTCCCGGTATGTTTACAACAAGCTGGTTGCTGATGTGATGACTCAGCAGAATGTGGCGAGCGGAACACGTAGTCTGCTCAATCCTCTCATATGCCAACTCCTTGAAACTGCTCCTGGTTATATAAGTAATTTATGGGAAACTTCATTAGGACTAGCGGCTGATAAAGCAGTGCTTGGTGGGTGGAACACAAAGCCCGTTACCTTTACAGCGGCTAATTCTTTCTTTCTTATCGAATGAGGATTAGTGGCCACCTCTGGTGTAAGAGTTTATCAAGCCGCCTGAAAGGCCTCTAACTTCGCTTAACGACTGTTATCAGATGACAACAGCCGTGACCGACAGTTTAAAGTGCCCTCCGAAGCACGGAAGCGCTCAGTTGTAGTGCCACTTTAACGGTTACCCATCCCGACCTGACCGGACCGAGCGTTGCTTAACCAACGTGATCGAGTACGATCAGTCTGTCAAGTTTCGCCATGAGCGCTTCGGCTAATATGAAAGTATGATTTCTTAAGGCTTGTGACTGATGACGCAGCGCCTGACAAGTAGAACAATGAGCCCATTTCCACTTGATTTACATCCAGTTAGATTATGAGGAGTAATACATTGTCAATAAGTTTTGTGATAATATAAACAAATACGCATTTCTTCCCAGGAACTGATTGGTGGCCACCAGATAGCTTGGATAGGAGGGAAGCCACCAGTGGCCGAGCCTGTATGTGGCTTCAACGGGTCCAAGTGTTCCCTCCCCCACGACCCTGGGGTGTTGTCCGCTGTGGCCGCAGTGACAGCCGCGGCGCTGTTAGCAGCTGCTCTTTTGGTACGACACTACAGATACGAGCAGAAACTCGCCTCGGTCTTATGGAGGATAGAAGCGAAGGATCTGACGTACATATCCACGTGTAACACTGATAAGGTTAGTAAAGAATCCATATCTTAAAACATTGATTCTTATGGTATTCCGTTATTGCTCTTTAATTATCACTTCAAATAATCCCGAATCAGAAAATCCTGGTTTTTGAGACCGACGACGTTCGCTCCTGGACTCAGCTTCACTAGGGTTAATAAATAGCTACGATACACTTTTTGTTACGTAAACTTAGAAGTTTGTTTTTTTCACAGCTCCAGGGTATTTCACCATAGACTTGAGTACTTATATAATTTTAATTTCAACTCGATAACTCCACGCGTTCCCGAGATAAAGGGTCTTAACTCGTCCAAGGTCTTGACAAACAGACAGACGGACAACAAAGTGATCTTATAAGGGTTTCTTTCTTTTGAGATACGGAACCGCTTAAACGTATAAAATGTATAAAAAATTTAAACACTCTTAAGGGAATCAAAATTTATAGGGTAGTTACCGTACCGTCGACCTAGATCCTAGAACTATTGGCAAGTAATATTGTCTTATTACACTTAAAATACAGGGAAAATTTGAAAACTATATGTTTGTAATTCAGTCAAAAAATATAGCCGTCTATCCATCCGCCTATTAAGACCAATATCTTGACAACGCACGGAGGTATCGATTAAAAATTAAAACTATATTGGAACTCAAATCTATAGTCCCTTAAAACTGTGAAAAAAATCAAACTTCTAAGTTAAAGTAAAAATAATGTAAAAAAAACCAGCCAAGTGCGTGTCGGGCCACGCGCCGTAGGGTTCCGTAGCTTATACCATACCATATTTAATACCACTATCATTTTTCGTCTGCAACAATAACTATGTTTTTCACAGTTTTGGTATGAATGACAAAGTTATATTTGCGGTTTTGGAAAATGTACTATATCTCAAAAACTACAAAATGTATGTCGTTCAAACCAACTTTGGTTGAAAGTGTTTATTAAGATCTACAGCATATATTTTTTTTAAGATTTTTCACTCTCTTATTTCAAAAGTTATAGGGGGGAGGGGGACACACATTTTACCACTTTGGCCACATTACTATACAGTCACACAAATCAGTTTGTAATCAGAGAAAAAAATCTAAAGATTTCGCGCCAGTGGCCTTTTTAATTTCTACATGCACGCATTGATTTAAACTTATAGTCACAGAGTATAAATAAATCTATGATTTCACCGAAGAGATCGCTGCTATTAGTTACATTTTCAAAATTAGCGCGTTGCTGGTGACACAAGTGTTTACGTCTTAAAATGACGCGCCGCCATCCTCAACGCGCCCCGTAGAAAGAGAGGGGGGTACTTCCGCCGCCAGCTGTCTACTCTCCATCCGTCACATCCGTCTTACACATTTTCGATCAGCCACGTGATTCTTACTGACGCGAGTTTAGCATTTTTTCCCCATTACAAAAAAGCGTACAACGCCACTAAAGAAGTTTTCACTCCAAAAATAAGTACAGTGAAATCTCGGAAAAAAACTGCGAGACTCGATTCCTGAACTAGTTAAAATATGAACCTTTAAATTTGTACGGAACCCTCGGTGGGCGAGTCCGACTCGCACTTGTCCGGTTTTTTTATTACCTACCTACATAACCTACCTATCTATACCCAGAGAGTGAAACATTTACATAAAAAAATATTCTAAGGCTCAAAATTGTACGAAACGAATATTATACTTAGTTAAATCTGATATTTTTTAGCTTATTTTTTATCATAACCTCCAGGTAGGTACTATTATTTATTCCGTGTCTTCAGACAAATCTTTTATTTTAAGGCCTTCGTGGATACTTACGATGAGCCAACCTTAATTTGTACTAGGTAAACTTTTTACGTTGATAAAGTATTTTCCTCGAGAGATGCTTTTATTGTGGACGTAATTGGGTTTTTTCCCTTAAGAAAATAAAAGAAATGAATATGTACCTACGTTTTCTGCCAGAAATTTGGTGGTCTTGAAGCTTAATGACCGTATATGTCTGATGATGGATGTGTTTCCAGCCCACCATACCTCAGGAAATGGACACCAAACGGGCGCACACAACCATCGCGTTGTATAGAAGCAACATTGTCGCCGTGAAGCGGTTGAGAAAGAAGAGCATTGACATTACAAGAGCCATCAAGAAGGAACTGAAACAGGTACAGTTACTTCGATATCAGCCATTATTAATATGACTGCTGGTGCACAGGCCTTCCTTATGGGGGGATAAGGAAGATGAGCCCTTAGAATAATGATGAGCCATAACGTAGGTACTTATCATTCTACGTGGGTCCAGTCCAGTTTTAACGACTGCAAATGCAACCGGGGCTTGATGTGCCTTCCGAAGCACGGGCGAGCTCGAGATAATACATTTTTGGTCACCCATCCCATGACCGACCCTTTCTAAAGTTGCTGCAATAGCAGGACTAGGGGGCTAATAACCCACCATGTTACACAATTACACATGAAACGAAATTACCTCATTAATTATCTCTCTGACACGATTCACACTTTTGCTATTAATTTAGTGGTGACAGTAAAATTTGGGTTTGCATTGAGAAGCATGTTTAATTACTTAATATGTTTCGCAATTCCTCCAAAGAAACATATCTCAAAACTTGTATTTTTATGCTTTTGTGTTCGCTTTGTAGAAAATGGTGTTGACTTCGGAACAAAACTTAATGCGAAATAATTTTCAAGATTTGCTACGTCCTATTGTGCGTCTGAAATCTCCGCCAGGCAGGCTGATCCCACCGTCTCTGAATTTGAATTTGTTACTCTTCAGAGACAATGATATTTACATAACATCGGTAAACAAACATCTGTATAATAACGGAGCTTCGGGGTGTGTTTGTTTTATCCGCGAATATTTTCAGCATTTATTACCACGTGCGAAGACGCTTGTTATGAAAATGTAATTTTTATTTACCATCATGAATATAAACATAAATTCAAGCGACTCACTCCACCTAATGATTTACCTAGTTTCAAAAGTGTACCTACAAAATAACCGAACCGAGACCATTCTTTTACGTTTCTTCTAAGCTAATTTTATAAAAGAACACCTGGATTATCTCTCACTTTGACTTCGCTTTCCACTCCTCGAGATACCTACAGATCTTTGTTGCTTATAGTTCATTGGATTGAGTGGCCGACTGATCGTGAGATCAGATTAAAACCATGTTCCGGTACCTAAATATATTAGATATATATAGATTGTTTTAGCTTTGAAACTACTTAATAAAAGTTTTTTATTCTAAGTATAATGTTAATCAGCCATAAACCCACATGGTAATTACGAGGGGTCATGCTACTGAGGTTGGTACCTACTTTTGTTATTAAGTAGGTAACTTTAATCTTCATTGTATATTTTTTGAATTTTTCGATTTTAGGCATTCACAATGCTATTTTTATATTAAGACATTTTTTAATAGAAAAATACTAGAAAAAATCGACTCACCCGTAGCAGCTCAGACGGGACTCGAACCCGCTCCCTTGGGATTCCGGCCCAATGCACTGACCAATTATGCTTAGCGACTTAGCGACTCGGTAGCATAATTGGTCAGTGCATTGGGCCGGAATCCCAAGGGTGCGGGTCCGAGTCCCGTCTGGGCTGCTACGGGTGAGTCGATTTTTTTTTGTATTTTTCTATTAAAAATTTATCTTCATTGTATAAGTTAATGCTAAGTATGAAGTCCATTAAAGTTATTGTTAAAGCTTTACGAAGTTGCCGCGTCTTTGAAAGAGCCTTCTAACTAACCTAATTGACCATTTCGGGTTTTACTCAAGGCTAACACGAGTAAGTTTTCAACTCGTTTATTTTTAACAAAAGTAACGCTTCACTAATTGATTAAAATATATAGGTAGCTCTTTTTAAAGTATTTTTACACAAACCTTTGCTTTTTTTAATAATACGCGAATATTATTCAATAATAATTTTCATATTTAATTCAATTCGCCAGTGTCGTAAACACTGCAGTGAACTTATAACTGCAGTGAGCCTAAAATATAGCAATGCTTCTGATTACAAACTGATGTTTATTTTTTTTTTGCAAGAGAAAAAAAAGTTATAATATAAGAATGAGTAGTTACGAATAGATGGCCTATACCTACTTAATTTTATTAGACCCACACAAAAATATGAGACGCCGTTAAGGGTTAATGGATGCTGTGTTAAGTTTTAAGTAGGTTAATGTCAGACGAAAATTGCAAACAAACTTTATACAAAGCGTAAGTTATTATATTCGCATCGCAAAATATAATCTTGTCACGGCCAGCTTAGAGTTGGTTTTTGGTTATTTTGTACATCCATTAAGTACATACATTAAGACTTAGATTCCAAGCTATCGGTTCGGTAAGGCTGTGCTTATTTATATTTTCAACTTTATTTCTTATTTACTTATCAAACTAATTTGCACGAAAAATTAATTATAGGTACCTTCTATTAGGGCAACCCTCATAAGCTGCCTACGCATCTAGCAAGACTCGGCTTCCACTTATCATTAAACATTTTCTTCACAATGATCTAAAAATAATTGTGTACCTACTAGGGTTGCCAACTTTTTTTACATCAAATATAGTATTTTCAAGATTATTACGTGTAAAAATATAGTAGATGGCGAAAAGTCCCAAAAAAATTAGTAGGTTGCCGTTTTGTATGGAGGATTTTAAAGAAGTTGCATTTTTCATACTTACTAACATTTTCATAATTTATTCAAGAACCATAAATACCTACAAGAGTTTAAACACAAAAATTATTACGCAATTACATAATATGTGCATTTAAGTATATTTTTTTGCTGTTATTGTTTAATTTTTTCACTTGAAAAATATAGTAGTTTTGCCTATTATTTATATATTTTTTCAAAAAATATAGTAGGCGAGCCAGAAATATAGTAGGATAGTTTATTATATAGTAAGGTTGGCAACCTCAGTACCTACGTAACTATTGTGCCAGTAAAGGTACCTTTTTATACTTGTCTTTCTTACCAGATACGGGAGCTCCGACATGAAAACCTGACCGCTTTCGTGGGCGTATGCGTCGAAAGTGGCGCCGCTTGCATCGTATCCGCCTACTGCTCAAGAGGATCTTTGGCCAGAGTCCTGGCTGATAGAGACCTGCATCTGGACGATATGTTCGTGGCCAGCCTGGTGGCAGATCTACTGAGGGGTCTGACGTACTTGCACGACTCTCCACTGGTGTCTCATGGGAATTTGACATCCAGTAATTGCCTGGTGGACAGTCGATGGGTGCTGCAGATTTGTGACTATGGACTACACAATTTAAAGAGTAAGTAGAACGCTTAGAATAATAACGTAGAACATTGTTTTATTGCTTTGGGTGTCAGGTCAGGGATCTGGCTGACATAGACCTTTTTTATGCTGAGAAAAAATGGTCTTTACGCATTCACCGCCTGCAAGTGAGCAGGTGGATCGTATGTGGGGTTCGCTAGAAGGGGGTCGCTTCATCCTTCACGAACGCCTTCCGTGATCCCACCCCACCACAAGTGGGCTCAATGGGAGAGGTAGAGAGAAGGGGCCATACCCTGACTGACAGACACCTGCATTTGGACGATATGTTCGTGGCAGACTATGATGTTAAAAAAGTGGCTGATGAAATTTTCATTACCCATTTTCTGTTAAAAAAATTATGTGTTAGGTACTTACAGAAGTACAGATATTATATTAGGATAAAGAAGCAATTTATTGATATTGAATAGTATCTCTTTTCGAATAGTTCAGGCATTCAATTATCATTCCGTGGAAATCATTCCGAAATCAGGACGCCAATATATTGAAGTACTTAATTGCTTTGCAATGCAGACGGAGATTTATTACACGTACATACCTATGTAATGTAGGTATCATTCGTTTTATATCCTGTCTCTGTGCCCTAATGGTTCAGTAGCTCGTATGGGTACCTAATACCACGAAATTATAAAATTATATAAATAACTTGTACCACCTAAGTCCATATTATGTTCTTAAAGCAATGTTGCCATCCGGTAACTAAAGAAATCAGTCCAATCAGTGCACATCATATTTAGCCTTTCTGTGTGTGTGTGTGTGTGTGTGTGTGTGTGTGTGTGCGTGCGTGCGTGCGTGCGTGCGTGCGTGCGTGCGTGCGTGCGTGCGTGCGTGCGTGCGTGCGTGCGTGCGTGCGTGCGTGCGTGCGTGCGTGCGTGCGTGCGTGCGTGCGTGCGTGCGTGCGTGCGTGCGTGCGTGCGTGCGTGCGTGCGTGCGTGCGTGCGTGCGTGCGTGCCGTGTCTGTCTTAGATCTATTCACTTCTCAAGCTTACGCGCTCACTAGACATGAAATAAAACAATTTTTAACGGATACTAGCGCGGTTTTATTGAAAGCACTTTGGTAATTAGTTGGTATTTGGTTTGATTTTTGGTTTTCCCGACGTTTCGGCAACTTTGCAGCTGCCGTGGTCACGGGGGACTGATGCTACCCGTGCAAGAGTCTACCCTCAAGCGATGAATTTTTTAGACGTTCAGAAATTAAAATTTTAACAAATTTTTTTAAATGTTTTATATTGATTTATAATTTAATTTTATGAATTATTTAGTGCTAAAAAGAGAGAGAATCTACTGAAGCTACCACCATTTCATAAAATTGGGAGGCCTCTCCAAGAAAGAAATGGCGAAAGAAAACTGGAGAGGAAAACCGACCTCCGTCTTTTATATTTATTTATTTATTTGCAAAAGGAACTAACTGTATCATTAGATCTTACAGTGTGTGTGAGGGGCTTAAGCTTGTGAATGATGGGGTCCCAAGCTGTCCTTATTCACATGCTTACCAGTACAGGACTGTATTGATATCATCAGGAAAAAGCTAGTTGATAACAACATGCCAATTGAATATGCAGAACTACTAGAATTATGCCTAACATCTGGCTATCTGTTATGGAACGAGGAGTTCTACGTGCAAGTGGATGGCGTAGCAATGGGCTCTCCTCTATCCCCCATTGTTGCTGACATTTTCATGGAGGATTTTGAGGAGAAAGCACTAGCCACAGCACCTGTGACTCCCCGGTTCTACAAACGGTACGTAGATGACACTTTCACAATACTACCTAGAGACAGTGTCCCTGCATTTCTCAACTATCTTAACTCCATAAACCCCAACATACAATTTACTATGGAGTTAGAAGCAGATAGTAAACTAGCTTTCCTACACATTCTCATTATCAGGAATCCGAACCAAACCTTGAGCCATACAGTGTATCGTAAAGCAACCCATACAGACAGATACCTTAATGGTGACTCTCACCATCATCCTATACAGTTAGCTACCGTAGGGAAATCTTTGTTTCAGAGAGCCCGCGGCATCTGTGATAAACAACACCTGACTGCTGAGCTTCAGCATGTCAAACAAGTACTGCGTAACAACAAATTGCAAGTACCACGCCTTCATCACAAAAAACGCGCCAAACCAGCCACAGTAGAGCGTCAACCTGCCGTCCTACCATACGTGAAGGGTGTCACTGACAAGATTGGAAACATTCTGAAGCGAGCGTCAATCAAAACTTACTTCAAGCCGCCGAAGAAGATCAACCAATTCTTACGACCTGTCAAGTGTAATATCCCCCTTCAAGCCGCAGGCGTCTACAAACTAGATTGTGACTGTGGGCTCTCCTATATCGGGCAAACAAAGAGAAGCATAGGGACCCGCGTCAAAGAGCATATAGCTGACATGAAACATAGGCGCGATAACAAATCTGCAGTGAGTGAACACGCCTTTGAGGGGCCCAACCATTATATTAGATTTGACAAACCCCAAATCCTTGCTCGGGAACGTAGATTTATTCCTAGAATGCTCCGCGAGGCTATCGAAATAAATAAATACCCTAATTTCAATAGAGATGATGGTTGGAAAATTCCACCAGCTTGGGACCCCATCATTCACAAGCTTAAGCCCCTCACACACACTGTAAGATCTAATGATACAGTTAGTTCCTTTTGCAAATAAATAAATAAATATAAAAGACGGAGGTCGGTTTTCCTCTCCAAGTTTTCTTTCGCCATTTCTTTCTTGGAGAGGCCTCCCAATTTTATGAAATGGTGGTAGCTTCAGTAGATTCTCTCTCTTTTTAGCACTAAATAATTCATAAAATTAAATTATAAATCAATACAAAACATTTAAAAATTTTTGTTAAAATTTTAATTTCTGAACGTCTAAAAAATTTATCGCTTGAGGGTAGACTCTTGCACGGGTAGCATCAGTCCCCCGTGACCACGGCAGCTGCAAAGTTGCCGAAACGTCGGGAAAACCAAAAATCAAACCAAATACCAACTAATTACCAAAGTGCTTTCAATAAAACCGCGCTAGTATCCGTTAAAAATTGTTTTATTTCATGTCTTAGATCTTTAAAACTACGCAACGGCTTTTGATGCGTTTTTTTTATAGATAGAGTGATTCAAGAGGAAGTTTTATATGTTTTATACATGGTGTCAAATTCCACACTACACCGAAGCGAAGCGAGGGCGGTTCGCTAGTAAAGAATATAACATTTAAAATTGTCCTCTATAGGCGGCTGTACCGACGCCGAAGATGCATTAAGAATGGAAAAGCGCATGTTGTGGACGGCTCCAGAGTTCCTCAGAGACCCTAACCCACCTCCCAGGGGGTCGCAGAAGGGAGACGTGTATTCTTTCGGGATTATCCTTTACGAGATATTGGGCAGGAATGGCCCGTGGGGAGAGACAAACCTGACTAATGCTGGTAAGTAAGTAATAATATGATTTTTAAACTTACCTACCTACTTCTACGTATGGATAATTGCATAGAATGAAGATGGAGATTTAACTCATGAGTTTAATTTATAATTATTTTACGCCTTGTGCTACAAAAGTTGATTTGATGTCTACAAGTCTGCGAGTTCAGAATTCGAAACAAACGCAATGCAACTGGTTTCGGTATCCCTCAGAAATTATCGGACGAGTTCGCCAGCCCATTGGCGGGATCCTATTCCGGCCGCCACTGAGCGGGCTACAAGCTCGGCCCTCGGTTCTGGCGGTACTCAGCGCGTGCTGGAGTGAGCGGCCCGACAGGAGGCCAGACCTGCGTCTGGTTAGACTACGGCTCAAGGACATGCATGCTGGGATGTAAGTGGTTCGCTGTTGTTCTGCCCTAGGTAGTTCCGTCACTGGCACGAAAGTCATTGCTGGCGGAGCTCACCGCATGCTGTTTTATGGATGAATGCACTTATGTCACTACTCCCAAATTCACTAACTTCAGATGGGTTTTTTGGTATAACCACAGAATAGATATTAGTACTACATACTCTCTGCCCAGCCCTGGAATCAATTTGTCACCCTACCCCGCGAGTTCATGTGTCGAATCCTGTGCAATAGGTAGTTACAACGCAGCGGATATGGAGTGTCCGGGGTGTGGTTATAGCCAATCTTATTTTTAGTACTCGTAAATAAAAAAAATCTACTTCTAAGGTGGGTAGTATTAATAAGAATAGTTACATTTACTTAGATAACAACAGCCAGACATCATACCTACATTTTGCTTAAAAAACGTCGAGCCCATATTTATATTGCTTACACCTTCGACAGGAAAACTAACATATTCGACAATATGCTATCAATGATGGAGAAGTATGCTTCCAACCTTGAGGAGTTGGTAGCTTCGAGGACAGAACAGCTGCTTCAAGAGAAGAGGCGCACTGATGATCTACTTAACAGGATGCTGCCGAGGTATGATTTTCTTGAATTTTTATATGCTCATTTATTTGTCTATTTGTGTTGACGAACGCTAGGCGCAGTGGCAGCGATTCTGTCTCTGGGTTCGAATCCTGGTAGAGGCATATATGTATTGTGGTGGACAAACAATTTGAAACACCAGTCGATTTTCATACGAACGCGGTATCTTTGAAGCCTCGGTTCTCACTCCACCGGGATTGATCGGCATAGCTGATGGCTATCCAGGGAGTTAATGGTGAAGATCCAGATCGATACACACATCTAACTGATCTGATCAGCATTCTAAGAGCTGTAAGGATCAGAGTTTTCTGTTTGAGGATGTTCATACATTTTAATGGGAATGTCCGAAAAAAATCAAATCGGCTGAATTTTTTATAGGCAAAGGTTTCATCTCCATTCTGCTGTTAATATCGTACATTTGAGAAGTCAGAGAGGCTTTAATTTTTAAATTTTTCTCATGCAACCGAAAATTTTGAAACTTTTTTCTATTACTAAGGGACCTTCCTACCTATAAAAAAAATATTCAATTGTTTTTTTCTGACATTCCCAGATTCCCCATTGGATTGGTACCATACCATCATCAGATCACAGCTCCATCAATCTCTGGTGGAGAACTAAGTCTTCAAAATTACCTCGTTTTTATGAAAATCTATTGGTGTTTCTAATTATCCATACACCACTTTTTGTGTGATGGATGTATTTTTATCCGTTATTTTAGTTGTTAGTATTTACTATAAGTAGGTACTTATCTACAAGCTTTGTTTAGGACGAAATAATTGGTGTAAGTAATTAATTAGTATAGAATATTTATGTTTTCTTTCTCTGATCATTATTTTGTTACGAGCAGGAAAATTAATTAGAAGGCCTAAAATAGATTTAGGTTGGCGTATAAAAAATAAGACAAAAGTACACCACTGACCATCTCAGGAACATGAAAATTACGCCAAGTTTTTTCCAACCCATTCAGTTTTTTCTTGGTTTACTTTACCACAACAAGCCTTTTCTTTACAGAAAAATAAAAAGCTTTGTTCTAGGAAAATACATTATCCTCCTTTATAAGTTCTACGCAATTTTACCTGCCACGCCGCCCACGTCTGCACAAATTCTAGTTCTGCAACGTCATGTTTGTTTATCGTCGTGCGTGTGCCTTGAATTTTAGGTCAATCCTAAAATACTTTGCTGTATCTTTGCGGGATGTTGCTGATGCAAATTTTTTAATGAATTAAATAAATAAATAAAAATAAAAATCATTTATTTCAGACGTGAGTCCATATTACTTACACTACATTTAAATTATAATGATTATAGGACGGCTTAGTGTCCTTCGAGAGGTGGACACGTGTCCAGTGCTGCATAATTGCACTATCCACGTCCAGCCTCGCCGCAACTGTTTGTAGGAGACTGTTGGAGCTGCCCCGCACCCGATGGATCAGGGACGCAATTCGCTTTCTTATGATGGCTGCGAAACTATCTACCTCCGCCGTAGCTAACATCCCTGATGCACTGCAATAGCGAGGCAGCCCCATCAACCCTCTAAATGCGTTGTTATATTGGGTGCGTAGGGCCCTGTATGCTCCTTGGGTGTAATTCATCCACAGGCTGCACGTGTACAGTGAGTGACAAAAAGTTTTAAAAAGGGTTAGGTTAGGTTAATACCCGGATGCGGATGCGGAGTTTTTAAAACTCACATCCGCGGATGCGGTTCTCATGATTTTGTTTAAGAAAAGCTTCATTATCTCCATAATCCATTATCCAGAAAAGCATAAAAATATAGTAATCTTTAATATTTTTCAAAAAAAAAAAAAAACAAAATAAAATGACAGAAATGGCAAAACTTGCAACGTGTACGTAATTTTACTCGCAAAGCAAAAGTTATGCAACATGAAAGTATTTTCGACATCCGTTAAAAATGGTTCGTTTTTCTCAGTATTTAGATCAGTAGAAGACTTATTAAGCCGCCCAATAATAGATTTGGGTTTGACATTGACAAATAAAGGCGGAGCTGGAACTTTAGTAAACGACAAAGCGCCGTTGACGCTGATGTCATTTCATGTAACAACTTAATTTAGGTTCAAGCTTTTTGTTTAATCTTTTTTAATACTGTCAATTTAACACCAGATGTTTTGAACTGTTAAATTTATAACTAGGAATTAAAATACACTTTCATGATTTTCAATGAACAATGTCAATGATAAATTTTAAGTATGTACTTGACGTTTAATTTTTTAAATTTTTGTTTTCGTTCAATTATTGATTTGCTCCAATATTGATGTAGGTATCCTTAAGGCGAGGTGGTAGTGAAAGTGGCGCCGCCACTACATTTATTTTTGTTACTCGTAAACCAAGTCAATATTTAAAAAAATCACAAGTAATAATCTCTTAAATTGTCTCTAATATTTTTTGAATAACTCTTCAACAGTTATGATTCATTCTGTAAGTTTTAAAATCCATAACTGCCAAAAGTGGCCACTTTGAGCTAAAATGGATTTTAAAACTTACGGAAAGAATGAAAACTGTTGAAGAGTTATTCAAAAAATATTAGAGACAATTTAAGAGATTATTACTTGTGCTTTTTTTAAAATATTGACTTGGTTTACGAGTAATAAAAATAAATGTAGTGGCGGCGCCACTTTCACTACCACCTCGCCTTAAATCATAATATTAATAACCGCATGTCAACAATCAATACATTCGTCATCTAAATAAGCATTTGATAAATTCGACTTTTTTTATTTACACCAACATTATTTTTTGCTAGCGGTAATAAAAAAATGGCTTAATTAAACCCGCGCTATTGAACAACTGTTCTCTAGAAGCACAGGCGGGTGGCGACGATAAAAATTTGCGTGCTATTTGTACCTACAATTTTTTTTATGAACGCTCCTCTGCACTCCCTCCGCATCCGCATGTAAATCCGCATTGATAATTACGGATGCAGATGTCCAAATCGACGCGGAAGCTCCGCAATTGCGGATGCGGATGCGAATATTCGCAACATTCCTATTGATAGATTTGAATATGAAAATTCAAGGCTCAATCAATTCTCGTAATGATATCAAGAGAGCGATCGAACACAAATAAGTATCTAATTACAACTCTGAGAATAGTTGCAGTGCAAATAATAATACCTACTCAGTACCTAATGGACGTTAACGGAACGCTAGACTAGAGTGTATTTACTTGAAGTTATAGTTTAATGCGGTCTCCATACCTTCCTAGGTACCTACATCGAAAATCTTATTTCGGAAAGTGTAGATTAGGTTTAGTTTTTTTTTTTTTTGCAATATCATAGCACGTTCACACTTACAATTCGCCGATCATAAACGAGTTCTGGCGTACAAAATATTTATTTACCTACCTGTAGTTGGCCGTCATCGCGTATATTATGCACAGTGAATGCACGCTATCGGCTATGTGCGAATAAGCGCACGATAGCACAGAATATTATACTAATACCGCGAATATACGCTATTTATGACACTAACATCAGCGATTGTTTGAAGGGCCATAAGTTCGGTATTTTTGTCTCTGTCTCTTAAATTTTTTGTCTGTCTCTTTTTCACTTAAAATGGTTTTTGGTCAGAACGGTGGCAGACGCACTGAAGAGAGGGGAGCCCGTGCAGGCGGAAAGTTTTGACTGCGTCACGATTTACTTCAGCGACATCGTCGGGTTCACACGCATGGCCGCTACTAACACACCTATGCAGGTCGGTACATAAAATTATACTTATTCAAAAATAATGGATACATTTGTGTTGAATGAGATTTTTTTCTACGTCTTAATTAAAAAAAACAATTAATGCGTTACTTATGTATAAGTAATTCTTACTTTACTAAAAAATATTAGTGTAGTGTAAGTAAATAAATAGGTAAACAAAATAAACATTATTGGTAAGCACAACTAGTGGATGGCTAGGTATACGTACTGTGTAAATGCCCCTTAACAGTAAAGTATTTTTTGTTTGGGAATATATCTCCACACAAATGGTCAGTTGGCTAAATCATAATCCACTAATATTTCCTTTTTCGTTACACTTGAATACTAAACTCTACCCTAGTCTTCATTCAAATTAATTGAAAAACAAAATACAACGACAGATTTTATAAGCTCTGAAATCTCGCTGCATTAATAGTAATCTTAAAATATAGTTATTATCTTACTTCAAACATTGTTAATGTTCAATAATCCAAAACAAAGTCACACCTTGTGTATTTATAAACCATTGATGTATTCGTAGGCACGTAACGCTACGCGTAGCACGCGAACAACGCGTCGTAGCAAAATTAACTGAATACTACGAAGTTCGTAGACAGTGCGCTGTTTCGTAAAATATATACCTTCGAAAAATATGTCTGATTTATTTGACACACTTTCAAAGAAAAAAGATATTATGGAATCATTTAATATCGATATTTTTGTCGAAGCGAAGTATTTGGATGATCGGATGGCTGAGTTTTCAGTCAAGTGAATACTTTGAATAGAAAAAATACGTGTTTTGCCTTTCCTAATTTTAAGGCTATTGAATATTTAGGATCATGGTTCTGTATTAATTTCTTTGAAGCTAATTTTATGTAGTTATACGAATAAAATACAAAATTACGAATACGAAAGAAAACGGAAGGGAACGCAAGTAGTTGTTATATTCCTTTTTAAGTATATTTATGTAAACATAAATTAAAATCATAAGTGAAAATGCTGATTTATTTGATTTCAAGGAAAAACAAATTCATTTTGACGCAATAAAGTTGTAATTACAAGGAATACTTAGTAAATATAAGCAAGAAACTCGAGAAACCATAGACATAAAAAAATTTTCGCTGCGCTCAAGAAGACCAACAAAGCGTGGAAAAAAGAAGTTAACATCATACGGACACGGTCTATGTAAAAAAGAGACAAAGGAGCAAGTGACATGTGCCAACATTTTTTACAGTAAGAGCCCCTAGCGTCCCGCCTAGCAAATGAGCAATCACAGTTTGTTTAAAATATTTGTTAATCTTAATTAGAATTTAAAATAAAGGTATTGTGGAGCCATGGTGTCTTGTTTTTTGTCAGGAAAAAATCGACCCATGTGTAAATTTTTATAAATTAAAACAAAACTAGATAATTCTTTTGTATTAAATCTCTATTTTACGATATTTAGATTCATAGCCAATAAAACATAAATAATTTTGTACAAAAATAATCAATAGTTTAAAGAAAAACATGGGTGACCCAGGGGACAATGTTGTCCCCAGCTTTTATATGAAAAATAGGAGTTGTCTCCTGGGTCACCTATGTTTTTCTTTAAAATCACATAATAAATTTCATGTCTTTTAAGTTTTCTTATAAGATAATTAGCTGAGAGTATAAGCAACTACAGATTAACTTCATATAAAAATGGTTCACGTAGATATTTTAAGAAATGCCACAAGACAACAAAAAGTTGATTCACCCAATTCCAATATATTTTGTTTTTTTTTTTCGTACAGGTACAGGTATCAAGTACAGGACACATTCACCCAGCCCAGGCTGGGTGAATGTGTCCTGTACTTTGATTTGTTTTAAGATCTTGATGTACCGCATTCTTGCGAAATAAAGTCTATTCTATTTAAATATACTGTATCGGGATTTTCACCATGTACCTTTTTATTTTTGAGACTCCGATATTTCGGCGCAGTTGCATGCGCCATGATCACGGAAGAACTGTCGGTTGTCACGTGCGGGTAGATGTTATTGGCAGACGAATCGGTCTACCCTCCGTCTAGTTCTTTTATTACGGTCGGTACCGGTACCATTGTCTGCAAACTCACTATTCACTCGAATCTGTTCTCGACACACGACACTCACTGTATCTTTACGCGGAACGGCACTTTTTTTATTTTTGTTGTTTTGACACAGCCGGACTACTGGATTCCAGACACTCGACAATTTAAACCCATCATCACGATTGAAATTTTTGTATTTGGTAATTTCAATCGCTTCCCTGACCATTCTTGGTATGTAGTGGCGTTCTGTGGAGATGATCTGAGGGTTATGTAACTCGATCCAGTGATTTGTGTCCGAATGAATTAAATGTTCAGCGATGGCCGATTTTTGCGTATCGTTGTTTTTGACCGCTTTTATGTGTTCCTTTATCCGGCATGCTATTGTGCGTTTAGTTTGGCCGATATATGAACTACCACAACTGCAGTCGATCTTATAAACACCAGGTTTCTCCAGAGGAAAACTGTCTTTCGGGGACCGTAGACATTGCGATACCTTTTTTAAAGGAGTGAAGATAGTTTTTATGGCGTACTTTTGTAATATATTTGAGACCTTATCCGTCACTCCTTTTACATATGGCAAAAATACTGGCTGTCTATCTACTTCCTGCCTCTGTAACTGGTGCTTTTTCATGTGTCTAGGTGGAAGCTTTCCTGAATATCCATTGCTCTGCAGGACATGCCGCACGTGTTGTAACTCTTTGTCTAGGTGTTCATCATCACAAAGATCATATGCACGGTTTGTTAGTGATGCCACTACAGAGTTTAGATGCCTAGGATGATGATGCGAAGTAGCTTTGAGGTAACGATCTGTGTGTGTGGGTTTTCTGTATACAGAGTGGCTGAGTGTACCGTCAGCGCGCACCTTAATCTTGACATCTAGGAATGCTAAGCTTCTCTCTGCCTCTATCTCACAGGTTAGTTTAATTTTTGGATGAATGTTGTTTAAATATGCCAGATAACCTTCAACATCCTGTTTGTTTTCCTTCATTATGCAAAGAACATCATCAACGTACCTTTTCCATAGTTTGATCTCGGCAGGCGCAGTCGCGAGGAGTCTCAAAAATAAAAAGGTACATGGTGAAAATCCCGATACAGTATATTTAAATAATGTTAATAACCATGGAAATTTAAAACAAAGTCTATTCTATTCTATTCTCCCTCGACGAGTTATTATTATGGAAAGTTTGTGATAAACAGATATAATTAACACAACAAGATGGTTGTAAACACAAAGTTCGCATGCCTAAGCAATAGAAATTTCTCCGATTCGAACTTAGAACTTTTGTCGAACTACTTAATGACTATTTGATTACAGTAGTACTAACCTACGGATCCGACGACAAAAACAGACTTGGAAAATCATGAACAGGACTTAAGATAGATCCTTTGCGCTCAATTTGTTAGAAACTTGCCGGAGGCAGAAGCCGAAAGAATAATGTCAATAATGTCAGGATTTTGTTGACATTTATTTACGGTTGGATAGGCATGACCCCGCCATTCGGCGAAATGTTTCGATCAATCAAATTGAGCTAAACTGAGGAAGTACCACCAACAATGTTACCGTCCATAGAATACGTTTCTGATTCAATGGAATTCGTTTTATTCGTTGACAATAGGATAGTACATTAAATGGTCAGTCTTTACCAAGTTGCTTCAACATTCAAGTTAACTTGCGTCAAATTGATTGCCTCCAAACCGTGTGTTTACACGTTCAACTTTCTGCCATACGATACAAAGATGTTTTTTTGAAAAGATATGCACTATTGCATGCCTCTGTTTAAAGCGCAAGAGGAAAGCGCACGGTCGGCTTGCCCTATTGAAGCCTTGAGGCATGCGTCAGATGAAAGTGAAAGGGAACGGGAAAGCGATCGTATGAAGATGTGTCGTCATACATAAAGATTATAGGTTGTGCCTATAATCTTTTAGTAACTAGTAAGTAACTTATAAACGTAATGAGAAAACTTACGGAAAATTCACTCCAATAATGTGAAAAATCTATGACATTTGACTAAAAGGGAATAAAATAGTTCTTGCCGAGTTAGGTAGGTAGTTTTCAGTTTTACCTGGTAGGTACTTGTATTTCAAGGTAGGTATCCCGACAGCGGACTTTGGGTTTTCGAAGCTTTGACACAGATTTTAACTTTCAGTTATCTTAGTTATTTCCATTTGTTACTTACCATCAGACAAGCCGTAGTACAAAGGGAGATAAGCATTTTTATTTAAAAACCAGTTCAAAACTTTTATGCAATAAGTAGAATGGTGACAGACAGAAAAACTATACCTTTGCTATCTTAGGGCTAGATTTAACAACAAGCAAATTAACTTAACATTGAAACCAGTGACCCATCCAAAGTCATACCAAACAACAGCAATTTCAGTCTAGCCGCAATATATGAAAATTAACGTAAAACATTCTATTTGATTATAAATCGAGTAAGTGATTAATCATGTCTCATTGTCAAATAGTAAAATGGGAACTTAATTATTTTCTTTTCTTTAATATGGGTTAGTTAGGTAATCAAATGTAATTTGTATTTCAGTAAGGTAGCGTTGCCAAATTTTTGTTTATATAGTTTTGTTAAAATTAAACGATCTAGTTAGCCTATGTAATCGTGCTGATGAGTCTTGTTGAGTATGACACGTACATTACATTCTTAAGTTAATTTGATTACACAATTATTATTATTGTAATCCGACAATTACGACGTAGTAATCTACATGCTTTGCATCAGAAAATATTGACAGTATTCGTAGGCCAATGTCTGCCCTTGGTTAGTTTGACATTGGAGTATTAATTATAATGTTCAAGTATTATTATCACATTACTAATAAACATCTGTGGAGTTATCACAAGTTCGCAGTGATCTGGGATTATTTAAGGAGGTACCTACCTACTTGAGACACAGGGATCAAATCTTCTGCAGATTTCTTACTACCTACTACACTACACTTTAAGGATATGCACAGACCATACAAATAAGTACCATACCAACTTCTTTAGTTTATGAAATTGCAATAACACTGTTTTTCCGTCAGGGGCTAAAAAGAATACCTAACTGCGCATCAGATTTTTAAAGTGAAAGAAGCTTAATAAAGATGTTCTGTGGTAAAGATCTATTTTTCTTTGGCCGTCCACTCGAAAGCCAACTTGGATTGAAATAAACAAGAAAAGGCGAAACTGCCAAAGATAAACAGACCTTTTATGATCGATAAACGGAGGTTAACGGGTAGGTGAAAAGGAACTTGCCCACGTATTTTATTCCTAAAGTTGGATTGAAGGAAGATATCGTTATTGTTTTCGGGCTCAGATCAAATAAAAAACCGGCCAAGTGCGAGTCGGACTCGCGCACGAAGGGTTCCGTACCAAAAAAACGGCAAAAAAAATACGTTTGTTGTATGGGAGCCCCCTTAAATATTAATTATATTCTGTTTTTAGTATTTTTTGTTAGAGCGGCAACAAAAATACATCATCTGTGAAAATTTCAAATGTCTACTTGTTGTCGTTATTAATAACGAGCAAAAAACGGCAAAAAAATCACGTTTGTTGTATAGGAGCCCCCCTTAAATATTAATTTTATTCTGTTTTTAGTATTTGTTGTTATAGCGGCAACAGAAATACATCATCTGTGAAAATTTCAACTGTCTAGCTATCATGTTTCATGAGATACAGCCTGGTGACAGACAGACAGACAGTCGGACAGCGGAGTCTTAGTAATAGGGTCCCGTTTTTACCCTTTGGGTACGGAACCCTAAAAAGGAAGATGGAGCGTTGCGCAGTGGTTGCGAACAACTAAGTGAGGCCGGTTTTTGATGGTACATGTGTGCGTACTAGGGGGTGGGCGGGGGCCGGGCGGCAGGGTTCGATATGGAACGCCCAATGACGAACGAAAGCCAAGGCGTAGTTTCGTTACATATGTGTGCGTAAACTGTGTATGTACACAGCCAAGGCGTAGTTTTACCGGCTTCACCGCTTTGTCGGAAGACTCCGTCTTTACTTTTTTATTTGGTCTGAGTTTTCGGGTGGGAATGTAGCTTTGTAACTATAAATGTTAGATTATACAACGTGTTACAAAAATACCCTTAATGCGAATATGGTAGATAGGGACCATCAAACTGAAAAACTTTTACTATGGGACCAACGCTGAAGTCGTGAAAAAAACAGCAGATTCATAAATTTTGATATTTTCTTAATTATTTTTTGTATGAAACAGCTGATTATTTTTCACGATTTCAGAGTTGGGCCCATAGTAAAAGTTGTTCAGTTTGATGATCCCTATCTACCATATTAGGCATTAGGGGTATTTTTGTAACACGTTGTACATATTAGATGATGTAGATAGATACTAATAAACATTACCCGCGATGTATACGGGTGATACAGCGAAAGCTTGACTAATAAACAAATTATGTTATATATGTAAAGTTTTATTAAAATACTTTTCTATTAACAACTCACTTATTAGAAAAAAATTGTTAATAGAAAAGGCTGCGTTGTTTTTAACCGGAATGCTTTGAAAATTGCTTATACTTTTGTATTAACACGAAAGCGCGACGCAATTTCAAAAGCTATTGTTTGCCATAATAAACACTCATTCATTATAATAAGTCCTATACGTAATTGTGTAACTTGTTTGTGAACGTGAAAAGTTGTGTTTTCATATCTAAACTTTTGCAGGTGGTGGAAATCCTGAACGACCTTTACACGTGTTGCGATTCCATCATTTCATACTACAACGTGTACAAGGTAATTTGTTTTTTTAATAAAATAAATAAAGGCTATATAAGAACCATAATGGGATACAACAAAAATCCATTAAAGAAAATGCTTTTTGGAAAATTAGAAGAGTTGGACTATGATAGTACAGAAAATCGTTTATCATAATCTCATAAAATATTAAATCAAATCTGACCGGACATACCTATAGGGTTGCCAGATGGCCGGGATTCGCCTGGATTCTCCCGGAATTTCAAGTGATCTCCCGACTCCCGAAAAATCTAAATACAACCCGGAAAATCAGCTGTTTCGAAAGTTCTCTAGAAAGCAATAATTTTCGTGGATGAAACCACAGATTTCAAGATTAGTGGATAAAAATGACTAAAAATCGCGCTGCGCGGCCATTTTTCTACGATATACAGTCAAGGTTACAAGATGGTGGATGAAACTAACTAAAAATTGGGCATTTTTGACAGGCAAGATTAAAACTCACAAGATTAGTAGATAAGACTGACTAAAAATCGCGCTCGCGGCAGTTTTCTTACTATATACAGGCATTTAAGTTACAATTCAACTTTAAATATTTATTTCTCCCGTCAACAACCGCAAAATCCCGACATTTTCAAATTTTCTCCCGATATTTTAGACTTCCGATCTGGCAACCCTACATACCTACCACATAAAAACATTCTTATCCACTTATTCTCTCTTACAATCAACGCTAGCACACACTAACATATATACACTCTGTACACACGCACGGTCACACATACTAGACAAGACACACACACTACACATATATTACATACAAACTTCCGTATCTAATAGCTAAAACAACTTGCTGTATAATTACTTATTATCCTTTTGTATTTTTTGGTTATCTTTCTTATTTTCATTCATTGTTTTTTTTTCATAATTTATAAACATAATGTACTTATGTCACTAGTGTGGGAAGACACTGAAGTCTGTAACACAGTTTATACTACCACGGGCTTCAGTGACACATTGTAATTTGTACAACTAAAGTTTATGAATAAATAAAGATTATTATTAATATTATGTAGGTAGGTACTATGATTATTTGATATATTTTTAAGTATAATAATCGTTATGTCAAAATAAGCTAACTTCATATATACTTACAACCTATCTTAATTTTACAGTTTGAAATAACTTTACTTAGTTAAGTATGTCATTTAATTTGTTTTAAATGTATTTGTAAAAGATATGATTTCTTTGTAAATATCGTTACTTCTGACCTTTGACAAAGTTTCTTGCGCCCATTCTTCTTGTCAGCTAAAAAAGTCTGGAAAGGGTAGGAAAATAGACGATATCAAAAGCGATAATCAAAAGCACTTTGAAGTAAGTTTAAAGAATTTTAAATTAAATTTCTAGATAAAGTTACGTTACGCCCCGTAGAGACCCGCACGATTATTTGCGATTTTATTGACATTTCATAAATTAATAGGTACTTAATTTGTTTTTATAATATTATGTACCTAACCTACCTACTATGATATAATTAGTTATATTATATTGTTATGTCAAAATAAATTAACTTCATATCCATGAAGTTACGCCCCGTAGACCTGCAGGATGATTTGCGGTTTTATCGCAATGACATTCATTTCATAAATTAAAATCGCTTTCTGAGATTCAGATTGATGTTTCAAAAGGAATGTAGGTAAGTATTATTTTTGTTTGGTTTTTATACAAACGGTTTATCGAATAAACCGTAAAACGAATAAACTTTATTCGTAAAGATGAAGAGATACCTACCTACTTACCTACTCCAAGAAATTTTATGCATCAAATAGGTATACAGGGTTATTTGTAAAACACAACCTCGCAGGAGTAGATTACTAGCATCATAAACGACAACATTTGTTTACAACTTTTCCGAAAACAGACAAAAAAATCGACTTTTCATACAAAACTCAGCTGTTTGGGACAGTTGTATGGAAAGTCCATTTTTTTATCTGTTTTCGGAAGAGTCGTAAAACAAATGTTGTTAATATGATGTTAGTAGTCTACTCCTACGAGGTTATTGATGTTTTACAAATAACCCTGTATACTCTCTCTCTAACGTTTAAACAAAAAAGTATCTAGCTTATAAACTGCCTAACCAAATAAATAAATAAAAAATAAATGTAATATTAAAAAAGCTCTTCCTTCAGGTGGAAACCATAGGAGATGCGTACATGGTAGTAGGAGGTCTACCGGAACGCTGCTCGCGGCACGCAGCCGAGGTAGCCTCGCTCGCGCTGCATGTACTGGACGCGGTGCCTAAGATACGCATGAGACACATGCCTGCTGCCATACTTCACATTAGGATAGGTAAGTACATGGTTGTGAGAGGGCTACCAAAGCGCTTCTCGCGGCATGCAGCCGAAGTAGCCTCGCTCGCGCTGCATGTACTGGACGCTGTGCCTAAGATACGCACGAGGCACATGCCTGCTGCCATGCCATACTTCACATTAGTATAGGTCGGTACATGGTATCGGGAGGGCTACCGGAACGCTGCTCGCGGCACGCAGCCGAGGTAGCCTCTCTCGCGCTGCATGTACTGGACGCGGTGCCTAAGAAACGCATGAGGCACATGCCTGCCTGCTGCCATACTTCACATTAGGATAGGTAATACTATTTTAAGGAGTAAGTACCAATAGACTGCTCAAATACTGATAATAAGCTACAATGCTATTAAATTGACAATAGACAGTGATATGCAGCAACAGACTGCTTGCGGTACAAAACGACTCTTTGCCATACAATCTCGAGTGATGTTGCAGCGGATCACTGTCTATTGTCAATTTAATCACATTGTGCCTACTTACTTAATGTCAAACTTAAGGCGATTAAAGATTATATTACTGGTTGTGCACCCTACCACATCACTATTCACATCACATCACCCTGAGGTTGATTGGTAGAAAATGGCTAAGGCATTAAGGCCGCCTATATACAATGTGCATGAAGAATTAAATTAATAAATAAATATACCTCAAGTGGTGCCCTCAATTTAATTTATTACTCGCTAAGTAGTTGCTTACGACATAAAAGTGCAATATACGGCGTTTCGTGATCGAGGGATATCCTTTGGCAGGGTGAACCGTGTGAACCCTTAGATCATTTTAAGAAGGTGAGCCATTTTGGATTTTTGTATGGGAGGTTAATGGAATTTGATTTTTTTTTTCAAAACCCATCGTGTGGGATATCGAATGAAAGGGGTTTTTGAGTTGATTCCAAATCAGAAAAATCATTTTCCAAACATACTTAGTTTGGGCTCTTGCAGGAAGAAAACCACTGAATGAATTTTTATGAAACATACGTCAAATAACTCGTAAAATACTCTTTTCTAACATCCTGGAAGCATTTTTGAAAAAACTGACATTAAGTTTTTTTTTTATTTTGGTACTCATAGAATACTGGGATCAAAATTTTTCAAAATATTTTGGCAGGTCTGTGTTACCACTTTGGCTGTGATGGCTAGGCACTTGAAACCGCACAATGTTATTTGATCACTTTCACGAAATGTCTATAGTATTCTTTTATATCAGAAGGATCGCGTTCACTATCAGTTAGGAGTGACTACCGGGACGACACAATAAAAGAGGAAATTACGTACAACAGCTTGTATTGTTCAAAAACACTTTACAATTATCGTAATAAAAAGAGCGCGGAACGCAGCGCGCGAATACCAAAGGCGAGGGTGCGGAGGTGACTGGTTGCAATGCAAAACGTTAACTATGCACGAAATTGCTTACGCGCACTATTTACTGTGTCACCACAATATCAAATGTGATTTTTCTCAAAATTACTTCCAGGACGTTAGATAAGAGTATATTAGAAGTTCTTTGGCTTATGGTTTATAAGAATTCATTTAGTGGTTTTCTTCCTGCAAGAGCCCAAACTTACTATGTTTGGAAAATATTTTTCCGATTTTTTTTTAAACCAGTAGCTGCAATGTAATAATATTGTAACTATATATTTAGAATCAGCTCAAAATCTCTTTCATCCGATACCCCACACGATGGGTTTTACGCCACTTTCAGGTATATAGGGGCCTTAAATAGAAAACACAGTCACCGACGTTTCACATAAATCACATAAATAATCATAATAAGTCACATAAATATGCTAACCTACAACAACCATTTTATTATTAAGGGCGTAAGTCTCAAGGGCACATAAATATGTAAGCAAGGGTAAATATAAATATTGTGAAAACAGTTCAAAGGAAGCTTCCTTGATACACGACAACACTATAGTGGCATTGTCTTCCTTTGACAACCGCGACCTTAATTGTTTACAAGACTGCCCAAAGCAAATAGAGTGTATTTGTGTTCAGGGTTCATGTATGTGGGTATGTGAGTTTCTTTATTCTACCATGACTTCTAAATGCCTGAACTGATTTGGATAAATGGGGTATCGTTAGAATCCTTACAGCATCCCGAGGGACACTGGCTATATTTTTTTTAGAAAAAATCAATATGGCGACAGTACGACGCCATTTTCAAATGTGAAAAAAAATTTTTTTCTTCTATAATTACAATATGGGCATCAAATGAAAGGCCTTGATGAGCACATTCCAAAACTATATAATATGTCACTAAAATGTGTGAAATAAAAAAAAACGGACTAAAAAGTTAAACAACAAGTGTCATTGCAGTCGGGGGACCTCTTTCATCAAAAATTGTTCCATAATAAGGTCCCCCGACTGCAATGACATTTGTTGTTTAATTTTTTAGTTCGTTTTTGGCAGGGCAGTCGTGTTTTTAATATTTTTTAAATTTATTTTTATGTTGTACACATCTACGCTTTAAATAAGATAATTTATTTGTTGTCGTTACAAAACATATTTCACGTCACGGTCAGGCATACATATGTTGGGTTCTGTTATGATTAAGCGCTATCGCACACAGGCAACTTAGTCTCCCAGCAACTGTTTTGTCTCTCACATCAAGTCCACGGGTTTATATGGAAGCGCGCACACGAAGCGATACGGTCGTCTGCAACTTTTCATACAATTCACGTGAGAGACAAACAAGTTGCGGAGACAAAAGTTGCCCGTGTGCGATAGCGCTAATAGTTTATGAATATAGAATAGTCTTTTTACATAGATATTGTCGGTACGGTAGGTTTGACGAGCTCGGGGGCGCAGTGTGTAGCGCCTGGCCCTGCGATTGCGGAGGTTGAGCGACTTTTGCAAAAGTCGGTCATTGGATGGGTGACCAAAAATTTATTATCTCGAGCTCCTCCGTGCTTCAAAGTCACGTTAAACAGTCGGTCCCGGGTGCATTTGCAGTCGATAACCCACCAATCTACATTGGGCTCGCGTGGCGGGTTATGGCCCATCCTTATCCACCCATTAGGAAGGCCTGTGCCAGCAGTGGGGACATTAAAAATGGCTGATGGTCATTGTAGGCATCCTAAGTAAAAAAACACAGTAAACCAAAGCATAAATTAAAGAACTAGGTCTTCTTCTTATCGAATGAGGATTAGTGGTCACCTCTAGTGTAAGAGTATATCAAGCCGCCTGTAAGGCCTCTAACTTGACTTAACGACTGTTGTCAGATGATAACAGCTGGGACCGACGGTTTAACGTGCCCTCCGAAGCACGGAAGCGCTCAATTGTAATGCCACTTTAACGGTCACCCATCCGACACCTGTCCGGCCCGAACGTTGCTTAACAAACGTGATCGAGTACGATTAGGCTGTCAAGTTCCACCATGAGCGCTTCAAACTACATATTCAAGAACTAGGTACAACATATTCTCAGGAATCCACAGCGGCCAATGCGCAGCAGGAGTGGTAGGCGTCAAGATGCCTCGCTACTGCCTCTTTGGGGACACCGTGAACACAGCTGCCCGTATGGAGTCTAGCGGGGAACCGCAGAGGATACACATCAGCAACGACACCCACAAACTCCTCAAGCAACATGGGGGATACCACTTCAAAGAGAGAGGCGTCATTAATATCAAGGTGAGATTGACAAAAGTTTGTGAAAGTACCTATGGTCTTTTGAGGTAATTTGATGAGATACAACAGTGACATATCCGTGGATGGAGAAGGACATTCATTTAAACTACAGTGCCAAAGTAGTCAAATCACAAAGCTCATTTTACTATTTCTTGTTACAAGGGCAAAGGAGAAATGAAGACATGGTGGTTAGTCGGAGAAGACCACGAAAGACGAAACTGCTTATACAAACCTCGTAAGTATGTCACTATCAAAAATAAACAATATTGAAGATACGGTAGTATTTAATCGGGTAACAATAAATTCCCATTTTATCAAAAATACTGAATAAAGCGTACTGAAATACTAAGTGGGCGACGGATTGAGGGCGACTACAAATGTTGAAAATGGGTGACTTTAAAGTACAAATTGAGTAACTATAGTTATTCAGAACGGAGGGCGACCAAATTACTATTTGGGCGACAACCTTAAGGCTCACAAAACATGTAAAATTTAGCATATATTTAATTTATAAAAGGTAACTATTATCCAAATCGACATGACAAAAATACCATGTTGGACAGCTTAAATCAGTTATATAGTTACCTACTTGGTATAATAGTTGCCCACTCAGTATTTTTGTCACTCATTTAGAATTTTCACTGCTAACTTAAATTATTTATCTCCCACATGTAGTCGCCCATTTTACGTATTTTCGTAATCCTCCTTTGTCGCCCGTTTAGTTATTTTGTCGTCCAAAAAATAAACCGCTGCCCGGTTTAGTATTTAAGTATCCCATTAACAGTCGCTTTTAATTATTTCCAGTCACCCAATTAACTAATTCCCTTGAAGATACATATTATAGTGAATAATTGACATGTTTTATTTTAGAGCAAAGCTTGGATCGAATGAGCAACAACGATGAACCATGGTGGAGTCCACAGAGGTCGATCCAGAATATACGGGATAGGGCTCGTCTCTCCTGCGGAGGTTCTCTAGGGCCAGGATCAGCTCTGTCTTCACCCGGCCCTCCTGCTTGCGCGTGCTTCGTCCCTCCCAGGGACCACCACTCCGCCCCAGTCGTGTCCTTCTGTGAGGACTGACGTTAACCAACAGACTGCCACACACTTCAATACTTCTGGATCAAAGACGAGCGTGATTATTCATCACGCACATTCGGTAAAGACAATTGGTATACGAATTTCGTGAAACCGAAGCGGTTCGTTAGGGATTTGATGTATCGGGAAAATATCTATAAGTCTTACAGTATTATTTACGAGTGTGACTTTCAAGAGAAAGACATCGAAGAAGGTGCAGCTAAAAGAGCCAGGAGTTTGGCCGCTTTACAGAGGCTGTATTCCGCTGATTATGAAAACTGGCTTTGATTCAATTGAGTTGAGACAGTTATGCATAGGTACTAGCCGATCAAATAAGCAAACTGTGAGATTACACATCCTACTAAGGAGCGTTTATTAAACCATCCCCCTACCATAAGAATAGACAATTTCTATTCTTATGCCCCTACTTAGGGGAGGCCGTGGTTCAAAGTGCCGGCGCCAAGAAAAGTGATAGCAATAAGTCTAAAGCACGTTGTAAAACGTCATGCCATAGCGCACTTGCGGCAGCCATTTTAGTGACACAATGACGGGCAGAAAGTGTGGCAGTCGTTCAGAGGTACATAAATGCTACATTGCTACATTTGAAAATATTTTTGTATTGAAACTTTTTGGTCCATTTCAATCAACTTTATATCTATTAATGTGTGTCTTGCATTCATTTATTGGAAAATCTATAGAGATTGATTTTCTAAATATCACTTTTGATTATATGACACCTGTTTAAAAATATTTTACATAATCTAGAAAATGAAATTTGGGGCTCAAAGTTCTCCTGACATGGGGCTGATTGTGCCGCGTTAAGACAAACCCTATGATACAGAAACTGATTAATCTAAACAAAAAATGTTTTAGAATAAGAACCTTTATGAGAAAAATGGAACTTAGTATGACTTCAAGTGAATTAAAGGTGGTCAGAAACTCAAAACACTCGGGAATAAGAAATATGGCATATTATGACATTATTTACCCTATGTCAAAAAGTTAAACACTGCATTAACTGTATACCTATATTGATTAAATTATTCGTTGATTTATTTTGGTCTTCTACCAGAAGTGAGGAAGTTGGCATATAACAGTGCTGTGAAAATTGACATGTCTATCATTCCTGGCATTAAAATCAGAAACAACTCTGTTTGGATGAGGGCGACAGAGTTTAAAATCATTCAGAACCACTGTATTTAAGCATACTAAGCCAACTCCCAAAATTCCAGTACTATTATTGCTTGATAAACTTTTAGTAATTTATATGACTTGAAATTTTCATATTTTTAAATAAATGATACATGGATATTTGAGTTAAGTACTTTTGTGTTTGATCTATACATAACCATAAACTACTACAGTATCAGTAATAATTGAAAATACTACGGGAACTATTTACCCCAACGTTGGAACAACCAGCCCCATAACGGGGTGGGTTGTTCCTTAGGATCTTTTCTCAAAAAAAGTATCCTGATCCAAAAGGTATTAATAATTTAATAAATACGTCTACATAATTTAAAACTACTTACAATAAATTCTGTATCTATATATGCCCAAGTATCAAACCCCAGTCCCACTTTTGACATCATTTTAACGTGTTATTTAAAAATCGGCACTTTGAACCCCGGCCTCCCCTACTAGTAGACTTGACGGGATAGAGTTCATATGGGGATCGAAAAAATCTGTTATTTTTAGTACATTGAAAACTATTTCCACGGTTTCCACAGTACCGATTTGACGTTTCGAGCACCTGCTCGATTCGATCTCGATCGCGTTTGGAGTAATCACCCAGAATAGTGATGTGGGCATTATTGTAAGAATGTTTTGCTATGCACATCGATTACGTTAGTACCTATCGGCTACCAGTAAGTTTCAACTTCAATAAATCTGAACCTGTAGTATCGCTTCGCTTTCCAAAAATTGTATGAGATTGACATAAGTTTTCGTTAACAATCGATTTTTAAAACGTCAAATCCATCGAAGATTTATAAATATTACTTTGGCTTGGGGGCTAAAGCAAACATTGACGATCGAAGAACGAATCCGTCCATTTTCATAAAAAAAACAGACTGGGTCCGTTCTAAAACTCAATTGACAACATGATAAGGCTAATTTATATGAAAACAAACTCAATTAATTTATAATTGGGTACCTAATTATCTACGATTTTATGGACATAGGTACCTACCTTGTTGACGATTGTAAAATAAGGTATTTATATAAGGCGTGGATAAAATGAAAGTTAATTAAATGACATTAATTAATCAGAGTTGGTCATACTCAGGGTAGGTCTATGTACTTAATTATGTGACGAATTTTGTTATTAGTACTAAGATGAATTTGTAAATTAAATTTATTCCTACAGACTTCATACGAACTGTTATATCGACAGCTTTATTTGTAGTCTGTGAGCCCGCGGCAGTATTGCCTACGTCCGTCATACATCACGATCATCACTACATCACGATGAAATGCATGGCACACGGTCGGAAAAGTTGTGCTGAGCGAGGATCAGAAGATTATCGCAAATAAAATTGGCCGGAAGCTTGAGAAAATCTTCCACTTCAGGTCTAAATTTTAAGATTATATTTACGTCATGTGACATCAGTAAGAGACCCGTGTCATCATTTAGTTGTCAATCGTAGAGAGAGTAAACATAAGATGAACATAAGTCTATCAGTTCTGAAATGGCCGGAATACCTTAAACTTAAAATTGTTTTTTAATCATTTCAGATGACGTAAATATAATCTTAAAAATTTTGACCGGAAGTGGAAGATTTTCTCAAGCTTCCGGCCAATTTTATTTGCGATAATCTTCTGATCCTCGCTCAGCACAACTTTTCCGACCGTGTGCCATGCATTTCATCGTGATGTCATATAACGTAGGCAATCCTGTCGCGGGCTCACGGACTATTGGCATTTATAACTTAAGAGATATTATTTCTTTATGTAAGTGTAACCATTAATGATACGTAGTAGGTAAGTAAGTAAACATTTTTTTTAATTTATAAGAGAAAATTATGTACATATTTTTAAGGCTTCGTTTTTTGTAAATAAAGGACCAACTTTAAACGAAAATGTAGCAAATTGATGCAATTAATGTGTCGCAGCCAACTGGTTTAATGAGCCACTCAATTAACGGAATCATTAAAGGCCAAGCCACACAGCGGGCGTGGCGTGACGGGACGGGACGGCGACGCGACGATGAGCAGTTGTAATGTACTAGATGCTATGGACGACGTCACACAGGCCGGCGTGGCGCGACGTGTCGTGTCCCGTCGCGCCACGCCGCCGTCGCGCCGAGCGTGAATACAGATCGGAAGCGCGGCGGGGCGGAACGTAGGCGAGATCACGCCCGCAGTGTGAACTCCCGTCGCGCCCCGTGGCGCCGCGCCCCGTCACGCCGCGCCCCGTCACGCCCGCTGTGTGGCTTGACCTTAAATGTAACTAGTATATTTATCTGTGCTTAAATGGCGGCAGCGTGTGCAAGCGATTTTAGCGGAAGTTTTGTCGGTAGTACAAACCTTAACATTTGTACTCAATACAAACTGATAGCTTTTCGGATAGGTCACAGGATGTGTCCAAAACTATGATGTCCATTAGGTTTGAAGGCTCCTCAAACCTAATGGCGATAAAACGCAGCTCACACCATTATTTAGCAGCAAAGTAGATTATTTTGCAACACAAATCCTGGATTTAGCAGCAAAATATATCGCGAGATATATCAATACAAAGGTTTGCAGATGGTTTTTGATTCCGTTGTTATCTCAGGTAGGTAAAGTCAGTTGTTTATATGCAAAACGTCAGGATTGAGGAGCCATACAAAATGCGTTCGTTTACCAAATCCACGTGTCGTAAGTACTATCCACATTTGCTGCAAAATGATGCATGAAATTTCAAAAATATTCAACAGGTACTTAGCGAGTTCCAGGGTGGCTCCTCAATCCTGATTGTTTAGACTGAGGAGCCACCTTTGCAATGATATATCTCACGATATATTTAGCTGCTAAGTCCAGGATTTGTGCTGCAAAATAATCTACTTTGCTGCTAAATGATGGTATGAGCTGCGTTTTAAAAGCTGGCGTGGCTCCTCAAACCTGATGGACATAAACTATGCATGTGTGGATACATTTTGTATTAAGTATTTTGCATTCCAGTCCAGCACGCGTAGCATGACCAACATCGAGATAAGATTCGACTCACAGAACAATGGCTTGTCTACACCGAAATGTCACTTTTGTCGGGTTGAGATCGAGATACTCATGCTCGCATTTACAACTAGTAGACTCGTATTGTTCTTTGTCGTGACCTAATGTCAAAAGTCGACAAACACGAGCTTTTCTCTTCAACTGACATTAATTTGACAGTTGAATCAGAGAAACTTGTCTACCACCCTTTGAGTAGTCGAGAAGGTCGAGAGAGAGTTCACAGACTAATAAGAAGATTCGAAATAGTTTTCTACGTATTTTATTTTATATGAATCTAAATTTCGCAATAAAAATAAATCTAAATTGTCCGTGCTTATATTTTATTCCTTAAAAACTTAAATTAACATTATTTTCATACGTTGATTTCAATATTTCGTAATTTTCTCGTCATTTTACACAGACTACCAAATTAACAATTTCGTTAGTAGTCTGTGTTATCTTTTCAAAATACTCTCAATAAAAGAAAGACAAACGAATTTATATCCATACAGCTATATTTAATTAGTTTTAAGAGTTTAGCGTTGTGAAATCTATAGAAAGGAACGTTGCTTTATGAGAAATAAAGTAATTATTTTCTACTGGCAATATTATTCTTCTCGAGCTCGAGAGAGCTTGTCTACGGAAGAGAACGCTTTCTTGAGTGCCTCTTTATCTTAGAACTTATAAAAAAATGAGAATCATGTTTAAACTAAATTATTTCGGATCAGTTTAGATAATTTTGATGTTTATTGGTGTTGAAATAAAAAGATTACCTCTAAAATTCACTTTTTTTATTAAAAGACATTAAAAGGTTTCGAAATTCTGAGAACGAGTCCCACCTGTCTGTCAAACTGTGCTCAGCAAACGAGAAGGTCGAGACGACAAGTCTTCGTAGACAAGAGTCCCGTTTGCTCATGCTACGCGTGCAGTAAGGAGCCGTGTTAGAAATAGGAGAAAATGATATGGAAATGGTAAACAAAATAATACAAAAAGAGGAAACAAATACTAAAAGGGGAGTAGGTAATTATAAGTACCTAAGTATGTGAAAAAAATATTTTATACGGGAAAATAATACTATTTTTAGCTAGTCATTTATGTAAACAAGTTATATGTACCTAAGAGATTGCATTTGCAATACTCCAAATGAATGTTCTAATTTATTACTGTTTGTTGGAATAAAACATTTTTAATAAAAATAAATATACTTTTATTGACTACCAGCCTATATTATAATACTTACTTACTTCATGCATACATAATATAGCTTAAATATTATCACAGCTACTATCATCAACTTTACTATACTATACTTACATAAGTGTTAATATCAAATAGCTAACATCAAATCACTAACATTTCCTTCTAATCGAATACTAACATTTACTTCTAAATAAATAAATAATAAATAAAATAAATAATTTACTGATTCGGTTATAAGCCACATCAGAAAGTTTACTGATTTTTACCTTGAGGTAATCCAGTGGGTTTCACACTAACCCCTGTTTCTGAGGGATTTTTATCAGAAGTTTAACTTAATCGGAGGGGTCCACATTACCTGGTAAGTAATAAAATTAGCTTTAAACCAGATAATGTGATGTGGATCCCTCTGATAAACCACTGATAAGTACCTCACCGGACATAATCCAAAATTCCCTCCTCTCTGGATAATGGCAAGCTAAACTATATACAACACGACATACTCAACCTACTATTGCTTTTTAAATCGTAACCTCAACTCCATTTCCAGATACGCCTTCAAGGAAGGGTCGTCCACCATTTTGAGCACCTTGTCTGTAATTTCTGGACCAGCGTCTTGCATTTTCTTTGCTAATGCTTCTGCCCAAACTATGAATACACAATTGGCACAACCGGTACGGCAACAGGCTGTGGGTGGGTCATCTATGGAGGCCTGAAAATAAAATTTTGTTGTTGGAGGTATATCATCAATATATCAGCCATCAACCACACAACACCTACTGTGGCCCTCCCATGAGTTGATGCAAACTATTTACACTATTGTAAACTATCGGATATACAATACTGCTCACAGTCAATGCGAGTGAAAGAGAGAAAACGATAGTTTACGGTGACGTAAACAGTTTGCATCAACTCATGGTAGGGCCACCGGTGGGCAAAGACCACAGACCATTATAACACATACTGTGGGACAGACTTAATAAGACCATGGGCCACTTATGGCTGCCAGCACAAATAAAAAACAAAATTAGTAAAAAATAAAAATTCCATCAAATGTATTAGGGAATATTTTTGGCTGGTGGGCCACTGGAATATTACCGAGGGGCCACATGTGGAATGCGGGCTGCGGTCTGTGGATCCCTGATCTAACCATTCTTATTGATTGTTGATAACTTATATGAAATTATTAATAAAATTATGCAAGATGCATTTAGATAACTTATGAACTATTCATTTTTTTAAGTTCTTTGCAAACCATCAGACAAGTTAAAGCAGTGACTCAAAAATTGCTCAAATATTCAATTAATTTGATGCCTAAAGGTGTTCCCTCACCGGGAGCATTCACGTGTAATGTAACGTTACAGATTTGAGCATTACATCAGTGATGGAGGAGAACCGAGCATTACAATGCGCACCTTGTAATGATACACATCAGTGAAGGAGGAGAAACACGTGAATGCTTGTCAGTCAGGGAGGTATTATTGTAATGTAATGCTCAAAGACGAATCTATAATGTTACAGTACACGTGAATGCTTCCGGTGAGGGAGCACCTTAATATTTAGTGTAGTACGTATTTGAGGAATGAATATGAAATATCTACAACCCGGTCAAGTTAACTCGGCACCTGAGTTTGCGACATTTTCTTATAATGGTTCACATTATTGTGCTGCTCGGCACCTGAGTTTGCGACATTTTCTTATAATGGTTCACATTATTGTGCTGCAAATCCTGATACCATGTTCTATCATTCCACTATCATATTGTTTATTTAATCTAAACCAGGGGTCTCCAAACTACGGCCCGCGGGCCAGATCCGGCCCGCAAGAACCAACAATCCGGCCCGCGAAAGCAGGCCAGATCGTACCAACGATACTGTAATTTACAGTATGTTGATACGGAGCTGGCCCTTGGGACTTCGTGGAGGTGTAAGTCTGGCCCTTTTGCTATAAAGTTTGGAGACCCATGATCTAAACCATGGGTCTCCAAACTTTTTAGCAAAAGGGCCAGACTATTGCTCCTCCACCAAGTTCCAAGGGCCAGGATCTAGCTAGCTCCGGACCAACATACTGTAAATTACAGTATTGTTGGTACGATTCGGCCTGCTTTCGCGGGCCGGATTGTTGGTGCTCGCGGGCCGGATCTGGCCCGCGGGCCGTAGTTTGGAGACCCCTGATCTAAACCATTAATTACAAACAAGGCTAATAACAAATGGAGAGAAGACCACCGTAAAAGTTGGAATTACACAAATCGATTACACATACGAATATATTTATTTGGGACAAGTAATGACACAAAACAATTGTGTAAACAAGGAAGTCGACAGAAGAATAGATAATGGCTGGAAAATATACTGGGGCTTGAAAAAGATACCTAATGAAGGACAAAATGCTTGACATACATTTAATAAAACCGGTCAAGAGCGAGTCGGACTCGCGCACCGAGGGTTCCGTACAATCATAAATATATTTGGATATGTTACTTTAGTACAGTCTTTAAAAAAGTAGGATAAACGGTAGACAGCTGGAAGGGCGAACAGGCGGACATTTAATTTACAAATCATAACCACAGCTGCTTATGGTGACTGAAAAACGTTTCAGCCACTCCACATTGCAAACTGTTTATATTAGTAGGAACTTATTCTTCGTTTATTCATACGGCAAATAGTAGCTAATTATATTAGAACCAGCCACCAATTTATTATTGTAGTATCAGGTTGCGCCATCTCTTGACCGATAGTGGAACTATTTTTCTTTTCTTAGGTTAGCATGCTTAGGACAGCGCCATCTGTTGACTGGTAGTGAAACTAAAGAATTTTTGTTTGTTTTTGAATTTCTAAAAAAGTGTGTTATATTGAGACATCGTTTTATTTTTCCTGTAATCTTTACATAAACTACTATCACATAGAATTATTTCAGATTTTTCTCTTAGCAAACTTCGGAGATAAGGGGGGGGAACGGTATTTTTTTTTTTACTATTTTCATCATAAGTCGAAAGCTATGCGGCCTAAGAAAAAAGGAAAATTTTTTTTAAAATGTGCAAACAGCGCTCTTTCATATGATACCCCACATGCCCTAGTCACCTCACTTTAAAATTTTAAAACCCCTTTTTAGTCCCTGTTGTAAAAAAATATTCAATTTTTTATTACTTTCTTATTTTCAAAATAGTTGGGCAAATGTCAGCTTAAACTATTCCAAATTTCAAGTTGATACCATTAGTAGTTCTCGAGATATCCAGCTGTGACAGACAGACAGACAGACAGACAGACAGACTGAGTCACACCATAAGGGTTCCTTTTTTACCATTTCGGTACGGAACCCTAAAAAGTAGACTATTATTATTATTAAGTAGACTATTATACTTGCATACTACCTATACTGGTATGGCACTCAAAGTATACAAAGAAACTAGCAAAATGCCAACATGCAATGGAAAGAACTAAGAAGTATGTTGAACGTATAGAAATTGGATAGACTACACAACCACCATATTAGAAACAAGACCAAAGTCCAAGATATTACTTATAAAATAAGAAGGCTCAAATGGCGATGGGCAGGCCATATGATGAGAGGCAGGTATAAATGGAGTAAAATTGTTACACAGTGATACCCTAGAGGGGGCCACAGAAGGAGAGGTTGACCACAAAAGAGGTGGGCCGACGACATAAGAAAAGTAGCAGGATTTAGTTGGCACAGAGTGGCGGAGAACCGGTGGGAGTGAAAAAGGTTGGAGGTCTTTGCCGACTGGCAATCAGACCTTCAAAATATAAACAAAGCCCAAATACTTAATTAATAAGGAATGTCTGATGCAATAGTATTTTAATATTAGGGATCTTTATATTAATTTAATACTGGGTATCGAACTTTGATAAGTCTGCCGAGCTTCAACTCAAAACAGATAAATCGAAATAAGGAATTGCATATTGTACAATTTGCCAAAGTTATTTAGAAGATATCGATATTCTTGTGACATCATGAATTGGGGTTTACCATTTTGGCCTAATTGAGGCTTGATTTATCTCTTTTAAATTGAAGCCAGGCAGACTTATCGAAGTTCGATGCGTTAGCCGGTACGGCCCCGGGTTGTAGGATCTTTGGTTGTAGGTAGGTAATTACCTACTTACATCTTTTGATATCCTCTCCAATTCTTTTTGTTTTTCTTCTTCCGTCGCTGAAGATTGGGGTGTGCATTGTCTTACTTGTTCTTTTAATATTTTCACTGTAGAATTTCGGAGCAAAGGTGCACTGAATTTCTATAAATAACAAACAGTCAAAAGTTGGCACCGAAAATTTAGACATACCATTGAGATATTATTACCAAGTAATAATATCTCAATGAGACATACAAACACAAAATAAAAACGCATTCCATTCTATACTTACATACATTACTTTACACTACAATGAAATATTCGTGTTATTCATTAAATTATTTAATATGCGTTATACTATACGTGCACATTTTTTTGTATTATTTATGGACACATTTACAATACAACAAAACAAATACCTAAGACAATTTTTTGTTTAGTTTAGTTTATCAGAGAGGTTATCTAACGCAGATTAGATCACAAGCCTGTATGTCACACCACACAGAGTACTAATATGTCATCAGGTCCACAGATCACACTGTTTTAATACAAAATGGGAACAACTCTACTAAGCCGTAAACGGCTCAAGTTGTTAATGAGTAGTAAGTAAGTGGGCAAGTGGTTTAAGTAAATAGAATCCAGTCTATTTTATGGGGCAAGTAACCAAGCCGCCCGCACCGCATCCCCCCGCTGGGTATGGACACGCGCTGTCTGTTGGTGCACTTGTTGGCGCATGTAAACAGACAATTTAGTTAGTACCAGTGTGCTGCCGATTCGCGGGATTTCTCTCGATTTCGGGAAATATGGACCCAATTACGGATTAGCGTATAGTTGACAGCCTCACCGTGGAATTAGAAGGTTTTGACTAGGTCAAAAAACTGTTAATAAATAGTGAACTATAGCATATAAATAGTGATACTATGGTTCAAAAGATATTTGAGTATCTTGGTGAGGCTGCTAACTTGATGTCAAGCTGGCAGACATCTTAAGAAATACAGTTCGTATTAATGTGATTTATATGCCAAAAAATTGTTAGAAAATAGTGAATCGTAAACGCAAAATTTCAATAATATTGCTTTAATACAAGCCGAGATATTACGGTCTCAAAGTGGGCTGCTAACTTGACGTTTCTGGCGATGGCGATTCCAGAGAAACGGGTACAAGTTATAAACAAATAAATATAAGGTGCCTTGTAATTAGTGTCAAATATTTTCAGGGCTGAACATATAAGTCCTATGGATCACATATAAAAAAATATTTCGAAAATCTACACGCTAATTTAGAATTTAATTTTTCAAACAAAAAAATAATGCCCTTATTTTTATAAAATAAGCTCATGCTGTACATGTACACTATCTTGAGACTACGCACGCATAGCATTCATTTCACACAATTACACAACTGTCGTTGTGTGCGTGAATGAACTTAAAGACACTCACCCACAGGCGTGTTTTTATCTGACGATGCGATAATATCGGTCGGATGCGTCTTGCTGCCCCCTGCACTGCACATCCTGCACGAATACGAACACTGCGATACGATATGCTGACACTGAACAGACACTGAATGACACTGAACTTGAAAAAATCCACTGTATCTGACAGTTAATGCACAATCTGTCAGTCAATGCACACAATAAAACTCACTTGGATTCCATGAACCTCAGTCTCACGAAACAGTCTTCGGCTTCTGGTAGCCTGAAGTTGGCGTCATGATTATTATTTAGATTTAGTCACCTTGATCGGAACTATTTCCCTAAATCCTCTGAAAGCTGAGAGCAAGGGTGGCGTCATAATAGCACAACAACGTCAATACACACCATGTTTAAATAATCCGCGTTATTATAGCGATAGTTCGGCATCTTGTGGCTTACGGCCTTACGCACGCACGCGCACGCACAACAATACACCCGACCGAACGAAAGAATATCCGCAACTGACGGACGGACAAGCGCGAAGCGAAGCGCGGCGCGTGAACCGCACACTACGACATACTAGAGATGTGGCATCACATGACATGACGTACACAATTGATTGATTAGTTGATTCAACGATTACATTAATTCATTTTAGTTTTATCTTAAAGGGATGCCTCCCTTTGAGAAACTAACATGCAAATAGAGTCACCTAATACTTACTAGCTCAGACCAAATTAGGTATTCAGAATCACTGTCGTCATTTATTATCAATTTACAATTTCATTTTCTAATTTTTTTTTAAATCGTCGGAGTATAAAAAAGGCGGACTTAATGCTTTTAGCATTAAGTCCGCCTTATGTACATTAATTTATTGTAGTACAGTACAATAAAGAGATTGAATAAAAAAAATCTGCTAAATGGCAAGTTATGGTAAAATAAAAAACCAGCCAAGTGCGAGTCGGACTCGCACACGACGGGTTCCATACCAAAAAATTGCAAAAGAATAACGTTTGTTGTATGGGAGCCCCCCTTAAATATTAATTTTATTCTGTTTTTTAGTATTTGTTGTCATAGCGGCTACAGAAATACATCATCTGTGAAAATTTCAACTTTCTAGCTATCACGGTTCATGAGATATAGCATGGTGACAGACAGACAAACGGACAGCGGAGTCTTAGTAATAGGGTCCCGTTTTCACCCTTTGGGTACGGAACCCTAAAAATCGTGTTGCACTCCGGGAGTGCCGGCAGAAGTGAAAACTTGAATATTAACGTTGTGCATTTTTGATATTTCGGAATGGTTAGGGAATAATTTTGCACGAATTGCCGTCTTACGAGTTCACTCTACATTTGAATTTACGAATACAGAACAGTATTGTACGAAAGTCTTATCCATAGCTTGACAGAAAATCTAGAGTTTTGACATTGAATTAAAAAATTTGCGCGTTGCTATGGTGACACAAGTGTTTACGTCTTGAAATGACGTGCCGCTATTTTCGCCGCACCCCGTAGAAAGAGAGAGGGATACTTCTGCCACCGACTGTCTACTCTCCATCCGTCACTCCGTCTTACGAATTTTCGATCAGGGTCACGTGATCCTGACTGACTGACGCGAGTTCAACATATTTTCCTCATCACAAAAAAGCGTACAACGCCGCTAAAGAAGTTTTCACTTCAAAAATTATAACAGCCAAATAAACATTCGCTAATCTAATTCCAGATTATAAAACTATTGTACAAAAACAAAATTCTGTAATGTGATCGTTTTTTTCTGTAAATGCCCGATAGCTTTTACTTTATTCGTAAATTGAAACTAGTGAATCAATTGAACTCAGAAAAAATAAGAGTAGGTAATATTTTTTATCTGCTGCATATTACTAATAGGTAATTTAATAAACCTACGTTTATCATACCATGTACATCATGCAGCACTCTGGCCACTAATCACTGTATTTTATACTTTAAAATACCTGTCACGTTTGACTCTAAAAGAAATATAAGAAAGTTTTCGGTACCAATCATTCCATCACCATTTTCACGGACAACCAAAGTGCATTAACACTTACAAAGAATAACACGTTTCATGCCCGCACTAAACATATCGACATTCGACATCATTTCATCCGGGATGCTTTGTCTCACAACACCATTTTAACCTAAAGTACATTCCCACCAAGAACATGACAGCGGATGTACTCACCAAACCCTTAGCTAGGCCTTCCCACTGTAAATGTGTACAGTCCTTAGGTTAAATTTAGGTCGGTTAGGTAGTTTCCCCTCTGTTGTTAATTTTAAGGGTTGTACAAATAGGTTAACTTATTTTTAAGGTGCATAGTGTTGTAAAGTTTGTTAAGGGTAGTGAGTAGTGTAACTTTGTTATGGTTTTATTTGTCCTGTAAATAAGTGTACAGCTCAGAGTGTGCATGGTGTTCATGTTACGGGGAGGTGTTAAACCTACGTTTATCATACCATGTACATCATGCAGCACTCTGGCCACTAATCCCTGTATTTTATACTTTAAAATACCTGTCACTTTGACTCTAAAAGAAATATAAGACTATCAGCCGATAAAATTATCAAAGTGAACTCGTTGGATACGCTGATGCTGACTACGGCAGTAACGTAGTTGACAGGCGGTCGTATACTGGCTACAGCTTTCAGCTAAGTGGAGCAGCTATTTCGTGGGAATCCCACAAACAACGCACAGTTGCACTATCAACCACCGAAGCTGAGTACATGGCTCTTGGCGAAGCCTGCAAAGAAGCCATATACTGATCTTCCCTAGTGAAAGAATCTTTCGGTACTAATCATTCCATCACCATTTTCACGGACAACCAAAGTGCATTAACACTTACAAAGAATAACACGTTTCATGCCCGCACTAAACATATCGACATTCGACATGATTTCATCCGGGATGCTTTGTCACAACACCATTTTAACCTAAAGTACATTCCCACCAAGAACATGGCAGCGGATGTACTCACCAAACCCTTAGCTAGGCCTTCCCACTGTAAATGTGTACAGTCCTTAGGTTTAATTTAGGTCGGTTAGGTAGTTTCCCCTCTGTATTAGCGTATAGTTGGCAGCCTCACCATGGAATTAGAAGGTTTTGACTAGGTCAAAAAATTGTTAGTAAATAGTTATAAATAGTAAACTATAGCATATAAATAGTGATACTATGGTTCAAAAGATATTTGAATATCTTGGTGAGGCTGCTATCTTGACGTCAAGCTAGCAGACACCTTAAGAAATACAGTTCGTATCAATGTGATTTATATGCCAAAAAATTGTTAGGAAATAGTGAATCGTATACGCAAAATTTCAATAATATTGCTTCAGTACAAGCCGAGATATTACGATCTCAAAGTGGGCTGCTAACATGACGTTTCTGGCAATGGCGATTCCAGAGAAACGGGTACAAGTTATAAACAAATAAATATATCAAAAAATTGTTAGTGAAATTGTGATTCTTACGATTTAAATAAAAAAAGAATTCTTCATTGCTATTTTCTAAAAATCGAATGTTAACTTCTACATAGTACTCTGAATATAGGCTGTCGATCAATATTGAACTTTGCTCCACAGTAATAAGGTTTAAACTTGATTGCAATCATGAGGTGAGTACTATCAGGCAAAGACACCTTAAGAAATACAGTTCGTATCAATGTGATTTATATGCCAAAAAATTGTTAGGAAATAGTGAATCGTATACGCAAAATTTCAATAATATTGCTTCAGTACAAGCCGAGATATTACGATCTCAAAGTGGGCTGCTAACTTGACGTTTCTGGCAATGGCGATTCCAGAGAAACGGGTACAAGTTATAAACAAATAAATATATCAAAAAATTGTTAGTGAAATTGTGATTCTTACGATATAAATTAAAAAAGAATTCTTCATTGCTATTTTCTAAAATTCGAATGTTAACTTCTACATAGTACTCTGAATTTAGGCTGTCGATCAATATTAAACTTTGCTCCACGGTAATAAGGTTTAAACTTGATTGCAATCATAAGGTGAGTACTATCAAGCAAAAAAGTGAAATTTATATTTTTTGACTGTGTCAATAGTCATATCCTCGGTTCAAGTATTTCTCGATTTGGTATAAGTAAACAAATATTTTTCTACTTACTTTTTTTAATTTATTTTTTATTAAATCTCATCAAAAAAAATTTGATTGTGTAATACTACTCTAATAATAATTAATACTACTACTCTAATCATCGGTAATACCACAGCCTAGAGAGTATTCTTCTTACAGTCGGACATCGCCCTTTGTGTTGGCGCAAAAGCCGCCGTTCGTCTAGACAGTTGACGCAACGACTAAAAGTGTAAGGGTTGGCACGATGTAATTTGCCTTTTCGAATTTTAAAAATATATAGGAAAAATAAGATAGACACTTCAAAATTCTTGTTTTATTCTTTGAATTATTTATTGTCATTTTTTTCTAGAAGGTAAGAATATTTTTTTCAAATTTGTCTCTTTTCCTTCTTTTAATGCTCTTAAAATAAGGAAAAGAAAAAGTTTTTCTTAGTATTTTCTCTTTTTTTCTTCTTCTTGCATCATAAGTGCGAGGAATTATAGGAATTATGGAAAGGAAATGGAAAGGATGTATGATAATCATAATTTTAATTGTAAATCATTACTAATTTAGGGCTAAATAAGTATAAAATAAATCTTAAATTAGTACTCAATTAGGAAATAATAATGAAAAAATAAGTTCCAAGATGGCGGCTGACAACTTTTTTGTTTATGGGCCGATATCGATGAAACTCGGTTTTTGGTACCATTTTGACACAAAAATAACAACGCAAGGTAACGCAATGTGAAAATATTAAAAAATTCAAGATGGCGGCCAACTTTTTTGTTTGCGGGCCGATTTCGATGAAACTCGGTTTTTGGTAGTATTTTGACAAGAAAACAGCAACGCAATGTTAAAAATGTAAAAAATTCAAGATGGCGGCCAACTTTTTTGTTTGCGGACCGATTTCGATGAAACTTGGTTTTTGGTAGTATTTTGGCAAGAAAACAGCAACGCAATGTTAAAAAAAATAAAAATTCAAGATGGCAGCCAACTTTTTTGTTTGCGGACCAATTTCGATGAAACTCGGTTTTTGGTAGTATTTTGACAAGAAAACAGCAACGCAATGTTAAAAAAAATAAAAATTCAAAATGGCGGCCAACTTTTTTGTTTGCGGACCGATTTCGATGAAACTCGGTTTTTGGTCGTATTTTGGCAAGAAAACAACAACGCAATGTTAAAAAAAAAAAATTCAAGATGGCGGCCAACTTTTTTGTTTGCGGACCAATTTCGATGAAACTCGGTTTTTGGTAGTATTTTGACAAGAAAACAGCAACGCAATGTTAAAATGTAAAAAATATTTAAGATGGCGGCCAACTTTTTTGTTTGCGGACCGATTTCGATGAAACTCGGTTTTCGGTAGTATTTTGACAAGAAAACAGCAACGCAATGTCTTCGAGTAATCGGTGTACATACAAAAAACAAAAAAAAACAAAAAAAAAAACGGGTCGAATTGAGTACCTCCCTCCTTTAGAAGTCGGTAAAAATGGGAATTGTTTCATTGTGTACACCTAGGTGGAAGAAACACCCCGTGTCCAACAATGAAACACTGTTATTAATTTTGCCTTTTTATATAAAGTGGAACAAGTAAATTACAAAATCTGTTGAATTACAATCAATGAAGGTTTTTTCAGAGTATTCCACAATTATTCAGACTTTAAAAGTACCTCTAGGTTTGTCTCCGGTACAATTATTTAGTGACTTAAAGATTAACGAGTCCTAATTTTTTAAATCTTAGTTAGGTACCTTTTTTTAGGCAAAAACTATTTAAAATCAACAGTTACTCATAATAGGCATTAATGTCTTAAGTAAAGTTTGAGCGTGGGCGGGGACTTTTATAGTCCATTTTAGCAAGTCTAGCGCTAAAATGAATGTTGCCTTCGTTGATTGATAGGACACTTTATAACCTTAGAAAGCTGCAGAACTGTATCAACCAAATTTTTCTGCTTGTTTTCTGGGACGCATTGTATTTCAATATTTGTTGAACGTGTCTGTAACTCAAGCTGTGCCAGTCTAGAAGAAAGGTTTTGATTAGCTGAACGTAGCGACTCATTTTCCTTGCGGACATCATTCAAAGTGGCCAACTGGGCGGCGTGTTGCGTTTTTATGCTATCCAGATCCTGGCAGAATGCCGAGAGAGATGATTCAAAGCCAACTATCATATTTTGCAAGGCAAAAATTTTTGGATTAATAACATCCTCAAAAGCATTGTAAATCTCCTCTCTAATAATGTCCCTTAAATCATTGGCCGAAGGGCAGGAAAAACTCGTTGGCGCAGGAAAACTTGACTTCAAGCGCTGGGTAACGAAGCTATCATTGGAGGCAGTGGGTAATTTAGCTCTCGTTGGTGTAATCGTGTTATTACCCTTTTTGGGCTCGCGAATGTGGCAGAAATTACAAATACAGGGGTTTTTAGTATCAGCTGTCATCGCATTCTAATCTGCGAGTAAATATGCAGTGCACTGCAAATGATAATTGTCTTTGCAACGTTTACATTGCATGAATATTGCTCCATCCATGATATTAGGACATTCCGCGCACTCAGATGATCCTTTAGTCGACATTTTTTATTCTTATACAATTACTCTCAATTATCTTATACCTTACTACGGCTTTGATGAATGAAGATGTTTTAGTAAATCAAAATTAATTGAAAAGTAATGTCCAAAAATATCTTCAATACAAATAAAAAAAAAAAATTTCTTTAAAAATAAATAAAATGTCTCTGAAAATATTTGGGAGAAAAAGTCTTTATAAGCGAGGATCGATCTTCGGGCCACTCACAGCTGAATCCAGTATGCAGCACTCAGTGTGCTAACGTATGCGCCAAAGCGACTTAAAGCGTTCAAAGTATTGATCAGTTAAGTAGGGTTTGAAACTTGATGTATGAGTTGGTTTGAGTATGAGGTCAAGACGAAAATAATAATTATTGTACTACCTCAACACTGATAATATTACTGATGATAATATTTAGTTTTAACACTGGAGATGAGATTTATTACGCAAATTAAAGCGCAGTTTTATCACTTTTCTGAGGATAATGCTCAGACTATATTCAGCAGTTTTTAATAATCCACTGATTAAAAAAGGCACTGAATATTTTTTGAGCACAAATACACACTTTTAAACTATAGGTATAGTTCTACAAACGATATCACTGGTGAATCACTAGACAAATTATTGATTTAACTTGATTCCAAATGTTAGAATTGTGATTTAAAATTATTCGGCAATATTTAACGTAGAGACTATGTTTACTACAAAGCGCCATCTGGCAGATTTAGATGAAACTCCGTACTATTTCTAACATTGCGTTGCTGTTTTGTTGTCAAAATAGTACCGAAAACCGAGTTTCATCTAAATCGGCCCACAAACAAAAAAGTTGGCCGCCATCTTGGGTTTTTTATATTTTAAACATTGTGTTGCTGTTTTATTGTCATAATAGTACCCAAAACCGAGTTTTATCTAAATCGGCCCATAAACAAAAAAAATGGCCGCCATCTTGGATTTTTGATATTTTTAACATTGCGTTGCTGTTTTGTTGTCGAAATAGTACCCAAAACCGAGTTTTATCTGAATCGGCCCACAAACAAAAAAGTTGGCAGCATCTTGGGATTTTTTATTTTTAACATTGCGTTGCTGTTTTGTTGTCAAAATAGTACCCAAAACCGAGTTTCATTTAAATTGGCCCACAAACAAAAAAGTTGGCCGCCATCTTGGATTTTTTTATATTTTTAACATTACTTTGCTGTTTTGTTGTCGAAATAGTACCCAAAACAGAGTTTCATCTAAATCGGCCCACAAACAAAAAAGTTGGTCGCCATCTTGGATTTTTTATATTTTTAACATTGCGTTGCTGTTTTGTTGTCAAAATAGTACCTAAAACCGAGTTTCATCTAAATCGGCCCACAAACAAAAAAGTTGGCCGCCATCTTAGATTTTTTATATTTTTAACATTACTTTGCTGTTTTGTTGTCGAAATAGTACCCAAAACAGAGTTTCATATAAATCGGCCCATAAACAAAAAAGATGGCCGCCATCTTGGATTTTTGATATTTTTAACATTGCGTTGCTGTTTTGTTGTCGAAATAGTACCCAAAACCGAGTTTTATCTGAATCGGCCCACAAACAAAAAAGTTGGCAGCATCTTGGGATTTTTTTATTTTTAACATTGCGTTGCTGTTTTGTTGTCAAAATAGTACCCAAAACCGAGTTTCATTTAAATTGGCCCACAAACAAAAAAGTTGGCCGCCATCTTGGATTTTTTTATATTTTTAACATTACTTTGCTGTTTTGTTGTCGAAATAGTACCCAAAACAGAGTTTCATCTAAATCGGCCCACAAACAAAAAAGTTGGTCGCCATCTTGGATTTTTATATTTTTAACATTGCGTTGCTGTTTTGTTGTCAAAATAGTACCTAAAACCGAGTTTCATCTAAATCGGCCCACAAACAAAAAAGTTGGCCGCCATCTTAGATTTTTTATATTTTTAACATTACTTTGCTGTTTTGTTGTCGAAATAGTACCCAAAACAGAGTTTCATCTAAATCGGCCCATAAACAAAAAAGATGGCCGCCATCTTGGATTTTTGATATTTTTAACATTGCGTTGCTGTTTTGTTGTCGAAATAGTACCCAAAACCGAGTTTTATCTGAATCGGCCCACAAACAAAAAAGTTGGCAGCATCTTGGGATTTTTTTATTTTTAACATTGCGTTGCTGTTTTGTTGTCAAAATAGTACCCAAAACCGAGTTTCATTTAAATTGGCCCACAAACAAAAAAGTTGGCCGCCATCTTGGATTTTTTTATATTTTTAACATTACTTTGCTGTTTTGTTGTCGAAATAGTAAGCAAAACAGAGTTTCATCTAAATCGGCCCACAAACAAAAAAGTTGGTCGCCATCTTGGATTTTTTATATTTTTAACATTGCGTTGCTGTTTTGTTGTCAAAATAGTACCTAAAACCGAGTTTCATCTAAATCGGCCCACAAACAAAAAAGTTGGCCGCCATCTTAGATTTTTTATATTTTTAACTTTGCGTTGCTGTTTTGTTGTCGAAATAGTACCCAAAACCGAGTTTCATCGAAATCGGCCCCCAAACATAAAATTTGGCTGCTATCTTTTAGATTTATTTATTTATTATTAGTTTAGATTTATTACTAAAATTGTAATAATAGGCACGATCTGGCAACATTACCATGTGGTAAATACTGAGCCTGTAGGCGTGCGTTTTCATTCCATCGTTGGAATTGGAATTATCAGTATTTACCACACAGTTGGACCACAGTAAATACTGTGTTGTGTGTGTAGCCGTCGCCTTATACGTAATTATAGTAGTGCGACTATCTTGAATTAATATTTATCTTGTTAATACAGTCGCACTAAAACGTAACAGTAGCATCAACATTTCAAAAACGGTAATCAAGCATAAATCCCATGTTTGTTCTTTTTCAAAACAGACTCTACTGTTCTTTGCTTCTGAATGAAATATAGACTTAATCCGGGAAATTCCTTGAACATCAATGTTTGCGGGGACTTAACACCGTAGTTACCATAACTTTATAACCAAAATATACCGAAAATACTTACTTCCGCTAATATACCTACAAAAATACTGATGTTCGGTAAAGTCGATAAAATATACTGAAAAAGTATTAAAATACTGAATCTGGTCACACTGGCGCTCCGCGCTCCGTGTTCGCGTGTTCGCATCGGATCCCAAATATGGAGCGCGCTCCGAGGTTCGCGGAGCGCGGAGCGCGGAGGTTCGCAAACCTGAGTGGGGACACACCCTAACGTTAAAGTTTCAGTTACTAAAAAAAATACAAAATATTCATTTTCAAAAAATTACAGGTTAGGGTATTTTCATTAGACTCCTCCCTTTAAGTTATAGTTTTAACGTTAGGTACCTAATTGGTAGTAAAATATTTGTAGTTTTTCCTAAACTAAATAAATGAACTGAGAGTAGAGTATTAAACGACCAAATTTTTTTTGATGAGATTTAATCAAAAATTTTTTGATTGTGTCAATACTCTAAAAAATAAAAAAGTGGGTAGAAAAATATTTGTTTACTTATACCAAATCAATAGCTTTGAAACGAGGATATGTATTGACACAGTCAAAAAATTTAAATTTCACTTTTTTGCTTGATAGTACTCACCTCATGATTGCAATCAAGTTTAAACCTTATTACTGTGGAGCAAAGTTCAATATTGATCGACAGCCTATATTCAGAGTACTATGTAGAAGTTAACATTCGATTTTTAGAAAATAGCAATGAAGAATTCTTTTTTAATTTATATCGTAAGAATCACAATTTCACTAACAATTTTTTGATATATTTATTTGTTTATAACTTGTACCCGTTTCTCTGGAATCGCCATTGCCAGAAACGTCAAGTTAGCAGCCCACTTTGAGATCGTAATATCTCGGCTTGTACTGAAGCAATATTATTGAAATTTTGCGTATACGATTCACTATTTCCTAACAATTTTTTGGCATATAAATCACATTGATACGAACTGTATTTCTTAAGGTGTCTGCTAGCTTGACGTCAAGATAGCAGCCTCACCAAGATACTCAAATATCTTTTGAACCATAGTATCACTATTTATATGCTATAGTTCACTATTTATAACTATTTACTAACAATTTTTTGACCTAGTCAAAACCTTCTAATTCCATGGTGAGGCTGCCAACTATACGCTAATCCCTCTGTTGTTAATTTTAAGGGTTGTATAAATAGGTTAACTTATTTTTAAGGTGCATAGTGTTGTAAAGTTTGTTAAGGGTAGTGAGTAGTATAACTTTGTTATGGTTTTATTTGTCCTGTAAATAAGTGTACAGCTCAGAGTGTGCATGGTGTTCATGTTACGGGGAGGTGTTAAACCTACGTTTATCATACCATGTACATCATGCAGCACTCTGGCCACTAATCACTGTATTTTATACTTTAAAATACCTGTCACTTTTGACTCTAAAAGAAATATAAGACTATCAGCCGGTAAAAATTTTCACAATAATTATTGTACATCAAGTAGATATTGCTTTTGCAACAAATCCTAAGCTGCTAACCTTAAAAAATTACGCCTGATGTGCACTTGATTTTATTAATAAGAATCAATCAAGAATCTTTAAATCAATCGATAATTACAGCACTAGGTCGGCTTTCATTGAGTCAATGCGAGCCGGTCGCGGCGCGGCGCAGCGGGTAGGGTTGCCACCTCTCCCGGATTTCCGGGAGTCTCCTAGAATCGTGACCAAAAAATTAATATCTCCCGTCTCCAGGAATTATTTCAAGATAATCCAAATTATCCCGGAATTTAAAATTCGTCAATATTCGAATGGAATATAAAGTTTTTAGATTCACAAATTTAAAAAAACTCGACATTCTCAAACAGCCGAAAAACGCATCATAATTTTATATATGAAATATTAAATTATATTACTGTTTTTGCCGCAAAACTCATGATTCAGAATATTTATCTAATCTATTTTTATTAGGTTTGTGATGAAAAAACACGTAAGTGTGTTTATTCTAAATTTTAAATAAATAAAAAATTAAAAAAATTAAAAAAAAAAAATTACTTGACTTAGCAATATACTATTTCTTTTTGTGTTGTTTTGTTCTGGCAACACCTTTGTTAACATTTTTGCTGGGAAGGGAAATTAGTAATGCGACTTTACAGAACTTCTGAGAGCGGGTGGTAAGCCGCTTCTTAAAGTCCTCCAGAAGCTTTTCAATTCCGTCATCGTCGAGGGCAGAACGCCAAAGGCATGGAACCTAAGTGAGGAGATTTTGTTCTTTAAAAAGTGCTTGTCACCTTTTTAAAGAACAAAATAACAACAGACAGACCCATCTCACTTCTGAGCCAAGTCTAAAAGGAGTTTTCGAGAGTCCTTACGAATCGTCTCGCTCGCAGGTTCGATGACTTCCAATCTCCTGAACATTCCTTTTTCCGAAAAATCACCATAGACCATATTCATACGCTGTGGCAGGTTATACAGAAGACCAAAGAGTATATCTGCCACTTTGCTTGGTATTCGTGGACTATGAGGCGACGGCTACACACACAGTATTTACTGTGGTCCAACTGCGTGGTAAATACTGACAATTCCAATTCCAACGATGGAGTGAAAACGAGCGCCTACACGCTCAGTATTTACCACAAGGTAATGTTGCCAGAACGTGCCTTTTATTACGATTTTAGAACTATTTTGTAAAAGTTAGCGGCCAAATTTTATGTTTGGGGGCCGATTTAGATGAAAATCGGTTTTGGGTACTATTTCGACAACAAAACAGCAATGCAATGTTATAAATATAAAAAAATCCAAGATGGCAGCCATCTTTTTTGTTTGTGGGCCGATTTAGATGAAACTCGGTTTTGGGTACTATTTCGACAACAAAAGAGCAATGCAATGTTAAAAATAAAAAAAATTCAAGACGGCGGCAAACTTTTTTGTTTGTGGGCCGATTTAGATGAAACTCGGTTTTGGGTACTATTTCGACAGCAAAACAGCAATGCAATGTCAAAAATATAAAAAAGTCCAAGATGGTGGCCAACTTTTTTGTTAGTGGGCCGATTTAGATGAAACTCGGTTTTGGGTACTATTTCGAAATAACATTATATCCTACAGAGGTGATTTTTGGAAACTTGATTAAAATAAGCTTGTCAATGATAAATTTCAAGTTTTCCCCAAAATATCTGGGGTGGTTTTTTTTTGCAAGGGTGGTTCAAAGATTGTTTTTGTCTTAAAACATCGAGATTTAATCGTACACAAAGGGAATTTACTTTATGAATTTCTTGAAAACCATCAGAAACGAAACCTCAAAAATCACCACCTGTATTTCAGAGGAATTTACAAAAAAGCCAATTAAATAATAAAAAATCATAACTCAGTAACAAATATTAAAAAATCTGTGATTTTGCATGATAAAGTTCCTTATAATTAACTACACTACTAATAAAATTTTCACTCAGGTGACTATTATAGTTTTTTTTTATGCGTTTTATTAATTTTTAAATATGAAGCATTAATTCTACATTCGTAAAAGTTAAATAATAAATAGTGTAATAATTAATAATATCTTAAAATTAAATAATCCCTCAATTCGAACTAAAAGATTTCTCGAAATTTACAAAAATGTCAGCAAGGCGGAGGGTAATATAGAGGAGAGTGTTGAGCACGGATGACAGGCGCTATGTACGACGACGCGGCGACCGGACAGCGCGGCGCAATGTCACGAGTCGATACAAAAGTTTACGATAAAAACTTGTCTCTTTATCCTTACTTGTCCTATTTGGTTAACAATCTTCACACAACTCTGCATTGAAATATTCATTTATGAAATACAACAAATGGTTTAAAAGATGTATGGCAGCTGCTTAAAACTATTTACTGAATAGATAGAGTACAAGTAAGGATAAATAAACTATCTTCACCATTTAGTACAGCCAGCAGCACGTCAGGTTATATAAAACAATTTATTTTGCACCTCAAAGTCTTCGCACTTAAGTTTAAAATTGATTGATTTGATATTGTCAGCTTTTCCTTTAAGGAAACTTAAATTTCTTCTCAATTTTACAACAACGTTCCTGAAAATTCGTTCATTATTTTGACAACCTTCTTCGAGATAAATCAGCGGACTAATTGTCTAATTTTAAAATCTATCGCAAAAGAAGAAGCTTCAATGTGTTACATCCTTGAAAGCGATTGCGATAGATTTTGAAATTAGACAATAGAAAGGTTGAATAGCTACACCAGTCCAATAACTAGGTACACGTGTGCAGCGGCCAGAAGAATTAATATTAAAATCCATGTCTCTCGGGGTTTAGTTTAGTAGTGCGTTCTGTTAAGTGAAAAATAGTTCACTTCTTGTTACCAGCACCAAATAACATGTCATGTTATTATAATCTTAAAAACCATCTGGCCTGGATACGGAGATATGATGTTATCATTCTAAATTTGATATTCAATGCGGAAATGAATTTCAATAATTACTTCCCGCACTAGTACGGGAAGTAGTATTCCAAATTCAAAACGGTAGAACTTTTCAGCTAGCATTATTTTATAAAATTTTATGGTTATGATTCAATTTGAAAAAGGAATGCGGGGCGTTCGACTATTCCGTGGTGACTGGTTCATCATATTCTAAATTTAAAATTCAATGCGGCGAATGAATTTCAATACTTACTGCCCGATCAAGTAACTATTTCAAATTCAAAATGGTAGAACTCATCAGCTAGCGTTTTTACGAATCTTTATGGCTGCATTACTGCATAAGAACCAATTTAAAAAAATAGGTTTTTACTAAGAAAATTTTATTTTCCCACATTTCTTGAGAAAAACACTATTCGGAACTTGCACGACACCAGCGCCACTATGTAAACGCAACAAAAGGGGAGTATTTCAAACAGTGAATGACCAGTGCATAATGTTTTTTGTTATAAAATAAATAAAGTAAATATAAAGAATAACAATAAATAGTGTTTTTATAGATATTTTATATGATTATATTATTATTTACTTACTATTTATTTTCAGACTATTTTGGAATATAATAAGTAGGTATTATAATTCACATTTTCTTAATCATAAAACTATGAAAGAAAACAACAACTTAATCTAAAAAGAAGTTTATTTAGTTGTTTTCAGTGAACTACTGCAACTAAAGGACATATTAGGGTAGGTAGTCGGAAAAGTTCGTGGCTTTTTCTTACTAAAAATAATAAAGATACCACAGCGAGGAACATCTTTATCACTATAAACTAAAGCACTTGAACCATTCTTTCGCAGAAGTATTCGACAAAGCATCTTCTCCATTAACATTTCAAATATTTCTTTGAGCACCATACAGCAGCACTGCATTCTTTTTTATAAAGAGTCTGACTGACGGGATCCCAGGATCCCGGTTTTCAGGATCCCGGGATCCCGACCGTTTTTCAATCCCGAAAATTTCGGGGTTGAGTTTTACAATCCCGGAATTTTCGGGATTGGTTAATTATTTTAAAAATGTTGAAAAATATAGTGCGTGAAGCTAAACGGTCAGTGCCAGTGCTATCAATATAATTGGACGCCTATCACTTTTAATTTATAAAATACAAGAAAACCCTTTATTTCATTCAAGCAGCATTCCACGCAAGCAACACAAATTAACCCAGCGGGTTTGCGATGATTTCTTGGAATAAAACTTTTTTTATTTTGAACTAAAATTATAGACAAGCAACTCTCACTAGGTTATGTGGTGGGTGATATACTTCAGTGTATGTGTGTGTGCTACTGAACTAAAATGTATGAACATTCTTTAAGATTAGTTTTGAAATGAGACATTTTGCGACTCATGAATATTATTTTAAATCAGTTTTTGCTAAGAAACTACTTTACTACCTAAATACTAACTAGGTTTTTACATTAAATTTGTCAATAAATTTGGTCGACGTTAAGAAAGGTTTTGTCAATTATCTTTATTTGCATAGTTAGTTAGATAAATGTTTTTTAATTTATTGAAGTTTAAAAAGATCATTATTCATTCTTGAAAAATATTGTTTTAATATAAAAAGTGTCAAACTGGTTAGTTTAAGTCTGATTAGACCTAATTTGACTCTAACTTTATTTGTTAGTGATTAGATTAGCTAGGTGTGTATTGTAACGTAAAATATGTTGGATTTTGTTAAAATATTGATTAAGTACCGACGTACTTATCAAAATCGTAATTTTTGACCATATCTTAATTACATTTATTTTTGTCTATTTTCATTTGTTGATTATAGAGACGACTTTTTAAAGATTTATATATTTTATTTTTAATCTTCAATCCCGAAATAATCCCGGGATCCCGGGATTGGCTTGGTGTAATCCCGAAATTCCGGGATCAGAAATAGGGGCCGGAATCGAATTCCCTAATCCTAATCGAAAAAAATGTAAAACGTATCTAATAAAAATTATTAAAGATATGAAAAAGTAAGACAATTTATTGTGTTTAAATTTTACCATTATTACCAGAATGTCAACTGTAAATTTTTTACTTACAGAAATGTTTTATAGCTAGCAGATACTAACCCGCCAAAAATTTATATTAGACGTTTTTCTGAAACTATATGAATTCAAAACAATCTGTGCCTATTTTAGGAATGAGCAAAAGCTCATTCCTAACCAACTGTTACATCCCTTAGATGTATAGTTAGTTGCTAACAACCCTGGATAATGTTGCTGATCCAGCGTCTGGTAGATCAGTTGGCCGCGGTCGATTCCCGAACGCTTTAGTCTCATCCCATCCTCCGTGAAGGCTGCCATTTCGGGAAAAATATTAAATCTTCGTTTAATTTCTAAATCCCTTTTTTTTTAAACCCAAACCGCGAGACTCGCCCTAACATTCTGGTGGCAGCTAAAAGGTTCTCAAAAAAGGTCCTCGGGCCATCTCCGTTCCAAAGTCCTAAAATTGTAAAAAGTGAGTGAATTTACGCGTATAAATACAAAATCTATTTATCTCTGTGTCTCAGGGGCGTGCATTGGTTTTCAAGCTAGGTAGGCACTCTAGATCTAAACAGTTGTAATTGCTCTTATCATTTTGAAATTGATACTATTAGTAGGTAATAAGGATATTAAATAGCTTACCTACCACTTTTATATTGCGTTTTCTTCACGTTGTAAACATATGTTATGTGAAGTTGCTTCCTAGGTATAAATTACCCATTAGCGACCAAAAGCGGCCATAACTTTTTTTATGAACGAAAACTGTGCGAAAGGATACGTAACTTTTGTAAACAAATCGAATTCTCACCACAATCGGCACACTCTAATTTCTACATTATTTAACTAGGTAATATTTTAATCACAAAACTGAGCAATTTCTTTTTGTTTTCCCAGAAAAAAACACTAAATAGTTAAGTACACAAAAACAAAATTTACAAAACAATAAAAATATCTCTCATTAACTCGCGCGTGGTGTCAATTTAAGAAGACAAAAAAAACAGAGAAGTTATTGCTTTTTCTGCTGAAACTAACGGAATTAAAAACAAATATTGCAAATGCATTGCTGGCATCTTTATATCCGAAAACAAACATTCTATTAAGCGCGGGTATCAATACTCTTAGGACAACGTAACAAGGTTGAAACTTGTTAAATTCACCCGCACTCGTGAGATAATAAAACTCGGACTGGGAGCGAGCGGTTTGTGCATAGGAGCGAGTGATACAAATAATGTCGTCAGCTTCTCGACAAAATTCGTTCGACCGCGGCCGCCCGACGTGGCCCGAGGTAGCCCGAGTAGGCTTGAATACCTAGCGCTGTTTTTTACGAAGGTTATGCTTTAGAACGTTACACGTGCAAATAGCGCACTTTTTTCCGTGGTCGTATAACTTTTACCGAAAATTTTTAAATGAGTTTTGTATGAAACGCTCCTTGCTTCGAATATGCATTCTGGAGACTGCTTACCGCATCGTAGGTAGGAATGATGCGCAAGAAAAATTTGCTAACTAACTGAGTGTTCAATAGAAGTTTGGTTACTATGGAATATTAACGCAACCAAATTATTATTTTTTACTTTAACACTAGTGACTAGTGGTACCTATATTTATTAGGTTCGTGATGAGGTAAGCACTGCCTAACTGCCTATATGGTATGCACGCCCCTGTGTGTCTGTGTCCAGTGAAAACTCTGTGTCCAGTGTAAATCTACTTCTATATCCTGCATAAACTAACCTCTGAGTCTAGTGAAAGAAAAACCTATAACCAGCGTAAATCACACGAGTCTCGTCTCTATCCCTAATAATCTCCGTATCCAGTGTGAACTTACCTTTATATCCAGCGTAAACTTACCTCTGTGCCCAGTGAAAGAAAAACATTATACTTACCAGTGTTACCTGTGCCCAACGTAAACGGCACAAATATTTTTAACATTGCATTGCTGTTTTGTTGTCGAAATAGTACCCAAAACCGAGTTTCATCGAAATCGGCCCACAAACAAAAAAGTTGGCCGCCATCTTGGATTTTTTTATATTTTTAACATTGCATTTGCTGTTTTGTTGTCGAAATAGTACCCAAAACCGAGTTTCATCTAAATCGGCCCACAAACAAAAAAGTTGGCCGCCATCTTGGATTTTTTTATATTTTTAACATTGCATTGCTGTTTTGTTGTCGAAATAGTACCCAAAACCGAGTTTCATCTAAATCGGCCCACAAACAAAAAAGTTGGCCGCCATCTTGGATTTGTTTATATTTTTAACATTGCATTGCTGTTTTGTTGTCGAAATAGTACCCAAAACTGAGTTTCATCTAAATCGGCCCACAAACAAAAAAGTTGGCCGCCATCTTAGATTTTTTTATATTTTTAACATTGCATTGCTGTTTTGTTGTCGAAATAGTACCCAAAACCGAGTTTCATCTAAATCGGCCCACAAACAAAAAAGTTGGCCGCCATCTTGGATTTTTTTATATTTTTAACATTGCATTGCTGTTTTGTTGTCGAAATAGTACCCAAAACCGAGTTTCATCTAAATCGGCCCACAAACAAAAAAGTTGGCCGCCATCTTGGATTTGTTTATATTTTTAACATTGCATTGCTGTTTTGTTGTCGAAATAGTACCCAAAACCGAGTTTCATCGAAATCGGCCCACAAACAAAAAAGTTGGCCGCCAACTTGGATTTTTTTATATTTTTAACATTGCATTGCTGTTTTGTTGTCGAAATAGTACCCAAAACCGAGTTTCATCTAAATCGACCCACAAACAAAAAAGTTGGCCGCCATCTTGGATTTTTTTATATTTTTAACATTGCATTGCTGTTTTGTTGTCGAAATAGTACCCAGAACCGAGTTTCATCTAAATCAGCCCACAAACAAAAAAGTTTGCCGCCATCTTGGATTTTTTTATATTTTTAACATTGCGTTGCTGTTTTGTTGTCGAAATAGTACCCAAAACCGAGTTTCATCTAAATCGGCCCACAAACAAAAAAGTTGGCCGCCATCTTGGATTTTTTTATATTTTTAACATTGCATTGCTGTTTTGTTGTCGAAATAGTACCCAAAACCGAGTTTCATCTAAATCGGCCCATAAACAAAAAAGTTGGCCGCCATCTTGGATTTTTTTATATTTTCAACATTGCATTGCTGTTTTGCTTTCGAAATAGTACCCAAAACCGAGTTTCATCGAAATCGGCCCACAAACAAAAAAGTTGGTCGCCATCTTGGATTTTTTATATTTTTAACATTGCATTGCTGTTTTGTTGTCGAAATAGTACCCAAAACCGAGTTTCATCGAAATCGGCCCACAAACAAAAAAGTTGGTCGCCATCTTGGATTTTTTTATATTTTTAAAATTGCATTGCTGTTTTGTTGTCGAAATAGTACCCAAAACTGAGTTTCATCTAAATCGGCCCACAAAAAAAAAAAGTTTGCCGCCATCTTGGATTTTTTTATATTTTTAACATTGCTTTGCTGTTTTGTTGTCGAAATAGTACCCAAAACCGAGTTTCATCTAAATCGGCCCACAAAAAAAAAGTTGGCCGCCATCTTGGATTTTTTTATATTTTTAACATTGCATTGCTGTTTTGTTGTCGAAATAGTACCCAAAACCGAGTTTCATCTAAATCGACCCACAAACAAAAAAGTTGGCCGCCATCTTGGATTTTTTTATATTTTTAACATTGCATTGCTGTTTTGTTGTCGAAATAGTACCCAAAACCGAGTTTCATCTAAATCAGCCCACAAACAAAAAAGTTGGCCGCCATCTTGGATTTGTTTATATTTTTAACATTGCATTGCTGTTTTGTTGTCGAAATAGTACCCAAAACTGAGTTTTATCTAAATCGGCCCACAAACAAAAAAGTTGGCCGCCATCTTAGATTTTTTTATATTTTTAACATTGCATTGCTGTTTTGTTGTCGAAATAGTACCCAAAACCGAGTTTCATCTAAATCGGCCCACAAACAAAAAAGTTGGCCGCCATCTTGGATTTTTTTATATTTTCAACATTGCATTGCTGTTTTGCTTTCGAAATAGTACCCAAAACCGAGTTTCATATAAATCGGCCCACAAACAAAAAAGTTTGCCGCCATCTTGAATTTTTTTATATTTTTAACATTGCATTGCTGTTTTGTTGTCGTAATAGTACCCAAAACCGAGTTTCATCGAAATCGGCCCACAAACAAAAAAGTTGGCCGCCAACTTGGATTTTTTTATATTTTTAACATTGCATTGCTGTTTTGTTGTCGAAATAGTACCCAAAACTGAGTTTCATCTAAATCATCCCACAAACAAAAAAGTTGGCCGCCATCTTGGAATTTTTTATATTTTTAACATTGCATTGCTGTTTTGTTGTCGAAATAGTACCCAAAACTGAGTTTCATCTAAATCGGCCCACAAACAAAAAAGTTTGCCGCCATCTTGGATTTTTTTATATTTTTAACATTGCATTGCTGTTTTGTTGTCGAAATAGTACCCAAAACCGAGTTTCATCTAAATCGGCCCACAAAAAAAAAGTTGGCCGCCATCTTGGATTTTTTTATATTTTTAACATTGCATTGCTGTTTTGTTGTCGAAATAGTACCCAAAACCGAGTTTCATCTAAATCGGCCCATAAACAAAAAAGTTGGCCGCCATCTTGGATTTTTTTATATTTTCAACATTGCATTGCTGTTTTGCTTTCGAAATAGTACCCAAAACCGAGTTTCATATAAATCGGCCCACAAACAAAAAAGTTTGCCGCCATCTTGGATTTTTTATATTTTTAACATTGCATTGCTGTTTTGTTGTCGAAATAGTACCCAAAACCGAGTTTCATCGAAATCGGCCCACAAACAAAAAAGTTGGTCGCCATCTTGGATTTTTTTATATTTTTAACATTGCATTGCTGTTTTGTTGTCGAAATAGTACCCAAAACCGAGTTTCATCTAAATCGGCCCATAAACAAAAAAGTTGGCCGCCATCTTGGATTTTTTTATATTTTCAACATTGCATTGCTGTTTTGCTTTCGAAATAGTACCCAAAACCGAGTTTCATATAAATCGGCCCACAAACAAAAAAGTTTGCCGCCATCTTGGATTTTTTATATTTTTAACATTGCATTGCTGTTTTGTTGTCGAAATAGTACCCAAAACCGAGTTTCATCGAAATCGGCCCACAAACAAAAAAGTTGGTCGCCATCTTGGATTTTTTTATATTTTTAAAATTGCATTGCTGTTTTGTTGTCGAAATAGTACCCAAAACTGAGTTTCATCTAAATCGGCCCACAAACAAAAAAGTTTGCCGCCATCTTGGATTTTTTTATATTTTTAACATTGCGTTGCTGTTTTGTTGTCGAAATAGTACCCAAAACCGAGTTTCATCTAAATCGGCCCACAAAAAAAAAGTTGGCCGCCATCTTGGATTTTTTTATATTTTTAACATTGCATTGCTGTTTTGTTGTCGAAATAGTACCCAAAACCGAGTTTCATCTAAATCGACCCACAAACAAAAAAGTTGGCCGCCATCTTGGATTTTTTTATATTTTTAACATTGCATTGCTGTTTTGTTGTCGAAATAGTACCCAAAACCGAGTTTCATCGAAATCGGCCCACAAACAAAAAAGTTGGTCGCCATCTTGGATTTTTTATATTTTTAAAATTGCATTGCTGTTTTGTTGTCGAAATAGTACCCAAAACTGAGTTTCATCTAAATCGGCCCACAAACAAAAAAGTTTGCCGCCATCTTGGATTTTTTTATATTTTTAACATTACTTTGCTGTTTTGTTGTCGAAATAGTACCCAAAACCGAGTTTCATCTAAATCGGCCCACAAAAAAAAAGTTGGCCGCCATCTTGGATTTTTTTATATTTTTAACATTGCATTGCTGTTTTGTTGTCGAAATAGTACCCAAAACCGAGTTTCATCTAAATCGATCCACAAACAAAAAAGTTGGCCGCCATCTTGGATTTTTTTATATTTTTAACATTGCATTGCTGTTTTGTTGTCGAAATAGTACCCAAAACCGAGTTTCATCTAAATCAGCCCACAAACAAAAAAGTTGGCCGCCATCTTGGATTTGTTTATATTTTTAACATTGCATTGCTGTTTTGTTGTCGAAATAGTACCCAAAACTGAGTTTTATCTAAATCGGCCCACAAACAAAAAAGTTGGCCGCCATCTTAGATTTTTTTATATTTTTAACATTGCATTGCTGTTTTGTTGTCGAAATAGTACCCAAAACCGAGTTTCATCTAAATCGGCCCACAAACAAAAAAGTTGGCCGCCATCTTGGATTTTTTTATATTTTCAACATTGCATTGCTGTTTTGCTTTCGAAATAGTACCCAAAACCGAGTTTCATATAAATCGGCCCACAAACAAAAAAGTTTGCCGCCATCTTGAATTTTTTTATATTTTTAACATTGCATTGCTGTTTTGTTGTCGTAATAGTACCCAAAACCGAGTTTCATCGAAATCGGCCCACAAACAAAAAAGTTGGCCGCCAACTTGGATTTTTTTATATTTTTAACATTGCATTGCTGTTTTGTTGTCGAAATAGTACCCAAAACTGAGTTTCATCTAAATCGTCCCACAAACAAAAAAGTTGGCCGCCATCTTGGAATTTTTTATATTTTTAACATTGCATTGCTGTTTTGTTGTCGAAATAGTACCCAAAACTGAGTTTCATCTAAATCGGCCCACAAACAAAAAAGTTTGCCGCCATCTTGGATTTTTTTATATTTTTAACATTGCGTTGCTGTTTTGTTGTCGAAATAGTACCCAAAACCGAGTTTTATCTAAATCGGTCAAATCGGCCCATAAACAAATAGACTTAACCATAATAACGTAAAATGTAGGTACTTTTTTTAGAAACCACCTACTGGCAGCACTTGGAATTGGAATTTGCATTCCACAATTCAGATATCAAGAAAATACTGTGATCCATGATTCCACTAGGCTACACATACAGTATATACCATGGATTTTGATAAATACTGATGGATCACAGTAAATACTTTGTGTGTAGCCGTCGCCTGAGAAAGCTTTTGATTCGATTGAAACGGGGCGGTGCTACATTCTCTCCAAAGGTGCCAAGTGGACTGCAGGTATATCGAGGTGTTGCGGTACTTATACGAAAATGCCATGATGTCAGGTAACCCTATTGTATTTTCACATTTGCTTAATTATATGTAGGTACATCAAGATTTATATCACTTATTGTATTTTCTTTTTTTAAGTAAGATAATTAATAACTATAAATAAGTCGAATAATAGTTCAATTCTGTAGCATGTCTGCTAATGCTAATTGTGGAAACTGTATTGGCTATTGCATTGTATTCATACATGTCATCCTTTGTAAAAGCAGCTGTTTGTTTCCCTTAATAATAAATAAAATAAAAATGTCGATCCGAGTACAGAACCAGAGCATAAATCCAATCCAACTGCAGCGAGGTGTAAGACAGGGAGATGTTCTCCGAAACTGTTCACAGCTGCGTTGGAGGACATTTTTAAATTATTAGAATGGAAAGGACTTGGTATCAACATTAATGGCCAGTACATCACACCTTCGTTTTGCCGATGTCATTGTTCTTATGGCTGAGACCTTGGAAGACCTGAACACAATGCTCGAAGATCTTCGTGGTGCTTCCCAAATAGTGGGTCTCAGGATGAACATGGATAAGACGAAAATCATGTCAGTAACGGTTACCAATTCCGATCTTTCGGTCATTAGTAATTGAAGTAAGTCGTTTGGGCTTACTGTAAATCCTTCTAAGGCGCAGTCCATGATTATCGATAGTCCTCATGTTGATGGCACTGTTATCCCCTTCTCAAAAACCATCAGAAACATTGGTGTGGTATTTGATCAGTGTTTCTCATAGAACCCTTAGGTCAAAGCTCTTAGAAAAAAGTTTTTGCTGCGTACTACTCCATCAGACTACGCTGACGTCTATTATACCGATCTGTCGGAGTTCATGCTTAACAAGTTAGAGCGTCTGCAGAATATTATGTGCATCAGGTTTATTTTCAATACCTAAACGTAAATATGACCACGTACCTATCCCAGTTGCGTTCTAAGCTCAATTCCCATTCATCGACGCAGGGACGTACATACTCTTACGCTGCTTTATTCTATCCTTTTCCATCTAACCACTCCAGTCAATCTCAAAGAATGTTTCTGTTTTCGCTCCGCTTCCACAGTGTCTTCACTGTGTTCTTCTTCTAATCTTACTGTTGATATCCCTCAGCATTTCCTCTCATATTCTTTCTCTGTGTAAGCAGTACGGCTGTAGGTAAGCTCAAACTCAGAGATCGTTTTGCGATCAAGTCGGAAGACATTTCCTCTTTTCTACCTAATATACTATGAAATACTATCATCATCTTTTTATACCTATATCTATCTATATCTAATAAATCTTCCCATAATTGCACCCACTCCCATACATCCTCTTCTTCTTGTCTTTTTACTACCAAGGTAGCCTAGAAGAGATTGCTATTTAGCAATAAGGCCGTCTTTTGTGTGCTTTCTGTCTGATTTTGGCCTCTTTGTATTTTTTTCTATCTTGTATGCAATTGGCTTTGGTTAAAAAATTAAAGGTATTTTTTTTATATTTTTTACTACAGATTAGGCCAATTTAAGAAACTAATTTGAATATTTTAACATTTGGTCCCGTATTTATTTTTTTATAAATATATTTGTCGAGCGGATATGGTCAACCGGAATGACGTCATTAGTGGCATGAAAGTTTAAGAAGGAGAACCTTTGCCATCTACTTATAGAAAAAGAACGGCCAAGTGTCATTACCTGTCATAATGACTATGGTTGTGAAAAAGCGCGGGAACGTTTGACGGGATTGACGGTCTTTTCAAACAAATAAAACTAAAAAATATTTAATTGTTGCAATTTGTATATAATTTGTATAAAAAAGGTGTAAATAATCAATATTTCATTGTTGTAAATAAAATAAAACTGTAAATATGGGGAAGAAGAGTGGGCGAAAACGAAAGAAAAAACTTGAAGACGGGAGTGGAGGCGAAGGTGGAGAGTCCGACTTCAGTGATACCTGCTCCACGAAGTCCCTGGAAGAAAAAATGGAAGAGGATAAGTACAAAGATTTTAGAATCCCAAATTATGTTCGGTTTTATCCAGAACAAGGCGGCAATTTCGAATATGTTGTATTCATAGAGAGTACGAAAAGTGACCAACCTATAGGCAACCGTGACATGATGTCATTGGCTAATTGTTTAAAGAGATACAACAAGGGCGTCAAACAATTGCAAAGAATTAACAAACACAAGATTGGAGTAATTTTTGAGCGGCCAGGCCTGGCTAATGCGGCACTACAAAATAAAAAATTTTTGGACGCTTACAGTTTGGCTGCCAGCATCCCTGCGGCGGCCAGCGAGGTAACAGGAGTAATTACACATGTACCAATAGATTTATCAAATGAAATGATTTACTCCGCACTGACTACAACCAAAAATATTGTGAGTATTAGGCGATTCATGAGAAGGTCAAAGATGGATAATGGGCTAATCAAATTAGAACCCACAAAAACAGTTTCAATTACTTTTTCGTGCCCGGTGCTTCCTGAAAGCGTCGATCTCAACAGCTGGCGCTTCGAGCTGCGTCCTTACATTCCTCCAGTGAAGCAGTGCCTCAAATGCTTGAGGTATGGGCATATTGCCAAATATTGCAAGAACTCCGAACGCTGCTCCATATGTGGTGAGTCTCATAATTTTAAATTCTGCTTGAAATCATCTGAAGAAGCCATCTGTTGTCACTGCAAGGGAAATCATGTTGCCATCTCATCACAATGTCCTGTTAAGAAAGAGAAAATACAATTAAATAGAGAAAAAGCTCAAAGCAAAACATATTCTGCTGTATTAAACGAGAAGTCATTCCCTCCTCTGAAACAAAATCCCATTGAAATGCTAGCTTCACTCCTGAATTCTGATCAAATACTGAATATGGTTGTTGAGTCTGTTGTTAAATTGATAACAATGAATAAAACTAATGATACAATTATTTCCACTCAGAGTATTAAAGATACTCTCTTAGAAACAATTAAAAAAAATAAGAAATAAATTATTTAATTTTTTTTATGGATATTTTAAGAATAGTTCAATGGAATGCTCAGAGTTTACCTGCACATAAATATTTATTATTAAATTTTTTGCAAGAGTATCAGATTCATGTAGCTTTAGTATGTGAAACATGGCTAAAGCCTCACATTCGTTTTAATATGAAAGGTTATAATATAATTAGATTAGATTCTGGTACAAGACATAATGGTGTAGCCATTTTAGTTCATAATAGTTTACAATTTGCTAAAATAGACACTTCTTTTGATGATTCAATTCAAAATATAGCTGTGCGATTGCAGTATGGCAACAAAGAAATTTCGCTTATGTCCTTGTATAGTCCTGGTAATTGTGATGTTTCATTTTCTAAAATAAAACTTAATAATTTAATTTCTAATTTACCGGGCCCTTTGTTGATTGCCGGCGATTTTAACGCACGGCACACAGCATGGGGTTGTAGTAATATTGATACACGTGGTCGTGATATTCTTGAAAGCATCGACGACAATAACTTGGTTCTTCTGAATGATGGTCAGTTGACAACTGTTGGTTCTAGTAGATGGCAAAGGAATGCTTTGGATCTTACTATGGTATCACCTTCTCTGGCATTGCAATGTGAGTGGTCGGTCCATGACGACCCTATGGGCAGCTATCATTTACCTGTAATTATAAACATCACTATTAGTAATAATAATAATGATTCATCTGATTATCTTACACCTCCTACTTCTTACAATTTTCGTTTAGTAGACTGGCAAAAATATAGCAAAAACGTTGATTACTTATTACAAAATTTTTACATTGATCAAACTAATCTGTGCGGGACAAAACGACAGATTGTAAATAGATAGTTATAGATAAGATAATGTTGTTGTAAATAAATGCTTTATTTTTTGTTCTTTTATTACCTTTGATAATTAGGTAGGCTTAGGTATTTATTTGTTTGTATTCGCTTCGTATTTCGTTCGTATTATTTCGCATTTCGTTTTGTACTTCGTTATAGTTTTAAGTTCTCATTTGTGTATCGTTTTATTATTGTTTGTATATTGTTTGTAAATAAGTTTGATAAATAAAGTTTAGCAGTTTGGTTCGTTTCATGTAGAAAATTGCCTCGCCCAAACAGAATTCGATTAGAGAACGCGCGCAATTGTCCTACGCGCGATAGCGCTAGTAGTGGGCGGGGCAAAAAATATATATAAAGCGGCGCCAACTCGCTGCGGCACGCATTCGATACGCAGCCGTCTCCGACTTAACAACTAAGAAGAGTTTTATTTCTTGGACCATTCGCTTATCTGGAACCCTCATCGTTTCGTTGCTACGTACACAAACGGGCCATACCACCAATCGTCATTCGTCATTCGTCATTACGGTGGTGGTCCGGTACATGCTGGTCCTCCGAGTGCCGGATAAAAGAAGAAAATGGTTCTAACAAGAAAGGAAGCGGAGAAGCAGAAAGCAGCAAGCACCTCGGGGGAGCAAGGGCCGGCCAGGCCAATCGTTCATGAAGACCCCCCCGAGTCACCGGCTATGCCGCCCATCGAGCAAGAAAAATCGAAGAAAACGTCGCGCGCCTCCACATCGAAAACTCTACGTGCGCAGCGTATCGCGGAAGCAAAGGAAGATATAGCGAAAAAGAAGCTGGAATTGGCGGAGGCGCGGTTAGAAAAAATCCAAGCCGAGGAGACCGAAGATTCCGAAATGTCAGATATCGAACAAGACACCGTCGCCGTCGAGACTTCACGGGCCCGCGTCGAAAAGTGGATGGACGCCGTCGAACCACTCGCTGTGAAGAATTCTCCGCGTATAGAAGATGAAGTTCAGAAGATTCCGACATCAGCTCCAATACCTACGCCTCCAGTAAAGAAGACAAAATCCGAAAAAATCGAAGTATCGGAGCTAACCGCTGCACTGCTGGCCGCCGCTCAAGCCCTAACCCCAAGAACCGCACCTGCCCCGGTGATACGACAGCTACCGAGCGCAGACCTGCCGACATTCAACGGGGCGCACACGGAATGGCTCAATTTCAAAATGGCATACGAAGACCTCTCACCGCATGGCAGCGCAAGGGAGAACACAGCCAGACTGCGACGGGCGCTGAAGGGACGCGCCAAGGAAGAAGTCAACAGCCTCCTCATCGTGGCCGCCAAACCAGAAGAAATCATGCGCGCGCTGGAGAACCGCTTCGGACGACCGCACACCATCGCGCAGCTGGAGTACGAGAAGTTAGAAAACATTCAGCGGCCCACCGACGCAGCAAAAGACGTATGCGCGTTTGCGAACAAAATTCAGAACACCGTTGCGGTACTCTACGCTCTGGGGGAAGAGAATTACTGCCATCATCCGAAGATACTCAAGGGCCTCGTGGAAAAGCTAACGCCGGCGCTGCGGTACCGGTGGTACGATTACCGCAAGAAGACGGACAAGAAAGCAAATCTCGACATGTTCAAGAATTTCATCATCGAAGAAGCCGAAAGCTGCCGAGAATTCGCACCACCTGAGAACATCCTGTCTGAAGATACACCACCGCCACCGCGCCAGCGTCCGATCCACCGAGCTAATGCCACCATCGAGAAGAAATCGTTTGAAAATAAGAAGCCAGCCGCATGCATTATGTGCGAACAATCGTCGCATCCCGCCTACGAGTGCAACGTGTTCAAGAATGCCGACAGCAACGGAAGATGGGAGCTAGCTAAAGAGAAGAGGCTCTGCTTTCGCTGCCTGGGACACAAATCATTTTCACATCGCTGCAAAACGAAGAGCTGCAATGAAAACGGATGCATCAAGACACATCATCGCATGCTGCACTACGAACCGAAGCAAGCTCCGAACACCAAAGAAAAGAGCGAGACAGAAACAGTCGCGCACACAACGAAACACATCTCAAGCACGTACCTGAAGATCGTTCCAGTTCGAATCTCCGGCGCTACGGGCCACATAGACACGCACGCTCTCCTAGACGACGGGTCCACCGTGACATTGGTCGACGCTCACATCGCATCGAAGATAGGCGCCGACGGACCCGCCGACCCGCTCTCCATAGAAACAGTATCCGGGAAAGAGAAAGATATATCGTCGCGTCGTGTCACACTACAGCTACGTGGCCACAACAGCAAGACTTTCGACGTGCGAGCGAGAACGATAGATCGTTTGCACTTTTCATCGCAAACTATTTCGAAGACTGACGTCATCAATGCCGCGCACCTCCGGGACCTCGACAGATGCATTTCTTATGAAGAAGCGAAGCCCTCTCTACTCATCGGTCAAGACAACTGGCAACTACTGATCGCCGAGGAAGTTCGACGCGGCAATGAAAATCAGCCGGCGGCCTCTCTCACGCCGCTGGGCTGGGTGCTGCATGGAGCTACGACACGAAGCCTCGGTCAACAAGTACACTACGTCGCCCACGTGACCGACCAGCCAGCAGTCGACAGCATAGATGACCAGATGAAGCACTTCTTCTCTCTCGAATCACTCTGCATCCAGCCAAGAAAGACACGAGCCGACCCCGATGAGCTCGCGCTACATCAGCTGGAGAAAAACACCGTCGAGAGGGGGGAGGGGGGCTACGAAACATCGCTCCTGTGGAAGAATGACGTAGCGCTGCCGAACAACTACGAATGCGCACTGAAACGAATGATCGCCACAGAGAAGAAAATCGATCGCGAACCGCAACTTCAAGAAAAATACGAGAAAAATATCGAAGCGCTTATAGAAAAAGGTTACGCCGAGGAAGCACCGAAGCAATCGACGCCCGGCCGAACATGGTACCTGCCTCATTTCGCCGTGCTACATCCAGCGAAGCCAGAAAAAGTTCGTGTGGTTTTCGACGCCGCAGCCCGCTACGCCGGCACATCGCTCAATGACCACCTGCTAAGCGACATCAAAACTGAAGACCGCGACGCGCTTCGCTTCCTGTGGCGCAATCACCGGCGGGAGGGACCCCCGCAAGAATATCGTATGAAGTCAGTCGCCGACGACGACACCCGCAACGTCCCACCCAACTTCGCCGCTACGCATCGATGGTTCATCGGCCCCGCCTTCCTATATCAAGAAGAGGACGCGTGGCCACAAGAAAAAGCGAGCAAAATCGAAACAAACACCGGCGAAGAAAAGGTGCACGCTATCGTCACATCGATCGCAAACAACTCGTTATTCGAAGCATTACCGAAGATAGAACGTTTTTCATCGTGGCTGCGCCTCATACGAACAACGGCGCGCGTACTACAGTTCATCGACCTCGTCAAGACAGCGAAACACCAAGTCAACTACAAGCGAACGAAACATCGGCCTGAAAAAGATCCGCAATGGCGCCATCTAGCGACTACAAGCAGTAAGAAGAAAGCCACGCCCACCGCTCCGTGTCGCACGCCCGGTGCCACGCCCACCTTCATCGAACTGGACGCAGATTACACGCGACGAGCCGAACAGCTGTGGATACGCAATTCACAACAACAATCGTTCCCGGCCGAAATCGCAGCACTGCGCGCCAACCGACCGCTGCCGGCCGACAGCCGACTGAAACCGCTGGCCGTGTACATCGACGACGCGCAAACACTCCGCCTGAAATCAAGAATCGCCGCCGCCGCCGACGTCCCGACATCACAAAAGGAGCCGAGCGTCATCGACGGCGATCACCCGTTCACCAAGCTGTACATCGCGTGGGTTCATCGTCAACTAGCCCACAGCAGCACCGAGGCGGTGGTAAACGAAGTTCGTCAACAACATTGGGTGCTGCGCCTCCGACCGACCGTCAAGCAAATCGTCAACAGCTGCCTGCCCTGCCGGATCCGAAGAGCGCGACCCGCCGCGCCCCCTACCGGCGATCATCCGTACAATCGATTGGGACACCACCAAAGGGCATTCACCTTCGTCGGCCTCGACTATTTCGGGCCTCTAACTGTCACCGTCGGGCGCCGCCACGAGAAGCGCTACGTGGCCCTCTTCACGTGCCTGACGACGAGGGCGCTACACCTAGAAATCGCAGCCAGCCTGAGCAGCGACTCCGCGGTGATGGCGCTGCGCCGCTTCATCGCGCGGCGCGGCTGCCCCGCCGAAATCTACTCGGACAACGGCACCAACATGCACGGTGCCGACAAGGAGCTCCGGGAGGCGCTACAAGAAGAATCAGCGAAGCGCGCAATACGATGGCGCTTCATCTGCCCGTCTAGCCCGTTCATGGGCGGATGCTGGGAACGTCTCGTCAAATCCGTCAAAACCGTCCTGCAACGCGTGCTGCACGAGCGGCACCCTCATGAAGAATGTCTCCACACCCTCCTGGCTGAAGCTGAATACATCGTGAACAGCCGTCCGCTCACTCACGTCTCCGTGGACCCGGCTGACGAGGAGGCGCTGACACCGAACCACTTCCTCATCGGGGGCTCAGCGCGCACGCCACCATCTGGCACGTTCACCGACACCGACCTGAGCAGCAAAGCCGACTGGCGCCGCGCGCAGCGCCTCGCTGACCACTTCTGGGCGCGCTGGGTGCGCGAATACCTGCCTGAGCTGCAACACCGGCGGGAGCCCCATGGACGCGGGAAGCCGCTCGCTATCGGCGACATCGTGCTCATCGCCGACGGCAACCTACCCCGCAACATATGGCCCCGGGGCATCGTAACCGCCTTACACCCGGGCCCCGACGGCACAACGCGCGTGGTGGACGTGCGAACGCGCAACGGCGTGCTCCGGCGACCGACCAAGAAGATCGTCGTGCTACCTCCGACTGACGTGCCCGCACCGGAGACTACTACGGACACCGCGGCGTCCGTACGGCGGGAGATATGTGCGGGACAAAACGACAGATTGTAAATAGATAGTTATAGATAAGATAATGTTGTTGTAAATAAATGCTTTATTTTTTGTTCTTTTATTACCTTTGATAATTAGGTAGGCTTAGGTATTTATTTGTTTGTATTCGCTTCGTATTTCGTTCGTATTATTTCGCATTTCGTTTTGTACTTCGTTATAGTTTTAAGTTCTCATTTGTGTATCGTTTTATTATTGTTTGTATATTGTTTGTAAATAAGTTTGATAAATAAAGTTTAGCAGTTTGGTTCGTTTCATGTAGAAAATTGCCTCGCCCAAACAGAATTCGATTAGAGAACGCGCGCAATTGTCCTACGCGCGATAGCGCTAGTAGTGGGCGGGGCAAAAAATATATATAAAGCGGCGCCAACTCGCTGCGGCACGCATTCGATACGCAGCCGTCTCCGACTTAACAACTAAGAAGAGTTTTATTTCTTGGACCATTCGCTTATCTGGAACCCTCATCGTTTCGTTGCTACGTACACAAACGGGCCATACCACCAATCGTCATTCGTCATTCGTCATTACGGTGGTGGTCCGGTACATAATCCATTAAAATGTTATTCTGATTTGGTTGCGTTATTAGATCTTGCATTGCAGCAGTCAGCTATTATCAGCAATAGGTCTTTCTCTGTTGACCAATCAAATCAATCGGTTAGGAAATTTCAGTCCAGAATCCGCAAAAAACGTATACCACTACCATGGTGGAATAAAAATTGTGCAAAAGCAGTAGAAGATTGTAAAAAGGCATATATTGAGTTTAAAAACAGTCTTACAGAAGAAAGTTTTCTTAAGTTTAAAAGGCTACAAGCTGTTAAAAAAATTGTTTTAAAAAAAGAAAGAAACTTAAGTTGGCTTTCATTATGTCAGTCACTAAATAGATCTACACCCATATCTAAAATCTGGAGGATTGCTAAGAGGTTTAATGGTCAACCTGTTTCTTTTAAAAATGTTTATACAGATTGGATTCCAGAATTTCTTAAAAAATATACACCAGATACTGTTGAGGCCCCTTTACAATATGTAAATAGTATTAATCCTGTACGTAATAGTAATTATTTATTAGCACCATTTAATTTTCAAGAATTTAAAAATGCAATTTTTTCACGACGAGATACAGCACATGGCCTCGATGGTATTCCTTATAAAATGTTAAAACATACTACAGATAATGCCAAAAATATCATTTTGAAAGTTTATAATTTGTTGTGGTCTACCTCTGCCATACCTCTGGATTGGAAAAAGGATTGTCTGGTTCCTATTCTAAAACCGAACAAAGATAAAACCAAAGCAAATTCATATCGGCCAATAGCTTTAACATCATGCATGGGAAAAGTGTTTGAACAACTTCTTAAACAAAGGCTTGAATTCTTCATTGAAAGTAATCATCTTTTACCTTCAAATCAGTTTGGTTTTCGTAGGGGTAGATCCTCTAGAGAGAGTATAGCACATCTTCAACTTGATATTTTTGATTCTCTCAAACAAGATAATGTTCTTATTGGTGTCTTCTTCGATGTCGTTGGTGCTTTTAATAATGTGAATCACCATATTTTAGCTGGTGAACTTCTTTCTCTTGGTATTCCTGAAAAATTGGTTAATTGGATTTTTGAATTTTTGCATGGTCGTGAGGTTTATGTGAAATCAAATAATCAGTTAATTGGACCAAGATATTCATACAGGGGTGTGTGTCAAGGGGGCATATTATCCCCATTGATATATATACTATATGTACATAAATTGAATTACATATTAGGTCCACAAGTAAAAAATTTGCAATTTGCTGATGACTTAGTTATTTACTTCTCTGGATCTGATATTCGACAAGTATCCTCTATAGTTAATTCTGCTCTTAAAAAATTAAATAATTATTTCAGTTACCTAAACTTAGATGTAAGTCCAGAAAAGTCTAAAGTTGTTGTGTTTGGTGAATGTGATTTTGATGTTGATATTGTATATAATAATATTAGTCTGCCATTGGAAAGTGAAGTCAAGTTCTTGGGTGTCATATTTGCTAATAACCTTTCTTGGAATAAATATATAGAATATTTGCTGGGTAAAGCCTATAAGGCATTCAATGTCATTAAAAGTTTATCAAAAATTGATCCTAAAATTCTATTAATGTTGTATAAATCAATTGTGAGGAGTCATTTTGAATATGGCTTTTTTTGTTTTGGGTCTGATCCCAAATTAGTAAAAAAATTAGATATCCTGCAGAATCATAATCTGAGATGCATTACTGGTGCTATGAAGACTACTCCCATTAACTCTTTGCAGGTGGAATGCAATATACCTCCACTTCAATTCAGATTCAAATTTTTAAAATCAAAGTTTTTGTTAAAACTACTTTCACTGTCTACTCATCACCTACTCAGAAAAATTGAATTTCTCTATACAACATATTCTCCTTTGAATGTACCCCGAATCCCCTATCTGTTTCATGACTTCTCGGATATCGTAGAGTTCAATCAGCAGTATAACATTCATAAAACTGAGAATAATTGGATATGTTACACAGGATCTTATGATACACATTTTTGTGACCTGAATATCCACATTCACCCTGATTTAAAGAATAAAGAAGAAGTATATGAAATTACTGATAATTTCCCTCAGCATAGACATATCTATACAGATGGTTCCAAAAATAATGATAATGTTTCGATGGCTGTTTACATACCTTATTTGAAAACGGGTCATGGTATTAAACTCCCGGGCCAAATGAGCATATTTTCCGCGGAGTGTCTTGCTATTCTTGCTGCGCTACAGTTTATTGAGGAGAACACCCAAGAATGCACTCAATGGTTAGTCCTAACAGACAGCATGAGCTGTCTCAAAGCTTTGCAAAATACCAGATTTGATACCGGATGTAACTATATTCTACAAGATATTAAAACAACCTACTTCAAGCTCAAAAGTAATAATATTGATATAGTTTTTATGTGGGTTCCGTCGCATATTGGAGTATCTGGAAACGAAAGTGCCGATAAGTTAGCTAGAGCCATTACAAATGACGCCGCAAATGTCAACATTGACATTAAAAATGTTGCTATACCGTACTCTGATTTACTACCAAGACTTAAACTTTTGTCAAAACAAGACTGGTCCACTCATTGGCAAGAAACTCTAACAGTAAAAGGAACTTGGTATGCGAAGATTAATAATGTTCTTGGCTGTCGTCCTTGGTTCACAAAATCAGCAGAATACCATAGCAGAAAGTTTTATACTATCCTAACACGCCTGAGATTTGGACACTGTCGATTTAACTCACATTTACATAGAATGCGTATTATCACATCTCCAACATGCACTGAATGCAATTTAGGTGTGGATCAGACTCTTAATCATATATTTTTTGATTGCCCTGCTTACAACATTCAGAGATTAGTCCTGGTGGACAGATTATTAGAAATATATAAGACATCTAATAGCATCCCGCGCGACATTCAAGACATTCTCACAAATCCTGAAACTTATAAGGATTTATACAACTTTGTTGTATCATCGGATTTGGAACTATAAACATGGATAAGACTTTGAAGATTTATATCACACTGAAGATGACAAGGAAAATGGAATAGGAAGTGGCTACGGCCTTATATAACCCGGACACAGAAAAAGAAAATTGAAGAAGTGGCTTTGGCCTTACATTACCTGGACACGGAGAAAATAATAATTAAAGAAGTGGCTTTGGCCTTACAAAACTCAATTACAGAAAAATGAAATCTAGAGGCTGGAATTCTTGTAGTTGAAATTATTTTAAATAAGACAATGGCTGTATGGCTCTGCCTTTGCCTTTCCCAACTGACGGGAAGAAGATATTAAAAAAAAAAAAAATGACTATGGTTGTTTGTAAACAAATAAGTTATAGTTAATATTTCTTCTATTTTATTCATTTAATCCAGTTGTGACGGTTCTAACCTACCTTCTTAATTTGCCGCAATAATTTTTGAGGTGGTGAAATTATAATAAAAATGCTTACCAGTGGAAACTCAGCTGAAAAACTTTGTAAAAACTGACACGCCCAATCTACCCAAATTCAAAATTGCGAAATGTATTGTGTCTATTTTGGATGTAGGCTACATGGATGAAATTGTAACGATCGCTTGTGGACTGATAAATTTGCAGGATAACATAATAAACATTGTGAAAATATGTGCATACTTTATTTCTATTTAAAAACATTTAATAGTAGGGATGTGGAAAAAATTACTAGATAAGTTCATCGATGTACTCCGATATATCGATAGATGTTTTTACAATAATTTTTCCAAAAAAATTTTTTTGTAATTACGTATGGATTCTAATAGTCGACACTATTTTGTCACTGGAGCATTTTGATTTTTTCCTACTTTTGAGTCTTAAAAATCATCGTAAAATTCGTCAAATCGAGCCAAAATTTCACGTAGGGGTTTATTTTGCTATTTTTTATGGTTTACAATACCTTAAAATTAGAATCCATTACTCAGTCATCATCCCATTTCATCTTATTTTTTTCTGATAAATATTACCTATATCGATATTTTTTCACTTCCACCTTCCACCATCCCTAATGCCAAGTTCATTGTCAAAATTGTCTTTGCCCTTTTTTCTTTTTTTTATTATGGCTGGGGGATCTGTGTGTGATGACGTCATATGAAGGTCATTTGAAGGTTAAAGCTTTTTATTGAATATTATAAATATCTTTAAAAATATAGAATTATTTTTAAATTTAATCAGTAGACACAGTACCGAAAGCTTATTCCTCGAAATGGTTTTGAGATTTCCAGTCATGTTCAAAAAGTTATCAAAGCCAATTAAGTGTTAATTGATATTATTATTAATAATTATTATTTTATTTCACAAATGTAATAAACAATAGACGAAAAAGCGACGGAACGCAGGGTGAGATGGGCATAGAAAAAACTCTACTCGTTTTCCTCTATTATTCATACTTTAAACGAAAGTATTAAATAAAAATATATTTATAAATATATCGAATAAACATGAAATATTATATTATAATATATACTGAACATATAAAATTAAGTATAAATAATATAAAAGTATAATAGTGTAATATACAAGCAACTTTTGACTTGCACCAGTACTAAAATAGTAGGAAAACTTTGACCGTGAATATCTTTTTTCTCCCAGGGAATTTCGGCAGGTTGTTTTACAATAAAATGAAGGTATTTATAAGTACGATAAAAATCGGTAATGGTCATATTCCTACAACTGACTTAATTTTTTTTATGTTGGGGACGCTACTATTACTCATTGTCCTTTATCAGTAACATTATATTGCGTAGTTTTACATTATTATTTTCTATCGAAGAGGTGATGCTTATCATGTCATTAGCGGCCGCCCGCGACTTCGTCTGCGTGGAAAGTTTTTTTATTTCCCTCGGGAACGATACGTTTTTTCGGGAAGAAAGGGACCCTATGTCCTTCTCTGTACCCCTGGCAACGTGTATGTAAAATTTCATGATGATCGGTTCAGTAGTTAAGACGTGAAGAAGTAACAAACCAACAAATAAACAAACAAACGGACTTGTGCATTTATAATACTAGCGGCCGCCCGCGACTTCGTCTGCGTGGAAAGGTTTTTTGCTATCCCTCGGGAACTATACTTTTTTTCGGGATGAAAGGTACCCTATATCCTTTTCTGTACCCCTGACAAGGTGTATGCAAAATTTCATAATGATTGGTTCAGTAGTTAGGACGTGAAGGCGTAACAAACAAACAAACAAATAAACAAACAAACAAACGGACTTTCGCATTTATAATATTATAGTAAGGATTAGTAAGGATAAGGATTACGAGGTTATTGTAATAATTTAAAAAAAAAATTGGGTAACGGTATTAATACATTCCACGGTTATGGCATGGCAATTCATTAGAATATTATCAATACCACCCATACCCATTACTAGTGACTGTTGTGTGAAGTGTTGAAATGTAATACCTATTCCAAGATTTACACGAAAAATATAGAATTTGATCATTTTGTATTAATTTTTATTTATTGCAGACTAAAATTAAAGGTTCCTGAAACACACGAATGTCAAATATACTTTTTGATCTATCAATATAAGCATGGATCAATGATAGAAGCAAAACACTAGCACTGGCTACCTAGCCAGTGTGCGCTTTTATAATTCTCGACGGCCCGGCACGGCACGGCCCGGCACGGCACGGCTCGGCACGGCAGCGGCGACGCCGAAAGACGCTTTTATAATTTCTGCCGTTGCCGGCCGTTGGATGTTCAACATAGAACACTCATAGCGAAGAAGTTACTATTTGTACATTGTACAGTAGTGTCGTGGTACCTACTTTTTACTTTAGAATAATATAAAGAATAAAAGTTGACCTTCTCTCTCTAGATATTTGTTATCTTTATAATTATTTCATAAAATAATGTTTACCAATTATACAACGTGTAACAGAAAGGAGGTATCAACTCGAAAGGAAGTCAATGTACTCGTGAATCTGAACACTTCCAACAGAAAAAGATTTCAAATCGAAAATACAATTTTGGACTCTCCATAGAAAATTTGAATTTGCCGCCAACATTTTATATAGGGAGGGACATTCAAAAAATATTTTTTTTCTGTTGGAAGTTTCACGAGTACATTGACCTCCTCTCGGGTTGATATCCCCTTTTTGTTACACGTTGTTTAATGATTATATTACAATGTAGGTAGGTAGTAGGTACTTACTTAAATGATAAATAAATCTTTTAAAAATCAAAGAATATATTATATGTAGCTGGTTTTCATTACGTACCTACTTACCAAGATAGGTAGGCATCTACACAACACATTATTTAATTAAGTAGGTAACTAGCTACTTAAGTAATATCTAGGTAATTATTTGTTGAGATAGGTTTGGTAAGTCCCCTATTAACGGTGTTTCCACCGCTGTAAGTACCTAGATATCGTTCCGATCAGTATCGAAATAACTGTTTGTCGGAATATTACCTATTTGTTGATTTTGATCTTGTTTGTTTCCACAATCATACATAGGTACATGGCATACCAACAACAACACATTAACGATATTACGCTAATATACTGGTTGTGCCCTTTATACACGCTGTATATTCTTTGCTCTGGACTCACACTCACACATATGAATCCTTGTAGCTACGCACTACATCGTAAAAGTTCGACGGCAGCGTAGGATTTGGCCGGCACGGCCCGGCACGGCACGGTTTGCCGGTGCCGTTGAGGAAATATAAAAGCGTCTCCATATGATTCCATACATTTCACTTCCCTGTTGTGCCGTTGGACGCCTGCCGGGCGGTGCCGTGCCGGGCCGTTGAGAATTATAAAAGTGCACAGTGTAACCAGTGTTGCCGATTACGAAAGGCCGATCACAACTACCCGAATGCTAAGCCTTCATTCCCAATTTTGGGAAAAGATAACTATGTAATACCTTTCTCTTTGGTAATACCCGTTACTTTTGTACATTTGTTAAGTCGAAGAATAAATTCACTTTGATACGAACGAAAGTGAGCTGAAGTGGGTGACAGTGAGCGAATTTCGGAAAAACAAATGAATGTCGGGAAAACAAGTAAAGGTCTAAAAACATTTTCTAATGATCTGTAGTAAAAAAAACAGGTGCAAGCTATTTTCGACCTTATTGACGTGCTGATCTGATTTCAACTTTATGCTGTTTCATTAAAAACTGTTATTTTGATAAATGTCAATAACGTTGCAAATCGCTTGCGCCCGTTTTTTAACTTCACTAGTTAAAATACAAAATACTTTTCAATTATCAACCACAGAAACTATTATATCCTGTTGGAAACTGCTCCTTTATGTTAAATTTGCGTAGTTTTTCTGAATAAATCAGCAAAAGAGGAAACGTTATTTTTTGTAACTTTTTAGTAATTTATATTTAATTTATATTTAATTTTAGGGAGATTTACTACGACTGATGGGGTCATTCACAACAACTAATATACTGAAAAAATCGACTCACCCGTAGCTTTTCAAACGGGATATGAACCCGCCTGCTGACTATCTAAAAATAAACTATTTAGTGACCGGTTTCATTCCACATACATTGCTACTTTTCTTTGGTATGTTTTTTTTAATCCAAAAAGAAGTAGCAATGGATCACTATCATCTATGAATTGCAACCAGTCGCTAGGTGTTTTTTAATTAGATAATCAGCCTGCCGCACGCTGAGGAATCCAGCCCTATTAAGTTACCGAGTTGCTATCGCTAGTAGGTTAATTTAAGTTTTATAGTACATTTTATGCCGGGTCCATAGCGCGTGTTTTGCTCTACACAATCAACAAAATATCTCAACATTCAACAAAACATCTCAACATTCAACAAAATCCTCATCTGTTTTTTTTAATAATGAGATGTTTTGTTGAATGTTGAGATATTTTATTGCAAAACACGCACTATGGACCCAGCATTAATTTATTCGCTGCACCGATATTTCATCAATGTGAGGACGTACCCTCGGCATTCCATTATAACATAAATTATATAATTAACAACCTCTCTTACAGAATGGCAATAGCTAAATAAGGTTCGTTTTAGGCATGCCACTCCAATAAATATGAAAAAATGTTCATGTTCAGACACATCTTGGGCCAGATATAGAAGATATCCCTACTAACATTATTAATGTGAAAGTTTTGATGTATTAAGGTAGATGTACCATATTGCGTAAGTGTACTGAATTCCGTAAGTTTTCGGTTTAGGCCCAAAAATAAGAAAACTACTAATTGTTTTAAAAAGATATGTAATTACCTATCAATTGTAAACATTACAGCGTCAGTTACACGGTAAAAAGAACTGAAAACATCGTGGATTCAGTGTGAGTCGTCTCCTTATGTCAGTCAGCGCCAAACCGCCATAATGGTAGTGCATGTGTTGCGTACTCGCAAGCTGCCGCTCGGATTCGATCGGGGCGGACGTTGGGGGAATCCCTGATTTGTTGGGCGCGTTCCTTTCCGTAGCGTAATTGTATGGCCACCATGTGGCCCACATAAGTATTTCATCCGGCCAGACGTCAAAACTTTAGACCACATCAATAGAATATATTGCGCAAATAATTTGTTAGTGACGAATGAAACTGACTAGAGCTGCGCGGCCGTTTTGATGTTTACATGATTAGTGAATGAAACTGACAAAAAATCTTGCTGTGCGGTTTTTTTTTACTGTAAACAAACAAGATTAGTGGACGAAACTGACTAAAAATCGCGCTGCGCGGCCTTTTTTTCTGTAAACAGGCAAGATTACAAACATAGTGGATGAAACTTTACTGAAAATCGTGCTGCGCAGTTGTTTATTTTCACTATAGACAGACAGGGATAATTACAAGATTAGTGGACGAAACTGACTAAAAATCGTGATGCGTGCACGTCCGTAAAAAAGTGTTAAGCAAAGGGGCCCCGAGTATTATATTGGCCCCAGACAGGGTTAATCCGGCTCTGACAAACTGATTGAGTACCGTTTCAAGTTACTTCAGTTAGTTTTTAGCTAGTTAATTGTAATTTACTGATTACTGCAATTACCTACCTTCACAAATTATCCGTTATTACGTAACGATAACGGAACTGAGGAATATATGGTGATTTTGTTTTTGTAATTTGCCAGGAACCGAGATAAGTTAACGAAAAAAAGCATATTTAAGCTAATATCTTGCTGATTTGAATATAATTCCTTTTGGGATGAACACAATAAAAGCACTCGGAACTCGTGTAGATTATAAGTTATTTTTGACATGCAGTAAAAATTGACAAAGAAATGAAGCGTTGTATCCAAAAATCTGTTGTTGTGTTGTTGTTCACCCCATTTGACGGTATTCGTGTACACATCCCTAGCCGGATGTAGAAGGTAGATGTAAGATGTCAAATAGATGTAATCTAATCTGTGGTGATGTAAAGTTCGTCGTTCGTTCGTACGTCCGTCCCATCCGTCATCTGTCATTCATTTTTTATCTATAATATAAATTTTACAAATTGCTAATTTTACCGTGGTTTTACCCAAAAATCTGTGTTTTGGTGCTAATACTCTAAAAGTATCGTGCAAATAAGTGGTTCTCTTTAAAGACCTTATCCAATTACGTAAGTATGAGCTATTTTAATAGATTGAAACTGTAGCTATAAAACATGATAAGCCGTACTACTGACTTCGGCAGGGTTGCGATTGCGAGTCACGAAGCCGCTACATACCTATTGTGTTATTTTCGCGGCTATTTAGCTTGAGTCGCTGAACTTTCCTGGTTACTGATATCTGTATGCTTCATTAAAATAATAAAATGTATCACCAAAACCTGACTCTCCGACCAAAGTTAATAAAACTTAAGGGCGGTTCCTTGTCCTGTCGGCGTGGTCTTTGAAATTGTCGTTATGATTTAGCTACCTAAGTATTTCTGCATTCATCTTCCATTGAACAAACCTATATTACAGATTGGTTTGTCATATTATTTGAGGTTAGTGAGCTTCTAGAAAGTGCAATGAGAATCTAGCTAGGGGGTGCTATGTTTAAAAATAAGTAGTTTTTCAGTTGAAAATGTCTGGTGAACCAGAGGTCGCACGCACTCCTGAGGAAGGTGAGGAAACTGAAGAAGAAGAAATCAAATCTTCATACAGACCTCCCCCGGAGAAGACCATTGAAGAGATCCTAGCAGCTGACCAAGAAGATGAGTCTTTAAGAAAGTATAAAGAAGCACTTCTTGGTCAAGCACAGAGTGGACTTGTTATAGTAGGTATGTACTGTAAAGATCAACTTATAAATATTTGTTTTATCTGTGACGACATGTGTTATCCTTACTATATTATCAATGTGAAAATCAGTTTGTTACACCTTCACATTTTAACTACTCAACCGATCATCATAAAATTTTGTATACACGTTCTCATGGGTACAGAAAAGGACCTAGGGTACCTTTTGTCTACAAAAAAAGTATTGTCTCCATTGATAGCAAAAAAAAAATTTCCAAGCAGATAAAGTTGCGGGCGGTCGATTGCGGGATAGTAAATTATAAACTAACTTTGGCTCAGTTCTGTAATAGTAGGTAGCTGTTGAAAATACTGTACTAAATTGAACTGTGCTGTAATGTATCATGTATAAGAAAAAAAGTATTTGAATATCCATATTACAGGATGAAGTTGAGGCAAGATTTTGATGAAAATACAGTAATTTTGCTTTTATTGTTTTCTATAAGAATTTGTAATTTAGTCAAGCTGAAACTTGTGTGGAGATTGTGAGAATCAATGATGCAGTTTATTAATCAATTACTTATGTGAATTGTGAATAATAATAATCAAAAGTATTCTACACATATATTTATGTTGAAGCTAATGTTATTCACATCACATGGCTTATCAGCTTTAATCAGGCTATATGTCAGTGATAATGTTCTCGATATGAAAAAATGTGTATTAGCTTTATCTCATAGCAGATAACACCTTGTCAAATGATTAATAAATCTCCAATACTTCAAAACATAGAAACAGTAATTGAATAATGCAACTAAAATAATTCTATGATGCTGTTATGATAATTCCAATATTTTTAAAATAATTTTTCAAAGTCAGTTTTAATAAAATTGTGTTACAATTGCCTCCTCCTTTTTTGAAGTTGATTAAACTGCTGCTACTTTTCCCAAAATGTAGGTACTGCACCCACGTTATTGTGTAAAATTTACATCTTAAATAGATGAAATATTTAATTGAGATAAACTGCCAATAGATTTAAAAATGGAGTAGATATCAAAGGTATTGCGCTGGAACCTTGTCACATTAACATCCATGTCAATGTGATCCGCAACTAAAAATGTCATGAAACAAGAAAATTCTAATAGGTAATCAAATATAGTAATTATTGAATTATTATTTTTAATAAGATAGGGTCTAGGTATGTAAAAAATTTACAATTGTTTTTCGTTTTTGAGGTTAAAATAATGGCCGCTAGGAGCATCACCAATTGACGGGGATAGTACATTGAAATAAATTATATAAAAAATTCTTCATAATTCACGCTTCTTCTTATGGTGCCTCTCCTACTAGTGAAGGTTGGCAGTCAGTTCCGCATACTTGGTCTTGTCCTTGGCAAGGTGAAAGAGTTCGGTGGCACTTGTTATTCCCGGTAATAACAAGTATCATCCTAATGACTGTCAAACCGGTACTCCTCACCGTTGTGGAAGTGCTTAGTTCAAAGAATAATACTTACATTGAAATAAATTATATAAAAATTCTTCATAATAATGTTGTATGTACTTACACACAAGTTAAAAAGTTGAACTGTGAAAAATAGCTTATATTATGCAGGTAGGGCATGAAGATATTAGCAGAGTGAGAGTCCGCAGAGTGACAGACAGTCCCAGTATCATCTTTCTTCTAATGGTGCCTCTCCAACTAGTGAAGGTTGGCAGTCAGATCCGCATACTTGGTCTTGTCCTTGGCAAGGCGAAAGAGTTCGGCGGCACTTGTTATTCCCGGGAATAACAAATATGACCCTAAAGACTGGCAAACCAGTACGCCTCCTTGCTGTGGAAGTGCTTAGTCCAAAGAATAATGGCCACAAGAACTTACCTTTTATAGTTTCTACTGATAGCCAGTTTTGGCACATGACTGTACAGTTTTTTTTTTTATTTTATAAAACATACAGTTCAAAATGTTTTAAACAAGTAGTGTTTTTTTTATTTTTTACTTAAAATTTAGAAATTATATTTTAAAGGTCTAATTGACTTGATGTTTTAAAGTTTAAACCATAAATTTCAAGTCAATTAGACCTTTAAAATTTAATTTCTAGACTATTTTTAAATTCGCCTTAGAATCCTTAGTAAATATTTACAAAAATCAATCAGTTGATTTGATAATCTTTTTTTTATCTTTAATCAATACTGAACGCTTTACATACACCTTGTAGGTAAAAATCTATGTTCTGATGTTCATTATTAATAGGGGAAACCCTAATTTATAGGGTGGAGGAACTAGTTTTTGACAAGGACCAGTCTTTAATACTTTTTAAATCGGTGATAAAAAAGCTAATACTTAGCTAAGATTTGTCATCTTGGCAAAACGTATCCGATAAAAATACACTTTTATACTGTCATTTTATATGTTTTCAGCAAGATTTGCAGTTTTTAAACATATTTTTGGGAAAAAAGTGCACTTATTTACGAAAATTACCATTCATTATCAATTAAAACTTTAAGAGTTAAACCCTTTTTTTTTTTTTTTTTTTTTTTTTTTTTTTAACCGGAGAAACTGCTTTTACGCATCCCCCCCCTGGTGGTGAGCAGGAGGTTCGTATGTGAGGCTCACCAGGAGGGGGCCACTATTGCTGATGGCGCCAGTGGCCACCCTCCACGACCGCCTCCCGTGCTCCCACCCAGCCTCTAGTGGCTCGGTGGGATCACGGGAGGGGGGAATACTCACTAAAAACTCCGGCGCCTGCCCACTCGCCGCCAGTTGGTCACGGGGGTCCATTGTTGTCACTCACCCCTTTGACCCGGCGGTACGCCCGGCTGACCGGGCCTCCTCGCGGTTGGGAGATGGCCGGGCAAGTCTGGCCATCTCCCCAGACGGTTGAGACCGTGCAAGGCAGGCGATGGGTCACCCCCCACCGCCTGCTTGGTCCCATTTATAGTGGAATGTGGTGCGCGTAGCGCCTCCTTCGCCTACCCACCCGCCTGCGTCGGAGCCGGTTCGCGTGAGCTTCCTCCTCTCGAATCCGCTCCGATGCCTCCTTCTGCGACATGACTTCCTCGCAGAAGGAGACTACCGCTTCCCATGATCTCTCGGTGGCCAGCATGGCCCTTGCCACACTGGGCAGCGAGAGATCTCTCCCAATGACAGCAGCCAGAGCGCCGCGCTGCGGAGTCCAGGAAGGACACACCTCGAGGGTGTGCTGTGCACTGTCCTCCGCATCGCCGCACTCATAGCACTGTGGGGTCACCTCTCTTCTTATCCGATACAGATACTTTCCGAAGCACCCGTGCCCGGAAAGTACCTGCGTCAGCCTGAAAGTCAGCGACCCAAACCCACGGTTGCACCACTCTCCCAGTATCGGACGAATCGCTTCTACAGTACGCCTTCCAGCCGGATCCGATACGAGCTCTGTCTCCCAAGCCACCATTAGCCTCTCTTCCGCATTGCGACGGATGGCCAGCACTTCCTCCGGAGCCACTTGTTTTTTTCTAAATGTTTTTAAACTGTGTTTTTAAACTTAAAAAAAAACATCGATTTATTTCAAATTGTTATAAACACTGTTTAAACACGTGTTTTAAAACAACTTGTTTAATCATGCCAACCCTGAGTTCGAATCATCATATAATATTATTGTAAGCACACAAGGTGTTCAAAATATCTTACTACTCATTGTTTCATATTTATGAGCAGTCAGGGTGTCGCTCGTATCAATATGACGCTCTGACTGTACTAACATTATTGATGTAACTGATCTGAAATAAAAACTATTCGATTTGATTTGATAAAGATGGTCTCAAGGTCAACATCCATATCTGATGTGTCACTGACTTTTGTATTATAATCTGCCCTAATTAATACTGGTCACCTCTTATGTTCTTTCCTTAGAACCCAATGACCCTCGAAAGGTGATAGTGAAGAAATTGGCCTTATGCGTGGTGGGGAGAGATGATGTGGAACTGGACCTGTCTGGAGACCTCACAGACCTCAAGAAACAGGTAAGAAAGATGTCCCTATACTTCATTCCTATTTTTTTATGCACAAAAGGATAGTGCTTAGCCACCACCACACCTGACGTTAAGTGACGATAAGGCCGAAGGTGGAAGCGCACTGCACCAGGAATAATCCTCATCACTGAGGAACTGGCTTTCTTAGCTCTGACTGCCGGAACACGACAATTTTTAAAATTCTTGTTATTGGCGTCAGACTTAGGTAAGACGGTAGTAGCTAGTCAGGCGGACTTGACGAGGCGGTTTAAATCCTTACTATCCTTACTAATATTATAAATGCGAAAGTCCGTTTGTTTGTTTGTTACGCCTTCACGTCCTAGCTACTGAACCGATAATCATGAAATTTTGCATACACGTTGTCAGGGGTATAGAGAAGGACATAGGGTACCTTTCATCCCGAAAAAAGTATTCTTCCCGAGGGATAGCAAAAACCTCCCCACGCTGACGAAGTCGCGGGCGGCCGCTAGTCCAACCTAAGTAAAAGATAGGTGTACAATGCAATTAAATTGACAATAGACAGTGGTCTGCGGCAAATTCAGAGCAGTTGCAGTACAACGAAGTGTTTTTATCTATACAACCCGCGCAGATAAAGAATGGGATTAGAAATAGCGGTGTTCATATTGTTAAAACTATTTGCTAATAAGAACACTGGCAGTTTTCTAAGTGCTGTCTTGTATTTGAATTTTATAGACATCCGCTTGACACACTGTTGTTTTTAACCTTACTTTTGCTACCGCTGTTCATCACTATAAGGCTATTATAAATATATTTTATTTCCAATAATCTGCGTTTCACTGCAGGTTATGGGCCCAGTGCCTTTAACCTTGCAGGTCTAAAGTATCTCGCGCAAAAATGAGTGTAACACCATCAGCTGAAGATCGCCCTCGAGACCAGGGTGATAGCTATTATGCTGCCGTTCCTGCTCAGGTTGGACCAGCGGTTATTGCCAGCGGTGTGCCACCCATCCCAAAGTTGGAAGGACGTTCCAACTACGGAACCTGGAGTTTCGGCATGAAAATGTTCCTAGTCGATTGTGGCTTATGGAAGTGCGTCGAGTCACCAGAAACATTTGCAGCAGAGAGACCAGACTACAAAAGGTTAGATGAACAGACTCGAGCGAAAATTTGTCTAAGAGTAGCTCCACGTATCTACTCAACGGTAAAGTCTGCAAAGACAGCAAAAGAAACGTGGACCAAACTGCAGTGCCAGTATGCCGATGGAGGTCTCGACCGAAAACTAACTTTGCTCAGGCAGTTATTTAATACGAAGATGACAACCTTTGGTGATATGGAAAGCTATGTAAACTCCATAAGAGATTTGCAAGAGAAGTTACTGGAGATAGATGCTGGGTTGAGTGATGAGTTTGTGGGCGTGATAATGTTAACGGGATTAACAGAAGAATACAAACCCTTGATTATGGCGATAGAAAATTCCGGTGTACGGATCTCATCCGACTCAGTGGCCACGCGCCTACTAAAAGAAGATCTGAAGTTTCACCGTGAAGAATCATCCCCCTGTTCCCCAAGTGCATTAGTTTCGGCCGCTAACTCTAGCTCTAAATCAGTAAAGTGTAAATTTTGTAATAAGTTTGGGCATATAATTTCTCATTGTAGGAAAAGAAAACAACATCATAAAAATTCAAACATTGTTACAAAAACTAATATTACATCTGATGTAACACTTTCATCTTCTTTCACTCCATATTCTTCAGGTCATCAAAACAGTCAAGATTGGCTTTTAGACTCGGGAGCAACTTCACACATGTGTCACAATTCCAATTGCTTCCAGAGCTTGCATAAGAAGTTGAAACCAATCTTCGTTGCCAACAATGACCAGATTCTTTGTGAAGGATCAGGTACTGTGCGTTTGCCTCTAAATAGCGATAGTGATATGAGTACTATTTCAGATGTGCTCTATGTCCCAAAGTTAGCATCGAATTTGATGTCGGTGAGTTCTCTTGTTCGTGACGGCTTTGTCGTTTTATTTTCCCAGCGTGGCGCTACAATTTTGCGAAAAGAAAACTGTAAAGTTTCCGGACAAATTGTCGCAACTGCGTCTAATTTCAATAATTTGTACAAGCTTGACGTCTGCCACCAAACTAATTTAACAAATTGTTTACAAACAGCGTTGCTATGGCACCGTCGCCTTGGACATTTGAATCACAAAGCTGTCAACGTCTTGAAAAATAAACAAGTAGGCATAGACTTTAAAGACAGATTATCCGAACCGTGTGTGTCATGCATACGAGGTAAATTATCAAAGAGACCATTTATATCCTCTATGAAGGAGTCGAGTAATAAACTAGAGTTAATACACAGTGACATTTGTGGACCAATGAGTACGCATTCTTTTGGTGGTGCTCTATACAAGAACCTTATATATGACTCTGGACATTGCGTCACCTTTTGGGGCTTGAAGAACGAAAAAATAACCTTGAATGACGTCAACGATATTTTCCATCTCTTTCATTAGGGTGACAACAATGTTGTCCATTCGTAGGACAGTCACTACAAATAGGTACTTACTACAGACTATCAACTTATGCCTACGGCGTAAGTTTTTTGGACGACCAATCCAAACATTCAAAAGTGTTTAGATTCTAAACATTTAAATGTTTAGAATAGTTTAGATGTTAGTTAGTGCCAAAGTTTGTATGTTTGGGTATCTCTAAACGTACAAACATTCGCATTTAGAATATTACTGCATTTATAGGATTATTACTACTCTTGACCAACCATATTATAACCTTTCTATATATTCATTCAAACCCCCCTTTTGGCCAGCGGCGGCGCGCAACACAAAATATTTACTTAATGATTATTTTCGGTTGGCTCCTCTCCGGATGGACGATACTGTTTTGGAATGGTGGTCACACTGGGGGTCAAGTCTGCTATTGTTAACATCATATAATCGTGTTTCAATGGTGTTTGAACGGTAATGCTTTTTAACACAGTTCTTGATTCTTAAACCCAAAACTGAGACACAGTGTCTAACGGGTTTGGATTTTTAGGAAAATAATGTGTTTCAATTTTGGGTTTACAAAAACAAGAATTGTGTCAAAAAGCATTACCATCCAAACACAATTGAAACACGATTACGGCGTTAGTCACGATAATAGCAAACTTGACCCCTTGGTCCTGTACGGTCCGGCTGGTTAAAAGTCAAAACATGGAGATACGTGGTGAGGTTTAAGGGTGTGTCCCCACTTAGGTTCGCGAACCTCGCGCTCCGCGAACATCTGTTGCAGGTTCGCGGAGCGCAATGTGGACGCGCGGAGCGCGGAGCAAACGTCCGCGCTCCGCGAACCGCGCTCCGCGAACCACGCTCCGCGCTCCGTTCCCATGATCAAATAAGCTTTATTCATATAAACTTAATTATAAAGTACCTTTGTCTCCACAGTACTATTATTGTGTAATTAATAATGAGTGGCTAAGAAGGAGTAAAACTTTGAATAGACAATCATGCTTATGTACAGTCAGTAGCACGTCAGGTTGTACAAAGTGTCAAAAATTTTCAATTTATTTTGAACCTTGTCTTCGCAATGAGGGCTTTTCAAAATGTCAAAAAACTGTAGGCTCGATAGATGGCGTTGATAAAAATGTGTGTCAATGTATTTTTTTTACTAAGCTTCTCTTTCCATTAACGCCATCTGGTGTGGCAAATCGGGACCCTATTTCTAAGACTCCGCTGTCCGTCTGTCTGTCTGTCTGTCGGTCTGTCTGTCTGTCACCAGGCTGTATCTCATGAACCATGATAGCTAGACAGTTGAAATTTTCACAGATGATGTATTTCTGTTGCCGCCATAACAACAAATACAAAAACAGAATAAAATTAATATTTAAGGGGGGCTCCCATACAAAAAACATGTTTTTTGCCGCTTTTTGGTACGGAACACTTCGTGCGCGAGTCCGACTCGCACTTGGCCGGTTTTTTAACTCACTCTAATGTTCGAAACGACCAAGAACTTTAAATGTCATTAATAGTACAAAGTCTTCGTTTTCCATTTGGAATACGAATAATTGAAACTTTCCTTTATTTTGAATCAAATAAAATCCGTTTTTTGAGGATCTACTATGATCATTTTAAAAATTAAAATTACGCTCTAATGTTTGGAACGCCACCGTTAGAGCGTTTGGTTGCACTCGGAGCGTAGGTTCGGAACGCAACCCTGCCGCACTCCGCGCTCCGCGAACCGCGCTCCGCGAACCGCGCTCCGCGAACCACGCTCCGCGAACCACGCTCCGCGCTCCGCGAACCACCCTCCGCGCTCCGTTCCCATGATCAAATAAGCTTTATTCATATAAACTTAATTATAAAGTACCTTTGTCTCCACAGTACTATTATTGTGTTATTAATAATGAGTGGCTAAGAAGGAGTAAAACTTTGAATAGACAATCATGCTTATGTACAGTCAGTAGCACGTCAGGTTGTACAAAGTGTCAAAAATTTTCAATTTATTTTGAACCTTGTCTTCGCAATGAGGGCTTTTCAAAATGACAAAAAACTGTAGGCTCGATAGATGGCGTTGATAAAAATGTGTGTCAATGTATTTTTTTTACTAAGCTTCTCTTTCCATTAACGCCATCTGGTGTGGCAAATCGGGACCCTATTTCTAAGACTCCGCTGTCCGTCTGTCTGTCTGTCTGTCGGTCTGTCTGTCTGTCACCAGGCTGTATCTCATGAACCACGATAGCTAGACAGTTGAAATTTTCACAGATGATGTATTTCTGTTGCCGCCATAACAACAAATACAAAAACAGAATAAAATTAATATTTAAGGGGGGCTCCCATACAACAAACATGTTTTTTGCCGCTTTTTGGTACGGAACACTTCGTGCGCGAGTCCGACTCGCACTTGGCCGGTTTTTTAACTCACTCTAATGTTCGAAACGACCAAGAACTTTAAATGTCATTAATAGTACAAAGTCTTCGTTTTCCATTTGGAATACGAATAATTGAAACTTTCCTTTATTTTGAATCAAATAAAATCCGTTTTTTGAGGATCTACTATGATCATTTTAAAAATTATAATTATGCTCTAATGTTTGGAACGCCACCGTTAGAGCGTTTGGTTGCACTCGGAGCATAGGTTCGGAACGCAAACCCTGCCGCGCTCCGCGAACCGCGCTCCGCGAACCGCGCTCCGCGAACCACGCTCCGCGAACCGCGCTCCGCAGTGTGGCCAGATTAAAATTTACGAAAATAACGAAGCACCTCAAAAAAAATACTGAAACATACCAACTTGCACATGGAAAATAAACCGATAAAAATACTGATTTTCAAAACAGGTTTTATTCATTTATCATCACAATGAATGTTTAAATTATATTTTAACATTCTATTCGAAGGCAAAACTAAACATATTTCCGGATGGATGCGCCAAGTACAATAAAAACGAAAAAAAACACGTTCTACTTATATAACGATCCAAAGGTAAGGGCAAACTACTTTAGGGAAATTCCCGAATTACCGAAAGAAAAACCTCAAAGATAAAGTGAAGTGCAAAACAGAAAATAATTTTATTTAAACGTATTATATGACTTGATACTATTTATAATTCTACTATGGCGGCTGCCTGTCATTTCTTATCTGTAACTTAGAGTCTGTTCGGAACTTTTTTGTTTGTGGGCCGATCTCGATGAAACTCGGTTTTGGGTACTATTTCGACAACAAAACAGCAACGCAATGTTAAAAATATAAAAAAATCCAAGATGGCGGCCAACTTTTTTGTTTGTGGGCCGATTTAGATGAAACTCGGTTATGGGTACTATTTCGACAACAAAACAGCAACGCAATGTAAAAAATATAAAAAAATCCAAGATGGCGGCCAACTTTTTGTTTGTGGGCCGATTTAGATAAAACTCGGTTTTGGATACTATTTCGACAACAAAACAGCAACGCAATGTTAAAAATATAAAAAAATACCAAGATGGCGGCCAACTTTTTGTTTGTGGGCCGATTTAGAAGAAACTCGGTTTTGGGTACTATTTCGACAACAAAACAGCAACGCAATGTAAAAAATATAAAAAAACCAAGATGGCAGCCAACTTTTTTTTTGTGGGCCGATTTAGAAGAAACTCGGTTTTGGGTACTATTTCGACAACAAAACAGCAACGCAGTGTTAAAAATATAAAAAATCCAAGATGGCGGCCAACTTTTTTGTTTGTGGGCCGATTTAGATGAAACTCGGTATTGGATACTATTTCGGCAACAAAACAGCAACGCAATGTTAAAAATATAAAAATCTAAGATGACGGCCAACTTTTTGTTTGTGGGCCGATTTAGATGAAACTCGGTTTTTGATACTATTTCGACAACAAAACAGCAACGCAATGTTAAAAATATGAAAAATCCAAGATGGCGGCCAACTTTTTTGTTTGTGGGCCGATTTAGAAGAAATTCGGTTTTAGGTACTATTTCGACAACAAAACAGCGACGCAATGTTATAAATAAAAAAAATCCAAGATGGCGGCCAACTTTTTTGTTTGTGGGCCGATTTAGATGAAACTCGGTTTTGGGTACTATTTTGACAACAAAACAGCAACGCAACTTTAAAAATATAAAAAAATTCAAGATGGCGGCCAACTTTTTTGTTTGTGGGCCGATTTAGATGAAACTCGGTTTTGGGTACTATTTCGACAACAAAACAGCAACGCAATGTTAAAAATATAAAAAATCCAAGATGGCGGCCAACTTTTTTGTTTGTGGGCCGATTTAGATGAAACTCGGTTTTGGGTACTATTTCGACAACAAAACAGCAACGCAATGTTAAAAATATAAACAATCCAAGATGGCGGCCAACTTTTTGTTTGTGGGCCGATTTAGAAGAGACTCGGTTTTGGGTACTATTTCGACAACAAAACAGCAACGCAATGTTAAAAATATTAAAAATCCAAGATGGCGGCCAACTTTTTTGTTTGTGGGCCAATTTAAATGAGACTTGGTTTTGGGTACTATTTCGACAACAAAACAGCAACGCAATGTTAAAATATAAAAAAATCCAAGATAATGGCCAACCTTTTTTTTTGGTGGGCCGATTTATTTTATTCATTTATTAACATCATAAGATTAACATTAAATCATTCACAGCAAAAAGAAAAAGAATAACACTTTAAATGCAATCTTAATTATAGATGTTACACATAAGCAAATCAAAATTATAAATATTATACTTATATATAAAGCATGCAATACAATTCCAATTGATTAAACATTTTTAAATCAAAATAAAAGAGGAGCACGGTTACAGTTGTCTATAAAGTGTGATAAAATATTCTTTTTTAAAGGAGGAGGCAGGTAAACACCGCAAATGTTCAACTTTTTAGAATTAACTCCGTCACTTCCGACATGCAACCACAAGTCATCCCCTCGCAGTCATCTACTCAGTGCGCCTTTACTCTTGTGAATCTTCACAAGAGTAAAGGCGCACTGAGTTCAATCTTTTGGAGACAGCAACTAACACCCCTCCACCATCCTTTGAAGGATGAAACCCACTACTCTGACGGTCTCACCTCGCCTATATACGTTGTATCTGTCATCACAGATTTCCGAATCAAAAACGCCATCGTTTAACCACGTTTCTGTCAAGATTATTACATCATAAGAATTACAAACGATATTATTGAAAATGTCGACAGTCTTCCTCCGCAATCCTCTTACATTCTGGTAGAATACAATTATATCATTAAAAGAGCCCGTTAGTAAAACAAAATATAACAAGACAACTTTAGCGTTCTTTATGATAAACCTTTGAGAGTCTCATGATTCCGTATTTATACGTAGTTAGCCTCCTCGTACTTCCGTACAAAGATTTTTCCATCGCGTACCCAGACGAATTTATATTTAGCTCCCTGACAATGTGACGAGTCGCTGCATGCAGTTGTTTTGCTTTTGGTGTCAGATGTTCTGTCACATAAACTGGTGAGTTTTTGTTGCCGCCGATACCCAGATGACTGGTGTTAAGTTTTTCGCTAGAATTGTTTTTGTTAAACGTTATTGTAGCCGCCAGAAACTGGTCTCGAAGGCGAGGACTGTTGAACTTTACGAGTATGGAGCGTGGGCGGGGACTTTTATTGTCCATTTTAGCAAGTCTAGCGCTAAAATTAGTGTTGCCTTCGTTGATAGGACACTCCATAACCTTAGAAAGCTGCAGAACTGTATTAACGTTTCCTAAAGCCTTAAAGTTAGCGATAGTTAAACCTCTATTCAAAAAGGGTTCTAGGGAAGATATGAGTAATTATCGACCAATTAGTCTCGCATCAGTGTTCTCTAAAGTGTTTGAAAAATGCATGTACAAACAGTTATTAGGGTTCTGTCAAAAATATGAGATTATAAAAAAGGAACAGTACGGATTTCAAAACAACAAATCGACTGAACTAGCCATTTATGACCTGTTTAATACTGTCATGACAAATTTTAACAATAACCGCTTGACTACAGGATTATTTTTCGATTTGACTAAGGCTTTTGATTGTGTATCACATGATATCCTGCTACAAAAATTGTCAGTACTTGGAATTAGGGGTCTGCCACTTCAATGGCTAACTTCCTATTTAACAAATCGTAGACAGTGCGTGTCAATTAATAATGTTAAAGATAAAGACATGATAAACATTGAATCTGCTTATGGAGAAAATAAATACGGAGTTCCGCAAGGCAGCATTCTGGGACCCATTTTATTCCTTTTGTACGTGAATGACTTAACCGATTTAATTGACCATAGATGTATACTATACGCGGATGACATATCAATAATAGTAACTACCGATAAAGGACATAATTCTATAATTAATCATGAAATTGACATTAATAATACTATTGATTCACTGTGTAAATGGCTCGCAGATAATAACTTAAAAATTAACTTAAATAAATCTGTTCTTGTTCAATTCAACAAGTCAAAGCATGCAAAATGTAATTTCAAATTAAATATTGCAAAAATTAAGGAAGTGGCACATACTAAATTTCTTGGTGTCATTATCGATGAAAATTTAAATTGGGACCCACATGTGGATAGTCTGTGTAAACGAATAAATAAGTTTTCATATGCTATTCGACAAGTAAAAAAGGTAACTGATAAAAATACCGCCATCCTCACCTATTATGCTTATGTTGAATCGATTTTGCGTTACGGTCTTGTTGTGTGGGGTAACTGTACGAACTTGAATAGAGTATTTATAGCACAAAAAAAATGTGTTAGGGCTATAGGTGGCATTCGACAGGATGAATCATGTAGACCCCTTTTCAGAACGTTTGGTTTGTTACCACTGCCGTCACTGTACATACTACAGATGTGCATTTTTATTATGAAACACAATCACTTATTTAAGAAAGCATGTGACATTCAAACTAATAGAGCACGTAGAAATCCACACAGGCTCATACTAAAGGAAAATCCAAAATCTGCAAAATATCGTAAGAGTTGTCTAGCAATGTGTGTAAAGATTTATAATAAAATACCAAATGATTTAAAATGTATTAATAACATAGGATTATTTAAAAAAAAACTGAACGTATGGCTTAGCACTAACAATTTTTATAGTGTGAAGGAGTTTCTTGACAAAAAGTTTTAATTTTGTTAGGTTATAATATGACATTTAATTTTTCTTTTGACATTTTATACATAGTCTTATATTTAAACTTATCGAGATGACATAAAATTTATTTTGACTTTAAATTTGTGAAAATATAATGTCTTTTTTATTTTATTTGTAATTCTGTAATGATTCCTGCTATACTTACCTATTAATATATTAATTTTGTCCTCTGCAATTTGTGTGAACTAATATTTGCATGCCTCTACTGCAGGCCAAATATGTGAAACTATAACTTTAAGTTCCTACTATGACATCAGAAATATGTACCATATTTGTCGCAAATAAATATTATGATTTATGATTTATGATTTTAACCAAATTTTCCTGCTTGTTTTCTGGGACGCATTGTATTTCAATATTTGTTGCACGTGTCTGTAACTCAAGCTGTGCCAGTCTAGAAGAAAAGTTTTGATTAGCTGAACGTAGCGACTCATTTTCCTTGCGGACATCATTCAAAGTGGCCAACTGGGCGGCGTGTTGCGTTTTTATGCTATCCAGATACTGGCTGAATGCCGAGAGAGATGATTCAAAGCCAACTATCATATTTTGCAAGGCATCAATTTTTGGATTAATAACATCCTCAAATGCATTGTAAATCTCCTCTCTAATAATGTTCCTTAAATCATTGGCCGAAAGGCAGGAACAACTCGTTGGCGCAGGAAAACTTGACTTCAAGCGCTGGGTAACGAAGCTATCATTGGAGGCAGTGGTAATTTAGCTCTCGTTGGTGTAATCGTGTTATTACCCTTTTTGGGCTCGCGAATGCGGCAGAAATCACAAATCCAGGCGTTTTTAGTTTCAGCTGTCTTCGCATTGTAATCTGCGGTGCACTGCAAATGACAATTGTCTTTGCAACGTTTATAACCCAGTCAAGTTAACTCGGCACCTGAAGCTCGATAGACCCCTCTCGTTTTTTCCTTTCCTCACGCCACCGTCGTCAATTTTTTGAAAGTTTTCGATAGATTATCGATAAATTATCACTAACAAATGTACTAACGCTACTGGCATGACGACAGTGGCGTGAGGAAAGGAAAAAACGAAGGGGGGTCTATCGCGCTTCAGGTGCCGAGTTAACTCGACCGGGTTATACATTGCATGAATATTGCTCCATCCATGATATTAGGACATCCCGCGCACTCAGATGATCCTTTAGTTGAATGAATGAATGAATGAATAAAATTTTATTGACACACATCACACTTACATACCAAGAAACAGCAACAACAAACAAACAAAAAGCATAGTTATGCATAAAAAAAGTAAAAAATAATAACAAAACCAAGTGTGACATTTTTTATTCTTATTCTCAATAATCTTATACCTTACTACGGCTTTGGTGGATGAAGATATTTTAGTAAATCAATAGTAATTGAAAAGTAATATCCAAAAATATCTTCAATACAAATTAAAAAAAATATATCTTTAAAAATAAATAAAAAGTCTCTAAAAAAATTTGGGAGAAAAAGTCTTTATTAGCGAGGATCGATCTTCGGGCCACTCACAGTTGAATTCAAAGCGACTTAAAGCGTTCAAAGTATTGATCAGTTAAGTAGGATTTGAAACTTGATGCATGAGTTGGTTTGAGTATGAGGTCAAGACGAAAATAATTATTATAGTACTACCTCAACACTAGGGAATGCAATCTCGTCTCGCCAAGATCCCGATCTCGCGAAATCCCGGCCATATTTTACGAGATTGTATCTCGTCAAATTTCGTACGAGATCTCGCGAGATAACGAGATCGACAAATGCAAAAAAGAAATGGATTTGTACGAAGCTGGTGGAGTAAGAGGGGAACTTTTAAACTTCGTACATAACTGCCTCTCAACTGTGGTTCCCACAAGTGTTGAGGCAGAACGAGCTTTTTCAGCAGCAGGGTATTTAGCATGCAAAATCAGAAGTCGTCTGTCAGATGATACTCTCGATATGATGGTTTTTTGAGAAGCCATTTTCAGACAAACTAACTTGCCTTTCCGTACCTTGATAACTTCATCTGACTTCTACTTTAAACTTCTTTTATTTGATTAATACGATCTCACAACATTTATTTAGGAACTTGTGAAGTTAAGTTTTTGTTTTGTTGTTTTTATTTACCATAAGTAATGTTCCTATTACTCTTAATTATTGAAACTAAAGTAATAATTTACAAAAGACTAAATATAGATAATTATTGTTTTGTTACCAATATTGTGAGAATTTGAACTGATTAGCTACATACAGTATGTATAATAATTATAGACTTAAACAAATGTTATTAGAGTTAGAGACAAAATAATAAGTACTTTGTTGATTTTTAAAATAAAACTTACATTATTTTTATAACTAAGCAACGCAGTTTCTATTTAATTACATATCATGCCAATTACTAGTTCTTAAAACAAGCATTTGCATATGTTTTAATTGCGATTCTCCCAATCTCGCGAGATCCCGTAATTTGCGAGATCTCGCGAGACTGGGTTTTGAGTCTCGCGAGATCTCGCTAGGCGAAAATCTCGTACGAGATTGCATTCCCTACTCAACACTGATAATATTTAGTTTTAACACTGGAGATGAGATTTATTACGCAAATTAAAGCGCAGTTTTATCACTTTTCTGAGGATAATGCTCAGACTATATTCCGCAGTTTTTAATAATCCGCAGATTAAAAAAGGCACTGAATATTTTTTGAGCACAAATACACACTTTTAAACTATAGGTATAGTTCTGCAAACGATATCACTGGTGAAACACTAGACAACTTATTGATTTAACTTGATTCCAAATGTTAGAATTGTGATTTAAAATTATTCGGCAATATTTAACGTAGAGACTATGTTTACTTCAAAGCACCATCTGGCGGATTTAGATGAAACTCGGTACTATTTCTAACACTGCGTTGCTGTTTTGTTGTCAAAATAGTACCCAAAAACGAGTTTCATCTAAATCGGCCCATAAACAAAAAATATGGCCGCCATCTTGGATTTTTTATATTTTTAACATTGCGTTGCTGTTTTGTTGTCGAAATAGTACCCAAAACCGAGTTTCATCTAAATCGGCCCACAAACAAAAAACTTGGCCGCCATCTTGGATTTTTTATATTTTTAACATTGCGTTGCTGTTTTGTTGTCAAAATAGTACCCAAAACCGAGTTTCATCTAAATCGGCCCACAAACAAAAAAGTTGGTCGCCATCTTGGATTTTTTATATTTTTAACATTGCGTTGCTGTTTTGTTGTCAAAATAGTACCCAAAACCGAGTTTCATCTAAATAGGCCGACAAACAAAAAAGTTGGCCGCCATCTTGGATTTTTTATATTTTTAACTTTGCGTTGCTGTTTTGTTATAGTACCCAAAACCGAGTTTCATCGAAATCGGCCCCCAAACATAAAATTTGGCTGCTATCTTTTAGAAAATAGTACTAAAATCGTAATAAAAGGCACGATCTGGCAACATTACCATGTGGTAAATACTGAGCGTGTAGGCGTGCGTTTTCATTCCATCGTTGGAATTGAAATTATCAGTATTTACCACACAGTTGGACCACAGTAAATACTTTGTGTGTAGCCGCCGCCTTATACGTAATTATAGTGCGACTATCTTGAATTAATATTTATCTTGTTAATACAGTCGCACTAAAACGTAACAGTACCGTCAACATTTCAAAAACGGTTATCAAGCATAAATCCCAAGTTGGTTCTTTTTCAGAACAGACTCTACTGATCTTTGCTTCTGAATGAAATATAGACATAATCCGGGAAATTCCTTGAACATTAATGTTCGCGGGGACTTAACACCGTAGTTACTAGGGCATGCAAACCGGTTAACCGGATAACCGAAAAAACCGGATAACCGACAGAGTTTGGAACCCGGTTTTTTCTAGTAAAAAAACCGGGTTTTTAGGTTTTTTCGGTTATTTCACCTATCACACATTTTACATTAAAACGTTCTTCTTCACTCAAATATGCCTCATAAATAAGTTCAACAAAATACATTTCAGTCAAGTAAATAGTCTATGGTATTTAAGGAAAGCGTTTAAGCATGTATAATGGTTACAAAATATTAATTGTTATTAATAACAAACGCACAAACGCAGTGACAAATAATTGTTTGCCATTTTGGTGGTGAAAAAAGCGAAAAACGGCCCCTTCTTTTTGTTTTCCGCCAAGAAAAACCATAATAAATTATCGGTCATTAAGTTTTTGATTATAAATAACCATTAAATAGCTTGGATTTTTAATAAATTTTGTACACGGTAATTTCTGTTTTGCGGGAGTGGTGCTAGTGTTTCATATAAAGTCGGCTTTGAGATATCACTTATGCTTTGGCCATGCATGCCACTCTATACTCTACAGCAACTATTAACATGGGAACAGTCAAGTCTGCTCGCAATTATGTCCAGGATGCTGTTGGGGCTCCCTCGCACCCTGCGCACCAGCGAATAAGTACAATTTTTTGAGCATAGTTGAGTAGAAACATTCAACGCTAGCCTCGGCAAGTCTTTTTTGACAATATTGCTTATAAAGGACAGCATTACATTATACAGTGATATACAGGTGTTTAATAATCTCTAATAATAACACTGCGTAATTTTAACTTTGCGCGAACACACACACACACACACACACTTAATTTTGACGATAGCGTGCAAAATTGAGAAAACGCCCTCCGCTCCGTATTTAAAAAAAGTAAAGTGAGTTGACTGGGGTCATATAATATTCAAATGCTAAATTATTTGTCTCAGTTTGACTCCACCGTGGCATCTACCTACATTCGAGTTCAATAATATATTGAAATAATTTGAAAACTCCGTTTAAAGCTCCGGCTTTTACTACTTCCACTGTCGGTAGTGCTACCGGTATTCAATTTTTCTGTGACACAACTGGTATTGAGTAGTGTCATAGGAGATATAGTTTTACCCATGGCACTACCGGTAGAGTCACGGGAAAGAAAAATTTGCCATGACACGCAGTAGTGTCACGGGTAAAAAAATATACTTTTGACATAAACAACCTGTGTTACTAGGACATGAAGTTGCTGAATTGTCAAATGTCAAAAGGAGAGACATAATTAATGAACTCGACTATAACTACCAAATTTTTATCAATTTTATTTTGACGAATGCACTTCTTATTTTGGACTATTCTTTTTGAGTAAGTATGTAAGTATAATTCTTTTTCACGCCACGCCAGAGGGCTTGCATACTTCCCAAACAATAGAAATTCGATTATTTTAGGGACACTTGACACCTATTGCCGTAATAAAATTGGTTGATTATAACATTCATAAAGTACAGAAGTCCCTTTATTTAGTTTGTAATTAAATTCGAATAATTTATACTTACCTACGAAAGAAAATAGATAATTTCTATTACTTTTACCATTTTTATTGATTTTAATCAAAAAAACCGAAAAACCCGAAAAAACCGGTTTACCCGGTTTTTGTTTTATGAAAACCGAAAAAACCGGTTTTAAAAAACAACCGGTTTTTGCGTGCCCTAGTAGTTACCATAACTTCATAGCCAAAATATACCAAAAATACTTACTTCCGCTAATATACCTACAAAAATACTGATGTTCGGAAAAGTCGATAAAATATACCGAAAAAGTATTAAAATACTGAATCTGGCCATACTGGCGCTCCGCGCTCCGTGTTCGCGTGTTCGCATCGGATCCCAAATATGGAGCGCGCTCCGAGGTTCGCGGAGCGCGGAGCGCGGAGGTTAGCGAACCTAAGTGGGGACACACCATAAGACTTAGGTACAGATGCTGGCATATATATTGGCAAGAAAATGAAAGAGACAAAAGATGCGCAGTAGCCATAAACTTAGTGTTTATGGCTACTGCGCATCTTTTGTCCCTTTCTTTCTCTTGCCAATATATATGCCGGGCAGTATACACACCTGCCCTTCCACCCTAAAGTCACGTGTATTTTTATTTTGTACAATGAGGAATGTCCCAAAAAACAAATTGGCTGAATATTTTTATAGGCAGGAATAAGCGCCCTTAGTAATAGAAAAAAGTTTTAGAATTTTCGGTTGTGTGAAAAAGAAAATCAAGTCTCATTATTAGTCATGGTATTAAAAAAAGTTGCAATATAAAATGTCAAAACTGCATTATTTTGGCCGTTGAAAATAATTTCCCTCTAATGGTAATTGGGATATAGGGGAGAGTAGGGTATTACCGAGCCCCTAAGGAAATTAAAATATAACTAACCTCAGATTGGGTTAAAATAAAAACTAAAGATGACTATAGGTGGGGAATTTATCTAGCTACGCTAACAAATCTTCAAAATCATCGAAATAAAACACAAAACAAAAATATGAGCAAATAACAAAAAAATGAGAAAACGCAATATTATCAAACTGGTCTGATAATATCGTGCCTCTAAGTCGGTACTTCGAGCTGGGTATGATAAAACCGGGCCTCTAATTAAAATTAATAATAAACTGATAACTATTACTACAGCGCATGGGAAAAATGAAAATTATAGATATTTATTTCTTTTTATATTCATTAATCAACGCAGTCTCAAAATTATAAACTTATAAGTTTCCATATTAAACGATTTACAAAGACATCTTTTGTTTGTTACACAAAAGATGTCTTTCTTCTTCGAAAACTAGTTAATTTTAAATTAATTGTCCATTTTCGGAATGCTTTTACTTTAATATGCAATTACTTCGTAGGAGGATCAGCCATCTTTCTTCGTTTTCGTCGCCTTTGGTAAAGAAAAATATTTTCCATAGATATTTTAATACTGTATAATTTCAAACTTGTCAAACAAGTTAATTTTAATTTGTAACCTCACAAACAAAAACAAATTTAAAGAATTAATTTAAAATAATTCTGCACACAAATTCTACATAAATTTTACGTTATAAATAATTTTAGTTTATTACTCATTACGTAAAACTGATTGACTCACCTCTTATTAAAACGTCAGAAAAAAGTAGATCGTGTGCGTGGAAAAATTAAAAGCACGTGACTTTCTGCTCTGGTTGTTCGACGGAAATTGACGGAGTGCGAACGAGGTTAGAGTTGCTTAGAGCTAAGATTTGACTGTTATTGCAGGTGCATAGAGTTGATAGTTTTCGAGAAACCAAGGGGCGCGAAATTGTCAACCGCGCGGTAATACCCTACTCTCCCCTACTATAATTGTTTCTTTTCCTCATCGTTTCGGAATCTGAAAAATAAAATAAGATTAATTTTTATTTTGTTACTACGAATAAACAATGGGTGTCAAAGACCATAATAACTAGTATAGTAGTAAGGTAGTAAGTTAGGTAGGTCCGATTCTTAGCTGAAACTGATCTAAATTGTTTAACTCAACTCCGTAAGATAATATTTTAGTTTACATTTCATTTTTTCTCTCTGTTAAGAATACAAAAAAAATCCGCTCTCAAAGTTAAATGTGGCATAAACACATAAAATGTAATGTTAGGTAGGATAAACGTAAATTTTTCATTCAAATCTTTCTTTCACAGTTCTGCTGTGATTATGGTCACCCTGCGATATGCAGATAATATTTCTAAAGCTTCTTATGTGTCGAAAATGAATACAGATTTGTACATATTATATTTATTATATTGAAATAAAAAATACGTAATTAAGGTGGAATTATAATTAACTTCTATAATATTTCCGAATTAGATCGGAAACAATCTTTGAAATCTGCTAAAATTCAGATTTCTGAGAAGGAAAAATTGAATGCTGAAAATACTTAAAAAAACACTTACTTGTGAAATATAATGTTAGAATTTGGTTTTGAAACACTTTTGCAATTTTGCACAATGCAACACATGCTTTGTAACGCGAATTTTATTTAAATAATTTTATATTTTTGTACATAAACGTGAGATGCGGTGGAAAATCATTGTCATTAGTGACATGTCAAATCAAAGACAATTCCATCAGTGATGCCACCTTATTTTTATTTGGTAACTTATGAAATATGGAGAAATTACTGTTAAACGTAAAATATTGTAATAACAAAATGGACTCATCTGTCCTCTAAATAATTACTTTGGCATGTACTAATAAATTTTTACATCATGTAACTAATTTAAAGTGTGCCGATATTTACATTTATTTAGAAAATCTAATTAATTTTTGTACATGACCTGGGTAAATTGACTATGGATTGGGATATTTTGTACTTAGCATGGCAATTCCAGTCACAGTGTGAGAGGGATAAAAGATATCTGCAAAGGTGAATGACCTCATCCCCAACCATCCTTCAGTAGTAGAATGTCCAGTGTCATAGAATATGAATATAAGGTTCTTGGCTCTATATCTTTTAACTTTTACCGACAACTTTTCTAGGAAAACTTTCGGCTATCTTATTAAACACAAAGACGAAGTTTTTAATAAGTTTGTCGAATTTAAAAATTTGGTCGAAAACCAAATAGGTCTTAAAATTAAAATACTCCGATCGGACTGCGGTGGAGAATTCATTAATCGACCAATGTCGAACTTTTTGAGGGAGAATGGAATTATCCACCAAACTTCTATCCCTTATAATCCACAGCAGAACGGGTTATCGGAACGGGTAAACCGTACTGTAATAGAGAAAGCGCGGTCAATGCTTGAAGATGCTGGTCTACCACGAGCCTACTGGGGAGAAGCTGTTAGTACAGCTATTTATCTAAAGAATCATTCCCCCACTACAGCGCTCAACAACAGAATTCCCGAGGAAATCTGGACCGGTACTAAGGTGAACCTTTCACATCTTAGAGTTTTCGGTTGTGAAGCTCATGTGCTTATTCCAGAGCAAAAGCGCAAGAAGCTTGACACCAAGACACAAAAGTGTATATTTGTAGGGTACGCCGAACACTCGAAAGGTTATCGTTTAATCGATACACGGAACCCAAGGAATGTAATTATTGCCAGAGACGTAATTTTCATCGAAAATAAATCTCCGACGAGTCCTACGACATCTACAAGTCAACCTCCTAACGAAAGTCCCCCAAGAGCAACGACTCCATACGTTGTTGACATCCACGAATCTACTTCTTCACATTCATCGTCTTCTAGTTCAAGTTCTCCGTTTATAGATGATTTAACTCCCACTTCTACGCATGAATTGCAGCAGTCAACTCCTGTTCCAGAGCCGTGTTCAGTTGAGGTGATACCTGCAGAGGTTCCAAATGTTTCTGTTTCAGAATTGCCAATAGAGACACTACAACTAGAACCTGAACCAGCTGTTATAATTCCAGAAGAAAGTGAGAGACGATATCCTTCTAGAGTGCGTCGACCGCCAATTCGTTTTCCAGCGAATGATGGATCATCTCTCTATTTGGTTTCTTCTCATTCTGAACCGGAGACATATAAAGAAGCTTTGGAAGATGCTAGCAAAGATGAATGGATTAAAGCTATGGAAGCAGAATACGAATGTCTAATTAAAAATAACACGTGGAAATTAGTGGACAGACCTAACGATAGAAAAATAATAAAAAATAAATGGGTTTATAAAATAAAGAGGGACACTGACGGAAAAATCGTGAAGTACAAAGCTAGACTTGTAGCAAAAGGCTTTACACAAGTCTATGGCGTGGACTACAGTGAAACATTTTCACCAGTCGCGAGACTATCGTCCATTCGAATCCTACTGGCTTTATCAACTAAATTGAATTTAAAAGTCGACCACATAGATGTGGAGACTGCCTTCCTAAATGGAGATTTGGAAGAAGAAATCTTCATGGAGCAGCCTGAAGGTTACGCTCCTGAAGGAAAAAATAAAGTATGTCTTCTTAAGAAGTCACTATATGGCTTGAAGCAGGCTCCGAGGCAATGGAACCTGAAAGTTCGTGAAGCAATGGCGTGTCTGTCTATGACACAACTTGAGACGGAACATTGTGTATATTTCAAGAGAAAGGAAAGTGATCTTTTAGTTGTCGCTGTATTCGTTGATGACTTTTTCCTGTTTAGCAACAGTGAAGATATGAAAAATGACTTCAAAAAGGAGCTACAGAACAAGTTCATAATTAAAGATTTAGGCCGATTAAAAGACTGTCTTGGAATGCGTGTAACACAAGTCGAAGGGACGTTCACGCTTGACCAAACCAATTACATTGAGAAACTGATACATAAATTTGGCATGAACGACGCCATTCCCGTCTCAACACCACTTGAACCTGGACTCAAGTTGATTTTACCTGACCAAGAAGCTGAACGCCCAGATCTTCCGTACCAGCAGCTCATCGGCTCTCTAATGTATGTTGCTATAGGCACGAGACCTGACATAGCTCATGCTGTCTCACTTCTCAGCCAATTCAACACACATTACGGGGAGGTGCACTGGCGAGCCGCTAAGAGGGTCGTTCGCTATCTTAAAGCGACAAAATCAATGGGTCTACGATTTCAAGATGACAAAACATCGTGCCTCAACATTGTAGGCTACGCCGATGCCGATTACGGGTCATGTCTTGTAGATCGTCGGTCGTATACAGGGTACGTATTTACGTTCAGTGGAGCACCCATATCTTGGGAATCTCGCAAACAGCGTACGGTCGCTCTCTCGACGACGGAAGCCGAGTACATGTCTCTGAGCGATGCATGTAAAGAGGCTATCTACGTACAATCCATTGTAAATAATCTCATGAACACAGTCACACCCATAAAACTGTTCTGTGATAATCAAAGCGCTCTAAAGCTCTCTCACAGCAACAGCTATCATGCTCGATCCAAACACATTGACATTAGATACCATTTCATACGCACTTGTTTGGACGACACCCTCATCTCATTGCATTACATCCCCACAAATAATATGCCTGCTGATGTTTTGACAAAACCTTTGCCCAGAATCAAACATCAGAAATGTATACAATTGTTAGGGTTAAGTTAGGTTATTGTACCTAAGTACTTTATTTGTGCCGTCATTTGTTTATGTTAAGTGTTGTATGCAGTTATTAATTTCTTTTCAACATGTCTTTTGTTTATAGTTTTAAAGTGGGTTACTAATGTTACTAATGTGTTTGTTAGTTTTGTCACTTATATACATGGTGTCCTAATTACGGGGAGGTGTTAAAACTATTTGCTAATAAGAACACTGGCAGTTTTCTAAGTGCTGTCTTGTATTTGAATTTTATAGACATCCGCTTGACACACTGTTGTTTTTAACCTTACTTTTGCTACCGCTGTTCATCACTATAAGGCTATTATAAATATATTTTATTTCCAATAATCTGCGTTTCACTGCACATATCCACTTCTCGCTCGCACACTAAACGTCACACCTATCGCTCTCTCAGTCACACTTTTATGGTAAGTATGGTGATCTGCCATTTTCAATCCTATTTATATGCGCAGGTTGTAAAATTTACTCTTTGTCATACATTCTCGAATGAAGTCGCCGCCTGTACTTGTGACTGCAGTCATGCAAATTGCAGTAACAACAATACATTTTTATTATACTAATCGATTGTGAGCAAAAGTGTTCACTGTGTATAGCACCCGAGTCCATAATAAAATTCATTGAACTCAAGATCTTAACAATATTAATAGGGAATGTCCGAAAAAAATTAAATTGGCTGAATATTTTATAAAGGTAGGAATAAGCTCCCTGAATAATAGAAAAATGTTTCAAAATTTTCGGTTGCGTAAAACTTAAAAAAAAAGTTTCTTCGCCTTCACAAATGTACGAAAGTAACAGCAGAATGGAAATTATACCTTTGCCACCACCTGCCACAACCACATAGCATTAAAAAAAAAGTTTTGACATTTTGTATTGAAACTTTTTTTAATACTTGTAGGAGAAAATAAAAGAAAGGATGGCAATGTGAGATATTTATTAATTTATTTCAATATCGTGGTTATGACTAATTTTCCGAATAAGTTATTGATTCTAAATTTATCACATGTCTTAGATTTATTAGCTTTAACATTACATTAAATATTGTAATTTTATCTACTCTCATATCGTAAAATTCGAATTATGAATTTCAAAGCGCATTTATATTGACATACTTTATACACGCAATACCGAAAAAAAATTAAAAAGTTATTTTATAACATACCTTTGCGAACTGAAGTATGCTATAAAATAACTTTTTTTCTCATTACGATACAGGGCAAATCCAAGAAGAAGGCAGTGCCGCGATATTAAAAAAGAACAATGATATTTCCATATACTTTCCATGATAAAAATGTACTCTATGGAGATCGATGACTTAGCGTAACGATTAGTCTGCTGGAATGCACTACCTCATTATTATTTTTTCTAATAGAATACGCGCCATGTTTTGATTTTAATTTTATTTTTTGCTTAAAAATGTCTGATTGTAGTGAGTGTGGACTCCACCCGATATTTTAGATGCGGCGACGGAAAAACGTCTTACTTAACCTAGGTAAGTACCTAAATACTACCTACCAAATCGTAGCAAGTCGAGAAACTACTCACTTACTCTTTTTATCATTGATAATTTGTTTTATAGGTTCAATCACAAATTGTATGAGAGTAGATAAAGTAGTGTATGAAACTGTACATAACTAGGTATTAAAACACTCGTGTGATACTATTAAAAACCTCGCCTACGGCTCGGTTTTTAAACACACACTCATGTTTTAATACCCCTCATTATGCATCAGTTTCATAAACTACTATTATTACACTATTATTACTGTCATAAAAGGAGTAATACTTAACTACATTACCAGATAGTTCAGAGCACCGATCCGACAGAGTGCCGTGTCCGACAGTTGAACAACGTCTGAGCTATCGACACTTTTTTTTTTTTTTTTTGGGGCGCTCCACCTTAGGGGCTTTGAGCCACCCTCCCCCACGGGGGGGAAGGAGGCGGGAAATCCTCATTGGATACCACCTAGCCGGTTGCTACCGGACTAATCTGGTTATGTCAGACTCGTACTGACTAAAAACCGCCTTAATCTGGTTACGTGACCGGAAAGTCAACGAACCTTCATCCGGAAGCGACTGCCCTCCCTCAGGGGAGAGGACAGCGACATCGACACCTGCGCAAGCCGCTTTTATACACGTGCGCAAACAAGCTCGGTGGCGTGATGTGGCGTGATGGCGCAGTGGGGAGGCGCACGTGCACACAGTTGTTTTACGAGTCGTTTAGTGACTTTTAATTATAAATTACATTGAATAAACTAATTATTTGTAACAATTATATTAATTGTAATAAAAATCTACTATTCGCATTGTTTTTTATTTATTTACTAAGAAAAGACGTGCATTCTCCCACACGGCCATTCTGACGAGCAGCCACTTGGCTCGCGAACAAAACAATTTACACTTTATTTTTCACAAATCACGAATCATTAAAATCTTTATTCGAAACTACAATATGTTTAGTAACTATATTTCCAATTTGTGAAAGCACCAAATTGAATTGAAACTTCCAGTATAAGAAATGTAACGTTTCGTCAACGGATGAATAATTAAATTCACTGCCTTAATTTATCAGTCTACTCGCTTCAAGTAATATCAATCTGCATTTATATAAATATTCTAATATTGCATCATTTTTATTGAATTTATTGGATTAAATTGTTTTAACTACTGAATCTACCACCAGTTCGTAAAGGAGGCCTCTCGAGAAAGAACTGGCGAAAGAAAACTCTGAGAGTTTATGCTGACCTCCAATGACAATGTTAAATAGATCAAATCAAACAATATTATGAAAGATTTTTTTCAAACATAATTAAAAACATAGTTGATTAACTCTCAAATTAACAAACATGGATATTTGTTATCTGAAAAATAAATCATTATTATCGAATCACACAACATCATCATCAAATCGCCAAATTACATGACTCTAACGCTAAATAATATAGCAACTAATCATGGTCAAATTATCTGACCGTAAAGCTAAATAACATAGCAACTAACTATGGTCAAATTACATGACCGTAAAGCTAAATCACCTAGCAACTAACTATGGTCAAATCACATGACCGTAAAGCTAAATCACATAGCAACTAACTATGGTCAAATCACATGACAGTGAAGCTAAATCACATAGCAACTGATTATGGTCAAATCACATGACCGTTAAGCTAAATCACATAGCTTCTAATTATGGTCAAATCACATGACCGTCAAGCTAAACCACATAGCTTCTAATTATGGTCAAATCACATGACCCAATTCTCTTTTATCACAGTGAAACCTTCAATGGGAGATAACCCTTTTTTATATAAAAAAAACAACATAACAATAATCTCCATTGGTAAACAAAACAAAAAAAATTTAAAAACCTTAAATGTATAGTAAGGACTTATTACAAATTACTCGTATTTATAATAAGAATCTTTGTAATCGTACATGTTACATTGTACTGGTGCAGACCAGTGTCCGAGACACGCAAACGCCTACAATTCAGGATCATCTGAGCCCCAGGTGTACGTCATCTGGATAATCATGGACATCAATCAGCAGACACTGTAACAATTGAACATTTTAAGTCTTCCAAAAACATTAACTTTTATTTTTCAAATAGTGTGTGTAGGGGTGTGTTGTTGTATGTGAGTAAGTGCATGTGTCGTGTAGGTATAAAATAGTAACACAGAGCTTTGGTCATACTACCACGAGAGCATGGATGACTTTCGATCCAATATTTTATATTGCTCAGATGGTAGTATTTGCCTTGGTAAAAATAAGCCACGAGGGCACGGCAAACTTGCAATATTATTAATTGCACATAAATTATATAGTACTACCTCGGTAATAAGCCACATGGGCACGGCGAACTTGAAAATATTATTTATTTCTTACTTAGTAGTACCTAGGTAAAAAACCATTACAAAGTTCATATGGCACAGCATTCATTAGAATCTCGCGACCTTGGTAAAAATCGCATCAATAGCACGCACGGCCAACTGGTAATATTCTTTATTGCTCAGTATACAGTGAACATCTGGCCAGGAGTCAGTGTATAAAGAGAAATAAGATAACCAGGTTAAGGAGATCAGTCTGTCTCCAACGATTTTGCCACCTCGCCTTCTATAACAGGCAGGGGAGTGACCTAAAATTATCACGAACCACAGTTCGCAACACATCCGACACATCCGATTATTATTATACGTTATAGTTTATTCATAAAAATAAATATCATAGTGGTCTTTGAAGAGTGACGAAACATCAATATAGTCAAAAACACTACTGCCACGAATGGGCATCATTCTCAAAACATTACAACATCTAAAACTCGTAGAAAATTAGTGAAGACTAAGTTTGAGTAATTCGCAAACTAAAACATCCAACAACCCTCATCTAGGGATGGGTCCAGTGAAAATTTCAATGAAATGAAAATTAAATTTATATGAAATTTATGAAATCTTTCAAAACGGGTTGAAATATTTCACTTTTGAGTGAAATTTATTTCCAGTACTAGAAATCTCTTATTTTCTGAATTAGTTTACTAATTTAACGTATTAAATGAAATTTAAAGGCTTAGGTAATTGACCGAGCGAGCGCGAAGCGCGAGCGAAGCGTCTCTGCTTCGGCTTGGGCAACAATTCTTTCGTATGTCCTTCCTGCTGTCCGTTTGTTCTCCTCTATAGGTTACAGGTCGCATTTCTCAAACGATTCTCGTGAAATTTTGTGAGCAGGTTCGAAAATTATAGAGAAGTTTATGGTCGAGCCAGTTTTTCGAAATTTTTCAAAATGGCGGAGATGTGTAAAAGAACATATTTCAGTCCGGCTTTCCGGCGATGTTGTTCTTCCTGTACAGGTCGCATTTCTCAACCGATTCTCGTTAAATTTTGTGAGCAGGGTCGAAAATTATATAAATGTTATAGTCAAACCCCGAAGTCCCGGCGCTCCTAGGTTTGCCTAGTCAAACCTCAGGTTTGATAAGAAGGCTTAGTCAAAGTCCAAAACCAATGGCATATTTCGGCCTTTGACTGACGATTTTATGGCCAAACCTAGGAGAGACTAACTTGGGCAGTCGAAAGCCGAAACTCAATACGATCAAATCGAGGTTTGACCAGTTACGCTTAAATTAGGCACAGAATTTGATATTTTGTTTGTATCTACAACTATGAAAAATACATTCTGTAGAGTGAAAATTTAACTAAATTAACAATCTTCCTGTAAACAAAAAAAATATGTTGCCTGTTTAAAAGAAAATAACCACGAAATTTAAGATGAACGCTCCGCTGCGCTTCGCGATTGTCTTAAATTTCTAATCTATCACGTGACTTACAGGAGTAAGGCAGCTTTGACTAAATATCACATCGGAAATGAATGATGTTTTTCATAATCTTGAGGTTAAGTTTAGTCAAAGAGTCTGCGTTACTCCTATAGGACACGTGATAGTTTAGGAATTTAAGACGATACACGATTTTATTTTGGGCTTTTAGCCGAAACACGATTTTATTATGGGCTTTGACTAAGGCTTCTTGTCAAACCTGAGGTTTGACCAGACAAACCTAGGAGTGCCTGAGCTTCGGCGTTTGCCTATAACATAAACTTTTTCTGTAGCCTGTTTTTTTATTTTTTTCTAAATGGTGGAGATATGTAAAAGAAACACATTTCAGTCCGGTTTTCCGGCACTGTTTGTGAGAACAAACAGCGCTGCCTCTACAAGTCACATTTCTAAACCGATTCCCGTGAAATTTTATGGGCAGGTTCGAAAATTATATAAAATTTTATTGTCGAGCCTGTTTTTCGAAATTTTTCATGGCGGAGATATGTAAAAGAAACATTTCAGTCCGCCATTCCAGCACTGTTTGTTCTCCTCTACAGGCGCATTTCTCAACTGATTCTCGTCAAATTTTGTCGACAGGTCCGAAAACTATATAGAATAATATATTATATAGAATAAAGTCGCAAAGTAGGTTCAATATTCAGAAAGTTTAACCATGACCGCGCGGCGCGGTCGAAACGTGGAGGACCTCGCGGCAACGCAGTTCTCTCAAACGGAGCTTAGTAGAGGTTCCATTATTTTTGCTAATCGCAGATACGATTTCGTAGATAATTAAGACAGTATAAGTAAAGCCCTAATGTTTGGACTTTACGACCACGTTTTTCTGTAGGTCGTGAAATCCAAACCTTAGGGCTTTATTTATACTGTCTACTATTTTTCCCTTATCGTATCACGGATTATAAAAGAGAATGGGACCTCTATTAAGCTCCGTTTGAGAGAACTGCGTGGCCGCAGGGTTCTCCACGTTTTTACCGCGCGGCCATAGCGTTTAATTTCTGTAGCAGGTCGTGAATTCCAAACATTAGGGCTTTATTTATACTGTCTATATTTTCTACATAATCGTATCAGCGATTAGCATAAATAATAAGACCCCAAATAAGCTCCGTTTAAGAGAACTGCGTGACCGCGCGGACTATGGCGCGGCCATAGCATTTAAGCTATGTAGGTCGTAAAATCCAAACATTAGGGTTTTTTTATACTTTCTATATTTTTCTAAGCAAAAAGAATGGGACCCCTACCAAGCTCCATTTAAGAGAACTGTGTGGCCGCTCAGTTCTCCTCGTTTCGACTGCGCGGTCACGGTTAAACTTACAATTTTCTGAATATTGGTCATACTTTGCAACTTTTATTGTTAGTTTTCTACATATTCCTTCGTAATGTTGATGAAGTCGTTTTTCTTCTACACTATCGTGGGCGAAAATCGAAACAGGCATTGAATATTTTGTTATTAAAAGTTGTAAAATAGCCAAAGCTATTCGTAATTTAAGCCAACTTATTTATTTATTGCTTTGTTCTATAATTATGTTGATATATTGACAAAATGCATGTAATTTTGTTTTATTTAGGTCAGATGAAACTTAAAAATAAATTTCACTCTAAACTGAAATATTTCAAACCAAAATGAAATTTATTCTAAATATTTCACAGACCGAAATTTTTCGTGAAATTTACCCAACCCTACCCTCATCTGATTGTAACCTGCATCTTTGTGTCAAATAATGACAAAACGAGTTCAGAAAAAGATATTCAGGAATACTATTACCAATTTCATTTTATATGAATGTAAAACACCTTTCTGTACAGCATAAAAACAACTAGTATTAATTTTAATTTTATCTTGTTTACGAAAAACTTAAACATCAACGTAAAACTTAAATTATTCACGAAATCTTTAAGTATCATGACATCACTTAGAAAATCATACTCACTTTTCTTTTTAATTAGAATCACTAGCTATTTGGTAAGATCTGCTGCCACAATAGTACAGTAAAGTACAATTGCACAGTAAAAGTACAGTAAAGCACAGTATAATATTTAAATCTTAATAATTTACTACTATGTATAATGAGAAGCGATTACGAATGTTGAGGGTTTTTTTTTGTCTACCCACAACCTATCAATACAATACCAGAAATAAAGTTGTGAATATTATTAACGATATTCTTGTACGAAATTGAATCGAACCGAATGAATCGAAAAACATATTTCTGCATCATAATTTAAATTAACTTTCTTTTGAATATTGGACGTTAAGTAAATAAGTTAAGTCTAATAGTAAGACTGTTGTTACAATTTCTTGTAAATTTCAACTGTATATTGTATGTACACAGTTTACTGCAATAATTCTTTATTCTTTCTATTAAAAAATATCCCTATTAAAATAGTTTCTATCCATGAGGGATTAAAATAAATGCAGTGCAGTAAATAAGGCATCAAACAACAATGAACTAAAATAAATTCTTTAAAAGATCTAGTAAAATCTAGGGTTTGTAAGTGATCCTACCCTTGTTTGGATCTATTTAAGCACAGGATAATGCACCACAGCAGTCCCGATAAGAATAATTGCTGCACAAGAAGAGAACCTTTGTTTCCAAAGACCAAAAGAGTTCCTGTTTTGCTGAGGAAAACTATTTCAATTAAAAGTGCCTATAAAAAGATTTTTCTTACTTAATCTACATAATGTTTAAGGCACAATTGACATCTGCAATAACTGCATGCACAAAAATTGTTTGAATGTTCAATCTATAGGTAACAATAACGTCAAGTTATCTCTGTTGTAAATGAATAATAAATATCAGTTGGTTATTTGTCAGATGTTTCATTTATTTTATTATAGGTTCTGTACACACGATTTTAACCAGAAAAGAAAGATTTATTCCCACTAGTTCTACTGGGCAGTACTACCAATGAAGTAATAAGACTTTTTCTCATTAGTGCTATGATTTGATACGAAGAATAAAATTGTAAACTGTAAAGGGCACAGCTTAATTCACATTAAAATATCTCTCAGCATATAAAATCATCTTTGAAACTTAAATAATTCACTGACGTTACAGTTTGGCTTTAGCACTTACTGTGTTACATTTTCAATTTACAATGCTACTAGGTTGTAATGTCACAATATGTACATAATATCATAAAATTGTCCTTTCACTGATCAAAAAGGAAGGGAAAGGTCTCATTGGCTTATTTACTATATTTTAAGACCAAATTCAAGTTGAGCATTTTTTCTACGAAAAGCTAAAATTCTTTCTTATATCAGTAATGTTATGATTAATGCTACGTTTTGAATCTCACTATTAAATACCATACTTCGAACATCAGCCAGCAGATATTTCATATAAGTAATCCGTAGTCACAGTTGCAAAATAAAGCGCGCATGGCGGAACTTGACAGACTGATCGCACCCAACCGCGTCTGCCAAGCAACGCTCGGTCCGGCCAGGCGTCGGATGGGTGACCGTTAAGTGGCACTACAACTGAGCGCTTCCGTGCTTCGGAGGGCACGCCTAATCGTCGGTCCCGGCTGTTGTCATCTGATAACAGTTGTTAAGCCAAGTTAGAGGCCTTACGGGCGGCTTGACAAACTCTAACACCAGAGGTGGCCACCAATCCTCATTCGATAAGAAGAAGTTGCAAAATCATGGCCACTTGGTGGTACACTCGCACACTGGTGCAAGGCACATGGAAAATTATATATTCTAGTCTAGACAATTCACACCAATCATTTAGTTCCAGTTCCAAGCTATGCAAAACTTGTACTGTGGTTACTAAATAACGGGTAAAAATAAAGAAGAATTTAAAAATCTGTGACTAACTACGCATCACAAAATTATGTATACCAGGATTCGAACCCAGAATCTTTGTATCAATCAACCTCCACGAAAGTACACTTATTTTACGAAACATATAGCACTCTTTGCGCAGCATTTGCGTCATCATTTTGAAAATTATAGTTGTGGATTGACCATACATCGGTGGCGTGATGTGGCGTGATGGCGCAGTGGGGAGGCGCACGTGCACACAGTTGTTTTACGAGTCGTTTAGTGACTTTTAATTATAAATTACATTGAATAAACTAATTATTTGTAACAATTATATTAATTGTAATAAAAATCTACTATTCGCATTGTTTTTTATTTATTTACTAAGAAAAGACGTGCATTCTCCCACATACTATGTTGTGGTTGTGACAAGTGGTGGCAAAGGTATAATTTCCATTCTGCTGTTACTTTCGTACATTTGTGAAGTCGAAGAGACTTTAATTTTTTTTAAAAAGTTTTACGCAACCAAAAATTCTGAAACGTTTTTCTATTACTAAGGGAGCTTATTCCTACCTATAAAAAAATATTCAGTCAATTTGATTTTTTTCGGACATTCCTCATTGTAAAGAACGTTTGATTTAATGTTTCGGTGATTAATGAATTAACCATTTTATTAATAAAAAAATTAATGCTTTATATACCTACTAGTGACCCACCCGCACAGGTAGCATACCAAATATTGTTATAAGTACATGTTTTTTTTTCTGTAGTGATGGTTTACGCGGCGCAAAACTCCCAGACGGCATATTTTTTTCTGACATCTTCAAAAATCATGACCATAATTGAGTTAATTTACACAAAACCTTTGTGCATTATGCCTAAACCTTCCTCATTAATCTTATTGTCCATTAGTGAAAACCATATGAAAATTCATTCACTATTATCTTATGTAATCTGTGGTATTATCGAATTTATTTAGTTTTATCAAATTCATTCAGTTAATCTCGTTCAAACACACAGAGGCGGTGCAGCGGTAAGACTTTGTTTTATAATTATGTATTTATTTATTTATTTAAAGGCACAACTACAGAATACAATTTCACACATTTTTAAAGAGCTAAGATTAGGTTTCACATTTAAATTGAATTCCAATAAATGTTGTACACAACGTTTACATAAAACAGTGATTCTTAAAAGTGACAAGTGTTATAATCTAAAAAAAATAAAATAAAGAAAGAGATACAATTGAGACAAAAATATTTCAAGCATGACAATAACAATACAAAATATCATAATAATCAATAGTCACAGTTATACCACAGAATAGATAGTGATAAGTTCTTGACTTGCTGAAAAAATTAGTTATAAATGACCTAAAATTCAGTTTATTTCTGTCAATTTAGTTAAGTTGTGCTGCACCGAATATTTGATTTATTATTTTCTGATTTATTGAAGTTCATCGATTTATCTCCAATTTATTACAGCTTACAAGCAATAACTCCCGTCTGTCTGAATTAAAGCGTTTAATGGCTAACCATAAAATGGCTGAACTGAGCTTACACTTTATGTTTGGTCTGTGGTATAACGAGACGTGTTTAACTGCTAATGGTTAATTAATAGTCTTAGTAAAATAAAATATATGGCCAAATCATAAAGAAGTTCACAATTTATACTTTCCCGATACTAAAAAATAATGATCCAAAGTATATCATGGTATCGACATGACATGAGTAAACTTGCTTGATATTTTACTACCCATAAGGCCGGGTCTCTTGCGCCGTGTTTTTGTGTTTTCAAACATCAAAACAATGTTTCCTCAACATGTTTGGGGCGTGGCTTATGAGTTTTGTTTTGCAAAAACACAAAACATGTTTGCCGCGACGAACGGAAAACATCCCCCGCTCTCGCCTGCGGGGAGGGGAAGTAACTCATTTTGTGTTAGCGCTCACTAGATGCAGACGTCTCGCCTGCGTTCGTGTGATTTGTGTTTCGATGGATTTGTGTAATTGTCTTAGTGATGGAGTGGAATAAGGAGTATACTTTATTTTTAATTGAGTTACTCAGAGAAAGACCGCTACTTTGGGATGTTACGGTGATTGGGATGAGCCGTGATTGGACGCAAATTTTCTAACAAAACATGTTTTCAAAACAAAACCTAGGCGCACCGGACGTGCGGTTATGCTAAACATGTTTTGAAAACAATGTTTTTTCAACATGTTTTGTTGAAAATTAAGCGCAGCAGACCCGACTTAACAGAGCTTATGTTCTATTTTTTGAAGTGAAAACTTCTTTAGCGGCGTTGTACGCTTTTTGTATGGGGAAAAATGCTAAACTCGTGTCAGTAAGAATCACGTGGCTGATAGAAAATGCATAAGACGGATGTAACGGATGGAGAGTAGACAGCTGGCGGCGGAAGTATCCTCCTCTCTTTCTACGGGGCGCGTTGAAAATGGCGGCGCGTCATTTGAAGACGTAAACACTTGTGTCACTTCGATCGCTTCGGTGAAATCATAGACTTATTTATACTCTGTGACTATAAGTTTAAATCGTAGAATGTGTCCATGTAGAAATTAAAAAGGCCACTGGCGCAAAATTTTTAGAATTTTTCTCTAATTACTGATTGAATTGTGTGACTGTATAGTAATAGGAAAGAAAAAAATTAAATCCTTTGCCGCTAATTTCAAAATATCAAAAATGCACAACGTTAATATTCAAGTTTTCACTTCTGCCGGCACTCCCGGAGTGCCAACCGATTTTTTTTTGGTAATAAAATATTCATTATTCGAGCATTAGATTTATAATAGTTATGTATACTGTTGATAGGCAGGTAACCTTTTGTTAAAATACGTAGTTAAGTAGCATAATGGAAACCATTTCAGGGTGAAACTAATTTCCTGTTTTACTTCCATCAATTTAAATTAATGCGTGTAATTGCCTCTTAACTAAGAATTAATAATGGAAAGGCTTAAAATATAACAAGTACCGATATTAAATAATTATCCTTTTTGCTAAGGTACAAAATAAAAAGAGAAAATAATGTCAGTGTTATGTAAAATTACCTAATAACAACTCATTGTATTTGTTAGGAACATAAATCAGTGGTAATGAAAAATCATGGTCACTATACCATGAGGTTGCACATTTACAAACATTCTTAATTCTAATCACTAATAATAAAATAACTTTACACCACTGCATCATTCAAGGTTATTTACAATTGTATCAAAATGATTAAGATTCCAAAAGTAACAAGAGGCTGCTTGCTTAGTTCAGCGGCTAGAATAATTAGTCTACTTTTCATCTATTTTGAAAAAAGAAATATATGTAGCTTACTTCCACAAACAATAATATAATATGCAAGATGCAACGCCCGCCAAAAAAATGCACATGCACACCACAAAATATCAGTGCACAATACCTGCATTCAGCAAGACAGCAACAAATAGGCTACTCTACCAATGCACCTTGCACCTTCACCAATTAGGCTACTCTACACGTGTTTCGCCTCAACCCGGAGCATCCTCAGGAGTTAAGCCCGCCGGTAACGATCAATTGCGATTGTCAATTTTTCCGTTAATGCCTGTTATGAGAATGTCACATCACTAATGTCATTGAACATCACTATTCGGTGTGTGCGAACCGAACGTCTGTCAGCCATTACTATTGTACTTGATTTGTTCGTATCTCTGTTAATGTCTTGTATTACTTAAATAAAACAGTCTTTCTTAAAGTCCAGTCATCCAGTGTTCTTATTATGATCATGCACCGACCCACAACAATACAATGCCATTGTTGGAGCAATTGACAATCGCTTCAATTGCACGCGTAAACGATCAATTTTCGCATCAATGGGCGTCAATGACGTAAAAATTGACAATCGCAAATGATCGTTACCCGCGGCCTTTAGATCGTGCGTAAACCAACACCGAAATTCGGTGTTGGTTAATTGGTGGAAGCCTAATTGGTGAAGGTGCAAGGTGTGTTGCTGTCTTGCTAAATGCAGGTTTGTGCACTGATATTTTGTGGTGTACATGTGCATATTTTTGCGGGCGGGCGGGCGGTGCATCTTGCATATATTGTTTGCGGAAGTAAGCTACATATATTTCTTTTTTCAAAATGGTTTGGGACTTTCGCCAAGTGACGCCTGATTCAATCAAATACTTTTCATCTATAAAATATATAACAATCAACACAAATGCTGCAAACACTGCTATGGCAATCTATGATTTATTGAGAAAATGCTTCCACTTCTTCATAGAAGTCTGAGCAAATAAACTTGTCTTGTACCAGATTTAGATATAGAGCGTTACGTCATGTATAAATTAAAAGTAAACGCAATTTTAAACCAGTCATATCATTACGCTGATCTGCAGCTATTACAACAACTTGATCTTGCATTTTGATCGTCGCCTCTTACATCACCCCTGTATGAAGGGTGCACAGACCATACAACAAGAAGGGTTCTTCTTCTTATCGAATGAGGATTAGTGACAACCTCTGGTGTTAGAGTTTATCAAGCCGCCTGAAAGGCCTCTAACTTGGCTTAACGACTGTTATCAGATGACAACAGCCGGGACCGATGGTTTAACGTGCCCTCCGAAGCGAAGCACGGAAGCGCTCAGTTGTAATGCCACTTAAACGGTCACCCATCCGAAACCTAACCGGACCGAGCGTTGCTTAACAAACGTGAACGAGTACGATCAGTCTGTCAAGTTCTGCCATTAGCGCTTCATAAGAAGGGTGCTATCCTATCACTATATCGGACTGCTAAAAATCGCTTCCCAACAATCATTCATTCAAGAGACAGGTGCGCTCTGCATGATTGCATCGCTTGAGGCACATAAACTCCAGCAATTATCGTCCGATACGGGACGACAGACGCTGGCCGCGAGCCAACTCGTCGCACATACAGGATGTTTGTGTTAATCCGCCTTTGATTTTTTTATATTCCTCTTTTTAAGGTTTCGGTTGCTACAGGTGGTACTACGGCTTTTGTAGAAAATAGAAAGAAGGTTATCGTGCTAGCATAATAATAATAATCTTGTTTTTTTGAAATCTTACCTAAGTCTGACGCCATAACAACTTTTGCGGGTAGGCGCTAAAAACGTTAAGAAGTGCTCTCGAATTTGAAATTAAATTAAATAGTAATTTTTGTTTATATGCCAATCTTTTTACTGTTATTTAGTTAAATATTTAATAAAACACCACTACTTACGTTTGCATCAAATTTAATGTGAAATTAGTACACATCTTACACCACCTGCCAGCGCAACATCCAGTTTTCACTTTTTACTTCACTACAAACACAACGAAATATGTCACTGTCTGACATTGTCACTGCACAGAAGAGCTTGGAGGAGTGCTTTGCTAAAAGGATGCATGATCTTGAAGCACAAATACAGGGAGCTGCACCCGGGAAGGAAACTGTTGCTAAAGTGGCCGAGGAGTTCCGGACCTTTAGAGAGCTCGTGTTCGGCATGCTTGGGCTGCTTCGGAAGCAGATCAATGATTGTGCCATGCAGATTGATGTCATCGAAACAAGACATCGCCGCAAGTCACTGATAGTCTTGGGTGTCCAGGAGGTTGAGAAAGAAAACTGCCGGGATGTGGTCTTGGAACTTCTCAAAACCAAATTAGGCCTGAAAGATCTTACAAGTGCATCCTTCACCATGTGTCATCGGTTGGGAGCTCCAGGCACCAAGGAAAGTGATCGCCAGCGTCCTGTGCTTGTGAGGTTCGCTCAGTTCGATGACAAGGCTGCGGTCTGGAGAGCGAAGGCCCAATTGAAGGGGTCTAATATCTCAGTGAAGGAGTTCCTCACTAAGCCTCGGCAAGCCATCTTCAACAAAGCTCGGCTGCATTTCGGAGTGCGGTCTTGCTGGACCCAGGACGGTATCATCATGATCAAGACCTCTGACGGCAAGCGTCACAGAGTTGTCTCTTCTGAAGATCTGGAAAACGTTATCACTGGATATCCAAGTGAGACCTCAAACACGAGTCGACGGGCTGGACCTGCCAATAAAAAGAAGTGAACGTATTAGTATTGTTATCCCTTCTCACTATCATTTCATATAATTTATAGGAATATACAGTACTATTACTTGCCTTTTGCATGCACTTTATGTTTTGTGTTTCATTTGACTGTCTTATTTTTCGTACTGTCATGTCACATGGTGTTATTTCTCGTAGATTTCCATAGTATGTAGTGTAATGCAAATGCAGGTAGGTACATAACTTTTGTTAGTTTCACTTATATAAAACTACTTCCTTTATATTTCGTAGTACTGAAGGTGATTTTAAAAAACACTTTTTCATTCTAAATTCACGCTTTGGTATAATTTGTCTGAATATAATTTTAATGTCTAACCTATTATCAATCAATCAATGTCATGTCACTTGTCCGTCCCGTCATCACTTAAAGTCTGTCCATCCTTACTTGTCTTATATGGTAAACAATCTTCACCCAACTCTTTATTGAAATAATCATTTATAAAATAAAACAAATGGTTTTCCACACATAGATTACGAAATAAATTGTTAATAAATTAACAATAATTTCGTAAACTTACTAACATATTTTTAAATAACGATTTAAGTTTAAAAGACGTATGACAACTGTCAAAAACTGTTTACTAAATAAGACGAGTGAGGATGAACAGACTTTACGTCAATGGGTGCATTCCAACAGAATGGTCGCTGGGTCATCGGTCGCCAAAGGGAGTATTTTGGCCATGAAAAGTAGTTCCATGGTTAAGGAGTATACTTTGGTGATCGATGACTCGGCCATTGCTCTCTTGGAGTGCAACCAATGTCAATTTGTTCTCATAAACATTTCTTTTTTTGCTTTTTAACTTAGATGTTGATTTGAGTATTTAACTATGTTTTTTTTTTCTTTTTTTTGTTGTGTGAATGTTTTCTTTTGTACTTTTTGTGTTGTTGATGTTAAAGCTGGCGGGTGGTGTGGAGATACAATATAAGTGTAACACCACACAACCTAACTTTTAGTTTATTTATAGATATCTGTAGTTTTCTTTATTTTTTATTTTTTATTTTTATTTATGTATTATGATTATAGACGATGACTCGTTTTACTCTGCTGACGAATCTGTGTCCAGTAATGACAGTTTTTGCTCCGCATCTGATTCCGACACTCTTGGTGACTTTCTGGGTCGAACTTTTTCCCACTCTTCTCACTTGTTAAATGTGTGCCACATCAACGCTCAAAGTGTACCTAGTCATTTCAATGAACTGCTTGACGTATTCTCTGGTAGGAAAATACATGCTATCCTGATTTCGGAAACTTGGCTCAAGCCTAATCTGCCATCTTCAGCATATGCCCTGCCAGGTTTTAATCTTATTAGAAATGACCGCGTTGCTGGGCGCGGGGGTGGCGTTGCTATGTATCTCCTTAACACACTTACCTACAAAATAGTAGCTTCCTCCGGCCCAGGCTCACCTGCCGAATATCTCTTTCTTGAGGTTGGAACCGGTCACAGCAAGGTTATAGTTGGTGTGGTATACTGTCCCCCCTCTCTCGACTATTTCACTGATCTTGAATCGGTTTTAGAATCTTTGGGTTCTGAGTATGCACATCACATCATCATGGGTGATCTCAATACCAATCTCCTAGTTCCCAACTCCCCTCGGACCCAAAAACTCCTGGATATAATTAAGTCGGCCAGCCTCCATGCCCTATCTTTACAAGCTACTCACCATAACCTTGATGGTGATGATACATTGCTCGACTTAATTCTCACATCCAACCCTTCCCTCGTCCCATCACATGGCCAACACATAGCTCCTGGTTTTTCCCGTCACGACCTAATTTTCCTATCCTATGTCCTGAAACCCCCCAAACCTATCCCTAAGGTTATGCACAGGCGTTGTTTTGCGCGGATTGACCACGTCAAATTGCAGAATGATGCTTCGAAGATTGATTGGGACCCTTTGGTTGATGCAACTTCTGTTGATGATAAAGTCCAGCTGTTCAATGACACTGTATTAGCCATTTATAATGTCCATGCGCCCATCAGAAAGATTAGACTGAAGCGGCCACCAGCGCCTTGGATAACCAGAGGTATTCAAATGGCGATGAGGCGTCGGGACAGGGCTTTTCGCAAATTTAGGAGAAATCGTGTCGAAGAAAATTGGAATCTTTTCAAAGCCGCCAGAAACCGGTGTAATCAGATGATACGCAACGCTAAACGCCGCCATATTCACGACAACATCTCGTCCTCCTCTGCTAGCGATATCTGGAAATTCCTTGGAACTCTTGGTATCGGCAAATCGCGACATTTAGACTTACCTAACACTATTGGTCTTGAAGATCTTAATCTCCACTTCACTACCAATTCATCGAAACTCGACCATTCGACTTCTTCCCGTACTGTTGCTTTTATAGGTAGTCTAACGCGTCCCAATATAACCCCGTTCCGTTTTTCTCCAGTGACCGAAGAAGAGATCAAAAAGATTATCCTCTCCATAAAATCCAATGCTGTGGGCTGTGATGGCATAAGTCGCCGTATGATAGTTACATTATTGGACCACCTTTTACCTGCTATCACCCACATCATAAACTTTTCCCTTGATTCTGGTATTTTCCCTAACCTCTGGCGTAAAGCCTTTGTCCGTCCTCTCCCTAAAGTCTCTAATCCATCTCATCCTAACCAATTTCGTCCAATCTCCATCCTTCCCTTCATGTCCAAAGTGCTTGAGGCCTGCGTCCACAAGCAATTCTCCCACTTTGTATATCAAAATTCCCTCCTAAGTCCCTTTCAGTCTGGTTTCAGACCCGGACACAGCACCTCTTCTGCTCTCCTCAAGGTGACTGGTGATATTAGGGAAGCGGTTCAGGACGGTAAAGTAACCGGTTTGGTTCTTATCGACTTCTCCAACGCTTTCAATACTGTCAGTCACGACATCCTTCTTTCCATTCTGTCCCATCTTATGGTCTCTGATGAGGCACTGGAATGGTTCTCCACTTATCTTCGGGATCGCCAGCAGGCGGTGCAGTTCGATGAAACCACCTCATCGTGGCTTCATTTAGACACTGGCGTACCCCAGGGCGGCATACTTTCTCCACTTCTCTTTTCAATTTTTATTAATTTTATCACACACAAACTTCAGTGTTCGTATCATCTTTATGCTGATGACTTACAGATATATGCCCAGACACGTGTTGATGACCTTAATGATGCCATCAATGCGCTTAATAGGGATCTGCACCATATTAAGTGCTGGTCTGAGAGTTTTGGTGTTGCCGTCAATCCTGCCAAATGCCAAGCTATGTTGGTGGGTAGTCCCCGCATGATATCAAGAGTGGACTTGACTAACCTACATCCCATTGTTTTTGACGGAACTTTAATTCCTCTCAGCCCTAGTGTAAAAGATTTGGGATTACATATCGACTGTAGGTTGAACTGGCAAGTTCAAGTTTCAAATGTCTGTCAGAAGGTTACTGGAGTATTGCGTTATCTTTACCGCCTCAAGAATTTCTTGCCAACCTCTATCAAAGCAATGCTTATGCAGACCTTAATATTTCCTATTATCGACTATGGTGATGTGTGCTACCTCGACCTGAATGCAGATCTACTAAATAAGCTCGACCGTCTTCTAAATAACTGCATTCGATTCGTCTATAATCTACGTAAGTACGATCATGTGTCCGAACACCGATTACTGCTTAAATGGTTACCCATTAGGCAACGTAGAAGTATGCGGGCCTTGACCACTCTTTTTACTCTGTTAAGCTCTCCTAATGCTCCCCCTTACCTCACTTCACATTTCCAGTACCTGTGTACTACTCACGATAGAAACCTTCGTTCTTCTTCTAACCGTTTACTTAGCTGTCCCTCTCATCAATCTGATATTATTCATTCTTCTTTCTTCATTCACCCAATTCTTCTGTGGAACGCGCTTCCTTTAGACATCAGAATGTCCACCAGTCGGTATGCGTTTAAAACTAAGTTGCGCAAATTTCTTACTGAGCAAGCAGCTCGCTCATAGATCTCAGTAATCGTCTATAACGTTTAGTTGTATATATCATATTATATATATGTATATTTATTTTATTATATATATAAAGGTATTATAATTTGTATATATTATGTATTTATGTATGTAAGTATAGTATATCATATTTGTCATATATAATTATTCTGGTATATAATTTATTATGTTGTATATCTTAACATTTTTGTTTAATACTGGTTGTGCACCCTACCACATCACTATCTCCACATCACCCCAAGGTTGACTGGTAGAAAATGCCTAAGGCATTAAGTCCGCCTATGTACAATGTGCATGAAGAATTAAATAAATAAATAAATAAATAAATAACAGCAATTTAACAAATTATGTGTTTTGGCAGCTATAGAGGTAAGATAGCCACTTCCTCAGTGATGAGGGTTCGGGTGTACTGCGTTTCCACCTTCGGCCTTATCGTCACTTAACATCAGGTTCAGGTGTAGTGGAGTCAAAGCACTGTCCCGTTGTGTGCATAAAAAAAAATATATGGTCAGCTGTTATTATTTTCACATCTCTCTGTGATAACAGTTTGTCTTTTCTAGCATTAAAAGACACATACATTATTATTGAAAAATTAAAATTCTTAATCTAATACATACCTAGGTAATGTTATTTTTTATCAGTGCAGATGGAATGCACTCTATATGTGCTCGTTTACGGAGACGCGGGGTGTTGCGGCGCGGCTCGCACTAAATTCAAACATACGTGTTTAAAATCCAGCGTTAATTGCGGCGGTGGCCGCAGTGGTGTCCGAGGCGTGCTGTCATCCACTATACGGCCCAAAGTGATGGCCGCCGCGTGCATCGTAGCGGGCACCACTCTTCGCGCCCCGTGTCTCCATAAACAACATATTGCTATGTGTTCGTGTTTACGCGTGAACACTGCGCCATCGAGTTCCCTAAACCACTGCGTCATCCAGCGAACTAATATCTATGGAATAAGCATTCTGCTCAAAAAATGGCACCACATGAAAAGTACAACTAAGTGGATAGAGCTAAAAATGCTGGCATTTAATTATGCAGCACAAAGCGTCTGAACACTGGTTGCTTTTTAGCGACCATAATTTGTATACTCATAGATATTTTCTATACTTAAACGAAAAAATAAGATACGTTTTTTCTGCATCTTTTTACTGTCTTCTTTCTTTGCATCTTTTACACCATTTGACTTTAAAGGATGTCATTTCTAATAAACTCTCTCTTTCATCTTTTCTCTACAATGGGGAAGGCAACTGTCAAAATGGCGCTGCGTACGCTTGTTCCACGAGAGCTATGAAAACAAAGGACTTTTACTTAAAAAAAAAAACATTTTATTGGCTTTAAAATGATTAAATTCTAAAAAATGTTGGCACTTACAAATTTCCGAAAAATATGGATATAGAAAAAAATGATAAATTCTGTAAGATTAAAAACGTCTTAATTTGGCTTTCAATTCCGGCATTTGCATTGTAGAATAGTCTTTTATATCCATTTTGGGTCAATGGGTCTTTTTGGGTAAAAATATACCACAAAATAAATACCTACTTTCCCATACATTTTGTTCTGATCGTCTACTGTCTTAGGAACAAGCGTACGCAGCGACATCTAAAATTAGCTTTGCGTTGCCAACTCCATTCAAACTGCAATTTATTGAAAAGAACACAAACGTCAGTCACCGGGTGCGTGGTTTTCCGTGGTGCCATTTTTTAAGCAATATTTGTTTGCTATTACACTTCCATAGATTTTAGTTCGCTGGCGTCATCCATCTTTTTAGACCAAATAGCTTTAATAGAATACTAATTAAATAAATTATTGAATTAATATTTTATTGATGCTGAGTATTTTGCTTCTTCTAGTCTACGATGTCCCCATTTCCAAGATTTGACGTAACTTCCTGACTTACATCTAAGTCTGCTTAGACAGAATAAATTGGTTTGAGTTTGTGATCATTCTTAGCTTGCAAACACATTGATTTACGCGAGCGACAAGTATACACGCCATCTAAATATTAGCTGAATGGCGTTCCGATTAGATCTGTGTCGTCCGTTTATTTATATTACACTAGTCTTCCGCTCAAGATTAGACTGTATACTTGAATAATTAAGACTTAATTTAGCGAGCACGCAAATTAAAGTTTAGTCATTCATGAACAACGTAGATTTATGTTGGTCATATCATAAATCAGGATTCTAGCTTTGACCTATTTCAATAACCGACTACAATGCTAGTTTTACAGAATTATTATGATTCCAAGATCTACTTGAATAAATAAAAAAAACCGGCCAAGTGCAAGTCGGACTCGCGCACGAAGGGTTCCGTACCAAAAACGACAAAAAAATTACGTTTGTTGTATGGGAGCCCCCTTAAATATTAATTTTATTCTGTTTTTAGTATTTGTCGTTATAGCGGCAACAGAAATACATCATCTGTGAAAATTTCAACTTTCTAGCTATCATGGTTCATGAGATACAGCCTGGTGACAGACAGACAGACAGACAGCGGAGTCTTAGTAATAGGGTCCCGTTTTTACCCTTTGGGTACGGAACCCTAAAAAGTACTAAAAATGTCTAAGTCTCTTAGAGATTGCTAAAATTATTGCAAATACCACTATTGTAGAAGCGTATTTAAGTAGGTAGTAAGTTTTGTAAGTAATAAAGATAGTAAAATCAACAATAACAAAAATGTAGCTGATGTTTTAGCTTAGGTACATACATAACTTTCTGAAAAAAATCACACTTCTTCAAAAGAAGATGTCTAATTGCCTGACAAATAATATTGGTAAACATTTAGTTTTTTTATCCAGTCTTGTTAAACGCTATGATATCATTCTGTTCAAGATAAAATTCAAGTAGTGTCTGGGAAATGGCATGAGTCATGCTAGTGACGTTAGAAATATAAATGTAAAGACTTTCTCGGTGCCTACAGCGACTTTTTGATACACTGGCCTGCAAAAGTAAGTACTACAAAGACCTATTTTCATACAAACGAGGTAACTTTGATGCTTTGGTTCTCCGTCCAGGATTAAACGGGGTGTGATTTGATAATGGCCATTCAAAAAGTAAATGGAAGAGGCCCAGATCGCTAAAGAAACCCAACGGATTAGAAGAGTCGTTTACATTAGAGACCGAACGGACTTTTACTGTTACATTTTCCATACTTTTGATGTAATTTTAACTTGTTATTTTTTTAAGTTCAACCCTGACCTAAACAACTCTTCTAATCCGTTGGGTTTCTTTAGCGATCTGGGCCTCCTCCATTTACTCTTTGAATGGCCACCACTAAAATCACACCCCGTTTAATCCTGGACGGAGAACCAAAGCATCAAAGTTACCTCGTTTGTATGAAAATAGGCCTCTGTAGTACTTACTTTTGCAGGCCAGTGTATTTTCTTATGAAAAAGTAGCTTTGTCAATACATTCATGACTTTTTACAGTAGGGGGGAATACATCTACGTATCCCGAAGGAATGGGACTCGCCGGGGGCCCTTCCCACTAAACCGTAGCGTAGGGGTTTAATATTAATTTTTTTATGCACAACGGGATAGTGCTTTGCCATCACCTCACCTGATGTTTAGTGATGATAAGGCCGAAGGTGGAAGCGCACTACAGCCGTAATCCTCATCTCTGAGGAACTGACTATCTTACCTCTAACTGCCGGAACACAACAAATTTTTAAATTGTTGTTATGGCGTCATACTTAGGTAAGATGGTGGTAGCTAGCCAGGCGGACTTGAAATAAGTACCACCACAAAGTACAAATTGTATCCCCCCTGGGAATCTGACCCGGGACCCCTGCGTCTTACACGGGTGGGCGAACCACTAGACCACAGAGGCGGTTGAAATGCTTGCTTTCTTCATGAGACTGAAAGTCATGTGTTTATTTCCAGGTGTTCGTGATCAAGGAGGGTGTCCAGTACAGGATAAGAATCGACTTTATTGTACAGAGGGAGATCGTGCACGGGCTCAAATACGTCCAAAAGACGTACCGAATGGGAGTTGGAGGTATAGCAAACATTGTTAATTTACCACTCGAAACTAGTTTCCAACGCATTAAGATTTAGAGTTCATTATTGTTTACAAAACAAATGGATTGCGGAAAACTTGCCAACAATGATTTAGTATTATTAAGAGAGTGTGCTATACAACGTGTTATAAAATAACCCCTTATGCCTAATATGGTAGATAGGGACCATCAAACTGAACAACTTTTACTATGGGACCTACTCTGAATATGCGAAAAAATGCTGTTTCATACAAAAAATAATAACGAACATATCGACATGTGTATGAAACAGCTAATATTTTTATCGCGAATTCAGAGTTGGTCCCATAATAAAAGTTGTTCAGTTTGATGGTCCCTATACTCCCTATCTACCCTATTCGGCATTAGGGGGGTTATTTTATAACATGCTGTATAGAGAAATCGTTTTGTAATAAAATAAATGACCATGGTTATCTGGAAATTACGGTTAACCGCGCCTACCACCCGCGCCGTTAAAGAATGGGATTGAAAATGGCATCGTACATGTTCACTTCTCGCTCGCACACCATATCACTAAACCTATATCCCCCTCACTCATACTTATGTTGGCAAGCGCGATTAACCGAAAATTTCAGTCCCATTCTTTATCTGCGCGGGCTGTACTAGGATTTGATTGAACCCGCTAACTTTTACATTAATTATACTGTTCAACACTGACCTTCAAGCCAGTTGAAATTTTCAGTATTAAGAGGATTGTCAAGTAAACGCTCTCCATACAAACGGCGATAACTTTTCCCACCCTCTAAACCTTAACCTACAGCAATGATTTTAACTTTTTAGATTTTTTGCATTCACAATGCTATTTTTTTATTAATCATTTTTATTAATCATCTCACTACAGCAATGAATTTTTGGTATGTTTTTGAAATGCCTAAAAACTGTTTTTTTAAATATCTATAATAGATTTTGAAATATTAGCATTTTAGTGATTTCATACAAAACAAAAAAATGCCAATATTTTCAAATCTACAATGAATATTTAAAAAATTAAAACTTAAAGCCCTAGTTTTTAGGCGTTTCAAAAACATACCAAAAATTCATTGCTGTAGGTTAAGGTTTAGAGAGTGGGAAACGTTATCGCCGTTTGTATGGAGACCGTTCGCTTGACAATCTTCTTAACTTCAATACATTTATTAATGTCAAATTAGTATAATCAACTTACAAAACCCTAGTTTTGATATTTTTGTTGTCATTGCAATCCAAGTTTTCTTTCGGAATTTTTAAACAAATCAGTCAGAACGTTTCTTATCGTATTTCATAGTCAGTGCTCACCACCTTATAGGATAATTACAATGTTTCCTCATTGCCACCGATGTAATGTGTGGTTTATTTTTCCCGCTCGCCCGGAAGTGCCCGGTACGTAGTAGATAATAACACAGTAGATATATCAAGCAGTATCTCAACTTAGCCCTTTTCTTGTTTGCGGCGCGTACAGCTTAGCAAGAAAGTTTGGAAACGAAACTAAAATATTTTTTTACGAGCAACGCGGTTTGTGTATACAAAAGTAGTCGATAGTGTTGTCATACAATAACACTAATGGCATAGATCCTAGGGGGCGCCACTTTCTATGCCATAGAAAGTGGCGCCCCCTATCAATACCATACTTTTTTGCCAAACTGTTTTTACTAAGATTGGCGCTACTGTCGCAGGCCGCATCGAACTTTGCTAGGTACCCTTAACACAAACAGCTATCGAAAAAAACGTGTGTGAAAACATTCAATAGAGTAATTTTGAATGGGTTTGTACAGCGCCATCTACCGCCGAAAAGTGAAATGAAATATTATTTCATAGATAATTAATAGTGAAGTACTTTTACGCGAGTTTTTTTTCTCGATAAGTGGTCGTACTAAGCGTACTGAGCTCTCGTAGCAACGTGCGTCGGTGAGTGCGCTGATTCGGTCGTTTGTTTAATACGTAGTTGTGTTACTGCTTTAGCTATATTATTCTGTGATAATAGTATGTACACACACGCATGCATTCCTTATATGCGGTGCCGTATCGGTCTGCATTGTTATAGAAGGTTTTAAGACACATTTGTTTATGCTATTAAACGAGAAAGAGTACTTAAGCTGAGTATAGTTTTGTTCATGTCTTTAAAAGTAATTTTGTAATTTTGCATTGTATAAAAGGAGAAAAAATACTTATAGACGAAGCGTCTCTGCTTCAGATTGGCCTAAAATTATTTTGTATGTCTGTCCGTTTGTTCTCCTCTACAGGTCACATTTCTCAACCAATCCTCGTTAATCACAGTAATACTTAGTCTACAAACAAGGAGCAGGGCGGAGCGGATCCGCTATTTTTCTCTTTCCAAGCAAGTAGTTAGAGAGAGAAATAAAGCGGATACGCTCCGCCCCGCTCTCACTCTGTTTGTACCATGGGCAACAGCGTCGCTTAATCACTGCTAAGGTTAAAATCGCTTGCACGCCGCGCCCGCTGTCACATACGTTTAGTTCGTGCAGGGGCGATACGCGCGCACACGAATTTTGTTGCAAACTGGTTAAGCGACGCTGTTGCCCATAGTACACTAAGGCGGCGTTTTCATTTCACTGAGGCGAAGCTGAGTGGAGTGGTGTCTAGCGGTGCTTCGCTCAATTCCGCCTTGCCGTTTGGCTATATCACCGCGCTTGCGACCTGCATCTTGAGTCTCTGCAAACACTGCGCGGTCGACCGACGACGAGCTAAGAGATCGACATCACAATACAGAGAGATTACAGTAGTTAAGCTAAGCACTCGCACGCTCGAGCAACGCACTCAGACACCTCTTACCGACAATGTATAACCGGAATCTCAAACGAGTTCGAGTACGTGATGCAGCGGTGAGAGCTGTCTTAGTATGAGTGTGTGCGATGCTCGAGCGCCCGTAGTACTAAGCTTAACTTCTGTTAGTCTCTCTATTTTGTGCTGACACCAAGAGCTCGAGACAGCTGTGCCGATTCGCAAGATTTAAGTCGCGCGCGCTGTGAAGTCGTGGCCGAGACGTTAGTGGAAACGCATCCTATAAGCAGCGTTGACGTGATCAAAGTATACTTTTACCAAGTTGTTTAGATGACTAATTGTCATGTAAATGAGCAATCCAAAAACGTGCGCTGTTTGACCGGGTTGTAGCTTTTTGGATACGGCGACGTCAAAACGTCGCCGTATCCAAAAAGCCAAAAATCCAAAAAGCTACAAGATAACTCGATACCCCAGTCGAAAAAGACGTTTTCTTACAATCATTCACATACTGTGCTGCAAGTGCTGTTACCAGGTTCTATGATTCCACTATCATATTGCCAATTTAACCTAAACCATTAGTTACACAGCCATTAAAGTATAAGAACATAAAGTCGTCTCAAACTTTGTCCAGACTTGTATCATTTTTGCGTATCAGATCACCGTATCTGTACCATACATCGCTAGTTTGGTTGGGCGTGCGTTGAAGTAATATCAACGCACGCACAACCAAACTAGCGATGTATGTTAAAGATACGGTGATCTGATACTCCAAAATGGATTAGTCTGGACAAAGCTTCATGTGGGAAAAAAATAATTTGAGCCAGGTGCCAAATTAACTAGACCAGGCTGTACTTTTTCCAAGTTACTTGGTCTAAGTATACTTCGATCGTGTCAACAGGTATCCAAGTATACTTTGTTCAATTTACTTGGTCCTAGTATACTTTAATCATGTCAACGCTGCTTTATGACTGTCAGCCAAGCCACAACAATTTATGAGCCCGTACCAGTAACTAAAATCTATGGAACAAGCATTGCGCTCAAAAAATGGCACCACACGAAAAGTACAACTAAGTGGATGGAGCTAAAAATGCTTACATTTAATTACGTATGCAGCACAAACTGACTGAGCACAGATTGCTTATTAGCGACCATAAATTTGTATACTCATAGATATTTTCTATACTTAATAGAAAAAATATGATACGTTATTTCTGCATATTTTTACTGCCATCTTTGCGTCTTTTACACCATTTGACTACACAGGACATCATTTCTAATAAACTTTCTCTTTCTCTCTTTTCTCTACTATACAAACTGCAATTATTGTAAAGAACGCTAACGTCAGTCACCGGGTGCGTGGCTGGCCTGACTAAAGCTGAGAGGGCCACACTTTTTCGGCCCAGTGTGCCATTTTTTAAGCAATATTTGTTTGCAATTACAATTCCATAGATTTTAGTTCGCTGCTCTGATCATGTCAACGCGACTTTAGGAAGATCGTCAGCCAAACCACAATAACTTATCAAACATTCTCTTCCAGTGGACAAAATGACCCACATGGTAGGGTCGTACCCGCCGAAGGCTGAGATCCAATCTTACACCACGCCGCCCGAGGACGCGCCCTCCGGGCTCATGGCGCGCGGCTCCTACACCGTCAACAGCCTGTTCACCGACGACGACAAGAATGTGCACTTGCAATGGGAGTGGGCCTTCGACATCAAGAAAGACTGGAAAGACTAGACTGCTGGGAAGGGGATTGGTGCCATAACGGTCTCAACTTCCGTGTACAGTCTATGCGGAAAGAGGGCCGAAGATTACCGTTTTTGTCATGTTGACGGCACTGTCACGTCATTATAGTGCGATCTTGATTATCGATTTTGTCATGTTGACGGCACCGTTACGTCAGTATTTTGATATCTATCAAGTCTTCTTTTTGTTTTGACAATTCCCTCTTTTTCAGGGAATACTTTTGCCAGTTTCAAGTGTTGGATAGGGTTCAGTGATAGTTTCGGTCTGCATTAGAATGCGAGTGCATCGCATTCCAATGCTTCTTGGAGAATTTGGCACCAAGTATATCAAGTCAAGATGGAAATCTAGTCATAGACGCTTGGGCTTTTGACATCAAGAAAGAATGGAAAGACTAGACTGCGGGGAAGGGGATTGGTGACATAACAGCCTCAACTTCTGTGTACGGTCTATGCGGAAAAAGAGGATTTGTACTTAATTACCGTTTTCGTCATTTTGACGGCACTGTCACGTCATTATAGTACGACTATTTTGATTACTGATTTTGTCAAGTTGACGGCACTGTCACGTTATTAAAGTGCGACTATCTTGACTTGATAGATTTTGGCCTCATTTTGTCAGGTTCAGTTCGGTGGCTTTTTAATTATTTGCAAATTGATTAGTGAATATTGTGTCTTAAAATCGGTGTAATTTAATGTTTCAAGTGTCTACGCAACTGAACGATATGTGGAATCATTGAAATAGGCGCGATCTCGGTCGTGTGAAGCTGAGACTTTAATTGTAGTGGTGACTACCTCTACAGAATTTACCGAGTAAACTGACGTGATATACTTGGTGCCAAATGCTCCAAGAAGCATTGGAATACGATGCACCCAGATTCTAATGCAAACCGAATCAATATCACTGAACCCTATCCAACACTTGAAACTGGCAAAAGTATTCCCTGAAGAGGAGTTAATTGCCAAAGCAAAAATAAGAAGAAGACTTGATAGATATCAAAATAATGACGTAACGGTGCCGTCAAAATGACAAAAACGGTCCTCTTTCCGTATAGACTAGCTGTTCTCACTGATATTTACTTTTACATCAAAATACTTTATTTTGTTTCTAAGCGTCAGTGCAGACCAACGGAATGGCGACGAAAAAAGTGATTCATTATCAATGAGCGCTTTTTTTAAGAAAAAAAAAATAGTTCCAATTTCCTCACTAGATGGTTCTTTCAAAAAGTATGATGTCAAAAAACTAGCGAAAAATTCTAAGGCCACGTTCCGATCACGCTTACAGTGCGCTGACGCCCGGTCCGATTCATGCTTACAACGCTCACGTTAGTTAATTAGTGGTTAAAAAAGATGGCTGAATTTATTGATCTGCAGGTGTTTAGTGAAGCCACTGACATGTTTTTTTTTATTAACTGGACTGGCTGTCTGTATGATTTGACAGCAAAGTTCTTGTGCCTATTTGAAACGCCACTAGCGTGAGTCTAAAGAACTAATTTTGACGTGTACAATGAAAATGGTTGCCGTGATGGTCTCTCCAGACTTCAGACTTTGGTACCATGTCCCTCACGCTATGCTCACGCTACGTCCTACAGCGCCAAAATGGCGGAAATCAAATGGACACAAGAGCAGTTTGACAGCAGCCAGTCCAGTGTAATAATATAGAGGACAATGAGTGAAGCAGTATTATTTCTTCGGACAAGATAGATAAATTTTTTGGACATGTCATGTCAGGGTTGACAAGTTGACATTGACATCATACTTTTGCACAACGCCATTTTTTTTTAATCTGTCATTGAAAACCGCTCATTGAAATTAAACATTTGCTACCTTGGCTTTGCCTCGTGACGACTGCGTATGACAAGGACCGTATGCTCATGTTAATAAGGTCGAAAAATAAATGCTCTTTGCTGTCACTCAGTTGCTCTGTGCTGATTCTTAGAATACTAATACCATAGATATATAAACGTAACTGGAGCGCTATACTCAATCAAAATTACGGCCCGATGATGGAAAGAGACGGGGATACCTTTTCGTGTACTTGAAGAATCCTCTGTACTTTAAAATCGTTGAAGTTTTTTCTTATCCCTTTCAAATATTGGGTTGTATTGAACCACGTAGGAATAGCGAATCGGTTACATATTTAAATCTATTGTTAATACAGATATAAAATGCCTTACCTTAAATAAGCTTCATAATGTAAAGAAATTAGGAGTTAAAGAATTGTGTAACCAAACCATACATGAAGTCACTTATGTCATAGTATGTATGATTAAAAATAAAATCTGGTGTGCTTACTTAGAATATACGTAATACATATTTATACATTTCACTCAAATTATTGACTATATAAAATTAGAAATTACTTACTATTATTCATAAAAGTAAAGTTAAATATAAGCAATACAAAGTCAGACTTAATTAAACTTTGTACCTCATAAAAGTAAATATGTGTTATGAATTCGGTGAGAATGGTAACCTACAGTGCACGGTAGTGACAATTAACATAGGATTCTAAATAAAAAAAATGTGTTATTTCACCAAAAATCGCGTATTTCCAAACCTTTGCTGTGTCAAATGTGGCTGACTGAAAGCATTATTGACAATTTAGATTAAAACCACTCGGGCACCAGAACATGATTAAAATAAACCTCGTATATTTAGCATACTAGTATATTTGTATGAGAATTCTATACAATTTATATGTCACATAAAATCGTTATAGTGTTTATCAAATTGTATTTACAATGATGACTATTTTAAATACGTTTTCTATTTGTCTGTAGCAATACTGTTTATGCGCTAGTTTTATACGATATTAATATTTAGAAAATACATTTCCAATTTTTGATGGTTTACTTAGATATCTAAGTGACGCAATGTTCGATTTGCGAGAGTAAAAGAGAAGAAATTATTATAAAGTTGTAAAATACTCAACTTTTCCTCCAATATAGTGTTTTTTTTCATGTAAATTAAATCTTTTATGTATTTATTTAGATTTAACTTAGATTTTAAACCCAAGTGCAATACGAAAGATTGCTCAATTTTACGTGTCTAAATTTTCTTCCTTTGATACTCACATGCCTTTAGTACAAAGAGTAAGATAAAACATTTTTTCTAAATTGGTTTGATGTCAAATTAGAATGTGTCTTATGTTCGTGAATATATGGTTGATAATTGTTACTCTCAAGAATCGAACTGAAAATCCTATAGTCAGTCCATTTATATCGACACACGTGCTACCACCAGCATTCCTATAGCATTTGATATTAATTTCATTGTACCGCACAGAAGAAGCGATTTTAAAAATAATCTAAGTACCAAAAGTAGTATTAACACTATGTAAGAGTATCGTTGCACCAAATGAGGAGTCTATTTTTAATAATTCACGTATTGCTTCTAAAAATGTGTCGGTGACGTGAATCTTGGCAATAATTGAAAGTATTACTATGATGATGTTCCCGTGTATATTAGTACTAAGCTAAGTACACAAAATCGGGCGGAATACTCAAATTGTTGGAGATGTTTTATCGAGAGATATGTCTCTTTCACACTTTATACTAGTGAAAGAGACGAGAACGGGTCTAGTCTGCTACTGTTCAAAATCGTCAAAATCGTAATTCAATGTTGTTTGAATGGTAATGCTTTTTGACACAGTTCTTGTTTCTTAAACCCAAAACTCAATCACATTGTGTTTCTTAAACCCAAAACGGAAACATATTGTGTCTTGATTTTGGGTTTAAGAAACAAGAACTGTGTCAAAAAACATTACCATTAGAACACCATTGAACTACGATTTTGACAAAAACATTAGCAGACTTGACCCCCAAATGTCGTGTTGCCATTTTCCGGATGGTTGTATCGTCAACAAAGTGATATCAAAGCGATATGAATTCCATGGTGGTCCTATCGTATTTTTTTTTACCTTTCTTATTATGATGGTTGGTCTCGCTCGATAAAATATCAAGCCTTTTGATAAAAGTATGGTGGCATTTAAATGGTTAGGAATCGCTTGAGCGAAAGGGATAGAAGGTGCTTCAGTGGACACCACTGGTGCTCTTCGTAATGTAATAATCTAATCTAAGGCTTCCCTTTTATAAAATTATTAGAATAGTACCCCCACTTTTTGGATTATAAAAAAATACAGTATTCCGTATGAATTGTCCGTTCACATTCAAATGTTGGGACTAGTTTTTTATGTATTTAGTTCGTGCTCTATTTTATATCAAATTTATTGATTATTTGTTAATTGAATTACAATTAGCTTTTTTTATTTCAATAGATGTAACGTGAAGTTTATGGATTGTAATAGTTTGGCCAAAAATAAAGCTTATTTATCCAATAAACATATCTTTTTATGCCACTGTAGCGCATCATCTGTGTTTTACCCTTAAAAATTAAAAGTTACCTATTACAAATTTGTAGCCCCATAGCCTGTCAAAAACGTTTTGAAACTATTTTTTTTACTAGCAACAATGGTTTTACTACAAAAGTATCGAGTTGCCAATGTTGCCATATAAACACACAATAAGTTTCCACATTATTATTTTTTGTACCGGGCTGTTATTACGATGTTTTTAAGGAGTCTTTGAAAGACAATTATAATAAGACCCTGAAATTTTCATGGGTCTTATCGTCTGAAGTGCGTTTTAGCATTTAGGACCTAAATGCTAAAAGGCGCTAATACCTAAATTTTATGTCTTAGCGCTAAGACAGAAGATGTTTTTCGCGTCAGATGCACATTGACCGCTATTTATAGTTACACCTTACCACGCCCCTACTAGTCTGTAAAGAAATTCATGATACGGAACCACTGACCTGAATTTTTTTTATATGCAAGTCGATGTACGGAATCGGAAACGGTTCAGGGCCCTTCACTCCGCGCGCGCGTATGAAGCGCTCGACGTCCTCTGAGGGGACAAATTTCATACGTCACAGAAAAGATAAGACCTACGCGATAGAAAGAGAGGCAACTAGCCTGGAGCGGAGCGAAGAGAGCGCTGTGCGACCTGAATTGCACTTTATAGTATCGGAGCAAGAGTCGAAATTTTTTAAACGATTTTACGGAGTGCAACTTCTGTACGCTAGTACTATTATCTATTCTGTGGTACAATCAGTACCGGCGTTAGGGGGGGCGAGCACGGGCGACCGCCCAGGGCGCCGGATACAAGGGGGCGCTGCAAGCGCCCCTTTATACACACTCGCTCATGACGCTCATGGAGCGAGTCCTACTTACTATCGTAAATTCCCTTTTAGCGACAAAATCGTTATGGTGGCAAGGCAACACATAATCACAACAATTTGGCAATATCTCGCCGAAATTTGATCGCTCGCTTACATGTGCCGTTTCAGATTTGGCCATTGTAAAATCCAGGGGCAAGCGGTGCGACTGCACTGGGCGTTCTCGTGTGTGGGGCTCCAAAAACGCTTGACCACCGATCGACTATCAATCATATTGTTGCCTGTTGACGAGTGACGACGTGACGAATGAAACTGACGCAAAATCGCACTGCATGGCCATTTTTTGTATAAACAAGCAAGATTAGTGGATGAAACTGACTAAATGGCACTGCGCAGCTGTTTTTCGCTATAAACAAGAAAGATGAGTAGATGAAACTGACTAAAAATCGCGCTGTGCAGCCGTTTTTTTTAACTATAAACAAGCAAAATGACAAGATTCTTAGATGAAACTGACTAAAAATCGCGCTGCGCGGCCGTTTTTTTTTTGCTGTAATGAGCAAAATTAGTAGGTGAAACTGACTAAAGATCGCGCTGCGCAGCCGTTTTTTAACTGACAGGCAGAATTGAAAATCTTGGAATCGCAGATAAGGGGCGCCCCGTAGAAATTTCGCCCAGGGGCGCTGGTAGTGCTAAAACCGGCACTGGGTACAATACACAAAATGTACATACGCGAAAGGCGCCGCGTTGAAACAATTTTAATAAAACTTCTCGTGGAATTTTTAGAGTCAATAGGTACTTACGCCCGATTGCACTAAACTACGTGCCGGACAACAGCTGCGCCACAAAAAAAAATTCGGAAATCTGACTTTTTGACTATGCCATGATGAAGTCTATAGTTTGTCGGAGTTTGTCGCCAAAAACCAGAGTTTGTCGCCAAAAACCAGAGTTTGTCGCCAAAAACCAGAGTTTGTCGGTCTTCTGTTTAGGAGATACATGTGGCTCAGCTGTAGAGACGTCTCTACAGCTGCGCCACACAGATCTCGAAAACGGAAGGTCGTAGCGAAAATCTGATTACTTGTATGTATAGCCGTTAGTTTGTCGGAGTTTGTCGCACAAAAACCAGAGTTTGTCGGTCTTGCGTTTAGGAGATATGTGAGGATACGCTGTGGAGACCTTTCTACCTGGATCTTGAGAACGGAAGGTCGTAGCGATAATCTGATAACTCGAGTGTGTAGCCATTAGTTTGTCGGAGTTTGTCACCAAAAATCAGAGTTTGTCAATCTTACGTTTAGAAGATATGTGGGGATATGCTATAGAGATATTTCTACCTGGATCTCGAGAACGGAAGGTCGTAGCGAAAATCTCACATATCTCCTAAACGCAAGACCGACAAACTCTGATATTTGGCGACAAACTCGGTCGAACTACCGACTATAGATATGACTAATCAGATTATCGCTACGACCTTCCGTTCTCAAGATCCAGGTAGAAAGGTCTCCACAGCGTATCCTCACATATCTCCTAAACGCAAGACCGACAAACTCTGGTTTTTGTGCGACAAACTCCGACAAACTAACGGCTATACATACAAGTAATCAGATTTTCGCTACGACCTTCCGTTTTCGAGATCTGTGTGGCGCAGCTGTAGAGACGTCTCTACAGCTGAGCCACATGTATCTCCTAAACAGAAGACCGACAAACTCTGGTTTTTGGCGACAAACTCTGGTTTTTGGCGACAAACTCCGACAAACTATAGACTTCAAAATGTCAGATTTCCAACTTTTTTTTTGTGGCGCAGCTGTAGTCCGGCACGTCACTTAACTTAAGAATCGCCTAAGTCTTTTCCTAACTACAACACGACCAAATTAAGGCTTTAACACACCTCAATCAGAGCGGGTCGATCCGTGAAGTCGAACGTAACTCTACTCACTTTGGGTTCAAATCAGTGCGCGTTCCAACGTGGCGTTTGCGTTGAGAACTAGCACCGAATTCTCAATTTTTACATGTTTTTATTAAATTTCTTCTCTTTCAAGTTAGTTAAAAAAAATCTGTTCAATTAAGATTGAAGGTATTAACATCGCCAATTTTTATGTGTTGGTTTTAACATAAACGAGTGTTCTGTTTCCGAGAAATTTTGCAAATAGGACAGGGTCCACGGTATATTTTTTTACATCAAAAGTGGTAACATTTTTACAAATGCTTTCAATTAAATCTATTGTGTATTATTCCAAGTACATTATATATTTTTTCCATGATAGCTTTACGCGCGTAATCTTTCAATAATTTGAATTGAATATTGGGATTTGACCCTTTTTAGCGCCTTAAAACGGTGTCATTAGCCGTCATGTAGCTGTCATTCGCCTAGTTATCTTGGTCGGGTTATAGATAAGAAAAGACTTAGGCGATTCTTAAGTTTAGTGCTTTTGCACCTATGTCTAGTATTTTTAGACGGTATCATTACATTCCCTCGTAGTCACTGTTAGAAGTAGATATCAAAACCACTTACGTTTTTTTACTATTGTGTCAAAACTGCTAAAAGTCGCCGTTTTTGACACATTTGCTATCTACTTCTACGAATGACTACCAGGTAATGTAAATAGGTACCTGCTAAAAATACTAGAATACTTATGAGCCCTAAAAATTCCACGAAAAGTTTAATTTAAATATATTTCTATTCACAACCTATTAATAAAAAAAAAAAATCTGAGGGCGCCACCAGGCGCGGTCGCAGCCTGAAATTTTGGGGGGGGTCACTAATAATAATAATTGCTTTTCTGTTAATTTTTAGAAGCTTTTTCTATGTGACGTGTACGATTTTGGGGGGGGTCATGTCCCCTGTGACCCCCCCCTCGGACCGCGCCTGGGCGCCACTTTCGGTGGGGTATTCACCTTAAACGAATGCAGTGTAAATTCGACCTCTGTTTTTATTTTGTTATACGTATAACAATTCACAATATGAAGGGATTTGCCTAATCGCCCAGTAAGACCCATCGCTTTCTCACTATCGTGTATTCGCCATTTGATAAGAGTGAGTTTGAGGAGCGAAACATTATTTTTATTTTTATTCTTTGACTAGGTACCAGTGGCGAAGGGTCCATCCATACAAGCCGATTCCCATCGGCTTACCTTTTGGAAATCTCACCCCACTGATCCACTATGAAGATCACAACATTTTTCATCATTTTTGTAGAGCGGCTTACCTTTGCCATAATTTCACCCCTCGCCACTGCTAGGTACCTACTTATAGAGTTTACTACATTCGATAGCGACTGGTAGGTACGTAGGGTTTTGACGCAGATCGTCACTTTCGCAAATGGTCATCGCGAAAAATTTGGTCACTTTCGCAAATGGTCACTTTCGCAAATCGTCACTTTCGCAAATGGTCACTTTCGCAAATGGTCACTTTCGCAAATCGTCATTTTCGCAAATGGTCACTTTCGCAAATGGTCACTTTTGCAGAATGTCTTTTACAATTTTTTTTCTTTTTTTCTCCTATATATTCTTTGTACAGACGAGTGTGATTTTGGTATAAAATATAGTCTGATGTGCTGTCTACTGTACATTAAACGAAATTCTAACAACCAAATAGGGTAATAGGGTAATAATAAGAAACAAATATTTATCATCAATAAAATCTAATAAATTACAAAAAACTCTTAAATTAATGCGTAAAATATTTTTTTTGCAACTTTATAAATAAACAATTCATTCTGCATCTATGTTTAATATATATTGAGATGATTATTGATCTTACTAAATGCTGAATATTTGGTTAATTATTTATTTTGTTAAAATTGAAAAAAAGAATTGTTTTTTCCTAATATATAAGGTCCTTCTTAAATAGTGCACATAATTTTATAAGGCGTCAATGTACTCATGCATACAAACAACTTTTAATATGGTACCAACATTTAAATCGCGAAAAAAATCAGCTGTTCCATAGAAAATTTAAAATCGAATAGATCAAAATGTATGGAACAGCTGATTTTTAATCGCGATTTCAAGACATTCTGCGAAAGTGACCATTTGCGAAAGTGACGATTTGCGAAAGTGACCATTTGCGAAAGTGACGATTTGCGAAAGTGACCATTTGCGAAAGTGACGAATTGCGAAAGTGACCATTTGCGAAAGTGACCAAATTTTTCGCGATGACCATTTGCGAAAGTGACGATCTGCGTCAAAACCGTACGTAGGTAGTAAGCAATTTTTGTACCAGACACAGCGCCTTTGGTGGTAACAACTACACTCAACTATTTGTCATACAATATCAACTACAGTCGTTATTGATTTTAGTAGTATAAGCGTAAATACTCATAATACACCTACTGAACGCCTATTTTGTTGTCAAAATACGAAATGTTCTTATCTTTCAACTTTTTCAATAATGTGTTATGGTTTAAAATCAATTAGAGAAAAAAGAAAAAGATTTTTGGATGATCTGCCCCGAATAAACGAATAGAAAATTAGCCATTTGAGTAGGGGTACTAAAATGGCTAATTTTCTATTAATTCGCTAACTTAAAGTTTAAAAATAAGCAACTAGACGATCAAGTCTTATGCCGCAAGTTTAAGTAAATCACAGAGATCGTTGTTTATATGGAATTGACAAGCTTACGACACGTAATTTTAGAGTTTATGGCTTATTTTTTGAGTTAGTGAACGAATAGAAAATTGTCCATTTGAGTAAGGGGACTGATCTGCTGTTGACCTTACTTAACTTATCAATGTCCTATTATTAATCCATACTCAATATCATTAGGTCAGTTGCCCCCCTGGACCCAGGAGCTTAAGTTAAAATGATACCTTAATACCTAGTAATAAAACGATACCTTGTCTCTGATATGAGATATTATCATTAATTTATTGATTGCTGATTTATTTAAAATATTTAAGTAGGTATACCTAAATAATGACTTAAGTACGTTAGGGCCTCGATAAATTATGTTCTACAGGGTGAAATCTAAAGCAATCGACAAGTGATGTGGCTTGGTTAGACCTTTAAACTGAAAAACTGTGTCTATGGGACCCTACGAACAAAGTTCGTAGATGGGACCAACTTAACAGAGCAAAAAAATAATCAGCTGAGCTGTTCCATACGTTTTGGTCGAGTCGATATTGACGTTTTCTATGGAACAGCTGATATTTTTTTGCTCTGATTAAGTTGGTTCCATAGACAAAGTTCAGTTTGACGGTCTAAGCCGCACCACAAAATTTGTCTAGGTAAGTACTGTTCAAAAATCGCCTGTAGTTTTTAATTATACCCGAGAAATGTGCGATGTGTATTGTATTGTACCGACAACCGATAGGTGTTATTTTGCAACTGTTAAAACAGGCCCAAATCTATTAATATACATGCTCGATCTTCTTTACATTTCTGTTAGAACAAAAAATATTCAGGGTCATTTTAATAAAACACAAACAACCTCACAGGAGTAGGTATACTATGGGCATACAAAATTAGTGTGCGCGCGTATCGCCCCTGCACGAACTAAACGTACGTGACAGCGGGCGCGGCGTGCAAGCGATTTTAACCTTAGCAGTGGTTAAGCGACGCTGTTTGCCCATGGTACCTACATTAGGTACTAACATTAATTTGTTCTACGACTTTTCCGAAAACAGACTAAAAAAAACGATTTTTCATAGTAAATTCGATCGAGCTTTTCGGACATTTGTATGGAAAGTAAATTTTTTGTCTGTTTTCGGAAAAGTCGTAGAACAAAAATGTTGTTGTTTATGATGTTAGTAGGTAGGTAGGTAGTACTTAAACAGCGTGAAATTTTAATCATTTGGTTCCACTCATGATTGCAAGCAACTTTTAATATGGGGCCAACTCAATGCAAAAAAAAAACTACAGATCCATACATTACGAGTAGGTATTGCGCTTTTGTATGGAACAGTTGATTATTTTTCGCGATATCAGAGTTGGCTTCAAAGTAGAAGTTGCTTGTAATCATGAGTGGAACCACCCCACTGCGGGAACCAATTGATCAAAATTTCAGCGTGTAGATAACGGGTGTAACAAGACACTAAACGAAGCCGAAGTCCACGCATTCCGCCCATCATCAGGATCATTTTTGTCTTCTAGAATATACCTGGGAAACCAATAGCTACGAAGTTATTGAAGGTCAAAGTCATTTTTTTCCTTTTTTTTATAAAATCTTATTTTATTCGTTATTCCCTAATTTTGTCTACAGAAACATTATCAAAATTGTAGTTATGTATTTCGTAACAAACAATGGCTTCAAAACGTCCTCACTCAATGTATTTCATGAGCACGCACATAAACGTTGCCTTTCAACTCGGCCGCATGCAGCTGTGCAGCATTCACTGTCTTTTGTATGCGTTACATTGCGTGGTAATGTATGTAAGGCTTTTTTAACACCAAAAATTTAAGTCGTTTCCCAGCAATAATTTTGAACACATCCTGATGATGGGCAGAATACGTAGACCTCGGCTTCGTTGAGTGTCTTATTACATCCGGTATAATCTACTCCTGCGAGATTGTTGGTGTTTTACAAATAACCCTGATAGTAACTTAAAATTAAAAATAATTGCTTTTTAACTCATGATCTCCTCCAAGTTGACGTCGTCGTGCACCGTGTTGGGTATCCGTTTCCTGTTGATTCTCTCTTTTTTCTTGAGGGCGATCATTACCCGCTTGTCGGTGTTGTGCGTGGGGCAGAACGCCGTGAGTCGGGTAGGCACGTAGTTGGTGTGGAGCAGCATCAGGGGCGCCGCTATAGTCATGCAGCCAGATTCTAGAAGGAAATGCTTTAGTAATCTTATAGAAAAAATATTAAAATTAAATCTTTTTTTATACTGGTACTATACCCGTACCTACCTATAGCCATCTTTTAGTCAACTACCTACTTAGGGAACGTACCCATGCTACGTGATCCGTTAAAGGGGGGGGAGGGGGTCTATAAAATATCACGCTAGGTCACAGGGGCGGGAGAGGGGCTTAGGTTTTGTCACGTAGTCAATATTTAATAGGGAAATCTTGCGCTTTTTCGAGCTGTTTTAGCGGTAAAGCGCCTAAAAAAGGCCTTAAAAGGCCACTTGTTATTGTAAAAGTAAGTTCCTATTACAATATGTTTTTAATAAAGTTTTTTATTCTTAATAAATTCACTTGTTGTAGGTAAAATTAAGCACACAGGCGCAGCATATATAAATAAAAGACAAATATGAGTGAATTTATTTTCAACCACAAATCATTTACAACCACATCTATGAATTACTACGTGAAAACTAGAGGGGAAGGGGGGGGGGGGGGGGTCTTGGCATATACTATGGGGGGTCACCAAGGGGGAGGGAGGTAAAATTTTGTAAAAAATGGGTCACGTAGTATGGGTAATTGGGTATGTTCCCTTACGTAGATAGAAATGCAAAACAACCACATACAAAAGTTTTTTTGTGAAATACTGATAAAGTCCGTTCGCTTAGATAGTGTCGGTACACCCGTAAGCACTTGTGTTCAGAGACAGGAATACCGGTAACAAACACAACCTTTCACTAAGGCACTTCTATGTAAACTGCCAAAATCCAAATTTACTTGCGGGTGTATGCCTTTTGTTTATGCTGCGGCATCCTTTGACAAGAAGCGGCACGTGCAAAGGCGGCGCGATAAAAGGGCGACACTATCTAACCGAACCGAACGGACTTTACAAGAGGCGGCTCTACAGTCCGGGCAGATGACGTGTAAAAACCGAACTACTTACTTGAGACGGAAAAAGTCTTATCAGTTCGGTCAACCGAATAAACACCCAAAGAGGATATAATCACTACGTTTTATGTACACCTACCTACTGAGCTGAGACGGTAATAATTATATTGGCGACCAACATGATGCTGTTATTAATAAAACTTCAAATCTGTTTGTTGGATACAGTAAACCAGAATACATACAGTATGAGGCATATAACTTGAAATCGGGTGGGGATTGCGCGGAACGCGTATTTTGGGCATGCGTAGCGGTGAGGGGCGCGGGCGGCGGGAGAGGGGCGCGCGCTATTGGTCGCTCACAAGAGCACATGCGCGAACTTATCCCCACTACGCCGAAAAAATTTCAAGATACATGCCTCGTACTGTATACAATCTTTTATAAATAGGTAGTACTTTAAGAGCTAAGTTTTCCCTACCTGGTATTTTAGCCTTAACGTTGACATTCTCTATCATGTATACGCCGCTCCGTCCGAGTACATTTGATATGGTCCTGGTGGTGAATCCCCTGGTCTGTTCCGACTCCAGGGTGGGAGCGTCGGTGGCTACTCCCACCACGTGGCTCAGGTTTGCTGCTATCCATTCTGCTAGCTCGTAACTGAGGCCTGGAGAAGTTACAATATTTCATCATTATCATCGTCGTCGTCATTATTATCATTATCATCATCATTATATCATCACAATCATATCTGTTCCAATCCAAATCCAATCCAAAACCCGATCACTTCAGTAAATAATGTTAACAATTTTTTGTCAACATTTGGAAAAATCTGGCTCTAGACATACAAAAAAAGAAGCCCCCCTTCTTACAACAACGTGTCCAATCCTAAATGTAGTTCCTTTGTATTATTTGAGATCGATGAACATGAAGTTGACCGATTAATAATGGGACTTCGTGCTGACTACACCTTTGGATGGGATGGTATTTCCCCCCGTATCCTACAAACTTCTAGAGAGGTCTTTGTCCCTCTATTAACCCATATTTGCCGGCTTGCCCTCGAAACTGGAGTCTTTCCGCGTGCTTTCAAGAGAGCTATAGTTCACCCTATCTATAAGTCTGGGGATGGAGATGCAGTCACAAATTACAGAACTATATCTGTCCTTACTGCTTTCTCAAAAATCTTGGAAAGAGCTTTGAATAACAGGTTACAAAGTTATTTAGAATCCAACAGCATTATTGCTAAAAATCAATTTGGTTTTCAAAAAGGCATCAGCACGGAGAATGCAGTTGGTTCCTTGGTTAACACTGTTGTTGGGTGTTTGGATAGCAAAGAAAACTGCATAGGCATGTTCTTAGACCTGTCTAAGGCATTTGACACCGTCTCCATCCCCACACTTCTTGAAAAACTAGAACAGATCGGGATACGCGGAATTCCGCTTTCACTTTTTAAAGACTATCTCTCCAATCGCACTCAGGCCGTCAAAATTGAAGAATTTATCAGTGACACTGAGGAAATCGTCTTTGGTGTTCCTCAAGGCTCAATTTTGGGCCCCACCCTCTTTGTCATTTATATAAATGACTTATGCAAACTTGACATTCCAAATTGCCAAATTTACACATATGCCGATGACACTGCACTGATAGTCAAGGGTTCAAACTGGGAAAATACTTACCTTCATGCTGAAGCTGCCCTGTCCACTGTCTTATCTTGGCTAGAGTATAATTTGCTTACTTTAAATGTCAATAAAACAAATTATATAACTTTCGCCACTAGCACACAAACACTGCCTGCAGAACGCCACTTTAACATTACGGCCCATACCTGTCTAAAAACAGGCAGTGCCTGCCACTGTCTTGAAATTTCAAGAGTTTCAATTGTCAAATACCTAGGTATTTATATAGATCAATTTTTGAGATGGGACCACCACATAAATTCATTGATACCTAGAATAAGAAAATTAATATATGTTTTTAAGAATTTAAACTCTGTTACTGACCTAAATAGCCTAAAAAGGGTCTTTTTCGCACTAGCTCAGTCCATACTAACGTATTGTATAACGGCATGGGGTGGAGCAGCTAAAACAAAAATTATATCTCTGGAGAGGGCTCAGAGGGCAGTTCTAAAGGTTATGACAAGGAAACCTTTTCAGTACCCTACTGTTCAACTTTTTGCTGAAACAGCAGTATTGACGGTAAGACAGCTATTCCTCATGTCCACAGTTCTTCGTAAACATGCTCAGTTGTACTTTGACCCTACAATTTTTACCCGTAAACGGAGATCTGATCTTGTCTGCTGCACCCCTCGACATAGGACTAAACTTGCAAAAAGACATTTTAGGGTCCTTAGTTGTAAAATTTACAACAAAGCCAACAAAATACTGAATATATACTCTTGTACAAAACGGGTAGCTAAAAGCAAGATCCAAAATTGGCTAGGGACCCTAACGTACGAGGAAACAGAGGATCTACTGATTACTCCTACCTAAATAATAATTTATGACAAATAAATTAAAAAATAATTGTTTTAAATTTGGCATTTCTAAATTGTTTTTGCATCAATAAGTAACTTGTGCAGTACACTCACACTCCCACGCATCGACTCACACACAATCAAATACACACACTCTCATGAAAGAACACTCGCACATGTGTTAATAAAAGAAAAAAGCACACACAACACACCCACTCACATACACACCCGCACACACACATTCACACACAAACAAATACACACACACACACACACACATACACACTCAAATATACTCTAACACACACACACATACACACACATGCGCACGCACGCTTAGCGGCGTTTGAAGCACGAATTCCCGAATAAACAGAATAATAATTCTAGTTTTGGGAATTCCTATAAACTAATTTTGTGTACCTTTTTATGTTTCTTTTATGCTAAATTATAAAATAGTTTACACACAGAATCTCTATCAGACTGTCTTCGCTTCCTGACCCACGAGATACAGGTCTTTTGTGCCTAGTTCGTTGGATTGGGTGGGCGACAGATCGTGTGATTAGACTAAATCTATTGTACTAATTGTAACACTGCACTGTAAATTGTTTTAAGCTTAGAAACTAATCAATAAATTTTTATTTTTTTTATTTTTTGTTGCAGCCGCGCATTTTATTTTATAATTTTTTTTTGCAATTTTCTATCGATATATTGATCGTATTTGCATAGAACGATACGCTTCATAGTGACAGTTTTCGCGGGTAGGTGATCGCAAAATATTGTCAAAATTATTAAAGCTGGGCCAGACTGTTGCAAACAAGCCCCCCACATCGCTCTCCACCGGGCGGTTTAAAACAGTGTAAACACTTGTTTGCAACAAAAATTCGTTTGACCTTCCACAACCTCTGTGGACGGGACGCCGCTTGTAAGGTGGGAGCCTTGTTGTAAACAGTGTGGACGCAAACACCAACCGTGGGCTCCACAAGCCTCCCACCAAGGTCACCCCTGTGGAAAGCTTTTTTGCAACAGTCTGGCCCGGGTATCTAGTGAGGGTACTTTTCGTGATTGGGTTGATGCCACTCACTTGGTTCGATGAATCCGCGCTGTCCACACATGTTATTTATCGATTGCATCGCTGCCTATTGCAAAACCCATTTTGAACATTTTCGTTTTGTGTTGTGTCTTGTGTGTGTTCTGAGTGAAAAGACCAAAAGGATTGCCAAAGGTCGGCGCCAACAGGCAATGCAGCAGGAGAAGACCGGTGAGTAGGCTTGACACCTTATTTTCGAATATCCTCACTGGATCGTTTTTTTTTGTTACTTAGATAATTATTAGTGTTGCTATTTTGAAATCCCAAGGACGCATTTTCGGCTCGCGAGAGCGCGTCCAATATCAGTTACACGACACCCACTGCTAGGTATAGGCCTCTCCCAAAAATACCTAAGTATACAGGGTGCTTTTGTAATCATTTTCCAAATTTTAAGGATGTGGTCAGTCCATGAAACTGAACAACTTTCTCTAAGAAACATAGGGTCAAAAAAGTAAAAAAAAACGACTTTTCATACAAAACAAAGAGATCACGTGATCATATTCACTTCTCAAGCTTACGCGCTCACTAGACATGAAATAAAACAACCGTGCCGTGACCACGGCAGCTGCAAAGTTGCCGAAACGTCGGGAAAACCAAAAATCAAACCAAATACCAACTAATTACCAAAGTACTTTTAATAAAACCGTGCTAGTATCCGTTAAAATTGTTTTATTTCATCACGTGATCAGTTTAGTATGGGATGACCGAAATTTTTTGGCGTATTTCGACACATGTTTCATGGAGAAAGTTGTTCAGTTTCATGGACAGAACACATCCTTAAAATTTGGAGAGTGATTACAAATGCACCCTGTATATTTTTTATCGTAGTCACAAATTCAAAAGATAGACTTTAAGTACTTGCATGAGATCTGTGGTGAAAATTATAGATACGGTTGGTAAAGCGAGACAGCAATAGCGCATTTATCTGCTCATTAATGGTAACTTGAAAGCTGGTAAGCTAGTGAAAAGAAATTGTTTGGCATATTTTTTACATTCCTTGGAGATTTTTTTAAAAAACATTTTTTATTTTCTACTAACATATTATACTTAAATCACAGAATATATACAGTGCCTTTGATCTTGAACTAGCGATAATTTAAAAGCGTGTAAAACACCTAATTTTATCGATAAAAACACCCACATGTTGGGGTCTATCCCCACTCCTGTTGGAATGGCCGCCATTTTAAATTTGACTTTTTATTTTAGATGACCCTGCAGAAAAATATTAATTTCTCCGGATTTAGAAGACTTACAGTTATAACAAAAATACTGTTCAAAAGCTAATAATATCATCTACCAATTTAAAAATAAAATGTTTTAATTTTTGGTTTAAATACGTCATAAAAAATTACTGAAATAAAATTTTATACGAAATTTGTGCGATTTTTTTGACTTTTTATTACATTTCTCAAAAACTAGGACATTAATGTTCACTTTTTTTACATTATTCAAATACACAGGGATATTATCTACAGAACGACTTAAAATTTATTGCTCTATGTTGCATATTTCGAGAGCTATTGATGTTTGAATATGACCCTTACAAGTACTAAATGGTTATTTTCGAAAATAAAAAAAATCCAAATTCCTAAAAACTAGATTTTATCATTTGATGAAATTAGTATTCAGAAAATATTATCAACCTAATTTATAATATGTTCAAAATGCTTGTAATTATGTCCATTTTCGAAAATAATCATTTTTTTCAAACAAAAATAACTCTCAAAATATGCAACATAGAGCAATAAATTTTAAAACCGTTTTGTAGATAATATTCCTGTGTATTTAAAAAGTGCAAAAAAAATGGACATTAATGTCCTAGTTTTTTAGAAATGTAATAAAAACTCAAAAAAATCGCACAAATTTCGTATAAAATTTTATTTCAGTAATTTTTTATGACGTATTTAAACCAAAAATTTAAACATTTTATTTTTTAATTACTAGGTGATATTATTAGCTTTCAAACAATATTTTTGTTATAACTGTAGGACTTCGAAATCCGGAGAAATTAATATTTTTCTGCAGGGTCATCTAAAATAAAAAGTAAAATTTAAAATGGCGGCCATTCCAACAGGAGTGGGGATAGACCCCAACATGTGGGTGTTTTTGTCGATAAAATTAGGTGTATTACACGCCTTTAAATTATCGCTAGTTCAAGACCAAAGGCACTGTATAAGTATTACCGTTCAGAAAGGAAACTCTCCGCCCCGCCCCACAATCAATTACCTCACCGCGCCCCGCGAGTTCGTATTTAGTTCGTTTCGTATAGCACTAGACTTCACGCACACAGTTGCGCGTGTGCAAAAACGTCACTGTGTAGCGTCTGTGTAATAGGTACCTAGTTGTAACGCGGCGTTTGTATGGAGTGCCCGGGGAATCAGCGAGAGAAGCTCGGTGGCGCAGTGGTTTAGCGTGGTTCGCATCGCGCGATTGCGATGGGTGACCAAAAATTTATTATTTCGAGCTCCTCCGTGCTGCATTTGCAGTCATTAGCATCCACCAATCCGCATTGGGCCCGCGTGGTGGGTAATGGCCCGTCCTCCTTATCCCCCCATAAGGAAGGCCTGTGCCCCAGCAGTGGGGATATTAAAAATGGCTGATGGACTAGCGAATTACCAGGTATTTCACAAACGCAGGTCTTCTTGGTATCAGGGTCCTCTTTCCAGCCGAACTTGAACAGTAGTAACGTGGGTTCCCTCGGGTCGTGCTTGAGCGCCATCCACTGGAGAGCTACGTCCAGGGTCAAGACCAGCGCCGGGTTGAACTTGGCGAGTTTTGTGATGTCAATGACGATCACTATGGGCGAATTTATAAAATTTGAAAAACCTGCAGGTGTTAGGCGTGAAATACACAGAAGCGACGCGGTGCGGATACGGGGGCGATACGGTGCAGATGTGAGACTCTCAGATGCTTTCTGCCAATCAAATACACGTATCACCGGCATCGCCGGCATCGCCGGCATCGCCGGCATCGCCGGCATCGCCGGCATCGCCGGCATCGCCGGCATCGCCGCCGTATCTGCGACTTATCTCCGCCGCATCTCTTCTATGTATTTCACGCCTTAGGTGTCACGTCTTACACGGGTGGGCGAACCACTAGACTACCTACAGAGGCGGTTATGGTTCAATTTAAATTCAAATTCTACACCTTTAAACATTAATACATAGTAATACAAATACCAGCATAATCGGTATGTAATTAGACTCGCGAAATATTTAAAAAGCAATATGGTATAATCAGGAATTATATCTGCCCAACATGGCTCGATTTAAACAGCCATTTGCAAAATTACACTTTCGCCCGACTTGTACTCAAAATCATTGTTATTACAAACCGAAATTCGAAAACTGGGCTGCAATTATAAAATTGTCGAGTACCTAATTGCTCGTATCTCTGTGACTAACGATACCGCAGCAGGCCCCATATACATGAAGCTAGCTACTTATTTTTGGTGATAACAAGAAATCTCTTTTTCCTTTTGGATACCTTAGAGTACGCAGACGCACCAGTATGCAGTACAGTTAGGGTTGCCAGATCGGAAGTCCAAAATATCTGGAGAAAAATCGAAAATGTCGGGATTTTGCGGTTGTTATCGGGAGGAATAATTATTTAAAATAATTGTAACTAAAATGCCTGTTTATAGTAAGAAAACAGCCGCGCAGCGCGATTTTTAGTTAGTTGCATCCACTGATCTTTCAAGTTTTCATCTTGCCTGGCAATTGTAAAAAAATTGCCGCGCAGCGCGATTTTCAGTCAGTTTTATAAAATAATTTTGTAATCTGTGGTTTCATCCGTGAAAATTATTGCTTTCTAGAGAACTTTCGGAACAGCTGATTTTGCGGGAGCTTTTTAGATTTTTCTGGAGTCGGGAGATCACCTGCAATTCCGGGAGAATCCAGGCGAATCCCGACCATCTGGCAACCCTAAGTACAGTCTACTGACATACTTAACATCAGTCTTTTTTGGGCACCGTTGCCGGGCTACAACGAAACACGTTTCATCATTGCATCATTGGTTACAGTGCAGAAATTAGAAAAAATAACCACTTTCAAACCTTAAATCTTAGCCTAAAATCACTTTAGGTATGTACCTACTTAGTAGGTAACTAACTTGTTGATCGAAATGAATGATCGAAACTATTCACGAAGTACCTACTTATTTGTAAAGCCTGAAAAATATGGTTAAGAATAAAGTTAATTTCAAACAGAAGTTTCAAGAAAACTTTAAACTTACGCCTGGTAAGCAGAAATTCCGTTGGTATGATAGCGGGGTAGGTTGTTCCTGGTGCATTGACGTAGTCCAGATGCATAGCCGTGCCCAACCCTGGGACTCCACAGTTCATACAAATCTTCCTGTGCAAATAATGCAATAGGTCAATGACAGAGTGATCGTCCGATCCGGATCCTGCACGTCCAGGATAATATCGGAGAATGAATTTATCTTTCTCAAGTCTGTATTTTATGTATAGACAACCCACTACTGGGTGAATCTACGCTGTTATTTACTTCCTGCGTCATAATCGTCACTCGAAAATTTTTAAAAATCCAATGCATCACAAGGAATAAATTAAAAATATGCCATCATTAACATTAGAGTACAATAATAAATTGTATTAATTTGCATATTTTATTTATTCCTTGTGATGCATTGGACTTAAAAAAAATTCGAGTGACGACTCTACGCTGTTTCTTACGCAGGAAGTAAGAAACAGCGTAGATTCAATCTACTACAAAGGCACAGCCTAGAATGATCTCTTTACCAGAAACTGCCGATCGCATTAGAAAATATTTAAACCAAGAGTTACAGAGACCAAATAGTTCGCATTCGATGCCACTGCATCACAGTAGCCCCCGAGGGCATAGTAGGGAATAGGGTTGTTGAGAATAACAGCATCAGCATCCGCGGATACTGTAAAAACCCCAATCTGAAAAAACCCTGGTAGAATGTTTACTGGGTACGGTTTCAATCGGCGCGAGCCCCACCCCACGTAATTCTCCAATAACTCCGTGCCTACCTACCTATGCGTAAAAAGCATATTCAGCGAAACTCCAATCTGAAAGCGACAGAAGGAATCATTACTTATCATTTCTGAGATTTACACGGTTGGTCAATTGATTTTTGAGTTTCCCAACGTTTCAACAGCTCTGCCGTGGTCACGGGTGTCAAATATCAAATAAAAACTAAACTACATAAAAAACCCTCTATGAGACCAACCGTAATTAATGCGAATTAAGTCTTAATTTATTACCCTACCCGGAAATCTATAAACACTTGGATTGTTACAGGTGTAGTAACCATTTTACACTGTTCTGCGGGTTTCATTGAAACGGGTGAGTGTTCCCGGTTTGTATGGAGTTCATTAAAATTTGTCGACCTTCACTGATAAGGATAATTGCTTAACCTCCATCAATTTAGTAATTGGCTGAAGAGATAGAGGGTCGACCTTGACTTTTAATTGTTTTTATAATCATTCTATTTTATTTAGCTGCTCGATTCTTGGGCAAATTCTTCCGATTTCATTCGGCATATCGAAAATATCGAACTACGAGTTTCGGTGCACTTACAAATATGTACATATACACATTTATAATACAATCGGTTGGAGTTACAAAATACACACATTTATGAACTATACAGCACACAGAGATGCCAGCCAAAGAAGAAAGCAGGAAATATAAATTCAGCTACAAACAAATACACAAAATAAAAATTGATATTGGCGTGAAAATCAATAAGAGAATGAAGAGATAATACAGACCTAACTACATGTATGGTCAAGCGGGGAAGAGACTTAATGCAAAATTAAGTAGGTAGATAATTTATTGGTTTTAACTACTTTTGACAACAAGCATAATAAATAAGTATAAAATTTTGTTGCTTTTTTACGCTGGAGTTGACATCAAAGTGGATTTAGGCCCTTATAGTAATGATAGGGGTTTGCAGTTTTGTATGGAGATTTTTATATATAGAATTTGCATTTTCCATACTAACATTGTCTTAATTTATTTAACAACCATGAACGCCAATGTTTTAATACTTGTATGCACAAATGTTTAAACACTCATGCCACACTAATGCCACATGTGTTAATTGAACAAAATAAGTATCGGTACTAGTATAGTACCTATTATATTTTCGGCTAACAATGTAAAAGGCAATTAAAAATTTTTTTTATCAGCCAATGTGTCAGTGAGTGATGGCATCAATACATAAACCTTTTACGGTTTTTCTTGCTGTGAGTGAAAAATATTTGTTGTAATTTTTCTTTTGTATTTGAAAAAAAAAAGATAAAATGTTAATTTTTGCGAACGAAAAAAGGAGTAAGTAATTTTAAAATAACTACTTTTTAAACTGTAACAAAAGAAAATCAGAAATATATGTTATTACTGATAGTAGGCCGTCATGATTATAAGTCTTAATTATAACAAGTAACTGAAGCATATTATCATCATAGAAGATATAAGGGCCTCTATGTGTGAGAAGAAGTCGGCAATTTCATACTTTAACCCCCATTGTCTATTTGTAACTTCTCTTTTCTCCCGCTATCTTCCCTTAGAATTTAGATAAACTTACCATCTTTTATCAATTGCAATGTAATATTCTGACATTTCCTTCCAAGTAGTGGCTTTAGTCATATCAACAACATTAATCTTCGAATTTCCCTCTTCTTGAGTCGTCTGTTTATCATTCTCACAAAGCACTTGAGCCAATATCAACAAATAAAAGGAAATACTGAACATTTCAGCACAATTGGACATTCGTCCTGTCTGCATGAAGATCCAGTCACATTGAATTGAGATGCGCTAATAGTGGACTGTACAAAATTGTAACAATAATTGTTTTGAGACATTTATCAACTAATGTAACCAGGGCTGGACTACGATATTAATTTGCAGTCTTTAGTTTTTAATTCGTCCTAATATTTTTATATGCATAATGGCATAGAGCTTGGTCGTCACCTCATCCGATGTTAAATGATGATACGGCCGAAGGTGGAATCGCACTACACCTCATCACTGAGGAACTGGCTATCTTACCTCTAACTACCGAAGTACAACAATTTTTAATTATTGTTGTTATGGCGTCAGACTTAGGTAAGTAAGATGGTGGTAGGTAGCCAGGAGGACTTAAAATTAGCCATACGACCAACCAAACCGAGTACAAATTGTACCCCTCTGGGATTTGCACCCGGGACCTCTGCGTCTTACACGGGTGGGCAAACCACTAGACCACAGAGGCGGTTCAGATATTCATTTTGTCCGGTTATGAACAAAATCTTTGGAGTGTTTTAAGTCAAAGGATGTTTGAAAGGAAAGTTTACGGCAGACAACGATATTTCAAAACAATAATAGGTCAGCAGTTCTATATTATCACTCTGAGTTTTAACTACCTACATTGGTGATTTTTTACTGCCATTAATAGTGTATGCGATGTTTATCTTTTTCTTTATTAAAAACACCAAGTTCGCCTCTGGCTAACTGATGTTTTGACTAAACCTTCTCACACATTTTGTTTTAATAAACCCAGCAACAATTTGTCTAAATTCGTTGGGCTTGGGGGAGATAATAATTTTAATATAATTACAAAAATATCTGATATTCACAAAGCTTGGAAGAGATTGCTAATTTAGCAATAAGACTGCCTTTTGCGTGCATCAAAGATTATATTCTTAAAACTACCTGTACAGTGCTACGAAGATCTTTTGGCACGTGGCGAAAATCGGAACTAATTTTGGCAGCTTGGCAATAAACGGGAAAGTGGCGCCACCACAAAATATCCTTGTAGCGTAGGTAATGCATGAGGAGATGCCTACTTTCTGTAAAAGTCAATTCGTTTACTCAAAAATATCATTATTATTCTGTACAAAGGACAGAACTTGTTGCAATGTTGCAACTGATAGGTAGAGCCTTTTGTTTTTTGGCTAAAATTAGGGCTACGTGTAGTTTTAACTGAGCCTTAATTTCAGAATTTTAAAAGAGCTCTTATATGTTTAAACGAGCAATTCTTGTATATTTATTTATATATTTCTGTGATCTCGGAAACGGCTCTAACGATTTCGCTGTGGTATGTGGGTTTTCGGGGGTAAACAATCGATCTAGATTAGTCTTATGTTTGGGAAAACGCGTGTTTTCGAGTTTTCATGCGTTTTTCATGTGTTAGATCAGATTTTAAAAGATATTTTTGTGTAGTCTAACGCCATCTAGCAAAGATTTTTGAAATAGGCGCTTGGCTAGCATGCTATGTGGCAAGCAGAGGGTAAGTGTAGTAAAGTAGCACCACAGAATAAAATGTACACCGCTCTTCATAGATGGCGATACTCCGACTATTACCAATAAGGTTTTGGTTTTTGAAAAATAAAAAAGAAATTAAGTATAACTACTTTTGCTACGTTTTATAACACCACCATATTACAATAAATAATAATAACTAAGCAAAGCTCAGTCGCCCAGATATTGTTTTCTAATTGTACAACTAACTTCAACAAACACCAAAACAACATTCTTATTATACAACTAACCAGAAAACTTTATTTTTATATGGCGTTAGTCAAAATTTATTCCTTTATTATCAAGTTGTCAGGTATTCAATAAGCAACTACAGTTGACCAATTTTGCATCTTGATTTTGAATTTAATGTTTAGACTTTGAATTCTAATTTCTTGGGCAAAATAAAACATTATCGAGCAAGTTTATTGATCTACTCTACGTCAGTTTATGCCTAATCAATATCACAAACAATATTACTCTATCTATAAGGGCTTAAAACTTTAATCTCACTTTAATTACATGTAATAGTTCTATAATCCCCGTTATTAAATTTTTAGTTTGGTACTATGGTGAAGATAAAGGAAGCCTATTTACTGTGGATGGATAAGGATACCATTGTCAATGGATATCGATACCATAAACTCAGCTCAGACAGAGCAGCCAAATTAATTAAAGCTCGAGCACTATTTAAATGATGTTTAGATGTAAAATTTATCCATATTAACATTGAAAATGTTTTTTTGAGGCATCTGTATAGGCCCGATTTTCAGCCAAAGTGAGATTTCACCCTGGTGTCGTAGATATTAGAGCTACGTAAATGATTGAGATATTAAATGACGCGTCTAATAAAGGGCTATAAACTGACAAAAATTTTTATTCAAAAATCTCAATATATTTTTTTTTAAATCGCAAAAGTGTGAAAAATTTGGTCGATTTTTGACCGGTTTCGGCGAGAAAAAAATCATATCTCGTAAACGAAACGCGATATCGGGTCGATTTTAAAAACACCTCGAGATATGACATTGGTCTACTTTAAAAAATATATTTGAGGTAAGTAACATGAAAGGATAATTCTGTAGCTTAACCTTTATGAAGTAAAGTTTGCGCGGAGCGTGTGAGTGAGCGCTGAGCGCAGTAGTGTACATATTATGTAAGTACGTACCTAGTCGTATCAACGCTAATGGTCTGAAAGACAAATGTTTGTTTATAGTTATATTTTGAGTTGTAAATGTAATAAAATGTAATTTTCTTATTATAAAAAATCGGATAGGTACCTAATGAAAGTGTTTTTAAAAGCAAAACAAAAATATATTTTTAATTTATTGATACTTATGCAAAATTCTTTAATCAAGTAAAATTAGATTAAATGAGATTATAGTTAGTTTATTAGTATAAAATTTTGTTAATGTGATTTTTTAATAATTATTTATATATGACTTTTTAATAGTTAGGTGTCAAATCTAACAACTAAGTTAAATAAACACCATTAGTATTACCCATACGAAGAACAAGATATCATTTATTTATTAACCCTATTATACACGTGAGCATCGAAAAAACTATTTCGGCGCATCTGTTTCTATTGTTTTGGCCTATATTTCCTCACCATTGCCTGCACCGCACCGTAGGATTTCGTGATACCCGGCACTTTTTGTATAGGGAAACGAATTAACGAATCTTGAGTGAAGGTTGAATAGAAGAGAGTTTGTAGTTTCCATACTTAGTAGTAAATACAAAAAAGTATTTGCACTAATTGGTTAGAATTTTTAAGATAAATTACACTCAAAACGTGTAAAAAGTGAAATAAATAGGTACCTATGTTAATGTTAAAGATGTTGCTGTATATTCGTGGGTTGCTGTTATTTCAATTTTGAGATTTAAAATTACTCGATCGGGCATGTCTCATGTTTTTCTTAGTACGCTACGATTCCCAATGATTTTTTACAACAGTGTTTTGTTACAACGGTTCAAATGAAAATGTGAAGATGATGCCTGGATAAACATTGTTATCGCACATATTCAAATGATGATGAAATCAGCGCGAGACTGCATTTGATTTTGATTAGAATTTTTTATTAGGTATTTTTTTGTAGAAATTCTAAGATGTTTTTAGTTATAGTACTTACATAGGTATATTTAATAATAATAAAAAATATTTACAAATAAATTTTGTTTTAGTTAATTCATTAAATTCATTTTAAATGTACCAGAAGGTCGTGAAAGGCACGAGATCTGTGAATTTTTTTCTTTTACTCACTCACTTATCTACATGATTCGGAACGGAAAACACGTCATGTCATTACACTATTGTGTGAGATCCGCCTTATAAAAATAAAGCTAGTGGCTCGTTTCCAAGGTGTCGGTCGCCATCTCTTGAGATTCCTGGCCTGTCGATTTAGAGAACGTAATTTTCTATACATTTTTTCAAGTGTGGGTGTCCGTGTTGATACCACCGTTGTCTCTGATTTCCCTAACGCAAATGCTTTGACTTTTTACTTGGGATCGGAGCAATGGATGTCATAATGTTGTCCAATGTCTTATACAAAATGAAGGTGTGACTAACAGACTATCGCCCAGCTCAAACCACTGAACCTAGAGACTTGAAACTTATAATAAATAATAAGTCCACCCCTGAAGGGTTGAAATGGGGGTACAAAGTTAATGTGGAAAAACAATTAAATAGACATTTCAATTTGAAACTTCGTAGGAGTACTTCTAAAAACAAATAAGCAAACACATGTTTCGTGGTTTTCCGAAACTCAATCCTTTAGGGGGTAAATGGGGTAAAAAAAACCCAAAAACTATTAAGGTGTCGTTATCAAGATTTTATGGGATGTTGATTGCGAAAATGGCATTTATTTTAAAATCCAACATTGTAGCATTATTCACCCACTAAAGGGATGAAATAGGGGTTCAAATTTTGTATGGAAAAATAATATTCAATAGATATTTTGATTTGAAACTTAGTAGAAGTGCTTCTAAAACCAAAGGGCAAAAACGAATTTCGTAATTTTCCAAATACTAACCCCTTAATGGGTAAATAATGGTATTTGTTTTGAAGTTCAACACGGTGGAAATGATTTAACCCCTAATGGGCTGAAATAATACGGGAACGGGAACAGGAACGAGAATGGGTACGGAAAAGGGGCATGAACGTGTTCCATAACCCGTCATACTAATATTATAAATGTAAAAGTTTCGGGATATGGATATCCTGCTTATATTATAAATGTGAAAGACTCAATTACGTAAAAACGGCTGAACGGATTTGGAATAGCACACAAATAGTTTTACTTTTTTATCCTAGTCAAAGGTTCCCTAATGTCCACGCGGACGAAGTCGCGGGCAAAAGCTAGTAAATAATATGTAAAGATGTAATTTCAGCGTTATCGATATTCAGTTTCAGTATAGGTAATTAATATTTTTACTATCAAAAAAAATATTTTCGGATTGATCCCAATGTAAAGCTATAGGTAATGATTTGGTACACACGTAACTTTATTTATTTTTTACGAACAACAGAGCAATCAAAAGATTAAGAATTCAGATAACAAACGACAATAAATAATCGTGTTTATTTATTTTCTTATTTTTTTATGTTTGTTGTTTTTAATATATTTTTGAGGAATTTTTCCACAAAACTATACTTAAAAGACATTAAGTACTTTTAACGAAAGGCATTTGAAAAATTGGTATTTTAGGTAGTTTCGACTCTCTATTACTAAATTATGAAAGTTAATACCTAATAAACAAACTGTCTGAAATATATTGTATAAATATATAATAGACTGTATAAAAACACAAATTATTTCTTATAAATAGCTCTTTTATTTCGTCGTGGGGGGTAAATTAAGCCAACATCGAGTGAGCTCACGATTTTTTTTTGTATTGTAGTTTTAATTCGCACTACAATTATTTTATCACTAAATATATACGACGCTCTATCTTTCCTAAAAAAGTCCAGTTGTAACTAACTAACGAGGCGTTAAAAATTGTCTACTGTGTACATGCTATCGGAATATGGGACTAGGTATTTTATTTAGATATGAAAAACGAATTACTTATATCCTTCATTTATGTATAGGTTTTGGTCATTAAAAGATTCTTTTAATAAATTTTTTTAATATTTTAGGGGGTGGTTAGTATGAATTTTGTTAAAGTAATTGTGCCTATATTCATCAGTATTAGGTAGGTAGTTTATTAGTCAAACAATGCAAAAAGAAAAACAATTTTTAGGTGAATCATTACTCTTCTTTCGAAAGAGTCAATGAATATTTTTTGTTAGGTTTTAGATCAAAATTCACAATAACCATTTACAACAAAATATTCAGGTATAATTTAAGTAGGTATATGTGATGTAAGTATATGTAATGTAACTGCCTATGCCTTAAACTGATAAAATGTCGCCAATTACAAGTACTTACTTTAACGAACGTCAAATCCGCTCTAATCTACAAGCAGTGTAACCTGCCCTCGCGTCCTTACAAAAGTTGGTGTTGCGAATTTTCAATAAACAGTACCTTTTGGTATTGCGTGCGAAATGTTCTTCTTTTTCGTACTAAGTTTGGTGGTGGGCGGCGCGGTGGGCGGGCGGTCACCTAACGCTAAGTTTGTTGAGGAGTTCTATGAAAGTGGGAGATCAGGTGTTAGGTACTCTACTGATGTGCTGGAAGATGCTAAATTAGACGTGGTGAGTTTATATATCTACATTAGAAAAGCTATTATTACAGTGGTAGACGGATAATTTGAAACGCCAGTCGATTTTCATACAACTTGGTACATCGAAGTCTTGAATCCGCCAGGAATTGATCGAGCGATCCAGATCACTATATGGGTGTGTATAGTGATATGGATCGCTCGATCAATTCAACTGATGTGATCAGCATTCTTAAGAGCTGTAAGCATCAGAGTTCTCAGTTTCAGAATTTTAATACATTTTCATGCAGTTTTCGCGATTGTTTTAAAACATATCTGCGTTTGCAGCTCTTAGATTACCTACAGATCTGATCAGCTGGGTGTGTAAGTGTAACGATTTGGGTCACCTCCATTCACTCCCTGGATTGGATAGCCATCATCAGTCATCATCAATGTGGAGGTCATTTTTCAAAGTTGACGACTCTGTATGAAATATACAGGAAGAAAAAAGCAGCCCTTGACGAGTTTCTTGCCGGTTCTTCTCGTTACAAGGTCTCCCGCTTATGGTTTGCGAACCGATGGCGTAGCTTCTATGACATTCACAAGTGCTTGTAACAGCCTAGACTGAATAAATGAATTTGATTTTTGAATTTTTGAATCATCAGATCACAGCTCGATCACTCTCTGGCGGAAAATCAAAACTTCAAAGTTATCTCGCTTATATGAAAATGATTGTTGTTTCAAGTTTTACTCAAGTCATTAGTTTCTCGTCTATAGAAACAAGGGTAAGCAACCTTGTTTTCGAAAAAAAAAATGATTAAAATTATCGGAAGAATTAGTGTTCTTATTTTTCCTTTAAATTACCTATTTTTTGGTGATTTTTTTAATTATAAACAGATACTGTTTGATGGTCACGCATTTTTAGCATCTAATATTGTCAATTTCTGCCTTTGCGATAAACTCTTGAAAAAAAAATATAAGGGGATGCTTCAAAATCACCCTTTAACACTTCTTAGTGTATTTTGTTTCTATGTTTTTATTATAATTAGGTATTCTTTCTAGCCTGGCCTAGTCACCAAATATGGCTACCCAATCGAGAGCCATGAAGTGACCACCTCCGACGACTATATCCTGACGATGCACCGCATCCCGCATGGCAGGGACCAAAACAATGACCCGAACGTCAAAAGACCAGTGGTCTTCCTGATGCATGGTCTTCTGTCATCCTCTGCTGACTACCTGGTCCTTGGACCGGGGAGTGCCTTGGGTAAATGGAACCCTTGCACTTTTAGAACTTTACAATGAAATAATAATTTCTTATTCTCTTTAGTCGACATTTTAAATCTTGATCAGGTTTTACGAACAAATTGTAGAGTTTTGTGAGACGAAACAGCTAATAGAGGAAAGTAACAAAACCTTATCTACACCCATGCTTTAAATCTTCTACAAAGGGTTTTGAAACGGTTAGCTTACTGCCAACATTACAATATCCGAGCAAGAGGATGTCGCGCTGCTCCTGTCCGCGCCAAACAACAAACGATGAGTTACATTATGAAATTCAGTACAACATTATAACACTCGTTTGGATGATATAATGACGAGGCGGAGGAGGAAAGTCAAAGTCAAAACTCTTTATAGAGAATCCATATCATGGGTGTAGATAAAGTCTTGTATGTAACTGTACATAATTACTTAGATATTAAAACACTCATGTGATACTAATACCCCTCATTATAGTACAGTTGCATAAATAACTATAAAAATTTGGGTAGACACTATCTCGTAATCCACTAAATACAACAATGAAATTATATTATAATGATTGGCTCATCTTCTTAAGGCATTTATTTCGTCGAGAAAAATTTGTCAACACTATAGAAAGTTCTTAACTTCCAGGTTACTACTTAGCTGACGAAGGATACGATGTATGGATGGGTAACGCCCGCGGAAACTTCTACTCTCGTCGCCATCGCCGTCTTAATCCTGATAGCATCATCAGCCAAAACTTCTGGAAGTTCAGCTGGGATGATATCGGCAACTATGACCTCCCTGCCTTCATCGACTACATCCTCGATACCACTCAGCAATCTAAGCTCCACTACGTAGGCCACTCCCAAGGAGGTACCACCTTCTTGGTGCTCAACTCCTTGAGACCTGAGTACAATGAGAAATTTATCTCGTTCCAAGGCTTAGCTCCTGCTTCTTTCTTCACTCATAATGATAATCCGACATTCAGAAGTTTAGCTCCTATGGAAAATATTCTTGAGGTAAGAAATGTGAAATAAGTATCACGAGTAGAAAAAGACTGGGTTTAGTGCTTTTCAAATCTATTTTTTCACAATATTTGTGAAATTATTGTGAATTTGTACTGTTGTACAAATTAGCTAGTACTAAAGATTTTAGCGAAATGTAAAACATATCTTCCGCCTTTGGATTGAGTTGCTGATCAGCTGGAGATAGGCGACATAGAGCTGATCTGCAGTTAGACTTTCGAACTGTAGAAGAGTTCGATTGAAAGGTTTTCGTATCAAATACTAAAGACATTAAGAAGTACCTAAGAACTAAAGGTCTCTCTACTTTTACAGACGGCTGCTTTCGCGATGGGCATTGGTGAAGTGTTCGGAACCCACGATTTCGTCAGCTGGTTTACCAGCAGTTACTGCATTGAAGGCTCCCTCTTGCATAGCATTTGTGGTTCGTTCTTGATCAGTGGAAGGTCGGATTATTACAATGAGGTAAGTACTCGTATCTTTATGAGCTCGACGTCTATGCCTTAGTAGCGAAATCCCTAAAGCATGGTAAAACCACAAAATTATTGTTTACTTTGCGGTAACTTTTAATTAAAGGCTGCCAATTAGAAGATAAAAGACATTTAACTCGAAATACAAAGCTTTAAAAACTTGGCTAGTAGGTATTTTATTACCAATTCTTGCCTAATCTGTTTAAATAACCTACGATTGAATTACTACTAACGAATCAGTTAAGATAACGTTATCAGTATCAGTTTTTGTTAACATGATTGTTTTATTTTACTTAATGATGACTATGTCAAGTTTATCTAATCTATTTGTTTATTAGTTGTGCCAAATCTAAAACGATTTTTAAAGTCAATAGTCGATTAATCACTGGACGTACCTATGCGTATATTTCCGCTTGGGTTTTTTGTCTTTCTCACTTTTATCAACTTTTAATAAAAGACCAATTATTGGGTAACGTATAATTGGATTAAAGTCAAATTATTTATTTTAATAATTTCAGCATTATCAACTGCTACGACGCAATAAAATGATGCGACGACGTCTTTTAAATATTGTAAATTATCTGTATTTATGAGACTATAATATATTTCCTCGATAAAAATGAACGGCTATGCTGTTGTTTAATTATTGATAGGTATAGGTACTTACTTTTGAATAGTCTGAGTAAAAAAAACCGGTCAAGAGCGAGTCGGACTCGCACACCGAGGGTTCCGTACCATCATAATAAATACACTGCAGAGTAGAATAATAAAATTATTATTGCAGTTTTAGGTCAGCGCCATCTCTTGACCGATAGTGGAACTAATATTAACTTTTTTAGAAATTTGATAATTTCTAAAAAAGTGTGCTATATTGATACATCGTTTTATTTTTCCTGTAATCTTTATATAAACTGCTATCACATAGAATTATTTCATATTTTTTTCATTGCAAACTTCGGAGATAAGGGGGGGGGGGGGGAACGGTAGTTTTTTTTACATTTTTCATCATAAGTCGAAAACTATGCGGCCTAAAAAAATAAAAAAGATTAAAAACGTGCAAACGGCGTTCTTTCATATAATACCCCACATGCCCTAGTAGCCCCACTTCAAATTTTTAAGACCCCTTTTCAGTCCCTGTTGTAAAAAATATATTTATTTATTTTTTATTTCTTTCTTATTTGTAAAATAGTTGGGCAAATGCCATCTTAAACTATTCGAAATTTCAAGTCGATATCATTAGTAGTTCTCGAGATATCCAGCTGTGACAGACAGACAGACAGACTGAGTCACACCACAAGGGTTCCTTTTTAGGGTTCCGTACCCAAAGGGTAAAAACGGGACCCTATTACTAGACTCCGCTGTCCGTCTGTCTGTCTGTCTGTCTGTCACCAGGCTGTATCTCATGAACCGTGATAGCTAGAAAGTTGAAATTTTCACAGATGATGTATTTCTGTTGCCGCTATTACAACAGATACTAAAAACAGAATAAAATTGATATTTAAGGGGGGCTCCCATACAATAAACGTGATTTTTTTGCTGTTTTTTGCTCGATATTAATAACAACAACAGGTAGACAGTTGAAATTTTTACAGATGATGTATTTTTGTTGCCGCTATAACAACAAATACTAAAAACAGAATAAAATTAGTATTTAAGGGGGGCTCCCATACAACAAACGTAATTTTTTTTGCCGTTTTTTTGGTACGGAACTCTTCGTGCGCGAGTCCGACCTGCACTTGGCCGGTTTTTTGACCATTTTGGTACGGAACCCTAAAAATCCACGATGATACCATAAACTCTTAGCCATTAAACAAATTGCAACTAACAAAAATACGAGATCAGAATGCTTTTACAATAATCTTCTCTTCCTTTCCACAGATTGTGGCTTACATTTCACTGTAAATATGTATTTACAATACAATGCAATCATGGTTTCTGAGTAATAATAACTCGTTTATTATTTTCAGACAATGCAACCAGTGTTCAGCGGGCATGCACCAGCAGGCGCATCCATCCGACAGTTCGCCCACTATGGCCAGAGCATCAGATTCGACACCTTCCGCCGCTTCAACCACAACCTCATCACCAATCTCGCTCAATACCGCTCCAGGAATCCCCCCAACTACGACTTGTCTAAAATCACCGCCCCTTCTTACATCCACTATGCAACACAAGACACTTTAGTCCATCCCAAAGATGCTGAAATTCTTTGTAGCCGATTACCTAATCTTGTTGGCTGTTACTTGATACCGAGTGAATCTTTCGACCATTTGGACTTCGTTTGGGGCAATGGTGTCAAAGCTCGATTGTATGAAAAGGTGTTGACTCTTATGCGAGATGCCGAACAGAAGCAATTGTAAATTAGAGAACCAATTTCATCTACAAATGAAAACAGCTTTAAAATTTAATTTAATAGTGAAGTGAGTAATTTATTAACCTCCAAGTACCTACATTTGTTTTTTTAATGAAAAAGATTTTGTATAAATAAATAATTCAATAACTAATAGTATTAATGACTTACCTATTGGGTTTTATTACCTAGCGTCTCTATTTCTAGCCGTAGTAGCATCTATCTTTGAGCAGGTATCACTGAATCAGTAGATAAAAACTAGATCCAAAAGTAAACACTCAATAATTTGATAAGGAAATCGAAAACGACGATGATACCACAAATACTAGGCTCGAAACTACAAAGAAAACGTAGGGGAAACGTAAACTGGAGACGGTGCTACTAAAAATCATCCAGGTCTAGATCCAAGCCTAGCTGTCATAGTCGCAGTTGCAGTTGTAACTGCAGATGCAGAAATGTCCCAGAAAAGACCACCATCAAGATAACTTAGTGGCGGCTTTTCTGGGACATTTTCTAGACTTAGGCCAAGTGCGAGCCCTTCGTGCGCAACTCGCGCACGAAGGGTTCCGTACCAAAAAACGTCAAAAAAATAAGTTTGTTGTATGGGAGCCCCCCTTAAATATTAATTTTATTCTGTTTTTAGTATTTGTTGTTATAGCGGCAACAAAAATACATCATCTGTGAAAATTTCAACTGTCTACCTGTTGTCGTTATTAATATCGACCAAAAAACGGCAAAAAAAATCACGTTTGTTTTATGGGAGCCCCCCTTAAATATTAATTTTATTCTGTTTTTAGTATTTGTTGTTATAGCGGCAACAGAAATACATCATCTGTGAAAATTTCAACTTTCTAGCTATCATGGTTCATGAGATACAGCCTGGTGACAGACAGACAGACAGACGGACAGCGGAGTCTTAGTAATAGGGTCCCTTTTTTACCCTTTGTGTACGGAACCCTAAAAAAGAAAATGTCTTACTTATACCAAATGGCTCAATATCGTAGTTCAATTACCTGTCTAGTAGATTCATATTTTATTTTATTTTATTTTTATTTATTTGGCACAGAAACAATATACAATTATAATTTTAACAAAAAAGAAATGAGCTTATATCTCATAATAACATGTTAAATTTGTATATCTATTACATCCATGCACAACATTTGACTACACACATGGTTAAAATATAATTATATTCTTTTTTAAAGATATTAAGGGTTAGTTAGCAATGACATTATTTTATTCTTAAATTTAAACAAACTGTAATGAAAAATATCTAAATTCTTATGAAGATCATTGTATAGGATGCACATTCGGGGTATCGGACTGAACCGTGAAACATTATTTGAGGAGGAACTGTCGAGAACAAATGCTGTCTCCGAGTAGATTTTTTAGCGTGGCCTAAGCCCTAAGTGAAAGCTGGCTCAGGATTGTTGTATCTAATTGAGAATGTACAATTTTATATAATTCACCAGTGTATGCTTTAATCTAAATTTACAACATAATCAGCTAATAAATCTCTTTGAATAGATTCTAGTCTTTTTATATGTATAGCATAATGAGGGCACCACATTATGCTACAGTACTCAACTATACTTCTTACCAGAGATACTTCTCTTTGTGTATCTCTTTCACTAAAAAGACTAAACTTAGAGAGTTACTTAGAGATTCTCTATACTTAGAGAGTTAGTAAGCTGAATGGCTTTCTTAAAGGTCGCGTGATTCTAAATATAAATCCTAATGCTTTCTTAGCCTTTAATACTATTGCATCATAGTGTGACATGAATGAAAGTTTGGTATCGAGTATTATTCCTAAGTCCCTCACGGTTGTAACACGATTTAATTCTAAATTATTTATTTTATACGAGAAATGGACCAGTTTAGTCATTTTAGTGAAAGAGATACACTGACACTTTTTAATACTCAAAGACATATTATTATCAATACACCATCTGTAAAGTCTATCAATATCTGACTTCAAAGCTACACAATCTTGTTGCGTATATATCTCACGGTATATTTTTAAATCATTTGCATACGGTAGACAGTTTCTATCAAAAATGTCAAGTAAGTCGTTTATAAAAACATAGAATAACAAAGGACCTAGGTTAGATCCTTGGGGAATTCCTGATTCCGCCTCAAAAGGCAAAGAGTCGTAACCTTGCACTGCTAATAATTGACTCCGGTTCATTAAATATGTATGACTCTAGCCATCGAAGCAGAGCTCCATGTATACCCAGATATTCTGCCTTTGCACACAACACACGATGATCTATCCTGTCGAATGCCTTAGCAAAGTCGGTATAGATTGCATCCATTTGTCCCTTTCTATCAAAAATGTTACTAATATCATGCGTGTATGTCAATGAATTTGTTGCCGTAGATCTAGACGAGACAAACCCGTGTTGTTTTGAACTTAAGACTGATTTAAAATAATGGTATAGATAATGGTAAACTAGAGACTCAAATATCTTTGCAAAGCAACTCAAGATACTGATAGGTCGATAGTTAGAGACATCATTCTTACTTCCTGATTTATGTATTGGCATGATTACGTTATTTTTAAATGTAACGTTATGTCTTACTTTTTTTACCGTTAATTGTAACATTGACGTTATGTCAACAAATAACGCTACTTTAGATAACGTTACATTGAAATTAACGTTATTTCGGTAAATAACGTTAATTTTAACGTTATTTCTTACTTTTTTACAAGAATTACCAGGGGGCTACTCAAATGGCCACTTTTCTATTCGTTCTCTAACTTAAAAAAAAGCCGTAAACTCCAAAATTACGTGTGTCAATTCCATATACAACAATGTCTGTGATTTAGATAAACTTTCGACGTGTGACTTGATAGTTTATTTTTAACAACTTTGCTTGTAAAGCTGATGTAATTCCACCGGTTTTAAATATGTAAAGCGGGTCATAAAAAACGCGTGTGTTACCAAAGCAAATAGTTAAGTTATAGTCCATACAAATTCCATAACAGTATTATTTGCCATTTCAAATATGGAACTGATCGCCGCCGCACGATTCCAGCTAGTGAGCAGCGCGCTGTTGCTATTCAAATTTCGAACTAATTGCCGCGCGGCGCCAGTCAGTAGACAGTGTGCATTCACAGATTGAGTTTATTTAAAAAAAAAAACCAGTTTATTCGGTAATTTAAAAACTTGGCTGCATGCTCTAGCGTCTTTGCCAACATTTTCACGCAGCCACGGCAGAAAATAATCCTCGCGCCATTTTTCTCAAATTTTCTTTTCTTTGTACTTGTATTGTGAATATCTAAAAATGACAATTTCAATAATGAAGATGAGCAATATATTACTTCAACTCCACTGGATATACTAACAGAAGCGCGAACCGCATGTGACAGCTTGCTGCCGTCAATATCCAAGGACAGATACATAACAACGTATGAAAATTTCTTGAAGTGGAAAAACATGAAAAATGCCAAGTCATTTTCCGAGAATGTAGTTTTGGCGTATTTTAATGAACTAGCTATTAAATATAAGCCTAGTTCGTTGTGGACAACATATTCTATGCTGAAAAGTACCTCAAGATGAAAAATGGTGTCGATGTTAATAATTGTAATTTCACTAACTGTTTCAATAATTAAAAATGAACAAAATATTTTTTTTTTTCTGTTTCCTCGCAAATGTGTTAAAAAACGTACGATATACGTGCGTATTGGTTATAACATGCTCGGCTCAATTACGCCCTCGCCTTCGGCTCGGGCTGAAATTCCGCCTCGCATGTTATAACCATCTTAACGCACTAATATCGTAATGTACTATTGCTTATTTTTAAGCTTTGAGTTAGCGAACAAATAGAAAGTGGCCAATTGAGTAGCGGGGCTGTTCACAAGAATCCAAAAATTCAGCAAAATGGTCATAATCCAGATATGATGGGAGGTACACCGAACATATGTTTATCCACTTATTGCCAAGCCTAACACGGACCCATACATCTTTTTTATTTTTTTTTAATTTATTTATTTTTCCACAGATATACATGAATTTCCTTATTCTAAAACCTCGCCAACCTGTAAGCATCAGGTTGTTGGCAAGACAAGCGCTTGTTTACAGTTTTTAGTATATCTGTATGTATTAGTATTTTACTTATCACTATTAGTTAGTAGTATTTTATATGTATGTATATGTATTTCTTAACGATAATAATTACAAACTTATTTCTCATTTAATAATGTTAACTTTTTTTTCAGCGATTCTCTACTCATTATACTATTTTTTCTGAGAACATCTATTTTGTTATAAATGTTTGGTATGATATACTTATTAGTTCTTTGCCCATAATTATTTCTAACTGTAGGTACAATTAACTTCCTTTCTCTAACCCTTCTTGTATTGTACTTATTTTCAATTAAGGTTCTATTCTCTTGATTATAATAGTTTTCTATAGCTATTAAATACTCCACCTTTTTGTGTACTGGTAATATCTTACATATATTAAATAACTGATTGTAGTCCTTTTTACATTTTAATTTTGTCTTTTTGTCTACTATAAACTTCAATAACCTTATTTGTAATTTTTTTATCTCCTGTAAGTATGTGTGGTAAGTTCGACCATAAACACCTAAACCATAGCTTATAAGTGAGTCGGCAAGAGCATAGTACACCATTAGTAGTGTTCGTTTATCTAGTATCTTAAATAATTGGAAAAACTTGCTAATAACATACCTGAGCTTGTTGCATACCTGTTCGATATGTGTTTTAAAATTAATGATTATGAGGAAATAAATGATTATGATTATGATTATGATTATGATTATGATTATGATTATGATTATGATTAAAGTGTTTATCTATTTCTAAGCCTAAATATCTAAAATTTTGTACCAATTCAATTTTTTCACCTTTACATAAATACTTGTTGTCATGTAAACATTCGTATGTGTGCCCAATAATACTTAATGTGTTCTGATCTAAAGTTCCACAGTTGATTGCCATTCTTTTTTTAGTTCAGAATAAAGTGTATTTTTGACCGCAAAGACACCAAGACACACATCAAGACACCTCCGCCATAGTGTTTATTATATCATTTTTAGGGTTCCGTACCCAAAGGGTAAAAAAGCTAAGCTAGAAAGTTGAAATTTTCACAGATGATGTATTTCTGTTGCCGCTATAACAACAAATATTAAAAACGGAATAAAATTAATATTTAAGGGTGGCTCCCATACAACAAACGTGATTTTTTTGCCGTTTTTTGGTACGGAACCCTTCGTGCGCGAGTCCGACTCGCACTTGGCCGGTTTTTTTTAATTCAGCTGGTCTATCACGTCTGTGTAAGTTATACATCTATTATCAATGTTGTTGATTGAACATCATCATGGAGCCAAGTTTCACAGATAAAGATTACATCGTAATCATTACACAATCTGGGGGCACGGTAGTGCCCCCGCCAAGACGAGGAAGCGAAGCGCAAGGGCACTACCTACCTTTTCTCGAAGCGCTTCGTCGTTTATTTGAACCCTCATATCTTGGGTTTGGAGTATACTAGATAAACAAAATTCTCGTAATGTGATATCAGTAGTAGACTTATTAAATATACAAAATTTGAATTGTATAGCTTTTATAATATAGATTTTATTGATATCTAAAAAACCCCGATTTCGTCACTGACTCATTCATGATCATCAAAATTCAAAGGGTACTTCCAGAAGTCCTAGAAAGCTGAAATTTGGTATGTAAGCTAGTATTAGGACACAAACAACAAAAAAATTATGAAATTAGATTTTATCCTCCCAACCGCTTAACCCTCATAACTTGGGTTTGGATTATACCAGAAGCACAAAATTCTCAGGATATGATGTCTGTAGTAGATTTATTAAACATAATAGTTTCAATTGCATAGCTCTTAAACTTTGGATTTTATTGATATCTAAACAACCTCGATTTCGTCAAAACTTACTGATAATCAAATAACCTTGGGTACTTCCTGAAGTCCTAGATAGCTGAATTTTGGTATGTAAGCTAGTATTAGTACACAAACTGCGAAAAGGTTGGGGATGGAAGTTTGTATGCGACTTCCGCAAATTTTGATGCTGGAGGTCTGTAAAAATGAGACATATGAATCTGAAAAATCTTTAAATATTTAGTAATTATTTTTAAGCCTTAGTAAATCACTGTTAAAGTAATGGGAAAAAATTAGTTATAAAAAAGATTGTGTTCATTTCAAAACTACTTCTTTCATGGCGCAAAACTCGTGCAGACTCTATTTTGTTCTTGGCACTGTCACATTCTGCGTTAAAGAGTAAAATAATATCACAGCATAAATGAATTAGTTCTACCACAGAATAAAATGAATAACAGTACAAGTACGCTGGTTGAAGTTGATCGAATTTTACACGATTTTAGACCACAATTCTGACCCCACCTTGCTTTATCGGTTTATGGATAGGTAGTTACTTACAAAAAGAAGTGAAATCCCACCAAAATCATTTCATGAATAATGTTGCCAAGACCTCGAACTGTCAAAAAGTTATCAGACCTCATGTAGAGCCAAGCTTCTAACTCTACGCGCCCTAACTCCCACATATTTTAACTAAGGCGTAGAGTTTTTGAAGTTAAGGCTTGCAGAGTTAGGGCGCGTAGAGTTAGAAGCTTGGCTCTACATGAGGTCTGATAACTTTTTGACAGTTCGAAGTCTTGGCAACATTATTCATGAAATGATTTTGGTGGGATATATTACTATAAATATCATAAAGTTTAGAATTAACGCCTCTTATGTTTTGATATTAAATGGATAGGGAAGCCATTGTAAACTTATAGTAATACATATAGTAGTGCGATTAAAAATTAAAGATACAGAAGATAGTGTCTAGGTCAATCTGTATTGACCTAGACACTGTCTTTGAACTTTGTCTGTACAAAGTTTGTTCATTTTTGACATGAATAAAACGTGACGTCTCATCTTTACGTATAAATATTTGTCCATTCCTGACCCACACGAATTTAAAGCCAAAACTCATAGCCCTTAGATGAGCTGATGCATGAAGTGCCTTATTGGCAGGCGAAAGGTGTTCTGATACGTATATGGGCACCTTTTCTCCTGCAATACCCACAAGGCTAGAATTGAGCTTGGAGGTGGGGTTCGCTTTATTGTATCTTGCTACCGACGAATAAAGTTAATCACGACAGCGTGGGGTTTTTAGTTTCGCAACGATGGCACGCGGCCTATTGTTTGCTTATTTAGACTGGCAACTCTGGAACAGCTAAGGATGTCGTCGTCGTTCAACTTGTAGGAGACCACTTGCGCTATCTGTTTGACCAAAGTAACAACATTCTCTGTACGATGTTCGGGTACCCCTTGAATTTCGATATTCGAATTCCTCATGTGTTTTTCCATAGCATTGAGCCGCGCTTGAAGGTCAGTCAGGCAAGGCGTATGCTGAGACGCAGGCGACGCAGGTCCACGCAGGGTGGAGCAGAGCAGATTTTGTAAAGTATGGAACGTCATTGCGTTTAACTGTTCTCTGATTGGCGCTAGTTCCGACTCAAAGATATTTTTCAATAATTTGGGAACCTCAGTCTTAAACGCTTGCCTAATTTCGTTTTTGATAATTTTTTTGATGTCACTACCGTTATCAGAATAAGTTGCAATTTGTGAGTCATCGATGTGCTGAGCGCTGCGATTATATGATTCAGCGATATGTGATTCAACTACAGTTGAAGCTAGAAAATCAATCTCCAGACACAATCTTAGATCTTCATGTTGATAAAAACGATGTGACAAAAGTTTTGTACAAACTAAAATGAGTATTTATTGAATAATAATAATAATAATTATTATCGATTATCGATCAAATTTTGAAAGGATATAGCTACTTTATCAACAGATTTATCATTGTGAAGTATGTCTAATCGATTTAATTAAGCCCGGTTTACACAAAATCAACGTGAAACTAACGAAGAGTAAAGATTCAAAGAAAATAGTTTTTTCCTCCTCAAATAAACTAACATTTTGAAGTATTTATTTATGAAACAATATATGCATATTGTTCCTGACCTAGATCGTTGAGTTAGTCCCAAACTAAGTGCAAATTTAGTTATAGTACCTACTTAATAGGTTAGGGTTATTATAAATATAGAAACAAAAACAATAAAGCTCGAATACTCCTAATACTTAACATATTATGTTTTCATCAAACGTTAGACATTACACTAATAAATAAGTTAATTACATATTGCCACATTATAATTTGCATCGCTCATAATAATTATGTATGAATGTAGTGTCCTGCATATAAGACCTATAAAGGCCCAGCTTGCTCTTCGTGCAGCTGGCAATAATGATGATCATGATTCCAATCCAGTCCTTGTTTTAGAAGTCAGAGTCAGTAACTAAGTATTTTGGGTAGGACCAAACGTCATTTCGTCGATGGGCCTGCAAGTCCCCGCAAGATCAGTTTGCATTACCGGGTATCATTTTTTTTTAAATTTTACAGGGCGCAGAAAAAACATAATTGGCCATTTTTTTTTTTGCCTGAACTTGTTTGTAGTTTCTTTGAATAGGTATTGTTTTATATGAATGTGACGTAATTTTACGAAACTTACCGATAATTTCCTAAGATTTTCATGTAATTTCCCCTCTAAGCCCTTTTTGGGACTTTCGTAAATACGCGGTATTGCAAACTGCTCTTACGCGGTCTTGCACGCCCATCGACGATTTGTCATTTTTAAATATTTTCATAATCGCATTTTACTAATTATAAAAGTAAAAATTAACTAGCTAAATGTAACAGTCACTAATGTAACCGGGCCTTATACGGTTACAAAAGCTGCACGTGTGTTTAATTAGCGAACAGTATGTTTTACACTGCATGTCGTAGCATGTTTCAATTAGTTTTTCTTGGTGTATTGGTAGCGGAAGTGGTAGGGGGAAGGTCTCCTAATGCTGATTTTATTGAGAGAACCTTTGAAGCGTCTCCTGGGGCGAGGTACTCTACACATATCCTTGAGGATGCCAAATTGGACGTGGTAAGAGTAAACTTTGGCATGCTTGCTTGGAGATTTGGTTTGGTTTTATGCACAAAGCTTGAATAGAAAAGATATAAGGAAACGCTTACTTTACCAATTTTTACTTCTATTTTTGTAAAGAAAAGATTACAAGTAATGTTTAAACTGCATGCTTTATTGCGTATCCTACTAAAATGTGATAAGTGTAGTGGCGAAAGGTGAAGGTAAGCGTTCTCCAAAAATGTAATGATCTGCACAGTGGTCCGGTGTGGTGAGATTTTAAAAGGTAAGCCGATCCTTCGCTACTGGTATCTAGGTATCTCTTGCCTCTCGATTTGTAAGAGCTAAGGCCCGGAATGATATGTAAATACATATTTTTAATGCACACGATTTTCGTTCGGGAATTAATTCTTTACATCAATTATCGTATTTGGAACAGGAAAAACTAATTTTAATTTTCCATATTTTTCCATATTTCAGGGTTAAGTGCATATTTTGCATAAAAATATAACAATCATCCGTATTTTTAATTTCTATATGATAGAACAAGATTTAATTTACAAAAATAGATATAACATGTACGTATTTGCAATCCTATCCGAATTATGCTCCAGTAATATCATGTGACGTAGGTAGAAAGGTCATTTAGCCAATACAAGGCTATATTTCGGCAAAATCGTCAAAGTTTTAATTTTGAAATTTTTTAAAAGCACGTTGTTGTATATTGTAACCAATTTAATGAAGAGAATCTAGGTAATTAATGGTAAATGAGTTGATTTATTTTTATTAATTTGGATTACACATTTTGTTATTCTTATCTTTATCTTTTCTGTTTTTTTTTCTATAAAACTAAATTTCAATGATTGATTTTTCACAATAAAGAATGTTTAAGAGGATAGGTATTGTTTTTTTATTATTCCATATTATTTCCATATTTTAAATTTTTTAGTGCATATTATATGTACATATTTTGCATTTTTAATACATATTTATCCGTGCCCTAGTAAGAGCACAATATACAGCATGTTACAAAAAACTCCTGAAGCCAAATATGGTAGATATAGATAAAGACCATCAAACTGAACAACTATTACAATGGTACAAACTCTGAATTCGCAAAAAAAATATATATTGGAGCAACTCACTAGTACTAAGGTATTATTTTTTAAGGCAGCTGATTATACATTAGTTTATGCCAAAAATAAAATGTATGGTTCTTTTAGCCAGGCCTCGTTGCCAGGTATGGCTACCCAATCGAGGTCCATGAAGTGACCACGGCTGATGACTACATCCTGACGCTGCACAGGATCCCACATGGCAAGGAGAATAACAATAAGCCTGGCGTGGACAAGCCTGTTGTATTTCTCATGCATGGTCTCTTGTCTTCCTCGGCTGATTTCCTCGTCCTTGGACCTCGTAGTGCATTGGGTAAGATTTATCATCTTTAATATTTCCTTCGTTTTACCCGATATTCATTTGAAACAGTACACAGTACATACTGTGGTATTACTTGCAATGGAACTTACATTCTATCTTTGATGTACTCTTGACAAAATTTTATTTCACCGTTTTATTTATTTAAGTTGTCTGTCTACCTACTTAGCAGATTTTAGCAGCATAACTCGTTGAGTTGAGACTGATCATGATCCTGATAATGTTTAATTACATTATTTTAATTAAGTTTTCATTAAGTTATCGATGTGTTTATTAATTAATTGCGATAAATCTTTAGTAGGTAGGTACTTAAATAGAATTAACGTTGTTCAGTTTATCTTTTATACTTACGAGTATCTTTTTGATAGCTAAAACCAGACTGATTGATGCTGTGATAAGATGGTTGTAGGAAATTAATAAGCTTCTTATAAAATTAGACGGTTTTATTACGGTGGTTGTTTTACCTGGGGCCCTATTTTTGAATCGCTTGACTGGCATCGAGCGCTCTTTTCTACTGATTATCGTTCGACATCTCAAACATTCGAGTCAAATGTCGAACGAAAATCAGTAGAAACGAGCGCTAGACGCCAGTTGAGCGATTCAAAAATAGGGCCCCTGAAATGTAACCGGTAAGGCCGTGATGCGTGCATTCTCTAAGTAATTATTTGTTTATCTTATTCAGGTTACTATCTTGCTGAAGAAGGTTACGACGTATGGCTAGGCAATGCTCGAGGCAACTTCTACTCGCGTAGTCATCGCCGCCTTAGCCCGGACAGTTTTTTCAACCAGGCGTTTTGGAGGTTCAGTTGGGATCAAATCGGCAATTACGACCTTCCTGCCTTCATTGACTATATTCTTGCTACAACCAAGCAGTCTAAACTTCACTATATCGGCCACTCACAAGGAGGTACAACTTTCTTTGTCCTGAACTCTTTGCGACCAGAGTACAATGAAAAATTCATCTCATTCCAAGGCTTGGCTCCAGCTGCATTCTTTACTAATAATGAACAACCAATATTCAACTCAATAGCTCCACTAGGAAATTTGATTGAGGTAAGTGCACGACAAATTATTTAAAGCGACAGACTCATTATTTCCTACATTTCTATTATCAGTGATTACTGATTACCTGCTTATTTTCTGTATTTCTAATGCTTATTAACATATCTTATTTCAGACAGCAGCTTTTTCGACGGGTAGAGGAGAAATCTTTCCAAATATGGATTTTGTGGAATGGTTCGTCACCTATTACTGTGTAGAGGGATCCATTTTCCAAGGAGCTTGTGAGACATTCTCTATCAGTGGAGGATCAGAATATTTCAATGAGGTATATACACGAGTACATTTAAGATTAATTGTTGGTTTGGAAGAACAGTGTATCAACTCAAAAATTTCGACTTTTTCCTTTTTAATGCAGTCCTAATCAAAAAATCGAGATCTTTCTAATGAATAAGGTCTCAAAACGATCGGGGGCAAAATGGCGCGGGCGGCAGGTAGTATCTCCATCCTTTTTGCACTTTTAGACCCTAAACTTTGACTAACACAGTCTTACACCGTGAAGCAACAGTAAAAGGTCGTCGTCGTTTCTTGAACAGGGTGTTTAAACTAAAAAGTGCTGTGTTCATTATAACTAAAGTTTTTTTAGAATTTTTAATTATTTATTTACTTATCTTATTTTAACGGACTTATGCCCTAATGGCCAAAACATAACTATAAATTAAATATTTATTTCTATTTAACTTTGACTTTTTATGGTTATTATACCGTACTACTATGTTGCTCAAAGTTTTTTTTTTAAGTTAAAACTTTATTTTTCGAATATTTTATGTTAAAAACGGTATTATTACACACCTTTCTGAATAATTTCAAGATTTCCTCAAAACTACTTTACTGGAAATAAGTAAAAAGTATTAAAAAATATGGTCAAACGAATACGTTTGACCATAAGCCTATAGGGTTCAAATATATATACAGGGTCACTGGAAATATGACGTATTCCTGCTAAGAGGTTATAGATGAGGTCAAAACAAATATTTTTTGTTAGATAACTTTTTCTCAAAAAGTTAATAGTTTTTGAGTTAATTGAAATTAAGTATTTTTTTACCAAAAGTACGTTTTCAGACACAAAAATTTAAAATAAAAGATAACTACTCATTCGATTCCGGATTTTTTATTATTTTAGGATAGAAATGAATCTGAGTGTTGATAATGAATAAAAAAAAATCATAAAATACAGGTGTTTATAAAAAAATCAATCCTTAAATGCATTTTTTATTTTTATTTTTTTAGATTTTTTAGAAATAGCTTCTAATATCTTTAAAAAAATCCTAGTAACTAAGCGTGCATAATATTTTAAAAACATCACCATCTATTCAGCTTTCAGTTGAGGTATAAAACTTAATAATAGCTTAAATAAAAAATGAGAAATTAAAACTTAACTAAATAGCAGTCCCATTTCATGTAGCAAAAATTTCCTACTTCAAGAGCTTCGGAGGTGGCCGTATTATCCTACTCCTAATTTTATACAAACTGTGTCACAAATAACCATGCATATCAGCTATTTTTAATGCCCCGCTGCTGGAGAACTGGCCTACCTTTTGGTTTGTGGATGGATAAAGCGAACGGGCCATACCCACCACGTGGACCCAATGTGGATTGGTCAGTGTTAACGACTGTAAATGCAGCCAGAACCAAGGGCTCAATGTAAGGTACATTGAGTTAACACCTACCAATCCGCATTGGGCCCACGTGGTGGGTTATGGCCCGTCCGCTTTATCCCAAAAGGAAAGGAAGGCCTGTTCCCCAGCAGCGGGTCATTAAAAATGGCTGATATGCATGATTTTTTTTGATGCTGTCTGTATAAAATTTTGACTCATCGGCGGAAAATAATTCTGTTTCAAACTCACTCGGACGAAAGTATTTTTAGTAAGCACGATCATTTATGGCAAACTAGCTTCCGCCCACGACTTTGTCCGCAATTACATAGGAGAAAATCCCTAGGGAACCTTTAACCAAGATAATAGTATCCTCTTATGTTTAAATCCTGTTTATAAACTGTCTGTGTGCCAAATTTCATCCAAATCCATTCAGTCGTTTTGCGTGATTGATTAACAATCATCCAAACAAGCAAACTTTCACATTTATGATATAAGTAGGATAATACGGCCACCTCCGAAGCGTTTGAAGTAGGAAATTTTTGCTACATAAAATGGGACTGCTATTTAGTTAAGTCTTAATTTCTCATTTTTTATTTAAGTTATAATTAAGTTTTATACTTCAACTGAAAGCTGAATAGATGGTGATGTTTTTAAAATATTATGCACGCTTAGTTACTAGGATTTTTTTAAAGATATTTGATGCTTTTTCTAAAAAATCTGAAAAAAATAAATGCATTTAAGGATTGATTTTTTTATAAACACCTGTACTTTTTGTATTTTTTTTTATTCATTATCAACACTTAGATTGTTTCCTATCCCAAAATAATGAAAAAATTGGAATCGAATGAGTTATCTTTTATTTTAAATTTTTGTGTCTGAAAACGTACTTTTGGTAAAAAAATACTTAATTTCAATTAACTCAAAAACTATTAATTTTTTGAGAAAAAGTTATATCACAAAAAATATTTGTTTTGACCTCATCTATAACCCCTTAGCAGGAATACGTCATATTTCCAGTGACCCTGTATATTAACCGCCTCTGTGGTCTAGTGGTTCGCCCACTCGTATAAGACGCAGAGGTCCCGGGTTAGATTCCCAGGGGGGGTACAATTTGTACTCGGTTTGGTTGGTGGTAGGGCTTATTTCAAGCCCGCCTGGCTAGCTCCACCATCTTACCTAAGTCTTACGCCATAACAAAAATTTAAAAATTGTTGTGTTCCGGCAGTTAGAGGTAAGATAGCCAGTATTCCGGGTGTAGTGCGATTCCACCTTCGGCCTTTATCGTCATTTAACATTAGGTGAGATGAAGGCCAAGCATTACCCCGTTATGTATAAAAAAATAGGTCATGTAAACCAAATGATAATAGCGGCTAAAATAATCCTGGAGGAAACTTAAAATTGCTCTCCTGAAAAATCTCTGTTTTTGAGATAATACCCTATTCATCCGGACCAACGATTTGATGTCCCAGTATAGGTTGTAGATAGGTCCGATCAATCTTTAGTATTCCAGTATACCGAGTCATTAATAAAATTGTTACCTACATTAGACTATAGGTACTGGAACACACTTAATTGAAACAATAAACGTTGAATCGTTTATAAAATTAATAATTTCAATTCCCTTGTGTTAAAATTTATTTAATAAGTTAAAACTGTATTTTTGTTGTTTTTCCAGACAATGCAACCAGTGTTCCTAGGCCACACACCCGCTGGCGCGTCTATTCGTCAGTTAGCGCATTTCGCTCAAAGCATTAGTTTTGATAGTTTCCGTCGTTTCAACTTCAATAGACTCACAAATCTCGCTCAATATGGATCTGCCACTCCTCCAAACTATGACCTGTCCAAAGTCACCGTTCCTGCTTACATTTACTACGCCACACTGGACAGCTTAGTTCACTATAAGGACGTCTTGATTCTTTGCAATAGACTACCCAATTTGGTTGATTGCCATCAGATTCCAAGTCATACGTTTGGCCATTTGGACTACATCTGGGGGAATACCGTCAAAACACTTTTGTATGAAAAAATATTGCAACGGATGAGAGATGCTGAGGAGAAATAAGTAATGTTCGTAGCGTAGCTAAAGAAATACAAACTTACGAATGAAGGAATTTATGCCTAGTTTATCTAGTTAATCGGAATGGAATTTTCTTTTACTGAATGAGTGAGAATGACTAGTCAATGTCTAAAGATAATATTTTAAAGTTGTATTTTTTAATGATAAAATGTGACTCATTAAAAATGAATGATGGTGTTTTATTTAATTTAAAAGGTTCTGATAGTATACGCTATTTTAAAGTTAGTGGTTCACATTTGAAATAAAATAAGAAAAAGGGTAATGATAAGTATATTTTCGATAACCATTTCACGACAGATGTAGACAATGCTTACGTTATACAATATTTACATACGAAAGAATAATAGATTTAATCTAATTAAGGTAAATCTAGAACACAATCATACCAAACATTTCATTGTAGAATATAAATATTGCAACGAAATTTGAAAAAAAAAGAAAGAAACATATTACATTATTCTGGTGTACAACGACGATTATTATCGTTGGAAAAAGAAACTTCTAATAAATAATACGAACTAAAAAAAATAAAAAGAGAAAAATTAAACAAAAACTGGCAGCAATCAAAACTGAATCGTGTGATCTTAAGCCAATTTTGCTTACATACAAAATTACCAAGATACTTTTAATTATTCGAAAGTGCTTAAATCAACGCTTACATACCTAAATAGATTCACAATCTGCTTTTAAAGAGACTTTTGAAGATTATACTTATTAAACAAATACTAAGAAGACCTGCCTCTTTAAAAACTGGTTGTCACATACATAATTTTCACATTTTCGAAGATATTTAATATTGCACTTATACAACCTATATTAGTCCCACTGTAGGACACATATCGCCCCATAAACATATAAAAATGGGGCCTAAAACCCACCACGCTGGTCCATGGGGGTTGTGGTGGGTTATTGCACTAGTCAACGTAATTAGGTACAATTCCTTAAAATAGTCGTTGGTTCATATTAACAATAAATTTGGAGCCTATTAATATAATCCTGAAGGCATGTCTGTCACTTTGTGGAGGCCGAAATTATTAGTCGATCCCATGGGAGAAAGGGTTCGTTTCAAATCAGCGTGGCTATGAGTGCCTGTCATAACAAGACTGGTCATACTTGCTGGGGCTTCTCTCATTATGTGGTTGCCAGAGTAAAAACCTGCATTACTATGACCACGTTTTACTAAAAATGTTCCATTATATGAAGCATTGTGGTTATCGAATGAGCCAGTGCTCAGTTTAGGATGAGGTAAATAAAACTTTTGTGGCGTTTCTGTCTTTGAAATTTCATCTTTTCCCTTGTTACTGGACGATCTGGTATCAAATCTTTGATAAAAACTGTTGAGCCTACTATTTGACCTTGTAACGGGGACTAAAGGAGTTTCTTTCCCCGCATCACTGTTAGTTCTAGAACAAGATCTTTGTCTCCTTTCATAAGGCCAAGATGTTTTTTTAGGTTCGGCCAGCATCACTATGTCTACCATCGAGTTGAGTCCTTCGTCGATTCTGTCCAAACTTTTCGTCAATTTCTTAGATTCGATTAGGTTGACTATTTCATCCACACGACTACATTTCGAACTGGAGCGTTGCAGTGGAGCGGCAGAACCAACGGAATTATGAGTTTCGCTGTAAAACATACTATCAATGTATTCACGCTGGCGAGAACCCTTTTCAGATGTTTGGAAAGATTCGCTTCGCTTTAAAGATGGTTTCCTTGTTTCATCTCTTGATCTGGTTCTTTGTCGTTTGCCTCTGTTTGGATCAAGCTTCTCCTTTTCAACTGTAGAGTTGAACACTGCGCGACATTCACGGAAGTCAAAACTAGATCCTGATGGCTTCTTAGTAACTTGGTTCTGACAGCGTGAAGCACTCAATAGCGAATCGGATTCTTCATCACTAGAATAAAAGTTATCATCATATAGATCTGGTGGTTTATATAACAGTCCTTGGTCAGTCGGTGGGGTAAACAAATGAATCAAACTTTTTGCTTTTCTTGGAGGATGTGGCAGAATTTTACTCGGAACAATTTCAGATTCTTCGTCATCTTCATTGCTTTCGTGAGCAAATTCGCCACTACTTGTAATTTGAATGCTATGTCTGGTACTTGTGATGGAGTCTTCTTTTTCCACATCTTTATGTTTCTTACATTCTAAGGTTTTAACGGAAACGTTGATTTCAGAGGTTTGGTTGCACCTTGAAGATCGTCCATCACCATATACTTCTTCTTCTTTTTTGAACTGTTCTGTTTCTGCATGATTAACTATATTCCTTAGTTCTTGTATTACTTCATCTATAGTCGTTTCATCCTCTTCGTCAGAAGATTTTTTGTGATCTTTATTCTTCTTAGTGGACTCTAATTTTCGATGGAGAGATCTTTTGTTTCGCATCATATCAAATGTTTCATTTTTGACATTGAACACCTCGTATACCATAGAATCACGTTGAAGGTCGCCTTCAGGACTTAGTGATCGCTCCGAGGAACTAATACCTTCATCCTCCGGAGGTGATGACTCATCTGAAAAATTAAATAGAATTTCATGAATGTCTAATCTAATACCGTTTTAATGGATAATTTAATGATGGAAAATGAGTTTTCATGCATACCTCTATTTTGGTGAACGGAGTTTTTTTTCTTCATAACAAACGACTTCTTTCTATTAGAGTTTCCATGTTCAGATCTTAGAGATGATACTTCTTCCTGTAGTTCACAGCACTTCTCTTTCAGGCATTTTTCTAAAGATAACAATATACCCTTTTCTTCCTGCAATATTTTAACTCTTTTCTCAAGCAAGTCTAATTTGTGTCGCAGATCGTCCTTTTCTTTCAAAGCTTCGTGAGCTTTTTCGCTTAAGGTATCGATGTCAATTAGTTGCTTTTCGTATCTTTCTATTTCTTTTGCAACTTGATCATTTTTGTTTGGCAGTTTGTTGACCATCTGAAACAATTAGCTTTTATTAATCTCAAATACGAAAATGTTTTGACTGTAATTTTTATTATTTATTTGTAAAATTGGACTAAAATGATTTTAGTACATACTATATTATAATATTTAGTACATATCAGGTCATTCTGAACTTACCATTCAAATTTCAAGGATGTGTCCAGTCCATGAAACTTAACAACTTTCTCTAAAAAATATGTGTCGAATTTCGCCACAAAATTTTGGCCATCCCATACTAATTTAATCATAATTATGTGATCTCTTTAATTTGTATGGATAGTCCATTTTTTATACATATTTAGCCATGTGTTCCTTAGAGAAAGTTGTTCAGTTTCATGGACTGAGCACATCCTCAAAATTTGGATGGTGAATACAAAATGACCTTGTATATCGATCGGGTCATTTTGAACTTACCATCCAAATTTTAAGGATGTGTCCAGTCCATGTAACTAAACAACTTTCTCCAAGAAACATGTGTCGAATTTTGACAAAAAAAATTGGTCATCCCATACTAAATTGATCACGTTATCTCTTTTATTTGTATGGAAAGTCGATTTTTATTTTACATATTTGACCATGTGTTCCTTAGAGGAAGTTGTTCAGTTTCATGGACCGAGCACATCCTCAAAATTTGTATGGTGAATACAAAATGACCCTGTATATACCTACTAAAAAATTATAAAAATAAAAAAGTCTATATTTCTCTTTATTAATACGAAACTGTACAAAAACTATCTAGGAAACTGATGAGTTAACGAAACTGGCGAATTAGGGAAACTGACGACTTAAACATTTTTATGGAATTGACGAATAAGGAAACTGACTAGTTTGAGAAACTATGGCGAATTAGGGAAACTGACGAGTGATAAGATAAACCGACCCTTAATTTTGACAACCCATAATTAATGAGTGGCGTATTATCGAAGCTTTTCTTTCTATCAAATATACCATCCAAAAATAATATGTACGAAGTTATACGTACCTTCTTTAAAGTGACAATATCGAACCCAGCTTGTTCCAACTCGGCTTGAATGTAGAGCTTCCTCTGAGGTGTTGGGGCGGTGATGAGCAAGGCATTAATGAACCCTAGACCCGCGGCTTGAAGGTCCCCCGAGCCCCCGGCGCTCTGCAGCATGCCCACCAGGAATCTGAAGCGGACCGGCTCCCCATACCGCAGGCGGAGGGTCGAGAGGGACTCGGAGACCGTGCTGTGGCCGTTCGCTGGAGGATAGCAGGCTTTTGTGAGGAGCTAAAAAGTAAACGATTAAGGTTGACTGAGAGTAAGTATAATATTGTGCTGTACGAAACACATTATTTTTCAATTTTCATCAGGAGTAGACTTCAGGACTTAATATATTATGCTCAAAAGAAAATAGGGGCCACCATATGATTTACCATACAAAAGAATAAAGTTCTGAAATGTATTTTTCTGATAAATTCAATCTGATTTTATTCGAATTTGATATACTTATAGCTCGAAAGCTGTAATAGACAACTTACCAACTTTACTGGCGAATTTACTGTATAATTTCTTCTATTCGCCGTGTGACAAAATAAAAGCAGTTAATTCGACAGTAAAGTCAGTAAGTTGACTATTTATAACAGTTTTCGAACAATATCAAATTCGAATAATAAAATAAAATTCAATTTATCAGAAAAATACATTCCAGAATTTATCTCTTTTGTATGAAAAATCCCATGGTGGCCCCTATTTTATTTGAAGCAGCATATTTTTCAGTTTGTCAGTTATTAGCTGTTTATATCAAAAGATTGTGGTACTGACCTGTAAAGCTAATATCCTAGATTTATTAACAGTAGACATGATGCAGGCGGTAAGAGTGTACACCCCATTGGAGCCAGCCACCAACCTCCTCACGCAGTCGGGGTATCTGCTGCAGCAACTCCAAAGGCATTGTCTGCAAAACAAAGAATATTAACTCGTCAACGCCTGGAAAACGAGACAATAGATTTTCTATTTTTGACCGGACGCAGCGCGAGCGGTTGGATTGGAGTGTTAATGAATTGAAAATTATTTATACATACTAAAAACGCAGTGGTTTAGCACCTGGCCCAACGATTGCGGAATTTAACCAAGTTTCGTAAGGATCGGTCATTTGATGGGTGACCAAACATTTATTATCACGAGCTCCTCCATGCTCGGCTGCATTTGCAGCCGTTAACACCCACCGATCAGTATTGGACCCACGTGGTAGGTTATGGGGCCCATCCTCATTACCTACCCATAAGGATGTCCTGTGCCCCAGCAGTGAGGACATAAAAAACCGGCCAAGTGCGTGTCGGGCCACGCGCCATAGGGTTCCGTAGTTACCTTATACCATACCATATTTAATACCACCTATCATTTTTCGTTTGCAAAAATAACTTTGTTTTTCACAGTGTTGGTATGAATGACAAAGTTATATTTGCGGTTTTGGAAAATGTGCTATATCTCAAAAACTAATTACTATATCTCGTTCAAACCAATTTTGGTTGAAAGTGTTTATTAAGATCTACAGCATATTTTTTTTTTTAGATTTTTCACTCTCTTATTTCAAAAGTTAAAGGGGGGGGGGACACACATTTTACCACTTTGGCGGTGAATATCTTTCAAACAGTTGACTTTGAGAAAAAGTTGTCTTAGGAACCTCAATGTCATTTTTAAAGAGCTATCTATAAACACCCAACACGTGTTCGTTTAAAGAAAAAAAAAATTTTCAGTTTCAGTTCCATGTATGGGGAGCCCCCCCTTAATCTTTTATTTTTCTTATTTTTGTATTAAATTCGTTAAGCGGTTAACAGAATACATCTACTTACCAAGTTTCAACTGTGTAGTCTTAATACTTTCGGAATAAAGTGGCTGTGACATACGGACAGACAGACAGACAGACAGACAGACATGACGAATCTATAAGGGTTCCGTTTTTTGCCATTTAGGCTACGGAATCCTAAAAATGGCTGATGGTCACAGGAAAAAAATATATATGTCTGTTTTCGGAAAAGTCGTAGAACAAACGATGTTGTTTATAATGTTAGTAATCTACTCCTGCGAGGTTGTTGGTGTTTTAAAAATAACCCTGCATACTTTGTACAGCAAAGAGACACGTTCTTCTAGACGAAATATTTATTTTTACTTTTCATACAAACATAATCTGCCTCGAAAAACTTTCTGAGCAATGTCTTATTGCAGAAATGCTAGGTGATTGTGTAAAGTCGTATTCATTTGACAGTTTATATTATATCATAATTTATGTAAAAAATTCTAATATTTTTGCATCCCATACAAATTGCAGCCGATGGAATACGATATGAACTGTCAAATGGATACGACTACCTTACGCAATTGGCTTTGGTTAAAAAATAAAAGGTATTTTTTTTATATTTTTTTACTACAGATTAGGCCAATTTAAGAAACTAATTTGAATATTTTAACATTTGGTCCCGTATTTATTTTTTTATAAATATATTTGTCGAGCGGATATGGTCAACCGGAATGACGTCATTAGTGGCATGAAAGTTTAAGAAGAAAACCTTTGCCATCTACTTATAGAAAAAGAAAGGCCAAGTGTCATTAACTGTCATAATGACTTTATGGTTGTTTGTAAACAAATAAGTTATAGTTAATATTTCTTCTATTTTATTCATTTAATCCAGTTGTGACGGTTCTAGCCTACCTTCTTAATTTGCCGCAATAATTTTTGAGGTGGTAAAATTATAATAAAAATGCTTACCAGTGGAAACTCTGCTGAAAAACTTTGTAAAAACTGACACGCCCCAATCTACCCAAATTGCGAAATGTATTGTATGTATTGTGTCTATTTTGGATGTAGGCTACATGGATGAAATTGTAACGATTGCTTGTGGACTGATAAATTTGCAGGATAACATAATAAACATTGTGAAAATATGTGCATACTTTATTTCTATTTACAAACATTTAATAGTAGGGATGTGGAAAAAATTACGAGATAAGTTCATCGATATTTTTCGGGCGATATTAAATACTCTGATATATCGATAGATGTTTTTACAATAATTTTTCCAAAACATTTTTTTGGTAATTACGTATGGATTCTAATAGTCGACACTATTTTGTCACTGGAGCATTTTGATTTTTTCCAACTTTGAGTCTTAAAAATCATCGTAAAATTCGTCAAATCGAGCCAAAATTTCGCGTAGGGGTTTATTTTGCTATTTTTTATGTTTTACAATACCTTAAAATTAGAATCCATTACTTAGTCATCGTCCCATTTCATCCCATTTTTTTCTGAGAAATATTACCTATATCGATATTTTTTCACTTCCACCTTCCACCATCCCTAATGCCAAGTTCATTGTCAAAATTGTCTTTGCACTTTTTTCTTTTTTTTATTATGGCTGGGAGATCTGTATGTGATGACGTCATATGAAGGTCATTTGAAGGTTAAAGCTTTTTATTGAATATTATAAATATCTTTAAAAATATAGACTTATTTTTAAATTTAATTAGTAGACACTGTACCGAAAGCTTATTCCTCGAAATGGTTTTGAGATTTCCAGTCATGTTCAAAAAGTTATCAAAGCCAATTGCACCCATGATATATGTTTAACCGTATGTACCTTTCCTTTTTTATTAAGGGCTCATTTTAGGATACGGCAGAGTTCTTACTAAATTACTTGACAGATAAATTCATAATTCCTTAAGTTTCATTTAAGAACCCAAAACATATACACAGTTTCGGGCTTTTGTTTATACAGACTGTTTGCTAATACCCTTATAAAGCCGAATATGGCAGCAAACAGCCCCGGAAAAATATTATACCTAAATCCTAAAAAATCCCCCCTTTTTAAAAAAATGTACAGATCTCACACTAGGCGCCAACCAAATACCCTGTAATAGAGCAAAACCTGCAAAACCAAGTGAATACTCACAGACAAGCTAGCTCATCCAACAAGGGTCTTCTCCTGACTGCAGGCGGGCCACGCGCGCTCTCGCCCGCCTGGCTGAGCTGCACGTTGCGCAGGAGTTCCAGGAGTAAAGTGACGCCATCTAGCGGCTCACATGCAAACTCTTGAATGAAGCTGCAATGAAAAATAACGGTTTTTAGCGATAATGTGCGGCGTTGGTGGACTCACTATGCATCTTAAAGGTGTCTGTACCACCGAAAATGGTGAACTCAGAGGTTTTTATTTAATAAGTTGTTAATAGAAAATGATTTTAAACTTTACGTGGAATTTTCAGGGCCTAAGGTCTAGTATTTTTAAAAGGTATCACTCTATTTCCTCGTAGTCATTCGTAGAAGTAGATAGCAAATGTGTCAAAAACGGTTATGCACTTTTAGCAGTTATGCTATTTATACTTCTAACAATTACTACGAGGGAATATGATACCGTCTAAAATACTAGGTTTATTGGCCCTAGAAAATCCTTATTAATAATATAAATAGCTTATTTGTTTTAAATCTATGTGGTTATAGCAACAATGCAGATTAAGGTGGCGTCCATTAATCACGTGATGTTTTTTTTTTTTGGCCAATTTTTAACCCCCCCTGCCCCCTGGTGATGCATGGTGAGGTTTTACGTAAACCCACCTCCCCCCCTCTAAATCACGTGAACTAACGTAAATCACAAAATAATATCAACATTTTTCAGTACGAATATGTCGCGGTGGGCGGGGAAATCGTCCTGGTAACTGTGAGTCAACAATCACACGCAGTTTTCGTTTAAACATCACGCGTTCAACGAAAAAAATTAATACACATAATATTTCAAGAGACCCCCCCGCCCATCCTCCCTTGTGATACTTCGTGATTTTTTCAACTACCCTCCCTCCCCCCCCCCCCCCCCCCCCTTTCGAGGCTCACGTGATTAATGGACGACCCCCAACGTAATAATAATTCAGAATCCGCATTCAATGGCTCCACGATTTTCATCTCTATCTTTTCAAAAGGTATAGTCACAGAATAGATATAAGTTCTCCATAGTGTCCATAGTATCGTATAAAATAATACATTAAATTATTGTACAAACATTGGAAGCACAAAGTAAACTAAGCACTTTTCGTCGAGAGGAATTAAATAAATCCTAACTCCTGGAAAAGGAATCCTTCAAACTACCTTCAAACAGCCATAATAAAAAAGTAATTTTCTCAGAAAAATTAACTTATCCTAGCGCCATTAAGTCGCCAAGTGAAATGTAAAAATAAGTCCCAAGATACTATTAAACCGGAATGAAGGCAAGAGCATCCGTATAATTTGTAGACATAAAGAAAAATTACGGCTTCTGTGAAATGGCGCTGGCGTCGCAATTTGAAATACACAAACTCAAAATGTACGGCAACGAAATAAGCGGTTACACAGAAAGAACACAAATGACGGAGATTCTAAGAAAATTGAGGCAAATTGTTTTTTAAATGACCATTTGTGACGCAAAAATGTATTGTTAAAGTAAACTAACCCCCTTACTAATAAAGATTGAATAGCAGATGTTTAGTTACACAATGGTTACTCTCTGTCAAACTATTTGAATTTGACATTAGAAAGAAAGTGACAAAACACTGTGTAACTATGCAGCTGCTATACAATCTTTATTAGTAAGGGGGTAAGTATATATTATTATCAACTCGAAAAATGACCATTAAAATATTTTGATTTCACATTGCCGAAGAAAATTGCTAATGCTCTTTTACATGATAAAACTATAGTTTATTTAGTTTACTTAAATAAAACCATTATTTGCTTAGTTAAGTTACGTTTAAGCAACGTGTCAAAAGTAACTAATAACTTTTAATTTATTTACAAATGTTAATCTGAAAAAACAGCGATCTATTCTGCTATACTTAAGTACATTCACTTCTGTTGTTGAGAGTACCAGTACATTTTTTTCTTTAAGCTAGTTAATGCAGTTAGCAATTTTGCGACGTCTACGTTAATCTAAGATTGGATCTTCACACCCAGCAATAAATTATAGGAACCTAGTTACACACGACACCTTGCAATTATAAAAAAGTACAGACACGTTTAATAAATTGGTATAGATTGGAATGTGTGTGGGAATCAGCTTTTGATATATATATATATATATATATATATATATATATATATATATATATATATATATATATATATATCAAAAGCTGATTCCTATATAGTTTGAAGATAGTTTTTATAAGTTTAAGTATGAAGTTAATTCAAAGTGTTTAATTATTAAGTGTAATAATAATAAATAATAATAAACCAAGTATAAAATACGCTTGTAGCTAAGCAATAACTAAGTAAGTGAAATATAATTTGTACACACTTGGTTTGCAATAAGTTTGACTTGATTTGATTTAAGTATTAATGAAAGCTACGCAATAATAAACTTACGTACCTACATACATACATAAATACCTATTACACTTCTTTTTTGGAAGGGGGTATATTTAGTCGCACATTGACAGTGACACTCGCCAAAAATCAAGTAAGTTGATGATCGTTCTCTAGTTCGTTGTTCATGATCATGATATTTGATGAGAAGCAACGAGTTTCAGCACAAGTCTAGATTTTTTGTAGTACTATGTCATTTAAAAAGTACGAAGACCAGTTTTTCTTAATTAACCCATCAAACTTATCAATATGGCTACGTGGAGGTCCTCAGCAGCATAATTGAGGGACATAAAGTCAGATTAACTATATGCAATTATTTTAAAATCCAATAAAAATACAGCTATGGTTGACTGTACGTCTGTACCGGTATTATTAGTATTAATACGAGCTTCCGAGGCAAAGTTTATGCATTTTTCATTAAGATAAAAGCACTATTTTAATACCAACTTCAGATAATTGCTTATTTAATTAGTTTTATTTTAATTAAGGCATGAAAATTCCTTATATTTTTATACTGATTTTACGATGGGCTAATGTAGGGTTATTGAACATAATATAACTTTCTTTTTGTAAAGCGATCGGTACGAAAAACGTTAAGAGCTATTTACTTCAAGATGATAAAAGTTAAAATTGAGTTCAGTACCACTGTTAGGGTGACAATAAAAATCTAAATAATAATATAACTTTGCGGTTTACGTCAACTTGCTTTATCTACCTAGCCTTTCATCTTTTTAAACAAGAAAATATACTGAATAGCTATTATAGTACAGTAGCCCGTTTTCTGTGGCAATCAAACCAAGCTGTAGAACACGACAATAGCTAAACTATGTGGTAAACCTTGAAAAATAAAAATTATATAATTTTTGGAGATATACAAATATAGGTTACGGCGGGTCGAGATCTGTAAAACGGGTTAAAGTATCTAAAGTTTTGTAATAAATAACTATATCACAACGGCAAACGGTAACCTTTTTGTTGATTTAAATGTTCTACGGGCTACTGTACTATTACAACGCTATGGGTGAAATATCCCCTTAGTACTGTACCTTCCATATTTATTTTGGAATTAGGAATTTTATTTCATGTCTAGAGTGCGCGTAAGCTTGAGAAGTGAATAATTTTAAGTTCATTTAAATTTTACAGGTGATAAGATGTAAAAAAATATATATTCATACCTGCTTTTTGCTTGATTACAAAAATTGAAATACTTATTATTTCCTGCATACCTATAGGTATAGTATTATTAGTATAGGTAAAGTATTGACCGCTACCGCTACCTCTTGTGCTTCTAGCCACAAACGTAAGAATGGTAGTAAAGCAGCTCTTAGGAGTAGGAGGTAGCGTCTCGCAGCAATTAGAACTTTTATACCGTTATAATACTTATTAATATTAAGATAATTAATTTAACAGAAAAATACTAGAAAAAATAAAAATAGCATTGTGAATGCCTAAAATTTAAAAATTCTATACTTATTATAATTAATATTTCCTAAGCTCATTACATTGTCCTTTTAACTTTTTAAAAGGGTAACATATATTTAATAGCTTAGTAGCCAGCCAGCCACAGTGTACCGGCTCTACTTATTTTCCAGATTTTTTAGAGCTTCAATAGAATAATTCCAAGATAATTCCAAAGTTATAACGATTATTTTCTATAAATAACTATAAGTGAAAAAAAACTAACGGTTTAGTTTTGGTTTAATTGATAATTATTATCATTACGCATTATATTATATATTTTTGATGATAATAATAAATTAATGTTGTAAACAATACAATAAGGAAGACAATTTGCAGATTATTCTATGTTATCTTTATATATTTAAGTATACAATGTTTTTTATTACTCATATATCAAGTTTAATCACCATATAATAATACTAACATATCTATAACAACTGCTTTTATATACATCTCACATTAAAAATGCAAAAATATCTTATCATAATAAATTCCTAGAAATAAACTAAAGTTAATTTAGTTTTCACGAAGCACTAAAAAGCACTTTGTAATTTATTAGAGCAGTCAATATTTTTATGAGCATATCATAATTTTATAGAGTCTTAAATAGTTTAATGGGTTTTGATATGATAATGCTTAATAGACTGTGATAATTTACTTGCCTTAAATTAAGTTCAAAGTTAAATTGTAACATCGAATGCGCAGTGAAATAATGCAGCAAGTAAGATAAGTAAGTATATACTTTTGTCTATATTTTGAGTAGACTTGAAATACTTTTGACATTTGACTAACACGACTAAACGAGCACACGATTCGGCAAACGAACTCGCGGGGTGGGGTGAGGTAATTGATTCTAGGGCGGGACGGGGAGTATCCTTTCTGTACGTAGTACTTATATCCTATTATATGACTATGCTATGTGTAGGTACCTTTACTATAGTATAAACTGATTATAATCAGCACAGCCAGCGGTTTGCATTTACAAACTGTCCTAGGTAATTGATTGAATTTTCTGATTTCATTAGGGTTTCTCCCCCTTGACACCCGCGTCTTGCGTCTCGGCTACCACTGCGCGCTGACGCGGCCTCTAAGGCGTGAAATACACAGAAGAGTTGCGGCGGAGATAAGATACGACGGCGATACGTGTATTTTCTTTGACGACCGTCTAAACCGTGCAAAGGAAATACATGTATCGCCGTCGTATCTGCGTCTTATCTCCGCCGCATCTCTTCTGTGTATTTCACGCTTCAGCTCCTCGTCGTAAATGACAGCACATTGGTTGCCGAGACGCAAGACGCAGGACGCGTGCGCGGTGATGTCGTGGCCAAGCGGTAAGGAAGAAGGGTATGTGCCCCAGTAGTGGGTACATCAAAAATGGATGATGTCAAATTTTCAATGACTTTTTTATGCATAACGGGATAGACCTTGGCCTCCACCTCACCTGATGTTAAGTGACGATAAGGCCGAAGGTGAAAGCGCAGTACACCCGGAATCCTCATCACTGAGGCACTAGCTATGTTACCTCTAACTGCCGGAACACAACAATTTTGAAATTGTTGTTATGGCGTCAGACTTAGGTAAGATGGTGGTAGCTAGCCAGGTGGACTTGAAATAAGCCCTACCAGCAAACTGAGTACAAATTGTACCCCTCTTAAGAGTCGAACCCGGGAAAACTGCGGCTTGCACGGGTGGGCGAACCAATAGTCCACAGAGGCGGTTAATACTTGCATTATATTGTAATAATTGCCATAACGAACTCACCTGGGGAACGAAAGCCGCAGGTCAGCTCGAAGCTTCGTGAGAAGTTCGCTGGGTGAGGCGAACTGACGCAGCGTCATTTCTTCCCCCACGCCCAGACACGGGTTTCTGAAAAAAGAACTGGTTTGACACCAAACTTTGACTAAGTTTTTCTGTAGGTCTAAGACTATAGAAGTTTTGAAAGTCGGGCGAATAAATATTTTTAATCTAAGGAAAAATCGACCCGTGCGTAAATTTTCATAAATTAAAACAAAACTAGAGAGATTTAAAAAAAACTCTATTTTATGTTATTTAGACTCATAGCCAATAAAACATTTTTTGGTTTGTACAAAAATAATCAATGATTTATTAAAATAACATAGGTGACCCAGGGGCCAATTTGTTACCAGCTTTTGTATGAAAAAAGGGGAGGTCGCCTATCTTTTTCGTCGTCTTTTGAGTTTTCTTATAAAATTATCAGCTAAGAGTATTTGTAACTTACAGCTGTTGTACATACACAACTGCAGATTTACTTTATATAAAAATGGCTCACATAGATATTTAAGAAATGCCACAAAACAACAAAAACTTGATTACATGCCTTCTTTTTTATCTTTTGCATGTCTGACTATAAACTACAAATTTTTAACTACTTTATAGTAGGGTAGGGTAGGGTAGTGTCACTTATTTGTATTGATTGGGAAGTAAAAACCAGGTAAGAAGATAATATTTTTTCTGATAGCTTAGGTATCAAGTTTGTGAGCTTGGATGCACTTACGATGCAAGTGGGTGTTGTCAGGTTCTGCTCAGTTACAGAGCCCAAATCCTTGCCACATTTTCTACTCAATAATATTTAAAGTATTTTCAAAAATAAGTTTCGTTTCATTACCTGAAGTCCTTGCTGCCCTGGCTGGGGAGCGTCCTGGTTTTGTTTGGATCCTGCCCGGGGTCTGCTTCGTACAGGCCCCCTGCGCCAGTCTTCTTGCCCCATTTTTTAAGGGATGTTGCGTAGTCTTCTGGGTTGTAGATCGGGGGTCGTTGCTTATCCTGCAATGGAAATACGATTTGTTATTTTTTGAATTTTAATAACACCCTAGCTTGTTAATATTGGCATACATGTTTGTTAGCTTAACCAGTGTTATGCTATGCCCTAGCATAACACTGGTTAAGCTAACAAACATTTGTTTTGAATGACATTTCCTGAATGATGCGTTTACAAATGTAGGAAGTGAATGAAAACCTAACAACCAATCACCGTTTTAAATAATTTAGATAAATAAAACACTTAAGATTTTTTTCTGTAGTACTATCTCATGATAAGAAAAGGAAAAATCTAAACGCAAAAACCAAACCGGAAAATAAAGAGTTAGGTAATTATGATTATGAGCGTTACCTTTACATTAATCAAGTTCTGAACAATACGCACGGAAGAGATAATATTATGTTCTTTATGAAGATTTGAAACGAATCTTTTTTGATTTCGTCTATTAAAAGAAAGTCGAAATACAAAAGTAATTGGTTAATAACTGGTGCTCAAACAGCTGACGCGAGCTCACAAATAATGCGGGGAGCTGCCTATGTGCCATAATAACACGTGAGTTAATTAATACATTGTGCGGTTATAGTGCCAGCGATTGTAAATATATCGAAATATAGAATTCCTTACATAAAGTTAAAAATTACCTTTTTACCATCGCCACTCGAAAAAGTGCGTTTAATTCAACGATAAGAGTGAGTAAAACGCTGTTTTATTCACCGAGTGAATAAAAATATTTTTAATTTGGAACAAGCGCGCATCGTATGAATTATGTACAAAAAAATAAAACGTGCTGAAAGTATGGAGCATTTTCCATAGATAAAGCCGCCAATTTTAATTAGGTTCTTTTTAGTGTCTTATCGTTGGGTTATTTTCTAAAAAATATCCCGCCAAATTAATTAGGTTCTTTTTAGGGTCTTTTCTTTGGGTTCTTTTCTAATAGAAGGAGATTAGATGTTCAGTCTTGCATTGCATCAGTCTATTCCATCAGTCTGGTACGATCTTCAGGCTGTAAAAATTCAAAGTCTATACAAACTGATGAAATGGACTGATGCTAGACCGATCATGTAATTTCCCTCTTAGCGTGGTTGTTTTATTATTGGAAAACTTCTAGTTTCATTATTTTCTAATGTTTAAATATTACTGATTACCTACCTAAATAATAAAAATGTAATAACTATAAATACTATAGGTATAAGTAGTATAAGTACTGCTATTTGTTTTCTCGCAGTCAATGGTAAAAAGTAGAGTACACAACTCGTGAAAAAAAAATTTCATCTCGGTCCTTTGTATCCCTCGCTTCGCTCAGGATTCTACTTTTGAATCCCTCGCTACGCTCGGGATTCAACTCTAGAATCCTTCGCTGCTCTCGGGATCCAACTTAGTCCCTCGAACTAAATTCCCTCTTTTTTCACTTGTTGCATAATCTACTATTTTACCATCGCCACTCAAAAAAGTGCATCTTATTCATTGATAACAGTGAATAAAACGCGTTTTTATTCACCGAGTGAATAAAAGTATTTTGAATTTGGAACAAGCGCGCATCATATGAATTATGTACAAAAAAATAAAACGTCCTGAAAGTATGGAGCCATAGGTATACAATTAAATAAAAAAAAATATCCCGCCTATTTTAGTTAGGTTCTTTTTAGTGTCTTAGCTTTGGGTTCTTTTCTATCTATTATAGGGAGATTAGATGTTCAGTCTGTGGCATCAGTCCTTTTTTTCAGGGTACGACAAAAATTCAAAGTCTACCATAAAGTTAGTAATATTAACTTTATGAAGTCTACAGATTGATGGAATAGACTGATGCCAGACTGACTGATCATGTAATCTCCCTCTTATCGTGGTTGTTATATGTACCTAATGGAAAACTTCTAATTTCATTATACACTTCTAAAGCTTGCGCGCGTACAGTTCATTAGAAAATTTCAAAATTTCTTCACTATTTAATTTTTCTAATATTTTAAATATTATCGATTTCCTACCTAAATATCAAAATCTGATAACTTATAAATACCTACTATAGGTATAAGTACTGCTATTTGTTTTCTCACAGTCAATGGCAAAAAGTAGAGTACACAACTCGTGAAAAAAAATTCATCTCGGTCCTTTGTATACCTCGCTTCGCTCAGGATTCTACTCTTGAATCCCTCGCTACGCTCGGGATTCAACTTTAGAATCCTTCGCTACTCTCGGGATCCAACTTAGTCCCTCGAACTAAATTCCCTTTTTTTTCACTTGTTGTATAATCTACTATTAATAACGAGTAATAATATGCGATGCAGAGACCAATAAACAATAAATTTTTCACAGGCGTTTCTTTTTTGTGAAATTCTGTGCATCATCCTTCTTTAACTAATTTTGGAAACAATTAATAGTTACTTAATAGTCTATTGTTATTTTTTACGTCGCAATGTCAATCAATTACAGCTGATGCAGCTCAAGCTTTTCTTAAGAGGATTATCTTTAAAGTAAGCAACTTGATTAATATATGTACACCGTCATTTTGTAGTCATTTTAATTCAGTTATGGGAGTGTTCTACCAATGAAATCAAACATTTTTGTCAAAGAAAAGAAACATGGGTCGAAAAACGACAAAAATGTTTGGGCCTCCCATACTAATAAGACAGCTAAAACATTGTATTATTGAGGGAAAGTATTTTTTTGTCGTTTTTCGACCCATGTTTTATTGGCATTTTTTTTAGTTTAATTGGTAAAACACTCCCTTAGGGCTAATTTTTCAATGCCCAGATAAAGCTTTATTCGTTTGATAACGTATTATGCCGTCAAATTGAAAATGATTGTCATATATTATGTTTGTGTGTCAAATTTGAATGACTATTATGTTATTCTGGTCATAATTTAACTGACTGATATCTGTTATCTGAGGATTGAAAAATCAGCCCTAAGTCGATTTGTAAACGTAAAGTTAATTAAAGCGATTAGTATGTACAAAATGACGTGTATTTTAGTTATGCGCCGGAAGTTCTAAATCGTTGTGGTTTCACGCTAACCGCTGCCACTACAACCACGCACGTCATTAGCGGGTAATGCTGCGATCATCGCTCATAAGGCCTAACAATGCTTGCGTTGTGACAGCGCCCGCTTTAGAGAAAGCCTCAATAACGCTTCAGAAACTACACACAATTTGCGCACTTATCTGTTTACTAAGACCGTCATTTTTAGATCGTTATGAAATTTTCTTTGGACTGCTTTATTTCGTTGACGTAAGGGTGAGTTTTGAATCAATTTTGATAGCTTGTGATATATTCAATCAGTATTGTGTGAAAGTATTGTGGTCTGTGAACTCGGTGAAGAATTATTTTGGTTTTCAATAGTTTTTGCGTTCAGCTACTTTTACTTTTTTAGGGTTCCGTACCCAAAGGGTAAAAACGGGACCCTATTACTAAGACTCCGCTGTTCGTCTGTCTGTCTGTCTGTCTGTCACCAGGCTGTATCTCATGAATCGTGATAGCTAGAAAGTTGAATTTTTTACAGATGATGTATATCTGTTACCGCTATAACAACAAATACTAAAAACAGAATAAAATTAATATTTAAGGGGGCTCCCATACAACAAACGTGATTTTTTTGCCGTTTTTTGCTCGATATTAATAACGACAACAGTTAGACAGTTGAAACTTTCACAGATAATGTGTTTTTATTGCCCCTATAACAGCAAATACTAAAAACAGAATAAAATCAATATTTAAGGGGGCTCCCATACAACGAACGTATTTTTTTTGCCGTTTTTTGGTACGGAACCCTTCGTGCGCGAGTCCGACTCGCACTTGGCCGGTTTTTTTTATTCTTTTGTGGGATTGCCAGCAAATAATACGTTTATCTTAAAGGTGTCACTTTGTAGATATACCAGTTGGTAGGTACAATATTAATAATAAAACCAAGACTTTCTTTTTTTGGGTAACGATGAAAGTAGTTGACAAGTAAAAAGAATCTGGTCTGACTTGAATCCTTACAGTCTTGCTAGTAGGACCAAATCTCAGTCAGTATAATAACCTGTGGTATAATGATATAAACTTTACAAAGTAAATAAATAAGGGTACTAGCGAATTGTAATTTTTAGTGTAGACCAGTACTTATAATATATGAACATCAGAGTCTGGCGGCGATCCTAGGTAGCAAAATTTTAGATTCAATATATCCGGTTGTACCTGTAACTTACAGGTGGATATATTTAATCATTATCACACATCAAGATTTTCGGACTTGCTAAGTCACTTTCATAGCTAAAGATAATTAAGGCAGGTGATTTAACAGTGTTCCCACTCACCGATACCATTACTGACAACTAGAAACATATGTTGGTACTTATCGAGTAAGATACATCCTACCAAAAACATTTTCATATAAAATGTTGCCAAGAGACGAGACCATAATATTCGCACTATCAAAAAGTTATCAGACCTCATGTAGAGCCAAGCTCCTAACTCTTCACGCCCCATCTCTACAAGCCCTAACTTCATAAACTCTACAACTTAGCTTGGCCATTTCGCTTCATTCCCATGGGCGGTGAAAAATATACTCATTGTTCATTACTTATCCGTCATACAATAGTTCTAGTAAGTAGTAACGAAATGGCCAAGCCACTATTTTGACTACGGTGTAGAGTTTGTGACGTTAGGGCTTGTAGGGTTAGGGCGCGTAGAGTTAGAAGCTTAATGGCTCTACATGAGGTCTGATAACTTTTTGACAGTGTGAGCCATATGGTCTCATCTTGGCAACATTTAACATGATAATGGTCGATTTCAATTTTTTTTGCTTGTGATAATATATATTTTAATTATGTTTTTTTTTCTTTTTTGTGGTTTCTTGCACATCAGAAATGCTAAATCGTTAAAAACTGATTTGAAGCGTCACTTTCAAATTCAAAGTTTCAAACTCTTTCCTTCCCACCTACTCCTCCTACCTCTTTTCTACCGTCTAAATATAGCTCTGTTTGGACCGAATTTTCCTGCGGAAAACCGCCTTTTAGTACTTAGTTTACATTTTATAGTAGAACTCCATTACTGAACAAACAGAGTTGTTACAAACAGTCCATAAAGATTTCCAGCGAGAAACAGCGTGGTACATCAAACTTATTTACAGGCTCACCTCTTTATTCAGAACACGTCCGCCACGAGCCGTCACGCTGCGCACGCGATGGATCAACTTGCTTTCAAAACCTGAACGAAGCTGGTCCGATAAATAAAAAGCCACAGAATAAGTCGAAAAATCTACCAGGAAGAGAAGCGTTTATTTATTCGCTAAGCCGTGTTATTTGGTTTTCACTGCGTATCGTGAATGCAAATTTTATTCTTATTTTCTTGTGCATTTTGATGTTAAGAAGACATGTATATCTATTTAGATTTTGTTCAGTGTTATAATAATTATTGAAAATTCACGTCTCCCTGAATTTGTTTATATACCCATAAGACGGCCGTCGGTCGTTGTCGTTGTATACAGGGTGTCTGGTAATAGTCTTATAAAGCCGAATATAGTAGATAGGGACCATCAAACTGAACAACTTTTACTATGGGCACCATAGACATAGAAAAATTTTCGCTGCGCTCAAGAAGACCAACAAAGCGTGGAAAAGAGAAGTTAACATCATACGGACACGGTCTATGTAAAAAAGAGACAAAGGATCAAGTGACATGTGCCAACATTTTGCACAGTAAGAGCCCCTAGCGTCCCGCCTAGCAAATGAGCAATCCCATTTTGTTTAAAATATTTGTTAATCTTAATTAGAATTTAAAATAAAGGTATCGTGGAGCCATGGTGTCTTGTGCTCTAAGTAATTGTGATGTAACAAAAAGAAACAATCCAAGTAATCACACTTTTCACAGGTAAATAAGATATTGCCACAAATTTCTCTAAAACCAAATTTCTCTACATTTATTCGTTTATCGACGAAGAAAACAGTATGGAACATAGTTTATTAATTTCCTTTGCCATATCTAGTCATATTTTATGAATCTAAGTAATTTTTTTCGTATCTCATATAAAATGTATGCATTCGTTTTCGGATCACCTGTTTATTGACATTGTTGTTCTTTGACATTCTATTTCTATGATGGGCACAGAATAGATATTGGGACCAACTCTGAAATCGCGATCGCGCTGTAGTGCGATTAATTTAACAATGTACATTATGTGGCTAACTTCAGAGCAGTTGCGGTACAAAATGACGTATTTTAATATCTAAAATTTACTCTTTGCCATGTACAGTACGAGGCATATAACTTGAAATCGGGTGGGGATTGCCCAAAACGCGTATTTTGGGTATGCGTAGCGGTGAGGGGCGTGGGCGGCGGGAGAGGGGCGCGCTCTATTGGTCGCTCACAAGAGCACATGCGCGAACTTATCCCCACTCCGTCGAAAAAATTTCAAGATACGTGCCTAGTACTGTACATTCTGGAGTGAAGTTGCAGCATATTACTGTCTATTGTCAATTTAATCGCATTGTACTCGAGTCATAACTAATTTAGTCTTATATTTAGAATTCTATCCATTTTCAGTCACATACAAACTATATGATTAGGCAGTGGTCGGATTGTATAGACATTTCATGGCAATAAATGTTCTTTAGTTTTTTTTAAACTTTATAAATTTACATCCCAAATTTCTTGTGCAAAAACAACAAAAGAAAAAAATCTGCATCTGTTGTATTACGAAAGTTCATGCTTTTATTGGCCCGGAAACGGAAATTGATTTCTTGGTCATGACACGTATTCATTAAGTTGTTGGACTAGCTTAGAAGCCCGATTTGGATCTGTACATTACATAACATATGAGTAATTAGCTAAAAGTCTAGCTAATAGATTCAACTAACCACCTATACTGGACTTTCAGAAAAAAATAAGAGGACTTTTACTAGGACTTGTTTTGACAAGTGATTGAATATCTATTTTATGACTGACCTAGTATTTGGGAGTTGTATGATTAGAAAAAGATCTCAGTAATCAGTTTTATTACAAAAGTGTTATTATTTTTAGTAGTTGTTGAGATATTTATAAAAGGTTAAGTAGTTGTCATAATATGGCTGATATTATGATAATGAATTTCAATTTCATTTTTTAGAGTATAATACAACTGTACATCGTGAAATTTTAACCATTTGGTTCCCGCAGTGGGGTGGTTCCACTCATGATAAAATATCAGCGTGTATAGAGCAGAGATTTCCAAACTATTTTGGGCAAGGAACCCCTTTTCCAAAATGAACGATACCCAGGGGCGTGCATTGATTTTCCTGCTAGGTAAGCAGTCAGACACTATAGACTTTTTTTTATAGCGAAAATGTTTTTCTAACTAGTCGCATTTACGACCCATATAATAATTTACATGTCAAATAATAACAGTAAAATAATACATTTTCAATTTTTTTTAGTTATGCTAAAAGTAGTTTGTAATGCTGTTATCTGCGCACTGTTTTTATTTTATTTAAAAAAAAATTTGGGAAAGGACGAGTAGGTAGTAGGTAAGAATATTTTTTCTAAACAAACAGAATTATCTACACTCTTTCTAAAATTAAATTCAGAATATATCATTCAAATTTCAAAACTTTCTCCATTATTTGATAAAATAATTAGGTAAGTAGTAAATATTTTAAACACAACACAATAAACACAGTACTAATATTATTTTTCTTACATTTCATATTACTAAACAATAAACAAACATGTAGTTAATAGCGAAAGTGAATCGGGAGTCGGGACTTAAATAGAAACAAAAAAAACATGGCCAGCCAGCACTTGCATCCTTGCACCGTAAGCGAGCGAAACAGACTATGTGGCATGGGACCGTATGGGACGTATTTTACGTATTGCACTATCGGCCTGCCGATGCCGGCTGGTCGGCTATTCTCGGCAAAAACCGTCCAGCCGAGTAATGTTGATTACCTAGCGCTGTTTTTTGCGAAGGTCATGTTTTAGAACGTAATGCGTACAAATAGCGCATTTCTTTCTGTGGTCGTATAACATTGACGGATTATTTTCTAAAACTCGTTGTATGAAACGCTCCTAGCTTCAAATATGCATTCCGAAGACTGCCTACCCGGGCTTACTGTAGTACGTAGTACGTATTAGCGTAAGGAAAAAGGTTACACAGTGTTCAATAGAAGTTTGGCAATAGAATAACGTACTTGTTTAACCAAATTAGACTAAATTATTTTAATGTAGTGGTATATTTAGAGTGCCAATTTAATAGGTTCGTAGGTATAATGATTGAGGTAGGCACTGCCTTAATGCCTATATGGTATGCACGCCCCTGACGATACCTCAGACCCTCATAGCCAAATTACTTTAAAAATCCTATCAAATATCAAGTGTAATCAAAAATAATTACTATAATTATTCGTTTATGTTGACTCCTAGGAAACCGATTTTGACCCCAAGGAGTCGATATCGACCATTTCGGAATCGACTAATCGAAATCCCTGATCTAGACCCTAGATTTAATTTTTAAACAAACAAGTAAAAAATAAAAATTTTAAAAGCCTCCCGACACCGGCTGATCAGGTCATATGGTTACCTTACCGTATACTACCAATCTCACTGAAGTAACACGATAGGACATATGGAAGGTAGTCAGATCCCCTCATCAACTATCAAAGAACTGATGATCTTCAAACGACTGATCAGGTCATGGTTAACCTACCATATACTTCCAATATCAGTGAGTCAGATCCCCTCATCAACTAGAAAAGAGCTAATAATCTTCAAACGGCTGAACAGATTTTCATGAAACATGGCTAAAAACACTCGGGATAAAATTATTTATGACACAAAAATAACTAAACTAAAATAGGTTTATTTGTTAAGGAGCTACGATATTACAGACAGATACACGGACACTTTAAACTTGTAACACCCCTCTCTTTTTGCGTCAGGGTTTAAAAATGCAAAGAAAAACTAAAACAAATTCAATATAATAAGGAAAAGTTTGCGTAAAAGCATAATCATTCTAAAACTTGTCAAATCTATTTGCATCAAACAACTATTCGCTATGAATACATTAGAGTTAGGTAAAATCATTAATATTAACTAGCTTACGTCACACTGAGGTATATGACAATTACTTACTACATAATTATGAGGCAGGGAAAGAAAGTCTAACGCACAATTAACCGTATGTAATGAGAGGGTAACGACCGAATGTGGAATCTGATGCGTTTGCCCGAATAACTATGCTCAGTTATGCTGCTTGATAGTAATACTGTGCTGGTGCAAGTTGAAAGTGAAAGCGATCTATGAAAGTTTTTTTTTTCAGAATTTAATAGAAGAATAGCAATGTGAATGCCTAAAATCTAAAAATTCAATAATCGACTTTTTTTGTAAATGTTTTATGAGGAGATGCTGTAATCGACTTCTTAGAGTGGGTACTCACTTATAGGTTCGCGAACCGGAACAGTGCACCGTAGCAAACATTTTATTTTCACATTGACTATAATGTGTACGTGTGCGAACCAGGGTAGGTACCTACTTATTGTCTAATTTCAAAATCTATCGCAATCGCTTTCAGGATGTGATACATTGATACTTCTTTTGGCACAAATAAAAATTTACCAAAGAATTGTAGCAATGTATCACATGCATCTGTCAAATGAAAGCGATTACGATAGATTTTGAAATGAGACAATAAGTCTGGTTCGCATACTTGTTCGCACACGTACACACTATGGCCTACTATGGCGCACTGTTGCAGCACAGGATAAACTATTTTTTTGGTGCAGGTTCACGGAGCGCGGAGGTTTGCAACCTAAGTGGGTACCCACCCTAACTCACAAGTATAAAAAGTCACATTTAATAAATTTTAATAACCTAGTAAAGAGATAGTACCTTTTAGAACTTGCCAGTACCAATTATTATTCCTTCTAAACTTTTGAGTAATGATAATTAAAGTGCCATTAAATATTTCAACTGCTGTAGACCTTTAAAGCAAACAACGAAACATTTTATATAAATATAAGATGAGATGAAAAAGGGTAAAATATTTCACAAAATTAAATTCGTAACTAAGATTTTAATATCATACTTTATCTAATATAATACCGTGTTTTGAAATTGCAGCTTACTACCACATGAGTAAAAAAACCGGCCAAGTGCGTGTCGGGCCACGCGCAGTAGGGTTCCGTAGGTACATTATACCATACCATATTTTAATACCGCTATCATTTTTCGTCTGAAAAAATAACTTTGTTTTTCACAGTGTTTGTATGAATGACAAAGTTATATTTGCGGTTTTAGAAAATGTACTATATCTCGAAAACTAATTACTGTATCTCGTTCAAAACAATTTTCGTTGAAAGTGTTTATTAAGATCTATAGTTTATATTTTTTTTAGATTTTTCACCCTCTTACTTTAAAAGTTAAAGGGGGGGGGACACACATTTTACCACTTTGGCGGCATATATTTTTCAAACGGTTGACTTTAAAAAAAAATAGTCTTAGGAACCTCAATGTCATTTTTAAAGACCTATCTATAGACACCCCACAAGTATTGGTTTGATGAAAAAAAATATTTTCAGTTTCAGTTCCATGTATGGGGAGCCCCCCCTTAATCTTTTATTTTTTTTATTTTTGTATAAAAATCGTAAAGCGGTTCACAGAATACACCTGCCTACTAAGTTTCAACTATGTAGTCCTAATACTTTTAGAATAAAGTGGCTGTGACATACGGACGGACAGACAGACAGACAGACAGACAGACAGACAGACAGACAGACAGACAGACAGACAGACATGACGAATCTATAAGGGTTCCGTTTTTTGCCATTTTGGCTACGGAACCCTAAAAACGTTAACTGAATCACTACATGTGTCTAACTCAGAGGCTCGCGGTAATTTACACTATGTTGGTACTGTGGGTAAGTACTGTAATTTACAGTATGTATGTACGATTAGCTGGTTAGGTCCTGGCCCTTGGAAATTCGTGGAGGAGTTAGTCTGGCCCTTAGGCTAAAAAGTTTGGCGATCCATGGTCTATAAAACGTGTCCAATCACCCATGACCTGCACCACACCCGAACTTTAATTTCATATTACGCCAAAAAACACCTTTTGTGTTCTTCTCTAGATTTTTATCGCTACAATATGTAATAGCAAACGAATTTGAGAAGTAACATCTCCTCACTTGTACTTTTAATTACACATTCATGATACTTTATACACAAAATTGGGCGAAAGAGAAAGGAGATGTGTATCATGAGCGTTTGATGGTTGTTGTTTAATTGTAGTATAATTTATGTGCTGTCGTTATTGTGAATAAAGACGACTATTACCGAATGGTAGCGAAGCCTCAGGCTTCAGGCAACGTTTGTAAGAACTATCAATTAAAATGAGATATATTTTGTCACTTATGAAATTCTGTGTGGTCTCTTAACTGTCAAATATTTTGATCTTAAATTAGTTTTATTAAAGTCGCATTTATATCATTAAAGTCGCATTTATATCAGTGGTTTTTTAAGAGTGAGGATAGAGAATAAAGTTTGTTTAGAAAAGCATCGTTTTAAAAATCAGTTATAGCAAAAACCTTTATAGAAATGCTGTTTACTGTTAATGCTGTTTATGCTTTGCAAGTAAATTTTCCCGTATAGTCCAATAAAACTAGCTTTATCTGGACATAATTAATAAACTCGTTGTTTTTATTAGTTTATCGGATATTGATATTAAGTGTCAAATATTAATTAGATATGTGATGTAAGAAATCCGGGGTGGTAACCGTTTCATATAAAAATCATGAGATTTCGTACATTACCTAGCTTTTTCCTAAAAGCAAAATAGTTAACCAAATACCTTATTAGTATAGTTTTATGGTACATTAAAATGCTATCACCTAATAGCAAAATTAAACTGAATCCAAATTAGCATGTTCGTTTTTTTTCACCGTATTCATCTGATCTCAATATCTAGATAAGCCAAAATGGTAACTATGATGCTTGTATCTTATTAAGCTATGATGCGTCTTTTTAGACATTTTAGACAAAAATTAAACATTTATTTTTTACGTTTTAATAATAATGTATTTCTCAGTAGTTATTTTTTTTTTAGTTTTATGCGAAGTTTCTAAATGCTTAATTCCTTTTATTTGAACTATATCTAACACTAATTTATGACATAGAAAAGAAAATTTCAGTTATCTTATTATGTCCCGATAAAGCTAGTTTTATTGGACTAGTAGTTAACAATATGATAGATGGAGAACTTAGAAGTGATGCTATTGGTTTACCATGTTAAGTCATTATAACCTACGATTAAAGCATATTAACATTCAGGCAATACGCTTGTTGCCACATTGTGATGAAAAAAGCCTGATGATGCTTAAATAGCACGTTTATTCGATGCCTTCCCATACAATAGAGTGTCCCAAACAGAAAAAGCGTATTCTCACATCATGTCGTAATGAATGATGATAGGCCACCAATCAGACAAGTTTAATTTGCGTGCGTAATTGATACTTGCCCATTGTTCTCAGCCTTATTACTGTGGGATAAGAACTAGGTTAATTTACATGAAGTTAATTTATAATTTTGTCATTTTGCCGCTTATGCAATTAAATGATTGACACTGAATACACTATTCTGGATAATTTTCATTATGTTATGTTATGGGTGTAGAAACACCCACGTTTTGAAAGCAGAATTCGATAAGTGAAAATCTAAAACTAGATTAAAACTTTTGAAGAATATTTTTAATTGTTAAGTTTTATTTTCGGGCACTCGTTGTCTATGCCATTAAGGGCTGATTATTCAATCCTCAGATAACAGATATCAGTCAGTTTAAATATTAACTAAATATAATTAAAGTCATTCAAAAATGTGACGGACAAATGCATGACAAGCAATTTCAATTTGGCAGTATAATAACGCTTTCAAATTCAGTTGAAAACAGTTTTCTTCCTTTAAAGTAAAGTAAACAAACAAATAAAACACGATTTTACTCAAGTGCTTTTGATGATTTGGTTTTGTATTTCCCATCGATACATTTTCAGCTGCCGTGACTTTGGATAAATTAAGTATTATGTGTGTAATACCTACCTACTTTCCTACTCAATTAGTACGAGCGGAAATCTTACGAGCTGAAATCTTAGAAGCGAATACATAATGGATTTTGAAATTAAAAGTCTATGTCCACGGCTCTTACAACTGTACTAAACAGCCGATTATACAGGGTCATTCTAATCATAATCTTAGATCATTTATTTCTAAACTTACCATCCAAATTTCAAGGATGTTGTTCAGTTTCATAGATTGGACATCTATGAAACTGAACAACTTTTTCTAAGGAACACAGGGCCAAATACGTAAGAAATCAACTATTCAAACAAATCAAAGAGCACGTGTTTAATTTAGTAAAATTTTGTAGCGAATTTCGACGACACATGTTTCTTGGAGAAAATTGTTCAAGTTCATGGACTGGGGGGTATTACAACCTCTTAAAACTTGCCAGGTTTATGAATTGCTATAGTTACATCTCTTTCTCGCTGTATAGCAAATAAAAGAGACGCATTGATAGCCATTCAGAAAACTGGCAAGTTTTAAGAGGTTGTAATACGGGGGCTGGACAGGACTCATCTTTGAAATTTGGATAGTAACTTTAGAATGACCCTGTATCAGAATAGATGTTAAATCAATCTCAATGCGCTTGTTTAAGTAAAAGTGTTATTTCAATGCGCACAATAATTAAAGAAGTTTAATAAATACCTACTTACATACCTAAGCCAAGTCTATGCCATGAAAATTAATGCAAATCTTATTTAACTTTTCATAATTTTAGGGTTTAAAAGTAAAATGCTACTTTAAATGTGAATTTATTTTAGATATATACGCTTTCTAATTGTGTTTTTCATCTTTTTAATAACCGTTATTCAATATATGGTTCTAGTTGATCAGATTATAAAGCAGTAGTTTTATAGCATTCACGTTAAATTTATTGCCGTAGCCGTGAGTGAACGTTTAACAATTTAGAACTTGTTAATTGATCGTTATAAATTATACTACCTACGAATTATTTGTGATATATTTAACCCGTGAGAAGGCGCGCCTAATTTTCTTACACGAGGAGGCGCGTGCGAGCAAATTGCTCACACTACCATAAATGTTAATATTTTCAGAGTTTATATATTTATTGGTTTATAATATACTAAAATGAATAAAACAAGGTTTAGGAAGTAAGAAAATAAGTGTTTTTAATAAAACTATTAAACATAAATGCAACTTCTAAATTAAATAACAAAACAACTTATCATTATATAAAACTTTTGGCAGACTTCATAAAAATCACAATAAAAACTGCTACATAATAAAAACTCAAAAAAATGATTCTTCCATGAGATCTATACTAGTGTGCTTCTCGAAACATAGTGAACACATGTATATTGTATGCTCGGTGCAAGGTAATTGCTTGCACGAAGTACACGCTTTTTTTGAGCTTTTATCTTACGTCTAGGACATATTGGAGTTGAAATATCAGCATCAGTTTCATCCGACGATTGCTCCGTAGCAGTTGCATGAGGACTGCGAATGACAAAACTATCGCTTTCTATGGTATCAACCCGATACTGTTCTTCAATTTCGAGATCCGCATCCAATTCATCACCAGAATCCTCTTCCAACCACGAACTAATTTGTGCTTGAATTCGATCGTCCATTTTGCATGTGTGGTGTAGCTAGAAATGAAATAATATTAATTAATTTATTACTTAAGATTGTTTACATAAAAATCAACGATAATAAATAAAAAAAAAATAAGTTTTCTTCCTTACACCACAAAAATAAATACTTACATGGATAGGCGCGTGATGAGCAAATTGCCGCAAGATGGTATATGGCCTCCACAATTGCTTCGCTGCGCAGTCGCAACGCCTTTGACCGGCGCGGGAGTTGTGTCAGGAGAGAGGCGATAAATAGTTAGGAAGGTAATTGGGAGCTTGAAATGGTATAGCGAGGGTAAGATTAAAAATTGTTGGATGAAATTTTTGTGTGAGCAAATTGCTCATAGCGCGCCTTCTCACGGGTTAAAAGGCGAAAATAGAAAAAAAACTGGGCCTAATTCGTTTCGACATCGACATCAATAATATTTCAACAAACTGCTAGAATATTTCAGTGCAAATATATTTCTGTTTATATTATAATCAGATGTGATTTAATCCTAAAATTTTGACCACATTAAATTGTGGAAGCCAAAATAAAGTAAAAAAAATCACGTAAACGCCATGTTGTACTGTGATTTAATTATTATCTTTATAAAATGGTAAGTATGTGATTTGAAATTACGTAAACCTCATAAGGTGAGGAGATGCTATCGAAACATACACGTATATTTTTTAAATTTGAGATTTTTGCATTCACAGTGCTATTTTAAACAATCCTACTAATATTATAAATGTAAAAGTTTGTGGGTTTGGATGTTTAGATGTTTGGATGTTTGTTCCTCAATCACGCAAAAACTACAAAACGGATTTGGTTGGAATTTGGCACACAGATAGTAGATAGCCTGGATTAAAACATATAATACTTTTTATCCCGATATTCCAACGGGTTCGGGAACCACACGGGTGAAATCGCGGGCGGCCGCTAGTACTAAATAATAGAAAAACTTACCTACACGTATAAGTTAAACTACAAACTTTAATTGAAAAAATAATTGAATTATTTTTTTAGACTGTACTAGTACTTACCAACCAAGCGAAGAAAACTCTTTTTATTAGAAACAAAATATTGAACCAATATTAAATTACAAAAGGCTTTTCACGTTTCAAATAAAGGTTATTTTATATCATTTCTTCATTTCTCCTTTTGTTGCTGAATCGTGAACAATTCACTGCTGTCTGCACTGACCTTAACTTGGCACAATCACATTTGCAAGTGCATTTCGCACGCTCTCGATTTCCACGTAGTTTTTGTAGATTTCGACACGCAAATTCAATCAAATGTCTAATAAAATGAATGGAATTGAGTTATTAATTGATTGCTCACATGGAAGTTGTAAAACGTAAGTCACGGCGTGTAACGATCGAGAGTTGAGGCTATTTTATGGTGAAAACTAGGGCATTGCTGTACGGGAGCATGGATTAGAAAATAATATCAAAGTGTGTACTAACGGTGAACCTTATTAAAAGGGGTAGAAAAATATCAGGGGAGGCTACTCACATGGCCACTTTTCTATTCGTTCGCTAACTTAAAAATTAAAAATAAGGCACAAACTCCAAAATTACGTGCATACAATACAAAAATGTATGTGATTTACATAAACTTGCGACGTGTGACTTGATCGTTTAATTGCTTATTTTTAAGCTTTAAGTTGGCGAACGAATAGAAAAGTGGCCATTTGAGTAGGGGGGCTGGAATTTAAAGAAGAGCGCCTACGAGCAACTTTTGTCTCCCTAACTATTTGAATCTCACATGGTTTGTATGAAAAGTTGCCAATTTTCGCGTCGCTACGTGTGCATATATCATCATACAAGCCCGTAGAATTGACGTGAGAGACAAAATAGTTGCGGAGACAAAAGTTGTCCGTGTGCGCTGGCGCAAAGCATTTTAGATCTTGACTTATTTCAATCAGTCTGGCTAATATAATTATCTAAATGGGTTATCATGATCACAATATTGTTGAGTGTGATTGTGTTGTGAATTTGTGATACTAACAATGCGATTAATTTAACAATGTACTGCAGCAGAAGCGACCAACTTCAGAGCGCTTGCAGTATAAAACGATGTATTTTAATTTTTGCCATTCGAGTGAATTTCATTAGCGGTTCATTGTGTATTATCCTATGTCCTATGTATTTAATTGCACTGTACTTGCTTTGTAGTCCACTAAAACTAGCTTTATCTGGACATAATTAATAAACTCGTTGTTTTTATTAGTTTATCGGATTTTGATATTAAGTGTCAAATATTAATTAGATATGTCATGTAAGAAATCATGAGATTTCGTACATTACCTAGCTTTTTCCTAAAAGCAAAATAGTTAACCAAATACCTTGTTAGTATAATTTTATGGTGCATTAAAATGCTATCACATCACTTAATAGCAAAATTAAACTGAATTCAAATTCGCATGTTCGTTTTTTTCACAGTATTCATCTGATCTCAATATCTAGATAAGCCAAAATGGTAACTATGATGCTTGTATCTTATTAAGCTGTGATGCATCTTTTTAGATATTTTAGACAAAAATTAAACATTGATTTTTACGTTTTAATAATAATGTATTTCTCAGTAGTTAATTTTTTTTAGTTTTATGAGAGTTTCTAAATGTTTAATTCCTTTTATTTTAACTATAACTAACACTAATTTATGACATAGAAAAAGAAAATTTCAGTTATCTTATTATGTCCCGATAAAGCTAGTTTTATTGGACTATTGTACTTATTAGATGCTATATAAGTTGCGCTACCAACTTCAGCTTTATCGTTACTATACTATAATGCCAATAAGATGAATCGTGTTTTTTTTAAATATAAAAATATAAACTTACTTTTGAGACGGGCTCCTCATTCCACCCGCCGCAGTTGGCCATTCCTTCCAACAGTGTTAGTTCACTGCAACAATGAAAAAAACCTCATTAGTTTGAATAAATTTGAAAAAAAAGTGTTTGATAGTTTAGATTTTGAAAGTCTTGTTGTGGCTACTAAGGCTTGTTATATCTATTACTTTACTTTTCTTAAATTAAATAGATACATGGGCTGTAATCGACATAATTTTTCTGACTCTTATATTCCTCGCTTAAACTCGTTAGTACTAATATCACTAAATTTTCTGGTCGTTAGTCAGAGTACGAGTACCAAAATTAAAGTTCAGTGACAAACAACAATACATAAGTACTTATAAATTTTCGCGCGCAAAGTTAGATGCTTTTTTATTTATTTTTTACTTTACACAGCATTATTTTCACCAGCCAGTTCCAAATTTAAATCTTATAAATCTTCCTTGGATGCTGGCGAGATGAAAAGGTTTTCGCTGACTGGCTGATAATGAGGACCAGGGGCCGTATTATGATCTTTTTGTAATCCTGCCTTTTTCTAGGCCAGTCCTTTTCCGAGCTTATACTGACTTGTTCTTTTTCGTATTATGAGGTGCCTTAAAGTGGTTGAGTTCTGCCTGGCTACGTTGTCTATGTCTCGTTTTCACTGATTTGAAGAAAACGTTCGGAAACCGATCAAAATTTACCGGTTATTTACCGGTTTTTAAAAAAGTGTGTTAACATTATTTTTGATTATTAATCACATGTATTTTATAGCAATAAGTAAAAATATAAAGAACAAAAACGTTTTGAGCAATATGTTACCAAATTCGACCTAAAAATAACATGCACTCACACTTCCACAAATAGTCTATTTCTGAACGTTCGTGTTCCCATACGAACTCAACACTTGACACTGGCAAAAATTACTCCCAAAAGAGGAAAGTAGATTGCCAAACTAAAAAGAAGAAACCTAATCTGTGATTTTTTTCGTAAAAAAACATGAGACCAAAACAAAAACATTAGATTTTATTTATTTTAAAGTTCTAAGTGATAAGTCGCGTTTATTTTTATTTATAAAGAATGTACATACAATACAATAGTACCTAATGGCACTATTAATTCGAGGCAACATGACAAACAACATCTAATGCTGTAAGTAGATCAATGTTGAACTAATCGTTTGTTGACAATGATATTAATATCATTGTTTGTTGAAAACTTTAATTTTGAGACCAATTATTTTAGACTAACGTTTATTATTCTTCTGTTGTATAGGTTTGACAACGATGTTCCACCGACGAGTACCTGCAACTACCTATGCTCAACTGCTGGGATCTTTGAAAGAAGTATTTGAATCCGATGAGATTGCTTGTGAATCAATAACATTCAGAAGCAATGCCTCACAAATGAGGCAAGAAATGCAATGTAAGTGACAGTGAAGTGTCTGTGCCTACTTTGATTCAGTAATCAAATCAATATTATCTAATATTTATATTTCCTAGAAGTCAGTGTACTTATAATCTAAATTATTTGTAAATAAAATAGGTCGGAGAGTAAGGTTGAATAGTGTAGGTAATGAAATTAAACCCATTTCTTAGAATTATCATATAAAGTGGTAAGTTTTAACTGTAGCATGGAACGTTAATTTACATAGGTAAACAATAATCTCTATAACGCATAGGGAAAACAAAAGTTCCTACCTACTTACCTAAAGTAATCATAAGATTCAATGAATAGGTACTTATGTAGAAACATCCCATCTCATGACCCATTTATAACTCTCATAAAAGTAAAAAGTATTTATTATACAAAAAAACTTGTTAGACTTAGTACTTATGCACGTTTAGTGTTCTTAACATCGGTATAACTGTTTCAAAGATTTTAACTTGTATGAAACAATCTTTGACTTATCATATCTTAAGGCGTTTTCTTATTATATGCATATGTATTTGTATACTAATCTAAAATTAATTTGTTTCAGATTTAAAGTAACATCAGAATAATGAAAAGTAATGAGGAAGTCATATTTCACTTTTACCATGAATTGTAACAATACTATTACTATGTTCTATTTATATCATGCTATGATTAAAATGATACGGAGCTTTCTATTAACTTATTAATAACATTATTGTACCTACATACTTAAATCAGGTAATTTGGTAATGTCACTTTACCTACGGACCATGACCTTTCATAGGATAGATGAGTAGGTATATGAGTAAATAAAAAACTATCTTAAACACTGGAGTTTTAATTAATAATACCACTTTCAAAAAGTAAGTATTGTCTCTTCTTTTTTTCAACGGGAAGGTACTATGATGGCTCAATTCACCGGATGAAAAAACTGTAAATAGAAATTATACATGTTTTAGGTACCTTTCAAATATTTCATGTAATATTTGATAGGTACCTAAAAATAGAATGGAATTACATTAATAAGTTCAATATCTTGACTAAAATTTAGTGTGGTGAGTGGTGAGACATAAATGATATCTTGTATTGTAGGTATTCATTTCTAAGATATTTGAAGAATTCTTTTGCTAGAATTATATTTTGTTACTTGCTGTAAAGGGGAAATAAGTAATGGCAACATGCTAGAATGCCTACCTACTAAATAAAAAACCTAATAATGAAACATTTGTTGTAAGTACTATCAAGAATGTTGATCGATCACTTTGGATGATTCGAAACGCCACTGTGACAGATCAAAGTTTACTTGGACCGTAGCTTTGATTCAAGTATACTTTAATACCGATCAAAGTATACTTGGACCAAGTAACTAGGACAAAGTACAACCCGGTCAAGTTAACTCGGCACCTGGCTCGAATATTTTTTTCGCACACAAGATGACTTTATGGTCTGATACTTTAATGGATAACTAATGGGTTAGATTAAATAGGCAATATGATAGTGAAATGATAGAACATGGTAACAGCACAATATGTCAATGATTATAAGAAAACGTCGCTTTTGCCTCGGTTGCCGAGTTAACTTGACCGGGTTGTAGCTTTTTGGATACGGCGACGTCAAAGTGCACTTGGATTGCTCGTTCACATGATCCAAGTAGCGTCCAAGTAGTCATTAAAACTACTTGGTCCAAGCAAGCTTGAATGAAAGGAGAGCATGGTCAAGTATACTTTGATTAAATTTTTTATCCAAGTGCGCTTTGATTGCTCACTAACATGATCCAAGTAGCACACAAGTAGTCATCCAAACTACTAGGTCCAAGTATACTTTGATCATGACACAGCTAGGTGATACTATCAGATTCTAGTTTTACAATATACCTAGCTACTTGGGTATTATTTTTAATCACAACACAACTTTCACCTTGTATTATAGTTAAATATGCGTTTTACCTCGAGAAATCTCGACTCTTGTTAACTTTTGATGTACTTAGGTAGGTAGGTCTGGATCAATGTATAACCGGATGGGCCAATTTGTTTTCCAAATATCACCAACAACGGTGCTCTATGTAAAGACCCCGCAGACATTGTAGCGAGAGAGAAATGCATTAGCACCTGCAATACAAGAAAAATATTTCTGTAAGAAATTCTTATAATTTATCAAAGAGATTTTACTAATTTTGGATATACTAATAATGACAAAAATTACTAACCTTTTTTTTAAAAGATATTCATAATTCATCACACACACGCGTTATGCATGTTTTTTATAAATTTATTTAGTGATAAAGTGAGATTTTTTTGTTTATTTGTCATAAATTTGTAAAATAAATCAAAACAATTCAATAAAAGCCACTATTATCTGGCGTAAACTGAATAGCTTATTTTGACAGAAAAACACGGCAACAAATGTCAGTTGCTTGTCAGTTGATACGTCATAATACGAAAATTCCTGCCAAGGCCCACGCAGAAGTCAGTAAGGTGTCACGTGACTCCTGACTGGCTGGCAATAAGAGATCATAATACGGAAATGCACGGCAGTTCATTTTCAGGCTGGAACTAAGAGGTCATAATACGCCCCCAGGGGCCGTATTATGATCTTTTTGTAATCCTGCCTTTTTCTAGGCAGGTCATTTTACGAGCTTAAACTGACTTGTTCTTTTTCGTATTATGAGGTGCCTTAAAGTGGTTGGGTTCTACCTGGCTACGTTGTCTATGTCTCGTTTTCACTGATTTGAAGAAAACGTTCGGAAACCGATCAAAATTTACCGGTTTTTAAAAAAGTGTGTTAAAACATTATTTTTGATTATTAATCACATGTATTTTATAGCAATAAGTAAAAATATAAAGAACAAAAACGTTTTGAGTAATATGTTACCAAATTCGACCTAAAAATAACATGCACTCACACTTCCACAAATAGTCTATTTCTGAACGTTCGTGTTCCCATACGAACTCAACACTTGACACTGGCAGAAATTACTCCATAAAGAGGAAAGTAGATTGCCAAACTAAAAAGAAGAAACCTAATCTGTGATTTTTTTCGTAAAAAAAAACATGAGACCAAAACAAAAACATTAGATTTTATTTATTTTAAAGTTCTAAGTGATAAGTCGCGTTTATTTTTATTTATAAAGAATGTACATACAATACAATAGTACCTAATGGCACTATTAATTCGAGGCAACATGACAAACAACATCTACTGCTGTAAGTAGATCAATGTTGAACTAATCGTTTGTTGACAATGATATTAATATCATTGTTTGTTGAAAACTTTAATTTTGAGACCAATTATTTTAGACTAACGGTTGTTATTCTTCTGTTGTATAGGTTTGACAACGATGTTCCACCGACGAGTACCTGCAACTACCTATGCTCAACTGCTGGGATCTTTGAAAGAAGTATTTGAATCCGATAAGATTGCTTGTGAATCAATAACATTCAGAAGCAATGCCTCACAAATGAGGCAAGAAATGCAATGTAAGTGACAGTGAAGTGTCTGTGCCTACTTTGATTGAGTAATCAATTAAAATACATATATTATCTAATATTTATATTTCCTAGAAGTCAGTGTACTTATAATCTAAATTATTTGTAAATAAAATAAGTCAGAGAGTAAGGTTGAATAGTGTAGGTAATGAAATTAAACCCATTTCTTAGAATTATCATATAAAGTGGTAAGTTTTAACTGTAGCATGGAACGTTAATTTACATAGGTAAACAATAATCTCTATAACGCATAGGGAAAACAAAAGTACCTACCTACTTACCTAAAATAATCATAAGATTCAATGAATAGGTACTTATGTAGAAAAATCCCATCTCATGACCCATTTATAACTCTAATAAAAGTAAAAAGTATTTATTATACAAAATTAACTTGTTAGACTTAGTACTTATGCACGTTTAGTGTTGTTAACATCGGTATAACTGTTTCAAAGATTTTAACTTGTATGAAACAATCTTTGATTTATCATATCTTAAGGCCTTTTCTTATTATATGCATATGTATTTGTATGCTAATCTAAAATTAATTTGTTTCAGATTTAAAGTGACATCAGAATAATGAAAAGTAAAGAGGAAGTCATATTTCACTTTTACCATGAATTGTAACAATACTATTACTATGTTCTATTTATATCATGCTATGATTAAAATGATACAGAGCTTTCTATTAACTTATTAATAACATTATTGTACCTACATACTTAAATCAGGTAATTTGGTAATGTCACTTTACCTACCATGACCTTTCATAGGACCTTCACCTCCCTCCTTTTGAAGTCGGTAAATAAAAAACTATCTTAAACACTGGAGTTTTAGTTAATAATACCAATTTCAAAAAGTTAGTATTGTCTCTTCTTTTTTTCAACGGGAAGGTACTATGATGGCTCAATTCACCGGATGAAAAAACTGTAAATAGAAATTATACATGTTTTAGGTACCTATCAAATATTTCATGTAATATTTGATAGGTACCTAAAAATAGAATGGAATTACATTAATAAGTTCAATATCTTGACTAAAATTTAGTGTGGTGAGTGGTGAGACATAAATGATATCTTGTATTGTAGGTATTCATTTCTAAGATATTTGAAGAATTATTTTGCTAGAATTATATTTTGTTACTTGCTGTAAAGGGGAAATAAGTAATGGCAACATGCTAAAATGCCTACCTACTAAATAAAAAACCTAATAATGAAACATTTGTTGTATGTACTATCAAGAATGTTGATCGATCACTTTGGATGATTCCAAAAGCCACTGTGACAGATCAAAGTTTACTTGGACCGTAGCTTTGATTCAAGTATACTTTAATACCGATCAAAGTATACTTGAACCAAGTAACTAGGACAAAGTACAACCCGGTCAAGTTAACTCGGCACCTGGCTCGAATGATTTTTTCTGTCTGATACTGTAATAGATAACTAATGGGTTAGATTAAATAGGCAATATGATAGTGAAATGATAGAACATGGTAACGGCACAATATGTCAATGATTATAAGAAAACATCGCTTTTGCCTCGGTTGCCGAGTTAACTTGACTGGGTTGTAGCTTTTTGGATACGGCGATGTCAAAGTGCACTTGGATTGCTCGTTCACATGATCCAAGTAGCGTCCAAGTAGTCATTAAAACTACTTGGTCCAAGCAAGCTTGAATGAAAGGAGAGCATGGTCAAGTATACTTTGATTAATTTTTTTATCCAAGTGCGCTTTGATTGCTCGCTAACATGATCCAAGTAGCGCACAAGTAGTCATCCAAACTACTAGGTCCAAGTATACTTTGATCATGACACAGCTAGGTGATACTATCAGAATCTAGTTTTACAATATACCTAGCTACTTGGGTATTATTTTTAATCACAATACAACTTTTATATTACTATTATAGTTAAATATGCGTTTTACCTCGAGAGATCTCGACTCTTGTTAACTTTTGATGTACTTAGGTAGGTCTGGATCAATGTATAACCGGATGGGCCAATTTGTTTTCCAAATATCACCAACAACGGTGCTCTATGTAAAGACCCCGCAGACATTGTAGCGAGAGAGAAATGCATTAGCACCTGCAATACAAGAAAAATATTTCTGTAAGAAATTCTTATAATTTATCAAAGAGATTTTACTAATTTTGGATATACTAATAATGACAAAAATTACTAACCTTTCTTTTAAAAGATATTCATAATTCATCACACACACGCGTTATGCATGTTTTTTATAAATTTATTTAGTGATAAAGTGAGATTTTTTTGTTTATTTGTCATAAATTTGTAAAATAAATCAAAACAATTCAATAAAAGCCACTATTATCTGGCGTAAACTGAATAGCTTATTTTGACAGAAAAACACGGCAACAAATGTCAGTTGCTTGTCAGTTGATACGTCATAATACGAAAATTCCTGCCAAGGCCCAGGCAGAAGTCAGTAAGGTGTCACGTGACTCCTGACTGGCTGGCAATAAGAGATCATAATACGGAAATGCACGGCAGTTTATTTTCAGGCTGGAACTAAGAGGTCATAATACGCCCCCAGTAACGATTTTTGTTTAGTGGCTTATCAGAAAGCTTATGCCACCACATGATTATCTGTAAAGAAATTTTTACGATATCTTTTAAACCTGAGAAGATATACGAGCTACAACATTGGTTTTTTGGGGTCCTTATGACGTCATCACGACGTAGGCGAACCTTATGACGTACGTAATTAAGCACATAATGCATTGAGCTTGGCATTTCCTTCAAACCCAATTAACTCAACCATTTCTAAACGGATTTCAAAAAGTCTTTCACTAAGTTTCATAGCTAGGAATATGTTTTTAAATCAATACTTAAAATAAAACTGTAACAGGTCCAAATCTGTACTTTGAAGATATTTTGGAAATTTTTTTTGGAGGGCGTTCATTTTTGTCTGTCTGTCTGTCTGTATCACGTTCGTTATGGACTCCGAAACTACTGAATGAATTCAAACTAAACTTAACATGATTTGAGTTCATATTACGATAAAGGTCAACGTATACTTTTTATCCCAAAATTCAGCACGGTTCCCTTGGGAGAGGGGATGAAAGTCAAAATATGTAATTAGTTGTATTTCGTTAACGCGTAGTTCAATTTCATTCAATCTTTTTTTGTTAGAAAGGAAGTACTTTAAAGATTGTTGCGTAAATATATAAAGGTCATCGGTTTTGTAGAAATAAATAAAATAAATACATAAAGAAGTAGCTCAAATTGTATTTTGTTGAAGAAATCTCATCATAGACATCTATTATAAGAATTATTAATTATTAATCAACATGCAGTTTGAACTTGACCACGAGGTTTTCAAAAACCATACTATCTGTATCTGCTGCTTTGGTATTCTTTTAATTCGAAGCTAGATGGCGCTTTTTATGTAAATTGCTGTAAATTGTGTCTGAGTTGAGTACTTCGACCTTGAGTTATTATTTGGAGATGCTAAACTCTAACCGGCAGAGCCGGTACTAAATATCCGGATAAAGCTAAAATAAAAGAATCCTTACTAATATTATAAATGCGAAAGTCCGTTTGTTTGTTTGTTTGTTTGTTTGTTTGTTTGTTTGTTTGTTACGCCTTCACGTCTCAACTACTGAACCGATCGTCATGAGATTTAGCATACATATTGTCAGGGGTACAGAGAAGGACATAGGGTATCATTCATCCCGAAAAAAAGTATTGTTCCCGAGGGAAAGCAAAAAACTTTCCACGCAGACGAAGTCGCGGGCGGCCGCTAGTAAAAAATAAATTGCTGATCGCGAGCGCCATGTGAGCGTCGTGGTCATCACAATAGTTTTTCATAGGTGCATTTAGTTAGTATTTCTTTCTCTGTGGTTTTTCATAATCAAAGAGTTGCTCTGCTCATGCCTGCGACCTCATTGCTGCGTTCAAACCATACGACCCAACCTCGACCCGCGGGCTGATTATCTAATTAGAAACCACCTAGCGACCGGTTGCAGTTCATAGATTATAGTGATCCATTGCTACTTCTTTTTGGATTAAAAAAAACATACCAAAGAAAAGTAGCAATGTATGTGGAATGAAACCGGTCGCTAAATAGTTTCTTATTAGATAATCAGGGTGCCGAACTCAACTCACTAATAAGCCCCATTATATTTTGTCTTTTGTTGTTGAGGTGTAATGTTGTGAGTTTGAGGTGAGTTCGAGTTGAGTTCAGGTTGAGTGAGGGGGGGGTGTAGTTGCATCGAAAAATTTACAACTGACATTACTAACAGCAGCTGTAATATAATCTACGATTTTTGTTTTAGGGTTCCGTACTCAAAGGGTAAAAACGGGACCCTATTACTAAGACTCCGCTGTCCGTCTGTCTGTCTGTCTGTCACCAGGCTGTATCTCATGAACCGTGATAGCTAGAAAGTTGAAATTTTCACAGATAATGCATTTTTGTTGCCGCTATAACGACAAATACTAAAAATTAAATTTAAAATTTAAAATTAAATTAATTTTATTCTAATTCTATAAAACCAGAATAAAATTAATATTTTAGGGGGGCTCCCATACAAAAAACGTGATTTTTTTTGCCGTTTTCTGCTCGATATTAATAACGATAAGACATCGTACTTTCCTACGCCCGTCTGTGTCGCTTGCATCTCAGCATACGCTTTACCTACCCTGAGAGCGTTGCTCATCCAAGGAGTTAAGCAACTCCCATAACCAATGAATTGCATAAACGTAAAAAATCAACCGGCCCACTGCTTCTATGAGAAATCGTTGACTGCAGCGCTATCTTCATTCCAAGTGATACAATTCTAGTGGTGCAGAACGTTCCTGCGGTAAACGGTGACATTATAGAAATTGCTCGAGATGTCGACAATTTGCCATTTCAAGGGTTGACAGTTGTGAAGAAAAGTTTGAGAAACGACGTTCATTTGTTGTACAGTTCTTTTGTTTTTAAAATAACGTTGGAATACTTCAAATTCGGAAAAAAATTGTAGACAGTTTCATATTTAGGCTTGGAATTGTAAGTATTTAGGTAGGTATATAATATAAAGTATCAAATAATATAGGTGTATAATGGGTAGATCCTGTAGATCATCAAATTAAACAAGAACGAGAAAAAACTGACTGAACGAAGGTATTCGTTCCTTGACATTGAAATATTCACCTTATTATTGTCTTTTCAATCAAATTCAATTTAATTGTACCAACAATTACTTGATGTTGACACCCCTGTACTTGAAATGTCGATGATAGAGGCCACACTGATAACTTTCCTCGATAGCCAAGTTTATGGTAAGTTTGTGGCGGCCTCTGTCGGTGATTAACGTTATTTTATCGAAAGTAGATAGCTGAAATGGACACTAAGCTGGCCTTGATACATTTACTGTGGGAATTGTGTTGTGATCATAGACATAGAAAAATTTTCGCTGCACTCAAGAAGACCAGCAAAGCGTGGAAAAGAGAAGTTAACATCATACGGACACGGTCTATGTAAATAAGAGACAAAGGATCAAGTGACATGTGCCAACATTTTTTACAGTAAGAGCCCCTAGCGTCCCGCCTAGCAATTGAGCATTCACAATTTGTTTAAAATATTTGTTAATCTTAATAAGAATTTAAAATAAAGGTATCTTGGTGCCATGGTGTCTTGTGTTCTAAGTAATTGTGATGTGACAAAAAGAAACAATCCAAGTAATCACACTTTTCACAGGTATAGGATATTACCACACATTTCTCTAAAACCAAATTTCGATACATTTATTCGTTTATCGACGAAGAAAACAGTGTGGAACATAATTTATTAATTTCCTTTGCCATATATAGTCACATTTTATATGAGATAAGTAAAATATGACTTAGAGTCATATTTTACTTATCTCATATAAAATGTATGCATTTATTTTTGTTCTTTGACATTCTATTTCTATGGTTGTGATACTGGTTATTTACAAAGTTTAATGGTTCATGTCATTTTAGACAGCTTTACTTGGTAACCAAATTTTAATTAGTAAACACTGTTTTTACCTGCGCAAATTTTTTTATTCTATAGTACAACAAATTGACACTTTGGCGTTTAAAGTTTGTGAGAAAGTTTGTACTTACCAAATATGAACTTGTCCCTTATACCGTTTACGTAACAATGTTTCATATTTTTTTACGCAAAAAGGAAGTGTTTTTCACGTTTTTTCGCTTTTGTAACTCTTATTCCGTTATAATTACAATTACGGGGTTTCGTGCGAGATCGCAATAATATTTTGTAATATAATATAGTTCGTCATCGGTGATTGATGTAAGTAAGTAGTATAAAGTAATGTTAGTACTTAAAAAGTCCACAAAAAATTTGTGATAAAAAAATTGTTGACTGTAAAAAGTAATGGATAAAATTATGTGTAATTAATTTTACTTACCCCCGGTTTCTGAGGTACTTTATCCGAGGGGTCCATATTATTTGTTTAAAGTAATTAAACTAACTAAAGTTAATCCTTACTAATATTATAAATGCGAAAGTCCGTTTGTTTATTTGTTTGTTACGCCTTCACGTCGTAACTACTGAACCGATCTTCATGAAATTTTGCATACACGTTCTTAAGGGTACAGAGAAGGACATAGGGTACCTTTCATCCTGAAAAATATTGTTCCCGAGGGATTGCAAAAAATCTTTCCACGCAGACGAAGTCGCGGGCGGCCGCTAGTTTTCAATAAAGGTTTAAAAACAAGATAAAAACAGATAATGTGGACCCCTCCGATAAAGCATAGATAAGAAGGTAACTCAGAAACCGGCCATCAGTTGTTCATCATTATAAAGACGTTTAGTAACAAGGTTAGTATCTGAAACAATTATGTACATACCTGCTACTTTTGTAAGCTTAAGTTTCCCAACTGATTACGGACTTTAAACTAAAAGTCGTCTTAGCGATTGAATAATAAGTGACGGTAAAATTAATTACTCCAGTTTCAAAACGTATTAATTAGCGTAACAAGATTTTGGCTCGATTATTCTTGCCGATTCGCGAGTTGGTCCGCAAAGATGACATGATAATAACCTACTTATTCCACAGTGAATGAGCAAAAGTTATAATTAAGTTTTTTAAATGTCGTGGTTTTGATAAACGAGTTAAGTTGATAAAGAATATAAATATGAGGTAACTTTATTGTAGAGATTTTATATTTTCACCAAACAAAGCTAGGGCAGAGTAGATAGTACTTACCACAAAATATCCGATCCGCCGCTGATAGTTGAAAAGTAAAAAAATAAGATTAAACTTTACAAAAAAAATAAACAAAATTAGTGGTGAAGTACGCTGTATGTGAAATTATATCAATCCAATTTTCCAATCCGACAAAACTAGTTGTTTATAGTCTTCTAACTAGGTATTATTCGCTAGTGATTTACTTGCGTGAATCGATTATATGCATTCGGTTACATAAAAATCGAGTTTAGAGCAAAGAAAGCGGATTAAAATTCGTTGGGTAACGGCCTACGGTTCATCGTGAAATCACGGTTTAAAAGATATTTTCGTTTTAGCAATTATTTTTATTAGAAAAATTCTACTTTATTTATTTATGATTTATTCAGAAAACTAACAGCTATATTAGGTACAGATTGAGTGATTAAAATAAGCCAATTATAGGTTTCCATATATCATCATTTCAAAATGTATGTTACAGATATCGTTACAAATACCAGAACATTTGATATTCTTGTGAGATTAATTAATTGAATTCGTTAAGTACTTACTTAAGTACATTAAATTGAGAGAGAAATTGTTGCTTAGTAATAATTACAGATACAAAAATTAATAAAAATACATCGTAGGCATTTCAAATAGTTCAATTAGTTAAGCAGCTGTGACTACAATTATTTTGAATGCAAAAATTTAAGTTTGATACAATTTTTAAACTTACCTATTTAACTAGTTTTTTATTGTTTAATTTTAACCCTTTCATTGTTACTTATACAGTACTTAAGCCTTAGCCAATACACAAGTGATGCAAATTAAAAGTTGTTTTTTCTACATCCATCATCATCTTCCACACCGGGGCACAAGTATTCCTGTGGATGGATAAGTAGTTTATTTCTATCTATTCCAGCCCTTGTAGAGTCCGTATTCGGACATAGGCCTCCTCTCTGTCTCTGCCTCTCTACTCTCGACGGTCTGCCGCCACGCGCATCCAGTTGATGCCAGCCTGCTGCCGGATGTCATCCGTCCATCTCTTGGGCGGTCGTCCTCTACCGCGGGTGTTTTACTTTACTTAATTAGGGACAGTACACAGTGTTAGCGCGGGGTTGCCATTCGAATAGTCTTCTCAGCATGATATAAAATGCACCAACGCATTAAAGGTAAAAGTATTTTTTTATATGAGCCTTCTTGCTTATGAATTGTGCTACAAAAGCACAACAATGTTATAATGTCACCTAAAATCTTCTTTGGTATTTCAAAGAGTTTAAGTAAAATACACAGGTATATTGATAGGTAGGTGTTTTAATAACGTATTTTAACGTTTAGTAATTAGTTTCTGCCTATGTGTTTATTAAATACAATGCATACCGCATATATTTTTAAAATTTATTGTAGGTAGTTGTTTATTATTTTCTTTGAAATTTTAATGATTTTATAATAATTTTATTTTTTTATTCATACGAAAAAAATACTTTGAGCTTCATTATCATAATTATTAAAATAAAAGTCAACAATATAATAAAAAATGCGACCACGGCCACAGTTACTACCAACGGTATATTTGTCCGGGTAAGCACGACACCGCAGACGGCAGCTGGAAGTAGCCCCGGGTAACACAGTAGAAATGTGGTCTAAAATATCAGAGAAAGGAGCTAATAATTATTTTTGTCCACAAACATTTAGTTTTAGAGAAGATAGGCTTACAAAACTTAACGCTTTTGATGGACTTAGGCGTATAAAAAACACTTTAGAATTACCAAAGAGCTGAAGTTGAATTTAATAATGTTATAAGTGTACTGTATTTTATTTATTTAGCTCCAATTCGAAATTTACTGAATAAAAATTACTAGTTTTAGAGAAGATAGGTTTAGAAATCTTTATGCTTTTGATGGACTTAGGCGTATTAAAAAACTTTGGTGTTTCCAAAGAGCTGAAGCTGAATCTAATAACTATTGTTATACGGTATTTCATTAATTTAGCTCCAATTCGAAATTTGCTGAATTAAAAAAAAAACCACTCCCTTGGTAACTTTTAAGTATTTTAGTTCCTACAAACTTACATTGACCAAAAACTGTTGTCACAGAATAGCAGGATATTGGTTCACGCTAATCTCTGGTGACTTGAACTGTGCTGATGTGAATATTACAAATGGAATACAAATTAGTGCTCTGATTGCGGGTTGCGGCGGTGTCTGAAGAGTGCTCAGTTATCCGCATAATTCCTACTTTGCCACCACATGACGTATTTGTTTAGAGCTTCCGGGACGAAGAGCTTTTACACCACAGGAATTCATTTTATCATTTTCATACTGAAGTTTTGAGATCAGGGGGCCTATCACAAGAAAAAATAGCTTTATTCAAATAAACTTAATTATGAAGTACTTATGAATCGTTTATTTTTTCGTACCACCAGTTCAAGACTTTTTTGCGATTATGGATTGCGAATTGCGATAATGGATCCATGTTCGTAACCAGGTTAGTCACATATGCGGTTTTACTCTTTTAAAAAATGCATATTCGCGGTGGTGAATATAAGCGACGATAAGTAAAATCTGTCTTTATTTTGTGTTACAAATAAAATTACTGTTGTTTTCCATCGTTGATATCGTCCATACCAAGTTAGTATATTCATAAATAAATAAATATTTTCATAAACTACATTTCCCTTATTTCCTTATTTTATGTTTGATTTTACGCAGGAAAATAGGTAGAAAAGTTGGACTAGGTAATCATGGAGTCAATGCTATTATTAAATACCTACTGATGATGATGTCATAATAACTTGTCGAATAAGATTGAAATCAGAATTAAGTTATGTGAAGTTCTCAACCCTACTACCGTATGGTTCTGTTGTATTTATTAGTAAGAAGATTAGTTGACCGAGCGAGCGCGAAGCGTCTCCGTTTCAGCTTCGTCAAAAATGCTTTCGTGTATCCGTTCGGCTGTCCGTCTGTCCGTCTGTCCTCCTCTACAGGTCGCATTTCTCAACCGATTCTTGTGTTGAGCAGGTTCGATAATAGGGATGTTGAATTATGAATAAAATAACGAAATACTAATAAAAATCGTAAACATATCAAATTTTTGGAGTAGCTTGTATACCTCTTGGTTTTATATATTGCGTATTTTTTTTTTTTATGACCCTTCAAAGTTGGGTGGACAAGTCCATTTAAAAAGTATAAAATTTGTTAAAAAGAATAATACATTTAATAAATCCGTAAGATTTATAGCAAATTTGTCAAAGAAACCATTTTGATAAACACAATATTTAATATAGCTGCCGAACAAATTTCCTACGCGTTGCATACAACGTAGGAAGGCGTGACGTCATAATTTGGTAGCCGTTAGTATGTTTTCGGGTGAGTCCAATTTTGTGCATTTCAAACTGTGATATCTCGGGCAGTTTTCATGCTAGCGTAATAATTCTTTTACAAATGTTTCTTTTTTTTAGGGTTAATTATTGTAACATAAAATAAAAAAATAGTCAACATGCCTATTATATAGATTTTTTGATTATTCAGTTTTTCGAAATTTAAATGGCGGAGATATGTTAAAGCGAGGTCTACAGCTCATAGAGCCACTGTATTTGTATTGCTATCAGCAAATAGCCCGGGGAATCAAATCCACCGCTACCGGCACTTGTTTCACCGCAACGTGGAAACTCAATTGGTGCTGTTTACCGTTTGTGCTGTTTGTGTTACATAGCACATTACTTTCGCGCATTTCGATTTATGATCTCTTAAGGTGGCTATAGACACCTTAAGAAATACCACTTTCGGTAGTATACCACTGAAAGTGGCGCCCTCAGAGGTGTTCATTTAGTAAGCTGTTAATAGAAAAGGATTTCAATTAAACTTTACGTGGAATTTTTAGAGCCCATAGATTATACATATTTTTAGAAGGTATCAATAGAAGTAGAAGAAGGTACTAAAATGAGATAAACATTTGATCAGTGCTTTATATAAGACAACTTTATAGTGATCAATCAGCATTAAATTGTTAATCTTCCAAAAAAATAATCGCATGAAGATCCCAAGATATTCACTTCAGAGGTTCATTCTGATCCCAATATACGTTAACTTGAATTTTATCATGTCAACTGTTTACAATATATCTTTCTTTAAGGTGGCACCCTGACCGAAAGTGGCGCCGCGGTGAATTTTGTTTAATATTGTAATTATATTTGTAATACACAATTTTTAGGCGCCATAGTCTAGTATTTTAAACGCTATCATTACATTCCCTCGTAGTCACTGCTAGAAGTAGATGGCAAATGTGTAAAAAACGGCCACTTTTAGTTTTGCTATCTACTTCTAGCAGTGACTACGAAGGAATGTAATGATAGCGTTTAAAATACTAGACTATGGTGCCTAAAAATTGTGTATTACAAATATAATTACAATATTAAACAAAATTCACCGCGGCGCCACTTTCGGTCAGGGTGCCACCTTAAAGAAAGATATATTGTAAACAGTTGACATTATAAAACTCAAGTGAACGTATATTGGGATCAGAATTAACCTCTGAAGTGAATATCTTGGGATCTTCATGCGATTATTTTTTGGAAAACTAAAAATTTAATGCTGATTGATCACTATAACGTTGTAAAGCACTGATCAAATATTTATTTCATTTTAGTACCTATTTAACTTACTTATTAACATTACTTTTTACTGTCATTTGGCAATAAAAAGTACTTATTTGAAAAATATGTTAGATAACTTCGAAGGAAAATATTGCAAGTAAATCGGGACAGGCACCTTTTATATTTGTAGAAAAGAAAAAAAACTAAGTAAGTCTTCTTGGAACAATAAATATATACTTCACGATTTCTACTAAGCTATAAACAATACGGGCGTAAATAACGATTCAAACCGTTAGCAAAGATGATCAAGATTCAAGAAAAGTTCGATCACGACCATCGCACGTGATCAACATAGCACCGTTCGATAATGTGTCTCCACACAATAATAAATGGTTGGTTTCACGTTGGTTTAATAATAAATCGTGCGGTCGTGCATGGCTTGCGGTAGGTCATGGGGTCGAAAACATACGGACTGCAATACTGTGCGGAGACGCAGCTTTTTAGGGTTCCGTACCCAAAGGGTAAAAACGGGACCCTATTACTAAGACTTCGCTGTCTGTCTGTCTGTCTGTCTGTCACCAGGCTGTATCTCATGAACCGTGATAGCTAGACAGCTGAAATTTTCACAGATGATGTATTTCTGTAGCCGCTATAACAACAAATACTAAAAATAGCATAAAATATATATGGGGGGCTCCCATACAATAAACGTGATTTTTTTTGCCATTTTTTGCTTTATATTATTAACGACAACAGGTAGACAGTTGAAATTTTCACAAATGATGTATTTTTCTGCCACTATAATAACAAATACTAAAAATAGAATAAAATAAATATTTAAGGGGGGCTCCCATACAACAAACTTGATTTTTTGCCGTTTTTTGGTACGAAACCCTTCGTGCGCGAGTCCGACTCGCACTTGGCCGGTTTTTATTCATTTATAAATACCTCTTAATATGAGACATTTCTTTTCAAATTTAAGCAGTTTGTTGATAAAACTATTCTTGACTGAAAAAATATGTCCCAGAGCTCTCTTAGGCCCGTATTCAGAAACGCTCTCAACTTTGAGAGCTACCTTGAGATCATACTTGAAATCTGTTCCTTTAAGAAGAGCATGTAACTATGGTCTCAAGATAGCTTATGTTGAGAGCGGTTTATAAATACGGACCTTAATGTGTTTGGAATTGTTCATAATACAATTCATTTAAGCGTAATAAATAAATCAAACTATGATCTAAGAAATGCAGCCGCTTTATAATCTGTTAATAGTAAAAACATGAACTTAACGTTTGTAATAAAATGCTTAACATTTATATTTTCATTTCATAACGGGAATCAATAGAACACAAAACATAGCCTAGCTGTAGGAAGATATTATGTCATTTTCGTATCGAAATACACACTTTCTATAAGCCATTCATATCAACCACTGACCACGGCATTGACCATAGAAAATAATTTTATTATCTTCAATATAAGCTGTAAACTAGGCTTCATTGTTTAGGCAAGTAGTAAATATAAAACACAGTACCATCATACAGGCTGCAGCGAAAAAAATACATTAGGAAAATCAGTAGTAGGTACATGTTCATTTTACGAATACGTTTTACCATTTGTGTAACCTGTGACACATTGCTACTTTTCTTTGGAAAGTTTTTATTTGTGCCAAAAAGAAGTAGCAATGTGTTACATCCATCTGTGAGCCCCTGGCTGGGCTAACTAATACCTAACTGGCTGCGGGGGTTGCTTATAAGGCGTCTTTCTTGGAGAAAATGTAAAAAAAACTAATTGGTAACCATTGTTCTAGTTTTAAAAAAATGTATTATGTCTTATTGAGGGATGTGTGTTGTGTGCTTTCAAGTTAATGTAGGAAACTTTTTATGAATTGTTAACTCTATCTTTTCTATTCATTCTGTATACATGGTGAAGACAATGTGCCCGCATGGTGCCTTTATTAAGGTGGATCTACACTTGTAACATTTAAGAATTTCAGAACACCGTATCTTTATCATACATCACCTCTTTGATACAGGAACACCACAGCGCACGCCGAACCACACTAGCGATGTATGATAAAACACGGTGCTCAGATACGCCAAAAGTTACAAGTGTGGATCCACCTTTACCTAGCTTACGGTTACTCAGACCCCATTCTTGAATGGATTGAAATATTACTCATACTCATAGTAATAAATATAAACAGGAAAGGGAATATCAGCAGTTAGAACGAATTACTTAAAATAGAATAAGATGGAATATAATTTTATTGGCAACACATAGTTATCATAATCACATACACAACTACAACTTGACTTTGCCAAAAGCATACTTACTTATATGTTTGTAATTTAAATGGATCTTCCGACTTGCGATTAGGGACTTAAAAAATTAAAATGTAAGAATACCAATAGAAAAAAAAATTAAAAAAAAAACTATAGCACGCCTGCCCTGCCAAAAACAAACTAAAAAGTTAAAATTATAACAAGTGTCATTGCAGTCGGGGGACCTCTTTGACTAAAAATTGTTCCACAGAACTGTCCATTACTAGCCAGTTACTATCCATGATAGTGATCAGCTCTACAGCTCTTGAAAAAACTAAAAAATAAAAACAAAAACAGGTTCAAAATTAAATAGCTTTAAAAAGTAAGATATAATATTCAAATCACCAATACGCATACAAATTTTAATAAAAAACGGAGGACAATTTTTTTTAATTCTAAAACCCGACCTCATCAGACTTCGTTCGACGTTTTTTATTAAAATTGATATGCTTATCGGTGATTTTAATTTTTAATCTGTTTAAGTTTTTATTTTTAGGTTTTTGAAGGAGGTTTTTTTTTTAAAAAAAAGCTTTTTGTTTTCAGCTTTTTAGGTGGTGTGATTCTTGCGTGCCTTCGTAGTCCAAGGCTAGTGTCCAGAACGTCGCCGACCATAGCTCGGTTTTTCTTGGATTGTCATACACCTACCCATATCTCAATCACTATACTTATCCTATTAGAGTTTGAGAAGTTCCCTTGGATATCTTTGAAGTCGAAGGTCCAATGTCAATAAAGTTAAAAGGACTTCACTTAAGGTATCCTTTTCCGACAAAAAAAAATCGAATCAGTTCATAATCAAAGTCATCCAGGTAGTTAACCCAAAATCATAGCATTTGAAAACTACTGAACCTGAAAAAAACCATATATAAATATATAAATAATATAAATAATATTTATAAATAATCATCAAAATCGTTCGATAAATGTCGAAAATAAGCGCGAACAACTATAAAAATACAACTAAATTTAAACCCTTCTCCTTTTTTTGAAGTCTTATTTAAAAATGCAAAAACTGATTATGAAAAACTCGGTTAGTTCAATTAATTAACTACCTTCGTATTTTTTTGTCTTTTCTAGCTATTATAATCTCAATATAGAATAGACGTAGGTATAGCACAGCTTTTTATATAAGTAAATTAAAATTAGTCGTAACTGAATGACAAGAATGTAAAGAAGAATCACAAAAGGCAATTTCATACAACCCAACGGAATATATTTTATGTGAATAAATTTGCTGTTTATGTACACACGTTCCTTGATCTTTTGCTGCAATTTTAGTGATGTGAAATGATCGATGATGTCGATATAATGTTGGATTGTGCTGTGCATTCGTTATAATTATACAGATTTGCATTGACTTCTATGCTAATGTACCTAGAACATACTAGGTATTCCATGTGTTTTAATTTGTTTGATTTACAAATTTTAAAGAAAGGAAATATAATAAATTATGAAGTATGTGTTGTGAGATTGTGAATGTGTATCTATTTTAATTCATTATTTATTACAGAGAGAGGCGTAGGTGCTGATGGATATTTAAAAAATAAGTTATTTTTTATACATTTACAATAATAATAAATAATAAATAAATATTAGACAACATCACAAATATTGGTCTGATTCCAAAGTAGCTAAAAGACTTGTTGTATGAAAATCAGAGACAACGGTTGTATCACAAACACACCCAGACCTGTGCCAATAGAGAAAAGTTCATTTTCTACATTAACCCAGCCAGGGATCGAATCCGGGACCTCAAAAGATGGTGACGCCTTGAAAACCGGCGTGCAAACCACTCGACTACGGAGATTGACAGTAAGGTAGGTAATAAGGTGGAAGTCTTCTCTTTACCATTTTTAATGAAAAATAGATCAAAACTATATTGAACTTTAAAACATTGACACGGATATAATAATATAAGATATAAATATATAATACTGTTACTAGAATAAGTAGGATAAATAAGATTGTACTACAAAATTTGTAAAAAGGTGGAAAATAAACATTATTTATTATTTATTTATTGTTATCGTTCATCGTGATTGTCAGCGGCAATCGATTTAAGTTCAACTTATCGATATCATAAGATATTGATCGAAGTTGAACATCTCTATTGTCTGGAAAAACAATGATAAGTACTTACAATATTAAAATTCACACGAGACATACTGACTAACCACAGACGAATTTCATGTGAAGTGCACGGTTCTTTTACTATCTTCTTTTTAACCTACAAAAAAACTTTATTGCAAAGAAATAAAGTTCAAAATACTATGTCCAATTAAAAAGCGTTGAATAAAATTTACATACAAAGATGATTGCTCATGGAATTTTATGAGAGTGAAAATTTTATGCGTTATTTTGAATTGATTCTTTTGTTTTGGTTAGGTATCGAAAAATTTAAAAATGAATATGGACAGCATGACAAAAAACTTAATCTCGCTTGGTGGCACTGCTGTAGAACCTTTTGTATAGACCTTTTGTACGTGTGCATATGGATTATTTTTCCGGGTAAAAATGGTTATGGAAGTTGCACAGTAAACGAATTAAAGATCGAATTTAAAAAAAGAAAACTAAAATGTGTTGGCAGGAAAATTTATATTTAAAAAAAATCGCTTATCAAACAACAAAATGACAGGTCTACCTACATCTATACTAGCAATAAGTATACTTAATTCACCCAGGTGAATTGGCTCTTAAGGGTGCATCGCGCGTCCACTAGCGCTGCCAATCAAGAAAAAATCATTACAACGAAATAACTATGTTAAATAAAATTCTGAAAACTATAAAATCTAGTATTAGCTATCAACTGTTTTTGTATGCGTTAAATTCTTAGTTCAAATGTGTTCGAAAATCAGGATTAACGCCCAAAGTGGCTACTTTGGCGCCAAGTTGGCCACATTGGCGCCAAGTTGGCCACTTTGGCGCCAAGTTGGCCACTTTGGCGCCAAGTTGGCGCTAGTGTGTCGACTGGTGGACGATTTGTGAATCAGCAAAACCATCCTGCCATTGCAGGAAGATTAGAAGATAACTTGTCAACACTCATTCAATTTCCATGTATAGTTCACACACCACTTACGATCATTTATAGATGTTCGAAGACCTTAATAAAAAAAAGATAACGCATATCCGTTTTAAATAAAAACTAAAATCTAGCATGGAAACCAGCTTGCAATAAATACTTTCACATGAAAGAATTTAAAGATATTTTTGAAATTTACTCTTATTCCAATGGACTAAGGGGCTTAATAATTTGCATGCAGGTAATTTGTAGTTGTGAAACTATTTTTCAATTTGCTGGCTATTGGCTTATTAGAAATATGGTTGAGCATGCATGTTCAAAATGGTGGATGATATTCTTTTAGCTATGCCTTCGTTAGTTTACTCCCATTATCAAGCGATATAATCTCGTTACAGAGTTTCTCAAACTTTTTGCGCCACTAAGTACGTTTTTTTTTTTCATATAAACTCATGAGACAATAAAGATATTTGTATTTTATTGACAAGTATGTGATTTATATTTCAAAGTTTTACCAAAATAATCTTAACTTCTTTCTTTTGACAATTTTTTTTAATGTTTCAGTTTATTAACCAGCCCAACTTTATTTCAATTTTTTCACAGTTTCCGATTGGCACTATCTTCTGGATTCATTTTTCCATTTTCCTATGAAAATAATTCAAATCTAAATCTTAGATTTGATTGGAGCTCTTACAGGATCGTTTTTATAGGAGTGCTGGATGCAGAAGTAAATGAATCACAATATCACTCACTCATTTGGCAAGGGATTTGACAAGGGACTCACACAGTTATAACAGTTTTAAACTGTTAACTGTGTGAGTCCCTTGCCAATCCTTAAAATTTCAAAAAGCTTTGAGAGCCACTGTCAAACCGGCTGGCTCACTTTGTGCGGCGATGCCGTGCACCAAGTGTTAATATCATATTAAAATTGCAAAGCCTACCCTATTATGAGCGCGTAGCCAGCAGCTGGCTTTGACCACCACTTACATCCTCACAAAAGAATCCAGACTCTACATCATAAAATATAAAGTTTATTATCCTTTGGGCCATTAGCTTGTTTTAATTTCCCTGGAGCAGAACGATTTGATCGTGAAAATGTAAAGCTACCGTTTCTGACTATGAAAATAAAGAAATGCATCCTTCGAATAAAGATAAAAGATTTTATTGAACATAAAGTTGACTATTTTGTAATTATAAAGAATCGTTTCTTTATTTATCAGGGCAGTTATGGCTTATAATGTCTTCTGATAAGTACTTCAATAATTGTATCATTTAGTTGGAGCGTTATTAATTATAAAAAAATATAAACAAATAATTGCACTACAGTGTGAAATTTTAATCATTTGGTTCCCGCAGTGGAGTGGTTCCATTCATGATTAGAAGCAACTTTTACTATGGGGCCAACTCTGATATCAAAATCAGCTGTTCCATACAAAAACGCAATACCTACTAGACCTTAATATATGGAACAGCTGTTTTTATTCGCGATATGAGGGTCGGCCTCATAGTAAAAGTTGCTTGTAATCATGAGTGGAACCACCTCACTGCGGGAACCAAAAGATAAAAATTTCAGCATGTATAATAGAAAAACCGGACCACACACACAAATTATCGGTCGAACTATAATAGTGCGATTCACGTTCGTGCAAACAATCGATTGTGCGATGAGCGATTAGTCGAAATGTGAATAAAGGATGTGAATAAAGCAACCAAAACTGACGGGACGTCACAAAATTCATAGACCTTTTTACGGGCATTTACCCCACTTTTACCCATTTATTTTAAATTATCCCCCTTACTAATAAAGATTATATAGCAGCTGCATAGTTACACAGTGTTTTGTCACTTTCTTTTTAATGTCAAACTCAAATAGTTTGACAGCGAGTAACCATTGTGTAACTATACATCTGCTATTCAATCTTTATTAGTCCTTACTAATAAGCGCTACCGCACACAGGCGACTTTTGTCTCCGCAACTATTTTGTCTCTCTCATGATTTGTATGAAAAGTTGCCGACGACTGCGTCGCTTCGTGTGCGCGCTTCCATTTAAACCTGTGGACTTGAGACAGAGACAAAACAGTTGCTGGGCGACTAAGTTGCCTGTGTGCGATAGCGCTAAAGATTGAATAGCAGATTATATAAATCAACCATTTTTATATTAACCCCCTCGGGTTAATATAAAAATGGTTGATAGTAATAACAATTATTGTGGACGTTGGACAGTAAATGAATTAAAGATAAAATTTAAAAAAATATATCAAACCAAAATGTGTTGGAAGAAAAATGTATATTTACGAAAATTCGCTTCCAACATCCAAAAATTGGTAGAAAACAACAAAATGACAGGTCTGCATGTACACTAGCGCCAATTTGGTGGTTGTGTACCAACTGGTGGACGATTTATGAATCGGCCAAATTATCATGCCATTGCTGTGCTGGTATATAACGATGAAATTTGTCAAGTGTGCCACTTTTGGCTTCAGAAAACTGATAAAATATGTTTTATCAGAAGTAAAAGTTTTTTAATACATTTTTTAAACTTCAATAAGTCCAACGTTCCTCGAACAATCGATCTTTTGCACGAACGTGAATCGCACAATCAATCTTTCGCACAAACGTGAATCGTACTATTGTAGTTCGACCAATAATTGCACACTCGCTCGATAACCAATGATTTTTTCATTAAAAACCTTTTCATTATAAAGAGACCTTTGGCAAACCAAACGACGACTATCAATTCATTTAAATACATTAATTTGTTATGATTTTACTTGACTCGATTAAAGAAGATGATAAATTGACAATGTTTACAACAGTTATCTGGTTTATATTATTAAACACACAAGTTTTTCTGCCCACTATAAAAGGATTTTTTGTCGCATCTACCATACAAATTACGATCATACTTCTCTTTACTACATTCATCGTACTACATGAAAGCTTACGACTAAAAAACAAGAAGGAAATTCATAAAGAACCATTTCCCCATACGCAGTTGATGAAAGACAATTAAATGCAGTCACCTTACAACAAATAAGGATTAATTGAATGATAAGAGATTTGCACGCTGGGACCATAGAAGTCCCGGCATTGACATAGAACCCGTAGTACGAAGATGGAAATGTTAACAACATCCCGTTAAGGTGTATATTATTGTCTTTTTACAGTTTTAGAATTAGTTTATCTGAGCAATTCTAGTTCTTATTAGAGTTTTCCGATCATGGATGTACATGAATGATCAGAACAAAATGAAATGCTTTGTAGTTTTATTTCAATTTCCAATTGGAAAAAGATTTCAATTGAATTTTGTGGGAATGCTTGGGTTATCAGAAAGGTCAGGAATGAAATGGTGGCCGCTTACCGACATAATATTACCGATGGCAGTGATAAAATATGTGATGGTGACGGTACATACCTGTAGACAACAAAATAGGGATAAGTTTTTTATTACACAATATTAGAAAATTATTATTCAAACTAGGCAGCTAACGACATAGCTAGCTAGCTAACACTATTTACACTAGCCGTTACGGTTCTGTTCAGCACTTAATCATTCACTAAGTAATAATATCTCCATTTTGTCATTCAACGAATATTTCGAGTAAGTAAATGTTCTTGTTCCAAATACACAACATTGTTTACGTCTATTCTGTGTTAGATCTCCCCTCCTTTAGTTTTAGTTATAAAGACCAAGAACTATGGACTCTCAGTGTCTTCTGGTGCTAGCTCAAAGCTCTTAATCCATTTTCTCAAAGAAGTCGTCTATATAAGTGCTGGAGGGCCTAATGCTTTCTCTATACTTGTCGTTAGTTAGAACATGCGACATCCTGCGCAGACGTCGTTCTATTAACTATAGCTGGTCCGACAGTATGAATCAGATTTAATTTATCCGGCCATGGGTTATGATTATAAGCTACTATTCTTCTAACTGTTCTGGAAGATACTATTTTAATCTGTGGTCAAGTGTGAATTATTTTCGGTAGGTATTCAAAGTTCCTTACTATCTTCACAAGTGTATTAACTTAATCAGATTTACTGCTGAACGTAATTGACTAGTCTCCAACTTTTTTAAACATTCAATGCGTTTTTTATCACCAATGTTTTTCAATAATTAACTATAGCTACATTAGATACAGACGTTATTACTAACACATTACTATGAGGACTCACAGTGGCCGTGAACGCAGAGCATCCCAACTACCAATCACACGTAACACGTAAAACAAACGAACCAATCACAGAGCTCTATTTTAACGCAGTGCGTTCGCATAGGCAAGGGAAGTTTGATTATTATCTTGAATACGTAAGCATCGTGTATCAACTCTAAGTAATAAACCACAACAAAACAAGATCTGACGAAGAAGATTTTATGTAAATACCAGAAATATTGACATTAATAAAATTAATCATTTCCTAAGATAAAATTATCATAAAAACAGCTACCGATGCAGCTGTAAGATCACGTATGATCAAGATGGTAGCGGACTCTTATTACCAGTCTGTGATTATATAAATTCCCGAGGGCTCAGCGAGAAACACCATAGCTCCCACAAAGGGCGATACGATCAACCCGAAAACCTTTAACCTAAAGCAATAGAGTTCAAATCCGTTACGTCCCGCAAAGGGAATTTATCATTTTCTGTATCAACGGCCCCAGGTATTGGCTATCTGATTATAAATTATGAAGTGCGTATATTCACAAGTTAAATTGTATCCATTACACTGCTTTTATTATGAATTATAGTTCTGAGGATGACTACTGATCAAGACTAAGGATAGATGTTGTACTTGGGTCTATTGCATAGTACTTCGTAGCCTGTGTTATGGATGGATATGAAATAACGGTTATAATATACAGGTAATAAAATATATAGTCATGACTCGAGTATAAAACGTTTACATGTTTATCACAGCACTGACATATGCCAATCGTTGATTCGAACCCGTGTGGGTTTCGCACGTAAAATCACTCACGTAGACCAACTTGGTATGGCAATAACAACGTACCTACCGACTTTAACAGACTGTAAATGACCTAGGTGCACATTTGTAAACCCTCATGGACAAACAGATAGAAAATATTTTGAAGTAGAGCTGTTAAGAATACTCAAAATCGATGGTCATATAGTTATAAAGACAGTGATGATGTTAGATGAAGTGAATAAAATTTGTTAATGTAGGGATCGTATAGATATATGTAACATGGAAAGAAGTTGATTTCAGCTTTCAGCCTACCCTTTCGGGAGAAAGGCGTGACCGACCGTATGTTAATAAAATGACGAAGCTGAATCAAATAATTCCCAACTCAGTTATTCGTCTGCTATATCTCACATGACACCGCATTTTTTTACATTGCATAACGTTTTTCTTAGAAAAAATATACTCTATGGACTCTATAACCACATAACATATATTATAGAGACAATTAAACAGGAGTACTACGAGTACGACCTTGTCGTTGACTGTAAGTCGTGTCGTAAAAGGCAATGGATAAAGTATGGACGTCGGCTGGCTCCTGTTTTGATTCATGCTCCATTGAGCCTTACATCCAGATGGCTGGTTTGGCTGTCTAATAACTCTCCCAGTACAGTTAAAGGTTTAAGAATGATATTAAATATAATGTTACTTGCTACTATAAAGGAATAATTCTCTAAGGAAGAGTGGTGGCCGATGTGTTCTATAAAATTTAGCTATTATATCTGGCTTTTGGGTATTTGATGGATTATTATTAATATAGGTTAAAACTTTATTGTTTACTTAAAACTTTTCGGGAATTTACTTCACAGTTGAAATACGTTGGTAGTTTTGTATAAACCTTAATAGAGTCAGCAACTAAAAGATTGATATTGGCAAATTACCTCTAGGTATATCTGGTTAATTTTCCACTACAACGAAATTGCTAAGCTCAAATACCAATATGTCATTTGGTTGTAACTTTTCGGCAATTGCTTTCTAAAGTTTAACTAAACCTTACTGTATCACTAGTTTGATTTTCACACTATCTACTCGCATTATCTCGGCAATTTGTCACCTCTGTCTGTCTTCGCTCCTTGCACCGTTATAATATGCGATCTAAGAACTATGACGAATGGCGCCTCCAGAGGGCATACTAGTCATTTGTCTTCAACAACTAACGCTAAGTTATCTGTTACAACTGAGATGGACCTTAAGGTTTTAGCTATAGGGGTAAATTTAGCGTGTTTTCTTGTAGAAATCATTGATACAGTTTCGAGAGATTTATCTTCTGATTGACGTTATTGTAACTGTATGAATTGTATGATGTAGGGGTATTCCTTAAAAATTACTTAAACTTGCTTTGTCACAATTACTTTTATAGGAGTAATTTATATGGAAATCATAGCTAGTATTTTAGAATAAATTATTATTTTTCATTATCTATCTAGGCGTAACAATTTTTTAGAACTACTTTAAAAGATACATTTTTTTATAATTAGAGATTCTTATTTACTCCAAAAATGTTTGCAATAAACAATAAATACTTAGTACTTTGGTTTTATTACACATAATCATTCATTCGCAATACAAAAACACGTTTCATATAAATTAAAATATTATTGCAAAGCTCATTTCAAAGGGAAAAGCATAAAAATCATATTGAATCTCGGTTTAATCTCAATCATAAAGTCTATATCAATGATCATCACTACCATGAACTTGATAGTTAAGTAGTAAGTTACAAGTTATAATTTAAAACTCTTTAATATGCGCTTACTTGCATACTTTATCTTCTAATTGATCTAGGGCAGTCCGTTGCTCGTGAAGTGTGTTAATGGCTATGCGATCATTTCTAACATCATACTGAGTGATCTTACGTGAATGCCTGACTTATGCACAATGAGATGATAACTGTCTGCCTTGGTTAATGGAAAAGTAAATTTAAGAATCATGCTAGCCCTTGTTTTCAAATTGGATTAAATACCAATTTGAAAATAAAGGCTAGCATGATTTAACTCTACAAACTTTTGATGAGGTCATTTAGTTGTGTGATGAGTGAAATCTAACTAAAATTTTAAGGGTAGAAATTTGATTTTCTATTTCTAATCATAGGTTCATACTCAAGTAACCAATTCACCTCCAGTGACGGCTCCGTTTGCAATCATGAGGGCCTTGTATCCAAGGGATATTATAAAATGGCTCACATTGATGCTGGTGGTTTAATATTTTGTCATTTATTTCAGGAACCAAATCTATGATACACAAAGTCACGTATTGCGAAAGACACGAGATTGCCACAATTTCCCCGTCATCGCATAAAAACTTACGAGAGATCAACAATACAGAAACCAGCTTTTCTCAGAGCCAATAAAGTGGGACGACGTGTTACCAAGTGTCACCAGCTGTACTGCACAGATCAAGCGTAACGCTTCAGCATTTCCTCGACTCTATGACAATGGCTTAAGTATTGAATTTGTTGAGCTAGTGTTATGAGGAATATTATGCTGTTATAAGTACCATAATCATACAGTTACGTTAGCACTGTTATGTGTAATTTTGTTAGTATTGTTTGGACTTGCTGTCGGCTTTAAGTCTGATTAAGTATCACGTAGTTGAGTTAAGGTAGAATTTATTAAAAAAGTTATGAGAGATACATACATACACTCACGCCTGTTTCCCGTGGGGATAAGCAGACTATGGATCGCCACCTGCTACGATCCTTGCATACTTCTGTCGCTTCTTTCACATCCATCAATCTTTTCATGCATGCCCTGCGGTTTTTGTCACTGCGTATTCTGATTAATAACTTTTTGTCAACGATTGGAAAATAAATAGTTTTATTTTATTCTTTATGTAAAAATAAAATGGTTATCGATAGAATTGAAATTTTTTTGGTGTCGATCATTGCATTCACGTCCCTAGACTCGGGATTTTGACATCTGTCAGAATTCATTTTTGACTGTTGTCAGCAAATAGGGTAACCGATCACATGTCCGAAATTTACTTGTCCTAATTTCATTTCACCGAAAACTGTTGACCGACGTCTTTGTTGCTATATGTTTTGTTTGCCATATTTTTAAATCATCAAAATATCATTTGGCATATGTCTCATTTTACCGAACTACGTTTCACCGATTTTCAAAATAACTTTTTTACTATTGGCCGAAGTCTCTTTTAGCTTTTTTTCATTTGCCAGATAACTTATTTGCCATACTTTCACTTCACCAGAACAACATTTTACCGAATATCATTTGGCCGCAAGTTTATTAGAATAAAGATATTTTTTACATTTACTTTACCTTTGACTTTGACATTGGTGGGTTAGGTTAGGTCAGTGTTTTGACCACTCGTAGCAGAGCGAGCAAAGCGGGTGGAGCTTAATAATGCTTGCATGCATGTTCCGTGCTTGCTTGTTTGCTTGCTCGCTTTGATGCATGCTTGCTTGTTTTTTGCATGTTGGGTGCTTGCTTGCAAAATGATGCCGGGGGGTGCAGGGGGCCCCCCGCTATAAAGAAAAACTTTTAATGCACCTACCAGTAGGTTAGGTTAGGTTAGTGTTTTGACCACTCCAGCGGAGCTCCAAAATGCTTGCATGCATGCTGCATGCTTGCTGGCATGCTTGCTTGCAAGCTGCATGCCTGCTTGCATGATGCATGCCTGCTTGCATGATGCATGCCTGCTTGCATGCTGTATGCCTGCTTGCATGCTGCATGCCTGCTTGCATGCTGCATGCCTGCTTGCATGCTGCATACCTGCTTGCATGCTGCATGCCTGCTTGCTGCATGCCTGCTTGCATGTTGCATGCGTATAAAATTTGGGAAAATATTAGTTAACCTAGAATCGAGTGTTGGTAGTTATTTTGCATGCATATTTATTGAGTCTAACAGAAAATAATTAAAATTAATAAATCATTAATTTTCAGAACATAACGAAAATTTATCCGATTCCAGTTTAAAACGATTTTGGAAATCAACTAATAACATTGGAATATTAAATATTATACTAGGAAAAATACGACTCGCTACGAAGATTGGGAATCGGAAATAGTGTGCTACTAGTTTTTAAGGCGTTTGGTGAACTGAAATTATGGCAAATAAATCAGTGGAATAAAGAATGTTCCGGCATATAATACTTCGACGAAACGTTTTTTCGACCCAGCATTACCTCGGTAAAAAGTTTTTCGACCAAATGAGACGTCGGAGTAACGAAAAAAATCGAATTAATATTAGGGCAACTGATACAGTGGGAAACGTGATTGCGACGAAGTAAAAAAATTCGAAACGAAAATAGTCGAAAAGTTGTCGGTAAAATGAAATTCGACCAACACAAAATTCGATCTTAAGATAGGTAACCCAGCAATAGAATATGAATATAAGGTTCTTGGTTGTCAGGGTTGATCAAGAAGTTCAAATTAATATTTATTTAAACTTCATTGGGGGGTTGATAATGCATTTAGGGATAATGGTTATTTTTACATTCTCTTTGATGGTGACAGTCCCCAAGACTCAAGTGTTGTTCTTTATAGAGCAAAATACAAACCGCAAAATTAGATGTAATTGGCAATGCGAATGTGTGCGCCAAATTGTTGATTCACGTCACGGATTTTTATATAGTAAATATGTATTTGTAAACGGTAAGAGTTTCTCCTGAACCTGCTCTTATTAGGGCTGGTGCCATAGTCATATCATAACATAAAGCGTAATTTAATTAAAAGATATGCACACTTTAAAAGCGATTTTAAATAAACTACGCAAAGTTATAGACGGTCATAATATTATTTACAGTTATGTACTGTTACGCAGTTGGTCGTGGAGGCAATAAAACCCAGGTCACTAGGTGAGCAATGGCTTAAGTCGAACTAGGTTTCGGTCTAAGGAAGATTTATACGTAGTTCACTTATATAATATTATTTTCCGTAAATATGTTGTTAACAGAATTATTCATCATACAAAGTGTTACAAAAATACCTCTAATGCCGAATATGGCCGACAGGGACCATCAAACTGAACAACTTTTATTAAGGGACCAACTCTGAAATCGTGAAAAAAACATCAGCGGTTCATACATTTTGATATTTTCGTTACAATTTGCCTGTTAAATACTAAACCTGGCAGCGGTTTATTTGTTGGGCGACAAAATAACTCAACGGGCTACAAAATGTTGATTACAAAAAATACGTAAAACGGGCGACTACATGTGCGAGGTAAATAATTTAAGTTAGCAGTGAAAATTCTAAATGAGTGACAAAAATACTGCGTGGGCAAGTATTTTACCCTGTAGGTAACTATAAAACTGATTTAAGCTGCCCAAAATTGTATTCTTGTCATCTCGATTGGGATAACAGTAACATTTTTTAAATAAAATATTATGCCAAATTTTAAATGTTTTGTATGCCTTAAGGTTGTCGCCCAAATAGTAATTTGGTCGCCCGTTCTGAATAACTAGTTACTCAATATGAATTTTAAAGTCACCCATTTTCAACATTTATATTCGCCCTCAGTCCGTCGCTCACTTAGTATTTCAGTACGCTATATTCAGTATTTTTGATACCCAAAATAGGAATTTATTGTTACCCGATTAAATACTACCCTATTTTATCAATATCATTGCATTATGTTTATGAACAGTCGAACAACGAAGTCCGCTTTTGCTGCCCGCATCCAGTAAGCTTCAAAAGACTTTCACCAGATCATTCACAGTATCAATTCACGAAGTTCCAGATGTGTAGATAAAGCAATTGCTTTTTAAATTATGCTGGACCTTGGTAGCTCACTCAGATAAAAAAATATTAGCTACTTTTTAGTTGTATTCCACAACCATATAAGCTACTCAGCCATTCAGGCTTAATAAAATCATCATCATCATATCAGCCGCACGACACCCACTGCTGGGTATAGGCCTCCCCTAAGGATCTCCACGACGATCGGTCCGTCGCTGCCCGCATCCAGTGGCTTCCCGCGACCTTCACCAGATCGTCGGTCCCCCTTGTCGGGGGCCTACCCACGGAGCGTCGTCCGTTGCGCAGTCGCCATTCCAGAACCTTTCCGCCCCAACGGCCATCAGTTCTTCTCGCTATGTGTCCTGCCCATTGCCACTTCAGCTGAGCAATCCTTCGAGCGATGTCGGTTACTTTAGTAGTCGGTTATAATAAAATATCATCTATAAATCCATTTGAATTACTAATAACGAATGTCATCATAACATAACTTTCATAAGTTGTCACAAAAAAAAAGTTTTTAAGCGTTAGTAATCATTTGAGCAAATGAAAGTATTACATCGGTCTTTTTAGATTAATTTTTAAAGCGAATGATCTTACATTGTCATTATTAAATGTTACTATTGAAATAGCACGAGTACTTCAAATAATAATTAGAAAGCGGATGATGAGTCTGATCACCAATGGCTTTGGTTCTTGTTAAAATGATCAGTGATGATTTGCATTTTTTATTATTTTGATGATAAATGTTTTTACTGTAGCAGAGAAAGTAAAACCGTTTCGTTATTTAATCTTTCTCATAATACTAGTTGAAATACTTTTACGTGTATTATTAATCCTTACTAATATTATAAATGCGAAAGTCCGTTTGTTTGTTTGTTTGTTTGTTTGTTTGTTTGTTACGCCTTCACGTCTTAACTACTAAACCGATGATCATGAAATTTCGTATACACGTTGTCAGGGGTACAGAGAAGGACATAGGGCACCTTTCATCCCGAAAAAAAGTGTTTTCCCGAGGGATAGCAAAAAAACCTTTCCATGTAGACGAAGTCGCGGGCGGCAGCTAGTTGAAGATAAATATTTCTTTTGAAGAGCTCGGTGGCGCAGTGGTTCGCCTGGCCCAGCGATTGTGGAGGAAAGTTGCTTAAAACTTTCGTAAGGGTCGGTCATGGCATGGGTGACCAAAAATTTATTATTTCGAGTTCCTACGTGCATTGGAATTGGTCCCGGCTGCATTTGCAGTTGTTAATACCCACCAATCCGTATCGGGCCCGCATGGTGGGTTATGGCCCGTCCTCTTTATCCACCCATAAGGAAGGCCTGTGCCCCAGCAGTGGGGACATTAAAAATGGCTGATGGACAAATATTTCTGGATTTGAAAACCCTCTATTCTATTTTTTAAACGATTGCCCAAAGCAAAAAGAGTGTATAATTATGTGTTCAGGGTTCATGTATGTTTGTGGGTATGTGAGTTTCTTTATTCCACCATAACTTCTAAATGCCTGAACTGATTTGGATAAATGGGGTATCGTTAGAATTCTTACAGCATCCCGAGTGACACTGGCTATATTTTTTTTAGAAAAAATCAATATGGCGACTGTACGACGCCATTTTCAAATGTGGAAAAAAAAATTTTTCTTCTATTATTACAATATGGGCATCAAATGAAAGGCCTTGATGAGCACATCCCAAAACTATATAATATGTTACTAAAATGTGTGAAATCAAAATAAATAAATTAAAAAAATATTAAAAACACGACTGCCCTGCCAATTTTTAATATTTTTTTTTAATTTATTTATTTTTATGCTGTTTGTTTAGCACTCTTTGCCCCAAATAAGATGAAATACTGCTAAAACTATACTTTTGACACTTATACGACTACGCTACTAAATAATAAGAACTGTTTGGCGAAAGTATTTTTTTAATTTTTGAGATTTAAGCATTCACCATGCTAGATTTATATAATACTACATAAATATACTCGTAGTGACTCGATAGTTCAGTTGGAAGAGCATTGGACCGGACATCCAAAGGTCGCGGATTCGATTCATGCTTGAGAAAATTATCTGGTGACGAATTATTTACTACTAACTTTATCACACAAAGTTAATATACCTAGCGGAAATATTAACTTTATGATTTACCATAGCATTTCCATAAAAAATGTCACAAGGCATCACTTCTTGGCACATAAGCCCAGCCCCTTCTTTGTCGACATTTAATTTTCCCATCAAAGTATGGAATGCATTAAAATGCAAATGGTTGCTTGTCCCCTTTCCATAGTTGCATTCGAGGCATCAATATTATATTATTAACAAGAACAGCACAGTAGACCTACGCATGGAATATTGAAATTAGAGATGTACCTACTAGTCGGAAAAGCCGAATATCCGGCCACATTTGTAGTCGGCGACTAGTCGGCAAAAAGCACCGACTAGTTGACCTATTACACACTTTATTCTTATTTTTATGTAGAAATAATTTATTTTTAATGCAAAATAGGGGTGATTGAAATGAAATCGTAACCATTATAGTTAATGATTTTAATTTTAGTAGATTAGATTGACATTTTTAGTTCAATCTAGGAATAAGAACTCTTCCTTTGGTGAATAATTGGACTTATCAAGAAGTCAAGTTGAAGTGAGCGACTCAGCTGTAAACGAAGCGTTTCTCGTCATGAGTATTGCCTATGTCACCTGAACTCTATCGAAAGCAGGGGGTCTATTACGAAAAGTTTAATGCGAAACACGCAGCTGCGTCCGTGCTTCGTTTTGATTGTTTCCTATTACAAATCACTTTTGTATGCGATATTGCGAAGTGATTGCGTGAGTTTGACAGTTCCTTTCTAGCGTATCCGACATCGTTCGTTTAGTAGTCTATGGACTACGATAGCCAAAAAAAAAATGTTTGTTATAACTACAACCAACGAACTGCGAACGACTATCGTGGCCAAGTGACTGCGTTACGCAATTGCGTACGTTATTTTCGTAATAGGCCCCCAGTTTATGGACTACGGCTTAGTCAACTAGTCGGCGTTTTTGCAATTAACTAGTCGACGTTTTTGCAATCGACTAGTCGGCCAGTCGACTAGTCAGCCAAAGTCATGGTTTGGTCCATCTCTAATTGAAATGGAATAAACCTCGTACGTAGTCACGAGCAATGTTTACCTTTACACTGCAGAACCACTCTAGCTAAATATCTTGAAAAGACACTAGCTTAAAGAAAGTTAACTATTAATAAAAATAATAATAATAATAATGATAATTTAGTTACTGAAGTAAGAAAAGTATAAAACCAAAACTTTCCCTCTTCGATTTTGAAAAAATCACTGTACATACCGGGTGTATGGGACAGCTTGGCCAAAACTGAAACAGTAGCTTCAGACCATGATTTATGATTGAAAATAGCTGGAATTTTCCTCAGGAAAATTTTCTAATTTTCCGACTTTTCTTCCACTTAATCTGTGATGTGTTGATAACTTCGGAAGAAAGTCGGAAAATTTGAAAATTTTCCTGAGGAAAATTCCAGCTATTTTCAATCATAAATCATGGTCTGAAGCTACCCATAGGACAGCTTGGCAAAAACTGAAACAGTAGCTTCAGTGTCGAAAATATGAATTTTGTACCGGGTGTATGCACCCGGTACAAAATTCATATTTTCGACACTAATATTATTTCTAAGTTCAAATTATTGTTTGACTAGCTAAGTAATTTCAGAAATAGAGTGAAAGTGTCCATAATTTTGGATGACAGCAATAATTAGTACAAACTCTACCTACTAGGTAATCGAGTGTAAAAACTGTCTATAATTTAATTTAACTTTCCCGTTAAGTGAAGTAATGATAGACTTGATTAGTGGCTATTTGATGATTCTATTAAAATTTTCACTTACGTGTTTATAATGGGCATTGCTTCGTGTAAGAGTAAAATTAACTTTTGAAAGTATTAAAAAAAAATTAAGCTTCAAAGTTAAACGGTATTTTAATCTTTTCTTATTTTTAGGGCGGAAAAAAATATTCTTATCGCCCTTTCCATTGATAAAAGCATCCGGTAATTAGCATTAACCCCAAGTACTTTTTCCCTAAGAAAACCATGGTACAGTAAAGTAATATTTACTTTTTTTTGTTATAATCTTCCCATGCCCTCTAAAAGTTACGGTCGGTGCGCACGCGCATGTAATTACACCGAAAGAGCAATGATTCTAAACTTACTAAAATAAAAAGGGGAAACATATCACTTGTACAATTTTGTTCAAAAAGGTTGGTAAGCCATGATGAGCCCTAGTTGTTAATATTTCTGCTTTAAAATTTACAATACAAGTAATTAATTCAACTTTTCGACCCCAAAGAGAACTAATAAACTCCTAAACATTATGGTCTTCACTCATAAAAAGATAGTGAATGTGTAATTTAATCGTATGATCTAAACGTAAAATATACCTAAAAAAAACCAATACATTGATAGGTGAGGAGTAAATAATGTTTTACTTTTGCTGAAAACATTTAGTACTTAGTTCATTAATTAAACTTAAACTATATCCTCATTCTTAAGGTTTATATGTTACATCAGTATAACTCTCAATGAGTATCAATTTCAGCGTTATAGCGCCATTAAACTGTGTGCCATTGTCCGGTACGGGGAACCGTGGCGGTTCCTCCAGAGCTATTGTTCGAAGTAATGAGTACCCCATATCACATTGCAGGGTTAAGTTGAAAATCGGCTTGCTATTACGTAGAATGGGTTCTGGAACATTCTTTTGAGAAATAAAAACTACGTCTTGTAGTTTATTTTTTAAATCAGACGATGTTTAACTTTGGAAAATTGGTTTGGTCCAGCCTTTATTAAATGAAACTTGATTCAGTACCAGAAATAGGCATTTAGAAGTAACATGAGTCGCAGATTTGATATAGTTGTCAAATCGCAGTCACTTGACTATGTAAGCCGTGTTAAAACACATTAAAACCGGCCAAGTGCGTGTCGGGCCACGCGCAGTAGGGTTCCGTAGGTACATTATAGTTTATACCATACCATATTTTAATACCGCTATCATTTTTCGTCTGAAAAAATTAACTTTGTTTTTCACAGTGTTTGTATGAATGACAAAGTTATATTTGCAGTTTTGGAAAATGTACTATATCTCGAAAACTAATTACTGTATCTCGTTCAAATTAAATTTTCGTTGAAAGCGTTTATTAAGATCTATAGCTTATATTTTTTTAGATTTTTCACCTTATTACTTTAAAAGTTAAAGAGGGGGGGGGGGACACACATTTTACCACTTTGGCGGCATATATCTTTCAAACGGTTGACTTTGAAAAAAAAAATAGTCTAAGAAACCTCAATGTCATTTTTAAAGACCTATCTAAAGACACCCCACAAGTATTGGTTTGATGAAAAAAAAAATATTTTCAGTTTCAGTTCCATGTATGGGAAGCCCCCCTTAATCTTTTATTTTTTTTATTTTTGTATATAAAAATCGTAAAGCGGTTCACACAATACACCTACCTACCAAGTTTCAACTATGTAGTCCTTATGCTTTTGGAATAAAGTGGCTGTGACATACGGACGGACAGACAGACAGACATGACGAATCTATAAGGGTTCCGTTTTTTGCCATTTTGGCTACGGAACCCTAAAAAGGCTACTAAACGTTTGTAATTATTGTTTACATAACCGTTTCACAAGGTTTTACTGTTTTGTCATGGAGCGCACCTGACCAAGTTTAGTCACTATTACTAATGCCCAAATTTATAAACCGCTCTTAACGTTGAAAGCTATCTTGAGATCATACCTGAGATGCTGTTCCTATAAGAAGAGCATCTCAAGTATGATCTCAAGATAGCTCTCAACATTGAGAGCGGTTATTAAATTCGGGCCCTAGAGTCATATCCTGATTTAATAACTACCCACTAACTATAAATAATTTAACGTGGAATCTTTTACCAGTATGTAATTTGATTTTGAATTGTGGAATCTAAAAGCAACTACGTACGTAATTTGATTAAAGGAAGTTCAAAGACCGACGTTTCCCACATTAGTACTTATAACTGAACTCGCCGAATACCGTTCTTAAGAACCAGATCGTTTTTTGTGTAGTATGTAATGTATCGGAAACTAAACGTGTGGAAAAAAACACATCTTATTTAATCCGATCAATATAATTAAGATGGGAGATTTGGTTGATTGAACTCTGAACGGAAGTAGTTGGTAGAAGAAAAAATAAGTTATTTAAATTATGTTTTAAACGCCAATGTTTTCATGACAATTACTTATATATGAAAGTTTCAATTACTTACATTGTTAGATTGATATTGAATTGATACGTGTTCTGTTTGTTACATAACAATTATTTATCGATTTTCCTTATGAAATACATACTCTACATACTGAAGCTGAAAAACAAATTATATTAACATTATAAGAAAAAGTGATAGATCTACTTTTAGAAGTGTCTAGTCACTTAAAAAAATTGGGTATCCTTAATTTTTTTAACTTTATTTTAGAATTGTATGGTCGGTCTTAGAAGTATTCAATAGTCGCACCAAATATTGTGTTCTTTTACATAATAAATTATGGTTACAGAACGATGAAAATTTATGATGATAATAATGACATGTATCGAAATGTAAAATGACCTGCAACAGCGCATTATATTTTGACACTCGCGGTGAATGTAGAGAAAATATTATAGTAACCATTGGATACAAAATCGTCGATGTGCATAAATAAAACATTAAGTTAAGCTGATGATCAATAACTAAACTAGTTATTGAGCATCTCCAGCCAACTTGTAAATTATGTAATTTCCTGCTAAGAGTAGGGACAACTTGAAAAAAAAACCGGCCAAGTGCGTGTCGGGCCACGCGCCGTAGGGTTCCGTAGTTACCTTATACTATACCATATTTAATACCACCTATCATTTTTCGTCTGCAAAAATAACTTTGTTTTTCACAGTGTTGGTATGAATGACAAAGTTATATTTGCGAATTTGGAAAATGTGCTATATATCGAAAACTAATTACTATATCTCGTTCAAACTAATTTTGGTTGAAAGATTTTATTAGGATCTACAGCATATATTTTTTTTTAGATTTTTCACTCTCTTATTTCAAAAGTTAAAGGGGGGGGACACACATTTTACCACTTTGGTGGTGTATATCTTTCAAACGGTTGACTTTGAGAAAAAGTTGTCTTAGAAACCTCAATGTAATTTTCAAAGACCTATCTATAAACACCCAACACGTGTTGGTTTGAAGAAAAAACTTTTTTTCAGTTTCCGCTCCATGTATGGGGGAGCCCCCCCTTAATCTTTTATTTTTCTTATTTTTGTATTAAATTCGTTAAGCGGTTAACAGAATACATCTACCTACCAAGTTTCAACAGTGTAGTCTTAATACTTTCGGAATAAAGTGGCTGTGACATACGGACAGACAGACAGACAGACATGACGAATCTATAAGGGTTCCGTTTTTTGCCATTTAGGCTACGGAACCCTAAAAACGATCTTAAAAATTAATGATTAGACTGGATGAGATGTAAAATATTTACATGCGGCCTTGGAACTCCACAGGGATTTATTATTGAGAAAATATAAACAAGAAGATAAAGATTAAATTATTTATACATATTTTAATAGTGATTTTGTTTTGTCTAAGTAATTGTACTTATTACCAAAGAAAAACCTAAGAGTTTCTGTTTAGGGTTCCGTAGACTAAAGGCAAAAAACGGAACCCTTATAGATTCGTCATGTCTGTCCATCCGTTCGTATGTCACAGCTACTTTATTCCGAAACTATTAGGATTTGACACAGTTGAAACTTCGTAGGTAAATGTATTCTGTGAACCGCTTTACGATTTTACACAAAAATAAAAAAAATACGATATTAAGGGGGGGGGGGGGGGGGGCTTGCTTGTTTTTTTAACACGTTTTTATTAATCGCTTTTTTGATTAATGACAATAACTGTCTTCATCTAAAAATCTGTAAAATTAAACATTAGCAAATTAGTGAACACGTGAACTGAATAAAACTATTCAATAGACATTGTCCCAGTTAGTAGATATGAACCTCTATACTAAAAAAAGTTGGGAGTTACAAGTCGTGATAAAGTTTGGCCACATGATAGAAACTGATCTGTAGGCTGTTCCTAACTAATATTGAGCTGGGCCAAACTATCCTTACATACAGTTCCATACGGCGGGCGGGTTGAATTAGTGCACTTTTCCCGGCTTCATTCTAAAAACAATAACAGTACAGGTTTAGCTAATAGGTCAAATGTGGTATCATTTTCGGATAAATCAATAACGTAGAATTTATTTCTGATAAAAAAAATGCAATTTATTAAGCAGTTTCTGAAAAATTACACAATAACATTAACATTTTTAAACATAATTTTTTTATTTTAGGTATTGGCACTTGTTTCAGTATTTTCAAAAAAACTACTTTAAAGAAGCGTTTTTCAGGTTAATTTATAATATGCTTTTGTTATGCTAACTATATTTTATACAATTTGCGCCTAACCCAAGTAGTGTAGGTCCATTGTTTGCGGACATACAGCTAGTCAAAAATATGCATTTTTTCACGAAATAAAAAAGGTTTCCGTTTTGTTCAGAAACATTTTTCAGGTTTTTTGTTTTTTATTTCTGTAAAGTTAATTAAATTTTCTATAATTTGAGCTTAATTTGAATAGTCTAGGTCTATTAGTTGCAGAGACGTAGCTGGTTAAAAATAGGCATTTTATTGAAATTAATTGAAAAAATCTTATTTTTGACTAGCTGTGTTTTTGCAACCAGTAAATCTAGACTACTCAAGTTAGGCTCAAATTGTAGAAAATTTTATTAACTTTACAGAAATATAAACAAAAAAACTGAGAAATGCTTCCCAACGAAACGGAAACCCCTTTTATTTCGTGAAAAAATGCATATTTTTGACTAGCTGTGTCTCCGCAAACAATGGACCTAAACTACTTGGGTTAGGCGCAAATTGTATAAAATATAGTTAGCATAACAAAAACATATTTAACCTGAAAAACGCTTCTTTAAAGTAGTTTTTTTGAAAATACTGAAACAAGTGCCAATACCTAAAATAATATAAAAAAAGTTTAAAAATGTTGGTTATTGTGTAATTTTTCAGAAACTACGAAATAAATTGCATTTTGTTATACCAGAAATAAATTCTACATTATTGGTTTATCTGAAAATGATACCACATTTGACCTATTAGCTAAACCTGAATTGTTATAGTTTTTAGAATGGAGCCGGGAAAAGTGCGCTATTCAACCGGCCGCCGTATGGACTGTATGTAAGGATAGTTTGGCCCAGCTCAATATTAGTTAGAAACAGCCTACAGATCAGTTTCTATCATGTGGCCAAACTTTATCACGACTTGTAACTCCCAACTTTTTTGTATAGAGGTTCATACCTACTAAGTGTTGAGTCAAATATTCTATCAGATAGTGGTGTATAGACACATTTGGTAACAAGCTACTGGTGACTGTGATTTTTAAAACCACATAAAATATATTTATTACAGTGGCCGCTTACTATCCCCACAAATTGCTAATGAACCTGGCGGCCATTTTTTTTAATCTAAAAGACGAAAAACAATCGTATATTTTTTTATACCTAGACTCTCATTATGAAAATAATTATTCAATAATTTAATAAATTACTTATTAGAATTTTATTATTACATGTCAGTTTAAGTTGTGGATGACGTCAACGTGGATGTTAGCGTGACAAGGTTCCATCGTATTACAAATTTGTGAAGATGATACTAAAGCAAATTGTCTGCTTGTAAAAACCCACCTCGCCTCTTTCCCAGTCCACTGCGGCCATAAATTGACCCGGTCAGAAACAAAGCTATCTAAGACAATACAGATTTATGCACACTTTATCTTAATGTCAAAATTCCCAGTATTGTAAGCCCTGAGGTCAGTGGCAAGGCAAATGCCATAGATACAGGACTGAGTCAAGTCTTGGCTGGTAGTCTAAATGTGGGTACACAATAGTGTATTGTGGAGTTTTCCCATACGTCCGATGTTTCTTACTCTATGTATCGGCGACGGAAAAAGAGTTTGTTATTTAAATTTAAGATATCACTATTTACCTTAGAGCAACGCTGGCTTCCCTAGGACACCCGCGTTGCTCTAATCTAATCTATTTACTGAATTACCTAGACTTTTTATGCACAAAGGGTTAAAGCTTGGTCTTCACTTCTTCTAATGTTAAGTGACGATAAGGCCGAAGGTGGAAGCGCACTACACCCGGAAACCTGATCAGTGAGGATTTTAAGAAACATAATTTAAGAATCACAAAGCAGTTTAGGTTAAAACTTGAATATTTTTAAGTCAATACGACTAAATATTTGTTTTTTAGGTAACTAACTTCCAAAGAAAGAATTAGTTTTATACATTGTTTCTGTGTTTTCCTTATCTGATGCTTATAATATTAAAATATGATATGATACATTTATAATAAATTTCTCTTAATATTGTTATGTTTAAAATGGTCAGAAAAAGTGACGACGTCTTCTATTATTACTATAAAATATCTTCTTACATATATTACAGTTCATATGACAGTGTGGATTGGTGAATGTAATTAATTTTCAATACAGCCATGACAATGTTTGGCTACCCATCTTTAAACTAGCTATTGCGAGTATAACTCAACCTCAATAATCGCAGACCATCAGGGGCCCAAGTCTGCTAAGTATTGATAACGTCATAACCGTTTTTGAATTGTTCTGCTTTTTGATACAGCCTCAGACCAAATAAAAAAGTAAAGACGGAGTCTTCCGACAAAGTGGTGAGGAATGTAAAACTACGCCTTGCCTGTGTACATACACAGTATACGCATACACAAAACTACGCCTTGGCTTTCGTTCGTCATTGGGCGTTCCATATCGAACCCTGCCGCCCGGCCCCCGCCCGCCCCCTAATACGCACACATGTACCATCAAAAACCGGCCTCACTTCGTTGTTCGCAACCACTTTTTCTTTTTTATTTGATCTGAGGACACAGCTGTTCTTGTTTCTTAAAACCAAAACCGAAACTCAATGAGGATTAGTAACGATTTTTGTTAAGTGGCTTATCAGACAGCTTGATTAACATTATGCGACGAAGGGGAAATTTTTACGATATCTCTTTAACCTGAGAAGATATACGAACTAAAACACTGTTTTTTTGGGGTCCTTATGACGTCATCGCGACATACGCGAACCTTATGTCGTACGTAATAAAGCACATAATGCATTGAGCTTGGCATTTCCTTCAAACCCTATTAACTCAACCATTTCTAAACGGATTTAAAAAAAATCTTTCACTAAGTTTCATAGCTAGGAATATATTTTTATATTATACTAATAAAACTATAGGATTCAAACTTGCTACTGATCCTTATTGAAACACGATTATGACGTCAGCAGTAGCAGACTTGGGCCCCAGGTGAGGTGAAGGCCAAGCATTATCCCGTAGTGAACAAAAAAAAGTCCAGCATTCCCTACGAAACACTTTCGTCGCGACCGATACCACTGTAACTCGAACCGATTTATTCTCAGAATCGTATCGCATTGTCATCTGTTTCGAGCGGGTTGAGATTTATTTCATTGGCTGCTTTTCTATTTGCATGATACTTCCTTCATAGTTTCCTGTTTTAATTGTATGTGACGGAAACGTTTATCTTCCTATTCATGTATGATCGATGAATGGGAGCGTCTTGTATTGTTGTTTGTTCACAGTTTTACTCAGAAAATTTAATCTTCTGTCGAAGTTAAGACCAAGGGCCTACCAGTTAACTTTTCTAACTTTCGGTGGATCTGCCGGTCAACTTAAAACAGATTGAAGTAAATCTATAATAATTGCCGAAGTTATTTGGAAGATACATTACATTACGGAAAATATTATTGAAATCTACGTAAGTACCATACAACCTTAATGGTATATTCGTTCTTTGTCTAAACTGTAAAAATTTACATGAAATGCTCAGTATAAATTATACTTACTCCGAGCAGTTTAACTATTAACTTCTTACGACACAGTAATATTTCCGAAGAAATCTCTTAATAAGCGTAAAAATGGTGAAGACATTAACCGCAATAATTTATTTAATTGTTAATATGAAATCTACTCAGTGCGGACCGAACTTAATGTTCCACTTTTATATGGATTTTTAAAAGTTCGTTGCAAAATACCGTTATATTAATAAGCGCATGCAAGAAATGTGCACAAAAATATCACTCTTATTACGGTTCAATAAGAAAGATAAATGCATCAAAACTGATGACGACTGAGATTATATTTAAAATTATGAAACTTATGTATTTTCCTACTCAACTAATTATTTAATTAACTTTAACATTCGCAATTCAATCATAAAATAATGGTTTCCATACAGAATGAGAGTGAATGATAAAATTAATATTTGAAGATGTTTCCAAAGAATCATCTACAGATGTGAATTTATTTGATACTAGCTGCCGCCCGCGACTTCGTCTTCGTGAAAAGGTTTTTTTTGCTATCCCTCGGGAACAATACTTTTTTTCGGGATGAAAATACCTTATGTCCTTCTCTGTACCCCTGACAATGTGTATGCAAAATTTCATGATGATCACTTTAGTAGTTAAGACGTGAAGGCGTAACAAACAAACAAATAAACAAACAAACAAACGGACTTTCGCATTTATAATATTAGTAAGGATTTATAATAAAGTTTATTGGCTAAGGATAAATTCACTTCTGTAGGATTAAATTGTTGTAACAATTCTATAAGTATTAAAATTTGAAACTATTGTAACAGCTACTAAAATTATAATACAAATAAAGTCACGAATCTTAAGAGAATAAAATTACCTTTGCTTTAGTCATGATGACACATTTCCATTGCCGTTTCTTTTCTTTTATATTTTTAAGAAATAGCCAAAGTAAATTCAATAAAATAATAGTTTAGTCCCGTTCTTTAATAGAGTATTAAAGCATATTTTATTAATAAAATCTTAGTATGCAATGTATACAAAAAAATATTTCACGTCTATCGTCGCCTTAACAGCGTTCTGCATACTTCCTCATAACATACGTGCCTAATTTTTAAGATTACTGTAATCGAAGTATGATTATACCAACGACGGTATAAGTTAGAAAGTTTATAGAGCAGATATCTCGAATCGAGATTAAGTATAAGATGAGACACTTTTCAATGAAATTGGAGAGAAAATACTGGTATTATCAGTGTTAAGTCGAAAGCTAAAAATGGTAGGAAATGGGTTAGTTTGCTAGCATTAAGGAAAATGCTCAAAAGCAGAATATAGTTTCCACTTTGTCAGATATGATTTTTTCCTTGTATCTGGTTAGGTACTCCTTTTTAGGGTTCCGTAGCCTAAATGGCAAAAAACGGAACCCTTATAGATTCGTCATGTCTGTCTGTCTGTCTGTCTGTCTGTCCGTATGTCACAGCCACTTTATTCCGTAAGTATTAAGACTACACAGTTGAAACTTGGTAGGCAGATGTATTCTGTTAACCGCTTAACGAATTTAACACAAAAATAAGAAAAATAAAAGATTAAGGGGGGGCTCCCCATACATGGAACTGAAACTGAAAAAATTTTTTTTCTTCAAACCAACACGTGTTGGGTGTCTATAGATAGGTCTTTAAAAATGACATTAAGGTTTCTAAAGACAACTTTTTCTCAAAGTCAACCGTTTGAAAGATATTCATCGCCAAAGTGGTAAAATGTGTGTCCCCCCCCTTTAACTTTTGAAATAAGAAAGTGAAAAATCTAAAAAAAATATATGCTGTAGATCTTAATAAACACTTTCAACCAAAATTGGTTTGAACGAGATATAGTAATTAGTTTTTGAGATATAGCACATTTTCCAAAACCGCAAATATAACTTTGTCATTCATACCAACACTGTGAAAAACAAAGTTATTTTTACAGACGAAAAATTATAGGTGGTATTAAATATGGTATGGTATAAAGTAACTACGGAACCCTATGGCGCGTGGCCCGACACGCACTTGGCCGGTTTTTGTTTAAATTTCTATTTTACAAATCATTTTAGAATGTAGGTAAGTATGTAATACAGATAAATAGGTACCTATAATACCATACCACGGGTAATACAGATAAAAAGGACGATACCAAACCAAAACGATGAGTTTGGTATTTGATTAAATAAAAGTTAAAAGGCAAAATCATTATTAATTTCATTCATAAATACACCTATCACAGAACAGTTTCTCAAACTTTTTATTTTTAAAAGACATTTAAAAAGTAAAACTAGTGAACCTCATTATTATTTTGTGTAACTTAGAATTATGTAATAACATCAAAGCTATATGCCGCCGAATCGATTACGTATTTACTTTTTTCCTCAGTGTAAACAGCCCGTTACCAGTTGATCATGACTTTGAGAGAGGTAGCTGACCGTTGTGTGACAAGTGAAAAGTAATTCCACCACAGCAATTTAAACCGTCACAAGTAGTGATGCAGATGATGGTAAGCGCAAATACAAGTTTGTGTCTATCATTTTGGTAGCACGCTTCTGCATTATAGACGTTGAAAAAAGTATTATCTGAGAGTAAAAACTTTTTACGATGTCGGGCCGTACTGTATGAATTGAATCGTGACTTTGCTCTCCCATTATTTGTAAACATGGTTTTCTCAAATTGTATCAATCTTATTACAGTGTTGTAAATACGTTTGAAATGATGAGCAAAAAGTATTGTTACATTGTTTTTGTTAGCAATAAATCTGTAGTTAAAATACAAAAAAAAATAGTACATTACTGCCGCGGTCAATAATGATTGCGTTGCTGGCAGCGATGATGATGGCCGAGAGCGGAGCTTAGCGCAGGTCCAGGCTGTCACAGCGCGGTCAGCATTGCAGCCCTTGATGGACAAGCTAGAATAAAGGCCGAGACCGGAGGTCGAGGCCTTTATAGCGCGGACAGCAAGGGCTGCAATGATGACCAAGCTTGAAGGCCGAGAGCGTAGTTAAGCTTAGCTCGAGGCCATCATAACGTGGCCAGCAGTGCAGTCATTGTGGACCAAGGCTTGTATAGTACTTTACTCAAAAAATGCGAATACTGCTTACTATACTACTATAGTAGGTACTTATAACCTAATGTCGAAAAAATACAAAAATGCAAATATCTCAGAAACGGTGCGTCGGAGCCATAAAATAAGGTTTTTTTTCGATCCCCTTTGTAACTCCGGAAGTAGATAAGAGGTATTGAATGAAAGGTCAAAAAACGGTCAAGTGCGAGTTTTTTATATTTTTCCATACTAATTTTATATAAAAGTACAAAAACATCATCTAGGTACAACAATACAACACCCGCGCAGATATAGAATGGGATTCAAAATAGCGGCTCACCGCGCTTACCACAACGAGTGTGACTGAGAGAGCGATAGGTGTGGCGTTGAGTGTGCGAGCGAGAAGTCAATATGAACGACGCTATTTCTAATCCCATTCTTTATCTGCGCGGGTTGTACAGTGTACTTTTCACCTAACTATGTTTGAAAGAAAACTCGACAATAATGGATTCTCAAAGGAAATTGCTGGTGGCTAAAACTCGACATTAATGAAATCCCATACAACTTTGTTGCGTCACCATCGGAGAACACCGGCAAGCTCGACTTTGTTCAAAGAAGGTTGTCAAAATAATGACCATATTACAAGCTTTTTTGAGTAAATTGTATTTAAACCACAATTTCATTTTAGAATTAGATAACGGAGATAACAACCTTGTCAAGTTTATCTGCCCCCTACTCAAATGGCCAACTTTCTATTCGTTTGAACGCTACGCTTACTTTTAAAGCTTAATTATGAACAATAGCTGATCAAATTAATGTCGCAAACTTATGTACCTATAAATCACAGACTTTGATGTTTTGTATGGAATTGTCAAGCTTATGGCACGTAATTTTATAGTTTACTGCTTATTTTAAAGTTTTAATAGTAAGCGTAGCGTTCAAACGAATAGAAAGTTGGCTATTTGAGTAGGGGGGCTGGTAAGATAAATGCATAAATCGTTTTTATTGGTTAAAATTTTGATTTTGTAAAATGCTTAACAGTTTTGTAATACTGTGGCTAAAGCCTTAAAAATACCGTTTGGATTGAATTACCTTACACAAACCATATTGGTTGGCAATCGGAAATAAATACCCAGTATACCGGTTGCGCTGCATGTCAACACACTACGCTGCCTGTTGCACAATCTGCCGTAATATTAATTTTTTTAAGCAAGGTTTTAAAAAAGTAAGTTTCAGTAACATTAATGAGAGACTTCGTTCTACTTTTGTATCATTATTATCCAAAAACGATTAATTTGCAGAAATTACTTCATAACTTTCATTAATATAACCTAAATATAACTTATGTAAGAAGTTCGAAAGAACAGTGGCACCTCAGACCAAATGAAAAAGTAAAGACGGAGTCTTCCGACAAAGCGGTGAGGCATGTAAAACTACGCCTTGGCTGTGTACATACACAGTACACGCACACACATGTAACGAAACTAAGCCTTGGCTTTCGTTCGTCATTGGGCGTTCCATATCGAACCCTGCCACCCGGCCCCCGCCCGCCCCCTAGTACGCACACATGTACCATCAAAAAATTGTTTAAAAAAACAAAAACCCGACTTCAAAAAACCTACCTCTAAAAAGCAAGAAATAATATTCGTAATAATAAAAACACGTCTATTGAAGTCGGGTGGGGCTGGAGTAAAAATCCCTTTTTTTATTCTAAAAGCCCCACCCGACTTCAATAGACGTGTTTTTATTATTACGAATATTATTTCTTGCTTTTTAGAGGTAGGTTTTTTGAAGTCGGGTTTTTGTTTTTTTAAACAATTTTTTATTTTTTTATTTTTAGTGTAGGTACCTTTTGTATTAGGTAGTGTAGGTGTATTATTTAGGTAGCAATTAAAATCGGCTCAGCCAAACGTGAGTTAATCGCGGAGAAACATACATACATGCGGGTCAAACTGAGAACCTCCTTTTTTAAGTCGGTTAAAGAACTACACTTAAGATATCCCTTTTCCAACAAAAAAATAATTATCTTATTCAGTTCATAAACAAAGTTATACGACTGATCATCGAGGTAGTTCACGCAAAATCATACTATTTTCGTGCTTTTTTCAAGATTACTTGAAAAGTACTGAACCGATTTCAAAATTTAAAAAAATGGGACCAACTTGGAAGTTTACCTAATGTAATAACGTTTAAATCATTTAAATCGGTCCAGCCGTCTTCGAGTAATCGGTGTACATACAAAAAACAAAAAAACAAAAAAAAAAAAAAAACTGGTCGAATTGAGTACCTCCCTCCTTTTGAAGTCGGTAAAAATCGGCCTCACTTCGTTGTTCGCCACCACTGCGCAACGCTCCATCTTCCTTTTTTATTTGATCTGAGAGTGGCACAGAATAGATATAAGTACTACCGTACAGTGGTTAAGTTCATTCAAGCTTTAGATTGCGATCGTTCCTCAAGTATGAGTGGACAACTAAGTTGTGTAGAAGTACAAATACAAATTCTTTATTGCGAATTAAGTGTAGGTACAGAGGTGTTATAAATAATAAGAACTTAAATACTTAATCGCCCTTTTCGGACACAGCAATTTAAAGGAATAAGTTTCAAAAAACTTAACCACTCAGAAAAACTTAAGTAACTTAAACCTAAAACTTAAATCTAAATAAAATAGGTTTTTTTTGAGATCCTAGATTTTACATGTTTATAAACAAATGTTTATAAACATGTGAATTTATAAAAAAATAATCAACTACCATACTAGATTAGATACTAATCTAAACATCACCCATCCTTTTGTTTTACTTACACAATATTGAATTCGCTATAGGTATAATTTTAAAAGGGAAAACTACATTAAAAAAGTATTTATTAAAAGATAAATAATCATTCATGGAATAAAAACAGTTTGCTATTAGGAAATCTCTTAATTGGTTTTGGAAAGAATTGAGGGTTGGTTGATTCTTTATTTCAGGTGGTAATTTATTAAATATTTTAATTGCCATATAGATAGTGGTAGGCTGCAGTTTAACATTTTGATTCTAGAATAAGGTAAGTACAATCTATTTTTGTGTCGAGTATTTATTGGGTGGGTATCACTAACTTTTATAAATTTCTTACTATTTTTAAATACAAATAAAGTTTTAGGTAGGTCCTTAATAGTCCTTATTATAGTTTTTTGCATCCACAGTAAATCGTTTCTACTACCCTACCGTATATATTTTTAAATAAATAAAAGGTCTAAAAATGATCATCATGCTAACTCGCCTTCTCACTTAACCGTAAACAGTTACATGTTTAAGCCCAAACACGTTTTTGCTTTAACCAATTTCGTTAATGACCCATTTAGTTGATGTCACATGTTTGAAGTTAAAAGCTATTTCAAGTGTTAAACTTTGCATAAAATTCTGGTAACATAGTGGTAAAAGCTGTTTTAGTTACCATTATCAGACAATTGTATTAGTACACTTTAAAAGTAAATACACGCAGTACAGTTGAGTAAAATGTTAAATCGTTATACTTTTTTCAGTTACATAGTTTTAATCCTTTGCTCGCTGACTACCTATAACGCAGTGTGCCTAAGTCGCGTTATGCCTAAACGTCATTTCAAATAAGCGTTTAGTCTATATCTCACATTGCCCATTTCGCGATACGACTATGTCGCTTTTGGACTATACAGGGTCATTTTGTATTCACCATCCAAATTTTGAGGATGTGTTCAGTCCATGAAACTGAACATCTTTCTCTAAGGAACACATGGTCAAATATGTAAAATAAAAGTCGACTTTCCATACAAATCAAAGAGATCAATCACGTGATCAATTTAGTATGGGATGATCAAAGTTTTTGGCGAAATTTGACACATGTTTCTTAGAGAAAGTTGTTTAATTTTATGGACTGGACACATCTTTAAAATTTGGATGGTAAGTTCAAAATGACCCGATATATATTGTTTTAATTATTATACAGAACTAAGCATACTGCAAATCAAATCGGCGATGGATGACAGTCATGTATTAAGTACGAGTATTACTCAAGTTCGTCTTTTGATTTGTATTTGCCAGATTTTTTTTTATTAAACCATAATGTTTGAGCGTAAATGTTCAACTTTAGAGGGGTTCAAGTATATAATGCTGGAAGTCCACCTATCATAGTAATATAACATAAGTAACTATCGATAAGAAATAAGTAAAAATAATAAAAAAATAAACACGACTGAAAAAATACGTTACGTTCAGACAAGTGAAAATTGTAACAGTCATTAAGAGAGATTAACACGAACGAAAGCTGATCTAATTGAAAACTGAGGAATTGCTCATCCGACAAGTATTCACACGAGAAATAATCCAGCGTATTGTTCTTACTATTTCGCTTTATCTTACACTTAAATCTTTCATTTTCGAATCTGGGGCGAAATACAAACTTAGCACGAGTATGATAACTCGGAATTGTACCATAAATAATTACTGAAATTAATAAAACGAACAACATTGTAAACCCAACTCAAATACTAAACCTGATGACATATGTCACGGCGAAGTTTGAGGTAGAAAATTATATTTAGTACACGATATAAAGTCACTATTTTTGGCCGTGACACTTAATCCAGACTTGGATGGCCGTAAAACAATATTTTAGAGTCCATGTATAGGTAAGTTTTATTCTAACTTCCTTACTAATAAAGATTGAATAGCAGATGTATAGTTACACAATGGTTATTCTCTGTCAAACTATTTGAATTTGACATTAAAATTAAAGTGACAAAACAGTGTGTAACTATGCAGCTGCTATACAATCTTTATTAGTAAGGGGGTAGCTTTAAATCTACCCAGTTTTGTCGCCACCAGTTCATCTTTATAAGCTTATAATTCGAAAACGTGACGCTTTAGGATTTTATTGTCGTTTAATAATTTGCTATCGATTTACACCAGTTTTATGCGTTGCCGCTATTTTGAAAACAAAAACAAAATGGCGGACATAAGGTATGCCAAAATATTCAAACCCCATTATTTGGGATTTAGTACAAAAATATGATGACGAATCACCAAATTAACTTGGGATTTAGTGTAAAAAGATGATGATGATATCATATAACGATTTAGGCATACCTACTTGATTGTAGGCAGACACTATCACAGTTATCGCAGTTTCTTTACTGCTCTTACATTAACTAAGTTTTCTCGTTGTCATAATACATCCCACTGTTTTGTCGACACGTCATTACGAAATGAGGATGAAACCGCATCGTTTTTCATACTCAAATTCCAACGCCGGCTCTTCTACGTTAGTTACCGTAATGACGCAACGGAAGCGGCAGTGGATGTCGACGTCATTAATTTGTGGTTCAGATTTAATTATAATGATCTCATGCGAGTATCGGAATGCGGAATGGGTGAAAATGTATTTGGCTTTATACTTATACTTTCTATATAAGGAATTTGATAGAGGACGAACATTTGACGATGTCTATAACAAGGTTTTTTTTATTGGTAAGTAATTTGGTAATGTTATATTTTTAGATAGGTATGAAAAATTCAGTAATTTATATTAAAAAACATAAAACTAGTAGCTCTGTGAGCTGTAGACCTCGTGTTTGTGACATTTATGAATTATTTTTTAAAATGGCTGAAATACTTATCTTTTTTTTTTCGAAAAATTGATTCGGGTAAAAATTCTGTATAATTAATTATAGAATCTGCTCACCAAATTTTACGAGAATTGGTTGAGAAATGTGACCTGTAAGTATGTAGACGATAGAGTAGACGGACAGACATACGAAAGCATTTTTGCCCAAGCTGAAACGGAGAAGGTTCGCGTTCGCTCGGTCTATAATCAACACGTGGTCAATCTGATAAATAATATAGGTACTAGAAATATGGAATTATTTTGCCTTTGTTTTTCTGTTCTTTAGTCAAATTATATAAGGAAAATGAAGTTAGAAAATCAGCTGTTCCAAGCTGATAGGTGGTTTTTGGATATTTTTTTTATAAACTCTAACTGAAACAGTTACAAATAATAAAATATTATCATTGCTTCAAAAAATAGTACGTTAAATAACTAATCAGTAGGTATAAGAAAATATAAGCCCACATTTTCGGGAATGTTCCTTGTTCAATCCACCCTGTATATTAAGGTGGTTATATCACTGAAAGTGGCACCCTCAGAGGTTTTTATTTAATAAGTTTTGCTATCTAATTCTAGCAGTGACTACGAGGGAATGTAATGATACCGTCTAAAAATACTAGATTAAGGGCCCTAAAAATTCCACGAGAAGTTTTATTAAAATTGCGTTATTAGAAATAACAATATTAAATAAAATACACCGCGGCGCCACTTTCGGTCAATAAAGCGCCTCAAAAATAGCCTACATTTGTGGAAATGTTTGTTGTTCAATTCCACCCTGCTTATTAAGTAATGTTTTATATGAATTTACATTCTAAACAACTGATAAAACATGTTTGATGAAAGGTGATCGACTCTTATTAGTTTTCCATACCATATCTGGTTTCCATAACTGACATCACACACCATAATAATATTTAACAGCGAGGAACCATAATGTTATGTAAATATGGAAATTCAGCTCTAAATTAAACGAGAAACTATATTCATGAATCAGCCAATTTTAATAGGAAAGTTGTAGATTATAAATGAGCAACAAGATGCTAAAGTTCCTATGAAGATTTTGTATACCAAAGTTCTAGAATTTCGTCTATTTATTTCCAGAAAACCAAAGATAGAATTCTAAGTATGAAGGTGACCTACGTTGAAGTGCTTGGAAAATTATTTAATTTACTTATCATTACTTATTTTGTTATTTCTCAACCAATATATTAAAAACACAGTTTGGAGTAGATAATTTCGAATTATAAAATATTTTAAATTCTACTTGGTTATAGTTAACCTTCTTAAAACTTAGTAAAGTTAAGAAAAAGCATTTTAATACACTACAGCTTAAAAGTTCACGGTCTCGATAATCCTTGTAACCAAAACAACATCTGACAAGACTGACACTAAGTTATTCATAAGTTACCTGTCGTGACCTGCCATTTTAAACTTATGGCACCGAAGCTACTTCTCAAACAGCAAAAACCATTGACATACCTGTAACAAAAAAAATATGATCACCTACGAGTTCATACTTTTTGATTATTTTTTGATCAATTTATTGATTATTTCATTCCGTTCTATGCTGGTACGTACAGTAAAAATATGAAAAGCAAATTGATAATTCTTAAACATAGCACCTGGTGGGTAACTTGAATCCAAAAATAGTTCAAATCATTATCAAGCGAAATCCAAGTTAAATTTTAATGTTGATAAAAACCGTAATTTTCGACTTTTTAAATTTTTAATTAAAAAACCCTCATAGACTGGTATTAGATATCACGCCGCGAATAAAGTTTTTTTTAAAGATTTTTTTATCCACAACGATAGAGCCGAAAGTGTAAGCACATAAGGATTCTCCCTTCCCTCCTCGTGGTCAAATCTCATTCCTCATCATCATCACTGAGGATTCCGGGTGTATAATAGTAATTATAGTACAATATGCGTAAGAATTTACAATAAGATACCAGAGTCTGTAAAAGTATTCCCATTTAATAAGTTCAAGATGGCTGTAACAAAATACCTTTTACTCGATTGACGAATATACCTATATAAATGTATTAGAATCATAGTTCGATGTAAGTTGTAACGTAGTTGCTGTAGATATAAACTAAATGTATTATAATATTTGTATGCCAGCTTATGTGAGATCTTTCTAAACAAGTACCATCTTTATGAAACTATGTTTGTCACAAATAAATTTGAATTGAATCCAATAGTTAACGGATTGGACGATTTCAATAATCACATAACATGAATGCAAAAAATTTGCCCCAATTTGGTTTCGTCGATCAAAAATACCAAAATTCCATTGTCGATTGACTGAGATTGATTACAAAAAATACGGCCTGAAATGGGTTACGAAGAACAATATTAAAAATACAGAAAATATTTTTTCTCACTATTCTAATTACCATTTGACCTTTTCTCATCCAATTCGATACATTTTTTTATGGCTGAGTAAGCACAAATCATAACTTCGTGACGTCATTCTTTTGTTAGTAAGAATCAATCATCGCTTTTGGTGTCAGCTTAAAAAATACTGACTTGCTTATGACAGAACAATAGTGGTTATTAATTTATCATTTAAAAGCAATTAAGAATATTGTGTGGCAAAACTATATTAGCACTAGATGTTTCGGCAACTAGTTTTTTTAATAAAAGGATTTTTATAAAGCGGTCTAGCCGTCTTCGAGTAATCAAGTAACATACATTAAAAAAAACATTCCAATGCAACGAACTTCGAACCTTCTCCGTTGCTTGAAGTCGGTTAAAAATTATCTTTTCTACGAGTTTTCAGAACTTTCAAAATATTTGCCTCAAACAAGTCGTTGGAAATTTTGGTGTGTTTCTGGTACTGGTCGGTATCAGCAAAATGAACCCAAGATTTTGATACAAAGTTGCCAGACTGGTGATATAATTTAAAATTCAATATAAATATTGATTGAGAGAACGCTATTGAAATATGAACATTATGTAAAAAAATATTCACAACAACATTTTATTAGTAGCCTACTTTGTATTCATTTGTATTTTTTTTATAGAAAGTTAAACTCTATATTATATTTCTAACCTACTATTGTATTGTTTTGTTTGCTAGTTGATCGGTAAGCTGTGAACTTTAGATGTAAACACTTACCTAATTGTAAACATTATCTTAACTGGCAGTTAGGCAAGACAATGATTGATGGTATAGTTTAATCCAACACGGTAACATGATGAAATCATTCAATTGGTATTAAATCTCTGTTTGCTAGATCACTTAACTTTTTTATACAATTAACTGTGAAACTATGTTTAAAAAGTGATAATTTTTTGATATTTTCAATGTTTTTTCCTACGAATTGCATTCTTCCAGATAATACGGTTCATGAAATAAAGAAAGAAAATTGTTTTTATTGTTCCCCATTACACACAACACAATCATTATTACAAAGAAAAAGAAAACTTAAAGTAAATAAAACCGGTCAAGAGCGAGTCGGACTCGCGCACCGAGGGTTCCGTACAATCATAAATATATTTGGATATGTTACTTTAGTACAGTCTTTAAAAAAGTAGGATAAACGGCAGACAGGTGGAAGGGCGAACAGGCGGACAGTTAATTTACAAATCTTAACCACAGCTGCTTTTTGGTGACTGAAAAACGTTTCAGCCACTCCACATTGCAAACTGTTTATATTACTAAGTAGGAACTTATTCTTCGTTTATTCGTACAATACGCAAATATAGGTAATTATACTAGAACCAGCCACCAATTTAATATTGTAGTTAGGTTGCACCATCTCTTAACCGATAGTGGAACTATATTTTTCTTCTTAGGTTAGCATGCTTAGGACAGCGCCATCTGTTGACTGGTAGTGAAACTAAAAAAAAAAATGTTTTTTGAATTTCTAAAAAAGTGTGTTATATTGAGACATCGTTTTATTTTTCCTGTAATCTTTACATAAATTACTATCACATAGAATTATTTTAGATTTTTCTCTTTGCAAACTTCGGAGATAAGGGGGGGGGGGGGGACGGTATTTTTTTTTACATTTTTCTTCATGAGTCGAAAACTATGTGGCCTAGGAAAAAAGGAAAAAATGTTTTAAAATGTGCAAACAGCGCTCTTTCATATGATACCCCACATGCCCTAGTCACCTCACTTCAAATTTTTAAGACCCCTTTTCAGTCCCTTTTGTAAAAAAAATATAATTTTTTTTATTTCTTTCTTATTTGCAAAATAGTTGGGCAAATGTCATCTTAAACTATTCCAAATTTCAAGTTGATACCATTAGTAGTTCTCGAGATATCCAGCTGTGACAGACAGACAGACAGACAGACAGACTGAGTCACACCATAAGGGTTCCTTTTTTACCATTTTGGTACGGAACCCTAAAAACATGAAAAAAATAAAAAAGCACAAATTGAGGACTTAAGTACCCTGAGCGTGTGTTGCTGCGACGTTTAGAGAAAGCCACAGGACGCTTTTATTTGAAAGGGCCTAAAAAAAATTTATAGGGTTAGAGAGCTAACTGTCACAAAAAATAGGTACCATACATACAATGGAGACACAAAAACCAACTCCAGTAGCATGACCGTCGAAACATGACGCGTGATCATAGACATAGAAAAATTTTCGCTTCGCTATTTCTATGCGCGTGATACAGCGTTTTATTGATACTCAACTGTCAAAATCCTTGTCTTTTGAGAGCTAAGCGTAATAAATAAATCACTATATCATATCGCGTTTCAGTGGTTATGCTAAGGGGGCAGGTCTAAAGCCAATGTTGAATTACCAGAAAATAAATATAAACCCTAAAAACTATTTCATAGCAGTTCATATCATCGGATCCATTGTTCAACTTAGTTGCTTTCCTAAGATGTATCAGAAAACTGCTGTACAAAAATAATGTAAATGTATACAGAAGTAGCATTAACAAACGGATACTTTTCCTTCTTGCACCTCGAGCGCAGTGAGACGTGACTGAGTACAGTCAATCAAATAAACACTACAATAATAAAATTAAACACTTAAATAATAAAATTTAAATAAAATATTGAAAACTTAAATATTAAAATAATAGAATTAAGGACTTTGAAAAATACTGTAAGATTAATCATCTTTATATCAGCCAATTATTCAATAGTGTATTTTCCAAATTTTACTTTTTATATTACTGCTTATATTTCAAGATTGGGAGGAACAAATCAACAGAAAAATAAAAATAAATTAATTTATGACTTTTTCTTCTTTAAACCAATTAAAATCAAATTTATTTTTAATGGTTTTGAATTTACCGCCAAAACGCTCGGTTCGATGACGTCTACTATGTGACGTCAACTTTGTGTAAATGATAGAGTAAATTGTAGCACAGACTACTACTACTACTAAAAGGTGTTAAAATTGTTTACACAAAGTTGACGTCACACACTAGACATCAACGAACCAAGCGTTTTGGCGGTAAATTCAAAACCATTAAAAATTAAATTGACTTTAATTGGTTTAATGGAGAAAAAAGGACATTATTTAATTTATTTTTATTGTTCTGTTAAATTGCTCGTTCCAATCTTTAACTATAAGTAGTTTTCAAAAATTTGGAAAATACCCTATTGTAGGACGTATAGATACGATTGGCAATTCACGCTCTTAACAGTCTTAACACTGCAGAAAAAATCGTATGCGCGCGTATTGCCCCTGCAAATATTAATGTTAAATCATAATTTCATTAACTTCTACTTTGGCTTCTATTCATAAATTAAATAAGTTATAAACAAAAAAGTGACTTAAATTTAAGTGTAACGATGTCGACATTCGGAGTTGCTTAGTCAGTGCTTGAAATTATAACACGTATTGAAGTTTGTATTGTTTTCATTGTGCTTTAGTCGAAAACTAAATTAGTGAACATAACGGCATTATACCTGTCGATTATAAAAAGTATATACCTATTATTACAGATTTTTTCATTCACTAATTATTTTTTAATTGACTACGTGACAGAACGGAGTAACGAAATAAGCTTAGGTGTTTGAGAAAGTGATATAAACTAGCATTTTAGTATTATTTCGATCTCCGGAAGTTTTTTTAAAGTAATTTATATCAGCTTAGGGCCGTACTACTCGGTTTTATTAATCATCCGCTTGTTTCGGACGTAATTATAATACGTGCATGGATTTCAGAGTTTAAGTCCCACTTTTTATATTTTTTGTCGCTGGATGCGAGATAAGCGTCGTCGAAAACCCTTCGTATTCGAAAAATACGCACCTTTTGCAAATTAATGTATTACACGCAAAATAAAATTCGCAAATTGTACAATACACATAATGTTCAATACCCAAAATGTACATACGCGAAATGTACAATCCCAAATTGTATTTTAAGAAAAATATACAATGGGGAATGTCCGAAAAAATCAAACTAGCTGAATATTTTTCCATAGGTAGGAATAAGCTTCCTTAGTAATAGAAAAAAGTTTCAGAATTATCTGTTGCGTGAAAAAATAAAAAAAAAAAAAGTCTCTTCGACTTCACAAATGTACGAAAGTAACAGCAGAATGGAAATTATACCTTTGCCACCACCTGCCACAACCACAAAAAGTATTTAAAAAAAGTTTTGACATTTTGTACTGAAACTTTTTTTAATACCATGTTGCGGTTGTGACAGGTGGTGGCAAAGGTACAATTTCCATTCTGCTGTTACTTTCATACATTTGTGAAGTTGAAGAGACTTTCATTTTTTTTACGCAACCTATTACTATTAGGGGAGCTTATTCCTACCTATAGAAAATCATTCAGCCAATTTATTTTTTCCGGACATTTCTCACTAGCATAGCAACATAGTTGGTAAAAGATTTCTCAAATTGAGACTTCGAATTTCAAAATAATTCTTTACTTCATGTCTCTATTATTGGTTACACGGTTGACTCCCAGGACGACATCGTTCCAAGTCCATTTTAGTTTTTTTCTGTAAATTACAACCGTGACCACATTGATTTGTTCCGGATTCGTCTACCAGCTTCAGTCGAGCTTCGGTTGATCTCCGGTTCAGCTGCATTGCCATCAGAACGAAGCCTCTCACACTCGTTATTTTAATTTTATTATTATATACTAAGTCACCGTCTGTTCAAATGCCACAATTTTGTCAAAAAATCAAAATAAAAAATATTGTCCTATGCAATTTACGAAAAGAAGTGAAAGAACATGCCAAGACGAGACCAAATGGCTTGCACTGTCAAAAAGTTATCAGACCTCATGTAGAGCCAAGCTTTTAACTCTACACCAGGATGGCAAACCAATTGGTATCAACGTGCCATTTTTCTAAATGTTGATGTTTAATGAGGTCATAGACGTGTCATTGAATCGTGTCACGTAATGAATTTTGTGATCGGTGACGTGCCCAATACATGTGTCGCGTGCCATAAATCTCTTCTCTTCCGGTCGAAATCCCGAGGTTGAGGTCCCAAAATCGGTTCTCCATCCCTGCTCTACACGTCCTTACTCTACAAGCCCTGACTTCACAAAATCTACACCTTAGTCAAAAGATGTGGCTTATGGTCTCGTCTTGGCGATATTTTACATGAAAATATTTTTGTTGGGTTTTAATTTTCTTATATTATTATGATATCATATGTCACCGTCTGTACAAATGCCTCAGTTTTGTCATACATTATCGGTATACTTGAGAACGTGACAAATACGCACTCGTGCGCAGCGACGAGAATCAATCGGATAAATTATCATTTCTAATGCACTTTTGTGTTGTTTCTGGATTGTGTGGTAGAAAATTACCTATATTTTCAATTCAATTTCAAATTTCTTCCTATATGATACTAAATAATATACTAGAAAAAATCGGGTTGCACTCCGGGAGTGCCGGCAGAAGTGAAAATTTGAATATTAAAGTTGTGCATTTTTGATATTTTGAAATGGTCAGGGAATAATTTTGCACGAATTGCCGTCTCACAAATTTACTCTGCATTTGCATTTATGAATATGGAACAGTATTGTACGAAAGTCTTATCCATAGCTTGACAGAAAATCTAGAGTTTTGACATTGAATTAAAAAATTAGCGCGTTGCTATGGTGACACAAATGTTTACGTCTTGAAATGATACGCCACCATTTTCACCGCACCCCGTAGAAAGAGAAGAAGATACATCCGCCGCCGTCTACTCTCCATCCGTCACATACGTCTTACGAATTTTCGATCAGGGTCACGTGATTCTTACTGACGCGAGTTTAGCATTTTTCCCCGTTACAAAAAAGCGTACAACGCCGCTAAAGAAGTTTTCACTTCAAAAATACGACCCGCACCGGAAATCGAACCTAGGAAACTTTTTCTAGTAAATTCTTTAGTAAGTGTTGTATAAAAAATCCTTCTATATTTTTTACATTACATTACTTACATCAATGCTAAGTAATACACTATGACCTCAGTTTTAATCTTGTTACAAAACTTTGAAAGAAACTGTTATTGTAGGTATTATATTTAAACAAATATTGGGACTTTAATGTACTGGTGACATAACAGGAACGGTGCAAACTGAGAGGAAACTTATATTCATTTCTTCTGTCTTCCATAAAAAATTACAACTAACCGAATTACTTCCAATCTTTTTGCTAATTTGACTGGAGTACTTCTACCAAATTAAAATTCAATTTAAATTGACTCAGTAGCTCAGCGGTCAGAGCATTGGACTGGATATCCAAAAGTAGCGGGTTCGATTCCCGTCCGAAAATGTATATCTGGTGCAAATCGATTTTTTTAGTATATTATTTAGTAACAGTATGTTAATAATAGCGCGGCGTGCAAGCCATTTTTTACACGACCGACTGCCCAAAAAGGACTGTATTTGTGTTCAGGGTTCATGTGAGTTTCTTTATTCCACCATAACTTCTAAATGGCTCTACGGATTTAGATGTATGGGATATAGTTAAAATCCTTAACATCATTCCGAGTGACACTGGCTATATTTTTTTTTGGAAAAAGTCACTATGGCGACCGTACGACGCCATTTTTCAAATGTAAAAATAATTATGTTTTTTTTCTATTATTACAATATGGGCATCAAATGAAAGGCCCTAATGAGCACATTTCAAAACTATATAATTTGTCACTAAAATGTGTGAAATAAAAATAATTATTTAACTTTTTAGTTCGTTTTTGGCAGGGCAGTCGTGTTTTTAATATATTTTAACCTTAGGAGCAGTAAAGTGGAAATATTGTCGATAGTGCAGTCAACAGCCATCAAGTTATAGAGGGCTATATTATTTTTAAATCGATTGAAGAGACATTTTGTTGTAGCCCAGCGTGCTGCTGTTTACTGTACACAAGAAGAGTACCATAATGCTTGTTTCTGAATGGTCATTGATCACGTAAGGCCGTATAATTCCTATAGTTTCATTCTAAATCACTCAATTTATTTCAATACCATAATCTATTTGTAGTTACACTTGCGCAATTCGCGTGTGCTCTACTTATGAAAGCGCATGTCTTTTGATTGTTAAAATTATACTTAACTGCTTCCACAGAGTTCTAATAAATTGATGTTTGTAACAAACACCATAATGCGTTCAACTTTCATTTTCGGTTAATAAAGAATCTAATAAAAATTTTATTTTCACTTCTCGAGCTTACGCGCTCACTAGACATGAAATAAAAGAATTTTTAACGGATACTAGCGCGGTTTTATTGAAAGTACTTTGGTAATTAGTTGGTATTTGGTTTGATTTTTGGTTTTCCCGACGTTTCGGCAATTTTGCAGCTGCCGTGGTCACGGGGGACTGAAGCTACCCGTGAGTCTACCCGTGAGTCGTGTTCATCGCTTGAGGGTAGACTCACGGGTAGTTTCAGTCCCCCGTGACCACGGCAGCTGCAAAGTTGCCGAAACGTCGGGAAAACCAAAAATCAAACCAAATACCAACTAATTACCAAAGTACTTTCAATAAAACCGAGCTTGTATCCGTTAAAAATTGTTTTAAAAATGTTATTATTATGAACTAGCGATCGCCCGCGACTTCGTCTGCGTGGAATGTTTTTTTTGCTGTCCCTCGGGAACAATACTTTTCTGATTGAAAGGTACTCTATGTCCTTTTCTGTACTCCTGAGAACGTGTATGCAAAATTTTATGATGATAGGTCCAGTAGTTAAGACGTGAGGGCGTAACAAATAAACAAACGGACTTTCGCATTTATAATATTAGTAAGGATAACGTAAAACGATTGTGTTTTGGGTTACCTACAGCCACAGAATATAATAATACCTAATTCATAATTTATTATAATACTTAGAATTAATTGAATTCATAATTTATTGTAATACTTGGAGTTATTTTTACGTGTTATTTGTTTTCTATGTTTTTTCTGGGACAAATAAATAATTTTATTATTTTTATTATTATTATTAATAGTACTAACTACAGTTAGTAAACTTAAAACAAGTTTAAAAAAAGTAATCGTTTTCTAAAAAGTAATGGTACATTACTACATTAACTGTCAAATTCCCAATAATATTTTCATTAAAATTAAACCGTACCGAAACTTAAGTTTCACACCACTCCGTTATAAAACAAACAAAAATAATTTCGACAAACCGAATCTAATTGGAAAGTTAAAACATAGTACCTACTCGATTTAATTTACCGTTAACCATATAAAAAATAACTACTAGCTTGTTTAAATCAGTGAAGTGTTGATCTTGTTACGAGTTCAAAAAAACATGTGCAATTTATGTACAAGTAATGATAGTTTACGCTTTTGGTTGAATTAAGAAATTAATCATAACGTTTTATAATAATACACGGTCGTAATGCAGAAAGTAGAAAATTATGTGCAGCACGTATTGTATAATGTAGAAATAATTAGAACGTAATGTACTCGTAATAATATGTTTGTTGTAGCTAACTTGATTTTCAGCACATGATTAATCATGGAAGCTAATAAGCGAGCGGTAAGCTTAGTTATAAGTATACTTAGGTATAACAGAAAACGAATAATACACTCGCGTGTAAAAAATATGGAATCACAGCCCTATTTTCATACAAACGAGGTCACTTTGAAGTTTTGGTTCTCCGCCAGGGATTGACCTAGCCGTAATCTGATGATGGCCATCTAAGGAGTGAATGAAGGACATCCAGATCACTATACACACCCAACTGATCTGATCAGCATTCTAAGAGCTATTTGGATATTTAAAAAAAACCATGAAAATTGCATTAAAATGTATAGAAATCCTGAAACTGAGAACTCTAATCCTTGCAACTCTTAAAATGCTGATCAGATCAGTTGGATGTGTATATCTTTATCTGGATCTCCTCTATTCACTCCCTGGATGGCCATCATCAGATCAGAGCTCGATCAATCCCTGGTGGAGAACCAAGGCTTCAAAGTTACCTCGTGTGTATAAAAATAGGCCTGTGATTCCCGCGAGTGTATATGATCAATGTTATAGTTGAAGTGTTTTAAGGATATAATTCCCTAATTTATTAAGATTAGACGATACAATACAATCGTTATGTACTATTGTAAAATACGAAACAGGTATCCCGGATTGTGGCTTAACTTAAAAATAGAACTAGAATATGTATGAAATTATCTGACAGGTGAGTTAACTACAACATAATATATCTGGAACTTACAGCACTGACCCTTAGACGTATTTCGACTCAAATTGTATTCTTCACTAAATTTAATATCAATTCGCTACTATTTGGATGCAACATGGAGAAACCTCTTCATTCCACGACAGTGCAAATAATGCATTGTCGCGGAATGAAGAGGTTTCTCAAACTATAATAAGCGTATCTATCAATTAGTAATTTTTTTTGCACGAAACCGATTAATTGGTCCGAAAAAAATCGTTACTCTTTACGAGTAAAGTACTGTGCCAGTGGATCACTTTCTCCGGAATTTAACGAGTCATTGAGTAAAATCTGGAAATTTTGACCACTCATCCTCTTTTGTTAGTACTTGGAGAAATGATGATGCTTATGAAAAGACGAAACGGAAAGGTTTTCGATTTCTAAGCTTAATATTTGTTTGGTCATCACAATTGGTTGAATACCACTGTTATGTTATGATGTAGAGAAGTGAAACTGTTGGCTGCTACGTTTGTGATGAGTAGGTAGAGTAGGTACAAATAAGATATTATTGTGTTATGTATTACACATAAAAACTTTAATAACGCTTTAAACACTTTGTTTTTTACAATTTCTGATCAAGTTTTTAGAGTAGTTGCAGTAATAAGAACTTGATCTTTGCATGGAAGTTACATAGTGCTGGTAAAAAAAAATTTGACGTTTACTATCAAAGATCTACAAGTTACACTAATGGTTACATACAAATGATTCGTTAAAAATTATCGGCAAAAAATAATCGCTAATCGCGATTGATTCCAACGAACTACTCCTTTTGGAATCTGCTCCTCATTGTTATGACAAAAAATAACAAGCATTATATCGAAAACACTATAAAAACAGTTTAATTATTATCATGTAAGTAAAGGGTTCCGTTTTGTTTAGAATTGATAACTGAGAAAATATTCGTAATTTTTAGGTTTACTAAATCTGACAGATACGCTGATCTCTAGGTCAGAGGAAAAGATTATAAATAAATGTTTAATGTGTTAGATTTTATCATAGCAAAAGCTGTGTGAAGTTGTAACAGAAATAAAAACAAAATTGCAAAAGAACTACCTGCATCGAAGTATTGGTAACTTAAGTAATCTTCTAATCAACAAGTATTTTTCCTATGAGAAGTCTCATAATCATTTTACTATGCCGATTGCAGATAAATTAACCAAAGTTCGTTTAGAGCCAAAACGCACTCTCGACCGGTCAACCAGTGACTTGGTCTCCCACGACCAAAAACATGGGCGACTAGCCCGGCGACCAAGCGAGCGACTTGAATATGGGTAGTGTTTCTTGTACATTCGTGCACTGAAGTTGCAATATTATCGTAACTAATTATAGAGAAACAAACGAGGAAAACTAAAATCATGACCTTTGTTGCAAAAACAGATAAATGAAGAAGATCTGTGAGTCACCCGGCGACTCCGACTCGAATCGCCAAGCGACTGGGCGACCAAGTGCGTAGTGTGCGTATATGCGTTAATATAAACTAGTAGAAATTACAGTCGCTGTCGACAGTCGCTCGGCAACCGGTCGACAATACGTTTTGGCTCCTAGTTTTAGCGAAAAAAAATATCAGCTGTTCCATAAAAAAATACAACATCGACTCGACTATAATGTATGGAACAGCTGATTTTTTTTTTCGCGATTTCGTGGTTGGTCCCATAGTAAAAGTTGTTCATTTACGTTTCATTTTCAATACCCTTAGCACGAACAGCTATCGAGAAATCTTACGCGCGTAAGAAAATACTATTCGATAACGTACTCGATACGAAAGCTAGCAAAATCGGCAGCACCAATTTTACAGAGCTGGCTAACGTCAACTCGATAGTAGCGATAAATAAAGCTAACGTGACACAATCCAATATTGAAGCAAAGTGCGTTCAAAAACCATGTTACATATCTATGTAAATCATAAATATGTAAATTAAAATTCAATCAAGTTGTTTATCATCATAATCATACATTTATTATTCTTATTATTAATAATAAATTTGTTTGCAATATTTATTTTATTGAATAACTTTAATTAATTTGCAATAATATTGTAATAATTTTTAACTTGTGCATGATTTTGCCCATGGTTTTGAACGGTCATTGCACCTTGCCCCTGATTGGTTTGAAAAAGAAGAATGTGTCTTTTTTCTCTCTCTTTCTGTCTCATCCTGTGATTAAATGAAAAATATAACCTAAAATAGAAAGCCGTAAAGCCATTTCTTTATTTTGTTTTTGTCTAAAATGGTTTATCGGTGTCGGCTAACAAATAATACAATCGCGAGGAAATAATATTATGACCTAGGAGTAAACTACAATATGTCATAATTTCATCAAATTGTTCTAATTGAATTTTTTTTATGAACTTGAAGATTATCAATGGATTATCGTCAGTGAATAAGAAAATTAATTGTTTACACATAAACAATAAACCTTGTAACGTGCTATGAAACTATGTGAATTTCATCGGAATTAGTGCCTATAGTGTTTGAAGATTCGACAAATTAAAGACTTTATTAAGTTTGCATTGTTATATTTAGTGTTTTCGTCATAGTTTTAAGATCTTATATTTTAATACCTAAATGAAACATAATTAACTGAGTGCAAACTGTGTGATGTTGTAGCTGAAAACAAATATTATATACATATAACACCGTATCCTCTGGTTTTATTTGAGTTTTGTAGGCTAGTAATATAATAAGTCTATGTTTGTAGGTAAGTTTTAAAATATTGCTAAAATGTAGGTATGGTGGATGTGGGGGATACCGTAGATAGCATAAAATTTACGAGATTTTTATTTTACAAATTTCTTTGTATAATGAGAACAATTTAAGTAATATTGCCTGTGGATAATTCAGCGGACATGTAAAGTTCTCAAATTAAATTTTTGTTACTACCTACATGCTTTTAAAATTTAATAATAAATAATAAAAAGTTGCTCGAAATGACTCTCACTGAAAAAATGTCAGTGAGTAAGTTGTCGATAGCCAGCTTGCGAGTTTCTCGATACCGTATGTCAAAAGTGGGTTCGCACTACCGATTTCCATACAAGTTGTAACTTTACTATTCGAACTCGATTCGAAGGCTGCTTGATACCTTATGTCAAAATGTTTCGTGCTTCGAAATTTTAGTTCCGTTTACGGACGTAGTGGCGCTGTACTAATTTCCATACAAAATTATGAGATTCGAGTAATTTTACGCGCGTTATTTTTCTCGATAGCTGTTCGTGCTAAGGGTACAGATATACTTAAAAATTAACCGTGTATAGGGTTATTTACCAAGCACCAACAACCCCGCAGGAGTAGATTTCTAACATCATATACAGCAACATTTGTTCTACGACTTTTCTGAAAACAGACAAAAAATATTCGTCTTTTCATACAAAACTCGTCAGCTGTTTGTCAACTCGTCAAAAGTCGTAGAACAAATGTTGTTGTTTATGATGTTAGTAATCTATTCCTACGAGGTTGTTGGTGTTTTACAAATAAATAACCCTGTATAATTACTTGTTATCAGATTTTCCCACGTAGATATCGTCGCACATAGTTTAAAAGCGGTATTAAAGGCAGAAGAATGCCGACTAGCCCCCCATCCCGTAATTGGTGCCGACTTGCCGGCGGTATAAACGAATACCGGAATTACGGACATTCAACGGTACTGAAATACTGCTATAAGATAGTGTAATAATAGTCTCATTAAAAAAGCATTTAAGTACGTACCTACCTTTATTTATAAAATAATATGCACATAAATGTATTGTATAAACTTTTGAAGTCAATTAATACTGTATGTAAGGACAAAGTTAAAAAAAAAAATAAGTTCATTAAAAGACTTTAATGACATTTGAGATACTTGCAAAATTATAAAGTTTTTTCAAAATTTACTATAGGTTTAGGAACCTAATGAAAAGCATGATTATAATCAAATCAAGTTCATGTTGAAAAAAAACAATAATTTCACAGCATTGTCTCTGAATTTCTGTTATAGTGAGGTTGTTTACTACCTATACAAGCAAACAATTTAAGGTACTTAAAAAAATAAACTCAAAAAAACCCAAAAACCAATTGAAATAATCAAAATCTTTCATTAAAACTACTTAATGAATTTTTTTTCTTTCAATGTTGGTAATCGTAAAAATTCAAAGCGAATATTGAAGAGTTGTTAATTTTAATTGTAGTTAATAAATTGTACATTAATTTGTGAATTAATTTAGAAACTTTCGTAAACTTACTTACTATAAATTAAATATGTTACTGACTTTCTCTAAATTTATAAGATAGGATGGATAGAGTCATCTCTCGTAGACTGTGATTAAATTAAAATGCATCGACTGATCACAAATCGTATGATTTTAAAATGTGATATTTATCGTTTGATCAAGGCTAAGCGCTTATCCGTTGAGAAATAAAATAATAGCCTTGTGTAATACCTTTCAGTATACATTATATTTTTTACTATACAAACCAATATATAGGTATGCACAGCGGATACAATTACTGAACATCCGTCCTTTGACGACACTGCTGAGACTTTTGCATAAAACAATGTCGCTATTACATCTACGCATAAATGCATACCACCAGCTTTACTCGATGCAATTATTTCCTTATATGCAAAGACGCTTCAACCTTTAGCATATAAATTGGCCGCCATTTTGACCGCCATTTTGTCGGCCATTTTGTATTATATTCAAATTAGGCGGCATAAGCCTGCCTGTCATATGGCAATGCAAAATAAGAGGTCATAAAATGTTTTAAATTAATGTTGGATGAATCTTCATGGTGGTTTTTATTGAAGATAATTTTACTAAAGTTGTTTTAAGATAGAAAAGGCTTTATTATACATGAATAGAGGGTATTTAAAAGTAAGTAATAGAAGCTTTTAATTACTTCTCAACTCAAGCTCAAGATAATACCTACGAGTTTTTAATAAAGAAATAATAGCAAAGACTGGTTGTCATTTTTATATTTACCCGTTTAACAGCCTGTTTCAATTTTTTTATTTGATAATAATACAAACCCAAAAATAGATCACCACATCACTTAAGCGATTTAAATAATTAAACTGTTTTATCTAAACTAATTTTAAATAGTCGCTGTTATCGACTATTACATCCTAGAGATCAATAAAAGTACATAAGACTATCTTTATAACCAATCATAATCACGAATCGATTAAAGCCTACACGCTATATAGTTTTTCGCCAAAAAGATGGCGTAACACACAAGTAAATCACGAAAAAGTCATTACCGTACTATGTTCCGCCCACTGAACTTTCTAAAGCGATTTTTTTATGAAATTAATGTTCATTGCTGTAATTAAAATTGCCTACGGGAATATCGCCCCCGTCTACTAATGTGATAGTTTTATTACACTTTGAAAATTAATTTATGCTAGCAGGTACGTAAGTAATCCCGATATCTTTATGATAGTGAGAAATTGTATAAGAAGTCTGAATTTTGTGTTTTGGAATGGTATTTGAATCTTCTCAAAAATTGAAAAAGAGGAGGTTAGGAGGTTTATTCGTCGCGTATATTTTTTTATGTGTATTTACACCAATTACTCGAAGACGACTGAACCAATTGAATCAGTTTAAACGTCATAACATTATGTTTGTTTCCAAGTTGGTCTTCTCTTTCAAAAATCTTAAAAACAGCTCTAAGAAGCAAGAAATAATGTTCATATCAATTAATTAAAAAAACATCTAATGAAGTAAATTAATACAATACTTATTGAGAAAACGACACAATGGGGAATGTCTGAAAAAATCAAATTGGCTGAATATTTTCTTATAGTAGGAATAAGCTCATTTAGGAATTAAAAAAAAATCAGAATTTTCGGTTGTGTGAAAAAATTTTATAAAATTAAAGTCTCTGACTTCACAAATATAGGAAAGTAACAGCAGAATGGAAATTATGCCTTTGCCATCACCTGCCACAACCACAACATGGTATTAAAAAAAATTTCAACACAAAATGTCAAAACTTTTTTTTTAATTCTTGTTGTCATAGTGGCAGGTGTTGGCAAAGGTATAATCTCCATTCTGCTGTTTTTTCCTACATTTGTGGAGTCAAAGAGAATTTAATATTTTAAATTTTTTTTTACGCAACCGAAAATTCAGATTTTTTTTCTATTACTAAAGGAGCTTATTCCTACCTATGAAAAAATATTCAGCCAATTTGATTTTTTTCGGACATTCCCCATTATGAAAGTAAAAATTACCTACGGCCCCACCCGACTTCAATAGAAGTTTTATTTATTTAACTGATTTTAACATTATTTCCTTAGAATAATAAAAACCTAGAACGAAATTTCTCTAAAAAGCGCACTGTCAAAAATGGCTCAGTTTTCAGATTTTAATCCTACATACGTTACCTAATACTACCTAAACTACTAAAAAAATTATTAACTGCCATAATAAAAGAACTAAAGTGCCATGGATTGACAAAAACGTCAATAGTCTTTGTGAAAAGCGTGATAGATTATATAAGTCGTGGAAAAATAGTCCTAATGATCCAGAGCTACGACTAAAATATAATCGTATCCGCAATTTAAGTCATAAAGTTTTAGAAAATAAAAGGAACAAATATTATATTACACAAATAAATAATAATTTTAAAGACACTAAAAAAGTATATCGAATTCTTAATCAGATGTTGGGTCGAACAGTATCGTCTATCGACTCTGCAATACTTAAAGCTTTTGATACACAAAGGTTAACATCAAAGAATATTGCTGAAAACTTCGCAAACAGTATTGAGAATGCAGTTAAAAATATTATACCGAACTGCAATAGTACACTGTTAGATCCTAATAGTAATAGTAAAAAAACGAATGCAAGTATGTTATTTAAAAAGGTTTCGAATGATAAAGTTAATAATATCATAAAACAATCGACGTCTAACAAATCACCAGGCTTAGACAACATTAGAATATCCGATATAAAAGAGATAGGCAAAGACATATCACCCGCTATTGCTAATCTGATTAATTGTAGCGTAACAACGGGGGTGTACCCCGACGAACTGAAGATTGGCTGTGTAAGACCAGTATATAAAAAGGGTAAAAAAAATGATTATCTTAACTATCGACCTATAACTCTGCTTTCGTCTATAGATAAGATAGTTGAGAAGTGTGTGGGTGACCAAGTGCACGAATTCTATAGAAAGCACGAGGTAATATGTAAAAATCAGTTTGGTTTCCAAACTGGCAAGGGTACTAACGAACTCTTGTCCAAATTTACAGACGAAGTTAACTCTCACCTCGACGAAAGAAAACATGTACTTGTCTTGTTCGTGGATTTTTCAAGGGCTTTTGACACATTATGTCACAAAAAAATAATTAATAAGTTAGACAACTGCGGCATACGGGGTCCACTTTTAAGATGGTGTGAAAATTATCTACAAAACCGAAAGTTCACTGTAAAGATAGACAATGCGTATAGCGAGCATAAAATTGTCACGGAGGGTACAGCTCAAGGTTCAGTGCTTGGTCCTCTTCACTTCTTATCTTACGTGAATGACCTGGAAAACTGCATAAAATCCTGCACCTGCTACCAGTTCGCAGATGATACCTGCTTGGTGGCAGCAGATAAAAACCCACAGAAAGCTGCAGATCGCATACAATCTGATCTTAATTCGCTTGCCAAGTGGTGTCACGATGCAGGACTGGTACTTAATGCCGATAAAACAAAGATGCTACATGTTAAAACACCATACTTAAAATATTCTCCATACAAAAACATCACTGCGCATGACCACAGTTGTATGCATAGTAGAAGTAACATCAACCAGTGTGATTGTCCTGACATACAAAACGTCACCACTCAGACTTACCTCGGATTAATGATAGATAGCAAGTTGAATTGGGGTGCTCATATAGAAATCGTATGCAATAAACTCAGACAATTCCTTGCGAATATCATTATCCTCAAAGATCGAATTCCGTTTAAAATTAAGATGATGCTGTATAACTCACTGGCTGAATCTTATATTCAGTATGGCTTAAGCAGCTTTGGTCGTACTTATAACTCTTATATTAATCAAATATTTAAACTACAGAGAAAAATCTTACGAACTATTGTGTCAGCAAAAGTTAAGCAGCAGTTTTATTACGACGATGATGGTCTTTTCAAATATTGTAAAGTTATACCGATCCAATCTCGGATCAAGTACGCCCTAATTAAAGAAAATTATTTTGACCCAAAATATCAAAATAAAGTGGCACGTCCTGTATGCACGCGATCCGCCGCTCGGAATCAGCTGAGTACGATGAGCCGAGCCAAGACGAACAATATCTGCGGCGAGCGCACCACAGCTTACCTGGTTCCTCGATTAATTAATGAACTACCTACTGAATTGCGGAATATCATCAACGCACAAAATATTAAAGTTAAACTAAAAAGTCACTTTTTAAAATAATTAAATGTCTTGTGTTTTAAATGTAACACGTAATTTAGGTAAATAAATTATTACTTTAGTTAGTTAAGAGATAAATTGTATGTGTTGTAATAATATGTAACATTATTTCTTTATTGTTATATTTTTATGCTTTTAATAAAGTAAGTATCGACTCTGTAGGCTCTAATAGCACTCACTATAAACCTCAGTGGTTTACGTTGTGCTTTTTAAATTTGTTTTTCTATGTATTTATGCTTAAACTGATAAATAAATAATAAAAAAAAAATCGTACTTATAAGAATGAAAAGTTTCAATTTCCCTACAATAGGGGATTATTTACTATTTTTTTTTGTTAGGGTTCCGTATCCAAAGGGTAAAAACGGGACCCTATTACTAAGAACCCGCTGTCCGTCTGTCTGTCTGTCTGTCTGTCACCAGGCTGTATCTCATGAACCGTGATAGCTAGAAAGTTGAAATTTTCACAGATGATATATTTCTGCTGCCGCTATAACAACAAATACTAAAAACAGAATAAAATTAATATTTAAGGGGGCTCCCATACAACAAACGTATTTTTTTTTGCCGTTTTTTGGTACGGAACCCTTCGTGCGCGAGTCCAACTCTTTTTGCCGTTTTTTGGTACGGAACCGAGTTTTGGTACGGCACGAGTCCAACTCGCACTTGGCCAGTTTTTTTACGATTACGTAAAGTATGAATAATAATATAATAAGTCTATGCGTATGAAAGATATAAATTTGAACACTGAGCCAAATATACAAAGACTCGGCTTCTAAGTGTCATAATTCTAAGATTATTTCTTGCTTTTTAGAGCTGTTAGAGCTATGTTTCTTTTTATAAAAAGTTTTTTTCATGACAGATCTCCTGCGTCTGAAATAAAGGCTTTTATCATTATTTGAACAAATATTAAACATTCCGAAATTCAGTTGGTACCTACTTCAATTCAAATTCAACGCAAAGACACCCTTATCTTACTTTTAGAACACCTAAATAAATCCTTCTCCTCACGTTTAAACGTTCCGACAGCCCGACGCATGTTTCCGATAAATTCTTGTGCCATATCTGGGCATTCGGTTTGCGGTCACGGAAGGCATGTCACTTTACAGTGCTGATAAACAGCTGCTAAGCTTCATATTTTGTACTGGCGAGACAGCTTCGAAACTTAAAGGATGGTGGAGAAGACAGTTCTGTCCGTCAAGTAAAGGCATTTGATTTTGTCAACCTATTTATTTTTGTTTCCTAAAACATAAATAAACTTTTAAAGTTATTTTAATTTGGATTAAATAGATTTTGTAAAGGGTATTAACAACTTCTAGATTGATAATTTCCAACATCAACATCCTTTTTAGATATCCGTAGTCAAGTCAACAAGGAACCCTTGTAGTTTCGCCATATTCGTCTGGATTTACAAGTAGTCGAGTAATGGTGGATCAACTTATAAATATTGAAAAAAAAAACCGTAGGAACAAATTTTATTGAATAGGTATTACACTTAGTTATAGTCGTTAGTTGTGTAAAACAGGGAGTTAGTTTATAGCCCTATATGGTATGGTATAAGGTTACGGAACCCTATACTGCGCGTAGCCCGACACGCACTTAACCAGTTTTTTTTTTTATAAAGGAAATAAAGTTTTCCTAGTCTTATGAAAGTTTTTTCATAAGACTAGGAAAACTTTATAAACGAATACTATTATTTGGTATTATGTTACTGCATTCAGGTACGTAATAGTTCTAATCCTACTAATATCATAAATGTGAAAGTTTGTGGGTTTGGATTTTTGTTTCTCAATCACGCAAAATCGACTGAACAGATTTGGATTAAATTTAACACACACCGGGAAAAAGATTTTCCGAATGTCCACGTGAACGAAGTCGTGGGCGGAAGATAGTGAATTAATATAACACATATTAAGTATGAACCTTTCCGCTACATCCTTCAGAGGAATAAGTAGGTATATTACTTAAAATATGACGACGATAAGTATTACGTGGAATTGCTTTCGTGGTTACTATGGCTTCTTCCACCAAATAAACTGCACACATTGCCGCTGAAATCTCAAAATACAACGAAATTTAATTTCATTTTTTTTGCATCTAACACTACTTTCTATCAAGCAACACATTTCCGATTGATAGCAACAAAAACTAACAAACGATTGCACATTCTCATCGATTCGAACAAAATTTCTTGTAGCAACCACTGTATAAACTGCGCGTTATAAATACCCTCACACGGCTGGTGGAACTAAGTGCACGCTTGTCCGTCAGTTTTTGTTACATTCCTTCAGTAAAATTTACATTATCGCATGCTCGACGATCGACTCGGCATACTGATGTACTCGGAACAGATGATACATTGTACATCTTTCGTAGGTATTTATTTTCTTGGACTCAGTTTTAAGTATGCTGAAAATTTTATATGTAAATCAATTTCAAAATGATAAAGATCCTATAGTTACTTAGCGTTGAAGTGTTTCGCGAAAAGCGCACAAAGCTTGTCAAAAAGCACGCATTTATAGTGTACTTAGGTATAAATCTCCGTACAAGCAATCGTACTTACTAATATTTGCATGCCTACTGATTTAAGGCAGAATATTGTTGATACTTTAGATTAGAAACATCCATCTCAATGTAATGTACACAATATTGTGCAAATAAATATATTCTATTCTATTCGTAAATCTTTAACTTGCCCCCACCACACTACCAAGGCGCACTACTGGTTTATGGCAATACGAATATTGATAGAAAAACAATGAACTTAGACAATAGCCAATATTTATAATATCAAAATAATATTCAGGTACGGCAAGTTCCAGGGGAAACAAAATTCCACGTGGTCGGAATTGCGAGCAAAAGTTAGTACTATTTGCACCTATTAAATGGAATATATTAGTATTAGAAGTTAAAGTATAAAATGGCCGTTTTGTATGGAGAATTTCAAAGGATTTATATTTTCCATACTTTAATTTTCTTTATTTATTTAACAACTATGAACGCTAATGTTTTAAAACTTTTATGCACAAAGGTTTTAACTATCAGCTAACTAATGCCACACGTGTTAAGTGAAAAAAAATATCGGCTAAGTTACAACGAATTAAGTGGTATCTCTGCTAAAAAAAGGTGACACTTGTAAGGAACTTTTTTAAATTTAAGAAAAGAAAATCAGAAATATTTTTACGGCTGATAGTTGGCCGTCATGATCATAATGGGAAATAACAACAAGCAACTGAAAAATTTCTAACTTCATAGAAGATATCAGGGGGTCTATTACGAAAAGTCTAATGCGAAACACGCAGCTGCGTCCGTGCTTCGTTTTGATTGTTTCCTATTACAAATCACTTTCGTATGCGATATTGCGAAGTGATTGCGTGAGTTTGACAGTTTCTCTCTAGCGTATCCGACATCGTTCGTTTAGTAGTCTATGGACTACGATAGCCAAATTCAAAATGTTTCTTATAACTACAACTAACGAACTGCGGACGACTATCGTGGCCAAGTGACTGCGTTACGCAATTGCGTACGTTATTTTCATAATAGGCCCCCAGGTTTCTGTGTGTGAGAAAAAATTCGGCAATTTCATACAACATGTAACATAATTAATAAGCTAAACAAACCAGAATATAGTGGATAGGGAATATCAAACTGAATAACTTTTACATTGGGGCCAACTTTGAAATCCACGAAATAAAATCAGCTGTTTCATACATTTCAATGTTAGTCCGTTAGTAAAGGTTGTTCAGTTTGATGGTCCCTATATACCATATTCTGGTTTAGCTATTAATTCTGTTACACGTTGTAAATCTCAAGAAGTGTAAAGCAAAAATGGTCATTTAAATAGCTGTTAAAACAGTTTCGCGGTGCCTGCTTCGTTTACACCATCCTGTCGCCATGTCTCTCTGGTACCGTTTTAACGGCCAACACCGGCAAAAGACTATTAATTATAAAGCCTTAACATTGCTCGGTTAAACTGATTTACAGAAGCTTTATTAATTTATCTAAATTGTATGGAAACTGAAACATTTATGACGCAGTAAAGTAAAATTAAATAATCATGAAATATTGTTTACGTTTTGACTATGAGGCTATAAAGCTCATATCAAATCGTCAACTGTGTGAAACATAGCCTATATTTTTAAATTATATTTTAGCTTTTTTTCAAGTTGTAACCTTATTTAAACATTCTTCACGAACTGCATGCAAAGGCCATGGCCTTAAGTTATAGCAAAAAGGTTACATAACCTATAAAGAGTTCTTATTAGGCAGGTGTGTGTCGGTCATTAGCTCGCTTTTATTTTTTTAAAGCAAAAGAACCAACAGCTGAATTCCTTAGACGTTGTCATAGAGTTTCAAAGCGTTAGAACTGACTTTTAATGGCATTCCTGAAATACCTTTTTTGCTCTGTTCACCTGTTAATAAGATGAAGTAAGTAATAAATATTAAAGTGTATTTTAAATTCAATGGGGTACTAAATTTAATTAGATAGGTAGGTAAAAGATGACCATTGAATAGGGAGAAAAAATAATGTGTTATGTTTTTTTTATGCTACTGAAACACGATATATAACACGTTTTACAGACGCTCAACTGTCAAAATCTATGGTCTTTTGACAGTTAAACGTGATTAATCGCTAGAATATCATATCGCGTTTCGGTGCTCATGCTAGTAGGGCAATATGATTATATTCAAACTTAACTTTAGAATAGCAACTACATAAGTTGCTATTCTAACGTGCAACGGACGGAAACATAATTATTCAAAACTTTTCACGAAACTTTTTTTAAGCATCAACTTTTTTTTAATTTAGTTTGCTGAACAAGTGAAATCGCAATTGATTAAAAATTAAGTGCACGTCCGCAAGTCACCTAATTAACGCTAATTGTCAAATTACATGCATGAAGTGTTCTGTTTTTATTCATTAAAATGATTACCACGGTTCAGTAATAGCTTTGTGAAAATTTATAAGAGTTACGGACATTTCGGTCAAAATAATTTCGGACACTGTCCGAAATGACACTTTTTCATTTTTTACTTTTTCTCTGACAATTCGGATAGTCAAAGCGTATTTTGTTAAGTTTCAAAAACGCTCGTTTTTACAACTGACTGTACAAAAATTTGAAATAATTTGAACCGAATTGCCAAAAACAAACCCAATATAGTTATTGAAACTGCTCACAAAATTTCACGAGAATTGGTTGAGAAATGCGACCTGTAGAGGAAAACAGACGGACAGATATACGAAAGCATTTTTGCACAAGTGGAAACGAAGACGCTTCGATTACGCTTCGCGCTTCTTGCTCGGTCATTTTGTTACTATGGGATTTTTGTGCAGATAAAGTCAAGAGCGGGAGTCACCCAAATAATAAAAAGTCAAGTTGAAATTGAAACTTATCTTGCGAAAATACCGTCTTTTACAATATGTAAGTACATAGTAATAGCTAGGTACTTACTATTAGTTATTCTATGGTATTCTGGTACTAACTATTAAGTTAGTATTCTTTGTGTAAAGGAGTTGGTGCTATTCTAGTCAACTAGACGCACGCAGAAAAATAATAAGACGCCATGATAACAAGATATACATATTACAAGAGTATTTAATGTAACTAATTTCAAAAATAAATCATTGCCTATTAAGACTTATTCAAGGGCAATCCACATCCTACACACAGTCAAATAAGTATCAAATATTAACCCTTAACCAGGCCTCGGACAAATCCTGTAGTAATGTTGATTTTTTTTATAGATTTATATGAGTAATAACGTTTAGTTTGAGTTTTCATCAATTATATTTAGACATTTACCTAAAAACCTTAAAAAAAACATGTGGGAAAACATAATTCCATTGCCGGTCTCAAAGTTGACTTTTATATCTATATATAAAATCTATATATCTATATATATATAATCTATATATCTATATATATATATAATATAAATAATCTATATATATATATATATAATATATATATAATCTATATATCTATATATATATATAATGAAACCCGCGGCAAAAAGCTAGTACAAAATAAAGATTTAATTTTACCGGGCAATGGACATATAACTCCCACAATAATTAGGTCTTGACAGGCTAAGGTCATATGTTTTCCCACATGTTTTATTTTGTTATTATTATGATATTGTGTTATTATCATGGTATAAATTATGCACATATCACTAGAAAAACTCAAATACTACAACATATCAAAAAATTGCACGACTTACCTTTCTCCGGTTCGCCATTAGAAATAAAATTGGTTGCACTTTTCATAAAAACAACGGTTTCACGGGCGACTATAGAAAAAATGGCCGTAAAAGTGACATTTGCGTTCCGTTCCAAAATTTTTTTTGTGTGACCATAGGTTATATTTCTATTTTGGCGTTTTTGACAGTTTGTGGTAGATACTTTACCAAAACCTGGTAAAAACCTTCAAAAATCGATGTGGGAGACGTTCAACCCATAGCCTGGTTAAGGGTTAAGCTATTAAAGAACCGGTACTAAATTACGTCTAGGTATACAGGGTGTACCAAAACTTTGCCACACGGAGGGAAAGTACCTTAAATATACTGGAAAATTTACTAAAAGAAGACTTCATTTTGTTTTTAAAAATAATTGGAACAGTTTTCAAAGATTTTTGAAAAATCGCCTGCCTTAACCAGTAATCGAACCCACCAAAAACTTTATTTATTATCACATCACATTATACCAATCGAAAGGGTTACTCATAAGGAAGGTGACACAGTATCTTAAACAAAAGGAAGACCATGAAATTTAACACTTAAATTTTAATTATTACGAATTGTATCAATTTGTATCGAAAAATGAAGTTTTCTCTCAGTAAAATTTCTTATCTTCAATATTTAAGGTACTTTCCCTCCGTGTGGCAAAGTTTTGGGACACCCTGTGTAAATATAAATCTCTAAGCTGTTTGGAACTGTGAAATAGATCAGTATCTTTAGAACAGTAATACCTGTCGCTTGTTTAATTCTTAAAACAAATGTTCTATTTTAGATAACAATTTAGAAATATAACAAAGGAAAGATAAAACAAAATACCAATAATTTTGATTCATCAAAAGTTTTAATTGTGTTGACTTTAGATTATATTAATTGGTATTGATGCAAGATATTGATCGGTGACTATTGAACAAACAGTAAAACAGACAATTTAAGATAGAAATTAGTATTATTCGAGTTGTTATGATGTTAAAGGTAGGATAATTAAATTCAGCATAATAGGTATGAGATCAAAGTTCTTATTTGTCATTATATTAAAACTATCATTACAGAATAGATTTTTCTTTTAATATTTCTAACTAGCTAACAAAAAAAATTGATTAGTATGAAATGGCAATGCAAGCTAGTTTATTTTTTAAAATTTCTATTTCAGATAAGAGAAAATAACGTGAAAGACAATAACCAATTTAACGTTTCTTTATTTCATCAAAAGTTGTTTATATATGAAATAAGATTTATTATTAAAGTACCTCGCCACTTCTATTATTTAAAATATTCATCAATTGCTTGATATTATATATAATGACCATCATAGACAACTATCAATAGTAAAAAATCATTATTATAGTTTTCTAAATTTACAAAAAAATACCTACTTTAATAGTAACTCATCTTTTTGTCAGCAGAAATTACAACTTTATTTGTTTTAACTTAGCCAAAACTTATTTTTTTTGCTCAACCTAAGGGGCAAACGTTATCAGTTTTTTTAAAACATTAACGTTCATGGTTGTTAAATAAATTAAGAAAATGTTAGTATGGAAAATGCAACTTCCTTAAAATTCTCCAATGCCAATTTCACAAGTAAAGACCTAATATTAAAACTACCATCATCAGAGAAGATATGTCTTTTAGTATTCCTAATTAGTTTTATCTCCCTGTGTAATTCTGCGGCAAAAGTCACAAGTTACAAATCTTGAATTTATACAACCAGTTCAATTTTTAGCCATAAAAGGTGATCAATAATAAAACGATTGCTTAAACTGACATCAGTCAAAATGTTTCCTTATGATAATAATACGAAAAGAACAACTTAATCATAGTTGATACCAAGCGATTTTTTTACGTTGATATAAAGATCAATTTAATACATCAATTAATTGCTACCGGTATCAAACAAGGTGTAGTAATTTTAATCGTTTTATTTGGACGTGCCCATAAAATGTATTAGTACTTGGAATATGCAAAGGTGTTTCCATATTGAATTTGTTTGAAGGTAAAAGTCATCGACATAATATAGTCGTTTATATTACAACACCGCGTAAGTCAATTTAGTCAACTTTTCAGAAGAGACAAAAAACATTGCTGTTTATGTAAAAATTATATTAGTGCTCAAGTACGAATACTGATCACAGAAATAACAGTAAATTTTAGTAAGTTGATTGATTTCTTCGAAATATTATTGCTTAGAATCTAATTCTTACCTCTTTTTGCGACTTACGCGGTGTCACATTTTTTTAAAATCGTGTTCTTATTGGTGGAAAAATATAAATTGCTATTGGGCAATTATATTTTTCCATATACTCGTAGATCGAAGTATCAATATCAATATACTCGTAGATCGAAGCGCGCGAAAAAGCTTTTCTAATAAAATCAAAATATGACAACCGCCAAAAATCGACTTGCGCATTGTTGTTAAATAAATGACGATATGGTTATTGGCTTATAAGATCTGGGGGCACGGTAGTGTCCCCACCAAGACTCAAAGCGAAGCTCAAGGGCACTACCTACCTTTTCTCGAAGCGCTTCATCGTTTTTTTGAACCCTCATATCTTGGGTTTGGAGTAGACCAGATAAACAAAATTCTCAGGATATGATGTCAGTAGTAAATTTATTAAACATAATTGTATAGCTCTTATAATATAGATTTTATTGATACCTAAAAACCCCGATTTCGTCACTGACTCACTCATGATCATCAAAACTCATGAGGTACTTCCTGAAGTCCTAGAAAGCTCAAATTTGGTATGTAAGCTAGTATTAGTACACAAACAACAAAAAAAAGTGAAATTGAACTTTAACCCCCCAACCGCTTAAGCAATGCACGCTTCCAAAACGGTTATATTATTATTATTATTTGTACAATAATAATGTGCCCCTTTGCCCCATCATAGGGACACAAGTCAGATGCAGGAATGCATTGTTTGTAGAAAATCCAATGCTATAACTTAAACACATGAGTCTAATAACTGTTTCTCACAAACATGTAGTCGATTGTACAAGCACTATATAGCCCCGTTATCTACGCAATTTCAACGTAGCTGAGAATTTCCTCCACTATAAGCCATATCAACCCATCTTAGCAGGTGAAATGTGCAGGAAAGTCTAAATTACACTTTATTTTTATTACTTGAAGGTGGACTATTGTAGTGTTTTATGTCGCAGCTGATATAAGACATGTGCAATCATGTTTGATTTATTAGAAAAGGCTATCAATCAATGCACTTTTTTTTTACGCACACTGACAAACCATTCACTGTCGTTTATGAGACGTAACAATTTCATTTTATTTTTTGAGTGCAATTGATCGAGCGATAAAAATTAGAATCACTCAAACAGATTTATGTTCTATATCTTATATCATAAAGAAGTGTCTATTAATTAACATATTTTAATTGGTAACAAAAGTACACGAAAAGGAGTGCCGTGCGTCAGGTCCTTGTGCGATTGGCTATAAATTATCAAAAAGTAATTTTATCAAAAGTTGTTTTTGGGTTTTGATTATTTATATGAATAGATAGAGCGTGGCTCTTTTAAGGTATTTCATCAAGACAACATTTTTACGAGTAGGTTAATGTGTATTATTAACCTCACCACGTAATAAAAATTATAACCGCAAAATATCACCCAACTAATTGGGTGTTTTTTTTTTCTAAGCGTTTGTAGCTTCAATTGTCTATCTGGATTCTTGAATCAAAGTGTTTGGGATGGATTGCTAAATTATAAATGTTGAAACTTTCTTGACTCCCGACTATATTTTATTTTGATACTATCTGATGTGCTAATTGTCGTCAATATTAGCCTGGTAGAAGGTACAACAGTTATAAATCCGCGTCATTCACGCGTGGTAGGTAAGAAATTAATAACACAATTTGTCAGTTCTATTTTGAAGATTTTACCATCAGTCTCTGAAGCAGGTATATTGCGATTGTGAGTTTAAAATGCCACTAATACACTGCTCATAGAACTATCTTAATTTCACAACCGTGATAATACTATAAGTTCATATAGTATGCCGCTTTTAATGTTAGGTACTGAGGCGTTTATTACTATTGATCAATAAACAACTTTTACCAAATTGAAATTAATGCAGCGTAAAAATAGTTTTACAATCTGATTGATCTAGATAAACAAGTGTCTAAGGCCTACGCTCTTATCTAATTATAATTGTCGTGTAGTCTTGTATTTTCTGGGTTATATAGTTGACGTAACTGTTATACTTGATCCTGTTTTATTTTGAGTTTTTGCACTGGACACAGCCACTTAGAAAGTGTACAGTTAAGCAGGTAGAAAGTAAAGGCCTGGGCACACCGGCTGCGTAGACATGCGCGTAGACACGCGCGTAGTGACGCGCAGCAAAGATACATGCGTGTTCGGTGTGACGTCCAATAGGGAACGCCATTGATTGAGTACAACGTCACGAGCTGTAATGCGTAGGGTTAAGTGAAAACCCACGACATCAACGCTCAAGCGACCGAAATAACAGATTCTCCATAAGGAATTGGCGAATCAGGAGTTAGCAAATCAGGAATTGGCGAATCAAGAGTTGGCGAATCAGGAATTGGCGAAAAAGGAAGTCGGCGAATGTGGACACCCCCACGCAAGCGGTGTGCCATATCTCATAATGTTTCAGACATTGCAACGTCATGGTTCCTACGTCTACGTGCACGCTTACGCATCCGGTGTGTTTCGCACTTAAATTACAGAATACTTTTCGTAAAAAGAGGAACATAATTAAAATGCATATGTATGCATATATGTATGTATATGTTACCGGCAATGTGTATAATCCGACATTGTATACAATGCCTAGGCATTGTATACAATGCCTAAAACGATCAGGCAATGTATGAAATATAATTCATTTTATACTTTGCCTAAGCATTGTATACAATGCCTGCTGGTCCACCGGCAATGTGTAAAATAAGTATATTTCTGTTGTCTGTTATAAAAAAATACGCGGGACCTACAGGAGTGAAGCAGGTTCGATTCCAAACTCAAATTTCTGTTGTCTGTTATAAAAAAATAACCTCGAAATTTAAGGCTCACGCTCCGCTGCGGTCCGCGCTCGCCTTAAATTTCTAACCTATACGCGGGACCTACAGGAGTAAAACAGGTTCGATTCCAAAGAGCCCCCCTCGAGCCCCCCTCGTGCCCCCCTCGAGCCCCCCTCGTGCCCCCCTCGAGCCCCCTCGAGCCCCCCTCGAGCCCCTCTCGAGCCCCCCTCGAGCCACCCTCGAGCCCCCCTCGAGCCCCCCTCGAGCCCCCTCGAGCCCCCCTCGAGCCCCCCATCGAACCCTCCTCGAGCTTTCTCCGAGCCCCCCCTCGAGCTTTCCTCAAGCCCCCCCCCCCCTCGAGCTTTCCCCAAGCCCCCCTCGATCCCCCCTCGAATCTATTCTCGAAAATCTTTTTATTATACACATTGCCGGTGGACCAGCAGGCATTCTATACAATGCCTAGTCATTGTATACACTGCCTAGGTAATGTGTGAAATAGATATCAATATTCATTATATTTCATACATTGCCTAAAAGGGCCAGGCATTGTATACAATGCCTAGGCATTGTATACAATGCCTGCATTTCATACATTGCCGGTAACATATATATATATATATATATATATATATATATATATATATATATGCATATGTATGTATGCATATGTATGCATTTTAATTATGTTAAAAAATATGTACTTCTTTTAGGGCTAACATAAAACTGAAATAATGATTATTGTGATTGTGAAAAACGAGCTTCACATACTTGAAAAGAGGGAAAAGTTTAAAGATTTTTATCTATTTTACTTAGGATAATAACACCTAGAAGCCGAGTCCTTGTATGTAAAGTGAGGCAAAAAAAATCTGAACCAATAGCTGTAATAATTATTACCAGGAAATTAGTATGAAATACTTACAATCTTTTAAATACTTACTTAATTACTATTTTGCTAGTTAAAAGTTAGAATTTAATTTGTCTCGCGCAGCTACGTTACGTAAAATTAATTAGTGTCTTAAAATATCGCTAGAGAAATTTATAATTTATTTGCTCGTAAATGTCAATGAATTGGAATTTTATATGTTAATTTATGCATACGAGAACGATAGATCCTTCTTGTGTTAGTGCTAACGTGACAAGAAAGTGAAAATACTGACAACGAAGTATGTAAATAAACTTAGAATTATCCTGTGCAACTTAAGAGTTAGTATTACTTATTAGGTCTTTACCTATGAAATTTTTATTGGATAATTTATAGGGTTCCGTACCCGAAGGGGCCAAATGGAGCTTTATTGCTGTCACTCATGTGTCCGTCTGTCTGTCGTTTGTTACAAAGCTCTAGCAGCTAAACCGTCGAAGCTACAGTCTTTATACTTGCACCAAAGGTGTTGTGGTGGTCCCCGCGGCTACGCGTCGGTTGTCTGCTGTTAATGACCAATCTGTATGTGATACTTATTGTATCTGCTTTGATCGTCTAGTGGTTTTATTTGATTATTTTATCCCAAAATATAGCTCAGTTTAAACAAATGTACCTTTTAACAAACTCGTCTGGAAAGGATGATATTGTATATCTCTCTGATAATGGCTTGAGGTGCGATAATAATTATTCGGTTAATAAATGAGAACAATGATTTTGATACGCGTTTGGATTCAATCAGAGCATCTATTCAGATGAGATCCTGCCAATTCTAACTGATTTTTGACAATTCTCGTTAGACGGATGTCAATAATTCGCTGTCCTTATCACCCTTTTTATTATTTGATTGGAGGAGATTAACTGACTCCTCTTCTTTTTAAAACAGGTGGCCACCTTAGGGTTGATGGACTAGCGCGAGCTCTTAAATTCTTCCTATGCTATTTCTACGTTGACCCCAATGAAAGTCACACTCTGTACCATTTGAATCCAAACAGCGTGTTTCTGATTTAGAATAAACTAAATGAATACTAATTATTACTTTATGAATCACAACCTCTAGCCTAAATTCAATTATAGTGTCAAAGATTTATGACAACTTCATAAATAATTCATGTTGAATGAATGACATTTCATCTAGATATATAATGTGCTCTAAAGGAGAGTCTTATTTAAGCTGAATTTGGTATCAATTAACAGGGCTATCAATTTAAAACCCATAAAATTCTAAGTTCTGTTCGAAAGAACTGTGATAGCTTTTACTCTATCTATAAACATGTACCAAGTATTTTTCAAGTGTCATGACACTGTAAATCAAATTCAAAGTAAGAAAATCTAATTTTGTCCATTACCCAACAGACAAAATAAAGTATCAATCATCGAAGACGACACTAGTATATTAAGTTAATGATATCTACAAAAGGTATTAAACTCTATCTTTGGAAAATAGTTATTGCAAATAATTCTTCAGTGAAAACGGGTGCCTATAATTGGGAAAATAAATATGAATACAGAATAATTGTTTAGAGTCATTTATTATTGGCAATGTTTGGTTTTGGTATTTGTTTGATTATTTGTTTGTTCAAGAAAATTACTTTAATTGGTTTTGATTTAGTTGATTTGACTGTTAAGTTATTTTAATTATTTAATAAAAGGGTTTAATTTAGAGGTTTTGATTATTTTTGAAATTATCTGATGATTATGGATTATTATAAATATGTTTTAATTTGAAATTGTTTTGATTGTCTGGTCAATTTAAAAGGAATGATTTAGTTATTTGAACAATTAATAAAATGGCTCTAATAAAAACTTTTATCGAAACTGAATTTGTTTAATTCCCACGCTAGTAGGTAATTAAACCTTCGCACTGCTCACTACAGCTTTTGAATCGAGGAAAGCGCGCGAAGTCACAAAAAACCTCGTTTCGGCTGATAAAACTACTAATTTAAACAATAAACATGAGTACAAAGAGTGAAATATAACCTAGCGTATCTATTTTAGACCTTTAGCTATGTGAGATCGATGCACATCAATTAATTTATTTATTTACTTAACACAATTTATAAATGAGAAGTCTAAAATAGATATGTGTTTTATACATAATTCTTATTTCTATTTACTTAACTTATATTTCTGCAGTAAGGAGCTCCTTGTAATTCAACAATGAAACTTTAATTAATTTATTAATATGGATCCAAACTATTTGTAATTTATAATTCGAAGGGACGCTTTATTTCTCACAACAATTTATATAATCGACCCAAAAAGACGTCTGCACTCCACACTCGTCCTTCGCTAATCCCCCACCTTTTCAAATATCTCTATACAATTGTTAACAACAATAGAATTACAACTACTTAATTCTAATACGCTCTTCCTGTTATGAAGATAGAGTCCAATTTCTTCTTAACTCGCTTTCAATACACATTGTAAACCACATCCTTAATGCTGCGACGCGCTGTTTGATTGGCTTGTCCTTGATTTTGGTTTCAGTTTCCACCCAATAGATAGCGTTACTTGTCCAAAATATGCCTCGAATTGTTTCCAACATTCAATTTAGAATGTCTTCAGTCATCATCTGATTAAACCTGAAAACTAAAAGGTATTTGCGTAGAAACTGCATTTTTAGGTTTCGAAAATAACTAAGGAGATGTGGAATTATCTCCGTAGTCTTTATCCATCAGAACTGAAGGTCCAAGTTTGCTCAGCAAACGAAGTTCAGTTATCACATCCCTGTTCTCGTGTTGGCATTTTTTTATATACGTTTGGGTCAGCTATGCGCGTTATAAGCAAATGTTGCAAAAACTATACTCGCAGAAAAAACTCATCTTCAATTTCAAAGATGTGGAATATTTTTTTAACGATATTTACGAGCTAAAATGTCAACCGAATAGAAATTTATTGTCCCTTTTCAAGTGTCAAAAAAAAAAGGAGATTTGAGTTACATTACTTTGCAACGAATTTCTAAGACGTTTTTTAATGGTAGCCACATGTTGAAATGTTTGGCGATGTTTTCAGAACTATAGATTTTTTTCTTGTCGTGTATGGCCTATGGTCCATTACACACCCCCCCCAGATTCTGTTACGTTATTGAAAATTTTAGTAACATAATCTTTTCTCGAAGATTTGGTTTTATTTCAACCAAATCTCTATAAACTGTTAGACAACAATAAAAAAAAACTTCTGTAAGTTCGCCTTTCTAACTATTCCGACGGCCACAATAAAATGACCTTCTTTTATGCAATGCGCTTTAAGGTTCCGACACAAAAAAAAAATCCGAGAACCCTCGCCTCTATTTTTCTCTTTTTCGGACATCTGTCTGAAAAACCTTTAGTAGGTACTTATTTTATTGCTTCCTAGTAGGTATTCAAAGTAATACCTACAAAATTGTTAAGCATTACCTACTACATTACTGCTTTCATAATATTAGGTCTGCGCATAATAATGTATAAACATTGCCACAAAATTTAACTTTGAATTTTATTAAGTACTATGTATGCCTTGTTTTAACGATTTCAATACAATGCAATAAGATGTAAAATCTCGTAACTCAACTCGTTATTATATTTATTGTTTTGAATTATTTAAACGTTTTAATTTGACGTAGTGTTTTATTTTAATTGGTTTGGTTGGTTTTTTCTTTACTATTTATACCTAACTTCGGAACCCTCAATCGTTCTTATAAGCTTTTCCTCAGACCTTCTAGTACTTAATTTCGTCACATTTATCATCCGTTGATTCTGTTACGTTTTATCTAAACGATAGTTCATATGTCAGTCATACGCTCAAAACTAACCTTTGAAAAAAAAACCTAAAATTACATTTCATTTCAATCAATGAAATTTAAACCATTTAATTGTCATTGTTTTATTAACAAAAATTCTCTTATCACTTCCTAAAGAAACATCTTTCTACCACTGTAAATATTATTCAACTAATTATTTATTGCAGACAATAATGCCTATTGTTTAGTTAATTCTTGAATTATCAAAATGTTATATTAATATGCAACTTAGTTTGATGTTTTTACCGAATTTACTTTTTGTTAGATTATAAATTGATTGATATAATTATCACTTTACCCCTTTTAAACCAGATAGGTACTACTATATTTTATGGACAGAAAATATCTTCATTAAAACCGAAGTCTTATAAGACTAAACATATTGTATAGTAAATAATTGGAATCACTCTTTGTTTATCGCGATTTAACACTGCAAGCTTTGCATAAAGCTTTTCCAAGCTGTCCTTTGTTCAATGTAGGTTTTCATTGTATAGGTACTTCCACTGAATTAAAATAAACTTATATTAATGTTTATATTTTTATATACTATAATGTAAAGTATTGAATCACCACATTATGACACCATATCTCTTCTCAAACCGGGGTTCGAACCCGTGACCATTTATAAATGTTTTTCACTAAACTATTGAGTCACTTCGCAATCTCGTGTTTCTTTCCCTTTGTTAATATCACCATACCTAGAAGAGATCGCTTTTAGCGTTAAGTCCAAACTGTTTTACCGCTCGACTAAGTCTTATTATAAAATATTAATTTTCCTATCTTCTAAAATAAGTCTTAAAAATTAAAATGTCCTTACATCTTGTTTAAAGATGTCTAATTGTCACATCTATTTAATATGCTCTAGACAACTACTCATCTGTTAAGCTTTATGAGTTTTCGCTGATGTCACTAAACTCTCATTTACCACTTCCTTACGTATGTAATAATTCACCTGATTCGAACATGTGTGCGAACTCCAAAATCATCTTAATTTCCATTTGTAATTAAAATACGAATTTGCACTTAAATTATAATCAGACAAGACAGACAAAAACTAAACTTATTTCCACTCCATATACTTATACGTACTGAAATTGCGACCTTATGTTTTCCTTTTTTCCGTCCTTAATAATTTTGCAATAATCAAATCAATCAGATTTGATTTTTTTTGATCTCCTTTCCATTCTTTCCAACTGGTTATTAATTTATCCAATGACGATTAACCCCATAATTTGAAATTGCAAAATCTATTTTCACTCTGTAGCTAGATATCGTAAATGACTAAACTTAGATTACTTTTATCTATTATTTGATCAATATACTTGATTCGAAGAAGTAATGTTGTGCTTTGGCCTAGTGTATAATATAGCTTAAAGTACTAAATTATTGATTCAATTTCTCAATCGGCAATCAAAATATTATGTGAATTCTGAATCTAATAGAATCTTTCATTTCCAATTCAAAATGAATATGAAATAACCATGTCTATTTTTAAATAACTAATTTTAGGTATGATAGAATACTCTAAGTATAACTTTCCATTTCATAGCAATGCAAAACCCCCATGAGGTTTTCTTAACAATTCACTGTTACTAATTGAATAGTAACATAACCGAGATACCAAATATCGGCACGTTTTGTTCTTTCTTAGAAAAATGTATTTCGTTGGTTTTATGACCTCCACTGTAAACTATTACTGCGTGTTTATTGAAGTCTCCTTTTGTTCATCTTTTCTATTGAAATATTTATTTAAACAAAGAATCTTTTTAAAAGAAACGACTGGTTATTGTTATTGCCGGTCAGTCTTGAAAAAGGTCGTCTCGCACATTTTTTTTTCTTTGTTCCCCAACCATCTGCATCGCAACGCAAGTATGGTAAATTTTAGCCTGAGGATTTTTTGTTGCTTGTTTCAACCTTTTGAAAACAAAAAAAAATATTTGACCTGCGTCATCCTATACCTTAAAGTCAATTCCTTGTAGATATTTTTTCGAATTTCTTAAATTGGGTTCAGATTTCTATCTTAATATATCCTATTCCTAAGTTAAATTTAGATTTCATGTAAGTACACATTGATAAATTCATACACCTGTATGAATAATTTTACTCGTTTCTCGTTCATAATAATAGTACTAAAATGAAGTGTATCCGTCCTTAACCATTTGCCTCGGACAAATCGGTATTATGTAATAAAATTAATTCAAGCTATTAATTAGATCGACTTAGTCTTTCTCATCTAATACTATTGTAACTCAATTAACTAAATTGAATCAAATGTATAACTTATTCATCTCACCTCAAATCGAATGAAGTCAAGATTCATTTCCTAAATAAAATAAAAATTGATAATATCCATTGTTGACGGTATAACTGTTGCTTACAATATATGAACCTTCTCAACTACTAATCTTACCTTAGTTTAAAACTACACTAAGTAATATACTTCGATTTTAATAAAGATAAACATCTGGTCAATAACTCATACGAATATCAAAATAAAGCATAAGCTTTACAATTTTATTTTATTCCAATGATATATGATTTAAATATAATTTGAATTTTGATCGTACTTAAATTTTGTATTTCTGTTTATAACATTACGTTTCAACTTATAAAATGTTGTTTTTATAAATGTCGTTTGTTCCGTATGTCTTCGTATTGTTTAAATTTTCCTAAATGACTAATTAGCCGCACAACTACCTGCCTAATTTAGTAATACTCTAATGAACTAACAGACCTACTATCCTAAAATTGTACGCAAATCTAACGCTTCGATTTACTTTAAACTTTCCCGCTAATAATCCGTTGTTATTGAACTATACTCCGCTAACAACCGTCTTCGTCGTATACCTACGCCTACCTACCTATCTATACCTACCTAAAATCTTTCGCGCCTATCTCAAATCCTAAAAAATGCCGCTGCCTTTCTTTCGCGTCGCGTCAAAACATTCGAACCGTAATAATTTTTTTCTAACGCTTTGCCTACAACTGTAATAAAATAATTTCTAAAACGTTATTGTGTTGGACTAACAAAGAATATTGTTTTAGGTACCGAACGAAACACAATGCAACAATGATAACTTGAACTTCGCTGCCTGTAAAAGTACAAAATAAAAATATTTCCATGCACAAAAGACAAAACTAGAATGAATTTCAAACAAATTGCAGGGTGAAATTTGTCGACAGTTATAATATGATAATTATGGGTATTAATCACAAATAGGAAGTTAGTAATTTCTCCTCTTCCAAAGGTTTAGAATAAACATATTCTTATTTAATTGTCAAGATATTTAGAATTATAGAATTAGTATTCAAAATTTCAGTCTGCAATGTTTGATAAAATTTTAATATAAATAATAATAATAAAAATATGCTGAAATATAATATTGGGATATGATATAAAGTTTCTACGTTGTGTAATTATTTTAAGGTTCGATTCCTAGTTGCGTTTGCTATAAGTGAACACAAAATCTAAGAATCTTGGTCACCGAGCACCATGTGTGGTGGTCCCCGCGGCTACGCGTCGGTTGTCTGCTGTTAATGACCAATCTGTATGTGATACTTATTGTATCTGCTTTGATCGTCTAGTGGTTTTATTTGATTATTTTATCCCAAAATATAGCTCAGTTTAAACAAATGTACCTTTTAACAAACTCGTCTGGAAAGGATGATATTGTATATCTCTCTGATAATGGCTTGAGGTGCGATAATAATTATTCGGTTAATAAATGAGAACAATGATTTTGATACGCGTTTGGATTCAATCAGAGCATCTATTCAGATGAGATCCTGCCAATTCTAACTGATTTTTGACAATTCTCGTTAGACGGATGTCAATAATTCGCTGTCCTTATCACCCTTTTTATTATTTGATTGGAGGAGATTAACTGACTCCTCTTCTTTTTAAAACAGGTGGCCACCTTAGGGTTGATGGACTAGCGCGAGCTCTTAAATTCTTCCTATGCTATTTCTACGTTGACCCCAATGAAAGTCACACTCTGTACCATTTGAATCCAAACAGCGTGTTTCTGATTTAGAATAAACTAAATGAATACTAATTATTACTTTATGAATCACAACCTCTAGCCTAAATTCAATTATAGTGTCAAAGATTTATGACAACTTCATAAATAATTCATGTTGAATGAATGACATTTCATCTAGATATATAATGTGCTCTAAAGGAGAGTCTTATTTAAGCTGAATTTGGTATCAATTAACAGGGCTATCAATTTAAAACCCATAAAATTCTAAGTTCTGTTCGAAAGAACTGTGATAGCTTTTACTCTATCTATAAACATGTACCAAGTATTTTTCAAGTGTCATGACACTGTAAATCAAATTCAAAGTAAGAAAATCTAATTTTGTCCATTACCCAACAGACAAAATAAAGTATCAATCATCGAAGACGACACTAGTATATTAAGTTAATGATATCTACAAAAGGTATTAAACTCTATCTTTGGAAAATAGTTATTGCAAATAATTCTTCAGTGAAAACGGGTGCCTATAATTGGGAAAATAAATATGAATACAGAATAATTGTTTAGAGTCATTTATTATTGGCAATGTTTGGTTTTGGTATTTGTTTGATTATTTGTTTGTTCAAGAAAATTACTTTAATTGGTTTTGATTTAGTTGATTTGACTGTTAAGTTATTTTAATTATTTAATAAAAGGGTTTAATTTAGAGGTTTTGATTATTTTTGAAATTATCTGATGATTATGGATTATTATAAATATGTTTTAATTTGAAATTGTTTTGATTGTCTGGTCAATTTAAAAGGAATGATTTAGTTATTTGAACAATTAATAAAATGGCTCTAATAAAAACTTTTATCGAAACTGAATTTGTTTAATTCCCACGCTAGTAGGTAATTAAACCTTCGCACTGCTCACTACAGCTTTTGAATCGAGGAAAGCGCGCGAAGTCACAAAAAACCTCGTTTCGGCTGATAAAACTACTAATTTAAACAATAAACATGAGTACAAAGAGTGAAATATAACCTAGCGTATCTATTTTAGACCTTTAGCTATGTGAGATCGATGCACATCAATTAATTTATTTATTTACTTAACACAATTTATAAATGAGAAGTCTAAAATAGATATGTGTTTTATACATAATTCTTATTTCTATTTACTTAACTTATATTTCTGCAGTAAGGAGCTCCTTGTAATTCAACAATGAAACTTTAATTAATTTATTAATATGGATCCAAACTATTTGTAATTTATAATTCGAAGGGACGCTTTATTTCTCACAACAATTTATATAATCGACCCAAAAAGACGTCTGCACTCCACACTCGTCCTTCGCTAATCCCCCACCTTTTCAAATATCTCTATACAATTGTTAACAACAATAGAATTACAACTACTTAATTCTAATACGCTCTTCCTGTTATGAAGATAGAGTCCAATTTCTTCTTAACTCGCTTTCAATACACATTGTAAACCACATCCTTAATGCTGCGACGCGCTGTTTGATTGGCTTGTCCTTGATTTTGGTTTCAGTTTCCACCCAATAGATAGCGTTACTTGTCCAAAATATGCCTCGAATTGTTTCCAACATTCAATTTAGAATGTCTTCAGTCATCATCTGATTAAACCTGAAAACTAAAAGGTATTTGCGTAGAAACTGCATTTTTAGGTTTCGAAAATAACTAAGGAGATGTGGAATTATCTCCGTAGTCTTTATCCATCAGAACTGAAGGTCCAAGTTTGCTCAGCAAACGAAGTTCAGTTATCACATCCCTGTTCTCGTGTTGGCATTTTTTTATATACGTTTGGGTCAGCTATGCGCGTTATAAGCAAATGTTGCAAAAACTATACTCGCAGAAAAAACTCATCTTCAATTTCAAAGATGTGGAATATTTTTTTAACGATATTTACGAGCTAAAATGTCAACCGAATAGAAATTTATTGTCCCTTTTCAAGTGTCAAAAAAAAAAGGAGATTTGAGTTACATTACTTTGCAACGAATTTCTAAGACGTTTTTTAATGGTAGCCACATGTTGAAATGTTTGGCGATGTTTTCAGAACTATAGATTTTTTTCTTGTCGTGTATGGCCTATGGTCCATTACAGTGTGTCAAGCCAACCTAACGCCAGGTAAAGTATAAAAAAATATTTTAAAATATTTTAGAGGGGGCTCGAATAAAAGTCAAGGGGGCGTGAAAAAACAATTAACTGAACGTGTGGGGTATCATTGTTTAGAACTTGTTACATGGCTTGACAAGCCGACAAAGTCAGCTCTTTTCCACAATTGTTTCCGAAGTATTTTTTAACTTCCTATTGACATATGAATTTAAAGAAATGGTTATTATGTTTATTTTCAATACGTATTATTAAGCAATAATGTACGTTTTACTAACAGATACCAAACTATATTGATATATCCAAATTTTTCTTGAAGTTATGAGTTCAGAAGTTTATGTTAAGTTTATGAGTTAGAAGTTATGAGGTTTTCATGGGAAATTTCATAGAAAAACGCCTAACATCAAGTCGCACGTGCTTATGACTAGTGTAAACGTTATAGAACATAAATAGTGACCTTATCCAATCTTATTTTATTTTTAGGTCACTGCTCTTTTTAGATCACAACACGGCTTTCGAAAATGAAATACAATGACGATCTTCTTTTGTTTTGATCATTTATAATTATAATATGTGAATTATAAATCACATAATCTTAAAAATGTCGCAATGAGGTTCTGTTATACCGCTATAGCACTGTCTGTCTTTTGTCTTTAATGCTTTAAGAAGATCGATCATTAGGAAGAAATCTTAAAGTGTTCATTGAGTTAGAAATTACTAAAACCTATTCGATGGGAGATTACCAGTCACAAACAATAGAACTGCAAGTATTTTAAATAAAATAAAATAATGGTAATTGTAATTTAAACTTCTAAATACAGATGAGACGAGAAAGTACTAACTCGCTTTTTTTTTAGTAGGCTGAGCTAATGGCGTTGCGGTAAGAATTTAATAAATATGATAAAGTACAAGTGATCTACCAGCAACCACATTCAAAAAAGGAAATAACAGGAAATTCACCAATGAAAGAAAGCTCTAATCAAATTAACGTCAAAAACGACGATTTATAAAGAATATCTCACATTCACAAAGTTATAAAATCAACCTCCGGATGTTGCTCAGTTTGCATCAAAAAGCATAACATCTAATTTATTTTGTTACGCAACGGTGCCATCCACTCATGTTTAATTCAACAATAACGGTTTCTTTGGACTTCCGAATTCTCGGAGAAAACGAAGTAGGTTTTTATGATAGTTATTATTAAAACTCTTTGTGAACTTTTTAGAGATATAATTAATAACTGTTTTACGTTTGCAAAAAAATAAAAAGGTTTTTTTTTAAATAATTTATATTTTACTAGCGGCCACCCGCGGTTCGACCCGCGTGGTTTTCGTTCTCGTGGGGATATCGGGATAAAAAGTATTTTATGTTTTGATCTAGGCTATCTACTATCTGTGTGCCAAATGCCAACCAAATCCGTTCAGTAGTTTTTGCGTGATTGAGGAACAAACATTCAAACCCACAAACTTTCACTATTATAATATTAGTAGGATTCGGCAAAGATAAGGTCTAATCATACAGAACCAATAAAAAACATGCGTTGTAGTTTTTCGGAAAAAAGTTATTAAGTCAGTTCCATTTTGTTATAGTTTCCAGTTTTCTTTAAGGTGGTCCATTTAACACGTATTACAGAACAAAAAATGGAGAAAAATTACTATGGTATGGCCATTAAATGCTTTAATAAGAGTGCTTGACAACCTTAACATATTTGACATGTAAAATATTAGCGTTAAACGTTAGAAAACACTTCTGTCAATCATTCTTTTCCTAAACAACTGTTGTTGGAAAGCCTTAAGGCATTTTGTGACACTAATGTGCCATTTAAGTGCTAAGAGATGTAAATTGCTACTAAATGGTGACATTTATCTATACATATTAAATATAAAAAACAAAAAAATTCTAATGTTTATGTTTGAAATTGTTACCTATTCGCTGGGTGCGAAGGTATAATAATCGATCGCAGCGCTCATGCTGGCAAAAAGTAAAAATAATGAAGGCTCTGTAATCTGTTTGAAAACGATATTTAATTGATTACTAGCGATACAGGAACAATTATATATATTTATTATCACTTAATCAAATTATTAAAGTAGCTTTATCCTCTTGTTTTACAAAATCTACAACTAAAAAAAGAAGTTAACAAACCCTAATATAACCAAAATAAAACACTCTTTTTGAATAGATCCTACTTGCCATATTTAATTTAAATGACCAAAAATGATTTCACAACACTTTGTCCACCCAAATCACAGTAATTTTGAAATTTACATTAATAACACAATATGTATAGTATTTTTTAATATTTTGTCATAATGCCGCCATTACATATCAAAACGTCAAAACTGTCAGGTCAGAGCCAACAAAGTTGCAACACGCTAGGTGGCGCTAAAAGCGTGCAGGGAGCCAATAAACAGCTTACATTATGAAATAGGTTACATCATCAATTAAAACAATAAAAACAATATTAAATATTATGACCGAATTATGAATAACTGTGAGGTACTTATGCTTGTTAGTTAATATATATGATAGTTATTATAAATAAGTAAAAATAAAGCCATACCGTTTCTGTTGACCCCTTTCTGAGTTACACTTTCTGTATATTAAATAGAAAGTTACTACTAACTACCCATACCAACTTATTTGACAAGTTTCATTCTTTTGAAAATAGAAACTGGGTGTTACTGTTAACCCGATGTAAATTAGCCATGAAAATCATTACGTGGAATCATAATTTCATGGTTTCTTATCGGTTCTAATGTTGATGACGGAATGTCGAAATATTTTCTATCGATTTCTAAAATTATTACTTTTTCCATAACAGTGGCGTTACAAATGTTACAATGGGAAATTCAGGACAGTAATAATGTCATAAACAAGTTAAAAAGCTTTTAGTAGTATTTGACAATTATTCATTAAAACCAGCCATATGAAAGATAGTTAAATTAATAACAATTGTAGTTAGTAAAGGTAAAGGTTTTTACTAAAATGCTTGATTAGTGAAATATCATTATTTTTTCTTATTTATACTGACGCACGTATTTTTTGTTATCTTTTTTCTGTTACAATTTTTCAGTTTGCTTACTTAAAAGTAAACCGCGTTTTTTTATAGTACAATTCATGCTTTCAAGTTAAAAAGAGGTACGGTAGAGGTATGTTGCGAATTAGTTACGTTAAACCATTTTTAAAATAACGAAATTTTTCCATCCATACAATTAGTTATCCGAGTAGTTTCACAGTTAAATATCAAGTTCATTACCACTTGCAAACACACCGAATGTTTAAAACGAGTTTACGATTAGAATAAAAAAGTTACTACTCTTTAATGCTTCCTTTTCACGGTCGTTGGTTACGAGCAACTACCGTAGGGTTAAGTCGTTGAAACCAATCAAAAGGTTGTTAAAGTAGATTATAACGTGTAGATAATAAGTGTAATGTAGGTACTTCGGTGATTGTTTTATTTAAAAACAACCAGATAGTTTATAATCTAGGTTTAAATATGGAGTAAGGCCGGGTTTCCACTCGCAAGAAAACATTTGCAAGAAGTGTCCCACAGCCTGTCACACAGGTAGCTTATAAATGCTTGACAATCTGTCACCATAGCATTTGCTATTAGTTAACACTTGTAAGCAGCTGTCTGACAGGCTGTGGGACACTTCTTGCAGAAGTATTCTTGCAGGTGCAAATGCGGCCTAAGTGTATAACTAAAACTAAACTGTGACACAAAACTGTAGGGGGCAGCCCCTTAAGGTTAGTTCAGACAGAACGGAAAAATGCCCAAACAATTTTCTGGCTTTATTCAAAATACGACCGTATTACAATTGTCTATAGCTGAAAATTGTATGAATACCGACGCATTGGTCTCGCGAATGCTCGCGACTAGTGAGCATGAGCATTGTTACGGTTATTGTAATACGGTCCTATTTTGAATGAAGCTAGAAAATTGCTCGGACATTTTTCTGTTCTGTCTGATCTGACCCTTACTCTCGACGAGATCGAGTTCACATCAGGATCAAATAAACGTCAAAAATCCTGTTATTTTGGTACATTGAAAACGGTTTCCATGGTTCCATAGTACCGTTTCGATTTGATTTTTACTCGATTTGAACTCAATCTGATCGTGTTAGAAAAGGAACTCCCCAGCCCCAGTCTGAGATAGAGTAAGAAAGACGAGCGCAACCAAACAAGTATCTATATAACTATCTTATTTCTTTTCTATCATACGCTCGGTAACTAGGATTTACTAGTATGATAAGAGGCTGTGTAAGTTGGCATGTGCAACACAGTGCATTGTTTAGTTAGAACGTTCCATTTTCAAATAACTTTACAATTCAAGCATAGGGTGAATGCTTCAATTGTAAAGTACACTTTACCATTCAAGCTTTGTAAAACTCCTTAGTGAACTAATTTTTTTTCTTATAAAATGACGAAATTTTTTGCTGAAAGAAAAACAATGAAAATGGCGGCATTTCATTTCAGTTCAAGCTATGCATAACTCCTTGGTCAAACAATTTTTTTTTTCATAAAATGAAAAGAAAACTTTTTACTGTAAATTTAAATAAATATTTTCTCTCTAATAAAAAAATCATTTTGTCATACCAATATAAATCTTTTATTTACCTCACATGAATGATGTAAAATAGAATGCTTACCTCGGTTGTAAGTAGCTATTACACCATCGAACTATTAGTTTAAATCTCAGGTGCACTCGATCCATTAGAGCCCTTTTCGAGCTGCGCTCGCACGGGCGGGTGCCAATTTGGATCTTGTTCTGTAAAAGCTCGATTACGTCCACAGATCACAATGTGTACTGAGATTACGTCCCTTGGGTAACAAACTACTATTAAAATGCATATTACATTTTATAAACTGTGCGATCTGCATGGATTTGAAATTGTATAAAAAATGCTGAAACAGGATTAAAAATGGAGGTCGATTTTAGAAACTAGTTGCTCTGTGACCCCGCGTTTGTGACATTTTTGATTATTTTTCGAAATAGTTGAAATATGTTTACTTTCCAAAAATTTTTGAATACAGAATGAGGGCTTTCACAATGACAAAAAACTATGGGCTTGATAGATGGCGTTGATAAAAATGTGTGTCAATGTGAGTTTTTACTAAGCTTCGAAAAGTATCAACAACATCTAGTTAATCAAATAGTCACTATTTTTAAGCGTCAAAGAGTATCAAATCAACACCATATAGTGAGGTGAATAGTTACAATTTTTATTTTTTAAAAGCCCTCATTGTTGACTATGAGGGCTTTTCAAAGTTTGAACTTGCTCCCAAAATTTCGCGTTCGCTCGGTTAAATGGAACATAAAAAAGTTCTCGAAATAATATCAAAATTTTAACTAGTGGCTCTGTGGGCTGTAGACGTCGTGTATGTGACATTTTTCGAATCATATTCATATCATCAATCATCATCGACATATCTCCGCCATTTTAGAAAATTACACACTGAATCAAATTCTATATAATTGCCGAATCTGCTTACAAACTTCACGAGAATCGGTTGAGAAATGCGACCTGTAGAAGAAAACAAATGGAAAGGGACGGACATGTGAAAACATTATTGCCAAAACTGAAACGGCGACTCTTCGCTTGCGATTCATGCTCACTCGGTCAATTATAATAATTCTAAAGACTTGTTTGTATGTGATTTATTTAATTTTTCAATAGGTTCTAGATCTTTGAAATAGCAAAATAAACTATTCTAAATATGGGGGCTGGTTCAAGTGTTATTTTTTAGCAAGAACATGTTTCTCTTCATAAAAACATCACATTATTTTAGTATCAGTTGGAAAAGATCTTTATTTCACATAACGCCGATATGAGAAGAAAGTCCTCTGCGAAGGCTTTCACGCTCATATCCGTCAAAACTTGAACTGTCATCTTAACGACCGAATAAATATGTAAATTGGGTTGTTATGAAGTATATGTATATTAGCAGAAATGTATAAAATATACACATACTTAATTTAAGCAATCACACAGAGTTTTATTTAGTCAAAACTATATGTTTAAGCAAGTTTTACATGTATTTTACATTAATTAATTACATAAGTAAATTAACAAACTATTATTCTACAAATATTATATTACACACACAAAATTAAATCAAAAACATTTTTTACAGACAATGTTTCAGAAATGACAAAAAAGTTAGTAAAAAAAAGTTTTAAAATGTCATCTTGCAAACATTTTCTTTTCTTAAAATCTGATCTCTAAGTCCTCAACTCAAATAGTATCATAAATATCAATAAAATAAAACCAAAATGGTTTAGCAGAACAAATACACCAATTTTTCAAAATTATCATCAGAAAGCGTTGACATCGTCACTACAATATTACTCACCTTAATTTTTCAACACCGTCTAAACCCACTCCATACCACAACACAGGCACTAAACCAAAAGATCCCCAGTCACAACTATTATCCCGAAAGAAAAAACTAACTTTTTTTTGCGACCACTTTTCCCGCGCAAACAGACGTGCGTACACGCCGACGTCTACTATGGAACTGGCGATGGGCGCTTGAACTTGCGAGTTTCAAGTTTACGGCCTTATTCTGAGTAGCTTTTTTCTGAGACAGCTACAGTTTACGTTTTTTTCACTTGTTTTTATTTTTCATGGGTCGTCAAATTCATATTTACTTACTTTGTTCTTTTTAGGGTTCCGAACCAAAATGGTAAAAAAAGGAACCCTTATGGTGTGACTCAGTCTGTCTGTCTGTCTGTCACAGCTGGATATCTCGAGAACTACTAATGATATCAACTTGAAATCTGGAATAGTTTAAGATGACATTTGTCCAACTATTTTGCAATAGAGAAAAAAAAAATATCTTTTTTACAACAGGGACTGAAAAGGGGTCTTAAAATTTTGAAGTGGGGCTACTAGGGCATGTGGGATATCATATGAAAGAGCACGGTTTGCACGTTTTCAATCATTTTATCTTATTTTTTTTTAAACCGCATAGTTTTCAACTTGTGATGAAAAATGTAATAAAAATACCGTTCCCCCCCTTATCTCCGAAGTCTGTAAAGAGAAAAAATTGAAATAATTCTATGTGATAGTAATTTATATAAAGATAACAGAAAAATAAAACGATGTCTCAATATAGCATATTTTTTTAGAAATTATCAAATTTCTAAAAAAGTTAACATTAGTTTCACTTTTGGGCAAGAGATGGCGCTGACCTAAAACTGCAATTATAATTTTATTATTCTATTCTGCAGTGTATTATTATGATGGAACGGAACCACACGAGTAAGTTTTTTTACTCATGTGAGGGAACCCTCGGTGCGCGAATCCGACTCGCTCTTGACCGGTTTTTTTAAATAGTAGGTACTTGAAAACTACGTTTAAGTGATTAAATGGCTTGAAAAAAAATTATTTATAAAAAAGCATTTAGATTGTGTTTTGAGTTTATTTGACAATGTAATTTGTAATTTATTATAGGTTCATTCTTTACTTTACTAACTTTTTGACAAACTTATTAATGTTGATATATCAGAAACTTATTTTCTTTATTCCTTTTTAAGCGCATTTGTTCACATTCAAGTAAATATTTTAAACAAAAATATTTTCCACTCACATTATTAACGCGTTGATGTCTTTCGTACTTACGCACAATCTTGCAATGCATTAAAATATAACTGTTTCTAATAATGTCATTATGTTAGTTATATCTGAATGAATTTGAATTTGCATTAATCTGAATTTGAGTAATAATTCACAAAAAACATGTTTCCAACGTCCCCTTTATTTATTTTCGTGAATTTCTTGTGAATTGCTAACAATTAAGTAGCAAGTTGTTTTTTAAAATTTGAGAACCAATAATTTAATTTATCAAGCATGCAATGTTAAAAATTTGTGTTAAATTTACAATCACGTGATATTAATTGTTTTCATTTTAAATCCTCTTTAAAATCGAGTGTAAAACTTGAGAGTTTTTCAGAATAGTCCGCTACGTCTCCATTGATTACACACCTTCGCCGCTACCGTAGGCGCTACTGTTGGTTTTCTCCTTATTTTCACTTGTCATTAGTTAGTTAATAGTTACCATAACTTTGTTGCATCCTCTGTAATATACTGGTTACGAAGGATAATAGTTTTGTGTTTGAGGCGAGTTGACTGTATATCAATACGACGGGCTGTCGAGCATTGCTTATAGAGCGGCGGTAATCTTAAAAAAGACGCTTAGAAAACACTTTTCGTACAAGTCATCTCAGAAATATGAAAATTTGGTATCGTCGCATTCAGTACTATGCCCTCATCACAAATATATAAGATGACAAGTGCGATAGTGGTGGGGGTAGAAACTGTGACGTCATAAAGTTTTCAGTACAAAGAAATTTTTTTTTCATACCATGTGGTATATCAAATGAAAGGACTTTGTAAGTAGATTGCGAATATATATCACACTATAACATTTTCACTACTTGGTCTAACAAATTATTAGCAAACGTCGGAAAATTTCGCAATTCAGAGTCGCCATTGAACAGGTCCAGATTGAAAACGACTGAATTGATTTTCACAAAATACATAACAAATAACTCTGCACATACTCTTTTCGAATGTCTAAAGGTAATTGACCAAAGATATTTAAAAATAAGAAAAGTACATCAGTTTTAATAACAGCATAATTTTCTGCTTTTTCTAAATTCTCAGATTCCTTTAATAATTAATAAATAAATAAACTTTCGTTTGTTTATCCTTACTTTTTCTATTTAATAAACAGTATTTGACAGTTTCCATGCTTCTTTTAAATTTAAATCACTATAAAAATGTGTTAACAATTTCTTTTGTATTCAATGCGTGGAAAACCATTTGTTGAATTTTATACATGATTATTTCAAAAAAGAATTGAGTATAGTTTGTTTACCAAATAGGACAAGTAAGGATAACTAAAAGTAATGACAAATACACATGGAAAACACACACGGTTGCTCGGAGACCTAAATAACGTGATGAAACTCAATAGGCAAAAGTTATTTATAAAAAATCAAAACAATACACAAAAATCACAGTCTTTCTAATGGGTGTAAAAGGGGCTTAACGGGTGTAAATAATCATTCATAAAATACAACAAATGTTTTACCACGCATAGAATACCAAAAATATTGTAAATTGTTAATAATATTTGAGTTAATAAGACAACATATTTTAAAATAGTGATTAAGTTTAAAAGAAGTATCTAAAGTGTCAAAATTTGGTTATTTAAACCTTCGTCTGTTTATCCTAACTTGTCCTAGTAAGGATAAAAATACGAAAGTTCATTTATTTATTTTTTTATTAATTATTAACCGAATCTGAGAATTTAGAAAAAGTAGAAAATTATGCTGTTATTAAAACTGATGTACTTTTCTTATTTTTAAATATCTTTGGTCAATTACCTTTAGACATTCGAAAAGAGTATGTGCAGAGTTATTTGTTATGTATTTTGTAAAAATCAATTCAGTCGTTTTCAATCTGGACCTGTTCAATGGCGACTCTGAATCGCGAAATTTTCCGACGTTTGCTCATAATTTGTTAGACCAAGTAGTGAGAATGTTATAGTGTGTTATATATTCGTTATCTACTCACAAAGCCCTTTCATTTGATATACCACATGGTATGAAAAAAAAATTTCTTTGTACTGCAAACTTAATGACGTCACAGTTTCTACCCCCACCATTTTCGCGCTTGTCATCTTATATATTTGTGATCAGGGCATCGTACTGAATGCATCGATACCACATTTTTGTATTTCCGTGATGACTTGTGCGAAAACTAACCTCAAACCTTGTTTTACCGCCCTACTATTAAGAAATTGTGAACGTTTGGTAAATGATCATAATGTCGAATAATTTTAATGTGTTAAAAAATAATAAAAGTTAATAAATCAAAACAGCTGAATGTTTTTTAATTGGTAGGAATAATCTCACTTATTTTTTTAATATAACGTGGTGATAAGGAAATAATCTCCATTCTGCTGTTTATTTCTGTACATTTGCGAAAACAAAGTTTTTTTTCTCACGCAACCTACGCAACACCCAACCAAAAATTCTAAAACTTTTTTCTTTTAATAAGGGTTCTTATTTGTACCTATAAAATATTTAGCCTTAGAGCGACGCAGCTTTCCCGCGTTGCACTAAGTATTTAGCTAATTTGTTTTTTCAAACAATTCTCTTTCCTTAAAATACAATTTTTCGTAATAAAAAAAATATTAACGAAACATAAGAAATATTTCTTTCAAACCTTTTTTTTAAGTTCTTAACCGTGAAAAAATTCTAATGTGTAATATTTTATTAAGGGCTTATTAATTATTAAGGTCATATTTTTACGGATATTATGTACTAAAAATAAAAAGGCCCCCGGTAACGATCAATTGCGATTGTCAATTTTTTCGTCAACGCTATTCTTAGAGCAATTGACAATCTCTTCAATTGCACAAGTAAACGATCAATTTTCGCGTCAATGAGCGTCAATTAAGGCCGATTTGCACATCCATAAGTAAGCAAGTAAAAACCACGTGTGGACACTGGCCCCGGCCGGCAAGTAAGTAAGTAGTGACTTGCTGCGTAAAAATTGACAGTCGCAAATGAAGCGCTCCGGGCCACTGACGTCCATTATACAAGTACGCTGGATAGGCGAACGTCACCAATCGTTTGTTCCGATTTGAAAATCGCCACATTGTTCCAAGTACACTCACTACTGCCATAGTATAGAATGCTACTGCTCTCAGCACCAATATTGCGATTTTCAAATCGGCACAAAAAATTGCTGTTATTTCATGACAATAGCCTGTCCAGCGTACTTGTATAATGGACGTCAGTGGCTCCGGGCACTTAAATTCTATTAACTTTATGAATAGTTTAACTTATTTTTAAATTTGAGATTTTTGCATTTACAATGCTATTTTTAAACAATACTAAATAATATACTAGAAAAAATACGACTCGCACCAGATCAATACTCAGACGGGAATCGAACCCGCGACCTTTGGATATCCGGTCCAATGCTCTGACCATATCCAAAGGTCGCGGGTTCGATTCCCGTCTGAGTATTGATCTGGTGCGAGTCGTATTTTTTCTAGTATATTATTTAGTATAGTTTAACTTAACCAAAGTGTTTAGTAAAAAAAGATTCGAGAACCGACAGTAGGTGCATTGGTAACTGCACCAGCGTGTCTCCAATCACGCAATCCCGTTGGCCGCTTATCCGAGCTCTCGCGACGATATTCCCGATTGGGACCGCATTCGACACATCGTCCAATAATTACCATCCCTTTTAAGAGAGACTGAATGATTGTAAAAGTGTAGCAACTTTTGCAGTGGTCGATTATGAGATGGGAGACCTGAAAATTATTAAAAGTCAGAATTTTGATTTTGGCTATTTATTGCCAAAGTGTTCGGTGTTAAACGTTTTCGTTACAGGAATTATAATATTTTATTTCATCATTAAGGAGAGGATTAGCAGCATATAATTTGATCAGATTATTTACTATTATTTATTTATTTTGCAAGTTAAAGTCGTTGATTGCAAAAGCCATTACACGCATACATACGCAGTTGTCTTAATAATTTAAGTAAGATGAATGAATTTCTCAATGAACGTATTTGCATAACTAAAAACTACCAGTTTACTCAATATATTTTTTATAAACAAACAAGAACTTGCGATTTGTATCTAACCAGCTTGTTTAGATAGACTAATGCTTCGAATTTAGAAAGCAAATAATTAAATCACATAATTTAATAATTCAAACACTTCCTTCACAAAATGCAAACAGAAGAGTTGCTTGGAACAAAAAGTGTTTTCCGTGCGAACAAAAAGTAGTTATCCGTGCACGCACACACATAGACATTTCCTACAGTCAATCTCAGGCAAAACCAGGCTGTAATCAGTACTGAAGCAGTTATCAAGAAGTTCTAAGAACAACAAAACAAATGACGGAGTTATTTTTAAGTACGACGAGATCGGCCGCTTCTGTCTAAAACTCACAGACTCACACAACTTCTTTACTCATGTGCTCACACTCTATACAAACAATACTCAAAAAACCTTGCTTATTTAAACGCACTGCGTTGAAATAGAGCTCTGTGATTGGTTCGTTTGATTAACGTATTACGTGTAATTGGTAGTGGCATGTGCGTCCGTGGGTACTGTAAGACCTTGGGCCCAATACTTAACGCTAATTTTCAACGTTTCAGTTTCGTTTACAGAAAAATGTTCGCTTTTTAGGGTTCCGTAGCCTAAATGGCAAAAAACGGAACCCTTATAGTTTCGTCATGTCTGTCTGTCTGTCCGTATGTCACAGCCACTTTATTCCGAAAGTATTAAGACCTCACAGTTGAAACTTGGTAGGTAGATGTATTCTGTTAACCGCTTAATGAATTTAATACAAAAATAAGCAAAATAAAAGATTAAGGGGGGGCTCCCCATACATGGAACTGAAACTGAAAAATTTTTTTTTCTTCAAACCAACACGTGATGGGTGTCTATATATAGGTCTTTAAAAATGACATTAAGGTTCCTAAGACAACTTTTTCTCAAAGTCAACCGTTTGAAAGATATTCACCGCCAAAGTGGTAAAATGTGTGTCCCCCCCCCTTTAACTTTTGAAATAAGAGAGTGAAAAATCTAAAAAAAATATATGCTGTAGATCTTAATAAACACTTTCAACCAAAATTGGTTTGAAAATTAGTTTTTGAGATATAGCACATTTTCCAAAACCGCAAATATAACTTTGTCATTCATACCAACACTGTGAAAAACAAAGTTATTTTTACAGACGAAAAATTATAGGTGGCATTAAATATGGTATGGTATAAGGTAACTACGGAACCCTATGGCGCGTGGCCCGACACGCACTTGGCCGGTTTTTTTGTTAAAATTGTTGAAAGCTATGCCTAGGGAGCCTAGAATACCAATCTTGGACAGTTTAAAAATGACAATTCTAAAGCTAAACCAAAGATTTTTAAGTAAATATAACCTAAATAACAACCTAATTCTGTGTTGAGACCTCATACTACCTAATGTTTGTGTATACGGCTGTTTTATATTTTGTGTTTCCTTAGTCAAAACACGACGCAAAGTCATTATAGCGAATTTGCTTCGTTTCTATCTTCATGAGAGATCGGTATACGAAAATATACGAAACAATAGAATTGGATACATTACTGGCGGTGCAGTCGAAATATTTTATAGCTATTTTTCGTGTTCACCCTAATGAGGTGTGAAAACGGAAAAGTTTTCAAGGTTTATGTAAGCTTTTGTTTATATTTAAATCATTCGGAAGTCGAAACTTAACATGCAAAACTAAAAAAAAAAATATTTAATAAATTGTATTACAACTTGAGTCAGCTAGCACAGACAGTCACATTAAAAAAGTTTCGTCGTCGCTTTACAAATATTTAACTTCTCACAAAAGCTAAGAAGTTTTGTGGAAATTATTCTCTGAAAAATATATTCCACCAAAAACACTTTCATGTAAAATGTTGCCAAGAGGAGACTATGACTCGCACTGTCAAAAAATTATCATATCTTATGTAGAGCCAAGTTTCTAACTCTACACTTCCTTTACAAGCCCTAACAAACCTCACAAACTTTATATGATGGTGATTTGATTATAATACGTTATTTCAATAATTAATTACTACCAGGGAATGTAATGCTACATTCTGAAAATACTAGACTATTGGTCTTGAAAATTTCACATTTAATTTTATTAAAATCCTTTTCTATTAACATCTTATTAGATGCTACTTCCGGTATTTGAATTACTTTTTTTTTTGTTTGAAAAAGAGTATTTGAATTTAATTAAAATAAAATTTGACAACGCTAGAAGCTTTATTCAAATAACTATTGCATTGACACATAAAATGCCATTCGGTAGAGCACGGTTTTCTCCGTACGAGCTATTGTCACGTTGCTTTCCCAGGAATCGAACCGGCGATCAGAAAGCAACGCGTTCCAAGAACCACCCATTGTTAGATGCCTAAATGTCAATGCGCAATTTCTTTGATTCAAGTGGGTACAATATACCTCACATTGGCCTTAACAGTTGCTAATCACTTCTTCGTAGTTTTAAACACACTATTTAAGTACTACGGGCAACAGCGTCGCATAACAATAAAATTCGCGTGCGCGCGTATCGCCCCTGCACGAACTAAACATATTGTCACGTAACGGGCGCGGTGTGCAAGCGATTTTAACCTTAGGACTGGTTAAGCGACGCTGTTGCCCGTGGTACATGTTCTCTGGCATACTATTCATTGAAATACCTCTTTTACGGATTCTTCCTGGTCTCTCCCAAGGTATTCCACTATGATCTGCCCATAGGAGTAGTATAGACTAGCTAAATAGTCAGTGGGTACCCACTAAGGTTCGCGAAACCTCCGCGCTCCGCGAACCTACACCACGCAGTTTTTTTTACACCATTTTAATACCTACTAATATTATAATTGCAAAGTTTTTATGGAATTTGGTGTTTATAAAATTAGCTTGATTTAATAGATTATGAGATGTCGAGTTGACACATATTAAAAATTAAAATTTGGCAACTCGCCGGTCGGCCGATTCGACATGCGAGTTGACGAATAAGTAAATTTATCATGTGCGAACACGCTTAAAGCGAACACGTATGCGAACCAACCTGTAGCCAATTTAACAATTACAAAGTTTCGCTATCGCTTCGCTTCGAAACATGTATGGATTAGACCTTTTAAAATTCGACTTTTAACGAAACCTTATGTCAAACCCATACTTATTTCAAAAGTGAAGCGATAACGAAGATTTGCAAATGTTATCTTGGCAAGGTCTAGTTCACACACATAGGTACACTTATGGCCAAAGTGTAAAAAAATGCTTTAGCGCCCCGTTCCAGGCTAGCGAAGCGCGGAGGTTCGCGAACCTAAGTAGGTTCCCACCCTTACATTTGCAATAATTTTCGAAAGATTTATTGGATTAACATTATTATGAAGGGTTCAGGGGAAAAATGAGCATTGTCAATTTTACCTTATTTCGAGAACATTAGATTCTTAAGTTCCAACCTATTGGACCTTCATCGATAGTCATCATTTTTTGCAGTTTTTCACCGTTATTTTAAAGGATATTCATAGTTTTTAGCCTGTCACTCTCAGCTTGCCAACTTTTTTTGCATAAAATATAGTATTTTTAAGATTATTACTTGTAAAAATATAGTAGATGGCGAAAAAGTCCAAAAAATATAGTAAGTTGCCGTTTTGTATGGAGGATTTTAAAGAAGTTGCATTTTCCATACTAACATTTTCATAATTTATTCAAGAACCATAAACAAACACAAATGTTTAAACACAAAAATTATTACGCAATTACCTATTTATGTGCATATAAGTAATATTTTCTTGCTGCTTTTGTTTAATTTTTTCAATTGAAAAAATATAGTAGTTTTGCCTACTATATACTTTTTCAAAAAATATAGTAGGCGATCCCTTAATATAGTAGGATACTATATTATATAGTAACAACTCAACAGCTAATAACTTAAAGACGAAAAGCGTTTTGGTTTTATGCGTGTATTCTGTCTGATGAAAACGAAACTATTTTCGATGCACTTTCAAATGATGCCTATACCAAAAAAAAAACATCCATCATTATTGCCATTTGTACCCTTCATATGTTTTATTTAAATACATACATTGTTCGTCCCGTCACATGATCTTTGCATGATCTATATCCCGTAACCACAACGAAAGATTCGAAAACGTCGTGAAATAAAAAATAAATATCAATAATTTAAAAAATACATTAATAAAAGTTGACAAGTTTTTATTTCAAGAAATAATTGTAAAGTTTTAGCCTCCAATAAAATATGGCCATTAAAAATATTATAAACTAATGGCTCAGTGAGCTGTAGTAACTAATAAGTATTTATGTATATGTATTTATACAACTAATAAGTATTTATACTGTGCAAATAACTCAAAATGAATTTGGAAAAAGTTAAATATCTCTATTAAACGTAAAGTTAATATTACCTTTATGGTATTAAAACGCTTGTAGCGCTACCTATGAAGTTTGAATAAAACCTCTCTATAAAGACTTTCACCGTGCTTTTGAACTTTCCATGCTCGCAGTGACTTTGAAATACTACGTAATTTCAAAGTGAATTGATAGATGGCGTTCGGTACAAGAATTTAGAAATTCTTTACTTATTGGAAGAGATGATCAAAAGAGGCAGAACTACTTTGTAGGTACTATTATGTATTCTGTGGCAGAACTAAATCAGCAAAGGTAGGAATCTCATATTATAACAGTTAAAAAAAATATTTGAAAGCTCCTGAACAATACCTAAATCTCAAAATGACATCATAACAAATGTGAAACCTTTAATTATAAAACTAAATAATAACATTTGTGCGTCTAAAGGGTACGTGTACTTAGAAAAGGAAAAACCTTCCATATAAACATTGTTTGAGCGGCAAAATGTTTTTCTGAAACACAATACTTACTTGTATGATTAGGGAATTATTTTCTTGCCTCTCAAACATTTAGAAGTTACCACATTTGTAGTAATTTATTAAATGTAGATACTTATCAAGAAAAGAAATTAACCAGTTTAAATTTAATATTTTTACGTGATTGGTCTATTTTTATTATGATCCAACAATACAACCGATGTTTTGTAACGCTTTGATGGAAAAAGAAATCGTTACTGTTTCGTTTGTTTACAGTAAACATGGTAAGTATTAGCACAGATAATATAACACTATACTATGTAGTACAGATACCTCATCCCGTACTAAAGAAATGGCCCCTGTAAGGCTACTATCAGGGCGATTAAAAATGTTTTTAATGGTATTAGTTTATATTTGGAGAAAACCTTTGACGCATTAGGTGTCGGGGCTAATTGTCTTATTTCAAAATCTATCGTAATCGCTTTCAGGATTTTCAAGATCGCTTCTTTTTGACACAAATAAAAACTTGCCAAAGAAATGCAGCAATGTGTCACTTCATCTGTGAAATGAAAGCAATTTCGATAGATTTTGAAAATTAGACAATAAGTAGGCAGCATATTATGCATCCAATTTCAATGAATAAGTATTGTAAAACATTTGTGTGTTTGAAGTTACGCGAAATCATTGTAAATATGAAAATTTTTCATGTTTTTCTTTGTCACAAGTCCTTTGGTTACTTCATCAACTTAAGCTGCAAGATACACTGCTGGGTTAAATCTTAAAAACGTTATTAATCTTGGGTTATTATATTAGTTTTTATCAATATGTATCGGTTGATTGTTGATACGACACTTTTTTAGATTTTTATTTTTTTCAATTGTTTTTACAAAATAATACTTTCTAAGTAATGTTATTAGTCTCGAGGGTCTCAGCAGTGGCCAAAAAAGACAACAAAATCCTGAACTGATTATTGTTTGTGATCTTCAATACCATTTTCATTCTAAAATACCGTTCGACGGTACCAAACACTAGTTTTTTTACATTCTCTTTGGTACCAAATGTAGAGCTAATACCAGCTGTAGAGTTCTTAGTTTTGCCGCTCCAATCTCTTGCAGTTCACATCAATGTCCACAAAATAGGACATGGAGCACTGCGGGTCCTTTATCCGGTTGCTGTCACCGATTACTGTTAATCTCATTTTTTAACAGACTTTTTTTTATCGTTGTTCGCGCATATCTTCGACATTTATGGACCGATTTTGATGATTCTTTTTTTGTTCGATTGAGTTTTCTTGCGAGATGGTTCCATTTAATTTTTATTTCAATCGGTTTAGTAGTTTTCAAGAAATCCTGAAAATACTATGATTTTGCATCAACTACCTTGACGACTTTGTTATTAATAAATCGAATTAGATGTTTCTTTTTGTTGGGAAAGGGTACTTTTAGTGTAGTCTTTTTAACCGACTTCAAAAAAAGAGGGTTCTCTCTCAGTTTGACCTGTATGAATGTATGTTTCTCCGCGAATATCTCACGTTTGACTGAGCCAATTTTTCTACAAAATAATATACCTACAATACCTAATAGAGAAGGTACTTACACTAAAAATGAAAAAATAAAAAATTGTTTTAAAAAACAAAAAACCGACTTCAAAAAATCTGCCTCGAAAAAGCAAGAAATAATATTCAAATCATTAGATACGCATTATCATTGTTATAATAACAAGACGTCTATTGAAGTCGGGTAGGGCTTTTAGAATAAAAAAAACCGGACAAGTGCGAGTCGGGCTCGCCCACCGAGGGTTCCGTACAGACCTACATCTATACATAAAATAAAGCTATAGAAAAGTTGTGTCGGTAAAAAGGAAATATTTTGAAAAAAAGTGGTTGGTAGTTATTAGTTTACCTGTTTCCTTGTGATCCTAAAACTGTACTACGGAGAGTTCAAGCTTTATCCCAGGTTCTACCTACCGGAATTATGTGAAAAATTGCTTAGATTATAAGTTGGACACCAAGCTACCAAACTGTAAAAAAATACCATCAAAATCCGTTCAGCAGACTGCTATATATAGATAACCATTTGAAATCCTTTGTCGCCACGTAGAAAATAACCCTTCCAGGGATTACGACAAAGAATTGACCACGGGCGAAGTTTGAAATGGAATAGTACATTACTGCAGCGGCACTCAAGACAGGCATTGAAGAACATATGTGAGTCCATCAATGCCTAGTTGCGGCCAAGGCTTGTGTAGTACATACTTGTAAACTTTTAACTTTTTAGTTTTAAAAGTTTTAAGCTTTTTATTTTAATTTTAAATTACTTACAGTAATTGAAAAAAGAGAATGGAAAGTGGAATGTGCACATAAAGGCCTTTCATTTGATACACATATTGAAAAAAAAAACCGGTTTTTTTTCATTTATTTCCAGTTTTTCATTTTTTTTTTCCAGTTTTTTGGAAAGTGCTCGTCAAGGCCTTTCATTTGATACCCATATTGCAAAAAAAATTTTTTTTTCAGTTTTTTGGAATGTGCTCATCAAGGCCTTTCATTTGATACCCATATTGCAAACACAATTTTACCTTTCGTTTTTTTTTCAGAAAACTTCCAAAAAACTTTTCAAAAAACTTTCATTTGATACCCATAGGTATTGAAAAAATTTTTTTTTCGTTTTTATTTTTTTTAACTTTTTGGAATGCGCTCATCAAGGCCTTTCATTTGATACCCATATTGCACCAAAACAGTTTTTTTTTTCGTTTTTTTTTTTTTTTTATTTTTTGGAATGTGCTCATCAAGGCCTTTCACGTGATACCAGTATACCGAATATTAAAAAAAATTTTGGAATGTGCTCGCTCATCAAGGCGACATTTGATACCTATATTTGTGATTCATTGAAAAGTTCGCTCCATTTCTGAATTACACGTGTGTAATGAGTTTTAATAGAAACATTGCTGGACAGACGCCGGCAATTTTGTATGAAAATCCATTATTACACGTTAGTAATGGATTCTCATACAAATATTGACGGCGCGGTTTAGGTCTGTCCGTAAACTCTGATTTAACACAAAGAAGGTTGTCAAAATAATGTTCGAATTTCCAAGCATTTTTGAGAAAAAATAAAATAATTACAAACCCACCGCACCTGTATAAAATACAAGTACTGTTGATTGTCAACAGATGGCGCTGTATATCAATAGTACACTGTATAAAGTTCTGTGAAATGGTTTTATCTATCGCAATGTTATTAGAGAAAATGGGTGTATTCCAACAGGACCCTTTGGTTGTGTGAAGCCGAGACTTTTATTGTAGTGGTGGCTACCTCGGCTGACCTTACCAAGTAAACTGTCTTGATTATACTTGGTGCCAAATGCTCCAAGCAACATTGGAATGCGATGCACCCGAATTTTAATGTAAACTGAAAAAATCTACCACTGAACTATTCAACACTTGACACTGGCAAAAATTACTTCCAAGAAGAAAGTAGATTGCCAAAACAAAAATAAAAAGAAGAAGACCCCTGTCATACAGCGTGACATACCGCCATGTTGCGAAAATATTTAGAGCCAAATTTATTACTTTTTAATTTTATTTTTAAAAGTAATTAACTATAACAATATTTTAAAGGATCTGAATAATTAATAATAATAAATATTGATATTTTTAAAAGAATTAGTGGCGCGATTAATCCAAAAGTAATTAGAAGTTAAACTATGACCGCGCATACCGTTGTTCCACCAAGCTGATTAATAATTACGTATTTTAATGACCATATTTTATTATGATTTAATTACAAATATACAGTTTTCAGATTTATTCCTGTAAGTGTAGTATAAGACGCTATTACCTGCCAAATTTCATAGTTCTAGGTCAACGGGAAGTACCCTATGAATTTTGATTCCTTTGAGTGTATCGAAAATGCGTTTTTTGCGCCCTAAACGGCAGTATCTTTTTTTTACGTTAACTTAGAAGTTTGATTTTTTTACAGCTTCAAGGGCCCGTAGACCTTAGTATATGGTTTAAATTTCAATTCGATACCTCCACGCGTTTCCGAGATAAAGGGTCTTGACAGACAGACGGACGGACAGACAGACAGACGGACAACAAAGTGATCCTATAAGGGTTCCGTTTTTTCCTTTTGAGGTACGGAACCCTAAAAAGGAAGTTGTACACTAGCCCCACCCAACTTCAATAGACGTCTTGTTATTATAACAATGATAATGCGTATCTAATGATTTGAATATTATTTCTTGCTTTTTCGAGGCAGGTTTTTTGTTTTTTAAAACAATTTTTTATATAAGCCAAAGCCACCATGTTTGCAAACATAAGCAATTGTTTGCAAACATATAGTGGCTTTTTAAAATAGTTTGCATCTTGTAAGAAGATGGATAAAAGTCTACCTTTCTTTGAATCTTAGATCATCAGCAAGGTGTGTAACTATAATAAAAATGCGGAATATTAAAGAGATACTATATCCAAAGACTAAAATTAAGTACCTAATAGCTTAATTCGTTGTATTCTATAGAGATCCTAAATATTTAGTAGACAAAATAATTATTCAATTAACGTTAGCATTTGTTATAACTTTGTTTGTAGAGCTGCATGTCATGTCATCAAGAAGTCATTGTTTCTTGAGCAACAATTCTCTAGAACACTGCCGTTAGGTATTAATGTTAAATACAATTCTTTCCTCATAGGTATAATGTCATCGACAAGAATATTTTAATAATGGGGCCACTCTAAGAGTAAGACGCGCTTCTGTTCGAGACGAAGCCGCGATGCTCTAAGGGGCCACTCTTAGAGTAAGACGCGCTTCTGTTCGAGACGAAGCCGCGCTGCTCTAAGGGGCCACTCTTAGAGTAAGACGCGTTCTGTTCGAGACGAAGCCGCGATACTCTAAGGGGCCACTGTACCAGCCGATGATCTGATTTTCGGCTGATAAAAAAATAAGGTGGTACCAAATAATGTGATGATACTGAAACAGGTAATAGTGTTGCTTAAACTAAACAATTTTCTCCATGGAACATAGGTCGAAAAACTAAAAAAGAAATTCATACTCCAATACAAAATGAATTGATCAGCTGACCGACTAACTATGAAAAGACGAAAATAATCAATGTTTTTCAACCTATGTTCCTTTGAGAAAGTTATTTAATTTTAGCAACACATTATATAGACAAATACAAAATACAAATCGCTTAAAGGCCTGGGCACACCGGCTGCGTAGACACGCGCGTGGTCACGCGCGCGTAGACACGCGCGTAGTTACGCACGTAACCCCCTGACACACCGGGTTACGCATATGTCTACGCGGCACGCAACGCAACCTGTCCCTTGCGTACCCAGCCGCTGCGGCAGCCATCTTTGCGACTCTAGTGCGCGATGTCAGACGAAGATTGAGTAAATTTTTTCGCACTAATTCAATTAGTTTTTCTTTAATATCGTTACTCATTATTTAAAAACAAAATAAAACACCACTTTACTACTGGTAGTACTGGTACTATTTGTAAACAAATACAACTGAATGCCAAACCTTTACCCAAAACTACCCAGCCCTCATCATTAAGCGAACTTAGGCCCATTAGCATACTTCCCTGCACCTCTAAAATTTTAGAGAAAATAGTGTGCGACCAACTTACCAGTTATCTCGAGGAACACGACTTATTACCTCAACTACCATCTGGTTTCCGCAAAGGCCGAGGTACTGCAACTGCCCTCTCTGATATTGTGGATAACCTCCTCGTCGCAAAGGACCTTGGAATGGTCAGCGTATTGGTACTATTAGACTATTCCCGTGCTTTCGACTGTATTAACACATCTCTACTGTTATCCAAGCTGGCTTACTACGGTTTCGACATAAGTGCTATAAGATGGTTCTCCAGCTATCTCACAGACAGAACTCAATATGTGGAGTTGACAGATGCTGAAGGGAGAAGATCACATTCTTCTGCACTCCCAGTCCTGAGAGGCGTACCGCAGGGTTCCTTGCTCGGCCCCATCCTCTTCATTCTATACACTGCTGACGTAATAGGCTGCATTCGGGAATGTCGATACCATTTGTACGCGGATGACATACAACTCCACTACTCATTCAAGCCATCTGAAACCAACCACGCTGTTAAAAGGGTGAACGAGGACCTTGCGAGAATATCCAAGTGGTCGCTTTCCAACTGCCTTGCTCTAAATCCACGAAAGTCTAAACTGCTCTTAGTGGGCAGCAAGAAAAACATTGAAAAGCTCAATGGCACTACACTACAAATCCACATAGACGGAACTACCATTGAGCGGGTCGACAGAGCTAAGAGTCTGGGACTCACATTAGATAGCAATCTTAACTTCGAAACACACATAGCTGAAGTCGCACGTAACTGTTTTTACAGGCTGAAAATGCTCTATAAGATCAGGCCGTACCTATCAGAAAAGCTTAGAATAACACTTTGTGAGTCTTTAATTCTCTCCAAGTTCAACTACTGTGCCACTGTATATGGCCCCTGCCTTCTCGCCAGATCAGATCGGCTCATCCAGAGAGTGCAAAATGCCTGCGCGCGTTTTTGTTTCCACATCCCGCCACGAACACATGTTACCCCTTTTCTAAATTCAGCAAGCATGCTAAAAATGAACGCACGTAGAAAGGTCCATCTAGCTTCCTTATTGTTTGGGATAATTAACACAGGCAAGCCTAATTACCTCTTTGCTAAGCTGGAGTTAGCATTTTCCCACAGCAGGTTCTTAAAAAGATCGTGCACTCATGTCTTTTCCATCCCTAAACACCACTCTTCGGCCTTCCGTGGATCTTTCAGATTTGCCGCCTCGAAGTGCTGGAACGACATTCCTCCTCCGCTCAGAAAACTGAAAACTAAGCAAATATTCAAAAACTGTCTGAAACGTCACCTTATCACATTGCAACAACACATTCACTAAGGTTGCTACTTCACGAAACACCCACCTTTGTTTATTCTCGTCTCGACTAGACAAATGTCCAATACCGGCACTCGAGGCACTTCCTTCTCAACACAATAACCAACTTGTATTTTACATCTAGTTTTTCTTCTTCCAAATAATGGTTTGTCACTTTAGCACTGGCCAAGCCAACCAAGCCATAGAAAACATTTAGATTTACGCACATACACCATGTTTCTATAGCCAATACAGTTGAATTTTGCATTGTTAAAATATTGTTTGTTCTTGTTTGTTTGTTTGTAAACATTATTTTAATCTTCATAAGGGTAGGTAGGTATTGTATTTAGTTTTTTCGATAGGTAGGTTCATACTAATTTTTTGTGATTTGTCAAAAGCAAAATCAAATCAATCAACCAACCATAAATATTAAAGAATTAACTTGCCACAGACTACAGAGTATAGTCGCATTCAACCTTTTTACCACAGACTATATACAACTAGTTTAAGTCCACATTCACAGCAATAATATCACTAGTTTAAATAAAATAAAAAAAATACTTTTGCACTAAACCGTTTCTCTAATCCTGACTGTTTATTTTACTTCTTTTCAATTTGTGTTTGTTTATCTCTGCCGTGTGTAGTTTTCTTACATTTATTTTTGAGCGTGTCCATGCGCACTAGCAGGCCCTGCCAGAATACCAGCGTTGCCGTGACACATCTAGTGTCACGGCAACATTACGCTGAGGCAGGGACCTTTTTGACCCAAGGACCTTTTTTGTCAGTGTTTTTTATTTTTATTTTATTTTATATGTTATATGTTATCTCACTTCAATCTTTGTTGTATTGTTACATTTTGTGTGGGTTAAATAAATAATTTCTCTCTCTCTCTCTCTGAATGCGTAGTCACGCGCGTGGTTATGCGCGTAGTGACGCGCAGCAAAGATACGTGCGTGTTCGAATTTGTTCGGTGTGACGTCCTATAGGGAATGCCATTGACTACAACGTCATCAATGCGTTCTGCTCTGCGTAGGTACGCAGCCTGTTTGTCTCATGGGAGCTGCAATGCGTAGGGTTACGCATCGGTCTACCTGCGCACGCGTACGTTACGCAAGCGGTGTGCCATGTCTCACAAAGTTTCAGGCATTTCAACGTCATGGTACGTCTACGTGCACGCTTACGCATACGCTTACGCATACGCTTACGCATACGCTTACGCATACGCTTACGCATACGCTTACGCATACGCTTACGCATACGCTTACGCATACGCTTACGCATACGCTTACGCATACGCTTACGTATACGCTTACGCATACGCTTACGCATCCAGTGTGTATCGCTCTTAATTGTCAGAATGTTGTGTTACAATAAATTGTGATCATTAGTTATTTTATAAGTCCACGATACATTCTAACATAAACATGGCGTACAAAACTACAAGCTGTTAAAATAGGAAAAATTCAAAATTTAAGATTATAAATGAAAATTTAAAAACAAAAAAGTACTTATTTCGATCAATAACAATTAATAATATTGTGTATTATCCTTTTGAAGACACGTACCGATTAAACTGCACGCCATAAACCACCGTTTCCACTTCACTTCAGCCGCCTCAGTAGCAAGAGGAATCTAATTGTTTTCTTTGCACGGATGGGAGCGCCAGTGTTCCCTATTTCTATTTTCTACTGAAGAATCGAGTGGTTACGAAAAACGATTTTAAGATTTATCTAGGGACTAGCGACGCGCCCTCGCTTCGCTCCGGTGTAGTGTGGAATTTGACACCATACATATAAACCTTTCACTTGAACCACTCTATCTATTAAAAAAAATCGCATCAAAATCAGTTGCGTAGTTTTAAAGATTTAAGCATACATAGGGATATAGGGACAGAGAAAGCGACTTTGTTTCATACTATGTAGTGATAAGAACAAGATAACAAAGAAATGCAATAGGTAATTCTGTCTACCTTATGTTTCTAGAGTCTATTCCATAGGTTCATGATATATCTTTTTCTGGGTTATTTTGAAATACAAAGGACATCAGGCACATGAGACCCAAAAGTGTATAAAAACATAATTCTGTTATCTATAAACACTTTATGTTACTAGAATCATAAAACAGTAGCAATATTATTTTTTAACTCCTTCATTTAGCTTTAATTAATTATTGAAAAAAACAAAAGCATATTAATGAAACGGACATCTTTGTTAGCGAATTCACAAGTCTCCCCTGAGTATATATGTTTTGTGACACAAGTGATTGCGCATTAAAAAAAAGTCTGCCGGATGTCAGTCAAGTCAACTGTCAAAAGCGTTTTGTTACGTGCGATATATGCACAGATTTTCCGTTTGATCTGTGGGGCTACCGCCCAAGTAGCGTCGACTTCGCCGTCGGCTTCATTTGACAGATGATTTTAATACATTGCTTTTAGTCTTTGCTAAGTTTTTATTTGTACCAAAAAGAAGTAGCAATGTATCTCATCCGTCTATCAAATGAAGCCGACGGCGGTGTCGACGACACTTGGGCGGTAGGGCCCCTGGTTCCAACTCGTACATTGTGCTGCTAATCTGTATCACTAACGCAGCTAACGAAACGTATTGTCGTAAAACTAACTGGTGTTGCTATTTAATGTCGGGGTTACCAAAAAAAAAACTTTCAAACGTCAATAACTCTTAAAACATAAATCGTCGTAAAAATCTAAATATTTTCTATGACTTACTAATTACATGCCTACATTTTGAAAAAAACAGAAACGTTATACATTCTTTGGTTTTCTTTTATGGGACTCTGCCTGATGTCCTTTATTAACAATAATAATAAATTTATATGAAACCTTTGAAACTACGCTAAGCTACTTTACAGTCAAAACACTTTCGCCACGTAGATAGTGCCCGCGGAGGTCTCTGCAAAGTTGCAATACAAGCCTTTATTGCAGCGAATTCTTTATATTACTTGTGGCATTATTTGCTCCAAACTTTAAAGAGAAGCCTTAGGTAAAACTGTAGGGTTTGAGTATTTGCTCGGTACAATACATCAAATTTTTATTTTTAGATGATTTATTTATTTCATTAGTTTTAGTAGCAATCTTAAAAAAATACCTTTCATATTTCTTAGAAAATGATAAAAAATTAATGCCATGCTTAAAATAGTGGTAAACTACAATCAGTATAATAAACTGCACTAAAGTTGTTTGCTAAAGAAAATGTTACGAAAATGCGTTAAGAAAAGAAATCTTTTAATTATAAATAACTGTTAACGATTATAAATTAAATAAAAAAACACACATGAACCCTAAACACAATACACTCTTCCTTCTTTGGGCAGTCGTATGTTAAAAACTGAATTTTAATTCTACAACTTCCATTAAGGATTAACCTCTATTTTCCACCGAAAGTGGTGCCCTCAGAGGTTTTTATTTAATTAGTTGTTAATAGAAAATTATTTTAATAAAACTTTTCGTGAAATTTTTAGGGCCCATGGTCTAGTGTTTTTAGTAGGTATCACTCTCCCTCGTAGTCATTCGTAGAAGTACCATGGGCAACAGCGTCGCTTAACCACTGCTAAGGTTAAAATAGCTTGCACGCCGCGCCGTCACTATATACATTTAGTTCGTGCAGGGGCGATACGCGCGCACACGAATTTTGTTGCAAACTGGTGAAGCGACGATGTTGCCCATAGTACATAGCAAATGTGTCAAAAACTGCCACATTAGCAGTTTTGCTATCTACTTCTAGCAGTGACTACGAGGGAATGTAATGATACCATTTAAAAATCCTCTAAATATAATAATAGTAAATTATCCTACAAATAATAATAAAGCGCCATACAATTAAATAATTTAAAAATACTAGACTATGAGCCCTAAAGTTTCCACGTAAAGTTTTATTGAAATTGTGTAATAGAATTACAATATTAAATAAAATTCACCGCGGCGCCACTTTCGATCACACAACCGCCTTAATAAAACTGCAGATCTTTCATTCAGCAAGACAATCATAATCTCAGAACAGAAACCTTAATGCCTATCTTAATTTCATTCAATATTTCATTTAATCGGGCGCCAGTGTTTGTTAGCTCAATCCATTACACTGCTGCAGAACCAGTATCCCAATTAACTATCAGACAGTGAGTTAACCTTTTTTTATAATTTTAAATAATTATTTCTACAAAGTGTTACAAAATAACTCCTAATGCCGAATACGGTAGATAGAGACCATCAAACTGAACAACTTTTACTATGGGACTAAGTCTGAAATCACGAAAAAAAAGCTGTTTCATACATTTTGAGATTTTCGTTATAATTTTTGTATGAAACAGCTGATTTTTTTCGTGATTTCAGAGTTGGTCTCATAGTAAAAGTTGTTCAGTTTGATGATCTCTATCAAAGGACATCATCCATGTTTTATACGTTTTTGGTCCAAATATGAAAGTGCCGGCCAAAAGGCAAAAGTGCTTTATTCTGATAGATTTTGCCCACCTAAGCATTTTTTATTATGGCACTGAAGCTGTAGCACCGCTTCACATTTGTGTCAAAATGTATGAAAAGACAGACTTTTTGAACTCAATTAAAATCAAGTACAGCGGTGCTGCAGCTTCGGTGCCATAATAAGAAATGATTAGGCGGACAAAATCTATCAGAATTTGCCTTTTGGCTGACTTTTTTTAGATTTGTGCCAAAATGTATGAAAAGTCAGACTTTTTGAACTTATTTAAAATCAAGTATAGCGGTGCTACAGCTTCGGTGCCATAATAAGAAATGCTAAGGTGGACAAAATCTATCAGAATAAAGAACTTTTGCTTTTTGGCCGGCACTTTCACATTTGGACCAAAATGGATGATGTCCTTTGTGTTTTTTTAATAACACGTTGTATAAATCACATAGATAATGAATTTGGTTTTTACTCTGGGTGATTCATTGAAAAATGAATATTGTAATGTTTGTGTAATTTTTCTACAAATTTTTGTTCATAATTTTAATTTTGAGTTTATCGTATCTCGATACTGTGGGATACCTACACGGGTGACTAAAGCCGCATGATTTTTGCCGCACGGCGAACTTAATGGACTGTATTTGATTGATTTAGGCGTCACTTGGAGGAAGTCCCAAACCATTTTGAAAAAAGAAATATATGTAGCTTACTTCCGCAAACAATATATGCAAGATGCACCGCCCGCCCGCCCGCAAAAATATGCACATGCGCACCACAAAATATCAGTGCACAAACCTGCATTTAGCAAGACAGCAACACACCTTGCACCTTCACCAATTAGGCTACTCTACACGTGTTTCGACCCAACCCGGAGCATCCTCAGGAGTTAGATCGTGCGTAAACCAACACCGAATATTTCTTTTTTCAAAATTAATGGACTGTGTAAATCGCAATTCGACCGCAGGTGACTAAACAAACTAATCAGTACCCTTAGCACGAACAGCTAGTCACGAAAAAAATAACGCGCGTAAAAACATTTGACACAGTACTTTTGTATCGGAAATTTGTACAGCACCATCTAACGCCGAAAAGCGAAACGAAATTTCCCATTGATAATTACTCTATCGAGTGCTTTTACGCGCGTTTTTTTTCTCGATAGATATTCGTGCTAACATTTCCGGTGGCCAAATAAGGTTAAGCCATCAACTACCACCTATGTATGGTGATGGCGTTGATGTCGTTTATACGACAGCGACGCCATCACCGATATGTCACTTGCGATTCAATTTTACAAGCAACTTTGACTAAAGTTAACCATCACAGGTGACTAAAATTGACCCATGTAAATAGCCGATTACAGCCCTGAAAACTAAATATTTAATAATAATAACTATAGATATATTTTTGTCTGTAGAATTAAATCATGTTCTAGGCAGACTCGTATTTGAAGTTAATATACTGTTAACATATTCTTATTATGCTCAAACTAGTATTTGCTCAAGCTAATCTCACAAGAGCCGAATGTGCTCCCTAGCTCGTGAGCATTCGTGCTTACGTCGTGAGTAATAATCGTATTCATCAAATCCGGCTATTTGTCAACCAACGTATGTTGATTACATAGCGTGTATCACATTAATCAAAGCTAGACATGAACTTATGAGGGAAATAACTGTTTCCCTCGTACTTATAAAAAGAGAAACACATTTTTTATATACGAGTAGGCTGTCTTTTTAAATGGGAGTTAAATTTCAGTAACAGAAGTCCCATGTTTTTTTACACGACTGCCCAAAAAAGAGTCTATTATGTGTTCAGGGTTCATGTGTGTTTGTGGGTATGAGAGTTTCTTTATTCCACTTATCCACTATAACATCTAAAATGATTTTAACGATACAGGGTACCTATCGTTAAAATCCTTACATCATTCCAAGTGACACTGGCTATAATTTTTTTGAAAAAGTCAATATGGCGACTGTAGGACGCCATTTTCAAATGTAAAAAAAATATTTTTTTTCTTCAATTATTACAATATGGGCATCAAATGAAAGGACTTAATGAGCACATTTCAAAACTATTTGTTTGTATTATTTGTCACTGAAATGTGTAAAATAAAAATAAATAAATTTAAAAAAATACGACTGCTCTGCCAAAAAAGAATTAAAAAGTTAAATAACGACTTGACCACTTTAATTAAAGATTGTTCCACAAAATGGTCCCCTGACTCCAATGACACATGTTATTTAACTTTTTAATTCGTTTTTGGCAGTAAGTCATGTTTTTAATATTTTTTTTAAATTAATTTATTTTTTGGTTCAGAAAGAGGAAAGAAGATATTTGTGTGATATGATAATTGTGGATTACAAAAAGAAAAATATTATGTTTTATTCAAGTGCTCAGTTCTCCGTAGAATGCTACTTTTCTTTTATATTATCTACGATCTAAAAAGAAAAGTAGCATTCAATCTAAATAAGTTTCATTTGACTTTTGACAAAGAACCAACTTTTGAGTTATGCTGATAAATTGCTAAAAATTTAAATGGCCCTCATTCGACATAATTCTAACTTCAATATTGCTTCAAACTCGATAAAAAGAAGAACCATCCATTTTTGTCACGTCAAAGATCAGGAAATAGGTGATAATGATCTTATTACGAACTTTGGGAATCTCGACAAAGACCGAATCTTTCAAATGTTCGATTCAGTGATTGGTAGGCAATATTTTATTGAATGAATCGGGGTCGGGATTATTTTTAAAAGCCAAAATTCTTTTTTTATGCTCACATAGACGGACATGCTTACCACAAAATACACCACATATAGATCATGTTTGTTGTACAAAACCATTGATGTACAAAACGTAGGTTTTACATGTTTTGTTTTTTGTTTGCGTCTTCTTGGCGTTATACTAGTTTTTACTGCAGAGAAAGAGCCTTACCTGAAATGAAGAAAAAGTAAAGTTATTTTACGTTCAATCATATTTTGTCTATATCACTTGTTATTATACCTTAAATAGTAAAGCAATTTTGAATTGGTATTATTCTGGTGACGGTCACAGGAATTCGCTGGGTGCGGGCAGCGCAGAGTCGACCGTCGTGTAGGTCCTTTAGGAGAGGTTATGCAGCGGCAGCTGGAGTAGTAGGAGCTCAGGTTGGAGTTCACAAAGCTGACTGAGTCGTGGCACTATATTGTTGTCTCTTACCTGACGCAATCGCGTAATTCCGCAGCTGGCATTAGGTGTAGCTGGTGATGGGCTCTTTTCTCCGCATTTAGACTCCCATTTGGTCCGTTATGCGTGAACACAGCATGGTGTGGCTAGTCAAGCCATCCCAGCTCCTTCCAGAAGCGCAGAAGCCTCCTGGGGCGTTCACAGGCTTCTAGGAGCGACCTCACGTCTTTGAGGATTTCTGCCCGGTGTGTGGCCAAACCCACGCACTCCAGGATTACGTGGGCGGCTGTTTCCTCTGCGTCCAGGCATCCTCTACATAGGGGACTGTCTGTCGCATTCATGATGAATAGTTGTCGGTTTAAAGCTAGGTGACCTGTAAGTGTACCTACAACTATTCGGAGGTCTGGACGATTAAGGCTGAGCAGTCTACAGGTCAACCGCGGCGAGACCGAGGTCATCGCCAACTTGGACTGTCTACAGCTTGTTAGATCTACCCAACGAGTATTATGTGCAGCACGAGTACGTTGTCTTACCCATGAGCGCAGTTGGCTGAACGGGAGTGGCAGGATGGGTATGGGTCCTGCCACTATTGTGGAAGATCCCCTTCTAGCCAGCTCATCGGCGGCGTCGTTCCCGTGTGATCCACTATGCCCTTTAATCCATTGAAGGATTACTTTGTTTTTGGATGCTAAACGATCCAAAACTTGGTGGCATTCGTAGACAATACTGGAGTTGATCGTGTTGGCCTCCAGTGCTGTTAGGACGGCCATACTGTCGGTCAGTATGCGGATGTTTAGTTCCTTCATGCCACTAGACAGGACCGTGGAAGCGGCATTTATTATTGCAACACATTCGCATTGAAATATCGAACTGTGTTGGCCTAATGCTTGTGATAGTTTGATATTTAGGTCTTGTGAGAATACTCCGGCTCCAGTACCAGTCCCCATCTTGGAGCCGTCCGTATAAATTCGGACTTCATGTATGCCGGAGTAATCTCGGTCACTTTCTAGTAACTGTATCTGGTATTTCTTTTCGAAAATGTATTGTTTAGGGATCCTGTCGCATGGGGCAGCGATTAGTGGCTCATGTTTCACTAGATTATTCCACAATGTGGAGTGAGGACCCTCTCGGTTGTACCACAGACCCAGATGTTTAAGCCTTATAGCAGCCATGGAGGCTTCCAGTTGTATAAACAGGTCCAGGGGTGCCAGATCCAGGGCTACTTCTAGGGCGGCTGTGGGGGTAGTTCGCATGCAGCCGGTTATCGCAGAACATGCCAATCTTTGGAATTTCTGCAGCTTGTTGATGACGGTGCTTTGCTCTGTTTTGGACCACCAGGCAACGGCTCCGTATGTAATAATGGGACGTATAACAGTTTTATACAGCCACATAGTTATTTTCGGTGATAGCCCCCAGCTTTTGCCGAGTAGTCTTTTACATTGGCAAAAGATGATGGTGGCTTTGTTTAGCTTTCCTTCGAGATGTCTATTCCAGAGGAGTTTGTTGTCTAGTATCACTCCTAGATACTTGACTTCCTTGCTCAGGGACAGACTGGTATTGAACAGTTTAGGAAGTTTAAGATTGCCTAGACTTCGTTTGTTTGTGAACATGATCAATTCCGTCTTTGTTGGGTTCACTGTTAGATTGTGTTTATTGCACCACTGTTCGACGACCTTCAATGCGGACCTCATTTGGTCACATATCACACTCTCAACTCGTCCGCTGATGAGTATGGTCAGGTCGTCTGCATAGCCTACTGTGAGGAAGTAGCGGTCGTTGAGCCAACAAATCAGCTCATTGACCACAATGTTCCATAAGAGAGGTGAGAGGACACCCCCTTGGGGACATCCTTTAGCTACTACCCCTCTGGTAGTACCATTCACAGTAAATTGTATGGCTCTGTCTCTTAACATGCTATCAATCCACCCGGCAATAGTGGGATCGACACCATGTTTAGAGAGGGCCTGGCTTATGCTGGTAAAATTGGTTTTGTCAAAGGCTCCTTCGATGTCGATGAAGGTGCCTAGTGTTGATATTTGGTGTTTGAGATTGCCTTCTATATAAGAAGCCACCTTATGTAGGGCAGACTCAGTTGATTTGCCTGTAGAGTAGGCATGTTGGTTTGGATTTAAGGGATTCCTGACTAAAGCAGTGCTCCTTATCTCCTTGTCTATTAGTCTCTCCAACACCTTTAAAAGAAATGATGTGAGGCTAATTGGTCTGAATGATTTAGGTTGAGTGTAGTCTCCTTTGCCGGGCTTAGGAATAAAGACTACTTTGACTTCCCTCCATTTCATAGGAATATAGCGGTGTAGCTGCAGCTGGAGTATCAGGAGCCCAGGTAGGAGTCCGCCAGGCTGACTGAGTCGTGGCACTGTATTATTGTCTATCACCTGACTTAGTCCTGCGCACACTCCTGCAGCCGGCAGTAGCTGCAGCTGCAGCTAGTGTAGCAGGAGTCCATGCCGGAGTCCGCAAGGTTGACTGAGTTGTAGCACCATATTGTTGTCTCTCACCTGACGTAGTCACGCACTTCCACAACCGGCATTAGTTGCAGCTGGAGTAACAGGAGCCCAGGTCAGAGTACGCCAGGCTGACTGAGTCGTGGCGCCATATTGATGTCTCTCACCTGACGCAGTCTTGCGCGTACTCCCTCAGCCGGCAGTAGCTGCAGCTGAAGTAGCAGGAGCCCAGGTCTTAGTCGTGGCACTATATTTTTGTCTCTTCCCTGACGCAGGCGCACACTCCGACAGCCGGCATTAGCAGCTGCAGCTAGTGTAGCAGGAACCCAGGTCAGATTTCGCAAGGTTGACTGAGTCGTAGCACCATATTGTTGTCTCTCACCTGACGCAGTCACATACTCCCACATCCGGCATTACGTGAAGCTGCAGCTAGAGTAGCAGGAGCCCAGGGGGTCAAGTCTGCTAATGTTTTCGTCAAAATCTTAGTTCAATGGTGTTTGAATGGTAATGCTTTTTGACACAGTTCTTGTTTCTTAAACCAAAAAATTAAAACACATTGTGTTTCTTAAACCCAAAACGGAAACATATTGTGTCTTGATTTTGGGTTTAAGAAACAAGAACTGTGTCAAAAAGCATTACCATTAGAACACCATTGAACTACGATTTTGACGAAAACATTAGCAGACTTGACCCCCAGATCGGATACCGCCAGGTGCCAGGTGCCATATTATTGTCTCTCACCTGACACAGTCCTGCGCACACTCCCGCAGCCGGCAGTAGCTGCAACTGCAGCTGGAGTAGCAGGAGCCCAGGTCGGAGTCCGCCAAGCTGACTGAGTCGAAACGCCCACCCAGGCCTTCCCCAGAACTGGGCACTGTGTGGGAGCCACGCCATCTGGAATGTTACAAGAATAGTATATTACTGCCGTGCTCTATAATGAATGACTGCGTTGCTGTTAGCGATGATAATAGCCGAAATCGGAGCTTCGCACAGGTCCGGCCATCACAGCGCGCTCAACATTGCAGCCTTTGATGGACAAGTTGGAATCCATATTGTCATTAATTTGACATTAAACTGGTGAAGTTTTGTTTTAAATTCATAGTAGTGAATTCTGACAAAAAACTAAATAAAAAACTTAATTTATTACCATCCATACCGTTATACTTTATTGAATATAGTAAAATGAAATTTGATCCAATTTAAATTCGGTATAAGCAAATAAAATGTACGAAACAAATAAAACAGACGATATGAACGGGGCAAATAATAATGAATTTTTAATTTTTACTGACAATGCTTTCAAGAAATGTAGGTTTTTTATGCACTATGAATACAAAATGTCCATTTATTTGGAAGCAACCGTGAGATATAAAACATAATGAAAACTGTCCTGATAGTGGTGATTTACAATCTGCGGCTGGTGTATTATTTATATAAGGATCCTGCGATAAATGGACCGTCAGAATGAACGATTTATGAGATGACTCTTTTGTTACTTTTGAAGTTAAATAATACTTTGGAATCAACAGATAAACACGATGTCTGAGTAAAATGCATCAAATAATAACACTTTGCCTGCTTGTTAAATAACAAAAGACAACGTGAATTCACAAGTCGGGTACCTATGATTAGAAGTTTTCCTTTCTTTTCCTAAACGGCACCCCATGACGCACATAACTTTTTTTAACTGAAATTGTAGGCAGACAATCCTTAATTCAGCTTATCAAATCAAATTTAAATAAAACAAGTCAAGAGCGAGTCGGACTCACGCACCGAGGGTTCCGTACCATCATAATTGCACCATCAAACCACACTGCAGAGTAGAATAATAAAATTAGTATTGCAGTTTTAGGTCAGCGCCATCTCTTGACCGATAGTGGAACTAATGTTAACTTTTTAGAAATTTGATGATTTCTAAAAAAGTGTGCTATATTGAGACATCGTTTTATTTTTCCTGTAATCTTTATATTAACTGCTATCATATAGAATTATTTCAGATTTTTTTTCTTTGCAAACTTCGGAGATAAGGGGGGGCGGGAACGGTATTTTTTTTACATTTTTCATCATAAATCGAAAACTATGCGGCCTAAAACAAAAAAAAAATGATTGAAAACGTGCAAACAGCGCTCTTTCATATGATACCCCACATGCCTAGTAGCCCCACTTCAAATTTTTCCCCACTACAGCTGTGACAGACAGACAGACTGAGTCACACCATAAGGGTTACTTTTTTACCATTTTGGTACGGAACCCTAATGACAAACTCATGCGCATGCGCTCGATGACTTTAAAACTCGCGTGGGATTATAGAACCGTCTCTGTGGTCTAGTGGCTCGCCCATTCGTGAAAGATGAAGGAGTCTCAGGTTCAATTCCCAGGATGGGGGCACACTTGGTTTGGTTGGTGGTAGGGCTTATTTTAAGTCCGCCTGGCTAGCTACCACCATCTTACCTAATCTGACGCCATAAAAACAATTTAAAAATTGTTGTGTTCCGGCAGTTATAGGTAAGATAGCCAGTATTCCGGGTGTAGTGCGCTTCCATCTTCGGCCTTATCGTTACTAAACATCAGGTGAGATGAAGGCTCAGCACTATTTCAATGTGCATAAAACAAAAAAAGCTGATTCTTTACTCTTAATACTTTTAAATTAGAATACCTAGAAAAATGCTTTTTCTTACTATGCTTTAAAATATTAGAATTACATTACAATTAATTACATTACAATTACATTACATTAAAATTAATTTACATTTGAAAAAATGAAACTGGAGGTTCCATATTTACGTGGAGGTCTAGTGAACAGTGCTGATGTGAATTTCAATACTTACTTCCCGCACATTTCCTACTTCCCGAATAGGTCATTTCACCACACGAGCCAATTGAAAAATTACATTTTTACTAAGAAATTTCCTTGCATTTCTTAAGAAAAGCACTATACAAGCCTTGTACATGAAGCTATTTACATTGTCTCGAATGATTAAAGACATTTAAATCATCCTCACACACAAATATAAATGCTAACTTCCCGTTCTCGGCTGTAATGTACTATTATAGTACGGAAGAACGGGAAGTTTATTTCTTAAAGGCTCAGATTAGCTTACCTTGCACTTTTAGAGTCTACATGTTCCACCACAACGTTCCAAGTCCTATGAATGAGGTACAACAGGAACAGCACTCGCGAAGACTCCGCGTGCGGCGGCGCATCCTTCCGCGACCACTTCCGGCTGGTGGCGCTGCTGAGCCCGCTACCCATGTTTGAATTTAGAATTCGCTCATTCTCTTCGTGGCTCTCCCAACGTTCGGACGTGCCGGCTGAAATGAGAAATTAAATATTATGTTTAACAATACCTTCATATTCATAGTTTATAAGAGCCTATGTAATTGCATTCGATGAAGGTTTCAAGGCTTGTCATAGCTGTCGGTTTGAACGAAACCAACATCAAGGCGGTTTTAGTCAGTACGAGTCTGACATAATCACATAGCCCGGCTATGTGGTATCCAATGAGGATTTCCGCCTCTTTCCCCTCGCGTGTCCTTGAAGGTTGCTCCGAACCCTTCTGGATGAGAGTACAAAAAAAAAGTTATGATGGCATAATAACACAGACTATTGACAAATTCTGTGCATAATTATAATGATTATGATGACTCCACTGCTCTAGAGGAGTTGGATGAAATTCGCGATTGTCCAGTATTACACCATAAATTTTCATTCGCATATTGACAACGTGGTAAAGAAATCAGCCCGCATGTTGGGATTCCCAAGGCACAGCACCTCCTTTGCTCGCTCGCCAAGTACATTTTTTTAGGGTTCCGTACCAAAATGGTAAAAAAGGAACCCTTATGGTGTGACTCAGTCTGTCTGTCTGTCACAGCTGGATATCTCGAGAACTACTAATGGTATCAACTTGAAATTTGGAATAGTTTAAGATGACATTTGCCCAACTATTTTGCAAATAAGAAATAAATAAAAAAATAAATACCTTTTTTACAGCAGGGCCTGAAAAGGGGTCTTAAAAATTTGAAGTGAGGCTACTAGGGCATGTGGGGTGTCATATGAAAGAACGCCGTTTGCACGTTTTCAAACATTTTTTCTTTTTTTTCTATACCGCATAGTTTTGGACTTATGATGAAAAATGTAAAAAAAATGACCGTTCCCCCCCCCCTTATCTCCGAAGTTTGCAAAGAGAAAAATCTGAAATAATTCTATGTGATAGCGGTTTGTATAAAGATTACAGGAAAAATAAAACGATGTTTCAATATAGCACACTTTTTTAGAAATCATCAAATTTCTAAAAAGTTAACATTAGTTCCACTATCGGTCAAGAGATGGCGCTGACCTAAAACTGCAATACTAATTTTATTATTCTACTCTGCAGTGTGGTTTGATGGTGCAATTATGATGGTACGGAACCCTCGGTGCGTGAGTCCGACTCGCTCTTGACTTGTTTTATTTAAATTTGATTTGATAAGCTGAATTAAGGATTGTCTGCCTACAATTTCAGTTAAAAAAAATTAATTGTAATGTAATTCTAATATTTTAAAGCATAGTAAGAAAAAGCATTTTTCTAGGTATTCTAATTTAAAAGTATTAAGAGTAAAGAATCAGCTTTTTTTGCTAGGTATGTGATAGCGGTTTGTATAAAGATTACAGGAAAAATAAAACGATGTTTCAATATAGCACACTTTTTTAGAAATTATCAAATTTCTAAAAAGTTAACATTAGTTCCACTATCGGTCAAGAGATGGCGCTGACCTAAAACTGCAATACTAATTTTATTATTCTACTCTGCAGGGTGGTTTAAAGGTGCAATTATGATGGTACGGAACCCTCGGTGCGCGAGTCCGACTCGCTCTTGACCGGTTTTTTATTATATAATTCGCTAGTTCGCAGAATTCTGGAATTTGCTAGTCCTAGTGTAGATCTCGATCTGTTTTGTAATTCCTTATTATTATTTAAAAATAAATTGTCTTAACTGCCTTAATGGGTTCCTATTTGTTATAAAATAATATACTCATTTCAAATTATAATAATAATCATTAGTATTCAATTTAATAATTCATTAATGTAATTGTACTTAATTGTAATTTTATTTAATGTAATTGTAGTAGGTTGTAATTAATTTGATATTTGAAAATTCTAGCATTATTTTTTTAAATTTTTATTTAGTATAATTAATTATTGAGCGTATTGATTAATTGTAATTTTTGAGAGTGATGTCGACACTTGTAATTGTTGTGTTTATAGGTTAAAAACTAAATAGCTATAAGATCTCTGTATATGCATGATAAACATAATGTATTGTTAGTGTTGTTATTTGAAATAAATAAAATAAAAATAAATTAATGATTCATATATTAAGTTGTGTACCGTTAGTTTTGATTTTTAACTAAAATTGTACAAGGATCTATAAATTACAAAATATGCTTCTGATTCATAGGTAGCTTTGTCTCATCACAAAGTTATTTACAACAAACTGCACTCATACAGCCCTATAATATTATATTACATGGTCATAAACTCGGATTATCAGTGCGGTGCGGTAATCCACATTTTTATTGCAGCACCGCGGAAAAATAATGGGATGCATTTTATTAATGCACTCATATTCTCTGAGGTTAATGGGAAAAAGCGAAAGATTTACAGGATTTTTCTACTTTACTAACGAAAAATCACGTTAATAAACAAAATATTTTACTATTCTTTTAAGGGCCACACTTAGCAGCAAAATTTTCATAAATTACTATTACAGGTATCTCTACAAAAATAATAAGTAGTTCTCTAGCGCGTATGTTCATGTGAACATACGCATGTTACATGGAAGTATGTACTTCCCATGTTATTTCGAAGTCAATTTAAGTTGAAATTAAGTTCATCAAGCTATCTACGAAAATTGCTAGAGTATTTTAGAGCTCAATTTGTGCCGACCCTAAAACACAAAGGCTTACTTTTATGTGAGAGCACTCATGACTCATGAGTTATCTGGATATTGGTTTATTTTATTCAAGTAGATAAATTAGGTAAAGTTGCCAGTCTATTTGTAGGGTATTTAATAATTTGTTTTATACAGTGTTATAAGATAAGATTTGGATCGCAAACAAGAGTTATGGTTCACTAAAAACGTAATAAAAAAATATGTTTTTTTTATTCTAGTTGTTCTAGAATGCGATATGAAACAGCTATTTATAAATAAAAAGGAATCTTGTCATGATTTTTGTAAACGTTAATTTACTATAACAATATGCTTCTGCCTACATATTTAAAAAAAATATAAAAAAACAAATACAGAATCAGTTTCAGGCACCCATCATATCTGGCCTCAGAAAATATATGTGATAAACTTTTACAAATCACGTACTAACATGTGCTAACATGCTAACTAACTAACTAACTAACATTAATTACTATACTAACATTCTTGAGTAAAATAATTTGACCAAAGTAAGTCTGTGAAAGTGTTACTCCTAGACCAAGACAGGAAAACATGAAAGCACCATATAAAGAAAATAACTGGTACTTAGCTAAATTGCACTAGATTATTACAATCCATTTATGGCCAGTTCACAGGTTCCGGATAAGTTTTAGTTAATTTTCCTGACAAACTATTTCATATCTTTTGTTCAAATATCAATGATTACAAAAATAATCGTTGGGCAGTGATAATATAAGCAAGATGATGTAAATATAACTACACCTAATCAATCACGTTGTTTTTCCCGGAAGAAATTAATGATAAATAAATGCTTGGACATTTTCACACAGCGTCATCTAGCCCCAAAAGCTTGTAATATGGGTGCTATAGACAACTGATATATTATTAACATTCTTTTATACGTAGTAAGACACAGAAATTTATAATTTCAATTTCTACCCGACTGAAAAGCAAGCCCGGAAACCTCTTCCGTGGTAGACCGGCATGTTGACCAGTACACCACTCAGGTCGTCAAATGTTTGTATCTCTATCAATTCAAAATAAAATATTTCGCTTACCTATGATTTGGGATAGCATAAAAATATTATTCCTATTATTCCCAACGGTCACTATGGTTCCTTCCATAGATGAAGTAGAAAGTTACACCTCGATCGAGGGAAACCATCGACAATTCCAAGCCACGCGTGAACGACCATAGTAAAATATGTCGTATTAAGCCATATTGAAGGCAAATTACGTTCACTTTCTAGGCGAAAAAGCTGGGGCGTATATTAGAAAAGGCTTTGAACATTTGATACCTCGCAATTTGAATATAAGCTAGCGTAGACTAGACACCGCCCTCTATGAAAACTTAGTCATACAAGGAACATAAAATAACTATCCTTGGGTATTGAGTACACAATGGTAAAAATATTTAGTGCTATTACACAAGTTAATCATACCTAACGCATAAACGTCAAAAAGAGCTGTTGCCAACAGGAAAGAGAAGAAGAAAAGTTTTCTTGGATTTTCCCCAAAACTTTATGTTCAACTTATACTAAAACTAGCTAGCGACCCACCCTCGCTTTGCTTTGGTGTTGCCTGTCGTTTTTGAACATATTTTTGTGTTTTTTGTTACTATCTAAATGCGCTTATAAAGAAACTAGCTTGCACGGGCGATTATCAAAAAAACGATCTTTCTTTTTTCTTTTTATTCAGTGATACAATAATTTACCACGACACGAATACATTTGCCAAAATAGGAAACACAGATATTAATTAGCAACTAAGCTTGCATGTAATCCTAGGAACGCGTTTAGAATTCACATTTTTGCACATTATTCATTGTTGCACCTTACTTTCATCGATTGATCATACAAACCGTATACTTATTTGTTTTGTATTCAGCACTGTTTACTTTATCAATTGAGTATTTTGCGTGAAACTACTAAAAAATATGCTTTGTTATGTCTTTTGATTTCAGTATGGTCCATAGCTAAGCCACAGAAATAGTGAACTAGGTACAGAAGATTTTTGTTGCCTCTTAATCTTCGTCTGTCTTCATCAAGTGGCTTCAACTTTCAAGTCAATTTGCGTCAGACGCATGCAATATTGCCTACCAAACAGTGCTCTTTCCCTTTCAACTTTAAAATCAAATTGCGTCAATCAAATGCAATATTGATTGCCTCCAAACCGTGCGCTTTCACGTTCAACTTTCTGCCATACAAATTTGACGTTTTTTTGAGAACATAGGGCATGCGCTATTGCATGCGTCATGGCATGCGGTATATGGTATTTTCCAAATTTTTGAAAACTGTTTATATTTAAAGATTTGACAGAAATATAAAAATAAATTAGTTAATGTTTTTCTCTCCATTCAAACAATTAAAGTCAAATTTATTTTTAATGGTTTTGAATTTACCGCCAAAACGCACGGTTCGAAGACGTCTAACACCTATGTAGTCTGTGTTACAATTTACTGTATGGTTTACACAAAGTTGACGTCACACAGTAGACGTATCGAACCGAGTGTTTTGGCAGTAAATTCAAAACCATTCAAAATAAATTTTACTTTAATTGGTTTTTTTATTTTTTGCTTATTAAAGAAACATACAGCTCTTATAATACAGGTAGAAGTATAATAACTATGATTAGATCATTAGCCAAAACAGTTTCCAACAATGAGAATTACATAGCGAAGACTATAATGAGTTTAACTTAAGAGAAAAAAAAATTACAATGAGAAATTTTAAGATTTCAATAATAACAAAACAAATTACTTAGAAATTTAAAGAATTTAATTAAATGGTAGGCAAGTACAATTTCTTAATAATTAATGTATTATTCTTATTACACACTTTTAACTTTTTTGACATATGAAATGTAAGCTCTTAGTTTGCAGTTAAATAAAAGATTTAATAGAGAAAAAAAGACATTAATTATTTATTTTCTATTTTTTTGTTGAATCGTGCGACCCAATCTATAAATATAAGCAGTTTTCAAAAATTTGGATAATATCATATTGCATGCATTGATTGGGTCAGATGAAAGTAAAAGCGATCGGGAAAGCGATCGTATGAAGACACACCTTTAGGTGCCTTTAGTGACTCTTTCGCTTGTTCTGTAAGTTGCGATTTTACTTGGCAATTTTTTTTATATACACAACGGGATAGTGCTTGACCTTCATCTCACCTGATGTTAAATGACGATAAGGCCGAAGGTGGAAGCGCACTACACCCGGAATACTGGCTATCTTACCTCTAACTGCCGGAACACAACAATTTTTAAATTGTTGTTATGGCGTCAGACTTAGGTAGCTAGCCAGGCGGACTTGAAATAAGCCCTACCACTAGACCACAGAGGCGGTTAAATTGGTGAAAAGGAACTCGATGTTGCAGTGGTTTAGATCCTAGCCCCGCGATAGCAGAAATTAAAAACTATCGCAAGGGTTTGTAATGGGACGCGTGACCAAAAATTTATTTTCTCGAGTTCCTCCGTGCTTCGGAAGGCAAGTTAAGCCGTTGGTCCCGGCTGCATTTGCAGTAGTTGACACCCTCCAATCCACATTGAGCCCGCGTGGTGAGAAGGCCTGTGCCCTAGCAGGGGGACATTAAAAATGGCAAAGTGAAGATCGTGCAAAAAAAATCGGTTAGCACTCCGGGAGTGCCGGCAGAAGTGAGAACTTGAATATTAACGTAGTGCATTTTTGATATTTTGAAATTAGCGGCAAAGGATTAAAATTATTTCTTTCCTATTACTACTATACAGTCACACAATTCAATCAGTTTGTAATTAGAGAAAAGTTCCAAAGATTTCGCGCCAGTGGCCTTTTTAATTTCTCCATGCACGCATTCTACGATTTAAACTTTTATAGTCACAGAGTATAAATAAGTCTATGATTTCACCGAAGGGATCGCTTCTATTAGTTCCATTTTCAAAATTAGCGTGTTGCTGGTGACACAAGTGTTTACGTCTTAAAATGACGCGCCGCCATTTTCAACGCGCTCCGTAGAAAGAGAGGGGGATACTTCCGCCGCCAGCTGTCTATTCTCCATCCGTCACACCCGTCTTACGCATTTTCGATCAGCCACGTGATTCTTACTGACGCGAGTTTAGCATTATTTCCCCATACAAAAAGCGTACAACGCCGCTTAAGAAGAATTCACTTCAAAAAATCAGTTAGTTCTGAATCACTGGTTAATATTGCATTTTTTTAATAATTTGTTATCACAATAATTGCTGAGCTGCAAAATGGATTGTAAATAACCTTCATTAGTGACCCGACCTTTGAAGTAGGTATGATGTGCATAGAAAGAAGAAATAAAAATTACGATACTGGTGCGCCAAGATTTGAAACAAAATATCATTGCTGCTTTCAATATGACTTTTGTTTAGATAACCTACAGACAGGCTACAAAGTGCTCTACCTTTCACACGAGTATTATACATTGCGTACCGAAATGAAGAGATTAACTTTTCAAAATATACATCATTATACTTATAATAAGTCTGTTATGACGGCTGTCTGTCATTAAAACCATACAACTTACTTTCGCCGTTACAGATTAATTCTCAAGAAGGTTCTCTTTTATTTGACAATTAGGGTTCCGTTGTAGCCTTATTACTTAATTAAAAAACAAGTAATGCACATACAAAACCTCTGTAAGTATTAATATTATATATTAATATATTCTATAAATATTCAAGTCTGTATCGAAAACACTTCACTTGATTTTCATTTTGACTGCTAAGAGACTGGCCATATTTTACTCATATTTTCAGACCAAAATATATATACCGTGGTAAATAGGTATTAACTGAACTCAATTAGCATAAGCCTTACCTTGCATCTGATCACAATCAAAATATAATAATAATAATAAATAATATTTATTTACTTTCATCACACACAATATGAGGTTTGAGATTTTTCAAACCCAATACCAAATGTATCGCAAAAAGGATGTACCTATCAATTGTATAAAAAACAACTTAAGTATATTATAGTAGGTAGTTCGGTAGTAAATAAAATTGCTGCCAAGAATTAAAAAAAAACATTGTACCTAATTACCAATTTTTTTGTTTTTATAAATGCTATTAAAAACTGTTAATATTAAAGAACTAAGTATTATTATTGCAATCAATCACTGTTTCAACTTTTTATACTAATTATTGGGTGTTTTACCAATCTTGAAAATTATTCATACCTACCTATCAGTTATTGAAATGTAACGGAACCATCAGCTGAATTTTAGTTGTCACCAGCTTGTCTTAATCCCCCTTTGTGCTGACACTTCTCACGGAAATCGCAAAACTAATAATACGAAAGAATGTCGAAATAAACTTTCATTACAATTGTTTCTTGATTTCATTGTTGTGGTAGTGTTGAAAACTTAAATACTTAGTTTGATGTATTGTTTGTTAAATTACATGGGTCGATTTTAGTCACCTGTGACGGTTAACTTTAGTCTTCTAGCATAAAGTTGCCTCCAAAATTGGATCGCAAGTGATGGCGTCGCTATCATCTATGTAGTTGATGCCGTAAACTAGGTAACAATATGTAATAACGTAGTTCCAGTTTTGGCCACCGGATCAGATAATTTTGTTCAGCCATCTGTGGCTTAGGCCGAATTGCCATTTAGGTACACAGTCGATTTTTGCAGTGCGGAGAAAGTTGTGCGGCTTTAGTCGCCCATGTAAGTACCCCATAAGGTTTTCAATTAAAGTGACAATTATGTAACTTACTTATCATTTTCAATTAAATCTGTAAGTTTAATTTTAGGAAATTAAATTTGGAGAACAATGACTTTTATTTTAAATTGATTGTTAGCTTTTTAAACTTTAATCAAAAACCATCAAATAAGAATAAAATAAAACCGGTCAAGAGCGAGTCGGACTCGCGCACCGAGGGTTCCGTACCAGATTTTTTTCTTTGCAAACTTCGGAGATAAGGGGGGGGGGGGACGGTATTTTTTTTTACATTTTTCATCATAAGTCGAAAACTATGGGGCTAAAAGAAAAATAATGATTAAAAACGTGCAAACGGAGCTCTTTCATATAATACCCCACATGCCCTAGTAACCCCACTTCAAAATTTTAAGACCTCTTTTCAGTCCCTATTGTAAAAAATATATAGATTTTTTTATTTATTTCTTATTAGCAAAGTAGTTGGGAAAATGTCACCTTAAACCATTCCAAATTTCAAGTTGATACCATCAGTAGTTCTCGAGATATCCAGCTGTGACAGACAGACAGACAGACTGAGTCACACCATAAGGGTTCCGTTTTTACCATTTTGGTACGGAACCCTAAAAAGGCTAACATTAGTCATTTAAAAATGTCAAAATCTTAAATTATATTTTTACTAAATATTTAATCTTTTGTAAACATATACGAATTTAAGCACATGTCGTTGCTAAAAAAAATACTAAAACTTCGATCTCAATCGAGTCAGTAACCATAACAATAAAGGTATTTTGAACCGACAACTATAACGGGTTTTATAAAGTTTAACTTGTACTATGTATTTTACCGGAAACAAGTTTCAAGATATATTTTTTCAGTTAGATAACTGCAGTCCAGTATAGTTAAGTACAATCGGTAAACGATATTGGTCATTAGCATGAAAGAAATAAATAAATAAAAAATAAATAAATAAATAAAATGCTTGGACAATTTCACACAGCGCAATCTAGCCCCAAACTAAGCAAAGCTTGTAATATGGGTGCTAGACAACTGATATACTACTTATATACTTTTTTTTTTAATATATACTTATTATACATAGTAACACCCAGACCCGTCACAGAAATTAAAATTCATCATTTCAATTTCTCCCCGGCCGGGAATCGAACCCGGGACCTCTTGCGTGGTAGGCGGCATGTTGACCACTGCACCACTCAGGTCGTCAAATGCTAATGTTAATACGATAACTTTATCTCTTGCACACCTAATGAGACAGAACGAGAAAGCTGTATCAACGATTATTTCCTACATAAAAGGAAGTAGGTAGTTAATCGTGATTTAGAAATTGATTTCTACTTGATTTCAGCATGATCTGACTAACGGATTTTAGAAATGCATCAGATTCATCGTAGCTAGGAGCAATCATTACTATCTCTTCCTTCTTATTTCCAATACTTTTATAATTATAATCAAGTTATAGTAATGGATTATTCCGATTATTTCATTTTGAACTGCACCATTATAATAATATAAACTACCTACTCTTAATAAACAATCTCGACACTTCATAATCTCTAACTATATTATTATTTATATGTTGTATAGTATTTCTATCTAACGAAGTTCGTATGCACGCTCTCTTAATACGCACACAAAAATAATGTGCATATTGGGCGATGCAAAATATTCTTATCAGTTAAACAAGTCTGGAACGGGTGGTAGGAAAATTTAGACAAGTCAAAAGATCTTAACTATTAAGTTTATTTAAATAAATATATTTTGACTTTGATTTTGATCTCTATGCGCGCCTAACAATGTTCATAGTCGAACGAACTTCGTGAAATATGTATAACAACTTTGTTACAAAACGAATGCGTGTATTTAGAGATCAAAGTATTTGTAAGTAATAAAAAGTGGTAGAAATTTCTTAATGGTTCTCTTGGTCACATCAATAACAGAAAATGTAATTTACACTGTCCGATTTTCACTTTCTTCTGTAGCCTGTAATAAAACCGCAGAGCTGTATAGAATGTTTGACCTCCCCACAGAACAGAAGTTAGCGCAGAATTTCGCTGCCCCACTGCAGCGTTCTAAATTCTTTATCTTTGTTTTTTACAGCAAACTGAAACTAGGAATGGCCGTTGCAATTTCATTAACCTCCCTGATGCCGATTCACCTAAGCCTTCGGAATCGTGCCAAAAATACCTCCGTCTCGAGCCACGTTCATTACTTAGATGGAAGTGCATTTACACTTTACGATTTGTATCAGGCGGTAAAGTTTACGACCGGTGTATTATATTTTTTAATCGTGTATATAGAAAATTTTCATTTTAATGTGAATAAGTATGCGCATCACTAACACAGATATACAACATAATGAACACAGTAAAGGAAAAAAATCTCTTTAAAAACACCTCAATGCACTAGCAAAATAGCTAAGTAGTCGCAGCTACATAAAAAGGCTTAAAAGAAACGACACTTCAAATTAAATAATGCTCTAAGGATCTGAAGGGGAGAAACTCAGGGTGGAAAGATAATTCGCAATGTCAATTACCTACATATTACCAGCACATTTGCTAAACTTCAATTGAATTAAAAACAGAGCACAAAAAATATTATGAATATTTAAGTATAGGTATTTTACCACTTACAATTTTAAATAAAAGAAAAAAAAACATTTCAAAGAATTTGTCCCAATACACATCGCATAAACTTATGGTGACGGCGCACCGAACGACGCTCCGTGGGTAGGCCCATGACAAGGTGAACCGACGATCTAGTGAAGGTCGCGGGAAGCCGCTGGATGCGGGCAGCGCAGGACCGATCGTCGTGGAGATCCTTGGGGGAGGCCTATACCCAGCAGTGGGTATCGTGCGGCTGATATGATGATGATAAACTTATGATTTTATTATTCTTTACACAGGTAAAAAGCCGAAGTCCGATCCTTGTCGTTTGAAACCCAAAATCTTTCATTTGTTTGATTTGGTTAATGTGGATTAGTAGACGTTTTGGTCAAACTTAATGTACACATTATGCTTACAATTTAAGAAGGTTTTAAAGTACTATAGGGCTGCTTTTTCAGTGTTTAAACTATTTTTTAATGATGAGCACTCAAAATAAATTTTGCTGTCGGATCGCTAGCTGTAAAAACTTTTCGGAACGGAACATTTGCGCAGTATTCGCTGCGGTCTCAACATAAAAGACCAACGCACCTACTTACTTCCACATCCTCTTCCGAAAAACTCCCATTTGCCCAAAAAACCTTCATCCTTAACCCTATACTTTTTACGTCTAAAACAGCTTGAATTCGCGCTTCGGGAAATTAATTTCAAACTAACATTTGTCATGCTAATTTTGCTGGGAGTGCTGGAATAACTTAAATTATTGCTAAACCCTTGCCTGGTAGAAGTAAACATCAAACTTCCATTTTCTCTGACATGCTGTTTCCTCATACAAACGTTTTTGTATGTCTTTGTTGCTTTACGTACAGAATAAGTGAAACTACTTTGTAGTAAAATACTTTTTCTTACTTAACTATTAAAAAGTGCTGATTGTGGCATAGAAAGAAACTCACTTTTAATACAGCCTTAGAATATCTGAAAAACCGTTAAATGACTATAATTTACTGACACATAACTTTATATCACACATTTCATTCTATATTTTTTATTTTTTTTGTCCATAATTAGTTATGTTTATTTTATTATAACAAAAAAATATTAATAATATTAATAATAAATATTAATAATAAATTAATAATATGAAATAAAATGAGTGCATTTTGATTGAATGTCAAACCTCATTTTGTTTGGTTAACTGATGTTTCTGAGCGAATTTTTGTCGTTGTTATACTTTATGTTACATTTTCATAATTATTATTTTCTCAGTATTTATGCATTTTCTAAGCATGCAACAAAATTTGTAAAACCTAAAACATAATTTTTTTCGCAAGTTGTACTTGTAAACTGTTAATGATGACTACTAATGGTGCTAAATTTATTGGTATCCCGAGATACAGGCATTGCCTAGTTTGGGAACCCCTGTTAAAATCTGCTTATAACTACATTTTATATTTTGTAATTACTGGATGTCATACCCTTCTGCAATATAATGTTGTAAAAAAGCTTTTATTCAATAAAATATTATTATTATTATTATCATTTTTTACATAAATATTCACTCACTTAGCTATCAATAAATCTCATTGATCGCTCGCCGATGCCGATATATCGCTCATTTTCTCCGTCAGCGTCGCGTAGCTCATGTGGAAACCCTATAATTTAACTGAAAGACGCATTGGGTACAACTACCATCGCTAAAGAGTATTTATGGATATGGGATTTAGATTTATCAATACACTACGTGTTAATGAATTAAGGTGGTAATTGAGCGAAAGTGGCGCCGCGGTGAATTTTATTTAATATTATAATTCTAATACACAATTTTAATAATGTTTATCGTGGAGATTTTAGGGCCCACAGTCTAGTATTTTTAGACGGTTTACATTCCCTAGTAGTCATTGCTAGAAGTAGATAGAAAAACTGCTAAAAGTGGCCGTTTTTGACACATTTGCTATCTACTTCTACGAATGACTACGAGAGCATGTAGTGATACCTTCTAAAAATACTAGACCATGGGCCCTCAAAACTCCACCATAAACATTATTAAAATCTTTATCTATTAATAACTTATTAAATAAAAACCTCTGAGGGCGCCACTTTCGGTCATACAACCGCCTTAACGCAAAATGAGAAAACCGTTTCTTTGGACCATCAAACTGAACAACTTTTATTATGGGACCAACTCTGAAATCGCGAAAAAAAATCAGCTGCTTCATACATTTTTACATTTTCGTTATTAATTTTTGTATGAAATAGCTTATTTTTTTTGGTGATTTGAGAGTTGGTCCCATATTAAAAGTTGTTCGGATTGATGGTCCGAAGAAACGGTTTTCTCATTTTGCGTTAATTCATTAACACGTTGTAGAATACATATAGATGATAATTACTGCAATCATCTGTGTTGTGTAGTTTAAAACAAATATCTAAATTATGAAATAAAACAATAGTTAACGGATACTAGCGCGGTCCCCCGTGACCACGGCAGCTGCAAAGTTGCCGAAACGTCGGGAAAACCAAAAATCAAACCAAATACCAACTAAATACCCAAAGTACTTTCAAAAAAACCGCGCTAGTATCCGTTAAAAATTGTTTTATTTCATGTCTAGTGAGCGCGTAAGCTTGAGAAGTGAATATATCTAAATTTTTTTTCATATCGTGCTACCGATATGAAATCTAATTAAAGGGACAGAGCGATAGTTTTCCTCGGCAAAACTCATATTCCGTATCAAAGTTTTCCTCAGCTAACGGTTTGAGAAGTAACTAAATATTATTTCACTTAGCTCATCCCCATACAGACGGAATTCCGTTTCGGAATTCCGAACGGAATATCGATAATGTATAAGTATGAACATTCCGTAAGGAAAAATCCCGCATGTGTGTGGTGGGTCTACTCGTATAGATTTGTATGGATTAGCTACGTTCGGAATTATGAATGTACGGAATTCCGTTTGTATGTGGTCAGACTTATGTTGAGTTCTTACGGTCTAAAATAATATAATAACTTTAAAAGATACCAACCTCAACAAATTAAATAAATTATACTATTGTAATGTAACAGACATTTTTTGAACATCAGCCATTCTTTTTATCGTTCCCACTGTTGGGGCACAAGCCTTCCTTATGAGTGGATAAGGAAAATGGGGCATAACTCACCACGCGGGCCCAATGCAAGGGCGTCGCCAGCCCATGGCCCAGGGGGGGCGAGTTAATATTAAAGAGTATGAGAAAATTATGAATTGTAGGTACCGTCAAGAGCACCTAGTGAATTTATTCAAGTTTTGAGATGGAGCAGGATTTAACCGAAAAGCAAGTCAATTACACGGCCCTAGGACTATGGTTATTTACAGTTGGCTACATTTTTAACCTCTAGGGGGGGCAGCGGCCCCCCCCTGCGCCCCCCTGGCGACGCCCTTGGCCCAATGTGAATTGGTGGGTGTTAACGACTACAAATGAACCGGTGATTTTTAAAAGGGCACTTGTCCATATTCAAGGCATTTTTTAATGGTAAATCATTCAAAGATTCTGTATGTTTGCTTTCATTTTGTGTAATAAGTTGGTACGCTATCGAAATATTCGCTTAGAACTAAAGAGGCACTAATGGGGATGGCAACGCAAAGCTAATTGTAGATGCCGCTGCGTACGCTTGTTCCTAAGACAGTAGGCGTTCAGAACAAAATGTATGGGAAAATAGGTATTTTAAATTATATTGTGGTTTTTTTTTACCGAAAAAGACTCATTGACCCAAAATGGATATAAAAGACTATTCTACAATGCAAATGCCGGAATTTAAAGCCAAATTAAGACGTTTTTATTCTTACAGAATTTATCGATTTTTTTCTCTATCCAGATTTTTCAGAAATTTGTAAGTGCCAAAATTTTTAAAGCCTACACAGAATTTAATCATTTTAGAGCTTAAAACGATTTTTTAAGTAAAAGTCCTTTGTTTTCATAGATTTTGTGGAACAAGCGTACGCAGCGCCATTTTGACAGTTGCCTTCCCCATTGTCTTTTGTTTTTTTCGTCTCCTGCTAAATTTTCAACTAGACTCTAGAGAATACAATGTGACAAGTGCCCTTTTAGAAATCATCGATTCAAATGCAGTCGGGACCAACGGCTGAATTTGCCTTCTGAAGCACGGAGGAGCTCGAGATAGTAAATGTTTGGTCACCCATCCAATAACCGACCCTTGCGAAAGTTGCTTAATCTCCACAATCGTAGGGCCAGGTGCTAAAAGCACTGCGCCATCGAGCTCGCTCTTTATTACTGTAATGTTAATTTTGTTTGCTAATAGATGGTCGAAGGCTAAATTACTTAACAATATAATAGGTAAGTAAGTATTTGAAGTATGAATTTTGCGTGTTATATTTCTGGCAATACTAAACTCAGGTGGGAATGTAATATATTGTTTGACAGCTGACTTTCTGGTAATAGTGGTAAAATTGAAACAAATTGATAAGTGTCTTGCTTTTTCATATAGCGGGCTCCACATTCGCTTCGTGAACACCCGTGAAAGTCGTGAACCGCGAGTGTGGATGGTTTTGCGCCCGTTCACGGGCTTCGCGCCCGTTTATGCCTTGTTCCCCGTTCCGTGTCGGTATTTGCGCCCGCGTCAAAGGGTTCGCGAACCTCCCGTGAACGCAAACGCATCCACACTCGCGCGTGAAAACAGTACCGTGCCTTGAGGTTTTTTATTTATTTGCGGAGTACGGTGCGTCAAAATGACCGTCACTTGGACAAACGAGCAGGAACTTGTGTTGATTGAGTGTTATCATGCCGAACCCATTTTATGGGATGCTAAATTCAAAGATAGCAATGAATAATTCGGCGTCCATTCTCGACGAGCGCGCGAACTAAACTGTGAACGATAGCGAGTGTGGAGAATCATGCTTTTAACGCCGACTTCACGGCAAAATTACGGCGTGAATTCACGCCTTGAATCACGCAGGAGTCTGGAGCCCGCATAATGATTTTTTAGATACGTTTTGCATTTTTTTCAATTAGGGTTCAGAAATTTAATAAAAAAATGAATGCTGGTACTGCTCAAAGAAAGATTTGAAATGTTAATGGAGAAAATGTTTTGTCAAATACTTCTGTAAAAAAATGGTTCTGCAGCTTCAGGACTGGTAATTTTGATGATAGAGATGTTCCTCGCTGTGGTATCAATATTTTTAGTACAAAAAGACAGCGAACTTTTCCGATGACCTAATATTTAAAGCGCGTCCATATTTCTTCTGAACGCCGTGGAATACCATCCATCATTGTCTTCAGTGCACCGAGGTAATCGCCTTGAAGAATTTGCTATATTAATGATTTCATACATGGCTGGCGATGGCTCCATTTCAATTGAATACACTCATCATTCAACGCGCAATACGATGAAAACATTATTTTGATTTGTCTGTCTATGTAAGTACCAACAGTGAAGTATCTAGCTAAAATTAGATACAAGATAATTAACACTAGCGGCAGCCTGCGACTTCGTCCACGTGGACTCTAGGGGAGACTTTGACCACGATAAAAAATAGTCTATATGTTAATCCAGGGGGCTTATTGTCTAATTTCAAAATCTATCGCAATCTTTTTCAGGATGTAATACATTGATGCTTCTTTTTGTCACAAATAAAAACTTGTCAAAGAAATGCAGCAATGTGTCACATCCATCTGTCAAATGAAAGCGATTGCGATTGCTTTACGTACTTATTACGTAATTTATTAATTACTTAAACGTACTTTTACATAAAATTAAATGGCAAATTATAAGCATCACATGGAAGCAAATTTTAATGTCATCGTCATTTTGTTTTTTATTTTATGTAAGGAGAGTTTATATGTTTATTTTTAAGGAATAGATTTTATTTATTTAAAAAATAAAATAAGCATTTTAATTTAAAGATTACAAATTGACAGTTGTCAGCCAACATTATAGATGTAGGCAATTTGCTTCTTAGTCAATTATCGTTTTAGGTGGCATCCTTCATTTTAGGCAATCTGCTTCTTAGTCAATTGACCGTGTTAGGCATTGTGCCAGCGATGGCATGTTGCATTTTAGGCACTGTGCTCAAAATTGACTATGGCTGACTGATCTGATACGGTATTCATATGTTATTCGATGCCTTTTCTTTTGTTTCCAACCAGCATAGAAGCTCATCCAACTTATCTGATGCATAGTTCTATCAAACACACGTACAATATACTTCACACGTTTAGCCCGCAGCTAATGTCAGCCTAATCCATTCAATACAAGATTTATAGCTCATTGTGCGGCGAGCTTTACGCCCGGATTATTCTGGATATAAGTGGCCAATATTGGCTCCATATTGTAACTTGATAATTTTGTAACTTTGTGGAAAATTATAATACAAGAAATACACTTCCTGGTGTAAACGCTGTTGGGCAGGATTATAGATTTTATGGTTGAAATGTGAAGATACAGTTTGAGGATGTTTAACTTTGCATAAATAGTTTGTGGTCGGCGCCCATAGGTAATTATTCTAGAATGAATAATTCATTAAATACGTGTTGCGAAGAAGAAGAAGTTATGCCTGTGGGTTCGTACCTGACTACTGCCGCACCTTCTCTTTCTCGTATGCAGCTTCCAGGGTGAGCCGCGACAGGCCTTCAGCTCCTCTTCAAAATATTTCCATAGGCGATTGTAACGCTGGTTCCGAGGTTTTTGATGTGCACTGATTTTCACACGGTTGTATTTTCTACCATAGATAAAGTCCACAAGACGATCACACACGTCGATAGCACTACGACGAGGATGCTGATGATATGGCTGAAGAACATTCACGAGCGACGTGTTCACAGCGCAGCGATTCGAACGAGACTGTTCGATGCTCTCACAGAAAGCCAAGCGATACCCACATTAGGCATGACAAAATTACATCGAAAGATTTCGGAGTACCCTCCAAGTTGTGTTTTCTCAAAACTAACAAATAATTACAAAATATCTACAGTAAAATGAGTTAAGATATTCCGGTACGGAACATTCCGCTCACCTTAAAAGAACAATTTTCTTTTAACGCATAACTACAAAAAAAGCTTAACTAATTGGTACGAAACAACAAACTAAAAACTAAGTAATTAATAGTTTTATGCAATAATTTAATTTAAAGGAAGAGGGCAAAGTTTGACAACCGGACGCTTAGCAAAATGGTTACCAATTTGCACCGTAACAACGCGAGTTTGGTTATCAGAGCCGGGATGCAACGCATGAACGCGGGCGAGTTTCCATAGAAGCGGAGGAAGGTTATCATCACAAACCACAACAATCATACCTTCACGAATTGGAAAACCGCGTTCGTGAAACCATTTACTAGTTTGTTGGATCTCATGCAAATATTCACGGCTCCATCTTTTCCAAAAGTGCTGGATGGATTGCTGAATCCAACGCCAACGAGTTAAGCGATTAGGATTTGAATCTATTAACGAGGTGTCTGGTAGCGCGGTCAATGGTTCTCCTATCAAAAAATGAGACGGAGTCAAAGGTGTGGGATCGATGGGGTCCGCGCTCAAAACGCACAAAGGGCGCGAGTTTAGCACTGCCTCGATTTGGCACAATAATGTATGCATTTCATCGTATGTTTGTGTGCGTGCACCGATAACGCGATACAAATGTGATTTGAAACTTTTCACACCCGCCTCAACTAAACCAGAAAAGTGACTACCGGTCGGGGGGTGGAAATGCCAAGTTATGTTTTGATTAAGCAATTTATTATTCAAATCATTTTGAACCGAGTCGCTACGTAAGAATGCAAACAATTCTTTAAGATAATTATTGCAACCGACAAAATTACTTCCGTTATCGGAATAACTATCTGTACATAGTCCTCTGCGGGACGTGAAGCGTCGCAACGCAGCGAGAAAAGCTTCAGTTGAAAGGTCGGAGACCAATTCCAAATGAATGGCTTTGACGCTCATACAAACGAAAACTGCAACATATGATTTAACTATTTTCGCATTACGAACTTTATTAGCACGCACATAGAAATATCCACAAAAATCAACGGCGACTTTTACAAAAGCTCGCGCTGATCGAATACGTACGCCAGGTAAACTAGCCATCGATGGCTGTGTGTGGGTAGGTCTAGCACGAAAACAACGAACACAACGGTGAATGTGTTGCCTAATGACGTCGCGCGCTGACAAGATCCAATATTTTTGCATTAAAATATATTGAATAGTTTGCGCGCCGGCATGCATATGTGTGACATGCGTGTCTACAATAATCAATGTTGTTAAATGATGCTTTTTTGGTAAAATAAGTTGATGTTTCGATTCAAATGAAATATGCGAATTATGTAACCGCCCACCGACACGTAAATAATCAGATTTATCAATAAATGGAGTCAAACGTTTTAATTGATTTGAAGGACGATTTCCTTTACTAATATTGTTTATATCATCGATAAACACGTTATGTTGTACTAAATAAATTAATCGATTTAAAGTGAAATTATATTCGGACACGGTAATATAATTAGGAAAGGACGATTGCACCTTTTTACACTTGTAATAAAAACGAAATATTAATGATACTACACGAATAAGTTTTCCTAATGACGAGAAACGAGTTATGATTGAATCTAAATCTTCACTAGGTTTAGAAGTCGATGTGTTTACTGATAGCGCCAGATTACGTTTTTCCTCGCAAGTACTAACGACGCCCGTCGACTCTGGCCAAAGCGACTCATCTAGTTGGAGCCAAGGAGGACCTTGAAACCATAGTGAATGATTAACGAACGAACTAACTAGCATTCCGCGAGATGCCGCGTCACTTGGGTTATCCTGGGAACGAACGTGCCGCCAACAACTGGCCGGCACATGAGACAAGATTTCACTGGTGCGATTCGAGACGAAAGTTTTCCACTCATGAGGTGATGAACGTAGCCAGGCTAACACAATGGACGAATCAGTCCATGCGTAGACATTATTTATAACGATTTTGTCGCCGTAAGCGCGCAATGTTTTACTAATGAGTTTCGACAATATCACGGAAGCCATTAATTCCAAACGTGGTATTGACAATTTCTTTAACGGAGCAACACGAGTTTTGGCTAAGACAAGATAAACTTTAACAGGTTTGTTATCCTGAATACAACGAATAAAAACACAAGCGGCATATGCTTTCTCCGAGGCGTCCGAGAAACCGTGCAATTCGAAGGTTGCCGAGGGAAGAAACACATGACGTGGAAACGAGATTTCAGCTAAAAGTGGAAGTTCCCGCACAAAGGCGTTCCACGAGTTAACTATATCGATAGGAGGTGGTTCATCCCACTTGGTCCCTGCTATCCACAATAACTGGATCAAATGTTTTGCATACAATGTGACTGGCGATAAAAGACCTAATGGGTCGTAAATTTTGGCTATTTCCGAAAGGATACTTCGTTTAGTACAATTATTAAAATTTGTTATTTGTACACTGAATGTAAAAACATCAGATTTTGGGTCCCATTGAAGCCCTAAAACCTTTGTTTGTTTATCATTTTCCAAAGATGAAAATGACATACGATCGGGCACCCGCTCACCATGAGAATCTGGCGGGCTTACCGCATCAAGTACTTCGTGGGCGTTACTATGCCACTTACGTAGTTCGAAACCAGCCGTTTTACAAATGGCTATAAGTTCTTGTTGCAAGTTCAAAGCTTGCTCGATCGAGTCTGCGCCCCCGCTAATGTCATCAACGAAGGTTTGTTGTAAAAGAACTTTAGATGCGTGCGGATAGCGCGAAGCCTCATCGAGTGCTAGTTGGCGAATTGTTCGAAGAGCAAGGTAAGGCGACGAGCTGACACCGAATGTGACAGTACGCAAACGATAATCGCGTGTCGGTTGGTCGGGAGATGACCGCCACACGATACGTTGATAGTCTCGGTCCTCTTCTCTGAGTAATATGTTTCTATACATTTGTTTTATGTCACTTGTAAATACTACTAAGTGAATACGAAAATTAAGCAAAATATCGACAATATCCGATTGTAATTTAGGACCGGGTAGCAAAATATCATTTAACGAATGATTATTTGTGGTTTTACAACCAGCATCAAAAACGACTCGAGTTTTAGTGGTCTCACTAGACGGTTTAATTATAGCGAAATAAGGTATATAATAATGTTGTTTATTATCAAGGGGTGGAGAACACTGCTCCATATGATTCAGGTCGAGATATTCTTGTAAACATGCATTATATTCTAGTTTTAGTTTAGGATTTTTATCAAGACGAAATTCTAATTGTCGAAAACGAGCAAGAGCAATGTCACGTGATTGACCTAGTGTAGGTGCATTGGGTTTGAACGGCAAAGATACGACATATCTACCATCCTTGTCACGTGCATAAGTGGTTTGATAGATCTCTTCACATAACTGTTCATCAGGTGTAAGAGTACGTTCATCGGGGATTGTCTCCAGCTCCCAAAATCTTTGTAAGTCGGTGTCCTCGAAGAAGGAGCTATGACATACTTGGAGTGGAGACGGAACAAAGTACGAAATTTTCCCCATCAACAAAAAACCGAAAATACTATTGATCGCGACCGGCGAGTCTGGTGGGCCCTTAACAATTTGTCCCAAAAAGACTTGCGACAAAACATCGGCTCCTAGGAGCAGTTCGACAGGTTGGGGGTTAACCGCATTAAAGGTCGGATCGGCTAAGTCCAAGTTAACGATATGCGGCCAAGTCTGAACAGGTACTGGCACACAAGGTGTGTGCGAAACTATCTTTGGCAAAATCAAAGCATCTACCGAAATAATAGGAGTTGATTGGTTTCGCGGAGTTATATTGCACGATACAATTCCTTTAGGTTGTATTGGTTGCGATTCACCAATACCAAACACTGGTAGATTTATGTGCCTGCGCGCCAATCCTAATCTTTGCGCACAGGTAGCCGTCATGAAACTAGCTTGACTTCCTGTATCAATCAAACAGCGCACCGTAAACTTCGCGTCAGCTACGCATACATCGACGAGTGCGGTACATAACATAACCGTCATAGCGCGCGGGCTACGAGGAAACGGCGCATTGGATGCGAGACAATTACTACCGTTCATCGCATGATTCACGCTCGGTGGTTGCATAGTGACACCGTCAGGTGCAACGGCGGCGGCGACAGTACGATTCTCCGCGGCGGGAGGGACGACATCCGATTGCATATTATAATCAAAATGAAGAAACGTGTGATGCGATTTCGAATTACAAGAACGACAAGAATAATTACTTTTACATTGTTTAACGTTGTGTCCAAGTGACAAACAATTCAAACAGATGTTTTGCGATTTAACAAAATTATATCTATCTTTAGGAGATTTACTTAAAAACACAGGACATTTTGATAACGAATGTAGTGCGTTGTTACAACAAATGCAATTATTATGACTTTTATTACTACTGCAATTAGGTTGATTTTGATTAGAAAATTCTTGAGAATGAGGTGTACTGACAGCAAATGAACGACGCGGAATCGATTGAAAATTATTTGACGTTTTGCTTTGTTTATTATTTTGATTTACTAAATTATGATTGCTATTAGGTACGAGAGATTTTTCTTGACTCGACATAATTTCGAATGCAGAGATTTCCTGCTGTAAAAATGTAATGAAAATATCTATGTTGGGTATTTCCGAAGGTTTGGCTAAAGATAATTCAAAACGTCTACGAAGTGATTGGGGAATTTTACGCAACATAATATTTAGCAAAATAAAGTTCCATTCTTGAACTGGAAAATGCATCATTTCAAGGGCTTTGATATTTTCCGTATAAATGTTTACCAAGTTACGAATACTAAAATGATTTTCCTTAGTAAATGGTTCGAAATCCAAAATACGATCTAAATGATTTGATGCAATAATTCTACGGTTTTCATATCTAGAAATAAGAATATCTAAGGCGATAGAGTAATTCTCATCGCGAATAGGTATCGATTTAATTAAATTAAATGGTTCGTCTTTTAACGTAAGCAAAAGATAACGAAACTTCTCGGCCGGTGTGTAGGCATTATTGTTGTGGATTTGCCCGCAATAAAGATCGTAATAAGTAGGCCAATCGGTTGCATTTCCATTAAAAGTTGGCAAAGGTAAATTAGTTAAATTTTTAGAATTATTATTTTCACAAGGATAGGACTGCAGAATGGCACGGCTCAAACGTCTACATTCCTGATCTGATTCTTTCATTTTATTAACATGCACTAAAATGGCATAATAACAATCGTTAAAATCATTACGAATTTTAAGTTGTTCATCACGATTAAAAGTTTTTAATTTAAACAAAGCTTTTTCGATTTTCGATTGTATTTTGCTAAACTTCCGTTGTTGAGCAGCTAAATCAGTAGATCGCGAACGAAATTGAGTAATATCAGTTGTAGCAAATAATAAGGTTCGTTTGATTTCTTCTAAAATGATATCCCTTTCGAAAAGGTCTTGTTCAAGATTCGGTTCATCCGCCATATTGCGAGTCAATAATGACGTAGGTAAATGAATGCACGAAACGAACGTATATTTTAAGTACGAATTACTTTAAAATACACTAAAAAACGATTACGAAACGAAAATATGTACGTAGTACGACAAATTTAGAAAACACAACCTGGATTTGATTACCGATTAATCCGATTCGAACGGATTAACTTTCGGATCAATGTGCGATCGATCCGGTACCTACAAACGAACAAAATGGATCCGGTTAGAAGGATCAAAAAATGTTGCGAAGAAGAAGAAGTTATGCCTGTGGGTTCGTACCTGACTACTGCCGCACCTTCTCTTTCTCGTATGCAGCTTCCAGGGTGAGCCGCGACAGGCCTTCAGCTCCTCTTCAAAATATTTCCATAGGCGATTGTAACGCTGGTTCCGAGGTTTTTGATGTGCACTGATTTTCACACGGTTGTATTTTCTACCATAGATAAAGTCCACAAGACGATCACACACGTCGATAGCACTACGACGAGGATGCTGATGATATGGCTGAAGAACATTCACGAGCGACGTGTTCACAGCGCAGCGATTCGAACGAGACTGTTCGATGCTCTCACAGAAAGCCAAGCGATACCCACATTAGGCATGACAAAATTACATCGAAAGATTTCGGAGTACCCTCCAAGTTGTGTTTTCTCAAAACTAACAAATAATTACAAAATATCTACAGTAAAATGAGTTAAGATATTCCGGTACGGAACAATACGTATACCATATTCATTAGGTCCTGAATGTGTTTTTTATGTTTTTTTAAGGTGGTATACCACCGAATGTGGTGTCCTTAGAGGTTTTTATTTAATAAGTTGTTAATAGACAATGATTTTGATAAAACTTTTCGTGAAATTTTTAGGGCCTATTATTAGAAGATATAGTAATTTTAGAAGATATTGCTACATTCCGTCGTAGTCATTTGTAGAAGTAGATCTATAGAAAATGTGTCAAAAACAGGGACCGGAAAATCCCTTTATTTGATTAATCCTATTGTTAGGGAAACCATATTAAAAGGCTTCCCAAATGATAGGGTTTCCCTATCGATAGTATCTCTTGATTTAGCTTATTGTTAAAGAAACGGTATTAGAAGGCTTCCCAAATGATGGGGCTTCCCAAATGATAGGGTTTCCTTATCGAAAGTGTTTATTTGATTAAACCTTTTGTTAGGGAAACCGTATTAAAAGGATTCCCAAATGATAGGGTTTCCTTATCGATAGGGTTTCCGTATCAGTAGGTTTTCTCTATCGATAGTGTTTCTCATTAGCCAATTATTAGGGAAAGCGTATTAAAAGGCTTCCCAAATGATAGGGTTTCCCCGATAGGGTTTTCCGATCCGCTAAGTGCTTACGCGAACTAACTGTATTAATATGGTTAGCCTTTCGTTGGCGTAAGTCGACGATATGCTTACCGAATCGATAGGGGTTTTGAAAACAAGTCTATGAAATACCCAATCAAAAACTCCTTTAAGGGTAAGCGGTTCCGGTCCTTGGTCAAAAACGGCCAGTTTAACAGTTTTGCTATTTACTTCTAGCAGTGACGAGTTTAAAAATACTCGACTATGGACCCTAAAACTTCCACGTAGTTTTATTAAAATTGTGTATTAGAATTACAGTATTAAATAAAATTGACTGTGGCGATAAAATAAAATTTTTGGTCATACAACCGCCTTAAATATATTATAATATTTATAAAAAAACATATAATTTTTAGTTTTTAGGCTTTTCGTTAATTTAATGATTTTAGAATGCCGCTTTGAATCGGAAGAAAAGCAATTTCATAAAAATGACGAATACAATATCAGTACCTAACTTTTAGAGGAATCAAAAATACGCATTCCACGTTGATGTAAAAGCTACTGTAGTTTAACAAACTTAATTCACAAACCTTGAAATATAAATAACAAAACAGAAGCAAAGAAATAATCTTAAATTATGTACCACTGGAAAACCATGATTTACGCTGCATTCTGGCGGAACGATTTATATTCTGCATAGGTCTGCACAGCATTAATTTTAGTCATCAGGCTGCGGCGTGTTGAGTCTAGGTTCAAATTGTTTAGGTACTTAACCAAATAACCTTTATTTATAAATGTAAGTATTTTAGATATTCGCAATAGTTTAGCTTTATTTGTGTAGAATAATATAAAGTTACGTAAAAAACACAATATGTATAATTCGAAAAATGTAAAGAAAAATCTTGCCAGTATTGTCTCAGCGCTTAAAAATGTTGTTTATTGTATGATGAAAAGTTATATCACAGCATGGTATTTAATATTGTTCACCTTTTTAAACCATCACATATTTATCTACTTTTGAAAATATCTGATAAATTAAGTCAATAGCTGATCGAGTCCGAAGGTCCCCTATTTAGTTCATAGTAAGTGACTAACTGTAAACCTCCGCTTCCAGTAAATGTTTGTGTAATGAAAAATTTATAGTTGTTTACTTTGTCTTGATGAAGGTAGGTTAGGCTACCTACTTAACTTTTTCCTGACCACAACCACACTGCCTCTTAATTGGCGATCAGTCACTTTATTCACCTGTTACTGTATCAGGCAGTTAATCCTGATAATTCGGCTGGCAATTATCTGCGCGTTTGCTAATTACCGGCAGATTGATCGGTTTTTTAACGTTCTGAATAAATACTTTTCGGTAAGTAGAGCTTTTGGGATTTCGTACGTGTGTAGGGATGTAGTTATTTCTGTGGAATATTTTTTAGAGTGTTGATTTTTTGAAGTGAAAACTTCTTTAGCGGCGTTGTACGCTTTTTTGTAATGGGGAAAAAATGCTAAACTCGCGTCAGTAAGAATCACGTGACCCTGATCGAAAATTCGTAAGACGGATGTGACGGATGGAGAGTAGACTGCCAGCGGCGGAAGTAACCCCCTCTCTTTCTACGGGGCGCGGTGGAAATGGCGGCGCGTTATTTCAAGACGTAAACACTAGTGTTACCATAACAACGCCCTAATTTTTTAATTCAATGTCAAAACTCTAGATTTTCTGTCAAGCTAAGCTATAGATAAGACTTTCGCACAATACTACTCTGTATGCGTAAATTCAAATGCAGAGTAAATTCGTAAGACGGCAATTCGTGCAAAATTATTCCCTGTCCATCAGCCATTTCTGATGTCCCCACTGCTGGGGCACAGGCCTTCCTTATGGGTGGATAAGGAGGACGGGCCATAACCCACCACGCGGGCCCAATGCGGATTGGTGGGTATTAACGACTGCAAATGCAGCCGGGACCAACGGCTTAACGTGCCTTCCGAAGCACGGAGGAGTTCGCGATAGTAATTTTTTGGTCACCCATCCCATGACCGACCCTTGCGAACGTTGCTTAACTTACGCAATCGCTGGGCCAGGCGCTAAACCACTGCGCCACCGCTCTCCTCTGCGCCACCGAGCTCCTCGAAAGAAAATTATTCCCTAACCATTCCAAAATATCAAAAATGCACACGTTAATATTCAAGTTTTCACTTCTGCCGGCACTCCCGGAGTGCAACCCGATTTTTTATTTATGACCATTACACTACACAAATATTATTTTATACGATGTGCAAATACATAAGACTCTGTTATCAACTTATCAGAAATAAAGAGTATATTTTTTTAATATACCTAACACATTAATGTTGACATCAAAATTTTCAAAATTGCTAAAGTTTAATCTTGTAAAAGGTGACAAACCTACCTGTAATTTATAAGTAAATACTGTACTCCCTTCTAAGAAACAACAACTTTAACTCATGGTACAATTAGTTGTAGGTACTTAATTGTAAGCGCCATTACCATTGTAGAAACTACTGTTAGAATTCTTGTCTTAGTCCTTTTGCACACGGTCGACTAGTTTCTTACAGACCTACTTGTAAATTCCAGTAGGTACATGGTAAGTACCTAATGCTTGAAAAAGTTGTTTTTTAGTTGTTTGTTGTTTTTTTGTATCAATAAATGAATAAGTCGGTGATAATAATGTTCAAGTAAAATTGTGTTTTAAATCCAAAACAAAAACTTTATCAATTTCTAATGATTCTTGCTCTAAATTACTACTAATACTATGATAATTAATATATTTAAAAAAATACTAGAAAAATCGACTCACCTGAAGCACCTCAGACGGGACTCGAACCCGCTCCCTTGGGATGCCGGCCCAATGCACTGCTAGTGGAAGCGGAGAAATTTCATAGTACTTTTTAATATTTTTTCTAATTATATTCATTATCATAATATAAAAATAATTTTGTGAATGCCGAAAATCAAAAAAATCTAACATTATTATTAATTGCTTCAGAGTTTAAATATTTTTTTCTGCAAAAAACTTTTAAAAAGTGTCTTTAAATTATTGTGAATTAGGTTAAATCTTTGTCCTTTTTACTAAGTCTCCGCTGTCCGTCTGTCTGTCTGTCACCAGGCTGTATCTCATGAACCGTGATAGCTAGAAAGTTGAAATGTTCACAGATGACGTATTTTTGTTGCCACTATAACAAAAAATACTAAAAACAGAATAAAATTAATATTTAAGGGGGGCTCCCATACAACAAACGTAATTTTTTGCCGTTTTTTGGTACGGAACCCTTCGTGCGCGAGTCCGACTCGCACTTGGCCGGTTTTTTTTATCTGCAGATGAGTTCTGGCGTAGCATGTGAGTCTTTGGCTTCGTCGTCGTGATGAACCAATAAAAAAACTTTTTCTGCATCGGAATGTCATTTTTAACAGTTAAACATAGTTTGTCTACATCGTGACGTAATTTTTGACATTTCCATATAGACAATACCTCTCACGAGCTCGTCATGCTACAAGGTCAGTCTACAAGTCAAATCATTTAGTTTCTTCGCTCTATACAACGCTCATGGCGGAACTTGATAGACTGATGGTACCCGATCACGTTTGTTAAGCAACGCTCGCGTCAGGTGTCGGATGGGTGACCGGTAAAGTGGCTTTACAACTGAGCGCTTCCATGCTTCGGAGGGTACGTTAAACCGTCGCGTCGGCCCTGGCTGTTATTATCTCATACTAGCCGACCAAGAGCTGACCCGACAGACGTTGTCCTGTCTTAGTTATGATTTATGAATATTGAATTCGAATATTAAATGACATTCAGTTTTTTTGCTGCCTACATGCTGTCAATTCTATGTCAAACGTCATAAGGTTACATTAAAAAGTTTATAGTCCAAATTAAATTTTATATGGTGGTTAAGTATTCTTAAATTTTCTTATTTTCCGCGCAATTTTCTTTATTTTTTCTTCCATAAGAACCTGCTCCTGATAATAACAAACACAACAAAAAAAGAATTAGCGAAATCGGTTCAGCTGATCTCGAGATTTGCGCTTAGCAAGACATTCAGCGATTCATTTTTGTATTATGGATAACAGTCGTTAAGCCAAGTTAGAAGCCTTACAGGCGGCTTGATAAACTCTAATACCAGAGGTGGCCACTAATCCTCATTCTATAAGAAGTTCCTTCGGTGTAGTGTGCGCCCACCTTAAACCACGTACTTCAAAGTACCAACAGTAATTGTGCCGTCACTACACGCACCGAAGCCACATGCAAAACAGCATACTTGTCTTCCGAGCTCGATAATTACAGTTTACAGCTTTCCTTTAAGATAAAATTTACGATGCACAGATAGTAAATCTCGGTTGATGGTCTATATTTTTTTGTATCGTTTTTTTATGCGCGGCACGAATCCGATACTGAATATTCAAAATCGACGTTTGCGTATTAAATAATGTATACTTTACTTCCAGGCTAACTGCTGATTTATGGTGGAGGTTATTATTTATGATTTTCATTTGGTGAAATGTTTTCAAGATCTTTTACAAAAAGTCACGTTTTAGTCTTATTAAATTATACGAGTACTTAGTCATATTGTTGCATTATTCTTGCTTTGTTACACTGTTAAGCTATTTTATTTATTTATGCATTTTCACCGCATCTTATTTTCGTTTCTGTATTTATTTAACCAAAAGTCGAACTTGCTACTAAACGGTTATTGAAATCGACTGGAAAAAAAGCAGAAATAATGTTTTAATAGAAAACTCGTGAGACTTAAAATAACATTTACCTAAACTTTGTTTGTACTTTGGAACAAAATAAAAAGTCCCGGGATTTACAAGAAATCTTTTCAAAAAATATACATTCAAATTGCGCGATTACTTCGAATTTTCTTTTCTATGGCGGCCATGTTACAACAAACTATCCCACATTTTGTTCTTTGGACAAATAATAAACGGCCTCTTTAAGTATAATTAAGTTGTTGTATAGCAAACAACCATTTGTATCTGTCTGTTCTCCTAATTTCGCACAATCATTAACCTTCCAACGTCTTTGTTAGAATTCGAACTAGAAACAAATTCACACACATGTAAAAAAAAACTTTGTTTCTACCCACGCCGTTAAATGGTGTCGATCAAAGATAGTACTAGGTACTCGTACAACAATGTCATATTCCTTAATTGACCATGTGACACTTCTCGATAACATAATAGGTTGGTCAATAATAGGTTTTATAATTTACAATTAAAGTAAAAAAATAATAAACACTTTTAAAGCACATAATACAGTCTAAATATTTTTTGTCTGAACATATGAAAGAAATTGTTAATTTATTTATTAACACAATTTGATATTAGTATAAGGTATTTGTACGAGTCAACTTGATAGGCAACTTGGCAGGCGATTTTAACTTTATCAATCGCTTGTAAAATCTAATCGCTTACCTAGTTTCAATGAGGTGGCGATTCAATTTTACAAGCGATTGTTGATAAAAAGCCGCCCACTAGGTCAACCCATGTAAATACCCCATAAATATCATATTCTTTAAATAAAGATAAAGATTAAGACTTATGACATCTGTCAAAAACCGTTAATAACAGGACAAATAAGGATAATAGTAGTTTATGAAACTGATGCATAATGAGGGGTATTAAAACATGAGTGTATGTTTAAAAACCGAGCCGTAGGCGAGGTTTTTAATAGTATCACACGAGTGTTTTAATACCTAGTTATGTACAGTTTCATACACTACTTTATCTACTCTCATAGAATTTGTGATTGAACCTACAAAATAAATTATTAATGATAAAAAGAGTAAGTGAGTAGTTTCTCGATTTGCTTCGACTTGGTAGGTAGTATTTAGGTACTTACCTAGGTTAGGTAAGACGTTTTTTCGTCGCCGCATCTAAAATATCGGGTGGAGTCCACACTCACTAATATCAGACATTTTTAAGCAAAAGTAAAAATTAAAATCAAAACATGGCGCGTATTCTATTAGAAAAAATAATAATGAGGTAGTGCATTCCAGCAGACTAATCGTTACGCTAAGTCATCGATTACCATAGAGTACATTTTTATCATGGAAAGTATGTGGAAATATCATTGTTCTTTTTTAATATCGCGGCACTGCCTTCTTCTTGGATTTGCCCTGTATCGTAATGAGAAAAAAAGTTACTTTATAGCATACTTCAGTTAGCAAAGGTATGTTATAAAATAACTTTTTAATTTTTTTTCGGTATTGCGTGTATAAAGTATGTCAATATAAATTCGCTTTGAAATTCATAATTCGAATTTTACGATATGAGAGTAGATAAACAAAATTATAGTATCATTCATCATTAACTCATAATTATGTTTAGTAACTGCTTATTACTTTGTAGTATGCAATGAACTTGTGCTATGTAAATGAGAAATGCATTACACATATCTTAAGATCACAGTTACTGTGGATTTACTTACTACAAGGTATAATACGTTTGGTGTAAACTTGCACCATTATGCACCATCTGTTGTAACTTGAATAAGTTATAATAGGTAAAACCTATATAACGTAACTACGTTTGCACGTATAAAAATCTATTACTTGATTTGCTACTTAACTAGAAAAGCGTTTTAACCATTTAGAAAATGTGCTTATCTAATTCTAATTTATCTTAAATCTAAAGTAGTTTTAAATGTCTTTTTTTAATAGTCTTTGTTTCTGTTCGGTCCATTGAAATTTGGACGTGGTTACTCAACAATAGTGTTCTTGGGAAAACCGTATTGTATTGTAGTTATAAGACTCCTTTGTACATAATTGTGTTAAGTTCCTTTTTATTTTGTTTTGGTTCATTAGTACTAATAATTTGGTATTTTCTAATGGATTTAATGCAAATAAACTGAAATTTGTTCGATTAAACCGGTATAGATGTCAAATTACATAGAATAGAACCTTAAGACTTAACCTACCTAAAGAAATTATTTAATACTTGCGAAATTTTTATTCATTTTGCACACACGCGGCAAAATGATTGGACTTTTCCATTTCACGGTGATAGTTAATTAAAACTCCATTTATGGAAAATTTTGTTCCAAAGTTAGCTATCCCAAACTAAGTTGTACAATGATAAAAGGCAATAAACAAAGCATTAAGGAACTACATTTATATCAACGACCAAACTAGGTACCGAGCTGAAGAATATGCCACAATGTGTAGAATAATTCTAAAGCATTGCGTCAGTGAGAATTGATTGTAAACGTAGATATATGTATATGAATTGGGTGTGTAAAACAGTTCATTCATATGCAGTTTGCCATTGCATTGCAGAGCCGTTACTATCACTTCTGAGATTCAATCTAGCTATTGAAGCGAAACAACAGTATTCAATGCATTTACCATCTCTGTTTCTAAATTTCAATCTGGGCAGATGCACAAAATATAAACATTATGTTCTAAACAAAAGCTCTGCTCTGGCTTTATTTGAAAACTCTTGCTTGTTTGTTTTGTTTCACTACAAGAGTTTGAAATCATATCCCAAAATATTAATAATTAAATCACAAAAGGCTAAATGAACGAAAGCCCAAATCACGTTTTACCAAAAACATCCTAGATCGAATCACGTTAACCAAAACGTTGTTTTATCAAAAACATTTTAATTTAAAGCAATTCACGTTAAGCCAAAAAAAAATCGTAAAACCTAAACACAAATTACCAACAACCATGAGCCCTACTGTATCCAGCTTACCTACAGATAATTGCACTACTTTTTTGAAAAAAGAAATATATGTAGCTTACTTCCGCAAACAATGCTCCTGAGGATGCTCCGGGTTGGGGCGAAACACGTGTAGAGTAGCCTAATTGGTGAAGGTGCAAGGTGTGGTGCTGTCTTGCTAAATGCAGGTTTGTGCACTGATATTTTGTGTGTGCATGTGCATAATTTTGCGGGCGGGCGGGCGGTGCATCTTGCATATATTGTTTGCGGAAGTAAGCTACATATATTTCTTTTTTCAAAATGGTTTGGGACTTCCGCCAAGTGACGCCTGATTCAATCAAATAATTGCACTACTACATAATATGTAATTTCGGGAAGACCTATGTACCATGGGCAACAGCGTCGCTTAACCACTGCTAAGGTTAAAATCGCTTGCACGCCGCGCCCGCTGTCACATACGTTTAGTTAGTGCAGGGGCGATACGCGCGCACGCGAATTTTGTTGAAAACTGGTTAAGCGACGCTGTTGCACATAGTACATGTACAGTGATGATGATGATGATTTTGTTACATATATTTCAAGATGCTGATGTTTATTTATATATTGCTTACATAGTGTGTATGGGAACGTGCACGAAAAACCGCGTTATTATCATCCGAGCGGCTCCTTAAAATTCAATGAGAAGAGAAACTAAGTCAGTTGAAATATAAATTACGCTGTTGAGAGATTAGTTGAGATAATTATCAATATTGTGTCCAATTAAACGATAGTAAAAAAGATTACGAACTCAAATTGCTAAGAATTCTAAATTACATTAGCTACAGTCTTAATTGTAAAAATGAAGTTTTATTTTCTACGTTGTTTACTAAAATTACAGCCACCACCCGAGCGTTGAGCGGCATAACCGATAATGTTGAAACCAAAGGCGTGGTAATGGTAATGTTCAGTGTTCTTTCTACCAAACCTTAATATGTTTTCTACTTCTGTATCAAATCAAAACGTTTATACATTTTGTTTTTCCGTTTCCGTCACCGTCAAGCGATTGTGGACACTGATTACAGTGTTTAAGGTTTAATATATTCTGTAGTGACATTTTCCCTGTCGGAGTCAGCTGATTGACGGTGCGCGATCACGCTTGACTGGTTTCCTAGGCTCCACTGCTTCCGTATATAAAGACTGTCTTATGATCTAGTGCTTAGCTTGTGGTTTTGGTGCAAGTCATAAGTAGTGAAATATAAAAGATAAACGGAGCATAAACCTGGTCAAAAAAAAATTGTTCTCACTATGTCTCTAATAGTTATTGAATAACGATTCAATAGTTTTCATTCCTTGTATTAAGTTTTAAATGAATAGGGAACTTTTAGAAGATACTTAACTAAAAATACGTCCACTGGTGGCGCTAGTGGACGGCATGCCTTTTTAAATAACATACAGAGGATTAATATATCTTTGAAAATAGTATAGTAATGTACAAAGTAAATTCAATCAAGCCCAACTCTGATGTAATAATGGAAAATCAGCTAGTAAATTGATTTTCATAGCAAAAAGCAGCGCCTGTTTCGAATACATAATTTTCTTAATCATTATGTATTCCTAAGATGTTAACAATTGCTTAAATTTATCTAAAGGTTTTCACTAACGAGCACGCAAGATTAAGGATAATTACTTCACAGAGAAGCAGTTTAATGTATTAACGATTAGAAGGGATTAATTATCTAAGGGTTGCAAGTACCTTCCCACACGCAAGATCCATTGGGATCTTTAAGGGCTTAAACGTGTCTTGATAATTGCTGGTATCATTATTGTAAGTCATGTTTACTTTACAAAACAAAGTTTAAAAATATTCAGCACACTTCTTAGACTTAGTAAATTGAGTTGATAGATTGTAGTATGTAATCGATCCATCAACTAACCCCACATTTTGATCCATCTTTAAAAGGAGTCCGTTACGCCAGCAAGAAAGTAGCTTCTAGAGGGAAGCGAGTTTGATGAATAATTTGTGCGCAATTCGGTGTAAATGTGCGCCAAATTAAAAATTTGTGGGCCTTATAGTTTTGGATTTTTATCGCGAGTTAATAACCATTATGTCTCAAATCTTAAAGTAAGACAGGCTTCTGTAAGCCGTCGCTGCTCGAAGCCTCGAATACATTAGTTAGGAGATATGTTGCGGAACTGGTTGCTCAACTACTACGAAGAAGATCCTCGGACTCGTAAAATGTTGCGGGATAAGTAACGTTCCAACGTCATGTAGATTAAGTGTTGCGGGACATTTTGTTCAATGTATGTATCAGAGGCTTTCAGAATTGTAATAATTTAAGAAGAAATCGTTTCGTGGCGCTCCCGTCTGCAACTTGGCCCAACCTGTTCGCTAGAAAGTCAATACATATTCACCATAATCGATGCGCAAGCGCATCCGCACGGCTTGTAATAACGGTTCATTACCATGAGCCCGCTCACTTGTAAAAATAATGCTGAGTGACCTAATTGATTGCTAATATTATGTTGATAAATGAATTCAAAAGTTTTCCATCAAATAATCACTACATAAATAAATGATTAAACAATGGGGTTGGCAACGCAAAGCTAATTGTAGATGTAGCTGCGTACGCTTGTTCCTAAGACAGTAGACGTTCAGAACAAAATGTATGGGAAAATAGGTATTTATTTTGTGTTTTTTTTTACCGAAAAAGATCCATTGATGGATGGATGGATATAAAAACTATTCTACAATGCAAATTCCAGAATTTAAAGCCAAATTAAGACGTTACGACGACGAGTATTTCAGAAATTTGTAAGTGCCAACATTTTTAAAGCCTACACAGAATTTAATCATTTTAAAGCTTAAAACAACGATTTTTTAAGTAAAAGTCCTTTGTTTTCATAGTTCTCGTGGAACAAGCGTACGCAGCGCCATTTTGACAGTTGCCTTCCCCATTAATATCGGAAAACATCCACTGACATGAAAAATTTTTTTTTTATTTAACTGGACTGGCTGTCTGTATGATTTGACAGGTAAGTTTTTGTGCCTATTTGAAACGCCACTAGCGTGCGTCTAAAGAACTAATTTTGACGTACAATATGTGTATGAGCGAGCTCCTACAGTATTACAATTATACATATTATTTTAAGCTTACTTTGCAATTACGTAACTAAACGCCTTTATAACCAGTGGCAATAAAACTATTAGCGGTGACACACGTGTTATACTTTTTTCCTTACATCTTTCCGAACATTAGTTTACGTCATCGCAGAACATCTCCTGAACACCATCATAACATCATATGTAGAGTTAGCGACTCTACATTGTGGTCCTTCGACCTTAGTGAAGTGTTGTGTGTGTTTGTGTCTTTGCTGTTGCGATCGGTTCACAGGCCTCCCACCAGCGGGTCTCACCTGTCGAATTGAGACGACGCTCTTCAGAAGCAGTAAAGGTACATTCCGCGCACGCTTTACATTGACCAGCAGCAGCAACTGCCACTGAGCTGTCTGAACATCAACATCAACATATCAACAACTCGAGATGGATGCTCTACTGGAAAGGCAAATCCAGATTGCTAACAGCATCGAGCGAATCCTTACCAACTTCAAAAAAGATTCTGCAACGCGGAAGACATCCGATTATCTCAAGACTAGAGAGGAATCATTAAACAACTTGTGGGGTGAGTTCGTGTCGAACAATACTCTTTTACAATTTGAGGAAAATAAGACAAACGACTATTTCACGAGAAACATTTTCCAAAACGTTCAACAACTTTACATCGATGGCCTTGAACTAATATCAAGTGCGAAGCCATACAAAAAACAAGCTGAAGAAAACATGGAAGCTGGAGGTAGCAGTGGAAGCACCAAGATCAGCTCCAAAGTCAAAGAAAACACAGGGTCTTCCTCCAAGAGTGACGAACTGTTGTGTCAACAAAAAACTAACTTTCGCGCCTTCAATAGGGCTGTGAAAAACGTAAACATAGATAAGCTCGCTGAAAAGTGGGAAATCGAAGATAAACTGCAGATGATCCAGTCACGCTGGAGAACCATCGACGACCTTCACTGGCAGCTCGACAACCTGCTAGAAGGGTGTGATGAAACTTATGAACAAGAGTTTTCTCAATATGAAGAATCTTTCGAAACAATTAAATCCAAATTGCATCGGAAACTAAACTCCGTCAAACACCAACAAGAGGCAACTCCACATATCGAATTACCCATATTTTCTGGAAACTATACAAACTGGTTGACTTTCTCTGATCTGTATTGTGAAGCAATTCATAATAACCCAAACTTGAACAAATGTCAGAAGATGCAACATCTAAAAGGCAAGCTTAAAGGTGAAGCTGAACGTCTCGTCCAGCATCTTACCATCTCAGCCGACAATTATGATACCTGTTGGGAGATTTTGAACCGCAGGTATAATAACATCCAACTATTGTTCACAAAACAAATGCAGATTTTCATGAATCAGCCTGCCATGCAAAAACATAACTCATACGAAATCAAACGCTTACACGATGTGAGTATGGAGACCGTCCACGCCATCCACAACCTTGGGGTGGATACGTCTACCTGGGATCCGATCCTGGTTCATATTATTACTGAAAAAATGGATTCTGAAACATACGCAGCTTACATGGACGCCCGAAAAAACAAGCGTGACCTTCCATCATTTGACGAGTTAATTTCCATATTAGAAGCAAAATTTACTTCATTAGAACCGCTGCACAAGAAAACCAAACAGACGAAACAACCATTACCTGCAAAGGAAAATGAACCCAAACACACACGCAATTACATGGAAACAAAACCTACATTCATGAAATCATTTAAAAGCCAAGCCGAACGTATTTGCCCATTGTGCAAAACAAACGACCACATTTTACTTACATGCAAAAGGTTTTTAAATATGACACCCGAAGCAAAGGTTAATACCGTCAAGACTTTGCCGGTGTGCGAAAACTGCCTATTCTATCACAAAAATAAATGTACGTCAACCAAGAAATGTAAGATTTGTAACAACTCTCATCATACTATTTTACATGAAATATATAACAACCAAACTTCAATGAGTTCAACCTTAAATGACGTTCAGCCTTCTACATCAACACCAATAACAAAACGCAAGTCCAACCACGTGGCCGGAAACTATAACGAAGTACTACTTTCTACTATAGAACTGAACATAAGAGCCAAGGATGGCACTTTCATCGCAATGAGATGTTTGTTAGATCAAGGGTCTCAAATCAATTTAATAACTGAAGCGGCGGCGCAACGATTGAGCCTTGACAGATGTAACCAAAACGCATCTGTATTTGGGGTTGGAATAACATCTTCCCAGAGTCACGGAGTGGTACAGCTGATATGTGAATCTCGCTATAACAACTATACATTCATAACAGAGGCATTAGTCATGAACAAAGTGGTGGGAACCCTACCGAACTTTACATTCGAAAAACAACCATGGCCGCATCTGCATAACATCAACTTGGCGGATCCTGATTATAATATTTCAAGACCAGTGGACATCCTGATGAACGCCAAGGTTTACTCCGAAATCGTGATGGATGGAATACTACGGGGTCCCGCTAACGCTCCTATTGCGCAACAGACCAAGTTAGGCTGGATCTTGGTCGGTCACGTTCAAACATTTAACTGCCATGCCGTTATTAATAACTTAGAAGAAATTTCTCAGTATTGGGAATTAGAAGAAATCACACAAACTAACAGTAACCTGACACCCAGCCAAGATTATTGTGAAACCTTATACCAGTCAACAACAACAAGACAACCAGATGGACGTTATGTCGTGAAACTGCCCATGAAACCTAATTTTGAAGAACATTTGGCACCTTCGAGGTCACAAGCTGTGGCTCAATTTAAGCAACTCGAAAAAAAGTTTACAAGAGATCCAATCCTGGCTGAAAACTACAAAAAATTTATATCTGAATATATAAATTTGGGTCATATGAAACAATGCGCCACTAACCACGAGCCAAGCTGTTTTCTGCCACATCATGGTGTCATCAAACTGGATTCCCTGACTACCAAGTTGAGAGCTGTATTTAACGCATCCAGTAAACTTAAAACGGGCTACACACTAAACGACCTGATGGAATGCGGCCCTAAACTGCAAAAAGATTTACAAGCTATCATATTACTATGGAGAACATTTCAATTTGTGTACACTGCTGATATAGAGAAATTTTACCGCCAAATACTTGTAACAGAAGAAGACCAACACCTCCAAAAAATAGTCTGGCGTGACTCGCCATCTGTCACATTGAGGGACTTTGTTCTCTGTACAATAACATATGGAACAAAAAGTGCGCCCTATCTCGCTATGCGAACCATACAACAGCTACTTCAAGACGATGGCCATGAACATCCGCTTGCAGTCGACATCCTCAGCAAACAGCTGTACGTTGATGATTTGCTTGGTGGAAACAATAACATTCAAACTGCAACGGAAGCACAAAATCAAATCATCGACCTACTAAAAAGGGGCGGCTTTACGCTGAAGAAATGGGCCAGTAACGATTCAAGGCTGTTACAAGATTTACCGAGTGAAAACATAAGCCAAAATATGTTTGACTTTAAACACGCCGAAACAAACAAAACACTGGGCTTATCATGGAATCCATGCAATGATCAATTTTCATTCTTAAGCTCTGTGACTACAAGTGATAAGGTTGAAAATCCACAAACAACCAAACGATCATTACTATCGAGGATTTCTAAGATATTCGACCCGCTCGGCTGGCTGTCTCCAGTTACAATTAAAGGAAAATTACTTTTTCAAAAGGTGTGGGCCATGAACTTAAACTGGGATGACTATTTACCATCAGATGTGCAACAAGAATGGAACATATTGAAACAAGATCTGCCAAAAATCGCTGAAGTAAAAATATCGCGTTGGATAGGCGATTGTGAAAAGCCGATCGAACTCCACGGATTCTGCGACGCGTCAGAGAAAGCGTATGGCTGCGTGATCTATTGTAAATCTGTGGACAAAAATAACCAGCCGGTGATAAGACTTATTGCTGGCAAAACAAAACTTGCGCCGCTAAGCAAGGCCGTGTCATTAGCCCGCCTGGAATTATGCGGTGCATTTTTACTGGCACAGTTAATGAAAAAAGTCATAGAGTCAACAAACATTCAGACAGGAACATTAAAAATTCACGGATGGACTGACTCAATGGTTGTTTTGGGTTGGCTCCAAGGTGACATCGGCCGTTGGAAGTCGTTCGTGGCCAACCGTGTTACCAGCATTTTGGATATTATGCCGCCACCTTGTTGGAAATATGTTAAATCTGTGGAAAATGCAGCAGATTGCGCCAGTAGAGGCTTGTTACCATCTCAACTACTTACACACGCCTTATGGTGGGAAGGCCCAAACTGGCTGAAAGAAGAAAAGATGACGCAATCACCAACTCAGACTGACATTCCAATTCCAGATGAAGAAAGAAAAATGAAGGTTTGCATAACTCAACAACAAAACATTGAACCAACATTGATCGAGGAATATCTACAGAAATATAGCTCTATGGAACAAGTGACGCACAAGATAGCATGGTTATCGCGTTTCATTCACAACCTACGAAACGCTGACAAACGAAAATCAACTTATTTGAAAGCAATTGAACATACTGAAGCACTCAGAGTAATCGTCAGGGCTGTACAACATAAACATTTTAAACAAGATATTGACAATCTTTCAAATAAAAAGAAACTGTCAAGTAAAAGCTCACTTTTGAACTTGAACCCATGGCTTGATGAGTATGGAATATTAAGAGTGGGCGGAAGGCTCGAAAATTCAATTTTAAAACCTCAAGAAAAACATCCCATGATAATACCGAATAACGACAAACTAAGCTTTCTACTTATACAGTGGGCTCACAAAGTAACTTTGCACGGAGGGGCAAGATTAACTTTAACGTTTTTACGAACAAAATTCTGGATGATTGGAGGCATGAATGCCGTAAAACATGAACTATTAAAATGCATCAGATGCGTGCGATTCAAGGTCTCTAACAGAAGAAACCAAATAATGGCTGATCTTCCGAAGCCCCGTGTCACACCTTCGCGGGCATTCAGTCACACAGGGGTTGATCTAGCTGGACCTGTGGACCTAAAATCTAATAAAGGCAGAGGGATAGCCACATCCAAGGGCTACGTTGTCATATTTATTTGCCTGGCAACTAAGGCCATACACCTAGAGCTGGTCTCTGACCTCAGCTCAATAACATTTTTGGCAGCGCTCAAGCGCTTATGTGGAAGGCGTGGGATGCCAAAACACATGTATAGTGATTGTGGTACCAACTTCGTTGGAGCGTCGAACAGCCTCAATCGAGAACACAAAATAGTAATAGAACATTACCTGTCCGCATCTGACGTCATGAACCACTTAACCAACTGCAACATCGAATGGCATTTTAACGCGCCGTCTTGGCCTACAGCTGGAGGCCTTTGGGAGGCGGCAGTTAAACGGATGAAGTACCACCTGAAACGAGTCCTGGGTGAACAAAAAATAACATATGAAGAGTTCATCACTCTACTTATACAAATCGAGGCATGCCTCAATTCAAGACCATTGGTGGCTCTCACGAACAGCATTGAAGACCTGGACTGCCTTACACCCGGTCATTTTCTTGTTGGAGATCAACTTTTAGCACCTCCTCTCTCGCAAGAAGTTGAAGACATCAGCCTCGGCACGCGATGGAAACTAATGGAAAAAATGCACAAAGATTTTTGGCGAAGATGGTCCACAGAGTATCTTCAAACACTGCAGGGTCGAAGCAAGTGGCAGTTTGCAAAGAAAGATTTTTGCCTTGGCGACCTGGTGATAATACAGGAAGACCACGTCCCGCCTGCGCGTTGGTTGCTGGGAAGGATCGTAGAGACTCATCCTGGAAAAGACGGACGCGTACGTGTGGTCACCCTACGAACTAAAAATAACAATAGCGTAAAGCGACCGATAGGTAAACTGATACGGTTGCCGATCGAATCCGAGTCAGCGCCGCCGCCAGAACTCGAACCTGAAACACAAACAGTCAACTCACTGCCGTCACTGCTTCAACCGGAACTAGAACCTGTAACAGAAAAAACAGTGATTAATAACATGGAAAACAATCAAAAAACAAGAAAAAAGCAAAATAGAGGAATGAACATAAGCAATATTCTTCTGTTATTACTTACCTTGTGTACTACTGCATACGGAAAAACTACTTCCCAACTTGGAGAGGTGACAACCCTACAACAAAACCAACCTCTATACTTCGATAGGCTCGCGGACATGCTATTGGTACAGGATGAGTGGAAGATGGTCGTCTACTACAACCTCACGACGTACTGGCATAGTCTTGGCAACATCGAGTACCACGTCAATCTTCTGCAAGATTTAAGTAAAGAAGAACCAGCTTTTCAGTTTATTACAACACAGCTGCAACACGAAATTAGAGAACTTCAGCATAACGATTTACTATTGAAGGTTGAGCATGGCCGTCGCACCAAACGAGGGCTTATAAACGGAGTCGGTTACGTCGCCAACTCACTTTTTGGTATTCTCGACGAACGATTCGCTCTTCAGTATGACAAAGACATCAAAACAATACAAGATAACGAAAATCACTTAAACCATTTGTACAAAAAACAAGTTTCCATAATTGAAGGCGAACATAACATCCTGAAACGAAACGAAGAACTGATGATTAAACAATTTACCAGCATCAGCCGTCAAATGTCACATTTGAATAACCTTGTGGAAGGAGAGCATAATAAATCCATGTACATCACGGGAGGAGTACTAACAGCAAACCTTATCATTGACAACCTGCGCAGATTGCAACAGCAACTACTTGACCTTGTAACTGATGTTCGAAGTGGGCGAATTGACACTCATCTACTGCAGCCTGAAGAGTTTGAAAATCAGCTGAACATCATAACAGCTCAAATCGCTTCTGATGTCACGTTACCATGTGTCAGCAGTCAACAAGATTGTATTCGAGAAATGTACAAACTTTCAAGAGTACACGTCAGACTAACAGAACACTTGATATTCGAAGTAAAGCTACCTTTAATTAATAGCGATCACTTTGAACTTAATCGCGTGATACCGATCCCGAGAATAAACAAGCATATTTCTACAACTATTATACCTACTGCAAGATACTGTGCCTTAAGTCTCAAGAAAGATATGATTATACCTATATCCGAAGAAGAGATGCATACAAGTTGCATATCATTCAAAGAAAACAAATTGTTATGTAGATTGACTCTACCTATACATACAACAACAAAGGAGTTATCAATTCTATGCGAGGCACAAGTTATTAACAATAATAACTTAACTAACTGTGGCACGGCAGTATCAAGTTGTCGCAACGACTGGATCATGTTACACAGCCGAGCCGAATGGATGTTTACATGTTGCCTGGAATGCACTGTGCGCATTTTCTGCCCCGGCGCTACCGTTTCTACCGAAACTTTAAGTGGCACAGGTGTGATGAAATTAAAACCAGGCTGCATGCTAAAGGGAGAAAACATCATCATACATTCCCCAAGACTATATCGTTCCAAGATAGTCATTAACAAGGATAGTGAAGTTTACATGCCCGAATCCGGAGTCAACAACATTTTGACGAACTTGAACTTTACATACGTTCCTGAATCACATGAACACCAATTTCACATACTACAGAATCAAATAGACACCGTGAAAACATCGCAAGAAAATCTTCACATTCATAACACCACCCACGCTATCCATCATTACGTGGTTTACACCCTGATTGGTTTAGTCGGAATTATTCTTACCACCTTTTATGTATACCGGAAGCTAAGGCAGTACAAATCGAACAAAAATTACATACAAGAAGTGGAACTGCAGAGTGTCCGGTGCAGCACACCGAGCGACGGAGCTGACGCGCCCCGGCAGAACCCGGAGCGCCGCCACTCAACGCGACGGGTCAACAGAGAGACTTCGCCTTAAATTTTAATTTTAAAGTGTTTTGTTTAATCTTAATTTGTTGTTTATCTTAAATTGGGCAGCATGTATGAGCGAGCTCCTACAGTATTACAATTATACATATTATTTTAAGCTTACTTTGCAATTACGTAACTAAACGCCTTTATAACCAGTGGCAATAAAACTATTAGCGGTGACACACGTGTTATACTTTTTTCCTTACATCTTTCCGAACATTAGTTTACGTCATCGCAGAACATCTCCTGAACACCATCATAACATCATATGTAGAGTTAGCGACTCTACAATATGAAAATAGTTGCCGTGATGGTCTCTCCAGACTTCAAACTTTAGTACCACGTACGCACGCTATGCTCACGCTACGTCCTACAGTGCCAAAATGGCGGAAATCAAATAGGCACAAAAACAGTTTGACATAAGCCTGTCCAGTGTAAATATATGCAGGTCAGTGAAAACATCACATGAAACTTCAACTTCAAGCAACTGCTTCGCGCATGCGCAGGGTGTATTACCTGTACAAATTTGCGAGAAATTATGGATCACCTCGTGTGTTCAGACGGAGTTAGAAGTATAGCGCGATATATACCACAAAAACCTATACCTAACCGAGATATTAAAGAAAAGTTTTGAAAAAAAAATTGTGATGGTAGATTACCAACATCAGCTTTTCTTTTAGCCCAAAAATTTGCATTTTTACATAAAATACACGTTGAAATAATTTAAAATGTTCAATCAAGATAAATGAACTACATGCTCTTTAAATATTTGACCTCGTTTCGGAATGCGTTTGCGCATGTCGTGACAAAATGTCAAATTCTACTCTACAGTCTCCTAAATGTCAGGGAAATAAGGCTTTAGATTGGAGCGTCTTTCTGTATCATGTACTGTGTAACTCACAGACCATACAACAAGTACAACTATTAAAAAATAAGCTACTTTTACGGATACTAGCGCGGTTTTGTCTAAGGATTTGGTTTATTATTTGATGTGTCTTTAAATTCCACGAGGAGTTTTATTAAAATTATTTTTCATAAACACAGTGTTAAAATTTACGGCAGTAGTGCCACTATTGATGGGTAGTTGCCTCACTTATCTTATAATATAAGTTATAATACTTAATAATATAAAACATGCCGGAATCTTTATTTTTAGTTAACTAGCACTTTGTTATTCTTTTAGACGAAACACCCCTGTATGCTCTGACCAAACCCACTGGAAACTAACCCTCGAAACTTCAGGAAATGCTAAAATACACGAACCTATAATTAAAGTAAAATGCAAATATTAAGTAGTGTAGGAAACAAATATTTTTTATTGAAAAGTCATGACCTTTGAAAACAATTAACGTTTAATTAAAATTCACAAAAATATTTTCCTTCAAGAGGCTTAGAATTTCAGAATTTTCTTGTTTGATTGTGAAACTAATTTAGAGTAACTGTTTACTTGACTGGTTCAGTTGAATTGAACAAAGCAAACATTTTTCGGGTTCCGTACCCAAAGGGTAAAATCGACACCCTATACTAGTATAAAGTCTAGACTTTACCGTCCGTCTGCCTGTCACCAGGCTGTATAGATATATATACCTATATATATCGGGTCATTTTGAACTAACCATCCAAATTTTAAGGATGTGTTCAGTCCAAGAAACTAAATGATGGGTTAGGGCTCTTAAATAAAAGATTTTGATAAGATTCACAGGGATATAATACGATATCAAAAAAAAAGAGATCGATCGACCATTACGGGCACACATGAGCAAGTGAGCGGAAACGGATATTGCATACATTCTAATGACAATCAGTTGTCAATGTCACATGACAGATACCACAGATTATAGATTTTATTACGTTTACATAGTTCTACTCAACACTGTCCCTTAAACTAATACAATCCTACAATATTGTCCCTTAAATAATGCAATACAGAATAGAACAAAACTTAAGTATTACATAAGCACTAAAACAGTTTCATTACAAATTTGTTATGTATTTCTTTTGTAAGCGGTTTAGTCAGCAAGTCTGCTAACATTTCTTCGGTACACAAATATTTAATATCAATAGAACCGTTACATACATGTTCCCTAATAAAGTGGTGGCGTATATCTATGTGTTTAGTTCTAGCATGGAATATTGTATTTTTACACAATTTCTGAGCAGACTGATTATCGTTAAAAATTGTAACTTTACACAGTATACCCAATATTTCCTGTAAAAAATTTCTAAGAAACAAAGCTTCCTTGGAACTGTCAGAGAGACACATGTACTCGGCTTCCGTGCTGGACAGTGCTACAGTTCTCTGTTTCCTACTTTCCCAGGAAACAATAGATTTGCCAACCTGAAACACATAACCAGTATAAGATCTTCGATCTGCTTCACTTCTTCCCCAGTCAGCGTCTGCATATCCTGTAATATTAATTCCGGCTTTTTGAAAAGTCAAACATAGTTCTTTTGTGCCTTTGAGGTAACGTAGTACCCTTTTCGCTGCCCTACAGTGAGCTTCATTGTAGCAATTATTAAATTGGCTTAGATAGCTGACTGCATGTGTTATGTCTGGTCGTGAACCTACTGAAATATACATCAGTGACCCTATTAAACTTCTATAATCAAAATTAGTATTTTTATCACCATCAGATTTTTCTAGTTTCAAACCAGATTCCATCGGTGTTGCTACAGGTTTGCAGTTTTCCATCTGAAATTTCTGCAAGACCTTTTCTATATAGTTCTGTTGATCTAGAGTTATCTTATCTTTATTTTTACAGATTCTCATGCCTAAAACATGCTTTGCTGGCCCTAAATCTGCAACCTCAAACTCATTATTTAATTCCTCTTTAATATTATTTACTTCTATTTGAGCGTTTTGTGTATACATCAAAAGAATGTCATCAACATACAGTGCTATTATTATTAATTTATCATGACTATATTTATAATAAACACAAGCCTCTAATGATGACTTTGAAAATTTCAACTTTTCACATAAGATTTTATTGATTTTCTCATACCATGCTTTAGCTGCCTGCTTAAGACCATAAATTGCTTTATTAAGTTTAAAGACTTTCTTTTCATTACCTTTATGTATGAACGCTTCAGGTTGTTCCATAAAAACTGATTCTTTGAGTTCTCCGTTAAGAAAAGCTGTCTTTACGTCTAAGTGATGAATATTCATGTTATATTCAGCAGCTATAGCAAGGAGTGTTCGAATACTTGAATATCTAACAACAGGAGAAAAAGTTTCATCGTAATCTATCCCGTATTTCTGTGTGAAACCCTTTGCAACTAATCTAGCTTTATATTTGAGAAGTTCACCATTGACACCTAACTTTCTTTTAAATACCCACTTACATTTTACTGGGCTTTGACCTTCCACTCTGTCAGTTAGTGTCCAGCATTTGTTGACATTGAAAGAGTTATACTCATCTTTCATCGCTTGCCTCCAGTTGTCAGCATCTGGACCGCTCAAAGCTTCTTCCACTGTCTGCGGGTCTCCAGTGTCACTGGTACAGGTTGCCTTCACCAGAAAGGCTGAGATGGAGTCATCACCTGTTGTTGTTGTATCTTGCTCTGAACTTGAAGGTTGTTCTTCTACATCTGGAAGATATGTTTCATCCGAAGTATGATTTGAAACAAAACTTTCATCACTCTCAGAATCATTCACTGATATCGTACTATACCGCTGTGGATTTGATGTGTCATCAGAATTGACCCCATCTAAGGTATTTTCCTCAGTGAATGGTTCTGTGGGTTTCTCAGTCTCTATACTCTCTTGCAAATTTACATATGTGAGAGTATTATTACAATTGTTATCATCATTTGACACTATATCATCTTTACTAAACTTATTTTCCAAGAATGTTACATCTCGGGCTTTTATGCAATTCTTTGGAAAGTCTGGGTCTAATATTCTATAGCCCTTAGTATGCTCACAATAACCAGTGAAAATATATTTCTTTGCTTTGGGTTCCAATTTATTTCTATTGTGCACATGTGCATAAACGACACAACCAAAAGTACGCAAATGTGAAATTGATACCTTTTTGCCAGTCCACTTTTCTTCTGGAGTGCAGCCTTTGACTGCTATCGTAGGAGATCTATTCTTGAGATAGACCGCTGTATTTGCGGCTTCTGCCCAATATTTCTGCCCGAGGCCGGCTTCTTGAAGCATGCAGCGTGTCTTCTCCATTATGCTCCGATTAGCTCTTTCAGCAACTCCATTTTGCTGCGGAGAATATGGCACTGTAGTATGATGTATGATGCCATTCTCCTTAAGAAAGTTCTGAAATTTCAAATTACAGTATTCAGTACCATTATCACTGCGCAAAATTTTCAATTTTTCATTTGTTTGATTCTCTACCAACGATTTCCAACTTTTAAATGTATCAAAAACTTCATCTTTTCTTTTCAAAAAATAAATGAAAGTTTTTCTAGAGTAATCGTCTATAAATGTTATATAATATTTTGCACCACTAAATGATGTACATGGCATTGCACCACATAAATCGGTATGAACCACTTCTAAAATTTTTGTAGCCCTAGTAAAACTGTTCTTTGGAAATGATGTACGAGTTTGCTTTCCCTCGATACATGATACACATTTCTGAAAATCACTTTTATCATAAGAAATGCCTGAAACCATACCTTGTCTTAGCAACTCCATGCTTCGGTGATTGAGGTGTGCGAGACGACGATGCCATACCTGCTGCGAAACCTTATCTTCCATCACCGAGACTGCAGGCATCGCAACAGCACTTGATTCTTCACTACTTACGGCTTGCACATCTTTATTTTGCTCCAAACAACCTAAATTTGCTATAAATGGAGAGGTATTAGGACATACTTTTGTTAAGTTACAGTTTTGATTGGTTGATTCAACAGTATCCAATTGATAAACACCACCATACATTGTGGCCGTTGCTACTAAAGCTCCGTTATCAAAAATTCTACACATGTTAGAACTAAACACCACTCTAAATCCTTTACTTGTCATAGCGCTGACAGATAACAAGTTTGCTGACAAATTGGGAAAGTAATGTACATTACTAATTGTTTTCACATTACCATTATTCATATTAACTTTAACAGAACCCCTTCCAGCAGTATACAACTTGTCCCCATTAGCTACATTAACCTCTATCGACTTATTATCACAAACAAAATCACACATTATACTTTTGTCCCTACACATGTGTCCAGTAGCACCGCTATCAATGTACCACGAACCAGTCTTGATGTTTGCCGACAGTGCAACCAGCAGGGCCTTAGATGTATCCGTATTTGGTGTCTTCGCAGTCTTCCTATACATTGACTTAGGACAATCTTTAATATAATGACCCACTTTCTTGCACTTAAAACATCTTGGTTGTTTCCTAACGAACAGGGCTGAAGCATCGGTCTCCTCCTTATCATTTCTACGAAGATTTTCCTGCAGTAACTTTCCTTTTACTACTTCGCTGGAAAGTTTCACATTGGAATTTTCAATTGCCATTATAAGCGGGTCAAAATCTGTAGTCAATCCACTTAGCATCAATACAGCAACAAAGTCATCTTCAAGGGGAGAACCAATTTCACTGAGTTGTTGTGAAATCTCGGTTATTCTATTTATGTAGCTTTCCATACTTGCGCTCTCGTTCAACTTGGTCGCGAATAATGTTCTCAGGAGCCCCAACCTTCGACATAGGCCCTTATCTTCATAAGCCTTTTCAAGGTTGCTCCAAGCTTCAAACGCTGTTTTCGCATTTCGTATGTGTGGAATTGCAGACGGTTGTATGGACAACGCGATTCTCGCCAAAGCTTTCTGAGCTTTCTTCTCATCACATTTTTCATTTTCCACACATTCCCACAGATCTTCTTGAATCAATATCATTTTAATCATGAATTTCCAGGAACTGTAGTTTTCTATTCCTTTCAATTTCTCTATAGAAACGAAATTCGCAGAGCCCGACATCGTGCTTTTTGATAGGCAGAATTTCACAATTGCGGATTACAACTAGCGCGTGAAAATATCTACTTTTTATTATTGCGCGATAGATAAGGCCCATAACCTGATGGGTTAGGGCTCTTAAATAAAAGATTTTGATAAGATTCACAGGGATATAATACGATATCAAAAAAAAAGAGATCGATCGACCATTACGGGCACACATGAGCAAGTGAGCGGAAACGGATATTGCATACATTCTAATGACAATCAGTTGTCAATGTCACATGACAGATACCACAGATTATAGATTTTATTACGTTTACATAGTTCTACTCAACATTGCCTGTCACCAGGCTGTATAGATATATATACCTATATATATCGGGTCATTTTGAACTAACCATCCAAATTTTAAGGATGTGTTCAGTCCAAGAAACTAAACAACTTTTTCTAAGAAACATGTGTCAAATTTCGCCAGAAAATTTTGGTCATCCCATACTAAATTGATCACGTGATCTCTTTGATTTGTATGGAAAGTCGATTTTTATTTTACATATTTGACCATGTGTTCCTTAGAGAAAGTTGTTCAGTTTCATGGACTGAACACATCCTCAAAATTTGGATGGTAAGTTCAAAATGACCCTGTATATAAAGGGTGTAACAAGACCTTCAACGAAGCCGAAGCCCACGTATTCCGCCCATCATCAGGATCATTTTTGTCTTTTAGACTTTACCTGGGAAACCAATAGCTACAAAGTTATTGAAGGTCAAAGTAAAAAATTTTTTTTCAAAATTTTTATGTAATCTTATTTTATTCGTTATTGCCTACTTTTTGTCCAATGAAACATTATCAAAATTTTAAGTATTTCGTAACAAACAATGGCTTCAAAACGTCGTTACTCGATGTATCTCATGAGCACGCACATAAACCTAGCCTTTCAACTCGGCCGCACGCAGCTGTGTAGCATACACTCGCAGGCGCAGTCTGTTGTACGCGTTACATTGCGTGGTAAAGTATGCAATGCTTTTTTAACACCAAAAACCAAAATCGTTTCCCAGCAATAATTTTGAACAGAAATGGTCCTGATGATGGGCAGAATACGTAGACCTCGGCTTCGTTGAAGATCTTGTTACACCCGGTAGATAGTTAAGTGAGGCTCTCATACAGCAAACGTGATTTGTTTGCCGTTTTTTGCTCGATATTAATAACGGGAACAGGTAATGGTACGGAACCCTTCGTGCGCAAGTCCGAGTCGCACTTGGCCGGTTTTTTACAAGATCGCCTTGTCTAAAAAGGCAATGCGAAGTTTACTGGTACGGTGAGCACAGTTCAAGGTTCGGAGCCTGGTTTACGTCAACACCTGACGAATGGGCAATCATCCGTTCAGTGTTTACTTGCTCAATTTGCTTTACAAGTTACATTGTTGGTAATAAGTTACTAAATAAACTTGCCGATTTTTGATAATGTAATACTTATAAAGTTGCCTTACCAAAATTGTAATTGGCCGATGTCTGTACATACAAGATATTTGAGAAATTAATAGATGAAGGGTCTTTATAATTATAAGCCAAAAGGTTTTTATTTTTATTTTGTATCTCTGTCTATATATTTGTACGCGAATCGCGTACAAACATATAAACATATAGACAACCAAATTGGATGGGGTTTTCACAGTTGTGTTTCTGAAAGTCTAATTACTTAAAATCTGATGCATACAGCGGAAACGTGAAAAGTATTAGAAAATTTCGCCAATCCTGCTAGCGACTCGGTGGCATAATTGGTTAGTGCATTGGACCGGAATCCTAAGGGTGCGGGTTCCGAGTCCCGTCTGAGCTGCTATGGATGAGTCGATTTTTTCTAATAATTTTCAATTACATATATTAATAATCTGATGCATGTTTCATCTTGAAACGCCAATTAGGAACAAAGCCCACGCGGACAATGTTGTGAGCGACCATTAGTGTTTTATGATAGTTTTAAAGCTAAGATAGCAAGTTCCTCAGTGATGAGAATTCCGGGTATAGTGCGCTTCCACTTCCAGGTGAGGTAAACGCCAAGCACTACCCCATTGTGCATACAAATCGCTGGAATAAATTGACAATTTAAACTCCTTCATTCTTTCTGGGACTTATATCTTGGAAATTTGGAGTTTGGAACTACAAGACGCAAGAGGTTTAAACTACCGCATTAATAGCATTTTGGTTCCCAACTCCTCGTAAGCTCGAAAGTACCTAATCGGGATTGACTTGGGGTCAGCTGTCTATCGTCAACAGCGGACCTATTAGAATTTCAAATTTTCTCGGCTCGGAGAAGTGCCTACTTTAAAAACCGAACAACGATAATCGGATGAAAATCCGTCCGATTTTTCTTTATTATAACATGCGGTGAAACTCTGTCATTGGCTAAGTGTAATTTTTAAGTTTATATTTTAAGCATGATTGTAGCAAAGAATCTGTTGAGTTTCCTAATAAATAAAATAAAAATAAATTAAAATAAAATTATCAGCAATTTTTAATACTGTTTGGGTTAGAGCTTCCTAATGGGATATGGAGGTGGATAAGGGGGTCTTACCTTATAAGGGGATGGGAGGTGGAAATAACCTGCCACCACACGGGTTCATAATGAGAATTGGTTAGTGTTAGAGACAGAAAATGCGCTCTATTCCACCTATCCCACCTAGCTATTCTACCCAGGAGGAAAAAGTGTTTTTTTCACTCTACCCACCCAGGTGAGATAAGAGGAACATTTCGATTCCACTTTTTCTACCCCAGGGCCCCGGCCGCTAGCGAATTAATACAAGGTGGACCAAATAGTGGCGACCCAAAATTTTTTTAGATTACTCACACCTGGGTTTATTCCCTGACGAGACCAAAGGCTTAATGCCTGGTTTATACAGGGTCACTAACATGGCAGTACAGTAATACAGTCCAGCGCTGACTTGCTATACTAGGCTCGTGTAGACACTAGTTTCAACCCATTACAGTTCTAACTTCTCGCACGCAAGTCAGTCCAGCTGACTAGCCAACCTTTCTATTTTCGGGCACAGTATAACTTACAACCGATCCTGTCTACATCTACCCAGTTACAACGGGTCCGAAATCCCGAGTCACTGGGTCCAACCACTGACCCTGTATAAACCAGCCCTAAAGTGCCTTCCGTAGCACGAAGGAGTGCAAGATAATAGATAAAGATAAACAATAAAAAATAAATAAATAAATAAAATAAAAAAAGATTTTGGTTCACTCTTCCCATGACTGGCCTTTTGAAAGTTAGTGAATGCGCCATCGAGATTCTCATTTTGTGTTATAATTAGCCCAGAAAAAAGTTCCAAACTAAGTACATCGAAAGACGATCATCGTCCGACAATATTGGATTTGTTTTCGTAGTAGGCCCTTAGGCCGCCCTTGAATTATGCAAGCCGAAACCAAAGGAGGCTTCTCAACCATTGTTTGGTCTGTTTGCTTTTAGTTTTAGGTTAAACCAGACCAGACGTTATGTTTGGTTTAAAAATAACAAGATTATTCCAATAGGTTTTCCTATTCCTTCATTTCATTTTTAGGGTAAACAATTATGTGTCGTTATAACTATAACCCAACCATCAAAATTGATGAATAGACTTAGATGAAATATAGCTTGGATGGAAAATAGGATATTTTTTATCCTGGTCAAAGATTTCCTAGTGATTCTCTGAATGTCCACGCGGACGAAGTCGCGGGTGGAAGCTAGTATTCAATAAATTGGTATGAACGTTGATATTCGTTCGTGTCATGCAAACTAAAATTGATTAGGTATACCTTTGACTATTATAAAATAGTGAGCGTTTAATTGGTTTCATATGGGTTTCATCAAAATGAACTAGCGTAGTAATTTGTTTCGTTCCAGTCAGTTAAATTGGGATGAATAAATTTAAATTCTAGTCCAAACTTTTATCCTAATGTTAAAAGGTCCTTTAGAAAATATCGAGTAAATGAATATTAACATTTATGATATTTTATCTTTATTCTATTATGTAACTACAAACTGTATAATAAAAGTTATGTTACCTATTTATAATCTCGCTTGTTTGAAACCAACTTTTGTATATAAAAAAATAATTATTGAAACAGTTTGTTGTAAAAAAAAGTTTCAACGGCAATAAAAAGTCGCGAATATGAGGTTAATAAAAATGAACATTAACTGAAAAAAATAACGAAATATTTTACATAACAATTTGCTTCACACGATCTTAAAAATCTAATTGACTTTCAAACTGCTATTTTATTTTTTTATTACTAACTTTCATAATTCGCTTACATTTTATTTAAACTGTAACTGCTTTTGTAACACTTTAACAAGTTTTTACTATCAAAAGTTTAATTAAAAAGACTACCTGTTTTTTTCATTAGGTACTTACCTTTATTGCTAAGTAAATATGACTACGCAATTACCTACTTACTTATGTTACAATTTATAAAAAATATTTGTTTTATAAGTATGGAACGCAATAATATTAAAGGCTTAAGTATGAAATTGAGATTTTTAAAGAATTTTCATTTTACATACTATGAGGATATATGAGAGCCTCTGTGTGTGAGAAAAATCGGCAATTTCATACTTTAACCCCTATTGATCGCGCCGATATTGCTAGCTCCAATGAAATAAAACTCCGTAGTAGATCAAATTACGTATACTTAATAAATTGGTACAAGAGACTTGGAAAATTAAATTTGGATATAAAAACGGTGGTGCGTGTATCGGAGCTGTCAGCGCAATGATGTCTCTCGCGCGCCCCCTTCCGGCGGTGATAATGTTGTGACGTCATGGCTAGATATTGGGCGCGAACATCTTCCCCCTCGCTCGGAAACTGCAGGGTTTCGAGAAACTGCTGGCGACGTCGGATCAGGCAGAGGGCAGAGGTTATGGGTGGCTCTGCGTAGTATGCCCTTGGAAGTGCGTACGTCTGCGACTCGTAGGACTCCATCCGATCCTGGATACAGCTTTTCGATACGTGCCATACGCCATTTTAAAGGGGGTAGATTGGCATCCTTGAGGATTACCAATTCTCCTTCTTGAAGTCCCCTCTCCTTTACTCGCCATTTCGACCTTTGTTGTAACTCGCTCAGGTATTCTCCTCTCCAGCGCTCCCAGAAATGTTGCCTCATGCTCTCCAACAGTTGGTAACGATTCAGTCTATTTTGATTGAGCTCGATCAAGTTTTCTGAAGGCAGCGACGTAAGAGATCTGCCGATCAGGAAGTGCGCGGGAGTTAAAGGATCTAGGTCACTAGGGTCTGATGAGAGGGGAGTGAGAGGACGGGAATTGAGGATCGCTTCTATTTGTGAAAATAAAGACGATAGCTCCTCGAACGTTAGATGTCGGTCCCCTAATATTCTTGTAGTATGATATTTAGCGGCTTTGACGCCTGCTTCCCACAAACCGCCAAAATGGGGAGAGCAAGCAGGTGAAAACTGAAATTGTATGCCCTCGTCGGCCGCAAAACCCTCAACGTTTTTAGAATTGGTTTTTAAGAAATTAGCAATGTCGTTGTTTGCGCCGACAAAATTGGTTCCGTTATCACAATGCAATACTGAAGGCTTACCCCTGCGAGCTATAAAGCGTCTTAAACATAAAATGAACACGTCAGTGGTAAGATCACTTGCGACTTCTAAATGTACTGCTTTGGTTGTGAAACAGATAAATAGGCACATGTAGCATTTAGAAATTTTGCAACCGCGACCTTTACGGTCGGTGATATAATATGGCCCAGCAAAATCAACGCCGCTTATTTGGAAAGGGAGATTTGGAACAATACGACTGGAAGGTAAGTTTCCCATCATGGGATTAATACATTTTGCTTTAATGATTCTACAAAGTTTACAATTATTGACTGTAGATCTTGCTAAAATTCTGCCTCGTAAAGGCCAATATTTGTTTCTAAGGTCGCTCAGTAAAAGCTGAGGACCACAATGTAAGAGCTTAATATGATGATGTGCAAATATTAATTTTGTTAAATTGTTGTTTGAATCTAATAATATTGGATGCTTTCTTTCATATGTTTCAGCGGACTTCTGAAGACGACCGCCTACACACATAATGCCAGAATTATCTATGAATGGACTCAAAGATAGGATACGAGATTTAGCAGGTAATGTATTGTTATTTTTTATTATTTTTATTTCATCTGCAAAACATTCTTGTTGGTGCTGTTTGATTAATACATTTAATGATTTACTTTGTTCATCAGTGTTAAACGGACCTTTCACTTTATTGTTTTTGTTACGAAGGTTATTGATAAACCGTAACACATAACACATAGATCTGAGTAAGATTGAAAATTTAGAAAATCTTTCAAAGTCAACGAAAGAAGATGCTGCGTCGACATTACAATGTAGTGTGGCTATTTGACGAGGTTTTGTCTCAGGTAAATCAGATGTTTTTAGGTCTATCATCTGAGGCCAATCGCATTGGTCTTTGTATAGAAACGTAGGACCTTCCCACCATAATTTGGCGGAATGGATAGACGCAGGATTCAGACCACGAGACGCTAGATCAGCCGGATTGTCGTGACCTGAGATATGCTTCCATGTATGAGATGCAGTTAGTTGCTGAATTTCACTAACTCTATTAGCGACAAACATTTTCAAATTGGACGGTTGAGATGCTAACCAACCTAACACTACAGTCGAGTCAGTCCAGTAAAAAACTGAATCAATTTTGCACCGAAGAGCTGTAAGGACTTTCGCGCTTAGTCTTGCTGAAAGCAGTGCGCCGAGCAATTCGAGTCTCGGAATGGTCGTTGACTTGACTGGAGCAACTTTAGTTTTTGAACAAAGTAATTTTACTGAAATGTTACCTGCACTATTTATTGATCTGAGATATGTTGCCGAAGCGTATGCTGCTTGAGACGCATCAGAAAATGCGTGCAGCTCAATTAATACTGCTTTATCTATCAAAGCAAATCTCGGAATTTCAAGGTTAGATAAAGATTTTAAATTTGTTATAAACTTTAACCACTGTTTTTCTAATGAGCTATCGATTGGGTCATCCCATTCGAGCTTTGAAAGCCATAGCTTTTGTAAGATAATTTTTGGAACAATAGTACATGGACTCAACAATCCTAAAGGATCAAAGAGCTTAGCTGAACTAGATAGAATTGCACGTTTAGTTGCACTTGGACCGTGTTCTATGTCTACTGGAAATACAAACACGTCTTTAGAAGGATTCCATTTTAAACCCAGCACACTAGACTGACTTGTTAAATCCAAATTTTTAGGATGTGATGTACTTGAGTCATCGTTAAAAATAGCAGGTGCATTGGTTCGCCATTTTCGCAATGGTAAACATGCAGAGTTTAGAGCAGCAGTAACAGATTGCTTTAAATGTAATAATTCGCTTTCGCTTTCCGCCCCCGAAAGATAGTCATCGACATAAAACCCATATTTAATTTGTTGGGACACTGTACTATCCTCACATTCATTCGCTAACTGTACCAGACATCTCGTACTCAAAAAAGGCGCAGAAGCTGTTCCATAGGTTACTGAATTTAACTGAAATACCCTTGTTGGATCCGATGAATTATCACGCCACAAAATAAGCTGCAAATTACGCTGAGTATCGTCTACCATGATTTGTCGATACATTTTCTCAACGTCTGCTGATACTACAAATTTATGCTGTCGGTACCGTAGAAGAATCGAGAACAAATCGTCTTGCACAACCGGCCCTACGTGTTGCAAGTCGTTAAATGATACGCCAGATGTAGTTTTAGCCGATGCGTCAAAGACAACACGGAGCTTAGTGGTCTGACTTGCTTCTCTGATAACAGCATGATGTGGTAGGTAATTGCCAAAGTTCGGCTTAGGTATTTCAGTCATGTGTCCTAGAGATTCGTATTCATGAATGAATTTAGTGTATTCTTCTTTAAGCTGAGGTTTATTATTAAATTTTCTTTCTAGTTGAATTAGTCTTTTTTCAGCAATATTGTAAGATTCGCCTAAAATTTCTACGGAAGCCTTGAGCGGTATTTGAACAATAAACCTACCGTCGTCATTTCGACGAGTAGTCTCAGTAAATAGTTTTTCGCAATAGTTATCGGAATTGTAGTCAATTGTATCGGGGATCTCTTCGAGTTCCCAAAATTTTGCTAACTGGTTTTTTATTTCTTGTGAAAAATTACAATGAATGGTTTTTTTATTGTTATAATGTCCTGCCGGTACTGATCCGGCAACTATCCAACCTAATTCTGTATCCAGTAGGATAGGTTTTTGTAAGCCCAAAGATAGCCTGTCCGAACGAATGATATCCCAGAATATGTCAGCTCCAAGTAATAGATCTATTTCTGAAGGTAGATAAAATTTAGGGTCAGCTAGCTGAATATTATTGGGAATACCTAAACTTTGTACACACACTTCAGACTGAGGCAATTTATCTGCAATTTTGGGCAGAACAAAACACTTAACAGACGCATTAAAAGAATTACGCAATGATTTAAACATAATAGTGCAATGTTCCGTAACATTTAGGACACTATTACCGATACCAGTTACACTGTGATAATAATTTTTCTTTTTACAGATACCGAGTTCCCTTTGAGCCCTGTCAGTGATAAAAGAAGACTGGCTTCCACAATCAAGTAACGCCCGTAAAATAAAGATTTTATCATTATGTGTAACCTTGACCAACGCCGTAGACAAAAGGGCTTGATTGGTGGTTACTGCGGACATCGAAACAGAAGCGGCAGGATTTGAAGAACTGAATTCACCAACAGGACCAGGTAAGTTAACTTCACTAGTAGAATCATTGTTTTGTGTAGATTGTAAAGATTGTGTAGGTTGTAAAGATTGTGTAGGTTGTAAAGATTGTGTAGGTTGTAAAGATGCTTGTTTGTGTAATAAAGTGTTGTGTTTTCTGTTGCAGATTTTACAACCACTCATCCTACACTGAAAAGGCATATGTCCTTTACGCAGGCAGTTATGACATAATTTCAATGAAGAAATTTTAGATATTCTTTGTTGAATTGGCAAAGATTTTAAAACAGAGCAGTCATATATTTTATGTTCTTGTTTACAGATGGGGCAGCAGAGTTTAGTAGTGGCATCCGATAAATTACATACAAACGATTTCATATTGGGCAAACTGTGACGTTTTTCGGGTTTATATGACTTATTATTGCTATGTATTGTTTCTAACACAGCAGCGCGTTGACGAAGATAAGAATAAAACTGTTCTAATGATGGCGAGTCTAACTTACTCCTAAATTCTTCCCAATTCCTCGCAGTAGCAGTGTCTAATTTCGCCGCAGCCATAAAAATAATAATCGTGTCCCATTTATCGGTTGGTTCACCCAAAGAGTTTAGAGCACTTAAATTCTTTGATAACTCATCAATTAATCGACGAATACCACTTTCAGACTCCTTTTGTAACGCTTCAATCGAAAACAAACACTTGAGATGTTCATTTATTAAAAGGCGCTTATTATCATATCTTTCACAAAGTAAATTCCATGCGATTGCATAATTATTCGCCGAAACGGTAACGGAACTTATAACAGAACTAGCCGAACCTTCAAGATATGATTTAAGATAATGAAACTTATTGACATCCTCAATACACTCATTTTGATGGATTAATGACAAGTACGTATCTCTAAATGAAAGCCACTTGTTAGGGTCTCCATTAAAAAAAGAAATTTTCAAAGGTGGTAATTTCAAGTTACTATGACATTTGCCACTGTTATTGGACGAAGATTCCACTTTATTTTTGTTTTCAAAAAAGTCTAATAACGACTGACCTTTAGCAATCAAATTATAAAATATATTTTCAGTACCTTCGCGTTCCTGCATTTGTTTCGTAATATCTTCGTCCAGCATTTCGATTTGCGATTGAACTTCCTCATAAGTGCACGACACTTCACGGATTTTACTTAAACGGACACGTAACTCATTAATTTGCAACGCACTAATATCATTTAATTCCATCAAAGGTTTTAAATATTTCTCAAACAAAGTAAATCGGGTCTTAATGTTACCCCTTTGCTTAACTAAGTCTTTTAAATCACTCATTTTGTAGGCACAAACAACGTATCACTGTAAAAAACACAAAAGATTGTAAGATCGTAATAAATAAAAGGGAATGTTTCACGAGTATTCCTTCGCTGCGTCGAGTTAAAAATAGAATAACAAACCGGTATTGCTACGGCCGACTCGGGCGCAGTGTAAAAAATGCAATCAATAGAACATGCACTGTGTGACACTGTGTCGTTGTTGGAATACACGGCACACACAATACACTTAAGTCGATATATTTCGTAAACAAATGAACTGATAATTGACACAAATGATTTATTAAGAAAGGGTTTTCACTATTTTCGTTATTTTATAGAATTTAAACTGAAATTTAATGTAAAATTCGAAAACCTTTTTTAATATTTTAGTTGGGGGTAAGCACCAACGTTGGTTGGAGTATCGAATGTATTTTACACAAATAAAAGCAGATAGGATAGATGATTGAAAAGGATATTTTGCACACTTTCTTCGGAAATATGGCTGCAGCTGTTGGCTGGCGGGTTCCTGAAGGATTTCGATGATTTTGTGGATCGAACTCTCGCTCGTCACTGCGGTTTCGATATCACGTCGGGGTCACCAAACTTGATCGCGCCGATATTGCTAGCTCCAATGAAATAAAACTCCGTAGTAGATCAAATTACGTATACTTAATAAATTGGTACAAGAGACTTGGAAAATTAAATTTGGATATAAAAACCGGCCAAGTGCGTGTCGGGCCACGCGCAGTAGGGTTCCGTAGGTACATTATACCATACCATATTTTAATACCGGTATCATTTTTCGTCTGAAAAAATAACTTTGTTTTTCACAGTGTTTGTATGAATGACAAAGTTATATTTGCGGTTTTGGAAAATGTACTATATCTCGAAAACTAATTACTGTATTTCGTTCAAAACAATTTTCGTTGAAAGTTTTTATTAAGATCTATAGTTTATATTTTTTTTAGATTTTTCACCCTCTTACTTTAAAAGTTAAAGGGGGGGGGACACACATTTTACCACTTTGGCGGCATATATTTTTCAAACGGTTGACTTTAAAAAAAAATAGTCTTAGAAACCTCAATGTCATTTTTAAAGACCTATCTATAGACACCCCACATGTATTGGTTTGATGAAAAAAAATATTTTCAGTTTTAGTTCCATGTATGGGGAGCCCCCCCGTAATCTTTTATTTTTTTTATTTTTGTATAAAAATCGTAAAGCGGTTCACAGAATACACCTGCCTACTTAGTTTCAACTATGTAGTCTTAATACTTTTGGAATAAAGTGGCTGTGACATACGGACGGACAGACAGACAGACAGACAGACAGACAGACAGACAGACAGACAGACAGACAGACAGACAGACAGACAGACAGACAGACAGACAGACATGACGAATCTATAAGGGTTCCGTTTTTTGCCATTTTGGCTACGGAACCCTAAAAACGGTGGTGCGTGTATCGGAGCTGTCAGCGCAATGATGTCTCTCGCGCGCCCCCTTCCGGCGGTGATAATGTTGTGACGTCATGGCTAGATATTGGGCGCGAACACCTATTATACAGGCAAACATAAAAAATATTCAGTCACCCATCATTCATTCCCTCCTAGTCACTGCTAGAAGTAGATACTAAAACTGCTAAAAGTGGCCGTTTTTACACGACTGCCCAAAAGGAAAAGGAGTATATATGTGTTCAGGGTTCATGTATGTTTGTGGGTATGTGAGTTTCTTTATTCCACCATCCTTACTAATATTATCCTTACTAATATTATAAATGCGAAAGTTCGTTTGATTGTTTATTTGTTACTTCTTCACGTCTTAACTTCTGAACCGATCATCGTGAAATTTTACATACACGTTGCCAGGGGTACAGAGAAGGACATAGGGTACCTTTCATATAGAAAAAAAGTATTTATCCAGAGGGAAACGAAAAACTTTCCACGCAGACGAAGTCGCGGGCGGCCGCTAGTAACTTCTAAATGGCTTAACGGATTTGGATGTATTGGGTATCGTTAGAATCCTTACATTGTTCCGAGTGGCACTGGCTATAATTTTTTTGAGAAATGTCAATATGGCGACTGTACGGCGCCACTTTTAATGTAAAAAAAAATCTTTAATTATTGCAATATGGGCATCAAATGAAAGGCCCTAATGAGCACATTTAAAAACTATATAATTTGTCACTAAAATGTGTAAAATAAAAATAATAAATTTAAAAAATATTAAATCACGACTGCCCTGCCAAAAACGAACTAAAATGTTAAATAACAAATGTCATTGCAGTCGAGGGACCTCTTTGATAAAAAAAATGTTGGACAAAACAGTCCCCCGACTGCAAAGACACTTGTTATTTAACTTTTTAGTTCGTTATTGGCAGGTCGTGTTTCTAATATTTTTAAAATTTATTATTTTTGTTACATTTGTTATCTACTTCTACGGATGACTGCGAGGGAATGTAGTGATACCGTCTAAAAATACTGGTCGGAGAGTCAGGTTCGACTAGACTATGGGCCCTAAAAAATCCACGAGAAGTTTCATTAAAATCTTTTTCTATTCACAACTATTAAATAAAATCCCAGAGGGTGCCACTTTCGGTCAGGGAATCGCCTTAAAAGGAAAGAAATAGGTAATAAAAAAGATAAAGAAAACAAACCTAATTAAATATTTTCTTGCTACCCGCAACACTGCCCACATACATTCCACAAGCACCATGCAACCACTTTTCACTCACAGAGAAGATTTGAAATCAGAACAAGGTTTCTTTTTTAAACAAACACTAAAAAAGTAATTTTATCGATGTTTCATTCGTATTCGGAATCGACTCGAACAGGGTACGCGCGTTCGCGGGGAAGTGACCTACAGAACTGACTGATATGAACGAATGGACGATGCGCCCGCGCAACGGCGCAGTGAGCATTCGGGAACTTATAGCGTGCTTTAGGGGTTCGATACTTTTGCGGATTACCATTATTTTTGTTATTTTGCGTTGTTTTTGTTAAAGAAAGCTGGATATTGCATAAGGCAATTTATTAAAAAAAAAGAATAGCATGTAGAATATTTATTATTTACTAGCTTCCACCCGCGAATTCTGGGATATAATAAACTATCTGTGTGCTAAATTTCATCCATTCACCCATTTTTGCGTGTTTGAGTAACAAACATTGAAGTATCTAATAAACTTCAAACATCCAACCTTTCACATTTTTAAGTAGGAAAGGGAGACAGAGCACTTTGGTTTGACACATTTTGTCTGTCAGTGATTTAGAACTTAACCTGAATTAGGGCGACTACGACTACGGAGCGGCGCTACGGTACCACAGGCCGTGTACGTGGACAAGCTTCCATTGTCCTCCATACAACACTGTCGACCGTGCATAAACCGTAAATTTTTTTGGCAAAAACTGTGTGTGGACAATCGCTGCTGATTATAAATAAGTAAAATATCGGATAATCAACATTTTCCGCTATTCTTTTGATGATACAGTATAGGTATTTTTATCAATGAGATTTTCAGCTTAAAGTAGTCTCTATATTTTCCACAAATTTATATATTCTGGGTATGTACTCATATTCGATTACTTAACTTCTAATAGTATTACATTATATTTGCCTAAATTAAGATGTGTGATATCGATTGTAAGCATTACATTAGCACTGCATCCATGAAAAAGTATCAAGATCAGTAGACTGCAGCACCAACAGACGCGTCGATTCACATAAGAAAACCTCGGATAAGTCTCAAGCATTCGATAATAAGGCCGAAGACACACTTCGCAAGAGATCGTCTTCAATAATTGCACCTATGTTCCAAGTCTGAGAATATTCAAAAAGCCGATGAGAATTTCAATATTTTTTCGTCAATTTTTTTTAGGAAAATTAATTAGTTTTTGTAGGTTTGTGATGTTATGCGTTACTAAGGTAACTACAATAAGTTGTAGACAATGTTTACATTCTAATTAACTCTCATCGTCTCAATGTGTACAGTGTAAAAGTGCTAACAGCGGCAGGTTTTAGGTGTCACGTGTATATTTACTTGACATTGATAAGAAACACTTTTCTGCGATATTGTCTAGCTAAGAAAGTCTCTTCCAGTGCTCTCTACCAAATTAGATGATTAGGGTACTGCAAATTGCAATATTTATGTACCTATGGAATGCAATTTATGTATGGAAAAAATATTTTTTTTAGGGGTCATTTAAAAATGAAAGTATAGGTTGCTTACTATAAGATTTACGTTCACTAAATTCAAAAGCAGCTATAAAATAATTGAATAATGTTGAATGCATTTTTGTAAAGTTCCGAGCGGGTAATTTCATAAAAATATGAGCAGCTTTTTTGCTTCTGTCGTCCCGTGACCACGACCACTGGAAAGGTGTCGAAACGTCGGGAAACCCAAAAAACCAACAAATCAAAACTAAATAATTCTTAAATAACATCTGAATTAACCAATATACGCGCTGTAATCCGTAAAAAGTGTTTTATTTCTAATAATTTAAATAAGATCACAAAATAAACCTTCAAGCATATTAAAATCTTTTTTATACAAATAAAAAAACTATGATCACGTAGGAATAAAATCAAGTAGCGCTACTATGCTCTCATTTAACGTGTGTCATTGAGGTGTTCCGACGAAGCAATCAGAGGATTAAACTTGAGACTCGACCTCAAAACCCCAAGACTGGTCGTCGCCGATGGTCGCCAGTTACTTTAGATTAGTGACCACTAAGCGGGTATTAATGAAGAGTGTGTTACATTTTTTTAAGTTAATGTGAACTTTACAGCTGAAAATGTAGCTGTCACGGCTAATACCAAAAATGCTGCTACGCCTAGTTTTAGCTGGCTTAAACTAGGTGTAACCGATAGCTGTTGGTTAAATTTAGGTGTAACCGCACCCTGATTATCTAAAAAGAAACTATTTAGCGACCGGTTTCATTCCACATACATTGCTACTTTTCTATGGTATGTTTTTTTTAAATCCAAAAAGAAGTAGCAATGGATCACTATCATCTATGAACTGCTACCAGTCGCTAGGTGGTTTCTAATTAGATAATTAGCCCGCCGATCTGCTTTAATCCTATAGGTCCCGAATATAGATTAAAAATTTAAAGCGAGCGCGAAGCGCAGCGGAGCGTGCGCCTTACATTTCTTGGTTTTTTTTTATCCGACTACAGAAACAACTTTCTTAAAAAATACCCCATCGATTACTCTCCTTTAGTAGAAGTACAAAGAAGGCTAGACATAGTTTTAATCGGCTACATCTAGTATTAGCCGTGAGCTAATTCAGTTAGACCTAGGTTCCAACAGCTACCGGCGCGGCTTTACCTAGTTTTAGCCGCCTGGAACTGATATTTCGGGTATTAGCCGTAACATAGTCACCAAATCTAGCCTAATTTTTGCGAACTAACGTTTATTATCTAAATTAAACTTAAATTACCTACTTGTATTTTTTTTAGCAAATGTATACAAAATTAATTAATTCCATATTAATGTCCATAATTAATTATCATTGCACATAAAAATATACTGCATTTTACGACGGACTAGCTTCCACCCGCGACTTCGTCACCCTTCGACATTCGGAAAATCCCTAGGGAACCTTTGACCGGGATAAAAAATATCTTATATTTTAATCCAGGCTATAAACTATCTGTGTGTCAAATTTCATTCAAATGTGTCCAGCCGTTTCTGCGTGATTCAGGATCAAACATCCAAACCCACAAACTTTCACATTTAATTAGTTGGATAGAATGCGCATTTTGAATAAATTATATATTCAGCAAGATAATATTTTACTGATGTCGATTGTGCCACTTAGCCTAACATTGCCTTGACCAACGGTTTTTAACATATTGTTAACACTTACTAGGCCAATATTTTGGGTAACGATACGTTTGTTTTCATCCACAAGAAAGTCTAACATTAGATCTTATATAAGAAATAGTACCGTCATAAAATAACTTCCCGATTCTTATGCTAATCGGTCGTATCGAATTGGATCGAAATAAAGTATCAATCCTTCTTATGACAATAGCTTGCATCAGCCATAGGAAACAATATTACACAAAGAAAGGTAGGATATTGAGCAACAATAGGTACACTGCAAAATTGAATTGTATTTCACGTGTGAAATTGATTGGCGTAATGTCACTTTCTCTTGACAATTTGCAATACTACTGTCTTAAGAACAAAAAACTTATGCTTTAAGTTTTTTGTTTGTTTTTCTGATTGGTACTGTTGACATGACATGTTTTAAAGGACAGAAATATTTGACTGAATAATTTTAAATGAGACCTTTTTGAGAGCATACAGCACCTAGAATATAATTGCTCTCAATTTAAGCTAAGTGGGGAAATGGGGAAATAAAAATAAAAATAACATCTTTATCTAGGAATTATTATTATGTAATAAAAATATACAATGATGAAAACTTTAAATCGTCATTCTGTGATTAATGACATACACTCCTTAAGTAACGTTAAAAATCATTGCAAAGTCCTAAAATTAGTCAAAGTCAAAGTCAAAAATAGCTTTATTCAAGTAAACTTAATTATTAAGTACTTTTGAATCGTCTATATTTTCCTACCACCCGTTCAAGACTTTTTTAACTGACAAGAAGAACATATTAAAAAAAAAAACATCAAGTTTTACATTAGAAACTTTCTTCCTGTATCTATTTCTATTGATAGTCCAATCACTATTCCTAAATACATCCAAATTAGTTCAGTGGTCTGGGCGTGAAAAGATTTACAGAGTTATTCTCACAGTTTATAATATGAGTGTAGTATGGATTATCTTCATAACATAAGCTATGTCATTACGTCTCGTGACAAATGACCATTATAAAAATTTATGCTTGTGCAGTGTAATTAATATGCTATAATTTTCACAGTATGCGGACATGTTATTCGTACTATATTCAAAGAGAAAGTACCTCCTACTTTAGCACTTAATTGATAGGTATTAAAGTCTGGGTTTGCTGAGAAGTCATTAATGCTAGTATTCTGTCACATATCCTTTGCATAGTTTTAACGAAAAACAGTATGATAACTGCAGGTTTTTTAGAACTTTTTGGAATCAAGGTACCTATCAAAGGCCAGAAAACTTTTGGTAAACTCCATTAGACTTACGATTTTGTGACTCTTTTCCTCGTCTACGATGTAATAATAGAGATTTCTATTAATTAAATTATGTTATAAGTACCTATCTTAAAATGTTAACCTACTAGACTATTATAATCTTTCACAATATACTACAGTTCTACAGGTTTCATGGGCCTTTGGGGAAAACACGTCTTTCCTAATGAGAGGCCAAGCTTCAAATGAAACATAGGTAATATGCAATAGGGACCGAAATTCTATGGACTTTCATACTAAAGTCCAATAGGGTTAGGTTTAGGTAGTTAGTTATAAATCTCCACCGATACTGTCCACATTTACTGTCGACTATGCGTCGTGGTTAACGGTCGTGCGACGAGTACTTAGCTAGTTAGTGCAGATGGGAAAATTCGCGGAATGCTAAAGGTAGGTTAGTTGAACCATTGCGGGAAGGTAGCCCACATAGTGACACCTTGTTATTTTTTCTACAGGCTTAATATTTACCCAAAACAGGACAGTTCTTGGTCTTCATCTCACCTGATGTTAAGTGACGATAAGGCTAAAGGTGGTGCGCACTACAGCCAGAATCCTCAACCATTGAGGAACTGGCTATTTTACTAACTGCCGGAATACCACAGATAAAGCAATAACTACGTGGAATACAAACATTGTTTGACAACAAGTATCAGGCGTCATCAGACCACAGACCACAAAGGCTATAAACATAAAGAAATACCAATTTTATAGATAGAACAAAAAACTAAATAATTAACGCAGGTGTTTAAAGTTAAATGGAATAATTTGTGGTTAGATAGTTTTTCACAATATGGGTTTGAGCCATAGACTTAGAACATTTTAAGCATAGATATTTTGTTTTATTTAGTTTTCAATTAACTTTTTTCAACATCTTTTCAATAAGCAAAGTGATCCAAACACAGACCATACAACAAGTACTGTGGATCCAAATTATTGTGCAAACAACACGCTTGTAATAGTAGCTGTAGCTGTAATAATAGGGCTTTCCTTTAAATTTTAACGTTCACTAGCTAGCAAATGTTTTAGATCTCTCATGAGCGCATCGTCTAAAACGTAAAATGCCTTAATAGCTAAATTCCTAAAGCACATAATGCCTGAAATTGAACCTATAATTAGAGGTGCTGCTGTCGTGCACAATACTGTGACGTCACATGATAGATCTTCGCCATGACATCTTAACTTCCATTTGCGGAATGGAAATGGGAAGCGAAGCGACGTGAGGCGGCTGCCAATAATCCTGTTAAGGAGAGGGTACTGACGTTTGCTTAAATAATTTGGTTAACTGTTTCAAAGCAATAGATAAACTACTTTTTTGATGCAAGGATAATTTTTTTACAAATACAGTAAGAAAACATTTTAAACTCATGATTAGCAAGGTATCAAGTGTATTTTTTTAAGTAAAAATAATTTGTTAAAGTAATACTGATAGTGAATGAAGGCTTCGTGGATGTCATATGATGTTAAATTAATGTATGTCGGTTCTTTTGCATTTTTACAATAAAGCCCTTACATAGATTCATGTAGGAGGCCACTGGTGGCCTAAAGACTATAAACCTACTATAGACTGTATACTATAGGGAAGATCTTTCTATTACTGTTGTTGGTGTCGCTTCGTCAGCGAGAGGTAGGTTTCACACTATTGTCTATGTCTACTATTCCATACTGTATTGGAAACTACATAATATCCCATTATTATTTCTATACCTTCTTCTACTTAGACAAAGAAACACCGATGAATCTTCAGACGACGTTAAGAAAAGTCTCAGCTGTTTTGGACTATAGTGATGCCTGAATATACAAAATACAACTGTGTGGATCCGCATCAATCTTTCTTGATAAACTGGTGAAGCTAGAATTTGTGGCAATCATTAAACTATTACTTATGTAGGTATATGTTTAAGGCAACTTAGCAGATTTTTTACTTAAACTACTTATATCACAAAATGATGACCGAAAAGCCGTTTTGTAGAGGTACCTTTATGCGTATTTGATCGAATAGCGGTAAGATCCACGGGTATCATGGATATCGTGCAGATGGAAACGTGTGAAATTGAACCGAGATGCGTGATGCGGGGTCGTAACAGCGGGATGGTCGAGTAACGGTCATCAAGTCACATGTGAGGCTGACGTTGATGGAGTTTCTGTTCACAACCTCATTGATGATCGAAATTATGAAACACTATTTCCTACATAACGACCACAATGTTATAAAACGTGACTTGTTCGTTTGCCTAACCTTTGACGGTTAGGTTAGGTTATTATAGCACGCTTGCTAATAACCTAACCGTCAAAGGTTAGGTATCGCTATACCAATTCTCAAACCCGACACATATCCTATAATTTTTGCAACCTTTTGCTGAGGAAAATTATTATATTCAGTCTATACAGGCTTTATATTTTTTTTCTCACTAAATTTTTAGGACGTTTTCGGTGCATGAAACTGATTAACTTTCTCCATGAAACATGTGTCGAAATACCTTCGCCACAAAATTTTGGTAATCCCTTACTGTTTGCCTTACTTGTAAACTGATCACGTGATCTTTTTGGTTTGTATGAAAAGTATTTTTACATATTTGACCCTATGTTTCTTAGAGAAAGATGTTCAGTTTCAGTGACTGAACATATCCTTAAAATTTGTAAATAAAAAAACACTATGTATTTTCAGACATATCATATGACTGAAATGAGGTTTTGAATACATACATCAACTTTGTCTAGGGATACAGGTGCTATTTTCATACAAACGAGGTAACTTTGAAGCCTTGGTTTCCTGCCAGGGATGTACTGTGCTGTGATCTGATGACGGCTATTCAGGGAGTGAATAGAGGAGATTCAGATCGCTATATACACCCAACTGATCTGACCAGCATTCTAAAAACGTAATGGACATGTTTAAAAAAACCGCGAAAATAGCAAGAAAATGTATGGAAATCCTCAAACTGCGAACGCTGACCCATTATTCTTTTAGAATGCTGATCAGATCAGTTGGGTGTGTATAGCGAACTGAATTTACTCCATTCACTCCCTGGATGGCCATCATCAGATTACAGCACGGTACATCCCTGGCAGAAAACCAAGGCTTCAAAGTTACCTCGTTTGTATGAAAATAGTACCTGTATCCCTAGACAAAGTTGATGTGTATACAGTGCCTTTGGTCTTGAACTAGCGATAATTTAAAGGCGTGTAATACACCTAATTTTATCGACAAGAACACCCACATGTTGGGGTCTATCCCCACTCCTGTTGGAATGGCCGCCATTTTAAATTTGACTTTTTATTTTAGATGATCCTGCAGAAAAATATTAATTTCTGCGGATTTAGAAGTCTTACAGTTATAACAAAAATACTGTTTAAAAGCTAATAATATCACCTATCAATTTAAGAAATAAAATGTTTAAATTTTTGGTTCAAATACGTCATAAAAAATTACTGAAATAAAATTTTATACGAAATTTGTGGGATTTTTTTGAGTTTTTATTACATTTCTCAAAGACTAGGACATTAATGTTCTTTTTTTTTGCATTATTCAAATACACAGGAATATTATCTACAGAACGACTTAACAATTTATTGCTCTATGTTGCATATTTCGAGAGCTATTGTTGTTTGAATATGACCCTTACAAACACTAAATGGTTATTTTCGAAAATAAAAAAAATAAAAACTTCTACAAACTAAATTTTATCATTTGATTTAATTAGTATTCAGATAATATTATCAACCTAATTTAAAATATGTTCAAAATGCTTGTAATTATGTCCATCTTCGAAAATAATCATTTTTTGGTTACGTAAGAGTCATAGTTCAAACAAAAATAACTCTCGAAATATGCAACATAGAGCAATGAATTTTAAAATTGTTTTGTAGATAATATCCCTGTGTATTTGAATAGTGCAAAAAAAGTGGACATTAATGTCCTAATTTTTGAGAAATGTAATAAAAACTCAAAAAAATTGCACAAATTTCGTATAAAATTTTAATTCATCAATTTTTTATGACGTATTTAAACAAAAAATTTACACATTTTATTTTTTAAATTAATAGGTGATATTATTAGCTTTCGAACAGTGTTTTTGTTATACCTGTGAAACTTCTAAATCCTGAGAAATTAATATTTTTCCGCAGGATCATCTAAAATAAAAAGTAAAATTTAAAATGGCGGCCATTCCAACAGGAGTGGGGATAGACCCAACATGTGGGTGTTTTTGTCGATAAAATTAGGTGTATTACATGCCTTTAAATTATCGCTAGTTCAAGACCAAAGGCACTGTATAAGTGACTTGTTGCTAAACCAACGTACCTACCAAAAATATAGAAAGTACCTATAGAAACCTACCTACTCTACTCAGCGAAAAAGTTTTATAATATGGAAAATTTGAAAGTGCACATAGCAGATCCTTGACGTCGTTTTCTAAGTTAAAGTTATTTGAATATATTCATAAATTCAAATGGAAAACTAAAGGCCATCTTAGAATACAAACAACTGAAATTCCATAAACAAAACATACAACACATTCCATACGACGCGTAAAGCTTGTACTAGAAACCATTAGCACATGTTTAGCATATACGCCATATTAGTCCAACACCTATAATTCACACCATAATAGGAGCATTCACCAAATCACCAGCTAATCCCATTAAAGAGGCATTGATGGGACTGGACTTGAGCAACATTAGGTTTTGTAGACGGTTCCCGAAAGTTGAAATTCGTGTGCAGTATTATGAATGGGAAATTCTGGATAAAGGATGCATGCGTCCATTATGTAACTGTTGTAAATAGACCGTTGCGGTGCACCGTTGACTCATTATTGAAGGGTATTGATAATGAGCGATAAGTGTTAAAATTAAATTTAGTCGGTCTGTATGTAGGTAGTGATCGTCCAAAGCTAGTAAATGGAAAAGATTTCTCTTGTGGGTTATTCGGTTACTCACGTTATCGAACCGAGGTGGTTTTGTAAATGATAAAAAGGTGCATTCAAAAAGCTATCTCACATTGTAATGGTTTTATTTTTATTTTTGACCGTTTTCTAAATTGAATAAAACTTGCATTCTTTAGAAAAATATTTAATAATACTCTTACATTCTTTTGTATCTAAATACAATATTTACAAACTTAAAATAAATTCAATTACAAAATAATGTCACATTGTAATCTTTTGTCACTGTTACCAACGTAATTTAAATTTATAAAATCGTATTGGCAGTATAAAAAGGCAGTGTTTTAGCTGATCTGAGTATTAAAATAATAAGAAAGCTTTACATTACTACTTACAAACTAACAAACATTACAACTTAAATAGTCCTAAAGATACACAATATTACTAACTTTACATCCATCTAATAACAATTTTTTACTATTTACATTGAAATATTATTATTATCAAAGCCTTTTAATTCAAAATAACACAAACACAATTGATTTTGATATTTTTTGGTTGAAATTAACAATTGAGCAAAAAATGAGCCAGATCTGCTAATAAATAACTTTCATATTCTTTAATGAAACAACACAGATATAGAAAAGTCCCACATTTCAAAACATATTGTGTAACTTTAGGAGAAATTAATTAATATTCACTAAAATATAATTTAACAATAGATAATGTCTATCTTTTGTGTAGTAAGCTAAAGAAAATTTACATTATATCACACGAATCCCGTCCGCTAGCCGAGATAAACCAAAGCCAATAAATAAAAAAAATTAGATAGGTACCTACGAGGTTTCCTATTTCACTATTTTAGTTTAGTAATTGGTGGAATATTTATTTTATTAGGTACTTACTGTGTAAAACATCCAAAAATATAAATTCTGACGCATTCGAAACGTATAAAAAATGCGCATTAAATTATTTTCCGATCAAGTTTGCACAATATTTGGTGTAATTTAATGAGAATGTCATATAAATACAGATCTATGTTTACGAACATAAAAGAAACCGATTTTTTTGAACCAAAGAGAAACAAAGCAAACATGGGTAGATAATTACTGATTCCTATTTGATAATATTCTTTAACTAAGTCTATCGTTTAGCCGCGGGTGCTTGAGTGTGATGTTGGCAACCTTCTACGTTTTCTGGCCAATCACAGACGTTCTCGTTGATATTGAAAACGAGATTTTGGGGACATGGCATGTGATGTTTTCTCTCTCCTTCGCACATGTAGTACATGGTGCAATCAGCTCTGTCTTTGTGGTAGGAAATGTGTCCATCTTCTTCTTCACACGTAACTTCGTTCGCTGTAAATTTAAAACCATATTATTCCGCTTCTTTATTAAAATAATGAGAATCATACGATGGTTAATCATTTGCATTCTTATTGAACATGATTTATTCAAAATTACACTTACGGTCTTTAGTTGTGTACTGTCCGTTGGGGTTATAGTATGATTCATAAGGGCCGTCGTATTCGAGCTTAACTTTGTAGCTAGATAGTTCTTGTTTCATTGCTGTAATTAGTGGGTATTTTCCAGTCCCACAGGATCCTCGGAAATCATCCATGTCAATTGACCAAACCATAATACCACCAAAACCTTCTTCCTTCAACCAAGCCATCTGGAAAAGAAAAAAATATTGGTATTATATACAGGCTGTTAATGAATGAACCAAAATCGTTTGCTAATTTTTTGGACAAAAAAAGAAACGAATAAACGAGAAAGTAACCTGATAAAAACGTGGTAAAATGGGAAAACCATTTCTTTGGCCATCAAACTGAACAATTGTTAGTATGGTACCAGCTCTGAAATCTCGAAAAAATAAACGGCTGTTTCATACATTTCGATGTTATAATTTTTTGTATGAAACACCTGATCTTTTTTCGCGATTTCAGAGTTGGCCCTTGTTCAGTTTGAAGGTCCAAAGAAACGGTTTTCCCATTCTTGGTACATCTACATTCATTAACACGTTATGTTTAACATAAGGATTTATTTATCCATTATTTTTCCTGTTCCAAAATTAACATTGATTAGTAAACCTTAATAAGCCTTGATACATACCTTAGTTTTTAAAGATCTCTCGTCATCAAAGCCGACCCACTGGTCTTCTCTGTAGGCGAAAGGCACCATTTGTTCGTTGTCCCACACAAGGGTCGTGTTGTCCTCTCGAAGGAACTCGCAGATTTCATAGTAGGACATGAAGCCAGCTTCGTTGGTGAAGCGGCCTGCTTTGCCTGGGGTAAAAAAAAAACTTACAATATTACATTCTTAAATATTGAGGTTACATAAAAATCTGATATCAAGAAGTGGATACCTTTATTATTCCATGCAAAAAAGGTTCATTAGAGTATAAAATTAAAGTTTGTAGGTTGTTAATTTTTGGATATAAAAAAAGTTTAATTACAGTCCGTAATATCGTTCTTTTTATTTTATTGCTACTTCAGAGAAGCTTTTATAGATACTTAATACTTGTAGAAATGAAGCTTAATTTTAACGCAAATGAAATGACTACGTTTTTTTATTATTCTGAAGCATATTGAGTAAAAACAAAGTGATAATAAAACCTTCGAAAGGGTGGAAATTAATTGGGAATGTCTTAACCTTGTATTTTTACAACGTGTCACAAAATAACCCCTAATGCCGAATATGGTAGATAGGGACCGTCGAACTGAACAAATTTTAATAAGGGACCAACTCTGAAATCGCGAAAAACAATCAGCTGTTTCATTGCTGATTTTTTTTCGCGATTTTAGAGTTGGTTCCTTATTAAAATTTGTTCAGTTTGATGGTCCCTATCTACCATATTCGGCATCAGGGGTTATTTTGTGACACGTTGTATAAGAACTTACCGCCACCAGAAGCTGGTGCTCCAATGTCGAATTGTGTTTCGTTGATCAAAGTGAACGACCTGCCGTATGTTGGCATACCAATCATCAATTTTTCTTTAGGAGCACCCTGGCGCACCCATTCGCGCGCTGAGTAATCCTGTCAAAAACAATTTCTGTTATTGATACCTACTGGAACTAGAATAGGTATTTTTTTTATTAAAAGATACCTAGTCGGAAAAGTGCGCGGCCTCGCGGCCTCGTTTTGAAGTATGAATTTTGCGTGTTATATTTCTGGCAATATTAATCTAAGGCGGGAACGTATTACATTGTTTGACAGTTGACTTTCTAGTAATAGCGGTAAAATTTAAACAAATTGATAATTGTATTGCTTTTTCATATTTTTAATGTTTTTTCTTTGTTCCGTGTTTTTAATATTTTTTATTAGATACGTTTTGCAATTTTTCTTCGATTAGGGTTCAGACACTTAATAAAAAAATGAATGCTGCTAGTGTTAAAAAAAAAACTTGAAATGTTAATGGAGAAGATGCTTTGTCAAATACTACTGCAAAAAATGGTTGAACAGCTTTAGGTCTGGTAATTTTGATGATAAAGATGTTACTTGTTACACAAAATTGTGTACAGAATACGTTCAACCACTGCCACATCCTGCTCCACTGTTCATTTCAAGATTTATCAAAGTAAAGTTACAATACCCCCAACTCAGAAAATGCATTTGTATGAACTTTAACAAAGAGAGAAACTTGTGAGCGCGGTATTTTGTATAATGTAGGTAGCTTTCATCGCTGTTGGAACGATGCCATTATTTGCTGCTAAATATTCTACTAGAACTCAACTATGATGCTACTGAGAACCTTCTTAAAATTGAAACTTAACAATATTTTATACAATACATTAATTAGGTGCAAAAATATATATAAATATTAATAAAAAAAATAAATAAAAACAAAAATAATGAATAAAACTATCTCCTCTAACTTGAACCATACCCTGTTCCAAGCCTGTTGCACACATAAATACGCGAGCGCGCATCCATGCACTCACATCCACCTAGGCGCTTACCCACGCGAATATTGTACTCCTACCTACACGAAACGTACACACACTTCAAATGCACACTACTTTACACGTAGGTATTAATAAATTATAGGTTAAGTTTTACTAACAACAAAAAAAAAAAAAAAAAAAGTATAATTACTGTACCTATTTAATATTAATTGAAAATATTTGTTTTTAATTCTCTTTTTAAATATCTTTTAAGTGTTCACTTAGCACTTTAGTAATACTTCTTACGAGGTGGGGGCTGATAACCTGAGATACAGGTTCTACCTAGTTCAGGTATCAGTCCACCATAATCTGTCAAATCCTACTGCTAAATTTGTTTTATGTATATTTATGTTTGTAAGGATTATGGTGAGCATTAAATGATTATTATTATTATTATTATTATTATTATTTCAAGCGCCGAAGTTTGTAAGTTGTGAAACAAATCACTCGGAGGAGAATTGCGGAGGTTAAGCAACTTTCGCAAGGGTCGGGCATGGGATGGGTGACCATTTTTTTGGATAACTAATAACAAATATATAAAACTAAAAGCTATTGACGAGCTATCACACTATCTTGAGCTCCTCCGTGATTCGGAAGGCCCGCTTAGCTTTTAGTCCCGGCTGCATTTACGTCGTCAATACCCACCAATCCGCATTGGTTCGCGTGGTTGGTTATGGCTCATCCTTCTTATCCATAGCTTATGGATAAGAAGGCCTACTCCCGGAGTAGGCCTGTGCCCCAGCAGTGGGGAAATTAAAAATGGCTGATGCCGAAACAATTAACTTACCACAGTGAGTTTCTTCTGGTAGCTGGTGGCGCTCTCTAGTGGGAAGAGGGGGCTGTTGTGTCCCACTTGTCTTTCCCATTGACCGTGGAAATCGTAAGTCATAACGTTGATGAAGTCCTGCAAGAAATATTTAATTTATTTTCTTATTTTCTCTTCTTTTAATAACGAAAAAAAGATGAGATTCTCTACCCGACGCGTATTCAAAAACCTTTAGACGCATAATACCACATACGCAAAATACCAACTCGAGATTTTGTGATGATTTGCAGATTTTTAGAAAAAAATACGTAAAATACCAACTACGTATAATCCCATGAACGCAAAACACCACCTGGGACTTAGCGGATTGAAGTTTAATTAAAAAAGTACTAGTGGTACATATCACTAGTTCTTTTACTGCTAGCCTAGTACATACTAGGTCTAGAGGTATAGTAAAATATAAAACTTTTTATCCTAATTTTCCTTATAATTGCTAGATGTTTTCACTGACCTACATTAAAAGTTACTTCATATTAATTAGGTAGCTAGTTTGCCTAAATCGGACAATAATGATTACCGAGATAATCGACCAAAATGAAAATCTAGTTTTGTGACGTCATAGATACTTGTTCCACCATTTTCGAGAGTGCCAAAAAGCGATTTGATAATCATTAAATTACGCTGAATCCAACGCTACGATTTTGTCAGTATAAACATTTTCAGTTCTACGGGAATCACATTTTGTCGAATTGACCTCTCTACTAGTAAACCATTTTTAAAGTATTCCAATCTTTTAGAAGAACGATGCAGTTTTTTTTGACATATTAATAAAACGGAAACGATTTAAATCTTGTAACATTAGATTATTATTAGCCAATATACACTTTTAAACTTTCGCGTTGCATTTTATTACATTAGTAAACACAGGTTTTAAACGCGTTTTTAACTAACCTTTTCCCGACGTTTTAACCGAGTTAACCGGCGGTAGTTGGAAAAACTGTTCGACGGTGGATGAAGATTCCACCGCAGAGGAGGAGGCGTAACACCGCAGCTCCAGTCAGCCCGTGACCACGGCCGATGCAACTCGGTTGAAACGTCGGGAAAAGGTTAGTTAAAAACGCGTTTAAAACCTGTGTTTACTAATGTAATATTATTAGCCAAATCTTCAAACACTGACCAAGTATTTAGAGATCTCAGGCACGTCATATCCAGCGGCAATGGCTTCGAAGGAGGCCGGTACAGCAGCGCTGAGGAGCAGCCGCGGCTGTCCAGAGGTCTTGGCTTCACCCTCGAAGGCCAGGCGGAGTTCCTTGAGTAAAGACACGAAGGCTGCGCGGTCATCAGCCCCTCTAAAAATAAATTGATGATTTATTATACAAAGTTTTACAAAAATTCCCCTAATGCCGAATATAGTAGATAGGGACCATCAATCTCAACAACTTTTACTATGGGAACAACTCTAAAATCGCGAAAAAATCTGGTGTTTCATACAAAAATTAATAACCCAAATATTAAAACGTATGAAACAACAGATTTTTTCGCGTTTTCAGAGTTGGTCCTATAGTTAAAAGTAGTTCAGTTTGATGGTCCTTATCTACCATATTCGGCATTATTTAAGGGGTTATTTTATAACATATTGTACAATATGCCGAATATAATGTCATGCAACTGATAAGATTGTGATCAAAAAGTTGTTATCCATTTAAAATCGCTTCAGCACCAGATTCAGACACGATCAGAACAATTTACAACTCGAAAAGTGGACAGTGCACTGTCCACACGCTGATCACTATTTTCACTTACAAATCTGTATGCAACACAGCCAAACAAAACTCAATATTTCAGAAGCTGATTTGTTAGGCGAGGAAGTCCTGTTCTGGTGCTGTGCTGAAACTCTTAATGGACTATGACCCTAATATTTTTCTGTACAAAATAGAAACCGTTTAATTGTTGATGAACTAAACTCTATATGGGTGTTAAAGAGATTTTTGCATTCACAGTAGATACATATTTGTTGTAATTAACCCCCATGATATTCTATTCATCCGCATTAAGCTCTGCTCATTTAATTTTTTTAAGTAACATTCTCAAAATTAATTGACCTTTTCTGGCCACAAACATTCACCTAAATCTAAATTGAAATTCTCCCCCTGTTCCGTCTATTAATCAAGTTTATTCTCGAGGCGTAAATAAAGAAGGCTCACCTCGGATACTCCCAGTCGACGTCGAGGCCGTTGAACTGATAGTCCCGGAGGAACTCGATGGCTTCGTAAACGAACTGGTTCATTCTGAACACGTTGGAAGTGAGCTCCTTGAAGGGGGTCGAGCCGAATGCCCATCCACCGATGGCTAGGAGAATCTGAAAAGGGTTTTGGTGTTAGAGAAGTTAAATCATCATAGCGTAAGTATTTAAAATGAGATATATTTTCTGTGTAATTTAGAAATAGAAAAAAGGACATTGAATTTGAAATACATCAAAATGATAATAAGTAGTTTTTTTAAGTTTTAAAGAGGATAACAGGCTTTAAAGTTTTAAAGTTAAAAAAGCACATGTATTTTTTTGTTATCGTTTTAAAGCCTAGGGTTTTGTCCTACTAAAAGCAAAATTAAATTTTATAATTTTGTTAATTATTTCAAATTGTTATCTTGCAAGTTTAAGAAATACCATGACTTCTGTTAGGTTAAGAACACAGGTATTAAACAAGTTTAAACTAAACATACCTAGGTGTTTAAACACCTAATATTAAGTTTAAACGCGTTTAATTACTGTGTTCTTAAACTAATAAAATGCAACGCGAAAATTTAAAAGTGTTTAGACTTCTGTTGTTGTCATTAACAATAACAACGCCTCTTGATTTCAAACTTTAGCTTTCTTCTAAAAATAAGTTACCTATACATTAACTATCATATGAACATTTCATGTATGTATTTGAGTTTAAATTAAATGACAGAGTTACCTTCAAGTTCGGGTTCTTCTCCCTAAGTGCAACAACCTTGTCGTACATATCAGCATCTTTCTCGTCACCTTCTGCCAGTTTGTGGTCTTTAAGGGTAGCGAAGGCATAGATGACGTGTGTGCAGAGCATCGGGTCAACGTTCTCGGGCGTGAAGCGGCCTGCACTGGGTCGCTTGGAAGACCACGAGGTCAGGTAGCAGAGGACTTGGGGTTCGCGCTCTGGAAACGGGAATACAATAAATAAAATTAAAAAAAATGAGTATTGAAGATGGATCTAACCAAGGATTCGAGTTTTCGTCAGTTGGGCCATAGGTACATTTTTCCCCAACGGACCAATCAGTTGTGCAGAAGGGAATCAAAAGTACCAACGGCACAACACAACCAGTTGAACATAGTAGTTGCGCCTTGCGTCCGGAAGGAGTTGAATCATTGCGGTGTTCGTAACATCATCGCGTTGTATTAACTAGATACGATGAATACACACTCAATTCTAGATTTTTACGTTAACTAAAAATAAAATAAACATTTGCAAGCCTAATAAAAGACTAAGGAAAATTTATTGTTATTTAGTGACTTAAATAAACAACGCGTTAATATCCACATGTTTTATTTGCTTGAGCAATCCCGATAGTACAATTTTTTTGTGTGTTTACCAATTCTGATGATAAAGATGTACCTAGATCTTTAAGCGTTTACCTATAAATAAACAGATTCAAACCTAGTAATAATATTTCGATGATTCGAACAAGCTAAGTATAACCACAGAGGAAATAATCTCTATGTTTTAAGTAAGTATAACAACAAACAGTGAGTTAAACTCAGCACAAATATAATAAATAACCAGTAAAATAGTGCTTAGGCCCTAAATAAATACAGTTAAAATAAATAACTAGTACATAAAAAAACGATAAAACATTTTTTATATAACACAAACATTTGGGCTGAGCTGTGTTTGATGAATGATGAGAAGTGAAATATCAAACGAATCACAAATTCACAATTTATTATCTCTTTTTTTCCAAATGATTTGACCTTTTCTTTCAAATGTTTCTTACTATCTATACGGAAATACGGAAATTCATTAATCAATCTATCAAAAACGTTCTAAGAACTCGTACATTGTAACAGAAGGCGAATTCAATATTAGGAGACATCAATCACGAAAGAATCCTGAAAGTCACACTGTGAGAAAAGTTATTGCGTATAATCTCGTCAAGTATTCATAACTCGCATAAATCCAGGCTCCTATAAAAAAAGTTTCATTACTTCTTCCGAGCTCTTAAGAAAACCTCGAGCGTACTCTTTAACATTGAAAACATGTTATTACCTAACCTAAGCTACAGCTTGGTGAGGCGTAAAACTTGAAAGTACCTACTTGTAAAGATTGTCGCGGGATGTCGCGTCATAAACTTGATGGCATTAAATCACGGACCCCATTTGGAGACACCCCCAAATTCGAAAGAGCTTTAACAGTCTTAGGTGTTCAAGAAAAGTGGCTTATAAGATGCAGCTCTGATGTTTTTGGTCGGCCAAGAGTTGAACGTAAAAGCACTCGATGTTTCAAACTTTTAGCAACTATGTCGCGAATTGCCGACTTTCGTAAGCCATTCTTGGCAGCTGGGAACGACAGAGTGCTGAAAGTGACCCTTGTGTTCGCTTTGAGATTTGTAGCTTTTAACGTCACGTGCAGTGCCCCGCGAACTGAAAGTATTGTCTGAAGAACGTTTATGTCAACTCAATACGTTGGAGAGTAAAACAAACGCGGCAATACAATACTGGAATTTAACTTACAAGGAATATCTTCGAAATATAATATTTTCCTGGCTGGTAGGTAATTGAATTATTAACGCCTTAAAAGCAAATTGCTTTGAAATAATTACTAATTTGTAATGAAATCATAAAACATCAAACAAAATAAAATCTTTGAATCAATTCTAAATATATGAATATTTAATAAACCTTTAATTAATAACAAGTTACAACTTGTCGATAAAATTTCAGTTGCTGCTGAACTTCATTAAGAAAATGATTTATGATCAACGTTACAAGGCAAGTGCTGTTATTTTCTTCCAATTAAGTTAAATAACTGGGCAAGAAATATTTATTCCAACTCTTAAAAAGGTTAGCAATGGCTGTTAGCTAAACTTACTGTTTTATCAAGGACAGTTGCTGCATTGTTGTTTCTTATGTATGTATTTATTTTTACATTGTATGTATTTATTTATTTTCAGAAAACAAGTTCCAAGATTAAAATAATTACAATTTAACTAAATTAATAGATTACAAAAAAAATTGTATTATATTATTTGCCCGCACATGTACCACGTCACAGTGATACACGTACTGGCAGTCAAAACGCTCGGCATTAGTGCGCAGGACACTGTTCGGGCTGGCCTGCACCCTGCGCACCAGGGAAGTGCACCTCTTGCGCATGGTTGTGGAAAAACAATCCACCCGCGCTTCAGCGAACATCCCTGAGGCGCTACAGTATCGAGGCAGCCCCAACAGAATCCTGAATGCATTATTGAATTGGACGCGTAAGGCGCTGTACTGCTTCTGCGTATAACTCACCCACAGACTGATCGTGTAGAAGGACGTGCAAAATGCTCTGAATAGGATTATTTTGACGTCTCTAGAACAGCGAGCAAGTCTGCGGGCTATCATATTCGCACGAACAGACAACGCCCTTATAAAGTTTCTTGAGTCTTGTCAACACGACAGAGGCTAATTTTGATGGGATACGGCTTCTCTACCCCCTCCATCACCATCCAACACAATATAAGGACTTCAACATCTTAACCAAACTTAATGTTCTTATCAAAGACAGCGGCAGCATTATTGTTCCTGATGATCAGGTTCTTATGAGGCTTCTTGACTATCGTCTACACGTCAGAGAGGCTGGTCTTGATGGGCTGCGGCTTCTCCATACCCTCGATCACTACACAATATAAGGATTTCAACATCTTAGCCAAACTTACTGTTCTTATCAAGGGCAGCAGCAGCATTATTGTTCCTGATGATCAGGTTCTTATGAGGCTTCTTGACTTTCTTCAGTACTTCGGAGAGGCTGATCTTGATGGGCTCCGGCTTCTCCGTGTCCTCAATCACCACGCTGGACGCCACCTCCGACCAGTCTACGTCCTTAGCGTCTTTGCCACGGGATATGCCTCGGAGTTCCTCTCTGAGTATAGAAGAAGTTTATTTTTAATGAGGAGATACCTACATAAATTATGTGTACCTAGTTTTAGGAACTTCCAAATGATTTTGTTGTTTCATAAAAATAAATGTGCCAAAATAAAATCTAATTGTTACCGCTAACGATATTGATATCTAACTAAATTGTAACATTCTATGTAGTACATCAAGACCGCAAAATCTATTATGTCTCATTTTCCGGGCCTTGAAGTCTCAAATAAACTAAAGTATTTATCTTGTTAGCTCTACGTGTCCCAACACCTGCACAAGCGAGGATCTTTATCAGGCCACTGGTAATGCTATATTACAGTAGCTGAGTTCTGGTTGGTCCTCACAAATATAATTATACCGAGTTAACAAGCAAAGAAGAAGAAGCATGGCGTTTTGAAGTACAGATTTTTTAATAGCCTTAAAAAGTGGTAAACTTTACCTCATAGCACCAATGAGCGGGTATTTGACGTTGCCACCGCAGATGCTTCCGCTAAAGTCGTCCATGTCGACCGTCCACACCATGGCGCCTCCGAAGCCGTTGTCTTTGATCCACCTGTAGAAGAAACCAGTAGGATGATAACAGCTTAGAGGTTATTCCTAGTGTTTTAAGAGCTTTCATGTATGACTACCTTACCTGTTGGTAAAGTAAAATGTCTTACTATGATTATAGCGTGGACGTTATCCGTAAGCACTCAACTTATACCTGTTAGTGAAATTTGGAAGTTCTTAATTAGACTACGGACTCAAGTAGGCCGAAGCAGGGAGAATATGCACAGTTGGGGCTACAGCTCGGAGAGCACATGTCTGTGGTATTTCCCTTCAGACAATGGACATCTTTTGTCAAACTCTGCGTGTCCTAACACCTGCACACGCGACGATCTTCATAAGGCCACTGATAATGCTATATCGGTGACTGAGTTCTGGTCCTCACAAATATAATAATACCAGAGTCGATACGCAAAGAAGAAGACGTGAAATTTAGATACTTCAGAGACAAGCAACAAGGTCAACTCAATTCTTAAGCCTGTTAGCATTTTAATTTTAATTTCAATATGTAAAGACTTAGAGCATTTGGTTTAATGCTCTAAGTGTAAAGAGTATGAATTCTCAGATTATCATACCTCATTTTATTTCTGATCGACTTTTCATCGTCAAAGCCAACCCACTGGTCTCCATGGATGGCGTATGGCACCTTCATCTCATCGTCCCACACGTACGCCCCGCCGTTACGCAGTATTTCACACACCTTATAACAAACAAAGAGTTATTATGATTTATGAAACCTCACGTCCAGGCCACGTAAAGCGGCGAACAGCAACGCGACGAGCAAATTTTCTTTCCGTTGACCAACAAAACGCTTACTGCAGCAGAATTGTGACATGACGATTCAGGCAATTTTTTGAATATCTGTTGTCATTATATTGGTCATTCTGAACTTACCATCCAAATTTCAAGAATTAATTTAAATTGATCTCGTGATCTCTTTGATTTGTCCATACAAATCAAAGAGATCACGAGATCAATTTATAACTATCAATATAGTCATTTTTAGGGTTCCGTACCTCAAGAGGAAAAAACGGAACCCTTATAGGATCACTTTGTTGTCCGTCTGTCTGTCTGTCCGTCCGTCTGTCTGTCAAGACCCTTTATCTCGGAAACGCGTGGAGGTATCGAATTGAAATTTAAACCATATACTAAGGTCTACGGGCCCTTGAAGCTGTAAAAAAATCAAACTTCTAAGTTAACGTAAAAAAAAGATACTGCCGTTTAGGGCGCAAAAAACGCATTTTCGATACTCTCAAAGGAATCAAAATTCATAGGGTACTTCCCGTTGACCTAGAACTATGAAATTTGGCAGGTAATAGCGTCTTATACTACACTTACAGGAATAAATCTGAAAACTGTATATTTGTATTTAAATCATAATAAAATATGGTCATTAAAATACGTAATTATTAATCATCTTGGTGAAACAACGGTATGCGCGGTCATAGTTTAACTTCTCATTACTTTTGGATTAATCGCGCCACTAATTCTTTTTAAAATATCAATATTTATTATTATTAATTATTCAGATCCTTTCAAATATTGATATAGGTAATTACTTTTAAAAATAAAATTAATAAGTAATAAATTTGGCTCTAAATATTTTCGCAACATGGCGGTATGTCACGCTGTATGACGGGGGTCTTCTTCTTCTTATTTTTGTTTTGGCAATCTACTTTCTTCTTGGAAGTAATTTTTGCCAGTGTCAAGTATTGAATAGTTCAGTGGTAGATTGATTCAGTTTACATTAAAATGCGGGTGCATCGCATTCCAATGTTGCTTGGAGCATTTGGCACCAAGTATAATCAAGACAGTTTACTCGGTAAGGTCAGCCGAGGTAGCCACCACTACAATAAAAGTCTCGGCTTCACACAACCAAAGGGTCCTGTTGGAATACACCCATTTTCTCTAATAACATTGCGATAGATAAAACCATTTCACAGAACATTATACAGTGTACTATTGATATACAGCGCCATCTGTTGACAATCAACAGTACTTGTATTGTACACACCTGTATAAACAGGTGCGGTGGGTTTGTAATTATTTTATTTTTTCTCAAAAATGCTTGGAAATTCGAACATTATTTTGACAACCTTCTTCGTGCTAAATCGGAGTTTACGGACAGACCTAAACCGCGCCGTCAATATTTGTATGAGAATCCATTACTAACGTGTAATAATGGATTTTCATACAAAATTGCCGGCGTCTGTCCAGCAATGTTTCTATTAAATTAAAACTCATTACTCACGTGTAATTCAGAAATGGAGCGAACTTTTCAATGAAACACAAATATAGGTATCAAATGTCGCCTTGATGAGCGAGCACATTCCAAAAATTATTTTTTTAATATTCGGTATACCCCTTAGCATGAACAGCTATCGAAAAAAATAACGCGCGTAAAATCATTCGATAGTGCAATTTTGTATGGGAAATTTGTACAACGCCATCTACCGCCGAATAGCTAAATTAAAATTTCCATAGATAATTCTCTATCGAGTAATTTTACGCGCGTTTTTTTCTCGATAGCTGTTCGTGCTAAGGGTACTGGTATCACGTGAAAGGCCTTGATGAGCACATTCCAAAAAATTGAAAAAAAAAATAAAAACGAAAACAAACTGTTTTGGTGCAATATGGGTATCAAATGAAAGGCCTTGATGAGCGCATTCCAAAAAGAAAAAAAAAATTAAAAACGAAAAAAAATTTTTTTTTCATTACCTATGGGTATCAAATGTAAGTTTTTTGAAAAGTTTTTTGGAATATGCTCATCAAGGAGCATATTCCAAAAAAACTGAAAAAAAAATAAAAACGAAAGGTAATTTTTTTTTGCAATATGGGTATCAAATGAAAGGCCTTGATGAGCACATTCCAAAAAACTGAATATATATATATATATATATTTTTTTTGCAATATGGGTATCAAATGAAAGGCCTTGATGAGCACTTTTCAAAAAACTGGAAAAAAAAATGAAAAACTGGAAATAAAGGAAAAAAAACCGGATTTTTTTTCAATATGTGTATCAAACGAAAGGCCTTTATGTGCACATTCCACTTTCCATTTTCTTTTATCAATTACTGAAAGTAAATTAAAATTAAAATAAAAAGCTTAAAACTTTTAAAACTAAAAAGTTAAAAGTTTAAAAGTACTACACAAGCCTTGGCCGCAACTAGGCATTGATGGACTCACGTATGTTCTTCAATGCTTGTCTTGAGTGCCGCTGCAGTAATGTACTATTCCATTTCAAACTTCGCCCGTGGTCAATTCTTTGTCGTAATCCCTGGAAGGGTTATTTTCTACGTGGCGACAAAGGATTTCAAATGGTTATCTATATATAGCAGTCTGCTGAACGGATTTTGATGGTATTTTTTTACAGTTTGGTAGCTTGGAGTCCAACTTATAATCTAAGCAATTTTTCACATAATTTCTGTAGGTAGAACCTGGGATAAAGCTTGAACTCTCCGTAGTACAGTTTTCATATAAAAAACTAATAACTACCAACCACTTTTTTTTCAAAATATTTCCTTTGTACCGACACAACTTTTCTATAGCTTTATTTTATGTATAGATGTAAGGTCTGTACGGAACCCTCGGTGGGCGAGCCCGACTCGCACTTGTCCGGTTTTTTTTAATATTTGGCCATGTGTTTCTTATAGAAAGTTGTTTAGTTTCATGGACTGAACACATCCTCTAAATTTGATCTCCATCCAAAGTTAGTCTACGTAATTTTTTGATTTTTTACTCAGAGTAAGTCATTTTCTAGCTTTTCATGCTACATGGGCTAAAAAAAACAGCTAAGAATTCGCCTGCCGCGCTGCCGGTCGCATCTTCGCGTGGTCACGACGACGTTATATAGTAACTGCGGTAAAATAGGCAGTAAATACTTTTATTTTTTCATGGCTCCGCATTTTCAGTGTGCTCGTAGATTATTTCATCAAGCAACCTTTCCTATCGCGTCCGAATCATAACTCACTCGTAATCGTAACCTAATCGATAAAATATTCGCAATGATCAGTAACATTCAGTAACAGTTCTTTTTATTATCAATATCAAGTCAATTTCAATTTATGCTTGCAGCTGCTTATTGATAGGTGAACATTAAATTGAAACTCTTCGGTTAGGCTGCGTTCAAACGATAACACACGGACCTCAACCCGAACTCAACTCAAACTCACCTCAACCGCAGCCCACCTTGAAATACATCGCTTACAATTTTGAGTCTTATGACACATTAATAAGCTCTTGTGTAATGTTCAGGTGAGTTTGAGGTGAGTTCGGGTTGAGTTTGACTTGAGTTCGGGTTGTGTTCGGGTTCAGTTTGAGTTGAGTTCGGGTTGAGGGCAAGGCGTATGCAGTTGCATCGACAAAATATAACGGAACTTATTAATGTGTTATAAAACTCAAAATTGTAAGCGCTGTATTTCAAGGAGTGGGCTCCGGTTGAGTTGAGTTTGAGTTGAGTTCGGGTTGAGGGCAAGTCGTGCGTTATCGTTTGAAAGCAGCCGATTCAATAGAAAATGGATTTATTTTGTATCACTCATAAAAGTCTATGCAATCTTACATGGTTTTTGTGATTCCCCTAACTGATTTTACTGCTCTTGTTTAAGCCAAATTAAGTGCTAAAAATTCTATACATTTATACTAGCCAAATTGCAGCAAAGCGTCAGATAATATTAATAAAGAAATAAACGTAAAATGAACATAAACTCTTATACCTACTCGTAATAGTAGTTTATGATACAAGGTTGGTAAGGAGGTTTTTAAAACGAGTTGACGTTTTATAAGCCCGAGCCGCAGGCGAGGGTTTATAATCGTCACGAGTTTTAAAAAACCTTAACAACCGTGTGACATACTACGTTTTTCAATACATTTGCGAGAAAACATTATAGGTACTACTGAAATTGTAATCTATACATATAATAAAAGTGTAAATTCTAAATATTTGTGCGCATATTATGCAAAAACCACTAAAAGAATTTTGATGGGCTTTTCACAGTTTAGTAGATTAAGGTCCAACTTAAAATCTAAGCTATGTTTTATTTAATTCAGGTGCGTGGAACCACGGAAACAGCTTGAACTCTCATTAGTACTAGACTTCATACACTAAAGAGGTCATTTTAAACTGGTCACCTTATTTTTCTACTGCCCACGCGGACGAAGTCGCGGGTGGAAGCTAGTAGAAATAAAAAAAAACGTACGTAAACATAATCGCACGGCGCGGGCGTGCGGTAAAATCAACTTACCGCACGCTGTACTAAACCGTAAACAAAAACGCACGGCGTGCGGTAAAATCAACTTACCGCACGCTGGCCTGTCAGCGTAAGCTCACATTTTCGAGCAACTGTATTGAAAACAATTTTACAAAGAACACAGGTCCCTTTTATGCATCGCCACTTTAGAATGCTTTTAGAAAATGCAAAAATAAAATAAAACTTCAGTTAAAAAGAAACTTTAAGTCGGCATGATCCTTTTAGAAAATTACTTCTGTATTTGCATAAACATAAAATGCTTCTACGAAATTGTTATTTAGATGCAGACCTTTTACAATCTAAATATAGCCAGTTTGAATTTCGTAAATGTAAATTTTTATGATCCATAAATTTTATTTCGTTACATAGTTGTAAACTCTTTTTTAATTATTTTTCAATTTTAATATGATAATAATATTTTTCGAATTGTTTAATGTTGAAATCAAAGTATCAAATTATGATTCTGTTAGAATAGCTTTGATCCATATTTTAGTAGAATCCCGTCGAATGAGCTAGATTGTTGATACAAATGACTGTAGGTTTGGCTGACAAACAGATCTGAGATAATAAAAGAAAGACAGGTATCGAAACCGGGACCTCAGAGTTGACGACACTACGAAAACTAAGCCACTTGTTCACGATGGTATTCAGTTCGACAAGATAGGGGGCTATGTGCCATCTAATGCTAAAATTAACGATTCAAAAATCTACGTACACTTATCAGAAAACAAGGTTTTGTGAAGCCTTCTTAAACAATAGAAACTTCTTAAACTTCTTTAACCAACATAGTGCATACCTCATAATAAGCGAGAAATCCAGACTCTTTTGTGTATTCCCCTGCCTTCCCTCCCGCGCTGGCCGGTGAGTTCACTTTGAAGTTGTTGGGGTTTGACAGTGTGAAGGTGCGCCCGTAGGTAGGCATGCCTGGAATAAAGGGATCATTTTAAACCCTTTCACTGAGAATACTATAGACTTGACACACGTTAGACTAAGGCCACACTATAGATGCCAAGCTAAGAGATTCGCTACGCGACTTGTCGCTTGTAGTGTAGCCAAAAATGATAGATAGTATGCAATGTGTTTGTTCACTAGGACCAGTCACTAAGCGAGTAGCTTGCCTTGATAGCAATTTATAAGCGAGGTTTATCGTAATGTGGCCATAGCCTTAGGGATCTACATAGCCGTTTCCAATAAAATATCCTCACTAAGATATTAGGCCTAGAAAGGATCAGTTACCTGACAATATCCTACTGTTGTTATTTTCTGTCATTTAAGTTATTTAAGCAACAAAAGAATCTTTAGTTTTAGTATTTATTGCCGAGGGTAAGTTATTGGGTACAGTCGATAATACTCAGCAGTATAGACAACATACAACCTGCGCAGATAAGTGAATATGATCGACGTCATTTCTAATCCCAATATTTATTTGCGCTTGGACCATAGACATAGAAAAATTTTCGCTGCGCTCAAGAAGACCAACAAAGCGTGGAAAAGAGAAGTTAACATCATACGGACACGGTCTATGTAAAAAAGAGACAAAGGAGCAAGTGACATGTGCCAACATTTTTTACAGTAAGAGCCCCTAGCGTCCCGCCTAGCAAATGAGCAATCACAGTTTGTTTAAAATATTTGTTAATCTTAATTAGAATTTTAAATAAAGGTATCGAGAAGCCATGGTGTCTTGTGCTATAAGTAATTGTGATGTGACAAAAAGAAACAATCCAAGTAATCACACTTTTCACAGGTAAATAAGATATTCCTACACATTTCTTTAAAACCAAATTTCGCTACATTTATTCGTTTATCGACGAAGAAAACAGTATGGAACATAGTTTATTAATTTCCTTTGCCATATATAGTCATATTTTATGAATCTAAGTCATATTAATGTATCCCATTTAAATGTATGCATTCGTTTTCGGATCACCTGTTTATTGACTTTGTTGTTCTTTGACATTCTATTTTTATGGCTTGGACCGATTTATTATTGCATTTGGATTGCAGGGTTTCTCAAGATATAAGATTAAGCTTAGAATAAGAGTACCTATTAATAAACACCGTGACAAGTCTATAGTATTCTTAGTCTGATTTTAACCCCTTTTTTACGCCGTACTTTTGCGGACAAGGTCAATCCGTGTGTACCTTTGTGAGCGTCAATGTTTGAGAGCACGTGTCGTCACTCGTTAAAACTTTTTTAGTTGGTTTAGACATCTAAACCAACTAACCGTCTATAAGGTCTTGGGTAGTCCTATCTCATGATAACATAATCATGGGACTACCCAAGACCTAATAGACGGTTACTTAACCAATAACCAGTCAGAAAAAACAATGTTAATTTAATTAATTGTAATATTTTGCAATTACCATTTCAATGTCCTTTTTTTATTAAATACAAATAATTTAAAAAATACTGACATCAAGTTATGATTAAAAGTCAGCTAGTAATTTATTTGCAATTATCGGCCCAATCAGTCAAACATTGCCAATAAATTCATATTTATTACGAAATTAATTAGGACTATATAATGAAATCAAATATATATTTCTTCAACTTATGATTGCTAGCGGCAAAATTAAATTTTATATTAATTAAACTTTGTTGCTCAAATAGACATTGCCAAGCTTACTTTTATTTTCGTTCCTTGTTTTTGATTTTATTATGAATTCATAAATAGTAGACAATAAGTTTAAAGTATTCTCTAAATGTTGATACCATCCGATGGATGACCAAAACTCGACTTATTGGTCCCAGCTGTATTTATAGTTGTTAACACCACCCAATACTCATCCAACTTATGTATCCATAAAGCCTATTTGACTGGGGATATTAAAATGACTTATCGTCACTGTCATTTCAAAAAGTCGTATGTAAAAACAGACTGTTTCAGGAAACACAAAAACTATTTGGAATTAATGCGTATGCGAATACCTGTTAAATCCATATGCGAATACCTGTTAATTTCCATATGCGAATACCTGTTAATAGCTAAGTAGATTTAAGAAATTGTTTCCATTCAATGTATAATTGCTGTTGGTATTCCGAACATAATAAAATAAAATAAAATAAAATAATGACACATACGCCTTTTAAACGCTGTCATTCCAAAAAGTCGTATGTAAAAACAGACTGTTTCAGAAAACACCGTCAGAAAAAAAAATTGGAAAGAAAATTATGACTAATACCTACGCACTTTTGGTATAACAGTGAGGGAACTATAACAAACAAAATAGCGTAAACCTGTCAAACTTAATTCAGAATATCGTATGTTCAACTTAAGGCAATTTTAGCAAAAGCTTATTAAATGAGACTTTTTGCATTTTACTTAAAGTCCAAAATTTTAAAACACAGCTACTAATGACATTTTGAAACAATGAAGACTACGTTACAAACTACGGATACAGCGAATAAAAAAATACATACGACTTTTTTACATGACAGCGACGTCATGATTCCAACTTACCAATAATGAGTTTCTCCTTAGGCGCGCCCAACTTAACCCACAAGTGTGCAGCGTGGTCGACTGACAGCTGTTTCCTCCATTCGGAATCTGTCGAGGGGGAGTACAGGGGGGCGTTGTGGCCGGTCTCTTTCTCCCATTTACCGTGGAAGTCGTACGCCATGAGGTTGATGAAGTCCAGGTAGCTGGAACATTAACAGAAGACAAAAAAGTTAAGAAAACGTAGAACGAATCATTTTTTTTTATGATATATAGGCAAGCGTATGCCCGCTATCACGCCTGATGGTAAGTGATGATGCTTTCTACGATGAAACGCGTTTGCCTAAAAGATGCCTATTCACTCGTGACTTGAAGGCACCCAGATTGTACCCTTCCTGATCACACTGCCTAAAAATCAAATTATCTACTAAGTAAATTGTCTAAAACGTAGAATGACTAAACAGCAGTTTGCCTAAGGATTAAAAAGGTCTAAATTGTAAAACACACATCACCAACTATCCTAGTATAAACTTCTTTGTCTGTTTGAAATACGCACGTATGTTCATAGATTTTTAATCCAACAATTACTGGCCATTTGAATTTTATGTTTACGGCATTCTGAAAAGAAGTTATTTAGTCTTTTTGCATTTTAGACATTTTTTATTCTAGAAATTCTGCGTTTTAGTCATTTCGCACTCTAGTCATTCTGCATTTTAGTTATTTGGCGTTTTAGTCATTCTACATTTTAGACATTCTGCGTTTTGGTCCTTTTGCCCTCATAGTCTTTTTGCCTTTTAGGCAGTGTGATCAGGGAGGGATTGTACCTATATCGGGAAACACAGACTTTATGTTTTAAAGGAAGGGTACATGCAAGCATATTATAAACAAAACAGGCAAATAATAATTGAACAAACAAGACATTACACACGTGACTAAAAGAAAAAGTAGCTTGCAACTTATTTCGTTTCATAACCTAGATTTTCTTGAATTTATGGCAAAGTTGTCGTTTATAATAACGTATTCTAACTGCACTGTAACTGCAGGAAACTTTGGTAAAATATTTTTTAAAATATTAGATAGGCGGAAAAGTTCTTGGCCTCTTTGTACTAAAAATAATAAAGATACCACAGCGATGAACATCTTTATCATCAAAATTACAACCGAACCATTTTTTTGCAGTAGTATTCGACAAAGCATATTCTCCATAAACATTACAAATCTTCCTTTGAGCACTAGCAGCATTCTTTTTTTTTCGTTTAGGGTCTGAACACTTATCGAAAAAAAAATGCAAAAAGTAACAAAAATTATTAAAAATATGAAAAAGCAAAACAATTTATCGCTGTTTTAATTTTAAAGCTATTACGCATGGATTTAGCACTTTCTTTTGGTCTAAATATTGCCAGAAAGTCAGCTGTCAAACAATATATTACATTCCCGCCTAAGTTTAGTATTGCCAGAAATATAACACTTAAAATCAACATTGTGTTTGATAATTTCTAGGTTTTCGGTGATGGTTTTGATTCGGTGTTGGTTTACGCACGATCTAACTCCTGAGGATGCTCCGGGTCGGGGCGAAACACGTGTAGAGTAGCCTAATTGGTGAAGGGCAAAGGTGTGGTGCTGTCTTGCTAAAATGCAGGTTTGTGCACTGATATTTTGTGTGTGCATGTGCATAATTTTGCGGGCGGGCGGGCGGTGCATCTTGCATATATTGTTTGCGGAAGTAAGCTACATATATTTCTTTTTTCAAAATGGTTTGGGACTTCCGCCAAGTGACGCCTGATTCAATCAAATAATTAAATTTCTTAAAAATCTTACAGATGATTGTAAAAAAAAATCAGAATATCATCAAAAGCGCTTGTCGTGGGCCTTATTTGTGGCGTAAATAATAGCGTAAATGTATTGAATTCTACACCAAAATACACTTTAACGTACTGTGCAGTTGCTCCAATAACTTTTTTTTAAGAAAGATAATTGTGCTAAAGATAATGATGGAAAAACAACGAAAAATATCGAAAAAGTGCAGAAGTGAGGTTATTTTCCATACTCTTTACACGTAAAGAAAAAGGCAGAGACAAATGATTTCGCATAACGGAGCCTTAAGTATACAGTTTGATACTCCATATCAAGTCGCATATATATGCTCATTGTCGGTGATCATAAGTGCTCACACCCTTTACAAGTCGACTTCAATACAGTAACTTCTCTATAGCAAACTTTTGAAAGGAAAACTCGCCTGCAGCCATTTTGCTGACAACTTTACGTTAGGCATTATATGAATTGTCTAATACGAACAATATTCTGCGGTTCAAAACCTATAATTTGTTATTTGCAAACCTTTAAATTGAAGGTATTACAGTCCAATTTTGAATTATAACACGTTTTCAAGAGTGTTGTATTAATTTTGCTTTTGTAGTATTGAATTTGAATGTGAGAGGATGTGTGGCGAAGTGGGAACAATGACATGTGAATATTCATGAGAGAAAATTTCGCAATTTGTTTATGTTACAGTTTTTTTTTGTGTATTATTTATTTGGGACAGTATTTAAATAAATTTAAATAGTGCTTTGAATTTGGTCGCAAAAATATGCGTTCACTTTCTATTCAATGTTTTGTTCGTGTAGAGTCTAAGTAAAAGAGTAAAAGTCTAAAAAAAAGAGTAAAAGTGGTATAAAGCTTTGTCAAAAGTCATTAATTGAAAAATAAATACTTACTTAACATTAATTGATCTAATAATCTGTGACATTCATTACGTACTTTACTATAAGCTATTTAATCAAAACTATTATATTCTATGACTTTCAAACTCTTACCGCTTTGAACCTTTATAAAAATTTTGTCTTACTTTTTGTCACTAGTTGAAAAATAAAACGTAGCCACTTCACTATCGTCATATTTTTAAATATAGTCGTTTAGTTACTCAGTTTCTAAACAGAAGGTCAACAGCTGTTCCTTATTTAGATAATTACAAGTCTATTAAGGTTTAAAACAGTTAATTAGATTTTAATCAAAGTAGACGTTTTACCCATAAGTGGTTTTGGACGCATATTGACGTTTTATCAATAATCGGTTTTAAAAGAATTCATCAATGTATGCCAAGAATATCCCTATCTACCATTCTAATATTAATAAAAACTAAGGTAAATAAAAGAAAAATATACCCACGCTTTCATTAAACTAATATGGAAAATACTTCAGCACAGTAACCTAAGAGATCAATGTCACTTTTATAAGGCTATTGTTTTAATCCATACTTGGTACTTGAAAGACGGTATTTTATTCATACATCGACACAGACCATACAACAATACTACTGTCTGTATATATCGACCACGGAACAAAAAAGTTTGTCATCTCGCTCTAAAAGTTAAGGCAGGGATCGCGGAGAATGCAATGAAAAGCAAATGTGGCCCTAGAGCAAGTTTTTTGCTTGTCTGGCCAACTTAGGTAACATACCTCGCCACAGCAGGGACATCGTATCCGCTCTTGATGTTGTCAGGTCCGACCGGTACAGCAGCAGTCACCAACAGGCGAGGCTTCTTCACTTCTTGAGCTTCCGCTTCGAAAGCTTCTCTCAGTTCTGTCGAACAAAATTTGAGAATAAGATAATTGTAAGCTAATTATGAATCTCGAAGTACTCAAACGTATTTTAAACAATGTGTTACAAAAAAAGAGTAATAAGCCGAATATGGTAGATAGGGATCATCAAACTGAACAACTTTTACTATGTGACCAACTCTGTAATCGCGTAAAAAAATCAGCTGTTTCATACATTTTGATATTTTCATTATTAATTTTTGTATGAAACAGCTGATTATTTTTTTCGCTATTTCCGTGTTGGTCCCATAATAAAAGTTTATTCAGTTTGATGGTCCCTATCGACCATATTTGGCATTACTCGTATTTTTGTAACACGTTGCATCAAGACTTTCTTAACTTTAACTTAGGTATGCCTCAAGTTTTAAAGACGTCATGTCATTTATTTAATACGATAAACATATTTTTCTGTTTTAGACTTAAAACTTGTTACTCGAATAACTTTAGCACATATGGATACTCTATTGCAATATCTGTCCAATTATAATCATGACTACACCTATTAGATATTCCCATTTAAAATACTATAATAGTTGAAGTTATCTAAGTATACCTATGTTTCGTGAGTAATGTGTTTGTTAACTAAATGTTCGATGTTCGACGCTAGTCAGGAATTTTTGAAAGGAGCCTCCGATGCCTCTACGTTTGTGTAGCAAGGACAATTTGTCGTTTATCGAAATATTTATGTTTAAGTTTATGTTTATTATGATTTTACATATTATCATCATCATATCAGCAGCACGACACCCACTGCTGGGTATAGGCCTCCCCCAAGGATTTCCACGACGATCGGTCCTGCACTGTCCGCATCCAGCGGCACACCGCGACCGCGCACCAGATCGTTGATCCACCTTGTCAGGGGACTACCCACAGAGCGTCATCTGGTGCGTGGTCGCCCATTTCAGAACCATTCCGCCCTAACGGTCATTGGTTCTTCTAGCTATGTGTCCCGCCTACTGCCACTTCAGCTGAGTAATCCTTCGAGCGATGTTTGTTACTATATTTCTCCTGCGGATCTCCTTATTTCTGATTCAATCACGCAGGGAAACACCGAGCATGGCTCTCTCCATTGCACACTGGGTGACCTTGAGCCTCCTTACGAGACCCATAGTCAGCGACCACGTTTCACTGCCTTAAGTCATTACTGGCAACACACACTGGACATAGACAATTCATCTTAAGACATTGGTGAGGCGGACGCGAAGATGTTTTAAAGCTATTACACTACTTTAGTTGTCGGTGACTATAAAAAGTAAATGAGAGTATTTAGCATGGCATAATGAACGTATCGTAAGTATTTTCTAAGCAAGCAGAATATTGCCGAATGGTTAATCTTAATAAAACAATAATTACTTATTAATGTCAATCGTTTTTCAAATATTTAAAAATAGCATCAAACATCACAAATAATTAAGTAATTAATATACAAAATTACATAATTTATTTGGATAAATGAGAATTTAATCTTCAAGGACTTCAAGCTCACACAATCACATCTCAAAATATCATCAGCGATAATCCATGAAAGATTAGAATTCATAGCCACGAGTTACCCAATAAATGACCAAAATTCTTTATGGCTATCGCAGTCAGTTTATCTAGTAAAAGGCATTTGAGATATAAAATATTGTTTCCTAATCCGTATCGCTTTCGTAAATTTTGTGCCAACGAAAACAATAATGTTTTTACTTAGTACTATTATAATATTCTGTGCTTTTACTACATTTTACATAAGTACAGAGTTTTTTGTCTGGTATTTAATTAATAAAGATCCCATAATGCTTCGTAGTAACTTTTAAAACGACTGCGTTTTTTTAGTTAAACAAATAAAGGTTAATTAACGATATACGTTGAGCCATAATCAGCCAATTATAGAAACTGGATTTTTGTACACCTTTTTGTATTAGACTACTATAAAATTTAATCATTTACTCAGAACAGATTAATATAATTAATGAAATAAATGTAAAAGCTATAATGTAATCCCCCATACAGACAAACTTCATATGAAAACATCTCTCAATCAAGTACCTTTTCCTTACAAGATTATTATACATTTTAGATTGTAAACATTGTCAGGATAATCTTATTAAGAGAACAACTACGGTAGGTTTTCCCTAAGGAACCGCTATCTAAGAATTCTCTTTACTTTACGAACAGAGCGCCTTAAACTTACAGGATCTTTTCCTTTTAGTAAATTAAAAAGCAATGAAGTAAGCACTTAGCTATTAATCCTTATTATCAGATCTCATGAGGGTATGCAGTAGCTATTCACTGAAAGAATACACTCAGAGCCTTAGAATAGCGTAGAAAATAAAATAGATGAACAATGTATGTACATAAAGTCATTGTTTTTCTTCTTCGAGCAACGCGGCTTCCGTTCCGGCACGGAAGCTGCATTGCTCAAAGTTTTACTGTATTCAACATATTGTTTCATATCAATAAAACAAAAAGGATTAAAGTTGCTAAGAAATAAAATTTAAGGTATGCCATAAAAATGAAGTTTATTTTATGTTTAGAGGCCTTAGTAAACACAACACGATATTTTTAGAGTTGGCGATAAGCATTGCATTATGTTGCATCGCATTTTGGCAAGCCTGCGTTCAACGCATGATTTAGCAATGTTAGCCTTGATTTTGGCAACTATCGATATCCGACCGCAGTACCGAAACTGCGTATTCTACCTACTTCATTGATTCTATGCATGGTGAGATGGAAATCTAGCTTCTAAAATCAACTAAAGCCTGAGTCACACATATCAGTGAAGTCTCAGTTCCGGCACAGTACCGCCACCGTGGTAATTATTATTTCATACCTTCTCTATAAATACGTCCACACTCATCAGTGTCAGTGACGAGACAGTGCTCTCAGTCAGTGAACGCGTGTTTATAGAGAACTAGCGACCCGCCCTCGCTTTGCTTAGGTGTAGTGTGGAATTGGACACCATGTATTATACATATAAACCTTCCTCTTGAATCACTCTATCTATAAAAAACCGCATCAAAATCCGTTGCGTAGTTTTAAAGATCTAAGCATACATAGCGACCAGTGGCGAGTGGTGAAATTATGGCGATGGTAATCCGTTCTACAAAAATTTTATAATCTGCATAGTGGATCGGTGGGGTGGGTTTTCTAAAACGTAAGCCGATAGAAATCGGCTTGTATGGACCCTTCGCCACTGATAGGGACAGACAGCAGGGAGTGACTTTGTTTTATACTACCTATGTAGTGAGTGATGTATGAAAGAATATTTATTATTACGATGGCGGAACTGTGCCGGAACTGTGACATCACTGATATGCGTTAGCGTGTCCTCTAGAGCCTTAAGTTAGATAGTTCGCTCTCAGCCAGCGAACTAAAGCCAAGGAATAAGCATTCCGCTCAAAAAATGGCACCACACGAAAAGTACAACTAAGTAGATAGAGCTAAAAAAACCTACCTCTAAAAAGCAAGAAATAATATTCGTAATAATAAAAACACGTCTATTGAAGTCGGGTGGGGCTGGAGTACAAATTCCTTTTTTTATTCTAAAAGCCCCACCCGACTTCAATAGACGTGTTTTTATTATTACGAATATTATTTCTTGCTTTTTAGAGGTAGGTTTTTTGAAGTCGGTTTTTTGTTTTTTTAAACAATTTTTTAATTTTTAGTGTAGGTACCTTTTGAATTAGGTAGTGTAGGTATATAATTTAGGTAGAAAAATCGGCTCAGCCAAACGTGAGTTAATCGCGGAGAAACATACATACATGCGGGTTAAACTACGAACCTCCTTTTTTAAGTCGGTTAAAGAACTACACTTAAGATATCCCTTTTCAAACAAAAAAATAATTATCTTATTCAGTTCATAAACAAAGAAGTTATACGACTGATCATCGAGGTAGTCACACAAAAATCATACTATTTTCGTGCTTTTTTTCAAGATTACTTGAAAAGTACTGAACCGATTTCAAAATTTTAAAATATGGGACCAATTTGGAAGTTTACTTAATGTAATAACGTTTGAATTATTTCAATCGGTTCAGCCGTCTTCGAGTAATCGGTGTACATACAAAAAACAAAAAAAAAAAAAAACTGGTCGAATTGAGTACCTCCCTCCTTTTGAAGTCGGTAAAAATGCTGGAATATTAATTATGCAGCACAAAGCGTCTGAACGCTGGTTGCTTATTAGCGACTATAATTTGTATACTTATAGATGTTTAGTGTACTCAAACGAAAAAAATAAGATACGTTATTTCTGCATCTTTTTACTGCCTTCTTTGCATCTTTTACACCATTTGACTATAAAGGACGTAATTTCTAATAAACTCTCCCTTTCTATCTTTTCTCTACAATATAAACTGCGATTTAATGAAAAGAACACTAACGTCAGTCACCGGATGCGTAAATGGCCCGACTAAAGCTGAGCGGGTTGTACTTTTTCGGCCCCGTGGTGCCATTTTTTAAGCAATATTTGTTTGCAATTACACTTCCATAGATTTTAGTTCGCTGCTCTCAGCACACTCAACTCCGTTGTCAAGTGGGATCGTGTAAACAAACACAACGGTAGTGTTTATGCAAAACCTCCTTGATTGCAGTTGTACAACGGTGCCGGTGGCTCAAACGATACTCCAATTGAATTCCAGGTGTTTGCTGTGAAGCGTGTACGTGACATACATGGGTTTGGAGCTGGTGAAATTAAAATGGGTTGAAGAACAAACGAATAATAAAATTATGTCGTTTGTAGCAAAAATTACGAGTAGAATTCTTAAATTAACAATTTGAAAAGTTGCGCATTGAAATAAAGATAAAGCTTAAATTATTAGATATTGCTAGGTACAAAGTCGACGGTTTTTTTTTGAGGAAACAACCTAAATTATTGATATAAAATATATCTCACCCTTCATTTTTACAAAAAGTTTAGAGACTCAACACGAGAAAACATAGCATAAAACAACAATTAAAAGTTAGCTACCTGTAAGTAAGTAATCATCAACAGAACAGCCTATTAATATGTTAAATGTATGACTTTCTTCGCGGCTGAACAATAAAGTGAAATTGATGTTTATACGTTAGTTTTAATTAAAATTACCTAGTACTTTTAGATATCAAACGTAAAAAAAGAAAGTTTATTATTATTATTAATAATAAGCTAGAAGTGAAATAGCTTTTTCTTCGAATTTGAAATTTAGCAAAATGACGTTACATTCGTCACCGTCACGGTAGGATTTATTAGAATGAATGCAGTTAGAAAGTGCCCAAGTTTTGGTTGCACTTAAATCGGATGGTGCATACGATTATGAAATACGAGTATGTACGGTGCACATCCACTGCACTAAGTGAGTAACAGTGTTTCTATATCCAGTAACTTGAATTTAAAACTAGAAATAATTTTATCTAAATAAAGCCCTTTTGAAGCGTCATTTTTCTCTACCTGCCCCCACTCAAATGGCCAACATTCTATTCTATATTATGCGTTTGAATGTTACGCTTACTGTTGAAGCTTTAAAATAATTGGTAAACTATAAAACTACGTGCTGTAAGCTTATCAATTCCATACAATACATCAAAGTCTGTGATTTACATATAATTTTATCGTCTATTGTTAGTAAGCGTAGCGTTTAAACATATAATAGATGGACTGTTGGCTATTTGAGTAGGGTGTTGGTAAACAAGACTTTAGATAATAAGAAGATACATTTTAGGTTGTCAAGTAATTTAATTGGTATCTAATTTAAATTCGCTTCCAAGGAATTAATTTAATAGTGTTACGTTACGTGAGATTTCAGATGGTGTCAAATGAATTTGATTATATTCAGTTCCTTGCAATGCACTACTGCTGCTGCTGCTAAATTCGTATTTTGAGAATGCTATCTTAAATTTAATATAGTCTGAATACAAAATCTTTCTTGCCTTATTAGGAACAAGGAGGTATTTAATCAGACGGACTTGAAATGTCACAATTTACTTATACGTCTGACCCTGATGGGAGAATCAAAGTTTTTTTTTACTAAATACTTAACCCGACGAGCGTACGGTTAAAGTTCGTAACATGGAGCTAGTTTGTTCAAATTAATAACACATTGTCTATGTAAACAATACGGCGCGCCGTACTGTCCATACGTTCGCCGGGTTAAATGCCCAATATTTTGCACAGACTTGAGCTTCTTTCTCTCTCCAATTACACTGTGCCCAAAAATGGCAGTCTGCCAACCCTTTGCTTTTCTTCAGTCGCGAATATTTAAATGAGATTAGTAACAGTTAGAAAGCTTATTAGATATGCGCATTTCTCTGTGTTTTGGTAGTTAGCACCGGTATCATGGTATTCCAGGTTAATGCTAGGGTCTGAAGGATTCAAAGTTATGAATGTTTTAGCGGCGAAGACTTAACGTTGAACGTCTGTTGAGGCTTCTTCGTGTATGTGGAGAAAGTTAGTCTTTTGTTTTTGTTGTTTCAATCGAATATAGGAAACTAATTTTATTATTTCCTTTGAAATTATATGTATTGCTTTAGTTATTTGTAAAAGTAAGGATTTCTATCGATGAAATCTAAAATTTGATGGCGATTAGTGAAATTTCAAATGTACCAAATAAAATATTATACAGTTTTATAAATAATCGCAAAGCGAAAGAGATGATACTTATACCAAAGGAGATTCCTGAGATTTAACCGAAAAACTATAGGTAATAAATATTAAATCTGTGTGACCTATCACTATTTTAGATAGATATTTTGTCTCGTATCTGAATTGTAATAAACCACATAGTCATCATTAGTTTATAACCACACCTTTCGCTCATAAACGGTTTACTTCCAACAGTTTAAAAAACTCTATCAACTTTTATTAATTTTATAAAATACTTTCTTTTGTTTTGTCCAAAGTATATAAATATTTTGTTAACGTAATATTTTACGTCAATCACAATTCAAACGCAATGTTTCAAGTTACTTAACGTCAAATAACTAACAACGCCGTATTAACCTCTGGTCAGTAAAATAAATATGAAAAACCAACCGGTAGGCTTTGTATGTGGCAATACATCAACTTTTTAACTTGAATACGTGAATAGTTCGGCCGTGGCACACATTGCTTGCGGGCCTTACTATTGTAGGATCGGAAAAAACAAGCAGAGACAATATGCCTGGTTGGCTGTGACATCTCTTACAAAGGACGGACAGTGACTGACAATGATGTTGTAATGAAATATTATGGAATATGAAGAATATTACCTATTACGAAGCTCTACAATTTGTAGGTAAGTTAACACTGAAAGAAGATGTCGTTAGTACGGAGAAATGTGACATTTATCTAAATTACACAAATGAAACAAGCTTAAAAATGATTAAAAACAACTACGGATCTTGAATTATTTTAGTATTTTTATCTTAATTGTATGGAAATTAATATTTGGAATAAAAAAAGTGTTCTATTACCTATCTATATTTTTACGATTTGAAAGTTTATGTACACGCACTTGATACGAAAATCGACTTCCTTATTCCAAAGTACCTACTAATACATACTTGTTTGATAATACCTTAGGTTTATTGACAGGTCACTACAAGCAAGGAATGCTGTTTGCATAAATTATTCAATATTTGTTGAAATTTCATGTCTGTGTTGAGTGCAGTAGATTTCAGATTAGATGTTAGCTCACCGAACTGAAACTCGCCCGTTTAGATTGGGCTAACTTAACGAATCTTAATTCCTAACACTTGTGATCAGCAAATATACTTAAAAAGTGATTTAGTTAGTTTTTTTACTGCTTTACATTTGGAATTCTGATTTCTTCAATTTAAGAGCAGCATATTCGCATTCATAGGAAAAGTTGATTCTATTTCCTAATTTTTTGTAAACTTTTCGTACAGTGGTCATGCATGACTAAAGTAGGAAGTGATGTTTAAATTATATTTTCATGCGTTAAAATGCCTATTTATAACCTTTGTCTTTGGGTCAAGATCTGCCAGTTCACAATGCATATTAAAATTTATTTATGCATACTAAATAGCTTTACATTTTCAATGAAAGAGAGGAAACACGAATGGTTGCTGGTTTATTATTTTACAGATTTTAATAATTATCAATTTAAAATACCATGATAGTTTATTTGTAATAATACCTACTATTTTCAGTGCCCCTTTTTAGAGTTCCGTACCAAAATGGTAAAAAAGGAACCCTTATGGTGTGACTCAGTCTGTCTGTCTGTCTGTCACAGCTGGATATCTCGAGAACTACAATGGTATCAACTTCAAATTTGGAATAGTTTAAGATAACATTTGCCCAACTATTTTGCAAATAAGAAATAAATAAAAAATAAATATCTTTTTTACTACAGGGACTGAAAAGGGGTCTTAAAAATTTTAAGTTGGGCTACTAGGGTATGTGGGGTATCATATGAAAGAACGCTGTTTGCACGTTTTGAATATTTTTTTCTTTTTGTTTTAGGCAGCATAGTTCTCGACTTATGATGAAAAATTAAAAAAATACCGTCCCCCCCCCCCCCCCCCCTTTATCTCCGAGGTTTGCAAAGAGAAAAATCTGAAATAATTCTATGTGATAGCAATTAATATAAAAATTACAGGAAAAATAAAACAATGTCTCAATATAGCACATTAATTTCACCATTGGTCAAAAGATGGCGCTGACCTAAAACTGCAATACTAATTTTATTATACTACTCTGCAGTGTGGTTTTATGGTGCAATTATGATGGTACGGAACCCTCGGTGCGCGAGTCCGACTCGCCCTTGACCGGTTTTATTTAATATTAAATGGCATGAATAACGCGCCTATAAAGTCGCAAAACAAGAAACAAGAAATTAAAAATATTCTAATGCAACTACAAAAAGAAACACAAAATAATAAAAATGTTTATAAGTTTGTATTCAACAATGTTCATCATAACGCATTTATCGTAGCGAGCAAATATGTCTCAAGTTAACTCTACGAATGTTTCTAAATGAGATCACTGTTATAAAAATATACCTATTTGACCTTTTCGTTCCGAGGATGTAACGCATCTTCACCTTTGCTAAATGTCAAGGACGTGCAATACTATAACTTCCTTTTGGAGTAGACTACAAACTTCTTAAGTCAGAAAATAGACAAAACATTTATTTAGATCAGTGTTTTTACCGTACCCAAAGGGTAAAAACGGAACCCTATAATTACTGTCCGTCGCTTTGTCTGTCTGTCGTCAGGCTGTATCTCATGAGCCGTGATAGCAAGACAGTTGAATTTTCACAGATGATGTATTTCTGTTGCTGCTATGACAACGAATACTAAAAACAGAATAAAATAATTATTTAAATGGGGCTCCCATACAACAAACGTGATTTTTTAAATATTTTTATTTGAATGAGCAAATAAAAAACAAAAAACCGACTTCAAAACCCCACTCTGCCTCTAAAAAGCAATCAATAATATAGAAATCACTAGATACGCATTGTCATTGTAATAAAACACGTCTATTGAAGTCGGGTGGGGCTGGAGGACCAACTTTTTTTTATTCTAACAGCCCCACCCGACTTCAATAGACGTGTTTTATTACAATGACAATGCGTATCTAGTGATTTCTATATTATTTATTGCTTTTTAGAGGCAGAGTGGGGTTTTGAAGTCGGTTGTTTGTTTTTAAAACATTTTTTTATTTATTCTTTTTAGTCTAAGTACCTTCTGTGTTAGATATAATTTATCAAGGTAGATAGAAAAATCGGTTAGGCCAAACGTGAGATAGTCGCGGACAACCATGCATACGGGTCAAACCGAGAAGAGAACCTCCTTTTTTGAAGTCAGATAAAATACCAAAACCTTGTCCTAAGTGTAACAAATACTTTTCTGGAAACCGCATCAAAATTGGTTCAGCCAAACGCGAGATAATCGGGGACAAACACACCTACATAATACGAGTGAAACTCAGAACCTTCTTTTTTTTTTGAAGTCGTTTAAAATACTAAAACCTTCTCCTAAGTGTAACAAATACTGTTCTGAAAACCGCATCAAAATCGGTTCAGCCAAACGCGTGATAATCGCGGACAAACATACATACATACAGGTCAAATTGAGAACCTCCTTTTTTGTTTTTTGAAGTCGGTTAAAAAACTTAAAATAATGAAGGCCATAAAATTATAGGCTTTAAATATATTTGTAGAACTATCTAAGCCCAGTGACCTACTCGTAAATACTTGACCTCACCGACAAAATTAATATTTCCTTAACGACTTTATCATAGCATAGATCACTTTTCTAGAAAAATAATACCACTTACAGTAAATCGACCGTGAAAAGATTAGTAGGAAAAAATCGCAAAAGAAAGTCCAGGTGATTTGTCATTCGTTGTGTAATTCAAGCTTGGAATCTCTCACTAATGGATGTCGGGAATCAGAACGCGTAATGGACTGCAAAACAGTTAGTCATGTGTTACAAAGACTGGGCGAAAAGTATTACCTTATATTTTTTTAATGGATTCATTCATTGATTTACTGTACAAGTAATTTGAAATGCCATTTGGAGAATGTTATGATAGACAAAACAGGTTGCACCAGGAAGTGTGTACCAGGGGCTATCTGGTGTTAGGGTCACTAATACACTTAGACTAATGAAATTTGCAGGGCTACTAGCGAACAAAACATAGGATGATTTATGATGCTCACCAAAAAAAATAAGGTTTTTTTTCTTACTAGAGGATTTTCAAATTACAGAAAATTTTTGAAAAGTATTGAGATGACTTAACGTAATAATTTATGTTGAAACTGGTTTACGTAAGGGCTTAAATTGTTGAGGGCCTATTAATGCACTACATATTAGTAAAAAAAAAACCGGCCAAGTGCGAGTCGGACTCGCGCACGAAGGGTTCCGTACCAAAAAACGGCAAAAAAAATACGTTTGTTGTATGGGAGCCCCCCTTAAATATTAATTTTATTCTGTTTTTAGTATTTGTTGTTATAGCGGCAACAAAAATACATCATCTGTGAAAATTTCAACTTTCTAGCTATCACGGTTCATGAGATACAGCCTGGTGACAGACAGACAGACAGACAGACAGACAGACGGACAGCGGAGTCTTAGTAATAGGGTCCCGTTTTTACCCTTTGGGTACGGAACCCTAAAAAAATGGGAGTCAGTCTAGCACTAATATTTTGGAAGATACAGATGTTTTTCTAGAGTAAGTAGTTAAAAAGTCAAAACGCACTTTAACAAAAATAAGGCAAAAACTATCCGATTTCGCGGAACATACGTGGGGGTGAAATAGATTGGTATTAGTGACCTCTAACACCAGACAGTCCCTGGTATACATTTTCTGGGACACCCTGTATAATCATAATCTATTTTAAAATTTACTTTATTATTATCGGATAACTGTAAGTGTTTTATCTCAACACAAAAAAGTATAAATATTACGGTAGAATTGAATCATAATTTATTCGTTTCTATCTCAGGCATCTGACCCAGCAGTTTAGAGAAAAACAGTATTTCAGAACACACTTTTTTACTTTCACAGGATCTTAAGCCATTTTCCTTATCAAAAATAAATAATGGTGACTTGACATTCTAGAAACAAACAAGCTGTACCTAGCCTCGCTCAGCAGAACATGGTTTATGAGTTAAACATTTGAACTAAGTCCTTTATGACTCAGTGGTAGCAATCTAAGTTCCGCGGAAGTGCGGACGTGGTAGCTAATGAGAGTTGTATGTGTACCCTTTGATGTTACCCTATTAGGGTCACACATTTCGGCGTAATTTATGGCAAAAGTTTCCATTTTGAGTGCTGGCAATGGACAGGACGCCGGGTGAAACCGGCGATTCCGTTATGGGACTTCGTTGCAGTTTTATTCTGATGGCGATGTTTGGGTGATTAAAGTGTTGCAATTGGTGAAAATGTGCTATAAAAGTTTTTTTCGTTAAGCGAATATAGATCTCTTTTTAATTAATAGATGTAGCATTATAATTATTAGCCCGCAATTACGTCCGCTTGAATTCCCCCCTTTCCACCTTTGAATTTTCAATTAAAATCGAATCAAAAAACAAATCTATATTTCAATAATTAGAAATAAAACAATATTTCTAATAAATTGTACGCGCGGAAGGTCCTACTCTCAATAGTTTAGGCTTTGTGCTATTAAGTAAGAGTTACTCCTTTTATCAGAATAGTTACCAAGCTAAAAATGTATAACCAAACTATTGTAAATTGTTGTTTTTATGTGAATTAAGATATTAAGGAAAACAGAATGTTGTAAAGTGACTGACGAATATTTTTCATTCAGGATTTTAATGTTCTAAGTTTAAGATACTCTACATCAATTTCCATAACACGTTCTTAACACGAACATAAGGTTCCTTGCGGACACCAACATACATACATACATACACTCACGCTTGTTTCCAATGGGGTTAGGCAGAAACTATTTTGATCCTTGCACACTTCATTAGAAATAAAACACTTTTTATGGATTACAGCGCTTATATTGGTTAATTTAGATGTTATTTGATTTGTTGGTTTTTTGGGTTTCCCGACGTCACGGGACGACGGAAGTAACAAGTTGCTCATATTTTTATGAAATTACCCGCTCGGAATTTTATAAAAATGCATTCAAGTTTATTAATTTTTTTTATAGCTGCGTTGCACACTTCTTTCGCTTCATTCACATCCATCAATTTTTTCATACATGCCCTACGGTTTTTGTCACTACGTACACCAGCCTTATTTATTAAAACCCCTATTTAGTCCGCGTAGGTTTTTCTGGGACGCTCTTGCGCAGTCGTTCCTTCCACATTCGCACAATGTAACTCTTTCATGATTCACCTTTCATTCAGATGCGGACACCAACCAGTATCAAAAACATCTATAGAATAACCAGCCTATTGACAAACGAAAGTTATTTTATGAGTTGTTTAAGCACGTATTATTACGTGACACCTCAATCATAGTCATTATTAACTCAATTAATTGTTATTTTGCCTTTCATATCAACTCTGTTTATTTAACTGGTTACTGCTATTACCACAACCCACTTTCACTAAATAGTTGACGCCCCTTACTATTAAATAAAACACATTGTACATGGTCTACTAAATAGCTAAACTCCACTTAAAAAACAAAGAAACGCTTCAAGTTTTAGAAAGTATACAAATAGTGTTCAGTTTAGTACATATTATTGCTATTATTATTATAATACTTATTTGAAAGATAGTTTAGTTGTATGTTGTCAAAAGGGTGTGTATTATACTAAGAGTACCTAATTTCAGAAGTATTGAAATTATGGGTAGGTAGTAGTAAAGATATATAGCAGAGTAAACTTTCTCTAGTGTTTATATATACTCGAAACATTCTATTTTTTAAATTATGGTACAGTACGTGTATGATGCCTTTGTGTGTGTGAATCAAATAAGTTAAGTCTATGTAGTGTTTTACTTATGATACTATTCTTAGTATGATAAATTAGAATAAAGTTAACGTTTTCTTCAAAATATTTAATTCAAATCTACGTGCATATTCATTTAGATAAAATCTGCAAGAAAGTTTTGTTAGCAAAACTTTCTTGCACTTGTTAGGTGTAATTTTAATAATCAAGTTAGCTAGCGCCGTATTTTATGTACAAATATAATAGTCAGTATTTCTTCATCTGTACTTAATTAAGCAAGTAGTATGCGTCTAGTAAATAAGTTTTCTCCTTGATGAGTTTCTGTTGAATCGGCATAGAGAGAAAAAGGATGTTTTTTAAGAAAGATCGTTATATTAATGAAATAACTAGGTTTTAGGAAGATCTTCTTCTTATCGAATAAGGATTAGTGGCCACCTCTGGTGTTAAAGTTTATCAATTCGCCTGTAAGGCCTCTAACTTAGCTTAACGACAGTTATCAGATGACAACAGCCGGGATCGATGGTTTAACGTGCCCTCAGAAGCACGGGAGCACTCAGTTGTAATGCCACTTTAACGGTTACCCATCCGACACCTGACCTGACCGGACCGAGCGTTGCTTACCAAACGTGATCGAGTTCGATCAGTCTGTCATGAGCGCTTTAGAAAGATTTCTTTAGGGATGTTCATTGTATCCATTAAGCATGATCCCCAGTGAAAGAAACTGAGAATTTTCCGCTAAAATTTAACTTGCCTAAATTAAGCTATCTTACTTAAATCCTATTTATTGAAAAAGTCGAATCATTATAAAGTAACATCCCGTTTTGATGCACACAAAACCAACAAAATTCATTTTTGCAAATTGTCTTTTAGTTATTTCAAAAATCTCTTTCCATACCACAGTATCGCACACTGCAGTAGAGTCGTGCAGTAATCATCTACTTCGCTAGCTCCTTAATTTACTACCAGTTCTGTTATTGCAAACAAAACTGACACTTAGCTCGTTTATGTAAAGCTTCAAATTCAGGTCATGAAGTCGTGTTTTAAGAACAGTATGACAAATGTCGATTTTAGCGTACAGAGAGATATTTTTTCAAACAAAGTCACTGGCAGCCGCTAGTCAATTATAGTGTAATTTACTTTAATAGTGGGCGAGATACTTATCAACATTAAGATTAATTTATTGAAGAACTCGGTGGCGCAGTAGTATAGTGACTGGCCCAGCGATTGCGGAGGTTAAGCAACTTTCGCAAGGGTCGCTCTCGGGATGGGTGACCAAAAATGTATTATCTCGAGCTCCTCCGTGCTTCGGAAGGCACTTTAAACTGTTGGTCCCGGCTGCATTTGCAGTCCCACCAATCCGCATTGAGCCGCGTGGTGGGTTATGGCTCATACTCCTTATCCACCTATTAGTAGGACCTGTGCCCCAGCAGTGGGGACATTAAAATGGCTTATGGTCAAGATTCTATTAGTATTGCGAAAAACAAAGATATCAGAAATACGTGATAAGTGAAAGCTCGCCGCAAATAAAATCTACGTTTACCGTAACCTGTTTATAGTTGTAAAACAGCGGTTGTTATCGGATAGTTATCTAAAGCAGCCGTAGCAGTCTAATATCGTATAGACAGCGGCTGACAACCGGCTGCTTATCCGACTCAGTACCAAAAGGTCCTACAACTTTTACAATTCCTGAGTCGAAATTGTTATAATATACGAGTCGTTAAATGCAAATAGGTATTTTTAGTAAATTAAATACCTACTCTGTCATGATGAATTCGTGGGCGATGAATTTGCAGAACATCAAACTGGAAATTCTGGTGTTCTCGTCAATTTCTCTGCACCACAAAACTGTTTACTGGTTACTGTAACGTTTATAGTAAGTAGGTAGTATGTAGATAGACAAAAATAATCACTTAGGACATAAAACGGCTTTAATAAAACATAGACATGTTTCAACTGTAGCCAGCCGCGGTTTATGGGTGATCACCGTAGTCAGCGAAAAAAGCGGCTGATCAGCGGCTGGCTGACTAAGATAACAACCGCCTTCACATCTATAAACCTGTTTATAATATTGCACCAAAAAGCTTATCTTCACAGTACTCATCACGGCTTATTGCAAAATGTCTAATCTAATTTGTGAAGCTTGCTTCAGTAAGACACGACTCGGTACAACGTGACGGGAAAATGTTCAAATGTTCTTGCAACGTGATTTACTCTTGCGTCTAATCTGAATGGACCGTTAATTCTGTAGTGATGTTTTTGTCGATAAAGAGCTAGTTAAATTATTGATGTTGATAGAGTTTATGTATACTTTTGTTAAGAGACTTTTAAATTAAATTTTACATAAGTATTATTATATTTACGTTGACTTTATGGTTTAGTTGTACGGTTGGTTCCAGATATAAAACGTTTACGGTTAAATTTGTACGCATAATTCCAGATATAAAAAGTTAAAATCCTAAATAACCACATTGAGATATAAAGAGATTTTAAAACTTTAACTTTGCCTTGAATCTGTCTTAAATTAATAAATAAAAAAGAGTTAATAATTAAATACTGATCCGATCAGCTGTCAACTTGATTATCATAAAATGAGGCGTAATAGCAACCTTCCGTAAACGACAAATATTTTGATATAATATAAAGGTTTATATAACGCTTATTATATCATAATAGTAGTTTATGAAACTGATGCATAATGAGGGGTATTAAAACATGAGTGTGTGTTTAAAAACCGAGCCGCAGGCGAGGTTTTTAATAGTATCACACGAGTGTTTTAATACCTAGTTATGTACAGTTTCATACACAACTTTATCTACTCTCATACAATTTTATTTGTGATTGAACCTACAAAATAAAATATCAATAATAAAAAGAGTAGGTAAGTAGTTTCTCGACTTTGATATAGGTAGGTTACTTACCTATGTAAAGTAAGACGTTTTCCGTCGTAGCATCTAAAATAACGGGGAGTCTTTCTTTACACTCACTACTATCAGACATTTTTAAGCAAAAGTAAAAATTAAAATTAAAAAATGGCGCGTATTCTATTAGAAAAAAATAATGAAATTATTGAATTCCAGCAGACTAATCGTTACGCTAAGCCATCGATCACCATAGAGTCCATTTTGATCATGGAAAGTATATGGGAATATCATTGTTTCTTTTTAATATTGCGGCACTGCCTCCTTCTTGGATTTGCCCTGTATCGTAATGAGAAAAAAAGTTATTTTAAAGCACACTTTAGTATAGCAAAGGTATGTTATAAAATAACTTTTTAATTTTTTTTCGGTATTGCGTGTATAAAGTATGCCAATATAAATTCGTTTTGAAATTCATAATTCGAATTTTATGATATGAGAGTAGATAAAAATATATATACGCTTATTATATAATAATATTATATTATATAATAAAAAATCTGCGGTTCGAAAAAACAATGATGACATCAAAATCTTTAAATTATTTTTGTTTAAAAGAATTTGGTAGGTACCTTGTTTGTAAATTCATAAAATACTTATCTTCTTAATTGTTATTAGCTTCCTACTCATTTTTTGTGACTTATATTAATTGTTTTACTTTATCAAGAAATAAACTATTTCAAAGAAAAATATTATGAAATATGATTTCAGTCTGACGATCTATTTGTATTTTTTTTTAACACGATATTTATTTAGCATTTTTTGTATATCCCAACAGCCCTTAAAACTCTCTTGACTAAAATGCATTCGTATTTGTTTTCAGCAGGAGAGAAACCTTTAAATGAAACTTATTATAAATGTATATAAGAGTCAATAAAACTATCCGAACAGCATTAAAATTTTATCGTAAGATATATTTTATGCGGCTGCCGTTCGTGCTGGCGACAGGTGCTCAAACGGCAGTCTATCGGACCATCGATAAATTGTGTTTTGATAACCTGCACAGCCCTAAAATGTTTAGAAACGCTTTATTACAAATTTCAGTGCTATTATTAACATAAGTTAATAAACTTAAGCTAATAAGCTTTGAAAGTGTGTGGGTCTGAGAGCCCGTCTGGATTGAGGGACACATTCAGTTATAAAAGCTATAATTCACGTTTTAAAATTTTTTAAAGCTTTGTTTCAGGTTTTTAGAATTTTTTATTAAATCCCCTATAAGTTTCAATTTGATTCGCAATGATTTAAAATATGGGCTGTCAGTTCAGAACACTTGAAAGTTAAGACTAGTCTGCGTAAACAAATCTATCTGAATATACTAGAGAATTTTTTAAACACGCAACATACTTTCGGGGTTTATTCAACCTATGAAATTCAAAAACTTTCTCTGAAACACACGTTGAAATAATGTAACTTTCAAAGCTATTAACGCTGATATTATATAGAAACAGTTTCTCATTTGTGGAAACTTTCATGGATCGTTGAATAGTTTTAATAAATAATTATTTGCGTGGATGTATTTTAAAATAGGTTGTACGTTGATTAATAATAGAAGCTTTTTTCTACTGAATTTGCGTAGCTTATCCTAAGTAAATAAGGACTTAGAAAAGTTTACCAAGTTTATAAAGTTAAATATTTTGAACCATGTAATAACATGAACATAACAGAAAACTTTTTCATCAAAATATCGAATTATTTTAAAGTTTGCTCAATCTAATCTTCATCATAGCTCTTCGCAAATTTAGGCACCTGGACAGCAGGACCAACACGCCCAATATCTGGCACCAATATCGCAGCCAGATATTGCAATTCCCTGAAATATTACATTTAAAACGAGCGGCCTGGAAAACTACGTGCGGACTAACGGCCAAATTCAATTACAGGTTTTCCATTTTGAATTGAGAATAAATTACTTGTGAATTCATACTATACATGCTTTCGCAGTAAATTTTCAAAATTTGGTAAGTACACTTCAGACCAACAAAAAAACTTAGATACTCAAATTAATTAGTAATTTGTGTGCAAAACCTATGTCTACAACCTACATCACCATATCAAATCAATAAATGTACCAAAATAAAAAGCTATATGAGTGTAGGTAGTATACAATTTTGTTGTAGAATTAATACAAGTGATAGGGTATTAATTTGGTTTTCATGTTTTTTATTAAAATTTTGCAATAATTATCAGACAAAATTTACGAAGGATCTTTTTAATGCCCAGTATCCTAAGATAAAATCATTAATTTCATAACCAAGTTCTAAAACATTTGATATTTTTATTATTTTTAAATTGCGGCAAGAAAATGGCGTTGTAAGAATTTCTTTGATAGTCTCGGTAAGCTCAGATTCCGTTTGATTGATGAAAATTGTTGTTTGTTACTTAAATATGTTGGAAAATACAAACTTTTCGAATTGTGCGAGAATCTCATTAAATATTTTAAGAAAATTTCTGCTGGAAGCGGAAAATTGTTAAAGAACGTTCGAAATATTAAATTATGAAATGGTGGCAGAGCCAGAAATAGGATTTTTTTCTGTTACTGGAAAGGTCATTGTTAATGTAGGTACCTACTGAAAATTTGATTTTCGTTGAAAGGTTTCAATTATGATTAATTCCTGTTCTTCTTGGTAAGTTTCCTAAAATTCTCTCTTTTCCCCTTTTTAGGGTTCCGTAGCCTAAATAGCAAAAAACGGAACTCTTATAGATTCGTCATGTCTGTCTGTCGTATGTCACATCCACTTTATTCCAAAAGTATTAGAATTACACAGTTGAAACTTGGTAGGTAGATGTATTCTGTGAACCGCTTAACGATTTTAATACAAAAATAAAAAAAATAAAAAGATTAAATGGGGGCTCCCCCCCATACATGGAACTGGAACTGAAAATATTTTTTTTCTTCAAACCAATACGTGCGGGGTGTCTATAGATATGTCTTTAAAAATAACATTGAGGTTCCTAAGACAATTTTTTCTCAAAGTTAACTGTTTGAAAGATATACACCGCCAAAATGGTAAAATGTGTGTCTCCTCCCCCTTTAACTTTTGAAATAAGAGAATGAAAAATCTAAAAAAAATATATATGCTATAGATCTTAATAAACACTTTCAACGAGAATTGGATTGAACGAGTTATAGTAATTAGTTTTCGAGTAATGGCACATTTTCCAAAACCGCAAATATAACTTTGTCATTCATACGAACACTGTGAAAAACAAAGTTATATTTGCAGACGAAAAATGATAGTGGTATTAAATATATGGTATGGTATAAGGTAACTACGGAACCCTACGACGCGTGGCCCGACACGCACTTGGCCGATTATTCTTTAATACATTAATACGTATTCTATCCATTGTATCTTTGTTTACCCTACTATTGTTAATCATAATGTTTCGGACATATAAATGAAATAAAATTAAATAAATTAAACTATTTTAAAACAAATGTTGACTTTATAAAGCTCTGTTTTACCAATCCACTTCCGGCGAAATCCTGATTTCTTTTTTTCTTTTTATTCGTAAACAAAAGCCACCTATTTCTTTGTTGGCACAAGCGAGTGTTTATTCCAAACAACATTATTCCGTACAAAAGTAATTTTCTGAACCAGAAGGAAAACAAAAAGTATTTCGGTAAAATTCCTTTCTTAATTATTTTCTTTGTTTGGGAAGTGATGATTAAGTATCAGAACATACTGTGTAATGCGTAAGTGATTACGTTGGGGTACGTAATAACAATATAATTGCTGTAATCTAGCTAAAACATAAATTTTCGTTGTCGAAATTATCAAAATTATTGTATAGATTTTCGTTTTCATTGATTACTAATAAAATATTTCTTATTTTGGAAAACTGTCAATCACAAAATGACAGGGCTAGCTAAGGTTTTTAGGGTTCCGTACCAAAATGGTAAAAAAGGAACCCTTATGGTATGACTCAGTCTGTCTGTCTGTCTGTCACAGCTGGATATCTCGAGAACTACTAATGGTATCAACTTGAAATTTGGAATAGTTTAAGATGACATTTGCCCAACTATTTTGCAAATAAGAAAGAAATAAAATACCGTTCCCCCCCCTTATCTCCGAAGTTTGCAAAGAGAAAAATCTGAAATAATTCTATGTGATAGTCGTTTATGTAAAGATTACAGGAAAAATAAAACGATGTCTCAATATAAAACATTTTTTTAGAAAATCAAAAAATAAACAAAAATTCTTTAGTTTCAATTAGCGAGTAGCCTCGTGTACCAAGCAACATTTTGCATCCTGGTTTGTAACTGTAATAATAATAATAATTTATTTATTTCAGACACTAGTCCATATTTTGTTAGTAACATTACCTTAATCTATGTTAGTATTGTACATTTTAAATAATAAAATTGAAATAATATCTTCCTATGGGGAAATATCGCTACTGGCTATAGCACTATTTCTCCATATGAAGCGCCACCCAGTGCTGTAGCAAGGAGGAGTCCCACCTATCAACCAACGCGCACAGGATGCTGTTGGAGCTGGCGCGCACGCGACTTAGAAGTGAGGCACATCGCTTACGGATTATGGCGTGGAAGCCGTCCGTCCTAGCCGCGGCGAACATGCCCGACGCGCTACAGTGGCGCGGCAGCCCCATCAGCACCCTGAACGCGTTGTTGTACTGAACACGGAGTGCGCTGTAGGCCCTCTGCGTGAAGCTGACCCAGAGAGCGCACGAGTAAAAAGACTGACAGTATGATTTAAATAATGTCTTTTTCACTTCTCATGCTCGTAAAGTTCGTCTTTATGTTGGGTATAGGCTGCATAAAATCGCTTTTTATGCTCTAGTGCATAAAGTAAAATCTTCGTCTAAGTCTCAGACTTTAAGACAAAGGTCGTCAGGTAAACAGCCACACACGCAATTTAACTTCATAAATTAACTTGTTACTTCATTGTTTCTTCATTATTTGTTGTGTTATACTTAATACTTTTTTATTTTTGAAAATGGGTATAAATTTTTTTGAAAGACCTTGATAAAAACATTTTTTTTTTCAATTTTTGTATATGGGTATCAAATGAAAGGCCTGGATGAGCACATTCCAAAATTATATTTTTTTAATAAAAAAATTAGTTTTTTTTCAATTTTTGAATATGGGTATCAAATGAAAGGCCTTGATGAGCACATTCCAAAATTATATTTTTTTAATAAAAAAATGAGTTTTTTTTTCAATTTTTGAATATGGGTATCAAATGAAAGGCCTTGATGAGGACATTCCAAAAACATGTATTTTGTAACAAAAAATTAAGAAAAAAAAATTTTTTTCAATTTTTGAATATGGGTATCAAATGAAAGGTCTCGATGAGCACATTCCAAAAATATAGAATTTGTCACTAAAATTTAAGAATTTTTTTATTTTGACATTATTGTTGTTTAATTTCCTCACAATCGAAGTGAAAAGCAGAGTGTATAACTCGTACATAAAACCCATTTTACCCTCGACTTGACTATCCACCCTCGCCTGGGGTAAAATGATGCGTTTTATGCACTTGTTGTACAATCTACTATTTGACTTCAACATGGCCAACATGTTGCATCGAACCGCCAACGAACGCCGCTCCCTTTCAATGTCCATGTTATCACATAGATCCTCGGTGATCCAGTGACCCAGATATTTAAAGGTAGGTACTCGCTTTAATGTTTTTAATTTAAGTAATGATTGACTAGTTTTCAGTAGCTCGGTGTGCGAAGGGGCTTAGCGTTGTGTCAACATTAGAATTTTTGGTAATTTTTACCACAATTAGTCGACTTTAGTCTTTTTCCGTAACACATTGTACGCCGGCTTAATTTCACAATGTTAACATTTAATACAATGGCTAAATTTGTTCTAATTACCCATTGTTTTGTTAGTTACAAGACATAAAGTTGCACCTTGCAAATCTTTAAAAAGTTATCACTTGTTCTGTAATAAACGTAACTTTTGTTCTAATTTGCGATTAACGTAATAAATAACTATTACGTTTCGAAGTTTTTTACCTCTTTACCCTTTTATTAATCCTATTTAGTTTTCTTCACGTCATTCAAAATTCATATTACCGAAAAATCTATTAAATTACTTCACATACTAAATTATAATAGCGTACCGAATATTTAGTTTTCCCCCATAGGACAGGCATATCTTAGTGTGGGGGTTAGTTAAGTTATATAAGCTTGTAAACTTTATTGGAAATAAACAATTATAATAGTAATGTGTGATTTGAGTCTTCGTTTCAGTTTATTTTCAGGTAACTATGATAATAATTTTGGTTATAAAATTAATAACGAGCATATAAGAACTTACCTTTCAGCAGTAACACGAAGTTCTTCTTATCATCCCCACCCTTGGGGTACTCCCAGTCCACATCGAGACCGTCGAAATTCCTGTCCCTCAGGTATGGGATGGCGGAGTAGATGAAGGTCTGTCTGGCGTAACGGGACGCGGACATCTCCTTGAATTTTTGGGTGCCGAAGGACCATCCACCTGTAAAAGAGGCATTGTTAATATTAGGGGTTTAACTATTGTAAGCGGTCATCTCTACCAAGCCAACCTTACCCCCCGGAGGACTATAAAAACGGCAACACCGGCGCGCGCGCTGCGCCTTACTTTTCTCTCAGCGTTCGAGGCGATAGCATCATGGCTAGTTTTGCTGTCGATCGAACTAGGATTTGGGTGATATCCTAATTTTCTTTATTGTTACTTGTGTTGTGTTGATTTCTATGTTCTGATTTCCATTGTTTAGTTTTCCAAATTAAAATTATTGCTAAAACTTATAAAGTCTGTGTAATTCTTATTTTTTTTTTAATGAAATACCACATCTGACCCAAACCTATTAAATTACCGTTTTGTAAAGGGAATTTTAAAGAAATTGCATTTTCCATACTAACATTATCTTAATTTATTTTACAACCATGGAAAATGTTTTAAAACTTTTATGCACAAATTTTTAAACACTCAGCTAACTAATTCCACATGTGTTAAGTGAAAAAATAAGTATCAGTTAAGCTACAACGATATAAGTGTTTATTTCTGCTAACGAAAAAGAATAAACTTTAAGATACTTTTTTTAACATTCAGGAAAGAAAATCGGAAATATTTTTATCTACTCTCATATCGTAAAATTCGAATTATGAATTTCTAAACGAACTTATATTGACATACTTTATACACGCAATACCGAAAAAAAATTAAAAAGTTATTTTATAACATACCTTCGCTATACTAAGCAATGTTATAATATAACTTTTTTTCTCATTACGATACAGGGCAAATCCAAGAAGTAGGCAGTGCCGCGATATTAAAAAAAAAACAATGATATTCCCATATACTTTCCATAATTAAAACGTACTCTATGGTGATCGATGACTTAGCGTAACGACTAGTCTGCTGGAATGCACTCATTTCATTTTTTTTTCTAATAGAATACGCGCCATTTTTTTTTTATTTAAATAGTAGTGAGTGTAGTGAGTGAAAATTAGACTACACCCGATATTTTAGATGCGGCGACGGAAAAACGTCTTACTTAACCTAGGTAAGTACTGTCTACCTATCGAGGAACTACTTACTCTTTTTATCATTGATATTTTATTTTGTAGATTCAATCGGTTCAATCACAAAATTGTATGAGAGTAGATAAAGTTGTGTATGAAACTGTACATAACTAGGTATTAAAACATTCGTGTGATACTTTTAAACACACACTCATGTTTTAATACCCCTCATTATGCATCAGTTTCATAAACTACTATTATTGCTGATAGTGGGCCGTCATTATCATAATTTAAAATAATAACAAGTAAATGAAGCATCTTTATCATTATAAAAGATATGAGAGCCTCTGTGTGTGAGAAAAAATCAGCAATTTCATACTTTAAGCCCTATTAATTTTCATTTAACACTGACTGTAATTAAAAATCATAAATTCCTGAATTCATGATAATATATTCAATACGCCATTCAAGCCGCGTAAGCCAATTTTGGCTTTTTTAATTTTCTTTTAAAAAGTTAGACACAAAATTGACGTGTGATGCTTCCTGGCACGACCACGGAAACTTTTCAACATTTCTAACAGTATTAATTTATGAAATTGTTATTGTTATGTCTCTGGATCACAAATCACTCAACAATGGAATTCAAATGTAATAGATAATAATAGTGTCATGTTTAACTGAAATTTATCCCCTAAGTCAACAAAATGCTAGGATTAAGTAAATTTCAATTTAGTAATGGCTTAGTTATTTTAAGGGTCTGACAAATATCCTTTAATCACTTAAGAATTCGTCGTTCCAATTCGTTGAATACCTAATCAGTCTTGTTGAAATACTACTTTGTTTAAGTACGTCTATCTATTTTAGATATTCGACAGTAGATAGCAAATAAAAGGTAATGAAAAAATAAGTGGTCTTCCAAATCAAAAGGGACCTTAAAGCTGAAATTATTTATCTACAGGGCAAAATTCTACATAAATGTACATAACTATAGACCCAAGAACCAATCTCCTAACCCCTGCCGTTAATTTTTTACAAATTTTTGAAGTACACTGATCGAAATTATCAGTTTTGAGGAAACTGCATTTTAAGTTTGCCGTTCAAAAAAGATATGTTTTAGTGTGAAGTTATGTAACTGATGGTTTACCTGCTCTCAGCGGTTGCAACTTCGAGTTATAACGCTTACAAGAGGTTTCATTGTTGCGGAAAAAAAACGATCAGAAGTCAGTTTTAGTATATATTCGAAGTATAGCGACTCCGCAGTTCAAACGATGGCGGTCTGCCGGCTCTCAATGACGCGCGCAAGTTGCGACAATTTTTTTTCTTCAAATTTGACTTTTTATAACTTTTACCGGCATGGGCCTTATTTGACATAATATCATTTTATTAGTAAGGCCCAAAAAAAAAATTTTAAAAATGGTAATAAAACTTAGTTTTTATAGTTATCATTTTAAAAACTTCATTTATTTGAATGATATATTAATCATTTATCTAATTGTTAACTTTTTTCCTTTAGGATTGTAAAATAACGATACCATTTCAATTTATAATGGGCCTTACCATCCCGCTATACATTATTTCAGTTGCATTGTATTTATTAAGGTAAAAAGTTATTCAAAGTACTCGTATTATTAATGACATTGATAAGAAAGTAATAAAGAATGAAAAAACAATCAGTTTCTACTTGAAAATTACGATTTTATACAGTTTAGTTTGTATTGAATGGACAATTTTGGGCGTGCGTTGATAGTGTAAGATTATTGTAAACGTGTGAAATATTGACGCAGAACTAGTTTCGAGGCGGGAAAAATTAGAACTTGGCCATAAGAGCTCATTGCGAATGTCTGGCTCCATACAAAAAGTTTTTTTTTCGGTCAAACTATTCGTTTTAGACAAAAATGGCTTATGACATTTTTTTATTAGAATAAAAAGTTCTGTCGATTAGTATTTTTTAAAAGTACAATTTGAAGGAAAAAAACCGGCCAAGTGCGAGTCGGACTCGCGCACGTAGGGTTCCGTACCAAAATCCGGAAAAAATATGTTTGTTGTATGGGAGCCCTCTTAAATATTAATTTTATTCTGTTTTTAGTATTTGTTGTTATAGCGGCAACAGAAATACATCATTTGTGAAAATTTCAACTATCTAGCTATCACGGTTCATGAGATACAGCTTGGTGACAGACAGACAGACAGACGGACAGCGAAGTCTTAGTAATAGGGTCCCGTTTTTACCATTTGGGTACGGAACCCTAAAAATAGTCGCAACTTGCGCGCGTCATTGCTCTGAAATACAACCACTGAGAGCCGGCAGACCACATCTTTCAGCTGCGGAGACGCCATATTTCAAAAGTGCATAAAAATGACCATTTCTAGTATCGTTTTTTCCGCAACAATAGAGCCTCTTGTAAGCGCTATAACTTGAAATTGCAACAACTGAGAGCAGGCATAGCGACATTATTCACAATATAGTGATGATAATAGTTTCGTTTATACTCTGCAATAATTATTAAGTCGATAAAATGTGGTTTGAATTAAAAAAACTGTTTTTTAGGTCAGGCCGCGATAAGGTCCCATTTATACTAAACTTTAGAGGGACACAATTTTTTTTTAAATTGACGTATCGTAAAGTTGTACACTTCTTACATGTAGTCAATACAACCATCTTTTTAGAAATACAGTTAGTACAAAAACTATTTTTTTGAAAATTTTTACAAATTCTTAAATATCTTGGAAACTATAAACCGCCATTTGGTATCCCAATCCCTTTTGATTTGGACGACCACATATAAGTACGATATTCATATTTTTTCAGTAAAAGTTGAAGTGAAGTCCTAAAAAAAATTTGAACCACCTAAAAGTATACGTAACGTACGTATACGTAATATTAGATTAAGAACACAGGTATTAATCGCGATTAAAACTAAACAGGTTCAAACGCGTTTAATACTTGTGTTATTAATCTAATAAAATCTAACGCGAAAGTTTAAAAGCGTATAATAGAAATATTAATTAAATAAGCATTTTAACATCATTTAAATTACAAAAGAGTAGGCCATCCTGCCTTCCTAGCATGACCACCGAAACATGATATACATATATCGCGTGACATAGCGTATTATCACTCTCAACACACTCAACTGTCAAAATCCATTGACTTTTGACAGTTAAACGTGATAAATTGCTATATCATATCGCGTTTCAATGATCATGCTAGGGAAGCAGTTTAACAGACAGAAATGTTTACCAGGGGTTCCTAAACTAGGCAATACCTGTCTAAATCTAGGGATAAAATTAATTTGTCATACCAAACCAAAGTTCTAAGTATTTCTAATACTCTATCTATGTAGTTAAATTTATAGAGTTGGGCTTATTTTTCATGTTAAAATTAAAATGTATTTTCTTATTAAAATTAAACAAAGTCAATTATAAACTGAACTAATATAGCACACCACTAATAAAATCGTAACAATAAGTGTCCCACTCTAAAACAAAGGGTTACTTAACGTAGGAAAATCGCGGGCAATATAATGCAGTGACTCTGTAAAAACTCTCATATCGATACTGTTTCTCGGCTTAACGCGCCGGGGCGTTGCGTCAGCCCGACGCTTATGAAAATGGGAGCGGTTTTTGCAGACATTTGCCTGAAAATAGGTGAAAATGCATGCTTTGTGTCGTGAGAATGCCGCCGCGGGGAGTTCACACGTGCTAGGGATGTGACGATAAAGACAGTCACAGACCATTTTTTTAAAATACTACCTACGTTAGTATACAAAATTAGTGGTTGAAATCTTTAATTTTATTAAGATGAGTAAATTGAACATTTATCAAAATGTGGTAAACAAATATACAAGAAATATTCTGTTGTATGTTTTTTTTGCTTTAAAGCCCACCGGTAACGATCAATTGCGATTGTCAATTTTTCCGCAATTGACGCCCATTGACGGAAAAATTGATCGTTTACGCGTGCAATTGAAGCGATTGTCAATTGCTCCAACAATGAAATTGACGGAAAAATTGACAATCGCAATTGATCGTTACCGGCAGGCTTTAGCTAGTTGTTTATTATGAAGGAATGCATACACGTGCCAATGTCAATTACTTACCAGTTATCAGCCCACTCAGGAATAATTGAAATAATAATAAGATTGCAGCCTAGGCACTTTACGTATTAACATACAAAGGTGGTAAGTTTTAATTAAAGCAAAAAAGTAATAACTTAATAACTCTGGCTGTATCTATTTCAGTATACAGTAGATAACTTATAATTTTTTTGATGTCCACTAGGGATTTTAGTAAAAAGGCACGGAAAGAACAAAGATATTTCCGCTCCCTTTTTTAAAATCGGATTTCTTTATCTTAGCATGTTTCTGCATCAATTTGCAGATGTAAATTATAGTACATTACTGCCGCGGTATATAATGACTGCGTTGCTGGCAGCGATTATGATGGCCGAGAGCGGAGCTTAGCGCAGGTCCAGGCCGTCTCAGCGCGGTCAGCATTGCAGCCCCTGATGGCCAAGCTGAAATAAAGGCCGAGACCGGAGGTCGAGGCCTTTATAGCGCGGACAGCAAGGGCTGCAATGATGACCAAGCTTGAAGGCCGAGAGCGTAGTTAAGCTTAGCTCGAGGCCATCATAACGTGGCCAGCAGTGCAGTCATTGTGGACCAAGGCTTGTATAGTGCTTTACTAAAAAATGCGAGTACTACCTACTACTATAGTGGGTACGTATAACCTAATTTCGAAAAAAATACAAATATGCAAATATCTCAGAAACGGTGCGTCGGAGCCAAAAAATAAGTTTTTTTTCGACCCCCTAAGGTACCCCGGAAGTGGTCAAAAGGTATTTAGTGAAAGGTCAAAAAACGGTCAAGTGCGAGTTTTTTATATTTTTCCATACAAATTTTACATAAAAATACAAATATCACCTGTGTAATAGGGTTTTCTCCCCGAAAATGGAGGCTCACCGCGCTTACCACAACGAGTGTGACCGAGAGAGCGATAGGTGTGGCGTTCTATATTTGAAACAAAACTCGACAATAATGGATTCTCAAAGGAAATTGCTGGTAGCTAAAACAAGACAATAATGAAATCTCATACAACATTGCCGCGTCACAATCGGAGGAGCGCGGCAACCCCGACTTTGCTCAAAGAAGGTTGTCAAAATAATGACCATATTACAAGCATTTTTGAGTAAAATAATATAGGAGGAAAAAGACGTCATGAGGAAGATTAGGAAACTCGAATATAAGTACTTTTACCTACTTATAACTCATATCTTATATAATAAGTATAACATTGAAGAAACGAATAAAACAATTATACTTCTTTTCATGAAGTAATGAAGGAAATGGGATTTGGAAGGAAGCAGCGAGGCTTGGAAGCCAATAATATCTGCTAATTGGCTCGTTACATTGCGAGTTGAATGAACATGCGATGGTTTGGTTATGATTTGGTTATGTTCGGAATTCAATGGGTGTCGTTGCGAAAGAATAATCATTTATTTGTTAAGGGAAAATTCTTGCATGTTTAAAAGCAATTACTTAAGTAGGAGTATATTTTTAGATATTCCAAAAAACTGACTCCTATCAAGGCTACAGGCTATTTGAAATAATAACACTTTCTTTAGTTGTTATGAAAAGACTTAAATTATTCATCTATTTAAATTCTAATTCAAATTTGAAATAATTTATTCAGTCTAGGCGGTTAAACTTACAAGCAATTCTGAATATCAATAAAACTCCGCCATCTATTTAAAAGCAAGCTGGAAGACCTTGTAACTAGAAAAACCAGTCAGAAACTCGTCAAGGGATGTTTTTTCCTTGTCTTATTTCGTGCAGATTCATTTCATTCAAATCGAAAAATGATTTCAGCAGTAAAACATTCTATTAAAAAATCATAAAATAATCAAACTTCGAAGTGTGAACAAACTTCAAACAGTCAAGTAACTGAGTCATTAAAAAGTTGTATGGAAGTCAAGGGAAAACTTACCAATAGCCAACAAAGTCTTCAACTTAGGATTGGCCTTCTTCAAGCTGTTGATCCTGTCGTACAATCCGGTCTTTCCATCTTTGGTCTCGTCGTTGGACTCGAAGGAGCTGAGCTTGCCTTTCTTCAACCATCCGAAGGCGAAGATGAGGTGGGTGCAGAGGTCAGGCTGAATGTCTTCTGGGACGAATTTGCCGATCTTGGTGCGGTACTGGGACCAGTTGGTGTAGTAGCACACCACCTGAAAAGGAATAAGGGAGTTACTTCATTGGCTTCATCTTTTTCTTCTTATTAACATTATTAGTATTTTTAATGGACCCACTGGGTTTGCCTAGTGGGTCCATTAAAAACTACTACTCACTAGTGGCTTCGTGAGCTATTGACGGAAAGCTGGAAGGTTTCCCGAACTAAAGCATAAACGCTTCGCCCGTGCTTCGCGCTAGCTCAGTACATAATAAGTCCCGATATTTTGTTGTGCAGAGTCACTAACTGTAGACTTTTTTCCCACTACTGTTATTCAGCCGCGCTACAATTAATGCTGGACCATGCTTCCCCAAGGGTCTCTTATGTTAATGTTGAAATGTGAATACCGTTTTCTCTTGAACAAAAAATATATCTCTCTAAAACTAAAACCTTTTTTGGCATCGAACGTAACAGCTACGCTCCTTTTACCTTATTATAAATAAAATATTGAAAACTAATATTAAGCTCATACTAGGTATCTTGGGGTCTATTACGAAAAGTCTAATACGATACACGTAGCTGCGTCCGTGCTTCGTTTTGATTGTTTCCTATTACAAATCACTTTCGTATGCGATATTGCGAAGTGATTCCGTGAGTTTGACAGTTTCTCTCTAGCGAATCCGACATCGTTCGTTCAGTAGTCTATGGGCTACGATAGCCAGGGTATACGCTTCTTGTCAAAATGTTTGTTATAACTACAACCAACGAACTGCGGACGACTGTCGTGGCCAAGTGACTGCGTTACGCAATTGAGTATGTTATTTTCGTAATAGGCCCCCAGGGTTTTTGCTTAAAAGTGGCCAACTACCAAAGCTATCTCTGAAATATTTGACAATCCTCTCTGAGCCACTCACTGACAAAGAGAATCAAAGACCGCTTTGAGTTTAAAATTGCATGTACCTACATATAAAGTATATTAAATAAACATGATAGGTATTCAAAACAGTGTGATGGCTCAAAGCAAACGGTGAGCTTATTTTGAATGTGAAACTGAATTATTTAGCAATAATGAGCTACCAAAAGCTACGCCGACGATAATTTTGACGAAAATTGGGAATGATTACTTATTTTCTTTTTATATACCTATAATTTTATTATAGACAGACAAACACCGGACAGGCGAAACTAAATAACAGATCTTACTTTCTTTCATCCAACTAAACTAAATGAATGAATACCTATCTAATATTATTGTCATCCATAGATTTTTGTTTCATTCGGTTTTCAATTATTTCTACTTGAGTTTATTATATATTTGACGTCACGTTACTTTAATGTCACTGAAAAATGTGGCTTAATATTTAAATGAAAATAGACTTTAAAGATTTGTTTATAAGGTGGTTTATAAATAAGCTTAAAAATTTTGCAAAGGCTTCTGAAGGCCAACAACTTCCTTTGGTTGCGTTCAAAAGCTCATTCATATCCGCCTTATACTTACGGCGCCTTTATTTTTGTCGCTAAGGATTGAATTCTATGCCATCGTCTCAAGGTTGTATTTCCTGTAACACACTTTTTCCCAGACCGCAATAATTTACTGTCTCTCACACAAGGTTTTACGTCTTTTCCTGGATTAGCTTTAAAATTGTGTGGCTGTTGAAAAGTTATAAAATTTGCGATGGACAATAATAAGGGAAAATATAAATAAAGAATTATCTCTGAGTTCTGGCCTTTGAAAATAACTGATATAGTGTAGGAAAAGAAGGTAGAGGACCCCACAGTAAATCCTCAGTAGACGAAACTTTACAGTATGATAAAGTATCATAAATGAAACATACTTTTTAATTATCTAAATCGTTTTTTTTTATTTTGGATATTTGTACATAGGTTTTGATTTATACTATATTACATCCCAGCAAAGTTTTATCGACTGAGGATTTAATGTTGGGGTCTCCATACAAAAGATTGCTTCATTTTCTACACTAATAGCCGACACTTAATACTGGTTTCCTTTCAGACAGCATAGATAACACAAAATGATATATTTTTCACACCATATTTATAAGAAACCGCGTGGGCTAGAAGAATGGCGATATCATAGACCAACTTGTTCCACCTTGAATTTTTTTACTCGTAATGCAAAATAACTCAAAGTAGTCACTTTTGGTATACCTACTTATTTGCATTTTATAACTACAACGTATAGTATTTTATTATATCGCTGCTACAGCTAACTTTAGGTATTGTACAAGAGCTTATAGTTTCCAAATTAGCTACCCCATTTTATGCCAGAATTTGGATTGATTGTTTTTGTAATAAATTATGTATTTATGAGAAATATTAATCCTAATTTATTTGTACTATGTCGAGTACAAATAAAGTTTATACATTTGTCTCGTATATAAATCAATATTTGAGGTAATTACCTAGTATCTATCTTTATTCTTATGGTCATCAGTACCAACAAAGCCAAAGCAGCGGAAGGCTTCCTGCTGGAGATGCTTGGCCGGCCACGGATCTTAGGCCAGTTCACACTGGCCGAAATACAAGTCAGTATTAGTTACTTTGTTTCCATTTTTGTCCTTATGATCGTCAGTGCCGACAGAGTTGTCCAAAGCAGCGGAAGACTTCCTGCTGGAGATGCTTAGCCGGCCATGGATCTTAGGCCAGTGTACACTGGCCGAAATACAAGCCAGTATTAGTTACCTTGTATCCATTTTTGTCCTTATGATCGTAAGTGCCAACAGAAGTGTCCAAAGCAGCGGAAAACTTCCTACTGGAGATGCTTAGCCAGCCACGGATCTTAGGCCGGTTCACATTGGCCGAAACACAAGTCTGTATTAGTTACCTTGTATCCATCTTTGTCCCTATGATCGTCAGTTCCGTCAGAGTTATCCAAAGCAGCGAAAGACTTCCTGCTGGTGATGCTTGGCTGGTCACGGATCTTAGGCCGGTTTACACTGGCAGAAACACAAGTCAGTATAGTTACCTTGTATCCATCCTTGTCCTTATGATCGTCAGTGCCAACAGAGTTGTCCAAAGCAGCGGAAGACTTCCTGCTGGCGATGCTTGGCCGGCCACGGATCTTAGGCCGGTTTACACTGGCCGATATGATCTGGTCAGTGGATCTGGAGACACTGGTCGTCACTGATGTCACTTTGGTGGGCTTGCGGAGTCTTCTTCGAACATCTGCAGAGATATATAAAGTTTAAATTTTTGATCTTAATTTCGTACATTTTGGTCAAGTTTTTTTCTGCATAGAATAACGGGATAGGCTTGGTCTTCACCTCACCTGATGCCAAATGACGATAAGGCTGAAGGTGGAAGCGCACAACACTGAAGGGGGAATCCTTATCAATGAGGAACTGGCTATATTACTTCAAACTGCCGGAACAACAACAATTTTTAATTTTTTTTATGGCATCAGACTTAGGTAAGATGGTGATAACTATCCAGGCGGACTTGAAATAACCCCTACCACCAACAAAACCGAGTACAAATTGTATCCCCCTCCCCTGGGAATCAAACCCGGGACCTCTGCGTCTTACACGGGTGGGCGAACCACTAGACCACAGAGGTTTTTCAGATTTTCTGCGAAAAGCTACTATCATCCAAAAATATATGTATGTACATTATCAAACATTTAAATTTTGAGTTACTTCGTAGCATAGTATTAAATGTTTCAATATTGTTGATTTAAGATACCTAAAATACCAATAATTGCTTTCTGTTATAGTGGTTGATTTCAATGAATAGTATACGCGGAAATGAGAAGGAAAAACCGAAATCGGTTTATCTACAACTGAACATAAAATTAAGCGTTTCTGTACCTTTACAAATGTATCGAAACACAATATATTTACCAAACACTACACGACCACTATTTTCCAATCTGTTCCAAGTAATAAAATCCTTGCACACTCTGAATTTCAAAGGCTCATGAGGGACGCGTTGTAACTAATAGCTTGTGTCGATATTTATACAAAAAGTAACCTTATTCCGTTTACAGATAGTCTAAATTAGATATGGTAGCTCTGTAAGGGTATTTTTGAAATAATGGCTAAGGAAGAAATTGTTTTAATGGGTACTCCTAAAGGTAAACTGAGTGTTTCGTTTTTGTTGTCTTCACGTGTTACAGAAAATAATAAAAAACCGGCCAAGTGCGTGTCGGGCCACGCGCCGTAGGGTTCCGTAGTTACCTTATACTATACCATATTTAATACCACCTATCATTTTTCGTCTGCAAAAATAACTTTGTTTTTCACAGTGTTGGTATGAATGACAAAGTTATATTTGCGTTTTTGGAAAATGTGCTATATCTCGAAAACCAATTACTATATCTCGTTCAAACCAATTTTTGAAAATTTGTTGAAAGTGTTTATTAAGATCTACAGCATATATTTTTTTTAGATTTTTCACTCTTTTATTTCAAAAATTAAAGGGGGGAGACACACATTTTACCACTTTGGTGTATATCTTTCAAACGGTTGACTATGAGAAAAAGTTGTCTTAGAAACCTCAATGTCATTTTTAAAGACCTATCTATAGACACCCAACACGTGTTGGTTTGAAGAAAAAATTTTTTTTCAGTATCCGTTCCATGTATGGGGAGCCCCCCGTTAATCTTTTATTTTTCTTATTTTTTCGTTAAGCGGTTAACAGAATACATCTACCTACCAAGTTTAAACTGTGTAGTCTTAATACTTTCGGAATAAAGTGGCTGTGACATACGGACAGACAGACAGACAGACATGACGAATCTATAAGAGTTCCGTTTTTTGCCATTTAGGCTACGGAACCCTAAAAAGGAACAAATTAAACAAATTAACGTTTTTAAAATTACAAAAGCTTAGTGAATAGTTTTGTGTTGGATTTTTTGGTCAAATACTCGTATTTGTTACTATCATTCTCCCGCACTTTTCAGCGTGAATTCCAATTTAAGGGTCGAATTTTCAAAAATACTTTCTAAGGAAATCTAATTCAAAATATCAAGACATAGTCCCAAATATTTTAAGGCTATACGCAAAGCCATGTTAGTCAGTTTGTCCTTTTAATAGATAGAATATCTTTAAACTTTATGTCATGAAACAAAGTATAGTATACAACGTGTTACAAAATAACCTCTAATGCCGAATATGGTAAATAGGGACCATCAAACTGAATAACTTTTACTATGGGACCAACGCTGAAATCGCGAAAAAATATCAGCTGTTTCATTCATTATAATATTTTCGTTATTAATTTTTGTATGAAACAGTTGATTTTTTTCGTGATTTCAGAGTTTGTCCCGTAGTAAAAGTTGTTCATTTTGATGGTAACACGTAGTATAGATATTATTTGTCAGATATCTTCAATTCCTGATCGTGTTTGACAGATTTCAGACTTACGAAAATGCCGTGTTAGCCTTTTTCAGCTCAAATAAATTGTCGAATTACGTGCAATAAATCTCTACGCTGCCCAAATACATCACAGATCCTCCATATATTCCGGTTCGGTGAAAAAACAATACAGATATTTACAAAGGCTTTGAAGAATATCCTTTTTATTCAACTGTAACGGATATTTCGTTTTATAAATATCGGAATACTTCAATATTATTGTTGAAATTCATTTTAATTAAATGTGACGTCCGGAAGATAACGCCAACTCTTCACACTTGACACCAGCCAATTTCAGTGTTCTCAATGATCTAGGACACTTTCGTCAGATTCCTTTTTCGTCAGAAAAAAATATAGGCTGTTTTTCTCCTGACGAAAACGGAATTCCTCTTTGGTCAGAAAAAACTTTGTTTTTTTATATTTTTTTTTTAATAAAACTTTGTTTTGTTAATTATTTTTTTTCCTCTTTTGACTTTGGAGAAAAGACCCCTTAGGGTCACGTGGTCATCTTCCTAATGTTGTCTTCTTCCCAAAGTTTTCACTTTCCTAAGTGGTCACTATATTTTCTTCTTCTTATGTCGTCACCTTCCTAAGTCGTCACTTTCTGAGAATTTAACGACCGGACTTAAACAATTATTTTTGTTAGTAAAGTTAATCTCCTCTAAATCTATGCTACCCTGGTACTTTGGTAATGTAATTTAAGAACAAAATACAAAAAGTGATTTAATGAATTTATAGAATTTAACAGCTATAAAGTAATATAAGTTTCGGTGGTAGTAAGCTAGCCTTTGAGGGATGCGAGCGAAAAAACGGCCTTAATTTTTTTCTGACGAAAGCGGAATCTGACTAAAACTCCGTTTTCGTCAGAAAACAAACAGTCTATATTGTGTTCTGACGAAAAAGAATCTGACGAAAGTGTCCTAGATCTCCTCAATGCTGGGGCACAGGCCTTCCTTATGGGTGGATAATTAGGATGGGCCAGAATCCACCACGCAAGCACAATGCGGAGTGGTAAGTGTTAACGACTGCAAATGCAGCCGGAACCAGCGTTAACGTGCTTTCGAAGCACGGAGGAACTCGAGATAATACATTTTTGGTCACCCATTCCATGATCGACCCTTGCGAAAGTTGCTTAACCCCCGCAATCACAGGGTCGGGCGCTAAAGAACTGCGCCACTGAGCTCCTCTTTTCTACTCTCGTGTCTTAAAAGGTGACTGGCATACTGGGCAACAATGAGTTTATGCCCAAACAAATGACTTTTCTTTCTTTAAAGCTACAAAAATATTTCTGCCTTATTTTCAGGGCCCTATTAGACCAAGCTCCAAATAAACTGTTTCACCACCACCATACCTCGGAGCACATTGGGTTCACCATTTGCGATAGAATTAGGACAGCTCTACCGCAACCACTATCACACTGCGTAGAGACTCCCCTTATGAAACCTTATCTCACAAGGTGGAAGCTCAGAAATGTGTTGCAGTAATAGATATTACTTAGGAACACTGAATTTTAGCCATCGCATATCCTGGATGGATCCTTTCGATGGGTAAACATTTCGATCTTCCACCTAATGGTGTAATTATCGGTCAAAAAACGAAAAAAAATATGTTATTCCAGGATATGCGACTGCAACCCACTAAAATCCAGTGTTCCTAAGTAATATCTAATTACTGCAACACATTTCTGAGCTCTATTTTATTCTATTTTTGAAAAAAAAAAGCATTAACTTATTTTGAATTTATTCGACATTTATACAATGCGCCTAAAATGCTCAGGCATAAACCCATATTATGATGATAATTATGATGTTATTATTTGGGTAATAGAAAAATTGTTATAACTTACTTGTAGAGTCTGATGTGGGTGCTATAACTGCTATTATAAGAAGAAAGGTGAGGCTCCACCGGAGTAATGTCGGTGGCCACTGTAACAATAAAAAAAAATACTTTACAGACAATACAGTTTGGTTAAACAACTCTTAGGTCGCATTACTGCATACAAGTTGAATGTAAGAAATAATAAGTTTATTTAAAAGTTAATTTAAGGCTTTTACTCATCATTATTGTCGGCGCGGTACAACAAATTCTGTACACTTTGTACGCGCCGAATTGATGTTGCGCCGTCAAATTAGTAACGCTCAAAGACTTCTATGTTGTGTAACGCTCTATTGAAATATCGGCGTCCTTTCGGTAAATTTTCGGTACCGCATATACCAAGCATGCTGATTTCGTACCGATGCTGCGCTAACAAATGAGTAAAGGGTCTAAGTTAACATAAATATTACAAAATAAAATTTTCCAAAACTTGCTTGTGTAAAATTGTTGTATTAGTGCCTCACCAAACAAAAGACTATCGTAATTCATTAAAAACTCTACGATTAATTAAATAGAGGTTATTTAACGCAAGTATGCAACCTACATGGTTACGTTATGATTTATTATGTTATTGACGTGAGACTAAGCTCTGTGTTATCCATAGAAATAGAATGTCAAAGAACAACAATGTCAATAAACAGGTGATCCGAAAACGAATGCATACATTTTATATGAGATACGTAAAATATGACTTAGATTCATAAAATATGACTATATATGGCAAAGGAAATTAATAAACTATGTTCCATACTGTTTTCTTCGTCGATAAACGAATAAATGTAGCGAAATTTGGTTTTAGAGAAATGTGTGGCAATATTTTATTTACCTGTGAAAAGTGTGATTACTTGGATTATTTCTTTTTGTAACATCACAATTAGTTAGATCACAAGACACAATGACTCCAAGATACCTCTATTTTAAATTCTAATTAAGATTAAAAAATATTTTAAACAAACTGTGATTGTTCATTTGCTAGGCGGGACGCTAGGGGCTCTTACTGTAAAAAATGTTGGCACATGTCACTTGATCCTTTGTCTCTTTTTTACATAGACCGTGTCCGTATGATGTTAACTTCTCTTTTTCACGCTTTGTTGGTCTTCTTGAGCGCAGCGAAAATTTTCTATGTCTATGGTGTTATCAATAAAAATAATAGCGGTACAGAATCGTAGCCCGCCGGCAGGTAAAATGCAAAAGTCAGTTTATTTGTTTATTACGCTTTAAATACATACATACACGTTGTCAGGGGTACAGAAATTAATTGAAGAAAAAACTATATTCCCGAGGGATAGAAAAATAAGTCTTCACGCTGACAAAGTTGCGGCCGGCTGCTAGTTTCATACGTTTTGAGTTCAATTAGGCATTAAAAAGCTTACTTAACCCATATTTTGCAGTTTATAATCAATTATATCAAATTCCGAAAGAATGTTTATAGCAAATTCATATTATGAAATAATCTATTTTCATTTCAGCATGAAATTCATAAGATCACCTAGATTGAAGTCACAGATTATGCAACACCATATGATAGCTTAGATCCTGATAGAGGATGTTCGGTTATTAGAACGGTCTTATCTTAATGCAATATCGATTTGCACTTGACATGCGAAAATGGATTTGCTTGCATCGTCAATAAATTATTCGGAAATTGTGGTTTTGACACAGAATAGATTATTGATTAGAGAAGAGTTTCACTGACTAGGTACACAGGATATTGAGTTTAATAAGTATCAAGATAATTATTATTTTAGAAAAAGCGACTAGTGACTTGGTAGCATTTGGTTAGTGCAGTGGGCCGGAATCTCTAATATTTTTTCTTATAATTTCTTATATTTTCGTATAATAATTATCTTATTAAAAAAATAGCATTTTAGGCATTCACAATGCATAAAATCTAAAAATACAATAATTTAAAAAGTATGTTTTTACAAATAAAATAAATATAAACTAAGTGTAAATGTCTTATTGCTTGATTGCCTTTTACCCATCTTAACTTTCATAATCAATCACTCTTTGTCTTCAGGCACCTTCCCTACGTCATGGCGCAAAGCCATCGCTATTCCTTTACCCAAAACCTCTAACCCTAATTCCCTTAATCACTACCGACCAATCTCCATTCTCCCTTTTCTCTCTAAAATCCTTGAAGCTGCCGTTCACAAACAGCTTTCTTCCTATGTCCTCTCCAATAATCTTCTTAATGCTTTCCAGTCTGGATTCCGATCTGGACACAGCACGACTACAGCTCTCATTAAGGTATTGGAGGACATTCGGAGTGGTTTGAGGCCTCACGACTGACTGTGTTAGTCTTAATTGATTTCTCTAACGCTTTTAACGCAGTCGATCATGAAATTCTTCTTGCCATGCTCTCCCGATACTTATCTTCTTCAGCTCAGTCATGGATTTCCTCATATCTTCGCGGGCGCAAGCAAGCAGTGCGTGTCGATCGGACTACGTCCGACTGGTGCGATTTGCAAGCTGGTGTCCCGCAAGGCGGTATTCTCTCTCCCCTTCTCTTCTCTTTGTTTATCAATTCCCTTACTGCTGATTTAACCTCTTCTTTCCATCTGTATGCCGATGATTTGCAACTATATGCTCAGAATACTGTTGATAGTTTAAACGAAACCATTGCTTTACTCAACCGCGATCTCGAAAGCATTTCTCAGTGGTCGTCTAATTATGGCATATCTGTTAATTCTGGCAAATGTCAAGCAATAATTGTTGGCAGTTCTCGTAAGTTGTCGCGTTTAAACACGAATGATATTGCCCAAATAAAATATAATACCGATGTAATTCCATACTCGCATCAAGTGAAGGACCTTGGTCTAACAATCGACGAAAGTCTCTCTTGGAAAGAACATATCGATCAAGTTTCCTTAAAAGTTACAAATGCGCTTAGGTCTCTCTACAGGTTTAAATACTTTCTCCCATCCAGCACCAAGATTGCGCTCATACAGGCTCTGGTTTTACCAATTATCGATTACGCTGATGTTTGCAGCTCTAACCTCAACCAGAACCTTCTCAATAAGTTGGATCGACTTCTTAATAATTGCATTCGTTTCATATATGGACTACGTAAATACGACCATATCTCTCAGTATCGTCAGCAACTCAAATGGCTTCCTATTCGTGAGCGTAGGAACCTGAGAGTTGTTTGTACGCTTTTCAATATCTTATTCGATCTACATACCCCGGAATACTTGAAATCTAGATTTCAGTTTCTGGGTGACTCTCATCTACGTGACCTTCGTTCTAGTAGCAACCTTCTCTTGCTATTTCCTATCCATTCTTCTGGCTTCGTCTCCGACTCATTCACCCTCTCGGCTATACGACTCTGGAACGCTTTACCCATGAATATCCGAAGTGCCTCCAGTAAGTTCATATTCAAAAGACTGGTTCGTGAACACTACTTGAGTTCTCTACTTTAAGTTCACCAAATCTGACCTATGCTATACTTTCTTATGTGTATGTAGTATATAAGTATATTATTATATTATATTCATATATATAATTTTATAGTAATTAGGAATGTTTATGTATGTATTGCTATGTTTGTTTATATTGTTTTTGCCGCCACGATTTCTTTCTTTAACACCCTTTCCGGTCGACTGTTAGAGAATGCCTTAAGGCATTAAGTCCGCCAATTGTATTTTCTTATGCAATAAAGTTTAAATAATAAAAATAAAAAAAATAATAATAATAATAGTTTATTTATTAGATCACAAACATGATCACATTATATGAATCTCTGCGGTCTGTTGTAGTGTTATTCCGTTTATTACAACGGTGGTAATCCTGTCTACTGTACCAAGAGACTCGGGTTTAAATTCCTGAAATAAGTTTGTGTGATGAGTTTGGCCCTGAGTATTATCTATTCTATCCATTTTGTAGAAAGTTAGACACCAGTGGCGAGGGTCGTAATAAGATGATTCCCATCGGATTAACTTTAAGAAATCCTACACCACCGATCCATTATGCAAATCATAACATTTTTGTAAAACGTTTTACATTCGCCATAACTCTGATGCGGGTATAAACAAATTAAATCATAACAACATGAGTTACAATGTATTTAAAGCTACTTACCTAAGATTACTCGTATTTCACTGATAAGTTGAGAGTTTATTCTTGAAAATAAAAACATAAGATGTTTCTTTAATGTTTCTTACATAAAACTTCCAAACAACCTAATAACTTTCTCCGCAATAAAAAAGAAACATTATCATGAAAAATATTTATCCACATTTTACAAGAGGCTTTAGCGATTTTCCATTCTCCCTTCCGAGCCATTTTCATAATAGCCCGCCCTTGAGTAGGAATTACCGGAATCTACCGGATTCTACCGGCAAATAGCGGTTCCGACTAGATAGTACCGGTTGAAAAAATGTCCGGATTTACGCGGCCTACCCGCGAACGGGACATTTTTAAACGTCAGCTAAATTAAAAAAAGATTGCTGGAATCCAATTTAGAGAGTGAAAAAAAGGTGAAAAATACAAGGGGAGAGTATTGATGAAATTATTTTTTTACATTACAGCTAGGTATACCAATAAGGTAATAATAAGCTTAATGTCTTATTTATAATTAAAATTGACATAAATCCCTACTATCCTTACTTAATATATAATATAATATTATAAATGCGAAAGTCCGTTTGTTTGTTTGTTTGTTACGCATTCACGTCCTAACTACTGAACCGATCAGAGACGGACATAGGGTACTTTTTATCCAGAAAAAACGCACAGTTCCCGAGGGATAGCAAAAAAACTGTCCACGCAGACGAAGTCGCGGGCGGCCGCTAGTCCTTACTAATATTATAAATGCAAAAGTCCGTTTGTTTGTTTGTTACGCCTTCACGTCTTAACTATTGCACCGATCATCATGAAATTTTGAATAGACATTGTAAGAGATACAGAAAAGGACATAGAGTACCTTTCATTCAGAAAAAACATACAGTTCCCGAGGGTTAGCAAAAAAACTGTCCACGCAGACGAAGTCGCGGGCGGTCACTAGTTAACTAATAAAAACTAAAATGAACTGTATAGAAAAAAAAAAATTTCTGTTAAAATCCAAACTTCAAACAGAAATGAAAAAGGATAAAGTTACTTTCAATAGCTTTTCACAATAACAACGATAAAACACAGTTTTGCCAAAAAACGAAACGAATAGTTGATTTTAATTTAAAGTGAATAAAGTTACAATTTTTACGTAAAAATAACAATTTTGATTTTGCAACTGTTTTAACTTCGTCGACAATTTGGCATAAATAAAGTACGAGTGAGTTTGAATGAGTGGATTTAGTACTTTTTGCCAAACTGCAGTAGTTGCTATGTTTCGAAACTTTTTGGGCTTCTAAGGCTATAAACAACAGAGTAGAAACTATAAGCGCTATCGCACACGGGCAACTTTTGTCTCCGCAACTTTTTTGTCTCTCACGTGATTTGTATGAAAAGTTGCAGACGACCGTGTCGCTTCGTGTGCGCGCTTCCATATAAACCCGTGGACTTGATGTGAGAGACAAAACAGTTGCTGGGAGACTAAGTTGCCTGTGTGCGATAGCGCTTATTATCAATATCATCATTTATTCGTTATATCGTTATTCGTTAATCCATTATATTTTTTATTCAAACATGCCTTAAAAGCTAACAAATGTCTCCATTCAAAGCGCACAATATGCTTAAGCGCTATCGCACACGGGCAACTTTTGTCTCCGCAACTTTTTTATCTCTCACGTGATTTGTATGAAAAGTTGCAGACGACCGTGTCGCTTCGTGTGCGCGCTTCCATATAAACCCGTGGACTTGATGTGAGAGACAAAACAGTTGCTGGGAGACTAAGTTGCCTGTATGCGATAGCGCTAAATAGCCATCTAATATTTATGTCAATCAAATAATAAAAAATAATGTCAATAAAATCACTGTCAGAAAGTCTTAACAATTATAAAATGTCTAAATACCCAATAAAAGGTCAAACTAATAAAATAAATGTCAGAGTACAATAATAACACATAAAAAATAAAGGGGATGGAAACTGAGGAACTAACGGCGCCACAAGCGGTTGTACCAATACATTTGATTGGTTGTTTTAAATATCAAATGTCATTTGTGGCATATTTAAACTAATCAAAGTATTGATAGCGGTTAGATCGCCGCTGGCGCCATCTGCGATTAGCTTTGCGTTGCCAACCCCAATAGTGAAGTAAAAATATCACTCAATATGCAATTTCATATTTTTAGTCAGTTAATTTTTTTGTAAACGTATTATAGAGGGTGGGTGTATAATTTTGGTACTACCTCTATGTTATTATTTACCTCTTACATCATAGTTAAATATATCGCATTGGACTGTCATATCTACGATAGTCCAATGCGATTAATTTAACTATTAGTGTAGGAAATTATGCGATCTTTTGTAGAGAGACCCCAACATTAAATCCTCAGTCGATGAAACTTTGTAGGGATGTAATATAGTATGAACCAAAACCTATGTACAATAATCCAAAAAACAAAAAAAAAAAAAACGATTTGGATAATTTAAAAAATATGTTTCATTTATAATACTTTATCATACTGTAAAATTTCGTCTACTGAGGATTTACTGTGGGGTCCACTACCTTCCTTTCCTACACTATAATGTGCAACAGAAGCGACCAACTTCAGAACACTTGCGGTACAAAACGATGTAATTTACTCTAATTACGATTTAAATCTGTAAAATTGACTTTTTGCCATACATTCTCGCATAGACATAGAAAAATTTTCGCTGCATTCTCGAATGTAGTTGCCGCGTATCACTGTCTATTGTCAAATTAATTGGTTAGGGATCACAATGATTTATTATTAGCTCTCGTTCTTAACCTTGAGATTTAATTTAAGTCTTAGCTTTGGAGTAAGGTTCCGGTTCAGTAGTTTCTGGTTCCGTTATGCCATCAGAATATACAATAATTGATAAAATGTGGATATGAATTTAATATGGAAACTATTATTATCGAACGGATACGCTGGAATATTATGAATTTAGCAAAAACCATTTAATAATTCGTCCACAGTTCACTATCCCAATTAGGCTAAGTTAACAAAGCTTAGAGGCGTTCTGGAAAGTTTGTTAAGCTAGTAACCCACGATTAAACATTACATAAATGCACTTTAGTGTACTTGTGTTTGTAAAGCATGGATAACTTACTGGATCTTGGTATCAAACATTTTGGACGTACTTTGGTGTACAACGTAAGTAAGTTGGCTGCCCTAAACCAAATCATTCCAGACAAATTTTACGGGAGAGCTTAAAAAACTTACTTAGTGTTTTTATTTAAAAAAAAATATAGTTCTGAACACTAAAATGTTGAATCATTGGTATTTAAAGGAAAATATGCCTGTAAAAAAAATTCATGTTCTGCTTAGAAATTTTTATCGATTTGTCAATAATATTCTACGCTAGAAACAAGTAACTTGAGATTCTCTATTATACTTACTTTAGTAATATTATTGCAAATGATGAAATACAAAATGGAACCAAATACCTATCAAAGATTAAACTATATTGTATTATAATGTGGTTTTGCACCCACGGAGATACTTGAATACAAATAAAATATTAATAATGTTAATATTTATATGCACAATGCAATTTTTAAGTTCGCTGTAAGTGCAAAAATAGATAGGTTTGGCATTCATCCAGTGATACACTCGGTATTTAATATGTTACGATAACCGCTTTTTATTAAGCCATTCATAAAAATATCTGCCACCCTTATTTCATTAACAAAAAAAACAAAAACATTGTGGACTGGGCTTTATTTAGCGGGTGCAAACAAGGACAATGCTGCAGGCTGTTTTAATTTAAAATCACTATTTTATCCCGCGCAATAAGGGAAGTACAGATTACAAAAAAACGGATGTTAGCAGGAAATAATGGAAAGTTGATATACATTGGAATAAATCTGACGGCTATCTGCCGAACAAATAAATGAAAAAAAGTTTATACTTAGAATAACTAAAAGTTTGTTTAGAAATATGACGCTTTGAGACGTTAAACGTAAAGAATAAATATTGAGAGAAAATCATCATCATCATCATCATATCAGCCGCACGACACCCACTGCTGGGTATAGGCCTCCCCTAAGGATCTCCACGACGATCGGTCCTGCGCTGCCCGCATCCAGTGGCTTCCCGCGACCTTCACCAGATCGTCGGTCCACCTTGTCGGGGGCCTACCCACGGAGCGTCGTCCGGTGCGCGGTCGCCATTCCAGAACCTTTCCGCCCCAACGGCCATCAGTTCTTCTCGCTATGTGTCCTGCCCATTGCCACTTCAGCTGAGCAATCCTTCGAGCGATGTCGGTTACTTTAGTTCTCCTGCGGATCTCCTCGTTTCTGATTTGATCACGCAGGGAAACGCCGAGCATGGCTCTCTCCATTGCACGCTGGCTGACCTTGAGCCTCCTTATGAGACCCATAGTTAGCGACCACGTTTCACTGCCATAAGTCATCACTGGCAACACACACTGTTCATAGACTAGAGAGAAAATATTGCTAAGCAATATTTTTGGCTATTTTTAGGTCTCTTCGTTTATTTGTACGACAGTATTTTATTTTTATTCACAACGGGATAGCGCTTGGCCTTCATCTCACCTGATGTTAAGGGTGGAAGCTCATTACTGAGGAACTGGCTATCTTACCTCGAACTGCCGGAACACAACAATTTCTAAATTGTTGTTATGGCGTCAGACTTAAGTAAGATGGTGGTAACTAGCCAGGCGGACTTGAAATAAGCCCTACCACCAACCAAACCGAGTACAAATTGTACCCCCTCTGGGAATTGAACCCTGGGACCCTGCGTCTTACACCGGTGGGCGAACCACTAGACCAAAGAGGCGGTTAAAGTATGAGTTTATTGTTTTTGCTTTTTTTGTATCGTCTCATCAATGTTTTCGCATAGACGAGTACAAAACCACAGTATAGATATTAGTAACAAACTAATATATATACAAGACAGAGACAAAACATAGACGTGTGTTTCTTGGAGTATAAATAAAATTTGAAAATAGAGATGATGGTTGTTGGGATAAAATAAAAAAATCATTTAATTTGCGTACAGTACGGAGACAAATATTATCATAACCTGCATTTCGCGAGACAGGGTAATTTATTAAAGGTCCGTGATGACATACTGTGCATACAAAATATAGGATATATCAAAAAGTTATTTCATCCGGTTATATTCGTATATTTCGGTAAATGTACAATTATTTTCTTAGTTTATATTTTTTCCGTCTTATTCAACCACAACGACCTGTGTCCCATGATATAAATGAAGGTAATTTTGTTAAATTATTGTGTACGTCGACGGAGGAGCCGGATCATGACAGTTAAATATCTTGTTCTATATTATTAAATATGATAATGTTAATATTTTTTTCACTCATGCACATTTTACTACTTTTTAAATTATTATTTTTTTGTAAAAAGTAATAAAAAAGTACTCTAGACTCTCATATCAATTTGACGCTGACGCTAGGTAGTAATTTGGTGATTGTTATGAAAATATTTTTCACATACATTATACCCTTTATTCAAAATTTCTACCGTATTCTCTTCAGCATTCCTATAAAAAAAGATGTAAAAATTACATAAGTTTGTCTATTTTTAGCATCAACTATTCCAGACGCAACATTAGTATGTAGATTGCGACTAGTTGTCTAGTAACTGAGCTACAAACATAACAGTACGCTGCTGGTCATAGCAAGGCCAAATGAAAGGAAAGGAGCGCGCGCAAAAACTACGTGCACAGAGCACCTACACGTAGAGACTAATGTTAATTGTGTTGTTTGCTCAAAATAAAAAAATAATAATATACAGATTTCACGCTGCACGCAACTATCAGAGTACATTGTAGTAGAACATCAAAAATAAATAGTTCAATTAATAGTATCCAGTTCATCCATCTGCTCGTCCATTGAAATCGGTTTTTTTTTATTGAATCACTACAATACTTTGAAATAACAATTACATCAAAATATCAATAAAACTGTAGTTCGTAGCTATTATGGCTCATTTAGTTTGAATAATATATATTTCTGATACGAATAGTTTTTTTTTAATTTCCTCTTGTTGTTATTAAGTTTATCAATACTCAATTCTCCATAAGCTAGTCAATGGTAATATAAATTGTCCCCAACTGCTAAAAAAACTAACTTTCAATATCACTCGCAAGCTACCTCGTTTATCTAGATATTCATTGTTCTCTCCTAAGCGTTTCAAAACTAACCTAGGCCTTAACTCTCCTCTTTATAGGTTACAGTCGCAGTATAATACTGTTAGTAAAAATAAGGTGGTGGATTTATTTAAGTTACGATTACCTGCATTTAAAAAGGAATTATTAATGTCACTTGGCACTTAAAGTGTCGCACAAATCTCCATTGTTTTGTTTTTTTTTCATTCTGTTTTCTTTACAATCATTAAAATAATATTAGTAATTTAGGTAAGTAAGTATAATTAATTTAACTTAGGGGATGCTTCCTGCTCCCAAACGATTCTGATTCAGTTAATGCTTTCCGTGGCAGCCTATAATTAAGTCAACACCATGTATAATCATTAAACATGTAATGTACTTTTTAGCATGTAAGGGTGTATGTACTTGTTGGTTGTCCAAATAAATAAAATAAAATAAAAAAATACGAGAAGGAAATTGTTTATCATAATATAACTGTTTTTATAGTAAAAATATATATTGTTCTGAAAATTTCATTTAAAATCTATTTGTCAATTAAATTAAACTATCCAATTGATCGATCTATAAAAGCAATATTTTCTCGCAATATTTAAACTTGTTTATTCTCACATCGCTTTTAATCAGGAATAATTGTGCAACTTCCTAGATGTTTGCAATGAATCACTTTCCTAAAACTCGTATAACAACTCCGTTTGTCATGTGCGTAGGCGCCCGCAATCAGAGCCTGTCAAATTAACGTCACTTTATTGCAAATATGGCCGCTGTATATTATACAACAACATGATAAAATTCTGTCTATGACTCAGTGTTTTGATTCATTTTAGGAAATATCGTAGAGGTTACGCCGCTGGCTAAAAATATCAAATTGTGAGTTCCTTTGATAGTTACGTTAGAGATTGATCCCAAAAGATTTAAAAAGACTCGAGGGATTGTGTAATACAGCATTTTTTTGTGTCTTTGTCTTTTTGTTTGTGTATTGCCGCAGCTATAGATATACAGTTTATATCACACTGAAAATTATTCTGATAGATATTGGAATAACACATTCAAGGAGTAAGTCCGTCATTTTGATAATTATCTCAATAGTGTTAGGATTCTTTTTGAAGTCATGTTTTTAGATATTTACAGAAACTCTGTATTGTCAAAGTACTCTGTGTCTGGACAATAAGGTCACCCGAATTCTGATCCCAGAATATTATAAACACTCCTATTCTAAGCATATTGTAGCGATCTGTATATACCAGCTTGGAGAGCGAGAGGATTCACATATATGGTGACATTTCTGACCTTAATACATGCCATAGAGACCTATAGTGAACTTATAACATGACACTACATGGTTACACGTAAGCCTTGCTTCCTTGTTACATTGACGTTTGATCTATTTATTTGAGCAGAAAATTTTTATTTGGCATAAAGCTCTTCTATTGGGTTACTATTCAAACATTCTTCTTTTGTTAATGATTGTGATGGAAAATGACGTCACTTTAAATGCTAAAGTAATGTTTCAGTTCGACAACTCTCTATGAAAAATACAATAAGAAAAAAGCAGCACATGACGAGTGTCTTGCCGGTTCTTTATACAAGGTCTCCCGCTTAGGGTTTGCGAACCGATGGAGTAGCTTCTATGACATTCACTTGTAACAGCCTAGACTGAATACCTAAATGACTTTGAGTTTGACAATGAAAGGAATGCACCTATTACCAAGGGTATGGATACGAAAATACTTGTAACAAGTTCATTTTCCCCTGAACTGCTGTTTTCAGTAGCGAAATCACACTTTTTTTAATCTTCTACTGTTAGCAATCGAGCAATTGGTTGGAAGAAAGAATGGAAGAGTATAGTGAAGCGGCCATCACCGCTCTTTATAATAAAGTACGTTTTTGTCACCATTGTTGGGTCTATCAACTCTGTAGTGACTTTGGGTGATTGTGAAGAACATAACATGTATTTATATTCATACTTGTTAAACAGAAGACTACAAAACACTAAAATGTAAACCAAAAACTCTTCATAAAGAGAACTGAAGTAAATGATATTAACTTTTAAATGATACGAGTACAAAACACTCTAAAATTTGCCAGTTCACAGTAAAATGTGAAGTGTGTAAGACATTTGTTGGTCGGCCTTTAATTTGGAGGTTGACGGCAAGGCTCGCTCATGCTAATACATCGTTTTAATACAAGTTTCGGACTTAGTGCGTAAAAATTTTAGAACGTACGAACAATATGTATAATTTTAAAATCGCACCTTAAGTAATGACAAGGCATTTAGAACAATTCAGGCAGCTTAAACCAAAGTAGTTACATTACATAAATTATATACTTCCGAGATGATTAGAATAAAGTGTCTAACTTTATCAACTCGATTTGTTAAAGAGTAATGTTTTACAATAATTTATTCGTAATTACTATAAACACAGTGGCATTTATCTGGTAACTCTTGCCATATATGTTTCGCTCATCGAATTATATATCATAAAAACAAGTTGTTCTTGTTCAAAGGCTACAACGATTTACAGACCTTGCTTTCTTGAGGTCTGTAATTGTATCATTTGTCTTCATAAGTCTTGACACGATATATCGTTTTGTAATACCTACACAATTTAGTTCAATGTATTGTATTTTGACGGTTCAACCTTATATTATGACTGTGTTTGATTATATACATATACTCGATTTCAGAAGTAAATAAATGCTTTTATTTGGTTGGAAAACAAAAAGCCTATTTTTATATTTGCTTTGCGATTGATGGTTGGTTTTAATATTGCCTACTTACTCTTGTATATTTAGCACAATCGAAAAATAACTGAATAATAGAAACAGCAAAACCACAATTCAGGTCCACTTAAAACAAATCCGTACAGTCAGCAGACAAATTAAATTTCTTTCTGTGCCAAGATTTATTAAGCAGAAACGGTAGCTTAATTTGAAATTTAAAAGGCAACATTCCCAAATTCTCTTCGCTAACGACGTGGAACGAACATTACAGAAAAAATATCCAAAACGCTGTAGCTCGTTCAAATTTCATTAGTAGAGGGACTTCTCTGAATGCAGTCAAAGTGCAAAAACAAGCCGCGTACAAAGTAGGCCATCTGTCAAAATGTGACGCCGCCAAATTGAACTTTAGTGCAGAGGAATTGGGTCGAAAGTTGCTGAAGGCTCGTTATATTCCTATTTTTGGTGAGGTACATGCTAGGACAGATAAATTTCCAATGAGCTTCCGCCTTTTTTGTTGGACGGTGCATCCCGAAATCGTCGTATGCTAGTGATGTGAATGAATCGATATAGTTTATCGATACATTATTAATTCCAATTGATTGCATCAAAAAAGCTATTTTCCCATTTGTGCAAGAGTAGGTGTGAATTGGTAACACCACAAAAAAGAACAAAGACTAAAGCAATTCAATCATTCCAGCGAATTACAAAAAGTGCTACCAATCTTACCATGCTTACTCTATTTCAAAATTAAATTAAAATTACCATTAAATGTTACAAAGTTTATGTAATATTCTGTAACATCGTATTACATCGTATTTTACGTATTTCCCAAAAAAAAAAACCATATCTAAGACCGCGTAATACACCGTGACTAAGTAACCCATGTAAAGTATAAAGTTGATTGTGAAAAACTAACTTCTGCCTATTGCTTAGTTAATAACGTAGTTTGTTTCGCGTATAATTGGTCAAGAAATAACTCAAAACGATTTGACGAAATAATCCACACCATTATACATATTCAACAAAGAGAAATTAAATACAACTACTCAGGAAAACTCAAACACACTAATACTTATGTTATCAAAGTTAATGTTCAAAAGAATGTCATTCCTGAATTATAAAATTTAACAAAGTATAATCTTAGCAAATGCTGCAAGATATTGCAATCCTAGCGTGTTATTACTTTCCTTGATTCGACAACTTCAGAAATAAAACATAGATTTCGTCAGAATTCTGTATAAACTGGATGTCATTATTGATCCGGTACCTTATCAGTATACAAAAGAATTTAAATGAAGTGAAAATACCGAGGTTAATGGCAACGAGATAAACTATATCACTATTGCACATTTCATAACGTGCATAATTACCATTTAATTCGGCAGTTAGTAAATGGATACGGTCAGTTATCTTCCAACTAACCGCAGCGCAGATCGTTTCAGATAATAGCTAAGATTCACCGCGGTCTTTATCTTCTATTATTTAGCTAAAGATTTAATCTTTTTCAATAAAAGTTTGCCTTTTTAATAGAAAAACTCTAAATCAATTATTGGATACTATTTAAAATTTTGGTTTTTGTTAATAAAATAAATTAACATTGTTTGGAAACTTTACTTGACTACTAAAATGCACCTAAATTGCTGTTGTGAAATCTCAAATTGCGTATTTAAAATGCTGTTGAGTGGATTTAACTAGATGTTCATACGCTGCATGGCCAAACAAGTATCTGATTGCACATGTAAATAATATAATTAAAATTCGAAGTGAATATGAAAATATCTAACAATGTAAAGACAATATATGAGTTAAAAACAGTCCTTTTATTGCTATGGAAATAACATTGTTGAACTATTTCCCATTATGCTTGGTTAAGTAACTGAGTGATAACCAGTTGGCAATGGGGACCGGTTTGAGCAGTTGTAAAATTGGCTTTTGTGACAAATCTCAAATTTATTATGAGGCTGAGGCCTTCGTGTGTGTTAATCGTAGTCATTTGAAGACTTCTGAAAATTCATATGGGTTATTTTAATTAAATTGTCACCTCTTATTTCTTTAAGTTTTATCCTTACTAATATTATAAATGTGAAAGTCAGTTTGTTTCTTTGTTACACCTTCACGTCTTATCGTACACATTGTCAAGGGTACATAAAAGGACATAGTAGGGTACCTTCATCCAGAAAAAACCTACAGTTCCCGAGGGATAGTAAAAAACTGTCCACGCAGACGAAGTAGCGGGTGGCCGCTAATACCCAATATATTGGTAAATGCAAAATTTTGACAAAATAATTTATGTGTATGTCATAAGCGACATTTCCTTCCAAAGAATTTTAGTAGTTTTGACAAATCCATTTAGGATAGCACAAATAATTATACTTTTATTCTCTGTACTGACTACCTTTGAGTCAGTCTGAAAAACAACACCCTCTCAACGACTTTTTGCAAAAATTTTAAACGCTAAACACACTTTTGAGTCTCAATCTTATTACACTCTCAAAACATCTCAACCAAAAGTATAAAAACTATCGATACCATCACAATAATATATCAATTAAGGGACATCACTAGCCGACAAAACTCCAAAAGTCACAGTGGGACTGCGGGCTAGGTAATTTAAAATAAGCGCAGACCTAACATAAAGTATGCATGGGCTGTCTAATGGTCCTAGTTGTTTTGAGGTCGAATGCTTTCAGACCGAATGGACTCTGCAATATTGATGGCACGAATAATGGCAGTTAAAATTAGCGCCGGGAAATGATTCGTGTAACTCAGGAATGGGGACACATTTCTATGGTTGTATGCAGCAATGCTGTATTTTATATTAAAAACAGTGGTATTTGGGAACCCACCGGGGTTTATTTTGTATTTGGAAAGAATGACTCATTAAATACTTGCATATCTGTTGAGCCTAAAATCCTGGGTTGAAATTCAAATTATGATGATCGCATTTGTTGCACATTTAGTGTAGGAAATGAAGCGATCTGTATGGAGACCCCAACATTAAATCCTCAGTCGATGAAACTTTGCAGGGATGTAATATAGTATGAACCAAAACCTATGCACAAATATCCAAAAACAAAAAAAAACGATTTGGATAATTAAAAAGATATGTTTCATTTATGATATTTTATCATACTGTAAAGTTTCGTCTACTGAGGATTTACTGTGGGGTCCTCTACATTTCTTTCCTACACTAATTCTAAAACATTTATAGTCCTTTTTATTTTTTACATTTTTCTGTTCATTTTTAGGGTTCCGTACCCAAAGGGTAAAATCGGGACCCTATTACGAAGACTCCGCTGTCCGTCTGTCTGTATGTCTGTCTGTCTGTCGGTCACCAGGCTGTATCTCATGAACCGTTATAGCTAGACAGTTGAACTTTTCACAGATGATGTATTTCTGTTGCCGCTATAACAATAAAACTAAAAACAGAATAAAACAAATATTTAAGGGGGGCTCCCATACAACAAACGTGATTGTTTGCCGTTTTTTGGTACCCTTCGTGCGCGAGTCCGACTCGCACTTGGCCGGTTTTTGTTTACAAACATGATTGGTGTGACTTATCCGGAATACTTGTGCGTAACACTTTTAATTCAACGAACGTTGATGAAAGTCTATTCAGTAAAACATTTTTATGGACGAACGCACAACAATAAAATTATCAATTTACAGAAATAAAAATGTTGACGAGTTTTGTGAAACAAACATTTCACAAAGCTATCAAATATTTTTTTATTCGGTAACTAAAAACCTTTTTTATTTCGTGATTCCATGATCGAGTGTGCGTTTAAACCGTGAAATATTGTTGTCGTTTTAAAAATAAAATAGAACGGCCAACCTCAAAAAAGTCTTGCTACAAAGAAAGAAACTAAGTTTTTTCGTTGATGTTTCTATTCTATCTCTGTTAGAAATGCGTGTCAGTTGAAGCACGACATAATAATTTGTAGAGCATTGAATCATAGTGCCCATAGTAGGTCAAGAAACTTGTATGAAGACCCACAGAACCAGTTTTGAGGCGACGTATTGTGGCAGATGATTCCACATCGCGCTCATTTTAAATAATGTAAGCAGGATTATAAATAATAAAGAATAATTTTGTAAAAATCCAAATATTTTTGAGGACTTTCCTTTACAGTATATCGGAGTGTAATTCTACATCAGTTGTAAATATTGTTTTGGGAGAAGATGTAAAGTTATAATTTATACCCGATTACTAAAATTTTTATTTTCAACTATGAACTAAGAAGATTTTTTTAAAAGTACTCCACTTTGAAAACAATACCCACTTTAATGTAATCTCTTGCTTGACAATCAATGTGCAAAACAAAGTTTCATTATTTGCGACAAAAGGAGAAAAGTTTTTTTTTTATCAAAATTGACTGAATGCATCCAAGGAAATAATTCAGAAATTCGGTACGTCCGTGAACTGTCTGCAAAAAGTGTAGGCATTCGGAATGTTTACTGAGAAATTGACAAGTGGCACAATTATGGCAACTGGAGCGTGGCGGATTCCGTCACGCAGTAGAAGAACAAATGACGGTAGTCCAAGTAAGAGGAATAAGCGACTTGGATAGATCCTTACAGTTTGGTATTTTTTTCTACAATGGGTCAGTGCCTTGCTGAATTCAGTACATCGATATTTTGAACTTCTTCAGTATGATAGCACAGAATAATGGTAGGCCCTCACCTGATGTTAGGCCGAACGTAGAAGTTTAGTGCACTCCACTAAACCATTGAGATACTATACTAAACACTGATCACAGGGAACTAGCGATAAAATAAGTATATTTAAAAAAAATCTGTCTGAATATATACATATTATATGACTTCGTGTTGAATTCTGTGATCATTTTCTTGAAATCACAATCTAATATTTTATTGATCGTCATAAATATTCAAATGTAATTTTAATGTCAATATTAATTATCTAGTTTCAGATCGTGTTAATTATAATAAATTTTCGAAAAATCAGTTTTAGTGTGGGACATTTATGAGTAATAGTCAATTCGTCTTCTTCTTGCAATATTATTTGGTCATTGTAATTTATTCAGTTTCTAAATATCTGTATCAACAACGGCGCAGACGTCATACATAATTATGAATAATATAGATGTCAAGTATGTATGTGTCAAGATTATAATTAACGCTTTTACTGATAGTAGCAGATGAATAGATTAACAATCGTGACTCACCATCAAACTTAAATAGTTTGACATGGCATCTTAACACTTGCTACATAATTATGATTAGTATCAAGGTTAGAATAAAGAGTTTTTTTAACACAACAAAAGAGCACATTTTTGTACTTTTGACCTTAAATAACTACGCTTTGACACGAGATTTTATGAGACTTTTGAGACAACTTATAAAACGCCAAAATGAAGGTGTGTACGAGTATTCAGCTGGTTATCTCTCATTCCGAGGTGAAAATGTGAAACCCCTAATTATTTTGAGCTAAAATGTACTGTTTTTCCATTGCGTTACAGCTCTACGTTCTCTCATAACTTAGACCTCACATCTGCCGCCAAGTGTAAACATTAACTTACTCGAACGTATGCAAGAGAATATTACTGTGTACATTTCCATCTGTTCGTTTTCTTTTTTCACTTCTGTATTAAGTATATTTTTGTCATCTTCCCTGACGCCAAGATTATCATATCAACACATTTCGAAAGGGACTTTATTAATTTTATCGTTGTGATAATCTTTTAAATGATGAATGCAGAGTTATTTAAACTAGATACTAACGTTGTTTGTTATCATAGTATATATAATAATCAAAATATTAACACAAAAACAAAAAACCTTTGAAAAAATATAGATTAAACCACAACCTAATACAATTTAGATTTTAAAACATCTCATTTAGGATGATAAATCTATATAAGATGCAAGTTTTTTTAAACAAAATATGAACGTAAAAGTCATCTTTGTTACCTAGTAGAACTAATCAATAGAACTTTTAAAATGCGATGCTCTATGGTAAGTACTTATAACTTTTGCTCAATAAAAAAAGAAAATCGAAAATCGCCTTTCCATTTGAATAAACGGAAATGTACGTTTGCAGCGAGTATTTCTAAGGGTTGTGTCGTATCAGTTTGTTTATGATGGAGGAAAATGGGTTCTATCAGCCATTCCTTGTAGTGACCTAAACTATTTTGTGACGACATCACGTTAAAGGGGCACTCGTTAAAAAAATCATAGGTTTTAGAGAATTCTAGTTATTACATCTGACAGATATTTTTTAACCGACTTAAAAAAGGACGAGGAGATTATCAATTTAGTTGTGTGTTTTTTTATAAATAAAATCGGATCGGAACATGAGATGTGCCTCATATTTTCATTAAAAAAAACTGTAAAGAAAGCACTATTAAGTAATGAAACCTTGAAATTATGAAGAAATATGGATAGAAATACTATAAAAATTACTAAGCAAACAAAATTCGTTTGTTATTTGAAAGGCGCCAAAAAAGTGTCCTCTGGTTGACTTGAGAAAATAACAAAAAAAAGAAGGAATGAGTTGATCGTCATTTATTTCTTTGACATTGGTGACCACTCGATTTGTAAATCTTTTATTTAAATGTTTGCCGTGCGTGTGTCCTTAATTTTTTACACGACTGCCCAAAAATAGAAGTGCGTATTGTGTTCTGGGTTCATGTATATTAGTTTCTTTATTTCACCATAATTTCTTAATGCCTGAACAGATTTAGATATGTGAGGTGTCGTTAGATTTGAATCCTTGAGTGACAATGGCGATATTTTTTTTAAAAGACTGTATTAATATGTCGGCCTCTGACGCTATTTTGTAATTTGAAAAAAAAACATGATTTTCTTCAATTATTATAATATGTGAATCAAATGAAAGGCCTTGATGAGCATATTCTAAAACTATATAATTTGTTTCTAAATAAAATGTATGAAATTTGTATGAACGGCTGCCAAATATGAACTAAAAAGTTGAGGCTCTTTCCTGACCGAAAATGGCGCCGCGGTGAATTTTATTTAATATTGTAATTCTTATACACAATTTTAATAAAACTTCTCGTGAAATTTTTATTTTTAGACAGTATCATTACAATCCCTCGTAGTCACTGCTAGAAGTAAATAGCAAAACTGCTAAAATTTACCATTTTTGACACATTTGTTATCTACTTCTACGAATGACTGGGAATGTATTGATACCTTCTAAAAATACTATACTATGATCTTTGAACATTCCCCGAAAAATTTTATTGAAATCCTTTTTTACTAACAACTTATTCAATAAAAACCCCTGAAGGCGCCACTTTCCGTCAGGGAATGTTTTTTGGAGGGTAGTCGTATTTTTAGTACTTATTTTTTTAAATAATTTATTTTTTATAAACGGAATATTCCTGTAACTTACTTCCTCTCTAACTATGGTTGATTTGATGGCATAAAACATAATCCTCTGTACATTATTAGATTTCAAATATCATAAAGCAACAACAAAAAATTAAAAGCTTGGTGATATTTTTACTTTTTCAGCTATACAATTACCGTTATCCAACTGAGTAGGCCGTAACTTGGTACCGCAAAAGTAAAAGTGGTGTCCCTTGCGTAACACCTGTCTGTCCGTGGCTGATCGCTGCGATCGAACGCTGTACAAATTCATTGTGAACTTATCGCACCATTACATAAAATTGGATATGTGTTGTCTTAGGCCCTTAAGAACGTTAAAGAAATTGGGTTTGTCACCGAAAATCTGATAAGCGAGAGTTTTAGTGGTTAAGGTTTCCTACGAAAAGTTTGGTCAGGGGTAGCGTTGCAAGGTGTCCCGATTTGAGGGGGTCTGGGGACACGTTTTGATTTGCACCTGATCGGGACGCTAAATGTCCCTATAAAACAATAAATAGCAAAAAATAATTAATATAATGATATAGGTAACACAATGTCGGGTGAAGAATTTCAACTTTATTAATGCAGTTATAAAAACAAGGCAATCCTAAAAGCAGCATATCAAACGAAAAGTTTAAGGTATTTTAATAATAAAAAAACTTATATAAACAGCGTAAATAATTAATAGGTACATAAACTACGTTTGCTACCTATTTTGTAATTTCTACTAGTCCTGCAAGTCTGACCTTGATTTTTGATTTGTTTCGATCTACAAACCAAAATCTCGATTTGTTTTACCATCTGCCCCGATTTAAATAATTCAGACCAGTCAACATCGTTAAAAACTTTCAAAGGTTTGACACATAACTTCCGTAAAAAATAACAATATATTTCTAAATAATGTTTATTCTATTTGATTTTTGGAGAATTAGTTCTTTGGAATGATTTGTTATGAAGTCGACTTTTGTTCTCCGAACTTAAAAAACTTGTTTGATCTAACAAGAGCAATTTGTTCACTAATTAAGTTGTGCGTATAATTTCGATACACGAATATACAATATCAGAAACCGCAGCTATGTGGTCGTCGAGCTGGCAGCTCGAATTGAAACATTTCCTAAACCCGCAATATGTCGCGGTAAATATACCTTCGGACATAACCCGGTCATGAGCCTTTGTGTCAACTGGTAACCAGTTGGTCAACTTGTCTTTGGATAAGTCTGTGAAAAAAAAACAACTGCAGATATAGAACCTAAATGCGATGTATTAAATGTACCTACTTTGATTTGCTTTTACATAATGGAACAGTTTATTATTTTAATGAAATAACAGAAAAATGGGAATAGATCTATATTCTAAAGTGCCAAAATATGAAAAAAAGCCGGATACACATAAGTACATTATATGTATTGAATTATTAGATTTACACAATGCAATTTTTCTATTAAGATAGGTAATTAATGTGTTAAAAAAAATACTGAAAAAAACGACTCACCTGCACCTCAGATTGGACTCGAACCCGCACCTTTGGGATTCCGGCCTAATACATTGACCAATTATGCTACCGAGTCGTTAGTAGGAGCGGCGACAGTATTACATTATATGTACTTGATATGTGGCTGATTTAATATGAGCTTATATTTATAATTTTCATTTTCCATGAACTGCTAAAAATAGTGATTGCTGCAAAAACGTAACTGGAAATAATACGGTTTGAGTTTGAATCTACGACCTTTCTGAGCTCCAAAGGCTATGCTTTCTTTGCCATACCGGATTTCGCTAGCTAGTCGTTTAGGCACCCATTACACGGTAGGTTTTGCTGTCAGTTTAACCACAGTCACGGGCTGTGACTGACGATTAACCTACCGTGTAATATAGTGACTGATGGTTGCATGATGTGATTTGTTCTTTCTATCTGACTGATCAGTCAAACTTAATTCATGACTGATGGAATTTGACTGACGCTTGCATGACCATGTAATGGCTGCCTTAAATTATTAACTAACATTAGGTAAGTAACATTAATTGTTTGCATTACTAGAGGTTACCGATTCATTTCCAGGTAGCAACAATTTTTAAGTCCATCTGGACACTAGGCTCTTTTTTTCGTACCTATGTTTTTCATAACAAGTTTTTTAATTTTGAGAAAACCTAGTTTTAAATGTGAAAATGTATACCAAAGCATTCTTAATAAAAAAACGGAAAAGTCATAAAGAAAGTTCTATTTTATGTTATTCATAGTTTTAAGAAGTTAAAAAATATAACGAATATGTTTAAATACTTACCTAGTAACTCAAATAGAAGTCAAACCCTGTGGTTGCGTATTGTTTCGTCAAAATAAATATTATAAGAAATATTTTTTTTATCTCATAAACGTTCTTACGAAATCCTTCTTTGAGATTTTTTTTCTCTTGTGGATGCAAGATCTAAAGCTAATAACACGTTAAGCTTCAAACATTAGAACTGTTGACATTATTTATTAGTTTGGCATTATATTACGCGGTTAGCTCAAGGTTGACCAGAATTGTCGTTCGTTGATTTGATACGATTCAAATGTTGATAGGTACTGTTGTAACGAAACTAAGATTTTGCCTTTTTATAGAGTAATATAAAAAATATTTATTGAAAACTCATTAGGTGAAATTCAATTTTAAAATAAGTTTAATTGGTTGGTTGCCCTGCCAGCAATTTGCACATGATGTCAAAAATATGATACGAGAAAAAAAATCATAATTATAAATAATGCCTATAATAACGTGATTATTTAACAAAAATGGTTTCTGTTTTGGAAATAAATTAACGATGATAACAAAACTACAATCAAAGAGAATGTAGGTACCTACTAGGTATTTATTTTCCACATTAATCCACTGGGAATCCAAATTGCGACGATAGCAGATCAAAGTTTACCAGCCACTGAGGTCTGTACTCCTAGCACTAACATCTATCAATAAGAAAATCGCTCGTAGAGTAATTATTTATGGGAAATTTTATTTCGCTTTTCGGCGGTAGATGGCGCTAAATAAATTTTCCATATAAACGCCTCAATCGAATTTTCTTAGACGCGATTTTTTTTGTTTCTCGATAGCTGTTCTCGCTAGGTGAACAAAAACTATGGAACTCAATTTGCTATTCATATTATATGGTTAGAACTAATTTGTCAAGTTAATATTCTTTCATCACTGATTTAATTAGCTATAAAGATCTTGATAATCGTGACGAAAAACCGATGTTTCTAGATCATTAATAAATTTGGAATTCAACAAATTAATAAATGCTATCAAGGTCACATTTATTTTCAGATAATTTATTGTATTTATTGATTTTTGAATACTAGGTCGGTAGAGTTCTTCTACTAAATGGTTTATAAGCATTTTATATTTATTTAATATTTTATTCGTGTCATTTTGTATAAGTGAAATATAATACACTTTTCAATACCCACTTATAATTTTTTTATGAATACTTAAGGGTACCTTACCTTACCTCAACGGGTTAATATTTTAGCTTTCGACACAATCATGTGATTCAACCATAAAACTACTATCTTAAACCTTCCAATACCAAAGCAAAAACAACATAAGTTCACAACAAGTTATGGAAAGAGAATCAAGCTAAATTCTCGTTTCCTGCGAATTCATACTACTATTGTTAGCAATAGTTTTTATCAGTTAGAAATCTGTTCCGATAACTTCCTTCTTCGTACACCTATCAGCTGTTTCGCAAAAACCGGAGAAACACTGATGGATAGGGTTGCACCAACTAACAAGCATAGTTACTCAATTATGTCAACCGTATTTGTTAAGCATTTAGTGTTGTAATTATTACTAAGAACTCGTCTTGAAAGAGCACAGGTGTCTGTTTTTTCTTGTTTCGTGTGTTTGATAACATCAAAACTAATTTAGCTGAAAATTGTATGTTTTTTATTTCATTAGCATTGTGGCTTGTTTGATGGAAAATAACTTAGAAATTTGTAACACTAACACTCAATTGCACTAAACTTAAGGATCGCCTAAGTCTTTTCCTAACTACAACACGACCAAATTAAAATGGTGTCATAAACTTAACCGTCATGTAGCTGTCATTCGCCTAGTTATCTTGGTCGAGTTGTAGATAAGAAAAGACTTAGGCAATTCTTAAGTTTAGTGCAATCGGGTGTACCACTGATATTAGTTCAAATACAGGGTAATTTTGAACTTACCATCCAAATTTCGAGGATGTGTTCAGTCCATGAAACTGAACAACTTTCTCTAAGGAACACATGGTCAAATATGTAAAATAAAAATCGACTTTCCATACAAATCAAAGAGATCACGTGATCAATTTAGTATGGGATGACCAACATTTTCTGGCGAAATTCGACACATGTTTCTTAGAGAAATTTGTTTAGTTTCATGGACTGGACACATCCTTGAAATTTGGATTGTAAGTTCACAATGACCCGATATAATGTGACTCTATTGCCTTACACTTGTGATATTGATTCTGATATTAAGGAAGTATTTAATATTAAAAATAACAAAGCTCCTTCTAATACTAAAAGTAAACCAAAAAAACATAACATACTAATGTATTTGCTAATATTTACAGTATAATAAATCTGATGTAACATTCACGGAAAGATTACGTTATCCTACAAACATAAAATAGAGATCTGACAAAAGTATGCATAAATCAAAAGTTCCCACTCACTTAGTAATAAAAATACCATTACCTAAGGTCAGTGTAGACCAGTGGCATTAAAACAAAAACCTTTATTTTGACCACTGCTGCTGTCATAATAAAACTCATTATGAACGCATAATTAATTTGGTGCATTTTTCACTTACAATCTAATATCAACCCCATCGACATTAGAATAGAGATCAGTTTAGCTAGTGAAGTGGTGTTGACTTTCGACGCTGTTTTGGGTTTTGCTCAAACAGTTGAAGCAAAGGAGTTTGAACCTAATGCATTTGGTTTAACAGGTGAACTTGCAGCAAATGCTGAGGTTGTTAATGAAATAGTGTTTCCGACAGAAACAATAGCGAAGGTTGATAGATAGCCAGTTCTTAATGAAACGGGATCGGAAGTTGTTCCATATTATCTTCACGGGCGATGGAGGTGTTTGCCTCCAACTATCGGATAAGACTGTCTGGATTGTTTATTTTTCTTACAATCCATTTTCCATTTACTCGCATTTTACTAGCCATGACGGTAAAGTACGAGAATATGCTATGTGTCAACAATTGGCATATCAAAGTTAGGCGGATACTCTAAAATTCAGCTACTACTGAGATCAAATGCTATGCAAAATAGTTTTATTTAACGTCTTAAAGTGGCTACATACAGACGGAATTCCTTTACGGTATTCCGTACAAACGTAATTCCGAACGCAGCTAATCCATACAAATCTATAGACCTTACCTCCCTCACACATGCGGGATTTTTCCGTAAGGAATTTTCATACATTATCGATATTCCGTTCGATTCGATATCGGGATTCCGTCGCGTATGTGACCGGGCTTATTCAATAATTATGTAGTGTGATAATAATATTAATATCAATATTTTTATGAAAGTCATATTTTGAACAAAACCTTAACCAGATTGACAGTATAATGAAAGTATTACAAGCATCAAAATCACAAGTCATCCGAAGCTTATTTCAAGAAATCTTGGGAACGTATCGAACGTAAATCCTTAATTTACTCCCAGACGGGACCAAGGATCAAAAACATCAAACGCAGTACTTTATGATCTCGAAAATTGTGCCTTTTTGTGCATACGACACGATTTTAGAGTAAATAAAAAAAAAATTAATTTTGAAACACACAAGGAATGGAAAGGAAGGACGAGGTCTGTTCAAAAAATAAGGTGACATTAAAATTTTCTCGGATGACGTAAATAAAATTTTTGATTTTTTTAGGGCGTTGTGATTGTACTCTTGTCCCTCGCTTAATGCTGATCCATTTCCAAAGTTTAATTTGTTTTTGACAGCTAAAATAGCGCAAAAGTGTTTTTCCTCTGCGGCGATTTTTGTCTTTTCCAAAAAATGAGTCAAAGAATATGCATCTAATTTCTTTGATTGGTGAGGCGTGGTGTATTACGAGTTCCTACCACAGGGTAGTACGTTTAATAGAGAGTTATGCGCAGTTTGCGCGAAGCAATTCGCAAAAAACGACCAGGCTTGTGGAAGGATAAGAAGTAGCTTTTGTTCTACGACAATGTATCGGCTCACACATCGTTGCTTGGGCGCAATTTTTGCCCAAAAACAACTTGATGAATAAATAAATGGTTTTCGAAAAAGATCAAAAGTCACCTTATTTTTTGAACAGACTGTGTATACAACATTACATTTCACTACAAAAAAACTAATCACATGATATCAAAATTAACATAACGCAACGTCGCATGATGCCCAAAAATATTTTCAAATTGTCATATAACTGCTAAATTACGGTTCTTGACTGTCCATTAAAAGGACTTTGATCAGAAAGTTGCCAATCATCATAAAGACAATTTATGTCTACATAATTTGAATTTTACTACTGGCTAGTAGTCCTTTGTTTGACGATCAAATATGCAAATTATTTGGGCTTATTAAGTTACGGACAAAGCAGTTTATTAGCCTATGTAAACAACAATGCTCCAGTGGTTGAATGTACAAAACATCTCCTAATTCCTAGCTAAGAAGAGGAATCAATGAAAGCTTGCATATTTCGTGTAGTTTAATATTCACCTATTTCCATTGGGCCGCGTGGTGACATGGCCCATCCTCTTTATATGACTGATAGAGAAAAGTTCTGTAATTTTATCGACTGTTGTTATAAAGGTTATCTTTCATTTTTACCGACTTCAAAAGGAAGGAGGTACTCAATTCGACCCGTTTTTTGTATGTACATTGATTACTCGAAGACGGCTGGACCGATTGAAATGGTTCAAACGTTATTACATTAGGTAAATTCCCAAGGTGGTCCCATTTTTTAAAATTTTGAAATCGGTTCAGTACTTTTCAAGTAATCTTGAAAAAAGCACGAAAATAGTATGATTTTGTGTGAACTACCTCGATGATCAGTCGTATAACTTCTTTGTTTATGAACTGAATAAGATAATTATTTTTATGTTGGAAAAGGGATATCTTAAGTGTAGTTCTTTAACCGACTTAAAAAAGGAGGTTCTCAGTTTGACCCGCATGTATGTATGTTTCTCCGCGATTAACTCACGTTTGGCTGAGCCGATTTTAATTTCTACCTAAATAATATACCTACACTACCTAATACAAAAGGTACCTACACTAAAAATTAAAAAAAAATTTTTTTTTTTTAAAACAAAAAACCGACTTCAAAAAACCTACCTCTAAAAATCAAGAAATAATATTCGTAATAATAAAACACGTCGATTGAAGTCGGGTGGTGCTTTTAGAATAAAAAAAAGGGATTTGTACTCCAGCCCCACCCGACTTCAATAGACGTGTTTTATTATTACGAATATTATTGCTTGATTTTTAGAGGTAGGTTTTTTGAAGTCGGTTTTTTGTTTTTTTAAACAATTTTAACATGTGTATAAAAATTTTGCCTAAAAAATAAACTCTATGTGTTAAAATTCGTACCCAGCAAGATTGTGCAGGTCCCTCTATTGGACAACAAGTCCAAAGCTATACGTATAGTTTATAAAGTAAGTTTAAGTGAGAATTCCTCGCAGATACCATTAAAAGAAACTAAGTGGTGCTTCACCAGATAAAAGTACAAACGTAAACAAACTCAGGACGGTCAATCTAATTCTTTGGAGGCGGCAAATAATATTTATCTCCGGTTTTTCTTGTAAAAAGCCTTTCACGACCTGAGAATGTTCCTTAAAATCCTCTAATGTAAGGCCGCTCCTTGGAGTGAGCTCAGTCATTGACCCCGGCTCGGGAATAACTGTTAACTTTGACATGTTTTGAGTGGTCCAAGTTTGGGAACGTTTGGAGCATACTGCTGATGAGTGGGGAAGTCAGTTATTATGAGAACATGAAAATTAAATAGTAGCTAAGTGAGTTAAGTTATATTTACGTATGTTTAAAGCAGACTAACTGAGTAAACTTACGTTAAAATATGAAAATAATAGGCACATTACATAAATATAGATATACTAGCTTTTGGTTTTTGCGTGCTTTTGCACATTCGGGAAATGACCGGTATAAAAACTATCTTATGTTAACCCAGGTTATAAACTATCTGTGTGCCATTCCAAATCTGTTCAGCCGTTTTTACGCAATTGAGTAGCAATAACCTATCATAGAAAAAAAATTAAGATGAAAAAATAGTTTATTGCCCCAAAAAATAAATCCTACTTACATTCTTGATTTACTTATTTAAAAAATGAGCCACAGTAAAAGGTAGTGGCTCAGCTTATGCTGAAAAGGGGGGCTAATTGTAAAATCTATCGTAATCGCTTTCGTTTGACAGATGGATGTGACACATTGCTGCATTTCATTGGTAAGTTTTTATTTGTGTCAAAAAGAAGCTTCAATGTGTTACATCCTGAAAGCAATTGCGATAGATTTTTAAATTAGACAATAGAAAGGCAGGATTACGCACTGCTCCGCGCTCACTGTAACTGCCTGTAATATTGCTATCATTATATTTGAAACCTTATGTTTTGAATTTTTTGGTTCATCGGTTTTTAGGGTTCCGTACCCAAAAGGTAAAAACGGGACCCTATTACTAAGACTCCGCTGTCCATCTGTCTGTCTGTCTGTCTGTCTGTCACCAGGCTGTATCTCATGAACCATGATAGCTAGAAAGTTGAAATTTTCACAGATAATGTATTTCTGTTGCCGCTATAACAACAAATACTAAAAATAGAATAAAATTAATATTTAAGGGGGGCTCCCATACAACAAACGTGATTTTTTTGCCGTTTTTTGCTCGATATTAATAACGACAACAGGTAGACAATTGAAATTTTCACAGATGATGTATTTTTGTTGCCGCTCTAACAACAAATACTAAAAACAGAATCAAATTAATATTTAAGGGGGGCTCCCATACAACACACGTAATTTTTTTGCCGTTTTTTGGTACGGAACCCTTCGTGCGCGAGTCCGACTCGCACTTGGCCAGTTTTTTACACCTTCACCCTACCTTGCCTGTATAAAAAAATTGACATTTACCGATTATTTTTGGGTAAAAGAGGTCTTACCCGCTCGTTTGAAAGAAATAACTGGAGCATGTTAGCACACAAACCTTTGCGTTAAATGAAGCGATCGAATCAATTAAGCGAAGGTTTCACGATCCCTGTTATGTTTTTAATAATTTTATATTGTGTGAAGTCTTTCCATAAAAAAGAGAACAAAGTTACAAAATGTGTATTTTCAACACGTGAGCTACATTTGAGGTTAAACATACCTAAAAGTGAGGAGCTCGGTGACATAGTGGGATAGTGCCTGGCCCAGCGATTGCGGAAGTTAAGCAACTTTCGAAAGGGTCGGTCATGGGATGGGTGACCAAAAATTTGTTATCTCGAGCTCCTCCGTGCTTCGGGATGCACGTTAAGCCGTCGGTCCCGGCTGCATTTGCAGTCGTTAACACCCACCAATCCGCATTGGGTTTGAGTGGTGGGTTATGGCCCATCCTTCTTATCTACCCATAAGAAAGGCCTGAGATCCAGCAGTATGGACATGAAAATGGCTGATGGTCAGAGTACCTCACGATAATTATCGCCCCTAATGATGTTTTAGATTAGTTATTTATGCAACTGTACTATAACGAGGGGTATTAAAACACGAATGTGGGTTTATCACACGAGGCGAAGCCGAATGTGATAATAGTATCACATGAGTGTTTTAATACCTAAGTATGTACAGTTGCATACAAGACTTTATCTACACCCATTTTTTTTATTTTTTCTCTTTTTTATTAGGTAAACAAACAATATTTTAATACATATGGATTAAAAATACCCCTGATATTTATCTAAACCCATGATATGTATCCTCTATCTACAGTTTTGACTTTGACTTTGACTTTGTCTTTGACTTTGACTTTCCTCTCCCTCCTTGTCATTATGTCTTCCGCAAGAGTGTTATAATGTTGTACTGAATTTCATAATGCGTTGGTCGCGCGTGGGCGCGCGGCGCTGCAGGACCAGCTCTCGCTCGGGATATTGTAATGATGGCAGTAAGTCAACTGTTTCAGAACCTCTTACAGAGGATTTAAAGCATGGGTGTAGATAAAAGTTATTAACGATGGCATGGATGGATTTTTTAAACAAGTTGCCAATCATTAACGTCTAAGTTAAAAAAGATAACCTTTTATAATCACCTCTTTAACTTTCTCATCTTTTAGTTTGAGCTTTTACAACTTTCGCTCATTTTACATTTATAATTAGCCTCGCAAATTATACACAAACGGTCAACTCCAGCATAATTTGTTTAATTATCATCTTTAAAATTAAGCGCTTACTAAAATTTTAAAGGGCTTAAGATTATTTAATTACCTAATTATTTGTCTTACGAAGACAATTAACTTCTTGAACAGGAGGGTTTAAGAGAGAAGCTTTCCTATCCGATATTTTAATGATTATTCAAAGTTTTTAAATTAGATAAGAGTTTACAGATGGATGAAAAGATTGAATAGTTTGTGATGAGTGGCGGAAACATTGATCCTATTATTCCCCATTCTAATCCAATAAAAGCTTATGGATTTCCCATACTTATTATAGAGATTATCAAAAATAAGATGTTTTTCTCGTATTTTAGACAAAACAAATTTCTTTCTCAACGTTTTTGCGTCTATCTTATTATGTGCTTTCAACTTTAAATAAAAATATATTTTCTTAAAAACACGAGCGAGCTAAAAATTCTTATATCCTTAGTTAGAGATATAACATTTTATAAGGAGCACGTAACGCTCTCAGGTTATAGTTCTTGAGATAGGGACATGTGTTAAATTCTGCAAGGTGTACGAGAAACCAGATATCTTTTCTAAAGGATAACAGTAAGTGCATTTTTAAGACAGCTTTGTTTTATAAAACCGTGTGGAATACTCAGGAAAATATGTGACTGCAATATTACTTATCTTGGGGTTGCTCACAGAAAGCGGTTTCCCGTTGAAGCGTGCCGCCCTACGATATGCGTTCGCGTTTCGAATGCTGTGTAACAGCGTTGTCATAGCGATCGACAGACACGTAATATGATAGTAAATCAGAGAGCTTACTCTAAACCCACTAATGACCCTACAACTTCCTACCGATGGGTGATCATACAATGAGACAAGTGTGAACTAAGCTTATCAAGCTTAATGTGGTTAATGAACAACACACTAAAAGAGTGGACAGATAAAGTGTACACAGAATTGAGAATTAATCTGTGTACACAGCACTACGTTAAAAATACCCACGTCCAAAACAGTTATGAAGGTGAAAGCATGTACTGAAAATTGCAATTGAAGCTAAAGATGTATATTGCAAAATCGGTCTTACGACAAGGACGTTAAGCTACAAACTGCAAATTTCACTGTTACAGCAAAACGTGCCTTTTAAAAACTGGGGCGGCTATCTGGCATTAGTTCAGGCAATTAGTGTCAATAGGTCTAGGAAGGCAATTGCTAGAATTTAGCCAACAAAATGAAAGTGCGCAAAGCAAACAATTTTAAATTTAATGCCGCCATTATACAACACTCAAGTTCCGCGAATTTCTCACCAATTTGACGCGACAACGACATGAGTATGTAGCATTTCCAATCAAATATACTTTAATATTTATTGCAATCATTTAATTGATTTCTAAAACGAAAGTTTTTTGAACACGTAAGCCGCAGAAAAAGCGAATAGAAAGTGTCCACAGAGAACTGTGAAAATATTGTTTTAGACTTATCAATTCGTGACACCGCTTCATCGATTCGGTACAAGATCGATTGTTTATCGATAACAATTATTATTTCTGATACGCTGCGTTTGTTACAAGCGAAGCAATGTAAGAAAGTCGTTACACCCAACGTTGGTCTTTTGCAACAAAACATTTGCCAATAGTGCCAATAGTGACGCCTATTCCATGTCTGTCTAATCTCTCATTACAGCTATTAGATAACAAACCAGTCCATCAGAACCAACAATACCTCCTAACACAAACTTAGGAACGAAGACAATCAGAGCAAAACAGTCTTTATTCCGAGGGTCAAAAAAATCATAATTCATACGGCATAATGTTGCGTCGGTAAACGCTTGCAAATTTTATTGCGACTGCAAAACATAATTGTTGCGCTATTCCAGTCCTTATGCGTTACGAATAAGGTTTAGCGCCTTTTTTGACGCAGTACACGTTACTTCGTATTGCAACCCGGTTGCCACAGAGTATGGTTTACGGTTGCAATGTCCGCTAGCGTGTGTCGTAATGTACGGTAGCCTTTATAATTTGTCGACGTGTGGCTGGGTGTTAAGGGGCAGTTACGTCATTATACAAATGTTATAATAACCAGTTTGGCGGACAGCCAATATTTTGAAGAGGGTTCCCTTGAAATATTGATTTTCTGGAAAAGTGGAGCGCATATTTTACTTTTTATTACTGCTGAAGTAATGTGAAGACTGTTCTTGTATGTCCTGAAAAGGGACCGACATTATATAGTAGGTACTCTTAATCTATCAGAAATAAGATTAAGTTACTGTAACGTTGATATAAACTGCAGAGCAACGAATTCCAATAAAAAGAAAGGAAAATACACACAACGAAACATAAAACCTTCTCCTTTTTTAAGTTGGTTAAAAACTGGATTTAAATACTACAGTTCATTTGCGTAAATATTAATTATGTTAAATGTAGGGAAAAAACAACAAATGGCTTATTACCAAATTACAGTAGACCTTTCTCATAATGAAAAAAATGGCTATACCTACACAAAAATTTGAAACTTTATTTGTTTCGCAAACATGCCCTAACTAAATTACATGTAAGTATGGATAATGTTAGTTCAGTCAGGAAACTTAATTATAACGCAAAATCCATAAAAAACTGTACCTTAAATAAGCGTTGCAAAATTTCGACACTTCACCACTATGAACTTAAAAACCTGTTATGCATCTTCAGAGTGTTTCTATAAAATGTTACAAAATGGATGTCATTGGCTCCAAATATCATTAAATTTAATACAATGTAGTACGGTTCTAATTCCATTAACACGTTATTTCTTTTTAATAACATAACCGAGGTTTTGTTTGCAAAAATTGTTTTGAACAAACATACCTAATTGTCAATGACCTTTTAACCTATTGTTGAAAACATGGAAACTCATGACATACATAAAACATTTTTTTGAATAAAGATGCCAAAACTACGGATTGACATTTCGTTGTATTTCTATATATCTATATAGTTATTTATCTAAGTGTGAGTTGCACCAAAACACTGTCAAAGTTAAAGTTATCGTCAAATGATATTGCTACCTATTTGTCACGTCAAACTTGTCAAAGGACATCATGCTGGCTGGCAACCTCTTCTTTTGGCTAACTTATGCTTAACCGGTACTATAACAAGCTTGTTATTGTTAAAGTAAGATGGTGCAATTCAGAAGAAAATGTGTTCTTTATTCTGTAAGTTATGGTTATATGGATCAAAGCCAAGTTTAGAATAAATCAAAATAAAATGTTCTTAAGTGATAAAACATAAAATGGCAATGTATATACCTAATCTATTAATCATAATAATTACGATTGACAACATAATATTTAATCATCACATTTTTTTTATACCGATTGAATCTTAAGCACTTGACTGAAAGTTGAAATTCGAGTGAAATTATTAGATAATTTTGATTTGGTTAATCTGCCATTATTATTAATTATTCTTGTACGTAATTTCAATGAAATAAAAATTGATTCAACATATTAAATCAGGTGTAATCTTGTGTAATAAGGACAAAAAAAAAATACTTTCACTATTACATGGCAAATTAAAGTTACATCATTGGTTATAAAAATTTTCACTAATTAATGTCCCTTTTCGTTTTTTATTACAGTTCTTTAAAATAGGAAATAAATTATAAAAAAACAAGAAGTGAATCTCCAAATGTGTTCCGCATAAATTCTTGAATGATTCACGAAGTTAATTAATTTTTAATATCATTTTTCGAATGCGACAATATAAATTCTTTATTATTGTTTATGAAGTGGGAAATTTTAATTAAAACAAAATATTTTTTGTATTCGACATTGTGTTGTCGACTTTTGAACACAATTTGCTAACATAATTAAGTTGACGATATTTAAAATATAATTATTTTGTGTTACTTAGCTCGTTACAGTCAATTTTACGCATTATGACACATTTTGATGACGCAAAATGACGCATACGCAAAATGACACATACGTGAAATGACAATTACGCGAAATGGCACACGCAAAATGACACATACGCGAAATTTGTAGAGAAGAGTGATTGATATTAAAATAACATATTAATATTTTGTTTCATTTATCGAGTATTAATTATTGGTAGTTTTGTAAACGAAAATAGGTGTAGGCAGGTATATTAATTTGAAACTGATTAAAAAAATACATCGTAACTTAATTTTGATTTAAAACAATAAATACTTACCGACTGCAGTAGTCATTTTAGATATCTCCAGATTTTATACGAAATGTAACATACCTGAAAAGAGAAAAAATGCTATGATTAGAGAGGTTGTATACAAATACATAGATATTTTTTCCAATTCAATATTTGGAATTAAACATTCTAAAGGCTGGATTATAGCCAGTAAATTAGAATTTCAGACCCAGTAACTGGGTACACGTAGACAGGATCGGCAGTAAGTCGTACTGTACCCGAAAGTAGAACAGGTGGCTAGTCAGCTGGACTGACTTGCAAGCGAGAGGTCAGCACTGAGGCCGTATTACAAGCTCTTAAAACCTGCCAGGTTTATAAATTGCTATAGACATCTCTTTCTCGCTGTATAACAATTAAAAGAGATAGATTGATAGCCAGTCAGAAAACTGCCAGGAAATAAGAGGTCATAATACGGCCCCTGGACTAGGTTGAAACTAGTGTCTACACGAGCCCAGTAGCAAATCAGCCGTGGACTGGGTTACTGCACAGTAACAACTGACCCCGTATAAACCATGCATAACGTTTAACTCGTGACAAACTTCTTGTAGTCCAATCAATGAGCATATTTGTTGTATGGAGACTTCCGAAAAATTTTCCCGTCTATAAAATTTGGCATGTGATGAAGTTAGGTAACACAGATTACAGATGAACAATAAGCCAATAAAATTTGTTACGAGAAGTTAGGTATTTGTACCTAAACATGAAAATCGCTTATATCTCTCTGTGAATATTTCCTCGGGCTAAAATACTTTCTGTATACGTATTTGTGTATTAGTTAGAATAAGTATGTAAAAGAATCCAATATTTTTTCGATTTCGGAGATACTCCAAATTCAAATTTTAATATTTTTCAATATATCTTTTCTTGATAAAAATATCTGCTGTTTATTATTTTTTAATTTAATTGACGAAAATTAATTGACTTACTGAACAAAGCTATATATTTAAGGATATAAAAACATATTAAAAATAATAATCAGCAGATATTTTTATCAAGAAAATATATATTGAAAAATATTAAAATTTAAATTTGAAGTATCTCCGAAATCGAAAAAATATTGGATTCTTTTACATACTTATTCTAACTAATACACAAGTACGTATACAGAAAGTATTTTAGCCCGAGGAAATATTCACAGAGAGATATAAGCGATTTTCATGTTTAGGTAAAAATACCTAACTTCTCGTAACAAAATTTATTGGATTATTCTGTAATCTGGTAACTGTAATCTGTAAACTGGATCATCTGTAATCTGTATTACCTAACTTCATCACATGCCAAATTTCATAGACGGAAGAATTATTCGGGTTGCATAAGCCCCGTTGATTGGACTATTGATACACAGGCGCATTTTTTAAGTTAATAAATCCAATTTGTGTACAAAAAAAACACCGCGTTTGATGTGTTTTATTTTGATGAATAATAGAAAAGGTTTTTATTTGAAATATTATACGTCTACGTTAAAAATGACGAATAAAGAAAGTGAAATGAAAGTGTTTGAGTCATCGCATATTCAGGGCGAGTAAATGACAACGGATGCGTTATTTTTGCCAAATGTGGCCAAGTGACACACAGTCTGGTGTTGCCAACGTTGCAGATCTGGGTTCAATGTCCGGAGAGGTCAATGTGTTTCTTAAATCTGGATGTATCACATTTAATATCAACAAGCGGCCGCCCGCGACTTCGTCTGCGTGGAAAGGTTTTCTGCTATCCCTCGGGAACAATACTTTTTTCGAGATAAAAGGTACCCTATGTCCTTCTCTGTACCCCTGACAACGTGTATGCAAAATTTCATGATGATCGGTTCAGTAGTTAGGACGTGAAGGCGTAAAAAACAAACAAACAAACAAATGGACTTTCGCATTTATAATATTAGTAAGGATTATTATACTTGAAATTTTTAGGGTGCCATTTACGATTTTAATGATAAGAAACGATCGATTTAATTTGGTTGTATTAATCCGTCTGTTATATTTTTTATGACGCTGACTAAAACCAGAAAACTGTATCATCGAAATATTGACATACTTTATCTTCTAAAATACATTGATTTATATGAAGTTCTCTATTAAATCTATTAATTTGGTGCGAAACTTTCGATTCTTCAATCGACACAGCCTAACAAGGTCAAGGCAGCTCAAACAGTAAGGTAAACGTGACGTAAACTTTATGTTGTTATGGTCACTGCCCCATAAACCTCGGGCTAATTCCTATCGTGACTGGACCATTCGTTTTAACTATTGAACTCTCGTAATTGTATTTGAACTGGGCTTCGTTGTAGATCGGCGATATGATTTGTATATTTTAATATGCATCATGTTTGAAATCAAACGTTTTTTGAAGTGAAAACCTCTTTAGCGGCGTTGTACGCTTTTTTTGTAATGGGGAAAAAGTGTTAAACTCGCGTCAGTCAGGATCACGTGACCCTGATCGAAAATTCGTAAGACGGATGTTACGGATGGAGAGTAGACAGTCGGCGGCGGAAGTATCCCCCTTTCTTTCTACGGGGTGCGGCGAAAATGGCGGTGCGTCATTTCAAGACGTAAACACTAGTGTCACCATAGCTACGCGCAAATTTTTTTATTCAATGTCAATACTCTAGATTTTCTGTTAAGCTATGGATAAGACTTTTGTACAATACTGTTCTGTATTCGTAAATTCAAATGCAAAGTAAATTCGTAAGACGGCATTATTCCCTAACCGTTCCAAAATATCAAAAATGCACAACGTTAATATTCAAATTTTAACTTCTGGCGGCACTCCCGGAGTGCAACCCGAATTTATTTTAATCACAAATTTTCTAGTATTTCCAATTGGAATCATGTCTTTTTTTACACTACTGCCCAAAAAAGGAGTGTATATTGTGTTTAGGGTTCATGTATGTTTGTGGGTATGTGAGTTTCTTTATTTCACTTACCTATATATATGTATTTATAAAATTCAATATGGTGACTGTACGATGCAACTTCCAAATGTAAATAAAAATTACATTATTACAATATGGGCATCAAATGAAAGGCCTTGATGAGCACATTCCAAAACTATATAATTAGTCACTAAAATGTATGAAATAAAAGCAAATAAATTAAAAAATAATCAAAAAAATATTAAAAACACGACTGCCCTGCCAAAAACAAACTAAAAAGTTAAATAATAAGTGTCATTGCAAACGGGGGACCTCTTTAATCAAAAATTGTTCTACAAAACGGTCTCCCTACAGAAATTAGTGACGGTGATATCATTAGATATAGAGGGAGCCTTCGACAGCGCATGGTGGCCAGCAATAAGAGTCCGACTGGCAGAGGAAAAGTGTCCGAAAAACATCAAGAAAGTCATCGAGAGCTATCTTAGCAACAGAAAAGTTAAAGTGAGATACGCCGGCGAAGAATGCACAAGGGAAACAAACAAGGGGTGTGTACAGGGCTCGATAGGAGGTCCAGTATTATGGAACCTGATGCTCGACCCGCTCTTAAAAGATCTGGAGAGAAGAGGTGACTATGCGCAAGCTTTTGCGGACGATGTGGTGCTCGTCTTTGATGGAGAGACAGCCGGAGAGGTCCAGAGAAGCGCCAATGCTGCCCTTGAACGTGTTCGGAGATGGGGTGTCGCTAACAAATTAAACTTTGCTCCACACAAAACTAATGCCATGATTATAACCAGGAAACTCAAATACGACACACCCCTTCTGAACATGGGCGGGGTCAGCATTGGTATTTCAAAGGAAATCAAAATTCTGGGGGTCACTATAGGCGCCAAGTTAACATTTAATAACCACGTCGCAAATGTGTGTAGGAAAGCCCTAGGCATATCAAAACAACTAATGAGAACAGCAAGAGTCAGTTGGGGTCTTCACCCAGAAGTCATACGCATAATATATACAGCAACAGTAGAACCCATCATTCTGTATGCAGCAAGTGTATGGACGCCGGTAGCCAATAAATTGGGAGTCAAAAAACAACTTGGAACAGTCCAGCGAGGTTTCGCAATAAAGATGTGCAGGGCTTATCGAACGATTTCCTTAAATGCAGCAATGGTGCTGGCTGGGGTGCTCCCGCTTGATCTACGCGTACGTGAGGTGGCCTCATTGTACGAGATCAAGAGGGGGGTACCCCAGCTGCGCTCTCCATATGGAATGGTGAGGCAGAAATCCGATCCGTCAAGCTTAGTCTGCCGTCGTACTGCACCGTTTATCAGGCGGAACTCCTGGCAATATGTGAGGCTACGGAAACCATACTCAAACACAAGGCACAGTCTTTTGGCATCTATAGCGACTCAATGGCGGCACTCCAAACAGTAACGTGTCTCATGTCCCTCCACCCATTAGCAGTTAAAACAAGAGAAAACCTATCAGCACTTTCACAACAGAATAAAGATGTCGCTTTGTTCTGGATTAAAGCACATGCAGGGCTGGAGGGGAATGAGAGGGCAGACTTCTTAGCAAGGGAGGCCGCCCAGAAGTCAAAAACTAGGCATAAATACGATCAATGCCCTGTCTCGTTCGCCAAGCGTGGACTGACGCACGCTTGAGGAATGGAACAGACGCTACAGAATGGGCGAAACAGCATCAACCACCAAGGTGTTTTTCCCTAACGCAATCGCGGCCTACAAAACAATCAGAAAATTCGAACCGACAAAATGGACCACGCAAGCCTTGACCGGGCACGGTGGGTTCTCCGAATACTTGAATAGGTTCAAGCTTAAGGAGAACCCATCCGAGAGATCCGGCTGTTGACGAAACGGGCCTCCATATAATTTTAGAATGTCCTACCTTCACGAGAGAGAGATACAATATAGAAATGATACTAGAAAACAAACTAAAGAAAGATAATTTATGTGAAATATTAGTAGGTAAGCATAGAGATAATTTCCTTAAATACTGTGAAGATATTGTTAAGAAAGCAAACAACAGAAATAAGTAGATTAGAAATATAATGGTGCTCCAATATTTGTAAATATTGTCTTAGCAGTATTAAGCAAATTGTTAAAAGCGAAAATAGAAAGAAGTAGATATACAGTAAGCAAAGATTTCTATATGTATACTACAGCAGTAAGTAAGAAAGTAGTATTAAGAAAAGTCTGTTTTCACAAAATAAGATGTAATAGAATAAGAAAGGAAATCATGTAGTAAGTAGAAAAAAAATACATGAAATAAATAAGATAAGAATGTAATAATAGATAAGAGATTTGAATATAAAATTGTGAATAGAAAAATTTCATAAATAAGATAAGAATATAACACAGAATATAACAGTAGATAAGAAAGTAGAGAGTAAGAAAAATGTAAGTAGAAAATAAGAAAAATGTAAAAATAGACTTTGACATGTGTCAGAGGCAGTGGTATATCTAATAAAAAAAAACGGTCTTCCTACTGCAATCACAATTGTTATTTAACTTTTTAGTTACTTTTTGGCAGGGCATTCGTCTTTTTAATATTTTTTAGTTAATATTTTTTTTCTAGTAAGAAAATTAATCAATGTGATCTACATTTTAAAAAATATCTACATTAGATGACATTTTATATGGGGACTTATAATGATAATTAAACGTCGTATAGAAGTTATTATTGTGAAATGCTTTTAAAATATCGTATCACAATGAAAATGGCAGCCGTCTCATCACATACACACAATCATAAGTCAAGGCTCACTATAAATAACGCCAAGCCAGGACGAAACCTTCACACATCGCCAGCTTTACCTGCCAGGGTTAAAAATGTATGGCTGTAAATTATACTAGTTGTACTAGGGCACATACATTAAACATTTCACACATTGTATATTATTGAAGCACTGATAAGACATCGAAATTACTTTCAACCTAATAATTTAAAAGGAAGGAAAGCACCCAAAGAGCTGGCATATATTTAAAAATCGGCCAAGTGCGAGTCGGACTCGCGCACGAAGGGTTCCGTACCAAAAAATGCCAATAAAAAAAAACACGTTTGTTGTATGGGAGCCTCCCTTAAATATGTATTTTATTATGTTTTTAGTATTTGTTGTTATAGCAGCAACAGAAATACATCATCTGTGAAAATTTCAACTGTCTAGCTATCACGGTTCATGAGATACAGCCTGGTGACAGACAGCGGAGTCTTAGTAATAGGGTCCCGTTTTTACCCTTTGGGTACGGAACCCTAAAAAGTTTAAGGCTGAGTTGCACCATCTTAACTTAACTTTAACAGATACAAACTTATCTGTGCCTTTGGTCAAAAGTGGAACTAAGGTGTGTTATACTTATATTACCTAGGTTACGCCATAGTTCTACGAGTAGAACTAAACGATAGAACTATACGGATACAATGGAAGTATCTAATCACTTATTCGTTGATAAAGAAATCTGTCAGTCATTAAACATAATTTTGTATTCAAAACACTGAAATGTATACTTTCATACTGCAAATTAATTCGTTGCTAAAATGATGAAGCAAAAAATAAATAGATACTTATTATGTTATGTGTGCACCACGCACTTTGATCACTTAAAAATTCAATTTGTATCTCCCAAAACCTATTAGAAATATATAAATTTACTAGCGGCCGCCCGCTACTTCGTCTGCGTGGAAAGATTTTTTGCTATCCCTCGGGAACAATATTTTTTTTCGGGATAAAAGGTACCCTATGTCCTTCTCTGTACCCCTAAGAACGTGTATGCAAAATTTCATGATGATCGGTTCAGTAGTTAAGACGTGAAGGCGTAATTCAAACGAACAAACGGACTTTCGCATTTATAATATTAGTAAGGATCTATTCAAACCGCCGTATTTGGTCTTATGATATCATTTCTATCTAATAATAATCTTAATTACACCTCTGCGACCGACGGAGGGCTCATGAGACATTTAAAAACCAGATTTAATTAACGTAATATCTAATATAATAAAGTAGGATTTGCTTTTTGTCACACATTTTTTATCAAAGTCAAACCGAAATGCCAAAACCAACCTTCCCAATTAAAGCCATATCGTAGGAAGTAACGAACCGGTTCTGAATGTCCAAAGTGTCGTGTTGAACTTAAACAATGAAAGTGTGAAACACGTCAGTGGTCCGTGGTGGTCTGCGACCGATCGTGGCGGAACTCACAATGGCGGCGAACACGATCAAGGTCGAAGTGACCACAATCTGTCTGTTTCGCAACAGGAATTTGACTATTTGTTGTTCTATCTTTTGTTAGTTTCTTGAAATACGCACGCAACCTTAGAATAATAACATCTAGAAGTCGCGTCCACGTATGCAAAGTGAGGCAACTAATACTTAGCCAAAAGGCTTAGTTTTCAGATTTATATCTTTCATACGTTAACTAATCGTAACTAAAATCCAATAATATAGTAAGTAATCTCCTAAATGTAGGAAAATTTAAACTGTTTTGTACTTATTCGGTATGATTAGGTAATAATAGTGAATAAAAATCTGAAAACGGAGCCATTTTGGCTGTTTTTGTTGCCTCACTTTTGACAGTGCGCTTTGTGGAGAACCATCGTTCTAGGCTTAGAGCATTTAACCAAGTAAATGCTCTAAGGTTCTAGGTGTTATTATTCTAAGTATGCAACGTCAAGTAAGCAACGGTCGAAAGTAAATGAACTTGGTTAATAATATTTTTATGAATGTAAAACAAAGTTTGTTAAAAATTGAATGTTTTAACAAATTGATAATTATAATAAAAACGTTCCAAAAATTTAAAAATAAGCTTTTGTTCTATTGAAAAAAAACTGAATTTCACACTCTTGAATAATAAATTGAACACTATGACGTATCGATTTATCACAGTTTGATTGAATTTGTTTTAAACAAAAAGAAAGCTTAAATATTTCGTTCTTGAATAACAACAGCTGCTAACTTCGTGAAAATATTTTAATCAATTTATATAGTTTCAATTGAAATACCCACAAGTATCAATGAATACTAATACGCCATGAGATTTTGAATTTTCAAACACACCATCATCATTCAAATAATGAGCTGTTTTCAAAATGCAGTTTAAGAAAAAAAGTAGTACAAAAAAAATAACTAGATGTCGTTGAACAACTAGGTAGGTTTTTAAGAAAAAGGCAAAGGATGAAACGTGATTAATTTTTTAACATACGTTTGTTGAGTATGTGAATAGTTACGTTGTGCGTTGGTTGTCCGATGGCGTGTTAGAAAGAACTTTTCTTTAACCATTAATGGGAAGAATTTTTAAAAATGTAGGTACCTAGTTGAAGCAGCGCCATCTAACGATATAAAATTACACTAAAATTCTCAGCTGTCAGAAAATCTCTCATTGTGAAGAAGCTAATAAGAAACAAGTGAATACAATGAAAATCGCTTTATTTTCATTCACAACCTAATTATTTTTTTTATCCACAACTGGATGGTGCTTGGCTTTCACCTCACCTGATGTTATGTGACGATAAGGCCGAAACTGTAGGTGCACTACACCCGGAATCCTGAACACTGAGGAACCAGCTATCTTCCCTCTAACTGCCGGAACAATTTTTAAATTGCTGTTATGGCGTAAGAATTAGGTAAGATAGTGGTAACTAGCCAGGCGGACTTGAAATATGCCCTACCACTAACCAGGGGCCGTACCGGCTAACGAATCGAGCTTCGGAAAATTTGCCGAGTTTCAAATTAAAAAAGATAAATTGAAGTAAGGAATTTCGTATTGTACTATTTGTTGAAGTTATTTGGAAGATATGGATGTTTGTGTGACCTCATGAATTAGAGTTCGTCATTTTGGCCCAATAGGAGCTCGATTTATCTGTTTTAATTTGAAACCCGGCAGACTTTTCGAAGCTCGATTCGTTAGCCGGTACGGCCCCAGACTGAGAACAAATTGTACTCCCATCCTGGGTCGAACCCGGGACCCCTGCGACTTACACGTGTGGGCGAACCACTAGACTACAGAGGCGGTTCAAACAAAAGTCTCACGTTGATGTCTTTTATACGTCCTGATGCGATGCTACGGTGTAGTAATGTGTAATAATGTGTAGCGTCGTAGCATTTATGTTTAGTTTTGAGTCATCCTCGATCTCCGTTACGTTTACAATATTATAAGTAATGTTAGTTTGCCCGTAAAAAGGTGTTAGTTTTTTGACGGGCTCGCATTCACAGTTATATGGATAAAGACTCCATATGGCTTGCACTGTCAAAAAGTTATCAGACCTCAAGATTCTCTCTACGCGCCTTTGCTATTTCGCTACATGGAAAAATGTATTCACTGTTCAACAATAATATTATTGTAGTAACAAAACGGCCAAGCCACATATTTTGACTAAGGTGAAGAGTTTTTGAAGTTGGGGCCTGCAGAGGTAGGGCGAAGCTTGGCTCTACATGAGGTCTGATAACTTTTTGACAGTGCAAGCCATATGGAATCATGGCAACATTATACATGAAAACGTTTTTCGTGGGATTGATATATACCAAAAGTAGCTAATAATTTGTGTATAATTAAATAATTCAATCTTATACTACGACTAAATAGTGCATGAATGTATATGCGGTGAAATTTTGTTCATCTTATATTATATTGCTTTAAATTTCCATGGTTATTGACGATATTAGAATAGACTATGTTGGGATTTACAACATGTACTTGTTTTTGAGGCTCCGATATTTATTTCAGTGCAGTTGCCATGATCACCCGGCGGCCATGATCACGGAAGAACTGGCACTTGCTGGAACTGAAAGAATCTTCGGTGATCATGGCGCATGCAACTGCTCCGAAATATCGCCTCAAAAATAAACAGGTACATGGTGTAAATCCCGACATAGTTTACTCTAATAACCTTTTATTTTTAACAAAAACGGAATTTTAATCAATAGATTTGATTACCTTTACAACATTATTTTTTTATATACGAAAGCCGAAACACAGGTCACAAATTTACATTTTCAGAATCAGTATAAAAAAATGATAACGATACCTTAAAAACTCATGAAGTTACAAGCATTTTGTGTTGTGTGCGCGAGACATTTTAGTAGGGGACGTGCGTTAATTATGGTTTTGTAAATATTATTTAGTCAAAATATAACAATGACGATTTCGATTCTATTACTGATTCTGAATAAACAGTTATCAGGTTTCGTATATACTAAAAAAACCTTGTATATAAAGGAATTTTGATACTCAAAATAGATTCCATTGGGATCACAGTGGCCCCATGCAGAATCGTGAAATCAATTACAAAACACAAATAAAATCATGTAGCTCAATAAAAGTCGTAAAGCCTTAACACGCGCTTGTCCTTACCGACCGATCGGCCTTGCGTGTACACGGCTTTCAACATACTATGTTACCCAACATAGCAGTCTGGCACAAAACCAGTATATCTTAACCTCTGCAACTCCATGTAACTGCAGCAACGGAAGATCTATTGAGAGTGGTTTTAACCGCCACCGATTCATCAAGAGCCTTTACTCCCCCCCTCTAAAATAGATTGGTGGTACCAAACCTATCGGTCAGCAAAGACTAACTTAAAATTGTGTTTGTCAAAGATACGAGTATATTTGCTATGGTGCGATTTTATTGACATTAGAATTGAATGAATGAGATGTTAATTTAATACAAATGGGTTTAAGCTAGGATAGAATTACACATATTTTGCAGTGTAATAAAGGTCATGTTCAATGAAAGTTTTGTTTTGAAAGTATGGATGTATGGATTGGTTTAGCTAAGATCAAACTATCATCACCGTAACAACCCATTATTCGTCTTAACTACTGAACCGATTATCATGAAATTTGACATGCACGTTGTCAGGGGTACAGAGAAGGACATAGGCACCTTTCATCCCGAAATAATATTGTTCCCGAGGGATAGCAAAAAAAGATTCCACGCAGTTGCGGGCAGCCGCTAGTACAAGGTATGTAGTTGGAAATTGGGCCCACGTGGTAGGTTATGGCCCATCAGCATTCACCCATAAGGAAAGCCTGTACCCCAGCACTTTTTTTTAATGCGCTGCTCCCCGCTTTTTGGCAGGACCTCAGCACTGCCCAGCAGTGGGGACATTAAAAATAGTTGAAAATAATTCATACTAATCATATACGTCTAGTAAGATCTAGACCAGAAGATTTTATCATGTTGACAATCAGACCGTGAAAATTGTATATGGAAATATTCTGTCTAGCTTTACTTCGAGTACTGTCTCATCAAACGTAGGAACTAAATATTTTTTTTAATAATTTTCTTATTATGAGGGCTTTTAACAATGACAAAAAACTGTAAACTTGATAGATGGCGTTGATAAAAATGTGTGTGTCAATGTGTATTTTTTTACTAAGTTTCAAAGTGTACTGATGTAGGCAGGCAGATGAAAGAAGAAAGAAAAAAAAATAATATATTTGAGACATGAACACAAAACACAAGCACTGATAATCGAACAGCTAGTCCCAAAATGGTCCCGACTCAGCATAATGCATGGTCTGCGACCAGCGCTGGTCTTCCGCCGGGACCGGTTCGTTGACGCTGCGATAAATAACATATACATATGTCCATCAGCCATTTTTGATGTCCCCACTGCTGGGGCACAGGCCTTCCTTATGGGTGGATAAGGAGGACGGGCCATAACCCACCACGCGGGCCCAATGCGGATTGGTGGGTATTAACGACTGCAAATGCAGCCGGGACCAACGGCTTAACGTGCCTTCCGAAGCACGGAGGAGTTCGCGATAGTAAATTTTTGGTCACGCATCCCATGACCGACCCTTGCGAACGTTGCTTAACTTACGCAATCGCTTAGGCCAGGCGCTAAACCACAGCGCCACCGAGCCACCGAACATATACATATACCTAAAACTAAAACAATATAATATCTAATATGTACATACGTATGCACTCCCTGAGCGACCAAAACCTGCCTCTCAATCCCTATGTAGTAAGTAATAAAGTAGTAAATAAGATGTAACCCTAAAATGTTTCTCTTTGGGCAGATGTCAGCCAGCGAGCGCTAAAGCCGCGATTAAATATCTCAATCTAGCATCCTAGTTAGGAACTAATTTCGGGTTACCACCCGAACTTGACAAAAAACATTGAATAATAAGTTAGATTTTAAAAGAGAATTTACACAATATAGTTCAGTAAAATTACGAGTTCGCAAAACATTAAATAAGCTGTAATTTTGCAATCTGACTTTGATGTGATTAAAACACTAATATTTACGAGTCCAACTAAATTTACGAATACAAAAAAATACAGCGTAGTTGTTACTTATTTTGTTGGATTTACATTCACAATCAAATTATAGTTCCAAATCAAGCAAGAAGTAAAGAAAGTATGTTATTAGCAATTTTGCTACAGCAATTAAATAAATTAATATTTTGGTCTAGTAAAGTAAAAAAAAAAGTTTGTGAAAATTAGTTGGATTCATTTACAAAATGACAGCTAGCCATTTAATCTAACGATCAAAAGAAGAAAGACCGCTATTGCAAATTATTTCTACAGGGTGCATTTGTAACCACTCTCCAAATTTTAAGGATGTGTTCAGTCCATGAAACTAAACAACTTTCACCATGAAACATGTGTCGAAATACGCCAAAAAGTTTTGGTCATCCCATACTAAACTGATCACGTGATCTCTTTGATTTGTTTGAAAAGTCAATTTTATTTTACATATTTGACTCTATGTTTCTTAGAGAAAGTTGTTCAGTTTCATGGACTGAACACATCCTTAAAATTTGGAGAGTGGTTACAAATACACCCTGTATTTCGTCATACTAGCTCCCGTAATTTTACTGAACTAATAACGGAAAGGTAAACATTGTTTAAGATTGAAGATGTTGACCTTTCCGTTATTTGTGCAAATCCACTGTCAACAAACCGGTCCCGACGGAAGACCAGCGCTGGTCGCAGACCATGCAATATGCTGAGTGCGGAACCGTTTTGAGACAGCATGGTTAGGCTATTTTATGTACTGTGTGTGATTCTCAAATAAATGTATTTTCTATCTTTCACTGTTAAAATTGAACCTAATAAAGGGGTGGCAACAGCTCTAATTGATTCCTAACTAGGATGCTAGATCGGGATATGTAATCATGGCTTTACTTGCCTCTTTGGTATTTTTAAAAGCCAATTTTGACACTCCTATTTCAGCAACGCCATCTAGTGCGGCAAATAGTTACTATATTTATTTTTTAATTGTCACTTTGAAAACCCTTCATTGTCGAATATATTATAACTATTGACAACAAGTAATAGGTTAAAAAAAATATACGTGATGATTTGAGGACCCCATCCTTGATTTTGAAATAAGTTAAAAATAATGGGTATACATATTATTCTGTTACGAGTACCTCAAATCAACCATTTAGCTTTCAACTTATCAATATGCAATTTATATACGTGTTGCAAAACTGGTCCTTAACCGTTTTTTAGTCTGAGGTGAATTAAACCTATTCTTTCAGTCACCTTGGGATGCCATTCTATCTGCATCCAATAAAATTAATTTCACAAGAAAATGTTTGTTAAGAAATCATGTTTGATTTTATCGATAACTAGCGGCTGCGGTGGACAGTAATTTTTCTATCCCTCGGATGTCCATCAGCCATTTTTGATGTCCCCACTGCTGGGGCACAGACCTTCTTTATGGGTGGATAAAGAGGACGGGCCATAACCCACCACGCGGGCCCAATGCGGATTGGTGGGTATTAACGACTGCAAATGCAGCCGGGACCAACGGCTTAACGTGCCTTCCGAAGCACGGAGGAGTTCGCGATAGTAAATTTTTGGTCACCCATCCCATGACCGACCCTTGCGAACGTTGCTTAACTTACGCAATCGCTGGGCCAGGCGCTAAACCACTGCGCCACCGAGCCTGTATCCCTCGGATACAGTGTTGTTTTTATAAATAAAAGGTACCCTATATCTTTTTCTGTATTACCACTGAAAACGTGTACATGTGAAACATAACAAATTACGGGGTCATTTTGTACTCACCATCCATATTTTGAGGATGTGTTCAGTCCATGAAACTGAACAACTTTCTCTAAGGAACACATGGTCAAATATGTAAAAAAAATCGACTATCCATACAAATCAAAGAGATCACGTAATCAATTTATACTTATATGGGATGACCAAAATTTTGTGGGGAAATTCGACACAATGTTTCTTAGAGAAATTTGTTTAGTTTCATGAACTGGACACATCCTTGAAATTTGGATGGTAAGTTTAGAATGTCCTGATATAAAAAAAAATACTTTCGCATTTATAACATTAAAGTAAGGAGGAGTGTGAAGGATTTGTCGTATATAGAACTGTGAGTGTGATTTTAGGTAAAATATTTTTAATTATATTGTCCAGTGCTATTTTACAGTTTGTAAGCTGATAATGATGATGCCTGTTTTATATGTATGTTTTTCTTGTTTTGCAAAAGCCTAGATATATAATGTTATTTAATATATAATTTAAAAATAGTTACTTGAACTGAAATGTACATTCTTAAATTAAGTTTAAAACTGTGGCTGCGAGTTATAGTACTCTTAACTGAGACCTTAAAAAATCTCAATAAAAAGTCAATGATAAGTGTTGAAAACCTTTAGACGCATCATACCACATACGCAAAATACCACCTTATTAAATAACAACCGTTACAACATATTATTTACAGAATCTAAAAATTGTGGCATCACGTCACGATCACGATGGACCAATATTTTTTTCAACAAAAAAGTCACAGAGAAGATTTATAGTTTGTCGATAACACAGATCGCAATTGATTATGCATAGTTTATCAAGAAGTTCCGCTCTCCATTTTGATTCTTTTGAAAAGTAATCTAATAAAGAATATAAAGAAGGTGAAACCAAAGTAAATTGTATAAACTATTAAAAAAAATACATTTCCACAAATTCTTGGATCTAAGTTTTAACCGCGATCGTAAATACAAATAGTTACAGGCGTTTAATTTCCATTCAGTGATGATAACTCGCACATCACCAAACCTGCAATTTTACAGCCATCCTTAACTAATGTACGGTCATCAAATTACGTGGCAGTTACGGTGACTTTCGCGGGGTCGCGCGCACACACTTTCACACTGGTTCGTAAGCTGACTGGCATAGTAATGCGCGCATTAATTCTGTATACCTAATAGTTTGTCTAATTATTAAACTCAGATAAGGGATATGGATGCGAATAGGTGGATTCCCTGAAACACTGAAAGTCAAACTTACAAGCAGTCGGTATTTTAGATTTTAAAATTAGGTCTCGAAAAGGTTAATTTACCTTAAATTAAGTAACTGCAGTCAATGTATTTCTAGAAAGAGAGAAAGAAAGAAAGAAAGAAAGAAAGAAAGAAAGAAATAAAGAAAGAAAGAAAGAAAGAAAGAAAGAAAGAAAGAAAGAAAAAAAGAAAGAAAGAAAGAAAGAAAGAAAGAAAGAAAGAAAGAAAGAAAGAAAGAAAGAAAGAAAGAAATTCATTTATTTTGTCATCATCCAATGGTACACAAGCAATTACATTTGAGTGAACAAAGAAAAAAAAACTTTTTTTTGACATTGTGCACCGTCTCATGATATCAAAACTCTTTTTTTTTCTCATACTTTCTCATACTGGAAGTTTCTCGAAAAAATAAACGTCAATTTTATATCTTATCTAAAGCTGCCTCTACACTACAAGGCGAAGTTCCTCGCCAAAATAATCGTTGAAGTTACACGAGTATGAAGTGTGTCGCTACACTACGTGTTAGGCAACATGAATGACGTGCAAATGGCAGCCACTTTTACACTGTGTTATTTAACGGATTCAAGCGTCATATTTTTTATATTTATGTTCCTTGTGTTTTGGGTCCCATTTTACGGATTCTGTTTAAAGTTAATAAAGAAAAGCGTTTGTTTCTGTGACCAACTTGTGGCCAAAAAGCAAAATCTTCACCAAAACGCCAAAAAATACAAAAAAAAATAATCACGGAACATATCTCTTGTCACAAAGCTGTTTATTTTTGACTGAAGTTAACCGAGTAGTGGGCATGGTAAGCCACCTAGTATTCACCCGACTCCGTCCTTTTGACTCGAGCACAAAAACCGACATTGATCGGAAGTCACCTATGGCGGCTCTCTACACTCTCTAGTCTTCGCCCAACTTCAATAAACTTCGCGGGTAGTGTAGAGGCTGCATGAAACTTGAACATCAGGTGCCTACTTTTGCTTGTTATATCGTCGTACACCAATGAGTTTTTAATGAAGAAAGTGGAAAAAATATGGGATTTTTACCTAACGAAAGTGAAAATGTCTTTAATTATTTTTTGTCATTATCTTTTGTAGAAAAGTATGTTTACAGATAATTTTTGAGATTATTAAATTTAGGTAGCCCATAAATCACTTGATAATTATTACATTGTATGACGTTCTCGTAACAACGTCTGTTTTTTAATTTCCACGTAATAAAGAAAGCTTGAGTGTTCTTATTTTTTTCATTTAATTGTTTTCTCGGTACATCAAATGAAGTTAAATATTTGAGGAAGTATTATTTATTAAACTCATTTTAACAAGTGGAATAAATAGCTTATCAATAATTCAGCATCATCAGCTATAAAATAATTTAGTAGCTGATGCCTCGATTAGGTACTATATAATTCATAACATATACTTAATATCTATAATATTCCTAGTATTAGAAAACAATTTATTCAACATAGTTTACTCTAACGGCCTTATTTATAAACGAAGAATAATTTTACATTTGGTTAAAGCCAAGAATATTGCCTAGCAATATTTTTTGACGTCTCAAGGCGTCATCTTCGTTCGTTTATTAATAAGGCCGTAAGTGTTTTTGAGTCAAGGAAAACGAATTTTCTACAAAATTGATGTTTAATAAGTTTTAAAAGACTCCTCAATTACACCCTTCTGTTCTACGCAATATTTTGATTGAACAAGTTGTTTTCAGTGCATGTCAGCCTATCGTTAACGTTTATCTCTTAATTGTTTATTACCCCACCGGGCAATTATAACTTAATTAACTAATTAGCGTCCTGCATGTGACGTTGCGAAACGTCAGTTTATTATGTGACAGAAATAATAGATATGAAAGCGACATCGCCGCGACGCAATGCGACGACACGCGTCGGTTCTTAGCCTTCCGCTACGCCCATCCAGTTACATAAGGCATGGTTCGACATTCCGGGTTCAGATACAAACAGCGAGACGTAACAATTTGACACCATTTACTGGCGTCGTGGTGTTGAAAGAAACATTTTTTTGTAATGATATGCAGCAAGGCAATTAAATATCAACATCAATTTAGAAAAATGCGAAATTTTTTTTCTTTGACATCAGCCATTTTTAATGTCCCCATGCTGGGGCTCGGAGCTTGGGAGGAGAAGCTAAGAAGGTTGGTGGCGCAGTGGTTTAGCGCCTGGCCCAGCGATTGCGGAGGTTAAGCTACTTTCGCAAGGGTCGGTCATGGGGTGGGTGACCAAAAATTTATTATCTTGAGCTCATCCGTGCTTCGGAAGTTAGGTTAAGCCGTGGTGGGTTATGGCCCGTCCTCCTTATCTACCCATAAGGAAGGCCTGTGCCCCAGCAGTGGGGACATTAAAATAGCTGATGGACATGCTGGGGCACAGGCCTTCCTTATGGCTGGATAAGGAGGATAACCATGACCCCCCACGCAGGCCCAATGTGGATTGGTAAGTGCTAACGACTGCAAATGCAGCTGGATCCAACAGCTCAACTTGCCTTCCGAAGTACAGAGGCACTAGAGATAATGAATTTTTGGTCCCCCACCCCATGACCGACCCTTGCAAAAGTTGCTTCACCTCCGCAATCGCAGGGCCAGGCGCTAAACTGCTACACCACTGAGCTCCTCTTTTTTTCTTAAAACTACCAAATTCTGTCTAACTACATAGCTAGTATTAATGGACAATTAAATAAAAACTATGATGAATTTTAATAGGATGAGTAACCAGCCACCTGCCCCCGTATTACAACCTCTTAAAACCTGACAGTTTTCTGAATTGCTATCAATTCGTCTCTTTTATTTGCTATACAGCTAGAAAGAGATGTAACTATAGCAATTCTTATACGTGGCACGTTTTAAGAGGTTGTAATATCCCCCCTGATGTATAAGTTGACTTTATTTAAGTAAAAACTTGATAAAAGTAATGTCGTGATGGGATAGATTTATCTTTTGCAATATTTTTGTAAGAATGACAAGTTATAAGCTCGTATTGTGCTTATTGCACCTTTTATTTGAAACCCTAGACTTTGTACGCAATAGCGGAAACTTTGAACAAAAATAGTAATAGGCATTATTACTTTACAATTTCTATTTTTCAGGCTGTGGTTTACGTTGTTTGACGTAATTACAAAACGGATCGTGACTTGCCATCGATAATATTACAACAATATTGTTTGAGATTTAAAATTAGCAATGCAGTTGTGAGAATGTTTGTGGTTGTATTAATTACTAGTAATTAACAAATAAAGGTATTAGGGAACAAACTATCATTAAACAAGTTGCAGTCATTAGCTCCAACTGTCTAAATAATCATTTATGTAATTACATTTTACGAAGTTTTAATGATGTTATTATGTATGACCACAATTATAAAGTACGAACTCAACTAACCAACTAAATAGAATCAAATAACTATGTAATCCAAATGAGTAAAAAAATAAATAAAAAATAAATCAATTAGTATTGTGTGTATGGTAATAAACGATGCCAACAATAAGTACCTACTTAACTATCTTTAAATATTTATTTTCTCGTCACAAACAATTAACTTATGATCATGTCTAAGGGAGAGATTCATTGATAGCCATTCAGAAGACTGACAAGTTTTAAGAGTTTGTATAACACCCCCCCCCCCCCCCCCCCCTTATAAATCAAAATTGTTCTATCTCAAATACTATCAAAAACCCACACACTGCACAATATTAAAAGAAGTTTGGTCAAAAACAAAATTATAAAACCAACTTTGGACGGACGTGTAATCAGCCCGAAGCTAATTTATGCAAACTGACCCAAAGGTTTGCGATTGTGAAACCTCGAAAACCTTCGGGCGATGCATGGGAGAGGTGTACATTTGCATTTTAATTTGAACGCCAGTATAATATTGATTTGTTCGTCGCTGAAAATTCAAAAGCAACAGCAATGTGGGAAGAAATGGAGTTTTATAAAATAGAGAAGTGAAAAAATGACCACTCCCTGAGGTATAATATACTACGCACAAGAACTAGAACAGATACTGCGAAGAGAATTTTCGCGCACCTAAAATAGACTACAATGTGTAAGTTTATGATTTTTTAGGTGCAATCGCATGGTCGAAAAATATAATAACAGCTTGCAGCTGACTCAATTTAGATACAAGCTTAAAAATTGGACTGACATTTTTTTTATAATTTTGACAAAAAGAAATGACATTTAATTTTATACATTTTTTATATAGTTACTATTTCATTTTAATTCATTGTTCAATTTTTGATTTATTCAATTTGTCTTAATTTTATTCAGATATTATTATTTTGTTATAAGACATGATTATTTTTTGCATGCCCTGCCTGGTTGAATGTATATCGCACTCCTTAATGACATGTCAACTTCAATGTACCACAATATTTTTATTCTTATTCAGTGCGACAAGTCTAGATTAGATTTCAAGATTGGCTTTTTTCAACTTAGTTTTACGTCAAGAAAGCTCGTTTCTTGCTTCAATAGGCATGTCTCTATTTTTATTGATAAACAAAAGTTGTTTTGTATTTTGGTATTTTATAACGAAAAATAAGATTATCATTAATCAAATATTTTCTGTTCAATAGTCAGAATTTAGATCAAATCAAAATACGTAGTTAGGTGATATAATTTACGTCATTGACACAAATATAAAACAAGTTTTAAAAGATTTACTACTTTTAGATTTATGTTTCCGTACTCCATTCGTTTCAAATTAACGAATTAGTACCTAGTTAATTTAAAATTGTATCCGTAACATAAAAAATAAGAATAGCGCATGCAAAAAACCAGTATCAGATTTATGACAAGTTTGATTCAAGTTTGACATTTTGATCGGCTGCATACGGATTTTAATATCTCTACACTAACAAAGTCCGCTGTACCCCAAAATGTGTCATTACTTGATCAGCCAATATCAACTTAGGTGAGGTTATTCGCTCACTAAACCTTCCACTTCAATAAATGTGAATGAGCCCTTATGCTTCAATCAATTTATACGGTTACTTCTGGCCGATAAAATGTAACATAATAATGAATGTAGCGTCAGTACAAAAAATACAAGATTTTGGCTCAACTTTATCGTTTTAAAAAAAACAAGTAATAAAATACTACAAACATACTCTTTCAAGGTTAACTTAGTATTTGTGACATATTAAAAATGACAGAAATGGCAAAACAACGTGTAAGTAATGTTACTCGCAAAGCAAAAGTTTTGCAACATGAAAGTATTAAGTGGAGGAGATCACAAGTGCTGAATCTTCCACGCAGGAAGGCGGTCAGAGTGAAGGTGGCGCAGTGCAGCCATCGCTTACGGACATCCTCATTTTTCTCAAGGAGATCAAATGTCAGCAAGAGGAACACCGCCGGGAGGAGGAAGCTCACCGCCAGGAGGAAGAAGCTCACCGCGAGGAAGCACGACGCCAGCGAGAGGACATTCTTCTGGTCTTGGCGAACAGTCTTCAGCAAATTGAAGAAGTGAAGAAGAATGTTCAGGAGCGAATTACTTCGGTCTCAAATGAAGTGGGGGAGCTTCGGACTCGACTTATCAGAGTTGAGGAGGACGTACAGACTCGGGTTACTACGGTCGAAGATGAGATACAGACTCGCATATCGAGTGTAGAAGTTGGATGTCGTCGGGTTCAGCGCCGAGAGGCTAAGTCGTTCGGACGTGACGCTACTTGGAAGGGCGGACTGCGACATCGGAAGAGGGAGTAGTGGGAATGTCATCGTGTAACAGCGCTGGGTGGCTACGTCGTTCGCAAGAAGACTACACCACACAGAAGAGCGGACCACGACATTCGGAGTATGTGGATGAGTTTTTGGTAATAAAGCGTCGTCTCTGCAACCGAGCGTTTTCCTTCCAATCCCGTACCCCGCTTCCGTAACATTTGGTGTCAGAAGTGGGATTGGAAGGTAAGATGCCAGTGATGCCGAGGGAGGAGGGGCCCATGACGCGCGCTATGGCAGCCGCACAGGGAACCAGTGTACCTAACCCGCAAGAGGAGTAGTAATAGTGGGAGTTCAATAGAAGGAGTAGTCGGATAAAAAAGAAGGGAAAGGAACAAGAAGAAGGAAGATGAAGAAGTTGTAAAGCGGTAGTAGTAGTAGTAGTTGAACAGAGTAGTAGTTAAGAAGTGGTAGTTCAGTAAAGAAGAAGTTGTAAAGTGGTGAAGAATAGAAATTTGTAGGTGAGGTCTAGCAATAGTTGGTGCTAGCACGGAGGAGTGTAGAAGTTGGATGTCGTCGGGTTCAGCGCCGAGAGGCTACGTCGTTCGGACGTGACGCTACTTGGAAGGGCGGACTGCGACATCGGAAGAGGGAGTAGTGGGAATGTCATCGTGTAACAGCGCTGGGTGGCTACGTCGTTCGCAAGAAGACTACACCACACAGAAGAGCGGACCACGACATTCGGAGTATGTGGATGAGTTTTTGGTAATAAAGCGTCGTCTCTGCAACCGAGCGTTTTCCTTCCAATCCCGTACCCCGCGTCCGTAACAGTATTTTCGACATCCGTTAAAAATGGTTAGTTTTTCTCAGTATTTAGATCAGTAGAAGACTAATTAAGCCGCCCAATAATAGATTTGGGTTTGACATTGACAAATAAAGGCGGAGCTGGAACTTTAGTAAACGACAAAGCGCCGTTGACGCTGATGTCATTTTATGTAACAACGTAATTTAAGTCCAAGCCTTTTTTAATCTTTTTTTAATACTGTCAATTTAACACCAGATGTTTTGAACTGTTATATTTATAACTAGGAATTAAAATACATTTTATTGTGTTTCAATGGACAGTATTGCCAATGATTGATTTTTAGTACTTCTGTACTCGACGTTTTTATTTTTTTTTTGTTTTTTGTCAATTATCGATTTGCTCCAATATTGATGTAGGTATCCTTAAATCATAATATTACGAACCGCATATCAACAATCAATACATTCGTCATCTAAATAAGCATTGATAAATTCGACTTTTTTTATTTACACCAACATTATTTTTTGCTAACGGTACACGCTAATAATACTTGTCGCCAGCAGCGGTAATACTTCAGTACGGTCTGACGAACCGTGAACGTTCGCCATGAGTACATACGCACAGTAAAACAGAGTGGAGAGTCAGCAAAAGAAATAACCTTAACAAGGTGTTCGAAGAATTGAACGAAACTAAATTAAAGAAAGTGTCTAAATTTTTTCAAAAGTATCCTGACTGAAAATAATAAACATAATTTTAATACTAATTTTATGACAAATCAAAAATAAAAAGCACTAATTTTATTACTTTGCAAAAAAATCAAGACTTTTTGTTATTTTATGTTAAGTGGCTGATAGGAATCGATACTATTTACCTGTTTGAAAAGGAAGCAGTTCATCATTTTGGTATTTTACAATTTTGTATTGGCAGACAGACAATTAAAAATCTTGGTTCCAAAATTTCCATAGCAATAGAGGACAATAAACAAGTTCAACAAAGTTTATTTAAATTTTAAAAAAGTTACGTCCAAACTTCAAGCGCTAAGTCCACCTCATCAAACATAATTTGGCAATCTTTCGAAATGGGCTAACAATTAAGCAGTGAACTAACAGTGCTATATGTCACCTCGGTCGTGAGCCCGATTGGGCAACTCGTTACGTCCACTTCTTGATTACGTCACGTTGTTGAAACCAATTGTTCATGGGGATAGCCTCAAAGTATGCTCTAAATTAATTTTAACTATCGTGATTGTCTAAATAAAACAAAATCAACAATCAAACAAAGCTCCCAATACTAAAGTAATTTAGCTAAAGTATTTGTTATGAACATCAGAAATAACAGCAATACCGCGATCCAGCCCAAATCTGAGACCATCAGTGGCGAAAGCTCCATAGCCGATTCCTATCAGCTTATCTTTTAAAATCTCATCCCACCGATCCACTATGCAGATTATAACATTTTTGGTGAACGGCTTACCTTTGCCATAATAGGGAATATGCATAAGTCACCTATTTTGATAAATTTGAGCTTGATCGCTGCGGACACGTGGTATGAAAATATGATGGAACAGAAAAAAATATTATTTTAGTTTTATCACACGATGAAATCAGGGGAAAATAACGATTTGCTTTTCATTTTCGGGTATAATGCACATAACAGTCAGATAGAATATCATGTGACATATATGTACTTAAATGCAAAATTTAGGGAGATAATTGAAAATTCTTGGCCTAACTCCATAATAAACGCGCCTGAAATGTGACCGGTGATGTTAAAAATCATGACCGTTTTGTATAGAGGGTTTTTCGGTGAGTTCTGCTGTGTACTAACTTCAAAAAACTATATCACGGGAAAAAACACAAAAGAAAATTTTGAAATATATCACTATTGATTTTCTCACGCAATAATACTTTTGATTTTGATACAAACACAATTTGATGCATATCTCTATTTCACCCTTCGTCACTAGAAACCATAGAAAAGTTCATTTTCTGAATTGCGACAGCTGCGTATCAAACTCGAAACCTCAGAGATATTATTTACTCGGAAATGACAATGAAAATCGCTGTGCAAGCCACTCGACCACAAATAGAAATGACATTTTCAAACTACTTATTTTATTACCCAACAAAAGATGTAGAAAGGGCTTCCAAGTAGGTCCATAGGAATCTGACATTTGCAATTTACCGTAGATCTTACTTAACTGCATACAGTAACTATCAAAATTAACGGTACTGCAAATTGTTTGTAGAACCGCTTTTCACGACAGTGGTTAGTTGAAAGTCAAACAGTCAATTGCATACTAAGCGAGGAAATAACATGGGAATTATTTTCTAAGAAATATCATAATTTGAGTACTATTGAATTGAGCCCTTATGGGGATCAAAAATCACAAAGAAAATACGGGTGGTCGTATTTTATTTACTACGGAGGAAACATTATAGTAAACTTTGTTTTTATATTATTATGTGTTGATATTCCGTACATTAGAACAGTCAAAAACCTGTGGATTATCTTAAGCTGATGTTCGCAGATGCAAGCTGTCTGCCACAAACTAGGTATATGCGTCAGCGGCTTCTCTCAGGAGACTCCTATCTTCCTACTGTCACTAAAACTGCTCTAGCAAATTCTCTCTTGCTTCCTATACTCGATTACGCCAACGCTTGCTATCTAGATCTTACGGAGGACCAGCTAAACAAACTTGAGCGACTTCAAAACTTCTGTATCGGATTTATATTTGGCTTACACAAATATGATCATGTTTCCCATTTTCGTAAAAAGCTCAAGCAGCAGCTACCCATTAGGCTTCGCCGGAATACTCATATTTTGTCCCACCTTTACAATATTTTGTTATCCGCGCTCTTTCAAGGAACTTCACACACTTAGGTCTTCAGAAAATTTGAGCCTCTCTACGCCTATCCACAGGACAAGCTTCTACCACGGTTCTTTTACTGTTCACGCAGTAATGCTCTGGAACTCCTTGCCTGTGTCCATTAGGCGTGCCCAGCCCTTGAACACCTTCAAAAACCAAGTTTCATCAATTACCTATTATTGTATTTTTAAATGTGTGTATGTTTTTGTTTATGACTTTAACTTTTTAATTAATTACTTTGTTCCGTCTGAGCCATTTTACACCCCCCTTTATTCATCTACTGTCAATATCTCCATGCCTCTGGTTGCCTGGAAGAAATCGCTTTTAGCGATAAGGCCGCCATATTTAGCACTCTAAGTTTTATTGTAAATTTTCCATATGTATATTTCTCTTGGTGTTAAAATAAAATATTGTCTAAGCTAAACTATTATGGTCCTTCTGGTAACTGCACTTGGATCTCAGAGTTGGTAACGCAAAGTTGGGTGTGCTGACTGTGGCTGAGTCTCTGAGTTTAGTTTTTTTATGCATTAGCTACATTAAAACCATGTTAGTCTCTGACCTCTCTCATGGCAGAATATTGCAATAATCCACTCTTGGCAGGTCGATTGTAGACCATAGTGTTGGATCGTGCTATAATAAAATGCTACTTTTCTGGTATAGAGAGGTATATCTTTCCTTCTATTCCCCGATTGGTGTCATTCTACTCTGCCAAATCAGCTAATAAATTGAGGTCTATACATTGTAGTCATTGTACATATATAAAAACTTGAGCAGCTACAATATTAATTAAAATTCAAGTCAAGCTAACAAAATTCTTAAACAACATTAACGACATAACAACGAACAATTTAACATTAGAAAAATGTCAAGGACCTTATTAAGCAGTAACCGCCAAAATTAAGCTGTAATCCACACAAGTTACGAAGTTTAAGTCACCAATTATACAATTTTGGTACACAAAAGAACAATCATGACTATTGTTAGATTTCGTACTCGGATAACTCTTTAAAAGTGCGTGAGAAGAAAGTGTGATCTTGAACTATATTTTTTTGGTTAGTCTAAATTCATAATGCGTAGATGTTGATTATGTGTGTACAATGCGATTAAATTGACAATAGACGCTGTATAATATATACACACATCAATTTTGTCTAGGGATACAGGTGTTATTTTCATACAAACGAGGTAACTTTGAAGCCTTGGTTTCCTGCCAGGGATGTACTGTGCTGTGATCTGATGACGGCTATCCAGGGAGTGAATGGAGGAGATTCAGATTGCTTTACACACCCAACTGATCTGACCAGCATTCTCAAAACGTAAAGGACATGTTTTAAAAAACCGCGAAAATAGCTTGAAAATGTATGGAAATCCTCAAACTGAGAACTCTGACCCATTAATCTTTTAGAATGCTGATCAGATCAGTTGGATGTGTATTACGATCTGAATCTCCTCCATTCACTCCCTGAATGGCCATCATCAGATCACAGCACGGTACATCCCTGGCAGAAAACCAAGGCTTAAAAGTTACCTCGTTTGTATGAAAATAACACCTGTATCCCTAGACAAAGTTGATGTGTATATGATAAAATTATCAATGACGAGTGATCCGCTGTAACTTCACTCGAGAATGTAATAGTAAAATACGCCGTTATGTGCTGCAAGCGCCTCTAAAGTTAGTCACTTCAGTAGTACATTGTTAAATTAATCGCATTATTTAAATAAGACAGATTGTGTCAGGAGAACTAAAAAGGAGTTTGAAATGTTGCTAAACTGACCCGACTGGCAGTTTATTAAGTGAAACTTGACCATAATGTTACGTAAATATTTTAATTTAATTTTAAAAGTCTTCAAACTAGATTAACTGCTCAGGCAATTAAATAAAATATATAAAATTTAAACTTTTTAATGTCTTGTTAATGATATATAATCTAACTGTACAACAACCTTTGTTCAAATAGTTAGAGTAGTTACTACGACTCAAAATACTCAAAAAAAATATTATTTCCTACTTAGGTTAGGTATGCAGTTGCTTCCGTATAGTTAATGTTTATCATTAAAATAGTTTTCGCATAACTAGCAAAATAACTAACTAAATAGCAAACTAACTGAGGATATTTATGAATACTCAAAACTCGATTTTCTGTTTACAAACTTATTGCTACAGACATTTTGTTTTAAATGTTTTTGTGTTTAGCTATAGTCACAGACATTTTGATAGAAATGTTTTTAGTTCTGATTCGGTGAAGGTTGGCCGGTTCTTTGCTTGGACATTTAATTTTATGCCAACCGAACTAATTTGGATTGTAGCTTTATTGTTATTTATTACGTTTAATGTTTTTAAATACAAATATAACGATGTCTGGAAAAAAAATCAAGGAAAGGGTTTCATCCATTTTAATTTAATTGTAATAAGAAGATTTTAACAAACAGTTATTGCGTTGATGTCAAATTTTAATAGAAAATCAGTTTATCAGACAATATTTTTTTGCAAATATACCAGTAGTAACTACTATATAGTATTGTTTTTAAATATCGTCAAATACCTATCCAATACAGTGTTTACTTGGCGCCGTAAGTACTTGTTGTATGGTCTGCGGTACTACTATTACTAGCGCCGCCAATACATTTATATTTTAATTTTAAAAGTGGCCACTTTGATTTAAAATGAATTTTAAAACTTACAGAAAGAATGAAAACTGTTAAAGAGTTATTCAAAAAATATAAGAGACAATTTAAAAGGGCATGAACTTAGCTTTTTTTAATATTGACTTGGTTTTCGAGTACTAATAAAAAAAAATGTATTGGTTGCGATAGCAGTGGGTAGGAGGGCGGTAACTACGAATATCTTTGACAACCTCCGTGGTCGAGTGGTTTGTATGCCGGTTTTCAAGGTGTCATCTCTGAGGTCCCGGGTTCGATCCCCGGCTGGGTAAATTTAGAAACGAACTTTTCTATATTGTCTCAGGTCTGAGTGTTTGTGATACCACCGTTGTCTCTGATTTCCGTAACACAAGTGCTTTAGGTACTTTGGAATCTGAGCAATGTTTGTAATGCACTGACATGAAAAATTTTTTCTTATTAACTGGACTGGCTGTCTGTATGATTTGACAGCAAAGTTCTTGTGCCTATTTGAAACGCCACTAGCGTGAGTCTAAAGAACTAATTTTGACGTGTACAATGAAAATGGTTGCCGTGATGGTCTCTCCAGACTACATACTTTAATACCATGTCCCTCATGCTATGATCACGCTACGTCCTACAGCACCAAAATGGCGGAAATTAAATAGGCACAAGAGCAGTTTTACAGCAGCCAGTCCAGTGTAATAATATAGAGGTCAATGTTGTAATGTCTAATATATTTTATATTTGTCTTTAAAGTTTTATCAGTAAAACATAGAAAATATACTTGACTAATTTTATTATACTAAATAATATACTAGAAAAAATACGAATCGCACCAGATCAATTCTCGGACGGGATTCGAACCCGCGACCTTTGGATATCCGGTCCAATGCTCTGACCGCTAAGCTACCTAGTCACTAGTACTATTATTAGCTAATATTTTTTTTTAATAAAGGATTCATCCATATAGACATGCACCTATTTTCCAACGATCGTTCGCGTCACACGCTCGCGTCGATTTCTATTCGCCGACTACTTTCACCGGGTGAAACTGTGCGTTTTTGTTCATTGTGCGCAGCCGCAGCGCAAGGCGTTTGCGCGCTGCTTTTCAAATTTCGAAAATGTGCGAAATTACGGTTACTGGGGCAAATATCATTTAAATAGATCACCTATCGTTTTAAATTGACAGTCGATTTTTGGTGCATATTTTATAAGGTACAATCCTATTTGATTACAATAATAATGAAACCTATGTTAAATATTTTAGACTAAAATATTAAATGTTTTCGCCAATAAAGAAGCACGAGATCAACTTATTATTTATACTTAAATAAAGGAAATTACATAAAGATTATGTGAATTAGGTAAAAACGGAGCTTCTCAAAAATTCGCAAGTAGTGTAAGCTATCTTCTACGTACTATAATTATGTTAAACCTGAATTGAAAATAATGAAGAGACTATTTATGATATCTGAAACTTATGAATATGTTTCTATAAGTAGTTACTTAGATAAACAAAATAAAAATTTTGCCCCTTGTAAGTTAAACCCGCAACTGTTACTCCGCACGTTTACTAGCTAGGTATACTTAACTTATGAATTAAGTATGAAATTGATTACTTATTTAAAGTTCTTTACTTACCATTTTAATATTTCCACGTAAAATTTGCACTATGGATATACAACAAATCCGCACCACAACACAGTCAACACATGCAAAGAAAGTTCACAAAAAAAGCACGAAAATATCACCAAAAAGTTTCACTAGCGTGCTATAGAGAAACTATAGTCAAAAATTTAATAGTTTTCGAAATTTCAAATCTGGAACATGGCCGTCCTGTCGTCTGTCCTGGTAGGAAGACAGTCGTGGACTGAATACGGGTCCGAAAGTTTCGAACGTAGTTGGCAATTCATAAGGCGCGCGCGCAGTGTACTCCGGCCTAACTGTCTTGACGCTTACACTTGAATTTTGATTGAGTTAAAAACGAAAGTGACTTTTGTTTTACAAATCTGATTGATGATATAATGTTGAAAATAATTGAATGACTATGCAGTGTTAGGCTTTTGATTTTTATTACTAGTTGATTTTTTAATTAAAATGAAAGTATGTTCGAGATGGTGATAGATAATTGATTGTGATTTGATGTCTCAAGTCATTTGCGATCTGAAATGATAACTGCAGTTAATTGCATCACATTTTTTGCTAATGATCGTTTTTGTTGGTTTTTATAAAATAAAAGAGTAAACTATTTGTCAAGATTATTTATTTTATGACTTATTTTTGTCAAAACTTAAACTACCAATATAATGTTTTAAAAACTGTTTTTTTTTCTAATGTGATTAAAAAAAACCTTGAAAAATCATGAAAAAACATGTTTTTTTGCAAGGATACAGAAATGAAAATGATTAAGAAAGTTTCGGTTGAAGATTTATACTTATGAGTCCATTTATAGTTTTCTGTTCATTTATGAAACTTTATTACTTTTTTGTTTAAATAGTATCAAATTTTCAATAGTTGGCAACATTTAAAGACATGCACAGTAAATTCGCCATTCGGTTTATATTTTTTTGAAATACTTATTTAGTAAGAAGAATTAAAATTAATTTATTTTCTAAAGATTGTACTCTTAGAAAAAAACAAAATTTAGAAAAAAAACCAAAATGCTATGTTTTTATTTTCAGAATTGTGAAGAAAACAAAGTTTTTTTTTCATACCACTATACCAACACAAATAAAATGTATCAAATTATGAAAGATTTTAAAGCTTTTCCAAAAATAAATTTAGCGAAATTAAAAAAAAGGTAATTATAAAATCAAGAATATATAATTAACTTTTTTTTCATTTTGTTGAAGTATTAAATCACAAAATAAAAAAATAAATATAAGAAAATAACATATTGCAGAAAAATTAACAAAACATGTTAGTGTGTTAATTCTATGACAAACAATCAATCTCAAAGTATCAAGAAATTGAATCCAATTCCCACGTTTTGTCATGCAAAAATAATGCATGATTCCTTTCACCCCCTATGCGTTTATGTATGCGTGTGAAGGAGACAGAGATACGTTTTGTTACTTAATGAGACTACAATATATCATTAAGTAATTTACTTCCTCTTAGTTACTGAAATACAATACAATTTACTATAATTAGATAAACGAGTTATTCATAAAAAAAAAAAAACGCATAACCCACCTTTTTTTAGTTGAAATGAGTTTTGTCTTCTTCATTCAAACTCAGTTCATAATACGAAAGAAAATGACTAAACACTTTTTTACAAAAATAGGTTTAATAAGCATTTAATTTTTTATGAATATCTTTACCATTGTTTTAATTTATTATGTCTACCAATAGTTGGTACCTAATAAAAAAAATTTATTCAAACTTACGCTTACTCATTGGCTTACAGCTGCCCTCAGAACCATCAGCACCAATAATACAATCAAGTGTAAACATGTTATAAATAAATGTATGGCGAGCGATATTTTTGTGTTGTCAATATGCTATAATATTATAGCGTAGACTGAAGTGAGCTTAAAGCTCACTCATTGTAAGATATTTGATAACCTCAATCACAGAATAATTAATGTGCATTGAAGACATAATTATTTCACGGTTTTCAACTTGCTTCATTCTGAAAATAAGCTTCTAATATTACCTTCTGTATCAGGTTAACGAGTTTTATTAAAAAATGAGAGATCTCGTTTAACACAACTCTCAAAAGAACCCTTTTATTTTGTACCGAATGAGTGATGGCAAAGGCTTTTGCATAAAATTAGCGATAAAGCAATTTTTCAAAAGTTCTCTTTTATTTAGGTTTCCAGTGAGTAACAAAGTTAAGTTAATTTTTTGAAGAAAATCATCATTTTATTTTCTATATATTTTATTTATAAACATTTAAGTCGTTGTAGGTTCTTAAAAATGGCGAGTGACTTCGTACTGAGAAGAGCAGGAAAGAAATGAAGCTACGATGCGTTCTTCAATGTTTTATTTTATAGTGTAGTCAGTTAAATGTTAGTATCAGTAAGTACACTTGTTATTGTGAGGTCAAGTTCCTTTGTCTCATAAGCGGATTAATTTGAAACGAAATTTCATTTAAATTCTGTTAAATTTTAAATTAAACCAGAAGTTAGTTGCTTATAAATAATAGCTTGTAAAACAGGCACTTAAAAATAAATAAATTTAAAAAATATTAAAAACACGACTGCCCTGCCAAAAACAAACTAAAAAGATAAATAACAAGGTGTCAATGCAGTCGGGGGACCATTTTGTGGAACAATTTTCAATTAAAGAGGTCCCCCGACTGCAATGACACCTTGTTATTTATCTTTTTAGTTTGTTTTTGGCAGGGCAGTCGTGTTTTTAATATTTTTTAAATTTATTTATTTTTATTTCACACATTTTAGTGACAAATTATATAGTGTTGAAATGTGCTCATTGTGGCCTTTCATTTGATGCCCATATTGTAATAAATGAAGAAAAAAATTTATTTTTTTTACTTTTGAAAATGGCGTCCTACAGTGGCAATATTGACTTTTTTTTAAATATAAAAAGTGTCACTCGGAATGCTGTAAGGATTCTAACGATACCCCTTTCACTCAAATCAGTTCAGGCATTTCGAAGTTATGGTGGAATAAAGAAACTCACATACCCAAAAACCTACATGAACCCTGAACACTTATACACTCTTTTTGCTTTGGGCAGTCGTCTAAATAAGAAGCTAATCCAGGCCAGGATAGATTGACTGTTTACTAAAACTCTGTTTCGTAATGTTTCAAATCGCAATAGATTTTGATTAAGTATCTATTTGGGATTGAGCCTTGACTGCATCACGCATCGCATATCGGAAGTATATAATATCCTTAATTAGATAATATCCAAATCGGTTGTTAAGTCATCTTACATGTCCGGAAATACCATCTGCTATTAGAGAATTGAGGCGGAAAATATGAGCTTTATATATTTTCTTAACACATACAACTTCCGCGCATATTATTCATTCATTTAATGAGTCTTAAATTAGGATACCTTTTAAACTAATCAATAATAAAAATAGGAGGTTCTCAGTCTGTTACATTTTATATTTTTATTGTTTACTTGTTAGTTAACCCCTTTTCAGTGGTAGTTGCATATTTTGGAAAATTTGGAAATCATGCATATTTACGCTCGATCTCGTTCATCGTTCAAATGTCTAACATGTCCAAACAATTGGCACTCATAAATTCTGCCCAGTCACCTCAGTGCATGCCCCAGTGGACGTAGAATGGTCCTTTCCGCTTACAAAAACATAGGTATTAAGCGATCATAGACACAATTTGTCTTCAGAATATTAGGAACAGTACTTACAGCTTGATCATAAAGAGTTGACAAAAATTGAGGGCGCCACCTATGGTATATACACATATATTCTATATCAACAAGTCAAAATCATGAATAATTTGGCAACACTAACTATATTTTGTACTGAAAAATTTAGTTCCATTTTATTTAATTTTAATTATTTATGGCCAAGCTGTAGTCGTATATATATTTAAAGGTAAATTGCAATGTCAAATTAATTTTGTAATTGATATTTTTGTTTGTTAAATACAATTGTTATATTCACTTCTCAAGCTTACGCGCTCACTAGACATGAAATTAAACATTTTTTAACGGATACTAGCGCGGTTTTATTGAAAGTACTTTGGTAATTAGTTGGTATTTGGTTACGTACGATTTTGGTTGGTACGATTGTTATTTTAACAATAAAAAAACATTAAAAAACGTTTTATTCATTAATTCATGTGGCATATGTTTGCCCTTTTTATATATATTTTAGCTATTTTTCTTGCATATTTGCATGCATATTTTGGGCTTTTTATGTTGCATATAATCCGGTCTCTACTCATCACAGAGGATCTGGCTATCTTACCTCTAACGGCCGGAACACGACATTTTTTTAAATTGTTGTTATGGCGTCACGCTTAGGTAAGATGGTGGTAGCTAGCCAGGCGGACTTGAAATAAGCCCTACCACCAACCAAACCGAGTACAAATTGTACCCCCCCTGGAAATTGAACTCGGGACCCTTGCGTCCTACACGGGTGGGCTACTAGACCACAGAGGCGGTTGCGGTGAATTAACCAATTTTTATTTCTCGATTTATGATTTGTTATCGTGCACTAACTGCGATCACGATAACATCAAAATGTAAGGTTTTTAGGCCAATGACCACAGCATAAAATTTTATGTCTTCCATTTTCGACTTAGAATTTGTTCAACTGGCCTTGTGTTTATTAGTGCTATTGTTAGTTTATCAGATCAATAGTAAAGTTCAACCGAAGATTCTAAAGTCTAGATATTTAATGTTAAATAAGTTTTGGTACATTTGTACAGTTTCTTAAAATGAAATTACTTAAGATAAGTAGATATGACCCCATATTAGTTACAACAAAAATAACAAAATTAAATTACAAGAAACTATAATAATGAGGCAATCACGAGAAAGTCAATTCAAGAAATTCAGGGTTTGAACTTTTTCTCTATTTGGCATAAATGATTTTTATATGACTGTAATATTTACTAAATGTTTTTTATAGCAGCTACCGCTACAGCTATTAAAAAAATTAAGACATACATACAGTTTTTTTCTTTACTATATCCTTACTAGTATTATAAATGGGAAAGTCCGTTTGTTTGTTTGTTTCTTTGTTACGCCTTCACGTCTTAACTACTGAACCGATCATCATGAAATTTTACATACACGTTATTAGGGTTACCCAGAGAAGGACATAGAGTACCTTTCATCCCGAAAAAAAGTATTGTTCTCGAGGGACATTAAAAAAACTTTCCACGCAGACGAAGTCGCGGCGGGTCGCTAGTCATTATAAATGGGAAAGTCCATTAGTTTGTTTGTTTGTTTGTTACGCCTTCACGTCTTAACTACTGAACCGATCATGAAATTTTGCAAACACATTGTCAGGGGTATACCCCTCTATAGAGAAGGACTTAGGATACCTTTCATAAAAAGTACTGTTCCCGAGGGAGGCAAAAAAACTTTCCACGCAGACGAAGTCGCGGGCGGCCGCTAGTTATTAATAAATTAAAACTCATGATACCGCCGCATGCATGCATTTGCATATGAAAGAAAGGCAATAAACATGTTACAATACCTCTACGATAATTACTCATAAAACTCTGTGTACATTACATTCGTTTCAAAATGATAATTGCCCGTTTCTGAATAAAATAAATTGAACTTTTGCAACTGAGCTTTGGCAGGCTAGTCATAAGAACAATCTTATCTATATATATAAAAGCGTAAATCACTCACTGACTCATCACGAAATCTCCGAAACTACAAGTGCTAGGAGTCTCAAATTTTGCATGGGGGTCCCTTTTAGGGTGTAGGTGCTCACTAAGACGGGATTTTGCGAAATTCAATCCCTAAGGGAGTGAAACAGGGTGGCAAAGTTTGTATGGGAGAAAGCGATTCCTTGGCCCGATTGACTTGAAATTTGGCATAGACATTCTTTAACAAAATTAATTGAATACGTGTTTCGTATTTTCTTGAAATGTATCCCCTAACAGGGTTGAAAAGGGGTAGAAAGCTATTTTTAGGGTGGTTGACTTCGATATCAGAATCAAAACTTCTTAGTGAATTTGTACGATTAAGAAAAATAAATGTCAGTTGTCAGCACTGACGTCAACTGAATTTTCCAAAAGACTTTAACATCATAGATAATATCACATATAACATCATAGAATATACTATATAATTCAAATTTGACATAATTGCACCCAGCATGAGTTGCAATATTACGATTTTTAGGGTTCCGTAGCCAAAATGGCAAAAAACGGAACCCTTATAGATTCGTCATGTCTGTCTGTCTGTCTGTCTGTCTGTCTGTCTGTCTGTCTGTCTGTCTGTCTGTCTGTCTGTCTGTCTGTCTGTCCGTCCGTATGTCACAAGCCAGGAGTCTTTTCAGTCGTAAGTAGAACAATTCACCAAACATATACTTTTTAGGGTTCCGTAGCCAAAATGGCAAAAAACGGAACCCTTATAGATTCGTCATGTCTGTCTGTCTGTCTGTCTGTCTGTCTGTCTGTCTGTCTGTCCGTCCGTATGTCACAGCCACTTTATTCCAAAAGCATTAGGACTACATAGTTGAAACTTGGTAGGTAGGTGTATTCTGTGAACCGCTTTACGATTTTTACACAAAAATAAAAAAAATAAAGATTAAGGGGGGGCTCCCCATACATGGAAATGAAACTGAAAATATTTTTTTTCATCACACCAATACTTGTGGGGTGTTTATAGATAGGTCTTTAAAAATGACATTGAGGTTCCTAAGACTATTTTTTTTCAAAGTCAACCGTTTGAAAGATATATGCCTCCAAAGTGGTAAAATGTGTGTCCCCCCCCCTTTAACTTTTAAAGTAAGAGGGTGAAAAATCTAAAAAATATATAAGCTATAGATCTTAATAAACACTTTCAACGAAAATTGGTTTGAACGAGATATAGTAATTAGTTTTCAAGATATAGTACATTTTCCAAAACCGCAAATATAACTTTGTCATTCATACAAACACTGTGAAAAACAAAGTTATTTTTTCAGACGAAAAATGATAGCGGTATTAAAATATGGTATGGTATAATGTACCTACGGAACCCTACTGCGCGTGGCCCGACACGCACTTGGCCGGTTTTTTTACCTACATTACTAATCGGATGTGGAATGTGGATGAATAGTTTAGGAGTGCATACTGCATAGGAAACAAATAAACATACACAAAGACTTCTATGTTGTTGAACATTACATTAGATTTTTATTTATAAAGAAAATACTTTTAAGTATTAAATATTACATAATATAATTATATTTTTTTTTTGTTAAATTACCGCTAATTAGGGTTCCGTACCAAAATGGTAAAAAAGGAACCCTTATGGTGTGACTCAGTCTGTCTGTCTGTCTGTCTGTCACAGCTGGATATCTCGAGAACTACTAATGGTATCAACTTAAAATTTGGAATAGTTTAAGATGACATTTGCCCAACTATTTTGCAAATAAGAAATAAATAAAAAAATAAATATCTTTTTTACAGCAGGGCCTGAAAAGGGGTCTTAAAAATTTTAAGTGGGGCTACTAGGGCATGTGGGGTATCATATGAAAGAGCGCTATTTGCACGTTTTCAATCATTTTTTATTTTTTTCTAGACGGCATAGTTTTCGACTTATGATGAAAAATGTAAAAAAAAAATTCCGTCCCCCCCCCTTATCTCCGAAGTTTGCAAAGAGAAAAATCTGAAATAATTCTATGTGATAGCAGTTTATATAAAGATTACAGGAAAAATAAAACGATGTCTCAATATAGCATACTTTTTTAGAAATTATTAAATTTCTAAAACAGTTAACATTAGTTCCACTATCGGTCAAGAGATGGCGCTGACCTAAAACTGCAATACTAATTTTATTATTCTACTCTGCAGTGTGGTTTAATGGTGCAATTATGATGGTACGGAACCCTCGGTGCGCGAGTCCGACTCGCTCTTGGCTGGTTTTTTTTTATGGACCAGGATGTCGAGGACAGCAAAGGAAACGATGGTTGAAAGGGGAAAAGGAAGATTTAATAGCAGAATAATGGAAACACGTTTACAATAGGCAATAGGCAAAGGAAAGCAATATGACAAGAAGAGAGTAAAGAGACAAAACCATAGTATAGGTATTTACATGTAACTAATTACAGAGTAGAATATATAAGTCTATACATGGGTAGGCCTGTCCTCGACATAAGTACCTACCTGCCTAATACAGAATCATGAACAGGGCGTTGGTTCTGTAACCAAACTCGAACCCCACTTCGAATCTTACTTCACTACACGGGAATTTTAAATCACAAATAAGATAATGCTAAGATTTTTTTTTATCACAAAAATAAATGAATAAATTTTAAATTCACGCGAAGTGAAGTGAGGTTCGAAGTGAGATGCGAGTTTGGTTACAGAATCGACAGACTGCGCGGCTAAAACCGCGGGGTGCAGTTATTACCTTTATAATCACAAAATTGTAAAAATTATAAAGTTTTGATGTTTGGATGTTGTTCATATTGTTACTCAATCAGGTCTGAACGGATTTAGACGAAATTTGGCACAGAGATAGATTATAGTCTGGAATACTTAACACAGGCTTCTTTTCTTCCCGATTATTGGTTTCCAGGGAAAGACTAACAACAATTACAGACTCCCACGCCGGGGCGGAGCCACGGGCAAAAGCTATACTTAGTATATAGGTAGTATAAAACAAAGTCACTTCCCGCCGTCTGTACGCTTCACTTAAACTACCTATGCATAAAAACCGCATTAAAATCGATCCATAAGTTTGGGAGGTAGGTTGCCGGAGACAGACAGACACACACACACGTCAATTATATTATAACACTCCTCGCGTACGTCGTATGTAGATAACCTGTAGTATAATCTAATAACTTCACACTGACACCACATTATAGCACAGTTTTACATTAGTAGGTAACTACATTGCACCCGTGCGAAGCCGGGGCGGGCCGCTAGTAATATATAAAATCGTAAACTGAATGACTGACTGACTGACTGACTGACTGATCTATCAACGCACAGCCCAAACCGCTGGACCTAGAGACTTGAAATTTTGCACACAGGTACCTTATACAGTGTAGGCATCCACTAAGGAAGGATTTTTGAAAATTCTATCCCTAAGGGGATGAAATAAGGGATGAAAGTTTGTATGAAAGTCCCTCAGTTTTGAAGCTAGGATCGTCAAATTTTGTGTTTAGGCTGACGATTGAAAATTAATAAATACGGGTCTCAGCGTTTTTCAAAATTCTACCCCCGAAGGGATCAAAAGGGGGATGAAGTTGTGTAATGAAGAAAATCCTTTATTTTCGAAGTCAAAATTGCTAAATATATAATTTAGGCTTATGGATGGAAATCTAACGCAACGTATATTGTTATTGTTAGTATTTCAACCCCTACGGGAATGAAATGGGGGTGAAAAGGGGTAAATAAACCTAAAAATAGATATGGATGTCGTTATTGGGGTTTTCTGGGATGACGATTGCAAAAATGACATTTATTTTGAAGTCCAAAACGGTGGACATGATTTGACCCCTCAAGGGGTGAAAATGGGGTTCAAATTTTGTATGGAAAAATAATGTTAAATGGATATTACAACTTTAAACTTCGTAGGAGCACGTCTAAAAATAAATAAGCAAACATATATTTTGTGATTTTGAAAATAAACCCCTTAGGGTGTAAATGGGGTTAGTAAACCTAAAAATAGATACGGATGTCGTTATTGGGGTTTTCTGGGATGACGATTGCAAAAATGACATTTATTTTGAAGTCCAACACGGTGGACATGATTTAACCCTCAAGGGGTGAAAATGGGGTTCAAATTTTGTATGGAAAAAAATATTAAATGGCCATTACAACTTTAAACTTCGTAGGAGCACATCTGAAAATAAATAAGCAAACATATATTTTGTGACTTTGAAAATCAAACCCTTAGGGGGTAAATGGGGTGAGTAAACATACAAATCGATGTGGAGGTCGTTCTTGAGGTTTTATGGGATGGTGATTACGAAAATGAGATTTATTTTGAAGTCCAACACGGTGGATATGATTTAACCCCTAAAGGGGTGAAAATGAGGTTCAAATGTATGGAAAAAGAATATAAAATAGACATTACAACTTTAAAATTCGTAGGAGCATGTCTAAAAATAAATAGGCAAACACATATTTTGTTATTTTGAAAATTATCCCTTAGGGTGTAAATGGGGTAAGTAAACATGAAAATCGATGTGGATGTCGTTCTTGAGGTTTCATGGGATGGTGATTGCGAAAATGACATTTATTTTGAAGTCCAACACGGCGGACATGACACATCATGGACCTGTACCTAGACATGCACATCCAGGTAACGGAAACGAGAACAGGCACGGGCACGGGCACAGGAACAGGAACGGGAACGGGAACAGGACGAGAACGGGACGGGAATGGAACGGTCTGAAACGGAAACGGAACGGGAAGGGAACGGGAATGAAACGGGAACGGAATGAGAACGGGAACGAAACGGGAATGGAACGGGAAAGAGAAAGGGACAGGAACGGGACGGGAACGGTACCGGGAAAAGGAACGGAAGGAGTACGGGACGGGAACGGGACGCGAACGGGAACGAATTGGGAATGGAAAGGGATCGAACGGAATGGGAATGGAACGGGAACGAAGCGGAAACGAAACGGGAACGATACAGGAATGGAACGGGAACGAAAATGGGACGGGAGCTAAGGGGAAAGGATCGGGAACGGAACGGAACGGGACGAGAACGGGACGGGAACGGGAATGGAATCGGGTGGGAACGGGAACGGAAACCGGACGGTAACGGGAACGGGAATGGGACGGGACGGGATGGGGACGGGGACGGGGACGGGGACGGAACGGGAACGGGAACGGGAACGGGAACGGGAACGGGAACGGGAACGGGAACGGGAACGGGAACGGGAACGGGAACGGGAACGGGAACGGGAACGGGAACGGGAACGGGAACGGGAACGGGAACGGGAACGGGAACGGGAACGGGAACGGGAACGGGAACGGGAACGGGAACGGGAACGGGAACGGGAACGGGAACGGGAACGGGAACGGGAACGGGAACGGGAACGGGAACGGGAACGGGAACGGGAACGGGAACGGGAACGGGAACGGGAACGGGAACGGGAACGGGAACGGGAACGGGAACGGGAACGGGAACGGGAACGGGAACGGGAACGGGAACGGGAACGGGAACGGGAACGGGAACGGGAACGGGAACGGGAACGGGAACGGGAACGGGAACGGGAACGGGAACGGGAACGGGAACGGGAACGGGAACGGGAACGGGAACGGGAACGGGAACGGGAACGGGAACGGGAACGGGAACGGGAACGGGAACGGGAACGGGAACGGGAACGGGAACGGGAACGGGAACGGGAACGGGAACGGGAACGGGAACGGGAACGGGAACGGGAACGGGAACGGGAACGGGAACGGGAACGGGAACGGGAACGGGAACGGGAACGGGAACGGGAACGGGAACGGGAACGGGAACGGGAACGGGAACGGGAACGGGAACGGGAACGGGAACGGGAACGGGAACGGGAACGGGAACGGGAACGGGAACGGGAACGGGAACGGGAACGGGAACGGGAACGGGAACGGGAACGGGAACGGGAACGGGAACGGGAACGGGAACGGGAACGGGAACGGGAACGGGAACGGGAACGGGAACGGGAACGGGAACGGGAACGGGAACGGGAACGGGAACGGGAACGGGAACGGGAACGGGAACGGGAACGGGAACGGGAACGGGAACGGGAACGGGAACGGGAACGGGAACGGGAACGGGAACGGGAACGGGAACGGGAACGGGAACGGGAACGGGAACGGGAACGGGAACGGGAACGGGAACGGGAACGGGAACGGGAACGGGAACGGGAACGGGAACGGGAACGGGAACGGGAACGGGAACGGGAACGGGAACGGGAACGGGAACGGGAACGGGAACGGGAACGGGAACGGGAACGGGAACGGGAACGGGAACGGGAACGGGAACGGGAACGGGAACGGGAACGGGAACGGGAATGAAACGGGAACGAAACGAAAATGAATCGGCATCGGAACGGGACGAGAACGGTACGGGAACGGGAACGAGAACGGGACGGTAACGGGAATGGCAATGGAAGGGGTACGAGAACGGGACAGGAAAGGGACGGGAATGGACGGGAACAGAACGGGAACGGGAACCGGAACCGGAAACGTAAAAATTACTGGTCAGATCCTGGTTGAAGGTTCTCTAAGGATTTTCTCTAACATCCACGCGGACGAAGTCGCGGGCAGAGGCTAGTTTTATATAAAATATTACTCACATTATGTAATGTATCAAAAGATTTTATAGATATTCCATTCTAGTGAGGCTGGGTCATAAACTGATAAAGTCAAATCGTAAAATCAAAATAGTAAAATCGTTATTAAAAGACAGTATAAAGTTTGGGAATATCAGCAGTAATCAGCACACATTAAACTATTCGGGCTAGGTTGGGCACAAGGATAATTTTTATAATACCTAATGCGCAAAGAAAGGTTCCTACCACAGAAAACGAAATAGCGAGCGGCTATAGTATAGTATACTATACCTAAATAAAAAATAAATAAATTTAAAAAATATTAAAAACACAACTGCCCTGCCAAAAACGAACTAAAAAGTTGAACAACAAGTGTCATTGCAGTCGGCGGACCTTATTATGGAACAATTTTTGATGAAAGAGGTCCCCCGACTGCAATGACACTTGTTGTTTAACATTTTAGTTCGTTCTTGGCAGGGCAGTCGTGTTTTTAGGGTTCCGTAGCCAAAATGGCAAAAAACGGAACCCTTATAGATTCGTCATGTCTGTCTGTCTGTCTGTCTGTCTGTCCGTCCGTATGTCACAGCCACTTTATTCCAAAAGTATTAGGACTACATAGTTGAAACTTGGTAGGTAGGTGTATTCTGTAAACCGCTTTACGATTTTTATACAAAAATAAAAAAATAAAAGATTAAGGGGGGGCTCCCCATACATGGAACTGAAACTGAAAATATTTTTTTTCATCAAACCAATACTTGTGGGGTGTCTTTAGATAGGTCTTTAAAAATGACATTGAGGTTCCTCAGACTATTTTTTTCAAAGTCAACCGTTTGAAAGATATATGCCGCCAAAGTGGTAAAATGTGTCCCCCCCCCCTTTAACTTTTAAAGTAAGAAGGTGAAAAATCTAAAAAAAATATAAGCTATAGATCTTAATAAACACTTTCAACGAAAATTGGTTTGAACGAGATACAGTAATTAGTTTTTGAGATATAGTACATTTTCCAAAACTGCAAATATAACTTTGTCATTTATACAAATACTGTGAAAAACAAAGTTATTTTTTCAGATGAAAAATGATAGCGGTATTAAAATATAGTATGGTATAATGTACCTACGGAACCCTACTGCGCGTGGCCCGACACGCACTTGGTTTTTTAATATTTTATTATTATGGAACAATTTTTGATGAAAGAGGTCCCCCGACTGCAATGACACTTGTTGTTTAACTTTTTAGTTCGTTTTTAGCAGGGCAGTCGTGTTTTTAATATTTTTTAAATTTATTTATTTTTATTTCACACATTTTAGTGACATATTATATAGTTTTGGAATGTGCTCATCAAGGCCTTTCATTTGATGCCCATATTGTAATAATAGAAGAAAAAATATTTTCTTCACATTTGAAAATGGCGTCGTACAGTGGACATATTGATTTTTTTCTAAAAAAAATATAGCCAGTGTCACTTGGGATGCTGTAAGGATTCTAACGATACCCCATTTATCCAAATCAGTTCAGGCATTTAGAAGCTATGGTGGAATAAAGAAACTCACATACCCACATACATGAACCCTGAACACATATACACTCTTTTTGCTTTGGGCAGTCGTGTAATAATATTAGATTTTTGTATCTCATTGCGCAATGGACACTGAACAAATTAAATGCAGCAAAAAAATTGACAATACACTCATAACATACCTAACGTGTATTGCAAAATAACATAGTGAAAGTTGAATGACTTCCGACAGATGTGTCAAGCTAAAAACTGCAAACGGCGACCGATTACAAAATTTGATCTGGGTAACAAAATAATAATGGCAGAGCTTACTAGCATTTAACATCACCATGATTAGGCATTATTAATATGCCTACTGCTGAGTTACAGCTTTCCTGATGGGCAGATAACGAAGATGAGCCATCCATAACCCACTATTCGGACCCAAACAGCGAACTAAAATTTGGAATAAGCATTCCGCTCAAAAATAGCACCACACAAAAATGACAACCAAGTCCACGGGGCTAAATAAAAATGCTTCTAAATGCAAGTAACTAAATAGTTATGCAACACAAAGCGACTGAACACTCTGTATAATTATATATTTTTTCTATATTAAACGAAAAAAACACTAATTATGATACTAAATCTTTTTGCATTCTTTGCGTCTTTTTACACCATTTGACTAAACAGGACGTCATTTATATAAAATAAACTCTCTCTCTATTTCTTTAAAAAAAACTGCAATAATCATTTTAAAGAACGCTAATGACTATCACCGGGTACTTGGCTGGCCCGAATAAACGCTGTGCGATTTATTTTTTAGCCCTTAAATGCCATTTATTAAGCAATATTTGTTTGCATTTACACTTCCATAGATTTTAGTTTGCTGGGCACAAAACGTTTTTAACGATTGCAAATACATCCAGGATAGCGTGCCTTGCGAAGGAGCTCGAGATATAATAATTTTTGGTCACCCATCCAATGACCTACCCTTGCGAAACACAAATGCAATAGCCAACTGCGCCAACGAGCTCCTCACCCTTGCACGGAATATCTGAAAAAAAAATATCAGATTGTGGCATACAAAGGTTAATTAGCTTCCGTCCGCGACTTCGTCCGCGTGTACATTCGGAAAATCCCTGGGGAACCTTTGGTTGGATACCATACCAGGATAAAAAGTATCTTATGTTTTGATCCAGGGTATAAACTATCTGTGTTTAAAATTTCAACCAAATCTGTTCAGCCGTTTTGGGTGATTGAGGAACAAAGATTCACATCCACCCACAGACTTTCACATTAGATTAGAAGGATTGCTAATGCAAACCCGATTTCGATTCATTATGGTTTTCGAGCTGATCGCGTTCGAAATCAAGCAAAGTCTGTATCTCAAATTGAGATAATGTCTTACCTATATTATCTGTGTGAAATTACGAATTTGAATTTATACGAAAATTCTCGAAGAAGATTGCATTTCGTTCATTGACAAAATGACCTTTCCCGACCAAAGGTTTTTCAATACAGTGAGATAAAAGCAAAAACCACTTACTACTGTAAGCGGTTTTACAACTTGCAACAGCTTTAAAAAGCGAGATTTTTTTTATTAAAATCTTCATTATTAATGATTAGGTATACTCTAATAATAATAACTAAACCTTATTTTAAAAACGTCTATTGAAGTCGAGTGGCGTTCGTTTTTACACGACTGCCCAAAAAGGAGTGCATATGTGTTCAGGATTCATGTATGTTTGTGGGTATGTGAGTTTCTTTATTCCACCATAACTTCTAAATGGCTCAACGGATTTGAATGTATGGGGTATCGTTAGCATTCCAAATGACACTGACTATTTTTTTTGTTAATAAGTCAATATGGCGACTGTACGACGCCATTTTTAAATATTTTTTTTTCAATTATTACAATATAGGCATCAAATGAAAGGCCTTAATAAGCACATCTCAAAACTATACAATTTGTCACTAAAATGTGTGAAATAAAAATAAATAAATCTAAAAAATATTAAAAACACGACTGCCCCTTCAAAAACGAACTAAAAAGTTAATTAAATAACAAGTGTCATTGCAGTCGGGAGACCTCTTTGATTAAAAATTGTTCCACAAAACGGTCCCCCGATTGCAATGACACTTGTTATTTAACTTTTTAGTTTGTTTTTGGAGTGGCAGTCGTGTTTTTAATAATTTTTAAATTGATTTTTTATAAAAAAAAATTAGTCAAGTGTCGTCCTTGCCTTGATGATTATGACTTTTGTTATTTTTTCTTTTTATAATGAATGATCCATCCAATACAACATTTTAGACCAATTCTGAGATTTATAATATGATGTTTAGTTTTTTGGTAATATTGAAATATTTCTAGAACTTGTTATTGTTTGCTAATAAAAATGTGAATGGCATATTAGATTAGTACATACGTTGCCAAATAAAAAATAAGTTAAAAAGTTTAAAATGTTGTGATCTAGATTACCATTTCGTAAAACTATCAGAAGCCTCCAATATACTATTGTAACTTAAACACTAAACAAGTACCTCACAGGTTGTGTCTGCTCCAGAAGACCAATATATGAGAACCTTTCCACTATAGGAACGTCAACAAAATGACAGGTCTTGTAAATAAGTTGGCAGTAACCAGAAAACCAAATAAGGCAGACCCTTGCATTGACTCCATGTTTCATGTAAATACTTGTTAAAGTATAAAGTCTGGGAGGCTTGGTAGACCAGCATAACTGGACGTCGGTACTACTTTCACTTTGCAGCTCATTTTGCAACTGACCTTATTATAAAATCGCGATTGGTGTATTGAGACAATTATTTTGCGTTCAACATATTGTTCCGTTATAATCAATTATAGAAGTGGATACATGAAGTTATTTTTTTTTATGCATAACGGCATAGTGCTTGGCCTTCATCTCACCCGATGTTAAGTCATGATAAGGCCGATGGTGGAAGCGCACTACACCCGAAATCCTTATCACTGAAGAACTGGCTATCTTACCTCTAACTGCCGGAACACAGAATTTTTAAATTGTTGTTATGGTGTCAGACTTATGTAAGATGATGGCAGCTAGCCAGCCGGACTTAAAATAAGCCCTACCGCCAACCAAACCGAGTAAAAATTTAATGTACCCCCTCCTGAGAATCGAACTCGGGACCCCTGCGTCTTACACTGGTGTGCGAACCACTAGATCACAAACATTCATGAACCCTAAACACAATACACTCTCCTTTTTTGGGCAGTCGTGTAAAATCATAGGACCAGTGTTTTTAAACTCATCAACGCCCGGAAAATGAGACACATTAGATTTTCTATTGTTGTCCGAACGCCGGCGTCCGCGCGGGAGTTGATGAATTATTATTATACACAATTAGCTAATAATAGGAAATTCAAAGCTTTATTTAAGAACTAGTCTAGTGAAGGTAAAAAAAAATCAATCGGAACGATTAACAAAGTAAATAAAAAAGCAAAACCATTATTTTAAACGACTGTATAAAATCAAAATTTAAAACAAACAACAGATTTGTTCAATTTTTCAGTTAAATGTTCCGAATAAACAACTGCAAAATCAAAATGAACCAATTCATACAATCAGTCTTTCCTAATGGTTTGAGGTTTGAAATTAATTTATTAGTAGTATTAATCATCAAAGTTATTCTCTACTTCTTTCTTCCTTGTTAGAATGAATTGTTTTCATACGAACCAATCAGTTAAAATTGCAGATTAATTAAATTCTGTTTCCGATTATTTTGTGGTTAAAATTCTGAACTACAGACACTGCGTACCTATCTATATAATTCCGACTAAAAACAATCCGATTCAACTGTTAATTAAAGTTGATTGCATTGCATACAGTACTGATATAATTGATTGTTTGCATGTACTGTGGCTAATAGTATAATAATATAAAACTGAGAAATCTAAATATTAACCTTTTATTGATGTGATTTTAATCATAAGGAATCAAGACATTTCCTAAATAACAGTTTTTCTCAGTACAAGGATACTTATGAAAACCTACTGTTGCCAAATCTAATTTGAATTGAGAGTTTAGTAAAGAAAATAAATAGTCCACAGCACTTTACTTCCTTAAAGGGAACAAAACATTTTCTGATACTTACTTTACAATTTGTACTCTTAATTTCCAAAATTGATTACCTTTTTGTTTTGTACTAGAATGTTTTTCGTGCAAAGGATCCAGGCAACCGCTGAAACAACTGAGTTAGCTACCGTAATATTTATAAATTGCCACCTACATTTCCAAATACGTGGGCACCTTTCCGGCAGTCGTACAAAAGATCAAAACTTGTCGTTGGGTATCAGTCTGCTCCCATTTAGATGCATCTGACCAAGGTTTCTATTTGAATATTAGTGATCGTTCACACTGAACGTATCGTCTGGACGAAACACGTTACTCGTTAGTATGCGTAATGCCAGCATTACATATTCGCCAAGCATCGGCACAATTTATCGTACATTGATGCTTTTGAAAGAACCTCTTTGAAGCATTTGTTACAAAACTGGCAACGTATGATGAATTGTGTCGATGCTTGGCGAATATGTAGTGCCGGTATAACACTTTTCGTCCTGACGAAATTCGGCTACACAACACTTTAGAGATTTTTTCACTAAAGCGATTGTGAGTGGCAGAACTCTCACTCGGTAGCATATAGGATTTATAGCAAATTGTATAATAAAACAAAGTATTATTTTCGCTTATCACTGATTTTATTTCTATCAATCTTATAGTCGTATACAATACCTAATGATTTCTTCAAATGACATAGTCATTGCAACTGCGCTGCGTAAACTGATACGAACTTGAGTTTTCGAACGTTATTATCGAATATGCTTGTTATACGTTTAGTGTGAACAATATTTAACATTCGTACAATCGACATTTCATTTACAGGCTCACCTTGAAAAGTTAATGACACTGGTCATAAAAACGTTTGGTCAATAGTTATAAACGCAATTTTAATAGCTAAATTAAGAAAATTGCACGTTTTTGAGAAATAAGCTGGCATGATTGATGATCGTATGTGAAATAGATACGTGATCATTTATCACTGTGATATTTATTTACATCGTTATTAATCTTTTGTATGAGTATAAAGATAGTCAATGAGAGCGTGTAGTGTAAATAATGTAAGTTACCTTGATAGGGAAGAGATATATAGATTGTCTGGGCAAGTGAAAAGAATTTTCAACCGCCTCTGTGGTCTAGTGGTTTACCCACCTGTGTAAGACGCAGGGATCCCGGGTTCGATTCCCAGGGGGGGTACAATTGGTACTCGGTTTGGTTGGTGGTAGGGCTTATTTCAAGTCCGCCTGGCTAGCTACCAACATCTTACCTAAATCTGACGCCATAACAACAATTTAAAAATTGTTGTGTTCCGACAGTTAAAGGTAAGATAGCCAGTCCTCAGTGATGAGGATTCCGGTTGTAACATTAGGGGAGGTAAAGGCCAAGTTGTGCCACTATCCCGTTGTGCATAAGAAAAGGTAGATAATGAAGAACTAGTAACAATTTTTTTTATAGCATCATTACACCATCAAGAGCAAATGTGTGCACAAGTAGAAGAGTGGCGAAAGATCGCTAAAACGTGTAAATTGCCTCTTTTAAAATGTAAAGGTAAACAATAGGCAGATAGTTACATACCTGCTATAAAGTTAATTTTATGAAAATAACCAATAAATTTTTTAATGACCGAGCGAGCACGAAGTGCGAGCGAAGCGTTCTGCTTCAGCTTGGGCAAAAATTCTTTCGTATGTCCGGCTGTCTGTTCCAGACAGGTCGCATTTCTCAACCGATTCTTGTGAAATTTTGTGAGAAGGTTCGAAAATTATATAGATTTATTTTGTCCAGCCAGTTTTTTGAAATTTTTCAAAATGGCGGAGATATGTTAAAAAACATATTTCAGACCGTTTTCCAGCTCTGCCTGTTTTCCTCTACAGGTCGCATTTTTCAACCGATTCTAGTAAAAAAATATTTACCCATTTTGAAAAATTATCAAAATTAGAAGCACCATCTAGCTGCGAATACTCACGTACCTACTGTGTGTTTTGAAAACTTCATGGCGACATTTTATTTTATTTTATCGCGAGGTCTACAGCTCACGGAACCACTAGTGCTATAAAGTTAATTTTATAAAAATAAGTAGGTACTGCGTTATGTTTAAAAGGAGTAAAAACGGAGTAGGTATATAGCCCTGCAACAGTAAGTACTTGTTGTATGGTCTATGGATTTAGTATCTAAGAAGCTGGGGCCCTATTTTTGAATCGCTCGGCAGGCGTCGAGCGCTCTTTTCGACTGATTTTCGTTCGACATCTCATTGTTTTGAGTCATATGTCGAACGAAAATCAGTAGAAAAGAGTGCTCGACGCCTGCCGAGCGATTCAAAAATAGGGCCCCTGGTTACAGTGACAGCAACCACTAGAGCTGTAGAAATGTCTTTTTTGATACCTGGAAATCCAACATTATAGGGTTTAATCCTGCACTAATCCTTTTTTCTGTAGCATTAGTACGCGTCAAATAAGTAGTTTCGTTCTTACACGATTACCTAACGAGACGATTGTTCAAACGTACATACAATAGCTTCAATTTCAAGCCGTGAAGGTTTTAGTCAAAGAAATATCATCACATGTACCATTTAAAGTGGAGGCGGATATAGATCACATTTGCAGGAAGTGACCAACCGGTTTGCCGTGAAAGCCTGCGGCCAGGTAATAGTTGTGTGAGAAAAAATACGCAATATCCGACCATAATATACGAAAGGCTATATAAATAGTTGCTATATACGGTGAGAAATATCTGGTTATACCACAGACAGAAAAATTTTCGCTGCGCTCAAGAAGACCAACAAAGCGTGGAAAAGAGAAGTTAACATCATACGGACACGGTCTATGTAAAAAAGAGACAAAGGAGCAAGTGACATGTGCCAACATTTTTTACAGTAAGAGCCCCTAGTGTCCCGCCTAGCAAATGAGCAATCACAGTTTGTTTAAAATATTTGTTAATCTTAATTAGAATTTAAAATAAGGGTATTGTGGAGCCATGGTGTCTTGTGTTCTAAGTAATTGTGATGTGACAAAAAGAAACAATCCAAGTAATCACACTTTTCACAGGTAAATAAGATATTGCCACACATTTCTTTAACACCAAATTTCGCTACATTTATTCGTTTATCGACGAAGAAAACAGTATGGAACATAGTTTATTAATTTCCTTTGCCATATATAGTCATATTTTATGAACCTAAGTCATATTTTATGTATCCCATAAAAAATGTATGCATTCATTTTCGGATCACCTGTTTATTGACTTTGTTGTTTTTTGACATTCTATTTCTATGGGTTATACATAACTGTTTGTTAAATATGATCCTCATACATGATTAATTAAATGACGTAATTTATGACGTAAAAATAATAAAATGTTTGTAGTTTTAAAAAAGCTAAGAAAATTCGACATTTGTTTGCAATGAATATTTCTTCATCTTCGTTTTAACTTAGGTACGAGTATAATTTGAGTTGCCAATATCCCTTTTTTCGCTCTACTAATTGTTAAAATTTATAGACTAGAATTATATAATTGCCGTACGAAAATACTGATAATGCTGAGAACAGGCAGGAATAGTGAAGTAAACGTCGGGAAATGCAAAACCAAACAAAATACAAAAACAACTATTAAAACAAAAGACGACACGCTTTCACTCGTCCAAGTAGTGTTTTTATTAGAATATACACATCAACTTTGTCTAGGGATACAGGTGCTATTTTCATACAAACGAGGTAACTTTGAAACATTGGTTTTCTGCTAGGGATGTACCGTGCTGTAATCTGATGATGGCTATCCAGGGAGTGAATGGAGTAGATTCAGATCGCTATACACACCTAACTGATCTGATCAGCATTCTAAAAAAAATTAAGGGGTCAGTGTTCTCAGTTTGAGGATTTCCATACATTTTCATGCTATTTTCGCGGGTTTTTTAAACAAGTCCATTACGTTTTTAGAATGCTGGTCAGATCAGTTGGGTGTGTATAGCGATCTGAATCTCCTCCATTTACTCCCTGGATAGCTGCCATCAGATCACAGCACAGTACATCCCTGGCAGGAAACCAAGGCTTCAATGTTACCTCGTTTGTATGAAAATAGCACTTGTATGCCTATACAAAGTTGATGTGTGTATTAAAATTTGACTGTGACAGAACCTAGGACTGCGTATATTATTTGCACATTATTAGATACTTGTTAGTTGAAAAATCTAATATCTATTCCGTTATGTTTTTAAAAAGTATACAATTTGAGCTGCTTTTTAACGCGAGGTCTACAACCCATAGACCCACTAGTTATAAAAGGTTGGTAGTACCTCTACTCTGCCGCACAATACCTGTATTATGAGTTTGCAGTTTGCACAGTTCCAAATCGGCATAGCGCCTCTGTCGGTAACCACACTAAACTAAAAATTGTCATACAAATGGCTAAACATAAAAATCGACAAACTCATAATACTTTAGTCATAATAATAATACGCCTACTGACAGCAAGTTTTGTTACTCTATATTTAGTACTGGAAAGGTAATAACAAACTTTCGCATTCATAATATAAATACTAATGTATGTCGGCTAGAATTTAAATAAGCAGCTCATAGAGAGTCCACCTGTTAAATTTAATTCGATATTATGCGTTGTCCATTTGTCCGTGACTACATTTTTTATGTGAACGACCTCGATGCAAAGACATATTCAGAATGTCAGACGAAATCGGATCAGTTATAGCGCCTTCAATTTTGCAGGTTGTTTTTATTATAATAACCTAACATAATAGCAGCAGACTTTGTCTACTTTGAAGTTGATTTATACTCTATCATTTTTAATCACTTTGGAAATTTATTTACCAATTTTTACTGTTCACCCTTTGGCAAGTGACGAATTTATATTTCATCATCATCAGCCATTTTAATGTCCCCACTGCTGGGACACAGGCCTTCCTTTATGGGTGGATAAGGAGGACTGCAAATGCACCCGCGACCAACGGCTTAACGTGCCTTCCGAAGCACGGAGAAGCTCGAGATAATAAATTTTTGGTCACCCATCCCATGACCGACCCTTGCGAAACTTGTTTAACCTCCGCAATCGCTGGGCCAGGCGCTAAACCACTGCGCCATCGAGCTCCTCGAATTTATATTTATTACAATATTATTGTGTTTATTACTGTGTACAAATCTTATGCATTATCAACTTTTCTAAGAATAATGCAATAGTTGTAATAACTATTTATATGATAATATTAAAACTAGAAAAAGAATCGGTCCGCCACAAGCCTTTGATTACGTAATTCTTTTTTAACAATTCCCGATTGAAATGACGACGCTTTCAAAATGACAATAAACTGCAGGCTCGATAGATGGCGTTGATAAAAAATTATGTGTCAATGTAATTTTCTTTTTACTAAGCTTCGAAGAGCACTCAGGTAGGCAGGCAGATGTTTTTCTTTGGGCAGATGTCAGCCAACGAGCGCTTACTTTCCTCTTTGGTACAGGCCGTTTATTTTGAAAAGCCAATATTGACACTTCTTTTTCCATCAACGCCATGTATAAGTGGAAAGTGATCATACACAGATTTAAGACCAGATAAAATCCAACCATTTTCATCAGGTCTTAAATCTGTTTATGGCTACTTTTTATAGTCTTACTTTTATCTGTGGCAATCAAACCAAGCTGTAGAACATGACAATAGCTAAACCATGTGGTAAACCTTGAAAAATAAAAAAATATCATTTTTGGCGATATACAAATATAGGGATTGGAGATGGGTTGCGATCTGTAAAACTTGGGTTAAAGTATCTATAATTTTGTAATAATTAACTATATCACAACGGCAAACGGTAACCTTATTGGTGATTTAAATGTTCTACGGGCTACTGTACTATTAGCACAGAGTTACGTCATCAGGGGCCAGATCATTTTCTCGGGCGGAACTCGAACCCGCGACCTTTGGAAGTCCGGTCCAACTGAGCTACTGAGCCACTAGTGTAGGATCCTCGAAATTTTTTCTTGTAAGTATATCCTACTCTTTCGCTGCAAACCAGCGTTATTTTCATCAAATTACCTTTGAAATTTATATGAGTTAGTTTTTATCCGCAGCTTACAAAAACCACTTAAATTAACATAGTACAACTTTCTCTTATATTTCTATATAAACATTAAAATGGGTTTTCTACCGATATCGATATGATTTATCTAGAAAACTATCTAGACCTTTCAAAGGAACCACCGCATCGGAGAGCCGTGAGCTTATCATAACTTTGCATCCAGTTTGTTGAATGCCAGCATTTTGCTATAGAAATGTATTTCAAAAGGAAAGTTCTAAAAGTAACAAACATAAATTCATGATCAGCTAAGTTTGTTTCATTTATGATGAACATAATCATCAATTTTAAAACCAAAGACACCGATCCGTTTTATAAATAACTAACTACCGCCCGCGACTTCATCCGCGAGGACCCTGGGGAATTTTTCACCGGGATAAAAGTAGCCTAGATATGTAAATCCAGATCCTAATCTGTCTACAGACCAAATTTCATCCAAATCCGTCCAGCCATTTAGGCCTGAAGAGGTAACAAATACAGACAAACTTTCAATATTAAAATAGTACAAAATGCACGAGAAACTTTGTTGCAAAATATTGCAAAAGTAGGTTTAAAACATTAACAACCTCCTTTAATATTTTTTAATTTTTAATTTCCATTACTTTTGTCGTCACAATATTGATTTGACAAATGGAAGTCAAGAGGTTATGTTTAGGATTTAGAATAATTTCCTAAGGAAAATATTAAAATGTCCAAGAAAGGCACTTCAGAAGCTGCTAAAAGCATGAGAGTGTTGAATGTGGATCCTACGGAGTGTCCTTTCAGAGAATTTCGAGACAACGAACTACAACCAGAGTTCTGGGGACTGGTATGTAACTCTCCATAAATTCTTAATTAATTCTATTTGGCAGGCTGCTTGGAGATCGCAGTCATCATCATCATATCAGCCACACGACGCTTACTGTTGGGTATAGGTCTCCACTAAGGATTTCCACAACAATCGGTCCTTCGCTGCCCGCATCCAGCGGCTTCACGCGACCTTCACCAGATCGTTAGTCCAACTTGTCCAGGGCTTACCCCTAGAGCATCGTCCGGTGCGCGGTCGCCATTCCAAAACGTTTCCGCCCCAACGGCTATCGGTTCTTCTCTATGTGTCCCACCCACTGCCACTTCAAATGAGCAACACTGCTGCTTTCTTTTTTGGCCTCTGACCCCTAGCATGACCATCAAAACACGATATATATCGCGTGATATAGCGTTTTACCCACTGACATGAAAATTTTAGTCTGTATGATTTGACAGCAAAGTTCTTGTGCCTATTTGAAACGCCAATAGTGTGAGTCTAAAGCACTAATTTTGACGTGTACAATGAAAATGGTTGCCGTGATCATAGAGTACATTATTATACTAGGAGACCGTGATGGTCTCTCCAGACTTCAGACTTTAGTACCATGTCCCTCACACTATGCTCACGCTACGTCCTACAGCGCCAAAATGGCCGAAATCAAATAGGCACAAGAGCAGTTTGACAGCAGCCAGTCCAGTGTAACAATATAGAGGTCAATGGTTTTATCACGCTGAACTGTCAGAAAGACAATGGATTTTGACAGTTGAGTGTCGATAAAATACTAAATCGCGCGATATATATCGTGTTTTGTCGGTCATGCTAGGGGGCTGAGGTGTACACTAAGCGCTATCGCACACGGGCAACTTAGTCGCCCTGCAACTGTTTTGTCTCTGTCTCAAGTCCACGGGTTTATTTTATATGGAAGCGCGCACACGAAGCGACGCGGTCGTCTGCAACTTTTCATACAAACCATGTGAGAGACAAAATAGTTGCGGAGACAAAAGTCCCCCGTGTGCGATGGCGCTAAGCTGTTATAAGCTAGTCCACTAAGTAATAACTTAAAAACTTCATAGTAATATTATTTTCGATGCGCCCAAGTGTAAAGGGTTGATGCTATTCTAATCTGCCTACTGTACCGTTGAGTGCAAAAGCACTAAACTTAAGAATCGCCTAAGTCTTTTCTTATTTACAACTCGACCAAGATAACTAGGCAAATGACAGCTACATGACGGCTAAGTTTATGACACCGGCACCGTTTTAATTTGGTCGTGTTGTAGTTAGGTAAAGTCTTAGGCGATTCTTAAGTTTAGTGCAATCGGGCGTTACTCTCTTACTGTACCTTACTTTAATTTATAAAATATTGTATTAGATAAAAGCTGACTAAAAGAAGTAAGTTATGTATAGAAATAGATAACAATAATGAGAATTTAAGTGGCAATTTTCAAAGATTTATAGATTTATAAGGGTCAGCTCAGAATAAATTAGTCTATCAGATAGCCTGATCATTCCTTTGAAATTCAAATTGGCTAGATATCTAAGGCGTAGAACGATCTGTTGAATATCCTTTAATAAACAGATAAATATTTATTCAATGCTAACGTCTGAATCAAACACAAAAAAAGCTGATCATGGAAACATAGAAATCTGAGCATGAAAAAAATTGGATATTGATTAGGCACGTCGCCGATCTCTTTTTACCCGACTGCCCAAAAAAACGAAGAGTGTATTGTGTTCCGTGTTTATGTATGTTGCTATGTATGTTGAGTTGTTGTATTGGGAGTTTCTTTATTCCACCATATCTTTTAAATGCTTGAACAGATTTGGAAGTGTGAGGTTAGTAATGGGCGCTATATAACATAGATAGTTGTGTAACTAGCTATTCAACTCCACAACGATCACTGGTTTTCTAGCGACACAAAACGATCTATTTTTCTAGCGACACGAAACTATCTATTTTCTACAACGCGCTAGTGGCCGTCAGGTAGCTATCGGATGGCTATTTATTTATTTATTTATTTGGCGGTTATGCGTTTTTTGGATCGCTTTCATTAGTTGCGTGAATTTGCGTTGCGTGAGAAGAAATGAAACAAAATATTATAGATTAGCACGAGTGCGAGTGAGACGGAAGTGCCTGCGTGATTTCCTACCGTTAGTTTGCTATCGAATAATTATCCTTTTCTATTTTGGTGTAAGTCAATTAATAATAGAAATGATCATTACAATCCAAATAAATAATAGAAAGGATCACTACAATCCTTAAATTAAATTTCAAATTACTAAACACACAGTTCTAAGCCTGAAAAGTACGAAGGGAAGTTCATTATACTCGTAAACACGGTTACTTCACACGTGCTAACTTTTTTAAATGCAACTAGCAGCTAACATAACGTTAGCGACGACGACATTGTGAAAATAGATAGTATTTAAAATAGATAGTGTTCAAAACAGTTTATGAAAACTCATCACGGTTTTCGTTTCGTTATTTGAAAAAGCGACACATCTCTAGTGTGAGGTATCGTTAGAATTCTTACATCACTCCGAGAGAAATTGGTTTTAGATATTTTGTAATGTGAAAAACATTTTTTTTTCTGTTATTACAAAATGGGTTTAAATGAAAGGCCCTGATGAGCACATTCCAAAACTTTACACAAAACGTGTTTTTCTTGATATCCCATAACTCTAGGGTGAAACTGAACAACTTGTACTATGGGACCAACTCTGAAATCGCGAAAAAAATCAGCTTCATTTTGATATTTTCGTTAGTTTTTTATGAAACAGCTGATGTTTTTTCGCAATTTCAGAGTTAGTCCCATATTGAAAGTTGTTTAGTTTCACGGTCTCATCAATATCCTAGAGTTATGGGATATAAAAAAACCGGCCAAGTGCGTGTCGGGCCACGCGCCATAGGGTTCCGTAGTTACCTTATACCATACCATATTTAATACCACCTATCATTTTTCGTTTGCAAAAATAACTTTGTTTTTCACAGTGTTGGTATGAATGACAAAGTTATATTTGCGGTTTTGGAAAACGTGCTATATCTCAATAACTAATTACTATATCTCGTTCAAACCAATTTTGGTTGAAAGTGTTTATTATGATCTACAGCATATATTTTTTTTAGATTTTTCACTCTTTTATTTCAAAAGTTAAAGGGGGGGGGGACACACATTTTACCACTTTGGCGGTGAATATCTTTCAAACGGTTGACTTTGAGAAAAAGTTGTCTTAAAAACCTCAATGTCATTTTTAAAGACCTATCTATAGACACCCAACACGTGTTGGTTTGAAGAAAAAATTTTTTTTCAGTTTCAGTTCCATGTATAGGGAGCCCCCCCTTAATCTTTTATTTTTCTTATTTTTGTATTAAATTCGTTAAGCGGTTAACAGAATACATCTATACCAAGTTTCAACTGTGTAGTTTTAATACTTTCGGAATAAAGTGGCTGTGACATACGGACAGACAGACAGACAGACAGACAGACATGACGAATCTATAAGGGTTCCGTTTTTTGCCATTTAGGCTACGGAACCCTAAAAACAGGTTGTGTTTATTAAATTTGTTAATAAAATGTATGAAATAAAAAAAATGCCAAAAACGAACCAAAAAGTTAAATACCTAAGAGTAATTGCAGTCGTTCTGTGTGTTCAATTTTTAATCCAAGAGGTCTCCCGACTGCAATGACTCTTGTTATTTAACTTTTTAGTTCGTTTTTGGCAGGGCAATCGTGTTTTTAACGAGATGCTTTTGATAGGTACCTCTACTAGAGAAATATATCTCACGCGTTGCCCACCTATTTTATTTACACCGTATTAAATAGTTTAATAACTTGATACCGTGATATTATTAAATTGTTTTTTTGCTTAGAGTCCAGCTTCGTTCAGATCGGCAGTCCTGAACAGCAAGGCTGGCTTTAAACCTCAAGTGGAGCAAGTTTGGATGGATGACCAGACGCAGCCTCTTCCAAGGTCCGTCAGGCAATACCTGAACGGCTGGGTGCGGGCTGAGGAGCTGGCTATGAACAGATGGGAGGCCGAAACAGTAGTGTTTGAGGTAAGTCAAAGTTACAACCTCTTGATTCTTACACATCCACCGCGAAACACCGCAGGACGTTTCGCCATGAGCTCAACAAGCGAACAAAAAAGTATTTACTCAAAAATGCTTGTAATATGATCATTATTTCGACAACCTTCCTTGAACAAAGTCAAGGTTGCCGCGCTTCTCCGATGGTGACGCAACAAAGTTGTATGGGATTTCATTATTGTCGAGTTTTAGCCACCAGCAATTTCCTTTGAGAATCCATTATTGTCGAGTTTTGTTTCAAACATAGTTAGGTGAAAAAAGTACATTGTACTTACAACCCGCGCAGATAAAGATTGGGATTAAAAGTGGCGCGTTTATATTCAGTTCTCGCTCACACATTAAACGCCGTGAGCCGCCATTTTCAATCCCATTCTTTATTTGCGCGGGTGTTATATTGTTGAAAATGATGTTTTTGTACTTTTTTTTAACTTTTTTACTATTTTTCCTTTTTGATATTTTTGACTTTTTGACCTTTTTGACCTTTTTGACTTTTTTGACTTTTTACCCTTTTTTTGTCATTTTAATCATTTTTAACATTTTTGTAATTTTGGACCAAGTCTTGTATAGTGCTTTGCTCAAAAATGTCAATAATGTCAAAAATGTCAAAAATGTCAAAAATGTCAAAAATGTCAAAAATGTCAAAAATGTCAAAAATGTCAAAAATGTCAAAAATGTCAAAAATGTCAAAAATGTCAAAAATGTCAAAAAAGTTACAAAAATCAAAAGTAAATAATGACAAAATGTAAAAAATGGTCATTTTGGTATTTTTGGTAATTTTTGACATTTTTGTCATCTTTTACTTATTTGACATTTTTGAGTAAAGCACTATACAAGACTTGGTCCACAATGACTGCACTGCTGGCCACGCTATAATGGCCTCAAGCTGAGCTTAACTACGGTCTCGGCCTTCAAGCTTGGTCATCATTGCTGCCCTTGCTGTCCGCGCTATAAAGGCCTCGACCTCCGGTCTCGGCCTTTATTCCAGCTTGGCCATCAAGGGCTGCAACGCTGACCGCGCTGTGACGGCCTGGACCTGCGTTAAGCTACGCTATCGGCCATCATCATCACGCTGCCAGCAATGCAGTCATTATTGACCGCGTCAGTAATGTACTATTATATTTGTTACAATTTTACTAAACATAGGTAGATAATTCATTGTAATTATTTTTAGGGTTCCGTACCAAAATGGTAAAAAAGCAACCCTTATGGTATGACTCAGTCTGTCTGTCTGTCTGTCACAGCTGAATATCTCGAGAACTACTAATGGTATCAACTTGAAATTTGAAATAGTTTAAGATGACATTTGTCCAACTATTTTGCAAATAAGAAATAAATAAAAAAGTAAATATCTTTTTTACAACAGGGACTGAAAAGGGGTCTTAAAAATTTTAAGTGCTACTAGGGCATGTGGGGTATCATATGAAAGAACGCCGTTTGCATGTTTTCAATCATTTTTTTTTTGTTTTAGGCCACATAGTTTTCGACTTATGATGAAAAATGTAAAAAAACCGGCCAAGTGCGTGTCGGGCCACGCGCCATAGGGTTCCGTAGTTACCTTATACCATACCATATTTAATATCACCTATCATTTTTCGTTTGCAAAAATAACTTTGTTTTTCACAGTGTTGGTATGAATGACAAAGTTATATTTGCGGTTTTGGAAAATGTGCTATATCTCAAAAACTAATTACTATATCTTATTCAAACCAATTTTGTTTGAAAGTGTTTATTAAGATCTACAGCATATATTTTTTTTCGATTTTACACTCTCTTATTTCAAAAGTTAAAGGGGGGGGGGACACACATTTTACCACTTTGGCGGTGAATATCTTTCAAACAGTTAACTTTGAGAAAAAGTTGTCTTACGAACCTCAATGTCATTTTTAAAGACCTATCTATAAACACCCAACACGTGTTGGTTTGAAGAAAAAAAAATTTTCTGTTTCAGTTCCATGTATGGGGAACCCCTTAATCTTTAATTTTTCTTATTTTTGTATTAAATTCGTTAAGCGGTTAACGGAATACATCTACCTACCAAGTTTTAACTGTGTAGTCTTAATACTTTCGGAATAAAGTGGCTGTGACATACGGACAGACAGACAGACAGACAGACATGACGAATCTATAAGGGTTCCGTTTTTTGCCATTTAGGCTACGGAACCCTAAAAAGACCGTTCCCCCCCCCCCCCCTTATCTCCGAAGTTTGCAAAGAGAAAAATCTGAAATAATTCTATAATGATAGCAGTTTATATAGAGATTACAGGAAAAATAAAACGATGTCTCAATATAGCACACTTTTTTAGAAATTATCAAATTTCTAAAAAAGTTAGCATTAGTTCCACTATCGGTCAAGAGATGGCGCTGACCTAAAACTGCAATACTAATTTTATTATTCTACTCTGCAGTGTCTTTTGATGGTGCAATTATGATGGTACGGAACCCTCGGTGCGCGAGTCCGACTCGCTCTTGACCGGTTTTATTTTAAATTGGCGGGTACTCATGACCACAAATTGATAAAGTAGATTGAATAAAATACTAATAATAAATGATAAGCCTTTTTAAACAAGCCCAATACAGACAATCTCGCACTATTCCATGGTAAAGCAAGAACATTGCTCATCGAATTTTATAGGCGCTCCTAATACCTGTTGAATAATTCATACCAAATTGACGCTCATTGATATCGACTTTGCTTTCAACTGGTGTTATGGTAATAGGCTGGGATGATAAGTTTTCTTGTGTTACAGGAGAATAATGGTGGAAATATGTCTATAACGGACATTCAGCTGATTCACGCTCAAGTTATACGTCGCTCATCGTTTTGCAGAAAAGTTTTGTCGTCATGTTTCATTTTGGAAAGAACTGAAACCTTTGTGGTAAATAAACTTAAACTAGACAATCATTTCTATGGTGTTTGGGAGAAACCTGTTAACTCCAATTTGGTAATTTTTAGTTGGGTATATCGTTGAAATTTTAAATAGAAGTGATAGAACTGAGCTGGTAAACACAGTACTTAATTCAGGATCGGTCCATATCGTTTTTTTACATTTGTGATTAGTTAACTTGTCTGTAAAATATCCTTTTTGAACTCTTCTTTTTCTCTCTTCTTTTTTTGTAAAATATCCTTTTTGAACTTAACAGGTTTCTCCCAAACACCACAGATTTATTTTCTTGATACTATTACCTACCTACTTTTACACTAATATAAAGGAGATATACGTTGACACTAAAAATGTTATCAAAGAGATTGTAAAGGGTAATAAAGATGCTATTTTGTTAAAGAAGTTTCTCCTGCAGCACTGCAACCAGGGAATGTTAAAGTTATTTTTAAATATAACGTTAATTTTTACTCTTTTTACCGTTAATTTTAACATTAACGTTATGTCAATAAATAACGTTAATTTTAACGTTATTTCTTCCTTTTTTTTACCGTTACTTTAAAATTAACGTTATTCCAATTAATAACGTTAATTTTTTACCGAATATTTTACCGGTACTAAATTTAACGCTATATTTAACGTTAATTTTAGCGGTAAAATATTTTTAACGTTATTTTTACCGGTAAATTTACTGATAAAATGTTTTAACGGTATTTTTAAAGTTATTTTTTTTATATCGTTATTTCAATCCCTGACTGCAACTATCCACCTCATGAGAAAAAACCGGCCAAGTGCGTGTCGGGCCACGCGCCATAGGGTTCCGTAGTTACCTTATACCATACCATATTTAATACCACCTATCATTTTTCGTCTGCAAAAATAACTTTGTTTTTCACAGTGTTGGTATGAATGACAAAGTTATATTTGCGGTTTTGGAAAATGTGCTATATCTCGAAAACTAATTACTATATCTCGTTCAAACCAATTTTGGTTGAAAGTGTTTATTAAGATCTACAGCATATATTTTTTTTAGATTTTTCACTCTCTTATTTCAAAAGTTAAAGGGGGGGGGACACACATTTTACCACTTCGGCGGTGAATATCTTTCAAACGGTCGACTTTGAGAAAAAGTTGTCTTAGGAACCTCGATGTCATTTTTAAAGACCTATCTATAGACACCCAACACGTGTTGGTTTGAAGAAAAAAATTTTTTTCAGTTTCAGTTCCATGTATGGGGAGCCCCCCCTTAATATTTTATTTTTCTTATTTTTGTATTAAATTCGTTAAGCGGTTAACAGAATACATCTACCTACCAAGTTTCAACTGTGTAGTCTTAATACTTTCGGAATAAAGTGGCTGTGACATACGGACAGACAGACAGACAGACAGACAGACAGACAGACAGACAGACAGACATGACGAATCTATAAGGGTTCCGTTTTTTGCCATTTTGGCTACGGAACCCTAAAAACTCCTACAACCGGGACTAGCTGTAACTATTAATTAGTTCACAGAACCTTGATAAAAAAGTAAACTGTCTTGAACTCATTTCAATGGATTTCCCATATTTATTAACCTTGTTCCTATTCTGTCATGTAAACTCGGTATTAAAGATCTTCCGGCCAATTAACTTGCTTCGTCTAGCTAGAAAATAAAAAGCTAATATACTCCGTTGGATTTAATAAGATATTTCTCCGACACTGAATTAATTAGACATGTCTGCTGGTTATTAGAAAAGCGATCTGCCCTGTGCGAGAAAATTATGTAGAAAACGTAGGATAAAAGTAAAGTTAGTAGACTACATATTTATTATAAGCTTTCGCTTTCCTTTGGGATTACTTTATAATAATTTTATTTTAATGGGTCGTTTTTAGAGATGGGCAAAGGACCCAATTTTAACCCGACTGCTGGGTTTAAACCCAGTCAACGCCCATAGACCATTTTGTTGAACTAAATAAAATGTTAGAAATAAGTTAGAACTAATGTTTCGTCCTTTGAATATTTTTCTGTATTCATTTAACAAGAAATTGTTTCCAGTGCAAAGTCACATTTGACATATCAATAGAAATAAAGACTACACAGTTGAAACTTGGTAGGTAGATGTATTCTGTTAACCGCTTAACGAATTTAATACAAAAATAAGAAAAATAAAAGATTAAGGGGGGCTCTCCATACATGGAACTGAATCTGAAAAAAAATTTTTTCTTCAAACCAACACGTCTTGGGTGTCTATAGATAGGTCTTTAAAAATGACATTGAGGTTTTTAAGACAACTTTTTCTCAAAGTCAACCGTTTGAAAGATATACACCGCCAAAGGGGTAAAATGTGTGTCCCCCCCCCCTTTAACTTTTGAAATAAGAGAGTGTAAAATCTAAAAAAAATATATGCTGTAGATCTTAATAAACACTTTCAACCAAAATTAGTTTGAACGAGACATAGTAATTAGTTTTCGAGATATATAGCATATTTTCCAAAACCGCAAATATAACTTTGTCATTCATACCAACACTGTGAAAAACAATGTTATTTTTGCAGACGAAAAATGATAGGTGGTATTAAATATGGTATGGTATAAGGTAACTACGGAACCCTACGGCGCGTGGCCCAACACGCACTTGGCCATTTTTTTTTTTTAGTTCAACGATTATAAAGTAGGAACAAAGGCGTTGCAAAAAATGCAAGCAATGCAGTATCTATAGTAGATCGGTGAATATTTATTGGGCAGTCAACAAAAACATGCACTAACTAAAAAAATAAAGGCATGCGATATGGACAATTAGTAAAATTATGAAATTAAAAATTACTAAAATTATATAAACCTTTAGATTAGCGGGGTTTTATATTGCTTTCTGAGTTTAACCATTGCTTTATATTAGGTCTTTACCTATGAAATTGCCGATATTTTGTCACATACAGAGAAAATAATAACTTCTATAATTTAAAATTTTAACAAAATCGTGAATATAACATCGAATTATGATCATGATAGTTAACTATCAGTAAAAATAAAGTCCATATTTTAGCTTTCGTGACATTAAAAAAAAGATCTTGAAAGTGACTCTTTTTTTGTGAGCAAAAAAAGGGTGACCGAAGGGGTTGTAACTTAACCAAAACTTATTTTTTCGCTTATCTTAAATGGAAATAAGTTAGCATAGTGTTCAAACATTAGTACATAAAAGTTTTGTTACATGAGTGTTCATGGTTGTTAAATGAACAAAGAAAATGCTATTATGAAAAATGCAACTTCTTGAAAAATCTCCATACAAATCGGCAATTTCATAGGTAAAGACCTATTATTTTCTGGCACTCTGGTGAAAAATATCCAAAACACCTGTCGGGGTCGGGAAACAATGTTAACGTTTCTGAGTCCTGCTTAAAGCAGAATGGCGACCCATATTACTCTTTACTGATTTAAGAACAAGGATGTTAAATCTGCTAACGCGAGATAATATGGACCTTTGTTGCAGTATTTGTGGTGCAGGCGCAGCTGACATGATAAAACTAATGGAAGAAGTACAAAATAATTTGATAGAAACTTTGTTCTAGGTGGAACATCAATGGGAGAACTTTTCGTTCAGTATACCACCGGAGGGCTGGAGGGCTAGGTACCACATATACTCGCCAGGCACGAAGCCAGGTGGGGGGCAGCAGCATAGACCTGGATTGTCAAAAAACGGTTAGTTTGTTTCCGAAGTACGCTGCCGACGTACTGACCATCTATTTAAACCTTATAGCCACATAACACCCATTGATGTCAAAAAAATGTGTACTTTCTACTAAATGTTTCGAACAATACTCCTACTTTTGGGTGATGGGATTATTCTGATTGTTCCTAAGTTTTTGCTCGTAACTTTTGCTAAACTTGTTTCTAACTTTAGCCACAGAATACATGATACAAGTCTTTAGCAAAAGTAGTTCCTATCTGGCAGAAAGGGACAGAATTATGGGGAATATGTTGAGCCAAGTGATCTAAAATAGGTTCAACTACCATCAGGTTGCTACCTCGTCCGTCTTTTCTACCTTGGTGCCTGGAGATGCGTATGGGTGAACGACCAAGTGCCTGTGGATGCGACCGACTCCCCTCTCCTGCCTTTTTCCCCTTTCCACATCAACGCCCCACCACCGGCAACAAAGGCCAGTGCTAAAGCACCTGTAGTGGCAGTTGCGATTACCCCTGTGGTTCATCTATGGCCTCTACTTATTTGTAAGGTAAATTACAGATGTTTTATCTCACGAAGGCGGCTATTAATGTTGTTAGGCGTGCTCATGCACATTTGTGTGCGTAATACAAGAGCGTGCAGACGCACACTAAAACAATGTGCATGTGCATTATAGCTAACCCTCCTTCGTGATATAAAAACAACTGTAACATAAACACTGGGTGTTTACTTGTGCTGTGCCACTGTGCTTACCCGTGGTACTACCATAGGAATAAGTTTTATTTATTCTTAAGGTACTACCGTTGGTAGGTACTACGACTACAGGTATTTTTTTGCCCGTGGAATGTGTATTCACGTTTCTGGTAGCTAGTACTATGAGCAAATAATTTTACGTCCTGGTAAAGGTAATACTTATTATTTTTGTCAATAATTTATTAACTCATTTCATATAGGTAATGATAAATGAATGTTATTTTCTTGCATACATACTTACCTAAAATATCGTTGACTAACAATACGAAAATTAACAATACGCAACAAGCTATCAAAATGAGGATTAGCTAGCAATTGTCATGAATTGAAGAATTAATTTACAAAATTGAAGAAACTAAATAATCTTCATTCGAAATAAAATACCTTTCGTGATTACCGTATTTTTGGAATAAGATAACTCTGTAAGAATTGGGTACTCAATTACATCTATTCAATAGAAATATTTCTAATTTAAATTCTTAACAGAAAATTGCCAAGCATTCAAGATGGCATCGCTAACAACCGCTTGTGTTATGAAATCCATCAAAAACCTAACCAATATAATTTCTCGTTTACACTGTCGTCTGGGATTATGAAGGCATTTCTCGCCAGAGCTTTTTAACGAAAAGAAAGCCGCAACGCCACAGCCAATTACGCTGGCTCCACAATAATAACGGAGTAAATCTTCAATTTATTTGCCAACCGACAGTGTTATTATAAGATACTGCCGCTGAGACTGCTCAAAATTACCTGAGGTACTATTTTCTAAACAAATAAAGAAGGCAATGATTTTAAATTTCTATTTTTAGGGAAAGTGGCAAAACTTGAATGACATGTGTATTTTTATTGTTATAAGCTTTAAAAAGTCGGGAGTTAATTTTTATTGTGAGCTTCTTCTGAACTTTTCCATTAAAATAATAATTTAAATGAAGGCAAAGTAAAAAATGAGAAACTTTGATAAAATAATCCAGTAGAGCCCGTGTATTAACGAAGTTTTTTTGGTTGGTTTTGGTAACTAAGCAAAACGCCTACTAAAAATAAATAGCAATTCATCGTACGCCAACTTTTGATTGCTAATCAAAATTTAACAGGCGCTACTCAAGTTGGCTGCTCCTGACATGAATTCTGATGAGAACATGGACTCGGTGGAAGACGAGCTTATGACAGAATTCAGTATACTGCATTGCCTGACGGGTGCAGTTAGAATGACTTACACGAACTACGGTAAATTCAAATGAGTTTGACTAAAATTTTATTACCTACGAGAAACAATCTTTTTATTACATTAAAGCATAATTCCATATTACTTATTAAAACAAATAAACACAGCTAAATCATTGTATCTATTAGATTATGAAAAGTTATGGAAGCTGATCACATCTGAGGTCCCCGTATTCTCCTGGGATGATGATGATGAAACTCAAGCAAGCACAACGAAATCAAAAAGCACGAAGAAATCGACTGCCAAGGAAACCACTGTGGTGAGAATACTGTTTCTTTATTTTAATTTAAAACTATTGTTTTTTAACATAGCTTTAACATAGTTATGTAAGTACTATCGATTTCATTAACCTAGGTATCATCGGTAAGAGATATTTGTCGCCTAGATATTTCTGTTAAATGACAGAAAATCACAACAGTTGCCTAGTCTATATATAATATTAGGGCTATCTCTTACTGAAAATAGATTATTGAAATCGGCCGTTAGTATTTAAAGAATTACCTACAACGTTTATTTCATTGGCACAGTATTATAAAGCACCTACTGTGCCATTGGTAAGTAACACAAAGTAATTTACAAAATGGGCTTACGCGTCTGCCATCTCAATAAAGTTACCAAATTATCCCTCAGGTTTCTTAAAATTGTTACAGTCACGGATCACTTTCAGAATTTAAAAATTCCATGAACTGCTGTCAAAGAGTTTTTAATGAAAAAAAACACTTTGTAGTTTCATTAGAGGAAGTGTTAACTGCGGACCCCTGATACACAATTACACATGTCATGTCATGCTATCTGAGGACTCTGTGGACCACACTTTAAGAAAGAAACCCTATGCTTATTATATACCTTAGCATCTCTATGGTGAATATAAAAAATCACTGGCTTAAAATAATATTAAGGGAAAATAAATTCCAAGCCAGAAATCCATATAAGTTCTTAAATAAATATTAAAATAAAATATCTTGTACATAATTTTGATAAAGTTTGTTCGTTAGTGTTTCCTGAAGTCCTGAGCGATTTTTATACTAACTAGACTAGATATTAAAGTTAACGTAAAAAAAACTTTTACTAGAGATAAAATAAATTGATGTGGACTCTCGACTTATGGCTATAAACATAAACTTAATTTTACGATATGGACGATAATGATGTGCTTAGTAAATAAGTTTTAGCGCTTATACCGGGTGTAACAAGACTCTCAACGAGGTCTACGTATTCTGCACATCATCTGTTTATTTAGAACAGAAATGGTCCTGCCATTTCTGTTCCTGCCGAGTTGAAAGGTAGCGTTTATGTGCGTGCTCATGAGATACATTGAGTTATGACGTTTTGAAGTCATTGTTTGTTACGAAATATCAAAAAGGTTTGGGACTTCCGCCAAGTGACGCTTGATTCAATCAAATACTTATATAAGTGTCTTTAGTCTTTATATAAATTGACTAAGTAAGCGCCTTGTTTTATTTATTTTGCAAAATATACTTAGTTTTAAAGTTTCAGAAACTAAAAATACGACAAAAGTTTTCAATCGATAGTTTTACATTTCAATGCGAATATAATAGTAATTAATTACTTATTTTTTAATAAGACTAATTTACTGCAGCTGTAAATATTAAAACGCATATTTTATTATCTTTGGTACTAATTAGTTTGACAAGGAAAAAATATTATTCGGCAGTAAAATTCGGCAGTATCATCTGCATTTCGAATATTTAGACATCGATGCACTGTTTTATAATAAAAGTTCTATAATATTACTTTATCTACTCTCATATCGTAAAATTCGAATTATGAATTTCAAAGCGAATTTATATTGACATACTTTATACACGCAATACCGAAAAAAAATTAAAAAGTTATTTTATAACATACCTTCGCTAACTGAAGTATGCTATAAAATAACTTTTTTTCTCATTACGATACAGGGCAAATCCAAGAAGAAGGCAGTGCCGCGATATTAAAAAAAAAACAATATTATTTCCACATACTTTCCATGATTAAAATGTGCTCTATGGTGATCGATGACTTAGCGTAACGATTAGTCTGCTGGAATCTTAGAGCATTTAACCAAGTAAGGAGGCGTCACGAGAACTAATTTCTTTACAAAAAAGTCTGCCACTTTCCGCGGGGGACGAGGTAACGCACACACAAATAGCGTTAAACACTAATGCATTTTCGATCACGTTGCTACGCACGCACACGACAAAATTATCAAACACTAGCTTAAACTTTACGCACACAAATACATACACACGCAGAAACCAACCTGTCAGTACACGCGATGACGTCATTTTCATGTAAACGCTGCTAGTGCTTGACACTATCGATATTTTACTCTCGATACCTTCGGCTCATATTTTTAATTTATGTCTTAATGATTGAATTATGATGACAAAAATTCAAATAAGTCTGTAGTTTTTTTTTCAATTTAGGCCCTTCGATGATGCTAAGGCAACCTTTGGCTGTCGTCAAAATCTACAGGATGACTTATTAGGATAAGTCAGTAAAATTGATGATACTGCAAGAAATTCTACCCGGTCAATTTCACTAAGCAAGAGTTTTCAAATACTGGTAGGTTTTCGCATCTTTAAAATCAAAGACATAATTTCTTAGATTAGTGAGACGATTCAAATCTCAGCGGTATCCTCTACCGGTGGCGCTAACGATATCCCAATGGGTATGCGGATAACGCGCTGTTTTAACCATAGCGGAATTTTACCGCTATCAGAGGCGGTAGCGGTGGCGGCGGTGGTGGCGCGCGACGCGAGGTGCGTTCGCGGGGGTGCGTCCGCGGGGTAAATAAGGCTTTGTTCAGACGATAACACACGACCCGACCTCAACCAGAACTCAACTCAAACTCAACTCGAACTCAACTTAACCAGAGCCCACTCCTTGAAATAAAGCGCTTTCAATTTTCAGTTTTATGACACATTAATAAGCTCCGTTATATTTTGTCAATGCTACTGCACACGCCCCGCGCTCAACCCGAACTCAACTCAAACTCAATCCGAACTCACCTTAAACTCACCTGAACATTACACAGTGACTCAAAATTGTAAGCGATGTATTTCAAGGTGGGCTGCGGTTGAGGCGAGTTTGAGTTGAGTTTGAGTTGAGTTCGGGTTGAGCGTGGGGCGTGTGCACCGCGGGGAGTAGCGGATACCGCTCATGTTTAAGTAGGCCTTAAAACGGAATAACTACATTAAAAATCTTTATTTGTTATACTTATTTTAAAGAAAGTGGTTCATGCGTCATGCTTGTGAACGGGTGCTGCCAGTGGGAATGGGTCTGCTTCTTTCTGCTTGTACTAAGGACGTCGTATATTTTTTCTGTTTAATATTATCAATATGTATCGGACTTCTTACTCAAAACATAAAATTATTAACTAATACCTCGTTTTGATTTCTCTTTTTTTATTGCAATCATTTTAATTTCTATAGTCACATAATCAGTAATTTCTCAACTAAGTTGAAAGTTATTTACTCTCACAATTACTAATCCGATATGTAGTAGGTAACTCATTTCATACCCATTGTGTGTAAAAATTATTGTGATGGAAAATGACCTCACTTTAAATGTTGAGGTCGTTTTTCGATGTTGACGACTCCGTATGAAATATTATACAGGGAGAAAAAAAGCAGTCCTTGACGAGTTTCTTGCCGGTTCTGCTCGTTACAAGGTCTCCTGCTTAGGGTTTGCGAACCGATGGCGTAGCTTCTATGACATTCACAAGACTTGTACTATTATGTATTCTGTGTCACAAGTGCTTGTAACAGCCTAGACTGAATAAATTATTTTGAGTTTAGTGTTATTAGCTTGTATTATAAAACAGTAGAAAGCTTCAAAATGCTGTGAGCAAATTGTGCGAGTACGTTTAGGAAACATGTTTTGCACAAGCTTGGATCGAGGCATCTCGTATCATTGCATCTTTTGGAAATCTGAAATAACATTTAGGCCACTTTCGTCACATTCCGCTTCCGTCAAAATAAATAATAGAGTTTTTTTTCTGCAAAAACGAAATTCCTCTTTCGGCAGAAAAAAAGTTAGTATTTTTTTCCAATATTTTATAGCCAGAATAACATAGGTACCTTCTGATAAAGTCGATATCGATATTTGTTTCTGTGCTGTCACAACATTACTTTTGCTGCAGTGTGGCCACCGTTTTTAAAATTAAAATGGCATATTTTAGGAAAAATTTGTGACATCCGTAAATATTTTATAATAATAAATTATGTAACGTTAAGGAGGTAAAAGAAAGATAAGTAGAATCGCCTAAGGAGAATTGTATCTAAGAAGTGAAAGACAGAAATATAATTTAATAAAATACAATTTATTTATGATAATCCTCAAAACACACACGTAGTGTAGTGGAAGCCCACGGCCGGTCACGATACTCACGATGGGGAGAAGCACAGAGAATGGAGCCCGCGGCAAGTCACAATGAAAAGAAGCACGGAGAGTGGAGCCCGCGGGTCACAAATGTCACAATGAAGAAGAAAATATTTGCACGGAGACTTGGATTGTCAGCCGGCAGGCTGATTATCTAATTAGAAACCACCTAGCGACCGGTCTCATTTGACAGATTTTTACAACGGAACTCGTCGATATAACTCCCGTTTTAAGTTGTAATTTGACAATGGTTTAATACTAACTATAAATAAAACGCGTAAAAAAATAATACACAATTTTTAAATGCGAAATTGTGTACTCACTCGATATCAATATAAAAGAGCGAGAAGAATAGTAATAATCCCCCATAAGTAATAGCCCCCCCTTAATCTTTTATTTTTTTATTTTTGTGTTAAACTCGTTAAGCGGTTAACAGAATACATCTACCTACCAAGTTTCAACTGTGTAATCTTAATATTTTCGGAATAAAGTGGCTGTGACATTCGGACGTATTTTCCCTACTTTTCAACCTGCAACTAGGGGGCTTATTGTCTAATTTTAAAATCTATCGCAATCGCTTTCGTTTGACAGATGGATGTGACACATTGCTGCATTTCTTTGGTAAGTTTTTATTTGTGTCAAGAAGAAGCTTCAATGTGTTACATCCTTGAAAGCGATTGCGATAGATTTTGAAATTAAACAGTAGAAAGGCAGGTGTCAACCCTTGAAGAATGGGTATAAGTTTTGAGAGCTTGTACTCTGTTCCGTTTATTTACTCATGTGCTACAATGCCTATTTTAAACATAAGTTTAATAGTCCTGCTATTTTTTAAGTATTGAGTAAGAGATTATAATAAATAATAATAATAATAATAATAATTTATTTCATAAAAAGTTTACAAAAAACTTACAAATTATGGGTACTAAAAATATGACTTAACAAGATTTAAATAAGTTGGTTATACTGTTGTCCTTACTAGGGCAATAAAATGACCTGTATGAAGGACATCCAGACAAGTTAGCAAAAGGGGCTAATAAGTAGTTGGAGAGAGACAAAAGTAAGTTTTTTTTTTGTTTGAAGTGTTACTACATTAATAGCACTTATTACAAATTACAGTTTAGAATTCTAAAAACTTAATATTTTTATATTAATGGTTGGTGTTGAGATGTACCTATGTGTGTACAATATGTGTGTATGTGTAAAAGTATGAGTGTGTGCATTTGTGGCTATGAGTGAAAATAAATAATTTATTAAGATACATAGGGCATTACGAATTGTTCAGTTTCTGTGTAATTTTTGTTAAGTAAATAATTTTGCACAGAATTTTTACACTCAAATCTGGATAAGCCATTAAAATGTAGTTCAGAGTTTATTTTATTATAGAGAAGTGGAGCCAAATAATAAGAAAATCTTTTCGTGAATGTAAAATTAGTATATGGAACAGGACAAATATTGTCTTTTCGACGTTTATTTATTATTAAATGAGGCGTAACATGATGCTGTTTAAGAATAGCACTCATAATGAAAAGTTGTCTCACGGTAAGAACTTTGCAGGAAGCATATAGATCAGCTGTTGGATACAACATAGGTCTAAACGTAGCAACTTTTAAGACTGCACGTTGGGCGATTTCAAGTGGCTTAAGAATAGTTTTAGCCGCTCCACCCCAACACGTTATACCATATGAAATAATAGACTGACGGCCGGTTTCTGAATTGAGAAATTGAAGTTGAGCACTACTTAAGTACAAATTTTGTATGGGTGAGTAAGATTTGAGTAGTGCTCAAGTTCAATTTGTCAATTCAGAAACCGGCTGTGAGCCAATGCATAATAAACCGTTCTCAAGATGTCGTGGTTAACTACGTGACGTAATATTTTAAATATATATATAAGTTTTCTGGTACGAGCCGACAGTTGAGCTAAGTGAGACTTAAAGTTTAGGTTACAGTCTAACATTATACCTAAATACTTGATTTTATCAGTAGATTTAAGCATGGGGCAGTGACAGGAATAGTCTGCTATTTGTCGACAGGTGTGTGCTTGAAGATTGATGGGAGTATTAGGCTGTGAGACACTACTAATAGAGAATGTGATAAAATGAGTTTTGGTAGTATTAAGAGTTAGAGAGTGTGCAGAAAGCCAGTCAAATGCCAAAGTAAAACCTTTCTGTGCGAGGCCTTCGATCGATAAAGATAAAGAAAAAAATAACAATAAATAAATTTGCAAAAAGTAATCTATACTTAATAAATTCATCAAGCGTCTACACTACAGTACCTAATGAATAGGTATTAACAGGTTAAGAAGGAACGTGATGTTTTAAGTGTCATTGGTCATACATTCAACTTGAAAAATTAGGCTAAAAGGGATTTTGTATAATTTAGTGGCAACACTGTTTGATTGACAATATTTTTGAATTATTTTCATTTTTAGTGCATTATTTGAAAACAATTGGACAAAATAATACCAGCAGATGGAAAATAACGTTATCCTTTTGCACACTAAATGTTTCCGATATTTTTTTACATGAAAAAACACTGCAAATCGGCATTTTTAGCTCCGGTCGTTTCGCGTGTACGATGATCAGCTGAATGGCGGGGAACTCGGGTCAACTAGTTTTATATAACGAGTATGAGCAGCGGTCATTCTCGTTTGACAGAGGGGTACGCCTGACAGTGGCGTCTCCTTAATTGGTTAAATGCTCTAAGGCTGGAATGCACTAACTCAATAATATTTTTTTTAATAGAATACGCGCCATGTTTTGATTTTAATTATTACTTTTGCTTAAAAATGTCTAAATTTTAGATGCGGCGACGGAAAAACGTCTTACTTAACCTAAGTAAGTAAGTATTTACCTACCTAGTCGTAGAAAGTCGAGAAACTACTTACCTACTCTTTTTATCATTGTTAAATTATTTTGTAGGTTCAATCACAAATTGTATGAGAGTAGATAAAGTAGTGTATGAAACTGTACATAACTAGGTATTAAAACACTCGTGTGATACTATTAAAAACCGAGCCGTAGGCGAGGTTTTTAAACTCACACTCATGTTTTAATACCCCTCATTATGCATCAGTTTCATAAACTACTATTCCGCAATATCCCATGTTTACACAAGCTTAGCTACTAATGCTTAGCAATTGTTACTTGTCATTAATACCTTGCGTGTCAACTGAACAAATGCTTTGTCAGTATGTTTATATAAGGTTTACTTTTACAAGTTTTAGTGACAAATACTAAGTATTGTAGCTAAGCTCGTTTTTAAATCAAAATCATCGAGAGTATGATGATTGAAGTATATTCTGTTAGCCTTTTCTTTTTTTCAGAGAAGTTCAATTGCGACGTTGCTTATTAAGGACTCTAAAGCCCTGCAACCTTATATTTTGCCGGGGATCACTCCTGCGCATGAAATGGTATTAGCCATGAACATGGCTAGGGACATACCTCTGAAGAAACCGTTGCCTGAACCAGGTTCCTAAACTTTCATAGTTATTAAAAATAGGTTCTCGATTTTATATGTACCTACGAGTATTTTAAGCTCGCTTAACCTCGCTTCGTAATGTGGCATTTGACCCCATGTGTTATACATACAAACCTTCCTCTTGAATCACTCTATCTATTTAAAAAAAACCTCATCAAAATCCTTTGCGTAGTTTTAAAGATCTAAGTAGACATAGAGACAGACAGCGGGAAGCGACTTTGTTTTATACTATGTAGTGATGCACATAGAAATGTTGGTAAAGGTGGTCTTTCTTTATGCAAACCATGGGACCAATCGCTGTCAACAATTTGAAATGTATCTTCTTATCGAATCTTCTTTTACGTACCTATTTTTTTTTTCATAATATTTGATGTTACGTTTCTTTTCTTTAACATTGAATACAATGCTAATATAGTCTAAAACAGTAGGGATGATGACTAATGAATAAAATAACGAAATACTAATAAAAATCGTAAATATATTAAACTTTTAGGGTAGCTTGTACCTCTTGGTTTTATACGTATTATTTGTTTTATGACCCTTCAAAGTTGGGTGGACCATTTAAAAAGTATAAAATTTATTAAAATAAATAATACCTTTAATTACTCCGTAAAATTTATAGCTGTCTAAGAAACCATTTTGATAAACACAATAATTAATATTAGCTGCCGAACAAATTTCCTACGCGTTGCATAAGAACTACTCAGGCATGACGTCATAACTAGGTAGCCGTTAGTATGGAGCGTTTTGGGCGATTCCAATTTGTGTGCATTTAAAACTGTTGATATCTCAGGCAGTTTTCACGATAGCGAAATAATTATTTTACCAATGTTTCTTTCGAGGGGTCATTTATGTAACATAGTACAAAAAAAATATTCATCATGCCTATTGTAGAAGTTGCGTTATGGAAACACTATCGCTGGATCGACTGGGCAAAAGGACATGGACTGTATGATGCCTATGCTTGTCCCAACACCAGGTTTCTCAAAGTGAATGGTCTCTTGAAGCTTTCTCATGCACCACATCTACTGGATGTTCAAAGTACTGAGTCTGTGAGTACAAACGCTTCCGGTCCGGTTACTTTATTTTTCTATCTTGTTTATCCAGCAAACTAAAATCTATCGGACAAGCATTCCGCTAAAAAAATGGCACCACACGAAAATGACAACTGAGTGGAGCTAAAAATACTGGCATTTAATTATGCAGCACAAAGCGACTGGACACTGCCTTCTTATTGTCTAATTTTCGATTATAGATTAATAGATTTTAAAATTAGACAATTAGCCCCTGGTTGCATAATAGCGACCAAAATTTGTTTACTCATAGTTATTTTCTGTACTTAGGTATACGAAAAAATGTGATACGTTATTTCTCCTCTTTTTACTGCTTTCTTTGCATCTTTTAGGTACACCGTTTGGCTTCACAGAACGTCATTTCTAAGAAACTCTTACTTTCTTTACTTTACAAAACAAACTGCAATTATTGTAAAGAACTATTAACATCCGTCACCGCGCGCGTTGCTACGCTGACTAAATGCTGTGCTAGTTGTAATTTTTTAGCCTCATGGTGCCATTTTCAAGCAATAGGTATTTGTTTGTATTGTGTAATTACACTTCCATAGATGCTAGTTTGCTGTGTTTGTCTATCTATCTTTATAAAATTCTTCCCACTTGGAATTGCTTGAAGTACCTAATTTGAAATCAATTTTGTCATCTATTTTTAGTAGCTACTTTTAATAAGAGCTTCATCGGCGCAGCCTCGGTACGACATCAGTGGTACTGAAAGCATACCGAAAGCGTACTGGATATTATTTTAAAAGAGCGTTCCTGATTTTTTCGGTGCAGCCGCGGTGCGATGCAACCTCAACACGTACGGTACAAATTTTGTACCGAATCTGTACCGTACGCGTATTTCCTTAACCGGTATGAATTCGTCCCCTCCTCGCGACCAAATCAGTACGTTTTTAGAAATAAGAATATGCCACGTAAGCGAACCGATTTCAGCCCCATTAGTATCTAAAATCAACACGGTTTTATGCATTTATTTGTATAAAAGAGGTTTAGTATAAGTTGCAGGTTATGAAAAATTTAATAATAATTTAAGTGTGGCGTGTGGAAGGGATAAAGATGATACGTTTTAGCAACAACGGTGTGAAATATAAGCAAAAGCGTAATAAATTTACATGTGCTACATGTCTGTCTATGACGTGTAATATAAGTGTATTTCTAGTTGACGAAGTCGTTACGGTTTTGGTGCATAATATAATATATGGTGAAAAAATTTACAGCAAAACTGAGTTGATTTTGTCTACTAATGGGAAAAAACGATACGTTCGCGGTAAGTATATTTTGATTTCCAAAAACTTACTGAATTGGTTACGAAGAGGGGACGAATTCAATACGGTTAAGGAAATACGCGTACCGTACCGATGTTGCACCGACAAGTGAGAAACGGGCCTTAATTTTTCAGATAGTTGCTGGTTATAGAGAAGAACATGAAAAAACTGCTGCAACGGTACTTATTCAGTATTCATTAATAATTGAAATTTTGTATATCTACTTGTTTAATGGTTTGACAATTCAGTTTTGACATTAGGCTTTTTAGTCTATGGTCGTCTCTTAAAAAAAATGTAAACGTGCCACGCTCTTTTTTCATAAATTAAATAAATAACAGATACAATGTTCAAACTATGTTTTAACTGCAGTGCCAATCGTGTTTTGATTCATTCCGCTTACAAATCTCAAACATTACTGATCCCTAAACTTTTATTGGCTGCTATAGGTTTATTGCTAAAATAACTAGCTTTATAAAGTACTAGCTTTCCGCCCGCAGTTTCGCCTGCGTGGGCTACAGGTTATATCGTGCGAGCGCAAACCCGTGCCCAGAAGTGAAATAAAAATTAGCTTGTGTCCTTCCCCAAGGTCCCATCTATCTCCGTACCAAATTTCATTAAAATCGGTTCAGTAGTTTAGGCGTGAAAGCGTAACAGACAGAGTTACTTTCGCATGTATAATATTAGTACAGTGATATTAGTTTAACTTCGATGCGTCATGTTGATTTAGATAAAGAAAAATGCGCCAAAGGACGCCACTCGATCAACTGGCAACGTATTGTCACCAGCAGCTAAAGAAGAACTACGTGAATGGATTCAGTATAATGCTGTAAAGTGGTGATCTTTTTACATACTTTAGTAACTAACTATGGTCTAGTCATGAGAAGGGATGAAAGGCATGTAACTAGAAGAGTAATAGATATGGATGTTGATGGCTGGAAAGTAAGAGGAAGACTGTAGAAAAGATGGATTGATTGTGTGCGGAGTGATATGAATGAGAAAGAAGTGGATAAGGAGATGGAAAGGAATAGAAGAAAAGGACGCACTGCACTGACCCCCAAAAAATGTGATAAGGGTAGGGTGGATAATGATGAATAGATACAACTAACACTTTAATTGGAACTGAACTTCAATGTACTCTCGTCGAATCCAGCTCGGGTGGGCAGCATTCGGGAAACTTCGAAATATCTTTGGGTCCGATTTACCTCAGTGTCTGATGACGAAAGTCTATGACCAGTGTGTGTTGCCAGTGATGACTTACGGCAGTGAAACGCTGACTGTGTGTCTCATAAGAGGCTGAAGGTCAGCCAGCGTGCAATGGAGAGAGCCATGCTCTGCGTTTACTTGCGTGATTGAATTAGAAATGAGGAGATCCGCAGGAGAACTAAGAACCAACATCGCTCAAAGGATTTCTCAGCTGAAGTGGCAGTGGGCTGAACACATACTGAGAAGAACCGATGGCCGCTGGGGCGGAACGGTTCTGGAATGGCGACCGCGCACCGGACGTCGCTCCGTGGGTAGGCCCCTGACAAGGTGGATCGACAATCTGGTGAAGGTCGCGGGAAGTCGCTGGATGCGGGCAGCGCAGGACCGATCGTCGTGGAGATCCTTAGGGGAGGCCTCTACCCAGCAGTGGGTGTCGTGCGGCTGATATGATTATGATGATTAACACTTTAATAGAACGATAATAAGCAACGTTTTCCGATTCAAAGGATTACTAATCTATTTGCCAAGCGTAGAGGAGATTACGAGACTCATCGGTTAGATTCTATGGGGGCGTCCATTAACTGAGTCATTTAGGGGAGGGGGGAGGGGATCTAGCCAAATCTCACCCAATCTCACGTAGGAAAACAGGGGGGTTTTGGCAAACACGTAATGTCCTTTTCATATTCAGCAGGAACAGTATCGCAAGAAAACTGGTTTAAATTAAGGAAAATCATTTTTCTCATCAAAATATAGCTCAAACCTCATAAATGTATTTTTCTCTTAATTCAACATCAACAAGCACAATGAAATGCAAAATCCTTTATTAAAATGAACTAAGAAATTAAATGCTTTTGAAGTGTCTATATTTTCCTACATTCGAGACTTTTTTAGCTGACAATAAGAATGGGCGCAAGAAATTTATCAGCACAGATTAATGCATTTACTATATCCTATTGCCTATATCAGCTGGACGGCCCCTAAGATTTCTGTTTACATAAATAAAAATATAACACTTACTCCTTTTACGCACTACCGGTCAACAGCAGGAGCGGCCAACCACGCGGTTCCATTTTATAATATGAAATTTTGTGGTGGTTACTCAACCGCAAGTGCGTACGATCACGAGAGGTTTCATATTAAAATAGAAAAAGCGGCTAGCCACGTGGCAAGCCGCCCCGCAGTCAACTGCCAGTGCTTACGAGGGCAGAATAATGAAATTTAAAATTTTTTCTTGCATTACAGGTCTTCGACTTGATCTTACATTGCAAAATCTTATACTTCCCATCGATGTATCAATACGTAGCTGCTGGTAGTAATCCTCAAGTGAGAAACACAAGGGGGTTACCGAATAAACCTACTGACATTGTTGCTCCAAAATGTGCTCCTTTATACTTACAAATAGACGGTCCTGAAGAAAATACCTTAAAGATTTCGTTAAACATGCTCCACCCAAGAATTTTGTTTAACAGTGGGATCCCTATAGTTGAATATATAGAACCAGCGTATTTGATTTTGGAGAAGTTTCAATGGTTTGTTGATTGCGATTTGCCAATAGCTAAAGCTTTTGTTCGTACAAGAGGATACGATTCTGTTGAAGTCACGTTTGAGCCGGGGAGACATATTTGCAGGTTTGTATTTAAGCAGACTGCTGCACTCCATATATCGATTACATTGATCACTTTACTTTCCTGTCTTATTGTTTTACTTTCCCCAGAAAGATCACAAGTAGATGAAACGAAGCTAAGTTCTGCTGATTAAGACATCCTTCATAAATTCATGATACATTGGTGTAATTTTTATCCAGTTCCCCAATTATTAACTCTATCGTCATTTTTTCTCTTGTCACATGTTTCAGAAATATTGTTTATGACTCTGATAATACATAGCTGTTCAATACATAATCTAAAATATTATTATATTACTACTTTGTATTATTTTAGACTTTGGGTGCATTCAAGAATGAACTGGCACGTAATGTTACTCAGTGAATCTAGTCTTCTGCTGGGTACTAAAGACATCATCAAAGGTGCCGCCATCAAAGAGTGCCCATGGGCTGTAAAATTCTTATCCAATTTAGGGACATCTTTTATTAATTGGATCAAAATGAATAGATCTACCCTAAACTTTAAAGCGTCTGATCGGGAATTCTATAAGTATGCTATTAATTTTGTTAAACTTTTATTGAACTTGATAACTGGCTACACTTTTATGTTGAAAAATATCACATTAAACTTTTCCATTAACGGCAGCAGCCACTACCCTGTTTACTTTTTTAACTTTATTTTTTCACTTCTTACTTTATACTTCTTTTTCTTGATCATATCACACTTTATACTTCATTTTTATAACTTTTACCACTTGATTTGTTTTACAATGATTCTCTTCAGATCTTATCAACCTGATTTGACATGGGACCAAGAAAAAATTGGCTTTAATAAGTCACTACTACATTGGATGTTTCGACAAGCTTTAAAAACAATACTAGCCAAACGTCTCTCACCGTTTGACTTTGCAAGCGTATGTCCTGTTCTACGAAAATATTTCTGTGACCCTGACTTTGGATTACCAGACAAACCAAAGCCTCAAAGGTCTGTAAGGGATATAGCTGCTATGGACCCTTGCGACTGCCTCATTCCGGAAGCAGAAGAAGTCGAGGAGGCTGAAGAAATTGTCGAAGAACAGGTACAAATATTTTGCCAAGCTACAAGTAAATTCGGGTTGCTTTTACTATTACACGGCGATGATATTTTTTACAGCCAGCTAATTAATGCATGGCTATTACCAATAAGATAATAAGCTAAATTGGTTTAAGATTTTATCCCATCAAAAATATTTTCTCAATGCTTTTCTCTGACTAGAGATTTCTTTATTATTGACGCAGCTTTCATGGTAGACAGACTTTGTGATTCTTGGCAACTAATTTAGTTTACCATTCACAAAGAGACATATGAAAATTGTTTATAGAACTTAATTGATAATATTATCGCAGTCATTAGGGAAATTGTGCCATTTTATGCTTTTAGTGCGGAACCGTACTACCCTTGTCATGTTATTATCGTTCTCAGAAGTTATTTTTTTTAGTCTGTAAATGTGAATCTTCAAATTGTTGCTTACTGAAAAAAACATAGAAATATATTTATTTTACTCTTCATTTTCTTTTGATCAAATTTCATATTTAGGAAATGCAGACATGTTTTCAGTCAGTGGTTTTATAATTAAGTTCAGTTTCCAACTGAAACTGAACTTATTTATGACGTATAACCTACAGGAAATTGAAGAAAAGCCCGTAGTGGATGACGTAACAATGGCACAACTTCTGAAAGCTCCAGTACTTCCGATAACGTCACAAGTATGTGAACTAGCAACAGAAGAACTGCCTTGTGGAATCCTAAAGGAAGAAAGGGAGAAGGAAATAAAGAAGCATGAAGCTGCGACCGTACTACAGGCTCACTGGAGGGGAACTTGGGCCAGGAAATGCCTGACTTCCTATGTACCTTTTACGCCTGAAATCACGAAACTTGTTAGTAATTTCATTGACATTTTTGATTAAACTTTCTATTGCACTACAATCTGTTTTATCATCGGGTAGCAATGTAAAGAGCAGGGAGTCTATTACGAAAATAACGTACGCAATTGCGTAACGCAGTCACTTGGCCAGGATAGTCATCCGCAGTTCGTTGGTTGTAATTATATCAAACATTTTGAATTTGGCTATCGTAGTCCATAGACTACTAAACGACCGATATCGGATACGCTAGAGAGAAATTCAAAAATTTAAAATTCAAAAATTCAAAATAATTTATTCAGTCTAGGCTGTTACAAGCACTTGTGAATGTCATAGAAGCTACGCCATCGGTTCGCAAACCCTAAGCGGGAGACCTTGTAACGAGAAGAACCGGCAAGAAACTCGTCAAGGCCTGTTTTTTTCTCCCTGTATATTTCATACAGAGTCGTCAACATTGAAAAATGAGCTCCACGTTTACAGTGAGGTCGTTTTCCATCACAATAATTAACAAAAGTTTGCACACAAACAATGGGTAGGTAGGTTAAAATCAGTCGTGCGTGCGATGCGGATCGGTGCAGACGCATACTAATACATTAGACGATGCGTAACGCGGCCAAGTGCCGCTGTTTGTATTACAACCATGAGTGACAAACTCATGGCAAATGAACTCCTGGCGTTCCTACAACAAAAGCTGGACGTCATGGATGAGGTGAGCGCACTGCAAATTTGCAAGTCCAACTTCAGCGAGGACGATGTGGCCACGGCAAAGAAATGGCACTGTGTAACGTTGCACGTACATATTTATAAAATGACGCATATTTTTTTAATATACTACATTTTAAAATAAATAATATACAATTTAAAACTATATTATTTATTAAATAACTAAATAAAAACATTAATAAAACTATTTACAACCTTAACCTAATTAATAATAAAAATAAACTTAAATATTAAATTAAACTATACTTTTAAAACTACAAACCTACTTAAACATTAATTACTAACACAATAACGCCACTATAAAAATTAATAACACTAAACAAAATCATAACAAATAAAATAAATTGAATATAAATTGTCCTCCGCGATGTGTGACCACTTGTACTTTAAGTTGTTTCTTTTGTATTCGAAACCGGTCGACGTTGAGCTCGGAGCGACATTTGAATAACGTTCGTGGCCAGATCATTCCAAAGTGGCTTGGAGGGAATACGTTTCTAACATTTCTTTAGACATTAATCGTATTTATCCAAATTACACCTTGATTATTAAAATTCAGTTCGGTATCGTTTAATACCGCTTTTAAAAAGTGTTTTCAACCCCGATTGGCGTTTGACGCTGGGACGTTTGACGCCGGGACGTTTGACGCTGGGACGTTTGACGCTGGGACGTTTGACGCTGGGACGTTTAACGCTGGGACGTTTTCTTCCCGGGACGTTTCACGAGTGGACACCGCAGCACTACGCGCCCAAACACCAACTTGTGGCCCACCTCCATCCGTCGCCGACCACCTGCACGACGAAGCCGGCAGACACACAGGGAAGTGCCGATCCGCGGAGCACAAATTAAGGGGCTTCTCCCCGCGACCCTATCTCTCGTAATAATTATTTTTATCAATATACATTTTTTTTGTTGACGCGTAGCCTTTTCTTTTATCCAAACGGCTGCCTCGTCACACTGGCGCCTTCAAACGTGGTCTTTACTTAATTTGTGCTTACGCTTAGTAGTGTAATGGACCATAGGCCATACACGACAAGAAAAAAATCTATAGTACTGAAAACATCGCCAAACATTTCAACATGTGGCTACCATTAAAAAACGTCTTAGAAATTCGTTGCCAAAGTAATGTAACTCAAATCTCCTTTTTTTTTGACACTTGAAAAGGGACAATAAATTTTCTACAAGGTTGACATTTTAGTTCGTAAATATCGTTAAAAAAATATTCCACATCTTTGAAATGGAAGATGAGGTTTTTTCTGCAAGTAGTTTTTGCAACACTTGCTTACGACGCGCATAGCTGACCCAAACGTATATAAAAAAATGCCAACAAAAAATGAGAACTAGGTATGGTGATAACTGAACTTCGTTTGCTCAAACAAACTTGGACCTTCAGTTCTGATGGATAAAGACTACGGAGATAATCCCACGTCTCTCTAGTTATTTTCGAAAATCTAAAAATGCAGTTTCTACGCAAATACCTTTTATTTTTCAGGTTTCATGAGACAGTGACTGAAAACAATTCAATAGTACCCGGATCATTGTTGTATACAATGATTTGATTTCAAGTCAAATGTGGAAACTCGACAAATATGATGCCATGTAACAGAAAGAGATGAAATCAAGGACAAGCCAATCAAACAGCGCGTCACAACATTTAGGGTGTGGTTTTGTGAAAAGTGCGCAGGAGTTGTGATAAACCAAATTGGACTCTATCTTCATAACAGGAAGAGCGTATTAGAATTAAGTAGTTGTAATTCTATTGTTGTTAACAATTGTATAGAGATTTTTGAAAAGGTAGAGGATTAGCGAAGGACGAGTGTGGAGTGTAGACGTCTTTTGGGATCGATTATAGAAATTGTTGTGAGAAATAAAGCGTCCCTTCGAATTATAAATTGCAAATAGTTTGGATCCATATTAATAAATTAACTAAAGTCTCATTGTTGAATACACGAGGAGCTCCTTACTGCATAAAAATAAGTTAAGTAAATAGAAATAAGAATTATGTATAAAACACATACCTATTTTAGACTTCTCATTTATAACTTGTGTTAAATAAATAAATTATTAAATTGATGTGCATCGATCTCACATAACTAAAGGTCTAAAATAGATACGCTATGTTATATTTCACTCTTTGTTTTTCATGTGTGTTGTTTAGAATAAGTAATTTAAATTGATGGAGCTGGTTTTTTTCGTTATTCGCTTCACTTTTTTCCAGTTCATAATCATCATAGGAAGTCGAAGCGAATGGTCAAACGTTTTACTAACGTGAAAGTTTGATCAAAATTAATCAACAGTTTCTATTAAGAGTCATTTTATAAGTTGTTCAAATAATTAAAGCATTATTTTTAAATTGATCAAATAATCAAACAATTTTAAATTAAAGACTTATTTATATAATATATACTATTAATGATTCATAATAATCAGATAATTTCAAAAATAATCAAAACCTCTAAATTAAACCCTTTTATCAAATAATTACAATAACTTAACATTCAAATCACTAAATCAAAACCAATTAAAGTAATTTTCTTGAACAAAACAAATAATCAAACAAATACCAAAACCAAACATTGCCAATAATAAATGACTCTAAACAATTATTCTGTATTCATATTTATTTTCCCATTTATAGGCACCCCTTTTTCACTGAAGAATTACTTGCAATAACTATTTTCCAGAGATAGAGTTTAATACCTTTTGTAGATATCATTAAATCAATATACTAGTTTCATCTTCGAATGATGATACTTTATTTTGTCTGTTGGGTAATGGACAAAATTAGATTCCTTACTTTGAATTTGATTTACAGTGTCATGACACTTGAAAAATACTTGGTACATGTTTATAGATAGAGTAAAAGCTATCACAGTTCTTTCGAACAGAACTTAGAATTTTATGGGTTTTAAATTGATAGCCCTGTTAATTGATACCAAATTCAGCTTAAATAAGACTCTCATTTAGAGCACATTATATATCTAGATGAAATGCCATTCATTCAACATGAATTATTTATGAAGTTGTCATAAATCCTTAACACTATAATTGAATTTAGGCTAGAGGTTGTGATTCATAAAGTAATAATTAGTATTCATTTAGTTTTATTCTAAATCAGAAACACGCTGTTTGGATTCAAATGGTACAGAGTGTGACTTTCATTGTGGTTAGCGTAGAAATAGCATAGGAAGAATTTAAGAGCTCGCGCTAGTCCATCAACCCTAAGGTGGCCACCTGTTTTTAAAAAGAAGAGGAGTCAGTTAATCTCCTCCAATCAAATAATAAAAAGGGTGATAAGGACAGCGAATTATTGACATCCGTCTAACGAGAATTGTCAAAAATCAGTTAGGGCTGGCAGGATCGCATCTGGAATAGACGCTCTGATTGAATCCAAACGCGTATCAAAATCATTGTTATCATTTATTAACCGAATAATTATTATCGCACCTCAAGCCATTATCTAAGACGTATACAATATCATCCTTTCCAGACAAGTTTGTTAAAAGGTACATTTGTTTAAACTGAGTTATATTTTGGGATAAAATAATCAAATAAAACCACTAGACGATCAAAGCAGATACAATAAGTATCACATACAGATTGGTCATTAGCAGCAGACAAGCGACACGCAGCCGCGGGGACCAGCACAGTAGTTGTGTGTATGTGTGCTTTTTATTTTTTATTTTTGTGAAACGTTTTTTTTGGTTGCCAGCAACTTGGGTGTACATATTGATATTTTGTGCTATTGTATGCTTTTTTCTTTCTGTTTTATCAAGATTACCAATATTTTTTGTGTGAAGGTAGTCAAAAATTTTATTTGTTAACGATTTTTTTAAATTGGAATTGTATGTACACACTAGTTCGCATTTAAGCTTTTTATTTTTAGTTTTGTGTGTGTGTTTTTTTGTTTTGCCATTTTTTTTGTGTGTTACCAAAACGTTACTTAGTTGTTTGTAACAGAAGGAATCATAGTTAGTTTTAGTAGATTTTAGTTAGTTTTTTTTTTAGATTTGCTTTCCGTTCAACATTTACCCATTTTTTTTTTCATTATGGCTTATCCAGTAAAATTTTTATCACTTCAAAAATTGGAATTAGAATATGAAGTTCTCATTAGAGGTACTACTCCTGCTTCAACTGTACAGGACTTACGTAAACAAATAGCAAAATTAGGTCTAATTTTTCCTTCGGAGGATATTTTAGATAGTCCTTTGGAACCTGCTGAGGATTTAAAGGGTGTTAACGAAGTTTTGCTTAAAATAAAGAGTTACTTAGAATCTGATTTGAGCCAGAATGTCTTGCTACGAGCTCAAAACTTATTGAATCATCTATATCACCGTATAAACCGTATCATTTGCGATGACAAAACGAAAGCAATTTATGATGCAAGTGTCACACAATTTAAATCTTTGTCTAACTCGTTTAAGTCTGTGAAAGACAAAGGAACTGATCCCTTGTCTTCCACTGGCCTTGAGGAGCCACCAACTACATCGTTCCCCGTGAATGTTTCTGTGACATGCGATCGTGGCAGTTTTCATGATGTTGCTAAGCTAAAATACGATGGCAAAAGTTGTGTCAGAGCTTTCATCGAACGTGTCTCTGAATATATTGAAGCTAGGAACATCACTGAACAAAAAGTTTTGTCGTATGCCACAGAGATTTTCACCGGTGACGCTTTACACTGGTTTAGAAGTGTTAAGAGTCAGGTTTCGGGCTGGAGTGATTTAGTTACTTTATTAAAAAAAGATTTCGACCAATCAGATTTTGATTATCGATTGCTTACTGAAATCCGTTCTAGAACCCAAGGAGAATCAGAGAACATTACAATTTATTTGTCCGTCATGTCTGGTCTATTTTCTCGCTTAACAAAGAAATTATCAGAAGATGAGCAACTTGAAATCATTCTCCATAATATTCGGCCATGTTGCGCAAGTACTTTAGCTTCGGTAACTGAAATAAAAACTATTGATTGTTTAAGAACTCTCTGTCGCAATTATGAAAACATTCAAGCACGTCTTGCTAACTTTCGTGAACCTCCAGCTCCGACACATGAAACCTTAGCACCTGAATTTTCATACAGAAATAATAATAAAAACAAATTTCAAAATAAAACACACAATTCAATTAATAATAACCAATATTTTAAACAACAAAAATTTTCAAACTATAATACTAACACTAATAAATATTTTAATAACACTAATAAGCCTAATACTAATAATAATTATGTACATTCAATTGAAGCTCCTAAAACTCGTTACTGCCCTCGTTGTCAGGTAAATACTCATAATTTAAGACAGTGTACGGCTGACAAAAAGGAAATAGTCTGTTTCAAATGTGGTCGTAAAGATGTCAAGACACCTCAATGTCCTGACTGCAATAGAAACAAGCCATCTAGTTCAAAAAACTGATTGCCGCGTTGAATTGTGAGCCTTCAGTAAATAATAATTTTGAGAAATTAGATTGGGAAAATTGGCTTCAAACACTTAAATTGTTCTTTCGAAGTTACAGAACGGCCACAATTCAACGGGATAAACCTTTAAATGATTCAAGACCTTATGTCTCAATTAACATTAACGAACTCTCTGTTTCTGGTCTTTTAGACTCGGGCTCCGCAGTAACTATACTAGGCAATAATTATCACAAGATTTTAGAAAGTCATGGTTATACATTGATTGAAAGTAATTTTATTAATGTAACAGCAGCAGGAGGCCAGTCTTTATCTACTATTGGATATATAGATATTCCTATACATTTTGAAAATCAATTTCATATTATTAAAGCTTTTGTAGTGCCGGTTGTTGAAAATAATCTTATTTTGGGCGTTGACTTTTGGAGAAAATTTAATATTTGTCCTAAATATCTTGGTAGTATTTCGTACGGCAATATTTCCGATGTGGATACAAATTCTAATAAATTTATTCAGGGTTATGAGCAATTAACTCCCTCTGAAAAGTCGATTGCAGACAACGTCATTGAACAATACAAAGAAATATCTTTTGAGCGCAAGGGATTAGGTAAAACCAGTATTATAACACACCGCATTGATACTGGTGATGCTCTGCCAATTCGACAGAGGTATTATCGCATGTCACCAGAGAAACAACGTGTATTGGTTGAGCAAGTCGATGAAATGTTGTCTCTTGACGTCATCGAACCTTGCGAAAGTGCATGGTCTTCGCCAGTTCTGTTAGTTACCAAAAAGAATGGTGAACCACGTTTCTGCCTTGATAGCCGCAAGTTGAATTCGGTAACTAAACGTGACGCTTATAACTTGCCTTATATATCCGAAATCCTCGACAACTTAAGGGATGCTCGATACCTCAGCAGCATAGATCTCTCGAAATCGTTCTGGCAAATTGAAATCGCTCCTGAAGACCGGGACAAAACCGCATTTTACGTTCCTGGCAGGTTCACTTGAACCTGCCAGGATTTAAATCTAAGTAGATTTAAGAGGACTGCGTTTGGCTTAACCAACGCACCGGCCACTCAGCAGCGTTTGGTCGATTTGTTGTTTGGTGAGTTCGGTCCCAACGTTTTTGCCTATATCGATGACATTATTATCATTTCACCAGACTTTCAATCACATGTGTCACTTTTGATTCGCGTCCTTGAGAAATTTAAACATGCTAATCTTACTGTTAATTTAGAGAAAAGTAAGTTTTTTCGTAGCCAACTTAAATATTTGGGCTATGTTGTTGACGGTTGTGGATTACGGACCGATCCTGAGAAAGTGCAGGCCATTTTAAGTTATCCGACACCTACTTGTCGAAAGAGCCTCAAACGCTTTCATGGGACAGCTACTTGGTACCGTCGTTTTGTACCCAACTTCAGTACAATAGCAGGCCCATTAAATCGATTAACTTCCAATAAAAAGAATGCTCCTCCATTTAAATGGACACCAGAGGCTGAAGATTCTTTTCAAAAACTTAAGGAATGTTTAGTTTCTGCGCCAGTTCTCACCTGTCCCGACTACAACCAACCGTTTGAAGTGCACACCGATGCAAGCAGTTACGGTGTAGGTGCGATGCTTACGCAGACTATAGGAGATAAAGAACACCCAGTCGCCTACATGAGTCGTTCCTTGACCAATTCTGAACGCAATTATGGAATCACGGAACGTGAAACCTTAGCCGTGATAACAGCACTTGAGCACTGGAGGTGTTATTTAGAGAATGGTAAAAAGTTCACTGTCTATACCGATCACAGCGCGTTAAATTGGTTCCTTACTCTAAATAACCCTACCGGTATACTGGCTCGTTGGGGAGTCCGATTGTCGGCATTTAATTGTGAAATTAAACATCGTCGCGGTGTTGACAACGTTATTCCTGATGCTCTTTCTAGGGTTACAGCTCCAGTTGGTGCCATTTCTTCTTCCGATTTATCGGACACTAAAGATGAATGGTACAAAACAATTTATAACGGATGCAGTAATATGCCTCAAATTTTCCAAATTTTTTTATCAAAGATAATATATTATACAGACTTTGTAAGAGTAAATACGTAACTAATGATGAATTTTCGTGGAAAATAGTAGTTCCGCTAGAATCTCGTGAACAAATAATTAGAGAGAACCATTGTGAGCCTACAGCAGGTCACTTGGGCATTTTCAAAACCTATAATCGTCTTACATTACGTTACTTCTGGCCAGGCATGCATAAGGACGTGGTTAAGTTTGTTGGTTCATGTGACAAGTGTCTGGAGTATAAGGCACAAAACCACCAGACTCTCGGAGTAATGGGCCGTCCTAAACAATGTTCGCGGCCATATCAAATGATTTCCATTGATCTCATGGGCCCTCTGCCCGTAAGCCGCAAACAGAATAATTATATATTTGTAGTCACATGTTGTTTTTCCAAATTTTGTTTAATATATCCGATTAAACGAGCTACATCAGAGGTCATTATCAGAATTTTGGAAGAACTTTACATTTTAAAATAAATAATATACAATTTAAAACTATATTATTTATTAAATAACTAAATAAAAACATTAATAAAACTATTTACAACCTTAACCTAATTAATAATAAAAATAAACTTAAATATTAAATTAAACTATACTTTTAAAACTACAAACCTACTTAAACATTAATTACTAACACAATAACGCCACTATAAAAATTAATAACACTAAACAAAATCATAACAAATAAAATAAATTGAATATAAATTGTCCTCCGCGATGTGTGACCACTTGTACTTTAAGTTGTTTCTTTTGTATTCGAAACCGGTCGACGTTGAGCTCGGAGCGACATTTGAATAACGTTCGTGGCCAGATCATTCCAAAGTGGCTTGGAGGGAATACGTTTCTAACATTTCTTTAGACATTAATCGTATTTATCCAAATTACACCTTGATTATTAAAATTCAGTTCGGTATCGTTCAATACCGCTTTTAAAAAGTGTTTTCAACCCCGATTGGGTAAGTGTTGAATCGATTTTATTGTGTTAGCTTGCAACGTCGTAGTGACCTAGGTATTTGATTTTATTTCTATGCTTTAAATTATTATTGTAGCTTGGTGATTGATTATAAAAAAAAAAAAAAACAAAAAAAAAAGTGTGACAGGGCAGCCGTTTGGATAAAAGAAAAGGCTACGCGTCAACAAAAAAAATGTATATTGATAAAAATAATTATTACGAGAGATAGGGTCGCGGGGAGAAGCCCCTTAATTTGTGCTCCGCGGATCGGCACTTCCCTGTGTGTCTGCCGGCTTCGTCGCGCAGGTGGTCGGCGACGGATGGAGGTGGGCCACAAGTTGGTGTTTGGGCGCGTAGTGCGGCGGTGTCCACTCGTGAAACGTCCCGGGAAGAAAACGTCCCAGCGTTAAACGTCCCAGCGTCAAACGTCCCAGCGTCAAACGTCCCAGCGTCAAACGTCCCGGCGTCAAACGTCCCAGCGTCAAACGCCAATCGGGGTTGAAAACACTTTTTAAAAGCGGTATTAAACGATACCGAACTGAATTTTAATAATCAAGGTGTAATTTGGATAAACACGATTAATGTCTAAAGAAATGTTAGAAACGTATTCCCTCCAAGCCACTTTGGAATGATCTGGCCACGAACGTTATTCAAATGTCGCTCCGAGCTCAACGTCGACCGGTTTCGAATACAAAAGAAACAACTTAAAGTACAAGTGGTCACACATCGCGGAGGACAATTTATATTCAATTTATTTTATTTGTTATGATTTTGTTTAGTGTTATTAATTTTTATAGTGGCGTTATTGTGTTAGTAATTAATGTTTAAGTAGGTTTGTAGTTTTAAAAGTATAGTTTAATTTAATATTTAAGTTTATTTTTATTATTAATTAGGTTAAGGTTGTAAATAGTTTTATTAATGTTTTTATTTAGTTATTTAATAAATAATATAGTTTTAAATTGTAAATTATTTATTTTAAAATGTAGTATATTAAAAAAATATGCGTCATTTTATAAATATGTACGTGCAACGTTACAACTGCTGTACGAGTCTCTTGGCAAGAGCGACCAGATGGTGTCCCGGAGACGTGACGGGACACAGAAGAGCCTGCAGGAGATCATCACCCTGTTCAAGGAAACCGACCCCGATGACGTGCCGACGTTCGTGGCGAGAGACCTCAACAAGCTGCCTCCCGTCACCTTCGATCACGTCGATGTGACCTGCCTCCTTAAGGACATCGTGTCTCTTAAGGCGAGTTTGGCCGAAGTGATGCTGAAATTTCAGGTATCCGAAAATACGATGAGTGAATTGCGTAAAGAAGTTGACGATTTACGTGAATCACTAGCCGTAAGTAGGTCAAATGTCAACATTCGACGTGGGGCCTGGCTCGATACATCGATGACGTCGAGTTGCAAGTCAGCAGTTTCGACGCCGTCTCCGCCACGATCCGAACAAGCCCAAGCGCCACCGCCGCTGCCGCCGGCCGCGAGCGCCGACCCCGTGAGCTGCGCGCCACCCGCCCGCGTCCCGCCACCGCCACCTACCGCGGTGACGCCGCGCGCGCCTGAGACGCGTGCGCCCGTCAGCTGTCAACGGAATTTTGCTGCTGTTGCTGCCGCCAACTTAAGGCCGCAGTCGCAGCAGCCATCTCTCGTCGATGGAAAAGCTCAGCCGCAGAATGTCGTCCGACCGGGCCAAGATGAAGATGGATTCCTCGAGGTTCGGAACAAAAAGCGACGTCGTCAGCAAGAGAGCAAGAACCACCATGGCACCGCACCGACAGGGCCCAACTTCCTGCTGCGAGCTGCCATACCGACCACGGTCTTGTACCTGTCCCGCCTGCACCACACCACCACCGTGCAGGATGTGATAGAGTACATAAAGAAGAAGGCTAACTTTTGCTTGAGAGTTCAGCCTCTGGAGTCGCGCCATAACACGAATTTTAAGTCGTTTGTAGTGCGCATCCCGACAGCCAGGCTGGACACTTTCATGAAGGAGGACTTCTGGCCGCAGGGCGTAGTATACAGGCGCTTCTGAGGGGCGTTGCCTTGTGCCACCGAATTGACACAGAAAGTGCCAAATTGACTTTATACTAACGTAATATTAAGTTATATTTACTAACAATATTGTTTATACATATATGTTTTAGTTTTAAGGTATATATCTATGGGCCATTGTTGCCTGATTATAAATAAATAAATAAAAAAATAAAATAAAAATTAAATAATTACTACATTCAGATAGGTAAATGATATAGTAAATAACTTTCAACTAGTTGAGAAATCACTCTGTCTGCTACTCGAACCAAAAAACACTTGATGCAAGACATAAAAAGTAAATCGTAAAGTAAAACGCAATTCTTACAATTCAATATGCGTTAAGATAGGTACTCAGAAGCAGACCCACGAGAAACTGTCAAACTCACGCAATCACTTTGCAATATCGCATACGAAAGTGATTTGTAATAGGAAACAATCAAAACGAAGCACGGACGCAGCTGCTGCGTGTATCGCATTAAACTTTTCGTAAGAGACCCCCAGGACACGTAGGTAACTAGGTAAGAACCTAAACATAATTATTATTTTGATATATTGAAACTGATGGATCCAAAATCTTGAAATTAGTTTAGTGATGTTGGCTGTAAAGTTTTAAAGCTTATTCTTTTTCAGATCATTGATAACGCATTCGGAAACATGGAAGCACTATCAGCATTGATGAACGAATTCTTTGCGATGTACCCTACAGTGAAGCCGGCATATTCCGTCGCCTCAGCCCTTACAGGCACGTACGGCCTACGCCAGTTCACTGGGGTGGCACCAGTGACTCCAACTTGCACGTGGATACCCTACTTTCAAGGAATCTTCCATTGCCATCAACCAGTTAAAGTTCATTTTGATTTGCATAGTTCGCTACATAGCACTGTAGCAGTCTATGACAATGATACAGGATTGCAAAAGCCGCAAGTTTTCAATGCTCATATTACTTTTGACTTCCGTCCAAATAAATTAGGGTGAGTACGTGTAATTTTGACTGAAGTAGAACTGTCGAGTTATTTTAATTTTGATCAGACTATGCCCTTGAGTTAATATTTTTCTTTCATAGAAAACTAACGCCTGTTCTACAGAAAAATAGCCAATTATGAGATTTTTTTTTTACTACACAAACACAACAACAAACACAACACTACAGTGTTGTGTTTGTGTAGTAAAAAAAATCTCATAATCACTAACAAAATGTGGCTACGTAATAGGAATTGGCAAAATTTTTATCGCTAAGTTTTTTTGCTGATGATAAGCACATACTAATAAACGAAATACGCGATAATCTTTAACTACCTATTCGATCCAATCACTATATAGATACTCTTCGTTTTCTCTTTTCGTTTTTACTTTTGAAGGTAACCATTTTGTTTTCAGTTACACAGTCATGGGACACGGTACCCTTAATCAGCCTACTGGTTCCTACTTAGAAATCCAGTGGAATGTCACAGTGCTCTCTAGCATTGATAATGCCTTCCACATCTGCGATAACGAACCAGAAGGTTGTAAGGAACAACCTCTTGCTCACTCCCACAAATTTCACTTGGACGAAATATTCATACCTAATAGGAGAAATATTTTGGGTGGCATTCAAGTCTCTGTTGTGAAAAATGAAGTTGCCAGCTTCAGGGCTGCTGCCGTTTCACCTGAAGTAAGTCTGGGTTGCTAATGCTTTTACTAAAAATATTTAAAAGTAAAGAGACTTAATAGAAATTTTCCAGTTTTTCGACTAATCTTTCTGCGACAATTATTAAAGCTATCTACTAAAATAATGGTAACTTACAGCTCGAAATGGAAATAATATTACGAACTTTGATAAACGGTGAGAAACAGGAAATAGGGAAGGGCTGTGGAGTAGGCGAAGTCTATTGGCCCTACATAAAACTGGAAGCGGCGCCGCAGATAGAAGAATCCGTGGTAACGGAATTAAACAGTCATATTAAATTAATTTGAGAATACAATACCTACTAACCCCTAGATCTAAAAATCAATCCACTGATAGGATATGATACTTCTAATCTAGATAATTGCTAAGCAACTGTCGTTAATTTAAATAGCAACTAATCTGGATTAGGCATACTCCTATCTGTGGATTGATATTGGGCCTGGCCGATAAATTCATCATGTGAGTTACATTATGCCCACTGCTGAATTAAACTTTTCCCAAGGATTTCCTCGACAATTGCTCATGCACATAACGAATTGCATTTTATTTTTCTTTGCCTTGCAGACACCAATTAAAGATTATGCAGTTAGTTCGAGGATGTCAAAAAGTCCCAAAATGAAAACTGCCGCGCTTGGTGGTAAGAAATCTGCCGGTAAGGTATGTACCACGTTTTGCATGGTTTTGTTTGTTACTTGTCAGTCAGATCCTGTTTTCTACCCTTTCTTTTCTTACAGTTGAAGACCCTAAACCCTGAACAGAAGTTATATTACATTGAGTAAGTAACTATTATTTAGTACGACCCCAAAAATTGATGATATTCTCATATCTTTAGGAGGTAAAAAATTGCTTGGATTTTCTACTATTTGTTACCACTATTCCGAAATTTTTTTCCTAGTAGATCTAAGAGATACACTGGTCGTGCTGGAAAGAATGCTCCCTAACACGACCACGTAGACTTCCGTGTTGTTCTTTAATTTCAAAATGGCATAGTTTAGAATATTTACCAGTTTTTACACCTATTTAGGAATTTCCTACTATAAGGATCATAGAGATACGAAGGTCGTGCTGGAAAGAATCATTCTGTGGCACGACCAAGCTTAAACTATTACTAATTCAGGGAATTCAAAACGGTATAAAGTAGTTTAGAATTTTTACTATTTTTTACATCCATTTTGGAATTTCGTACTATCAAGATCATAGAACACGATACTACTGTGATTCTTTCTAGCACGGCCTTCGTATCTCTACGATCTTGGTGGTACTCACTTTATATCGTTTTGAAATCCCTGAATTAATAAATAGTTTAAACTTGGTCGTGCTACTAGGTGATTAATTCCAGCACGACCTTCGTATCTCTATTATCCGTATAGTAGGAAATTCCTAAATACGTGTAAAAATTTGTAAATTTTCTAAGCTATTTTATGCCGTTTTGAAATGCAAGACTAACACAGAAGTCTACGTGGTCTCCGGCTTTTTTCCAGGAAGCCATGAGTAATTGAGTATCTCTTAGATCTAGTAGGTAATAAACAGTAGAAAATCCAAGCTATTTTTTACCGCTTGAACTTGAAGATATGAGAAAATCATCAATGATCGTGGCAGGAAAAACAACACCCAAAAAGAGTCTGCATAATGGCAAAAACAGTGAACATATCTAAATATAGCTATCTTATTCTGTTTTTACATTTACCAATAAGTATTACTGATTCGCCATTGAAAATCTTAAGGGTCCATATTAGGAAAACATGAATTGCGCGAACCATATTTTTATATAGAAAACGTAGAGTTGTAGCCACAAAACTAAACATAGAACAAGCTAAAGAGATTATATAGTTGCTACAAGTATTAATTTGTGTATAAACCTCACAGATTATTGTCAAAAAAAATCAGAATATCATCAAAAGCGCTTGTCGCGAGCCATGTTTTTGGCTTAAATAATAGCGGAAACGAATTGACAACATTTCAAAATTTTTGTCCTGGTTTTTTATTTGTTATTTAAAAATTACTGATGAAAACAAGAGACACGTATTTTTTTCTTTTCCAAAATTTTAATTTATGTCGTCATAATATTAATTTGAAAACTTATTCATTATAAAAGAGCGTAAGTGCAGTTGCAGTTTATAGGATTTCTGACGGTTTTTCCTTTGCCCATATGGATAAAAAATACACTGACGTCAACCTGTCAACCTAATCTATGGACGCTAATGACGTTTGTTTATGTTTTGATCGAGGTTGTTTTTATATATTGTCGCTATTTTTACCTTATTTTCAACAATAATAGATAATGATATTCGTAAATTAGATTCCATAATCTCATGTGTAGTTCCTGCCTGCAAAAATACTGTGATGAAATGCCCAAACAAACACTGTTTTACGTGCCAAACCAAAGTCTACTCGTTTACAGTGGTGTGTTGCTTTAAAGTTTTATGTAAATTGAAATTAATGCACTTGAAATCAAACTGTATTTATTAAACCAATTGAAACGTATATAATATCTTTTTTTTCCTAAAAATAAACGTTTCGCAGAAGACTTCAGCTTCAGCAGCATGATGATGTCCACTTTAGTGAGGTTGCGAGTGTTGCGACTGTCTGCCATTAAAAATTCTTCAGAAAACTTGATATTATATTTCGAGAGATGTTAAATATAACTAAAATACTAATTCAAGTAAATAATATAATTAAAATATTCAAAACAAAGCGAGCAAAAGTGAAAAATATTTTGATTCTTGACACAGACTTTGACATACATTGTTAAAAAACACAACTTTTTTTTACGCAAAGGAGTGTATTTTTTATTATTCCTATATCTCGATGCTACAGGGTTTTTTCCACATAATTAATTAAATAATTGATCAAAAACCCCGAAAAAATATGTACGGTGTCTGAAATTGAAAAACCTGGAAATGGTTTTCGATTTTAGGTACCTTGTAAAAAATGAAAACAAGTCAATTCGACATCAAAATATATTTTGATGTACTGTGCAGTTGCTCCAATAAGTTTTTTTCAAGAAAGATAATTGTGCTAAAGATAATGATGAAAAAACATTTTCCATACTCTTTACACGTAAAGAAAAAGACAGAGGCAAATGATTTTGCATAACCGAGCCTTAAGCATTAGGCCACTAATTAATATTGTGATTGAATAGCAAAGGGATCTTTTTAATTGTATGACTGGAGATGATAAAGATACTTAAAATACTAAACCCAGCAGCGGTTTATTTTGTTGGCGACAAAATAACTAAACGGGCGACAAACTGTAGATTACAAAAAATACGTAAAACAAGTTACTACATGTGGTAGATAAATAAATTAAATGAGTGACAAAAATACTGAGTCGGCGACTATTATACCAATTAGGTAACTATAACTGATTTAAGCTGCCCAACCAACATGGTATTCTTGTCACCTTGATTAGTTTAATAGTCGCCTTTTATAAATAAAATATATGCCAAATTTTAAATGTTTTGTGTGCCTTACGGTTGTCGCCCAAATGATTGCCCGTTCTGAATAACTAGTTACTCAATTTGTGTTTAAAGTCACCCATTTTCAATTTTTGTAGTCGCCCTCAGTCCGTCGCCCACTTAGTATTTCAGTACGTTATATTCAGTATCTTTGATACTCAACATGGGAATTTATTGTTACTTGATTAAATGCTACCCAATAGCAAATAATACTGGTAAATTCAATCAAGTTAACACGCTCGTTTTAAAAATAATGTTGAATTTTATTTTTGCAGAGTGGTTGCTCCAAACGGTTGGCCACTCTCTTTAGCGCAGTGGAAAAGAGTGGATGAAATTCGAAACTTTCCAGAATTTGTTAAGATAGATATCGGACAGTATAAGAAACCTGCCAAAGAAAAAGTAAAATATTTGTTTTATAACTAAGTAATGTTATTCTATCATTGCCAGTCCCTCGTATGGCTGCAACGGTTGACGTCAGTAAGTGACTGAACTCTTACAGCCTTATTAAAATAAGAAGAGTAATTAGTTTACACCTGATTTAACCTTAAACTTTTTGGTTAAACTAGATGTAAACTTACTCTTCGTTAATGAATAAGGGAGTTAAATACTATGTCGAATAAGCGTTACCTAATAGAATAAGGTTACAGCTGACTGAACATACCTTACAGTAAATGTGACAAAGAACTATACCTAAACACTTCCAATACGACTCCACTCCATGACCACTAGTAGGTATGAACCTCTATACAAAAAAAATTTGGGAGTTACAAGTCGTGATAAAGTTTGGCCACATGATAGAAACTGATCTGTAGGCTGTTTTTAACTAATATTGAGCAGGGCCAAACTATCCCTACATACAGTTCCATACGGCGGCGGGTTGAATAGCGCACTTTTCCCGGCACCATTCTAAAAACTATAACAATTCAGGTTTAGCTAATAGGTCAAATGTGGTATCATTTTTTGATAAATCAATAACGTAGAATTTATTTCTGGTAAAAAAAAATGCAATTTATTACGCAGTTTCTGAAAAATTACACAATGACCAACATTTTTAGGGTTCCGTAGCCTAAATGGCAAAAAACGGAACCCTTATAGATTCGTCATGTCTGTCTGTCTGTCTGTCTGTCTGTCCGTATGTCACAGCCACTTTATTCCGAAAGTATTAAGACTACACAGTTGAAACTTGGTAGGTAGATGTATTCTGTTAACCGCTTAACGAATTTAATACAAAAATAAGAAAAATAAAAGATTAAGGGGGGGCTCCTCATACATGGAACTGAAACTGAAAAAAATTTTTTTCTTCAAACCAACACGTGTTGGGTGTTTATAGGTCTTTAAAAATGACATTAAGGTTCTTAAGACAACTTTTTCTCAAAGTCAACTGTTTGAAAGATATTCACCGCCAAAGTGGTAAAATGTGTGTCCCCCCCCCCCTTTAACTTTTGAAATAAGATAGTGAAAAATCTAAAAAATATATATGCTGTAGATCTTAATAAACACTTTCAACCAAAATTGGTTTGAACGAGATATAGTTATTAGTTTTTGAGATATAGCACATTTTCCAAAACCGCAAATATAACTTTGTCATTTATACCAACACTGTGAAAAACAAAGTTATTTTTACAGACGAAAAATTATAGGTGGTATTAAATATGGTATGGTATAAGGTAACTACGGAACCCTATGGCGCGTGGCCCGACACGCACTTGGCCGGTTTTTTAAACTTAATTTTTTTTAGGTATTGGCACTTGTTTCAGTATTTTCTAAAAACTACCTTAAAGAAGCGTTTTTCAGGTTAATTTGTTATATGCTTTTGTTATGCTTACTATATTTTATACAATTTGCGCCTAATTCAAGTAGGTCCATTGTTTGCGGTGACACAACTAGTCAAATATATGCATTTTATCACGAAATAAAAAGGGGTTTCCGTTTCGTTCGGAAGCATTTCTCAGTTTTTTTGTTTAAATTTCTGTAAAGTAAATTAAATCTTCTATAATTTGAGTCTAACTTGAGTAGTCTCTAGTGCAAATGCATCCACACTCGCGCGTGAAAACAATACCGTGCCTTGATGTTTTTTATTTATTTGCGGAGTACGGTGCGTCAAAATGAGCGTCACTTGGACGAACGAGCAGGAAATTGTGTTGATTGAGTGTTATCATGCCGAACCCATTTTATGGGATGCTAAATTCAAACATAGCAGTGCATAATTCGGCGTCCATTCTCGACGAGCGCGCGAACTAAACTGTGAACGATAGCGAGTGTGGAGGGTCATGCTTTTCACGCCGTGAATCACGCAGGAGTCTGGAGCCCACATTAGCTAAACCTGAATTGTTAAAGTTTTTAGAATGAAGCCGGGAAAAGTGCGCTATACAACCCGCCGCCGTATGGAACTGTATGTAAGGATAGTTTGGCCCAGCCCAATATTAGTTAGGAACAGCCTACAGATCAGTTTCTATCATGTGGCCAAACTTTATCACGACTTGTAACTCCCAACTTTTTTTAGTATAGAGGTTCATACCTACTTACTACACAGGAAAATATTGGCGGCTATAGATAAAAAAAGAGCTTTAAAGAAATAGTTATTTTCATTCCATAATAATATCGTACGAGCAAACGATGCGTTTTCATCGCACAACGAGATTAAATACTATACTACGATGTAACATGAAATAAAAAACTTGGAAATGTGTCGTCGTGCGATGAAAACGCATCGTTATCGCAAAACGAAACGCTCGCACGATTGAAGCTAATTAGGATGACGCTATACATTTTTTTAATAAAGATAATAATGGCTTTCAGCCAACATCAGCAAAAGGCAAAGATAAGACAGAAAAGGAACCACCATTAGTGACAACTTTTCAACCGCAGCCCGATGATGCCTACGTTATTCTAGAATGCTCTTTAGCAATTGGAGGGGGAGCGTACGCTAAACGTGATGATGATAGAGACCTGGAACTTGCAGCTGCCATCAGGTCTTGGGACTTGAGGGAACCTGGGAGAAATCAAAGGGGAGCGCAGATCAGGTATGGTCAAGTCTTATATCGGGTCATTTTGAACTTACCATCCAAATTTTAAGGATGTGTCCAGTCCATGAACTGAACAACTTTCTCTAAGAAACATGTGTCAAATTTCGCCAGAAAATTTTGGTCATCCCGTACTAAATTGATCACATGATCTCTTTGATTTGTATGGAAAGTTGATTTTTATTTTACATATTTGACCATGTGTTCCTTAGAGAAAGTTGTTCAGTTTCATGGACTGAACACATCCTCAAAATTTGGATGGCAAGTTCAAAATGACGCTGTATATAAAAATGAATCTCTGCTCGTTAGTGTGGCTAAAACTAAAAAACGGCTTGACCGATTGGTTTTTAGGGTTCCGTACCCAAAGAGTAAAACGGGACCCTATTACTAAGACTACTCCGCTGTCGGCCTGTCTGTCACCAGGCTGTATCTCATGAACAGTGATAGCTAGACAGTTAAATTTTCACAGATGATGTATTTATGTTGCCGCTATAACAACAAATACTAAAAACAGAATAAAATAAATATTTGTGTGGGGCTCCCATACAACAATTGTATTTATTTTTTTGGCGTTTTTTAGTATTTATTTATCTAAATTTCAATTGCCCACCAGCACTTACAGTTTCACACCAAAGCGTACAGAAGGCCAATTACATTTTATACACACAACAGACGAATAACACAATGAACAAATACATGGACAGACACATAGAATACATCAACATCTGGTTGCTGAGCGATCAGAGCATTGAGTAGCCCCAAAGCTTGGGCAGTGGGTGCATATTTTGCCGTTTGCGTGCGGACCGACGGAGCCGCGAATAACCGTCGCGTGCGCAGCCGCGTAAATTTTTGAGGAACGAATAAAGAACATTTCGACATGAAACCCTTTGTGCGCGAGTCGGACTCGCACTTGGCCGGTTTTTTTTTTTGTTTTCTATAGGTACTACTGGAGTGGTATATAAACAAAAAAATAGAAAAACAACAGATAAATAATAGAAAATTCAACATAGGGAATTTTATATGGGAATTGCAATTTCGGATTACTTTTCACAGCTTTAAAATTTTAGTTTGGAATAGCAAAGCTGAATATTGTTAAAACCCCAGAAAATTAGTATAAACCCTGAAAACCAGCACATAGCTGAGAAATTTTATTTTTTTATTTGTATGTCAAAAATTTTGTTTTCTTTGGCCGCAATTTCAGACACAAATAGATATTGTTTTGATAACCAAAACCAAAACACATTTTTAGTCTAGGGTTGCCACTATAATAAGCGTGAGCATCCGATCCGGATCCCGTTTGTCCAGAGTTAGCCTCCGAGAGGTTGGCAGGGAGTTTATTGGGTATGACCAGGGCTCTGTCACTCCGCGCGCTAGTATGAAGCGCTCGGGTCCTCTGAGAGGACAAATTTCATACGTCAGAAAAGATAAGACCTACGCGATAGAAAGAGCGTATTAACTATTAAGTATGTACTCCAAAACATGTGTTTTGGAGCGAAAAAAGCGCTGTGAGATCTGAATTGCACTTTATTGTGTCGGAGCAAGAGTCGCAATTCATTTAAACGATTTTGCGGAATGCAATTTCTGTACGCTAGTACTATTATCTATTCTGTGGTATTACTCTGATCGGGGAGAACACCACATAACCCCATTGCTTGCTAGGCACGGGGTATATGCGTAAAAAGCATTCTCCCTATCAAAAGAGTATTGCCAGTATTTAGTGTATCAAGAAAGAAAGAAAAATAATGGTGATATTCAGGGTTAAAATATTTTTTTCTAAGTTGTATGCTTATAAAGCATTTTCTAAATACCCCGTATATCTGCTCTTATAAGCTCAGCTATTGACTTTTCAATAGTTATTATCGCAATCTTAGTTGTAATTCAAATACCATTCAGTCCGTCTTTCAAATAACCGAAAATTACTTTAAGTAGGATCTCATTTAACGACAGGTAAACACTTGGACGATCTGTTGTCTGAATTACATTGTTTTCAATTAAGTATCTTTTATTAAGTTAGGTTAAGTTAAGTACCTTTAATTAAGTAATTAAGTAAGTAAAGTAGTAAGTTTATATTACAGAAAAGAATTCAGAGCTGAGTTTTTGGAAGCATTGCCGGTGCCACCAACTGAAAGCGAACACACTTCACTTGAGGTAAAAGAAATAACTATTCTTCTTCTTATGTATAAAAAAAAATGAAGTTAAAAACTGCCCATTTCTCACTTCAGATGTCACTACTGTTGAATGTGCCAAGAATTTGACAGCTAACAGTCATTCTTCCTAATAATTTTGTAAACACATAGTAAAACGTAGTGATTTCTTGCTCAGTGTTACATAGGTATATATCTAAATATTTCGTAATTATGGCGAAGTGTGCAGTTGTTTGCTGCTAAAACAGTGGTACACATTTATTCCCTAAAGAAATTAAAATAAGCTAACTATGGGAAAAAGCTCCGCGTAGAAAACTGCTTTATTACCAACGGCTTTTCGTCTCCTAAACTCATCTTTCAGTCGAGGTACGCTCCAAATTAAAACACATTTCTAAGCAAAAACGATAGCACAATAAACAAACAATGTGATTGACATGGCATATTCAATTGTGGCCACATCTACGGTAAGCTTTCGGTTTTTTATTCTATTGCTGTTTATTAGTCTAGCTAAAACTCAAAAACGGCTTGACCGATTGGAATAATATTTTTTAGGTTATGTTCGTTGTTGTACTGGGGTGTTGATCTTTCAAACGGTCTTTGAAAAAAAAACCTCAATGTCATTTTTAAGGACCTATCTATAGACATTAGACACCCCGCATGTAATTTTTTGAGTTTCAGTTCCATGTATGGGGGCCCTTTAATCTTTTTTTTTATTTTTGTTTAAAAATCATAAAGCGGTTTACAGAATACATCTACCTACCAAGTATCAGCAGTGTAATTCTAATACTTTTGGAATAAAATGCCTGTGGCATACGGACGGACAAACAGACAGACATGACGAATCTATAAGAGTTCTGTTTTCTGCCATTTGGGCTACGGAACCCTAAAAAATACTCGGTGAAATAAAGCATACGTACTGTTGCTTTCGTTTTGTGAAAATTCTCAAGGTAAAATAGATAATGATATAAAATGTAGGGTAGTTCACAGGGTTCACTAGTTAAAAATTAATTTAAAAAAACGTATTGAACGTCAGTGTGCAAGCTTTATCTTTCTTTATGTTTAGGAACTGTACGAATTGGATGAAGAAGAGAAAAGTAAGTTGTTATTATTTATTTTACAATAGATAGTTTTTTATCAGTAGCAATTGTTAATTTTGTTTTGTCTTTAGTTAATTCAAGTTACGTGGTAATACTTATGCCAATGATACAAACCAATAAAAATTTATCAAGTTTTTCACTTTTTTCACCTCTCCAGCATGAAAAGGACGCTTTTGCCATGTAAAAAGTCGCAGCAAATCTAACATAACCTTTTGAAATAATAAAGAAAAAAGAAATAGAGTGATAAGGATGAGACTTGTAAAATTTATATGTGAGAAAGGGATGGATAGAATGCTTGATGTTGTCGAACCCAAAGAGAATGTAAAAAAACTAGCGTTTTAGTCAAACCTTTGATCAAGAATACGTTTGGTCGAAGCACTGACATGAAAAATATTTTTCTTATTAACTGGACTGGCTGTCTGTATGATTTGACAGCAAAGTTCTTGTGCCTATTTGAAACGCCACTAGCGTGAGTCTAAAGAACTAATTTTGTCGTGTACAATGAAAATGGTTGCCGTGATGGTCTCTCCAGACTTCAGACTTTAGTACCATGTCCCTCGCGCTATGCTCACGCTACGTCCTACAGCGCCAAAATGGCGGGAATCAAATAGGCACAAGAGCAGTTTGACAGCAGCCAGTCCAGTGTAATAATATAGAGGTCAATGGGTCGAAGTGTCGAATATGAATTAAAAAGTATACAAAATAAAATACACTAATACTTATGTTACCAAGGAGTTTTAAACAAGGATTGTTGAAACGAAGGTTAGACCAAATGAGGTCGCATGTGTGAAATAAATATAAAATAGGAAAAAAGAAATAAATATAATCACAAATTACTGTTTTAAGATTGTTAATAAATAAATAAAAAACATAGTATAATATAAAACAAAATGACGGGAATCTACTTTAATCCTTACTCTATGAAACAATTTTTTTCAGCATAGTTTTTATCAAATTATTATGCTAATATTAATAACAAAAAATTATATGATGCGTCCAGTGATAAAGATAGTTGTCCATCTCCAAAAGAGTTGAGAGAACAAGTTTCTAAATGCTGAATTTAGCTTTTTACCAGAAAAGTCACGTGAAAATAACCTGTTCTTACCTACACTTTTCTCGCTGGTAGAGGTGAAAAGTTGTATGTTTACAAATTTTTATTCTGCCTCGTGCCTTTAAAATTACTCACTGTGCGCAGTAGTACAGATCGATTGATTTAAAGTCAGCACTCGCAGCACACATTGACTTTGGTCTCTTGTTTAACAAATAACCACTGTTTGTTACTTATAAACTAGTGACTCGGTAAGCTGTAGAACTCGCTCAAAATATAATAGATGTCGCCACGAGATTGACACTGCTATTGAAAGCAGTACTATGTGCTGTTTGGTAGGTTAAGTATTATTTTAATAATATCTATTCGAATTACAGAACTTTTTTACAAAATTTCACGAGAATCACTTGAAAAATGTGACCAGGGGCCGTACCGGCTAACGCATCGATTATCGAAAAGTCTGCCAAGTTTCAACTTAAAACAGAAAATGAAGGAATTTCGTCTTGTACTTTCTGTTAACGTTATTTGGAAGATATCTATGTTCGTGTGACATCATAAATTGGGGTTCGCCATTTTGCCCAATTGGGGCTCGATTTATCTGTTTTAATTTGAAACCCGGCAGACTTTTCGATAATCGATTCGTTAGCCAGTACGGCCCCAGGAGGTCTATTACGAAAAGTTTAATGCGATACACGCAGCTGCGTCCGTGCTTCGTTTTGATTGTTTCCTATTAAAAATCACTTTCGTATGCGATATTGCGAAGTGATTACGTGAGTTTGACAGTTTCTCTCTAGCGTATCCGACATCGTTCGTTTAGTAGTCTATGGACTACGATAGCCAAATTCAAAATGTTTGTTATAACTACAACTAACGAACTGCGGACGACTATCGTGGCCAAGTGACTGCGTTACGCAATTGCGTACATTATTTTCGTAATAGGCCCCCTGTAGAGGAGAATAGACAGCTGGACAGACAAATGAAAGCATTTTTGCCCAAGGTGAAGCAAACGGTTCGCGCTCGCTCGGTCAAGAAGTTTAATAGAATTCTATGTTTTAACACATTTTAGAGAATGCCGTGCAGCTGCAGCAAGGTCCATCGCTGGCAACTGATAGTGGAAGTAAGTAACTTATTAGACATACGAAAAACTAGCATCCACCCCTGTCTTCGTCCGCGTGGACAGTAGAAAAATAAGGCGATCAGTTCAAATGACCTCTTAGGTTTCAAGTTGTATCCCAGGTACCAAACTGTGAAAAGCTTATTAAAATTTGTTCAGTGATTTTTGCGAGTGATGCGCGCACAAACAGACAAACAGACAAGCATTTACAATTTTGTTATAGTATAGATATATTTATGATATATATCATTAAGGTTTTCCTTAGTAGTTAGTTACCTACGTATGTAGGTAATGTTCATAACTCATTAAAAGAAATGATAAAACGATAAAACAAAAAAAGACACTACATATGTGTGCGTGAAATGTCATCGGCATTATAAAAAAAATACTATAATGCTACGACTCCACCTGCGTCTTAACGCATAACTTAGCGCCATCGCACACGGGGGACTTTTGTCTCCGCAACTATTATGTCTTTCACATGGTTTGTATGAAAAGTTGCAGACGACCGCGTCGCTTCGTGTGCGCGCTTCCATATAAACCCATGGACTTGAGACAGAGACAAAACAGTTGCAAGGCGACTAAGTTGCCCGTGTGCGATAGCGCTTAAAGCGATAATCTAGGCGTTACGCAGATGTGGCCAAGACTTTAACTTGTTAATTTACAAACGACAGTACTAAATTTACATAACGCCTTAGCTAAAGTGTAGTTGGACATTAACGTTAACTTTAACGCAAATGGAGCAGTAGCATTGGCGACACTGAAAACTATTTAACCTTAAGTACCGGAAAATTAAATAAAAACTACTGACATAACCACCATTTAAAATATTCCGTTTAACAGGCATGGAGATGTCAATGGAAATCGAGGAAGAGGCAAAATACTTGAATATGCCTGAACAACTAAAATGCAAGTTTATACCTCTGGATTTCATACCTTTGTGCTTGAAAGAAAAAGATGAAAGCACGTGGTGAGTAATTGTTTTTACAGGCTTGGTTTTGAAGGTGATTTTGAACTTTTAGTTTTCGTGTGCCTCTATGTGAATTAAAAAAAAACTCAAAAACCATTTGAAAAAACTGTTGAGGTGGAAAATTACTAGTGCCAGCAGAAAATAGTAGATTGTTAAACAAGACGCTAAAATGACCTATTGCATACGAGATAGTTTTATGATAATTTAACAATTTTAGCGTCGTGTGTTACACTCTACTTTTCACTACGATTGCGAGAAAATAAAATACAATATTAAATAGTTTATACTTCCGTAAACGAATCTACTCGTTTTTCTATCCTCCACTTCATAAATGTTTCATACAGTATTTAAATAAATGATTTGTGCTTGACGGCAAAAGATTAAAATTATTTATTTCCTGTTACAGTCACACAATTCAGTCAGTTTGTAATTAGAGAAAAATTCTAAAGATTTCGCGCCAGTACCTTTAATGCACAAATTCTACGATTTAAACTTATAGTCACACTGCCTTACTAATAAACATTTACCCGCGATGTATACGGGTGATACAGCGAAATCTTGACTAATAAACCAATTTTGACAGTTCCGTGACATACGCCTGTTGTAACAAGTGGGTAATTACTATGGAAACTTAAACTGTCACTATACACTCTCGGGACCTAGTTTAACTGATGTGTAATAACGTAAAATGAATAAAAATAAAGTTTTATGATTATTTCGATGTTGTTTCTAGAACAATTCGATAGGAGAAGTCTTTACTATCATACAAGGCAATGAAACTGGTCAATCAGCCTACAATTTATATAAGAAACCGTATTACTGAAGACCTGTTCCTTTTTATGAATTAAGCAAAATAGATTGATTCTATAATCCCATTATCATTTTAATAAGATCACTAACAAACCAACCGTTGCAATGCTAGATCATATCTAATATCGAATAAAAATGCACTAGTTTTTAACTCGATATATTTTATTTTATAGACATACATAACCTTTAAAAGAAAAAATTTCTTCGTTGTTCTTAAGTTTTTAATCGATGCAGCTTTCTTCAAGTTAGGACAGGGCAAAGATTGAAATCTTTGGGATAAGGTAGTAGGTATATAAGTTTCCTTGATGTGCTCGATTCCTCGATCTTATTTCCATGATCTTGACTTAGGTATGATCTGGTGCTTGTAGATTGTTTTGAGTTCAAGTCAATAATAAACATTATTTATAAAATTGGTAAGAATTACATCTCTCCAGCGTTGATTCCCTTGGGATGACATTATTATACAACTCGTGAGCGTAAATCACAAACTGTGAAAATGAGGTGGCTATTCTTGCTTGCTTGCTTGCAAATTTTGCCTATTACTGAGAAAAACACAAAGCAACCGAAAATAATTAAAGAAACGCGTAACACGTTGTGTATTTACATTTTGATCATTTGACAATATTTAAGTGTTTGTTTATTATTGTCATGACAACGTATGACATTTCCTGTGATCGTTTAAAAACACGATAGACAGTTCACTAAAAAAATATGTAAATTAAAACCAAAAAATTAAAAAACCCATTACAATTTAAAGATTTTAACCAAATGTGCCTAAATATAAGATTTAAATTATTTATTTATTTATATTTCACTAGAAAATAATTAAAGATAATGTTGTTTTAGAACGTGAGCACCAGTGTTGCAAGTGATATTCGTTATAACCTTTGTGTAACTACCCAATACAATAAAAGCCTTTATTAGTAACCGACTGTATACGAGATCTATAACTCATCTATCACTGTCATAGTTACACACTTGTAAAACGGGTGGGTTGCAGTTCTTTATTAGTAAGGCAGACAGAGTATAAATAAATAAGACTATGATTTCACCGAAGAGATCGCGGCTTTTAGTTCCATTTTCAAAAATAAAAATGAGAAACAGTATTAAGTCGAGCGAGTCTTTATTCGTGATTATTCTAACTATGAATATAGTAGAATGTACAACAAGTGCATAAAACGCATCATTTTACCCGAGACAGGCGAGGGTGGATAGTCAAGTCGAGGGTAAAATGGGTTTTATGTACGAGTTATACACTCTGCATTTCACTTCGATTGTGAGGAAATTAAACAACAATAATGTAAAAATCTAAAAAAAAAATCTTACATTTTAGTGACAAATTATATATTTTTGTAATGTCCTCATTAAGGCCTTTCATTTGATACCCATATTCAAAAATTGAGCAAAAAAACTCATCTTTTTTATTTAAAAAAATATAACTTTGGAATGTGCTCATCAAGGCCTTTCATTTGATACCCATATTCAAAAAACCGGACAAGTGCGAGTCGGGCTCGCCCACCGAGGGTTCCGTACAGACCTACATCTATACATAAAATAAAGCTATAGAAAAGTTGTGTCGATACAAGGGAAATATTTTGAAAAAAAGTGGTTGGTAGTTATTAGTTTTTTATATGAAAACTGTACTACGGAGAGTTCAAGCTTTATCCCAGGTTCTACCTACCGGAATTATGTGAAAAATTGCTTAGTTTATAAGTTGGACTCCAAGCTACCAAACTGTAAAAAAATACCATCAAAATCCGTTCAGCAGACTGCTATATATAGATAACCATTTGAAATCCTTTGCCGCCACGTAGAAAATAACCCTTCCAGGGATTACGGCAAAGAATTGACCACGGGCGAAGTTTGAAATGGAATAGTACATTACTGCAGCGGCACTCAAGACAGGCATTGAAGAACATACGTTAGTCCATCAATGCCTAGTTGCGGCCAAGGCTTGTGTAGTACTTTTAAACTTTTAACTTTTTAGTTTTAAAAGTTTTAAGCTTTTTATTTTAATTTTAAATTACTTACAGTAATTGAAAAAAGAAAATGGAAAGTGGAATGTGCACATAAAGGCCTTTCATTTGATACACATATTGAAAAAAAAATCCGGTTTTTTTCATTTATTTCCAGTTTTTCATTTTTTTCCAGTTTTTTGGAAAGTGCTCATCAAGGCCTTTCATTTGATACCCATATTGCAAAAAAAATTTTTTTTTTTTTTTTTTTTTCAGTTTTTTTGGAATGTGCTCATCAAGGCCTTTCATTTGATACCCATATTGCAAAAAAAAATTACCTTTCTTTTTATTTATTTTTTTTAGTTTTTTGGAATATGCTCCTTGATGAGCATATTCCAAAAAACTTTTCAAAAAACTTTCATTTGATACCCATAGGTATTGAAAAAAAAATTGTTTTTTCGTTTTTATTTTTTTTTATCTTTTTGGAATGCGCTCATCAAGGCCTTTCATTTGATACCCATATTGCCCAAAACAGTTTTTTTTCGTTTTTTTTTTTTTTTTCAATTTTTGGAATGTGATCATCAAGGACTTTCACGTGATACCAGTATACCGAATATTAAAAAAAATATTTTGAAATGTGCTCGCTCATCAAGGCGACATTTGATACCTATATTTGTGTTTCATTGAAAAGTTCGCTCCATTTCTGAATTACACGTGTGTAATGAGTTTTAATAGAAACATTGCTGGACAGACGCCGGCAATTTTGTATGAAAATCCATTATAACACGTTAGTAATGGATTCTCATACAAATATTGACGGCGCGGTTTAGGTCTGTCCGTAAACTCTGATTTAGCACGAAGAAGGTTGTCAAAATAATGTTCGAATTTCCAAGCATTTTTGAGAAAAAATAAAATAATTACAAACCCTCCGCACCTGTATAAAATACAAGTACTGTTGATTGTCAACAGATGGCGCTGTATATCGATAGTACACTGTATAATGTTCTGTGAAATGGCTTTATCTATCGCAATGTTATTAGAGAAAATGGGTGTATTCCAACAGGACCCTTTGGTTGTGTGAAGCCGAGACTTTTATTGTAGTGGTGGCTACCTCGGCTGACCTTACCGAGTAAACTGTCTTGATTATACTTGGTGCCAAATGCTCCAAGCAACATTGGAATGCGATGCACCCGCATTTTAATGTAAACTGAAACAATCTACCACTGAACTATTCAACACTTGACACTGGCAAAAATTACTTCCAAGAAGAAAGTAGATTGCCAAAACAAAAATAAGAAGAAGACCCCCTGTCATACAGAGTGACACACCGGCCACCGCCATGTTGCGAAAATATTTAGAGCCAAATTTATTACTTTTTAATTTTATTTTTAAAAGTAATTAACTTTAACAATATTTGAAAGGATCTGAATAATTAATAATAATAAATATTGATATTTTTAAAAGAATTAGTGGCGCGATTAATCCAAAAGTAATTAAAAGTTAAACTATGACCGCGCAATGCCGCGCATACCGTTGTTTCACCAAGATGATTAATAATTACGTATTTTAATGACCATATTTTATTATGATTTAATTACAAATATACAGTTTTCAGATTTATTCCTGTAAGTGTAGTATAAGACGCTATTACCAGCCAAATTTCATAGTTCTAGGTCAACGGTAAGTACCCTATGAATTTTGATTCCTTTGAGAGTATCGAAAATGCGTTTTTTGCGCCCTAAACGGCAGTATCTTTTTTTACGTTAATTTAGAAGTTTGATTTTTTTACAGCTTCAAGGGCCCGTAGACCTTAGTATATAGTTTAAATTTCAATTCGATACCTCCACGCGTTTCCGAGATAAAGGGTCTTGACAGACAGACGGACGGACAGACAGACAGACGGACAACAAAGTGATCCTATAAGGGTTCCGTTTTTTCCTTTTGAGGTACGGAACCCTAAAAATTGAAAAACAAAATTATTAGGTCCTTTCAATAAAATTGATAGCCATTTTCAAAATTAAAAAAGTATTATAACACAACAAAAAATGAAGAAACAATGAAATAACAAGTTAATTCAACGAAGTTAAATTGCGTGTGTGGCTGATTACCTGACGACCTTTGTCTTAAGTCTGAGACTTAGACGAAGATTTTACTTTATGCACTAGAGCATAAAAAGCGATTTATGCAGCCTATACCCAACATAAAGACGAACTTTACGAGCAAGAGAAGTGAAAAAGACTTTTTCGTTTTAGTAGGCTCATTGGTAATAGACAAACATTAAAAAAGAAAAAACTTTTTATCCTAGGCATATACATAATAGTTCAACCCTATGGGTAATTATGCTATTTTATCCTAGCTCTTGTACGTTACAATGACTGACTTTTTGAGCAAGAGGAGTGAAAAAAAAAATTAATAAGCTATGGACCAGTCAGAAATACCCGTTTAAAAAGTCTCTCATGCTTTCGTATGAACCAAAAATGTGTGTTCTAAATGATTTTCTCAAAATTGCCGCCGCGTCCGATTTTGGTACATACCCCTTTGCATGAGTAGTTGAAGTATTTCCACAGGAATAAAACTACAGTGCGATACTGTATTGATTTACGGACCACTTTTCCGCAGTCTCAGCTAAAAGTAGCTTGTTTCTATTTTTTTAATTTTTTAAACCCTTTACAGCGTGCAAGTAACGCCTGACATCGCCGAAGCAGCAAAACAGGACCGCAACGCACGCTTCGAAGCAGCGCTTGACCGAATGCGAGAGCTGCAAGCTTATAATGAGTGTTTCGTACTGGGGAGACAGAAGACAAGGTACATGCTTTTGGAGAAGCTGTTTATTGGTAAGCTGGCAGTATTTATTGTATTTTTTTAATAATTATTTTAAATGGGGATGGCAATGCAAAGTTAATAGTAGATGTCGCTCCGTACGCTTGTTCATAAGACAGTAGACGTTCAGAACAAAATGTACGGGAAAATAGGTATTTATTTTGTGGTATTTTTTAACGAAAAAGACCCATTGACCCAAAATGGACATAAAAGACTATTCTACAATGCAAGGGCCGGAATTGAAAGCCAAATTAAGATAATACTAAATAATATACTAGAAAAAATACGACTCGCACCAGATCAATACTCAGACGGGAATCGAACCCGCGACCTTTGGATATCCGGTCCAATGCTCTGACCGCTGAGCTACCGAGTCACTAGTGACATCGTCGAATTTTTCCTAGTATATCCTAAACTCTTACGCTGTAAGCCAGCGTTATTTCACCAATGTGAGGAATTACCTCGACATTCAATTGAAATATCTTTCCAGATATTTTAACAATTGATTAAGATGAAATAGCTATATAATTTTTAAATTTGAGATTTTTGCATTTACAATGCTATTTTTAAACAATACTAAATAATATACTAGAAAAAATACGACTCGCACCAGATCAATACTCAGACGGGAATCGAACCCGCGACCTTTGGATATCCGGTCCAATGCTCTGACCGCTGAGCTACCGAGTCACTAGTGACATCGTCGAATTTAGTCTATATAGCTATTTCATCTTAATCAATTGTTAAAATATCTGGAAAGATATTTCAATTGAATGTCGAGGTAATTCCTCACATTGGTGAAATAACGCTGGCTTACAGCGTAAGAGTTTAGGATATACTAGGAAAAATTCGACGATGTCACTAGTGACTCGGTAGCTCAGCGGTCAGAGCATTGGACCGGATATCCAAAGGTCGCGGGTTCGATTCCCGTCTGAGTATTGATCTGGTGCGAGTCGTATTTTTTCTAGTATATTATTTAGTATTGTTTAAAAATAGCATTGTAAATGCAAAAATCTCAAATTTAAAAACCAAATTAAGATGTTTTTATTCTTACAGAATTTATATATTTTTTTTAATATCCAGATTTTTCGGAAATTTGTAAGTGCCAACATCTTTACAGCCTATTAGGTACACAGAATTTAATCATTTTAAAGTTATAATAACGATTTTTAAAGTAAACGTCTTTTGTTTTGATAGTTCTCGTGGAACAAGCGTATATACGCAGCGCCATTTTGACAGTTGCACTCCCTATTCAAACTGTTGAGATATCTGTCAAAAAAGTTGCTGTTACAACGTGTTCAGCTACTTTCGTATTATTGACTGCACTCGACACTTGTCACTATATCAGTGAACTAAAATCTATGGATAAGCATTCTGCTCGAAAAATGGCACCACACGAAAAGTATAACTAAGTGGATAGAGCTTAAAATGCTGGCATTTAATTATGTAACACAAAGCGTCTGAACACTGGTTGCTTATTAGCGACCATAATTTGTATACTCATAGATATTTTCTATTCTTAAATGAAAAAATATGATACGTTTTTCTGCATCTTTTTACTGCCTTCTTTGCATCATTTACGCCATTTAACCATAAAGGTCTTTTAAATTTGACATTTCTAATGAACTCTCTCTTTCTATCTTTTCCCTACAATACAAACTGCAATTTACTGAAAAGAACACTAACGTCAGTCACCGGGTGCGTGGCTGTTCCGACTAAAGCTGAGCGGGTTGTACTTTTTCGGCCCCGTGGTGCCATTTTTTAGGCAATATTTGTTTGCAACACTTCCATAGATATAAGTTCGCTGCACTACATCAAGACAAACAGATGAACTGCGAGAAAATCTTTTGTTTATTACGCACTACATAAAGACGGTCTCAAGGTCAACATGTATAATCTGACGTGCTATCGTCTGTACCCACTTTTTGGCTAAGACTTAATATTTGCTTGTTACTTTCTATCAGCTAAAAGATGTCTTAAAAGTTGTTATTTTTTTTTCTTAGTCCATTAATTGTTGATTAAATATTACTATCTTTAAAATAATTTATTTAATTACATTTTCTCTAAAGACATTTCAATATTAATGGCTTAAATTTAATTTCATCTAGTGACAATGATAGCATAGCAAGACGGGCAAGCTAATAAATGTTGTTAGTTGCTTGCTAAGATCTTAGGTGTTTATATAAAAAAACACCAACTGGCAGAAAAGTGGAATTTGGTATCCATATTTGGAATCTCAAAATGAATTCGTTGATAAAGAAAAACATACTCTTTTTAAACATTACACAATTAATATTTAATTTGATTGATTAGACCAATGTGTAAACAGTCAACTTAACCTTACATACATGGCATGGGTAATGCCGCTTTGGACTAACACACAGAATTCCATCCTGTCTATACCTATGACATTATATCATACCAGACTACACCATGGTAATGATATTATTACCTTGACTGCACCACCGTTACCGTGGCTGCACTCTTGACATTTGTTGATTGCAATAAGTGATCCTTACTAATATTATAAATGCGAAAGTCCGTTTGTTTGTTTGTTACGCCTTCACGTCTTAACTACTGAACCGATCTACATGAAATTTTGCATACACGTTATCAGGGGTACAGAGAAGGACATAGGGTACCTTTCATCCCGAAAAAAAGCAGAGTTCCTGAGGGATAGCAAAAAACCTTTCCACGCAGACGAAATCGCGGGCGGCCGCTAGCCTTATATAAGTATACAAGTGCGTCAACTGGCAAAAAAGTAAAATCTGGTATCCATAATTTTGGAATCTGAAATGTTTTTTTTTTGATAAAAAAAACTAGTTCGTTTTGAAACATTACACAACTAATAAATCAATGTGATTCACAGTCAACATAGCCTTAAAGTCATTGCATAGACAAGGCAATTGGTTTACTTTACATAAATGCCGCTTTGGACTAATCCAAAAATTCCATCCTATATGACATTATCATACGAGACTGCACCACGGTAATGATACCATTACCGTGACTGAACCACCATTACCGTGACTACACCCTTGATTTTTGTTGATTGCAATAAATGATCTTATATTATTTTTTATCTTTATAGATTCCCAGTGGAACCAAGGTTTGACAGACGTCTTAGAAGCCCGAGCTGAGGCCATAGCAAAAGAAACACTAATGCGTACTCTATCCGCCACCAAAAAAAAACAAGACACTAAGCAGAAGAAGTAGATAAAGAAAGTAATTGTATGAGAAGCATTCGCGTTTAAGTTATTTTATTTTTAAGTTGAATAATGAAGTTGGAAACTACAATAAAAGTTTTGTCTTAAAAAATGTTTTACTCTAGCTTGTCGCGCACAGATGAATGGTTTAGGAGCGAATGAGCACAAATCACAGACTCTACAATAATTACGCACAAATACATACCTACACTTTATAACACTGTTTACACTAGCAAAGCTTTCTGGGTATCAAACAAAATGTAGAGAAATACAATTACACTATTACCTTTGGAAAAACAACATAAATCTGGATTCGAGCTCGGAATATGATCTGTTGCTTCAAATCATGAGCCACTAAAACTCCCCGTAGTCACAATGGTGTCGTAAGTTGGTGTGACCACGGGTCAGTCGGGACAAAATGTAGTATCAAAGCCGCGCTTTCGACGAAAGCAGAGGGTCTACTAAAAATAAATTTCGATAATTGAACGATATTCATAGTTCGATATAGGTCCTTATTTATGAGGAGCTAATCGCTTCTTTCTCCTCAGCTGTAGAGTGCATCGAAACCGCAGCCTGAAATTTCCGAAATTTGGAGCGTTGGAAATATTGGCCGAATATTCATAGCCTCAGTGAATCTTCAAGCCTTACTTACACAGGGAGTACAGAGAATAATAAAGGCGTATCGTCCACCAAAAGGAATATGATGGCTCCAGAAATCCAATAACACTAGTGATCCGTGCAGATTTTGCGAGGCCACAGATTATGATAGAGTAGCAAGTGCAAAGGGGTTGTTTCAAACTATCTGCATATAAAAATAAAAGTAAAAATAAAATTCATTACATAAATATTGGCTTTCGTCCGCTAATTCGTCCGCGTGGAGATTTGGAAAATCCGGAGGGAACCTTTTACCGGCATAAAGAGTATCCTATATAGGAATCCTATGTTTTAATTCAGTTTATTTGTCTTTTTTGGAAAAGTCATAGACTCAATTAGTGTTGTTGTTTATGACGTTAGGAATCTAGTCCTGCGAGGTAAGTACACATGGTAGATAGGTACAAATAACTCTGTATAGTTACAAATCTTCACAATGTGTATTACATGGCCTTTCTCCAAAGCTTAGGTCTTGTTGATCTGTGCCGCTACGTGAACCAATATCAGAGTTATTGCAGCGGTGCTCATTCCGCCATCACAGACCCGATATAGTATTGACTCAGTAGCATGATTGCTCCGGTAGTATATAGATATCGATTCAAATAAATAAAACTTTTGAAGAGATGCTGAAGAACGAGATGAGGTACAGAAGTCTATACCTACTTGAAAATAGGGCCTTTAAAAATATACCTACTAGAGCCTACTAGGTGTAGTTATTGTGTTAAGATCGGAATGCTATCGTTTTTTCGGTTCTTATGTTTTGCTCTTGAAGACTGAAGGCAATATTGAAAATATTAATGTCGAATGTAAATGATTGTATCTTCCGATTGTATTGTTCTTATTTGTTACGGATTCGTCATGTTCCTGACTCGTCGTATTCCAGATTCGCCGAATTCCAGATTCGCCGATTTCCTGATTCGTCGTAATACGTACAATCGATAACACTGGCGCTTTACCATTTTAAGTTTAAAATAGCTTGCAAGCCTCGCCATCACGTTGCGCATGTCAAAAAAGTTCTCACAATAAAATAAACTACTGAAATGGACAAATTATCAGTAAAATAAGTGTCAATTTTGTATTTGTTTTTTTTATTACGAACATGCTTCAGATTAACTCATATTTGAACTAAAATGTAATGTATGTTATGCTGTTTTTGTATAAAAAATATGTCATTGACTGTATTCCGACGAATCTGGAATACGTCGAATCTGGAATACGTCGAATCTGGAATTCGGCGAATCTGGAATACGACGAATCAGGAACATGACGAATCCGGAACAAATCTACTTAACTTTATAATCCTAAAGTAGTGTTCATACAGAGCTATTCCAGGGCGGGCGCGTACCGAGGGTTTGCCTTTACGTTTCGAACCATTCAATATGTTGTTATTCCTACAATCATAGTAAATCGTCACAAATAACTGTTAAGCATTTGCCAGCATTTCCTATTGCTCACAAATAATAAACAATGATATTGATAATAAATAATGGTCACCCATCCTGATTTCGGCCGAGAAACCGGTTTTTCCGACATATATGACGGCGCGTTTATGTTGTTTTACGCATTTTTTGTAATTTCATGTTGTTTTTATTTGCTAATCAATAATAATTACAATTTAAAACAATAAAACAATGGTAAAACATTGTTAAGTCATAAAATCTAGTTAAATTATCAAAGAGGGGACTAACGTCCGTGCGGGCTTGCGAGTGACGTCAGCGCCCGAACTAGTTTTGCTTGTTGTAGCGCCGTGGCGTGAGTGGGGTAGTAGTGGGGCGACCGGCCTTTATAAGCGGGCGGCGCTCGTATTGGGACACATTCGATCGTGAGCCGTGGCGCTGTACGTACGCTCGCAATTCTGCATACCTCTTCGCTTTCTCCAACGCCCATGGATATGGCTGAACTAAATGGTCAGCTCGGCACTCCGTCATCAGGAGTGGGGATGGACCAGGAAGCGGAAAACATACTATGGGAGCGCCAGTCCTACAAAACCGATGGAGAAATCTCTTGAAGGCCCAGCATCGTGGCGTGATGGGTTCGGTGATGACCAAACTTATTTTTCCAGAATTTAGTCTTCAGGGGGCGGATGCGCGAGCGTGGTGTGATGCAGTGGACATATGTTTAGGAGAGAACCCTTCAAGCGGAAGCCAGTTGCATGTGCTCCTTAGTAAGGCTCCCTGAGGTTAAAAAGCTGCATGGTAACGTGCACAGCAGCCGTTACAAGGTTGCATTGTACGATTGATGCCATCGAAGCTCCTGCTGCTACCTTGTACAGGGTTTTTTCGGGCTGCCCGAGTGGTGAAGTGAAGGGGACATGTGTACACCTAGACACGCTGGTCCACGCTCTACAAACCTAATCCACGGCTAAGCGAAGGGTTAGCTTAGTACTGTCACACCAGCGGTGGACCACCTCTACAATATTGGTGAAAAGTTTTCATTTTGTTTTCATTTCGGTTCCTGAATGCTCATTAACAAAAGAGACGTTTTACAGAGAAGAGAAAATTATGTTTCAGCTTCACTTTGAGGGATAGGAAAATTAAGCCTACGATGCAATACTCAAATTATTTTGATTGTTACTTTTTAGAATTATTCAGCTGAATTATTATTTTATGAGGTCCCCAATTCTTCGTTGGTATTCATAACATCATAATAGGGCAAGATTTAATTATGTTGGGCTTTTTCAATGTGAGTTTAGCGAAAAAAAATTAATGATTTTAGTAATGTCAATGATACCGATGTTCCCTCAGAGCCTATAACAGAATTAGAAACAAAATACTTGAAAATTATTGTTCACGGACTTGTTTATGATGTTGGCCGAATAAATAATCCAAGTTTGTGACCTCGAGAGCCGAACGCAACTATGTCAAAAATCGAAAAAAACACGTAAATTTCGGATTTTGGCGATTATAAACCTGAAAAACTTCATATTTTTATTTTCAGTAATTATAAATCGTGCAGCGGAATGATTGATTGCTCGGCGATATTTAGAATTGGTTAGTGGAATCATTTCTATCAAAAGTTTTTCTGATAAGTTGCATAATAAAAAGTAAATTGCGAATTTATGAAACAAAACTATACTGCCATTATTTAATTACTCACAATTTTTTTTACCTGTATGAAAACAAGAGACACTTAATTTTTCTAAAGTTTTATTTTGACCATTTTTGTTCCATCCTAAAAATTTGTTTGAAAACTGATTCATTCTAGGAGAGCGTAAGCGCGGTAAACAGGAATTCTGGCGGACATACCTTCTTGGCCCACATGAATTGGAAAATATACTTTGCCATCACCCTATCAACCTAATCTATGGACGCTAATGACATATTTTTGTTTGTTTTGTTTTAAGTTGTACTTTTTCTTTTCTTCTCGCTATTTTTGCCTGGAACTATTTTTACCGCTAATTTGATTTTGTAGTTCCTGTCTGCAAAAATTTTAATACTGTGACGAAATGCTCAAACCTTGGGCCATAGAAGTAGAGTGTCGGGGAGCAACTAAGTCAATGGACAGGTGATCCGAAAACGAGTCAATACATTTTGTATGAGATACGTGAAATGGGACTTGGATTCATAGAATGTGACCATATTATGGCGGGGGAAGTTAGTAAACTGTGTTCCATACTGTTTTCTTTGTCGATGGGCGAATAAATGTAGCGAAGTTTTGTTTTACGGAGATGTGTGGCAATGTCTTGTTTGCCTTTGAAAGGTGTGATTGCTTGGATTGTTTCTTTTTGTCACATCACAATTACTTAGAGCGGAAAATACCGTGGCTCCACGATGCCTTTGTTTTGAATTCTAATTAAGATTAAAAAATATTTTAGACAAACTGTGATTGCTCATTTGCTGGGCGGGTGCTGGGGGCTCTTACTGTGAAAAATTTTTGCACATGTCACTTGATCCTTTGTCTCTTTTTTTACATGGACCGTGTCCGTGTGATGTTGACTTCTCTTTTCCACGCTTTGTTGGTCTTCTTGGGCGCGGCGAGGATTTTTTCTGTGTCTATGGCTCAAACAAACTTTTTTTTGTGTGCCAAAGACTATACTCAAACGGTGGGGTGTTGCTTTTTGTATTTTGTTAAACTGATTCAAACATTATCAACACCGATTCTTTTTAAGCAGAAGAGCTTCAGCAGCATCATGAAGTCCACTTTGGGAGGTTTGCGACTGTCTGTTATTGGATCCTTCATAAACCTTGATATTATATTTAGAATAAAGTTAAAATTAACTAAAATACTAGTAATTGAACTTAAAACATTTTCGATATAATATGGTCCTACACGGAAAGATTACAGGAGAAGGAATTGAGTGGGCTAACCTGGTTCGATCGTTGCTCCCGCGTGCTGACTGTGGTGGACGCGCGTCTCACTTCTTCTTAGAATCTCCGACGTTGATTATTATTTGGATAATCACAATAGTCTTCGGATAACTCGTGCGATCACCTTGTAGGTATTCAAACTTGACCGCAATAATGAGGAGCACGAAAACTCGACTCAATGCTCTGGCACGCAGGCAGGCTGGATCGGAAGTGTCTAAATATGGCCGACGCGACCAGATAGATATTGGTTAACCCCCATAGGATCATGGATAAAAATGATATGAGGGTGGATTTTGGGTTTAGGGATGTAGCATGTTACAAGTGTGAATCGAGTCTAAAGTGATGTGAAAATAACAATCTTTGATTCACCTAAATCTACCGGGTACCTTGTAAAAAAACACTTTTTTTTCTGAAACATGAACTTTAATACGGAGAAGGTAAAGTTCAGAATGTATCTAAATAGCTTAATCTTATTTTATAACTACCTTTTGCAAACTGGATCATTTTACAGATAGACCATCATCATCTGTGTTGGCTTTAAAAGTTTTCGCCGTTTTGAGCTTATTGTATTCTATGTTTTTTTAGCTGAACAAAATGATTTTTTCTGAATACAAAAATTTTATAACATTACTGTTGGAAAACCTCTTTTGATTTTATACAGTTTTATATATAGTTTTTATACTTACTTATCCAAACTGACTGCAAACTGAAGTTCTTTAATTAGAAATAAAAATGTCACTTGTTCACCGTCCACTGCCTTTGTTTCGTTAATTACATAATCCTCAGCATACATCACTTAGTTTTCTTTACAAAAAAACATAAACAAAAAAAATAAAAACTTTTAATTCCTCTTTGACATTCATTGTTATTAATTTAGAAATAGTGGCTGGATACATTTTTCTGATCACAAAAATACTAATAAATGTACTTTGCTAACCATTTAGATGAAACGTGTGGATCCTAGTCGAATAGTGGAACCTATAAGAACGTGAGTTCAAAAATTAAAAATTTTAGAACTTACATACCTACTATTATTGTTTATTATTGTTACTTATTTATTTACGGTGCAATGTCTTTTGTCCTTCGATGGTCATAGATTTCTGGATGTGCCGATGACGGCAAAAGTAAGTATTCGTATGAAGTATTCGTTATTAATGGAGGAAATATGCTACTCTATGTAGTGATCCATCCAGTGAAATATGCTACTCAATGTAGTGATCACTTTGCCGCCCAGTGAAATATGCTACTTAATGTAGTGATCGCTGTGTGACATGTCTGTGTGACAATTAGTACTAATTTGTGTTCTGTGTAAAGAGGAAATATGCTACTAAATGTAGTGATCCACCTAGTGAAATATGCTACGCAATGTAGTGATCACTTTGTCCCCAGTGAAATATGCTACTTAATGTAGTGATCGCTGTGTGACAAGTCTGTGTGACAATTGGTACTATTGTGTGTTCTGTGGAAAGAGGAAATATGCTACTTAATGTTGTGATCCACCCAGTGAAATATGCTACGCAATGTAGTGATCACTTTGTCACCCAGTGAAATATGCTACTAAATGTGGTGATCGCTGTGTGACAATTCTGTGTGACAAGTCTGTGTGACAAAAGTCTGTGTGACAAGTCTGTGTGACCAAAGTCTGTGTGACAATCGGTACTACTATGTATTCTGAGTAAATGGCTGATGGTTATGTATTCTTTGCAGTCGGACTGTGTGACCATCCATCTGTGTGTCGATCCATCTGTGTGTCGATCCGTCTGTGTGAAGATTCGTCTATATGATGATCTATCTGTGTGAAATTGTTGTAATCAATAAGATAATTGTTCTTTTTTTAGGGGCCAGAATGGCCGAGCTCGAATATACAACTCAGCATATTTTGTTTTTTTTAGGACAAGTCTGATAACGAGACACACGAGGACGTGTGAAGGCGCAGGACGGCCGTGACGGCGCGTTTATGTTGTTTTACGCATTTTTTGTAATTTCATGTTGTTTTTATTTGCTAATCAATAATAATTACAATTTAAAACAATAAAACAATGGTAAAACATTGTTAAGTCATAAAATCTAGTTAAATTATCAAAGAGGGGACTAACGTCCGTGCGGGCTTGCGAGTGACGTCAGCGCCCGAACTAGTTTTGCTTGTTGTAGCGCCGTGGCGTGAGTGGGGTAGTAGTGGGGCGACCGGCCTTTATAAGCGGGCGGCGCTCGTATTGGGACACATTCGATCGTGAGCCGTGGCGCTGTACGTACGCTCGCAATTCTGCATACCTCTTCACTTCCTCCAACGCCCATGGATATGGCTGAACTAAATGGTCAGCTCGGCACTCCGTCATATATAATATTTAATATTGTTTATCAAGTTTATAAAGAAACTCAGCTTTTAATAATACAACGGTCAATAATTTTTACTCCATGATTGTACCTAATAGAGGACAAATCATGTTGTACCATGCGTTAAATTGACAATATTCGTAATCTGCAGCAAATTCAGAGCGCTTCCGAAACTAAACGACGGCGACGGATGTAATATGTAAAATTTTCTCTTTGCCATTATTATATTCTCGAATGAAGTTGCAGCGGTTCACTGTCTATTGACAATTTAATCGCATTGTATTCACATGCATAATAACAGTAGGACTACGAGGGACTATCAGACATTTATCATTAAATAATTTTACTCCACAGTAGGACTACGAGGTTCCTCGTGGTCCCATTAGTGGGAAAAAATAGTAGGACCACGAGGAAACAGGTGTCGATCTAATACTTCTATTCAAATATTTTATCAAGTTACCACGTAACGAACGAAACCTTATAACATCGTTACAGTAACCGATCGATTGTACTGTTAATTAAATTTTTACTACTTTAACACGTTACTATTACGCAGTATAAAATGCGAAATACGAATAAATACTTTTTCCGTACCTAATTGACTGATGGTAAGATCAAGAACAGTGCTTTGTCAACTCTGATATTATTGACAATCTCAAAGTTTCAGCCATAATTAGTCGTTGCAAATGATAATAATTGACTAACTTCTTATATTAGTGCTACCTATAACAAAAAAAAAAACTAAAAATACAATGTTCCTCTGTTTCCACAGAGGCCTTCCGGCTTAGGTTAGCTTTTACCTCACCTAGTGCTAAGTGACGACAAGGCCAAAAGTGTAAGTGCACTACAACCGGCATCCTCATCACTGAGGAACGGCTGTCTTGCCTCTATCGGAACACAACAATTTTTAAACTGTTGTTATGGCGTCAGACTTAGGTAAGATGGTGGTAGCTCGCCAGGTGGACTTGAAATAAGCCCTACCACCAACCAAACCGAGTACAATTAATGTACTCCTCTCCTGAGACTCGAACCCGGGACGTGTGGGCGAACCACTAGGCCACAGAGGCGGTCGACTAATTTTGGGCTCGTAGTCCATGATGACTACTAATGCACCGGCTTAACGTACCTTCCGAAGCACGGAGGAACTCGAAATAATACTTTCCACCCACGAACATCTATCGAAAAAAAAACCCGTGTAAAAGTACTCGACAGAGTTAATTATCTATGGAAATTTCATTTCGCTTTTCGGCCGTAGATTACGCTCTGTACAAATCTCCCATGAAAAATAACTATCGAATGTTTTTACGCGTGTTCACGCATGTTCGTGCTACGGAGACCCAATACGTTCAGCTAGGTACTGAAACACCAAAATTAATAACCCTCAAGTTCATAAAAAAAGGAAAGAACCCCGATAACTAACTTAATGTTGACTTCTATTTTTTCTTGGTTGATGAAGGCTTTCATTAGTTTAGCGGCGGCCATTACTGCCTCCATCCAACTCCACTTAGGACCAAGATGTGCCAGGATGGTGCTCAAAATGTCTTATGACTTGCGATCTTGTTTTTATATTTATTTTTAATTGAACTATGAACGGACAGCTGTTTTCTGCTAAAATATTTTCACAATTTAAAATGTCTTTATTCTAGGTCATAATTATTTGCAGATATGCTAACAGTTACGAATTCAGCTATTTCAACATATTTTTATTTTATTTTATTTATTACGTAGTACAAATCGATCCTTGTTTTCGAAAATTAATACCCATTCACTTGATAAATTTTGAAAATTTTATAAATTTTCAGAGTCAAAACTGTTGATTGTTTTGAGAAGGTAGGTATTTATTACGTGGTTTTACACAGGATTATAAATGTACACATCATCATACCTATATTTATTAACCACACGAAGACCACTGCTAAGGATAATAAATTATTATCACTGTGCTTTTAGGAATAACCTATGTCCCTAAAATTAAAAATTGCTGCGGTTTCAAGTAGACATGGTAGTCAATAACTTGTTTTTAATCAACTACACTTAATGAATTGTAAAAAATACGAAAAAGGACACTCCCCCTTTTATCTTCATTACGACAAGCAAACATGTTAAGGTCCAGTATTTTTTTTTAATCAGCGCCTATGCCGATAATTTTCCAACCAAATTACGCAATTACGTCACGAAATCGTTTCTCCATCATATTTATCGGTGGAACTGTTCGTGCATCCATTAAGAATATTATGGCACCATTAAATATCACTTAGCACTTGACAATGTTGAGTGTCACTAAAATTATCGCAACAAGGAAGGGTTGTGATGTCCATTTTGATTTTAAGGCTATAGCCACACTACGAAGAGCCTCGCTTATTATACAAGCCAAGCTACTTGCTTCGGATCCCAGTGAACGTAATGAATATTTTCGCAGTCGGTCACACTGCAAGCGACACGTTTAGAGGTAGACCAGAATATCATGAAACGGAAGTGAAATTATTTTTACTAAAAACAAGTGGTTGTTACATACAGTCTGTCAAAAAAGTCATATTAGGTACTTTCATTGTCATTAGTGCTATTGTATGACAACATTCAACTACTTTTGTAATGCAACAACCACATTAAAAATAATTTCACTTCCGTTTCATGAGATTCTGGTCTACCTATATGTAGTATCTTGGTAGTCGCCACGCAAGTTTCGTAGTGAATATTGTATGGTGTGTCTACGCTAGATGAGCTGAGCATGAGCGGAGCTGCTCAGCGTGACGTCTTACCTAACCAAACCCTTTTCGAGGCATACTACACGAATTCGTGCTCAGCTCGTGCTCGGCTCGTCTAACGTATACGCCCCTTAATCTCTGCACGTAGGGTGTAGCCTAAGCCTAAAGATGTCCATTTTAATGCTGAAGGGTTTTGCGCAAAATCAACAGGAGATTACGTAATAGGAATATTCATAATGGGTAAACGACGATTTAAAGCTTTTAGACTATCAACTGGGCTTAGAATCAGCTGTGTCATTCAGAATACTTAAAACAAAGTATTTAAATAAAATTACAGGCTAATGCGAGTAACTTACAAATTTCTACGCGTAGATACGAAAATTCTATTTTGTGGTATTTCTTCAGATAAATAATTTATCGTTCTAAGTATCTTACATGGTGAAACTGTAGTGATTAGCAACCTTAACCTTCTAGCAGTCGCGTGCGGTCTTTGAAGACCGCACTGAACTTATTTCAATAATGTAAAGGTTAAAAAGGAGTATATACTATCATAGTGTGTGTCTAAAAATCGTTTTACAAACGCTATAATATTGGAATCGCACAGCGTATATATGAATTTCGCCTGATCCGTACATTAAATTGGATGTGTAATTCCAACGATTACCGTCGCAACACCGTTTTAATTAAAGTTCATACAATCAGTAGTGACGAGCCAGTATCACAGCGGGCTTAGCTGTCAGCGCGTTGGTTAACCTGCACGTTAAAATTGCTAATGAGAATGTGACAGACAGACAAATCAATTATGCTCGCTTCACGCAATCCAGTGAATTGTTTCCTGAAATTACAGCGATGTTTATTTACTAGGTTGTTAACGGAATAAACCACATTGAAATAGTAAGCTTGTTAAATGCCAAAATAGGGAATGAAACTAATTTTACGCTTTAAGGGCGCATTCACACGGCAGACCGAGTCGGACCGGAGACGAAGTGATTATGTAGAACGTATGGAATAGTATGAACGCGTTTACACGATGTCCAGCGGACACTGATGGACAGGCGATGACTGAATAAAGTCTAGTGAATATATATCAAATTTACGATATTATCATGGCATCTCTGATCCGGTACGGTCCGTCTCGTGTTAATGAGGCCAAGTGTACCTGAAAATTACCAAGTTATTAGGCTATTGTAGGTTATTGCATTATCAGCTGTACACGTAGACGGTATATCGGTCCTGCACTGTCCACTCCACATCCAGCGACATTCTGCGACGTTCATCAGACCGTTAATTATTCAGTTCAATACATTATCATTCATTATTCTACAAGTAGAGTTTTAAGGTGGTACCCTGAGCGAAAGTGGCGCCGCGGCGAATTTTATTTAATATTATAATTCTAATACACAATTTTAATAATGTTTATCGTGGAGATTTTAGGGCCCACAGTCTAGTATATTTAGGTGGTATCGTTACATTCCCTAGTAGTCACTGCTAAAAGTAGATAGAAAAACTGCTAAAAGTGGCCGTTTTTGACACATTTGCTATCTACTTCTACGAATGACTACTATGGCATGTAGTGATACCTTCTAAAAATACTAGACCATGGGCCCTAAAATCTCCACGATAAACATTATTAAAACCTTTTTCTATTAATAACTTATTAAATAAAAACCTCTGAGGGTGCCACTTTCGGTCATACAACCGCCTTAAGTAAAATTAGTAAATGGATGGATTAAAAATTTCCTATGACATCTCTAATGCCTACATAATTCGAAACAGCTCAATTCCTAGCAAGTTTTAGTCCTCCTCTAAATGTATTAATTGGTTTTACGGACATGTTCTCAAAGTGATGGGACACCCTATGATGGAATGCTTATATACCACACCGGACCTAGACTGAACACTTGATTAAAAACAGGAACAGCTAAAACATTGCTTCGGAAAGGGCTGTTCTATATTAGGAACATAAAATGGCACATAGACGACATTCTATTTTCATACACAGGCGAAATACAAATGTGTAGTAATTTAACTAATAAGCAACTTATTTGAACATCTTTTACCAAATAATCAATATCTATCAGTTTGTTATACAGGGTGTTTAGTAATAGCCTAATAAAGCCGAATATGTTTAGTAATAGCCTAAAAATGTTTGGAACGGGTGGTAGGAAAATATGGACAATTCAAAAGTACTTAGTAATTAAGTTTATTTGAATAAAGCTATCAAACTGAATAAGATAAGAATAAGAGGTAGATAATGATGTCCTATTAAAAAAGCTAGCTCAAATCGGATGTACGCCACATATGCTCCAGTTTTTTGTCAGCTACATGAAAGACAGACAACAATATGTCGACTACAATGGGTATGAATCCGAGTTATACTATACAAGGTCCGGAGTAAGCCAGGGCAGCAATTTGGGGCCTCTCGAATTTATCATAATGATAAACGACTTACCGGAAGTCGTCAAAAATGGTACCTGTTTATTATTTGCAGACGACCTCAAGTTGTTGCTTCAGGTAAGAGATAAGTCTGATTGTGAACGCTTGCAGGATGACATTAACAGAGTGGTTAAGTGGAGTCACGACAATAAATTATATTTTAATGTGTCCAAATGCTCGGTGTTGTCTATCACTCGGGCACGGACCCCCGTTCACTATGAATATAAGATGGAAGCGATGCCGATGAAACGAGTATCTCAGGTACGGGATCTGGGGGTTCATCTAAACCACGATCTGACATTTCGTGAACATATATTAAAATCATGTAAGAAGGCGTATAGAAACTTAGGCTTTGTTTTGAGACAGTCAAAGGGGTTCACTAATATCACAACTCTAAAAGTATTGTATGACGCACTAGTCAGGAGTCATATGGAATATGGGGCAGTAATATGGGCTCCACACGAAGAGAAGTATAGGGTGATGTTGGAACGGGTCCAAAACAAATTCACGAGGCATCTATACTTCAAGCTGTATGGGGTGTATCCGTTATACCCATTAATGTACCCCACACTGTTCGTACTAGGTATGGTAGGTTACAACGAGCTCAGAGTGCGGCGAGAGTTCATATTAGCCGGATATGTGGTGAAGCTACTGCGCGGGATGACGCACAACCCGGGAGTGCTGCGCCAGCTGCAGCTGTACGCGCCGGACCAGTACGTGTGCAGGCGGCGCCGCCCGCCGCTGCTGGCCGTGCCCGTGGCTAGAACCAATCTACTGGCGAAAACGCCTCTAGTCCGAACAATAATTTTAGTGAATGAAGTACATGAGAGAATTGATATTTTCTCAAGCAATTTGGGTGATCTCGCAAGAGTAGTTTTATATATTGTTAGTTATGTAAGTTATTATAAGTAATAGTAAGTAGGAATTATAATATAAAAATAAGATGCCCACAATGTCGAATTGGGATTATCCTGTAATGATAGTTGTGTAAGAAAAAAAAAAAAAAAGAAAAAAAAAAAACTTTTACTAGCTACTGATAGTACATTGTGATATTATCGTTGTTTTTTTCTTGAAACAGCTGACTTTTGTTTCAGGAATTCAGAGTTGGTCTCATAGTAAAAGTTGTTCAGTTTGATGGTCCCTATCTACCATATTCGGCTTTATAAGACTTTACCAAACTCTCGGTATAATACTACAAGTATATTTGATCACGAACCCAAGTAAATTTGTAATGAAAATTTTTACCCCGGGGTATTGATGGTATTTACCCCACTGAAAATTTTAGTCGGTAGAGCAAAGGGGTTATGTGGATTCGCGTGGCTCAGTCATCTATGGACCAACTATGATTTTGGGCGCCGTTAATATCAAAAAAATAAAAGATTAAAAAGATTAAAGTGTCCACAGATCGAAACAAAGTGAGTTTAATAAATCAAACCAAGATTTATGTTGAAACAAACATTTATTTAACGTATCGAATCACTAACACAAAGTTAACAACTATTCGTTAAGAAACGTGTCATAAAAATATTTAAAACCACTTGGGTTATAAGTGGTTTAACGAGCAATCCGAAGGGTTAAAGTGAGGTCACACATTTTATTTTAATACACATTACCTTGGGAACCCATTCTAATGTTAAAACCGCACGAAGGCAAAATGGCCTAACAGTGACCCTTAACAGGTTAAAGTAAGACCATACATTTATCACAATAATAATACCCTTGGACTCACTATAAAATTAAAACCACTAAAGAATGAGGGATTTATAACTAGAAACCCTTAAAAGTTAAGGTGAGGACATACTCGCTCGCTTCCAGCCAGTCGGGCGGGATAAGCTGCCGTCTGTCTAGAAACGAACCTATATGTACCTACTAACAGGACTTATGCTAAAATACCAATCACTTATCATCTTAACACAAGACATTCATAATAAAATAGAATTATTTATACATTCTGGCTTATGACCAGTGTTTACGCTGTACCTAACTTAATTTAGAATATGTCTAAGACATATTTTATTGGCTATATACCTGCTCCGGACCAAATTGAACATGACCTCGAGTAACCTTTGCAAATTTATAGGTACTTAGGGTGAAAAGGTTCATCTGAACGTGGATTGATTCCCGAGATACATGTTACGGAACACTGCAGCTACGGTAATAATGAAAGGAATCTTCAGAATACCTCGGTTATCGTTGAAATACTCATTGCAGACGTAATGTATACCACGTGCTGCGACATCGGCGAGCTTTATAGCGAAGCTAAGCCTTAGTCCTGACGCAAATTTTGAGGTAAACTATGGAACGCTAAGCCATCGTCTTGACGTAACTTTTGAGGTAAACTATGGGAGCCCTGCAATTAAAAGATAAAATCACCCAATTGTCGTCACATTGAACACAAGGTTTTTCTACAACAAATATTATAACCAAGTTGATTTGCTTACCAAATTGGGCTTGAATTACTACAGGTTTTTATCTCATAAGAGATATGTTGAAAGATTAATGAGCCTCGTGCCCACTTAAAAGGATGCTCAACGCATCATGAAACCAATGGCAAAAACCAACAAGGAGTTACAGAAACTGGTTTCACATTACTAAAATATTGCAACTATACGCCAAAGGTGCAAACAAAAGAATGACAGCAGAAAACTTCCGGCGAAATCACCTCATTGTTGAAAAATGTCTAGAAACCTCTCGAATACCATCGACAAAAAGGCTACGCCGTAGACAAACTACCTTCTACGAAAATACTTAACTTTTACATGAATATAATTATTAAAATCTTTAACTAACATGCCAGACATTAACATTTACTTTAATTATTTAAAACAACAAATCAGACATATTTATTTATTTTATTTCATCGACAAAGTATAAATTTATTGGTCTGTAGGACTAGCATGACGAATGAAGCGCCAAACGTCACATCTGACAGTTGTCACTTGTCAAAGTGGCTGTCAGCTGTGAGATGTGTAAACAAGAAAATTTATATAATTTAATTATCAAAAGGTACTAAAATTCTTAGTATAGGATGTTTTAAAATGAATTTAAGTGAATGCCCTGTTGCCGGAATGTGTGGTACAATCGCCGACATTCGCCAAGCTATTGGAAATTAACGCAAACAAAGGTAGTAATCTGCATGCAATAAACTAACACTAAACATATCAAAAAACTACATGAAAACACTGGATGTGTTTTGTAATACCTATCTAAACCTAATACCTAATGTGGCCGCCCCACCTTCAAGACTACAGTGAGAATTTCACCATAAAAAGTACTTTAAAATCAAGTGTTTGTTACCACATAGGAATGTGAAAAAAAAAGTGTTACAAATTTTGGACTTATGTTGTGGAAATCAGAAACAACGACAGTACTAGAGACATCCAGGCTTGTGACAATATTTTCTATAAAAAATTGTTTAAAAAAAACAAAAAACCGACTTCAAAAAACCTACCTCTAAAAAGCAATAAATAATATTCGTAATAATAAAAACACGTCTATTGAAGTCGGGTGGGGCTTTTAGAATAAAAAAAGGAATCTGTAGGTACTCCAGCCCCACCCGACTTTCAATGAAGTCGATTTTTGTTTTTTTAAAAAATTTTTTTTTTCTTTTTAGTGTAGGTACCTTGTAGGTAAATTATTTAGGTAGTAAAATCGGCTCAGCCAAACGTGAGATAATCACGAAGAAACATACATACATACGGGTCAAACTGAAAACCTCCTTTTTTAAGTCGGTTAAAGAACTACACACATATCCCTCTTCCAAAAAAAAAATTTCTTATTCAGTTCATAAACAAAAAAGTAATACGACCATTATCATCGAGGTAATTCACACAAAATCATACTATTTTCGTGATTTTTTCAAGATTACTTAAAAAGTACTGAACCGATTTCCAAATTTTAAAAAATGGGACCAATTTGGGAGTTTACCTAATGTAATAACGTTTAAATCATTTCAATCGGTCCAGCCGTTTTCGAGTAATCGGTGGACATACACAAAAAAAAACAAATATACAGACGAACAGAGAACCTCCTCCTTTTTGGAAGTCGGTTAAAAATGACCCAGCTGGGGATCGAAATCTGGAATCTCTGAGATGGCAACATCCCTTCGATCAATGATCGAAGCAACATCCAGAAAAAAAATACCATTGGTAAAGTGTCTCATTGTACAATGTGTGTGCATATTATTATGTATGGGTTGTATACCAAAATAGTATAACTCAAAGTGTTAATTAAGTAATTGATGGTAATTGTATGGGATACGTTGGCAAGTTTATTAATTACTATTGGTTCTTAAGCGAACATAAATGCTATCCTTTAATGTACCACTAATGGGACACGTTTGCGTATCGATAGTGTCACTATTCCTGGACATGTTATATCAACAGTGTGTGTACCCTTAATGAACGCCAGTCTCGTGGGTTCAGCACAAGTTAATTGAAATCGCACGTCTTGTACCGTAGGCAACAGATTTAAAGTAGCATTTACTAGCAGAACATTTACTACATTTATGAAACTGCAATCATTAGTAAGATTTAATTTCGACGTCAGCCATTTTTAATGATCCCACTACTGCTGCTGGGGCACAGCTATTCGTTGTGGATAAATAAGGAGGTTAGGACTTATTCCACCACACGGATCTTATGCGAAATGGTAGATGTTAACGAAACTGACAGTTTAACGCGTCTTTTAAACTATGAAGGACTTGATAATTTTTTTTTCGGATTGGGTGACCAAAATGGGCAACAGCGTCGTCGATTAACCATTTAGCAACAAAATTATTGTGCGCGCGTATCGCCCCTACACGAACTAGTGTGATCAAATTAGGTGATTTTTCAATACAGATTGGAATAAATTCTCCGGAGAGGCAAAAACGTTTCTGATGGTTTTTTATAAGTGGAAAATCGAGTATAAAAAAAGAAATGTATTTACCTCCTTACGGAAGGGGGTAAAATTTAGTAAAAGTTGTTTATTGGCCATAACTAACCAGAGAATACAGGTGTAGTCAGCGTAATTTTTTATACGCTTTATTACACCTCAATCTACATTATCACATTTCATTTATTTTAATCGTACCAATATATCTAAACTTACCACAATTAGTTATTAATGAAATTTCACAATAATGGGACTTTAATGATACCTAATATTAAACGATGTTCCGTACATAGCAGGAATGGTGCAAACTCAAAGGATACATATAAGGTCCTTCTTAAATAGTTCACAAAAATTTAAGGGGATAATGTACTCATACATACAAACAACTTTTACTATGTTACCATCATTGAAATCGCGAAAAAAAAATCAGCTGTTCCATAGAAAATTTGAAATCGAATAGATCAAAATGTACGGAACAGCTGATTTTTTTTCGCGATTTCGATGTTGGTACCATAGTAAAAGTTGGATGCCATTTCGGTCGCATAATCTTTTTAGTTATAATGTCGTTTGGCATAACAGTTTTGGCATAAAGTCTTTTCGCATAATTTATGATAAGCAGAGTTTTATGAACGCAGAAAGGTTTCATCGGCATAATTCTTACTTACTCTAATCTCCTTTAACATAATTTTAAATACCATAAAAGGAAAGGGCATAATTGTTATACGTCTAAAGGTAATTCACCATAAAATACAAAGTGCATAATGGATTTTACCATAAATATTCAAGTCAGAAACTATTTTTAGAAGAATCATTTTAATTCAGATTACCTAAAAAATATAAGATGAATACGTAACGTAACATTGTAAATAATTATCTTTTTTATGGTTAATATAATTTTGCTTAACTATGTAATCAAAAATGTACATAAATAGGTAGGTACTAATGTTTTAAAGCATAATATAAAAAAGTATAAGCCATAACCAATTTAAGTAATTATTATTAATGAAGAAAAACTTTTAATGCTACCTTCTTGTCAGTTAAAAAAGTCTGAAACGAAGGAAAACGTAAAAGCGCTTAGTTACTAAGTTTATTTGAATAAAGGTATTTTTATTTTGACTTTGACTTTGACATTGGTGGGTTAGGTTAGTGTTTTGACCACTCGTAGCGGAGCGCGTGAAGCGGGTGGAGCTTAATAATGCTTGCATGCATGTTGCGTGCTTGCTTGCTTGTTAGCTTGCATGCATGCATGCTCACTTGCATGCATGCTTGCATATTGGGTGCTTGCTTGCAAAATGCTTGCCGGGGGGTGCAGGGGGGCTGGCCCTCCTGCTCGGGGGAGTCGGGGGGCCTGAGGCCCCCCGCTATAAAGAAAAAAAATTAATGCACTATAGGTAAGTTAGGTTAGGTTAGTGTTTTGACCACTCGCAGCGGAGCTCCACAATGCTTGCATGCATGTTGCATGCTTGTATGCATGCTGCATGCTTGCTTGCATACTGCATGCTTGCTTGCATGCTGCATGCTTGCTTGCTTGCTGCATGCTTGCTTGCATGCTGCATGCTTGCTTGCATGTTGCATGCCTGATGGTCATGGTCAACTCTATACGCCTATGCTTCAATTATAACAAAGTTTCTAAACTATAAAACATAAATCAATTTTATTTACGGTGTTACTAATTTGTTAGTATAATTTCTACCCGATAACATTATGATATTTGATAAATATGACTTGGAATATTTATGATAAAGATTTATATGCCAATAAATGGTATGATTAGTAATCGGTATAACAAAAATATTTATGCAAAAAAGAAATGTGCCGATATATTATTATTACAATAGAGGTTATGCGGAAAAAAGTATGCGTTATGATTTATTCTGTTTGAACGTTATGCGAAATGATGAGTATGCCAAAAAACGTTATGCAGTGCAAAAATATGCCTTTCTGTTTTATGCAACCGAATATGGACCCGTAAAAGTTGTTTGTATGCATGAGTACATTGACCTTGAAAATTTTGTGCACTATTTAAGAAGGACCTTATATATTCATGTCTTCTAATGATTCCATAAAAAATTACAACTACACGAATTACTTCCAATCTTTTTGCTAATTCGACTACACTAAACTAAACGTATGTTGTTACGGCGCGGTGTGCAAGCGATTTGTAACCTTAGTAGTGGTTAAGCGACACTGTTATTGTAGGTAGGTACTGTTTACTTTGATGTTCTACTCATCAAACCATACACAGCATTATGACAATTTCTATTCCTAACGTCGCAGGATCATTTAATTTTCATTCGATTTCACATCACCAGTTGATACAAAGGAAATTTCCACCCCCATTCCATATTCAATCCAACCACAATATATCACAATTTAATTAAACGAGAAAACGTCCCAACTGTCCCCTCTCCTCACAAATAGGACCTTCTCACATTCTAACAAAACTGATATAGACTCAATACGATGACAAGGTTCCATGTGACGCGCGTCTGTATTGTATTGTACCCTTGTCGCAGTTGACAGGAGAATAATCATGTCATGCTGAGGTGATGTTTGTCTTGTTGTGGAGTTACTGATTTCTACTGGCGAAACGTTTCTGGTTTTATTAAACTGCGTCATGTGTAATAGACTTAGATGAAATTAAAACATCAAAGGTTGTTTAAAAACTTAATGCAAAAAACACATACTTCTGATACTTTTGATAGTATTGCGGTCAGTGTTGCCATACGGATTTGTCCGTATCCATACGGAATTTTAACAATCAAATGGGATCAATGGAGCATACGGCTTTTTGTACGGAATTGTCAGAAAATGCAAAGAGTAGTTTTTTAATATTTTTAAGAAAATGTTTTTAAATAAAACGGAACGTTACATGTTATTTGATCCTGCATATTACTAGCGATTTGTATTTTTTTCAGCGAATTTAGCAAAACTGAGGTGGCAACACTGGTATAGTACAGATAATGGCTTTGAGAAATCACCTTGAGATATTTTGGTTGGTCGTTAATGAAAGAAAGAGAAAGTTAATAGTGATATTTACTATTAGTGAAATCCGCTATTGTATACAATACCTAAAACGTTCAGATAATGTACGCAATATTACTCATTTTATACTTTACCTAGGTCTTCTATAAAACACCAGATGCGCAGCTGACAATGTGTGTGAAAAACGAGAGTAGGGAAAGTTTCATGTAGAAAAACATCGTTTCTGGCGCTTCAGCCTTTTTTTCAATTTTTTATTATTTTCGTAATAATTCTCCCTCAAAATTGTTCATAAAAGTCCTTTCAAATTATATCAATCAAAGTTACGTTTATACGGATTTCATACGGAATTTGGCAATGAAATTACGGGAAAACCGGTTTAAAGATCTGGCAACACTGATTGCGGTTATGAACAATGAACAAGAGAGTGATAATACGGGTGAACAACTTGATCAAATAAACAGTCAGACAGCTTTTAGTTATACAGTATTATTTATTACCTAGGAATCTAGTGGTGGCGCAATCAATCTCTATACCATCAAAATGAACAAAACTAATAAACAATAATAGAAGTTAACCTTCTCCATATTTATGTGATCCTGGTACTTTAAAATGTACATACCTATCCAATCAGTAATTCCTATCTGTACTTGTAGAGTGTACATTATGAGAAGAATATATTTTGGGAAATGTACATTACGGCAAAGGTGCATTTGGTATTTTTGGGAACTTTTTGGGTGTACTTTATGGGAAATGTACATTTGGAGCCTGAAGGCATATATGTTAACACCCCAGAAGTTTTCAAGAACACATTATACGATCGCGTGTGGTGTTCACGAATGATAATTATGATATACACCTGTGGACTACATACCAACATACGTACCGTACACAGTGTAAAACAATAGTATATTTAGTGCCACGTTCGAGCGGCCGTGCCATAGTGGATTGGTGACGTTTCCATTGAACGGCGACTTCTTGGGGAACATCGATAAAAAATATACAGTTGAATTGAGAACTTTCTCCTTTTTTGAAGACGGTTAAAATAGGAAAATTCTTATTTCTACTAATTCTTTCGATAAGATTTTCTTCTTACAAGTAAAGTGTATTAAATAGACATTGTTAATTCACAGTGACTTAGCTCTTTCTGGGCAATGATTTCTCAAGTAAAGGTTGCTAGGTACGATACTGGGAATAGTGTCATCGGTATTTTCAAGTTTTGGTTATACGAAATAATTAGCTGCCAAGAATATAGTTTCAGTTTTAGTTACAAACATATCTAACAAAATTTTATATTTTTTACTGAGAAATCGTTGTTTCGTATTTATATGAGAGAAAACTATCTTAGTAAATAGCCCACACTAATTTAAGTTTGATGCCACAATACCGGCATAGCCTGTACTTCCTGAGGGTCTATTACAAAAAGAATCACGATAGTCGGACGCTATTCGTCGTTCAATTTATATGATATTGAACCTTATTTGTGAGTTAATAGTGCTACGGAGTAGGACAAACATCGTACGCTTCTTCTTCTTCTTATAGAATAACGATTAGTGGCCACTTCTAGTGTTAGAGTTTATCAAGCCGCCGCCTGTAAGGCCTCTAACTTGGCTTAATAATAAAAATCTTTATTACAGACACGAGATCCATAGAAATACAAACACAAAACAAATAAAATTAAATAAAATAGAATTAAAATTATTAAAATTATAAAAAACATTAATGGGTAATTTTTACCCAGTGTCTATACATATCAGTCGTCAATAGTCTTTCTGCCAAACTCGTGATAATTTTGTTTCTACACTTGACAATTCTGGACATAAAAGAAGCTATTCGCTTTCTTTGTATGGAATTAAATGAGTCTACATGCGCTTGCGCATACATTTCTGAAGCACTGCAATATCTCGTGAGACCCATTAGCTGCCTAAAGATGTTGTTATAGGCAACTCTAATTCCATCATGCGATTTGTTGGTGTAATTTGTCCAGAGTTGACAAGTGTAAAAACACTGGCAGAAGGATTTAAAGAGTGTAATCCTCACGTCAGGTGCTGATTTCGCGAATTTTCTAATTATCATGTTTCCAACTATACACAACGACCTACGCTGTCGCTCTATGTCGGCGTCATCCTTAAGGCCAGATGTTACTATGTGACCGAGGTACTTGAAACTATTTACTGTATTTACTTTTTGTCCATTTAAAAATACTTCAGGGATGTTTTCTGGACCCGACCCGGCTCTAAACACCACCATCTCAGTCTTTTTGGCGTTGTAAGTTAAGTTGTGAGTTATGGCAAACCTCTCACAGATCCCCAATAACTTCCTTAGGCCTTTGATCGAGGGGCTGAGCAGCACCATATCGTCAGCGTAGCTCAGATTGTTGACATATCTGTCATCCAATCTGAGCCCGACCGGAGTGCCACTCAACTCCACGATCAAACCATTAATATACGCATTGAAGAGATCTGGAGAGGTAAGACCACCCTGTCTGACCCCACAGGACAGATGGTAAGGGTCTGATCTTTCTGATTCCCACCTGACGTTATTGGTTTGGTGCTGATACCAGTACTCAAGAAGGTTAGTAACCTCAGAAGGGATGCACGATTTACGCATTTTTTCCCACAGCAAATCATGGTTAAGTGTGTCAAAGGCACGACTCAGGTCCAGAAAACACGCATATACTGTGGTATTGCGCTGATTATAGTAGCCAACTACCTGTTTTAAGGCAAATATTGCCATATCAGTCGAGACCTGCGGGCGGAAACCGAACTGCCCGTCGTCATAGTCAATTACAGAAAAGTGTGAATGTACAAGTCGTTCGAGCACCTTGGCCACTACAGTTGCCAAAGAAATAGGCCGGTAATTAGCGGCACTAGAGATGTCACCTGTCTTATTTTTCATAATAGGTACCACAACGGTACGAATTAGTTCATCGGGTAAATAACAGTGTCTGACACAGAAGGTGAAAAACCAAGCTAGTAAAATGCAGATATACTGGCCTGCATAAAGCAAGTGCTCGATGCTGAGGCCGTCGTGTCCCGGGGACTTGCCCCGCTTCATATTTTTCAAAACATCCGCTATCTGCCTCGGTAAGATTGTAGCAGAGCAAGTCTCCGAACCACGACTAACCTCTTGCGTATCTAATTTACTTACATCAAACGGATTATCAATATTAAAATGGCTCCGAAATAGGTTGGCAATACTTTTCTTATCATTTTGACCTTCAACAATACTTGGCAAAGAACTTTTATAATTTAACTTTTTTGTCTCTTTCCAGAAATCAATAAAATTTCTATTGGAATGATGTCGCGCCAGTATATCCATTTTTATTTTATTCTGATTATTTTGCACATATTTCAGTGCAGATTTAAATTCCCTACGCGAGGTAACCATTTTTTCATAGTAAAAACCCGAGCGCGGCCTACCGTAATGAATCCATAACAACAAACATTCCCTAGCCTTAGTATGAGCACTACTGACATGAAAATTCCACCCAATAATTTTACGTCTTTTTCTTAAGCTAACCTTACTACTATAATTAGCCGCTGCACGCAATGTGCTCGTAATATCACAGTACAGATTATCTATATATCTATTATCAATATTTTCTTTATAATAAATACTATTTATATCCTCAAAACAAATATTGTATTTACTTAATAAAAAAATAAAATTTTCATTACAGTACTTAGTATATTCTTGTATTTGTTCAGGTTCCCTATTTCCCCATAGTATGCATTTGATGTCACTATTAGTATTATCACAAACTGTTTGTTTACGTCTTATTAAATTAAAGTCACAGTTAACTATTAGCGGAAAGTGGTCCGACCAGAATGAATCATACTTTACTTGTATGTCTGTGACGAGGCTCGCCGCTGCCGCAGTCGCCACGCAGTGATCGAGCCACCTGCATGTGCCATGCGCCTCACTTACGTATGTGTATGTGCTGGGCTCGAGTTTCTCCAAGTCGACACAGATTAAGGACTCGTCGGCGCAGTAATCCACTAGTTCTTTTCCAAAAAGGGTTTGTGGATGTGCGTTAAAGTCCCCTAGGATCAAAACACATTCAACTTCCGAGTTTTCTATTACTGCACTTATTTCCGACAAGCACTGGGTAAATTCCGGTAGATGGTCCTCACAATCGGTAGGCATATAAACACTAAACACAAGTAAACTTCGATCATCACGGGTCAAATGCACAGCAATCAGTCTGTCACTGCAGCAGTCCACAATTTCCGCCCTATTGAATAGACTAGACCGCCACATCAAGGCCGTACCCCCGTACGGTCTCCCGCGCAGCACTCCAGCAGATGTGTCAACAGAAGACTTGGCACAGCAGCCAAACTCACTGTCGATTTCGTTCACAAAACCCAGGTCGTGTGGCATCAGCCAAGTCTCCTGTAGCGCAATTACATCAGCAACTTTGCACAGGTCCCTTATGTGTTGCACAGATCTTTTTACAGATTTACAATTATAAGACAATAATCTAATGTTGTTTTTCTTACAATCCATAATCTAAATTTTGTTCGCAACATTATCTGTTCTAATAGAACGCTGGTTTCGATACCGTCGGAATACCAATCCTTCCGGCCAAAATTCCTTTTGTAAAAATATGTTTACTTTAGTCGTAGGTACAGTTATTTTAAATGAATTAAAATGTGTTTCTCGTGTCTGGTTTAATAATTCTATCTCTCTGCAGTCCTCTTTCATATCCTTTATGTAGTCTCTTATATCACTTTCCTTTATATGCTTCTTTGTACGTGACAAATAAATATATGAAAATGACTCGGCGGCTTGTAACTTGCTAGACGATTGTAAGGTACCTCGAGCATTTTTATATCTATAAGGGTTTCGTTTCTTTTTCGTGACTGTTCTAAATCCCTCACTGTCAATAATTAGGTCATTACGTGCTCTGCTCGCTATGTCTTTATAAGTAGGCGTACACGGCATATCATTCAAATAAGTCAGCTGTTTACTCGACGTATCGACGGCATCCCCGGCATTAATGACTAATGGCATTAATGACTGTTATCAGATGACAATAGCCGGGACTGACTGTTTAACGTGCCCTCCGAAGCACGGAAGCCCTCAGTCGTAATGCCACTTAACGGTCACCCATCCGATACCTGGCCCGACCGAGCATTGCTTAACAAATGTGATCGAGTACGATCAGCCTGTCAAGTTCCGCCATGAGCGCTTCGTATACGCTTATCGCAATGTTTTTTTTTTGTAATGGTCCTCTTTTTCTCTGACTTCAGGATACTCGTGACGTCTGTGCCTATGGAGAAGAGCACAGTCAGCACAGCTCACCTAACTCACAGCATTAAACGGTCAATATGCACCGTCGTTGTGCCGTGTTTCACCTGTGTGGGTGACACCAATGTGTGCAGGCCCTTGTCTCGTGCTCCCCCTAGTGAAAACACTGTACGTGACTTTTTTACATTCTTTTTTAAACGGGCTTCTATAGACTAGGGCTTTTTTTGTTTCATTGTCTTAACTTTTGCTGGAATTGCATTGTAACTTCGTGTTCACTTTGTTACATTTGAATTTGTTTGAAAATGTACACTTGTTTTAAAATGTCATAAATTTACCTACTGCATAATTTAGATTTGTTAGCAAATGACACATTTGTTTGTTGAGAAACGCAGTTCCGTTTTATTCTTGAATGTGATATTTTTGTCATTTAAGTATAAATGTTAAGAAATTTAGTTCTTGAAACCTACATTTCCATGCAAGCTGTACAAATATCTAAAGGAGTTTATCACTATAGGCAGTAATAAAAGTTAGCTCGATAAATAAGTATGAAAGCAATCATAATGCAATGAAATTAGTACTTTTGCGTTACCGATATTGCAAAATATTCATTTATTTCACAGACACAAAAATGTGCCCATTACAATGGTAATTAGTGTTGAAAATAACAGTAACAAACGCAAATATCTTTCATTAACATATCATTTCTAAATTCATTTTTAAACTCACGCAAAAGATCTTCAGAAACAAATGTTTGCAGCAGAAATTTTTACGCCAAGTTACTAATTAATTGTCGATTGCATTATACATTCTTACTCAATTGGAGCGTAGAATGCGGCAGAGAGCCCATACTAGGTTTGTATTACAGTACTACTAGCACTCAAGATAGGCGGTTGGTTTTTCATTACGCTGACCACGCGACGCCTTTGTCAAATTACGGTACGCAAAACTTAATAAAAAAGTTTGCCCAAACGTATTGGAAAATTCAAAAAAGTTTTCGAACGCGCCATATCGTATTTTTCCTTTTTTATTCGTTGCCCATTGAGAAAATCGTGCATTCGGAAAAGTTTTGATTCAAAAAAGGCGGTATTTGTTGCTTTTTTTTCTGTGCGTTGTTGTTTTGTGTGTGTAAGTGGGGATAGTTTGCGCTTATAGTAGGTAATCGAATTAGTCGTAATTAAATTAGTCCAGCAGCGGACATTGTGGCATGTTACCCTCAAGCAAATACGTTAATTCTTGTGCATTATAATTTTGTTTAAGTTTTGTTTAAAGTTTCCTTGTTTTGTGTTGTGCGTGAGTTTTGAAGTATAACCTAAAATTGTTCTGTGACATAACCTGCGAAAGAAAACTTGTAAGTGATTGAATAATTGGTTTAGTTAATTAGATTGCATAAAGTCATTAAGCGAAGGTAAATATCTTTCTATATACATATCAAAAGTTTAGTTTAGTTATTTTGTGATTAAATATAACTCCATTTTCTAAAACAACAACATTGTCTATCGTTATAATAATTTCAGATAAGTTTCGTGAAATACTATAATAGTGAGTAATAAACTGATAGTGTCGAAACTTGATTAAATATCGGCTTCATATAGATAAGCTTGACACACTTATGTTGCACTAGTAGTCACCAACGGCTTTACTCGCGTGGTAGTTTAATATATAGCTCGTTTTCACTATGTACAAATTAAGTAAACAATAGTGACCTGTATAGTACGTTTTGAGTATTATGTAAGAAGTAAAATTGAGCTAATTTTTTACCCGACTACGGCGAAGCCAAAACGGAGGGTATATGATTTTGACCTGTATGTATGTATGTTTGTAAATTCATCTGTTCCCGCATAACTTCTTAACTACTTGTTATAATTTAACAAATGAGGTATCGTTAGAAGCGTCTTAATTGTCCAATGAACATAGGCTATATGACGTCACATTAAATTGAATGTGGCGCCGTCTAGAGGAGTTAGAGACATGAACTTAAAAAAATATTTATTAATAATGCCGTGTTGGGTACCAAATGAAAGGGCTTAATGAGCACTTTTCAAATATGTATATTTTGTTAGCTTTTTCCCGTGGCTTTGCTTGCTTTGACCCTATTGACAACTCTAAAATATTTAAAATAAATAAGAAGTTTTAAAACTAATAGCTAAGTCCTGAAAGATTTTGTTTGATAAATTTGAATCTGATTTTATTTAAATTTGATATTTTCCGAAATCTGTAATATTCAACTTGCAGACTTTACTGTACTGTATAATTTCTCGTATCCAACGCCAATTCATTTATTATTAATATCAACGTTGTGTTCTGTTCCCGATTTTGTTTTTGAATTACGCTCACTGAATTCATATTAAGAAATTATAACACGCAACAGAAGTATGAGTGGCATGGCAACGTCTGAGTGACGCCTTACTTGTAGCAGATACAGAATATTTCAATATTCATAGTTAACTGGAGTGACAGGTGAATCTATGTTGTTTCTTACTTCCTGTGTCATTGTCGTCACTCGATATTTTTTTTTAATTCAATGCATCGCAATACTTAAATAATTTAAAAATATACAAATTAATAAAATTTATTATTGTACTCTAATGTAAATGATTGCATATTTTTGATTTATTCCTTGTGATGCATTGGATTTTTAAAGATTTTCGAATAACGACAATGACGCAGGAAGTAAGGAACAACGCTAGATTCACCCGCATGCTTCTGGTCCAACCGTCAAAGGTTCCGATACACTTTCGTGTACGAAGTTCTCTGTGGACGTCAGTACAAAAAATAAAGATCTAAGTCAGACTCATTGAGATCTCTCGTTTAACGGAGTTACGGTCTCGTTTCAAGAGTGCTCATAGTCTATTTTATGTCATAAACTTACAAGTTATAGGTACGTCTATTGATACGACCTTTGATCATGAAGGATACGACTAACAACGGTATGAAAAAAAATCATTGGACTTTTTTACGAGAATTTGGTTAATAAGTTAATTTGGCTTCTGTTTGTTAATATTGCCAACAATTTGTTTTTATAAGTGATAAATTTTATATTTTGTTATTATTACATTCGTTAAGTGACGATGAGCTGACCAAGATACAAGATAATAAAACGAAAGTGCCATTTACGTGGTTTGAAATAATTTAAAACAAAAAACAAACTTCCATTTTTGTCACAGTGGCAAAAGTTTTTCAGTAAGTCAGTCAGCAAAAGCTTCAGTCCCCCGTGACCACGGCAGCTGCAAAGTTGCCAAAACGTCGGGAAAACCAAAAATCAAACCAAATACCAACTAATTACCAAAGTACTTTCAATAAAACCGCGCTAGTATCCGTTAAAAATTGTTTTATTTCATGTCTAGTGAGCGCGTAAGCTTGAGAAGTGAATAAGTTTTTTTTAATTCACCCACCTACTAATATCGATATATCTCGGCAAACATTAACAGCTCTAAGTGCACCACCATGTAAAAGGAGGCTTATCAGGGAAACTACTATACACATCATGAATAAAAGATGAATCAAGTTTCAAAGAGGCCATCTTAACGACTGGCAACAAAAGAAATAAGAGAAAAAAGGGTCAATCCAATTTGGAGGATTTTGAAGACCAATTTTGCAGATTTCCAAAAACCAAAGTCAAGTCAATTAGATAAGGTTTTATTAAAATTATTATAAGTCCTTATTTTAAGTCTGTCTGGCTAGTTACCATCTTACCTAAGTCTGACGCCATGACAACAATTTAAAAATTGTTGTATTCCGGCAGCTAGAGGTAAGATAGCCAGTTCCTCAGTAATGAGGCTTCCGGGTGTAGTGCGCTTCCACCATCAGCCTTATCGTCACTTAACATCAGGTGAGGTGAAGGCCAAGTACGCTATGCATAAAAATTCACTCTCATAAAAAAGTTCGCAAATCTACAGCTGAAGACCTTAACTGCATTTCCATCTGAGTTTTGTGAAGTTCTTTGCTAAATCCTTTACCGCCAGACCATACCCCAACTGTGCCCGAGCTCAGCAAAGCTATAAACTAATGATATTGGTAGATTTTTCCTCGCGCACTGCTTGGCTACATCACACATCTCTGGTGGATTAACGGCCACACATTTTCAAAATAAAGCAAGCAGTAATCAGGACATATCCTTAGAAACGTAGCGTAGCTTAGCTCAAATAGAACCGCACCTTATAATGAGTAACCGGCAAGAAACTTAGCAGCGGGTATTTCTTGCTTTTTTTTATGCACAAGGTGAAGTGTGAAGGCCAAGCACTATTGCTTGGCCTTTATACTTCACCTCAACTGATGTTAAGTGACGATAAGGCCGAAGGTGGAAGCGCACTACACCCGGAATCCTCACCACTGAGGAACTGGCTGTCTTACCTCTAACTCCCGGAACACAACAATTTTTAATAATAATAATAAAACGTTTTATTGCACACTAGAAAAAGACATTACAAAGAAGAAACAATAAACACAAAAGACGGCCTTACTGCTATGTCTCTGACTCTGTGTATTACAGCAGTCTCTTCCAGGCAACCTTGAGTAGAAAAATATTAAGGGGAAGAGGACAGATGGTGAGTGGGTGCAAAAATACTAGAAAGACAACAGATATAGATGTACATTAGTAAAATAGTGAGCGAATTAAATGAAAGTTGAAAGGGAAATATGAGAAAAAGGTGGTATAAGGTGGGAGAAAGGAAATGTCTTCTAACTTGATCTCTGAGCTTTACGGATGCCCACTGGAAGTGCGTTCCACAAACGGACAGCATGTACAGAGAATGAATAGGAAAGGAAATCAGTGGAATGACGGGGCATATCGAGGGTGAGATTAGAAGAAGAATGCAGAGTACGTAGTGAAGAAGAGGATTGAAAGTCAAAAGATTCCTTAAGATAAAGTGAGGAAGTTGGAAGGAAAAGGATAGAGTACAGGAGCGTAAATTTTTGTTATGGCGTCAGACTTAGGTAAGATGGTGGCTAGCCAGGCAGACTTGAAATAAGCCCTACCACCAAACCAAGTACAAATTGTACTTTGTACCCTCCTCCTGAAAATTGAACCCGGGACCCTGGTGAGCAAACCATTAGGCCACAGAGGTGGTTAAAACGCCTCGAGACGTCTTTTAACCCTCTTATTGTTTATATTCTAATATAATTTTAAAATGTCCTACTTTGAGCTACCAATTAATAATGAACATCACGTGCTATTTTAAATAAGACGGCCTGACAATGAATAGAAAGTGTCTGGGTACCCGTGGGGTACCCGCAACTCAAGAGGACGATTTAAACGTAACAAATGAACAAAGAGGGAAATACTGTGCTGTCAATTACTGTGAACATACAATTTAATCTTTGGGACTTATATTTGTAGCCTAAATTAGTATGCAATTGTCTTAATGGTGTTGGTAAATTTCAAGCCAGTTAATTTCGAAATACATAGAATGGGCACGTTTCATAAATCCAATAGAATTAGTCAGATGACTATAAATTAAGTAAATTGTGACTTATTATTAATCATGTTTCTTGCATAGTAAAACATAAATAACTGTCCAAATACATACAAAGAATAGTAATACGCTAAGATGATAATCGCTCACTTCTTAACCGACTTAAAAAATGATGAGGTTCTCTGTTCGTCTGTATATTTTTTTGTGATATTTGTATGTTTCGCTACGAGGTTTCTTTGTAGCAGATATAATTGCGTTTAGAATGTATTTTTGTCTGACAAAAATAGACAAAATGTATTTATAATCATTTATTTACATAATTATAAAGTAATAACTTTAACTAAATTTAGTTATGAATGTAAATACATTGCGGTTGACATAAATTCTTGAAGAGATCTAACCAATTAACTATTTAAGAATAGTTTCACAATAATTAACATCCAAAAGTTTGACATTTAAATATATTTACAAATTTGTCTCATTCATTCACAATATTCACTAGATATTTATTACAATTTCGTACATTTTTTTAACTTCAAAAGATCTTCATTTAGTTTCATAAACGTCTCTGCTTTAAGAACAAAGGAGTCATTTGTCTGGACTGAGTCACTTGTTTAATCTAATTAAATTCGCGAAATTAGGAACAATTGTTAGATAAGTCTTTCATTTCATTTATCTACGTGATTCAGACCAGAAGGATCTTAAAAATGTGTCGTACATACAATATTAGATCCCACTCATTTCCGAAATTATTTAGACTGGTCACACACAGACGGACCTTTTTTTTGTTTGGACAATTTCACACAGCGCCATCTAGTCACAAACTAAGCAAAGATTGTAATATGGGTGCTAGAAAACTGATATACTACTTATATACAATTAAATATATACTTTTTATACATAGTAACACCCAGATCCGTCACAGAAATTAAAATTCATCATTTCAATTTCTGCGCGGCCGGGAATCGAACCCGGGACCTCTTGCATGGTAGGCGGCATGTTGACCACTGCACCACTCAGGTCGTCAAAACTTTGATTCGGAATTTCGTAACGTAACGGAATTATTCAGAACGCATCTAATCCATACAAATCTATGGACCTACCACATGCATGCGGTATTCTTCCGTACGGATTTTTCATACATTATCGATAAATTCCGAATCACATTCCGTCTGTATGTGGCCACGCTCATATAATATTTCTCAAAATGATCTTCATTATCATTAAAATCCCTATAAAACTAGTGGCTCCGTGAGCTGTAGACCTAGAGTTAAAAACCGGCCAAGTGCGTGTCGGGCCACGCGCCATAGGGTTCCGTAGTTACCTTATACCATACCATATTTAATACCACCTATCATTTTTCGTTTGCAAAAATAACTTTGTTTTTCACAGTGTTGGTATGAATGACAAAGTTATATTTGCGGTTTTGGAAAATGTGCTATATCTCAAAAACTAATTACTATATCTCATTCAAACTAATTTTGGTTGAAAGTGTTTATTAAGATCTACAGCATATATTTTTTTTAGATTTTTCACTCTCTTATTTCAAAAGTTAAAGGGGGGGGGACACACATTTTACCACTTTGGTGGCGTATATCTTTCAAACGGTTGACTTTGAAAAAAAATAGTCTTAGGAACCTCAATGTCATTTTTAAAGCCCTATCCATAGACACCCCACAAGTATTGGTTTGATGAAAAAAAATATTTTCAGTTTCAGTTCCATGTATGGGGAGCCCCCCCTCAATCTTTTGTTTTTTTTATTTTTGTGTAAAAATCGTAAAGCGGTTTACAGAATACATCTACCTACCAAGTTTCAACTGTGTAGTCTTAATACTTTCGGAATAAAGTGGCTGTGACATACGGACAGACAGACAGACAGACAGACAGACAGACATGACGAATCTATAAGGGTTCCGTTTTTTGCCATTTAGGCTACGGAACCCTAAAAAGTAGCTCAATTGCATGTTTTAAAAAAACCATAGACATAGAAAAATTTTCGCTGCGCTCAAGAATACCAACAGAGCGTGGAAAGTAAAAAAGAGACAAATAGGATCAAGTGACATGTGCCAATATTTTTTACAGTAAGAGGCCCTAGCGGCCCGCCTTGGAAAGGAGCAATCACAATTTGCTTCAAAAATATTTGATAATCTTAATTAGAAGTAGTTGTGATGTGACAAAAAGAAACAATCCAAGTAATCACACTTTTCACTGGTAAATAAGATATTGCCACACATTTCTCTAAAACCAAATTTCGCTACATTTATTCGTTTATCGATGAAGAAAACAGTATGGAACATAGTTTATTAATTTCCTTTGCCATATATAGTCATATTTTATGTATCTAAGTCATATTTTACGTATCTCATATAAAATGTATGCATTTGTTTTTCGGATTACCTGTTTATTGACATTGTTGTTCTTTGACATTCTATTTCTATGAAAAAAACAGAATATATTATGTTTTTCAACTAATAAGTATCTATACCAATATACTGTGCAAATAATATACGCAGTCCTAGGTTCTGTCACAAAGTCACAACCTTATTTATTTTCAAATTTCGTATATTGGATGAACTTTTGAGTCTTCTAAAAATAAAAATAAAACAGAATTTACTTTGCATCGCTAACAAAAAGGTTTTGTTACATTTTAATATTTTTTTTGAAACTGCTGCAATATGTTTTTTTCATATCTCCGCCATTTGGAAAAAAATCGAAAAACTGGCTAAATTAAAAAAATCTATATAATTATCAAACCTGCTCACAAAATTTCACGAGAATCGGTTGAGAAATGCGACCTGTAGAGGAGAACAAACGGATAGATGGAAGGACAGTCGGAATCTGGAACCTTTAAGCCCGGTGTACCTAATGCGTAGACAGACTAAGTCGCGTTTTGCCTAAATGTCATATTTATTAGCTTTAGGCCTAGGACGGCGTTAGTCTATATAGCAGATTGCCTGAATATTCGTCAGTCTAAGGCGCGTTTTGCCTAAATGTCATAATGTATTAACTTTATGCCTAGAACGGTGTCAGTCTATTTAGACTTAAAATCTTAAATTAATAGGCCTTTTTTATGATTAAAGTTAAATTTTCAATATATTTCACAAAAAAAAATTTTTTCAAGTCAGTGAAAGGACTTGTTGCCTTTCTCTCTTCTAACCTATATGGCAGTAGGGTCTAACTTTCATGACGTCATACGATCACGTACTTGGTAGCTGTTGAACTATGATTCAGTATATGTCTATGAATCTCTTTGCCTTCTTCTCTTTTAACCTATATCGCATTACGTCTATCTAAATTTATGTCTACTTCGCACTATGACTAGTCATAACGCGATTTAGTCTTTCTACGCATTAGGTACACCGATTTGAAAGGATCTGGAAGGACATACGAAAGAAGTTTTGCCCAAGCTGAAGCAGAAACACTTTGCTCGCGCTTCGCGTTCGCTCGGTCAATTAAAGTCGATAATATTTGTTGAATGGTCTGTGAGTCCCTCTTACTTACTGTATACAGGGTGAAATCAAAGTCATTGGCAATCTTTTAAACTAAGATTCTAACCTCTATATTAATACCTTTAGGACAATGAATTCTTAAATCATAGTGATCGAAATTCAAGGTAAAATAAACATTTAAAAAATCACAAGTAAAAAAATAATTATGCTAAAAATGATGAAATGAATGAAACATGAAATGAAATCAACTGAAAAAATCGTTACTTTCATGTTTTTAGAATCAGTAATATTTTACTTATCATTTCTTGTGTTTTTTTCTGTATATTATTTCACCTGAATTTTGATCACCTTGATTTAAGAAAATATTGACCTAAAGTTATCATCCTTAGATTTTTAGTTTGAAATATTATGAATGACTTCGTTTTTATCCTGTATTACTCACTGCCATAAAATTACTGTGCCATAACTTAGTTTCTTATTTATATGTTATACTAAGTCATTGAAATTTACACGAAATAAATATTTTTGTAAATAAAAACATAATTAACAATGTTTAAAAGCCAGAGCGTAGGTACGTAAAATAAGACAGATTTTTTTTACCCATGTCTAAAATAATGATAAATTCGTATACTTGACATAAAGGTTTCCATGACCCTCAACATGATGTTGTGTCAAATCGCCCGCCCATCAGTGGACAGGTTATTATCATGCTTGTAACCATTATTTTTTCTTTTAAAATGTTTAAAAGAGTGTTGCCGGTTTCCCTGTATGGGCTGTTAACCCGATCCTGATGATTTACGTGACAAATAAGGGGTTGGATCCTGCCAATTAAATGGGAGAATGTGTCGTTAACACGCATCGTGAATAACTCAATGGTAAACAAAAAAAATAAGAGGGAAAAAAATTCTGCTCTTAATTTTGGACTAGTAATTTATTTTTGTGTTTTGGTTAATAAGGAATGATTAATAAAATAAAGAAATAAAATAAAATGTCCCCTAATCATAAGGGACCATTTTATTTCATTTTATTTCTTATATTTATTACAAGACTGCCCAAAAAGGAGTGTATATGTGTTTAGGGTTCATGTATGTTTGTGGGTATGTGAGTTTCTTTGTTCCACCATAACTTCTAAATTCCTGAACTGATTTGTATGTATGGGGTATCGTTAGAATCCTTGCAGTATCCCGAGTGACACGGATTATATATATTTTTTTAAATTCAATATGGCGACTGTACGACACCACTTTCAATGTGAAAAAAATATTTTTTTTCTTCAATTATTACAATATGAGCATCAAATGAAAGGCCTTGATGAGCACATTCCAAAACTATATAATTTGTAACTAAAATTTTTGAAATAAAAATAAATAATATTAAATAATATTACAAACACGACTGCCAAAAACGAACTAAAAAGTCAAATAACAAGTGTAATTTGCAGTCGGGGGACCTCTTTGATCAAAAATTATTTCATGAAACAGTCCCCCGACTGCAAATTACACTTGTTATTTAACTTTTTAGTTCGTGTTTGACAGTCGTGTTTTTAATATTTTTTAATTTTATTTCTTTTTTAACATTAGGGCCTGATAACACTTAATTAATACATTAGGGCCTAATGTATTCAAGGCTTTGGGTATAGACAATAATATTAAAACTACAATAAGATACTCTAATGTAAAAACTGGGCATATCTTTTTGAGATACATTTTTTTTTTTGATTAATAGCACTTAAAAACCACCATAACCCCCAGAGAAATTAAATTAACACAACCTATAGATATATATGTTACGGCTAATAGCTAGCTAGCTTTAGCCGGCTAAAACTAGGTGTAGCCGATAGCTGTTGGCTAAAACTAGGTGAACCGATCTGCTTTACTCCTGTAGGTCCCGAATATAGGTTAGAAATTAAATTTCGAGGTATTTTTTTTTTAACAGACAACAGAAATAACTTTCTTAGTACCCCATGCTACACCTAGTTTTAGCCGGCTACACCTAGTATTAGCCGCGAGCAAATCGGCTACACCTAGTTTTAGCCAATAGCTATCGGCTACACCTAGTTTTAGCCGGCTAAAACTAGGTTTAGCCGCACTTCGGGTATTAGCCGTAACATATACAACAAGTCTTTGGTATAAGGTCGTGCTTTCTGCTCATCACAACTTTTACCTTTCCCAAGCTACAGAATCCATTTATGTACCCGCATAGTTCCCGTTCCCGTAAGAACATCGGGATAAAAAGTATTTTAAGTTTTAATCTAGGCTATCTACTATCTGTGTGCCAAATTTCAACCAAATTCGTTTTGTAGTTTTTGCGTGATTGAGGAACAAACATCCAAACATCAAAACTTACAAACTTTCACATTTTATAATATTAGTAGGATATAATTTAATAGCAAATAAATAAATAAATATAACTTTACATACAACTTGTGCTCTGGAAATCAGATACAACGGTGGTATCACAAACACCCAGACCTGAAACAATATGGAAAAGTTCATTTTCTACATTGTCCCAGCCGGGGATCGAACCTGGGACCTCTAGAGATGGTGACGCCCTGAAAACCGGAGTGCAAATGCAAACCACTTGACCACGGAGGTCGTCGAATATTTAACCCCCCCCCCCCCCCCCCCCCCCCCCCAACAAGAAAAACATTCCCAAAACCCAAACCAAACTGTGTCAATTAAAAAGTGCGCCAATTTAGAATTAATTATGTTTTTGTCAACTTCTTAATTTCCTCACAAAACACCGTTTTCTTGCAGATCACCGCCGAATTCGCGTCGCGGCCAGGCGAAACGTCACGAAAAACAAGGCGTTGCGAAAAACAAGACATCCTAAGAAAGAAACCAATTAAGGTAAGTCTGTACTTATCGTCCTTAAATTTCAGCTTGTCAGGTGAAGCTTTTTGTCTGAGATCCTTCTCTGCTTTTGTTTTTAACGGCTATTTTAACGGTGGAATTAATGCTGCTTGAAAATAAAACGGTGTTCTTTTTTGTAGAGGGACCTTTCTATGACATCTTTTCTGGTAGAATTTTAAATGGACTTGAATGAAATTTAACCAGTTTTGAACTCACTTTAAAAGAAAGAATTTAAAAGTGTCGACAGTAATTCAATACTTAAGGGGCTGTCTCCACGAGAGAGAGAATCGCCGACGATGTTATCGTCGTGCCACGTATGTCTATACAGTATCTGCGTGTCTGTCTACACACGGCGATGTTATCGCGGCGACAGTTGTATGGAAATACGTAAAATCGCCGCGATTCTCTCGCTCGTGAAGACAGCCCTAAGACTCATATTTAAAAGCTTATTTGAATCCACACAAACAATTTGAATTAAGTACCTTTTTAAACTGCTTATTTTAATTATGAAACATAAAATATCTACACAAAAGTATAAAAACACTTTGAGAAAACAATTAATTAAAAACACAAAGTGGTACACAAATGATTCCCACAGAACAAAGGAACTATTTAGGAAAACAAAACAAAGCCATAACAAAGCATTGTAAAACGGAAAAACAAATTCAAATGATACATTTTTAAATGTAAGTATGCTAATTACTTAATTATGCTAGTTATAGTTACCTTTTATTAGCATACGTCGTAAAAAGCAATTTTATAATTAAATGAGACTTAAGGCAGGTTAATTAGATTAACAATAGTGTATATGGACGGTTCGGGCGGACTATATAAAATAAAAAACGGCCAAGTGCGTGTCAGCCCACGCGCAGTAAGGTTCCATCTTAAGATAGACAGTCAAAGCTACGACAGCGTCGAAAAAAATATCACCCAACAGTTGGGTGACCAAAACACGCACACATTGTCAGTAGTGTGACCCGGCCATAGTTTTTATTACAATACTCTTTGGACGCGATGATGCTAAAAATGCACACCACCTTAAAAAAGTTGGCCTGTTTTGTTTAATACGTCAAAAGCCTAAGACTCTATCTAGACATATAAATAATCTAAGGGTTCCATCTGTAGTTACCTAATAGATATTATTTCCATATTTAATACCACTACAATGTTAAGCAAAGTTTAAACAAAGTTATTTTTACAGACAACTTTAAAAATTACTTTGTTTTTCACAGTGTTTGTATGAATGACAAAGTTATATTTCCGGTTTTGGAAAATGTGCTATATCTCAAAAACCGATTACTATATCTCGTTCAAACAATTTTTCATTGAAAGTATTCATTAAGATCTATAGCATATATTTTTTTAGATTTTTTACTATCTTATTTTAAAAGTTAGAGGGGGAGGGCGACACATTTTACCACTTTGGCAGTGTATATCTTTCAAACGGTTGACTTTGAGAAAAATAGTCTTAAAAACCTCGATCTCATTTTTAAAGACCTATCTATAGATACCCTGCACGTTTTGGTTTGATGAAAAAAAAATCTGTTTCAGTTCCATATATGGGGAGCCCCCCATTAATTTTTATTTTTTTTATTTTTGTGTAAAAATTGTAAAGCAGTTTATAGAATACATCTATCTACCAAGTTTCAACTGTGTAGTCCTAATACTTTCGGAATAAAGTTGCTGTGACATACGGACGGACAGACAGACAGACATGACGAATCTATAAGGGTACCGTTTTTTGCAATTAAGGCTACGGAAGCCTAAAAAAAGCTTTCATGAATCGGAAACAAGTATGCTTATCACACAAATATATCTTTGCCCTTACCAAAAATCCAAAAACTTTATTTATTTTCCTATGTGTTAAAAAATGCGCTACTAAAATAATTAATAAATAATTACTGCTACTGCCACGTTCACTCACTATCGTATCATAAAACGCGATCACGTTTAATTAAACATCAATATATTATGTATTAATTAACTAATTAATGTTATAGTATCTAATAGCAACCACCTACAATATAATAGTGTGCAGTGCAGTTGTTCAATACTCAGTTGACGATAACGACCCTTTACAGCAAGGGTTTCCAAACTACGGCCCGCGGGCCACCTCCGGCCCGCGAACACCAACTATCCGGCCCGTCAGATCGTACCAACATACTATAATTTACAGTATGTTGGTACGATGAGCTAGTTAGGTCCTGGCCCTTGGGATTTCATGGAGGAATTAGTCTGGCCCTTAGGCTAAAAAGTTTGACGACCCATGCTTTACAGGAAGAACATCGTATTCTCCAAAATTCGCAAAAAAAATGATTTTATAGTAACCGCCATATTACCAGATTTTCCACCATAAACTACTGACTTTAGAGTTCACAGATAATATAATTTAAATTTTATTAAATTGTAAGTGACAACCCATCAACTTTTTTATTGTGACCTCCATCAACTGATATATCGTAAGTAAGTAGTAGTCGTAGAAAAAAAAAAATATACCCGCAATAACTACTTTTCTCGCTGTCTAAGAATGTACAATAACCAATTTTTAGGGTTCCGTACCAAGATGGTAAAAAAGGAACCCTTATGGTGTGACTCAGTCTGTCTGTCTGTCGGTCACAGCTGGATATCTCGAGAACTACTAATGGTATCAACTTGAAATTTGGAATAGTTTAAGATGACATTTGCCCAACTATTTTGCAAATAATAAATAAATAAAAAAATAAATATCTTTTTTACAGCAGGGCCTGAAAAGGGGTCTTAAAAATTTGAAGTGGAGCTACTAGGGCATGTGGGGTATCATATGAAAGAGCGCCGTTTGCACATTTTTAATCTTTTTTTCTTTTTTTTCTAGACGGCATAGTTTTCGACTTATGATGAAAAATGTAAAAAAAAATACCGTTCCCCCCCCCTTATCTCCGAAGTTTGCAAAGAGAAAAATCTGAAATAATTCTATGTGACAGCAGTTTATATAAAGATTACAGGAAAAATAAAACGATGTCTCAATATAGCATACTTTTTTAGAAATTATCAAATTTCTTAAACAGTTAACATTAGTTCCACTATCGGTCAAGAGATGGCGCTGACCTAAAACTGCAATACTAATTATATTATTCTACTCTGCAGTGTGGTTTAATGGTGCAATTATGATGGTACGGAACCCTCGGTTCGCGAGTCCGACTCGCTCTTGACCGGTTTTATTAAATTTAGATCTGTTTTGCAACACTTTAACTGGTATTAAATCGGAAATCATCAATATGTTAAAGTGAACCCTTTGTTTTGTTTTGTATTGTTTTGTATTGTTTTGTATTGTTTTGTATTGTTTTGTATTGTTTTGTATTGTTTTGTATTGTTTTGTATTGTTTTGTATTGTTTTGTTTTGTTTTCTGTAGCTCCGTCTCAAAAGTCTGTACCTATTACTGTTATTGTGGGCAGTCGTCAGCACGTCGGGCGGTACCCTTTCGCGGTGGCCCGGCGTGCCGTTGACAGTACCTTGCTACATTTTTGTTATATATTACCAAAAGCTTACGTAAATAGCATGTTACTATTAACATAAACATTTTAAGTAGCTATAAGTCTAACCAACATTGCATTATGTTTAATTTTGGGCACTCGTTGTCTATAGCATTAACTCTTTTATTTTAATTATTTATTTGTAATGACTGTATGTGCCAAAATAAATAAAAAAAAATAAAAAAAAAGTATAGTACACTGTCACTTATGACAAAATACTAGGTCGCTTACGATAATATACTAGGTCGCTTACGATAATATACTAGGTTTTAGTTTCAGCAAGTCTTGGCGCTGGCGCCAAGACTTGCAAGACGATAATAAAACCCATAAACTAGGTTATTGTAAACTCGCCATCTATGTAAACTCGTCCCGTTTTGAAAAGTTCCATACATTGAAAATAATAAAAGGGTCAATATAGTAAGTTAAATACTTGTCGCTTGCCATAATTTTGAAAAATATAATAAAAACCTTCTCCTGTTATTGCAAAATGGCACTTACGATGTTCTTTCTGAGAGGGCTCGATAACCTCATTCCTATGAGAGGAATAGAATCAACTGGTGACTTTTGGGAAACACGAAATGAACAACTAAACTAATTTAAGGCAGTTTTTATTTATCCATGTCATGTAATTTTAAAAAACACACCAGAAGATAAGTCGGAAGAAGTAAATTTTAAAATTTACTTATTCAACAAGTTTTCCGCGTTTTCCATAGTTTTCCATGTAAAACTTTTTTCATTTACTGAATATTTTTAATATTCCTTCAGGTGAAACAATTTTAAACTTCATAATTCTGTATGAAGTTGCTGTTCTTTTGTAAGTTATATACGTATTGTAACTACGAGCACTATAATAGACTTCATAACTCGTCTGTTTATTAAAATTTACGGAAAAAGTAGAATAATGTCAGAGTATTATCCCCGTCAATTGGTAATGCGCTGGAACCTTGTCACATTAACATCCACGTTGACGTGATCCGCAAGTAAAACTGTCATGAAACAAGAAAATTCTAATAGGTAATCTAATATATTAATTATTGAATTATTATTTTCAATAAGATAGGGTCTAGGTATATAAAAATTTACAATTGTTTTTTTGTTTTTGAGGTTAAAATCATGGCCGCTAGGCGCATTACCAATTGACGGGGATAGTAAATTATATTGATATTAGAGATTGAAACGGATTGGCCGGATACAGGATACCGGATATTCGGCCAACCATGTGGCCGGATAGCCGGATATCCGGCGGAACTTAGTCGTTTGGTGCATTGCACACACACACACTTGCGTAGGCGGCGTGCGAACGATTGGGTGGACTCGGTTCGATTCGGAATTATATTTCTTAAGTGATACTAAGACTAACAAAATAAAGCAAATAATTACTTAGAAATATATTTTTTTATCCAGTTTTTTTTAATATTCCGTTCGGATACCTATCCGGCCGAATAATGGTTATCCAGTATTCGGCCGGATAGTATTAAGGCCGCCGGATAGGCCGGATAGTTACCGGATATCCGTTTCATCTCTAATATTGATATACCATGGGCAACAGCGTCGCCACGCGTCGCAGATCGCTTGCACGCCGCGCCGTCACAACATACGTTTAGTTCGTGCAGGGCGCGATACGCGCGCACACCAATTTTGTTGCTAACTGGTTAAGCGACGCTGTTGCCTTTAGTACCTAATACTTAATTCTGGTTTACAAATTGGTTAATGAATTATACTTAATTTAGGTATTCATAGTATGTTTACTTTACTAACAGTTAAAAAAGTCTTGAACGGGTGGTAGGAAAATGTAGACGATTCAAAAGTACTTAATAATTAAGTTTATTTGAATAAAGCTATTTTTGACTTTGACTTTGACTTCTTTACACTACATTATATCCCAAATTCCATAGCATTCGAAAGCGGGCTAACAAACTTACCCTCGTATTTATAGACGAATAAGTAATGACTTGAGTGAAACTTGCAATTTCAATCATTAATGCTTACAATATTACATTCCCATACCCTTTTTAGGGTTCCGTAGCTTAAATGGCAAAATACGGAACCCTTATAGATTCGTCATGTCTGTCTGTCTGTCTGTCTGTCTGTCTGTCTGTCTGTCTGTCTGTCTGTCCGTATGTCACAGCCACTTTATTCCGAAGGTATTAAGACTACACAGTTGAAACTTGGTAAGTAGATGTATTCTGTTAACCGCTTAACGAATTTAATACAAAAATAAGAAAAATAAAAGATTAAGGGGGGGCTCCCCATACATGGAACTGAAACTGAAAAAAAAATTTTTCTTCAAACCAACACGTGTTGGGTGTTTATAGTTAGGTCTTTAAAAATGACATTGAGGTTTCTAAGACAACTTTTTCTCAAAGTCAACCGTTTGAAAGATATTCACCGCCAAAGTGGTAAAATGTGTGTCCCCCCCCCTTTAACTTTTGAAATAAGAGAGTGAAAAAAAATACATGATCTTAATAAGCACTTTCAACCAAAATTGGTTTGAATGAGATATAGTAATTAGTTTTTGAGATATAGCACATTTTCTAAAACCGCAAATATAACTTTGTCATTCATACCAACACTGTGAAAAACAAAGTTATTTTTACAGACGAAAAATTATAGGTGGTATTAAATATGGTATGGTATAAGGTAACTACGGAATCCTATGGCGCGTGGCCCGACACGCACTTGGCTGGTTTTAAAGTATAAATTAATCCTAAAAACACCAAAACTGCACTAAAACTTCATTTAAGGCTGCGCAGACTGCACACTAGCGCCGCCATTAGAAAAAAAATCATAGTGCTTAAATAAAGACAAGTTTGTAAATTATCTCTCTGGAGTGCACTCCGAACAAGCTTTGCGGTACTTTTTATCACTTAAGCAATATTTTTTAGCTTGTCGTTTAGTTCAATTGACTTTTATTGTTAAAAGTGGCCACTTTTCGCAATAAAAGTCCATATAACTAAACAACAGGCTAGAGTACCGCAAAGCTTGTTCGGAGTGCACTCCAGAGAGGTAATTCATAATTTCTTTTTTATTTAAGCACTATGATTTTATTTCCAATGGCGGCGCTAGTGTGCAGACTGCACGCTCTTAAGATTAATTATTTGCATTAATAAATTGCATCTTACTTAATATAGTATTAGAATTATTTGAAAATTGCAAGTTTTACTCAAGTCATTACTTACTCGTCTATTCATACGCAAAATCAAATTAATAATATTCTCTTTAGTATAATTTGTTTAAGAAACCTGTTTATATTCTAAGTTTTGTGCATAGTAGGTGTTAGGAACAGCCGTAGAATAACGAAGAACCTTACACACATTGTGTATTTTTTGATCACCCATCTTTTCACTGACCTTTGATAACGTTGCTTAACCTTCACGATAGTTAACTGACAGCGCTCGTTTATCTACTATCAAATGGCTAATAAGTCAAGATAAATGGATTGCTTTGATGCTACCGATTCTTAAGCGGGCAATAAACTTCATCTTTTGTCTATATTTAGAAATGACCAATATAGTTCTTTGGCTTGATTGAGTATAAATAGTTTTTTTTTTTATTTTGGTATTTATGTTCTTTCTAACCGACTTCAAAAAAAGGAGGAGGTTCTCAAGTCGGCGGTTTTTATGTATGTTTTACCATAACTTTGCCAGTTGTTAAACGATATGAATACTTAATTTTTTTTTACTGAAAGAACATAGTTCAAGTGTGGTCCCATAATTAGGGTTCCGTAACCGGAACCCTAAAAACATGTCAAAGTGTACCGATTTCAGCATTTTTTAATACTTTATTTCTCTGTGATTAAAAACATTTTTTTGATGTTCTCTCTATAGGGCACTCCTAGACAATACAAACAATAAGTGAAAAAATCAATATGAGTCGTATTCTTATTTGTTACTGAAACGTTTGTGAAACCTCTGACAAGCAAATTTGAAATTCCACTTGAACAGATTGTCTTCGTTTTAAATACCTGATAATTTATTATGTTTTTCTCTCTTTACGGCACTAATTTACGGGTTTTGGTTCCTAAAACTGAAGTTTACATCAATAGAAGTGCTTTCATTCTTTAGATAACTTCATTGAAAAAACACTAATTTCTTTGAAATGCGGATATACAGCCTTAACTCAAAATCTATCACGATCGCTTTTAATTTGGCAATCGTGTACATCCATACCACTGGGTCTCAAAGACAGTCTGTCACAGTGCCTTGTAATGCCACAGCAATGGACGTAGCACTCGAGCCAAATTGAAAGCGATTGCGATTGATTTTGAGTTAGACAATTAGGGGGCGGGCTGTAATTATAATGACAATTGGAATCTGCTAAGAAAGAAGTATCGAAATTCTCACGGAAAGTGTAATTCGCGCAAGCGGAATTTCACTTATATTATCACAGTCAGAACTCGCAAAGTTCTAACTTACAAATAAAAGGCCAGCAGAAAATATAAAAAATAGTTGTATAATTACTATTGTTCACAATATCCGTTGTAAACAATGGCCCACAAATCTATTGTTCGGATACAAATGGACTTTTGAATAATTCATATTGTAACGCAAATACTACTACATAGACGTGTACATTTTTATTTATTTCAAACGTTTTTGAATTTAAAATCAGAAAAAATAGAGTTTTTTTTAGCATCAAAAGAACGCTATATCGCGCTATGAAAAATTGTGTTTGAAACTAAGCTAATTTTCGCTAATCGATTCTACAAAGTAGAGAGAAAAATACAACGTTACTAGCTTATTTTAAAAGTTTAGGTTGTAAAAACCTAATAAGTTAGGAGCAATCAAAGAAACATTCAAATTTTTGTAGTTTATTTGTCGTTTGCAGCAAAAGTTCTGGCTTCAAACTATGGTATTGGCAAATTATAGTATGATGGGCATATTAGTTTCCAATTCTTTTCCAATTGATGTTTGAATTCTTATTTGTATATCAATTATTGATGAAGTATTTTAGTATTTAAGAGAGAATTGAAAAATTCTAATAGAAAGATGATAAAATCAATGTTTCGTAGTCCCCCGTACTCTCCACCAAAACTAGACAAATTTAAATACTTTTTCATAAAAATTAATAGAAAGTATTTGGTTGTTTCTATGTTTTCCTTTTTTTTCATAATTTTTTTGTTAAAAGAGATATTAATCTTCAAAAACCTAAAAAAATGCAATTGTAATGACATCCAGCAAAGAAATTGGACGAGATTATATAAAGATCACAGTCAAAGCATTTCATTACATTTTGATAAAAAAAGAATTTGAAGGAGGAAACAGGAGACTACGAAGCGTTTAATTTTGTTTACTTTCTGTAGGATTTTTTCTATTCTCTCGAACGTGGTGTTTCTCTTGAAAAAATCTGCAGTTTTCTGCAATAAATTAAGTACAGCACTTAAATACCGTACCGTACCGCACCATGTTTCAGCAAAATGTTGTAAGTCCTACACTACAGACCAACACTTTATTGCTTCTACGATTAACAAAACACAGTAGCTAACATAGGAGTACTTCTTTAATAACAACACAACAGTATCAAATCTCGCGTTCTAATTACCAATTAAGGTATTATTTTCCTCGACCAAATGACGTAACACAATACCCATTCTTACTCTAATTGACATCGCTAGCACACGTCACTTTGACATGACTTAATCCTCAACACATGTCACCGTGTCGTGTTTATCAGTACTTAATATCAGTCGTAAGTCATTTGGAAGGTGTATCCAAACCATTATTTCCACGACCCTTTAATCTACAAAACAAAGAATATTGTAATGCAAAGTGTGGAGAACTATCGGTCATTACGCTTTAATTCATTAATTTTATGCACCACTAAATAATGTGTGAGTGTCTTAAAATGAACGGCGTAAAGTCGAGTTTCCCGTAACGCGGGTTTCACCAACTTTGCGCAAGCTAACTTGTGTGTTCCTAAAGGGGTTGTCATAGAAACTGTAATGTAGTGCGCGCGCATCTCCCACACTAATGCAGGACACTCACACGCCCTCACACACTCCCCCAAATGTTAGAATGAGACGGAAATAGTGGACAGTTCTGATCGAAAGTATATATTTTTGAATAAGCTTTTAAGTTTGAGCTTCTATTATAGTAATTTATATAAAAGTTAGATAATAAAAAACTTCCATCATTATATTATTATCGCTTAAAAGCAACGAACTGTAACTATTCATAGAAATATGATAACATGCATCTAAAAATAGACGTTCATTTCATAATTAATATTATTGTAATGGAAACAATAATTTATCTTTAATTATTTCAGGAACACGTTCCAGGAAGTCTTAAATTAACTAATATTAATAAGCCCAAGTTAATAATAGAATGACCAAATATTGAAAAAATATTTAGTTAATTTTCGTTATTTGTTATTTCTAATAACACAGTTTATTTTCAACCCATTAATTCCACAAATCAACATTCCAATAACATTTCTACGCCAGACTGTACGTAGCGTATCGTCCCTTACAAGTACGCGTGTACATACACAAAATGTTCATGTGTGCGTGTTTTATACCACAGATTCTGCGCCATGGACCCCAGTATTCTCGCAACCATGGATAAGGAGGCACTTAAAAAGCAGATCGAAAACATGAAGTATCAAGCGTCTATGGAACGTTGGCCGCTATCAAAAAGCATTGCTGCGTGAGTAAAACCTCCTTTCTTATTAAAAAAAAGGTGTAGTGATGACGTCACTGTGAAGTGCAATAGGCAAGTTCGGACGGGAGTGCCCTGTGAATAGTGTCACGCGATTTGGTGCTTTTTTGTCAAGGAACGAGGTATAATTTCCATTGGTACACCGTTTGGGCGTTTTGAGGATAATTTGTGATTTCAGCATTTCTGTTTGTTTTAGGAAAATGTGTTTCATTGTTATTTGTTAGTAATTCACGTTGAATCATTTTTACAAATACGTTTTTCTAAAACCGCGTACGATTGTGTTTAATCAATAAATAACCTAGTTACATTGACGTGACAGTATTTTAGAAGCTTTGGAAGGTATATTTTTCTACTAAATTCAAATCACAAAATATAATGATATCACATAGTAAATTTTACATAAACGCTTTTCATACAACGTATTTCTGAATTTATTTGATACGTAGCTTTATATTCTAAACAAATTACCTACAAAAAAGGGTATTATTATTTTGGGTAGATACGCTAAAACAAAAGAATTCCATATTTATTGAATTAAAATTGTCATAGAATTCATGCAACCAATAATAGATTTGTTTTCATACACTAGTGGTTTTGCATAGGTTTGTTAGAATTGAAAATATACAATACTTACTCCATAGGGAAGTTTTGACCTTAAAAATACATTTTCTTATAGTTGAAATCAAATTTTCACCACTTTAACTAAAAAATATACTTCTTAATTCTTTATGAATGGTTGTATAACTTAGTTATATAATCGCATTAACCCTTTACGGTATACCGTAAACAATAACAGATTAAAACTATAGATTTTAGTTTGATTCTGTTTCTGTGATTTGTCACAGGACAAAAACAAAATCCTCTCCACAATTTTCTTAACCTATAATTTTGACGTTTTATCTATTCGGTTGAGTTTTAATCGTTTCCTTGCCCTTCGGCTGCCTACAGGAGTTGAGGGCACAGAAATAAGGACAGACAGAGTTTATTTCATTAGAAACCGCCGTAAATAACATATAAAAAAGAGTTATATCTTTTAGTTACCTATTAAACGGCAGTTTTGACAAATTTTATGTGTGTATTTTAGGTATTTTAACACATCTATGGAAATAAAAAAGTGTGTTTGTCAATCGTGTTAGGAATACTGATTAGTAAGCTGTTTTAAGTAACTTTTAATTATAGTTTTAGCCAAATAATTACGTCATTATTGTACGTATTATTGAATAAAACACGTATCTACCTACTTATTATAGTAAAAAAGTAGCAAATTTCTAACTTCTACGATTTACGAGCGTACCGTACATTGAAATACAATACGTAATTTTACAGTTGATACTATGAGTTGTGATTGAAATGTATTTTTTACTTCCCGACGACGTATGCATCTTTGCGCAAGTTATTGCTAAAAATCTAAAATCTTTGAGAATTGCGTTAAGGTGCTTTATTTCAAAGTATCAAATGGCTAAGCGACTCGATAAGTGGGTGTGAATTTAATCCAGAGTTTGTTTAAAAGGTACCTACATGTCACGGGTTAAAAATAGAAAACGGCATGTTTCGATCCCATTCCAATGTTTGGATTAAGCAAATAAACGGGAACGGCCATCGTTAGTGAGCCATTCTGAAATAGACTTTAAGCACACGTGAGTAAACATGGTGTTTTCAGGCCAATTAATCTTCCGTTTTTAACCAAAACGGTCTTTGAAACATTTTCACGTAAATTGTGACACAGATCTACGTCTATTACTCTATGTCCACTTTTTTATATTTATTTAATTTTTTCGAAAAAGAAAGGGAAGCAATTAAGATAAAAAATATTAGAAAAAATAAACACTTAAATAAACTAGTGGCTCTGTGAGCTTAGATCTCGTTTTCGTGTCGTTTTTGAACATATTTCGAAATGGCTGAAATATGATTTTATTTCTGAAAAATTTCGAAAAACTGAATCGATAATGAAATGCTATATAATTGTCGAAACTGCTCAAAAAATTTCACGAGAATCGGTTGTGAAATACGACCTGTAGAGGAAAACAGCCGGACATCCGGACATATAAAAGCATTTTTGCCCAAGCTGAAACGGGAGTCTCAGCTACTTTTAAGCGACTGACAAATCAAAAAATATATACTTTTTTGAACCCACCCAGAGCATACCTGGCCCCCCTAGCATGACCGAAAAAACACAACCTCGACACGACCAAATTGACATGTTTTTTCACACAGTTCTCGTATCATAAACCCAAAACTGAAACACAATTGAAACACAGTAGCAGAATGGTCACCCTGCCCCCCTAGTATGACCGACAAAACACGATATGTATCGCGTGATATCGTTTTAACGACAACCAGCTGTCAAAATCCATTGTCTTTTGACGTGAAACGTGATAAAACGCTATATAATATCACGTTTCGATGGTCATGCTAGGGGGCAGGGTGACCATTCTGCTATGCTATCGTGTTTCAATTGTGTTTCAGTTTTGGGTTTATGAAACAAGAACTGTGGGAAAAAACATGACAATTCAAGCACAATTGAAACACGATTATGACTCTAACTTTAGCAGAACCGACACCCTGATGTATTGAAGAAACTTATTTTATCGTAGTAAAATAATATGAGAAGAAAATTTAATAGCAATTTTGTTATTTAATTCACAATTACGAGTATTACACCGTTGGTGAAAATTCAGTGCTTTAAATTCTTTATAATAAAAAAAAACCGGCCAAGCGTGTTGGGCCACGCGCCGTAGGGTTCCGTAGTTATCTTATACCATACCATATTTAATACCACCTATCATTTTTCGTCTGCAAAAATAACTATGTTTTTTTACAGTGTTGGTATGGATGACAAAGTTATATTTGCGGTTTTGGAAAATGTGCTATATCTCGAAAACTAATTACTATATCTCGTTCGAACCAATTTTGGTTGAAAGTGTTTATTAAGATCTACAACATATTTTTTTTTAGATTTTTGACTCTTATTTCAAAAGTTAAGGGGGGGGGACTCACATTTTATCACTTTGGCAGTTTATATCTTTCAAACGGTTGACTTTGAGAAAAAGTTATCTTAGAAACCTCAATGTCATTTTTAAAGACCTATCTATAGACATCCAACACGTATTGGTTTGAAGAAAAAAAAAACACTTTCATTTCCATGTATGGGGAGCCCCCCTTAATCTTTTATTTATTTTATTTTTGTATTAAATTCATTAAGCGGTTACCAGAATACATCTACCTACCAAGATTCAACTATGTAGTCTTAATACTTTCGGAATAAAGTGGCTGTGACATACGGACAGACAGACAGACAGACAGACATGACGAATCTATAAGGGTTCCGTTTTTTTCCATTTAGGCTACGGCACCCTTAAAATGTCTTTAAAGATTTTTTTTAATACAAGAATGGTCTTGTTTTTGAAGGAACCATTAAACATTCGTTTCTTGTATTTCCGAAGTAGATCAAATGTTTAAAATTTCGACAAAATAATTATCAGCTATTTTTTGATGCGAAAACAATTTACAAATTTTTTTTAGAATGGAGTTTAAATTCGTAACAACAACAATCTCACATTATAAATTTTCAATAGATAAACATTTATGAAATAATTTAAAAGCCGAAACTGCCGTTATTAAAATCAATCAGCTTAATTATTCATATTGGTATATGGTATTGTTGTACAAAGGCATTAATTATGCAACATTAATCAGAGTAAGCCAACGCAACATGGTAAAATTAAGGCTCAAAACTGCATTTACTGTTATTATTATCAATTTTAGCACAATAATTATACCTACCAAAACGGAAATTGCAATAATGTTGAGATTGGAATTGTTTTTTATTATTCATGAATTTTGAATATCTTTTTAACGACACTCAACTAATTTATAATAAATAGTAACATAAATAAGCTAGTTTTAGCTTATAATTATGTTACTGTGGAAACCCCGAACTTATGAAAATCCTAAGTCCAGTTAAACCCTAAGATTTACCAACTCTTAATAGTAAAAGTCTAAACTATTCTGTGATCACTTTTACCAAAATTTACTTGGTGAATCTTAGGTTTTACCTCAGACACACGGTAACGGTAAATGCTGAAAAAGGTTTATTTAACAGGGGTTTATTTAACAAACTGATGGGTAATATTATTGTACTAAATGACTTAGTACCACTGAAGATATATATAAAAGAAATTGTAATACTAATATAATAGTACTAACGTGGAGTACTTACACTAAAATAAATGAATATGATGAGAGTGAAGAATGATATTTAAAAATATTGAAGCATTTTATTTATTGATAGGTATTTAAAATAAATAATTAAGTTATGTAAGCTAATGCACGGTTTTATTTAAAAAAAAATCCAAAATTTACTAACCTTCGTTGGTTAAACCTAGAGTGTGCCAAACTTTGATGGTAAAACCCCGAAAATTTACAAACCATTTTTGTTAAAAACACTGTTTCATTTTACCAAATATTCTGAAATGCTAAATAAGCTCTATTTTAAAATAATAAATTGTAATATTTTAGTTAATCCCTTTGCAATCTAATATTTCACTGAATATTAATTACCCTTTTACATTATTATGTCTTCATAAGGTTCGTTAAACAAATTTTAATCTTACATATTTATACGTAAAAGTACACAACGTTAATATTAAACCAGGTAAGCATTCGACCTTTACTCGTTACATTATCTCCAGTTTACGTAATTCGAATATTGCCCGGGGAATATGTTTTTTTTAATATCCGTTTGATCCTTCGCTTTAACCAAATTAGAAAAAATTGGTAGTGTGCCCTTTACCAACAATGTTAGATTATGATATAGCGTATTTCACGCTAGGAAAAAAGTATAAAAATCTCCATATTTGATATCCAGTCTCTAGAACAAAAATGAGTGAACGAATAATAGAAAGGAATTGAACATTATTGAAAAATTATAAAATAATAGCGTCTGCTCGCGACTTCGTCTGCGTGGACTATCATTTTTCAGTACTTTTTTCTGGATGAAATGTATCCTATGGCTTTTTGTGTACCCTTGACAACATGTTTTGTATGGCAAATTTCATGATGGTCTGTTCAGTACCACGTTAGAGGGTTTATTCCTAAGTAATCGTAACCAACCTTTGTATTTTGACAATTATAATAATTTTTGCCGTATGGATCCAGAAAAGTAGAATAATTACGTACCAAGTGCTATAAAAGTCAGCATATTGGACCAGAAATATTGTAAAAAAAATGTTGGTTAAAATGTAACTAACGAACATTTCAAATGTGTGTACTCAATTCTAAATCATCTATTTTTAAAAACAGATTGTTAGCTCAGGGGGCCTATTACGAAAATAACGTACGCAATTGCGTAACGCAGTCACTTGGCCACGATAATCGTCCGCAGTTCGTTGGTTGTAGTTATAACAAAAGAAGAAGTGCTCATGGCGGAACTTGACAGACTGATCGTCGATCACGTTTGTTAAGCAACGCTCGGTCCGGCTAGGTGTCGGATGGGTGACCGTTAAAGTGGCATTACAACTGAGCGTTTCCGTGCTTCGGAGGGCACGTTAAACAGTCAGTCCTGGCTGTTGTCATCTGATAACAGTCGTTAAGCCAAGTTAGAGGCCTTACAGGCGGCTTGACAAACTAACACCAGAGGTGGCCACTAATCCTCATTCGATAAGAAGAAGTTATAACAAACATTTTGAATTTGGCTATCGTAGTTTATGGACTACTAAACGAACGATGTCGCATACGCTAGAGAGAAACTGTCAAACTCACGCAATCTCTTCGCAATATCGCATACGAACGTGATTTGTAATAGGAAACAATCAAAACGAAGCACGGACGCAGCTGCGTGTATCGCATTAAACTTTTCGTAAAGCCCACCGGTAACGATCAATTGCGATTGTCAATTTTTCCGCAATTGACGCCCATTGACGGAAAAATTGATCGTTTACGCATGCAATTGAAGCGATTGTCAATTGCTCCAACAATGGCATTGACGGAAAAATTGACAATCGCAATTGATCGTTACCGGCGAGCTTAATAGACCCTCAGATTGTCCCATTTTAGACGTCGTTCTATAAATATCTTTCTATTTCGTTAGCCCTAAAAACAGCTTTGAAGTTCAAATGCATCACGGATACGGCGATATAATGACTGTACGAAATTATCTTAGTTTACCTACCATCGCTCTCTGATTTCTATCTACACTCGACGTCACAAAAATAGCACTTCTTCAAAAATGTCTTCCAAGTACTTTTGATTCTATCTAATTAAATAATAAGTGTTTAATACTTCTTAATACCTCTTCGGATATAGCCAACGGTCTCTCAAAACCGTTGGAATACTCGTCGAACGGAGTCAATTGCTGAGATTCAGTTTCCGAGCAACATTACACTGCTGCATTTTTGCAATATACAATTTTACTTGATCTTGATCAACCATGGGCAATAGTATCAATCTTGGGTATTTCTATTTTTAATTGAGCTGTTGAAGTGTGTTTTCTCCAGTCTCGATAGCGGATTTACCCGCATTGTCATGAATTAACCCCTTTTATTTCCCTTTTATGGCGGCGCAAGCAATAACGCGTTAAGCGTATAATTATGGTAACTGTTATGTTAATTAAATCAAACTGTTATCAATTGAAAGCTCATTAAATGTACTTTCAATAGATATCAACTGCATAGCTTTAATTGACGCTTCGCCAGAAATTTGACGAAATTTAGTACATTTTTATTGATTTCTGAAATACTAAATCATTTATTAAAAATGTACTTAGTTATTGTGTTAGCTCAATAAATAAGCTATCCTTTTTGCATAGAAAATCATATCACGAAATCTCACGAATGGAAGTTTATTTTTATAAGTTTTTATGGTGTTATTCAGGATTTTTTTACAGAGTTACTAAGCCATTTTTCAATATTCTGTTCGGTTATTGTGTTTCTTTGTTTCTTTTCAGTCTACAGTAATTTTTGTGAAGTAGAATTCTACATCAGTTCTTCACATTGGAAGTTCTAAAATCAAACTTTTCATCAAATTGGGAACTGGCATCGCCTTAACATAATAAAACTAGCAATAGCAGGAGGCCAAGTCAAAACTTATTTTCGAAGAGGTGCTATTTTTCTGACGTTGGGTGTATAACACAATAGTGCTATAACTACTAAATTTGGAATCAGAGTTATGAATGTACTATCCCCGTCAATTGGTAATGCGCCTGGCGGCCATGATTTTAACCTCAAAAACGAAAAACAATTGTATTTTTTTTATATACCTAGACCCTATTTTATTGAAAATAATATTTCAATAATTAATATATTAGATTACCCATTAGAATTTTCTTGTTTCATTACATTTTTGGATGCGGATTACGTCAACGTGGATGTTAATGTGACAAGGTTCCAGCGCATTACCAATTGACGGGGATTATAATGTTGTCCAATAATCATTTATTTTTGCCAATAAGTATTTCATTTCCATTGGATACCGGCTATCGTAAATTCCAGTGAGGGTTTCCTTGCTACTCCATTAATTATTCGTGGAATCGTCATTGCCACTTGTGGTGTCCCACACTCACCCCAATGAAAACGTTTTATTTGTAGATACACTCCATTTCATATGTCACTTTACTTTTGGTTTTGTTTAATTCGTTTTCAAATTGGTTGGATATTATTCCGATTGTGGATGCTCCGTGGTTTTCAATATATTTCCGATTTTCAAAAATATAAATAATATTAATAAATATTAAAAACACGACTGCCCTGCTAAAAACGAACTAAAAAGTTAAATAACAAGTGTTATTTGCAGTCGGGGGACCGTTTTATGGAACAATTTTTGATCAAAGAGGTCCCCCGACTACAAATTACACTTGTTATTTAACTTTTTAGTTCGTTTTTGGCAGGGCAGTCGTGTTTTTAATATTTTTTAAGATTATTTATTTTTATTTCACACATTTTCGTGACAAATGATATAGTTTTGGAATGTGCTCATCAAGGCCTTTTATTTGATGCCCATATTGTAATAATTGAAGAAAAAAAATTTTTTTTTACATTTGAAAGTGGCGTCGTACAGTCGCCATATTAATTTTTTTCAAAAAAATATAGCCAGTGTCACTCGGGATACTGCAAGGATTCTAACGATACCCTATACATCCAAATCAGTTCAGGAATTTAGAAGTTATGGTGGAATAAAGAAACTCACATACCCAAAAACATACATGAACCCTAAACACATATACACTCCTTTTAAGGCAGTCGTGTCAATATGACGACCTCGGTAGTCAAGTGGCTTGCGCATCGATTTTCATTATGTTCTGTGAAGTTCCAGCTTCGATCCCTGGTCGCGTCTTCCCGTGACCGTTGTTGTATTTGATTTCCATAACAGAAACTGATTAGCTACTTCAATTAGTATCAAAGAAACTTATGTTATACTTTATTGTTTATTATTTATATTCCGGTTTGGATATTTGATGTTTGTTCCTCAATCACGCAAAAACTGCTGAACAGATTTGGATGATATTTGACTCACAGATAGTTTATAGCCTGGATTAAAACATAGGATACTTTTATACCGTTCAAAGGTTCCCTAGGAATTTTCCAAATCCACCATAAACCTTTTAGGTCTAGTTACTTTACTTGTCAGGCTATTTATGAAAACTTTAGAGTTTAGGCCAATTAAATCTTATTTAAAACGAAAACTTGATTAAAGTTTTTTCTCATTTTCTTTTCTTAGATTATATCTTCGTTGGAGTTCTTTGTTTAGATAAATCCCATAGATTATTTTCTAATTAAATTGCCCTGGGAACCGATGTTTTCTGCTACAAGATGTAAATTCATCACTGTCACACCGAAGTTAGCTTCGCTCACACGGCTATTCGTCATTTATAATTAGATTGAAAATTGTTTAATTACTTTATTGTTCTAAAGTCAGAATAAATTGTTCTAAAGCTACTAACGCTTTTAGCTTAATGAAAATTTGTATTACCTATAATAAAGTTGTAGATTAGAACACTATAATATAGTATTATAGAGTTGTAAGAACACTATAGTCTATCATTTTCTCTGATTTCCACAAAAGACATTTGCATCATCAAATTCACCAAAATCTTGTAAACATATCACAATCCACTAATTTAACGTGATGTCACAAATCTATTAAATATTTATAGAAAAAACCGGCCAAGTGCGAGTCGGACTCGCGCACGAAGAGTTCCGTGCCAAAAAACGGCAAAAAAACATGTTTGTTGTATGGGAGCCCCCCTTAAATATTTATTTTATTCTGTTTTTAGTATTTGTTGTTATAGCGGCAACAGAAATACATCATCTGTGAAATTTCAACTGTCTAGCTATCACGGTTCATGAGATACAGCCTGGTGACAGACAGACAGACAGACAGACGGACAGCGGAGTCTCAGTAATAGGGTCCCGTTTTTACCCTTTGGGTACGGAACCCTAAAAAAGACAATAATTCGCTTATAAAAAAAACCATGAAAGATTGGAAAGCTAATAATATCTTGTATTCACCTCTCATGCTTACGCGCTCACTAGACATGAAATAAAACACTTTTTAATGGATCCTAGCGCAGTTTTATCGAAAGACTTTGGCAATTAGTTAGTATTATTTCGTTCGATTTTGGCGGGAAAATAAAAAATCAAACTACCATTTAATTACCAAATTACTTTCGTTAAAAATCGCTATCTTCCGTAAAAAAGTATTTTATTTCACTAGGTAAGCTGTTTTATGTTTAGTGGAAATAAGAGAAAAATTTAGATTAATTTAAGAACATATTTTTGCATTATAAAGATTGGAAAGTTGTTATCAGTAATTTGTTTTATGTTTTATGGAAATAAAAGAATTTTTTGACGAAATTAAGGACATTATTTTTACATCAATTGTACCTAAGCCAAAAATTTTAATTTTAGTTTACCATTAGTTAACTGATACTGCTAAAACAAACTTTGGTCCAATAATAACTCTTGCTCAATTATTATTTTTCAGTGGTCCAAGGATTTTTTTGAATCCAGTCCAAAATTACTTCAACCGGACCCACCCAAGTGGATGAATGTAATGGGATAAAATGAACTTTAAACTCTAACTGTCGGGAGTCTTCCCGAAGAAGCGGTTTTATTTAATTTTCCGCGAAGAGTTTTTCCCACTTTAAGTTTTCAGTCAAGTTAAAGAATGAGTATAAAATCACTTTGAGACTCAGCTAGTAGATAACTATGACGTCTTTTTAAACAGTATTATTTTTCTATAGAAAATAACTGACCTTTTTACACCTTTTTTAAATAGTTTTTTGGGTATTCATTTTTGTAAAAAACAACGGTAGAACTTATAATTGGTATTATATCAATTTTCGGTTTTTTACAACCTTCAAAATTGTGTAGTTTAAAGCTGTAAGTATGTGTTTATTATGAAATTCTTTCTAGTCGAAATATTAGAAAAAAATTCTATTCTATACTATATCAAATGCTTGATATTGGTCGTCAAAGAGTGCATTAATAAATACTGACAGTTTAACTATTCTAATTGGATTTAAATTGTTCTATAATTGAACCAATACATTCTAGTGCACTGACATAAAAGAACGAGTATAATTCAATCAAAATACAGGGTGGGAAAAAAAGTTGTTGGAGGAAAAGTGCCCTAAAATATTGATGATTTTTTTACTGAAAGGAAACCTTCCTTTATTTTAAAAAATAAGTAAAACAGCGGGAATCGAACGGGCTAAAAGAAAAAAATCACCTGTACTTTTATGATATCAATCGTTAGGGTCAATGATAAGTGGCAATTACTTCTTTTATAGTTTTTCAATACTGTGCCAAGTGCCAACCAATAACAAACCTATAATCTTGAAACTATAATTTAAAAAAACCTGGTATCCAAAATAAAAAAAAGTTTATTAGTTATCAATGAAAAACGTTAATATGTCAATATAATATGAATATATGTTACTATAAAATTTCTTCTCTTAAGGGTGCACCGAGCGTTCACTAGCGCCGCCAATCAAGAAAAAATCACTACAACAAAATAACTATGTTCAATAAAATTCTGCTAAATGTGCGATCTAGTACTAGTTATAAATTATTTTTGTGTGCGTTTTATTACTGGTTTAAATGTTTGTGTAGTTACAATCAAGATTGCCGTTAAAAGTGGCGCATGTGGAGTCACGGTGCACCCTAAAAGAAAAAGTAACTTTACGCGGAGATTCTTACATTACCCACTTAGCTCTTACTTTTACACTATGTTACTACTAACTGTGCTCAAGAGAGTACTTGAGCTGTTGTTTCATTCCCCGAATTCATTTCACAAACGAATTTACCTAAACTCTGTTTTAATGACACTTTCAGAATAAACATTTTACAAAAGTTTTGTTTAAATAACGAAGGGTAATGGATGTAAAGTTACCGCCTCAAGTTAATGAAGAAATTGAAGTAGAACTTTTGGATTTTTGACTCAAATAAGGAAATTGACTTTTCTCAAATTATAGTAATTTGTAGAAACGGTCGTAAAAGCTTAACAGATGTTGCAATGGCGACCTTCGGAGACCATATTTGATTGGTGTTCTTTAATTAAATTAAGTTCAATCGTACACACAACTCGCACACACAAACACACACACACACATATAGATATTAAGCAAACAGCAGAATTTATATTTCTATAAATTGTATTTTTTTTCTTTTCCTTTTCTCTCATTAGATTTACATGTTACATTGTACGTCATAATTGGGAAAGTAGCTGCGGTCTGTTTACTACAACAGACGCAGAATCATTTTTTTACATGTTTGTTATCTAATAAATAAATTATTATTATTATATGATTTCAAATATTTTCTGTTCCGCAAGTTGGTCCAACGGAAGATTTACGTTTGAATTTACAGAAAATAGATTAGCATCGGCCAACCTATTGATAACTCTAGTATTATTAATAAAATCATTTTGTAAATGACTTTGCTGAGAAATTAAATAATTAGTGACTTCGAAGTAAGATCAGCTTTTGAATTAATTAATCAAAACAGTCAGCCAATTAACTCATTAATTTGTGTTTGTATCTATGTTGGTGTAAATGTATTATAAACTATTTTACTTTGGAGTGCCTAGAAAATTCATATTTAATTAATAGTTATGCATAATTGCAAAATATAACATATTTGATTTATCAATTCGACTGCCGCAACGAACAGTATCGAATCTGCAAAATCTCGATTTTTATATTATTGCATCAATGGATAGAGCAATAATGATACTATAAGGACATTTTTTATTTATTTGAAAAATGTATTATTTCGTGAGATTTTGAATCGAACACTATTGAAACTTCACATTGTGAGCGATGAACATTATCGGAAGAGGTAAATTCGATACTGTTCTAGCACGATGGTGTACAGGCGCAGATCGAAAGTGCCCGATTCGTTAGTGTTCTCTGAGATGTGAAAAAGGGAAGGAGCGTTGGTTTAGTTAAGGTTAGTTCGTTATTATTTAGTTGCTATTTGTTTTTTTGCATTATAATAAATTTAAGTAACGGTTAACGAATAAAACTATCGAACTTAGTAGATTCGATAGTTTGGTATAAGATCGTGTAACGAATCTGCCACTTTCGATCAAATTCCAGATTTTAAAAACATTGAATACTATCGAATGTGAAATATCTTGGAAAAAATATAAAAAACATTAAAATCGTTATTAGGCACAAAAAACGGGAAAAACATAAGCTATCATTCAGTAAAGAAACTTTTACGACACGATTCAAAATAACGATTTTGTGTCAAAAATACTTTAAACTGCTTTATTGTAAAGTATGTGATTTGCAGTTTCGATACTATACGTTGCAGCAGTCGAATTAGATACCTTTATTTAGTTAATTAATTTAATTTTAGGAGCACTACATTTTTATAAGATCAGACCAAACACAGAAAATATACATTTTCTTAATTTAACTCATTATTACTAACACAAATATTTGAATTTATATGCAGGGTAATTTGTAAAACACCATCAACCACGCAGGAGTAGATTACTATGATTAGGTATTATGATAAACAACAACATCAATTGTTATACGACTTTCCCGAAACAGACAAAAAAAATACGTCTTTTCATTTCATACAGCACTCGATCAGCTGTTCGGACTTTTGTATGAAAAGTCGTTTTGCTATCTGTTTTCGGAAAATTCGTAGTGCTTATGATGTTAGTAATCTACTCCCGCTTAGTTGTTGATGTTTTACAAATAACCCTGAATAAAAACCAAACACTAAATAAATACATTAGCTTTTATAGTTATTTATGCAACTGTACTATAACGAGGGGTATTAAAACACGAATGTGGGTTTATCACATGAGGCGAAGCCGAGTGTAATAATAGTATCACATGAGTGTTTTAGTACCTAATTATGTACAGTTACATACAAGACTTTATCTACACCCATTTTTTTTTTTCTTATTTTTATTAGGGAAACAAACAATATTTTAATACATATGAATTAAAAACACCCATGATATTTATCTAAACCCATGATATGTATCCTCTATAAAAGTTTTGACGTTGACTTTGTCTTTGACTTTCCTCTCCCTCCTCGTCATTATGTCTTCCGCAAGAGTGTTATAATGTTGTACTGAATTTCATAATGCGTTGCTCGCGCGTGGGCGCGCGGCGCAGCACCACCAGCTCTCGCTCGGGATATTGTAATGATGGCAGTAAGCTAACTGTTTCAGAACCTCTTACAGAGGATTTAAAGCATGGGTGTAGATAAAGTAATTAAACTCATTGTTTCTATCATGAATATCAACAGAAACATATGGATCATTATGTGTTCACCTCTCAATCTTACTAGACATGATATAAAACACTTTTTAACGAATATTAGCGCGGTTTTATTAAAAGTACTTTGGTAATTAGTTGGTATTTGGTTTGATTTTTTACGTTTCGGCACTTTTGCATCATTATGTGATTAACATCTAACGAGATAATAGCTTGTCTCTCAACGTCAAACCCATTACTACTAAACTATTAGTTTGAAAGAGCCCTAATAAAAAACTTGGCAGAAGTGGACGATGTAACGACGTCCCTTGTCTCGACAACGTCCATTTTTATAAATCGATTCTGGGGCGGGTGTCGATCCTTTGACATCGAGTGCCATTCGCGAGGCGAGCGAGACAGTCAATCGAATAGATTCGGACAATCGATGAATTTTGTAGTGGATGGTACTTGAATAATATCTGATATTGGAACTTTATTGGGCTGACGATTTCTTTGTCGTCTACATTTGAGGTGTATTTGATTTTACTAACAGGTATGCTTTAGAATTTAATTGACCAAGTGAGTGGGAAGTGCGAGCGAAGCGCCTCCGTTTCAGATGCTTTCGTAGGTCCAGCTGTCCGTTTGTTTTCTTCTACAGGCCGCATTTCTCAACCGATTTTCGTGAAATTTTGTGAGCAGGTTCTATAATTATATAGATTGCAGTTTTTTGAAATTTTCCGAAATGGCGGAGATATGGCGAAAATCATATTTCAGCCATTTCTAAAAATATTCACAAATGTTACAAATTTGAGATCTATAGCTCTACTGAGCCACTGGTATCACGAGTGCCACGAGTCATGTTTTGTGATTTCAAAGTTCAATCAAATCCGAGATGTAGAGAAAAGGTTTCCTAAATTCTTGTCTAACTATTGTAGTAACATTATATTTAACTAGCTTCCACCCGCGACTTCGTCCGCGTGGATATTAGAGAAAATTTTTAGGGAACCTTCAACCAGGATCCGACCAGCCATTTTTACGCGATTAGGTGGGTCCCCAGTCCCCACCAAGCGCGCTGCCTCGCGAGGCAAGACGTTTGCCGTGTGTGGGCCTCGCAAGAGGCTGCTTTGCTTCCACTTTGTTGGAGTTCAAAATAAATGTCATTTTCGCAATCACCATACCATAAAACCTCAAGAACGACATCCACATAGATTTTTATTTTTACTTACCCCATTTACCCCCTAAGGGATGATTTTCAAATTAACAAAATATGTGTTTGCCTATTTATTTTTAGACGTGCTCCAACGAATTTTAAAGTTGTAATGTCTATTTTATATTATTTTTCCATACAAAATTTGAACCCCATTTTCACCCCCTTAGGGGTTAAATCATGTCGACGGTTTTGGACTTCAAAATAAATGTCATTTTCGCAATCCTCATCCCAGAAAACCCCAATAACGACATCCATATTTATTTTTCGGTTTTTTTACCCCATTTCACCCCTATTTCATTACCATAGGGGTTGAAATACTACTAATAACAATTTACGTTACGTTAGATTTCCGTTCATAAGCCTAAATTATAAATTTAGCTATTTTTACTTCGAAAATGAATGATTTTCTATACACAACTCCATCCCCCTTTTCACCCCTTCAGGGGCAGAATTAAAAAAAACTGATATATATATATATCAGTATTTGAAATATCGTCGTTTGAAGTATCGTCAGCCTAAACACAAAATTTGAAGATCCTAACTTCGAAACTGAGGGACTTTCATACAAACTTTGATCCCCTTTTTTACTCCCTTAGGGGGTGAATTTTGAAAAATCCTTTCTTAGCGGATGCCTACGTCATAACATCTATCTGAATGCCAAATTTCAGCCCGATCCGTCCAGTGGTTTGGGCTGTGCGTTGATAGATCACTATGTCAGTCAGCCACCTTTGAGTTTTATATATATAGATTAATAAAAATATTGTTATACCTAGTATTTTATGTATGAATTTTCGTTAAGAATGTCGCTTACATTCGCGATTTTGTTTATTCCCTTTATAATTATATATTTATTCGACTAATATAAAGTCATATACTTACTATATCTGGCTATGTACTACAAAAATCAAACGTAAATCCTCTTTGGTTTAAAGTCAAAAACCCATTTGAACAAACAAAAGCACCTTGCAATTTGCAAACAAACAGAACACAGTAAAAACATGTTTTTGTTCTTTAGTTTGCACACTAAAAAATCCATGATAAAGCAACATGAAACTACAGTTATGACAAAACTGACGTTTAATGAAAATATTTTACCGTAGTCAATAGATAAATTTAAATATAGTATAGGAGAGTGTATTTCCTCGGTTATTTCATGTATTTCATTAATGTAATAAATCTGGGAATACTTCCTTACAGTCATTAATTTATCATCTTACGAGCCTTACACGTAAACGAATTTACACCTTATTTGCTGGAATTAGAATTTATTATAAGTTATTTGCAAATAATGTATGTGTTTCTGTAGAATGGTCTTTTAAAATCTTAACGACTAAGAAATATTTTTTTATTATTTTTTATTTTTATGTGGAACAACCCAGAATAGGCTACAGATGATTTTCTAATATGATAGTACACTGTTTTAGTTGTAGCTCCTAGAAAATAAATCAGATATTAACTCGCCCAAGACCTACTGTTAGGTTTTGCGAGACAATGTAAATGTTTGTGTATGTTCTTTTTAATAATAAATAATAATAATAAAACTCGACCGCTACTTCGATTTTCTTTTTCTAGTCAAAGTTTCAATCTGAAGTTGCCTATTTGTTCAGTCACAATACTTATTAACTCTAGATTCATAACTAAACAAGATTGGCTAAGTTAGGTTAGAACTTTTACTTACAAAAAAAAGATTATTAAAATTGTTTCTATATTTTAATCTTATGAAACACGAATGCAATGTATTTGTGATAAACTTTTAGGTAAGTATAAATACTATATGTACCATGGGCAACCGCGTCGCTTAACCACTGCTAAGGTTAAAATCGCTTGCACGCCGCGCCCGCATTCACATACGTTTAGTTCGTGCAAGGGCGATACGCGCGCACACGAATTTTGTTGCAAACTGGTTAAGGGACGCTCTTGCCCATAGTACGTAGCCCAAAATTTTCAATTATGAAAGTTCCTTCCGAGAAGTTCCTAAAACTAAACATCTTAGAAACGCTTAAATTGTAATTTAACAAGTTAAGTTGGTATTCCCGTCTTAATTTACAAACCATCTCAATTTAAATTTAATTAAAACTCAAGAGCATTTTGTTGTCGATCGATTGTGAGATAATGAAACAATTTGTTTTGTTTTTGTTTTGTTGTCTATCGGGATTGCCGACTGGATCTAAATGGCTGACACCGTTCAACTTTGTCTTTGTTTTGTGAGTATTAATTATCAACTAGGGGCTCGATCGCGCTAAGTTTGAACGACAAAACCAAAGCAAAATCGTAACTGTTTCGTTCTGTTTTCAGAAAAAATAATAAAATTGTAGAAATGCATTCATTTGCAATACAGAGTGTTTAATAATATATGTCGGAGTCAGGGGGGGAGCGGGGTGTCGTCAGGAAAAGATTATTCCTCGCCGAGCATGAAAGAATAGTCTCTTTACAATGCACAACCTCTATTCTTACAATCAACATCAAGTTAGCAGAAAATAAAGGATGATCGAACAGATTCACACGGATTCAAGTCGGTAAACGCGGCAAGTTCGACACAGTGAGGCGAATTCAAATCAACGACCGTTCACTACGGCTGCCGGTAACAGAATGTCCCACAGACCATCCAGAGATCGCGCTCTTCACATTTTCCCGCCTCCGGAAACGTCAAGACTGTCAACTGTCAAACTGACAAACATCAAATCTGTCAACTGTCACACGTCAAACTGTCAAACTGTGTCATTGACAAAGACATCGCTTGTTGCACAGATCACACACTCACTGTATCGACCTTACCCAAGTGAGCCACTTGACGTTTCCGACTTGATAGTTACAACTACACTCAATAGATGGCGCTAGGGGATCCAATAATCTTAAGCAGTACGGTGCCCACGCTCCGACATATATTTATGAAACAGAATATGTTTAGATAGGGTGCGATGTGCACACAACCTCGGAATATTATTATTAGTGGCTCTTTAAAGCTGCTGACCTCGTATTTGTGACTTTTTTGAACATATTTCGAAATGCCTGAAATATGATTTTGCCCCATATCTCCTACATCTATAATTATAGAAACTGCTTACAAAATTTCACTAGAATCGGTTGAGAAATGCGTCCTGTAGAAGAGAACAAACAAACGACCGGAAAGCGGGACAGCCGGACATATGAAATTTGCCTTTTTTTTCCAAGCTGGATCCCTAAAAACACCTAAAAAGCAGATGCTATAGTTTTATTCTAAAATATACAATATTAAAATTAATAGTCTTAAAAGTAAGCTTCTATTCCACTTCTCCAATGGTTTTGTAACTTAAACATCTTTGTTGACAAAAAAGTAAAGATAATTATTTTCAAGCAAATACGGAGATTTTGTTTTGCGTAGAATATCGCGGGGTGCAAGTTAATATTATGAGGCGTTCTTAGCAACAATGTACTCTTAGTAGCATCACAGAATAGATATAAGTACTACCGTACAGAAAGGAAACTCTCCGCCCCGCCCCACAATCAATTACCTCACCCCACCGGCGCCCACCGCGCGAGTTCCGTGTGCCGATCCGTGTGCTCATTCAATAGCTCGCACACAGTTGCGCGTGTGCAAAAATGTCACTGTGTAGCGTCTGTGTAATAGGTAGTTGAAACGCGACGCTTGTATGGAGTGCCCGGGGTGTGGTAGCATGTTTAAATCTAGTAGCGTTTACCTTGTAAATGTTTTAAGATAATATAACATAAATTGCATAAGTATAATAGTACCTACTAAAGACGAAATACCTAGGTATGGTTTGTACTTGAAAATATTTAAGTGGGTTTCACTGTTGCAAATGCCTCATTCTAAATTTATATCTATCAATCATTTTCATAGGAAAAAATAATAATTTTAGGCGTGGTCTGAGGAACAGCAAAAAAACTTGAAAGGAATGGTATTTCTATTTTTTTGCTATTTCTTCATAAATAAGAAAGGGTGTATAATTACGGTAAAGAAAACTCCTTTTTGTATTAGGTTTTACAGATATTAAAATATTGAAATTTTATTAACAAAGTATCAACGAAAATAGACCTTTCTTTACTTACAATAAAGTTCAAAGTAGCAGCTACCAAACATTAATAATTTGTAAGCAAAGTCCGATGTTTAGATAATAATGAAGTACCTCGCAATAACTCGATATCTTATCGATTCGATATTGCACTCGTAGAGCTTTCGCCCGATCTTTGATCAATGATCGATACGCTGACCTCGATCTGATCCGACATAATGATTTATGACCGAGTTAGTTATTGTATTCGTGAACGAAAATAAAGTCAGCGAAATGTGTTTATATTAATTTTGTTATCTTTTTCAGTGTCTATCGGGTCGTTTAATTTTATTAGTTTAAATCAACAGCACTTCCGCTTACATGCGATCAAACATACTGATGTCGAATAGGTGTGGAATTCGCGCGATGCGGTTGCGCGACTAAAATGTTTGAAATCTATTCGCGCGAATTAAGTTCGTACGAATCCGCGATCAAACATATTGATCTCGTATAGGTGTCCTGATTGGCATTCGAGCTATAATCGCGTCGCGTCATCGGTACGCTATGGTCGCGTTGTTAATTACGTTCGCATCGTGTTAGAACACACATTTCTTGTCATGCCGTGAACACGCGATGGTTGCGTTGCTTACTCGCGCGATCATTGCGTAGTGGCGGCGTTCTATAGGATGATCCCAAGGTTAAAATTGCTTGCATGCCGTACCGTCACTAACATAGTAAGTAACGGGGCATACGATTTTTTTCTGCAAAGTGGAAGCAAGTGATGTGCCTCTCTCGTAGAAGAATTTTGCCGTAATCTCCAGCTTGGCAGGCGGGTTGGAGATTGCAATGTTGGTGCGTTTTCATCAGAAAACGCTGATGCTCATTTTTAGCCCACGGAGCTGTAAGATGCCGTACTATCTCTAAGGTATTAGAGTAGAGAAGTTACGCCACATCGCATTGGTTCGAAAAGCTATGCCGAAATACCTTGTACTGTATTAAACAAACTGACTATTAAAAGAAGAGTAGGATCAGATACTTCTCAAAACTATACACGTTCCCTCTTTAGACCTAAATGCAATTCAGAAATGAATTAAACAACTAATTTAGATCCAAAGGGTCCTCCGTCCCTTTAGCGGTTTACGTAAGGATTTGCTGTTGTCTTCCTAATCACTTAGTTATCTGTGATGTTATTTCCATTTATTTGTGCTAAGGTTACATTGTTAGTTATCTGTTTTTTATTGTTTGTATAATTATTGAGTAATTGCCTTCCTTTCATTTTGTTTTGTTATGTATGTACCTACTCTATTTAAACTAAGTATTCCTTTCCGCGCAATGTCTCTCTCAAAATTTCTCTCGCTATGTTTCTCTCTTTTGAAAAGAAAAATGTAGTATTTTTTGCATTTTTATGAGCAATAGCGCACTTGCGGCCTGGCCGCAAGGTGCACGACCAAACCCGCGGCCAAAACCGTCGCTTCAAACTCGTCGGGCCGCGAGGTGCGCGCGCTCTACGGCGATTTCATACTAATGTATCGACCTCGCTGGCCACCGCGACCTGGGGCCCTATTTTTGAATCCTTCGACTGGCGTCGAGCGCTCTTTTCGATTGATTTTCGTTCGACATATAACTCAAAACAATGAGATGTCGAACGAAAATCAGTAGAATCGAGCGCTCCACTGGAGTCGAGCGATTCAAAAATAGGGCCCCTGGCCGCAAGTGCGCTATGTCTCTTACATTTTACTTAGTACCTACCTACTTATATAAATATGATTTTATGTTTGCAGTTAGGTTTCAATTTCGTTTTCATTCTCGTAATAGTTTTTGATGCTTTTACTAAATGAAAATAAAAATAAGACACACGATATAAGACAAAACAAGAGTTCTTTTTTACGCAGGCAATATTCTAAAATGCACCACAGTATAAGTCTTGGACGAAATAAAGTTTGTTGCATAAGCACGTTTTACATAAACGTTAGATTCACGTTCGTACTTTACTATTGGCACAGAATACCTAATTGGCTACAAAACAAATGCCAAGTTTAAATAATTTATACATACACATTAAGATCGAGCAAAAAGGATTTCTAGTCCACACAAAAAGGACACCCATCCTTATTTAAGAGATCAAGCTAATTAGACAATATTGCATACGGCGATCTGGAGCCATGCAGGAAATAAAAGAATGGAGGAGCATGGAAGTGCCGCCATTACTATTTACTGCGGGCGGGCGGTGACGTCACGTCCGCCGACAGAGCCTCCGGGCGGGCGGAGTTGGCAGCGCGCCGACACGCACGTCCTGAATTGCGTTTTACGTAACAATACTCCGAAAGGCCCAAGATACGGCATTGTTTTTTTTAAGATACTTGGGAGGATAGTATCACCAAATAGTCTGTGTGTTGCAGACGGAAGCGACGCTCCAGCCCTATTCAAAAACTGTAGCACTACCATGAGTTTACAAAAACCATTCTCGATATCGACCGCGTTAGCAATTTGTATGGGAAATTGAAGCAGAGCCTCTAGCGGATACGCGAAGAACTAAAATCTATAGTAAATGTGCTCACCATCCACGAGTTTACAATCCTCGCTAATGTGAACTCGATACGGGGTAAATGTCCCATATTTCGGCATGTTAAGACTTCATTCTAAATGTATGGGGAAGATGGCGAAATTAATAGTTAAGTTTTAATGTGGCTATGTTATACCTTTAGGTGAGTACATTATAAAAATAACTCTCCCCCTCTCCCCTCTACCACGTCACCCCTCCCCCCTAGAAATGTGACCCGTTTTACAGATTTTCTAAATTTTCAGGAAAACCATACAAGCTAGGACAAAATGGTCAATAATTCAATTATTTACTGATAAATTACCTACAAATAAGTATAATTATTCATTTTGATACAAGTTATAGTTTCCAAGCTATGGTGTGTCAAAGTTTATGGTAGTGACTGTACACGACAAAAATAATAAAAATTCGGCTATTTTGTTTTCCTAAGATGGGTTTACGAAGTGGAGCCACCTGGATTTTTCATGTTGGTGGGGGGGAGGGGAGAGTTCAGCCTTCATGAAGTCTGATGTTAATAACTGCCTAAGTATAGTACTAAGCCAAGTTTGGTATCATTTTCGGAAAAATCAATAACGTAGAATTAATTTTTGATTTAAAAAATGCCATCTTAGGTTAGGTCTATGTTTACGTGATCGAGTATTGTGCCCCGATTTATGAAATTGTGACATTTGCCTCTAGTTTCGCTGATATAAAAGGTACGCGGATGGGCTATATATCAAATTGTACGTCTGCCATAGGGCTTCAAAGTGGAATTTGAATTCCTAAAATAGGTCAGTAACTTTTTGAGATTTTCCAAAATTTTCGAAAATTGCAAATTCTTTTCGCCGACTTGGATCGAGAATTCCCCAATATAGTTTTATTATTACCCACAAAAAAATCCGCGCGGCTATACAGGGTATCCCAAAACTATGCCACACGGTGGGAAAGTACGTTAATATTGAAGATGGGAAATTTTACTGAAAGAAGACTTCATTTTATTTTTAAAAATAATTGGAACTGCAATCAAAGATTTTTGGAAAATCACCTGCCTTAACCAGGAATCGAACCCAACAAAAACTTTATTTTTTAATTTATTTTAACGATACAAATCAAAAGGGTTACTCATAAGGATTATTTTTTCTTAAGTAAGACAGCATCTTAAACAAAAGGAAGACCATGAAATTTAACATTTAAATTATCATTATTACAAATTTGTATCAATTTGTATCGAAACGTAAGCGATTTTAAAAAATCTTTGAATGCAGTTCGGTTTCTTTTTAAAAACAAAATGGCAAGATGGCACTGTTAGATTAATCGTGCTATTGAGTTGTATTGTTAGAAGTATAAGGCATGAGACAATTTTGTTAAAATTAATTATTCCAATACACCTGTCGTGTACTAAGTGGATTTTTATTGAATAGTACACCCTCGAAATCAGGCCTTGGCTGCAACCCTTACTCGAGGGTTGTTCAAAGTTTCTTTCAATAAATTTTCCTATCTTACATATTTAAGGTACTTTCCCTCTATGTGGCAAAGTTTTGGGACACCCTGTATATCTAATTTTTATAGTGTAGTCGCAATGACCACTTTTTGTTCAAATTAGTCAATCAAAACTGGAGTAGAATCGAAAAATGATTACATATTTTGTTTCATGATATTAATCCTTATCCAACTATATAATTTAATGATCAAGGTTGATTATTTACATGTCAATTCTTATTTAAATTATTCTAATCGGACCTTTCGTTTGGAAGTTACTACGGGCATACGGGATCAGTTGTACTATTTAACTATTTAAAATTTTATTCAAATTGACTTTCTGTGAGCTTAAGAAGTAGGTACAATACGAGCGCTAATCTTATGGTGGTGACAAGGAATACACGCCATAAAGCTGTCTGTGCCGACGACTGAGAGTTTTGAACGTCGCATTGCCCTCAGTCACGGTAATGGATAGATACCGTAACCGTGTCTCAGTTCAGTTACCAAAATGTAGGTACTTGATTTTTAGACAGTTTATGTGCTATAGATTTTGTACTAATGTAGGTGTAATAATTAATGATTAAACGAACTTACCAGTAAGTGAAGTTCTATCATAATTATACGAAGGATTCTTCCGAAGATATTAGTACTATTAACACATGTAGTATCGCTTGCATGTGTATGTGTTAATAGTACTAATATTGAGGAAGAATCATGAAGTATAATTAATAATTTGCGACAGAAAAAAAAACTAAACGAAATAACGTACTAACCCGAAATATTGGTCGTTTACCTTAGTTGGTGTACTTTGCAATTATAATCCGACTAAGTAAAAAAACACTAGTTAGTGCGTGTATACCGAATGTAAGTGAATTTTGAATTTATGTTGGTTACTATCTTTTTACTTTCCTCTATGGTTACTATTTATGTCAAATCGAAGATGTCAAATGTAATTTTCACGTTTTAATAATTATTTATTTTGTGTTTTCTTTGCGTATTTTGTTGTGCAATAGCTAGCTTGTTAAGATTGATAAGAATAAAATTAGAAGCAGTCGATTAGAGGAGTTTATATAGTTTAAAGGAGAATAAAAGGTTGGTAGGTACTTGATACAAATCCTTGGACGATTCGTCCAAGTACAAATCATTAGAAAACTCAGATAAACCTAAATCCAACCAGGAAAATACATTTATGAATTTTTTATAAAACTTACACTGTTTTAGTTTAAGCTTCTCTTAATAATTGTTTCTTAATATTTATGATTAGCTATCCATGACCTTGATTTGTTTTTACTATTGGCTATAGATGCATTGCATGCATATTGGCATTATTGCAATTTTTTAAAGACGACCTGCCCCCATGCTCCAATGGCCAACCTTACTTTTAAAGCTTAAAATATGAGCAATAGACGATTAAATAACGTGTCGCAAGCTTATGTAAATCTCAGACTTTGATATTGTGTGACAAGCTTACGGCACGTAATAACGTAGCGTTCAAACGCATAGAATGTTGGCCATTTGAGTAGGGGGGGACAGAGCGTCATTACGATAATAGCCTAGGTCTTATTTCAACACGGTAGAGCTTAATGAGAACCCCGCAACTTATACAACTTATGGTTTACTTATTTCATTACAGATAATGTGTGTATCATCCAACAATCGACAAAATATCAAATTTTCCTTCCAAATTAATAAAAACATACAAATTGGACGAAATACAACCTGGCAGAGCGACATGCGGCAGATAACTACGTTTTTTTTGTGCCTTATTCAAATATGATATTAAATAAACAAATAAGGCCCAAAATGATACAAATCTATGAGTTAAAGTGAGATCTTTTTTTTTAGAATATATTATAACATGAATCTTTACTTTGTTATAATAAATATTCAAATTTATTGATAAGATGTTTTTATTTAATATGGTTTCTTAACCTCAATTTAACATAAAAAAGTTATAGGCCTTAATTTAATAAGTGTAATCGATTTATTACGGCCAAAGTCAAGTTTTCGGAAAATTACATTTAGTTAGAACTGTTTTCTTATATTCCTACTGTTAAATAATAAATTAAATAATATTTAAAAACTTAAAAGTAAATAGGCCTTATTTGTATCAAGTACTTATTACCTTGATACGGACGGAATTAACATATTTGCAACTAAGTAGATTATTATTTAGATTTAACACAATATTTTCTAATTTTGTAATATGCTTGATAGGAAAAGTACTTAATTAAACTTTTTTATATTAGTTTCAAAGTGGAGGAATGCATTACGTTACGGCGTATTTGAATGGTGACCTTAGTAAGCCCACTGAATGGAGGGCCCACCTAGAAGGGCCACTATTCAGCGTTGGGCACAACCTGACCCACCCCCTGACTAGAGGATTTCTAACACGGGTTTTCATATTTATCGGTTTATAATTTGCCCTTGATTTCGTCGCATTATGCAGCTGTGGCACACATATTTTATGCTAAATAAGCCCTGAAAGACATTATTTAGACTATTTTAGACACAAAAAATACTAAATTAAATTAAAATAGAAGTATTCACGCCAATGACTATGTTGTACCGCGGTTTGATTACATTCTCTTTTGTTGTACCTATTTTTTACATTCCTCTATGCCATGGGTCTCCAAACTTTTTAACAAAAGGGCCAGACTTACTCCTCCACCAAGTCCCAAGGGCCAGGATCTAGGTAGCTCACCAACATACTGTAAAATACAGTATTGTTGGTACGATACGGCTTGCTTTCGCGGGCCGGATTGTTTGTGCTCGCGGGCCGGATCAGGCCCGCGGGCCGTAGTTTGGAGACCCCTGCTCTATGCCATAGAGGATAGTAAAAGATATACTCATTGATCTCACGCGTCAAAACGCAAGTGAGTAACTTTACTACTATCGTTACGGTATTTCTCGATACCATCTGTCAATTAGTAACTCATGGTACCGAATTGCTATGAAAAAGGCCAAAACGTTACTCGATGCTCGCTAGCGAGTATAGTAAACTATTGTAGTTTACTATACCAACTCATGGTAGAGCTACTGTTTCCGTCTTTAGTTTTCACTTGTTTTTTTACGCTGCTACAGCAACAAGAATATGAATTTAAGATTCTTGTACAGTACGAACTATAGCCTGGGTTGGCCTGAGATTGTCAGTACTTATGTTAAGCCTGTGTGTGCGTGTACGCAAAACTGCGATTTGTTGTAAGTGGCCTATCTGTCCTCTACTTTACATTTTGTACTTGTATCCAATGGAAGAAATTTGTGAAGGCTCACAAAGCATGTACCCTCTTCAGTATCATTTATTTTTGTTTGCCGCTACGAAAGCTATTTTTCCTTTTACAAAGATAGCCTCTAACTATGCAGTAACACGTTAATTCAAGTCATGGAATCCAAGTGCCGAATTGGTATTATAATTATAATAGGCATGTTGACTATTTTTTTATTTCATGTTACATAAATTACCCCTAAAAAAGAAACATTTGTATTAGAATTATTACGCTAGCATGAAAACTGCCCGAGATATATCACAGTTTGAAATGCACAAAATTGGACTCACCCGAAAACGCTCCATACTAACGGCTACCAAGTTATGACGTCACGCCTTCCTACGTTGTATGCAACGCCTAGGAAATTTGTTCGGCAGCTATATTAAATATTGTGTTTATCAAAATGGTTTCTTTGACAAATTTGCTATAAATTTTGCGGACTAATTAAATGTATTATTTATTTTGACAAATTTTATACTTTTAAAATGGACTTGTCCACCCAACTTTGAAGGGTCATAAAACAAATAATACGCAATATATAAAACCAAGAGGTATACAAGCTACTCCAAAAGTTTGATATGTTTACGATTTTTATTAGTATTTCGTTATTTTATTCATAAGTCAACATCCCTATTTGGGAGGCATCAAGATAATTTGAAGAAATGCATGTAGGCTCGCGTTTCGCAAAGCATACTGTACATTAACTGGCATTATCGTAAAACGGTATGTCTGTAGTGTGCGATAATTGTTTACGTTTGTTATCACTAGAGAGCGGATCTGAAGTAGCTATTATTGTGTTAATATGGATATGACCAGTACAATTTTGTTACTCAAGTAACAAACAATAGGTAAGTAGTTGTTTTTTTGTTGTTTTTTAGTTTTAGTATAATTTAATTAAGAAACGTTACCAGCTTGTTTGTTACCTAAGGAACAAAATGGCTCTGGTCATATCCATATTAATACAATAATAGCTACTTCAGATCCGCTCTCTAGTTATCACTACGAGCAACTACATATTAAATTATTAACTGTTTAATTTAAAACACTTGCTAGGCACAAACTCATTTCGAGTGGTTGTTTGAAATATTGTTTTTAGAGTATTTATCTAAACCATGGGTCTCCAAACTTTTTAGCATAAGGGCCAGACTAACTCCTCCATGAAGTCCCAAGGGCCAGGATCTAGCTAGCTCATCATGTTGGTATACAACATAATATAAATTAAATTACAGTATGTTGTTGGTACGATCCGGCCTGTTTTCGCGGGCCGGATTGTAGGTGCTCGCGAGCTGGAGCTGGCCCGCGGGCCGTAGTTTGGAGACCCCTGATCTAAACTATAGCTCCACCAATTTTAAGCCAAGTAGAGTCTACGTAAGAATCATAAAAATGTAGCAGACAATATTTCTACGAACTACTAAAGATAAATACGTGACAAACTTCAATGCGAACGAAGAACGCATAATTTTGCTTTTGTAGTATACAAGGCAAATCACATACTAACAAAGGTACCTACTTAGATATCTATTCCAATATCTTACATAATATACTTACGTAACTTTGGGTAATCAAAGATTGACCTTAAGGAGACTATAGCCCCCAAGTCGTGCCCACATCTTAATTTTTATTGTTCGATAAGTACATAATCAGTATCAGTAATTCACATGCACAGATTGAAGCTAAGAGTCCTTAGTTTATTTACAAACAATAATCTCAGTAAAATATTGTTCGTTGTAGTAGTAGTAGTAGGCAATAGTGGCGTTGGGTCCATACATGTCGATTCCTATCGGCTTCCCTTTTAGAAATCCTACTCCAGCAATCCACCATACAGTTAAGGGGCGGTAATAGGAAAACATGGTTTACGCGGGCCATATCTTTATATAGAAAACGTAAACTTGTAGCCACCAAAAAAATCATACGACAAGCTAAAGAGTTTACCTAGTTGCTACAAACATTAAATTGCGTATAAACCTCACAGATGATTGTAAAAAAAAAATCAGAATATCATCAAAAGCGCTTGTCGCGGGCCATATTTTTGGCGTAAATAATAGCGTAAACGTATTGAATTCTACATCAAAATACACTTTAACGTACTGTGCAGTTGCTCCAATAACTTTTTTTCAAGAAAGATAATTGTGCTAAAGATAATGATGAAAAAACAACGAAAAACATCGAAAAAGTGCAGAAGTGAGGTTATTTTCCATACTCTTTACACTTAAAGAAAAAGACAGAGACAAATGATTTCGCGTAACGGAGCCTTAAGAGAATTTTTGGCGAAATTATTGGTCCGGCTTACCCATAGACATAGAAAAATTTTCGCTGCGCTCAAGAAGACCAACAAAGCGTGGAAAAGAGAAGTTAAAATCATACGGACACGGTCTATGTAAAAAAGAGACAAAGGATCAAGTGACATGTGCCAACATTTTTTGCAGTAAGAGCCCCTAGCGTCCCGCTTAGCAAATGAGCAATCACAGTTTGTTTAAAATATTTTTTAATCTTAATTACAATTTAAAATAAAGGTATCGTGGAGCTATGGTGTCTTGTACTCTAAGTAATTGTGATGTGACTAAAAGAAACAATCCAAGTAATCACACTTTTCAAAGGTAAATAAGATATTGCCACACATTTCTCTAAAACCAAATTTCGCTACATTTATTCGTTTATCATAAGATACATAGTTTATTAATTTCCTTTGCCATAATATAGTCATATTTTATGAATCTGAGTCATATTTTACGTATCTCATATAAAATGTATTGATTCGTTTTCGGATCACCTGTTTAATGACTTTGTTGTTCTTTGACATTCTATTTCTATGGGCTTACCTTTGCCATATTTTGACTCATCCCCACTGGTAGGCATGCCACTTTTTGCTCTTTTACCACTATTGTACTACTACTACGAACTGTATTTTACTGACTTTATTGTTTGTATGACACCCGCCAATGGGGAAGGCAATTGTCAAAATGGCGCTGCGTACGCTTGTTTCACGAGAACTATGAAAACAAAGGACTTTTACTTTAAGCAAAAAAACGTTTTTTAGCTTTAAAATGATTAAATTCTATTATAGGTTTTAAAATAGGCTTTAAAAATTTTGGCACTTACAAATTTCCAAAAATGTGGACATAGAAAAAATTGATAAATTATTTAAGAATAAAAACGTCTTAATTTGGCTTTCAATTCCAGCAAGCATTTGCATTGTAGAATAGTCTTTTATATCCATTTTGGGTCAATGAGTCTTTTTTGGTAAAAAAAATACAACAAAATAAATACCTATTTTCCCATAGATTTGTTCTGAACGTCTACTGTCTTAGGATCAAGCGTACGCAGCGACATCTACAATTAGCTTTGCGTTGCCAACCCCATTGGTAATGCACCGGGCGCCCAAAAACTGTTGTAATATTTTTATATACCTACACCCTTTATTGAAAATAATAATTCAATAATTAATATATTAGATTATCTATTAGAATTTTCTTGTTTTTATATTATTTTTAGTTGCGGATCACGTCAACAACGTGGATGTTAATGTGACAAGGTTCCTGCGCATTACCAATTGGCGGGGATTTTAAATAAAACTATGGAACATTAACTTCAATCTGTGCATTTTAATTTTCAATACACATGTACTTAGCAAGTAATTTTTTTTATTAAGATGAGGGAGCTACTTTGAGGTCTATAAGGCCCTTAAAACATCAGGGGGTTAAAAAGAGAAATTGTAGTTTCCCAAATCTTGAAACATCAAAATAATTTTATATGTCATAATAAAACAATAAGGATTTCAAAGATTATTCCAATAAAAAACGTTTTTAGCTGATAATATGTTACATCATTCATATTTCATCTTAAATGTTAAGAAAAATTCAAGTCCAATAAAAAGCATAAGCTTATAATAAATATAATTTTTATTACCACAGCGTAATAACAGTGCAGAATGACCACTACCTCCTACCACTGATCTAATTTAACCCACCAGACGGGGTTTTTAAGTTGACAAATCATTAAAATAGGATAGGAGGCACCGAATACATAATATTAAAAAGTTAAGTGAAACATCTACTATACGGTAGTAAGTTTCAATGAAAGCTATAATTGGCGCGACATGGTACTAAAGTGTTTAGCTACCTGAAGCGTACAGAACTTTTGTAGTTATGTAACCATAAATTATAATGTATATTTGTTTATTACACCCGAAACTAAATACAAAGTAATAAAATCCAGAGTACAGTAACCGCGTTTGGTTAACGATGGCAAAAATTATGCAAAGACCATTTTTATGACTTTATTATGACCAATGAATTGTGTAGCGCCGAAATATTAAGTACACCAACGTTTGAAGATGAATAAACGTTTATTCGGTATTTTTATTACTTGACTCTTCATTTTTATGCGTTATTTTTTTCATTATTAAAAGTTTCAAAGGGAAATGTTCTATCCCGGCTTTTCGTGGACAAGTTGTTCTGTAAAATGTATTTTTAAAGAAAAATATAATTAAATGTAAAATTAATTTCCTTGTAAGTGTCTTCACCGGAAAGCAATAATTAAAATAAATCATTTAAAAAATATTTTTGCAGAAGAAATAAAATTACAGAGTTGTCTCGTCTCGTATGTAATGAGAACTTTTTCAAAACCTTTTTCAAAACATGGCAAAATACCAGTATCTACTGACTGTCAAAAAAAGATTACATATAATAAAAACTACGTTTTTACTTTTTACCAACTTTTAAATGTCTAAAAACTTTCTAAAATGATAACATATGAAAAAAAAATTCGCTTTGTCTCCTGTAAGTACTGTGAATCTGTATTATCTATGGTGTGAATGTTGTTTCGACTGCTATTTCTTTGTAAACCCAATTTTCTTTGTTATTGCTGATTTATGTATTATTGTTTATTTATTTATTACCTCAAAAATTGTAAAAAGTGTGTTATAAAGTAAGTATCAAAGTGTAGAAATACATTTATTTTGGAAAAACAAACATAAATAACTTCTTACAGTCCCAAGATTACAATATTACACATGCTTATTTAGACACATTTTTAGACTTTCCGTCAACTTTATTACTATAATTTGTGTCTTTTAGATACAAAGTATTAATTATGGTTATCATATAAAATTATATTTAAAGTCGACGTAAAGCCAAAGCGCCCTTAGAAACTGAAAATTTCCTTTGAAGTAATTTTCTTTTAAAAAATACAATTGTTGTATAGGAGCCCACCTTAAATATTAGTTTTATTCTGTTTTAAGTATTTGTTGTTATAGCGGCAATAGAAATACATCATCTGTGAAAATTTCAACTTTCTAGCTATCATGGTTCATGAGATACAGCCTGGTGACAGAGAGACAGACAGACAGACAGACAGACAGACAGACTGACGGACAGCGAAGTCTTAGTAATAGGGTCCCGTTTTTACCCTTTGGGTACGGAACCCTAAAAATACTTACTTTCGTTTTTCTAGTTGTTAATAAATATTTTGATAACGTTTACCTTTACTGTTCACTTACCTACTGTTAAAATCAGCCATATAAATAGGGCAACATGCTATAAAAAAGAGCTTTTAATTAAAGTCTCCTATATTTATTGTAACTTGATGATTAAAGCCGTTAGCAATTAACTGGTTACCTTAGACAAACAAATTGGCTGTTGTGCTAATTAGGGCCTGTCCTCTTAAAGGAGTTTGTCCTAACGGCCATTAATTAGTACTGTAATTGGCTCAAGTGATCGTCCATAGATTAATTTGATACCTCTGTACTTTTGGTATGTATAGTCTGTGATGTACTGGTGTATGTTCTGCGCATAGAAATAGAATGTCAAAGAACAACAATATCAATAAACAGGTGATCCGAAAACTAATACATACATTTTATATGAGATACGTAAAATATGACTTAGATACATAAAATATGACTATATATGGCAAAGGAAATTAATTAATTACGTTCCATACTGTTTTCTTCGTTGATAAACGCATAAATGTAGCGAAATTTGGTTTTAGAGAAATGTGTTGCAATATCTTATTTACCTGTGAAAAGTGTGATTACTTGGATTGTTTCTTTTTGTTACATCACAATTATTTAGAGCACAAGACACCATGTCTCCACGATACCTTTATTTCAAATTCTAATTAAGATTAACAAATATTTCAAACAAACTGTGATTGCTCCTTTGCTAGGCGGGACGCTAGGGGCTCTTACTGCAAAAAATGTTGGCACATGTCACTTGATCCTTTGTCTCTTTTTTATATAGACCGTGTCCGTATGATGTTAACTTCTCTTTTGCACGCTTTGTTGGTCTTCTTGAGCGCAGCGAAAATTTTTCTATGTCTATGGTTCTGCGCCTTTGTTTGTGTCGCGTAGCGGGTTACTTAAGGAGCAAAACCACAACTTACGTTCACAATATTTATTTATGGCTTGAGCATAGGGTCGTGAGTTAAGGGGCCCGACTGGTATTTACTTGGGCGTGTCCCAACTTATCTTAACGGGGGCCTTCAGGTGGTAGGTGGCCCGACGTGGCGTGGGAGGATGCAGCGGAGGGTGTGAAGCGCGTTGCAAATGGCGACCGAAGAAACCGCCGAGCGGCCAAAGTATGTCGGCCAAAGTTGGTTGGGCCAAAGTTGCAGGGGTCAACTGGGTCAACCTGGGTGAACCTGGGTCCCTGAAATTCCCATCGAACTGCATAAGCTTCACGTTTAGCAGCCGCCGATTGCGATAGCCAATTCACCTAAGCCAAGCCAAGAAAAGTTGGGAGAAGAGAAAGTACGTAGCAGGTGAAGTGGCAATTATCGCAATCAGAGCGGAGTTTACATACATAAAACTAATTAAATTGTGCAGAAAAGCATTATGCTGATTACATACAACATGGTTATATTATAAAAATGAAATTACGTTCAATAAAAATGTAAAATTAATAAAATTAAAATGTGAGGGTATACAAAGGCGAATGATTTGGCAATTTTGATTTGGTCGTTTAAGCTATTTAAAAGATAACGCCGAGATTCTTACACAAAGGAATGTACAATCATCCGCGTGCACTAAATTTTACAAGAAACAATTATTTTAAAACACAAGCTAAAATTACTAACTAATAACTACTACACAATGATGTTCAACACTTACCCTTTCGGGGATTGCACTGAATTTATTTTTAAATAAAGTGACGACACTCTGATCAATATGTGATCTTTCTTTTCTAAGTATTATGAAAAAATGATTTCCAAGGGGCGCGGCGACTTTAAGACGAAATAGGTTCGTGTCGTACGCGGGAGCTCAGAAAGCGGTGTGTGTCAATGACGCAGCAAACCACTGCATCGCGATGTTAGTTGCGCTCACGCATTGTGTGATTCGCAACCACTGCCTTCAGGTCGATACGCGAAACAAAGGTAGGTTAGGGTACCGCTCGCGCAGTGGTAAAACGTTTTTAAATAAATAATACGTATGATCTGCAGTTTAATGTGCATTATTATTTTGATTGTAGTTATTAGTTTAAGTTAGAAATAAGATTCGATCTATTTAGGTATTTAAAAAAACTATTTGTTTTCATCTATTTTATTTTAATAAAAATGTAGATTTTAATCAAAAATTAACCTATAACGTTACAATACCCCCTCGCGCGATCAAGGATTTTATTCCTCTTAATAAAATCCGCACTTAGTAACTAAGTTAATGGTTCGTATTAACACTTTCATTCTTCATCATTCATGCATTTCATACTTCACGCTTTCAAAAGGCAACAATAAACAATATTATAGAATATTGACGCATCCTGACAATATGGTAGGTTCCTGTTACATATGAACTGGTAAACCCATACAAACGCGATTACTTTACATAGATGGTAAACGTGCGAAGTTTTTAGCTTTGTAATGATATATTCAAAAATATTTAAAATGTTCATGTTATAAAAATGTAATGTTCATGTTACAGTTAAAAAAACTAATTTATTTAAAAATATTTACTTATTAAGACCAGCTAGTTTTAAATCTTTTATATGCCATGTTCCCAAATCCTTACCATTCATATCCTCTAAAACGTAAACTAAAGGTGATTTTTTAGCAGTGACACGACATTTTATGAATTTCGGTGCCAACTTCTTGCTAAAATATTTATCTTTGTCACTTAGTACATAGGCTCGTTTCATGACGATATCGCCCACCTGAAATTCGGCTGCTTTACGACGCAAATTGTAATGTGCGGTATTCTTTTCATGAGCATGCCAAAGTTTTGCTTGTACGTCGTCAAAGATACTTGACAAGCAACCTAAGTTATCCGCATAAATATCGCGCGGTAGGAATAAGACCTCATCGCCTAAATCTGTGTCTGTGTAATGAGTACCACAGGTAACGAGCTCTCTGCCGAAAACTAAAAATGAAGGCGTGAAACCAGTTGCTTCATTCACAGCGTTATTAATGGCAAACTGCACCTTGGGTATAAAAATATCCCAGGTTCTGTGGTCATTCTCGACAAAAGTTGATATGCAGGTAATGATCGTTCTATTGTAGCGCTCTACAGTGTTTACTTGCGGTGTATACTTTGGAGAGAAATAAACATTAGGTACGTTATATTTTTGGAAAAAAGCAGTTGTGTCACGGCTAATAAACTGAGTACCATTATCTAGAAAAATTGTTTGTGGAACTCCATGAACAAGAAAAACGTTGTCCTCTAAGATTTTAATAATTACGTCCGAAGTAGCTTTTTTGATAGCGTAAATTAAACAAAATTTTGAAAAAACACACGTCACAACTAAAATGTAGCTGTTCTGTTTACGAGTTGTAGGCAACGGTCCCATAAGGTCAATTGAAATTATTTGCCAAGGGCGTGAACACTGTTTAGGACGACCCATTTCACCTAACGTTTGATGGTTATGTGACTTGTACTCAAGACACTTATCACAAGAGCTAACAAATTTTACGACGTCTTTATGCATGCCCGGCCAAAAATAACGAAGCATAAGGCGATGATATGTTTTAAATATACCTAAATGTCCAGCAGAAGGCTGAGAATGATTTTCCGAAATTACTTTCTCCCGCAACTCGGAAGGAACAACAATTTTCCATGAAAATTCGTCATTAAGGCTACATTTACTTTTAGTCAATCTATATAAAATATCATCTTTAATTAAATAGTTTGGATACTGTTGAGGACTATTCAAACAACCGTTGCGAAGTGTCTTGTACCACTGGTCTTTAGAGTCCAATATGTCGGAAGAACTAATGGCACTAACTGGAAATGCACGCGAAAGAGCGTCGGGAATAACATTATCAACCCCGCGACGATGTTTGATTTCGAAATTAAACGATGATAACCGTACTCCCCATCGAGCTAACCGGCCTGTAGGGTTATTTAGAGTAAGGAACCATTTTAAAGCACTATGATCAGTATATACGGTGAAGGTTTTTCCGTTCTCTAAATAACATCGCCAATGCTCTAAGGCAGTAATCACAGCCAGAGTTTCACGCTCTGTAATGCCGTAATTACGCTCTGAAGGAGCTAACGAACGGCTCATATAAGCAATAGGGTGCTCTTTTCCGTCCCTGGTCTGCGTGAGCATAGCGCCGACGCCATAACTGCTCGCGTCTGTGTGTACCTCGAATGGTTGGTTGTAGTCGGGGCAAGTCAGAACCGGCGCGGAAACCAAACATTCTTTCAGCTTCTGAAAGGAAGCATCAGCTTCAGCAGACCACTTGAAGGGGGGTGCGCCCTTTTTGTTGGAAGTGAGTCTATTTAAGGGACCGGCAATAGTGCTGAAATTGGGGACAAAACGACGGTACCATGTAGCTGTCCCGAGAAACCGTTTGACGTCCTTCCGACAAGTAGGTGTCGGATAGTTTAATATGGCCTCCACCTTCTCGGGATCGGTCCGTAGTCCACGACTATCGACGACATATCCTAAATATTTCAGCTCACTACGAAAGAAGTTACATTTTTCTAAATTTACGGTGAGGTTAGCATTTCTAAGTTTTTCTAAAACCTTTAACAAGAGCGTGACATGAGTTTGGTAGTCATTACTGATGATGATGACGTCATCGATATACGCGAAAACATTTGCGCCAAACTCGCCAAACAGAAGGTCAACTAACCGTTGTTGGGTTGCCGGAGCATTGGTCAAACCAAAGGCGGTTCTTTTAAAACGAAGTGTACCTCTGCCTGGGACGTAAAAAGCTGTCTTATCTCGGTCTTCGGGCGCAATCTCTATCTGCCAGAAAGATTTGGATAAATCGATGCTGCTAAGATAGCGCGCATCACGAAGGTTATCCAAAATCTCAGATATGTACGGTAAGTTATAGGCATCGCGTTTGGTGACTGAGTTTAACTTACGGCTATCTAGACAGAACCTAGGCTGTCCGTTTTTCTTGGTCACGAGCAAAACTGGGGAAGACCAAGCGCTTTCGCAAGGTTCGACTACATCTAGTGCTAGCATTTCATCGACCTGCTCAATCAAAGTTCGCTGTTTTTCCGGTGACATGCGATAGTATCGTTGCCGGATTGGTTGAGCATCGCCGGTATCAATTCTGTGAGTTATTAAGCTAGTTTTACCTAGACCCTTTTGTTCGAAAGAAATTTCTTTAAATTGGTCAATGATATTGTCCGCAATCATTTTTTCCGATTCGCTTAAATTATCATAGCTATGTAATAAAATTTCGGATGAGACGTCCACGGGTGTATTAATAGAATCGATTGAAATGCTTCCTAAATATTTAGGGCATATATTAAATTTACGCCAAAAATCAACGCCTAGTATGAGAGACGTATCAATACCAGGTACAACAACAGCTTCAATAATGTGAAACTGGTTTTCAAAGTGCACAGGTATATTAATTTGGCCAATACTACTTAAAGACTGCCCACCTGCAGCAGTAACTGAAATACAGCGGTCTCTAATCAATTTAAATCCCTGAGACTCTAGAACTAAATGTGAATTGTTGCCTATAATGGTGACTGCGGAACCTGAATCGAGTAAGCCAGTAAAAGAGAGACTGTTAATATTAATGGTGACATAAGGTCTAATATCATTACTAGGTTTATTATGAATTGTGGCAGTTCGGTATGCTTGAAAGAAAACACTTAAAGTTTTAAGCCACTTCTGCCAATCATCTTTATCAAAGTAATTGTGATTTGAACTACCACAATTCAATTCTACTAGTTTTTTGAACTGGATGGTTTACCTAAATTACAGTCAGGACATTGAGGAGTCTTAACATCCTTTCGACCACATTTAAAGCAGTAAATGTTGTCTTTATTTTCTGTACACTGTCTCAAATTATGAGTATCTACACGACATCTAGGACAATAACGAGCTTTAGGAGCTTCGATAGCATGTAAATACTTTTCATTATTTGTTTTAGTATTAATGTTATTAGGATAATTTGTTTTACTATTATTATAAGTGTAGTTATAGTTGGAATTAACTTTAGATTTTGTAAAAGATTGATTTTTATTAAAAGGTGTATTAAAATTTTGCTTATATGTATTTGATTTAAAATGACCACTGTTTTTATTACGATTATCATTGTACGCAAATTCTGGAGCCAGAGTATTAGAAGTCGCTGTACTAGGCTCATGAAAGTTTGCAAGACGTGATTGCACGCTTTCATAATTTCGGCATAAGGCTTGTAAAGACTCGAGTGATTTAATTTCACTAACTGAGGCTAATGTACTAGCATAACAAGGCCTAATGTTATGGAGAATTATTTCCAATTTTTCGTCATCGGACAATGTTTTCGCTAAGCGTGAAAACAAACCAGACATAATTGATAAATAAATTGTTATGTTCTCTGTTTCACCTTGTGTTCTTGCACGGATTTCTGAAAGCAGTCTGTAATCAAAGTCAGACTGATCAAAATCTTGCCTCAGCAGAATAATGAGTTCACCCCAAGAGGAAACTCGACTCTTTACACTCCTGTACCAATGCAAAGCATCACCTGTGAAAATCTCAGTAGCGAATGAAAGCGCTTTAGGTCCCGAAATGTTCCTTGCGTCACAAAATTCCGTTACGCGTTGAATGAACGCCCTGACGCAGGTCTTTCCATCGTACTTTAGTTTACCCAAATCACTAGAACCACCACGATCGCAAGTGACTGAGATGTTCATAGGCAATGCAGGAGTAGATGACTCGCTATTGCTGGCAGAAATTAAAGGATCAACTCCTTTATCCTTAATGGAATTGTAAGTTTCAAAATAATTTTTAAACTGCAAAACGCACGTATCGTATTGAGGCTTGACAGACTCGTCGGCAATTATTCGGTTAATCCGATGATATAGATGATGCAACAGGTTTTGCGTACGTAACAAGGTGTTTTTGTCGGTACCCGAATCTAAATTTGTTTTTATTTTAGTGAGGGTATCACTAACCCCAACTAAATCTACTGCAGCCTCCAATGGACTGTCCAAAATGTCCTCAGAAGGAAATAAGGGTGCTAACTTCGCGATCTGTTTGCGTAGGTCTTGCACAGTAGCACAAGGTGTGGAACCTCTAATGGTCACCTCGTATTCTAGCTCCGACTTTTGCAGAGATAGAAATTTTATTGAAAAAGCCATAATGAAAAAAGAAAAAGAAGAACAAGTAAACGGAACTTCGGTAAACGACGCGAAAGAAAAAAAAACAAAAAAATATCCGTAAGGTAGGGTAAATGTTGAACGTTTACTATCTACTTAAAACTAAAAAAAATAACCACCTAACTCCGTCTGTTACAAAAAAAACTACGGCAACAGAAATAAAAGAAAAAAAGTTACACAAATAAGCAAACACAGATTTGCAAAATAAAAAAAACAAAATACACAGGTTTGCAAAATAAAAAAAAGACAAACACAGAACTAAAAAGAAAAAATAACACAAAAAGGCACACAACACACTAACTACAACTCACTGCGAAAGCAAATACCAGCCCATACCAAAACCAAGTTGAGGCGCCAGTGTCGCGTAGCGGGTTACTTAAGGAGCAAAACCACAACTTACGTTCACAATATTTATTTATGGCTTGAGCATAGGGTCGTGAGTTAAGGGGCCCGACTGGTATTTACTTGGGCGTGTCCCAACTTATCTTAACGGGGGCCTTCAGGTGGTAGGTGGCCCGACGTGGCGTGGGAGGATGCAGCGGAGGGTGTGAAGCGCGTTGCAAATGGCGACCGAAGAAACCGCCGAGCGGCCAAAGTATGTCGGCCAAAGTTGGTTGGGCCAAAGTTGCAGGGGTCAACTGGGTCAACCTGGGTGAACCTGGGTCCCTGAAATTCCCATCGAACTGCATAAGCTTCACGTTTAGCAGCCGCCGATTGCGATAGCCAATTCACCTAAGCCAAGCCAAGAAAAGTTGGGAGAAGAGAAAGTACGTAGCAGGTGAAGTGGCAATTATCGCAATCAGAGCGGAGTTTACATACATAAAACTAATTAAATTGTGCAGAAAAGCATTATGCTGATTACATACAACATGGTTATATTATAAAAATGAAATTACGTTCAATAAAAATGTAAAATTAATAAAATTAAAATGTGAGGGTATACAAAGGCGAATGATTTGGCAATTTTGATTTGGTCGTTTAAGCTATTTAAAAGATAACGCCGAGATTCTTACACAAAGGAATGTACAATCATCCGCGTGCACTAAATTTTACAAGAAACAATTATTTTAAAACACAAGCTAAAATTACTAACTAATAACTACTACACAATGATGTTCAACACTTACCCTTTCGGGGATTGCACTGAATTTATTTTTAAATAAAGTGACGACACTCTGATCAATATGTGATCTTTCTTTTCTAAGTATTATGAAAAAATGATTTCCAAGGGGCGCGGCGACTTTAAGACGAAATAGGTTCGTGTCGTACGCGGGAGCTCAGAAAGCGGTGTGTGTCAATGACGCAGCAAACCACTGCATCGCGATGTTAGTTGCGCTCACGCATTGTGTGATTCGCAACCACTGCCTTCAGGTCGATACGCGAAACAAAGGTAGGTTAGGGTACCGCTCGCGCAGTGGTAAAACGTTTTTAAATAAATAATACGTATGATCTGCAGTTTAATGTGCATTATTATTTTGATTGTAGTTATTAGTTTAAGTTAGAAATAAGATTCGATCTATTTAGGTATTTAAAAAAACTATTTGTTTTCATCTATTTTATTTTAATAAAAATGTAGATTTTAATCAAAAATTAACCTATAACGTTACAATGGCAAAGGAAATTAATTAATTACGTTCCATACTGTTTTCTTCGTTGATAAACGCATAAATGTAGCGAAATTTGGTTTTAGAGAAATGTGTTGCAATATCTTATTTACCTGTGAAAAGTGTGATTACTTGGATTGTTTCTTTTTGTTACATCACAATTATTTAGAGCACAAGACACCATGTCTCCACGATACCTTTATTTCAAATTCTAATTAAGATTAACAAATATTTCAAACAAACTGTGATTGCTCATTTGCTAGGCGGGACGCTAGGGGCTCTTACTGCAAAAAATGTTGGCACATGTCACTTGATCCTTTGTCTCTTTTTTATATAGACCGTGTCCGTATGATGTTAACTTCTCTTTTGCACGCTTTGTTGGTCTTCTTGAGCGCAGCGAAAATTTTTCTATGTCTATGGTTCTGCGCCTTTGTTTTAGGCGCTCAAATTAATGAGAGTTTAAGTTAAGACCGCACTTGGCGGAAGTGCACTGCAGCGGAGCGACGCAACGCGACACGGCCAAATATTCTTTGTATGAAATTGTATGAGATAGAACGCACTAGTTCCGCGTAGTTCCGCATAGTTCCGCTGCCGCGGAACTGTGCGCGCCACGGCGCGACAAAGTTGACCAACTATGCAACTATGTCGAGCGGTGTTGCGTTGCGTTTTTCAAAGTCAAAATGTCTTTATTCAAATTAACTTAATAATGAAGTACTTTTGAATCGTCTATGTTTTCCTACCACCCGTTCCTAACTTTTTTAACTGACAAGAAAAACAAGCGCAAGAAACTTTCTTGTTTGCTTTAAAGCCTTTCTTCTTCCTAGCAGTGACACTATGACCACGTCTACATCAATATCATCCATCGCGTTTAACGGTTGCCGACCGACTAACGGACAAAACTGTCGCGCCGCTGCAGTTTCAGTGCGATATTACGAACTTCATCTATTACTGCCGCGTCGTTCCGCTGCAGTGAAGTTCCGCCTAGTGCGGTCTTACCTTTAGAGTAGTTGTAGTTTTTTTGTTTATATTTTTTGGATCCACAACGGGATAGTGCTTGGCCTTCATCTCACCTGATGTTAAGTGACGATAAAGCTGAATGTGCAAGCGCACTACTCCCGGAGAATCCTCATCACTGAGGATCTGGCTATTTTACCTCTAACTGCCGGAACACGACAATAGGCATGACGAATATTTTTTTTATTATGTTACTTAAATTACCTCCCAAAAAAAGAAACATTGGTAAAATAATTATTTCGCTAGAATGAAAACTGCTCGAGATATTACGGTTTGAAATGCACACAAATTGGACTCACCCAAAAACGCTCCATACTAACGGCTACCTAGTTATGACGTCACGCGTAGGAAGTTTGTATATGCAATGCGTATGAAATTTGTTCGGCAGCTATATTAAATATTGTGTTTATCAAAATGGTTTCTTAGACAAATTTGCTATACATTTTACGGACTGATTAAAGGTATTATATATTTTAATATATTGTATACTTTTTAAATGGACTTTTCCACCCAACTTTGAAGGATCATAAAACAAATAATACGCAATATATAAAACCAAAATGTATACAAACTTCTCTAAAAGTTTAATATTTTAACAATTTTTATTAGTATTTAGTTATTTTATTCATTAGTCGTCATCCCTATTTTAAATTAGTTTTTATGGCGTCAGACTTCGGTAAGATGGTGGGAGCCAGCCAGGCGGACTTGAAACAAACCCTACCACCAACCAAACCGAGTACAAATGTACTACCTTCCTGGGAATCGAACCCGAGAACCCTGCACCTTACACGTGTGGGCGAACCACTAGACCGCAGAGGCAGTTGTAGTGAAATATAAACTAAGGCTATACGAATAATTTTAAACACCTTAAAAATATTACCGAAGTTAGTGAATAATTATCTTACTTAACAGACCAGTTAGTTCTTTGCTTTGAAAGTCTGTGTGCGTACATTTATCTCATTTAAATCATTAATTTATTGTTTTTTTTTTTTCTTTTTAGGGTTCTGTACCCAAAGGATTAAAACGGGACCCTATTACTAAGACTCCGCTGTCTGTCTGTCACCAGGCTGTATCTCATGAACTGTGATAGCTAGACAGTAAAAATTTTCAAAAATGATGTACTTCTGTTGCCGCTACAACAACAAATACTAAAAGTAGAATAAAATAATTATTTAATGGGGGCTCCCATACATCAAACATGATTTTTTTGCCGTTTTTTGCTGGATATTAATAACGACAACAGGTAGACAGTTGAAATTTTCACAGATGCTGTATTTCTGTTGCCGCTATAATAAAAAATACTAAAAACAGAATAAAATAAATATTAAAGGGGGCTCCCATACAACAAACGTGTTTTTTTTGCAATTTTTTGGTACGGAACCCTTCGTGCGCGAGTCCGACTCGCACTTGGCCGGTTTTTTTAATATCGTCAGATTGATGAATACAAAAGCAGCAGAATTAATTGAAGTAGAATGTTAACATTTATTAATGACTCCCTTTTTTCACTAAATAAATAACAAAGGCCCTCAAACCTTAAATTAACGGTCCGTCAACATACCCATTCACTTTGAAATTGAAACCATTATTCTAAGAAAATTTCAGCACTCATTCAGTTGTCAAATATTGACTTTCAGTTTAAAAACGGGGCCATTTTTTCCTCTTTTTCCTTTGTACTCACGCGTTCCCTCTTGCGTAAAATATTTCTACTCGTTTTACAATCGTAATTTTCCTCTGTAAGTACTCAATTGTACTTTTGTTTATAAAATTAACAGTTACATCACTGAATTAAAAATTCAATCGATGTAAAATATGTCATCATCATCATCATCATCATATCAGCCGCACGACACCCACTGCTGGGTATAGGCCTCCCCCAAGGATTTCCACGACGATCGGTCCTGCGCTTCCCACATCCAGTGGCTTCCGGCAACCTTCACCAGATCGTCGGTCCACCTTGTCGGGGGCCTACCCACGGAGCGTCGTCCGGTGCGCGGTCGCCATTCCAGAACCTTTCCGCCCCAACGGCCATCGGTTCTTCTCGCTATGTGTCCAGCAAAATATGTATTAATTACATATTAAAGAAGCTGTGTTTAATAGTTATATTGTCAAATGCCCAATTACTATTTTTACAGTGGCACTTACCATAAGTCGGGGCTTTTTCTACCCAAAGGAAAAAATAAATCTGGTGCTTTAATCCTTTAACATACAACCTAATGTAATGGCGTTACATATCATATTTATTTGTATATTTTTATCAAACATTACCAATACCCAAAGGGCCAAAGTTGTCTGATCGGCATAATGGAAAAGTTATCTTTTCCCTTTTTGTATTACTTTCTTACGAACTTTTCACTCAAGGAGAAAGGATGTTCAGAAATTATTTATGAAGGTTTTTATAATTATAAGGACCCTGATTTTTATGCGTTCAAGTTGTTTCCATTAGCGTTATTGAAATAAAACGTCATTAAATAGAACGCCTTTGGCAGTATTTATTTCTATGAAATTACATTAGAGCCATAAATTAGGTAAGTTCTATAAAATTATAATACTAAAATAATATAGTAGAAAAAAATTGACACGTCACCTGATCATTTTCTCAGTCGGTAAATGAACCCGCGACCCTTAAAAGTCCGGTCCAATACTTTTCCAACTGATTGCGAAGTGAGTGACAAGGTAGCTCAGTTGGAAAAGCACTGGACTGGACTTCCAAAGCTCGCGGGTTCGATTCCCCTCTGAGATAATGATTTGGTGACAAGTCAATTTTTTTCTAGTGTATTATACAACGTGTTAATGAATTAACGCAAAATGAGGAAACCGTTTCTTCGGACCATCAAACTGAACAATTTTTATTACGGGACCAAGTCTGAATCGCGAAAAAAAAATCAGCTGCTTTATACATTTTTATATGTTCGTTATTAATTTTAATCCCATAGTAAAAGTTGTTCAGTTTGATAGTAAACAATAAAAAATAAAATAAAAATGGATCCTCCTGACACAAGTGTTTTTAACAATACTTAAAGGGAGTGTTCCAATAAATATTGTGTAATATTGATTGAATTGTAAGAAATACATTTTTATTTTATTTTTATTTGATGGTCCGAAGAAACGTTTTCTCATTTTGCGTTAATTCATTAACACGTTGTATAAAAATATCATTGTGAATGCTAAAATCTCTAAAAGTGATTGTAGCAAGATAATTTTATCTCTAAAAGTAATAAAATTATCTTAAAAAAATAAGCAATGATAAACCTGTAGCCCTTGTTCATCGTTAATCATAACAATATTTAATAAACCGAACCCAACTGATCCATCGGTGGTAAGCAATAGCTAATCTATATTAATGACCAATCAGCCCGCCAAAGTACCGACTATACGAAATATTAACAAAGTTATCCCCCATAATAGTTGCTCAGATATTCAGCGTGACGACAAGTCCCCTAGGGTCCCGGGGACCTATTACTGGCACCTCCAAATTATTACCATTCCGCCTTAAGATGGCACCCATACCGAAAGATTATTTAATATTGTAATATAAATAACATAATTTTAATTTAAGTTTACGTGGATTTTAAAGACCAATAGTCTGTATTTAGAAGGTATCATATTACATTCCCTACCAAAACTGCTAATAGTTGCCGTTTTTGAAACATTTTTATCTACTTCTAGAAATTATTACAAGGGAATGTTCTAAAAATACCTTCTATAATAGACTATGGGTCTATCTTTTTCCTTAAACAACTTAGATATTAAATGAAAACCTCTGAGGGCGCCATTTTCGGTATTAATTCAAGGATATTAATCTGGTGATACGCAATCGCAACTACCTTAATATTTGGAAGAATGTCGTCCTTCTAATTAAATTTTAGTTTTTAAGATTAATTAGAAGTGGCTGTGACATACGGACAGACAGACAGACAGACAGACAGACAGACAGACAGACAGACAGACAGACAGACAGACAGACAGACAGACAGACAGACAGACAGACAGACATGACGAATCTATAAGGGTTCCGTTTTTTGCCATTTAGGCTACGGAACCCTAAAAAACAACATGTTTTTGCTAACCATTGATTTTTGAAACGTCAAATCTTAGAAAAGCGATAACATAATGTGACCTTGTACTTATATGGTTCACGGTAAAACCGGGTTGCTATAATTTATAACAATGATTGAAAAGTAATGGTAGAGCGTTATTAATTTAAAAACTAACTTTTTAATTATTTGACTTGCGTTTCTCATGAAATCAGAGCTCCGAACTCGCGGCCTCAGGGAGGAATTTCAATTTGGGACGCTCAAGTTTCTTATGTTCGGAAGCGAGCGTTTTTTACGGTCATGTAGTTATCAAAATATAACTTTATAGACTCAAATCATGGCTTATACTACTTTCACGGATTACGAAAATTTGGCATGCTTATTACTTCCATTCAAATATGGTCACTTATTCTCGTATGAAAAAGTTTTTGTATACCTAATGACTAGAGACCGAATTATATGCAAATGCATATTGCATATACACTTACATATTTAACCCCCTTTCAGGGGTAGTTGCATTTTTGGCAAAAAAAATGGATATCATGCATATTTACGCTCGATCTCGTTCATCGTTCAGATGTCTAACATGTCTAAACAATGGCACTCAAATATTAAACGTCTTTTTTATCATTTAATTTTGCATATTTTGGACGTTTTAATGGATTTTCATGCATATTTTAGCAATTTTTTCTTGCATATTTGCATGCATATGGCTGCATTGGGCTTTTTATGTTGCATATAATTTGCGTCTCTACTAATGACCATTGTTAAATCGATCAACACAGAAATCATTGTAAAGAGACTCATGATTTTTTGCACTTCTATTATATTCTGCCGCTGGATAGCTTTCTGAATTCAGCCAAGTCTAGAAAAAACATGAGCATCATGTAAGTTATAGGCAATATACATGAGTCAATTTTGGTCACCTGTGACGGTCGACTTTAGTCACCTAGCAAGTCACTTGAATTGAATCGCAGGTGTCACATCGGTGACAACTGCGCTGTTGTCTATGTCGTTGATGGTGTAAGCTAGGTAACAATATGTAATAATACGTAGTTCCAATTTTGGCCACCGGATCAGATAATTTTTTTCAGTCACCTACGGCCTAGGCCGAATTGCAATTTACACAGTCGAATATCACCATGCGGCAAAAGTCGTACGGTTTTAGTCACTCGTGTAAATACCATATTACGAAATAATCGCCTAACATTAAATTGTTATACCTTACGTAGTGTGTGACAGGTATTACCAAACGTGTTTGGTTTGGCCTCAATTAAATTACAATTTGCGTACATGTGTGACACACGGTGAGTCGACCAATCACATTAGGTATAATCGAACGACCTTGCAGGGTAACGATTAGCGAAACCCCACCCTTAGGGTGTCCCCTAGATGACATAAGTAATATTAGACATGTAGAATAATGGAAATGTTGACTCTGAAACAATGAAGTTGGCGGAAAACTTGAATGCTAAGGAATTGAAACACGAATAGAGGATTGTCTCTATCATTTTTTCTTACAAATTATATACTTATAGATTTATTGACATACAAGTTACCATTGTGTTTTTACAAGTACTTGTATATGAATTAATGAAGAAAATGAAAATGGTACGGAAAGCATAAAAATACGGTGTTATTTCCTAAGAAAATTTAAAAAAACTGAAAATTTACATCCGAATTATCCAGTGTATAGACAACTCAAAATTTAATAAAACTTCTTACTTATTTGATAAGCTTAGAGCCTTTCTCCCACAAAAAAACAACGCATAGCAAAGTCGGTAAAAGAAACACAAAAAGCGAATTCGATTATAAATGAAAATGATATGAAACTAAACGTAAAATTATACTCAACCTGTCGTACTTTCAACGAAATATGTCCTTCCATAGGAAAATGCTTGGAATAAAGGAAAATCAGCATAAAATATACAAATTTAATGTGTGAAAAACAATAATTTTGCAGAGGACGGGATCCGTATTCCGTATTATAATATCCCAGAAAGGTGGCCGAAACGGTCACATGTTGAATTATTTATCGGAAGGACGAGGGAATATTTCTTATTAAATCCATGCAAAATAACAATTTTTCTTTGTAAAAGTAGGATGTTTTATTTGCTTTTTGTACTTTGCTAGCTTTAGTTTTGGACAGGTGTGGGATTTATTTTTTATTTCAACACTTAAGATTAATATTATGTTAGTAAACCAAGTGAACAGTAGGATTTACTAAATTCAAAGTACCTTGTAGCCATAGACTTAATTACTTTTCTTGTAGCAGACTCGGTGCAAAAATCATATGAAATCCCTCAACCATCGAGCAAATCGTAAAAATAGTAAGAAAAAATCAAAGTGAACAATCGATCAAGTATATTCCTTTTGTTTTACAACAAAACCATTGACCTGAATTTTTTTTTCTTGCTAACAGAGGTCGATGAACAAAACGCTCTTTTTCATACAGCACAGTCTAGGCAAGTAGTCAACGACATATACATAACTTACATACACCTCAAACCTATATCTATTCTGTACCTCAAACTGAAAGGGAAGGGACGTAAAACAGACATAATTTTTCTTTGAAATTATTTCTGCTGTCAACTGTTTGAAATCAAAAGCGACAGCGACAGAATAAATGCTAGAAAAGCGTTGCTTTCAAGTGGCCCTTAGATTTAGATTTTATACCATTTTTATGGTTTAATTATTCGAAAACTGATTCGAGACCTATGCTATTCGATTATTCGAATAGAATATAGAAGTTTTGAAAAAAGAAATATATGTAGCTTACTTCCTACTGCTATATGTAGCTAAATACATGCGGAAGTAAGTTACATTATATTTCTTTTTTCAAAATGGTTTGGGACTTCTGCCAAATGATGCCTGATTCAATCAAATACTGAATTTAGAAGTGATATTAAGTATATGAAATTAACACTTCAAAACGTCGTGATTGTCTATATACAGCGAGATCTTACGTTCATTAATCTATTAACATTTAAAAAAACTACTTGGCTATAGACTACGTATTGATGCCACGTAGTGATTTAAAATATTAATAGACTATCTTGAAATTAGTACTTAACGCATCCCATAAGATTTTTTATGTCTTTTTTATATATCAACGCTTTCATATTATGCAAAACTCACTTTCGCGTCAATGTTCATTTTATTTCTGCATATTAAAGGACTTAAAACTGAGGTTTAAAAGTTTAAGTCATTTCCCAATAAAGTTAATGGTACCTATTGCCAAACATTATGTTCGGAGTGACCTACTTAATACGACCTAAAATGTTTTGGAGTTATACAGTACTTTCAGTCCGTTCAGAAAACTTGGTCTTTCATTCGTCCGAAGATTTACTTAAAGAGCCCAAAGGAACCCCAACTGTTCCCGTAATAAAATTCGTTTATTACGCGAAAACTCGCATAAACCGTAATTTATTTCGACGCTCAACTTTCAATACCCAAGAACAATATATTAGCAGGTGCCAACGCGAACTCCCGCAGTGGGTAGTAAATTATTTCAACTTTTCATATTAATTGATTCTATTTGAAATCTTTAATATTGGCACATTAGATCTTTTGGTAAGAAAATTTAAATTTGCGTCCTACAGCGTCATTAGTATACTTAGAATTATTTGTAACAAATATCTTCGTGTGATACTTTGTTTTGCGTATGCTAGCATACAGCCTCTCTCTTTATCTGTCTAATACTCGTACGCCTCTTGTTGTAAATGAGATCACTTTATGCGATGCAACTTCCTTTACCCATCATAATTTTAAGTTAATATTACTCTTATTTTGTTTGTAAATTGTTTTTTCTGTAACATGTGTGAGCTGTCGTAGTCTGTAATCTCATTAAATGAGATTACAGACTACGACAGCTCACACCGCGTAAACAAAAAAGCACCAAAGTTAAAAACGTTTTATACTTTCTGAATTATACCCGACTCGACGTTTTATACCACGTTTAATAAAAATGCTTACTTTAATCAAATTTTGTTTATTGTTACAGGATGAGAGAGTATGTAGAGGAAAATGAGAAAAATGATCCACTCATACACGCCCCCGACAAGAAAAACAACCCTTGGGCTGAAAAAGGGAAATGCATCGTCATGTAATCATAAATTTATAATGTATAAAAATATCACCAAATTCTAAATCATACGAATCAGTTACACGATTATGGATGAACTAAAACGCTTGTCTGGTCCACATCATCCATAAAATATTGGTGTTGCTCAAGACAAACAAAGTATAGCTGAGGAAGTAGGAGTTGGAACGATCAAAGAAGTTTTGGACGAGCTATATAAAAGAAACGATACTGCCAGACAATATAAAGAACATAGCGTTGTAGTACTGCCGATTTCACCGTACATCAAAGTAGAAGCCAAAACTTCGGTTCGGTTTAGTTCATTATGTTATTTTGTTTTTGTTCCAAAGCAAACAAATCTAGTCCTTATAACTCTATAACATTGTAAAGGATTGTACATTTTGACTGTGCGCGAAGCAAGGGAGTATTTATGAATGTTTTGTTAAAAGGTTAAAAATGGTTGTAAATACGTTAAATTTTGTATTTCTAGTAATAGAATGTTCGGACACGAATCTATCGGTAGAGATAACTGGGAAAGTAAATAAATAGTGAGCGCAGTTAAATGTAATAAAAACAATGTAAATTTATATAATTTGGTCAATGTTACAACCGATCTTCAAAGTTTATGTGGTTTTGTTTAAAGTAAACGAAGTGCACCCGTGAAAATTGTTGATAATAATTATATTTTTATTTCATCCAAATAAGTTGAGTGTAATTATGAGAACCCATGCAGTTCCATACAAAGCAAAGCAACTTCCTCTTCCATTTTTGTATGGAGTTGATATGGATTCGTTTGCGAACCATTCGTTATTAGCCAAATCAAATTATGCTATTTCGAGTGGTTCTATTAATATTAGTATGGTTTAAAATGCAATAAAAACTAATTGTAAGAGATAAGCTTTGCCATCTAAAGTTAGAAATAAAAAAGCGTAATAAAAATGTGAAGATTCTTTGAGCTCAAGAATCTTTGTATTTAAACGAATATATAATTAAACTATAGGGTTAAATCGCAAATCACAACTTAACATCTATTTGTCGAGTCACGGAATGTGAGGTATTGTTGAAGGTAAATATTATTGGCAATAAAGAGTAAAGAGAGCTAAGTGTGGGTAAAGAATGGTGGTGTTAAATTAGTTCAGAGTGTAAATTTAAGGTAACTTGAACGATTAAAATGTGAAGTTACATAGTCTTGTTCGAAACCAAAGTAATTGTTAAGATGACTTAGGGTACTTTTTTATGAACACAGGTACATTCCGCAGTGCCATTATCTAGTAATGCTTCTATAAAATATCTCTTAGTGATCTTCTATACTGCAGTTTTTGAATATTTGTATTCCTCTGCTTTATTATCCTGATCTTCTCTATCCATTATTTTAAACGTAGCCGCCTCCTGAAGTACTTTTTCCTATTCTTTTGTTTCTCCCTCACCCGACACTAAACATTATAAGTAAATAAAACAACTATCAATATTAAACCTAGCATTTGATTAGCTTAGTATAATACAAGATTAAAATGAAAAATTTACCTAAGTCATTCAAAGTTTACTTATTAAAGCAAACTATTGTAGTTTCCAAATAAACTTCTTCTAAATTTATATCTAAGAATTCTAGGATTGGAATGCTTTAACTTTTCTTGATTGAAGCGAATTGTTTGGTGAAATGGAACCAGTCAGAGAATTTAATAAAGTTGGGGAAAGTTTAAGACTTCCAGACCTGAGTAGCGCTATTAATCTAACATTCCATTTAAAAGGATTGCCTTAAATCCTAATTTTGATTAAAATAGTAAAAACTAAACTATTGCACTGTAGATAATTATAGAGTAAAATAAAATCTAACTTTAAACTTAAAATTTCTAAATCTTAAAAAATTACCTTCCCCTTACCATATCTAGACTTGAAGTATGGAGAATCATTCTGGCTGTGAATACTTCCAATTTATTTAGATGCTTGTCACATTGTCGTTAGTGTCTAAACATCAATTTATATCGACGATATAATAATTATGCTAATACCGACAATAAATGCAACTTTTCAAACCATGCAGACATCACAAAATCTCTTAGAGCTTTCACCATAGCATCATTTGCGAACATCAAAAGAGGAACTTATGTCAATTCCTTATACGTACTTTTATATGTTATATTATCTTCAATATCTTTATAAAACACGCCATCTTCATCTTTAAATCTCCACTATATTATAGTTTTTTCATCACTTTCTTCTAAACGAATAAGTTTAACATTGTAATCTATCCTTTATTAGAGGTAAAAATAGTATTAAATTAGGAAATTAGTAAATAATCGGTAGAGTACTTATTAAATAAGAAACAAGAATCAAAGTTGTTTGTTAATCTATATGATAAAATTTGCAATTCAGAGAATTAACCTTAGATACTAATAAAATGAAATGTAATTGTTTACTTAAAACTGTAGTCAGTAAAATTAGGGACGTGTTCTCACGATGGCAAAGCTCTTCTCTTAATCTAAAATCTACTTCTTTATGTTTAAGCGATATCAACAATTTTCATCGGTGTTCTTTGCGAGTAATTTTATTTATTATATTTGTTTTAATGATTCCGTTTTTATGCTAAGTTTTATCAAACCAAAGATTCTTGCAAAACCAAGTATTCATATTATAATTATTTCAAAATGGGGATTGGATAAAACAAAGTTTTTAACGTATTTAAAATCTAGCGTTTAGTAGTACCACGTTGTTTTATTCGATCCTTAAGGTTTGCATTAAGATAAGAATAAACTTAAACCGTAATTTTTAATGGATTAATCCAAAATTTAATAACTAGCTAAGGGTGATATTGGAAATGATTTTTTTAGAATCAATTAGGTTAAGGTATCGTATGTTATGATAATTATGTATTCAGTAATCACTGAAATAAATGAAAATCTGTAATATCTGTTGTTTTTGTTGTCTCGCGTTTCTTCAATGAAGTTTAGAAAATAACATTTCCACAAACTAACTACAAAACAAAGGTAAATTATTTAGATCTTAACTTTGTTAATTAAACATGGCTAATTTCAATTTTTTCTTGGAATGATAAGACTATTTCATCGCTACCACAGACTTTAAGGCTGGGTTGCACCATTTGACTTAACCTTAACTTAAACAGATTCCAACTTATCTTTTTTTCTTATACACAACGGGATAGTGCTTGGCCTTCATCTCACCTGATGTTAAATGACGATAAGGCCGAAGGTGGAAGCGCACTACACCCGGAATACTGGCTATCTTACCTCTAACTGCCGGAACACAACAATTTTTAAATTGTTATTATGGCGTCAGACTTAGGTAAGATGGTGGTAGCTAGCCAGGCGGACTTGAAATAAGCCCTACCACAAACCAACAAATTGTACCCCCCCTGGGAATCGAACCCGGGACCTCTGCATCTTACACGGGTGGGCGAACCACTAGACCATAGAGGCGGTTAAATCTGATTTGGTGACAGCGTCGCTGTGGTCTATGGCATAACCTAGGTAACAATATGTAATAACAACACCTTAGTTCCACCTTTGACCACTGGCTCAGATAAGCTTGTCTCGTGTACTGTCAAAGTTAAATAAAAATGGTGCAACCGAGCCTAAGTGTATACTTAGGCTCAGTGTATACTTACCTGTAATCTGTATAGATTACAGATACAAATATCATAAAAAGGTTAAATAATTATTTGAGGTCCAATATTGCAGATTTTTTGCAAGGGTAAGGTATAATTAAATTACAACTTTTTCGTTAGTTCATTCACTGGAAGTGCCAGGTTCGAATCCTGTTCTTTTAATCTTGCATAATCTACATGGAAAACTGAGCTTAATGAATTCAAATATTTAAGGTTTGGCAGTTCTAAAGCACATATGAAAGTCAAGGAAGCTATGCCATCGGTTCGGAAAGCTACGCCAGGAGATCTTGCGAGAAAAAAATTAATAAATTAAAGATAAAGATAATTTATTTGCATAAAATATGGTACATTGAGATCTTAATGTCCTAAATATAGTTTCACATATTTTGCCAAATGTAATGGCGTGCAAATGTATGTTCATTAGATTATTTCGTATAAAAAATATTTTCTAGAAAAAACGGTAAAATATAATTAATCTATAAAATGTCAAAAAGGTTATATAAATAAATTGAATTTAGGTATTTTAATATTGTCAAGTTTTATCATTTAAAAATTCATTGATAGTATAAAAACATTTATCCATTAGCCATTTCGTCAGTTTAATTTTAAACATGTTAAAGTTTTGTTCACGAATGGATTTTGGTATCTTATTGTATTGTATAGTCATAAAATAACAATTTTTATAATATAGTTTCGAGTTTGAAGCAGGCACTAATAATTTTGTAGAATTCTGGACACATACTTTTTGTATTCCTTTGCCTTTTTAAATATCTCTGGATGCTTTTTAGGGTTCCGTACCAAAATGGTAAAAAAGGAACCCTTATGGTGAGACTCAGTCTGTCTGTCTGTCACAGCTGGATATCTCGAGAACTACTAATGGTATCAACTTGAAATTTGGAATAGTTTAAGATGACATTTGCCCAACTATTTTGCAAATAAGAAATAAATAAAAAAATAATTTTTTTTTTAAAGCAGGGCCTGAAAAGGGGTCTTAAAAATTTGAAGTGGAGCTACTAGGGCATGTGGGGTATCATATGAAAGAGCGCCGTTTGCACGTTTTTAATCATTTTTTCTTTTTTTTCTAGACCGCATAGTTTTTGACTTATGATGAAAAATGTAAAAAAAATGACCGTTCCCCCCCCCCTTATCTCCGAAGTTTGCAAAGAGAAAAATCTGAAATAATTCTATGCGATAGCAGTTTATATAAAGATTACAGGAAAAATAAAATGATGTCTCAATATGGCACACTTTTTTAGAAATTATCAAATTTCTAAAAAAGTTTACATTAGTTCCACTATCGGTCAAGAGATGGCGCTGACCTAAAACTGCAATACTAATTTTATTATTCTACTCTGCAGTGTGGTTTAATGGTGCAATTATGATGGTACGGAACCCTCGGTGCGCGAGTCCGACTCGCTCTTGACCGGTTTTTTTTACAAATAGCCCAAATGTTTTATATCCATGTTATAAAGTAGGAAATCCAAAAGTGAATCAAGCATTTAAAGTGAGGAAACAATAGTTATTTGTTATACAAGAGAGCAAAATCATTTTTTGCTGCGAGTGCTGACTTTTAAATCACGAACTAGCGAAGTAGTCTAGAATTGAATCACGAGCGTAGCGAGTGATTCTAATATAGACTACTGAGCACAGTGAGTGATTTAAAGGCACGAGACATCAAAAAATTTGCTCTCGTGTTAAACATACAACTTTTCACCTCTACCAGCGAGAAAAGGTGTTAGAAATTAAAAAAGCACTTTGCCTCAAGCTCGCAGCAAAAGTCGATTTTGCTGCGAGTTTTTACGCGCCAAAAGCACCCTTTTCGTGCTGGAGAGGTGAAAATGTAAATACGACGACAGTTAGCTGATGACAAATCAATGAAAAAAACCTATGCAAATAAGACCTCAATGAAATTTCAATTCATATTGTGTATTCAGGTTTTATTTCTCATCATGTACTCGTACGTTTTCCATAACACAGAGGATTATCCTTTCTTTGTTATTTGTACAAATATGACGTAATCTATTATTTAAACCAGACATTGTTCCACAGCTCGCCAAATTGAATTTCCCGGAACGAGCGGGAGATATTGAACGGAATAATATTTGCGACTTAATATCTAGCTGGGATGCGGATCAATCAATTAGTTTGTGACATTTAGTGCCCATAAAAACGATTAACTTAATTTATAATATAGAGGTCCTATTTAAAAGGGATTTATCAGTACCCGAAATTGACAGGGAATCGAAAAACAGAAGATTTTAACAGACGTTAGCTATTAAAAGTCAATTAAAAGAGACGACCAATGCCCCCTGTGCCAGCTATCAAAGAAATTAATTTTGCGAAGAATGTAATTATTTAAAAAAAAAACTCCACACGAAATCCAATGATTAGGTTTTTGCTTCTTGTATAAACGCCGTATGTTTTTCTTGTATCAATCATACGCCGAACCAATTTTGCTAAGGAGCTTTAGTTGAATTTTAGCAAATTGCGAACTCACTCTAATTCCCTGGCTTCAGGTAATTTGCGCCAATTCAATTTCGGTTCATAGTAATGTATATTACCTCTGTATTATTCAAAATTTAATGTAACGAACGCGAAAATGAGTGTAACTTGTTTGGCATTTAAGCAAAATTGGGGTGTGTAAGTGTGTATTACTGTTAGTTATCTGATAGGGAAATGGAAAATTTATATTATTACATCAAAAGATGATACTTACGTTTATTCGGTGATAGTTGCTGTATGTACCAGTGCGGAAATGATCGTCGTGGAGATCCTTGTGCAAAGATGCTACTAAAGAGATGATGTGAAGAAAAAAATTAATTCTTTAAGAACTAACTATAGGAAGGAGCTCAAGAATCACCTCCAGTCGAAGAAATCTGGATCTAGTGCAGACGATATATACCAATATACTTTATGGTATTATAATGAAATGTTTTTTTACAAGAATGCGCATAATATGCGTACTAGTAGTATCCATACTAGGCTGTGAATCATACTGTGATTCACAGCCTAGTATGGATACTCTACGACAGAATACTCAACTTGGTTCCATTCAGGACCATAATTATACACAGGTAAATTTTTAATTGTTTTATTAAATAATATAAAATATATAAATTATTTATTTTTATTTATAAATCTTTATTATACAAACTAGCAGCCGCCCGCGACTTCGTTTGCGTGGAAAGGTTTTTTGCTATCCCTCGAGAACAATACTTTTTTTCGGGATGAAAGGTACCCTATGTCCTTTTCTGTACCCCTGACAACGTGTATGCAAAATTTCATGATGATCGGTTCAGTAGTTAAGACGTGAAGGCGTAACAAACAAACAAATAAACAAACAAACGGACTTTCGCATTTATAATATTAGTAAGGATACATAAAGTAAGGTACAAATGGCGGAATAGTCAAGCTAAACATCTTAGAGAAAACCTAATGAATATGATAGCTGGGGTTTGTCTTGTGCACAGTTTGTTTTGTGCCTCAGATTTAAAGAAAATGGAACCAATGCAACAAATCTTTGCTAAAAGCGGTATTGCTGCCATTATCATGGAAGGACAACTAAGACTTTTACACCGCCATTCGCTTAAAATTAATGTACTATGGGCAACAGCGTCGCTTAACCAGTTTGCAACGAAATTCGTGTGCGCGCGTATCGCCCGTGCACGAACTAAACGTATGTGACAGCGGGTGCGGCGTGCAAGCGATTTTAACCATAGCAGTGATTAAGCGACGCTGTTGCCCATGGTACCATCGGTTATGATACCTCCAACACATAGCAAAAGGAGGAGGTCTCCACAGGAGAATATTAGTTATCAACAGCAAAGCGATCACTCATATTATGATATCATTGCCTATATAAAGTTAAAATAAATAAAATTAAGCTAATAAATTTAATAGAAAAATTATAGAAAAATTGCATTGTGAATGCCTATAGTACTAAAATTTCAAAATTCTAAAATTAGTTAATTAGTTTGTTTTCTTTACCTTCATTAAATGCTTTAATACGTGTATTATCACATCACAGGTATCCATAATTATTAAGGAAAGACTTTGTGGGGATATAGCACTATAAAACTTTAAATGTTCCAAAGTATATCTAGTCGCTAGATATAGTAATGTTATTGAAAGCCGTTAAGAAGGTTTGCGTCTCACATATTTGGATTTTTTTTACTCAATCAACGGTGTCACCAAGCTAAATAGTAGCTCTTGAAATTTAGCGAAGTCCAATCTTACGTAATTTTTGGAGGCGTCTTTCTCAGATAACATTCACCCACTGATTCTCCCAAGCCTTTCCCTTGGCTGTGCTATCCGTTCGTGTAAGTATTTCGGCCTTTGCTTGTATCAATCTTTCGACCAGCAACGTTTCTACGTTTAGCCACAAGTAGCACCACTATAGCAGCAGCCAAGAACCTTATATTCATATATAGAATATGAATATAAGGTTCTTGGCTGCAGCTCAATCTTGTTTTGACATCTTGCTGATGAGCACTCAAAATAGGTGTAGGTCACGACGGATCAATTAATACTAAAAAAATCTTGTGCAATTTATATTAATGAGCCAGAGAATTAATCGTTTAGGTTCAAAGACATTTCAATCTTACTGTGCGTGCAATGAATGTATTGTACAATGTTATTGTAGATCTAGGGGCCACCTAAGAATAATAAATACTTAATTGAGAAATGATTATGCAAAAAATAGTTTTGCATGATTAATCCACGGGATGAACGGAAATTTTTAACAGTGTAAACAATGTAAAGGTACAACACTGTATCAAATAACTAAACAAACATATTATTGGGGACAAATTAAATTTGAACCCCGGCTTTGTTGTAGTTTGGGTCATTTGCTAATCCCTTGAATACCCAAACTCGCCTTTACACCGGTTCGCGAACACGGTTATGCCCGTCGTTATCCGGTTTTACTATATCCAACCTGGTTTCACCTCGTATTGTGTATTCAGCGGTTACTTTAAAAGATTTTTCCTTTGTTTATGTGAATGCTGTGCTAAATAAAGGAATCAGTGATAATCAACTCAAGATTGTGTTTGAGATTTTTAAAATTTCCTGTCCTGGGTTGGGTAGCAGGAACTCAGAACCAATATGTGTGAAGTTCTGATAATCAGCTTAACGTTAAGTCTTTTAATTTCGCTGTTAAAAGTAGGTACGTTAGATTAATAACAAACTTGGCTGCACTATGAAAGATGATGGATTTCACAGGATGTTTCATACTGATAATTTGCAAAAAATAATATTTCAGCATATAACAAATTGGTAGCAAGACTAATAAATTTACGTCACGATTCCTAGTCCGATAGAGAAGGTACCTAAACAAAAAAAAACAAATATTGACCTAATTTAATAACACGTTCAAAAGGACGGCCAAAGTAAACCTAAACTCCAAATTAATAAAGAGCAGAACAGTTTAAATGAAACACACGGGCGAGTTTCATTTAAAATTCCATCCTACGTGTCAGTACATAAATATTCCGTGGAGTCAAAAGTTTGTCTTCACGTACACTAACCACCTTTGTGCGTTGTGCTTTTGAACTTTTGACCTTTATGGCAATGTGATAAAGTCCAAAATGACCGTTTGAGGTATCTCCTGGTCTCACGGGAGAGTCCCGATATCGTAGGATTATTCATGAGCTACCTGTGAAGTGTGCAAATGATCATGAAATATAAAGTTCGTTAAAAACACACCATGACAACGGATTTGTTAGATATACTCTTGGCTTCTCTTCTACTTGTTGAGAGGTTATACTAGATCAGACATTTTTAATCTCCCCACTGCTCTAGCAAGGCCTTCCATATGAGTAAATATATGAGAGACAAGCAGTGCCGGATTAAGACTACTTGGTGCCCTTAGCAATCCATGCCTGTGGGCCTCCTATACATATAGGATTGCCAACTACGTAGGGGAGGATGCCTGTCTAGAATATGCACAAAATATCTGACTTTTTAGAAAAATGCCAGTCTGCGCGTTTTTTGTCAGTTTCATCCACTTTCTTATAGTAAGAAAAAAGGCCCCGCAGCACGATTTTTTGTCAGTTTCTTTCACTAATATTGTATTCTTGTCTTGCCTGTCTATAGTTAAAAAAGTAATATCGTCTATAGTTAAAAGTAGCTCGCAAAAATAGACTCCAACCCTATGCTGGAGGAATAAAAGGAAAAAAAACACCCAAAATCCTCATCACTGAGGAACTGAGGATATTTTACCTCTAACTGCTAGAACAAAACAATTTTTAAATTGTTGTTATGGCGTCAGACTTAAGTAAGATGGTGGTAGCCAGCCAGGCGGACTTGAAAATGAGCCCTACCACCAACCAAATCGAGTACAAATTGTACGTCCCTCCTGGGAATCGGACCCGAGACCACTGTATCACAAAGTAAGTAGTGGCGGCGCTCCGCCAGACAGAGAGCCCACTCAGAACAAAGCGCCATTTCGCACGCACATATTGACATTACGAGTTTACAGAGATTCTCAGGCAGTTTTAAACAGTGCTCAGTCGTGACTGTCGCGAGCGCTAGCGCGGGCGTTTGTCTCGTATTTACGTAAGTTGCAGCGAATTTGTAGTCAAGTGTTTGTGTTAACAAAATGAATAATCGTTGTTATTATGCTTACAGTGTGTTTGGTTGCTTAAACACAACAAAAAACAGGCTTAGCTTAGGTACTCGTTCTTCAAATTTCCAAACGATATAGAAAGGTAAGTAAGTAAAACTTGGTTTTCTTGAGTTTGTAGGCATCGGTAAATACTTTTTGGAACTAGCTTGTAAGTAACGACCATTTGGTCGTTGGGGTGGGTTTTCGAACACTTATAGGAAGATAAAGTGTTAAGGGACACATGAGGCGTCGGAGACTCAGACCAGCTCCCCGAAGCACTGGCTTACTGAGTAGAAAATGATCACCCGACCAATCATTCATTTCATAAGTTACCTACCTACATATTCAAACAACAAGTAGGTACTTAGCAGCAGAAATTTGTTTTTCTTTAACTTATCGTAAGCTGGAAAAGCACAAAGTACCTACCTACGTAACGGTGCGGCGGTGAGTGGTAATGGTAACTACGTACCTACTTTGTGTAAAACGCCAGTGTTAGGTACCTACAGTAGTCTAAGTATTTCTCTTTGTCGGCGTGCAGGCGGCGTCAAATACTAATTACTAGGTACCTACTTACATTTTAGAGACATCAGTCATTAAATAATTATTTAAAGCCCAAATAACATTTTACTTGCAATACCTTACTAAAGGTTTTTTAACACACGCACGGCAGGGTGCCAGCCAAGTTGGGGACCCTGGAATCCCCACGTCTCCCATCAAAGTACCTACTCGTCAAGACGAATCAAACGAGCCCAAAGTCGATGAGTTTGTATAGTTTTATTACAGAATTCCTGTGGCCTTTTTCTGTCTCCATCATCAGACCCTGGAAACCATCTCCCATCAGAGTACTAGTCAAGACAAATCAAACGAGCCCAAACTCGATGGGGTTGCATAGTTTCAATACCGAGTTCCTTTGGCCTTCTTCCGGCTTCATTATCAGACCCTTGACCTCGTCTCCCATCAGACTACCTGTCAAGACGATTCTAACGAGCCCAATCTCGATAGGGTTGTATGGTTTTATTTCAGAGTTGCTGTGGCTTTCCGTCGGTTCCATCATCAGATCAGCTCAATGATACCATAATAGTATATACTTTCCCAGTTCTGATCTTTGTGCAAAATTTCAAGTCTCTAGCTCATCGGGAAGCTAGTATAAAATCTTTTGCTTTTGCGAACAAAAAAATACAGAAACAAACGAAGAAAGCAATAGTAGTTTGTTACACAAGGGATGTAAGTGAGCTATTACATAACAAGATCCAATTTGGCGCCCGTGCGAGCGCAGCTCGCAAAGGGCGCTAATGGATCGAGTGCACCCGAGATATTTAGACGCCCGAGCGAGCGTAGCGAGCGAGGGCGAATATAGTTCGAGGGTGTAATAGCTACTTACAACCGAGGTAAGCATACTATTTTACATCATTCATGCGAGGTAATAAAAATAAAAACAAAAACATTAAAACAAAAATAAAAATAAAACGTTAAAGGGTTATTTCATTGAAAACTCGTGGGGTTGATCAGACCATTAAACTGAACAACTTTCATTATGGGACCAACCTCGAAATCACGAAAAAAAATCAGCTGTTTTTGCATTGCAGAATTTTGCATACCTAGCTTGAACTGAAATTAAATGCCGCCATTATCATTGTTTTTTTTTCAGCCAAAAGTTTCGTCAGTTTATAATAAAAGAAAAGAGATTGGCTCACTAAGGAGTTTTAAATGCTTGAATTGTAAAGTAACTTTACAGTTAAAGCATTCACCATCCTTGAATTGTAAAGTGATTTGAAAATGGAACGTTCTATCTAAACAATGCACTGTGTTGCACATGCCAACTTACACAGCCTCATACTATATAAGTTAATCCTAGTTACCGAGCAAGTATGATGTAAACTAATTAAAACGTGTTAAAAGACACTTTCTTGTTTTAAAAATAGTAAAGAATATTCTAATTATTTTACATTTTGAGATACCAAGGGCCTCCCTCACTCATTCAGAATTAATATAGTAGCAACCCTAGTGAGTCCGGCAACTTTAGGTAACAATTTTCGCGGAAGGCGGGAGTGGTCCTTCTGTAAATTCTATATTTTGTGACTGTATCTTACACGGGTTTGGTTGGTGGCATTGGTGGTAGGGCTTATTTTCAAATCCGCCTGACTAGACCAAAGAGGTGGTCAAAACTTCCAAGTTCAACAAAAGTCTCTTGTGATGTGGTGTCCATTGTAATGTTATTACACGACTGCCCAAAGCAAAAAGAGTGTATATGTGTTCAGGGTTCATGTATGTGGGTATGTGAGTTTCTTTATTCCACCATAACTTCTAAATGCCTGAACTGATTTGGATAAATGGATACCCCATTTATCCAAATCAGTTAGAGTCCTTATAGCATCCCGAGTGACACTGGCTATATTTTTTTTAGAAAAAAATAATATGGCGACTCTGCGACGCCATTTTTAAAATGTGAAAAAATGTGATAAATGTGATAAATGATATGGACATCAAATGAAAGGCCTTGATGAGCACATTCCAGAACTATATAATATGTCACTAAAATGTGTGAAATAAAAATAAATAAATTTAAAAAATATTAAATAACGACTGCCCTGCCAAAAACGAACTAAAAAGTTAAACAACAAGTATCATTGCCGTCGGGGGACCTCTTTCATTAAAAATTGTTCCATAATAAGGTCCCCCGACTGCAATGACACTTGTTGTTTAACTTTTTAGTTCGTTTTTGGCAGGGCAGTCGTGTTTTAATATTATTTTATTTTTATTTGTGTAGACAATACTTTCCCACCGTCCTGATAGTGCACAAGAGAATCTTCAATATTACATTCAGATGATTTAAAAAGAAAAACTTTAAAAAATAAAATAAAAAAATAAAAAGAAATAAAAGGTTTGATTATATTTTCATTGACTCAATCATACTACGACTTGCGTATTTTATCACCTCCTTGCACGTAGTAACGTCACGAACCTTTCCTCAACGACTTCAAATACACTAAAATAAAATAAACACGCCCAGAGACATCTTAAACGTGGTTCCGTAGTTTAAGCAATACTTGCTCTATATCAAATTACAAAATAAAAGATCCTTCTTGGCACGCCCCTTACGCCGGCCGAATACCAAGTATGTACCCCCGAATTGGGTTTACTACTTGGGATCGAAATACTTTTCTGCGAATATTGTACCATCGATGACTTTGAATCGAAGTTTTGTTATTGCAATTCCGTGTATATGCGACGGGTTTAAATACGAAGCTTGTTTTCCGTTGTGTAAATAATTGAGGTAAGTTAAGTTGTCAGTTCACATATGTTTTGTAATATTGTTGCAATAAATCAACACCATGTAGTTAAAAAAAATATAACATGTCATTAAAAATATCAATAATAATGGTTGGGCTGCATTAGCCGTAGAATGTGATTAAAAATACAATTACAGAAATATTGACTAAAATATTGTTTTTTAAGATGCACAAACGCCTAACACAACTATTCGCATAATCAAGAAAATAAGTCACCAATGTATCAAAATTCGCAAAATGGTATTTCGCTCTCAAGTAAAGAACCCTCCCGAATTGGGACTAATAAATAAATAGGGTTGTCTGCTGTCGCGGTAGATTGGATCGCACGCTTTGGAGCCCCTGAGGAGGTTACGGTCTTGATTGAGTCGTTGCGTTCTTTTCAGGACGTATAATTTGTTTAACCGTTTTGTAAATAGGTGTTTACGTAATTTTGACGCTGAGAATAGAAAATACTATTTTTTTTTTAGACAAATCACTACTATTAGCTTACCCACTTATTGTTGTACACAGGTGGTAAGTAATTTTCCAACTGTCGAAATAAAAATAACAATAGGTATCTTTCAATATTTCTGATTTCTCAAATAATAAAATAATAAGCTCTTTATCGTTCACATTTTTTTTCAATTCTTAAAACCCAATCAGCAGTGGTAAAAATCGTTTGTTATAAAATTCTCAAATAAAATTAATGTAATGACTTCCCCAAACAATCTGTATACATTCTGCATTATCTATTGACAAATCTAGAGCACCAGTGTTTCACGATGACAGTCAAAGGCTACAATTGGCGACACTCCAAACGAGTGTACCATCGACGCCGAGCAACGATAGACGACAAAAATATGGCGATGCCTAAACCTGGTGACAGTTGTCGACCTGCGTCGCGAAATGGACGGGATTTTTTTTAAACCTTTTATATGATTTTTTCACCTGCAGGGGTTGAAGCGATAAAATTTCGTTTCGATATTCATAGGACCGTCTAACGCAATCAAAGTGGATTAAAAATGCAATATGAGGAATTTTTATTGGATATGAATTATAATGAGTTTTGTAAATGGTTAATATTTATGAGATTTCAGAGAAAATAGAAAATTGACGAGCTGTAAAATGTGCGTGTATTTTTATATATTTTTTCTGCAAACTTTTCTTCAATTATTTGATCAAACGTTAAAGAGAATTACGATCTGAAACTTAACCCGGCGAGCATGAGGTGAAATAAAGTTACATGAAACATGAGGCACCTGCATGTAACTAACACCACTGCATCTCCACATTCAACAGGAGGCAGCCAAAACAGCGTTAAGACTAAAACAACTGGGATCTCTAAAATTCGAGAGGGTAAAACATCTCAGTGGACTACTGGAGGACTGGCTGAACACCCCTCTTATCGAAGCAGTATGCGACAAAGTTAAAGCAAGCTTCATTTTTGACAAAAATACAGAATACACCTGATAGACGACATCAGCTTCAAGAAAAGACACAAGGCTATCCTGATTTACACCGATCTGACCTCATCGGGCACAGGGTCGGGTGTTTTCTCAGAGGACCTCAACATACAAATTGCATCCCCCTTAAGCTCATACAACACGGTCTTTCAGGCCGAGTGCGTGGGCATAATAATGGCGGCTCGGGCAATCGAAACATGGGAGGTAAAAGACCGCGACATCTTAATTCTCTCTGACAGCAAATCCGTTCTACAGGCTCTCCAGGGCAGTCGCATCACATCGAGCCTTTGGAGTGTCACCACGCCTTAAATACAGTAAATGCTCTTAATAATATTACTATCCAATGGATCAAAGGTCACAGTGGATCACGGTGAAACGATGCAGCCGACGAACTGGCTAGACGCGCATCTGGTTCGACGCCTGTTGGCCTAGAGCCGATCGCGCCTACCCCGACAAGCTGGTTTGTAAGTAAGATTCATGAACGAACCATAGAATGACACCAACAGAATTGGAGCTCGCTGCTGCGGACTCGTGCAGACAAGCGAAACTCGCACTACCGCGCGTGGACGCTCGTCTATCCAGGGCTACAACTGTGCAGACCGCAACTTCGCCTGGTAACAGGTGCTGTTACTGATCATGGACAATTTAACAGACATCCTTTTAACTTAGGTGTCACGGACAGTCCCCTATGCAGAGGATGCATGGAGGAAGAAGAAACAGCCGCCCTTGTTCTGCTGGAATGCAGAGGGGTGGCCCCTTACCGGGCGAGATACCTCGGCTCGCCGGGCAGCGTCCAGGAAGCGATCACGAATGTGAAAGCCTTTGGAGTGTTCCTGGCTGAGCTGGGCTGGCTTGAGTGATCCGGCCGCACATCCTCTGACGCAAAATAGGTGTAATAGACGTCGAGTTGCGGAAACCGCCTGCATTGAAAAGAAAAAGAAGATACATGAGGCAGGGTGTGACATACCTTTAAGTTAAATGTACTACAATTTAGTTCTTATTGTTATTTTATAAAACTTATTGGTTTTATTTTGTAAAATAATGTTTTTAATATAAAATTTAATAAAACAAGTTCAGAATTATTCAATTATTATTATTAATTCTAGTTTTTCATAAATGATAGTAACGAATTTATAGCCATACAAAAATTATAATTAAACAAAAAATCTTTATTCTTTGAAATTTAAATAACTTAAAATTAAGAGATAATGAGATCCTCTGCTTAAAAAAATATATTTATAATGATTTTTTTAATACAGTTGCTCATAAAGTGGCGTATTGCAGGGACGTATAGCGTTCGGGATGTGGGCTATTACACACTCGAGCTTTTTCTTTACCTTTTCCGAACTTGTGCGTTTTCTTTCCCAACTGTCAAAATAATGTCTATTAAAAAGAAAAAACCAACCACAAAGTTTTTACTAAAAAAAATCATTGAAGTTTTTATGATTCATGCAAATATTTCTAAAAAGAAGCTACTAATTTGTTTCAATATCAGATTTAAAAGTAATTTTAATTAAAATTTAAACATTAAATTAATATTAGTATCGGCCAAATTAAATTTATTAATATAAAAAAGTTGGCTGTATGACGTGCACTGCCATAGTCTCTGCTTATAGGAGTTTGCGCGAGTAAGTAAAAAGAAAAAGATGGACCTTAATTTTTAATTTTCTATAAAATAAATCTACTGAAGACTTGGCTGTATGGGCAAAGTTCCCTTTGCCTACCCAGAATGGGTGAAGAAAACAACAAAAATCTCTGCTTATATTCTTTTACGGTTGGCGCCATTTTCCAAAAAAAATCTTTACGAGTTTAGTTGTTTGTTGCACAAATTGAGTAATTTCGACGATATTTTATTTGAATTAACACCACCGGAACTCAGTATAATTGCACAAAATGCTTCAGAGAACATTTTACCGGAAAAGTCAAAAAGTCGCTACATATCTACATACGACGACAATTCCCCAGTTAGTTACCCTTAACCAGGCTATGGGTTGAACGTCTCCCACATCGATTTTTGAAGGTTTTTACCAGGTTTTGGTAAAGTATCTACCACAAACTGTCAAAAACGCCAAAATAGAAATATAACCTATGGTCACACAAAAAAAAATTTTGGAACGGAACGCAAATGTCACTTTTACGGCCATTTTTTCTATAGTCGCCCGTGAAACCGTTGTTTTTATGAAAAGTGCAACCAATTTTATTTCTAATGGCGAACCGGAGAAAGGTAAGTCGTGCAATTTTTTGATATGTTGTAGTATTTGAGTTTTTCTAGTGATATGTGCATAATTTATACCATGATAATAACACAATATCATAATAATAACAAAAAAACATGTGGGAATCATATGACCTTAGCCTGTCAAGACCTAATTATTGTGGGAGTTATATGTCCATTGCCCGGTAAAATTAAATCTTTATTTTGTACTAGCTTTTTGCCGCGGGTTTCATTTTTGCATTACAAGTAAAGAAGAAATTAAGTTTTATTTTGTAGAAATATAAATTGTGGGTAGTGGTAAACTTTTGCCGTCGTTGATTTGTCGGTCAGTATTTACCTACTTGAGACCGGCAATGGAATTATGTTTTCCCACATGTCTTTTTTAAGGTTTTTAGGTAAATGTCTAAATATAATTGATGAAAACTCAAACTAAACGTTATTACTCATATAAATCTATAAAAAAATCAACATTACTACAGGATTTGTCCGAGGCCTGGTTAAGGGTTAAAAAACTGTACCAATTTCAATGTATATGTGATTTATAACTTTCATAAGAAATAAATGATTAGTTAGTTGAGTTTATTGTGTTTTTATTATTTTATTAAATTGCTTAATTTTTTCGCAACTGTATTAAAAATAGTTGTTCAGTACACGTGCGGAACCGTCATTGCAACTTGTTCCGACTGTCAACCCTCACCTTTGGCTGCGCCTCGGCTCGGGTAGACATTTGTCGGAACTCTTTGCAATGACAGGCTTTCCGCACTCGTAATGAAATATACTATTTCCGCTAAAAATATGACTAATCGCTAGTGTCAAGATCAGCAGCACCCTTGACAGGTTTTCGCATAAATATCGCACCGGTATCCCGCGCCAAGCTGCGATCATGACACTATACTGTCCCGCTAACCCCTGCCTCCAGCTACTGAGCACACTAGTGTTGTCAGACGAGAAACTTTAAAAATACACAACTTTGAAAATGTTACAGGGTGTGAGATACCTTGGGTCATACTCGCACGAAATCAATAGCCATTAAATAGCAAAGAACTAAAAGACTTCTTTTCTATTTACCGGCTATTGATTTCGTGATCAATATACGTTTTTAAAATGATTTCGTATCCAAACTGCTTCCATCATCAAAACATTAGCTCTACCACGAGTAAGTATACCACTCTCATTGTTTATATACAGGGTGTTACAAAAGAACCCGCAATGCTGATTATGGTATGCACCATCAAACTGAACAAATTTTACTACAGGACCAACTCTGAAATTGCAAAAAAAAAACTGCTTTTTCATACATTTTAATGTTTTCGTTATTAATTTTTATATGAAATAGCTGTTTTTTCAGAGTTGGTCACATAGTAAAAGTTGATTAGTTTGATGGTTCCCTGTCTAATATTTGCATTGTTGTTTTGTTGCACCCTGTATTTAGTGCAGGCATCCATTGTTTAATGGGATTTCAACTCAAAAACTTAGCCCTTCATACCTTTATACCGAAAGCTCAATCAAACCAGACATCTTGAATTAACGCTACAAACAGCTCTCGATGGAATACGAAGCGAATAGCAAATTGTTACACAAATCAAATTGTCTCTCCCAACTTAAAGCCTACCTTCAAAGGCCCTTAACGCACACTCGTTCCTTAATTATTTACAACGATCACCTAAAGGTTTGGGAAGCCCCTAATTAAACCTCGACTAGGTCTTCAGACTTTGGATTAATTTAAATCGTAGTTGTTTTGTTTTATTCTAGGCATAAAAAATTATGAAAACAAATTCAAATCTTATTTAACATTTTCACTTTCATTTTAATTTTCAGTATCAGATAATATTACTTTCCTATTGTTGTTTTCACTTCCAATATAGCACCACCACAATCTGAACCACGAAAAACTAAAAAAATATTTTCTCAAATTAGAACAAAACGAGAAAAGAGAACAAACCTCAAACCGCTTTGCGGCAGTCACACGTCACTCAAATCAGTCTTTGATAACATTATAACGGGTGGCGCAAAAGTACTGGCACTAAAGAAAATACTTTTATTTTTTTTATATGACATTTTCTGTCATTCTGTTGTTGAAAATTGTGTAGTGAACAAATATAAAATACACTGAAAATAAACATGGACCGTTTTACTCCCCAAGAACGTGGAATAATTGTGTCAATGTTCTTACGGAATAATTCATCAGTGATAAGAACACAACGTGAATTTCGTCGACGATTTCCCCACCGTCCGGCAGGACTGACCAGTCCAGACTTCTTTCTTTGGGGTTTTTTGAAATCTCGGGTGTATGTGAACAAGCCACAGACTCTCGCAGCTCTAAAAGAAAACATTCGTCAAGAAATAACGAACATATCGCAGGAAGTGTTACGGCAAGTTATGCAAAATGTCATAAATAGGGCTCAAATGTGTATCAACTCTGGAGGTCACCATTTAAAAGACATCATCTTTAAATCCTAATGGTACGAAATTTAATGGCACAAATATACATTTAAAAAAACCTAAATCTAGTTTTCTAATTTAGAAAAAATGTTATAGCTGAACCAAATAGGGTCTTTACTTTTGCGCCACCCGTTATAATTCACCGCGATAAACTCACACAAGCCAGGGAGAGTTAAAAGGACGTAAATGTTCGCAAGAGTTTTTATTTAATTAATTGAGGACGGAGACAGAAACATAATAGAATGGTAAAAGGACAATAATCAACCTAAATTATTCTAAAATATTATAATTATAAAGGATCTTCTAAAATAATATTACGTTCTGATTTAATACCCGATTTATTTTCTCACAGCTCAAAGTACTAGGTAAACGAAACGACCATGTAATTCTTCTGGGTGATCTAAACACCTGTCTCTTAAAACGTGACACCAGAGCTGATAAGCTTTTAACTTTACTCTCTTCCCTCAATCTCCACGTTCTTCAAACATCTTCTCCCACGCACTTTTTTCCCAATTGTGAGCCGTCTCTTCTAGACCTCATGATTGTATCTAATCCTGATCTTGTCAGAACACATGGGCAATTGACTGCTCCTTTTTCTCACCATGACCTGATTTTCCTCACACACAAAGTGCGTCCCCCCAAAGTCAAGCCTAAAGTGCGTCTTCTGCGCAACTTTCGAAATATAGTTCTCGATCGCCTGAGGGCTGATGTGAGAGGAATAGATTGGTCTCCGCTACTTACATCCGACAACATCGACTCCATGGTTGATTACTTCACTTCCATGCTCATCAAGCTATATGATAATCATGCACCAGAGCGTCCTGTAAGGGTAAAGCATTTGCCGGCTCCTTGGTTAACTCCAACTATTAGAAAAGTCATGGCAAAACGAGATAAAGCCAAAAATCGCCTTAAAATTTCACCTTCTCCTGATAATCTGGCTGCGTATAAAAAACTTCGGAACCTCAGCAATAGAATGTGTCGCGACGCCAAACGCAAGTATATCCATACGCAAGTCGAAAGCCTAGACCAAAAACATATTTGGGGTTTTCTAAGGACTCTAGGCGTGGGCAAGTCCGTGGACTCCAGTCCATGCGCCGTGGACCTTGATTCTTTGAATAACCACTTTTCATCACCTCCTCTTATCTTGGACACGGCCTCTAAGTCAGCCGCTCTTTCTTCTCTGTCAAGTCTTGATCCCTCTAATTACCCCTCTTTCTCTTTCAATGTAGTTTCTCAAGCTGAAGTTACGAAGAGTATCAGATCCATCACTACCAAGGCTATTGGTAGTGACGGTCTTAGCCTAGAAATGATCCTTCCCGTGTTGGAGGACATTGTGCCTGTAATCACTCACATTATTAACTTTTCCCTACAACACAATGTCTTTCCTTCTTCGTGGAAGAAAGCCCACGTCATTCCCCTCCCTAAAACTCCTAATCCATCTTCTCTGTCCCAGTACCGCCCCATTTCTATACTCCCTATCCTTTCCAAGGTCCTTGAGTCTCTTGTTCATAATCAATTATACTCCTTTTTCTCATCTAACAGCCTCTTGTGTCCGTTCCAATCTGGGTTTCGCCCTTCCCATAGCACGGTTAGTGCGCTGTTAAACATAACCGAGGACATTCGCAGTGCGATGGATAATACTAAACTCACGGCAATGGTTCTGCTGGACTTTAGCAGTGCATTTAACTGTGTAGACTTTGACCTGCTCCTTGGTACTCTTCGTTCCTTTAACTTATCCGCCCCCGTTATTGAATGGTTTCAATCTTATCTCTTCGACCGCTTTCAACGTGTAGTTAATAATGACACTTCCTCCGATTGGTCACGCTTATCAGCTGGTGTACCGCAAGGCAGCGTTCTTTCTCCTTTACTATTCTCTATATTCATTAACAAAATCTCTAGTGTTATATCTTCTCCCTTCCATCTCTATGCTGATGACCTTCAAATCTACCGACATTTTTCTACTGCTGAGGTTGCAGAAGCGATTGGATCCCTGAATCGGGATCTAGACTCTATTCGGGACTGGGCCACTTCGTTTGGTTTAGTTGTGAACCCAAACAAATGTCAGGCCATGATTGTTGGCAGCAGCCGGCTTAGGGCCAAACTAGACTGGGAATCTGTTCCCCCTCTTATCTACAATAACTTGAAAATCCCACTTACTGAAAAAGTTAAAAATCTAGGACTTATTATGGACTGCACCTTATCTTGGTCTCCGCATATTAGTGAAGTAAGCAAAAAGATCCATTATTCTTCTCACTCCCTCAAGCGACTTCAATACTTCCTACCTTTCAAAACTAAAATTATGTTAGCCCAATCTCTTCTTCTTCCCCTTCTCGACTACGCCGATGTCTGTTATCTGGATGTGACCGAGGAACAGCTGAACAAGTTGGAACGCTTACAAAATCGGGCCATTCGATTCATTTTCGGTCTGCGCAAGTACGATCATGTCTCAATCTTTCGCCAACATTTAAAATGGCTTCCCATTCGCTTTCGCCGTGATATGCACATCCTCTCTACCTTATTCAAAATTCTCAAAGACCCTAACTCACCCAAGTACCTTTCTTCCCGCTTCCAGATGCTTCCTCCTCCCTCTCGCTCCAGGCGACCTTGCATCACTACAATGCTTGAGCTGCCTTGGAGCAACACCAAATTCTTTCATAATTCCTTCTCTGCCAGCGCAGTACGGCTTTGGAATAAACTCCCGAGTAATATTCAGGACTCCCCAAGCATCCACTCATTTAAATCCAAAGTTAAGTCGCACTTTTTATCACAATTAACCCAATCAGACTCATGAGACACTTAGTTAACACCATCTCTCATTTATTTATTTATATGTATGTATATTTATAATGCAGGTTTAATATGTATGTATGTATGTTTAAGTATGTATGTGTATGTATGTACAAGTTAGGTATGTATATGTATTTATTACTATATTTTAGATACCCACTATATTTTGGACTTCTATTATCAGTTTTTCTTATTTAATTTTCGCACTTTATGTCACCCGCTTAATATTAAAATCACAAACACGTCTCAGGTTGGCTGGAAGAGATCTCTTCTAGAGATAAGTCCTCCTTTGTGTACATATCTCAATTTATTTATGTGTAACTGTTTTTATAAGTGCAATAAAGAGTATAATAAACCGGATAAAATTTGATTACAACAGGTAAGTAGTTATCAGAGTTATTAGATTAAAGAAACTAGCTCATAACATTAAATATTCTTTTTGAGTAACTTTACCTTATAAAACGACATGTTTTATTTCAATGAATTTCGAATCAATACAAAAAGAAGATTCCAAAAAAGATAACTACGAAAACTTGAATATGAGCTTGAGTAATAAATCCGTGTTTATAAAAAAATATTTCTGTAAATTGCCGTTCTGCATACCGAATCATTTTACAGATTTTCATAATTTAAATCACAGCTAACTCAATATGATTTGCCAAAACTAGTTAAGCATTTTTTATTTTATTTTTTATTTATTAATCTTTATTGCACAACAATACACAAAGTAAGGTACAAAGGCGGACTTAATGCTAAAAGCATTCTATACTAGTCAACCATCAATAAAAAGACATTCATGAATTTGCGGTACATACAAAGGAGTTACAGAACCTTAAAAAGTATTTAAATAACACATAGATAAATAATATATATAAAAATAAATAAACCTTAATATATAAATACATATATTATAAATATATAACAAAAATAACAAGAATTAAGTTTGAGACAATGATCATTCATATTTCCAAAAGAAAAGCATGAGCGTTTCTTTTAAATGAGAATTTGCTAGGAGATCTCCTGATACTTTCAGGGAGATTATTCCAGAGGCGGGTAGCTTGCAGCGTAAAAGAATCAGACATATAGCCAGAACGAAAGAGAGGAGTGGAGAGAGCAAAAGAATTGGCAGAGCGAAGCGGACGATCGTGAGTATCACAGAGATACTGAAATTTGCATTTCAAGTATTCTGGAGAATGAGGATTGTTGAGGATGGAATAGAGTGAGCAGAGCAGCCTTAGCTGTCTGCGTAGACGGATAGGGAGCCATTTCAGCTGAGACCGGTACGAAGAAACATGATCAAATTTACGAAGGCAAAATATGAAACGAATGGCATTATTAATAAGCCGGTCCAACTTATTAAGGAGATCCTCATTCAAGTCAGGGTAGCAGACATCAGCATAATCGATGAGTGGAAGAATTAAGGAAGTTACTAGAGTGATTTTTGTGCGAATGGGAAGAAAGTTCCTAAATCGGTTCAGAAAGCTTAGAGAGGCTATAACAGATCGACTGACCTCAGCAACTTGCGTTGTCCAGCTGAGAGAAGAGTCTATGTGCAAACCAAGGTTTTTAACGCTAGTGCTGAGGGGGATTGTGATGTTGTCAAACATTATGGGCTGTACAGAACTGTAATCAATCTTTGCGATCTGTTTCAGGCCTCCGACAATAATTGCCTGACACTTGGATGGGTTAACAGCTATACCAAAGTTGGTCGACCATTTCCCAATTTTATATAGCACACAGTTTAACAGTGAGACAGCTGAGTTGATATCGTCTGCAGATGTCTGTGCATAGATCTGTAAGTCGTCAGCATAAAAGTGGTAAGTACAGCTAAGCGATGAGGAGTACAGCTAAGCATTCAAGTGCTCCTAGCCTGCAACCCAAATGCATCGAATGGCGGAGTCCAGGATCGCGTTTACAGAACTCAGTAGGTACTTGAATAATTTGTCGGTACTCCAGCATTTACATAATCTACAATTCCTCTGTTCCACAGCATCACTTATTCAACCAGTTTCTAAACAGCAGTTCAATCGTATTTGTGCGAAAACGTATTCGGATAATTCTTGGTTGTAGAAAACGATCTTTTATAAACAGGTACGCACCATAATATAAAAGCACATTTGGAAAAAATCGCGGCATTTTTGTACTAAAAATAATAAAAATACCATAGCGAGGAACATTTTTATCATCAAAATTACAATACCAGAATCTGCTGAACCATTTTTTGCAGCTTATTATTCCACAGAGCATCTTCTCCATATACATTACAAACCATTAGCAAAAAAAAATTGCACAAGATTATCTAATAAGAATAATAATAATTAAAAATATGAAAAAGCAAGGCAAATAGCAGTTTGTTTTAATTTTACCGCTATTACCAGAAAGTCAGCTGTCAAAATATATTACAGTTCCGATTAAGTATTGTATTACCTCAAAAAGCCTCAGACTTTTCCGACTACCTATTATAATGTTACGTCCTATTATTATTATGTGTCTAATAGAATTGGTAGCAAATTCAAAATAGTAAAAAGTTCTATACAATTACAATAAACAAACTTTTCTCACCATAAACATTGTGCCCTTTCAATCTCCCTACTGAAACAGGGACAATATGGGACGATCCATTTTCACTGTCCAAGATGCGTCTCGTCCATCTTCATCGCAATCGAATTACCCAAACAAATCGTCCCTTTTTCAAAATGTCAAACACTTGTTTCATATAAAAAAAAATCCGCCCCTCTCTGCAAAGGGTCGAGGAAATACTGTAAGCATGCAAAAAGTGCGTCACAGCCTATCTGAAGACAGTACACTAACTGAATCTAGTCTAAATGAAATAATTATTTTCAGTGAAACTGTAGCAGCACAGATAATATAATACTATACTAGTACAGATACCTCATCCCATACTAAAGAAATACCCTCGTAAGGCTGGCTACCTATCAGGGCGATTAAAAATGTTTTTCTTATAGAATTCTAGATGACGCCGCCGCTATCGTCGCAGCATGCTTAGCGTGCTAAGTAAGCCATATCTGATGTACCAAATGAGACCCCATGGTAGCAAATGAATTTTATCTCTTTACGTTTTAGGTTTCCATAGAGTATACTGCCAATAATTTATTTCTGACATCGTTTTAACTACATTGGTCTGTTTGGCACCACATATTTCCAAAACTCCGTATCATAGTTTGCTAGAGCGTGCAAACCACTTATCCACACGTCCGCTCTCTTCGACATCGGTGTCCGGTTAATGCCGATTGGTATTCTCGCTTTGGCGCAAAATGGTTCTCAACGGCAGAAAATTAAAATAAAAAATCGCTACAGTATGTACGGTGCCCTTCCTAAAAACAGGTAGTGAGTTTACTATATATTCCTAGCCTGTGTGTATTTGTTGTGTGAATATTTTACATTTAACAAGAACTGTCGCAAAAACCGCAGAGAGGCGCGTGACACTCGAAATAAAGTTATCGTGAGTGCGAGCTACATTACAATAAGTATTTCATATTTCAAAGTCACTTAAGGCCAAGCCACACAGCGGGCGTGGCGTGACGGGACGGGACGGCGACGCGACGCTGAGCAGTTGTAATGTACTAGATACTATGGACGACGTCACACAGACCGGCGTGGCGCGACGTGTCGCGTCCCGTCGCGCCACGCCGCCGTCGCGCCGAGCGTGAATACAGATCGGAAGCGGGGCGGGGCGGGACGGGACGGGGCGCGGCGCGACGGGGCGCGACGGGACGGGACGTGATCACGCCCGCAGTATGAACTCAAGTACAGTCAGTCATCGCCTTTTATGTTGGCGAAATTTGGCATTTGGATGCAATTTGGCACATAGATATTAAAACATAAGATTATTTTTATCCTGGTCAAAGTTTTCCTAGGGTACACGTACACGCGGACGAAGTGGTGGGTGGACGGCGGGCGGCATTATAAGATAAACAACTAGCGAACGCCCCCGACTTCGTCTGCGTGGACAGCTATTTTCTACCCCTCGGGAACCGCATTTTTTTTTCAAGATATAAAGTACATACCTCCTTTTCTTTACCCCTGACAATGTGTATGCAAAATTTCATGATGATTGTTGAGTAGTTAAGGCATGAAGGTGTAACAAACAAATGTACTTGTAAATTAATAATTACTTAGTAATCACATTCGTTTTCTTTTTCTTTTTTGACAACCCTTGCACATTCGGGCGGGACTGATTGCATAAGTACCTACACGGGCGGCGGCATCCTCTGACATCAAAGGCGTTTAACAACTGTATGGATTGTTAAACTGTGGCGATACGGTACGGTCGGCGCGGTGTGACGGGGCGCGGCGCGACGGGGCGCGACGGGACGGGGCGTGATCACGCCCGCAGTGTGAACTCCCGTCACGCCCCGTCGCGCCCCGTCGCGCCGCGCCCCGTCACGCCCGCTGTGTGGCTTGACCTTTAGGATGTAACGAAAAATGAGCCGAAGGCTAACGACTATTTAGGCATTCTGTGAGTATCCGAATATTCTATACAGAAGAGGAAAGAAGTAAGGAGGGTAAAATAAGAATCAACTGCCCTTTTCTAAATCTTGCTAGTGGTATAGCAGTCATCGAGTCGGCTTGGAACCTTTCTCACTTAGCACACTTCTTGAAAGTAACCGTCACCACTAAAGTAACCACGGAAAGATCTGTTTAGGAACCTTAATAGTAGTTTATCAATGTACAATCTCGTTCATCATATAGCTCATCTCCATTTTGGATCTGACCTAAATCAAAACACTGCACAGGCCTTCCTTATGGATGGATAAGGAGGATGGGCCTTAGCCCACCACGCGGGCCCAATGCGGATTGGTGAGTGTTAATGACTGCAAATGCAGTTTCGAAGCATGTAGGAGCTCGAGATAATATAGTTTTGGTTACCCATCCCATTACTGACCCTCCTGAAAGTTTCTTAACCTCCGCAATCGCTGAGCCAGGCCACGCCATCGAGCTGAGTGGTTTATAGCGCCTATGTGATCATACATTTCAAAAATATTGGCACCACCTATAATGTGAAATCCTAAAGACCCAGATTTCTTAACATATTACCTTACTCCTGTAATATAAAATCAAATATTAACCAGGTAGCAAAACAAACCTCAAACCGTTCCTCTACAAACAAATCAACAGACTTACAACCACTATAAACATACCGCTTATACCGACACAAATTGGGATTCGAACCCACGTCACCGCGTGTTAATTCGCCCGGGTGCGGTAACTTATACATGAAAATCCTTTCACTGCTTGTTTTTCCGTCGATCGATCTTAGGCTGTCTGGTGGGGTTCCTTTGCCTCTTGACTTGACAAGCTCGTTTCCGTTAGTATGATTGACAATCTTTGTTTTCTGACGAGCAAAAATAAGTGGTCATGATATTACAGTATGACAATATCAAACGCTAAACATAGCTGACATCATAGAAATAGAATGTCAAGAACAACAAAGTCAATAAACAGGTGATCCGAAAACGCATGCATACATTTTATATGGGATGCATAAAATAAACCTTAGATTCATAAAATATGACTATATATGGCAAAGGAAATTAATAAACTATGTTCCATACTGTTTTCTTCGTCGATAAACGAATAAATGTAGTGAAATTTGGTTTTAAACAAATGTGTGGAAATATCTTATTTACCTGTGAAAAGTGTGATTACTTGGATTGTTTCTTTTTGTCACATCACAATTACTTAGAGCACAAGACACCATGGCTCCACAATACCTTTATTTGAAATTCTAATTAAGATTAACTAATAGTTTAAACAAACTGTGATTGCTCATTTGCTAGGCGGGACGCTAGGGGCTCTTACTGTAAAAAATGTTGGCACATGTCACTTGCTCCTTTGTCTCTTTTTTACATAGACCGTGTCCGTATGATGTTAACTTCTCTTTTCCACGCTTTGTTGGTCTTCTTGAGAGCAGCGAAAATTTTTCTATGTCTATGGCTGACATTCACATCATAGTTATAAACTATGTAAGCAAGCATTAGCACAGAATAGATACATGGCATTTGTCACAATTCTAAAAAAAAACTAAAATCTAGTCCAAATTGGGAAGTCAGGAAATGTGAGTTGAGTTGAGTTGAGTTGAGATTTAATATACAAAAATAAATAAATTAAAAAAATATTAAAAACACGACTGCCCTGCCAAAAACGAACCAAACAGTTTAACAACAAGTGTCATTGCAGTCGGGGCACCTCTTTGATCAAAAATTGTTCCATAATAAGGTCCCCCGACTGCAATGACACTTGTTAAACTTTTTAGTTCGTTATTTATTTTTATTTCACACATTTTAGTGACATATTATATAGTTTTGGAATGTGCTCATCAAGGCCTTTCATTTGATGTCCATATTGTAATAATAGAAGAAAAAAAATTTTTTTTCACATTTGAAAATGGCGTCGTACAGTCGCTAGATTGACTTTTTCTAAAAAAAATATAGCCAGTCTCACTCAAGATGCTATAAAGATTCTAACAATACCCCATTTATACAATTCATTTCAGGCATTGAGAAGTTATGGTGGAATAAAGAAACTCAGATACCCACAAACATACATGAACCCTGAACACATATACACTCTTATTGATTTTGGCAGTCGTGTAAAAAAACCATTAAAAGTTAAAATAAAAAATACGTGTCCCCTAATTTTGTATCTACTTTCAGTATATAAAGTAAAAACGACATATTATATTTTGGTAAGGTTGTCCATTGTATTTGTTTCTAAAATAAAAGAAGTAGGTAAATAGTTAAAACGAAAATTCCTTATATGGCATGATACTTAGTTCATTTTCGTAATTCATGACACTTAGCTGTCTTTGATTCTATACCCCTCTGAACATTTAATTTTGTGTGAAACTACTGTTCTCTCCTCAAAAATTACGACGTCAATAATGTACAAAACTCAGACAAAAGCTTCATGCATTTGAATGGAAAATTCTACAAGTTAATCACAGCTACATTCCTGTAGAACAAAGGCTTTTCTAATCCGTTCGTCTGTTTGTTCGTAAAGATGCAAAGATGCCTCCATTGTGTCACCGAGTGGTTGAGACAAAGCTCGAGTGGCGCCATCTGTGTTTCGGGGACAAATTGTGTGACTTCTTGCAGTGTGCCAAACGGAATGTGTAATGCAGAAACAAAGGAATGGATTGTCTTGTAAAAGTCCAATTTAAACGAAAATCTAAAACTAGTCCGTGTCAAAAGGATAAACAACTTTGAACACAAAATATTTTTTATTATTTAGTGGTTCGCTCACCACGATTTAAAAACGCTCATTATGTGAGCTTATTTGAATAAAGAGTTTTTCATTTTCATTTTCATTTTTCATTTTCACCCGTGTAAGACGCGAGAGCCCAATATACTAGGGTTACCGTATACCGTCTCTGTGGTCTAGTGGTTCGCCCACCCGTGTAAGATGCAGGGGTCCCGGGTTCGATTCCCAGGGGGGGTACAATTTGTACTCGGTTTGGTTGGTGGTAGGGCTTATTTCAAGTCCCCCTGGCTAGCTACCACTATCTTACCTAAGTCTGACGCCAAAAATTGTTGTGTTCCGGCAGTTAGAGGTAAGATAACCATGTTCCTCAGTGATGAGGATTCCGGGAGTAGTGTGCTTCCACCTTTGGCCTTATCGACACTTAATCAGGTGAAGAGAAGGCCAAGCCAGTAACTATTATCTAATCTGTGGCCAAGCACTATTCCGTTTTGCATAAAAATAAAAAATAAACGAGTGAATGAGCTCGTTGAAAATAAATAATGAGTTAAAGTTTAACATAAATAAATATTATACTTATTTATTTAAAAGTATACGAAGAATATTTTTGTATGATCTGTTAAAAGAATATACAACTTATAAAGTAGGGTATACTCAATAGAGTCATACACATAGTGGGTAATATACGCATTAGGTAATTTTGCATTTAGTCTTAAATATATTATAAAGTTTGAACCAGTATTATTATGATAAAATCTTTAAAAGGTCACCCAATAGAATGATTGTAAGCGAAAGCAGGCTTCTGTTTTAGACAAATAAGCTTAGGTACAGACAGAATCAACCTTTACAAATTGTTTTCATCAAGAACATAAGTAGGTATAACATTATACAATTTAAGACGAAATTATATCTTCAAACACAACCACAGCAATACACCTGTTTATTGATAAATCCTTTGATTGAACGCTCTAACGTCACTGCTCGAACGATTTCTAATAGAACCAATTCAGGATTAGGAATGGGGGTGTATTTAGTAATAAGTGCTCCACGGCGCGTGATCACGGAGTGGGGAGCTCTAATAGAGCCCTGTTTCCATTGCTATACGTGAAATTAATAAATAAAATCATAAATATTGGATAACATACATACATTGCTCATATTCCAAAGTATATAGCACACAAAGCACTATTTTTACGGAAATCAAAGACGACAGTTGTATCACAAACACCCAGCTTGTCGATTCTTAAATATCTCTACGATGCGGCACCCTGTCATATCAGGTAAATTTTAAGTTACCATCCAAATTTTAAGGATGTGTCCAGTCCATAAAACTAAACAACTTTCTTTAAGAAACATGTTTTCGAATTTCGCCACAAAATTTTGGTCATCCCATTCACTCTTTGATTTGTATGGGATAGTCGATTTTTTTACATATTTGGCCATGTATAGAAAGTTGTTCAGTTTCATGGACTGAACACATCCTCAAGGATGGTGAATACAAAATGACCCGGTATAGACACTAGCGCTCAGGCGACGAGCTCGCCGATGGTCGCAACTATTTTTTACCCGACTACGGCGAAACCAAAACGGAAGGTATATGATTTTGACCTGTATGTATGTTTGTAAATTCATCTGTTCCCTCATAACTTCTAAACTACTTGTTATAATTTGACAAATGAGGTATCGTTAGAAGCGTCTTAATCATCCAATGAACATAGGCTATATCACATTAAATTGAATGTGGCGCCTTCTAGAGGAGTTAAAGCATTGAACTAAAAGAAAATATTTTTTAATAATGCCGTGTTGGGTACGAAATGAAAGGGTTTAATGAGCACTTTTCATTTATGTATATATTGTTAGCTTTTGCCCGTGACTTTGCTTGCTTTCACCCTATTGACAACTCCAATACAAAAAACTATTTTTCCGTAGTCGGGTTTTAGTTTTAAAACTTTTTTTTTTATACAAAAATGACGTTTCCGTTCCCTCAATTCTCTAAAAACATCCGCTTTTACTTTTTAGAGAATTGAGGGGCAGATCTGTCTCAATATATTGCCGTCTCTGTGGTCTAGTGGTTCTACATCCGTGTATGACGCAGGGGTTCGGCCGAAACACGATCAGCCGGACTAACCGATCTGTCATTTTATGTGTTAATCATTAAATTGGCAGTTCAAACTTTGATGCATCGAAATGTCGAACATCCAAAAGCTCGAAGCACTACTGGACAAACATTGACATTATTATGATCTATTAAAAATATAAACAGGCGTATAACGGTAGTAAAAAGACCCTCAACGAAGCCGAAGTCCACGCATTCCGTCCATCATCAGGATCATTTTTGGCTTTTAGACTATACCTGGGAAACCAATAGCTACGAAGTTATTGAAGGTCAAAGTAAAAAAAAAATTAAAAAAAAAATTGAAATCTTATTTTATTTGTTATTCCCAATTTTTTCTCCAAAGAAACATTTTCAAAATTTTAAATATTTCGTAACAAACAATGGCTTCAAAACGTCATCACTCAATGTATTTCATGAGCACGCACATAAACGCTGCCTTTTAACTCGGCCGCACGCAGCTGTGTAGCATACACTAGCAGGCGCGGTCTGTTGTACACGTTACATTGCATGGTAAGTATGCAATGCTTTTTTACACCAAAAATTAAATTCGTTTCCCAGCAATAATGTTGAATTTATTGTTAAACAGAAATAGTCCTGATGATGGGCAGAATACGTGACCTCGGCTTCGTTCAGTCTTGTTACACCCGGTATGTAGGTATATTTGGTTATTTAAAAACTTGAACAGCGACCTCTTTGCTCATAAATATTGATTTTTTTAAGCTTTAAAAAATATCGTGTAACACAGTGGATACATTCCGCAAGGGAGATGCGGGTGCTGGTTGATTTCCTCAAGAGGCACTGGTGAAAGTACTTACTGGTCGAGAATAGTACTACCACGATTTAAGACAAAATTTAGAAAAAACAATAATCTGCATCTTAAAACAATTAAAACATTTGGTGTTTATCGTTACTATTGCTTAGACAAATAGAAAAAGGAATAGTTAAAAAATAGGTGTCGAAATATTTCTTGATATTTCGTTAAAATTTAAAGTAGTTATACAAAGTTATTTGTAAAACACCAACAACCTTGCAGGAGTGGATCATTAACATCATAAACAACAAAGTTTGTTCTACCACTTTTTCCTCTCTTTTTCTAAAACGCAAAAAATATTCGACTTTACATTCGACATACAAACGTCCGAACATCGAGTTTCTTTTGTTTTCGGAAAAATCGTAGAACAAAATGTTAGTAATCTTCTCCTGTGAGGTTGTTGGTGTTTTACAAATAACTATGTATTATAAAGTTTTATTCATATTAATTGCGACATATTTTAAAATAATTTCACTCGGTTCCCCTTATTCTCCGTAAGAAGTCACTTTCCTTTACTATAAATAATATTTATACCTACTTTATAAGTATTTAAACGTGATAAATATATTTGATTTCTCGTTTCCTAATGCAACATTCATTCTTATATGTCTCTACACTTTCGACCACAATTTTCCCAAAAAGAACTTATTTTCTATGCACCTTAACCCCACAGTATATTAAGCTCAGTTCACACTCGTTTAGCGGCGAGTGTTTTCGCATTCAATGATATTTACATTTGCACGGATCACGATTGCAGCTAAACTACTTCGAAGCCTTTCAGAAGCACTTTAATGTTGCTTTTATATTCCTGTTTCTGTGGAAAACATACAAAGAAATGTATTCTTTCATACATAAGTACTTGTTAATGTTATAAGAATTTTCGCGTTTTAGTACACACGATGTAGGATATTTATTTATCTTTTAGGTAGGTGTTTTATTGAGCGAAGCGTCTCTGCTTCAGATTGGGAAAAAATGTTTTCGTATATCCTTCCGGGTTCCGGCTGTCCGTTTGTTCTCCTCTACAGGTCGCATTTCTCAACTGATTCTCGTGAAATTTTCCGAGCAGGTTCGATAGTTATATATATTTTTTTGTCAACCCATAATTTTTAAAGAAAATTCAATTTGAGCTACTTTTTAATGCACAAACGCGAGGTCTATAGCTCATGGGGCCACTAATGATAAAAATAATTATGAAATTGATCTTATGGCTAACAATTAAACATAATATCACCACCATTACGGTATCACATAGTCAATTTTAGTAATACTGGGGGCCTACGAAAATAACGTACGCAATTGCGTAACGCAGTCACTTGGCCACGATAGTTGTCCGCAGTTCGTTGGGTGTAGTTATAACAAACATTTTGAATTTGGCTATCGTAGTCCATAGACTACTAAATGAACGATGTCGGATGCGCTAGAGAGAAACTGTCAAACTCACGCAATCACTTCTCAATATCGCATCCGAAAGTGATTTGTAATAGGAAACAATCAAAACGAAGCACGGACGCAGCTACAAGTATCTTATTAAACTTTTCGTAATAGACCCCCTGGACTCTGCCAACTCTGACAGTTTTTTTTTCTTGGTTACCTTGTCAATACAAAAATCGAAATAAGTAAACACAAAAAAGAAGTAACAAAAAAAGGAGAGGTAAGTAGAAATCAAGTAAGATTTTACCATTATATAATATTCACATGTAATTTATAGTATAAATTAACCATGCACAAAAATTGCACTAAAACTATATAAGAATCCTATAGGAAGAAAATGGAGGATAGAATTTCTTGGATCTCTACCTACAATATTATAAAGGTATATGATATAGCATAGCCATCTTTGAGACTCAAAGGCATGGTTGTCTAGCCACCGACAATGTGGCCATGATTGATGTAAATATTTTGTCACCAAAATTGTATCGCGTCAACCACAACGTAATGAAATGGGAGGAAAACTAATGGAAGCTTCTAGACGTAGCGAAACGACGCATTTGTATAAATATTTCTATAGACGAAGAGAAGGAGGAAAAATGCTGTATTTCTATTATATTTTATATTAGATATACAGTATTTATGAACAGGTGAAGCCTATTTTAAATAATAAACAACCACACAGGATACAAATTAATTGATATTTTGGTGCTGTCATTTAAATTATCTACTTACGAAATTATGTTACACATCTATTGGCCTTTGCGTCTATTGCAGACGATTTATATTCAGTGCCTGAGGCAACTTCCACAATGTTCCACAACAAATACAAATTTTAGGTTTTTTAAATTCAAATTTTGTGGGGAGAAAGAGGGGGAACTTTGTATGGGAGTATCGGTTTTTTTAATTAGGAACAAAGACATTTAAGTCTATAATAATCTAAATCTAACACCGAAGCGAAACGATTATAATTTGCACTGAACACCATAAAATGATTTCTCTAATTGAAACTCTGACTTTTTTCTGTAACTTTTGAGATGCTAATTACCTACTCACTTTCAACAAAAGTAATAAATGTTAATCAACAGGGTGTCCCAACTTTTCTGACCCTTAATTCAGTCCACTTTTACAAACCGTCCACACAAAAACTGCCTAAAAGCACACCTCAAGTGTCGGTAAAAATCTGTAATTCGGGTGGCGTTCCGTTTGCTTTTCCCTCCGTCTCAGACAAAGAGCATCTAATGGAAAAACTTTTCTCCAATAGAAGTTTTGGTTCGATCAGGCTTTTTAAAGTACAATCGACCACAGATGCTGTTTCCTCAGTTATACAACGTGTTACAAAAATACGAGTAATGCCGAATATATGACCAACTCTGAAATCACGAAAAAAATCTGCTGTTTCATACCGAAATTATAGAATATAAAGTATGACAAAATTAAAAACGAAAATATCAAAATGTATACAGCTGATTTTTTGCGATTTTAGAGTTGGTCATACAGTAAAAGTTGTTCAGTTTGATAGTCCCTATCTACCATATTCGGCATTGCGGGTTATTTTGTAACACCCTGTATGTCGCAGTGGTCCTACCATCAGGTGAAATCAATGGGACCACGAGCACAGAATACACGGTTAATTTTTAAGTATATCTAAAAATGTAATGAGTGTATCTCTTTCCTATTCTATTCGAGTATGTACAGTTAAAAGTTTCAATATTTAATAATTGGTCCATAAATTGAGGTTTGTTATGTCCCAAAAACTGATTTCTGGATTTAGAGCTCATTCATCGAATTACACGCGCGTTATCAAAAGAGACTATCTTGTTTACCTACGTTAATCATGAAAAGAATCTGTCTTCGCAGGCGTTTTGCTATTTTTGTGAGTTTGCCGATTAATCAAGATTTTTCCGATTCCTAACGTCCACGGGCCCTAAATTAAATATTATTCCGTTCTAAACTTCTACATAGTCATAGTGATCGAACCATTCCAAATCACGTCATCGACTTCTGATACAACATCAATATCAGAAACTCTTGAATGAAATTGAAACTGTTGAATGGTTCCGTCAAAACCCAGTTGGTCTCTGACGCGAGTTGGCTTGAATACGAACTAACTTTAGTTTCAGTTCGAATAGAAATTTGTATCGTTTACACTGAGCTATTGTTCGAGTTACCTGAGTATGTGTAAATAGTTCATAAAGCTCTACAGAACCAGAATTGTAGTATATTGATTGATGATATTTATCACGTGTACTTTTATAGTCAACTTTCAAGCCTGTCAGTATCTTAGGTCTTATAAGCGTCGTAAGCTATCAAGCTCATCATAATTATCGTAGTTATTATCATAGTTTACCAGCGAACGATCGCTCTTCTAAGGGGGGCAGCTGCCCCTCCCTGCCGTACCTTGCTACACTCATGGGTACAAGTGTGAGACAGGTCAATACACTGGCACTATTACTGGTGACACAATCAAGTTGATCAAATCCACAAAAAGACGTTTAGGCACCTTTGCAGCTGCCGTGGTCACGGGTGTTTCAAAAGTGAATTTTAACTAAATAAAGGTTAAATATATTTAAACAATGCTTTAAATAAGAACAGAACTTAAAAGCAGCAACACACACACACAAGATAAGTCGACAATCATCATCATTTTTAGGGTTCCGTACCCAAAGGGTAAAAACGGGACCCTATTACTAAGACTCCGTTGTCCGTCTGTCTGTCTGTCTGTCTGTCACCAGGCTGTATCTCATGAACCGTAATAGCTAGACAGTTGAAATTTTCACAGATGATGTATTTCTGTTGCCGCTATAACAACAAATATTAAAAACAGAATAAAATTAATATTTAAGGGGGGCTCCCATACAACAAACGAGATTTTTTTTGCCGTTTTTTGGTACGTAACCCTTCGTGCGCGAGTCCGACTCGCACTTGGCCGGTTTTTTGTTGGTAACATACATTACCTACGAAATAGGTTTAATAAGCAAGATGAAGGTAAGGTAGTATTACCCAATTTCACAACGACATTCCCCTCTGACTAAGGTCTGGTTACTCCAAAATGAAGCATATAAAATTCGACACAGTAGGTAATCCTACGGGAACTCAGGATATTACTAGGCGGGAACTCGGTCGTAAACCCGAGCCTTTGAGGCTATGACCCTGTAAGACGGTGAAGGAAATAAAATGTGCTAAAACAATGACGGAGTGGCTGGTTTAGGCTGTGAATAGATTAGATTAGTGAAAATATATATTATTACAATTTTATTATTTTGACATACAAGAAAATTTATTAAATCTCTCCAATTCTCTCCATATGGCCACGTACTTGAAGAGCAGTTAAGAGATATTCAGTTAAGAGATTTTTTTAATCACTTGCTCGTAAAGTGAGCCTTACCTATTACATCGCTTTTAGGTGTAATGTTATTACCTTTAGGAGGTCTTTTGTAAACGTTCCCAAGAATGTAAACTGAAGGAAACTATAAAACTATATGTATAAATAGGATAAATAGTTAATCTAGTGTAAATAAAGCTAAGAAACGGTGCGAAGATGAATATGTACCTTAAAGGGCCTGTATTGTAGGAACGGCCAATTGTATGGCCGTGAGACTTTTTCCACGATAATTCCACATTGTATTTTGCATTTTTATGTCGGTTTTAATCTTATTTAGCACCATTTCTATTCTTTGCTGAGAAAATTATTTGTTGATAAACAAATGTCTATCAATCTAATTGCCATAGCAACATGTTAATTTTTTAATTCAATATCAAAACTCTAGATTTTCAGCCTAGCTATAGATAGAAACCTTTGTACATCACACCGTTTCTTAGCTTTATTTACACTAGATTACCTATTTATCCTATTTATACATATAGTTTTATAGTTTCCTTCAGTTTACGTTCTTGGGAACGTTTACAAAGGACCTCCTAAAAGTAATAACATTACATAGGGTCATAAACCAAGCTATAACACCCACGTGCGTAATAATAATATACACTAGTTCGTAATAGAATAGTAATAGTACCTTAGTACTAATTTAACTTTGTAGGGATAATAATGTATGGGGTATCGTTAGAATCCTTACATTATTCCAAGTGACGCTAGCCTTATTTTTTTGAAAGAAAAAAACAATACAAACAATGGCGACTATATACACCGCCACTTTGAAACGAGAAAAGAAATTTTTTTCTTCTTCAATTATTACAAAAAAAACTATATAATTTGTCACTAAATTGTGTGAAATAAACATAAATAAATTTAAAAAGTATTAAAAACACGACTGCCGTACCAATAACGAACTAAAAAGTTTAATAAAAAGTGTCATTGCAGAAAAATATCAAGAGGCAGTGTCAAGCCGTCAAGCCCAGGTTCAAAGTTCAAAGTTCACCGCAGGTTTTGATGTTGCAGCCACTGCATTTAGTATGCATAGTGTCTCATACAGTAGCAACTAGCAACACTCGACGAACTGACATTGACGTCATCAAGGGGTTAATGAACTTGACGTCACTAGTACGGTCAGAAAAATAATTTTATACAGGTTTATTATACAGGGGAGCTCGGTGGCGCAGTGGTTTAGCGCCTGGCCCAGCGATTGCGTAAGTTAAGCAACGTTCGCAAGGGTCGGTCATGAGATGGGTGACCAAAAATTTACTATCCCGAACTCCTCCGTGCTTCGGAAGGCACGTTAAGCCGTTGGTCCCGGCTGCATTTGCAGTCGTTAATACCCACCAATCCGCATTGGGCCCGCGTGGTGGGTTATGGCCCGTCCTCCTTATCCACCCATAAGGAAGGCCTGTGCCCCAGCAGTGGGGACATCAGAAATGGCTGATGGACAGGTTTATTTGTAAAACACCAACAACCACGCAGAAGTGGATTACTAACATAAAAAAAAACAACGTTTGTTCTACGACTTTTCCAAAAACAGACAAAAAAATCGACTTTTCATACAAAACTCGATCAGCTGTTCGGACATTTGTATGGAAAGTAGATTTTTGGTCTGTTTTCGGAAAAGCCGTAGAACAAACGTTGTTGTTTATGATGTTAATAATCTACTTTTGCGAGGTTGTCAATGTTTTTCAAATAACCCGCTGTATAGCAGTTTTTTAATTTGGCTTTTGAGTTTAATTTTTGGAACTTATCACAATTTTATTAAGGCGGTACCCAGACCGACAGTAACGTCACGTTGCCGTTTTGACACTTTTGCTATGTACTTCTACCAATGTGTAATAATACCTTCTAAAAATCAAAGAGCTCGATGGCGCAGTGGTTTAGCACCTGACCAGCGATTGTGGAGGTTAAGCAACTCTTGCATGGGTCAGTCATGTGATGTGTGACCAAAAATGTATTATCTTGAGCTCCTCCGTGCTCCAGAAGGCACATTGGGCCTGGCTGCATTTGCAGACGTTAACACCCACGAATCCGCATTGGGCCCGCGTGGTGAGTTGTGGTCCGTATGGATAGGAATCCACCCATATGGAAGCCCTGTGCCCCAGCAGTGAGGACAATAACAATTGCCGATGATCTTCTAAAAATATGGTCTTTGGGTCTTAAAAAAATCCACATTTAGTTTCACTAAAATCCTTCATCTTATTAAATAAAAATCTTTGAGCCACCTGAGGGCGCCACTTTCGGTGAGATATCATATCAGTTATTGCAATTTTTAAAACTGCAAATAATTACTTTTTATGCTGACCCTACCTGTCTGGTTCGTCAATAGCTGCTGGTAGGTACGTTGCGTGTTCATTTTGCATCTCGCGGTGTATGCGGCTTCCACACTTTTCTTGTCACACGTTGATTGTGGTCCAAGTGACAAGAGCCTGCGTTAAGTATCAATTTGTATGTAGGAATGGCATTTACTTTTTTGATATTAAAAAATACTTTTATAGATGCTGTACTGCAATGTAATATTATCTCAGTTTAATTAATTAAAATTAAATATTAAAATTAAAATATATTTATTTCTTCACAAGGTATGTAAAATTAAACAATGTGCTGGATAAACCTTTTAAGTATAAAGATACTTGTGCCAGGAATATCCGCTCCTCCATCATACTTGTACTTTATACCTATGATAATATAATATTACATATTATGTGTGTGCGCGTGATTGTGTGTGTGTGTGTGTGTGTGTGTGTGTGTGTGTGTGTGTGTGTGTGTGTGTGTGTGTGTGTGTGTGTGTGTGTGTGTGTGTGTGTGTGTGTGTGTGTGTGTGTGTGTGTGTGTGTGTGTGTGTGTGTGTGTGTGTGTGTGTGTGTGTGTGTGTGTGCTATTACGTAGACTGTAAAAGCTCTGTCTCTTCATATGTAAGTGTTATTAACCAATTTTTCATAATACTTTTACACTCATGGTAAGGTTTTGTCAAAATGTCCAGTACTTTATTTACTCTATTATATAAAGTTGCAGAATTACTTTTAAATTGTTTCTTAGCAAAAACAGATTTTGTTACTGGAACTTTCATCACATTGTTTCCTTCTTTTGCTTGCATTACTCGGGATACAATTTATAGATTTCTGAATTTTTAAAACAACTTGTAGAACATATAATTTACGAACTGATAAAAGGTTACATTCACAATATAAATCTTCTGTCGGGAAACGCTTCTTTTTAAAGTACATGACTTTAATTAGAGCTCGTTGAGCTCTTTCTATTTCCATAAAGTGAGTTTTAAAAGCACCTCCCCATATTGAGATGCAGTAGATTATAACAGACTGTACTAGGGAGATGTATAAGGCATTCAAAATATTTTTATTTTGATGATTATTATTTACATTGTGCACTGGAACTATATGCCTAAGAGATTTAAAAATCCAGATAAATTTTCTGACACGCGAAGCTAGCTGTTCAATATGAGGATACCAGGATACCTTTTGATCAATTACGATGCCTAGATATTTAACTTGACTGGTTTTTTCAATCTCTGGACAGCTGCAGTTTCCACTAGACCTGTTAGTACATGAATGAATTGAGATTTTATAGTCTTCAGTTGGCTGTGAGTTATTATAGATGCTGAAGCAAACAAAATTAGTTTTTTTTGTATTCAGTGTTAGAAGATTGTATTTCATCCATCCAGCCACTACTGATAGTCCTTCTTCAGTATTTTCCTTAACATTCTCCCAAGAAGACCCAGTAAAAACAACAGCCGTGTCATCAGCATACGAGAATATTTTGGCATTTTTAAGACGTATGTTACAAAGGTCATTAATATATATGAGAAACAGAGTAGGTCCTAATACACTACCCTGAGGTACTCCGTATGACACGATTATGTCTCTACTTTGATGCTGTTCCAATTTAACCCTTTGTTCTCGGCCATAAAGATAGCTTTTGAACAAGTCTAATTGATTAGCTCTTATACCACATTTTTCTAATTTTTGCACAAGGATGGGGAGGGAGACGGTGTCAAAAGCTTTTTTTAGGTCAATGAATACCGCTAGAATAGTTTGAGTAGGTACTTAAATAAAAATAAATAAAAAAAAACTGAAATCCTGTGATTAACTCGCCCGCAATCGTGAAAGGTTCACTTTCACAGTGTATCTCTTTCCACTTGTCCGCTCTCAGAAGCTGCATTTTTAGACAGGGATTAAAACAAACTAATGTCTAATAATAAACTTACTCATAAACTAACGTCAAAAAAGTCTGCATTTGCATTGCAGTCGTTACACCCACCAACCCTCATCTCCTCTAGAAAACTATGTTTAATTTAGTATATGATTTAGTTTCAGTGATTTAATTTAATTGGATGATTTCAATACTTAAGGTCATGGCACATATAACGGCACCGCAACAGCACCGCTACAACCCAGCAATTAATTTGTCATTCAAATTAGAGCTTTAAATCATATGTCGTAAAATATATTTCATAATGTCAATAAGAAAAAGCCAACGGCGAGCCAACGGCGGGCGGTCGGCGCGCTTACCGCTACCATACGACTCGACTCGCCGCCGGCTCGCCGCAAGCGAGTGGACCGCGCGCCGACCGCGTGCTTACCGCGCGCCGACCGCGTGCTAACAGCGCGCTGTGACTCCGAGTCGCCAGCGAAACAACATCATATGCAAAATAGCTTACACCTCGCGGGCGGCGCGTGGACGGCACGCGGTCCGCGCGCTTACGGCGCACCGACCGCGCGCTTACGGCGCGCCGGCCGCGTGCTTACGGCGCGCTGGCGGCTAGCCGTAGCCTAAATTCGAGGTGACGCCGTGCTGTTGCTGTGCAGTTGCGGTGCCGTTATAGTGTGCTGTGACCTTTACACTTGGATCAGATGCTGGTCAGATCAGTTGGGTGTGTATAGCGATCTGAATCTCCTCCATTCACTCCCTGGATAGCCGTCATCAGATCACAGCACAGTACATCCCTGGCAGGAAACCAAGGCTTCAAAGTTACCTCGTTTGTATGAAAATATCACCTGTATCCCTAGACAAAGTTGATGTGTGTATATTAATTAGTTAAATACAATGCATGTCGTGGCTTGTAAAAAAAACAAAGTTCTTTGAATGTATCATTGCCTTGTCTTTGGTGTATGTTCTCGTTAGCTGTCCTTAAATAAAAAAATAGAATAAAATAAAATATGCATTTGCATTGCAGTCGTTACACCCACCAATCCTCATTATCCATTAATGAGTTTCTGTCAAAAAAATGTTTTTTGATAGGTACAAGCTTTTATTGCCGACTGCACTTTTGTCCGCCATATTGGATTTTTCGAGTGACGCCACTTAATTTTTTGAGTTATTCATTTTTTTAATACCCATATTGTAGGAGTGCATTAAAAATAACTTGTCCGCCATTTTGGGTGTTCTGCCATGTTGGATTTAAAATGACGTCACACAGCTAACCACAAATTGTCTTCCAAACTAAAAGTGTAAGTGTACAAAATTTCAGCTCAATCAGTTGAAGATACCTGCTTTAAAGTTGCAAGATTTCAACCGAACATACATACATACATTGCAAGTTAAATAAAAGTTTGTAAAAGAACGTCCTGTGTCCAAGAATAGGTTTCTTCTAGGCAAGCGCGTTTCATGGTTGATCGTATCATCGCTTACCATCAGCGTAATCGGCAAGCGCTTTCCTATCTACCATAAAAAAAGCAGTGGAGAAATTAAAAATGGCTGCAAATCCGCTGCCTTCCTATATCTTGTAGCTTGTTGCTAAGGGACAAAGAGCCCTGAAAGGTTTCATCCGCGCTCCTGGCAGGCTTCAGTCCGTCGCCCTTTCATGCAACGAGGATTTAGGGCTGCACCATTTATTAACACTGCATTGTTTACGGTGAATAGCGATTACAATGAGTGATTACACTGGAGTCAAAGAAAATATACCTGGGGTTAATAAAAAAGATAATTAAAAAAGTTTTTGTCTTCTACAGAAATACTTATGTTTTATAAAGTCTTCTCTAAAAGCTGATTTTGCCGCCTCTGTGGTCTAGTGGTTCGCCCACCCGTGTAAGACGCAGGGGTCCCGGGTTCGATTTCCAGAACGGGGGTACTTGTACTCGGTTTTTTTTAATGTACTACGGTATAGTGCTTGGCCTTCATCTCACTTGATGTTAAGTGACGATAAGGCCGAAGGTGGAAGCGCACTACTCCCGGAATCCTCATCACTGAGAAACAGGCTATCTTTACCTCTAACTGCCGGAACACAACAATTTTTAAATTGTTGTTATGGCGTCAGACTTACGTAAGATGGTGGTAGCTAGCCAGGGGCCCTATTTTTGAATCACTAGACTGGCGTCGAGCGCTCGTTCCGAGCGATTTTCGTTCGACATATGATTCAAAACAATGGGATGTCGAACGAAAATCAGTAGAAACGAGCGCTCGACTGGCTTCGAGCGATTCAAAAATAGGGCCCCAGGCGGACTTGAAATAAGCCCTACCACCAACCAAACCGAGTACAAATTGTACCCCCCCTGGGAATCGAACCCGGGACCCCTGCATCTTACACGGGTGGGCGAACCACTAGACCAAGAGGCGGTTAAAACGTTTAAACCGGTTTGGTTGGTGGTTATGATTATATACTTAGGTATGATGATGGTAGCTAACCAGGCGGACTTAAAAAAGGCCTATTTTTAAGGGCGCCTGGCTATCTACCATCATCTTACCTATCATGGTGCCATAACAACAGTTTAAAAGAAATGTGTTCCGGCAGTCAGATGTAAAATAGCCTCAGTGATGTGATGAGGATTCCGGGTGTAGTGCGCTTCCACCTTCGGCCTTATCGTCGCTTAACATCAGGAGAGGTGAAGGCCAAACATTATCCCGTTGTGCATAAAAAAAGAAGCATAGCTTTTTGAAATACACACGATAAAAAAAACATTAATGCTACAGCTTCACCTGCGTCTTAACGCATAGCTTAAAGCGTTAATCTAGGCGTTACGCAGATGTGGCTAAGACTTAACCTGTTAATTTACAAACGACAGTACTAAATATATTTAAAGCCTTAGTTAAAGCGCAGTTGGACATTATTTCCATTAACATTAAAAAGGCACTTTTTCTTATATAAAAATGTCATTCTTTATTTATGGTGAAAATATTCATTCACTAATCACTAATAATCACTAACCACTAATATTCAGTAATCACTGCATTCAACTTTCGATTTTTCGATTTTTGGGTAACATCCCTAGTGTTTAAAAAGAAAAAGTTTTCACTGATGTAACATTGTAACGACGTTAAGTTTTATAAAACAAAAATTGTTTCTTATGTTTGGAATGGTTTTTCAGTGAAAATAAATCGTAAAGTTAAATTTTTCGGTCATTATACAGTAAATATATGGTCGAAATTGTAAAAAAAAAATGAAGCAATTGTGCAGTTCTAACATCGAAAAATATATAATATTTTATGCCCGCCGTTACAAGGTTACGTTATAAAATTTTGATGAAATGTCAAATGTGGCCTTTTAAAGTGGCCCTACTTTATTTAATAATAATTTCTTTATTTACTTACTTATGGGTGAAATGTATTTAAATTACAAAATACCATCTGTTTACTTATTCAATTTTGTCACAGATTCTCATTTGGCATTCATAGCACAAAGAAACTGTATCAAAACTTGTCGAGCCAAGTTTGCGTTATCCACCTCGGTTATTATCAGTATGGCGTGAATATTAACAAGAATTTGTATTCATGAAGTTACGTCGTCTTCCATTCTTACGCACTTTTAATTTTGTTTTGTACTCAACAATATACTTACAAATTCAAAATTCAAACAAAGGTAAAAAATCTTTTATCTAACAATAACATTTCGTTCCCGAAGCGTTTCACACAATGATGAAGGTGAATAATGATAAACCTAAATATGAAGGAAAGGAATTCCTCAAAAGCAATCACTAAACTTAAATAAATATAATTTTAGTTTATGCAAAAAAAATGCATAACGGTATAGTGTTTGGCCTTCACCTCACCTGGGGCCGTACCGGCTAACGCATCGAACTTCAAAAAGTCTGCCGGGTTTCAGATTAAAACAGATAAATCGAGCCCCAATTAGGCCAAAATGGTGAATTCTAATTCATGAGGTCACAAAAACATCAATATCTTCCAAATAACTTCAACAAATAGTACAATAAGTAATTCCTTACTTCAATTTATCTGTTTTAATTTGAAACTCGGCAAATTTTCCGAAGCTCGATTCGTTAGCCGGTACGGCCCCTGACGTTAAGTGACCATAAGGCCGAAGGTGGAAGCGCACTACACCTGGAATCCTCATCACTGAGGCACTATCTTACCTCTAACTGCCAGAACAGAACAATTTTTAAATTGTTGTTAAGGCGTCAGAATTAGGTAAGATGGTGGTAGCTAGCCAGGCGGACTTGAAATAAGCTCTTACACCAACAAAACCGAGTACGAATTGTACCCCTTGGGAATCGAACCCGAGACCCCTGCGTCTTACACGGGTGGGCGAACCACTAGACCACAGAGGCGGTTCAAAGAAGTTTCGGAAGAGTCGTAAAACAAATGATGTTGTTTATGATGTTAGTAATCTAATCTTAATTATTATTATTATTGTAAGATGAAGCTGTAGTCACTGCGACCTAAAAGATCTATTGTAACTTGCTACCTAATTATAGTAACTTTTTGAGCCCAATGGCTTCCAAGAAGTCTAGTATCTTCCTGGTTTTAAGAGTTTTTATTTCCTTCGGGTCGAGTACGTGTCGTCCCAGATGGATACTACGCCTGTGGATTAGAGGTCCACAATCACATAAGAGGTGCTTGGGTGTTTCCTGCTCCTCATTACAATATCTGCAGACGTCAGTATCACTCAATTTCATATGAAATAGGTGTCTGTTTAGTTTGCAGTGTCCAGTTAAGGCTCTAACAGTCGCGTTGACGTTCGATCTACTGATAGCGAGGTTGTTGGTGTTTAAACAAATAACTCTTTTAGTTTATGCAAAATTGTGATGCATTTAATACTTACCATAACTAATCTTATTAATATTTGTAACCATTTGTCACCCAGCAAATATAGAAGCCGTGAACCCTGAAGGTCGCTGCGCCTGGTAGCATATTTGGCGTGATGGATCGATACGACAACCGATCTATCACCAGTTATTGTGAGGGAATGTGTCGCCTTAAATGATTGGCGCTATTCGTCATACTATGCTGTGGCTTATATTCAGAAAGTTGGGTAGTACTTGTTTTGCTTCGTAGTTTTATTAATAAGTAGGTATCTGATCTGTTGCAAATACATTTGCACGTTTTTAGGGTTCCGTAGCCTAAATGGCAAAAAACGGAACCCTTATAGATTCGTCATGTCTGTCTGTCTGTCTGTCCGTATGTCACAGCCACTTTATCCCGAAAGTATTAAGACTACACAGTTGAAACTTGGTAGGTAGATGTATTCTGTTAATCGCTTAACGAATTTAATACAAAAATAAGAAAAATAAAAGATTAAGGGGGGGCTCCCCATACATGGAACTGAAACTGAAAAAAAATTTTTTCTTCAAACCAACACGTGTTGGGTGTTTATAGATAGGTCTTTAAAAATGACATTAAGGTTCCTAAGACAACTTTTTCTCAAAGTCAACCGTTTGAAAGATATTCACCGCCAAAGTGGTAAAATGTGTGTCCCCCCCCCCCCCCCCTTTAACTTTTGAAATAAGAGAGTGAAAAATTTAAAAATAATATATACTGTAGATCTTAATAAATACTTTAAACCAAAATTGATTTGAACGAGATATAGTAATTAGTTTTTGAGATATAGCAAATATAACTTTGTCATTCATACCAACACTGTGAAAAACAAAGTTATTTTTACAGACGAAAAATTATAGGTGGTATTAAATATGGTATAGTATAAGGTAACTACGGAACCCTATGGCGCGTGGCCCGACACGCACTTGGCTGGTTTTTTTTTACAATGTCTGGTCTGTAAGAGAATTCTATTGGCAGTGATCGACTCAAAAAGGTCCTACTGCAGTTCTTAATTAATTGAATAGTTATTTTTAAAATCTGTCAAAAACATAATATTGATAGCATCACCGCATACGTACCTACCTATATGCGCTTTGAAAAATATTTATTTTTAATTTTATTACAGGTTGACTTTTTACAAAGTACCTAGTTTCTAAGATAGATAAAAAAATAAATAGAGCTCTTTTTTATGCACAACGCGATAGTGCTTGGCCTTCACCTCACCTGATATTAAGTGACGATAAGGCTGAAGGTGGAAACGCACTACATCCGGAATCATTATCACTGAGGAACTGGCTATCTTACCTCTAACTGCCGGAACACAACAATTTTTAAATTGTTGTTATGGCGTCAGACTTAGGTAAGATGGTGGTAGCTAGCCAAGCGGACTTGAAATAAGCCAACCAAACCGAGTACAAGTTATACCCCCTTGGGAATTGGACCCGGGACCCCTGCCTCTTACACGGGTGGGCGAACCACTAGACCACAGAGGTGGTTAAATCTTAGATCGTTTCGAAATTTATCATAAATTATTGAACTGTCCTATACGTCGATGAAATTTTTGTTTATAATTTTTTTTAGTCATAAACTCTCCAGTCTCATAAAAGTCCCAAGTTCAAATTCCGCCCCCTAATTTCCAGATAAGGTTTTTATATAAAATCACTAGAGTGTCGACCTCGCTAACAGCCCGGCAGAGTTTATGGCGGTGCGAGTGTAATTTACAGCCTTTGCAAGGAAAACACCTCAGCACTCTTCAAGGAGGGCCGTGATGACCCTTTTCATGTATATTTGTACCTTTCACTGTGCGATTTAGTATGACAAACAATGTATTGATAATGTTCACCTTTCTTGGACTGTCTCTGTGAGAACGATAATAATAATGGAAAGACAGAAATTTAAGTCACTGCTGTGCATATATTAGCTAAAATTGCATTTCACAGTTCATTTAACGCATTTGAAAGGATTAAGGATTGAAGATTTGAACGTTTTGAAAGATGTAATAAATGTGTGTAACGAACTGCCAAATGTGAGAAGTAATTTAATGTGTTTAAGTAAATTCAGCAATGAATTCAATCAAACAATGTAGGTACTTCGACAATATTATGTCAGAATATTATATTATTTGGGAATCAATACATACTGACTTAATACAGACTTTAGTATACCAAAAAAAACATTTTGTTCTCCAAAATTAGTAAATACTAACCAAATCCTAAACCGACCAAAGAAGATTTGGTGAGCATTTACTAATTCTGGGTTAGGTTAGGTTAGGTATGGTGATCATTTGAAGATATTAAGCCATATTCTTTCAAGTGCAGTCTTTACAAGAACTTGATATCATTATACTGATTATAAACAATTAAAAGAATTTGCTAACATAAATTTAAGCTTCGTTTATTCAATTCAGTAATCATAATACGAATACCCAATGTGAACCATATTCCTATAAATATTGAGGGAAACAACACTACCCAAAAATGAAAATCTCATAAATTTAAGTACCACACTGCTGGAGACAAGCATACTGCTGAAAAAATATTTCCATTGTTCCTACCCCTTTCATAGGGGTGTGTTTGAAAAGCTATTTGTAGGATTTAAAAATATGTTTGAAGAAGAATATAGGTACAGCGTGATAACAAAAAACAATTAAAAGAAGAAGAGAGTAGGTACCTTCTTTTCATTACTTTATATAGTTTTGGTCCTTCGAGCCGGATGTATATAGCTTCTCAACTATTATAACTGGCGTTATAAATCATGATCACATTTAGATAGTGTCTGGACTTGCGAGAAGTCCGTTGATTTACGATTGGTACTCAACACCCTGTACCGTGGGACGATATTACACATTGTGTATTCCACAATGTTAACGAGAGAACACGACACCGTTAGGGACGTTGGGACCCTTCGCTGCAGTTGTGTGGCTTAAGATGTGAAATATAGCGATGCTTTCACCTATTTGTTGAGTAAATATTGAAATAAATGAGCAAACTACAATAATAACACATGATTAATACGCATAGCGATGCCTATCGTGATGTAGGTATTTGCAACAATTAAATAAACAAACTACATACAATAATAACATAAATAGTTAATACGCTCTATGATTAGTGTCGACTCAATTGTTCATGGGTATTTTTGGAGTTGATTTTTAATGGTTAACCCGTTAAAAGCAAAGTATTAGATACTTTGAAAGTTCCTGTTTGTTTGGAATAATTGTAACAAAATTATCTATTACGAGGTTGGTTTGATAAGTCCGTGACTTTGTGAAGAAGAAAAAAATGTTTTGAAGAATATTTTGTTTTATTTTTCTACATAATCTCCTTTCAGCTCTATACACTTCGACCAACGATGTTCCAACTTCTTCAACCCATCCAAAAAATAGTTTTTATCAAACCCTGAAAAATAGGCTCCTGTCTTAGCTATCACTACTTCATTGGATGAAAATCTTTGTCCACCAAGCCATTTCTTCATGTTTGGGAAGAGGAAAAAGTCACACGGGGCCAAATCTGGTGAATACGGGGGGTGTGGCAATAGGTCGTATCGCAATTCCACAAGTTTTGATGTTGCGGTTGCCGACGAGTGGGCCGGAGCATTGTCGTGATGACATAAAACTTTTTTCTTTGCTAGATGCGGTCTTTTCTTCAGCAGCTCTATATTGAATCTATCCAACAAAGCAACATGGTAAGCTCCGGTAATTGTCTTGCCTTTCTCCAAAAAATCGATGTAAATAACACCTTTGTTGTCCCAAAAGACAGTGGCCATCTCTTTACCAGCCGAACAAACAGTTTTTGCCTTCTCCGTGGCACGTTCACCGGTAGAAGTCCACTGTTTTGACTGTTGCTTCGTCTTTAGCGTATAATGATGGACCCACGTTTCGTCAACTGTTACGTAACGACGAAAAAATTCACTTGGATTGTGGTTATACAAACCTAGCATTGTTTAGAAGTGGTTACACGAGTTCGTTTTTGGCCGACTGTCAGCAAACGCGGCACCCAACTTGCAAAAAGGTTTTTCATGCCGAGAATATCGAGCAAAATATGAAAAATTCGTTCGGTAGAGATGTGAATGGTCTCAGTTATCTCGCGTATCTTCACTCGACGGGCTGCCATAACAATGTCGTGGATTTTGTTAACAATATCTTCAGTGGTGACCTCAATCGGCCTTCCTAGGCCGTCGGCGACAGTTGTGGTGGTACGACCACAACGAAATTCAGTAAACCACTTATGAACTATTCCATGAGATGGAGCAGAGTCCCCATAATATTTTTTCAGTTTATCCTCCGTCTGCTTATGGTTTTACCACGTAAAAAGTAGTATTTTATCAATACGCAAAATTCATTTTTCTCCATTATAAAAGAATATCCCGACCTCACTTGCATAAATGCTTCCAATTTTTTTACTTTCACGCCAATTTAAAAAATGTAACAGCATAAGCTCAGCAAGGAGTTCAAAATTAAGACAGGAAAATTGAATTATGAAAAAATATTGTATTCAACCTTAAAGTCACGGACATATCAAACTGCCCTCGTATATAAAAGTGAAGAGGTGACTGACATATCAATGCCCAGCTCAAATCGCTGAACCTAGAGACTTGAAATTTTGTATATAGATACTTTATACAGTGTAGTAGTTATCCACTAAGAAAGGATTTTTGGAAATTCCACCCCTGAAAGTGAAATAGGGGTTCAAAGAAAAATATTTAAAGGTCATTTCTAAGTACTTGAAACTTCGTAGGAGTACTTCTAAAAATAAATAAGCAAACACGTGTTTCGTGGTTTTTCGAAAATCAACCCTTTAGGTGGTAGATGGGGCAAAAAAACCCAAAGTGACTGACAAATCAATGCACAGCCCAAAACACTAGACCTAGAGACTTTCGCATACAGATACCTTATACAATGTAGGCATCCACTAAGGAAGGGTTTTTGAAAATTCCATCCCTAAGGCGATAAAAAGGGATGAACTTTTGTATGAAAGTCCCTCAGTTTTGAAACAAGGATCTCCAAATTTCGAGTTTTGCTGACGATTGAAAATTAATAAATACGTAACTCAGCGTTTTTGAAAATTCTACCCCCGAAGGAGTGAAAAAGGGGATGAATATGGGTATACATAGATAAAAATCCTTCATTTTCGAAGTAAAAATTACTAAATTTATTATTTAGGCTTATGGGTGGAAATCTTACGCAACGTATATTGTTATTGTTAGTATTTTAACCTCTATGGGGATGAAATGGGGGTGACATAGGGTAAGTAAACCAAAAATAGATATGGATGCCGTTATTGGATTCAGCCTCTAAAAAGGTGAAATAGGGGTTCAAACTTTTGTTAAAGAGACGGGAAGGAAGGAGAGGGAGAGGGGACTGATTATTGTAATAAACTAGCTTTTGCCCGCGACTTCGTCCACGTGGATATTAGAGAAAATCATTAGGGAACCTTCAACCAGGATCCGACTAGCTGTTTTTACGTGATAAGGCGGGCCCCCACTAAGCAAGCCTCGTGCGAGGCCCGCCACACGCGAGTGAGGACCCGCCTAATCGCGTAAAAATGGCTGGTCGGATCCTGGTTGCAGGTTCCCTAATGATTTTCTCTAGTATTCACGCGGACGAAGTCACGGGCAAAAGCTAGCAAAGTATAAATGATAAAGACATTTAAGAAACACAAATATATTGCAGACACTGTTAGGTAATTTCGAAAGAAGGGCCGGTATTGAAACAATAACATTTTTAAGTGCAGTTTATTAAGTTATTGTTAGTAAAAAGAGTATACATAGTAATTATGTTTCTTTTAAATAGCTTCCGTTCAGCATTTTTTACATTCCCCTCCGTAGGCAAATTCAGCACCAGCGCAGCCCAACCTAAAAAATAAAACGAATAATGTTCATCATTATCTATTTCACCGATAACTATTATGAAACGTAGTGGTATTATTTTAATTTTAGAATGTTTTACCTATGAAAGTGATAGATAACTTCAGGAGGATACATCGGTTTAGTACGGTACGGTACGGTTTCTTCAACTAAGAAACTAAGTTGTAGTTTATGAGTAATAGTGTCCCTAGTATGAGTTTAGCTAACTTTATTAGATTTCGAAAACTATTGCTATTGTTCTGTCAATCTCATTACAATCGACGACGACTGATTTTCAGGCATGAGCAATTTAACCGAAAGTTTTCCAAAACTCTTACTGCACTCTTTTTACTGTATCGAAAACTATCGAATATGGTGCCTCAGTAAAAAAAACAACCAATGCGATTTAGAGAAAGAAATGTTACAAAATAAAAAAAAAATTTCAATAGCGAATATAGTCACTAATCCTCATTCGATAAGAAAGAAGAAAGCCATCGCAGCCACGTCACGTGCGGGATCCCAGACAAACTGCTGAAAGCCTCCAAATGTTGACGCAGTGGTTTTCTCAAAATAAAAATTCAAAATTTTGCTAGTACATACTTGTACTATTATTTGTATTCTGTGCTAGTACTAACTACTTACTGGCATTTGTTTCCATAAGTGCACCCATTGGTGGCGCATACAGGATCCCAGACGGTTGGGCAGAAGCATCCAGGTCTCCTGTACGAGCAGTCAACTGGGCGTTGGGCTGCTGCTGTAGCCACGAGGACCATCACCATGAAGAAGACTGAAATGAAGAGGAAACTGAGCCTGTAGCCAATGTTAAATGAGCAGGTGAGCTAGCGGTTTGAATGTGGAGTTCGAGGGGACGTAGCACTACCAGCTAATAGGGCGTCCGCTGCGTTAAGCGGGATCCCGCCCCGGGTACACGGCGCGGGAATATAGATTGCTGGTTTTCTGACGGACAGATGCTTTTAGTGCATGAGTAAGCTCTAATCTATATCGCCCTGCGCCGGGATCACGCTTAACGTAGCGGACGCTCTTACTAACATCGCCGGCGACTACCCTCCATGACCACCCCTCGTGATTGTATCCAGGCTCGATAGTGTGCTCGATGGGACCTCAGGAGGAGGGCCTACCCACTTACCCTGGCCTATATTTCGTTCCATGAATCGAATTCCTAGGGAATAAAATAGTCGAAGCCCATTGGTCAATGCGCGTGGTTAGAGGCTATAAGCTAGGTCAGGGATGGGGAAATAAATTTTGAAATGGGCCGTTTAAAATAATTACAACATTTACGCGGGCCAAGGAGCAGCCCATGAACCAATAGCAATACTGACTTGTGTGTGTTATTCCCGTGGAGATACCTCAACTACACCGTTATGCAAAGGGGCATCAAAATCTGACCGCAGTTTTGAGAAAAACAGTATTTTAGAATACACATTTCTATACCTACCTAAATGTTTCATATGAGTTAATATAAATAACGGGATATAATAGCGGGCCGGACTGAATCTTTTTGCGGGCCGCCATTTCCCCATTCCAGGGCTAGGCCACACCATACAGACCGATTTTTACTGCTGGGAGCTCGCTCCGTTGGTCTCGCTAAGAGTCGTTGTTACAAGGCTAGATTCAAAGTTATAAAAATATTCAAGTGCTCACCAGTAGAAGATTTCATCTTGGATTGAATGAGATACTGAAACTGATGCTCATAAAGTGATGTGAAGTACTTTTATACTAAGTATTTCAAACTCGTAAGTACATTTATACTATTTAAGTAACTATTTCAACTGGAAACAATATTTTTTTCAACAAACATTGCAATTAAAGAACTAATATTTTCCTTTTGAAACTCTGTAAACTCACGAGAGTTTAAACAGTTAATGTGTTTAAGAAAATATCATGAAAAAATTTATTCAAACCTAGCAACGTCTCTCGTCAAATAGATTTATATCTATTTTAATAATTAAAAAAAATAACTGACACAATCACGTCAAAAAAATCTGAAAATTTTCGGTTCCATATTTCACTCAATAAGATTTCGAAAAGAAAATGTAAATAGGTCCTGAATTTTTTTACAATATTAAAGAGTATAGTTTAGAATCTTACTTAAAGCAATTAAAATGTTAATGTATTCATGTCTAAAAATTCACCCCTATTTAATTTCAAATAACTACTCAAAATATGTAGACCACAATAGTGCAGTTCACTTTCGTGCAAAAGATCGAATGTGCTAGTCACGTTCGTGTTAAATAATTAAAACAAATGTCCGTTTATAACTGCAGCTGTTTTGTCGTAATTAAGGGTGTAGACGCGCATCACGTTCCATTTTTAAATTTTCAATACAAATGATCAAAACAACTCTGCGCGAGCCGTAATGCGGGCGAACTTTGAAAATTTCTATATACATATAAAAACACTCTATACATTAAACAAATATCTCATTATTCCTAAGAAAAATAAAAAAAGACTTTAGATTCTGTAAATACCAGTAAGAAAGCATGTCAAAATCTACCGATTAGAGCATTTTTTAATATTTTATGTCTCTGTAATTAAAAACATTTTTTTAAATTTTCTCTCTATAGGGAACTTCCTGACAATACAAACAATAAGTGAAAAAATAAATATAAGTCGTATTCTTATTTGTTACATCTGAAACGTTTGTGAAAAATACCACTGAAAAGCAAATTTGAAATTCCACTTGAACAGATTGTCTTCATTTTAAAATACCTGATAATTTATTGTTTTTCTCTCTTTACGGCACTAATTTAAGAATTTGGCTTCCTAAAACTAAAGTTTACATCAATAGTAATGCTTTCATTCTTTAGATAACTTCATTGGATAAACGCTAATTTCTTTGAAATGCGGATATACAGCCTTAATTGAATCTAACTTAATTTAATGATTTAGAAGGGAACACAAGTCCTAGCTAGATTATTCATTACTCATAAAGAATGCATATCTTTCTTATCTTTGAATCTAATTTTTCTTTGACACAGTTCATTTGCACAGATTTACAAAGCAAATTCAAGATAACCAGTAAATTGACTTTTCCTTTAAGGCTTTGTGGTTGAGGCAATGTTTGGTTTTTATAATAAATTCTTTCACATACTATTTTATTTTTTTATTTAACTTTATTTAATGTTTTTTTTAACTTAATATATTATTGATAAACGACCAAAAAATTGCTTGTGTTTGTCCGGTGTGTTGAGAATTCTCAGTTCATTGACAAATTGACAACAAATTATATACTACTAATATTTCACTATAGAGTTTGTCAGAATTTGTGTTGGAGTCTTTTTGACGCCATCGGAGTTCGTTTATTATTTCCATATTGTTACACAGTATTAATTTTGATGTAAATTCGGTGTAATTTTGTGTCTCAAGCTCAAGTGTGTTCCCATAAAATTTAATAGTACATTATGATATAAGTGCGGTACGTTGAAAATTACAGCCGAGGCGATATTGCTAGCCCGAGCCGCAGGCGAGGGCTACAAGAAAGCAGAGGCTGTAATTATCAAAGCGCACGTATGTCATACGACGTTTTATAACATATTTGCGAGGAAATAAATAAAACTCGGACTTTGCACCTTTGCTTGTTTTCCATATGATTAAATTTTGATACGCTTGTAAGTATCTTATCGGTCAATTTTTCGGGCAAGAGGCTTAGAGTAGCCTTTTTCGCTGCCTCTGAGACTTCTGGCGGTGTTGAATTAATTAATTCATCAGTACTTGACGACATTTTCAAATAAAAACAATACAGCAAAAAAAAATTAAATTAGCAATGCGCGCGCATCAGCGTTTTTTTTTAAGGCAAAGGCATAAAAACAGCCAGTATTACTAATAAAGTAAATTAATATTTTTGTGTTTTTGTTACAGATAAATGGTTGTAATTTATTGTCAACATTAATTAAATTGAATATTTAAATGTTTATTTATTACATTTTATCTCCCAAAGTCAATTTTATCCATAAAATGTTGACCTCTTTTCTGACAAAAACTCTTTGCTAAGATTTAAAAAAGTACCGTTCGTTTTAGACGAAGTATCTTGATAAACCGTGCGGTAATGTAAAGTAAAACGCACGGCTTATCAAGGAAACCGTGCGTTTTACTTTACATTACCGCACAAGTTCGTAATGAGATACAATACGATATTGAAATTGGTGTAATAAGAGACCCTTTACGAGCAAATATGTTATAAAATACATAACTCCAGCCTTCACCTTGCACCACCCAAATTACACAAGTACGAACTATGTAGTTAATATCGTTCTTAGTTTTAAGTTTGTCGAGAGCTCTAATTAGCCGTTTGTTGCTTTTTGTTCTCAAGCCTGCGCGGAACTTTCTGGAATAAATCATCGTCTGAGTTGCCCACTTGCATTAATTATTTGGATCGCGAAACTTAGTATATGGTGCGAAGTTTTGTGTAAGGATTAAGCCTAATGTATATTAGATTCTGTTTATTTTGAGAACTGACTTGCTCTAGAGAAAAGATAATGGGTAAAGAATGAATGGTGGTTGGTCCATATACGTTTACCCCACCACTATATTAATGTGTCCAATGTTAATCAGTCCCAATTTACACTCCCACTGTCTTAATAAGTGTTTGTTTTATACTAAGTTTAACCAAAAAGTTTATTTAGAAATATGCGTAAGAAGTAATATTACCGCTATTATGTTACCTAATTGTAACTATACGAACGAAAAAGTTTAAATTTTCCTATATTTATAGGGTTAGTTACTATTTTATTGGATTGTGTTACGATTAGGTAACGTACCTATGAAGGATATAAATCCGAAAACCGAGAAAGGACATGTCCAACGTGCCTATGTCATTTGCCTCACCATTCTCAAAAAATCAAAGTCTATAGTATGTCAGAGTAGGTATTTTACTCTAGAATCAGATTAAAAATTATTTTCTACGTTAAAAAATGGGATTTTTAAGTTAAAACGCTTTTAAATCACAATGTTTTATCATGATAGTACTATTTACTTTCATTTTTTTCACAAAATACTTTAGAAAACAACTTAATGTTTTTGTAATTGTTTTTCTAAATATAAAACAATACTTGACTGATACTATACCTAAATAAAATGTAATTAGCATTTTTTAATTATGAAAGTAATTAAATAAAATGAAACTGGGGCAACGCTGGGACATCTCCTTTGGCACGGTTTTTTGGTCTCACTTTACATAATAATTAATAATAACAATTTATTTATTTATTATTTACATACAAGGACTCGGCTTCTAGGTGTTATTATTCTAAGTTTAATACCTAGTTTAACCAAAACGTTTGTTTAGTTATACGACGCTTTTAGGAGTCAAATGTACTGATTATTCAATTACTTATTATAACTAATTCTTAATTTTTTGTATACCGGCAGGCTGATTAGGTATCTAATTAAAAAGCACCTATTCCCCGACTCGTAATTCGGTGCAGTAATTTGACAGCTCAAACTGTCAGTTAGTAAAATTATGTTGCCACCTCATGTCTACTAGTGATGCGAACAAAAACCAATTGAATCATGTTCAATTAGTTGTGGTTTTTTTTTGCTATTAGTTTAATTCATTAGTTGTAGGTAGTAGTTTAGTTAGTTTAATTATTAGAATAAAACAAAATACTACATTTATTAGCTTTATTTAAACAATTGCCAAATATTATGAATATAATGATACACATTTATTTTTATTTTAATGCCTTACGGAATAAGGAAATATAATATTGAGAATGAAGAGAGGTTTAATAGGTTTTTTGTTTCGAATGAGGGCTTTTCAAAATGACAATAAACCTGTAGGCTCGATAGATGGCGTTGATAAAAATGTATGTGTCAAAGTAAATTTTTTTACTAAGCTTCGAAGAGTACTCAGGCAGGCAGGCAGATGTAACCATAAAATGTTCCTCTTTGGGCAGATGTCAGCCAGCGAGATCTTTGGTAGGGGGCGTTTAATTTTAAAAGCCAATTTTGACACTTCTCTTTCCATCAACTCCATCTAGTGAAGCAAATAGTTACTATTTTTATTTTTTAAATGTCACTTTGAAAAGCCAAAGCAACATGCGTGGTGGATAACAACGGCGACATTTTTGATAGAAAAAATGTAGCTGTTGTTATTAACTTAATTATTAATTAATATATACACCCATTTTTAACTGAATGTTAAATGAATGAACGATTATTTTGTCACGTCACTACTTTTATTTTGTCCTAAAGTGGTCACACTGGAGCTGTCAAAACACTGCACCGAATTACATGTCGGAGTATAGTGACCAGTTATAATTACGAAATCGTCGCTGTCAAACTCGATTTCGTACCACCGATCGAGTTTCTAAGAGTGCTGCCTCCAACGGACAACTAAAGAACTAAAATATACGAGCACTTGCAAGGAAATGTTCCGAAATTCGTATTATCTAACTCAGAAACCGCGACGCGACCGCGACGATTTCGCGATTTCTTCTGTCAAACATAAATCAGACAAAACGTAATTTCTGATTAGTTTTCGATAAATTCTTAGCCTTACCTTTAACCAAAATTAAATAAAATTGATATAATTGTAAAACAAAAGGCCTGTTCTTCAATACCTACACGGAATTTGCAATTTTGTATACGAAAAAATGTAAACACATTTCGAAGCGAAAACAAAAAGGTTATGTTTACAGAGCACATATGGTCAGACACATACACAGTCACAGACTACTTTCGGTAAAAAAAACTTTTCAGTCGCTCCCATCGGTTACCAATGGTGCTAGTTTCTATGGAGATCTTAACGAGCATAAACCGCATAAACTAGTCGGCGATCGCATACATAATACCAAACCAGTGACTCGGTCGCGCGACGATTTCGAAATAATTCAGGAATCGAGTTCGGTCGCTCATTTTAGATAATCAGCCTACGGAAGTAACTTCTGACGCGATCGAGTTCGAGTTCGAATCGAATGAACGTCAAAATGGTACTTTGGAAACAATGGAAACTATTTCCAAAGTACCAAAATAACAGATTTTTGACGTTTATTCGATTCTGATGTGAACTTGATCTCGTAGGGAGAAACACCCTTGTTGTATAATATTGTATTTTTGTATTTATTAATACAGGATCCACGAGGATTTTCATATCTTTTTACAATCAAATAATAAATATATAATTAATAAATATAAATAAGAAAGTAATTAAACAAGTAATTTACAAAAAAATAAAAAAGAACTGAAGTAAAAGTGTAATGGTATTACGTTGGTTACATTGGTTTGGTTTAGTGATCCACATCACTACAAACTTTTGACATGAAACAGGGAAATGTTCTTTTTCTCCCCAGCTCCCCACTGCCCAACTACAAACTGCTTTATTTTCTTTGCGTCGCCGTCGTAGTCATTATTACGTATAAAACAAAAATTACCTTTTAACCTCTCCAGCACGAAAAGGGTGCTTTTGGCGCGTAAAAACTCGCAGCAAAATCGACTTTTGCTGCGAGCGTGAGGCAAAGTGCTTTTTTAATTTCTAACACCTTTTCTCGCTGGTAGAGGTGAAAAGTTGTATGTTTAACACGAGAGCAAATTTTTTGATGTCTCGTGCCTTTAAATCACTCACTGTGCTCAGTAGTCTATATTAGAATCACTCGCTACGCTCGTGATTCAATTCTAGACTACTTCGCTAGTTCGTGATTTAAAAGTCAGCACTCGCAGCAAAAAATGACTTTGCTCTCTTGTATAACAAATAACTATTGTTTACTAAAAACAAAAACATTATCATCCGCACGACAACGCCCACTGTTGAACATAGACCTCCCCAAGGTAGTACAGGTATTACCGAAATTAATAATGAATGAAAAAATGTTTCATTTGTTTCGATTCGTATAAGCAATATAATATAAGCTCTAAAAAGTAATATCGCCGTCGCCAAACAATAGTCCAATTACCGAGCACAAATAAAGCTGAAATAAAAATACTTTTACCAAATATTTCACCGAAACGGTTCACTGAAATTTCTTGATGAAAACGTGTAAAGTTTGTTTTATACTTTTAGTAAGTTAACTTTATTTTGTTGGTTTCAATTCATTGTTTAATTTCAACAAAATTGGATTTTTATTGAAATTTTACATACCTAGTTTGTACGTCTTTTTTCTCTTTGACCTATTTTCGACATCGAATTGAAAAAAAAATCGATTTATTATTTATTATTGTAGTAGTAGGTTGCGCCATCTCTTGACCGATAGTGAAACTATTTTTTTTAGGGTAGCATTCTTAGGACAGCGCCATTTGTTGACTGGTAGTGAAACTAAAGAATTTTTATTTGTTTTATTAATTTCTAATTTCTAAAAAAGTGTGTGATATTGAGACATCGTTTTATTTTGCCTGTAATCTTTACATAAACTACTATCAAATAGAATCATTTCAGATTTTTCTCTTTGCAAACTTCGGAGATAAGGGGGGGAACGGTATTTTTTTTATATTTTTCATCATAAGTCGAAAACTATGCGGCCTAAGAAAAAAGAAAAAATGTTTTAAAATGTGCAAACAGCGCTCTTTCATATGATACCCCACATGCCTTAGTCACCTCACTTCAAATTTTTAAGACCCCTTTTCAGTCCCTGTTGTAAAATATATTTTTTTTCTTTCTTATTTGCAAAATAGTTGGGCAAATGTCATCTTAAACTATTCCAAATTTCAAGTTGATACCATTAGTAGTTCTCGAGATATCCAGCTGTGACAGACAGACAGACAGACTGAGTCACACCATAAGGGTTCTTTTTTTACCATTTTGGTACGGAACCCTAAAAATAAAACATAATTTTACCTTCAAGAAGCATCCCCTAAATATTGCATCAAAAGTTGACCTAAATGTTGAAAGAGGCCAATCACAAATCATGTGGTGCTCTGCAGATCTTAGGTCGCCAACGAGCGCCAAAAAGATACGACAAAAACATGGAGTTTACTCATATTTTGACAAAACCCTAGATTTATTATCTGTAAAGTGCATATGACACTGCTGGCTATGATTTCAAGATTTCGCGAGCGATAAAAATGCATAATCCACGCGCTATGAGATTAGGATGGAACCTTGTCAAACTGAGACGCGCACGGTACGCCCCGGCCAGCCACAGCGGTATCCAAAACGCGGTGTCACGCATCCGAGGTGAGGGAACTTTTGCTGCAGCAACTTCAAGTACCTACAAGTAAACATTTACTTGATTAATTAAATTAAAATTAACTAATTAGTCAATGTTGCGAAGAAGAAGAAGTTATGCCTGTGGGTTCGTACCTGACTACTGCCGCACCTTCTCTTTCTCGTATGCAGCTTCCAGGGTGAGCCGCGACAGGCCTTCAGCTCCTCTTCAAAATATTTCCATAGGCGATTGTAACGCTGGTTCCGAGGTTTTTGATGTGCACTGATTTTCACACGGTTGTATTTTCTACCATAGATAAAGTCCACAAGACGATCACACACGTCGATAGCACTACGACGAGGATGCTGATGATATGGCTGAAGAACATTCACGAGCGACGTGTTCACAGCGCAGCGATTCGAACGAGACTGTTCGATGCTCTCACAGAAAACCAAGCGATACCCACATTAGGCATGACAAAATTATATCGAAAGATTTCGGAGTACCCTCCAAGTTGTGTTTTCTCAAAACTAACAAATAATTACAAAATATCTACAGTAAAATGAGTAAAGATATTCCGGTACGGAACATTCCGCTCACCTTAAAAGAACAATTTTCTTTTAACGCATAACTACAAAAAAAAGCTTAACTAATTGGTACGAAGCAACAAACTAAAAACTAAGTAAATAATAGTTTTATGCAATAATTTAATTTAAAGGAAGAGGGCAAAGTTTGACAACCGGACGCTTAGCAAAATGGTTACCAATTTGCACCGTAACAACGCGAGTTTGGTTATCAGAGCCGGGATGCAACGCATGAACGCGGGCGAGTTTCCATAGAAGCGGAGGAAGGTTATCATCACAAACCACAACAATCATACCTTCACGAATTGGAGAACCGCGTTCGTGAAACCATTTACTAGTTTGTTGGATCTCATGCAAATATTCACGGCTCCATCTTTTCCAAAAGTGCTGGATGGATTGCTGAATCCAACGCCAACGAGTTAAGCGATTAGGATTTGAATCTATTAACGAGGTGTCTGGTAGCGCGGTCAATGGTTCTCCTATCAAAAAATGAGACGGAGTCAAAGGTGTGGGATCGATGGGGTCCGCGCTCAAAACGCACAAAGGGCGCGAGTTTAGCACTGCCTCGATTTGGCACAATAATGTATGCATTTCATCGTATGTTTGTGTGCGTGCACCGATAACGCGATACAAATGTGATTTGAAACTTTTCACACCCGCCTCAACTAAACCAGAAAAGTGACTACCGGTCGGGGGGTGGAAATGCCAAGTTATGTTTTGATTAAGCAATTTATTATTCAAATCATTTTGAACCGAGTCGCTACGTAAGAATGCAAACAATTCTTTAAGATAATTATTGCAACCGACAAAATTACTTCCGTTATCGGAATAAATATCTGTACATAATCCTCTGCGGGACGTGAAGCGTCGCAACGCAGCGGGAAAAGCTTCAGTTGAAAGGTCGGAGACCAATTCCAAATGAATGGCTTTGACGCTCATACAAACGAAAACTGCAACATATGATTTAACTATTTTCGCATTACGAACTTTATTAGCACGCACATAGAAATATCCACAAAAATCAACGGCGACTTTTACAAAAGCTCGCGCTGATCGAATACGTACGCCAGGTAAACTAGCCATCGATGGCTGTGTGTGGGTAGGTCTAGCACGAAAACAACGAACACAACGGTGAATGTGTTGCCTAATGACGTCGCGCGCTGACAAGATCCAATATTTTTGCATTAAAATATATTGAATAGTTTGCGCGCCGGCATGCATATGTGTGACATGCGTGTCTACAATAATCAATGTTGTTAAATGATGCTTTTTTGGTAAAATAAGTTGATGTTTCGATTCAAATGAAATATGCGAATTATGTAACCGCCCACCGACACGTAAATAATCAGATTTATCAATGAATGGAGTCAAACGTTTTAATTGATTTGAAGGACGATTTCCTTTACTAATATTGTTTATATCATCGATAAACACGTTATGTTGTACTAAATAAATTAATCGATTTAAAGTGAAATTATATTCGGACACGGTAATATAATTAGGAAAGGACGATTGCACCTTTTTACACTTGTAATAAAAACGAAATATTATTGATACTACACGAATAAGTTTTCCTAATGACGAGAAACGAGTTATGATTGAATCTAAATCTTCACTAGGTTTAGAAGTCGATGTGTTTACTGATAGCGCCAGATTACGTTTTTCCTCGCAAGTACTAACGACGCCCGTCGACTCTGGCCAAAGCGACTCATCTAGTTGGAGCCAAGGAGGACCTTGAAACCATAGTGAATGATTAACGAACGAACTAACTAGCATTCCGCGAGATGCCGCGTCACTTGGGTTATCCTGGGAACGAACGTGCCGCCAACAACTGGCCGGCACATGAGACAAGATTTCACTGGTGCGATTCGAGACGAAAGTTTTCCACTCATGAGGTGATGAACGTAGCCAGGCTAACACAATGGACGAATCAGTCCATGCGTAGACATTATTTATAACGATTTTGTCGCCGTAAGCGCGCAATGTTTTACTAATGAGTTTCGACAATATCACGGAAGCCATTAATTCCAAACGTGGTATTGACAATTTCTTTAACGGAGCAACACGAGTTTTGGCTAAGACAAGATAAACTTTAACAGGTTTGTTATCCTGAATACAACGAATAAAAACACAAGCGGCATATGCTTTCTCCGAGGCGTCCGAGAAACCGTGCAATTCGAAGGTTGCCGAGGGAAGAAACACATGACGTGGAAACGAGATTTCAGCTAAAAGTGGAAGTTCCCGCACAAAGGCGTTCCACGAGTTAACTATATCGATAGGGGGTGGTTCATCCCACTTGGTCCCTGCTATCCACAATAACTGGATCAAATGTTTTGCATACAATGTGACTGGCGATAAAAGACCTAATGGGTCGTAAATCTTGGCTATTTCCGAAAGGATACTTCGTTTAGTACAATTATTAAAATTTGATATTTGTACACTGAATGTAAAAACATCAGATTTTGGGTCCCATTGAAGCCCTAAAACCTTTGTTTGTTTATCATTTTCCAAAGATGAAAATGACATACGATCGGGCACCCGCTCACCATGAGAATCTGGCGGGCTTACCGCATCAAGTACTTCGTGGGCGTTACTATGCCACTTACGTAGTTCGAAACCAGCCGTTTTACAAATGGCTATAAGTTCTTGTTGCAAGTTCAAAGCTTGCTCGATCGAGTCTGCGCCCCCGCTAATGTCATCAACGAAGGTTTGTTGTAAAAGAACTTTAGATGCGTGCGGATAGCGCGAAGCCTCATCGAGTGCTAGTTGGCGAATTGTTCGAAGAGCAAGGTAAGGCGACGAGCTGACACCGAATGTGACAGTACGCAAACGATAATCGCGTGTCGGTTGGTCGGGAGATGACCGCCACACGATACGTTGATAGTCTCGGTCCTCTTCTCTGAGTAATATGTTTCTATACATTTGTTTTATGTCACTTGTAAATACTACTAAGTGAATACGAAAATTAAGCAAAATATCGACAATATCCGATTGTAATTTAGGACCGGGTAGCAAAATATCATTTAACGAATGATTATTTGTGGTTTTACAACCAGCATCAAAAACGACTCGAGTTTTAGTGGTCTCACTAGACGGTTTAATTATAGCGAAATAAGGTATATAATAATGTTGTTTATTATCAAGGGGTGGAGAACACTGCTCCATATGATTCAGGTCGAGATATTCTTGTAAACAAGCATTATATTCTAGTTTTAGTTTAGGATTTTTATCAAGACGAAATTCTAATTGTCGAAAACGAGCAAGAGCAATGTCACGTGATTGACCTAGTGTAGGTGCATTGGGTTTGAACGGCAAAGATACGACATATCTACCATCCTTGTCACGTGCATAAGTGGTTTGATAGATCTCTTCACATAACTGTTCATCAGGTGTAAGAGTACGTTCTTCGGGGATTGTCTCCAGCTCCCAAAATCTTTGTAAGTCGGTGTCCTCGAAGAAGGAGCTATGACATACTTGGAGTGGAGACGGAACAAAGTACGAAATTTTCCCCATCAACAAAAAACCGAAAATACTATTGATCGCGACCGGCGAGTCTGGTGGGCCCTTAACAATTTGTCCCAAAAGGACTTGCGTCAAAACATCGGCTCCTAGGAGCAGTTCGACAGGTTGGGGGTTAACCGCATTAAAGGTCGGATCGGCTAAGTCCAAGTTAACGATATGCGGCCAAGTCTGAACAGGTACTAGCACACAAGGTGTGTGCGAAACTATCTTTGGCAAAATCAAAGCATCTACCGAAATAATAGGAGTTGATTGGTTTCGCGGAGTTATATTACACGATACAATTCCTTTAGGTTGTATTGGTTGCGATTCACCAATACCAAACACTGGTACATTTATATGCCTGCGCGCCAAACCTAATCTTTGCGCACAGGTAGCCGTCATGAAACTAGCTTGACTTCCTGTATCAATCAAACAGCGCACCGTAAACTTCGCGTCAGCTACGCATACATCGACGAGTGCGGTACATAACATAACCGTCATAGCGCGCGGGCTACGAGGAAACGGCGCATTGGATGCGAGACAATTACTACCGTTCATCGCATGATTCACGCTCGGTGGTTGCATAGTGACACCGTCAGGTGCAACGGCGGCGGCGACAGTACGATTCTCCGCGGCGGGAGGGACGACATCCGATTGCATATTATTATCAAAATGAAGAAACGTGTGATGCGATTTCGAATTACAAGAACGACAAGAATAATTACTTTTACATTGTTTAACGTTGTGTCCAAGTGACAAACAATTCAAACAGATGTTTTGCGATTTAACAAAATTATATCTATCTTTAGGAGATTTACTTAAAAACACAGGACATTTTGATAACGAATGTAGTGCGTTGTTACAACAAATACAATTATTATGACTTTTATTACTACTGCAATTAGGTTGATTTTGATTAGAAAATTCTTGAGAATGAGGTGTACTGACAGCAAATGAACGACGCGGAATCGATTGAAAATTATTTGACGTTTTGCTTTGTTTATTATTTTGATTTACTAAATTATGATTGCTATTAGGTACGAGAGATTTTTCTTGACTCGACATAATTTCGAATGCAGAGATTTCCTGCTGTAAAAATGTAATGAAAATATCTATGTTGGGTATTTCCGAAGGTTTGGCTAAAGATAATTCAAAACGTCTACGAAGTGATTGGGGAATTTTACGCAACATAATATTTAACAAAATAAAGTTCCATTCTTGAACTGGAAAATGCATCATTTCAAGGGCTTTGATATTTTCCGTATAAATGTTTACCAAGTTACGAATACTAAAATGATTTTCCTTAGTAAATGGTTCGAAATCCAAAATACGATCTAAATGATTTGATGCAATAATTCTACGGTTTTCATATCTAGAAATAAGAATATCTAAGGCGATAGTGTAATTCTCATCGCGAATAGGTATCGATTTAATTAAATTAAATGGTTCGTCTTTTAACGTAAGCAAAAGATAACGAAACTTCTCGGCCGGTGTGTAGGCATTATTGTTGTGGATTTGCCCGCAATAAAGATCGTAATAAGTAGGCCAATCGGTTGCATTTCCATTAAAAGTTGGCAAAGGTAAATTAGTTAAATTTTTAGAATTATTATTTTCACAAGGATAGGACTGCAGAATGGCACGGCTCAAACGTCTACATTCCTGATCTGATTCTTTCATTTTATTAACATGCACTAAAATGGCATAATAACAATCGTTAAAATCATTACGAATTTTAAGTTGTTCATCACGATTAAAAGTTTTTAATTTTAACAAAGCTTTTTCGATTTTCGATTGTATTTTGCTAAACTTCCGTTGTTGAGCGGCTAAATCAGTAGATCGCGAACGAAACTGAGTAATATCAGTTGTAGCAAATAACAAAGTTCGTTTGATTTCTTCTAAAATGATATCCCTTTCGAAAAGGTCTTGTTCAAGATTCGGTTCATCCGCCATATTGCGAGTCAATAATGACGTAGGTAAATGAATGCACGAAACGAACGTATATTTTAAGTACGAATTACTTTAAAATACACTAAAAAACGATTACGAAACGAAAATATGTACGTAGTACGACAAATTTAGAAAACACAACCTGGATTTGATTACCGATTAATCCGATTCGAACGGATTAACTTTCGGATCAATGTGCGATCGATCCGGTACCTACAAACGAACAAAATGGATCCGGTTAGAAGGATCAAAAAATGTTGCGAAGAAGAAGAAGTTATGCCTGTGGGTTCGTACCTGACTACTGCCGCACCTTCTCTTTCTCGTATGCAGCTTCCAGGGTGAGCCGCGACAGGCCTTCAGCTCCTCTTCAAAATATTTCCATAGGCGATTGTAACGCTGGTTCCGAGGTTTTTGATGTGCACTGATTTTCACACGGTTGTATTTTCTACCATAGATAAAGTCCACAAGACGATCACACACGTCGATAGCACTACGACGAGGATGCTGATGATATGGCTGAAGAACATTCACGAGCGACGTGTTCACAGCGCAGCGATTCGAACGAGACTGTTCGATGCTCTCACAGAAAACCAAGCGATACCCACATTAGGCATGACAAAATTATATCGAAAGATTTCGGAGTACCCTCCAAGTTGTGTTTTCTCAAAACTAACAAATAATTACAAAATATCTACAGTAAAATGAGTAAAGATATTCCGGTACGGAACAGTCAACTTTCGTTTACTTTGACAAGGTTCCATCCCATTCTCATCAGGAATTCACGCGCTGATTATTAGTGTTCGCATGGTGCGCGCTTGTCAGGTGTTGAACGCGCGAATAGATTCGATAGTTCGGTATTAAAAGCTTCCGTTTCCATTTCGGACGATTTCTGGATGAACTGTGCGAACCAAATACGTCTATATTCCCGTCAAAAGCGCACGCTCATCTGAGGGCCTAGTACGAGTTGGTTTTTTGCACTCACTTCACTTTGCGAATAGTTAACTATCGTCTTCTCTCTTTCACTCGTTCACTCACTCGCATGATTTCCTCTCTTTCACTCGATACTATTCGCAAAGTGAGGTGAGAAACACAACTCGTACTAGGCCCTCTGAACGGTAACGTATGATCTCAAAGCGCGCGTTGACGCGCGCTGACAACTGTCAAGCGCAAGCGCAGCGTTCAACGCGCGCTTTATCAAAACGCGCGTTAGCATGGTGTACGGCTTAAATAAAATGTATGTAGTTCTCATGTAGTTGTAAATGCGCGTTATCAAAACGCGCGTTAAGCGCTTGTCATGTGAACGTGCTCTAAATGAAACAATTGAATAGCGGCATGGCCACAAATAGTCTAGCTACTTTATATGTAGTAGGTACACGTAAAATAAGTGGTTTATTTACTCCTGCAAAGCCGTGTAACTGATTGCAAATTCTTTTCATATCCAAAAATATTTAAATCGAAATATAAAATACTCATTTCGTGTTTGAGTTGAATGTCATTATTAACAAATATTATGACACTTTACAGAATATTATCGTTTGTCTAGCTTGCGTATATTTTCCGCATATCTTCCGTTACTTCACAAGGCTAACACCGCAAGTTGCAACAATATGAAGCACACACAGCTCTTGGCGCGACGCCATTCGATTCCTCCCCGCGAGATTAGAATGTTAATGCGGCTGTTTGTCTTGTTGCCTTGTCGCTGGCAACATTTGTCTACGTGCGTATAGTACCGCATTGTGGAGTTTAGCTTTTGTCACTGGAGTAAGTGCCTTGTTGGAATATCGTTGTTGATTTATATACATATATGTGTCTCAGAGTTTTCAATAATTCCACCCCCGAAGAGGTGAAAATGGGGATGAAGTAGTGTATAGAAAACCCTTCATTTTCGAAATAACGTATGTAAAAATTAAGCAAAGAAAAATAAAATGAGGTACGTTTAACTGTACTCTTAAAAATATATTTTTATAATATGTATAACTGCATTTTGTAGCAGCCAACACAAAAATGTCCTAATAGAATAATGATTAATGAAAATAAAAAATTGGGGTTGCACTCCGGGAGTGCCGGCAGATGTGAAAACTTGAATATTAACGTTGTGCATTTTTGATATTTTGGAATGGTTAGGGAATAATTTTGCACAAATTGCTTTAATTATCAGTATAAAAGTACTATCATTTATGAGGTAGAATACAATATTTATTTGTTGCGCTATCGTACACAAACATGTTTATTCCGGCTGTCTAGGCTACATCCGTCTTACTAATTTTCGATCAGGGTCACGTGACCCTGACTGACGCGAGTTTAACATTTTTTTCCCCATTACAAAAAAAGTGTACAACGCGCTAAAGAAGTTATCACTTCAAAAATCTGCACTTTTCAAAGTTGCAATATCAACACGGATATAAGCTTCATAATCCGCTGACTAAGTGCCCCATAAAACTATCTGGAACTTGAATGAAAAGTCAATAAAATGCACGCCATAAACGCAAAGTTTGGAATCGCTTCAGTTATTGCTTTTTCCTCTTATTTATGGACCTAATGCTGCACTAGTTCATATTAATATTGAAGAATAAAAAAATATGTAAGATTTTTGTTAGTCTAATTTTTTCCATGGAATTGGATTCTACTAGGTAATGGATTCTACTTTTAAGGTAAAGTAACGCTAAAATGGAAGCAAAATAAGCCCCTACGCGAAATTTTGACTCGATTTGATTAATTTTACTATGATTTCTAAAATTCCAAAGTTGGAAAAAAAATCATAAAAAATCAAAATGCTCCAGTGACAAAATAGTGTTGATTATTACAATTCATACGTTATTTACAAAAAAAATTGTTATGGAGAATTTATTTTTGAGTAATTCATTTTTTATTCAGATAATCACAAATTTCTTGTGCACCATAAATATGGTTTTCATGCGGCCGCCATGATGTCAACATTCAAAGTATCACTGATAGGTATTTTTTTTACGATGCACTAATTTAATTAATGGATTAAAAAAATTGTCAATACCCAATTCTAACCATAAACAAATATAATAAATGCGGAAGTTTGTTTGTTTGTTACGCTGTTACGTCTTTTCTTGTAATAAAAAAGGAAACTCTCTTTTCAATTGCAGTTTTTTGGACGCTAACATAAAGCATAAAGTTCAGAGATTGCGAGATTAGTAAAGTTTCTGCAATTCGTATTGCAGTGCACGTCCCCTGCATCCGAGCTCTACGGGATTCCATCAATGCAACTGTTTGTAGCTTTATATTGTGCACTTACACGATTTTCATCACAAAGGAAACGTTCACAATCAAAGCTTTTACGAGATCCGATCCCTTTTTCGAATCTAAATAAAATAGAAATCGAATTGCAAATGATTAGGAAACGCCTGTTTACATGTAAGATTTTGTTTTGATCAAACTACCGAATCCACTCTACACACGTTTGGTATATTTAACTTAACTCTAAAGTAAACTCTAAACTAAAGCTATTACAATTACAACGAGCTATCTCAAAAGACTAAAAAAAAAGCTTTTTCACTTCTCATGTTCGTAAAGTTCGTAAAAAATATAGACTGCATAAAATCGCTTTTTATGCTCTAGTGCATAAAGTAAAATCTTCGTCTAAGTCTCAGACTTTAAGACAAAGGTCGTCAGGTAAACAGCCACACACGCAAATTTAACTTCGTTGAATTAACTTGTTATTTCATTCTGTTTCGTCATTTTTTGTTGTGTTATAATACTTTTTTATTTTTTTAAATGGGTATCAATTTTATTGAAAGGCTTTGATAAAAAAAATATTTTTTCAATTTTTGAATATGGGTATCAAATGAAAGGCCTTGATGAGCACATTCCAAAATTATATTTTTTTTAATAAAAAAAGAAGTTTTTTTTTTCAATTTTTGAATATGGGCATCAAATGAAAGGTCTTGATAAGCACATTCCAAAAATATATAATTTGCCACTAAAATTGAAGAATTTTTATTTTTTATTTTTACATTATTGTTGTTTAATTTCCTCACAATCGAAGTGAAAAGCAGAGTGTATAACTCGTACATAAAACCCATTTTATGCACTTGTTGTACAATCTACTATTGTCTAGCTACCACCATCTTATCTAAGTCTCTGGTGGTAGGGTTTATTCCAAGTCCGCCTGGCTGGAAGCTAGCTACCATCTTACTTATGTCTGACGTCATAACAATAATTTAAAAATTGTTTGTGTTCCGGCAGTTAGAGGTTAGATAGTCAGTTCCTCAGTGATGAGGATTCCGGGTGTATTGGGCTTCCACTTTCGGCCTTATCGTCACATCAGGTGAGGTGAAAGCCAAGCACTATTCCATTGCGCATAAAAAAAGGAAAAAGGAACCCTTAAGCCCACCGGTAACGATCAATTGCGATTGTCAATTTTTCCGCAATTGACGCCCATTGACGGAAAAATTGATCGTTTACGCGTGCAATTGAAGCGATTGTCAATTGCTCCAACAATGGCATTGACGGAAAAATTGACAATCGCAATTGATCGTTACCGGCGGGCTTTATATGATTACTTTGCTGCCCATCTGTTTTGATAAAATCACTTTTCTCAGGAACGCCTGGATTGTAAAGTTCCAGTAAATACACTTTGTACCTACCTACATCATGAAAACCCTTAAGTCACAGTAAAGTTGTTTAGTAGCAAAAAAATTACGTTGAAAAAATTACCTTTGACTACATTACACTATATTATTATAAACACTGTTTCAATTACATAATAATTATCTAAAAACAAAGGTAACTTTATTTCATAAGCTTATTCCTTCCGCTTAACTGACTAAGTAAACAAAAACAGATGGTAAACAAAATCATATTATGGTAAACAAAAACATGTGGCTCCCGTCACACGCTGTACTTGAGCTTAAATTAATTTTAAGCGCACGCCTCTTATAATTCACGTTTGCGCTTAAAATGACTTAATTCCCTGCAGGCCCCGACACTTGGTAGGTGCAGTACTGGCTGTGTTCCAAACTCGCTTATACTGTCGCACTACGGTGTGGGGTGCCGAACATAGCGACCCATTTCTCAAAAAGCCAACCTTTTTATTCCTTTGAAAAACGAACGTTTCGTATTCGTTTAACATAATCAGATTAACTCAGACAGTTTAAAAATGGAATATGCTGCCTGCTCATGTGCTCCCCGATAGTTACAACCTTGGTATTTTCAAGGCAAAAGAATAGGCATTTCCTGGGCAAAAGCATACTACACCTTAGACCACATTCTGTTTACCAAACAAGGGTGGTCAAATGCCTGCCCAGTTACCATTTAAAAAACTCGCTTATTTTTAATTAAGTATTTTTATCAAAAGCAATTTTACTTTATAAACCGGCACTCCATATCCGTTATAAAGTTACACCTTATGAGGATTTTGAACCAAACGGTCCATAGAAAAAGTGACGACGATTTCTACTCACCCTCTTCAATTTTTACCTTAGAGTAGTGATTTTTCAGTTTTTTTGTGATGCCTAAAACTAGGTCTGTACATTTTGTTTTTTTTACAAACGTCGTCGGTCAAGATGTAATAAATGACTGAAGTCCTAGGTTTCAGGGAAAATTCAGTCGTACCTCACGTGCCTCTGAGATTTCAACACGCCTGTGGCTGGAGTAAATCTAAAAAATATTTTCTATTATAAATTCGAAATTCAGTTTGTTTGTTTGTTACGCCTTCACGTTACCGATCATCATAAAATTTTGCATACACGTTTTCAAGGTTATCAGGATGAAAGGTACCATAAATGCCCTTTTCTGTAGAAAAGGGCATTTATGGTACCTTTCATCCTGAAAAAAATAATTCCTGAAAAAAGGATTGTTCCTGAAGGATAGCAAAAAACATTCTACGCAGACGAAGTCGCGTGCGGCCTCTAGTTTTTTTTTATATTTATCATGTATTTTGAAATATTAGCACCTTAGTGATTTTATAAAAAAAGTGCCAATATTTTAAAACTCACAATAAATACTTTTAAAAAATCGTACAATTAGCAGCACATCAGTATGACCTTATGACCTATACACGATGACCTTCTTGAGACCATCTTTATGCCGTACATAATAAAAGCTGTTTTCGTAGTTCAACTGTTTAACCTATAGCGTGCTGTCGTGCGTACAAACCTAGTAGTCTTTGGCATTTCAACAACTTACCGAAAACTCATTGCTGTTAAGACCACTTAGTACTATTATTTATTCTGTGGTTTAACGTTATCGCCGTTTGTATCGAGACCGTTTGCTTCAATTGCTGTAAAAGGTGTTTATTAGGGATGCTTTAAAAAAAAAACTTGTATTCTGTCTTACACTTATATTCCACATAACGGCACAGCCGGTTTTTTAATGCGTCCTTGCGTCTCTGGGTGACAGCTGAAAACCAGTGTTTTGCTCCATCATCAGGGCAAAAATATACGCTGAGCTTTTACCTATTTGCATCGCTGTGACACACAATTTAACCAGAATTATTTAGTTTTCAATAATTATGCAGTATTGATTGTTGAAATTATCTTTTATTTCAATTTATTATTTTGTCTATGCGCATGTGTGTTTGTGATACAAATAAATGATCTATCTATCTCCATAATATAATTTATAAAAAAACACTTCGAACCGAATAAATTCGTCAATTTCGTCATATAGCCCGCTGTAACTACGACCCCACCCTCTAGATTTCAAACCTCCCATATATCTCGAAGCGGGCATCGCCAAAATCACCTGAGAACGACTGTTTCACCGAAAGCCGTAACTCCACTTCCTGCACATATATCAAAACCCCGCAAAGTACTTCCAACTGTACTTATTTTTATTCGAAAATAGCTTTTATATGTATGAAGCTAAGCATTAAAAATGTACGACTAAAGTTTGGAAGGAAACTTGGGTTGACATGATCTCTGAGGTATATCCCAGGAAATGACTTTTGGTTTATAAAATGTCTTTTTGACCTATATTATTTCACTTTACAGGACCATATGTCATCTAAAAATTGAATAAGGGTAATTTCATTGCTTTGTATTTGTGTAAAATTAGGTAATAATTTTAGTAGGTTATTTTGTAAATTTGTTTTATTTGAATGTGTATGTTGCTGGTACACTCCCTTTCTCATATCTCTCCAGCTATCCTTAGTCAAAGGTTGCTTGGAAGAGATTGCTCTGAGCGATAAGGCCGCCTTTGCTCACAATAGTTTAAAATTTTATGTTACTGTATTTCCTGTAATGTGTCTATGCAATAAAGTGTTTATCTATTTATCTCCAAGTTAAAATACCTATATTTGTAATTAAATTAATTTTGATGTCTTTGATATTATCATGCATTTTAATTTTCCGTTTTATTATTTCATCTTTTCATTCGGGATATGCATTGCTTAATTCATAAACATTGACAAATGAAAACATTTTATGGATATTAAATTAATTCTAAGCGCAGAAATATTAAAAAAAAAACACTTGTACTTACTTTTTCTGTACTTGTACCTATTTATGTTTGTAGCCCTGTCAAAACTCATTCCATATCATTAATTGCACCCACCAACGGCAGCAATATGATGAAAAGAATCTGTTACTCAAACATTTGATTAATGAAACGTAGCTCATATAATTGTATCCACTGCATCATCCCAAATCCGGGGAGAACCGGGAATAAACGAAACTAATGGACGTACTGTGTGCCCCGTGCATAAATTCTCCCCTAGCTTTAAAAATCTCCTTATACACTCGGCGTCAGAAAAATCGCACCTTTTCAAAAAAAATTCAAAGTTAATTTAATCCTATATAATTTAATTGTAAGTGTTGTTATGTTATATATTTCTTCCCCTTCGGACATAGCCAATAGTCTCAATAAACCGTTGGAATACTCGTCGAACGCAATTAATAACTGAGATTCAGTTTGGGTAAGTATTCCTTTTTTTAATTGAACTGTTGAAGTGTGTTGTCTCCATCATCTCGATAGCGATTTTACCCACATTTCCTGAATTGTCCCCCTTTATTTCCCTTTTATGGCGGCGCCAACAAAAACGCTTTAAGCGTTTAATTATGGTTACTGTATTGTCAATTAAATCAAAGAATTATTAATTGAAAGCTCATTAAATGTACTTTCAATAGATATCAATATTTACACAATAATAGCTAGCAATAGCAGGTGGCCAACTCTAAACTAATTTTTTTATTCTAACTTTATTTTTCAGATGTCGGGTGTATTACCGCCAAGTTTATTATTCACTTCTCAAATACTTCAATACCCTAATTTCAATAGAGATGATGGTTGAAAAATTCCACCAGCTTGGGGCCCCATCATTCACAAGCTTAAGCCCCTCACACACACTGTAATATCTAATGATACAGTTAGTTCCTTTTGCAAATAAATAAATTAATATAAAAGACGGAGGTCGGTTTTCCTCTCCAAGTTTTCTTTCGCCATTTCTTTCTTGGAGGGGCCTCCCAATTTTATGAAATGGTGGTAGCTTCAGTAGATTCTCTCTCTTTTTAGCACTAAATAATTCATAAAATTAAATTATAAATCAACATAAAACAATTAAAAATTTTGTTAACATTTTAATTTCTGAACGTCTAAAAAAATTCATCGCTTGAGAGTAGACTCACGGGTAGCTTCAGTCCCCCGTGATCACGGCAGCTGCAAAGTTGCCGAAACGTCGGGAAAACCAAAAATCAAACCAAATACCAACTAATTACCAAAGTGCTTTCAATAAAACCGCGCTAGTATCCGTAAAAAATTGTTTTATTTCAAGTTTATTATTCTTAAGGCTGTATATCCGCATTTCAAAGAAATTAGCGTTTTTCCAATGAAGTTATCTAGAGAATGAAAGCATTACTATTGATGTAAACTTTAGTTTTACGAAGCAAAATTGTTAAATTAGTGCTGTAAGTATAGAGAGAAAAACATAATAAATTATCAGGTTTTTTAAAACCAAGTTCAAGTGGAATTTCAAATTTGCTTATCAGAGTATTTTTCACAAACGTTTCAGCTGTAACAAATAAGAATACGACTCATATTAATTTTTTAACTTATTGTTTGTATTGTCAAGGAGTTCCCTTAGAGAGAAAATTAAAAAAAAAATTAAAATCACAGAGAAATAAAATATTAAAAAATGCTCAAATTGGTACACTTTGACATGCGTTTTTACTGGTATTTACAGAATCTAGTCATTTTATATTTTTCTTGGGAATAATGAGGTATTTGTCTAATGTATTGCGTGTTTTGTATATTACTTGTATCTATTTAATAGAAAGCTTCAAAGTTCGCCGTCATTACGGCTCGCGCAGAGATGTTTTGATCATTTGTATTGAAAATTTAAAAATGGAACGTGATGCGCGTTGAGGGCGACAACATCTTAGACTCCTTAGAGCAAGTACGGAAGGGCTTTCGTACTTGCTCTAAGGAGTCTAAAATTTAGATTTAGATAGAGCGTTGCTCTAAGTTAGACTCTACATTTGACGATATCGTGGACACCTCCGTGGTCGAATGGTTTGTACACTGGTTTTCATGATATCGCCGTTTCTGAGGTCCCAGATTCGATCTCCGGCTGGGTCAATTTAGAAAACTAACTTTTTTTATATATTGTCTTAGGTTTGGGTGTTTGTAGTTCCACCGTTGTCTCTGATTTCTATAACACAAGTGTTTTAGCTACTTACTTTAGAATCAGATCAATGTTTGTCATGTTGTCTAATATAAAAAAATATGGACCTGTCTCACAGGTTCGGGGCCAGTAAATTATGAGTTCCCCAAAAAAATAAGATATACAAATGAAATATACTAAAGTGAAAGTTCGCGATTTACCAAAGGAGTTCCGTTCATTTGTCAGCAAAGCCTAGATAAGCTGAGTGATGTGTCAACGTGCCTCAGCTATCCAGGCTTTGGAGGCTTTTAGGTGTTTCTGTAATAAATTTGTAACTGTTGAGGTAAGACTCTATAAATAAAGGGATTTTTATGTACCAACTATGGGCAACAGCGTCACTTAACCAGTTTGCAACAAAATTCGTGTGCGCGCGTATCGCCCCTGCACGGACTAAACGTATGTTGTGTCGGCGCGGCGTGCAAGCGATTTTAACCTATAGATAGTGGTTAAGCGACGCTGTTGCCCATGGTTCAGGTCCGTGGCTAGCAAATTATGAGTTCTCGAAAAAATAAGTTATACAAATGATATAAATAAGTTGAGAGTAGCGCTTAAGTTCGCGATTTACCAAAGGAGTTTCGTTCATTTGTCAGCAAAGCCTAGATAAGCTGAGTGATGTGTCAACGTGCCTCAGCTATCCAGGCTTTGGAGGCTTTTAGGTGCTTCTGTAATAAATGTCTACTGTTGAGGTGAAGTCTATAATAGATGCTTTTATGTAAATTGTATCTTACAACTCCATAATATTTGTGTAAACAATATTGTCATGTCATAGAAAATCATATATACGCGTTTTGTTGAATAAACAACATTTACAACTTTGAGATAATTGTAAGGTATTGAAATCAGAGTTTTGTAGATAGTTTGTAAAACTACTTGCGGCCGCCCGCGACTTCGTCTGCGTGGAAAGTATTTTTGCTATAACTCGGGAACAATGCTTTTTTTCGGGATGAAAGGTAACCAAGTCATTCTCTGTACCCCTGACAATGTGTATGTAAAATTACATGAAGATCGGTTCAGTGTTTAAGGCGTAACAAACAAAGGAACGGACTTTTCACATTTATAATATTAGTAAGGATATAGGATTTATTTATTTACTCGTCGGTACAACTGAGCAATTAACTCTTATTTACAAAATTGTAGGATAGTAGAAATCAGCGTCACATATAAGCAATTTGACCGGCTAGCCAAAATGATAATTAAATAAAATTGTATTTCTTTTAATTTAATAAAATAATATTTACACTAATTTTTACCAAAAAAATTTCTAAAATATATACTATAATAACATTATACAATACCTCTACATCTTTTATTAATAATTCATAATTTTCCATCCACGATAAACCAAGAGACTTTGTCAGAATTCAAAAGCTTGTCAAGTTCCCTTAAACCCTCTTACAAAGCCTTAATTCTGATATGAGAGGAAAAGCCGCTTAAGATTAAGATCCTGCTATCATGTTTTATGAAAATCTATTTTCAGTGATGTGAATTAATTTCTTCGCTGAAACTTTGCTATCGAGATCAAAGATGATGGGAATGTTACTAATTCAGAGAAAATTCAGAATAGTTGAATTTGATGTGATGTCAAGTAGTTTACACAAACCGATTTCTGATTACAAGGATTAGGCAAATGAACTAGATAGCTTTTAAGGACTCCCATATCACGTATTTTATCAGAATCAGCAAACGTTAATCCTTACTAGTCCTTACTAATATCATAAATGCGAAAGTCCATTTGTTTGTTTGTTTGTTTGTTACGCCTTCACGTCTTAACTACTGAACCGATCATCATGAAAAAAAAATGCAAAAAAACTGTCCACGCAGATGAAGTCGCGGGCGGCCGCTAGTAATATTATAAATACGCAAGTTTAATCTTTGGGTGTTTGTTACTCAATCACGTAAAACCGGCTGAACGGACTTGGTATAGCACACAGATAGTTATAGCCTGGGGTAAAACATGGATAGGGGAGGCCGGGGTTCAAAGTGCCGGGGGTAAGTTGTTCCGATGCAAATAGCTTTGCCAAAAAAAGTGATAGGCATAAGTGTGAAGCATGTTTTAAAACGTCATGCCATAGCGCATATTTGGCAGCTATTTTAGTGACGCCATGACGGGCAGAAAGTGTGGCAGTAGCTCAGAGGTATATAAATGGTACATTTGTAAATATTTTTGTATTGAAACTTTTTGGTCTATTTCGATCAACTTTAAATTGATTAATGTGTGAATTGGATTCATTTATTGGTAAATCTATAGAGATTGTTTTTACATATATTACTTTTGATCATATGATACTTATTTAAAAATATTTTATATAATCTAGAAAATAGAATTTGGGGCTCAAAGTTCCCCTGACTTGGGGCTGGTTGTGCCGCGTAAAATCATACGTCTTATGATACAGAAACTGATTAATTTAAACAAAAAATGTTTTAGGGTGAGAACTTATAAAAGAAAAATGGAACATAGTATGACTTCAAGTGAATTGAAGTTGGTCAGAGACTCAAAACGCTCGGAAATTAGAAATATGCCATATTATGACATTATTTACTCTTATGTAAAAAAAATTAAGGCTAGTATAATGCTTATGCAAGACAAATGTTTAACCCAGACTGTGAAAGGGCATTGGATGTATATTGATTAAAAGATTCGTTGGTTTATTTTGGTCTTCTACCAGAAGAACTGAAAAAGTTGGTATCTAACAGTGCTTTGAAAATTGACATGTCTATCATTCCTGGCATCAAAATCAGAAAGAGTTGCTAGGTGGATGACGGCGACAGAGTTTAAAATCTTTAAGGACCACTTCATTTAAAGCATACTAAGCCAACTTCCAAAATTCCAGGACCATTATTGCTTGATAACCTTTTGTCAGTTTTTATGATTTGAAATTCTCATATTTGTAAATAAATGATACATGAATATTTGAGTTAAGTACTTTTGTGTTTGATCTATACATAACCACAAACTACTATTGTAACAGTAATGATTAAAAATACTACGGGGTGGGTTGTTCCTTAGGATCTTTTCTCAAAAAAAGTATCGTGATCCAAAAGGTATTAATAATTTAATAAATACGTCTACATAATTCAAAACTACAATAAATTCTGCATCTATATATGCCTAAGTATTAAACCCCAGTCACATTTTTGACATAATTTTTAGGTGTTTTTAAAAAATCGGCACTTTGAACCCCGGCCTCCCCTACTTTTTATCTCGGTCAAATGTTCCATAGCGATTTTCCGAATGTCCACGCGAACGAAGTCGCGGGCAAAAACTAGTCATAGATAATTTATTCACATTGGAGATAAAGCTCTTTAAACAAAATAAATTTCAACATATTTCGCCCATAATAATCGCATGTAAATGTCAAATTAAAACTATATTTTACTTTATAGATTACTTGCATGCTCCTAGCCGAGTATGCAATACTATGCAATACTATTATATTTTTATTAAATTTCAACAGATTTCAACAGTTCCAATTAAAAGACTCGAGACTCGAGAAAACTCGAGAATTCCGAGGCTAAATTCTCGAGAAAAAATAAAGGTCGAAAAATCAGAAACCCTAGTCTGAAGCCATAACAACAATTAAAAATTGTTGTGTTCCGGCAGTTAGAGGTAAAATAGCCAGTTCCTCAGTGATGAGGATTCCAGGTGTAGTGCGCTTCCATCTTCGGCCTTATCGTCACTTAACATCAGGTGAGGTGAAGACCAAGCACTATTCCATTGCGCATAAAAAAAGAAAAAAGGAACCCTTGTTGTGCATAAAAAAAATCACTGAAATTTAGAATTTGGAAGGTAGACCAAAGAGAAATCCAAAGAGGCTGTAACTATATCGTGTGGTCGGCTTAGAGCATCGCGGCTTCGTCTCGAAGAAGCGCGTTTTACTCTAAGATGGTCGGTAACAAACAGCTCCTATACCACAAAGATCGTAAAATCGTCACACGTTAAAAGACAAAGTAATCGTGACACAGCTGGTTACACTTTTATCTTCAGTTTCAATGACCATCATTCCTAACATTACCACCAGTCTCGGAATAAATACGGGTACACAGAATTCTCCCTTACAATGGGTCGACATGAAGCTGCACAAAGGAATGAGAATACATAAATCAACTAAGTCCCGCCTCGCTTTTAAGCTACCTGTCACACCGAACTGCAATTTCATTATTGTGGAAATCCTACCGAAGCCTGTCGCTGTGATAATTACACATACAACCCAGTGATATTTAAAGCCCGAGTGAATAGGCTTCTTCTGGACAAGCTCGCTCTATCTTCGGCCTCTTCTTATAGCCGTATGGTTTTCAATTGTGGCCAAGAGCAAGCCCCATTTAATATAAAAAAGGTGCCAAGCGATCATTGCATGCAACAAATGCTCACGAATTCATTTCGACGCCAATTCACCCACTATCAATAACGTAAAAAAACTTGCACTTAATAGTTAATACTTGTAAATTTTTTACTACCAACCATGAGCCAACTTTCCATCACAATTCACATCTTTTCATATTCTCTCTTTTACTAGTGATGACGTAATTTGCCCGCACTCTTGAATAAAAATATTTGTAGTGACACAAACTTATCTGACCCTGTGACGGCGCGCGGCGTTGCGTCACTGTTGTCTATGTAGTCGATCGCCGGTGTAACCTAGGTAACAATATGTAATAACACTCAAATACGTTTGTCACTGTAGAATATTTTCACTGGGATCCTATTTTTGAATCCTTTGACTAGCGTCGGGCACTCTTTTTAATACTCATTTTCAAATGACATAACCAAATAAGTATTTTTTATCACTCGTTGGTCAGTTAGTTGTCATTAATTTCTTTGGTCAGCAGTTTTGAAGTGACATTTAGTTGCCAGTTGTGAAATTACGCCGCTTGCGACTGAGTCACACGAACGATTTCAAACGAATGATTCAAAAATAGGCCACATTTGCAGAGAGTATACAAAATAAAAAGGTTTCCAAACTTGCAATAACCTATTCAAGATTATCATTAATGAGAGCTTTTCAGTGACATTTAAAAAATAAAAATAGTGACTATTTGCCTCACTAGATGGCGTTGATAGAAAGAGAAGTGTCAAAATTGGCTTTTAAAAATAAACGGCCTGTACAAAAGAGGAAAGTGAGCGCTCGCTAGCTGACATCTGCTCAAAGAGAAATATTTTAGGGTTACATCTGCCTGCCTACCTGAGTACTCTTCGAAGCTTATTAAAAAAATACATTGACACATACATTTTTATCAACGCCATCTATCGAGCCTACAGTTTTTTTATCATTTTGAAAAGCCCTCATTGAAATACCGCTATACCTACGTCGGTGTAATTGGCAGCCATTTACAACAGTTCACACCCGATACGTCCTTATTAAAGAGACAGTTTTAGTTTAAAACTATGATCTTTTATTATATTACCATCACATTCACTTACTGAACTTATTTTAACCATGACTTTGCATTTGCTCTCTTTAAGTTAAATAGTATAATTATGAGTAGGTTATTATTTTTCAAATCATATACTAAAATATAATGTATGAATTTCGAAAAATCAAGACTGGATAAACAAAAAAATTGTGAATTTTTTACTGAAAGCCTGCCGGAACTGTCAAGCTCGTGGGATCGATTCCCGCCTGGGCGTGTTTTTTTATTTAACTTATTGTTGATAGGTATAGTAGAAACATCAACGAAGAAATGCCGTTACAAAATCTAAGGTATCAGTCATTTACAAGCAATTTATTTTAACAACTAAATAATTCTAAAATAACACTTGAATTAACCAAAATACGCGCTGTAAACCGTAAACAGTGTTTTATTTCCAATATATTTTTCTGTGGCTCCTCTTAAGAGGGCTCCACACTCGCGCCGCGAATCGCGGCCGCGAATCACGGGCGCGGTTTGCGCATGAAAACGGTGCGAAAAATATAGCCCTCCAGACTCGCGCGTGAACCGCGGCCGCGAATCACGGCAACATTAGTTCGGCACACAAGTTCTTTGACGCGGACCAAAAAACCGCCACCGGACGGGGAACGCCGCGAAGCGCGAACGCGAAGCCGCGAAGCCCATACGCGAAACCGCGAAACCCTCCACACTCGCGGTTCGCGGCCTTCGCGGGCTTTCGCGGCGCGAGTGTGGAGCCCTCTTTTAACACAGCCAGTACTTATCTCATATTTTATAAAAATAAAAAAAATGATTCGTTGACATACCTTAAGCCGATCATATAATTTTTCGGTAACTTAAAGTCACGAAGCTATATTTTCACAAAAGATTAGTGCTTAAAAAAATATTTACAGGTATGGAATTAATCTTCACAGAGATATGATATTAAATATTATGTATCACTTAATAAAATGTGATGTAATCCGGAAGAATCTTAGCTTTTATTTCATACATAATAAGAACTTCTACGGTTTATTATTGCTGTCTCGCCAAATCTTTAAACAGGGTTGTCAGTGTTGTCACACACACTAAAAGTATTTTATGGAAGCCGAGTATTATTATGAATATTAAAGCTTATTTTAAATAATTAAATCTATTTTTATTATAATTGTCAACAACAAGTAGTTGCAACTGTTTTACTATTAAAAATTAAAGCAGCCTTTTTTCTACATTTTCTAGATTTCAAAGGCTCATAATAGCACTTAATGACGAAACATATAATACAAAACACATGTATTTTTTTTTCTTTTGGTACATATCTATGGCGACAAATCACGTTTTGTTTTTCTCAATAATAAATAAAATACCTTCAATCAATCAGCAAAGTCACGCTTTAAAAAAAATATTAAATACTTTTATACCTATATACACAACAAAGCAACAATTCATTTCTATTATGGCAGCGTCACCTACCCATAAATATTTTCTAGTTGACCGAGTGAACGCGAAGCGGGAGCGAAGCGTCTTTCAGCTTAGGCAAAAATGCTTTCGTATGTCTGTCCGTTTGTTCTCTTTTACAGGGCGTATTTCTCAACCGATTCCCGTGAAATTTTGTGATCAGTTTCTATTATTGTAGATTTTTCATCGAAAAAGCTTTTTGAAATTTTTCGAATAAAAAATACATTTCAGCCATTTCGAAAAATGATCAAAAATGCCACAAACGCGCAAGGTCTACAGCTCACAGAGCCACATTTTTTTTAAATTCATTAGGTATATTTATAACATATTTTATCAATCTCACCTGGGTGGCAACCATAAAACCATGTACGCTCCAAATATTCGTGCATTCCTGTCGTCTACAGTGCCATTTTAAGGTAGCATTCTTTTTGGCCGTGCCATGAATTGCCAGTGCTTTTGCCAGAAATAGAAAAGTTTAAAACGAGGGTATTTTTAATGTACTTGTGCTCTAAACTGGTTTATAAATTTAAAAATATAGTTTCCTTTATGCTGACTTTGTTTACTTAATACTATGTAGGTAGAATAAGAATGAAAACGGAAAAACAACAATTCATTTTTCAGGTTTGTTTACGTACATTAATTACCACAGGATTTTTGATAGCTATAAAAGATCATGGTGTAATTTGTTACCACAGATAAGGAAATACTATGCAAGCCAAATAAGATTAGGACTGTCAAAACGGCCATTTTTGTTTGCGTTTCACTTCCACTTTAGGGGAGTAGCATGTGCAAGAAAAGGAAAAAAGATCAAGATTGCCGTTTGACAGTACTATTCTTATTTGGCGCGCATAGTACATGTAAGTGCCTTTTATTTAAAATAATATGTTATAATATCTACTTTATTACCGTGGAAAAATCTAGTATGTAGCTGTCTGCAATCCACTGAAGTCAATAAATTTCACTAAAAAGCTAAACTAAGTTAAGTTACTTAGTTAACTTTATATTTTAAGTTCTATAAAAAACCAGTTGCTTAGCTTAATCAGATTGCAGTAATATCACAATATAATCTTTATAAAGCAAGCACTTCATAAGCTTTTATTTAGATAAACATAAATTATTTTATTATGGAGGTAAGTATGACAAAATATACAAACTATTAATTCTTATTAAAATCATAACCCTAAAATATACAACCGTTAAAACTGGAAAACTCTGTCATAAAATTTTCAGGCACTAAAATGAATGGACATTCTCGTCTGGTGCTTAAATAATAAATTCACTCTCAGAACAATTTCAACTTTAAATTGAGCTAATTAAGTTCAAAATTCGTTTTTCTTTGGATACAAAAGAATTTTCCTATTCTATGAAGGTTGAAAAGTTTAACGTTTTGTGGTTATTACGTTCATACTCAATAGGCTTAGAAAACCAAAAATCAAACCAAATACCAACTAAATACCAAAGTACATTCAATAAAACCGCGCTAGTATCCGTTAAAAAGTGTTTTATTTCAGGCTTAGAAACTTTGTTATTTGTTTGCTCAAAGGGCTTGCGTGTCTTGTCAGAGGCAGAAGTTGATGAACAGCTCCGTTGTACGCTTGAAAAACCACCATTTTGTCAATATTTAGAATCAGCCACATCGTACTTAAATAGTGTACAAAGTCGGTAGGTACTGAATATATGAGCGTATTTAAAATCAGGGGACCTATTTTTGAATCGCTCGTCTGGCGTCGAGCGCTCTTTTCTACTGATTTTTGTTCGACATATGACTCAAAACAATGAGATGTCGAACGAAAATCAGTAGAAACGAGCGCTCGACTGGAGTCGAGCGATTCAAAAATAGGGCCCCAGGTATGTGCAATATGGTCGTTTAAAAGTTTTATGGGGGCTATCTGAAACAATATGTGAAACAGCCTCTGGATCTACAGAGTATATTTTATTTTATTCTTCGTTTATTTTTCACTTTGGATTCCAATCCTCAGGACTAAGTACATTTTGTGATTGATTTCACGTAAAAAACAAAGTTACAGTTAATTTAGTTTAATTCTTACTTGAGCTAGGATTCCGCCTAAAAACGGTAAACCAAATGAAAGGGTACCGTAGCCAAAAGAATTCGGGAACCGCTGACGTAGGTAACGAATCGAAGTTATACGTTAACTATAAAATTAAATTTGGTTCCAGGTAGAATGAAAGCTAAGTTTTATCCTACTTGTGAGTCAAAATAAAAAAAAATGCTTTGTTTGTACTCTTAGTCAAAATACCCAAAAACAACAAAGAGAAGCGAAAAGTGAAATAAATCAAGTTGAAAGCAGAGTCAGAAAACCATATCGCGGTCATACATCTAGATATGGCGATGAATCTAAGTAATGCGGCTCCAGCTTTTTAAAAACTGCCACCTCAGCGAATATTCCACTATGATTAACCTTACATAGTTAAATGAAAGCGGTACTTTGAAAAGTCTCACATAATTTTCAACCTTTTTTCGCTAAATGGCAGATTCTGGAAACGGTAGATTCTGTAAACAACATCAGATCCTTGCAAAATTAATATTATAAATGTAACAATACTTGCCCGAAGAAATCATGGGAAATGTGTCAAAACTATCATTTCATGAAAAAAAAGTATGGGAAGGACGCTTAAAGATCACTGTATACGTGACCGGAAAATAGTATGGGACGGGCACGTTTTGTGCACCATACCATTTTTCCCCGTCCCATCCACGTTCCCTTTCGTCCGTTATCTGGTCACGTATATTTTTATATGCAAAGATGTCAAGAAGAACGGGGCGTCGAAAAAAAAAACCCGTCACGTCACTTGTTCAAAGGGTAACATCCGTCAAAGTAAACTGGGACTGCTGGGCAGTTTTCCAATGTAGGGTACAACGGGAAAAATATACTTTAAAATATTTCTCAACACAATAATCAGGTTAAAATAAAACATGCGCCTAGCTGTAAAGGAGCGCGTCCACTGCATCGGCACGGAGCGGCCGGAGCGCAAGGATCTATCACTTTGTATGGATTTCTATGGCGGAAATGCCGATGCCGGCGCGATGGCGCATAAACCATACAAGTGACAGATCCGGCCGCTCCGTCATCCGCTCCGATTTCGATGCAGTGGACGCGCAACTTAAAGAAGACAAACTACTGTAAGTATGGATGACATACTTATTTATCTTTTTACTGCATCAAATCAACATTATCCAGACAAAGGCTGAAAGTTGCAGAGGTGTGCATAATCCTAATTACCCAGCAGGAATGACTCGGTGCTCGATGGCGCAGTGAGTTAGCACATTCGGCCTGCAATTTCATAAGCGTTGGTGACCAAACATATTATTTCGAGCTCCTACGTGCTTCGGAAGGCATCTTATGCCGTTGTCGGCTTCATATTCAGACGCTAACCCCCCACCAATCCACATTGAGCGCTCGTGGTAGGTTATGGTATGGCTCAACTTGCTTATCCACCCATAAGGGATCATTCACACAGCTCAGTCACGTCTCATTCACGTCACGTGACTGTCAAAACTTGTATAGAAATTTGACTGACCTTGACGTGACTAAGATGTGACTGAACTGTGTGAATGATCCATAAGAAAGGCCTGTGAGGATATGCCCCAATGGTGGGTCCATTAAAAATGCCTGGTGATTCGATGTGAATGACTAAGTCTGAACCAAACAATAATGTGCTTAAATGTTAAAAGTTTAAAAGAAATGTTACTTTCATAGGTCATGGTAACATCATTTTAATAGTTTTGTCACATATACCCCTATTTTATATTATCATCATTAGACATTTTCGAGAAGGACGACACATTTTCTTCGTATAAAAATACATAAGAACAAATTGTTTCTTAAAATAACAACCAAAAAGGCACATAAGTGACGTGACTAAGATGTGACTGAACTGTGTGAATGATCCATAAGGAAGGCCTGTGGGGATATGCCCCAATGGTGGGTCTATTAAAAATGACTGTGACCAAACAATCATGTGCTTAAATGTTGAAAGTTTCATAGGTCATCGTAAAATCATTTAAATAATTTTGTCACATACCCCTATTTTAAATCATCATCATTAGCCATTTTTGAGAAGGACGACACATGTTTTTTGTAAAAAATACACAAAGACAAAATTGTTTCTTAAAATAACAACCAAAAAGGCACATAAGTAACAATATTCCTCTACCTTTCAAGCCTCGTATTAATAGCTCAAAATCTACCAAAGCATCCCAAGTATTTCTTATCTCAGAGCAGTGTCAGCTAGTCTAGTGTGTAACCCTTTACAGCGCCCTTTACCCCAGACCAGAATTATTCAAATAACATGTGCTTCAAACCCACTGACGTCCATTATACAAGTACGCTGGACAGGCGAACGTCACCAGTCGTTTGTTCCGATTTGAAAGTCGCCATATTGGCAGGCCTCCTTCACTCGCTCAAGGTCGCGCGATAAGCACCTACCGCTAGCCGTGCCTACGAGGGCACAAGTGAGCAGAGGGCCGCCAAACGCCTACCTGTGTAGTCGCGCGGCATCTTACTGCTTGCGTAGGTATTGTCTCTTTATAATAGTAACAATGTCGAATCGAAATTACTGTGCCGTGTACGGATGTCTAAATCAAAAAAACCAATAAACAATTGTCGTTTTTCACATTATGATATATGCTACGCAGTTCATTTAAAAGAAGTCAACCTTAACGTTGCGTCGTCAGAAAAGGTAAAGAGCACGCGATAGAAAGAGAGGCAACTACTTGTTGAATATAACTATAGGCCATTAGCGCTGCGCGACATGAATTGCACTTTATTGTGTCGGAGCAAAAGTCGCTATTTATTTAAATGACTTTGCGGCGTGCTGCTTCTGTACTTGTACTATTTGTTATTCTGTGATATTGGCGCTGAGAGCAGTAAGTTCTATACTATGGCAGTAGCACATGAGTAAAAATAGTGAGTGTACTTAGAACTAATTCGATCCAAGTACACTCCCTACTGCCATAGTAGAATGTACTGCGCCAGCGCCAGTATGGCGATTTTCAAATCGGCACAAAAAATTGCTGTCATTTCATGTCATTAGCCTATCCAGCGTACTTTGTATACAGGACGTCAGTGTTCAAACCTTACAAAGGTATCCGGAGCTGAATTCGGAATCAGCTATCTCTCTTACTCGCTACAACGGAGGACGTAATAATATTTGAAATTCACTTTGAATTTTTGAAGAGACGACTGCCTTGCTCTATGACATCGGAGGTTTATGGTTATGAATGGAAGAATTTTAAATTTCTTCACAATTTTGTAGGTTGATTCTGTACCACGCAGGGAAAAAGATTTAAATATTGCAATATTTACGACAGAATACGAATCTCAAAATAATATTTCTAGATTTTATTACTTACAACAATTGTCTTAAATAAAAACCAAATCTCCTTCAAAAACCTTGAAAATAATCTAACAAAAAACAGTTTCAAAAATAAATTAATGGCTCTAAAAAGCAAGAAATAAAATATTGAAATCTGTATAATAACTAACTCGAAAGTTTGTATGCATATCTTATATTAAACAACGCCTTTTGAAGTCGGGTGGGGGGGGGGGGACGAACGATATTTTTTATCTAAACTAATATATCTAAACTTTAATCATGGGTTTAAACCCCACCCGACTTCATAAGACGTTGTTTAATATAAGATATGCATACAAACTTTCGAGTTAGTTATTATACAGATTTCAATATTTTATTTCTTGCTTTTTAGAGCCATTAATTTATTTTTGAAACTGTTTTTTGTTAGATTATTTTCAAGGTTTTTGAAGGAGGTTTTGTTTTTATTAAAAACTTTTTTATTTTAAACTTTTTTGTGGTAAGTATATTTGGTGATGATATTATCTAAGTTTCAATAGCCTTATGTCAACGGCTCATCACCTTTTACATAGTACTGCTTTTCCCGACGCAGGAGCGTTTATTGTTGAGGAGTTATCCTGATACTTCACTATCAGCTCTTCTTCACCATATGAATTATGATGAGCATAAATAGCCTAGCAACCATATTAAAGTAATCGTATCGTACCAGTGAACTACTTAGTATTGAATAGTTCGGATGATCATCTATGCTGGTCTTCATTATCAGTTCTACTTCCCCGAAATAGTACTTTTCGAAAGCAAATGCACAAGTTACTTAAGGAAATACTAAAATCGCTATAGATGTGCCTATAATATTTGAAGAGTTCCCTCGATTTCTCCAGGATTCCATCATCAGATCCTGATTTCATGACAATGGGACCAACTTGGAAGTATATACTTTCAAACAAAAAAAGAATTTTTCAAATCGGTCCAGCCGTCTTCGAGTAATCGAGTAACATACATAAAAAAAAAAAAAAAAAAGATTCCGACGAATTGAGAACCTCCTCCTTTTTTTGAAGTCGGTTAATGAAACAGTGTTTAAAATTCATAAAATGGGTAATTCAAACTGCACTTGCAGTCGTTGTCCACCAGCCATTTTTAATGTCCCCACTGCTGGGGCACAGGCCTTCTTTTATGGGTGGATAAGAAGGACAGGTCATTACCCACCACGCGGGCCTAATGCGGATTTGTGGGTGTTAACGACTGCAAATGCAGCCGGGACCAACAGCTTAACGTACCTCCGAAGCACGGAGGAGCTCGAGATAATAAATTTTTGGTCACCCATCCCATGACCGACCCTTGCGAACGTTGTTTAACCTCCGCAATCGCTGGGCCAGGCGCTAGACCACTGCGCCACCGAGCTCCACGAGGGTCATTGTAAATGGTATAAATGACAAAACTAAAAACATCAATTACCTAGTACAGTTGCTATGTTATCAACAATATCTTAGTTATAAGTGATACTACTATGCTAGTCTAGTACGAATCACGAAAGATGACCACAAATGGCGCTCATCTTTGGAACATAACTGAATAAGAAAAGACATACGACAAAATTAGTATTATATTTTACTAGCGGCCGCCCGTGACTTCGTCTGCGTGGAAAGTTTTTTTGCTATCCCTCGGGAACAATACTTTTTTCGGGATAAAAGATACCCTATGTCCTTCTCTGTACTCCTGACATTGTGTATGCAAAATTTCATGATGATCGCTTATGAGGCGTAACAAACAAATAAACAAACAAACGGACTTTCGCATTTATAATATTAGTAAGGATATACATATAGATATACATATTATATAATTTAATATGAGATAATATTTAGTCTTTAGTTTTTTCTTCACGAGTTGTGATGCGAAGATGGGCGACATTTGTGGTCATCTTTCGTGATTCGAACTATACTATTATTTATTCTGTGCTACTATACTAACTACAACACTAACTATTACAATGCACTTTAGCAAGTTAAGTGTGTCACGTATGGCTGACAGTCACCAAAGAACCGCTCGAACCCACCCCTAAATTTAACACCCAGAATCCACATCGTCACGCTTGGGGTTAAGTAAACTCTATCTTTGGGAAGAGGTTTATTTCATTATGTTTTTGGTACTAATATTTAGTAAGAGAATAGACTATTCACATGAAAGAATGAGCACTCAGGAACTTATAATTAAGTTATGACAGAGTTGAGACATTGTTATACATTTTTTTGTTGACGGCTGTCGGTGTGTCCTTCGATATTTAAATTACCATGCCCGAAATCACTTTAACTTTATTCTACGGAACATCATACTTATTCAACTACAGAATGAAATTCGGGCTGCACTCCGGGAGTGCCGGCAGAAGTGAAAACTTGAATACGTTGTGTGTCACGTGACCCTGACTGACGCGAGTTTAACATTTTTTCCCCATTACAAAAAAAAAGTGTACAACGCCGCTAAAGAAGTTTTCACTTCAAAAATTAGCGCGTTGCTATGGTGACACAAGTGTTTATGTCTTGAAATGACGCGCCGCCATTTTCGTCGCGCCCCGTAAAAAGAGAGGGGGATACTTCCTCCGCCGTCTACTACTCTCCTCTGTCTACTCTCCATCCGTCACATCTGTCTTACGAATTTTCGATCAGGGTCACCAGACCCTGACTGACTGACGCGAGTCAATTTTTTTCCCATTACAAAAAAGCGTACAACGCCGCTAAAGGAGTTTTCACTTCAAAAAAATAAACGGTGGTTGTTGAGTGCCCTTATTTAAATATAGAATCACTTAATATGTTTATACAACCACGTACGTACGAGTTTCATATTTGGCAGAACAACTCCATTACCAAATCAATCAAAATTTTGCAATACTTACCTATTATTTTTAACTTAACCACTATTATTTTTAACTTAACCAAACTAATGTAAACTGTTAGGTACAAGTTCGAAAGCGTATGTGTTCCAATATGCCGTATTCATACCATTTTACTTCCCACCAGTGCTATATATTTTAATTTAAAACCAACAGTTGCCCAACAATGCAGCAATACTTGCTAACTTAACAAACTTAAGTTGGCAACAATCGCCAAGATAGTGAATCCCGTTGAGACTGCGGTAGAACTTCCATTAATATCAGCAAGTTGGGACTCACCATTATTTATGGACTGAACCTTATTAACATAATGTAAACAAACTTATTTACAAACTGACGAAATTACACTGGGAGTCCAATACTACAGTTTAATATTTAATGAAGACATATACAAGGTTACATTTTTATCACCCAGGAAAATTTCAGAGGTGATGGAACTGGCTATTTTACATCTAAATGCGAACACGACAATTTTTAATTTGTTGTTATGGCGTCAGACTTAGGTAAGATGGTGGTAGCTAGCCAGGCGGACTTGAAATAAGCCCTACCACCAACCAAACCGAGTACAATAGTACCTCCCTCCAGGCAATCAAACCCGGGTCCCAGGTCTTACAAGGGTGGGCCCATCCCTAGACCACAAGTGTCTGTGAAAGTGGAGTGTTTTGTGAGAAGGCTTCCAAATTACTCTGGTGCGTTAATTTTTTTATCCCACTTAATCTTGAAATGGGAATTAGCCCTGAAATTATCCTAGGTGAGAAAGAAAACGTAATAGTACATTATGATATAAGTGCGGTACGTTGAAAATTACAGCCGAGGCGATATTGCTAGCCCGAGCCGTAGGCGAGGGCTACAAGAAAGCAGAGGCTGTAATTATCAAAGCGCACGTATGTCATACGACGTTTTATAACATATTTGCGAGGAAATAAATAAAACTCGGACTTTGCACCTTTGCTTGTTTTCCATATGATTAAATTTTGATACGCTTGTAAGTTTCAATTTTTCGGGCAAGAGGCTTAGAGTAGCCTTTTTCGCTGCCTCTGAGACTTCTGGCGGTGTTAAATTAATAAATTCATCAGTACTTGACGACATTTTCAAATAAAAACAATACAGCAAAAAAAATTAAATTAGCAATGCGCGCTCATCAGCGCTTTTTTTAAGGCAAAGGCATAAAAACAGCCAGTATTACTAATAAAGTAAATTAATATTTTTGTGTTTTTGTTACAGATAAATGGTTGTAATTTATTGTCAACATTAATTAAATTGAATAATTAAATGTTAATTTATTATGTTTTATCTCCCAAAGTTAATTTTATCCATAAAATGTTGACCTCTTTTCTGACATAAAAACTCTTTGCTAAGAATTAAAAAAGGACCGTTCGTTTTAGACGAAGTAAGATAAACCGTGCGGTAATGTAAAGTAAAACGCACGGTTTATCAAGGAAACCGTGCGTTTTACTTTACATTACCGCACAAGTTCGTAATGAGATACAATACGATATTGAAATTGGTGTAATAAGAGATCCTTTACGAGCAAATATGTTATAAAATACATTACCGTGTATTTTACGTTAACATTTACAATCGAAAGACAACTAATTGCTACGTGTTTCTTTATAATATTTTAACCGTATTTTAACATAGCATTGTCAGCATCATCGCAGCATCTTTGGTCACCCATCCTGTTGCCCTACCCTAGACGCATGTACTTAGCCGCCTAAATTGCAAGCCGAATGATGTAAGCCACTGCGCCATCAAAATTATTTTTAAATAACAAGAACAATTTACTTCATCTCTATAAATAAAGAGGTAGTAAGATTGCTATCAAGATGACATTTCCGTTTCGTACAATCCAAATAACGTCACTGTTCATACAAGTTGAGCATACAAAATCAAAAGACATGTTATTTATTTGCTTCCATACAATGCAATTTCCTTCCTGTGTCGTTTACGTTTGTACCAGCACATATACTGCTAGAGAGATAATTATATTTTGCTGCCTTGGTAGTCTAAAGTTTTCTTAAAATGTACTATAAGATTTCGTAACTCATGTGAAGTTGTGGATATAGCTTTATTTTTTAATGTGTATTATAAAGTATGTACCATGGGCAACAGCGTCACTTAAGGACCTGCAAAACGTAGCGTCAATGAAAACATGTAAAGTTTTGTCGCATAGTTAGAAGAATCCACTGATTTTGAAAGGTAGAAAAAAATATTGTTGTATTTGACATATCCTGAATTAAAGACTTAGCTATAAATAATTTCAAGTAAAAGCTTAGTAAGTGAAAAAAAAATGTTTTTCGAAAAAGTTTTTTCGTCGCGAAATACTCGAAATTTTCAGCGGCAACTAGCATATTTTTTTCAAATTACAAATCGAACAACTGATGAATTAAAGACTTATCAAGAAAAAAATAATGTAAATGTTATGGATCACTATTAAAATCAAAATAAACAGGTTTTTTAGCGCCTGAAAAATGTAAAGAGCAATGCTCTTAGAAAAATATTTGCTAGTTTTCGGCATACACTGATAGATATGGCGCGGGCGGGCGGGGTGAACGCCCGGGGGCTTGCATCGGGTGATATCGAGAATGTGGCCGTACTTTTCATTTCATATCGTAGCGTGTACGTCAAGTCGGTCTCGTCTTTTTCTTTTGGATTTTGGAAAGTTTTGTAAACTTTGTTTTAAGTAAATAAAAGAAAATCGGGTTGCACTCCGGGAGTGCTGGCAGAAGTGAAAACTTGAATATTAACGTTGTGCATTTTTGATATTTTGGAATGGTTAGAGAATATTTTTGCACGAATTGCCGTCTTACGAATTTACGAATACAGAACAGTATTGTACGAAAGTCTTATCCATAGCTTGACAGAAAATCTAGAGTTTTGACCAAAGAGAATGTAAAAAAACTAGCGTTTTAGTTTGGCATTGAATTAAAATATTAGCGCGTTGCTATGGTGACACAAGTGTTTACGTCTTGAAATGTCGCGCCGCTATTTTCGCCGCGCCCCGTAGAAAGAGAGGGGGATACTTCCGCCGCCGGCTGTCTACTCTCCATCCGTCACATCCGTCTTACGAATTTTCGATCAGGGTCACATGATCCTGACTGACTGACGCGACATTTTTTCCCCATTACAAAAAAGCGTACAACGCCGTTAAAGAAGTTTTCACTTCAATAATTATTTTATTTAGTGTTAAGTAATAGTTTTAGGTGTTTGTTTTGTAGTTTTAGGTTTTAGTAATAAATAAAATTGTGTTAGTATTAGAAGCGCTGCAGGTAAACGCACGCCTCGTCGCGCTGCGTCTAGCAAGACTTGATGTCAGTAGGTGATTATTGGGCATTCTGGAACAATTCACTCCAGCGATCTCACGTCCGTTCGATCTCTGTCGTGAAGTGTTCCAAACTGCCCAATAATCACCTTGATCGCTGTGGTAAAAACTGTTTCAGAAAGTCCAGTAATAAATATATGAATATGTGTATGCTAAACTCCCTCGTTCCTACCTAATGAATATGTGTATGTTAAACTCCCTCGTTCCTACCTACTCGCGATGAATAAATATAAAATTGTTTAATGTAAAACTTACATGCTGCTTAGCTCACTGCACACCAATAATTTATTAATTGCACTCATTATATAAGTAACACTGATTTATGACGATTGCTGAAACCGATAATGGATCACACTCGGCGGCTGACATTATCAGTTTATACTCGCATTTAAAACAACGGAGTAAAAAAACGTTGGGTTCAACTTCCTTGTGTTGTCTTTTTAAATCATCTTACCTTATTTCACCTCGCCTGTATCCAGTTTATATATTGAAGCATTATATTATTTCAGTCATTTAATTGCAGCCCACGAACCTCCGTAGTCATATAAGTACAATTATCGGACATGAAATTTGTAAAACAAAAACAGTCATTAAAGTTAAAATGCATTTATAATCCTTTGCCAAATGAGCAAAATCGACATGGTAGCTTGTTGCCAAACTCGATACGTTGTATTGTGTGCGGTCCATCAAATTGTGGAAAAACAAATTTAGTAATAAGTTTATTGTTGCATAAAGATGGTCTACGTTTTCGTAACCTGTACGTGTATTCAAAATCCTTGTATCAAGCTAAATACATATATCTAGAAAAGGTTTTAGATATGGTTCCCAGGATATCATATTTTAAGTATAACCACAATAGCGAAATATTGAGTCCACATGATGCTTTGCCAGATTCTATTATTATATTCGATGACGTAGCTTGTGAAAATCAGAACAATATCAGAGATTATTTTGCCATGGGACGCCATAAAAACATTGATTGTTTTTATATAAATCAGACTTATACTAAAATACCGAAACAGCTTGTAAGAGACAACTCGAACTTAATAATACTTTTTAAACAAGATGACATTAATTTAAGACACATCTACGATGAGCATGTAGCATCAGACATGTCTTGGCCCCAGTTTCGAGAAATGTGCTCCGCTGTTTGGAGTAAGCCTTTCAATTACCTTGTAATAAATAAGGACTGTGAAAAAAATAAAGGCTGCTATAGATTGACATTTGATACATTTGTAATAGTGGATTAACGTACATAATAGTTTGTTATGATCTGACTCCATCACTTTCATTCGTGACTCAGAACTGAGCAGTAAACTGTGTAAAATGGAGAAAAATATTAAACAACAAATTGTGAAATCTGCTGCAGCTGTAAAAAGAAAAGTTAAAATGATAAAAGACGCAAGAAATAATGAAAATATGGTCTTGGAAAAAATTCTTAAACCTATAGTTGACCCACTTAACTCATTGGCAAAAAAGAATGACGAAGAACATCTCGAGACAGAAAATCATTACGGACCCTTAGTGAAAAGAGTTAAGAATAGCAATAATAATAATAATAATAATAGCGAAACGTCATCGTGTTTGTCTAGTGAAGATCTTAATGAAGCTGATAGTGAAGAAGAAAAGCCCCTTAGTAGGATATACGGTGACAAAACCCTTGTGGCATCACCTTCGGAAGATCTTAATGCCAGTGAGTCGTCATTCAAGTCTCTTCACTCATCATCGACGAGTGATAAAAATCAGTCATTGTCGTGGTCTATATCATCTGAAGTATTTTCTGATATACCTTTCGGAATAAGAAATGACCGTGGGAAACTAATGCTTGGCAAAACCCGCGTTTTCGATGATGGCAGTTTCCTTAAAATAGGAACTCATAATTTAAAAAAAACAAACGGATTAAAAGAGCTATTGTTTAAAAAGAAACCAAATTTAGATATAATCACTGATGATGACTTACAAAATTATAAATTATTATTATTAGAAACAAATGCTCACCGACGCAATTTTGATTCGTCCAAACCAATAAACAGCAACAAGGGATTTAAGTACACGAATATTGTAAAACCTTTGTTTAAATTTGCTAGAAGTGCGACAACAAGCGTGGAAAGTATTTCACAAGGAGAAGGTATTAATGTTTTGAAGAAAGTTAAAAAAGATACTGACTATGTTTATTGGGATGATCCGAACGAATTAGTTGAACGATTAAAATTACTTCTAGCGTCAAGAGTTGCGGGTAACACCGGAGTAGATAATGAAATAATTTCGATAGTTGAGGAATTACACGAAGCCGGTATTGGTATAAACCTTAAAGAGTATAAAAAGCGTGATGCATTGGGGAAGATGGGCAGTATACTTGATATTTCATTGAAAAGAGCATCGAGACGGCAATGAATATAGACAAATTTGGTCACCACGTTCACAAACGTTTACGATTAACAGAATACATTGATACCCTCAACGACTATTTGGTGAAATCTGATACAGGATACTATGATTTAAAGTCATCAAAATTGAAAGGTCTTTCGTTTCCAAATGAAGACGATGAAGCAGTGAACAAAGCTTACATGGATAAAACTGTTGAAGAAATAAGAAAAGAAATACAAAAAGTTAATAGTAACGTTAAGAATTATCTAAATAGCTTGGAAAAAGTAACTTCAAATCGTCTAAGTACTTTATATTATACTAAAACAGAAATAGATAATTTGATTGAAGCTAAATTAAAAGCTAAATTAACTTAAAATGAGTAAAAAAGATATCGTTGATGAACTCCACAAAGCAGCAAGAAGAAATTATCCACGACGATGTACCATCATAACAGGAATAGATGATTTATGGCAAGCTGATCTTATAGATTTTCAGAAATATTCGCATTTTAACAAAGGCTACAAATATATTTTGGTAGTAATAGATACTTTATCAAAATTCGTCTGGATAAATCCTTTGATATCAAAAGAAAAAAAAAATGTCACAAAAGCAATGCAAGAGATATTAACTGTTTCATCACGGAAACCTAAACATTTACAAACTGATTTAGGTAAAGAGTTTTACAATGATACTTTCAAAAACTTGTTAGCAAAAAATAATATAAATCATTATTCTACTTACTCTGTAAAAAAAGCTTCCATTGTAGAACGAGTAATACGCACGTTAAAATGTAACATTTACAAACTTTTTAGTTTGAACGGTCGCTATCAATGGATAGGGAAAAATATAAATTCTGTTGTAGAAAACTATAACCACACAATTCATCGAACAACAAAATTTAGACCTTTTGATGTTAATATAACAAACCAAGAGATTGCCAAGGTTAACATAATTAAAACACGAAAGAATAAGATGGTTCAACAACCTAAGTTCCAAGTTGGTGATCATGTTCGTATCAGTAAATATAAAGGAGATTTTTACAAAGGTTATACTCCAAACTGGTCAACAGAAATATTTATTGTCAAAAAAGTAAATTACACGCATCCACTAACTTATCACTTGGAAGATAAATATAAACAGAGTATTTTAGGGACTTTCTATGAATATGAACTACAGAAAACGAAGTTTCCTGAACTCTATCTAATTGAAAAGGTTATAAAAAGAAAAGGTGACAAATTATTTGTAAAATGGTTAGGTCTCGGTGATAAAGAAAATAGTTGGGTGAATAAAAGTGCATTAATTTTTTAATATATATATTAAGCGTTGTAATAAGATGTATCTCACTTCAAACACATCAATGAAGGAAGGAAGTGGTATTATTAACGACTTAATAAATAACTTACCGATTGAGTTACATATTCCTGGATATCAGTATTGTGGTCCAGGAACAAAACTTCAGAAACGGCTACTTAGAGGCGATCGAGGTATAAATAAGTTGGATGAAGCTTGTATGTATCACGATATTGCTTATAATAACAGTGATTTGAACGTTCGACACAAAGCTGACTTAGAACTTTTGAAAATGGCGAAAAAAAGGTTGAAATCAAAAGACGCTGGGAAAGGAGAAAAGGTTGCATCATGGATTGTCAAAAATGCAATGAAAGCAAAACTTAAAGCTGGTGCTGGAGTAAGACCGTTTATGTCCATCATTAAAAAAATCCAATCTCAACTAAAACAATTAAAAGCTAAAGACAATCGCACAGCTATAAAATACGCATATGCAGCTGCAAAAAAACTGTTTATTAATAAAAAAGGAATACGCTTACCGCGGTGTATTCCTATACCGAAGAGTGGGGGTTTCTTACCTCTCATTCCAATTTTCGCTGGGTTGTCAGCTCTGGGTTCTCTTGCTGGTGGTGCAGCAGGTATAGCAAAGGCTGTCAATGATTACAAGGTTGCTCAAAAAAGCCTTCAAGAATCTGAACGACATAACAAGATGATGGAAGCTGTGGCTCTTGGAAGAGGAATGTATATCAAACCTCTTAAAAAAAACGTGCTCTAAAAAGTAAGAAACAAGAAAATATTCGAGTCCAAAATTCAATAAAAAGGATAACCGTAGTCGCATGCCACTTTGTCCTAGACACGTACGATACGAACAACAGGCTGGAGGTGGCATGCGACTACGGTTATCCTTTTTATTGAATTTTGGACTCGAATATTTTCTTGTTTCTTACTTTTTAGAGCACGTTTTTTCCGTAGTCGGGTTTTAGTTTTAAAACTTCTTTTTTATTTTAAATATTTTGGAGTTGTCAAAAGGGTGAAAGCAAGCAAAGCCACGGGCATAAGCTAACAATATATACATATTTGAAAAGTGCTCATTAAGCCCTTTCATTTGGTACCCAACACGGCATTATTAAAAAATATTTTTTTTTTAGTTCATATCTTTAACTCCTCTAGAGGGCGCCACATTCAATTTAATGTGACGTCATATAGCCTATGTTTATTGGACGATTAAGACGCTTCTAACGATACCTCATTTGTCAAATTATAACAAGTAGTTTAGAAGTTATGACGGAACAGATGAATTTACAAACATACATACATACATACATACATACATACAGGTCAAAATCATATACCCTCCGTTTTGGCTTCGCCGTAGTCGGGTAAAAAAGGAACTGGTTTATATTTAAATTGTTCAAAAAACTAATTAAACGGCTACCTAGACGTCCTCTTACTAATTTTGACATATTGGAGCATGCTTCAGATATACCTTACTTTCGAGGAGTCTTTATGAGAGATACACTACCTTCAAAACCAAGAAAAATAGAGTGTGCCATAGTAAATTTAGATAGTTCTGATAATCCTGGAACTCACTGGGTAGCCTACGTTAAGCAAAATAACTACTGTGAATATTTTGATAGTTTTGGTAATTTAAAACCACCATTAGAATTAATAAATTATTTGAGATATATTTCTATAAATTATAATTATGTACAATATCAAAATTTTGGTACTATAATTTGTGGTCATCTTTGTTTAAAATTTTTAAGAGACTATTGGAAAAAACATTTATATTAAGAATGAAATAAAAAAACATTGTCAGTACTAAAATGTCTTTCACTGTGTCAATAACTGGAAGAGGAGAGACTTTAATAACAAATTACTCGCCAACCTTGCAATTACACGGAGAATATGAATGCGGTCTCTTATATTTTTCAACTTTCAATTCTATTCCTAATATAGACAAAAGAAACAATAAACTTTATTATGGCAAAGATGGAGTTATAGAAATACCTGAAGGTTCATATGAACTCCAAGATATTTGTGATTTTTTGAAAAGTAACATTAAGAATGCTGTGCTAAAACTAACATGCAATAACAATACATTAAAAACAAGTATTTATTGTTCTGAAGATTTGCACTTTGATAAAAATGATTCTCTTGGTAAAGTTTTGGGTTTTGGCATGGAAACAGTTAAAGCTAATATAAAAACTGAGTCCAGGTATCCTGTCAGCATTTTATCAACAACTATAGTGCGCATCGAATGTGATGTTATCAGCGGATCATTTGTTAACGGGAAACCTAGTCATATAATTTACGAATTTGTGCCAAACGTACCACCCGGTTATAGAATAATTGAAATACCTAAAAATTTAATTTATTTTCCTGTCAATCAAACCTCAATAAGTTCTATTAATATAAGATTGTTGGATGCTGAAAATAAGCAAATCAACTTACGTGGTGAAGAAGTACAGCTGTATTTACACTTTAGAAGGAAATGTTAAATTTCAATAAAAACCTGTCAACACCTCCTATGCGTGTCAGTTCTAAAAGATCATCTAGTAAAGAAACACCGCTTCGAAAAAAAAAGAAGCTCACCAAAAACAATAAAGAATTTTTAAAACTAATAGGTTTGCTAAAATGAATATTTTAAATATATCTCAACCTGTGTCATACGATAACAGCATCGAAAGTTTTGAATATCACTCGTACAAGCCATATGTAACAAGTTTCAACAAGAATGATGAAATACGAATACCTATTAATCAGCAAGATTTGTATGTGCTGCCTGCCCTCAGTACTTTATATATTGAAGGCAAAGTAAATGTGACTAAGCATAACAGTATTACTAAAGAAAGTGAAAGAGTAAAGAGTGTACATTTTGTAAATAACCCAACGCTTTTTCTTTTTCAAGACATTCGATATGAACTAAACGGGGTAGAAATAGATAAAATAAAAAATGCAGGTATCACTACAACAATAAAATCTTATCTTTCATTAAATGAAAATGAATCAAAATGTGGGAAAGTTTGGGGCTGGTCTACAACAGGCACAACCACTGTTAACGATGGTCTGTTTTCTGGCTCTATACCTCTAAATAAAATATTAGGTTTTGCTGAAGATTATGAAAAAATCATTATAAACTGTAAACATGAATTAGTACTATTGAGAAGCAATACCAATCTCAATGCTTTAAAATTAAGTACGGGTGAAGTTGTGGACGATATCATAATAAGTAAAATTGTATGGCGAGTTCCTCATATTAAAGTGTCAGACCGCCAAAGGATTAATTTATTAAAGCAATTAGAAAGAGATCGACCTATAACAGTAGCATTTCGTAATTGGGACTTATATGAGTATCCTTTACTACCCAGAACACGTAAACATACTTGGTCTATTAAAACATCGTCGCAGATTGAAAAACCACGATTCGTAGTAATTGCTTTACAAACCAACCGCAAACATAATGCACTAATGTCAATGGCAGAGTTCGACCATTGTTTTATACGGGATGTAAGAGTATTTTTAAATTCATCGTATTATCCATATGAAGGACTGAATATCAGCTTTGCTGACAATAAGTTTTCATTGATATACGAACAATATGCCAGATTTCAACAGTCTTATCATGGACGTCGACCAGAGCCGTTGTTAAGTTTGAAAGAGTTCAAGGAAATCGCGCCTTTATTTGTTGTTGATTGTTCTCGTCAGCACGAAACGCTAAAAGGATCCATAGACGTACGCGTTGAAATCGAAGCAGAAGTAGAGATACCTGACCAGACCGCCGCATATTGTCTTATATTAAACGATTGTATATTTGAATATAAGCCGCTCAGTAATATAGTTAAAAAACTATCATGAATAACGATACTATAATAGTAGATGTACAAGGTTTTAAAAATGAAAACAACGTTTTTATATTAAAAGAATTAGTTATAGGCACATTAGAACACACACAAATATTTTTGATAAAACCCCCATACCCATTCTCAACTCTGACTCTGGAAGAAAGAAAACATGTATGGTGGATAGAAAGAAACAGAGGATACCGATGGAGCGAGGGATATATTGACTACAGGGAATTTAAAAGAGTTATTAAACCTTACTTAGAGAAGCGCAAAATTATAGTGAAAGGTGAAGAAAAAGTAAAGTGGGTGCGAGAAATATGTGACCATGACAATGTTTTAGATATAAGTATTAAAGGAATACCTAGTTTAGAAACTCTATGTAAGCTCTATTGTAAAGATATATTTGCGTTTAATTGCTTTAACCATATTAAATATTGTGCTTTGAAAAATGTTATTTGTATAAAAAAATGGTTATTAGAAAATAATATATCAATGTATGATTTTTTCAATAAATAAATAAGTTTACCTACATAAAAAAACCTTTTTTTTTATTCTGAACGCCTTTAACAGAGAAATAAAACGACATCATTCCTTAAGTTTAATTTATTAAAAAAAAATATATATATATATATATATATATATATATATATATATATTGACATTTATGCTAAAGCCTTAATTAATAAAGTAACAAAAACTTTTTACATTTGTACACAATATAATATATCTAACATTCGAAGATAATAATAATAGGTATTAAGTTTAAAAATGTATCTCTTTATAGGTTCATAAGTAACAAGAGAAGTTACGCATAAAACCTACACGAGAACTTTAATTTACAAAAATAAGTTGATTCGTAGCTTTAAAAACTATAGCTATAACCACATATTTTTTTTGATATATTGTTGATGAGACCTTCTGCCTGGTCCATAATCTGGTCCATGTCTTCCGACACCACATACTGCGCAGACAGTAGAGCATCCTCCGACGAGTCACCCAGCACTTCTTGCTCGAGTTCTATTATCTCAATTTTGATGAGACGCCGTCCTTTCTTCGGCGGACTTTTCATCACGAACGACTGCTGCGTGTTGTGTAAGTGCTTGAGGAAGGACGATCTCTTCTTTCGTTTCCTCTTCTGCGTGTTATACGCCGCCTTTCGAATTTTGAGCTCCAACGGCGTTTCTTCGTGTTGTGGCTCTACAACCCAAGGAGGGAACATTTGTGTCCATCCTTCGAGCGGGTCCTGCGCGTCTTGTAAGACCGGAGATGGTGAGCGTAGGTCTTCGACGAGATGCTCGGTGTTCATTGACATATCCTGAAACAAATAATATGAGTCATATATTGAAATGCAACCAGATTCCTATATTTAATTAGTAAATATATTGAACTTTAAAAAGCAACTTACCATCCTTGATGTTCTTATGAAAATAAATTTACATTAGCGATTGACACGAATATTTATACCCTAGCTTTGTGATCGTGTAAGTTTCTAAGTAAACCTATAGCTGACACGGCTATTAAAATTAGACAGGTAAAAACTTGTTCCTGATGTCGACACCTTATTGAGTTATCATGTGAATTTTTATGTAAGTGGAAACGTATTGCTGACAAAAAAGGCAAACAAGTGTCGTTTTCATTCAATCCTAGACAAGTTAGGACTTGTTTTTGTCATTTATATTTTATAAATCCTCGATGATAGTGATTACTACGTATTCTGTGGTGATATGTACCTAATTAGATTCAGAATAAAACAACAAATTACATATATACTATTTATTTTAAAATAAGTAGGCGCTGCTTTTACATAATATGTACAGTTATATTAAAAATTATTATCCTATACCTCCTAAAAACTAAAATACTTATACATGATTACATACTAATTACATAGAATGGAACACTTATGCGGTAACATTTTATTTGATCATTTATAAACTAAAAAATAATAATAATGAAATTGAACTTTTTTTTTTTTTTTTTTGGCTGTCACAGGCGGAATGGGAAACTGCGTCTAGCCATAGTTGCTAAGTAGCCAGACTTGTCAACTTACTAAAGTTGTGATTCACATCTCGCTTGAGACAGTAATTACATTTTTTTTTTTTCGATGTACTTGGACTATTATGAATACATTTTAACATATTTACATTATTTTTATCATTAGTAGGTAGGCATACCTACACTATTCATTGATTGTTAAATAGCATTAATAAATCCATATTAAAGTCTACACGACTCTATGATTTTTTCAACCAGTCCAAACGGAAAAACTCAGAAAAGGCTTGATTTATGTCCCCAGGACAAAGTCGATATCTTATCGTTAAGTATAATGCGTTTATCATCACTTGAAGATAGAGCAACTTTGTTAACGGTTTGCGTAAAAACCACGTGTTTCAAAGACTTGAATATTACATTTTTCTTCCTAAGTGACTTATTAAGAAGTAGAACTTTATTATAATCTTTAAAATCAATTCTTTTAACTACAGATTTTTTAACCCCTTTTGCCTTTTTTATCTCTTTATCTTGAGTTTTTACACAATATAACTTAGATCTCAAACCTACAAATTCAATTATAAGTTGACCCCCCATCTCATCTTTAAATAATCCAGGGACCTTTTTGTTTCTCCGAACTATGTTATACTGATTATTTTCCGTGTAATTGCTCGTGTCAAAATACTGTTGAAAATTAGATCTTATGTCTTTGTAAATGTCCGTTGCCTCGATAGAGTACAAAAAGCTATCAGTATCGGTGTAACATAGTTTTAAATTGGAACCATAAAACGGTTTTGTAATAGAATAGTGAAAATCATACATATGATTTTTAGATATTTCTAGAACAGTGAATCCTATGTAAATAGGTTTATCTAAAATAACTGCCTCGGGTTTCATTTGCACAGCTACAAAATTTTCTGTAAAAACAGTACAACTATGAAAATTAGGTCGTGAAATGAGTTGTTCGGCCGTGTAACATTTTTTTGTTTTGTTCCTAGTATCTGTCCACCGATTGACTAAGTGAATATTTAATCTTTTTTCAGTATCTTCCAATGTTTTGCCAAAAATGCTATTATTTAATAATTTAAAAAAGTCCTGTTCAAATGTTGACTTAGCCTTTTGCCGTAATTCTGTATTTAAATCTATATATTGTTTTAAAAATGGATGTTGTTTGAATTTTATTACTCTATGAACTTTTTTTAATATTAAACCATGTCGCAAGCATGTTTTTAAATGCACATAGTGTATGACATACTTAAATTTGTCGTACAAATTTGGAATCAATTTAGGGTTTTTAGATCCAGGTGGTGTAAATTTCTCAGGACAAAAAGGTAGGTCATTGTGCAAATCGTGAAGATGATCTGGGTACTCTAAATCTACTTCTAAAATGTAACCATATTCGGAGTCATTAGGGACTTGAAGAATATTAAGTTCATTAATTTCCGTTTGGCTAATTAGTTCAAAACCAGAATAAGGCAAATAAGAACACATTGCATAACCATATAAGTTATTGCAATCAATGTACAGTAAATAATTATCAGGAATAGACGGATCGTAACTTGATATGTACTTGTTATTCGCCTTAGAGTATCTATTGGAGCATAAACAAACGCCTCCGCGTATTCCCTTTTGAATCATACGTATAATTTCTAGATTTTCTATAAGTTGCAGTTTTACTTTCGTTTTAAGCAACATTGCATCAAAACTTAACCCAGGAGCCGTCATGTAAAATGCTGGATCTAATCGATAATTAATTTTACAAGTTTGACGAAAGTTTTCAAAAACATCTGCAAGTAAAATAACATCGGTTTTAAGATATAAATCAGTATATTCCCCAAGGTTTTTTATTTTAAATATTTCCCAGATGCACTGAGCGTGACGATAATCTGATTCTGAAACGGTTTCATCAGTTAAAGTGCTATAAAAGTGTTTCAGTGATGGTAACCTATCTTCTTCAAAACACATCCAGTTCGTCATATATTCATAAGGATATACACCTTTGCGTCTAAGTAATTCAAATTTTTTGGTTTCCGGGAAAAACTGAGATAAGTGAAAAAAGTCGTTTCTATTCAAGTTTCCAGCAAGTTTTTCTAAGCTAGTGCCTAAAAATTTGAATGAATCGACAAATCGAACTGGCATGTATTCCTGGCACCCGGTCCTGAAAAACTTCGTAAAAGAAATATAGTTTTCCTTATTTTTTGCTATAACTTTTATATTGCCCGGTATTTCTCCTAATTGTCGTATGAACAAGTGACTATCGTAACCGGATAAATTGTGAAAAAATACTGGTATGAATTTCGGTAAACAAAATTGTAAATTACAGTAAGAATGAGCTGGTCCCCGGTATTTCCCTGTCAAGTGACAATGATCTTTAACTTTATCGTCGAATAGTAGTTGACTACAAAGGAAACAATATTTTGTATTATCAAAGCTGTCTTGCTCCTCGTCTGTTAATGGTGTCATAGGAACTGTTTCTTTTAAAATCTTTTGTATGTTAGCAACATCTTCACCAAGGTATTCTAAAAATTTTTCAACACAATCCTGACCACGATATGACATGTATTTATTTTGAGCGCTATCATACGAACAAACAATGTAATATGCAAATGCAGCGGGTAAATGTTTTTGTAAATTCGTTGTGGTATTATTTGAATTGAGATGGTCACTACTCGATTTGGGTTCTAATAATGATTCAAAATCCGCATATATAACATATGGCATATCTTGCATTCTTTCGAAATGTTTAAATTGAATTGTAGTACCTGGATCAGGCAACAAAGTCCGGACACCGCTACAAATGTGGGCATTTAATGCAGGTTCGTTATTAAAAAAAATCATGCAGTCATCACAAAAATATATTTTTCCATGATGTTTTGTTAATTGAGGTCTAAGCAATCTACTAAAATTTTTTATCAAACAGTAGTGTTTAAATTCGCCCTTTTCCAATAATAATAAATTAATATGATACTTCTTTTTGTTTTCTGACTTATAAAGTGGTCCGACAATGCTCGACTTGTTTGCAATACCATAGACATTAACACTGATATCGCGATTATTTTTCTCAAAGATCCTTATATCCGAGAATCCGACTGGAAACGACATGTTTCGGGTGTTCAGAACGTTTTCAAAGTTAGGGTAAGAGGATGTCCGATGTGCGTTATTCTTAGCTGGAAATAATGCTGCCATTATACACCATAAGAAACAGAATGAATCATTATTTTGTATATTAATGCAAGCATGCTTCAATTTTAATGTTTTCGGTAATTCAATAAACCGGGCGGCTCTCAAAGGGTTGTACTTGTTGATATTGACTTCTAAATAAAGATTTCTTAAAAATGCCCAGCCACTATCTCTTTCCTGAAACTCGTCAATTTGTGCTATGATTGAGTGAACAATCTTTGAAAATATAGCTCTAAAATCATAATTACGGTGCAATACCACATTTTGACTAAAAGCAAATGATTTTTTGTCACTAGTGTTATCTTTCGGCAAGATAAATTCAGCGAATAATTCAAAGTTTACTTTAATAGTGTTATACGTAGCTAGTCTTGCGTCTAGCAAGTGACGCACGCGAGACTGAAGCCTACGCAGAAACTCAGCTGGCAGGCATGGGAGTTTGGCCTCGTCAGCGCTATCGCCGCACGCGGAAGGCCGCACTCTATACGATGCAATCCTACTTCGGAACGCACTACTTATTTTTTCAATGCCATCGCTTATTTCGATAGAACTGTTATTTTTATGAACATTACTCCGCAAATGACCTGAGAATGCTTTACTTTTAACGGATATGTCACAAACTGTGCAATATATTGTTCTACTTGCCATGACTGTTGGATTCAGAAAAGTCTCAATGTATTAGAATTTAATAATATATTATTGAATGGACTGGTTGATTAAGTAGGTAATAATAATAAAGCAAGATATTTATTTTAGTACAAATGAAATATTTTTATTTATTTAATTATATTATTATAAGACCTTATACTAAAAACTTACATTAAAAACGCCTATCTATTATACCTAACCTATCCTAACCAACTTACTAATAAAATGAACAGAGAAGTTATTTTATACAAGTACCTAAACTATTTTTTTTTTTGAACTATAAAATTTACCTTCTTCTTCGAAGTTTTTCTTAGACTTTTTTATAAATTCTTTTAGAGGGGCCAGCTCGGGAGCGTTTCCGTCTGCCTGATATTTGAGGGAGACGACCGCGTGCTCCCAACGGTCCTTTGGGTCGACAGCTAAAATTTCTTTTGTATTATATATTTTTACATCAATAAAAACATCGCCGTCTCTAAATGTGGTGCGGCGCAGGTATCCGTCGGCGACACGCCGCGACAGCACCGACTGCAAGGGTTGGTTCTTGATACGTCGTGTAGCTTGCGCCCGCGCTTCCTCCTCGCTATCCGAGTCGAGCTGCCACCCAGATCCCGATGTAGTAGACGGCGATGTTTTCTTTGGCGCCTTCCTTTTCGGTGGAGCCTTGGGCTTCGTCTCTTTCTTGGCGCTAGAAAAAAAATAATACATTTGTTAAAAACAAGGTCGTCAATGTAGAGAAAATATTTACAGGGTTCTTATTTAACCTATTATATTTCTCGCAAAATATACTATCCAAATAACTTTAGTGTTTGAAAAATATTTCAATAATTGTATTTCTATTTATCGTTTGTACCATAATAAATAAAAAAAAAATATAGGTAAGTACAAGTACTTATTATTTAAATGAAATAAATAAATGTATAGTATAATGTCTTTTGTTAAATAATTTAATAGAAACAAACAACTCGTCACCAGCGCCTCAGTCGGGACTCGAACCCACGACCTTTAGAAATCCGATTCACTGCTTTGAGCGACTGAGTCACTGTGTTTTGTTCACACCGAACAACAATTCATTGTAAATAATGAAAGCACGAATAAAATTAGACTCACTATTTAGTGTGGATAAATAAATTTGTGTTTGTGATGATTAGATTAGACTTTGTAATACATACTTTATTTTGGTAGGTGTATCCTCGCCGCCGCTCTCGGAGTCGGCAAACTCATCTGCTAGCTCCTTCCTCGCCCCCTTGCTGCGCTTTGCCTTATATTCTGAGTCAGACCTGCAAAAATATTTTAAAATTATGAAACAACAAATTCATAATATTAAGAGATAATTCGAACAATGAGAAAAATTTACTGCTGTTATTGAGATAAAAATATTTCAACTCCAACCTTTGAAAACTAAAAAAATAACTAAAGGAAAAGATCGTTTCCTAATTTGATCCAGCTGGGTCCAAACCTTGAAACATTAGAGATGGTGACACCATAAAAATCACTCGACTAGGGAGGTCATCAAAATAAATATACCTATGTTTATAAATAAATAAGTAAAAACAAAACTTACGAACATTATTTCAAGTGCACGGATCCTCGTGTTGGCAGGTGACTGGTGAGCTTATGCTGGTGGAACAGCTGGTCGAGCGCTAGGCGACGGGTGGGCAGACTTGTCTTGCAGAGCTGACGGAGCACCGGTGAACTTGTTGTGGTAGTGGACCAGCTGGTTGGCACTAGGTGAAGGATGAGGGGCAGACGGAGCACTCGCGACTAGATAGAGCAGACTCCCGCAGGGCTCTTTAAAACTAGTGGAAATAACGGTGTCGTAGAAATGATTTTTTGGTCGATTTACATCGCATTATAAGGGAATCGTTCCGGTACCTATCGTTCAGGTATCGCAAACCTTCATTTTCAATAAAAATTATTTTAAACAAATAAATTTCTATAAAATCGGTATTACTGAGGTAATAACCAGTATACGATTAAAAGTTTATTTTTATTATCAGTGAAAAATTAAAATGAAAAACAAAAAGTTTAAAATTGTAAGTTTATATTATTAATTTAATAATGAAGAAAAAAGACTACATACATAAGTATGAGTAATCAACTTATTCGTATAAAGTTTTACAAGTTCAATACTTATTTGGTGTTTCAAAATATTTTCCAGTACATATTGCAATAGTTCACAACCACTGAAAGAACCACGTCAACAAATTTTATTTTCCCATAGTTCTTCACTGAAAATCAAGTTTCATATTCATAATATTGTATTTTATTTCAATGTTAATTTGATATTCAAATGTCGACAAATTCAGTAAGGTTGTCTACACTTGATAAAATAATAATGTGGCTGTATTATTGTGTTTTAAGTGTATTTCATTAATAATGTCCTACATAATATTATAAAGCTAATTCGTAAATACTTTAAATATTCCTACTGTAAACAAAAATTTGAATAAACTTAAGTACACAATTTTCATATCGATTAGGTGTAGGTAGGTTTTTATTCCATTTCCTTAATTTGTCATCATATTTAGTTGAATTCCATTTCAATTAATCTTACTTTAATTTTCATACTTTTCGTTTATGTATCTTAGCTTATTTTTAGTTCATCGAATTTTAAAATAGTAAAATTGCATCAACCCTAACAATATTTTATATTTATAATCATAAAATGTGAAAGTAAGTTTGTTTGTTACGTTTTAACATCTTAAATTATCATAAAATTTTGAATACACGTTGTCAAGAGTATGTATTCCGGGTGGCCACTAGTATAAGCACTGGGTAAAAAAAAAAAAAAAAAAAAAAAAAAAAAGAACTGTGATTATAGGTTCGCTAATTGAAACAAAAACATGGTGCATCGTCACTCTTTATTACAGGCGAGCTGTAAATACAACAATATAGTCAAGTCAAGTGGCATAGCACTGGTAGCATAGTTAACTAACTCCAACGGGTTCGATTCCCGATTACTTCAGAATAAACCTAATTTTATAAAATTAAATGTATTATTCTAAATAGAGCGTGCCTGCCATATCGTTTTTATGCTTTTATCATTTCAAAAATCCCTTAACATTTTTTTACTACCTTTAAAGTCACCGGAAAAATATTATAATGAACTCGAACAAAGCAGTGTCATTTAACTAGTTCATATTATAAATCCATTCTCACGGTGGTAATTTGCTGACCAAACAGAATGTTACACTGTTGCAAAGACTAGAATGTATTAAGTCGTTGTATAGTCGATGCAATTTGTTCCTTAAATCAGATTATGATTAGATGCTATTTAAAAAGTCTACCTTTAATCAGCAGATGCACCGTGACGCAATAACCTTGCAATCGAAGTCATAGCAGCTATGCCGTCCGCGGGTGTGAGTGTGTACAGTGCAGTGCGGGTTTTACTAAGTATACTCTAAGTATTGGATAGATGGGTGACCATCCATCTCTCATTGGGTTCGTGATGAAACCTTGTTTTTTCTAAGTGTCGCCAACCATTTTTGTAAATCGGTAACCATTCTTAAAATATCGAGAATATTTTTATCAAAGCGTTATGTGATCATCGTTTCTAGGTGCCAACAGCCCATAGAGGATCCGCACGAGCAAACGGCCTAGAACGAGTTTCCTAAATTATGACAGTGATTATTTTACGATGTTCTTGATTCTAAGGTGTCACCACAGAATTACCAAATATTTTATCAATGCCTTTGTGATGGAACTTTGTTTCTAGGTGCCACCAGCCAATGGGCGACCGGCACGAGCAAACGGCCTAGAACGATGATTTCCTAATCTCTGGCAGTGATTACTAAACAAGTATTTTATCAAAGTCTTTGCGATGGAACTTCGTTTCTGGGTGCCACCAGCCAGTGGGCGACAGGCACGAGCAAACGGCCTAGAACGATGGTTTCCTGAACAACGACAGTGATTATCATACTATGTTTTTTATTCTAAAGGTGTCACCATAGGATTACCAAATATTTTATCAATGTCTTTGTGATGGATCGTCATTTCTAGGTGCCACCAGCCAGTGGGCGACAGGCACGAGCAAACGGCCTAGAACGATGGTTTCCTGAACAACGACAGTGATTACCAAATATTTTATGAATGCCTTTGTGATGGATCGTCATTTCTAGGTGCCACCAGCCCACAGGGTGACAGGCACGAGCAATCGGCCTAGATTGATGATTTCCTAAACTCTGACAGTGATTATTATACAATGATCTTGATCATATTGCGATGGAAATCTTTTCTGAGGTGCTACTACTAATGGGTGACCGGCACGAGCAAACGGCCTAGAACGATAGTTTTCATAGTGTTGTGATTTAAACTCGATTGAAGGTGCCACTCTCCAAATTTGGTCACTGACACGAGCAATCGGCTTAGAACAAAACAAATAGCTTCATAACGTCTGCTTCTGAGTGTAATCCAAAATAAGTCTCATAAATAAAAAATGTGTAGTGAATTCACCCGCATATGGGCATAGAACAAAACGAGAAACTTCATAACACCTGCTTCTGACTGTGAAGTGTTTGAAAATAAGTATAGTGAATTGAGCAGCATTAATCATTGGTAAGTTTTACACTTATTGATCTTTGCTAGTGGCAGACATAATTATTTACTTTTTTTTTTACCGTACTCTTGCTATGATTGACTGTAATGAACCCATCAAATACGCAACAACACTTCAGAAAAGTGATCGAGGTGATTATTGGGCAGTTTGGAACACTTCACGACAGAGATCGAACGGACGTGAGATCGCTGGAGTGAATTGTTCCAGAATGCCCAATAATCACCTACTGATGTCGATGACGCGTCGTCGTCGACATCATAGTCGTAGAGGTCACGGAATTTTTGGTAAAGGTCGAGGAAAAGGTTAGATTCGTTTTTATCTAATGTGAATGATGTCGGTCTGCCTGATCGCAGTGGTTGCCACTTCCAGTAATAGCGCTTATAAGAGGCTTCATTGTTACGAGAAAGTAACGATCAGAAAAATTGTCAGTATTAATACCTATTTAAAGTATGGCGTCTCTGAGTGGTTAATCGAATAGTTTGGCTTGATAAAAATATTTTATGGTTTTTTTTGTATGGAGTGAGACATTCAATGTGCTCTTACGGCTAATTCCTAATATTTTCCGCCTCAAAACTACTTCTGCGTCAATATTTCACACGTTTACAATAATCCTATACTATTAACGCGCGACTTAAATTGTCCAATCCAATCAATACATATTGGATTTTGAAACAGTTTAAAATCGTATTTTTTAAGTAAGAACTAATTGTTTTGTGATTTTTTTTTTTACTTTCTCGTCAATTTTAACACAAGGAAAGCCAACAAAACATTCAGTCACTATATTACTATGGATAAGTTTTTTACCTAATGAATATAATGCAACCGAAATAACAAAATGTAGCGGGGAAAGGCCTATGGCTTAAGGCATTAGCCTTTAGGCTAATGCCTTAAGCCATAGGCCTTTCCCCGCTACATTAAAACTAGTTTTAGTAGAAAAAATATTTTTTTTAGGTAAAGTCATGTTTCGTTCAATAAAGCCAGTAGTCTGGATAGTATACCAGCCATAGTTCTCAGGACTTGCGCCCCTGAGTTAGCCCTGGTATTAACACGCCTGTACCGATTGTCTATGGCAGTGTTTCCCAATCAGTGGTACGCCTACCCTAAAGGGTACGCGAGGTTGCATCAAGGGGGTACGCGGAGCAATCTCTTACTGCTCACTAGTTCCAGTGGATATAGTTCCATGAAACTACTGATACTGATTATTCTCACTAGTTCCATTTGCAATGGAACTAATGAGAATGAATATATGGAACTACAGAACAAAAAGTATCAGTACTTCCATGGAACTGTATCCAATGGAACTAGTGAGAATGATTGGAACTAAAATATTATATTAGTAACCTTATTTATTTTTGATTTTTTAAGATAATAATTTAATTAAAAAGTTGTTTTTTACTGTTCTTTTGCTTTAAATATATTTTATATCATGTTACTTAACAAAAGCAACATGATATAAAATATATTTTTTCTTTCATTTAGAGTCGATATACTACAACGATTATACAGTGGAGGAGTGAGTTAAAACAATATTTATTACGAATTTTTTCCTACTTTACAAACTGATAATGACAAGATTAGTATCAGTCTTGCCAATTAAATCCACTACATTGCACTGACAGTAAAAAAGGGTATCTAGACTCTAACCATGACCCAAGTGTATATAATTGGCACTTTGCTTGGCGTTCGTTGACTATGAGAAAGCCTTTGATCGAGACCTGGGTGGTGCTGCAGTCTACCAGAGGTGCCATGTGGAGCCATGTAAACTACAGGTATATCAAGATGCTGAGCTACTTCGTAAATGCCACCATGTTATTCTGATTGCAGAACCAAAGCATAAATCCCATCTAACTGCAGCGAGGAGTGAGACGAAACTGTTTGCCGCTTTTACTTTCTTCACTGCCAGTTTCAATGTTGTGGGACTTATTGGCCAGATTGACACAAATCTGGTCATCCTCTGTTTGAAATGAAATGAAATTTGTTTATTGTGACATTTTACAATGTTTCTCTTAATACTAGTTAGGTAATAACTTATTCAAGTAAATTGACCTTAGAGCAATTCCATGTGCTGTGTAATAGTAAAGGTGTAGGTATAGAAAAGCACTAGTAAAAAGTAAAAGTTGGCTCCTACCCTCCGCACTAGTTAACACTGTGTTGCGGCAGAGTAGTGTGTCCCCGTCCACTTGTTACCGATCGTGCATGAATAGTTCAATGGAATAAAACCGGTCTGTCAGGCGGTATGGCGCTCGCGATGACCGACGCGACACGGACGGTCGTCAATGCACGTACAAATAAATACTAACAGTATATGCAGAACAAACAGATAAAAATAACTTTTTTTCGTAACTAATATTACAACAACAACCCCATTTAAAGTGCTTAAATTAAATAATATTTAAAGATACAGTGACCTATTTATATATTATAATTGAATATATATGGTATACTACACTTTCTTAACAAATAAATAATATAAATAATAGTGATTACTTTGTAATAGATAATTATATAATAAATATTTATATTTAAACAGTTTATTATTCTTATAATTTGATTAAAAAAGATGAATTTATTTATTTATATGTTTATATATATATATATATATATATATATATATATATATATATATGTATATTTATAGTACCTCATGACAACAATTCCTCTGTAATAGTTTGTGTAATAGATATCGTTTTAACCTTCCACTTCTTAAAAGTATTGTAGTCGTCGATTCTAAATAAAGAAGAAACCTATTTGATATCATAGAGTTAACACAGCCAATACTTCAGTGGTTGAGGATTCCGGATGCAGACCTGATGTTAAGTGAGACCATCAAGAGAACATCAGGTGAGATAAAGGCCAAGCACTGACCCGTTGTGGAATTTAAAAAAAAGAAAGAGAAAAATAAAATTGATTGGTGCGCGTAAGCATAGGCGCTTGACAATATTTTCGTCTAATCAAGTTTCATCCTGATCTCTACTCTTTGGGAAGCACATGGAGATCAGATCATCAATCATTGTATTCAGTTCTTTCCAGCTAGAACTACATCGTCGGAAAAACGAAGGTGTCTTATGATAGTCGCCATTGATATTGATGCCGAATCCTTCCCAGTCTAGGAGCTTAAAAATATCCTCCAACGCAGCCTTGAGACAATCCCTACCAACAAACAACCCAACCGAGTATAAATGTACACCTTTTTGGGAATTGAACCGAGACCCTTGCGGCTTATACGGGTGGGTGAACCACTAGACCACAGAGGCCTAAAGTTATTGTTAGTAACACTACACTCGAAGTTCTTGCTCACTACCAACGTACACCTAGAACAGACACATGAAGTCCAAATAAGGAAGGAATCTTTGAGACGGAAGACCCTCATCGAATACAGATAAGAGGAACTGTTGCCCAAGAATACGGAATGCTTTGGAAAATTATCGCGACCATCTTACCTATGGAGAAACCCGTGCTCGGCATTTCTTTATGTTTGATTTGGGAACCTATTTCTGACCTATTTCTGTTTTACGATTCCACTATTATAGCTAATTCAATTAACAAAAAAAAAAACGGGTCAAGAGCGAGTCGGACTCGCGCACCGAGGGTTCCGTACCATCATAATTTCACCATTAAACCACACTGCACAGTAGAATAATAAAATTAGTATTGCAGTTTTAGGTCAGCGCCATCTCTTGACCGATAGTGGAACTAATGTTAACTTTTTAGAAATTTGATAATTTCTAAAAAAGTATGCTATATTGAGACATCGTTTTATTTTTCCTGTAATCTTTATGTAAACTGCTATCACAAAGAATTATTTCAGATTTTTCTCTTTGCAAACTTCGGAGATAAGGGGGGGGGGGGGGGGGACTGTATTTTTTTTACATTTTTCATCATAAGTCGAAAACTATGCCGTCTAGAAAAAAAAGAAAAAAAATATTGAAAACGTGCAAACAGCGCTCTTTCATATGATACCGCACATGCCCTAGTAGCCCCACTTCAAATTTTTAAGACCCCTTTTCAGGCCGTGCTGTAAAAAAGATTTTTTTTTTATTTATTTCTTATTTGCAAAATAGTTGGAAAAATATCATCTTAAACTATTCCAAATTTGAAGTTGATACCATTAGTAGTTCTCGATATATCCAGCAGTGACAGACAGACAGACAGACTGAGTCACACCATAAAGGTTCCTTTTTTATCATTTTGGTACGGAACCCTAAAAAGTATTGAAAGTGTTAAATATATAGCTATTTCTTAATAAATTATCATAGAATATTATCGAATCTGCCACTTTCGATAAAATTCCAGATTTCAAAAGCATTGAATACTATTGGATCAGCCACATTCGATAAAATTCCTGATTTTAAAAGCATGGAATATTATCGAATGTGAAATATCTTGGAAAATATAAATATAACATTATAATAAAATTGTTATTAGATACAAAAAAAGAGACATAAATAATCTATTATTTAGTAAAGAAACTTTAATGATACAATACAAAATTACGATTTTATGTTAAATTTTGTGTAAAAAAAACTTTTAACTGCTAGTAGAGCAGTTTAAAGTTTTTTTAAGTACGTGAAGTACGTGATTTGCAGTTTTAATACTATTCGTTGTAGCAGTCGATATTTTTGTTTTTTCGTTGGGAATATGAAAGCTTTATATATTAAAACAATTATTAATAGACCTTTACTGTGTGACTGGACTTTTTTTGGCTTTTCTAGTGTTAAAATTGTTGAGAAAGTAACAAAAAATGACAAAACAAACAGGTAATAAGACCTGTTAAATAAATGTCATTTCCGCAATCACCATCCCATACCTATACCATACCCATACCATAACCTCAAGAACGACATCCATATCGATTTTTGTTTTTTTCCCCATTTACCCCCTAAGGGGTTGATTATCAAAATCACAAAATATAATATGTATGCCTATTTATTTTTAGACGTGCTCCTACGAAGCTTTAAGTTGTAATGTCTTTTTTATTCCTTTTCCATATAAAATTTGAACCCCATTTTCACCCTTTTTGGGGTTAAATCATGTCCACCGTGTTGGACTTCAAAATAAATGTCATTTTTGCAATCGTCAGAAAACCACAATAACGACATCTATATCTATTTTTAGGTTTATTTACCCCATTTCATCCCCATTATCATTCCCATAGGGATCGAAATACTAACAATAACAATGTACGTTGCGTTAAATTTGCATCCATAAGCTTAAATACCTAATAAATTTAGCGATTTTCACTTCGAAAATGAAGGATTTTTATTATTTCTATACACAACTTCATCTCCTTTTTCACCCCTTAGAGAGTGGAATTTTCAAAAAAATACAATCGTCAGTCTAAATACAAAATTTGAAGATCCTCGCTTTCAAACTGAGGGAATTTCATACAAACTTTGGACACCCGTTTCACCCCCTAAGGGGGTGAGTTTTGAAAAATCCTTTCTTATTGCACTCTAAGGGTGCTATAAGAAAGGATTTTTGAGGATTTTTAAGGACCTTATAAGGAACCTATGTACCAAATTTGGAGTCTCAAGACCAAGCGGTTTGGGCTGTGCGTTGATATGTCAGTCACCAATCAGTTTCTTCTTTTATACACGGTTAAATTTTAAGTATAATAATATCTAAAAATGAAATGGGGATTTCAGACCACGTAAATGAACAGCTTTTACTATGGGACCAACCACGAAATCGCGAAAAAAAATCAGCTGTTCCATACATTATAGTCGAGTCGATGTTGTACTTTTCTATCAGAGATCAGGCATACCGACATCATTCACATTAGGGGACCACTCTACAACCCATAAAACGAGTCTAAACTTTTCCTCGATCGTTACCAAAAATCCCGTGACCTCTCAGTCTATCAAGTCTCGCTAAGTCGCACAACTCACGTTTTTAGAGTTTCGTCATCGAAACAGCCTAAGATACGACAAAAATGCTAAATAGCAAAATTATTATGTGCCAATAATGAGCTTAACAAAAAGGCAACACAGTGCACAAATAATTTCTTACAAGAACCCAAGGGATAGTAAAAGGATGGTACCCCAAAGACTATTTTTCTTATAAAAATAGACCATCACTGTGGGAAAAATTTTCAAAGAAACTTTCTTGGAAATCGAGTTTTTTTTTCATAACACTTTTTCGGTATTATCTCAAAATTTAATTCAAAGTTTTGTTCACCCTGATCAGAGAACATGACATTTATTCACAACAGCAAATAATTTAAAAACAAACAAAAATTTTCTAAATGCGGCCCAGTCTACGCTACAGTCGCAGGTGAAGTGCGGCGCGGGAGGGGCGCCGCTGCAAGTGCACACCGCGCTTCGTCTGCCGCACCCCCTCAAAAACCTAAAAATTCGATTAAGCAGCGCCTTAACCACCGCTAAGGTTAAAATCGCTTGCACGCCGCGCCCGCTGTCACATAGGTACGTTTAGTTCGTGCAGGAGCGATACGCGCGCACACGAATTTTGTTGCAAACTGGTTAAGCGACGCTGTTGCCCATAGTACATGAGAGCTACTGAGTGTTGTGAGTATATGAGTGATGACATGATTTGAATCTATAAAACATAACTCTTTTAAATAGGTAAGTAAGTAGGTTATAAAATCTTTAATTTAGGATGACATTTTTTGCTTATTATTGATCTGCATTGTGACCAGTATTTTTTATAGGGCACGGCAACAAATTAATACAATAAATTCAAAGAATCGATAAATAGTTGTTTATCGATTCAGAGAGAGCTAGAAAGGTACACTATTAGGGCTGTATTTCTATAAATTTTTAGTATATGTATTTGTTACAATTTAAATGTTCTTGCATATTCAAAAGATAACAATAAACAAATTGTAGCATCTACTGCTGTACATTGACATCGACTAAAAGATAACGAAACACAATAGTAATAATATACCTCAAAAAATAACGTTTAAACTAATAAAAAAACTGAAATAATAACTACAGGTTTTCTCGTTTCAGCACATTAAAGGTCGGAATGGGTTGACGAACACGGGCCAGTGGAATGTTCACTAAAACTCATCCAATTAGTTCTGAAATTCCTAACTGAAAATAACCTGAGAGATACCGTGACGCAAGGGTTACTGGCTAAGGAAAGTTATTTGATAGTTCATTGAAATAAAACAATGTTTGTGCACTCTAACGCAGTTTTATTAATGGTTACTTCTTTTTAGTTTCTTAATTGATTTTTGCATTTTTCGACACCTATTTGCCTGATGCCGTAGTCAGGGGGTACTAAAACTACCTAAATTACATACATCTGACACACAACACGCTGCATCAAGTGGATTTTCACATAAAATTGTAAATAGTAGATTGTATCATAAGTGTATCACTCGGGAGCAAAATATTTTTTGTAAAAATATTATTTTGCTGCCGAGTGATACACTGGATACACTCTACTTTTCATTTTCATCACCCTCTATGAGAAAATAAAAGGCGTCTAATATTATACTTTCACTGTCACTTGAAGAACTCATTTTTCAAAACAAAACCATGAATTTCTAACAATCCGTGAAAATTTATGAAAACGCGGGCTGTATGACGTGCTGGCTGTAGGTATTTCGCGCGTTTTTCTTTTTTCTTTTTTTTTTATTCAGCCGGCGGTGCGTATGGGCCGCCCCGTCGTACGAGCCAGTCTTTATTCAAACAATATTTGCGTTCGATTTCTTTGGTGCTGAACACTAAAATGTTCCAAATTCAAAAAGTGCGAAGCAAAGCACTTCTAAAAAGGATTAAATACTCATTACTGCCCGCTAAAAGTTTCTTATAGAAAACACCACCTTTTTTACTCATGTGCTTTGGGTGCACTTAAAGGCGAACCAAATCGTCCTTTTCGAATAGATGGGATGAAAAGTAAAAAAACACTCGTAGTACTACCAAAATCTGGAAGACAAAACGAGGCGCCAAATGTAAAATCCGTTCAATTAATTTAAATCACCTATCTGTTGGTTAGTCTTTGAGAAAAATTGCTTAACTCTCAAAACGCAGCTTCATGTCTGCAGAACTTATTTCTTTACTACCAATCAACTTTATATCCATGACCTTAATACCTGAGAGAGGACATAGATCCAGGTTAAGCGTTCATCTCTAGTGTACCTGCACCTAACCCTAAACGGATTAAGGGTCCTTCGGGGTCTTTACGTTCTGTAACTGGATGATAAAATGTATTCCGACACTTATATTATTCTTATGATACCCTTCAAAGCTCAGAATAAAAGGGTCGTTCTCAATCCTTTACAAACAAAATATTCATTTTCCAGAATTCAAGAGTAGGATTATCAGAGAAAAGATTTATTATTAACGTAGGAATGGAATTGTAAGCATATTTTATAATTTTCCATCTACTGTGATTTTTTCAGCTGCAACTACTATATACTTCTGAAAAGTCCTTGATTTATTATGTGGTAGTTGTAAACAGCAGTACCGTGAAATTTATTTTTAATGGTACCTATAACAACGATTCCAAATTGATTTTGCCTAGTACTTTGTCCTTGTATATTTTCGTTTTCCGTGGAAATTTTATAAAAAAATTAGCTTGCATCTGGACCAATTAATCTCTACACTTACCGAAATTAAAAAAATATATGTGCGGTGATTTAGGTGGAAAAATTGAACAAATATACAAAGTAATCATCGCATATGATTCTCGAGTAAATATATCAGGCTTTATACTGATTTAGTATGTATCTAATGTATAATTTGATTATAAGTAAAATGTAGTAAAAGTAAAACAAGTAAATAAATAAATAAACAGTTTGGATTATGCGGAGGACTCAATGGAACTAATGTAAGATAATTGCTACTCTTAAATCTGTCAATTGTATAACCACTGTACTACGTGCCCTGCATTTTTGAGTACCCAATCGTTTAAGTATATCGTACCTAAACGACATCAAACGTAATAAAAACCTATTACCTTCCCAAATTGCGCAATCATGTTAAAGCGTATCAAAACTGTGACATCTTTATTACTTCCATAATCGCATTATTACGATGTCAAATTACTCGATGTTTTCCGAATCCCAAAACGTCTAAAGATTGCCCTATAAAACGTGGTTGTCAGTCAACTCGTTAGTGCAAAATGTGGTCTCATATATACTTGGTCTTATTTGTCCCAGTGGCTGTTTTGGGGTTGAGTGAACTTGATATTAAGTTTGTGATTGAATATTTCAGCTATAGAGATGTGAAATTGATTTGTTTTCTGCAAGATGAGGATTACGGTAAGTTCAAATCTATTTGGACAAGCGTAATAGATTTCCATTATTATAGAGATGCGCCGAGTACTCTGTTATTACTCGGCATACTCGGCAAGTTTTATAGTACTCGTACGCGTCCGAATATCTCTGTTTAAATGCCGAGTATTCGGTTAAATAAAATTGTTAAAAACGGAGAAAGAAAGGGAGGAAAGCAGAAGTAGAGAAGATTTATTATATCTTCACTATCTATTTATAACTTAATAGTGTCATTAATGTATCAGTGCAATCAACATTATAAATATTTCGATACGTAAGTACTAAAGTTAAGAAAAACCGCGTCGATAAAAAAATAACTTATCTTTGTGATACCTGCCCCTTGGATTTGAGGTCTATGATTTAGGTACACAGTAAATAAATAAAAACAATAAATTACTTAGCGCGACATAACTCTTATGTCGCGCTAAGTAATTTATTGGCTAAACATTGTTATAGTACCCATTTCTGGATCAATTTTGATACCATATCTCGTTTAATTAGGTTTCAAACATGAAAAAGACTAGATTTTCTAACTAGAAAAATGTACTTATGCATTATTATAAAAAATAATGATGACATGACATTATAACATATTATACATACAGCCGGACGGGGCGGCGCGACCATGTTTTAACGTAATTTAACTCGGTTCGGTAAAGTCAAACCGAGTAATACTCGGTACTCGGTAGAGAGTATACAAAATTGGTACTCGGCGCAATTATCACCTAGTTGCAAATCCCTACATTTGCATTAAATAATTACATCAACGATTAAATTAAATTAGTTACAGTGTTAAAAGCATCCTTCCTGTCCATACCAAATTAATCCTAGATTGAAAACCCGCGATCCAACTTCAGTAATACCTCCTTCTCATCATCAGTTAGGTATTTTTTTTTATGCACAACGGAATAGTTATAATAATAATAATTTATTCAACCAAAAACAAATACATTACATTTTTACTTTACACTATATACAAATATTTTTTTACAGTTAAAAACAAAATAACTCCAACTCCTAAACTAGGACGAATCCTGTATCTTAGGAGTTGGTGATCCCTCCCTTTAGCATTATGTTTAAAAACTTTGTGTGTGTGTGTCTGTGTGTGTGTGTGTGTGTGGTGTAATGAGTGCGTTATTTGATTAAACTTTCGGTCTCATCGTAATTAAGGGATAACAGATATTCATGCAGTTTTTTTTTATACTTAGTAAGTGAGTATATTCGTTTTATCTTGTGAATTCTGTTATAAAGTTGTGACCTGGAATAGTGCTTGGCCTTTACCTTACCTGATGTTAAGTGACGATAAGGCCGAAGATGGAAACACTACACCCGGAGTCCTCATCATCTAGGAACGGCATCTCATCTCTAACTGCCAGAACACAAATAGAAAGTATTTATTTTCAGGGCTTCTGAAGTTCATCAAACAAGCAATAAGTCAGAAGCTAGTTGTATCAGCAGTGAAAATAGATAATAGTTTTGATGACGCGTTAAAACTAGATAAATGTTTGAAACAAAAGTATTCGTCAATTGGAGTGATTACAAGTACGAAATATGACAAGTTTGGACTAGTAATGCAATACGTAAGTACTTACATAACGATGTAATGTAATCTTGAAAAAAGATAATCTCTCTATTAGCCGTAGCTAAACAGTTTATCAAATATTACGAAATAAAAAGACAGTTTTTAAATAACTAACAAAAGTTAATGATAATAAATGTCGAATAAAATAATAACTTTCATACCAATCATACCATTTTTTGTCAAAGAAAACACTAACTTGATTATACCATTTCTCGTTTTGATGGGCACACAATTTAGAGGTTTTTTGCTACACTCGTAGGTAAGGTTACTAGATCTAATAATGAGATTTTCTGACTATTTCCCTGACTTTTCAGGAAATTTCCTGACATTTTGTACACTTACATCTACATTCTTAAGATAGATGACGTTTGATATTTTTTCTCTCCAAAATGATTAACAAATTATGACTCAGGTACACTTTTTGGGATTTCAAAAATTCCTGACAACTACAGTTTTTCCCTGTTTTTCTAACAGATGCCTAAAATTCCTGACATGTCAGGAAAAATCCTGTCATCTGGTAACCCTACTCGTAGGCCTTTTTGCATTTATTTCTACTTATGAAATTTTACAGATTCGCATGCGGCTCTGCTTAAAATACTTAAAAGATTAATAAATTAATTCACCATGCAGAAATGCTGTAAACTAAATACTTTACCAAACATCGATTTCAGCAGAAGGCGCATAGTCTACAAACATTCCCCTACTATCCTATGTTGCAACAGATTGCAATAAAAGTTAACGAATACGTGGCTAGAGTTTGCACTGCAACAACTGACTCAACTTGCATTGAAATTGAAGTGAGGAATGTACAGAGAACAAATATCCTTAAGCTTGAAATAACTTTAGCTGTTTCTAAAGAAACTATAGCTAAAGCTATACTGCCGTGCATAAGCTATAATGCCGTTAACTGCAATGACATTTCGAAATATTCGCGTAAAAATCGTCGCTGTTTGAAAACTATGTAACCGATTTCAAACTTTGATATATCATTAAATAGGTATTTTAAAGAAATTTTAGGTAAACTATACTTAATATTGATTTAAAAGGAAACTTAACTACAAAACAATTAAAATTTAACCGCATGAAAGTTTGGTATAATTAGTTTACATAAATTAAGTTATAACTTAATTATAAATTACGGGGAAGGTTTATTGTACATTTGTTATAAAATGTTAACGGCGTTATAGCTATGGAATCGTAATCAACGGCATTAAAGCATTGTATTATTTTAAAAGTTGATCAAATAACGGCGTTTTTCATATCGCTATCTCAGGTAATTAAAAAGATAGAAAAAAACGGGTCAAGTCTAGTTCGATGGCGCATTTTTTCCTCTGTCAAATGGTATTAAAAAGTCAAATTTGGCTTCATGTCGGTTAACGGCATTATAGCTTATGCACGGCAGCATAGTTTTTTCTAGTTCTGTGGTTGTAAAATAACGAGAATAATAACTAAAAATAAGAGTGAGTGAAATATTATAAAAGACAATAACGATGAATTTTCAAACATGGGACCTTTTTCAAGCACTAGTTTAATTAATTTGAATTCAAATTTAAATTGCAACTGATCGAAAACACTACAACTGACGAAACTGTTTTTAGGGTTCCGTAGCCTAAATGGCAAAAAATTATAGATTCGTCATGTCTGTCTGTCTGTCTGTCTGTCCGTATGTCACAGCCACTTTATCCCGAAAGTATTAAGACTACACAGTTGAAACTTGGTAAGTAGATGTATTCTGACTGCTTAACGAATTTAATACAAAAATAAGAAAAATAAAAGACTAAGGGGGGGCTACCCATACATGGAACTGAAACTGAAAATATTTTTTTTTTTCAAACCAACACGTGTTGGGTGTCTATAGATAGGTCTTTAAAAATGACATTGAGGTTTTTAAGACAACTTTTTCTCAAAATCAACCGTTTGAAAGATATACACCGCCAAAGTGGTAAAATGTGTCCCCCCCCCCCTTTAACTTTTGAAATAAGAGGGTGAAAAATATAAAAAATATATATGCTCTATATCTTAATAAACACTTTCAACAAAAATTGGTTTGAACGAGATATAGTAATCAGTTTTTGAGATATAGAACAACACCGCAAATATAACTTTGTCATTCATACCAACACTGTGAAAAACAAAGTTATTTTTGTAGACGAAAAATGATAGGTGGTATTAAATATGGTATGGTATAAGGTAACAACGGAACCCTACGGCGCGTGGCCCGACACGCACTCGGGCGGTCTTTTTAGAAGTCCTCATCATAATGTCATTCTGAAGTTTGAAGACCATGGCATCACCTTAAATATCTGCAAAATTATCGTTTTCCAGATTTCGACGTGAAACGTCTTTAAAAGGCACGTTTAGTACACGACGCAGAGTCCACGTTCACGTAAAAACTAAAGGCCGTGTGCATCGACAAAGTCCCACACAGTTTTTCAATTAAATAAATGCTTTAACAACCAGTAAACGCATTTCTCATATTTTTTAGGCTGCCCAAAACTTACACCTGGATGCATCACATAAATGGTTGATATTAAACAATGAAAATGAAGATATTAAAAATAACTCAACACCTGCACTAGAAAATCAAGAAAAAGAAGAAATTATAGACACTTTACAAGTTTTTAATGACCTTAATATAAGTGTAGATGCTGATATTGTAATGGCCACGAAATCAGGTGATAATATTTATAATTTTTATTTCAAACTAGCTATTGTTGCGTTGCAATGCCATGTATGGATGGCTTAGGAAAGCATGTAGAACAAGAATAGGAACAAATATACATTTTTGAATACGATATTGAATGTGTAAAGAATTATTACTTTTTAATTGCAATTATTTTTGTCATAATTATTTCTATTCTTGAGGAGAAACTGCACCAAAATGTAGTTTAAATTATTTTTTGCTAATTACCAGCTCAAAACGAATACCAACTTCACGAAATCGTCAACTTCGGAAAAATACAAGGAGGCAACTGTATAATTAAGAGATCTGGAAAATGGGAACTTAATAAGAGTAAGTTTCGAATGAAATCGTAAACAAACTGAAAGTTGTTTAAAAAATAAAAATTCGATAATGACTTCTGGGAAGTCGTTAAGAATAACATTTTTGTTGTGAAACTTGGATAAAAAACTCTCGTCATACTTTTTACGTCAATAGGTATTTTTTGAAAATTAAGTTGTTTTTCGTACTAATTGATGCCATGTTTTACAAAGATTAGAGTTCTTAAGAAGTGGGTCTAAATTGCCTAGCGATCCTATCTGGATTATAGCTTTTTCATTAACTTTTTTTAACATCGAGAATTTCAATTTGCTGTTATTGTACTTTATTCCTTTTAAAACCTGTTATATGTCAATAGATTTGGAAAACACGTCGAGGTTTACCACAAATTTGAATGAGTTTAAATATTACCGAAGATGGGATTTTCACCAATTACCAATAAGAATGATGAGCGTGGTAGGTAAACAACGGCTTTCTGTAGACATAAACAAAATAAAATACCTAGTCAAGTTTTAATTTTTCCACCTGAAGAAACCAGACTTAAAAAAAAATTAACATGTCCGGTCAAATCCATAAATCCATGAGCATACCTAACCGACCAACCGACTGACCGAAGCGCGAACAAAGCATCTCCGTTTCAGCTTGGGCAAAAATGCTTTCGTAAGTCTGTCCGGCTGTCCGTCTGTTCTCCTCTACAGGTCGCAAATCTCAACCGATTTTCGTGAAAGTTCGATAGTTATGAGAAAAGTTTTTAGAAATGTTTCGAAAAGATAAAACATATTTCAGCCATTTCTAAAAATGTTCGAAAATGTCACAAACACTAGGTCCACAGCTCACGAGCCACTCACTAGTTACATTTTTTTTTCATATTGTGTCCTTTACAGGTGTCTCCAGTACCCAAAAACTTCGATCCAAAGATTCTGTTTGACCGAATTCCGTCTCCAGGTGTAGCTACAATAACGAGGACCTCTGCTATTGTGCTCGAACTGATTTTTGAATTACATAACATGAGGTGCTTTTCTGTGAAATATCTTAAAGAATTGTAAAATATGTTAAACAGAATACGTATTATATAGAAATACGTATTATGCTGTTAGAACGTCTGTGGTTAGAACTTATGAAACCACTTAATTTACTAGCAACTAACATTGGGACCAACCAAACACAAAATTGAAAAGTCAACACCTGCGAGTTCGCATGAAAAAAAACTTGCGATTTCTTTCGCAAAGACTGCGATAATTTTTAAATTATAAAAACAATAATGATTATTTTATTTCTTTATCAATAACATAATATTAAAGATAATTTACTCAGAATGCAGTCGCAGTTTTCGCATCACGCTGATTTTCAACTTTGCTTTTTGTTTAGAACCACAAATCACTTTTTTATTTATTGTATCTTTGGTTATTCAACGTACATTTTACAGATTCGTTCATTCTTTGGCTGAGAGATGGCTTGGAGAGTTCACATTAAATCAAACGAAGGTTCGAGACATTGTCAGTAATTCAATTTAATTTTATGTTTAACTTTCTATTGTGTACCCATTGACGATCGTTCTATTTAATATTTTGGGAATACAGTTAATAAATAATAAAGTTAATCAAATGAGAAACATCATTTGAATTATCTGATTCTTTTTACGTAATACGTCCCACTTTCATATTCATATTCATATCTTTTATTTCTTTCGTGTAGTACTCAAATTAAGCTTACCTGTGGGCCTACCATGAGTTGAAGCAAACGGTTTACGTTACCGTAAACTATCGGATATACTACTCATAGTTAATGCGAGTGAAAGAGACAAAACGATAGTTTACTGCAACGTAAACAGTTTGCATCAACTCATGGTAGGGCCACTGATCATAAGTGATGATAGACTTTTTTACAGAACGTGGTAAGCAGTGCTCTGTACCACAAACAACAGGACTTGACGCCAGTCCTTAGATTCTTACGTTATACATTTGATAAGTTCGATGTTTTGCATCCGCCCGTATCGTCTATTGAGTAAGAGAGCTTTTTTTCATTTATTTTCGTTTATTTACAAGCAAGTTTATTTCCAGTAATCATTTATCGCCATACTATTACTAAATCCTGCATTTAAAAGAATTATTTTGAGTCACCATCACGAGATCTTTGATTAAGTATACATAATATTATTTTAGTTAGTTACAAAGCAATTTCTAACCTACAGACATAGACTTATTATATTATTGCCTACAGGAAAATTTTAGGGTCACCTAGCTCTACAGAAAGAATCCCGTCTTGACAACAAAAATGAATATTTAGAGTAGCATATAAAAATTTTCAGGACCAGGTATTACTACAGGATACCTACCCACGGGGCTGGAAAATATGAGAACCAGTTCCTAAGACCCCTAAGCAAAGGGGTTTGGCTATGTGTAGTTGCTATGATTTTTCTGTGTGCAGCAGTCCTGCTTATATCAGCCAAATTAGAGAGAAGACCATCATCTGGACAATATGCAATCTTCTCTGTTTTAGCTTCTTTCTGTCAGCAGTGTAAGTATGAAACTCCTCATTCGTTCAGGCAGCATAGTCATCATGTCTTAGTGCTATTTCAAGCAGCCACAAAGTCCCGTTTGTAAGTTTTACAAAATATTATTAACTAATTGTATTTTAACGGGCTTCTTAGGACTGTAAAATCTGTTGCAACAGCGTAGCTCCAGTCTTTCTCTCAAAATGACTTTCACTGACAATGACGAATCGCAAATCTGCCCAATTTATCGAAGATAGCAAGCTGAGTGATACAGAACTCTTCAGAAACTTCAGAGTCATCGTTAGGTGACGGAATTTGTTCCAAAATGATAATAAACGTGACTATTGGCCATTAAATATTTATTTAAATATATTTTTGTGTTTCTAGTTTTCGACGACACATCCGTAGAAACAAATATTTCGTCAGGTAAGTCGTGAACCGAAATAACCTGATAAAAATCAGCTTTTTAACATTATAATCTCTATTTTATTCTGCTTCCCAGCACGCAAGCTAACCGTCTTTGTGACTGGACTCTCCTGCATTCTCATCTATAACTACTACACCAGCAGTGTCGTGAGCTGGCTGCTCAATGGTCCTCCACCCTCCATCAACTCCTTACAGGAACTCCTAGAAAGCCCTCTGGAGTTGATCTTTGAAGATATTGGGTATACACGCTCTTGGTTGCTGGTACATATCTTTGTAAAATAATTCATAGTTGATATTCGTGTTAATGCTTGTATGTCTCTTTACATCACCATTTTAATAATCTTTCCAAAAAAACACGAGAGATACAAAGTTAAAATAGGTACGAAAACCAATTTTAAATTTAATCCATGGTAGTACATAACGGTACATAAACTTTATGTAAACTCAGTAGTCTTTCAACCCAAAGAACATTTAAATGATAAAGCCCTTTGTTGAAAATGTTTGCAGATGCCAACCTATTATTACAACAAACGAAACGAAAAAATTGAAGACGAACTCCGAAAGAAAAAGGTATTCAATAAAAACAAAAACGCTCCTTTGTTGGTGTCACTGGTGAACGGAATCAACATGGTAAAAGCAGGAGGTGAGACAAAGAATATTTAAAACTTACTTCTATCAAAGCAAATACTGAAATCTGTTGTGTGTGTGTTCATCCAATTTAGTAAGATAAGAATATCATTGCCATTTATTAAATAAGTGTAAATAAGTACTATAGTTATATAAAAAGTTCAGCTATATTGGGCCGCCCGCCCTTCGTTTTTTGGCACTCTTTCCTCATGTATTTTCGCCACACAGAAGCATTGTTCATCAGAGTGAGAAAACCACTTGGCCGCTTCCGCACTCTTCGATATTGGTGAGGTTTTCTGTTGAAAAATGATTTTGTTCGGCGAGAAGAGAGACAGTTTCGCAAAATATGATGCTAGGTGGGCTAATTAAGCTTATACATTGCTTAAGCTATGTAAGCATGATTATAATAACTGTTGAAATAATAAACAATAATTAAATTATTGAACTTATATCAAATATTTTAGGATACGCTTATCACACCGAGGTCGATAATGCTAACAGGCTGATCTCCAAGACTTTTGACCAGAGTGAACTCTGTGAACTGGGTTCCTTACAATCCATGGATAAGACCCTTCTCTACGCATGCGTGCAGAAGAATAGCCCTTACAAGGAATTCTTTAATTGGAGGTAAGTGAATCAAGTCTTTCTATTTTTGGATCGTTCATAATAGCCTTGTAGGGCTTTATCAAATATAAACTTTAGTAACCGACTATCGATTTAGATACTTCTTCCATCTCAACCTAGTATCACAGTTTTATAACCCATACTTGCTTTTTTTTTAAATGCCAAAAGCAAATGGATCGAGCAAAGCAATCGAGCCATTCTTTTCCTCATACCGCTCATACCCCATTAAGTTATGAAATCCTACCCCATGACCATCAGCCGTTTTTATTGTCCTTGCTGCTGGGGCACAGGCCATAACCCACCACGCAGGCCCAATGCGGATTAGTGGGTGTTAGCGACGGCAAATGCAGCCTGGACCAACGGCTTCACGTGCCTTCCGAAGCACGGAAGAGCTCGAGATAATAAATTCTGGTCACCCATCCCATGACTGACCCTTGCGAAAGTTGCTTAACCTCCGCAATCGCCGGGCCAGGCGCTAAACCACTACGCCATCGAGCTTCTCATGAACCCATCAATAATAAATTCCCCAACTATGAGAAGCAAAACTACTTCGTTCTCAACTTCCTTCACCAATTCCAGTCTGTATCGGTTATTTGAACGTGGGATAATACGCTGCATCCAGCTCAGAACCTGGTCATTATCTCTACGGTGTCAGGGCAGTTTCCCAAGGGCGCTAGCGTTGGGAGGAGCGGCTCCAGCCTTCTTGCTTCTGGCTGGTGGATACTTGCTGGCAATTGGGATTATGGTCGTTGAGAGGTAATTTGGTTTAACAGTATGTATGAGCTGCTAAGTTCTAGTGAGCTTATCACTGACCTCCATCAAACAAGTACGCTTGACAGGCAAACGTCACCAATCGTTTGATCCGATTTAAAAATCGCCATATTGGCGCTGAGAGCAGTAGATTCTACTATGGCAGTAGTGAATGAACTTGGAACTAATAAGTTCCAAAAAATTGCTGTAATTTCATGACAATAGCCTGTCCAGCGTACTTGTTTAATGGAGGTCAGTGGAGCCTATTCATGAGAATTGTTGTTGTAAGTGATAGTTGTGGCACACTTGGAGTTGTTGTAGTTGAATGAAAACGCTGTTTCCCGTAAAACTTGTAATAAGTATAAAATAAGTAAAAAAACAGTAGTAAGATAGGATGCTGATTTGTTTCGCGGTAAATCAGTATAAAGAGTGAACAAAGTTAGTAACAAACAATAACATTTATAACGCGAGTCGTGCTGATGAATTCAAAAACGGTGTGCGGTGAATGGACCATAGTTTTTTTGTTAAAAGTAAATTCCATTTTTATTACAGAGTCTTATGGAAATACAAAGAAGGTCACAAAACTAGATTGAAGGGCAGGACACGGTTGAAGATCCGAGGATGGGAAGAACAATAGATTCCAGTGTTCTTGTTGATTAGAAGCACTTGCTGATTTTTTATTTCATTACCGCCAGGAAAATTCGTTAAGTGGTCATAGACCTCTGATAGCTTAGACACTAAGAGACGACTCGTAGTCGCAGGTACACGTTGCTTTCCCAATAGTAACATTTTGTCAAATTCACGTAATTATGAAAAAGTAAATACATAATATGAAAACACTTTTTTTCTTTATAAAATTCCTCAACTATTTCAGCTTTGTATTTTTTTAATCTAACTATACCGGATTCCCATTTTGAATTGACGACAAAAAAAATGTTTGACCAGCCCCGTTTTCAATCAGGGACTGGCACTAGGCCACGGCTTACATACAGCCTATTAAAATAAATCTGGATATAACAAGCGGATGTATTGATGAGCCCGCCCGAATAGTTTCAGCCTTTTGGATGAGCCAAAAAGAGCTTGATTTTGTATCCATGTTAAAATAAACGGTGTTATTCTTTTAGCCATTTCAAAATGTTATTTTTGTAAGTTTCGCATGATCACTAACAAGTTATGAATCTATTAACTCAGGAAAGCATCAGTTAACCTTAAAACTAGCGAACTAAAATCTATAGAACAAGGATTCTGCTCAAAGAATAGCACCACACAAAAATGACAACTAAGTGGACGGGGCTAAAAATACTGGCATTTTGTTGTGCAGCACAAAGCGACTGAACATTGGTTGCATAATAGCCACCATAATCTGTATACTCATAGATATTTTCTATACTTAAACGAAAAAATATTGAATATTTATACTTATGATACGTTATCTCTGCATCTTTGTGTGCCTTCTTTGAGTCTTTTACACCATTTGACTACACAAGACGTCATTTCTAATGAACTCTCTATTTTCTTTAAAATTACAAACTGTAATTAATTATTGAAAAGAACGCTAACGTCTGTCACCGGGCGCGTGGTTGGCCCGACTAAATGCTGTGCGAGTTGTAATTTTTTAAGCAATATTTGTTTGCAATCACACTTCCATAGTTCATTTTAGTTCGCTGCTTACAAATACCTATTATACACTAAAACAAATTGTTTGACCTAAAAACTGAATCGATTAACCAAAACAATTCTCCATGAACTCCAGTTTCAGGCGTAAACAAAGGTCATCTGACCGCCAAATTGAATATAACTCCCCTCATTCATTAAACCGGGCAACTTTGAACCCGGAGTTGATCCATAAACTTGCCAGAACTATTATAACTCACTTCCGGGTCGTTAGAGTTATTATATAATTAGTATAATGCTGTTTTAACTTCGGAGAGTTTGGACGTTAAAGGTTGGGCTGTATACTAGTGATGCAACGGAAGTGTCTTAGCGGAACCAGAAACGGAAACAGATGTCAAAAGTCAATCTTAGTAGAAACGGAAACGGGAACGTATGTAGAAACGGAAGTGTAAATAATATGAAAAAAAAAACACATTTACAAACAGAATTCTTTATTAAGTATCAAAATGTGTGTAATTATGACACAAAAGTATTGACACAAACAGCAGCAGAAAATATTACGCGTTTACAATCACGAAAAAGTACGTTTGCGGAAACAGAAGCAGAAACGGATGGTAAAAATCGCGCGGAACTTCCGCACTTGCGGAAACAGAAACAGAGATCCCTTGCATCACTACTGTATACCACATAATATTATTAATATTTGTGTTAAGGAAATCTACTGCGTATATTTAAGTTTTCGTATAATTGGTATAAGTCTGGAGGCTTATTACAGATTTCCCTTAGCAAATATTGACAAAGTAGTCGAAAACATTGAGCTGTTTACGACTGTGGAGTACCGCTTCTGTGGTCTAGTAGTTCGTCCACCCGTGTAAGACGCAGGGGTCCCGGGTTCGATTCCCAGGGGGGTACAATTTGTACTCGGTTTGGTTGGTGGTAGGGCCTATTTCAAGTCCGCGTGGCTAGCCACCACCATCTTACCTAAGTCTCACGCCATAAAAACAATTTAAAAATTGTTGTTTTCCTGCAGTTAGAGGTAAGATAGCCAAGCCAGTTCCTCAGTGATGAGGATTCCGGCTGTAGTGCGCTTCCACTGTCACTTAATACCAGGTGAGGTGAAGGCCAAGAACTATCCCGTTTTGCATTAAAAAAAATTGAAACGGTGAATACAATTTATATAAAAAGTAAGAAAAATCCATTTAGTATAATATACAATGAGCAAGAAAAGTTACACAGTCCATATCAAAGTTACCACCTCGTATAACATTAATTTCTCAACCTACAAGGAAGACACAAGAATCATGATAGTCGGCCGCTGTTCGTTGATCGAATTACTTGATTTTGAACCTTATGATAGTTTTAAGGTATCGGACGAGCATCGTACGCTTATCGCGAAGCTTTTTTATAATAGGCCCTCTGATAATCACAGAATATATAATTAAGTCTTTTTAACCGACTTCAAAAAAGGAGGAGGATCTCAGTCGGATTTTTTTTATGCATGTTACTCGAAGACATCTGGACCGATTTGAAAAATTCTCTTGTTGATTAAAACATATAAGAACTTTTAACTGGCTGATTTTGATCCACGCTCGTAAGTATACTCGCATCGATTTTAATGAAAAAACTAATATCTATCATATGAGTAAATAAACGTAATCTATTCTGTGGTAATAATAATCAATCACATATCAATTTGTTCTAGCTACAGAAGCGCCGCTCTATTCGAAAACATTCCGCCGTAGTTCCGCTATGAGTTGTCTTCTAATGACGACGATTTATGAGGATCACATCTACGTAACGGTTTTTCGTCATTACTTTCGCGTGTGTCAACGGTGCTAACAGGCGTTAGAGCTGCTTCGGTTTGGCCTGAGATAGGCTGTACGTAATGTCCATGTTTGCATGCACGGAAAACAAATCGCTTGTTCCGATCGACTCTTTTGTCTTTTGTAAATTATGTGGCAGTAACAAGAACGTAACCGTAACAAGCATTTTAATCAGAAAGTCGTTTACTATCGAATTTTCTAGAAAAATCAATTCCCAAGAGGCTACTGTTTGCCCACAACCTATTCCGAAACGGCCAAGCTTACCTCAGCGTCGCCAACAGGTGCTGATTTCCCTTGCGACTAGGGCGGTCCCAGCACGCAATATGCGAAGATTAGACGTTAATCAGCTCTGGGATTATAGACCGTGAAGGCATTGCCGTAAAACCAATATTGGTTGGAACTTTATTACTAACTCAGAGGAAATTCAGACACACTTTTTTACAGGATATACATTACAGGATTTGCGGATACTTACTTAGCGCTCCCTCACTTATATTAGGATTGCGTTTTTTATCTTAGGGGCATTTTTAATTTACAACTTTCATCTTGTTTTTAAAAATATTTGTAAATTATGAGGTTAATAAACAAACTCTATAAACGAGGAAAAACAAATTTATTCCACTCTGACCCGTCGCATTTTCTCCTCTAAATGGAATTTTCACTAATTGGAAAACAAGATTGACGCTTTTAAATTGAATAAGCATTGCAGTTGCAAAAGGCCAAATCAAATCCTATATTTTATCGACAACTTACAAAAAAATGTTCCCGTAAAGTATGTAAAAATATAAAGGCCTGGAAAGGCCAACAGTAAATTAGAGTTCAGCAATCAAGATCGGACCCTTTGATAAGTATGTTGCCACTTGAATACACGCCCTTCGTAATTTACAGTAAGGTCTGTAACTTAAATGTAAATTTACACATACACATTTACACTTTTATCACCATTTGTTTAAAACATTACGCGGAAACATTTGTCTCTGTCTTTTACTTTAGGTGTAAAGAGTATGGAAAATAACCTCACTTCTACACTTTTTCGATGTTTTTCGTTGTATTTTCATCATTATCTTTATCACAATAGGCATGTTGACTATTTTTTTATTTTATGTTACATAAATTACCCCTAAAAAAAGAAACATTTGTATAAGAATTATTACGCTAGCATGAAAACTGCCCGAGATATCACAGTTTGAAATGCACAAAATTGGACTCACCCGAAAACGCTCCATACCATCGGCTACCAAGTTATGACGTCACGCCTTCCTACGTTGTATGCAACGCGTAGGAAATTTGTTCGGCAGCTATATTAAATATTGTGTTTATCAAAATGGTTTCTTTGACAAATTTGCTATAAATTTTACGGACTAATTAAATGTATTATTTATTTTAACAAATTTTATACTTTTAAAATGGACTTGTCCACCCAACTTTGAAGGGTCATAAAACAAATAATACGCAATATACAAAACCAAGAGGTATACAAGCTACTCTAAAAGTTTGATATGTTTACGATTTTAATTAGTATTTCGTTATTTTATTCATAAGTCAACATCCCTATTATCTTTCTTGAATAAAAATTATCTGAGCTACTTCATAGTACGTTAATGTGTATTTTGATTAGAATTCAATATGTTTCTATTATTATTTACGCCAAAAATATGAACCTACGCAAACGATTTGATGATATTCTGATTTTTTTTACAATAATCTGTGAGGTTTACTGGAGGATCCCTTTAGCTTATCGTATGTTTTATGTGGCTACAACTTTACGTTTTTAGGGTTTCGTACCCAAAGGGTAAAAACGGGACCCTATTACTAAGACTCCGCTGTCCGTCTGTCTGTCTGTATGTCTGTCTGTCTGTCTGTCACCAGGCTGTATCTCATGAACCATGATAGCTAGAAAGTTGAATTTTCACAGATGATGTAATTCTGTTGCCGCTATAGCAACAAATACTAAAAACAGAATGAAATTAATATTTAAGTGGGGCTCCCATACAACAAACGTATTTTTTGCCGTTTTTTGGTACGGAAACCTTCGTGCGCGAGTCCGACTCGCACTTGGCCAGTTTTTATAGAAAAAATATGACTTCCGCAAACCATGTTTTCCTATAATGGACTCTTAACTTGTATTTTACTTCATTTTTCGCTACCTACCAAACTTATGTATAAATAAATACCTGAGTTTCTTTTTTACATCATTTACATAAAATGTGCATTAAGTCTTTTAGTAATATGCTTAATTATTTTTTATATTATTAGTAATTAACATTTTGTTTGCAGTAAAATAGGGTCAGTATCAGCCATCAAAAAAATAACGCGCGTAAAACTATTCGATAGAGAAAATTTGTATCGGAAACTTGTACAGAGCCATCTACCGCTGAAAAGCGAAATTATTTTTTTCACAGATAATTACTCTATCGAGTACTTTTACGCGCGTTTTTTTCTCGATAGATATTCGTGCTAGGGGTAACTGAACTTTTCTATACTGACTTAATTACTTTGTCTAACTCTAACTTATAAAAAAACACTCCAAAAAAACAAATTTAATCACGAAATGGTAATCCAACTCAAAAAAAAACGGAAATACCATGTAAACTTTTTGGCATACCCGCCATTTTGAAAAAATCGGAAATTCTTCGCAACTGATAAAATTAGTGTCAATCGATAGGAAACGTCAAAATAAATACAATTATTATTGATTGTCATGGTGTCGTAAAATGTATACTTTCGGAGATATATGAAAATTAATCGCAAAATAGTCTGAAGTTGCAAATTGAAATGTTTCTATCACGGTGATTTTTTTTAAGTACCAATATCTCCGAAAGTATTCATTTAAGGACAATCGGACGATCAATTATTTTGACGTTTTCTATCAATAAAACTAGTTTCATCAGTTGCGATGTATTTTTGATTTTTTTCAAATGTATACCAGGGTCCATACTAAAATGTTACATGCCGTTTTAGCGTGATAGGTGATGGAAGCTAGCTAGAAAATATCGAAAAATAGTACACATTCAGCTCAGCAAGCGTCATTGATTGGTCAAAGGGTTTGCGGCATACATCTTTGGTGCGCATCGGACATTTGCAGTTTGCAATTTGCGAATTTGAGGCAATTCCTAAAAACGCCATTTTGGAAATGTGAAAAGGAAATAGTGAAAAGGGGATTTTTACTTTTGAGTTTTTTTTGCATAATGCCTTGCAAAGCTTCTTATGTTTTACTGCCACCACTTTTTTAAAATACCTAGCACCTGATTTTAGATAAAAAAAGGTGACAAACAAGTGCTTCTAAATAACTAGTGGCGTGTGCTTAATAAAAAATACGGCGTTTGGTGATCGAGGGATATCCTTTGGCAAGGTGAACCTTTTGAACCTCATCATTTTCCTCATGATCATTTTAAGAAGGGAAGCCACCTTGGATTTTTGTATGGGAAGGAGATCTAATACAATTATTTTTTTAATAGGAAATTTGAAAAAAATTTTTTTTCAAACCCATCGTGTGGGATATCGGATGAAAGGGATTTTTCAGCCGATTCCAAATATATACAAAATTATTACTTTGTAGCTATTGGTTTAAAAAAATCGGTAAAACATTCTCCAAACATACTAAGTTTGGGCTCTTGCAGGAAGAAAACCACTAAATGAATTCTTATGAAACATACGCCAAACAACTTCTAATATACTCTTATCTAACGTCCTGGAAACAATTTTGAAAAAAAAAATACATTTAGAATTTTTTAAATATTTTGATCCCAGTATTCTATGAGTTAAAGTACCAGAATAAAAAAAAAATAAAAAAAATATATTTAATGTTAGTTTTTTAAAAAAATGCTTCCAGAATGTTAGATAAGAGTATAGTACGAGTTGTTTGGCGTATGTTTCATAAGAATTCATTTAGTGATTTCCTTCCTCCAAGAGCCCAAACTTAGTATGTTTTGAAAATGTTTTTCCGATTTTTTTTAAACCAGTAGCTAAAATGTAATTATATTATATATATTTGAAATCAGCTCAAAAATCCCTTTCATCCGATATCCCACACGATAGGTTTTGAAAAAAAAACATTCCAAACAAAAAAAGATAGTATTATATCTTCTTCCCATACAAAAATCCAAGATGGCTCTCCTTCTTAAAATAATCTAAGGGTTCAGAAGGTTCACCCTGCCAAAGGATATCCCTCAATCACGAAACGCCGTAAATTGCACTTTTATATCGTGAGGAAATGCAACTATAAAAATATAGGTATATCTTAATATAGAATAAACAAAATAAAAACCAAACTTGTGTCAATTTCAACAAAGGTAAACAAACTGATAGAATAGATAGCATCAATATCTAGTTTAAAATTGGAATAGAATTTGTATACATGATTTATTTTAAAACACCAACAACCTCGCAGGATCGCATAAACAACAGCATTTGTTCTACGATTTTTCCGAAAACAGACAAAAAAAACGACTTCCCATACAAAATGTCCGAACAGCTGATCGAGTTTTGTATGAAAAATTGGTTTTATTTTGTCTGTTTTTTGGAAAAGTCGTAGAACAAACGTTGTTGTTTATGATGTTAGTAATCTACTCCTGCGAGGTTGTTGGTGTTTTACAAATAACCCTGTATATTTAATTATCTGTCAGGTATATTTGAAACCAAGCTGACTAGATAACACAAGGCTTCCCGACGGAACTAGGTTTCAGATAAAACCTACAAATATTTTTATGATACAGTTATTTTTTGTTGCGCTACTTTTCTTAATGTTAGCAGGCAACAATGAGAAACAAAAATATTTTATATTGCCGCTATGCTATCGAATGTGGGTTGCAAAATGTTTCTCTACAAAAAATAACTTTGCTGTGAATGCACCATTAGTTCATATATCATAGATATTTCAGTCTGAAAATTTCACGTATCCAAATAACAATAGAATTGTAACATTTTATTATAATTTACATAATAATAGAGGCAGTGCATCAGGTGCGGGGAGTATTGAAACAAATAAAAAAACGCAATAAAACCCGAAACGCAGACTCCGAATAAATACGGGATGAAAACAAGCGGTAAACTTCCGAAGTATTTCGGAAGAATTCCTTGTATTTTATTGCGGTACCATAAGAAACAAAGTCGCTTGGTATATTTATGAGGATATATTAGAATTTTAATAAGTTTTCTGTTCCACTTTTTTATTTCTCTTTGATATCACTTTGATAATATAAATCTAAAAATTCCGCTTTACAACAACGTTTATAACTTTCATATCTAAAAGTGTACGGTACGTACCTACCCAATCATTTATAGTTTTGTTGTTCTATCACGCGAAGACCGTTTTGCCACAATATAGAGAGAGTACAGTAGTTGAGCTTAGCACTTGCGCGCTCGAGCAACGCACACTAAGGCTCGTATTACAGAACGAGACTCAAGCACTGCTTGCTGCTTGAGTACAGTTAGAAAGGGATGGTGCTATTCATCGCATATAGCGCCACCCCTTTCTAACTGTACTCAAGCAGAGATTTGAGTCTGAGTTTGATTCTATAATACCAGCCATAGACATCTCTCACCGACACTGTATAACTGCAATCTCATACCACTCTCAAAACAGTTCGAGTACGTGACGCAGCGGCGAGAGCTGTTGCAGTGTTGGCGGTTCGGGCGTATAAATAAAAGATCTGACTGCGATTATTAACTGATTTATTATACGGAGTTTTGGCATATATATGAGGAGAGATGCGTGTGTGCTATATACATGTAAGCACACACACTACACTGTCTTTGTGTGTGTGCGATGCTCGAGCGTCCGTAGTACTAAGCTAAACTTCTGTTAGTCTCTCTATTTTATGGTTTTGCTATGAATGTTGTTAGGCGTGCAGAATTGCAGATACACATTGTTTTATACGCTCTTGTATTACGCACACTAAAATAATGTGCATGTGCACGCCTAACAACATTCATAGCAAAACGGACTACGTGAGATAGAGAACTTTTCGTTTCATACACGAAGCTAAATCTTATGAAGTCACAATGTTTCAAGGAATCAATATTGGTAAATGTCACGAAAGCTGCGAAAACTACAATAGTTATCACTGAAACAGAAATTAATAAAAATCTGAACATAACAACCTGTTACATACAAACACGAAAATATTGTGTCTTGTAAATCAAACCAAAAATTGCAACTTCGCCATCGCCATGCTTCTCCCTCCATCGCAAAGTTTATCGGAACTATAGCAGTCCCCTTAACTACTTCGTTAATCTTATTGAATAACGACTAAAAAAATATTTGCTACCATGAACATTCCCCCGTTTCCCTTACCGAATAATCTTACCATCAAAATAGGCATCTGAAGACGCCCAACCTCGGCACGTACACGACTACTAAAAAGCGGAAAGTGTCTACGGAAATAAACGTCAAATGAAATATGACCGAAAAATGACAGCTGCCGTCAAGAGATCAAACGGAAACGTGCGGTCGACTATCGACGCTCTACACATAAAGAAATGTGTTCAATCGGCATACTTATTATGTTATAAGTAGTTGAATAGTTTTACCCATAGACATAGAAAAATTTCGCTACGCTCAAGTAGACGGACAATGGTGCGAGTGAGAAACCGATTCTTACGGCTTATGCGATGTGCGAGAAAGAGTTAAAAGAAAATGACAGCAGAACCAAGTTTGACTTCATTTATCGTCTGTTATCATCTTGGTGAAAAGCGTCCACACGATTATTTTGTTATTTTGACTGCGATCTGATCGGTTAGGCTCATAAAGCTATATAAATCAATAATGGTGTCGTGTTCTGTACTGAATTGTAATGTTATTTACGACAACAACCCAAATAAACACTCATTTCACAGGTAAATAAGATTGTACAAGTACCATTTTCATATTTCATATTTTAATTGAATATATTCCTAAATACACTAAGTAATACACTAATATCATGCTATTAACCACCTATTTTCTAAATAAAGACTGATTTCTAAACATTATGTGTTAGATAAAAAGATATTATGTCCGTGAACTTGAGAAAATAAGGCGTAGAGATTGATAAAAAATTATTATATTATCGATACTCATGTCGATGATTTCCAATATAAACTTATTTGTCTTTGTGAACACTGATAGCTTTATCTAAAGCTGCTTTTAACCGACAGTTTTCAAATGGTAAATTATACCTACTTAAGTACTAATTTAACAATATTTCCAGGTTTCCTGTAAATCCAGTGATTAAGTTACTGAATAAATGTCATAAATAGAATAGGCTGGGAGCCTCAAGGAGACTTGTAAGAAATTATTTAAATAAAATTGTTCATAATCTTGTTTGTGTTTTATTTATTAGAGCAATAATACATTATGGTTATCGACAATCTAAAATGGACTTCAGGGCATCTCTAAAGTTCACGCACACGTTTACATATTTTCACACACTGGCTCATGTCACTTTTGGTGTCGCAGCCAAGCGAACTCTGTTCCTCTATTCCAGTGGAATATTAACTTTATGGTTTTACCTTTAACCATAGGTCACGTTGATTTTACTTTCGTACCCCTCTAGCTAAAGTCTGTCAGTTTACCTGAAAAATTATTAAATTAATTAAAAAAGCTTGTACTGGTAACCCTGTTGGTGCTGTCAAAATTCTTCTTCTCATTATTTTTGTTTTGGCAATCTACTTTCCTCTTGGAAGTAATTTTTGCCAGTGTCAAGTGTTGAATATTTCAGTGATAGAATGTTTCAGTTTACATTAAAATACGGGTGCATCGCATTCCAATGCTGCTTGGAGCATTTGGGTCAAAATTCTATTTTGTGTTTTAAAATTAAATGTTTACAATTAGAATTTTTACAGCACCAACAGGGTTACCAGTATAAGTTTTTTTTTTTTATAATTTAATAATTTCTCAGGTAAACTGACTTTTTAGACAGACTCTAGTATCGATAGACGAGTACCTATATGGAATACAGTTCCAATTATTTTAAATACAAATACGAAATGAAATCTCCTTTCAGTAAAATTTTCTATCTTCAAGGGTAATGCTTGGCCTTCACCTCCCCTGATGTTAAGTGATGGAACCGCATTACTCCCGGAATACTCATCACTAAGGAACTGGCTATCTTACCTCTAACTGCCGAAACACAACAATTAAATTGTTGTTATGGTGTTAGACTTAGGTAAGATAATGGTAGCTAGTCAGGCGGACTTCAAATAAGCTCTACCACCAACCAAATCAGCTGTATTATAGCATTAGAACAGCAATTAAAAAGGTAAGGTTTACATTGAAAAGTTAGTCTTCGAGCACAGCTTGTTTTACAAGAGTCATGCACTAAGATTCTGTGCACTAAGCAAGTCTTGTCGGTCTTGCCGATATAATTTGAGTTTGTAATCCATCTATCGTTAGGGCCGTCACGTACTCACGATCGTATCTCCTAGTTACGACCGACTGATTTGGAGATAAGCCCACCTCTCCGATACTTTCCGGTCACGAAGTCAATAAGTGACGGAGATAATCGCAGTTTGTGGAACATCAGGTTTTACAAACTGAGATATGGCTAATGGCGCGGCGTGTTCTAACGATGTTTTCCTGGAGTTAGGTGATGAAGGTTAATTTGTTTTGACATTATCCAAGGTGTTTGGTAAAAGCCTTATAAAGCCGAATATGGTAGATAGGGACCATCAAACTGAACAACTTTTACTATGGGACCAACTCTGAAAGCAAAAACAAAATAGGCTGTTTCATACATTTTGATATTTTCGTTATTAATTTTTAGTATTATGAAACAACTGATTTTTTTTTTCGCGATTTCAGAGTTGGTCCCATAGTAAAAGTTGTTCAGTTTGATGATCCCTATCTACCATATTCGGCTTTATAAGGTTTTTAATAAACATCTTGTATAGCTGGATGAGTGGAAAATTACTTTAACTTTTATTAAAATAACTACGACATCTTTTATATAATATGGAGATTGCTTAATCAAAGTACGTAAGTACCTATAAGTAAGTTACACATAAAAGTTTAATAATTACCCTGTGTACTGCGTGATTCTTTGACGTCAATAAGCACCTGTAAATGTTTATTTAAAAAATAATTACCTTGGACTGAAGACTAAAACTAAATGATAAGATCTTCTTCTTCTTATCGAATGAGGAATAGTGGCCGCTGAAACGCGCAGTGAAACGCTCATGGCGGAACTTGATAGACTGATCGTACTCGATCATGTTTGTTAAGCAACGCTCGTTCCGGTCAGGTGTCGGATGGGTGACCGTTAAGTGGCATTACAACTGAGCGCTTCCGTGCTTCGGAGGGCACGTTAAACCGTCGGTCCCGGCTGTTGTCATCTGATAATAGTCGTTAATAGCCAAGTTAGAGGCCTTACAGGCGGCTTGATAAACTCTAACACCAGAGGTGGCCACTATTCCTCATTCGATAAGAAGAAGAATGATAAAATAATAAACGTTTAATTGCTGACTATGCCCACTTTGTATTAAGTGATCACTATAGTTGATTAAGAGCCATTAGAGGTAACACTGGCATTTCAACTTTTGACGCTTTTAATAACTTTAAGCGTAAGCGCTCACGGGCGACTTTTTCTAGCTGCGATAATCGCGGCGTTAATCGCGGCGATAATCGCTCGCGAAATGACACTACAAAGGTTTTACTTAGCCAGCGACAAAAAAGCGCCGCGATTATCGCCGCGATTAACGCCGCGTTTATCGCAGCTACAAAAAGTAGCTCGTGGGCGTTTACGTATAGAAGTCCGTGTGTTCTATTCTCAGCGACAAAAAATCGCTCAGCGATTAATCGCCCGTCAGCGGGGACGCTAAAAACCATAGTAGGACTGACTTAAAAAAAACAATTAAGCAATTAAGCATTCCAATTACCTACTTAATGTTGATTTTCAAAACAATACAAATCGTTTGTATTGTTGCTAAGCAAAATGCGTACACATTTCTATAGCTACAGCAATAAGTACTGATTTGTGTCGTAAAAAGCTCCCCAAAACTTTAGCGTATGAAAGCCTACTGCTAATCAGAGCATTCTAAGTCACATCACTTCACTCCTTTATCTTTCATTTTAGCAACTCGACGCAAAGTAACGAAATAAGAAAACTTCGAGATATACAGCAATTTATTTCTTTTTGCAACGTTCAATGGTACATCAGTCATGGCACAAAATAGTGAGAGGGCAGAAGCACACCCCGGACACTCCATACATCCGCTCCATTATAACTACCTATTACACATATACACTACGTCGCCTCAGTGCTTGTTTGGCCGACAGACCATATGGGTAATTTCACAGGAGCAATGTTTTTTTGTTTTTCTATGTTTTGACCCAAACAAAACAGTAATATTACGATAGTTTAAAAAAAATATGGTACATCTGGAGTTGTAGTAATTTAAAAAAAAAATACTTTGAAATTCCCATGTGATAAACCGGTTTCAAAATGGATATTGGACAAAAAAACGAAAATCTAATTACGTTAATGGATATAGACTACAACCCTTGGGATGTTAGCCAAACAGCAACCAAAAGTAGTTTAATATTATGTGCTTGTTTGCCCCATATCCAAAATATGGCGGAACAGCAACGTGTGACGTCATGAGCGAGCAGGTCTGTGATTGGTTTATTTGAGGATATACGGCAAACAAGCACGCGCTGAGAATTTCGATATTGGATTTCGGTAAATTTTTGATGGTAAGCCATACAAGCATGAAGAGTAAAGTTCTAACAGTGGATATTGGTTTTTTATATCATCTTTTGCTCGTTTATTTCTATATTTACGCGAGTTATTCTTAATTTAGACTGTGTAAAATTTTATTCTTAAGCATACTACATTCAAATGTCATTTTCGCCTAAATTGGTCTGTTGGGCAAACAAGCACTGAGGCGACGACTACACACATGACGTTTTGTACACGCGCAACCTGTGTGCGTAAAGCTAGTAGGGTTACAACGGGAATCGTGTCGCTCATACACACAAATAAACATATTGGTTTTTCACCATTTTAACAATAAGTATGTATATGATTGGTGATAAGAAATGTTTCCATGAGTGATTTTAAATGTTTTGCTTTTCTTTTTGCAACTTAAATTCACGCCCGCCCCGTGCATGAAAGTTGACAGCTTTTGTCAGTCACGACACGACTAAACGAGCACACAATTTGGCACATGAACGCGCGCAACGGACACACACATAGACAGCTCCCACCAACCGACGACACTGCCTCACGTACTCGAACTCGTTTGAGATTCGTCTGAGATTCCGGTTATTCCGTGTCGGTGAGAGGGTGTCTATGTGTGCGTTGCTCGAGTGCAAGTACTATGCTTGACTTCTGTCCTCTCTCTATTTTGTGGTCATGGTAACCAATTTCTGTGGGCCCCATTCATCAGACCGCCCCTACCGATTGTGCCACTCATCCATCTCAACTTCCGAGCTTCTGCGATAAATCATCTTATATCGCCTATCTCTAGCAATATCTTTAAGTCGTACGTCAAGACCTATTGGTTATGCGAGCTTTAGAATGTCTTATCCAATCACATTTCATCATCAATGACATTTTTGATGTCCCAACTGCTGGGGCACAGGCCTTCCTTATGGGTGGATAAGGAGAATGGGCCATAACCCACCACGCGGGCCCAATGCGGATTGGTAGGTGTTAACGACTGCAAATGCAGCCAGGACCAACGGCTTAACGTGCCTTCCGAAGCACGGAGAAGCTTGAGATAATAAATGTTGGTCACCCATCCCATGACCAACCCTTGCGAAAGTTGCGCGATCTCCGCAATCGCTGGACCAGGCGCTAAACCACTGCGTCATCGAGCTCCTCAATGGATAACCTACTGATAGTTTATTGTGCTCTTTGAATCATCTTGCGTTTGTTCAGAAGTACCTATGTACTATAATTTATGCAAAATAAACACTGCAGTACAAAATATGGAATGAAGTTATGAATCAGAAACTTGCTCATGTCAACTGTAGTAACTAGTGTAACGTTACATTTTTTTTAACGTTACAGTTCTTTAAAAATAGTTATTCATTTTTCTACAGACTCGTTAGTTGAAATGAGTTAGTGCTAAGATCTTGCAAGAGATGGCGCTAGCTGTATTTGAAATTGCAATAAAACACAGATTTCTCTCTGGTTACAATCATTTTGTTTTAAAAAGTAAAATGTCGACTGACGTTGACGGCTGTCAGTGCGGACAAGAGAAATGTCATTTTGACTTCAGATTTTGGCTTTGGAAGGTTGAGAGGAGGTGGAAATTAATTGTGAGAGATGAGGAAGCTAAAAGTATTTTAAATCAAGGAGCATCAGCTTATCGCTCGGGGAATTATGTAGTAATCCGTTTTATAATTTAATTTTGGTAAGTAAATCATCTGCCCACACGATGTATTTTTGAGAAAACCAAAATACTGATCTTGGTTTCGACATGTGCTTTTTCAGGGTGGAGGGAATGTCCCGGAGACAGTCATGCTGGCATTCTTCACTTTATAAGAAATATTAATAAAGAAGATGCCGTTTCCGTGGTATGTACTTTGATATTTAAATTTGTCGAAATTTGGTATAGACACAATGTTCTTGATTCTAACCAAGGCAATATTCTTTTCAGATTGGGTCATTTTTTCTTTCTTTTTTACTCTTTTTCGATGATTATATAGTTGGGATATAGTTTAACTTCAGGTTAGTTTCTTTACCTACTAACCTTCTGCGATGGATCACATGCTGAGATGATAACGCAAGTAAAACTATAATGGGTTACCAAAAGAAGGAAAGTACCCGTGTTGAAAGATCTTTGGTATGAAACCGTTACCGAGTTTCCACCAAGGATTCCTGAAGGTCAGTTCACCACTTCATCCAGTCGACAGACGCTGGGACCGTCTTATAGAATGATTCTCTCCCAGCCGCTGCCGCCTGGGAGCTCTTGGTAGGCTGACAGTCGTTTTCTAAATTTAGAGTCATTTATTAAGTAATTTACCTTTTGTGAATTGGGATGATTTTAATCATGATCGCGAACCAACATTAAAGCGACCCAGCCGGTCTTATACGTCTGCAATGCTTAGATTGAAATAGTGATATATTCTCCACTAGGGTTTTCTTTCTTAAATACCTACATCATAATCGGATAGAGGGAAATCCTTGTGTACTTTGTATCATCAAAACGTGTTAAAAAGCAAATAAAACGTAGGCCTTGAGACAATGCACATCTTTCATTTCTGTCCCAAGTCAGTCTAAGTCACACAGCGTATAGTCTTCAAATACTTAACAATTAAGTAAAAGTATAGTTTTCAATACCTAGTCAAATAACTAGTTTTCATAGCCACTCGAAAAATCAAACTACTGATACAATAGAATTTTAGGTTGCAAAAGGACTAAACAAATAAAATCCAAGAAGCATTCTCCTTCCATTTCAATAATATCAACTCTGAGCCATATTTTCCCACAAACTAAGCTAATAAAAGCCAACCCATCCATTACACAAACAGACATAAGGAAACAGCCACAAAAATCACAAATAACGAAATAACGTAATTCGTTACAAAAGAGGTATTCTTAGTGAGTGCTCCTCAAGTATTACCCATCAAATCTATTTTGCCATGCATGAAACATTATGCCGATTTCCATTGACCACGTTCTGGGGAACATAAATTGTCGCGAGACACGAGGCACAAAAATTTATGGGCCGAGCAAGGCTAGGGGTTGGCTGGTGTGCGATGAAGTAACTGGTTATGTAAGTGATGAACTGAAAAGGGTTAAAGTCGAAAGGGTATAAGACGAAGTAAATGTTGTATTTTTTTCATTAATAAGAGAAAAGAAAACCTATAGTAAATAATACGATGCAACGAAAAGTTAGAGTTATTTAACTCGTGATAGAGATAATTGTAAAGAGGGCTCCACACTCGCGCCGCGAACCGCGGCCGCGAATCACGGGCGCGGTTCGCGCATGAAAACGGTGCGAAAAATATTGCCCTCCAGACTCGCGCGTGAACCGCGGCCGCGAATCACGGCAACATTAGTTCGGCACACAAGTTCTTTGACGCGGACCAAAAAACCGCAACTGGACGGGGAACGCCGCGAAGCGCGAACGCGAAGCCGCGAAACCCTCCACACTCGCGGTTCGCGGCCTTCGCGGGCTTTCGCGGCGCGAGTGTCGAGCCCTCTTTAAGGATCAATCGAGGTCCAATCCCTTTTGTTTATTATTTGAATTTTATTTTTAATTACAATGCCGTATTAATAGCAAATACGTTTATTGACAAGACAAATGTAGCGCTTGATGAATTAGTAAAAATGCTAAATGTCACAATAACTTTTATTTAGAATGAATCACCTGGTGGATTACGGTTTTAGATTGCTGAAATTGTTGGGCCTTGTTTATTAGTACCTATTTAAAACAAAGTGTTATTAATCCAAAAGAACACGCAGAAATATGGCAACTATTTAAAAGTCCCACCATAATGTTATCCCCATGAATACAAGTCGCTCGTAACTTAAGTTCCGTCGATGGGCCAAGTTACCCAAGTTTGTTATTGTCGTAATAACATGGACGGATGTTTCTGTGAGGTCAATGGTGCCTCTTACTCCCAATGTGTAATAAAAAGGCAGCCTGTTTATATTGATGAGGCATATTAAGTAATTTTATGTTTTAGCATTTAAGGGTTACAATTTTGTACCTAAGTACTAAAAAGAGTGACAAATCATGAGTATGAGCGAACAACGAAAACTTATCTCATTCTTTATTACTGCTTGTCGCTGTGGCAGTGGTATTGCCTCTTGAGCCAAGTGTCCCGGGTGCGAATTAACAAAGGCTTTACAATAATAAATAGTCATTTATAGTTTTAACTTAGTTAAAAGCAAATACTCCAACGATTCTTAAAATTAAAGTAATATTATGTTAAAAAAACCGGTCAAGAGCGAGTCGGACTCGCGCACCGAGGGTTCCGTACAATCATAAATATATTTGGATATGTTACTTTAGTAAAGTCTTTAAAGAAGTAGGATAAACGGCAGACAGGTGGAAGGGCGAACAGGCGGACAGTTAATTTACAAATCTTAATCACAGCTGCTTATGGTGACTGAAAAACGTTTCAGCCACTCCACATTGCAAACTGTTTATATTACTAAGTAGGAACTTATTCTTCGTTTATTCGTACGGCAAATAGTAGTTAATTATATTAGAACCAGCTACCAATTATTATTGTAGTATTAGGTTGCGCCATCTCTTGACCGATAGTGGAACTATTTTTTTCTTCGGTCAGCATTCTTAGGACAGCGCCATCTGTTGGCTGGTAGTGAAACTAAATAATTTTTGTTTGTTTATTGAATTTCTAAAAAAGTGTGTTATATTGAGACGTCGTTTTATTTTTCCTGTAATCTTTACATAAACTTCTATCACATAGAATTATTTCAGAATTTTTTCTTTTCAAACTTCGGAGATAAGGGGGGGAACGGTATTTTTTTACATTTTTCATCATAAGTCGAAAACTATGCGGCCTAAGAAAAAAAAATGTTTTAAAATGTGCAAACAGGCTCTTTCTTATGATACCCCACATGCCCTAGTCACCTCACTTCAAATTTTCAAGACCCCTTTTCAGTCCCTGTTGTAAAAATTTTTTTTTTTTATTATTATTTCTTTCTTATTTGCAAAATAGTTGGGCAAATGTTATCTTAAACTATTCCAAATTTCAAGTTGATACCATTAGTAGTTCTCGAGATATCCAGCTGTGACAGACAGACAGACAGACAGACAGACTGAGTCATACCATAAGGGTTCCTTTTTTACCATTTGGTACGGAACCCTAAAAAGTAGTCATTTGACAGAAACTCTATGAAACAACTGACAGCTCCCATATATTTAAGTATTACACAACCAAAAATTTTAGCTAAGTATTACCTATCATAAGTCAATTAATAGTAATTTATAAACGTACAAAAAAACCGTTCAGCGATAATAACAATAAGATTTTATTATCTTTTCTTGGGAAAAACATTTGATTTAGCTAACTCGCTCATATTTGGAAACTTTTTAAATAAATAAGACAGATATAGGTACTACTTAAGATTACCTATCGTTACATCATCATACATCATTATCGCATCCCCTCAACCATCTTAATCCGGGCCTTATCCGGCTCCGGCGCCGGCGATATGACGTAATCCGGTTATTTTGCCGGATACTTGAAAATTGTTTCCTCGCTGCACATGATACTAACATGAAGAATTGTATCATGTTGCATGATAACATAAGACTTTTGTTATGAAATTAAAGTGGAGAAAAGAATTAAGAAAATGCATTTGTTGTTTTCCGAAACTCAACTCTTTGAGGGGTAAATAGGGTAAAAAAAGATTTAAACAAAAAAGTTAAATAACAAGTGTCATTGCAGCCGGAGGACCTCTTTGATCAAAAATTGTTCCATAATAAGGTCCCCCGACTGCAACGACACTTGTTGTTTAACTTTTTATTTCGTTTTTGGGAGGGCAGTCGTGTTTTTATTTTATTTTTATTTTTTTTTATTTCACACATTTTAGTGACATATTATATAGTTTTGGAATGTGCTCATCGAGGCCTTTCATTTAATGCCGATATTGTAATAATAGTTTTTTTTTCACATTTGTAAATGGCGTCGTAAAGTCGCCATATTGATTTTTCTAAAAAAAACTATAGACAGTGTCACTTGGGATGCTGAAAGGATTCTAACAATACCCCATTTATCCAAATCAGTTCAGGCATTCAGAAGTTATGGTGGAATAAAGAAACTCACATACCCACAAACATACATGAACCCTGAACACACTCTTTTTGCTTTGGGCAGTCATGTAAAAACCCCAACATCAATATGGATGGGTGTCGTTATCGAGGTTTTATGGGATGTTGATTGCGAAAATGGCATTTATTTTTAAGTAGAAGACATTATTATGAAATGGGGCTAAATGGGTGAAATGGGGTTCAAACTTTGTATGGAAAAAATATAAAATAGACATTAAATCGTAATGACTTCGTAGGTGTACTTCTATAAACAAATAATCAAAATGTATTTCGTAAATTTCTGAAAATCAACCCCTTAAGGGGTAAATGGGTATAAAGACCAAACTCGAAATGGATGTCGTTATTAAGGTTTTATGGGATGTTGATTGCGAAAATGGCATTTGTTTTAAAGTTGAAACGGAAAACACGATGGAAATGATTTAACTCCTCAAGGGCTGAAATAATACGGGAACGGGAACAGGAACGCGAACGGGTACAGGAACGGGGCATGAACGGGTTATGGATATCGTACTAATATTTTAAAGTGAAAGTAACGGAATATGGATATCCTACTTATATTATAAATGTCAAAGACTCAATTATGTAAAAACGACTGAACGGATTTGGAATAGCACACAGATAGTTTTACTTTTTATTCTGGTCAAAGGTTCCCTAATGTCTACGCGGACGAAGTCGCGGGCAAAAGCTAGTGATCAATAATAATTATCAATTATTAGAGCATTATTACTTTAGTTTAAATTAAAGTCGTTGCAGCCCCAAATATTAATATTTAAATATTTTATTACTTTTTTATGCAACTTGGTAAATTATCTTACGACTAGATTACCAATGTCAGCTTTTAAAAATAAGACGACAATGGTGTCAATTCGGTCGACTACGACTTATATTAAATAAATTGACAGGAGTAAACTTAATTACGTTTTTCCATCCTTTTATTTCTATAAAACCAAATAACAAGAACATAATGCTAAAATTAAGTTTAGTCCTGCCAATTTAGTTAAGATATGCCAACCGAACCGACAGCACTAAGATGTTTGACATTTCGAGAAAAAAAAGAGAAAAAGTTTCAGGGCGTATATGGGTACACGAGGAAGAGAATACATTCAAACTGTATATTATGTAGGTATACAATGTATACTTATGTAGAGACCATCGAATTGCCACGAGTTTTATGCGAATGCTTTTACCCTAATGAGGAGGAAACACTTACTTATCGCGTATTGCGTTACGGGATTGTTCCTGAATACTGTTAAACACACACACAAGTTTTACGAAATAGAATTTTGTTTCAGATTTCTCTTGTTGCACCTTTCAGCTATAGTTTCAATTTATACATAGGTAACAGAATAATTGATCTAAGAAATTGACTTCCCAAAAAAAAGATTTTTTAATGATGTACCATTCAAGAGGATTTTTAATGATACGGGTAATATTATATTCTGCCTGCGGGGATTTTCTGCTGGTCACTGACTTTTATGGATGCCTTCACAATTAATTTTATTTAAAACAATTTATTATTGAACTATAACGTACCTACACGACACATATAATCAAATAGGCTTAGGTACTTGTGCGAATTAACATTTCACATTTCCAATTAGAAATTTAACAATAATAGCAGAATATCACGGTCTAAATTGCTTTTAATAGAGTTATGGTAAATAAAGCTGCGGTCAGTCTTATACCTATTGGCGTATCTAGAGATATTTTCCAGGGAGTGGGGGGTACTAGAGCCGCGTTGGAGTTTTGAAGGGCAAAGAAAAATATATCACCTTTTTTAGGGGTGGACACTTCATCAAAAGCTTGAACTGTTTCATTTGCAAAAAGAAACAAAATGCACTATAATAATTTTGTAATGAGTGAAATAGAAAAAACACCTTCATTTTTTGCTTATTGAGTCTCGCAACTGATAGTGACGTATGTATGCCTGTGTTACTCCCGAAGTTCCAGACCTTGTTAGTCAACATGTTTGGGGTTTTTTGGCGCAAATATTCTTATATCTGAAAGAAGGCCTCAAAAATAGCAGTGGTCAAGTTTTCTGGTTTTTATTATTTTTTTATTTTTGGTACGCAAAGTTTACAAAAAAGCTTAAAAAGCTACGAAAAGGGCTAAGGCATTAAATTTCTAAACTTATAATCCAAAAATAAATTATATATTTAACTTCAGCCACGCCCAAGTACAAACCTCAGCTCTTACATACAACATACAAGTCATTAATCAAAGCATATACCGCGATTATGTGGAATGAAAATTAATGATCAAGGTAACATCTGAATTTGTAGCCAGATTACAGCCTGATTGCCAAGTTATGTTCTCCCGTACTCTTTGTTGTACTTAATTACAATTATTTCTTTTACGGTAATTGCTTTTTACAAGACTGCCCAAAAAGGAGTGTTTTGTGTTCAGGGTTCATGTATGTTTGTGAGTTTCTTTATTCCACCGTAACTTTTAAACGGCTTAACATATTTGGATATGTATGGTGTAGTTATGTTAGAATCCTTATGTAGCGGGAATGTGAAGAAAAACTCAAACGATCCAGAGTAAATTGTATATTGAAAATGAAGAACCTAAAATATAAGGAATATATGGTTACAAACAGTCCGTTTATAAGCTTTTGAATTAATTATTAGCAATAAGTATAACTACTACATAATTTCTTTACCTGCTTGAAGACTGCAAATTCTTTTAAAAATAAGCTGCCTACGGCTATCACCTTACATATGTACATTTCACCGGCAATGTATGAAATGCAGGCATTGTATACAATGCCTGGCCCTTTTAGGCAATGTATAGAATGAATATTGTTATCTATTTCACACATTACCTAGGTAGTGTATACAATGACTAGGCATTGTATAGAATGCCCACTGGTCCACCAGCAATGTGTAAAATAAAAAGATTTTCGAGAATAGGTTCGATGGGGCTCGAGAGGGCTCGGGGAAAGCTCGGGGGGGCTTGAGGGGGGCTCGAGGGGGCTCACTGAGTTTGGAATTGAACCTGCTTCACTCCTGTAGGTCCCACGTATAGGTTAGAATTTCTAGCCCTTTCCGAAGCGCAGCGGAGCGTGAGCCTTAAATTTCGAGAAGAACAGAAATACATATACTTATTTTACACATTGCCGGTGGACCAGCAGGCATTGTATACAATGCCTAGGCAAAGTATAAAATGAATAATATTTCATACATTGCCTGATCGTTTCAGGCATTGTATACAATACCGGATTATACACATTACCGGTAACATACACATCTTGTAACATGGTGCCGACATACAGGGTCACTGGAAATATGACGTATTCCTACTAAAGGGTTATAGATGAGGTCAAAACAAATATTTTTTGCTATATTACTTTTTCTCAAAAAATTTATAGTTTTTGAGTTAATTGAAATTAAGTATTTTTTTACCAAAAGTACGTTTTCAGACACAAAAATTTAAAATAAAAGATAACTACTCATTCGATTCCGATTTTTTCATTATTTTTGGGATAGAAAACAATCTAAATGTTGATAATGAATAAAAAAAAATTACAAAAAGTAGAGGTGTTTATAAAAAAATCAATCCTTAGATGCATTTATTTTTTTATTTTTTTCAGATTTTTTAGAAAAAGCATCAAATATCTTTAAAAAAATCCTAGTAACTAAGCGTGCATAATATTTTAAAAACATCACCATCTATTCAGCTTTCAGTTGAGGTATAAAACTTAAATAAAAAATGAGAAATTAAGACTTAACTAAATAGCAGTCCCATTTTATGTAGCAAAAATTTCCTACTTCAAGCGCTTCGGAGGTGGCCGTATTATCCGACTTATATCATAAATATGAAAGTTTGCTTGTTTGGATGATTGTTAATCAATCACGCAAAACGACTGAACGGATTTGGATGAAATTTGGCACACAGACAGTTTATAAACAGGATTTAAACATAAGAGTATACTATTATCTTAGTTAAAGGTTCCCTAGGGATTTTCTCGAATGTAATTGCAGACAAAGTCGTGGGCGGAAGCTAGTTTGCCATAAATGATCGTTCTTACTAAAAATACTTTCGTCCGAGTGAGTTTGAAACAGAATGATTTTCCGCCGATGAGTCAAAATTTTATACAGACAGCATAAAAAAAAACCATGCATATCAGCCATTTTTAATGACCCGCTGCTGGGGAACAGGCCTTCCTTTCCTTTTGGGATAAAGTGGACGGGCCATAACCCACCACGTGGGCCCAATGCGGATTGGTAGGTGTTAACTCAATGTACCTTACATTGAGCCCTTGGTTCTGGCTGCATTTACAGTCGTTAACACTGACCAATCCACATTGGGTCCACGTGGTGGGTATGGCCCGTTCGCTTTATCCATCCACAAGCCAAAAGGTAGGCCAGTTCCCCAGCAGCCGGGCATTAAAAATAGCTGATATGCACGGTTATTTGTGACACAGTTTGTATAAAATTTTGACTCATCGGCGGAAAATAATCCTGTCTCAAACTCACTCGAACGAAAGTATTTTTAGTAAGTCCGACCATTTATGGCAAACTAGTTTCCGCCCGCGACTGCATTCGCATTTACATTCGAGAATATCCCTAGGGAACCCTTAACCAAGATAATAGTATCCTCATATGTTTTAATCCGGCTTATAAACTATCTGTGTGCCAAATTTCATCCAAATCCATTCAGCCGTTTTGCGTGATTGATTAACAATCATACAAACAAGAAAACTTTCACATTTATGGAATAAGTAGGATAATACGGCCACTGTCGACCTCCGAAGCGCTTGAAGTAGGAAATTTTTGCTACATTAAATGGGACTGCTATTTAATTAAGTCTTAATTTCTCATTTTTTATTTAAGTTATTATTAAGTTTTATACCTCAACTGAAAGCTGAATAGATGGTGATGTTTTTAAAATATTATGCACGCTTAGTTACTAGGATTTTTTTAAAGATATTTGATGCTATTTCTAAGAAATCTGAAAAAAAAATAAAAAAAATACATTTAAGGATTGTTTTTTTTATAAACACCTGTATTTTATGAATTTTTTTTTATTAATTATCAACACACAGATTGTTTTTTATCCTAAAATATTAAAAAATCCGGAATCGAATGAGTAGTTATCCTTTATTTTAAAATTTTGTGTCTAAAAACGTACTTTTGGTAAAAATGTACTTAATTTCAATTAACTCAAAAACTATTAATTTTTTGAGAAAAAGTTATATGACAAAAAATATTTGTTTTGACCTCATCTATAACCACTTAGCAGGAATACGTCATATTTCCAGTGATCCTGTATAACTCGGCAAAAAAAAGATGAGACAAACATGCGCAGAGATCAGTGTTTGTAGCTATTGCGCATCTTTTGTGTCGTTTTTATCTTGTCAAGTTACGTGCCGGCCGGTATATTACTGTTACCAATTTCCAGTCGCATTATATTAATATTTTAAACTAGCTGACCCGACAGACGTTGTCCCAATTTTTTTTATCTTACTCTATGCGTTGTCCTGTCTTAGTTATGCTTGTACTATTATGTATTCTATGGTTATGTTATGATTTATGAATATTGAATTCGAATTTTAAACGACATTCATTTTTTTTGCAGCCTGCATTCTGTCAATTCTATGTCAAACATCATAAGGTTACTTTAAAAAAGGTTATACACAGTGATTAAATTTTTTTATATTATAGATTTCAACTTGATTTCAACCAATAGAAACAACATTTGTTTGCCGATAACTTTTATAGACTGACGTGCAAAGAGTAAAAACAGCTATAATGACAACGAACATCATATTCGAATTATTAGTTTTTAGAATAGAATAAAAAATTTACATAGTTTTGTAATTCTAAAACTAATGCAGGCCATACACCATCCATTCGATCGTCCAATCGGCATGATACTGCCGATTGGATCCTATCGAATTGACCGTGTGTGGCCGTGGATCGGAAGGACGATCGAATTGACGGAAAAATCATTTGGCTGGATCATGCCGATTGGATCCTGCCGATTGGACGGTGTGTGGCAGTGGGCAATCGATCGTATGATTTTCTTAACCGACTTCAAAAAAGGAGGTTCTTAATTCGAATGTATATATTTATTTTATCATTGTTCTCGCGTATCTTCGATAGGTATTTATAGAGCGATTTTGATGATTTTTTTTCTTTTTCTTTCTTTTTTCTTTTAACTGATTTAAAAATAGGTAGGTTGTCAGTTTGACCTGTATCCACGATTACCTCACGTTTGGCTGAACCGATTTTAATGCGGTTTTCATAAAAGTATTTGTTGAATTTAGGAGAAGATTTTAGTATTATAACCGACTTCAAAAAAAAGGAAGTTCTCAGTTTGACCTGTATAATCTGTATATGTATGTTTGTCCATGATTATCACAAGTTTGGCTGAACCGATTTTGATGCGCTTACCAGAAAAGTATTTGTTACATTTAGGACAAAGTTTTGGTATTTTAACCGACTTCAAAAAAGAAGGAGGTTCTCAATTGGATTGTATAGGTATTTATATTTTTTATCATTGTTCGCGCGTATCTTCGATATTTATGAACCGATTTTGGTAATCATTTTTTGTTTGATAGAATTTCTTGCGAGATGGTGCCATTTATTTATTATTTTTTTTTAAATCGGTTCAGCAGTTTTCAATTGAAGTATCCTGAACATACTATGAAATAGAAATAGAAATAGAAATAATTTTATTTGCTTTTGATTGGGGTACATTTATAGGTCTTAATTAATAACATCTCCTCCCATTCAGCCAACAATAGCAGCATGCAAATTTATTATATATTATAGATAATAATTATTAAAATGATTCTATATTTCAACAAGTCACACAAAAAAAAAACAATAAAAACAATAATGGCAATCACAAATACAAAGGCCAAAGAGAATATTATCACTATGAATATGGGTTAACTTCCCTGATGACTATTTATGAACCGAATCAAGTGATTTTTTTTTAAATGGATAGACAGAGCGTGTATTTGGAAATTGAGTGAGAGCCTATGGGCATTTTGAAAATATATAAAGTAAAAAAAAATTACATGCCGTACATACCTACCTAGTACAAAAAATTGAAAATAAATAAGCTTTATAAAAAGAAAAACCTAATTCAAAAACCTAAAAATAAAAACAAAAACAGCTTTCAAATAAAATAAAAATGTTAAAACAAATATATACAATCGAATTAAGAACCTTCTTCTTTTTTGAAGTCGGTTAAGAAAATCATACGATCGATCGTCACTGCCGATTGGACGATCGAATTGATGGTGTGTGGTGTGTATGGACGAACTGCAGATTGGATCCAATCGGCAGTATCATGCCGATTGGACGATCGAATGGATGGTGTATGGCCTGCATAAGGCTACATTATCTGAAGGAGGTCGAACGGCTACGTTACACTTATATTATCCCAAGTGACACAGGCAAAAGATTTTTTGTTAAGATCAAAATGACGGCTGTATTACGCCTTATATAACGTGATTTTGTTTTCTTCAAATAGGAAATCAAATTAAAGACCTTCATGAGTACATTTCAAAAATGTACACCTATATGTATGATTTAAAAAATATAAAAAAATCGGTTGCACTCCGGGAGTGCCGGCAGAAGTGAAAACTTGAATATTAACGCTGTGCATTTTTGATATTTAGGAATGGTTAGGGAATAATTTTGCACGAATTGCCGTCTCACGAATTTACTCTGCACTGAATTTACGAATACAGAACAGTATTGTACATAGACATAGAAAAGTTTTCGCTGCGCTCAAGAAGACCAACAAAGCGTGAAAAAGAGAAGTTTACATCATACGGACACGGTCTATGTAAAAAAAGAGACAAAGGAGCAAGTGACATGTGCCAACATTTTTTACAGTAAGAGCCCCTAGCGTCCCGCCTAGCAAATGAGCAATCATTTGCTAGGCGTTTTGTTTAACAGTTTGTTTAAAATATTTGTTAATCTTAATTAGAATTTAAAATAAAGGTATCGTGGAGCCATGGTGTCTTGTGCTCTAAGTAATTGTGATGTGACAAAAAGAAACAATCCAAGTAATCACACTTTTCACAGGTAAATAAGATATTGCCACACATTTCTTTAAAACCGAATTTCGCTACATTTATTCGTTTATCGACAAAGAAAACAGTATGAAACATAGTTTATTAATTTCCTTTTTGATATATATAGTCATATTTTATGTATCCCATATAAAATGTATGCATTCGTTTTCGGATCACCTGTTTATTGACTTTGTTGTTCTTTGTCATTCTATTTCTGTGGTATTGTACGAAAGTCTTATCCATAGCTTGACAGAAAATCTAGAGTTTTGACATTGAATTAAAAAATTAGCGAGTTGCTATGGTGACAATAGTGTTTACGTCTTGAAATGACGCGCCGCCATTTTCGCCGCGCCCCGTAGAAAGAGAGGGGGATACTTCCGCCACCGGCTGTCTACTCTTCATCCGTCACATCCGTCTTACGAATTTTCGATCAGGGTCACGAGATCCTGGCTGACGCGAGTTTAACATTTTTTCCCCATTACAAAAAAGCGTACAACGCCGCTAAAGAAGTTTTCACTTCAAAAATAAAAAACACGGCTGTTCTGCCTTGGTCCTGCCTAAAAACCAAACTAAATAAAGGCAAATGTCGTGTCGTTGCCACAGAACATATTTGTTTTCTTTGTTCTGTGGTCATTGCAGTCGAAAAATGTTCCACACATAGAAATAGAATGTCAAAGAACAACAATGTCAATAAACAGGTGATCCGAAAACGAATGCATACATTTTATATGAGATACGAAAAAAATTACTTAGATTCATAAAATATGACTAAATATGGCAAAGGAAATTAATAAACTATGTTCCATACTGTTTTCTTCGTCGATAAACGAATAAATGTAGAGAAATTTGGTTTTAGAGAAATTTGTGGCAATATCTTATTTACCTGTGAAAAGTGTGATTACTTGGATTGTTTCTTTTTGTCACATCACATTACTTAGAGCACAAGACACCATGGCTCCACGATACCTTTATTTTAAATTCTAATTAAGATTAACAAATATTTTAAACAAAATGTGATTGTTCATTTGCTAGGCGGGACGCTAGGGGCTCTTACTGTGAAAAATGTTGGCACATGTCACTTGATCCTTTGTCTCTTTTTTACATAGACCGTGTCCGTATGATGTTAACTTCTCTTTTCCACGCTTTGTTGGTCTTCTTGAGCGCAGCGAAAATTTTTCTATGTCTATGGTTCCACATAACGGTCTTTGACTGCAATGACACTTTTTTTATTAAGTTCGTTTTTTTTCAGCATAGTTTTGATCGAATTACAAGTAGGTAGGTAAAAAATAAGTGCGTCCGGCGATGAATGAGTTGAGAGAACAAGTTTCTAATGCTGAATTTAGGTTTTTATCATAAAAGTAATAAATAATAATAAATCTTTATTGCAAGTCACGTGAAAATAATTTGTTCTTACCTAAACACTTTTCTCGCTGCGCGCTGGTAGAGGTGAAAAGTTGTATGTTTAACACGACACCAAAATATATTTGTTCTGCCTCGTGATTTAAAGTCAGCCACTCGCAGCACAAATTAACTTTGTTCTCTTGTATAACAAATAACTATTTTCTGAAAAATACTCCAAAATAAGTAAGTAATGCGATATAGTGGCAGGTAAAATCGGGTACCTAGTTGATCCATTCATTCCACACACATGAAAAAGTAAATTTCAACGTCACACAGGCATAGTAGGTATTATTTTTCAAATGATAGTCGTTAACATAGTTAATTGCCTATCGCTCCATTTCGCACCAACGACATAAAATTTTTACGAGAATTTACTGCGTAACAATCATCATTTCTACGTAATTACATAAAAAAACGTTATCGCGACTTCGAATTATCGGTGGCCCTCGTCAAAAAGCCATCGATTCCCGCCAAATTCCTGCCGATAGCTCGTCGCCGCCATTACGACAATATGGCGGGCGGGCCGGCGGAATTGCCCGAGCAGCGGCTCGCGGCCGCTACCCCCTCGTCACCAGCGAACTAAATTCTATGGAAGTGTAATTGCAAACAAATATTGCTTAATATGCTAAGGGGGCTAAAAAATGACAACTCGCACAGCATTAGGCGGGCCAGTAATGCGCCAAGTGACTGACATTGACGTTCTTTACAATAATTGCAGTTTGTATTTTAAAGAAATGAAAGAGTTTATTAGAAACTAGCGGCCGCCCGCGACATCGCACATCGTCATCATCATCATCCTTATGATACGTTATATCGCGACATCGCACATCGTCATCATCATCAACCTTATGATACGTAATATCGCGACAGATATAACGTATCATAAGGATTTAATTTTTTTTCGCTTAAGTATAGAAAATATCTATGAGTATACAAATTATGGTCGCTATTAAGCAACCAGTGTTCAGCAAAGATTTAAATCGAAAGATGAGCCCTGTGCGTATGAAAAGTGTCCACATAATAATTGTCAGTGTGCGTAACGTCTCGCACGCACGACACATGGGCGCGCGCCGCCGCTTCATTTTGGTAGGTACCGTCAGCATTCTAGATTTGTTAAGTTAGCAATAAATAACTAATAGTTATTAGGTACTACTATACTAAGGTATCGTTGCGAACAACGCTAGTTAGCGCGAGATATGTTCTTACAGTACTTCAACTAGTTCAAGGTTAATAATGGGCATCGGAAAACGTTGGAAGCATACAAACTTCACAAAAACAAATTAACAAAAAGTAGTTTGTTCCTAAAAATCATTTACAATTCTTCATTTCAATGTAACAAATGTCAACGTCATTTCTAAGAAAAGCAAAAATACTAGGTACTTTAGCCGATGCCAATTCTTTATCTTGACGTAGTACTGTACTCATACACAATAAGGACTGGGTGTCTTTACAACATAAATAAGTAATTAATATATAGTGGTGCGTTTGTATTGCGATGGTTGCGTTCTATCAGGACGAGCATTTTAAAATTAAAAATCAAAAAACAAGTTCACAAACGATTCTTTATTAACAAAAAGGAGGTTATACAATTTGACACGTATGTACTTAATTGGGACTGCACTAAATACACATTGATAATAAGGCTTCCAAACAAATACTGACACAAAAATTTACGTATGTACGTATGAATGTTTGTGTGAATGTTTGACTAAGCATTTCTCCCACAATATTAATCGGATAATGACAATGCGTAATTTTAACACTTACCCCCTTACTAATAAAAATTGAATAGCAGATGTTTAGTTACACAATGGTTACTCTCTGTCAAACTATTTGAATTTGACATTAAAAAGATAGTGACAAAACACTGTGTAACTATGCAGCTGTTATACAATCTTTATTAGTAAAGGGGTTAATAAAGAGAATGGTTCTGTTATAAGGGAGGTTTGGCTTTACGTGAACATTAAATATAGTTATTTATAAATCAGAGTGTGTCATCATTTTTGACAGTAAAAAGTTGGTAAAAAGTAAAAACGTAGTTTAGATGGTTTTTATTACATGTAGGTTGGTTGACAGTGGGTACTTACTGGTATTTTGCCATATTTTGAAAAAAGTTTTCAATAAGTTCCCATTACATACTACAACATAGACAACTATGTGATATTTATGCATTACTAGCGGCCGCCCGCGACTTCGTCTGTGTGGAACGGTTTTTTTCTATCCCTCGGGAACTATACTTTTTTTCGGGATGAAAGGCACCTATATCCTTCTCTGTACCCCTGACAGCGTGTATGCAAAATTTCATGATGATCGGTTCAGTAGTTAGGACGTGAAGGCGTAACAAACAAACAAACGGACTTTCGCATTTATAATATTAGTAAGGATTTCAACATAATACTTTTTAAATGATTTATTTTTATTTTCTGGCAAAGAGACTTACAAGGAAATTAATTTAAAATTTAATTAAAATTTTTCTGCTAAAATACTTTTTACAGAACAACTTGTTCACGTAAAGCCGGGATAGAAAAATTCCTTTTTAACTTAAATAACCTAACACCCTTTTTATACATCTTAGTTTAAAAAGGTTACTTTTAATAAGTTTATCTTTGGACAAAAATAAATTTTAATGTACACAAAATTAATGATTACTATTGCTGACGGTACCGATAGTTTCGCTCTTCGTAGGTCTCGGCGTGGCTCGGCTACGCTCGCCACTCGGTTTGTTTACGTCTACATAAACTTGACCCCTAGTACGGACAACGATCAGTTATTCAAGAGCTCATTCTTATCTGGCAGGCAACCAATGCTATAATGACGAAAAAAGAGACACAGCGTCATCTCGCTCACTCATACTGCAAATTGCAACCATTCGCTCTCTGTCATACAAACACGTGACGGGCACCATTTTAATTTGTTTATTTAATTAGAAACAGTGAAAATAATTAATAATTCTGTACTTACGCATGAAATGTAATTCCCTTGGATTTGTTTGTGTTTCTTGAGTTATTAGAACACTTTCTGAAGGCACAGGAAGGCATTTTTGTAGCTTAAAGAACCTAATTAGCTAAATCAAAGATGTTTACGTAACGTGCACCGCTCACTGCTTTCTACAAGCGACTGACACGGGAAGAGTGAGCTCACTCTTCCCAACGATGCCACATTTTCGGCCGCTATAGTTTGGCAAGGGCTCATCTTTCGATTTAAATCTTTGGTGTTCAGTCGCTTTGTGCTGCATACTAAATACCAACATTTTAACCCCGCCGGCGCCGCCGCACCCACTTGGTCGTCGTTTTTGTGCGGTGTTATTTTTGAGCTGAATGCTTATTCCGAAGATTTTAGTTCGCTGCTCGTCACCATGTTTTGAATATTGCTATGACCATAAACACTTTTTTTTGGTGTTTGAACAAAAAGGTGGATGCAGCAGCCGTAGGGGCCGGAAATACTTCTTCTCTTTGTGCTGAATAGTAAACGCCAGCATTTTTAGCCCTGCCGGCCGCCCCCCGGCGCCGCCGCGCCCACTTGGTTGTCATTTTTGTGTGGTGCCATATTTTGAGCGGAATGCTTGTTCCATAGATTTTAGTTCGCTGCTCGTCACCATGTTTTGAATATTGCTATGACCATAAACACTTTTTTTTGGTGTTTGAACAAAAGGGTGGATGCAGCAGCTGTAGCGGCCGGAAATACTTTTCTCTTTTCTGTATATTTTTATTTGTTAAAACAGCAAACAATATGGCGGGTGGCGAAAATTTTCTTTTTCCGAGGCTATATATATTTATTTGCTATTAACATCATTATACTTACTTATTAGTCGGGTATACCGGGTGTAATAAGACCTTCAACGAAGCCGAGGTCTACGTATTCTGCCCATCATCAGGACCATTTCTGTTCAAAATTATTGCTGGGAAACGATTTTGATTTTTGGTGTTAAAAAAGCATTGCATACTTTACCACGCAATGTAACGCGTAAAACAGACCGCGCCTGCGAATGTAAGCTACACAGCTGCGTGCGGCTTGGGTTACCATATGAAAAAATCAAAAGTCCGGAGAAAAGGCCCGATATCCATTGAAAAATCCTGAGATTTGTAGCAGTTTGAGAATAACGTACGGGGGGGGGGGTTAGTCGGCAGCGGCGAACTGCTTAAATAATAGAAAGCTTACTTATCCTTCTGTTAAATGTACTTTTTATTAAATGTACTGAATTTTATATACAATTCTAAAAATCCTGAGATTTCCTCAAATTTTCGAAATCCGGCCGCAATCCTGAGCAAAGTCCAAAAATCCTGAGATCTCCGGACAAATCCTGAGATATGGTAACCCTACGTGCGGCCGAGTTGAAAGGCAGCATTTATGTGCATGCTCATGAGATACATCGAGTGACGACGTTTTGAAGCCATTGTTTGTTACGAAATACTTAAAATTTTGATAATGTTTCATTGGACAAAAAGTAAGAAATAACGAATAAAATAAGATTTCATAAAAAAATTCAAAAAAATTTTTTGACTTGCACCTTCAATAACTTCGTAACTATTGGTTTCCCAGGTATAGTTTTAAAGTCAAAACTGATCCTGATGATGGGCAGAATACGTGGACTTCGGCTTCGTTGAAGGTCTTGTTACACCCGTTAGATTGTATGAGCAGCCTCGCGTGACAAATACTGAGTCAGTCAGTCTAGATGTGCTTCGAACGAGGCATATGCTTGATTATGAAACAGATCGGTCTAAAATAAATGAAATAAGTTTATTTTTATAGACCACATAATGGTCTATAGTGATTAACCTTAAATTCCATGGACAAAGCCAAATGTAGCTTTGAGAGCGAGCTCGCTTTATCCCTAACTTTCAACATAGCTTTCACTGCTGGGGTACAGGCCTTCCTTATGGGTGGGAAAAGGAGGATGGGCCATTACCCACCACGCAGGTCCAATGCGGATTGGTGGGTGTTAACGACTGCAAATGCAACTGGGACCAACAGCTTAACGTGAGGAATTCGAAATAATAAATTTTAGATTTTCATATCAAACCTCTGCTGTCCCTTTTTCTAGTCCACGGAGAACTGATATCATAAGTACACTAGGTTTCTGAGAGAGCTAGTTAGTGCAGTGGTTTAGCGCCTGGCACTTGTTCTATTAGCTATTCTGTGGCCTGGCCCTGCAATTGCGGAGATTAAGTACTTTCGCAAGGGTCGGTCGTGGAATGGACGACCAAAATTGTATTATCTCGAGTTCCTCCGTGCTTCGAAAGGCACGTTAAGCCGCCGGTTCCGGCTGCATTTGCAGTCGTAAATACACACCAATCTGCATTGGGTCTTTGTGGTGGGTTATTATGGCCCATCCTTCTTATGCACCCAAAGGGAAGTCGTGTGCTCCAGCAGTAGGGACATTAAGAGCCAAAACGCATTGTCGACCGGTTGCCGAGCGACTGTCGACAGCGACTATAATTTCTACTAGTTTATATGGACGCGTACACACTTGGTCGCCCGATCGCTGGGTGACTAGCCGCGCAGCGGCGACTCACAGACGGTTCTTATTCATATCTGTTTTTGCAGCAAAGGACGTGCCTTTATGTTTCCTTGTTTGTTTCTCTATAATTAGTAACGATAATATTGCAACTTCCATGCACAAATAAATGTACAAGTAACACTACCCATATTCAAGTCACTCGTCGACCACAGGCTGATTATCTAAAAAGAAACTATTTAGCGACCGGTTTCATTTGATATACATTGCTACTTTTCTTTGGTATATTTTGTTTATCCCAAAAAGAAGTAGTAATGTATCACATTCATCTGTCAAATAAGACCGGTCGCTAGGTGGTTTCTAATTAGATAATCAGCCCCCCAGTCGACAGAGCGTTTTCTGATGTCGACTAGGTGTCTATTATTATTCGCCTTTTCGACACCTCTGAGTGTAAAAGGTTGGTGCTGGTATACTCTGCCGGATGCCAGACGGTTAAGTTAATACATAATTAATACATAGTCTGACCCAGTTTGGCATGCGCCGCGGCTCGAAGCGGCATACCGCGGCGGCCGCAAGTTTGGCAACTATGCCATGTGCCATGCATGGCACGCGGCTACATCACTGTTCATTAAACTGTAATGTTTGTATTATTTAAATATTAAGTAGTTAAACAATTTTCAGCACCACAGTAGTATATAAAACAAGACAAGACATCACAGAAAAGCATCAATAGCAGAGAAAATTCTTCTTATAAATTGAAAATTGGTAAGTGTAATCTAATTTAGGTTAAAAAAATAAAACAAATTAATATTTGACAACATCACATACATTTCTCCGATTCCAAAGTAAATAGCTAATGCACTTGTGTTAAGGAAATCAGAGACAACGGTGGTATCACAAACACCCAGACCTGAGACAATATAGAAAAGTTCATTTTCTACATCGACCCAGCCGGGGATCGAACCCGGGACCTCAAGTGACGCCTTGAAAACCCCTGTTTCCTTGTGGTCCTACTAATTTACCGGGGTGCAACCACGGAGACCACGGCTCCGTGCCATAAAAGACATTATTAAACTTTTATTCAACTTCTTCTCCTTTAAGCGTTTTCATCACAACTTTTTAACGTTTCGCTGTTGTGTAACTTTTTTAACTCAGTGGCCAGTTTGAACTGGGGTGGGGTTGGGTTAACTATTTAATAGTTAAACAAGTAATTGAACAACAAATGGAGTGTGTGCGTGGGCAGCGGGCAGCTCGGTGCGCTCAACTGTGGGGCAGAAATTGCCATAGACTTACAAAGTTATATCGGGTCATTTTGATCTTACCATCCAAATTTTAAGGATGTGTCCAGTCCATGAAACTAAACAACTTTCTCTAAGAAACATGTGTCAAATTTCGCCAGAAAATTTTGGTCATCCCATACTAAATTGATCACGTGATCTCTTTGATTTGTATGGAAAGTCGATTTTTATTTTACATATTAGACCATGTGTTCCTTAGAGAAAGTTGTTCAGTTTCATGGACTGAACACATCTTAAAAATTTGGATGGTAAGTTCAAAATGACCCTGTATATGGAAGGGTATGTTTTTATAAGATTTCAAATGTTAAGATAAGATAATGCTTTATTTCAACACCACAGTAACATAAAACAAAGAAATAACAACAAAACTTAGTCTCAAAACAAGGCGGTCTTATCGTTAAGAGCGATCTCTTCCAGACAACCTACGGTATGGTGAGATTGACAGAAGAGAAATACAGGGGGAATACACAGTACCTACACAGTACAGGGGGAATACCTACATGTCAATACCTGCCTGTGGCTCTACCATGAGTTGATGCAAACTGTTTTCGCTACCATAAACTATCGGATATACTGCTCACAATCAATGTGAGTGAAAGAGAGAAATTTATAGTTTACGGTAACAAAAGCATTTTGCATCAACTCATGGTAGGGCCACTGGTCCTCAATATTCCAGAAGAGCAGTAACTAAATATGCATTCTTTCATGTTAAAACTAAACATTCTGTAAGTAGAACTTATATTAATACTCGACTCAAATTCGATTTAGCTTTTCAAAGTAAGTATTAGTAGAATACAGAGTGGATAGTTTATAACTTCAATTAAAAAACTACAAATTCCTTTCACGAGATTCGTAGCTCTATGGCCTCCATACAGTTGAGATACCGAGCTAACGAGCCGAAAGTGTAAATATAGTGTTCATATTTGTGACTGAACAATTCGTTTGTTGAAGCGTTCTGAAGCAAAGTAAATACAAAATGTTTGATGACAATAAGAAAATATATTCAAAGGAAAATCTACTTCTGACATAAGAAAAATATATGCCTCTGAAAAGCTTTTGTTATTTAGTTTAGTGTGAAATTACGAATAGAACTTCTGATCGATTATCAAATGACCGAAAGTTCGAAATCCCGAAAGGTCAAAATCCCGACAGTTAAAATGTCGAAACTTACTTCACCTACACATACATTTATGAAAGCAGGCGTTGCGGTTAATTTGTTTTACTCAAAAATGCTTGTCAAATGGTCATTATTTTGACAAAATCCACCAATCGAGTTTGAAATAGTTTTTTTTCTGGCGCTTCGCCGGCTGCTACCGCGGCACGCTCGCTTCGCTCGCTCGGCTCGCGCGCTGGGTTCATGTCAACCTAACATGCTCGTCGCTACGCTCCTCGCACCTATTTCGTGTCGTGACCTACGGTCTACGGTTTCTAAGTCCCAGTAGACTATAGTTTAGACTAATTTCCGGCAGCTAAATTTACTAAAAATCATTTCAGGCGAAGCCCAAAGACACCTCCACAGCCAATTCGGTATTAAGTAGTTCGGGGTTTAGAACTTAGGTATATTAACCTTCGGTATTTTAAGCTTCGGGATTTAGTATTTTAGGTAAAATGTCTTTTCGTGATTTTAAACGTACGGCCAAACAACCATTCGGCCTTTTAATTTTCGGGATTTCGTCCATAGGTATTGTAAAATTCGGTCTTTTCTACTTCGGCATTGTAACACATACCCGAAAGTTTGTGGGTTTGGATGTTTGGATGTTTGTTCCTCAATCACGCAAAAACTGCTGAACGAATTTGGTTGAAATTTGGCACACAGATAGTAGATAGCCTAGATTAATACATAAAATACTTTTTATCCCGATATTCCCACAGGAACGGGAACCACGCGGGTGAAAGCGCGGGCAGCCGCTAGTTTAGTATAAAAATAGCATTGTAAATTCTAAAATCTTAAATTAAAATAAACATAATGATACTTAAAACGGATAAGAGTTTCCATAATTTCCCCCAGATAGCTCGTAGTCACGAATGGGAACATTTTCGGCGTAACGAACCGGACCCGATTCGATTAAAGATACCGTCCGTCACGCTTGTTCGGTGTCGAACAAGATGGACTGCCTTAAAAGCTCGGAGTCAATAGCTTACGATTGTGGGCCAGCCCAATATCCTTTGTAAGACCTATAAAACCTAATAAAAAAGCGCAGTCTATAGCAAAAGTATATAGCTTAAAAAATAAGCTACCTGTATTAAGTAAATTGAGTTTATGTTTGGTCTTCCAAAGAGCTTTTATTCAATCTAAGTTTATAATTAACATATTTACGAAATAACTTTACAGTCAGAAAATCACATGTCTCTTGAAACTTTTAAATCAAAAATAATAGGTCTTTAACTATGAAATTGCCGATTTGTATGTAGAATTTTCAAGAAGTTGCATTTTTAGGGTTCCGTAGCCTAATGGCAAAAAACGGAACCCTTATAGTTTCGTCATGTCTGTCTGTCCGAATGTCACAGCCACTTTATTCCGAAACTATTAAGATTACACAGTTGAAACTTGGTAGGCAGATGTATTCTGTAAACTGCTCTAAGGTTTTTACAAAAAAAATAAAAAAATAAAGATTAAGGGGGGACTCCCCATACATAGAACTGAAACTGAAAAAAAAATTTTTCTTCAAACCTATACGTGAGGGGTGTTTATAGATAGGTCTTTAAAAATTATATTGAGGTTTATAAGACTATTTTTTCTCAAAGTCAACCGTTTGAAAGATATACACTGCCAAAGTGGTAAAATGAGTGTCCCCCCCCTTTAACTTTTAAAATACGAGAGTGAAAAATCAAAAAAATATATATGCTGTAGATACTAATAAATACTTTCAACAAAAATTGAACGAGATATAGTGATAATTTTTAGTGATATATCACATTTTCTAAAACCGCAAATATTACTTTGTCATTCATACAAACACTATGAAAAACAAAGTTATTTTTGCAGACGAAAATTTATAGTGGTATTCAATATGGTGTGGTATAAGATACCTACGGAACCCTACTGCGCGTGGCCCGACACGCACAAGGCTGGTTTATCATACTAGCATTTTCTTTGTTCATTTAACAACCATGCATGCGACAAAACATTTATGTAGGTATGTACATGTTTAAACACTATGTTTACTTATTCATTTACGATAAGCGAAAAAAAATGTTTTGGCTACACCTTTTTGTGCTCACAAAAAAAAGAGTCATTTTCAAGATCTTTTTTTAATGTTAAGAAAGTGATAAGAACTTTATTCTTACTGATAGTTACCTATCATGGTCATAATTCGATATAATATCTAGATATTGTTGAATATTTTAAATCATAGAAGTTATTATTTTCTCTGTATGTGACAAAATATCGGCAATTTCATAGGTAAAGAAAAGACCTAATAATGAAATTAATTCATTGAAGTTTTTAAGACAATATAAAAGGAAAGAGAATTGTTTTCCTACACTATTTTTAGGTATTTCTTTTTCCTTTGGGAAACTTTCAGCATTATTTACAAATTAAGCTTAGATACATTAAGAAAATATATCACTAAAGCTAGTTATAAACTTCCAGAAATAAAAGCGATGTACATACATAATATACTTAACAAACTGGATAGGGGCTGTTCTTTGACATTCTCCGCTGACCAATCAACTCAACTCCAGAACCAGTCAACTCCAATAAAGTCACCTCACTCAGCCCGGAATATGTTCTGTGAATCCACAAAGCTAACTCGAAACGTATCTCGAATTTACACTGCGCAACCATAAATGGATAGTTTTGGCTCAGGCTCAGTAAGAGAACAGAGAGAAATAAAAAAAACCGGCCAAGAGCCAGTTGGACTCGCGCACCGAGGGTTCCGTATAATCATAAATATATTTGGATATGATACTTTAGTACAGTCTTTAAAATAGTAGGATAAACGGCAGACAGGTGGAAGGGCGAACAGGCGAACCGTTAATTTACAAATCTTAACCACAGCTGCTTATGGTGACTGAAAAACACATTGCAAACTGTTTATATTACTAAGTAGGAACTTATTCTTCGTTTATTCATACGGCAAATAGTAGGTAATTATATTAGAACCAGCCACTAACTATTATTGTAGTATTAGGTTACGCCATCTCTTGACCGATAGTGGAACTATTTTTTTTCTTAGGTCAGCATTCTTAGGACAGCGCCATCTGTTGACTGGTAGTAAAACTAAAGAATTTTTGTTTGTTTTTGTAAAAAAATACTTTTTTTAATATCTTTCTTATTTTCAAAATAGTTGGACAAATGTCATCTTAAACTGTTCCAAATTTCAAGTTGAAACCATTAGTAGTTCTCGAGATATCCAGCTGTGACAGACAGACAGACAGACTGAGTCACACCATAAGGGTTCCTTTTTTACCATTTTGGTACGGAACCCTACAAACGACAGGAGGAAGCATGCCAAGACGTGAAAGCAACAATTTTGCAAAAGGCAAAATCTCAAAACATATTGCTGATCTCCAACATTCTCATTGCCTCTTCTCCCACGTCTTTAGTACTATTCTACCCATAAAATGAAATAATCAACATAGCAGTGGCGAAGGGTAAGCCGACTTCCATCGGTTTACCTTTTAGAAATCCCACACCACCGATCCACTATGCAGATCATAAAAAAAAAATTAACGGCTTACCTTTGCCATTTATCCGAACATAACCCCACATAGGAATAATTATTTCACCCATTTTCTTACTTACTTACTAAGATGGCGCAGCGACCCAAAATGAGTCTTGCTTGGCCTCCGATAATAGAACTTCCATGTAGGTCTGTCTTGCGCCACCTCCTGCAAGCCGCTCGCGCAGATCCTTCTCAACCTCGTCTCCCCAGCGGTATCTGGGACGCCCAACCGATCGCCAGCCATTTGGCCATCCCAGGACGCACGTTTCACGGCACATCTTCATCCATCCTCTCGAGGTGGCCGAGCCAGCGAAGTCTGAGTGCTTTTATTTCGCCTATGATGTTAGCCACGGCCATCTGGTCTTCCAGCTCAGTGTTTTCCTCCTCCTCCACAATTCCTCTTGTTAACCAATTTACGAGTTTTAATAAAGTTACTTAGATTTGCTTAAGTAATTATTATTCATAGTGAGGGAAATAATTAATTAAGAACTTGGTAAATTAACACGGACACAAATTTACTACATACAAAGCTACTCTAATGCATCGGGATTGTACAAAATTATAAATTACCGAATAGGGTCTCTGTTCGACTTTTAACCCCTTTAGTTTCGTGAGGACTGTAACCTAGCCCGTAGGTATATGTATTCGTAAATATCAATGACGGCACCAAAGGGCCGACCTAGATGGACTTCCAAATAGGCAATACACTAAAAGGGTGCATGCTCGTAATCCAGAGAGACAAGGAAAGTGTATCAGCAGCCATCCCCCGGGAATCACTTTGGTAGGTATCGCCACAGGCAGGCAAAATTCTATTCGACAATTTTCGGACGCACTTTTCATGGTGAAGTATGTTTTTCTTACTTTAACCCCTCGGCTGCCAGTTAAGAAAAACATAAGGATTCTGGTAATGGAGCAAATAAGGATAAAAGTTCACTTGTCCGAATATTTTGCAATGGTTTTATTTTCATATCTCGGAAAGGAATTTAGCGAGTCGGTAAAATAATAAAAAAATAGGATTATCAACAATTCTTGTGAACAAAGAAAGCATGATTTTTATATCCTACAATTCACGTTCTTTAGTTTTTTTAAGAAATAAACGAACTACATTTTCACATTTAAAATGATTTGCTTAAAACTTACTTCCAGGCGTTATCGTTATTATTGTTATAATACTCGTAGTAGATAACATTACAAATAAAAAAACCGGCCAAGTGCGAGTCGGACTCGCGCACGAAGGGTTCCGTACCAAAAACAGCAAAAAAATCACGTTTGTTGTATGGGAGCCCCCTTTAAATATTTATTTTTTTCTGTTTTTAGTATTTATAGTTATAGCAGCAATAGAAATACATCATCTATGAAAATTTCAACTGTCTACCTGCAGTCGTTATTAATAGCGAGCAAAAAACGGCAAAAAAATCACGTTTGTTGTATGGGAGCCCCCCTTAAATATTCATTTTTTTCTGTTTTTAGTATTTGTTGTTATAGCGGCAACAGAAATACATCATCTGTGAAAATTTCAACTTTCTAGCTATCACGGTTCATGAGATACAGCCTGGTGACAGACAGACAGACAGACAGACAGACAGACAGACAGACAGACAGACAGACAGACATACAGACAGACAGACAGACAGACAGACAGACAGACAGACAGACAGACAGACAAACAGACAGACAGACAGACGGACAGCGGAGTCTTAGTAATAGGGTACCGTTTTTACCCTTTGGGTACGGAACCCTAAAAAAGACTAATCTTTATGGGTTTCCACTTAAGTACCTAATCTATAAGTAAGTATATCAGTATTTTTTTCTTTCAAAATTAACGATTTTTTTTTAAACGTTTAATTTCGCAACTTAGAAGGCCATAAAATAAACCTATATCAAAAATTGTTACTACCATCATGACGTACTTTAACATTTTCACGAATGTAAACTTTAAGACTTTTTTGAAACGTAAAATTCTGTATACTTAAAATATTTTTAACTAGATATATTAAATAGGTACCATTTACATGAAATACATTGTGTATGTACACATCACATTAATATATTTTTCTTTTATTTAACCCATCATTATAGGTCGACCTTTTTTAAAACAAAAATATGAGCTTCAGCCGAAAGAACATAATGACTTCGACTTTATTAATAATAGAGACTCTCGTATCTTCTATGATGTTAAAAATGCTTCAGTTTCTTTTTATTATTTTGAATTATGGTCATGACGGCCAACTATCAGCAATAATTAAATATTTCTGATTTTCTTTCTTTAACGTTAAAAAAGTATCATACAGGCCTTTTTTCGTTATCACAAATTAGCACTTAATTAGTTGTAACATAACATGGCTAAAACGTATTTTTTTCACTAAACACGTGTGGCATTAGTTAGCGGAGTGTTTAAACATTTGTGCATAAAAGTTTAAAAAAAGGCGTTCATGGTTGTTAAATAAATTAAGACAGAGTTAGTATGGAAAATCCAAATTCTTTAAAATTCTCCATACAAAACGGCAGTTTCATACTTAAACCTCTAATATTAAAACAAAATAATAATTAATTCTTGATATAAGAATTTACAGGGAAACTAGTCAATCAAAAAATTTATAAAAATTAAAAAAGCTCTTGCGAGAGATACCTACTTATACGTCAACAAAAATGGCTACACACAAAGTTTCGAGTACGAATAGTACAAATTCTTCACACACTTTTATCGAACAACGAAGTCATTCGAGATAATGAGGTTGAAGAGGGGTGACCCCCGAATCTGAGAGGCTACTACAAAAACCAATAATCGGACGACGTTTGTGCCGCTTCGTGAATAATGCCTCAAAAATAAAGTCTAAAACCATGTCACGACGAAAACGAAAACGATTATAACTATTCTTTTTTCGTAGTAGACCCTCTGTTTACGTATTTTTCGTACAAATATTTTTAACGAGTCAATCATTATTGTGATTGTTAGTGAACAAATTAACATGTGGCTTACAATTGTTTTGTTTTCTATTTTCGGGTGTACATGTACCGTAAGTTAAAAAAATCTATTTTGATTAGGCAGTTATTAAAGAAAATTAAGTAACTATTAAGTAAACATGAAGTGAAAATTTTCAATTGAAAGTTTTACTTAAGTTTCATTGGATTTTTCCTCAGTTAAACCACAATTTTCTTTTTAAAGATTATAGGATCATATTTTTATTACGCAGTTTCTGCTTCACAGAAAAGTTTATTGAATCAATCAAATGTTATATTATTTACACTCAAAGCGATAGTAAAATATTGTTGTTCTTGTAGTTAAAGTTGATGGTAGATGGTAACAGCTTCGGAACTCCTGGCTTAAAACTGATAGGATGTTTGCATTAATAAATTTAAACGCATAAATCGAAAATAAAATCCTACCTTTCGTTATTAATGTTTACAGAATGAAATTTGATTCAAATGTGGAAACATCACTTTTACCTTATTCCGGGTGCCAATCGTTAAGCATTTTTCCGTTGTTATTAAAATAAATAAATATTTTTTGTAAACATTACTTACAAATAAGTTTTGGATTCATCGATTAAAATAAGGAAGCTTGATGGAATACATCAACAGGCAGGAACCAACTTTTTTATGTTTTGTTTTACACCGTCATGGTACTGAGAAAGAGAGGGTATCATCATAGACACAAATATTCAAGAAGTTTTTAATTTCACCAGCTTACCAGTTCCTTTGACCTGGGCGGAGTGATAAATGGCAACCGCATGGCTGCTGTGCCTCTCGGGCTGTCATTGGGGAACGGAGAGCTGGACGTGGAAGGTATATGCTCAGAGCCTGGCTTCGCTTGCCAGAACTGCACTCATGCTGTTTCATGTATTGCACTGCCTGTTGGCTATTTGAAGGTGAGTTTTGACAACATAAACTGTAACACATGAAATCTTGAAGTGATATGTGGAGTAAGTGAAATAAGCACCATCGGAAATTCGGAAGTGACTACTTTTCGAATTCAAAAATACAGCTTCGCGAGTCCATTGTTAGGCACCTGTTAAATTCATGACTTTTACTTATAAATCTATTACTTTTAGGTGCCTCTACAAGAGTGTAGCACTGGCCAGACATGCAATGCGCATCTCGGCCAGTGTTCTGACCAGCACGTGCCAGAATGTCAAATGGTGACACAAAAATATGAACATATTTGCGAACAGGTATATCGATCATTTTTATTCCATCAAACTATATGACGTGACGCATATTTGGAACTTCATATCTTAGCAGAACTCTAGACTCAATATTGCTATTTAAGATTCTAGTTCCTACCTACTTAATGGGATTTTTGTTGAAAGTCCATTTTGGTACTCCCTCTTAATATGTTATTGACAGTGACGAATGACTTGACGTATTCCACTAGAGTGTGATGTTTGGAGTAAAATATACCTACACCCATCTTTCCCTCTCTATCAGAATCACAGTATATCATTCCCGCTATCCTGTCTTATCCTTACTGTTCTTAGCATTTTATCAAGTTTGGTATAAAGTACCAATTATCCACGGCATAATCTCAAATCCGAACATATAATCCCTTTGATGTCGCTTACCAAAGCTTAGCTCTGATCGTAACAGTACTTACAGTTCTTGATAACACTCGATACCCCAACAATTGAATCGAAGAGACCATGCATGAAGATCTTATCGGAAAGGTCAAGGTGCTAGCCGCATAATAAATCTGACTTCTTAAAACGGGGAATAAATTATAACGGTACGCAAACTCTGCACCTTGAATGATGGAACGATATCGTCTAGTATTTTGATCGAGTCAAATTATTCTGACACTTTAAGGTCAGTTAGTCTAGGTTATTCAATAAACTTGTATATTTTTTGTTGGAGTGAAATGTAAAAGACCTTTCAACTCAAGTGTCTTGCTTCCTACTTGCAAGAATTGTTATTCAACATTACTATAATCTCCCAAAGATAGAAAGACACTTTCTGGTTTTAATTAGGTAAATCTTATAAAAAATACTATAACGTATTTTCAGGTCGGTATATTCCCAGATGCCCATGACTGCAGGAAGTTCCATTTATGCTCACCGCCTGATGGATCACCTTTAGGACGACCAGCTGAGCATAGAGCGGCGTTATGTCCAAGGCATTACGGCTATAATCCTTCAACAGCACAATGCTCGGTAATAAATTAATTATTAACTAACATTAATTTGCTAGATGATTCTTTAAATTCTGTTTTTGACTTCATCAAAACCCATTAATGAAAATTTGTGCTATTAACATTCAAAGCTATGAAGTATCAATGACATTTTTATTAATCTTTCCTTCGATTTCAGATAAGACTGTCAAAAGGACAATGCAGTACAAAACTCGTCCCGGAATGTACGAAAGTGGGGCAATATGGAGTGCTGCAGCTAAGCTCCAATCATTACTACGTATGCCTATTCCGAGATGGAATTATAATACCCCAGATTTTCCTCTGTCCCCACGGTTGGTTCTTTCATGAAGGATTCTGTCGTCCAGAACAGTTGAATGTAAATATATCACAATCTAATAAACCAGATCAACCAACTGAAGGTACAAATACAGAACAAGATAAAGAAAGTACTACAGAAACACAAGAACTGTCTTCATATAAACCTACCACTTCTAGAATAGATAGTTTCTTTTCAACTGACAAAGCCAGCACTTTTGCACCAGATGCATTTTTAGCAGACAAATATGATTTGACAAATTACGAATCGACTGATGACGTTGCACCGAAACAATTTAACAATTATGAGTATCAGCATTCTTACGAAGATTTTTGGAACTAGACTGTTATTAGGTACTTAGATCAACATTTTAATAACAACACTTTACGATTTAAAGGCGACGTTTTTCCCATGTCCATAGTATTATAGATTATCAAAAAGAATTGTAATGCTGGTAATTTCCGAAGAGAAATGTTTTTTGTGACGTATTCTTAGAGATAATGTGAAATAAAGAATGGGTAACAAAACTTTCCTGATGCCTATAATTTTATCAAATAAATATCATAAGTCAACCTGAACAAAACGTGGTTTATAAGCTAGCTCAACATTTCAAATGCTCCCACCGTATGCCAATTTATATGCTAATAAAATACAGTTATCAAATTAGTTTCAGACAAGTTAATTACCACTCTCCATCTAACTTTAGTTTAAATTAAGTTTCACAGACTCTGTAGGTAATTTGTACAGCAGCAGTACGAAATGCCATACCTGTAAGGTATCAACAACGTTTCCTTTAATATTAGGTCTTCACTAAATAGAGCCTATTATGTGTCCTATCATTTCGTTATTGCTGTAGCGCATATTCTTGCAAGCCTTTCTAACATAAATTCGAGAACCATAATAAATATTTAAAACTCAATTTTAAAGCATACGTGTCTATTATTTGTAGTAATAGTTAGTATTCGCCTGATATAGTAGTAGCCATCTCTACAATAGAGAAGGCTATGGTTTTAGGGACTACGACAAAAGGCTCGCGAGCTTACAAAACGTCATTCAATTTTAGAAAATGCCTGCATTCTATAATCCCCTTGTCTGACAGCTTTTTCACAAAATGCACGTCATTGATATGTTGTTTTGAACCTAACTTTTTTCGAAGAGGATTTAGTTCCAACTTTCATTCTGCGTTTCGTGTATTGTCAACGACACCACTAGACGACGCCACTGAGGTGTCGTTTACAATATTTATTTGGTAACTACACCACCGTAGTGAAGTTCTAATACTAAACTTGCATTTATCGATATCAATTATTGATCATTCGTAAGATCACGACATGTCACTAATTGCCAGTAGTGTGGTTGCCAAAAAAATTGTTAACGACACCCCAGTGGTGTCATCCAGTGGTATCATTGACAATACACGCTTTGTGTTATATTAATGATTTCATATTTTTCAAAAGTTATTTGATAAATTTTGCTCAAAGCCGGTGTAGTTTTTGGTGACCTTTGTTCCTTTTAAAATCAAAAAAGAAGAAATTAAAAAAATTATAATCAAGCCTTAGGTTTTGTTGGGTCTTAGATTATTCTACAGACATTCTGAGAATTAAGGCACAATCTTCGACATTCCATCGTTTTTCTTCACCAAAGCTCGCTAGTAACTGCAGAGCTTTTTCCCTCGACGGCTTCCTAGCTTTTGCCCTTATTCTGCCAGCGGTGTCATGTACAGTTAACTGAATCTATTTTTGTGATCTCCCGAGGCATTCAAGTCGGAAACAATCGCGGACCTTTGTCCTAGACGTTACAAAGGCGGGCTTATCACTACAATCTCCTCCAGCGAGCACTTGGGACAAGTTATGTGACATTGGCGAGTCTGTAGAACATTTTGATATCTTTAAAGTAAAAATAGGTCTTCAGAATAGAAGGGGTGAAATGCAACTTGAATTTATGCGTGGGAAAAAGTAGAAGAAACTTTGCTTAAGGATAAAACCACCCAGAACTGATAAATAATCATCGTGGAATCATTTTATAATCTAAAGATGATAAAATGATTTGGCGACCGTGACAGGACATCTAAAGATGATAAAATGATTCCACAATGATTATTTATCAGTTCTGGGTGGTTTTATCCTTAAGCAAAGTTTCTTCTACTTTTTTCCCACGCATAAATTCAAGTTGCATTTCACCCCTTCTATTCTGAAGACCTATTTTTACCCAACAAAACCTAAGGCATGATTATAATTTTTTTAATTTTTTCTTTTTTGCTTTAGATGTAAAGGTTAACGCACATTATTTCGAGGCGCAGCGGGGCGGGCCGCAACGCAAAGATCGCTCGCATATATTTTTTTTAACCAAGTTTATTTAAAAAACTTTTCTTTTTGTCTGTCTCCCGGCGAAATAAGAAACCGACCTTTTGTGAATACGACCAAATGCAAATAATTGAGTATCTCTTGTGTCTAGGAGATAAATATGATTGCTAATTTTTAAGTTACAAAAAATGTAGTCAATTTACTATTTCAAAGGTTCAAAAACCGAATTAGTCTCGAACTCCTGCTCCATATCATTCAGATACTATGCCATAAATAGTAATCATGTTTATTAATCACGATAACGCCCAAAATATTAAAAATTAAAATGCTTATACCTACATACAAGGTGTATTTGTAATCACTCTCCAAATTTTAAGGACGTGTTCAGTCCATGAAACTGAACAACTTTCTCCATGAAACATGTGTCGAAATACGCCAAAAAATTTTGGTCATCCCATACTAAACTGATCACGTGATCTCTTGTTGTGATTTGTATGAAAAGTCATTGTTTTTTACATATTTGACCCAATGTTTCTTATAGAAAATTGTACAGTTTCATGGACTGAACACATCCTTAACATTTGGAGAGTGGTTACATATACACATTGTATATAAACCATAAAACTCGCTTCAGCTCGTACTTTTGCGCCATACATCATATTTGGAACACGCGTTTTAATATGACTGCAATCTGGCATTCCAATTATTGGATCAAGAATATCTCGCTGATGCATTTTCCGTGTTTCCGACTCTAAATAATTCTGTTTATGCTTGGGACTTGGGAGCCAATTTGAAATTTTAGTCCGTCTGAATCTTTTAACAGAATGGCGAACAAAAATAAAGTGTCTGACATAACACTTATTGCATCAGTATTTCTGCGATCTACCACTTAAGGCATCGACAGGTTTTCCAATTCAAACTGATACAGTTAGCAGTACATACAGTATGCCAATATTTAAGTACATACAGGATCACAAAGTCCTCAATAAAAAAAAAACTTCAAGGTATACTTTATCAATAACCGACAATTAAGTGGGGGGTGGGCGTCCTCTTTATTCTTCTTTATCCATGTTGTTTTACTAGCTGGGGCCGTATTATGACCTCTTATTTCCTGGCAGTTTTCTAACTGGCTATCAATCTATCTCTTTTAATTGCTATACAGCGAGAAAGAGATGTAACTATAGCAATTCATAAACCTGGCAAGTTTTAAGAGGTTGTAATACCCCCCCTGGATGCGTATCCAGCTAGTGAAACAAGAATAAAATAGTACATTATGAGACAAGTTAGCTTAGGTTGGTCATTGCACACAAGGCTGTGGGTTGCAGCCCGAGCCGCAGGCGAGGGCGTAACTCAGCCGAGTGTGCAATGATTAAAAGCTCACGAGTTTCATACGACGTTTTTCAACACATTTGCGAGGAAAATACAAAGTAATTCACCACACAGCAACAAATACGACAAAAACAAAATATAACAATAATGGGAAAAGGCGCGTAGGTTTTATTTTTTTTTTGTTTTTTTTCACACGCCCTATGCAATAATATTTTGCTAACAAAGGGGTGAGGGAGCATACAGCCTACTTCAAAATTATAATTTTAATTGATAAAATGCAAATATTTTTGCATTTTATAGCAAAATATTGTGAATTAGGAAAAAATTGATTATAATAAATATTCGTTTAACTTAATTAAGGACTTACACATTTATTTATTTCAAAAATGAATATTAATTTTCAGCGGTATAAAACCTCTTTGTTGTTATTAAAAAAATAACTGCATTACCCAGTTAAATTCGGAATGCTCTGTTTACTCGCATAGAACTTGCAGTAAGGTACTAATTTAACTTTGTAGGGATAATTCTATAACAACCTAGTGTTTTATATATTATTGCACGCGTTTGTTATAGCTCGGTTTATGGCCCAAAAAGCGATGTATTAGGGCTCACTTTACGAGCAAGTGTGTTGAAAATATACTTAAAAACTTGCGTGAGAAAGGGATACACAAACCGCAAACAACACCACAAAATGCAAAATAATCTAATAACTCGTAAAATATACATATTAAAAAAACGCTAATACAGGCACTTTGTAAAGTAAACAAGAAGAAATGTGTTACAAATTCAACTCTATATGCAATCAAATGAAAATAAATAATAGTACAATAAAACTAGCTTTATATGGACATAATTAATAAACTCGTTTTTTTTATTAGTTTATCGGATATTGATATTAAGTGTCAAATATTAATTAGATATGTGATGTAAGAAATCCGGGGTGGTAACCGTTTCATATAAAAATCATGAGATTTCGTACATTACCTAGCTTTTTCCTAAAAGCAAAATAGTTTACCAAATACCTTGTTAGTATAATTTTATGGTGCATTAAAATGCTATCACCTAATAGCAAAATTAAACTGAATCCAAATTCGCATGTTCGTTTTTTTTTACAGTATTCATCTGATCTCAATATCTAGATAAGCCAAAATGGTAACTTGTAGTTTGTATCTGATTAAGCTATGCGTCTTTTTAGACATTTTAGACAAAAATCAAAAAAAAAATTTACGTTTTAATAATAATGTATTTCTCAGTAGTTAATTTTTTTTTAGTTTTATGCGAAGTTTCTAAATGTTTAATTCCTTTTATTAGGGTTCCGTAGCCTAAATAGCAAAAAACGGAACCCTTATAGATTCGTCATGTCTGTCTGTCTGTCTGTCCGTGTGTCACAGCCACTTTATTCCGAAAGTATTAAGACTACACAGTTGAAACTTGGTAGGTAGATGTATTGTGTTAACCGCTTAACGAATTTAATACAAAAATAAGAAAAATAAAAGATTAAGGGGGGGCTCCCCATACATGGAACTGAAACTGAAAAAATTTTTTTTCTTCGAACCAACACGTGTTGGGTGTCTATAGATAGATCTTTAAAAATGAAATTGAGGTTTTTAAGACAACTTTTTCTCAAAGTCAACCGTTTGATAGATATTCACCGCCAAAGTGTTAAAATGTGTGTCCCCCCTTTTAACTTTTGAAATAAGAGAGTGAAAAATCTAAAAAAAATATATGCTATAGATCTTAATAAACACTTTCAACCAAAATTGGTTTGAACGAGATATAGTAATTAATTTTTGAGATATAGTACATTTTCCAAAACCGCAAATATAACTTTGTCATTCATACCAACACTGTGAAAAACAAAGTTATTTTTACAGACGAAAAATTATAGGTGGTATTAAATATGGTATGGTATAAGGTAACTACGGAACCCTATGGCGCGTGGCCCGACACGCACTTGGCCGGTTTTTTTTAACTATAACTAACACTAATTTATGACATAGAAAAAGAAAATTTCAGTTATCTTATTATGTCCCGATAAGCTGGACTATAGACGTAACTTCATGATTTTTTAAATTTGACATTTTTGCATTTACAATGCTATTTTTAAACAATACTAAATAATATACTAGAAAAAATACGACTCGCACCAGATCAATACTCAGACGGGAATCGAACCCGCGACCTTTGGATATCCGGTCCAATGCTCTGACCGCTGAGCTACCGAGTCACTAGTGACATCGTCGAATTTTTCCTAGTATATCATAAACTCTTACGCTGTAAGCCAGCGTTATTTCACCAATGTGAGGAATTACCTCGACATTCAATTGAATATCTTTCCAGATATTTTAACAATTGATTAAGATGAAATAGCTATATAATTTTTAAATTTGAGATTTTTGCATTTACAATGCTATTTTTAAACAATACTAAATAATATACTAGAAAAAATACGACTCGCACCAGATCAATACTCAGACGGGAATCGAACCCGCGACCTTTGGATATCCGGTCCAATGCTCTGACCGCTGAGCTACCGAGTCACTAGTGACATCGTCGAATTTTTCCTAGTATATCATAAACTCTTACGCTGTAAGCCAGCGTTATTTCACCAATGTGAGGAATTACCTCGACATTCAATTGAATATCTTTCCAGATATTTTAACAATTGATTAAGATGAAATAGCTATATAATTTTTAAATTTGAGATTTTTGCATTTACAATGCTATTTTTAAACAATACTAAATAATATACTAGAAAAAATACGACTCGCACCAGATCAATACTCAGACGGGAATCGAACCCGCGACCTTTGGATATCCGGTCCAATGCTCTGACCGCTGAGCTACCGAGTCACTAGTGACATCGTCGAATTTTTCCTAGTATATCATAAACTCTTACGCTGTAAGCCAGCGTTATTTCACCAATGTGAGGAATTACCTCGACATTCAATTGAATATCTTTCCAGATATTTAAACAATTGATTAAGATGAAATAGCTATATAATTTTTAAATTTGAGATTTTTGCATTTACAATGCTATTTTTAAACAATACTAAATAATATACTAGAAAAAATACGACTCGCACCAGATCAATACTCAGACGGGAATCGAACCCGCGACCTTTGGATATCCGGTCCAATGCTCTGACCGCTGAGCTACCGAGTCACTAGTGACATCGTCGAATTTTTCCTAGTATATCATAAACTCTTACGCTGTAAGCCAGCGTTATTTCACCAATGTGAGGAATTACCTCGACATTCAATTGAATATCTTTCCAGATATTTTAACAATTGATTAAGATGAAATATATTCTGGAAAGATATTCAATTGAATGTCGAGGTAATTCCTCACATTGGTGAAATAACGCTGGCTTACAGCGTAAGAGTTTATGATATACTAGGAAAAATTCGACGATGTCACTAGTGACTCGGTAGCTCAGCGGTCAGAGCATTGGACCGGATATCCAAAGGTCGCGGGTTCGATTCCCGTCTGAGTATTGATCTGGTGCGAGTCGTATTTTTTCTAGTATATTATTTAGTATTGTTTAAAAATAGCATTGTAAATGCAAAAATCTCAAATTTAAAAATTATATAGCTATTTCATCTTAATCAATTGTTAAAATATCTGGAAAGATATTCAATTGAATGTCGAGGTAATTCCTCACATTGGTGAAATAACGCTGGCTTACAGCGTAAGAGTTTATGATATACTAGGAAAAATTCGACGATGTCACTAGTGACTCGGTAGCTCAGCGGTCAGAGCATTGGACCGGATATCCAAAGGTCGCGGGTTCGATTCCCGTCTGAGTATTGATCTGGTGCGAGTCGTATTTTTTCTAGTATATTATTTAGTATTGTTTAAAAATAGCATTGTAAATGCAAAAATCTCAAATTTAAAAATTATATAGCTATTTCATCTTAATCAATTGTTAAAATATCTGGAAAGATATTCAATTGAATGTCGAGGTAATTCCTCACATTGGTGAAATAACGCTGGCTTACAGCGTACGAGTTTATGATATACTAGGAAAAATTCGACGATGTCACTAGTGACTCGGTAGCTCAGCGGTCAGAGCATTGGACCGGATATCCAAAGGTCGCGGGTTCGATTCCCGTCTGAGTATTGATCTGGTGCGAGTCGTATTTTTTCTAGTATATTATTTAGTATTGTTTAAAAATAGCATTGTAAATGCAAAAATCTCAAATTTAAAAATTATATAGCTATTTCATCTTAATCAATTGTTAAAATATCTGGAAAGATATTCAATTGAATGTCGAGGTAATTCCTCACATTGGTGAAATAACGCTGGCTTACAGCGTAAGAGTTTATGATATACTAGGAAAAATTCGACGATGTCACTAGTGACTCGGTAGCTCAGCGGTCAGAGCATTGGACCGGATATCCAAAGGTCGCGGGTTCGATTCCCGTCTGAGTATTGATCTGGTGCGAGTCGTATTTTTTCTAGTATATTATTTAGTATTGTTTAAAAATAGCATTGTAAATGCAAAAATCTCAAATTTAAAAATTATATAGCTATTTCATCTTAATCAATTGTTAAAATATCTGGAAAGATATTCAATTGAATGTCGAGGTAATTCCTCACATTGGTGAAATAACGCTGGCTTACAGCGTAAGAGTTTATGATATACTAGGAAAAATTCGACGATGTCACTAGTGACTCGGTAGCTCAGCGGTCAGAGCATTGGACCGGATATCCAAAGGTCGCGGGTTCGATTCCCGTCTGAGTATTGATCTGGTGCGAGTCGTATTTTTTCTAGTATATTATTTAGTATTGTTTAAAAATAGCATTGTAAATGCAAAAATCTCAAATTTAAAAATTATATAGCTATTTCATCTTAATCAATTGTTAAAATATCTGGAAAGATATTCAATTGAATGTCGAGGTAATTACTCACATTGGTGAAATAACGCTGGCTTACAGCGTAAGAGTTTATGATATACTAGGAAAAATTCGACGATGTCACTAGTGACTCGGTAGCTCAGCGGTCAGAGCATTGGACCGGATATCCAAAGGTCGCGGGTTCGATTCCCGTCTGAGTATTGATCTGGTGCGAGTCGTATTTTTTCTAGTATATTATTTAGTATTGTTCATGATTTTTCTTATCGATAAAATATTATGCTTATTGCAAATCGAGCAAAAACAATATGCACCACTAGCGCCACTTCCTCAAAAAATAATTACCGTGTAATTATACAATTTATAAAAAAATCAAGCTGATGAGGACACCTCCTCTCAAAATATCAATTGTTACTTTTATACACACAAACTCAGTGACAAATAATTGTTTACAGTTTTAGTGGAGATAGTATAAAAGCTCTATTAAGACTCGTATTATAGAATCAAACGCAAAGTCAAATCTCTGCTTGAGTACAGTTAAAAAGGGATGGTGTTATTCATCACATATCGCACATCTAGTTCTTTAAAGTCATAAATAATAATATAATCTAAAATATAATAAAATAATCTAAAATTGAGTCAAGTGCCACAACTTTCCTTTTATACGAATCTATTGAGTGCTTAAAGATCGTTTTTAGGGTTCCGTACCCAAAGGGTAAAAACGGAACCCTATTACTAAGCCTCCGCTGTCCGTCTGTCTGTCTGTCTGTCACCAGGCTGTATCTCATGAACCGTGATAGTTAGACAGCTGAAATTTTCACAGGTGATGTATTTCTGTTGCCGCTACAACAACAAATACTAAAAACAGAATAAAATAAATATTTAAGGGGGCTCCCATCCCATACAACAAACGTGTTTTTTTTTGGCGTTTTTTGCTTGATATTAATAACGACAACAGGTAGACAGTTGAAATTTTCACAGATGATGTATTTCTGATGCCGCTATAATAATAAATACTAAAATCTGAATAAAATAAATATTTAAGGGGGGCTCCCATACAACAAACGTTATTTTTTTGCCGTTTTTTGGTACGGAACCCTTCGTGCGTGAGTCCGACTCGCACTTGGCCGGTTTTTTTTTAATTCAACCACTGTGCGGTAGACGGCGCCACTGTCATTAAAGCATTAGTGAAAAAAATTACGTCCTATTCGTAACGTACTGTACAATTAAGAAAATGACATTTATGACTTTAAAGAACTAGATGTGCGATATAGCGCCATCCCTTTCTAACTGTACTCAAGGAAAGATTTGAGTTTGATTCTATACAATATATGAACGATTCGATACAGTTTTTGATCTCTAAGGCTATACAAGCCTTAAAGTTCAAAAAAAGTGCTTAAGAGCTGTTTCCGAAGCACGGCCTTTAGATGTTGCAAACCTTTGTTTTTCATCGAGAAAAACCACAATAAATTATCTTTACAGGGTAATTATTTTTTTGTGGGAGGAGCGCTAGGTGTTGCCTATAATGTCGCCTTTATCTAGTCTCTCGATATTATGATTAATGTAAGTATGTTTTTTTGGGAACTTACTTTTTCTATTACTACCTACTGAAAAATTATAATCTAAGGTTGGCGATTTGCTTTACTTTCGCAAGTCAATCATCAAACGAGTGACAAAAATTATATATTATTTGAGATTTTCTATGCTTCTCGCCGTCAGGTAGAGCCAGCTGGTCACATTACGGAATACATATTGGACATAAGTATTCATATCATCATCATCAGATCAGCCGCACGACACCCACTGCTGGGTATAGGCCTCCCCTTAGGATCTCCACGACGATCGGTCGCTACCCGCATCCAGCGGCTTCCCGCGACCTTCACCAGATCGTCGGTCCACTTTGTCGGGGGCCTACCCACGGAGTGTCATCCGGTGCGCGGTCGCCATTCCAGAACCTTTCCGCCCCAACGGCCATCGGTTCTTCTCGCTATGTGTCCAGCTCACTGCCACTTCAGCTGAGCAATCCGTCGAGCGATGTCGGTTACTTTAGTTCTCCTGCGGATCTCCTCGTTTCTGATTCGATCACGCAGGGAAACGCCGAGCTGATCTCTCCTTTGCACGCTGGGTGACCTTGAGCCTCCTTATGAAACCCATAGTTAGCGACCACATTAGTATTCATATAAAAGCTAGGATATAACCCAATATAATCACATTTTCCAAACAAAATGAACAAGTATTAAAATAAAAACGCTGTACCGCCAAACTTAGACCACACACCCCTAGTGCAGAACTAACGGTGTACAAAAAACATGTACCTCTGACATTATTCGATAGTTGCATCAGTTGCCCGCGTGGGAATCTTACCTATAAACGCATACGTATCTTGGCTAAGTTAATGTGGCAATGGCTATTGTTCAATGTACCCACTTGTACAAATTTGTTTAACACTCAAGAACCATACCTCACCAAACACTGCGTTTATTTTATGGTTGCAGCTTAAGGAGCAAACGTTAAAGTTAGTACGATAAAGTTCTTAAGTGTTAAGGTACCTTTGAAGCCAATTGTACAATTGACGAGTATGAGTGACACTATAAGAAATGTAGGAAAATCTGCCGTAATGCAAATGTTAAAATTTTATAGTATATTCTTTTGAAGGGTCTAAGAAGTGCTAAAAAGGATTTAGTGTAGGTGATTTCGGACATCTGTAGGTGAATCAATAGTATTGTTGTATGGTTTGTGAGGTGAACCAAATCAAACAAATGAATACGTTTTCCTTGCTTACATAGTTCTCGTTTCGTCAGATTTTTTAATGACAGATTTTCATTAAAATTGTACTTTTTCTGTCGTAATAAAAATCTAGCGAAACAAAAATCTGACGAAACGAAAAGACAGAATACATAATAGTACAAGACGAAAATCTGTCTAAACGGAAATAAAGGGACAAGACTATGTGTTTACTCTGTGCTTCAGCTTTTCAAAATGCGTAGAATCCTTTTTCACATTAAGTAAAGTATCCCTGACAAGTTTGATTGATAAAAATATTTTTGCCAAATGTATAAACAGTGTTATACAACAATATTTTTAAATATTTAAAGTGAATTGGAAAATTATGCTGAGTTTGGTTTTTTAACAGGAAAATATTGTCATTTTAGCTCATAGGCCGACTTTAAATCTACATAGTTACGAGCACAAAACAGGTTGATCGAAAACGTACGAATTCCACTTTGTTTGTTTACACCTGTATATAAGCACCCTTAGTTTCCATTATTATGCACCTGCCCCGGGTTGCAAAATTACGTAATTTTACCGAAAAGGCTGGTAAATTACGGATATTTTACCGTAATTTATATAAATTACGGTAAAATTACCAGCGACTATTAGCGTCTTTTATTTATTTATTTCTGCTTTAGAATAAAAAGCAACACTGATTCATGGTATCTAAGCATTAAAAACAAAAAAATTGGAAATTCAATTGCGATGATCGTAGTAAAATGAAGGAAGTGTGACATTTCCATACATCTACTCTCGGCAATACCTACAATTACATAACCTCGCGTTTCATACTGCTTAGTGCGTGAACTTTTTAGTTTTTCACTTTAGTGGTTTCATATTTTGGAGCTCAGATAGGCTGTCTCACTCATACTTTTGAACTTAAAAAAATTACTTGATTTATTTTTGGTGAATGTTTTCAATACATCGTCAATAGAATACCTAGTATTACGGATATTAAACATATATTGTTTTTGTTGCAAAAATTTATTTAAATGTACAAAAACTAGTTGTAATTTCACCAAGTAAATCAAAAATATATCTGTAAATAAATATAAGTAAGTACGTAAAATATTCGTGATAGTATTCTTTTGACGATGTATTGAAAACATTTACCAAAAATAAATCAAGTAAGTAATTTATTGTTATTTAAAAAGTTCAAAAAAGTGAGTGAGACAGCCTATCTGAGTTGCAAAATGTGTCAGACAACGCTCTTACAGACTATAATTACTTCACCTCGCGTTTCCTATCCTATTCGGTTAATAGCTTACGGCTTGGTACGTGAAAGGGAGGGCGGCGTTTTTTTCGTTTTTCACTTAACTGACAAACAGACTAACAGATCAGCACATTTTCCCCTGTAATAAAAAGTTATAAGTACTTTAAATACATTTTTTACTGAAAATTACCGTAATTTATCGAAAAATACCATAAATTACGTAATTTATCGTTTTTTACCGAATTTTACCAAGGTAATTTTACCGATTTGCATCCCTACACCTGCCCCGTATTAACCTCTTAAAACTTGCCAGTTTTCTCAATAGCTATCAATGCGTCTCTTTTACTTGCTATACAGTGAGAAAGAGATGTACATAAACCTGCCATGTTTTAAGAGGTTGTAATTCACCCTCCTGTATCCGGTTAAACGAAATAATGTAATAGCATCCTTACTTCTAACCAGGGATTGAAATACCGTTAAAAAAATTACGATATAAAAAATAACGTTAAAAATACCGCTAAAACATTTTATCGTTAAATTTACCGCTAAAAATAACGTTAAAAATATTTTGCCGGTAAAATTAACGTTAAATTTAGCGTTAAATTTAGTACCGGTAAAATTATCGGTAAAAAATTAACGTTATTAATTGGAATAACGTTAATTTTAAAGTAACGGTAAAAAAAAGGAAGAAATAACGTTAATTTTAACGTTATTTCTCAAATTAATGTTAAAATTAACGTTATTTATTGACATAACGTTAATGTTAAAATTAACGGTAAAAAGAGTAAAAATTAACGTTATATTTAAAAATAACGTTAACATTCCCTACTTCTAACCCTCAAGTAATCAACTAAAAGTTCAAAAAACCCTAATTTTTAAAATAAATAGGTATAAATTTACCAAAGTATATTTCTACTTTCAAAAGTGCTTAACACCCACTAAGTTTGTGATATAAAGGCGACACCACACTCTCGGAAGGATTTCGGCAATTTATGAGTGTGTTGAAAAGCGTTTTCCTGGCCAGTTGTCATCGCATGTGATTTAGGGGCCAATTTGGGCTAACAGCAAAAAACAGCTCGCACCGAGTTTTGAAAAGGGACCTTTACGAGCTTTGATAATTCTGGATATTAAATGTCTGTACTTTTACAATGTTATATAGGTTCCTTTTTTGTAAACAGAAGATATTTTAACTTTATATTAAAAGCTTACACTAAATCCTCCAAAGCTTCAATTTCTTACTTCAGCATTTTTTTTGGACAAGTGAAATAAATACATAAAAAAATTACTTTCTATTTCATATTCAGTAAAAAAGTTTACTTAATTGTTACACAGACACAACTTAAAATTTCTTTGGCTAAAGAACACCTAAAATAAATTGTCAACTAACATACATAAAGGTGGACATTCACGGTCAGTCCATCGCGCTAATAAATGGTGTGATTTACTTCCAAAATTTGATCGTGAGTGTCGATTTTTCAATCCAAATTTTGGTTGTGTTCAAATCACGGATTTTCAGTGTGGCCCGTGAGTGTGCAAGAAAACCCATACCTATCCATTTGTATTAAATCAAATGGATGAACGCCAAGTATTTTTAGCCACTCACGGCAATCACAACTTCAGTCCGAATTAGGGATGTACGATAATGCAAAAAAATTGCGTTTTCATTTTATTTCTTCATAATTTCTTTAAAGTTCCAAAGCAATTGTTCTCTTATTTTAACTATTTTTCTATTCTTTTTTCATTACTTTTAAAATCCAATGGTATTTTCGCGCCCGGACTTTTTTGCTGCATCTGTCATTGCTGCGATTTCCGTGCGCGCTCCACAGCCTCACTGTTTGGCGTCACGCCGCGTGGCCCGTGAGCCCACATCTATTTTCCACGACGATCAGTCATTTGAAACTGTGAGTGGCCTTAACTACTGGCGACTATACACGCTGAAATTTTAATCATTTGGTTCCCGCCGTGTGGTGGTTCCACTCATGATTACAAGCAACTTTTACTATGGGGCCAACTCTCCTGCTCGCAAAAAAAATCTGCTGTTCCATACAAAAGTGCAGTATCTACTCGACCTTAATGTTTAGAACAGCAGATTTTTTTTGCGAGCAGGATAGTTGGCCCCATAGTAAAAGTTGCTTGTAATCATGAGCGGAACCACCTCACGGCGGGAACCAAATGATTAAAATTTCAGCGTGTATATTTGATTTAATCCAACATTCAAATGGACTGACCGTTAATGCCCAGCCCAGCTTAAGCCGGCTACATACAGACGGAAACCCGATTCGGAAGAATCCTGCATGTGCATTCGGAATGATTCCGTTTCGGAATTCCGAAGAGAATGCCGTCTGTATGTGGCCCAACCTTAAAAAGTCAGTGCACAAAGATAAACTTTTTTTTTTCATAAAATGTCATAAAATGCAATATCTTTCCTGGCCACCTCGCCGGCCAACACTCACGTCCCTTTATTATACGCAACAATTAATAAATCAAACTCCATACAGCCGAGCAGAAGCCACATAAACATTTGTCAGCCAAAATGCCAAGTTGATTCGGTGCGAATCTACGAACCGCTTTAGCTTTTTACACGGTTCATCGATCTTGATGCTTTTGCAAACGCAAAACTTGGTACTAACAAGAAACAAATTCATTTCGGCTTTAGTTTTCCACAATACTTAAGTATAATCTTAGAAGAATCAAAAATCATGATTTCTATATAAAGTAGTTCTGATAAAGTATATGTAGGTAATTCATAATTTAAATCTGAATAACGACTTTATTACGTAAGTATTATATTTCTTAATTTTCATTTTTTTTAGTTGACGACATCACATATATTGCTCCGATTCCAAAGTAAATACCTAAAGCACTTGTGTTATAGAAATCAGAGACGACGGTGGTATCACAAACACCCAGACCTGAGACAATATAGAAAAGTTCATTTTCAAACTGACCCAGCCGGGGATCGAACCCGGGACCTCAAGAGATGGTGGAGCCTTGAAAACCGGCGTGCAAATCGACCACGGTTGTTAGTTGTTAAGTTACAACGAAAATATCAAAATTCATAAAATATCTAACCGCAAATGAGTAATTTTCCGAGAAACAAAACCTCAATAAGCTGAATAAACGTATGAATAAAAAGGCGGAAAACTTTATGCTACTCTTTTAATAAACACAGTTGAAAACCGCAACGACATTCCACACTAATTAAAAGCACCAATCGGCGGCGGTCGCGCTACATTTTAAGCAACACATTTTACTCAGCTCAACAGGGCACCTCACTACGCTCATTCATTACGCCGCCGCCGGCATCGCACTCCACAAACCGATGCATCGCGACACTAGACACTCTAAATTTGAAATTTGAAAAAGTTTTTCTCATAGATCGAAACTGCTCTCGCGCGTTTTTTGTTTTCAATTTGACATCTGTCAGTTAGCGCGCCATTTTTCCGTTTTTCGATTGTGAATTTTTTTGTGTGTTTTAATTTTGTGCATGCATGCAGTTTGTATAGGTCTTTCCTAAAGGATTCGAAGGTGAGTGAGTTACATTTTTTGCGGTTACTTTCACTGCACCAAATTGAACTGTGTTTTCTATTAACTGGAGCAATTGCATGACTTAGTTAGTGCGTAGTTTGAACATAAACAAGTTTGAATGACGAACTTGTAAAATATAAATAGTTGGTTTCATTGATGGCTGTTTGGTTGTATGTTTTTAATACTTACATTGCACTTACCAGAATAAGTTTAAAACTTTTTGTAAAGACCGCTGTTGAGAAATTTTAATACCATTTAGCTACATTTATGAACAGTTTTGTTACCCAAACAAAGTTACACAAACTAATCATAAATGCGTATGACTATCTTTACCCTTATAGCAAGAAATAGAAATAGAAATAGATTCTATTTCTTCTATTTCTATTACTATTTATTCAATATTTCTGTGTATGGAATTTATTTATACCAGCGAACTAAAATCTATGGAAGTGTAATTGCAAACAAATATTGCTTAAAAAAATGGCACCACGAGGCCGAAAAAGTACAACCCGCTCAGCTTTAGTCGGGCCAGTCACGCACCCGGTGACTGACGTTAGTGTTCTTTTCAATAAATTGCAGTTTATATTGTAGAGAAAAGATAGAAAGGGAGAGTTTATTAGAAATCACGTCCTTCATAGTCGAATGGTGTAAAAGATGCAAAGAAGGCAGTAAAAATATGCAGAAATAACGTATCTTATTTTTTCGTTTAAGTTCAGAAAAGATCTATAAGTATACAAATTATGGTCGTTAATAAGCAACTAGTGTTCAGACGCTTTGTGCTGCATAATTAAATGCCAGCAATTTTAGCTCTATCCACTTAGTTGTAATTTTCGTGTGGTGCCATTTTTTGAGCGGAATGCTTATTCCATATCTTTAGTTCGCTGATTTATACGCCTTCTGTTATATTACTTTCGGTGTGTAAGAATTATTAAGTAAGTTTATTAACATTTTACTCGTATGTATTAATTGACAGCTGTAATTCAGCATAGAAAACCATAGAAAAGTGATGTTTTTTACCAGTTTACCAATAGTTCAGTGTCAGTCGGTTATACGGGCTGTTCGGTAATAGCCTTATAAAGACGCATATGGTCTTAAAAAGCTATTACATACAACCTTGTAAAAATTTTATAAACTCTGAAAAGCACCACACGACTGAAAATTTTTGTTTTAATATCTGTATTAATAACTGCAAAATGACAACCCTAGAAGGGAATACACTATTATATACTTATACTATTTTTCCGATAATCAATTCAATTAATGGGCAAAATCAAAGCATAATTTCAGTCTTGTATTGCCACTTTGCAGTTTATCACAAAAGTAAAAAACAACAAAGTGGTATTTCCAAACACCCTGTGTAGTCATGCATGAAAATGCCCTTTTTGATGTTTAGTATCAAACAGATTAAAAAAGCACCAACCTTTCGTAAACAGTGACTAATTGACCGAGCGAGCGCGAAGCGTCTCCGTTTCAGCTTGGGTATAAATGCTTTCAAATGTCCGTCCGGCTGTCCGGCGGTCCGTTTGTTCTCCTCTACACTACAGATCGTTTCACGTGAAATTTTGTGAGCAGATACTATAATTATATATTTTTTTTGTCAATTCAGTATAGTGCCGCCTCTGTGGTCTAATGATTCGCCCACACGTGTAAGACGGCCCGCGGGCCAGCTCCGGCCCGGGAAATCGGACCGGATAGTTCCAACTGACTGTAATTTACAGTATGTTGGTACGATGAGCTAGCTAGGTTACCCTTGGGACTTCGTGGAGGAGTTAGTCTGGCCCTTAGGCTAAAAAGTTTGGCAACCCATGGTGTAGGGCATATTTCAAATCTGCCTGGCTAGCTACCACCATCTTACCTAAGTCTACCGCCATAACAACATTTAAAAATTGTTGTGTTCCGGCAGTTTGCTAAGAGAAACAAATCACAATTAAAATGCACTACAATAATTTTGTAATGACAAGTGACAGAAATCGAGGAGCTTGGTGGCGCAGTGTTTAGCGCCTGCCCAGCGATTGCGTAGGTCAAGCAACTTTTGCAAGGGTCGGTCGGGATAGGTGACCAAAAATTTATCATCTCGAGCTCCTCCGTACTTCGGAGGGCACGTTAAGCCGTTGGTCCCGGCTGCATTTGCAGTCGTTAACATCCACCAATCCGCATTGGGTCCGCGTGGTGGGCTATGGCCCGTTCTCCTTATCCAATCATAAGGAAGGCCTGTGCCCCAGCAGTGGGGACATTAAAATGGCTGATGGACAAGTGACAGAAAAAGAAATACCTGGATAGAGACGTGAGCAAGTGTCTCTCCCAGAATGCCAGACCTTGTTTTCTTGGATCATGGTACAAGCACAGCTTTACCATCTTAAACTGTGGTACTTTCAGACAGTTCGTAAATATAAGAAAATAAACAACTATACCTCCATTACAAAAAATTGACGACCATTCTTTTAGGGGCTGTGTAAAACGATACTTAGCCATTAAAACATTAAGAAACACCTAAAAAATACTTACCGATCACGACGAACAGATAAGGGCCTAAAATTTATTCGACCATAAGATCTGTCTCAATCCTTTATTAAGCCATATATTCCCGACGAGCTGTAAATTAACTTTGGCAATAATCGCAACTTTTAATTTCATCCTCATTGCTCCCAATTTGGGAATACAACGGGGCTATAAATAACTGCATGGCCACGAAATGCGCGATACGATTGACAGATAAATATTTTATTTATTTACTTCCGCGCGAAATTTAACGAAAGAATTACGACACAGTGATATATCTTATGACCACAACTTTTTAAAGGGCGAAGACGAAACCACGTCAGAAAACAATAAGGGTTTTTCAAAATGACAAACAACTGTAGGTTTGATAGATGGCGTTGATAATCAGGTTAGTGTCAACTGTAGAAAAAGTAGGAAAAAGAAAACACAATTCATATGAAAACACCACTAACAACCAACGAACGCTAAGAAATGAAAATATCTGTTTTGTTTGACCAAAGGCTGTTTATTTTTCAACGTCAATTTTAACACTTGACTTGCCCATCAACGCCATCTAGTGCGGAAATATTTACATTTTTTGTTTTTAAATGACACTTGAAAAATCGCTCAACGTTACTCGTAAAATTATTCTCCGTGTCTCTGTTTTGCGTTTTTGTGCGAGTGCACAAGTTATTATCGCCTTCCTATTAGATGATGAGTTGATCCTCCCACTCTTTTTCTCAATTATTTATTTTCCCCAGATGATAGTGGGGTCTGCCTTCCGTTTCTTTTTTTTGCACTCTGCCACGAGATGGTGGTTGCCGAGACGCAAGTCGCAGGGGACGCGTGCGGTGATGTCGTGGCCGAGGCGTTAAGGTGTCGAGACATGACGTTTTTCTTTCACTGTATCCTTATAGTCTATATATAGCTGAGAAGCATTTCTTTAAAAAAATAATGTTTGAATAAAAGGATATTACCTATGTTACAAAATTCAATGACTCCCGTATCATTTATGAACGCAGTATTGAAACGAATTCAAAGAAACGAATTTGTGAAAGAAAAATCAATTTTTACAGTACCTATATCTTTGCAGATTCTGTGTTCGCCAGAATCAATACTCTCCAAATAAATTACAGGGCACATTTAATTACATCGCAAACTTTTGCCGTAGCAACAATCTTGTTTGCCTTGATAAACTAGTGTAAAACAACTAAAATCCGACACGATGCCGAGAGCAAATTAATTTAATGACATTGAAATTTTATGCGGTTTTTTAATATCCTGGTACTTTACACATCAACCCTCGACTTTACAACATGTTACAAAATATCCCCTAATACCGAATATGGTAGATAGGGACCAACTTTTACTACTTTTACTATGGGACCAACTCTAAAATCGGGAAAATATTCGGCTGTTTCACACTAAAATTAATAACGAAAATATCAAAATGTCAAAAATAGCAGGTTTTTTTAATTTCATAGTTGGTCCCATAGTAAATGTAATTGTTTGATGGTCTCTATCTACCACATTTGGCATTCTATAATGGAATTAAAAAGCTGGTATAGAAAACCTAAGGATTTACAATTTTCATAATTGTGCTTTTTATAGTTTTGCAAAACTTTTTATACTTTTTTTTCAGAAAACTGGAATTTCATCGTATTTATCAAAGCTTCACGTTATTTTGAATCATAAAATATTTAACACTTTTATCTGTTACTAGGGGCTCATTCCATTCAATATAAGTCCTTAGTTTGTATTTAAACCTTAATGATTGCGAAATTCACTGGTCTCGTTGACTCATATGCCAAAAACTTAAATAAACTAAATGGAATCCAAATGTCAAGTAAAATATAATTTATAAGACGTAAAATCATTATTGTCACAATAAAACAGACTTCAAAGTTCACAGTTGTAAGTTTAAGCAATGATTCATTCATTGTAATATTTTAACTAATTATAATATGGGTATCTTTCATAAAGTAAATTCAAATATTTTCAAGCAAACGGTCTCCATACAAACGGCGATAACGTTTCCCACTCTATGGTATGTTTTTGAAATGCCTAAAAATGAGGGCGGTAAGTTTTGATTTTTTAAATATTCATTGTAGATTTGAAAATATTGGCACTTTTTTGTTTTGTATGAAATCAGTAAAATGTAAATATTTCAAAATCTATTATCTATGATATCTGAAAAATCAAAATGTACAGCCCTATTTTTTAGGCATTTCAAGAACATACCAAAAATTTCAAGAACATACCAAAAATTCTTTTGTGGGAAAAGTTATCACCGTTTGTATGGAGACCGTTTGCTTGACAATCCTCTTAATAATTTTGAACGAAAAAATAACTCCTAGTTTTTCTCTGTCATACAAAATTCTAAGAATGTAAGTTTTATATCATCACCGTTTGGGTGCTGGCCATACAAATAAAAAAATATATTAAAATGCGGAAAACAACTCATATGGTTAAATATATCATACATAAAGCTACTAAAACCATAGCATGTTATATAAATTGGTGCTATCTCTATCTTTTTCATAATAAAAATGACATATTTTACTATAATTGACGTTGACGTCTCCGAGTGAAGTTAATAAAGCTATTCTACTATAAAGCCGGCCACATACAAACGGAATCCAGATTCAGAATTCCGAAACGGAATATTGATTATGTATATGTTCCGTGAGGAGCTCGGTGGCGAAGTGGTTTATTGCCTGGCCCAGCGATTGCGGATGTTAATCAACGTTCGCAAGGGTCGGTCATGGGATGGGTGACCAAATATTTATTATCTCGAGCTATTCCTTGCTTCGGAAGGCACGTTAAGCCGTTGGTCCCGGCTGCATTTGCAGTCGTTAACACCCACCAATCCGCATTGGGCCCGCGTGGTGGGTTATGGCCCGTCCTCCTTATCCACCCCTAAGTAAAGCCTGTGCCCCAGCAGTAGGGACATTAAAAATGGCTGATGGACATATGTTCCGTATGAAAGACTCCCGCATGTGTGTGGTAGGACCATAGATTGATATGGATTAGCTGCTTTCGGAATGATTCCGTTTTAGAATTCCGAATCTAAATTCCGTCTGTGTGTGGCTACTTTAAACCTCAATCGCTGTCTTCCTGGCCACCCATCGCCAAAACTGCGACACAAATAAATTGTTTTATCGCCGATTCCGCTTAATATCACCTGCGCAGATTATCGCTACACTTTACGAGGCTATCCGCCAAATCAAAGGAGATAGAGCAATAACACCATACATCGACCTACTGATAAATTAACGTTGACTTTATTGTGATGTGACAAACGAGCACATTCACAATAAAGTATAAGAGGTTATTCGAAAAAGCTCTCTGTTTGAAAGAAAATCGGATTAGAAATCATTGCTGATCCGTGGGCGAAAGAAAAATAAAATTGTAATTTGCAGATTTACAGAGTTACTCTTTTAAAAAAAATACTCAAAAATCACTTTATTTATATATTGGTCTTTTTGGAACTTTCGACCGTCAACATGTTGAGGAAGTTATTGACTAGCTAGAGTCACAGTAGTAGTATTAAGTCCATATAAGACTTAGAATGCTAGACTACTTCTGTAAGTAGGTATGGTGGATTTGATATTAACTCTTACATTACCTATAGAAAACTCTACCCAGTGCCATGCCATTCAAAGAAAGTTCAATTGTTAGAATTTCTAAAACTAAATTTTTCACTCATTTCTAATGGCGTGAACATGATCGGCGCGGCGGCGGCGTCCTTTGCCAACAAAGCACTTGCCTGTGGGCAAATGCTCTAAACATCATAATCTGTGGCTAATCTCTAGTTATTCTATCTCACGAACAGCGTTGCCAATCTGTGGGGAATTCCCCAATATGCGGGGATTTTCAGTCCGATTGGGTAATTTGTGGGGAAAGCGTCAATGTGGGGAAAACGCGGGGAGTTAAGGTTTTTAGACATTTACACTAGAATTGAACTTGGAAGTAATAAAAGTAGTAAGAAGAATTTTAAATTATGTTAATTTAGATCAAGTTTAACTCGGCTTCAACTTATCCAGTAGGTACGAAGGTTTTTTTAGTATTTATTTTATGGCAACATTCATGACCATCAGTTGATAAACAATCAAAACTTACAAGTCTTGTAATTTTTAAAAACAAGCATTTTCCTTTTGAAAATATTTTTTCCACAAATCAGTTTATTATTATATTATATCAGTTCATTATCAATTGTTAAATTAAACGCTACTAATATTTTTGGGGAAATTGTGGGGAATTTTGATTTTGTTTTCCCCAAATTTGGGGATTTTCATTCAGGTTTTTGGGTAATCCAGACCGTGGGCATTGGCAACCCTGCTCACGAAGTCCGTTCGGCTATGAATGTTGTTAGGCGTGTACATCCACATTGTTTTAGTGTACATCTGCATGTTCTCGTATTACGCATACTAAAATAACGTGCATGTGCACTGCACCGTGCATACGCCTACAACATTCATAGCTAAACTTCGTGACATACAAGAACTTATACTGACACCTTAGAAAACTCATTGACATTTCCCAGTTTACATTTTACTTTTCTGCAAGCCCGTTGTTTCATCGATATGAGGAGGCATCATTCGACATTCCAAAAGTTCGTCGAAATAAGCTCAACTTCACCCATGTTGACCTTACCAAAGCCATTAATCAAAATTGCAGTTCTCAAGCAAATACCATGTTAGTCTTCAAGTGGTTTAATACTACATGTTTCTCACGGACTTAGGCGGAGAAAGTGCAAAAGGTCTTCGAGTATAGAAAGTTGACTTTTGCCTATAAAGTACGATGCATCTGCAACTTGCTTCATGATGAGCAATAATGAACGTTAGTCAAAGGAAATAGATTTTAATTTGTGTTGTGCAATTTGTCTAAAAGATCAATGCTTAGGATTTACTTGGAGTCTAGTGCTTACAAGGTGGTATTGAAATTGTCGCTTACATTAAATTACCTATACACATCAACTTTGTCTAGGGATATGTCCGTCTGTCTGTCTCTCTGTCTAGGTCTGTCACCAGGCTGTATCTCATGAACCGTGATAGCTAGACAGTTGAAATTTTCACAGATGATGTATTTCTGTTGCCGCTATAACAACAAATAGTAAAAGCAGACTAAAATAAATATTTAAGGAGGGATCCCATACAACAAACGTGATTTTAATGCCGTTTTTTGGTACGGAACCCTTCGCGCGCTTCCGACTCGCACTTGGCCGGTTTTTTTTAAGTTTATCTAAAAACGAAATGGGGATATCAGACCACGTTTCTGAATATGAACATGCAGTCAAAAATTAAAAATTAATAGTTTGAAAATATCGGAAAATAGAACATGATTAATCGGCAAACTCACGCGTGCGTAGATTCATTCTTATCATTAATTACGTAGGTAAACAAGATAGTCTCTTTTGATTACGCGCGTGTAATTATTCTATGAATGAGCTCTAATCCAGAAATCTGTAAAATTTAGGAACATAAACAAACCTCAATATCTTGACCAATGATTAAATATTGACACTTTTAACTGTACATACTCGATTAGAATAGGGAACTCATTTCCTTTTTAACCGACTTCAAAAAAAGGAGGAGGTTCTCAGTTCGTCGGAATCTTTTTTTTTTTTTTTTATGTATGTTACTCGATTACTCGAAGACGGCTGGACCGATTTGAAAAATTCCTTTTTTGTTTGAAAGTATATACTTCCAAGTTGGTCCCTTTGTCATGAAATCAGGATCTGATGATGGGATCCTGGACAAATCGAGGGAACTCTTCAAAAATTATATGCAGATCTATAGCGATTTTAGTATTTTCTTAAGTAACTTGTGCATTTGCTTTCGAAAAATACTATTTCGGTGAAGTGGAACTGATTATGAAGACCAGCATAGATGATCATCGGAACTATTCAATACTAAGTAGTTCACTGGTACGATACGATTACTTTAATATGGTTGCTAGGCTATTTATGCTCATCATAATTCATATGGTGAAGTGGAGCTGATAGTGAAATACCAGGAGAACTCCTCAACAATAAACGCCCCTGCGTCGGGAAAAGCAGTACTATGTAAAAGGTGATGAACCGTTGACATAAGGCTATTGTAACTTAGATAATATCATTACCAAATATACTTACCACAAAAAAGTTTAAAATAAAAAAGATTTTAATAAAAACAAAACCTCCTTCAAAAATCTTGAAAAAATGTAACACAAAAACAGCTTCAAAAATAAATTAATGGCTCTAAAAAGCAAGAAATAAAATATTGAAATCTGCATAATAACTAACTCGAAAGTTTGTATGCATATCTTATATTAAACAACGTCTTATGAAGTCGGGTGGGGTTTAAACCCATGATTAAAGTTTAGATATATTAGTTTAGATAAAGAATATCCTTCTTCCCCCCCCCCCCCCCCCCACCCGACTTCAAAAGGCGTTGTTTAATATAAGATATGCATACAAACTTTCGAGTTAGTTATCATGCAGGTTTCAATATTTTATTTCTTGCTTTTTAGAGCCATTAATTTATTTTTGAAGCTGTTTTTGTTAGATATATGTACTTAAAAATTAACCGTGTATTGTATTGTGCAAGGGATACTGATAGCTGTTTGTCAGTAGCTTTTTTTTTCGGAAAAAAATCATTAGAATCTCTAAATCCCTGTTATGACAAAAGATTCGAAAGATAATTCGAGAAATTTCGAAAGATCCTATCATTGAAATCTTGATCGAAGATTGAAATACATACAAGTACATATCAATGTATACTTAGTTCTAAAATATACACGCATATTTTAGAAGTATACACAGTTATTTTGTATTCATTTTAATTAACCCTAGAAAGTGTTCCACCAATGAAACTAAACATTTTTGCCAAAGAAATATGGGTAGTAAAACGACATAAAAAAATTACTTTCCCATACATTAGTATGGGAAAGTAAATTTTTTGGCTGTGCTAAATTTTTGTGTTTAATGTTTTAGCTGTCTAGTTAGTGTAGGAGGGCCAAAATTTTTTGTCGTTTTACGAGCCATATTTCTTGTTTTACCGACTTTAAAAGGAAGGAGGTACTCAATTCGACCAGTTTTTTTTTTGTATGTACACCGATTACTCGAAGACGGCTGAACCGATTGAAATGATTCAAACGTTATTACATTAGGTAAACAGAAACTCCCAAGTTGGTCCCATTTTTTCAAATTTTGTAATCGGTTCCGTACTTTTCAAGTAATCTTGAAAAAATTACGAAAATAGTAAGATTTTGTGTGAATCATCGAGCTAGTTCACACAAAATCATACTATTCTAAAAGCCCCACCCGACCGAGTGTAGGTACCTTTTGTATTAGGTAGTGTAGGTATCTTATTTAGGTAGAAAAATCGGCTCAGCCAAACGTGAGTTAATTGCGGAGAAACATACATACATGCGGGTCAAACTGAGAACCTCCTTTTTTTAAGTCGGTTAAAGAACTATACTTAAGATATCTCTTTTCCAACAAAAAAATAATTATCTTATTCAGTTCATAAACAAAGAAGTTATATGACTGCTCCGATGATCAGTCATATAATATACCTAAATAAGATACCTACACTACCTAATACAAAAGGTACCTACACTAAGAATAAAAAAATAAAAATTGTTTAAAAAAACAAAAAACCGTCTTCAAAAAACATACCTCTAAAAAGCAAAAAATTATATTCGTAATAATAAAAACACGTCTATTGAAGACGGGTGGGGCTTTTAGAATAAAAAAAGGAATTTATACTCCAGCCCCACCCGACTTCAATAGACGTGTTTTTATTATTACGAATATTATTTTTTGCTTTTTAGAGGTAGGTTTTTTGAAGTCGGTTTTTAGCAAATATGTTTAGTTTCATTGGTACAACACTCCGTTAAGTTAATTAAAACGACTACAAAATAACGATGTATATTTATAAAATGCGTGTATTTTAGGAAGGAATTAAGTATTTTAGATTTCAATCTTTTTCGTTGTTTATTCACAACAATGGTATTTATTTTTAACTATGAGTAATTTTTTATCACATTCCAGCACTGTCGCTTTCTTTGTCGCACCGAAGGTCGCACCGAGTAGGTACTGAATCACAGTGATTCATAAAATTACTCAACTGATCGGTCACTTACTGGAACTCCGTTGCACTTAGCGTTTTCAATTTGACACGGTGAATTGATACAAGATGCACTTCGGAGAGTGTGCGAAGGAATTACACGAATTAATTCCTCCAGCCCCATTCCACCATCGAAGCACTAGGCGCAGATTAGCGTACCACCCTTATGTTGTTGATATACCAACCATCCGCACAAAGCATTTTGCTAACACTATAATGCGAACAGCTAAGGATTGGATCAGGCTGCCTGCCGATGTGTTTCCCAATAGTTGGGCCTTTTCAAGGCTAGAGTGTATAGGCTTTATCTAAGTGAGCATGCTCCATCGTAGTCCGCATCATCACTTAACACCAGGGGCCGTACCGGCTAACGAATCGATTATCGAAAAGTCTGCTGGGTTTCAAATGAAAACAGATAAATCGAGCCCAATTGGGCGAAAATGGCGAACCCCAATTCATGATGTCACACGAACATCGTTATCTTCCAAATTACGTCAACAGAAAGTACAAGATGAAATTCCTTACTTTGATTTTCTGTTTTGAGTTGAAACCCAGCAGACTTTTCGATAATCGATTCGTTAGCCGGTACGGCCCCTGATGTGATTGTGGATAAATGCTCACTTATTTTCAATAAAAAAACAGGATTCAACAAAAAGCACGAGACATTTCCTTATCGACATCGACATTGCCATTTTTAATGTCCCCACTGCTGGGGCACAGGCCATCCGTGGTTAAGGAGGATGTGGATGGGCCATAATTTATGACAGTGGAGATTGCTGGGTGTTAACGACTGCAGATGCAGCCGGGACCAACGGCTTATCGTTCCTTCCGAAGCACGAAGGAACTCGAGATAATATTTTGTTGGTCACCCATCCCATGGCCGATCCTTACTGCAGGGCCAGGCACTAATCCACTGAGCAACCGAGCTCCTCTTTAATAAATAATAATATTGTAGTAGCACAAAATTATAGTCTGTGTGTGTTCTAGACACGCGAAAACATTTCTGTCATTTAGATTGTTGTGCTAGGAACTGCTTTTGAGTTTTACATGCTTACGAACTTTTAAGCAACAAATGAACAAAAAACATCCAGTGTTGGTTAGACTGTTAAGAAAATTTAAAATAGGGCTAGTTTAAATAGAATTTGAAATTGGATTGAACAAAACCGCTTCTAACTTATGAGCAGTTAATTTTTTTTTTATAGTTGCTAAACTTATTGTTTTGCATACAGTTTAGCAACTCCGTGATAACATTATAGACCGCTTAAAAGTACTAAAATGAATATTAACACTTTCAGATACGATTAGTATTTTGTTTACATAGCCATAAATGTTAAAACTTAGCGAGACTCGCGTTTTATGACACCCCGGACACTCCATACAATCGCGCTATTATAAACAGAACAGATGACGTCATATGATGTTTTTGCACACGCGCAACTGTGTGTATAAGTTTAGGGCTACCGTGCAATTTGTACTGTATGAGCGGCGTTCAATTCATAATTCGAACTTTTTGGCAAATAAAGTTACGACGCATGGCTTTGAATGTCGGAATTAGTTGACAGTTGACAAACACGACTAAAAAGTTACGACTCATGGCTTTGAATGTCGGAATCAGTTGACAGTTGACAAACACGACTAAAAAGTTACGACGCATGGCTTTGAATGTCGGAATTAGTTGACAGTTGACAAACACGACTAAAAAGTTACGACGCATGGCTTTGAATGTCGGAATTAGTTGACAGTTGACAAACACGACTAAAAAGTTACGACGCATGGCTTTGAATGTCGGAATTAGTTGACAGTTGACAAACACGACTAAAAAGTTACGACGCATTGCTTAGAATATCAAAATAAGTTCACATTTAGCAAACACGACTAAACGAGTACAAAAACGTCATTTATGACGTCATCTGTTATAATAGCGCTGTTGTAAAACGTAGTGATTACTTGCTCAGTGCGCAGTTGTATGAAGGGAGTGTCCGGGGTATGGCTGTACATTGGAATAAAACTCTACTTCGCGATTTTATAAAAAATTGACACGCTAAACTCAACTCATTTATTTTATTTCGTTCAAAATGTATCAATCAAGGATGTTACATAACATCACTGAACTATATTATGTAGTACAGTGCATAACATGTGAATGTTAAAGCAGCCACTTTTAAAGATAGTTCGCTAAAATCAAAACAATGTGCAAAGGTTGGGAAATGCTAATCTAGCTGATTGTAGCGTTATTAATAGGTGTTAAAGGTTTTTAGATAAAATCTTAGGTTGAGGTCTCCTTAACTTTAAGGAAGCTGTCAGTTTCACAGAGTTTCTGTCAAATCTGACAACTTTTTTGAAATTTAAGATGGCCCTAACTATAAGAATCGTTTGAGTATTTGGCTGTAGTGTCTTAATTAATCAATTCCCAAGCGGTACAGTGCATAACATGTGAATGTTAAAGCAGCCACTTTTAAAGATAGTTCGCTAAAATCAAAACAATGTGATTACTTTTAGTACTACTTTGATACTCCTTTTGACACTATTTCTGTAGTGTTCCTATGTCCCGATAGATTACTAACTTATCTGTTGATTAAATCAGGCACCAAAGTGCCAAAGAAGTAGTTAATGTGATAGTTAACAAGAGGCTTTCGCCTTATCAAAGGAATTATCTAGCTCAGTGTTTCCCAACCTGTGGTCCGCGGACCCCTGGGGGTCCGCGAGTATATGTATGGGGGTCCGCGGTGTCATCTCTGGACCATACATAATATGTTGTATCTGTAATAACTAAAATAAATACTTACCTAATCCGAATTTTTTTTTGCTGTTTATTTTATAAGGGCGTCTGTGAAAACTGTGCTTGATTTCCTAGGGGTCCGTGGCTGATAAAGGTTGGGAAATGCTAATCTAGCTGATTGTAGCGTTATTAATAGGTGTTAAAGGCCGGGCTTCTTAGATAAAATCTTAGGTTGAGGTCTCCTTAACTTTAAGGAAGCTGTCAGTTTCACAGAGTTTCTGTCAAATCTGACAACTTTTTTGAAATTTAAGATGGCCCTAACTATAAGAATCGTTTGAGTATTTGGCTGTAGTGTCTTATTAATCAATTCCCAAGCGGCCGCATGCGGCCGGACAACAATAGAAAATCTATTGTGTCTCATTTTCCGGGCCTTGATGGGTAAGTTTTTGACGGCATGATGATGGAATGAAAATATGTTTAAAAATGCTAAACGAGAAGAAGCAATCCACTATCGCGAACCACAAAAACTTCCAATGCGAAAGCTCAGAAAGGCTCAAAAAGCTCAGAAAAAATCATCAAAATAATCTTCCTCCATCATAAATGTGATAAGTAAAATATTTTAGCAAAACTAACAATTTTTGAATTTTTAGAGTTTAGGCATTCACAATGCTATTTTTATATTAAGATAAATATTTTAATAGAAAAAAGAATAGAAAAAAAAAAGATATTTTTATAAAAAAAAGAAAAAATCGACTCACCCGTAGCAACTCAGACCGGTCCCGTCTGAGCTGCTACGGGTAAGTCGATTTTTTCCATTAAAATATTTAAGTATCTTAAAACTAACAATGCATTCAAAACAAAATAATATTCTTACTGCACCGAAAAGTGTAATGTAAATAATTACACCTTGCACTTAGGTAGTCCCAAACTGGACATAAGGTAAGCATCCATGACAAAACAAAATAATGCAATAGGTAATTAATTATAAGAACATTTTGCAGCAAAAGGTGATCGCTTCGATACGAAAAACACGCAGTGTAAAAACAACAAACTGCTAACGGCATTTTCACTACACCTATTAAATCTGTTGGTATACACACTCACACACAAGCCCTATAGTATCGATACTATCGAGGCCGTGTGTGTGAGGGCTATTCAGTCGATAGCTGACCTATCACAACAAACGAAGTGGCAAGTGCCATCACTGATTTTACGGGAATCGGCAAGCGTGAATTGTCAACTTGCTAAAAAATGTAAGCCTAAGTGCACTTAAGGGGCCATAATAGGAAAACACGGTTTGCGCGTGCCATATTTTTATATAGAAAACGTAAAGTTGTAGCCACAAAAAAAACATACGACAAGCTAAAGACATTATCTAGTTGCTACAAGTATTAAATTGCGTATAAACCTCACAGATGATTGTAAAAAAAATCAGAATATCATCAAAAGCGCTTGTCGTGGTCATATTTTTGGCGTAAATTTCCAAGAAAAATAATTGTGCTAAAGATAATGATGAAAAAACAACGAAAAACATCGAAAAAGTGCAGAAGTGAGGTTATTTTCCATACTCTTCACACGTAAAGAAAAAGACAGAGACAAATGATTTCGCATAACAGAGCCTTAAATGAAATAGCTAATTTCTTGATTTTTATTAAAAGGTTGATTAATTATAATGATTTTCAATAAATTCATTATTGTATTTAACTTTCAAAAAAAAACCAGAAAAAATCCCGATGCTCTACATCGGACCGATCTTCTATACCGACATTCGATTTTCTTAAAGTTCCCAAAAATATATAATAAAACCTGTAGAACAAACTCAAAAGGGGTCCTATCGATAAAAATGTTATGATATTTCGATTTAAACGAACGTTTTGTTTAATATGTCATTTTAATGTAAGTATTATCCCCGTCAATTGGTAATGCGCTGGAACCTTGTCACATTAACATCCACGTCGACGTGATCCGCAACAAAAAATGTCATGAAACAAGAAAATTCTAATAGATAATCTAATATATTAATTATTGAATTATTATTTTCAATAAGATAGGGTGTCGGTGTATAAAAAATTTACAAATGTTTTTCATTTTTGAGGTTAAAATCATGGCCGCCAGGCGCATCACCAATTGACGAGGATAGTGACAAAACTTTTCTCAGGCTTGTCATGTTTTGCTTGCCAATCATGTGTTATTGCCTCCCTTATATATAACATAGGACTTTTATAAGACTAGAATAGAAGGGGTACCTTTCCAAACATTTTGTTGTAAAACATTGGTATTGCTTCTCTGAACCCTAAAAAGAATCGTCATTCCATTTGTATTCGGACAATTTTAATTCCAATCAATCGACTCCGAAACAATGCGATATCGGATCGTTTTAAAAACTACCGGAAAATTCCGAGCGGAGCGTTCCGGAATATTCCGGAACAGTTCCGAAGTTCCAGTTATGGCTCGTGTAATGGCCGTTGTTTGAAGATATCCGATATTTTAATAGAATTCTCGTCAGCAAGCGCATTTCACACTAAAACTATTTTCATGTTATTTGCCATTGACTTGTACCTATTTGTGCTGCTTCTGTTGTTCTCCGACTTTAGTAAATCTGACATTCTTTCAATTTTAGAGATAACTTTGAAACTTGCAAGTAGACATTTCTTTGTCATTTGCTCCTTTAAATGAATTTTTTACTTTCATACCTTGCTAAAACTAGATTACCTCACTAATGCCTCTACTTCAGAAACAACCCAAATACTAAGGTTATAAAAATCTAAGTAAAGATATTTCTAAAAACCTTTTCTTATAAATATTTGGAAAACCATTCTGAAATCGGGCATTTTCGGGACAAATTTTCGGTTACATAAACATATGTACTTGAGTTAAAAATCATGTTAAAAAAAATTAAAAAACCTCCACTCTGGTTTCCGAAATAGCCATCTAATATAAAAAATGATTATTCAATTTGATTTATATTTTAAGCACTCAAATTCAAACAGCATAGTAAATATCTATTCTGTGATATATATCTCTTTCGTTTTTCCATTTTCAAATAAGAGCATCCGAAAAAGTTTACATAGGTACTTTCAATTAGATTTCGCGCCAAAAGGTTGATGACTAGAGCCACAAAATTAAAACTGCAGCGGTACATAAACAAACGTTAGTGTATTAAAAAAAAACTAGCTCAATTTACTCGGGTTTTCCCAGTGTCGGTAACATAACATGTCAGTGTCCCAAATATGCCCATACTAGCCCGTGAACCCGGATGCGGTCGCTACCGTTATTATTTCATTCAAACTGGATGGTTTATGAAAACAAACTACAAGTGGCTTAGTCAGTAGCCATTTTTCTTTTAAGCTATTCGGTCGGTTGACGTAAGCGGGTGAAAATTGTGTAAACATTTTGAGAACTGAAAAGGTACGTTTTCAGTGTTGATTTAAGTGAAATATACAGTTGGATTTTATTTTTTTCGAAAATTGACTTACGTGCACTGTTTTTATTTTTAAATAACCTATAAAGTGTTAAAATGAGTGTTAAATGAAAGTTAAATGAGTGTTCCGTAAAATATACGGAAAAAATGCACCTTTACTTTTTTCTGCGCCGAATTATAACAATGTTTATAATTTGTAAATACGTAGTAGTAAGTCAAAATAAATCTCAAAAGCCAATAATTTATAATAACAACATTTGTTACAAAAGTATAAAAATAATATAGAAAACTTATAACGTAAAGATAATAAAATGTTTCAAATTTAAACAACTTAATGAAAGAAATGAAAGCATTTGTTAGTGATTGCTTCTGAATCTGAAAATCTGCTACAGCTTTTTCTCGATATCCGGTAATTTCTTTAAACCGTTTCCGGCATACCATCTATTTTATAAATAAACCATCTCGTGGTCGTGTGCGACTTCATTTTTTTTGTTATACGTTCAGTTTCTATAAAGAAAAATATTAATTTTGTTGATTTTTAGGGTTCCGTACCAAAATGGTAAAAAAGGAACCCTTATGGTGTGACTCAGTCTGTCTGTCTGTCTGTCTGTCTGTCTGTCACAGCTGGATATCTCGAGAACTACTAATGGTATCAACATGAAATTTGGAATAGTTTAAGATGACATTTGCCCAACTATTTTGCAAATAAGAAAGTAATAAAAAAATTATCATTTTTTTTACAACAGGGACTGAAAAGGGGTCTTAAAAATTTTAAGTGAGGTGACTAGAGCATGTGGGGTATCATATGAAAGAGCGCTGTTTGCACATTTTAAAACATTTTTTCCTTTTTTCTTAGGCCGCATAGTTTTCGACTTATGATGAAAAATGTAAAAAAAAATACGGTTCCCCCCCCCCCTTATCTCCGAAGTTTGAAATTCAAAAAACAAACAAAAATTCTTTAGTTTCACTACCAGTCAACAGATGGCGCTGTCCTAAGCATGCTAACCTAAGAAACATAAAATAGTTCCACTATCGGTCAAGAGATGGCGCGCCCTAATAATACTACAATAATAAATTGGTGGCTGGTTCTAATATAATTACCTACTATTTGCCGTACGAATAAACGAAGAATAAGTTCCTACTTAGTAATATAAGCAGTTTGCAATGTGGGGTGGCTGAAACGTTTTTCAGTCACATAAGCAGCTGTGGCTAAGATTTGTAAATTAACTGTCCGCCTGTTCGCCCTTCCACCTGTCTGCCGTTTATCCTACTTTTTTAAAGACTACTAAAGTAACATATCCAAATATATTTATGATTGTACGGAACCCTCGGTGCGCGAGTCCGACTCGCTCTTGACCGGTTTTATTTTTTATATCTTTTTCTTTTATATCGGGTCATTCTGAACTACCATCAACAAGGATGAGTCCAGTCCATGAAACTGAACAACTTCCTCTAAGAATCATGTGTCGAATTTCGCCCCAAAATGTTGGTTATCCAATACTAAATTGATCACGTGATCTCTACGATTTGTATGGACAGTCTGGTTTTTTTTTATATTTGGCCATGTGTTCCTTAGAGAAAGTTGTACAGTTTCATGGACTGAACGCATCCTTAAAATTTGGATGGGGAATACAAAATGATCTTGTATGCAAGTGAATATTTTAAGAGCTCACAGAAGCAATACATAAACTTTGGATCAGTATCTGTAGTACGAACATCTATTAAGAAAAAAAACGCGCGTAAAAAAAAGTTAGGTAGAGTAATTTTATATGGGAAAGTACAGCGCCTTTTACCGCCAAAAAGCGAAATGAAATTTCTCATAGATAGACAATTTACTCTAGCGAGTACTTTGACGCGCGTTTTTTTTGCTCGATAGATGTTCGTGCTAGGGTACTGAAAACTTTGTCGGACGTCAAAGGATATTATTACAGGACGCATTGTAATTTCACAGAATTTGCAGCCACCTAAAGAGGCAGTTACTAGAAACTACTTCTATGTAAAACTTTATTTACATCATACTTGCTCGGTAACTATGATTTACTTATATAGTATGAGGCTGTGTAAGTTGGCATGTGCAACACAGTGCATTGTTTAGATAGAATGTTCCATTTTCAAATCACTTTACAATTCAAGGATGGTGAATGCTTTAACTGTAAAGTTACTTTACAATTCAAGCATTTGAAACTCCTTAGTGAATCAATCTCTTTTCTTTTATTATAAACTGACGAAACTTTTGGCTGAAAAAAAAACAATGAAAATGGCGGCATTTAATTTCAGTTCAAGCTAGGTATGCAAAATTCTGCTATGCAAAAACAGCTGATTTTTTTTCGTGATTTCGAGGTAGGTCCCATAATGAAAGTTATTCAGTTTAATGGTCTGATCAACCCCACGAGTTTTCAATGAAATAACCCTTTAACGTTTTATTTTTATTTTTGTTTTAATGTTTTTGTTTTGATTTTTATTTAATTTACCTCGCATGAATGATGTAAAATAGTATGCTTACCTCGGTTGTAAGTAGCTATTACACCCTCGATCCATTAGCGCCCTTTGCGAGCTGCGCTCGCACGGGCGCCAAATTGGATCTTGTTCTGTAATAGCTCACTTACATCCCTTGTGTAACAAACTACTATTACGGGTTCTAGAATATCTTTTGCGTTAACTTTCAATGACGATAGCAAACTTAACTTTTCGGTAAACATAACCAAACAGGAACGATTCCTTTTTCATCGTTGAAGCTAAACACGATTGGCCCCCAGGCACCGATCGTATCGGTTGCATTGAACACGAGGTCCAGAATAAAAAAACAAATGACAATCACATTCCGCATGACGTCACAGGAAAAAGGAAGCGTAAAATCGGAAAGCGCCCCAGATAAAAATAGCGTGCTCGCTCGGAATTCACAAAGCGAGTGACCACAAAGGTGCCGGAAAAGTGACCGGTTGGGAGAGCCCGAAGAGCCCAAAAGAGCTCGACCGGGGGATCGGAAGTAGGGTTACCAGACGTCAGAAATTTTCCAGACACGTCAGGAATTTTATCGAATTGTAAGGGAAACGGAAGAACTGCAAATGTCAGGGATTTTCGAAACCCCAAGAAATATTGTAAGTAATAAAAAAACCGGCCAAGTGTGAGTCAAACTCGCGCACGAAGGATACCGTATCAAAAACGTCAAAAAATAACGTTTGTTGTATGGAAGCTCCACTTATATATTTATTTTATTCTGTTTTTAGTATTTGTTGTTATAGCGGCCACAGAAATACATCATCTATGAAAATTTCAAGTGTCTAGCTATCACGGTTCATGAGATTTTAGCCTGGTGACAGACAGACAGGCAGACAGACGGACAGTGGAGTCTTAGTAATAGGGTCCCGTTTTTACCCTTTGAGTATGGAACCCAAAAATATATGTATGTAAGTCATTTTGGTGAGAAAAGTTATAATAATTAAAGTCAACTAGTCTACCAAATGGGGTATTTAAGTATAAAAAATGTCAATAATTAAAAAGTCAGGGAAAATTTTAGGAAATCTCATTATTTGATCTGGTAACCCTAGCAAGAGACCTCTTGGCCGACAGTTTGGCCGAATTTTCACCGGAGTGACGATTAACAGTGGCTATTTTGGAAATTGTCCTCCGCCTCCACTTCACTTAGCCCCATCTTACACGGCGCGACTGAAAATAAACTGGTTGACAACTCTAATCACCAATGAGTTGCTAAACAGTCACAGCACTAGTATTTCAATGGCGGTACGTACACGACGCTACCAATTGCCAACTGGTTTGCAACGCGTCGGCAACGCGTTGGCAACTAATCACTCGCAACCGGTCATGCTGGTCGCGGGCAACTGATTGCCAACTGCAACTGGAAACTGAGGTCTATTAACAAAAAAGAATTACGATAGTCGAACGAACTTTTGATCGATTTACTTGATTTTGAACCTTATACATGAGTTAATAATGCCAAAGAGTGGGACCGAAAATCGTACGTTTATCGCGATACTTTATCGTAATAGGCGCTTTGTGTAGGTTTTTCAACTAAATTTGGTTGCGCCGTGTACGAATCTTTGTCACTAACTAGTTTCCAACTATAGTTTCAAACTGGTTTCGTCAGTTTTGAGTCGCCTCGTGTAAGAAGGGGCTTAATAATTCGCCGTTTAAAACTAAGTGACTCTTCAGATTAGTGGTGGGAAATTAAGCTTTATTATTTGAGTCAAGTCAAAATTACAATGGAGTAAAGAGTGATTCATTTAATTGCTCAGCAATTTTGAGCAATGAACGTTGGTCTCTTTTACTTATTCTCTTTCACTTACAGTACTTACAATTTCACAAATGGTTACGGAAATCTCGAATGTAATATTATGCTAGACATCCGAATTACTTGCAATTATTTAGTTTGCATTTAGTAACTGCTCTGTAGCCCTGTTTTGAAATATAGAGTTAAATTTCCGGCATCTTTATTTATTAATATTACTTGCACTGTTTCTAAGTGAATCTGAACATGACGCTCAGAGGTTCACAAAATTGAAGTCAAATGCATGAAAGGTAATAATACTTTTTATTTTAAGATGTAGGTTTTGTCGACAAAACAATAACAAGGCCATTCCTTCAAATGCACACGGAAAAAATCCGACAATTGGTCGACAAAAAGTAGTTCATTGAAAGGCAGCGCAGCCATAAGCATATGATTAACTGTGTAAACAGGCGTAAATACCTCAAAAAATTAGAAGTTGTCTTCTTCAATTTCTATTACTCGTCAAACAAATATCATCCTCTCTTTTTGTTTCTGCCATCGTGTTCCAGATATAACATTCCCTGCATCGGTATGCAAGTGTGCATATTAGTTATATGTCCGACTGTAACGGGATCCGCCCGGATGCACCGTCTTGACCTGATGATACGAATAGCTACGGACCGGTCTCGCTTTGTCTAGCCACCATGATACTCTTGGCATTATATTGTTCCTAACATGTTTAGGGTTCCCATATCTCAGGATTTGTCCTGAGATCTCAGGATTTTTGGACTTTTCTCAGGATTGCGGCTGGATTTTGCAAATCTCAGGAAATCTCAGGATTTTTAGAATTTTTAATAAAATACAGTGCATTTTGCACAAAAAGAATAAATATCAACAAACGACTGATTAAGTACTAATAGAAGGATAAATAAGTCATGGTTCTTGTTCTGGTTATGGTATGGTTCTCAAACTGCTACAAATCTCAGGATTTTTAGAGGGAAATCGGGTCTTTTCTCCGGACTTTTGATTTTTTCATCTGGTAACCCTAAACATGTTAGAACCCTAGCTACATTCACATGATGGTCTTTGGTATTTATCAATAGCTAACATTTTAAAATCCTAATATTATTAATTTTATATTCTACAGAGTTATTTGTAAAACACCAACAACCTCGCAGGAGTAGATTACTAACATCATAATCAACAACATTTGTTCCACAACTTTTCTGACAGCAGACAAAAAAATCCGACCGTTCATACAAAACTCGATCAGCTGTTCGGTCATTTGTATGAAAAGTCGAATATTTTTTGGTTTTTTTTTCGGAAAAGTTGTAGAACAAATGTTGTTGTTTATGATGTAAGTAATCCCTGTATAGCTCCGTGTCCCGTTTGAAATTTTAGAGTAATAGTTGCAAGTTTTTCCCAAAGTCCAATCTATATATTTGCCAAAGTTCAACGATATTGAATCAACAATTTACGTAACATACGAAATACTTTCGCATTCAATGATCGATCGATTGATGATCGATTAAATGATCACCTATTCATCCTGCACTCTCATACTGAAATAGAAGTATACTCATCATTTGAGTGCGGAAATATCAACGAGTGGATTTAGATTAATTAATTTCATCATATCGACGTTTAAGAACCAAGACCATCTATCTACACTTTTGGTGATTTTTACTTTTTAATGCAATTCTTTTTATGGTTAACTAACACATCGCTTCCTTTAATCAGTTACCTCAAATTCGCATTAAATAAGGAGTTATGAGAAAATACCAATACCACCTAAGTAACAAATTTTAACTAATACCAGCTATCTACAGTAATTTTAAAACTAATGAAGCTCTCTTGAAATACATGTAAACACCTAATTTCAACTTTTTTTCATGCCAATCCTGTAAATGTTCAGACATAATTATAATGAAATTGTTTGAAAAATAAAGAAAACCATTTTTCGTCTCCTGTGAAGTCGACTTTTTGTAGATAGATAGATGGTCTTGGTTCTTAAGCGTCGATATGAATACAGTGGTGTAATTATTTATGATTATGATGCAACTACGTCCGTGTGTATTCCCCCTTAAGGATTGGATTTTAAAAAAACCTTTCTCAATGCTCGCCTACAAAATGGAATCCTTATGCAAAATTCTGTACAAAAGACTGTGCCTCAAACTTATTGTAAGGGGAGTGAAATAGGGAACGAAGGTACGTGGAACAAAGAAGACAAAGTTGCGGGCGGCTGGTAGTTGCACATAGCTCGAGGTGGTATACGTCAATAAAACGATTATGGGACCATGTTCTGAAATTGCCTTACTTAACGTTAGTGATAGATAAATAATTAAAGTAGGTACCTACCTATAAAACTTTTTGGTCAAAACCTTATAGAATTCATATCCTGTAACCAAATCCTGGTCAGCCGGATCTAGAGTTGTCAGGCTGTTCTATTTCTGTATCCTATGACTCAGGATTCTGTACTGCGACATTCTTTAGGATGTGGTCAGATTTATTGTTTAATTAATAAGCTTTTATATGACCTTATGTCAACGTCTATAGGATTTCATAAGCTAGCGTTTACATTAATGCAGTTGACATTCCCGTAGAAATGCCGGAACTTTTAAAGATATCATTTTTTATTTATTTTTTACTCCCACATATAACTTTCAACTTATACCTAATTGGGAGTAAATAACATAACTTACCAAACGCAAGTTTGAACTTTTGTTACTTAACAATGACGATACACAAAAATAATAAAAACAAGTGTCTCGTTCTTAACACTAGCATAATTTAGTGAAAATGATGCTTTCATAAACATAATTGAGAAATGCGTGAATTAATTTTTTTATAATATTATATATTATTCTTACATTGTTACGTGCCCTTTGTCATAATATTTATTTGCTATTTTTCATTCATTCGCATATAAGCAAAATCTAACTCTCGAGTTTTGATGGCGATCTCTGATTGGTCAAGAAACTCAGTAGTTAGATTTTGCGCGCAAACTCTAACTCCCCAGTTCCACGCTTGTTTTGATAGTGATCTCTGATTGGTCAAAAAACTCAGTAGTTAGGTTTTGCGCGCAAACTCTAACTACTGAGTGCGCATCCACCAATAAGCGCGCTTCAAAATTCAGTTATCAATTGTCTTTGAACACGAGTGTATTTTATTGTGTGGTAGACTATTTTATTTGTGGAAAATGACCGTAAACCCAGATCTGAACGGAAAAGTTTTTTTTTCTGCTAAACAAAATATTAGGTACCTATAAAATTAACGTTTAGTATGGAAAATTTTTAACAAGAAGCATTTTCCATTCTAACATTTTCCACAATTTATTTAACAACCGTGAATGCTATTGTAACAAATTTTTCTGTAAGTACAAATGTTTGAACATTAAGCTAACCTAGGCAACATAACTTAAACGAAAAAAATAAGTTTAGGCTACTACACTACGACGGATGAAGTGGTCATTTTTACCAACAGAAAAAGAGTCACTTTTAATGTATTTTTAGATGACTTTAATAATTCATCAGAACAATCAAATTATTAAATTAAATAAATTATGATCATAGACGTCAACTTGATAGATATATAGCCGTAATATCCAGCAACTGATAAATAATTTAAATTTAAAATCACTGAAGTTAGGTTCTCTGTGTGTGAAAAAAAAACACCGATTTCATAGGTACTATGTGGCATATGGATACAAAAATTTTGAATAACATTGACCAAATGGATTGTCCAGAAAACCAAACCTGTGTCGCAACGAATCATAATCGCAAGTTAGTATCTACTTAAAGTGCATTTATTCTTACTTGTCTTAATGGGGATGGCAACGCAAAGCTAATTGTAGATGTCGCCTCGTACGCTTGTTCCTATGACAGTAGACGTTCAAAACAAATCTATAGGAAAATAGATATTTATTTTGTGGTATTTTTTTACCGAAAAGGACCCATTGACCCAAAATGGATATAAAATACTATTCTACAATGCAAATGCTGGAATTGAAAGACAAATTAAGGCGTTTTTATTCCTACTTAATTTTTTTTTGTAAGTGAAATTTGTAAGTGCCAACATTTTTTATAGTTATTACACAGAATTTGGTCATTTTAAAGCTATAAAACGATTTTTAAAGTAAAAGCCCTTTGTTTTGACGGTTTTCGTGGAACAAGCGCACGTAGCACCACTTTGACAGTTGCCTTCCCCATTGGTTGCGCTACTTTTGCGTTCAGATCAGGGTTTACTGGATTATATTCGTAAAAACATGGAACATTCGAAGTCATTTTTCAAAAATAAAATACGCTACCACAGTCGTGATTGAATTTTTGAGCGCGCTCATTGGTGGATGCGCACTCAGTAGATAGAGTTTGCGGACAAAACCTAACTATTGAGTTTTTTGGCCAATCAGAGATCACCATCGAAACTAGCGCGAAACTGGGGAGTTAGAGTTTGCGCGCAAAATCTACTAACTACTGAGTTTCTTGACCAATCAGAGATCACCATCAAAACTCGAGAGTTAGATTTTGCTTATATGCCACCCGGAATCCTTATCACTGAGGAACTGGCTATCTTTTATTTGTAACTGCCGGAACACAACATTTTTTTATATCGTTGTTATGGCGTCAGACTTAGGTAAGATGGTGGTAGCTAACCAGGCGGCCTTGAAATAAGCCCTACCACCAACCAAACTGAGTACAAATTGTACCCCCGCTGGAAAGCAAACCTGGGACCCCTGCGTCTAACACGGGTGGGCGAACTACTAGACCACAGAGGCGGTTAAGGTTCAAATTAATTTCAAATTCTACACCTTTAAACATTAACACATAGTAATACAAATACCAGCATAATCGGCCAGTAATTAAACACGCGAAATATTTAAAAAACAATGTGGTATAATCAGGAATTATATCTGCCCAACATGGCTCGACTTAAACAGCCATTTGCAAAATTACGCATTCGCCCGACTCTCAAAATCATTTTTATTACAAACCGAAATTCAAAAACTGGGCTGCAGTTATAAAATTGTCGAGTACCTAATTGCTCTATATTACATTTTCGTCTCACCAAGGCGATGTTGCCAAGTGCTTCAACAGAACAAGTTTACGTTCTTCGAGTGTTCCGTACTTTTGATGATAATTTGAGGATTTTGTTTTCGAAGTTATAAAAAGCAGCTTTTGAGCGCCGAATTTTTTATAGGAAATATTATTATCATTGGGTATTTCTTTCATTATTATTACTTATTAATTAATTCTATCAAAATTGATTACATGTAGGCTTCTTAAAACTAAAATTTCCACATAAGGCTTACTTAGCCTGTATTGTGGTTATCTTAATAATATATGTTTGAATTATCCGGTCTGTATGTAGCGGTACCTACAGTAACATTGTCAAAAAAAAATTAATGATAAAGAGTAATAAAGGACTTGTCCCATCGCGCCTATGTCATTTGCCTCACCATTCTTAAAAAATTAAAGTCTATCGCGTCTTAATCAAAGTAGTATGTCAGAGTAGGTATTTTACTCTAGAATCAGATTAATAATTATTTTCTGCATTAAAAAGTGGGATTTTTAAGTTAAAACGCTTTTAAATCACAATTTTTTATCATGATAGTCTATTTACTTACATTTTTTTCACAAAATACTTCAGAAAACAACTTAATATTTTTGTAATTGTTTTTCTAAATATAAAACAATTCTTGACTGATACTATTCCTCAATAAAATGTCATTAGCATTTTTTAATTATGAAAGTAATTAAATAAAATGAATCTGGGGCAACGCTGGGACATAATCTCCTTTAAATAATTAAAAAAAAATGTTTTTGTTATCTATTACATAATTATATTATGATAAGTTACAAGCCCATATTAACACAGTCTTGTTCATAACATATTTTCCAAGAGTTTATGAATGTGACTGACGATAAAGAAAAACATTTCTTTCGATGATCTGTTTCTAATAATTGCCTTCATTTGTAATTAATAGGCATCCCAATATAACATGCCTGTCATTAAAACGATCATTAGATGCCCAATTAGATGACTCAATGACCCAGAACCGGCGCTTCAGAACAAAAAAATACGAGTAGAGTTGATTTTAATTTTCTGTACCTATGTTTTTTGTTATATTGTGGTCCGAATCAAAAGCAAGAGCTTTGCTTTTGGGCTTCGCCTCGACTTAAAATCGGGAGAAACGGAACTATTTGCCTATTTCCCTTAGAATCTCAAGAATATCCTAGATAACGCTTCACAAACTAAAACATTACGCAAAAATGGCACCTCAAAATAGCGTCCCACTTACAAACATGGCGCTTATTTTGTGCATAATCACCTCTTATTTTGTGCAAACTCACATTTTATATTACTTGTATTGTACAAAATAAGCTTATTTTATTCTAAGTCACATCTTTTATCACTTACTTTGTGCAAAATAAGCGCCCAGTTTGAAAGTGGGACGCTATTTGTGGTGCCATTTTTCAGACTCTGACCGGACAGTTAGTGTACCTATTCTTGATCGAAGCTATTTCCCTATTTATATAGGGGTTTTCTATTACATATCGCACCGTGGAACCCCGAAAACTGGTAAAGTCTCAACCAGCCTTGGCAATTAGTGTTCCGTACCGCGTAACCTTCGGGTGACACTTAAATCACACTCCTGATTCGTACGCCGATAATTTCTTTAGATAAGTCCCCGCCAATCTTTTCGTCAATAGTTCAGTAACCTCGCAAAGTCTACGACTTCCATTGGATTTTCCGCTCGAGCGTCTACTTTGTGGAGTTGTATCCGCTTTGAGATGCGTTTCCACCAAAAATCAGTAAGGGCGGACTACAGGGTGATTTTTAAGTCACATGACAAATTTTTAGAGAGTATTCAGTCCATGAAACTGAACTATTTTCTACTACGCTGCGAGGATGCGTAACTAAGTATTTTTAGATTTTCCCGCGACCTTTGCATATGTTGACAAAACGACGAAAATACAAAATGTCTCGCGCGGTGGATTAGGAGTGCTCGCCAGGGTGGAGGGGGTATGCGCAAGCAAATTACCACTACATCAACTTCTACATTTGCCGAGCACTTATTTTAGTAACGCTCTTCTGGGTAATATTTCGTATGAAACTTTGACAACCTATATTTCAAAGTAATAGGTAGAATTCAATTGACGTGCAAATTCATTTAAATAACAAAATTCATAGCGAAGTAATCAAAAGATAACATAATTAAAAGTAACTGCCAGGCTATTTTATCGTAATTCGTATTTGCGCAATAGTATTTCTTTATTGGTATTTTTATTACCCAGTATACTGGGTTGTCCCAGAAGTAAAGAGACCAAATAAATTATTATTTTTTGTACAAAAAATTTAATGAAAACTGTTCAGGGGGCCTACTCAAGTGGCAAACGTTTCCAAGCGTTTTTCTTTCTACAACATTCAACGCTCTGGCGTTATCGATGAACGCTCCGCTCATTCTCTCGATTTCAAAGAGTAAAGTAATATAGGTTAATAAAAGAGGACATGATATATTGTTTTTGGTTTCTTAAGTATTACACTATATTTCTTTTTACTTTTTTGCAATATTCTTTATTTATAGCAAATAAATGAAAAAATAATAAAATAAAATAAAAATAAATATTATAAATAAAAGTTAATGGTTAAGATACAGAAATGACGCTCCTTTTTTTCGATCGTTTGCGTTGTTCTGTGTGTACCTACTGTATGATCTGTGGTTAACGATAACGTTGCGTAAACAAATGGTACCCAAGTGGCTGTTTTAGCGTCTGCGATTGTCGACTTAGCTATTCGATTCTTGTGTAGCGGAGCGAACGCCGATACCCTGTAGATACAGAATGTAGTCGTACGCTAGCGCACACACGCGCCTCATTTTCTAATTTTGAAAACTAATTATTAGGTATCATTCGTTGTTTTCATCACATTTTCACACCGTTAATAAAATGTGTTCATGGCTACCTACCATTTACCATTTTGATTTATTTATTACTAGCTTCCGCCCGCGACTTCGTCTGCGTGAAAAGTTTTTTTGCTATCCCTCGGGAATATAACTTTTTTTCGGGATGAAATGTACCCTGTCTTTCTCTGTACCCCTGACAACGTGTATGCAAAATTTCATGATGATCGGTTCAGAAGTTAAGGCGCAAAGGCGTAACAAACAAACAAACAAACGGACTTTCGCATTTATAATATTAGTAAGGATTATTACCTATTTCAAAATTTTGAAAGTCCTGTCAAAAATCCGGACATTTCAATAAAAGTCCGGACATTTTTTTTTTCAAAAACAACTAACTGAAAATGATGTATTCCAGCGTAATGTAATTACCTATTTTTGTTGTGTGCTTACGTTTTAAAGCACAACATAAAATGTTCCTTCCAAAACACAAAGTTATTTTAGATAAATTGTATGATTAGAAACTGTTTATCGTGTCTTTACCTATTTTTTGGTATAGTATACCATAAAATAGGTAAGTAAATAGTGGGCCAGATTCCATACATTTTGGGACATTTCTTTCGAACACTACTGATATGTATGTTTTATAACAAGTATTACACCGCTCAATAGCCGGACAAATTACAAAGCCGAACATAGTCCGGACAAATTTCTAAGTGTTCTAAAAATGTTGAATCTACCTACTACATTCAAAATGAGTTTTCCTGGCCATGGGCCTAGATTTACTTAAGTTTTGTTTGGTAGATATGATAGTAGACAAAATGAAGAAAGGTTAGCATAATAATCAATATTTATTTTATAATTAGATCTAAACCAATACAATACATGATTTTTAAAGTACGAAGTACACAACAGCCAGCAGTCATTTTTCCAGCATGCTCCTTTATATTATTATTGCAGTACCTAAAGTTTCATAGTCTTGCTTGTCGCTTGGAGTAAAATATTTGTTACTATGGTTTTCTTCGGTACTAGCTTCCCGGCATCTTTTCTTGCCAATATAAGAGGTACTAGTTTATTATATTCTGCGAAGTCATTAAACCTATATTGAATTGTATGTATCTGGAATAAATAATAGATAAATTATTAAAAAGTACAATTTGGGTTACAAGATTGGGTTAATAACAGTTTAGGTAAATAATAGACTATTGAAAACCATTGCGGTATTTTGATCTTATTATTATGTAATGTACTTAATAGGTACCACAATGTTTAAATAAAACCACTAAGTATTTAGTATTATTTACCTACATGATCACTTGTAAACCAATTGTAAACACCTCTAGTCTCTGCCTTTTGTTTGTTCAACATTTCTTGCCAATTATATTCCGCAATGCCATTACTTATTTATTTATAGGTTTTGTACATCTGAAATAAAATATAGGTAAGTAATTTATTGATAAGTTCTTATGATAAGTCTTATTGAAAACCATTGCGGTGTTTTGATTTGATGTAATAAGTAGTTACTTACCCAGTAAGTATATAGGTACCTAAGTGCCTTTGTACGTATTACCTACGTATTAATATTATTTAAAAAGCACATGGGCACTGAGCAAGGATTTGTTTTATAGAAAATTGGTTATAATTATAAGTCGCCGACGCTCAACGACACGACAGACAAAGACAAAACGAAACGTAGTGATTTTTTATTACATTGTGTGCATTCCAATAGACTAATCGCTGAGTCATCGATCACCGTAGAGTGGCCACCAAACTCTAACCATGGAAAGTATAAGAGCTTTTAAAATTAAAAAAAACTGTAAGTTCGGTGGATGGCGTTGATAAAAATGGGTGTGTCAATCTATTTTTAACCGTATTCAAAAAAACAAAAAATGATGTTCTTAATTTGACCTGTATGTATGTATGTATGTCTGTTTGTCCGCGATTATTTCGTGTTTGGCTGAACCGATTTTGATGCAGTTTTCAGAAAAGTATTTGTTACACTTAGAAGGTTTTAGTATTTTAACCAACTTCAAAAAAAGAAGGTTCTTAGTTTGACTCGTATATGTAGGTATGTGTATCCGCGATTATCTCGCTTTTTGCTGAACCGATTTTGATACGGTTTTCAGAAAAGTATTTGTTACACTTAGGACAATATTTTGGTATTTTAACCGACTTCAAAAAAGGAGGTTCTCTTCTCAGTTTGACCCGTATGCATGGTTATCCGCAATTTTCTCACGTTTGGCTAAACCGATTTTTCTATCTACCAAGATAATATTTATATCTAATGCAGAAGGTAATTACACTAAAAATAAAAAAAATAAAAAATTGTCTTGAAGAACAAAAAAACGGACTTCAAAACCCCATTCTACCTCTAAAAAGCAATAAATAATATTGAAATCACTATACTCCGACCCCTAATTCCAAAGTACCAAAAAATGGCAAAAAATTACGTTTGTTGTATGGGAGCCCCGCTTAAATATTAATTTTATTCCGTTTTTAGTATTTGTTGTTACAGCGGCAACAGAAATACATCATCTGTGAAAATTTCAACTTTCTAGCTATCACGGTTCATGAGATACAGCCTGGTAACACACACACAGACAGACAGACAGACAGACGGATAGCGTAGTCTTAGTAATAGGTCCTGCTTTTACCCTTTGGGTACGGAACCCTAAAAACCAATTAAATCGTGTTCAATTGGATTGTTGTGGTAATTTTTTTTGGCCGTTAGTTTAAATTAATTATTAGTAGTAGTTTAGTTAGTTTAATTATTAGAGTAAAACAAAATGCAACATTTATTAGCTTTATTTAAATAATTGCCAAATATTATGAATATAATGATACACACGTTGTTTTATGTTAATGCCTAATTAATAATAATATTGAAAATATACTATTCCGTAATAAGTATTGGAGATGCTTGGAAATAATGAAAAACAAAGTCACGGGCGGCCGCTAGTAAAAAATAAAATAATAAATCAATATTTTTTTCGGAATTATGAAAAATGATTTGACATACCGGTAAATTGGGTGACTAGCAACATGCGTTGTGTGGTGACTAACATCGTTGACATTTTTGATAGAAAAAAAAATAGGTAAATAAGATCAAAATGACATTAATTTTATAGAAAAGTGTTTTAAGAACAGGCCCAATAAGCTCATTTTCAATTTTTCATATTGAAAATGTACCTAGCTGTATATTATTCACCACCCAAGTTGCTAATCACCCCAGTTTACGGTACCTACTTAAGTGTATGATTGTTTGATAATTTTGAGTATGAATTACAGATAGCAATTTAAAACACAAACGATATGTGTACAGACGCACTATTTCTCTTAATACTAAAATAGCTCACTTAAAAAAACATTATTGAAATTTAAATTCAGTTAACTTCCATTAACATTTAAATAAAACATATACACGTAGCATCATCAGTCATCACAGTATTCATAATATTTGGCTGTTTTAAAAACCTAGTTTAAGCATAAAACCTATAACAGAACACTTTTAATTTTCGATTTAATTTTAATACAATATTTATGTTTAATATTTATATATTTTGGGCTACTTCAATCAGAAATGGATTCGCGGACTGATTTTCTGCGATTTACTGATTAAGACATCTGGCAACCCTGCCACAGACTACGACAATACCCTGCCCCTCGACCCGCGCAAAATGTTTTGTTTGTGTACGTGTTTTCCAAAACAAAAACATTGTTTCTCTACACAAAAATGTTTCGCGAAACAATGTTTTGTGTAGATGTTTTTGTTGATTGTGTAGAGCAAAATATGTGCTATGGAACCGGCCTTACATGGCCGCATGAACCAATTTAAAAAAATCTCATTTTTACTCAGAAAATTGTATGTTCTCGCATTTTAGCAGAAAAGTATTATACAAGCCTTGTACTGGAATTATTGGCGGATCCAGGGGGGGTGTACCTTTGCAATTTTGTCATTGAAAATGACAGTAAAAAAAAAATATTTATTCTTATTGTTTTAATTTTTTATGTAGGTGGCAAGGAGGTTTATATAGGGAGTGAGTACTATACAAAAATTCTCACTATTCGTTTAAAAGAAATTCAACTTTATTGACTTTGTCATAGAGTTGAAATTCTATCGATGACATTGACTGAAGACTCTACTGTGTGAATGAAACAACACTATGTGGAGGTCGGTGTCTCGTTCGCCCAATTGCCATTACTAAACAATAATACCACGATAGTAGGGAAAAAAATGTACGTTACCAATCACGTAGTGTATCAAAGTTAAGGATTCGGAGTGGAATATTGAAAATATATTACTTAAATATTAATTTAGAAAAATATTAATTTAGAATAACACATAGTAATAATAAAATAAAACTGAACTTACTCTTTTGATTTAATTAGATTTCTACAATAATGCTAATCAGCATTATTATAGTTGTATAAATTCAATTGTCAATCCTGGCAACTCCGATCCGATTTTGACTTTGGCGCCGAATTTCAATTTTAGAATTTCAATATTCAGAAAATATTCTTTTACAAAACTAGGGCGACCATAAATACTACACCATTTCAGATTTCATAAAAACGAAATTGTTCTATCAATTGAAATAACTGGAAGTCGCAGGCGAGGAGTAAAGTTAATATTAATAATCAAATTCATGTTTATGCGCCGATTTCGATGAAACTCGGTTTATGGTACTATTTCGACAAGAAAATAATAACGCAGTGTTGAAAATATTAAAAAATCCAAGATGGCGGCCAACTTTTGCGTATGTAGGCCGATTTTGATGAAATTCGGTTTTTGGTACTATTTAGACAAGAACATTACAAAATACTTTTTTAAGTAATAAAATTCAAAATGGCGGCCAACTCTTTTGTTTGTGGGCCGATTTCGATGAAACTCGGTTTTTGGCACTATTTTGATAAGAAAATAACAACGCATTTTTAAAATATTAAAAAATCCAAGATGGCGGCCAACTATTAAGTTTGTAGGCCGATTTTGATGAAATTCGGTTTTTGGTACTATTTAGACAAGAAAATTACAAAGTAAGTTTTTAAGTATATAAAATTCAAATTGGCGGCCAACTTTTTTGTTTGTGGGCCGATTTCGATGAAACTCTGTTTTTGGCACTATTTTGATAAGAAAATAACAACGCATTTTTAAAATATTAAAAAATTCAAGATGGCGGCCAACTTTTTTGTTTATGGGCCGATTTCGATGAAACTCGGTTTTTGGCACTATTTCCACATGAAAACAACAACGCAATGTTGAAAATATAAAAAAGTCTAAGATGGTTGGCAACTTTTTTGTTTGTGGGCGCCGATTTCGATGAAACTCGGGTTTTGGTACTATTTTGACAAGAAAACAGCAACACAATGTTAAAAATATTAAAAATTCAAGGTGGCGGCCAAATGTTTTTCTTGTTCTTCTTTTTTTTCAACCCAGTAATATCAAAATCAACCCGAAAACAAAATTAGTAGCTATTTTGACCTTTTGACATTGTTTACGTTGCATATTACCATTTTTACTATATTTATAAATCAAAACAAAAAAATTTTATAAAAACGCGATAAATAACTTGTTTATAAAAAAAAATAGTTTCTGCTTTTTAGTTAACGAGCTAAACTGAAAATATACCACCTCCTATCAGAGCTCTCGTCAAGAGGAATCAAACGAGCTCAAACTCAATGGGGTTGCATGGTTTTATTACAGAATTCCAGTGGCCTTCTTTCGGCTTCATCATTAGACCCTGGAAACTATTTCCTATCAGAGTACTCGTCAATACGATTCAAACAAACCCAAACTCGATGGGGTTGCATGATTTTATTACAAAGTTCCAATGGCCTTCTTCCGGCTCCTTCATCAGCCCCTTGGATATTATTCCCCAACAGAGTACTTGCCGAGACGATTCTAACGAACCCAAATACGATGGGGTTGTATGGTTTCATCATAGTGTTCCTGTGGCGTTCCTCCGGCTCCATCGTCAGATCAGCTCAATGATACTATAATATTACATTACCTTCTAGTTCTGTGTTCAAAGTTTCAAGTCTCTAGTTCATCGGGAAGTTAGTATAAAATCGTTTGCAAAATTTGTGCTCAAACAAACAAACGAAAACACAAACAAACGAGCAAGCAACCTTTTAAAAACTTGGCAAAAGTATTAATTGTAAATATAGAACTACCTAAGTACCTAAGTTTATATTAAACAGTTTAAAGTAATAAGTATGTCTTCGACCAACCATTCAGTTTGGTCACCCTAATGAAGAAAAGGACACACACATCTACTTGACCTCTCTGTCGGCTCGTTTTGGGGCGAAGAGCTCATCTGGTTTATACCGAAGGGATGTGCTACGTCTATGGTAGGTGGTGTCAGTGTCTCTAATTTTTTTTTTAATAATAAAACGTGTCCCGAGTTGGGTTTCAATCTGACAGACATTTGACGCATTTGACAAGCAAGGTTTCTAGGCGTGCGGCTGGCGCTAAGCTGTGACAGGCATTTTTTAATTTAGCGGGTCTCGCTGTGAAATCTCGCATACATGCTCCAATCACGCAAGCCTTGCTGCGCAAGCTACCCGTCCGCCCGGATGAAACCGCGTATTATAAGATTAGTGAATAAATAAAAACGGCGCAGCGCGAGTAGCGCGACCCCCTTTTTTACTGTAAACAGACAAGATTAGTGGATGAAACTGACAATAAATCGCGCTGCGCGGCCCTTTTTTAGGGTTCCGTACCCAAAGGGTAAAAACGGGACACTATTACTAAGACTCCGCTGTCTGTCTGTCTGTCTATCTGTCACAACACAAGGCTGCATCTAATGAACCGTGACAGCTAGACAGTTGAAATTTTCACAGATGATGTATTTCTGTTGCCGCTATAACAAAAAGTATTAAAAACACAATAAAATAAATTTTTAAGGGGGGCTCCCATACAACAAATGTGATTTTTTTGCCGTTTTTTGCTCGATATAAATAACGACAACAAGTAGACAGTTGAATTTTTCACAGATGATGTATTTCTGTTGCCGCTATAACCAAAAATATTAAAAACATAATAAAATAAACATTTAAGGGGGGCTCCCATACAACGAATGTGATTTTTTGCCGTTTTTTGCTCGATATTAATAACGACAACAGCTAGCTAGACAGTTGAAATTTTCAGAGATGATGTATTTCTATTGCCACTATAACAACAAATATTAAAAACACAGTAAAATAAATATTTAAGGGGGCTCCCATACCACAAACGTAATTTTTTTGACGTTTTTTGTTACGGAACCCTTCGTGCGCGAGTCCGACTCGCACTTGGCCGGTTTTTACTATAGACAAGCAAGAGTACGTAGATGCAACTGACTAAAAATGCCATTGCGCGGTCGTATTTTTTATTGTAGACAAGACAAGATTGGTGGATGATAGTGACTAAAAGTGGCGCTGCGCGGCCATATTTTTTACTATAGGCAGACAAGATTAGTGGATGAAACTGACTAAAACTCGCGCTGCATGGCCGTTTTTTTACTATAGAATTTTTTTAATCTGTTGTTTTGTGCATCCTAGACAGGCATCCTCCCTTATATGGATGATAACCCTAGGCCCGAGGCTTCGAGCCCCCTCCCCCCCGCCCCATTTTGAATCCTACATCCGCCCCTGAATGATAGCTTCCGGTTCTCGGCTGTAATGTGCTATTACTCGAACCACATTAGTGCGTGCTGAAAAAATCAGGGGCTGAAAATAACTAGCACAGAGGAAATAATCACCACGATAACTAGGACGAATTTAAATGACCGATGGATGACTCAGCGGCTAGTCTGTCAGAATGCACCCGAAGTTACGAGACGAGACTGTCCGTGTTTTAGTTTTATGTATTCTGTGGTTGTAGAATAGAACAAGCGTTTGCTATGATAATGTACACTTGGGTACGAAATTCGTGTCGAAAACGTTGAAGCGTCGAGTTTTGTATAGAGAAACGCTTAGAAACGTTTTTGTGCAATTTGATTTGACTTGATTTTGGATTAGTTAGGGTTTTAAATTAACAATAATGCAATGTTATGTTTGTTAAACAGTCACAGGCATCCGATGGACGACTATTTGTTTCATTTATGGTAAGATCACAGTTTTATTTCATCAAATAGAAACATTGTACACTTGGGTACGAATTAACAAATTCGTTACGCTTGATCACGTGACATATGTCAATCCCATACATTGTCATTCTATTCTACTAGCGTTATTGTTAGTAGAATGGCCACTTGAGTAGGCCCCCAGTTTAATATACAAATTAACGTTAAATATACGAATTTTATCAATCTAAATTAAATTTGCTAGATCAATGACTTTGTAGTCGATTTTTCTAAAATTAATTTCTGCTTATCTTGTTACTTCTTTTCAGCTTTTTTTTAAGCTGTGGTTTTTAAGCTCTTTTGGTTAATCTTACCGATCTATGTTTGGAAGATGTCAATGTTTTTGGTTTTACTACATACTTTTTTCATTACTTTTTAGACGATGCCCAAAACTAATTGATACCTAGAGCTAAAGGGAACATATATATTGTTTTGTTAGATTAGAATAAAGTCGACATCCAAAAATTGCAAATTTTGAGTGAACGTGATTGGCAACTTGTCTTTTGACGCGCTTCCTGATTTTTAAATTATTTAGGGGTGGTTAATTTCACAAAGGTTTTTAAGCCTAACTATCGAACTATAATTTACATCCACATTTGATTAAGATATTTTTCCTATATCCACCATAATCCTCAGTGATGTTGAAGGTGCCTCCACAAAAACCTTTTTCCCGTATTCATATTTCGATAAGTTGTTATTGTATGTACATCATCTTTCCGAAATCTTTTTAAAATTAGTCTCACTCGTTTCTACATAAGGTATTATGATTCTGTAGATCTTGTAACTTCTTATTGAATAAAATTATGAACTGTTGTCGATTTCTCATTACGTCAATAGTTATGAATAACATCTTTGAGCAAACGATTCTTGATTGTCTCGTTTCAGTTTCGAAAGATAAGCAGAAATTTGTAAAACCCCACTATATGGACAAATTAGTTTTTTACTTTAAATTACTTTTTTTCCTTCTTCCTTTATTTTTTATGTAACCACCCATTAAAGTTAATCATTTGACGGAACGTTAAAGATATCCATCCATGACTATTAGGATGAAAACTGGGTAAGCCACCCTTATTCCTCTACGATCCAGTCGAGCCTCCACGGTGGATCGAAGAGCATTACGTCCATTTTGGTCGCACTTTAGTTGTTGTTTCTATGTTTGTCTTTGCGTATCAGCGCCATTTGATTATGGTGAAACTATGATGTGGTTCTCCGTACGCCCTCAATATTCCTGGCTCAAAATTAATGTTTGTATGTTTGTCCTATAGGTGATCCCTAGAGTTTTTTATTAATTTATGTCATGACATTGTAACGCATATCAGGGACACCACAGCTAGTTGTTTTTAAAAACGAGCTCAATCATGTACTGGTACTTTCACATGATTCCTTTTTTTGCCACGTAATACTTTAAGAACAAAACCGCTCCCTCTTATCGGTTGCGCCATCACCCCATCTTTGGTTGTCTCCTCGCATTACGTTTACTGTTACTAACTGTATCAGTGCTACAGTTTCGGAGCGAGTTTTTTTTAATTACCCACCGGACGCAGATCGCTGCGGTTTGGGGATCCAACAAAAAAAAAACGATCGAAAGCGACGCTACTGGTTTTTTGTTCGTGTTAGTAAAAGTTATGTGGAGCGTATGGAATAATAAAAAATATATTGAGAACGGTTGTTCGTTGTTTGTATACTTACGTTAGTTTTCGTGACGAGATACTACGTATTTTAAGGCATAGAATATATAATTCAAACATACCATTTGAACCGTTCTGTTTAAGTTGCATTTTCAGTTAGATCTTTAGTTTATCATTGAAACTAAGTCCGATTACCCCTTAAATTCATTGAGTCATAATAATTATTGATCATATTATCAAAGTAACTCTTTTAGTTCATATAACCGCAGTCGCAACTGTTTACCTATCCTTGGTACTTAATTCTAATTAGTACAACACTGAATGTGAAACTTGGGACCTGAAAAGTATTAAGAATAGTTTGTCAACCTTATCTTACCTAATATACAATGTTTGTACATAAAAGATTACCTCCTTCTATTCTACGAGGAGAGCGCCGGTACTGTAGCACACCTCCACCCGCGGAACACCGCAGTAGGTTCCGCCATGAGTTGGACAAGCGAAACAAAATGCGAACAGCCAGTTCTACATGCAAAGATTTTCCACGTGCGTTTCCGCCCGATCGGCTCCGACCGTTGACACAAGCGAAAGTAATGACTCGAAACCGCTACGTAGATGTGATTCTCATAATATCGTCGTCGGTAAACGACAATTCATAGCGTAACGACGGAACTACCGCGGTTTCTCTGGTATGTCTTCGCGGCGGGGGTGTGCTACAGGCATAAGATACAGACTTTTCATTCAGCAGGCCTATTACATAAATAGAATCGCGATATTGAACCTCGTGAGTTAATAGTGCCACGGAGTGGGGCGAACATCGTCCGCTTGTCGCGTTTGTTTCTGCTGGCACGTCTCTCAAACTTGTTTTAGTTGTTAACATAAAGATTGTGGATTGCAAATGAATAGAAAATCTTATCTACATAAAAACCCTATAAAAATTCCAGGTGCAAGATGTCGCAGAACTACAGGACGTACCCGACAACGACGCGGGACGCAAACAACAACACCCTGTATCACGGCGGGGCGGTGCAGGCGTACGGCGGGCGGTCGTACTCCCCGCCCACCGTTACTACCACTGGGAATTATCAGGTAAATTAAACAACATTCATATTTTATTTATTTATTTATCCAAAACGGAATATGGCCTTCACCTCACCTGATGCTAAGTGACGATAAGGCCGAAAGTGCACTACATCCGGAACCCTCACCACTGAGGAACTGGTTGTCCATCAGCCATTTTTGATGTCCCCACTGCTGGGGCACAGGCCTTCCTTATGGGTGGATAAGGAGGACGGGCCATAACCCACCACGCGGGCCCAATGCGGATTGGTGGGTATTAACGACTGCAAATGCAGCCGGGACCAACGGCTTAACGTGCCTTCCGAAGCACGGAGGAGTTCGCGATGGTAAATATTTGGTCACCCATCCCATGACCGACCCTTGCGAACGTTGCTTAACTTACGCAATCGCTGGGCCAGGTGCTAAACCACTGCGCCACCGAGCTCCTCCGAGGAACTGGTTATCTTACCTTTAACTGCCGGAATATAAAAAAAAATGTTGTTATGACGTCTGATGTGTGTGAGATTGTGGTAGCTAGCCATGCGGACTTGAAATAAGCACCACAAACTGATTAGAAATTGTACCTACCCCAACACAAAAATCAGACGCTTAGATAAGATACCTTGATGCAGTGTTAGACCATACCCTTAGCCAAAGCACAGAATAACTAATTGTACAAGTGCCAAAGTAACATCAGCGATCTTTAGAGGCCCTGCAAACTACCGATTTTCTATCGGCCGATAGCTTGGTCGAGCCTTTAATCATTTTGAAGAAGTATGCAAGTGCGCACATTACAACGATTTGGTATCGGCCGATTCTTCATATTAAAAAAGGTCCGACTAAACTATCGACCAATAGAAAGTCTATAGTTTGCGGGGCCTCTTATAAGCCCTCTGCCAGGCCGGAGTGGAGATTATGGATACATTCTCTCGTCCTACAGCGCATATAGGGATGTATGCTAATGTAGTACGACTTAATTGTTGGTTAACTAACCACTAATTAAATAAAACTCCGGCATAACATTTGTTCATTGATGCGAGAATCCTGACAGACGCAATATTCATTATCATCCTTAAGAAATACATCATTACAAAATCAAACTAGCAATTCCAAATAATTGAATAGAATTCACTATAAATATACATAACTTTGAAGGCAGTATTGAATTATCCTTTATGATTTAATTTCTATTTGTACTAATATTATTAATGCTCTAGCCATACAGCAATTATTTCACTAGTTTTAACTTTAATCAAACTTCTCGATCACACAAAACGGGACCAAAAATCGATCAACATCGCCATGGGAAACAAAATTCCATGCGGTCAAAGTTGTGAGCGAAATTTTGCCATGTAAAGTCGATTTAATTTAAAACTCATAAAAAATATTCAAAAGTAGCAATTTTTAAATTCGCTGATTCACCTGCTTTTAACAAAAGTTGACATGCGAACAAACGTAAACAAACAACGCAGTAGCACTTTGTTCAATCACCTATTTGCATCTGAAACGCGCAAACAACATTAAAATTATTATACAGTTTCTGAAAAAAATTGTTTTCCTTTAAAAATTGGTAAAGGCTAGATATTAGTTCGCTAGTAAAGGTTGTCTGACTGAACACAGAAATAAAGATTGTAAAGTTTTTAATTCTACAGGGTTATTTGTAAAACACTAACAACCTAGTAAACAACAATGTGTGTTCTACGACTTTACCGAAAAAGACAAAAAAAATCTACTTCCATACAAAACTCGATCAGCTATTTGAACGTTTGTATGGAAAGTAGTTATTTTTGCCTTTTTCGGAAAAGTCGTAGAATAAAAATTGTTGGTTATGATGTTAGTTATCTATTTCTGCCAGGTTGTTGGTGTTTTACAAATAACCCTGTATTAATAGGTATAATACATATTAAAATAATAGACTAGATAAAATCAACCCGTCACCACTGACGTATCTTCTCAGACGGGACTCAAACCCTTTAAGAATCCGGACACAGAATACTTAATAGTAATAGTATCCAGCCCAATGATGTAACGAAATAATGTTGATAAAAATATTTAATACGCGGTAAGGGTTAGAGTATAATGGTAAACAAAAACAATAAGTACATATTTTAGTTTTGCCATGCCACAGTACACATAATATTGGTTTTGCAGAGAACTGAAGCAACAGACATAACTCTTTATGAGCCATGAGATATTAAGTCTACTCTACTTCTTTCATTTTTCCTCTCGACCCTCAAATCGCCACATTTGAATAATCTCCAGAACAATTCAGAAGATTTATAGTTTTCCGATATGACTATATCGATAACTAATAAATATTAAAAGGATCCAATTATGGAGTATGTAACGAGAAGATTAACATGTAAATTGAGTTGGGCCATGTTGGTCTTGTAAGTAATTTCTAATGTTGAATATACATTGAGCTCAGATTAAATTACTGTAGGCGAAACAAATCTAATTTAAGTTCTAAGCTTTAACCTGTTGTGCGGAGGTACAACTTTATAATTTATTTGCACAAAACCTGAAAACTATCAATTGGTAGAAAATTATAAATATTTTTTTGGTAGAATCAACCCTGAACTCACGACAGAATTTTTAGACCCCTGAACTCACGACAGAAAATAGTCTGGTTTATACTTTTTTTGCTATTTGAGGGTTACCCCAATACAAAAAGTTGTTCAAAATGATGAGCTCTACATTTTTTCAGATTTCCTGTAAATAAAAAGATAAGTAATATTTGTTACACAGAAACACTGATTTGAAAATGTTTTTCATCGAAATACGAATATGTGTCACAGATTTCTATTTCTGAAACCTATTTCGAGCACTATGCAGTCCCTCACAAATGTAGTAACCCATGTGTAGCTTATAATTACCACTTCCTACACTTAAGTCATTTTATTTGTGATGAGAAAATAAACAAACATTTTGTTATAATTTGTTGCCTTTAAATTTTTGCCCCAGAAAGTGCAAATCTTAATTGTTTTGAACGATAATTCGGGCAGGTATGATCGCCGCGTCGTCGCGTCGCTTTTGGTTTGGTAGCGTAAGACAATAATTATAAAATGTGGATCGGTCGCCCGGACGTGTGTTAAGGCTCCGATTCTGGGTTAACTTTGTGGTAAAGAAATTGTATTTTTATCAACTTTTTTTTATACCTTTTATACAACATGTTACAAAAAACTCCTAAAGCCTAATATGGTAGATAGGTAACAATGCATAGAACTCCGGAAAATTATTGTTAACCCTGCAAACCAATACTTTTTTGAGAAAACTGCATAGTGTCAACCCTATACCTAATTGTGTTTTGATTTTGCCCATTGATTGATTATCGAAAACTATAGTATATTTGCGACTAGGGTTGTCACTTTGCAGTTTTCCATACAAATAAAAAACAAAACTTATTGGTTTATTATGAAACATTCTGTATAAAGCACTTTTTGTAATAGCACCAACACGTCCTGGGGAGTAAGATTTATGGCGGCTAACGTGTAACGTCCTAGTTAGACCTTTATTACCCGACGACCGGAAAATGGTCAGATTTTCTGATGAAAACGGCCCAACACGGCGATTTCCAACGCTCCTGCCACGAGTGGAGATTGGCAACATTTTCCACTTAACTCGTTTAAAATGAATATCACCCATTATTAGTTCATTTTTTGATTCACTTAAAATAAATATCAATCGTCTATAGACTTCAATGACCGACCGCCAATCATCAAAACCCTACTATGCTTTTAAAAAGTACAAAACCACATCCACATTTTAAATTAATTGCCAATAAGAACTACAATTTTTCAAAGTCAGGAAAATCCGAGAACTGAAAGCTCCGCGACTTGAAATTCTAGAACAAAGAGATTTACAAGCAGAATAAATAGTCTAAAGCTGTTCTTTAAGCCTAAGCATTTTGCTTCAAATTTTATCGTACGTGCCTCTAGAGAGTGGAACTCCTTGCCTGAGTCTGTGTTTCCCAATAGGTACAATCTGAGGGCCTTCAAGTCGCGAGTGAATAGGTATCTTCTAGGCAAGCGCGTTCCATCGTAGATCGCATCATCGCTTACCGTCAGGCGTGATAGCGGGCAAGCGCTTGCTTATCTATATATCTATCATAAATAAAACTGGTCAAGAGCGAGTCGGACTCGCGCACCGAGGGTTCCGTACCATCATAATTGCATTGCAGAGTAGAATAATAAAATTAGTATTGCAGTTTTAGGTCAGCGCCATCTCTCGACCGATAGTGGAACTAATATTAACTTTTTTTTTTGGAAATTTGATAATTTCTAAAAAAGTGTGCTATATTGAGACATCGTTTTATTTTTCCTGTAATCTTTATATAAACTGCTATCACATAGAATTATTTCAGATTTTTCTCTTTGCAAACTTCGGAGATAGGGGGGGAACGGTATTTTTTTTTTACATTTTTCATTATAAATCGAAAACTATGCGGCATAAAACAAAAAAAAATGATTGAAAACGTCGCTCTTTCATAATATGACACCCCACATGCCCTAGTAGCTCCTCTTAAAATTTTTAAGACCCCTTTTCAGTCTCTGTTGTAAAAAAGATATTTATTTTTTCATTTATTTGTTATTTGCAAAATAGTTGGGCAAATGTCATCTTAAACTATTCCAAATTTCAAGTTTATACCATTAGTAGTTCTCGAGATATCCAGCTGTGACAGACAGACAGACTGAGTCACACCATAAGGGTTCCTTTTTTACCATTTTGGTACGGAGCCTGAAACGGAAAACACAAAATGGCACTGCCCCTTAAAGTCCTTTCTCCACCATAAACGATAATGGCGAACCTAATTGGGGAGGTTCTCGTTAATTTCAACAGCCGCGGCGACCAATTCACCGAATATGTGCGCTGTTAACCAACGACAGAATGTAGCAGTTGCGCAATTGAGCGATTTTTGCTCGCCGACAATTTTTGTTCCCATTACAGTACGCGTTACTTTCAAAAGTTATCTTTATTGGCAGTTTGGCTTGAATTATCTTTGGAAATTTTATCGCATGAATATTTGGTAACAGAATTACAAAACTTATATCAGTCATATTACTATGGAACAAAGTAACATTTTATTATAATTTTATTCATAGTACCTCATCCCCACGACACCCACTGCTGGGTATAGGCCTCCCCTAAGGATCTCCACGACGATCGGTCCTGCGCTGCCTGCATCCAGCGGCTTCCCGCGACCGCGCACCAGATCGTCGGTCCACCTTGTCGGGGCATTGGCGGATCCAGGGGGGGGGCCAAGGGGGCCATGGCCCCCCCCACGAGGCCGATTACCTTTGCGGATAACATATTGAACTTGCATTGAAAAAAAATTTTTTTAATCTTATTGTTTTATGTAGGTAGTGTCAGTGCCTCTATATTTATTTTTTTTAATCATAAAACGTGGCCCGAGTAGGGTTACCATCTGACAGACATTTGGCGCATTTGACAAGCATTTTACGGTTTCAAGGCTTGCGGCTAGAGCAAAGCAGAGACAGGCATTTTTTTGTAGTGAGTATCGCTGTGAAATCTTGCGTACATGCTCCAATCACGCAAGCCTTGCTACGCAAGCTACCCGTCTGCCCGGATGAAACCACATATTACAAGATTAGTGGACATAAAAATGGCGCAGCACGGGCCCCGTTTTCCTTACTAATATTATAAATGCGAAAGTCCGTTTGTTTGTTTGTTTGTTTGTTACGCCTTCACGTCTTAACTACTGAACCGATCATCATGAAATTTTGCGTACACGTTGTCAGGGGTACAGAGAAGGACATAGGGTACCTTTCATCCCGAAAAAAATATTGTTCCCGAGGGATAGCAAAAAACCTTTCCACGCAGACGAAGTCGCGGGCGGCCGCTAGTTTACTATAAACAGACAAGATTAATTGATGAAACTAACTAAAAATCGGCAATATTTTTTAGTAAAGACAGCCAAAAGTACAAGATTTACGGATGAAACTGACTAAAAATGGTACTACGCGACCGTTTTTTACTAAAGACAGACAAGATTAGTGGATGAAACTGACTAAACTGGGTCTAAACATCATATTTTAAAATTCGATTCTCAACAGCTACTGATCGAAATAAATGGGGAGGCCATTTCGCGAGCTCATGAGGCACGTAATCTGGGTTTGACGATGGACGCGGAATTGAAGTTTGAATCTCATGTGAAGGAGGTTACGCGAAACTGCTTTTACCGCTTAAAAATATTGTACCGTATACGTAATTACTTGAGCACTGAGCTTCGTCGTAAGCTAGTAGAATCTCTTATTTTATCCAAATTTAATTATGCAGATTCAGTATATGGTCCAAGACTATTGGCTAGGTCAAAATCACTTATACAACGAGTTCAAAATGCATGTGCAAAATTTTGTTACAGCATTCCGCCAAGGAGTCATGTGACACCATACATTAATAGAGCAAAGTCATTGAACATGGCTTCTCGACGTTACGTTCATTTTTCCACTCTTCTTTTTGGTATAATCAAGACTCGCAAACCCCCATATTTATTTCAAAAACTTATTTGGTCCTCTCGTGCTCGTTTGGGTCGTCTTCTATTTCAGGCGCATAGAACTGCTGCATTCAAAGGCAGTTTCAAATATGCCGCTGTTAGGATATGGAATAATATCCCGCCTCCTATTCGTAACTCGATGTCTGTTATTGGCTTCCGGTCCAAAATTAAAGAATATGTTTTAGAGTGCCAAATTGAGGGTAGAGATAGCCACCTGATCTAAAAGCTAAGTCTTTGGTTTAAGTAGGTGTTGTAGGTAATATAATATATATTTTATTTTTAAAATTTTGTTAAGTTCACCCAGCAGTCCATTGTTATTATTATGAAGGTACTGAACCCAAGATACATATCGTAGGGCTGGGTGGACAGGACAAGCTAATAATGTTCACTACACGTTTTTTCCATAATATTTATACAACAACAAAACAACAATTTATTCTGTATCACATGCAAGTAGTAGGTCCAGTTCAGCTCACCCAGCAGTCCATTGTTATTACTATGTAGATACTGAACCCTAGATGTAAATCGTAGGGCTGGGTGAACAGGACAATGTTTATCATGTTTACTACACGTTTAATCCATAGTATTTATACAAAAACAATACAACAATTTGTTCAGTATCATAAATAGGTACTAAGACCATAAACAGCAAAACTGGCATATTGTTACAGCCGACTTTTTTTATTTTTTCTTTATTTTTTCTTTACATATATTCTATATTTTTAATATATTTATCGGTCCAGCTGAAAACCAGCGCTGTGGAATAAACTCCACAGCACAAGCTGAGTCTGGTCAGCCCTTTCGGTCGGATAATATATGCTAAAGATCTACTATACTATACACAAGCAAGAGTATAAAATCTGTTCATCCTTACTTGTCGTATTTAGTAAACAGTTTTTGACAGTTGTCATACGTCTTTTAAACTTAAATCATTATTTAAAAATATGTTAGTAAGTTTATGAAATTATTGTTAATTTATTAACAATTTATTTAGTAATCTATGTGTGGAAAATCATTTATTTTATTTTATAAATGATTATTTCTATAAAGAGTTGGGTGAAGATTGTTTACCATATAAGACAAGTAAGGGTGGACAGACTTTAAGTATAACAGTGTAACTGACTACAAATGGTGCTGCGCGGTCGTTTTTTAACTAAAGACAGACAAGATTGGTGGATGATACTGACTAAAAGTGGCGCTGCGCGGCTGTATCTTTTATTATAGACAGACAAGATTAATGGATGAAACTGACTAAAAATCGCGCTGCGCGGCCGCTTTTTTTACTATATGCAGGCAAGAGTACAAGATTAGTGGATAAAACTGACTAAAAATCGCGCTACGCGGCCGTTTGTTTAACTATAGACAAACATTTTTCTGAAAAATCAGGCGTTTTGTGCATCCTAAGGCATCCTACCGTACATAGATATCTATGTAAGGTAACCCTAGACCCGAGGCTCCGAGGGCCCCCCCCAAACTTGAATCCTGGATCCGCCCCTGTGTCGGGGGCCTACCCACGGAGCGTTGTCCGGTGCGCGGTCGCCATTCCAGAACCTTTCCGCCCCAACGGCCATCAGTTCTTCTCGCTATGTGTCCTGCCCATTGCCACTTCAGCTAAGCAATCCTTCGAGCGATGTCGGTTACTTTAGTTCTCCTGCGGATCTCCTCGTTTCATTCTCCTCATAGTAGTACCTACTAAGACGAAAAATTATATAGATACTTACTTAAACATTATACATGCATATTGAATTCAGGGCTATTTGTAAAACACCAACATCCTCGCAGGAGATAATTACTAACATCATAAACAACAACGTTTGTTCTACTACTGTCCGAAAAGGACAAAAAAATATCGACTTTTCATTAAAACTCGATCAGCTGTTCGGACGCGTAGTGAAAGTTTATTTCTTTCTTTTTTCGAAAAACATTGTTGTTTATGATGTTAGTAATACTCCTGCGAGGTTGTTGGTGTTTTACAAATAACCCTGTATAAGATTTCGTCGTAGTACTATGAAGAAAACTATTTTCAACACACTTGCTCGTAAAGTGAGCCCTAATACATCGCTTTTAGGGCCATAAACCACTAGGTTGTTATCTACTATTTCCATGGTTGTTATAGAATTATCCCTACAAAGTTAAATTAGTACCCTACTGCAAGTTCTATGCGATAAAACAGAGCATTCCGAATTTAACCGGGTAATACAGTTATTTGTTTAATAACAACAAAGAGGTTTTATACCGCTGATAATTCATATTCAGTTTTGAAATAAATAAATGTGTAAGTCCTTAATTAAGTCGAACGAATATTTATTATTATCAAATTATTCATAATTCACAATATTTTGCTATAAAATGCAAAAATATTTGCATTTTATCAATTAAAATTATAATTTTGACGTAGGCTGTATGCTCCCTTACCCCTTTGTTCGCAAAATATTCTTGCATTGGGCGTGTTAAAAAAACAAAAAAAAAACCTACGAGCCTTTTCCCATAATTGACATACACATTTTGTTTTTGTCGTATTTGGTGCTGTGTGGTAAATTACTTTGTATTTTTTTTTTGTTTGTAATATTAATATACAATCAGTCGCCAGACTATAAGTAATTGTGTTGGGAGCTATTCACGTTAAAGAGTGAAGAAAGCCAATGCTTCAGCCTCTCTTAGTCATCAAACACATTTCTTCGTTTTAGTCTTTTGACATCACTTGCATTCATCTCCACCAGTGCCTTAGCAAGAGGATTCGGGTGAGCGCAAAGGCGATCCCTGTGTTTATTATTATATTTGGTTATCTCTCCGCTGACCGTCGGTATCTCCAAATATTCGTGAATTTCAGTATTCCTGGTGTACCATGTGGCACCACTGCTAGTTCGAAGGATGTTGTTTTGAGCTCTTTGAAGGCACTGGATGTTTGATTTAGCGGCAGTAGCCCACAGCTGAATACCATAAAGCCATATAGGCTTTAGAATTGCACAGTAGACCATTATTTTATTATTCAGAGATAGGGTGGATTGTCGTCCTAGGAGCCAAAGGAGATTCCTGAATCTATGATTTAATTCGTCGCGCTTGTGCTTTATATGGTCTTTCCAGGTCATGCGCCGGTCAAGGTGGAAACCCAGGTATTTAACGCAAGAGGTTTGCGGCAGTTTATCAGTCCCAAGGTTAACCGATGGGCAGTCACCTTTTCTTAGTGCAAAAGTAATGTGGTGAGATTTGGTAGCACTCGCTTTGATCCGCCCTTTCTTCAGCCATGCAGTGGTGTCATCTAATTGCTTCTAGAGTTGTGCACTTGCTAAGTCAGGGTCAGAACTACACGAGAGGAAGGCAGCATCGTCCGCAAACGTAGCAACAGTTACCTTTGGAGATTGTGGTAGGTCAGATGTGAAGATGTTATAGAGTATCGGGCCAAGTACCGATCCTTGCGGGACACCAGCACGGACGTTGTAAAATGCAGACATTCCCTCTCTATACATTACTTGAAATATTCTGTCTTCAAGGTAGGACTTGATTATGGGATATACCGAGTGAGGTAGTAGATTTTTAATCTTGCTCAATAGTCCCTTGTGCCAAACGCGATCAAAAGCCTGTTGGACATCGATGAAGACAGCTGAGCAGTATTCCTTTTTTTCTAGGCCCTGTCTAATTGTTTGATAGACTCGATGAACTTGCTGAACGGTGGAGTGTTGTTCACGGAACCCGAATTGGTGTTGTGGGATCAAGTTACTCTCTTCTAAGCAGTTTTTTAGTCTTTTAAGGAGAATTTTTTCCCATAATTTGGACAGCACAGGTGTAAGGCTGATAGGTCGATATGAAGCGCATTCAGTTGGTGGTTTTCCTGGCTTATGGATCATTATTATTTGTGATATCTTCCAAGCAGTCGGGAAATGACCTATTCTCATTGTGGCATTAAATAATGAAGTTAGGAAGACTAAGCACTTTCTGGGAATTTCTTTCAGTACTTTCGCGGAGATGTAGTCGTAACCAGGTGATTTGTTATTTGGCATTTTAGTTATTTCCGCGAAAACTTCTCTTGGTGATGTTGGCTTAAGGGGGAGACATAGTTGAAAGTCTTGATCCAGTACAGCATCAATCTCCAAGTCATCATGGTCTGAAAATTCATTTGGCTGAAAGACGGAATTCAAATGTTTTGCAAAAGCTTCTGCTTTTTCTGTATCTGTACGTGCCCATGTTAATCCGGTTTGAATTGGAGGATATGACTCCTGGGGCTTATTGATATTCCGTGTAGCTTTCCATAAAGAGTATTCGCCTTTGCCCGAAGCTGTTATGTGTTCCAGTTTAGCTTGGAGAGACTGGTCTGCTGAGTCTTCCAGTAACTTTTTTAACTCCTTGATAGCCTTGTTGAAACAAGTTTTGTCAGAGGAAAGGCGGGACTGATGCCAAACTCTTCTTAATCGTCTTTTTTCTTGAATTTTGTCTTTGATGACGGCTGGTAGGCAGTTTGGTTTCGTGCCATGGTCAAGTATAGGCGTGCTTTTCCAAGCGGCAATTTGGATCTGGTTGGTTATGTATGTACATGCCTCATCTATATCTGCCGCAGTTTTCATAGGAAGCCTAAGGTCAAGATTGCTCTCAAGGTAGTCGCGAAATGTATCCCAGTCAGTCCTGTGATTATAAAGACTTCTCACGTTACGTTCTCTAGTAATAATCGTAGAGCTTAGAGTGAAGATGGCGGGTGTATGGTCGGACGAGCCGTCTAAGTTAGATTCGATTGCGGTGTAGAGATGGGAAATATTCTTTGTGATGAAGAAGTCCAGTAAGTCAGGTTTTTTTCGGGGATCAGATGGCCAGTATGTTGGTTCTCCTGTAGATATTGGGTGAAGATGTTCATTGTCAATGCTCTGTTTTAGTTCACGACCCCTCGTCAATGTAACTCGCGAGGCCCAAAACTTATGTTTGGCGTTCCAATCGCCGCCTGCTATGAAGCGTTGCCCAAGTGTGTTGAAATAATGAGTAAACATTTGTTCACTTATTTTGTGTTTATGTGGGCAGTACACAGCTGACACAACTATTGTACCAGCTCGCTCTGTCAGTTCGACTGTGGTAGCTTGGATATGTTCCGTTACATATGGCTCAAGTAGATGATGTTTGAGATTGTTTCTGATCACCACAGCTGTTCCAGCGTGAGCCGTACCATCAGGGTGTGGAGTAACATAGGTATAGTAATTTCTAATATTTATGGACGTGTTCGAAGTGGCGTGTGACTCTGAGATAAGGACGACATCGAGTCTGTTGTTCACTATAAAAGTCTCAAGCTCAAGTGTGTTAGGTGCAAGTCCATTGATGTTCCACGTGGCTTTACGTAGAGAAGTCATGGTGACAGTTTGGCTATCAGGGTAGTGATAAGTCCCACGAGGGAACTTATTTGTTGAATTAGTATATCCATTTTCTCGCTTTGTTTTAAAATAATGAGCTCAACAGTATTGCTGATTGATCGTTCTTCAGTGGAGTTTTTAACTATGTCTGCGTAAGATTTCGAGCTTAATGCAGGCTGACCAGGGAACGTAGTCTTTGAAATATTTGGGGTAATGGTGTCAATCGTTAGGTGCTGCTCAGGTGGGTTTGTTGTAGCTGTGTTTATGTCTGTAGTCTTTTTCAGTGCATTACTATGGTTGGGCGTTTTACGTCTCGCTTGTATTTGTTGGTACACTTCGCACCCCTTGTAGTTTGCAGGGTGGGCCTGGGAGCATAAGGCACACCTTGCAGGTGAATTCCTGTCCTTTTTTGGGCAGTCAGAAGTTTTGTGTCCATCACCGCACTTGATACAACTGAACGGTCTCATACAATTGTTCTTGGAGTGTCCATACTGTTGGCAACGATGGCATTGAACAATTGTATTTGTTTTGCGAGGATCTTCTATTTTAACGGACTGGTTGTAGATGTACTTAATGTTTTTAACATTTTTATTATGAATGCTGGGTTCAATATTAATGAAGAAAGTTGATGTTGGCGCTTTTTCTGGACCGTAACGAGCATTTATTATCTCTCCCCTTACTTTATTTCCAGTTGCTTCGATTTCCTCAATAATAGCACTGTGAGGAGTAGTATGATGAAGATTCTTGATGACGAATCTATAGCATTTAGTATCCTTCCTTGTAAAGGTATGTCCTATGAGACCGTTCTCCCTTATTAGGGTGATGATCTTTTTGTACTCTTCAGCAGAATGGACGAGAATGCGCATCAAGTTTTTATTCACAATTTTTAGGACAAAGTTGCCTTTACTGCTTACTGTTTCAATTAAGTTTTTTAATTTATTTATATCCTCTATTCCATATAAAATAATTGGAGGAGGCTTGTTTGTTGAAGGAGCTACAGGTAAGTTTTCATTGGAGTCCAAAGGTAAATCTTGAAACCTATTTGAGGTAGGAGTGGTATTACTTTGAGGTGGTGTTTCAGCTCGTTTCCTCTTTTTTGATGAAGGGATACGTTGCCAATCAGGTGGTGTTGGTTGCGGCATGACAGCTGTGGCTTGCGGTGCGATGTTAGTTGTTAATTCCTGAGTTTTAGGTATATCACTCAAGGAAGAAGCGCGAGTTCGGTTAAAAAGACCTGGATGAAACACTTGTTGAGCGAGCACTTTTTGAGAACCTTGAGTTGGTTGTTTGGGGCTTTCACTGCCAACGGGGTTGTTTTTGCCAATAGCATTTTGTTTGGCCTGAAGTTGGTAACTCATTTGCAAATTTGCCCAAATTTGGTAGAGTTTTTAATTGTGCTGGCAACATTTTTTATTATGAAAGCTGCTGTCAAGGTGTCAAGTGACAGTCAGCTAATCTAGTCTGTGGCGACTGACTTGTAAAAAGAATTATTTTTGTGGGTACTTTTAAATATTTTAAACAGTCTAATGTCAATTGTTCAATATTTTACACTTATTTTCACTGTTCTATCAATGTTTATGCGGATATAACACTATCACATATTTCACAGAGGATTCTTAGCACTTTGGTAACATTTTTATATTACAATGTACACTTTTGCACTAGAAAATCAATTATCGCTGAGAGCGCGAATTTGCCGTGACAAATGATTTGACAACTCTCTACTTTGTATTTTCCTCGCAAATGTGTTGAAAAACGTCGTATGAAACTCGTTAGCTTTTGCTCATTGCACACTTGGCTGAGTTACGGCCTCGCCTGCGGCTCGGGCTGCAACCCGCAGCCTTGTGTGCAATAAGCAACTTAAGCTAACTTGTCTCTTAATGTAGTATAATAAGATTTTGATAATAGATTTCTACACAGTAAATTATATTACACTTCTGTGATAAAATTAAGAAAACAACAATAACTTAAAGCTATCAAAATACCTAGGTATTCGTAAATATTTTCACAGTGTTGTTGACTCATGGAACAAAACATAAATTAACAATTTCCTTTAAATAATACGTTTTAATTAAACTCGAGTTCAATCCTTTGAGTCTAAATTGTTATTTTTATGTTACCTTTTCACTGAATTAAATTATACAGCCTTTCGGCCAATAATATTAATAGCCATCACTACCTACGTAGTCTACCTACTATTATAACATAATAAATAATAGTAAGTAACCTACTATACAGGTGTCCCAAAACTTTGCCACACGGAGGGAAAGTACCTTAAATATTGAAAATATGAAATTTTACTGAAAGAAGACTTCATTTTGTTTTAAAAAATAATTGCAACTGCGTTCAAAGATTTTTGAAGAATCGCCTGCCTTAACTAGAAATCGAACCAAGCAAAAACGAAAAAAAAAATTTTTACGACGTTAGGGTTACTCATTAGCATTATTTTTTCTCAAGTGACACAGCATCTTAAACAAAATAAAGACCATAAATTTAACATTTAAATTTTGTTTCTTACGGATTGTATGCATTGTATCAATTTGTATCGAATCGTATGCGATATTTTAAAAAATCTTTAAATGCAGTTTTTTTGAAAACAAAATGAAGTCTTCTTGCAGTAAAATTTTCTATCTTCAATATTTAAGTTACGTTTCCTCCGTGTGGCAAAGTTTTAGTTTGGGGACACCCTGTATATGTGTGATTGATCTATTTCATTAATTTATCGAGTATAGAGTTTTTAATTGTTACATAACAAATATAAATAAGTAATTCTGATGACGCCATACCTACTTGATCATTTCTCAAATAAGGCTCTCTTGAATAAATGGACCTAATAATTGTTTATTAGGCTGTTTAGCTTCGGTCACAGTCTAAATGGCGGTGTTAAGATTTTTAATGTTTTTTATGGGTATACGATCAAAATAGTTTGTGTCAAAATAGCGTGTTTCATTTGATGTCAAACCACGTGTATGTTTGATTTGAGTCAAACACTGACGTCCATCATACAATACTTGTATAATGGACGTCAGTGGAGTCAAACCACGTATATGTTTGATATGAGTCAAATCAAACCATTTGACCGTCGTGTGGGGGCCAACTTACAACTTATCTATCGTGGACAGAATGTGACCCAATATAGAATAAAAGCATATTTTTGACCCCAAAAACAAATAGCTCAGTGGCTCAATTTATTTTTTAAAATTCTCAAGCTCCCAACATAACTGGTATTTATTTTGGGATTTGGTGTATTCTGTTCTGTGCTTTAGGGTAACTTACTTTTATCATGACTGGTTGACAAGGTTTTATCCGTGTGTTCCAGAAAAAATAGTTTTATGAAGAAAAATTCCATTAGGTACATTTTCTTTAGAACAATGTAGCGAAAGGACAAGCTAGTATCTGCTCGGCATCTCCCGAGATAAGGACATGATTTATATTCCTGCTTGAAAAACAATTTTCTTTTCCCACAATGGAGTCCTGAACTGAATTTCAACTTTCTTTAGGCTCTCTTTTTACTTTGCTACCTTGGCATCATTAAAATATGGTGTCTCGGGCTTAGGAAAATTTATTTAAGTTATCGCACTTCGGACTTTTAAGAGTGATGTGACGTTGTTAAACCTAAGTCCGGGGTGGGTGTTTGGATCAGCAAAATTTTTATTTCACGCCTTTTAACGTAAAAACTAAACCAACCTTTTTTTTAAGTTTATACACCTTGAAATTTTAACCATTTGTTTCCCGCAGAGGGGTGGTTCCACTCATGATTACAAGCAACTTTTACTATGGGGCCAACTCTCCTGCTCGCAAAAAAAAATCTGCTGTTCCATACAAAAATGCAGTACCTACTCGACCTTAATGTATAGCACAGCAGATTTTTTTTGCGAGCAGGAGAGTTGGCCCCATAGTAAAAGTTGCTTGTAATCATGAGTGGAACCACCCCTCTGCGGGAAACAAATGATTAAAATTTCAGGGTGTATAATATAAACTTAAAAAAAGGTTGGTTTAGTTTTTACGTTAAAAGGCGTGAAATAAAAAAATCTGTTGATCCAAACACCCACCCCGGACTTAGATTTAACAACGTCACATCACTCTTAAAAGTCCGAAGTGCGATAACTTAAATAAATGTTCGGGAACCAAATGATTAAAACTTCAGCGTGTATAATATTGATAGGCATATCAGAACATCCTATCTATTGTGTAATTTTAAAATCTATCGCAATAGCTTTCAGGCGTCAATACATTGATGCTTCTTTCTGATACAAATAAAAACTTACCAAAGAAATGCAGCAATGTGTCACATCCATCTGTCAAATGAAAGCGATTGCAATAGATTTTGAAATTAGACAATTAAACCCCAGGTTCGACTATTTTAAGCTATATTTTGTTAATAGAACAAAAAAAAAAGATTATTATTATATAAAATTTCTGAAACTCAATAAAAATTAGTGGTCTTTATTATAAACTTACTTAAACCTACTTCTAAAAGAAAAGCTAGGATAAAACCTTGTATCAACTTCGCATAAGCCACATAGTAAAAAGGCTATATTATTTACATCAACCGATTTAGACTAGACATTCATAAATTCAAGCGATTTATCAACCATGCTCTAATTGATAGGGCTGCCAAAATACCAAAACCAATATTACTAAAATATAATAAACAGACTCTGACCAAGGTACCCACGGTAAATAAGGACATTAGATAATAAACGCTTAGGGTTGTCAACTCTAAAAGTTTCGACGTTGACTTTCTGACTCACATGCAGTTTTTTTACATTTTAATATTTATTTTTCATTTTATACTTAGAGACATGATATCGAGCATACTGAAAACGCCTGAAATTTATTATTCCATTAGTTGTTGCATAAAAAGGAACCTTTCAAAATGTAGTTAGCAAACAAAGCTATAAACGGTGAGCTTTTAACTAAACAAAATTCAAGGGAAGAGCTTTTCTAATGAAATAAAGGTTATGAAGGACTTTTACAGAAGTTCCTTTTGAAAATAAAGAAAATCAATATTGGGATAATTGAGGAGACTTTATAAAATAAAAGTATCTTTGTTAGTCTATATTTTGATACATTTTTTATAGCTGGGGAAGCTTACAGACGAAGACAGTTTCTCAGTGACAGCGAGACAATTTCTCAGCGATAGCGCGACAGATTCTCAGCGATAGCACACGAGTAAAGTTCTTTACAAATGTGGCGATAGCTTGCGTCGCCTGTTGCCGACCGTCGCAGGCTAACGCTGGAAAACTGACGCTCATCTGTAAGCTCTCTAGCATAATGATAGATTCAAAGGCGTTGAATAGCCAACTTCAAATTTAATAAGGTATTTATCTAACAATTCTTGTGTAGACAACAACGTCATTTTCTCACTGCCTTGTTCGACTTGTGTGTACTACAGTCTAGCTCAATAATAAGTATAATATTTGATAGTTCAGTAGCTCAATCCCGCTATTTTTTTAACGATAAAACCAAAATGAAATCTTTACCGTTTCCGTTTCGTTTACAGAAAAATACTCGATTTAGTTTTGTTTGAAAGCTAATGCCTAGGGAGCCTTGAATGCCAATCTTGGACAATTTAAATGAGAATTCTAAAAGAAAAAATATATAAATTAAATAGGTAACAACGTAGGTACCTAGGTAACGGTTTTGGTGTTATCGTTCAGAAATAGCGTGATTGGACCCCAGCTCAGTAACCCTAGTTAAGCTAGACACCAAGAAGCTTATACCCCCAATGGAGATTGAACGGCCAGTGTCATAGTGAAGATTGAAAAAAGGTCCTCAAGTGACGTTCGTTCGTTCGTGAGAAACGAAAACGTATTGTAACACTAAAGAAAGAGGTAGCAATAAGCCGTCACGTCACTAAAGGACCTTTTTTCAATTTTCACTATGACACACTGGCCGTGCAATCTCCATTGGGGGTATAAGCTTCTTGCTAGACACACTGCCACAGATTAATCACGCGCGTAAGTGCATTGTTGGTGCATTATACCATGGTCCATAAGTGACGTCTATACATACTTGGTAATTAAATCACGTGCGATAAATGAAACCCGTCCAATATCATTGAACCCGTCTCATTAACATTGCAATCGAAGTCAACATCTGTCAAAAATGTATCATACATTAATATTGAACTAGACTGTACCAGCCCTATATTGGCCCAATTCCGCAACCGATACATCAGCTGACGGCAATTTGATGCGACCCACCGCGTTTCTTGCAGCAAGTTACGGCGAAAGTACTCTTCGGCAGTGTGACGGCGATCAATGACCTCAAGCGGCAGGAGAAGGCCGAGCGCGAGGTGCGGCGGACGCATTAGCGACACCTAGCGGCAGGTTGGTGAACCACTTTGTACAACTGTCATTGTCAACATTAGATGGCGCTGTTGTTAAACATTTTATTGCAGCGCTATCTACACGATATTGAGTTGAAAGAAGATCGAACTCATCGTGACAGCCCTGAAATCCTTCACATGCTTTGTCGACTCGACAGTTCCTGCTATACTAGAGCGTATGAATGTAGCATGCTGCCTTTGATTATTAACCAAAGCATGCTACATGCAGCAATGCACACGCAGCACGAGTAAAAAGTTCTACTAAACTGTTGTAGGTGGCGTTAGCGTCTTTGTCTTAATCATAGAAAAAATTTCGCTGTGGCATTCTATTTCTATGGTCTTAATCATAGACTTAGAAAAAAATTAGAGACTAACTTAGTTGTAGTCAACCAGTTATACAAATTATACGTATAATAAAAATATAAAAAGAACAAAAAGAAAAAAGTACTTATTTAAAATTGTATCAACCTTGGATTGAAAAAGTAGGACGCCCGCTGGATGGACTTCTAGTGGGTGTCCTACGTGCCTACATATAATACAATTTCATACACGCTGTAATCACTACCTACAAGCATTGCTAAATATAAATTTATCAGATCCTATCCATCAAAATTTACATACTTTTATTAACAAGTATTGTGTTTTACTAAATGCTATAGGTACTTACCAAAATATTAGATTCCGTTTGAGGAACTTTTTAAAAATAGCTTACAGACCAACGAAATAGAGAACTCGCTCATTTGCACTAAACTTAAGAACCGCCTAAGTCTTTTCTTATCTATAACTCGACCAAGTTAACTAGGCGAATGACAGCTACATGACGGCTAAGTTTATGACACCGTTTTAATTTGGTCGTTTGGTAGTTAGGAAAAGACTTAGGCGATCCTTAAGTTTAGTGCAATCGGGCGTGAGTGTCGTTTCTCCCCCCTTTATCTTCAGTTATTTAAGATTAAAAATATGATTATTAAAACATTTCTTGTTTACATTTCAGATGGTGAACGAGAATAATTTGTGATACGAAAATATGGAAGCTAAGTTGTGATCTCGGCAGACAGAGTAATTTTATATAAATATTACATTATTACTTAGTAATATAAGTTGTTTCGTTATAATGAGAGTAGTAAAAAACTATATCAGAAAAGAATAATGTATTAATTTTTAAGATTTTATTTTTTTGTTTGTGTGGCTTGAATGCCTTGTGAATTGACGCAAATTGGTTTCACTAAAAATATACATACTAGCGACCGCCTGGGATGAAAGTTACCCTAAGTCCTTCTCTTGTCCGGAGATCTCAGGATTTTTGGACTTTGCTCAGGATTGCGGCTGGATTTGATTGAAAATCTGAGGAAATCTCAGGATTTTTAGAATTTTCAATAAAATTCAGTATACATTTAATAAAAAGTACTTTAATAGAAGGTAATAAATTTTCTATTATTTAATCAGTTAGCCGCTGCCAACTACCCCCCCCCCCCCCCCCCCCCCCGTACGTTAGTCTCAGACTGCTACAAATCTCAGGATTTTTCAATGGAAATCGGCCCTTTTCTCCGGACTTTAGATTTTTTCCTCTGGTAACCCTATCTGTACCCCTTACAATATGTTTGCACAATTTCATGATGATCGGCTTAGTAGTAAGACGTGATTATAGATATTTACAACACGACAATATTAAAGTGTTTATAGAAATATAAACTATATACATGATTATAATCGTTTACTTTACGCAAATACAAGCAAAATTATAACAAAAACGGACATTTCCAAAAAACATGAGAATAGATTTTTGTCATACCTAGTGGAAAACTTGGAAACAACTGTTTCCTTTGCGTATCTTTTTAAAGAAAAAAAAAACGAAAAGTACATAATTTGAAGAACGATTAAAGGTTTCTTTGTCAAAATATTTTTTTCAATAAGATTTTTTTACATTGGGGCAAAGATTAGATGTTATGAAAAATGAAAATATACGATATATAAATGTTTTTTGAGATTTTAGCATTCACTATGCTATTTTTTTATACAATACAAAATAATTTAAGTACTAGAAAAAATTCAACTCGTACGACAATCCTGGTGACAAGTCGATTTCCTTTCAACTATAAAGAGAAAATAAAATGCGTGTTGTGCTAAAATTATTTGTGATTAATAAAATGCGTCCAATATACTTTATGAACAAAAAACAATTATTAATAATAGATAAATAAGCAACACGCCCCTGTGATTTGTTGTTGTTTTCATAGATTTATGAAGATTATACGAATAAGTTAACATTTAAAAAATAATATAATAATATTAGAGAAAATTGCACTATGAAATATTTTGTTCTATGGTATGTATAACTGCCATTTCTAATGGTTTTTTAATCACTTCCCAGTGTCGGAAATCGTTTTTCACAGTGCATTTTTTTAATTTTTTATCACATGAGCATTACTATTGCATGAAGATATTTACAATTTGTAATATTTACTAGTTATGTAAGACACTAACAAATACTCAAAACGGTAGATTGTAATACGTTTTTTATTTGAGGAAAAATAAAATGTATTTTTGGAAATTTGAGCATTTTATTTCAGTAGGTACCCTAATAGATAGTGGGGGAGAGGTGGCATGAAAGGGACACGTATTGAAAGGGACAATTTAAATAACCCGTAAAATAAAAACAATTTCTAGACAACACTTTTTTTGTCGAATGGCAACCTTGACGCAAGTTCGTTCGCGGCTAACTTCATACTCCTGTCATTTCAAACATGGCGGATTGGTGCGAGTGTTGATAATGGGATTGAATAGTATTTTTTCTGTTATAATTATGTAACGTTTTATCGAGTGCAGCAAGTTAATTATTTATGTGTGAATCACTGTTTAAGATAGGTTGGACATCCACAGGCACGAGAACAAAATGTCAGTGAACTTTAATTTGAAATTGTAGATTTTGTGGTTATGTTTTCAATTTTTGTATGATATTTATGAAAGGGACACAACATACGGTTATGAATGGGACGTTGAGTTGTTGAGTGATTTGTCTTTTAATTTTATGTTAGTTTTTTATTTCTAGTTAATTATAAGGAGACTGTTGATTATAAGTGTATTAAGAAGCTATCAATAATAATTTTAAGTTCATTATATCTGAGAAAAACACTATAATATTGTTGATTTCTGTTTTAGGTCTATAAAACTGCTTAATTATATCAAACTTTAAGATAAAAACAGTAACGTTTAATAATGAAAATAATTCCAGTCACATTAAAATTTAATTATAACATACCTAAGTAATTATTGTATACATACTACCTCCAAATTAGGTACTGTCCCTTTCATAAATTACTGTGTCCCTTTCAATACAGTCTATTTATGAAAGGGACAAAATACATTTTTTTTAAAGATGTGAAAATAAACAACTAAGACTTGATTAATGACAATTATTGCATTTTATTTCAATAGTTTAATATTAAACGCTTCATAAGTGACTCCAACCTGTTCCAAATATTTTCTCAATCACTTACTAGGGCCTCAAAATCAAAAATGTCCCTTTCATGCCACCTCTCCTGCATGGTCGTATGACCGTACATAATACCTTTAACTATTTTTTAATATCATAAAATAATATTTGTTTTTTGCATTCAAAATGCAATTTTTATAATCTACTAGCTGCCCCGCCCCGACTTCGCACGGGTGGCGCCGTTTATTAGTTATATTGCAATTTCATTAAAAAAAAATGAGTGTGTAATCTTTTTATAACTAAGTATACCTTGTATAACAATTAACTTCTTTACTAGTATTTGGGAAAACTAAGGGCCCGTTTCACAAATCCGATTAAGTCAATTTCATATAAATTCTGTTCCAGTTATCGACTAAACCAGAAGTAATCAATCAATCATTGATTGTGAAACAGGCACCTACCATAAAAACAGTTCAAAAACAGGTTAAAATTAAGAATTAATGTTTAAAAGGGAAATCTATTATTGGCCTTACGTATTGTTATAATTAAGTTTATATGTAATAGTCTATAAAGCGCTGTCGATTTTCTCAATAAATAAAATAAAAAAAAATGTCGAAAAAGAGAAAAAAATTATATTTACGACTTTCCTTAAATTTTTTTGAAAACTTTCTTTTATACAAACCTTGTCCTGATAGTAACAAACACGACAAAAAAGAATTATCTAATTTGGTGCAGTCGTTCTGAAGTTACACTGGATTACATACATTTCGGCGATTCATTTTTATTTATAAAGATTTTTTATCCATGGTGGGTCCGATTCCCATAGTACACAAATTTGTAAACGTTGTTTCTGTAAACACAAATCGTCAAGATTATAAATTATAATAGGACTATTTTGACAGCTATTTATGACGACAGAATGTTAGTTTTTTGACGCTATTTCCGAAGTAAATTGTATTTTTTTTTTTGTTGCTACGAAATGTCCCAAAAACAGTTATTTACGTGCTCATCTTTTTGTTTTTAAACAAAAAAAAACTAATTTGATCACTAATTTTCACCGATTATAATCGATTCTACGTTAAAACACAAATAATGTATTAAATAAAAAATATATATTTTGTCAATATTGATAGTTTATTTGATAATAAAACATTTATACAGGCGAAGACAATACATTATTAAGTATTGTCTTCGCCTGATAAGAAGGGCCAAAATTGACTAGACTAGAGCTAATATTGTTCTGCTGTCAATTTTGACCATTCTTATGAAAGCTAAAAACTACAGAACTAAGATTTTCCCTTTTTCCATTGTACCATTTTATCACTTTATATATTTTACTTAAAATTATAAATAAAAACAATAAACAAAATTATTAGAAGCTCCTAAAATTTTGAATAGGTTACTGATTTCTTTGGTTGTCCATTAATACCTAAGGAAAAAATACAGCTCTGTCAAAACGGGCCTATTTCTTATATACAGTGGCGGTCACATATAATAAAAGACACCAGTTGTTTGTATGAAAATTCATACAAACGGGGTAATTTTGAAGTGTGATACGTTGGGTACCGACCAAATTTTGTTTGCATTGGTTCTCCGCCATGGATTAACCCAGCTGTGATCTAATGATGGCCATCTAAGGACTGAATAGATGAGATTCAGATGTGTGATACGTTGGGTACCGACCAAATTTTGTTTTTGAAAATGGATTATTTCAACGTGATCTACTCTAAATGTTCTATTTAGTACCTAGCAACATTTTATTGTACTTGTCGACTGTTAGCCATACGGCAACCGTGAACTTGGTCAGTACGTAACGGACTCGTCTCGTACGGACCAACATTAAAAAATATATATTCGAGTAAAAGATGTTACAGAATCATTTGTACTCGTCGTCATATACTTTTTGATGTGGGCATCTGTTTTCAAAACACATGCTTAAATCTATAAGGAATCCCTATTTTAAGTTGGTCGAAACGTAGCGAAATACTTTCCGCACCGACGTATATTCTTTTTAATTGTTGTTTCAGCATAAAATTATGAACTTGTCGAAAAGGTACCTACAAACAATTAATACTTATAAAAGATGCCTATAGACTGTGATGTGATAGATACAATTTCAGAGAAAGTCACTCTCAATATCTTTATAGCATTTTTTATACCTACAATCAGGCAATGTTAACGTTATTTTTTAATACAACGTTATTTCTTACTTTTTTTACCGTTAATTTTAACATTAACGTTATGTCAATAAATAATGTTATTTTTAACGTTAATTTGAGAAATAACGTTAAATTTAAAATTATTTACTAAAATAACGTTAATTTTAACGTTATTTCTTGCTTTTTTTACCGTTACTTTAAAATTAACGTTATTCCAATTAATAACGTTAATTATTTACCGTTAATTTTACCGGTACTAAATTTAACGCTATATTTAACGTTAATTTTACCGGTAACATATTTTTATCGTTATTTTTACCGGTAAATTTACCGATAAAATGTTTTAACGGTATTTTAACGTTATTTTTTTATAACATTATTTTTTTTAACGGTATTTCAATCCTTGCCTACAATACAATGTGCCTTTTTATGAGAGTCAAAATGGCGGATGTATCATGGCAAATTGTTCAATTTGCCATGATACATCCGCCATTCTCAGAAACTACCTTTGCCTTGGGAAACTTTTTAGCTACATTTTTTGATGTAGTCATATTTTATGTATAAGGGTGTGTCCCCACTTAGGTTCGCGAACCTCGCGCTCCGCGAACATCTGTTGCAGGTTCGCGGAGCGCAATGTGGACGCGCGGAGCGCGGAGCAGACGTCCGCGCTCCGCGCTCCGCGAACCGCGCTCCGCAAACCACGCTCCGCGAACCACGCTCCGCGCTCCGCGAACCACCCTCCGCGCTCCGTTCCCATGATCAAATAAGCTTTATTCATATAAACTTAATTATAAAGTACCTTTGTCTCCACAGTACTATTATTGTGTAATTAATAATGAGTGGCTAAGAAGGAGTAAAACTTTGAATAGACAATCATGCTTATGTACAGTCAGTAGCACGTCAGGTTGTACAAAGTGTCAAAAATATTCAATTTATTTTGTATATTATATTTCTTTCTAAGACTCCGCTGTCCGTCTGTCTGTCTGTCTGTCGGTCTGTCTGTCTGTCACCAGGCTGTATCTCATGAACCATGATAGCTAGACAGTTGAAATTTTCACAGATGATGTATTTCTGTTGCCGCCATAACAACAAATACAAAAACAGAATAAAAATAATATTTAAGGGGGGCTCCCATACAACAAACATGTTTTTTGCCGCTTTTTGGTACGGAACACTTCGTGCGCGAGTCCGACTCGCACTTGGCCAGTTTTTTAACTCACTCTAATGTTCGAAACGACCAAGAACTTTAAATGTCATTAATAGTACAAAGTCTTCGTTTTCCATTTGGAATACGAATAATTGAAACTTTCCTTTATTTTGAATCAAATAAAATCCGTTTTTTGAGGATCTACTATGATCATTTTAAAAATTAAAATTACGCTCTAATGTTTGGAACGCCGCCGTTAGAGCGTTTGGTTGCACTCGGAGCGTAGGTTCGGAACGCAGCCCTGCCGCGCTCCGCGCTCCGCGAACCGCGCTCCCCGCTCCGCGCTCCGCGAACCGCGCTCCGCGAACCACGCTCCGCGAACCGCGCTCCGCAGTGTGCCCAGATTAAAGTTTACGAAAATAACGAAGCACCTCAAAAAAATACTGAAACATACCAAGTTGCACATGGAAAATAAACCGATAAAAATACTGATTTTCAAAACAGGTTTTATTCATTTATCATCACAATGAATGTTTAAATTATATTTTAACATTCTATTCGAAGGCAAAACTAAACATATTTTCCGGATGGATGCGCCAAGTACAATAAAAACAAAAAAAAAACACGTTCTACTTATATAACGATCCAAAGGTAAGGGCAAACTACTTTAGGGAAATTCCCGAATTAGCGAAAGAAAAACCTCAAAGATAAAGTGAAGTGCAAAACAGAAAATAATTTTATTTAAACGTATTAGATGACTTGATACTATTTATAATTCTACTATGCTGTGATTCTACTATGGCGGCTGCCTGTCATTTCTTATCTGTAACTTAGAGTCTGTTCGGAACTTTTTTGTTTGTGGGCCGATCTCGATGAAACTCGGTTTTGGGTACTATTTCGACAACAAAACAGCAACGCAATGTTAAAAATATAAAAAAATTCAAGATGGCGGCCAACTTTTTTGTTTGTGGGCCAATTTAGATAAAACTCGGTTATGGGTACTATTTCGACAACAAAACAGCAACGCAATGTAAAAAATATAAAAAAATCCAAGATGGCGGCCAACTTTTTGTTTGTGGGCCGATTTAGATAAAACTCGGTTTTGGATACTATTTCGACAACAAAACAGCAACGCAATGTTAAAAATATAAAAAAATACCAAGATGGCGGCCAACTTTTTGTTTGTGGGCCGATTTAGATAAAACTCGGTTTTGGATACTATTTCGACAACAAAACAGCAACGCAATGTTAAAAATATAAAAAAATACCAAGATGGCGGCCAACTTTTTGTTTGTGGGCCGATTTAGAAGAAACTCGGTTTTGGGTACTATTTCGACAACAAAACAGCAACGCAATGTAAAAAAATATAAAAAACCAAGATGGCAGCCAACTTTTTTTTTTTGGGCCGATTTAGAAGAAACTCGGTTTTGGGTACTATTTCGACAACAAAACAGCAACGCAATGTTTAAAATATAAAAAAATCCAAGATGGCGGCCAACTTTTTTGTTTGTGGGCCGATTTAGATGAAACTCGGTATTGGATACTATTTCGGCAACAAAACAGCAACGCAATGTTAAAAATATAAAAAATCTAAGATGACGGCCAACTTTTTGTTTGTGGGCCGATTTAGATGAAACTCGGCTTTTGATACTATTTCGACAACAAAACAGCAACGCAATGTTAAAAATATGAAAAATCCAAGATGGCGGCCAACTTTTTTGTTTGTGGGCCGATTTAGAAGAAATTCGGTTTTAGGTACTATTTCGACAACAAAACAGCGACGCAATGTTAAAAATATAAAAAATCCAAGATGGCGGCCAACTTTTTTGTTTGTGGGCCGATTTAGATGAAACTCGGTTTTGGGTACTATTTCGACAACAAAACAGCAACGCAATGTTAAAAATAAAAAAGATCCAAGATGGCGGCCAACTTTTTTGTCTGTGGGCCAATTTAGATAAAACTCGGTTTTGAGTACTATTTCGACAACAAAACAGCAACGCAATGTTAAAAATATGAAAAATCCAAGATGGCGGCCAACTTTTCTGTTTGTGGGCCGATTTAGATGAAATTCGGTTTTGTGTACTTTTTTGACAACAAAACAGCAATGCAATGTTAAAAATATAAAAATCCAAGATGGCGGCCAACTTTTTTGTTTGTGGGCCGATTTAGATGAAACTCGGTTTTGGGTACTATTTTGACAACAAAACAGCAACGCAACTTTAAAAATATAAAAAAATTCAAGATGGCGGCCAACTTTTTTGTTTGTGGGCCGATTTAGATGAAACTCGGTTTTGGGTACTATTTCGACAACAAAACAGCAACGCAATGTTAAAAATATAAAAAATCCAAGATGGCGGCCAACTTTTTGTTTGTGGGCCGATTTAGAAGAGACTCGGTTTTTGGTACTATTTAGAATAGAATAGAATAGAATAGAATAGAATAGAATTTATTGACACACACATTTACAGAAAACAATAAGAAAAAAGAAAAAAAAAACAACGGCAAAAGAATTGGATAAGTTACAGGATACAGGAACACTTAAAAAATAATTAACAAAGAAAAAGATAAAAAATAAAATAGAAGTACTGTACATATAAAAATGTGCGGCCAATAAAAACCCTGCCTCAGCTTTATGCCTCTGTGTCAGTCTCAGCTGGGCAGAATGAACACAGAGGCGCTGTTATTCTGTCAGGGTCGTTATGGGTCAGTGACGTTTGAAGTAATACAAGTGAATGCATCTTAGTTTGATTGTCTGTGGTTCGTTTCTAGTCTGAGCGCTTGACTGATTGTGACAGGAACAAACCACTACCTACAAAAGCTACATGCTACTGAGAACCTTCTTAAAATTGAAACTTAACAATATTTTATACAATACATTAATTAGGTGCAAAAATATATATAAATATTTATAAAAAAATAAATAAAAACAAAAATAATGAATAAAACTATCTCCTCTAACTTGAACCATACCCTGTTCCAAGCCTGTTGCACACATAAATATGCGAGCGCGCATCCATGCACTCACATCCACCTAGGCGCTTACCCACGCGAATATTGTACTCCTACCTACACTAAACGTACACACACTTCAAATGCACACTACTTTACACGTAGGTATTAATAAATTATAGGTTAAGTTTTACTAACAACAAAAAAAAGTATAATTACTGTAGCTATTTAATATTAATTGAAAATATTTGTTTTTAATTCTCTTTATAAATATCTTTTAAGTGTTGACTTAGCACTTTAGTAATACTTCTTACGAGGTGGGGGCTGATAACCTGAGATACAGGTTCTACCTAGTTCAGGTATCAGTCCACCATAATCTGTCAAATCCTACTGCTAAATTTGTTTTATGTATATTTATGTTAAATTGTAAGTGTGCGAGCCCCTACTCGAGACTCTACACTGATGTCAATATGAGATGATGTCAATGTGAGGTGACTGACGTCACGGAAGGTGGTATACGCGCGGTGCTAATAAAATACGTCAGTACAAGTTGAATGCCTTTAATGCACTGTCCCAGTATTACAGAAATACTTATACGAATTTGTCGCATATGCAAAAGTACTTAGGTTGCGCAATATTCACGCGGTACTGTAAAATTATGAAAATAAGCAAATATTTAAAATGGCTTGTACATATTGCCAACAACAACAAAACAAATACAAAAAAGGAATAAAAAAATAAATGTCCAATAAGACTCATAAAAAACTTTGTCCAATAGCACTAAGGTTTGGGTAAATTGTCAAACTTAATGGTCCTGTTCATTGTTGGAGACGTAGCTCTGTCCACGCTCATTATTGAGCCACTCACTTCGCGGTCGCGGCACATAGACACAGCGGTGTTTCGCGCACTAACACCAGTGTCATTCACTACACTCAGAACACTGTCACGGCTCCGACCCAACTCCAGGTCGGCAGGATTCTGCTCCTGGGCTCTGTTGATGCATCGTACCGTTGTCAACCATCTTCTCCAGATCTTGAACAAGGCGTACGTAGTGAGAAACATGACCAGCGGACCCAAAATCGAATAAATGATTGTGTAATGAGTTGTACCACTCGATTCGATATCTTGCAAATTTTGAGTTTTCAACACTTCAATTTGTTGTTTTATCGACTCGTATAACTGATCATGATTTTCTTTATCGTCTAATGCATTGTAATTATAATTATACGAGGAATTTATCATGTCATTCAGAGATGAAATTGGCTGTTGTATTGAAGGTACGTCAATATCATGTTGCACAAATATCTGGTTATTATAATCGTGATGGGCTTGTATCGTAAATGTGTCACCTTTTATCACACAGCCGTGACCTATATTAATCAGGCCATTGCCCTGCAATTGTTTCGTACCCAGTCCAGCTGGGCACAAAATGCGAACTCTGCATTCTCGGCAGCATGAGTACAACCACGCGCCGGGCGCTTGTAACTTGATCCAGTTATCGGAACATTGTCTGAGCTCCGTCCGACAAAAGGTGTAGTTATCGTTATTATATAAATTCAATTCACATATTGATTTGTCAAAGTGGACATTTAGTATGGGACTACTTTGGAAACAAATTAACTTATCAGTTTGATATCTTTTGCACGTTGCTATGTCATTTTCATACATTGGCATAACCATATCTTTTTTCATGTTGACTGCGATGTAGGGAGTAATGGGAACATTGTACATAATTTTGTCATTATTCTTCCAGGGTAAAGACATTATTCTGCTGAGTTCAAACTGATTTTGGCTCAATAATGGAATTTTAATTTCCATAATTAGGAACGCTTTTGCAACTTTAGCGTGAACTTGTAAAAGTTGGTATAAATCTCGTCTATTGTCAGCAGGAATCACTAACTCTCCTTGTAATCGCCCAGATATCAGGTTGAGCTGATTTTGCAATTCATTAGGCGATATTAAATGTATGTCAATCTGCCCATGATGAATATTTGTAATGGTGTCAATTAATGTTTCTTGAATTCTCCTTAAATTAGACAAGATTACATCGGCGGAGAGAGCCGTTGTCATAATATAGAGTTGTTGCATTTGATGAGTCGTAGCTTGTCGAACCTCGTTAATTGCCGACGACATATTTTTTAGATGCTCATTAATATACTGGAAGTGATTATTCATGATAGCTTCATTTCGTTTTAGGATATTATTTTCGGCCTCAAGAACAGATGTTTGGTTTCGCAGCATTTTCAATAAATGACCTTCATTATTTTTGATTGTTAAAATGTCCTTTTCGTATTTTTCCGCAAACTTGTCATCGAGAACGCCAAATAGAGTGTTTGCAATGTTTCCTATGCCATTTATCAGACCTCTTTTCACCCGTATCTGACTTTTCGCTTGCAATAATTCATTGTAAAAATTTATTTCATTTAGTTCGTGTTCAAACTGTGTAATTATAGGTTTAAATGTCATTTCACCACTGCTTATTATTTTCAGATGATTAATATAGTTTTGTATGTCAACCATGCTTTGCCAGTAGTTTGTCATGTTGTAGTAAACCACCATTTTCCATTGATCTTGCACAATTCTCATGTCAGCGATTTTATCAAAATAAAGGGTGTTGCTTGTATTTAATCTAGTGATATTAAAACTTTGTTGCAGAGACGGCGCTATTAATGTCATAAGTAGCATTAATACAGCAACATAATAGTTAGGTTTCTTCCGATTTCTGGTAGTATAACGTGTTTGATTCTGGGGAGGTTGAGAGTCATGTTCGCTTTGGGTTTTGTCAGTATTTGGAACTGGTAAATCGTTGTCAGGGTACACAGGTAAAGGTGTCAACTTTATGATAGGACGTTTTAAATATCCATTCTTAGTCTTCAATGTCACTACTCGAACGCATCCATCTTTTCCTTCATGTATTTCTGTTATTTTTCCTAGTGCCCATTTCGATGGTGGCATGTTTTCTTCATTGACCAAAACAATGTCATTAATTTTCAAATTTGGCTTGCCGTGATGCCACTTACTACGTGTTTGTAAGCGGTGGAGATACTCCATAGACCATTTTTTCCAAAACGATTTATGCATTTTCTCAACTAATTGCCAGCGAGTATGTGGATTAGTCGGTTCCAGTGGATTTTCTAAAGGTGTTGACAATAATGGACCTCCCACCAAGAAATGTCCAGGCGTCAGAATCTCCTCTTCTGCATTCTCTGTCAAAGCGTACAAAGGCCTTGAATTAACGCATGCCTCAATCTGCGCTAATAGCGTGTAGAACTCATCAAATGTCAGTTTTTGTTCTCCTATTATGCGTTTTAGGTGGTGCTTAACGCTTTTCACCGCAGCTTCCCACAGACCCCCTGCACTTGGCCATGCGGGAGCGTTAAAATGCCAAGTGACGCCCATACTGCTGATGTCATCTAAGAATTCGGTGTTAATTACACTCATGGCTTCCTTGTACTGTTGATTCAGAATTTTCGCTGCACCGATAAAGTTTGTGCCATTGTCCGAATATACATGCTTGGGTACTCCGCGACGCGCACACATGCGTTTAAATGCAGCTAAGAATGCTAAGCTACTCAAGTCTGTCACAAGCTCCAAGTGTATAGCTTTCGTGGAAAAACAGACGAATACGGCTATGTAACCTTTCAAGGTCTTCATGCCCCTGCCTTTATTCGCTTTAATTTCGACGAATCCCGTTAGATCCACGCCACTGTGACTAAAGGCGCGGGAAGGTGTCACCCTTGGCTCAGGTAGGTTAGCCATTATTTGTTGCGGATTCTGTGGATTCAGTCGTCTGCATCGAACACACTGTCGCACCTGTTTCTTCACTGCTCGGTTGCCAGATATAATCCAGTAACGGTAGCGAACATACGCTAATGTCAGTGTGGCACCTCCATGAAGAGTACCTTTATGAGCTTCATCAATGATAAGCCGGGTTAAGTGGGAGTCGTGTGGCAATATTATAGGGTGTTTTCTGTCATATGTCAAGTTAGAATGTTGCAATCTCCCACCAACTCTCAAAATGCCGTTTTTGTCCAAAAACGGATTTAATGTCAAAAGTGAGTCCTTTGATGAAATAGGTTTATTTTGCATCAGACGAGCAATAGTTTCGCTAAAATGTTGTGCCTGTACACTTTTAATTATAAGTTGTCGAGCCGCTCGTATTTCATTTGCAGTCAGGTGTTGGTATAATTCAATGTTATTGTTTCGCCGCGTGCGCTGTATGAAACGTGATATCCAACATATAATTCTTTCGACTCGCGTTATCTTGCTATTTTTATTTACTAATTCAATGATAATAGATGGCGAAATCAATTGAATTGCACACGATGCTTTTATGTTTTTGATTTCTACTTTTGGAGGATCGATTTTTGGACTTTCTTTTTGCATGTCATCCTTCAGCCAGGAGGGTCCATTCCACCACAACTTATAATCTAACAGCTGTGAGGGTTGGAGACCCCTAGTGGCGCAGTCAGCTGCGTTGTCATCTGACTTTACATGTCTCCATCGTGACGCCGGTAGTATGTCAATTATCTCACGGACCCGGTTAGCAACAAAGGCCTTCCACCGCGATTGGTCACCTTGAAGCCACCCTAGCACCACCATGGAATCAGTCCAACCAAACACTTCCACGGACACATCTTCAGGCACAGAAATCGTGATTTTGTTTATTAATTTTGTCAACAGGGCTGCCGAACAAAGCTCCAAACGCGGCAAGGTCACATGCTTTTTTGCTGGAGCGAGCTTTGTTTTAGCGGCTAGTAATGTCAATGTTATTTTTCCGCTGTCATCGGTAGTTTTCACGTATACAGAACAAGCCATCGCCTTTTCCGAAGCATCTGAAAACCCGTGAAGCTGTATAGTTTTTTCCGTAGTTCCAATCCACCTAGGTATGTTAAACTTGTCAATATTCTTCAAATCATCTCGTAATTTAATCCACTCTTGGTTAATGTCCTCGGGAATCTGGTCATCCCAACCTATCCCGGTATTCCAGGCTTTTTGAAACAAAAGTTTTGTCTTTATGGTAATAGGTGATAACCAACCTAAGGGATCGAATAACTTAGACATATCCGATAACATCATACGCTTTGTATATTTGTCATTAATGTTGTAATCTATTTTGTTCTCGAACTTAAATGAGTCGGATGTTGGTTGCCACTTAAGTCCGAGCGTTTTTGTCGACGTTGCACATTTGAAATCAATACCTGTTGTATTTAATTGCTCAGGAGATAAATGATCTAATAGCTCCGGCGTATTGCTGGACCATTTTCGTAAATTAATGCCCGCGCTTTTTAACATGTCAATTAATTGTATTTGCGTCTGTTTGGCTATGTCAGCATTATTATTTCCCGCCAATAAATCGTCGACATAAAGATTTTTCAATACGACTTTCGCCGCTAGAGGATATCTTTCTGCTTCATCTTCCGCTAATTTTTGCAAGGTTCGTATTGCCAAAAAGGGCGCCGCCTTGACCCCAAATGTCAGAGTACATAAACGAAATTCCTCAATTTTTGACCCATTTCTCCATACTATTTTCTGAAGATGCTGGTCATCTTCATGGACCATGATCATGCGATACATTTTCTCACAATCTGCAACATAAACATGTCTAAAAGTTCGCCAATTTATTAATAATCCTTGTATGTCATTATGCAATTTTGGCCCACACTCCATCAGGTCATTGAGACTATAACCTGACTTCGTTTTCGACGACGCATTAAACACCACACGTAATTTTGTCGTTGTGGAGTCTTCTTTGTGAATGTCATGGTGAGGCAAGAAACAATGAGGATTTTTGCTTGCCACGCATTTCTTCATGTGATTAAGGGCTTGATACTCCTCCATGAATTTATGGTAACTGTCATGTAGTTTGTCATTCTTTGCTAACTTAGTTTCCAAGTGTTTCAACTGAGCTACAGCTTTTGGTTTGGATGCACCAAGATGAAGCTCAAAGTTTTCTATCATTGGCATGCGCACTTCATACCTCCCATTTGGCAATCTTTTTGTTGTAGAGATGTAAAAGTCTTCACACCACTGCTCTCTTTCTGTCAATGCATTCCTTTCAGACACTTCTTCCATCTCCCAGAATCTCGACATGTCCTCAACATTGTTTACCACCACGTGACAGTTAAAAGTTGAAGAATTTATGTTTCCAGACAAAATCCAACCTAACTTCGTCTGTTGAGCGATAGGTTGTTGAGCTGAGCCTCGCAATAATCCATTCATAATTATCTCTGAGTACACTTTCACGTCAAGTAATATGTCAATAGGTTTTGAAATATGATACTCAGGATCGGCCAATTGAATATTCTGTAGATGAGAATAATTTTTCTTTTCAAATGTCAAATTTGGAAGATTATTAATAACTTTTGTCATAATGAGCGCTTCAGTTGCAAACTCATAATCATCGTAAATTGATTTACAGTTCAATGACAACTTGCCCTTGCCCTTTTTAGGCGCGACGCCCACTCCACACACTGATGCATTGATGTGTTGCCGACGAAGGCCTAAAAGTTGCGCTGCGTTTTCCGTGATAAGGGTGATTTGAGACCCTTGGTCGAGTAAAGCACGGAATGTCATATAAGTGCCGTCTGCCGCTCTTACTTTAATCTGTACAGTTGTCAATAGCATTTCTTCATTTTCGCTGTCAACATGGTTTGCATTTTTATTTATCGGACGCGACGATAAATTATTGAAGTTCGCCGATGATGTCGATTGCTCGCCAAACGCCTCGTGTAGCAACGAATTATGCGCTTTGTTGCAAGTTTTGCAACGTTTGTTGGAATTACAAATACCTTTTTCATGTCGGTAAAGACAATTCTGACAAATATCATGTTTCGCAATAGAATTTAATTTCATATCCGGTGACATACTTGCAAATCGTTTGCATTGATGCAATGCATGATCAAAATTACACAATAGACATTTGTCACGTTTAAAATTTGTATAATATGCTCGCGAAAAATTATATTTTTGTGCTCCATTTTGATATTTTTTCTCATTTTTGTCATATTTTGTCAGATTTTTCGGAAACTTTTGTAATGTCAAATCTTCTCTTTTGCGAATAGGCTCTAACGCTGTAAATTTAAGCTCTAAAAATGTCAAAAGATCTTCAATTTTTGCCAATTCACGCGGATTTTTTCTTTGCTCTTGATAATCTCGAAAAGTCTCGGTATCCATTTTCTTAGATAAGAGGTGTACCAGCAGTGGACCCCATGTGGTTGTGTCCACCCCTAAATTCTGTATGGCATGCAAACATTCTTTACTCGTGTCATGTAATTTTCTTATCTCATAAGATGTTTGTTTCTGAATATTGGGCTGGTTAAGAAACACTTCTATCTGCTTGGTGAAAAGCAATTGTTTGTTATTATAGCGTTGACATAAAATATCCCATGCGGTGTCATAGTTGTCCGCCGAGATGTGGAGATGCTGTATGAGCCTTTCTGCTTCCCCTTTCAACTTACTTTTCAAGTGCTGCATTTTTTGGGACTTGGAAAGTGTAGGGTTCTGATGAATGGTTTCTTTATAAAGGTCAATAAATGTCGGCCACTCAGTATAGTTTCCTGTAAAAACAGGAATGTCCATTTTCGGGGTAGATTCCTTAAGATGAACCGTAGAAGACAACTTTCGATTTAACCTTCTCTTGATCTCTCTATATCTCAGTTCATGCTCATTATACTCATCTTCGTAACCAGTGTCAGATTCCTCCAACAAGTTATCTATTTGCCAATGTAATTTGTCAATACACTCCCAACGTGACTGTATACTTCGAAGTTCATCTTCTATCTCCCACTTTTCCTCTATTCCGTCCACATCACAATAGTGTATTTGCCTTGCGAAGGCTTTAAAATTAGTTCGCTGTTGATTGATTAAGCTGTTAAGCTTTGATATATCTTTTGAAGATTCTCCAGCCTCTATAATATCAGCCGGTCTCGGCATCTTGAATGCTGCAATCAAGTCTCGAGTTACTTGATAATATCCCAGAGTTTGTTCATAAAAATTCTTTGTAAAATAGTCATGTGATTTGTCCTCAAATGTCAATAATTGGTCGTGATTAAACTGAAAATCTTCCCATAACTTGTCTAATCTCTCTAGCTTCCTTGCAATATATTCTGGGGTCTTCCTGCTAGAAGGATCCTTTTTAAAATTGCTATTCTCGCGTTCAAACCCCTTGATGATAGACTGCTGGTTATTTAAAATAGCCTCCATTTCTGTCAATTCTTAGTATAAAATAATGGAACAGTCTTACTTGGGAACTGCTGTCAAATACGATGTCAACTACGATGTCACCCTGGGATGAGAGGGATGATGTCAGCCCAGCGTTTTGCCGGCGTACCGCTTCTCTGTCAGGTTCGGTCGCGGTGATGAGGAAGCACGTCCGCACCGCCTCCGATGTCAGGTAACCACGCCAATGCCACGTGGTTATAATAAAGATGATTGCACAAAATGCTATACAAATAGTTCACAATCACTTTGAAAATAATGTCACTATTTATTTTTGATGCAAATAATTGTCACTCTTTTTAATAAATTATTGTCACGAATGTCACTAATTAATATGTCACTAAATGCAAAATGTAGCAAATGCACTGCAATCCTGTCACTGGTAAATCTTTCCTAACCCACGCACACGAAACCGCAACCCGGAAACGCGAACCGAAGGTCCTGGAAAGTTTCCTCGAAGGACCAAACTGTGCGAGCCCCTACTCGAGACTCTACACTGATGTCAATATGAGATGATGTCTATGTGAGGTGACTGACGTCACGGAAGGTGGTATACGCGCGGTGCTAATAAAATACGTCAGTACAAGTTGAATGCCTTTAATGCACTGTCCCAGTATTACAGAAATACTTATACGAATTTGTCGCATATGCAAAAGTACTTAGGTTGCGCAATATTCACGCGGTACTGTAAAATTATGAAAATAAGCAAATATTTAAAATGGCTTGTACAGTAAGGATTATGGTGAGAATTAAATGATTATTATTATTATTATTATTACATACAACCCACTATTTGGAAACGAGTTGACAACCAACTTTGACAAGCCTAAAATTTATTAAAATACCAGCAACAAACACAAAAAATAAGAAGACAAATTATCTGCCACGTAGTGCCACGTGCAAAGATTTGAACACGTGTCGCGAAAAGCGAATGCCACGCAAAGCCGCATTGTTACATTTTTAAGCATGGAAAATATTTCAAGTTCCACCTTACTTGCGGTACATGGGTACATAAAGCTTGCCTCGTTAGATGCTGGCCACCTCTCTTTGCCGGACACGAAATATACCGCACCTACGCCTGGCCTGACGTGAGAAACCGAGGTGAGTATAGATAGTTAAGTGTTATATTTTTGTAACTCCAGTAGGTGGTTTTTGAGACGTTTTTTAAAAGTGTACTTCGTTTTCAAGTCAGATATCGGCGGGGGAAGGTCGTTCCAGCACCGAGAGGCAGCAAATCGAAAGGAGCCACGGAATGCCCTAGTACGATGTGCCGGGGCGCAGAATGTAAAAGTGCATTTTCTTTTTGGATACCGGCTACGCTCCTGCGCCCATACCAGCTTATCCAAGAGGTATTGCGGCTTTCCTGTATTAATTACCTCAAATAATAATGACGCGAGATGAAGTCTTCTGCGGGCTTCCATCTTGAGAAGATTGGCAGAATTCAAAAAAGGGGTAACATGTGTGCGAGGCGGCACTTGAAAACAAAACCGGGTGCAGGCATTTTGAACGCGCTGAATGAGATTTTTAGTCCGGGCTAGTAGACATGGTCCATACACTGTATCACAGTAATTAAGCTTGGACAGGACTAGTGATTCACACAGACTAATTCTTAGCTTTTCGCACAAGTAGGGTCTTATTCTATATAGCAGCTTAAGACGGTAGAAACAGTTACGCACGCATTCATTTACATGGGTTTCAAATTTAAGGGAACTATCCAAGACCAGCCCCAGATTCCTAACCTTTTCCACACGCTCAATAAATTCGCCATTGAGAGAGATGGTAAAAGCAGGACAATTCTCATTAAAACTATTCAATTTATGTCTACTTCCAAACAATATTAGCTTAGACTTTTTGGGGTTGAGGGTTAGGCAGTTTGACTTGCACCAGGCAGCCACGCGTACGAGGTCCTCATTTAATTTGGCCTCCGCTGCGACATGTTCAGATGGTGGGAAGGAAATGTACAGCTGCAGGTCATCAGCGTACAAGTGATGATGACAGTGTGTTATGCTTTTAGTGATGTCTGCGCTGAACAAGATGTAGAGGATTGGCCCCAAGATGGACCCCTGCGGGACCCCGCGAGTGACCGGGAGGGGGCTAGATTGTTTTTTGCCCCCATTTGCCCCAGGAAGCTCAACATACTGACGCCTGTTTGAGAGGTAACTATCAAACCATTTGATTGCCTTAGCGTCAACTCCATAGTATGACAGCTTTGACAACAGAAGTGTCGTATTTATTGAGTCAAAAGCACGTGAAAAGTCAAGTAGTACCATAGCGCTGATCATGCCCTGATCCTGACTTGCGAGAAGGTTGTCCACCACGTCTGCAAGGGCGGTAGCAGTACCATAACCTCTACGGAAACCAGATTGCGTGCGAGGCAGGACATCATGGTCTTCGAGGTATTTGGTTAACTGGTCACAGACAACCCTCTCCAAGACCTTGGAGACACATGAAAGCAATTTCTACTTCAATTAAAATTCTACTTCAATTATTTCGACAACAAAACAGCAACGCAATGTTAAAAATATTAAAAATCCAAGATGGCGGCCAACTTTTTTGTTTGTGGGCCAATTTAAATGAGACTCGGTTTTGGGTAATATTTCGACAACAAAACAGCAACGCAATGTTAAAAATATAAACAAATCCAAGATAATGGCCAACTTTTTTTTGGTGGGCCGATTTATTTTATTCATTTATTAACATCATAAGATTAACATTAAATCATTCACAGCAAAAAGAAAATGAATAACACTTTAAATGCAATCTCAATTATTTGTTTATTTGTTTATTTAAGCAACACTAACATTGTATTAACAATAAACTGTTCTATAGACTAAACTTATGCTATATACCTGTAAATACAACAATTATAAGTGTCGACAATATACAATAATTGATCATCATCACTATAAATTCTATGAAATTATTATTCACACATCACAATAAGTAGAATACTAACAAAAATCAAGAAATATTATTAATTTAAAATCAATTCAAAAGAGATTACAAAATTAAGTCATAAAATTAGTACGTATGTTATAAAAAAGTATAAATTATTGTTGTCAAAAAAGAAGTTCAGAGGAATAAAATAAATTAAAAACAATCAATCCAACCATAAAATTAAATCAAATCAATAAATTAAAATCAAATCAATAAATAGAATCAAATCAATAAATAAAAAAAACATCAATTAATTAAAATCAAATCAATAGATTAAAATTTGGACAATAAAATAAAATAAAATCAATAAATTAAAATCAAGTCAATAAAATAAAATAAAATTATAGATGTTACACATAAGCAAATCAAAATTATAAATATTATACTTATATATAAAGCATGCAATACAATTCCAATTAATTAAACATTTTTAAATCAAAATAAATCATTCAGAGAGGAGCACGGTTACAGTTGTCTATAAAGTGTGATAAAATATGCTTTTTTAAAGGAGGAGGCAGATAAACACCGCAAATGTTCAACTTCTCAGAATTAACTCCGTCACTTCCGACACGCACCCACAAGTCCTCGCAGTCATCTACTCAGTGCGCCTTTACTCTTGTGAATCTCCACAAGAGTAAAGGCGCACTGAGTTCAATCTTTTGGAGACAGCAATTTCTGTCAAGATTATTACATCATAAGAATTACAAACGATATTATTGAAAATGTCGACAGTCTTCCTCCGCGATCCTATTACATTCTGGTAGAATACAATTATATCATTAAAAGAGCCCGTTAGTAAAACAAAATATAACAAGGCAACTTTAGCGTTCTTTATGATAAACCTTTGAGAGTCTCATGATTCCGTATGTATACGTAGTTAGCCTCCTCGTTCTTCCGTACAAAGATTTTTCCATCGCGTACCCAGATGAATTTATATTTCAGCTCCCTGACAATGCAACGAGTCGCTGCATGCAGTTGTTTTGCTTTTGGTGTCAGATGTTCTGTCACGTAAACTGGTGATTTTTGTTGCCGCCGATACCCAGATGACTGGTGTTAAGTTTTTCGCAAGAATTGTTTTTGTTAAACGTTATTGTAGCCGCCAGAAACTGGTCTCGAAGGCGAGGACTGTTGAACTTTACGAGTATGGAGCGTGGGCGGGGACTTTTATTGACCATTTTAGCAAGTCTAGCGCTAAAATGAGTGTTGCCTTCGTTGATAGGACACTCTATAACCTTAGAAAGCGGCAGAACTGTATTAACCAAATTTTCCTGCTTGTTTTCTGGGACGCATTGTATTTCAATATTTGTTGCACGTGTCTGTAACTCAAGCTGTGCCAGTCTAGAAGAAAGGTTTTGATTAGCTGAATGTAGCGACTCATTTTCCTTGCGGACATCATTCAAAGTGGCCAACTGGGCGGCGTGTTGCGTTTTTATGCTATCCAGATCCTGGCTGAATGCCGAGAGAGATGATTCAAAGCCAACTATCATATTTTGCAAGGTATCAATTTTTGGATTAATAACATCCTCAAAAGCATTGTAAATCTCCTCTCTACTAATTTCCCTTAAATCATTGGCCGAAGGGCAGGAACAACTCGTTGGCGAAGGAAAACTTGACTTCAAGCGCTGGGTAACGAAGCTATCATTGGAGGCAGTGGTAATTTAGCTCTCGTTACGGACGTTATTTCTCCGAAACTGTTTACAGTTCTTGGACTGGAAAAGACTCGGTATCAACATCAATGGCCAGTACCTAACACACCGTCGTTTTGCCGATGATTACAGTTCTTATGGCTGAGACCATGGAAGAACACAATGCTCAAAGATCTCCGTAGTGTCTCCCAAAGAGTGGGTCTTAAAATGAACATGGACAAGACGGAAATCATGTCGAATGCCCATGTTGTACACCCACTCCAGATCATGTGGGGAACACTTTTTTATGGTAGATAGGCAAGCGCTTGCCCGCTATCACGCCTGATAGTAAGCGATGATACGATCTACGATGAAGCGCGCTTGCCTATTCACTCGCGACTTGACGGACCCCAGATTTTACCTATCGGGAAACACACACTCGGACAAGGAGTTCCACGGTACGGATCGGATGATAAAATTTGAAGCAAAACACTTAGTGTGAGTCTATGGAATATTCAGCAAAAAACGGTGGCTCTGATTCGTACGTCTGGTTGGCCGATGGAAGAAGGAAGAAGACGGAATTAGGATGAGCAATTCCACTGCACACTCGCCGAAATGTATCCGATAACAAACCAATAAGCTTGCAACTTTGCGTCTGTGCCCAAAGCTTTTCAGCTTATTACAAAAAATATTATCCAAGCAACCAATTATAAAAATAGGATCCAAGCGTCTGGAGCTGGTATTTGGAGCCATCCCAAAGTTGTTGACCAAGTACACTCGAAGTTGTTGACTATTACGTATACATGGGACACGACAGCCCAGTTAGGTAAGTCCAACTTCGAGTAAGCAACAACTTGGATAGGCAGCATTCGGAAAGCTTCAAAAAATCTTGTGATGATTTATCTATCTCACTCATCAGTGATGCCTTAAGGCAGTGAAAAGTGGTCGCTAATTATGGGTTTCATAAAGGGGGTCACCTAGCGAGTAAGGAGAGCCATGCTCGGCGTTTCCCTACGTGATCGAATCAGTAATGAGGAGATCCCTAGGAGAACTAAAGTAACCGATATCGCTCGAAGGAGTTTTCGGCTGAAGTGGCAATGGGCGGGACACATCACATAGTGAGAAAAATCAATGGCCGTTGGGGCGGAAAGGTTCTTCAATGGCGACCGCGCACCGGACGAGGCTCCGTGGGTAGGCCCCGACAAGGTGGACCGATAATCTGGTGAAGGTCGCGGGAACCCGCTTGATGCGGGCAGCGCAGGACTGATTGTTGTAGAGATCCTTGGGGGAGGCTTATACTTAGCAGTGGGTGCGGCTGATATGATGTGCATTTTTAAAATTCTAATTATAAACAAGTAGTTCTGATCGATAAATCGTCTTTTTATTATTATTTTCTGTCAATAAATAAAAAAAATCATTTAGAGTTCACGCCGCTGACGGCGCCGCCGCCGCCGACCCAAAAAAGTCGGCGCGCCGCCGCCGGCCCTTGACCCATCGGCGCTCATATCTAGTAGGTACTGCACTTTTGTATGGAACAGCTGATTTTTTTTTGCGAGCAGGAATGTTGGCCCCATAGTAAAAGTTGCTTGTAATCATGAGTGGAATCACCACACGGCGGGAACCAAATGATTAAAAATTGTTTAAAAAAACAAAAAACCGACTTCAAAAAACCTACCTATAAAAAGCAAGAAATAAAATTCGTAATAATAAAAACACGTCTATTGAAGTCGGGTGGGGCTGGAGTACAAATTCCTTTTTTTCTAAAAGCCACACCTGACTTCAATAGACGTGTTTTTATTATTACGAATTTTATTTCTTGCTTTTTAGAGGTAGGTTTTTTGAAGTCGGTTTTTTGTTTTTTTTTTTTAAAAAATATTTTTTAATTTTTAGTGTAGGTACCTTTTGTATTAGGTAGTGTAGGTATATTATTTAGGTAGAAAAATCGGCTCAGCCAAAAGTGAGTTAATCGCGGAGAAACACATACATGCGTGTCAAACTAAGAACCTCCTTTTTTAAGTCGGTTAAGAACTACACTTAGGATATCCCTTTTCCAACAAAAAAATAATTATCTTATTCAGTTCATAAACAAAGAAGTTATACGACTGATCATCGAGGTAGTTCACACAAAATCATACTATTTGCGTGCTTTTTTCAAGATTACTTGAAAAGTACTGAACCGATTTCAAAATTTTAAAAAATGGGACCAACTTGGAAGTTTACTTAATGTAATAACTTTGAATCATTTCAATCGGTCCAGCCGTCTTCGAGTAATCGGTGTACTTACAAAAAACAAAAAAAAACAAAAAAAAAAAAAAACGGTTCGAATTGAGTACCTCCCTCCTTTTGAAGTCGGTAAAAACGGGTCGAATTGAGTACCTCCCTCCTTTTGAAGTCGGTAAAAAATTTCAGCGTGTATATTATCTCTATTGACGACTAATATAGGTAGTACTAGTCTGTCTAAAAAGTCTGTTTACAAAAGAAATTATTAAATTATTTATAAAAACTTATACTGGTAATCCTGTTGGTGCTGTCAAAATTCTAATTGTAAACATATTTATTTAGATGGGTATTGGTGGGGTGGTGGGGGATTAAGGTGGGTAATAAAATTACCTTTGAAATTACCCATGTAAACAGACTTTTTAGACAGACTCTACTCGTATTATTAATATTCTATGGTTATTTTACTATTTGTGAATACTTATTACCTATTAGTAGGGCGGTAAAACAAGGTTTGAGGTTAGTTTTCGCACAAGTCATCACGGAAATACGAAAATGTGGTATCGATGCATTAAGTACGATGCCCTGATCACAAATATATAAGATGACAAGCGAGAAAATGGTGGGGGTAGAAACTGTGACGTCATAAAGTTTTCAGTACAAAGTATCATACCATGTGGTATATCAAATGAAAGGGCTTTGTGAGTAGATTGCGAATATGTAACACACTATAACATTTTCACTACTTGGTCTAACAAATTATTAGCAAACGTCGAAAAATTTCGCAATTCAGAGTCGCCATTGAACAGGTCTAGATTGAAAACGACTGAATTGATTTTTACAAAATACATAACAAATAACTCTACACATACTCTTTTCGAATGTCTAAAGGTAATTGACCAAAGATATTTAAAAATAAGAAAAGGACACCAGTTTTAATAACACTATAATTTTCTGCTTTTTCCAAATTCTCAGATTCCTTTAATAATTAATAAAAAAATAATAAATAAACTTTCGTATGTTTATCCTTACTAGGACAAGTAAGGATAAACAGACGAAGGTTTAAATAACCAAATTTTGACAATTTAGATACTTCTTTTAAACCTAATCATTATTTTTAAAATACGTTGTCTTATTAAATCAAATATTATTAACAATTTACAATATTTTTGGTATTCTATGCGTGGTAAAACATTTGTTGTATTTTATTATGATTATTTACACCCGTTAAGCCCCTTTTACACCCATTAAAAAGACTGTGATTTTTGTGTATTGTTTTGATTTTTTCTAAATAACTTTTGCCTATTGAGTTTCGTCAGGTTATTTAGGTCTCCGAGCAACTGTGTGTGTTTTCCATGTGTATTTGTCATTACTTTTAGTTATCCTTACTTGTCCTATTTGGTAAATCAACTTTACTCAATTCTTTCTTGAAATAATCATGTATAAAATTCAACAAATGGTTTTCCACGCATTGAAAACCAAAGAAATTGTTAACACATTTTTTAATAGTGATTTAAATTTAAAAGAAGCATGGAAACTGTCAAATACTGTTTACTAAGTAGAACAAGAAATGATTAACATACGAAAGTTTATTTATTTGTTTTTTTATTAATTATAAAAGGAATCTGAGAATTTATAAAAAGCAGAAAATTATGCTGTTATTAAAACTGACGTCCTTTTCTTATTTTTAAATATCTTTGGTCAATTACCTTTAGACATTCGAAAAGAGTATGTGTAGAGTTATTTGTTATGTATTTTGTAAAAATCAATTCAGTCGTTTTCAATCTAGACCTGTTCAATGGCGACTCTGAATTGCGAAATTTTTCGACGTTTGCTAATAATTTGTTAGACCAAGTAGTGAAAATGTTATAGTGTGTTATATATTCGCAATCTACTCACAAAGCCCTTTCATTTGATATACCACATGGTATGAAAAAAAAAATGTCTTTGTACTGAAAACTTTATGACGTCACAGTTTCTACCCCCACCACTTTCGCACTTGTCATCTTATATATTTGTGATCAGGGCATCGTACTGAATGCATCGATACCAAATTTTCATATTTCCGAGATGACTTGTACGAAAAGTGTTTTCTAAGCGTCTTTTTTAAAATTACCGCCGCACTATATCTGAACATCAAAAATTTCATGAGTTTAAAGAGATGATTACCCAAATAGTTTATGTAAATCCAACTCTGACATGCATGACCGATTTTTCTCAAACGATTTATAGCATACCACTAAGCCAGAATATTGATCAGCAATCCCTATGGGTGTCAAGGCATGTTGCGTCAAACGCTATGACAGTACGTGACGGGACTCGGATGTCGCAAGTGTGACCCTAGCCTTATTTGATGACAATCAATGAGCAATTAGATTACTTACTATGATTACTGCGTTATCGTATGTTTGTTTTGTAATGCGTGTTTATTAATTTATTCAAACAAAGGGTCCCTTCAGCAATTATATAGGTAATAAAACCGATTAAAAATTCGTTAAATTCTAACTTGAAACACCATAAATACTGAATCCTAAACGAATAAGTATTAAATAGTGGAACTCTTGCCTGAGTCTGTTTCCCGATTAGGGTTGCCAGGCGTCCGGCTAAAGCCGGACATAGGTAGGCTTTTAGATTGAGTGTCCGGCCAAATTAAACGGTGTCCGGCCTGTCCGGCTTTTGTTAGGCACGTGGTCGTTCGAGCGAGCGGCGCGAGGCGAGGCGCAGCGGCAGTCGTTGATATTATTATTTTCCAAGGGAAAACACAAAATTAAAATTAAGAAAACAAAATTGAACAAAACTTCCTGAATGGAAAAAAAGTTCCTGAATTGAATCAAGTTTTCGAAAGGCGAGTGAATAAAATGATCAAAAAAGCTAGTTAACGTAAAAAAACAAACATCGTATTATCACTAAGATACAAAATCCTTAATAATTTAGGGTGTCCGGCTTTTTTACCCAAATGTCCGGCCAAACTGGCTGATCTGTCCGTTTATTAGATTAGACGACCTGGCAACCCTATTCCCGATAGACAATCTGGGGGCCTTCAAGTCGCGAGTGAATAGGTATCTTCTAGACAAGCGCGTTCCATCGTAGATCGCATCATCGCTTACCATCAGGCGCGATAGCGGGCAAGCGCTTACTTATCTATTATAAAAAATGCAAAAGTAAGTTTGTTCGTTTGTTTGTTACGCCTTCGCGTCATCGTGAAATTTTTCATTCACTTTGTCGGGGTACAGAAAAGGACAAAGGGTACCTTTCATCCAGAAAAAAATTCAGTTCCCAAAGAATAGAAAAAAAAACTGTCCATGCAGACGAAGTCGCGGGCAGTCGCTAGTAAGTAAATAATAGCAAATAGCCAAACAAACTACAATCCTTACTTTCAATCAAACTTCACGCAAATATCCAGTAATATAATTTAGTTGTAGACCCACGGAGCGTCGTCCGGTGCGCGGTCGCCATTCCAGAACCTTACTGCCCCAACGGCCATCACTTCAGCTGATCGATCCTTCGAGCGATGTCGGTTACTTTAGTTCTCCTATGGACCTGCTGATTTCATCGCCTGGTTTCTGATACGATCACGCAGGGAAACGCCGAGCATGGCGTGGAAAATTAATCTAATAAAATGCTATGGACCGTGCTTTAACTCGACAATATTGTACTAGGTACGAATTCTACTGTAAGTGCCTATGCAATCGGATGATTTTACGGTAAGTATCGTATCCCTAACTTAATTTCTGGTCTGAAAAAGGATCTAGAGTCAACAAATCTACATGTAAGCACAGAAGTACACTTCATAATGACTTGAGCGAATCCGATGATGTAGGTATTGGACTAGAGTCCTGTTGTGATGTGGGGTAGACATAAAGATATACATAAGTACCTTTTTTAACTTATTTTATAATGTAAATTTTCAACACACTTGCTCTAGTACATCGTGAGCCCTAATACATCGCTTTTAGGGTCATAAACTGTGCTATAACAAACACCGTGCGTAATATATAAAACACACTAGGGCGTTATAGAATTATCCCTACAAAGTTAAATTAGCACCTTACTGCAAGTTCTATGCGAGTAAATAGAGCATTCCCAGTTTTTTTAGTAACAAAAAAGAGGGTTTATGACACTGAAAATTCATATACATTTTTGGAATAAATAAATGTGTTAGTCCTTAATTAAGTCAAACAAATATTTATTATTATCAAATTATTTATAATTCACTATATTTTGTTATAAAAAATATTATCATTCTTGCATTTTATCACTTACCATTATCATTTTGAAGTAGGCTGTATGCTCACTCACCCCTTTGTTCGCAAAATATTCTTGCATTGGGCGTGTGAAAAAAAAACCTGCGCGCCTTTTCCCATAATTTTCGTATTCGTCGTATTTGTTGCTGTATGGTAAAATACTTTGTTTTTTCCTAGCAAATGTGTTGAAAAACGTCGTATGAAACTCATGAGCTCTTGCTTATTGCACACTCGGCTGAGTTACGCCCTCGCCTACGGCTCGGGCTGCAACCCACAGACTCGTGTGCAATGAGCAACCTAAGCTATCTTGTCTCATAATGTACTATTATAGTTCCCTAAATAATTTGAAATAAAGTATTTAATTGATTAGTGTAAGATATCAAAAAGATTAAAAACATGTCATATCGAAACAATAAAATAATAAATAATTTTAGTGTTGTATTAACCGTCAATATCGTCGATGTCAAGATGTAGGAAATATAAATAATTGATTAACTTTCTTGCTGACTAAGTTTATTGACATCAAATCTGCCGCTACTTTATGATACCTTCACAGAAAAAAATAAATTGAAGCAATTAATCAAATTTATCGAACGAAAATGTGTCCTTTGTATCCTATACTTTTTCTACAGGTCATTGCCCCCTGCAGCGCCCATCTCATTCCGCCAAAAAACATGGCGTCTGTGACAATAGTTCTTTTTTCAAATTTGTTTTTCTTCCGAATGTCATTGTAAGAGGTCTTTAACCGTGTTGGCCGCAAATCGTCGGTGTCCGGTCCCACAAGCCGCTAATGATTTTCGCCGCGAGCGCTTTTGGCTGCTTTTACAACGCAACGAACGCGAGAATATGAACAAGGAGTAAGTTTTCAATGCGTTCACTACTATGTATTTACAGCTTTCTTCTAGGTATTATAATTTCCTAACATTTAACGAAAATCTAACACTATGTTAGTAATTAGGCCTATTACTAAATCGGTAAGTTGAGTTTTATTTTTTCAGATGACATTAAAAAATGAAATGAAAGTGAGTTTATTACAATACATACAAGCATAATATCACAGAATACAAAAATGATAAAATCTCAATAACTAATTTGACACACGTGAGTGCAATGTTTATTTTTGTTTGTGGTTGACTCTTGGTAACATAAATTATCTTCAAAATTTCTTCTTTAACTATCTTCAAATCACTCAACCAATGACCGTCACGTATCTATCATTGTCCTGATAACGCTGCAATTTAGCGAGTGCTTAAAAAAAGCACAGTCGGTCAAGTAGTAATTCGGAAAAAAGTTTTCAAACTTCGAACGTGCCTTGTGATCGCGCCAAAAAAGCTCATTTCGCCGTAACGATCACGCGAAGAGATCATCGCTCGCGCGAGGTCTTATAACAGTACTCGGATCAAGACAGCCTCCCGGCGTTATGTAACAAATGTCAGGTAGTCCTCGCGTGGACCCCGGACCGGCGGGATCGGGAATCGACACAGTCACATCACTAAACAACTGGACGTTCGAAATTCGAAAAGTGACAGTGACGCATAATCCTCACATATTTTGTTTTTAAATTAACCTCCTTTTGTTTTTATTTTCGTAAGGAGTTTAAAGTGTTATGGTGTTAAAAAGTTTTGATACTTTTTTAATACAATGGAAGTGTTAAGGTTAGTTTAAGTTTTGATCATACAAACTTTTTCGTGAACTTTCAATAAACATTTAATTAAATTCGCTTCCGGTTATTAAATATATGTTTCCGAGTTTTAATTGAGGCTGAAAGATTCTCACTTCTGTACAAAGGTTGCATCTATAATGCAAGGTTGCAGTATAATATCAAAGTATAGCAATAAGTAGTAAAATACTAGAATGAAATGCCTTGACATTATCGAGAAACAAAGTGTCAAAATCAGATATTTCAACCGTCAAAAGTAACTTAATAAATGCAAAACATTGCATAGGTAATCGGTTTCTTTATTTGTCAATATGTAGGTATCTCATTATGTAACGACCCTTTTTATTAAAAACTAGTCTCGGCGACCTGTTCACAGAAGCCAGCATAAATAAACTTTTTCTTTAACATAATCATTTCCATGAAAAAGAAACTTCCTTTATTCCATAAATTGACACGCATCTTATATAAAAACGAGTACCTAGGAATAGGTACACGTTGGTATGTACTATGTACCGTATAAACTGCACTGCAATGTGTATTGAAAAAAAAAACCGAATAGATTAACTATTCATACCAATATTATAAATGACAAAGTATGAAAGTAAGTACAGTGTCTGTATGTTTTATACCTACCTAGTAGTTTTTCACTGAAGCACTCTTTGCGGCAACTACTTTTAAAAAAAATTGCTATGACCACTGAACTATCGTGACATTATAGTTAGCCCCAATGATTTAACACTATATAGTCATACATTATCGAAAATTCTACAAAAAGACAACTAAAAGCTATTATCCTTTTTCAAATTTATTTGCCCTATGAATGGTATAAAGAATATTTTACACTTTTTTACCGACTTCAAAAGGAGGGAGGTACTCAATTCGACCCGTTTTTTTTTTTTTTTTGTTTTTTGTATGTACACCGATTACTCGAAGACGGCTGGACCGATTGAAATGATTCAAACGTTATTACATTAAATAAACCCCCAAGATGGTCCCATTTTTTAAAATTTTGAAATCGGTTCAGTACTTTTCAAGTAATCTTGAAAAAAGCACGCATTTAGTATGATTTTGTGTGAACTACCTCGATGATCAGTCGTATAACTTCTTTGTTTATGAACTGAATAAGATAATTATTTTTTTGTTGGAAAAAGAATATCCTAAGTGTAGTTCTTAACCGACTTAAAAAAGGAGGTTCTTAGTTTGACACGCATGTATGTGTTTCTCCGCGATTAACTCACTTTTTACCGACTTCAAAAGGAGGGAGGTACTCAATTCGACCCGTTTTTTTTTTTTTTTTTTTTTTTTTTTTTTTGTTTTTTGTATGTACACCGATTACTCAAAGACGGCTGAACCGATTGAAATGATTCAAACGTTATTAGATTAGGTAAACTTCCAAGTTGGTCCCATTTTTTAAAATTTTGAAATCGGTTCAGTACTTTTCAAGTAATCTTGAAAAAAGCACGAAAATAGTATGATTTTTGTGTGAACTACCTCGATGATCTGTCGTATAACTTCTTTGTTTATGAACTGAATAAGATAATTATTTTTTTGTTTGAAAAGGGATATCTTAAGTGTAGTTCTTTAACCGACTTAAAAAGGAGGTACGTAGTTTGACCCGCATGTATGTATGTTTCTCCGCGATTAACTCACGTTTGGCTCAGCCGATTTTTCTAACTAAATAATAAATATACCTATACTACCTAATACAAAAGGTACCTACACTAAAAACTAAAAAATAAAAAATTGTTTAAAAAAACAAAAAACCGACTTCAAAAAACCTACCTCTAAAAAGCAAGAAATAATATTCGTAATAATAAAAACACGTCTATTGAAGTCGGGTGGGGCTTTTAGAATAAAAAAAAAGGAATTTGTACTCCAGCCCCACCCGACTTCAATAGACGTGTTTTTATTATTACGAATATTATTTCTTGCTTTTTAGAGGTAGGTTTTTAGAAGTCGGTTTTTTGTTTTTTTAAACAATTTTTGGCGGAGCTGATTTTTCTACCTAAATAATATACCTACACTACCTAATACAAAAGGTACCTACACTAAAAATTAAAAAATAAAAAATTGTTTAAAAAAACAAAAAACCGACTTCAAAAAACCTACCTCTAAAAAGCAAGAAATAAAATTCGTAATAATAAAAACACGTCTATTGAAGTCGGGTGTGGCTTTTAGAAAAAAAGGAATTTGTACTCCAGCCCCACCCGACTTCAATAGACGTGTTTTTATTATTACGAATTTTATTTCTTGCAAAAGCAAGAGAAACCTCTAAAAATAGAGGTAGGTTTTTTGAAGTCGGTTTTTTGTTTTTTTAAACAATTTTATTAAATAAATTAATAGATAATTCCTACCGACTATGTAATCGTAGCAAATATATTAGTTTTCCTATTCTTTCTGATCAATAACAGTTAAAGAGCAAGAAGTGAGATAATTTCAAATAAAATTTAAAAAAAAACAACAAAAAGCTTCAAACTACCGTTCCAGAGAAATCCATCCAAATCTCAAAGTGCTCCGACGCAACATTCGACATAGAAACTGCGAACTGTCGCAACATAATTTTGCCAATTTCGATTTGTCGATTTAACGCTAATTCCGTAATATAATTACAAAAAGCAATTGAATAGCTTAATTGCCGTGTTCTCCTTTTTTATCGGTGATAATGAAACTTTGTTTACGGATTGATTACTACAACAGAACAAAAGCGTACCATAGTTAGTCAGTTAAAAATTACTCAAACGTAACACAATAAATCATAAGAAAAAATAGTTACGGTCAATCAGGATCCTGCCTCAGCTTGTGTGGTTATGGTTACGACACGACCGTATTTAATTTTTACTTTTAGGGTTCTAAAATCTCAGTAATGAATAGTGCACCAAATTAGACAAAACACAAATAAACAATTTCCATGGAACAAAATGTCGCGCATTGTATCCTTAAGGGTCCATGATAGAAAAAGATGATTTGCGCAGGTCATATTTTTATATAGAAAACGTAAAATTGTAGCCACAAAAAATACATACGACAAGCTAAAGAAACTATCTAGTAGCTACAAGTATTGAATTGCGTATAAATCTTACGGATGATTGTAAAAAAAAATAAGAATATCATCAAAAGCGCTTGTCGTGGGTCATATTATTGGCTTAAATAATAGCGGAAACGTATGGAATTCTACATCAAAATACACTTTAACGTACTGTGAAGTTGTCCCAATAACTTTTTTTCAAGAAAGAAAATTATTCTAAAGATAATGATGAAAAAACCACGAAAAACAACGAAAAAGTACAGAAGTGAGGTTATTTTCCATACTCTTTACACGTAAAGAAAAAGACAGAGACAAATGTTTCCGTATAACCGAGCCAGTATTTGATTCTTCAATATTCAGTTAGTCATACTCCTAACCTAGCTGATATTATATTTTTCCAGGTACAAACTCATCTTCGTCGTTATATTAGTCTCTCTAAATCGAGTCAGTAATGAAAAGACTAGCGAGACCACGACAAAACATGACATGGCCACATGCCCATTCACCAAAATAATAGAGGATATTTTCAAAATCCAAAACAAAAGCTCAACCGCTGGTTATTTCTTAAAAGACAGTGAAAGAGCAAAAATATTTTTAAGTTCAATTACAAATATCACAGCGAAAGAAAACATTTCTAATATAGCCAATCAAGAAGATTTAGTTAATAAAATTATTGAGTCAATTAATAATATTAAGAATAATATAACTTCAAATAAAAACACTTCAGAAGCTAACCTAAATGAAGCCATTATACTAAGTGTTCCAAAACATAACAAAGATGAACCAAATAACGCATCGGAAGAAGATGTGGTAAGGAAAAAAGTTTCAATAATAAGTGGCATAGAAGACAAGATAGATACAAGTATAACACAAATAGATAGTGACAAAAATAAAACAGAGGAAATAAGTAGTACTACGACAACAACTGAAAAAGTAAATTACGTTGAAATATTAACTATAGAACCTAATAACACTGAAGCGAATGCCACCTCGCCTCACAACATAATTGATGTTTTGAAACATTTGATGCCGCTCTTCAACAGCACCCTGACTAAAGAACTGCACAATATCACCATCATAGAAAGGAACCATCACAAAAACCATTCATTCACAGCGACGAAAAACGTTTCAACTATAGTAGTTACTTATTGTGATAAAGAAAACTTAACAAGAGCAAACTATTCTAATTTAGATTCCGTCCTAGAAACGGATTTAAAGACTGGAGACGATAAAGATGATTATGATCACGATAATAACAAAGATTCTGGAGGTGACGATGATAGTATGGAATATGATGAAAACAAACCGGATGCAATCATCACAGGCGATGAAAAGAAGGATTTTATGGAGGCTGCGGAGTACGGAATGCAGAAAATGCATGAGTTATACAGCGTTTTGGAACCGAAACTATATTCGATGGGTAAGTTGATAAAACTACGGATATAGTGCCATTACGAACTTAATGATTAAGGCTTGTAGGAAGTTGCACAATCTCGAAAGACGTTGAACGCCTCTGGGAATGTTAATAAATGTTTATAAGTTCCTTTGAAACCGCTACTGGCATACGCAGAATTCATATTTAATTTCGAGCAGTTATGATGTACAAACTTAAATAAATCAGGATAGTGCAGTTCAGTAAAATAAATTCCGGTATGTAGTAAAGCAGAGGCTTTGCAAAAAGTATTTTTCAATACAGTTGCTCGAAAATGTAAGCTTACGATGACAGGCCAGCGTGCGGTAAGTTGCTTTTACCGCACGCCGTGCGTTTTTGTTTACGGTTTAGTACAGCGTGCGGTAAGTTGATTTTACCGCACGCCCACGCCGTGCGTTTTTGTTTACGTACGTTTTTTTAATTTCTACTAGCTTCCACCCGCGACTTCGTCCGCGTGGACAGTAGAAAAATTTAGCGACCAGTTTAAAATGACCTCTTTAGTGTATGACAGCTAGTACTAAGGAGAGTTCAAGCTGTTTCCCTGATTCCACCCGCCTGAATTTAATGAAATATAGCTTATATTTTAAGTTGGACCTTAATTTACTAAACTGTGAAAAGCCCATCAAAATTCTTTTAGCTGTTTTTGCGTAATACGCGCACAAATATTTAGAATTTACAGTTTTATTATATGTATAGATTACAATTTCAATAGTACCTATAATGTTTTCTCGCAAATGTATTGAAAAACGTAGTATGGCACACGGTTGTTAAGGTTTTTTAAAACTCGTGACGATTATAAACCCTCGCCTGCGGCTCGGGCTTATAAAACGTCATCTCGTTTTAAAAACCTCCTTACCAACCTTGTCTCATAAACTACTATTTCCTTTTATTTATTTAAGTTTTTCCTTTAAGGACTTTACAGCGTCATTCTTAACTTATCATCCAAATTTCAAGGATATGCCCAGTCCATGAAACTGAATAACTTTATACAAAAAACATGTGTCGAATTTCACCACAAAATTTTTGGTCATCCTATACTTAATTGATCACATGATCTCTTTGATTTGTACATCCATAGAAATATGTAAAAAAAAACCGGCCAAGTGCGGGTCGGACTCGCGCACGAAGGGTTCCGTACCAAAAAACGGCAAAAAAAATACGTTTGTTGTATGGGAGCCCCCCCTTAAATATTAATTTTATTCTGTTTTTAGTACTTGTTGTTATAGCGGCAACAGAAATACATCATCTGTGAAAATTTCAACTGTCTACCTGTTGTTTTTATTAATATCGAGCAAAAAACAGTAAAAAAAACACGTTTGTTGTATGGGAGCCCCCCTTAAATATTCATTTTATTCTGTTTTTAGTATTTGTTGTTATAGCGGCAACAGAAATACATTATCTGTAAAAATTTCAACTTTCTAGCTATCACGGTTCATGAGATACAGCCTGGTGACAGACAGACAGAGACTAGAGAATGTTGTTTAGTTTCATGGACTGAACATATCCTTGAAAGGATGGTAAGTTTAGGATGACCTTGTATACATCATATTTATTTTAGTTCCCTTTTCCACCCATCTTCAGGATTATGGCTGGACGACACGAACCCCGCGCGATATGTGGCAGCCTTCAACGCGCCTGCTGAAGAAGCGGCCAGATTCTCCCGCTTCGGGTACGCTTCGCTGCAGGCGGCCACGCGACTGAAGCAAATGGCCAGGTCAGTCTACCTTTAATACCTGCGGGGCTACTCAAATGGCCACTTTTCTATTCGTTCGCTAACTTAAAAAATAAAAATAAGCCATAAAACCTAAACTTACGTGTTGAAGTCTTGTCATTTCCATACAATATAACAACGTCTGTGATTTATATAAACTTGCGACGTGTGACTTGATGTCTAATTGCTTATTTTCAAGCTTTAAGTTAGCGAACGAATAGAAAAGTGGCCATTTGAGTAGGGGGCCTTGATTCCTGGAGATCTAATGGAATGCGTGCTGCCACGTGCAGTTTAGTTCCTTTCCATTTACGCATTTTTTTAGTTTTTGATCTTAAAGTGCATTATTTTGCTCAGCGTTCAAGATCCGTGCTGGCGCCCGCTTAGGGTGGCAACAGGATAGGTGGTTGACAGATGGCTTCGTAACAAAAAAAATAGCAAACGACTTTCTGTCATTACCGTATTTATTCAGGTTTTGTATTTTAATTCCAGAATATATATTCTATGCTCCAGATATAAGTGCATAGACGTAAAAGAAGTCATAAAGGCAACCAATATTTCTTATTTGTTCTCAGTAACCATCAAGAACTTTTAAACACCACCGTCTTTAAATCATTCAAATAAAATCCACATAACTTGCAGCCAATCAAACCATATGTAACACAAAATAACTTCAAACTTTGTAAATTGCTTAGAAAATCTAAAAGTCGTGTCCAATTAGCATGTGCGGTTAAACTGCATTCGTTTCGACATGTAAGCAATTAAAGCAGGCTTTTAAGATGCCAGGAACAGACGTAAGGACTGCGATTTAGCTATTATCCCTTTTTAGGAGACCTAATGACGTCGTCGCCGTTAGAAGAACTTTTTATTCTCTATCTTATGAGTATAAGTCTTGTCTAGTGATAGAAACTGTTAGTTAACATGTGAACTTAAGACACTTAAAGGGTTTTTACTAAGAAAATGCACAATCAACATATTATAGAAGAGTATATAGGTACAAGAGAACCCCTGTGGTCAGTTTTATGGTCAAGCAAGTCGTCCTCTTGACCTTACAAGTCGAACTAGGGTGCAAAAGCACTAAATTTAAGAATCGCCTAAGTCTTTGTTATTTACAACTCGACCAAGATAACTAGGCGAATGACAGCTACATGACGGCTAAGTTTATGACACCGTTTTAATTTGGTCGTGTTGTAGTTAGGAAAAGACTCAGGCGATCCTTAAGTTTAGTGCAATCGGGCGTTATTCTTGTACTAAAGAGAATAGTGTTCAGTACTTATCTTTAAATCTATTCACTGTACAAACAAAAAAAATTGTGTCTAACTGCAGTCTAAAAACAATTGATCAACGTCTTATCATTACTTACAAACATAAATAAGAACAACGTTATTTCAACATAACAAAAAAATCAGTTTTACTATCATCATGCTCTTACAAGTTTCACAATTCTGACACTTCATTATTTACACCTGCTCTCATTGGAGATAATAATCATAAAGATATATGAAGACGATCCTTTAGGTGGGACAGCAATTGATTTTAGATTAATGTCTTACATTGCCGGATTTATTGAGGACCATAAGACCTTGCTCTTTCAAATGCACTTTTGAACATTACTCAATCCTAGTTATTGCCAATTCTGTATCACTATTTTTATGAAAATGGATTGAGATTTCATAACTTCTTATCTTTGAGAAATGATTATGGTTATTTGCGCGTCTTCTTTGCGTTTATGCATCGTTGGCTTTATTTACTTATTTATTACATTAGATAAGATTTAATCAAGTTGGTAGTTTGTAAAGTTGGAATTTTATAATTGAAAGTTGTGTGAAAGTTTCAGCAACTAATGTAACATTGTTGGTTACGATCATATAGCTTAGAATGAATAATAATTAAAAAATACCCCACATGAAACAAAAATCTCAAATCACTAAAGTTTTAAATAGATAGAAAATACAGTTGTAAGAGCAGTTTAAAAAATGAAGATCGAATTTTTCTTTTTAATTTACAATAACATCCAACTATTTTTACAATCAACTTGATCAGCCCGATTTTGCTTCACAATTATCTTGAACGAATATAGAATCAAGTAGCAAATATATAATTTAAAACTCAAACATAAAAAAGGGCGTCCGCTGCGTCAAGCGGGATCCCGCCGCGGGTACACGGTGCGGGAAAATAGATTGCTGGTTATCTGACGGACAGATACTTGTAGTGCATGAGTAAGCTCCGATCTATATCAACCCACGGGCGTGTCCCGCTTAAAGGACTATGTCATAAATAAAGCGTAAAGCAAGATAGCAATCAGAAACGCGCAGAAGCGAGACAGATTCGGCAGATTTGGTGCAAATATCAATCTAAATAAATTCGTAGTAAATAACTTAAAACAGAAGTGCTTCTAAACGATTCTGATATATTGATGATACAAATTATTTAAAGCAATTTCGACTTGAATACCTAATTTAGTTTCTAAATAATTTCGATTCTAAGAATTTTTAAGATGTATTTTCGAAATTAAAATGTATCGAGCCAAAACCACTGAATCGTGTTTCTGGTTCTATACTTGTCCGGAGAAAAATATAAATATAAATATAAATATATCTTAATTTCAGATCTCTAGGATCTTTCCGCGACCATTACATAAAATTACATAAAAAAAGTGTAGGTAAGTGTAAAGCATTACATAAAAAGTGTACATTTTTAGACGTATCCCCTTAACGCAGCGGACGCCCTAAGATGTCAAGACCACCTGTACCCTTATCGCAAGATCCTGCCTCAACCGGTCTTCAATGGAGATCATCCTGTTGACTCGATGTCGTAATGAACACCCTGTATCTACGATAAAGTGGTCTAAGTGGATAGTAATTTTTTATTTAAGTCCCGTTGCTGTTATTTTAAAACAAAGAAAGGAAGGTAAGATAGGTCGTTAATTGTGTGAAAAAGACACGATATTAAAGTATAATGTTTGAGTTATTATACTAGATTATTGTTTAAATTATCTATATTAAACTTTAAAAGTGTCTAGGTAGGAAATTAAGATAAAATAACTATGTAAATATAAGAACATCTTTCGAAACAAGCACTATTAATATTAGGGGCTTATGAAATTGCCGTTTTGTGTGGAGAATTTTAAAGAATTTGCATTTTGCATACTAACATTTTCTTAATTGAAACATCATAATTGCACTATCAAACCACACTGCAGAGTAGAATAATAAAATTAGTATTGCAGTTTTAGGTCAGCGCCATCTCTTGACCGATAGTGGAACTAATGTTAACTTTTAAGAAATTTTATAATTTCTAAAAAAGTATGCTATATTGAGACATCGTTTTATTTTTCCTGTAATCTTTATATAAACTGCTATCACATAGAATTATTTCAGATTTTTCTCTTTGCAAACTTCGGAGATAAGGGGGGGGGGGAACGGTCTTTTTTTACATTTTTCATCATAAGTCGAAAACTATGTGGCCTAAAACAAAAAAAAAATGATTGAAAACGTGCAAATGGCGCTCTTTCATATGATACCCCACATGCTTTAGTAGCCCCACTTCAAATTTTTAAAACCCCTTTTCAGTCCCTGTTGTAAAAAAGATATTTTTTTTTATTTATTTCTTATTTGCAAAATAGTTGGGCAAATGTCATCTTAAACTATTCCAAATTTCAAGTTGATACCATTAGTAGTTTTCGAGATATCCAGCTGTGACAGATAGACAGACTGAGTCACACCATAAGGGTTGCTTTTTTACCATTTTGGTACGGAACCCTAAAAAAGGAACTGTGTTTGAGAAAAGATCGATCGACTGAAATATATGAATAATAAAAATATCATGTAGTACAAAAGTGGGGAGTTTCATTTTAACCAAGTCTCAATACGAAGGAAATAATTAAAAGTATTGAAGAGTTTTTCAATAAAATAAATAAGTAATGCGCATATGAAAATTACCCAGTTTTCTTTTTTAAATATTAGCCTGGTCCTTAAATTAAATGTATAGACGGTACTAATCGTCAGCCCCTAAAGTAATTTTGCACTATTTAAATAAGAATACGTACCATATGATCGTAGACAGTATTTTAAATACAGTGTTAAAGGAAACCTTAAGTATGTAGACACTACTTGAATTGAAATTTATAGACAGTATTGAAGGAAACACACTAAAAATTAATAGCCAAGACAATTATGTGGCCAAGACATAAAAATAATTTGTTGTAATTAAATTACTGAGAAATATTCATATTTTTCGAATGTTAAAGGGCAGAATTTCATAGAGTTGCTAACCTTATGAAATACATATTTATTTATTGCAATAACTTGACATAGCGACGTGAAATATATTTTCAATTCTTTTAACTTGGCATATGATTTGTTTATTCAATTAAGTAAAGATTTTAGTAAAACTTTTTATATGTCATCGTTTCACTCATCGTTATTACTTAGATGTGAATTGAATTCAAGTGAGATTATCCGAAGAGATATTCCGAAGTGGCTATGATGTCAATTCTGTTTTTTTTTCTGAACCATAATATTAGTTGTCGAACACAAATTAGAATTTAAGTAGGTCTGTCATAATTACTAAAACAGTAGAAAATAATCTTTTGTAGGTTTCATACACAAAATTAACACAAGTTTATACAAGTCTGAAATAAATAAGCAATTTTCAAATCTGTAACGTAAGAAAATGTACTTTATCTCTCGTTATGACTCAACAACTGGAGTTTAAAATAAGAGGTAAAATGAAAAAAACTTGTAGGTTTGTGATCAGAATTCTATACTTACATTTTCTTACGTTACAGGCTTGAAAATTGCTCATTTATTTCAGAGTTGTATAAACTTGTGTTAATTTTGTGAATTAAACCTACAATCGCTTATTTTCTACTGTTTCAGTAATACTAATCATAGTATTCTTTTTAATCGAAATAAAACCGAACCACAAGATCGCAGCACGAAACAATGCGGAAAATTCCAATTATCGAGTTGCACGAGAATCGAGAACAATTCTATTTGTCGCACTGAGGCAATGATCGTCACTCCCCGTATCTATTACAAAATCCTACGAATAATTTGCTTATTACATTCATTGATAGATAGTGTAGATACTTAAGTACTTAAGGCTGTAGAGTCGCATCACGTTCCATTTTTAAATTTTCAATACAAATGATCAAAACAACTCTGCGCGAGCCGTAATGAGGGCGAACTTTGAAAATTCCTATTAAATTATTAACTAAATATAGGTATATACAAAATACGCAATACATTAGACAAACACCTCATTATTCCTAAGAAAAATTAAAGATTACTTTAGATTCTGTAAATACTAGTAAAAAAACATGTCAAAGTGTACCAATTTGAGCATTTTTTAATATTTTATTTCTCTGTGATTAAAAGCATTTTTCTAAATTTTCTCTCTATAGGGAACTCCTTGATAATACAAACAATAAGTGAAAAAATCAATGTGTCATATTCTTATTTGTTACAGCTGAAACGTTTTTGAAAAATACCTCTGACAAGCAAATTTGAAATTCCACTTGAACAGATTGTCTTCGTTTTAAAATACCTGACAATTTATTATGTTTTTCTCTAATTTGAGAATTTTGCTTCCTAAAACTAAAGTTTACACCAATAATAATGCTTTAATTCTTTAGAAAACTTCATTGAAAAACACTAATTTCGTTGAAATGCAAATATGCAGCCTTAAAGCCGGTACGTATTAGGGTTTTAAGTACGAAATTGCCGTTTTGTATGGAGAATTTTAAAGAATTTGCATTTTCCATACTATCGTTGTCTTAATTTATTTAACAACCATGAACACCATGTTTAAAAACTTTTATGCACAATTGTTTATACACTCAGCTAAATAATGGCACCTGTGCTAAGTTAAAAAAAAAAATAAGTATCGGCTAAGTTTTGTAACTTAGCCGATTCGTGGCCGAATTAAGGGCTGCTAACGAAAAAAGGGGAACTTTTAAGATTATATTTTTAATGTTCAGGTAGGAAAAAAGAAATATGTTTATTGCTGATAGTGGGCTTTCATGATCATAATTCGAAATAATAACAAGTAACTGTAGCATCTTTATCATCATAGAAGATATGAGAGCCTCTGTATGTGAGAAAAAATCGGCAATTTCATACTTTAACGCCTATTATTATAATGTAGACAACAACCCATGAACACGGGCATTTTCCAACACATTATTACGTTACGTTCACGTTGACGACACCTTGTTATATTTAACTGTTTCCGTGTAATATTTTCGTCACCTTACCGAGTAATTACGATCTCTTTGGTAACAGTTGTAAACAATCGATTCTTTTATAATCTGTGCTCGATGTCAAGACATTTGAAATTAGAACTCGTCGAATCGTTATGGTCACGGCAGTTTAGATTGGCCCAGATAATCTTGTTTTCGTTTTTCTGTTAAAATGATAGGAGTACATTACATGGAATTGGAATTATAGTACTTATATCATTTACTTAACTTTTCCATGAGGGCTTTTCAAAGTAACATTAAAAAAATAAAAATAGTAACTATTTGATTCACTAGATGGTGTTGATACTCTTTGAAGCTTAGTAAAAAATCACATTGACACCCATTTTTATCAACGTCATCTACCAAGCCTACAGTTTTTTGTCAATGTGAAATTGAGGGCTTTTCAAAGTGACATTTAAAAAATAAAAATAGTAACTATTCGCCTCACTAGATGGTGTTGATACTCTTAGAAGCCTAAAAATAAAATTCAAATCTTGCCAGGGGCTCTCAAGACCCTAGCTCCGACTCTGGCTATAATGGAGCTATTATCACAGAATAGATATAGGTAAGTACTGCCGTACAGAAAGGACACTTTCTGCCCCGCCCCACAATCAATTACGTCACCCCACCCCGCGAGTTCGTATACCGAATCGTGTGCTCATTTAGTCGTGTTTATCAACTTCTTTTGATATTCAAAGCAATGCGTCGTAACTTTATTTACCAAAAAGTTCGAATTATGAATTAAACGCTGCTAATACAGTACAAACTGCAGGGTAGCCCTATACTTCACTGACATGAATTTTTTTTTTCTTATTAACTGGACTGGCTGTCTGTATGATTTGACAGCAAAGTTCTTGTGCCTATTTGAAACGCCACTAGCGTGAGTCCAAAGAACTAATTTTGACGTGTACAATGAAAATAGTTTCGTGATGGTCTCTCCAGACTTCAGACTTTAGTACCATGTCCCTCACGCTATGCTCACGCTACGTGCACCACTTTGACATCAGCCAGTCCAGTGTAATAATATAGAGGTCAATGGTGCCTATACTTACTTACACACACAGACACGTCATCAAAAACGTCATCTGACGTCATCTGTTTATAATAATAAATAATAATATTAAATAAATGCTTGGACAATTTCACACAGCGCCATCTAGCCCTAAACTAAGCAAAGCTTGTAATATGGGTGCTGGACAACGGATATACTACTTATATACTTTTTAAATATATACTTATTATACATAGTAACACCCAGACCCGACACAGAAATTAAAATTCACCATTTCAATTTCTGCCCGGCCGGGAATCGAACCCGGGACCTCTTGCGTGGTAGGCGGCATGTTGACCACTGCATCAATCAGGTCGTCATCATCATTATAATGGCGCGGTTGCATGGAGTGTCTGGGGTGTGTATTATGATAACAATGAGGACATCGCAATATATCTCGATCATACAGAGCCACACCCACCATGTAAAACAAAGTTGCATCGTTATAAGTAGTCAAATTAATTATCTAATTATTTAAATAGGTAAGTAGTTTTCATCACAAGTCACAACTAATCCTGTACCTGTTTAATAGTTATTCGCCCACGCGTATGTCACAACTTCTTTACAAAGTGTTCATAATTTATATACCACCGGTTGAAAACCCCTGTCGTATTAGTATTAATCTTGTATTAATAGAGAATAGAACACATTTATGTTAATACAATATAATAAATACTGTTTTGCAACTGGTTGTTGTATGAAATTTTAAAAAAAGTCATGTTGTTTTGATTTGTGAAATTAAAACAAATACTAACGATGGAATTTGACTTTGTCTTACAGTACCTATTAGCAGAGAAAAATGTCACAAAACAATAATATTCTTACTCAGGTTCTTATATCAAAATGTAGCAAAAATCCTATGTGCTTTTTTTCGACATTTTGAATGTCTTTTGGCCTGCCATAAAAACAGTTTTTTATTTTATTTTATAATGTACCGACGTAATAAAAAATGGCGACATATTTTATATTTTAGCCAGCGAACTTATATCTAGTTCGCTGATTTTAGCCGCTAATAGGCTATTTGACTAATTTTGGAAAACCATTTAAAATTATTCTTTATTACGTAATAAGCGCACTACATTGATATTTCAGGAAAAATCAATGTATTTCATAAAAAAATCAATGTTAAAGTTTAAAATTTTAAAACCGTGCCAAAAACGCTATGGCGCTGGACACATGACTTGTTGACGTCACAAGCCTGAAAACATTGTAATATCCTTAGCCATTTGACAGCCATCAATCGCGGATCCTTAGTCTATGGTCGTGTCAAACGCCTGAAGCCATATTTATTTACAGGCAAGTGACGTCATCAGTAATCTTATAGAGCGTTTTCGTCACAGAAAAAAAATCTAAAATTATTGCATTTTTCTAGGTGATATTAATCAATTAATAGACCTAATTTAGTGTATATAATAGTTTAATATGTTTTTTTACGCCATTATCTGTTAGGATGACCACAATTTTTGTAGTATATTTTCAATGTTGTCAAATACCCTATTAAACCATTTAATGAGGGTTTTTTCAAAGTGACATTTAAAAAATAAAAATAGTTACTATTTGCCTAACTAGATAGCGTTGATGGAAAGAGAAGTGTCAAAATTGGCTTTTAAATATAAACGGCCTGTACCAAAGAGGCAATCGCACACGGGCAACTTTTGTCTCCGCAACTTTTTTGTCTCTCACGTGATTTGTATGAAAAGTTGCAGACGACCATGTCGCTTCGTGTGCGCGCTTCCATATAAACCCGTGGACTTGATGTGAGAGACAAAACAGTTGCTGGGAGACTAAGTTGCCTGTGTGCAATAGCGCTAAGCGCTCGCTGGCTGACATCTGCCCAAAGAGAAACATTTCAGGGTTACTTCTGCCTGCCTACCTGAGTACTCTTCGAAGCTTAGTAAAAAAACACATTGGCACATACATTTTAATCAACGCCATCTATCGAGCCTACAGTTTTTTGTCGTTTTGAAAAGCCCTCATTACTTTATCAAAACTAATGTCGTCCAAAAAGTATTTTATGCAGAATTCACTCAATCTATACTCGTAAAAGCCACAGCTTGATCTATTTATTATCATTAACATGCACAGCCATCTTCTGTTTCGCCACGAGCAGTTGACCGCCGCGCGAGCTACAATCGAATACAAACATCCATGCCCGTGGATTCACTCACTAGCGCCAATGTCACGTTGTGTAACGCGGCAATGAATTTGAGCAGAATATTCGCTTGTTATGTGTGGGCCATGAAGCTACGTCGCGCGTAAACGCAACGAAACTTTTTTCGAAAGAAAACTCACTATGAAAATACAAGGATCGAAATTTTGGTCATAACTCACAGATTGTGTGCAAGTGTCTCTGGTATTTTATGGTCCTTAAGCATTTACAGCCTGGGCACACCGGCTGCGCAGGCACGCGCGTATTATACGCGCGTAGTGACGCGCAGCAAAGATACGTGCGTGTTTGGTGTGACGTCCAATAGGGAATGCCATTGAGTACAACGTCACGAGCTGCAATGCGTAGGGTTACGCATCAGTCTACGCGTTACGCAAGCGGTGTGCCATGTCTCATAAAGCTTCAGACATTACAACGTCATGGTACGTGCACGCTTACGCATACGCTTACGCATCCGGTGTGTTTCGCACTTTATATTGTAAAATATAAAAAAAATGTGCCATTTACGTCCTAAGTGTAAAAAAACTGACACTCAATCCGTCAGTGTGCAGGAAACTCTGCTGTATATTTGTCTACATTGTGAACATTTTTAATAGTGTCGTTTCCACTGTTCCTCTTTACAGTTTTTTTATACATTTTAATGGATACCGTTAGCGACATTTTGTAAAGCTGCATAACAGTTTGATTTAGGTGTGATTGCACTGAGCAAGAAGAGTGTCAGTTACAGTTAACCATTTGATTGAGATAATTAAATCTTGATAGATAACATGAAAGTGTAAACGGTATATTTCGAGATTCATTCGGTCACGAGATGCAGAAACAATAAAATGAGATAACGATTTTGATTTTTTTTTACTGATTAATTATATTCAGTCATCATTATTTTTAAGAAGCGTCGAGAAATATGTGTAGATTAGAGTAGGTATCTCCTTTTTTTTCATATTTCAATCTTTGTAAATTAAAAAAAACCGGCCAAGTGCGAGTCGGACTCGCGCACGAAGGGTTCCGTACCAAAAAACGGCAAAAAAAATTACGTTTGTTGTATGGGAGCCCCCCTTAAATATTAATTTTATTCTGTTTTTAGTATTTGTTGTTATAGCGGCAACAGAAATACATCATCTGTGAAAATTTCAACTTTCTAGCTATCACGGTTTATGAGATACAGCCTGGTGACAGACAGACAGACAGACGGAAAGCGGAGTCTTAGTAATAGGGTCCCGTTTTTACCCTTTGGGTACGGAACCCTAAAAATGTAAGTTACCAAATAAATTCATTGTAGAGACTGAAATAATTTCGTGTTGAGTAACAAAAACTTGGCTAGTTTAGTTAGATATATAGATGGTTTAGTTACAAGGTATATCCTATACCCACATTTAGTGGCCCAACTACACTCTCGCCGTGACCCGAGTTAACTTTGTTACATCAATAACAATAAAGTGTATTTAGCACAATTATTCAAGGATTAAACTTATTTGAGGTTTCTCACCATTGTTATAAACACTAATTGCATTTTATCACCCACTGTTCCATTAGTTTTGATTTAGGTTAACTTGTGATAAGGAAAACAGAAGTAAGATTAACTGTTTTTATTAAATATCCATCCTAATAGACGGTATAGATTTTTTTTATCCACATCGGAATAGTAGTTGGTCTTCACCTCGACTGATGTTAGACGATAAGTCTCTCTTGGAATCCTCACCACTGAGGAACTGGCTATCTTACCTCTAACTGCCAGAATACAATAATTTTTAAATTGTTGTTATGGCGTCAGGTAAGACGGTGGTAGCTAGTCAGGCGGACTTGAAATAAGGCCTGTAAGTAACCAACCAAACCGAGTACAAATTGCAACCTCCTCCTGGGAATTGAACCCGGGACGTCTTACACGTATAGTCGAACTAATAGACCACAAAGGCGATTAAATTTAAAAAAATATTGAAACCCTTTTTGGTTATGTAAAAAATAGCAGTGGTTAAATGCATTTATGAAAATGTTACAAATGAATTTGTTACACTTATGTCCGCCAGTATCACAGGTTTCGAACAACACTTATAATCTAGTTTATTTTAATACGTAAAACATTCATTACGATAATATATGGCGCCACAGTATATATTTTAAGTAGATATTATACAGAAAATATCAATATCTCGGATATTTGAAAGTCTTGCTTGATAAACGAGCAGGCAGTGGAATGAAAGCTGCGCAGACGCATAGAAAGCTCAATGGACGCATAACCGGTCCTCCGAGCAAAATCTCACAATATTATACCAGATTCGGTACACTCGAGTTAATGCGGATGCATTGGACACGCATCACGTAATGTTTATTGAGTTACAGATTTCTTTAGGGAAGTTGGTTGGAACTTTGTTACCATATGAAAAAATGCTGTGTACATGTCCTTAAATTTTAGAAAAATTTAAACAGGGTAACTCCTTATATGTTGGTATAAAACAAAGAAATTCCATCTATGTGATGTTACATATCTAGTTTTCATGTGTTATAATCGCAAGAGGAAATAATAATATTAAGTATCTTAAAATATAATAGGGTTATAATTAAAAGACTAGCTACAGGCTACGGTGATGTTATTGTTAATTATTTGCAACTGAAAACTTACGAGTTCTAGCAAACATAATAAAATGTAATGTTCTGATTTTATATAAGTAGTAAAATAGAATCCGACGTTATTTAGCAGAGGTCCAAATATCAATGGATGCAAAACCGTACTAATTTAGCTACATCCACACAATAAACGGAGGAATTTCGGATTTTTTGCATCCAACGCATTGATTAACATAACATTAACTGAAATAACTCATAGTGAAAATCAGTATAGTTCGAAATAGCAAAGAAATGGCAACGAGTTTCGTTACATCGCCAAACCGGCTTCGGAGATGGCTATCCTCTATGGGTTTGTGCGGCCATTTTCGGAGATCTTGTCTGGGCATTACTGGAAGTTGTGTCCATTTATAACTCCATAAAGAATCTCGTACACTAAGCCTTATCGCGAAGAATCTAATACAAACGTAGTTAACTGTTGTTCATTTATACGTTTTTTGACCCATAATACACGGTGAAGTGCTATTCAAATTTTAACGTCGACAAATAGTACATTATGAGACAAGTTAGCTTAAGGTGCAATAAGCAAAAGGTCACAAGTTTCATCTCACATTTTTCAACACATGTGCGAAGAAAAACAAAGTAATTTACCACACAGCAACAAATACGACAAAAACAAAATATCAAAATTATGGGAAAAAGAGCGCAGGTTTTTTTTCACACGCCCATATAAGAATATTTTGCGAACAAATCGGTGAGTGAGCATACAGCCTACTTTAAAAATATAATTTTAAGTGATAAACTGCAAACTTTTAATATTTTATAACAAAATACTGTGAATTAAGAATAAATTAAAAATAATAAATATTTGTTTTATTTAATTAAGGACTTACACATTTATTTATTCCAAAAATATATATGAATTTTCAGTGGCATAAAACCTCTTTGTTTTTACTAAAAAAAATTACTATGTTACCCGGTTAAATTGGGAATGCTGTTTACTCGCTTAAAACTTGCAGTAAGTTCATGAATTTAAAACATCCCTTTAACCTCCTTGAGTAAGGTACTAATTTAACTTTGTAGGGATAATTCTATAACGCATTTGTGTTTTATATATTATTGCACGGTGTATGTTATAACTGTATTTTCTCATTCTAAATAAGTAATTCTAATAATGTGATCTGTACCCTTAGCACGAACAGCTATCGAGAAATAAAACGCGCGTAAAAGTACTCGATAGAGTAATTATCTATGGAAAATCTAATTTCGCTTTACGGCGGTAGATGGCGCTGTACAAATTTCCCATACAATGTTCTACGGGTACTGACTGACCGGTAATTCTCGATTACCTACTATCCAAAAATAATTTAAGTAATTATGCTTACAGGAAAAAACGAAATTCATCAAAATATCAGGCATGAAAACGTAACAAACTAGAGTCACTTTTGCATTTGAGTGTAAAAAATAAAATGAATTGGTTAAACTATAGGAAGTAAAAAACATATTCATATGAGTTACTTATATAAACCGGATTGGGTTAACCACTGCGATCTTGTGTTAGCTTTCTACGTCGAGCATCGAACCTGCACTTCCTAGTGTATCGTATGTCAAGTTTACTACCAGTTTTATATCAGAAATATTTGTTTAGCTAGAGTAATAAAAATTAAATATTTCTGAAAAGCAAGAAATAATATTCAAATCATTAGTTACTCATATCAATATTAATAAAACACGTCTATTGAAGTCGGGTGAGGCTGAAACACAGCTGCTTTTTTAGGGTTCCGTAGCCAAAATGGCAAAAAACGGAACCCTCATAGATTCGTCATGTCTGTCTGTCTGTCTGTCTGTCTGTCCGTCCGTATGTCACAGCCACTTTATTCCAAAAGTATTAAGACTACATAGTTGAAACTTGGTAGGTAGGTGTATTCTGTGAACCGCCTTACGATTTTTACTCAAAAATAAAAAAATAAAAGATTGATGGGGGCCTCCCCATACATGGAACTGAAACTGAAAATATTTTTTTTGATCAAACCAATACTTGTGGGGTGTCTATAGATAGGTATTTAAAAATGACATTGAGGTTTCTAAGACTATTTTTTTCAAAGTCAACCGTGCCAAAGTGGTAAAATGTGTCCCCCCCCCTTTAACTTTTAAAGTAAGAGGGTGAAAAATGTAAAACAAAAATAAGCTATAGATCTTAATAAACACTTTCAACGAAAATTGGTTTGAACGAGATACAGTAATTACTTTTCGAGATATAGTACATTTTCCAAAACCGCAAATATAACTTTGTCATTCATACAAACACTGTGAAAAACAAAGTTATTTTTTCAGACGAAAAATTATAGTGGTATTATTATTTATTTCTTTAAACAGTTCTCTCAAGGTATCTCTCCGCCGAAGATTGTATATGCCGCGAACAGCTCTTTTTTGGAGTACAAAAATATTTTCAATACTGGCAGCTGAGCCCCACAATAGCAGTCCATAAGACATTACACTATGAAAATAACTAAAATATACTAACCTTGCCGTTTCAATATCAGTTAAAAGCCTTATTTTTTTAACAGCGAATGCTGCTGAACTAAGTCTACTTGACAAGGCTTCGATATGTGGATCCCATTGAAGTCGAGAATCTAGTGTAATACCTAGAAATTTTGTACTTTCAATAAACTCGACTTCATCGTCATTCAAATTAATATTTAATTCTGTCTGCTCAACATTAGGCAATGAAAATTTTACACATTTAGTTTTTTTGGGGTTAAGTGCTAAATTATTACTATTAAACCAGTATGAAACTTTAGAGAGGGCACTATTTACTTCGTCCGAACAGTTATTACCTCTGTTTACTTTGAAAACTAAAGAAGTATCATCCGCAAATAGTACTGTCTCACATAAATTATTCGCGTAGTTGGGAAGGTCATTTATATAAATTAGAAACAGCAATGGGCCCAATATTGATCCCTGCGGCACACCCATATTGATGGGGGCTCCAGTAGATTCAGTTTTATTTATCACTACTTTCTGAGTTCTATTGAACAAATACGATTTCATAAGGCTAACTGATTTATCAGAGACACCATAATGTTCTAGCTTCTTTAATAGTGTTTGGTGATCAACGCAATCGAATGCCTTAGAAAGGTCACAGATAATACCAATTACATCTTGCTTTTCTTCCCAAGCGTCAAGAATATGTTTGAGAAGTGCAATTCCAGCATCAGTAGTATTTTTACCCTTGGAAAATCCAAACTGATTTTTATGAAGTATATTATTGTATGTGAAGTAATCTAATAATTGGGAATATATAATTTTTTCAAATATTTTACTAAGTGCTGGAAGTATTGATATTGGCCTAAAGTTAGCTGGGTCACTTTTATCCCCAGATTTAAAAAGAGGAATCAATTTACTATTTTTCATTAAGTCAGGAAAGACCCCTTCATCAATACATTTGTTAAAAATAAAAGCCAAGTAAGGGGCTAGTATATCAATAATTGATTTAATAATGCTTGTTGACATGCCCCAAAGATCTTCTGTTTTTTTAACATTAATTGTTTTAAAAGCTTTAATGATATCTGCACTATTTATATAATTAAAGGAAAAAGCATCATTGCACTTATCAACACTAGACTCCAGGAGGGAGACAGCGATGTTGGGACAAGCACTAAGAGTACTGGTAGTTTCTGCTGGTATCCTAGCAAAGAAATCTTCAAAAACTTTAGCGACCTCATTGTCAGACTCAAAAGTTTGATTACCAGATTTTAAACAGAAGGAATTTATATTGGATTTTGATTTGCCCGTTTCTTTATTGATAATATTCCAAGTAGCCTTAATTTTATTATCAGCTAATTTTATTTTATTTGCAAAGTACTTGGACTTTGCTAGGATACAAACCTGTCTGAATGTTTGTGAATACTTCTTGACAAATTCAATGAAGTTAGGATCACAGGAAGTAGCTTTTTCTGCATAAAGTTCGTATAATTTCCTTCTGCTCTTATATATACCGGGTGTGGCCCAGTCACTAAATTTCGTACTATCGTTACATTTGATGACTTTTTGCTTAAAAGTTTCACTAAATTCGGTTTGAACTACGCTAAATAAATGATTATATAAGTTATTGGCTTTAAAATTTGGTTCTGGTAATGTTTCAATTTTACTTGTGACATTGGTTCTGAATTTTTCAATACAGTGTTTTTTTATTGGTCTACACATTATTTCCCGTTTAGGCGGAACATGATGGTGCTCAATAGAGGCTAATTGTCCACTGTGGTCGGATTTAATACAATTCAAAATTGATTTTTCAAGAACATTACAGTTACAAAAAATATTATCTAAGCAGGTTGCCGATGTGGGAGTGATTCGCGTTGGTTCATTAAAAGTATGTAGTAAATTAAATGATTTAAATAGGTTTATGAACCTACTCGATAGCTTGGCTAATTTAGGATCTAAGATGTCGACGTTAAAATCTCCACAAATCGCGACTTTTTTATTCTTCCTACAAGTTATTTTTAACACTTCCTCCATAGTGGACTCAAACTCAGAGTAATTCGCGGTGGGGGGTCTATATACACATACTATAATTATTTGATCAAGTTCCACACAAGACAACTCAATGGTTCGTTCAATTGAGAGGGATACTACATCTTTGCGCTCTTTACAATGTAAACTATTATGTAGAATAATAAGTGAACCCCCTCTTATAGCAGATTTCCTATTAAACGAGCTAGCAACTTTATAATTATCCAAACTTAAAATTAATTCGTGCTTTTTCAACCAATGCTCTGTAACACATAACACATCAATATCTTCAGAATTTAAGAATAAGCTAATTTCTAAATCCTTGCGAGAAAAGCCTTGTATATTTTGATGGACAATTCTTAAACAGTTTGGCTTTCCTATTGTCGGCTTAGCGCTAGAGGATGCCTCTATTGTCTCAAATGGTAATTTAAATGTAATAAATTATTACTAAAATTATTTACAGAATTATTTGGAACGGATTCCAAAGTTGAATTACACATGTCAGACGCTAACTGCTCAATAGAAGCAGATGTTTGTCTAGCCAAATTATTGGCTAGTTGTTTAAAATAAAAAGATAGCGATAATGCTATTTGTCTCGTAAAAGAAGAAGGCAGATAATATTTATCTTTTGTCAAGTAAAAATTGTAAAATAATTTATTAATGTCAATTAAATGCAGCTGTTGGCTATTATAAAATGCCACTGTATTTAAAGATAGGTTCAAATTAAATCTTACATTATTTTCCACCTGTGACAGACTTTTGCTGTAGGGAAATGTAAACAATATCACTTTACTAACATTCAGAGAACAGAGGGAATTACAATATGTCATCAATTGGTTTTTGTTGACATTACCCCTATTTCCAATTAAAATTATCAAGTTAGTGTTATCACTGAATGATTTTTTTACAACTATATTCATAATGTCATCTAAAGTGGACCCAGGCATACAATAATTAATAACATTTCCCCCTAATTGATTTTGTATCAATTGGCCTAAGTTCTTTCCAATTTCATCACAATACATAATGTATTGTGATGACATTGGTTTACTGCAATCATCTTTTATACATGAACTAGTTTTGCTTGCGCTTAATATGGAAATATTAGAAACTTCAGGCTGACACACCGAGTAAGTAGTTGCACACTCTGGGGCAGACTGAGTAGATGCTTCTTTTGTTATTAAATCAACATTTCGGTTTAAACAGCTACAGTTCTGTTTTTTGCCGAGGGACTCAAACCGGTCTGTATTAAAATTACACATATCAATCATATCATTTGCAGCTAGCTTTTGGTAAACTAACTGCTTACGAGAAAACTCACTCAAGCTATTATACATTTCCCTAAGTGACAGTTCTAAATTGTCAATTTTTTCACCTAACCGATTATTAACCATTTCACATTCTTTGTTTTTATTACATGTAACCCTATTTATTACATTTAATTGCTCTAACAATGACTTGCGTTCTTTTCTCAACTGTGAATATTTACAATAATAGTTTTGCCTTTTTATCAACTTTTGAGTTTTCCTAATGTATCTATTTAACTTAATGTATTTTTTAATTTTTTTCCCGCTATTCAGTTGACAGTTATTTCTACTCATAATTGATTTATCATCAAGGTTGTTATAAACCAAAATTGACTTATCATATATCGCAGAGTCACACTGCTGTAACTCACTGAACAGACTTTGAGAATGCTTTTCTTCTGTAATATTTTTATTTTCCTGTTCTAACTCTAAGATATTCTTTTGAGCAAGAGACAAACTGATTTCAAGATCTGTGATGCGACTCAATGCCTGCTCATGTGTGTCACTGCACTCTTTAAATGACTGAATAAAGTCTTGCATATGGTTGCACTTTTCAACAATTTCAGAGTACTTTATATGAAGCTCAGCAAGCTCATTCTTGAGTTCGGTGTTCCTAGTAATGGTCTTGAGGATCTCGCATTCACTATCCTCTCTTTCTTGCAAAAGAGTATTGTTAAGCTCTTTAGCAGCTTTTAAGTCCTCCAAGGTGTGCTTGAGTTTGAGCTCCATATCCTTCGCATTTGCCTTACGGGTCAACATCTTGAATTGAAAATTCAAAGCCGCATTCACTGCAAATATACAATAAGAAGTTAGTATAATGTAAATAAAGCAAACTTTACACTGCTGTCTATATTAAAGAGTTACTAAAATCAGTTTAATTAAAAGTTATAAGTTAAAAAAAAAATGTGGGTAGTGCAATCAGGTGACTGATAGCAAGCAATTTGTTTTGTAAAGTAGGTACAGTTAACCAGATTTAACAATATTTGTGTTAGTTAACTAAGTACTTAATTTTTATTGATTACAAAGTGAATAGGTATCACCATCAGTCTATCTTTGAATGAATAAAGTAAGGAATGATAAACTTTCACTAGTATTTTTATATGTACTACAACTACAAGTTAAAAAAAGGAAAGATTTATAAACATACACTCTGATCGATAAACTTAATTAATTTTAATAAAAGAAAATATAAGATTAAATAAACACAGATTACTAGTAGGTACTTGGCAAATAGGTATTTATTACAAGTTTTCAGAGTTATCCCTATATTAAATAAATAAATAAGTACAAAGAAAAACAAATTAAGTTATTCAAAGTGCGGTCAGTATATTAAAATATCTGTTTATTATTTATAATGGATTTGATATGCAATTGACTAATTTATTTAGCTATTAAGCTAAATAAATTATATTTTTCAGGATTATGAAAAAACGACTACTTAACCAAATCTCTACAAAATTTTTGTAGGACCACGCCTAAACTATGTTCTTCAAGATAAAAAAAGAATCATATAAATCGGTTTTCACAACTGGTGAAGTTATGGTAAAATATACATAAAAAAAATACCGTTGACTTGATAACCTCCTCCATTTTTTGAAATCAATTAAAAATGAATAACGAAACCAGCCATGCTACCGTCACACATAAATAATTAAATAAGTAATATCTATAATTTTGTCAACCGACTTCAAAAATAAAGAGGAGAACCCCCTTGTTTCATTATGTATCAAAGTTGTCACCATTAACTTAATATAATCGTGTATTATTAACGTTATATTATTTTAATAGAAAACGTAACAATTTAATACGCAAATTTTTGCAAAAAATTGGTCGTGGACCATATTTTGTTCTCTTGTTCTTTAGGCTTTTCCGAAAACATAAAAGACTTTCCATACAAAGCTGATCAACTGTTCGGGACATTTTTATGGAAAGTCGATTTTGTTGTCTATTTTCGGAAAAGTCGTAGAACAAATGTATGATGAACAAATGAACAATTTATGATGTTGTTTAATCTACTCCAATGAGGTTGTTACTGTTTTAACCCTGTATAGTTCGCAGACCATTAGTATGATATACAAGGTGGTTTTTTTTCACTCTCCAAATTTATAGGATGTGTTCAGTCTATGAAACTGAACCACTATCTCCAAATACGCCAAAAATTTTGGTCATCCCTTACTAAACTGATCACGTGATCTCTTTGATTTGTATGGAGAGCAATTTTTTTACATATTTGTCCCTATGTTTCTTAGAGAAAGTTGTTCAGTTTCATGGACTGACCACATCCTTAAAATTTAGTTAGTGAGTAAAAAAACACCTTGTATATTATAAAGTAACAGTGAAGGTGGCTATGACCACAGACTGTTGTGCTCCGACCGGAATAATCATCAACAGTAGCTCTACAATCAAATGCATATCACATTAGTTTCTCTCGTCTGACATTCTAATGGCGGTGCATTCACCTTCGAAGTGGTTGAGAGATGGTTCATTAATAGACATAAAAGAAATACAATATTAGACAAAACTAAATTATTGCTCCGGTTCGAAGCAATCTAAAGTAGATTATGGGAATCAGAAACAAGTAAGTAACACAACCGCTCAGTTTTTAGGGTTCCGTACCCAGTGGGTAAATACGGGGCCCTTAAGACTCCGCTGTCTGTGTGTCGTTCTGTCACCAGGCTGTATCTCATGAAACGTGATAGCTAGACAGTTGAAATTTTCACAGATGATGTATTTCTGTTGTCACTATACAACAAATACTAAAAACAGAATAAAATAAATATTTAAGGGGGGCTCTCATACAACAAACATGATTTTTTGCCCTTTTTTTATCCAACGATTATAACGATGTCTATAGTTTTATGATCAATGCTTTTTTAGGTTAGGAAATAAACAGCACACTTTGTTTGTTGATTCCTTCGAGCAACAAAGGCTTTGTTTCGTCACAAAGGGAGAAGCCTTAGCGATTATTACTCTATTCAAATTATTCTGGCATTTTTTGCGGGGGGAGGGAAATGCACACAAGTGCAGTTCCGCATACCCACATACAAAAACAACACTGTAATGACGACGCTCACACATAAAAAATAAAACAAAACAGCAAAAATTTGTGTACGGATGAGTCACACATCAAAATATGACACGTTATTGACATAAAGGGCTGGGCTCAACTGTCGATGCAGCAATATCGATACGGAAAAAGGAATAAAGGTTACAAACTCAATCATTTTACGATGGGGTGAATAACAACAAAGAGGTCATTTTTATACGCTCGAGCTTTATACAAAAATCTTGAGAGTGTAGGTGATTGGGTTGGGATTAATGTATACCCAGGGAAGTTGGGCTCAGGCTGCTGACACTGAACATCGCTCCATGACAGTACTGCTATCTGCACACCCAACAATTTGAATTTTGAAAGATACCGACCGACTGTTGAATAAAAAAATAGCAAACTGATTTTGATAATGTCGTCAATATAGTAAAGTATATCATTATTTTTTTAAGAAACTGTACATTCAATGTCTCAAAAATGGCTTCATCATCCCTGATTTATCATAATATGATACCTCATTCGAGGTGGTAGGTATATTGAAGGAGATATGATTTTTTTCTGAAGTGCGGCGGCGCGAAACTTTGAATGCCACCCCTCCTTACCTACCAAGGGGGGTACCTACCATCCATCTCTCTTAGCGTGGTTGTTTTATGTCATTGGAAAACTTCTAATTTCACGCATGGGTCGGTCATGGGATGGGTGACCAAAAATGTATTATCTCGAGCTCCTCCGTGCCTCGGAAGGCACGTTAAGCCGTTGGTCCCGGCTGCATTTGCAGTCGTTAACACCCATCAATCCGCATTGGGCCCGCGTGGTAGGTTATCGCCCATCTTCCCACCTATAAGGAAGGCCTGTGCCCCAGTAGTGGGGACATTAAAAATGGCTGATGGTCAACTATAAATACTAAGTATAAAGTACTGTTAGGTACCTATTTGCTTTCTCGCAGTCAATGGTAAAAAGTAGAGTACACAACACAACTCGTGAAAAAAAATTTCATCTCGGTTCTTTGTATACCTCGAACTAAATTCCCTTTTTAGGGTTCCGTAGCCTAAATGGCAAAAAACGGAACCCTTATAGATTCGTCATGTCTGTCTGTCTGTCTGTCTGTCTGTCTGTCCGTATGTCACAGCCACTTTATTCCGAAAGTATTAAGACTACACAGTTGAAACTTGGTAGGTAGATGTATTCTGTTAACCGCTTAACGAATTTAATACAAAAATAAGAAAAATAAAAGATTAAGGGGGGGCTCCCCATACATGGAACTGAAACTAAAAAATTTTTTTTTCTTCAAACCAACACGTGTTGGGTGTCTATAGATAGGTCTTTAAAAATGACATGAAGGTTTCTAAGACAACTTTTTCTCAAAGTCAACCGTTTGAAAGATATTCACCGCCAAAGTGGTAAAATGTGTGTACCCCCCCCTTTAACTTTTGAAATAAGAGAGTGAAAAATCTAAAAAAAATATATGCTGTAGATCTTAATAAACACTTTCAACCAAAATTGATTTGAACGAGATATAGTAATTAGTTTTTGAGATATAGCACATTTTCCAAAACCGCAAATATAACTTTGTCATTCATACCAACACTGTGAAAAACAAAGTTATTTTTACAGACGAAAAATTATAGGTGGTATTAAATATGGTATGGTATAAGGTAACTACGGAACCCTATGACGCGTGGCCCGACACGCACTTGGCCGGTTTTATTCACTTGTTGTATAATCTACTATTTCGAAATTTATTTCGCGATATCTGTCGCGTCGCGCTCACATCAGTGCAAAGCAAATCATGCAAACATCTCGCAAATGTATTTGACGCATAATCAGGGCCAGATTGACCAACACTTTATCGACAAACATTATTTAACGGTAACATCACTAAGTTGCCCATCGGCGAGAACTCGGATTTATCTAGCGACAGATCTGAAATTTGTACGGACGAGCCATGGACTAGCAGACCCGATGTCACTGAACAAATTTGACAACTAATCAAGAATAAAATATACGAATTTAATGTTTAAATGTAAACAAATAGCAATAATACGATAAAAATTTACTTTTATGTGAAATGTAACACCGTCTTTTTGTATACTTGATGTTCAAGACCTCTTTTAACAGCAAAAAACTCATAAATTCGACATTTTAAACACAGCAGCGTTCACATGCGCGACTGGACTCGGTCTAGAAAGAAATCCGGGCGCAACTGGTTTTACTAATGCGTATGCCCATTTGGGCTTGTACTTCGGCAGAGGGGAACGCTTCGTATGGCTTCTCTTTCTTTAGAAGCCCGTCTTACTCTAAGGTTGATTCTCACGGCTGAAAATGACAACAGAATATAGATTTTACCGCACGCCGGCGCCATGCGTTTTTGTTTACGTACGTTTTTTTTAATTTCTACTAGCTTCCGCCTGCGACTTCATCCGCGTTGACAGTAGAAAAATATAGCGACCAGTTTAAAATGACCTCTTTAGTGTATGAAAGCTAGTACTACGGAGTGTTCAAGCTGTCTCCCTGGTTCCACCCACCTGAATTTGATGAAACATAGTTGATGATTTTAAGTTGGACCTCAAGCTACCAAACTGTGAAAAGCCCATCAAAATTTGTTTAGCGGTTTTTGCGTAATTCGCGCACAAATATTTAGAATTTACAGTTTTATAAATGTATAGATTACAATTTCAGTAGTATTTAGTGTTTTCTCGCAAATGTATTGAAAAACGTAGTATGGTGTGCCATACTCATACTGCCCACATGGTTGTTTAGGTTTTTTAAAACCTCCTTACCAACCTTGTATCATAAACTACTATTTCATGAAACTACACTGTTAATTATGTTATTTAAATATCATATTTATTTAATATTATAATTATTGTTAATGAATAAACTGTTACCAAGTCGCAGGAAGCGATCGAACACACGCGCATACAAAATGGAAAGTGGCGAGCGAGCGGAGAAAGCAGTACCTTGCACTTGAAAGCGAAAGCCGGGTGGCGTAACCGGCGATATTATATTATATGTTACCGGCCATACTGTATGTTATATGTTACCGGCCGGTAACGATTAATATGATGGAGGATTATGACTGACCGAGTGTACAATGCACATTTAAGGGTTAAGTGTCCATAACCCACATTGCAAAAAAGGCAGTTGTTTTAGTTTTTTCGTTCCGTTCCCACTTGTTTTAATTAGTACTTTGTTATAAGACTAATGAGAAAAGTGTCTCATTACTTCTCATTTAAGATACAACCTTGCTTAAAGACGTTAGAATAAACTATGTCGGGATTTACACCACCTGACCGGGTGGGACCCTGGTGCATGCAATTCTGTAGTGTACGAAAGGAGGGTAGTGGACCCCAACAGTAATTCCTCAGTAGACGAAACTTTACAGTATGGTAAAGAACGATTTTTTTTGTTTATGGATATTTGTACATAAGTTTTGGTTCATACTATATTACATCCCTGCAAAGTTTCGTCGACTGAGGGTTTAATGTTGGGGTCCTCATACAAAAGATCGCTTCATTTCCTACACTACTGCACCGAAATATCGGAGCCTCAAAAATAAAGAGGTGGTGAAATTCCCGACATAGTTTATTCTAACGGTACAACCTGTCCAGTAGAAGGTTTTATTCATTAATAAGTAGGAACAAAGATGTATTCGTATTCTATCCACTTTTTCTACCCACATCATAAGTAAGTATTTAATGCCTCTTTTCTCCTCCTCATTCCTCTTTTCCACTTTCTTCCCGAAATCTATTTCGTTTTCTACCTTCGATACAATCAATTACCTATTATATTTCTGAATAGTTTGTGGGTTGAAAAACTGTTCTATAATTTTAGTAGGAAACTGAATTATCACCATTACAACAGAATTTTAGGTAATATACTAATAACTTCGACTTTTTTGTTTCTCAAAACTCAAAACTAGCATAATTTATTTAACACTTTATCGAATCGTAGTATTATTTACTCTGTGACAGAACTACAAAAAGGTTGTCTTATAATTGGTTAACTTATCAGTGGCACTCCGACGCCGTATCACTTATTTATTTCAAAAGTGTTTGTTTTGTAACTAAACGTTACTAATTATAGTCTAAATCCGCTTTCAAAACACATCCTACAGGATAGCCTTCTTTAAACTGCTTTCACGAAAACTAACATAGTTCAGAAAAGAATTACAAGTAGATTTTCTAAATATTTCGAGTATGTTGGTTGAGCAAAATTGCGTTCATTATTTATTTATTCAGGAAGTTGATTCTAGAATACTAAGCCCTCTTAATTATCATACAATTTAACTAGTACATATTTCTAATTATATTAATTATTATTACGTTGAATTTTCGTTACGACAATACGTTTTTTTAATTTACTGAAATACGTGTGTATAAATAGGTACCTTATTTTACTTTTAGTTAGTTAGGGGAGCTTTTGCTACAAACAAGGGTGTAAATGGTTAGTTAGATAGGTATAAGAGTCACTAACCAAGAGTTATTTACTAGTCACATTTCTACCTAACTTTTAATTAGTTTATAATACTTAGATAAAAATTCAAGTCAAGTCAAGTCAAATAAGCTTTATTCAAATAAACGTAATAATTAAGTACTTTTGTATCGTCTATATTTTCCTACCACCCGTTCCAGACTTTTTTAGCTGACAAGAAGAACGGGCGCAAGAAACTTATCAGTTGTAACAGCCATAAGTAACGATATTTACAAACTTTAATAAATTGCTAACTGGAACTAGTTAACTAGATAAAGAAAACGAAAATTGTGGTTCAGTTAAGTTTAAGCAAGTTAATCTTATCTTAATATTCGAGTAGTTTTTATAAAAGTGAATAGGAAAACGTATTCTAATGAGAAAGTAGATTAATATCGGAGTGAGATAAGAAGATTCCATCATCAATTAAAACAGTCAACATGCGATGCATTTCCGCTACCGTTCTATCTTAACGTAGAATTTAACAAAGAATAAATTATTTGGTATTGTTTATAGAATAAACATTTGGTTTTATGGTTATTGTTTATTATTTCATATCACTTTTCAAAAGAAAATATTTTTTTAATTTTTCTGTATTGATTAGTACGTTTTAAAATAAAATGTAGCTAGGTACTTTTCATTCTACTGTGATTTTGAAGCATTTTATAACTTTATGAGATGATATTTAACACTAAGTTGAAATCAACCATTTATAACCGTCATTTACTGAAATGCTAACATCTTAATTCTTAATCCTTGACATTTGAATTATCAATAAAAACTAGTGTAATTTACAACTTTTAGAAGATACGAGTAATTATCTTTTTGCGAATTTTATAATGGCAGGATGAGATTATTAATTAAGTTATTGAAATCGTTAAGTAGTTGGTTGAAGATTGGACATAATATTAAAAAACATATTAGCTTCCCTCCTGCGACTTAATCCCAAAAATATCCCTTGGGAATTCCTACATGTATAAAAAAACGCCTGGCACTCGGAGATGGAGTAGGTAGATTTTGAATGGTGAAACGTAAGGGTTTAAGTATGAAATGGACGTTATGTATGGAGATTTTTAAAGAATTTGCATTTTCTATACTAACATTGTCTTAATTAACAACCATGAACGCTAATGTTTTAAAGCTTTTATGCACAAATGTTTGCACATTCAGCTAACCAATGCCACAAAAAATAGTATCGGTTAAGTTACAACGAATTAAGTGGTCATTATACAGGGTTATTTGTAAAACACCAACAACCTCACAGGAGTAGATTACCAACATCATAAACAACAACGTTTGTTCTACGACTTTTATCATAACTAGTTTTTACTGTACTGTTCGACACTTTTAACGTCTATGGATGGCGGCGGCGGGCGGGTCGCGCGCACTCGGCGCTCCGCGCGCCGCGCGTAGAGTTATGAACATACGAACGGTAAATTATTTTTTTGTATGAAAGTAAAATCTAACGAATTATCAAAAGTCATAGAACGAATGTTATTGTTTATGATGTTGGTAATCTACTCCTGCGAGGTTGTTGGTGTTTTACAAATAACCCTGTATACTGATAACGAAAAAAGGAGTCACTTTTAAAATACTTTCTCTTAACGTTCAGGAAAAAAATAAGAAATATTTTTATTGCTGATAGTGGGCCGCTATGGTCAATATGATCATAATTCGTAATAATAACAAATAACCGAAGCATCTTCAACATCATAGAAGATATGAGAGCCTCTGTGTGTAAGAAAAAATCGGCAATTTCATACTTTAACCCTGATTATTTTTTGCAATCGGTGCAATTTATAGGATCTAAATCCAATGTTCAATCTGTACCGCTTTATAATATTAGTGTAATTAATTAGCAAGTATGAATCATATAAAAAAATGCATCAAATGGATCTCACTAAGAACTATGTAAAATAAGTACTCATTCTAGTCGTAAAAGACCTTACTATCGAGTTTTAAAATAAGGTAAGTGCAGCAATCTCTTCGTCAAAGTGAGTCACCTGACTTTCTTGTATTGTTCTAACAACAATAGCTATAAAGTGTTGTCGTTACTTTTATAATAATGAAGATAAAATGCGATTAAATTGACAATAAGACAGTGATCCTCTGCAACTTCACTTGAGAAAGTATGGCAAAAAGTAAAAAAAGTCGTTATGTATCACAAGCATTCTGGTTATTCCCTGAGGATCTCATTCCCCGAGGATCATGTCCCGGAGGATCTCGAAAAATCCACTGCCACATCACTATCGAAATCATGATGACATATTGTCACATATTTATTTTTTAATCCTAAATTGGCAAGTGCCTACACATTAAACTTCCTGACAATGTACTTACGCTCTTTTAGAATGAGTAAGATTTCAAACGGTGATTTAATATTTAAAAAACCGGACAAGTGCGAGTCGGGCTCGCCCACCGAGGGTTCCGTACAGACCTTACATCTATACATAAAATAAAGCTATAGAAAAGTTATGTCGGTACAAAGGAAATATTTTGAATAAAAAGTGGTTGGTAGTTATTAGTTTTTTATATGAAAACTGTACTACGGAGAGTTCAAGCTTTATCCCAGGTTCTACCTACAGAAATTATGTGAAAAATTGCTTAGATTATAAGTTGGACTCCAAGCTACCAAACTGTAAAAAATACCATCAAAATCCGTTCAGCAGACTGCTATAATTAGATAACCATTTGAAATCCTTTGTCGCCACGTAGAAAATAACCCTTCCAGGGATTACGACAAAGAATTGACCACGGGCGAAGTTTGAAATGGAATTACTGCAGCGGCACTCAAGACAGGCATTGAAGAACATACGTGAGTCCATCAATGCCTAGTTGCGGCCAAGGCTTGTGTAGTACTTTTAAACTTTTAACTTTTTAGTTTTAAAAGTTTTAAGCTTTTTATTTTAATTTTAATTTACTTTCAGTAATTGATAAAAGAAAATGGAAAGTGGAATGTGCACATAAAGGCCTTTCGTTTGATACACATATTGAAAAAAAAATCCGGTTTTTTTTCGTTTATTTCCAGTTTTTCATTTTTTTCCAGTTTTTTGGAAAGTGCTCATCAAGGCCTTTCATTTGATACCCATATTGCAAAAAAATATTTTTTTTTTGTTTTTTTTTTTTTTTTTTTTTTTTTTTTCAGTTTTTTGGAATGTGCTCATCAAGGCCTTTCATTTGATACCCATATTGCAAAAAAAAAAAATACCTTTCATTTTTTTTTTTTTCCAATATACCAAAAAACTTTTCAAAAAACTTACATTTGATACCCATAGGTAATGAAAAAAAAAATTTTTTTCGTTTTTATTTTTTTTTTAATCTTTTTGGAATGCGCTCATCAAGGCCTTTCATTTGATACCCATATTGCACCAAAACAGTTTGTTTTCGTTTTTATTTTTTTTTTTCAATTTTTTGGAATGTGCTCATCAAGGCCTTTCACGTGATACCAGTACCCTTAGCACGAACAGCTATCGAGAAAAAAACGCGCGTAAAATTACTCGATAGAGAATTATCTATGGAAATTTTAATTTAGCTATTCGGCGGTAGATGGCGTTGTACAAACTTCCCATACAAAATTGCACTATCGAATGATTTTACGCGCGTTATTTTTTTCGATAGCTGTTCGTGCTAAGGGTACTGTATACCGAATATTAAAAAAAAAATTTTTGGAATGTGCTCGCTCATCAAGGCGACATTTGATACCTATATTTGTGTTTCATTGAAAAGTTCGCTCCATTTCTGAATTACACGTGTGTAATGAGTTTTAATTTAATAGAAACATTGCTGGACAGACGCCGGCAATTTTGTATGAAAATCCATTATTACACGTTAGTAATGGATTCTCATACAAATATTGACGGCGCGGTTTAGGTCTGTCCGTAAACTCCGATTTAGCACGAAGAAGGTTGTCAAAATAATGTTCGAATTTCCAAGCATTTTTGAGAAAAAATAAAATAATTACAAACCCACCGCACCTGTTTATACAGGTGTGTGCAATACAAGTACTGTTGATTGTCAACAGATGGCGCTGTATATCAATAGTACACTGTATAATGTTCTGTGAAATGGTTTTATCTATCGCAATGTTATTAGAGAAAATGGGTGTATTCCAACAGGACCCTTTGGTTGTGTGAAGCCGAGACTTTTATTGTAGTGGTGGCTACCTCGGCTGACCTTACCGAGTAAACTGTCTTGATTATACTTGGTGCCAAATGCTCCAAGCAACATTGGAATGCGATGCACCCGCATTTTAATGTAAACTGAAACAATCTACCACTGAACTATTCAACACTTGACACTGGCAAAAATTACTTCCAAGAAGAAAGTAGATTGCCAAAACAAAAATAAGAAGAAGAAGACCCCCGTCATACAGCGTGACATACCGCCATGTTGCGAAAATATTTAGAGCCAAATTTATTACTTATTAAATTTATTTTTAAAAGTCATTAACTATATCAATATTTGAAAGGATCTGAATAATTAATAATAATAAATATTGAAATTTTAAAAAGAATTAGTGGCGCGATTAATCCAAAACTAATTAGAAGTTAAACTATGACCGCGCATACCGTTGTTTCACCAAGATGATTAATAATTACGTATTTTAATGACCATATTTTATTATGATTTAAATACAAATATACAGTTTTCAGATTTATTCCTGTAAGTGTAGTATAAGACGCTATTACCTGCCAAATTTCATAGTCCTAGGTCAACGGGAAGTACCCTATGAATTTTGATTCCTTTGAGAGTATCGAAAATGCGTTTTTTGCGCCCTAAACGGCAGTATCTTTTTTTTACGTTAACTTAGAAGTTTGATTTTTTTACAGCTTCAAGGGCCCGTAGACCTTAGTATATGGTTTAAATTTCAATTCGATACCTCCACGCGTTTCCGAGATAAAGGGTCTTGACAGACAGACGGACGGACAGACAGACAGACGGACAACAAAGTGATCCTATAAGGGTTCCGTTTTTTCCTCTTGAGGTACGGAACCCTAAAAAGACGATAAAAAATGAAAATAAAAAATACGTGTCCCCTAATTTTATATCTACTTTCATAATACAAAGTAAAATATACATATTATATTTTTGAAAGGTTGTCCATTGTTTTTATCTTCATGAACATAATCTAACATAATCAATACACATTCGAGACTCTCCGGGACATGATCCTTGGGAATGAGGTCCTTAGGGAATAACCCAGCGTTCTGAAGTATGGTCACTTCCGTTGTACATTGTTTAATTAATTGCATTGTACTTACATTAAAGTAATTAGATAACAAAAGTTTCAGATAATTAAAATATAACTTCAAAATTGTTATACCTTTCTTCGAGTTCGTCTGATGAAATATTTTCAATGATAATAATACATACAGGTCAAAATCATATAAGTACCCTCCATTTTGAAAAACGAAATATATGTAGCTTACTTCCGCAAACAATATATGCAACTTGCACCGCCCGCCCGCCCGCAAAAATATGCACATGCACACCACAAAATATCTGTGCACAAACCTGCATTGAGCAAGACAGCAACACACCTTGCACCTTCACCAATTAGGCTACTCTACACGTGTTTCGCCCCAACCCGGAGCATCCTCAGGAGTTAGATCGTGCGTAAACCAACACCGAATTTAAAAAAAAAAATGTTTGGGACTTCAGCCAAGTGACGCTTGATTCAATCAAATAAATACTCTCCGTTTTGGCTTCGCCGTAGTCGGGACCAACTTTCACAGAAAAGTTTTATTGGAAGAATGGATAGAAAGAACTTGTTCATAAAAATAACGCCATTTTGTCAAAGCAAATATCATGATATATTTTTTTATAGCCTACTTGTTTTATATTCAGTATACTAATGGAATAATTAACGCTATTAACGGACGTTTTTAACACTAATGAATATTATTTTATACCTTTATTTCCTGACAACAACGGAAAAACGTAGTACCTAGCAAACAGCCTTCGCAGAAAAAATTTTTTCATGTCAGTGCTTCGCAGTATACGAGTTCATTTCATTATTTTGTAAACACTTTTGACAGATCTTAACTTTTATTAGGTTTATGAACTGTCAATATTAACAATGCAAAAGTGTCTAGCCAAATCCTATATAGTACAACATAGTACTACTAGTACTTGTTTTAACACTTTTAACTCAAGGAAAATGAGAAACAATAGATATTTTATTGAATGTTAAAGTTGTATGTGTGAATGTTTGTTATTCAATCATGTAAAAACAGGCGAACTAATTCGTGCGAAATATAGCACACAGATATTTCAAATTCTGGATTAACAGGATAATTTTTATCCCAATTATGTTTCTGTGAAATGATTAAATTTTATAAACCGCGGACGAAGCCGCGGGCAGAAGCTAGTGAGTTTTATAATCACTTAAAATATAATCATCTACATAATGACTACTTTCTTTCCACGCCATATTCGCACAGAACGGAGTGACAAGTGCAGTTTCTATGCAGTTTCTAGTTCCCACCATTGTGGTGGTAGAAATAGCAAAAAGCGATGTGAACCGTCTTTCAGGGCGTGAATGGGTGTAGAAATTAAAGTTTCTAGATTCTTTGTTGGTCGAGAAATTCCGATCTTGGGACGATTTCGCTGCTATCTGTCGATTGTCACGAAGGGCTGCAGAGCATTGGTTCTTATTGTTTTCAAAATTTTGAGGAAAAATTTTACAGCAATATTTTGAAACGATCAGAAAACTCTTTTTTCGTAATAATTATTATAAGGTCCATTAAATTATCAGTAAAGAGTTTTTGCTTTATCTTTACGTGAAGTTAGTCACATATTTAGCATTACATTTTTAGCATTCCTTTCATAAAAGAAGGAAGTATTTTATATATAAATGGTACAGATATTGTTACCTCATTCAGCCATATCGTTCACACAACAATTATCTGACAAAAATCCCAAAGCATTCACCAATAACTTCCCATCGAGCGACGCCTGCGCAACAATGCCATTACGATAGGTTCCCAGGGAAGGAAACATTTCCTCTTGCTCCATTATACCTTATTTTTTTCTTCAGTAATGACAAAGCGATTGTGCACGGAAAATGCCACTGAATGAGTGACTAATAATCTTAGAATAATAACACCTAGAACGATAGTTCTCTACAAAGCGCACTGTCAAAAGTGAGGCAACTAAAACAGCCAAAATGGCTCCGTTTTCAGATTGTTATTCTACATTATTCCCTAATTATAACGATTAAGTACAAAACAGTTTCAATTTTCCCACATTTTTAAGACTAATTACTATATTATTGGGTTTCAGTTACGATTAGTTAACGTATGAAGGATATAAATTTGAAAACTAAGCCATTCTGGCTTGGTATAAGTTGCCTCACTTTGCATACGCGGACACGGCTTCTAGGTGTTATTATTGTAAGCTTGTAATGTTCTTCGTACGGATATTGTTGGTGGTTGCGTAAACGAAAATAATCAAGTTTTACCGATATTACATACCTGTTTTATTTTTATATTTGGTAGTTGTCTTTTCCTTTTTAGGGTTCCGTAGCCAAAATGGCAAAAAACGGAACCCTTATAGATTCGTCATGTCTGTCTGTCTGTCTGTCTGTCTGTCTGTCTGTCTGTCTGTCTGTCTGTCTGTCAGTCCGTATGTCACAGCCACTTTATTCCGAAAGTATTAAGACTACACAGTTAACCGCTTAACGAATTTAATACAAAAATAAGAAAAATAAAAGATTAAGAGGGGGCTCCCCATACATGGAACTGAAACTGAAAAAAATTTTTTTCTTCAAACCAACACGTGTTGGGTGTCTATTGATAGGTCTTTAAAAATGACATTGAGGTTTCTAAGACAACTTTTTCTCAAAGTCGACCGTTTGAAAGATATTCACTGCCAAAGTGGTAAAATGTGTGTCCCCCCCCTTTAACTTTTGAAATAAGAGAGTGAAAAATCCAAAAAAAATATATGCTGTAGATCTTAATAAACACTTTCAACCAAAATTGGTTTGAACGAGATATAGTAATTAGTTTTTGAGATATAGCACATTTTCCAAAACCGCAAATATAACTTTGTCATTCATACCAACACTGTGAAAAACAAAGTTATTTTTGCAGACGAAAAATGATAGGTGGTATTAAATATGGTATGGTATAAGGTAACTACGGAACCCTATGGCGCGTGGCCCGACACGCACTTGGCCGGTTTTTTCAGTTATGGTGTTTTGTCGATGTCATGACTACTTAAATGGAGCAGGAAAAATATGCTACCGTGCCTGCTACACTTTCGAATTAAATTATTGACATTTTCATTTTAATTGTTTCATCAAAAGTAATATTGAATGATCTTTATAGATACTTACTTGATTTTTCACAAAATCACAACAAATTAAGATAATCTTTACCAATAATTATTAATTAAAAATAAATACTCAATGCAATTGTAACTAAAAGGTCACAACATTACATTACTGACATAGGTTACATACCTTTTTTACTAGCTTATAAATTATAACTAGCGGCCGCCCGCGACTTCGTCTGCGTGGAAAGGTTTTTTGCTATCCCTCGAGATGAAAGGTACACTATGTCCTTTGCTCTACCCCTAACAACGTGTATGCACAATTTCATGATGATCGGTTCAGTAGTTAAGACGTGAACGCGTAACAAACAAATAAACAAACAAACGGACTTTCGCATTTATAATATTAGTAAGGATTTATTTAAATAAATAATCGAATTATTGCAATAAATAATTAACAGCAATTATCCATCAGTAACTTAATTATAATTGAGTTAACATATTAATAACCTTTCCATTCCTTCTTTCTATATGTCAGTATGTTGCAAAGTTTTCCCTTTCAATATCAAGGGACATAGCGATCACGCAACATATAGCCATCGTATATGTCAGGGGTCTCCAAACTACGGCCTGCGGGCCAGTTCCGGCCCGCGAGCACCAACAATCCGGCCCGCGAAAGCAGGCCGGATATTACTAACAATACTGTAATTTACATTATGTTGGTACGGAGCTAGCTAGATCCTCGCCCTTGGGACTTCATAGTGGAGTTAGTCTGGCCCTTATGCCAAAAAGTTTGGAGACCCATGGTATATGTCATAATGATCACACAGGTGCGAACATAACCATCAACGATTGAGTATGAACGCGTGCGCATAAGTTGCGTACTTGTACATACATACTCGTAATAATGTGAGAGAGCTATTTAATCACATTAATGAATTATAACATGCTAGGATATTATCATGTCCAAGTATATTTTATAAAAAAAAATAGTCACCGGAATCAGGATTAACAAACATTTTTTTTTTAATTCGCATTTTTTTTTATGAGCAACGGGATGGTGCTTGGCCTTCACCTCACCTGATGTTAAGTGACGATAAGGCCGAAGGTGGAAGCGCACTACACCCGGAATCTTCATCACTGAGGAACTGGCTATCTTCTCTAACTGCCGGAACACAACAATTTTTTAAATTGTTGTTATGGCGTCAGACTTAGGTGGTACAAGGCGGACTTGAAATAAGCCCTACCACCAACCAAACCGAGGACAAATCGTACCCCCCTGGGAATCGAACCCGGGACCCCTGCGCCTTACACGGGTGGACGAACCACTAGACCACAGAGGCGGTTAAAATTAGGTAATGACCTGGCGGCCATGTTTTTAACCTCAAAAACGAATAATATTTTTTTTTTTTTTACTTACCAAGACCCTATCTTATTGAAAATAAGATTCAATCGTTAATTTATTAAATTACCTATTAGAATTTATTGTAACATGTCATTTTTAGTTGCGGATGACGTCAATATGTATGTTAATGTGACAAGGTTCCATCGTATTACCAAATTGCGGGGATAGTACTTAGAAATGTTTATTGCAAGAACATTCGATGTACAGAATAATCAAACTGAATTAAAGACATTCACACAAAAAATCAACAAAGATAATAATTTGGATTTTCCAAAAATAAGATTCATCTAAAACAAGTTACCTACTTGTCCATCAGCCATTTTTGATGTCGCCACTGCTGGGGCACAGGGGCCCTATTTTTGAATCGCTTCGTCGGCGTCGAGCGCTCTTTTCGACTGATTTTCGTTCGACATATGACTCAAAACAATGAGATGTCGAACGATAATCAGTAGAAAAGAGCGCTCGACGGCCGTCGAGCGATTCAAAAATAGGGCCCCGGGCCTTCCTTATGGGTGGATAAGGAGGACGGGCCATAACGCGGGCCCAATGCGGATTGGTGAGTGTTAACGACTGCAAATGCAGCCGGGACAAACGGCTTAACGTGCCTTCCGAAGCACGGAGAAGCTCGAGATAATAAATTTTTGGTCACCCATCCCATGACCGACCCTTGCGAAAGTTGCTTAACCTCCGCAATCGTAGGGCCAGGCGCTAAACCACTGCGCTACCGAGCTCCTAAACAAGTCACTTACTTAAATTATAATACATACTAAAACTAGTTCTTCAGAACCAAGTAATAAACACTACTTTCACTTGCAAGCTGCGTAAATCCAAGAGCATAACATTTTTTCTCCAATTATCATAAATTGGATAACAATCTTGCGCAGAGCAAATACACTTGTCATGCGATGGTTGCGCAACCGACGCGAGACAACGGATCTGTACTGTAACAAACTGCGGACATACTGAGAGCAAACTTATTTTTGACCATCCAAACCAATAAAAATATTGTTATAAGAAAAGCATTAAAAACGTCTGGCGTTACACTATCAAGAGAATTCAGCATTTAATGGATCAAAAAAAATTGCAGTTTTACTTTGCAATCTATTTAGGAACACAGCAATGAATTTATTGTTTTGTTGAAAGATCACACCTTTATTTAATTTTATGAAATTGAAGTAACACAAGTTAATTAAAATGGAGGGTAGGTAAACCTAGGTAGTAAATTATTTATTTTTATAATATTATTTAAAAGGTACCTACTTGAACTTGTTGGCTTCTTCTTAACGAATGAGGATTAATGGCCACCTCTGATGTTAGAGTTTATCAAGCCGCCCGTAAGGCCTCTAACTTGGCTTAACGACTGTTATAAGATGACAACAGCCGGACCGACGGTTTAACGTGCCCTCCGAAGAACAGAAGCGCTCAGTTATAATGCCACTTTAACGGTCACCCATCCGACACCTGACCGGACCGAGCGTTGCTTAACAAACGTGATCAAGTACGATCAGTCTGTCAAGTTCCGCCATGAGCGCTTCGCAACAACTTGTTGGCTGAGTTATACATAATTGTAAAATTTAATGACTACTGAGTAACAAAAATTAGTTAAGCAAAAAATATTGCACTCGGTGTGCCCGCGGCCTTTGGAGTCGCGAAAGTGTGGTTACACACATTATCTAATTGAAGATGACGAGCAGATTTCGCACTGATGGACGTCCGGTCAATACTCACTGAACTTTTTTATTGGTTTCCCTTTCGATGTGTCCGCATCTATGTCCATCAATGTCCCCACTGCTGGAGCACAGGCCTTCCTTATGGGTGGATAAGGAGGACGGGCCATAACCCACCACGCGGGCCCAATGCGGATTGGTGGGTGTTAACGACTGCAAATGCAGCCGGGACCAACGGCTTAACGTGCCTTCCGAAGCACGGAGGAGCTCGAGATACTAAATTTTTGGTCACCCATCCCATGACCGACCCTTGCGAACGTTGCTTAACCTCCGCAATCGCTGGGCCAGGCGCTAAACCACTGTGCCACCGAGCTCCTCATCCGCATCTGTGAGATAGTGAAAACAGCATATTTGACAAATTAATAACAAAAATCTGTGTGTGTTCATACTTCTTTATTCCTGATCTAATTGTATCGAAAAGAAGGGCTCTACTATTACTATACTGCCTATAGAAAAATATTTTTTATATTGACCATACCGGTAATCGAACCCAAATCTTGAAAGATTTAAAATGAATAATATTTCTACCAAAAATATAATTTGATGTTCATTTAGCAACAATTTGGTGCCCATTCATCTAATAATGGCCTTTTAATAAACTAATATACATGTTAATATTTGCAGAGATTCTCTAAAGAAGTGAAAAATAACAAATCCAGCGCTTCGTTTCAACGTAAACTCTCATTTCAAACTAGCGCTAATTGTCTTTTCTCTGTAATTATCCACCCATTTTCCACACAATAATTGTCAAAATGGCACGCACATCATTAGCAAACAAGAACTTGCCAACACTAACAATATTCCAAATTAGTTCCGTCTCCGCTGCGCCTGCGCAGTGCGCTTAAACTTTTCAAACCATAAACAAAGAGGATGTATGAATATTGTTATTGCTCTAAACTTTTGTGCCATAATCGTTGACAGTTCCGTAATATTTAACTTGCCTTATGTCATTGTATAATGTCAATGAATGAAGTTTTGTTTTTACGAGGTGTTAGGTAAAACCTCCGTTTATTTATTAGCTAGCGTCTATTCATATGCTAGAATTCTTCGTGAAATCGAAAGGGCAACTATACTCGTACATTCGTAGATTTCAAATATAGAAAAGTTCAATATAGAAGTATAAAAACGCTAACTAATTTTTTTTTGTTTCAAAAAGTTAAACAACTCTGTGAAGTGTAGAGTACCTACTTCAGAAATATCACTAAAACGTTATGGAATAAATAAAGGATTTCTTTAGCGTATAGGTATTTGTCATCCTAAACTTTCAGCTTAATCTACGACTTAAATTAATTGACATTTAGCTAGTTAAATAAACAAATAGGTACCACCGCTAGATATGAGAGTAAGAGAGTTGCACAGCGAAAGTCTAGTAAAAGCCGTCGAACGATAATTTAGCTACAATCAAGTGAGAGTTCTTAGTTTCTACAGCTAATGGAAACGCTCGCAATAAAGACAGCTTTCGTCACAAGCCGCCCTTGAAGCATGACGGGATCAAAAATTATTTTGTCCACGTTAAAATGTCAAAAATTACATATTCTTCTTTGGCAGACTGGCACGGCGGTTTCCTTGTGGGTTTCACCAGTGTCGAATGATTTTCTCATTTATTTGTTTCTACAAACTAAACATTACACCTCGATGTAGACAAAGCTTTTGTTTAACTGTCAAAAATATCATAGATGTAAACAGAATCCTTGTTGGATTCGTCATGCTTATGAGTAATACTTCGGTTAAGTGTTTTTCGGCCATGAGTAGGACCCGCCTCCGAAGGTCAGTTTACTGGTTCTGCTGGATTTCAAAGGATCACGCATTTTTGGATGGTATGAATGTTAGCACTAGTAAAGCACTAGATAGTTCTCAAAGCTTGCAGCACAAGACTGCAGGCTTAATTAATTTCATCCTCTGGGTACCTTCATCAAATCACAATCCAATTAATGTTGTCTTATGTTCGACCCCTAAGAAACTGCCTATTTGGTTTGTTTCTCAAACTGGCAGTAGATTGGAGAGGCAGGCAAAAGGCCTGCAGTGGTCTGACATTGATACCGCAACCCATTTACCTACCACTTAGGTGGTTTTCCCTACCTATCTTATCTATATTATTATATATAGGTAGCAGTACCGTCTTTACCATAAGGGCACACACGGGGCCATTCTCAGGGGCCCCGAAGTACCACCAATTTCTCTCACATTTATTCTAAAAAAATTTACGGTCTCATTCACTTTTTTCACAAAAAAAGTTAAAGCTCAAAACAAAATAATCGAAATACATAATTTCTTGTTTTACTTTCCAAAAGGCCCCCAATTCTTGTTTGCCCAAGGGCCCCAGCATAATTTAAGACAGCCTTGGGTCTCTGTTTTTATCACGAAACAAAGAAAAAATGTTTTTACCACAGAACAAAGAAAAATGATTTCCCCATTTTTAGGGTTCCGTAGCCAAAATGGCAAAAAACGGAACCCTTATAGATTCGTCACGTCTGTCTGTCTATCTGTCTGTCTGACTGTCTGTCTGTCTGTCTGTCTGTCTGTCTGTCTGTCTGTCTGTCTGTCTGTCCGTCCGTATGTCACAGCCACTTTATTCCAAAAGTATTAAGACTACATAGTTGAAACTTGGTAAGTAGGTGTATTCTGTGAACCGCTTTACGATTTTTACACAAAAATAAATAAAATAAAAGATTAAGGGGGGGCTCCCCATACATGGAACTGAAACTGAAAATATATTTTTTCATCAAACCAATACTTGTGGGGTGTTTATAGATAGGTCTTTAAAAATGACATTGAGGTTCCTAAGACTATTTTTTTTCAAAGTCAACCGTTTGAAAGATATCTGCCGCCAAAGTGGTAAAATGTGTGTCCCCCCCCCTTTAACTTTTAAAGTAAGAGGGTGAAAAATCTAAAAAAAATATATGCCTTTTTCCTATTATCATGTGCAATCTCATCTCACCCAGTTACTTTAACATGTGACTTATCACCTTTCTTTTACTATCTTGAAAAGTATTTTCCAAGCGATCGATGGAACTTTTCATCAAATACTTTTTAACATAGCTTATCAATTAGTTATCAATCAATAGCACCAAAGTACTTATTAACTTTTTTAACTTCGGTGCAGGTAAAAAAAATCATACCATTACGTCGCCGTCGCGTCGCTTCGACATTTTGTATTCCATTGCCTCTGACAGGTGCAATTTTGTTAAAAAAATACGTGTATACGTAATACGGTTTCAGTAAAAAGTGATAAATATAGCTTTCTCGTGTGATTGTGAACAATCTATTAAAAAAATAGTTATTTGTTCACTTTCACTGCGGACGTGAAATTGTCTAGTCATTTTGTTTAAATGATACAAATTGTGATTGCTGAGATCAATGAACTATGAGCATGTATCTTTTACAACTGACGTAAAAAGTAAATGTAACAACATAAGTCAAAGTGTAACAACAAGTTAGTACAGTGTGATTTGAAAGTTTCCACAATCTTCTTGTTATTGGTAAGAATCAATCCTAAGAGTGACAGAAGTTTATCACTGAACGGTGAAAATTTAAGTTTATTTAACTACATACAAAATAATAATGTACCTAAAGGTACCTAATTTCGTTTTTTTGACTTCAAAAAAAGAGGAGGTTATCAAGTCGACTGTATTTTTTTACTTTTTTATGTTTTACCATAACTTAACCAATTGTTAAACTATTTTAAAAATGTATTGTTTATGTGAAAGAGCATAGTTCAGGTGTGGTCCCATATAAAAAATATAGAGATTTGGCTTGTAGTTTTTCATAGTCCTGAAAATATCAATTATTTAGATCGCACGAGTTATTACGGATTTTTTACATTCCACTCTTGATTATAAGAAACGTATACAAATATTTTTTTTATGTATTCTTTGACCACCATCACCATCATTTTAATAACGAATATCATATTCTTACTTACTTATTTCATCAACTTTACTTATTCAAATTACACTGAAACACAACGTCTAAAATTGACTATAAATGATGATAAAAAATAAATCATGTCGCGTGGTTAATGCTCTAGGAAGCAGGGATGTCAATTTTATACGTTAAAAATACGTTATTTTAACTAACTTGCACTTTTGAATACATACGAACAAACAAAGTTTGTATGCAAAAGAAAATATGTAAACTGAGCAAAAATCAACCAATTAAACAGATTAAAAAACCGTTTATAGTGCATATTTTGACTCCAAATGAATAGGAAAAGGGAAAAGCAGGAAGTGCAAGTGAAAATTATCTATTTTTAACCGACTTCCAAAAAGGAGGAGGTTCTCTGTTCGTCTATATATATATTTGTTTTCTTTTTTTTTGTGTATGTCCACCAATTACTCGAAAACGGCTGGACCGATTGAAATGATTCAAACGTTATTACATTAGGTAAACTCCCAAGTTGGTCCCATTTTTTAAAATTTGGAAATCGGTTCAGTACTTTTCAAGTAATTTTGAAAAAAGCACGAAAATAGTTTGATTTTGTGTGAATTACCTCGATGATAATGGTCGTATTACTTCTCTGTTTTTGAACTGAATAAGATAATTATTTTTTTGTTGGAAGAGGGCTATCTGTGTAGTTCTTTAACCGACTTAAAAAAGGTTTTCAGTTTGACCCGTATGTATGTATGTTTCTTCGCGATTATCTCACGTTTGGCTGAGCTGATTTTACTACCTAAATAATTTACCTACAAGGTACCTACACTAAAAATAAAAAAATAAAAAATTGTTTAAAAAAACAAAAAACCGACTTCAAAAAACCTACCTCTAAAAAGCAAGAAATAATATTTATAATAATAAAAACACGTCTATTGAAGTCGGGTGGGGCTTTTAGAATAAAAAAGGAATCTCTACTCCAGTCCAGCCCCACCCGACTTCAATACACGTGTTTTTATTATTATAAATATTATTTCTTGCTTTTTAGAGGTAGGTTTTTGAAGTCGGTTTTTTGTTTTTTTAAAACAATTTTTTTACAATTGTATTATGTTACATAGGAAAATACTTTTAAATTGTGATTTCAAGGGAAACCTGTAATTAGCCTTACTATTGATATATTTACTTACATACTATGATATTTTTTTTTGCAACGCTGTTGATTTTCTTGCAAATAAATAAGAAAAACTTTGCGGGATTTTTTTAGACTGAAAGTACACTTAATTTACGAACTCTACCGTTAAGTATGATAATTTATATTTAGAACCAAAGATTTGTTTTGAACATTGATTGTTTTGAGAAGTTGACAACCCCCGCTAGGAAGCGCTAGGCGTTAGCTTCGGTGCGTGCGCGCAACACATGCGCCTACGGCGTCACGCACGAATCGCACGATCGCCAGCTATCATGTGTGACACATTGGATCACTGTCATCAGCACTAACCAACGGTTCAGTTACACAATATATTGTCGCTTCTTGTCTATGTAAGTAAACCGTAGCGAGCAAGCATTTAGGTAATCTTGGTTTAACTTTGGCGTAATTCTTTTTAACGGTAACTGTATTTGAGTTTAGTGGATGTGTGTGTATTGTGGACGTTGTGGTAATACAGCTTAATATAATGAGTAGATATAGAAGGATTTTTGAGCCAATCCAAATTAAGAGCTTCAATGACATACTTACTAAAAAATCGCAAAAATAATCGATTCTTGATACATGAACTGAATGCAACTCAATAGTCTCAATAGTTGCGATTAAAAAAGGATTTTAATTGCATTAGGTAATAATAATTACACTAGCCGAGCCTAAAAAATATTAACAAAGTATGGTATTGTAGTATCAATCTTCTAAAAAATAAATACTTAAGTATACTTTCTACATAAACTGAACATCAAGCTTTAAGATACAAGGTCTCCCACTTATGCTTTGCGAACCGATGGCGTAGCTTCTTTGACATTCAAAACAGCCTCTAGACTGAATAAATTACTGAGTTTGAGTTTGAATTTACGAATCCACAAATATTCATTAAATCCACGTCAGTGGTTTACCTTACGCAAGCCTCTAATAAAGCCATAATAGCACTATATGGATTACAGCACCCTACAATTACTGCCTCGCAAGTTCACGGCTGCTGCGGTCGACCGAAGGAAAGTCCCGCCTGCGCCTGCGCACCGACTTTCGACGGCTTTCAACAATCTCTACGTAACTAGTTTTATGAGAAGAGAGGAATATTAAAGGGACCGATTATTATTTTGTTGTTAGCAGTATGTAGTTTACGGACCTTAAATTTAGGCCTCAAACTGTGTTTGGTTGGGTGAAAACTGCTTATAACTTTTATGGCCAATAAGTATTGCGATTTGATTGAATTGAAAACAATCTTTAAAAAAATTGTTATAATTCTTAACCGAATTGCCATCCTAAGAACCTAACTGGCTGGCTGAATCGAATTTGATGAAGCTAATTGAGAAAAATCAAATGGCTTTACAACTGTAGATTCCTCATAAAGGTTCTAACCAGTACTTGTTGTATGGTCTGTGTTCTAAACCTATCAAAAGGAGATTGTTGTTTCGAACTATTTTATGAAGTACTAAAAAGTGTCTTACCTACTGTTGGTAAGTCAAAGAAGTCAATGTTTTAAATACTTACTTAATTAATTCTAATGCAAAACATTCACATGCTAGTCAACTTTCTTCTCCTTTAATTGCAGTACATGTTGTGGGTGTTGACGAAATACTGCTTGAGTAGGTAATACTGTTACTGAACATTATTGGACATACCAAAAGCTATTAAAAGCTCTCAGGCTATTTCCATTACAACGTATATTTCATGACACCTATGAAATTGTCATCACTCATTCATACACAATATGCGATTTCGTATTACGTTCTACCTTAGTTTACCAACTAACCTAACATTTTCAAAACACCTAGATATCGAGATGCATTTTACATTTTATAAAAAACTTGAGGAAACTATTCAGAGTATACTTACTTAATCACTTGCCGTTTCTTAAATCTATGTCCGATTTTTAGGGTTCCGTACCAAAATGGTAAAAAAGGAACCCTTATGGTGTGACTCAGTCTGTCTGTCTGTCACAGCTGGATATCTCGAGAACTACTAATGGTATCAACTTGAAATTTGGAATAGTTTAAGATGATATTTGCCCAACTATTTTGCAAATAAGAAATAAATAAAAAAAATATCTTTTTTACATCAGGGCCTGAAAAGGGGTCTTAAAAATTTGAAGTGGGGCGACTAGGGCATGTGGGGTATCATATGAAAGAGCGACGTTTGCACGTTTTCAATCATTATTTTTTTTTAAGCCGCATAGTTTTCGACTTATGATGAAAAATGTAAAAAAAAATACCGTTCCCCCCTTATCTCCGAGGTTTGCAAAGAAAAAAAAATTTAAAATAATTATATGTGATAGCAGTTTATATAAAGATTACAGGAAAAATAAAACGATGTCTCAATATAGCACACTTTTTTAGAAATTATCAAATTTCTAAAAAAGTTAACATTAGTTCCACTATCGGTCAAGAGATGGCGCTGACCTAAAACTGCAATACAAATTTTATTATTCTACTCTGCAGTGTGGTTTTATGGTGCAATTATGATGGTACGGAACCCTCGGTGCGCAAGTCCGACTCGCTCTTGACCGGTTTTATTTTTTTAAATCTATGTTTTTTTTACTGAGTTTCGGCCAGGCCCAATAATCAATCCACGATAGGGGTAGGCCTAATCGAGATTAGTTGCTAACGGTTGATATTAATAAAAAAATAACGACAGTTGCTTAGCAACTAATCTAGATTAGGCGTATCCCTATCTGTGGATTGATAAATTGGATCTGGGGGTTAGTGCAGTTTTGCGTTTAGAAAATGTCTGTCGGTATTTTTCATATCTAATGTGATATGAAAAGTAAATTTTTCAGGATTCACACTACTACTACTACATTGAATTATTAATAAAGACAGTTTTAATTTTGATTGTAAAAAAACGTAAGAAGTTTTAAGTAAAAAAATCCAAAAAATAACTTCATACGCACAAAGAAACAATAAATAAAAAATCTTTGTAATAAATAATCATAAAATCGCTTCCACCACAATTTGTCCGCAACAGTCACGCAACATTATCAGCATTGCCGGTAAATACTGACCGCTCTAACAATTTCTTTGTGTGATATAACAGATATCATTATAATATTTATTGCAAAACGCTTCCTAAAACAATATTACTAGTGGCTCCGTGAGCTGTAGACCTCGCATTAAATAAAATAAAATGTCGCCATGAAGTTTTCAAAACACACAGTAGGTACGTGAGTATTCGCAGCTAGATGGTGCTTCTAATTTTAATAATTTTTCAAAATGGGTGAATATTTTTTTATAATTTGGAAAAATTGGCTTGACTAAACAGTTATATATAATTATCGAACCTACTCACAAAATTTCACCAGAGTCGGTTAAGAAATGCGACCTGTAGAGGAGATCAAACAGCCGGAAAGCTGGATTGAAATATATTTTTTTACATATCTCCGTCATTTTAATAAATTTCGAAAAATAGCCTCGTCAAAAAAATTCTATGTATTTATCAAATCCGCTCACAAAATTTCACCGGGATCGGTTGAGAAATGCGACCTGTAGGTCGCATTTCTGTAGGAGAACAGACAGCGCCGGAAATCCGGACAGAAATATATTTTTTTTTACATTATCTCCGCCATTAAAAAAAATTAAAAACTGGCTTGACAAAAAAAAACTATACAATTTTCAAACCTGTTTACAAAATTTCACGAGAATCGGTTAAGAAATGCGACCTGTAGAGGAAAACAGACGGCACTGGAAAGCCGGACTGAAATATGTATTTTTAACATTTCTCCGTCATTTTGAAAAATTTCAAAAAACTGACGTGACAAAAAATTCTATATTATTTTTAAACCTGGTCACAAAATTTCACGAGAATTGGTTGGGAAATGCAACCTGTAGAGGAGAACAGACAGCGCTGGAAAACCGGACTGAAATAGGTTTTTTTTAACATATCTCCGCTATTTCGAAAAATTTCAAAAAACTGGTTTGACAAAAAAAATCTACATAATTTTTAAACCTGATTACAAAATTTTACTAGAATCGGTTGAAAAATGCGACCTGTAGAGGAAAACGGCAGAGCTGGAAAACGGACTGAAATCTGTTTTTTTAACATATCTCCGCCATTTGGAAAAAATTCAAAAAACTAGCTCGACAAAAATATTCTATATAATTTTCAAATCTGCTCACAAAATTTTACAAGAATCGGTTGAGAAATGCGACCTGTAGGCTGGAACAGACAGCCGGACATACGAAAGAATTTTTGCCCAAGCTGAAGCAAAGACGCTTCGCTCGCACTACGTGCTCACTCGGTCAATTAAACTGTGATAATAGTAATTTCCTGAAACCTAAGTAAACAAAACTAAATTAAACCTACTTACTTACAAGTACATAAAATTACTTTAGTAATTTTATGATAAAACTAGCGGCCACCTGCAACTTCGTCCGCTTGGACTCCTTTGACAAGGATAAAAAGTTTTTTATCCTAGTCCAAATTTCATCCACATCTGTCCAGCCGTTCTTGAGTTATAAATGGAGTAAATAACCCAACTTAGATTTGTTTATTCAAGGAAAAACTCAGACACCACAAAGAGTGCCTAACACTAAACATCTTGTGATAATTCGCTTCAGTAAATAGGTAATTGATTTGCTATATTTTAAGTAAATCTTTAAACTTTTTTCACCAGTGTTTCCTCAAGATATAAAAAGTGTCGCAGAAAAGTTGTGTAGTTAATGCTCTCGTAAATTAAATTCTTAGCAGTATTAGAAGCAACTTTACGAATCTCTCAATAAAATTTGCCATATTTTTTGTTTGTCGAAATCACCACGACTAAATAGACAGGATTGCAATTGTTTGTTGTAACTTTTCGCCTCAACGAGGCCAAAATGTCTGAGCAAAATAAACCGAATTGAGCCGAAGAAATAATAGAAATCAAATAGTTTGTCTTTTTGTTTAATCTTAGATGTGGGCTTAATGATGCTTGAAATTGTTATAATTTTTCACAGCTCTTTTTATTCACGATCTCTTTCAATCTATTAATGTCAAGTTATATTTTGATTTTTTATTTTGCACATTTATGTTTTTTAATGTTCCATTGCCGATCTTGATTTTACGAATAATATCGAAATTTTAATTTACTAAGGCACATAATCAGCATTTTTTCCAGATTATGCGTAGTATATTTTTTACAAAAATTTATACATATTAAACATAATATTAAATACCAATAGTATTTTAGCAGCAATACCTATAGCGATAGCATTTCAAGTACCTACTGTATTTTGCGAAATGTTACAAAATAAAATACAATCTTAAATTGAAATATTAAACGTAGACCTGATTAATTTAAAAGTTTGCAATTATTTTATCTTAGCATCGCGTGCTGTATCAATATTGGTAATCAAAGAAATCCCAAAAACCAAGCGCATATTTCTCAACGCTCGGCGCAGACGGGGCGGCGCGGCGCGTACATTTACGTCAAGATTTAGCAAAGCTACTGTCACACTCTGGCGCGTTAATACAACGGTTTATGAAATTAGTAATGCTGTTACCGGCAATGTATGAAATGCAGGCATTGTATACAATGCCTAGGCATTGTATACAATGCCTGGCCCTTTTAGGCAATGTATGAAATATAATGAATAATGATATCTATTTCACACACTACCTAGGCAGTGTATACAATGACTAGGCATTGTATAGAATGCCTGCTGGTCCACCGGCAATGTGTATAATAAAAAGATTTTCGAGAATAGATTCGAGAGGGGATCGAGGGGGGCTTGAGGAAAGCTCGAGGGGGGGGGGGCTCGGGGAAAGCTCGAGGAGGGTTCGATGGGGGGCTCGAGGAGGGTTCGATGGGGGGCTCGAGGGGGGCTCGAGGGGGGCTCGAGGGGGCTCGAGGGGGGCTCGAGAGGGGCTCGAGGGGAGCTCGAGGGGGGCTCGAGGGGGCTCGAGGGGGGCTCTAGGGAGCTCGATGGGGCTCGAGGGGGCTCGAGGGGGGCTCGAGGGGGGCTCGAGGGGGGCTCGAGGGGGGCTCTAGGGGGCTCTAGGGGGCTCGAGGGGGGCTCGAGGGGGGCTCGAGGGGGCTCGAGGGGGGCTCGAGGGGGGCTCGAGGGGGCTCTTTGGAATCGAACCTGTTTTACTCCTGTAGGTCCCGCGTATAGGTTAGAAATTTAAGGCGAGCGCGGAGCGCAGCGGAGCGTGAGCCTTAAATTTCGAGGTTATTTTTTTATAACAGACAACAGAAATTTGAGTTTGGAATCGAACCTGCTTCACTCCTGTAGGTCCCGCGTATAGGTTAGAAATTTAAGGCGAGCGCGAAGCGCAGCGGAGCGTGAGCCTTAAATTTCGAGGTTATTTTTTTATAACAGACAACAGAAATACACTTATTTTACACATTGCCGGTGGACCAGCAGGCATTGTATACAATGCCTAGGCAAAGTATAAAATGAATTATATTTCATACATTGCCTGATCGTTTTAGGCATTGTATACAATGCCTAGGCATTGTATACAATGCCGGATTATACACATTGCCGGTAACAATGCCATTGTCTGTTTGATTATTTAATTAAGACAAATTTGCAATCTTAATATTTATCTTATTCGTTTTAAATTTAACACAATACGTACCTATTGGCTTCGTTTGCATAAATTGCATAGAAGATTTTAAACTGTGCAAAAGATAACTGTGCAAAGTGACATACTTACATAACTTTTTTGTACTTATTTCTTTTTGAAATATCACTCATAACGAAGTATTTCCAATGTTTTATCACAATAAACAATTAAAACCGTACAGCCATGTCTCAAAACCAAGGCAACCTTAATTCATCATTAACAAATACGGTAGAGGTACGTATGTAAATAACGTTTTCTTCAATTTGTATTCAAAATGAACTCCACATTTTCTGCATATTATTTTCACTTTCAAAAACCTATTTTCGATTAAAAAATATGAAAGAAATCATTAATAATAATGCCAAGTGTTGTGTGATTTGAATCGCGTGCCACACTCGGAACTCGAACCTGCGACCGGTTCATACTCCAATCGTAAAGATGTTTCACGAGAAAGTAAAGTTTATACAATTTATTTTGACGTGAGAAACTATTAAAGTATGTAAAATCCTGACACAGTTTACAAGGTAATGCTACTTGACAACTTTGCCTGAATAGATTTAAGCTTAAAGGCAAAGAAATTCTCATGAAGTTATTATGAGCGAATATATGTTGTGGAAAATCATTCGCTCAAAAGTGAACAAATGCTTTGCGAAATTAACAATAACTTAAACTATTTAATTCCACACAGTTTCTGTAAATTTTCAGACAAGGTTTGCAAAACTTCAACAATATTTCTTAGGTATTGTTGAACTGTTTTGAAACAACTTGAAAATTTCAAATAGGTACCAAATAGTCTAGTTTAAGCTTTAAGCTTTCATAATAAACACACCTTTCTAATAAAATATTTAAATAAAAAAATTTGTTTCAACTCAATAGCTCGTAAATAAAGAAGTACAATAAAATCTTACGCTAAATATTCTAAATAACAATGACTGTTCACTATATTTACAATAATTATTGTACATTTAGCTTGTGAAGTGTATGTAATGCCAGTAAAACGTAGTGATTATTTCCTCTGTGATGCCAGTTTCCGAGAAGGTTCTACGGTTTTGAAAATCGATTTGTTCCAAGTTAAATCGGTATACACAGGCTTGATGCTTAGCCTACCATGGCACCCAGCATTTGTCAACACACACCTTTCGGTTGGGAAATATCACCAAGAGAAGTGGTAGTATTTGAATGCGCGCATCGTTCCCCGCGCTGCAGTCTTGCGCGAACGCAATGGCGATCCGACGCGCACAGACGGCGATACGCGCCAAATTTAAAACCGCGCTCTAGTCGTTCCAAAATCATTTTTTAATTTTTTCAAGACTGATTACGTTAAGCTATGGAACCACCTCTGACTGACTCGTGACGTGACTGTGACAGTGAATGACAAAATGACAGTGACATGACTTGGATTGACTTGACTTGATTTTAACATACTCGCTAGGACATGCAGGTTTGTATCCATATTTTTTATACAGGGTCATTTTGTATTCACCATCCAAATTTTGAGGATGTGTTCAATCCATGAAACTGAACAACTATCTCTAAGGAACACATGGCCAAATATGTAAAAAAATAACCTACTATCCATACAAATCAAAGAGATCACGTGATCAATTTAGTATGGGATGACCAATGATTTCAAAAAAGTCTATGGGGATGACCAAAATTTTGTGGCAAAATTCGACACATGTTTCTTAGAGAAAGTTGTTTAGTTTCATGGACTGGACACATCCTTGAAATTTGGATGGTAAGTTCAAAATGACCCGATACTTGTACTTAAATGACTTGTATATCAAAAAATAATTAACGCACAAATGTAACAATGTAACAAGTAGCTTTGTGAGCTGTAGACATTTTTGATAATTTTTCGATTTTTTTTTTAATCAGAAGAAAATACGGCCAAATACTCAAGCGAATCTTAAAGTTAAGGCCACCTTAAATTCAAAAATGTTGTCAGATTTGACAGACCATCTATGAAACTGACAGCTTCCTTAAGGTTAAGGAGACCTTAAGATTTTAACTAAGAATGCTTTGATTATTCGGTCACCTTTATTCTTCCAATAAAAAAAATTATAACTACAACTCAAATCCATCCATAGGCAAAACAATATTATATTATTATTATTTTTCTTAAATAATCTCGTATTGAACGAGACTGCTCGTAAACGTTAAATTGATTTCCCCAAGTTGATATTTTTTAATGAATGGTTTACCAAAAAATATTATCTTTCGATTAAAAAATCTGATAACAATAATATTTGGCAAGATGTTTGGTCTGTTCGTTATTTTTTAAATCTTTTATTAAAGAAATACATATTGATAAAAATTCAGTCAGTTTTCTTTTGCACGGCACAGGCTACGTTACGTAGAGATGTAAATTACTTGACTATAGAGACTTATAGCTACGTACACGTTTTTATACTATACCTAATATATTAAGATAACTAAATTTGTCGTCCAATTGAAAATTCAACATTATACTGTAACTTGAGTAATTTTGATCACTCTTATGATCGATGAAATTTTAATTTTTCAAAACTAGACTTACTAGACAAACCTTAAAACTGACTAAAATTTTCCTAAAACTTTCCTTTCTTGAAGAAGTAGGGAGTTACCTAATTTTTACGACGTACCTACTCGTAGCATTTTTTATTTCATCGTAAAAAAGCAATAAAAAGAAGCGTAGATAGCGGATGAAGATACTCTACAGAAAACAGATTAACTTTCAATTTTCACAAATCCCACATATGTTCAAACAAATCAAGTTTATTTACATTTCCGCCCATCAAATTAAATTAGGTGTTGTTTGGTGAACACTTTAGCTTGTTACGTATAAAACGAGTTGGCGTTACGGCGCATACGCAGCGAAAGTGCGTGCGACTTTCCCCGGGGTCAAAGTTACATGGGCGCGCCTTAACAATTACCACTATGTTAATATAACTGGCAAGTGTTAATAATTATAGAGGTGCAAGTACTCGATTCTCTCGGTTCATTCATGATGCAGTCATTTATTTTGATCGGCGAGGCCGGCGGCGTGTGCTATTGTGCATGCATCGCTTTACCTATAACCTAGATGGTACAATGTGTTGCAATTTTGATTTCTTGAGGTGCTAACCGTTGTCTGTTGCAGTCTTTAATATAGGAAATAATATTTTGGATTAATCTCGGCACGGGCTCGGTGGCTATAATAAAAAGCTTTCAAATATTTCAAACATATTTTGTGAAATATTATTAAATTGTAATACAAAGCTCTATGTAGCAATGAATGACATTGTAATATCTAAAGTTTCTAATTACTTACGATTGTTGTTGAACAAACCAAGAAACCTAGATCGCGATTAATAAACTCTTAATATAATTGTGCTTGATCAGAATTAGAATTTACAAAGAATTCAAAGATTTAAAATATCAGAAAAAAATAGAAATTTCACTAAATTTGATGGGCAGCTGACTTAAAACATGCTTATTACCATAAGTCAACCTTTCACCAGAAAATTGATTCTTATGTAAATTAATGCAAACCCATAACGAACGACGGGCTTAAGAAATCGAAAGTTGATTTTTACGAAACATAGAAGAGAACATCCGGTCTCATCCATAATGCATATCGTCAATATCGTCATAGTATCATAGCTATATTCGTTAACTAAAATGTCGTAAAACAGATATTTACAAGGAAAGCTGACTGTAAAATTTCTATTCTACCTAAAGAATGGAGAAATGAATAAACTATATACACGTTTTTAAGCAAATTCTGTGATTTTCACTAAAAGGAAACTTTACTAAGTATACACGCTGAAATTTTAATCATTTGGTTCCCGCCGTGTGGTGGTTCCACTCATGATTACAAGCAACTTTTACTATGGGGCCAACTCTCCTGCTCGCAAAAAAAATCAGCTGTTCCATACAAAAGTGCAGTACCTACTCGACCTTAATGTATGGAACAGCTGATTTTTTTTTGGCACGGGCTCGGTGGCTATAATAAAAAGCATTCAAATATTACAAACATTTGTGAAATATTATTAAATTGTAATACAAAGCTCTATGTAGCAATGAATGACATTGTAATATCTAAAGTTTCCAATTAGGATTGTTGTTGAACAAACCTAGAAACCTAGATCGCGTTTAATAAACTCTTAATTGTGCTTGATCAGAATTAGAATTTACAAAGAATTCAAAGACTTAAAATATCAGAAAAAAAAAGAAATTTCACTAAATTTGATGGGCAGCTGACTTAAAACATGCTTATTACCATAAGTCAACCTTTCACCAGAAAATTGATTCTTATGTAAATTAATGCAAACCCATAACGAACGACGGGCTTAAGAAATCGAAAGTTGATTTTTACGAAACATAGAAGAGAACATCCGGTCTCATCCATAATGCATATCGTCAATATCGTCATAGTATCATAGCTATATTCGTTAACTAAAATGTCGTAAAACAGATATTTACAAGGAAAGCTGACTGTAAAATTTCTATTCTACCTAAAGAATGGAGAAATGAATAAACTATATACACGTTTTTAAGCAAATTCTGTGATTTTCACTAAAAGGAAACTTTACTAAGTATACACGCTGAAATTTTAATCATTTGGTTCCCGCCGTGTGGTGGTTCCACTCATGATTACAAGCAACTTTTACTATGGGGCCAACTCTCCTGCTCGCAAAAAAAATCAGCTGTTCCATACAAAAGTGCAGTACCTACTCGACCTTAATGTATGGAACAGCTGATTTTTTTTTGCGAGCAGGAAAGTTGGCCCCATAAGTAAAAGTTGCTTGTAATCATGAGTGGAACCACCCCACGGCGAGAACCAAATGATTAAAATTTCAGCGTGTATACTTATACCACTTGATATGACAAGAAAAAATATGTTAATGAGCTCTTTATTCTTTACTTGCCTAAATTTATAAATTATGCAGGGGTTAAACAAATAACTTATTTAAATTTAAGATGTTAACGTAGGACATTGAGTAACTTATGAAACTAACATAATAAGCTTTCGCTAACTAATAATAAAATCGTAATGAAAGTTTTTTTTTTACTGTAACGAAGAGAAGTATCACTAAGCTTTTTACGAAAGTGACTTTTTCCTGCTCGATCTTACATTATTACATTAAGCACGGTAATTTCACAGGGTTCGGATAAGTTCCAGTAAAAAATATCATAATAGAAATGTTCCATTTTAAATTAACCGGGATCTGTGAAATATTTCTAATGAGTTGTTTTGATGCTTGGTCGGTGGTCGATTGACTTAGTACCTACCAGTGTGCGTTTTGCCATTTGTCTGAGATCCTATTTCCTAAGCCGCCATTTTGATTCCAGCGGCGAAGATGGTCAGGGGCCGTACCGGCTAACGCATCGAACTTCGAAAAGTCTGTCGGGTTTCAAATGAAATAGATAAATCGAGCCTCAATTGGGCCAAAATGGCGAACTCATGAAGTCATGAAGAATTCATGAAGTCACACAAACATCAATATCTTCCAAATAACTTCAACAAATAGTACAATAAGTAATTTCTTACTTCGATTTATCTGTTTTAATTTGAAACTCGGCAAATTTTCCGAAGCTCGATTAGTTAGCCGGTACGGCCCCTGGAGGGTCGCTAACTAATAATAAAATCGTAATGAAAGTTTTTTTACTGTAACGAAGAGAGTTATCACTAATCTTTTTACAAAAGTGACTTTTTCCTGCTCGATCTTACATTAAGCACGGTATTTTCACAGGGTTCGGACAAGTTCCAGCAAAAATATCATAGAATAGAAATGTTCCATTTTAAATTAACCGCTATCTGTGAAATATTTCTAATGAGTTGTTTTGATGCTTCGTCGGTGGTCGATTGACTTAGTACAGTACGAGGCATATAACTTGAAATCGGGTGGGGATTGCGCGAAACACGTATTTTGGGTATGCGTAGCGGTGAGGGGCGCGGGCGGCGGGAGAGGGGCGCGCTATTGGTCACTCACAAGAGCACATGCGCGAACTTATCCCTACTCCGTCGAAAAAATTTCAAGATACGTGCCTAGTACTGTACCAGTGTGCGTTTTGCCATTTGTCTGAGATTCTATTTCCTAAGGCGCCATTTTGATTCCAGCGGCGGAGAAGATGGTCTGGAGGGTCGCATGGAGTTGGACCAGTTCCCGAGCGCCAGCGCGCTGCGCCAATCCTCGCTGATGCAGAGCTGCCCCTTCAAGGGGACCCCCAAGTGCCCACCTGCTTCTAAGAGGTAAGCAGAACACACATGATGCACATTTGGTCTGGAGGATCGCATGGAGCTGGACCAGTTCCTGATTCTTTTTTCCTATTCTTTATTCCTAAGAATTTCTCTAATTCTGAGTTTTATTCCAAGTCTAATAATAATTTACGTCCTACCAATGTAAGTAAAGCATAATATTTTCATCTGAAAAAGGGATTCGTAGCTTTCCACTGTTTCTAAAACCAACTCCAGCATGCATGAACACTACTTATACATCACAAATTGCTCACAGATACCGCACCCATGACGGCACCTGCAACAACCTGAACCGCCCCCGATGGGGCTCCACAATGACCCCCGTCCAGAGGTTCCTCTCGCCCTCCTACTCCGACGGGCTGCAAGCACCCAGGGTCTCTGTCTTCGGCTCCAAGCTACCATCAGCTAGAGAGATAAGCGCGCTGATCCACAGCAGCGAGAATGCCGAGAACCCTGGTATAACACACCTGCTGATGCAATGGGGACAGTTCCTGGACCATGACATCACCTCGTCTTCTCAGTCTAGGGGGTTTAACGGGTCAGTGCCGAGGTGCTGCAAAGATGGTGGGAGGGATTTCATGCCTAAAGAGTTAATGGTTAGTGAAACCTGGATTTACTTTTATTTTTTTGAGAAATTATTATTTGTTTCATACTAAATTTACATTTGACCTACCTACATCGTTAAACACTTTGTAATGGTAAAACGTGTAGGTAGTCTACCGCTAGCTCAGCAATCAATGCGAATATTACGCAAATTAATCGATATGAACCTTTATTAGATGTATTTTATCTTGGATTTCTATATCATTCTTGATTAGATAGATTGACCAATAGGTTTGCATAGATAGAGCTTCTGAACAACTCGAGATCATGGGACGGGTAATCCTATAAAAGGAAACAAAAAGAGACCTAAGAACAGCGAACTAAAGCTATGGAATAAGCATTCCGCTCAAAAAATGGCACCACACGAAAAGTACCTACAACTAAGTGGATAGAGCTAAAAATGCTGGCATTTAATTAGGTATGCAGCACAAAGCGTCTGAACACTGGTTGCTTATTAGCGACCATAATTTGTATACTTATAGATCTTTTCTGTACTTAAACGAAAAAATAAGATACGTTTTTTCTGCATCTTTTTACTGCCATTTTTGCATCTTTTACACCATTTGATTATAAAGGACGTCATTTCTAATAAACTCTCCCTTTCTATCTTTTCTCTACAATATAAACTGCAATTTATTAAAAAGAACACTAACGTCAGTCACGGGGTGCGTGGCTGGCAAGACTAAAGCTGAGCAGGTTGTACTTTTTCGGCCCCGTGGTGCCATTTTTTAAGCAATATTTGTTTGCAATTACACTTCCATAGATTTTAGTTCGTTGCCTAAGAATCAAAATCACCAACCATTAATTTCATTTCATTCACCAGCATCCAGAATGCTTCCCGATCTCTGTCTCCCCATCGGACCCATTCTACGGTCCACGCGGCGTGCGGTGTCTGGACTTCGTGCGGTCTTCGCCTGCGCCGCGTGATGGCTGCGAGCTCGGCTGGCGGGAGCAGCTCAACCAGGTGTCCGCGTACATCGACGCCTCGCCGCTGTACGCCAGCTCGGCACGACAATCCGATAAACTGAGGCTGTTTAGAAATGGTGAGTTTTTGGATTAAGTATTTTTTTTCTAAAAAGGCTTTTGATGAGGATATCAAAGCATATTTCATAATTTTAAGTTGTGAGATTTGCTATATTTTCATCGTGTGTGAATAAAATTTAAATATTTTTTGAGTTAGGTTTGATCGTTTGCTTTTATTGTTGCTATGGAGTAAAAATAGAAAAGCCCCTAAAACGCTTCCCTGTGGGACACTTAATTGACCGAGCGAGCATGAAGGGTGAGCGAAGCGTCTCCGTTTCAGCTTGGGCAAAAATGCTTTCGATGTCTGCTGGCTGTCCGGCTTTCGGCAAGTCACAGTTTTCAACCAATGGGGTTGGCAACGCAAAGCTAATTGTAGATGTCGCTGCGTACGCTTGTTCCTAAGACAGTAGACGTTCAGAACAAAATGTATGGGAAAGTAGGTATTTATTTTGTGGTATTTTTTTACCGAAAAAGACCCATTGACCCAAAATGGATATAAAAACTATTCTACAATGCAAATGCCGGAATTGGAAGCCAAATTAAGACGTTTTTATTCTTACAGAATTTATAATTTTTTTCTATATCCAGATTTTTCGGAAATTTGTAAGTGCTAACATTTTTAAAGCCTATTACACAGAATTTAATCATTTTAAAGCTAAGAAAACGATTTTTTAAAGTAAAAGGCCTTTCTTTTCATAGCTCTCGTGGAACAAGCGTACGCAGCGCCATTTTGACAGTTGCCAACCCCATTCTCGTGAAATTATAAATGTAGTTTTTATTTGTCGATTCAGTTTTCGAAATTTTTCAAAATGGCGGGCATGAAGGTTAATATCATATTTCAGCAATTCAAAAAATTACCATAAATGTCACACATTTATGCGAGGTCTACAGCTTTACAGAGCCACTATAATTTCTTAAGTTTTAACGACCTGCTAAAAGGCTGAATTACTTAGATATGGTATGTATACCTATCCCCAATTCTTTACCTATCATTTCGCCTCGCCCTCAGGCATGCTACAGTACGGTCGCGTGCAGCAGCGGCGACCGCTGCTGCCACCGGAGCGGCGCGACGAGCTGTGCCGCGGCGGCGCGGTCTCCACGGACTGCTTCAAGTCGGGCGACGCGCGCGTCAACGAGCACCCGGGCCTTGTCGCCGCGCACATCCTCTGGCTTAGGCAACACAACCGGTTGGTTTACACTTGTGCTATTGTCTCTGATTAGGCACTTACATAATAAAGGACAGCTTCTGATGTTGTTTTATAGGGAGATGGAAACGTTGAAAGAAATTAATTGCTGCATAACCTTGTCAAAATTAAGTTTGAATAAGTAGCATCTTTCCAGTTCCCATTATAATATACAAACTAAATCTTTTTGACTTTTTGACACCTCTTACACTTGCATTCATGTTTTAAGGATGGCCCAAGAATTGGCGCATCTCAACCCGCACTGGAGCGACGAGAAAATCTACCAGGAGACCAGAAAAATCGTGGGAGCCATGGTGCAGCACATCACCTACAGAGAGTTTCTACCGATAGTTTTAGGTAACGCAATTTAGATTTTCTTGCATGACGACTAGAGAAGCTCAAATATTTACTCAGTCTAGATTTGAAACTATTTTACTATAAGCACAGAATAAATAATAGTACTAGCCATAGAGGAAACTATAAGCACAATTGTGAGATGGAAATTAATCAATCTAATATTAGGTAGGTACTTATATCGAGTTTCACAAAAGAAACAGTTATCACCAGGTGATATTAAGTGCTGATATTGTTAAGGTGATAATCACCTTAACAATATCAGCACTTAATTCTTCGTAAACTTCTGCCGTTTCACCAACTAAGCGAACACCCCCAACTACTGATAACAAACTTAAATCCAGGTGCCGAAGTGATGCGCCTGTTCGACCTGGAGCCCAATAAGAAGGGTTATTACAAGGATTATAACCCAAAGATCAACCCGAGCCCAGCCAGCTCCTTCGGCTCCGCAGCCTTCAGGTTCGGCCACAGCCTCGTGCAGGGCTCCATGATGCGCTACGACCGGTTCCACAGACCCATCAATAATAGTAAGGCAAATATGAATACGTAGTCTACCAACTGTTTCTTTCTAAATCGCAACCTGCTTCATTAGATCTAAATTTTCTTTCTACTAATGTGGTCTTTTACAAGATTCCTAAATAACATGCGGTGGAAAGAAAAGGTTTACTTGTTAAAGCTCGAAGTTTTGAAGTTTCATTCTTCAAAAAAGGAAGTACTTGTTAGTACAAAATCTAAATCCAAAGATTCTGATTACAGACTACCAATTAAAGAAATATATTATTTTCAGATGTGTCTCTCCACAATGAACTCACAAATCCTTCAAACATTTGGAGCATGGGTGCGGTGGATCGGTTGCTCCTGGGCATGGTGAACCAACCCATCCAGAAACGCGACGAGTTCATCACGGAAGAGCTGACCAACCACCTGTTCCAAACACCACACTTTGATTTCGGTATGGATTTAGCTGCCATCAACATACAAAGGGGCAGAGACCATGGGGTACCCCCATATACAACGTGGCGTGAGCCATGCGGACTATCGGAAATTACTGGGTTCGATGATTTGTCTAGAGTGATGCCCAAGAGGGTAGTTAGGAAATTCAAAAGTTTATACAGGTAAACAATATTTTAAAAACACGATTACTGCTTTTGCTTATATTGAGAAGAGGTCTTCATTCTTAATTACTATTTCAGACATGTTGACGATATCGACCTGTTTACCGGAGGAATGGCAGAAAGGCCTGTGGTGGGTGGACTCGTAGGACCAACTTTTGCGTGTATCATAGCCCAGCAGTTTTCCAATCTTCGAAAAGGGGATAGATTTTGGTAAGTCATTGAGAAGGAATATAAAACATTAAACTAATAGAAATTTTGAGTCGGTAAATAAAATCAACTTCGTTATTTTATTTCAGGTATGAAAACGGAGGCGTTGATTCTTCATTTACTCCGGCGCAATTACAACAAATACGCCGCATATCTTTCGCCCAAGTTCTCTGTCACACTTTAGACACAATTGACAACATACAACCATTTGTATTTTTGTCACACGACAACCCCGACAATGACAGAATTTCGTGCCAAAATGGCCTACTGAATAATTTTGATTTGTCACCTTGGATAGAAATTAACTCTGATTTTAACAATGACATAAGCAAGTCTGAAGATGCTAGACCTAGTACTACAAAACCGAAAAAGCCTAAACCGCATACAACCACGACAACACCCACCACTACTAAAAAAACACATAAAATAACAGCAGCTGCTTCTAATACAGTAACTCAAAAGCAACCCGCTCCAGTCGTTAATTCAACAAAAACTCAAAACGTGACGAAACAAAAACTGACTACTCAACTTAACAAAACTGACTCTATGACTAAAGACAAAAGCAACTTGACTCTATCTGTTAAACTTGACAAGACTACTTCTAAACTGAATGGTACACAGATAATTGACGACAAACTTGACTTCAAAAACAAAAGTAGACGTTACGAAGACGCTGAAAAATCTGACACACGACAAATTCACAACGGGCCAAAGAAAACATACGACTATGACTACGACGGAGACGAAGAACAAACAGTACACAACGAGCAGACAGTTGTCGTTAACAACTTTTCACATAAACGTCCATATCACAGACCGACTGACTTTTTGACTGTTACTGAAAACGTTAACAAATATACTTACCTCATCAACTATGTCCCGAGACCGACTGAATCATGGCGACACACAACTAGGCGACCTCACGATAGACACAGAGATAAAGACGTAATCAAAGTGACTTACCAGACTTACGACGACACTTACAGACGGCCAAGTAAGCCCCATTATTACAATAAACAAGACGATCCCCAAGATAATAGGTATGAAGACTTTTACAGAAATAACAGACCCGCATCACAGACGACTAACAGAAACCAACTACATTCTTCTGCTCGATCTAACAGTGAAACTGTTTTGACTAAAACTAAATATACAACTGACAAACCTCTTGACAAAATTAGTACTTCGACTGAAAACTTTTACAAACTCGTGACTTTCGGATATGTAGGTACTTACAAAGGAGACATGACTGACAAAATCGATAACAAAGACGAATCTGACAGTAGAAGTACAGGACATGACATAATCAGCAAAGATTTTTCTACGTATGAGACTAAAAAACATGACATACCAATCAATGACCAGACATATAACATGAAACTATCGACATTTTTCCTTTACGATACAGCGACTCGACCTTACAGTAACTTATACAGACCTACAAGACGACATGACGAAGAGAAAGTCCAGACTAAAAATAACATTGACAAATATTACTACATCAAAAACGTTTTACACAAGTATGGAGACTCCGACATAACACCGACAGACAAACCAGTTGAAATAAAAAAAGACATAATAAGAGAGAACTATAACAATCCGGGTATTCCAAAGACTGTTGAGATAGAAGAAAGATCTGCACCTGGAAAACAAGCCCTGTTGGATGAGATTGAATCGAAAGCAGCTGCTTCGGAAAAGCAAAAAGTTAGAATTAAAAAGCCAACTAGTGAAGCGAAGACGCCATCAGTGGCTTTTCAAATAATACCAAGCGAGAACAGGTAATTCAGAAAGTTATGTTATTAACATTTAAACATACACCAAATCCACATACTGGAGCGAGAGTAAACTATTACAAAAACTTCAGTATTTTCACTAGGAAATAAAGTATAAATACACCGAATTACCTATCTATGGTGCATTTTACTTTTAAGATTACTTATATTTATTTTCTTACAGTCCTTCTCAGTGGGCGACATATGACGAGAAAACCGAAGACCTTCCTCACCGGATGCCGACCATCAAAGGAGACCCATACGCCCTGAAGGAAATCCCGCGACCCATGAACTTAAACAATATGAGGAGACGAAGACCAGGCAAGATGTGACACGAACGCCAGAAATAAATGCCATTTTATTAGAACACTATCCACTTGACTTGACTTCACAGAAATGACATTCGTTTATAAGATTTTTTTCGATATAAGACTACCACATTAGATTCGTGATTCGTTTATAAGACTACCACAACCACCATGTATGACGGCACATTTTGACTGACTTGACTAAAAAAAAATATAACAGTCTCAAATGCAAAAAACTCTATCTACCTAGGTACTGACTTTGGACAAACACTAGTATATAACTGAAATCAAAATACTCTTACTTACATAACTGGATATTTATACAAAACGCTAAGTGACAGAATTTTAAACAGAAAGAATGGGACATAAACAACATTTTATTACTCGTGAACTACATAATAGACGACTAAATAAAGACTCGACTTAAAGAACGTGACTAACTCTAGCCAGTAATAGTTACCTAGTATTATTTGCTACAACTAATAACTGATGAGCGACGACAGACAGACGACAGATAAACGACAGACTCTAACCAACAGTAAGAATGTAGTTATATCGATGCGTGAAGGTTTTTATTTTAAGATAAATGAAAGACGCAAACTTAATAGTGACAACATTTACAACATACGGACTGACGATTGATGAATTGGACTGACTAATGACGGACTTTCGTGTCAACTGAACAATGATGGTTTTTAATTATGACACTAATGCAACCTCCACATTACATTATAGTACTGACTTTGACTACTTACTACTACTTAAACTGACTATACAGAAACTGACGTGTGTGACTTGATAATTGACAAATAACTAACTATTGACTATTACTTTAGAATACCTAGGATAAGAATCTAAATGACTAGTGGATGACTGACTAGTAATTATTGACAATATGACTGGAAATAACTTAAGTGTAACTAGTAATAGCAGAACTTACGACATTCTACTCTTACATACTGACAAAACTCTTGACTATTGAATATACATTGTATCGACATTGTGGGATGCTTTTGAGCATCTACCAACTATCCAGTAAGTGCCTTTGTGACATAAAAAAAAGAATTTTTGACTGTTGACTGTTTAACTGAGTGACATTTTACTATGACTCTGAATTTGAATTGTACTTGACGAGATACGAGATTGACTAACTTTTGACTATGACTAAGACATAGCATTAACAAAGATCTCTATTAAAATATACTGAAATGCCTTTGTGGTATAAACAATTAATAATTGAACTTTTGACTGTTGACTATTTAACTGAGTGAAATTTTACTATGACTGAATAGGTATGTACTTGACGAAATAAAACGAGATGGACTAAATTTGACTAACTTTTGACTAAGACATAACATTAACAAAGATCTCTATTATAGTATACTGAAAATAATAGATAATTAAAACAAATTACAATTACTTACAGTTTATGTTTAAGTGACTGCTTTGATAGTTAAGTATTATCTAAGATATATTTAAAAAAATGTATATTAACTAGAGGTGGTTCTTTTAAATATAGTCTTCCATACTATCACGAAACATACCACCGAAATGTTTGTTTTGAATTTGAAAATGTGAAGACAAATAATATGTAATAGTTTATTTTTTCATAAATACATCTCTATAAATAAATTCTACTAGGTAGACAATTTCACATCACATTAATTATACACTTATAATTAAATGCTAAGTACATAATTTATTGTTGAAAATAATTTAAGTATGCTCAAATGAAAAAAAATACAATCTTAATTTATAGAATAAAGTGGTTTCATTTATTCTCTACTCTCTAGTAATATTAACTGATAATATGGAATAAAACATCACTTTAAAATTGACTGCCCGCAACCTCAGATTTTCTTTTCTTTTTGATCTTCTATGAGATTCTGCTTTTAAAGTTTTATTTCTGAAAGTTTTCTTTATCTATTGTGTGATTTGATTAAAAACTTATATTGAAAATTTTTGGTATGTCATGAAGAGTTTACTTATATTTTTTTACAACACCATAGTTAAAACAAATGCAACTTTCTAATTTGTCCATTAGTCTCTCTCAGGATAGTATTGTACAAGTTCTCTGACCAATTCCTGGGCAAGTTCTGGTGTGCTCGCACATAAAACTCTCCTCGATAGAACATCAAAAGGCCGACCAGATGGGTCTAAGCACACTCCACCCGCTTCCCTCACAATAATATCTCCAGCAGCCACATCCCATGCATGTATTCCAAACTCAAAATTAGCATCCGCTCCACCCATAGCCACCATAGCCATATTCAAAGCAGCAGAGCCCAGAGATCTCACACCGTGGCCTTTATGTACCACCATTTTAAAGTTCTCCAATACTACTCTACATTTGTCTTCGTCACGGCTTGTCCCAGCTTCAAAAGCAATCAATGCATTTTTAAGCTCTTTTACCTTAGACACATGGATCTGTCTCCCATTTAAAAACGCTCCCTGCCCTTTTTTGGCTGTGAACAGTTGTCCTATTATTGGATTATAGACGATACCAGCAACTGATTCTTTATTGATCATCAGTCCAAGAGAAATGCAGCTATGAGGAAACCCGTGAACAAAGTTGAGTGTGCCGTCTACGGGATCTATCACCCAAGTTGGGTCTTCAGTCAGGACACATTTGGCGCCATCAGCGACTGATTCTTCACCGATAAACTTGTGTTCAGGAAACTTATTCGAGAGCCCACTGATTAGCGTTTCTTCTACCTTTTTATCCACTTCTGTGACTAGGTCGATGTCACAGGACTTGTATTCGAAGACTTTACACCCGCTGACATGCTCTGTTATAAGGTTTCCGGCTGCTTTAACGAGATCTAAAGCCTCGTCAAAGTATTTGTCGATTGCATCAGACATTTTATGTGGAAAACGACAAACCCTATTTCCAGCACTGAATGGATGAGTATTAACTTTACTCCTTAAAGCGTAGTAAACCCTAAACGGATTAAAATAGCATAAAACATCAATTTTACGAATTATTATGAACTTCGAAACAAACACTTGAAAAGATGGCAAACGTCGTCTAGTATATTACTCTTTGGTCCTCTGAGCAAATGTCAAATGTCAATGTCAATGTCTTCTTCTTCTTCTTCTTATTATTTTTGTTTTGGCAATCTACTTTCCTCTTGGAAGTAATTTTTGCCAGTGTCAAGTGTTAAATAGTTCAGTGGTAGATTGTTTCAGTTTACATTAGAATGTGGGTGCATCGCATTCCAATGCTGCTTGGAGCATTTGGCACCAAGTATATTTACGTAAGGCTGTTGCTAACAATTCTCGATTGAAATTGCAGTTGCATTGCTGCAGATATTTGTCACATTGGTTCTTACTAAAGCAGCAATGTCACTGCGATTTCTGTCAAAGTTGATTGCAACAAAGTTAGACAATCAGCCTACAGTGAACGACTTTTTGTATTTAGACACATGTAATGAATGTACCTATTTCTCATTCCTCACATAATTTCGCAGCAACAGGTTGTGGGTGATAATGTTCCTTCGTTCCCACTAGTATACCCAACTAGTTCAACCGTTGAACTAGTGCAACTGTTTTGTCTCAGTAGTTCACCTATCCAGGCGCGGTCCGAGGGGGGGGTCACAGGGGACATGACCCCCCCCCCAAAATCGTACATGTCACATAGAAAAAGCTTGTAATAATTTACAGAAAAGCAATTATTATTATTAGTGACCCCCCCCAAAATTTCAGGCTGCGACCGCGCCTGCACCTATCTATAAATCCTTTAACGAGTTGAACTACTGCGAACCCGGCTAGTTCACCCGTTAAACTAGTGCAACTTTTTTATCGCAGTAGTTCACCTGTCTATAAGAGTTAAACTACCGCAACTATATGGTTGAACTCTTGACTATAAGGTGGATCCACACTTGTAGCATTTTGGCGTGTCAGAACACCGTGTCATTGTAGGATGTACGAGTCTGTAAATGTTCGTTATAAGTTTTAATTTCGATATCCACGATTAGTTTTGTAAATGTGATTATCTCCAAAAATAAGTTTGAAAGCCAATAAGTTTGGTGTTGTAATTATTATTCTTTTAATATACGCAGTTGAGATACAAATAGTTTGTGATTTATTTCCGAGGTATTTTACACTTATAAAAAGGCGTCGGTTTTTTTTCATCCATATGTGGACATTTAGTTTGTGATCTCACAATTATTAAGTACCCTAATGAAAATAATATATGTATGTAAAAAATAAATAAAAAAAATAGTAAAAAAAGAAAAAGTATAGTTGCGGTAGTTCAACTCTTATAGACAGGTGAACTACTGCGATAAAAAGTTGCACTAGTTCAACGGGTGAACTAGCCGGGTGTACTAGTGGGAGCGAATAGTCGCAGTAGTTCAACTCGTTATAGTACATTATGAGACAAGTTAGCTTAGGTTGCTCGTTGCACACAAGGCTGTGGGTTGCAGCCCAAGCCGTAGGCGAGGGCGTAACTCAGCCGAGTGTGCAATAAGCAAGAGCTCACGAGTTTCATACGACGTTTTTCAACACATTTGCGAGGAAAAAATAAAATTATTTACCACACAGCAACAAATACGACAAAAACAAAATATGAAAATTATGGGAAAGAAAAGGCGCGCAGGTTTTTTTTGTTTTTTCAACACACTTGCTCATGAAGTGAGCACTAATACATTGCTTTTAGGACCATAAACCGAGCTATAACAAACGCGTGCAATAATATATAAAACACTAGTTTGTTATAGAATTATCCCTACACAGTTAAATTAGTACCTTACTGGAAGTTCTGTGTAAGTAAACAGACCATTTCCAATTTAACTGGGTAATATAGTTATTTTTTTTAGTAACAACAAAGGTTTTATGTCGCTGAAAATTCATATACATTTTTGGAATAAATAAATGTGTAAGTCTTTAATTAAGTCAAACAAATATTTATTTTTATTAAATTATTCATTATTCACAATATTTTGTTATAAAATATTTGCATTTTATCACTTAAAATTATAATTTTGAAGTAGGCTGTATGCTCCTACCCTTTTGTTCGCAAAATATTCTTGCATTGGGCGTGTGAAAAAAGGATTTATAGATAGGTGAACTACTGGGACAAAAAAGTTGCACTAGTTCAATGGTTGAACTTGTCGGGTGTGTTAGTGGGAACGAAGGAAAGATACGGTGATCTGATACGCCAAAATGGACTAGTCTGGACAAAGCTTTACATTACGTCCGATGTGCCGTCGTATGTCTAAAGGAACTGATTATTACTGAATTGAAGAATTCCCTTCAATCAAATTATCTATTCTGAAAATAATACTTTCGAATACGGTGTATGAAATAAAACAAATGATATTAAAAATCATGAAAAATTGTTTAATTGGCATACCAACTGATAACTTGTTACAACCTATGGCCAATTTTACAATTATCAATAATGTTAATAATTAAATATAATATTTATGTAAAATAGGTTTATGCTGGTTTACTTACATTTAAATTTTATATTATTATTCAGGAAAACTATATAATTAAAAAAGAGGTCATTATAATAATTAGACTTGGTAAATATTCATAAAAAAAATGCTCGTACAGATACAAAGTAGTTTTTTTTTTTCAAATTTTTAGGCCTTTGATACACGAGACAGAAACGTCAGTTACACGTAAGTCCATATTAAAAAACTAAGGCCACATTTTATTACTACGAGTTTTACCTAAGTCTAGAATAAAGCGAGCCATATTCTAGCGCATACCTCCGCCTGGCAATAGAAATAATACCATTTCGTATAATTATGTAAACAATTTACATGAACCACCTCCAAGTTGTATTTACACATGCGAAGATGTTAAAACACGAGAGCACAGAGTTGCGAAACAGATAATGATCCGTTAAAAATAAAATAGGGGGAGCCCGACAGAGCGTTCCGAGTGCTATTGGCATTTGTACTAATCAGTTAAGATTGCGTTCAAATCGTGGAGCAACAAATTTAAATTCTTGAACGCTCGGTCGGGATTCCTCACACCGAAAGCTTACATGTCCTTACTTAAAAACTATCATTAGAATTTGTATGGCAACTAAGCGTTCAGTGACGGACACTGATTATATTTACATGTTGTGTTGTCCTGTGGCGAGCTCCGTCGGGCGACGTCGCGCCACATCGGCGATAACAAGTCGGGGGTCGTTCGTATTGTCGCAAAAACAGTCTTCACCATTCAGTCGCGTTAAATGCAAAAATCAGCTTCTAATAGACACTTTTGCCACAATTAAATAATACTTTTTTTTAATCAATAATTTCATTACAATATCACCCAATGAGTAATTTAACATTTTACCCTTTCTCGACTATGTCTAGGTAAAATTTAAAACTCTCGATTGTTAGGAATGTTTCGTTATTAATACTGGCTTGCGAAATGCTCCGATTATTTTCAAGAGAAACAAATGTGATTCACAGACTGTTAAATGCAATTCTAAAACGTTTGAGCACCCGATTACTTCAAACATGTATATTGAATTTCATTAGAGACTATAAAATACCGACCAACAACTATTACTACTGCTTAATCCAATCAATTACAAATTTAATTTGACAGACACTGACACAGCTGGTAAAAAAGTTATTAATAAACATGGTTTAAGAAAAACATAGTCTATACATGCCGGTTATAAATTTTTAAGTCGTAAAACTCGATTTTTTACCGATTTATTCACACCTATGTGTTTTGTGAAAACCATGATTATAATAATAACAACGTAATATTAGCGCACATGATGTTGATAAAACAATTTTGTATACTTTTGTGAGTACATAAAATTGTCTCTACAGATGACCGTGCTTAAAATATTAACCTACGAGTGGGGCAAACGTGGACACTGTCCATTTTATACAATTTTAAGTCACCACCGCATTGTGTAATATAAATTTAGCACAAGCCGATGAAACGTTTCGGTTATTGAAGAAATACTCATAAGCTCACCAGAACAAAGAAATATTAAGACAATAGTAAGATGAAAAACATTATACTTAGCGGTAACAGAGTATTTCTCCAGCGACCTGTATGGTGTTTATATGAGACCTCACGGCGCTTACATCTTGTACATAACTTAGACTAAGGTTTAATAATTTTGGCTGAATGCAGACCGAGACGTTGCGGCTTAAACATACAGAAAGCGCGACGTAGTTGACCATCTATATATATTTTTGTCCACCTACATCTATAAAGGCTTTACACGTTTGTAAAACCAGCGTTATATGGAGACAGCCGATAAGGCCAAATATTTAGGAACATCTCTAAAGTGATCAAAAATATCAGAACAACCAATGTGTTCAAATAGATGTCAATTACATATAAAATAAGACAACTTTAGCTATATAAAACAACGTGTACCTAAATAATAACTTTGGATGTTCTAAAATATTTGGACATTTCGACTGTCTTAAGAGTCGCCTACGTCTTTTCCTAACTTCAACTCGACCAAGATGGCGCATGGCAGTTAATTTCATGATACCGTTTTCCTAATTTTGTCGAGTTGTAGTTAGTAAAAGACTTAGCGTGCCCGCAGACCAAACTGTCGGCCGATAGTTGGTTTTGTATGAAGAATCGGCCGATACTGAATCATTCTAGTGTGCGCACTTGCACACATCTTCATACTGATTGAGAGCCCGACTAAACTGTCGGCCGATAGAAAGTCTGTAGTCTGCGGGCACGCTGAGGCGATTTAATACAAACGGGCCTTACTGTACAAATGTGAAGTGAATCTTAATAGCTGTTAATAAGGTCGATTAATTATCCGTCAGCTACGTCGGTCGGTGCTAGTGTCTCGGCGTGCGTTATTGTGGGCGGTGACGTCACTCGACGCTGTTGGTGGTGTCGTTGACGTCATCGAACGACTCGTCGCCGGAGCCGGCGCCGGGCGCGAGCGACGTCCGCTTCATGCGCGATGATGACGAGCCGCTGGACAGACCGATCGTGCCGCCTTGCCGCCTGCAATTTGTGATTACTATAAGTGCTTGTTACAGATTTTCACTGAATAAATGATGAATTTGATGTTAGGTTATAGCATTTTCTTATTTTAATACGCGATCTTTTCCATAGCTTTGTTTTTTCTAACGCGTAATATAGTGACAAAGTGAATGGTTAAAGGATGGAATTTGAAATCGGAGTGATGAATTTGGGACATTTTTAATTAATTAGCTAATATAAGTTGTTTAACATCCGATTTCACGAGCCTTCAAAGAAACATTGCACATTATAGGAAAATCAGCTATGGAACTTTAACGATTTTGCATGATAAAACATTGTGAATTCATTAATCAAGCTTATTTAAACAAAATTTACATGCAATTTCATATAATTCATTAGAAAAGCAAGATGCTAAGTCATCTAGATTAGTTAACAATAATAGACAACACATGAAATGAGTCAACATGTAAGAAACCTAAAAAATATTGAATTAAATGAATCCAATGACACTTCTCTCCGATTTTGATGCCCTATGTAACACACAAGCTTTCGATTAGAAATAAGATGAACTTAATCAGAGTATGAAGACGTAGTCAAAGACAGAATTGTGAAATAACAGAAAAAGAAAGCGACAACACAATTTATGAACAGTTACATCACCATAGACAAAATAATGATAAAGCAGCACCACAACTTTTTCAATCCCACAAATAGAAATACAGAAAAGCAGATATTCTGCTACAGCATTCGCTGTGGTAAGCAGAAAACCGACAACACGTTACCACCACAAACTAAAAACAGTCGAATCAGAAATACTAGCTTAACTTCAAGCTGTTAAATCTTAATTCGTTGTACTTTTAGTAGAATTCAGCGGAACCTCAAAACATTTTGAGAGATATAATCGATCTGATCTGAAAGGGACCTACATAGCTAAGAAAATACTATGGACAACACTAAATCAAAATCTCTAATCAAATAAGTAGTATAGTAATAGTTTAACAACTTGTAGTTACCCCATCATTTAATCCAATTAAACGTTTTTGAATGATTTGTATTGCATTAGAAAAAAATTATAAAAACACGAATTTCTAATCCGCAAACATTACAACTTTAATTTTTTCTCTAACGTAGTGTCACCGTATAATAATCCTAGATCCCTTATTTTTAGGTCTATAAACTCTCAAAACGTGAACCCAAGCGTATCCCTTTGTTACCTTCCGCTGGTCGCCACCGCCTAGTCGCTATCATTGTCGGCGTCTGACCGCCCGGGCCTACCAACAATAACCATCGTGAATACAACTACCATTGGTTTGTATTGACGCTGTTTCAATATGACATTCTATTGTCATAAAATTATATACAGGGTTATTTGTAAAACACCAACAACCTCGCAGGAGTAGATTACCAACATCATAAACAACAACATTTGTTCTATGACTTTTGATAATTCGTTAGATTTTACTTTGATACAAAAAAAAATATCATTTTAATTTACCGTTCGTATGTTGTTGATGTAAAAAGTGTCGAACAGTACAATAAAAACTTGAAAATTCATTTTTGGTGAATGTATTAAGTTATGATAAAAGTCGTAGAACAAACGTTGTAGTTTATGATGTTGGTAATCTACGCCTGTGAGGTTGTTAGTGTTATACAAATAACCCTGTATAGAAGAACACTATAATTATTTTATTCCTATAACTGAACATATACATTTACTTGAAACGAAGACAGAAGGACATTGGTTAATACTCGATCACACAAGATTAGAGCACAATAAAGAATTAAGAAATAAACTAATAGGTAGTAACCGTAAAAAACACATTTAAAAGAGATTGTACATAAATGACACCATAGCGCATAGATTCTAGTCTGTATAGGGTCGGCGAGCATGCTGTCATTATTAGTCGGATAGGCAACCAGGGCCCTGTTTCATATAAGTTACTAATATTATTAGCTAATTTTATTAGACTCATAAAATAATTTTATTAGTTGGCATTTTTATGTTTCATAAACTTTTCTATAACACTAATAAAAAAAGACTCTTTGATGTTACTAATATTATTAGACTACCTGGTATCTATGGTCTTTGGACATACGTGCGAACTGTTTATCCTCTATTTAAAAACAAAACGTGTTCCGTTTCACTATAAAATACGAAGTACTGACATTTTGTCACACAAGATTCTGTTTCTTTTTACGTACACTAAAATAACAATAAAAATAAAAATACGCAATTCCGCGCCGAGAGTGGGATGTCATTTGAAAGGCCTTTCAAAGTTCTATAAAATGCGATAAATTTCAATACCAAAATCAGGTACCTCGATTTCTCAAATTCTAACCAAAATTGTTCGTTGATTTCGTATGTAAATTCCATGACTGTATGAAGAGTTCTCCTCCTAAATATCCTCGGGCATCTCACAATAACATTATCTTCTTCACTTGACTCTGAATCACTCATTTCAAATGATTTTCCAAAAACTAATAATAAATTTATTAGACTAGAAAGACTTATGAAAAGTAACTAATTTTATTAGCTGATAATATTAGTTTATTTTGTTTATGAAACGGTTTACTAGTAAAACAAATAATATTAGCTAATATTATTAGACGCTACGCTAATAACTCATTTTATTAGTTTCTACTTTTATGAAACAATATCTAATGATTTAAACTAATATTTTTAAATTTGAGATTTTTGCATTTACAATGCTATTTTTAAACAATACTAAATAATATACTAGAAAAAACACGACTCGCACCAGATCAATACTCAGACGGGAATCGAACCCGCGACCTTTGGATATCCGGTCCAATGCTCTGACCGCTGAGCCACCGAGTCACTAGTGACATCGTCGATTTTTCCTAGTATATCCTAAACTCTTACGCTGTAAGCCAGCGTTATTTCACCAATGTGAGGAATTACCTCGACATTCAATTGAAATATCTTTCCAGATATTTTAACAATTGATTAAGATGAAATAGCTATATAATTTTTAAATTTGAGATTTTTGCATTTACAATGCTATTTTTAAACAATACTAAATAATATACTAGAAAAAACACGACTCGCACCAGATCAATACTCAGACGGGAATCGAACCCGCGACCTTTGGATATCCGGTCCAATGCTCTGACCGCTGAGCCACCGAGTCACTAGTGACATCGTCGAATTTTTCCTAGTATATCCTAAACTCTTACGCTGTAAGCCAGCGTTATTTCACCAATGTGAGGAATTACCTCGACATTCAATTGAAATATCTTTCCAGATATTTTAACAATTGATTAAGATGAAATAGCTATATAATTTTTAAATTTGAGATTTTTGCATTTACAATGCTATTTTTAAACAATACTAAATAATATACTAGAAAAAACACGACTCGCACCAGATCAATACTCAGACGGGAATCGAACCCGCGACCTTTGGATATCCGGTCCAATGCTCTGACCGCTGAGCCACCGAGTCACTAGTGACATCGTCGAATTTTTCCTAGTATATCCTAAACTCTTACGCTGTAAGCCAGCGTTATTTCACCAATGTGAGGAATTACCTCGACATTCAATTGAAATATCTTTCCAGATATTTTAACAATTGATTAAGATGAAATAGCTATATAATTTTTAAATTTGAGATTTTTGCATTTACAATGCTATTTTTAAACAATACTAAATAATATACTAGAAAAAACACGACTCGCACCAGATCAATACTCAGACGGGAATCGAACCCGCGACCTTTGGATATCCGGTCCAATGCTCTGACCGCTGAGCCACCGAGTCACTAGTGACATCGTCGAATTTTTCCTAGTATATCCTAAACTCTTACGCTGTAAGCCAGCGTTATTTCACCAATGTGAGGAATTACCTCGACATTCAATTGAAATATCTTTCCAGATATTTTAACAATTGATTAAGATGAAATAGCTATATAATTTTTAAATTTGAGATTTTTAAATAATAATTTTTAAATATTTTTAGTCTAATGCTCATAATATTAGACTAATATTTTATATGAAACAAGCCCCTGAGGAGAACCCCAGAGTTGCCTAGCTTTTTAGATTTTAACCGCCTCTGTCGTCTAGTGGTTCGCCCACACGTGTTAAATGCAGGAGCCACGGGTTCGATTCCCAGTAGCGGGGTACAATTGTACTCTGGTTGGTGGTAGGGCTTACTTTAAGTCCGCCTGACTAGCTATCACCATCTTACCTAAGTCTGACGCCATAACAACTATTTAAAAATTGTTGTGTTCCAGCAGTTAGAGGTAAGATGGCCAATTCCTCATTGGTGAGAATACCTGGTGTAATGCGCTTACTTTCTGCCTTAAGGTTCGCGCACATTATATCGGGGCGCAGTGGGTCGGGTCGCATCGCAGAAATCCACTCAAATCGCTCGTATGTATTTTATATAAACACTATATCACACACTATGCCGGGGCGCAGCGGGCCGTATATTCCGCCGCGGATTTTGGTTGCGTGCGATGCGGCCTGCCCCGCCCCGCTGCGGCCCGACTCAGTGTGCTAGCAAGCGGATTATCGATCAGGAGTCATCCGAAAATACCCTCAAAACTGTTTTTGTCGGATAGAAGATCGCAAAAAAGATGATGGTATTCGCCGAATATCTTTCTCTTAGAACAAATTGGATGTATCCACATTTTACGATTTCTTTTTTGACCAACTTTTTGTCTAACAACAGGCAAAAAAAAGAAAGTTCTTCGTCAGAGCTATCTATAACGTATAGTTGCATGCGACGTTTGGCAGTACACTCTGTACACTGTACTCAATCAAAATTCGTCAATGCGCTGCGGTCCGCCTCGTCACTAAGTAAGAATTTTGCGCTGCGCTGCGGCCCGCTCCGCCACGCTGCGACCAGACATAATGTGCGCGAACCTTTATCGTTAAGTAGTGACTTAACATCAGGTGAGGCCAATCACTGACCTTGTAGACGACGTATAAACGGGTCGCTAACCTCAGCTTTTTGCGCAGGTCAGGTTGTTGCACTTGCGCGTGACAGTCTCGAGCATGTCTCGGAGCAATGTTAGCTAATCCTATCCTGTACATTCTTTGATAGCGAAGTTTATTATCGTGTTAGCCTTTGCCAAGCACTGACTTTGTAGACGAAGCATAAAAGGCACACTGACCTGACTTTGTTGCTTAAGTTGTTGCACTCACGCGCGTAAGTCTCGTGGGTCTCAAACATGTCTTAGAGAGTAATGTTAGCTAATCTTAAAGTGATGATAAGGCCGAAGGTGGAAGCGCACTACACCCGGATTCCTCATCACTGAGAAACCTCTAACTGCCGGAAGACAACAATTTTTTCAATGTTGTTATGGCGTCTACCTCGGTAAGATGGTGGTAGCTAACCAGGCGAACTTGAAATAAGCCCTATCACCAACCAAACCGAGTACAAATTGTACCCCCCTGGGAATCGAACCCGGTACCCCTGCGTCTTACACGGGTGGGCGAACCACTAGACCACAGAGGCGGTTAAACCTCTGTGATCCGCAGAGAGAGACCGCAAAATCTCGTGAGTCTAGAGCATATCCTCGAGCTCGCGCTGCGCCTTGCGCTTGCACACCTCCGCCTCGTCTAATAAGTAGTGACAGAAGTGAAGTAGTGTTGTCTCTTCTTATTTTTGTTTTGGCAATCTACTTTCCTCTTGGAAGTAATTTTTGCCAGTGTCAAGTGTTGAAAAGTTCAGTGGTAGATTGTTTCAGTTTACATTAGAATACGGGTGCATGCATTCCAATGCTGCTTGGAGCATTTGGCACCAAGTATATCAAAACAGTTTACTCGGTAAGTTCTGCCGAGGTAGCCACCACTACAGTAAAAGTCTCGGCTTCATGGTTCATGGTTGTGACCAAGATTGCGCCTATTTCAATTATCCCACATATTGTTCAGTTGCGTAGACACTTGTACCACAAAACCGCACAAATTTTAAGACACAATATCCACTATGAATCAATTTGCAAATATACACATCAACTTTGTCTAGGGATACAGATGTTATTTTCATACAAACGAGGTAACTTTGAAACCTTGGTTTTCTGCCAGGGATGTACCGTGCTGTAATCTGATGATGGCCATCCAATGGGAGTGAATGGAGTAGATTCAGATCGTTATACACACTCAACTGATCTGATCAGCATTCTAAAAGATTAATGGGTCAGAGTTCTCAGTTTAAGAGTTTCCATACATTTACATTACGTTTAAACAAGTCCATTACGTTTTTAGAATGCTGGTCAGATTAGTTGGGTGTGTATAGCGATCTGAATCTCCTCCATTCACTCCCTGGATAGCCGTCATCAGATCACAGCACAGTACATCCCTGGCAGGAAACCAAGGCTTCAAAGTTACCTCGTTTGTATGAAAATAGCACCTGTATTCCTAGACAAAGTTGATGTGTGTAATTAAAATAATCACCGCACCGAACTCGACTAAATGGCGTCAAAAACTCCTAGTGTTGTCTCACCTCAGCTTGTTGCGTAGATTGTTGCACTCGCGCGTGAGTGTCTCGTGCGTCTCGAGCATATCCTCGAGTTCGCGCTGCGCCTTGCGCTTGCCCACTTTCTCGCGTTGAACCTCTTCCTCTGCCTCGTCTAATTGCCGCTTGAGAGCCTTTACTCGAACGTTCATCTGTAACAACATTACCGATATTTGTCTGAAGTTGTTAATACGAATGAGATTTTTTAGATAGTGAACTATTTTAAAGTGAGCATGTTTATATGAAAACGATGACCACTTTCAAGCGTAGTAGGGTGACATACGCGACTAAAATGTTATCTACCACGAAATGTAATATTGGATTCTCATTTTGATTACAGACGTTAGCTCTAGTCTTCTTCGTGCAGCAGACTACAGGTGACGGCTAGTAATCTATTTTTCGCCAATCCGAGGGTTAAAATACCACACCGAGCCTAGCTAGACCTTGTTTTGCTGCTGCACACAAACACGTGCACTTTTTTTTAACATAGTTACTGTGTGTAGTACAGCGTGGTAACTGTGTGTAGTACAGTGTAGTTAATGTGTGTAGTACAACGTGGTTACTGTTGTACTGACTATGTGTAATACAGCGTGGTTACTGTCTGTAATATAGCGTGGTTACTGTGTGTAGTACAGCGTGGTTACTGTGTGTAGTACTGCGTGCTTACTGTGTGTAGTACAGCGTGTTTACTGTGTGTAGTACAGCGTGGTAACTGTGTGTAGTACAACGTAGTTACTGTGTGTAGTACAACGTGGTTACTGTTGTAGTTACTGTGTGTAATACAGCGTGGTTACTGCGTGTAGTGCAGCGTGTTTACTGTGTGTAGTAAAGCGTAGTTACTGTGTGTAGTACAGTGTACTGTGTGTAGTACAGTGTAGTTACTATGTGTAGTACAGCGTGGTTACTGTGTATTATACAGTATGGTTACCGTGTATAGTACAGCGTGTTTACCATGTATAGTACAAAGTAGTTACTTAGTGTATACGGTTACCTTACAGTGTAGTTACCGTGTGTAGTACAGTGTGGTTACCTTCTCTATCTGCTCCTTGTACTGGTCGGCGTGGCGGCGCTCCTCGTCGAGCTGTAGCGCGAGTTCCTTCATCTTCTTGTCGAGTTTGCGGGAAGCCTTCTGTTGGGCGAGGCGCTCGCGGGATTCTACCTCTATCTGTTCTTCAAGGTTGGCCACCTTCAGCTCTAGGGAGGTGATCATGCCCTGTAGAAGACAACAGTGTTAGTTTAGATCTATAACTCGAGAAATATACACTGTGAGAAAATACAGTAACCATCTATGTCTGCGGACACTGACAGTGACGCTGACTGACATTTTTTAAATTGTCAGTGTCCACGGACAACGGTGATTCACTATTTTACGCGACTGGACTATAATCCAGATCACTGCAGCTGTGCAGCGGGTAACTTCTGGCCTCTTCATGCAAAGTCGCGCTGCTTTGCGTTTCGATGTGAATTGACCCTAAAGGCCGAGGGTTGTAGGGTTACCCACAGCTAGGGTTGCCAACTATACTGTCAAAAACAATATTATACTGTTTCTCACTATATTTTACTTTTTACTAAATTTTTTCTACTTTTACTGTTGAACAAAAAAAAGTATACAAAAATATTGTTTTCAGCAAGCAACACTATGCTATGGTATCCATAGCTCTGTTTAAAGAGTTGCCCAACACGTTTTAGGCGCGAGGTGCAGCGCAGACTTTGTTTCTCGTTCGATTGTAATTGTATTTTTATTTTGTAAAAAAAGGGTTTTGTCTACAGTGCACTTAATGCCAGTAGCATAGTAGAACCAAATAAGTAAGTCATCTTACTCATTATACGCAAGAACGCGGTTTGTATGTGAGCGCGCCCATACGTATGCGTCGTCGCACGCACACACTGACAAAATTTAAAGGTGATAAAGGTGCGCCAGTCGTGGCTGCGCCGTACGTAATCCCACCCGCGCTCACGCACGCTTCACGCCGCTGTGCTGCCGCTCGTAATAACTTGAACGTTTACCTACCTACAGTACATATCATGCTTTCCAAAGATATTATTGCAAAAAAGATTTGTAAGAATGAGGATATATTTTACATTAACTTTTAATAATAAGGCATTTCGTACTTGTCGAAACAGACGAAATATTTTTTATGTCAATTGTGTAATTTCGTTAAAAAATCACAAATTCCTACAGGAAAAGGTACTTTTAATGCCTATTATTTAAGGTTATTCAATTTCAGAATTTAAAGATTATTATTTTGAGAAGTGTAGGTAAATAAAAAAGAAAAAAACAGTTAATAGTGTATAAAATATTTTTTAATAATATGAAATAAAAAAACTTTTTAACGGATACTTAAAAAAACCGCGTTTTATTGAATGTACTTTGGTATTTAGTTGGTATTTGGTTTGGTTTTTGATTTTTTTATTTTTATAACATTTTTTTTTTATTTGAATAAATACATTATTTATTAAAGCAAAGTTTTAATTAATCCTATTTCGACCGTAAGTTTTCAAATCCCATAACATGACGTACGCAATGAAAAATTGTAGTCAATTCCTGAAAACAGGTTAATGTAAACTGTAATTTGACAGATGTGTGTGACACATTGCTACTTTTCTTTAGTAAGTTTTTACTGGTGTCAAAACGAAAGTGCTAATGTATCACATACATCAGTCAAATTACAATTAACATTAACTTCATTATTTTAGTCGATAGACGCGCTGGTCTATCTACAAAAAATATTCAAAAAAAAACTTTGTATTATAGTTCCCTGATGCTAACCCTACAAGGAAAAAATATTTTGTATAGAGGTTGACTATGCATTTTTTTGACGACCGAATAAACTAGCGATGTGACAGCCCTTCGTGTTTAAGCTGTATCGCTCGCTCGAGGCTCGAGTTGGCCTACTTATTTGGTTCTACTATGCCAGTAGCATACCTTGGTCTTGGTCCGCGCGGCGGTCTCGAGCTCGGCCAGCTTGGCCTTGAGCTCCTTGTTCTGCCGCTCGAGCACCAGTTTGCCGCTTTCAAGCTTCTGTGTTGCAGCTTTCTCTGTGCCCAGCTCCATCGTCACTTGGTCGATTTGGTTCTGACAACACAAACGTTCATATTAAAATATCTGGAATTGAAAAGCGGTGAAGGAAACTACGCAAAAACGTGGCTAAAAGTAAACACTAACGAAAAGTATGCTATATAAATATCATACTTTGCAATAGGAATTAAATCAAATTAGATAAATACACGCATCTCATTACCAAGTATTTTTTCTTGTGATGACTTAAGCAAAAAAAATATAATCAATTTGAAATATTTAATCCTAAAAGTAAAATAGGTACCTATATCTTGACATAAGGTATTTTAATATCTTCACATTAAGATGCACTTTCGTTAGTTTTCAAATAACAAATGCAAGTGCACCTTCTTAATGTCTTGATATAAGGTATATTTTTGTTAAATGATTATCTATTTTGGTAGGTATGCTTAGATCTTTTTAGTGCTGACTGTACCCTTATTCACCGATAGAAAAATAGTTATATAGAAAGGGTAGTTCTATTTTTTTGTTTTTACATTTAATGGGCTTACTCTTGGCCACATTCGAGAACCATAAGGCTAAGAAGAGGCCGAAGATGAAGCGAGCTTGCCCAGAAGAAGCCTATTCACTCGTGCCTTAAATATCGCTGGGTTATATTCTTTCGGGAATACAGACGCAGGCAGGGAATTCCACTCCCTGGCTGTGCGCATTAAGAAGGAAGATGAAAAACGCTTCGTGCGCATGCATGGAATGTCAACCAAATAGGGGTGAAACCCCGCCGTGCGTCTGGATGTCCGATGGTAGAACGAGGATGGCGGAATGAGCTCATGCAGCTCAAGAGCACACTCTCCGAAATATAGTCTGTAGAACACCGCCAGACAAGCTACTTCACGGCGGTGGGAAAGACTGTGAAGCTTGGTTTTTAATAGCGCACTATCCCCTATGAGTTTTCTGGCTCTGCGTTCTATATAATACTTCCACAATTGGAGTGGTCTAAACTTTTCTACTTTCAATGGCCCCACCTGAAATAACAGGTTATCTTGTTTACATACCTGTGCCTTCCTGAGCCTGTCGTTGAGAAGCTCCGTGTTGGATTGTTCTTCGTCGAGGTCTTCTTCCAGCGCCGCTATCCGCGCTTCGAGACGTTTCTTCTCGTCTATTAGTAGCGTGCTCTGTACAAAGAGTAACAAATGTTATGAAAAATTATTCTAAACTAGACGGTTTTTCCCATTTATTAGAAGCGTGCTTTTTAATGTACAGTCAACAAAACGCTGAGCTATCAGGGTAATCAATTTTAAACTTAAATGTTAAGACATAAAGATTCAAATTTAGTTGGAGATTTTTGACAGATTTATAACTTGATTGTGCTGCTGACTGTAAAAAGAGTAACAATTATGAAGAATAAATCATCATTCTAGGCACTTTAATCATTTTTGGTTATTTTTTAATTATGTTTAAAAATGGTAAATAAATCATAGTTATTTTTATGCGAGTTGGGCAGTAAATAAACGAATTAAAGATTGAAGAAAACCAAAATATACACATCAACTTTGTCTAGGGATACAGGTGTTATTTTCATACAGACGAGGTAACTTTAAAGCCTTGGTTTTCTGCCAGGGATGTACCGTGCTGTAATCTGATGATGGCCATCCAGGGACTGAATGGAGTAGATCCAGATCGCTATACACACCCAACTGATCTGATCAGCATTCTAAAAGATTAACGGGTCAGAGTTCTCAGTTTGAGGATTTCCATACATTTTCATGCTATTTTCGCGGTTTTTTTAAACATGTCCATTACGTTTTTAGAATACTGGTCAGATTAGTTGGGTGTGTATAGCGATCTGAATCTCCTCCATTCACTCCCTGGATAGCCGTCATCAGATCACAGCACAGTACATCCTTGGCAGGAAACCAAGGGTTCAAAGTTACCTCGTTTGTATGAAAATAACACCTGGTATTCCTAGACAAAGTTGTTGTGTGTATGTTGAAAGAAAAATTGATATTTACGAAAAATCGATTCCAACATCCAAAAATTGATAGCAAACACACGATAAACAACAAAATGACAGTACATGTACACTAGCACCAAGTTGGCGGTAGTACGCTGAGTACCTAGGTTCAACGATTTGTGAATCAGCAAAATTATCCTGTCATTGTGACATTACGTCGCATGTAACTTAAGAGCCACTGGTCGCGGCCACTAAACGCGACCACAAGCTGCGGACGAGTTTTTTCATACATTTTGTATGGTATCGGCGCAAACCGATAATTATACGCCTGTAAAAATAATTCAGTCTCATAAGTTATATATTTTTTAGTTCGTAAGTTATGTGATATTGTTGATGGTGTATCTAATAAATAAAATAAAAATAAACCGAGCGTTCGAGTGGCCGCGTTCAAGCCAAAAGCTACGGGAGTCATCCGCGCTCGCTACTTGTGGCTACGATTGTCGTTCTCATCGCGCGCACACTCGGCCACAGGAGCCGGCTTCTTCCCGGCGGCCACTGAGGCACTGGCGGCTGCGATCGGTGGTCGCTTCTAGTGGCTTGACTGAGCCACTAGTGGTCGTGTTTAGTGGCCGCAATTAGTGGCTCAATGTGCGGCAGCTCTTAAGACTCACGAACGATTTCAAACGAATATTTGAAAAACAGGGTCCAGCACCAAGAAGCTTATATCTCCAATGGAGATTGCACGGCCAGTGTCATAGTGAAGATTGAAAAAAGGTCCTTAAGTGACGTGACGGCTTATTGCTACCTCTTTCTTTAGTGTTACAATACGTGTTCGTTGTTCGTTCGTTCGTGAGAAACGAAAACGTATTGTAACACTAAAGAAAGAGGTAGCAATAAGCCGTCACGTCACTTAAGGACTTTTTTTCAATCTTCACTATGACACTGGCCGTGCAATGCAATCTCCATTGGGGGTATAAGCTTCTTGTCCAGCACACATATTAATCATGTCGCCGAATAAAATCATTGATTCCTTCATTCACATACCTTGGCGGAGGAGTTGTTGAGTTCATCGAGCAGGTCGTCGCGCTCAGCTTCAGCCTGGCGGCGCGCGCGCTCGGCAGCCGCTAGCTCCTCGCTGTGCTGCATGGCTTCCGCCTCTAGCGCCTGGTGATAAACAACAAAATCGGTTGAACGTGTCGGTTATAAGAAACAAAATCAGTTGAACGGCACACCCCGGGCACTCCAAACAGGCGTCGCGTTTCAACTACCAGACGCTACACAGTGACATTTTTGCACACGCGCAACTGTGTGCGAACTATTGAATGAGCACACGGATCGGCACACGGAACTCGCGCGGTGGGCGCCGGTAAGGTGAGGTAATTGATTGTGGGGCGGGGCGGAGTTTCCTTCCTGTACGATAGTACTTATATCTATTCTGTGTGAACGGTACACTTAGTTTATACTAGCCTCCGCCCGCGACTTCGTCCGCGTGGACAATAGAAAAATCCCCAGGCAGGTATCCCTTTTGCCCGCGATTTAACAATAAGGCGATCAGTTTAAATGATTTCCTTAGTGTGAGAAAGCTAATACTACGGAGAGTTCAAGTTGTTTTCCAAATTCTCCCCACCCAAATTAGATGAAACATAGCTTAGATTTTAAGTTGGAGCCCAAGCTGCCAAACTATCGAGATCCCATCAAAATCCGTTTTGCGGTTTTTTAGTGATTCGCGCACAAACATTTCGAATTTACTATTTCATTATAAGTATAGATAATATGCGCAAAATAACTTGGCGGTTCTGAACTCCGCGCGGAACGCTGCGCAGTAGCCGAATACAGGCTGGTGCGAGGACGGGGCGCGGGCAGAAGCACTTGGAACTTTACTGTACCCTACGCGAAATATCACTTGCAGTTAACTTACGAGCCGCCAAGTTAGTTTACGCATACTGTAACGGTGGATTGTACGAAGGCAAACATCTTGAAACTTTTTCGACGAAGTGGGGATAAGTTCGCGCATGTGCCCTTGTAACCGACCGATAGTGCGCGCCTCTCTCCTGCCGCCCGCGTACCTCACCACTAAGCATACCTAAAATACGCGTTCTGCGCAATCCCCACTTGATTTCAAAATGTTTGCCTCGTACTGTACCTGTCGTGTTGGTTATATGAGGAAAAAACTGAAAAATGAATGAAAGTTTGTGGGTGATGGCTGAAAATCGGTGTTTTGCCGAAAGACAAAATTCATGCACCGAGCGTGGACCCTTCTTGCTGCTGCACATACAAGGTCATTTTGTATCCACCATCCAAATTTTGAGGATGTGTTCAGTTCTTGAAACTGAACAACTTTTTCTAAGGAACACATGGTCAAATAAGTAAAATAAAAAACAAACTTCCCATACAAATCAAAGAGATCACGTGATCAATTTAGTATTGGATGACCAAAATTTTTAGGCGAAATTTTAAACATGTTTTTTAGAGAAAGTTGTTTAGTTTCATGGATTGGACACATCCTTAAAATTTGGATGGTAAGTTCAAAATGACCCGATATATGCATTCCTTCTTCTGATTATTTCTTTTGTTATGTGTACCTAAATATCGAATAAGTTTGTCTTTTTCTGCAAATAAACTTTCTATCTATAATACAATCTGCGAGCCTTCAATTCAAGTCAGTGAATAAGTATTGTCTAGGCAAGTGCCTTTCATCGTAGATCGCATCAACGCTTACCATCAGGTGTGATAGCGGGCAAGTGTCCTATTCTAATAGCAATAAGGTGTACATTACCTGAAAATCTACATGACCAGTGTGTGCTGCCAGTGATGACTTACGAAAATTGTGAAACGTGGTCGTAAACTATGGGTCTCATAAGGAGGTTCAAGGTCACCCAGCGTGCAATGCAGAGACATAGTAGAACCAAATAAGTAGGCCAACTCGAGCCTCGAGCGAGCGATACAGCTTAAACACGAAGGGCTGTCACATCGCTAGTTTATTCGGTCGTCAAAAAATGCATAGTCAATCTCTATACAAAATGTTTTTTCCTTGTAGCATCAGGGATCTATAATACAAAGTTTTTTTAAATATTTTTTTGTAGGTAGACCAGCGCGTCTATTGATCGACTAAAATAATGAAGTTAATGTTAATTGTAATTTGACTGATGTATGTGATACATTGGCACTTTCGTTTTGACACCAATAAAAACTTACTAACGAAAAGTAGCAATGTATCACATATCACATCTATCTGTCAAATTACAGTTTACATTAACCTAACTGTTTTCAGGAATTGACTACAATTTTTCATTGCGTACGTCATGTTATGTGATTTGAAAACTTAAGGTCGAAATAGGTTTTATTTAAAACGTGGCTTTACTAAAAATAATGTATTTATTCAAATAAAAAATATATTATAAAAAACAAAAATCAAACCAAATACCAACTAAATACCAAAGTACATTCAATAAAACCGCGCTAGTATCCGTAAAAAAGTGTTTTATTTCATATTATTAAAAAATATTTTTTACACTATTAACTGTTTTTTTTTTATTTACCTACACTTCTCAAAATAATAATCTTTAAATTCTAAAATTGAATACTTTCCATAACGTATTACAAGTACCTTTTCCTGTAGGAATTTGTGATTTTTTTAACAAAATTACACAATTGACATAAAAAAAATTTCGTCTGTTTCGACAAGTACGAAATGCCTTATAATTTAAAGTTAATGTAAAATATATCCTCATTCTTACAAATCTTTTTTGCAATAATATCTTTGGAAAGCATGGTATGTACTGTAGGTAGGTACACGTTCAAATTATTACGAGCGGCAGCACAGCGGCGTGAAGCGTGCGTGAGCGCGGGCGGGATTACGTACGGCGCAGCCACGACTGTTGCACCTTTATCACCTTTAAATTTTGTCAGTGTGTGCGTGCGACGACGCATACGTACGGGCGCGCTCACATACAAACCGCGTTCGTGCGTATAATGAGTAAGATGACTTACTTATTTGGTTCTACTATGGCAGAGAGCCATGCTCAGCTTTTCCCTGCGTGATCGAATCAGTAATGAGGAGAGCCGCAAGAAAACTAAAGTAACCGACATCGTTCGAAGGATTGCTCAGTTGAAGTGACAGTGGGCTGGACACATAGCAAGAAGAACAGATGGCCGTCGGGGCGGGGCGGTTCTTGAATGGTTCACGCGCACCGAACTCGGCTCCGTGTGTAGGCCCCCGACAAGGTGGACCCACGTGGGGGTGCGCGGTCGCGGGGCGCCGCTGGACGCGGACCAAGCAGGACCGAGCCAAGTGGAGATCTTGGGGGGAGGCCTATGCCCAGCAGTGGGTCTCGTTCGGCTGATCTGACGATGATGATGATAATGATTGTTGGACTTGCTGGCGAGCTAGCAACTGGCTGGCAAGTGTCGCTAGTGACATGAAATATAGTAATCTGCCACATTGTCAGTTAGAGAAGGAAGCTAATAAAATATGTTCGATCGTTGTTGTGTTTATAATTTATACAGTATTTAGAGGGGATGCCACATTTACGAAAGTCGTCTATTTACGATTCCCGTTGGACAAGAGAGTGCTCCACCGACAACTAGTATCATTGTCTTCAGCATGATCTCCTGAACAAGAATACAGCGGTTGTCGCATTATAAAGTGGTGGAGGGGGGAGGGGTGGAGGGAAGAGATGCGGAAGTCGAGTTTTGGAAATTGGTTGATTTTCTCAACAACCACTTGACCGATTTAAACAAATAATGTGTCTTAGGGTAGGTAATATCTTTGACAACATATTTTCATTTGCAATAGTTTTTGTAAATACTATAGTTTATTAAATAATTAGAAAAAAGTCGGATTTCAAACAAAATCATTTTTAGTTTTGTAGATTTGAAGCAGTAAATTAAAAAAAGTACAGAAGTACATATAGTATAAAGCACTACGTAAAATTGCCACAATCATTGGCTTGCTGTTTGTTTTTTAGTTTTGAAATTTGCCTGGAAGACAACAAAATTATCATCGATATAGTGCGGGAGGTCACTGTCCGAATAATATGGAAACCGCTTTAACGAAAGTCGTCTAATGATGATTCCCGTCGGACCGAAGAGTTCTCTACCGACAACTGGTATCATTGTCTTCAGCATGATCTCTTGAACAAGAATATAGCGGTTGTCGCATCATAAAGTGGTTGAGGGCGGAGGGAGGGGAGGGAAAAGATGCTGAAATCGGGTATTAGGGTTTGGATAATTTCTCAGTAACCGCTTGTCCGATTAAAACAAATAACGTTTCATATGGTAGATAATACCTGTAACAACATATTTTATCTAACAATATTTTTTTTAAATACTAAAGTTTATTACAAAAATAGGAAAAAGGTGAATTTCAAACAAAGGCTTTTTTAGTTTTGTAGAATTGAAGCAGTAAATTAAAAGAAAGTACTATGAAATTAAAACTATGAAGATTTGCCCCAGAAAAAAAATATTTAATCATAACACAATTGTTCCACTATATGAAATAATAAACTTGTTGAACATTTTTAACTAGTAACTATGCTAAAAAAATTTTTTGGGTCGCGTGGCGAAATGTTTTCTACCATTTTTTTCGAATATCCTCCACAGAATTAAAACTATAAAGATTATCCTCAGAAAAAAATACTGGTGAATAGCCCAGTTATTTCAATATATATAAAATAATAAACATGTTACACATTTTTGTCTAGTAACTATGTTAAAAAAATTATTATTTTTTCACGAGGTGAAATTTTTTTTACCATTTGTTCGAAAATCCTCTACAGAATTAAAACTATGAGGATTTGCCCCAGAAAAAAAATAATAGTGAATAGCCCAGTTATTTCATTATATAGAATAATAAATTTGTCAAATATTTTTGTCTAGTAACTGTGTTAAAAAATATTTTGTGCCATGCAAACTCGTTTAAACATAACTTTGCAGGTCCACCGTGTTATGTGACACAAAACATTTTTTAACAGAGTTACTAGACCAAAATGTTTGAAAAGTTTATTAATATATAGTAGAATAACTAGTCTATTTACTGTAATTTTTTTTCTGGAGAAAATCCTCATAGTTTTAATTCTGTAGAAGATTTATGGAAAAATTAAATGTTAGAGAAATTTTCACTGCGCGATATAAATCATTTTTTTAACATAATTTCTAGACAAAATTGTTTAACAAGTTATTTTTTCTATATAGTGCAATAACTAAGCTATTCACCAGGATTTTTTTCTAGGGCAAATCATCATAGTTTAAATTCTGTAGAGAATTTTCGAAAAAAAAGTTGTAAAGAAAATTTCGCCACGCAACACAAAACATTTTGTAACACAGTTACTAGACAAAAATATTTAACAAATTTATTATTCTATATAGAAAAATAACTGGACTATTCACTATTATTTTTTTATGGGGCTAATTTTGATAGTCTTAATTCTGTAAAGGATTTTCGAAAAAAAAAAGATAAAGAAAATTCGCCACGCAATAAAAAAATTTTTTTTAACATAATTACTGGACAAAGATGTTTGATAAGTTTATTATTCTATATAATAGGATAACTGGGCTATTTACCGTTATTTTTTTCTGAGGCAAATCTTCATACTTTTAATTCTGTAGAGAATTTAAGAAAAAAAAATGGAAGAGAAAATTTCACCACGCGACACAAAAAAAATTTTTTTAACCTGTTACTAGACAAAAATGTTTAACAAGTTTATTATTCTATATAGGGGAATGACTGGGCTATTCACCGATATTTTATTTCTGGAGCAAATCTTCATAGTTTTAATTACATAGTAGTTTATTTCAATTTACTGCTTCAATTCTACAAAACAAAAAATTTTTTAATTTGAAATTCGTATTTTATCTAATTATTTCATAAACTATAGTATCTACAAAAACTATTGTTTGATAAAATCTGTTGTTAAGGATATTACCTACCATATGACAGTTTATTTGTTTAAATCGAACAAGTGGTTATTGAGAAATTAGCGAAACTCTGATAACCGAATTTTGCACCTTTTCCCTCCCCCCCCTCCCCCCTCCACCACTTTATAATGCGACAACCGCTATATTATTGTTCAGGAGATTATGCTGAAGACAATGATACCAGTTGTCGGTAGAGCACTCGCTTGTCCGACGGGATTTCAATTTTGAAGGCCTGGCCCCTCCTCTAATTTAGGTGAAGTGCTACTCTGCTAGTAGCACAGAATACATAATAGTACAAGTACAGAAGATCCACTCCGCAAAGTCATTTAAATAAATAGCGACTCTATCCCATACACAATAAAGTGCAATTCAGGTCACACACCGCTCCCACCCTACAGTTATATTCACCTAGAAGTTGCCTCTCTTTCTATCGCGTAGCTCTTATCTCTTCTAACGACTTTAGGGTTTGTTCTTTTAAATAATAATTAAACAATAGGTACTTAATGTACTTAAATACATTTCAAAAAAACCTAGGCTAGGTACAATCGACGCCACATCAGACTATACATGCTGCCTTTGAGGAAATTTGCTTTCTTACGAAATAACATTGTCATTAATAATAAACTTTATTTCGAAAGTAGGTAAGTAAGTACCTACCTAATCTATAAATTATTATTTCAATAAATACCTACTCGTAGTTGGGTGAAGATTGTTTAGCAAATAAGGCAAGTAAGTACCTAAGAATAAACGGATACTAAATAATATCTAGGTAGTAGACAAGCACTTTTTACGTTTCGATGTCATTTGGAACTTTTGGAAGTGTGAAAAACGTGAGGTTCGGATATATTAGTATTAAGATGAACGCGGCGAGTAAGTGTATATCGAAATCGAACTGCTAACAGCCAGCCAACGGCGGCAGCCCTCTGAAATTAGTCCGTCCGGACGGACCCGCTGCCTACTTGTAGCTTCGTACCTAAAGCGCGGAGTGCGCCTAGCCTGCTAGTAGTTGAATTTGCAACAATGATGATGATGATGATGATGATGATGACGATGATGATGATGATGATGATGACGATGATGATGATGATGATGATGATGCACAGTACCTTGACGCGTCGGTCGGCGTCCCTGGCGGCGGCGGCGGCGTCGTCGCGGGCGGCGCGCGCTTCCTCGGCGTCGCGCGCCGTCTCCTTCAGTTGCAGTTGCAGTTTCTTCACTTGCTTCGTGGCGTCTTCTTTCACCTGAACACAATCATACAATGTAAAATCTAAATATTCTACGATCTGAGTTGGTACGGAAAGTTTGTCTTCAGGTTTAAAATGTACCTCTCCCGTAATGTATTTAAAATGTATCCAATCAGTTATTGTATCTGTTCTAAAAAGGTACATTGTGGGAAAGGTAAATTTTGAGAAAGGAACTTTTTGGAAAGTGGACATTTAGGGAAAGGTACTTTTTGGGAAGGGGACATTTCGGGAAAGGTACCTTTTGGAACCGTGGTACATTATGGGGAAGGCACATTTTGAACCTAAAGGAATGTTAGCAAACAAAACTCTATGCATTTTTCATAATTGTTCCGCAAATACATTTAAGTTTCAGTAAATTAACACCATTTGGATTTAGCTATTCAATAATGAACAGACCTACTCGTTAAGAACCTACCTAGTTCCCAACGGAAACTCAGCAGACAAATAATAGAAAATTCCATCCTGAAATTACTTTCAAAATATTGGAAAAACCATTAACTGTTCCATGTATTTTTACGACTGTTATACAAGGTGAACAATGTGTACAAGGTGTGCTGACATTTTGAAATTTTCGTTATGAATATTTGTATGAAACAGCTGTATTTTTTTCGCGATTTCAGAGTTTATGCCATAGTAAAAGTTGTTCAGTTTGATTATCCCTATCTACCATATTTAGTTTTATGATGCTATTTCCAAACAGCCTGTATAAACGATTACTTTTTTTATATTCAAAGGGAGTGCAATGCAGTTTTCCTATGTTTTAGTAACCCAAAAGTTTTTTGTAGTTGTAAAAAAGCTAACCTTATTGGCGAGATGCAGCGCTTGTTCAGCGTCTTTAAGGTCCGCTTCCAACTTCTTCCTCTGCGCGAGAGCCGCCGCTCGCTGCTTCCTCTCTTCTTCCAACTCTGCTTCTAAGTCGCGAAGTTGTTTCACTATGCCTCGACGCTTCTCTTCACCTTGCTCGTCTTTAGCCTGTTCAATGGTAAATAAAAAAATAAACAAGAACAATAATATTGGCAAATCTAATCTAAGTTGAATATTGGAAATCGAGATACGAGAATAAATATTATAATTTACAATATAAAGGTTTTCTACATCGCGATTGAACCCAAGTTTCGGAGAAAGCGACACTGAAAGATATCAAAAATGGCTCCGGTGTGCAAGGCACTCGACCATAATATATGTAATTATGTTAACAAATATAATAATAAGCGTTTTACTGTGGATACTGATTCATCTATCTCCTAAGAAAACAGGAAAACATTAGACAAATTGTTTTGACTCCAGAATACTTATTCTGGTAAAAAAATTGCCAATCTAAGGCCTTTTACTCATTTGTCGACGCAGCAGCGGTACGACATCACATCGCCATAGTAAACAGGCGTGGTTGCCATAGTTACCGAGGTAAGTTACTATGGCGAAGCGATGTCGTATCGCTTCGCGTCAAAAGAGTAAAGAGCCTAAAAATAGGCACTAAAAACAAAAAATCTTTCGAGATACCAGAGCTTACATAAACATGGTCCTTCAAGCCGGATAATATACTACTTCGTCGCTTTACCTGTAGATCCCTTTCGAACTGTGCCCGCATCGCCTGCATATTGACTTCGAGACGTAATTTAGCGTCCTCGGTGAGCTGCAGATCGTCTTCAATCTCCTCATTCTGCGCGCGCAACTCCGCGAGCTGAGATTCGAGTGCTCGCTTCGCCTTCTCCAGTTCGTGTACGTTCTTGTCGGCGGTGCCTTGCGTGTTCGCGAGCTCGTCTAGTTCAGATTGGAGGAGACGCTTGCTGCGCTCGAGTTCTTCAATCTGTTAACGAAAGGAATTGTTGAGTCACAGTACTTTTTTAACTGTATTTTTTAAGATACCTATGCAAGAAAAAAGCACTATTGATAACTAGCTGTGAATATAACTTCTTACTTTATATTCGGTGGAAATGAAATGAAGGGTAACAAAATGATGTAAAAAAGAAGTATTATCTCTTTTTCGTCTTCGGTCTTATGCAAAATTAGCAAATATAATTCAGAAGTAAAATATAACGATAAACTGGATTAAATCAAATCAGATATGCCCAAAACAGACAAATGGGGTCTTTTAAGAGTGATACATCTTATTTCTATGACTTTGGTCCATAGATATTGTTAGATTTTCTCGCAAAAAAACAGTAACAATCTTACCATTACATAATTATAATAAGTTACCTTCTCAGCCGCGAGGTCTAGTTCCCTGGTGAGAGATAACACTCGAGTCTCCTTGTCTCTCGCTTCCCTCTCGGCCGCATCGCGTTCATTGGCGTATCGTTCCGCTACCGCTCGCTCCTCCGCTACCACCTGCACCATACACATTTATTATTAGAAGTTATGCGCAATAAAAGCTGGTAAAACGTCATTATACAAATAGTAAAAACGTATAACAAAGTTATTGAAACGCATCGCACAGAGTTTATATCAATCATGAATTTATTTTAAAAATTGTTACTTGGCAAAAAGGAGAAAGAATTAAAACTAAAGTCATTTAAATTTAATCACACAACGTTCCGTAAATTTTTCTTTGCTGATTTCTTTATGGCTTTATGTGACTTTGTCAAAAAAAGCTTTTAATTAAAAAAAAGAAGAAGAATTACAGACCTTATCGAAGCTCTTTTGTTTCTTCTCGAGTTCCATCACCTTGGCGCGCTGCGCCTCCAGGTCGATGGTCGTGTCTTCCAACTCTGCCTGGATTTTCTTTTTACCTATGAAATTAAATACAGTCAAAATCTGTTAAACCAACTTCGAAGGGACTTGTAAGTAAAAAGTTAGCCTTTGTATAACGTAAAAGTTTGTTTTATTTTCCTGAGACAAAAATGACGTTTCACATTTTTAGTATTTGCACATTCCGTTCGTTTGCAAATTATTCTTATGTAACTAAATAATTATTTAGTAATCTTAATTGTATTTAACCGTAACCAGAATCAAAAACAACATTAATTTGTAATACAATGATGATCAAAACAATTCCTTTGACAGATAAATCTGTATTTTTTGTCTCAGATATGAAAAAAGACATTTAAGGCCACTTTAGCGACATACTTTCTTCTTTGATAATAATGGTGTTGCTCAGCAACATGAGACCGTTGCTCTTGCTGTTATCAACACTAGCAGTGGCAGCTTCACCACTCATTCTCCCGCCGATACTGTGCCGAGCTCGGAAACGCTGAATCCAACCAGACGAGCACTCGAAATCTTCCCCAAAACGCCGAGCAAAGTCGTTTGCTTTTTCTTGAAGCATCGGTCCACTTATCCGCACATTATTTCTCCTTTGACATTTATACCAATTAAACAAAGCATCGTCAATCTTCGTATGCTTCGTTGTTCTTGCTCGTTTCATTTTCAAAAAATTTTTGTCAAAGAGTATTTGAATTTTCTCTCTCTCTTTCCAAATGGTTGAAATAGTCGAGTGTGATACACCATATTCCTTTGCCAAGTCTTTGTTTGGAGTTCCACTCTTTATTTTTGATATAATACGCGATTTTTCTTCGATATTAATATGTTTTCGTTTTAATTGCGACATGTTAAACTTTTCACAAATAAGTCAACAATGTATAGTGCGTCTTGTGTACAGAGAAGTAACAAACTGACTGAAGAGATATGACTACGAGAAAGCCGGCTTTGATTATACTGCATGCACGTGTATTTTGTTTCTGAGAATAACAAAAGACCCTAAACCTTTTTTGTTTACTTTTGCGATCTTAATGGCCATTGACCATTATACTGTGCCAGATGTGGATAATGTTACCTATTCAAATTGTTAAAAATGCAGCTGGTCGGTCGTTTTATCAACTAGAATTCTCCGAAGATAATAGTTTAAATATAGTCGCTTAATGAGGTATGTCGTAATGAGCGTCGTAAAAAGCAGCTTTTTTAAATTTCGGCGTTCAAACCATTGTCCTCAAAACGATTTTTTCGTAAACGGTTTTAACTGTAGATTAAATGTAATCCTTAAAACACGGCATGGGATTATTATGAAACGAGCAAAAATATAACTTTTGTAAAATTTTACGACATGCCGACATTTAGTGTAATTTAATTCCATCCATTTGGTCCCATGAAGTGCTATACACGGTAAATTTTTAAGTATATCTAAAAATGAAATGAGTGTATCTCTTCCCTTTTCTAATCGAGTATGTACAGTTAAAAGTTTCAATATTTAATAATTAATTGGTCAAGATATTGAGGTCTGTTTATGTCCCAAAATTTTACTGATTTCTAAATTTAGCTCATTCATAGAATTACACGCGCGTAATCAAAAGAGACTATCTTGCTTACTTACGTAAATAATGAAAAGAATGAAACTTACGCGTCTTGCTATTTTTGTGAGTTTGCCGATTAATCAAGATTTCTTTCCGATATTTTCAAACTATTAATTTTTTACTTTTAACTGCACGTTCATATTTAGAAACGTGGTTTGATATCCCCATTTAATCCTACTAATATCCTATTAATCCTGGAGGGAAGGGGAAAGGAATTAAGGAGGAGGAGAGAGGGAGAGGGAAGGGGGGATGAGGGAAGGGGAGATTAAGGGATAGGGGGACGGTAGAGTGAGGGGAAGTCAAGTACAAGGTCAAATACAAGATCTAATGCAAGTTTAAAGTAAAATACAAGGTCAAGGTCAAATACAAGGTCAGATACAAGGTAAGCCAAAAAGTCAGATACAAGGTAAGCCAAAATTAAGTAAGCTAAAACAGACCTTGTGTATGACCTTGTATCTTACCTTTTGGCTTACCTTGTATCTGACCTTGTATATGACCTTGTATCTGACCTTGTATTTGATCTTGACCTTGTATTTGACTTTAACCTTTTATTTGTCCTTAACCTTGTACTTGACTTCCCCTCACTCACCCCTCCCCTTATCCCTTAATCTCCCCTTCCCTCATCCTCCCCCTCGAGGTCTGCCCTCTAGCCACCTACCTATAAGATCAAAATCTTTTTATTTTACACATTGCCGGTGGACCAGCAGGCATTCTATACAATGCCTAGGCATTGTATAGAATGCCTAGGTAATGTGTAAAATAGACAATATAGTGCAGTATTTAGTGGCATTATTTGTATGGGGACCTTGCAAATCGTCAACAAAGGAAGCCGCTTGGCACAGGCGTACTTTGTGGTCATTTGAGCTGATTTAGCCCTGTACCCACGTGGTACCACCCTGGTGGTAGCCAGGGGTGGGGGGGAGAGGTGCCTCCTACCACGCTGCACTTTTACATCCATATCTCCATAAGTTTAGCAATAGGTCGGATTTGGTATCATTTTCATATAATTCAAGGCCAAGGAATTCATTTCTGGAACAATTTTTTCACTCGTTCATATAAAAAATAAAAGTTCTGCGCAAAAACAGAAAAGTAAGAAAACAAATATCTTACAAAATCTATGCCTACAAATAAACCACAAGATTGTGCTTTATAAAATAAATATAATTAAACAGCCCTGTTCATATAGAATATATAAACATCAACTTTCTCAGACAAATTATATTTATAAATGTGTCAAAAAAAACATTGCGCCGCGCGGCGGTATTTTGGTGCAGTATATTTGGATAGGATTTATCACTTATTGTTTAATAATGACACAAAAAGGTTGTGTTTGGTATCGTTTTCATGTAATTCAAGGAGGGGGAATTCATTTCTGCAACAACATTTTCTCGTTCATAGAAAAAAAAATAAGTTCAGTGCAAAAAAAGAAAAATAAAAAAAACTTACAAACTCTATGCCCACAATTAAACCACGAGATTATGCTTTATAAAAAAATATGTTTAAACAGCCCTATTTATCTTAAATATACAGAGTTATTTGTAAAACACCAACAACCTCGCAGGAGTAGATTACTAACATCATAAACAACAACATTTGTTCTACGACTTTTCCAAAAACAGACAAAAAAAATCCGACTTTTCATACAAAACTCGATCAGCTGTTCGGGACATTTGTATGGGACGTCGGATATTTTTTGTCTGTTTTTGGAAAAGTTGTAGAAGAAATGTTGTTGTTTAAGTTGTTAGTAATCTACTCCTCAGAGGTTGTTGGTGTTTTACAAATAACCCTGTATAAACATAAACTTTTCTATAGAAATTATATTTATAAATGTGTCAAAAAATTCAGTTGCGACGCGCGGCGGTATTTTGGTGCAGTATTTTTTGATTTGGATTTATCACTTATTGTTTAATAATGACACGGATTAGTATTGGTAGCCCCATAATTTTACTTTAAAAGAGAGTTAAAGTTATAATTATTTTATTTACCTCGTTATAACAAATTTTATTGGCAGTTTCCGTTGCATCCACTTTATTTATCTATTTAATCAATTGCACCTTCCTGCGCATTTTTGCTTACACTTAGACCTTATTTACTCCATGCAAGCTGTGGCTGCTGGCAGAAGGGTGGTCTACATAGGCTCCCATAAGCCATTATTTTTGGCGCGACCCTAATCTGCAGGCCATGGCAGGTTTTGGATTGGTTTTAAAAGTTGATCCCATACATTCCTCCCTGATAAATCGCTCGCAAAATTTGGTTGCACAGGGCGTCTCTGGTTGGTGGAGATTCTCCAGCTGCTTGTACTGATGGGGAAAATGCCGGGCATTTTGGGCAGATTGGGAATATTCCCAATAAACGCCCATAAATTCCCGCCCACTGGGCATTTATCTGGGCATTTATTTTTTGTTACAAAATTGATCTACAAAATTTATTTAAACGTTAAAATATAGTTAATTTTAATTAAATTAGTTAAGATTATTGTTCATAAGCTTATGTTTTCATGAATTTGGATGTCCTTATCAAAATTTTGTCTGTGAATCGTAGACGTAAGTATATATTTGTCACAAAATCTTCGAAAGTAGTAAAAATGTTATTAAAGGAAAATATGAAAATACAAGTAGAGAAGGACACTCCCGATTTAAACTCTCTTGGCCACCCCGCACCACTCGGTGAGGTTAATACTAGTAGGTTGCCATTTATCGTTTTTGCTGAGAGGCAAAACTTTTGGTAAACAACGGCATTGGCGAGAGCGGCTCCCTATATTCCCGGTGTTCGCCGATAGGCAAAACTTTTGACGAATAGCGAGAGCGACGATTTTATGCGAAATGACGGCATTAGCTTTGTCTATAAATCTGTATAATCTTATCATAAGTCGTCCAATAAACGAGTTGGTACAAATGGTTTATTAATCGAAGAAGTAAATTAATCATTTACTTTCATTGTGGGAACTATACCCGGAATTGGAAATATGAAAACATTACCATCCATGTTAACGTCATCCGCTTAAATTTTTTTTATTATTTTCAATAAGATAGGGTCTAGGAAATAAAAAATAAAGGCGAACAATTGTTTTTAGTTTTTTTAATTTAAAAAATTGTCGCCAGGTTCTTTTGAAATTTACGGGGATACTAGGTACACCTATAGAAGTATAGATTATTTATCTGACATTTTGCCGACATCCGTAATGCAAGATACTACTATTCTACTACCTTACTACTATTCTTATTAGGTAGGTAGAAAAAAAGGTAGGGTATAATTGCAATAAAATTCTTAATGCTGAGTAGGTACTAGGCATAAAATTTTACATTGCATATAATATTATTATAAATTATTATTATGCTATTATTATTATTATTTTGAACTAATGAATATAATAATGGTTCAAAATAATAATAATAATAGCATAATAATAATTTATAATAATATTATAACAATGGTTCGAAATAAAATAATAATAGTTCCTAATAAATACAATAATAGTTCGAGTGTCCAATATACCAACATTTTTAAAAGCTTTTATTAGGCTCACTACGGTAAATGTCGGCCACCTGACGTGAGGGACAGCGGGAATCTGGAGAGATAGTTTCGCCTACTATACATAAAACTTGGCGAAACTACCCGAGAACCCTTTGATATACCGACACATAAATAAATGAAAAATAAAAATAATACTAAATAATATACTAGAAAAAATACGACTCGCACCAGATCAATACTCAGACGGGAATCGAACCCGCGACCTTTGGATATCCGGTCCAATGCTCTGACCGCTGAGCTACCGAGTCACTAGTGACATCGTCGAATTTTTCCTAGTATATCCTAAACTCTTACGCTGTAAGCCAGCGTTATTTCACCAATGTGAGGAATTACCTCGACATTCAATTGAAATATCTTTCCAGATATTTTAACAATTGATTAAGATGAAATAGCTATATAATTTTTAAATTTGAGATTTTTGCATTTACAATGCTATTTTTAAACAATACTAAATAATATACTAGAAAAAATACGACTCGCACCAGATCAATACTCAGACGGGAATCGAACCCGCGACCTTTGGATATCCGGTCCAATGCTCTGACCGCTGAGCTACCGAGTCACTAGTGACATCGTCGAATTTTTCCTAGTATATCCTAAACTCTTACGCTGTAAGCCAGCCAGTGTGACGGGGCAGCCGTTTGGATAAAAAGAAAAGAAAGGGCTGTGCGTCAACAAAAAAAATATATTGATAAAAAAATACGAGAGATAGGGTCGCGGGGAGAAGCCCCTTAATTTGTGCTCCGCGGATCGGCACTTCCCTGTGTGTCTGCCGGCTTCGTCGCGCAGGTGGTCGGCGACGGATGGAGATGGGCCACAAGTTGGTGTTCGGGCGCGTAGTGCGGCGGTGTCCACGCGTGAAACGTCCCGGGAAGAAAACGTCCCAGCGTTAAACGTCCCAGCGTCAAACGTCCCAGCGTCAAACGTCCCAGCGTCAAACGTCCGAGCGTCAAACGTCCCAGCGTCAAACGTCCCAGCGTCAAACGTCCGAGCGTCAAACGTCCCAGCCATTTCCCATTTCCCAAATACAAAAACGTGTGTGTGTGTGTGTGTGTGTGTGTGTGTGTGTGTGTGTGTGTGTGTGTGTGTGTGTGTGTGTGGCAAGGGTCTTTAGCCACTCCGTCAGAAGTTTTTTGCATTTGTATGTCAACATTGGGTAAATATTGTTTTCCATTCTACGATACACATAGGGCTGCCATCTCTAAAACCAGCCGCTCAGGACCGGATGCGTAAAAACCCCGGACTTTGGAGCCTTGACATTTAATGACTCCGGACATTTCATTTTTTATATTCTCTTTTAGCTTGGTCAAGTTTAAAAGTTTAGTTAACTTTTACAATTTTAAGCCTTTTTTCCCAAAAAACAAAACCTTAAAAAATATCCTAAAAAATAGCTTCAAAAATAAATGTTTTTAAAAGCTAAATAAAAAAATCTGCATAATTACTAATTCATTGCAATGGAGAGAGCCATGCTCGGGGTTTCCCTGCGTGATCGAATCAGAAATAAGGAAATCCGCAGGCGAACTAAAGTAACCGACATCGCTCGAAGGATTGCTCAGCTAAAGTGGCAGTGGGCTGGACACATAGCGCGAAGAACCGATGGCCGTTGGGGCGGAAAGGTTCTTGAATGGCGACCCCGCACCGGACGACGCTCCGTGGTGGACTGACGACAAGGTGGACCGACGATCTGGTGAAGATTGCCGGAAGCCACTGGATGTGGGAAGCGCAGGACCGATCGTCGTGGAAATCCTTGGGGGAGGCCTATACCCAGCAGTGGGTGTAATGCGGCTGATATGATGAATTACTAATTCGAAAGTTTGTACGCATATCTATTATTAAACAACACCTTTTGAAGTCAGGTGGGGGGAGGAAGGATTTTATTTATCTTAACTTCATCAATCATAGGTTTTAAACCAAACCCGACTTCATAAGTCGTTGTTTAATATTAGAAATTATGCGTACAAACTTTCGAATTTGTAATTATGCAGATTTGAATATTTTATTTCTAGCTTTTTAGAGTCATTTATTTTAAAGCTATTTTTATTAAGTTACATTTTTAAAGAGGTTTTTTTTAAAAAAAACTTTTATTGTAAACTTTTTTGTGGTAGGTATATTTAGTGACGATTTATATAAGTTACAACAGCCTCATGTCAACGTCTCATCACCTTTTACAACATACTGCTTTTCCCGACGCAGGGGCGTTAATTGTTGAGGAGTTCTTTTGGTACTTCACTATCAGCTCCACTTCACCATATGCATTATGATGAGCATAAATAGCCTAGCAATCATGTAAAAGTAACCATATCGCACCAGTGAAATAGTATTGAATAATTCCGATGGTCATCTATGGTCTTCATCATCAGTTCCACTTCACCAAAATTATACTTTCTAAAAGCAAATTCATAAATTACTTAAGAAAATACCAAAATCGCTTTAGATGTGCCTATAATATTTGAAGAGTTCCCTTGATTTCTCCAGGATCCCATCATCAGATCCTGACCTCATGACACTGGAACCAACTTGGAAGTATATACTTTCAAACAAAAAAAAAAGAATTTTTCAAATCGGTCCAGCCGTCTTCGAGTAATCGAGTAACATACATAAAAAAACAAACATTCCGACGAACTGAGAACCTCCTCCTCCGCTCCCCGGACGCCCTCCAAACTAGGAGAAATCCGAGGAAACCCGGACGGATGGCAGCCCTACCGACACGGAATAGATAGAAGGCGAATATAAGCGAGTTTTTAAAAATGTTGATTCTATTTACCTTTGTTTGCTTAGACTAATCAGTAAAATATATACCCAAAAGACAAATTATAATAAATATTTGTTAAATAACTAATATTTCGTTTTATTTCTTTAAAACTTTTTCATTTATTCGTCGTTGAACAATAGTTTTTTTTCTGCCCACAGATTGGGCATTTATTTGGGCATAAAAGATTTATGCCCAATGTGCCTGGGTTTTTTCCCAATTTTCCCGCCCGGGCAGAAACACTTTCCCATCTCTAGCTGCTTGTCCTTTTTCGTGAATAGCACTTTTCTGCATTGATTAATATCAAGGAGATTCGTTCCAAGATTTCCAGCAATAACTTAAATCACAAAAGCCTTATTGCCAAGCCAACTTATTGGCAAAGCCTGCTCCACATTTCCTTTTTTAGCGTATTAAATCCTTCCGTTGCAATTTGATAAGCACCCCAAGCTTTAAAAGCCGGAAAAAAACAGAAGTATTGCCACTCTATTCCACGCCTTTTCCGGGTGTGATACCGTATCGACTTTTGCTGGTAAAGGGAAAAAGCGCTTTCGAAGCTTGGGGCGCTTATCCAATTGCAACGGAAGGATTTAAATACCCTAAGGAAGGAAATGTGGAGCAGGCTTTTCCAATAAGTATTAGAAACAATTGTCATTGCTTTGACATATGACAAGTAAGTTACTGGTGATTGACTTTTGTGATTTAAGTTATTGTTGGAAATATCGGAATGCATCTCCTTGATATTAATCAATGCAGAAAAGTGCTATTCACGAAAAAGGACAAGCAGCCGGAGAATCTCCACCAACCAGAGACGCCCTGTGCAATCAAACTTTGCGAGCGATTTATCAGGGAGGAATGTATGGGGTCAACATTTAAAACCAATTCAAAACCTGCCATGTTCTACAGACTGGGGTTGGGCTAAAAATAATGGCTTGTGAGAGCCTATGTGGACCGCCCTATCGCCAGCAGCCACAGCTTGCATGGAGTAAATACGGTGTAAGTGTAAGCAAAAATTCGCAAGAAGGTGCAATTGTTTAAAGAGATAAATAAAGTGCACCGAACTATGTGGATGCAGCGGAAACTGCCAATAAAATTTGTTATAACTAGGTGAAAAAAATGTGTTCTTAAATATTACTACAACTCTCTTTTAAAGTAAAACTATGGGACTACCAATACTAATCCGTGTTATTATTAAACAATAAGTGATAAGTCCAAATCAAAAAATACTGCACCAAAATACCGCAGCGCGGCGCAACTGATTTTTTTGACACATTTTTAAATATAATTTCTATAGAAAAGTTTATGTGTATATATTTAAGATAAATAAGGCTGCTTAAACACATTTTTTTATAAAGCATAATCTCGTGGTTTAATTGTGGGCATAGATTTTGTAAGTTTTTTTTTCTTATTTTTCTTGTTTAGCACTGAACTTATTTTTTTCTATGAACGAGTAAAAATGTTGTTGCAGAAATGAATTTCCCGTCCTTGAATTATATGAAAACGATACCAAACACGACCAATTTGTGTCATTATTAAACAATAAGTGATAAATCCTATCCAAATAAACTGCGCCCAAATACCATCGCGCGTCGCAAATGTTTTTTTTTTGACACATTTATAAATATAATTTGTAAAGAAAAGTTGATGTTTATATATTCTATATAAACAGGGCTGTTTAATCATATTTTTTTTATAAAGCACAATCTTGTGGTTTATTTGTAGGCGTAGATTTTGTAGGATTTTTGTTTTTTTACTTTTCTGTTTTTGCGCAGAACTTTTATTTTTTATATGAACGAGTGTAAAAGTTGTTCCAGAAATGAATTCCTCGTCCTTGAATTATATGAAAATGATACCAAACACGACCTATTTGCTAAACCTATGGAGGTATGGATGTAAAAGTGCAGCGTGGTAGAAGGCACCTCTCCCCCCCACCCCTGGCTACCACCAGGGTGGTACCACGTGGGTACATGGCTAAATCAGCTCAAATGACTACAAAGTACGCCTGTGCCAAGCGGCTTCGTTTGTTGACGATCTGCAAGGTTGATGCCACTAAATACTGCACTAATAATATTCATTCTATTTCATACATTGCCTATAAGGGCCAGGCATAGCATTGTATACAATGCCTGCATTTCATACATTGCCGGTAACATATACAAACATACATGAACCCTGAACAGAACACAAAACAGTCTTCTTTTTTTGAGCAGTCGTAAAAGTTGTTGTAATATGTTTATTTTACTATTGGGTGAAACAATTGGCAACAGAAAAATAACTATTCATGTCCTTTTGATAAATTAGGTACGAAAACGAAATAATATTTAGAAAATATTACTTACCTCTCATCATCTTTGGGCAAACTAAAAAAACTTAAGTGTGGCATCGTTTCAAATTATTTGTACAAACACACCACAATAACTTGACGCCATTGTTATTTGTTTCCAAGATCATACGGAACTCACAAACAGGCAAATGCGCGTGCGGCGACGCCCGCCGGCCGTGGCAGCCCGACTGAGTTTTCTGTTTAACAGAGTAGGCTAATATCGTGACTTTGAGCCCGTTCGGAGCCGGAGTGTCCGTTCTATCCAGTTTTATTTATTCTTATGCACCTGCCTTTTTTTCGGAAGCGTTCCCTTTACATTACCCTGTATATCAAATTGCAAATAAAATGGCTTACTCTTGTCCAGCTTGTCGTTGGCCTGCTGCAGCTCGTCGATCTGCCGGTGCAGCGCCTCCACGTCTTTGGTCAGCTTCTTGCGCTGCTCCTCCAGCGCGGCTGCTATTTCTGCTTCTTCTTCCGCCTTCTTCTTGGCGTCTGCTACTTGCTGTGTCAGCGCCGCGATCTGGTGGGCGGAATTATTAGCTGTAGGTAAGGTAGTCGTTTGAAGACTTTCCCATAATTAACCTGTTACTACTTATCAATTTACTTTCGTATTATTGTAAAACAAATTTCACAATAGGTTTTTAATTCTAACACACACGATACTTTTAACATCGGCGATCGACGATTTAGCTGCTTGACTCTTTATCGTAAAGCGAGATTTAGACTAGCAAGTTCTTCCTGCAATTTCTTGAGGAGCTAAGCTAAGCTACACTAAGCTAGCACGCACCTGTTTCTCTAGATTCCTCTTGGCCTCGTCGTCTTCATCCAGCTGGTCGCGCGCCTGCTCCAGCTGCTGCTCCACATTGCGCAGCTTCGTTTGGAGAGCTAGCTTCTGCTTCGTCTCTTCTTCCAGTAGGGCCTGGTATCAAATAAAGCAAATAAATTATACACTTATGTATTCTGTGGTAATTTGGTAACTTTGGTAAATTACCAACATATTGCTAAGCGAGCGGAAAATAATTATTACCGACATTTCTTTGATGATTTTTCACCAGTCCAGTTGAGATTTTGTTTTTTTTCATTTTAGAATGTTCATGTTAGAACGGGAGAGTATTAATTAATTAATATTGAATTTATAAAAAATTGCAACTATTTTACTAAAAAGCAACAATCTACCACGGACCAGTTATAAAGTTTTGTGGCGGTCAAGGTTGAAATCCGCCAAATAGAAATCCACCGGTGAAATAAACATAAAAATTCAGAAAAATAATTTACACAGATGAAAGTAAAGATATTACTAATTTAGCCTAAGTAATCGTTTCCTTGAATTTTGATCACTTTTTTGTCCCAAAGTTATCAATGTTGCGGTTAGATTCTTAGTTTTAATGTATGATTCCGATATCAGCAGCAAGCAGCAGTAATGCTGCAGCAGTGCGCTCGAAATTGAACCGTAATGTTATGGAAAGGCGGCTCAATTTGAAATGAGATGACCGCATAGCTATGCGGTCGCGACACTTCTTCGCTCACTTCAAATTGAGCCTTTTAAACATAACATTACGGTTCAATTTGGAGCGCACTGCTGCGGCAGCACTGCTGCTCGCTGCCGAGATCGGAATCATACCTTTATAATTAGACCCGAATAATTTGGAAGGTATCCAAAGTCTAAGCTATACCTGCGCCTCGGCGTGCTGCGCGCCGATGGTGGCGGCTTGCTTGACGGCGGCGGACGCCTTCAGCTCGGCCTGCTCCAGCTGCTGCAGCGCCTGCTCCGCCTCGGCCTGCAGCCGCACGCACTTCTCCTGCACCTCCGCCCTGTTTGAACCACATACTTATTAGGCATGAAAACACTCCACTCTGTGACGACCTAAACCCCGAATTACGTAAGGCTGTTGCTAACAATTCTCGATTGAAATCACAGTTGCATTGCTGCTTTAAGTAAGATAGTTGTCACATTGGTTCTTACTAAAGCAGGCAATGTCACTGCGATTTCTGTCAAAGTTGATTGCAACAAAGTTAGACAATCAGCCTACAGAGTGGTGTAGCGGTCAACATCCTTTTTGACCCGTCATAAAGATTCCGGCAAACATCTTACGAGTCCGTACTCATTTTGCCGCTGACTGCCGCTCTCTCGCTCGCACATTTCGTGTTTTCTCAAGATTTCTTAAATCTGAGTGCGTAATTGAAAAATCTGTCTCGGCCACTTTTCGCAATATAAGATTACGGACATTTCAACATACATTTCAGTTTCGAGTTGCTGAAGTACATAAAGTTATCGTTTTTGCCAGTTCAAATAACTGTTAGAAACGACAACTTTTTGTACTTTAGCAACAAAAAACTGAAATGTATTTTAAAACATCCATAATCTTATATTGCGAAAAGTGGCCGAGACACATTTTTCAATTACGCACTCAGATTTAAGAAATCTTGAGAAAACACGAAATGTGCGAGCGAGACAGCGGCAGTCAGCGGCAAAATGTGTACGGGCTCTTAACGCTCTTTCGAGGAAGTGGAAGGGAAGTTCTTGCATGTGCACTTGCGAGCGACCAATAGCGCACGCCCCTCTCCCGCCCAAAATACGCGTTCTGCGCAGCGCAATAAACACCCGATTTCAAGATGTTTACCAGCTACTATACACCTGCGTGGTATGCCGGTTTACCACGCAAGAGGTCCCGGGTTCGATTCCCGGCCGGGCAGAAATTAAAATAATGCATTTTAATTTTTGTGACGGGTCTGGGTCTAATTAGTATATATTAAAAATAATTTATATGTTACTAGTATACCAGTTGTCTAGCACCCATATTTCAAGCTTCGCTTCGTTTGAGGCTACATGGCGCTGCCTGTGTGAAATTGTCCAAGGATTTCTTTATGAAACAGAGTTCGCTAAAAAGTATGAGTCGTTTGGCTGGTATGTACTCCTTTAGATATATAAAGCCCAGTACAAATTATGTGCAACGCAACATTTTCCATACATTTTCTATTTTCAGCTGATGGGTATCGGCTTATATGAATGAACCCATCGCCGCTGGTACTTACTTGTCAAGAATAGTCCTAAATCAATAGTCACTGTCTAATCATAGAAACAGTTTAAAAACAGGTTATGAGTGTAAAAAAGGATGTTTAAAAGGGAAATTTGTTATTGGCTTTAAGTATATCTAAGATATAATAGGCTTGTTTCCACTAAGAATAAATCGGCTAGCATAAGGTTTCTAATGATTAATTACGTTAAATAGTAACAAAAAAAACACTTTTTTCTTTAAAATAAAGATTACCAATATTTACGGAAAATAAAATCGGAAAAATTGGCCATTTAATCACGTGACATTGAACACCAATCAGAGACGCGTGACGTCACGCCTCGCGAAACATTTGTTGTTGCTATCATTTTCAATAACGACGACGACGACGTTTTCGAATAAAAACAATTGACGGTCATAAACAAACACGAATGTTTCGCGAGGCGTGACGTCATTCAAGACGCCATGACAGTTTTGGCCTTTTTCGATGTCATTATAAGTTCATTTCTTAAAACGCAAAATTCATAGGTAAAATGATTTATTTTTCTTAAAATAATATGTAAAATAAAAAAAATAGATACCAAACTTTATTTTTTAACTATTTTCCAAATTTTGTCAACTAGTCATTATAGCGCTTTTGATTTTCTTAATAAATAAAATGAAATAGTAAGTGACCTGGCGCGCTCCAGCTCCGGCAGCTTGGCAGCCAGCTCCTGCAGCTGCGCCTCGGCCTGCTTGCGGCGGCGCTCGGCCTCGGCGCGCGCCGCGCCCGCGCTCTTCAGCTCCGTGGCGAGGTCGGCGTTCTCCGCCTCCAGGGATTGCTTGGCCTTCTCCAACGCTAAAGGAATGGTACTTGTCAGTCGCGAAAGGTGAAATAGGGAATATGCATCTTTTTAGGGTTCCGTACCAAAATGGTAAAAAAGGAACCCTTATGGTGTGACTCAGTCTGTCTGTCTGTCTGTTTTTTTATCAAAATCAAATGTATTATGCGTAAGAAAATCAACTGTAATATTAAAACTTTTCTCTTGCGTTTTTTTCTCGTGATATAGTTACTTAAAGTTAGCACGCAGCGGCACCCTCCGAAAACGTGTGTTTGAGGCGCGTTTAATATGGAGTTAGCCAAGAATCTTCAATTTTCTCTTTAAATTTTGCGTTTAAGTACATATGTGTCATACAAATTATTATTTCTTTTTCGATATTCATCTGACTGTTAAGTGCATTAAATCCGAAATGAAAAAATATATCGTTATTTTCCCCTGATTTTATCGTGTGATAAAACTAAAATAATACATTATTTTTTTCCGCTGATCCGCAGCGATCAAGCTCAAATTTATAAAAATCGGTGACTTATGCGTATTCCCTATTAAGGCGATTGTATGACCGAAAGTGGCGTCCTCAGAGGTTTTTATTTAATAAGTTATTAATGGAAAAAGATTTTAATAATGTTTTACGTTGAGTTTTAAGGGCCCATGGTCTAGTTTAGAAGGTACCGCTGCATGCCCTCGCTGTCATTCGTATTCAGAAGTAGATAGCAAATGTGTTAAATACGGCCATTTTTAGCAGTTTTGCTATCTACGAGGGAATATAATGATACCGTCTAAAAATACTAGACTGTGGGCCCTAAAAATTCCACGTAAAGCATTATTAAAATTGTGTATTAGAATTGTAATATTAAATAAAATTCACCGCGGCGCCACTTTCGCTCAGGGTGCCTTATGACGAAGGTAAGCCGTTCTACAAAAATGTTACGATTTGTATAGTCGATCAGTGAGGTGAGATTTCGAAAGGGTTGGACCACATCTGTCAGCACCGAATCGCCTTTTTCTGTCGCCCTATCCATTTCTGTCGCACAGAACCGCCATTTGCTACAGCGAGAAAAATAGCGGGTTGCCTATCACCACGAGGTTGCCGCCGCGTGCTATCGGATTCCCGTATAGCGTAGGCCAATGAAAAAACCTAAAGTCAATATACTCGAAAACTAAAGTCTCATTGGAAATTTTCCTTTAAACCTCGCAAGTAGTTAAGCATTAATCAACAATGAAAACCTTTTAACTAAAACAAACCTCTAGTCTTGTTTTTAAAATATAATAAGTATGGCTACAAAAAACAACAAAATTGGTATCAATAAAAGGTAAATTACTTCGATAACTTAGGCTAGTACTGTAAAATCAAGTGGTCAGCAAATGGCACTATCAAATATGAATTAATATCACATCGTTTTAGCACCACCGCATGTTAGTTTAAAATCAACTTGCAAAAGTTACTCCAAGTGGTTTATTCATGGCGAGAAACTCAAACTATTTCCCCACGTTTAAATCTTTGATTTTCCCAATTAGGGTCAAAGTTACCCCCATCATAAACACGTTTCTAAAATAAATTAAGTACAATATAATATCTCAGACACGTGAATACCTATCAAGGAGCCATCATTCCTTCTCGGCTCGGCCCCCCCGCATACGTGTTTCCAATAATCTCTAGTGGAACTAAACGAAGAATTTTCCTCTTCTTCTTCAAACGAGTCATCCTTGCATAGACCGAATTTCAAATTTTTTTGCTTACGCTCCTTCACCGTACCCATGCCTCTACATAATATTAAAAAACTAACATACAAAATTTCGCGTAAATTGTGCACAAAAACGTAATGTAAAACAGTTGTTTTATTTTATAGAAAATTTGACGTTTGACAGCGATTTGAAAAGGGAATATCGGTTGTCATTGTGAGTTGTGTCAAGCTTCAAATTTATTTTTATTTGAAAAGTTTTGATGAGAACCTATCACAAACCAAAAAAGTTCTTAATAATGATAACTTTTCAAAAAACATCTCGTTCGAATCCAACTGCAATAATGTGAATCGGGATTATCAGTGTTATCAGTATCCCGATCCCTTTCACTTTCACCTTCACCTTCGCCTTCGCTATCCCTTTCCCATCCCCTTAGATTATTTATTAATCGTCAGATTAAACACACAATTTGAAGATCCTAACTTTGAAACTGAGAGACTTTCATATAAACTTTCATCGCTTATTTCATCCCCTCAAGGGGTGAATTTTCCAAATTCTTAATTAGTGCTCACCTACAATATGAAAAGTATCTACCCTCCAAAACGGTGTCTCTACTTTCAGCCGTTAGGACTCTACGCGTATGCCAACAATCAATCAATTTAAAGGTTTATATGTATAGATTTAAAGCATGGGTGTAGAGAACCTACCGGGTTTTCTACAAGGGGTATTGAATACGTATTCTGCCTATAATCAGGACCATTTCTGTTCAAAATTATTGCTGGGAAACGATTTTAATTTTTAATAACTTCGTAACTATTGGTTTCCCAAGGCTGCGGTTTAAAAGACAAAAATGATCCTGATGATGGGCGGAATGCGTGGACTTCGGCTTCATTAAAAGCCTTGTTACACCCGTTATATTTGACCACTCGATTACGCATTTTTACATATAAATACTTTGCAGCTGCAAATGTGCCCAAACGTCGGGAAAATAAAAAATCAAACCGAATACCAACTAATCACCAAAGTATTTCAATAAAACCGTGCTAGTACCCGTTGAAAAGTGTTTTATTTCATGTCTAGTGAGCGCGTAAGCTTGAGAGGTGAATAGAAATATAGTTCAGAAAACTACTCTTTTTTTAGGACCTCGCTTAACGCCGGGTTTCCACCTGCAAGAAAACTTCTGCAAGAAGTGTCCCACAGCCTGTCAGACAGTAGCTTACAAGTGCTAACTAATAGCAAATGTACTGGCGACAGTTTGTCACGCGTTCACAAGCTACTGTATGACAGGCCGTCAGTGTAAGTTCTCGCAGAAGTTCTTGCAGGTGTATTCGCAGCCTTAGGACAGCTGCGTATTGCTCGTGTTTGGTACACAGTATAATACTCACCAGCCTTAGCCTTCTTGATCTGCTCGTGTTGCTCGTTGAGCTGCTGCAGCTCCTGCGAGTGCTTGTGGCGCTGCTCGGCCAATGTGGCTTCGTGAGACGCCGCCTCTTCTTCCAGGCTTCGCTTCAGGACTGCTACTTCTTGCTCGCGTTTTGATCGGAGCTCTTGTTGGGCTGTTGGACAAATTAGAAATAAATATAACTCCTGTTAAATTAAAATACATAACATAGAGAAGGTAGTCTATGTACGCTTCTGCTAGTAAATTTTTACACATTTTAGTGTAGATCATATAGTGTCATAATAGTGATCATATCTTTGGTCAAAGCATGAGCTTTCAACATCAAGGTTGATATCGAGGGGGGTATTAGCACCCTGGCTGTATTTACTACACACCCTTACCAGAAATACCTTTAATCGTAGCAGCCCTCTCTGCCTCCAGATCCTCATGAGATTCACCCAATGCTGCTGTCACCTTTTTAGCGTTTATTGATATAATTACTAAACTTACCAGCAGTAGTATCTAGCGAATCCAGCAGTTTACTTTTCAGCGCCTCCAGCTTCTCATTCAAGTCTCTCTTCAACTTCTCAGCCTTGGTCCTGGCAGCCCTCTTCGCCTCTAAATGCTCGTCCACCCAATGCTGCTGTCGCTTTTCTAGCATCTATTGATATATTCAGTACACTTACCAGCAGTAGCATCAAGCGAATTCAGCTGTTACCTTTTCAGCGCTTCTAGCTCTTCATAAAGATCCCTCTTCAACTTCTCAGCCTCAAACCTAACAGCTCTTTCTACTTTTAAATCCGCGTGAGCTTCAGTCAAAGCGACAGCTAGTTTTCTCGCGATCTTCCTACAAATTTAACACACCAGCAGTAGTATTGAGGGATTCCAGCAGATGACTCTTCAGAGTTTCTAGTTCTTCATTCTGATCCATCTTACTTCTAAGACTTAGTCCTGGCCACTCTTTCTGCCTCTATATCTTCGTGAATTTCAGCCAACGTAGCACCTACTTCTCTTGCGACTTTCTAACTCTAACATACTTTACACACTTACCAGCAGTAGTATCGAGCGAATCAAGGAGTTCTCTCTTCAGCACCTCCGGCTCCTCATTCAGATCCCTCTGAAGCTTCTCGGGCTTGGTCCTGGAAGCCCTCTCTGCCCCCAGTCCTTCGTGAGCTTCACCCAATGCTGCTATCACCTTTTAGCGTCTATTGATATATTCACTACACTTACCAGCAGTAGTATCTAGCGAATCCAGGAGTTCACTCTTCAGCGCCTCCAGCTCCTCATTCAGATCCCTCTTGAGCTTCTCCGCCTTGGTCCTGGCAGCCCTTTCGGCCTCCAAATCCTCGTGCGCCTCAGTGAGCGCGGCGGCCGCCTCTCTCGCTGCCTTCTGCGCGGCGGCGCGCGCGGCGCCTTCTTCGTCTGCGCGACTCATCGCCGCTGCTAACTCTTCCTCGCGTTTTGCTGTTAATAAGACGATATAAAATGTTATCAAAATAATCATCTATAATGGGTGATTTTCTGACAGCTTAAATAAAAAAAACAGTTAAAAAATGCCTATAGATGGCGTTTTATGAAAGCCGAGCCGTAAATGTCTATTCCCACAAATCCATGCCGTGTCCAGGCTGCGCCCGGGCCGTACCGCGTCCGGTGTCCAAGCTATGTTAGGCGTCTTTTGACTATGTTCTAATATAGGACAAAAGTATTTTGGACTCCGGATCCTGAACGAACGAACTTTTATTTGTTTCACATACAGAATCTTAGCACAACCAACGTTACTTGAACCCTGACACGTCACAGCCCGGATATGTGGGGATAGACCTTAAAGACATGCATCAAATTTTTTTTCTATCAAAATCAAAAGTATAATGCGCGAGAAAATCAACTGTAAAATTAAAACTTTTCTCTCGTGTTTTTTTCTCGTGATATAGTTATTTGAAGTTAGCACGCAGCAGCACCCGCCGAAAACGCTCTATACAAAAAGGTCAACATTTGTGACGTCACTCGTGTCACGTTTCAGTGAATTAGTATGGAGTTAGCCAAGAATTTTTAAATATCTCCCTAAATATTGCGTTTAAGTACATATGTGTCATACAAAATATTATTTCTTATTTGATGTTCTATCCGACTGTTAAGTGCATTATATCCGAAAACGAAAAAAAAAATTAGTTATTTTCCCTTGTGTGATAAAACTAAAGTAATACATTTTATTATTTATTTTTCTGCTCCATCATGTTTTTATACGTGTCCGCAGCGATCAAGCTCAAATTTATCAAAATCGGTGACTTATGCATGTTCCCTATTTTCGCATGTATTTTTTTTATTTTGATTATAGCTGTAGATACCCCTCCTCCTTGGAGAATGATAAACGAGGCGGGGTTAAAACGGCGATAGAGACATAAAAAACTTTACGACGACTCGGCTTTCGTAAAACGCCATCCATCGAGATTTTTTGAGCTATTTAAATTTTTTTGGTCTCCGAAAATTCCGACATTGTCCTATACAAATTAATCTAAAATAAAAAATAAAGTTTTATCGTTTAATTCAAAATTTCATGCAAAAGTTGGCATTACATTAAAGTTATGCCCTCTACTCCGTACTCACCGAGCACGACTTGAAGTTCGTCGAGTTGCGCGCGCCGCTCGGCGAGCTGCTCGCGCACATCTTGTAACTCCGTCTCTAACTTCCGCTTGGCGCGGTCCGCTTCCTGTCGTAACTGGTGGTCCTACACACAAAAACGTGGGTATTAAAACATGAGTGTGTGTTTAAAAACCGAGCCGTAGGCGAGGTTTTTAATAGTATCACACGAGTGTTTTAATACATAGTTATGTACAGTTTCATACAATACTTTATCTACTCTCATACAATTTGTGATTGCTCCTACAAAATAAATTAACAATGAGAAAAAGAGTAGGTAAGTAGTTTCTCGACTTTCTACGACTAGGTAGGTAGTAGGTACTTACCTAGGTTAAGTAAGACGTTTTTCCGTCGCCGCATCTAAAATATCGGGTGGAGTCCACACTCACTACTATCAGACATTTTTAAGCAAAAGTAAAAATTCAAATCAAAACATGGCGCGTTATCTATTAGAAAAAAATAATAATCAGGTAGTGCATTCCAGCAGACTAATCGTTACGCTAAGTCATCGATTGCCATAGAGTACATTTTAATCATGGAAAGTTTACGGAAACATCATTTTTTTTTTTTAATTTCGCGGTACTGCCTTCTTCTTGGATTTGCCCTGTATCGTAATGAGAAAAAATAGTAGTTTATGAAACTGATGCATAATGAGGGGTATTAAAACATGAGTGTGTGTTTAAAAACCGAGCCGTAGGCGAGGTTTTTAATAGTATCACACGAATGTTTTAATACCTAGTTATGTACAGTTTCATACACTACTTTATCTACTCTCATGCAATTATTGTGATTGAACCTACGAAATAAAATATCAATGATAAAAAGAGTAAGCAGTTTCTCGACTTTGCTTTAGGTAGGTAGGTTGTACCAAATACTATAGAAACTCTCTCTACGTGTACTTACCTTCGTTAAGTATTACGTTTTTCCGTCGCCGTATCTAAAAAATCTACTCACTCACTACTTACTATCAGATATTTTTAAGCAAAAGTAAAAATGGCGCGTATTCTATTAGAAAAAATAATAATGATATGACTGCATTCCAGCAGAGTAATCGTTACGCTTAGTCATCGATCACCATAGAGTTCATTTTAATCATGGAAAGTATGTGAGAATTTCATTGTTTTTTTTTTAATATCGCGGCACTGCCATCTTTTTGGATTTGCCCTGTATCGTAATGAGAAAAAAAGTTATTTTATAACATTGCTTAGTATAGCGAAGGTATGTTATAAAATAACTTTTTAATTTTTTTTCGGTATTGCGTGTATCAAGTATGTCAATATAAATTCGATTTGAAATTCATAATTCGAATTTTACGATATGAGAGTAGATAAAGTTATTTTATAGCATACTTCAGTTAGCGAAGGTATGTTATAAAATAACTTTTTAATTCTTTTTTCGGTATTGCGTGTATAAAGTATGTCAATATAAATTCGCTTTGAAATTCATAATTCGAATTTTACGATATGAGAGTAGATAAACGTATTTTCTACAATACTATTAATTTAACAATGTACAACACAAGTGACCAAATTCACAGCTCTAGCGGTACAAAACGACGTAAGTGGGTGTATAGATCATAGTGTTTTATAACAGTGGTGTTATTATTTTTGAGAAAAAGTGTGTGGCGTGTCCAATGGACCTTTGTGGTGTGATCGTCTATTTTGACGATTGAATTTGATGTTTTAGCTTGAATCAATGCATTTGAGCATAGGTAAGTCCATTTTCTCAGTACGTTAAGTTATTCTTTATGTTATTTGTTTTCATTTTGATGATCCCATATTTCGGAAATATCAATTTCGCGGCACTCGATTTTTTGTGAGGTCATTTCATAATCAAAATCAGCTAAAAGACGTTGGACCAGGGTCAAACAGCGACATCTGACCTTTATTTTTGGAACGGTCAAGTGGTTAATCCGTAAAATTTTAACTTTGCCATACATTCTCGAGTGAAGTTGCAGCGGGTCACTGCCTATTGTCAATTTAATCGCATTGTACACACGACTCTCTCACACGGACCGGAACCGCTTACCGTTAAAGGGGTTTTTGGTTGGGTATTTCATAGACTTGTTTTCAAAACCCTATCAATACGGTAACCCTATCGAAAGGGTTAACCCAGGTAAGCACTTACCGAATCCGAAAATCCTATCGGGGAAACCCTATGAAGTCCTTATGAAAGGGTTTTAAAACGTGTTCAAGCAATTTATACTTAGTCCCACTTGGGCCGAAGGACCAGAACCGCTTACCGTTAAAGGGGTTTTTGATTGGGTATTTCATAACTTGTTTTCAAAAACCCTATCAATACGGTAAGCATATCGTCGACTAACCCTATCGAAAGGGAAATCCTATCATTGGGTAAGCTTTTTAATAGGGTTTCCCCAACAATTAGCTTAACCAAAAAAGGGGTTTTCCGGTCCCAGCTCTCTCACACACATACATCGAATTTGTGTTGCGCATCGTCTCTCGCGATGTTCACAGAAGTGATGAAGTTTGAATCGGGCTGTACCTTGAGTAATTTCTCTTCTAGCTCGGCGATGGCCGACTCCTGTTTGGTCTTGAGCTTGCTGAGATGCTTCGCCTTCTCTTCTTCTTCCGCCAACGCTTGCGAGAGGTCGTTCGCTCGTTCTTCCAGGATCTAGCGAAAGTTATTCATAGATTAAAATATATCAATTGACATAATGTTGTTTTGTATTTTATAGATGCAAAACTTAATGATACACAGTTGTTTAACCACACCACACCCCGGGCACTCCATACAAACGCCGCGTTTCAACTACCTATTACACAGACGCTACACAGTGACGTTTTTGCACACGCGCAACTGTGTGCGTGAAGTATAGGGCTATTGAATGAGCATACGAACTCGCGGAGCGCGGTGAGGTAATTAATTGCGGGGCGGGGCGGAGTTTCCTTTCTGTACGGTAGTACATATTCTGTGGTTTAACTTAGATACTATTTAAAATGTAATGCACGCGCTTCAGCTGCAGCTTGTGCCCTAGTATGATATGTATGTATTATTTTATATTACCTTCTTCTCCTTGAGCAGCTTCTGGTTGGTGTCATCGCTGAGCGCGAGGTCTTCCTCCAGCTTCTTGAGCTTGGCGTCGCACTGCACGCGCTCCAGCTGCAGCTTCTGTCGCGCCGCTTCCTCTTCTTCCAGCTGCTCTTCCAGGTCCTACAAGAGAAAACACCAATTACATTTCAGTATTTATTTATTGCATTTAAATGCGGATCCGCTGTGTGAACGCACGGTAAGCGCCCGTTCACATAGCGGCCCATTTTATCAGATCCGTCCCTACTGGATGTGACGTTCACGCCGCATTAACAGGACCGTTTTATTGTATCCGTTTCTATGGATATGTAGCGGCGCAATCCGCAATCATACCGCTACATTGCTTATGTTGACGATTGACGAAAAAATGCAGGATCAGCGAAAAGTATAATACGTAAACATTACGCAGACGTGACGTCGAACTACGTCAAGCTAACATCGAGGCAAAAATATATGGAAACCTGACTCACGATATCGAAGTTTTTTTAAGCACTTCGAATAAATACAAATTTCAAAATGCTATAGCCAAATAATAAGGATTTTTATTCGACGATGGCGTACGTAGTATATGAGCGTGTTCACACACAACACAGTATTCCGGATCCAGTAAACACACAATCCGATTAGGGTTGCCACTTTTTTGTCACTGTATCCAGTAGCGACGGATCTGTTAAAACGGTCCTGTAAATGCGGTGTGAACATTACGTCCAGTAAAACGGATCGCTGTGTGAACACACGGTAATAGCCGTGGCCATGGAACAAGCCAAATCCTTAGTAGAAGGCTACTCGCAAAGACGGACGAACTCATACAGTACAGTAGGTCAAACGTCAGCGCAACTATTAGAGCCTTAACTGGACACTGCAAACTAAACAAACACCTATTTCATATGAAATTGAGTGATACTGATGACGTCTGCATATATTGCAACGAAGAGCAGGAAACGTCCAAGCACCTTTTATGTGATGTTGGGCTCCTAATCTACAAGCGTAGTATCCATCTGGGGCGACACGTAATCAACCCGGAGCAAATAAAAATTCTTAAAACCAGGAAGATAGACTTCCTGGGAGCCACAGGGCTTAAAGAGTTATTATAATTAGGTAAACTCTTAAAACCAGAAAGATACTAACATCCTGGACGCCGCGAGGCTTAAAGAGTTTATCTACACCCATGCTTTAAATCCTCTGTAAAGGGTTCTGAAACAGTTAGCTTACTGCCATCATTACAATATCCCGAGCCAGAGCTGGGCCTGCAGCGCCGCGCGCCACGCGCGAACAACGCATTATGAAATTCAGTACAACATTATTACACTCTTGCGGAAGACATAATGACGAGGAGGGAGAGGAAAGTCAAAGACAAAGTCAAAGTCAAAACCTTTATAGAGGATACATATCATGGGTGTAGATAAATATCATGGGTGTTTTTAATCCATATGTATTAAAATATTGTTTGTTTCCCTAATAAAAATAAGAAAAAATAAAAAAATGAGTGTAGATAAAGTCTTGTATGTAACTGTACATAATTAGGTATTAAAACACTCATGTGATAAACCCACATTCGTGTTTTAATACCCCTCGTTATAGTACAGTTGCATAAATAACTAAACTATAATTAGGTGGCACAATAGATCTTTTAGGTCGCACTGACTACAGCTTTATCTGAGCTGCAGAGCCCCTATCACTCAAATAAGAATAGTAGTGGAGTATATGCTCGACTAATAGTCGGCAGGCGATGCAGATTTTTTCCAGCTGTAAGTATTACCTGTATATTGATCTGCAGCCGCTTCTTGTCCTGCTGCAGCGCATTGCTGCGCTCCTCCTCCTCCTCGATGCGACCCTCCAGGTCATGCAGCAGCTCCTCCAGCTCTTGCTTCCGAGCCGCAGCTCGAGCTCGGCTCTCTTCCGCTTCCGCGCAGAGCTCGAGTTCAGCCTGCGAGACAAATTAGTTACGAAAATATTACTTTACCGAACAAAGAAGATGAAAAGTGATCAATGGAAACAACATTTTGTAAAATTTGTATAAAATTCAGTTTCAAGATAAAAACATTTTGATTTACACAGTCAAAAGAAAAGATGATTAATTAAATGTCATTGAACAAATTCATGGTTTATATCCTCGAAAACGGTGACGTACTTTGAACCAGAAACATGAACAGCGATTTAAATAATACCAAATATAAAACTATTTAAATGATCTACTTTTTTTAACCTAGCTGTAAGTTTTCCGAAGATTTGTAAAATAAAATAAAATACAAAACTACATACTAAATTTTAAAGGCCCATTTAATGGAAATAAAAACTGTTTTTGTCCAAAGTTTTAAGACCCTAGTATGTTCAACCTGTGTTGTTTTTAAGGTAAGTCTAAATAAATACATAAGACTACCTGTAGCTGTTCAGCCAATTGCGTCTTCTCGGCACTGGCCTGCTGGAACTTGAGCTCGTACTCCTGGGAGCGCTTCACCTGCGCCTCGAGGCGCTCGCGGATCTGCCTCAACTCGTCCTCCTTCTGAGTCAACTTCTCTTCCTGCTTCGTCACCTCAAGCAGTGGTTTGACCTGGAAGCAGATGTTTTATTGATAAACTTAACGTTTTAGAGTTACCATAAGTCTTTCTTGAACGAATTCGAACTTAACATGCAACAAGTTAAGGCATTAAATCAATTTGGAGAATAAAGACTTTCACAGAATTTTAACTTTAAAAAAATTGTTCTCCTAGTTTATCAAAAATCTGTTTTAATAATGTAAGTTTAGATAACTTTTACCACTTAAAATCATACTTGAGTTGTCACGCGATATAACATTATTGAGAACACATAACCCGTAAACAAAAGCAGCGTAAATAAACTGACATAATTTTCATCAAATTCAAAAAATATTTTAATAAAATAAAAAAATAAGTCTAACGGCAAATTCATAATAGCACAAGTGAATAGAAAGCCAATATATTGAGAAAACACCTCACTCACATTTAGCGAAGGTACTATCCTTGTTATATAAACAAGATCTGCTTTGAATTCCCACTAACAATAGGTTAAACACCTACGGCGATCGCGAAACGTGTACCTACTTATATTATATATAATAGTCTATTGAACATGTAGGTCTCGGTGCGTTATTTACATAACTTTCCGACAATAATTACCAAGGCTGTTTTCAAAGCATAGAAACACATTCTAAAATTCATTAAAGAGCAATGAATATTTACCTTTATGTACAGTCTCCACCACTGCCAGTTCCTCAACTTCAGGTACGCAGCACAATTCCTCTGGATGATTCTGATCGCGTTGAGCTGTTGCAATCTCTTCTGATAGTTTCTTCTAGCTAAGAAACCGCGGCAGAAAGCTTGGAAATTTACTATTAAATCTGTGATCTTGTAATCACGCTCCTCTTCAAGGTGGGCGAGTACACCAGCTCGGAAGAAGATTTTCGACTGACCGACTCTGTACAAGTTATGGTCGAGCTCCAAAGCTTCGATCATCTGCTCGCAGGCTTTCTTGCCGTCCATGAAGCCTTTTGGAATGATGTTAGGAGTGAGCAACTCGTATCGCTGCCTGAACTCTTGGAACGGAATACGGTTGGGGAAGCCTTGCCGGCAAATCCTAATGCCCTCGAGCACACCGTTGCAGCGCAGCTGGTCCAACACCAACGGCGCTTCGATCTTCCCTGCCCTCTTCTCGTGGTTTGGTATAATACATCTCACAAAGTTGGGATTCGTGTTTCTGAGTGTGGCCATCAGTTTTGTCAGTTGCTCTTTGTACAACTGCGAAACTGTTCTGAACATTCCCTTCCTCGTTCGGGCACCGAACTGGGTATCGGTCATCGCTTGTTGCGCCATGCCGACGATCTCGGCGTCCTTCCAGATGTGGCACACGAACGGATCCTGCGACGCCTGTAGAAGGGACACCACATTCTCGTTTAGAGGATCCATGTTCTTCATCAGCCACTTCTCTGCTGAATAGTCCACTTTACCAGCGTAATGAATGATCGCGAAGTCGGCGACACCGCGGAAATCAGTCTTCATGAACTTTGGATGGACGGAATGAGCTGAAACTAACTTTTCTACGAACGTCTTATCCGTTGCTTTAGGGAACCAACACTCCTCATCTAGGAGCGCCATGATACCCATAGGTTTGTCGATAAGGTCAATAGTCGGCTGCAGATCCAAGCCGAAGTCGATGAATTTCCACTCGATGCCTTCTCGTTGGTACTCCTCCTGTTCTAGAATGAACATGGTGTGGTTGAACAGCTGCTGCAACTTTTCGTTTGTGTAGTTTATGCAGAGCTGTTCGAAGGAGTTCAAGTCGAAGATTTCAAAACCAGCCATATCGAGAATGCCTATAAAGGAGGCCCCTTGCCTTTTCGTCCTGTCCAGAGATCTGTTGATCCTGTTCACGAGCCACCTGAACAGGCGTTCATAGCACGCTTTACCGATGGCTTCCACTGAGAATTCTACTTGTTCTTTAGTCTGTGCTTTCGTCACAAAATCACGACCCACTTTTATTCTTGGTTTGATTAGTGCTTTCGTCATTTCTGTTACAGAAAGACCTGGAAATAAAGAATATAATTAATTTGAGTACAGTATTTACTAACAAATAACCGATTATTAAACAAAATACATTTAGATACAATTCGAGCTCTCGTTTATTCATACCTAATAAATGTGCAATTTTCTGAGCAACAGTATTGTCAGGCAAAGTTGCCTGATCAGAGTTCCTCTCCTGCTTGAACTGCATGGATCCAAAGAGTAGGACCGCCGAAACTATCCTGAAGATTGAGTTGAAGTCTTCCATGTTCATGCCCATGATGTTCATGGATTTGATGGTGGCCTGGAACTCTGCGGCATCGTCGATGCCTGGTACTGGCAATGCAGCATTTGTTAAGAACGGATAGCTTTTAGGGTCTTCTAGAATGTACTCAGCCTTTTGCTCTGGCGTCGCACCCGCCATCAGCTGGTAGAATATGTGGAATGTCCTCTCATCTTTCGCTTGTCTGATTGCTCTCGATTTTTCTAATAAGTACGTTTCGATATTTGCACCTGCTATGTACCCTGATGCATCGAAGTTTATTCTAATGAATTTACCCTGGAAGAAAATGTACACATTTATATGCATTGAAAACCAAGACGATATCGATTTCTATATCGACCAAGCCAGGAATCGAACATGGGTCCTGTCAAATATTGTTTATTTATATGAAAACTAGCGGCCGCCCGCGACTTCGTCTGCATGGAAAGGTTTTTTTGCTATCCCTCGGAAACAACACTTTTTTTCGGGATGAAAGATACTCTATGTCCTTCTCTGTACCTCTGACTACGTGTGTGCAAAATTTCATGATAATCGGTTTAGTAGTTAAGACGTGAAGGCGTAACAAACAAACAAACGGACTTTCGCATTTATAATATTAGTAAGGATACTTACAAATCTCGATGAGTTGTCGTTTTTGACTGTTTTAGCATTACCAAATGCTTCTAATATGGGATTAGCCTGCAGCAACTGTTGTTCCAATTCACCCTGTAAAAACACAAATTGAATGTAACTATTTTTTACCATTCAAGGATGATTGATGATTGTATTTTTAACCCAAAGATGCATGAGATAAAGCTCAATATTCAGAGACCGCGTGCGAAGCGTCTGTACTATTTTCATTTAACATACATTACGATCCTGTGGCTCGATATATTACATTTACAACGTAGCGCAATCAATTTGCGGAAACAACAGCCGATCTAAAGATAGCACCGTTGCATCGGCACGCAGTCTATGTGCATGATCCTTAGCGATAACTGGCGATGCGAACGAAATGTTACCTTAAAGCAGGTGACGCTAAGTTCAAATTGAGAGGACTATGAATAAATTACTTAAAACGAGAAGTGTTTAGTATTTGCAACAGAGATCTAAGCGCCACCTATTGAAAGGTTGATATGGTCTGGGGCCGTACCGGCTAACGAATCGAGCTTCGGAAAATTTGCCGAGTTTCAAATTAAAACAAATAAATTGGAGTAAGGAATTACTTATTGTACTATTTGTTGAAGTTATTTGGAAAATATTGATGTTTGTGTGACCTCATGAATTAGGGTTCACCATTTTGGCCCAATTGGGGCTCGATTTATCTGTTTTAATCTGAAACCCGGCAGACTTTTCGAAGTTCGATGCGTTAGCCGGTACGGCCCCTGGTCTGGCTGGATGTCTCAATGACAACTATTGTAACAAAAACACCTAAAAGTGACAAGAATACTTGAGCTATAATATTCTAGGTAAGATCTAATACAATACAACTGAAGAAGATTTTATAGTCACTTAGGATGTTGTTGCTTCAAAGTAATGAAATAAATGAATTAATGACGTCACCAATGGGGTAGTTAGCTCGTTACCTCAAACGTGGGTCCATTGCTCTATGGGTAATAGCAGCGTGGAATGAAACGTTATGGTTATGGGGTTGAACTCATAAACTAGTGGTTAGTGTATTAGTAGGTAAATGAAAAAGGTTATAGCATTATTTAGACAAATACTGTCTTATTCAGAGTGCGTTCGTTAAACTAGGGCCAAAGTTAACATTACGTTAGACTGCGGACTAACGCCATTTTAGCGCAAATCGTATTCAGAGTGACAGTTTAACGTTTAGTCCCACCGTTTAAGGATTAAAAGGTGCGTTGTGATTGGTTTACAAGCATTAAACCAGGTTTTGTTAGAACAGTCTTGCACCCCAGTTTTGTGAAACATCTCTGAATAAGACAGATAGTGTTTTTTCCAGTAGAAATCACAATATTTATCACAATAATGCAAAGTCATCGTTTTAATAAAATAATGTATATGAAAATGTAGTTATATTTATTGACTATCTGATTTTAAGTAAAGGAGCATTCTACGAGTATGTTATACCAAAAACATGATATTTATGAGATACATGAATACATGATTTCCAAATATGTGAAGTCACATTTTTCACATTCCTTTTAAATAATTAAATTCTGTTTACAAATTATTGTAAGTATTCAAGTTTGACCATAACAGTTGACAAACAATGTTATGTTTACTCAATACACTTTCAACTCTTAACTTCACATCATTTCATTTAACACTTTATAAAGCAAACAAAACTTCTAAAAGCAGTATAGTGTTTTTTGTGTCTAATACTAGTCAAGTTGTTATTGATCGTGGAGTAAATAAGTATGTCTTGTTATGATATGTCGATGTGGTACAACTGCATAAAATACATTTTAATGAAGTAGCATAGCTGGGTCCGATTCTGCTTATGTTAACCTAATAATTATTGTGTCTCAATTAGAAATGGGCAAAGGACCCAATTTCAACCTTATTGCAAACCCAGAGTTTAAACCCAGTTAACGCCCATAGAACATTTTGTTGAACTAAATAAAATCTTTAGAAATAAGAGAAATAGAATATTTTTTATATTGATTTAAAAAGAAATTGTTTCCACAGCAACGTCACATTTGACATATCAATAGAAATAAAAAAAAACTGTAAACGTTTAACATGTTTGACTTGTTTAAAACTGTAAAAAGTTTCTATAACATACAATGTGGGTTTTAATTCGGTTTAAACCCAGTGGTCGGGTTTAACCGGGTCTTTTCCCATTTCTAGTCCCAATAGTGTTTCCATAGTTTATCCTGTGTCAAAAAACAATACTATTGATACACGATTACTATGTTAACTAATAAATATCAGAATCGAAGCCCTGTAAGCAGCATTTGAGCTCAGAGTGGTCGATGGTTTGAGACAGAGTGCAACTGTTCGTTATCACAACTATAATGATAACTCAAAGGAAATTGCTGTTTGATAACTATAGCTACGTATTTTTATATTACTCGATAGTGAATAGAAATATCTCGGAATCATAAATTTCTAACTATAGTTGAATAAAAATTTAAGTATCTTATCTTAAGCCGTTATGTAAAGAATGTTGATAGTGCTATCGATTTTTCGAATAGAAATATCCTAAAATTAACGGTAAATATTATAATATTTAGCTTTATGTTACAATACATGCGGCAGACTAGCATGCAATAAACCAAATACCATCGAGATTTAACAGAAAAACATGAGTCAAAGATGTTGCTCACTCATTGTGGTAAATTATCCTCAAATAAGTAAAAAATATTAATTGGCTAAAGTTGGCCAATTTCCAACTAGACATTCGTTTTGATTTGACCATAAATATTTTGTCTTACAATTTCTTTATGTTCATTTTTCCTTTATAATCAATACTATCCAATCTTTGTTTACTTATCTAATTTAGTGTAGATCCCAATTAGTGGTACGCGTACCCCCAGGGGTACACGAGGTTGCATCAAGGGGTACACGCAACAATCACATGTACAGTCACGAGCAATAAGATGTACACACTTTAAAACTTATGTCATATTACGTTATTGAATAACTTATGACATTTTCACACTGAGAATTGAATGTGACATAGTTCTAAAGTGTGTACATCTTATCGCTCGTGACCGTACATGATTTCACACATCTTTTCCAAAAAGAGTTTGGGGTCTTTTTAAAGGGTGCGTGGAAAATACTAATTGGAACCACTGATCCAATTGATCAAAATGTGAGTACTGGCTCAATTTAAAATCGAATAAAAAGATACAAATCATTATTAAATAATAATATTAAATATCTGAGAATAATATACCAATAGATAGCATAGCATGATGATTCCCATTCCACAAGCACTTAGCCCACCAACCAATATTCTTCACTTACTATTATCAACTGTGGAGACGGGCCCTGTAGTCCAGTAGAGTAGAGATTGCGTGGAAGAAGGAAAAGAAAAACAGTATTATACATCGGGTGTTTTGAATGGTTACAATTATTATCTAGATTTAGCGGTGCTAACTTTACTACGTGTCACGCTAACGTATAGTGAAAAGTAGCACAAACATATTGTGTGTAATAGCTTACAGTATTACTTACAATTAATGTGAAGGAGTGTATGAATTTACTAACAATTCAAAATATTCACTAGCAATAAATAAATATACATGATAATTTATTGTGTTCTAAACAGACTTTGAGGGGCTCAGAGGCGCAGTGGTTTAGCGCCTAGCCCTGCGATTGCGGAGGTTAAGCAACTTTCGCAAGGATCGGTCATGGGATGGGTGACCAAAATATATATTATCTCGAGTTCCTCCGTGCTTCGGAAGGCACGCTAAGCCGTTATATGTCGAGCATGTTACCTCATCTTCTTTCAAGCCAATAGACATAATTAATTATGTATAATAATTTATGTTCACAAAAGCGAAACTTGAAAACACAAAAAAGAACATTTACTTAAGTATGTAGGTACAATCGAGGTGAATGACTTAGATAAATTGTTAGTATCGTTCGTTTTCGAGAATTTGCAATGTAAATTAAATAACTAGTGCTTAGGTGTCTACAGACAGCCTGTGTGACAACGCCTGTGATAAGCAAGAAAAACATTTATTCAATTGAAACTAAATAAAAATAAAGGACATTTTCTTATCAAAAAATATTCTTTGCAATAATTTTATAATATGTACAGTCACAAGCAACGAAATCTACACGACATAGTAATATACTATATGCCACATTTTATCAGTCTATCTGTCAGTGTAAAATTATGTCATTACATTGATATAGTTCTTTACTATAGTGAGTATAAGTTCTATTCTATGAGACATTTCGTTGCTCGCGACTAGGGTAACCAGATGACAGGAATTTTCCTGACATAGCAGGAATTTGAGGAGTTCGTCAGGAAAACAGGGAAAACCTGTTGTCAGGGATTTTTTAAATCCCAACTACTTAATGAAAACACAAAATATCTCAATCATTTAGTACCATACGTCATCTAAATGAAGAATGTAGATGTAGGTGTACAAAATGTCAGGAAATAGTCAGGAAATCTCAATATCTGGTAACCCTACTCGCGACTTCTGTACAAAATGAAGAATAAAGTTTTAAGCCACTTGAAAACATTTTAATGTAAATATTAATACAAGTTGAATAGACAACTAACTAACAAATGAGATCATTGCAACCTCCGCTATGCAAGGTGCACCAAATATGGGACGCTGTACAAAGTCTTTTATCGGGTGTCCCAAAACTTGTGTTGTCGCTTGTACATGCGCTTACGCAGTCATGATAATATCTCTTATGCCCTTAAAGTGATCTATAATTAAATCACACTTCACGACGACAGCTTTTTGCCTTATTTTGCAATTTATAAGTAGGTTATTTGGCAAATCGAAACATAAAAATAGTTGATTAAAACCAAACTAAGCGTTAGGGTTGCCTCGACGCATTTAAATAGGGTCATTCGACATAAAAAAAATTGAGCATAAAACTTATTGTGTAGAATGTGTAGATATCAACTCAAATACATAGATAGCAGGATACAGGCTGCTTAACAAAAGTAATAATATACTTGTATGATTATTTGAAATAAAAAAAACATTGCACTAAAACAAATGAGGTTTTCAATAACAGGAGCATTTCTCAATAAAATAAAAGTAAGTAAATTTTTTCTTGGTATTTAATAAATTGTAATTACCTAAACTTTTTGACAGCCCTACACTAAGCTAAGTCACATTCTGCGACTAGGTGTGTGTGGTCTAACACGACTGGCCCATATAGTCAGAACGACCTACTGATTTTATATTAAGTACAATCGTAGCTTTAACGAGTAACTGCACTACCTAATAAGTAGAGATCGTCAGTTCGTTATCTAAATATTATAGTTGTACTGTAACATACAGGATGTCCCAAAACTTTGCCACATGGAGGAAAAGTACCTTAAATATTGAAGATATAAAATTTTACTTAACGAAGACTTCATTTTGTTTTTAAAAAGAAATGGAACTGCATTTAAAGATTTTTTTAAATCGCATACGATTCGATACAAATTGATACAATTCATACAATCCGTAATAATCAAAATTTAAATGTTAAATTTATGGTCTTTATTTTGTTCAAGGGGCCAGAATAGGAAAACATGGTTTGCGCGGGCCATATTTTTATATAGAAAACGTAAAGTTGTAGCCATAAAAAAACATACGGGAAGCTAAAGAGATTATCTAGTAGCTACAAGTATCAAATTGCCTACAAACCTCACAGATGATTGTAAAAATAATCAGAATGTCATCAAAAGCGCTTGTCGCGGGCCATATTTTTGGCGTAAATAATAGCGGAAACGTATTGAATTCTACATCAAAATACACTTTAACGTACTGTGCAGTTGCTCCAATAACTTTTTTTCAAGAAAGATAATTGTGCTAAAGATAATGATAAAAAACAACGAAAAAGTGCAGAAGTGAGGTTATTTTCCATGCTCTTTACACGTAAAGAAAAAACAGAGACAAATGATTTCGCATAACGGAGCCTTAAGATGCTGTGTCACTTGAGAAAAAATAGTCCTCATGAGTAACCCTTTCGATTGTATCGTAAAAATAAATAAATATTTTTGCCGTCGTTTTTGGTGGGTTCGATTTCTGGTTAAGGCAGGCGATTCTTCAAATATCTTTGAATGCAGTTCCAATTATTTTTTAAATCAAAATGAAGTCTTCTTTCAATAAAATTTAAAGATACTTTTCCTCCGTATGGCAAAGTTTTGGGACCTGTATCGGTCACTATGAAAGGCCAAAAATGAAGAATTACTTACACGCAAAATTATAGCATGTTTATGATATTATGTAACTAAATGACAACGATGGATATATTTCATAAAAATGTGAATAAAACCACAGAATAAATAATAGTAATAGCATTTAAAACTTTGCTTCATTATTTCCATTAAGAACTACTATAACATGAGCCTTTTCTTCGTGAATATTCTGGGCTGTTCTGCTCTCGGCTATCAAAACAACTCGAAAACAAGTGATAGTATTATTTGTGTTCAATACAAAATCATTTTCCCCTATCAGGATTCGAACCCGAGACCACTTGTGCTATTTTTATGCACAAGGGGATAGTGCTTCGCCTTCACCTCATCTGATGTTTAGTAAGGATAAGGCCGAAGGTGGAAGCACACTACACCCGGAATCCTCATCACTGGCTATCTTATCTTAACTGCCGGAACACAACATTTTTTTTATTGTTGTTATGGCGTAAGACTTAGATCAGATGGTGGTAGCTTGCCAGGCGGACTGGAAATAAGCCCTACCACCAAACAAACGGGTAATTGTATCCCCCCCCCCCTGGGAATCGAACCCGGGAACCCTGTGCCTTACACGGGTGGGCGAACCACTAGACCACAAAGGCGGTTAACTTTTGTCTAGACTAGAGGGCCTGTTTCCTTCCCTGGTTTTAAAAGAGATTTGGCCACTGATGTGATTTCAGACAATGACAGATATTCGTTTCAACTACACTTCTCATGTCAAAAGTTGAAAGTAGACCTCAAAACATAGAAGGCTTCTCGTTTGACAGTTCCTGTATTTCTTCAAAACACAGCCTTGAGACATATCATTTAGCGTTGGCGCCAGAGATGACAGTGAATAACTATGCCAACAAAATGGTGATGCAACCTACCGATGTCTATAAACGAAATACGTGCATGTTTCAATATAAAAATATTATGGATGACTCAGCGAACAAGCACTTTAGCTCACGTTTTTTTTACATAACTAACGTATTATCTCAAAACTATGAATCACAACCTAACATTAAGTCATTAAAAAATACTCTTAATGAACTGATCGCTTTATTTGTACAGACTAATTAGCTTGAATCTAGCGTTTTACTTTGAGATTTACAAGTTACTGCAAATGAGGTTTTATGTGAAGGTATTAAACTCCATGTAGCAACATGTCCAACTCACCCTGTAACGGTAGTCGAACCAATAATGCACGCGCTAAAAAGTACAATGTTGTCAACATAACCTGCTTCATCAATCATGGTGGTTGTGAAAAAGTCGGTCAAGACACATGTTAATAAACAACAATAATTGTTAATTATTAACAGTTGAGTGCACCTTAAACGGCGCTTATAGTCCCACCTGTTACGCAATTACAGTAACGAGCGCCACATTAACACTACATACATGGTCATTTTTGACGCAAAGTGTGCGCTTGCGCATTCGCTCTTAATACCAGTCTTTATGGCATCTAAAAATGTCCGATGACTCATTCATTAAAGTTGTTACGGTTTGTAACATAAAATAATTTAATTTACTAACACATTTCTACTTCTAAGCAAGATACGTTATTTACTAAACCACTTTAATACTATCTTAAAAACACTAGTCACTATACAGTGGCAGTCACATAATTAAAGACACCAGTCTATTTTCATACAAACGAGGTAACTTTGAAGCCTTGGTTCTTCGCCAAGGATTGACTAAGCTGTGATCTGATGATGGCTATCCAGGGAGTAAATGGAGGAGATTCAGATCGCACATAAGGATAAAAACCGCGAATTTAGAAACTGAAAACTCTGATCCTCTCTTAGAATGCTGATCAGATCAGTTCTGAATCTCCTCTATTCACTCCCTGGATAGCCATCATCAGATCACAGCTAGGTTAATCCTTGACGGAGAACCAATTAAGGCTTCAAAGTTACCTCGTTTGTATGAAAATCGACTGGTGTTTATGATTATGTGATCGCCGCTGTAGTATTTCATAATAGGCATTTTTTTTTATTCAACTTCTGCCGGCACAGCCTATCTCTAATCCTTAGTCACTAGGGTTGTAACAGCCAGTGTGCCAATGCTTACCGCTCCAGAGCCCTTGGGCTTCGATGCTGCTACGTAGGCGAGGTACTGGATGACTTTCTTGGTGTTCTCCGTCTTCCCTGCGCCTGATTCACCTGTGCACAGTATCGACTGGTCTTCCCGATCTGTAACATTAGAAACTATTGTTAATAACAACGTTCCAATCCAAAAAAAGCCGAGCTTATACTACGGATAGTAATGGTTTTATACCAAGATGAGACAAATTCAAGCAGAAAAGAAGAATCTTTTGAAATAAACAGTAAAACCCAACAAAACTAATGCTATTTCCTATAGTCTTATGATATCTTTCCCAAGATTTACTAATTCCGATGGAGCAATTTGTATTGATATTTGATCTGTATCCTTTTTTGGCAATATATTGGCCAATTTGTCATTTTACTTTTTCCACGATACTTATTATTTTGCCATATATATCTCTCAAGACCTCTGTCTATAAGTCTAAGTTAAAATGATTACTTTCCAACCTTTTGGAGTTTTTCATCGTCTTTACATTTTAAGGTCCTGTCTTTTTAAAACCAACACAATGTAACATGACGTGTCAATTCCCATCAGCAGTAATTAGTGGGTGCATTTCCGCAGACCGTCCCTCCCTTGTTTACTACAGTGTCGCAGTTAGTACGCGACGTGGGTGTTTCCTGCACATCAACAAAGCATCTTTATGCATGCATGCGTTCCCATTTGTGCATAGACTGTAAGTCGAAGCAGTAAGGGTCATTTGAGATCGTAGGTGTAAAGCTGGAGACGTGTCGCCGGGTATGTTGGTACGCTAGTTCATTAGTGGGCTCATATTTCAAATGGCTATAAAGTAGTTACGAGTTGTCTTGGAAAAACCTATACAAACTCTTGAAACCGACTCTTCTTCATAGCAAAAAGGAAATGATTGTGGGTTGATATAAATAAATAAGTGTGATATTAATTAGATGGATGGTAAAGCAAATAATTTGTTGATCCATGATAAGAATACATCGGATTGAAAAATAAATGACACGATTTTAAGATTTGCTACCATTTACCATGATTGAAAACGTGCTTCGAAGCAACAAGTGGATCTTTTTAGTAGAAAACTAGACACGTCCGGCATCACAGAGTCCTTAGATAAGAGACTGGTTTTGAGGCGAGCCATTTGTCTAATTGTTCACTAATGGCGTACGACGCGATACGGGAATGAGTTATGGTCGACTCGAACGGTGGTACTTTGTTGTGAGTCAAACGTAGACAATTAATAAAAAAAAAGTTTTACTTACACATTTAGTACTATTAAATATTCTGTGGTTATACAATGAAATTGAAGTGAAAATCGACTTCATTCATTGAATATATCTACATTAACACTGCTCAAGAACTCATTGCTTTTTTACAACAAATTGAACTCACATTCAATTCATTAAAAGTACTATCTAGTATATCCAAGCTTACAAATAATATAGCTAAGCAAAGGGTAGAGTAGCGGCTAAGTTAACGCAACAATGTAATAAAGATAGCGATCGCAATATAAATCGTCTGGAACAAGCCGCCATTTGACAATAGTTTAGCGCAATTTCAACACCATCGCACGGCGATCTTGCTAACGCCACGAGCACGAGCCAAGATGGCTAAGGTCGCCTGGCTAGGAGACTAACAAGTGTAAGAAATAACAGTGTTAAAGTTTCTCCGTATACTTCGGGTGCCTTATTAAATTAAAAGTTTCCTCGATGTTGCAGTAGAGAAGGCGATACTGCAGTTCATAGACGACAACGACAATTTGACATTAAGCAACAATACATTTTATTTGCCACTTTGTATTATTTTGCAGTTATTGAAAGGATTTTCACTCTTCAAAGACTAGGTAAACATTGCACCAGAATACAATGCATCAAAATCTCAACCTGGAGTGCCCATTTTTTAAGTTGTTTAATTGGGTGGTTGAACTTTAGCTGGTCTAGCGTAGTTAATGGGCTAATTAGGGAACATGGTTCACGAAACTGATAGAGAACCACAGGCAATTAAAACACGGAAATCGGGTAGCGGTTTAGACATATATATACGATGAGATAAAGCGAAGAAGATTATTATTTATATTCCATTCCATCGAACTGCTATGGCAAATAATTTTAATGCAGTGTAATTCTTTAGAAATTTGTTAGAAGTCGGGAAGATTAACAGTGAAGATATTTTTGTTTAAGACATTAGGCTGATAAACAAACCCTTATATCCCTTATCACATCAATTTATTTGTGGTAGACGCAGTACCACAGAATATACATCATGTATCAAAAAACCCAGTCAGATCCTGAAACCGGTGATAATGTTGCTGAAACTGAACAAAATTCTCCATGGAACATAGGTCGCAAAAAGAGAAAAAATATTTCATACTCCTATACAAAATGTATTGGTCAGCTGACCTACTTACTATGGAAAGGCGAAAAAAAAATTCGTTGTTCGACCTATGTTCCTTGCAGAATGCTGTTCACCCGTCAGGCAGAAGAATCCTTTATTGCCATCTGCCCCCTTCGCGCTTTGTAGTTGGCACATTAGTGCCAAGACCTATTAAGGTGGCGTTTCACCGGGGTGGTAAATAAATGCCACCTATTAGTGCCACCCGATGGCAAGCTCGAAGGTGGCAAATGAAAATAAATAAGTGCCATTAACCACCGGGGAAGCAAACGCCACCTACAGTGCGAGGCATGTATCTTAAAATTTTTTCGACGGAGTAGGGATAAGTTCGCGCATGTGCTCTTGTGAGTGACCAATAGCACGCGCCTCTCTTGCCGCCCGCGCCTCTCACCGCAACGCATGCCCTAAATACGCGTTCCGCGCAATCCCCACCCGATTTCAAGATATATGCCTCGTACTGTATTAATTAGTGCCAACCACCACCCCGGTGGCAAAGCTCAAAGGGCAGATGGGAATAAAAGGTGAAGAATTAGTAAATTACCTTGCAACATAGAACGGTATGCTGTGTCTGTGATGGCGAAGACGTGTGGTGGGACCTCATGCCTCTTGATGCCTTTATACCTCTCCATGATCTTTTCCGTGTAGATCGGCAGCTTCTTGTAAGGGTTCACCACCACGCAGAAAAGCCCGGAGTATGTCTGTAGCAAACGAAAAGATTCTGGTTAACATTTATATAGTTTCATATGAAATGACGTGGATTATGGTGAGATGCCATGCAGGGTTTTCTTAAATACAATGGACAGTATTATAACGCCTAACAAAACGTTTTTCTGTGAAGACACACTAGCTGACTAACATAATGCCAACTACCATATTTGGGTAAGCTTGATGTAACTTGTCCTATTAAAGCCCTCGGTGTAAATCAGGATAATAATGTAGAGATTTAACTAACGTTAACATCAGTAATGTAATTTGCATACTGCTGAGACACAGGGTTTTTTATGGATGAATAAGGAAAAACTTAAAACCATAAGTATTGGTTTTAATATTGAAACGATATAACTTGGTCTTAATAAAATGGATTCCAACATATTTATTTTTGGTCCTATTACTTAAACAATCCTTAGATGTATTTTATAAGTTAGCGATTATATCTATATTTAGTAGTTTTTATGGTACAGTACAAACATAGGATGTTAGACTCTACAAATACTATATGTGTCAGTGTTGCAATTTAATAATGTTTTGTGTCTTCTGAGCTGCTCGGAAATCTAAATCTTTCTCCCTCAGTTATACTCGTATTAACTAACTATGTATATACCTTTTGTTGTTATAACAAAGCAAGTGTTCTGGTATGCCATATGCAATTGTAATAGAATGCATTATCGGAACCACAACATATCTTCATGCGCCGCTTGATGTTTAAATTTCTTTGTTTCATCGAGATAACACTTCGTCGACCATTTGGTAAATAAACACCCGTAAGTTAGAATATACAAAACATTTTGTAGAACATTTAACGTATATTATCAACCTTACTGCAAGGAGCTACAGTATAAATTGTTGAGAGGTTTCTGGTAATTAGAATTTCGTCACATTCAATGATAGCTGATTGTTTGGACAAGAATCACTTGATGGAAATTCGATACGGGTAATATTTATCCGACCATTATAGGTCGTTAGAATGTCAACCGAAACATTATATGTATGCTACTTACTGGGTTGATCATTGATCAATACATAAATGGTTTAAACTTTAAATAATTATTAGATGCAAATCGAAAATAATCAACAACTATGAAGTGGGCAAGTACCCAATGCGTTTTCCAATGAGGATTTTCCTCCCGCGGGATGCCTACGTTCTAGTGTACTGTTGATGAATTCGAAAATGTTGGGTTGAGAAAGAATTATCATTAAATAATAAAGCAGTTATTATTATTATTCAATGAGGTCAATACTCCGAGAAAATTAAAAAGAACAAAGCCGTTTCCGTGTCCGGTCAGCAGAGTCGTTGTCGGCGCGAATTGCAAGTGAATCATCAACAATCGCGAGCATCCGCGCTGCGCCCGCGCAACCCGCAATTACAAGATTTATTATTACTTAGTAACACGTATAATGAGGTGCTAGATTCGGAAATAATGCAAAGAATAAATGCAGCAAAAGAAATTTGATATTTTGAAAAATGCGTTACTAAGAATTTCTGTAAATTTAAGATTTTTTCATAACACAGAGACTCTCATCTCATATCTTCTATGATGTTAAAGATGCTTCTGTTACTTGTCATTATTTTGAATTATGATCATAACCCACTATCAGCAATAAAAATATTTCCTTTAAGAAAAGTATCTTACATAACGGAGTATCGTTCATAACGGAGTGCTGGTACCAACACTGATGTATGGAAGTGAATCTTGGGTATGGCAGAAGAAGAATGAAAGCAGAATAAATGCGGTAGAGATGCGATCGTTGAGGAAAATATGTGGAGTCAAATTGAGTGATAGAGTGAGCAATGATGTGATTCGTAAAAGGTGTGGTCTGAAAGATGATATAGTGACAAGAATTGAGAAAGGAATGCTCCGGTGGTTTGGTCACTTAGAGAGGATGAATGAAAGGCGAATCACGAAAGAGATATATTGTGCGAATGTGGAAGGAACGATTGCGCAAGGGCATCCCAGAAAAACCTACGCGGACCAGATAGAGGTTATTATAAAAAAGGCTGGTGTACGCAGTGACAAAAACCGCAGGGCATGTATGAAAAGATTGATGGATGTGAATGAAGCGAAAGAAGTGTGCAAGGATCGTAGCAGGTGGCGATCCATAGTCTCTGCCTACCCCCATGGGAAACAGGCGTGAGTGTATGTATGTATGTATGTATGTATGTATCTTACATAAAAGTGACTCCTTTTTTCTTTAGCAGAAATTACCACTTAATTCGTTGTAACTGCCGATACTTATTTTTTTCACTTAACACGTGTGGCATTAGTAATCTGAGTGTTTAAACATTTGTGCATAAAAGTGAGTAAAAAAAACATTAGCGTACATGGTTGTTAAATAAATCAAGAAAATGTTAGTATGGAAAATGCGAAACCTTTAAAATTCTCCAAACAAATGGCCAACCCCTAATATGCTCCAAACTCTTTTGATAACCGAATATTCAAGAAAAAACATGGAAAATCTATAAAATTCTGACTGCGAACGACGTCACAAGGTCACGTGTGTGACTTTGCCATCTGCACTGCAATGACAGAGAACACTAAAATGGTAAAGAGCACAATCCAGGTCAAGTCAAGTGCGATCGATCACAAAGCGAGCAAACAAGCAATTAGAGGAGAATTATCGCTTTCGACTAATTGCTCGTGTCGTACGTAAGTTATGCGGTGACCTGACACTCATTACTCGGCCCAACAAGGCAAGACTAGGCGCAGCCGAGGGCGTTACTCGTAGTGAGACTTTATTTTAGTTAAACGAGCATACAGTACAATTAGTCCATGGACGTTTCTCCTGAAGCGATGCTGCGATGACCTCTATGGCCTGAGCCCCTAGCTTGGCCAAACCAAGCCAATCAAGATTACTAATAAGAATTACTGACTCCCTAGCCAAAGAAGCCCGCCGGTAACGATCAATTGCAGTAGTCAATTTTTTCGTCTATCCCATTTGCCAATCATCCCAAGTTTTGACGTTTTAAAGTTCGATTGTTAACGAAACCTTAAGTCAATCCCATACTTGTTTCGAAAGCGAAGCAATAACGAAGATTTGTAAAAGTTACTTTGGATAGGGGGTCAGCAATTCTAGTAATCTTGGAGTAAAACAGCGAGTTTCCTAAACAATCCCAAAACATGAGCTGCCGTGTCTTGTCTAGCCTGTACTTTAGGACATTGGTTATTACATATTTAATCCGTGACATGGGAAGATCTTTACATTTTTGTGGCGACATGATGCATACAAGTTTTCAAATAGCTCTTAGATTTACATCCAAGGTAATCTATACAACCCAACCCAACGTACACTGGTACTAATTACTTTATCCATAATACGATATTACAAATTTATCATTATCGACCATATTTTTTCTCATGTCCATACTGTGGGGACCCCATCCACTGTCGCTGTCGGGGCACAGGCACAGACCTTATAGTCCATAGGCACAGATCACCCGGATCACGGGTGATCTGTGCCCATAGGGGTTGTATGGCAACCCCGAATCCCGTGTATACGGGACTATCACAGTATTTGACCATCGCATGCCGTATTGCTTACGCGTCTCGTATTTGTCTTCATTACGATATAAATACTTCGAATAAAGACGTTGATTAACTTTTTTAGACGTTTCCTATGGTCCCTGAAGTAATGGCAATCCTACAGTTATAGCTGATGAATAAGGAGGTTGGGCCGTAACTACGCGGGGGCGGCACCCAAAGCGGATTGGTGGTTGAGGGAGTATTTATCTTCTTCTACTATATTATGTAAACATTGCACAAACAGTAATTTATCCCAAGTTTACTGTTGCACATACAAGCTCGGCAACATCAAAGGTTCACATTGAGGTAACCGATATCTTATCGAGGGGGCAGACGAATCAATTTGCGATATGACCCGATATTAAAATTAAATATACATTTTAATTATGTTGACATCAGAACCTAATAAATAATCGCGTGTTTATCTCATCCTAAGTACATAGACTTAGAAGTGAGTGTACCATCAGAATTTTATGTAAAAGAGATAATTAGACGTAAATGCATTCGTTTACCCTTGTTTAATTTTGAAGAGTTTAGTTTGGGGGAAGTATATGCCCAGCATTGGGCGTCACCGTCTTCTGCGTATCATATTCATAAAGCAAGATCGCCAATTACCACCGTCTCACCTTCCTCGAAAGAACAAAAATAATGAAAATAACAACAGATGGTTTCATTCCCCTCATATCCAGAAATACGCGTTTTACTTCACTAGTGGACAGTCAATAGAACAGACTATATGTATAAACTATTTAAATTTTAAAATATTCTTTCAGCAGTTGTATATTGTAATTAGGGTTGCCATCCGTACTCTAAAATAAAGTATTATCTTATCATCTATTACATACAGGTGTACTCTATAATTTACGACAGCAATAGAGTACGCTCAAGTACTCTTTATTGGCTTGTTACTGGTTGTGAGTACCTTTGAAATATAAAATATTGTACTCTTTTTTATGCTGTGTAGGTACTTACTTTATTTTTGTTTTACCTAAATGAAAAAATACCTATTTTATTTGTCTGGAAAAAAGGTGGCATGGCAACCCCAATTGTAATAATGAAGCAATAATATGTATGTTTGATATATTAGGAGCTCTAGAACAGAAAACTTATTTTGAATTGATAAAATAACTCAAAATATCACGTTTATTTTGTAAGCATCGTTTTCCGTTTTCCTGGTTTATTTATGCTGAAAATACATTGAATTTAGTTTGAAAACAAGGTTATTTTTACCTGTTAGATAGAGGCATATTTTGCAACATTATAATCATATATGAATTGCAAAGTTTACTTCTTAGCTAATTTATTATATAGGGTTATTTTTTAATCAACATTCAGTCGATGAAACTGAACAACTTTTTCTAAGAAACAAAAGAAAATATCCATATCCATCCATACAAATCAAGTGATCACGTCACATGACCAAAATTTTGTGGCGTATTTCGACACATGTTTCTTGGACAAAGTCAAGTTTCATGGACACAATATATTTTTGAAGTTTTTGTTATCAACCTAAACCGAATAATTTATTAGAAAAAACAGGCTCCACATATAAGCTCCACAATCATTTCCCATTACACAAGTACGTAGGGAACCGGAAATCTACGATAACCCCAAATTACCAACCAATTGGTTCTTCATACAAAACAATTACGCAGTTAGAAGTTCTTCGCGGACAAGATAACTTATCGTGGATTGCAACCGGCTCTGTGACAGCGGTCGTGACGTGACTAAACTTTCGGAATTATAGGCAGCTTATTGAATGTAGTAGGCTCATTTTAGAGTTAGGTACAAGTACAATAGGTATTATGAATGAGTACGCTAGATTTACTACTGTAGGGAAAGGTGTTGATCGAATCAAACCTAGTCATCAATTTGTAAGATGCTGATGAAACACTAGTGACTGGTTATATTTGCACTTAGTCATTTTCCACCTATGGATATGTATTCGAAATTGTCATGTAAAGTCTGTCCATCCTTACTTGTCTTATATGGTAAACAATCTTCACCCAACTCTTTATTAAAATAATCATTTATAAAATACAACAAGTGGTTTTCCACACATAGATTCCGAAATAAATAGTTAATAAATTAACAGCAATTTCACAAAGTTACTAACATATTTTTAAATAACGATTTAAATTTAAAAGACGTATGACAACTGTCAAAAACTGTTTACTAAATAAGACAAGTAAGGATGGACAGACTTTAAGTAGTAATAGAACTCATTCATTATCTATCCAGAGATCCATCACACCAGTACACGTAGCCAGACTTGAAATGAAATAAGCTTATCATTTATTTAACAAATATGGACACTACGACACCTGTTACTACTTACCAATCATGTTAACCCCTCAAATATGTTTTATTAATTAGTATCCTTAGTATCTAATTTCCCAAAAGACAATAAAACGAAGGGAAAAGAGGTACTCAAACATGTAAATTCATAATCACGGCAAAATAATTGCTAGGAGGTTCTCAGGGACTTATTCATTAGACAAGTTTCAAATTCATATAGGCACGTAATCGACCACATGTGAAAGGTACAAATCTCCGACCGACATAGTTTACACGAGATGTCTCCCTATTTGGTCGTGGTTCGCCATGCTGGAGACTATTATGGCAGTTGGCTAACACTTGCTAGCTTTGGTGGTATTGCCAAATTTAGCAACTATGTTGACAACTGCTATTTGCAAAGTTGTTGATTGCGTTTCATGTTTGAAATGAAAAGGAGGTATATGTAAAAATATATCAAAAACATTAGTACTACTATAAAAGCAATAAAATATGTAAACTGGATCGCTATTGTGCATTTTAAGTACAATTTCAGTTGCCGTGTTCAGCAATTCAGTAATTTAAATGTAAAAAGAACAACGGCGAAATAATTGTTGAGTTAATTATTAGGCGTATTAAAATGTCATTATTACGAATTTACGTATTATAAATTCGTAAGTTTTTTCAGATTACAGTCAGGGAAAAAAATCAAACTAAAAAGAAACTCGAATGTCTATTTTTATTAGGAACACAGGCCATACAACAAGCTTAGATTATTTATAAATAATTGATTTATAATTAAATAATTAATAAATATTTTTTTTAGGACTTGGACTGCTTCTGAACTCTGCTTGCCTAAGAATTTCGATATTCTGCTATTTCACTGTGGACTTAGGACTACGATAAAAACTTCAAACTGGAATATCTTTATTTCTAGACTTGTGACAATCGTATATGTACTTAACGTCAATCTATTAAGGAATTTAAGCACTATACTACAACAGATTTTGCATACTAATACGCATACAGAATATGTCAACAAAAATTTGTATGGAGGTTTGCAAGGTTTGTTTTTGTGCAAATAACAGATAAGAATTTACCTACTTAAAAGACAGCTGTCATTGTAAATGAATCAGAGAACCCTATAATAGTAGGTATCAGTTGTATCTACGAAGAATAGTAGAAATATTTACATCTGTTAGTGTTATCACAGGTGTTATGTATTTCCACATCAACTAGTCTAGTAGATTAAATTATTTCTCTCCTGCCACGATTATGTGAAGTCAACATAATCGTAACGTGTCGATAATCGAACGTGAGCCTACAAAGGTTTGGCCAACGTCACACCTGGTGACTCACGCCATCAGCATTCACGACCAGCAACCGGCACTTTATGGTTCTAAATGTTCATACATTTTTAAACACTTACATGTAACAAGAAATATCTTCAGACATACGTTAAAAGATATTCCTACCCAATGGAAACAAAGATTGGTCAAAGCGGAATGCACTATGAGAAAATTCTCTCATGAATTCAGTGTCTGGATAAGATTAAGTATAAAATAATGCATTTCAAAAACAATCTCGGTTTATTGAAGATAAGACGTAGTTGATTATCGTTTCAATGCGATAATAAAATTGATATATTTTAAGTGAACAAAAAAGGGGATATCTGCAAGTTACAATCAAAAGATTGAGGTCGCTAAAACAGATTTTATAGTATTCCAATTTGTTAAACCATTACTTTGGTTTATAAATGGTCGGAAAAGTACTCCGGACTCTAACTGAAACGGTTTCAAAACACAATGAATAGACAGACAATAACGTCCCAAACACGACATGTTTAGATGGATGACTCTTTAATGTTCAATGGGCAAGTGAGTGGCGTAATATGGTCAAGAATGCATTACCAAACCTCTACACTAATTTGATTTTGTTGCTCAGTTAAGAACTATCTATTAATCTTTGTGAAGTGCCATCAACATGTTTTGGTTTGGACAATATAACATTGTATTATCTCTTTATTTTACGGGCTATTCATTATTTATTTTGTCACTAACCCCTACCAAAGAAAATATCTCGACTAGAAGAACAGAATTAGTAGGTAGGTACTCAAAAAGTCAATAATCTTGAAATACATCTTACATGCTGAGTAAAGTCAACTTTAGAGATAAATTTACTAATGTAACGATTTGCTTGTGGAAAAATCATCATTTAACCATATTAGAAGATTTTTACACTCTACTCAGAAACTTACGGTGAGCAATTTTCCATTGAATATTTGAAACATGGCAAGAGCATGTTTTATGTACATAACTATGTGTTGCCATGCTGAGTCACCGCAGGCATCTGTGCAAACGAGGCAAGGCCATACGAGGTCGTTTTTTTACTCCGCCTTGCATCTAAAATTCTAAGTTGTTGTCAAGTTTAATTATTAGATATTTACCACATCAGCTAGAAGGCAGTGTGAAGATAATAATGTCACCCAATAAATAAATAAAATTATATTTTAGACTCTTTCCAAAAAGATAACGCGAATACTACACAAAAAAAGAAACGAGAGTCAATACGATCACATTATTAGTAAATAAAAGTCAATGTCTAAATTCATAAAAAAATGTTTGGCAACTTAAATGGTAATTATAATAGTCGATAATTAAAGAAAACAGCAAAACAACAACTACTAAATAATCACCAGTTTTAATTATGACTGTTCAAGTAAATTAGTAACACAGCTTTGCTGCTGTAAATCGTAAAGAGAGAGGAAGATTTCGCTGATAGCCTTATTTGGTGTAAGTACGCACGAGGTACCTGTTTCAGTTTTATCCGAGCTTACGTAAACTGAAATGTCACTGGGCGAAGGCGAACAACCAGTTAGTGTAGGCATTCAAGAAGACAACGCTCCCGACGAAGTGAAACTGCATGTAGACCAAAGCTACTCTGATGTAAAAAGGAAAGTCTAATTTTATTTTAATATCAACTCAAGTCGTGGGAATGTCGATAACTATGTAGAAGATAATATTATAACATCTCTACTCAGTGAGTTCATGACCAATACCATAAAAATAACGAAACAAGCTATAGTTGAACGTGGTAATCCTTATCTATCGCCCACCTCACCTCGCACGTTTGTAAGCAGTTTGAGAAGTTAAAAACAGTTTTAAAGTTTTGTAATAAGGTTTGGAATTCCTTAAGACAAGTTGAAGTGTGTGACATGAGTCACGAGCAACAGTTGCGTTTATGGCAAGAGAAACGTTTACAGAATACAGTTCAGTCAGTGAGGTCGCCCTATTTGGGTATTTACTGTTTTGATAACATCGAAATGTGAAGTAGAGCTCAGCGAGGCTACTATTGCCATATTTAGTGTGTTAATTAAAATATATCATGATGAAAATACAGTGTTTATAAACTAATAAAGTAAGCATAAACGGAACACTCATAATGAGTAAGAACCACAGATTTATTATTGACTAGCGGCCACCTTTTTTGCTATCCCTAGGGAACAATACTTTTTTTCGGGATGAAAGCTATGTCCTTTTCGGGGGTACGTATCAGAATGTCTAAAGTTAAAATGTCTAAAGTTAAAATGGCAAAGTTCAAAATGTCAAAAATCAAAATGCAAATGGTTTAAAATGTCAAAAATCATTATGTATAAATTCATAATAGCAAAATTCAAAATGTCAAACGGTTCAAACATCAAACTAGTTAAAATATCAATGGTCCATAAGTCAAAGGTTTACAATGATTTGAAAACAACAATTCGCCTTTTTTTTTCATTTATCGCCTTGCAAAATTTTGTAAGCAATTCTTTGTAGTTTCTAGTAATTGCGTTACAATTTTTAAATTGTAACATGGAGGAGGGTATACTTACGTTTTCGATTTACCTAAGATGTAACATTATTACACTATTGTCTAAAAAAAAAAAATTTTTACTATTATAATATACTTAATGTGATTATTTAGGTACTTAGATGTAAAGCTTTTATATTATGATGTAAATATAAATGATGATTTTCTTACCTCTTTATCATATTTATTTTCTATTATTTTAAAGGCATGATTTTATCAATTACCTAATAAATGCGTTTTCAGTGACCTAGTTAATAATATTTGTTCCTGAAATAGTAGATCTCTCACTTAAATCGAATCACCAAATAATGTTAAAACGATTACCTAAATATTAATTAAAAATTACTTGTAATTAATATCAATTTATCAAAATAATGAAAGTGTCACTGAAAATTAAATCACCAAACAATATCAAAATGGTTTTAAAAACTCCGTTATAAAAACTCCGCCCCTATTAGGAATTTTTCTATTAATTAGGTAACAGATCTATAATTTCGATAATTGAACGAATTAATCGATGCTAATAGTTAGATGATTAGATTTATAGTGACAGGTTTATTAACAGGAACAAGGTAGGTGTATTATTCCTGCTCGTAACTTACTTTTTAGAGCATAGATCTTAGGTATATTCAGGTTTTAGAAAAAAGTGATCAAACTATAATTTAAGATACATATTTACATTAATCCGATGATTTATACTTTAGAGACAGTTTTGGTAAATATGATAACTAATATATTTCTAAGAGATAGATATTATTATTAGGGTATTGCAGATTAGTGACACATCTAAACTTAGGTGACAGAAAATTTTGTTCCCTTTTATTTTCACTTTTGCTATAGTATGTTACCTGTGCGAATCAAGTTCGCATACGTACACACTATGGCAAACTATTTTCAGCACAGCATAATATTTTTTTTGCTGCAGGTTCGCGAACCTAAGTGAGTACCCATCTTAACGTGCGCCTATTGTCCTCCAGTTTTTTGTGTGCATTTCTTTGATTCATTGCAATATATCAATTGGATGCACTCGCCGAGATCACCAGTCAAGACTAAGCCACCACGAGACGCGGAGCGCACGCCGCTCGACGAATGCACCGCGCCCGTGTTGTGCACGCGCTGACGTTGTCGTAATCAAGTTGTTATTATTTCTTAACTTATTCAAATCACACTTTCTCAACTTCAATTTGGGTAGACTACTACACTTATCACCAAACATTAAAGCAGGAGAATAAGCGATCCCCTCCATGAAAAAAGACTCCGGCAAACAGTGAGCTTTCCATACAAACGTAATACATAATTATCTGTGGTAGGTAATACCAAAATGATTTGCGATTGGAACATATTTAATCCTCACCACTGAGGTACTGGCTTACCTCTTACTGCCGGAACACAACAACGTCAAGAAAATCCAAAATCAAACCAAACACTAACTAATTATCAAACTAGCTTCTTGGCATGGAGTTATCTTCTGACCTTAACTTCGGCACCTCCATCGAATCCAAAGTTCAAACTGCAGCTAAGAAGCTGAGCATCCTAAATAAAGTCAAGCGGTACTTTAAGCCTGGGCAGCTTTTAACCCTTTATAAAGCTCAAGTCCGATCCTGCATGGAGTACTGTTGCCACCTTTGGGACGGCTCAGCGAAATATCAACTTGCTGCACTGGACTCGGTGGAACGCAGAGCCAAGAGATTAATAGGCGATGAAAAACTGGTAGCAGCTAAGCTTCACAGTTTGGCTCACCGCCGAAAAGTTGCTTGCCTATCGGTCTTTTATAGATTGTACTTCGGTGAGTGTGCTCAAGAGCTGCATGAGCTCATTCCACCTTCTCCTTTCTACTATCGGACATCCAGACGCACTGCGGGCTATCACCCGTTCTTGGTTGATATACCTTTTCTGCGTACCAAGCGCTACTCCACATCGTTTATAATGCGCACAGCTATGGAATGGAATTCCCTGCCGGCGTCTGTGTTTCCGAGCGCATACAACCTGACTCTATTCAAGGCCAGAGTGAATAAGCACTTTCTGGGCAAGCTCGCTCCATCGTAGGCCCTGTCTTTGCTTTTGGGCTAGACTGGGGTCAAGAGCAAACCCATTTAAGATAAAAAAAAAAAAAAAAAAAAACTACTTTTAATAAAACCGCAAGAAAACCACGCTAGTATTCGTTACTCCGGCGAACCGTGAGCTTCCCATACAAAGTATTAACATAACACCAAAATGATTCGCAATTTAACCATAATTAACTTTTTTTGTGATGTTATTAATTGGATAAAGAAAAACATTATTTATCTAGTAATATTTAACTAAATAAAAAATCCAAAATACCAAACCAAACAAAAATTATTGCGATTTACAGTTTTGTATGAAAAAATGTAATTGGAATTTATTATGAATTGGTAATTTGAATATTAGACATTTTAAGTTTTGATCATTTGAACTTAGACATTTTAATTTAGGACTATCTGACCGTTTGACATTTTCGTTTTTGACATTTTGAACGTTTTACATTTTAATCGTTAGACATTAAAATTTTTGACATTTTGAACTTTGCCATTTTAAGTTTAGACATTTTAACTTTAGACATTCTGATACGTACCCCCTTTTCGGTCCTCTGACAACGTGTATTTAAAATTTCATGATAAGTTAAGACGTGAAGGCGTAACAAACAAACAGACTTTCGCAGTTATAATATTAGTAAGGATAAGCGATTTCAGCGTATGATTTTTTTTATCTAACTTGAAAACAAAGAAAATAATATGATACATCATCATTCACATCATCATGTCAGTTCCCTTCTTTCCGATATTATTAAAAAATACAACTGTGTGAATTGATAAAACCAACAAGTCATCACAAATAGATTGGATGTTTGAAACCGCCCACCTTTCGCCGCAATTGGCAAAGCAAACATTCAAGATGATTTATTTTTTAACTGTTGCTGTAGTAGATTACAAATAAGTATAAGCTGCAGGATATTCGTAACAACTGTTCATTAATCACTGTCTTTCGAACACAATGCGCATTATTGCGCATATTTTTGATGCGTTTAGGACATATTCTAACTTATATGTTAGGGACTAGCGGCTGTACATAATTATCTTCAGTAAGAGATATTTCTACTGTAAGTCGGTTATTAGAACAACGATTTAATTTCCTGTCATTCAAATATCAAGGCAATTAAAACAGTAGGCGTATCTTTCTCTGGTGTGGCGACAGATTATTTTTAACAATGAATTTCTCTGTTATCAGTGCGTTTCATCAGTGTTTCCGTGGGTCAGTCAACTTCGCTCACAGGATATATAATCGCCTGCGCATCGTCGCCATCCGCCGCGATAGACTGTGCAGTCTTCTGATACCTTTTGTTTTGTTCATAAAACATTATGCTATCTCTGTATTTTCTTCCTAAGGATGTCAACATCTTAATAAATTCAAGGATTGACATTTTGTTATTTTGAGTTAAAAATATAAAGTTTTTTTTAGTTAAACCACCGAATCTGCCTACAGTTCTAAAAACACCAATAAACTTCAAGGCTCCTGTTTATTTGCTTGTCCTAAACGTTATAGCTACAACGGATCTGTCGTAAGACCAGTAATAATATTAGATTAGATTGCTGATGTAATCCGAATACCTAATTGTAAACAAACGAATCGACTATGGCACGCAAGATTGCACATAACTACAATTTCCCCTATCATTTTTCTCTAGTTAATATGTACTAAACAATTTTTCTTCTATAAATAACGTTAAATTCTCTTTTCAAAAACTTTTGCCTCAATGTTAATAAATCTTAAATTCTGCTTAAATAAATGTAACTCTGTGTATCACGTATATACTTTTAATACTATACTCGCTGTATCAGAGAGCGGCAAAGTCAGAACGATTGTATCAAATAGCGACGTCTGGCTTTGTTGCTCACCTGGAATGATAAAACTGTACCAGGTATGATAAAATTTATCCCAATTGTAAAACAAATAAAATTGCTAAAAAAAAAAAAAAAAAAAATTGTAAACACATGCCTGCGGTGACGTCAGACCAGCAAAACAAATTCGATTACAATTGAATGAAGGTGTAATCACAGTGCAATACCAATTAACAAATAATTGACAAAATAGAAACAAAAAGACTAACTAAGTAACAAAAGAGCATTAAACTGTATAAATGAAAAACAAAAGAACAACTATTATATGAATTTTCGATAAATTGTGTAGTAATAGTTGTAATTGTAAAGATATACATAGTAGATATAACCTTCCTCAAATTGAATGAACCCAAAAGTCCGGGTTCGGACGTTGCACCTGACGTGGGGGGAGAGGGGTGGTGGGGTGTAGACACCTGTCGGGACAACCTTGCTATGAATCCGAGGGGAGAATCGGAAAATAATTTAGTCACGGCCCAATTTCCCCTCATTGTTTTAAATTGTCGAAAAAGTGTTTGAGTTTACTTCATAAATGAAACTATTTGGTTGAATCTTTTGTGGGTCTATTATCCATTCGAGGTTTCCGAACATAATTTTTGCCGAGTAGTGATTAGTGATTACGATTATTATTTTAATAATTATAGTTTGAAAATATTTTTAAAGGCCAACAAATGTCAATATTTCGAGAATTTAAACACAAGCAACAATAAAATAGCAGCAACGATAATTCGGATGAAATATAAATTTCGTGTTCTTTATAGTCTCAAGCGAATCTCAGGTCACATTTGGGTTCATCCCAGTCCATAATAACCATATTCCCGACGGCGCGACGTCGTCGTAAGCGTCTCGTCGGGAATCAATTTTCCGGTCTGACGCCTAACCGGTCCCGTGCCCTTGCGCCCTTTCTTGCACTTACTGATTTACTTACACCTACTTTAATAATAGTATTCTTACCTCGATAGTTTTCATTCGGAACATCGCTTGCTTCAATTAACATACGGCTGCAGTCAGCCTATAAAAGGTATATCTTTAGGACCGAAAATAAGACCGAACATGAGTCTAAATTAGCTCTTTTGATCACATGCCACATGGTACTATACTACAAATTACCAATAACAGAAGAAAATCTACAAAAGTGAATAGAAAACAAAGTTATTCAATAGTAATCCAACAACCAAAGTAGAATGAATGAAATGAATATAAACTCAGCATCTAACGTTGAGAATGCATCAAGGGTCGAACTAATTTCATCCACAACTTTACCACAAAGCGGTGCAGTGAGACCGCTAACCGCAAGGTCGTGACCGATACGGCAACATTATTCCAACCAGGAATTATAGAAGACCAAAGCATATCAAACTCGGAATGTGTCACAGACGAGCGAAAGTATGGAAATTACTGGAACTGTGGTGATTCACAAGAAAAAACCACAAGTGGTGATACGTTCGTAATGCTAATGATCTGTCTTCTGCTGACTGACGCATATTAGCACCATATGCGGCGAAACAAAGCTGATGTCAAAAAATGAACAATACTTCTCAAAGTTCCACTAAAAGCACTTCGTTACCTGAGAATTTCAAGCTTCATTTATTAACTTTACTGTTTCAATCGTCTCGGTTACCTTCGTTCAAGTGGGTGCTATATGATTTCTTTTAATGTTCCTTCATTGAAACGAGCGTGTACAGCTATAAATGTTATCTATCATAAAATCTCAAGCGTCCACCTCGAGGACCACACATGTCGCTCAGAATTAGAAAGCAACAAAGTCAATTGCTATTTGACCCGTTGATTGCATAATAGTGCATCTGTGATTTGTTGCTATGTTGTTATCGGAATATAGCAAAATTAGTTAGCGATCTGTGCCGAATGTTCAACAAATGCGTAACTTAATACACATTACCGTACAATGAATGTGATAAGATTCCAAAAGTGCATTACAAAACTAATCAAGATTATGTGACATTGAATCCAATCAGGTATGCAAAACAAAGATTTTTGGATATTAGAGAAGTAGAGATCTTGACATTGGGTTTTTGTGGGCTAGAAAAGTTCCCTCCACTTTCTTGAAAACTACAAAATCATATAAATACACGTAAGTAAACAGAAGATACGAAGGTAAAAGAGAAAAAAATACATCACTAAAAATAGTATTTCGACGAACGTCCATGATATCATATTTTTTATATCTTTATATCACACTTTTATTGTAGAATCAAAGTGATTCATTAGCGAATTATCCACATATCATTTAGGTCAACATTCAGAGGCTCTTTAAGTTAGTCATCGTCATCGCGATCGCGACTCACGCAGGAATGCGGCGAAGCCTTTCGCTAAAGTACGATTTTAAATATTTACTGTTTACAGCATTTTAATCGTATGTGTCAGCGGAATTTTTATTTTAGGTTTCAAAAGAAACTATATGACTTAACCAAATTAGTCTGTCTACATAGATAACCTGGCTATCTATATAGGCCTACTTGGTAGGTTTTGATATCTACACCCAAAATTAATAAATTTTCTTTATTCTTCCTCAACTTTTACATAATATCCGTGCACATCGTTATTTACCATTTGATTGTTTGAGTTGATGGACAACTGCTACAGACCACCTTTGCTTTCATGTAAACTTTAGTAGGGTCAAGGAATAAAGGACAAAATATTACAAGAGTGGCAAACCTTAATTAACTTTTAAGTTTAGAAGTGTTCTTAATTTTTGAGATCTACGAAGAGCCTTTGAGACAACGTGCACCCATTCCAATCCCAAGCGGCTCGTGTCTAGGGTTACCAGACGACAGGAATTTTCCTTCAGAAATTTCCATGTCAGGAATTTAAGGCATCTCTCAGGAAAACAGGGGAAAAACTGTAGTTGTCAGAGATTTTTGAAATCCCAAAAAGTGTAAGTACTTAATGAAAACACATAATTTATTAATCATTTTGGTGAGAAAAAATTCGAACAACGACAACTAAATTAAGAAGATGTAGGTGTCAGGAAATCTACTGAAATGACAGGGGAAAAGTCAGAAAATCTCATTATTAGATCTGGTAACCCTACTATTGTCACAATGGCCAACCACATCTCGATACATAATTTAATTTTAATAATCTCCACCCACAGCAGGTTAGCGTTGCGGCGTTAGCGCCGACGTAGCCGGTTCAACAACCGGCTCGAAATGCGCGAATGTCATTGTGTTCACCGAATAACATTACATTAACAGCATAATTGAACTCGTGCCTCTCTGCATTGTAATTATCGATTGAATAACCATATCCGGATACTGCAATAACTTTAGAGGGAGATTACACGATCATGCAGACTGACGGGAGACTGATACAATACTGAACAATGCACCTTTTTTTGTATGAAATTTCATAGTAAAAACAGTGCAGTTGGCAGTTACAATACTGCCAACTGCACAGTTTCCTGTCAGTCTGCATGATCGTGTAATCTCCCTCTTAGTAATCTGTGTCGTGTCGGTTCGTTTTTGAGAAGTAGAGGAACCTAGTGAATTACTTCGATCACCACAAATACCAAATTATGACTATTTGAAACCATACAGTACCTACGTTATTACGTGTCATTATAATGACAACGAGACCATTGCTAGTTGGAAAAAAGATTTTTTGTCGCACGCACAGATTAACCCAAATAGATACATACATAGACACTTTATTGAATTAATCATCAATTTTGAATTGGATAATCATAATTTGAAATTGGCAGTCTTCTCGTGGATCATAAGATTAGGTTTCAGTCTAGACGTTTCGTTTTAGGTCAACGCCATTACGAATGCATCTAATGGTCCATTCACTTTGCTTGTACATGTATTGGAGGTTAAGTGTTATTAAAATGACACTTTTTGTGACAAAACGTATTCTTAAATTTCCTTAATTTAGTTTCGTGATTTAAGATCTTCACCAGTTACTTGTAAAGCAAAAAAAGCTCAATAAGTAAGAAAGAGATACTATTTTAGAATTCAAGATATTGTTTAGTGTAAAAAAAATATAAAAGTACTTTTGAATGGACCCCAAAAAGTCGCATTTCCATCCCTTCTCTAAAGCTTTTTGACACAAAATGGCAATAAGTATACGGCAGATTTTACCTTAGAATTCATTCATGATGGATTTCGAAGCCATCATTACGTATTGTATTGGAAGTTGAAGAAGTAAGATTCAATTATACTTCAACAAATTAGCATACGTATTGCAGAACCTTTCAATGGTTATCGCTCAGCAAGCTTTAGCTCGGTTGACCCCAAATAATAAAGTTCTATCAACATTTATGCTGTTCACGACATTGCTTACTCAAGTCAGGATAGTTGTAATAATTGGTGTTTATGTACGCGCAGGATTGAGGCCACGGCGCCTGCGCACGCCGTATTGTAATGTCTCGGATTTACAACTAATCATCATCGAGAAAGCCTGAACGATCGTTTCATGAGTTCTTTGTTGCATTGGCAACGGTTGCATATTCATAAGGGTTCAAACAATACTTCAATATTTTAACTCCAGTTTCTTCATGATGATTTTGATTGTTTTTTATTCGATCTTTGATTTTGTCTGTAAATATTATCATCGCCAGCTCACACAATTGGTATCACAGTAAGATAGGCAATTTGCTTATTCAACTGATTACCAATTCGATTGTCTTTCGTAAGCTGATCTCATCCTCAGCATGAGGGAGATCCTGTATAGTAATGAGCTTTATATTCGCATTCTGTCGTCGCATTCGCTATGAGCTTAGAATTTCTAACAACCAACAATCGTAGTAGTGCGCGTGCGCGTATAGACGATGAAGGACGGTCATGAATTTTGCATGTTATTTCTAAGCATTTACAAGGAAATGAACGGAAAGCGAAAATACTAACGTATATTTATAGCTTCGAAAGGTAGATATAGTTTTTCCTGATACAGAGATATACTATACTAGTCTGAAATCGGAACAAAGCGAAAAACATCCTTCCGGGGGTCATCATCCCGGGTTCAATTCCCAGGCAGGAGGTACAATTTGTACTCGGTTTGGTTGGTGGTAGGGCTTATTATAATTTCGCCTGGCTAGCTACCACTATCTTACCTAAGAACAATTTAAAAATTGTTACGTTCCGGCAGTTAAAGGTAAGATAGCTTTCCTCAGTGGTGAGGATTCCGGGTGTAGTGAGCTTACACTTTCGGCCTCATCATCACTTAACATCAGGTCATGTGAAGGTCAAACACTATCCCGTTGTGGATAAAAAAATAATTTAAAAAAATCTAACAATCGATCACCTAGAAAAGAAAAGAGCAAACTCCATGACAATAGTGAATTCTCAGACATAAACAAGTAGCTGCAGCGGATTCATTTGGTGAGTGCTGGCAGCGCGCCATAAGATGGTTCGCAAGCTTTTAAGGTAACCAATTATTATACCCGTCGGTCAATTTTTCCGTCAATGCCATTGTTGGAGCAATTGACAATCGCTTCAATTGCACGCGTAAACGATCAATTTTGCCGTCAATAGGCGTCAATTGCGGAAAAATTGACAATCGCAATTGATCGTTACCGGTGGGCTTAACGTGTCTGATTATTGTTATGAAATACCATTCCCCGTTTGCCAATACCATACAGAATATCATACCATCCGTCAATACCCCAACGTAGGTATTGCTTCTAAAGGTCTCTAAAGCAAAATGGAACGGATTCCTATCGGTTTTGGATGTTGCATACGAGCACCATGCGGGTTATATATGGGCACCATACGGGTTGCATACAGGGCATCATACGAGATGTATACGGACACAGAACGCCGTCGATCCGTTTCAGTGGGCATAGTAGAGCGTATCGTGTTGCTTTTCGTGTCTGATACGTTCCTAGCACGGTCACGGTATGGCATGGGTAGAGACCTTTATTCAAATAGTTTTGTCAATGCGGGAAATAAGGATTCTGATGAGCATCGGATATGCGGATTTATTATTAATTGGTTCACTATCAAAAAAATCGACTATTCAATCTTTACCACCAGCAGAAAAAGATGATCAAAAGGCTAGATCAAATGTTAAGGGATTTGTAAGTCTGTTGGCAAAAATTACAAGTTCTCGTCAAAACAAGTTCGCACACAAAATGTTGTTGAAAATGCGATTAGGACATTACGTTACGGCGAATTTGAATAGAACGTACGTGCAAGATGGCTAACGTAGCCTCGCCTCGTTACCGGCGATGAGTCACGCGACCGTTGCCCGTTTTTGCCGACTCTATGAGGCAACATGTGCGGATCTTAATGAATCATGGTTTTTAACATTTCTGTTTTCAAGCTTCTGAACATTAGGCTTTAGCAAAACAGTTAATGTCATTGGCACATCATTTTCTTTGGGAATGGTGAGATTAGATTATTGCAATGGTCAGCAAATAAGTAGACAGCCCGACTGATGACGAGGTGTTACCACAGCGCAATGCTTGTAGGGTTTTTAGACTAAACGTCCAGATTAAGTGGGAGACAGGAATGGTGGACATTAAACCATCCGTCTAACTACCGGAGCTCAAGCGACCGATCCTACTCAACTTACTGCTGTGGCTTAGGAACCCGGATCTTGGATAGATCCAAGATCAACAAGACACAACATCCATTAATCCTTATGCCAGGCATAAAGGTATATAGCAACATCAGCCATTTTTTTAATGTCCCCACTGCTGGGGCACAGGTCTTCCTTATGGGTGGATAAGGAGGATGAGTCATAACCACCACGCAGGCCCACTGCGGATTGGTGGGTGTTAACGACTGCAAATGCAGCCGGGACCAACGGCTTTCCATGCCTTCCAAAGCACGGAGGAACTTGAGATAATAAATTTTTGGTCACCCATCCCATGACCGACCCTTGCGAAAGTTGCTTAACCTCCGCAATCGCAGGGCCAGGCGCTATACCACTGCGCCGCCGAGCTCCTCACCTCACACGATATTTATGCCAGCTATAAATGGTAAACGTTGATTAAGCAATGTATCATAGCGGCCTGTATCATAACTTATTTCAGAAGTTAGAGCTAAAATGTAGGTCAACTTAATATAAACAAACAGCGTGACTGACCAATATGAAGACAGCTGTCTCATCAGTGCTAAAACTCAATAATACTGCATAGTTTCAAGTGTTAACGCATTTGTAATAGAAGCATAAACGTACAAAAATGTGGAAAATATGTTTTTTCGATGGAATTAGTAATGTTTCGGTCGGTACAAATAATAAATTAAGTAGCATTTTGTAGGATTTATTTCTTTAGGTAAATGATGAAGGTTGACAAGCGACAGCGTACTAATTATATTGGCAAAGATTACCGATTCGTCTTATTCTTAGAGGTGTATGTTATACTTCCACGGAATAATCATTTAAATAAGTATAACAAAAAATTAAGTTAGTAATTCTTTCATACAAAAGCAAAGCAATGCATACCGCAGAACAAATAACAAAACTCAAAGTTAAGAGTTTAATGAACCCGTTTTTAAACTTTTTCTGGCTCAAACCACTTGTAACAATAACCGCCCGTCAAATAAAAACCTTTTGCGATTTTATTGCAGTTTGGCAACCCTAATGCGTTTCGGACGGTCGTTCGCACATTGGAACAAACACACTGTTTTCCTCTGGTCAATGTACTTTAGAAACAGGGACGTACTAAGGGCATTTATAGTCTGGAACATAGTAAAACAGTAACTACTATACAATGAATATAAGAGGCCGACCATGCTTAACCTTGACTTTGCTTATCTAATAACTAACTGCTTATCACTAGATAATTTCTCTAAATTATAATAGGCTTTTTTAATACGTAGTACAGCTTGGTTTCGGTCGAGTCATAATTGCAAATTGTAACATAACATTGTGAAACCAAGTGTTTAGCTTCTTTTGTTGAAAGTATTCATTTATTTCACATGTTCAAATTAGTCCAGGTCCAGCCCCTACTCTTATGTTATCCCTAACTCCGTCCCGTAATGATTGCAATGCCAAAAATAACGGCGGTAACGTGTGTAGCGCAGGAGTCGTTAATTATAGACGGGGCGTATTCAGGGACACCTTCGCACTATAATTGCGTGACCACCCGCCAAAACAGTGTCACGCATGCTGCTTTGACATGAGGAGAGACTTTTTTACTGCTACTTAACAGAGGAAAAGAAGTGAAGAAAAGTAGGTCCAACCAATTGAAAAACTATCTAGCCAAAAGGAAGAAGCCAAAATAACAAATATTTACTGATATACAAAATGTGTAGAGTAACATTCTGAACCCACCAGGATAATGTACAATAGGAAAGGAAGAAGCTAAAAATAAAACACATTTACATTATGTGTAAAATAACATTCTGAACCCACCAGAATAATGTACAATAGGTATGCTTTTGCATCAAGCAAGTGAATATTAAGTATAATACTTACTTGGTTTAATGAGTGAACAAAGCTCTTAAAAGCTTGACGCCTTTCAGTGCACGATACCAAAATGGTGGAATTTCAATGTAAACACAACTTTTGCAGTCAGCATAAACAATACTGCTAACATCAAAAGATTTTACATGTGCCAAAGTGTTTATAATCAAACATCACCATTTAAAATATTCTTGTTTTAATTATCCTCATTTTTTTTATTTATTTATTAATTCTTTACATACAAGTTTAAACAGAAAAGAAATGGACAGAAGAATTGTACGAGGGCACAGCTTATTTCATTTTGAAATTTCTTCCAGCTGGCCCGTGATAGGAAAAAATATTGCACATTTTTTCATTGCACATTTCAGTTTTATTTTTAACTAGCGGTCGCCCGCGACCGCGACCCGTCGAGGGATAGCCCTCGGGAACAATTCATTTTTTCGGGATGAAAGGTACCCTATGTCCTTCTCTGTACCCCTAAGAACGTGTATGCAAAATTTCATGATGATCTGTTCAGTAGTTAAGACGTGAAGGCGTAACAAACAAATAAACAAACAAACGGACTTTCGCATTTATAATATTAGTAAGGATTAAGTATGACCTAAAACCACAAATCAACAGCAAGCATTAGCATTATGTGTTTATTATTAGGAAAGTCTGTATTATCAGATTTATCAGTCAATGACGTTAATCCAAGCTGCGTTTGCGCAACTTCAGTGGCGTTGATTCTGCCTAATCGCACCATATTGGAATCTCAGAACTGTGCTATTAGGTCGATGACTAAGGTTTTAGCAGAAATATTTACATTATTAATAATACAGAGTAAATTGATTTTGGTCAGTAGTGGACTGTGATACATTTATGACGCAGTGTTTGCTTTCAATATAGTTCGCCTTTTTAATGATGGGATAGAAATAAAAATTCTAAGTTCCTAACCTAATATACATATTAGATAACCTAACCTAGCCTATTTTTATTTTATTTTATTTTATTCTTTAAGGTACAAAGCAGCTTAGAGACCAATACATGCAGCTATAATATATTATACAGTATAAACTTATGAGTCTAAAAGCCTAACATTGTACACAACACAACATATCCAAATATTATTCAAAAAGTTACAAAATATTAATGGATTACAATTATACTAATTCCTGTACAATGAATCAAAGACTAATGTTTAGAATGTTCTTATAACTCTGGAAGCTCCGATGAAAGATATCAAGTTCTATGTCAAGTTTGTTATAAGTTTCACACATTCTGAGGATCGGGTCATTACGAGATACGTTATTGTTCGATTTGTCCATGATCATTCTAATGCTAAAATAATATTAGTGGTGCCGAGTCCCGAACGGTTTCCTTAACCAACGATGTGGTAGACAGTTAATTTCATCAGTTTCATGGAGTTCTTCCTAATTCATCAAAAACTAGCCATCACTCGCTTTGACAAAGTCTGCTGTAGTCTTTGTTCTAGTCGAGGCAAAGACGGGAGAAATTATTTATAGGTAATGTGAAGACTATAATTTAAATAAAGTAGTTAAAAAGATACTAATTTGTACATCACCTTAATTTTATAGCACAAGTAATTAATAGCAACGCGTGTTGTTCGGTACATTTGGATAATAGTTTTCGGCAGGTTATTTAATTATCTCGTATTAATTAAACCATGGTCGTCGACCTGCTAACGACTTCATACATTACTGCGCTCTTTAGCGGTCGGTTTACTTCCAACTTATCACTACATTACAATAGATTTGTTATTCCATAAATAACCATAGAACAAAAGATGGTTTGTATTTTTCATACTGAGACAACCCTTAAAATATTGCATTGTATAGTTTGAATTAAAATATACTTGATAAACGTAAAGAAAGTTAATTTGAGAGGTTAGTAGACGACATTCAAATTAACTTTCTTCCTTTAGTTTAGAAATAGCCCAGCAGTCTGTAGTTTCTGGCAGTAAGATGTCTCATTTAGAAATTGATTTCAAACATCAAGAAACGAATGCTAAATATATTCAGCACATGACATCCGGTATCAAAACCACCGCAATTGTCATTCGGTCCACGACTGAACATTCGAGGAATGAGATCCAGTGACCTCGTGATCGTGAGGAGCAGGAGGGGGAGGGAAGGACCTCACCATCTGGCCCAAAAAAAACGTTAGAACAACCTGACGGCTTAGACACTGTCCTTGACGCACCTCGATATAACTCCAGTTAGATCCACCGCATCCAACCTCATTCTTATTGTCTACGTATTAGGTCGCAAATTCAACAAGTCTGCCAGAAAATAATTCAATATAATTTAGTAGGACTGAATAAATTTAAATTCCTAATAAGCAATTGGGACTGATAGGCACCGACGAATGTAGGTTGAGTAAATTAAGTTCTCGCAATTACCTTAGTCTTTTCATGATTCCAAAAAAGGCTACAATAAATCTACATCCGTTACTGAGTAACAAGAATTTTATCAAAGTAAAGAAACACTTAAAGATTTTAACGATGCTTGGTTAAATACCAATCTGGATTCTCGAAGGTATTCAAGCTAAGAAAAAATATAAACAAAGAGTAACAGAGGAAGCCGACCAAATCGGAGGAGCGAGCAGTCAACCTCCGACCCGCTTTCGCAACCCGACGACAATGACCGGCGAGAACTGCAATAACGGACAGACAATTATTTGAAAAAGAATGAAATATATTACGTGCCCACTGAAGGACGTGGCTTGGGAGAAGCGAAAATAGCCCCAAACTCTATCGTAATAAAGGTCATGCTAAAATTGATAACGTCTGGCTACAAGAAGTACCACTCGGATAAATCACCTAAAAGAGATATGGGAAATATACCCAAGACAATCCCCATTCTTTTAGAAAAGCATCAGGCAGGATATAAACTGGTTCACAAATATCTATAAACGAATACAAACAGCCCATAAGGAAAATATAATCAAACATAAACGTATGCACACAGTTCAGTTAGAAACACTAATAATTCAATACTATAAACTACTGGTTGAATCAAAACTTTCGTAAGTTAGAAGAAACACTTCAAAAACATTTCTCGAATTCCGCCTAATCGAAAGCAATGTTTCCTCGTAAATTATCTGTTATCGGTATTTTATTAGAGGTTGCAATTAGACGGAGCAATTACGCAGTAGGTATAAACAGGCAATGATGGTGTGATTTTAACTAAGGTTTACAAAGAGCTACCGATCGGGAACCTGTGACCCATAAATCGGCCGCCGAAGGCAACGGTACAACGGGACCGGTTTTCACTCGTAATTGAAGAATCTTGTGCCGATGATATAAAATAAATACTCGCCCGTTGACGTTACAGGGTAACTTTCCATTGATATTTTTGAGATTTAAATGGGACCCGTTTGTAAAACAAGTTGAAATTTTTAAATTTCAGTTTAAGGTTAAGTAATTAAATATGGATTAATAGGTGAAGAATACATTACTAATTGTATTTCTGAATCCGGCAACTTACCTGGAAAGAAAAAAGAAAAGGATTAGCGAACAGTATTAAATCGCAGTAATTATCTTGTTGAAAAGATTATTAAGCGTGGAAGCAAACTATTAACGCAAGTTATCGGAAGAAGTAATCAATCATCAAACGTTACAGGAGAGAGTGATAGTGAATCAATTATAACAGATGCAATACGGATGTTTCGCATATCATGTGCACAATAGATGGGAATGAGATTAACACGTAACGTAATGCTGAGTGATGTCACCGAGCGTTCACTTCAGAGACAATAACTATTGTGCCGTGAATGGGAAGCGGAGTGGAAGGTCATTGAGACACCCTGCAGAAGGGTGCTGGTGGCATGCTAATGCTTATTAACTAACAATATGGACACAAGCAAAAACAATCGAGTAATAATCTTGTTGGAAAACATAATTTCCTCATTCTCCTCGGTAAAATACCATTGGCTTAAAAAACTGTTATAAACAAGAGTACATTGAACAATAGTAATACTAATTCCATAATATCATGATTCAGCGAATAGACTCAACGACCATTTCTTGTAAAATTGTGGTCTGTGTACTGTAATTATTTTCGGCTCAACTTGAGGTCATATTCAAGTGGTTTGTTTACGTGGTTTTAAAACAGATGTCTTCATGGCAAACGTTGAAAATTAATGTTTAAAATGCTTAATGACAACATAATTAAAGTTACTACTTCTTAAATCGTTTAGGTATTTAAATCCCTACAGAACCAAAAAATTTGTAACACGTAACCGAAATGCTGACATTGTTGAGAACCGTTGCAGTGGTGTTACACCACGTCTTCGAAACATCGTGTCCTGTCCTGTCCGACCAGATGGCATTAATGTCGACCCACTTCTCGAAGGTCCAAGCGACCGGCTTGTCCCACACCATGTAAGGCCTTACAGGGTTACGCAAGCCGACCGATTCTGTGTTAAATGTCTATTGTTCAAACTCTCCTATGCGACAATTCGCAAAAAGTTTGATTTCAGAACCATTTTCCTTATTGGCGAAGACAGATGCTTGTTCAATCGTTTTCACAGAAGTGATCCCAGCAATATCGGTGAGAAAAGTTGTATTGCACAATAAAGTGAAGTATGTTCGACACGATAAAGAATTTCTTTTTCTGGGGTATCATGCTGGGGCCGACCAAAAAAGTATACTGCGCTCAAACGAGCATTGATTACGATCCAAAGCCGTTTACAGTTAACCAATTCTACACCATCTGTATTGCTCAGGTTTCCCAACGACGTAAATGAAATCTGGCATATGGCAGCTAAATCATCTCCTTATAAGGATTGGACATATGGACATGGTATATGTGGACAGCGTTGAATGATTATTAGTTGGACTGCAACTCATTTGTCAAAACCGCATGTTTCAAAATGACGAATTATGACGTGTGTCACAATATTTCTTGCGATCGACAATAGAAATAATGATTCAGCGATCACATGAAAACTTAACGTTCAAAATTTGAGGAATAAACATGAGTATCTAATCGGCAAAAGGTTTAAAAGAGTTGCTACGGTCAATTTAAATGAAAATGCTCTTTTTTGCCAAAGTGCTAAGTGAGAGACTCGTTTGCAGATAGGTGATAATGTCAGGTCAGAGCTGTGTGTGAGCATGTGTTCGGATGAGGCCAACCACCCGCATCGACGCGTTGAAAAGTATTCGCTCGCAATACTGAAGGTTTTGTACACATGTCATTGACATACTACCAAGAATAATAAAGCGCATGAAAAAAGATCGAGTAGTAAACACTTGTTATTCTGTCTAAAATAGGCAATACACAAGATTTAAATTAAAATACTGTAAATGCAATCGGCTCTAAATCTATATATAGAGGAAATTGATAAAATTTAAGGTAATGTGATCCAATGAAAGCATTCAGTCGCTGTCGCCTGTCACCGTTGCATTATACACTAGAGGCCATTCATTACATTACAATTACAATCTTAAGATCAAATTCCAAGTCACCTTGACTAATAAAAATAAAACTGTGCTTTGATAATGAACAGAATGTAGACTAATAATGTATGTAGATAGAAATGGAGTCTGATGGAACTTGTTCCTTAAAGAGCATGCGTCAGTTTCATTAGTGATGGACTGGTGGCTGCGATCGGTGCAAGTTGATGTAAATTATAATTCGCTTCGATGGCACGTATCGTATACCCCACTTCATATTTGGTAGCAGTTCCAAGTCAAAGTTAAACATATGAATAGATTCAACTGTCAAACTTGATTAGTGATGGCCAATTTAGAACAAGGGTGTTTTGCTCGGAGCCAATATTCCTACTCGTTGCAGTAAAAACGATTACAAATTACATATCGACTTTTTTACTTATTTTGGATATGCTCGTTGGTTGGGTATATCCGAGGATTACGTAAAGCATGCTGTGGTAAGTCATCAAAACATTATCAGCTATTAATTTTCTCGTTATTACATTTGCCTTCCTGAATAAGCAACAATAAAGTGATGAAGCACGACCTACTCAATGCCATTACCAAGTTGCGCATTAAGTATGAGCTGTGTGGAGGTCCGGCAGACCTTTTTTAACGTCTGGGCGTTTACGGCCGCCGTCTAGACGGCATAAACTAGAAAGTGAAACAACGAAGCTACTGGGTTTGGCGGAGGGTTTGCAAACACTGAATGAGTAAATACATATTGACTGGGACCGCTAATAATGAGGAACAACAACTGAACTGAAAAATATTCTGAATTTGACGTGATGTACTAATTTACATATAATGTAACTTTAACAACTATTACACTGATTTAGGAATTAAGACCTTAGAATTTTTAGATAATTATCTTGCGATCAGCAATGCAAATGAAATATTTGACGTGTTCAATATTGTTAAGAATAAAAGGAATCATTAGATATGTCTAATTATTAGCTTATCTATCATTAGATGCCAGTTCTGAATTATCATACTTGAGCCTGGTGGCATTCTTGAAGGCCGCTTACTCTATCAGATACACTCAAATGACATTAAACTATGGCTTATGTTTAAATGATCACCTAACCTAACCCAGAATAGTAAATGCTCACTAAATCTTCTTGGGCGGCTTAAGATTTGGTTACTAATTTTGGAGAACTACATATTTTTTTGGTATGCCAATGTATTAATTCCCTTAAACTATCTACAGAATAATGAAAAATGCTTACACAATTAAAATAACCACAGCAACAATATTAAGCCTATTCGCTTAGCTTTGAGAACAGGTATTTCAAGATTGCTCACCTCTCGTTTACGGAATTCTTGGATTACGTAACTTTTCTCGTAACTGGCTGAACTTCTTAATAATTATAAGTTACCTTAAGCTATAATGGAGCTCATATACGTAAAATGGTTTGTAATGTAACGAGGACGAAAACCGGTCAAGTCTGATAATATATTACCGGCACACAATGGGGTTTTTTTAGTGTGACTACGAGTATGGTATAGACAGCGAACACTTTAGAATTTAAGATTATCCATAGGTTTGGACACCTAGGTTACTGTCTACGGCTTTGAATAAGTTTAATTCTCGCTTCGAAAGTATTTAAATATGGACACATCTAATTTATAAACTGTTTGCTAGACCTTGAAGATAAAAATATGTCAATGTAATGTAATGTTGTGAACGTAAAAAATCTTTCAATAAACATGACATCTGAAGGGCGTTGAAAATAATGTTCACTGATCTATTCTCATCTGATGATCCCAACAAGCCATAAATAAAATAAAGTCACGTTAAATTTGTATTTACAAACTTTTCCGACGCGCACGTAACATAACCACAGAATACATAATAGTACAAGTACATAACATCATCTGCCCACGATTTGATTCGCTCTTTTTCAGTCGGAGTGGCTAAAGTTCACCGATTTACACGTTCGCAATATCGACTGGGTTGGGCAGTATGGACTTTAAAAAAATCAGAATATCCATCCATCCAAATTCACACGGTAGGCCTGAATTTTAATATGTTCTCCTACGAAAAAACATATTGCGCTCCTAGTAAGTTTACGACTTTTATTACCTATTACACCACCATTGGGGTGACCAAAAATATTGCCACGCAGAGAGATATTAAAGATGAGATTTTTTTTCTGAAAGAAGACTTCAAAATGAAAAGTACATACAAAGATTAAAGAAAACGCAAATGATAAATTTCATGGTCTTCCTTTTGTTCAAGATGCTGGGTTATTCAAGAAAAAATATTCTATTGAGTAACCCTTTCGATCGGTATCGTATATTAAGTTACTTTTTACCGACTTCAAAAGGAGGGAGGTACTCAATTCGACCCGTTTTTTTTTTTTTTTTTTTTTTTTTTTTTTTGTTTTTTGTATGTACACCGATTACTCGAAGACCGCTGATCCGATTGAAATGATTCAAACGTTATTAGATTAGGTAAACTTCCAAGTTGGTCCCATTTTTTAAAATTTTGAAATCGGTTCAGTACTTTTCAAGTAATCTTGAAAAAAGCACGAAAATAGTATGATTTTTGTGTGAACTACCTCGATGATCAGTCGTATAACTTCTTTGTTTATGAACTGAATAAGATAATTATTTTTTTGGTTGAAAAGGGATATCTTAAGTGTAGTTCTTTAACCGACTTAAAAAAGGAGGTTCGTAGTTTGACCCGCATGTATGTATGTTTCTCCGCGATTAACTCACGTTTGGCTGAGCCGATTTTTCTACCCAAATAATATACCTACACTACCTAATACAAAAGGTACCTACACTAAAAATTAAAAAATAAAATTGTTTAAAAAAACAAAAAACCGACTTCAAAAAACCTACCTCTAAAAAGCAAGAAATAATATTCGTAATAATAAAAACACGTCTATTGAAGTCGGGTGGGGCTTTTAGAATAAAAAAAAGGAATTTGTACTCCAGCCCCACCCGACTTCAATAGACGTGTTTTTATTATTACGAATATTATTTCTTGCTTTTTAGAGGTAGGTTTTTTGAAGTCGGTTTTTTGTTTTTTTAAACAATTTTTTGCTTAAAAAATCATATCCTTCTCGTTGAAAATTACGAAATCTGACGATTTGAAGTTGATTTTTATAAGTTTTTATGGTGTTATTCAGGATTTTTTTACAAAGTTACCAAGCCATTTTTCAATATTCTGTTCGGTTATTGTGTTTCTTTGTTTCTTTTTCAGTCTACAGTAATTTTTTGAAGTAGAATTCTACTAGAGTTTATTATATATATGGTATATATGGTACGGAACGGAACTCTCGGTGCGCGATTCCGCCTCGCTCTTGACCGGTTTTATTTTTTAGAGGTCGCGTAGGCCTTTGAAGTCGGTTTTTTGTTTTTTAAAACATTTTTTCATATTTAGTGGGTTCAATTCCTGGCTAAGGCAGCCGATTTATGAAAAATCTACCATTTTTTTTTTAATCAATAAAGTAAAATTTCCTACTTTCAATATTTAAGGTATTTTCCCTTCATGTGGCAAAGTCAAATATGGGTCAAATATGTAAAAAAAATTGACTTTTCATACAAAACAAAGAGATCACGTGATCAGTTTAGTATGGGATGACCAACATTTTTTGGCGTATTTCGAGACATGTTTCATGGAGAAAGTTGTTCAGTTTCATGGACTGAACACATCCTTAAAATTTGGAGAGTGATTACAAATGCACCCTGTAGATACTTAAGGGCTGTTTCCACAAGCGAGAGAATCGCGACGATATTACGTATTTCCATACAACTATCGCCGCGATAACGTCGCCGTTATAGACAGACACACAGAGAGTGTATAGAAATACGTGGCACGACGATAACATCGTCGGCGATTCTCTCGATCGTGAAGACAGCCCTTTAGTGCGCCTCACATACACAGGCCCGGCCTGCAGGCAGGATCGTACGTACGTACTACGGCCTGGCCGCGCCTCTCCGTATGATCCTGCAAGGCGGGCCGGTGGGTGTGAAGGGGCCATTAAGATTTACCTATACTACGTATACAATATTGTCAGTTCATGACAGATCTTTCTAAATAAATCATTGCATATCGAAGAAGTTTGAAAGTACAAACTCATTTATAACAAAATATGGAATTTCGCCGTGGAAGTAGAGGAGCATTATTTTAAACAACCCTAAACTCATGTCGCCGCATTGCAGATGGATCTGTCTGCGCTCGATAAATGCATTTGCATTTTGCAGAGAGCCATCGAAAGCTTTATTTTGCGAAAAAATTGGGAGGTTGTTCAAACATCCATAAAATCCGAAAAATAGTGATTCTTTTACGAAAGTTCATTTTTAATGACAAGAGAAAGTTATGCTTACTTACACAGCATTTTTCGTTTTGTCACATGTACATACATACACAGATACACATACTCGAATTGTCGGTTAACGAAATGGAAAAAACAATGAACAATGTGGGAGTAATTTTTATTATCTTTATCAGCAAGTTTTTTTTTACCAACAAATATTTATGAAGTAGCAGAAGAAGGCCTATGAACAGCTATAATAAAAAAATTGTACGACAATGATGCTAACGTACCGCCTCATTAAGGTTCCTATAGCCCTCAAGTAGCGCCCTCATCTTAATTTTTATTGCTCGCTAAGTATAATTTATCGAAAATTCATATACAGATTGAAGCTAGGGTTCTATAGTTTATTTACAAATAATAACCTCAGTCGATTTGTATGATTTTTTCAAAAGAAGTTGTATTTCTATACTAACATGTTCTTATTAACAACAATGAGCGCTAATGTTTTAAAACTTTTATGTACTAATATTTAAACACTAAGATAACGTATGCTACTTACGTTAAAAAAGCGAACAAAAAAGTTTTGGCTAAGTTAAAACAAATAAAGTAGTAATTTCTGCCAACAAAAGAGGAGTCATTTTGTAGTTCGTTGTAGTACGAGTAGTACCTAGCAGGCAAAAGTGCCTAAAGTGGCCACTTTTTACACTTTTGCATACTACTGCTACAAAGAACTATATTTTACTGAGGTTATTGTTTTGTTTGTAAATAAACCTTAGCTACCTTAGCTACAATCTGGAGATAGTGAATTTTCGATACATTATGTATTTAGCGAGCAATTAATTTAATTAAGGTGAGGGCTATAGGGCCCTTAATGTAGTACGCACATTGACCAGTATGATATTACCGCACATTTGCGTCTCCGTTCTTATGCCAAAACAAATAATACCTCCTACTCCACACATGTTGCTGTCGTCATCGACAAAACGGACGTTTTTATTCGAATCAAGCACCTCATAACTCATGGCATCATTTGAGCACACATTTCATTGGAGACAACTGACACTGACGGGTTAAACGTGACATTTTCAGACAGTGGCAGGCAGCAATGGACTCCTCAGCATCATTATAAATTTAAATGACGTTTTAAGATAAATAGCCTTTCATGGATTTATGAGAATGCTTTTAAATAAGCTCATTAATACTCAATGTTTTACATTAAACTTAATGGACCTCATCAATAAAAGGTTCTGTTGCATATTCTGTTCTATTTAATTACTTGGCGCGTTTGAAAGATTGGATTGAATAGTTATGATTTTACAATGATGATGGTAACGTCACGAAGCTAGAAAATTGGCTTATTTCGAATTTATGTTATCTTGGACTAGCTTCCGCCCGCGACTTCGTCCGCGTGGATATTAGAGAAAATCCTTAGGGAACCTTCAACCAGGATCCGACCAGTCGTTTTTACGCGATTAGGCGGGTACCCACCGCGTAAAAACGACGGGTCTTTCCCGTTCCCATTCCCATTCTGTCCCACTCCCGCTCCCGTACCCGTTGCGTTCCCGTCCTGTCCCGTCCCGTCCCATTCTCGTCCCGTCCCGTTTCGTCCCCGTTCCCGTTCCCGTTCGATTCCCGCCCCTTTCCGTTCCCGTCCCGTCCCATTCCGTTTCGTTCCCATTTCTGTTCCCGCTCTCGTTATGTTCCCGTCCCATCCCATCCCATTCCATTCCCACTCTCCCCTCCCACTCCCGTTTCCGTCTTGTCTAGTTCCCGTTCCCGACCCGTTTCCGTTTCCGGTTCCGTTTCCTGTTCCGTCCCGTCTCGTCCCGTCCCGTCCCGTCCCGTCCCGTCCCGTCCCGTCCCGTCCCGTCCCGTCCCGTTCCCCATCCATCCCGTTGCCGTCCCATCCCGTTCCCATCCCGTCCCGTTCCCGTTCCCGCTCTCGTTTCGTTCCCGTCCCATCCCATCCCATCCCGTTCCGTTCCCGTTGCCGCTCTCATTCCCGTCCCGTCCGGTTCCCGTTCCCTTTCCCGTCCCGCTCCCGTTCCCGTTCCCATCCCGTCCCGTTCCCGTTCTCTTCCGCCCCGTCCAGTTCCCTTTCTCCCCGTCCCCTGGGGCTGAATCATGTCCACCGAGTTGGACTTCAAAATGAATGTCATTTTCGCAATCACCATCCCATAAAACCTCAAGAACGACATCCATATCGATTTTTTTATGTTTAATTACCCCATTTACTAAGGGGTTGAATTTCAAAATCACAAAATATATGTTGGCCTATTTATTTTTACACGTGCTCCTACGAAGTTTAAAGTTGTAATGTCTATTTTATATTCTTTTTCCATACAAAATTTGAACCCCATTTTCACCCTTTTAGGGGTTAAATCATGTACATCGTGTTGGAATTTAAAATAAATGTCATTTTCGCAATCACCATCCCATAAAACCTCAAGAACGACATCCATATCAATTTTTAGGTTTATTTACCCATTTCACCCCTATTTCATCGCCATAGGGATTGAAGTAATAACAAAATACGTTGCGTTAGATTTACTTCCATAAGCTTATATTATAAATTAAGCTATTTTTACTTCGAAAATGAAGGATTTTCTTCTATAACAACTTCATACCCCTTTTTTTCAAAATTTTGAAAAACGCTGAGAGCAGTATTTATTAATTTTCAATCGTCAGCCTGAACACAAAATTTGAAGATCGTAGCTTCAAGACTGAGGGATTTTCACACAAACTTTCATACCTTATTTCACCCCCTTAGGGATGGAATTTTCAAAAATCCTTCCTTAGTGGATGTCTACACTGTATGAGGTATCTGTGTGCAAAATTTCAAGTCTCTAGGTCCAGCGGTTTGGGCTGTGCGTTGATAGATCAGTCAGTCAGTCAGTCAGTCAGTCAGTCAGTCAGTCAGTCATTCAGTTTACGATTTTATATATTAAGATAACAACCATTCAACTTGGTAAAGATAATTATCTAACTTTACTCTTGATTTAATCAATCCTTACTAATATTATAAATGCGAAAGTCCGTTTGTTTGTTTGTTACGCCTTCACGTCGTAACTACTGAACCGATCATCATGAAACTTTGCATACACGTTGTCAGGGATACAGAGAAGGACATAGGGTACCTTTCATCCCGAAAAAAATTATTCTCCCGAGGGAGAGCAAAAAACCATTCCACGCAGACGAAGTCGCGGGCGGAAGCTAGTGACTTATTTTTCTGAAATTGTTTGAAAATCGATCCTGTGCAAGTTTTACTAGTCGGTTGAGGGACTTGCTTTCACCTTTCTGGGGTGGGGTTATGGTCAAGATGTTATTTTTAACTGACTTCAAAAAAAGGAGCTGAGGTTCTGTGTACGTCGGGTAAAAGAAAAAACTTTTTTTCTATTTTCATCAATGGTAGTGTGAAATAAACACCACGTTATACTGTTTAGTTAGACAAAGCTTGCTTGTTTAGGGCGATTGTTACAATTAGCCGCAGACCATCTGCATCTAATGAAAATTTCAAAGTTCGTCTTAACTTATGTCTCCCTATTCAGGCTAGCACCCAGACAAAGGGGGTACGTCGGTAAAGGGGAAAACGATAACATAGGTACTCGTAGCTCTCAGCCGGATGTGAGTTTTCCGGAGCCATAAACCATTACCAGGCTTTTAAGCTATGTGTACAGTCAGCAAAGCTCATAGTTCACTGAACACCTTATAGTTCATTTCTAGATTGAGTGGTCTGTATTGTCTTGCATTTACCCAAAAGCCATAAAGTTGAGATAACAAAAGCATATTTTGTATAAAAACAATGGAGGCAGGTAAAAGACGAACTTTAATGCCATCCTTGCAAGCGAAGAGTCTTTGCTGACTGATTATACGATTTTGTGCTAACACCACAGTTTGGTTTGACGCACTATATCGGACTCTATCATCCACCAATCAGTATCGAATCCGAAGGTGTAATAGAAGACGTGTTACTAAACTTAAAGTCCGTCCAAATCGTCATTTCCTAAACTGGTGTGATAACGGCCACATTATAATCATGTAAATGAGTGTGAAATTATCAAACAACATTTATACGGCTATTTCTCGACGTGAATTTATTATAATTTTATTCCGAGATAAAGTAAAAATTTGACACAAGATAAACGATGATGATGATTAAATTACTTATACTGTCTCTGCTGGTCATGGAAGATGCTCATAAGTGGAAAAAATCTGAATGGTATTTCATGAAGTTTAAATTGACGAATTGACCCAGAAAAACATTTGGCTATGCCTAAAATTAATACGGAAAAAGTACTTAATGGGCATCTGAAACAAAAATTTCAACATTTGTGTTTGTTTCTTTCAGTCGCGTCTAGGGTTACCATCCCTCCTGGATCAGTCCGGATTTTTTTAAGATTGGGCAGTGTAATACTACTTAAAAAACATACATAGCAGTAATGTTCGAAAGAGAAGTCCCAAAATCTATGGAGTCTGGATCTATCTGTGAAAATGTCCGGACTTTTATAGAAATTTCTGGTTTTTTGTCAGGACTTTTCAATTTTTCAAATGGTAACCTTAGTCGCGTCGCCCTCGCCTTATTAGTATTTATGTAAATTTTAGTTATTTTAGTTATTTTATCAGTGGTGGTGTAAATAGGAAACAAGCGTTCGCTATGTTAACACAGTGATAAAGTTGGCCATTAGATAGCTATTTCAGACGACCCACGCGTATTGTAAATTTGTCTTTTGTGTTTGAGAACGTTTAGTTAGTGCTAATACTAAACCCTCACCTTAGACTACCCTATAAATAGTCCTAATAATACAGACATGAGCATTGAACTGTGAAGTCTCCCGCGTATTCGCCGAACTTAAACTACTATGTAATTAGTATTGGCTGTGACAAAAACAGTTTCAAAGAACTGATGCTAACATCGTGATCTAAAGAAACAAACAAGAATCAGGCTCCTGCTTAATTTGTATTCAGTTCCTTTAAGTGCGAAATTAGAAACAAGTTTTTAAACAGTTAATCTAGTCCAAAAGTTTGATATGGAGGTATAATTAGAACGATATAATTAATTAATACAGTTTGAAAGCAGCACATGCCTACGGACAGACTTAACGGGAAAACGGAAGCCTGCATGAACGTTTAAAATTGGCAACATCTTGTAAACAAATGTAACAACGATTTTCAAACCGTTCAACGCTATTGGGTGCCCAAAATAAATAATAATAAAGGTTTTGTTTGCTTAAACAAAAGTCAAATTTGGTCAAAGTACTAGGGGAACAGAACGTTAGTGGAGTTTGGACGCAGCAAGTAGCGTACATATTCGCGTAGGCTGCCGCCCCTCCCGCACCCGCGGGGTCAATGACTGCTGCGGTCGTTTCGGCCGGCCGGCGGCACGCCTCACCTTGACATTCATCTCGAGCACAACGCTTTGGCCAAACGTTTGAATTAACACAAACAAGATTATGAACATATTCTCCGAATCCCATACATGCGCCAGAAAACCGACCAAAAACGGTTGGAAAACATGGTTTGCGCGGGCCATATTTTTATATAGAAAACGTAAAGTTGTAGCCACAAAAAAAACATACGACAAGCTAAAGAGATTATCTAGTAGCTACAAGTATTAAATTGCGTATAAACCTTACAGATGATTGTAGAAAAAAAATAGAATATTAAACGCTTGTCGCGGGCCATATTTTTGGCGTAAATAATAGCGGAAACGTATTGAATTCTACATCAAAATACACTTTAACCTACTGTGCAGTTGCTCCAATAACTTTTTTTTCAAGAAAGATAATTATGCTAAAGATAATGATGAAAAAACAACGAAAAACATCGAAAAAGTGAAGAGTGAGGTTATTTTCCATACTCTTTACACCTAAAGAAAAAGACAGAGACAAATGATTTCGCATAACGGAGCCTTAACATGAAAAAAAAACTTTATTGTGAAATCATATTTTGCTGAATTATGTATAACAAAAATGGAAATACATGAATTTTTTCGTGACGCAAAATCTGAGAGTTGTCATTTCTACCACGCACCGCACGGCACGAGTCAACTCAAGACACCAACCCGCCTGCATTGAGCTGACAGCACGCGTGGCCAAACAAAGGCGCACTAACTCGTTCTTTGACACAAAGTGACACGTAAAAGGACACGGCTTCAAATGGGACTCGAACGTCACACTAATCCATGTGCCGCATGTGCGGACCGCCGAATTTGACTATTTGGTCTTCCCAACTTATTCCGTCAGACAATGAGGGGGTCAATATTTCTTTATAGCAAGCAAGAGCTATGAAAGAAAAAACAAGGAGTTAATTCTAAACGTATCCTTAAATAGTCCTCAGAGGATATACTAGAGCAGGGGTTCCCAACCTCTTTTACCCATGCGCCTCACCAAGCTTATAGGTACTAAAATACTGACTTAGCTTGGATTTGGACTCCGTGACTCCGTCATTCTTACTCCAGAGCCCAGACAAGAATAGCCTGCTCATAGTTTATAGCACTGTTTTTCTCGAAATTTTCAACGAGCAAAGAGCAATGCTCTTACTACTAGGTAGTAGACAACATCACAGACCAGCATGATTTTAGAAACTCTGGTCAAAAGCTTAAGAACGAGAACCACTGTCGCAAGCAACTTTGCGACGGGGACGGGGACCGCCGTGCGTGGCCAATGTTGAGTTACCAATGAGCCTCCTGACACGGTTTTTAATCGATTCAAGAAGTTCGAGCTGATATTTAGCAGAACTATCCCACAGGTAACAACAGTACTCCATGACCGAACGAATTTGCGCTTTGTATAACAGAAACAGCTGGTTCGGTGAGAAGTACCGCTTAGCCCGTCAGAGGACGCCCAGTTTCTTATTAGCACACTGTGCAATGGAGTCGATGTACTCACCAAAACTTTGATGACAGATCAGACAAGTAGTTGCAGAGTAAGGATACACCCTGGAAAGTCGGAGTCAGTTGGAAGGGGCTCCGTTTTGCGGTGAACAAACAAGCCTGCGTTTTTGTAGCATTGAAACTGACAAGATTGGCGTTGCCCAAATCAGAGACAGCCTGAAGTGTCAGATTCATTTGCTCAATAAGGGACTCTCGACAAGACTGGATTTCATCACTGGTAGCCTGCAGTTGAAAGATATCTACCGTACCGGTTATGGTGGTGTTATTTCCATACCCAATAGTTTTATTGTCCAGCAGATCGTTAATATACAGAAGAAACAGTGTCGGTCAGATCCTTGCGGGACACCTGCATCAATTTCTTTTAGGTCGGGTGACTGACCATCCACCATAACTCTTACTTTTTACGATTAAAGAGTGGCATCATCATAATGTCTTTCAGCCATAATAGGGACAGACCATATAACAAATACAAGGTTAGACAAACAGAGACCATTATTATTTCCTACTTACAATTAGGTTGATGATATTCATGAATAATGTTGTTTTTATTCTAAAGTCAAAATAAGCAATTAATTCATTACAGGAAAATAATATTGAGTCTGCAATTTATGGTATAATGACCTCATATTTTAATTTTTATTATTACTATTATGAGTGTTAATTTAAAGATTACATGTTCATTTTTTATATTTTCAGCAAAAGTTTCTTAAATAAGAGTTATGAATATGCATATTCTTACAGGTAGCTTAGTGTATTGAAAAAAAAATCTTTGGAATTTAGAATTTTAAAATAAAAATTCGGGTTGCACTCCGGGAGTGCCGCCAGAAGTGAAAACTTGAATATTAACGTTGTGCATTTTTTTTTTTTTTGGAATGGTTAGGGAATAATTTTGCACGAATTGCTTTAATTATCAGTATAAAAGTACTATCATTTATGAGGTAGAATATAATATTTATTTATTGCGCTATCGTACACAAACATGACAATTTATATTACATTAAAAAGTTTATCTCTCAGAAAAATCAACCCGCCGAACGCCAAAATGACGCGCCGCCATTTTCGCCGCACCGTAGAAAGAGAGGGGGGATGCTTCCGCCGCCGGCTGTCTACGCTACAACCGTCTTACGAATTTTCGATCAGGGTCACGTGACCGTGACTGACGCGAGTTTAACATTTATTACCCATTACAAAAAAGTGTATAACGCTGCTAAAGAAGTTTTCACTTCAAAAAGATATCAAATAATAACAAATCAATCTTAGATTATTATCATAATACCTACCTATGTTAAACTAAGATTGATAATGAAATTAAATAGTAATTTTACCATTCTTTATATTCTAGTAACCAAGAGAGTTGTATTATAATTCAGCTAGTACAGTTTTAAGATCCGTGTAACGAGCTAAGTGTTGCCATAAATCAATGTTCGCCAAGTTAATGGGACATGAAATCCTAAATTTGAATAACAAATCCTTGCATCAATTGGTTGGGACCGACGACCAATGACTATGGTGGTAGCAGTTTTGAATCGACTATATTTTTAGACAATAAATTATTAATTATTAAGTTTATTTGAATAAAGCAATTTTATACTTTAACTTTGATTTGCAGGGTTGCACTGGATAATTATCTTGATAATTACGTCCTGATAATTATTATCATTGATAATATTGCGTAACCAGGGCCGTGCATACCATTTAGGCAGTTAGACAGTGCCTACCTCATTCATTACACCTACGTATCTAATTAGAGATATTAAATAAATTCTAAAAGGCAGAAGGCAGGCAATAAGAATAATATTTAGTATGATTAAGAAAAAAAACATTGCTAACACAGATTTTCAATACTAGTTTTAATTTTAATTGTGATTTTATAATAAATAAAAATAAGAATATGAGAGCATTTTTTGTATGAATATATTATAGATACCTAAAAATACATAATATTTTCATTTAAAGTCTGTTCATCCTTACTTGTCTTATTTAGTAAAAAGTTTTTGACAGTTGTCATACGTCTTTTAAACTTAAATCGTTATTTAAAAATATGTTAGTAAGTTTATGAAATTATTGTTAATTTATTAACAATTTATTTCGTAATCTATGTGTGGAAAACCATTTGTGTTATTTTATAAATGATTATTTCAATAAAGAGTTGGGTGAAGATTGTTTACCATATAAGACAAGTAAGGATGGACAGACTTTATATCAGGGATCGAAAATATCCGATATTTATTATAAATATCAAAATGGGTACGTATCAGAATGTCTAAAGTTAGAATGTCTAAACTTAAAATGGCAAAGTTTAAAATGTCAAAAATTAAAATTCAAATAGTTTAAAATGTCAAAAATCATTATGTCTAACTTCAAAATAGCAAAATTCAAAGTATCAAACGTATCAAATACTTGACGAGTTAAAATATCAATGGTCATTAAGTCTAAAGTTCACAATGATTTATTTGAATTGGGTTGGATCTTAAAATGAATCGCCTTCTTTGAGGTTAATTGAGTATGTAGAGGTGTCTTTGGGCTTTCGCCTGAAATGTTTTATAGCAAATTTAGCTGCCGTAAATGTATAAATTAGTCTACTGGAACTTAGAAACCGTAGGTCACGAGATAGGTGCGAGGAGCGTAGCGACGAGCATGTTAGGTTGACATGAACCCAGCGCGCTAGCCGAGCGAGCGAAGCGAGCGTGCCGCGGCAGCGGCCGGCGAAGCGCCAGAAAAAAAACTATTTCAAACTCAATTGGTGGATTTTGTTCGCCAGCTACTGAATCAGTGACTGGCACCGGCTACCAAATGAGGGAGCGGCGCGGCTATGGTGATGTGCACAAAGGATAACCTAGTTAATTAGGTACCTAAATGAAAGAAAGGCATAAGTAAATTCTATACGTCATTAATGTATTTGGACTATTAGACATTTTAAGTTTTGTTCATTTGAACTTAGACATTTTTATTTAGGACTATCTGACCGTTTGACATTTTCGTTTTTGACATTTTGAACTTTCGACATTTTAATCGTTAGACATTCAAATTTTTGACATTTTGAACTTTGACATTTTAAGTTTAGACATTCTAACTTTAGACATTCTGATACGTACCCATCAAAATATCCGATATTTATGATATATTATATCCGATATATATCAAAATTGTGATATATATCCGATATATATAAAAAAATGTAATATATTATCCATTTCGTATGACAGCCAAATTATTATTTTATTGTAGTATGATGTGTAAGTACTGTTTGCATATGTGTTTTATAAACATAATCAATCATTTTAAGAAAACTAGAATATTTTTGTTTTATTTAGGTACTTATTTGACAAATTAGTTAAAAATCAGGAAAATGTGGAGATAATAAAATTATTGGATTAAAAAAAAATTTATACACTCCATTTTTTATTTACTTTTTTCATTTAATATGATATTTATATTTATTACTCACCTCACCACTAATAGGTTAGTAATATACAATATAGTCAGCACACACGTCATAGCGGAAGATCCTGGGGACATCACCTTGCATTTTGGAGACAAAGCAAACCGCTTGGAACAGGTGTTCCCGGGGGTGATCTGAGCTGATTTAGCCCGGTTGCCACGCGGTTCCCCCCAGCAGTGGGCAGGGGAGGGGGGAGAACGGTGCGTCCGGCGGGCCTCACTCTAAGCTTCATATCTGCATACATGTAGCAACTATATCAAGTTTGGTGTCTTTTTCTTATAATTCGAGGACAAGGAATTCATTTTTGGAACTAAATTTTCACTCACCCATACAAAAAAACCGCGAAATTCAAAAACGATTTTTTTTCTCTACAATTTTTTTTCGAAAATCCTCTGCAGAATTAAAACTATGAAAATTTTCCCTAGAAAAAAAATACTAGTGAATAGCCCAGTTATTCCACTTTATATAATAATAAACTTGTTAAACATTTTTGTGTAAGAACTGTGTTAAAAAAAATGATTTTTGTCGCATGGCAGAATTTTCTCTGCCATTTTTTTTTCGAAAATTTTCTATGGAATTAAAACTATATAGATTTGCACCAGAAAAAAATAATGAAAAAATAGCTCAGTTAATCTACAAAATAAATTAATACATTTGTTAAACATTTTTGTCTAGTAACTGTGTTAAAAAAATGTTTTAAGTCGCGTGGCGGATTTTTTCCTACCATTTTTTTTCGGTCATCCTCTAGAGAATTAAAACTATGAAGAATTTTCTCAGAAAATAAATACTGGTGAATAGCCCAGCTATCTTACTATATACAAAAATAAATTAGTCAAACATTTTTGTCTAGAAACTGCGTTAAAAATAAAAATATTTTTTGTCGCGCGGCGCAATTTTCTCTACATTTTTTTTTATTTTCATATATTTTCTACAAAATTAAAACTATGAAAATTTGCCCCAGAAAAAAAATTAGGTGAATAGCCCAGTTATTTTACTATATAGTATAAGACATTTGTCAAACATTTTTGTCTAGTAACTGTATTAAAAAAATGTTTTGTGTCGCGTGGCGTAAATTTCTATAACATTTTTTTCGATAATCCTCTACAAAATTAAAACTATGAGGATTTGCCCAAAGAAACAAAAATACTAGTGAATAGCCCAGTTATCCTACTATTTAATAAACTTGTCAAACATTTTTGTCTAGTAACGGTGTTAAAAAAATGTTCTAAAATATATAAATAAAGATGTTGGGGAAACGTTCGCCATTAGAATTATTATAAAAATGTGATAAAATTAACATACCTAGTTATGAGATATTAAAAAATGCAGGTTAAAATAAATCAATTTAATTGTTCGCAGATTTTAGATTTCTTTTAATGCAGTTGCACTTCCCTGCGCATTTTGTTTTGCAGCGGCAATGAATTAATTCGAAACAAGCAGCAGATGCAGCAGGTAGTCTTGTTCAAATAGGCTCCCAATAGCCATTTTGTTTGGACCAGCCCCAGTCAGCAGGGCATGGCAGCTGTTGCTGAGGGGCTATAATCTGTCCCCAAACACAGCCTCCTTGGTAAAGTGCACGGAGAATATGGTTACGAAGTGCATCTTCTATTGGAGGCAGATTTTCCAGCTGGAGATCTTTTTTTTTGTAAAGAGACTAAAGAGTACTTTTCCTCATGTGCTCTAGCTGGAAAATCTGCCACCAACGGAAGATGCACTTCGTAACCATATTCTCCGTGCAGTTTACCAAGGAGGCTGTGTTTGGGAACAGATTATAGCCCCTCAGCGACAGCTGCCATGCTCTGCTGACTGGGGCTGGTCCAAACAAAATGGCTATTGGGAGCCTATTTGGGCAAGCCTACCTGTTGCATCTGCTGCTTGTTTATAATTAATTCATTGCCGCTGCAAAACAAAATGCGCAGGGAGGTGCAACTGCATTAAAAGAAATCTAAAATGCACAGACCTATGTACATGTAGTGGCAACTGCGAGAAATAAAATTATTTTGTTTTAACTCGCATTTTTTTTAACATTTCATAACTATGTCAATTTTATCACATTTATTATAATTCTAATTGCGAACGTTTGCCCAACATCTTTATTTATATATTTAATTTGTAACATAATATATTTGTAACGTCCAGAAGTAATTTATCAATGTAATGTAATGTAAATTATCAATGTAACCAGAAAAATAACAACTTATCAGAACATAACTTTGCAGGTCCGCTGCGCGACACAGATTTTTTTTTAACGTGGTTACTAGACAAAATGTTTGACAAGTTTATCTTAATATATAAAATCGTAAACTGAATGACTGACTGACTGACTGATCTATCAACGCACAGCCCAAACCGCTGGACCTAGAGACTTGAAATTTTGCACACAGATACCTCATACAGTGTAGGCATCCACTAAGGAAGGATTTTTGAAAATTCCCTCCCTAAAGGGGTGAAATAAGGGATGAAAGTTTGTATGAAAGTCCCTCAGTTTTGAAGCTAGGATTTTCAAATTTTGTGTTTAGGCTGACGATTAAAAATTAATAAATACGGGTCTCAGCGTTTTTCAAAATTCTACCCCCAAAGGGGTGAAAGGGGGTATGAAGTTGTGTATGGATAAAAATTCTTCATTTTTGAAGTAAAAAATCACTTAATTTATAGTAAAGGCTTATGGAATAAATCTAACGCAACGTATATTGATATTGTTAGTACTTCAACCCCTATGGCGATGAAATAGGGGTGAAATGTGTAAATAAACCTAAAAATAGATATCGTTATTGGGGTTTTCTGGTATGACGATTGCGAAAATGACATTTATTTTGAAGTCTAACACGGTGGACATGATTTAACCCCCTAAAGGGGTGAAAAAGGGTTTCAAATTTTGTATGGAAAAAGAATATAAAATAGACATTACAACTTTAAACTTCGTAGGAGCACGTCTAAAAATAAATTGGCAAACATATATTTGGTAATTTTGAAAATCAACCCTTTAGAGGGTAAATGGGGTATGTAAACATAAAAATCGATATGGATATCGTTCTTGAGGTTTTATGGGATGGTGATTGCGAAAATGACATTTATTTTAAAGTCCAATACGATGTACATGATTTTACCCCTAAAAGGGTGAAAATGGGGTTCAAATTTTGTATGGAAAAAGAATATAACATAGACATTACAAATTTTAAACTTCGTAGGAGTACGTCTAAAAATAAATAGTCAAATAGACATTACAAATTTTAAACTTCGTAGGAGTACGTCTAAAAATAAATAGTCAAACATATATTTTGTGGTTTTGAAAATCAACCCCTTAGGGTAAATGGGGTAAGTAAACATAAAAATCGATATGGATGTCGTTCTTGAGGTTTTATGGGATGGTGATTGCGAAAATGACATTCATTTTGAAGTCCAACTCGGTGGACATGCATGATTCAGCCCCAGTGGACGGGGAGAAAGGGAACGGGAACGGGAACTGGACGGAGCGGAAGAAAACGGGAACGGGAATGGGACGGGACGGGAACGGAACGGGACGGGAACGGGACGGGAACGGGACGGGAACGGGACGGGAACGGGTTGGGAACGGGACGGGAACGGGACGGGAACGGGACGAGACGGGAACGGGACAGGAACGGGACGGGAACGGGACGGGAACGGGACGAGAACGGGACGGGACGGGGATGGGAACGGGAATGGGAATGGGACGGATCGGGACGGGAACGGGACGGGACGGCAACGGGACGGGACGGCAACGGGATGGGACGGCAACGGAACGGGACGGTAACGGGAACGAGAACGGGAGCGGGACGAAACGGGAACGGGAATGACCAGTCGTTTTTACGCGATTAGGCGGGTCCCCACCGAGCGAGCGAGCCTCGTGCGACAAACGCCTTGCGTCTTGCGTCTTGGGTCTTGGCAAACGTCTTGCCTCGCGAGGCAGCGCGCTTGGTGGTGACCCGCCTAATCGCGTAAAAACGGCTGGTCGGATCCTGGTTCAAGGTTCCCTAAAGATTTTCTCTAATATCCACGCGGACGAAGTCGCGGGCGGAAGCTAGTTATTCTATATAGTAGGATAACTGGGCTATTCACTAGTATTTTTGTTTATTTGGGAAAACCCTCATAGTTTTAATTTGGTAGAGGATTTTCGAAAAAAATGGTAGAAAAAATTTCCGCTACGCGACAAAACATTTTTTTATACTAAACAAAAATGTTTAACAAATGTCTTATTCTATATAGTAAAATAACTGGGCTATTCACATATATTTTTTTCTGGGGTAAATTATCATAGATTTAATTTTGTAGAATAAAATCGAAAATAAAAAATGTAGAGAAAACTCCGCCGTGCGACACAAAATATTTTTTAACGCAGTTTCTAGAAAAAATGATAAACAAATTTATTTTTGTGTATAGTAAGATAACTGGGCTATTCATCAGTTTTTTTTTTCTAGGAAAATCTTCATAGTTTTAATTCTCTAGAGGATTTTCGAAAAAAAATAGCAAAAAAAATTCCGCCGCGCGACTTAAAACATTTTTTAACATAGTTACTAAACAAAAATGTTTAACAAATGTATTATTTTATAAAGTAAATTAACTGAGCTATTTTTTAATTATTTTTTCTGGTGCAAATCTACATAGTTTTAATTCTATAGAAAATATTCGAAAAAAAATTGACAGAGAAAATTCCGCCGCGCAACAAAAATCATTTTTTATACGCAGTTTTTACGCAAAAATGTTAGACAAATTTATTATTATATATAGTGGAATAATTGGGCTATTCACTAGTATTTTTTTCTAGGGAAAATTTTCATAGTTTTAATTCTGCAGAGGATTTTCGAAAAAAAAATTGTAGAGAAAAAAAATCGTTTTTGAATTTCGCGGTTTTTTTGTATGGGTGTGTGAACATTTAGTTCCAAAAATGAATTCCTTGTCCTCGAATTATAAGAAAAAGACACCGAACTTGATATAGTTGCTACATGTATGCAGATATGAAGCTTAGAGTGAGGCTCGCCGGACGCACCGTTCTCCCGCTTCCCCTGCCCACCTGCTGGAGGGAACCACGTGGCAACCGGGCTAAATCAGCTCAGATCACCCCCAGGAACACCTGTTCCAAGCGGTTTGCTTTGTCTCAAAAATGCAAGGTCCCCATACAAATCGATCCCCACGATCTCCTACTATCACAAATCAATATTATCAAAATTTTTTGGTATTTTTATGTGCGAAATTCAAGTTACAATAACTATATACAGCAAAACAAAACAATAGCATGTTTTAACTCTACATCAACGTCATCTAAGTAGCAATATAATAACAAAAATCTACATAGTATTGTAATTTTTTTTAACTATTTTTATATTGATATATATCACAAAAATTCATTTGATATATATCGGATATATATCATGATATATATCCTCGAACCCTGGTTTATATGCATACATTATTTACCCACGGATGGATAATTATCCATGAAAATAACAACCTTGCTAATTTGCAAGCCTGATTGATTTGTATACTATTTTGATTGTTGTGATTATATGATTTTACAGTCACTGCACTGATTATATTTCAAATTCTTGACATGCTTGTAAGCAAAAATTTGCTTATAGAACATTTTGCTGGCATTATTATTAATGTCAGGTATTTAAGTATTTTTTTATGCCAGAACCAATACTTTTGGTGCAAAAGTAACTAACTTTCAAAATAAGTCTGTACCTTGCAAAAATATTGAAAAATCTTTTTGCTCATAAATCGAAGGAGGTCAAGGCATAACTTATAATTCAAAAGAAAACCATAATTCAAAGGCATAGCAGCCATTAACTACAAAGTTGGAAGTGATTTAATTGTTCACTGCCTGCAACGTTCTGTGAACATATGCGGCCCACAATGATCGATCATTCATTCTTCGCCATATATGTCCTGGTAAATTGGGTAGTTGCACAGAGCAAAGTTTCTTAATATTTGATAGTAAGCAGCTCTCCAACACGAAAAGGGCGCTATTGGCGCGAAAAACTCGCAGCAAAATCGATTTTTGCTGTGAGCGTGAGGAAAAGTGATTTTTTAATTTCTAACACCTCCTTTTGGAATAAAAAAGAAATAGAATGAAAAGGATGATAAAATTTATATGTTAAGTAAAAAGTTAACTCAAACAAAATGATGCAATCTACTTTACTATGAATCCATTTTCAGCATAGGTTTGATTGAACTATTTTTGATAGTTCGATAAGTTGAGGGAACAAGTTTTTAATACTGAATTTAGCTTTTTACCAGGAAAATCATGTGAAAATAACTATTCTTGCCTATTACACTTTTCTCACTGGTAGAGGTGAAAAGTTATATGTTTAATACGAGACCAAATTTTTGTTGTCTCGTGCCTTTAAATCACTCACCAAGCTCAGTAGCCTGTATTAAACTTCGCTTGTTCGTGATTTAATGTCGGCACACACAGCATAAATTGACTTTGGTCTCTAGTATATCAAATAACTATTATGTATTTCGAAACAACCACAGGAAGGTGATTAATTATGTTACAAGTCACAAACAAATTCTAACAACTTTTGATAAAAGAATGTCTAAATGGGCGCCGGCAGCAGGGTGCAAGGGGTGCACTAGCACCCCCATCAGGAATAAAAATTTAAAATTAGTTTGAATAAAAACTGAAAGAGTCGTTGCTGTCCAAATTGGTTCATTTCAGTTCTTCAATTCAGTTTCCTCCTCTAATAAGTAAGTTAATAATATAATGGGTAGATGCAGACGAACCTCCCTTAAAAAAATCCTGGCAGCTCCCGTGAATATCTAATATTTTGATCGCATCAGAATCAGATCAATTCTAACTAGGGGTTGTCTCCAAAAATCTGACCCAGACAGTACTGCAAGAATTATAGATAATGTTCATGTGTAATTTAAGAAGCTGTCCTTATCAAATATTATGAGACTGTCAGAAACTACCTAATTATTTTTGTACATTGATTGACATCGGCCATTTTTAATGTCCCCAATGCTGGGGCACAACAGGCCTTCCTTATGTGTGGTGTGGATAAGGAGGTTAGGCCATAACCCACCAAATGGGTCTATTGCGGATTGGTGGGTGTTAACAACTACAAATGCAGCCAGGAGTCGAGACCAACAGCTTTACGTGCTTTCTCAAGCACAGAGCAACTCAAGATAATAATTTTTTGTCACACATCTCATGACCGATCCTTGTGAAAGTTGCTTAACCACCAAAATTGCAGGGCCAGGCGCTAAATTCTGCGCCACCGAACTCCTCAATATTTTTGTCAGCAAAAATTAAAATACAGTTAACCACTGAAGCAGCGAAAGACTGTAAATATGTAATGGTAATTATGTATAATTTAAAATGAATTTTAATATCTTTTGCAAAGGTTCTAACTCAGGAGTTCTTATGCATAATTATCTATGTTTAATAATTATTGTATACCAACACCTTGATGAACTAATCCATGGGTCTCCAAACTTTTTAGCATAAGGGCCAGTCTAACTCCTCCATCAAGTCCCAAGGGCCAGGATGTAGCTAGCTCATCGTAACAACTTATTGTAAATTACAGTATTGTTGGTACGATCCGGCCTGCTTTCGCGGGCCGGATTGTTGGTGCTCGCGGGCCAGAGCTGGCCCGCGGGCCGTAGTTTGGAGACCCCTGAACTAATCAAAACAACTATCTTTAATGAATGACCCAATTGATGTCATTAGAACAAACATTTTATTACTCGCTTTAAAATTGACATATTTAATTATACTTTGATTATCACAACTGCTATAAGATAAAGGGTCAAAAGGAAAGGTATTCAACTAAAAGTATTCTTGTGTTATTTATTTAACTCCAGACTAACATCAGCTCGGCCAATAAACAGTTGCCAAAAAGTTTACTTATTCATGACTTCATGTTTGGTAAGTATGACTCACCAGACTATACATATACCTTGATAACAAACAGCTTCAGAAATACTGTTTATTCAATCTAACTAAACAATTACCGCCGATGATTGTAGTTGAATATATTTTCAGACAATTATTAGTGATAGAATAAACCAGTTAAAATCATAGGTAATAATACAGTGCAGTCTCTAAAATTAAAGTAATTATCTGCAAAAGTTAATGAAACTGTTCGAAAGTCAACAAAAGGGTACTTACATAAATAAGTCCAGAGTAGTATCTGTCTTTGATGTTGTGCAGCACAGAAGCCTCATTCAGACAGGTCAGCTCCGCCATATCCTCTACCTTATCAAACTTGGGAGGATTCATCTTCTGTATATCATCTATTGGTACCAACATTCTCTTCCCGGACTCTGCTATCTCTACCTCTACTTCGTCTCCCCGTTCCCCCTTTATCCCGGCTGCGACGAACCCCTGGGTCTCGTGTGGCACCCATACCAACCGCTTCTGCGTCCATTCTGCTTGAGTCGCGGGGTCGTTGAAACTGTTTCTATCAACCGAAAGGTACCGGAGTTCCGGATCGTTTCTATCCATGTCCACCATCGTGCCGCCTAATCACGCCGCGCGGCCCGACAACCGATAACCTAACACCGGCACTGGATACCACATTAAACGGTCGCGGCGACCGACACTGCACCTCACAACACACTGAATCCTGTTTTATCACCTCGCGTTACCGTGTGAGCGCACGGCGATAGGGCTCCGCAGTAAGTACAAAATGACGACTGGGCTGCCAGACTGCCAGCAAATGCGTGCGACCGCGATTGACAGAACAGAACGGTTATTATTACGAGTAGAAGGGATGGATGGGCCGGTTGACGCCCGAATTCACGTTGAGTTTAGCCGAAATTCAAACGAACTTTGGACACTACGTTGAAGAAATACTTGATTGTGGAATCTATGTTATTGCAACTTATGAGCAACGTTTGCATAAATAGATAAAATCGAGACAGGGATACACTTTATGAACATGAAAAAAAGATTATTTTTAACTTGCCGAAAGAAATCCTACCTATCTTTTTTTTATCCTAACCACAGACTAATTATTTTTTAATTTGCATAGACTACGGTGCTCGCTATGAATCGATTTTTTAAGAATAATCGATATATGGATACTGGTACGGCTAAACCCGAAAGCGGCTAAACCAAGTTTTAGCAGGCTAAGGCCGGCCACACACAGACGTAATCACGTAACGGAATTCCGAACGTAATTTCGACAATGTATGAAGATTCCGTACGGAAAAAACACGCTTGTGTGTGGCAGCCCATAGATTTTGTATGCAGCTGCTGCGTTCGGAATCACGTACGTACGGAATTCCGTTGCGTGATTCCGTCTGTGTGTGGCCGGCCTAATACTAAGCTAAGTGTAGTGTAGCCAGCTAAAACTAGTGTAGCCAGCTAATATATGAAGTATTAAGAAAGTAATGAGCGGTTTTCAATGACAGATTTAAAAAAACCGGCCAAGTGCGAGTCGGACTCGCGCACGAAGGGTTCCGTACCAAAAAACGGCAAAAAAAATTACGTTTGTTGAATGGGAGCCCCCCTTAAATATTTATTTTATTCTGTTTTTAGTATTTATTGTTATAGCGGCAACAGAAATACATCATCTGTGAAAATTTCAACTTTCTAGCTATCACGGTTCATGAGATACAGCCTGGTGACAGACAGACAGACAGACGGACAGCGAAGTCTTAGTAATAGGGTCCCGTTTTTACCACTTGGGTACGGAACCCTAAAAAAAGGAAACTATGAGTAGATGGCGTTGTGAAAAAGTATGATGTCAATGTCAATGTCAACTTGTCAACCTTGACATGACATGTCCAAAAATATCTATGGCCGCGTTCCTAATCACGCTTACAGCACTGTGAGCGCGCTAACACTCGGTCCGATTCATGCTTACAACGCTCACGTAAGTTGAAGTGACGACATAATCATCATAGATGACGTCAGTTTGACCAACAACGCTTACAGTCCTTTGGTAGAATACGCTGAGCGTTGTTAGCACATGCTATGACGTCATCGGTGACGACACTTCAACTTACGTGAGCGTCGTAAGCATGAATCGGACCGGGCGTCAACGCGCTCATAGTGCTGTTAGCGTGATTCGGAACGCGGCCTTAGAATTTTTCGCAAGTTTTTTGATATCATACCCAAGGAGGTTTATAATAGGGAGTGAGTACTCTACAAATATTTTCACTAATCGTTTAAAAGAAATTAAACTTTATTGCATTTGCCATAGAGTTGAAATTCTATCGACGACATTGACTGAAGGCACTACTGTGTGAATGAGACAACACCAGGTGGAGGTCGGTGTCTCGTTCGCACAATTGCCATTACTAAACAATAATACCACGATAGTAGGACTAAAAATATGTACGTTACCAATCAATTAGTGTATCGAAGTCGAATATATACTATTTAAATATTAATTTAGAATGACACATAATAATTGTAATATAAAACAGAACTTACTCTTTTGATTTAATTAAATATCTAAAATAATGCTAATCAGCTATCATCGGTGAGGTGGTAATAAATAGAAGTGTCAATCTTGGCAACTCCGATTTTGACCTTGGCGCCGAATTTCAATTTAAGAATTTCAATCTATAGGAAATGTTACTTTACAAAACTAGTGTGACCATAAATACTGCACCATTTCAGATTTCCAAAAAAACGAAATTGTTCTATTGAAATGGCTAGAGGTCGCAGGCGAGACGGTAAAATTAATAATAATAATCAAATCATGTTTCTGCGCCTATTTCGATGAAACTCGGTTTTTGGTACTATTTCAACATGAAAATAACAACGCAATGTTGAAAATTTAAAAAATCCAAGATGGCGGCCAACTTTTTTGTTTTTGGGCCGATTTCTATGAAACTCGGTTTTTGGAACTATTTTGACAAGAAAATAACAATGCAATTTTTAAAAAACTAAAACTTCAAGATGGCGGCCAACTTTTTTTGTTTTTGGGCCGATTTCGATGAAACTTGGTTTTCGGAACTATTTTGACAAGAAAATAACAACGCAATTTTTAAAAAACTAAAAATCCAAGACGGCAGCCATTTTTTTTGTTTTTGGGCCGATTTCGATGAAACTTGGTTTTTGGAACTATTTTGACAAGAAATTAACAACGCAATTTATAAAAAACTAAAAATCGAAGATGGCGGCCAACTTTTTTGTTTTTGGGCCGATTTTGATGAAACTCGGTTTTTGGTACGATTTTGACAAGAAAATAACAACGCAATGTTGAAAACTTACAAAATTCAAGATAGTGGCCAACTTTTTTGTTCTTGGGCCGATTTCAAAAACAAATTAGCTTGATCTTTTTTGATTTTTCCTTCAGTTTACATTGAGTTGTTATTTTCTTGTCTAATTAGTAACCAAAAACCGAGTTTCATCGAAATCGGCCCAAAAAAACAAAAAAGTTGGCCGCCATCTTAGATTTTTGATATTTTAAAAATTGCGTTGTTATTTTCTTGTCAAAATATTACCAAAAACCGAGTTTCATCGAAATCGGCCCAAAAACAAACAAGTTGGCTGCCTTAATTTTTTCAATACATATTGTGTTATTATTTTCTTGTCAAATTAGTACTAAAAACCGAGTTTCATTCACACAAATAAAAGAGTTGGCTGCCATATTTTTTTATATTTTTAACATTTCCTTGTTATATTTTGATCAAAATAGTAACAAAATCGAGTTTCATAAAATCGGCCCACGAACAATATAGTTGGCCGCCATTTTGTTTTTTTTTTATATTTTTAACATTGTGTCGTCGTAAATCTCTTGCAACCATTTTATTAATTTCACAAGTAAAGAAATTGGTGCAAGTATTTTAGACCTTATCTTTACATCTTTACCAAAATAACAGTTTTTAATGAAACAGCAAAGTAAATGTACAAGTATAATTATGGGAAAAAGCAATCGAATCTGAAACGTCAATAAAGTCGAAAATCGTTTCCCTCTTTTTTTAACTACAGATCACTAGACTATGTTTTCCTACTTTTACTTGTTTTTCCAACATTTATTTGTTTTTCCGAAGTTCACGCACATTGCATTTTTTATTAAAAATTGGAATAAACTTTAAAGTTGCGTAATTATTTACACTTGAAATTAAATTGAATTGAATAAACTAGATTTTAATTGGTTGAATTACCATATTTAAAAAATAAAAACAAATAAGCAACTTAATAAAAACGTGATAGATAATTTGTTCTTGAAAAATATTTTTTTAAATAAATATTAATTTTCTTTTTTTTTAGTTAACGAGCTAAACTAAAAATATACCACCGCCTATCAGAGTACTCGTCAAGACCATTCAAACGAGTCCAAACTCGATGGGGTTGAAAGGTTTTATTGCAGAGTTCCTGTGGCCTTCTTCCGGCTCCATCATCAGACTCTTGGATACTATTACCCAACAGAGCACTCGTCAAGACGATTCAAACGAGCCCAAACTCGATGGGGTTGCATGATTTCAATATTGAGTTCCTATGGCATGGAATCCAGACTTCATCATCCGACCCTGAACCTCGTCTCCCGTCAGACTACTTATCAAGACAATTCTAATAAGCCCAAACACGATGGGGTTGTATAGTTTCATTCATCATAGAGTTCCTGTGGCGTTCTTCCGGCTCCATTATCAGATCACCTCAATGACACTGTAATATTGCATTTCCTTCCATTTCTGACCTGTGTTCAAAGTTTCAAGTCTCTAGCTCATCGGGAATTTGGTATAAAATCGTTTGCAAAATTTGTGCTCAAACAAACAAAAGAGCAAGCAACCTAATAAAATCGCGGTAAAAAGTGTTAATTACAAATAAAGAACTACCTAGGTATTTAAGTTTATATTCAACAGTTTAAAGTATTATGTATGTCTCCGGCCAACCATACGGTTTGGTCACCCTAATGAAGAAAAGGACACATACATCTACTTGACCTCTCTGTCGGCTCGTTTTGGGGCGAAGCGCTCATTCCGGTTTATAGTATTATTTCCATGATCATACCTTTTGATAGCGCCATCTAGTGAGGAAATTTGAACTATTTTTTTTCTTAAAAAAGCGCTCATTTCTATGGACTGTTTTAAAAAAACCTCGACATTTTTTTAGCCGGCTAAAACTTGGTTAAGCCGCATTTCAGATATTAGCCGTAACATATCGAATCAATCCGAAATAATCGAAACATAAGATAAAGATTTATATCGATATATATTATTCAATGAATAAAAAATCGTTCCAAGTGTACGAGCACGCTCGACATTTATTATATTTTGTTGAGTAGACATTTTACGTCACTTCGATACTTATGAATTGTAATTTAATTCAGTCGTACAATAAACGTTATACACGGTGACGGCCACTTTAATTAACATCCCGCTCCCGTAGTAAAAACCTAACTTACGTACTCATAACTAAACTTATCATCTAAACATACTTTCTTGTAAGGACTTACTCTTACATTTCTTCGAGCCGGATAGTGTGTGATCTGTGATCTCCAACCAGTGAAGTGTGATTGCGTGATTAGTGACTTACCTGCGATAGCGAATCGGTTTGTCTGGCCTCCCAGAAGCGGGTCTCACCAGGCAAATTGAGACGAGGACGCACATATCGTGGACGAGCCCCTGTCACGTTGATTGCACCACAGTCACCACCTGAAAACAAACAACTACCAACATGGAAGGTATCCTGAAACGCCAACAGACGATTGCTGAGGGAATTGAAAAAATACTCGTCAACTACAAGAAGGACCCTGCCTCACGCAAGACGTTGGAGTATGCTCAGAAACGATTGGATGCTCTTCAACCTTTGTGGGATGAATTTAAACTCAACCACGAACATCTTCTAACATTTGAGGATAAGTCAGACATCTATTTTACCACCAATGCCTACGACATTCTTAGCAAGAAATACGAAACCTTACGATCTGAATTTCAGAAACTAATTTCTGCTGGAAAAACTGATGCTGGTGGATTTTCCAAAACTGATGAACTTATAAGTCAGCAAACAACCAACTTTCGTGCCTTTTCTCGGATGATACGTAACCTGAACCTACCTATGCTCAACGAGAAATGGGAAATTGAAGACAAGCTTCAAACGCTGCAGTCGCGCTGGAAGGTCATCGATGAAACACATTGGCAACTGGACAACCTACTGATCGGAACCAATCTGGATTATGAACAAGAGTATTCGAAACATGAGGCTGACTACGAAAACGCCAAACGAGATTTGAACCGTAAGCTAAACACGACCTCTCATCGACAACAATCCTTGCCGCCTCTTGAGATTCCAACCTTCACGGGAAACTATGCTCAATGGCCAACATTCATGGACCTGTACAGCGAGGCTATTCACAATAACACTATGCTCAGCAAAATTCAGAAAATGCAGCATCTCAAGGGAAAGCTTAGAGGTGAAGCGGAACGCATAGTTCAACATTTATCGGTGTCGGCTGAAAACTACGATACCTGTTGGGAGATACTTACCCTCAGGTATAACAACAAACAGCTGCTTTTCACGAAACAAATTCAAGTTTTTATGAATCAGCCGTCTATCCAACAACAAACATCCTTCGAACTAAAACGCCTATATGATACCAGCTTAGAAACTATCCACGCTATACACAACTTGGGTATAGAAACAACGTCGTGGGACCCCATCCTTGTTCATATTTTGGCGGGAAAACTAGACACTGAAACCTACGCTTCTTATATGGAAAGCAGACAGCATCCCCGGGAACTTCCCTCTTATGACGAATTTATGGCGTTCCTGCAACGAAAATTCACAGCCTTGGAACCTGTAAACAAGAAAAAACAACAACTACTTCCTTCCACGAAGCCACATCAACCACCAAGGGAGTTCAATGCATCGTCTCTGCGGGAATCTCAACATTACAACAACAAACCTAAAAAACATTTTGGCAAAAGTTACCACATCAATACTGGAAGAAATTGCCCTTTGTGCAAAGGCGATCATTTTCTGCCTTATTGCGTCACATTCAAACAAATGCAGCCGGATACCAAGCTAAAATCTATTTCGCAATTGAATTTGTGTAATAACTGCATGTTTTCACACAACGGGCAAAAATGCACGTCAACTAAACGTTGTCGTGTGTGTAACAACGCACATCACACATCTTTACACGACGTGTTACGTGAAGCGGTTTCTTTGAATCCAACCGGCAACATGACTCCAAACTCGCCGCTACCGCCGCCGCCGCCCGCTACTTCAAGGTTGCAACCACAGCGCAACGCAAACCACGTTGCCAACGATTTCGACGAAGTTTTACTTGCTACCGCTCAACTAAAAATTAGGTCAATTGATGGAACGTACCTAACAATGAGATGTTTACTTGATCAAGGATCTCAGATAAACTTGATAACAGAATCAGCTGTTCAACGCCTTGGCCTTCAACGCCGAAAACAAAACGCAACAATATCCGGGATTGGATTTTCTGCTAACCAAAGCAATGGGACCGTCCAACTTGTAGGCGAATCACTGTTTGGTGACTACACTTTCACCACGGAAGCACTTGTCATGAGTAAAATGCTAAACAATCTTCCAAACTACTCATTCGAAAAACAACATTGGCCCCATTTGCACAACATTAACCTAGCAGATCCTGACTATAACATTTCGCGCCCAGTCGACATTCTTCTTGATGCAGGGGTCTATGCAGACATCGTAATGACAGGTGTATTAAAGGGTTCACCCGAGGCGCCCATCGCCCAACAAACCAAACTTGGATGGGTGCTGATGGGTAATGTCAAAACTTTCAACTGCCACGTCATACTCAACAACACCGAAGATTTCTCAAGATTTTGGGAAATGGAAGAAATTTCTGAGATGCCTCCTGAAACACCCGAAAACGACTATTGCGAATCATTATACCGCGAAACAACACAAAGATTGGAAGACGGGCGATACAAGGTCAAGATTCCAATGAATCCACATTTTGAGCAACATTTGGGCTCATCAAAACCTCAAGCAGTGGCCCAATTCAAACAACTAGAAAAACGTCTATACAAAAACGAAGAGTTCGCTGGACACTACAAGGCCTTCATTAACGAATACCGAAACCTTAATCATATGAAGAAATGTGACACCCCTAAGGAACCCAGCTGCTTTCTACCTCATCATGGAGTCCTACGACCAGATTCTACAACAACAAAGCTCCGCACGGTTTTTAACGCATCAGCTAAAACCTCATCGGGCCACAGCCTCAATGAACTTATGGAATGTGGTCCCAACATACAACAAGATCTTCAAACAATTATCCTGCGATGGAGAGCTTTCCAATTCGTTTACATAGCTGATATAGAAAAATTCTATAGACAAGTATGGATATGCGACGAAGATCAACATTTACAAAAGATAGTGTGGCGTGACTCACGAGACGATCCGATTACAGAGTATCAGCTGTGCACTATAAGTTATGGCTGCAAGGCCGCTGCGTTTTTAGCCATGCGCACCGTCAAACAGCTTATCATGGACGATGGTCACAAATACCCCCTGGCCGCCCCAATTTTAGAAAATCAGCTATACGTAGATGACCTCCTCGGCGGGAGCAACGACCTTGAAACCGCAAAAACTACTCAAGGTCAACTAATTAACATGATGAAGGGAGGCGGATTCAACCTACGCAAGTGGTCCAGCAACAGCGCAATCTTACTGAAAAATTTGCCAAAAGAACTCGTCCACCAAAATATGTTAAACTTCAAGCATGCCGAAACCAATAAAACACTTGGACTTAACTGGAATCCGTCAACAGATTGTTTTACATATAAACAAAATGCACTCAACAACGAGGATGACGTCATCACGAAGCGCATGTTACTATCTGACGTATCGAAACTGTACGACCCGCTCGGATGGTTATCACCCGCCACCATGAAGGCCAAACTTATATTCCAACGAAGTTGGAAAACTACAACATCTTGGGATGAAGCCTTGCCTGACGAGATTCAAAAGGAGTGGAAACAATTTAGACAAGACCTACCCCAAATAGATAACATTAACATACCTCGGTGGATAGGCGATATAAACAAGACGATTGAACTACACGGATTTAGCGATGCGTCGGAGAAGGGATACGCGTGCGCTATATACTGCAAGTCGATTGACGAAAACAGTCATTACGTCATCAAGTTAGTGGCTGCAAAAACCAAGCTCGCGCCCTTGAAGAACAACATTTCTTTGCCAAAATTGGAATTAAGCGCCAGTATGCTTCTGTCGCGTCTTATGAAAAAGACCATAGAGTCAATAAACGCACAGACAGTAACAGTTCATGGATGGACAGACTCGATGGTCGTTTTGGGTTGGTTGAATGGTAACCCTACTCGATGGAAACCGTTCGTAGCCAATCGGGTAGCAAAAATAACAGAGAACATGCCACCTTCATGCTGGAAACATGTGAAATCCGAGGACAACCCAGTCGACTGTGCCAGCAGAGGCCTAACACCGTCGCAGCTCATCTCGCATCCCTTGTGGTGGGAAGGGCCATCTTGGCTGAAGAGCAACTACACCCCCACTCAAACAACATTTGAAACCAATGAAGAGGAACGAAAAACAAAACAAGTCTGCGCGTCACTAAAAATGAACAAATTAGTCGAAGAACTTCTACAGCGTTATAACTCTATGACGCGTGTAACACGAATCCTAAGTTGGATACTTCGATTTGTAAACAATGCTACAGCTGATAAAACTGCCAAGCGATTATCGCACTTAACTACAAGTGAACTGCAGAATGCACATAATATAATTATAAAGACAATACAGAACATTTATTTTGCCGACGAGATTGAGCGATTACAAAAACAAAACTTAGTGCGACGAACTAGCAACATACTTAACTTAAATCCAACTTTAGACAGCCAAAACATTTTACGAGTTGGAGGACGATTAGAAAACGCTCACTTGCAGCAATCACAGAAACATCCTATTATCTTACCTTATGACAGCAAGTTAACGGAGTTATTGATTGAACAAGCTCACGTGAAAACTCTTCATGGAGGCGCCAGACTAACCCTGACTTATCTACGTAATAGATATTGGATAGTCAGCGGCATGAGAGCAGTTAAAAAACATTTACTCAAATGTGTACGGTGCCATCGCTTCAAACAAACCAGCAACAATCAACTTATGGCAGACCTTCCTCAGCCACGCGTCACTCCATCCCGGCCGTACACACACTGCGCTATCGACTTCACTGGGTACGTCGAGGTGAAGGCCAGCAAGGGCAGAGGAATAAAAACCTCAAAGGGTTACGTCGCAGTGTTTGTATGTCTGTGCACCAAGGCTGTCCACCTGGAGTTGGTTAGCGATCTGAGCACTGCTGCATTCTTGAACGCCCTCAAACGACTGTGTGCACGCAGAGGGACGCCCAAACATATGTACAGCGACAATGGCACCAACTTTGTCGGCGCTGCACGTCTGCTGCAGAAACAACATAAGGAAGCTCTTGAACATTACATAACTGAGGAGCTGTTAATAGAACTGGCCGAGCAAGGAATAGAATGGCATTTCAACGCGCCTTCCTGGCCATCAGCTGGCGGCCTATGGGAGGCCGCGGTCAAAAGCATGAAAAATCACCTCAAGCGAGTGCTGGGAGAGCAGAAACTTACCTTCGAGGAGTTCTCCACACTCCTCGCTCAGATCGAAGCCTGCCTTAATTCAAGGCCATTACTTGCTCCAACTGAAAACATAGATGACCTTGAATGCTTAACTCCCGCTCACTTCTTGATTGGAACTTCTACATTGGCACCACCACTTTCAGTCGAAGATGAACACATGAATCTGTCAACCCGTTGGCGATTAACTGAAAACATTTTTAAGACATTTTGGAAAAAATGGTCGAATGAGTACCTACAAACATTGCAGCCTCGGAGTAAATGGCATTTTCCATCCAAAAACCTTGAAATTGGTGATATTGTGCTTGTGAAAGAAGACAACATTCCACCCGCCAAATGGCTGCTTGGGCGAATCATTGAAACTTACCCTGGGCCGGATGGACGGGTACGAGTTGCCATGGTCAAAACGAAGACGTCCACCATAAAACGACCTGTAACAAAATTATCACGTCTTCCAATCGAGTCGAAGTTACCTAGCAACGAGCAGCCAAACGTCGTTGACCATCAGGACAAACCTGCTGAAAGGCCGAAAAGAAGTCGGAGAAGGGTCAATTCCAAAAACGTATTTTTCAACATTTTTTATACTCTTTTACTGACCTTCATAATATTCATCGGACCGTCATCTCAACAAGTGGCCAACATTACCAACTTATCCCCAAACAGACTCATCTACTTCGACAAGATAGCAGACATGCAGATAATACAAGATGAATGGAAAATGGTTGTATATTACAACACCACAACATATTGGCGAAGTCTAACAAGCATTCAACGTTATGTCGATCATTTAACAGAGCTATGCAAAACTGAAGCAGCCTTCCTTACCATATCAGCACAATTTCAGCATGAACTGAACGAGATCCAACATTATAACGACATCTTAGTATCAGAACACAGCTCATATCGTCGAACACGATCTAAAAGAGGACTCGTCGATGGAATTGGCTACCTTGCAAACTCACTTTTTGGTGTGTTAGATGAGAGATTTGCAAAGAAGTATGAAAACGACATCAACATTATACAATCAAACGAAAACCATCTGCTTGACTTATACAAAAATCATACATCAATCATAGAGAGCGAATACAATCTTCTGAAAAGGAATGAAGAAGTGATGAATAAACAATTTTTAATCATTGAAAAACATCTTGCCGAAAGTGAACAACGCATACGCGCTAGCCACGACAACGCTTTATACATAACAGCTAGCGCGCTCGCCATAGATTTAATGATCTCAAATATACGTCGAATCCAACAGATGTTACTAGATTTGGTAACAGATGCTCGAGACGGAAGAATTGATACGCATCTCATCAAGCCAGAACAATTCGAACATCAATTGAACATTATTTCCGGTCAACTTTCAAGTGACTTGTCATTACCTTGTATCACGCACACACGAGACTGTACGCGTGAACTTTATAAGTTGGCTCGAGTGCACGTGCACCTAACAAGCGCACTGCTCATATTCGAAATAAAGCTGCCGCTTATAAACAACGAACAATATGAACTTAACCGGATTATACCTATACCTCAAGTCACCGGGCACAGAATAATAAGTATCAAGCCCACTTCCGAGTACGTTGTAGTGAACTTACGAAAGGATTTAATAGTGCCTTTAGAAAACAAAGATGTATCAACATGCATTCATTCAAATGAATTAAAATTACTCTGCACTATCAATCAACCCACTTATGATATCAAGGTTGTAAAAACATTATGCGAGGCGCAAATTATAAACAATGGAAGCTTATCGCCATGCCGCGTCGAAGTATCGGATTGCACCGACAAGTGGGTACGGTTACACAGGCGCGGCGCATGGTTTTTTTCGTGTTGCGAAGAATGCACTGCGCGCATTTTCTGCCCAAGTGGAATGCAAACACAACACCTTCATGGCACAGGGATTGTAGCACTAGGCCTTGGATGCATGCTCAAGGGTGACAGCTTCACTATTCACGCTCGCAACGACTACCACAGCGATTTGAAGATAAACTCTGAAACGATTAAAATGAGCGAATCCAGCGTAAACCACGTGTTGACAGACTTCAACCACACCCTAAACTTTATTCCTGAAGACCACCAAGAAATACTTCAGGGCCTGAAAACCAATATAGACATAGTCAAACAGCAACAACAGACGCTAAATGTGAAAACATCGACACATGACACGCACAACTACGTGCTTTACTCGATATGCGGTGTCATCATCGTGTGTTCCATGATTTGGGGCACATTAAGGATCAGAAGAAGATATCGTTGCAGCGCGAATCTTCAGAGGTATCCGCCATCAGCCGAGAGACCGACGACGACGTCACAACAGCGCCATTCGGACATCGAAGTTGTTGTTAACGAGGTGATCGTAACTGCTGCGCGCAAATTAGACAAAGCGTCACCGCCTTAAGCATCCTTTCTTCTTTCTCTTCTTTGGCAGCATGTACGAGCACGCTCGACATTTATTATATTTTGTTGAGTAGACATTTTACGTCACTTCGATACTTATGAATTGTAATTTAATTCAGTCGTACAATAAACGTTATACACGGTGACGGCCACTTTAATTAACATCCCGCTCCCGTAGTAAAAACCTAACTTACGTACTCATAACTAAACTTATCATCTAAACATACTTTCTTGTAAGGACTTACTCTTACACCAAGTAAAAACGAAACGCAATCGTTAATCCTAAGGCCGGCAGGCCTACCGCTTAACTCAAAAAGCTTTCAAATTGCTATAGTTTATGACGTCAGTGCACTGTCCGTCCCTGTGATCGTGTTATGATATGACAAGGACGGATAAAGCATTGCTATCGCTTTGGCTATCGCTTTGAGATAGGCGGTAGGGCCCCGGGTCCATAGCGCGTGTTTTGTCCTACACAATCAACAAAAACATCTCAACATTCAACAAAATCGTCTACACAAAACCACAAAGTAAGTAGTGGCAGCGCACCGCCAGACAAAGAGCCCACTCTAGGGACAAAGCGCCATTTCGCACGCACATATTGACATTACGAGTTTACAGAGATTCTCAGGCAGTTTTAAACAGTGCTCAGTCGCGACTGTCGCGAATGCTAGCGCGGGTGTTTGTCACGTATCAAGTAAGCTGCAGCAAATTTGTAGTCAAGTTTTTGTGTTAACAAAATGAATAAGCGTTGTTATTGTTTAAAGAAATAAATATTTTAACTTTGGCAGGCCAATACATTTATGAAAATTTAGTTTATGTAAGGAAACACTATGATTCATTTGCTAAGAACAGCAATATTCACCAGTTTAATACAAGAAATAAAGATAAACTTGCCGTTCCAAGATTTAGGCTTGCAAAAACTAGAGGTTCATTTATGGGGAAAGGCATAGCCTTTATTAATAAAGTTCCACAACAAGTGATTGATCTTCCTTTGCATGAATTTAAAAACCATGTTAAAAAAACGCTCATCGGTAAAGGTTATTATAAAGTAGACGATTATCTTAAAGATCAAAATGCGTGGAAATGATGTAACACATAACTTGCTACTATAAGTACTTTGTTGAAGTAATATAACAATAAGTCTATGTTGTTGCCAATAATCCTGTCACCTTGTTGTAATTATTTGGTAACGATATATTAAAGTTTGTAAATATCGTTACTTATGGCTGTTACAGCTGATAAGTTTCTTGCGCCCGTTCTTCTTGTCAGCTAAAAAAGTCTGGAACGGGTGGTAGGAAAATATAGACGATTCAAAAGTACTTAATAATTAAGTTTATTTGAATAAAGCTTATTTGACTTTGACTTTGACTATTATGCCTGCAGTGTGTTTCGTTTCTTAAACATAACACAAAACAGTGCTTTGGTTCTCTTTCTTCAAATTTCCAAACGATATAGAAAGATAAGTAAGTAAATCTTGGTTTTCTTGAGTTTGTAGGCATCGGTAGGTACTTTTTGGAACTAGCTTGTAACGATCAATCATTTCATTAGGTACTATGGGCAACAGCGTCGCTTAACCAGTTTGCAACAAAATTCGTGTGCGCGCGTATCGCCCCTGCACGAACTAAACGTATGTGACAGCGGGCGCGGCGTGCAAGCGATTTTAACCTTAGCAGTGGTTAAGCGACGCTGTTGCCCATGGTAGGTACCTACATATTCAAACAACAAGTACGTAATGGCAGAAATGGGCTTTTGTTTTATCTTTAACTTATCGTTCGCTGGTAAAAGCACAAAGTACCTACCTACGTAATGGCACGGCGGTGGCGCGTGGTAATGGTAACTACGTAGTTACGTACCTACTTTGTGTAAAACGCCAGTGTACCTACCTACCTCTACTGTACCTACCTGTAGGTACCTACGGTAGTCTAAGTGTTTCTCTTTGTCGGCGTGTGGCCTCAAATACTAGGTACTTATATTTTAGAGACATCAATCAGTCATTAAATAATTATTTAAATCCCAAATAACACTTTACTTGCTGTACCTAAAGTTTTTTAACACATGCACGGTAGTGTGCCAGCCAATTTTGGAACCCCGGAGAACGTCTCCCATCAGAGTACTCATCAAGACGAATCAAACGAGCCCAAGCTCGATGGGTTTGTATGGTTTTATTATAAAATTCCTGTGGCCTATTTCTGTCTCCATTTTCAGACATCAAACTCGATAGGGTTATATGGTTTTATTTCAGAGTTGCTGGGGCTTTCTTCCGGCTCCATCATCAAATTAATGACACCATAATAGTGTATACTTTTTCATTTTAAAAAAAGAAGAAATATATGTGGCTTACTTCTTTTTTTCAAAATGGTTTGGGACTTCCGCCAAGTGACGCCTGATTCAATCAAATATATACTTTTCCAGTTCTGGCCTTTGTGCAAAATTTCAAGTCTCTAGCTTATCGGTAAGCTAGTATAAAATCTTTTGATAAATTTGTGAACAAACAAACAAAGAAACAAACAAGAAAACGAACTAATTAAAACGTGTTAAAAACACTTACTTATTTTAAAAATTCATATTTGGCTTCATAATAACATAACACAGAATAAAACGTCCTCGATTTCGAATTTGACCTCTAAAATACGTTAGGGGTCAAATCTAGATGGCCTCCATATCTAAAAATAATAACAGTGGTGGCCCCTAAGCATGGTAAAGGTATGATTCCGATCTTGGCAGCAGCAGCAGTGTTGCCGCAGCAGTGCACTCCAAATTGAACCCTAATGTTACGTTTGAAAGGCTCAGTTTGATGTGAACGGAGAAGCGACGCGACACTGCTGCGCAACACTGCTGCGCAACACTGCTGCGCGACACTGCTGCGCAGCAGTGCTGCGCGGCACTGCTGCCGCAACACCACTGGTCCCCTTACATTCTCTATAGGTTTATATGAGACTACATTCCGAGCTCGGCAGCAGTGCTGCGCAGCACTGTCGCGCAGCAGTGTCGCGCAGCAGTGCTGCTGACATCGGAATCATACCTTAAAAATTTTACTCTTTCATCACAATGCGCACAATTTTATCGATTTCCAGTCCCACTAGCATAGTCATAGACATAGAAAAATTTTCGCTGCGCTCAAGAAGACCAACAAAGCGTGGAAAAGAGAAGTTAACATCATACGGACACGGTCTATGTAAAAAAGAGACAAAGGAGCAAGTGACATGTGCCAACATTTTTTACAGTAAGAGCCCCTAGCGTCCCGCCTAGCAAATGAGCAATCACAGTTTGTTTAAAATATTTGTTAATCTTAATTAGAATTTAAAATAAAGGTATCGTGGAGCCATGGTGTCTTGTGCTCTAAGGAATTGTGATGAGACAAAAAGAAACAATCCAAGTAATCACACTTTTCACAGGTAAATAAGATATTGCCACACATTTCTTTAAAACCCAATTTCGCTACATTTATTCGTTTATCAACGAAGAAAATAGTATGTAACATAGTATATTAATTTCCTTTGCCATATATAGTCATATTTTATGAATCTAAGTCAAATTTTATGTATCCCATATAAAATGTATGCATTCGTTTTCGGATCACCTGTTTATTGACTTTGTTGTTCTTTGACATTCTATTTCTATGAGCATAGTAATCCGACTTTTGTAAATACAAAGAAATATTCGATATTTAAAAAATATCGATGTTTTTTTATTGATATATCGACAATTATCGTTACAACATTTCGATATATCGAATCGGAAATATGTAATATCGATATATTTTTCTATGAACATCCCTAGCACAGCAGCACGCGTAGCATGACCAACGTCGAGATAAGATTCGACTCGGAGTTTTTGGCGCCATTTTGTCGGGTTCGGTTTGGTGACTATTTTAATTATTCGCAAATTGATTCATAATGGATATTGTGTCTTAAAATTGGTGCAGTTTTGTGGTACAAGTGTCTATGCAACTGAACAATATGTGGGATAATTGAAATAGGCGCGATCTTGGTTGTGTGAAGCTGAGACTTTTATTGTAGTGGTGGCTACCTCGGCTGAGGCTGACCTTACCAAGTAAACTGTCTTGATATACTTGGTGCCAAATGCTCCAAGAAGCATTAGAATGTGATGCACCTGCATTTTAATGTAAAATTGTAAACTGAAACAATCTACCACTGAACTATTCAACACTTGACACTGGCAAAAATTACTCACTAAAGAGGAGAGTAGATTGCCAAACTAAAATAAGAAGAAGAAGAAGATTCGACTCACAGAACAATGGCTTGTCTACACCGAAATGTCACTTTTGTCGGGATGAGATCGAGATACTCATGCTCGCATTTTACAACTAGTAGACTTGTATTGTTCTTTGTCGAGGCCTAATGTCAAAAGTCGACAAACACGAGCTTTTCTCTTCAACTGACATTAATTTGACAGTTGAGTCGGAGAAACTTGTCTACCACCCTTTGAGTAGTCGAGAAAGATTTGTCGACTTATTTTTTTTTCTGAATTTTAAGTTTCGCAAAAAAAATAAATCTAAGTTGTCCGTGTTTATATTTTATTAAGGTAAGAAGAGAAGTTACAGCACAAACGACAAAAACAGCTGTCCGGCACCTTGATTATCTAAAAAGAAACTATTTAGCGAGCGGTTTCATTCCACATACATTGCTACTTTTCTTTGGTATGTTTTTTTTTAATCCAAAAAGAAGTAGCAATGGATCACTATCATCTATGAACTGCAACCGGTCGCTAGGTGGTTTCTAATTAGATAATCAGCCCGCGGAAAGATAAAATAAATAAATAATATTGTATTGATTTAATTCTTTTTTATTCTTACAATTTATAAATAAAAAATACAAAAAATAATTAATTGTTAAATAGGTACCTACCTATTCAATAATTTATAATCGCTGAAAATTTATTATTTGTTTACAAATCGATCTTCTATTTTTATTTAATTAATCTTGAGAAATGTTAGGGTAACTTGAAAACGATGCTTTCTTCTTTTTAAATCTAAAATCCACAAACATAGGTCTGCGCTAAAATCACTTAAATTGAAACTACATCTTACTTGTCCGAACTCATTTTGTTTGCTAGCACTGAGCAAGTAAGTTTAATAAAAGAGAAATATAGGTACACACTAAAAGAAAACTAAGTTTTGCAGTGTTGCCAAATAGGTTAATACAAAATGTGTCAAAGAGCTGTTAAAAAAATGCAAAAATATGCTAAAAAAAAGTGCAAACATGAAATGCTAAATTGGCAACACTGAAGTTTTGTTCACCCAAGAGCCATGTAATGTAATTGCTGTGGCTGTGGACGACGTGTGCAGATAAACAAGTTTCAAAGTTTCAGAAACAAAGTTTTGTGTATGTGTTTTTGTTGAAAGTTTTTGAAAAAAAATCGCTATGGATCTGGCTTTAACGATAACACAAAATGTTGTTGTGATACAATTTTGGCGGCCTCCTCACCCAACCTTTTGTATGAGTTAAATTGTTATAGTACAGTAGCCCGTAGAACATTTAAATCACCAAAAAGGTTACCGTTTGCCGTTGTGATATAGTTATTTATTACGAAATTATAGATACTTTATCCCATGTTTTATAGATCGCAACCTGCCGTAACCAATATTTCTATATCTCCAAAAATGATTTATTTTTTATTTTTCATGGTTTAGCTATTGTCGCGTTCTACAGCGTTGTTTGATTGCCACTAACAATAGTAAGACTTTGGAATCATACACAGATTTAAGACCAGATAAAGTCCAACCATTTTCATCAGGTCTTAAATGTGTGTATGGCTACTTTTTATAGTTTTATTTTATCTGTGGCAATCAAACCAAGCTGTAGAACACGACATGACAATTAACTAAACTATGTGGTAATCCTCGAAAAATAAAAAAAATATCAAATTTGGAGATATACAAATATAGGTTACGGCGGGTTGCGATCTGTAAAACTAGGGTTAAAGTATCTATAATTTCGTAATAAATAACTATATCACAACGGCAAACGGTAACCTTTTTGGTGATTTAAATGTTCTACGGGCTACTGTACTATTAGGTAGCTAAATCGTCAATTTTAACTCTTCTTCTCAGCCAAAAAAGCAAAAGCAAAGCAGTTATTAAATTACTTTCAATAACGATAATAAATTCATACAATTTGTAATCGATTTGTAGAAATAATCGAATATTCCAGTTATCAATTTCTTTGGCCAAACATCCCTAGTGTAGTGAAGTGACGTAATCAAATTTGAAATTACGTTAGTGATGGGCCGGACCGCTATTTTTGGTATTTGAGTATTTTGGTATTCGTTAAAAAAAAATCGAATCAGTATTCGAGTCCAGGTACTCGCATTGGGTATTCGAGTACTGAGACTAGTATTCGAATACTCAATTTGACTCGAATACTGTTTTGGCACTTGTGAAACGTGAATTTACATTATTCCACATAACAGTTCAAAAAGTAAGTATTACTACACAAAATGACACTGGTTTTATGTATTAATTCTCACAATAAACAATTAAATTTAGCGCTAAAACTGATTGTCTACCCGCTTTGGTATTCGCATAATTTTAATTCTCGAATTTTCTATTCGAGTACTTATGTATTCGAATACTGTATTTTCGGTACTCGAGTATGCGAGTACCAGGAAGGTATTCGAATCGGCCTTGTCTCGGCTCATCACTAATTTGCGTTACTGACTGGTACTGACATGACAGCTGTGCTGTCAAATTATATTATTTTATTATATTTTATTTTTGATAAATTATTAAAATATAACTGTGCGCGTGACTGTGGGATTTTTAGAATAAAAACTCAGATCAGAAGTGGTGGTGTGGTAACCAGTAGTAGTCGTAACCTCAAAACTGCCAAAGTTTCTATTTCACAACTGTCAATAAGTAACTCCTTGTTAGATTCTTCGGTTCTATAATGGCTTACATAGTAGATATGCGGTCGGACACAGTAACTAAGCCTACAAAAGCCATGAAACAGGCAATGATAAATTCTGCTCTCGGCGACGACGTTTTTCATGAAGACCCTACTGTGAACGCCTTGGAGAGCAAAGTTGCTAACCTGCTGGGAAAACAGGCTGCGCTGTTTGTTCCCTCAGGAACTATGGCCAATCTTATTGCAAGTAAGCAACCAACATATACAAATATTATTTTAATTTTAAATTAAAGATGATTTGTGGGAATTTCTTGATGAAATATAGATTCCAAAGTTACCTTATCTTATTTTTATATTCTTTGCAATTTTTGTTTCAGTAATGGTTCATTGTAATAAACGAGGGTCTGAGCTTATAGCGGGCGAGTTGAGCCACATATTCCGGTATGAAGTTGGTGAGTATCTCATTACAACCTCGCAGGAGTAGATTACTAACATCATAAACAACAACGTTTGTTCTACGACTGTTCCGAAAACAGACAAAAAAATTGACTTTCCATATACAAATGTCTGAACAGCTTATTGAGTTTTGTATGAAAAGTCGGATGTTTTTTGTCTGTTTTTGGAAAAGTTGTAGAAGAAATGTTCTTGTTTATGATGTTAGTAGTCTACTCCTGTGAGGTTTTTGGTGTTTTACAAATTAACCCTGTATACTATAAATTGCGTGTAAATATAATATTAGAAGCATTTGAAAATTGCAAGTTTTACTCAAGCCTTTACTTACTTTTCTCTAGATATGAAGGTAAGTATTGAAAAATGAATGTATCAATTTAGTAGATTAAAAAAAAATAAACTCTAAAGAACAATAATAAATCAGTTTATTCTAATACGTGCCGGACTACAGCTGCGCCACAAAAAAAAAGTTGGAAATCTGACTTTTTGACTATGCCATGATGAAGTCTATAGTTTGTCGGAGTTTGTCGCCAAAAACCAGAGTTTGTCGGTCTTCCGTTTAGGAGATACATGTGGCTCAGCTGTAGAGACGTCTCTACAGCTGCGCCACACAGATCTCGAAAACGGAAGGTCGTAGCGAAAATCTGATTACTTGTATGTATAGCCGTTAGTTTGTCGCACAAAAACCAGAGTTTGTCGGTGTAGCGTTTAGGAGATACGTGTGGCGCAGCTGTAGAGACCGTCTCTACAGCTGAGCCACACAGATCTCGAAAACGGAAGGTCGTAACAGAAATCTGATTACTCGTGTGTGTAGCCGGTAGTTTGTCAGAGTTTGTCACCAAGAACCAGAGTTTGTCGGTCCTGCGTTTAGGAGATATGTGAGGATACGCTGTGGAGACCTTTCTACCTGGATCTTGAGAACGGAAGGTCGTAGCAAAAATCTGATAACTCGAGTGTGTAGCCACTAGTTTGTCGGAGTTTGTCACCAAAAATCAGAGTTTGTCAATCTTACGTTTAGAAGATATGTGGTGATATGCTGTAGAGATATTTCTACCTGGATTTCGAGAACGGAAGGTCGTAGCGAAAATCTCACATATCTCCTAAACGCAAGACCGACAAACTCTGGTATTTGGCGACAAACTCGGTCGAACTACCGACTATAGATATGACTAATCAGATTATCGCTACGACCTTCCGTTCTCAAGATCCAGGTAGAAAGGTCTCCACAGCGTATCCTCATATATCTCCTAAACGCAAGACCGACAAACTCTGGTTCTTGGTGACAAACTCCGACAAACTACCGGCTACACACACGAGTAATCAGATTTCTGTTACGACCTTCCGTTTTCGAGATCTGTGTGGCTCAGCTGTAGAGACGTCTCTACAGCTGCGCCACACGTATCTCCTAAACGCAAGACCGACAAACTCTGGTTTTTGTGCGACAAACTCCGACAAACTAACGGCTATACATACAAGTAATCAGATTTTCGCTACGACCTTCCGTTTTCGAGATCTGTGTCATCTCTGTGTCATCACAGCTCTGGCTGGCAAGCTCAGCTCTGCTGCTTATGCTATTAGAAAAGTTAGACAGTTAACAGATGAAGAAACTGCCAGATTAGTGTATTTCAGCTATTTTCATAGCATTATGTCATACTGTATTCTTTTGTGGGGGATAGCAGCCGATATAAATACTATTTTTGTTTTACAAAAACGAGCAATAAGAGCTATTTATCAACTAAGTTCTAGAACATCTCTTAGGGATAGATTCAAAGAGATTGGTATATTGACAGCAGCATCACAATTTATATTAAACTGCATACTTTTCGTGCGTCGCAATATTAACTTATATACAAAAAATAGTGATTGGCACAATCGGAACACCAGAAATAAAGACAAACTTGTAATGCCTCAGTATAGATTAGAAAAAGTCCGTGGTTCTTTCATAGGTCTTGGTATAAAGTTTTATAATAAAATTCCAAGTAATATTTTGGATTTACCATTTGAAAACTTCAAGACTCATGTAAAGAATTGTCTTCTCAAAAAAGGATACTATACTGTTAAAGATTACTTAATTGATAAAACAGCTTGGTCGTAGATTTTTCTATTCTATGTGAAAATTGAGAGAATTGTCCTACCTACTTAAAACGTATTGTAAGCTTTTGACTCGACGCCTTAATGCGGGTAGCTTTAGTATGTCATGCTCACTTTAAACATTTCTGCGGTGGTGTCGTGTGAGGCGGGTCGTTACGTTCCCTCAAATATGGTTGAGCGAAACGATGGCTGGTTCATGCGTCATGCTCGTGAACGGGTGCTGCCAGTGGGAATGGGTCTGCTTCTGTCTACTTGTACTAAGGGCGTCGCATATTTTTTTTTTTCTTCATGTTTAATATTATCAATCTGTATGGCACTTCTTACTCAAAACATAAAATTAATAACTAATCCTTGTTTTGATTTCTCACTTTTTTATTGCTAATGACTAAAATGATTATTTTGCTTTCGTAATATTTTTTCGTATTTTTTCGTCTATAGTTTTGTAAGTAAAGGCCTATGAAAAGCTTTTGGATATTCGTTTTCAATTCAGTGCCTTAGGATGGGTAGCCTAAGTATGTCATGCTCTCTTTAATCATTTCTGCGGTGGTGTCGTGTGGGGCGGGTCGTTACGTTCCCTCAAATATGGTTGAGCGAAGCGATGGCTGGTCCATGCGTCATGCTCGTGAACGGGTGCTGGCAGTGGGAATGGGTCTGCTTCTGAGTACCTATCTTAACGCATATTGAATTGTAAGAATTGCGTTTTTACTTTTTATGTCTTGCATCAAGTGTTTTTTGGTTCGAGTAGCAGACAGAGTGATTTCTCAACTAGTTGAAAGTTATTTACTCTCATATTTACCTATCTGAATGTAGTAGATATATTTAATTTTAACCTACCTACCTATTGTGTGCAAACTTTTGTTAATTATTGTGATGGAAAATGACCTCACTTTAAACGTAGAGCTCATTTTTCAATGTTGACGACTCTGTATGAAATATACAGGGAGAAAAAAGCAGCCCTTGACGAGTTTCTTGCCGGTTCTTCTCGTTACAAGGTCTCCCGTTTAGGGTTTGCGAACCGATGGCGTAGCTTCTATGACATTCACAAGTGCTTGTAACAGCCTAGACTGAATAAAATATTTTGAATTTTGAATTTTGTGTGGCGCAGCTGTAGAGACGTCTCTACAGCTGAGCCACATGTATCTCCTAAACGGAAGACCGACAAACTCTGGTTTTTGGCGACAAACTCCGACAAACTATAGACTTCATCATGGCATAGTCAGAATGTCAGATTTCCAACTTTTTTTTTTTGTGGCGCAGCTGTAGTCCGGCACGTTATTCTAATCATAGTTTTAATATAGGCATCACACTTGACCTTGGATATTATACAGGGCGATTAAATCTCTTTAATATTAGATCAATTATAGAGTAGAAGAGAGTATTGGATTAGAGTGATGCATAAAATTAAAATATCTCCATATATTCGCCCATAGAAAGTTTAGTGACTCAGTAGCATAATTGGACAGTGCTTTGAGCTGGAATCCCAAGGGTGCAGGTTCAAGTCCCATCTGAGGTGCTACGGGTGAGCTGATTTTTTGTAGTATTTTGTCTAATAATAAGTATTTTTGTTTCTGAGATCGAGAACGCCAAAATTGGCCATTTTACGCAATAATCACAGTCTAGATCTAAAATGCCTCTTAATTATCTTAATATAAAAATTTACATTGTGTGTGATGCCTAAAATCTAAAAATTGAATATAAGTTTGAAGAATTTGTAAAAATTAGACAAGTTTTTTGTAACCATATCATCTTTATTTAGAATTCTTGTGATATTATAATAAATGTGAGATGGTAGTACATAGATTGTTGATTTCACCAGCTTGCTTGACTGACGTTCTTGTTACAATAACGTTACATTCAATTGAGCATAAACAAGCAGCAGCTATACTCCTCCATTCTACCTGTTTGTCAACACTATTCATTATGAAAATAACCTACTTAATGGTAATTTATTCTCCAATCGCTTCACTTCTTACTATGGCGCCTTTGTCGGCAGGCGGTCCCTCGCACCTAGCTGGAGTAATGCTATCCACCCTGCCCAACGAACCTGATGGCACCTTTGACTTGAAGGCATTGGAGAGAAGGCTACGAGGAACAGACATACATGAGCCTATTACGTCCCTGATCGCTATTGAAAACACACACAACGTGTGCGGTGGCAAAGTAATTGGCTATACTCATGATGATTAAACATACAATACACAAAATGTTGGACTAATCATTCTCCAATTTACTTCCAATTATACTATATCTTTTGTATAACTACAAGGGTTTCTCTCACACTGTCATTTTTCTAAAAATCCATCAATATTCATTAAAAAACACTTTATCTCAGTGCCTGTTCACAATACCGATCTGTTTTACAGGTCCGTTGACATATGAAGTTGCATGAGCGTGTTCATACATATGTATGTATGTAGACACACAATACAGTATTCCGGATCCAGTAAACACAATCCGAATGAATGAATGAATGAATTTATTTGCTTTTGAATAGGGTACAATAGGATTCGATCCGATTTTGTTACTGTATCCAGTAGCGATGAATCTGTTTAAACGATCCCGTAAATACATTGAAAACATTACATCCAGTAAGGACAGATCCGTTAAAAATGATCCTGTAAAATGGATCGCTGTGTGAACACACAGTTACTCGCCTTTATGTACAAATACATTAAGATATATTAAGTGATGTTCCACAGGTATTACCTCTAAAATGGGTGGAAGATTTAGCAGAGTTGTGTAACAAGCACAACATTCCGATACACATGGACGGTGCACGGTTGTTCAACGCAAGCGAGTACCAGAAAGAGAGCCCAGCCAGGCTGGTGAGGGACTGCGCTAGCATCTCCGTCTGCTTCAGCAAGGGCTTGGCTGCTCCCGTGGGGTCTGCCCTAGTGGGCTCCTATCACTTCATTGAGCAGTAAGTTACATTTTGTTACTTAGAGAACAAAAGAAACCTTAGTATTACCTTTCTTCTTGTGAGTTAAAAAAGTCTATATTTTCCTACCGGGTGGTAGGATTTAAAAGTGCTTAATTATTAAGTTAATTTGAATACAGACACTTTGACTTTGATTTATACCTATGATTAATATTTTTTAATCACCTTATGGGAGATATACTTAGTTACTTTATTCGCAAATTCGGAAATCAAAGCAAACTACTTGCTTTGATTTCCTTCTCTTTGTTTATTGCGATGTTATCGACAAATACTTGACCCCTTTGAACTTATGAGATAATTAACATAAGATAAAATAATTAATATATACGTAATGTGCAACACGTAATGTGTAACAAGTTATGTAACAAATTCCATAGTTGTCTTATGAAGTAACCTCCATAAGGAAATAGGAGCTCGATGTCGCGTCCGAGATTGTGGCGTTTAAGCAACTTTAGCTAGGGTCGGTTGGGATGGGTGACCAAAAATATTTTATCTTATTCCGTGCTTTGGAAGGCATAGAACAAGATAAAATAAAAGGCAGGCAGTTGTTAACACCCATCAATCCGTATTGGTCCCGCGTGACGGATACACATACTCCTCACCATGACATCATGAATTGGAGTTCGCCATTTTGGCCTGATTGGGGCTCGATTTATCCGTTTCAATTTGAAGCCCAGCAGACTTGCCGAAGTTCGAAGCGTTAGCCGGTACGGCCCTTTGTTTAAAACGGTTTATTTACCATAACTATGTTTGCAGGGCGCGCAAAATACGCAAGATGCTGGGCGGCGGTATGCGGCAGGCGGGCGTGCTTGCGGCGTGCGCTCTGGTCGCGCTAGACGAAGTGCGCGTGCGCCTGGCGCTCGACCACAAGCGGGCACTCGTACTAGCCAGAAGTGGGTACACGAAAAGAAAGGGCTCATCGACAGTTGAAATTGAAAGACCTGACCCCCTAGCCAAAGTAACATTTGCAAATCTTCGTTATCGCTACCCTTTCGAAACATATATGGAATGACATAAGGTTTCGTTAACTATCGAATTTTAAAACGTAAAATCCATACATTTTTCGGAGCGAAGCGATAGCGAAAATTTGTAAATGTGACTTTGGCTACTGGCTCTGGTCAAATGCAACTCAAATTGATTAAAAATGTTGATGAGTCCCTTCTTTCCGTGTAAACATTTGTATCAATGTTCTCATTTCTTAAATCGTGGTGCATCGGCCGGGAACCTCTTCTGTTTTCGGTCGCATAGACCATGGGTCTCCAAACTTTTTAGCCTAAGGGCCAGACTAACTCCTCCACAAAGTCCCAAGGGCCAGTATCTAGCTAGCTCATTGTACCAACATAATGTAAATTACAGTATTATTGGACGATCCGGCTTGCTTTCGCGGGCCGGATTGTTGGTGCTCGCGGGCCGGATCTGGCCCGCGGGCCGTAGTTTGGAGACCCCTGGCATAGACCACCGCGCGTGCAACTTAATTCCTACAAATTTTGAGCAATTTTGGATATTCCTCTAGTTTTTAGGGTTCCGTAGCCAAAATGGCAAAAAACGGAACCCTTATAGATTCGTCATGTCTGTCTGTCTGTCTGTCTGTCTGTCTGTCTGTCTGTCTGTCTGTCTGTCTGTCTGTCCGTCCGTATGTCACAGCCACTTTATTCCAAAAGTATTAAGACTACATAGTTGAAACTTAGTAGGCAGGTGTATTCTGTAAACCGCTTTACGATTTTTATATAAAAATAAAAAAATAAAAGATTAAGGGGGGGCTCCCCATACATGGAACTGAAACTGAAAATATTTTTTTTCATCAAACCAATACTTGTGGGGTGTCTATAGATAGGTCTTTAAAAATGACGTTGAGGTTCCTAAGACTATTTTTTTTTAAAGTCAACCATTTGAAAAATATATGCCGCCAAAGTGGTAAAATGTGTGTCCCCCCCCCTTTAACTTTTAAAGTAAGAGGGTGAAAAATCTAAAAAAAATATAAAGTATAGATCTTAATAAACACTTTCAACGAAAATTGTTTTGAACAAGATACAGTGATTAGTTTTCGAGATATAGTACATTTTCCAAAACCGCAAATATAACTTTGTCATTCATACAAACACTGTGAAAAACAAAGTTATTTTTTCAGACGAAAAATGATAGCGGTATTAAAATATGGTATGGTATAATGTACCTACGGAACCCTACTGCGCGTGGCCCGACACGCACTTGGCCGGTTTTTTCATCTTATTAGTGATTCATGTGTGGTGTCTGCAAGTTACACGAACTGATTCCTGTATTAAGAGGCCTTTCGTTTTTTTCATACGTAAATCAAGAACTTGGGAGTTTTTGAAGCGATTTTGGACACATCATTTATCGTTTTAGCTTTTTTTGACTTCAATCATCATAATTATCATACATTTTTATTGAAACTCTATTAACCAAAACTCGTTTTAATAGGATAATTGACTACGAAAACAGCGGATTTCGAAAGCGCGATTTCCAGATGATGCACGAAGGCTCAATTTTGAAGTAGTTTTACACCAATAATTATTACTAGGCAAGAATGTAATAAGTTTTCATTCGAAGAGGCATATCCTGAAATAGAACTTCTATTAAGAAAATCTCGAATTTAAGTTCATTAACGTGTATTTTTATCACATCTAAGAAAGTAAAAAATCGAGAAATTGATGGCAAGAAAACACGGCATATCTCATAATCTATTAGTTATTTGGCAACATAAATATTTTTTACGTAAGAATAAAGATTGTACTAATAAATGTGTGAAAAAAATAAAAATATCCATCATCAATCTTTTGTGAAAATAATTTTTAAAGTAAGTATAAAATCGGGCGCATCAAGCGTTCAAAGTCAGTCGCGCTGTGGCGCTCATCGAGGTAGGACCTGCGTCGGTTGACCACCCGCCGCCGCGGAAATGCCACGCGTAATAATTTTGTATAAAAAAAGTTGTAGAGCGACCAAATCTGGAACACATATTGTTGATCCGTTTGGTTTAGCTTTAGAGTTCTCATTCAAATTGGCCATCCTAACTTTTTGAACATGAACGGAAATCTCTTTATTATATGTATAGATTTTGTTTGATTATTATCGACATACAATATACTGCAATATAAACATAAATGCAAAGTCAGAAACCTCATAGTAACTATGAGGTTTCTGACTTTGCGTTTTATAACTATGATATAGTTAGAGAAAAAATTCTCAATAAAAATAAAAATTCTGTCTCGCCACAATTTTTTCTTTTATTTGAAAAAATGTTTCCACTATTAGTAGTTGTAGTAGTTAGTAGTCCTTGAGATAAATGTACATACGGATTTTTTTTTTGTCATGTCCATCTTTTTATTTTATTAGAAAGAACTTGCCAAGACCACAGCCTGGAGGGGATGGCAAACCTTTTTGTATCAACTTGCCATTTTTCTAAAGGGGCCATCCATAAATTACGTCACACGTCAAGGGGGAGGGAGGGGGTCGACGAAGTGTGACATTGTGTGACAAGGGGGTGGGAGGGGTCCTAAATTTTGTGACGTCACATTTCAAAACCATTTAAATTGAAATAAAACAAATTTTTGAACTGTTGTTTTAGTTAAATCATTATTTCTAGATGTAAACTTGTAAAATATGTGACGTCACACTAGGGAGGGGGGGTCCACACAAATGTGACCCACTGTGACAAGGACGGGGTAGGGGGTCAAATATCATGAAATTCGTGTGACGTAATTTATGGATGGCCCCAAATGTTAATGTTTAATGAGGTCATAGACGTGCCATCAAATCGTCGCGTAACGAATTTTGTGACCGGTGACGTGGCCAAAACATTGCGTCGCGTGCCGTTGGTTCGCCATCCTTGGCCTAGAGAGTCAGTCAGTCATCGCGTTTGTTATTGGAAAAAAAGCCGCCGTTCATATAGAGCTAGAGTCTAGACAGTTGGCGCCTAAAAGTGTAAGGGCTATCATTCAATTTTTTTCTCAGCGGGGCATTGCGCGTCGCGTGAGGCGGCTGGGCGGGCGATTATAGGTGTCTTGACAGATATAATAGATCCGTTTTGACAACTGCCATTTTAACGTAATTAGGGATGCCTAGCTAGCATGACCACAGAAACTCGATATGATATCGCGATTTATCACGTTTAACTATCAAAAGACAATGGATTTTGACAGTTGAGTGTCGATAAAACCAAAAGGAATGTAAAAAAACTGGATAAAACACTATATCACACGATATAAATCGTGTTTCGCTGGTCATGCAGGTCAGTCAGGGGGCTGATCAAAGAATTTAATAACAAAATTCAGGACTTGGTGAGATCTTTATTTTAGATAACAGCTGTTAAACTTAAATTTGACAGTTGTCATCTGTCAAACTTAAAACAGCAATATCTCGAAAAGTACTAATCCTAGATTGATGGTGTCTTTGAAGAAATGAAAGTTCTTGGTGATCTTCATTTTAGATGACAAATTTATATTTGACAGCTGACATCTAAAATTAGGATCTCACCAAGAGCTTTCATTTCTTCAAAGACACTATCAATCTGAGATGAGTACTTTTCGAGATATTGCAGTTTTAAGTTTGACAACTGTCATCTGTCAAACTTAGAACAGCAATATCTTACGAATTCGATATGCCTACTGTGTTGTGTGTGAACTCGTTCGTACAATTACATACGCCGAATTAAAACTTAACCGATAAAGGACCTAAAAAAAGGATCCCTGTGTGAACGGGCACTTATTTGATATTATTATCTATCGATATATATCGGTATATCGAAAAAAATATATAGAACTTTTTTCGACATCCCTACTTGACAGGTCATCTTTTAGGATAAATTCAGCGGTTTTTATTGGTTTTAAAAAGTAAAACTCGAAGTACAGACAGAAAACCTACCTAATAGTACTACGTCTCGAACGACACTGAACATGGCAACAAGATTAGATACCTACTCAGTCAGTAAATAGAAATAAAAGTGCACATATTATTTTCACAAATTTTTATTATGTCATCCTGCCAAGCAATAATGACGATTTGATCCAAGTAGCCTACTTGTTTTGATGAACAACAGGGTGGAGCTTCAGGATTTTGAATTGTTTATTTTGCATAATAACTCGTTCAACCATTGACTTATTTATATATATTATCTCAATATGTTCAACTAAAATAGTTTCTTCTCGCACAACAACATGTTCTTGCAAAAGCTTTGGATTGGTACGAATAACGTATCACTGTTGTGCTGTTCTTCGGGCATGAAGGCTCGAAACACTGTTTACTTCCCATTTTTAATAACTATACGTGTATTTGCTAAAGTTTTTTTTAAATATATGGACATGACAAGGTGACCAGCCCAAGGATTTTTTAAATTATTTAATTATCTAGCTATAAAAACTCTCATTATCCATATATTGGGACTCAATAAATGGATAAAATAATTAGTCTCCCTTCAAAAAAACTAAAGCAAGTATTTGTTGTAAACTAAATTTAAACGGTAACGATTTAGCTTTAGTTTTATCGGTGAAAATAATTGCGACTGAGCTCCTATACGCGGCTATAAGTACAGATCAAGATCGTTCGGTCGTTGTAGCGAATGCTAGCAACTGTGTGCCGTACGTGTGGAGAAACGCACACACGCACACGCGCGCTCACTTCGCGCTGCGGTCTAGCCGTAAATACCTAAAACCCGAGCGCGTAAATTTCAGAAAGCCCTCTTAATGAAGTTGGCTACGTCGAATGGACACTTGGAAAAGGTTGCGACCACGTGGCGTGAAGTGCTCGTTTAAAATTGTGTCCTGGGACCGCTTCAGCCAGTCATATCAAGTGCAATCTCTCAAGAGGGAGACCCTGGAAGAAATTTTCATAGTAAAAATTTTCGAAATTATTGGAAACATTATCGTTTTCAGTTGATTACTAATAAACTATTTCCTATCTTGAAAAAGCTGTCAATCACAAAACTAGAGCGGGTAGACCCCGCAGGACATTCGTTTTACAACTATAATAATTAACTTCGTATCAAAAATGATGAAGGATGTTAAAAGAAGCTTTTTCTTGACCAGCGATCGACGGACTGTTCCTGCCCTCGTTCAAGGTGGACGTGGAAGGCCAGCACACCAACATAGTACTGGTGAGGATCCCGGAGGAAAGCCCGCTCACCGCCGACCGCGTGGTGGAGCGACTCGCGCAAGTCAGCTTGGCCGAGACTCAGGTACGAACCTATGCTGGCTGTCTCTGGGCGACCGACCAGCTGTTCGTGCTCTCGTTCAAGGTGGACGTGGAAGGCAAGCACATCAACATAGTGCTGGTGAGGATTCTGAAGAACCCGCTTACAGGTGACTGCGTGGTGGAGCGACTCGCGCAAGTCAGCTTAGCCGAGACTCAGGTATGAACCTATGCTGTCTGTCTCTTGGCGACCGACCAGTTGTACGTGCTCTCGTTCAAGGTGGACGTGGAAGGCAAGCACATCAACATAGTGCTGGTGAGGATCCTGGAAGCCCGCTTACAGGTGACCGCGTGGTGGAGCGACTCGCGCAAGTCAGCTTGACTGAGACTCGGGTATGAACCTATGCTGGCTGTCTCTTGGCGACCGACTAGCTGTTCGTGCCCTCGTTCAAGGTGGACGTGGAAGGCAAGCACAATAACATAGTGCTGGTGAGTATTCTAGAGAGCCTGCTTACAGGTGACCGCGTGGTGAGCGAATCGCGCAAGTCAGCTTGGCCGAGACTTAGGTATGAACCTATACTGGCTCTCTCTTGGCGACCGACCAGCTGTTCGTGCCCTCTTTCAAGGTGGACGTGGAAGGCAAGCACATCAACATAGTGCTGGTGAGGATTCTAGAGAGCCCGCTTACAGGTAACCGCGTGGTGGAGCGACTCGCGCAAGTCAGCTTGGCCGAGACGCAGGTATGAACCTATGCTGTCTGTTTCTTGGCGACCGACCAGCTGTTTGTGCCCTCGATCAAGGTGGATGTGGAAGGCCAGCACACCAACGTAGTGCTGGTGACGTGCCGGACTACAGCTGCGCCACAAAAAAAGTTGGAAATCTGACTTTTTGACTATGCCATGATGAAGACGATAGTTTGTCCGAATTTGTCGCCAAAAACCTGAATTTGTTAGTCTTGCGCTTAGGAGATGCGTGTGGCGCAGCTGTAGAGACGTCTCTACAGCTGCGCCACACATATCTCGAAAACGGAAGGTCGTAGCGAAAATCTGATGACTCGTGTGTGCAGCCGTTAATTTGTCGGAATTTGTCGCACAAAAATCAGAGTTTGTCGGTCTTGCGTTTATGAGATCTGTGTGGCGCAGCTGTAGAGACGTCTCTACAGCTGCGCCACACAGATCTCGCAAACGGAAGGTCGTAGCTAAAATCTGATTACTCGTATGTGTAGCCGGTAGTTTGTCGGATTTTGTCACCAAGAACCAGATTATGTCGGTCTTGCGTTTAGGAGATATGTGAGGATACGCTGTGGAGACCTTTCTACCTGGATCTCGAGAAAGGAAGGTCGTAAGCGTATCCTCACATATCTCCTAAACGCAAGACCGACAAGTTCTGGTTTTTGGCGACAAATTCCGACAAACTATCGTCTTCATCATGGCATAGTCAAAAAGTCAGATATCCAACTTTTTTTTTGCGGCGCAGCTGTAGTCCGGCACATGTACTGGTGAGGATTCTGGAGAGCCCGCTTACAGGTGACCGCGTGGTGGAGCGACTCGCGCAAGTCAGCTTGGCCGAGGCGCAGGTATGACGACTATGCTTCCCCATCATTTAACGAAAGTAGGTATAGTCTGTCAAGAAACTCATGAAACGGAACTAAAATTAGTTTTACTAGCAACACTAGCTTTAAGCATATGCAATAGCATACAAAAGTAGTCAAGTATTGCCATCAGAGATTGAAATACCGTTAAAAAAAATAACGATACAAAAAAAAAAACGTTTAAACACCGTTAAAACATTTTATCGGTAAATTTACCGGTAAAAATAACGTTTAAATTATTGTACCGGTAAAATTGCCGTTAAATATAGCGTTAAATTTTACCGGTATAATAGTACCGTTAAAATTATCGGTAAAAAAGTAACGTTATTAATTGGAATAACGTTAATTTTAAAGTAACGGTAACAAAAAGTAAGATATAACGTTAAAATTAACGTTATTTACTGAAATAATCAACAATTTCAGTTAATTTCAATGCAAGTTCAGTTAATTTCAATGCAACGTTATCTAAAGTAATGTTATTTTATCTACTCTCATATCGTAAAATTCGAATTATGAATTTCAAAGCGAATTTATATTGACATACTTTATACACGCAATACCGAAAAAAAAGTAAAAAGTTATTTTAGAAACATACCTTCGCTAACTGAAGTATGCTATAAAATAACTTTTTTGCTCATTACGATACAGGGCAAATCCAAAAAGAAGGCAGTGCCGCGATATTAAAAAAAAACAATGTTTTTCCACATACTTTCCATGATTAAAATGTACTCTATGGTGATCGATGACTTAGCGTAACGATTAGTCTGCTGGAATGCACTACCTCATTATTATTTTTTCTAATAGAATACGCGCCATGTTTTGATTTTAATTTTTACTTTTGCTTAAAAATGTCTGATAGTAGTGAGTGTGGACTCCACCCGATATTTTAGATGCGGCGACGGAAAAACGTCTTACTAAAACTACCTACCTAGTCGTAGAAAGTCAAGATACTGCCTTACCTACTCTTTTTATCATTGTTAAATTATTTTTGTAGGTTCAATCACAAATTGTATGAGAGTAGATAAAGTAGTGTATGAAACTGTACATAACTAGGTATTAATTATGCATCAGTTTCATAAACTACTATATTGACATAACGTTAATGTTAAAAGCAACGGTAAAAAAAAGTAAGAAATAACTTTCCATTTAAATATAACGTTATCAAGCCCTGATTGCCATACAATACAATAACACTAATGACAAAGTAAGTGGCTCCCCCAGTAATTTCATGAGTTTCTTGACAGAATGTAATACGTTTGGGAATCTAATAATAAGTCTTTACTTTTTCACATACCTATCTTATATGAGAATGAAGTCCAAGGCAACTTGGTAATTGTGGGAAAGTAGACATTTGGCTGATGTGATGATAATAAGACATTTGGGACAGTTGTCATTTTGGTAAGTAAAGTACAGACTAACAAACTGCTAATAAAGTATTTACCTTAGGGTACTCGTATACATACATAGTCATATTTTATTTCAAATTAAAATAGCTGTGAAAGCAAACTACATTACAACAGTTTCGCACCGCCCTATAGCCAAGAAGATAGAGGTTGTCTGAACTAAATTAGTTGAACCTTAATATTATTTAGTTAAGGTTGAATTTATATATATTTTTTAAATTAAGCAATTTATTTTATTTGCAGGGTGACTGCAAGACGACCAACGATGAGGGCGTGATCCTTAAAGCGATCACGTTCAACAGCAAGACGATCCGTTTCACTCTTCACGTGGATGTGACTGACGAGGACTTGTGGCTGGCTATCATGAAGATCACATACGTTTTCAGGGAGATGGATGGTGCTTCCAAGTAACCGTAAAATTTTGTTTTTTGTTTGTATGGAAATCTGCAAAGTGACAACCCTAGACGCAAATAGACAAAAAGTGGCCACTTTTCACAATAAAAGTCCGTTAAACTAAACGAAAAGCTACAAAATATTGTTTAAGTAATAATAATAAAAAAATTGTTTTTTGTTTGTATGGAAGTCTGCAAAGTGACAACTCTAGACGCAAATAGACTAAAAAAGTGACCACTTTTCGCAATAAAAGTCCGCTAAACTAAACGACAGGATAGAAAATATTGTTTAAGTGATAAGAAGTACCACAAACCTGGATCGGAGTGCATTACAGAGAGATAACTCACAATTTCGTCTTTATTTCTAAGCACTATCATTCTCGTTTAAATGGCGGCGCTAGTGTGCAGACTGCGCCCTCTTAAGGTGGTTATATCATAAGAATAAATAAAACTTACTAGAACGGAATCTTCTCTTTCCGAGTCCCAAATGCCGCCTTTTATATAACTACTTCCCCCTTCACGTCGCTACGCCCCGCTGTCGTCCAGACCTGTTGCTAGGGTTTCTTACTGTTAAATATTACGTTTAAAGATAATATCGCTAAAATATGAGTTTTTCTTTAGTTTGAAATCATTATTTTAGTCTAGTTAGTAGATACAAAAATAAAATATTCACTTTTTCTGGGAGAGTACCTACTTACCCTACTGCTGAGTTTGTATAAATAAAGTAAATAAACATTTAGTATGGAAATTAAATTATATTTTGAACAAAAATGTACCTACCTGTTACCTACAAAATGTTTCGTTATGTTTCGACTTTCATCACGTAACGAAATCACAGAATAGATACGAAATAGTATTGTATAAAGCTGGGTATGACTGATACTCTATTTATTATACTTTAAGGTGGTTGTATGACCAAACACACCACAATAACTTGACGCCATTGTAATTTGTTTCCAAGATCGTACGGAACGCACAAACAGGCAAACGCGTGTGCGGCGACGCGCCGGCGGCCGTGGCAGCCCGACTGAGTTTCTTGTTTAACAAGTAGGTTAATATCGTGACCTTGAGCCCGTTCGGGGCGGGAGTATCCATTCTAGTAAGTTTTATTTATTCTTATGGTTATACCACCGAAAGTGGCGCCCTCAGAGGTTTTTATTTAATAATTTGCTAATAGAAAATTATTTTAATAAAACTTCGTGGAATTTTTAGGGCCCATGGTCTAGTGTTTTTGCCTTGGAAGGTATTATTCTATTCCCTCGTAGTCATTCGTAGCAGTAGATAGCAAATGTGTCAAAATCGGCCACTTTTAGCAGTTTTGCTATCTACTTCTAGCAGTGACTATGAGGGAATGTATTGATACCATTTAAAAATACTAGACTGGGCCCTAAAAATTCCACGTAAAGTTTTATTAAAATTGTGTATTAAAATTACAATTTTAAATAAAATTCACCGCGGCGCCACTTTTGGTCATACAACCGCCGTAAATTAAATAATAGTTTTCTAATACCTTTTATCGTGACCTAATATTCTAGTTTTTATGGTTAAGCCATAATTTATATTAAAATAATGTGAATTGTATTTTTAGTTATACAAAATTTTATCAAATGTGCCCGAATTCTGAAGAACTAACAAAACCCATGACAAAATGCATTTTGGTGAGAAAGATTTTTTTAAACTAATAGTTGTAATGGGCCCTTTTTAGGTCTATTATAAATGCTCAACAATATAGTCAGCGCCTTGTTATATTATATGTAATCATAATTCTAGTAGTTATAAAAATGCACCTAATTGCATTATGCATTTAGTAAACGTAAAATTAATGATGAGATACACATTATTATAAGTAAACTAAGTTTTACATATTTTTATAATGGACAACATTTTATTGTAATAATAATCAGTGCCGGTTTTAGCACTACCAGCGCCCCTGGGCGAAATTTCTACGGGGCGCCCCCTATCTGCGATTCCAAGATTTTCAATTCTGCCTGTCAGTTAAAAAACGGCGGCGCAGCGCGATTTTTAGTCAGTTTCACCTACTAATCTTGTAATCTTGCTTGTTTATAGTAAAAAAACGGCCGCGCAGCGCGATTTTCAGTCAGTTTTATCTACTAATCTTGTAAACTTGCTTCTTTATAGTAAAAAACGGCAGCGCAGCGCGATTTTTAGTCAGTTTCATCTGCTAATCTTCTAATTTTGCTCATTATAATAAAAAAACGGCCGCGCAGCGCGATTTTTAGTCAGTTTCATCTATTAATCTTGTATTTTTTCTTGTTTTATAGCTAAAAAAACGGCCGCGCAGCGCGATTTTTAGTCAGTTTCATCTACTTATCTTTCTTGTTTATAGCAAAAAAACAGCTGCGCAGCGCGATTTAGTCAGTTTCATCCACTAATCTTGCTTGTTTATACAAAAAAAATGGCCACGCAGTGCGATTTTTAGTCAGTTTCATTCGTCACGTCGTCAACAGGCAACAATACGATTGATAGTCGATCGGTGGTCAAGCGTTTTTGGAGCCCCACACACGAGGGCGCCCAGTGCAGTCGCACCGCTTGCCCCTGGATTTTACAATGGCCAAATCTTAAACGGCACATGTAAGCGAGCGATGAAATTTCGGCGAGATTGTTGTGATGGCGAGAGAGCGGTTAAATTGATGTGATTATGTGTTGCCTTGCCACCATAACGATTTTGTCGCTAAAAGGGAATTTACGATAGTAAGTAGGACTCGCTCCATGAGCGTCATGAGCGTGTATAAAGGGGCGCCACGGCGCCCCTTTATATCCGGCGCCCCGGGCGGTCGCCCGTGCTCGCCCCCCCCCTAACGCCGGTACTGATAATAATTACATTACCATGATTATTACATGTAGAAAAAAAAGCGGTCAAGTGTGTGTCGGACTTCGCACATTTAAGGTTCTGTACAAAAGGTTTGTTATAGGAAAATAAAGGAATATAAAAGAAAAATTGTTATATTGGTAAAATATACGTAATTTTACATCATTACCAAATTTCAAGCTCATAGTCAATGGAAAGTTAAAAAATACTATGGAACTAAATTTGGAAAAAATACTGACTGGCGGTTTCTCATGCCTTTGTTTTTTTATATTTTTTTAAATTAAAACTTGTGTTCGTCTATAAAACGAGCTCTAAACTCTAAACAATAATACCCTACACATTTGTGTAAACAAAATTTTTTCACACCACCCTTCACGTAAATGTAAGCCTCCTTTTAAAATACTTTTTTTATAGTTTACTTGGCTTTGGGTCGGTAAGACACATCTTTGGTCCAAATATGAAGACTAGTATCTTTAACGGTTTGCTAGAGCTTTGTGACAGACGGACGGACACATGAGTGACAGCAATAAGGCTCCGTTTGGTTCCTTCGGGTATGGAATCCTTAAAAGTGTGTGTATAGTCTATTACCTAACTACAATTGCACAGTAATATTCCCAACTGTCTTACCTTCCCTACCTTACCATTACCGTCACTGCCAATATGTATAAATAAGAAATAATTTGATTAAAGACCACTGACCAAATGACATAATAATAAGTTTTTTATAGTAATTGATGAATGAAATACATAGTTTGATATTATTGTTTTTAAAATAATGATCGTTTATAAGGCAAATATTGACTATTTAATAAAAAACCTCCATTATGTTACCAGTTCCTTTTATTGTATGCATATGCATGCTAGTTGTTACAAAGTATGTACAATTATTTACAAATGTTGAGATTACAATAAATATTATGACAAAATCATGCTTTCATTTTAAAATTACAAAATTAACTCCAGTAACCATCTAGTAGGTAAATGCAATTGTGTATAGAAATATTATAATTAATATAGAAAAGTAATGTACCTACCACCAAGTCCTAAACGGTCGAGCATGGCTTGTCAATCATTTAGGCCGGCCACACACAAAACACATACAAAATCTATGGGCTGCCACACAAGCGTGATTTTTACCGTACGGAATCTTCATACATTGTCGAAATTACGTTCGGAATTCCGTTACGTGATTACGTCTGTGTGTGGCCGGCCTTACATTGTATTACCACCACCACTACCATTTGGGGGCGTGGCCTACCTTTGATAGGCCACGGTTATCACGTGATGCCTACGTGCTTGTCAAGCATCGCTCCTAGACGATCAACATGTGATTGACAAGCAGTTTTGATCGTTTAGGGGGGCATTAATTCCTTGACAGACAATACTTATTTTTATTAATAAAAAATAATAATGTTGTTGGTTGGACACACAGATCATAGGTACAACAGACAATCAAATGAAAATGCCTATAACTATTGTACTAGTAACACATAAAACCATTTATTGTTCGCTGATAACTGTACTGTTGTAAATACTTCAGTAAATAAAAATACTTGCCAAGTGTATCTAAAACATATAAATGCATATTTAACGTATATAAATAATATGAAACTTTCCAACCATTTATGTGCCGGACCATAGCTGCGCCACAAAAAAAGTTGGTGATTTGACTTTTTGACTATGTATGCCATGATGAAGTCGATAGTTTGTCGGAATTTGTCGCACAAAAACCAGAAATTGTCGGTCTTGTGTTTAAAAGATGTGTGGCGCAGCTGTAGAGTTGTCTCTACAACTGCGCCACACAGGGGCCGTTCTGGCTAACGCTCCGATCCTCAGCAGCCGGGCTTCAAATTAAAATAGATAAATCGAGCCCCATTCAGCCCAAAATGGCGCACCTCAATTCATGATGTCACACGTATCGATGAAAATCGATATCTTCCAAATTCTGGTTTAACTGTGAAATTCAGACCAAACTATCGACTTCATCATGGCGTAGTCAAAAAGTCACTTGTTACCTTATTTCCAACTTTTTTTTGTGGCACAGCTGTAGTCCGGCACATCAACCATTTTTATTTTAAGGCAATCTATAGTTTTGGTTTCACTGGAATACAAATCTTCGGTACCAATAATACCAACACAATCACACTTCTTTTACCCTCTATCTATCAATAAATATCGAACTAAGTACAAAAAATGAGCTCGCTACTAAACTTCATTAACAAGTAAATTATAAAAGTATAAAAAGTTAATGTCCTAGAAGCAGAGAGAGGCGATATTTTAATTTACACTTGAGGGCAATGAAATCGACTCAGCTTAGTTTCTTTCAACCTTTTTCAAGCACAGAATAATTAAAATTAGTACCCGTTTTAAAGCTATTGATTTATTGATCTTGGAAATGTATCAATTTAATTGAATTATTTCCACTGATTCTATGATGGAACTTATAATAAACCTTGCCTACTCGATTTCTTTGCTCTCTAGTGTTGTTTGCTAACAGTGAATTCTGTTATTGAGTTTTCGCGATTCCATAATTCTTCAATGAGGCATGGTATGGAATCAATCACAAATAATACTCAATCTTTCATCTTCGCATCGTTCTGATCGTTCCAAACCCTAATCATTTCTTCATGATCATCATACCCGTGCGACGCTATCACATCTCGGTAACCTTCCTCATCATAATTCTTCTTATAGAAATAAAACTTAGGACAATGTTCAGGGGTTATACCCACTTTTTTGGCAACTATACCTAAGTATATATCATCAAACCGAAAATGTTTCACAAATAGGCTTCCTACATACAACACTCTCATGGATTTATTAGACACTAGGTACGCTCCAGCTGTAATGTAGGGGGGCCACTTATCCCAAGGATATTCTTCTAATGAAACACGCCATTTACTCGTCCTCAGCCTCAAAGGCGAGGACTTAAACATGTAACCGGTATACACGTGTTTCTCTTCATCCCGTTTTTCTTTCATAGGAACTATCTTATCGTGTATGTGATCCAGAAGATTGTTGACAGATATGTACATATCATCATCAGTGAACAAATAGTAGTCGGCAGTGGAGCAGTGTTCGTAAAGCCAGCGGAACGACATCATAGTTTTTATTGTGTTGTTATAGTAATTGTCGTTGAAGTCCATCTGTATTATATCCTTATACTTGATCATCTCTTCGTCGATCTGTTTCTGAAGTTGTGTCTTAGGACTGCCATTGTCTATTCCAAGAAAAAATAGCATTTTGATTATTCTACCAGGTATCAGATCTTCCTGACCGTAAGTTAGTCTAATCGCCGTTCTGTGACCAAAGTTTTGCATTGCAGACTTGACTACAATGAACAAGTCTAGTTTTTCTATTGTGTTGCATTTCCCAGAATTACTCAAGAATCTATAAGGGTAATGGTTTATAGGAGATACACTCGGTTTCATACCAGAAAGCACTTCGTCCACAACAGGTACTATGTCCACATTCAGGGGGTAATCAAACTCATTTTCATAGCTCTTAGCAACAATATAGTCACTAATACCGAAAAAGTAACACACACTAATCACTAAGAGCGCACACATCAACAGTTTGTATTTTTTTCTTTTATGTGGCATACTGGAATGGTGTGCTATTTTTCCATTTCCATAGATTTTCCTGTAAGTAAACAAATGTTTGTGAGTCATTATACACACCTATTGTTTTATCACTTGTGGTATTTTTGCGAGAGATTCTGTTTATGACCACTAATTGCAAGAAATTAAATTCCTTTCATTATATTCAGTAACTCCCACAACTTATTGGTTGGCCAGTTATATTTAATATACATATCTATTAAATATAAATGCTTCTTTACTTTTTTGTACAATTACATCAATTACAAGTGCACCTTTGCTAATTTCAATAACCTATGATAAACACTCCACCACATGTTTTGTGTAAGTCGCACACAAACTGCCTGTCTTTCGAGTAATAGAGAACTGTTTTACTGACCAAACACTGGCTACCGATAGTATCATATTATATCCAACCTTATCAGTATAGAAGCTGATAACAGTAAGCAGTGTCAGATTGGTTTGAATCAACATACCTTAAAACTTGTTGGTACCTATTACAATAGCACTTGATAAATATTAATGTTGGTTGATAAATAAATAATATTAAATACTTGGACAATTTCACACAGCGCCATCTAGCCTCAAACCACAGATCACTATACCTATATATGTAGCAGGGTGCATTTGCAGATCACTTTTGGAATCTGGCATTTTAAAAAAAGTTGGCATTATGAGAAGTTGGCATTTGTCGACTAAACCATTTTAATTACCTCCTAGAGAGATGTATCCACCGTGGAACTGATAGACACCGGCGGTAGGTAGTGGCTGCGGATCTGGGCATGCAAGCGGGCAACGTCTCCATCAACACTCTCCATTTCACGGACCAGCTGCGTGAACTGTACGATACCTGTATACCAATTACATTGGTCACATTACTTGTCTTGACAATTGTTTTAATAATTAAACAAAGATCATAAACTAGAATGTAAACAATAGCCAATAAAATGGATAAAAACTTTATAATTTGCATACTTCATAATGTTTTTTTTTTAAGATTTAGTTGAAACTGAGTGTTCATTCATACATTCTTGAAACAAAGCCTCTATATTCACCTCTTGCTAAACAACTGTTCAAAGGTGACAACCATTGTTATTTGTTGTCTATATTTACACAACAAAGGAATATTAGTAAATATTATTAAAGTTTTAAGAAGCAAAGCAAATAATGAATTATCAATCAGAGTAGATTGTTTCTAAGTATAATCTGCATGTGATGAGAATAGGATGGAACCTTGTCAAGCTGAGACATCAAAAACACAGTGTCACGCATTCTAAGTGAGGGAACTTTTGCTTCAAAACTTCAAATAAGGTAACAAGTGAACAATTACTGCCATACAAAGAATAAGTTTATGCTTAGAATAACCAAAAATATTGCTTAGCAATATTAATTCTTATGTTTGATGTCTCAAAGTATCATATTCGGCAACTAACTTTATGGTTATTCTAAGAATAAACTTATTATTCCTTTATTTGTACGGTATTAAGTTGTATAATTAGACTAGCGGCCGCCTGCGGTATCACTCGTGTGGTTCCCGTTCCCATGGGAATATTGGGATAAAAAGTATTCTATGTTTTAATCTAGGCTATTTACTATCTGTGTGCCAAATTTCAACCAAATCCGTTCAGTAGTTTTTTGCGTGATTGAGGAACAAACATCCAAACCCACAAACTTTGACATTTATAATATTAAAAGTAGGATTTACTTAACTATTTTATTTTGATTTACTTTAAGGGTCATCCCATTCTCATCGCGCACGGATTAATACTTCTAATTTCTAATGACTACCTTCTCTGGAATTGCTGAAACCATAGCGTTTGATAATTTCCATTTCTATCTGCACCACCATGGGGAAGACAATCTGCATCATCTTGAGCATCTCATTTCCAGCGGCTTCTTTAGCTTCGTCCAGCTTGCACGAGTAGTCCGGGGAGTCCAGTGCTTCTATCACCTCGGTCAGAATCTGGCGAACTTGGTCAACGTTCACGTTGTGCGGTGATGCCATTACTGAGATCAACTATACATCTAAAATGCTTACGTAAGACGGCAGAAATTGATTGAAGTAAATTACATTTAATAGAATTCAATCAGCAAAAGTAATAAAATTAAAGAAACAAAATCCAGCCTTTCTATTAGTTAAATTATTTTATGATTTTACTGTAGTGTAGGCCAGGGTTGCCAACTCATTTAAATAAATTCTCGTACAGATTTGGTGGCGATTCTCGTATTTCCACACAAAATATGTTCAAAATCTCGTACATTACCAATTTTGTATGAAAACTATTTTGTGAAATCCTCGTATTTGGTGATTTTTGCCTAATTTTGCCTCGTATTCAAGACGTCAATTCTCGTATTTGTACGAGGAACCTCGTACAGTTGGCAACCCTGGTGTAGGCTTTAGGCATGTCGATTATAAATCGATTAATCGAATAATCCGATTTTTAAGGTCCTAAAATCGATTTTTTTAAATTGATCTGAAACACTGAATCGATTCAATGAATTGATCCAAGAATCTCCGGAATCGAACCGATTCACATTTTTAATGATAAAGATCTAATAATTGGTCAGGTTTACCGGTTTTCAAACCGAAGAAGATAACAATACAAAAAAAATTCGGCTGTACGGATTTAGATTCCTTTGTCTGCCCTATGACAGGAGAATTAAAAAAGATTCAACATTAGTATTGATAATTTAGGTAGCATATTTATTGCAAAAGGCATATTTTCTTTCTGTCTAGCATATTATTTTTCGTTTTGCACATAGCATATTTTTTTAGCATATCTTATTATAATGGATAGCAAGCAGCACGTCAGACTTATCCAATCGAATAGAACTTAAAAATAACTTATGAAAAGTTGTAATTAGGGTTGGGTAAATTTCACGAAAAATTTCGGTCTGTGAAATATTTAGAATAAATTTCATTTTGGTTTGAAATATTTCAGTTTAGAGTGAAATTTATTTTTAAGTTTCATCTGACATAAATAAAACAAAATTACATGCATTTTGTCAATATATCAACATAATTATAGAACAAAACAATAAACAAATAAGTTAGTTTAAATTACGAATAGCTTTGGCTATTTTACAACTTTTAATAACAATATATTCAATGTCTGTTTCGATTGTCGGCCACGATGGCGTAGAAAAAAAAACGACTTCATCAACATTACGAAGGAATATGTAGAAAACTAACAATGAAAGTCGCAAATTTGTAGGTTCAATATTCAGAAAGTTTAACCATGACCGCGCGGTCGAAACGTGGAGGACCTCGCGGCCACGCAGTTCTCTCAAACGGAGCTTAGTAGAGGTTCCTTTATTTTTGCTAACCGCAGATACGATTTCGTAGATAATTAAGACAGTATAAGTAAAGCCCTAATGTTTGGACTTTACGACCACGTTTTTCTGTAGGTCGTGAAATCCAAACCTCGTTGTCGTTTCTCTTCTACGACACCGTGGCCGAGCAATCGAAACCCCTTTTTCCTCACTGCTCACGAGGTCTTTCAAAGCACATAGTAGGTTAGATATATTATTTGGTTACGTGCTGTTTGGTATATTATTTGGTAGCTATGCGCGCAGCTAGATGGCGCTTCTAATTTTGAATATTTATTTTTGAAAATGGGTGATATTTTTCATAAATTTCAACTAGCTCGACTTAAAAATCTTATCGAACTGCTCGCAAAATTTAACGAAAATCGGGTGAGAAATGTGACCTGTAGAGGAGAACAGACAGCTAGAAAGTCAGACTAAAATATGTTTATGTATATGTCTCCGCCATTTTGAAGAATTAAAAAAAATATCTCGATAGTAAAATTCTATATAATTTTCGAACCTGTCCACAAAATTTGACGAGAATCAGTTGAGAAATGCGCCTGTAGAGGAGAACAAACAGTGCTGGAATGGCGGACTGAAATGTTTCTTTTACATATCTCCGCCATGAAAAATTTCGAAAAACAGGCTCGACAATAAAATTCTATATAATTTTCGAACCTGCCCAAAAAATTTCACGGGAATCGGTTGAGAACTGTGACTTGTAGAGGAGAACAAACAGCGCCGGAAAACTGGACTGAAATGTTTCTTTTACATATCTCCGCCATGAAAAATTTCGAAAAACAGGCTCGACAATAAAATTCTATATAATTTTCGAACCTGCCCATAAAATTTCACGGGAATCGGTTGAGAAATGTGACTTGTAGAGGAGAACAAACAGCGCCGGAAAACTGGACTGAAATATGTTTCTTTTACATATCCACCATTTAGAAAAAATCGAAAAACAGGCTACAAAAAAAAAATGTTTATGTCATAGGCAAACGCCGAAGCTCAGGCACTCCTAGGTTTGTCTAGTCAAACCTCAGGTTTGACAAGAAGCCTTAGTCAAAGCCCAAAATAAAATCGTGTATCGTCTTAAATTCCTAACCTATCACGTGTCCTATAGGAGTCCTCTTTGACTAAACTTAACCTCAAGATTATGAAAAACATCATTCATTTCCGATGTGATATTTAGTCAAAGCTGCCTTACTCCTGTAAGTCACGTGATAGATTAGAAATTAAAGACAATCGCGAAGCGCAGCGGAGCGTTCATCTTAAATTTCGTGGTTATTTTCTTTTAAACAGACAACAGATTTTTTTTGTTTACAGGAAGATTGTTAATTTAGTTAAATTTTCAATCTACAGAATGTGTTTTTCATAGTTGTACAAACAAAATATCAAATTCTGTGCCTAATTTAAGCGTGACTGGTCAAACCTCGATTTGATCGTATTGAGTTTCGGCTTTCGACTGCCCAAGTTAGTCTCTCCTAGGTTTGGCCATAAATTCGTCAATCAAAGGCCAAAATATGCCATTGGTTTTGGACTTTGGCAAAGCCTTCTTGTCAAACCTGAGGTTTGACTAGGCAAATCTAGGAGCGCCGGGACTTCGAGGTTTGACTATAACATTTATATAATTTTCGACCCTGTTCACAAAATTTAACAAGAATCGGTTGAGAAATGCGACCTATACAGGAGAACAACAGCGCCAGAAAACGGGACTGAAATATGTTCTTTTACACATCTCCGCCATTTTGAAAAATTTCGAAAAACTGGCTCGACCATAAAATTCTTTATAATTTTCGAACCTGCTCACAAAATTTCACGAGAATCGGTTGAGAAGTGCGACCTGTAACCTATAGAGGAGAACAAACGGACAGCAGGAAGGACATACGAAAGAATTGTTGCCCAAGCTGAAGCAGAGACGCTTCGCTCGCGCTTCGCGCTCGCTCGGTCCATTACCTAAGCCTTTAAATTTTATTTAATACGTTAAAATAGTAAACTTATTCAGAAAATAAGGGGTTTCTAGTACTGGAAATAAATTTCACTCAAAAGTGAAATATTTCAACCCGTTTTGAAAGATTTCATAAATTTCATATAAATTTAATTTTCATTTCATTGAAATTTTCACTGGACCCATCCCTAGTTGTAATTCAAATGGAAAAAGTACACAATTTTTTTAAGTGCAGCAATGTGTACCATAAAACTTCCTATTCTAAGTAATAACTAAAATTTTTAATCTTAGTTTTGTTGCCGGACCTACCAATAGCGTCAAGCTATCGCTAGGTGCTGTTATTATTACTTATTATCGTCTTTACTGGGTACGTTAAAAAAAATCGATTAATCGAAAATCGATTCCGCGACGGTCGATTTAATCGAAGATCGATTCTACTGCATTCGATTCGAATCGATTCAAAAATAGATTATTTTTTTCATGAATCGACATGCCTAGTAGGCTTGTAGAAAAAATATCGATATATCGATACAAAATAACCAATATCGAAATTCATATCAAAAACGATATATTTTTATTTATTAGCATCACAACACTAACTTTGCTAGAATACAAAGCCGTAAAAGATTGGAATGGAAAAAACTAATTTATAATTTATTTTAATATTAAAACATATTGTCTTTGTCTTGTATGTTTTTCGCGCTGTGTTGAATATCATCTAATAAATATGCGCCTGATTTTATAAATTATCTTTGTTATTATTGAAATTTTCATACATTAAAGTAATGTGTGTTGTCTGATAAAATCTATTGTAATATCAATAGACTAGATCTGAGCTAAACTGAAATAAATAAATTGTTATTTAAAAACCGCAAACGGCCTCTGAAAATTGGACCGATATATCGATATTTTTTTTGCGATATATCGAGGCCGATACTGATATTTTTATAAATATCGATAATTTTTTTTCACTTTCGACATCCCTATTTACTGTTCATCCACCAAAGAGTAAAATAATTTTGAATTGTCTATTTTTAAAAATCATCGCTTTCGTTTGACAGATGAATGTGACACATTGCTGCATTTCTTTGGTAAGTTTTCATTTGTGACAAAAAGAAGCTTCAATGTATTGTGCGCTTTTATAATTCTCAACGGCCCGGCACGGCACCGCCCGGCAGGCGTCCAACGGCACAACAGGGAAGTGAAATGTATGGAATCATATGGAGACGCTTTTATATTTCCTCAACGGCACCGGCAAACCGTGCCGGGCCGGGCCGTGCCGGCCAAATCCTACGCTGCCGTCGAACTTTTACGATGTAGTGCGTAGCTACAAGGATTCACATGTGTGAGTGTGAGTCCAGAGCAAAGAATATACAGCGTGTATAAAGGGCACAACCAGTATATTAGCGTAATATCGTTAATGTGTTGTTGTTGGTATGCCATGTACCTATGTATGATTGTGGAAACAAACAAGATCAAAATCAACAAATAGGTAATATTCCGACAAACAGTTATTTCGATACTGATCGGAAAGATATCTAGGTACTTACAGCGGTGGAAACACCGTTAATAGGGGACTTACCAAACCTATCTCAACAAATAATTACCTAGATATTACTTAAGTAGGGAGTTACCTACTTAATTAAATAATGTGTTGTGTAGATGCCTACCTATCTTGGTAAGTAGGTACGTAATGAAAACCAGCTACATATAATATATTCTTTGATTTTTAAAAGATTTATTTATCATTTAAGTAAGTACCTACTACCTACCTACATTGTAATATAATCATTAAACAACGTGTAACAAAAAGGGGATATCAACCCGAGAGGAGGTCAATGTACTCGTGAAACTTCCAACAGAAAAAAAAATTTTTTGAATGTCCCTCCCTATACCGGGTGTTAGTGGCACCCTAGCAAAGACTTTAAGGGATGATTCTACCCTTAGAGTTAAGCAACTTTCTCAATGGAACCACTCGTCGCAAATGCATAGTTGAGATTTTGATTTTTCGTTAAGAAGCAATGTATGCGTAACAACTCGATAATACCGCGGGCGCACGCGAGCTCTCAACACACTTTGCCCCCTTGCCGTTGCCGCCCGCCGGCCGCACCGAGTGCGTTCGTAGCCTAACTTGAAATGTAAAACAATACGCACATTTTTTTATTGAGTAGGTATTATTTATTTTTAACACTTTTAATTTAGTAAGGGCTTAAAGATAAACACGCACGATCAAAAGTACCAAAAATGCCGGTAAAAAAGACGAACTAATGTTAAACAAGCACTAGACTAATCTTACCTTTAAACATTTTGCCTCCGGATTAAGTACGGTTCAAAGTGGCCTCCACCAAGGCGCTCACACACACGTGCACGACGGAGGGTCTCGGCGTGAAGACGCGGCATCAATGTGGGGTCTTCCGATATGTCGTTCCTCAGCCGATCAAACACATCACTGATGCGACGTCGCATTTCCTCAGCAGTGTCACACGCTAACACAAACACCCGCTCTTTCACATACCCCCACAAAAAGAAGTCTAAGGGCGTTAAGTCAGGGGAGCGAGCCGGCCATGCCTGCGGCCCGAACCTGCCAATCCACCGATGAGAGAACGTTTCATTTAAGTGCTGGCGCACATCTAGCACGACGTGGGGTGGAGCTCCATCATGCTGGAACCAGATGTGCGGTAACCGGTCCAGCGGCACGTCCTCCATCGCCTCCCATTCTTCGCCTAGTTCCACGTTCAAGGTGGCCAGCGCCTCACTAAACTCCCCGCATAAAAAGTCTAAATAACGCGGTCCATTCATACGTTCAGGTAGGAAAATAGGTCCAATTATTTTGTCTCTGTAAACTCCTGTCCAAACATTTACGGACCACCGCGTTTGGTGACTCGTTTCTTGAAACGCAAATGGATTTGTCTGGGACCAGATGTGAGTATTGCGCCTGTTCCACATTCCGTTGCGAGTGAAGGTCGACTCATCTGTCCAGATGACTCGAGAAACGAAGTCTTGGTTCCGCTGCTGCTGAGCCACCAACCACCTGCAGTATGCCACCCGACGAAGCCGATCTACAGGCAATAAAGCCTGCACCTTATGGATATGATATGCACGCTGACGGTCTCGTCGCAGTACTTTCCATACTGTCCAGTGGGATACGTTTGCTCTTCGCCTAAGCCTTAATAGCTTGGCAGCAGTACGAGTACCAAGATCTGGATTTTGGTGCATCAAGTCTAAAATTTGCTCCTCACTTTGCACACTAATTGCTCGGCTGGCACCTTCGGGCTGTGGCACTATTGGCTGGTTATTCAGTATTCGCTGGTAAGCTTGTGTTATGGTTCTGCTGTCTGGACGTCGCGAATCTGGATATCGCTCGGCATAAATACGTGATGCTCTAGATGCATTTCCACGAGCTTCCCCGTAACACATCAACATCCGCCCGTACTCTTGTGCTGTAAATCGCACGGTGTTCATGTTTATGAACTCACAATCACACGCTCACTGAAGTCACACAACACAAAAAACACTTAAAAACTAATTAACACACAAAACGCAACAAAAACAATTAAACTATAAACAACAACAATAACATAAACAAAATTAAATACGTCATCGACGTCGTACGCGCGCGGTTCGTCTACAGATTCGCATCCGACTACAGATTTTCAAAGCCGCGCCGCGCAAGCGGCGATCCTTTTGAAAATGCCGACTAGAGATGGGGCGATCAAATGATAATTCAAACAGATCGAATGGAATGAAAAAGAAATCCACTTTTAAATCTTACACTCTTTCACTTTTTTCAAACAGCACAATTCATAAAACTCTCTCCCTCTCCCTCTCGCTCTAATGCCCATTGGTACATACGCTGGAGTATGCTTAAAGAAGTAGAAAGAAAAATAAGAAGTACAATTAATAGAAATAAATTAATAACCATAAAAATCAATTCACCAGTAACTAGGACGGAAAAAATTGCTAAGCACAAATAAGACATACCTTCATCGTATTGGTATACCTAATTATCGAATTGTTATTTCCTGTTAGCCTTAGAAATAAAACTTTTGAAATTTCTCGATGGGTTCCTTTTACGAAACATGTTTATCGTAAATTACTTGCACACATCTTTCAAAGAGACTGCATGCGAAATATCAAGCCTTAGAAATAAAACTTTTAAAAATACTTGAGGGGCCCTACTACGAAACACATCCTTATCGCGAGTTATTTACACATATCTTTCATTAAACCCTGGGAAACTACTGCATGCGAAATATCCAGCCTTAGAAATAAAACTTTGGAAACACTTTAGAGATTCCTTTTACGAAACACATTATTATCGCGAGTTAATTGTAGTTGCACACATCTTTCACAATAATTAGGTACGTTCGGCTTAGTAACAAACGATTTTAATCGTAAATAATCACACAATTATTTTTGGTATTTTTAATACAAATTGGGCTTATTATTTTCTTCAGAACGATGATTCGATAAATTACATATCGCCCATCTCTAATGTACACAAAGCGACCGCCAATTCCTGCCGAAAGATTCGGCACGCGCTGTACGGTAAAGTCCATTCATTTAGATAGTGTCGGTACACCCGCAAGCACTTGTGTTCAGAGACAGGAATACCGGTAAGTTTTTGGTAACGTTATACAAATAACGTTACAGATAACCGTAAAAAATAGCGATGATTCTAGCAATAGTTTTAGCTTATTAAGTGTTTTATACTTAAATCCAAGTTTTAAAAATGTATTGACATTTCGCAGTCGTTCGTTTATACGAAAAGTCTGTAGTATTAGCTTGTAAATTTTCCAGAATCGTGTCTAGTGTCGGAAGTTTTTTATTAGTATAAAATCTGTATACTGTTCGGACGTACTACATCACATTCAAAGTCGTCCGTTTTCGATAGTGGGATTCTTCCGTTTTTACGTTTTTTGGTGTTAATGGGCCTATTTTTAATATTATTCCGACGCTAGTTCTTGGTATCCCCACTATTTTTGAAGTATCTGTGATAGGTGCAGATATACTGATTTCAACGCAATGCCGATGGACATTGATTATAAGTTGTTTACATGTTTTTTTTTGTTGGTTCACTTAAAGTTTCATCTTGAGGCACTTAGCTGTCCTTCCAAGGATGATAAAATATTTTCAGTATACGTAGCAGAGTCAACAAATACAAGCTTTCACTACGGCGGCGCTTCGATGTAAACGCCCAAAATCCAAATTGACTTGCGGGTGTACGCCGCACGCGGTATCCTTTGTTTATGCGGCGGCATCCTTTGACAAGAAGCGGCACGTGCAAAGGCGGCGCGATAAAAGGGCGACACTATCTAAGTGAATGCGCTTTACACCGGCAGTGTAAGCAAATTCTTTTCATCGAAAATGTGTCAAATCAATTTGTCCATGTCCATCAGCCATTTTTGATGTCCCCACTGCTGGGGCACAGGCCTTCCTTATGGGTGGATAAGGACGAAGGGCCATAACCCACCACGCGGGCCGAATGCGGATTGGTGGGTATTAACGACTGCAAATGCAGCCGGGACCAACGGCTTAACGTGCCTTCCGAAGCACGGAGGAGTTTGCGATAGTAAATTTTTCACCCATCCCATGACCGACCCTTGCGAACGTTGCTTAACTTACGCAATCGCTGGGCCAGGCGCTAAACTACTACGCCACCGAGCTCCTCATGAATTGTAAATTGTTTTGGTACACAAATGTAATTGGTATGTAATGAATGTGGCACTAAATGATTTTATTAATTAAAATAATGTTATTATTTTAGTTCATAGTATCCAAAGCAGCTCCTATGAGGAGCTCGTTGGCGCAAGTTGTTAGCGCATCTGCCTGCAACTTGTTCTAGTTTACGAACTTTCACAAAGGCTGGTCACGGGACGGGTGACCAAAAGCTTTTAAATCTCTAGTTTCGCAGTGCTTCGGAAGGCACGTTAAGCCGTTGTCCCGGCTGCATTTAGAGTCATTAATACCTTCCAATCCGCACTGGGCCCGCGTAGAAGGTTATGGCCCGACCTCTTTATCCAATCTCTGAGTAAGGCATGTGTTCCCGGGGACATTCAAGTGGCTGATGATGATGTCGATCATCGATGATAGAATACAAAATAACTTGTAGGTGTACGGTACGCGCCGGCCGGCCACCGGTCTTGCGACCGAGCGGCCCATCGACTCTCTTCAATTGTAATTTGTACCTTATTTCAATGTAAAAAGTATTAAATTTGAATGGAGCGAAAATTATTCACCCGCTTTGCACCACGAACGACCAAGAGGTATGTGCAACAGAGACAGATGTGCCGTCGCGCGTCAGCCGGCAGCGGGCCGCCGACCTAGCAGTGTCAGCGACCTTAGGTATGAACGATAGCAAACAGCTGTTGTTGTACATTGCTGGTTAATTAAATTTTGATATTTTAATTTTTTTCTGTAAATTTAGGTTCTATGCAACTAAGACAGTATCTGTGTGATGGAAAAAAATAAAAAAAAACACAATTTTTCATGAATTTTGCGACGGAAAATTCCACTTCAGATAGACTCAGAATCATGAGTCGATTATGCCCTGAAAGTTTTCGCAAGGGTGCCACTAACACCTTGTATAAAATGTTGGCGGCAAATTCAAATTTTCTATGGAGAGTCCAAAATTGTATTTTCGATTTGAAATCTTTTTCTGTTGGAAGTGTTCAGATTCTCGAGTACATTGACTTCCTTTCGAGTTGATACCTCCTTTGTGTCCATCGTTCTGGCAGCGCCACGGTCTCCGATTTGCGTGAAAAAAATTCACCATGTAGGCCGATTTTTTGCCAGTCGGGAAAAAATAGGTTTGATTTTTTCCCTCCACTGGATCCGAAGATATACGAGGTTTATTGTGGCGCTGCCAGAACGACGTCGTCCTGGCAGCGCCACGGCTATATCTCATTAATTACAAAAGCTAGAATAAATCTAATTACACACAGATTTTTGGCTTTTTTTTCCATTTCACACAAGCTAACATCCACCCGTGAACGTCAACAGATTCAGGAGTAATCTTGGGTCATTCGTGGCGTTGCCAGAACGACGTCGTTCTGGCAGCGCCACGGCTGAATCTCAGCAATTTGATTTTTTTCCTGGAAACGGTGTGGGTATATATTTAATACCTTCGTCATAAGGCACGGAAAAAAATGAGTTTCTACATTTCATCGTGGATTATGGATTTTATAGGCATCGAGAAATAATACCTCAAAAAAAATTTTTTTTCGCTCTAACGCCTTTAATTGATGTATTAAATAACATTCGCGCATTCCCTTATCTTCCTATAAAGGGAAAAAAATAAACCACCATCGCAGCATTAGCCGTTCCAGAGAAATCATAGGTTTCGATTTGGTTCATACATTAGGCATCGTTCTGGCAGCGCCACACCCAGTGCAGCATGATCCAGAGCACCTGTCGCCAAACTGAGTATGCCAATATTTAGTACCACCATAGCGAACACGGAAAAAATCTGATAACGTGTAAAACACAGCTACTTTCCGAGAAATAAGCCTTTGATTCAATATGCCATACAATTGGTACATTCGAGTAGAAAAGTTTTAAATTGCTTTTTATTTTAGCATTTTAAGTAACCGATCCGGTGCCCAAAACCAGTTTTTACTATATAGGGTGTTTAGTAATAGCCTCATAAAGCCGAATATGGTAGATAGGGACCATTATAGGGATATTTTGTTTATTATTTTTTGTATGAAACAGCTGGTTTTTTTTTCGCAATTTCAGAGTTAGTTCCATAGTAAAAGTTGTTCAGTTTGATGGTCTCTATATCTACAATATGCGGCTTTATAAGGCTACCAAATACCAACAAATATGAAAAGTAAAAAATAAAAATAAAAATGCATTTGTGATGAAAGCGGCACGCATGCTTGAAAGCGGGCTACAGCTGGCTAGTCAAGCGGGAAAGTGTGAATGAGGCGTTAACTTAGTAAGCTGTGAAGCTGTCAATTAAATGTCATACATAAGTCACGCACGTCTGGGGCCCTATTTTTGAATCGCTCGGCAGGCGTCGAGCGCTCTTTTCGACTGATTTTCGTTCGACATATGACTCAAAACAAGAGATGTCGAACGAAAATCAGTAGAAACGAGCGCTCGACTGAAGTCGAGCGATTCAAAAATAGGGCCCCTGATGCTGTTTGGTTTACCTCACGACCGAAATTACGACTAGTTTTTCGTATTTTGAGACAGTATCAAATTGAGCGACTTCATTGCGCGATATTTGGGCTGCTTCACTTCGCTAGCAATGGCAACATCCAATTAAGAAAGATAAAAATTGTATGATAAAGTTGATATTTTTAGTTTTAATTTTGTTTTCATGTGTGCGTTTGTAAAACTCTATTAAAAATAAATATTTCTGATCGATAAACTATGTCTTTTCATTATTACTAGGAATATTTTTAATTTCCAAGAAAATAAAACAAAAAAAATCAATGTGTTTTTTTTTATTTGTAACATTGGGTTGCCGTACTGGATAAATAAAACTACCATACTTAAACAAAAAAAAAATGTATTAATATGGCCTAGAGTGAGGAAATTTGGTGATTTTTGCACGTTTTCTTAATTGGATGTTGCCATTGCCAGCGAAGTGAAGTAGCCCAAAAATCGCGCAAAAAATTTGTGAAGTCGCCCAATTGAGACTATCGCAAAATACGAAAAACTAATCGCAATTTCGGTCGTGAGGTAGCGCAAACAGCATCAGACGTGCGTGACTTATGTATGACATTTAATTGACAGCTTCACAGCTTACTAAGTTAACGCCTCATTCACACTTTCCCGCTTGACTAGCCAGCTGTAGCCCGCTTTCAAGCATGCCTGCCGCTTTCATCACAAATGCATTTTTATTTTTATTTTTTACTTTTCATATTTGTTGGTATTTGGTAGCCTTATAAAGCCGCATATTGTAGATATAGAGACCATCAAACTGAACAACTTTTACTATGAACTAACTCTGAAATTGCGAAAAAAAACCCAGCTGTTTCATACAAAAATTAATAAACAAAATATCCCTATAATGGTCCCTATCTACCATATTCGGCTTTATGAGGCTATTACTAAACACCCTATATAGTAAAAACTGGTTTTGGGCACCGGATCGGATACTTAAAATGCTAAAATAAAAAGCAATTTAAAACTTTTCTACTCGAATGTACCAATTGTATGGCATATTGAATCAAAGGCTTATTTCTCGGAAAGTAGCTGTGTTTTACACGTTATCAGATTTTTTCCGTGTTCGCTATGGTGGTACTAAATATTGGCATACTCAGTTTGGCGACAGGTGCTCTGGATCATGCTGCACTGGGTGTGGCGCTGCCAGAACGATGCCTAATGTATGAACCAAATCGAAACCTATGATTTCTCTGGAACGGCTAATGCTGCGATGGTGGTTTATTTTTTTCCCTTTATAGGAAGATAAGGGAATGCGCGAATGTTATTTAATACATCAATTAAAGGCGTTAGAGCGAAAAAAATTTTTTTTTGAGGTTATTATTTCTCGATGCCTATAAAATCCTTAATCCACGATGAAATGTAGAAACTCATTTTTTTCCGTGCCTTATGACGAAGGTATTAAATATATACCCACACCGTTTCCAGGAAAAAAATCAAATTGCTGAGATTCAGCCGTGGCGCTGCCAGAACGACGTCGTTCTGGCAGCGCCACGAATGACCCAAGATTACTTCTGAATCTGTTGACGTTCACGGGTGGATGTTAGCTTGTGTGAAATGGAAAAAAAAGCCAAAAATCTGTGTGTAATTAGATTTATTCTAGCTTTTGTAATTAATGAGATATAGCCGTGGCGCTGCCAGGACAACGTCGTTCTGGCAGCGCCACAATAAACCTCGTATATCTTCGGATCCAGTGGAGGGAAAAAATCAAACCTATTTTTTCCCGACTGGCAAAAAATCGGCCTACATGGTAAATTTTTTTGACGCAAATCGGAGACCGTGGCGCTGCCAGAACGATGGACACACCTCCTTTCTGTTACACGTTGTATAATTGGTAAACTATTATTTTATGAAATAATTATAAAGATAACAAATATCTAGAGAGAGAAGGTCAACTTTTATTCTTTATATTATTCTAAAGTAAAAAGTAGGTACCACGACACTACTGTACAATGTACAAATAGTAACTTCTTCGCTATGAGTGTTCTGTGTTGAACATCCAACGGCCGGCAACGGCAGAAATTATAAAAGCGTCTTTCGGCGTCGCCGCTGCCGTCATCCTAATTCCTATACAGTTAGCTACCGTAGGGAAATCTTTGTTTCAGAGAGCCCGCGGCATCTGTGATAAACAACACCTGACTGCTGAGCTTCAGCATGTCAAACAAGTACTGCGTAACAACAAATTGCAAGTACCACGCCTTCATCACAAAAAACGCGCCAAACCAGCCACAGTAGAGCGTCAACCTGCTGTCCTACCATACGTGAAGGGTGTCACTGACAAGATTGGAAACATTCTGAAGCGAGCGTCAATCAAAACTTACTTCAAGCCGCCGAAGAAGATCAACCAATTCTTACGACCTGTCAAGTGTAATATCCCCCTTCAAGCCGCAGGCGTCTACAAACTAGATTGTGACTGTGGGCTCTCCTATATCGGGCAAACAAAGAGAAGCATAGGGACCCGCGTCAAAGAGCATATAGCTGACATGAAACATAGGCGCGATAACAAGTCTGCAGTGAGTGAACACGCCTTTGAGGGGCCCAACCATTATATTAGATTTGACAAACCCCAAATCCTTGCTAGGGAACGTAGATTTATTCCTAGAATGCTCCGCGAGGCTATCGAAATAAATAAATACCCTAATTTCAATAGAGATGATGGTTGGAAAATTCCACCAGCTTGGGACCCCATCATTCACAAGCTTAAGCCCCTCACACACACTGTAAGATCTAATGATACAGTTAGTTCCTTTTGCAAATAAATAAATAAATATAAAAGACGGAGGTCGGTTTTCCTCTCCAAGTTTTCTTTTGCCATTTCTTTCTTGGAGGGGCCTCCCAATTTTATGAAATGGTGGTAGCTTCAGTAGATTCTCTCTCCTTTTAGCACTAAATAGTTCATAAAATTAAATTATAAATCAACATAAAACATTAAAAATTTTGTTAAAATTTTAATTTCTGAACGTCTAAAAAAATATTCATCGCTTGCTTACGGCCCCCTGATTATCTAAAAAGAAACTATTTAGCGACCGGTTTCATTCCACATACATTGCTACTTTTCTTTGGTATGTTTTTTTTTAATCCAAAAAGAAGTAGCAATGGATCACTATAATCTATGAACTGCAACCGGTCGCTAGGTGGTTTCTAATTAGATAATCAGCCCGCCGGTAGCTTCAGTCCCCCGTGACCACGGCAGCTGCAAAGTTGCCGAAACGTCGGGAAAACCAAAAATCAAACCAAATACCAACTAATTACCAAAGTGCTTTCAATAAAACCGCGCTAGTATCCGTTAAAAATTGTTTTATTTCACAAACTCATTAGTTGAATAGAGTTTAGTGCTAAAGTCCCGCAAAAGATGGCGCTAGCGGTCTAAGAAATCAGAAAATATTCGAAGTGGACTCGATTATTGTCTGTGGTTACATGTTACATATTAAAAAGTAAAAAGTCGATTGACATGATCCGTCAACGTGACAGCCAGCTTGTAAACGTCATTGGATGAGGTCATTTTAATTTCTTTCGATCGACCGTAGATTGATGTGAGGCATAGGGACAAAGCCCTAAGGCCCTCGTTTGTAAAAATATGCCGTAATTTGTTAATAATTTAATTTTGGTACGTAAATCATCTGCCTACATGATGTATAATCAAAATCGTGATGGTGATTTCAACATGTGCTTTTTCCAGGGGTGGAGCGAAATATTACGGAGACATGCTGGCATTATTCACTGTATAAACAGGAACAAATAAAACTTAACTAAGGCTTTGAGACAATCAGAATCTTTAATTTCATCCCTAGTATTAATTTAAGTATTTAAGCATTGCGTACACTAGAACTTTAATTTAGAAACCTAAAAGCAATTTATATTTCCAAATGGGATAAACCATAGTTTTCAACTACTTATGAGAATTATTTATTATGTAACAAGGGATGGGCAGGCAATTTGACGGAACCCTTCGAGCGCGAGTCCGACTCGCACATGGCCGGTTTTTTCTATGTCGTCTTTATTTCAAGGCTGAACAATTTTTTACCCATACGAAAAGCAAGGCAGTTGTTTAGCAGAAACTGCTATAAGAGTCGGCAGTAAGGCCCTTAGCCTAGCCCTGAATTCCGGATATGCTTATACTATATACGAAGAAACAAGTCGATTACAAATCCAGAAATAAACAAATATCGCGAAAAACAACACGTGTTAATTAGTAGTTTATGATACAAGGTTGGTAAGGAGGTTTTTAAAACGAGTTAACGTTTTATAAGCCCAAGCCGCAGGCTTATAATCGTCACGAGTTTTAAAAAACCTTAACAACCGTGTGCCATACTACGTTTTTCAATACATTTGCGAGAAAACATTATAGGTACTACTGAAATTGTAATCTATACATATAATAAAACTGCAATTTCTAAATATTTGTGCGCGTATTACGCAAAAACCGCTAAAAGAATTTTGATGGGCTTTTCACAGTTTAGTAGATTAAGGTCCAACTTAAAATCTAAGCTATGTTTCATTAAATTCATGTGGGTGAAACCAGGGAAACAGCTTGAACTCTCCTTAGTTCTAGCTTTTATACCCTAAAGAGGTCATTTAAAACTAGTCGCTGTATTTTCTACTGTCCACGCGGACGAAGTCACGGGTGGAAGCTAGTAGAAATTAAAAAAAAAACGTACGTAAACAAAAACGCACGGCACGGGCGTGCGGTAAAATCAACTTACCGCACGCTGTACTAAACCGTAAATAAAAACGCACGGCGTGCGGTAAAATCAACTTACCGCACGCTGGCCTGTCATCGTAAACTCACATTTTCGAGCAACTGTTTGAAAAAAATTTTACAATCGCCAATGAAACTATCGATAGGTACTTATGACGATATGCCATCACTAGTGTCATATTCTAAAGAAAACTTTGTACCATGGCCTCTCCAGACTCACGCGCGAATAACGGCGTGAAGTCGCGGCGCGGATCACTTGCGAATCACGGCAAAACTACCCTAATCCCTGATAATATATTTCAACCCGTTTTGAAAGATTTCGTAAATTTCATATAAATTTAATTTTCATTTCATTGAAATTTTCACTGAACCCATACGTGCCGGACTACAGCTGCGCCACAAAAAAAAGTTGGAAATCTGACATTTTGACTATGCCATGATGAAGTCTATAGTTTGTCGCCAAAAACCAGAGTTTGTCGGTCTTCCGTTTAGGAGATACATGTGGCTCAGCTGTAGAGACGTCTCTACAGCTGCGCCACACAGCAGTGGCGAGGGGTCGAAATATGGCGAAGGTAATCCGGACCAAAAAACACCACCGCGTGGTGCAAGCTTCACGCGTTTCTTCAGAAGTTAGGGCCTCAATTTCACCATGCAAAAAAGCACTGATAAAATAGTGCCAGTCTAGCCCGCGCTACTCTATACTGAGTTGGAATCAGAAATAATAATCATGGAAAACAAAACATTTTATTGAGTCTGTAACTGCTTGTCATCCTTATCGTAGAAAGATGTATTATATTGAAAATGTTTAAAAAACCCATCTTGCTAACGTAACCATAACTTCGTAACTAAGTTTGGAAAACAATGTTTCGCCGCGCTAGTCACTTAAATGACAATCCATATTAATTAAAGCCATTATGGCAAATAAAACTTACCGCAATAAACAAATACATGAGATAAACACATTAAAATAAACAAAAACCGGGATAAAGTATCGATTCTCACTCACTAATTCACTATTTTGATAAAAACTAATCACGTTCCAAACACTCACATAAACAAATTAAACAATGATAATGGCGGAAACGTACTATTATACTTCTAAATAAAAATATCTAATTTGCGATGTATTTTCTTCTATCGTTCTTATTTTGTTTATTTTGCATCTTAAAACTTATTCGTCTCTTCATAACAGAAAGAGAAAAGAAACGTTAACATCGCTTCAAATAGAAAGAGAGAGAAAACTTAAGCCACAGCCGGCCGGCTTGCCTTTCACCATTTTCACCCGAAAGGCACGCGACTGTGGTGCGTTGGTGAGAAAGAGACAGAGTAATAACAATCAACCGTTGCCCGTGGCAACCGCGCCAAGACACAGTGCAAAAAGGAAGCTAAAGGACGTCGGCTTGCCTCAAGGAGATTTTGTACGAAAATTGATTTGATATTCCTTGCACGCGGGGCGCGGCGCGCGCGCGAGCGTTTTTAAAGTAGACAATTAAATACTTAGAAATTCATAAAAAATAATTGTAGCTATTATTAATTAATCTTACCGAAATGGCGAAAAAAATTAGGTAATGACATGTTATAATGGATCGATGGGGATGGGATTTTAAAAGGTAAGCCGATGGGAATCGGCTTGTATGGACCCTTCGCCACTGCCACACAGATCTCGCAAACGGAAGGTCGTAGCGAAAATCTGATTACTTGTATGTATAGCCGTTAGTTTGTCGGAGTTTGTCGCACAAAAACCAGAGTATGTCGGTCTAGCGTTTAGGAGATACGTGTGGCGCAGCTGTAGAGACGTCTCCTACAGCTGAGCCACACAGATCTCGAAAACGGAAGGTCGTAACAGAAATCTGATTACTCGTGTGTGTAGCCGGTAGTTTGTCGGAGTTTGTCACCAAGAACCAGAGTTTGTCGGTCTTGCGTTTAGGAGATATGTGAGTATAAGCTGTGGAGACCTTTCTACCTGGATCTTGACAACGGAAGGTCGTAGCGATAATCTGATTAGTCATATCTATAGTCGGTAGTTCGACCGAGTTTGTCGCCAAATACCAGAGTTTGTCGGTCTTGCGCTTAGGAGATATGTGAGATTTTCGGCTTTCGCTAAGTCCTTCCGTTCTCGAGATCCAGGTAGAAATATCTCTACAGCATATCCCCACATATCTTCTAAACGTAAGATTGACAAACTCTGATTTTTGGTGACAAACTCCGACAAACTAATGGCTACACACTCGAGTTATCAGATTTTTGCTACGACCTTCCGTTCTCAAGATCCAGGTAGAAAGGTCTCCACAGCGTATCCTCACATATCTCCTAAACGCAAGACCGACAAACTCTGGTTCTTGGTGACAAACTCCGACAAACTACCGGCTACACACACGAGTAATCAGATTTCTGTTACGACCTTCCGTTTTCGAGATCTGTGTGGCTCAGCTGTAGAGACGTCTCTACAGCTGCGCCACACGTATCTCCTAAACGCTAGACCGACAAACTCTGGTTTTTGTGCGACAAACTCCGACAAACTAACGGCTATACATACATGTATCAGATTTTCGCTACGACCTTCCGTTTTCGAGATCTGTGTGGCGCAGCTGTAGAGACGTCTCTACAGCTGAGCCACATGTATCTCCTAAACGGAAGACCGACAAACTCTGGTTTTTGGCGACAAACTATAGACTTCATCATGGCATAGTCAAAAAGTCAGATTTCCAACTTTTTTTTGTGGCGCAGCTGTAGTCCGGCGTTGAACCCATCCCTATTTGCAATAATTTTCCTCTCTACCAGAATACTCGGAGCAGCTAATAAGGTTATGATTTCTTAAAACTCGCCTTCACGCGAAAACACTGCGAATGTGGAGCCTAGTTGCTTTCGCGCCAAGTTCGCGGCTTGTGATCCCTTTGTCGCGGGACAAAAAGCCGACAATTTATGGGTTCAAGGCGCGAACGCGACGCGAAGCTGCGAAGAATATGCGAATCGGTTCTCACTCTTGCTTCGCGGGAAGTTCACGGCTTCGCGCGTGAGTCTGGAAAGCGCATCACGGCAACCATTTTAATTGTACGCCAAAATTAGTTCTTTAGACGCACGCTAGTGGCGTTTCAAATAGGCACAAGAACTTTGCTGTCAAATCATACAGACAGCCTGTCCAGTTAAATAAAAAAAAAAATTCATGTCAGTGATGTCCACCGATTACGCAAAGACGGCTGGACCGATTGAAATGATTCAAACGTTATTACATTAGGTAAACTCCCAAGTTTGTCCCATTTTTTAAAATTTGGAAATCGGTTCAGTAGGTACTTTTCAAGTAATCTTGAGAAAAGCACGAAAATAGTATGATTTTGTGTGAATTACCTCGATGATAACACAAGGGAACAAAATTAAACTTTTTTTTTGTTGCATGGAATTTTATGCATGTTGTTTACTAATTTGAGGTCGCTGATTTCAAATCTACCCTCATTTGTTCTATAGCAGCTCTATTTTTCGAGATACAGCTGTCAGACATATTTTTGTACTAGTCACATCTAAACTTCAAATCAACCAAGCTGCTTTTTAAAAAAGTTTTTTATTTAACAATGTCTACGTCGAGAAATATATGTTTAACAATCGCAACTACTTATGTAACATCTGTGGTGAATATAAATTAAAAAATTGTAGATTAAATGTGGCGGTGTTCATAAAACAGGTATTTTTTTATTACTTTGGGTTCACTTTGGACACCCGTGACAAGTAGTGGGTCTCTCATATGGTATATAAAACATGTGTGGAGGCTTTTGAGATTATGAGCAAACAAGAAAAGACCCAATTTTAAGTATCAAACACCAATGATGTGGAGGGAAACTTCAAATCATCAAGATGATAGTTATTTTTGTGTGGTTAATGTAAACGGGATTAATAAAAGAAACCGGTCGAAATGGTTTTACCCTAATTTTTTATCTGTTACTCGACTAGTCCTGTACTCCGGCGATGCGCTAGAACCCCAAGCTTCTTCATTTACACAAAATGATTACGACTTCAAGAAAAAAAAAAGTTTTTAATAAAAACAAAACCTCCTTCAAAAATCTGGAAAAAATCGAACAAAAAAACAGCTTCAAAAATAAATTAATGGCTTTTTTTTTTTTTTTTTTTTTTTTTTATCTTAAATGGGTTTGCTCTTGACCCCAGTCTAGCCCAAAAGCAAAGACAGGGCCTACGATGGAGCGAGCTTGCCCAGAAAGTGCTTATTCACTCTGGCCTTGAATAGAGTCAGGTTGTATGCGCTCGGAAACACAGACGCCGGTAGGGAATTCCATTCCATAGCTGTGCGCATTATAAACGATGTGGAGTAGCGCTTGGTACGCAGAAAAGGTATATCAACCAAGAACGGGTGATAGCCCGCAGTGCGTCTGGATGTCCGATAGTAGAAAGGAGAAGGTGGAATGAGCTCATGCAGCTCTTGAGCACACTCACCGAAGTACAATCTATAAAAGACCGATAGGCAAGCAACTTTTCGGCGGTGAGCCAAACTGTGAAGCTTAGCTGCTACCAGTTTTTCATCGCCTATTAATCTCTTGGCTCTGCGTTCCACCGAGTCCAGTGCAGCAAGTTGATATTTCGCTGAGCCGTCCCAAAGGTGGCAACAGTACTCCATGCAGGATCGGACTTGAGCTTTATAAAGGGTTAAAAGCTGCCCAGGCTTAAAGTACCGCTTGACTTTATTTAGGATGCTCAGTTTCTTAGCTGCAGTTTGAACTTTGGATTCGATGGAGGTGCCGAAGTTAAGGTCAGAAGATAACTCCATGCCAAGAAGCTGGAGAGTATCGGTTACTTGGATAGATGTACCTCGGAAAGTAGGAGTTAAGTTGAATGGACTCCTTTTTGCGGTGAACAGACACGCCTGCGTTTTAGAAGCGTTGAAGCTGACGAGATTTTCATCACCCCATTGGGAGACGAGACTTAACTTCAGGTTCAATCGCTCGACCATGGCCTCTCTCAATATTTTTACCTCATCTCTACCGACTTTCGCGCTGGACAGATATCTCTCCATGACAGTACTGTCATCTGCGTACCCAACAATGCCCGATATTAGTAGGTCATTGATGTGTAGCAGGAAAAGCGTCGCAGAGAGCACCGACCCCTGAGGAACTCCGGCATCAATCGCCATGAGGTCAGAGGAGCAGCCGTCAATGGCTCTAAAAAGCAAGAAATAAAATATTGAAATCTGCATAATAACTAACTCGAAAGTTTGTATGCATATCTTATATTAAACAACGCCTTGGGGGAAAGAAGGATATTTTTTATCTAAACTAATATATCTAAACTTTAATCATGGGTTTAAACCCCACCCGACTTCATAAGACGTTGTTTAATATAAGATATGCATACAAACTTTCGAGTTAGTTATTATGCAGATTTCAATATTTTATTTCTTGCTTTTTAGAGCTATTAATTTATTTTGAAGCTGTTTTTTTGTTCGATTTTTTCCAGATTTTTGAAGGAGGTTTTGTTTTTATTAAAAACTTTTTTTATTTTAAACTTTTTTGTGGTAAGTATATTTGGTAATGATATTATCTAAGTTACAATAGCCTTATGTCAACGGTTCATCACCTTTTACATAGTACTGCTTTTCCCGACTGTAGTGTTTGTATCTATGGAATAGATATAATACTCTGTCTCACACGCACAAGATGGCAACACTCAGTATATGGCAACACTGAACTGTCACTGTCAGTCGGGATGGAGGCAGCGGCTGTTTACATAAGTGAGGATGGAAACCAAATAAGTAATATAATGTATGGGAACTCATGGAGTTTCCTGGTGTACAGAAGTGCTGGAAGTGAGTGTGTTCATCTTGGTGCAGTGGTGAGCCGGAGATCGTTCACATAACAAAACTCCCGATACCTACCTACTTACGCGTATGCTATAAGTGGCGACGAAGGTAAAAAATTTTGCTCTTATTTTGAAGGGAAGGAGTAGGTACTTACCAAGAACACGTATTTCAGTTTCATTGGATTACCAGATTATTGCTTAACATCACCATAATAGTAAGACAAGATCCACTAACTAGGTGGCTATATTTCACTGTCGGAAAAGAGGTTAGGTTAGCCGGTAAGAGCGTGTAAGCTAGACATTGTACACATTTTCTGTATTGTTTACATTGAATGCCCTTTTGATTATTACTATTCGATTCAATGACCTGTAACCTAACTATGCCTAAGTGCCTATTACTTATTTAGGCTAAATCATTGAGGTAAAAATGTCAAACTAAAAGTAAAGAATAAAAAACTTACCTCGGGCAATCTGTATAATTCAGTTATTGTTATGTATATTGCCGGCACAGCATGTGTCTTATCTGATATTGTTGTATGTTTAAGAAATACTAGATACCTATTATAGTCTATTTGAGTACTAATTGCAGAAAAGTGTATTGAGAATCTCTTGTACAATTTCAAACAAGCTTCCCTTTTACTTTTACTTTTAAAGAGATCAATGTGCAATGTATCTATTTTTATTGATAACACTAAAGCGGCCCCTATCATCTAAATGTTTCCCGGCGAGCGTTTGGATACATACTTGCGTACAATCAGATGTATATTTTTTATTTATTTAAAATAGTTGAAACTCATCAGAACAGCACTGTGTTTTAGTGAATCTCATTGGGGACTATTTTATAAGCATTGCAGTTTGTAGTTTGCTATGGTAGATAGCATACCTACATTGCGGTGCCTGTGACTCCGGCACTCCGGACTCGTGTAATTAACTAAGTTAAAATGTATATTAAACAAGACTAGTTAAAAGTCAGCGTCGAAGTATCTTTATTCAAGTGAACTGATAATTGAGCGCTTTTGAATCGTTTGTTTTCCTGCCACTTGTTCTAGTTTTTTTTTTAACTGAAAGGAAGAACGGGCGTGGGAAACTTGTCAGCTTTAACTGAGAAAAGTAGCGATATTTACAATTTCAATATATCGTTACCAAATACAGTGCAGCATGATTGTTGGCAGAACGGTTGCTTACTAGCAAGTTATGTGCTGTGTTACATGTTACATCTGTTCCAGGCATTTTGATCTTTCAGATAGTCGTCTACTTTATAATAACCTTTTCCCATGAGCGTCTTTTAACATGGTTTTAAATTCATCCAAGGGAGAATCAGTGGCTTGTTGCGGAGCTTTATTATAAAGGCTATGCCTTTCCTTATAAATGAGCCTCTGGTTTTTGCAAGCTAAAATCTTGAAAAGGCAAGAGCAAAATATACAAAATCATTGGCAAAAGATACAAAATACAAAGAAAAAATAAAAAAGGAGGAAAAGGTATGGTATGAAATATTTTGTCTCTAGCTATATACATGCCTTAGTGTTTAAAGGAAATGCTAATAACATTAAAATTTGCAAATGTTGTGATGTTCTACTTTCTTATTCTTTAGCTGGAATTCATAGTGAACACATTAACTTTTTCAATGTAGTAAGCTTTGTTATATACGTTTTGTTCATTTTGTTTCAATCTGTAATTTATAAGTTTTGTCACGGAAATTGGTGCAAACAAAATTATGAGTGCAAACAATTAAATTGACAAACAAGCACCATTAACATACTTAAGTATCTTTATGGCAAATTGCTCTGCAATAAGTTCCTCACTACTTAATAAAGCTCTTTAATAATTACATTAATAATAATATCTACTAATATTATAAATACGAAAGTAAACTATGTTATGTTACGCTTTCGCGCCTGGACTGCTGGGCCGATTTTGGTGAGATGTGGTGCAGAGATGGATGGGACCTTGGAGAAGGACATAGGCTGCTTTTGTCCCACTGCGGGGCGCGGGTCTCCGCCCGTACGATCCGTGATCCACGCGGGCGGAGGTGCGGGTGGTAAGCTAGTAAAAGAATAAATCAAAATGTACTTAGAGGAAAAAAACTGTAATTAAGGGATTTCCATTCATAATAACAATAGCTTTAGTTCAGACATTTTTGTTTAAAATTTGTTCAGTATTTATGTTTTGCTTGTTTTGCAGGTCTATTTGCCAGTCGGCAAAGGTTTCCATTTCATCGAAGATAACTGACGACCATTCAATTGGTCGTAGAATTCCATTCAATTGGAGTTAACCGACGTCCATTAAATTGGATGTAGAATTCCATTAAATTGGAGTTAACCGACGTCCATTAAATTGGATGTAGAATTCCATTAAATTGGAGTTAACCGACGTCCATTAAATTGGATGTAGAATTCCATTAAATTGGAGTTAACCGACGTCCATTAAATTGGATGTAGAATTCCATTAAATTGGAGTTAACCGACGTCCATTAAATTGGATGTAGAATTCCATTCAATTGGAGTTAACCGACGTTCATTAAATTGGATGTAGATGACCATTAAATTTGATGTAATAATCTGTCTAAATCTATCTCATAGTTTTCCTCATTATATAATATATGTATAGGCACTAGAAAGATTTTGACGTTGGCACTAGTGTCTCAGTAGCTCAGTGGAAGAGCATTGGACTGGTCTTCCAAAGGTCGCAGGTTCAATTCCTGCCTGAGAAAATTCTGGTGACGGGTCGAGGTTTTCTAGTATATTAGTTAGTATCTGTTTCATATATGCTAGTTTATTGGAGTTAGGAGGAGCAACATTGCAATTTACTACTTGCCTGGGGTGTGTCTCCAAGATAAAAAAGGATATTGACAGTGGGAGATGGAAATACCAAGCTATGCTGATAGAATCTCTATTCATAATGCAGGATATTTATTTGCAACAAATATGGTACCCTCATTCGATAAAGGCATCTTCTCAAAACGCAAATTCTCATAAGGGCAATACATATTTATGATATAATACATATCAAAGTCACATAGGTCTTTAACCTATACTAGAGGTATGCAAATATTGGCTAGGTACAAATTACAGAGGATACATGATATAGTAAGAATAACATTAATGTAGAATAAAATTATTATTTGATATTAGCTCGATAATAACTATAGTAAAATCTTCGATACAACTTAATGTCAATAACAAAATAAATTTTTATATTGTAGGAACCTAACTAAAAGAACTAGATAACAAAATAATAATCAAAGCTAGTAAATACATTTGGAAATGATATTAATATTTGACAGCTAATAGACAGGGAACTAAATACTAAGCAAATGTAAGAAATAATAGTAAATGAATGACATTATGACAAAAATATGTTTAAAAACAAAACATTGGCTGCCTTGCATAAAAAGTACAGTGAGCTTATTAGTTCGTTTAAGGAATTTGTTGGACATCAATAATTTTAAATATTTGTTCAATAACTAGAAACAAACTTTTCATAAGGTATAGAAGGGTGCACCCCACTGGACAAGTAATAAATCTCTACGTTTTGTGCACCTGTCTAAGTTTATTGACTTTGATTACCAATATTTGTAAACAAATAAAGTCATTGATATGGGTAGTTTATTATGTATGGATAACAGGCAACTGCATAACAGCTGATTGAAGTGACGACAGCTCTCAGGTCATTAAACTATCACATTGACATAAAAACACATTCGTTTTTCAATGGGTACATAATAGCTGGCAGTTTATAAATAACAATAAAGGCGCAATTTGTGAACTATATACTTCTGTGTACACGATGGTTGGTTGGTGGAAACAACATTTTGGCGGGTCAGAATTGGACATCCTTCTTTTATTTCTAAATGTATCAAATAGTTTAATACTGTTTTCTATTTGGCCGGCTACATAATAATGATTTTAATAGCAACAATCAATAAACAGGCTAAAGATATATGTTTTAAATGAATATTGAATTTTGTACCTATAACTTGACTGTGTACCTGGAAAATCACCTAGCTAAAATAATTCTCCAAACGATCTAAAGTGAAAAACCAGGATAAAAAAAAATACAAAAAGAAGAGGGAAAGGAGAGATGGGGATAAATGGAAAAGTTAACCTAAGTAGTAGTTGATTTTAATTCTACTACATATTATGTGTAGAAGGAGCTATAGACAGTGAGAACATTAAATAAGAAATCAAGGAACAGGAAAAGTTGAGAAGGAATGTATTTATTACACAAAAATGAAATAGAGAGTATAGGCATGTACATTGTACAGGGTACACGGGACAGCACATCGAGTTGAATGGTTGAGACGTGGAAGCAGCTTTTATTGCATAAGGGACGGACGGCCTCAAGGGCAACATGTGTGGTTTGATGTGCCGCTAATTGTACTTGGAAAGTGGTTTCAGAGGATATAGTATAATGGGAACTAGAATGAAACGGACATGTTATTGTAATACTCAAAAGACTTCTATAAATTAATATACCTAGGTAATTTAAATATGATCGGGTCTAATTCATTGCAGTAACTAATCAATAGCTAACTGAACGTACTGTAATTTCTCAAGGATAACTAGTTCTAATTCATTAAGTTCAAATTATTATTTTGTTATGGTTTCTAAAGTTTTAATTTTGGGTTTCATTTCAATACTGCAATGTAGATATATTTACCTAATGTTAACATGAATGGTTGCTTGTTCTAATTGATAGTGTAAGCTTAATAAGCACTTTGCTGTGATCTCTAAAGACATAACTTTATAAGTAAATAAGTACCTTATTGATTGCGTTAAACGATTGTGTAGTAAGTTAAGTACATGATTGATTGCTTTCCTGAGATTATGTGTATGTGATCTCAACGGTCAAAAAAATATGAAAAAAATAATGATAAGGAAGGGATGTAGTGTTTGTATCTATGGAATAGATATAATACTCTGTCTCACACGCACAAGATGGCAACACTCAGTATATGGCAACACTGAACTGTCACTGTCAGTCGGGATGGAGGCAGCGGCTGTTTACATAAGTGAGGATGGAAACCAAATAAGTAATATAATGTATGGGAACTCATGGAGTTTCCTGGTGTACAGAAGTGCTGGAAGTGAGTGTGTTCATCTTGGTGCAGTGGTGAGCCGGAGATCGTTCACATAACAAAACTCCCGATACCTACCTACTTACGCGTATGCTATACCGACGTAGGGGCGTTTATTGTTGAGGAGTTCTCCTGGTATTTCACTATCAGCTCCACTTCACCATATGAATTATGATAAGCATAAATAGCCTAGCAACCATATTAAAGTAATCGTATCGTACCAGTGAACTACTTAGTATTGAATAGTTCCGATGATCATCTATGCTGGTCTTCATAATCAGTTCCACTTCACCGAAATAGTATTTTTCGAAAGCAAATGCACAAGTTACTTAAGAAAATACTAAAATCGCTATAGATCTGCATATAATTTTTGAAGAGTTCCCTCGATTTGTCCAGGATCCCATCATCAGATCCTGATTTCATGACAATGGGACCAATTTGGAAGGATATACTTTCAAACAAAAAAAGAATTTTTCAAATCGGTCCAGCCGTCTTCGAGTAATCGAGTAACATACATAAAAAAAAAAAGATTCCGACGAACTGAGAACCTCCTCCTTTTTTTGAAGTCGGTTAAAAAGCTCTTCTTCAATTGATGAAAGTGGGACAACTGATTTTAACCCAGATATTTGAGCACAGAGAAACTTGAAGCCGGAATTTTTGATGGTTCACAAATAAGAAGGTTGATAAAGGATGAAAACTTGCATAGTTTATTGAAATAATGCCTGGAATTAATTCGTTAGGACTGCACAAAATTTTCTAGGAAATAAAAAGGACAAAAGCTATGCGGAGCATATTGAACTGATGTTGTCACCCTTCCCGCAGGTTGGTTGTAATTTGAGCATCAAAGTACACTTCCTCCACAGCCATTTGGACCGTTTCCCTGAAAATCTTGGTGAACTGAGTGAATAACAAGGGGAACAATTCCATCAAGACATTTGAACTATGGAGAAACATTACCAGGGTCACTGGGGTGCTCACATGATGGCGGACTATTGTTGGAGCATTAAAAACAGCCCTCACGAACCAAGTCCAACCAAGCAAGAATATCTTAGTCACGAACCAAGCAAGAATATCTTAGTCACGAACCAAGCAAGAATATCTTATAAAATATTTTTTTGTGTTAAGTAGTGGTTGTTTCTCTAATGATTTTCTTAATAAAAATCTTTTTTTCTTTAAAACGCGTTTTAAGTATATCTCAAAAACTAAAGCTGATACAAAGAATCTGACTTCAGATCTGAAATCAGCACCCCGAGAAAGTATATTATTAGTTATAATATTTCATGCAACAAAAATGCTGTTCCCTTGTGTAATATGGTCGTGTTACTTCTTTGTTTATGAACTGAATAAGATAATATTTTTTTTGTTGGAAGAGGGATATCTATGTAGTTCTTTAACCGACTAAAAAAAGGAGGTTCTCAGTTTGACCCGTATGTATGTATGTTTCTTCGCGATTATCTCACGTTTGGCTGAGCCGATTTTTTTTATCTAAATAATTTACCTACAAGGTACCTACACTAAAAATATAAAAAATTGTTTAAAAAAACAAAAAACCGACTTCAAAAAACCTACCTCTAAAAAGCAAGAAATAATATTCGTAATAATAAAAACACGTCTATTGAAGTCGGGTGGGGCCATAGAAATAGAATGTCAAAGAACAACAATGTCAATAAACAGGTGATCCGAAAACGAATGCATACATTTTATATGAGATACGAAAAAAATTACTTAGATTCATAAAATATGACTATATATGGCAAAGGAAATTAATAAACTATGTTCCATACTGTTTTCTTCGTTGATAAACGAATAAATGTAGAGAAATTTGGTTTTAGAGAAATTTGTGGCAATATCTTATTTACCTGTGAAAAGTGTGATTACATGGATTGTTTCTTTTTGTCACATCACATTACTTAGAGCACAAGACACCATGGCTCCACGATACCTCTATTTTAAATTCTAATTAAGATTAACAAATATTTTAAACAAAATGTGATTGTTCATTTGCTAGGCGGGACGCTAGGGGCTCTTACTGTGAAAAATGTTGGCACATGTCACTTGATTCTTTGTCTCTTTTTTACATAGACCGTGTCCGTATGATGTTAACTTCTCTTTTCCACGCTTTGTTGGTCTTCTTGAGCGCAACGAAAATTTTTCTATGTCTATGGGTGGGGCTTTTTGAAAAAAAAAAAAAGGAATCTGTACTCCAGCCCCACCCGACTTCAATAGACGTGTTTTTATTATTACGAATATTATTTCTTGCTTTTTAGAGGTAGGTTTTTTGAAGTCGGTGTTTTGTTTTTACGTTAAATGTCAGATTCTGGAATTGTGACAACAATACATGTAAATAAATAACTAAATCTCCATTTAGATCGTTTTATTTAGCACACATCCAATTTGAACTTAAAATAATTAAAAACTAAAAATTATATTCTTTCAATTACATTACCAAAGTACCAGGGTACCATAGATTTACAGGTTTAACTTTATTAAATATGATAAATTGTTCAAGTCTGGTCGCAAACCAGAAGGAATTTTGCTGAATTTGCGCTAAATAAACCGATCTAAATAGAGATTTACTTGGTGGTACTTAACACGTATTGTATTACGAAAATAATAAAAAATAAAAGCGATAAAAATACAGAAGTTAACCTTCCTTATGTTTATGAGATCCTGGTACTTTGGTGAAATGCAGATAGTTAAAAAAATATAAAAAAGTAGTGTAAAATAGGGCCCGCGCTCGAAGTAAAATTTTTTCCACATGAAATGGGATTACTATTAGTTAAGTCTTAATTTTTCATTTTTTATTTAAGTTATTAATAAGTTTTATACCTCAACTGAAAGCTGAATAGATGGTGATGTTTTAAAAATATTTTGCACACTTAGTTACTTGGAATTTTTTAAAGATATTTGGGGCTATTTCCAAAGAAATCTGGAAAAATGAAAGAAATATGTTTAAGGATTGAATTTTTTATAAACACCTGTGCTTTTTGAATTCTTTTTATACATAATCAACACTTATAATGTTCACTATCCTAAAATAATAAAAAAACCGGAATCGAATAAGTACTTAGTTAACTTTTATTTAAATTTGTTGTATCTGAAAACGTACTTTTGGTAAAAAAAATACTTAATTTCAACTAACTCAAAAGCGTACCTAGGTAGAAGCACAGTTTAACAAATGTAGTACTTAGTTTGTTGCGCGCTTGAAAACTTCTTGACTAAGTTCGAGTGCATTCCTTTATTAGTTATATGGTTTTCCGGTTAATTTCTTAAACAAAATGGTCTTGAACAACTGGCACACTTCATGTTTAATTGAACATTCTTAATTATGCTGAATTATGTATCAATCCTTTATTTAAAAACTTTTTCTTACATTTATCGCATTCAACTTTGAGCAAATACCTATGTAAGTATGTACTGTATCATCATGGTCTCGTAATGTGATTTGTGAAGAAACTTCTTGACACATAACTGACATTATAGTAATCAAGCTTTCAAATGTATTCTTAAAATATGACGATTTAGATGACAACATTAGGAAGATGACCACGTGACCCTGAGGGAATTTGTTTTGAAATTGGTCATAAAGCTGCAGTAATCACATAAAATTTTTGCAAAGGCACTTGTGAATTTTATTGTGGATGATTACGCTTAATGTGCCTTACCAAATGCCCCTTAAATAAATATCTCTTAGAACAATGGTCGCAATCATAACTTTTACCTTTGTCGTGAACCAAGATCTTATGTTTATGTAGCTCTTGTTTCGTGTAACATTCTTGGTCGCACAATGCACACTGGGTTTCTCTTTTTCCCAAGTGGTTTCTTTCGTGCCTTGAACGGCTGCAAGTGTTGCTAAATTTCTTCCCGCACAGCTTGCAGGAGGTAGGGCTTGCCGCCAGTGTGCGTGCGCTCGTGTGTCTGTTCTTGTGTTTCTGCATTTTAAAGTGAGTTTTGAAAGCCATACCACAGAGCGAACATGGAAACGGTGTCTTATCTGAGTGGATAGTATCCAAATGATATTTTAAATTTTCTGGCCTTGTAAACCTTTTATCACACAACTCGCAATGGTGCGGTTTTTCTCCAGTATGGGTCCGCTCGTGACTCTTCATATCATAGTGGGTTTTGAAAGCCCTGCCACAGAGCAAACATGGAAACGGTGTCTTATCTGAGTGGATAGTATTTAAATGACGTTTTAAGCCAGACAATTGAGTAAACGTTTTATCACACAACTTGCAATGGTGCAGTTTTTCTCTAGTATGTGAGCGCTCATGTTGTAACATAGTAAAGCGGGCTTTGAAAGCCTTGCCACAAAATGAACATGGAAACGGTCTCTTATCTGAGTGGATAGTTTACAAATGATATTTTAAATGCATTAATGTTATAAAGCTTTTATCACACAAATCGCAATGGTGCGGTTTTTCTCCAGTATGTGTCCGCTCGTGATTCTTCATAATACTGCGGACTTTGAAAGCCTTGCCACAAAAAGAACATGGAAACGGTCTCTTATCTGAGTGGATAAAATCCAAATGGCCTTTTAAATTATTTGAGCTAGTAAACCTTTTATCACACAACTCGCAATGGTATGGTTTTTCTCCAGTATGAGTGCGCTCGTGTCGCTGCAAATCATGGTGGGTTTTGCAAGCATGGTCACATAACGAACATGGATACGGTCTCTTATCTGAGTGGGTATTATCTAAATGCTGTTTTAAATTATGAAACCCTTTATCACACAACTTGCAATGGTATGGTTTTCCTCCAGTATGAGTGCGCTCGTGTTTCCGCATTCCAGAGCGGGTTTTATACGTACGGTCACAAAACGAACATGGATACAGTCTCTTATCTGAGTGGGTAGTATCAAAATGCTGTTTTAAATGAAATGACCTTATAAACCTTTTATCACATAACTCACAATGGTACCGTCTTTCTCTAGTATGAGTGCGCTCGTGTTTCCGCATTCCAGAGCGGGTTTTGAAAGTCTTGTCACAAAACGAACATGGATACGGTCTCTCATTTTGGTGGCTGTGCACTAAGTTTTTGTGTTTAAGCAGATCCGATTTGAGGTAATAGCCAATGCCACAAAAACAGATGTGAGGGAAAGGTTTGTGAACAGCCGCATGGCTCTTCAATGTGCTTTTTTGTACAAATTTCAGCCCACACTTACTACATTTAAACCATTTTACAAAGCGGTTATTTTGGATGCTGCCACTCCTAAAACAGAAATATTCACTATTAGGTAGTTGTCCTTATTCAGACAAACACGATTAGCTACATACATATTTTTTTCATGTTATGAATTTTCATTTTATAATTATGGATTTTAAAATTATAGAATTTAATTGTTTTGCCAAATAATGGTACCTATATATTTTGAAATTATACATTCCTATTGTTATGCGTATTAAAGTTATGGCAATAAATATCTAAGTCCCGACATCGTTTATTCTAATAACGTCAATAACCACGGAAATTTAAAACAATATAATGGCAAGACTGTTATGGATTATCAAAATAACATTATTAATGTTATGCAATTTAAGGGAACCCCACCTACAGTACAGACTGCAGTTATATATAACTAGTGCCAATATGAAAAGATACTTAGATGAAATTAAAAGGGAAGATACGCCTATTTGCGTTAGCCGAAAAACAATCCGACTCTACTACATAGGTAAAAGCACACACACGCACACACACATCTATAAATAATGTCACGTCAAGCGAGCGAGACAGACAGATGAGTTTCAACTTAAGTGCAAGCGAGACGGCAAGTCTGTTGACGTCGAGTCGTACAGCCGATCTCGCTCGCTCGACCCGAAAAGATCCGTCCGACTCCGACGCAATACAAGGTAGCGTCAGCAAATAAATTATTATGAGATATTAGAATTTTTGGCCTCGATTAATGAGCCATCGTAAAATCTTATTATGGTTCAAATTAAGGGAATATAACCTTTGTGGCATATCCACACCCCCCCCCCCCCCCCGTTATTGTGATTATTTTTTAAAGTTTCCGCGTACAATATAAGTATTACCTATACAACGTGTTACAAAAAACCCCTAATGCCATATATGGTACATAAGGACAAGAATCAAACTAAATAACTTAAAAGTTATTTAGTTTGATTCTTGTCCTTATGCCAAAAAAAACCCTAATGCCATATGTGGTAGATAGGGATTAGGGACCTTCAAACTGAACAACTTTCACTATGGGACCAACTCTGAAATCACGAAAAAAACAGCTGTTTCATACAAAAATTAATAACGAAAATATCAAAATGTACAAAACAGCTGTTTTTTTTTCACGATTTCAGAGTTGGTCCCATTGTGAAAGTTGTTCAGTTTGAAGGTCCCTAATCCCTATCTACCACATATGGCATTAGGGTTTTTTTTGTAAAACGTTGGATACATCATGAATCAAAAAGCCCTGTTTTGAAACAAGTGATAGTGTTGCTACAACTGAACAACATTTTCCAAGGAACATAGGTCGAAAAACGATTTTTTTTTTCGCCTTCCATAGTAAGTCGGTCAGCTGACCAATACATTTTGTATGGGAGTTTTTATTTTTTTCGTTTTTTGACCTATGTTCCTTGGAGAATGTTGTTCAGTTTCAGCAACACTATCACCTGTTTCAGGATCTGACAGAGTTTTTTGATACATGATGTATGGATACAGGATACTTTAACGAACAAAAAATGACAAGTAATGTGACCTTAAAGTGTCACGTTCACGAGATATTTGGAGGTGAAGATGTCATTGTTCTACTTCCCCATACAGACTAAGACAGGTAGACAAATCTAAATTATAAAACAAATATGTAAAACACAAAAATACAAGTATTAAGGGTCCGTAATAGGAAAATATGCGTAAAACGTAAAGTTGCAGCCACATAAAAAAACACATAACAAGCTAAAGAGTTTCTCTAATTGCTACAAATATTAAATTGCGTTTAAACCTCACAGATGATTGTAAAAAAATCAGAAAATATGTATATCGTACTGTGAAGTTGCTTCATTTACTTTTTTCAAAAAAGATAATTGTGATATTGATAAAAAAAACCGGACAAGTGCGAGTTGGACTCGCCTACCGAGGGCTCTGTACAATTTTGTTGGTACCTACTTAAATAAAGTCTACTAATTTTATGATTTAATTACAAATATTTTCCTTTACTTGTAGTGACGATATTACTTGCCAAATTTCATAGTTCTATGTCAACGGGAAGTACCCTATGTATTTTTATTCCCTTAGGAGTGTCGATATATGCGTTTTTGCGGCATAAATGAGCCGTATCTTTATTTACGTAAACTTAGAAGCTTGATTTTTACACAGCTTTAAGGGACCGTAGACTTGAGTTTATGGTTTTAATTTCAACTCGATACCTCCACGCGATCCTGAGATAAAGGGTCTTGACGGACAGACACACAGGTAGATGGACAACAAAGTGATGAACCTTGAAGGGTTTCCTTTTTTTCTTTTGAGGTACGAAACTCTAAAAACAACGAAAAACATCGAGATAGTGCAAAAGTGAAGATATTTTCCTTACTCTTTACATGTAAAGAACAGAACAAGTGTCCCAGCGCAACCGAGGCTTAAGGGCGCACCGAGCCTTTACTCATTACAATGAAATAACTATGTTTAATAATCATTGCCTATCAACTGAAGGAATTTCTCTGCACTATAAGTGCCAAAAAAGCTTTTAAAAAAAAGCAAGACCTCCATCAAAAACCTTAAAAAACAGCTCTATAAAAAGCAAGAAATAATGTTAAAATCGATTAATTAAAACACGTCTATTGAAGTCAAATTTTTCATTAATTTTAACAACAAAAACTAACTAAAAACACGTTACTGGGTTCTACTCGAAAGTAGAAAAAGACATAACATAGTTAGCTTTTCCTGTAGATATTTTTGAAATAAAATTCTGCATCTCCTAAACTAAGCGGAATTCAAGAAAACGGGTTCTACCTGTAGACGCAGCTTAAAATTTCCTATCGATTGGTGTAAAAAACTCATTTTTGCAAAAAGTGCAGATAACTGGTTTTACCTCTAACGGTGCGAAATATAATTATTTGCTGTCGCTACACTTGCCGCTTGCACAACGATACTGTCGTATGTAGTCGTATCCAGATACTTTGTCTCCGTCGCACTTTAGCAAGAATAGTCTGTTTTCCTCATAGACAGAAAAATTTTCGCTCGTTTTCATTTTCTTGTTAAAAATGGCGAACCGAATTCACAACAAACAATTTCTTATAAGAAAAAATATGTTTTATGGTACTTACGAATGAAAAGTGATCCCGTGAAGTTTGTTCTTTGTTTTGAAACTATTAGTGCACCTTTTAAAAGCACATGAAGGCATTTTTCGTAAGTATTTAACACTCAAATATAATTTGAAGTAGATTTTAGTGCGCGTGTCACTCGTGAGCTAGTCGGAATGTGACTACAGCGAAATTGTGTGCATGGACCTAATTTTAAGGGCGTATTTTCGAGACGCTAGTGGCGTATCTTCCCTTTTAATTTCATCTAAAGGTGCGTCCAGATATGTTCTTTTCATCGTACCGTACCTCCGTTCCGTACCAGCGTTCCGATCCAAGAAGTCTGGACGCTATTTTTGGCCGTTCCGTACCTCCGTACCGTATCAGCGTTCCGAACTCCGCCGCCGCGGCGATCATCGCTTGTAGTCCAGTCAAATTAACAAAAAGTTTGGAAGTATTTCGTGTAATTGTATTTTTTTATGGAATAATTAGAAGACATGAATATAAGGTTCCTCCGAGTTTGCACCATTCCTGTTATGTACGGAACATCGTTTAATGTTAGGTATTAACATTAAAGTCCTAATATTTTTTTTTTATATAATACCTACAACAACAGTTTCTTTCCATGTTTTGTTACAATTTGAATTACCTATCATTTCATTCACAACTAGCTTGCTTAAATCAGATAAAATGATACCGCGATAATTGATAAAATTAGGGTTTCTGCTCGAGCTTTCTCGAACTCGAGAAAACTCGAGAAATTTGGCTTCATTCGAGAAGAGAAAAAAATTACCGGACCTCAAGAATTCTCGAGTTTAGAATTTGAATCGTGTATTTTTCGCCGTAAAGGTGCTTATAACCATCCACTTGCAATGCCAATTAATTTATTGTTATGATACGTAAACCAGGTCAATATTTATTTGACTCTTCAACAACTTTAATTCTTTCTGTAAGTTTTAAAACCCATTTAAACCAAAAGTGGCTACTATCGCGTCGATAGCGTTTTATTAAAAGTAGTACAAAGAATGAAAAGTATTAAAGAGTTATTAAAAAAATATTACAGACAATTTAAGAGGGCATGGTTGTTTCTTTTTCAGTTACTGTAACCAAAGGGTAAAAACGGGACTCTATTACTAAGACTCCACTGTCCGTCTGTCTGTCTGTCACCAGGCTGTATCTCATAAACTGTGATAGCTAGACAGTTGAAAATTTCACAAATGATGTATTTCTGTTGCCGTTATAACAACAATTACTAAAAACAGAATAAAATAATATGGAACCCTTCATGCGCGAGTCCGACTCGCACTTGGCCGGTTTTGTAAATATTGACTTGGTTTATGAGTAATAAAAATAAATGTATTGGCGGCGCTGGTGGACGGCTATAAGCACCTTAACAACGCCCGCGCTCCGTGTTCTTTCATTCATGTGTTCACTCTTCCTTATTCTTGGCAGTCTATTTTCTAAGACAAAAGTAAGTTTTCTAATTATTTAATAGGTAAACGTTGCTTCCAGACTTGTCTAGTCTAGTAATAGTCAACTTCAGTCTTCATGACTATTGTTTCTATTAGTTAATTACTAAGTTCTGATTAATAGTTTTAATATCCAATATGTAAGAAGATATTTTTTTTTTCATTCCTTACCCAAATAAGAAGTACCAAATTCTGAATATTGATTGTGGCGCAATAAAAGTATCTAAGATTTAAAAAATCCTGTATTTTTATTAAATTTCAACAGATTTCAATAGTTTCAATTAAAAGACTCGAGACCCGAGAAAACTCGTGAATTTGGCCTCGAGAATTCCCGAAACTTAAGAAAAAATAAATGTCGATAAATCAGAAACCTTACTAAAATCTAAACCTAGGGGCGCCACCTTTGTGACGTCGTAGGTAAGGTACTTGTTCCACTGCTTTAGCAAGTGACAAAAAGTTATTTGATGATCAATAACGCGCGTGGAACGCGAAAGTAGTGGAACAAGTACCTATGATGTCACAAAGGTGGCGCCTCCTAGGTTTAGATTTTGTCAATTATCTCGGTAACTTTTTATCTGATTTAAGCAAGCTAGATGTGCAATGATAGGTAATTCAAATTGTAACAAAACATGGAAAGAAACTGATATTGTAGGTATTATATAAAAAAATGGAACTTTAATGTTAATATCTAACATTAAACGATGTTCCGTACATAACAGGAATGGTGCAAACTCGAAGGAAACTTATATCCGTGTCTTTTAATGATTTTATAAAAAAGTACAATTACACGAATAATTTTTAATCTTTTGCAAATTCGATCTAATTTGACTATACTATGTGTCAAGAGGTCATGACCTGCGAACGCCGCGATCACGTCCAGAGCAGACTAGCGCCGTACCGTACCTCCGTTCCGTTTTTCCTTCTTTGAACGGGGCGAAAAAACCGACTCTCGATGGATCGGAGCGTACCTATCGGCGATCAAGACGGCGAACCTCCGCACCGTTCCGAACATGCGTCCAGACTAGCGTTCTTTAATCGCGACGGCGATCGGAACGGAGGTACGGAACGGGCAAAAGAACATATCTGGACGCAGCTTAAGGATACTTACACTAATTCAATATTTGACATTACGTGAATATGATATTTTTCAAGGCTTTCGAAGGTTTCATCACATTCTATGCAGCTTGAAGTCAGGGCCACGTGAGCAGATTTCATCTAAAAATATAAATATTATTACAGTTAGCAACAAGCACAACAGCACTAACAGCAGAGTCTATTTTTACACGACTACCTACCAAAAGCAAAAAAGAGTGTATATGTGTTCAGGGTTCATGTATGTTTGTGGGTATGTGAGTTTCTTTATTCCATCATAACTTCAAAAATTCCTGAACTGATTAGGATAAATGGTGTATCGTTAGAATCCTTACAGCATCCCGAGTGCAGGCGCGGTCGCAGCCCGAAATTTTGGGGGGGGGGTCACTAATAATAATACAATTGCTTTTTTGTACTTTTTAGAAGCTTTTTCTATGTGACATGTACGATTTTGGGGGGGGTCATGTCCCCTGTGACCCCCCCCTGGGACCGCTCCTGCCCGAGTGACACTGGCTATATTTTTTTTTGAAAAAAACAATATGGCGACTGTACGACGCCATTTTCAAATGTGAAAAAAATATTTTTTTCTTCTATTACAATATGGGCATCAAATGAAAGGCCTTGATGAGCACATTCCAAAACTATATAATATGTTACTAAAATGTGTGAAATAAAAATAAATAAATTAAAAAAACACGTCTGCCCTGCCAAAAACAAACTAAAAAGTTAAACAACAAATGTGTTATTACAAAAGATTTTTAAACACTGTTTAACTAAACACATGTTTAAATGTGATGCTGTTCTGTCAAAAAATATTGTCAAAAAAGTGACAGCATCACATTTAAATATGTGTTTTTAAACAGTGTTTAAAAATCTTTTGTAATAACACGGCAAGTGTCATTGCAGTCGGGGGACCTCTTTGATCAAAAATTGTTCCATAATAAGGTCCCCCGACTGCAATGACAAATGAATGAATGTTGTTTAACTTTTTAGTTCGTTTTTGGCAGGGCAGTGCAGTCGTGTTTTTAATATTTTTTTAAATTTATTTATTGTATACTATAGGTACCAGCGGCAAATTCCGTCTTAACTTAATTCAACAATGCTACTTACATGGTTAATAAATTCTGTACTTATATTGATGTTGCAATCCATTGTGGTTTGGTGTAAAGGCAGATTAGTAGGTACTTATTGTATTATGTAGGTAGGTATCTGAAAAAAAAACATGAGACGGTGAAAATGAAGAAGAAGACACTCTAATCTTAAGGGCTGACTGAGAATCATAAATCTTGATATTGAGGATGAGACAACAAGGTGCATAAATTAATAAACCAAACCAGGAGGATTTAAATAAATCGGGGAAAGGTAGTTTTGAATTAAAATCTCTCTCTCAGGAGTTCGAGAGGTTACCCATTAACCATTATTACTGGAGTCACCGAGCATTTTAAGAAGGTTGGAAACCCGTGTTCTGGTACTATTCATTAGTCTTGTTGGATGAAATGGGTGGTAGTACTACATGTGGGTGATGTGGGAGAGATCATACTTTAACAGATAGAGAATATCATGAAAAAATTTATAGGTACTTAAGCTTAAATTCAAAGACAAAATTGCTACCAATATTAATATTCATAATTTTGGTGTAGACTGTAGAGTGCTGGTTGATAAGAAACCCTACATACATCCCCGTCAATTGGTAATGCGCTGGAACCTTGTTACATTAACATCCACATTGACGTGATCCGCAACTAAAAATGTCATGAAACAAGAAAATTCTAATAGGTAATCTAATATATTAATTACTGAATTATTATTTTCAATAAGATAGGGTCTAGGTATATAAAAAATTTACAGTTGTTTTTCACTTTTGAGGTTAAAATCATGGCCTCCAGGCGCATTACCAATTGACGGGGATAGTAAATATTGTTTTAAAGACTATAATAATAGATATAGATAACCATAACTGTTGTATCTGACAACAGCGGAAACCGTGAGGTTTTTACACAATTTTGGTTACACACTCAGAAAAATCTGAGGTTACACAGAACAGGTTACACTGTGCTGTCAATATTGCACAAGTTACTGACAAAGCTGATCTTGATCAGATCGCGTCTCAAACCACACGGTTACCACAGTTGTCTGTACTGAACTAGCACTAAATACCTAGCTACCTACTTCTTATTTTGATTCGCTTAGCTACCTGTAACTTTCTCTGAATGAGTAAGATTTGTAACGCTGTCATTACAACCTCCTTTACGTTCTATAATGTTAGAAGACGCTAAAAGACAATTATTCTTTAAAAAGTACGAAACTATTTGCCAAATTTTTGTTCTGAAAAGCAATCTCACGATCTTTGTCATAGAATATTTTATTTCGCTTTGACATAGGTAGTCCCACAGAGAAAGCAATGTCAGTCTATCGAAATCCTTTGAGAAAATAACATTTGTGTAATAATTATAGTAATAAATATAATACCTCAATTAAAATTTAAGGGTCCCATTTATAACAAAAACTAAGAAAACCTCAGGTTTTCTACCTCTGTTTCAGTCGTCTTGAACGTCAAAATGCGAAATCGGTATAGTTGCCAATAATTATCGGTAGATTCGTACCCAAAATCGGTATATTGTGAAATAAACCATAAATACCAAGGACCACCATAGGGTATTCCATACAAAAAAACTAAGTTTTGAATGGTTTTTTATCGGTAGAAATACCGAAAAACGATTTTTTATATTACCATATCGGTAGAAATACCGAAAAATCAGTAGGATCGAGACCACTGTCCTGTTTTGATTATTATTTGATTTAAATATATATTGGCTGTGGAGATTATTTGTTTCACTTGCCACAAGATTAAACAGTAACTAGCAAAAAATGAGTTAGACATAGTTTGTATCTAACTTTATAGAGCCGTACAGACGACAGGCAGTCAGACCACAGTCAGTTGTGTACAATTTAAAGAATGCAGGACTCTGTCTGCGCGGGGCAGCATCATGAACAGACGGACAGCTTACGTATTTGCTTTCTCACAGTGACAGACAGTATTTTCTCCTCCTCCTCACACATGTTAAATTGTAAACAGATGATAGGTGCAAGATAGGTGCGATTATTAATTAACAGTCAATAAGATACACGTTTAGGCGACCCAGTAGTGGGTGTCGTGTGGCTGGCTGATATGATGATGATGAAGATACACGTAGGACAGGTTATAGATAAATACTAGAGTACCGGCAGATTCGAGTAGCGAAAACAATGCATGCTTTTGAGCTAAGCCTAGACTAACTTCTGAAAAAAACAAAAGAAATGCTGAAAACAAAACAGGGTAAGTATACCAACACTCCAGCTATCTTGGAGAAAATGCTTGTAAACAAAACTTTGCGCATTTTTCATAATTATACCACAAATATAAGTTTCAGTGAATTAAATTTCCATAAATACAACTTTGACAACATAACTAAAAAGCACTTTTGAGGTTAAGTATGGGCGGTTTGTTTATACTTGTAAGCATCCTTTCTTTTTTAAGTTGGCTGGACTGGAGTAAGAGTTTCAAAGCCGGGCTCACCAGAGTTTTAAAACACGCACAGAATTTCCTTAAGTAATGGAATGGAGAACAATACAATTATTATAAATATAAACATTATTTAACACAAGGAAAGAACATTATAAACTAACAGCTGAAGCTGACACAGTGTTGCGATTGCAAAAAATTAAGTTGCCGTATTCAAAATAAAAAATTGCCGTAAAAAGCCATAAATTATAATTAAATTGCCGTATTTTTGAAAAATATCATGAAAATATCACAAAATATCTAGTAATGAAAATTGCCGTATTTATATGGAGGGCGCTGTTAGATGCTGCCGTAACTTGAGTTGAATTCGATCGGGATTGCCGTATATTACGGTAATTGCCGTATCAATCGCAACACTGAGCTGATAGACCACAGATTACTAATTTGTAACAAGAGCTGGGGCCCTACCGCCTAACTCAAAGCTTTAGCCAGAGCGATAGCTAGACTATATCCATCCTTGTCTTATCATAACACGATGACAAGGACGGACAGTGCACTGACGTCATAAACCAAAGCCAGAGTCAAAGCGAGAGAGTTAGGGTCCCCCCAGACCTACCGGTTTCCGTTCTTTGCTTTGCTGTTCGGCAATGGACCGCCGGCCGAGAGGCTCATTTTCAATCTATCGCATATTTTCAATCTAAGTACATTTCACATATAAGAATGTTCTTGTGAGCTTTGTTCCTTAAACGGTCGTTATGAAAACACAAAAAAATAGTTCAGATATGTATTGATGACACCCACAACCCTGTTCACAATTTTTATAAATATGCGATCGATTTATTTTTAGCAATCGGAGACCATGTTCAGGGTGGCAATCTCCCAGAAGCTTCCTACTTTGCAACCCAGACGATGATATTTGATAACACCAAGCTAATGGCTATCTTGCCAATTTGGTCTGGTCCAAATATGCGATAGATTGAAAATGACCCTGGTTGGCCGGCGGTCTAAACAGCAAGTAGAACAGCAAAGCAAAGAAACGAAACCGGTAGGTCTGGGGGGACCCTTAGGCGGTCCAGCAGCCCGACCGCCGATCTCAAAGCGATAGCTATAGCCATAGCCATAGCCAAAGCAATACTCTTGCTAAAGCTATCGCTTTGAGCGACCGCCGATCTTTCCTGTGCTCTAGTTATTGCTATGGCTTTGGTAATGCATTCGCGAATGAACGTTAGTGAATGACGAAAGGCTGCGTTTTGTTCACGCATTTGTATTAATAAAGGCCACTGTGGCCTTTCATATGATTTTGGTTGTTTGACTACATAAAATGCCAGATTTATTTTAATATTATTATAATTTACGAAAAAGCCTTATTACTTTTGTTTTTTTAGCTCTGTTATGTAAACTTGTTAATTCAGAAATAAAATTGTTTCAAATGCATAGGTAAATAAAACGCGTTGACTTGACATTTCGATTTCAACATAGAGTTGATCTGTGGTGTGCATAGAGTAAGATAAACAATAGCATTTCATAATATTATTTACAAATAAAATTAAATAAAAGGCGCTGTGTGCAGTTTGATTTCTATTATATTTGGATTCAGTTTTACTAAGGTAAGAACTTACTTTTTTATCAAGCATTGGCAAGCAATAATAACTTGAATTGAATAAATGAAAGTTGGTGAAAAATGGTAATCATTTTGTTTTGGGACTGGGTTCGAGTAAGTAAGTAAAAAAAGCAAAACAAAAGGGTATAAGCTTGTCTGCCATGGCCAACCACTTGCATTTTGCTTGTCTTTGTAGGTTATCAGTTTCTTATTACGCATTTCAGATGCCTGCAATATGTAAAGTGTCTTGAGGCACTGGAGGTGTTTGTGGATGGAATACCCGACACAACACACTGCAAGCCCGAGCAGCAACTCAACTGGGTGGCAACAAATGCTTAGCCTGTGGGAGACAACGGTGGCCTCAATGCCCTCAATTTTAAATGCAGTGGGTGGTGGCATCACCAAAAGCATAGAATAAATAATTACTACACGTGCCAATAAGTGGAGACAAGTAAGTGATACTATTATGATGTGATATACCTACTTATGAGTCTGAAGCTTATATGATGCATATAGCTATTTGCAGGCTCAGACACTTCACTTGCTTTTTTATTTATATACCTGTATGTATTGTCACATCATAAGTACCTATAATGTCTTGTTGTTATACTTATTAGACCTATCTATAATATGTATCTATTCTTAATTTGTATTTCCCATTAATAGTTTGTTTATCTTTATAATTATACTTAAATCACTGAATCACTGTCAATAGTGTCTGTTCCTCAAAATGGTTCCGATAAAATATCAGCGCTTTGCCTTGGGCAAAGAAATATGCTGAGTTGGGACCTATTTGTTGCTGCAGAACATGCAATAATTTAATGATTATGATACTGTTTCAATTTAATTTTTGTGTTATAGTACGTACATGTATTTTGAATTTCATTTATTTCTGAATGTAGGTAAATACAAAAATGTTACAAATTTAAAATGAATCTGTATTTATTTGTTGTTTAGCTTTCACCTATTTGATTACATTAGTTAGGATAACCTATTAACTTTTTTATGAGAGACAAAGTTCTGTTCTGACGGATTGATTCATCAATGCTCAGCCAAAACTGCTAACAAAATAAACTTGAAAGTAGGTATTTTGTTGGCATTGTTTAATCTGTATGTTTACATTTTCAGTTTTTGAGAGTGCATCTGCAGAGCTGTTGCAGGCTGCATCTGCTGCAGGCACTGCAGCATCGCCCATCCACGTAAGTGATTTTCAAAAGAAATTTCTTAACACAAAACCAAAAATCCTTACCTATCTACAAATTAAGAAAATTAAAGTGTTGGACTGTGAGTTTGATAACAGGGTTAGCACATATTTGTTTTTTTCTGTCTGTTCGTCTGGGTCTAATCTCCCAAATAGTTGAACCGATTCTGATGGACTTTCACTGGCAGATAGAGGACTTTTAGACAAACTAGCGGCTGCCCGTGACTTTGTCTGTGTGAAAGTTTTTTTGCTATCCCTCGGGAACAGTCCCTTTTGTACCCTATGTCCTTCTGTGTAACCCTGACAACGTGTATGCAAAATTTCATGATGATCGTTTCAGTACCGATAGGTGTAAAGAAACAAACGGACTTTCGCATTTATAATATTAAAGTAAGGATGACTGTATGTTAATGAGTGTGTATTTTGTTTCAGCGAAGAGGAGGCACAATGTCATCAGGACATGCGCGGATACCGACCATCCTCCCACCGAGAGATCCCGACCAAATAGTGAGTCTTTTGAGCTACATATCCATTTATCCAAGAAAAGTGTATCTTAGAAGGAATACACCATTCAATGGCAGGATAGCAGAAAATTAATCTCGCTTAAGGTAGACAGATAATATGGTGTCCCAGGATTTTAGCTTTTACACAATATATTTTAGCGTGTTCCGACAACGGGAACAATTCTGAGAAATCACGTTATGTGCCTACAATAGCGAGTCACGTGCTAATGTTTAACCTTAAGCGGCGTCCCCGCTAGGGCCGCGCGGCTGAACCTTGCGTGCTTTTACAAGTACACACTTGCGAGGCGCGGCGTGGCCTCACGGAGCCGCGCCGCTCTAGTGGGGACGCCGCGCCGCTTTAAACCACGCTACTCAAAAGTTATCAGTCAAATAGTTTAATATGTACTACCCTATTATCTGTCAAATTATCCATTTTTTGCCCGTGACATTACTGCGTGAAACTACCATATTGCAAAATGCAGTTACTAAGAGATATGTAATTGTTACAGCGGCAACTCCGGCTGGCTGGATTTAGAAGAGGCGCGCATCCGTGAGGCGGAGGAGCGGCGACTAGAAGAAGACCAAAATAGGGAATAATCTGGGAGCTGATTATCTCCCAGATTATCCCTAAATGGTTGAGGTCGCGTCGCTGATGGAAACTACTAATTGCTAGAAGAATCTAGCAGTTAGCAGTTTCTGGTTGAGATGCGCGATTATGAATAATACTTACTAACTAAATTAATCGATTATTACATCACAACCGTAATAACTAGTCTGCGAAAGACATTCGAATACTGAAGTTAATAGTTAATACATAATTAGGTTATAGAAATTAGTCATAATCGCGCATCGCTAGTTTCCGGGGTACGCCGCGCTTGCAACGATGCAACTCGGACGACGTGATTTTCGAGTGATTAATTTTATTAATTCAAAAAATGTGCTACCACCATATTCCTCTGAAGAAAATTCCTTTAAAAAACCTCCAGCTTGCATCAGATTTACTTATCTAATTTCATAATTTAGTTTTCAATATAGTTGCTCTAAAATGTGTGCTTTCGATGATAGTAAGTACAGCGTGCGGCAAGTTGATTTTAACGCAGGCCGTGCGTTTTTGTTGGCGGTTATTTAAATTTCTATCAAAATATGTCAGTACGGTCAACGGCGAAAGTTGCTTAGCACTTTAGTACATTGTCAAAGCAATTTTTTTGATAAATGTTCCAAACTGTAAGACATCTGTCAAAAAAGTTACTATGACAAAGTACTAAAGAAGGTCTTCGCCTTTCTTTACACTGAAAACAAACTTTTTGCATGCGTACAATATTATAATGTTTTCTCGCAAATGTATTGAAAAATCTTGTATGGTACACGGTTGTTAAGGTTTTATAAAACTCATGACTATTATAAAATGTCAAATCGTTTTGAAAACCTCCTAACCAACCTTTTATCATAAACTACTATTTTAATTAAGTCTTTTTTTTTTTTTTTTTTTTTTTTTTTTTTTTTTGTTTATTTGGAAACCCAACAGCTCATTTATACAAAACTTACACTTACACTTACTTCTAAGATCTTAAGCCAATTACAGGGTTTCACCACTAAGTTTCAAGAAAGCTAATTAACCTTATCATAAATTAATTAATTAATTACTTTGTATACATATTGCTTTGTTTCTCTAGATTAACGCTATTTAAGATCATATAATATCAAGTAGGAAACAACAGAACCACTGATGTACAATCACATAAATATACATTAATAGGAAGCAATAGGACAAAATACATAAATTACCTACAAAATAAAAATATATAATTGTACATACAAATAACAGTTATAATACTTATTATTCACCCATACCTAGATATTCCCATTCCCATAACCGTTAAAATTAATGTAATATTGATAATAAAAAAAAAGAGAGTAAAAGAATAATAATAATAAAAAAAGAATTTATTTATGAAGATGAGGAAAGGAGCTTATAACGATCCGCTTACCGCCCTTTTTAGAGAAGATTTACTTACATTGAAAATATCAATATGCTGAAATTTCTTGTTATAAGTTCTTGGGAGACGTGTCATTACGGCATTTTTACCGTAATTAGTGCGATGCCATGGTACATGAAATAAAGGTGTATGTCTGGTGCGGGTCCTAGGAGTACAGAAACCGACATGTGCTAGGAGATTAGGAGCGTCCAGATTGCTGTGTAAGATGTCGTACAACAAGCACAAATCAAGAAAATCACGACGAGTACTTAAGGGCAGAAGATTGTAGTTCAAATTCAAAATACAGAAATTTAAATCCTTACGTTAGTTTCAATTATTTTAAGTTTATAAAAAGTGTTTCAGTTGGGTATAACTGTCTCGTTGGGATTCAGTAACTTAAACATTCGCTAAATATGGACGGTAGTGATATTATGGAAGCGGTCCTAATGAACTGATAAGTCTTATTTACTTTTCTTCTACCTATCCTTAAAGTTGTGATCATTTACTCCTAGGAGTATACGTCTAGGAAAATCGAATAATCACTAGAAATCGCCTTTACGGCATCCCAATTCGGCAAATACCCTTACAACTATTATTTAAAGATGGTAAATGTCGTTTAATCTACATTAAGACGGCACCCTTACCGAAAGTGTCGCCGCGGTGAATTTGGAATACACACTTGATAAAACTACGTGGATTTTTTAGGGACCTATTGTATAGTCTAGTATTTTTAAACGGTATCATTACATTCCTCTGCTAGAAGTGGCCGTTTTCGACACATTTGCTATCTTCTACGAATGACTACCTATATGAGGGAATGTAAGTATTGATAGGTACCTTCTAAAAATACTTGACTATGGGCCCACAAAAATTCCACATTAAAGTTTTATTAAAATAATTTTCTATTTACAACTTATTAAATAAAATCCTCCGAGGGCGCCACTTTCGGTGGGCTATCCGCCTTAATGTAATTTACTTGTAAACTTTAATAAAAACTTAATTATTTCCTTTAATTTTCTTTTACTATTCTCCAGACAAATATTTTCTTAAACAAAATTGACATACCTACACCCTACACAAACTAGTTAAAACGACGCTTGTGAATTCTGATGATCAAAGTTATCAGATTATTAAGAATGTTTTAAAAATCTTAGCAAGTAAGTGAGTAGACCATAAAGACGTAGGTATATGGCTTATAATTTATTCTTCTGAATTTACTAAGCACCCAATCGACAGGTGGATGGTCCGAGCCACAAGATGCAGACCCAAGGATTTGTTTTTATAACATAACTAGCGGCCGCCCGCGATTTCGTCTGCGTGGAAAGTTATTTTGTTATCCCTCGGGAACAATCCTTTTTTTCCGGGATGAAAGGAACCCTATGCCCTTCTTTGTACAGATACCAGCATATAAATTGGCAAGAGAAAATTGAGACAAAAGATGCGCTACTGCGCAGAAGATACTGACAGAAGATGCGCGGAGTTTAGTGTTTGTAGCTACTTCTACAAACACTAAACTCCGCGCATCTTCTGTCTCAACTTTCTCTTGCCAATTTATATGCCGGTAACTGTACCCCTGGCAACATGTATGCAAAATTTCATGATAATCGGTTCAGTAGTTAAGACGCACAGTGTTTTATATAAACCCTTGAAGGCGGACATGTCGCAGCTAATTCGATAAATCATTAAAGAATTTGTCAAATATGATAACAGCAGCGGTCCTACATGTCCACAAAATTTGGTTTATTTTTAAAACATGACAAAATTGAGCCTTTTTTATTTTACAAAATCGAAAAAAAAATCCTTTCCACCTAAAAGTACTGAAGCCGTTTTGTATGGCTAAGATTGTCCTTTTGAAGGCGCATATTATTGGTTTTACAGCGCCCCAATAGTTTAAGTAGTTATTGAAAAAATAAATAAAGTCTCGTTATCCGTTTTTATTTTTTTCTACCTTAAATTTACCGCAAAAGTTTCCGCAATTGATTATAGTTTGTAATATACCTTAACAAGTTATCTTGCTACTGAAAAAATATTGTTTGCGGAACTCGACGTGTTCTTCAGAAAAAAAATCATCATCTCCTACTAAAATTTTCTTAGCAAAGTCTTTTTCACAAGACTGCTATGAACATTTTATTACTACTCATTTTCAGAGTCACTGGCTTACTCGTGCCAAGCATATTTTGTCATTAATATTGTCAATGACTTCATGCTCAATGCAGTGGTTGGTATTATCAGTGCTGTCATTGGTTTCATCGTTGTCGCCATCGTAATCATAAGGTATCATATCATAAAAAAGACTTTGCTAAGAAAATTTTGGCAGGGGATGATGTGAAACTTTTAATTTTTTTTTTTCTGACGAACAAGATGATTTTCGCAAACAATATTATTTTCAGTAGCAATATCACTTGTTAAGGTATATTCTACCACCATAATCAATTGCGAAAACGGTAAATTTAGGGTAGAAAAAAATAAAAACGGAAAACGAGATTTTATTTATTTTTTCAATAACTACTTGAACTATTGGTACGCTGTAAAACCATTAATATGTGCCTTCAATAGGACAATCAAATTAGCCATATAAAACGTCTTCAGTACCTCTAGGTGGAAAGTAGGATTTTTTTTTCGGTTTTGTAAAATAAAAATGGCTCAATATGATTTTTTTTAAATAAACTAAAATTTTTGGACATGTAGGACTGCTGCTGTTATCATTTTTGACAAATTCTCTATTGATTTACCGAGTTAGTTGAGACATGTCCGCCTTCAAGGGTTTATAAAACACTGCGTAACAAACAAACGGACTTTCGCATTTATAATATTAGTAAGGATTATAATAACTTGCATACACGTTGTCAGAGGTACAGCAGAGAAAGACTTAGGGTACCTACCTATTATCCCGAAAAAAGTACTGTTCCCGAGGGATAGAACAAAACTGTTCCCCCAGACCTACCGGTTTCCGTTCTTTGCTTTGCTGTTCGGCAATGGACCGCCGGCCAAGAGGCTCATTTTCAATCTATCGCATATTTTAAATCTAAGTACATTTCACATATAAGAATGTTCTTGTGAGCTTTGTTCCTTAAACGATCGTTATGAAAACACAAAAAAATAGTTCAGATAGGTGGTAATGATGACACCCACAACCCTGTTCACAATTTATATAAATATGTGATCGATTTATTTTTAGCAATCGGAGACCATGTTCAGGGTGGCATATCTCCCAGAAGCTTCCTCTTTGCAACCCAGACGATGATATTTGATAACACCAAGCTAATGGCTATCTTGCCAATTTAGTCTGGTCCAAATATGCGATAGATTGAAAATTACCCTGGTTGGCCGGCGTTTTAAACAGCAAGTAGAACAGCAAAGCAAAGAAACGAAACCGGTAGGTCTGGGGGGACCCTAAGGGTCCCCCCAGAGCTACCGGTTTCCGTTCTTTGCTTTGCTGTTCGGCAATGGATCGCCGGCCAAGAGGTTCATTGTCAATCTATCGCATATTTTCAGTCTAAGTACATTTCACATATAAGAATGTTCTTGTGAGCTTTGTTCCTTAAACGATCGTTATGAAAACACAAAAAAATAGTTCAGATAGGTAATGATGACACCCACAACCCTGTTCACAATTTATATAAATATGCGATTGATTTATTTTTAGCAATCAGAGACCATGTTCAGGGTGGCATATCTCCCAGAAGCTTCCTACTTCGCAACCCATACGATGATATTTGATAACATAAAGCTAATGGCTATCTTGCCAATTTGGTCTGGTCCAAATATGCGATAGATTGAAAATGACCCTGGTTGGCCGGCGGTCTAAACAGCAAGTAGAACAGCAAAGCAAAGAAACGAAACCGGTAGGTCTGGGGGGACCCTAAGAGGTTATTTGAAATGAAGTAATTTTTTATAGTATAGAAAAAGTATTTTATTTAAAAGCTTTTGTATAAATCTACCATATGTTCGGAACCATAGTATATTCCCTGAGGAGAATGTGCAAGAACATTTAGTTTCTTGAAGAAACTAAAGTATACTTAAGTTTCTTCAAGAAACTAAACGTTCTTGCAGACAAAGCTAATAAATTATTAATTATAGTTACCTACTTACAACTAACATTAATTCAAATTAATTTTTGACATTGACTATCAAATCGTCAGATAATGAATTTTGTGATCAGTGACATTCCCAAAATATTGTGTCGCATGCAATGCAATATGGCATGCATGCCATTGGTTCGCCATATTCCAGTCTTGCTTTTCTTATTCCCTCCTTGTTGGGTCTCGCATTCTTGATTCTTGTCTGTAAATAATATGAGGTTGTAATATCTTTTTTGTTTATTTAATAGGTACTACCTATAAATGTATTTTGGTAATACCCTGTGGGCCCTCCGGCAAAGGCTAAGGAAATTTTCACACTGGTGATGCGCCATTCCACCGGCTCATAAATGTCAGCAGTGTGTAGTGCCGCCTGTGTTTTTTACAATACAAACTGACGTACTTGCATGCAACGTTAAATCTGTCGCTCTGCACTCCGCAACAGGGTGCTTTATTATAATAATTGTTTTATGATGACACTTACCCAAGAACCAGAATATGTATAGATCCCACCTCATAGTGTTTGCTTTTACAGGGCATAGGTTCCGAATGTGTGAGTCATGGCTTGGCATGGCATTTTGTGCATTAGTGACCTCGGCAAAACAATTAGATTTAGACCTCTGCGACAGACCGAGGCTAAAATCATTGCCTACACACTTTTGGTAGGAACCACTGATAACTGGCATTATATTGAAATGCAGCAAGGATCTGTAACAACAATGTAATGACTTAGGTAATAATAATGACAAAGTTTAGTAGTTTATTGTTCAATAATTGAATAATAAATACCTTAATCTCTAGCTTAATAGCTGTTGTTCTTTGAGTTTGATGCTAAAGAGGCATCAAATCTTCGCAAATTATCATAAAATGAAACCTATCCCATGCGAAAGGTGTCGAAAAAGGTTTGCTCCGACAGCTGCATGGGCATCATCATCCTTCAGCTGTCTGTATCCTACGCTGCATCGTATTTACCTCATTCTTTTTCCTCCGCTTCAACCAGCAACAAATTTGCGCCGTTTCTTGCCTAAAACAGAAAAACAAACAAATAAATAATTAAACGTGAAAGCGACATAAACACAAATATAAACGTGTTAAAAAATAGCAAACCTTATGCAGCATCCACAATATAATACACTGAAGAATGAAAAAAACACAATTTCGCACTAAATGAAGGCACAAAACATGCCAAAAACTAATAAAATCGCAATTAATATTGAAAACATTGAGAAGATAGCTACTGCTTTCATGACAGATGGAAAAGCTTTCATGAAAGCAATACCGCCATCTTGAAAACCTTAGGCGATCGCTCTTATCTGTCAGTTCCATACATTTCCATTCGTTCATTGCTTTGAATAAAGCTTTCAAAAAAAGTGAGGTTATTTCTTGCTAAAGCTTTCATCGGCGGTCGCAAAAGACAAGATGGCGTCGAAAATGAAAGCAATACTCAAAGCAATAGAGATCGGCGGTAGACCTGCGGGGGCTGATGGCAAGAACCTTATATTCATATTCGAGTCATATATAAGGTTCTTGGCTGATGGACATGCATGACGTGTCACAGATTACTATGGGTGCATTTCGAATCACGCTAAAGTGCGCGTACACATTGGCACAACGCGTTGACCGAACGTGTAAAGACAAAAACCTACTTGGCGCTATGTTGGGAGTTGGCGCCAACGTTGGCCGGCGAACCGAGTATTGTCGGTTTTTCGTGCACACATCAAAGGATCTTGGCGCGCGCGTTGGCGCAGCGTTCACACGTTGGCGCCTTTTTAACCGACTTCAAAAAAGGAGAAGGGTTTTAGTGTTCATCAGAATCTTTGTTTTTATGTATGTTACTCGATTTCTCTAAGATGGCTGGATTAGATATGAGCGCCGCGCCGGCGCGCCGCCGCCGCCGCCAAAAGCGTGAGGAAAGGTTTGATGAATCAGTGTGAACGAGCTCGTTGTTATAGTAGGATAGGACGCGTTACACGTTTGCCTCAAATGGCCACGCCTGCGTCGTCGTCGTCATGAGAAGAACAAACTTTGGACGTTTTTAAAACAAACTAGATAAAATTACCGTGCCTTCGCTTTCATAACTAAAGTCTAATAAACACAGTTAATGTTGGAAATATTACTTGGCGTTCGTGGACTATAAGAAAGCCTTTGATTCGATAGAGACCTGCGCGGAGCTGCAGTCTCTCCAGAGGTACCATGAGGTGCCAACCAGGTACAGAACCAGAGCACAAACCCCAACCAACTGCAGCGAGGTGGGAAACAGGGAGACTTTATTTCTCCGAAACTGTTCACAGCTGCATTGGAGGACATCTTTAAGCTCTTGAAAAAGAAAGAAAGGATTCGGTATCAATATCAATGGCCAGTACCTAACACATCATCGTTTTGCCGATGATATAGTTCTTATGGCTGAGACCATGGAAAACCTGAACACAATCTCCAAGATGGAGATCTTGGAGCACTACGTAGGTAATGCCTTCCAAAGAGTGGGTCTTAGAATGAACATGGATAAGACGAAAGTCATGTCGATTGCCCACGTTGTACCCTGATAAATAAAACAAAACCTTTAGAATTACGGTTTTAATCAGCAAAAAATAATGCATGACACTAAGGAAGACAGTTGGTAATGACAGGCTAAATACTATCTTTAACTGCAGAAACTCTAAGGAGTTTCTGCCGATCATCACATACCCACTTCAGTTCATGTTGGGAACACTACACTCGAAGTTGTTGACCATTACGTATACCTAAAGTGCGCTGTACACATTGGCCCAACGCGTTGGCCCAGCGCGTTGGGCCAACGTGTAAAGACCTACTTGGCGGTATGTTGGGAGTTGGCGCGAGCGTTGGCCGGCGAACCGAGTATTGTCGGTTTTTCGTGCACACATCAAAGGATCTTGGCGCGCGCGTTGGCGCAGCGTTCACACGTTGGCGCCTTTTTAACCGACTTCAAAAAAGGAGAAGGGTCTTAGTTCATCAGAATCTTTGTTTTTATGTATATTACTCGAAGACGGCTAGATCGATTTGAAAAATTCTTTTTTTGGTTGAAAGCGTATACTTCCAAGTTAGTCCCATTGTTATAAGGTCAGTGTCTGATGATGGGATATTAGAGATATCAAGGGAACTCTTCAAATATCATAGGGGCACCAATAGCGACTTAGGTATTTTCTTCAGAAGCTTGTGCATTTGCACATGGAAAATACCATTTTGGCGAATCCGATGATCATCTATGGTCTTCATCATCAGTTTGATGAAGACCATAGATGGTCATCGGATTTATTCAATACTACCTACGTGTTTCACTAGTGCGATACGATTAAGTAGGTACTTGAATTTGGTTGCTAGGCTTTTTATGTTAGTTATAACATAATACATATTAAGGTGAACTGGAGCTGATAGTAAGGAGAACTCCTCAACAACTAAAGCCCCTGCGTCGGGAAAACAGTATTTTATAAAAGGTGATAATCCGTTGATATAAGGCTATTGTTACTTAAATAATATCATCACTAAATAGACCCACTATAAAAAAGTTTAATATAAAAAAGTTTATAAAAATACAAAACCCCCTTCAAAAACCTTAAAAATAACCAAACAAAAACAGCTTCGAAAATAAACGGCTCTAAAAAGCAAGAAATGAAATATTCAAATCTGCATAATAATTAACTCGAAAGTTTGTACGCATATCTAATATTAAACAACGTATTATGAAGTCGGGTGGAGTTTTAAATACTGAAATGAACAAATAATATGGAATCCAAAGCATAATATGCTTTGGATTCCAAATTATTGCCTTCTATTATTTATTAAACGCACTTCTATAACAAACATAATATTCAATATAAAAACAAAATACGTTACTAAGCTAGATAAATAAAACATATTTAACGTCAAAGATGTTTAGTAAAGTTATAGAAGTGCGTTTAATAAATAAAGAAACCAAAATACCTCAGTATGTTGGAAGAAAAATTTATATTCACGAAAAGTTTCAAAAATTCTATTGAGATTTCTGAGCTAGGCTGAACTAAATACATTATATTTTAAAACTGAAAATATTCTTTGAAAATTTGACCGATATATCGATATTTTTATAAATATCGATGTATCGATATATCGATATTTTTTTTCACTTTCGACATCCCTACACCAATGTGTAAACAGCGACATGCCCTGGCCGCGTTGGCCCAACGCGCGCGGCCAGTCGTTGGCCCAACGGTTGGCCCAACCGTTGGGCCAACCGTTGGGCCAATGTGTACTTCGGGCTTAAGACTAAGAGAGATACCACGGATTGCACTAAACTTAAGGATCGCCTAAGTCTGTTCCTAACTACAACACGACCAAATTAAAACGGTGTCAAACTTAGCGGTCATGTAGCTGTCATTCGCCTACTTAACTTGGTCGAGTTGTAGTTAAGAAAAGACTTAGGCGATTCTTAAGTTTAGTGCAATTGGGTGATAGTCTAGTTAGGTAAGTCCAATTTCGGATGGGCAGGATGGAATCCCATTCGGAAAGATTCGAAAAATCTTTGCGGCCAATTTACCTCACTGTCTCAAGCAAGACATATCACTGTCTATGACCAGCACGCGTAGCATGAGCACACGAGACTCTTGTCTACGAAGACTTGTCGTCTCGACCTTCTCGATTGCTGAGCACAGTTTGACAGACAGGTGGGACTCGTTCTCAGAATTTTGAAACCTTTTAATGTCTCTTAATAAAAAAAGTGATTTTTAAAGGTAATCTTTTTATTTCAACACCAATAAACGTCAAAATTATCTAAAATGATCCGAAATAATTTAGTTTAAACATGATTCTCATTTTTTTTATATGTTCTAAGATAAAGAGGCACTCAAGAAAGCGTTCTCTTCCGTAGACAAGCTCTCTCGAGCTCGAGAAGAATAATATTGCCAGTAGAAAATAATTACTTTATTTCTCATAAAGCACCGTTCCTTTCTATAGATTTCACAACGCTAAACTCTTAAAACTAATTAAATATAGCTGTATGGATATAAATTCTTTTGCCTTTCTTTTATTGAGAGTATTTTGAAAAGATAACACAGACTACTAACGAAATTGTTAATTTAGTAATCTGTGTAAAATGACGAGAAAATTACGAAATATTGAAATCAACGTATGAAAATAATTTTAATTTTAAGTTTTTAAGGAATAAGATATAAGCTCAGATAATTTAGATTTATTTTTATTGCGAAATTTAGTTTCATATAAAATAAAATACGTAGAAAACTATTTCGAATCTTCTTATTAGTCTGTGATTCTCTCTCGACCTTCTCGACTACTCAAACGGTGGTAGACAAGTTTCTCTGATTCAACTGTCAAATTAATGTCAGTTGAAGAGAAAAGCTCATGTTTGTCGACTTTTGACATTAGGCCACGACAAAGAACAATACGAGTCTACTAGTTGTAAATGCGAGCATGAGTATCTCGATCTCAACCCGACAAAAGTGACATTTCGGTGTAGACAAGCCATTGTTCTCTGAGTCGAATCCTATCTCGATGTTGGTCATGCTACGCGTGCAGGGAGTGAAAAGTGGTCTTTAACTTATGGGTCTCATAAGGAGGCTCAAGCGAGCGATAGAAAGAGCTCACCCAGCGTGCAATGGTGAGAGCCATGCTCGGAGTTTCCTTACGCGATCGAATCAGAAATGAGGAGATCCGTAAGAGAACTAAAGTAACCGACATCGCTTGAAGGATTGCTTGGCTGAAGTGGCAGTGGGCAGGACACAGCGAGAAGAACCGATGGCTGTTGGGGCGGAAAGGTACTTGAATGGCGACTGCGCACCGGACGACGCTCTGTGGGTAGGCCTCTGACATGATGGACCGCTGATCTGGTGAAGGTCGCGAGAACCCGCTTGATGCGGGCCAAGCAGGACCGATCGTTGAAGAGATCCTTGGGGGAGGCTTATACCTAGCAGTGGGTGTCGTGTGGCTGATTATGATGTGCGTTTTTAAAATTGTAATAAAAACAAGTATTTCTGATTAATGAACTATGTCTTTTTATTATTTCCTGTCAATAATTAAAAAAAACCATTTGGAGGTCACGCCGCCGAAGGCGCCGCCGCCGCCGACCCAACCTTTTACCCATCGGCGCTCATATCTACGTAAGTACTGCAGTGATTGGTTTCAGATAAAGCTAGATCCTCAGTGACGGAAATTCTTTTTAATATTAATTGCTTTACAACATGCGTGAGGCAAAATTCACGTAACGTGACAGTTTTAAGTATGGGCCAGACAGTGTGACGGGTCGAAATATTGTTTTCACTTTTTCTATTGATGTGTCGGTACGCGAACGGATTTGAAGTGTTATATACTGTCACTTATCAAACGTGACGCTGCTAGACTGCTTCATTTGGCTCCAAACGGTTTAGTTGTCGATATTTTGACAAATGAAAACTGGTACAGACGGTTCTGGATGTGCCTTGTTTAAACAACAATTTTATGAGATCTGTTCTGTTTTTTATGATGTTCGAGTGTTAAATCTTATTTATTTTTGCGTCACTGAGCATCTAGGAAGTAAAATTTGACTTTCGTTTGCTAGTTTTTGTTATTTCCAGCATACATAACCTTCAGCGTCATCTCGTCTGTGCCATGTTCAGACGTCAATCATTCATAAACCCTTGCGTCACGTTTGTTCTGAATACCAAAATAAGAAATTGTTTATCCGCCACTGAAGGTTTTTATAGCTCACAAGCCTGAAGGAGTAAGGCACATACGAGGTGACGATCATAGAAGTACGATGATCGTCATCTCGTATGTGCCTTACTCCTTCTGGCTTGTGAGCTATAAAATCCTTCAGTGACGGCTAAACTATTTCTTATTATTTTGGTATTCGGAACAAACGTAACGCAAGAGTTTATGAATGATTGACGTCTGAACGTGGCACTCACGACATGACACTGAAGATTATGGATGCTGGAAATAACAAAAACTAGCTAACGAAAGTCCAGTTTTACTCCTTAGATGCTCAGTGACGCAAAAATAAATAAGCTTTAACACTCGAACATCATACAAAACAGAACAGATCTCATAAAATCGTTGTTTAAACGTGGCACACACGGAACCGTGTGTACCAGTTTTCATTTGTCAAAATATCGTCAACTAAACCGTTTGGAGGCAAATGAAGCAGTCTAGCAGCGTAACGTTTGATAAGTGATAGCATATAACACTTCAAATCAGTTCGCGTAACAACACATCAATAGAAAAAGCAAAAACAATATTTCGACCCATCAGACTGTGTGGCCCACAATTAATACTGTCACGTTACGTGAATTTTGCGTTACTTAAGTTGTAAAGCAGTTAATAGTAATAAGAATTTCCGGTACTAAGGATCTAGCTTTATTTGGAACCAATCCCTGCAGTAGTTACAATATAATCAATGTTAAAATTTGCATGAGATTTTTAAAATAGGGTGACAACAATGTACGTACATTGATGGACAGAAAGGCTATAATCGTCCTGTTGGTTAGCTTTACCACGGGCTAGATAGTTGTTTCACGGCTTTGCATTCTAGTGACTTTAGCTACCTAGATATCTTAGAGCATAAAGCTAGATATTTATTTAATGCATGTTTATTTTTTTTAAAAATATGCCATTTTGACACGATTTTCGATATTAGATATAATTTTGCATTGATATATCGAATGAAAATATTTTATCGGCTAAAAATATGGATATATCGAATTAAAAATATCGATATATCGGTATTTTTTCAACGAACCTAAGGCTATGTTTACATTACGCTAAGTAGACGACCGAGTCAAGTAGCGAGTAGAAGTACATTGCCTGGCATATTCGTCGATTTTAAAATAACGTCAAACACACCACGTAATGTGCTTCTACTGGAATGTTTGCTGGGCTGAGCTGCTGGCGTAATGTAAACATAGCTTAAACATCGTTGCCAGCTCGGTCTCGGCCGGGACTACTTTTTATTCTCGGTCTCGGTTCTCGGCAGAAAAGTGGGTTCGGTCGGTCCCTACTGTTTATCAATTTTATCATACAACCTTTAGTTAAGTTATTAAGTTAAGTTTGAGCATAGTCGGCAATTGTCCTCCTTTGCTTCTCGAAAAATTTTTGATAGATCTAATAGTTCATGAGATAAACTGATTTAGAATATGGCGTTTCTTTTTTATCGTTTCAAAAAGAAACGCCATATTGTAAATCATTTTATCTCATAAACTATTAGATTTATCTAAAAATTTACAAGCAGCAAAGTAATAGATAAATTTATTTGTAACATAATTGCCTTATAAAGTTTTTGTAGAGCACTTATTATTTTTGAGTTATCTTAAAAATAATAATTTCTTCGACAAAAAATATATCAGAAGTAGCCGCCATTTGGATTCTTTTGTAAGGACAGTTTGGCCCTGTTCAACACTAGTTATGAACAGTCTACAGAACTGTTTTCATCATGTGGCCAAATTTTATCAGGACTTGCAACGCCCATGATTAATTTATATGGAGATCCATAACTCTTCAGGATAATTTTTCCTATACTTTTATGAAGCTAACAGCATTTGCTACAATTTAAGTTTAACTTGAGTAATCAATGTCCATTGATTGCAGAGACATAGCTAGTCAAAGTTGGTAATTTATTTCGAAAGTGAACTCTAGGCTCTTGTCGCGTGACGTAAATTTTTTTTTCCTCTATTTATTGTGTGTAAAGGTACTTAAAAATTATAGTATTTCAAATTTGCATTAAATAGGCTTTGATAACATATTTTTTGTTTGGAAATAAATGCACCAGTTTAATGTTTACGGTGACTAAAAGTAAAAATATGTGTTGAATATTTTGGTTATTAAGCAATTTTTTAGAAACTGCTAAATAAATTGCATTTTTTTATACTAGAAATGAATTCCACGTTATTGATTTATCCGAAATTGACACCACACTTGACCTATTAGCTAAATCGGGACAGTTATAATTTTTAGAATGAAGCCGGGCGGAACGCTACTTCAACCCGCCGCCGTTTGGATTCATATGTAAGGATAGTTTGGCCCAGCTCAATATTAGTTAAGAACAGCCTACAGATCAGTTTCTAACATGCGGCCAAACTTTATCACGCCTTGTAACTCCCAATTTTTTTTTGTATAGACGTTCATACCTACTATTAGGCCTGGCGAGGCGGTTTTGAGGAACATTCATCCCATCGGCGTCTGGCACTGACCCAGGAAAGTGCGTTGACGCCAAGAGTTCTATGGTTTCTTTCGCTGTTTCAGTGAAAGTCCCATCTGGTTTCTTTAATAGTCCCAGTTGTTTCGAAGGCGATTTGGCCAAGACTTTGTGGATTCTGGCTCCTTGGGTTGCACCAATGATGCCCTCACAGAACTTTCTCCACGAGAGTCGCCTCGCCTTTCGTATTTCCCTGTTGTAGTCTGTCAAGGCTTTTGCATACCGATCCCAATTACCGGTCGATTTAGCCTTGTTGAACAGCCTACGTGCATCTTCTCTTAGTCCACTGAGCTGTTTGTTCCACCATGGTATGCTGCTGTTCCTCAAGGTCTTAAGAGGACAGCTCTCCTCGTAAGAGGTTGTAATGGCTTCAGTGACTTGGTCAACAGCATATTCCAGTATCTCAAGGGAACGTATACTTTTAGGAAGGTCCTGAAGCCTTTCCTGTAGTTTTTGTCTGTACAAACTCCAGTCTGCGGCTTTTGCATCCCTAAAAGTGACTGTTTCACACATATTGGTTGTGTTTAGTGCGAATCTAATAAGTCTATGATCTGACATAGATGGTTCGTCACTAACGTGCCAGCCACTAACCTTTTTGGCTAGGTTGTTAGTGGAAAAAGTTACATCAAGGACCTCCTGCCTGGATTTAGTTACAAATGTCGGTTTGCACCCTTTATTAACTATCTGCAAGCAGTTTGCGAGGATAAATTCATGTAATAACTCACCACTGTCGTTAATGTCAGTGCTGCCCCAGTTGGTGTGATGGGCGTTGGCGTCACACCCGATCAGTAGCTCGGCATTGTGTTCGTTAGCATATTCGACCACTTTTGCCAGCTCCTTAGACGGGTCGTTCCTATAATATCCTCGAATAACCTTACTAGTCATTCGAATTTGAAAAAGCGAGAGGCAAATGAGAAGTTTATGGCGTCGTCTCATTGCTTACGATTCGAATTTCATTAAGACTACTAGTTTATAAAATCGAATAACCGTAACCTTATCTAAAAGTAAAATCTATGTACCGAGCAATAAATAATACCCATTTTTGTGTGGAAAATTGAATTGAATCATCAAACCATCGAACCGTCGAACTTTATATCTGAGAAAGAAGTACAAACAATCATGGCGTTCGCTCTTCTTCCGTTCCCTCCAATCATGCAAAAGGAGGTAATGGAAAAATTATACAAAATAAGTAATTTCTCTCTCATCTCATTCGATTATTCCTTCGAATATCATTTATTAAAAATAGACTTTATTGCGCGAGCAAAACAGACCAATTTTGTATGGCAAAGTGAATAAATAAACTAACGGTTTCATTCGATATTGCGACCTAGCGATCGATTGTTTTTGTATTCGATTGTTAATGTCAGTAGTATCAAACCTTTCGATTGTTGAAATCAGTAACAATCGCCCATCTTTACTTCCGACACCGTATTTGTTGTCCCTTCCTCCCCACTCCGCACCGAGTGACTGACAACGTTTGAAGAATGTTGCCAGTTTAAAATAAAAAGAAAAAAGAAAGAAAAAATGATTTTTAATTTAAATTGTGTACAAATAAATTGATAAACATTAAATAATGTGTTTTAATAATAAGATACTTAATTTTAAGAATCATTATTATTTGAGAAAATACGCAGCAATGGCGAGGAAGAGTCAAGAGACGTCAAGTCATAGACTCGTCAAGTTGATTGTTAAGTATGGCTCCATCAACATTGTGTTTTATAATTTCTAGGTTTTCGTACACGCTCAGTCGTAGACCTTTACTACAAGTATGTAAAACCTCATAGGAATGACCATCAGATAGTTGATGTCCGGTATTTAATAAACGTTCCGCGAAATGAGATCGCTCCGGACGGCCATTCCTATAGGCAGAAATATGTTCTTTATAACGTATATCAAAACTACGGCCGGTTTGACCCAGGGGCGGATCCAGGATTCAACCTTGGGGGGGGGCCCTCTGAGCCTCGGGTCTAGGTTTACCTTACATATATATCTATTTAAGGGAGGATGCCTTAGGATGCATAAAACGCCTGAATTTTCAGAAAAATGCTTGTCTATTGTTAAAAAATGGCCGCGCAGCGCGATTTTTAGTCAGTTTTTATCAACTAATCTTGTACTCTTGCCTGTCTATAGTAAAAAAAAAAGACTGCGCAGAGCGATTCTTAGTCAGTTTCATTTCATCCCCTAATCTTGTCTGTTTATAGTAAAAAAACGGCCGTGCAGATTCACTACTTTTGGATTCTTGCCTGCCTATAGTAAAAAAAATTGCCGCGCAGCTCAATTTTTAGACAGTTTCATTCACTAATCTTATCTGTTTTTAGTAAAAAAACGGCCGCGCAGCTCCTTTTTTAGTTAGTTTCATCCGTTATACTTGTACCTACTCTTGCCTGTCTGTGATAAAGAAAGCGGCCGCGCAGCGCGATTTTTGTCGGTTTCATCCACTAATATTGTCTGTCTATAGTAAAATATACGGCCTCGCAGCGACACTTTTAGTCATTATCATCCACCAATCTTGTCTGTCTCTAGTAAAAAAACAGCCGCACAGCGCCATTTTTAGTCAGTTACAACTGTTATACTTGTACTCTTGCCTGTCTGTAGTAAAAAAAAAGCGGCCGCGCAGCGCGATTTTTGTCGGTTGCATCCACTATAATCTTGTCTGTCTATTCTATAGTACCTATAATGTCTGTCTTTAGTAAAAAAACGGCCGCGCAGCGTCATTTTAAGTCAGTTTCATTCACTACTTTTGGACTCTTGCATGCCTATAGTAAAAAAAATTGCCGCGCAGCTCAATTTTTAGACAGTTTCATTCACTAATCTTATCTGTTTTTAGTAAAAAAACGGCCGCGCAGCTCCATTTTTAGTTAGTTTCATCCGTTATACTTGTACCTACTCTTGCCTGTCTGTGATAAAGAAAGCGGCCGCGCAGCGCGATTTTTGTCGGTTTCATCCACTAATATTGTCTGTCTATAGTAAAATATACGGCCTCGCAGCGACACTTTTAGTCATTATCATCCACCAATCTTGTCTGTCTCTAGTAAAAAAACAGCCGCACAGCGCCATTTTTAGTCAGTTACAACTGTTATACTTGTACTCTTGCCTGTCTGTAGTAAAAAAAAAGCGGCCGCGCAGCGCGATTTTTGTCGGTTGCATCCACTATAATCTTGTCTGTCTATTCTATAGTACCTATAATGTCTGTCTTTAGTAAAAAAACGGCCGCGCAGCGTCATTTTAAGTCAGTTTCATTCACTACTTTTGGACTCTTGCATGCCTATAGTAAAAAAAATTGCCGCGCAGCTCAATTTTTAGACAGTTTCATTCACTAATCTTATCTGTTTTTAGTAAAAAAACGGCCGCGCAGCTCCATTTTTAGTTAGTTTCATCCGTTATACTTGTACCTACTCTTGCCTGTCTGTGATAAAGAAAGCGGCCGCGCAGCGCGATTTTTGTCGGTTTCATCCACTAATCTTGTCTGTCTATAGTAAAAGATACGGCCGCGCAGCGCCACTTTTAGTCATTATCATCCACTAATCTTGTCTGTCTCTAGTAAAAAAACAGCCGCGCAGCGCCATTTTTGTCAGTTACAACTGTTATACTTGTACTCTTGCCTGTCTGTAGTAAAAAAAAAGCGGCCGCGCAGCGCGATTTTTGTCGGTTTCATCCATCCGTCTGTCTATTCTATAGTACCTAGAAGATACGACCGTGGAGCGCCACTTTTAGTCATTATCATCCACCAATCTTGTCTGTCTTTAGTAAAAAAACGGCCGCGCAGCGCCATTTTTAGTTAGTTTCATCCGTTATACTTGTACTCTTGCCTTTCTGTAGTAGAAAAAGCGGCCGCGTAGCGCGATTTTTGTCGGTTTCATCCACTAATCTTGCCAAGATACGGCCGCGCAGCGCCACTTTTAGTCATTATCATCCACCAATTTTGTCTGTCTTTAGTAAAAAAACGGCCGTAGTTAGTTACAACTGTTATACTTGTACTCTTGCTTGTGTATAGTAAAAAAAGTGGCCGCGCAGCACGATTTTTAGTCAATTTCATCCGTTAATCTTGTACTTTTGGCTGTGTTTAGTAAAAAATCGGGCTGCGCAGCGCGATTTTTAGTTATTTTCGTCAATTAATCTTGTCTGTTTATAGTAAAAAAACGGGGCCCGCGCTGCGCCATTTTTATCCACTAATCTTCTAATATGTGGTTTCATCCGGGCAGGCGGGTAGCTTGCGCAGCAAAGCTTGCGTGATTGGAGCATGTACGCAAGATTTCACAGCGAGACTAACTAAATTAAAAAAATGCCTGTCTCTGCTTTGTTTCAGCCGCACGCCTTGAAACCGTAAAATGCTTGCCAAATGCGCCAAATGTCTGTCAGATGATAACCCTACTCGGGACTCGAGCCACGTTTTATGATTAAAAAAAGATAGAGGCACTGACACTACCTACTTACATAAAACAATAAGAATTAAAAAAAACTGTCCTTTTCATTGCAAGTTTAATGTTATCCGCAAAGACAATCGGCCTCGTGGGGGGGGGGGCCATGGCCCCCTTGGCCCCCCCCCCTGGATCCGCCAATGGTTTGACCAACGTATACAGCCTGCCTAGCATGACCGATTTTTATCGCGTGAAATAGCGTATTATCACGTTTAATTGTCAAAAAGACAAAGGAATTTGACAGTTGAGTGTTGATAAAATGCTTTATCACGCGATATAAATCGGTCATGCTAGGCAGGCTGAATTACATATCCCCGACTTCCTGCCAACCTCCGTTTTTTCCTTGCCATTGCAAATGGCACGCCGGACGGTATTAGTCTTGAGCGCAGCGAAAATTTTTCTATGTCTATGGTATTAGTAGTACGAAAAGCCACGTGAACGTCGTTATTTTTTAAGAGTTTTGATATTTTATCTGATATTTTACCTAAGTAAGCCATACTTGACTGATAATTGGGATATTGACTAATGAATAAAATAACGAAATACTAATAAAAATCGTAAACATATTAAACTTTTAGAGTAGTTTGTATACCTCTTGGTTTTATACCTACAGGGTCACTGGAAATATGACGTATTCCTGCTAAAGGGTTACAGATGAGGTCAAAACAAATATTTTTTGTTATGTTACTTTTATTCAAAAAGTTCATAGTTTTTCAGTAAATTGAAATTAATTAATTTTTTACCAAAAGTACGTTTTCAAAAACAAAAATTTAAAATAAAAGATAACTACTCGTTCGATTCCGGTTTTTTTTATTATTTTGGGATAGAAAACAGTCTAAATGTGATAATGTATAAAAAAAATTACAAAAAGTACAGGTGTTTATAAAAAAATCAATCCTTTGAAGCATTTTTTATTTTTATTTTTTCAGATTTTTTAGAAAAGGCAGCAAATATCTTTAAAAAATTCCTAGTAACTAAGCATGCATAATATTTTAAAAACATCATCATCTATTCAGCTTTCAGTTGAGGTATAAAACTTAATAATATCTTAAATAAAAAATGAGAAATTAAGACTTAAGTAAATTGCAGTCCCATTTCATGTAGCAAAAATTTCCTACTTCGAGCGCTTCGGAGGTGGCCGTATTATCCTATTTATATCATAAATGTGAAAGTTTGCTTGTTTGTATGATTGTTAATCAATCACACAAAACGGCTGAACCGATTTGAATGAAATATGGCGCACAGATAGTTTAAAAGCCGGATTAAAACATAGGAGGATACTTTATCTTGGTTAAAGGTTCCCTAGGGATTTTCTCGAATGTAAATGCGGATGAAGCCGCGGGCGGAAGCTAGTTTACCATAAATGGTCGTGCTTACTAAAAATACTTTCGTCCGAGTGAGTTTCGAGACAGGATTATTTTCCGCCAATGAGTCAAAATTTTATACAGACGGCATCAAAAATAACCATGCATATCAGCCATTTTTAATGTCTTTATGCCAGGCCTTCCTTTTGGCTTGTGGATGGATAAAGTGGACGGGCCATAACCCACCACATGGGCCCAATGCGAATTTGTCGGTGTTAACACAATGTACCTTACATAGAGCCGTTGGTCCTGGCTACATTTACAGTCGTTAACACTGACCAATCCACATTGGGTCCACGTGGTGGGTTATGGCCCGTCCGCTCTATCCATTCACAAGCCAAAAGGAAGGCCTGGCATAAAGGCTTTAAAAATGGCTGATATACATGGTTATTTGTGATGCCGTCCGTAAAAATTTTGACTCATCGGCGGAAAATAATCCTGTCCCCAAACTCTTATTATTATTTTTAGTAAGCATGACTATTTATGGCAAACTAGCTTCTGCCCGCGACTTCATCGGCATTTACATTCGAGAAAATCCCTAGGGAACCTTTAACCAAGCTAATAGTATCATCCTATGGTTTAATCCGGCCTTTAGACTATCTGTGTGCCATATTTCATCCAAATCCGTTCAGCCGTTTTGCATGATTGATTAACAATCATTCAAACAAGCAAACTTTCACATTTATGATATAAGTAGGATAATACGGCCAACTCCGAAGCGCTCGAAGTAGGAAATTTTTGCTACATGAAATGGGACTACAATTCACTTAAGTCTTAATTTCTCATTTTTAATTTAAGTTATTATTAAGTTTTATACCTCAACTGAAAGCTGAATAGATGGTGATGTTTTTAAAATATTATGCACGCTTAGTTACTAGGAATTTTTTAAAGATATTTGCTGCCTTTTCAAAAAAATTTGATAAAATAAAAATAAAAAATGTTTTTAAGGATTGATTTTTTTATAAACACATGTACTTTTTGTAACTTTTTTTATTCATTATCAACATCTAGACTGTTTTCTATACCAAAATAATAAAAAAACCGGAATCGAACGAGTAGTTATCTTTTATGTCAATTTTTTGTATCTGAAAACGTACTTTTGGTAAAAAATTACTTAATTTTAATTTACTCAAAAACTATGAACTTTTTGAGAAAAAGTAATATAACAAAAAATATTTGTTTTGACCTCAACTATAACCATTTAGCAGGAATACGTCATATTTCCAGTGACCCTGTATATTGCATATTATTTGTTTTATGACCCTTCAAAGTTGGGTGGACAAGTCCATTTAAAAAGTATAAAATTTATTAAAATAAATGATACCTTTAATTAGTTCGTAAAATGTATAGCAAATTTGTCTAAGAAACCATTTTGATAAACACAATATTTAATATAGCTGCCGCTGCCGAACAAATTTCCTACGCGTTGCATACAAACTACTGAGGCGGTAGCCGTTAGTATGGAGCGTTTTTGGGCGAGTCCATTTGTGTGAATTTCATACTGTGATATCTCGGGCAGTTTTCAAGCTAGCGAAATAATTATTTTACCAATGTTTCTTTTTTTGAGAGGTAATTTATGTAATATAAAATAAAAATAGTTGTCAACATCCCAATTGTGAATAACGCGTTCACGTGGCACCGCATATAAAAGCCCAGTCACCTGTTTGTTAATTTTATTCCTAACCATGTTATCTATCATCCGCCGATCATAACCATTTGGAACGGCAATTTTATGAATTGTATTTAACTCTCTACTATTGGCTCCGTGCACGCTTTTACCGCCACCTAGCGTGTTGCAACTTTGTTGGCTCTGACCTGACCGTTTTGACGTTTTTATATGTAATGGTGGCATTGTTACAAAATGTTAAAAAATACTATACATATTGTATTATTAATGTAAATTTCAAAATTACTATGATTTGGGTGGACAAAGTGTTTTGAAACCATTTTTGGTCATTTAAATTAAATATGGCAAGTAAGATCTATTCAAAAAAAACCGGTCAAGAGCGAGTCGGACTCGCGCACCGAGGGTTCCGTACAATCATAAATATATTTGGATATGTTACTTTAGTACAGTCTTTAAAAAAGTAGGATAAACGGCAGACAGGTGGAGGGGCGAACAGGCGGACAGTTAATTTACAAATCTTAACCACAGTTGCTTATGGTGACTGAAAAACGTTTCAGCCGCTCCACATTGCAAACTGTTTATATTACTAAGTAGTAACTTATTCTTCGTTTATTCGTACGGCAAATAGTAGGTAATTTATATAAGAACCAGTCACCAATTATTACTGTAGTATTAGGTTGCGCCATCTCTTGACCGATAGTGGAACTATTTTAATTCGCAAGTCAGCATTCTTAGGTCACCGCCATCTGTTGACGGGTAGTGAAACTAAAGAATTCTTGTTTGTTTTTTTAATTTCTAAAAAAGTGTGTTATATTGAGACCTCGTTTTATTTTTCCTGTAATCTTTACGTAAACTACTATCACATAGAATTATTTCAGATTTTTCTCTTTGCAAACTTCGGAGATAAGGGGGGGGGAACGGTATTTTTTTTTACATTTTTCATCATAAGTCGAAAACTATGCGGCCTAAGAAAAAAGAAAAAAATGTTTTAAAATGTGCAAACAGCGCTCTTTCATATGATACCCCACACGCCCTAGTCACTTCACTTCAAATTTTGAAGACCCCTTTTCAGTCCCTGTTGTAAAAAAAATATTATTTTTTTTATTTCTTTCTTATTTGCAAAATAGTTGGGCAAATGTCATCTTAAACTATTCCAAATTTCAAGTTGATACCATTAGTAGTTCTCGAGATATCCAGCTGTGACAGACAGACAGACAGACTGAGTCACACCATAAGGGTTCCTTTTTTACCATTTTGGTACGGAACCCTAAAAAGTGTTTTATTTTGGTTATATCAGGGTTTGTTTACTTCTTTTTTAGTTGTAGATTTTGTAAAACAAGAGGATAAAGCTACTTTAATAATTTTACTAAGTGATAATAAACATATATAATTATTCCTGTATCGCTAGTAATAAATTAAATATAGTTTTCAAGCAGATTACAGAGCCTTCTTTATTTCTAATTTTAGCCACCATGAGCGCTGCGATCGATTATTATACCTTCGCACCCTCCCAATAGGCTTGCCCTGATAACAACACAACTTTACAGAGTGAGAAAATCACCGTTGCTATGCGACGGCGATGCTAGGCGACATGGCTATCTCGACGGCGACATACATGTGTTAGCATTGGAACAAAATAAGTAATTACTATCATATTATTCACACACGAAAACACTTTGTTTACATGGGTCAAGCGATTAAGTAATAACTAAATGGGCAACTTAATTTTAAGTTAAATTTTAATGAAAAGTCATTCACACGGTCTTAAAAAGTAGCGTCATCTCTGTATTTAACAATCAACTTTCACAACCAAGTCTGCAAATTTGCCAAAAGATGTCTCTGCCGTACTTATAGAATATTCAAAGTAAATTAAAATGTAAATAAAGAAGACAGAACAATGAAGGTAGGTAGTCTTTTTAAATGCTATTTTTTATACTGGGTATAAAGTATAATTTAAAACAAAATAGTTTAAAAAATGAAAATGTTTTGAGAATGGTCATGCATGGTACGAATACAATATAATGATAAAATTCGACACTTGATTAAAAGACCCAGTAGTAGCGTCAGGCTAGGCGCACTCCACGCTTTAGGTACGAAGTACGAAGCTACAAGGCCGGCTGGGACGCGCGTTAGCAATTCGATTTCGATACTCACTCACGCACCGCATTCGCGTATTGTCGCGTCGTTCGTTCGTACATTAATGATATTTAACAAAAATGAAGGCATATTGCATCGCAATGGGCTGTCTTAATAGTAATAAAAACCAGCCAAGTGCGAGTCGGACTCGCGCACGAAGGGTTCCGTTCCAAAAAACGGCAGGAAAATATGTTTGTTGTATGGGAGCCCCCCATAAATATTAATTTTATTCTGTTTTTAGTATTTGTTGTTATAGCGGCAACAAAAATACATCATCTGTGAAAATTTCAACTGTCTACCTGTTGTCGTTATTAATATCGAGCAAAAAACGGCAAAAAATCACGTGTGTTGTATGGGAGCCTCCCTTAAGTATTAATTTTATTCTGTTTTTAGTATTTGTTGTTATAGCGGCAACAGAAATACATCATCTGTGAAAATTTCAACTTTCTAGCTATCACGGTTCATGAGATACAGCCTGGTGACAGGCAGACAGACAGACGGACAGCGGAGTCTTAGTAATAGGGTCCCGTTTTTACCCTTTGGGTACGGAACCCTAAAAAGGATCCGAACCTCACGTTTTTCACACTTCGAAAAGTTCCAAACAAGATCGTGCTTATCTACTACCTAGTTAGTATTTAGTACTCGTTTATTCTTAGGTACCTACATACGTCCTATTTAGGTAGGTACTTATTTATCTACTTTCGAAATAAACTTAATTATTAATGACAATTTGATTTCGTAAGAAAGCTAATTGCCTCAAATCAGTATGTACTTATAGTCTGATGTGGCGTTGACTGTATCTAGCCTAGGGTTTTTGAAACGTATTTAAGTACACATTTTATTTCACAAACACATAACTTGTAATAAAGTCATAGACTTATTATATTACTAGCGTAAGGACCCGGTCAAAGTCACTATGAATTGACGCCAGTTGGTTGGCCCTAAAAATACAGTTTTAGGGCCAACGCGTTTCAGTCATCCGCGGGAGACTATGGTAGACAGATGGTGATTGACGTGACATAAAAATGCCGAATTGTGCATTTGTAGATTGCAAAAAATATGATGCAAAGGTTAAAAAGTTTCATGGAATATCGTATCATCGGTTAGTAGCTTTACATTATTTTTATTACGTGTCTAACAATTTTAATAAAGTATAAAAGATTTAACTATTACTAGTTATTGTTCGAGGCACTAGAGATGGGTCATCATGACTCAAATGAACTAATTCACTTGAGTCCATATAAGATCTTTAGTTCATTTAGTTCCATAGCTAATTAACTCCAAGAACGAGAGTAAACGGTAATAGATTACGAACACTACGTACAGAAATGTCTCCTATGAAACATATTCGCTGCAAAAATATTTTTAATAAGTATCTACACTACGTTACATTTCAATTCAAATAATTACAGATTGCCTAATGATCTAGTGTGTAAAGAAATATGGAGTCGCGTTATTCCAAAATAACGAAAAGAGCCCTATTTCAAGCCTCCTAAAAACGCAAGAATATGCTCTGCTAATTTTTATGACACAGACGTCAAAAGCTGGACTACGAAAGCTGAAAGCAATGGCAATACCGCGAATTGAGATTGAAATATTTTCTGCATTCACGCGTATAACAAAATAACTAAACTCAGAAAACGAAACTCCTGCCTCCCATAATTATGCAGTACTAGCAGCCGCCCGCGAATCCGTCTGGGTTGAAAGTTTTTTGCTTTCCCTCGGGAAAAATACTTTTTTTGGGAAGACCGTCTTTCTCTATACCCCTGACAATGTGTATGTAAAATTTATGATGATCGGTTCAGTAGTTAAGGCGTGGAGGCGTAACAAACCAACTAACAGACTTTCACATTTATAATATTATAGTAAGGATATGCAGTATAGTGACCGGCCGCAGCTTTGCTTTAAGATGTATTCCTTGTGTAAAAACCTAGGATAAAATAATCACTGTTGTATCTCTGACATATTAAACAGAGTATATTTATATAATCAACTAGCGACCCGCCCTCGCTTCGCTTCGGTGTAATTTATAATTTTATACATAAAGATTAAATCAATAAAAAGTTTTTTATAAATACCTTTAAAAAAACCTTAGGTAGGTACCTATATTTATGCTTAAATTTTAAGAGAAATTTGCATGTAAATAATATATTTTTACAATGTCATTATTTAGTTAGAAAAGGATTGTGATACGAATGTCATCATTTTCCAATCAATAATATTGTGAAAGAATTTTAAAATCTGATCAGTTTTAAGTTAAGTTTATACATTACAAACAATCAAAATAGCAGACAAATCTTTCTTTATATTTAATAATATATCTCTTTATATTAAATAGTTTATAGTTTATAATATTAGTTTAGTATAGCTGAGAAAAAGCACAAAAACATCTAATTTGAAATAAACATGATTGAGATTTTGTTATGTTTACTTTTTATTTATGGCCTTAATACAATCGAAAAACTGATATAATTACCATACCTAATAAAAATATTTAAAAAATAGTTAAAAAATCTAGCGACCTAAAGATGAGTAATCTAGTTCTTAACTCCAATTGAACTAAATCGTTCATTTCAGTAATCTTTTTTGCCCACCTCTAATACCGCAGTAGTTCGAGTAGGTTCTAAAAGATGTCGCTGATTTGCTGGTATGAAGGAATTATAAAGCAAAACATTCAGATGGGCGCATCCTTCCTTTTGAAATCAATGAATAAAGTATTGTAAGCTATTATCCCCGTCAAATGGTAATGCGCGTGGCGGCCATGTTGATGACGTCAAAATGACGTAGTGAAATCGAACACTCAGTACCGTTAGCAAAACTGGCTGGTGGGCGAGTAGGGATGATAATCGATAATCGATTATTTGATATTAGATTATTTCAAATGTTTAAAGTCCGATTATCATTTCTTAGAAAAAAGGTAAACAATGGTGTTACCAGAACAAAACAACACAAAATGAAGTAGTATATTGCTATGTCAAGAAAAAAAAACAAACCTAATATAAATATTAATTAGATAAATATTATGATTATGAATCATCCGATTCGGAATCCGGATCCGCTTAACGCAGCGGACGCTCTTTATACGTAGACTAGCGGCCGCCCGCGACTTCGTATGCGTGGAGAGTTATTTTTCTATCCCTCAGGAGTCAGGAGTCGGAATCTGTTGGTCACACTTCTGATTATCTATGACCACTCGAAGTATCTCGGTTGACTTTGTGTTTCCACCTGCTTGTAAAAATGTCCAACCTCAAAAGGCTTTATTAATCAATACAGAAGCTTTTACTTTATTAAGAGCACACAAAACAGAATCAGTTCCTATTTTTTTTGGACGAAAGGTACCCTATGTCCTTTTCTGTACCTGTGACAACGTGTATGCAAATTTTCATGATGATTGGTTGAGTAGTTAAGGGTCCATGATAGGAAAACATGGTTACGCGGGCCATTTTTTTTATATAGAAAACGTAAAGTTGCAGCCACAAAAAAAATATACGACAAGCTAAAGTGCTTTTTTTCGGGTTGAAAGGTACCCTATGTCTTTTTTTGTACCTCAAACAGTACCTCAGACAACGTGTATGTAAAATTTCATGATGATCGGTTCAGTAGTTAAGACGTGAAGGCGTAACAAACAAACAAAGACACGGGCTTTCGCATTCATAATATTAATAAGGATGAATAAGGAATAATGATAGACCTATTATTTTGGTTGAATAGCTTACGTGAATATATTGGCAATATTCGAATTGCACACCGGAAAATCCCCGTTAGGTTTATGTTTGTTCAAATGCAGTTAGGGATACGCAAAATGTCAAAAGTATCGATACCAAAAATTTTCGGAACAAAACTATCGATATCTGAAGGTATCGAGTACTTATAATACATTTATAGAAACCTGCCTTTCTATTGTCTATTATCAAAATCTATCGCAATTGCTTTCAAGATATAATACATTGATCCTTAAGTTTGGCATATTTAAAAACTTACCAAAGAAATGCAGCAATGTGTCACGATCATTTGTCAAATGAAAGCGATTGCGATAGATTTTGAAATAAGACAATTAGCCCCCTGAATGGAGTGTTGTTTTTATTGCCCTAGCAACAACTTATTTATTTCGCAAAATAATCTAGCAGTATCGTATCTCACAAATTTAGAAACATTTAATTTGCTAGTAGATTCTTTTCTGAAAAAAATCGGCGTAAAATTAGCAATTAGATCGATCGTTTTAATTCTTAGATTAATCGACCAATTCGCAATAAGTTAGCAAGGATTAATCGTTTAATCGAATCAATTTCGAACATCGCTATCACCGAGTTGACAGACATTCAAGAGCGGATATTTCGAAAACTATACAAGTTATCGAAAAACTTGTCTGAATAAAACTTGTAGCAAATTTAATCAGCTTTTATTTTGTACGTAGTCTTCTTATCTTATGTCGCTTGAACGCATAGTTTCTGAGATATATGTAGAAAACCGAAAAATGGGGTCTTCAAACCTCCCCCCTCCACCCCGGCATAGGGGCTACTGGCGGCGAATTTTGATATGTTCACCTCCTAACAGGTCCAAATAAAGTTACGAAGTCAAAAATTATGTTCCAAGCATTTCCCTCTATACATTTTTAGAGCTTTCTTTGCCTGAACTATTATTTAAATAAAGAATATTTCATTTTCATTTATTTTGAAAATATCCATACAATTATTATATTTTCACTTAACCCTATCTTATTGACAATAATAATCATTAAATCAAATTAATTATTATTTTCTTCAACTTTTTTTGCTAGCTGTAGCGGGTGACGTCACGATTAGGTTAGTTTGACAAGGTTCCAGCGCATTACCATTTGACGGGGATAATATTACTTCATTATTATTTAAAAGAAGAAACCCTGAAGTCGTTAGAAGAGATAAGAGCTACGCGATAGAAAGAGAGGTAACTTCTAGGTGAATATAACTGTAGCGAATGGAGCGGTGTGCGACCTGAATTGCACTTTATTGTGTCCAGGATAGAGTCGCTATTTATTTAAATGACTTTGAGTAGTGGATCTTCTGTACTTGTACTATTATGTTTTCTGTGCCTATACTAATACTTAATCTTAATTACATACAATGTTTTTAGCTGTCTAAAGTAGGGTCAATTTAATAGATCATATTTATCACTTCATCAAAATTTAACAACGTAACCTTCTAACGGCGGGCACATAATATTTATTTTATTAAAGGCACTTTCTTCAGTTAATAATAAGTAAATATTAACTGTTGTAAAAATCACAAGGAAAGCAAATTTACGATTTAGTTTGATAAATAACACTAAGGTTTAACAGATGTCAGATGTGTCATGTGATCTAAATTGCCCTACTTTAGTTACTTTACTTAGGGAATATCCATATCTCTCTAGCAAAAATATATTTATTTTCATTAGTGGAACACTCATATAAAGGGATTAAAAGTTTTAAACAATTAGAATTTAACGGTGTGTATGTTTAATTGAGCTAAACAGATGAAAAATGTGAAGTTTTATTTGTATTTGAAGATACCCGGGTATTCCCGGGTATTGAAATAAATAATACCCGATACCCGGGTATGAAAAAGAAAAAAAATATTTTAAAAAACAAAAAACGACTTCAAAATCCCACTCTACCTCTAAAAAGCAATAAATAATATTGAAATCACTAGATACACATTATCATTTTAATAAAAAAACGTCTATTGAAGTCGGGTGGGGCTGGAGGACAACTTTTTTATTATTCTAACAGCCCCACCCGACTTCAATAGACGTGTTTTATTACAATGATAATGCGTATCTAGTGATTTCATTATTATTTATTGCTTTTTAGAGGTAGAGTGGGATTTTTTGCAAAGGCACTTGTAAATTTTATTGTGAATGATTACGCTTAATGTGCCTTACCAAATGCTCCTTTAATGAATATCTCTTACAACAATGGTCGCACTCATAACTTTTATCTTTGTCGTGAACCAAGATCTTATGTTTATGTAGCTTTTGTTTGGTGTAACATTTTTGGTGGCACAATGCACACTGGAATTCTCTTTTTCCCAAGTGGCTTCTTTCGTGCTTTGAACGGTTGCTACTGGTGCTAAACTTCTTCCCGCACAGCTTGCAGGAGTACGGCTTGACACCAGTGTGCGTGTGCTCGTGTGTCTGCATTTTACAGCGGGTTTTGAAAGCCATGCCACAGAGCGAACATGGAAACGGTGTCTTATCTAAGTGGATTAAATCAAAATGACATTTTAAGTTATGTGACCTTGTAAACCTTTTATCACACAACTCGCAATGGTACGGTTTTTCTCCAGTATGTGTGCGCTCGTGATTCTTCAAAGCATAGCGGACTTTGAAAGCCTTGCCACAAAATGAACATGGAAACGGTCTCTTATCTGAGTGGATATAATCCAAATGATATTTTAAATGAGACAATTGAGTAAACCTTTTATCACACAACTCGCAATGGTACGGTCTTTTTCCAGTATGAGTGCGCTCGTGTTTCTGCATTACAGCGCGGGTTTTGAAAGCATGGTCACAAAACGAACATGGAAACGGTCTCTTATCTAAGTGGACAAAATCCAAATGATATTTTAATTGAGATGATGTTATAAAGCTTTTATCACACAACTCGCAATGGTACGGTTTTTCCCCAGTGTGTGTGAGCACATGATTCTTCATAACATGGCGGGCTTTGAAAGCCTTGCCACAAAGAGAACATAGAAACGGTTTCTTATCTGAGTGGATAAAATTCAAATGCCTTTTTAAACAAGATGATTGAGTAAACCTTTTATCACACAACTCGCAATGGTACGGTCTTTCTCCAGTATGAGTGCGCTCGTGTTTCTGCATTACAGCGCGGGTTTTGAAAGCATGGTCACAAAACGAACATGGATACGGTCTCTTATCTGCGTGGGTAGTATCTAAATGATGTTTTAAATGAAAAAACATTTTAAACCTTTTATCACACAACTTGCAATGGTACCGTCTTTCTCCAGTATGAGTGCGCTCGTGTTTCCGCATCCCAGAGCGGGTTTTGAAAGTCTTGTCACAAAACGAACATGGTAACAGTCTCTCATTTTGGTGGCTGTGCACTAAGTTTTTGTGTTTAAGCAGATCCGATTTGAGGTAATACCCAATGTCACAAAAACAGATGTGAGGGAAAGGTTTGTGAACAGTCGCATGGCTCTCCAATGTGCTTTTTTGTACAAATTTCAGCCCACACTTGCTGCAGTTAAACCTTTTTACAAAGCGGTTGTTTTGGATGCTGCCACTCCTAAAACAGAAATATTAACTATTAGGTAGTTGTCTTTATTTAGAAGGACACGATTGGCTACATACATAATTCTTCATTTAATCACCCTGTTTTAAAATAAGTCAAATCACGAAAGTGATGCAAAAAACATAAGTAGATACCTACACATTGTTAGCAAGAGAGCTCGTGAAAATTACTGCAAGAGTTATCTCAAGGTCCTTCTTTCAATATGATAGAGTGTTTAGGGTACTATTAGTTATTCAGTGGTTTAGGGTGTACATGAGAGCACCTACTTCCAGCGCCAGGAATTGGAACAACTGGCGTCAGCACGCTTCCAAGTATGTAGAATTTCGATATGCTCTACAAGAGTTATCTCAAGGTTCAAATTTGGCAATATAGTAGAGAATAGCACAAAAAAATTAGATGGTAGTCAGACCGCACTGTCACGGAACATGCCGGGTCAGCATGCCACGTAAGTTGTATAAATTTCGAGGATGGTTACAAGAGCTTTCTCAAGGCCGAAAATCGTATACTGCTTAATTATTATGCATAATTTATGAAAAGAATAGTCAGACCACAGTGTCATGGTATGGAACATAGACAGTCAGAAGTCGCTCAAAGGGTGTAGTCAAAACAAGCTGTTTGGAGCTACGTGTTACAAAACAGGATTACACCAGTTACAAATTTCATCAAACCCATACGTCCTTAATTAAATAGCTCTTTAAAAATGACATTGTGGTTCCTTTACTATTTTTTCTCAAAGTCAACCGTTTGAAAGATATACATTTAAAAATGGTAAAATGTGTGTCCCCTCCCCTCCCTTTAACTTTTAAAATAAGAAAATGAAAAAACTTAAAAAAAATATGCTGTAGATTTTAAAAAACACTTTCAAAGAAAATTGGTTTGAACGAGATTTAAGATATCCTAGAGATCTGAAATTAAGAAAATGAAAAATGAAAATGAAAAAAATCTTTATTCAAATAAGCTCACATAATGAGCGTTTTTAAATCGTCAAATATTTTTTTGCCCTACCACCCATTATGACGTCTTTTAGCTGACAAGAAAAACGGGCGCAAAAAACTTACCAGCTTTATCAAATGGAACGATATTTACAAATATGTATATCGTTTCCAGACCTTAACAAAGATTAACAAATAAATAAAATTATAATTAGATCATTACTTAATGAATTACAAATTTTCTTAATCCGTATAATAAGTAACGACCCGCCTCACGCGACACCACCGCAGAAATGATTAAAGAGAGCAGAAATGATGAAAAATTTCGAAAAACTGGCTCGACAAAAAATTTTTATATAATTTTCGAACCTGTTCCCAAATTTTCACGAGAATTGGTCGAGAAATGCGACCTATAGATGAGAACAAACGGACAGCCACCGGAAGGACATACGAAAAATTTTTGCCCAAGCTGAAGCAGAGACGCTTCGCGACGCGACGAGACGCGAGAGAGAAACATGTACCTACAACCTGATACAAAAATAGCCCTAATGCCGGAAATGCCAAGGAGTATTAATAAAACTGATATGATGGGCGCAGTTCTTTATTTTTTAGCTATAATTTACGGAGAAAAACGATGTTGAAGTTTTGCAAAACTATCGACAAGATTTTGAAAGATTCCTAGCACTGGCTGATCAATTGTTCCGGTCATTGGCGTCTAAATCAAAGACTATTCGTTTTTCAGGCTGGTTACATCTGTTGATATGATTAATTGTTCCTTGTTCTCCTCACTGAAAAAATCACGATTCGGCGTAAAAAATTTGCCTTTTTTATGAGAGTCAATATGGCGGGTGTATCATTCATGGCGAATCGAACTGTCGCAAATACCAAAAAAATGTACCTAAAATGTACTATTTAGTACCTGAAATTAAAAAATTTGTACCTAAATAGGAAAAAAGTTTAACGAAATCAAAGGTACACCCGCCTTATGACGTCAATATGGCGGGTGTTCTTAATAAATCAATGTTGAACCATTATACATAAAATATAACTACATCAAAAAAATGTACCTAAAATGTACCTCAAGGCAAAAAAACACATGCTCGGTTACTTTAGTAGTTTCTGAGAAATCAAACAACAGTTTTTTTTTGTGATCAACAAGATCGCGGGATCCCTTATGGTTTTAAAGTATATCACGGCTAGATTTTACCATTCATATTTTGGTAACTACTATTTAGTACTATTCGTTTGGAACTATTTGGTACCATTCATTAGGGAGTATTTAGTACAAATAATTTAGTACCATTCATTTGTCACTATTTAGTACAAATTATTTGTTGCCATATAGTACAAATTATTTGGTACCATATAGTACCATTACTTTGTTACTATTTAGCACAATTCATTGGGTACTATTAGGTACAAATTATTTGGTAACATATTGTACCATTAGTTTGTTTCTATTTAGTACCATTCATTAGGTACTATTCAGTACAAATTATTTGGTGCCATATACTACAAATTATTTGGTACCATTTTGTACCATTCGTTTGTTACTTTGAGTACCATTCATTAAGTACTATTTAGTACAAATAATTTGGAACCATTTTGTACCATTCGTTTGTTACTTATTAGTACCATTCATTAGATACTATTTAGTACAAATTATTTGGTGCCATATAGTACAATTTATTTGGTACCATATTGTACCATTCTTTTGTTACTATATGAATGGTACTATTTAGTACAAATTATTCGGTACAATATAGTGTCATTAGTTTGTTACTATTTAGCACCATTCATTAGGTACTATTAGGTACAAATTATTTGGTACTATATTGCACTATTACTTTGTTACTCTTTAGTACCATTAATTAGATACAATTTAGTACAAATAATTTAGTACCAATCATTTGTTTCTAGTTAGTATCATTCATTAGGTAGGTAGTAGGTAGTACCTAATGAATAGTACTTAATAGTTACAAACAAATGGTACTATATGGTACCAAATAAATTGTACTAAATAGTACCTAATGAATGAAACTAACTAGAAACAAATGTATGGTACTATAAGGTACTAAATTATTTGTACTAAATTGTACTTAATGAATGATACTAAATAGTAACAAAGTAATTGTACAATATGGTACCAAATAATTTGTACCTAATAGTACCCAATGAATTGCGCTAAATAGTAACAAAATAATGGTACTATATGGTACCGAATAATTTGTACTAAATAGTACCATTCATATTGTAGCAAACGAATGGTAAGATATGGTACCAAATAAATTGTACTATATGGCACTAAATAATTTGTACTAAGTAGTACCTAATGATGGTACTAAATAGTAACAAACGAATGGTTCAATATGGTACCAAATAATTTGTAGTATATGGCACCAAATAATTTGTACTTAATAGTACCTAATTAATGGTACTAAATAGTAGTAAATAAATGGTAATTACGTAACAAAGTAAGTGTGCAAATTTGTACCTAAAAGTACCGAATGAATGGTACTAAATAGAAACAAAGAATGGTACTATATGGTAGAAAAATAATTTGTACCTAATAGTATCTAATGAATGGTACTAAATAGAAAGAAATGAATGGTACTATATGGTACTAAATTATTTGTACTAAATGGTACCTTATGGATGGTACTTAATAGTAACAAATGAATGGTACTATATGGTACCAAATACTTTGTACTAAATAGTACCATTCATTTAGTAACAAACGAATGAAACCATATGGTACCAAATAATTTTTATTTAATAGTACCTAATGAATGGTACTTAATAGTAACAAACGAATGGTACTATATGATACCAAATAAATTGTACTATATGGCAACAAATAATTTGTACTAAATAGTGACAAATGAATGGTACTAAATTATTTGTACTAAATGGTACCTAATGAATGGTACCAAATAGTTCCAAACGAATAGTACTAAATAGTAGTTACCAAAGTATGAATGGCACTAATGAATGGTAAAATCTAGCCGTGATATACTTTAAAACCATAAGGGATCCCGCGATCTTGTTGATCACAAAAAAAAAACTGTTGTTTGATTTCTCAGAAACTACTTAAGTAATCGAGCATGTGTTTTTTTTGCCTTGAGGTACATTTTTTTGATGTAGTTATATTTTATGTATAATGGTTCAACATTGATTTATTAAAGAACCTACCTTTGATTTCGTTATAACTTTTTTCTTATTTAGGTACAAATTTTTTAATTCCAGGTACTAAATAGTACATTTTAGGTACATTTTTTTGGTATTTGCGACAGTTCGATTCGACATGATACACCCGCCATATTGACTCTCATCTTTTTCGCCCCAAAGTATAAAAGTTATTAAAATTATTATTATTTTATTCCTGATTAGCCCCATTTCATATTAAGTACTTTTACGCCCAATATGTTTTTATATTGCCTATTTACTTGTTCGTAGGTACAATCAGCAAAAAAGGTTTCGTATTATTTTAATTGCCTATGTATTTTACATCAATCAACTACTTATTGACCGAGCGAGCACGAAGTGCGAGCGAAGCGTCTCTGCTTCAGCTTGAGCAAAAATTTTTCGTATGTCCTTCCGGTGGCTGTCCGTTTGTACTCATCTATAGGTCGCATTTCTCATATTCATATTCATATTCATATCTTTTATTGCACCATAATGTTTACAGGATGGTATATTAATATAATGTTACAGCGCATTATGGACCCTGTCGGGCACAGCAAAAGAGAGGGAGGCATCTTTCATTAAAATAAAATAAAGCTTTTTTATCATATAGTAAAATGTTTTTAGGAATAAATGTCAAATTGAAATTATGTAAGTAATAAATATATTTTTTTTTTTTTTATATTTTTTATTGTTCATTATTATTATTTTTATTATTTATTATTGCATATTATGTTAATTTATTATAAGTACCTTTTTTGTTATGGGAGTCAGATGGTATTATCGTTTAAATATTCTTGTATGGTATAGTATTGCTTAGTAGCTAAAAATTTTTTGATTTCTTTTATGTAATCATTTTCTTTATTTATTTCTTTTAGTGCTTTGGGTAATTTGTTGTAGATGTTTATTGACATAACTAAAGGACCCGAGTGGTATATCCGTAGAGAGCATGTTGGGTGTAGACATGCGCGCCGAGGCCTAAATTGCCCGCGGCGGCGCGCCGACCATTTATAGTCGGCGCGGCGTGACTGCGCCGGCGTGGCACAATTTTTTCCGGAATTTTAAGTCAAATTTATTTATTTGCGCAACAACAACACCGCCTATATATATCTTGCACTTTTCTGTGGGAAAAAAAATATTTTTTTCCTTGAAAACAATTCAAAGTGCCTCCTGACTGCCTAGCTACCCAAACTCGTCTTAGATACTCATATTATGTAGATAAACTTGTTCACTTGGGACTAAATTCGGACACATCCTAAATTCGGCCACTCAAACAAGTGTGAGTTATGCTATTCTTAAAGGGTTTTTGTACGAAAAGAAGCTTTAATATCTTTAATTAGGAATTGTGAAAATGGCAGCAAGCCGTCATCTGGTTTGCATTTTGCTGGCACTCAGTAGCAATTTGACCAGCGACCCGCGTGGTTGCGCCGCGCGTTGTGCAATTTTGTAGTTAAGTTTGAGGGATATGCAAGTTCTGGGGTAAGTGATTATAATTAAAATTATATGTGATAAAACCTTAATCAAGAATAATATAAAGTGATATTTTCTCATATAATTTTATTTGTTACTAAATTAAAGCTCGCCGGAGCTAGGTCTAAGAAACTGGTGAAAAATCTAAATTCGGCTGCCTTTTGAAATGGTGGCCGAGCATAGAATGACCATGAGTCCTATAGTCGGCCAACCATCAAACCAGCGGCCGGACTTGGGCGTTACAATATTTTCTATTTTCGGCCACTAATTATTAATGTTATATGTTAATAATAAAGTACCATAAGCTCATTTTTGATAAGCATAATATTATTAATGTTGATAATAATAATAACTATGTCATTTTTGCAATTTAATATGTAAATAATATCAGCCGCACGACACCCACTGCTGGGTATAGGCCTCCCCCATCGGTTTTTCTCGCCATGTGTCCAGCCCACTGCCACTTCAGCTGATCAATCTTTCGAGCGATATGTCGGTTACTTAAATAAAAACATTAAAGGTTTCTGACACTGGTCATCCTTTATTTCACCTTTGCCGAATTTAGGGAAAATAATGGTCGAATTTAGGGCAAAAGCGTCCGAATTTAAGCCGTCATTGTTTATAATTTTATTATTTTTTTTTTCTTGTTTTTCATGTTCATGTGCTATTATTATAAATAACAAACATATATCAATCGTAAGTAAAAAAAATTTACAGCTGCAGTTCCATTTTAATACAAATATTTTAGATTGAATTTTAAAATTAGTTGACGTGGTTGAATTTAGAAGGAAAAATTAAAAATAGAGCGAGTGAGCAACTGTGCGTTGCTTCTGCACTTTTCCTGTCCCTCTCGCTCGCTTGCTTTTCCTCGCGCTCTCTTGCCTTCCCTTGCACTTGCGCTTCGTTCGGCGCGCCGACCCGAACGCCACGGCGGCGGCGGCGCGGGAAAAACGCGGCGCGGCGCGGCGACGCCGGCGCGGCTCGCATGTCTAGTTGGGTGGTTAAGTTTTTGGGGGTTTCTTAAAGCGTATCTTGTTTGGACGTCTTCGCGTCTTATATAAAATTCGGGATGCTTTTTAACGAATTTACAAGTTTCTAGTATAAATATGCAAGGTAGAGTAAGAATTTCATATTTAACAAAATAGGGTTTGCAGCTATCTCGATTTTGTATGTTGAAAATTATGCGCACAAGTTTCTTTTGCAGGGTAAATAAGGAGGGAGCGTCCGTACTATTTCCCCACACAATCACACCATAGCTAAGCCACGCATATGCATATGCGTAATAGGTGGTAATAGCTGTTTGTATGTCTGTTGTTTTTTTAATTTCTCGCAATGCATACGCAAAGCCTGACAGTTTTGATTTTAATTTCTGAATTTGGGGCTTCCAATTTAATAGTGTGTCTATTTCTAGTCCAAGCAAAGTGGCTTCGTTAACTGTCTTTATTTTTTGATTTTCATAAGAAAAATTTATTTCCAGTGGTGGTTTTTGATACGGATGAAAAGTAATTATTTTGGTTTTCAGGAAATTTATTTCTAGGTTATGTTCAATCATCCACTTGTTTATCGTATCAAACATAATATGTAGTTCATTATTTAGATTCGTGTTACTATTACATGACAGGAGAAGTGAAATGTCATCAGCGAACAGAACGTTAAACTCTTTTATTATTTTGGGAAGGTCATTTATGTATACAAGGAACAACAGACAGCCAACTACACTACCTTGTGGAATAGAGGCGTTAGTAGTTTTGCTTTTTGATATTATGTTTTCTATTTCTTTAGTTTTTGCATTAAAATATTCTATACTGACATATTGTTCCCGATCACACAAAAAACTTTTAAACCATTCATAAGTATTTCCCCTAATTCCTATGTTATATAATTTTTTTAATAAGATGTTAAATTGGACTTTATCGTAGGCTTTTGTCATATCAAGTAATATACCGACTGCATATTTTTTCTCATTTATTATATTTAGAATTGCTTGAATATATTTAAATATTGTTAGAATTGTCGATCTGTTTTTACGAAAGCCGTTTTGACAGTTATCAAAAATATTATATTTTTCACAAAATTTATATACACGATCATAAATAGCTTTTTCAAATACTTTTGACGCCGTAGACAAGAGGGCTATTGGGCGAAAGTTACTTGGGTCTGTTTTTTTATTTTTCTTATGGATGGGTTTAATTACAGCTTTTTTTAACAAGTCAGGGAAAGTTCCCTCATTAAAAGATTGATTTATAAGTACGCTAAGTGGACAAGCTAGTTCTGAGGCACATTGCTTAAACAATAGCGGTGGAAAGTCGTCTAGACCGCTACTTATTTTGTTCTTTAAGTTTTTTAGGATGTTGTAAACTTCTTCACAAGTAACTGGTTTTAAATAAATAGAGTTCTCTATGGGACTTTGCTTTGGGTGATTGTCCGAGGTAGTGTTACATTTTTCGCCTATTGATGCAAAATAGTTGTTAAATGTATTTGCAACTTTGACAGGATCATTAATACATTCGTTATTTATTATTAATTTTATGTTTTCTTTTTCTTTTTTATTTGTCTTATTTGTACGCTCGTTTATGATGCGCCACATGACTTTAGTTTTATTTGTTGACCTAATACCTAATTATATTTTTATAATGGAGTTTTTTAGCAGTATTTATTGTTCTTTTTAATATTTTTTCGTAATTTTTATAATGGATTTTTAAAGTTTTATCTTTGGATTTTTGTATAAAGATTTTTAATAAACGTTTATTTTTACATGAGTATCTAATACCGCGAGTAAGCCAGTACTTTTTATAATTAATTTTTAATTTAATCTTTTGTTTAGGAATAGTTGTGTTAAGGATTTCAGTAAGTTTATTATGAAATTTATTATAGTTTTCATTCATTTTATTTTTTTGCTCAAAGATTTGATTCCAGTTTACTTGTGCTAACAGGTACTCGACCAATTCTCGTGAAAATTTGGGAACAGGTTCGAAAATTATATAAAAAATTTTTGTCGAGCCAGTTTTTCGAAATTTTTCAAATTGGCGGAGATTTGTAAAAAACCTGTTTCAGTCCGACTTTCCGGCGCTGTTTTTTTTTCGGGTCGCATTTCTCAACCGATTCTCGTGAAAATTTGTGAGCAGCTTCAAAAAATATATAGATTTTTTTTATCAAGCCAAGGTTTCAAAATTTTTCAAAATGGGGGAGACGGAGAATGGGGAAGGAAGTGGCGTCAAAAATTCTAAAACTATAATTACCTATGATACGTTTCGTATTAGAAAAACTCGTACTAATGGTACTCCTCTAATAGTACAGTAGCCCGCAGAACATTTAAATCACGAAAAAGGTTACCGTTTGCCGTTGTGATATAGTTATTTATTACGAAATTATAGATACTTTAACCCAAGTTTTACAGATCGCAACCCGCCGTAACCTATATTTGTATATCTCCAAAAATGATATTTTTTTATTTTTCAAGGTTTATCACATGGTTTAGCTATCGTCGTATTCTACAGCTTTGTTTGATTGCCACTGATAATAGTAAGACTATGGAAAGTAATCATATACAGATTTAAGACCAGATAAAGTCCAACCATTTTCATCAGGTCTTAAATCTGTGTATGGCTACTTTTTATAGTCTTACTTTTATCTGTGGCAATCAAACCAAGCTGTAGAACACGACAATAGCTAAACCATGTGATAAACCTCGAAAATTAAAAAAAAATATCAATTTTGAAGATATAAAAATATAGGTTACGGCGGTTTGCGATCTGTAAAACTTGGGTTAAAGTATCTATAATTTCGTAATAAATAAATATCACAACGGCAAACGGTAACCTTTTTCGTGATTTAAATGTTCTGCGGGCTACTGTACTATTAGAGGAGTACCATTAGTACGAGTTTTTCTAATACGAAACGTATCATAGGTTATTATAGTTTTAGTATTTTTGACGCCACTTCCTTAACTTACCAAACTTATAAATTTAGAAGTTATCCATTTCTGTATTTTTGAAATATAAAAATTAATAGTAGTTTGTTACACAAGGGACGTAAGGGAACTATTACAGAACAAGATCCAATTTGGCGCCCGTGCGAGCGCAGATCACAAAGGGCGCTAATAGTTCGAGGGTGTAATAGCTAGCAAGCATTAGACTTTACATCATTCATGTGAGGTAAATAAAACAATTATATAATTGGTATGACAAAAATTATGATTTTTTATTAGAGAGAGAATATTTATTTAAAATACATTACAATTAAAAATTAATAGTAACATTGACAACAACAACTGGCACACTTTATGTTTAATTGAACATTCTTAATTATGCTGAATTATGTATCAATGCTTTATTTAAAAACGTTTTCTCACATGTATCGCATCGCATTCAACTTTGAGCAAATAGTAATGTACCTACTATATCATCATGGTCTCATAATGTGATTTGTGAAGAAACTTCGTGAAACATAACCATACATAACTGACATAAAGGTATAATAATAAGCTTTCAAATGTTTTCTTAAAATATGACGTTTTAAATTTATTTTGAAATTGGTGCCGCGTTGACATGACAAGAGGCATCAGTAGCACTACCATGAGTTTACAAAAACCATTCTCGATTTGTATGGGAAATTGAAGCAGAGCCTCTAGCGGATACGCGAAGAACTAAAATCTATAGTAAATGTGCTCACCGTCCACGAGTTTACTATCCTCGCTAATGTGAACTCGATACGGGGTAAATGTCCCATATTTCGGCATGTTAAGACTATTCATTCTAAATGTATGGGGAAGATGGCAAAATTAATAGTTAAGTTTTAATGCGGCTATGTTATACCTTTAGGTGAGTACATTATAAAAATAACTCTACCCCTATCCCCTCTACCACGTCACCCCTCCCCCCCTTGAAATGTGACCCGTTTTACAGATTTTCTAAATTTTCAGGAAAACCATACAAGCTAGGACAAAATGACCAATAATTAAATTATTTATTAATGAGTTACCTACAAATAAATATTACTATTCATTTTGATACAAGTTATAGTTTCCAAGCTATGGTGTGTCAAAGTTTATGGTAGTGACTGTACACGACAAAAATAATAAAAATCCGGCTATTGCTTAACCAAAGGTTTCCTTCACCAGGATTGATCTTTGTGTTCCTAAGATGGGTTTACGAAGTGGAGCCACCTGGATTTATGATGTAGGTGGGGGGGAGGGGAGAGTTCAGCCTAAATGAAGTCTGATGTTTTATTAACATAAAACAACATATAACTTAGTACTATATTTAGGCAGTTATACTGCCTAAGTATAGTCCTAAGCCAAGTTCGTTATCATTTTCGGAAAAATCAATAACGTAGAATTAATTTTTGATTTAAAAAAAATGCCATCTTAGGTTAGGTTTATGTTTACGTGATCAAGTATTGTGTTGTGCCCCGATTTATGAAATTGTGACATTTGCCTGTAGTTTCGCTAATATAAAAGGTACGCGGATGGGCTATATGTCAAATTGTCTGCTAGAGGGCTTCAAAGTGAAATTTGAATTCCTAAAATAGGTCAGTAACTTTTTGAGATTTTCCAAAATTGCAAATTCTTTTCGCCGACTTGGATCGACAATTTCCCAATATAGTTTTATTATTACCCACAAAAAAATCCACGCGGCTATACAGGGTATCCCAAAACTTTGCCACACGGAGGGAAAGTACGTAAAATATTGAAGATGGGAAATTTTACTGAAAGAAGACTTCATTTTGTTTTTAAAAATAATTGGAACTGCATTCAAAGATTTTTGGAAAATCACCTGCCTTAACCAGGAATCGAACCCAACAAAAACGAAAAATTTATTTTAACGATACCAATCAAAAGTTACTCATAAGGATTATTTTTTCTTAAGTGAGACAGCATCTTAAACAAAATGAAGACCATGAAATTTAACATTTTAATTATAATTATTACAAATTTGTATCAATTTGTAACGAATCGTAAACGATTTAAAAAAATCTTTGAATGCAGTTCGGTTTCGTTTTAAAAACAAAATGGCAAGATGGCACTGTTAGATTAATCGTGTTATTGAGTTGTATTGTTAGAAGTATAAGGCATGAGACAATTTTGTTAAAATTAATTATTGCAATACGAGGGTGGTTTGATAAGTCCGTGACTTTGTGAAGAAGAAAAAATTTTTTAAAGAATATTTTGTTTTTTTTATACATAATCTCCTTTCAGCTCTATACACTTCGACCAACGATGTTCCAACTTCTTCAACCCATCCAAAAAATAGTTTTTATCAAACCCTGAAAAATAGGCTCCTGTTTTAGCTATCACTTCTTCATTGGATGAAAATCTTTATCCACCAAGCCATTTCTTCATGTTTGGGAAGAGGAAAAAGTCACACGGGGCCAAATCTGGTGAAAACGGGGGTGTGGCAATAGGTCATATTGCAATTCCACAAGTTTTGATGTTGCGGTTGCCGACGAGTAGGCCGGAGCATTGTCGTGATGAAATAAAACTTTTTTCTTTGCTAGATGCGGTCTTTTCTTCAGCAGCTCTATATTGAATCTATCCAACAAAGCAACATGGTAAGCTCCGGTAATTGTCTTGCCTTTCTCCAAAATATCGATGTAAATAACACCTTTGCTGTCCTAAAAGACAGTGGCCGTCTCTTTACCAGCCGAACAAACAGTTTTTGCCTTCTCCGTGGCACGTTCACCGGTAGAAGTCCACTGTTTTGACTGTTGCTTCGTCTTTGGCGTATATGGTGGACCCACGTTTCGTCAAGTGTTACGTACCGACGAAAAAAATCACTTGGATTGCGGTTATACAAACCTAGCATTGTTTAGAAGTTGTTACACGAGTTCGTTTTTGGCCGACTGTCAGCAATCGCGGCACCCATCTTGCAAAAAGGTTTTTCATGCCGAGAATATCGAGCAAATTATGAAAAATTCGTTCGGTAGAGATGTGAATAGCATCAGCTATCTCGCGTATCTTCACTTGACGGTCTGCCATAACAATGTCGTGGATTTGCTAACAATATCTTCAGTGGTGACCTCAATCGGCCTTCCTGGGCCGTCGGCGACAGTTGTGGTGGTACGACCACAACGAAATTCAGTAAATCACTTATGAACCATTCTATGAGATGGAGCAGAGTCCCCATAATATTTTTTCAGTTTATCCTCCGTCTGCTTAATGGTTTTACCACGTAAAAAGTAGTATTTTATCAATACGCAAAATTAGTTTTTCTCCGTTATAAAAGTATGGCTGCAACCCTTACTCGAGGGTAGGGCATGGATACCGGTATACCGATAATTTTTTTCGGTATTTTGATACCGGTATTTGAGGATAAAATACCGGTATTTCGGTATTTCGAAAAAAGTTATAAATTTTTGCAACGGTTTAAAGACTACGCAGAACGCTCGATTTCTATGGTGTATAGTGTTGTTCATACTGCAGATGAGTTTTCATATGACACGAATCACGAATAATCACGATTAAAGAGAAAATATCATATACAAAACACTGCATGCATATAGCTAATACATATATAGTTGGTATTTAATGATATTGCTTCCAGTTGCTCGTCTAATGTTTTCATCATCATCTGGGCATAGACCTCCCCCAAGGATCTCCACAGCGATCGATCCTGTGATGCCCGCATCCAGCGGCTTCCCGCGACCTTCACCAAATTGTCGGTTGACCTTGTCGGGGGCCTACTCACGGAACGTCGTCTTGAGCACGGTCTGCATTCCAGAACCTTCCCGCCCCAAAGACCATCGGTTTTTCTCTCCCCCGTGTGTGTTTTCCCACCCCCTGCCACTTCAGCTGAGCAATTCTTCAAGCGATGTCGGTTACTTTACTTCACCTACGGATCTCCTCATTTCTGATTCGATCACGCAGGGAAAAGCCTAGCATGGCTCTCTCCATTCTATGGTGACCTTGAGCCTCCTTATGAGATCCATAAGGAGGCTCAAGGTCACCACTAGTAACACACACTGGTCATAGACTTTCGCCTCAAGGCTCAAGGCATCTTCGCATCCGACTTACATCATTGTCTCAAGACAATGAGGTAAGTCGGATGCGAAGATTTTTCAAAGTTTCCCAAATGCTGCCCATCCGAGTTGAATTCGACGAGAGATCTCTTTCTCGAAGTTGGACTTACCTAACTGGACTGCCTGTCCTAAGTATACATAATGGTCAACAACTTCAAGTGTAGTGTTCCCAATATGAACTGGAGCGGGCACAACATGGGCATTCGGCATGACTTTCGTCTTATCCATGTTCATCATAAGACCCACTCTTTGGGAATCACTACAGAGAACTTCGAGCATTATGTTCAGGTCTTCCAAGGTCTCAACCATAAGAACTATATCATCGGCAAAACGAAGGTGTTTTAGGTACTGGCCATTAATGTTGATGCCGAGTCTTTTCCAGTCTAAGAGTTTAAAGATATCCTTCAACGCAGCTGTGAACAGTTTTGGAGAAATAACCTCTCCCTGTCTCACACCTCGCTGCATTTGGATAGGATTTGTGCTCTGGTTCTGTACTCGGACCGACATGGTGGCATTTTGGTATAAATACCTCAACACCTCGATATACCTGTAGTCTACTTGGTACCTCTGTAGAGATTGCAGCACCGCCCAAGTTTCAATCGAATCAAAAACTTTCTCATAGTCCGTTAACGCCAAGCAAAGTGGCAGATTATACTCCTCAGTCTACTGTATAACTTGCCGCAGCGTATGGATGTGGTCTATGGTGCTAAAGCCTTTTCGGAACCCGGCTTGTTCGGGCGGTTGGAAGACGTCAAACTTGCGAGCGAGACGATTCGTAAGGACTCTCGAAAATAACTTTTAGATATAACTCAGAAGTGAGATGGATCTGTAGTTCTTTAAGAGGGACTTGTCACCCTTTTTAAAGAACAAAATCACCTCACTTATGTTCCATGCCTTCGGCGTTCTGCCCTAGACGATGACGGAATTGAAAAGCTTTTGGAGGACTTTAGGTATCGGCTTACCGCCCGCTTTCAGTAGTTCTGTAGTGATTCGTGAGTCGTCACCCACCGCCTTGTTGTTTTTCAGCTGTTTGAGAGCCATACTAATCTCGTACAGGCTGACGTCCGGGATATCTTGGGTATAGTGTCGGGTAAGCTTGGCTCTGGGGTCTTTAACCTTGCTTTCAACAGGTATCTGCGTGGAATATGACTGCCCATAGAAACTCTCGATCTCCCTCAAGATTTCAGGCTTCGATGAGATGATGTGTCCGTCGTCAGTTTTCAGCTTCGTCATCTGGCTTTGCCCAATAGACAGATCTCTCGTGAATACTTTGGTGCCTTTATTTCGCTCGATGGTCTTTTTGATACGATTCGTTTTAAATTGGCGAAGGTCGCTCGTCAAAGACTTAGATATCTGTCTATTAAGCTGCCGATAACGATAAGCATCCGCTGAGCTCTGGAGCCTCATTTCACGTCTCTGATCCATGAGTAAGAGTGTGTGGTTGGAGAGTTTCTTTAGCTTGGGATGGCGGGTCTTAAAGACTTGGTTCCTACCGTACGGACGGTATCCACTACCATGTTGTTTAGATCGTCCACATCTATGCTGTTCTCAAGAGCTTCGAAGCGGTTCTAAAGTTCGAGTTGAAAGCTTTCGAGGTTGAATGTTTATTTTACTTGAGTGAAATTGCGCCTATGTAACATGTTTTCTTATTATTAGAGAGTAAGACTGATTTGTTGTGATATTTGTGTCTATGAAACAAATAGTTCTTGGATCAAATTATGTATATGCTTTGGTATTCTTAATTACCTATACTTTAATAACTCATTTTGTTGTTTCTAGTTGTTAATAGTTTGAGTGTTTCTGTCCTATAGCTTTAATCACTCTCCGCAAATAAGATATAATAATCGTTCTTGGAATCATTTAAACAGGAACTAGTAGTACTTTAAAAAAATACCGAAAAAATACCGAAATTTCGGTATACCGGTATTTGAAATTTCAATACCGGTATCAATACCGGTATGGAAATTATTCCGGTATTCCATGCCCTACTCGAGGGTTGTTCAAAGTCTTCTTTCAGTAAATTTTCCTATCATAAATATTTAAGGTACTTTCCCTCTATGTGGCAAAGATTTGGGACACCCTGTATATCTAATTTTTATAGTGTAGTCGCAATGACCACTTTTTGTTCAAATTAGTCAATCAAAACTAGAGTAGAATCGAAAAATGATGACATTAGGTTTCATGATATTAATCCTTATCCAAATATATAATTTAATGATCAAGCAAGATTGATTATTTACATGTCAATTCTTATTTAAATTATTCTAATCGGACCTTTCGTTTGGAAGTTACTACGGGCATACGGGATCATTATTGTACTATTTGTGTTGTATTTGTATTGTGTTGTGTTGTACTATTTAACTATTTAAAGTTTTATTCAAATTGACTTTCATTGCCTTTCTGTGAGTTTAAGAAGTACGAGCGCTAATCTTATGGTGGTGATGAGGACGCCATAAAACTGTCTGTGCCGACGTCTGAGAGTTTTGAACGTCGCATTCCCCTCAGTCACGGTAATGGATAGATACCGTAATCGTGTCTCAGTTCAGTCACCAAAATGTTGGTACCTACTTGATTTTTTAGACAGTTTATGTGGTATAGATTTTGTACTAATGTAGGTGTAATAATTGATAATTTGCGACAGAAAAAACTAAACGAAATAACGTACTAACACGAAGTATTGGTCGTTTACCTTAGTTGGTGTAGTTTGCAATTATAATCCGACTAAGTAAAAAATAACAAGTTAGTGCGTGTATACCGAATGTAAGTGAATTTTGAATTTATGTTGGTTACTATCTTTTTACTCTCCTCTATGGTTAGTATTTATGTCAAATCGAAGAAGTCAATAGTAGATTGTACAACAAGTGCATAAAATGGGTTTTATGTACGAGTTATACACTCTGCTTTTCACTTCGATTGTGAGGAAATTAAACAACAATATTGAAAAATATGTAAAAATTGAAAAAATATTTTTTTTCTTAAATTTTAGTGACATATTATATAATTTTGGAATATGTTTATCAAGGCCTTTCATTTGATACCCATATGAAAAAATGGAAAAAAAAATTTTTTTCTTAAATTTTACTGACAAATTATATAATTTTGGAATGTGCTCATCCAGGCCTTTCCTTGATACCCATATTCGAAAATTGAAAAATATTTTTTTTTCTTTAATTTTAGTGACAAATTATATAATTTTGGGATGTGCTTATCAAGGCCTTTCATTTGATACCCATAATTTTTTTTTCGAAAAAAAATTCCAAAATTAAGAATAAGTTGTATAACATGGATTACGACTGTATAAAAATTAAGAAAATAACAATTTTATTTAACGAAGTTTAATTGCGTGTGTGGCTGTTTAGCTGACGACCTTTGTCTTAGAATCTGAACTTAGACGAAGATTTTACTTTATGCTCTAGAGCATGAAAAGCGATTTTATGCAGCCTATACCCAACATAATGACGAACTTTACGAGCATGAGAAGTGAAAATGTAATTTTCACTTCTCATGCCACAGAGCGAACATAAAATCGATTTTTATGCTCTAGTGCATAAAGTAAAATCTTCGTCTAAGTCTCAGACTTTAAGACAAAGGTCGTCAGGTAAACAGCCACACACGCAATTTAACTTCGTTAAATTAACTTGTTATTTCATTGTATCTTCATTAGGGTTCCGTAGCCTAAATGGCAAAAAATGGAACCCTTATAGATTCGTCATGTCTGTCTGTCTGTCTGTCCGTATGTCACAGCCACTTTATTCCGAAAGTATTAAGACTACACAGTTGAAACTTGGTAGGTAGATGTATTCTGTTAACCGCTTAACGAATTTAATACAAAAATAAGAAAAATAAAAGATTAAGGGGGGGCTCCCCATACATGGAACTGAAACTGAAAAAACATTTTTTCTTCAAACCAACACGTGTTGGGTGTCTATAGATAGGTCTTTAAAAATGACATTAAGGTTTCTAAGACAACTTTTTCTCAAAGTCAACCGTTTGAAAGATGTTCACCGCCAAAGTGGTAAAATGTGTGTCCCCCCCCCCCTTTAACTTTTGAAATAAGAGAGTGAAAAATCTAAAAATAATATATACTGTAGATCTTAATAAATACTTTCAACCAAAATTGGTTTGAACGAGATATAGTAATTAGTTTTTGAGATATAGAACATTTTCCAAAACCGCAAATATAACTTTGTCATTCATACCAACACTGTGAAAAACAAAGTTATTTTTACAGACGAAAAATTATAGGTGTTATTAAATATGGTATGGTATAAGGTAACTACGGAACCCTATGGCGCGTGGCCCGACACGCACTTGGCCGGTTTTTAGGGTTCCGTAGCCTAAATGGCAAAAAACGGAACCCTTATAGATTCGTCATGTCTGTCTGTCTGTCTGTCTGTCTGTCTGTCCGTATTTCACAGCTACTTTATTCCGAAAGTATTAAGACTACACAGTTGAAACTTGGTAAGTAGATGTATTCTGTTAACCGCTTACCGAATTTAATACAAAAATAAGAAAAATAAAAGATTAAGGGGGGGCTCCCCATACATGGAAGTGAAACTGAAAAAAATTTTTTTCTTCAAACCAACACGTGTTGGGTATCTATAGATAGGTCTTTAAAAATGACATTGAGGTTCCTAAGACAACTTTTTCTCAAAGTTAACCGTTTCAAAGATATACATCGCCAAAGTGGTAAAATGTGTGTCCCCCCCCCTTTAACTTTTGAAATAAGAGAGTGAAAAATCTAAAAAAAATATATGCTGTAGATCTTAATAAACACTTTCAACCAAAATTGGTTTGAATGAGATATAGTAATTAGTTTTTGAGATACAGCACATTTTCCAAAACCGCAAATATAACTTTGTCATTCATACCAACACTGTGAAAAACAAAGTTATTTTTGCATACGAAAAATGATAGGTGGTATTAAATATGGTATGGTATAAGGTAACTACGGAACCCTATGGCGCGTGGCCCGACACGCACTTGGCCGGTTTTTTTTTTTGTTGTGTTATACTTAATACTTTTTTATTTTTGAAAATGGGTATAAATTTTTTTGAAAGACCTTGATAATTTTTTTTTTTTTAAATTTTTGGATATGGGTATCAAATGAAAGGCCTTGATGAGCACATTCCAAAATGATATTTTTTTAATAAAAAAATGAGTTTTTTTTTCAATTTTTGAATATAGGTATCAAATGAAAGGCCTTGATGAGCACATTCCAAAATTATATTTCTTTTTATAAAAAAAAAAGTTTTTTTTTCAATTTTTGAATATGGGTATCAAATGAAAGGCCTTGATGAGCACATTCCAAAAATAGATATTTTGTCACAAAAAATTAATAAAAAACATTTTTTTTTCAATTTTTGAATATGGGTATCAAATGAAAGGCCTTGATGAGGAAATTCCAAAAATATGCATTTTGTCACAAAAAATTAGGAAAATTTTTTTTTTCCATTTTTGAATATGGGTATCAAATGAAAGGTCTTGATGAGCACATTCCAAAAATATAGAATTTGTCACTAAAATTTAAGATATTATTTTTTTTATTTTTACATTATTGTTGTTTAATTTCCTCACAATCGAAGTGAAAAGCAGAGTGTATAACTCGTACATAAAACCCATTTTACCCTCGACTTGACTATCCACCCTCGCCTACGGCTCGGGTGGATATATACATCTCGGGTAAAATCATGCGTTTTATGCACTTGTTGTACAATCTACTATTTCACGTTATAATATTAATTTATTTTGTGTTTTCTTTGCATATTTTGTTGTGTAATAGCTAGCTTGTTAAGATTGATAAGAATAAAATTAGAAGCAGTTGATTAGAGGAGTTTATGGAAAGGTGAAATAAAAGGTTGGTACTTGATACAAATTCTTGGACGATTCGTCCAAGTGCAAATCATTAGAAAACTCAGATAAACCTAAATCTAACCAGAAAAATACTTTCATGAAAGTTTTTATGAAAACTTACGCTGTTTTAGTTTAAGCTTCTCTTAATAATTGTTTCTTAATATTTATGATTAGCTATCCATGACCTTGATTTGTTTTTACTATTGGCTATAGATGCATTAATTGCAATTTTTTAAGGACGACCTGCCCCCATGCTCCAATTGCCAGCCAACTTTACTTTTAAAGCTTAAAATATGAGCAATAGACGATTAAATAACGTGTCGCAAGCTTATGTAAATCTCAGACTGATATTGTGTGACAAGCTTACGGCACGTAATAACGTAGCGTTCAAACGCATAGAATGTTGGCCATTTGAGTAGGGGGGACAGAGCGTGATTACGATAATAGCCTAGGTCTTATTTCAACACGGTAGAGCTTAATGAGAATCCCGCAACTTATACAACTTATGGTTTACTTATTTCATTACAGATAATGTGTGTATCATCCAACAATCGACAAAAATATCAATTGTCCTTTCAAATTAATAAAAACGTACAAATTGGACGAAATACACCCTGGCAGAGCGACATGCGGCAGATACCTACGTTTTTTTTGTACCTTTTTCAAATATGATATTAAATAAACAAATAAGGCCCAAAATGATACAAATCTATGAGTTAAAGTGAGATCTTTTTTTTAGAATATATAACATGAATCTTTACTTTGTTATAATAAATATTCAAATTTATTGATAAGATGTTTTTATTTAATATGGTTTCATATTTAACCTCAATTTAAAATAAAAAGTTATAGGCTTAGATTAATTTAATAAGTGTAATTGATTTATTGCGGCCAAAGTCAAGTTTTCGGAAAATTAGATTTAGTTAGAACTGTTTTCTTATATTCCTACTGTTAAATAATAAATAATATATAAAGACTTAAAATTATTTAGATAGGCCTTATTTGTATCAAGTATTACCTTGATACGTACGGAATTAACATATTTGCAACTAAGTAGATTATTATTTAGAATTAACACAATATTTTCTAATTTTGTAACATGCTTGATAGGAAAGTACTTAATTAAACTTTTTTATATTGGTTTCAAAGTGGAACTTACGTTACGGCGTATTTGAATGGTGACCTTAGTTTGCCCACTGAATTGAGGGCACAACCTGACCCACCCCCTGACTAGAGGATTTCTAACACGGGTTCTCATATTTATCGGTTTATAATTTGCCCTTGATTTCGTCGCATTATGCAGCTGTGGCTAACATATTCTATGCTAAATAAGCTCTGAAAGACATTATTTAGACTATTTTAGACACAAAAAATACTAAATTAAATTAAAATAGAAGTATTCACGCCAATGACTATGTTGTACCGCGGTTTGATTACATTCACTTTTGTTGTACCTATTTTTTACATTCCTCTATGCCATAGAGGATAGTAAAAGGTATACTCATTGATCTCACGCCTCAAAACGCAAGTGACTAACTTTACTACTATCGTTATGGTATTTCTCGATACCATCTGTCAATTAGTAACTCATGGTACCAAATTCCTATGACAAAGGCCAAAACGTTACTCGATGCTCGCTAGCGACTATAGTAAACTATTGTAGTTTACTATACCAACTCATGGTAGAGCGACAGAGCCTGCTCGGACCGAGTGGACTCGTAGGAGTAAGCTTCTTCCACAAATGTGGTATCGTTAGAAGCGTCTTAATCGTCCACTGGTTATAGGCTATGTGACGTCACATTAAACTAGCGCCCTCTAGAGGAGTTGAAGACATGAACCTAAAAAATTTTTTTTTTTTAATGATGCCGTGTTGGGTACCAAATGAAAGGACTCAATGAGCACTTTTCAAATATATATTTATATTGTTAGCTTTTGCCCGTGGCTTTGCTTGCATTCACCCAATTTACAACCCCAAAATGTAAGTTCATCGGTTTCCACATATCTTCTAAACTACTTATTATAATTTGACAAATGAGGTATCGTTAGAAGCATCTTAATCGTCTAATGAACATAGGCTATGTGATGTTACATTAAATTGAATAGGGCGCTCTCTAGAGGAATTAAAGTCATGAACTAAAAAATATTTTTAATGTTGCCGTGTTGGGTACCAAATGAAAGGGCTTAATGACCACTTTTCAAATATATATATATAGCTTTTGCCCTTGACTTTGCTTGCTTTCACCCGATTTACAACGCCAAAATATTTAAAATAAAAAAGAAGTTTAAAAAACTAAAACCCGACTACGAAAAAATCGTGCTCTCAAAAGGACTCGTACTTTTGTGAGCACGATTTTTTCGTAGTCGGGTTTTAGTTTTTGCTATCAATTTCCACAGTCAACATCGAAAAATGACGGATTTCAATTAATTTTCACAGTCAACATCGAAAAAGGAGGGATTTTTCCGAGTTCCTAAGAGAGTATTAGTAAATTTCTGTCGTCAGTCTTAGATGCCATATCAGATATAGCGTTACAAGAGTACATTCTGGTAAATAAAACAATGTTTAACGCATGAGACGCTTGGTTGTTGTTATTAGACGCCATTTTTGTTTTCCTACTCGTATACGAATCAGCTCGGAAAAGTAGAACGCAATCCAAGTCTACACGGATCGGACGTCGTCGTCCGAGTGCGTAAGGGTTGCCACAATACGAGTTGCGTCCGAGTAGGTATCAGTGTACTCTGACCATGTCAACGCGGCAAAGCTGCAGTAATCACATCAAATTTTTGCAAAGGCACTTGTGAATTTTATTGTGAATGATTACGCTTAATGTGCCTTGCCAAATGCTTCTTTAATGAATATCTCTTACAACAATGGTCGCACTCATAACTTTTATCTTTGTCGTGAACCAAGATCTTATGTTTATTTAGTTCTTGTTTGGTGTAAAATTTTCTGTGGCAAAATGCACACTGGAATTCTCTTCTTCCCAAGTGGCTTCTTTCGTGCTTTGAACGGTTGCTACTGGTGCTAAACTTCTTTCCGCACAGCTTGCAGGAGTACGGCTTGACACCAGTGTGCGTGTGCTCGTGTGCCTGCATTTTATAGCGGGTTTTGAAAGCCATGCCACAGAGCGAACATGGAAACGGTGTCTTATCTGAGTGCATAGTATTCAAATGAAGTTTAAAATTAGATGAGTAAGTGAACCTTTTATCACATTTATCACAATGGTATGGTCTTTCTCCAGTATGTGTGCGCTCGTGATTCTTCATAATTAAGCGGGTTTTGAAAGCTTTGCCACAAAGAGAACATGGAAACGGTCTCTTATCTGAGTGGATAAAATCCATATGATATTTTAAATGAGACAATTGAGTAAACGTTTTATCACACAACTTGCAATGGTGCGGTTTTGCTCCAGTATGTGAGCGCTCGTGAATCTTCATAATACATTGGGTTTTGAAAGCCTTGCCACAAAATGAACATGGAAATGGTCTCTTATCTGAGTGGATAGTATTCATATGACGTTTAAAATTAGATGAGTAAGTGAATCTTCTATCACAAAAATTGCAATAGTATGATTTTTGTCCAGTATGTATGCGCTCGTGATTCTTCATAACAAAGCGGGCTTTGAAAGCCTTGCCACAAATAAAACAGGGAAAAGGTCTCTTATCCGAGTGGATAAAATCCATATGATATTTTAAATGAGACAATTGAGTAAACGTTTTATCACACAACTTGCAATGGTGCGGTTTTTCTCCAGTATGTGAGCGCTCGTGAATCTTCATAATAAATTGGGTTTTGAAAGCCTTGCCACAAAATAAACATGGAAAGGGTCTCTTATCTGAGTGGATATTATTCAAATGATATTTTAATTGAGATGATGCTATAAAGCTTTTATCACACAACTTGCAATGGTACGGTTTTTCTCCAGTATGTGTGCGCTCGTGGTTCTGCATGCTTTCGCGGGTTTTGAAGGCCTTTTCACAAAACAAACATGGAAACGGTCTCTTATCTGAGTGGACAAAATCCAAATGAAGTTTTAATTTATCTGGCCTTGTAAACCTTTTATTACACAATTCGCAATGGTACGGTTTTTCTCCAGTGTGTGTGAGCACATGATTCTTCATAACATGGCGGGCTTTGAAAGCCTTGCCACAAAATGAACATGGAAACGGTCTCTTATCTGAGTGGACAGTATCCAAATGATGTTTTAAAATATTACCACTTGTAAACCTTTTACCACACAACTCGCAATGGTACGGTCTATCTCCAGTATGAGTGCGCTCGTGTAGCCGCATTCCAGAGCGCGTTTTGAAAGTCTTGTCACAAGACGAACATGTATACGGTCTCTTATCTGAGTGGGCAGTGTCTAAATGACGTTTTATATGAGATGATCGAGTAAACCTTTTATCACACAACTCGCAATGGTATGGTTTTTCTCCACTGTGAACGTGCTCGTGTTGCCGCACTTCAGGGTGGGTTTTGAAAGACTTGTCACAAAACGAACATGGATACGATCTCTTATCTGAGTGGGTAGTATTTAAATGACGATTTAAATGAAATTGCCTTTTAAACCTTTTATTACACAACTTGCAATGGTAAGGTCTTTCTCCAGTATGAGTATGCTCGTGTTTCTGCATTTGAAAACGGGTTTTGAAAGTCTTGTCACAAGACGAACATGTATACGGTCTCTTATCTGAGTGGGTAGTTAAATGACGATTTAAACCAGATGATTGAGCAAACCTTTTATCACACAACTCGCAATGGTACGGTCTTTCTCCAGTATGAGTGCGCTCGTGTTGCCGCATTACAGAGAGGAATTCGAAAGTCATTTCACAAAACGAACATGATAACAGTCTGTCATTTCGGTGGCTGTGCACTAAGTTTTTGTGTTTAAGCAGATCCGATTTGAGGTAAAAGCCAATGTCACAAAAACAGATGTGAGGTAAAGGTTTGTGAACAGTCGCATGGCTCTCCAATGTGCTTTTTTGTACAAATTTCAGCCCACACTTGCTGCAGTTAAACCGTTTTACAAAGCGGTTGTTTTGGATGCTGCCACTCCTAAAACAGAAATATTAACTATTAGGTAGCTGTCTTTATTCAGACAGACACGATTGGCTACATACATAATTCTTTATTTAATCACCCTGTCTTAAAATAAGTCAAATCACGAAAGTGATGCAAAAAACATAAGTAGGCAATGCAAATGACAATAATTGTCTTAAAAGATGGCGGATTTCATGGTATTAAAAATTAAAGTACTTTTAAAAGTGTATTAAATGTTTAACAGTGTCCGCTTGTAATTATAATTTTCCAATCGTATATTAAAATATAATAAAAATTTTGGTACATTTCAAATGCTTGTTGGTTTTGGGGCAATTTAGAACAATCTTCTTTTTTTTTCTTTAGAACAATCGTCGAAATTCTACATACTTGGAAGCGTGCTGACGCCAGGTGTTCCACTTCCTGGCGCTGGGAGTAGGTGCTGACTCATGTACACCCTAAACACTCTATCATATTGAAAGAAGAACCTTGAGATAACTCTTGCAGTAATTTTCACGAGCTCTCGTACTAGTATACTAGGCCCGCGAGAGAAGGAGAAACATCTTGCCACATTTTGTAATCCAGTATTTTTAAATTGAGGCATTTTTATTTTATTTTTTTGTTAAACATATACGCAAAACAGAAGGGTCACGGCACGACCCATACAAAATTTAGCATGACCACCGAAACGCGATATGTTATTTCAAAAAATTCACTTTTTGACGTAATGCCATAGGTCGCGGAAAGATCCTAGAGATTTGAAATTAAGATGTACAACCTGTTACAAAAATACACCTAATGCCGGAAATGCCAATGAGTATTAATAAAATTTCATGATGATCGGTTCAGTAGGTACTTAAGACGTGAAGGCGTAACAAACAAACAAACAAACAAACGGACTTTCGCATTTATAATATTAGTAAGGAAAGGATATAAATAAATAAAAAAAAATAAAAAATAAAAATAAAAAAGCCTTTTATTTCTTGCCAATTAACAAAATAAAATAAGAGTTCCTCAAAATAATTACTTAACTAAATTGAATTAAATTACATAGTATTTGATTAAATGGATTATAAAATGAATTTGATTAATTAAAGTGAATATTAAAAAATGATTAATTATTATTTTTTTAGAACATATATATACATTATACATTTTAGTGCTTTAGCAAGAACCCCTCTCAGATGAACGCCTCCTCCAGAGATTGCCATGCGTCCCTGTCCCTTGCTAGTGTCAGCCAGTCTTGACCAGCTATGTGTGTGATCTCGTCTGCCCATCTAGTTTGCGGTCTGCCTATTTTTCTGTAGCCGGCTGGTCCTGGCCACACTGTGGTTCTTAATGTCCATCTGTCATCGGTCGTTCGGGCTAAATGGCCCGCCCATCTCCATTTTAGTTTTTGTGCGTAGCTTAGGGCATCTATAACATCAGTCTTCTTGCGAATAATATTGTGTGGTATTTTCTGAAGTTTGTTTATTTTCATCATACTCCTCTATACTTCTTTGACTTGTTTTGATCTTGTTTTTGATGTTAAGAGTGTATTTCCAAGTTTGACAAGTATGTCAAAGAGGGTAAAAGGTATGAATTCATTATTTTTCTTTTTAGTTTTACAGTAATGATTAGTAAGGATACTAGAGGCTTTCTTAAAATATATAAATATATTGAAAATTGCGTAAAATAAATAAATTTGGTTTAATATACTCGTACATATAATCAACGAGTACGAGATGGTTTTAATTTTGAAACCTTTTAAAGCGTTTTTAAGAAGTGGAATTCAATATACATTTTTTTATATTAAATTTATTTTGTTTTATGTTGTTTCTATAATTGATAAAAAGTATGAATTTAATTATATTTACATGTGTAACAAACCAACTTTACCTTACCTTATAATACAAGAGTACCGCTACTCGATACTAGATGGCGCTAAATCCGCATGGTGCAAATCCTGAACGGCGGTGTCGAGATTTTTGTACATTTATATAAGTAAGCCCAATAATTTTCTTTAGTCATTCGCAGGGATGCGCGATCCGGGGTTGTCGATTAGACATGGGTTGTAACAGGGCAAATTGCCTACCTGTTACAACTGTTCCTGTTACACTAAAATAACAATTCCAACATCCTGTTACAAAAATAACAGTCGTAACAATTTGCTTCCATTGTTCCTCCTGTTCCGTCCGTGGAACAAGCGCTTCTTTATTCTAACCTTAGGACTACTAACATAAAGAAAAGAGACGAAGCTTGTTATTTTTATCTATTATGATCATAAACTGTTATTTTTTTCTGTTAAGCAAGACTAAACTTTATTACAATTACGTAAAATCTAATATTATCAAAAATGATTTCCATTACGGCAGTTACGGCACACATGCGACATCTTGTTTGTATTGGGTGAACCATCATATCACCTAATGAAGTTGCTTGCTGTATTACTTTCATTAAGCTTTTTACTGAAATTGCGATAGATGGCAGTAATTATCATAAATTTGCTAAATAAGTTCAAATAATAAAAATAAAAATAGATTGTTGTTAAAAACAGGTGCAAGCGATTTTCGAGCATATTGAAGTTTGAAAGTCAGTAAAGTCGAATATCGCTTACACCCGTTTTTTAACTAATGATCACTAGTCAAATGTTTTCCTACCTTTCTCTACATTATTTTGTTCTTCCGGTCATTGCCTGTGCCCCAGCAGTGGAAACATAAATGGTGATGATGAAATACCAGGTGAACTAAGTCTACTGAAAGAAAATTTTCAAGGAAATTTTTACTGCAAAAAACCCCCAATCTGGGAACCATGATCTTTTCCTTAACTCCCTGGCAGCACTAGATGTCCGATTTCCTAACCCGCATATCCTAATTTGCTTATAAATGCATCCATTCCACGTATATAATAAAGTGCTTAAACATCCTTAAAATCTCAATAAAATTAAAATAGTTTTATTTAATTCAGCCTGTTTACCTACCTTATAACATAACATTAGCAAAACAGCCAAACTCTATTGCCACAAAAAACAAAAAAGGCCATAAACAAACACAGGAACAGATAACACGACTAATTTACAAAGTCGAATGTATTTTTGATATGGTCGGTTTATATAACAGATAAAAATAACAAGCTTTGTCTCTTTTCTTTTCATATGTTAGAGTAAGAAAGCGCTTGTTCCACGTAACAGGCGGAACAATGGCAACAGGTTGTTACTCTGATAACAGCGTGGTACAGGGAACAGTGAAGACGGCGAGAACAGTCTGTTTCGCCTGTTCCTTTGAACAACAGTTATTTCATAGCGCTCGTAACAGGGCGAAACAGTTACATTTAATTATCTGTTATTTTTAACTGTTACAATAAATACGCCTCACGTCTATTGTCGATCCGATTGTTCGGATCGTAATGGATCGTAATTCCACGATCCGATCCGCGGATCGGATCGAATGCCTTCGATCCGATTTTCAGAAAATCCATCCGGATCGGATGCAAATAAGTAAGACACAATCAATTTTATATCTTTATTAAGGCGGTTGTATGACCGAAAGTGGCGCCCGCCCTCAGAGGTTTTTATTTAATAAGTTATTAATAGATAAAGATTTTAATAATGTTTATCGTGGAGATTTTAGGGCCCATGGTCTAGTATTTTTACAAGGTATCACTACATGCCCTTGTAGTCATTCGTAGAAGTAGATAGCAAATGTGTCAAAAACGGCCACTTTTAGCAGTTTTTCTATCTACTTCTAGCAGTGACTACTAGGGAATGTAACGATACTGTCTAAAAATACTAGACTGTGGGCCCTAAAATCTCCACGATAAACATTATTAAAATTGTGTATTAGATTTGTAATATTAAATAAAATTCACCGCGGCGCCACTTTCGCTCAGGGTACCACCTTAAGTAAACCCATGCAAAACAATGTATAAAATAATGTGGAATAGTAATATTGTACTCAGAGAACTTAAAGACGAATTTGTCTCAAAAGTTTATACTTGAAGACGCGCCTAACTACATTAGTAGTTAGGCGCTATAAACTATTAAGTTAAGTACAAGATAAATTTCGTAAAAAATAAACCAGTGCCCATTTTTTCGTAAACAAACAACATTTTCGTTCATACGATCCAAGCGATCCGATCTTTCAAGTTTTGTATCGATCTGGCAAAAAATCGTATGGCCTCGATCCGATCCGAAAATCGCCGATTCGTATGCCCGCCAATCCGATATTTCAAAAGATCGGATCGGATCGGCGCATCCCTGGTCATTCGATTCGATTCATATCGAGGTTACTGCATCCTCACATATGCTCTCGTCCTCCCTGGGAAAGAGTACTACTTGGAACAGTTGCTTAGATACTACGGTACGCATCTGACGCCTTCGTCCTATTTGGAAAGAGCCGTTGGGACATTCCTACCACGCTACGTGTATATGAAATTTGCTTCTTTACTCAATAAAACTAAGCTCAAATCATCACGCACGACTTTTTTCTTCTGCTCCTGCCTGCCCGGAAGTCCGTTTCCTTCGTTTCACGTCTGTTCAAGAACCCCCCGCCTACAAACTGGCGACCAACGGTGGGCCAACTACAGCACGAAGCGCAAGTTACGTGGTGCGCTTGGGACGCGCGTAGGGAAGTCGCTAATACGCTAAAGATCCAAGCAAAAGGCCACGCAAAAGACCAAGTGCATGATACCAGTTCTTACGCTCTAGGGGTAGTTCTCGAATAGGGGGAGCCTAACGAAGAACACCCAGTTCAATTTGCGAGCCGTTTGCTTACATCGGCTGAGCGAAAAATGCAACTAACTTCTGCATCCTCCTACGCTCTCGTCCTCCTTGGAAAGAGTACTATCTGGAACAGTAGCTTTGCAAGCATAATATCATTCTACGGCACGCATCTGACGCTTTCGTCCTACTTGGAAAAGATTGTCGGAACGTTCCTTCGTACTTACGATACGCAACTTCTGCATCCTCCTACGCTCTCGTCCTCCTTGGAAAGAGTACTATCTGGAACAGTTGCTTTGCAAGCATAATATCATTCTACGGCACGCATCTGACGCTTTCGTCCTACTTGGAAAAGATTGTCGGAACGTTCCTTCGTACTTACGATACGCAACTTCTGCATCCTCCTACGCTCTCGTCCTCCTTGGAAAGAGTACTATCTGGAACAGTCGCTTTGCTAGCATATATCATTCTATGGCACGCATCTGACACCTTCGTCCTAATTGGAAAGGGCTGTTGGAACGTTCCTACTACGAATAACGATACATTAAAGATAATGGTGTCGGGAAACCTAATACCTGAGATAACGCCTAAACTAAAACAACTACCTGACATTTTAATAAGAACAAAAGAAGTTCAAGAAATGAAAGAAGAAGATCGGAAGGAATATGTAGACAAACATAGACGCAAGTACATTCAGTACGAAGTGGGAGATTTAGTGCTTGTCAACCTACATCCCATAAGTAACGCATCTAAAGGAGTGACAGCTAAGTTTGCACCTCGCAGAGATGGACCATACACAATAATGCAAAAACATGGGCCAGCTTCATACAAAGTGGCTTCACCAGCTACTCCTGATATTCCCGTCGGAGTATATCATTGCGAAGTAAGAAGCTTCTGGGAGATATGCCACCCTGAACATATGACCTCCCACACTGATCTCCGATCGCAAATAATACATACAACATTTTTGGTTAGCGATGTCGGAGCTTTTAAAGGCAGGTAATATGATCAATTTTATCGATAAAACCCCCCACATGTTGGGGTCTATACCCTCTCCTGTTGGAGTGACCGGCAGTTTTTTTACTTTTATTTTAGATGACCCTCCCAAAAAATATTAAGATCTTTTTTCGAAGACAAAATATATTTAATAACGTATGCTATATTAAACAATGTTAAAAATAGATACCTACTTCAATACTGACATCTACTTGCCTCTTTATTCTCTTATATATTCTTTAAGAAATGACTAATGTAATTTAATGAATCTAATGAATTAGAATGACTAAGAAATAATAATAATTAAAATTTTAATGTTCAATGTTCGTATACCTTAAGGTGAATCATGGCTGTACCTTTTTTATATGACATCTTGTAATACCCATGCTTAAGAACTAATAAATGATTTGATTTGATTTAATTTGATTCTTACTGACGCGAGTTTAGCATTTTTTCCCCATACAAAAAGCGTACAACGCCGCTAAAGAAGTTTTCACTTCAAAAAATACTATAATATAAATAATAAAAAATACATACTAAAAATCTGGATAGCACCGCAGTATGCTATACTGATGGGTCAAGAAAAGAGTCAACTAAGCTATCGGGAGCTGAGGTATACATAGCTAAACCCAACACTAAAAGAGCTACTTTAAATCTGGGCAGATACGCCAGCGTATTCCAGGCGGAAGTATTTGCGATACTGGAGTGTGCGCACATAATTAAAAGTGAGATAAGCAACCATAACGTAGGAAAAATAATAATATATAGCGACAGTCAAGCTGCCATTAAAGCCCTTGACAGAACGGAGACTACCTCAGCCTTGGTGAAGGAATGCAAACAAAGCATTCAGGAAATCGCAAACTTGGCTGAGGTGGAAATTGCCTGGATACCTGGACACGAAGGTAACAAAGGCAATGAGGAAGCCGATGAACTAGCCAGGACAGGGGCTGATGAACCTTTCATTGGCCCTGAACCAAGGCTGCCAATCGCACATAGGATCACTAAGAACATTATTGAAATTAGAACAATCAAAGAAACCAACCAACGATGGATAAAAACAAAGGACTATAGACAGTCTTAAGATTTTCATCAAATCAGTTGACAAGAAGAAAACTAGAGAGTTGCTGAAACGAAGCAGACAAGGACACTCTCCACTAAACAGACACCTGTCTGTGATCAAACGGACAGAGGATCCCATCTGTCCGTAATGCAAAGAAAGAGAAGAAACAAGCTACCACTTTATGGCAGAATGCCCGATGTACGCATCACTGCGCTGGGAGCTCTTTGAAGCGGACAAGCTTAAGGAAGAGGATCTAAAACAGTTAGCGATAAGTCAACTCAGTAGGTAATATAAGCGAACAGGTAGGTTCGAGGGTCCGACGCCGGTGGGGTAAATGATAACCCGCCTCCAGGGTGTCTGATCACCCGTCCGGCTTCGCTGGCGTCCCGCCTTCTAAATAATAATAATGCTCTTGTGAGCTTTGTTCCTTATTTGATCGTTTTGAAAACAAAAAAAATGTTTATGTAATGCCACCCATCACCATTTATATAAATATGCGATAGATTTATTTTTAGCGATTGGAGACCATGTTCAGGGTGGCATATCTCCCAGAAGCTTGCTACTTCGCAACCCAGACGATAATATTTGATAACACCAAGTTAATGGCTATCTTGCCAATTTGGGTCTGGTCCCAATATGCGATAGATTGAAAATCGCCCCGGTTGGCCGGCGGTCTAAACAGCAAGGTAGAACAGCAAAGCAAAGAAAAGAAACCGGTAGGTCTGGGGGGACCCTTAACATCAAAAATTATGATAGGTTATAAAGATATTTTTTTTAATTACCATCCTACTTTAAAATTTCCATAGACATAGAAAAATTTTCGCTACGCTCAAGAAGACCAACAAAGCGTGGAAAAGAGAAGTTAACATCATACGGACACGGTCTATGTAAAAAAGAGACAAAGGATCAAGTGACATGTGCCAACATTTTTTACAGTAAGAGCCCCTAGCGTCCCGCCTAGCAAATGAGCAATCACAGTTTGTTTAAAATATTTTTTAATCTAAATTAGAATTTAAAATAAAGGTATCGTGGAGCTATGGTGTCTTGTACTCTAAGTAATTGTGATGTGACAAAAAGAAACAATCCAAGTAATCACACTTTTCAAAGGTAAATACGATATTGCCACACAGTTCTCTAAAACCAAATTTCGCTACATTTATTCGTTAATCGACAAAGAAAACAGTATGGAACATAGTTTATTAATTTCCTTTGCCATAATATAGTCATATTTTATGAATCTAAGTCATATTTTACGTATCTCATATAAAATGTATTGATTCGTTTTCGGATCACCTGTTTATTGACTTTGTTGTTCTTTGACATTCTATTTCTATGAAAATTACCCTAGATGACATTATATTTATTATGTCTCAAAATATAATAAACAACAAATTTAAAAGTTATAAAAGTGACCAAAGGTTTTCAATATCTGAAAATGTCACTATCAGGGTCAGTTTGTCAATTTGACAGTGACGTTTCTTTGTTTACATTTTTGCTGGGAAATGAGTAATGCGATTTTATGTTCCTTGGAGAAAGTTGTTCAGTTAGGCAACACTATCACCTGTTTAAGGCCATTATATTCGAAATTATCGAAATTGGCCTATTTTTGATTTAACAATAATGCAAAAATCTCAAATTTAAAAATTATATAGCTATTTCATCTTAATCAATTGTTAAAATATCTGGAAAGATATTTCAATTGAATGTCGAGGTAATTCCTCACATTGGTGAAATAACGCTGGCTTACAGCGTAAGAGTTTAGGATATACTAGGAAAAATTCGACGATGTCACTAGTGACTCGGTAGCTCAGCGGTCAGAGCATTGGACCGGATATCCAAAGGTCGCGGGTTCGATTCCCGTCTGAGTATTGATCTGGTGCGAGTCGTATTTTTTCTAGTATATTATTTAGTATTGTTTAAAAATAGCATTGTAAATGCAAAAATCTCAAATTTAAAAATTATATAGCTATTTCATCTTAATCAATTGTTAAAATATCTGGAAAGATATTTCAATTGAATGTCGAGGTAATTCCTCACATTGGTGAAATAACGCTGGCTTACAGCGTAAGAGTTTAGGATATACTAGGAAAAATTCGACGATGTCACTAGTGACTCGGTAGCTCAGCGGTCAGAGCATTGGACCGGATATCCAAAGGTCGCGGGTTCGATTCCCGTCTGAGTATTGATCTGGTGCGAGTCGTATTTTTTCTAGTATATTATTTAGTATTGTTTAACAATAAACAATCAAATATACTTTATTTTGAGCAGATAAAAATATATGTTGAAGTTTCATAAACGATCTTGATTAGGTAGTATCTTCATTTGACTATGAAAAAATGCAAAAACAAAGATATTTTCATTAATTTTATATTTTTTGGATAATACTTAACGTTTTTTAATCCATTTTTCACGAATAATATATAGAAAAATACATAATGACATATGGAAGAATATTCAAAGGTTACTTTTTCAAACAGTGACTTTATGCTCAAAATAACAACAAAAACATTGAAAAAATTTAAAAGTGAGGTTATTTTCATTACTCTTCTTCACACGTAAAGGAAAAGACAGAGAAAAAGTTTTTCGAATATACTGGCCTTAAGTATCATCAGATCATATGGTATCACCTTATATATTAGATTACCTATTAGAATTTTCTTGTTTCATGACATTTTTAGTTGCGGATCACGTCAACTTGGATCTTAATGTGACAAGGTTCCAGCGCATTACCAATTGACGGGGATAATACATTAGTGTAGTCAAATAAGGTCGAATTTGCAAAAAGATCGGAAGTCATGGGCGCCGGCAGCAGGGTGCAAGGGGGTGCACTTGCACCCCCCGTTAGGAAAAATTACATAGAAAACTTTTTAAAATTAAGTTACTGTTTGAATAAAAACTGAAGGCGTCTAGGTTGCTGTTCATGTTCATCACCTTGTCAATAAATTCAGTATCCTCTTCTATTGAGTAAGTTAATAGTATACTGTGAAGACGCAGATGCACCTCGTTGAAAAATTCCTGGCGGCGCCCATGTCGGAAGTAATTCGTGTAGTTGTAATTTTTTCTAAAATCATTAGAAGACATGAACATAAGTTTCCTCTGAGTTTGCACCATTCCTGCTATATGTACGGATGTCCGTTTAATAATAATAATAATAAAATACACTTTATTGCACACATAAAAAGAATTACAGAAAGAAGGACAGTTACAAAGAAAAAGCATACAAGAGGCGGCCTTATTGCTAAGCAGCAATTTCTTCCAGGCAACCCTTGGGTGAAAAATAAATAAATAAAGATAGGACTAAAAGGGGAGTGGGGTGCAATTATTAAGAAAGGAATAGTGCGTTTGAAAGTAAATATATCTAAAGGTAAATACAAATAAACTAAAGGAGAATTAAATAAATAGTCAGACAGAATAAGAGGAAAGGAAATAACTTCTAACTCTATCTCGGAAGGAACTAAGAGTCTGAGCTTTCCTGATATCCTCTGGAAGAGAGTTCCATAAGCGGACAGCATGGACAGTAAAGGAATAAGAAAAGAAACCGGTGGAGTGTAGAGGAATACTAAGGGTAAGATTTGAAGAAGATCGTAGTCTACCCTGCGAAGAAGAGAGATAGGAGAAACAGGCTTTAAGATAAGGTGGTGAGGTTGGAAGGAAAAGTATGGAGTAAAGGAGCGTAAGAGTGTGTAAGTCCCTGCGCCGGCGAATAGGGAGCCAGTTCAATTTAGAACGGAAGTTAATTAATGTTAGGTATTACCAAAAATAACAGTTTCTTGCCATGTTTTGTTACAATTTTAATTACCTATCCTTGCATACCTAGTTTGCTTAAATCAGATAAAAAATTACTGAGATAATTGACAAAATCTAAACCTAGGAGCGCCACTTTTGTGACGTCGTAGGTACTTGTTCCACTACTTTAGGGAGTGGCAAAAAGTGATTTGATGATCAGTAACGCATGCGCATCGCGAAAGTAGTGGAACAAGTACCTACGACGTCACAAAGGTGGCTCCTCCTAGGTTTAGATTTTGTCAATTTTCTCGGTAACTTTTTATCTGATTTAAGCAAGCTAGGTATGCAATGATAGGTAATTAAAATTGTAACAAAACATGGAAAGAAACTGTTATTGTAGGTATTATATTTAAAAAAATAAACACAGTACATAGCAGGAATGGTGCAAACTCAGAGGAAACTTATATTCATGTCTTATAATGATTCCATAAAAAATTACAACTACACGAATTACTTCCAACCTTTTTGCTAATTTGACTATACTACATGGACACAGAAGAAAGTCAATTAAGAGACTATTCCTATGTTAGTATAGTATAATACCCCGCTTTATGCGAGAAATGCGTTCCAGGGAAAATCGCGTAAAGCGAATTTCGCGTATAACGGGTAAAATTAAGATTCTGATAGACCAAACTGACGTTCAACCAACATAGCTTTGCCACCATTCTCCATTTTTCTAATAACTTTTAACTTTAACTCCAAATTCAAGCGTTTACGTTCTTGCTCAAATGTTTTTCCTTTCTGAAGGCATTTTAAACGCACTGATTTTACAAAAAAAAAACATAATAATATTTAAAGCTAGAAGGTAAATAAATAAACGCTCGTAAGTAAATAACCAATTAAATATCAATTCGGTGACCAATCAGTGCACTCGCATAAAACGGGGCAATTTAGTGCGAAAATTTAAGAACCGCGTTATACGAGGTCGCGTAAAGCTTCGTACAGACTGACGCGAGCGAATCGCGCGCGTCGCTCATTTTGACAGATTTTGATCACGTAACTCATGGGTCTCCAAACTTTTTAGCAAAAGGGCCAGACTTACTCCTCCACCACGTCCCAAGGGCCAGGATCTAGCTAGCTCCGTACCAACATACTGTAAATTACTATATTGTTGGTATGATCCGGCCTGCTTTCGCGGGCCAGATTGTTGGTGCTCGCGGGCCGGATCTGGCCCGCGGGCCGTAGTTTGGAGACCCCTGACGTAACTCAAAGCAATAGCCATAGCCATAGCCATTGCATAGCAATTTCTTTGACAATGGCTATGGCTATGGCTATCGCTTTGAGTTACGTGATCGCACTCGCGAATTTCGCGCGGAATTCGCCTCAGTCTGTACGAAGCTTAATGCGGGTTATTACTGTAAATGTCAATATGAAAAGATACTTACACTAATTCAATATTTGACATTACATGAATATAATATTTCTCAAGGCTTTCGAAGGTTTCATCACATTCTATGCAGGTTGATGTCATTTTTTCCAGGGCCACGTGAGCAGATTTCATCTAAAAATACAAATATTATTACAGTTAGCAACAAGCAAAGCACAACAGCACTAAGGGTCCCTCCAGACCTACCGGTTTCTTTTCTTTGCTGTTCTACCTTGCTGTTTAAACCGCCGGCCAACAGGGTCATTTTCAATCTATCGCATATTGGGACCAGAACAAATTGGCAAAATAGCCATTAGCTTGGTGTTATCAAATATAATCGTCTGGGTTGCGAAGTAGGAAGCTTCTGGGAAATATGCCACCCTGAACATGGTCTCCGATTGCTAAAAATAAATCGATCGCATATTTATATAAATTGTGAACAGGGTTGTGGGTGGCATTATTACCTACCTGAACTATTTTTTTGTGTTTTCAAAACGATTGTTTAAGGAACAAAGCTCACATATGAGAAATGTACTTAGATTGAAAGTATGCGATAGATTGAAAATGAGCCTCTAGGCCGGCGCTCCATTGACGAACAGCAAAGCAAAGAAAAGAAACCGGTAGGTCTGGGGGGACCCTAACAGAAGAGTCTATTTTATTTTATTTATTAATGTATGATGACTAGAGACCAGATTATATGCAAATGCATATTGCATATGCATTTGCATATTTAACCCCTTTTCAGTGTTTTCATTCACATTTTGTGTTTTCATAACGATTGTTTAAGGAACAAAGCTCACATATGAGAAATGTACTTAGATTGAAAATATGCGATAGATTGAAAATGAGCCTCTTGGCCGGCGCTCCATTGACGAACAGCAAAGCAAAGAAAAGAAACCGGTAGGTCTGGGGGAACCCTAACAGAAGAGTCTATTTTATTTTATTTATTAATGTATGATGACTAGAGACCAGATTATATGCAAATGCATATTGCATATGCATTTGCATATTTAACCCCTTTTCAGTGGTTGTTGCATATTTTGGCAACAAAATTGGAAATCGTGCATATTTACAATCCATCTTGTTCATCATTCAAATGTCCAACATGTCCAAACAATGGCACTCAAATTTAAATTCTGCCCAGTCACCTCAGTGCATGCCTCAGTGGACGTATAACGGTCTTTTTCGCTTACAAAAATATATTAAGCAATCATAGACTCAATTTGTCTTCAGAACATTTGGAACAGTACTTATTTGTTTACATTTTTAAAGGTTAATTTCAATGTCAAATAAATTTTGTAATTGATATTTTCAGAAATACGATTGTTATCGTTGAGTAATTACCTTTTAAGAATAAAAAACTTAAAAAACGTCTTTTGCATTAATTCATGTTGCATATTTTGGCCCTTTTTATGGATTTTCGTGCATATTTTAGCCATTTTTCTTGCATATTTGCATGCATATTTTGGGCTTTTTATGTTGCATATAATCCAATCTCTAATGATGACTATACCAGTGGCAAATTCCTTCTTAACATAATTCAACAATGCTACTTACATGGTTAATAAATTCTGTACTTATATTGATGTTGCAATCCATTGTGGTTTGGTATAAAGGTAGATTAGTAGGTGCTTATTGTATTATGTATCTGAAAAAAAAACATGACACAGTGAAGATGAAGAAGAAGACACTCTTAATATTAAGGGCAGATATTTGATTTAAATATATATTGGTTGTGGAGATTATTTGTTTCACTGACCACAAGATTAATAGTAACATAGCAATAACTGGCAAAAAATGAGGTAGACATAGTTTGTATCTAACTTTATAGAGCGCAGACAACAGGCAGTCAAACCGCAGTCAGTTGTGGACAATTTAAAGAATGCAGAACTCTGTCTGCGTGGAGTAGCATCATGAACGAGCTGTCTGTTCGTTCATGATGCTACTCATAGTTATTTGCTTTCTCTGTGACAGTGTTTTCTCCTCACATATGGTAGCATAACAGATGATAGGTGCAAAATAGGTGTGATTATTAATTAACAGTCAATAAGATACACGTTTAGGCGACCCAGTAGTGGGTGTCGTGCGGCTGATATAATGATGATGACACTTCGACTAGAACAGGTTATGGATAAATACTAAAGTACCGGCAGATTCAAGTAGCGAAAATAATGAATGTTCTTGAGTTAAGCTTAAATTCTAACTTCTAAAATAAAACAAAATAAATGCTAAAAACAAAAGAGGATAAGTATACTATATACTAACACCAGCCATCTTGCAAAGAATGCTGGTAAACAAAACGTTGCGCATTTTTCATAATTATACCACAAAATATAAAGTTTCAGTGAATTAATATTACCATAAATGCAAAATAACTAAAAAGTACTTTTGAGGTTAAGTTAGTATGGGCGGCGGTTTGTTTATTTATTGTAAGCATCCTTTCTTTTTTGTTGGCTGGACTGGAGTAAGAGTTTTTAAAGCCGGCTCACCAGAATTTTAAAACACTCACAGGATTTCCTTAGATAATGGAATGGAGAACAATACATACAATTATTAAAAATAAATATAAACATTTAACAGCTGAAGCCTTTGAAGCTGACGCCTGACGGACATGCATGACGGACTGACTGACCTCTGACCTGCAGTGTTGCTAGATCTTTAAACCAGCTTTCCCGTAATTTTCATTGCCAAATTCCGTATGAAATCCGTACGGGAACATTTCAACAAAATCCGTATGAAATACGTATAAACGTAACTTTGATTGATATAATTTAGAGCACTTTTATGAACAATTTTAAGGATGATTTGACACGAAAAGAAAAAAAATCTTTAAAAAAAGACTGAAGCGCCAGAAACCATGTTTTTGTACGTGAACCTTTCCCTGCTCTCGTTTTTCACACACATTGTCGGCTGCGCATCCGGTATTTTATAGGAGACCTAGATAACGTATCAAATTAGTAATATTTAATACATTACCTGAACGTTTCAGGTATTTTTAGGGTTGCCAGATGGTCGGGATTCGCCGGGATTCTCCCGAAATTTCAAGTGGTCTCCCGACTCCCGAAAAATCTAAAAATCTCCCGAAAAATCAGCTGTTCCGAAAGTTTTCTAGAAAGCAATAATTTTCACGGATGAAACCACAGAGTACAAGATTAGTGGATAAAATTGTCGAAAAATCGCGCTGCGCGGCCATTTTGTTTTACTATAGACAGGCAAAAGTACAATATTAGTGGATGAAACAGACCGAAAATCGCGCTGCGCGGCCGTTTTTTTTTTAGAATCGACAGGCAAGATTAAAACTTACAAGATTAGTACTTACAGGATTAAACCACTTATATATGTACGTGGAGCTCGGTGGCGCAGTGGTTTAGCGCCTGGCCCAGCGATTGCGGAGGTTAAGCAACGTTCGCAAGGGTCGGTCATGGGATGGGTGACCAAAAATTTATTATCTCGAGCTCCTCCGTGCTTCGGAAGGCACGTTAAGCCGTTGGTCCCGGCTGCATTTGCAGTCGTTAACACCCACCAATCCGCATTGGGCCCGCGTGGTGGGTTAATGGCCCGTCCTCCTTATCCACCCATAAGGAAGGCCTGTGCCCCAGCAGTGGGGACATTAAAATGGCTGTGATGATGATGATGATGATATATGTACAGGCATTTAAGTTACATTTTTATTTTAAATATTTATTTCTCCCGACAACAACCGCAAAATCCCGACATTTTCAAATTTTCTCCAGATATTTTGGACTTCCGATCTGGCAACCCTAGGTATTTTATACAATAATGGATTTCACTAATAGTAAATATCACTATTAGGTTTCTCTTTTTTCCATTATCGACCAACCAAATTATCTCAAGGGGATTTCCCAAAGCCATAAACTGTACTATACCAGTGCTGCCGCCTCAGTTTTGCTAAATTCGCTGCAGTATGAAATAATATGCAGGATCAAATAATATGTAACGTTCCGTTTTCCGTATGGATACGGACAAATCCGTATATGTGGCAACACTGCTGACCTGTGTCAGTGGTGTGATGGTGTCACAGATTACTATGTCGCAGGCAAATCGTATGATTCCGCGTTTTACAAACGGCGTCGGTCGTTCGTTTACAAACGCTCAATGTTTTGCAAAATGCCGAAGGCAAATTGTAAATTGCCTTGTCATTATATAAAATGCTGTAACCTTTGATAGAAAATTCAACAACCGTTTACAAAATGACGCGACAAATTGAAGTATTTGGTTCTTTTGTTTACTACGCGCGGCGCTGTTAACCAGAACAATAAAAATGGCGTCTATCTAGTAGTGGTTTTGTAACACAGAAAACAATTGGAAGCAGTGCAAATTCTACGAGTCCAGCAGTCCGTGTAATACCTTTAGAAGAATATTATGATATGTTGTTAGAGATATTCATTTAAACTATGGACATGGTGGTCGAGACAAAATTCAGTACAAACTTAAAGACCGATTTATTATTGTACGAAAAGCAATAGATATTCGTGTCATTATAATCCTATCTGCGAATCAAAGACAAACATACCAAAGAAAGGCATTGTAACTAAACCAATTATATCTCGAGATTTTTATGAGCGAGTCTTTATTCTAAGGAGCGAGTGTAGGCTTTGTTTATATATATTATACTTCAGGATTCTTCCTTCGATATTAGTATTATTAACACATGTAGTATCGCTTGCATGTATCACCACTTAGCACGTTATTTTAGAGTAATAACCTAAAAAACCTAAAAAGAGAAGGTATTTGATTTAGAATTGACAGATATTTTGACATTTCCGGCTCGAATTCTCCCCGCCGCCATCCACGCGCCAACCACTTCATTCGCTTTTCGTGCTTCGCCACGGACGCACGCATACAATCTCAAAGTGAGAATTCTTCAGAATTATATTTTATACAGTGAAAATTTAATTTACTTAGTTAAAATGCTTCGTGCAGAAAGGAAAAAAGTTTTCAAGACGGAAGAGGACAAGAAGAAGAATACAAGATGGAGAAATACTATTAAATGCGTAACTGCCATTTTGGGCTTTTACCGTTTACTTGGCTTGAACGCGTAACTGCCAGACTGGGCTTTTACCGTTTACTTGGCTTAACTGCATAATTGTATACTTACCTTTATGAATGCGTAACTGCCATACTGGGCTTTTACCATATATATTTATTTTACCTTAATGTACATTAGTACAAAAAGAGCGGACTTAATGCTAATAGCATTCCCTCCCAGACAACATTGTTTGCTGAGATTTAAAAATGCGTAACTGCTACACTGGGCTTTCACCATTTAATTATTTAATTTTGTCTGACACGAACTTACCATACTGGGTACTTTCTGTTATAAGGCATGTGTCTAATAAGGCATGAACCAAATATCTATTGCACTCGAAATAGTCACACTGGACTATTTCACCGCATAGATAGGTCAGACAATGCAACTGCAACAAGTGCAGCAACTCAAAGTGCCCCTGATGACGCGACAGTGTAAAAAGCAAGCTGCCCTCAAAGGTTACCATGTTGGAACCGTTGCCGAGCACCAATCGGGTGACTCCGCCATCCGCCTTCCAGCCAGGCGGCTGCTCTGCTGGAGCTGCAACAGCAGCCCTGACATCAGCTTAGTTCATCAGGTATGAATTTTGATATCATAGATATCCTTGGTGTTGCATTGACCCCAACGGAATAATAGAGTACCATCGGTACTGAGATAAATTTCTGGCTTACAAAATTTATATATTTATGTATGATTTTATTATACACATTGTTACAACTGTAACGCAAAACTGCCAGTATAACGTTCATAAGCATGCTAAAATTAGCAACTTCATGGAACCAGATAATAAGTTATACAGCAACTAGCTGATACCTGATATTTCACAGTTTTTATGTGAAATAGCTTCTATTAATATAGGTATGCCTAACATGGGCCTGATGATAGAAATTTCAATAAGAAATTGAATAATAGAATCCATACATTTTGTTATCCATAAATGCAGTAAGCGTTTATTACTGTGTACCTAAGTAAAAACTTTAAACATTTGCCTTAACTAGGATATCCTATGTTTCAGGCTTATTATTTATGTTTAATCACTAACTAATTAGTACGTTTATTTCTAAGCTATGCCCTTGTAAAATGTAAAAATTACCTGTCTATTAATTTTCAAATTGAATTTGTGTGTGTAAAACATAAATTGATTGATCTTAATGATAATGATTCTGATGTGCAGAAATTATTAGCCAAGTAGATATATTATAGTAATAATGAAGCTTAAGGAGCAGCTCTCCAATATAGAACACCTTTTTTATGACAGTAATTTAAGACAGTGTTTTGCACTTTATACATTATACAATGGGGCATTGCAACATTCATTTGTTGTGCACAACATACATTTTATTATAAACAGAAGGTATATGGTCAACTCAAGTGTAATTGGTGCTGTCCACTTAAAAGGCCACCAACAGTTGAGTCGAATATGAATGATGCATTGGCCACAGGCCTGAGGTTAACGATATTGATCAACGAAAAAACTGTAAGTAAACCGGGCGTAGTACTTAAATAAAACATAAATTTTAAAACTGATTTATATATTTATTTGCTGGTACATTTTGTTTTAAAACAATTTAAACTTGAAAACAACAAACGAAACATGCAGCCAGGTATACCATATGCTTAATTCCGACGGCAAACGAATATTGAGACGCGGCGACGAAGCCCCATCAACGATTTCTTTCGTCGATAGCAGCAGACCCGCAGGCGGCCGTTACGGTCCATCGAAACAGTTGCCGAGGATACATTTATCAACATTCACATTCGGTCATCGTACGCGGGGTAAGGATACTCGTAAGGATCTGGTGCAGCATTTATCTGTATTCAGCGAATACAGGCAGTGGTCGCCAACTATAGGCACATAGGCGTCCACATAGTTGTTTGGTCTAAATTCGACATGTGTGAAAATACTATTTTTACTGCGCTAGGAGGGCACCAAGATTATTATTATTTTCTTTTATACTCACTCGTACTCACTTGTGCTATCTCCAGAGATATATATTAAATTCTAACATTAATTTGACTAAAATTCGGGTGAAATACATAACAGCCACATAATACGTATGTATTTTAGTGACAGACAATAATTTGTCAACTACACATTAAGTTGAAGGTTCAGCATCTCTGTTCAAGAAAAAATGTTTTATCAGGTTGTCACATCAGGTTTAGTAAAAATCTAACAGAAGTCATATTATTATAAATTGTAAAAAAGTTATCCTATAATAAGAATAAAAAATGCTTATTGTTTATAACAAAACACATTCTAGAAATCCCAGAAGTCGTATTATTATAAACAGTATAAAAGTTAACCTATATTGAAAATAAGAAATGGTTATTGTTTGTAAGAAAACAAGAATACAACAAAGAAGTCTTTGCATTTTAGAAATCTCATCAACCTTTTATGGTTTTAATATTGGAAAAGTAATAGAAATATACGAATTAAAATTCTTAACTTTTGGGTATTGTAGTGCCCATATTTTTACAAAATTACTGCCGCCGGCTACGACATCTTAGACAGCATTATCTCCCTGTTATATTGAACATAAAATTTACTCTAACAATGTGTCTCAGAACATATTTTAAAGAATTGAGATACACAATAAATTTAAATACAATTTTTTTTATACAGCTACCTTCACAACTTTCCATTAAGGTCTTTTACAAGAAAAACATTCACAAAACTGCAAAACAAATTATGACTATTTTATGAATGGATTAAACCTGTAGATACCGGTGTAATAGTAAATTTTACTTTATAAAGACATAGTTGTGGAATATTTTTCTCTGGTACCTCTCAACAACGGGGTAGACTGGGGGACACTTGTGGCCAGGAATCAAAACATTGAAAAATAATTGCATATAAATTATCTAGCTAGAATATGTAGCTTATTATATTTTCATTGCCTTTTTTATTATTGTATTCGGTGTAAAGTATTCTAGTCGTTATTATTTGATTCACTTATTCAAAAAATTATTACCAGTTTTGGTATTTTCGGATTGAAATTGAGTAAATTCGAATGCAAGTCGAATTAGGTAGTAGAAATAAACATTGTAGAAATATTTTTCTTGATTCCTAGCATTTGGATCCCAAAGACGATTATTTTTTTAATTTTAGATTTTAGCATTCACAACGCTATTTTTGTTTAGTGCCTATTTTATTTACAAAGACAATTCTGTCACTATCAATTGGACAAGCTATTATTTTTATTCTTTTGTACCAGTTTCTTAGTGTTACAATTCTGCCATCATGATCATCACAATAATTTTAAGCCTTGATACCCATTGTTTACATGTAATATAGTGTCTATTAAAGTACTAACATCCTATAACTTCCAATTCCAGGGACGGAAATTTATCGCACAAATAGACTGGTTGGTACAACATTATCAAGGTGATATTATTTTACAGGTATATTACTATGTTATTTAAGCTTGTATGTCTGCTGATACTATCAGAAAGCTTGGATATAAAAATGGTTCGATTATTCACCAAATAACAATATAGACATAATAAACACAGAAGTGTGTAACACAATTATTAGTATTATTTAATATTGGATTCATTATTGATTGCACAATATGAGCTAATCTCAAGGTTTGGTATCGAATTTAACTACGCCTTGGCGTAGACTTACATTGCTCAAACACAATGGATATCTAAGATTTCTTATTACTATTTATTAAATATTTTCCAATTAGTTTTTTTTCCAACTTTTCTAACTTAAAAAAAAAAAAGTTTCACATTGAGGTACCTTGCCTATTGCACATAGAATGAAAAAAATATAATCAATTAATTATTTGTTTAGTTCAAGTATGAAACATGAATTCTTCTTACTTTGACACAAACCATTCTATAATTACCTTCTTTTTCGAGAATGCTACATATTATTATTATAATAAACATTTCATAATCACTTCTTTTTGTTTATAAATATAAAATAAAAATAGTAATACATATTAAAAAAAAAAAAAATTATTCGTAGAATAGATAATGGATTACTGAAATGTAAAATTCAATGATAGTGGAGTAGACTCAAGTCCATGGTAACTAGTTTTAGCACTCGACGTACGCCGATACCTAAATAGGTATGTTATGGCTATATAGCCATAACATTTATTTTTTATTATAGAAATTCCACGTAACACGGCGGAATGGTAGATGATTTCACTATCTTTGCAAGATATCATCGATTAATGATAATTAAACTGAATTTTCCTAACGAATCTTGCTTATTTTTTTTTGGTACCAACCATCTGTAGGTACCATCTTTGCTTCCAAAACATTAAGAATTATGTTAAATGTGACTGATTTTCTCTTTTAAATTTAAAAGACTAATTACACAAAGATGATATTACCATTTTCTTATATAATGCTTTAAACATCTACATGTGTTAATAGTACTAATATCGAAGGAAGAATCCTGAAGTATAATTAATGATTAAACGAACTTACCTGTAAGTGAAGTTCTATCATAATTATACGAAGGATTCTTCCGAAGATATTAGTATAGAGTCCCACCCTCCCTACTGCTTATTGTTAATTACAATAAGTGTTCACCCACTGAAGAAAATGAGGAAATATCATACGATTTGGACTTTAAACTAAATGAAGTGGTTGGCGCGTGGATGGCGGCGGGGAGAATTCGAGCCGGAAATGTCAAAATATCTGTCAATTCTAAATCAAATACCTTCTCTTTTTAGGTTTTTTAGGTTATTACTCTAAAATAACGTGCTAAGTGGTGATACATGCAAGCGATACTACATGTGTTAATAGTACTAATATCTTCGGAAGAATCCTTCGTATAATTATGATAGAACTTCACTTACAGGTAAGTTCGTTTAATCATTAATTCTTTATTGCACTGATAATAATTGTTACATAAGTCATTATGATAATTGTAAGCAAAGGTGGACTTATCTCTAAAGAGATCTCTTCCAGCCAACCTAAGAGGTGTCAGAGATTTATAGTAAGCGGGTACATAAAGTGCAAGACATAAAGTAATAATAACTAAATAATAAGATAATAATACAAAACCTATACTTGTTCATAATATATAAAATACATACCTATGCATATATATGTTACGGCTAATACCCGAAGTGCGGCTAAACCTAGTTTTAGCCGGCTAAAGCTAGGTGTAGCCGATAGCTGTTGGCTAAAACTAGGTGTAGCCGATTTACTCCTAAAAAAGTTATTTCTGTTGTTTGTTAAAAAAAATAACCTCGAAATTTAAGGCTCACGCTACGCTGCGTTTCGCGCTCGCCTTAAATTTCTAACCTATATTCGGGACCTACAGGGGTAAAGCAAATCGTTTCACCTAGTTTTAGCCAACAGCTATCGGCTACACCTAGCTTTAGCCGGCTAAAACTAGGTTTAGCCACATTTCGGGTATTAGCCGTGACATCTATAAATAAAATATAATATACCTACATACACTAAATACATACTCAATACATACATATAAATAAATATGTAAGTGATTATGAGATAATGTTATTTATGACTCAGGGTGCGATAATTAATGATTAAACGAACTTACCTGTAAGTGAAGTTCTATCATAATTATACGAAGGATTCGTCCGAAGATATTAGTATATTAACACATGTAGTATCGCTTGCATGTATCACCACTTAGCACGTTATTTTGAAGTAATAACCTAAAAAAAAAACCTAAAAAGAGAAGGTTTTTGACTTAAAATTGACAGATATTTTGACATTTCCGGCCCAAGCTCGCCCCGTCACTACTACACGTCAACCACTTCATTAAGTTTAAAGTCCAAATCCTATGATATTTCCTCATTTTCTTCAGTGGGCAAATAGTTATTGTAATTTACAATAATGAGTAGGGAGGGTGGGATTCTATACTAATATCTTCGGACGAATCCTTCGTATAATTATGATAGAACTTCACTTACAGGTAAGTTCGTTTAATCATTAATTATACTTCAGATTCGTCCTTTGATATTAGTATATTAACACATGTAGATGTTGAAAGCATTATAATAAGAAAATGGAAATATCATCGCTCGTGTAATTAGTCTTTTAAATTAAAAAAAAAACCAGTCACATTTAACATACTTTTTAATGTTTTGGTAGCAAAGATGGTACCTACAGATGGTTGGTACCAAAAAAAAACAATAAGCAAGATTGTTTTGAAAAATTCAGTTTAATTGTCATTAATCGATGCAATCGATGATATCTTGCAAAGATAGTGAAATCATCTACCATCTGTTACGTGGAACGTCTATAATAATAAAAAAATGTGTTGGCAATATAGGTATCGGTGTACGTCGAGTGCTAAAACTGGTTACCATGGACTTGAGTCTACTCCACTGTCATTGAATTTTCCATTTCAGCAATCCATTATCTATATTACATATAAGTTTTTTTTTGTATTCTTATATTTATTTATATTTATAAATAAAAAGAAGTGATTATAAATTGTTTATTATAATAATAATATGTAGCATTCTCGAAAAAGAAAGCAATTATAAAATGGTTTACTTGTGTCAAATTAAGAAGAATTAATGTTTCAAACTTGAACTAAACAAATAATTAATTGATTATATTATTTGCATTCTATTTGCAATAGGCAAGGTACCTAATAAATGTGAAACTTCCTTTTTCTTTTTGAAAACAAAAAGTTGAGAAAGAACTTGGAAAATATTTAATAAATAGTAATAAATCTAAGATATCTATTGTATTTGAGCAATGTAAGTCTACGCAAAGGCGTAGTTAAATTCTTTACTGAACCTTGAGATTAGCTCATATTGTGCAATCAATAATAAATCCAACATTAAATAATACTGATAATTGTGTTACACACTTCTGTAAGAAAATTTGTGTTTATTCTGTCTATATTATTATTTGGTGAATAATGGAACCATTTTAATAACCAAACTCTGTACTTTCTGATACTATTAGCAGACAGAGAAACTTCAATAACATAGCAATACTACTATGTTATTGAAGCTCCTCTAACTGGTAATATTATTTTACAGGTATACCTGTAAAATAATATCACCTTGATAATGTTGTACAAACCAGTCTATTTGTGCATAAATTTCCGTCCCTGGAATTAGAAGTTACAGGATGTTAGTATTTTAAATTAGACACTATATTACATGTGAACTATGAGTACCAAGGCTTAAAGTTGTGACGTCATGATGGTGCCATCATTCAATGCATCATCAGTTGTAACAACTCTAGACTAAGAAACTGGTGGAGAAGAATAAAAACAATAGCTTGTCCGATTGATAGTGACAGAATTGTCTTTGTAAAATACTAAACAAAAATAGCGTTGTGAATGCTAAAATCTAAAATTCAAAATAATCATCTTTGGGATCCAAATGCTAGGAATAAAGAAAAAATATTTCTACTATTTTTTATTTCTACTACCTCATTCGACTTGCATTCGATTTTACTCAATTTCGATTCGAAAATACCAAAACTAGTGATAATTTTTGAATTAGAGAATCGAATAATTTCTATTTAGTATCAGAATAATAACGTCTAGAATTACACTGAATACAATAAGAAAAAAGGCAATGAAAATACAATAAGCTACATGTTCTAGCTAGATAATTTATATGCAATTATTTATCATTTTTTTTGATTCCTGGCCACAAGTGTCCCCCAGTCTACCCCGTTGTTGAGAGGTGCCAGAGAAAATAGTCCACAACTATGTCATCTCTAATTTGGTGTAAGTATCGATGACATTAAACTATATCAAGTAAAATATAATACTATACCACTATCTACAGGTTTAATCAATTCATAAAATGGTCATAATTTAAGCTATTTTGCAGTTTTGTGAACGCTGTTCTTGTGGAAGACCTTAATGGAAAGTTGTGAAGGTAGTTGCATAAAAAAATGAATTTAAATGTATTGTGTATTTCAATTCTTTAAAAAATGTTCTGAGACACATTGTTAGAGTAAATATGATGTCCAATATAACAGGGAAATAATGCTGTCTAAGACGTCATAGATAATGCTGCCTAACACGTCATCAATTTGTAAAAATATGGGCACTACAATACCCAAAAGATAAGGATATTTCTAACACTTTTCATATCAATATTAGAACCATAAAGTTGATGAGATTTCTAAAATGTGTTTTCTTACAAACAATTACCATTTTTAATATAGGTTAACGTTTGTACTGTTTATAATAACTAATACGACTTCTGGCATTAATAGAAAGTGTTTTGTTACAAACAATAAGCATTTTTTATTTTTATTATAGGATAACTTACACAGTTTATAATAATATGACTTCTGTTAGATTTTAACTTAACCTGATATGAGTATGACAACCTGATAAAACATTTTTTCTCGAACAGAGATGTTGAACCTTCAACTAAATGTGTAGTTGACAAATTATTGTCTGGCACTAAAATACATACGTATTATGTGGTTGTTATGCATTCCGCCCGAATTTTAGTCATATTAATGTTAGAATTTAATATATATCTGATGATTGTACAAGTGAGTACGAATGAGTATAAAAGAAAATAATAATTAATCTAAGTGTCCTTAGTAGCGCAGCGAAAATATTATTTCCACACATGCCGAATTTAGACGATTACCGGCTCAAACTAGACGTGTGCGCCGATCGGCGTGGCGCACGCCGCCGGTCATTTTAGCCACGCCGCCGCCGCCGAAGTTTTCGTCGGCGTCATCGGCGTCAAAATTCAAGTGTAATATGTGTAAAAAACAAGTACAAAAAGCTGAAATAACTTGCATCTAGGTACATAATTATCTCATATTTTTTTATTCTTTTCCTCTCTTTTTTTGATTAGTTTGATTGTTGCCATTGAGGTTTTTTTTATAGTGATTTTATAATTTAATCTTTATCATATCATCCGCACAACACTCACTGCTGGGTATAGGCCTCCCCCAAGGATCTCTACAACGATTTGTCCTGCGCTGCGCGCATCCAGCGGCTTCCCGCGACCTTCACCAGATCGTCGGTTCACCTTGTGGGGGACCTACCCAAGGAGTGTCGTCCAGTGTGCGGTCGTCATTCCTACCTTTTCGCCCCAACCGCCAGTGTTTCTTCTCGCTAATATATCCCGCCCACTGCCACTTCAGCTGAACAATCCTCCGAGCGATGTCAGTTACTTTAGTACTCCTACGCATCTCCTCATTTCTGGTTCGATCACGCAGGGAATGGCGACCATTCCTCCCTCCATTGCATACTGGGTGACCTTGCCTTCTTATGAGACCCGTAGTTAGCGACCACGTTTTATCGCGGTAACTCAACCCTGACAACACACACTGGTCATAGACTTTTGTCTTGAGACACTGAGGTAAGTTGGACGCGAAGATTTGTCGAAGCTTCCCGAATGCTGCCTATCCGTGCTGGATTCCATGAGAGATCTCTTTTTCGAAGTCGCACTTACCTAACTGCACTGTCTGTCCTAGGTATACGTAATGGTCAACAACTTCGAGTGTAGTGTTCCCAACATGAGCTGGAGTGGGTACAACATGAGCAGTCGATATGATTTTCATCTTATCCATCTTCATTCTAAGACCCACTTTTTGGGAGGCACTACGGATATCTTCGAGCATTGTGTTCAAGCCTTCCATGGTCTCAGCCATAAGAACTATATCATCGGCAAAACGAAGGTGTGTTAGGTACTGGCCATTAATGATACCGAGTCCTTTCCAGTCCAAGAGCTTAAAGATGCCCTCCATCGCAGCTGTGAACAGTTTCGGAGAAATAACGTGAGACATCACACCTCGCTGTAGTTGGATGGAATCTGTGCGCTGATTCTGTACCTACTTGGGCCGACACGACATGGTGGCATTTTCTTAAAGTGCCTAAACACCTCGATAAACCTAGTCTACTTGGTGCATCTCTGGAGACTGCAGCACTGCCCAGGTCTCAATCGAATCAAAGACTTCAACATAGACCACGAACGCCAAGCAAAGTGGCAGATTATACTCCCCGGTCTTCTGTATAACCTGCCGCAGCGTATGGATGTGGTCTATGGTGCAAAAGCCTTTTCAGTATGCGGCTTGTTCTGGAGGTTGGAAGTCGTCGAACTTGCGAGCGCGACGATTCGTAAGATTCGTATTCTTCAAGAGGGTCTTGTTACCCTTTTTAAAGAACAGAATCACCTCACTTTCACTTCACTTATGTTCCATGTCTTCGGCATTCTGCCCTCGACGATGACGAAATTGAAAAGCTTCTGGAAGTCTTCTATTCTACTTATTTTGACCATCCTCGCCGATTACGCCGAAGACGCCGCCGCCGCCGACAATTTAGACGCCAGACGCCGCCGCCGGTCAAATGACCATCGGCGCACATGTCTAGCTCAAACAACTATGTGGACGCCTATGTGACTGTAGTTGGCGACCACTGCCTGTATTCTCTGAATACAGATAAATGCCGCACCAGATCCTTACGAGTGTCCTTACCCCGTGTACGATGATCGAATGTGAATGTTGACGAATGCATCATCAGCAACAGTTTCAATGGACCGTAACGGCCGCCTGCGGGTCTGCTGCGATCGACGAAACAAATCTTTGATGGGGCTTCCTCGCCACGTCTCGCTGTTCGTTTGCCGTCGGAGATGAAGCATATGGTATACCTGGCTGCATATGTTTCGTTTGTTGTTTTCAATTTTAAATTGTTTTAATAACTTTTTTCGTCGCGCGCGCGCATCCCTCCGTGCAGTGCGTGTCACCGATTGCGAGGTTTCGCTATCCGCAAAAATGTCGTGTACTGTGAAGTGCAATAGTTGTAACATTGTTATTGACGAACTTTTGTGTTACGTACAAAACAAAATTTCAATATGTGACGAAGGAAGTCTGGTGAAAATATGTACGTCGACCTATACGACCGAACAAATACAGAAGTCTCATACGTTATTATTTGAATCAGTGTCTTCCAACGAGTTAAGAAAAATCGACAGGAAAGGGAAAAATAAGGAAGATCGTGTATTATACGACATACTTAATTTTTTTAAAGTCACGGAACCTGATAAACTTCCAGTGTTCGTAGCTCGTGAACTTGAGAAGCTGCCACCCATAACCTTTGACCATCTAGATGTGTCCAAGCTATTAAAGGATTTATTGCTGGTACAGGAGGACATAAAAACTATAAAATCATCATATGCCACTATTGAACAACTGGAAGATATAAAGAAAGAGTGTTTTAACATGAATACCAGATCACCCCCGTTTTCGGCAGTAAAAGTTAATATGAAGAGAGGCGCGGCGTATCTGGACAGTGGCCCTATAGGACTGTCACTTTTTGATGAAAACAGTGTAATTGAATCTCCATACAAGTCGAACTGTGAAACTTCAACTTTGAATAATATTGATAACACTTCGGAAAATCAACAATTGGATAATAATTACAATGAGGGTAGCAGCGAACCAATTGCGGAAACAACGGTCTGTCGGACGGCCGACACGGCCCCTACAAATGTGTGCGACACCGATAACGCGAGAAATAATGAGTCATTGAATGTACCAGCTGGGCGGTCGACCGATCATATGATTGACTCCGGCCGCTTAAATAGCAAAACCGGTAACGACTCGTACGCAGCAGCCGTAAAGTCTGATAACGAGTGGAAAACTGTTCAAAATAAGGGGAAAAAATCGAAAAATCGTATTGAAGGGAAAAAAGGGACACTAGTGGTCGAAGTTGAAGAAATGTTCAGAGCGGCGGAAAGAAAAATACCCCTTTTTATTACGAACGTCCATAAAAACACATCCGAATCGGACATCGTACGATACATTTCTAAAATGACTCGGGAAACAGTGAAGCTAGAAAAAATATCTATTAGGCGTGATTGTGATTACAACGCATACAAGTTCTTCGTAGGACAGAACAAGCTTTCACTTTTCTTGGACGAGAAAATATGGCCGCAAGGAATAATTTTTCGTCGTTTTGTTCATTTCAAAGTAAGGCGGGAAAATATTGTAAACAAAGCCGGCTCCACTATGACATTCAATGGCAAATGAAAATATATTTAAATTTGTTACATTTAATTGTAAAAACGTTAAACGTTCTATAGACAATATACGTGGCCTGTGCAGATCGTGTGATATCATAGCGTTACAGGAGACGTGGCTATATACGGAGGAGATTCCGTTTCTTAACTCAATAAGCACGGAGTTCAGCGTTACTGGAGTGTCGGCGATGGACGCGCGAACCGGCGTACGGCGGGGGAGGCCGTTCGGAGGTATAGCGCTTCTCTGGCGGCATAGTGTCTTCAGCAATGTGACCGTTATCGAATGTAACAACCCACGTATTTGTGCGATAAAAGTAGTGCTAAATGAGAAATCGTTTTTAGTGATGTGCGTGTACATGCCAACTGATGAAGCAGTGAACCTAGTGGATTGTACGGATTTATTCGGCTCGGTGAGTGCTATTGTTGATAGTTGCAACATTGACTGTGTTTACATGTTGGGAGACTACAATGCTCATCCTTATAAGCCATTTTATTACGAGTTAATGAACTTTTGTACAGATCAGGAGTGGTCGTGCATTGACATTGAGATATTAGGTATAACATCTAACACATACACTTTTGTAAGTGATGTGCATGGAACGACATCATGGCTCGACCACTGCTTGGTGACTAAAGCGGCAGTAAACACTGTACGGAACGTAAACGTTGTCTATGATGTATTTTGGTCAGACCACCTTCCACTAGTTTTAGAATGTAATCTGAATGTTATTTTGCCCTTATCAATACCTAAAAACATTTGTCAAAGTGGTGTCATTTGGGGGGAAAGGTCACCTGAACAAATTGACAATTATCGCAAGGAATGCCATAAGAGACTAAAACTAATTGACTTCCCGAGCGAATTTAATAACTGTAGCGATAAAATGTGTAATGATAGCAACCACAAAAGTATTATTGATAAGTTTTATCAAGACGTTGTGGCTGCCCTCTCGGCATCCTCTAAGGTTGGACGTAGGACTGCTAAACCAAAGGGAAAGATTGTAGTTGGTTGGAACAAACATGTGGCTGAGGCACACAGGGAGGCTAGGCAGAAGTTTTATTGCTGGACATGGTACGGTAAACCTACTACTGGTAATATTTATGAAGAAATGTGTGAATATCGAAAAATTTTCAAATCGCGTTTGAGATGGTGCCAGAATCATGAAGATCAAATTAAAATGGATATCTTGGCTTCTCACCATTCTAAAAACGATTTCCGTTCTTTTTGGAAACACACAAATAATTTGCAAAGCAAGCCAAGCCTTCCTGTGAGCGTTGGTGGTGTGAGCGACCCTGAGAAAATAGCCAATCTATTTGTAGATCACTTTGGTATTAAGTCACCTCTTGGGCCCTCACACTCGATGCTGGAAGTTGAGCCCGGAGTGGAAAGGGAAGTAATCTTCACAGTCAGAGACATAGACCGTGTTATTAAATCAATGTCTAGAGGTAAATCTCCTGGCCGGCCACGACGGGCTCAGCGTCGAGCATCTTAAGTTCGCGGGTACACATCTCCCTCGTGTACTATACATGTTGTTTAACTTTTGTTTGAGTCATAGTTATATGCCGGGAGATATGATGCGTACAGTAGTTGTACCCATAGCAAAAAACAAAACGGGTGACTTGTCAGATAGGAACAATTATAGGCCCATATCGTTGGCAACTGTGATCTCGAAGGTATTCGATGGCGTGCTTAATACACAGCTGAATAGATATATAACACCACACGATAACCAATTTGGTTTCAGACCAGGTTTGTCCACAGAGAGCGCTATACTGTGTGTTAAGCACGCTATTACATACTATACGAAGCGTAAAACGCCTGTATTTGCGTGTTTCTTAGACCTCTCGAAGGCTTTTGACCTGGTTTCCTACGACTTGTTATGGAGAAAACTTGAGAAAGTCGGATTACCAACACAACTCATAAATATTTTTAAATATTGGTATGGAAACCAGGTCAACAGTGTAAGATGGGATGGTATTCTCTCAAGGCCATATGGATTGGAGTGTGGGGTGAGACAGGGGGGTTTGAGCTCGCCCACCCTCTTTAATCTATATATAAATGAGCTGATAGACGAGCTCAGCGGTACCAGGGTCGGTTGTTATATAGACGGAGTCAGTTTAAACAATATCAGCTACGCGGACGATATGGTGCTGCTGAGTGCGTCTGTCTGTGGCTTGAGAAAACTAACTTCTATCTGTGAAGCATACGCCGAGTCGCATGGTCTGGCTTACAATGTAAATAAGAGCCAGATTATGGTCTTTGAGGCTGGGAGTCGACGGATCGACAGAATGCCACCGGTACGGCTTAATAAGTGCGAACTCAAAAGAACGTACTCTTTTAAATATCTTGGTCATTTGTTGACGTCCGACCTCAAGGACAACGATGATATAGAAAGGGAGCGGAGGGCGTTATCAGTGAGAGCGAACATGTTGGTCCGCAGGTTTGCACGCTGTTCACGTAAAGTTAAGATAACATTGTTTCGAGCTTTTTGTACATCCTTTTACACATGCAGCCTGTGGTCTAACTACACACAAAGCGCTTATCACGCCCTCCGAGTCCAATATAATAATGCGTTCAGGATGCTTTTGGGGTTGCGTCGCTCCTGCAGTGCATCTGGGATGTTCGCAGAGGCCAGCGTCGATTGTTTCTACGCTACTATGCGCAAAAGATGTGCTTCCCTGGTGCGCAGGGTGCGGGGGAGCCCCAACAGCATCCTGAACATGATTGCGAGCAGACTTGACTGCTCGTATATCAATCGTTGCTGTGCCATATCAAGTGGCATGGCAAAAACATAGTCAATAATCCAAATCATAAATACTAACATAGTTTATAAGAAACATTGTTACTAACAAATGAGTTATTTTAATTACTTGAATAAATAAATTATTATTATTATTATTATTATTTAAACAAAATGTACCAGCAAATAAATATATAAATCAGTTTTAAAATGTATTTTTTATTTAAGTACTGTGCCCGGTTTACTTACCGTTTTTTCGTTGATCAATATCGTTTGCCTCAGGCCTGTGGCCAATGCATCATTCATATTCGACTCAACTGTTGGTGGCGTTTTATGTGAACAGCATCAATTACACTAAAGTTGACCGTATACTGTCTATAATAGAATGTGTGTTGTGCACAACAAATGAATGTTGCAATGCCCCATTGTATTATGTAAAAAGTGCAAAACATTGTCTTAAATTACTGTCATTAAAAAGGTGTTCTATATTGGAAAGCTGCTCCTTAAGCTTCATTATTACTATAATACCTATATATATACTTGGCTAATAATTTCTGCACATCAGAATTATTATCATTAAGATCAATCAATTTATGTTTTATACACACAAATTCAATTTGAAAATTAATAGACAGATAATTTGTACATTGTTCAAGGGCATAGCTTAGAAATAAACATTCTAATTAGTTAGTGATTAAACATAAATAATAAGCCTGAAACATAGGATCTCCTAGTTAAGGCAATTGTTTACAGTTTTTACTTATTAAAACTGTGTACCAATAAACACTAACTGCATTTATGAAAATGTAAGGATCATATTATTCAATTTCTTATTGAAATTTCTATCAGCAGGCCCATGTTAGGCTTACCTATATTAATAGAAGCTATTTCACATGAAAATTGTGAAATATCAGGTATCAGCTAGTTGCTGTATAACTTATTATCTAAACAGATAATAAGTTATACATAAATACATGGAACCCCATGAAGTTGATAAATTTTAGCATTTATTTATAGCTCTGCTTATGCACGTTATACTGGCAGTTTTTCGTTACAGTTGTAACAATGTGTATAATAAAATCATACATAATTAAATTATATCAATCAATTTTGCAATTTCAGTACCGATGGTACTCTATTATTTCGTTGGATCATCTCAACACCAAGGATATCTATGATATCAAAATTCATACCTGATGAACTAAGCAGAGCAGCCGCCTGCCTGGAAGGCGGATGGCGGCGAATTCGGCGGACGGCGGAGTCACCTGACTGGTGCTCGGCAACGGTTCCAACGTGGTAATCTTTGAGGGCAGCCTGATTTTTACACTGTCACGTCATCAGGGGCACTTTCGAGTTGCTGCACTTGTTGCAGTTGCGTTGTCTGACCTATCTATGCGGTGAAATAGTCCAGTATGACTATTTCGAGTGCAATAGATATTTGGTTCATGCCTTATTAGACACATGCATTATGACAGAAAGTACCCAGTATGGTAAGTTCGTGTCAGACAAATAATTAAATGGTAAAAGCCCAGTGTGGCAGTTACGCATTTTTAAATCTCAGCAAACAATGTTGTCTGGGAAAGAATGCTATTAGCATTAAGTCCGCTCTTTTTGCACCCATGTACATTAAAATCAAATAAATATATATGGTAAAAGCCCAGTATGGCAGTTACGCATTCATAAAGGTAAGCAAACAATTATGCAGTTAAGCCAAGTAAACGGTAAAAGCCCAGTCTGGCAGTTACGCGTTCAAGCCAAGTAAACGGTAAAAGCCCAAAATGGCAGTTACGCATTTAATAGTGTTTCTCCATCTGGTATTCTTCTTCTTGTCCTTTTCCGTCTTGAAAACTTTTTTCTTTCTGCACGAAGCATTTTAACTAAGTATAATTAAATTTTCACTGTATAAAATATAATTCTGAAAAATTCTCACTTTGAGTTTGTATGCGTGCGTCCGTGGCGAAGCACGAAAAACGAATGAAGTGGTTGACGTGTAGTAGTGACGGGGCGAGCTTGGGCCGGAAATGTCAAAATATCTGTCAATTTTAAGTCAAAAACCTTCTCTTTTTAGGTTTTTTTTTTAGGTTATTACTTCAAAATAACGTGCTAAGTGGTGATACATGCAAGCGATACTACATGTGTTAATATACTAATATCAAAGGACGAATCTGAAGTATAATTGTGCTAGAAAGTGCGATTTAACTTTTGATTTAAAGGTCTTGACGTTGGGGCATTGGTCAAAGGTCTTGACGTTTTTGATTTAAAGGTCTTGACGTTGTTTTATGATTTTCACCCTACTAAAACAATCAATTGAAGTTTTAATAATTGATTGAGTCGTCAATATGCCTTCGGCATTTTACAAAACGGCGAGCGTTTGTAAACGGACGACGCCGTTTGTAAAACGCGGAATCATACAATTTGCCTGCGACATATACATGCACTGAGCTTGAGCACACTGACCTGCATATATTTACAAAAAAAAAAAATTCATATCAGAGACTGAGCAAGTAAAGCCTTGTATTCATTAGGCAACATTTATCCATCACTGTTTATGACGAGTTTATATACAAGTTTACCGTAAACACTGTTTCTGAAACTTGGCAGTCCACACTTGACAGTTGTTGCTAAGATTTCACCCGAGGAGGTAGTTATCTATAAACTGTATTTGAGGCATCCCAAAGTATATTGTGCTGTTGATAAAACTCTATGAGCATCGAAATCTAGCTATTGGACATTGGACCACACTACTTCCATGTTTAAAACTCGCGCAACACACGTCCACACCTGATGACTTTTGTTTATAAACTAGATGTTTCATCACCTTTGTTTATAAACTGTTTACAGAGATGATAAAACTTAGGCCTGGTTTACATTAGGCAAGTAGACGACCGAGTCGAGTAGCGAGTAGAAATACATTGCTTGGCATGTTCGTCGATTTTAAAAGAACGTCAAACACACCACGTAATGAACTTCTACTCTCCTAAAGCACTCTACTAAAGACTAAGATAATGTAAACCAGCCCTTAGTGAAACACTGTTTATAAACAGTGTTTATAAACAAATGTTGCCTAATGAATACATAGCTTAAAGTAATCACTACGTTTCATCGGTTATTATTACTTATGGTGTTATGTTGGTACCCCTGTATTCAATTTTGAACCCTTCCATCGCATAATGCAGATATTAGACGGTTCATTTTTCGTTCATTTTCGATGCTTTATCGCAGTGAAGCATTAGCGTATAGTTGGCAGCCTCACCATGGAATTAGAAGGTTTTGACTAGGTCAAAAAATTGTTAGTAAATAGTTATAAATAGTGAACTATAGCATATAAATAGTGATACTATGGTTCAAAAGATATTTGAGTATCTTGGTGAGGCTGCTATCTTGACGTCAAGCTAGCAGACACCTTAAGAAATACAGTTCGTATCAATGTGTTTATATGCCAAAAAATTGTTAGGAAATAGTGAATCGTATACGCAAAATTTCAATAATATTGCTTCAGTACAAGCCGAGATATTACGATCTCAAAGTGGGCTGCTAACTTGACGTTTCTGGCAATGGCGATTCCAGAGAAACGGGTACAAGTTATAAACAAATAAATATATCAAAAAATTGTTAGTGAAATTGTGATTCTTACGATATAAATAAAAAAAGAACTCTTCATTGCTATTTTCTAAAAATCGAATGTTAACTTCTACATAGTACTCTGAATATAGGCTGTCGATCAATATTAAACTTTGCTCCACAGTAATAAGGTTTAAACTTGATTGCAATCATAAGGTGAGTACTATCAAGCAATAAAGTGAAATAGTGAGATAGTCGCACTATAATTACGTATAAGGCGACGGCTACACACACAGTATTTACTGTGGTCCAACTGTGTGGTAAATACTGATAATTCCAATTCCAACGATGGAATGAAAACGCACGCCTACAGGCTCAGTATTTACCACATGGTAATGTTGCCAGATCGTGCCTATTATTACAATTTTAGTCATAAATCTAAACTAATAATAAATAAATAAATCTAAAAGATAGCAACCAAATTTTATGTTTGGGGGCCGATTTCGATGAAACTCGGTTTTGGGTACTATTTCGACAACAAAACAGCAACGCAAAGTTAAAAATATAAAAAATCTAAGATGGCGGCCAACTTTTTTGTTTGTGGGCCGATTTAGATGAAACTCGGTTTTAGGTACTATTTTGACAACAAAACAGCAACGCAATGTTAAAAATATAAAAAATCCAAGATGGCGACCAACTTTTTTGTTTGTGGGCCGATTTAGATGAAACTCTGTTTTGGGTACTATTTCGACAACAAAACAGCAAAGTAATGTTAAAAATATAAAAAATCCAAGATGGCGGCCAACTTTTTTGTTTGTGGGCCAATTTAAATGAAACTCGGTTTTGGGTACTATTTTGACAACAAAACAGCAACGCAATGTTAAAAATAAAAAAATCCCAAGATGCTGCCAACTTTTTTGTTTGTGGGCCGATTCAGATAAAACTCGGTTTTGGGTACTATTTCGACAACAAAACAGCAACGCAATGTTAAAAATATAAAAAATCCAAGATAGCGGCCATCTTTTTTGTTTATGGGCCGATTTAGATAAAACTCGGTTTTGGGTATTATTTTGACAATAAAACAGCAACACAATGTTTAAAATATAAAAAACCCAAGATGGCGGCCAACTTTTTTGTTTGTGGGCCGATTTAGATGAAACTTGGTTTTCGGTACTATTTTGACAACAAAACAGCAACGCAATGTTAGAAATAGTACGGAGTTTCATCTAAATCCGCCAGATGGCGCTTTGTAGTATACATAGTCTCTACGTTAAATATTGCCGAATAATTTTAAATCACAATTCTAACATTTGGAATCAAGTTAAATCAATAATTTGTCTAGTGATTCACCAGTGATATCGTTTGTAGAACTATACCTATAATTTAAAAGTGTGTATTTGTGCTCAAAAAATATTCAGTGCCTTTTTTAATCAGTGGATTATTAAAAACTGCTGAATATAGTCTGAGCATTATCCTCAGAAAAGTGATAAAACTGCGCTTTAATTTGCGTAATAAATCTCATCTCCAGTGTTAAAACTAAATATTATCATCAGTGATATTATCAGTGTTGAGGTAGTACAATAATTATTATTTTCGTCTTGACCTCATACTCAAACCAACTCATACATCAAGTTTCAAACCCTACTTAACTGATCAATACTTTGAACGCTTTAAGTCGCTTTGGCGCATACGTTAGCACACTGAGTGCTGCATACTGAATTCAGCTGTGAGTGGCCCGAAGATCGATCCTCGCTTATAAAGACTTTTTCTCCCAAATTTTTTTTAGAGACATTTTATTTATTTTTAAAGACATTTTTTTTTAATTTGTATTGAAGATATTTTTGGACATTACTTTTCAATTAATTTTGATTTACTAAAACATCTTCATTCACCAAAGCCGTAGTAAGGTATAAGATTATTGAGAGTAATTGTATAAGAATAAAAAAATGTCGACTAAAGGATCATCTGAGTGCGCGGGATGTCCTAATATCATGGATGGAGCAATATTCATGCAATGTAAACGTTGCAAAGACAATTATCATTTGCAGTGCACTGCATATTTACGCGCAGATTAGAATGCGATGACAGCTGATACTAAAAACACCTGAATTTGTGATTTCTGCCACATTCGCGAGCCCAAAAAGGGTAATAACACGATTACACCAACGAGAGCTAAATTACCCACTGCCTCCAATGATAGCTTCGTTACCCAGCGCTTGAAGTCAAGTTTTCCTGCGCCAACGAGTTGTTCCTGCCCTTCGGCCAATGATTTAAGGGACATTATTAGAGAGGAGATTTACAATGCTTTTGAGGATGTTATTAATCCAAAAATTGTTGCCTTGCAAAATATGATAGTTGGCTTTGAATCATCTCTCTCGGCATTCAGCCAGGATCTGGATAGCATAAAAACGCAACACGCCGCCCAGTTGGCCACTTTGAATGATGTCCGCAAGGAAAATGAGTCGCTACGTTCAGCTAATCAAAACCTTTCTTCTAGACTGGCACAGCTTGAGTTACAGACACGTTCAACAAATATTGAAATACAATGCGTCCCAGAAAACAAGCAGAAAAATTTGGTTAATACAGTTCTGCAGCTTTCTAAGGTTATAAAGTGTCCTATCAATCAACGAAGGCAACATTCATTTTAGCGCTAGACTTGCTAAAATGGACAGTAAAAGTCCCCGCCCACGCTCAAACTTTACTTAAGACATTAATGCCTATTATGAGTAACTGTTGATTTTAAATAGTTTTTGCCTAAAAAAAGGTACCTAACTAAGATTTAAAAAATTAATACTCGTTAATCTTTAAGTCACTAAATAATTGTACCGGAGACAAAGCTAGAGGTACTTTTAAAGTCTGAATAATTGTGGAATACTCTGAAAAAACCTTCATTGATTGTAATTCAACAGATTTTGTAATTTACTTGTTCCACTTTATATAAAAAGGCAAAATTAATAACAGTGTTTCATTGTTGGACACGGGGTGTTTCTTCCACCTAGGTGTACACAATGAAACAATTCCCATTTTCTTTTAAAAGTCTTGTTATTGGTTATGTATCTATTTATTAATGAAACTATAAATGCCATACTATACCTAATTGAGTAGACTCCGTTCCTGTAAAAAATAGAATTCATGTCTACAAAAATGAGAGAAATATGAGACTCAGAACTTTTGGTGTTTCATTGTACCACACTACACCCTACCCAAAACCGAGTTTCATCTAAATCCATCTTGGATTTTTCCTATTTTTAACATTGCGTTGCTGTTTTGTTGTCGAAATAGTACCCATAACCGAGTTTTATCTAAATCGGCCCATAAACAAAAAGTTGGCCGCCATCTTGGATTTTTTATATTTTTAACATTACTTTGCTGTTTTGTTGTCGAAATAGTACCCAAAACAGAGTTTCATCTAAATCGGCCCACAAACAAAAAAGTTGGTCGCCATCTTGGATTTTTTATATTTTTAACATTGCGTTGCTGTTTTGTTGTCAAAATAGTACCTAAAACCGAGTTTCATCTAAATCGGCCCACAAACAAAAAAGTTGGCCGCCATCTTAGATTTTTTATATTTTTAACTTTGCGTTGCTGTTTTGTTGTCGAAATAGTACCCAAAACCGAGTTTCATCGAAATCGGCCCCAAACATAAAATTTGGCTGCTATCTTTTAGATTTATTTATTTATTATTAGTTTAGATTTATTACTAAAATTGTAATAATAGGCACGATCTGGCAACATTACCATGTGGTAAATACTGAGCCTGTAGGCGTGCGTTTTCATTCCATCGTTGGAATTGGAATTATCAGTATTTACCACACAGTTGGACCACAGTAAATACTGTGTGTGTAGCCGTCGCCTTATACGTAATTATAGTGCGACTATCTCACTATTTCACTTTATTGCTTGATAGTACTCACCTTATGATTGCAATCAAGTTTAAACCTTATTACTGTGGAGCAAAGTTTAACATTGATCGACAGCCTATATTCAGAGTACTATGTAGAAGTTAACATTCGATTTTTAGAAAATAGCAATGAAGAGTTCTTTTTTTATTTATATCGTAAGAATCACAATTTCACTAACAATTTTTTGATATATTTATTTGTTTATAACTTGTACCCGTTTCTCTGGAATCGCCATTGCCAGAAACGTCAAGTTAGCAGCCCACTTTGAGATCGTAATATCTCGGCTTGTACTGAAGCAATATTATTGAAATTTTGCGTATACGATTCACTATTTCCTAACAATTTTTTGGCATATAAATCACATTGATACGAACTGTATTTCTTAAGGTGTCTGCTAGCTTGACGTCAAGATAGCAGCCTCACCAAGATACTCAAATATCTTTTGAACCATAGTATCACTATTTATATGCTATAGTTCACTATTTATAACTATTTACTAACAATTTTTTGACCTAGTCAAAACCTTCTAATTCCATGGTGAGGCTGCCAACTATACGCTAATAGTGAAGCATCGAAAATGAAGTGTCTAATTAGTAGATTCATCTTTCATCACATCAGTGATGAGCCTTTTTAACCGACTTCAAAAAACAAAAAAAAGGAGGTTCTCAGTTTGACCTGTATGTATGTATGTATGTATGTTTGTCCGCGATTATCTCAGGTTTGGCTGAACCGATTTTGATGCAGTTTTCAGAAAAGTATTTGTTACACTAAGGAAAAGGTTTTAGTATTTTAACCGACTTCAAAAAAAAGAAGGTTCTTAGTTTCACTTGTATTATGTAGGTATGTTTGTCCGCGATTATCTCGCGTTTGGCTGAACTGATTTTGATACAGTTTTCAGAAGAGTATTTGTTATACTTAGGAGAAGGATTTAGTGTTTTAACCGACTTCAAAAAAAAAAAGTTTCTGAGTTTGACTCGTATGTATGTATGTATGTTTGTCCGCGATTATCTCGCGTTTAGCTGAACCAATTTTGATGCGGTTTTCAGAAAAGTATTTGTTACACTTAGGACAAGGTTTTGGTATTTTAACCGACTTCAAAAAAGGAGGTTCTCTTCTCAGTTTGACCCGTATGCATGGTTGTCCGCGATTATCTTACGTTTGGCCTAACCAATTTATCTGTCTACCTAAATAAATTATATCTAATACAGAAAGGTACTTACACTAAAAAGAAAAAAATAAAAAATTGTTTTAAAAAACAAAAAACCGACTTCAAAACCCCACTCTGCCTTTAAAAAGCAATAAATAATGTTGAAATCACTAAATACGCATTATCATTGTAATAAAACACGTCTATTGAAGTCGGGTGGGGCTGTTAGAATAAAAAAAGTTGTCCTCCAGCCCCACCCGACTTCAATAGACGTGTTTTATTACAATGATAATGCGTATTTAGTGATTTCAACATTATTTATTGCTTTTTAGAGGCAGAGTGAGGTTTTGAAGTCAGTTTTTTGTTTTTTAAAACAATTTTTTTGATGAAAGTCACTTCATTAAAGTAGGGCCACTTTAAAAGGCCACATTTGACATTTCATCAAAAATTTTCAACGTAACCTTGTAACGGCGGGCATAAATTATTACATATTTTTCGATGTTAGAACTGCACATTTGCTCCTTTTTTTTTTAATTACGAACATATGTTTACTGTATAATGACCGAAAAATTTAACTTTACGGTTTATTGTCACTGAAAAACCATTCCAAACATAATAAACAGTTTTTGTTTTAATAAAACTTAACGTCCTTATAATGTTACATCAGTGAAAACTTTTTCTTTTTAAAGACTAGGGATGTTACCCAAAAATCGAAAGTTGAATGCAGTGATTACTTGTGTTGTGAATGAATATTTTCACCATAAATAAAGAAGACATTTTTAATATAAGAAATTGACGGCACGCGACAACATATTTTATTTCCTTTATTTATTGTAGGTAAAGATACTTAAAAGTAGGGCATGGTATCTTTATATCCGTATAATCCGGATATCCGCCGATTATATTATCCGGATAGCACAGGCCTTACTATCCAGATTTTTCTGATAATATGGATACTTTATGTTTTTTCCTTTTATATATTTTATTATCTATTTTTCGTCATTAATTAGGTTAGTTAGTTACATAGTTAGTTAGAAAACAACGAAAATAATTGTAATAATTATAAAATATTTTGAACGAGATGTGAAAATAGACTGGAATGGGTAAAAAAAAAGTCTGGAATGGGTGGTAGGAAAATATAGACGATTCAAAAGTACTTAATAATTAAGTTTATTTGAATAAAGCTTATTTGACTTTGACTTTGAGACAATGTTATTGAAAACGAATTAATAATATCTATGAGTACGGTCAACAGTGACGACGATGACAATACTAGTTCTGATTGTTCAACTTTAAATGCACTATATCTTTTGCCCGTGTCTTTGCTTGCTTTCACCCGATTTACAACCCTCAAATATTTAAAATAGAAAATAAGTTTAAAGACCAAAACCCGACTACGTAAAAATCACTTTGCTTAATAAAAAGTACGAAACAAGAAAATTTTCAAGTCCAAAATTCAATGAACATAATAACCGTAGGCGCATGCCATCTCCAGCCTGTTGTTCGTGTCGTGCGTATCGTCTAGCTAGGTCAAAGTGGCATACGACTACGGTTATCCTTTTTTATTGAATTTTGGACTCGAATACTTTCTTCTTTCGAACTTTTTAGAGCGCGATTTTTTTGTAATATTATGTACTTGTTTGTTTTATAATGTTTCCTTTTACAATAGAATAGAATAGAAATAGAAGAATAGATTAGGAATAGAACAATATAAAATAATAATGGGACAGGGATTTGACTGACGATTTTTTGATTTGATTTTCAAAGCATCTTAGTTAAATTACACAGTATGCTCATAAGTACTTTTTCATAATAACTGAATTCAAATCCCATGTTTAAAGTCTGTATCGATTCATTAACTTTACTTAATCGATGTTTTGAAGCTATGAACACCTACGGTCACCTCACTAAAATTGACAAATGTCATACATATGTGACCTATTAAAGTGGCCCTACTTTAGATGGCCGTTCGCTTTCATCGGGCAACGGTCATCGCATCGGAAATGAACAATAAATGAAGCGTCTTAACAGTGCCATTCACTGCAGTGAACGGCATGTCGTCAGTAACTTATTTGTGTATATTTTAAAATGCCTTTATTTTTCGTTTTTAGACTTTATTCAACCTTTATTCAAAGTAATTCTTCAAAATTTGATTAGGGCAGCGAAAAATTTTTCAATACTAAATCGATCTTCTATTTTTAATTCTTAATAAATAAATGTAAAAATTTTGCGACTGTAAATAGTGTCTAACTTGAAAGCGACGCCTTTTTTACACGACTGCCCAAAAGCAAAAAAGTGTATATGTGTTCAGGGTTCATGTATGTTTGTGGGTATGTGAGTTTCTTTATTCCACCATAACTTCCAAATGGCTCAACAGATTTTGATGTATGGGGTATTGTTAGAATCCTTACATCATTCCGAGTGACACTGGCTATATTTTTTTTGAAAAAAGTTAAGATGGCGACTGTATGACGCCATTTTCAAATGTAAAAAAAAATTTCTTCAATGATTTAAAACGTATTTAGTGATTATTTCCTCTGTGGATTACAATATGAGCATCAAATGAAAGGCCTTAATGAGCACATATCAAAAATATATAATTTGTCACTAAAATGTGTGAAATAAAAATAAATACCTAAATTAAAAAAAAACACGACTGCCCTGCTAAAAACAAACTAAAAAGTTAAATAACAAGTGTCATTGCAGTCGGGGCCGTCGGGGGACCGTTTTGGGAACAATGTTTAATCGAAGAGTTTATTTTTAATCGAATTTTTTTTTAATTTATTTATTTTTTCTAGTGCTAACATAAAATGTGCTAAATTCAAGTTCAACTTCAGTGTTGCCAACACTGAAATTTTGTCTACACAAGCCACTCAATCGCTGTGGACGGCGTGTTAAGAGAAACTAGTTTCGGAAACGAAGTTTTATGTTTTTGTTGAATAACTACATAGAAATAGGCGCAGCGAAAATTTTTCTATGTCTATGGTTGAATATTTTCGAAAAACTTCGCTATGGACCCACCATTAATGACATTATAGTCCGATCAACGGGGCTTATGCGACTCGAATAATTCTCCCGTCAATGAAATTTGGCATGTGATGACGTTAGGTAATACAGATTACGGATGCAAAATAAGCCAATAAATTTTATTACGAGAAGTTAGGTATTTTTACCTAAACATAAAAATCGCTTATATCTCTCTGTGAATATTTCCTCGGGCTGAAACACTTTCTGTTTACGTACTTATGTACTTGTTAGAATAAGTATGTAAAGTAATCCAATCTTTTTTCGACTTCAGAAATACCCCAAATTTAACTTTTAACTTTTTTCAATATATCTTCTATTGATAAAATTGTCTGTTGATTATTCTTTTTTAATATGTTTTTATATCTTTAAATACATAGCCTTGTTCAGTAAGCCAATAAATTTTCTTCTTTAATCATATTTTTTTTATTTTTTGAATTTAAGTGGTTATTTACGTAATGTGTAAAAATACTCGGTCCATTTTTATACTTTTATTAGATAAATTATTTTATATTAAAACAGATTTGTCAATAATCCAAGAAATTTTCGAACGCGCATATATTTTTTTTTATGATAAACACCGATTTAGGATAGAGCGTAAGGGTTGACCTTCACTTGACTACTTGGAGCTGCTTAGCCACGCACTTTTGGAGTAGTGTAAGCGAGTTTGATTGATGGCCACCGTTATTAAAAATGATGTTTCAAGAGTTTAAAGGTAGTGGTAGATATTTCTGAATGAAACAATTAATAAGTGTGTTTATAAGTAGATATCGGATATCTAGATAGATAGATCACTCTCTAATTACGTCGTTAATGCATATTTTAGCCTTTTTTCCCAATCGTGCATATTTTGTTTAGTAGCGGGAGCTACGTATAGGGAGCTAGTTAAGCTAGCCTCTATTTAAATCAATAGAAATGCTGTAAACAATGATTGAACGCCATTTCTCATTCCTTAGCTGAATGGTTGCATAAAAAGTTAGACGCTATTTTGCGTAAAAAACCCGAGCCTTGAAGAAAACGAAAAAAATTAATGCCTACATCAACGCCACAGGTCGTACTTCGTACCCTGCGTAAAAGGTATCTCCAGTAATGACGCCAAATTTTAAATTTGGCCAATGACATCAGTTGATGTAGAGAGGTCGTTTTCGGCGTTCAAATTGATACTGGGTGATAAACGTTTTTTAGGGTTCCGTACCCAAAGGTTAAAAACGGGACCCTATTACTAAGACTCCGCTGTCCGTCTGTCTGTCTGTCACCAGGCTGTATCTCATGTATTTGTGATAGCTAGACAGTTGAAATTTTTACAGATGATGTATTTATATTGCCGCTATAACAACAAATACTAAAAACAGAATAAAATAAATGTTTAAGGGGGCTCACATACAACAAATATGATTTTTTGCCGTTTTTTGGTACGAAACCCTTCGTGCGCGAGTCCGACTCGCACTTGGCCGGTTTTTTTATTTTGCATTGTGCATATTTTAGACATATTAACAGTTTTAGTGCATATTTTAGACTTTTTAGTGCATATTTGCATGCATATTTTGGCACTTTGTTAGTGCATACTTTGTCCGAAGTCTAGCCTATTCAAAAAGAAGAGTGTATTGTGTTCACGGTTCATGTATGTTTGTATGTATGTACAACAGATTTGGATGTACGCTAACTAAGTGAACATGGCCTTTTTTGAAAAACCCCCTGATGCCAAATATAGTAGATAGGGACCATCAAACTGAACAACTTTTACTATGGGACCAACTCTGAAATTGAAAAAAAAATCAGCTGTTTCATACAAAAAATAATGACGAATAAAATCTGCATACAAACAATATTAACGAAATTGTCAAAATGTATCTAAGGCAGCCATTACAAATGCTCATGGAAGCATCAGTCAAATTCCATCAGTCATGTCAGTCACGGCTGTGACTGACGATTAACCTACCGTGTAATGGGGTGACTGATGGTTGTATGAAGTTGATTTCTTCTTTCCATCAGTCAGTCAGTCAAACATAATTCACGACTGATGGAATTTGACTGACGCGTGCATGAGCGTGTAATGGCTGCCTAACAGCAGTTTTTTTGTGGTTTCAGAGTTGGTCCCATAGTAAAAGTTGTTCAGTTTGATGGTCCCTATCTATCAAATTCAGCATTGGGGTTTATTTTTTGATATCCTATTACTCTCGTAGTCCGGAAAGTAGTGTCACTCAACTCAAGGTATGGCGAGGTCAAAATTTTGTCATTAGATAAATTCACATTTCACATGGCAATATTTAGGCTTTTCAGGTAAAACTGAGCTGATTTAACTCAGTAGCCATCTGCCCCCCCTTGGCAGGTGAAGGGGTGACAATCATAGTTTCACGCCGCCACCGCACTTCAGAAAAAAAATATCGGGTTGCACTCCGGGAGTGCCGGCAGAAGTGAAAACTTGAATATTAACGTTGTGCATTTTGATATTTTGGAATGGTTAGGGAATAATTTTGCACGAATTGCCGTCTTACGAATTTACTCTGCATTTGAATTTACGAATACAGAACAGTATTGTACGAAAGTCTTATCCATAGCTTGACAGAAAATCTAGTTTTGACACTGAAATAAAAAATTAGCGCGTTGCTACGTCTTGAAATGACGCGCCGCCATTTTCACCGCGCCCCGTAGAAAGAGAGGGGGATACTTCCGCCGCCGGCTGTCTACTCTCCATCCGTCACATCCGTCTTACGAATTTTCGATCAGGGTCACGTGATTCTTACTGACGCGAGTTTAGCATTCCCCATTACAAAAAGCGTACAACGCCGCTAAAGAAGTTTTCACTTCAAAAATCATATCTCCTTCGAGTGTGGTATTATATCATGATAAATCACGGATGAGGAATCCATTTTTGAGACATTTAATATACAGCTGATTCAAAGAAAAACCGGCCAAGCCAAATGAATAGTATCGTTTTACCTGAAAATAAAACGGTTATTAAATATACTTATTTTTTTTATTCATTTATTCATATAAAAACAATACAGACACAACTTTATACCTAGTCTCGCAAAACTTATTACTAAGTTTGTCTGCGAGGACAAAGTCACGCTCAGATAATAAGTATAATTTAAATTGAAAATCATTTAGCTAAGTGTAGGTATGTAATTGAAATATCTGAAGAAGAAGAATATTAATTTCTAAGCTTTACTTTAACATTATTTTTAAGTGTTAGTATATTAAGTGACATATTTATTAAATGAGATCATAATTTCATACTGAAAAGAAAAATGTTTCTTGTATAACGGTTAGGGAAGCTGTGAAATGTAGGATTTTTTTAATCTACGGTTAAATGATTTTTTTACTGTTTGCATTTATTATGTCTGAAGGCAATGAATTAAGCAAGTAAGGTAAGCGTTTGGATAAAGTTCTATCTCCGTACATATTAGTGATTCTAGGTACTACATACTTTTTTTGTGTGACAGCCCTTGTTACTTGGCCGTGATATTGACCCAGCAGTGTCAAATGCTCCCGAAATTCGTAGTTATTTGATAAAACAAGTAATTTATATTTTAAACTGGCCGGTAAAATTTTGCAAATTTTGAATAATTGATAGTAATTACCTTTGCATTTATTTTTAGTTTTCTTATCAACAAGCAATTTCAAAAATCTAATTTGTAGCGCCTCAATTTTTTCAATATTAGTTTTGTATGTTGAACCATAACTATCCAGTGCATATGAAACCACTGAGTCAACCATGGTCATGTACAAACATTTTAGTACATCGGCTGGTATCCTATATTTTAGATGATTAAATTTACCTAGCAACAGACGCAATTTACTACATACGTAATCTAGATGCTTAGACCAGGAAAAAGACTCGTCCACAACCACACCCAGGTATGTTACGGAAGGTACTATTTCGATAGGTGTACAATTACAATTATTTGAAATACTATGGATACAATCAAATGTATGTGCTGTGATAGCGTAATTTATATTCTTAATAGTATTATAAGGTGAACGTATTACTATCATTTTAGTTTTCGATGTGCTCATTATTAGCCCGTTGTCATGTGACCATTTTATGACATTGTCGACATCCTGTTGCACGAGACGACGCATTTCTATCGAATCGTTGCCAGCCATCAGGATGCAAAGGTCATCAGCGAACATGTACGGTGAACTATGTTCTACTACATTGCATATGCTGTTAACGTGCATTAAAAAGCAGAGTGGTCCACTTCCCGAGCCCTGAGCTACACCGTGAGTCATTCGACGCGCTGTACTCTGGCAGTCACCAACTTTCACAGAAAAAGTGCGCGCGGTCAGATAGTCTCGGAACCAGGGACATAAGGGATCGTGAATTCCACATTCATTTATAGCTTTAAGTAGCGTCTCGTGCTCCAAAGTGTCAAACGCTTTTTTAAAGTCGAAAAACACAGCAAAAACTATTTTTTTATGATCTAGGTGTTCATTAATTTCATCAGTAAACCTGGATATGGCTGCGGCCGTACCCCTTCCCTTTTGAAAGCCATATTGATGACAGTTCAGCGTATCATTAGTTTTAAAATAAGCGTTAATCTGATTTACAATAATACTAAATAATATACTAGAAAAAATACGACTCGCACCAGATCAATACTCAGACGGGAATCGAACCCGCGACCTTTGGATATCCGGTCCAATGCTCTGACCGCTGAGCTACCGAGTCACTAGTGACATCGTCGAATTTTTCCTCGTATATCCTAAACTCTTACGCTGTAAGCCAGCGTTATTTCACCAATGTGAGGAATTACCTCGACATTCAATTGAAATATCTTTCCAGATATTTTAACAATTGATTAAGATGAAATAGCTATATAATTTTTTAAATTTGAGATTTTTGCATTTACAATGCTATTTTTAAACAATACTAAATAATATACTAGAAAAAATACGACTCGCACCAGATCAATACTCAGACGGGAATCGAACCCGCGACCTTTGGATATCCGGTCCAATGCTCTGACCGCTGAGCTACCGAGTCACTAGTGACATCGTCGAATTTTTCCTCGTATATCCTAAACTCTTACGCTGTAAGCCAGCGTTATTTCACCAATGTGAGGAATTACCTCGACATTCAATTGAAATATCTTTCCAGATATTTTAACAATTGATTAAGATGAAATAGCTATATAATTTTTTAAATTTGAGATTTTTGCATTTACAATGCTATTTTTAAACAATACTAAATAATATACTAGAAAAAATACGACTCGCACCAGATCAATACTCAGACGGGAATCGAACCCGCGACCTTTGGATATCCGGTCCAATGCTCTGACCGCTGAGCTACCGAGTCACTAGTGACATCGTCGAATTTTTCCTCGTATATCCTAAACTCTTACGCTGTAAGCCAGCGTTATTTCACCAATGTGAGGAATTACCTCGACATTCAATTGAAATATCTTTCCAGATATTTTAACAATTGATTAAGATGAAATAGCTATATAATTTTTTAAATTTGAGATTTTTGCATTTACAATGCTATTTTTAAACAATACTAAATAATATACTAGAAAAAATACGACTCGCACCAGATCAATACTCAGACGGGAATCAAACCCGCGACCTTTGGATATCCGGTCCAATGCTCTGACCGCGGATTGATTTACAATACATTTTTCGATAATTTTTTCAATACTAGACAATAATGTTATTGGTCTATAGTTACTGTATACACGGTGATCACCCTTTTTAAATATAGGCCTTACTATACCTTCTTTAAGTTTATCGGGAAATACATGACATTTTACACACAAGTTAATAAGTTTTGCCAGCACAGGGCTTATTTTATCGGAAACTAAAATGATATCTTTCATACGAATAGCATCAGAGCCAGGAGACTTTTTTGGCGACATGTTTTTTATTACTTCTTTGACTTCGTGGGCTGAAACAGTCTTCCATCTCATACTAGTACGGGAATTGTTGACATAATCGTTTCTATTTAATAGTTTTATGTTACAGTTGTGCCTAGTCTGTAGCAATTCATTTTCAAACGTGTTAGCAAAATTATTACATATATTATTTACATTATCACTCATGTTATTAATTATTTTATCGTCTAGAGACTGTTTTTTATTCCCAAGTAAAATATTTAACCTTTCCCACAGCTTTCTAATATTGTTTCTACAATCACTTATATTTTGTTTTTCAAACTCATTTCTTGCCTTAGAAAATATTTTTTGACATTTATTTCTAAATCTAGTGTATTTTAATCTCTTAATCATGTTCTTTGTGTCATAACTCCAAACAGTAATACAAATACAAATACAAAATACAAAATATTTTTATTTCTTTAACTTAGTCTAATACAATAATAAGTGGTTGGAACAAACCCTTTAAGCAAAAATTTGCTTGTGTTAGGTAGCCCCGCTCTTCCATAGCATGGTTACTATAGACTACACCACCTTAATAGTCACAACCAATACTTACGATAAATTTTTAATATGGAAACTTTATTAAATACAATATACTATAAAAAATTAAGCAAAACAATACTTAAAACTAAGATAAATTATACTATTTATTTACGAATTTTACAAAATGCGCGTTATATGTGTGTGTGTGTGTGTGTGTGTGTGTGTGTGTGTGTGTGTGTGTGTGTGTGTGTGTGTGTGTGTGTGTGTATGTGTTAACTTACAATAATCAATTCTATTTCAGAGTAATTTTTAGGTTTTAGCCATTTAATAAGAGAAATTTTGCAATTTGCGTAAGTCATTTCATAAATATTTAATTCCTTATTAATTTTATTATATATGACAGCAGCTCTCGTGTCATATTGCCTTTTAGCAAAAGCTGACTTAACTGGCTTTTGTTGTACAACATCACGTTTTCTTCTAGTGTTATTTACAATATGTTGGTAAGGGAGCGATTTGTGTTTGCTCAGTACAGTGTTTAAAATATATAATTTTCTGACAGATAACAGATCACTAGAGGAGTAAAGTATGTCTGTTGAAAAGTCACGTGGTTTAAAATACATCACTTTCAATAATGATCTTTGAGCTCTCTCCAAGTCTATAAATCTAGTTTTATTTGCCCCACCCCATACAGTTAAGCAGTACGACAAAACAGATTGCGCTAGGGATATATATATTAGGCGCAAGAGGTGTTCAGAGGTCACATGCCGTAATGTTTTAAACGTCCATATAAGTTTCCTTGTTCTATTCATAAGAAGTTCAATGTGACAATTCCATGATAATCGCTGATCAAGCATAACGCCCAGGTATTTTGTACTGGTTACTTTTATAAGTTCAGTACATGAGCAAGACATATCAGGGTTTTCATCACACTGGTGGACGACTATTCTAAAATCAAGCGAGGGTTGGCTGTTATTGTACTTGGTGAAACAAATGTAGTTACTTTTTTGAACATTTAGTGACAAAAGGTGTGAATTCAGCCAAGTAGCAATACGAGCCAGTCCCGCTTCAGCACGTGATTTTAAGTTTTCCCAGTCCCCAGCTGCAAAAACAATAGCTGTGTCGTCCGCATACGAAAATATGCGACCTCCATCAACCTGCATATTACACAGTTCGTTTATATATACAAGAAACAAAGTAGGGCCCAGTACACTGCCTTGAGGCACTCCATAATTAACGGTACATTCAGAACTCAGTGCTGACCCTACCCCTACTCGCGATTTACGGTCAGTTAAGTAACTTTCTAGCAGTTTGAGCGGACTTCCTCTAATGCCTACGTCATGGAGATTACGCAGAAGAATTGGTATGGACACCGTATCGAAGGCTTTTTTTAAATCAAGAAAAGCCGCCAAACACTTGTTTCCAGCATCAACATTTTCAACAATAGCAGATGTCAGAGCTAAGACAGCATCTTCAGTAGACAAGTTCGTCCGAAATCCGTATTGCGATGAAGAAAAAATATTATACTTAGTGAAAAAATTTACCAACCGGATGTTTATTAGCTTTTCAAGAATCTTTGCTACCACAGATATTACAGATATAGGTCTAAAATTAGATGGATCTGTTTTGTCTCCACTTTTGTGCACAGGTGTAATAATTGTTTGCTTCAGTGCTATTGGAAAAATTCCGCTCTCAAAACACTGATTAGTGAGATGTACTAGAATTGGGATAATCTCATTGTATGCTATCTTTAAAAAGCGTGTCGGTATTTTATCCCACCCAGGAGCACTGTCAGACTTCATGGACATAATCACGGAGTAAACCTCTTCAGGGTCAGTGTTTATGAGTGCAAATGATGTCACTGGGGTCTCGTTTACGTCAGCACTAATTCCGGTTTTTGGAGTAGGAATATTATCAGCTAGCTGTTTTCCAATAGTAGCAAAGTATGTGTTAACTTTGTCTAGAGACTCTTGCGGAGTTGATGCAATATCTAGAAGCTCTTGGTTTTGTGATTTGGGTGGTTTACGTTGAGTAATGTTATTTACAGTATTCCATAACTTTTTTGGATTTTTAATGGCCTTTTCTAATCGCTTCTTATCATAATCACGTTTTAATTTTTTTATAATCTTTGTACAAAAATTGCGATATCGCTTATAAGTAACTTTAAGTGTCTGATTTTCCGGATCTAATCTTAATTTACTCTGCATATCATTTCTGTTCCTAATACAGCGTAGTACACCCGCAGTCATCCAAGGCTTTATAATTCGCTTACTTCCAGGAACTGTTATTGTGAGGGAATTTAAAGCAAGACATTGTTGTAAAATTGTTATCAAACCTTGTGTTATGAGATTAGGATCAGTTAGTGCTAATAAATCATTAAATTTTTCACTTTTAAGATATTCAATCGCTTTATCATAATTTATTACTTTTTTAACTTTTTTATTTACGTTTATTTGCATATTTTTAGCAGTACATATTTTTAGAAATATCATATCGTGGTCAGTTATAGTTGAGTCAAGTACAGCAATGGTTGCACATTTGTTACTACTATCTAACTTAATTATAAAATGATCAAGGCAATTAAGACCTCTTGTAGGTAGGACATGTCCTGGAAGCATGCCATGGGTTGCAAGCATATTTAAATAATTAAATCGATTTGTGCGACATTGCGATGATTCATCAGGGTAGTATATTAAATTTATATTAATATCACCCGTGAGAATAACGTTTTTATAGCGTTCAATAGTGTCCAAGTATAGGTTTAGAGAATGTATAAATTCATCCGCATTTACTATCGATGGAGAGCGATATATGCCGATAATAATTATATTTTCAATAATAATTTGCAGGCAGGATGCATGGCTCAAGTTTATTTCTTTCACAGAAGCTTTATGTGTGTTCTTTATAAAGGCAACTACACCATCAGCTTTGTTGACGTGTTTAGTTGTATGAAACGACGTATAGTTTTCTATTTGAGGTATATTTTTATTTGAGTCTAATCGGCATTCACTTAAAATAATAGCATCAGTTTCAAAATTAAAGTTACATAAGTTTAATCGCAAGTCATCTAAATTAGCATAAATACTGCGTATATTTTGTGAGATCACTGTAAAATCAGATGCTTGTATTGTAATGACAGACGACAGTTTGTCACTCTGGCATTTAAGTGATATCGCTACATCTGTATGGTCTATTTCATTAATGTTTGATAAAGAATTATTCATAACAGAGTTGTTAGAATCAGAGCTTTAGCAAGTGTAGTCATTTTCAAATAATTATAAATTATGCAAGCAACATAAAGCAAAAAAGTATGTGGGTAAATGTCTAAGTATGTATAAGTGTTTGACTTTGAGCGTTTGAAGCTATTTTGACTGACGGAACTTTTGTAAGAATATGAAATTAAATAATATACTATAATCAATAGAGTAAGTGTGTAGTGTAATTGTATGTGTGTGAGCAATAGAATTATTATTTGCGTGTTTTTATACAATAATACGTTCCAAGAAAAATTACATATTTTAAAAGAGAAACAAAACAAACTTTCAACTTTATCTAGTCAGCTTGACAACATTAAGTTTTGTACCTGTGTTTCACTCTTTACTAGAATTACTGGCGCGTTTTCTTCTTTACGTAGATATACCCGCCCGTAGGAGGTCCAACAAAATTTGAAGTTCTTTGACTTGGCGATGTCGCGAGCTAGGAAGAACAATCGAGCTCCTTTTGCAGTGAGCTGTTCGGAGATAAACACAGCAGTTTCTTCATTTTTAGTTGCTCCCAGGTGTTTAGCCCGGAGTTTATCCTTGTACTTATTATTAAAAACCTTGGTCATCGTCAAAATCTCCGTTTTTAGCATCGTAGATGATAGTTCCACTACGATTGGGGTATTCTCATTCTTATCAGTTTTCTTGCCAGGTACTCTATAGATGTCTCGTATGTTTTCTTTTCGTATGTCACAGTTTATAGATTTTCCTAGTTTCTCCACCATAACTACTAAGTTTTCTTTTGTCTCTTTAGGTATCTTCGGCATGTTTTTTATTTCTAAGTTAGTCTTACGATTTGCGCGCTGTAAGTCTTCAATTTTCTCCTCTAATAAATTAATATATTCTCTATCTTTTGTTGCCCGTAACTCTAGTTTTTCAATTTGCTTTTTCAATTCTTCATTTTGTTCTGTCACAAAACTAAGAGAACTTTCAATATTAGTATTAGTTTCTTTAATTTCTACTTGTGTGGAACATATCTTTTTTAGTTCATTTTGCTGTGCAGATAATAATGACGTAATCATACTTTTCATTTCTTCTTTAAATATCTTAAAGTCGCCTTCAAAATCATTTTGTTCCCTTCCTCTCTTTTGGCGCCTACTTATGTAATTTGGTGATGACTCACCCAATTGTTCTTTTAGGTTGGGCTCGGAGTACGACTTATCCATCTTATAACTTGGAAGTACTAGGATATTATGACCCCTGAGTCGTTATTTTAATAGAATCAAGATAAAGTCGGATCGTGATCGGATTGTGATCGGATCGTAATCGTACCGATTTACTAGGATCTCATACCAGCGCAGGAGTAGTTGCGTGCGGTCTCGTTCTTGGGGCAGGCGCGGCGTAACTGTCCAATGGCTGCAGAGTGGGTGTGGCTAACTCAGCGTGCGGGAGAGGTGACGCATACGCACTGCGCTTATTAGTCAATTTGCAAACAATGGAGCTCACCGAATTGGCCGGCTGGTGCTGCGTACCAGGGTCGCAGCAATACTTATTAGTTGACACTTCGACTCGAGTTGCTCCGGATACTTCTATGCAAGTTATGCACTCCTATTTTTGCCACGGTATTTTTCTGAGTTTAAATATTTATTTATTTTTGAAATAAAAACAAAATAAAGTTGGTTTATACGTTTGCACCTTACGGCGGTCCGGGGGGAAGAGGAAATAATCTATCTCTTTCTTCAATTAATTTATTCATATGAGGAGTAACCCAAGGGTTATTATTTCTATTACAATCATTCAAATTAACTTTTTTAAGAATATAACAGCTATTATATATTTCATCAAATAAATTACTTAATGCAGTGTACAACTGCAGAGGACAATCAAAGTTTAGCAACTCTGTAAAGTTTGCATTTAACAATTTATCTCTAACCTTCTTATTATCAAGTACACGGCGGAGGTGTGGTGAGGAAGCGGCTTCAGCGGCACAAGCGGAGCGAGTGTGTTTGTTTTTGTTTAAATATTTTGTATTCCATTGAACCGCTGCACTTACATAAAAGTGGACCGACGTTTTTTGAGTAATTGTAGCCGAGTAAATTGTTGCACATGGTGATTTTATAAATATGTGGTCCAGGCAAGATTCCACGAGTTTATCTAATACTATTTCCCTTCTGGTAACATTGGTGATACATTTATTGTAACCGAACTCACTCATTAAATTTTCATCCCGAATCTGAGACAGCCTGAAGTGCCAGATTAATTTGCTCAACAAGGGACTCTTGACAAGTCTGGATTTCTTCACAGGTACCCTTTGCAGTTGAAAGATATCTACCCGCTATGTTGGTGTCATCTGCATACCCAATTTTATTGTCCAGCAGATCGTTAAAATGCAGAAGAAACAGTGTTGCAGACGAGACAGATCCTTGCGGGACACCTGCATCAATTTATTTTAGGATTGATGACTAACCGTCTACCAAAGATGGGTGGTATACACGAGAAGGTCTCCAGTCGACCGACTGCGGCGAAAACTAAATTGACGATCACTAAGGAGATCATTGGTCTCAAGGTATGCCAAAAGACGGTGTTAAGCACGCTTTCCATAGTCTTACAGAGTATGGACGTGAATGAAATTGGCCTACAATTGGATTGTAAGGATCGGCATGGCTAACCTTTTTGGGCACAGGCTGCAAGCTTCCACGATTTGAGTACTATTCCAGTCTCAAGTGAAAGGCGGTACAGGCAGGTTAGCACAGGAGACAGTTCAGGTGCACAGTTGCGCAGAACAATTGCTGGGATTCCATCTGGACCATACTTACATACTTAGATCTTTTTGTGGGAGTCATAACGACTATTGGAAAAATAAACAGAGTTGATCTCAGGTGAACTGCTCGAGTATCTGATAGAAAGGTAAAGTAGTTCGGTACGAAATATGCAGTCGCGGAAGCAAAAAGATCAATGATTGGTTTTCCCCATTTCACGAATATCGCATACGTTGCCTCTGATGGTGCCATTGTGGTGCCGGTTTGAAGCGGGATAGTCGATATGCGTCCGAGTTGAACATATCTGGTATGTGATAAATGGACAGATGGATGTTGTTTTTGTCCAGAATTTTGAGCATCCATTTTTGGCATTTCCGCACAACATGTCCAGTTAATCTCTCTCTCTCTCTCTCCGCAATAATTACAGTTCAAAACTGTATTCTTATTCTTCCTCTTTCTCTAGGTGGTTAATACATTTTCAGTATTATCTGTTTCTACTTTGGCAGTCAAAGCTTTGTCAGAAGCACTTAGTTCGTAACGATGTCAGATTCTCTACTGTCAGATCCTTTTTTATGATTAAAAGCCGACTCGACTTGAGATCAAAATAATCTTTACTGGTACGATACGATTACTTTAATATGGTTGCTAAATAGCCATTTATGCTCATCATAATTCATATGGTGAAGTGAAGCTGATAGTGAAGTACCAGGAGGACTCCTCAACAATAAACGCCCTTGCGTCGGGAAAAGCAGTACTATGTAAAAGGTGATGAGCCGTTGACATAAGACTATTGTAACTTAGATAATATCGTCACCAAATATACTTACCACAAAAAAGTTTTTAATAAAAACAAAACCTCCTTCAAAAATCTTGAAAATAATCTAACAAAAAACAGCTTCAAACATAAATTAATGGCTCTAAAAAGCAAGAAATAAAATATTGAAATCTGCATAATAACTAACTCGAAAGTTTGTATGCATATCTTATATTAAACAACGTCTTATGAAGTCGGGTGGGGTTTAAACCTATGATTAAAGTTTAGATATATTAGTTTAGATAAAAAATATCCTTCGTCCCCCCCCCCCCCCCACCCGACTTCAAAAGGCGTTGTTTAATATAAGATATGCATACAAACTTTCGAGTTAGTTATTATGCAGATTTCAATATTTTATTTCTTGCTTTTTAGAGCCATTAATTTATTTTTGAAGCTGTTTTTTGTAAGATTATTTTCAAGGTTTTTGAAGGAGGTTTTGTTTTTTTAAAATTAAATTGTTGTAAATCGTTCTCATACTGCCGTGTATGTGCCGGCCTAGAATAGCACTACCCCCATCATCCCGTGGGTGTCGTAAAAGGCGACTAAGAGAGCCTTTTAATTTTTTTTTGTACAGGAGAAAATGCATTTACGCATCCCCGAACAGCTAGGGAGGAAGAAAATGTGCATGTAGCTTTTTCCTTCCACCCGGCCTTCTCCGCCGGAGTGGGTCCGCCCGCACATCCACTTAACGGACCCTTTCCGCGGCCTCTTTCTGTGACATCACGTCCTCACAGAAGGAAACCAGTGCCTGCCACGACATGTCGCTCCTTAGCATAGCGACTGTGACGCTGGGAAGCGAGAGGTCCCTTCCGATGACCGCTTCCAAGTTAGGTATTAGCTATAAGAAAACAGTAGTTCTTTTATAATCCAAAAATATATTGACATTAAAACAAGAGACAAATTAAAAACATTATCAACAGTCTATTGCTAAGTAACAGAAGCCATAGTGAACTCAAGCTGTCACACCAACATAAATTGGGTAGGTACCCCAAAAAATGCCATGCCTGGTAGTGGAAGTTTTGGCGCGAACAAGAAGTGATCGCTGATTGGATGATTTTAGCTAATGGACGGCATTGTTGTTCACGAATTTAGGCCGGAAGTCAAGTATAATACTATAATGTGTATTATTAGACTTTGAATAAGGTAAGTATATTTAATAACCGTATGTGCCGTGTATGTGCCGGCGTAGAATAGCACTACCCCCTATCATCCCGTGGGTGTCGTAAAAGGCGACTAAGGGAGCATAGCCTTCAAGAGACGGGCAGCAGCGTCTCCAAAAAACCTTGGCCTACTGTGATCGCCAACCCGCCTGCCAAGCGTGGCGATTATGGCAAACCCCCCTTCATGCACAATGGATTGAAAACTTGGCCCCCAGTCCCCGGCAGCCCCGCTATTCCTAGCTACGGTAGCGGCTACGGTAACGGCGGGGCAGGGGGTGCTAAGAATCCCCGGGTACGGCTTGGCTACCAACAACGACGACAACTGCACCTGGCAACTTATAACACGCGCACACTGAGGACCGACGCGAAGCTAACCGAGTTGGAAGAAGCTGTCAGCAAGTTACACTGGGACATTATCGGGTTATCTGAAGTCCGAAGAGAGGGAGAGGACTCGATAATCCTTCACTCCGGTACTTTACTACCGGGAGAACGACCAACAGTCCCTAGGTGATGTCGGGTTCATCGTCCACAAGTCCCTTGTCAACAACGTGATTACCATCGGAAGTGTGTCGACCAGGGTGGCGTACCTTATACTCAGAATATCCAAACGGTATTCGTTGAATGTCATACAGGTTTACGCACCGACTTCGACGCACCAAGATGACGAAGTGGAAGCTATGTATGAGGAGATCTCTAAAGCCATGCATAGCTACAAAACCCACTACACTGTTGTGATGGGGGACTTCAATGCAAAGTTGGGGAAACGATGCGGTGATGAGCTAAGAGTGGGGCAATTTGGAGTTGGGCAACGGAATGACAGAGGCCAGATGCTGGCCGACTTTATGGAGAAGGAGAACCTCTTTATGATGAACTCCTTCTTCAGGAAGCCGGAAAGCCGAAAGTGGCCCTGGATGAGCCCAGACGGTAAAGTTAGAAATGAGATAGATTTTATCATGTCGACGAAAAAGCAAATATTCAATGATGTCACTGTGATCAACGCTGTCAAGACGGGGAGCGATCACCGATTGGTACGTGGCACATTGAATATCAACCCAAAGCTGGAAAGAAGTCGACTGATAAAATCTACGCTCCGACCATTACCGGCCCAAACTTAAAACCCCGAAAGCTTTCAACTCGAACTCCAAGACCGCTTCGAAGCCCTTGAGAACAGCATAGATGTGGACGATCTAAACAACATGGTGGTGGATACTGTTCGTACGGTAGGGTCCAAGTTCTTTAAGACCCGCCGTCCCAAGCTAAAGAAACTCTCCGACCACACACTCCTACTCATGGATCAGAGACGAGAAATGAGGTTCCAGAGTTCAGCGGATGCTCATCGTTATAGGCAGCTTAATAGACAGATATCTAAGTCTTTGACGAGCGACCTTCGCCAATTTAATACGAATCGTATTAAAGAGGACATCGAGCGGAATAAAGGCTCCAAAGTGTTCGCGAGAGATCTGTCTATTGGGCAAAGCCAGATGACGAAGCTGAAAACTGACGAAGGACGCATCATCTCATCGAAACCTGAAATCCTGAGGGAGATCGAGAGTTTCTATGGGCAGTTATATTCCACGCAGACACCTGTTGAAAGCAAGGCTAAAGACCCCAGAGCCAAGCTTACCCGACACTATACCCAAGATATCCCGGACGTCAGCATTTACGAGATTAGTATGGCTCTCAAACAGCTGAAAAACAACAAGGCGGCGGGTGACGACGGAATCACTACAGAACTTCTGAGAGCGGGCGGTAAGCCGATACTTAGAGTCCTCCAGAAGCTTTTCAATTCTGTCATCGTCGAGGGCAGAACGCCGAAGGCATGGAACATAAGTGAGGTGATTTTGTTCTTTAAAAAGGGTGATAAGTCCCTCTTAAAGAACTACAGACCCATCTCACTTCTGAGCCATGTCTATAAGTTGTTTTCGAGAGTCCTTACGAATCGTCTCGTTCGCAAGTTCGACGACTTCCAACCTCCCGAACAAGCCGGATTTCGAAAAGGCTTTAGCACCATAGACCACATCCATACGCTGCGGCAGGTTATACAGAAGACCGAAGAGTATAATCTGCCACTATGCTTGGCGTTCGTGGATTATGAGAAAGCCTTTGATTCGATTGAAACCTGGGCGGTGCTGCAGTCTCTCCAAAGGTGCCAAGTGGACTATAGGTATATCGAGGTGTTGAGGTACTTATACAAAAATGCCACCATGTCGATCCGAGTACAGAACCAGAGCACACGTCCTATCCAACTGCAGCGTGGTGTGAGTCAGGGAGACGTTATTTCTCCGAAACTGTTCACAGCTGCTTTGGAGGACATCTTTAAGCTCTTGGACTGGAAAGGACTCGGCATCAACATTAATGGCCAGTACCTAACACACCTTCGTTTTGCCGATGATATAGTCCTTATGGCTGAGACCATGGAAGACCTGAACATAATGCTCGAAGATCTCCGTGGTGCTTCCCAAAGAGTGGGTCTCAAGATGAACATGGATAAGACGAAAATTATGTCAAATGGCCATGTTGTACCCTCTCCAGTTCATGTTGGGAACACTACTCTTGAAGTTGTTGACCACTACGTATACCTAGGACAGGCAGTCCAGTTAGGTAAGTCCAATGAAGGGGATCTTCTACAATAGTGGCAGGACCCATACCCATCCTGCCACTCCCGTTCAGCCAACTGCGCTCATGGGTAAGACAGCGTACTCGTGCTGCACATAATACTCGTTGGGTAGATCTAACAAGCTGTAGACAGTCCAAGGCTGCGGTCCCCATGGCGATTACAGCGATTTCGGCGTTTACAACGCTCACACGAGGTCCGCATTCGATATCGCGCTCAAATCGATAAAATCGACAAATGACAGTTGGCGAATGCGAACCGCTCGTAAGCGCGCTAACGTTTTATTCTAACCTCAAATACAAGATGGAATAATTGCTAGATACTATTTTTGCTCTCTAAAGCGATGATAATGATGAAGAACGTTTGATTATTGAGTCGTGTGCACCCAACATCTTTTTTTTTTCAACTTTTTACATCAACCACCTTTTTGGATAAGCTCCAAATTAGTATTAACAAAATATTAACCAATATAATGCTCTATCCTTGTGTTGTGAAGTGAGGAAAAGATCCTTCTATAACGAACTCTCTCATTTTTTGATTTTTTGACGAAACAAAATTCTGACACCTGTTTCGTTTGACAGTCACTTATAACTTTTGACAGAACGTTCACAGTGATTACGCTCCGAGGCATGGTCGCTGTAAGCCCAAGATGGCGCTGGTAATGACGTCATGAGTGACGTCACGCTAGATATTGTAAACGCGCTAACGTGCATGCGGACCGGCTGTTATCGCAATAATATCGATATTTTCGCCATGGGGACCGCAGCCCAAGTTGGCGATGACCGCAGTCTCGCCGAGGTTGACCTGTAGACTGCTCAGCCTTAATCGTCCAAACCTCCGAATAGTTGTAGGTACACTTACAGGTCATCTAGCTTTAAACCGACAACTATTCATCATGAATGCGACAGACAGTCCCCTATGTAGAGGATGCCTGGACGCAGAGGAAACAGCCGCCCACGTAATCCTGGAGTGCGTGGGTTTGGCCACACACCGGGCAGAAATCCTCAAAGACGTGAGGTCGCTCCTAGAAGCCTGTGAACGCCCCAGGAGGCTTCTGCGCTTCTGGAAGGAGCTGGGATGGCTTGACTAGCCACACCATGCTGTGTTCACGCATAACGGACCAAATGGGAGTCTAAATGCGGAGAAAAGAGCCCATCACCAATACCAATACCAATAGGTAAGTCCAACTTTGAGAAAGAGATCTCTCGTCGAATCCAACTCGAGTGGGCAGCATTCGGGAAGCTTCGAAAAATCTTCGCGTCCGATTTACCTCAGTGTCTCAAGACGAAAGTCTATGAACAGTGTGTGTTGCCAGTGATGACTTACGGCAGTGAAACGTGGTCGCTAACTATGGGTTTCATAAGGAGGCTCAAGGTCAGCCAGCGTGCAATGGAGAGAGCCATGCTCGGCGTTTCCCTGCGTGATCGTATCAGAAACGAGGAAATCCGCAGGAGAACTAAAGTAACCGACATCGCTCGAAGGATTGCTCAGCTGAAGTGGCAATGGGCAGAAGCATAGCGAGAAGAACTGATGGCCGTTGGGGCGAAAAGGTTCTGGAATGGCGACCGCGCACCGGACGACGCTCCGTGGGTGGGCCCCCGACAAGGTGGACCGACGATCTGGTGAAGGTCGCGGGAAGCCACTGGATGCGGGCAGCGCAGGACCGATCGTCGTGGAGATCCTTAGGGAAGGCCTATACCCAGCAGTGGGTGTCATGCGGCTGATATGATGATGATGATGATTTAATAACCGTTTTATTTTCAGGTAAAACGATACTATTCATTTGGCTTGGCCGGTTTATCTTTGAATCAGCTGTATATTAAATGTCTCAAAAATGGATTCCTCATCCATGATTTATCATGATATGATACCACACTCGAGGTGGTAGGTATATTGAAGGAGATATGATTTTTGAAGTGAAAACTTCTTTAGTGGCGTTGTACGCTTTTTGTAATGGGGAATGCTAAACTCGCGTCAGTAAGAATCACTGACCCTGATCGAAAATTCGTAAGACGGATGTGACGGATGGAGAGTAGACAGCCGGTGGCGGAAGTATCCCCCTCTCTTTCTACGGGGCGCGGTGAAAATGGCGGCGCGTCATTTCAAGACGTAGCAACGCGCTAATTTTTTATTTCAGTGTCAAAACTAGATTTTCTGTCAAGCTATGGATAAGACTTTCGTACAATACTGTTCTGTATTCGTAAATTCAAATACAGAGTAAATTCGTAAGACGGCAATCGTGCAAAATTATTCCCTAGCCATTCCAAAATATCAAAATGTACAACGTTAATATTCAAGTTTTCACTTCTGCCGGCACTCCCGGAGTGCAACCCGATTTTTTTTTCTGAAGTGCGGTGGCGGCGTGACTCTATGAATGCCACCCCTTTACCTGCCAAGGGGGGGCAGATGGCTACTGAGTTAAATCAGCTCAGTTTTACCTGAACTGCCTTAATATTGCCATGTGAATTCATCTATGACAAAATTTTGACCTCGCCATACATTGAGTTTAGTGTCACTACTTTCCGGAATACGAGAGTAATGGGATATCAAAAAATAAACCCTAATGCTGAATTTGATAGATAGGGACCATCAAACTGAACAACTTTTACTATGGGACAAACTCTGAAACCACAAAAAAAACAGCTGTTAGCCAGCCATTACACGCTCATACACGCGTCAGTCAAATTCGATGGAATTTGACTGACGCGTCAGTCTAATTCCTGTCATGTCATGAACGTGATTCATGACATCAGTCATGAATCACGTTTAACTGACTGACTGATGGAAAGAAGAAATCAACTTCATGCAACCATCAGTCACCCCATTACACGGTAGGTTAATCGTCAGTCACAGCCGTGACTGACATGACTGATGGAATTTGACTGATGCTTGCATGCATGAGCATTTGTAATGGCTGCCTTAGATACATTTTGACAATTTCGTTAATATTGTTTATATGAAGATTTTATTCGTCATTATTTTTTGTATGAAACAGCTGATTTTCTTCTCAATTTCAGAGTTGGTCCCATAGTAAAAGTTGTTCAGTTTGATGGTCCCTATCTACTATATTTGGCATCAGGGGGTTTTTCAAAAAAGGCCATGTTCACTTAGTGTAATGTAAGGATTCTAACGATACTGTTGTACATACATACAAACATACATGAACCGTGAACACAATACACTCATCTTTTTGAATAGACTAGACATCGGACAAAGTATGCACTAACAAAGTGCCAAAATATGCATGCAAATAATGCACTAAAAAGGCCAAAATATGCACTAAAAACTGTTAATATGTCCAAAATATGCACAATGTAAAAAAATACCGTTTATCACCCAGTATCAATTTGAACGCCGAAAACGACCTCTGTACATCAACTGATGTCATTGGCCAATTTTAAAATTTGGCGTTCCAGAAGTTCCAGAAATGTCTGGAGATACCTTTCACGCCTGGTACGAAGTACGACTTGTGGCGTTCTACTCTAAACTACTACTACTACGCGCACTACTCTAAAAGTGCGTGGCTAAGCAGCTCCAAGTAGTCAAGTGAAGGTCAACCCTTTCTTACGCTCTATCCTAAATCGGCGATTATCATAAAAAATATATGCGCGTTCGAAAATATCTTGGATTATTAATAAATCTGTTTTAATATAAAATAATTTATCTAATAAAAGTATAAAAATGGACCGAGTATTTTTACACATTACGTAAATAACCACTTAAGTTCAAAAAATACAAAAAATATGATTAAAGAAGAAAATTTATTGGCTTACTGAACAAAGCTATGTATTTAAGGATATAAAAGCACATTAAAAAAGAATAATCAACAGACAATTTTTTCATTAGGAGATATATTGAAAAAAGTTAAAAGTTAAATTTGGGGTATTTCTGAAGTCGAAAAAAGATTGGATTCCTTTACATACTTATTCTAACAAGTACATAAGTACGTATACAGAAAGTGTTTCAGCCCGAGAAAATATTCACAGAGAGATATAAGCGATTTTTATGTTTAGGTAAAAATACCTAACTTCTCGTAAAAAAAAATATTGGCTTATTGTGCATCTGTAATCTGTATTACCTAACGTCATCACATGCCAAATTTCGTTGACGGGAGAATTATTCGGTAGTCTCCATACAACAAATATGCTCATTGATCGGACTATTATGAGAGTGAGTGACGTTTTTGACACCTATAAAAAGTACTATGCGAGCCAAATAAGAATAGGACTGTCAAAACAGCCATTTTTGTTTGCGTTTCACTTCCACTTTAGGGGTGTGGCATGTGCAAGAAAAGGAAAAAAGATCAAGATTGTCGTTTGACAGTACTATTCTTATTTGGCGCGCAAAGTATTCTGTGGTTGATTGACACTACTTGAACTTGACAGTTGATTGACCTATGTCAACATGACATGACATATTTAATATTTTTGTTGTTTTTCTTATTTCTGTTCGTTCGTTTTCAATTTTTATTTAATTTTATATAGTATATTAACGTTTTCTAGGATAAAATCAAGATAAAACCTAAATAAATAAATAATAGTGATAGTGTTTCAGTTTATGAATATCACTGATCGGTATGAATTTTTAATTATTTTGCAGTTTCTAGTTATCTGCCTACGTAAAAAGCCAAACTTTATGTATTATTTGCAAAGTTAATTTTAATTAATTTAACATACCTATTTGCAAGGAGCAGATAGCGTTATCTAGCAGTTAGCTCCTCTATTGAGGGGATTTAAACTTTTACTGCAACTATGACTGGCTGACTGTAATTCAAGATACGGCTTGGATTTATCAAATCAAAATTACCTATTATGTTTGCGCTGCGTCGCTCGTTGCTCTACAGTCTAAATCTAGTTTCATTAAATTGTCTTTGCTCTATACCTGTAGGCTGATTGTCTAACTTTATTGCAATCAACTTTGACAGAAATCGCAGTGACATTGCTGCTTTAGTAAGAACCAATGTGACAACTATCTTACTTAAAGCAGCAATGCAACTGCGATTTCTATCGATTTCAATCGAGAATTGTTAGCAACAGCCTTACGTAATTCGGGGTCTGATCCAAGAAAACAATGTCTGGCATCCCGCAGTGACACTTGCTTCGTTACTAACTTGTTGCCACTTTAGGCCTGTCACATACAATCGGAATTTTGATTCAGAATTCCGAAACGGAATACCGAACACAGCTAATCTATGGATCTACTACATACTGTGGTAATTTTCCACTTGGAATTTTCATATATTATCAATATTCTGTTTTGGAATTCCGATTAATGTTCCATCTGTTCGTCTCTTAGTAACAAAACAGTTTAATTTAAAAATAGAATAGAATAGAAAGAATATCACTATTCAAAACTATTTCACATGACTGGTAGCACAGAAATAGGCAAGTGTCGCCCACGTGACCCTTGTCTCTCAGAATGCTGGTGCAGTATATTATTTTATTGTACAGTCAGCGCCAAAATGATCTGAGCGTTCATACCTACCTAAACATCTGAGCATTTGACATAGATCAACCTTATCTCAAGACATTGAGGTGCACTTTCCTTTGTAAGTACTCAGACAACAAATGAAAGTGCACCTTAATGTCTTGAGATAAGGTAGATCTATGTCAAATGCTTAGAAGTTTTGGTAGGTATGAACGCTCAGATTAGACCATTTGTGTAGTGGTTATCGACAGCGGGCAGTATAACGAAAATTTCGGAAACCGCGCAGTGTGGTATGCAGCATACAACTTAGTGCGGTTTTGGAGCGGATTCCCGTGGCGGGAGAACCGCTCGTGTAGCATGGGCCTAAGGGCCTCTTCTGCTCTGATGGATTGTAGTGGCTCTACCACTGCACCAAACTGTATTTATATTCATAGCTTTTAATTGGAGAGCACAATGCACATCTCTAACTGGCAAAGAATTCCGCCAATCTCTCCCATGAACTGTAATAATCAATAATATAATAAATAAATAAAAAAATATATCTAATGTTTTTGTTGCAGGTGTAAAGATGGAAAATGAGATAGAGGAGCTGGAGCGCCCGGCGAGCGGCGTGCGACGCACGTTCACGCTGCGCAACAGTGCGGCACGCCAGGTCGCCGTCAACTTCATGCCGTCGCGGCAACTCTCATACAGTGAGTGACAGGTCTTAGGACAATGAGATGGAGGAGCTGGAGCGCCCGGCGAGCGGCGTGCGGCGCACGTTCACGCTGCGCTACAGTGCAGCGCGCCAGGTCGCCGTCGACTTTATGATGTCGTGGCAACCTCTCATACAGTGAGTGAGAGGTCTTCAGTCGGGTCGACATAGATTACAGCTTACTCACGCATTGCAAACATCTATCGCAGCGGACGCCCTTAGGACTCTTACTTACAGACTGATGCTTCCAGTGCAAGAGTAAGTTCTAATCTATGTCGATCCGCGCGTGTGTCCCGCTTAACGCAGCGGACGCACTAATAGTTCGGCCACAGCACGCCACGGTGGGCGGCGTGGCAAGCGAATTTGGTAATCACTCTGTCCGTCAGAAAACCAGCAATCTATATCGGCCCGCGCCCGTGTCCCGCTTAACGCAGCGGCTGCCCTTAGGGTTTGAACCGCACTTGTCATCACGGAATAGCATTTTTTCATGCTGTATCCTTTTCTACACTGAGGATCGTCATTTAGAAAGATCGAAAAAGTTAGCGTGAGTGCTATAGCGCAGCATCGGCGAGAAGTGGGGTTCAACATCAACACTCTCGGAATCATAATCCTGGCCACGCGGAGCTGCGACCGGCGAGGCGACTCGCGATCGCGAATTCGTAATTAATTTCGTATGATGCCGCGAATCGTGATTTAACCGCTGCTGTGCGGTGAGCATGTCAAACGCGCAATATATGACACAATTCGTGCGTCACCATCTCTCTCAAAGACTGTAGTTAAATCCCACAGACCACATTTTGCTTTCAGACATCGACTGTAGTTTCACACCACAACTGATAGAAGCTGCAACAGCACTTCACACGATACCCTACGAGGGTGGCTTGATATGTCCATGACTTTGAACAGATGAAGCACCTTCTCTCTACATATCTTTTTTATGTAGCTCTGCGTACTCAGTCCAACGAATTTCCCACCTCTTTAACTCGTTATTTTGTCTTTCATCCCCTGAAAGATGTGGTTACTAAAATTAGGGCCCATTTCAGGCACCACCTTTTAGCTTGATTACCACGATGCGTGTGAAACAGAATGGATACTTAAATATAATGACCACGGCACAAGATGTAAGGTCGACTCGCCTAACGACCTCTAATTAAGTTAGTACTGGCCAGGACTAATTATGTAGTTTAGAGTGAATCACACGCCAGTCCGATTGTATACTGGGCTGTGGTGTATGAAGTACAATAGCTATTTGTGAACGATAAAATGTTATTTTTAATAGTTTGTTCTTTATTTGGTTAATAAATGAGCGATTGGAATTTTAAAATGGAAGAGATTGGGTTGCAGAATCTTTTAGGCGGTATGTCCCATTTTTGTTTAAATTGTGCGCTATTTACTGTATGTATATTTCACAAATTGGAGGGTCATGCTACGGGGACAGACTGGTAACTTATCTATTTTCAAGAAATTAACTTAAATGCATTTTAGTTTTCTAAAGAAAATGCAATGCGAAAGCGGCATTATATCAGTGCTTGCTAAAAAGCATTTGCGAATTTGTCATATTATTTTGAGGTTTTATGTTAAAACTAGCGGCCGCCCGCTGTTTCACCCGCGTGGTTTCCGTTCCCGCGGGAATATCGGAATAAAAAGTCTATGTTTCAATCTAGGCTATGTACTATCTATGTGCCTTTCGACCAAATCCGTTCAGTAGTTTTTGCGTGATTGAGGAACAAACATCCAAACCCACAAGCTTTCATATTTATAATATTAGTAGGATTCCAACTCAAACACAAATAAGTACTATTGGTTCTGTGAGCTGTATAGACCTCACGTTTGTGACATTTTTGATTATTTTAGGAAATGGCTGAAATGTGTTTTATTTTTCGAAAAATTTCCTCGACGAAAAAATTGATATAATTATCGAACCTGCTCACAAAATTTCACGAGAATCGGTTGAGAAATGCGACCTGTAGAAAAGAGCGAACGGACAGACATACGAAAGCATTTTTGCCTAAGCTGAAGCAGAGACGTTTCGTGCTTCGCGCTCGCTCGGTCAATTAGTATGTAAACGCTGTTACAAGCTACGGCAACCGTTCATAAATCCGATAGTGGAAGATTTTACACTAACTGAAAACTTGATTCAGTATAATAAGTTACTTTCCAGATACTCTCCGGCTACGCCGCACAAACTCGGAACACAATGCCCTGCTGGAGGAGGCGGTTGCCGCGCCGGACGAAGTCGACGCCGACAAGCGCGCCGAGCTGATCGTGCGCGAGCTGGAGCAACACCAGCGCCTCATGGAGAACAACCCTGAAGCCGAGGAGCTGCGGAGGTATATCAACCTAATGTCCATAGCTATGAGGCCGCAGTTACCGCGTCAGATGAAATCGCCGAGCTGGTCGTGCGCGAGATGGATTCATGGAGCAGCACCACCGCCTCATGGAGTCGCAGTTACCGCGTCTGATGATGTCGCCGAGGTGATCGTGCGCGAGATGGAGCAGTACCGGCGCCTCATGGAGAACAACCCTGATGCCGAAGAGCTGCGAAGGTATATCAACCTAATGTCCATAACTATAAGGTCGCAGTTACCGCGTCGGATGAAGTCGCCGAGGTGATCGTGCGCGAGATGGAGCAGCACCAGCGGCTCATGGACGACAACCCTGAAGCTAAGGAGCTGCGGAGGTATATCAACCTAATGTCCATAGCTATAAGGTTGCAGTTACCGCGTCGGATGAAGGTGCCGAGCTGATCGTGCGTGAGATGGAGCAGCACGAGCGCCTCATGGAGAACAACCCTGAAGCTGAGAAGCTGCGGAGGTATATCAACCTAATGTTCATAGCTTTAAGGTAGCAGTTACCGCGTAGCACCAGCGCCTCATGGAGAATAACCTGAAGCTGAGAAGCTGCGGAGGTAAACCGACCTTAAGTACAGTGGTGGCCAAATGATAAAAGACGCCAGTCGATTTTCAAAGTAACCTCATTTGTATAAGGTTACTTTGAAGTCTTGGTTTCTCGTCATGAATTGACCTAGCTGTGATCTGATGATGGCCATCCAGGGAGCGAATGGAGAAGATTCAGATCGCTGTAAAAAATCCTTTAAATAAAGGAGCTGTGGAGGATTAATGATCTCAATGGGGTTGGCAACGCAAAGCTAATTGTAGATGTCGCTGCGTACGCTTGTTCCTAAGACAGTAGACATTCAGAACATAATGTATGGGAAAGTAAGTATTTATTTTGTGGTTTTTTATTACCGAAAAAGACCCATTGACCCAAAATGGATATAAAAGACTATTCTACAATGCAAATGCCACAATTTAAAGCCAAATTAAGACGTTTTTATTCTTACAGAATTTATCAATTTTTTCTATATCCAGATTTTTCGAAAATTTGTAAATGCCAACATTTTTAAAGCCTATTACACAGTATTAAATCATTTTAAAGCTTTAAAAAACGATTTTTTTAAGTAAAAGTCCTTTGTTTTCATAGTTCTCGTGGAACAAGCGTACGCAGCGCCATTTTGACAGTTGCCTTCCCCATTACGTTAAGACCACTTTTCCATTTGAAAAATTCTTCAAAATTATTCCTATTTATGTCTGCAAAAACTCAACTATCCACTTTTTTTCTCTTTACGTCAATATTGTTTTGTAGGGAAGCTCTTCGCGATCTCCCCCAAGGCCTGACGATGAAGAGGACCGTCCGCGCGAAGCTGTCCGCGTCCGTCAGCCTGCGTTCGCGCCAACGACCCATCTCCTGCCTCAAGAGGCTCAAGTATAGGATCAGCTTCGCGATCAAAAGGGTCAGTATTGGTAGTAACATCACAGAATACATAATACACTTGACGTCAGAAAAATCGCACCTCTTCGAAAATAATTTTAGACTTGGCCACCTGCTATTGCTAGCTAACGTTTTATTGTGTAAATGTTGATATCTATTGAAAATACATTTAATGTGCTTTCAATTAATAATTGTTTGATTTAAATAACATAACAGTTACAATAATTAAACGCTTAAAGCGTTATTGCTTGCGCCACCATAAAAGATAAATAAAAGGGGTCAATTCAGGAAATGCGGCTTCAACAGTTCAATTAAAAAAGGTATAACCAAGATGGATACTTTTGGCCATGAAGTTGCTCAAAATGCTCAAATACTGCATAAAAATGAGGCAATGTAATGTTGCTCAGAAACTGAATCTCAGTAATTGATTCCGTTCGACGAGAATTCCAACTGTTTCCTAGAGACTGTTGGCTATGTCCGAAGGAGAAGAAGTATTTAACAACACTTACCATTAAATTAGATAGGATTCAATTAACTTTGACGAATTTTTTGAAAAGGTGCGATTTATCTGACGCCGAGTGTAGTACAAGTACGGAAGACCCACTCCGCAAAGTCAGTTCAGGTTGCACAATGCACAGCGCTAATTCCTTACAGTTATATTCACCTAGAAGTTGCCTCTCTTTCTATTGCGTAGGTACTCATATCTCTTCTGATGACATTAGGGTTGTCTTCTTTTAAATGAACTGCGTAGCAATTAGCATGTCGTAAAAGGCCTACTTACTTTGGCCCGACCGCCACGGACTTCTTATAGCTTCATACCTCAAGTGCTTAGTGCGCGGTCTGTGAGCCCACCACGTGTGTGTGTGAGTGCACCACATCAAAATTGTCTCGACACTTTTCTCGCGTAAACGCACTTTCTGCCCGCTCACACCGTACTGATGTGAATAGGACAGACACCGCGAGATGAGTGTCGACAAATAGTCGCGATTCGCATGCTAGGCCCACTGGTAGCATGAAGGGATTGAGTGGAGATATCTGTATCGAAATGTCAAACATTATTGAAATCTTTTTCTCAAGTGCCTCTTAAATTAAAGAACTTCGCTCTCTGTTTTTAAATTTGAGATCTCTGCATTCACAATACTATTTTTATAATATTAAATAACATACTAGAAAAAATATACAGCGTAAGAATGAGATGATATCCTAGAAGAAATTCGACGATGTAACTAGTGACTCGGTAGCTCAGCGGTCAGAGCATTGGATCGGATATCCAAAGGTCGCGGGTTCGATTCCCGTCCGAGAATTGATCTGGTGCGCGTCGTATTTTTATAGTATGTTATTTAGTATTGTATAATTTCTCTCTGTCCTGCGCCGAGCGAAACAGGTGTTCGACGCTGGCTATTATAGAAATACATAAAGTCGCATTAATCATTTCCCAGCAAAAATGTAAACAAGAAACGTCACTGTCAAATTGACAAACTGACCCTGATAGTGACATTTTCAGATATTGATAAACTTTGTTCACTTTTATAACTTTTTAATTTGTGTATTATATTTTGAGTTATAATCAATATAATGTCATCCAGGGTCATTTTAAAGTAGGATGGTAATTAGAAATTTTATCTTTATAACCTATCATATTTTTGATGTTAAAAGTTCTTGAAACGAACTGGTAAGAAAACTTTACTTAGATATTGATTGTATGTAAACTATCAAAAAAACGTAGCATCATCGCCTGTTCCCCCCCAATACCAAAAGACAAATATTACTACTACAGCTACTACTCGTAATATTAATTTTTATGAAATTTTATAAAATGACCAAAGGTTGATGTGTACGGTTTGCAGTTGATGTGTGCACAGCATCATAAAAATGTTTTCTACTATAAAACTGTTCTTATGAAATATTAAATTATATTACTGTTTTTGCCGCAAAATTCATGATTCAGAATATTTATCTAATCTATTTTTATTAGGTTTATAATGAAAAAACATGTAAGTGTGTTTATTTCTCGACTTAGCAATATACTATTTCTTTTTGTGTTGTTTTGTTCTGGCAACACCTTTGTTTACATTTTTGTTGGGAAATGAGTAATGCGACTTTAATTTAAAACTCATTTTCTCTCCCCAGTTGCGTGACCGCTTCCGCGACCTAACGTTCTCGATCGAGTTGTGGTACGAGGCGATCCGCAACATCGAGGGCCACTTCGGCTCGGCCGTCGGCTCCTACTTCTACTTCCTGCGCTGGTTGTTCGCGCTGGACCTAATCCTCTGTGCTCTACTCGTAGCGTTTGTGGTCATACCTCAAGCGCTGCACAGCACTAGCAACAATTCAACGCTGGATAGAGGATTTGTGGATGTTATCACTGGAAAGGTAATTAATAGGCACTCTTTATTTAGAATATAATCTATTTCCTGCGCCGGTTGTTCGCCTTGTATCTAATCCTTATCATTGGAAATGTTATTATTTTTTTATTTAGAAAGTTATATTATGCTTTGAATAAAACTGTTGTAAAGAGAGTCTTTTATTTTGCCGCGCAGTCGCAATTAGGTAGTCTTTCTTTCTTACTTATCGAATGAGGATTAGTGGCCACCTCTGGTGTTAGAGTTTATCAAGCCGCCTGTAAGGCCTCTAACTTGACTTAACGACTGTTATCAGATGACAACAGTCAGGACCGACGGTTTAACGTGCCCTCCGAAGCACGGAAGCGCTCAGTTGTAATACCACTTATCGGTCACCCATCCGACATCTGGCCGGACCGAGCGTTGCTTAACAAACGTGATCGAGTACGTAGTAATGGTGTGTGATGCCAATTAACCGCAATATAGACTTTTAAGTTCTTGTAATCCCTCATTTCAACTATTCTCGAAATAACTACGGCCAAAAGACCCTATTGTTTAAAAAATCGTTTTACATATTTTTGTTATAACTAATGAACGAAATGCATGCACGATTCACCTACGGTTAATTCAACTACATTAACTCACCTAAAGTAGACTGAACTAACGAACGATTTACCTACAGTTGATTTGGTGTTAAGTTTAGGTTACAACACGGCAGCAGGTCGGTTTTGGTACTTCGCCGACCGCTCCCGAGGCACGCTCGTTTCGCTCGCTCGGCTCGTGCGTTGTTGGTCGCAATGGAACATAACTTCCTCTTCGCTCGCTACGCTCGCTCGTTGTCGCACCTAATATTCTGTTTACCAAAGGCGAACCGCCAGAATCGACCTGCTGGCGTGTAACCTTCAACTTATAATTGATAAAACGTAGGTGAGTCGACCATTATAGGCATTTCGTACATAGTTAAAACATCCAATATCTTAATTGGTTTTAGTTCAATCAAAGTTAGGTAAGTTTAAACAGTAGTTGAATCGAGTAATAGGCGGTATGAACATGTGAATAGAGCGCAGTTATCTCGAGAATAGTTGGGATAAAATTAGTCATTTTGATATGTAACCAATCCCCTCCAATTTCTCTCACCGCTAAAGATACATGCCGAAGCTTGTAGTAATATAGACTCCAAATAGTGTAAAATAATATAGACTTTAATTATCTTGTAATAAAGGCTATATTCGGTCAGGGTGCGTTGGAAGAGTCGATCTTGTTCTACGGGCACTACCGGGCGGGCGCGGTGGGCGGCGGCTATTACATGCCGTTCGCGTACTTCTTCACCATGGGCGGCCTCTACCTGATGTTCTTTGCTGTGCTGTGCTATAGGTACGTAACTAGTGTAAATCAACTTATTTGCAATGGAATTTAGACCTTATTGTGTTAATGTAGAGTTGATAATCCTATGGAAAAGATTTTGATGAATTGCGAGTATGTGCTTCGGATTGTTTCTTTAGCTAAATTACATTTCAAAACGATAAGAATGCTCCAAAAATTTTGCCAAATCTGTGTTTTTGAAACTTTTTTGGGCATAACAAATTCATTTGTCTAACAATAATGAGATCACTTAACACCATTTCTGCGTTAAAGGTTTTGAAGTATTGAAATAATATTGACTTTATTTTAAAATTCGTAGGTTGTTGTCCTATAGAGAGAAATGTTTACGATTATATACAGATCGATACTGAGAGTCCAGTCTCTACATAATATTCTTCATTATTCAATATTTTGGTCTAGCATACTGGCGTATTTATATATTTTGAACTACAAGCTTTATAACACTCGAAGCGCGCGAATATCTATCTGACGTCTGTCACTTTTGACATCTGTCAACATGACAGCTAGTGCTGCCAAAAGGCATTACTTAATGGGGTTGGCAACGCAAAGCTAATTGAAGATGTCGCTGCGTACGCTTGTTCCTAAGACAGTAGACGTTCAGAACAAATGTATGGGAAAATAGGTATTTATTTTGTGGTCTTTTTTTACCGAAAAAGACCCATTGACCCAAAATGGATATAAAAGACTATTCTGCAAAGCAAATGCCGGAATTGAAAGCCAATTTAAGCCGTTTTTATTCTCACCGAAATTATAATTTTTTTCTATATCCAGGTTTATCGGAAATTGTAAGTGCCAACATTTTTAAATCCTATTACACAGAATTTAATCATTTTAAAGCTAAGAAAACTATTTTTTTAAGTAAAAGTACTTTGTTTTCATAGCTCTCGTGGAACAAGCGTACGCAGCGCCACTTTGACAGTTGCCTTCCAGTGATGTTTTATCATCAAAATTTTCTCCGTCTCACAATACAGAACGGCGTATTCGTATCGGCGCAACTTCATCGAGACCTCGGGCGGGCTGAGCCACCTGTTCGCCAACAAAGTGTTCTGCGGATGGGACTTCAACATCGTCACGCCCCAAGCTGCTGCTTTAAACGCTGCTAGCATTTACAACGAGTTCAAGGTATTTATAGCAAATTATGAACCTTATGCCGACCACTTAAGAGCTATTATTTTTAATTCACCTCTGACAAAACTTAGACTTGAGCAATTGATCACAGAATAGATACACAGTGAATTTTTTTCATTTGGTTCCCGCAGTGGGGTGGTTCCACTCATGATCACAAGCAACTTTTAGTATGGAGCCAACTCTGATATCGTAAAAAAAAATCTCCTGTTCCATACAAAAGCGCAATAAATACTCGACCTTAATGTAGTCGTGGTTGTGAAAATAAAGCCTTTGCCTTTGCTGATGAACATGCATAATAAAAAAACAATATTTATTTAACAGGAACTCCTCAACGAACAGAATAAGAACAGCCCGTCAGCTTCTTCCTGGACTCGCTTTATTCGTTACTCCACGAATATCGCCGTTACGATGTTCGTATTAGGGACTATAGGTGCGCTAGAGTACGGATTGTGGGCGCTATTGTCTACGGAGCCGAGTCTGCCACGCTGGGAGCTGGTGGTGTCATTGACCTTGTGCGGGGTACTGGCAATATTCCCGCTTATATTCGGCGTTATAGTCAAGTGAGTCCTTAGTTTGTGTTAGGGACTATAGATGCGCTGGAGTACAGGCTGTGGGCGCTGTTGTCTACAGAGCTGAGTCTGCCGCGCTGAAAGCTGGTGGTGTCATTGACCTTTTGCGGGGTACTCGCCATATTCCCCCTTATATTCGTAGTTATAGTCAGGCTCAGGCGAGTCCTTAGTATGTGTTAGGGACTATAGTTGCGCTGGAGTACGGGCTGTGGGCACTGTTATCTATGGAGCCAAGTCTGCCGCGCTGGAAGCTGGTGGTGTCATTGACGTTGTGCGGGGTACTCACCATATTCCCCCTTATAGTAGGTATGAACCTCTATACAAAAAAAAGTTGGGAGTTACAAGTCGTGATAAAGTTTGGCCACATGATAGAAACTGATCTGTAGGCTGTTTCTAACTAATATTGAGCTGGGCCAAACAATCCTTACATACAGTTCCATACGGCGGCGGGTTGAATAGAGCACTTTTCCCGGCTCCATTCTAAAAACTATAACAATTCAGGTTTAACTAATAGGTCAAATGTGGTATCATTTTCGAATAAATCAATAACGTAGAATTTATTTCTGGTATTAAAAAAATGCAATTTATTACGCAGTTTTTGAAAAATTACACAATTACCAACATTTTTAAACTTAATTTTTTTAGTTTAGGTATTGGCACTTGTTTCAGTATTTTCAAAAAAGCTACTTTAAAGAAGCGTTTTTCAGGTTAATTTGTAATAGGCTTTTGTTATGTAAACTATATTTTATACAATTTGCACCTAACCCAAGTAGTTGAGGTCCATTGTTTGCGGAGACACAGCTAGTCAAAAATATGCATTTTTTCACGAAATAAAAAGGGTTTCCGTTTCGTTCGGAAGCATTTCTCAGTATTTTTGTTTATATTTCTGTAAAGTTAATTAAATTTTCTACAATTTGAGCTTAATTTGTGTAGTTTTTAGAATGAAGCCGGGTAAAGTGCGCTATTCAACCCTCCGCCGTATAGAACTGTATGTAAGGATAGTTTGGCCCAGCTCAATATTAGTTAGAAACAGCCTACAGATCAGTTTCTATCATGTGGCCAAACTTTATCACGACTTGTAACTCCCAACTTTTTTTAGTATAGAGGTTCATACCTACTATTATATTCGGAGTTATAATCAGGTGAGTCCTTAGTTATATATTAGAGACTATAGCTGCGCTGGAGTTAAAGGCTGTGGGCGCTGTTGTCTACGGAGCCGAGCCACCAGCACCACCACCACCACCAGCTCCCAGCGCGGCAGAGCGCTGGTGTGGGGAGCTGGTGGTGTCATTGACCTTGTGCGGGGTACTGGCAATATTCCCGCTTATATTCGGCATTATAGTCAAGTGAGTTCTTAGTATGTGTTAGGGACTATAGATGCGCTGGAGTACAAGGGCGTCGCCAGGGGGGAGCAGGGGGGGGCTGCTGCCCCCCCCTAGAGGTTAAAAATGTAGCCAACTGCAAATAACCAAAGTCCTAGGGCCGTGCAATTGACTTGCTTTTCTGTTAAATCCTGCCCCATCTCAAAACTTGAATAAATTCACTAGGTGCTCTTGACTGTACCTACAATTCATATTTTTCTCATACTCTTTAATATTAACTTGCCCCCCCCCCTGGGCCATGGGCTGGCGACGCCCTTACTGGAGTACAGGCTGTGGGCGCTGTTGTCTACGGAGCCGAGTCTGCCGCGCTGGGAGCTGGTGGTGTCATTGACCTTTTGCGGGGTACTCGCCAAATTCCCCCTTATATTCGTAGTTATAGTCAGGCTCAGGCGAATCCTTAGTATGTGTTAGGGACTATAGTTGCGCTGGAGTACGGGCTGTGGGCACTGTTGTCTATGGAGCCGAGTCTGCCGCGCTGGGAGCTGGTGGTGTCATTGACCTTGTGCGGGGTACTCGCCATATTCCCCCTTATATTCGGAGTTATAGTGAAGTGAGTCCTTAGTATGTATTAGAGGCTATAGGGCGGCTGGAGTTAAAGGCTGTGGGCGCTGTTGACTACGGAGCCGAGTTTGCCGCGCTGGGAGCTGGTGGTGTCATTGACGTTGTGCGGGGTACTCACCATATTCCCCCTTATATTCGGGGTTATAGTCAGGTGAGTCCTTAGTATGTATTATGGACTATAGGTGCGCTGAACTGAAGTACATGCTGTGAGCGCTGTTGTATGGAGCTGAGTCTGCCGCGCTGGGAGCTGGTAGTGTCATTGCTGGAACATTATTAAATAAGCCTTATGTACAAAGGAATAAAGCACAATATTGCACAAGTAACGGCGATATAATTTATACTCAGACTGGAATACTACGAGCCTCGCACGGCGCTGTACGTGATGGTAGCCAGGACTTGGCTGCTGGACATAGGAGCATTGCTAAATAAGCCTTATGTCCACTAGCCTAAGGCACAATATTGCACAATCTTATCCATTTACAAGTAACGGCGATATTTTTATACTCAGATTGGAATACTACGAGCCTCGCACGGCGCTGTACGTGATGGTAGCCAGGACTTGGCTGCTGGACATAGGAGCATTGCTAAATAAGCCTTATGTCCACTAGCCTAAGGCACAATATTGCACAATCTTATCCATTTACAAGTAACGGCGATATTTTTATACTCAGATTGGAATACTACGAGCCTCGCACGGCGCTGTACGTGATGGTAGCCAGGACTTGGCTGCTGGACATAGGAGCATTGCTAAATAAGCCTTATGTCCACTAGCCTAAGGCACAATATTGCACAATCTTATCCATTTACAAGTAACGGCGATATTTTTATACTCAGATTGGAATACTACGAGCCTCGCACGGCGCTGTACGTGATGGTAGCCAGGACTTGGCTGCTGGACATAGGAGCATTGCTAAATAAGCCTTATGTCCACTAGCCTAAGGCACAATATTGCACAATCTTATCCATTTACAAGTAACGGCGATATTTTTATACTCAGATTGGAATACTACGAGCCTCGCACGGCGCTGTACGTGATGGTAGCCAGGACTTGGCTGCTGGACATAGGAGCATTGCTAAATAAGCCTTATGTCCACTAGCCTAAGGCACAATATTGCACAATCTTATCCATTTACAAGTAACGGCGATATTTTTATACTCAGATTGGAATACTACGAGCCTCGCACGGCGCTGTACGTGATGGTAGCCAGGACTTGGCTGCTGGACATAGGAGCATTGCTAAATAAGCCTTATGTCCACTAGCCTAAGGCACAATATTGCACAATCTTATCCATTTACAAGTAACGGCGATATTTTTATACTCAGATTGGAATACTACGAGCCTCGCACGGCGCTGTACGTGACGGTAGCCAGGACTTGGCTGCTGGATATAGGGACATTACTGCTCCTGCTTGTTTACTGGTCGCATTCCAACCTGCCCGTGAGTAGTTATTTTTGTGGATATATGTAATTAGTTTTTCATTCAGAATGCTAATTCAATTCATTTATTTGCTATAATTTATTTTTATACCTCTTTGTTCAAAAAGATACGGCGTTCGTGCTAATGTTTTATCGATTTTGTAATAAAATTTATATGTACTTGAGTTGGTAGCAGTAAATATCTGTCAAATAATTCAAATCTGTCATATTTTTCACTCTCTCAAAAAGTCTCCAACTCCTCTGTTGTGTTAACAGCGATAAAGAAAACAATGTACTAGGTTTCACCTATTTTAGTATACAACATGCAAATGCAATTACATTACCATATATGCAATTCATAATACAATATTCAAAGTCAGTTGTTTAGCTAACAAGCCTTTAGTGTACGGCAGTGCTCATCTCGTTGTTTCTGCTACCACTACTAGAGTTCTTTAGGGCTTTGTTTTATCAAATGATAGTTATATTAGTGGTTAGGCTAATCAGACCCTTATGGAGTAGTTATAAAGACCAGTATTGTACGACAGTGCTGGGAGATGGCGCTGGGCCAGGAAGCGTACCGGCTAGTACTGTTGGACGCGGTTTTTTCGCTATTTCTGCTGCCACTACTAGAGTTATTAATGGCTTTGTTTTGTTAAATGATAGTTATATTAGTGGTTAGGCTAATCAGACCCTTATAGAGTGGTAATAAAGACCAGTATTGTACGGCAGTGCTGGGAGACGGCGCTGGGCCAGGAAGCGTACCGGCTAGTACTGTTGGATGAGCTCATATCGCTGTTTCTGCTGCCACTACTAGAGTTCTTTAGGGCTTTGTTTTTTTTAAAAATAATAGTTATATTAGTGTTTTAGCGAAATAGACCCTTAAGGGGTGGTAATAAAGACCCGCTAGTACTGTTGGATGGGCTCATCTCGCTGTTTCTGCTGCCACTACTAAAGTTCTTTAGGGCTTTGTTTTTTTTAAAATAATAGTTATATTAGTGTTTTAGCGAAATAGACCCTTAAGGGGTGGTAATAAAGACCCGCTAGTACTGTTGGATGGGCTCATCTCGCTGTTTCTGCTGCCACTACTAAAGTTCTTTAGGGCTTTGTTTTTTTTCAATAATAGTTATATTAGTGTTTTAGCGAAATAGACCCTTAAGGGGTGGTAGTAAAGACCAGTATTGTATGCAATTCAAAATACAATATTCAAAGTCAGTTGTTCAGCTAACGAGCCTTTAGTGTACGGCAGTGCTCATCTCGCTGTTTCTGCTACCACTACTAGAGTTCTTTAGGGCTTTGTTTTACCAAATGATAGTTATATTAGTGGTTAGGCTAATCAGACCCTTATAGAGTGGTAATAAAGACCAGTATTGTACGGCAGTGCTGGGAGACGGCGCTGGGCCAGGAGGCGTACCGGCTAGTACTGTTGGACGCGCTCATCTCGCTATTTCTGCTGCCACTACTAGAGTTCTGTAGGGCTTTGCTTTTTAAGTGAGTTTTGTTTTTATTATTATTTTGCTTACTTTGTTTGCATCTTAATTTATAATTTTGACATCCTTTTAATTTTTTTAGTTAAATTTCGATTTCTTTTTTGAGTGTGTAATTATAAACGTAACGTCCAAATTAAAAATCATACGTGTTTATTACTGTGTGTAAAATCTAGTCATTATTATAAAGTTTAAAACTTCATTCAACTAATTCCGTCATAAAAATACTCTGAAATCACCAAATAATCGTCTTAAGTAAAAAAAAAAATTTTTTCATTTCGAAGTTGTTTCATAAAATTATACGGCAGTAGGTGATAGTTTATTCATTACTGACTGACTTCTTACAATGCGATTAATCTGACAATGTACAGTCACGAGCAATAAGATGTACACACTTTAGAACTGTGTCATATTCAACTCTCAGTGTGAAAATGTCATAGGTTATTCAATAACGTAATATGACATAAGTTCTAAAGTGTGTACATCTTATTGCTCGTGACTGTACACGAAAACGAACTTCAGAACGCTTGTGGTGGTACAATACGGTCTATTTTAATCTGTGTGCACCATACATTCTCGATTGAAGTTTCCGAGGACCACCGTCATTGTCAAATTAATGGCATTAAATATTTCATAATAAGGTATAGATTTTTCATACAGCGTGAAATTTAAATAATTTAATCCCGCAGTGGAGTAGTTCCACTCAAGATTACAAACAATATCAGAGTTATCAGATTTGTCCCCATAGTAAAAGTTGTTTTTAATCTTGAGTGGAACCACCCCTCTGCGGGAACCAAATTATTAAAATTTCAGCGTGTATAATAATGTATATTTCAGATTGAATCCAAAGGGTTCGCCGCCTGAGTTCAATGTAGCGTACAACTCACTGACTATCATATACAACCAGACAGTATTGTGGTTCGGCATGATATTTTCGCCCTTATTGGTAGTGGCCGTAACGCTCAAATTCCTACTGCTGTTCTACGTGAAGCGCGAGTGCGCTAGTCGCGCTTGTCAGCCTGCTAGGAAGGTACTTATCAACTGTGAACCGGCAATTTGTCCTATCTTAAAATTTTAAGCTAAACACTCCTTGGGGTCCCCCCAGACCTACCGGTTTCGTTTCTTTGCTTTGCTGTTCTACTTGCTGTTTAGACCGCCGGCCAACCGGATCATTTTCAATCTATCGCATATTTGGACCAAACCAAATTGGCAAGATAGCCATTAGCTTGGTGTTATCAAATATCATCGTCTGGGTTGCGAAGTAGGAAGCTTCTGGGAGATATGCCACCCTGAACATGGTCTCCGATTGCTAAAAATAAATCGATCTCATATTTATATAAATTGTGAACAGGGTTGTGGGTGTCAATCATTACCTATCTGAACTATTTTTTTGTGTTTTCATAACGATAGTTTAAGGAACAAAGCTCACAAGAACATTCTTATATGTGAAATGTGCTTAGGTTGAAAATATGCGATAGATTGAAAATGAGCCTCTTGGCCGGCGGTCCATTGCCGAACAGCAAAGCAAAGAACGCAAACCGGTAGGTCTGGGGGGACCCTTAATGGAATCGTTACGGACGCGGGGTACGGGATTGGAAGGAAAACACTGTGGTCGCGACAGAGGTTCGAACTGCGGGCTCTCGTCTATAAGGCGAGCAGCCACACCACTACGCCACGGTGACTTGACAGCCAGCGACTAAAATGGTCATCGCTTGATGCTGTCTGTCTCAACTACGTAATGTGACGTCACGGCCGTCCCAGTATTAAAATTTGGTACTACTATAGGAAGTAGTATTATCATAGTATTTACAGTACGAGGCATATATCTTGAAATTGGGTGGGGATTCCGCGGAACACGTATTTTAGGCATGCGCATGCGTAGCGGTGAGGGGCGCGCGCTATTGGTCGCTCATAAGGGCACTTATCCCCACTCCGTCGAAAAAATTTCAAGATAAGTGCCTCGTACTGTACCGTTTCGAAGTGTAATGTCTACCTACTTGAAAATTTGAATTTAACGCCATAATCAAGTTGATTCAACCTTTTCTAACGGCGCTCCCGCTTAAACTGCAAACAATTTATTAGAAATGTAAGAAGTGTTTAGCTTAAAATTTTAAGACAGGACAAATTGCCGGTTCGCATTCGTTATGTAATTTAGAACTTAATTATGTGTTCTGATATTTTTTTTTGGAACATCTAAAAAATATTTTTAATAATAAGTTTTTCCGTTTTTCTTTACCTTATAGAAAAGACTGCCCTTGTAGCGTGACCACCGAAACATTTGTCCATCAGCCATTTTTAATGTCCCCACTGCTGGGGCACAGGCCTTCCTTATGGGTGGATAAGAAGGACGGGCCATAATCCACCACGCGGGCCCAATGCGGATTGGTGGGTGTTAACGACTGCAAATGCAGCCGGGACCAACGGTTTAACGTGCCTTCCGAAACACGGAGGAGCTCGAGATAATAAATTTTTGGTCACCAATCCCATGACCGACCCTTGTGAAAGTTGCTTAACCTCCGCAATCGCTGGGCCAGGCGCTAAACCACTGCGCCACCGAGCTCCACTGCTCCACCGAAACATTTATGATATATCAATTTATCAACACTCAACTGTCAAAAGCCATTATATCATTTCGCGTTTCGGTGGTCATGACGGGTGCAGACCTCAGATGTTGCAACTCACCACTTGATAACAGAGATCTTATAAGATTGCTTAAAAAATACAGTTACAGATTGGCCATAAAGAGTTGACAATAATTGAGGGCGTCACTGAATATCTTGGCAACACTGACTCATATTTGTACTGATTTTTTTAATTCCTTTTTATTTAATTTCTACTCTTGTTATTTGTAAAACACAACAACCTGGCAGGATTAGATTACTTACATCATAAACAACAACATTTGTTCTACGACTTTTCCGAAAACAGACAAAAAAAATTTCGACTTTCCATGCAAATGTCCGAACAGCTGATCGAGTTTTGTATGAAAAGTCGGAATTTTATTGTCGGTTTTTGGAAAAGTTGTAGAACAAATGTTGTTGTGTATGATGCTAGTAATCTACTCCTACCAGGGGCTGTATTATGACCTCTTATTTCCAGTCAGTTTCCTGACTGGCTATCAATCTATCTCTTTTATTTGCTATACAGCGAGAAAGAGATGTCAATACAGCAATTTATAAACTGGCAGGATTTAAGAGCTCGTAATACGGCCTCAGGGGCCGTACCGGCTAACGAATCGAACTTCGAAAAGTCTGCCGGGTTTCAAATTAAAACAGATAAATCGAGCCCCAATTGGGCTAAAATAATAATAATAATAATAATAATAATGTTTTATTGACACCAATAGTTACACAACAAAGTTAGGTAAAAACACAAATAAAATAAAATAAAAGAAAATGGCGAACCCTAATTTATAAGGTCACACAAACAGCCATATCTTTCAAATAACTTCAACAAATAGTACAATACGAAATTCCTTACCTACTTCAATTTATCTTTTTTAATTTGAAGTTCGATTCGTTAGCAGGTACGGCTCCAGTGGCCCTACCATGAGTTGATGCAAACTGTTTACGTAACCGTAAACTATCGGTTATACTGCTCACAGTCAATACGAGTGAAAGAGAGAAAACGATAGTTTATGGTAACGTAAACAGTTTGCATCAACTCATGGTAGGGCCACAGGTTGGTGTTTTACAAATAACCCTGTAATTCTGCAGTTAGATATTTTTTGTTAATATCGATAGATCTAATGCGGTCGTCGGATTATTTATTTATTTATTAATTTGGAACACCAACATTATATGTATTTCATATACATGGGTTTCTCTTATATGGCTTTGATACTTATACCACAGAATAAATAATAGTACAAGTACAGAAGCAGCACGCCGCAAAGTCATTTAAATAAATGACGACTTTTGCACCGACACAATAAAGTGCAATTCGGGTCGCGCAGCGCTAATGGGCTACAGTTAGTAGTTGCCTCTCTTTCTATCAGGTGCTCTTACCTTTTCTGACGACGAAACGTTAGGGTTGACTTCTTTTAAATGAACTGCGTAGCATATATCATAATGTGAAAAACGACAATTATTTATTGGTTTTTTGATTTAGACATCCGTACACGGCACAGTAATGTCGATTCGACATTGTTACTATTATAAAGAGACAATACCTACGCAGGCAGTAAGATGCCGCGCGACTACACAGGCGGGCGTGTGGCGGCCCGCTGCTCACTTGTGCCCTCGTAGGCACGGCTAGCGGTAGGTGCTTATCGCGCGACCTTGAGCGAGTGAAGGAGGCCTGCTTATACATATAACAATTATAGGTGTACAAATATCATATTATAAGGTTGTGTTTCGCGCAGGTGTGGCGCGCTGCGCAGACGCAGACCGTGTTCTACATGCTGGTCACACTCTCCCTGTTCGCGGCGCTGTTCGGGCTGGGCTCGCTGTTTCTTAGGTCAATGAGTTTTTATATTTCACTAGCTTCCGATCGCGACTTGGTCTAAATATCATATTATGTTTCAATCCAGGTTATAAACAATCTGTGTGCCATTCGTTCAACCGTTTTTGAGTGATTGAATAACAAACATTCCATACAAGTAGATTACAATACAAGGATACTATACAAGGATACAATTCGCCAGATTACCTCAATAAACGGTAATCATTTTTTTAGATGCTTCAGACTTCGGACTTCACCAGGGCTATCACTTCAATTTTTGTTTATGAATAAAATAGCATTCATGGATGCTTAAGAAACCGTGGTATGTAACGCAGGTTAAAGGTGCAGGCACATCTGTCTGACGCCACACTCCGTATAATATGGGCGTGTTATAAGTGTGCTCCTAGTGCATACATTTACTATGAAAACCGATGTCATCTGGCGGCGTGTTAACACGTGGCGTCAGACAAATGTGCCCGCACCTTAACTTACACGTAAACGTGCACGTCTACGTAAACGCATCCGTTGGGTTTCAGCCTAAGACCTTTTTCTCATTTGTCGGCGCGGTACAGATTCGGTATAGACAGATATCGCGTTGTATTAAATTATAGGCGGCCTGCTCCTCTAGCATGACCACCGAAACGCGATAATATTGGTATAGCGATTGATCACGTTTCAAAGCCAATGGATTTTGACAGATAAGTTTCGATAAAAACTTTATCATTCGATAGCGTGTTTAGTTGGTCATGCTAAGGAGTATGCTTTCAGTACCGCGTACACCGCGCATGCTGATTTCGTACCGATGCCGTACCGACAAATGAGAAAAGACTCTTGAGGCTAATTTCTTTCTGAAAACTTGTATCAAAAGTACAATGCAAATTCGGTGTAAATGTACCTATTAGTAATTTCTGTGTCGTAGATCGTCATCCCAGTCATGCGGTCCGTTCCGCGAGTACTCGCAAGTGTATAGCGTCGCTACTGAGGGCGTGCTGCGTCTAGCGCAACGCCCTACGCTGCGTCGCGCGTTGGCCTTCCTCACGCGGCCCGGCGTCGTGGGCTCGCTGCTACTGGCGTTATGGTATGTGTGTGACACTATACTGTATGTAGGCAACGCTGCGTCGCGCGTTGGCCTTCCTCACGCGGCCCGGCGTCGTTGGCTCGCTGCTACTGGCGTTATGGTATGTGTGTGACACTATACTGTATGTAGGCAACGCTGCGTCGCGCGTTGGCCTTCCTCACGCGGCCCGGCGTCGTGGGCTCGCTGCTACTGGCGTTATGGTATGTGTGTGACACTATACTGTATGTAGGCAACGCTGCGTCGCGCGTTGCCCTTCCTCACGCGGCCCGGCGTCGTGGGCTCGCTGCTACTGGCGTTATGGTATGTGTGTGACACTATACTGTATGTAGGCAACGCTGCGTCGCGCGTTGGCCTTCCTCACGCGGCCCGGCGTCGTGGGCTCGCTGCTACTGGCGTTATGGTATGTGTGTGACACTATACTGTATGTAGGCAACGCTGCGTCGCGCGTTGGCCTTCATCACGCGGCCCGGCGTCGTGGGCTCGCTGCTACTGGCGTTATGGTATGTGTGTGACACTATACTGTATGTAGGCAACGCTGCGTCGCGCGTTGGCCTTCCTCACGCGGCCCGGCGTCGTGGGCTCGCTGCTACTGGCGTTATGGTATGTGTGTGACACTATACTGTATGTAGGCAACGCTGCGTCGCGCGTTGGCCTTCCTCACGCGGCCCGGCGTCGTGGGCTCGCTGCTACTGGCGTTATGGTATGTGTGTGACACTATACTGTATGTAGGCAACGCTGCGTCGCGCGTTGGCCTTCCTCACGCGGCCCGGCGTCGTGGGCTCGCTGCTACTGGCGTTATGGTATGTGTGTGACACTATACTGTATGTAGGCAACGCTGCGTCGCGCGTTGGCCTTCCTCACGCGGCCCGGCGTCGTGGGCTCGCTGCTACTGGCGCTATGGTATGTGTGTGACACTATACTGTATGTAGGCAACGCCCTAAAAATAACCTTGTATAATTAATTTTTATAAATCCCGTATGTGTGCAGTGTGACGGTGTACTACATGCGAGCCCGCGCGCGCGCGCAGCAGTCCATGGTGCGCATGCTGCGGCAGATGCTGCTGCTGCAGCACAAGGACAAGGAGTTCCTGCTGGCAGCCATCGGGAAGGTGTCCAACGGAGGTGGGGATGAAGACTCTTTTAAAACTTATGCAGCAATTTTCAAATTATTAAGAAAGGGAGTGATTACTGGCTTACAGTTAGGTATATTATTATGTCATGTCTTACACCCATTTGCACTAAACTTAAGAATCGCATAAGTATTTTCCTAACTAACTTAAGACATTCTTAGCAAAAATTGGTTTGCACTAACCTTAGGATGTTCCTAAATGCACTTAAGGTTATTCTTAACTTACGGGCCCAATATCGAACGCCCAAGGCTTAAGAAAATGTTATGAATTGTAAATCTGTGGTTATAGCCTGTGGCCGTCAATTGTGACAAAAACAGAAATATTTGCTGAAAAATGGAAGATTCATGGAAAATTCATTGAAATAATTGAATTACTAAACGACTCGGTGGAAAATCGCAAAAATTGCGGTATTTCAATACAATTACTGCACTTATAAAAGAACTAGCTTCCGCCCGCGACTTCGTCCGCGTGGAAATTAGAGAAAATCTTCAAGGAACCTTCAACCAGGATCCGACCAGCCGTTTTTACGCGATTAGGCGGGTCCCAACCAAGCGCGCTACCACAGAATACATAATAGTACAAAGTACAGAAAATTCACTCCGCGTAGTCATTTAAATAAATAGCGACTCTTGCTCAGACACAATAAAGTGCAATTTAGGTCGCACACCGCTTCCTTGCCTACAGTTATATTCACCTACAGGTTGCCTCTCTTTCTATCGCGTAGCTCTTACCTCTTCTAACAACTTTAGGGTTGTCTTCTTCTAATACTTCAACGCTCGAGCGACCCCATCGGGCCGCACAACACAACAATGGAAAATAATATTGTCTCATTTTCTGTGCTTGAAGGATTAAATACTTCCTTACAAGTTTTGTGGTTATAATGTGTACCTACTTAAATGTAAAAAAAAATACGTTTCAAATAAACCTAGGCTAGATGTAGGTACAGTTAACGCCACATTAGACTATATGTTGAATTTAAGGCAGTTTTTATGCCACCGCCACCATACTGTTGCGGAACTGAACCGGTTACGGAACTTAAATCCAGAAATGTAGGCATTTAGTTCAGTAGGTATAATTCGCTAAAAAAAGAATTAGGTAGGTACCTACTTAGGAAATTTGATCGAAAAAAAATACTCATGAACCTCTGAATACTTATACTACCTATAACTACATGCTTTCCTACATATAAGTAGATAGGTAGTTGTTATAACTACCTATCAAAAATAGGTAAGTAGGTACCTACTCATAAAAAGTACCGTCATCATAGAGGCACAGAATAACGCACGCGTGTAGTCACAAGCGCGGCGGCAACCCTGACTGATTTTGCAACTCCGAGTTGTCGCGCGCTGTAGGTACTTATCGCGGTAGGTATGGGCGAGTGACGGATGCCTGGCGCTACCTCGCGAGGCAAGACGTTTGCCGCATGTGCCGGACCTCGCACGAGGCTCACTCGCTTGGTGGGGACCCGCCTAATCGCGTAAAAACGACTAGTCGTTCCCGTTCCATCCCGCTCCCGCTCCCGCTCCCGGCCCATCCCGTACCGTTCCCTTTCCCGTCCCGTTCCCGTTCCCGTCCAGTTCCCGTCCCGTTCCCGTCCCCGTCCCGTTGCTAACCGTTGCCGTCCCGTCTCGTTCCCGTTCCCATCTCGTTCCCGTTCCCATCTCGTTCCCGTTCCCCTTCCCGTTCCCGTTCCCGCTCTCGTTCCCGCTCCCGTTCCCATCCCGTCCGGTTTCCGATCCGTCCCGTTCCCGTTCCCGTCCCATCCCGTTCCATTCCCATTCCCGTCCCGTCCAGTTTCCGTTCCTGTTCTGTCCCGTTCCCGTTCCGTTCCCGTTCTCTTCCGCCCCGTCCAGTTCCCGTTCCAGTTTTCGAAATCACCATCCCATACAACCTCAAGAACGACATCCATATATAGATTTTTATGATTACTTACCCCATTTACCACCTAGGGTTGATTTTCAAAATCACAAAATATATGTTTGCCTATTTATTTTTAGACGTGCTCCTACGAAGTTTAAAGTTATAATGTCTATTTTATATTCTTTTTCCATACAAAATTTGAACCCCATTTTCACCCTTTTAGGGGATAAATCATGTACCCACATCGTGTTGGACTTTAAAATAAATGTAATTTTCGCAATCACCATCCCATAAAACTTCAAGAACGACATCCATATCGATTTTTATGTTTACTTACCCCATTTACCCTCTAAGGGGTTGATTTTCAAAATCACAAAATATATGTTTGCCTATTAATTTTTAGATGTGCTCCCACGAAGTTTAAAGTTGTAATGTCTATTTTATATTATTTTTCCATACAAAATTTGAACCCCATTTTCACCCCTTTAGGGGGTTAAATCATGTCGACCGTGTTGGACACTAAAATAAATGTCATTTTCGCAATCGTCATACCAGAAAACCCCAATAACGACATCCATCTCTATTTTTAGGTTTATTTACCTATTTCACCCCATCGCCATAGGGGTTGAAGTACTAACAATAACAATAAACGTTGCGTTAGATTTTCTTCCATAAGCCTATATTATAAATTAAGCGATTTTTACTTCGAAAATGAAGGTTTTTCTTCTATACACAACTTCATACCTCTTTTCACCCCTTCGGGGGTATAGTTTTGAAAAACGCTGAGACCCGTATTTATTAATTTTTAATCGTCAGCCTAAACACAAAAATTAAAGATCCTAGCTTCAAAACTGAGGGACTTTCATATAAACTTTCATCCCTTATATCACCCCCTTAGGGATGGAATTTTCAAAAATCCTTCCTTAGTGGATGCCTACACTGTATGAGATATCTGTGTGCAAAATTTCAAGTCTCTAGGTCCAGCGGTTTGGGCTGTGCGTTGATAGATCAGTCAGTCAGTCAGTCATTCAGTTTACGATTTTATATATTAAGATAAGAACGTATGAAATAACCGTACTTGTATGTAAACTTCTGCAATAGGCTGCCGTGTCAAGGTTAATTTTTGACCCCAATTACCGTATAATACGGCAATTACCGTACCATTGGCAACACTGCCGCGATTGATTTCCATTTTCTAAATTGACAGTTGATGACATAACTTTTTCGATCACCCTACCGAATAAAATAAACCAACGCCTTATCTTTCGTCTCCTTTTAACTCACGAATGAATCAATGTGATGTTATAACCAAAAAAGTTCTCTATGACCTATATTACTTCGCCGGCTTAAAAATCCATAAACAATTAATATTTACATTCGTTCATTCTTTCTCTTAGCAAGGCGATGCCCAAGTTACGACGTAGTCTGTTAGTGCAAACAAAAATTTCAGCTCGGCATTTTTAGGCTGTTCCTAAGCTAAGAAATAACTTAACTAGGACACGCCTAACTTGAGTTTAGTGCAAACGGCTGTTAGTCATTTACTAGCTTACGCGCGCGACTTCGTCCGGATGGACATTCGGAGAATTCCTAAGGAACCTTTGACTAAGATAAAAATCTATGTGTGCTAAATTTTATTCAAATCTGTTTAGTCGTTTTTGCGTGAGAGTCCCACTTCCAGTGGGACATCACATTCACATATTAGTAAGATAGTAGGATGTGTCCTGAAGTGTCCTCAACGCACTTTATGCCCTTACTATTTGCAATAATAAATGGTTACGTAGTAGTACCAGGCTAGGCGCACTCCGCGCTTTAGGTACGAAGCTACAAGTAGCCGGCGGGTCCGTCCGGACGGACTAATTTCAGAGGGCCGCGCCGCGTGCCGGCTGGGACGCACGTTAGCAATTCGATTTTGATACTCACTCACGCACCGCATTCGCGTATTGTCGCGTCGTTCGTTCGTACATTTATGATATTTAACCCAAATGAAGGCATATTGCATCGCAATGGGCTGCCTTAATAGTAATAAAAAGGATCCGAACCTCACGTTTTTCACACTTCCAAAAGTTCCAAACGACATCGTGCTTATCTACTACCTAGTTAGTATTTAGTATTTGTTTATTCTTAGGTACCTACTTACGTCTTATTTAGGTAGGTAAGTACTTACTTATCTACTTTCGAAATAAACTTAATTATTAATGACAATTTGATTTCGTAAGAAAGCAAATTGCCTCAAATCAGTATGTATAGTGTGATGTGGCGTTGACTGTATTTAAGTACACATTTTATTTCACAAACATACTTGTAATAAAGTATTGTAAGCTTTTATTTCATTATTATTTAAAAGAAGAAACCCTAAAGTCGTTAGAAGAGATAAGAGCTACGCGATAGAAAGAGAGGTAACTTCTAGGTGAATATAACTGTAGCGAAGGGAGCGGTGTGCGACCTGAATTGCACTTTATTGTGACTAGAATAGAGTCGCTATTTATTTATATGACTTTGAGGAGTGGATCTTCTGTACTTGTACTATTATGTATTCTGTGGTAGTACGTAGTTAGTAGTTAGAAGTACCTACTATATACACTGTTATACAACCATTTATTATTGCAAATAGTAAGGGGGTAAAGTGCGTTGAGGAGCTCGGTGGCGCAGTGGTATAGCGCCTGGCCCACCAGTGGGGACATTATAAATGGCTGTAGGTCAACGGCGTACAATACTTCAAGATAAAGAAATGGGGATCGGTAAACATCGGAAACAATCTTCTACATTATATATTCGATAACAAAGACAATTATTTAACCGCCTCTGTGGTCTAGTTCGCCCACTCGTGTAAGACGCAGAGGTCCCGGGTTCGATTCCCAGGGGGGCACAATTTGTACTCGGTTTGGTTGGTGGTAGGGCTTATTTCAAGTCCGCATGGCTAGCTACCACCATCTTACCTAAGTCTGACGCCATAACAACAATTTAAAAATTGTTGTGTTCCGGCAGTTAGAGGTAAGATAGCCAGTATTCCGGGTGTAGTGCGGTTCCACCTTCGGCCTTATCGTCATTTAACATCAGGTGAGGTGAAGGCCAAGGACTATCCCGATGTGTATATAAAAAAAAATTAACAAAAAGTAGTTTGGCCCTAAAAGTCATTTACAATTTCAACTTTATTGCCATTGCAATTAAAGATGTAGAAACTTCGTTGGACTGAATACACAGAGCTACAAAAAGATTATGTAGAGAAATAAAATAAAATATACCGAAAAAAGAGGTTTCTTCTTTATAAAGTTATGGACTAATCAAACCACCCTCGTAAATGTCAACATCATTTCTAAGAAAAGCAAAAACACGATGCCCATTATTTATCTTGATGTACGGTAAATGTGAACATTGGTGTTTTCAGAATGGCTTTACAGTCCCCGCACGCAGGCCGAAGGGCCGGACAGCCACACCTGGAAGTACCTGCAAGAAGTTCGCAAACCTTCCAATGCGGAGTTCCACTTCGACGCCTCGAAGCTGAGTCACTCCCTCCTAGAAGGTATCTAATCAAAATATTTCGATGTTCTTAACGGATTATATTTTCCGGCAATTTGTCGCTGCAATACTGTAACCCGGCAACGTTGCCAGCAAAACCAGCCATAGTGATAAAAAGTGAAAAATTCTTTATTCAAGTCAATTCTTTTACCCTACCATAGTACGGCTCATTTCAACCTATTTGTACTAGGTTATGGTCCCATCCGGCAGAAAGCATGAAACTTGGTATGCATGTAGTTTTTACGTATACCGGGTGTATGGGACAGCTTGGCCAAAACTGAAACAGTAGCTTCAGACCATGATTTATGATTTTTCCTCAGGAAAATTTTCTAATTTTCCGACTTTTCTTCCACTTAATCTGTGATGTGTTGATAACTTCGGAAGAAAGTCGGAAAATTAGAAAATTTTCCTGAGGAAAATTCCAGCTATTTTCAATCATAAATCATGGTCTGAAGATACTGTTTCAGTTTTGGCCAAGCTGTCCCATACACCCGGTATAATAAAATATAGAAGTAGCAGCAAGTCGTAAAGTGTTTTTTCCCCCCCTGGGGGGGCGTTTTGTGTCCCCAATTGCAGTTTTTATTTTTTAAATAAAAAACGGTGAGAGCTACAACAAAACTGTCAAAGAACAATATATTTGTCATTAAATTTCTATTAACCATTTTTTAAATAAGGGTGGATAGCACTTATAGTTTTCAAATTATGTTTGAGTTTCTACTGATGTTTTTTGAAAAAATCACCCTGTGGGAATCGTATAGGACGACACCGATATTTTTTGTATTAAAGAATGAGACTTGGCACACTTGTTTCTTATGTGGACTAGAGTGGAAAACGCCCGGGAGACACCCTGCTGGGGGGGAGGGGGAGGGGGTGAAATTTTCTAACGCCACGCGTACTGTTGGGCATAATAACTGCTAATTTATAGCTACTATGGCAAATCGGGTATCATTTTTGGATAAATAAAGGATGCCCAATGAAAACCAAAAAAAATGAAATGCCGTAATTGAAATGCCTTACATCTAAAATTTTCCAAAAAAAAATATTCCAGAGACGATAAATTTCTAACGAATACCGATATCGGCTTGAAAAAAATATGATAAGAAAGCCATATTCATACGAATGTCAAAAATATAAGTTTCATTGAAATAGTTTCATAAAAAAATGTGTTAAAAATATTATATACAGCATGGCAGTGGCATAAATAAATCTATAAAAATCCCCATTTCTTATTCTAAATTAAAAATGTTACCATAAACGGTGAAAGCTACAGCAAAACTGTCGCAAAACGATATATTCTTTATTAAATTTTCTACAATAATTTTCTTGGAAGTATGTTGATAAGACATATAGTTTTCAAAACAAACTCACAATCATTGGGTAAGTAACGGAATTTAGGCAATTAAAAAAACTACCGACCTATTTCATGACTAATCACAAATTGTATTTATTCTTTAATTTAAATCACACGAGTCTCCCCCACACTAACAGAGCCTAGTACAGACTCGTGTGATTTGAATTAAAAAATAAATACAATTTGTGATTAGTTATGAAATAGGTAGGTAGTTTTATTAATTGCCTAAATTCCGTTACTTACCCAATGATTGTGAGTTTCTTTTGAAAACTATAAGTCTTATTAACATACTTCCAAGAAAGTTATTGTAGAAAGAAAATTTAATGAAAAATGTATTGTTTTGCGACAGTTTTGCTGTAGCACTCACCGTTTACGGTAACTTTTTAAATTATAATAAGAAATGGGTTTTTTATAGATTTATTTATGCCACTGCCACGCTGTATATAATATTTTTAACACATTTTTTTATGAAACTATTTCAATGAAACTTATATTTTTGACATTCGTATGAATATGGCTTTCTTATCATATTTTTTTCAAGCCGATATCGGTATTCGTTAGAAATTTATCGTCACTGGAATATTTTTTTTTTGGAAAATTTTGATGTTCGGCATTTCAATTACGGCAATTCATTTTTTTTTGTATCAGAAGGTCTTTTTTTATTTCTGAAAATGATTGGTCATCCTTTATTTATCCGAAAATGATACCCGATTTGCCATAGTAGCTATAAATTAGCAGTTATTATGCCCAACAGTACGCGTGGCGTTAGAAAATTTCACCCCCTCCCCCCCAGCAGGGTGTCTCCCGGGCGTTTTCCACTCTAGTCCACATAAGAAACAAGTGTGCCAAGTCTCATTCTTTAATACAAAAAATATCGGTGTCGTCCTATACGATTCCCACAGGGTGATTTTTTCAAAAAACATCAGAAGAAACTCAAACATAATTTGAAAAATATTAGTGCTATCACCTTCATTTAAAAAATGGTTAATAGAGAATTTAATGATAAATACAGGGTCACTGGAAATATGACGTATTCCTGTTAAGGGGTTATAGATGAGGTCAAAACAAATATTTTTTGTCATATAACTTTTTCTCAAAAAATAAATAGTTTTCGAGTTAATTGAAATTAAGTATTTTTTTAACAAAAGTACGTTTTCAGACACAAAAATTTAAAATAAAAGATAACTACTCATTCCACTCCGAATTTTTTATTATTTTGGGATAGAAAAGAATCTGAGTGTTGATAATGAATAAAAAAAAATTCATAAAATACAGGTGTTTATAAAAAATTCAATCCTTAAATGCATTTTTTATTTTTATTTTTTCAGATTTTTTAGAAATAGCTTCAAATATCTTTAAAAAAATCCTAGTAACTAAGCGTGCATAATATTTTAAAAACATCACCATCTATTCAGCTTTCAGATGAGGTATAAAACATAATAATAGCTTAAATAAAAAATGAGAAATTAAGACTTAACTAAATAGCAGTCCCATTTCATGTAGCAAAAATTTCTTGCTTCAAGCGCTTCGGAGGTGGCCGTATTATCCTACTTATTCCATAAATGTGAAAGTTTTCTTGTTTGGATGATTGTTAATCAATCACGCAAAACGGCTGAACGGATTTGGATGAAATTTGGCACACAGATAGTTTATAAGCCGGATTAAAACATAGGAGGATACATTATCTTGGTTAAAAGTTCCCTAGGGATTTTCTCAAATGTAAATGCGAAGAAAGTCGCGGGCGGAAGCTAGTTTGCCATAAATGATCGTGCTTACTAAAAATAGTTTCGTCCGAGTGAGTTTGAAACAGGATTATTTTCCGCCGATGAGTAAAAATTTATACAGACAGCATCAAAAATAACCATGCATATCAGCCATTTTTAATGACCCGCTGCTGGGGAACAGGCCTTCCTTTCCTTTTGGGATAAAGCGGACGGGCCATAACCCACCACGTGGGCCCAATGTGGATTGGTCGGTGTTAACTCAATGTACCTTACATTGAGCCCTTGGTTCTGGCTGCATTTACAGTAGTTAACACTGACCAATCCACATTAGGCCCACGTGGTGGGTATGGTATTGGTATTGGTGATGGGCTCTTTTCTCCGCATTTAGACTCCCATTTGGTCCGTTATGCGTGAACACAGCATGGTGTGGCTAGTCAAGCCATCCCAGCTCCTTCCAGAAGCGCAGAAGCCTCCTGGGGCGTTCACAGGCTTCTAGGAGCGACCTCACGTCTTTGAGGATTTCTGCCCGGTGTGTGGCCAAACCCACGCACTCCAGGATTACGTGGGCGGCTGTTTCCTCTGCGTCCAGTCCCAGTGGTGGGTATGGCCCGTCCGCTTTATCCATCCACAAGTCAAAAGGAAGGCCAGTTCCCCAGCAGCGGGGCATTGAAAATGACTGATATGCATGGTTATTTTTGATGCTGTCTGTATAAAATTTTGACTCATCGGCGGAAAATAATCCCGTTTCAAACTCACTCGGACGAAAGTATTTTTAGTAAGCACGATCATTTATAGCAAACTAGCTTCCGCCCGCGACTTCATTCGCATTTACATTTGAGAAAATCCCTAGGGAACCTTTAACCAAGATAACCTTTGTGTTTGTGTTTCTTTGTGTTGCGTCTAAGTATTTGTACTCTTTTTTATAAATTTTGTGTCAAATCACTCTTTAGGCCCTGTCAGAATACCAGTGCTTCTGGGTCATCCTGAACATCAACGAATGACCCAGAAGTTAATTTTGCTGAGACAGGGCCCATTAGCAGCACACTTTTGTTTATATTCTACGATTTATTAAGTATTTTTTTTTTCTTTCTTGTCTGTAACTCGTTCCAATGTATACTTTTTCCCTCTGTGTTGTTTAATAAACGTTTTCTATTCTATTCTATTTTCTATTCTATTCTATTCTATAATAGTATCCTCCTATGTTTTAATCCGGCTTATAAACTATCTATGTGCCAAATTTCATCCAAATCCGTTCAGCCGTTTTGCATGATTGATTAACAATCATCCAAACAAGAAAACTTTCACATTTATGGAATAAGTAGGATAATACGGCCACCTCCGAAGCGCTTGAAGCAGGAAATTTTTGCTACATGAAATGGGACTGCTATTTAGTTAAGTCTTAATTTCTCATTTTTTATTTAAGCTATTATTAAGTTTTATACCTCATCTGAAAGCTGAATAGATGGTGATGTTTTTAAAATATTATGCACGCTTAGTTACTAGGATTTTTTTAAAGATATTTGAAGCTATTTCTATAAAATCTGAAAAAATAAAAATAAAAAATGCATTTAAGGATTGAATTTTTTATAAACACCTGTATTTTATGAAATTTTTTTTATTCATTATCAACACTCAGATTCCTTTCTATCCCAAAATAATAAAAAATCCGGTGTGGAATGAGTAGTTATCTTTTATTTTAAATTTTTGTGCCTGAAAACGTACTTTTGGTAAAAAAATACTTAATTTCAATTAACTCAAAAACTAGTTATTTTTTGAGAAAAAGTTATATGACAAAAAATATTTGTTTTGACCTCATCTATAACCCCTTAACAGGAATACGTCATATTTCCAGTGACCCTGTATATTGTTTTTTGACAGTTTTGCTGTAGCTCTCACCGTTTTTTATTTAAAAAATAAAAACTGCAATTGGGGACACAAAACGCCCCCCCAGGGGGGGAAAAACACTTTACGTCTTGCTGCTACTGCTATATTTTATTATATACGTAAAAACTACATGCATACCAAGTTTCATGCTTTCTGCCGGATGGGACCGTGTTTGGTTGAAATGAGCCGTACTACCACCCAATACTACGTCTTTAAGCTGACAAAAAAAAATGGGCGCAAAAAACTGATCAGCTATATCAAATGGAACGATATTTACAAATATGTATATCCTTTCCAGACATTACATTAACATAGATTAACAAATAAATAATATTATTTAATTAACTCATCTCTTAATTAATCAATTTACAGGATTTAAGCTAAATTCAAAATTTAAAGCCATTATTCAGTCTAGGCTGTTACAAAAAAAATCAATTCATACAATTCAATATGATTTAAGATAGGTAGTTAGAAGCAGACCCCATTAGAAGCAGTTTGAGGGAACGGGTTCCCTATGTATTTGCATAAAATTTTAAGGCATAATATGTCATAGCATAATATGATTTCGCCGAATGATGTTTACTCATAATATTATTTAGTCATAACAGCTTATGCATAATTTTTTTAAGCATAACTACTTTAAGCATAATCATGTTTAAGCATAATATTCTTTAGCATACATTTAAACACGCATAATGTTATTTACGCATATTTTTATAAATAAAAAAATCACGACGTTTAAAATCACGAAAGAACATTTTACCTAAAATACAAAATCCCGAAGCTTAAAAACCGAAGGTTAATTGAGGGTTACATGCCAGCAGGTCGGTTCTGGCACTTCGCCGGCCGCTGCCGCGGCACGCTCGCTTTGTTCGCTCGGCTCGTGCGTTGTTGGTCGCAATGGAACCTTACCTCCTCCTCGCTCGCTACGCTCGCTCGTCGTCGCACCTAATAGACCTAAACAGACTTTCGGGATTTTTAACTATCGGCATTTTAACTTTCAGGGTTTCGAACTATCATCAGTCATTTAATAATCGATCTTTTAAATTTCGGTCTATTGGATATCGACATTAAGGATTTTCGGTATTTTAAAAATAGGTGTTTTATGAGTCGATATTTAGGTCGTATGTGTTATGAGTTTTTGGCATTTTAATACAATACCTACCCCTTTTGCATGAAAATAAATAAGTGCGTAAAAATATTTATTCTTATTGTTTTTGATTTTTATGTCTAAATAATATTAGGCGAATAGACAATATGCCTAATAACATTATGCGAAAACAAATTAGTCTAAATGATGATTATGCTAATATAAATAGTATGCCAAAAAACAATTATGCGTAAGTATTATTATGACAAAAAAGACTATGCCAAATCCGTTATGCCAAATCAAATTAGGTATAAAACAATTATGCGAAAACAAGGGATCCCGAGGGAACGTAATGACCCGCCTCACACGACACCACCGCAGAAATGATTAAAGAGAGCATGACATACAAGTAATAATATTTTAAGTATGACCCAGTAATTATAGCTACCATGATTTTGACATGTCAATTTTTTTTCTAGGAGTTTGAATCATGGGTTAAAATGCAATAAAATATTTTTGTGATGGTTGGGCAATGTTTGTTAATAATTGTCAGCATTGCCGGAAAATATTGCTCGTTTAAGCACATTGTTCAAGTAAGACCATAATATTTTTAATTCGTATTTTTTTTTATATGAGCTTTTTGCATTCACAATGCTATCCTTATACAATACTGTACTGTATTATGGATGGGTAGGCGTCTTGAATGCAAAATGCACAAATTAAAAAAATATAAAGCTATTAATCTTAACCAATGGTCAAAATATCTGAAAAGATAATGTCGAGGTAATTTCTCACATCGGTGAAATAACGCTGGCTGGCTAGGCTAAGAATGGGATATACTAGAAGAAATTCGACGATGACACTAGTGACTCGGTAGCTCAGCGGTCAGAGCATCCGACCGGACATCCAAAGGTCGCGGGTTCGATTCCCGTACGAGAATTGATCTGGTGCAAGTCGTATTTTTTCTAGTATACAGGGTGTTAGTGAAAGTGAAATTTTCCGTCGCAAAAATCATGAAAAATTTTTTTTTTTAAATTTTTCTGTCACGTCACAGCCTGTCTTAGTTCTATATAAAACCTAAATTTACAGGAAAAATAATTAAATATATCACATTTTTATAAACCCGCAATGTACAACTGCCGCGATATTATCGAGTTGTTACGCGTACATTGCTTCTCAACGAAAAATCAAAATCTCAACAACTGTGCATTTGAGACAAGTGGTTCCTTAGAAATAGTTGCTTATTTCTAAGAATAAGAAATGTATGGTTACACTCTTGAGATGTAGTTAGTTAGTTGGAGTGCAGGATGAAAAGATCACTATAGATTGAAGAAGAGATGTATTTACGTAAACGTTACAAGTTAGTTAAAAATAGACGATTCTTTTCTCTAATGTATGAAACCGATTTAGTTGGCGTTATAAATTGCACTGAGCTAAAATGTGTATTTATTATAATAATTAAATATGATACTTTAGGTTACTGTGGGTCGATGACGCGCCCGCCGTGACGTTTGCTGTGTTAGCAAAGTAAAATAAATATGTACATGTAAACCGTACAAGAAATTTTGTTTGCATAATACCATGTAGGTACAGACAGAGTTAGTGGGTGTAGTCTATTACTATAGTCTATTACTATTTTGGGCCCACTCCACTTCATCCTCTACAGTTCCGACATAACTCAATGTATAAAGCACTGTCAGTATCATATTTACGCAGACGATATTCAACTTTATCTCAGTTTTCACCCGAGTGATACCATTAATGCAGTGAAAAAGATAAACGAGGATCTTGACAGTATTTCAGGATGGTCTCACTCCAACTGTTTGATCCTGAATCCTGCTAAGTCCAAGTACATGTTATTGGGATCAAGGAAGCAGGTCGCTACCATAGGAGAGTATTGCCCTCAAATTCAGATAACTAACAATCCTATTGAGTCAGTCTCAGAGGCCCATAGCTTGGGGGTAATACTTGACTCAAACCTGCACTTCGAGAGGCACATATCTGAAGCAGTTCGTAACTGCTTCTATCGCCTCAAGGTCTTATATAGAATACGCCCCTTTTTAAGTGAAGAAATCAGAATCAGACTCTGTGAAACTCTAGTCCTGTCCAAATTAAACTACGCAGATACAGTCATTGGTCCATGTTTGCTTGCTCGCACTGAGCGTTTAATCCAACGCGTGCAGAATGCCTGTGCACGTTTCTGCTTCTCAGTTCCCCCAAGGGCTCATATTACACCTTATTTAAACAACTCAAATCTAATGAAGATGGAGGCTCGTCGTGGGCTGCACTTTGCTTCTTTGCTATTCGATATAATCCACACCAAAGTACCACAATATCTCTTCAACAAGCTCAAATGGGCTAGAGACAATAGCGCATGCCGGTCGCGAGCCTCCTCCTACATGATACTTACGCCTTTACACAAAACAGCCGCTTTTCGAGGTTCCTTTAAATATTCGGCTTCCAAGTGTTGGAACAATCTGCCGCCTCCCATCCGCGCTGCAAAAACCCGTGGCACATTTGTTAAACACTATAAGCATAGTAGAACCAAATAAGTAGGCCAACTTGAGCCTCGAGCGAGCGATACAGCTTAAACACGTAGGACTGTCACATCGCTAGTTTATTCAGTCGTCAAAAAATGCATAGTCAATCTCTTTACAAAATATTTTTTCCTTATTCCGCATTAGGGATCTATAATACAAAGTTTTTTTATATTTTTTTGAACGTAGACCAGCGGGTCTATCGACTAGAATAATGAAGTTAATGTTAATTGTAATTTGACAGATGTATGACATTGGCTCTTTCGTTTTGACACCAATAAAAACTTACTAAAGAAAAGTAGCAATGTATCACATCTATCTGTCAAATTACAATTTACATTAAATTAATTGTTTTCAGGAACTGACTACAATGTTTTCATTGCCTACGTCATAAACTAAAACTTACAAACGAAATAGGATTAATTAAAACGTGGCTTTACTAAATAATGTATTTATTCAAATAAAATAAAATGATTATGAAATTTTATTTTTTACACTATTAACTGCTTCTTACTTTTTCATTAACCTACACTTATCAAAATAATCATCTTTAAATTCGGAAATTGAATACTTTCCATAATAGGCATGCATAATAGGCTTTTTCCTGTAGGAATTTGTGATTTTATAACAAAATTACACAATTGATATAAAAAAAAATTTGTCTGTTTCGACAAGTACGAAATGCCTTATTATTTAAAGTTAATGTAAAATATATCCTCATTCTTACAAATCTTTTTGCAATAATATCTTTGGAAAGCATGGTATGTACTGTAGGTAGGTACACGTTGAAATTATTACGAACGGCGTGGCGGCGTGAAGCGTGCGTGAGCGCGGGCGGTATTACGTACGGCGCAGCCACGGCTGTTGCACCTTTATCACCTTTAAATTTTGTCAGTGTGTGCGTGCGACGACGCATACGTACGGGCGCGCTCACATACAAACCGCGTTCGTGCGTATAAAGAGTAAGATGACTTACTTATTTGGTTCTACTATGCTATTAGTGTTACTTGTTAGCACTACAGATAAAATAACTACATAACTGTTTAATAACATAACATAACTGTATATACTTACTTTGTCTTTGTGCTGTTTTTGAGGTCGGCTTTTTGTTTAAGCCATAGCTTTAGTAATTGTGCTTCATTCAGTGATATTTTAGTTTCATATTATGTGTTTTAACACGAGGAATGATTTTTTGGCTTATAAAGTGCTTCCTGCTTTTAATTTTTTATTCTTCTGTATATCTGTATTTTATAACATTTTTTTACTATAAGTTAGGTTAGTTTAGCGCATGAAATGTGATTTGATCTGTGACATGACTTGCACGAAAATTATGTGTGTGTGTGTGTGTGTGTGTGTGTGTGTGTGTGTGTGTGTGTGTGTGTGTCAGTGAGCCAAAGAGTTCTTTTTTTTATTTATTATTTGCCTACCAAGTTTTTTGTAAGGCAAAGGAATGCTGTGCTGTCCCCACTGCTAGCCATTTTATGCTTGGATTTTATTTTATTTTTATTCTGTTTCTTTGTTTCAATATCTTGGTTTGTTTTGTAATGTTAGTAATTTTTTCGTCTCTGTTTCCGTGATGTCACTACTGGTCTCAGCAGAATACCAGTGTAGTAGACGTTGTCTGCTGCTTATACTGAGCTGAGGTCAGTATTGGCATCACATAGCACGTTGTTTATTAGGTATAAGTATTTCATTGTTTTTTTATTATTATTATTATTGCGCCTATTGTATATGTGCTGTGTGTTGCCAATAATAAAGTATATTCTATTCTATTCTATTCTAGTCAATAAGAATCAACAGTATTATACCTTACGAGTGTAGGCATGCAAATATTTTTAAGGGTGGAATCACCCTTAAAGTTTTCACTAAAGTGCTACTAACACCTATTGGATTTTTTTATTAGGAAGACCTAGGTCTTTAGCCATGGATGCCAGGCCGCAGTCGCACCACGAGCGAAGGAGTCACGACGACGGCGACACTGACAGCTCCTTCTCGTGGCAAGGGTCCAGCAACTGCCTCAACCAGGGCGGAGACGAAGCCCAGAAGAGGTGGCTTTGAATACTTAAAGGTCAAGCCACACAGCGGGCGTGACGGGGCGCGGCGTGACGGGGCGCGGCGCGACGGGGCGCGACGGGAGTTCACACTGCGGGCGTGATCTCGCCTACGTTCCGCCCCGCCGCGCTTCCGATCTGTATTCACGCTCGGCGCGACGGCGGCGGGGCGGGACGGGACGCGACCCGTCGCGCCACGCCGGCCTGTGTGACGTCGTCCATAGTATCTAGTACATTACAACTTCTCAGCGTCGCGTCGCCGTCACGTCCCGTCACGCCACGCCCGCTGTGTGGCTTGGCCTTTAAACATACATAAAAAAAGATTCCGACGAACCGAGAACCTCCTCCTTTTTAGGGTTCCGTACCAAAATGGTAAAAAAGGAACCCTTATGGTGTGACTCAGTCTGTCTGTCTGTCTGTCACAGCTGGATATCTCGAGAAGTACTAATGGTATCAACTTGAAATTTGGAATAGTTTAAGATGACATTTGTCCAACTATTTCGCGAATAAGAAATAAATAAAAACATAAATATCTTTTTTACAACAGGGACTGAAAAGGGGTCTTAAAAATTTGAAGTGGGGCAACTAGGGCATGTGGGGTATCATATGAAAGAGCGTCGTTTGCACGTTTTTAAACATTTTTTCTTTTTTTTTAGGCCGCATAGTTTTCGACTTATGGTGAAAATTGTAAAAAAAAATACCGTTCCCCCCCCCTTATCTCCGAAGTTTGCAGAGAGAAAAATCTGAAATAATTCTATGTGATAGTAGTTTATGTAAAGATTACAGGAAAAATAAAACGATGTCTCAATATAACACACTTTTTAAGAAATTCAAAAAACAATCAATTTTTTTTAGTTTTACTACCAGTCAACAGATGGCGCTGTCCTAAGCATGCTAACCTAAGGAAAAATATAGTTCCACTATCGGTCAAGAGATGGCGCAACCTAACACTACAATAATAAATTGGTGGCTGGTTCTAAAATAATTACCTACTATTTGCCGTACGAATAAACGAAGAATAAGTTCCTACTTAGTAATATAAACAGTTTGCAATGTGGAGTGGCTGAAACGTTTTTCAGTCACCATAAGCAGCTGTGGTTAAGATTTGTAAATTAACTGTCCGCCTGTTCGCCCTTCCAACTGTCTGCCGTTTATCCTACTTTTTTAAAGACTGTACTAAAGTAACATACCCAACCAGCAAAAGTTAGTTGTATAGTAGACCACAGAACGTTTTGGAAAAACTAATCGGTGGTCCAATAAAAGGCCAAAGAACATCAGTGCATCTACAAAGAAAGTGGCGCAATTATATCTCCATTCAGTGTTAAAGTACAACTGTAGCGGTATCAGGCATGACGATTTTGGCCTATTACAGTTGATGTAACAGTAACGGATTCTCTATTTGATAACATACAACGCTACTAAAGTACCTTTTTGTACTATAAAAGAGTTCATGATTCCATTACTTCACTAATATTCATCATTCATTCATTTAACATTCGTTCACGCCGCTTGAGTGTCTCAGTGTTTTTAAAGACAAAAAGATAATAAAAAGGAATACAAGGATTATCATGGTGGAGTTAAATATTATTTTATTATGAAATTATCCGTCTCTTACGAGAAAAATGTCTTGCGACTGTAATTTTTCTGATAAACTATGTATGGGTTTACGACAATATTTAAATGCCCCCCTCGAATTATTGAGTTTTTACTAAAATAATTACGAATTTTAAGTCATAAACATACTTCCAGCTTCCTGAACTCTATTATAGCACTCGTTATGGCAGATAACAACCGCCATTACATGAAATTGGTTGTAGCATTAATTACGCTAATTCAAAATGTCAATATTGTTGTAAAAGAGCGATAGAAATGCTTTAACCAAACTAAATTTTCTTTTAAAAGCATTGCTAACCCACCTTTATATACCCTAATTATGTTTTAAAAGAGAAAGGATTTCCGTTATAGTTCCATTGTGTAATAGACGGACTATAACAGTTATAAAAAACAATCCTGCTCTAAAAAAGTGTCTTGGTGATAAGTTTATCACTACGACTATAACGAGTGTTAACAAGCCTTTATATGACAATTAAGCTACATAAATGTAATTTGAAACTCAGTTATATCACCAAATCACCCTGTTGTAGACTTTTTGTGCCCACTATAGCACTATGTACTGTTACGACGATCTAAAAACCCACAATATGACGATATTGCCCTACTCTTGAGTTTTCATCTCTACTATAACGAAAGACCCATTATAGTTCATTCAGAACCTTTATTGCGTAAATCAGGCACATTAGGGCGATAGTAAACACTGTTATAAAGTTCTATCGTTGTATACTAGTCACATTGGAGGTTGCTATAACGTCTGACTATAACAGCTATACAAAGTCGCGAAGTAAACCTTTACATCAATTCCTAATAGGTCGTTTTTGCTGTATAAACTTATAGAGCCAAAATGTAGTATCCAACGCTTTTATACAACAATCGGTCACCGCCCAAACCTTTATACATCGTTTACCCAGCTTTTTTGAGATATAAGGTTTGGTTATAATACAAAATTGCTAGTTGGGTATCCAAATATATTTATGATTGTACGGAACCCTCGGTGCGCGAGTCCGACTCGCTCTTGACCGGTTTTTTATTTTGAAGTTGGTTAACAATAAATAAAAAACATTATCTAAAATTACCGACAAGCTAATATAACCCCCGGTTTCTGAAGTACATATTAGCTTAACCGGAGGGATCCACATTATTGGGTTTACTTTTATTATGGAACCAACTTTGAAATCGCGAAAAAAAAAACAGCTGTTCCATACATTTTGATCTATTCGATTTTAAATTTTGTATGGAACAGCAAATTTTTTTTTTGCGATTTCAATGTTGGTCCCATAGTAAAATTTGTTTGTATGCATGAGTACATTGACCCCTTAAAATTTTGTGCACTATTTCAGAAGGACCTTATATTGTTTCTAACATTTTTAAGGGCCTTGCCTCAAATAAATGATTTGAATTTGAAAATTAAACCTCCGCTTCAGTACCTCAGAAACTCGGGGTAAATCAGTTTAAATACTTGTCAAAATAGTTTGCGAAACACAGCCCGTGTTATTACAAAAGAGGAGGAGTGAGGTTATTTTCCATTCTTAAACACTGTTTAACTTTGAAACCTGTTTAGATGCGCTGCCTGTTTCAAACAATATTGTCAAAAAAGAACCAGCATCACATTTAAACAGGTATCTAAGTTAAACAGTGTTTAAAAATCTTTTTCAACACACTTGCTCGTAAAGTGAGCCCTAATACATCGCTTTTAGGGCCATAAACCGAGCTATAACAAACGCGTGCAATAATATATAAAACACTAGTTGGTTATAGAATTATCCCTACAAAGTTAAATAGGTACCTTACTGCAAGTTCTATGCGAGTAAACAGAGCATTTTCAATCTAACCGGGTAATACAGTTATTTTTTTAGTAACAACAAAGAGGTTTTATGCCGCTGACAATTTTTTGGAATAAATAAATGTGTAGGTCCTTAATTTAGTCAAACAAATATTTATTATTATCAAATTATTCCTAATTTACAATATTTTGTTATAAAATATTAAAATATTAGCATTTTATCACTTAAATTTATAATTTTGAAGTATGCTGTATGCTCACTAACCCCTTTGTTCGCAAAATATTCTTGCATTGGGCGTGTGAATAAAACAAAAAAAAACCTGCGTGCCTTTTCTCACCATGATTATCATTTTGTTTTTGTCGTATTTGTTGCTGTGTGGTAAATTACTTTGTTTTTTCCTCGCAAATGTGTTGAAAAACGTCGTATGAAACTCGTGAGCTCTTACTTATTGCACACTCGGCTGAGTTACGCCCTCGCCTGCGGCTCGGGCTGCAACCCACAGCCTTGTGTGCAATAAGCAACCGAAGCTAACTTGTATCATAATGTACTATTGTAATAACACGGGACATGTCTTAAACATTTACTAGATGTTATAACGTTGAGTGACATCTAAGTGCTTCCATTTTCACTAATAAAAAACTTGGTCTTTCGAGCTGGATCTCTTTTTAACTTTATTTTTTTTAATGAATAGATAATTTATTTGTTTGGTTAATAAAAATAATTTATTTACATATCTTTAGATAAATGTAAAAAAATAGCTGCGTGTCCTGGAAACTTATCAGTAATTATTATGATCTCTGAATTATTTACATGACACAAAAATTTACAAATTGGTTATTATAGCGTCTCTCGAGCAGGGCTTTATAACGTTACCAATTAACACAAAAAATAACGTTACGTAACGTTATTTTCAATATGATACCTTGATAACGTTATTTTTCTAACGATACTTAGTAACATAACATTAATATAGCGTTATAATACGGTTATGTTACTAGATTTCGTTAAAAAATAACGTTTTTTTTAATGGTAATTTTATAAGTATTGTGTATTGTAGGTAGGTATACTGCCCGGCATATATATTGGCAAGAGAAAGAAAGGGACAAAAGATGCGCAGTAGCCAAAAACACTAAGTTTATGGCTACTGCGCATCTTTTGTCTCTTTCATTCTCTTGCCAATATATATGCCGGCATCTGTACCTCTGCTACTTAGTACTAACCGCACAGACTGATCACGTCACGGCGGCGTCAACGTCAATTACACATTGCTTTTAATATTTTTTTATACAGTAACATATAAAAACGTTATCAAGGAACGAAAAAATAACGATAAATTCTGTTTTACTGTTATCAAATTTACCGTTATTAATTTCCAGTTCTAACGTTATTTTTTTTAATGTTACTAATTTTTAACGGTATTTGAAGCCCTGCTCTCGAGATAGGTTGTGTGTATAAGGCGGGACCTAGACGATACAATCATATTGCGCAATATTTAACCCTTTGTAGACTCGTGTGTCATTTTTTTAACTCACTTCTCTAAGGTTCGGAACGACCAAGAACTTTAAATGTCATTAATAGTACAAAGTCTTCGTTTTCCATTTGGAATACGAATAATTTAAATTTTCCTATAATCTAAATCACATAAAAATTGGTTTTTTAAAAGCTACCATAAACATTAAATTATTAAAAAAAACTTTTGTTAAAAAAATGTCACACGAGTCTACAAAGGGTTAAATATTGCGCAATATGATTGTGTCGTCTAGGGCTCGCCTTATGTAGTGTACTGTACTAGTAACTGTTAAAAAGGTAGTGTTTATATTCGTATTTATAACATTTTCCTAAATAGGAGCGTTTGGCTTACCATTAAAACGCATATGTTTATAATAAACTAGTGAATATAAAAGTACCATGGCCAACAAGCGTCGCTTAAGGGTCCATGATAGGAAAATATGGTTTGCGGGGGTTAAATTTTTTATAAAAAACGTAAAGTTGTAGCCACAAAAAAACATACAACAAGCTAAAAAGATTCTATAGTAGCTACAAGTATTAAATTGCGTATAAACCTCACAGATGATTGTAAAAAAATAGAATATCATCAAAAGCGCTTGCATAGGTTCATATTTTTGGCGTAAATAATAGCGGAAACGTATTGAATTCTACATCAAAATACACTTTAATGTACTGTGAAGTAGCTCCAATGCCTTTTATTCGAGAAAGATAATTGTGTTAAAGATAATGATGAAAAAACAACGAAAAACATCGAAAAAGTGCAGAAGTGGGGTTATTTTCCATACTCTTTACACGAAAAGAAAAAGACAGAGACAAATGTTTCCGCATAACCGAGCCTTAACCACTCCTAAGGTTAAATTGCTGGCACGCCGCGCCGCGCCGTCTCAACATACTTTTAGTTCGGCGGGCTGATTATCTAATTAGAAACCACCTAGCGACCGGTCTCATTTGACAGATGAATGTGATACATTGCTACTTCCTTTTGGGGTAAAAAAAAAATACCAAAGAAAAGTAGCAATGTATATCAAATGAAACCGGTCGCTATATAGTTTCTATTTAGATAATCAGCCTGCCGGACGATACGCGCGCAAACGAATTTCGTTGCTAACTGTTTAAGCGACGCTGTTGCCCATAGTACCTAAAAATGTCTTCCATAAATGGTTTAATACGCAAGAAATAATCTTTAATTTAACTATAATAATAAGTTCAAGTGTGCATTACTAACTACGTATTTTTTATTCAAACAGTATTTAATCGCATTTATCTTGTCTTCCTAATTCCTATGATATTTTAACACGATGATTATTATTAAGTACCTCTAGTATTTTGCCAAATACAAACATTTGTAAAACTATTATTATATCATAAAATCCTATCCCGCAAATTGTTAATGCGCCTGGCGGCAATTTTTTTCAAAAAGGAAAAAATGTTTTTTTTTTTTACAATGTGTTTAGTAAAAGCTTTCTAAAGCCGAATATGGTAGATAGGGACCATCAAACTGAACAACTTTTACTTTGGGACCAACTCTGAAATCGCGAAAAAAAATCTGCTGTTTTATACATTTTCATATTTTCTTTATTATTTTTTGTATGAAACAGTTGATTTTTTTTGCAATTTCAGAGTTGGTCCCATAGTAAAAGTTGTTCAGTTTGATGGTCCCTATTTACCATATTCGGCTTTATAAGGCTTTTACCAAACACCTTGTATACTTAGACCCTATCTTATTGAAAATAATAATTCAATAGTGAATATGTTACGGCTAATACCCACTCTCACCAAAAATCTTCATCGCTGTGCTCCAAAGCATAATAATTGAGGTGGCCTTAACTGGGAAAGAAAAGGTATCAATGTTAATGGAAAATATCTTAGTCACTTACGATTTGCTGACGATATTGTGATTTTCTCTGAAACAGCAACTCAATTAGAAACCATGGTTAATGAACTGCATAAAACGAGTAAAACAATCGGCCTGGAACTTAACACCACTAAGACCAAAGTCATGACCAACCACTTAACAAAACCAATTAAAGTCGGAAACACTGTATTAGAAGACTATGTTCAAGAGTACGTTTACCTGGGCAAACAAGTATCTTTTTCTTCAACTAGACATCAAGATGATCTAAGCAGACGTACTAACATCACTTGGAATAAATTTTGGGCGCACAAAGATATTTTGAAATCAAATCTTCCTATAAGACTGAAAAAGAAAGTTCTAGATTGATGTCTACTGCCATGTCTCACCTATGGCAGCCAAACCTGGATATTCAATAACCAGACAACAAATAAAATACAAGTTTGTCAAAGGTCTATGGAACGTAGTATATTAAATATAAAAAGAAAGGACAGAAAAAGGAACACAGACATAAGAAAAGTCACAAATGTAATCGACGCCTTTAAACATTGTAAAAAACTAAAATGGAAGTGGGCCGGTCATATTGCACGAATGGACAAAGATAAATGGACACACAGAGTAACCACATGGAAAGGGCCACCACACAAAAGAAAGAGAGGTAGACCAAAAGAGCGATGGTTGGATGAGATAATTGAGGTGGCCGGTAAGGACTGGGAAACGAAAGCGAAAGACAGGAAGACTTGGAGTGGAATGGAGGAGGCCTTCACCCGATGAGGGGTCCTTAATATATTATTTTAATTTATTTATTTAATACTAATTGGTTTTGCTATTTAATTTTAATGAATTTTACCTAAACAATTTAATTATTTAATTTTAAAAATTTGTTATTTTTTGAATTGAAATCAATTAATATTAGTAAAGCTTGCAATTTAATCATACAATAATTATTATCACATTCTAATTGAAATGAAATTTATGTTTTTTATTAAGGAAAATAAAAGGCTATAATAATAATACCCGAAGTGCGGCTAAACCTAGTTTTAGCCGGCTAAAACTAGGTGTAGCCGATAGCTGTTGGCTAAAACTAGGTGTAGCCGATTTGCTCGCGGCTAATACTAGGTGTAGCCGGCTAAAACTAGGTGTAGCATGGGGTATTAGCCGTAACAAATATATTAAATTACCTATTTTCTTGTAACATGTCATTTTTAGTTGCGATGTAATCTGCGGTTGCGGATGACGTAGACGTGAGTTAATGTGACAAGATTCCAGAGCATTAGCAATTTGCGCGGATTATACATTTGACTGCACAATAACAGCGAATATTAGGATAAAAGACCTTTATACAACTAACGGCCGATTTCATCGATTTCAATGACCTATCTTCAGTAAGAGATAGGCTTACTAAAGATTTGTTCCCTAGATATTTCTGTTAAATGACGGAAAATAACAACAGTTGCCTAGTAACAGATCCATAGTAGGCCTATCTCTTAAGCTAGGCATATAGGCTATCTTTAATGCACATAAATTGTATGAACCGGTCCGAAGGCTAAAATGGCATAGGAAAAATTCGTACTGTATGTGTATTCGAGTATACAACAAAATTAAAACAGCCAATACGCACAAATTTAAGACATTGGTTCACAATTTATTACTGAAAAAATGTTACTATTCTATTGATTCATTTCTATGTGACAAATTTTAGTTTAATTATGTTTGTTTTGTTTAATTATTTAATTTTCTCACTGACTTGTTATGAATTTGTATTTTTTTTTACATTTTTTATTTAATTTATTTATTTCAATAGCTATGATGATCATTTTAAATATTATCAATCATTTTTTTTAACCTTTTTTTGACATTAATTATTAATTAGAATTTGATATAGCTTTTGTAATGATACTGTTATTTTAATTCTGACATATCTTTTGTAATGCTACTTACTGTTTTTTTTCAAATATTTGCACGCCATTTGCATATGGTAGACATGTAACGGTACAATTTAATTTTAAGACCATTGTTTTACCACATGTTTATGCAAATAAACAGTTTGATTTGATTAGATTTTGATTTAGGGTTTTCTAGGATGACGGTGCCGTCATTTTACAGCCGTAATTTAGCGGCGTAGAACGTTGTCTATACAAACAATATGGCGGCGCCCCGTATTGTTTAGATCATAGAAATAGAATGTCAAAGAACAACAAAGTCAATAAACAGGTGATCCGAAAATGAATCAATACATTTTATATGAGATACATAAAATATGTCTTAGATTCATAACATATGACTATATTATGGCAAAGGAAGTTAATAAACTATGTTACATACTGTTTTCTTTGTCGATAAACGAATAAATGTAGCGAAACTTGGTTTTAGAGAAATGTGTGGCAATATCTTTTTTACCTTTGAAAAGTGTGATTACTTGGATTGTTTCTTTTTGTCACATCACAATTACTCAGAGCAGAAGACACCATAGCTCCACGATACCTTTATTTTAAATTCTAATTAAGATTAAAAAATATTTTAAACAAACTGTGATTGCTCATTTGCTAGGCGGGACGCTAGGGGCTCTTACTGTAAAAAATGTTGGCACATGTCACTTGATCTTTTGTCTCTTTTTTACAAGACCGTGTCCGTATGATGTTAACTTCTCTTTTCCACGCTTTGTTGGTCTTCTTGAGCGCAGCGAAAATTTTTCTATGTCTATGGTTTAGATAGACAACATTCAACGCCGCCATATTGCACGGTCATCCTAAGAAACCCAATAGTACAGTAGCCCGTAGAACATTTAAATCACCAAAAAGGTTACCGTTTGCCGTTGTGATATAGTTATTTATTACGAAATTATAGATACTTTAACCCAAGTTTTACAGATCGCAATCCGCCGTAACCTATATTTGTATATCTCCAAAAATTTTATTTTTTATTTTTCAAGGTTTACCACATGGTTTAGCTATTGTCGTGTTCTACAGCTTTGTTTGATAGCCATTGATAATAGTAAGACTATGGAAAGTGATCATACACAGATTTATAAGACCGGATAAAATCCAACCATTTTCATCAGGTCTTAAATCTGTGTATGGCTACTTTTTTTTGTCTGTGGCAATCAAACCAAGCTGTAGAACACGACAATAGCTAAACTATGTGGTAAACCTCGAAAAGTAAAAAAATATCAATTTTGGAGATATACAAATATAGATTACGCCGGGTTGCGATCTGTAAAACTTGCGTTAAAGTATCTATAATTTCCTAACACAAGTACTTGTTGTATGGTCTGTGTTTCGTAATAATTAACTATATCACGACGGCAAACGGTAACCTCTTTGGTGATTTAAATGTTCTACGGGCTACTGTACTATTACTGAAGACAGATTTATTGAAATCGGCCATAGGTAAATCAATTTTGTTTATCTTTAAAGGAAAAAAATATGAATTAAAACTGAGGCTTTTATAAGGAAATTATATATTTGTATGAATAATGTTGGACTTATAAAATTAAAGAATCAATTTATATTTAGAGCCAAATAGTTTTGGAATGGAGTCTATTGACTTTTTATGGAGGTTCCTACCTAAATCTTTATTTTAGATTTTATATTGTAAAGTAAACAAAATGTATATTTATATTAATAAACGTGATGTATTTCAAAATTGGTCTTGTGTTTTTTTATTATTATCAAACACTGATAATCACATAAGACTACTTCGAGTAAGGTTACCATATCGAAATATTATAAAGTCCGGACATTTGGATACGTTTTTAGGGTTCCGTACCCAAAGTGAAAAAACGGGACCCTATTACTAAGACTCCGCTGTCCGTCTGTCTGTCTGTCACCAGGCTGTATCTCATGAACCGTGATAACTAGACAGTTGAAATTTTCACAGATGATATATTTCTGTTGCCGCTATGACAACAAATACTAAAAATATAATAAAATAAATATTTAAGGTGGGCTCCCATACAAAAAACGTGATTTTTTTTGCCGTTTTTTGCTTTATATTAATAACGACAACAGGCAGACAGTTGAACTTTTCACAGATGATGTATTTCTGTTGCCCTTATAACAACAAATACTAAAAACAGAATAAAATAAATATTTAAGGGGGGCTCCCATACAATAAACGTGGTTTTGTTTTGGCATTTTTTGTTATAGAACCCTTCATGCGCGACTCCGACTCGTTTAGATAATAATTTCATGCCTGCTTAGATATTTTAAAACATTCCATTTAGGTAAACGCGGGCGAAGGTAAAGGTAAACCTTACTTCGAATGTGCAAAAGCAAATAAAACTCTTATTTAAAGTACTTTTAATTGTTCAGTTATAACGGAATTTGTTCTTCGTCGAAATACGGAATCCTGGGTCCATTGATCTCGCAGATGAAGGACGCCTTGTAACTGCAGCCCACGTCGTTGAGGGCCAGAGGATTGTCCTCCCCGCTCGCGTTGCGGAAGAACGCGGAGCCGCAGTACTCCTGGTTGGCGAAGTTGTCGGGCTGGTTCGGGCCCCAAGTGGAGAAGCCGGCCTCTTCTAGGGTTTGGCCTGTTGGGAGTGACAAGAGGGCTTATAAACGGGTTAAAGAAGCAAATTCGGTCAAGGGTGTGTTGGGATAAGTCGGGATAAATTAACCTTAAGCATAGTAGAACCAAATAAGTAAGTCATCTTACTCTTTATACGCATGAACGCGGTTTGTATGTGAGCGGGCCCGTACGTATGCGTCGTCGCACGCACACACTGACAAAATTTAAAGGTGATAAAGGTGCAACAGTCATGGCTGCACCGTACGTAATCCCGCCCGCGCTCACGCACGCTTCACGCCGCCGCGCCGTTCGTAATAATTTCAACGTGTACCTACCTACAGTACATACCATGCTTTCCAAAGATATTATTGCAAAAAGATTTGTGAGAATGAGGATATATTTTACATTAACTTTAAATAATAAGGCATTTCGTACTTGTCGAAACAGACGAATTTTTTTTTATATCAATTGTGTAATATTGTTATAAAATCACAAATTCCTATAGAAAAAAGCCTATTATGCATGCCTATTATGGAAAGTAAACAATTTCCGAATTTAAAGATTATTATTTTAATAAGTGTAGGTAAATGAAAAAGTAAGAAACAGTTAATAGTGTAAAAAATAAAATTTCATAATCATTTTATTTTATTTGAATAAATACATTATTTAGTAAAGCCACGTTTTAATTAATCCTATTTCGTTTGTAAGTTTTCAAATCACATAACATGACGTAGGTAATGAAAACATTGTAGTCAGTTCCTGAAAACAATGAATTTAATGTAAATTGTAATTTGACAGATAAATGTGATACATTGCTACTTTTCTTTAGTAAGTTTTTATTGGTGTCAAAACGAAAGAGCCAATGTATCACATACATCTGTCAAATTACAATTAACATTAACTTCATTATTTTAGTCGATAGACCCGCTGGTCTACGTACAAAAAAATATAAAAAAAACTTTGAATTATAGATCCCTGATGCTTACCCTATAAGAAAAAAATATTTTGTATAGAGATTGACTATGCATTTTTTGACGACTGAATAAACTAGCGATGTGACAGCCCTACGTGTTTAAGCTGTATCGCTCGCTCGAGGCTCGAGTTGGCCTACTTATTTGGTTCTACTATGCCTTAAGGCTGCGCAGTCTGCACACTAGCGCCGCCATTAGAAAAAAAAACATAGTGCTTAAACAAAGACAAATTTGTAAATTATCTCTCTGGAGTGCACTCCGAACAAGCCTTATGGTACTTTTTATTACTTAAGCAATATTTTCTAGCCTGTCGTTTAGTTTAATTGACTTTTATTGTTAAAAGTGGCCACTTTTCGCAATAAAAGTCCATATAACAAAACGACAGGCTAGAAAATATTGTTTAAGGGATAAAAAGTACCGCAAAGCTTGTTCGGAGTGCACATTCATAATTTCTTTTTTATTTAAACACTATGATTTTATTTCCAATGGCGGCGCTAGTGTGCAGACTGCACGCTCTTAAACCAGCTTCGCACCAAAAGGTGCCTAGGTTAACGCTTAGAACCTAGATATGTAACCAAGTAAAATGAACGTCTACGAATATTCGCAACCGGCCGCACTGCGCGCTAGGTGCCTCGATATATCCAGGCGACTACCTAGAATGTATCGTAGGCGCGAGACTTACAACCAAAGACTGAAACCAAGGCGACTATCCTAGCGACTTACCTCCCAGTGTGGTCACAGAGTATCCTAGCAAGTAACCTCTTTTCTATTGTCTAACATTAAAATCTATCGCAATCGCCTTCAGGATGTAACACATTGAAACTTCTTTTTGGGACAAATAAAAACTTACCAAAGAAATGCAGCAATGTGTCACATACATCTGTCAAACGAAAGCGATTGCGATAGATTTTTTGAATTAGACAATTAGCCCCCTGTATATATCTAGGCTCCTGTCGGTGCGTTCGCAGCCTTAGTCACCTATTATTACGGGTAAAAAAAAATCCCCCTAGTCACACGTTGGTAAGTTGGTATGACCACGGGTTGGTCGGGAAAACATCTTGTATTTGGCTGGTTTGGCTATTCGCACGCACACAATAATGTTTAGCAATTCTATTGCTTGGACGAATCAACCTATTGTTACAATAAAAAAGAACAATATAGGTAATATTGACATTATGTCAGTATTACTCGGAAATAAACTTCCGGTCACCCGTGGACCCACATTGTACATTGTGTTTACCGTTCGACCCATTGCACTAGTGGGTGGGGTTGTTGCTTAGATATTTCAAAAACAACAGTTGCCTAGTAACTGATCCATAGTAGGCCTATCTCTTACTAAAGATAGATTATTAAAATCGGCAGTAAGTTAGTCGATACATACTATAAAGACTATATATATAATATCTAACCTTGAACAGTGAACCAGAAAGGTGCGCCGGTAGTTTGCCCATCAGGGTTTCTGAAGCCAAAGTGCATGAACATTTTCTCGCCGCACTTCACCGTGGATTGGAATTTGTTGGCGAAAAGCTCGTGGAGTAATCTCGCTTCTGCGTGGCTATTGACAATGGCCAAGTGCCCCCCTTCCGAGGAGCAGATCATGTGCGCCCGGCGCCAGTCTACGCAGTCGGGGTGGTACTTGTAGCACTGGCCAGGGGCAATTTCTAAGTATCCTGGGAATTGAGATAAAGGGTAAATTGTAGCTGTCTTTATACATGTATTAAAAGAATTAACTGGCATGGCGACTATAGGACCAAAGCAGTTACAATGAGGTCTTCTAAAGAAACTCTCGGAAGAAGTCTCTAAAGAAACCAATCTAATTCGGAAGAAACCAAAGATTTACCAAGTTTCTCTGCACAAGGTCCCTGACCGACAACGTAAAGTCTCTGAAGCTTTGACGTATTTTGGAAAAAAACTAATATGTTTTACTAATGTGGTGTGAGTCACATCAGTTTTCACTCTATTGTCAATTCGTGTAATTCGTGTCAAGATAAGAACCTAACTTTGAAACCACAATATTTATTTATTTATTAGGCACAGAAAAAAAATGCAATCCAAAACATTATTTGTAGTTCCTTAAAGCTACATATAGGAACTTAGGTAGTGTTAAACTGTAGTTCTAAAAATACTGCGCACAGCATTCACAAAAGTAATATTATCCGAAGCGATTGTTTCTTGGAGATAACCGTGGCTTAACTGGTTATCAGTGAAGTTTTGTTTTCCTCCAATTTATCTAAGTTATCTCTAACTCTCCTAAGGAATAGCTATCAAATGTTAAAATCGTGTTAAAAACCTACCTTTATCTGTGGTCCCGCAGGTGTTCATGACCAGGTCCTTGGTCTTGTTCTTGTAGCATATGTACGCCCTCGTGTCGGAGCAGCGCACGTCGGCCACGGTGCCGTCGCGCCACATCGCCAGGCAGTGCTCCTCGCCCCCGACGTTGTCTGGCTCATCGGTGCGCCACTCTACTGGCATCTGAATCAGGTGGACACCTGGAAATATGATTAAGTAATGAGTTTTTAACCGCCTCTCTGTGGTCTAGTGGTTCGCCCACCCATGTAAACCGGCCACAGCTAGCGAGGCAGGTGGCAAGCGAATTCGGTAATCACGAGCTGAGACGCCGCCATCGAGATAGCGCGCAGTGATTATTGCACGCCCGCTGGCCGCGCCGCCTGCCGCCCCGGCTGTGGCCGGGCTGTAAGGCGCAGGGGTCCCGGATTCGATTCTCAGGGGGGTACAATTTGTACTCGTTTTGGTTGGGGTAGTGCTTATAAGTCCGCCTGGCTATCTACACCATTTTACCCAGGCGCGGTCCCAGGGGGGGGTCTCAGGGGACATGACCCCCCCCCCCCCAAAATCGTACATGTCACATAGAAAAAGCTTCTAAAAATTTACAAAAAAGCAATTGTATTATTATTTGTGACACCCCCCAAAATTAACTGCGCCTAATTTTACCTAAGTCTGACACAATAACAACAATTTAAAAATTGTTGTGTTCCGGCAGGATAGCCAGTTGCTCAGTGACCAGAATTCCGTGATGTAGTGCGCTTCCACCTTCGGCCTTATCGTCACTTAACATCAGGTGAGGTGAAGGCCAAGCACCATCCCGTTGTGTAAAAAAAAAGAGTTTGTAACACGTAGGAACCGCACCCTGATTATCTAAAAAGAAACTATTTAGCGACCGGTTTCATTCCACATACATTGCTACTTTTCTTTGGTATGTTTTTTTTAATCCAAAAAGAAGTAGCAATGGATCACTATCATCTATGAACTGCAACCGGTCGCTAGGTGGTTTCTAATTAGATAATCAGCCCGCCGTTTTGTAGTCAGCGTCGTATTTTGTAAGCGACGATCAATTCTGCAAAATTCTAATTCTTAACAACAAATATGTATGTATGTACCTGCATTCTCAGCAAACAAATGATTTTTATTCTTAAAAAAAAGGTCTATGCCAAGGGCGTCGCCAGCCCATGGCCCAGGGGGGGCAAGATAATATTAAAGAGTATGAGAAAAATATGAATTGTAGGTACAGTCAAGAGCAACTAGTGAATTTATTCAAGTTTTGAGATGGGGCAGGATTTAACAGAAAAGCAAGTCAATTGGGATGTTGACAACTTTTTTTATTTTATATTACATAAATTACCTCTCAAAAAAAGAAACATTGGTAAAATAATTATTTCGCTAGCTTGAAAACTGCCCGAGATATCACAGTGTGAAATGCACACAAATGGACTCGCCCAAAAACGCTCCATACTAACGGCTACTATGACGTCACGCCTCAGTAGTTTGTATGCATCGCGTAGGAAATTTGTTCGGCAGCTATATTAAATATTGTGTTTATCAAAATGGTTTCTTAGACAAATTTGCTATCATTTTACGAACTAATTAAAGGTATCATTTATTTTAATAAATTTTATACTTTTTAAATGGACTTGTCCACCCAACTTTGAAGGGTCATAAAACGAATAATATGCAATATATAAAACCAAGAGGTATACAAGCTACTCTAAAAGTTTAATATGTTTACGATTTTTATTAGTATTTCGTTATTTTATTCATTAGTCAACATCCCAATTGCACGGCCCTAGGACTTTGGTTATTTGCAGTTGGCTACATTTTTAACCTCTAGGGGGGGGGGGGGGGGGGCTGCGGCCCCCCCTGCTCCCCCTGGCGACGCCCTTGGTCTATGCTATGTTGTAGGTAATGATGTATGGCTAAAATTTATCATCTCTTTTTCCAGTGTTTTAGGTTTCTGTCAATCAAGACCATATGTTTGTCTATTTGCTGATGAACAAATTTAATATGACTACTAGACAAGTACTGTCTGTGTGTGAAAGGACGGCGTGTTTTTGATATTTCGACTTAACACGAATATTTTGACAAACATGGCGAATACGCTACGCAAACACAAACAACCATGTGAAGTGCCACTTAATAGTGGCACATAAACGGCTAGTGGTCCTTCGAGTCACAAAAGGAATTCAAACAGCTAATAAACAATGTTAATAGGTATTTGAGGAGCTCGGTAGCGCAGTGGTTTAGCGCCTGGCCCTGCGGCTGTGGAGGTTAAGTAACTTTCGCAAGGGTCAGTCATAGGATGGGTGACCAAAAATATATTATCTCGAGCTCCTCCGAGCTTCGGAAGGCACGTTAAGCCATTGGGCCCGGGTGCATTTGCAGTCGTTAACACCCACCAATCCGCATTGGGCCCACCCTCCTTATCCACCCATAAGCAAGGCCTGTGCGTGCCCCAGCAGTGGGGATATTAAAATGGTTGATTTATCAATAGGCACGCGCAGTCGTGCTTCATCTTTGTCCTCTTTGTCACTCCCCCACCAGGTCAAATGCGCAGACAGTCCATACATAAAAAAACCCTACCTTCTAATGAAAAGTAGTCGCCAGTAGAGGTGAGGGACTGTACCCCCGTGAAGGCCATATGTCCTTGACCCTTCAAGATATCCTGCATGGCGCTGTGCAGCTGTTTGGTGATCGGCGAAGCCAGGATTGCTCCTGTATTAATGAATACAATGTCATCATTATGCCATAAGACGTCAGTGGGCATAGACAGGCCTCCCCAAATGTAAGTAAAGTAGTGTAAGGTGCTCAACTCACTGATGACGTAAAATGTAAATGCTCACTGTACCTAAAAATAATTTACACTAGAGCTTCCGCCCGCGACTTCGTCCACGTGGACATTCGGAAAACCCATAGGGAACCTTTGACTGGAATAAAAAGTTTCCTATGTTTTAATCCAGGCTATAAAATATCTGTGTCAAATTTCATCCAAATCTGTTCAGCAGTTTTGGCGTGATTAAGGAACAAACACCCAAACATCCAAACCCACAAACTTTCACATTTATAAATTAGGATTTTAAATATTTACAACGATGAACTATTTGTAAGCACCGAAATAAAGAAGTTGACCAAAGGTATTTTCAACTGGCCAATTTATATATTTTTACTATAAACACTTCAGATATAGAGTTGCAAATCGGTTGAAGAAATCGCAACTTTGGTTTACATACGTGTCCTTTAGTTCAGTCTACCTACTTACATTAATTTGCAGCAACCACATACCGGGTGTAACAAGACCTTCAACGAAGCCGAAGTCTACGTATTCTGCCCATCATCAGGACCACATCTGTTCAAAATTATTGATGGGACACGATTTTGATTTTTGGTGTTAAAAAAGCATTGCATACTTTACCACGTAATGTAACGCGTACAACAGACCGCGCCTGCAAGTGTATGCTACATAGCTGCGTGCGGCCGAGTTGAAAGTAGGGAATGCAAACCGGTTTCACCGAAACCGAAAAAACCGGTTTTTCGGTTGATTTCACAAGCAAAATAAAACCGGTTTTTTAAACGAAAAACCGGTTTTAACCGGTTTTTTTAATTAAAATTTCATGCTCTGCAATACATTACAAAGGGAGTTTTTGGCGCCATTTAGTCGAGATCGGTTCGGTAACTATTTAATTATTTGCAAATTGATTCATAGTGAATTTGTGTCTTAAAATTGGTTTAGTTTTGTGGTATAAGTGTCTACGAAATAGGTGCGATCTTGGTTGCTGAGACTTTTATTGTAGTGGTGGCTACCTCGGCAGAACTTACCGGGTAAAGTGTCCTGATATATTTGGTGCCAATTGCTCCAAGCAGCATTGGAATGGAATGCGATGCACTCGTATTTTAATGTAAACTGGAACAATACCTACTACTGAACTATTCACTTGACACTAGCAAAAATTACTCCCTAAGGAAATGAGTAGATTGCCAAGCCAAAAATAAGAAGAAGAAGAATACGTACAAATCAAAAATGCACCGCCACATTTTGATTGAATGCTTTAAATAGTTCAGTTTAGTGACCTACTTTTGAGTGGCTGAACGGGTCGAATGTTTTTTTTTTGTTTTTATAGCGAGAAAGTAAGTAAAATATGGATATTAATTATAAACAAAGCAAAAAAGTTCTTATTTTATATTTATAGATAGATATTTGTTAAATACAATTTTATAATACGTAAATAAAAGAAAAACATTTTTTGATTTAAATAACTAACTAAACAAACAAAATAACATAATAATATTTCAGATAGGTACAGTCTCTCAAGAAACTCATGAAATTAATTAGGAGCCACTTTATTCTGCACTTGGCGTTATTTATTAGATAGTATAGGTATTTTGAAGGTTTTTAATATTCATATAAAATGGAGTATGTATCGAGTTACTTATATAGTTAAAAAGATTTCTTTTACAGTTCACCCTGGAATATACTAAAAATATTAAGTATTTTCAAAATAAATCAAGCGTATGGTGTCAATTTTTAAGATACCTATTAATGGTGATTACTCTTAGAGACCTCCTTGCCAAATGTTTATTTTCAAATAAGAAGTTTAATTTTTGTTAGATTTTGATAAAAAATTTAAAAGATAAGTACTTCAGAGAGCGAATTGTTCAGTTATAAAAGATACGTTTTGTTTTTGTTTTACTTCTAAGAAAATAATGAGATTTAATATAAAACGTTAAGACTTGCTAGCTAGAAGCTTATTACGTCTACCTGATCATTTATCTTTTATTTTATTTTTTGTATTTCAGTTTCACAAATTCTTTTCTCAGAGCTAAGACCTGCAATGATTTTCTATGAAATGTATCGGAAAAGGTTTTTTTGACCATTTTCTTGTTGATTGTACATTTTTTTGATAAATTGTGCATGGGGATGCTCTTGAAATTGAAAAAATTTTCACCAAATCAATAAAAATGTATTATTACCCATGTTCTCATACTTTTCTTCAAAATCGGTTTAAAACCGGTTTTAACCGGTTTTGGATTGAAAACCGAAAATAAAACCGGTTTTCATTTCACTCCGGTTTTGCATTCCCTAGTTGAAAGGCAGCGTTTATGTGCGTGCTCATGATGTACATCGAGTGACGACGTTTTGAAGCCATTGTTTGTTACGAAATACTTTAAATTTTGATAATGTTTCATTGGACAAAAAGTACGAAATAACGAATAAAATAAGATTTCATAAAAAATTTGAAAAAAAAAATTTTTGCCGTTGACCTTCAATAACTTCGTAGCTATTGGTTTCCCAGGTATAGTCTTAAAGACAAAAATGATCCTGATGATGGGCGGAATATGTGGACTTCGGCTTCGTTGAAGGTCTTGTTACACCCGTTAGATACCTTTACTACTTGCATAACGCCTTCTCCCATAGGAGAAGGGGAAATGAATATAAGATTCTTAGGGAAGGCCAAGATCACTACTTCTCTCCACTTGCTACGATCCTTACTTCTTGCTTTCGCTTCACCTACTGTCTAACTTCTTGCTTTCCTTCACAGACTGTCATTACCCACAGCGAGTGCGTGTCGCAGAGTTACCTTCGTGAAAGCATTTGGCCCGCGCGTTCTCCCAAGTAGCCGGTATCTCGTGGAACTTTAACCAGCCCTTCGCGTCCCGCCGGTACACGTAGTCATGGCGGAACTGACGGGATTCTGACAAGAAAAATACATAATGATTTATACACATATGAATTACTATGACATACACAAAAAGTGCTGAAAATGGCCAATTTGTGTACTTCTATGTGTAGTCATAGATAATCGATGGCTAAGATTTTACCGAGTTTCTAAATGATCTAATAGTAGTAACTAGGTAAACACAATTACTGTAATCGGTAAAGGGTGCTACTTATAGGGGTTTCGTACTGATGACCGAAAGACTAAGGCCATTTCTCCTACGCCATGTCAACGAAAAGCTATTTGACCAAATATGCGATTTGACCGAAAAACCAGAGAGTGTTTGAAATCCCATTAAAAGTTTCTTTTTAGAGGAATCTCACATTACATTATGTGAGTTTCAGGTTTCTTTATTCCACCCCTTTGGGTTTAATTTATGATTCTATTCCACCATACTTAACTTCTAAATGCCTGTAGAGATTTGGACCTTAGGAGACAAAGGAGGTATATTCCATTCACTGAACGAACAGTCCCCCGTCTGCAATATTTAGTCAGCGAGTTAGAAAGAGTTAAAGAGCGAGAGACCTACAGAAAAGAACCTAACTTTTTTTACTTTGTTGTTCGATTTTTTTGACAGGGCAGTATAAAAACTGACATCGCATGACGAAGTCAAAAAAATATGAAATGGGAAGTAAGATCTTTTCATGTAAGTACTTACTACATGAAAAGACCTTAGTACCTATTTCATAGTTATGTATGATATAGATAGGTGGTACCTACCAGCCCCCGTATTATGACCTCTTATTTCCTGGCAGTTTTCTGACTGGTCATCAATCTATCTCTTTTATTTGCTATACAGTGAGAAAGAGATGTAACTATAGCAATTCATAAACTTGGCAAGTTTTAAGAGGTTGTAATACACCCCCTGATCGTCTGGTGGATCCGGTTTGATTTGGGAGTGCACTTGAAAGTTCAGTACAGGTTCTATAGAAACAGGGGGTCTATTACGAAAAGTTTAATGCGATACACGCAGCTGCGTCCGTGCTTCGTTTTGATTATTTCCTATTACAAACCACTTTCGTATGCGATATTGCGAAGTAATTGCGTGAGTTTGACTGTTTTTCTCTAGTGTATCCGACATTGTTCCTTTAGTAGTCTATGAACTACGGTAGCCAAATTCAGAATGTTTGTTATAACCACAACCAGCGAACTGCGGACGATTATCGTGGCCAAGTGACTGCGTTACGCAGTTGCGTGCGTACGTTATTTTCGTAATAGGCCCCCAGATTATTGGGTGGTAAATGCAGAAAAAATTGCCCACTGTACCTAGCTAGGTATTTTTAACACGTTTTTATTAGGTTGTTTTCTCGTTTGTGTGTTCGTTCGTTCGTTCGTTTCTCCACAAAGTTTGCGAACGATTTTATACTAGCTTCCCGATGAGCTAGAGACTTGAAACTTTGAACATAGGTCAGAACTAGAAGGCAATGCAATATTATGGTGTCATTGAGCTGATCTGATGATGAAGCCGGAAGAAGGCCACAGGAACTCTATAATGAAACCATACAACCCCATCGTGTTTAAGCTCGTTAGAATCGTCTTGACGAGTACTCTAATAGGAGATGAAGTCCAGGGTCTGATGATGAAGCTGAAATGCCATAGTCAAAGTCGAAGTCAAATAAGCTTTATTAAAATAAACTTAATTATTAAGTACTTTTGAATCGTCTATATTTTCCTACCACCCGTTTTTAGCTGACAAGAAGAACGGGCGCAAGAAACTTATCAGCTGTAACAGCCATAAGTAACGATATTTACAAACTTAAATAAAATATATCGTTACCAGATAATTTACAACAGGGTGACAGGATTATTGGCAACAACATAGACTTATTGTTATATTACTTCAACAAAGTACTTCTAGTTGCAAGTTATGTGTTACATCATTTCCACGCATTTTGATCTTTAAGATAATCGTCTACTTTATAAACCTTTACTCATACCATAGGAATTCAATATTGAAACCGTGAAACCCCATCAAATTTGGGCTTGTTTGAATCGTCTTGACGAGTTCTTTGTTGGGAAATAGTGTCCAGGGTCTGATGATGGAGCCGGAAGAAGGCCACTGGAACTCGATAATAAAACCTTGCCACCCCATCGAGTTTGGGCTCGTTTGAATCACTTTAACGAGTACTTTAATGGGAAATAGTGTCCGAGGATCTGATGATGGAGCCGGAGGAAGGCCATAGGAACTCTATAATAAAACCATGCAACCCCATCGAGTTAGGGCTTGTTTAAATAGTCTTGACGAGTACTTTGTTGGGAAATAGTTTTCAGGATCTGATGATGGAGCTGGACGAACGACACAGGAACTCTTTAATAAAACCATGTTACCCCATCGAGTTTGGACTCATTTGAATCGTCTTGACGAGTGCTCCGATAGGAGATGGTATATTTTTAGTCTCGGCTCGTTAACTAAAAAGCAGAACATAATAATTTACAGAAAAAAAATCTTTTTTAAATCATGTTTTTAAAACGGTCTAAATTATTACACAAAAAATTTGGACTAAAAACATTAAAACGAACTAGTAAAAACATACTAAAATGTAAAAAAAAAACTTTTTTAAAAACACGTTTTTAAAACCGACTAAATTATTACAAAAAAATCGGATTTAAAAAACAGACTTAAAAGTTATAATAAAATTCTTCTGCAAATATTTATAACCCTATACTTACAGAAATTTTAAACCTAAAAACGTGGGGTGCATTTTGTAAAATTTATCATCCATATTGTCTTTAGCATGCGCCCCAACGTTTTTAGGTTTATTTTTTTTTTACTTTTTAGTTCGTTTTTGGTAGGGCAGTCGTGTTTCTAATTGTTTATGTAGGTAGATGTTAGGTAAGTATGTAAATTATGTCAAACCTGATCGTCTGGGTGGGTCCGGCTTAATCTCTGGGGTATGTCTGTGCTCTGGGTGCACAGGAATATTCAACACAGGTTCTGTGGAAACAGTTTATTGGTAAGTAAGTAACTTGAAGAGGTGCGCATTCCAACTTTCTGCCATATACAGGGTTATTTGTAAAACACCAACAACCTCGCAGGAGTACATTACCAACATCATAAACAACAACATTTGTTCTACGACTTTTGATAATTCGTTAGATTTTACTTTCATACAAAAAATATCATTTTAATTTACCGTTCGTATGTACATAACTCTACGCGCGGCGAGCGGAGCGCCTGGTGCGCGCGATCCGGGGGTCAAGTCTGCTAATGTTTTCGTCAAAATCGTAGTTCAATGGTGTTTGAATGGTAATGCTTTTTGACACAGTTCTTGTTTCTTGAACCCAAAACTGAAACACATTGTGTTTTTTAAACCCAAAACGGAAACATATTGTGTCTTGATTTTGGGTTTAAGAAACAAGAACTGTGTCAAAAACCATTACCATTAGAACACCATTGGACTACGATTTTGACGAAAACTTTAGCAGACTTGACCCCCAGCCCGTAACGTCGCCCGCCCCGCCGCCATCCATAGACGTAAAAAGTGTCGAACAGTACAATAAAAACTTGAAAATTCATTTTTGGTGAATGTATTGAGTTATGTTAAAAGTCGTAGAACAAACGTTGTTGTTTAGGTATGATGTTGGTAATCTAGTGGTGAGGTTGTTGGTGTTTTACAAATAACCCTTTATAGGTATTGACGTTTTTAGGAGTGTCTTCATACGATTGCTTTCCCGTTCCCTTTAACTTTTGACGCATTCAATAGCGCGTTGATCGTGCGCTTTCGCTATCCACTTGCGCTTTTGATAGAATTAAGTATGCCTCAGGAAATGTAATAATTCGCCCTAGAAAAAGAGCTTAACTTTATACTTTGGTTATAAAATTTGATCTTAAAATATAACCATTATTTGCTACATGGATCAAGTTCTGTCTTATTCTTAGCGCATGTAGAAAAAGAAGTTCTTGGATTATTAATATTTTTTTGATATGGAAATACTTCGGAAACAACGAATCATTGAAAAACGTTCCGTTATCCACAGCAATGTTTCAAAGGGCAGAAAAGCGCTAGGTACTAATTGCATGCCCTGAGGCATGCCTGTGTTGAAAACTCATGAGGAATAGGAAAACGACCGTGTCAAGGCACACCTTGGTCTTTTCCGTAGCAGTTAGGAAAAGATAGGAACAATAAACAAACACACAAGTCTGCTTCAGTTACTTCAGAATGATCGCTTCAGACAATCACCTCTTCCTTTTTAACCGATTTCATTTAATTAATCGACTTCAAAAATTTTTTAATGGATAAATAAGGGTACTTGTATAGTATTACGTTATATAAAAGGGAAACATACAGCTCAATATTATACATATGAATTGTAAGCATCATGTTTGTACATCATGTTGTAGTTGAGTATATACACTACATACATTAACGAATTTATATCATAGCAAACATAACTTTTCACAAGCAAACCATTGGACACTTTTATTAACACACAATATAGTCAAATGGTATAAAAAATGACATTATAAAACACTGACAGTCTGACACGCGTTGATCAGCTGTAATACACTTTTAAAACTTATGAAAATAAGAGGGAAAAATATCGATTTGATGATAGTTCTTATCATAAGAACTACAAGATCTTACAGAAAAGCGTCTTTAGAATCGAGGATTCTGTATCAATATTATTATTGTTATTAATTTCTGATTAATTTATGAATTATAAGCTATAAGTAAAGCAAACGTAAACAATTTATTAAAAAAGATGGGTAAATACATATTGAACGTGGTTTGTCCTGTTATTATCGCGCTGTTAATATAAGGAAAATGATACTTTATTTTACGTTTCAAGGTTGTATTATTAGTTTAAGTTAATTAACACGAAGGATCAAAAACCGGCTGGCTGCCAATCGGGTTCTTGCAAGTTTTCTAAAGCATCTTCGATCGATCGACACAAAAATTATAAAGTCTACAAGACAGACGGGTCCTTAGAGAAATTCGAAAACATTTGCTAGATTAGGTTAAATAAACTGTTAAAAGCCCGGTGTATCCTCAGATTTCCTGTGCCTACGTAATATCTGGATGCGTGCACGGTAAACAGCAATTTTTACCAAGCGGCTCTTTGTCTTCCTTAGAAAATGTTTACAAAACCTACTTAAAAAGTTTATAAACAAACTTTTTAAAGTTTTTTTCAGCTGAATGAGGTTATAATATTTAACATACCTTCATATTCAGGGCGCAAGGAATGCACAAATGAGATAATACAGCTCAACAGCACACAACAAGCAAACACGAGCTGCATTTTGAATGGCCGCGACTAGTATGACAGCTTTTCTTACAGATCGTTGCTTAAATTACGGCCCGCAAACAAGTTGTATATTTTGTACTCCTTTGAGATAAAAAAAACACTGTTTATTTTAAAAAAGCTTAAAATAAGCTTAAAATGCTGTTTTGTAAAAACTTTTTTTAAGGGAAGATAGGTACCTAACAAGAAGTTGAATCTCATATATTTTATAGGTACCTAGTTCTTTCTAAATACTTAGTTCTACTACGAGGTAAATAACTAGTGGCTCCGTAGACCTCGCTATAAAAAGTGGCTCAAATTGTACAAAAATAAAATTTGTGACGGGATCAACAGGTCCACCAGTCACGGCAGCCACCAAGCAAGTCTAATTTTTAATGTTACTATCAAAACATTTTTTTTCATGTTTATAAAAAAAGAAAAGATCTCGACTAATAAAATTATTACCTATCGACTAGAAACAAGGCAGGGGAGAAGATTAGTTGACTTCTGTCCTGCCTGCTGTTCATATTAATTTTTTTAATGAAGAATAGTTACTATATCAACTTGAAAAAACCGGCCAAGTGCGTGTCGGGCCACGCGCCATAGGGTTCCGTAGTTATACCATACCATATTTAATACCACCTATCATTTTTCGTTTGCAAAAATAACTTTGTTTTTCACAGTGTTGGTATGAATGACAAAGTTATATTTGCGGTTTTGGAAAATGTGCTATATCTCAAAAACTAATTACTATATCTCGTTCAAACTATTTTTTTTTTTTTTTTAAGATCTATAGCATATATTTTTTTTAGATTTTTCACTCTCTTATTTCAAAAGTTAAAGGGGGGGGACACACATTTTACCACTTTGGCGGTGAATATCTTTCAGACGGTTGACTTTGAGAAAAAGTTGTCTTAGGAACCTCAATGTCATTTTTAAAGACCTATCAATAGACACCTAACACGTGTTGGTTTGAAGAATAAATTTTTTTTCAGTTTCAGTTCCATGTATGGGGAGCCCCCCCCCTAATCTTTTATTTTTCTTATTTTTGTATTAAATTCGTTAAGCGGTTAACAGAATACATCTACCTACCAAGTTTCAACTGTGTAGTCTTAATACTTTCGGAATAAAGTGGCTGTGACATACGGACAGACAGACAGACAGACAGACAGACAGACAGACATGACGAATCTATAAGGGTTCCGTTTTTTGCCATTTAGGCTACGGAACCCTAAAAAAGAAATATATGTAGGTAGCTTACTTCCGCAAACAATATAATGCAAGATGCACCGCCCGCCCGTCCGCAAAAAATGCTCCAACTGGGTTGGGACGAAACACGACGTGTAGGGTAATCTAATTGGTGAAGGTGCAAGGTGTGTTGCTGTCTGGCTAAATGCAGGTATTGTGCACTGATATTTTGTGGCACTGTCCGCCCACCCACCCGCAAATAAATGTACGGTGTGTCAGGTGCATTTTTTTGCGGGCGGTTGGGCGGTTTATCTTGCATATATTGTATTGTTTGCGGAAGTAAGCTACATAAATATTTCTTTTTTCAAAATGGTTTGAGACTTCCGCCAAGTGACGCCTGATTCAATCAATGATCATCAGCAATGCAGCAAGCAGCAGTGCTGCCGCAGACTGGTCCCCATACATTATCTATAGAATCTCATATAAATTACGTAACTTTGTTGCAATCAACTCTGACAGAAATCGCAGTTACATCGCTGCTTTAGTAAGAACCAATGTGACAACTATCTTAACTAAAGCAGCAATACAACTGCGCTTTCAATCGATTTCAATCGAGAATTTTCAGCAACAGACTTACGTAATCAAGGGTCTGGTGGCAAGGAATTTCTTCTTTAAAATTTATTGAACAGGTTTGCTTTGTGTATTATTTTTACCTCAACGTCTTCTGAATTTTCCTGTTGTCCAAAACCGGTATGAGATATAATGTTATTGATATGCTATATTATAGTAGGTATGAACGTCTATACAAAAAAAAAATTGGGAGTTACAAGTCGTGATAAAGTTTGGCCGCATGATGGAAACTGATCTGTCTGTAGGCTGTTCCTAACTAATATTGAGCTGGGCCAAACTGTCCAGGGGCCGTACCGGCTAACTTACATGGCTATCGTGATCGCTTTCATTTGACAGATGGATGTGATACATTGCTACTTTTCTTTGGTAAGATTTTTTGTACCAAAAAGAAGTAGCAATGTGTCACATCATCCATCTTTTGGGTACAAATAAAATATACATTGCTACTTCTTTTTAACCAAATTTCTTCTTACCAAAGAAAAGTAGCAATGTATCGCATCCATCTGTCAAATGAAAGCGATTACGATAGCCATGTAAGTTAGCCGGTACGGCCTCTGATTCCATACGGCGCGGCGGCGGCGGCGCGGGGCAGCGCGTGGTTAAATAGCGCTCTTTTCCCGGCTTCTTTCTAAAAATTATAACTGTCCAGGTTTAGGTAATAGGTCAAATGCGGTATCATTTTCGGATAATTCAATAATATAGAATTCATTTCTGGTATAAAAATGCAATGTATTAAGCAGTTTCTGAAAAAATATACAATAACCAAAATTTTCAAAGTTCCTCTTTTATTTTAGGTCTTGGCACTTGTTTCAGTATTTTCAAGAAAACTACTTTAAAAAAGCATTTTTCAGGTTAATTTGTAGTATACTTTTGTAATGCTAACTATATTTTATACAATTTGAGCCTAACCCGAGTAGTTTAGGACATTGTTTGCGGAGACACAGCTAGTCAAAAATAGGCATTTTTTGCGAAATAAAAGGGTTTTTCGTTTCTTTCGGAAGCGTTTGTCAGGTTTTTTGTTTATATTTCTGTAAAGTTCATTAAATTTTCTACAATTTGAGCCTAACCAAGTAGTCTAGGTTCATTGGTTGCAGATACTAACTAGTCAAAACGGGGCCTTTTTTCCGAAATAAATGGAAAAAATCCCATCTTTGACTCGCAACTAGGGAATTCGATCCCGGTCCTTATTTCTAATCCCGGGATTTCGGGATTACACTTAGCCAATCCCGGGATTATTTCGGGATTGATGATTAAAAATAAAAATATGTAAATCTTACAAAAATCGGCTCTTTAAAATAAACAAAAATAAAGTGATTAAGATTTGGTCAAAAATCGACGTACTTAATCAAAATTTTAACAAAAATCTACGATTTTTCGTCACAATACACACCTAGCTAATCTAATCACTCTAATTAATCAAACTTCCGTTAAACTAAGTCTAACAAGGCTTTGAGTCTGGTTATACTGACACTCTTTATTTTGAAGATTTTCTTTTTCAAGAATGAATAAGATCTTTTTAATTTTTTTATAAATTGAAAAATACATTTATCTAACAAAATATGCCAATAAAGAAAATTGACAATAACCTCTCTTAACATCGATCAAATAGACGGCTTTCATGTAAAAACCTAGTTAGTATTTAGGTAGTAAATTAAGTTTCTTAGCTTATACTGTTTGAAAATAATATGCATTAGTCACATAATGTCTTATTTCTCTTAAGTATGAAGAAAACTAATCTTGAAGAATGGTCATACATTCTTATTCAGTAGCAGTAAAACTGAAGTATATCACCACGTATCCCAGTGAGACTTGCTTGTCTATCATTTAAATTCAAATTATAAGAAGTTTTATTTCTAGGAACCATCGCAAGTCCACCAGGTTTGATTTCTCGGAATGCTGCTTGAATGAAATACAAAGTTTTTCTTGTATTTTATACAAAAAATGATAGGCAAGCAATTCTGTAGAGAGCAGTAGCACTGAGCGTTTTGCTGTACGCAGTCTATTTTGCAACTTTTTAATTATTTTATCAATCCTGAAAATCCCGGAATTAAGAAAACTTAATCCGAAAATCCTCTACTCGCAACCAATAGACCTACTAGACGGTACTCAGGTTAGGCTCAAATTGTAGAAAACTTAGTTAGCATTACAAAAGTATATGACAAATCAACCTAAAAAAAGCTTCTTTAAGGTGGTTTTTTTGAAAATACTGAAACAATTGCCAGACCTAAAATAAAAAAAACCGGCCAAGTGCGAGTCGGACTCGCGCACGAAGGGTTCCGTACCAAAAAACTGCAAAAAAAAAAAATTACGTTTGTTGTATGGGAGCCCCCCTTAAATATTAACTTTATTCTGTTTTTAGTATTTGTTGTTATAGCGGCAACAAAAATACATCATCTGTGAAAATTTCAACATGAAATCCCGCAATTTTCGCTGAATCGAAATTCTATGCGGACGAAGTGGCGAGTAAAGCTCATATCAAATGTTGTAAGTATTTTATGACTTGTTATAAAATTCACACATAATAATATGATCTTTATTTAGGTTTGTCCGCGATGGGGATCTCGCAGACGAACGGCAGTGAATCGTGGCACTTCCAGTCGTTGAGGCCGTCGCCGTTCCTGGCGAGGGATCCGCAGTTTTCGATGCCGGCCACATTGTTGGGCTCGTTGGGTGTAAGGTTACCAGGACCGAAATTCGGAAATCCGGTCGCAAGAGGTTGAAAATCCAGATTTTTGGACAAAAGTCCGGTCTTTGACAAAAATTAAAAAAAAAAAACAGTAGGCCACTTACATTAGGTACAACTTAAAATATTATCAGCTGCTACTTACTTATATTTTTTTTGGAAAATTTGTCACAAATGGGTGGGTAAATCTACGGGCGTTTTGAACGCCGTTATTCTCTTCAACATAGTTTTTCATAATTTTAGAGTAAGAAAATGCTGCCCCAGTGTGCAATGACGAGAATAGGTCCCAGTCGAGTTTTAGTAGCATAAGTTATAATATAATTGTTGTTTTTGCAACCTATCACGACAATTTTATGTCAAGGACAATGTCGGCGTTCAAAACGCCCGCCCGCCCGTAGGTTTACCAGCGTGCATCTTTCAGGAAACCACCCAGTAATAGAGTCTAGTTGCGGCGAGCGTAGCGCGCCGCGCGCTCCGAGCTGTGCGGCTATGATGGTTCAGACAAAATCATTACAATCAATGATGGTTCAGTGGTTGTTCAAGCACAATTAAAAATCCGGTCTCGAATGACATCCGGGCGGAGTCCGGTCTGAGCTGTTAAAATCCGGTCAGATGGTAAACCCTAGTTGGGTGCCCAGTGGTCGTAGCCAGCTTCCTCCAGTCGCTTACCTGCATAAATAAATGAACTTTTAAACACTTTTAGCAAAGTTGTTTCCTGCTCTAGGTAAGCACGCTTTTAAGCTCCTAAGATGTATTTTACAGCTTGCTAATGTGTACCTATGTATGACTAGCGGCCCGCCCCGGCTTCGCACGGGTGCAGTGCAATGTAGTTACTAATGTAAAACTGTGCTAATGTGGTGTCAGTGTGAAGTTATTTGATTATACTACAGGATATCTACATATATACGACGTACGCAAGGGGTGTTAAAATATAATTGAAGTGTGTGTGTGTCTGTCTGGGGACTCTGAGGCAACCTAGCTCCCAAACTTAAAGATCGATTTTATTGCGATTTTTATGTATAGTTTAAGAGAAGCGTACAGACGGCGGGAAGCGACTTTGTTTTATATTATGTTTAGCTTATGCCCGTGGCTCCGCCCGCGTGGGAGTCGGTAATCGTTGTAAGTCTTCCCTTGGAAACCAATGATCGGCATGAAAAGAAGCCTGTGTTAAGTATTCCAGACTATAATCTATCCCTGTGCCAAATTTCGTCAAAATCCGTTCAGACGTGATTGAGTAACAAAATGAACTCATTCAAACATCAAAAATTTCACATTTTTACAATTTAGTGATATGTAGGTAATAGCTGCACCCCGCGGTTTTACCTGCGCAATCTGTTGATTCTGTACAAAACTCGCACCTCACTTCGAACCTCACTTCACTTCGCGTGAATTGTCATTAGAAATTAGCTAACTAAATGAGCAATTTTACCGATTACAATAAATTTAGGTAGCTATCTAAAATATTTTGTGATGAAAAAAAAAATCTTATCATTATCTTATTTATGATTTAAAGTTCCCGTCCCGTGCAGTGAAGTGAGATTCGAAGTGGGGTTCGAGTTTGGTTACAGAACCGACGCCCTACTGTTCACGATTTTGTATTAGGTAGGTACTTAATAAAATTTCTTAGCAGTAATATAACAAAATAAGTATAATAATATTATGTAACATTTAATACTCATACTTAATAGTTTGGTAGGTAGGTATCTTCTTTTTAAATAAAAATCTATGTATGTTTATTTGTTCCTGGTTCCTGGCTAAAATAACGTGACATTGCAAATTATGTCGGGTGCAACTTATGTTGTGCATTATTATCCGGCTCTCAATTTTAACACTTTACACCACATTCCTTGCCACGTTAGATATCTGATAGATTTTGCCACGTTTTATAATTAGACTAATATTTCGGAAAATAGGTAGGTAGTGAAAATCAGGTTAAAATCTTATACAACATGAAATGTCAGCTCGTGCGGTGACATAATTACAATCTCAGGGGAGGTGACAACCTGAAAACTGACATTTATTTTTCTTAATCGTACAAATGCACTAAGAAGTTTTGATTCCGATATCGAAGTCAACCACCCTAAAAATAGCTTTCTACCCCTTTTCAACCCTGTTAGGGGATACATTTCAAGAAAATACGAAACACATATTCAATTAATTTTGTTAAAGAATGTCTATGCCAAATTTCAAGTCAATCGGGCCAAGGAATCGCTTTCTCCCATACAAACTTTGCCACCCTGTTTTACCCTCTTAGGGGTTGAATTTCGCAAAATCCCGTCTTAGTGAGCACCTTCACCCTAAAAGTAACCCCCATGCAAAATTTGAGACTCCTAGCACTTGTAGTTTCTGAGATTTCGTGATGAGTCAGTGAGTGATTTTCTCTTTTATATATATAGATGTATGTTTCAAGTTGTGAACCAAATAATAAAAAAAAACCGGCCAAGTGCGTGACGGGCCACGCGCAGTAGGGTTCCGTAGGTACATTATACCATACCATATTTTAATACCGCTATAATTTTTCGTCTGAAAAAATAACTTTGTTTTTCATAGTGTTTGTATGAATGACAAAGTTATATTTGCGGTTTTGGAAAATGTACTATATCTCAAAAACTAATTACTGTATCTCGTTCAAACTAATTTTCGTTGAAAGTGTTTATTAAGATCTATAGCATCTATTTTTTTTAGATTTTTCACCCTCTTACTTTAAAAGTTAAAGGGGGGGGGACACACATTTTATCACTTTGGCGGCATATATCTTTCAAACGGTTGACTTTGAAAAAAAATAGTCTTAAAAACCTCAATGTCATTTTTAAAGACCTATCTATAGACACCCCACAAGTATTGGTTTGTTGAAAAAAAATATTTTCAGTTTCAGTTCCATGTATGGGGAGCCCCCCCTTAATCTTTTATTTTTTTTATTTTTGTGTAAAAATCATAAAGCGGTTCACAGAATACACCTACCTACCAAGTTTCAACTATATAGTCTTAATACTTTTGGAATAAAGTGGCTGTGACATACGGACGGACAGACAGACAGACAGACAGACAGACAGACAGACAGACAGACAGACAGACAGACAGACAGACAGACATGACGAATCTATAAGGGTTCCGTTTTTTGCCATTTTGGCTACGGAACCCTAAAAACAAGATCAGGTATCAAGGCAGAGGGCAGGACAGGGCGCTAATTATAATTACCTATGTAACTCCTACCTATCTAATTACCTAAGTAACTCTGGACAATTCAATTCCTGACTATTCTCCATTTGTCTTTACTCAATTGGCTTTGGTTAAAAAATAAAAGGTATTTTTTTATATTTTTTTATTACAGATTAGGCCAATTTAAGAAACTAATTTGAATATAGATAGTTAGATACCTATTAAGCAGACACTACATTTATAAGGTTTTTGTACTTTTCTATGAAAAAATAAATAAAAATCTCGCACAACTTAATCGCGATATAATGTACCTACTATTTTTATAAGCTGATGTTATTACTCCTTATAACATCAGCTTAAAAAATAGTAGGTTTGTATATTACAGTGTGTTCGACAAAAACGTGGCCGGCATATTTTTGAATTTTCGTATGCAGCTTATAAAAATAAATATTGGGCTGAATAGAACAACTATTTTCCTAAAATGCTTTGTAAAAAACACATAAGTTTTCCCATGATTTCAAACTCAAAAAACGGTCAAGTTATACAAGGTGTTTGGTAAAAGCCTTATAAAGCCGAATATGGTAGATACGGTCCATTAAACTAAGCAATTTTTACTATAGGACCAACTTTGAAATCAGGAGAAAAAAATCTGCTGTTTCATACAAAAATTAATAACGAAAATATCAAAATGTATGAAACATTCGATTTTTTTTCGCGATTTCAGAGTTGGTCCCATAGTAAAAGTTGTTCAATTTGATGGTCCCTATCTACTATATTCGGTTTTATAAGGCTTTTACCAAACACCTTGTATATGTATGTAGTGGCTGTGTATAGGTAGCTTTATCGGAGCGGTTGTATGGAGTGTCTGGGGTGGCAAGCATTAATTATTGTAGCAATTTTATTTTATGACGTGCATAAAAGTCAAGTTGCTTCGCCATGACGATCTTTCGCGATCTTGTGGTATCGATCGCGATAGCATTCATCGACGTTTTTTGCTTCGCGATTCCGTCGTAGTAGGTGAATCAACTTTTTGTCTTGTGGCATTTCTTAAAATATCTACGTGAACCATTTTTATATGAAGTTAATCTGTAGTTGCTTATACTCTCAGCTAATTATCTTATAAGAAAACTTAAAAGACATGAAATTTATCATGTGATTTTAAAGAAAAACATAGGTGACCCAGGAGACAACTCCTATTTTTCATATAAAAGCTGGGGACAACATTGTCCCCTGGGTCACCCATGTTTTTCTTTAAACTATTGATTATTTTTGTACAAAACTAAGTATGTTTTATGGGCTATGAATCTAAATATCGTAAAATAGAGATTTTTTACAAAAGAATTATCTAGTTTTGTTTTAATTTATAAAAATTTACACATGGGTCGATTTTTTCCTGACAAAAAAAAGTTGATTCACCCAGTAGTTACTACAAAAGGAAGGTCGAACTAAAAAAAGACACAGTAATACTTATACAGCAAAATGGTAAACATTTCTGGTTGTATCTACTTGTTTTTAGTTGTGCGCATTTGGATTGTTTCGGCAAATCACTTCTCAGGTAAATTATATTAAGTAGGTAGCTACAGCTACCAAGTAAAGATTTTTTCAGCTCTCCAGCATGAAAAGGGTGCTTTTGGCGCGTAAAAACTCGCAGCAAAATCAATTTTTGCTGGTGCGTAAAAACCTTTATTTTCAAGCATATTTATTGAGAAAAAAATTAAAAAAATTGATTTTTCTTAAACAGACCATATATTTATTGCATGTGCAAAAGCAAAGGACAGCATTTAAGGATCGGTTACATTTGTCTCTGTCTTTTTAAGGGTAAGAAAAATAACCTGATTTCTGCACTTTTTCGATGTTTTTCGTTGTTTTTTCATCCCCAACCAGCAAAACTATGTGCTATAAATATCGAGAGCACGTTTCCATTTCTGCTAATTAATGCTATTAAAGTGGTAATAATACTCGAGTAAGAATGCTGTCAACGTTTACTCAACGCGATTTGGGCGCAGTTTATTCAGACATAAGTGCTGTAAAAGTGGTGTAAGTGCTGAAAAAAGCAGTAAAACATGCTATAAATGTCGAATAAAAGCGAAAAGAATAACTATTAGTGCTGTTATAGCAAAAAAAATGCATCTATGCGATTAATTTGTTCTATAAAAGTTACCACTTTGCTATTACTAAGCAAGTTTGTTCTGTAAAAGCAGCCGAATTGCTTTTACTCAGCTCTTTAACTGGGTAACAGTGAATGAATTGCTTTATTACATCTAATATGTGCTGCAGGTGAATTTCCAGTTGCAATTATTCAATATTTTCGTGGTGCTTGGCAGGTCTTAACAGTGAAAGATAATATTTCCAATTTTAATAATAACTTAAATTATTATTCACCAAATCTCCATAACTTTGGAAGGCGTTCACGCCTGTTGGAAATATGAAAAACGACATGCGAGAATAACTTTATTGATCAAACCAGAGATGCTAGTTCATATGTATTTATGCGCCCACATAATTCCTTAAATTTTAAATAGTAAAAAATAATTAATTATAAATAGTTCTTAAAGAAATTTGTGTTAATGACCTTGTTACTTCAACATCACATTTGTACGATTTTAACTTGAATAAAGGCGTTTCGATCATATTTATAGCACATGATGCCGCCATTACAAATACATTTTAGGGTTCGTGGGTTCATTACAAAAACCCTCACATTTCGTAGTTAGCCATAATGTTGATTTTTCTTTATAGAATATCTATAGTCAGTAACAATGCCGGTCTACTTGTACTACTTGGACACCAAGAACTATCATAGAACAAAAGCATACAACAAAATGGACGACTTGTGCTGTAGATGTATTTGAGACCTCTCTTAGAGCAATTTAAGTCGACTAAGCAACACTGAATACAATTGAAATCCTATAATAGCATTCTGAAAACACATTATTCGAGTTGTGATATAAACATGCAGTAATCGCAACGGAGATACCTAATAGTAAATAGATTGCTTTTATTCGATATTTATAGAAACAGAACAGAGTGCAGAGTAATGGCAGAATAAAAGTGCTCATTTCAGCGAATTAGCTGTTTCATAGCTGTTATAGAACTATTATAGCACAAAAAAGCAGAGTTAAAGTGACTTGGTTACACTAATTGAGCATATTCCAAAAGATGGAGTAAAAGTGCTATAAAATAGTGCTATAAACGTTTATTCGACTTGTTTATATTATTATTAATTATTAATGCTAAATAGTCGAGTTAACCACTATTATACGACAATTCAGAGTTTTGGAAACATTATCTCAGCTTTTATTCAACTTTAAGCTGAATAAATAATAACTTATTCGACTGTTTTGCTGGTTGGGTCATTACCTATCATTATCACAATGAGGATCAGCCAGTACTAGGTCGACAGATCAACTCAAATCAAACATTAGTGTTCCTCATCAATATAGTTTTTAAATTATCGAATCGTATTCCCGTTCCCGTCCCCAGGGGTTGAATCTGTCTACTTCAAAACCGTGACTTCAAATTAAATGTCATTTTCGCAATCACCATCCCATAAAACCTCAAGAACGACATCTACATGGATTTTCATGTGTACTAACCCCATTTACGCCATAAAGGCTGGTTTACATTATCTTAGTCTTTAGTAGAGTGCTTTGGGAGTAGGCTTGCCAACTCCAAAAAAGGCATTTCCGGGATTACCTAGCTCGACATCCGGGACTTGGGTATATTATGCGGGACACAACACAACACACCACATAGAAAATGGTTAGAAAGAAACTATAGGCGGCAAAATTAATCAGTTAGTAAAAAAAACAATACAAAATGTATGACAAACATGTTAAATTATTAAATTAATTTTATTTTACAATTTTAAAACTTTACTTATATTGAGATTTTTGCGTATTTTAACAAGTTTTTGTTTTGCAATATACTTACGTAGTTATAAAATTCGCTACATTTTTGGTCAAAATTTATTTTAATTTGTAGTCCAGCCCAGGGACGTATTTTAAGATTCGGCACCCTAGGCCAACAAGGTATGCCGCCCCTAGGGCCGCCATCTACGTAAGGAAGGATGCCTGTCTAGGATGCACAAAACGCCTGGTTTTTTTAGGAAAATGCTTGTCTACAATATAGTAAACAAAAAATGCCGCGCAGCGTGATTTTTTGTCAGTTTCATCCAGTAATCCTGTAATTTTGCCTGATATGACTAAAGTAAGAAAAAAACAGCAACAGTGACAATTCATAAGCATCCAATACTTGTCAGGGGCTTTTTTGTTGTTTTTCTTCTATTAATGACTTTTACTAATTTCCGGGACAAAAGGCGTCCCGCAAGGGGTCATGGCGGGCCGGCGCAAAATTGACTCAGAAGCGGGACGTCCCGGAAAATCCGGGACGGTTGGCAAGCCTATTTAGGAGAGTGCTTTAGTGGAAACATGTAAACGGTCGTCTTATGACTAAAGAGAGTAACGTTCTAGTAGCCTTTCTACTCGCTTTCCAGTAGCACCCCCCGCGCGATATTTTACTCGCACTCGCACTGGAAGCATGTAAATCGACAATTTAGTAGCGTCTTTAGTAGAGTGCATTTGCCGGTGAACGCGTGACGTGTAATTGAATTAAATAATAGGTATTAGGTATGGCGAAAATGACACTCTACTGGAAGCGTGTAAACGGCCACTGGAAAGGCACCAAAACTACTAAAGCACTCGCATTCGAATCTACTCGCACGCTACTAAGCACTCTACTAAATACTAAGATAATGTAAACCAGCCTTTAGGGATGATTTACAAAATCATAAAATATTATGTTTGCTTATTTATTTTTAGACGTGCTCCTACGAAGTTTAAAGTTGTAATGTCTATTTTATATTATTTTTCCATACAAAATTAGAACCCCTTTTTACCCCTTTAGGGGTTAAATCATGTCCACCGTGTTGGACTTCAAAATAAATGTCATTCTCGCAATCGTCATCCCAGAAAACCCCAATAACGACATCCATATCTATTTTCGGGTTCATTTGCCCCATTTCACCCCTATTTCATCCCCATATGGGTTAAATAGTGACAATAACATTATAAGTTACGTTAGATTTCCATCTATAAGCCTAAATTATTAATTTAGCTATTTCTACTTCGTAAATGAAGGATTTTCTTCTATACACAACTTCATCTTCATCAGGGACTTTCATACAAACTTTAATCCCTTTCTATTCTTTTTCTGTTTTTTACAATCATCTTTGAGGTTTACACGCAATTTAATATTTGCAGCAACTAGAAAAACTCTTTAGCTTGTCATTTAGTTTTTTTTGTGGCTACAATATCATTGGGCTACAACTTTACGTTTTCTATATAAAAATAGAGACTTCACACACCATGTTTTCCTATTACGGATACTTAAAGCATTTAAACCTAAAACAGCCCATAGACACCTGACAACTCTGAAGATCCTTTTATGACCTAAACCCTTGGTTTATGTTTTGTGGTCATGTGAGCAGCTCCCGGTGAGTTCAGGGATGACTACCAGTTCAGCGCCGAAGCCGGGGGCTGGATCAAAACCCACCGAGTGCCTGAAACGTGGCTGGAGGCCAGGCTAAACTGCTACTATGAAGGTAAACGGTTATTTTGACAAACTTAGTGCCATATCTCATTAGGGCAGCAGTGCGTCAACCAATTCGAAAATAGAACAAACTACTCAAAGCTACACCGCAATGTTACCCAAATGCTTAGAGTAGGGAACCCAAATGTCATGACAATTGACAAATAGTCACGTTCACGTTATTAAATATGACCCTGCTGTGCGTTTGTGGTACTGTCACTGTTTCTGATTTCCATAATTGTTTTAGCTACTTGCTTTCGAATCGGAGCTATGTTGTCAAACATCAATTCATTGGTTGTGCACAGGTGCGGTGCTGATGTCACCGATCAACGACAAGCTGTATGCTGTGATGAGGAGCCTGATGCTGTCGCACAGTGACCCCTCCTTCATAGGGGTGCAGTCACTCACCGCCACAGGAGACTACCTCTCAGTCGAAGGTTCACCATTTCGATCATCGAAATGTACTACTACGCAGTAGTACATTTCGATGATTTCAATGATAAAATTATCACGATAAGTGCTATTAGAGGACTACGTCTCAATCTAAGGTATTATCCTCATCAGGAAATCTAATAATTCCAATGATAACATAAACACGATAAGTGCTATTATATTTTGATATTGAAAGTGAATTTTAAAATCTGTGTACCAAAATTGAGAACCAGCTAGGTTTTGAGATTTATATAAACCTATCTAAGTAATTCTACTAGAAAGGGATTTTAAGAACCTCTGACTCTATCACAGGAGGCTGAATCTTAACTAGACCACACAGATGGGGTATAAATACGAATCTTAAGACTTTCATTCACCATCAGCCATTTTCATAACCCACTGCAGCTAGTACACATACCTTCCGTATGGTTGAATAAGGAGGATAGGGTTATGGCTGCCCACCAAGCGGGCCCAATGCAAATTGGTGGGTGTTGACGACTGCAAATGCAGCCGGGACCAATGGCTTGACATGCCTTCTGAAGCACGAGGAAGCTTGAGAGAATACATTTTTGGTCGTCCATTCCACGACCGACCCTCGTCAAAGTTGCTTAATATCTGCAATAGCTGGTCCAGACACTAAACCACTGCGCCATCAAGCTACTCAAAGACTTTCATTGCAGGAGTTAAACTACTCAAAATGCCAATCCAATGGGCGAAAGGAGAGCCCGACAACCAGAAGGATAATGAACGGTGCCTGGCCATCCTGACCGACGGGACCGTAGCTGACGTGACCTGCGGAGACGCGCGCACCTATATGTGCTACAAAAAGCAGATCGGCAATGAGACCATCAATGAGTGCGGCACCTTTGACAAGGGTGAGATAACGTTTCAATACAGAGTACTTTAAAGCGCCTCATACTTACAATCAAACTCATCAAAACAAAATTAAAAGATCCATGCAAGGTAGCTCAAAACTTTAATAATTTCAAGAAAACAAGAAGATATTTAGGTTAACCTACCTATAGGTACTTGCATTTATGAAACATTTGTAAATAAAAGCTTTTGTTAGATTATTCACACAAGCCGTTTTGCAGAGTACACGCTCAGCCAGCTCACGGGCAGCTGCTACAAGTACCACGCGGACTGCGTGACGTGGTGGCGCGCGCACATGGCCTGCTCCTCCGAAGGGGGGTACCTGGTCATCGTCAACAGCGCTGAAGAAGCCAACATGCTCAACCAGAGGTACGCACAGCGGCACTTTCACATACACTCCAAAGAGACTTAAGGCCCGAAACAATCCTAAACATTTCATAGGATACCCAAAACAGTTCTCGTGTAGGTACAGCAGTTTCGTATTGCTTTTTGATTGGGAATTTATTGCCAGTGAAAATATTGTGTGTTTCAGGTACGGCACGTTACGTGTCAAATGCCCTGAGGAGCGATTCATCCACGTGGGATTTCACAATCCGTATGCAGATCGGGCTTACTGGTTCACTATTGATGGTGCGTTAAATTTTGTAAATATTTTCACAAAGATTATGGGCTGTCCTGCCCTGCTGATCCCTGATCTTAGGAGCTTAAAAACGTGTTTTCCTAGATCAGGAAACAATTTTGCTAAAAGAGTTTAAAAATTCATTTATTAATGCAGGTAAGCGACTGGAGGAAGCTGGCTACGACCACTGGGCGCCCAACGAGCCGAACAATGTGGCCGGCATCGAAAACTGCGGATCCCTCGCCAGGAACGGCGACGGCCTCAACGATTGGAAGTGCGACGATTCACTGCCGTTCGTCTGCGAGATCCCCATCGCGGACAAACCTAAATAAAAATCATACTTATTATTACGTGTAAATTTTATTACAAGGCAATAAAATACTTCCAAAATTTGATTAAGAGTTTTTCTCGCTAGGTTCTTCGTCCGTATGTTATTTCGATCCAGCAAAAATTGCGGGAGTTCATGTCCCACGCCAAGGCATCTTCTACCAAAATTCAGCAAAGTTGAGTTTACAGGATGAAGTTGAAAGAACCTATTAACAAACTAGACAGATTTACTTACAAAGCGATTAAATTGACAATAGACAGTGATCCGGTGCAATTTCACTCGCAAATGTATGGAAAAGTAACTATTTTACAGTAAAAAAAAAAACAAGTTTGAAAACTAAAACCCAACTCCGAAAAATTGCGCTCTAATAAGTACGAAATAAGAAAATATTCGAGTCCAAAATTCAATAAAAAGATAACCGTAGTCGCATGACACATTGTCATAGAATAAGATTCTTGGTCTTTTCCAATCGTGTGTTGTCAGTACAAACTAAACGAAGCTTATGTCAATCCCATCATCTTGCGTAAGCTAAACGATAGTAATATTTCCAAACGTAACATGAGCCGACGATCTGGCGAAGGTTGCGGGATGCTACTGGATGCGGGCAGTGCAGGACAGGTCGTTGTGGAGATCCTTGGGGGAGGCCTATACCCAGCAGTGAGTGTCGTACGGCTGATATGATGATGATGACATTAGCTAGGGGTTAGCCTAAAGTAGCCTTACCTCGGGTAGGCTCTGAATTCGGGAATTCATAAAGGTAAATAAAAAAAACAACCTGATTGTATAGTTTAATTCAGTTTGCGTTAAATTGTGTTTTAGGGTTGGTGATCTCGCAGATGAAGGGAACAGGGTGGCCGCAGTGGATGTCGTTCAGGCCGACATTCGCCCTGGTGTGCGAGCAGCATTGCTCCCCGTCGCTGCTAGGCTCGCCCTCAGCCCACACTGCGTAACCGGAGTCTTCTATACGCTTCCCTGTAACACAACACAGGTATAAGTATATACCATAGTAAGTGGATTAAAAGTCACTATTTATGCAAACAGAACAATAGGTATATGCGTTTTTCTTCATCTTTAAACATATTATAATACCAATATATTTACCGTGCAGGGTAAACCAGTACGCTCGGTTTAGGTCAATGTTATGGCAGCCTATGTGGTAGAACCGCTTCGCGTTGGGATTGGTTTCCCCGTTGCAGTTGATAGGCTTGGTCGAGTATCTGATACATAAATGGAAGCTCATCACATCATTACTGACAACTTTTTGTATAGAACCAACAACGAAATCAAAGTTGTCACATTAACTTTTGGCATTTTATTTGAAACAGATTGCCTTTTTGCCCATTCACACAGATTCTAAAGGCTTATTCCGTTTATCAACCCTGAAACAGTCTAAAGCCCGCCGGTAACGATCAATTGCGATTGTAAATTTTTCCGTCAATGCCATTGTTGGAGCAATTGACAATCGTTTCAATTGCACGCTTAAACGATCAATTTTTCCGTCCATAGGCGTCAATTGCGGAAAAATTGACAATCGCAATTGATCGTTACCGGTGGGCTTAACCCTAAGCGCTATCGCACACTGGCAACTTAGTCGCCCAGCAACTGTTTTGTCTCTGTCTCAAGTCCACAGGTTTAAATGGAAGCGCGCACACGAAGCGACGCAGTCGTCGGCAACTTTTCATACAAATCATGTGAGAGACAAAATAGTTGCGGAGATAAAAGTCTCCTGTGTGCGGTAGCGCTAATACTTGATGGTATGATGGGGTGGATAGATGAACACGCGTTTTCCGAGTATCCACCTTAGGGAGACTATTTTGGGGTTGATAAACGGAATAAGCCATTCTAAGAATACCTAGAACAAACATAAGTCAATTTCTTTCTCTCATCGTAAGTACTTTTTCACGGTTTGCTGCTAACAGCTTTTTTCAGTGTTTAGAGCGGTGGTGAGGTACCACAATACGCCATCAATATGGTTGATATGTAGGTACTCGTAGCAGCTTTTTCATGTGCAGTACCTGTCGAACATGACCTGTGCCTCGCGGGCGCTGTTTAGGATGACCAAGTGGCCGCCCTCGGCTGCGCAGACCATGTGGGCGCGATGCCACACCACGCAGTCGCCGTGGTACTTGTAGCAGCTGTTTGCCACAGGATCCAGCTCATAGCCTGGAAGAAATTACGTTCGTCAAGAACCTCGCAAATCTTGAATAGATTTGCGAGGTATCGCAAATCTAAAAAAATCTCAATCGTCTCGAAATCGTCTAAAAATCCGAATCGTCTCTCAATCATTCATAAACGTTGGATGTTCTCCATGCAACCAAGTTCCCACTGCGATAGACTGATTTTGCCGGATCTAAGTAAACCTGTGTGGGCTTGAATGTACTCAGCATAGGGTGACCCTGCCCCCCTACTCTCGATGGGAATTAACAAGATCGAGTTTACATCAGGATCGAATAAACGTCAAAGATCTGTTATCTTAGTACATCGAATACGGTTGCCACGGTTTCCATTGTACTGTTTTGACGTTTACTCGATACCAATTCGATCTCAGTTTCTCGTTCGTGTTTCAGGAGTAACCCGGGAGAGTCTGATATGCACATAGCTAACGTATCGTTTTGTATGGAGGAATTTTAGATTTTGAACAAATTAATCTTAAAATGGGTTGATTACTGTCATCTACGACTTGCGCATAAATGACACGACCGACGTATGCCTTATTGCTGGCTAAAAAACCTAAAAGTGTAACCTTAGAATGTATTTGAATTCCGAAATGACGAGGTAAAATAAGCTCAGAAATTAATGATAATTGTTAAACTTATTGCTACCATAAATTTATTTTAAGAGACGGTGGTTGTTCGTCATCTCAATCAATCTCAGTGCCCAAAATTCTTTAATTAATAATTTACAATGTAAAATGATTTACCACGTATTTTGGTCATGTGATGAGAAACGATAAATACAGAATTCTCCAACTAATTATTCTGGCCAAAATTATAGGTAATCGCAGTGCTGCTGGAAGAAAAAGAACCTTCGGAATTAGTTCGGTCGCAGTACTAACGTACGCCCCTGCAGTCTCGAAAGTCAAGATGGCCATGATATTGTCCAACCTTCGATAGGAGAGGAACACGAAGAAGAAGAAGACGTAAAATATCATTTAATGAAGTACCAGTATCGGACGTGCACTACCGTCTACGACAATTCGTATTTTTGTGGTGCTTTTGTCATCGCGAAGTAGGTACTGGATGTGTTCATCAGCCATTTTGATGTCCCTACTGTTGGGGCACAGGCCTTCCTTATGGGTGGATAAGGAGGACGGGCCATAACCAACCACGCGTGCCTAATGCGGATTGGTGGGTGTAAATGACTGCAAATGCAGCCGGGACCAGCGGCTTAACAAGGAGACGAGGGGACGACGAGCTAACCGGGACCGGTGCCTTTCCGAAGCACGGAGGAGCTCGAGTTAATACATTTTTGATCACCCATCCCATGGCCGACCCTTGCGAAAGTTCCTTAACCTCCGCAATCGCTGGGTCAAGCGCTAAACCACTACTGCGCCACCGAGATCCTCAGTACTAGATAATGCGGCAAATAAAATCCCGGTTGGAGATATTACACTAAAAGAAGGAATAACCTATTTAGTCATACCTTCAGCGAAAGTTCCACAATCGCTGGATATAGACTCGTTGCCGGTCTTCTGCCTGTAGCATATGTACGGAAATATGGCGTTAGCCTTCACATCAGCGAAGGTCCCATCCGGCAGTATGGCCAGGCTGCGCTCCTCGTTATTCTTGTTGTCTGGCTCCATCTTTGCCCACTGTAGGGGCATCTCCAGCACCGGCACTCCTGGAAACGTCAAGGGCAAACCTTAGTGACATTCCAAACCTTAGTGACCTTTCAATCAACATCATAATTGTGGTCTATTCCTTACCTCTATGGTGGAAATTTAATCTTTTCATATTCATAAATTGCCATTCTTTACCAGAATTAAGAAGCTAAAAACTAGTATTTAGGTACTTATATTATTTGTTACATATTGTCCAAACATAAAAATAAAAAACATGTTACGTAACTAGGAAATCCACAGTAACACAGTGAAAGAGAAAACTCAACGTGCCTCCGGGTCCAGTCCTACAGTACTGTATGAATATTGTTCTATATGGATATGTGGTAATTTCCTCAATACAAACGTTACTTTACTACTTAGTAAGAGCCATTAGATTTGACAATATTTACATCTCACAATTACCTAGAGCCATTAGATTTGACAATTTTACATCTCACAATTACCTGTTTCCACATACTTGGGTGAAACTTGAAAGATACTTATGCAGAGTTGGAGTAGGTAGAATAGAAGGATCTCTATCTTTTTTGTATAATAAATGGGCTTACTCTAAGTTATATTCAAAACCATAAAGGTGAGAGGAGGCCAAAGATTGCCCAGAAGAAGGCTGTACTGGGTTGTATATGACGCCAGCTGGGAATTCCACACCTTCTATTGAGTAGTAGTCTCCAGCGGTGTTCATCATGTGCACCCCGGTGAACACCGGCCCCGACTGCACCAGCATGAGGCTCCTCATTACGGAGTACAGTTTGTCGTTGTTGGGAGACGCCAAGTTACCACCTGCGCAAATACAATCGAGGGGTTACTAGGTAAATATATTTTCTACAAGTTTATCTACTTCAATGAATTAGGTACAAAGAATGAAAACGTAAGTTCAGTGAAACAACGAAGCATTCAAGATTTTTTTGACAAAACTTACTTCTACTAAGACAACTAAACATCCAATTATTGACTTCAGATGAAGGCATCGTAGAGATCTTTCCCCAGAGTGGGAGTCGTGCGTGAGGCTGATGTTGATGAAACATTAAACATCATTACTTAAAATTTTCGCCATTTGGTTCGGCATGTTACCTTCGAAGTAGCACTTCATCATGGCTTCATGCCAGTCTGTGGGCACCCTGTGGACCTTGAACCAGGCGCGCGCCTCGGGGTAGTACGTGTAGTCCGCCCGGAACTGGCTGTGGGCTGATCCAGTGAGCTTGGTGACTTCACATGTTCTTTACAGTAAATATTATTTATTATTTAGCGTGACCGCAAAAGCAGTGTCGCGCCAGAAATTTAACTAAATTAACAATCTTCCTATGAAACAAAGATTTCTGTTATCTGTTAAATAAAACACGAAATCTCTGGTTATGTATATCTTTGATTCGCAGGAAGATAGTTTAGAAATATAAAAATAGCATTGTGAATGCATAAAAAATTTAGAAGTTTTAAAAATTATATGCGTGTTCCTCAGTGGCCGGACCACATTTTAGTACTCAGATGGTTTAGTTCCACATAGTTGCTACCTGAAGTCTACCTTCACAGGAATATATCATAATTAATAGTACCTCAACAGATAAGGAGATATTTAACAAATAAAGTGGTCCGGCCGCAGAGCAATGCTCTCTGGCCGCACCAACTCCATATTTAGAAAGTGTGATACATTTTCAAGAAATTTATATCGCAGTAAAACCTACCTAAATAGTACCTTCCACACGACAAGTTTCGTAAAATAAAACTCATTGGCTTAGGAGTTACAAGCCGTAGTTTGTGGTCCGGCTGGGAAGCATTCTCTGCAGCAGGTCAATATCGTAACTGTGATACATTTTCAAGAAAGTGATATCCCAATAAAAGCTACCTAAATAGTACCTTCCACACGACAAGTTTCGTAAAATAAAACTCATTGGCTTAGAAGATACAAGCCGTAGTTCGTGGTCCGGCTGGGAAGCATTCTCTGCAGCAGGTCAATATCTAAGTGTGATACATTTTCAAGAAAGTGATATCCCAATAAAAGCTACCTAAATAGTACCTTCCACACGACAAGTTTCGTAAAATAAAACTCATTGGCTTAGAAGTTACTAGCCATAATTTGTGGTCCGGCTGGAGAGCATTCTCTGCAGCAGGTCAATAACTAAGTGTGATACATTTTCAAGAAAGTGATATCCCAATAAAAGCTACCTAAATAGTACCTTCCACACGACAAGTTTCGTAAAATAAAACTCATTGGCTTAGAAGATACAAGCCCTAGTTTGTGCTCAGGCTAGAGAATATTGCTCTTTTATTTCATCAAACTATTAATTTGTACAATTAAGCTCAAAGTATTTAATCCGGCTAGGAAGGACTACTTTTCAGCGAATAGAAGCAAATTCGCAAGGGTCGGTCATGGGATGGGTGACCAAAAAGCTGTAAAATAGTATAGACGCGTTCACAGGTTATGGGCGCGTTACATATTGATATAATCAAACTTACAAAAAATACAAAACAATGAAATAATTTTTTATTCGTATAAGTAGCAATACAAAGAGGAAAAAATTATCAACAAAAATGAATAATTATGTAGGTACTCTTATTTCGTATAACCTTACTTAAAATTATTCCTTACTTATTATTTATTATTCCTTACTTTAATCCTTACATATAATATATAAGAGGTTGTACTTAAAACTTGGCAGTGTTCTGAATGGCTATCAATGCGCCTCTTTTATTTGCTATGCAGCGAGAAAGAGATGTAACTATAGCAATTCATAAACCTGACAAGTTTTAAGAGGTTGTAATAACCCCCTGATCAAAGAGTACTATTACAATACTAGCTTCCGCCCACAACTTCGTTCGCGTGGACATTCAAGAAAATCCTTAGGGAACCATTAACCAGGAAAAGAAGTATTCTATGTTTAAACGTTCACACTGTGCGCGCTGCCTTGCGAGGCAGGACATTAAAACATATAATACTTTTTATCCTGATTAAATGTTTCCTAAGGATTTTCTCGAATGTCCACGCGAATGAAGTCCCCACTGCTGTAAAGAACTGTAAAGAAGATGGGCCATCACCAAGAACCTTATAATATGAATATAAGGTTCTTGGCCATCACCCACCATGCGGGCCCTATGCGGATCGGTGTGTGTTAACGACTGCAAATGTAGCCAGGACCAACGGCTTAACGTTCCTTCCGAAGCACAGTTTTTTGGTCACCCATCCCATGACCGACCCTTGCGAATTTGCTTCTATTCGCTGAAAAGTAATCCTTCCTAGCCGGATTAAATACTTTGAGCTTAATTATACAAATTAATAGTTTGATGAAATAAAAGAGCAATATTCTCTAGCCTGAGCACAAACTAGGGCTTGTATCTTCTAAGCCAATGAGTTTTATTTTACGAAACTTGTTGTGTGGAAGGTACTATTTAGGTAGCTTTTATTGGGATATCACTTTCTTGAAAATGTATCACACTTAGTTATTGACCTGCTGCAGAGAATGCTCTCCAGCCGGACCACAAATTATGGCTAGTAACTTCTAAGCCAATGAGTTTTATTTTACGAAACTTGTCGTGTGGAAGGTACTATTTAGGTAGCTTTTATTGGGATATCACTTTTTTGAAAATGTATCACACTTAGATATTGACCTGCTGCAGAGAATGCTTCCCAGCCGGACCACGAACTACGGCTTGTATCTTCTAAGCCAATGAGTTTTATTTTACGAAACTTGTCGTGTGGAAGGTACTATTTAGGTAGCTTTTATTGGGATATCACTTTCTTGAAAATGTATCACAGTTACGATATTGACCTGCTGCAGAGAATGCTTCCCAGCCGGACCACAAACTACGGCTTGTAACTTCTAAGCCAATGAGTTTTATTTTACGAAACTTGTCGTGTGGAAGGTACTATTTAGGTAGGTTTTACTGCGATATAAATTTCTTGAAAATGTATCACACTTTCTAAATATGGAGTTGGTGCGGCCAGAGAGCATTGCTCTGCGGCCGGACCACTTTATTTGTTAAATATTTCCTTATCTATTGAGGTACTATTAATTATGATATATTCCTGTGAAGGTAGACTTCAGGTAGCAACTATGTGGAACTAAACCATCTGAGTACTAAAATGTGGTCCGGCCACTGAGGAACACGCCCACGAATATTAGAGAAGATCCAAGCTGCTACTACGTAAAAAGCGTGTTCCTCAGTGGCCGGACCACATTTAAGTACTCAGATGGTTTAGTTCCACATAGTTGCTACCTGAAGTCTACCTTCACAGGAATATGTCATAATTAATAGTACCTCAACAGATAAGGAAATATTTAACAAATAAAGTGGTCCGGCCGCAGAGCAATGCTCTCTGGCCGCACCAACTCAAATTTTAAAAAGTGTGATACATTTTCAAGAAATTTATATCGCAGTAAAACCTACCTAAATAGTACCTTCCACACGACAAGTTTCGTAAAATAAAACTCTTTGGCTTAGAAGTTACAAGCCGTAGTTTGTGGTCTGGCTGGGAAGCATTCTCTGCAGCAGGTCAATATCGTAAGTGTGATTACATTTTCAAGAAAGTGATATCCCAATGAAAGCTACCTAAATAGTACCTTCCACACGACAAGTTTCGTAAAATTGGCTTAGAAGTTACAAGCCGTAGTTCGTGGTCCGGCTGGGAAGCATTCTCTGCAGCAGGTCAATATCGTAAGTGTGATACATTTTCAAGAAAGTGATATCCCAATAAAAGCTACCTAAATAGTACCTTCCACACGACAAGTTTCGTAAAATAAAACTCATTGGCTTAGAAGATACAAGCCCTAGTTTGTGCTCAGGCTAGAGAATATTGGTCTTTTATTTCATCAAACTAATAATTTGTATAATTAAGCTCAAAGTATTTAATCCGGCTAGGAAGGACTACTTTTTAGCGAATGGAAGCAACTTTCGCAAGGGTCGGTCATGGGATAGGTGACCAAAAAACTGTGCTTCGGAAGGAACGTTAAGCCGTTGGTCCTGGCTGCATTTGCAGTCGTTAACACATACCAATCCGCATAGGGCCCGCATGGTGGGTTATGGCCCATCTTCTTTACAGTTCTTTACAGCAGTGGGGACATCATTCGCGTGGACATTCGAGCATGATTCGGTAGAGCATGATATTACAATAATCTGAGTTTTCAAAACGGGACGCGAAAAGAATACTATTTTCCCCCCACAACTTCGTTCGCGTGGACATTCAAGAAAATCCTTATGGAACCATTAACCAGGAAAAGAAGTATTCTATGTTTAAACGTCTACACTGTGCGCGCTGCCTTGCGAGGCAGGACATTAAAATATATAATACTTTTTATCCTGATTAAAGGTTTCCTAAGGATTTTCTCGAATGTCCACGCGAATGAAGTCCCCATTGCTGTAAAGAACTGTAAAGAAGATGGGCAATAACCCACCATGCGGGCCCTATGCGGATTGGTGTGTGTTAACGACTGCAAATGCAGCCAGGACCAACGGCTTAACGTTCCTTCCGAAGCACAGTTTTTTGGTCACCCATCCCATGACCGACCCATGCGAAAGTTGCTTCCATTCGCTGAAAAGTAGTCCTTCCTAGCCGGATTAAATACTTTGAGCTTAATTATACAAATTAATAGTTTGATGAAATAAAAGAGCAATATTCTCTAGCCTGAGCAAAAACTAGGGCTTGTATCTTCTAAGCCAATGAGTTTTATTTTACGAAACTTGTCGTGTGGAAGGTACTATTTAGGTAGTTTTTATTGGCATATCACTTTCTTGAAAATGTATCACACTTACGATATTGACCTGCTGCAAAGAATGCTCTCCAGCCGGACCACAAATTATGGCTAGTAACTTCTAAGGCAATGAGTTTTATTTTACGAAACTTGTCGTGTGGAAGGTACTATTTAGGTAGCTTTTATTGGGATATCACTTTCTTGAAAATGTATCACACTTACGATATTGACCTGCTGCAGAGAATGCTTCCCAGCCGGACCACGAACTACGGCTTGTAACTTCTAAGCCAATGAGTTTTATTTTACGATACTTGTCATGTGGAAGGTACTATTTAGGTAGCTTTTATTGCGATATCACTTTCTTGAAAATGTACTACACTTATGATATTGACCTGCTGCAGAGAATGCTTCCCAGCCGGACCACAAACTACGGCTTGTAACTTCTAAGCCAATGAGTTTTATTTTATGATACTTGTCGTGTGGAAGGTACTATTTAGGTAGGTTTTACTGCGATATAAAATTCTTGAAAATGTATCACACTTTTTAAAATTTGAGTTGGTGCGGCCAGAGAGCATTGCTCTGCGGCCGGACCACTTTATTTATTAAATATTTCCTTATCTTTTGAGGTACTATTAATTATGATATATTCCTGTGAAGGTAGACTTCAGGTAGCAACTATGTGGAACTAAACCATCTGAGTACTTAAATGTGGTCCGGCCACTGAGGAACACGCAAATTATATGGCTATTTCATCATAATTGATTTGTCTAGCATCTGCAAAGGTGTTGCTTTCAAATGTCGAAGTAATTCACTTCACATTGATGAGATGGCGCTGGCCTACAGCGGAAACGTGAAAAGTATTAAGGTGCCTTCCCACGGTGCGTGCTACCACGCACCGCACCGAGCCGCACGAGGACGAGCACGGGCGCACCGTGGGAAACGCTGGCACGGGCCGTGCGTCGTTCGGCCATGTACGGCGCACGGCCCGCTGTACCGTTCCCACGGTGCGCCCGCGTCGGTGCAACGACGCACGAGTGATGATGGCACAGTACAAATAGTAGTAGTCCGCAGTAACGAACGAAAAATTTACGTAGGTACTATTTATTTATTATTATTTATTTATTATATACTCTGAAATCGCGAAAAAAATCTGCTATTCCATACATTTTGATATTTTCGTTATTAATTTTTGTATGAAACAGCTGATTTTTTTCGCATTTCAGAGCTGGTCCGATAGTAAAAGTTGTTCAGTTTGATGGTCCCTTTCTACCATATTCGGCTTTATTAGGCTAACGAAAAACCCTATATAGGTTTTACGCAATTTTTTGTTTTTTTTTCACTATTAGTTTTGTAATTTGCTAACCTAGGTATTTTATTGCTTAGAAAGTATTTCGCATTGAAGGTAGACCCTTTATAATAGTGATTCTAAAATATTATTATTAATAATAATAATTAAAACACTTAATTGCACACTAAGATAGGACATATACAAAGAAAAACAGCAAAGCACACAAAAAAGCGGCCTTATTGCTAAAAAGCAATTTACGTAATACGTACAATCACAAAACTAGAAAGATACAAAAGTACTTAGATGAAATTAAAATACTGTAGGCAATTATTTAAAGGCCAGGGCCGATTGACTACTGATAGATATCATACTATGACGCGCGGCATATTGACAAAGGCGACGAGCCGCCACGAACGCGGACGCACAGCGCTACGCACCGATCCTTTGAAGTTACCGATGCTCGATGGATCGTACGCACGACGACGCACCGCGGCGCACGGTCGTTTCCCACGGTGTGTCGGTTCGGTCTGGTGCACTCTCGTGCGTCTCAAGACGCACCGGTGGGAAGGCACCTTTAGAAAATTTCGCCAATCCTGCTAGCGACTCGGTAGCATAATTGGTTAGTGCATTGAGCCGGAATCCTAAGGGTGCGGGTTCGAGTCCCGTCTGAGCTGCTACGCGTGAGTCGATTTTTTCTAATATTTTTCAATAATATTAATCTTAAGATCTTAAGTAAGTTTAGTTAATTTAGATAAATTAATATACAAAGTCAAACCCCGATTTGATCGTATTGAATTTACTTTCGGCGTTTGATTATCCAAGTTGGTCTCTCCTAGGTTCGGACATAAATTCGTTAGTCAAAGGTTGAAACACGCATTAGTTTTGGAATTTGAGACTTTTTGTCAAACATAGGAGCACCGGAAATTCGGAGTTTGCCTATAACACATACTTACACATTACATAGACTCATACGGTGCACATGCATAAGGTAAGTTTAGTATAGAGCTGCCATCTCTAAAACGTGCCACCCAGGACCGGAAGCGTAAAAACTCCGGACTTTGGAGCCTTGACCCCCGGACATTAGATTTTTTATATTCACTTTTAGCTTGGTTAAAAATAAATTTTACCCAATACGTGACTGAAAAAAAAAAGAATTTTAAGCCTTTTTCGCATAAAATAGTATGTTTTACTATTCATGCATGATGTAGAGCTGGGGTGTCCAACACAATTTTGTGGAGGGCCAGGTTCCAGTTTTAGTAGTTTTGTAACTGAAGCGTTCCAAAATAAATGCCCAAATAGCCAGGGGCGGCCCGTAATTAAACGAAAATGACCGCGCAGCGCGATTTTTGCCAGTTTCTATCCACTAATCTTGTAATCTTGCTTGTTTATAGTAAAAGAAATAGGCCGCGCAGCGCGATTTTTAGTCAGTTTCATCCAGTTACCTTGTGTTGTAATTTGTGATCTTGCCTGTTTATAGAAAAAACAGCCGCGTAGCATAATTTTTAGTCAGTTTCATCCACTAATCTAGTAATCTTGCTTGTTTTAGTAAAAAAAAGGGGGCCGCGATTTTTTTGCGGGTTACGCGGTGCGCCTCGTGTAGTAAAGTGAGGCACCCGTAGGGTTGCAAAATTACGTAATTTTACCGAAAAGGCTGGTAAATTACGGATATTTTACCGTAATTTATATAAATTACGGTAAAATTACCAGCGACTATTAGCGTTTTTTATTTATTTATTTCTGCTTTAAAATAAAAAGCAACACTGATTCATGGTATCTAAGCATTTAAAACAAAAAATAGGAAATTCAATTGCGATGATCGTAGTAAAATGAAGGAAGTGTGACATTTCCATACATCTACTCTCGGCAATACCTACAATTACATCACCTCGCGTTTCATACTGCTTAGTGCGTGAACTTTTTAGTTTTTCACTTTAGTGGTTTCATATTTTGGAGCTCAGATAGGCTGTCTCACTCATACTTTTGAACTTAAAAAAATTACTTGATTTATTTTTGGTGAATGTTTTCAATACATTGTCAATAGAATACCTAGTATTACGGATATTAAACATATATTGTTTTTGTTGCAAAAATTTATTTAAATGTACAAAAACTAGTTGTAATTTCACCAAGTAAATCAAAAATATATCTGTAAATAAATATAAGTAAGTACGCAAAATATTCGTGATAGTATTCTTTTGACGATGTATTGAAAACATTCACCAAAAATAAATCAAGTAAGTAATTTATTGTTATTTAAAAAGTTCAAAAAAGTGAGTGAGACAGCCTATCTGAGTTGCAAAATGTGTCAGACAACGCCGTAGACAGAGGTTTCTCTGTCTACGGACAACGCTCTTACAGACTATAATTACTTCACCTCGCGTTTCCTATCCTATTCGGTTAATAGCTTACGGCTTGGTACGTGAAAGGGAGGGCGGCGTTTTTTTCGTTTTTCACTTAACTGACAAACAGACTAACAGATTAGCACATTTTCCCCTGTAATAAAAAATTATAAGTACTTTAAATAAATTTTTTACTGAAAATTACCGTAATTTATCGAAAAATACCATAAATTACGTAATTTATCGTTTTTTACCGAATTATACCAAGGTAATTTTACCGATTTGCATCCCTAGGCACCCGTTAGCGCGTGCGCTTAATATAAGTAGTACTTTTTTGAGCGGAGTTTGATCCAAAGCCCAGATTTTATTTAAAGTCCGGGTTTTACCCGGACTACAATCAGAACCCCGCCCGGGTGCTCCCCGGACGCCCTCCAAACTAAGACAAATCCGGGGAAACCCGGACGGATGGCAGCCCTAGTTTAGTATAGCTTCAAAAGTATAGGGTTAGTAAATTGTAATCAGCGAGTTATTTTTTTAAAACTTACTTATAAGACAGTGTTGAGTCCACAAGTAGAAGGCAATAAGAAAACTTGTCGTAGATAACTTTTCCATGATGCGTCCTTCTGCAATGTCCTGGATACAAAGCCTTTGCTCGCTGGAACAGCGCGAGAGTACTTCTTCGTCGATCTGTTACACTAGTAATAAACATAGTCATGATTATTATTTGTTATTTAATTTAGTTTAATTATTTAAATAAATAAATTGAATAATTAATTTTACATACCTACTATTGATTAAGGTTAATCATCACATGCTGCGATCTTCTATAGATGATAGCTGATGATCGTAGATCATTGGCATAAAAACGCCTTGTTTTGCAAAATTAATTCAATAAATACTCGAAAATGATATAAAAATGTTATTAGGCTATGGTAGTGTGGTATGTAGGTACTTAACTGAGGTTTTTTTTATTTTTTTTAATTCAGGACAACATACAACTGACCAATTTATGTTATAAAATAAACCAAAAACATAGAGGAATACTAATAGGTCTCGATTATTGTATTCGTAGTCGATTGTCCTAACCACTAAACTAACTATCAATATCGACATCTTAAATATAATGAGTTGTGTTGGAAATAAATAGAATAATAAATTAAATAGGTTAAAAAAGTGAATTTCTGAATAAATCATATTATACTTATCCGCAGCATTCAGGGAAACGTTATAAAATATTTATGGAAAGTAACTCAATACTAAATTATTTAATTTAAAAGTTTATTATACCTATAAAAAAGTGTATGATTTAGAATAGTAGGTTGTTATATAAGGGTCAAAAGGAAGCAATACCCATACGAGATATTTAGACGCCCGAGCATAGCGAGGGCGGCTATAGTTCGAGGATGGAATTGATGACTTTTACCCGTGTTTAACACTCTACTTTTCATTTCGAATATAAGGAAAGTAAAAAAATCGTAGTTTTTTTCCAAAATGTTTATTAATAATAACATGTAGCTGGTACCTTATACTTATTATACCTATTTAAAATTGATCGAAGTGTATACCATAGAAATAGAATGTCAAAGAACAACAATGTCAATAAACAGATAATCCGAAAACGAATGCATACATTTTATATAAGATACGTAAAATATGACTTAGATTCATAAAATATGACTATATACGGCAAAGGAAATTAATAAACTATGTTCCATACTGTTTTCTTCGTCGATAAACGAATAAATGTAGAGAAATTTGGTGTGACCTGTGAAAAGTGTGATTACTTGGACTATTTCTTTTTTTTACATCACAATTACTTAGAGCACAAGACACCATGGCTCCACGATACCTTTATTTTAAATTATAATTAAGATTAACAAATATTTTAAACAAACTGTGATTGTTCATTTGCTAGGCGGGACGCTAGGGGCTCTTACTGTAAAAAATGTTGGCACATGTCACTTGATACTTTGTCTCTTTTTAGCATAGACCGTGTTCGTATGATGTTAACTTCTCTTTTCCACGCTTTGTTGGTCTTCTTGAGCGCAGCGAAAATTTTTCTATGTCTATGGTGTATACAATGTGTTTAGCACTTATGTGCTCTTAAGCATAGAGTTCTTGCTCCATAGAGTGGAAGGCAGTATTTTCTTTGATAATTCACTGAAATACGTGAGAAATACTTTTTCTGAAAATGATTTTAATTTTGTTGTTTGCTCGTCACTTAATAAAATCATTGTATTTTAGTATTTAAGTATTTTTCCTTCGAAACTTCTGGCAAAAGATTTTATATTATTTTGTTTGCCTCGTTTGTTACTGAATCCGGGGTCAATATTTCAAAATCGCTTGATGAACTAATTTTTAGTAAATATAAAATCAACTCAACACACACAGCTCAAAGTCACAGAGTAAGGTATCCCGTCAATATTTTATAGTTTTTCTTATTTTGAATTTGGAACACGCCGCGTTGCCGGCCGCTCCGCCCTATCTATTTTTTTTAAACCATTACCAATGAGGTAACTCTATGGTTGACTATGTAACCAAATTCAGTTTTATTTTTAAATTTCTTTCACTCCCTAGGGTGGAACGAAGAGTTTTGGACCCGCTGCTCAGTTTAAATATACCTATACATCACTTTCCGAATATGAGAAATGAAAAGATATTCCTTTAAAATAACGTGAAATGAGGACTAGTTTTGATTGAGGTAACTGTATTCTAAAATGATGTAATCAGAAATTGTTTAAGCAACTATAATAATACCTATAGCAAGAATTACTATGAAACCCGTCTTACCTATTTTGTATACGATCTCCACATATTTTTCAAATAAACTTTACTGTCTTTTTTATATTTCACTGTAATTTTATAGCTAAATTTATTTATTGTTTTTGCACTTTAAGCCGTTTGCGAGTTAAGGTACGGAGACTGATACATCTTTAACATTTTTCCTCAATGAGATTCATCCGTCAAAAAAACCCGTCTTGATATCAATAATTATTATGTCTTTGTATTGTGGCCTTGATCAAAAACATTGCATTTCGCGTCCAAACAAGTTTCGATTTTGGAAAGATAGAATTTAAATTCTATAAGTCAAATATATCTTCGCATGTTGTAGGTAAGTTCACAGACAATACACAATAACAGCAATAAACACGGTGATCTCCTCAGATGGGTCACATCACTCACATCTTACCTTCCTTACAGAACTCAAGTTATTACCTTGCAAGTTTTTACCTTTACTTATTTTCTTCTAACATCAGGCGTCCCTCGGGGATCACATATCGGTCCATTGTTATATATTGCCTAAATACGGTCGATCTAAGGACTAGTTGTTTTTCGCAAGGCCAACTTTATGTGGCTTTTACAGGGTTAGTAACGCTTCAGGGCTTTTCATATTGGTTCCCGAAAGAAAGACTCCGAACATAGTTTATAAAAAATTTTTAAACTATGTTTACATGATTACAATATTAAATATAAAAATAAAATAAAAACAATTACAATTTATTAACTTTTAGCATTTTAACACTGCTACAAGTATTTTCTTATGTAATTACATTAGTTCATATTTATACGCATACGCTGGAATCATAAAGTCCAGGCGTACGAAGTCGCGGGCATCAGCTAGTACTTAAATATTTCTTAAGTAGGAAATTAAAGCTTGATTGTTTTTTATAAACTAAAACTAGTCTAAACTCTAAATCCAGGAAATTATAAAAGTAAATAAAATTCAATTAATCACCATCGTAAGAGGGGTATTATTTTATTCAGTATGCGTTAAATCGTGTTTTTAGGGTTGGTAATCTCGCAGATGAAGGGCAAGTTTTCTTGGCTACAGGTGACGTCGTTTAGGCCGCCGTTAGCCCACATGATACTGCCACATTTCTCGATGTCGTTGTTTGGCTCATTTGGAGCCCATACAGCATAACCGGAATCTTCAATACGTTTCCCTGTAAAGTGTTCAATCGAACGAAAAAGGGGGGCTGAGTGGGGCACTCTGAAAGTTTTGCGCAACTCATAAATAAATCAATATTTATGTAAACTATTATTTTTATTGGGTGTCTCTTCATTATATTTTAAAACGTTTTTGATTCTGCGGGCATGTTTTTTATACGCTAGAGTTTGGTCAACGAAAGATGGTCGGAAATGGAACACGGTTGGAAATAGAACTATTTTTGCGCCTTATTTTAAGGTTCAGTTTCCAATAACATAACCTCTAAACGTTAATTTAACAGGGAAAGTGGCGCCTCTATTTCCGGTTCATCTTTCTTTGACCATGACCAGGGGCTCTCTTTTTGAATCGCTCGGCAGGCGTCGAGCGCTCTTTTCGACTGATTTTCGTTCGACATATGACTCAAATGTTCGAGATAGAGTCATATGTCGAACGAAAATCAGTAGAAACGAGCGCTCGACGCCAGTCGAGTGATCCAAAAATAGGGTCCCTGACTCTAGTCTAGCTATCACCTCGCTTCCTCTCTTGTCAGTTAAAAAAGTCTGGAACGGGTGTTAGGAAAATATGGACGATTCAAAAGTATTAATTATTAAGTTTATTTGAATAAAGCTTATTTGACTTTGATTTTGACCTCTGGCCCCTTAAATGTGAAATTTCTCATCGTATCTTTAAATTCTAGGATAATAAAGAAATCGCTAGATGTACCTAAGGTCTAAAATTAATGTGAAATGGATGAAACTCCATGAACTCCAACTTTTCAGTAAAAAAATGACTTTGTCCTCATCGTGGTATTCACTGAAAAATTGTCATCGTGCAATAGGAAGTCACTTCTTGGTCATTTTTCCTTACCTTCTTTTAACAAAAATGGTAGTGATCTATGATCTACTCATCATTCACTGTATTTTGTTCCTCACCTAGGTTATTTTTAGATACCTAGGACCCGTACTGGAAGAAAAAGAATGGAGTTCATCCCGAGTGTTCTTAGCTATGTTTTATGAAAATCTGTTCAGCCGTTTGAAGATCATCAGCTCTTTTCTATTTGATGAGGGAATCTGAGTAACTTCCTTATCTCCGAAGGATTTGAAATTTGGTACCGTGTTATTTCAATGATATTGGACGTATATGGTAAGGTAACCATGACCAACAGCTATCGGCTACACCTAGTTTTAGCCAGCTAAAACTAGGATCAGCCACACTTCGGGTATAAGCCGTCGTAACATAATATATTGGTACTTAATCTTACTGTAGATACCGAAGTAAATATAACATTATAATCAAGCTCACTAAGTAACTAACAACCCCAAGGTTGTTTTGTATCTTAGACTATCATCAGAGAAGATTTAGATTATTTTTTATGAGCTAAGTAGTAGTCGTTTTCGGTACGTGGATAATGTAGTCACTTTTTGTGCAAAGAGAACAGACATGTGTTGTTCTTCATATTTTATTGAAAATGAACAAATCAAATATTTACCGTCTAGTGTAAACCAGTACGCTCTATCTAGGTCAATGTTATGGAAGCCAGCGTGGTACGCGATCCTCGAGTTGGGGTACTTCTTCTCGTTGCAGATCATTGGCTTGGTCCAGTACCTGATACATTACAGAAAAATAAAATTTACCTCCTTAAAAGTACGACAAGTAATATGTACTGAAGTAACGCAAAACCTGAAAAACACAATCTTACAGTTATTTAATTTTCAGATTTCAGGTCTAAGTAGTCTAAGTTAAAAGTCAAAGCCAAAATGGCTTAATTCAAATAAACTTAATAATCAAGCACTTTTGCATTGTCTATATTTTCCAACCACCCGCTCCAGACTTTTTTATTTTTTTTAAACAGCTTACCTTTTCTATGTCCACCCACACATATTATAAGCAAAGAACAACTATAGTATTTCACCTAAAACATTATTCGAGACCGAGTCTGAATGGCAGAGCACCAAAATACTTAATTGCTGCTAACCAACTGCTAATAGATTTTACTGTTTCTTTACAATACCTATTCAGAGCGGTCAGCGGTGCACTGCACCACAATGCAGACGCCGTCAAATATGTGAAACTTTTATAAACTGTGATATCAAATGTACCTACTATGTTTGTGGCAAATAAATGTATTCTATTCTACCGTGTATTCATGAGTTGCGCCTCGCGGGCGCTGTTCAGTATGACCAGATGGCCGCCCTCGGCCGCGCAGACCATGTGCGCGCGGAACCACACCACGCAGTCACTGTGGTATTTGTAGCAGCTTTTCGACACAGGATCCAGCTCATAGCCTAGAGAAATATTAGTTTGGTAAAAAACCTCGCAAATCTTTTCAATAAAACGCTAAAAAAAGTAGGAGGTTTATTAGCGATTTTGACCTTGACTAGTGGAGTACCGACGATGTTTTTGTATTTACTATCAATAGGGCCTTTTGATGTTAAAAGTACTGCACCACAATAGAAAAAAAAATCGTCGGGAGTCGGGGCGCATCGACTATGCTTACAATAAAAGCTTAAAAATAAGCAGTAAACTATAAATTTTGTGCGAAAGCTGTCTATTCCATACAATACCCACATCAAAGTCAGTGATTTCGATAAGTTTCCGGTGTGATTGTGATGTGATTTAATTGTCTGTTGCTCATATTTAAGTATTTAAGCTTTGTTAAAGCAAAGTGATCAAACGCATATAATGTTCGCCATTTGAGTAGGGGGCAGGCGCATTGAAACGTTCTCTCACCTTTGTCAAAGGTGCCGCACTCGTTGACGGTCTCATTGCCGGTCCACTCCTTGTAGCACATATAGGTGTGCGGGTCTCCGCAGGTCACGTCGGCCACAGTCCCGTCGGTCAGGATGGCCAGGCACCGTTCATTATCCTTCTGGTTGTCGGGCTCTCCTTCCGCCCATTGGATTGGCATTTTGGAAAGATTGACTCCTGCAATGAAAGTCTTTACATTCGCATTTACCCTATCTGTGTGGTCTAGTTAAGCTTCAAGCCACCAGTGTCAGAGTTCACTGTTCAAGACCTCTGGGTCTTGAACAGTCCTTGCTAATAGGATTGCTTTACCCAGTTACATATAAAACTCAAAACCTAGCTGATCATCAATGCTGACTGCAACACTCAGATTTTTTAATTCACTTTCAATATCAAAATATGATTGCACTTATATCGTATTAATATCGGATTTCCTGATGAGAATCCTACCTTCGACTGAGAGGTAGTCTCCTGTGGCGGTGAGCGACTGCACCCCTATAAAGGAGAGGTGACTGTGTGACAGCATCAAGGTCCTCATCACACCATACAGCTTGTGGTTGATCGGTGACATCAGCACCGCACCTGTGCACAACCATTAAATTAATATTGGACTAAGTACATTGGACAACGTCATATGGGTACCTACTCGTACATATGTATAGCTCCAATTCCAAATTAAGTAACTGAAGGACGGAAGTTCTTCCGTGACCAACGCGCCGAAATATCCGGGGCCTCAAAAATAAACAGATACCTACCTACATGGAGTAAATTCCGACATCGTTTATTCTTATAACGTCAATAACCATGGAAATTTAAAACAATGTATTGAAGGACTAGTGTTATGGATTTCCCTGACTAGCCGAGAATCGAACCAGGGAAGAAGCAGAAGAAGCTATCAGCTTACACACGACAGTTACGACAGGTTATACAGTTCAACTGCGAAAACAGCTTTTATTACGTAGGACATAAAGACGGTCTCAAGGTCAACATGTATAGTCTGAGGTGCCGTCGTATGTATAAGCCACTCGCCCTCAAATTCATAAAACATCTTACAGCTAAATAAGCACAATATCTTTAATGGTAGTGGTTGGATGCTGGATCAGCCATATGGTAATCTTTCATAAATTGTATTTGCAATTAATTACTCGGAGAGAGTTTTAGGATTTGAGTAAGTCCTTACTTATTTATAAACTGAGAAACACATGGACCGTAAGTATCTTAAAATATTATTGTTTACCTTCAAAGTAGCACTTGAGCTTGGCCTCCAGCCATGTTGCAGGCACTCGGTGGGTTTTGATCCAGCCCCTGGCTTCGGCGCTGAACTGGTAGTCATCCCGGAACTCATCGGGAGCTGCTCACGTGGACACGAAAAATAGAGTTTTTTTTGTATTCTTTTATTGTTTGGGGGCTTTTTACATGTTAGGGCATGACAATGACAGCACCATCGTAGGTAGGTAGCCTATTAATTACCTATCCTATTACTCTACTTGCAACTGGTGAGGTCAGAATGTCGTGGAAGATGCTTACATATCTTGCATTTAATTTTGAAAAAAAAAACTAAAAAAAGAACATGTTTCTAAAACGAAGCATAAAAATCTGACATGAACATTCCTATGAAAAAACGGACTAAGAAAAAGTATAAAATAATATCTTCCATAAAAATTAATAAGCATAACCGTAAAAGTACTTACCGAAGTTTTAAACCTAAAAACGTGAGGTGCATTTTGTAAGATTTATCATTAATTGTCTTTTGCATGCGCTTTACCCTAAAAACTTAGGTATAAAACTTCTATATACCGTATAAATTAATTTCTTTATGGGAGAAATTAATTTGTACTTTTTAGTCTGTCTTTCTAGTCCATTTTTAGGGTTCCGTAGCCAAAATGGCAAAAAACGGAACCCTTATAGATTCGTCATGTCTGTCTGTCTGTCTGTCTGTCTGTCCGTCCGTATGTCACAGCCACTTTATTCCAAAAGTATTAGGACTACATAGTTGAAACTTAGTAAGTAGGTGTATTCTGTGAACCGCTTTACGATTTTTATACAAAAATAAAAAAAAAATAAAAGATTAAGGGGGGGCTCTCCATACATGGAACTGAAACTGAAAATTTTTTTTTTCATCAAACCAATACTTGTGGGTTGTCTATAGATAGGTCTTTAAAAATGACATTGAGGTTTTTAAGACTATTTTTTTTTAAAGTCAACCGTTTGAAAGATATATGCCGCCAAAGTGGTAAAATGTGTGTCCCCCCCTCCTTTAACGTTTAAAGTAAGAGGGTGAAAAATCTAAAAAAAATCCAAACTATAGATCTTAATAAACACTTTCAACGAAAATTGTTTTGAACGAGATACAGTAATTAGTTTTCGAGATATTGTACATTTTCCAAAACCCCAAATATAACTTTGTCATTCAAACAAACACTGTGAAAAACAAAGTTATTTTTTCAGACGAAAAATGATAGCGGTATTAAAATATGGTATGGTATAATGTACCTACGGAACCTAACTGCGCGTGGCCCGACACGCACTTGGCCGGTTTTTTTATAGGTAAGTATGTTTTTAGCCCAATTTTTATACTTTTAGTTCGTTTTAAAAACGCGTTTTTCAAGTTTTTTTCCAGTAAATAATTTTCACAAATACTGACATTAATTAATTATTCTCGAGTGTTTTAAAATGCGTTCATACTTACACACCTACCTAAGTCAATAATTAGATGAAAACTAGGACGTTAATTTTTCATCCCTCATTGCTGTAACAAAACTTGACTTCACATTATGGTAGTCATTCTAGTAATATAATTTACCTGAGAAGTGATGATTTGCCGAAACAATCCAAATGCACACAACTAAAAATAAGTAGATACAACCGGAAATGTTTACCATGTTGCTGTAAGAGTATCACTGTCTCTATTTAGCTTGACCATTATTTTATAGTACTGTTGATAGTAGTATTAGATTATCTCGTATCTGCGGGTTTAAAGTCAAAGGTGTCCGACTCTGATTGTAATAAATTATGTTTTTCGGCTAATTTTATCAACGGGGTCGGGGTTTTGTGTAACCCGAGAATTTCCCTCGCCTATGAAATTTGTGATGTGATATAGTTAGGTAATACAGATTACAGATGTGTACAATAACAACAGTTACGAGAAGTTTGGTATTTTTACATAAACATGAAAATAGCTTATCCCACCAAAAACATTTTCATGTATAGTGTTTGCCAAGACTTCATATGGCTTGCACTGTCAAAAAGTTATCAGACCTCATGTAGAGCCAAGATTCTAACTCTACGCGCCCGAACTCTACGCGCCCTAACTCTACAAGCCCTAACTTCAAAAACTCTTCACCTTAGTCAAAATAAGTGGATTGGCCATTTCGCTACGTGGAAAAGTGTATTCACTGTTCAACGATAATAGTTCTTGTAGTAACGAAACGGCCAAGCCACATATTTTGACTAAGGTGAAGAGTTTTTGAAGTTAGGGCTGGTAGAGTTAGAAGCTTGGCTCTATATGTGATAACCGATCACACCACCTATCATAATACCAAAAAAATATAATAACGCGCTAAAAATATCAATAACAAGAAAATATTCTTAATAAAATACTTACGTTAATAATTGTACCCTGGGGTGCTGGTGTACCCCACATGCTGGTCTACCACGTTTACTCTTCAACAAAACTGACACCCAGCGGAGGTTTCCACTTTCCACACGTCTTGCTGAGTAAATACACCCATGAGCAGAATAAAGCCTCTTATAGCAAAAAAGTTATCGGTGATTTTAAATTATTTTTTTCATTTGTACACCGCAGGGTAAGGTTCTAGGGTTAATTTTATCAGCCAGCCCCCCTAGCATGACCGACATAACACGACATATATTGTTTAAACTAATGACAAATGTTTCCACTAATGACAAATTAACTACGCTCTGCTACCAAAATGTTTCGTTGTAAGCGGATCATAGATATATATCGAGATAGATGGTAAAAGTGTACGTACTTCGCGTGTAAAAAGTTTGATCCACGGTCAAACTTTTGTCCGACCTAAGTTAGTCCGCTTGAGACCATTGTCGTGAAAACACGTGTCACTCAAATGCGAAAATGGTAAATTGTGCAGTGATTTCATGCAAGAGCTCATCAAAAATTGTTGGCCGAGAAAATGGTGTTGGATGTATGTATCCTAACAAGGCGGACCACGCGAGTGGCAGTAAAAGAGAGTATTTTAAATTAAACTTTTATAATATTGAGAAGCGCGTTAACAAGTTGGGTGCGCGACGACGACTGCGCGGCACCTAGTTACACAATACAAAATTGGTTCGGTAATATGAACCTGTAGGAACATACTGTGTCCCTACACCATTCCCCTCCTAAGAGGAAAAAAAAAAAGGTAAAACATACAAAATATTAGAATCCTTAAAATAACTTTTAGTTCGACGCGAAAAGATTCACAATATAACAAAAGTCGCGTCATTACAAAAAAATTTACGGCAAGGTAATACAATAACATTATCGATTGTAATAGTGTAGCACGTCAGTCATCATTAGAAATGTTGGGTAAGTATAATGCATTTAAACTTAAGTGAATGAACATGCTCCTTGTTAAAATGTTGTCGGAAGCTAATAAATTTTGTACCAGACCCAACTTGAACTTACTGTAAACATCCTGAATGGATTCAGTCACAAAAAACAATAGTTCACTTCGGATGCAATAAAAATGTTGTTTTGTTACGAGTTATGACACACTTGAAAGGGTCTAGACGATATTTGAAGTTCACTTATGTTCGAAGTTGTAAATCTAACAATATTATTCTGAGTGCATTTGTTGACTCTGAATTGGGGAAGTGACCAATTAGAAAGAAAAAGTACAACAGAGTTATTTTAGATTATTTTAACAATGCACAATGTGCTGGCAAACAAAGAAAAGAAGTAAGTAGTGTGTGCTATCGTTAATAAAAATAACAGCAAAGCAAACTACTCGTAGATGTTAGCTTTATTACTTTTGTAAAAATAAATTGATAACATTTTAAATTTAATCAAAGTATAACAATCAAATATAATAAGAACTACAAAGGAAAATAACAAATTCTCTAATATCTAGATATAAAATTATAAAATGTATAAAATGAAAAAGTTATGAAAAAAGTATAACTATAAGTTTAGATGACTGCAATATTTTACTTATCGCAATTATATTGGTCGATTTCTACCAGTCAACATATGACTTAATACGTACGTGTTTCAACTTTACATTTTTATAAAAATAATTGTTTTTCCGACATTACATCAGAACAAAAACAAAATTTAGTTGTAAAGCAATTACAAACAAAAGTTAAATTCAAATGATATAAGTACAATAATGGAATGGTGTTTAAACTAAATGAAATTACAATTTAAAGTTAACTTACTTACTAATTACACAGTTTCTGTAGCGCAAAAATTTCAAAAGCAAAACAAAATCGTCTTACATATTATAAAGTAGATAACTAAGTTGCAAGTTGTTAAAGTTATTTTCAAAAAATTAGGTAATGATTTTTAATAGATAATTATAAGAATCATTAGGTAACTTATTTTTATCTATCAGCTAAGTAAATTAGTGTTATCCTACTACTTTCTTTAATATAATAAATGTATTTATCTATGTTACGTTTAATTTCGTAAAAAAAATGTATTATTAACTATATAGAGATTTAACTAAAACGTACTGGTGGTCGGGTTGTACGACCGTAGCGTGAAACATGGTTCTCACATGAGTTATTATTATTCATGGGCATGATTCGTTTGTCTTGTACCTCATTAGGTTGACAATTACTATTAAAAATGTCATTTTTCTTAAAATCATCATTATCTTGCTCTATTAACATGTAGGCTGGCTTCAATCTGTCTATTGAAATGCGAGCCTCACGGTTAGGTAATTGAATTAAAAATACTTTAGAATTACGTTCTAATACTTTGAATGGCCCATCATATGGTGGTGTCAACGATTTGTGAACCGCATCATCTCTAACAAAAACATATTGACATGATTTTAAATCTTTACTTACGAAGAATTTCTTTGAATTTCGTGATGACTCGTTAGTTGGAGTAAAGTTACGTAAATTTTCTTGAATTTTGTATAATAAACTAGATGGGTCACTTGGATCGTTTTTCTTAGATGTTTCATAGAACTCTCCGGGTAAACGAAGTGTTCGTCCAAAGGTTAATTCTGCGGCGCTTATGCCACTATCACTGCGGCACGCGGCGCGCAATCCTAGCAATGCTGTAGGTAATTCATCAACCCAAGAATTATTATTTAGGCGAGTCATTAACGCTGCTTTTAAAGATCGGTGCCAGCGTTCGATTGCACCGTTACTTTGGGGATGATATGGTGTTGTGCGTATTTTATTTATCCCTAATAATTTCATGAGATTCAAAAATAGATTGCTCTCAAATTGTCGACCTTGATCGGTAGTGAGCTTTACAGGACAACCGTATCGTGCGATCCATTCGTCATAAATTGTTATTGCGACTACTTCAGCTGTAATTTCTTTTAAGGGGAAAGCTTCAGGCCTACGAGTACACCTATCAATGATAGTTAAACAAAATCTATATCCTTCTGGGGATATTTTTAATGGTCCAACGATATCAACATGGATTTGATCAAAACGATTGACAGTCGGGAAGCTACCTAATGGCGAAATTGTATGACGGCTTATCTTCGCCTTTTGGCACTTTATACATGTCTTAGCCCATACGCTTAAATCTTTATTCATCCCAGGCCAGAAAAATTTTTGGGATATTAATTTACGCGTTGTTCGTATGCCAGGATGACTTAAATTGTGAATTGTATCAAAAGCTATTTTTCTAAATTCTTCTGTTAGATAAGGTCTGATAATATTTTCTGTAACATTGTTATATTGATTTATCACAAGTGGGCAAAGAAATTTGTTTGAAACATGTTTGGTTGCCATCGTTAATTTGTTGTAATAGATATTCATCTTTAGCTTGCGCGTCTGCAAGTTGACTGTAGTCAAGTACGGTTGGACAAAAAATAGTTTCGACGCGTGATAACGCATCGGCTACTGTATTAGCGGGACCGTTAATATATCGTATGTCGGTCGTAAACTCACTGATAAAAAGAAGTTGTCTCGCTCGTCTTGGAGTTTCTTTATTATCTTTACAGGACTTAGTGAAAGCATGGCATAAGGGCTTGTGGTCTGTATAAATTGTCAAATGGCGACCTTCGAATAATTTTCGAAAATTAATTATCGCTGAATGTATAGCGAGTAATTCGCGATCATAAGTACTATATTTTTGTTGACTCAAAGACAATTTTTTTGAATAATAACCCAGTGGTTGCCATTGTTCGTTACATTTTTGTTGTAAAACAGCTCCAATGCAGTTATCAGATGCATCTGTCTGTCATCAATGCTAGCGTGGAATCGGCGTAAGGATGAGACAGAGTGGCGGCGTTTTGTAATGCCGTTTTACACTGCTCAAATGCATTTTCAGCTTTTTCCGACCACGTAATAATTGTTTTATCGTTTCTTTTTGTATTTGTTAAATATTTATTAAGCTCTGACTGATATGACATTGTATTCGGTAAGTGAGAGCGATAAAAGTTGACCATGCCTAAAAATCGGCGTAACTCTTGAATGGTTTTAGGTTTTGGGTAATTGACAATAGCATTAACCTTATCTTGTAAAGGTTTAATACCGTCTGCGCTTACATCGTGACCTAGAAATTGAACTTTACTTTGACCGAAAGAACATTTAGATAGGTTAATCGTAATACCGAATTTTTTGAAACGGTGAAATATAATCTCTAAATGAGTTTTATGTTGTTCTTCGTTATCGCTTGCAATGATGACGTCATCCAAATAATTATAATGAAAATCTAAGCCTTGCAATACATGGTTCATAAAGCGTTGAAAAGTTTGCGCTGCATTACGTAAACCGAAGGTCATTCTAGGGAATTCAAATAAACCGAATGGGGTAATAATAGCTGTTTTTAGGGTTCCGTACCTCAAGAGGAAAAAATGGAACCCTTATAGGATCACTTTGTTGTCCGTCTGTCTGTCTGTCCGTCCGTCTGTCTGTCAAGACCCTTTATCTCGGAAACGCGTGGAGGTATCGAATTGAAATTTAAACCATATACTAAGATCTACGGGCCCTTGAAGCTGTAAAAAAATCAAACTTCTAAGTTAACGTAAAAAAAAGATACTGCCGTTTAGGGCGCAAAAAACGCATTTTCGATACTCTCAAAGGAATCAAAATTCATAGGGTACTTCCCGTTGACCTAGAACTATGAAATTTGGCAGGTAATAGCGTCTTATACTACACTTACTGTTGAGGACGGCGAGCTTAGCAAACATGTAAATAAATAGCACGTGTTTTTCGATATGTATAAACTTAGATCGTAAGAGTTTCTATTAAAGAATTCCAAAACGGTGTTCACATTTATTTAGTTCATAAGTAAGAATAAGTAGGAAAAGTAGGTAATTAGTAGGAAATAAATAGACTTGTAATAGCTAGGAAACAAATAAGTATGAAATTACGATAAAGTAGGCAATATTTAACATGTTATCAATAGGAAATATTAAGTATGTAATAAATAAGAAATGAGTATGTTGTCAATGTAAATAAACATGATATTTAGTAAGTAAGATATGTAAAAATAGGCATAAGTACGCAAAGTAAGACATTGTTGTTAGATAAGTTCAAATTAAAAATTGTAAGCTCAGCACACTATCCGAGGTAGGACAAATTAGAAAGAAAGAAATAAAAGTATATATTAGACAGAGATAACACTGCGAGACAGAGAGGCACCGGTAGGAACGAGACAGCGCTTAGAAATTAAAGTAGGGCCTGCGATTGGTCAGGCAATAAATGTAGGACTTGTGATTGGCCGGAGCCGGCCGGGCGCTCGGTGCACGCAGGTATAAAAATAGGGCCGGATAATGTCTGAGCACAGTTCGAGATCGCAGTTCAACCACGCAACATTGTAAACAGGAAGACCCAAATAAAGAAGAAAATATCGAAGAGAGCTTTTAATTCATACAGTCCATTATACTTACAGGAATAAATCTGAAAACTGTATATTTGTATTTAAATCATAATAAAATATGGTCATTAAAATACGTAATTATTAATCATCTTGGTGAAACAACGGTATGCGCGGTCATAGTTTAACTTCTAATTACTTTTGGATTAATCGCGCCACTAATTCTTTTTAAAATATCAATATTTATTATTATTAATTATTCAGATCCTTTCAAATATTGATATAGTTAATTACTTTTAAAAATAAAATTAATAAGTAATAAATTTGGCTCTAAATATTTTCGCAACATGGCGGTATGTCACGCTGTATGACGGGGGTCTTCTTCTTCTTATTTTTGTTTTGGCAATCTACTTTCTTCTTGGAAGTAATTTTTGCCAGTGTCAAGTGTTGAATAGTTCAGTGGTAGATTGATTCAGTTTACATTAAAATGCGGGTGCATCGCATTCCAATGTTGCTTGGAGCATTTGGCACCAAGTATAATCAAGACAGTTTACTCGGTAAGGTCAGCCGAGGTAGCCACCACTACAATAAAAGTCTCGGCTTCACACAACCAAAGGGTCCTGTTGGAATACACCCATTTTCTCTAATAACATTGCGATAGATAAAACCATTTCACAGAACATTATACAGTATACTATTGATATACAGCGCCATCTGTTGACAATCAACAGTACTTGTATTGTACACACCTGTATAAACAGGTGCGGTGGGTTTGTAATTATTTTATTTTTTCTCAAAAATGCTTGGAAATTCGAACATTATTTTGACAACCTTCTTCGTGCTAAATCGGAGTTTACGGACAGACCTAAACCGCGCCGTCAATATTTGTATGAGAATCCATTACTAACGTGTAATAATGGATTTTCATACAAAATTGCCGGCGTCTGTCCAGTAATGTTTCTATTAAATTAAAACTCATTACACACGTGTAATTCAGAAATGGAGCGAACTTTTCAATGAAACACAAATATAGGTATCAATGTCGCCTTGATGAGCGAGCACATTCCAAAAATTTTTTTTTAATATTCGGTATACAGTACCCTTAGCACGAACAGCTATCGAAAAAAATAACGCGCGTAAAATCATTCGATAGTGCAATTTTGTATGGGAAATTTGTACAACGCCATCTACCGCCGAATAGCTAAATTAAAATTTCCATAGATAATTCTCTATCGAGTAATTTTACGCGCGTTTTTTTTCTCGATAGCTGTTCGTGCTAAGGGTACTGGTATCACGTGAAAGGCCTTGATGAACACATTCCAAAAAATTGAAAAAAAAAATAAAAACGAAAACAAACTGTTTTGGTGCAATATGGATATCAAATGAAAGGCCTTGATTGATGAGCGCATTCCAAAAAGATAAAAAGAAATAAAAACGAAAAAAAAATTTTTTTTCTTTACCTATGGGTATCAAATGTAAGTTTTTTGAAAAGTTTTTTGGAATATGCTCATCAAGGAGCATATTCCAAAAAACTGAAAAAAAAATAAAAACGAAAGGTTTTTTTTTTTGCAATATGGGTATCAAATGAAAGGCCTTGATGAGCACTTTCCAAAAAACTGAAAAAAAAATGAAAAACTGGAAATAAAGGAAAAAAAAACGGATTTTTTTTTTTCAATATGTGTATCAAACGAAAGGCCTTTATGTGCACATTCCACTTTCCATTTTCTTTTATCAATTACTGAAAGTAAATTAAAATTAAAATAAAAAGCTTAAAACTTTTAAAACTAAAAAGTTAAAAGTTTAAAAGTACTTCACAAGCCTTGGCCGCAACTAGGCATTGATGGACTCACGTATATTCTTCAATGCCTGTCTTGAGTGCCGCTGCAGTAATGTACTATTCCATTTCAAACTTCGCCCGTGGTCAATTCTTTGTCGTAATCCCTGGAAGGGTTATTTTCTACGTGGCGACAAAGGATTTCAAATGGTTATCTATATATAGCAGTCTGCTGAACGGATTTTGATGGTATTTTTTTACAGTTTGGTAGCTTGGAGTCCAACTTATAATCTAAGCAATTTTTCACATAATTTCTGTAGGTAGAACCTGGGATAAAGCTTGAACTCTCCGTAGTACAGTTTTCATATAAAAAACTAATAACTACCAACCACTTTTTTTTCAAAATATTTCCTTTGTACCGACACAACTTTTCTATAGCTTTATTTTATGTATAAATGTAAGGTCTGTACGGAACCCTCGGTGGGCGAGCCCGACTCGCACTTGTCCGGTTTTTTCAATATCATCAGGGTTTACTTTTATGCAATGATAAGCTCTGTTGACATCTAATTTAGAAAATATTTTCTTTCCTGCCAATATATAAGTGAAATCACGTAAATGGGGAATAGGATATCGATCGGGTTTAGTAATAGAATTTAATTGGCGATAATCTCCACAAGGTCTAATATCTCCGTTTTTCTTTGGAATTATGTGTAGTGGACTTGCCCACGGGCTTTTAGAAGGTCTACATATTCCGGCTTCTTGCATAATACGGAATTCCTCTTTAGCTTTTTTATATCTGTCCGGTGGTAGCGGACGTACACGAGCGTGCACAGGAGGACCGGAAGTTTCAATATAATGAAAAATATCGTGCGATTGAGTTTCCTGGAATGACATTGGTTTCGTAATCTCCTTATATTTACATAGTAAATCACTATATGGATGTCCATGACTAATCGTATTTATGGAAGGTTCAGCAACACTTACCACTGAAGCGATTACATTTAGGTCGGTCACTTGGTCTTTTAACTTACGTGCACTAAGGTCCACTAATAGTTTATGATGAGTGAGAAAGTCTGCACCTAATATTGGTTGTTTTACGTCAGCAACGATAAAGTCCCACCTATATGGTCTGCGAAGTTTAAAGTTTAGCACCATAGTTTTTACACCGTAGGTTTTAATTTCAGTTCCGTTTGCTGCGTATAGTCTATAATCAGAACACTGCGATTGTGAACGACACTTATTACGAACGAGGGGTAATACGGAAACGTTTGCTCCAGTATCTACTAAAAATCGGAGTCCACTATTATACGGCACAGATTTCCGCTGACAACTGTGCCTCGCTTCCTAGTTTTCCAGCGGCGTTGTCATGTTGGCCTTATTGTTCCATGCGCAAGGTTGCACGCATTTATGAGCCTTTTCTTTATACTTGTGATGGTAAAAACAAAGGTTTCCAGGACTTGAATGTTGTGGATGTTGCGATGAGTAATTTCTGTGCCGGCTAGATGATCTGGATGAGTACCGGCGATATTGATTGAAATTTCTGTATCTTGGACGAGAGCGTTCCGCGTTCAACACGCGAATATTTAGTTTCGCTATTTCTGCTCGCAACAGCGCAATTTCAGTTGTTGTGTTAGAGGTTGTCGTTATTGCAGACACTTGACTTGAGCGAGTCGCCTCAGCTACGTTGTCTGCGACCGAGGCTAGGTTGCCTAAGTCCTTTGTTTCTGTGACGGCTAATACTGCCTTGACTGTGCTTGGCAAATGTCCTTGCCAGAGCACGCGAAGTGTGTCATCCGGGATTTTGTCACGGGCCAGATCTCGCATCCGTCGCAGAAGTTGAGAGGGTTTTTGATCCCCAAGCTCCATTTCACTTATTAATTTTTCTATCTGTCTAGCTTTCGAATCTTCCAATAGCGAAAGCAATTTCATTTTAATTGCGACGAATTTATTGGACGCAGGTGGATTTGACAAAAAATCACTAATCTGAGTAATAATGTCTTTTGGTAATTTTGATACCACCATATCAAAACGCGAGTCGTCACTCAATTTTTGAGGCGCTAAAATTGCCTCGGTTCTAATAAACCATACGCGTGGTTGATCCCAAAATTCTGGGATTCGCGACGCTAATTGTATTGCCATGTTGTCAGTTGTAGGACTTGTAGGCGTAAACGATGGTGTTGGCGTCGGAGGCTGCTGCGTTTCTGGATTGTCAGTACCCGTCATAATTGCACTTTTTTTAAATTTTATTGTCCGAAATTTTATTAAATACTTAATTAATTATCCAGTATTTATTTTATTGTCCAAATTATTTACGCGTATCACAAATTAAAGTTCGTTCGGGGTCACCAATGTTGGATGTATGTATCCTGACAAGGCGGACCACGCGAGTGGCAGTAAAAGAGAGTATTTTAAATTAAACTTTTATAATATTGAGTTGGGTGCGCGACGACGACTGCGCGGCACCTAGTTACACCATACAAAATTGGTTCGGTAATATGAACCTGTAGGAACAAACTGTGTCCCTACAATGGTGATATTTCCTTTCACGGGTAATAATTTTTAAACACAAATAACCCCTGATTTAATATTTAAACGAATTAATTTAGATTAGTATCACTTGTACCATGATAATTACACAGAGAACGTATAGCTACGCGTAAACTTTCATTGCGGGTTATAAATGACGCGATGTTTACTGTGTGCCATGTAAACACGCAATGAAAATCGCAGCTGTCGATACTATTGCGTCCACTGAATGTCATGGTAGGAGCATTTTCTAATTCCTCCGTCCGATTGAGAGAATAGTGTTGTGTATGTTACGATTTTTTTACCCGATTCAACAAATAAGAATCGATTTTCGTGAACAGTGGACCGAGGTAGTTCTATGTGATCAATAAACAATGTTTTTCCTTGCATTCAAAGTTTAATAGGTAAAATTTTGTATTATCCTTACAATTTATTATTATTAAGTTTGTTATCATACCCCAGTAAACGAAAAGGTGTAGAGGGAAATGATTGGAAGACAATTTTTGACTTCGTAACTTTGTTTGGACTAGTTAGGAGGTGAACATATCAAAAGTCCTCGTCCGTAGCCCCAACGCCCCCCGGGGGGACGGGGGAGTTTGAAGGTTCCATTTTTCGGTTTTTCACATATATCTCGGAAACTATACGTTCTAGTGACCTGGAATATTTTACAAAATAACAGCTGATTAAAGGCCATCAGGCACATGAGACCCAAAAGTGTATAAACATAATTCGGTTATCTTTAAACATTTTATGTTACTAGAATCATAAAACAGTAGCAACATTATTTTTTAACTCCTTCATTTAGCGTTAATTAATTATTGAAAAAGCAAAAGCATATCAATGAAACGGACATCTTTGTTAGCGATTTCACAAGTCTCCCCTGAGTAAACTTGTTCTGTGGCACAAGTGATTGCGCATTAAAAAAAAGTCTTCTTCTTCTTATTTTTGTTTTGGCAATCTTGCCGGATGTCAGTCAACTCAACTGTCAAAAGCGTTTTGTTACGTGCGACATATGCACAGATTTTCCGTTTGATCCATAGAAATAGAATGTCAAAGAACAACAAAGTCAATAAACAGGTGATCCGAAAACGAATCAATACATTTTATATGAGATACGTAAAATATGACTTAGATTCATAAAATATTACTATATTATGGCAAAGGAAGTTAATAAACTATGTTCCATACTGTTTTCTTTGTCGATAAACGAATAAATTTAGCGAAATTTAGTTTTAGAGAAATGTGTGGCAATATCTTATTTACCTTTGAAAAGTGTGATTACTTGGATTGTTTCATTTTGTCATACCACAATTTCTTAGAGCAGAAGACACCATAGCTCCACGATACCTTTATTTTAAATTCTAATTAAGATTAAAAAATATTTTAAACAAACTGTGATTGCTCATTTGCTAGGCGGGACGCTAGGGGCTCTTACTGTAAAAAATCTTGGCACATGTCACTTGATCCTTTGTCTCTTTTTTACATAGACCGTGTCCGTATGATGTTAACTTCTCTTTTCCACGCTTTGTTGGTCTTCTTGAGCGCAGCGAAAATTTTTCTATGTCTATGGTTTGATCGGTTCCAACTCGTACATTGTGGTGCTAATCTGTATCACTAACGCAGCTAACGAAACGTGTTGTCGTGAAACTGGTGTTGCTATTTAGTGTCGGGATTACCAAAAATAAAACTTTCAAACGTTAATAACTCTTAAAACATAAATCTTCGTAAAAATCTGAATATTTTCTATGACTTACTAATTACATGCCTACATTTTGAAAAAAACAGAAACGTTATACATTCTTTGGTTTTTTTCTATGGAACTCTGCCTGATGTCATTTGCTACAAGTTTTATTCAGTCAAGTTTTTCGATATCTTTCATAGTTTTTGAGATCCTGAATGTCTATCAACATGCTTAAGGTGAAGCTTAAAGACAAAGCAATGGCGCATTTTTAGGGTTCCGTAGCCTAAATGGCAAAAAACGGAACCCTTATAGATTTGTCATGTCTGTCTGTATGTCTGTCCGTCCGTATATCACAGCCACTTTATTCCGAAAGTATTAAGACTACACAGTTGAAACTTATTAATCGATTATTTGAATATTGCCGCCTTAACAAACTCTTTCTTAATGTTGATAAGTGTCATTCTATCACTTTTTGCAGAAAAAAACAACCAATAACATTCAATTACCATCTCAATGACAAAATTCTCAAAAGGGTTACCGAGGTGAGGGACCTGGGCATTATTCTAGATAGTGGTTTACTTTTTTCATCGCACTTAAATCATATCACAAGTAAAGCCTATAAAATGCTTGGATTCATTTTTAGACAAACCGTTGATTTTACTGACCCTCATACACTTCTTGTATTATATAATTCGCTTGTCAGATCTCACTTAGAATACGCATCCACAGTTTGGAACCCGCAGTATTCTGAATACAAAAAGATGGTGGAAAAAATTCAGGATAAATTAATTAAAAGGCTTAGATATAAATTCAATAACTTTCATAAATTGATAATACCTCTTGAATCGCGCAGAGAAGTACGGGATCAAACTTTTCTGTACAAAATTTTGAATAATCAGATCGATTCCCCTTATTTGTTAAGTAAGATCTTTTTTAAGTGTTCTGGTGCTAGACTGCGTTCATGTAATACTTTCTCGGTACCGCATAGTAGAACCAATTACGGAAAAAACCGATATATACTAAGAGCTATGAAAAATTATAATGCGAATTTTAGTGATATAGATATATTTAATACAAAATTTGCTAAATTTAAAAATGAAACTTTTAAAATCTGTATGAACAAATTACAACCTTAATGTGTTAAATTGAAACCATTTTCGATAAATTGTCATTAGATTATGTTAAATAATAAATATGCTGTATTGTAAACTTTTATAGATTAATATCAGTAAATTACACCCTTAATAATTTGTCATTTAAAAATTTAACTTTTTTGTTGTAATATCTTTACTTAATAATTTCTTACATCTGTTTGTCTACATAATTTGTCTGTTCAACGTAATGTACAATTTAGTGGTGGAAACTCTTTTGGCTAATGTACTGAAATTATGTTTTACTATTACTATGTACTATTTAAAGCTGTATGTTTCCCTAAGTAATAAAAATAAAAAATAAAAATTATCTTATCGATATTTGCGTTCAATTGGCGTTATAAAAAAATAATGCAATGTAAAATTTTATACATATATGTAGTAGTAGTACGCCTACTCGACATAAAGAATTTTATTGCGATTATATACCCTACCTTTTTTTCTACCTACCTAATAAGAATAGTAATAAGGTAGGCATCTTGCATTACGGATGTCAGCAAAATGTCAGATAAATAATCTATACTTCTATAGGTATACCTAGTATTCCCGTAAATTGCAAAAAAACCTGCGGTCATTTTTTAAATTAAAAAACGAAAAAAAAAATATTCCTAGATCCTGTCTTATTGAAAATAATAATTAAATAATTTAGCGGATGACGTAAACGTGGATGTTAATGTAACAATGTTCTATCGTAGATCTAATTTGGGGAATAGTTTCCAAAATGATGTTAATTTACTTCTTCGATTAATAAACCATTTATACCAACTCGTTTATTGGACGACTTATGATAAGAAAATAGAGATTTATAAACAAAGGTAATGCCGTCATCTCGCTTAAACTCGTCGCTCTCGCTATTCGTCAAAAGTTTGGCCTCTCGGCGAACTACGGGAATGTGGAGCGGGCTTTAGATTATCTCGTATCTGCGAGTTTAAAGTCAAAGGTGTCCCCCGACTCTGATTGTAATAAATTGTATTTTTTCGGCTAATTTTTAACGGGGTCGGGGTTTTTGTAACCCAAACTTTAAGTCGAGCAGTTTAAGGTTCAAAATTAATTATAGATTTTTGACAGTTTTTTATAGCTTAATATGCTGCCGATTGTACTTATGAAATTAGGTAATACAGATGTACGGTCAGCAGTAGGACATCAAGCTATACAAAACTGTCAAAAATCTACAATGAATTTTGAAACTTAGTGCTTAAACTGTTTAAAATTGATTGAGAAAATTTGACACTTTGTGAAAGCCCAGCGTGCCGTCTACTGTATATAGGTAATATCTGTAATCTAACAAATACAACCATAATATAATCCAACTTTTGTTACGAGAAGTTAGGTATTTTTTACTTAAACATGAAAATAGCTTATAACTGAGGCTGAAATAATTTTTCTTTGTGTCCGACTGAAACTGGAATTTTAGCCGAAACCGACACCAAACTTTCGGTACTGGTTTCAGTTTCGGCCGAAACCAAAATCGAAACCGAAATTTTTCCACATATTATAGTGACGTTGTTTTCCACTGTAAATAGAATTATAGACACTTATAGACACACTAAAAAGCAATAAATAATATTCAAATCACCAATACGTATATCAATTTTAATAAAAACCGTCTTTTGAAGTCGGGCGGGGCTGGAGGACAACTTTTTAGGGTTCCGTACCAAAATGGTAAAAAAGGAACCCTTATGGTGTGACTCAGTCTGTCTGTCTGTCTGTCTGTCTGTCTGTCTGTCTGTCACAGCTGGATATCTTGAGAACTACTAATGGTATCAACTTGAAATTTGGAATAGTTTAAGATGACATTTGTCCAACTATTTCGCGAATAAGAAATAAATAAAAAAATAAATATCTTTTTTACAACAGGGACTGAAAAGGGGTCTTAAAAATTTGAAGTGGGGCAACTAGGGCATGTGGGGTATCATATGAAAGAGCGTCGTTTGCACGTTTTTAAACATTTTTTCTTTTTTTTTTAGGCCGCATAGTTTTCGACTTATGGTGAAAATTGTAAAAAAAAATACCGTTCCCCCCCCTTATCTCCGAAGTTTGCAGAGAAAAAAATCTGAAATAATTCTATGTGATAGTAGTTTATGTAAAGATTACAGGAAAAATAAAACGATGTCTCAATATAACACACTTTTTAAGAAATTCAAAAAACAATCAAATTTTTTTTAGTTTTACTACCAGTCAACAGATGGCGCTGTCCTAAGCATGCTAACCTAAGGAAAAATATAGTTCCACTATCGGTCAAGAGATGGCGCAACCTAACACTACAATAAGAAATTGGTGGCTGGTTCTAAAATAATTACCTACTATTTGCCGTACGAATAAACGAAGAATAAGTTCCTACTTAGTAATATAAACAGTTTGCAATGTGGAGTGGCTGAAACGTTTTTCAGTCACCATAAGCAGCTGTGGTTAAGATTTGTAAATTAACTGTCCGCCTGTTCGCCCTTCCAACTGTCTGCCGTTTATCCTACTTTTTTAGAGACTGTACTAAAGTAACATATCCAAATATATTTATGATTGTACGGAACCCTCGGTGCGCGAGTCCGACTCGCTCTTGACCGTTTTTATTTAATTCTAAAATCCCCACCCGACTTCATTAGACGGTTTTTATTAAAATTGATATACGTATTGATGATTTGAATATTATTTATTGCTTTTTAGTGATTTTTAATTTTGAATCTGTTTTGTTTTTATTTTCAACTTTTTTGTGGTAAGTAAGCGTGTCCAGAACGTAGCATACAGACCATAAGCTCGGTTTGTTTTGGATTTTCATAAGCCTACCAATAGCAATATCTCAATCACAATTGGGATGTTGACTAATGAATAAAATAACGAAATACTAATAAAAATCGTAAACATATTAAACTTATAGAGTAGCTTGTATACCTCTTGGTTTTATATATTGCGTATTATTTGTTTTATGACCCTTCAAAGTTGGGTGGACAAGTCCATTTAAAAAGTATAAAATTTATTAAAATAAATGATACCTTTAATTAGTTCGTAAAATGTATAGCAAATTTGTCTAAGAAACCATTTTGATAAACACAATATTTAATATAGCTGCCAAACAAATTTCCTACGCGTTGCATACAAACTACTGAGGCGTGACGTCATAACTCAGTAGCCGTTAGTATGGAGCGTTTTTGGGCGAGTCCATTTGTGTGCATTTCACACTGTGATATCTCGGGCAGTTTTCAAGCTAGCGAAATAATTATTTTATCAATGTTTCTTTTTTTGAGAGGTAATTTATGTAATATAAAATAAAAAAAGTTGTCAACATCCCAATTACATATTCTATTTGAGTTTGGGGAGTTCCCTTGGATATCTTCGAGGTCCAAGGTTTAATGTCAATGGAATTAAAAAAACTACACTTAAGGTATCCCTTTTCCAACAAAAAAACAGCTGATTCGGTTCATAAATAACAAAGTCATCAAGGTAATTAATGCAAAATCATAGTATTTTCAGGATTACTTGAAAACTACTGAACCGATCTGAAAAAAAAAATCAAATGGGACCATTTTGCAAGAAAATTTAATCAAACAAAGAAAGAATCATCAAAATAGGTCCATAAATAACGAAGATGTGCGCGAACAACGATAAAAAAGTCGTCAAGATAGTTAATGCATAATCATAGTATTTCCAGGATTACTTGAAAACTACTAAACCGATCTGAAAAAAAATAAATGGGAACATCTCGCAACAAAACTCAATCAAACAAAAAAATAATTTTCAAAATCTATCCATAAATGACGAAGATATGCGCGAACAACGATAAAAAAAAATACATACAATCGAATTGAGAACCTCCTCCTTTTTTTGAAGTCGGTTAAAACGAATCAAATATTCATTTTGCTAATCTTACTTTGTACTATTATGTATTCTGTGCTTTTGTACGGTAACTTTTTAATCGCCTTCAAAAAAAGGAGGAGGTTCTCAATTCTATCACAGTTTAACTCCATACAGTTGAAAAACGAATGTACTTGCGCAGAGCAACGGAGGGGGTCTCGAGGGGGGTGGGGCGGCGCGGCTCAGAGTACCCAAACTCGCCGAGTTTGGGCACTCGAACGCGGAAGGCCGGCGCCGGCGCGAGTGACGCGACCGAATAAATCACGCATTGCGAGAGCGACCATTTTAAAAATCTTTTATGTCGCTATCGTTTATTAGGTATAATTTTATTATAGTACATAATTGTAATGGTGCACACTTGTTCCGTATACGGATGTGCCTCGACAGCGACATACAACGACTTAAAATTTCATAGATTTCCCCGTGATGCGAGGTAAGTTTATTTATTCCTATAAGTAATTTCGTATTACTTACCTACTTAACCAATCATCATCTCGTGCTGTTAGGTAAGTACTTATTTTGTATAATTCAATGATACCTGTGGTGTGCAGTTTTATAGTAAAATTGAATTGTAGCTAAAGAATAACTTCAAGTAGATTTGTGAAAAAATAATGATTATACACGCTGAAATTTTAATCATTTGGTTCCCGCCGTGGGGTGGTTCCACTTATGATTACAAGTAACTTTTACTATGGGGCCAACTCTCCTACTCGCAAAAAAAAAATTCAGCTATTTCATACAAAAGTGCAGTACCTACTCGACCTTAATGTATGGAACAGCTGATTATTTTTTTGCGAGCAGGAGAGTTGGCCCCATAGTAAAAGTTGCTTGTAATCATGAGTGGAACCACCCCACGGCGGGAACCAAATGATTAAAATTTCAGCGTGTATATTTGGTAGGTATGTAGGAACTAGGTACATAAGCATATCGTGCGCGTTGCTATGATAATTGATAACAAAATAGCTAGGTACACTACGACCTTGTTTGAACCAGAGATTTACGTATTACACTGGTGGTACCTACCTACATAGGTACCTACTAATTTATTTTCTGTGCTAGAGTCTGTCTAAAAAGTCAGTTTACATGGGTAATTTCAAAGGTAAATTTAATACCCACCTAAATCCCCAACCACCCCACCAATACCCATCTAAATAAAATTGAGTAAAGCTATGTTTACAATTAGAACTTTGACAGCACCAACAGAGTTACCAGTATAAGTTTTTTTAAATAATTTAATAATATCTTATGTAAACTGACTTTTTAGACAGACTCCTAGGTACTCGAACACTATTATTTAGTAAATGACACCGCGGCCGTTCTGTTAAAGTAAGTACTTAAAAGCAAGCTCGGTAAGTAAGTACCATTTTTTAAGTATATTTGATATAGGTACCTACCGACTTACCTACATACCTACGCTTTGCGCTCAGGCTATAGGCACTTGAACACCGATCGCGTAATGTTAGATTATTTATATCCTCGTTCTACTAATCACTAATCCTATTTTCTACTAATACCTACCTACTATTATAAATGCGAAAGTTCGTGTGTATGTGTGTTGTAAATAAATAATTACTTATTAATCACATTTATTTTCTATTTTGACAACCCTTGCACTTCTGCGGCTGATTTACACGGGCGGCGGCACGCGGCGGCGTCGTCCAACATCAAAGGCGTTTAACAACTGTTTGGAGTTAAACTGTGATTCTATTGTATATATTACCGGCAATGTGTATAATCCGGCATTGTATACAATGCCTAGGCATTGTATACAATGCCTGAAACGATCAGGCAATGTATGAAATATAATTCATTTTATACTTTGCCTAGGCATTGTATACAATGCCTGCTGGTCCACCGGCAATGTGTAAAATAAGTATATTTCGTATGTCTGTTATAAAAAAAAACCTCGAAATTTAAGGATCTCGCTCCACTGCGCTTCGCGCTCGCCTTAAATTTCTAACCTATACGCGGGACCTACAGGAGTGAAGCAGGTTCGATTACAAACTCAAATTTCTGTTGTCTGTTATAAAAAAATAACCTCGAAATTTAAGGCTCACGCTCCGCGCTCGCCTTAAATTTCTAACCTATACGCGGGACCTACAGGAGTAAAACAGGTTCGATTCCAAAGAGCCCCCCTCGAGCCCCCCATCGAACCCTCCTCGAGCTTTCCCCGAGCCCCCCCCCTCGAGCTTTCCTCAAGCCCTCCCCCCTCGAGCTTTCCCCAAGCCCCCCTCGATCCCCCCTCGAATCTATTCTCGAAAATCTTTTTATTATACACATTGCCGGTGGACCAGCAGGCATTCTATACAATGCCTAGTCATTGTATACACTGCCTAGGTAATGTGTGAAATAGATATCAATATTCATTATATTTCATACATTGCCTAAAAGGGCCAGGCATTGTATACAATGCCTGCATTTCATACATTGCCGGTAACATATATTTGTTTAGGGTTCCGTACCCAAAGGGTAAAAACGGGACCCTATTACTAAGACTCCGCTGTCCGTCTGTCTGTCACCAGGCTGTATCTCATGAAAAGCGCTACTAGACAGTTGAAATTTTTACAGATTATGTATTTGTGTTGCCGCTATAACAACAAATACTAAAACCGGCCAAGTGCGAGTCGGACTCGCGCACGAAGGGTTCCGTACCAAAAAACCACGTTTGTTGTTCTCATACATTTAAATATTTATAGCCCCCCTTAAATATTTATTTTATTCTGTTTTTAGTATTTGTTATTATAGCGGCAACAGAAATACATCATATGTGAAAATTTCAAATTTGGTACGGAACCCTTCATGCGCGAGTCCGACTCGCATTTGGCCGGTTTTTTGTCGTTGTTCGTGCATATTTTCAACATTTATGGACCGATTTTGGATGATTTTTTGTTTGATTGAGTTTGCTTGCGAGATGGCCCCATTTAATATTTTTTTCAAATCGTTTATAAGGCTATCAGCGAAAAAGATAATAAAATATAGGTTGAGTTGTAAATTAAGTGGTTTTATTTAACTTTTCCTTGGAAACAAATACAATTTTCACAATAATAATCATAGAGTAGTTTTTGACAGATGAATTGTACATAGAGTAAAAAAATAATATCTCTCCCATTATGGGGAAGGCAAAGAAATCTCAATCCATACAGCCAAGTCTTCAGTAATATTATTGTAGGGAATCTTTATAAATCTAACATTCGACCATCCTGACCAACAAAGTTTGTCCCCAAACCCCAAAAGTTACATTTTTCACAAATTTTTCATGTATGAACTGCATCGAGGACTACACCCACAATTTAGTTATTCACCTTCGCCTTCCAGTTAGAAGTATAACAATTTCTTGACTGCAGCGAAGATTTCATCCTTTACTTAGGATCACCTTCGCCTTCCAGTCATTCACTCATCCTCGACTGCAGTGAAGACTTCATCCTATACCTAGGACCACCTTCACCTTCCAGTCATAAAATAACAACAATCTTTAACTGCAGTGAAGACTTCATCCTATCACCTAAGACCACCTTCACCTTCCAGTCATAAAATAACAAAAATTCTTGACTGCAGTGAAGACTTCATCCTATACCTAGGACCACCTTCACCTTCCAGTCATAAAATAACAACAATCTTTAACTGTAGTGAAGACTTCATCCTATATTTAAGACCACCTTCACCTTCCAGAATATCAATAAAAACATCAGTGTCACTATACAATATCAACCTTCCAAAATATTAATACTTAAATCATCAAGTTTAGATAGGTAGCTACTTATAACATAGATAATCACAATACCTGCACAAAATAAAACGAGTTGAACCACATAAATCAAACAAAACATTAGGGAACTTTCTATGCAATCACTTTAATAACCTCTGTTCTTTTTATTACTCTCAATTTATCATACAATGTTAGGCAAGTACACATAATCACATAACTTATGTAACAACACATAATTACTTAATCAAATCAACGACATAAAAAATATCTAAAATCAGCTCAAAGTATTATTGGTATACCTACATAAATCAGTGCCAATGTTTACTAAAAAAAAACAACATCAAAATACTATTAATATTTTAGTAACAACACATAATTACTTAATCAAATCAACGACATAAAGAATATCTAAAATCAGCTCAGTCAAAGAACTATTGGTATACCTACATAGATCAGTGCTAATGTTTACTAATAAAACAACAACACATAAATCATAATGTCAAATCAAACAAGATAAAATATCTAAAATCAGCTTAGCTAAATCTGCTTTTATTTGTATACATAGATCAGTACCATATTTTTATTAACAAAACAACATCAAAATACTAGTAATTAATATCACACATGAATCAAATACTTAAGTAATATAACCAGTATGCAGTACCTAGGTCAATTCAAACAAAATAAAATACCTAGTTTAAAATCAGCTTAATCAACGTTGTCATTGACAAAATAGATCAGTAACATATGTATTTTTTTTTGACAATACAATATTCAACTAATCACACATGAATTCAATACTTTAGTAATAATATACCTACATGTCAAATCAAACATGACAAAAATTAAAAGAAACATCTGAAATTAGTCTAATCAACATAATAAGATATTACTTAAGGATCAGTACAATATCTTCCATTTAATAGACTAGATAACATGTACTTTTATTTTTATTTTACAATAACAATCATAATACTTGTAGATAGGTAGTCGTTATTTTAAAATAAATGTAATCAAAAGTAAAAATAAATCATAAACTAGGTACTTAGTATGAACCATACAGACATCAATAGTGCAAAATCAAACTTTAATTTGTTATTGGCTCGTCATCTTTCTCACAGCTAGATATTTCGTCTGAATCAGAAGAACTACTGTTACTTTGTTGCATAGTAATCCACGGTTGCATGCGATCTGCTGCCCATACATTTTTATATTTTTGACGAGAAATATGTGATCCCGGAATGCTCGATACTTCATATCGATCGTTTCCTAATACCTTAGTGATTCTAAATGGGCCAGTATATTTGGGTAAAAGTTTACGACTTTTACCATCGTTAGATGGAGTTGTTTTTAATATTCAATAAACTTTTGCTGCTTTTCTACTTTTATCAAATCTAAGCCGTTGTTTTGCTTGATCACTTTCAATATGTTCACTTATTTCTGATCTTATTGCGACAGTATGTTCATCGTTTTTTCTACTTTCTTCAATTGCCTCCCCTAAAATGCCTTCTCCGCGATTAAGAGGACGCCTACAAAATAAAACTTCTGCAGGGGTTCTCCCAATCCCTTTGTTAAGGGTATTGTTTAGACCCCACTGTATTTTTCCTAACTCTTGGTCCCATTTACATTCTCCTAAACGATCCGTGTAAGTTCGAAGACTATCTAGTATGGTGCGATTGTAACGTTCGACTTGGCCATTGGCCCTTGGAGCAGACACGGCATTTAATACATGTTGAATCTCAACGTCAGCACAGAATTTCTGAAATTCGCCTGATGTAAAACATGAGCCTCTATCTGTTATTAGTCGCATAGGATGCCCGAATAAATAAAATATTTCCTTTAATGCTCTAATAGTTGGTCGTGTTTTAGTACTGCGTAAAGGTTTTATAATGCAAAATTTTGTAAATCCATCAACAACTAATAACAGATATTGATTGCCGTGATTACTCTTGACAAACGGCCCTAAATGATCCGCATGGACGGTGTGAAAAGGAATATCAGTTTTGGGAATACTGTGTAAGTACCCCTCTTTAGGACCAGCTGGTTCTTTAGCAAAAGCACAATGTAAACAAGCTCTGACATATTTAGAAACAAATTTCTTCATTTTTGGAAACCAAAAATCTCTTTTTATTTTTTCTAATGTTTTCTCTATTGAAAAGTGCCCTATTTCGTCGTGGTTACGCTAACAAATTTGCCATCGAGCACCTTTAGGTACCACCCATTTCAAATCGGTTCCAACTTTGCGATAAAGGCGGTTATTTTTTAAAACAAAATTTTGTTTTATATTTACTAACTCTTTGTACTTAGGGTCTTCTAAGGCTGAACGTATATGTTGAATTTTTGGATCCGTCAGTTGTACACTAAGTAACCAGTCGTTTTCTGTAATTTGCATTACTCTGGAAAAGTGTTCAAATTTGTCATTATCATTTTCACAAGGAAGTGCATTCCTACTAAGTGCATCTACATGTTGCATAGTATTTCCAGGCCTATACTCAATGGAACAATCATATTCTTGCAATGCGATCCACCAACGCGCTATTCGTGGTATAAGATCTCGCTTGGTAAATGTAGATCGCAAAGCACTACAATCTGTCACTATAGTAAAATGTTTACCCAATAAATAAACTCTAAACCGGTTTAAAGAAGCTACCACAGCCAACGTCTCTAATTCATAAGCATGTAATTTTTCTTCATCTATTGTAGTCTTAAGCCGGCCATATACACTAGGTTATGCATGATGGTTATGCCTGGAAGGTCAAAACCGTCATGCATAACCGAGCGTGTGTGGGATAAAACTGCATGCCTGTCATGCATGCCTGTCATGCAAGCCGCTCGGTTATGCCTGTGGTCAAAACCGTCATGCATAACCTAGCGTTATGCATGACGGTTTTGCATGAAGGTTTTGCATGAAGGTTTTGCATGAAGGTTTTGCATGAAGGTTTTGCATGATGGTTTTAAAGCCTTAAATATTGAAGATGGGTAATTTTACTGAAAGAAGACTTCATTTTGTTTATAAAAATATAAGGAACTGCATTCAATGATTTTTGGAAAATCGCCTGCCTTAACCAGGAATCGAACCCACCAAAGACGAAAACATTTTTGTATTTATTTTTACAACACCAATCGAAAGGGTTACTTATAAGGATTACTTTTTTTTAAGTGACACTGCATCTTAAACAAATGGAAGGCCATGAAATTTAACATTTAAAATTTAATAATTACGGATTTCATCAATTCGTATCGAATCAGTCAATCAATTAAAAAAAAATCTTTGAATGCAGTTCCATATATTTTTATAAACAAAATGAAGTCTTCTTTCAGTAAAATTTCCTACTTTCAATATTTAAGGTACTTTCCCTTCCTTCCTTCCTTTCCTTCGTGTGGCAAAGTTTTGGGACACCCTGTATATTTAATAATATGCTTATTTCATCTAAATGAATTAATTCTGCTAGAAGTCATTCATCCCAAAAATATAAGTGAAGAAATCTGAGGGACAGGGCAAATACCGGGGGTGGGGGTACAGTTCTTTTTTAATTGCTCCAATGCCAACCACACCACACACGCTAGGTTATGCATGACGGTTTTGACCACAGGCATAACCGAGCGGCGTGCATGAGCGGCTTGCATGAAGGTTTTGCAGCTCGGTTAAAACTGTCATGCGTAACCTTACGTGTGTGCTCTCTATTGAACTCGGTTTTGCATGAAGGTTTTGCAGCTCGGTTAAAACCGTCATGCATAACCTAGCGTATATGGCCTGCTTAACGACTAAAAAATGCAACAGGTTGAAATTTTGAAGACGCTGATTCTTTTTGAAGTAAAATACCACCTAAACCACTCTTAGAAGCATCACAATGTAATTCTGTCAGATATTGGGGGTTATATAATGCCAAAATAGGTCGCTGCACTAGTTTTTCTTTTAAATTTTTAAAAGACTCCTGTTGTTGTTGTCCCCATTCCCAGGTTCGATTCTGTCGTGTGAGGTCTGTTAATGGCCTAGCTATCTGTGCAAAATGCTGAATAAATTTCCTAAAAAAACTTGCAAGGCCGACAAATTGTCGAACCTCATGAACACTTTTTGGTTGTGGAAAGCATCTCACAGCATCAATTTTATTACATCCAGGTCTAATTCCCTCAGCTGATATTTCAAATCCTAAGTAATCAATCTTAGTTTCAAAGAAACGACATTTTTTAATATTTAATGTGAGTCCTGCATCTGATATTAAAGCAAACGTTTGTTCAAGTTTAAATAAACACTCATCAAATGTAGTTCCAGAAATAAGTAAATCGTCCATGTAAGCAATTGCACATTTATCTCGCAGTTTACCCAACATTTTATTAACAGTTCGTTGAAAAACCGCTGGACAATTAGCTAATCCAAAGGGAGCTCTTTTAAAATGATAAAGTCCGTCAGGTGTGATGAATGCAGTAAGATGTTTACAGCTGTCTTTAATCGGTATTTGATAATAGCCACTTGACATGTCTAGACTTATGAAGAAAGTATTACCACTAAGAAGATCAAGCTGATCATCAATGCGGGGTAACGGATACAAATCTTTCACTGTTTTTCTATTTAAAGCTCTATAGTCTACACAGAGACGATAGCCGCCTGTCTTCTTGGATACTAATATAACCGGACTAGCATATGACGATTCTGACTCCTCTATTATATCATTATCTTGTAATTCTTTCACCATATCTCTTAAGGTCTCTTTTTCACTGTAACTCATTCTATACGGACGATACATTATAGGAACATCGTCTGTTAGTTTGATGTCTAATTCAGTTAAGTCTGTACATCCTAACTCTGATAAATCTAGTGCAAAGTCAAAGTCAAAGTCAAATAAGCTTTATTCAAATAAACTTAATTATTAAGTACTTTTGAATCGTCTATATTTTCCTACCACCCGTTCCAGACTTTTTTAGCTGACAAGAAGAACGGGCGCAAGAAACTTATCAGCTGTAACAGCCATAAGTAACGATATTTACAAACTTTAATATATCGTTACCAAATAATTACAACAGGGTGACAGGATTATTGGCAACAACATAGACTTATTACATTATATTACTTCAACAAAGTACTTATAGTAGCAAGTTATGTGTTACATCATTTCCACGCATTTTGATCTTTAAGATAATCGTCTACTTTATAATAACCTTTACCCATGAGCGTTTTTTTAACATGGTTTTTAAATTCATGCAAAGGAAGATCAATCACTTGTTGTGGAACTTTATTAATAAAGGCTATGCCTTTCCCCATAAATGAACCTCTAGTTTTTGCAAGCCTAAATCTTGGAACGGCAAGTTTATCTTTATTTCTTGTATTAAACTGGTGAATATTACTGTTCTTAGCAAATGAATCATAGTGTTTCCTTACATAAACTAAATTTTCATAAATGTATTGGCCTGCCAAAGTTAAAATATTTATTTCTTTGAACAATTCTCTCAAGGTATCTCTTCGCCGTAGATTGTATATGGCGCGAACAGCTCTTTTTTGGAGTACAAAAATATTTTCAATACTGGCAGCTGAGCCCCACAATAGCAGTCCATATGACATTACACTATGAAAATAACTAAAGTATACTAACCTTGCCGTTTCAATATCAGTTAAAAGCCTTATTTTCTTAACAGCGAATGCCGCTGAACTAAGTCTACTTGACAAGGCCTCAATATGTGGATCCCATTGCAGTCGAGAATCTAGTGTGATACCTAGAAATTTTGTACTCTCAATAAACTCGACTTCATCGTCATTCAAATTAATATTTAATTTTGTCTGCTCAACATTAGGTAATGAGAATTTAACACATTTAGTTTTTTTGGGGTTAAGTGCTAAATTATTACTATTAAACCAGTATGAAACTTTAGAGAGGGCACTATTTACTTCGTCCGAACAGTTATTACCTCTGTTTACTTTAAAAACTAAAGAAGTATCATCCGCAAATAGTACTGTCTCACATAAATTATTCGCGTAGTTGGGAAGGTCATTTATATAAATTAGAAACAACAATGGGCCCAATATTGATCCCTGTGGCACACCCATATTGATGGGGGCTCCGGTAGATTCAGTTCTATTAATCACTACTTTCTGAGTTCTATTGTACAAATACGATTTCATAAGACTAACTGATTTATCAGAGACACCATAATGTTCTAGCTTCTTTAATAGTGTTTGATGATCAACACAATCGAATGCCTTAGAAAGGTCACAGAAAATGCCAATTACATCTTGCTTTTCTTCCCAAGCGTCAAGAATATGTTTGAGAAGTGCAATTCCAGCATCAGTAGTACTTTTACCCTTGGAAAATCCAAACTGATTTTTATGAAGTATATTATTGTATGTGAAGTAATCTAATAATTGGGAATATATAATTTTTTCAAATATTTTACTAAGTGCTGGTAGTATAGATATTGGCCTAAAGTTAGCTGGGTCACTTTTATCCCCAGATTTAAAAAGAGGAATCAATTTACTATTTTTCATTAGATCAGGAAAGACCCCTTCGTCAATACATTTGTTAAAAATAAAAGCCAAGTAAGGGGCTAGTATATCGATTATTGATTTAATAATGCTTGTTGACATGCCCCAAAGATCTTCTGTTTTTTTAACATTAATTGTTTTAAAAGCTTTAATGATATCTGCACTATTTATATATTTAAAGGAAAAACTTTCATTGCACTTATCAACACTAGACTCCAGAAGGGAGACAGCGATGTGGGGACAAGCACTAAGAGTACTGGTAGTTTCTGCAGGTATTCTAGCAAAGAAATCTTCAAAAACTTTAGCGACCTCATTGTCAGATTCAAAAGTTTGATCACCAGTTTTTAAACAGAAGGAATTTATATTGGATTTTGATTTGCCCGTTTCTTTATTAATAATATTCCAAGTAGCCTTAATTTTATTGTCAGCTAATTTTATTTTATTTGAAAAGTACTTGGACTTTGCTAAGATACAAACTTCTCTGAATGTTTGTGAATACTTCTTGACAAATTCAATGAAGTTAGGATCACAAGAAGTAGCTTTCTCTGCATAAAGTTCGTATAACTTCCTTCTGCTCTTATATATACCGGGTGTGGCCCAGTCACTAAATTTCGTACTATCATTACATTTGATCACTTTTTGTTTAAAAGTTTCACTAAATTCAGTTTGAACTATGCTAAATAAATGATTATATAGGTTCAAAATTTGGTTCTGGTAATGTTTCAATTTTACTTGTGACATTGATTCTGAATTTTTCAATACAGTGTTTTTTTATTGGCCTACACATTATTTCCCGTTTAGGTGGAACATGATGGTGCTCAATGGAGGCTAATTGTCCACTATGGTCGGATTTAATACAATTTAAAATTGATTTTTCAATGACATTACAGTTACAGAAAATATTATCTAAGCAGGTTGCCGATGTGGGTGTGATACGCGTTGGTTCATTAAAAATATATAGCAAATTAAATGATTTAAATAAGTTTATGAACCTACTCGACAGTTTGGCTAATTTAGGGTCTAAGATGTCGACATTAAAATCTCCGCAAATCGCGACTTTTTTATTCTTCCTACAGGTCATTTTTAAGACTTCCTCCATAGTGGACTCAAACTCAGAGTAATTTGCGGTGGGGGGTCTGTATACGCATACTATAATTATTTGATCAAGTTCCACACAAGACAGCTCAATGGTTCGTTCAATTGAGAGGGATACTACATCTTTGCGTTCTTTATATTGTAAACTATCATGTAGAATAATAAGTGACCCCCCTCTTATAGCAGATTTCCTATTAAACGAGCTAGCAACTTTGTAATTATCCAAACTTAAAACTAATTCGTGCTTTTTCAACCAATGCTCAGTAACACATAACACATCAATATCTTCAGAATTTAAGAATAAGCTTATTTCTAAATCTTTGCCAGAAAAACCTTGCATATTCTGGTGTACAATTCTTAAACAGTTAGGCTTTTCTATTGTTAAGTCAGGGCTAGAGGACGCCTCTATTGTCTTAAAAAACAATTTCAAAACAATTTCTATATTTGTTAATTAAATTGAACACTTGGTCTTTTTGTTCATATGTCAAATTTTGGTTAATATTTATTTCTTCTGCTTTAATAGGTTCCTTTAATTGTGTTTTAAAACAATTCATATTTTCATGACTAGAGGATTTTACAGGTGTAACATCTAGACAAGCTGGATATGCACGGACCACCATAAAATCTTTTGGTAAATAAAGAGGTTGACTTAATTTTTCTATATTTATAACTAGTATCTTACATTTGCCATCTTTGATTTTATAAATTCCTTCTTGTATGCAATATTCTTTATTCTCCATACAACGATAACTTCCTTGTACATATATATCTGAGTTTGAAAAATCATTACAATAACAATCTAAAAGACCTATGTTTGAAATAGTAGAGTCACCGGCTACATATAATTTATACTTTTCGTTTGTTACAACATCAATATCTATTTCTGTTAAGCCAGTGTTTCTTACACTAAATAAATTAAGCGAGCTATCTGTCTTTGTAATTATTACCTCTGGCATCTCGGTAAAGTTTTGGCCTACTAAAAGAGGTATGTGTATTTGGTTATCTTCGATAACATATGCAGTAATTTCTGCCTCAACTAAATCAATTTTCAGGCGAAATGTAGTTTTTCCTAATAGTGGTATAGTAATATTAGCAACACCCTGTATAGATGGCACATTTTCAGTCGTTATAATCAATCCTAATTTAGTAGCAACAGCCTGAGAAATTAAAGTGCAATCACTACCTAAGTCTATAAAACATTTGGTACTATAATTATTATTAATTAAAGCATCTTTGTAGTATTTTTCATTCAACGGTTTAATATAACTTTCCACAAACAATACTTTCTTATCTAAATTGGATTCTTTTCTATTCGTACAATTACCACTATTGTGACCAAATTTTTTGCAATTGTCACATTTAATAATTGGTTTAGAACACTGTGAAATTCTATGCCCTTTCTCATTACAATTAAAACATACAATCATAGGTTTTTGAAAGCTATTAACACTGGTGGTGAAACACTGAAATGATTTATGACCGATTTCATTGCATCGGTTACAACGAATGTTAGAAATTGGTCTTTTATTTAAAACTGAAGTACGTGAAATATCTTTCTGTTCCTTACATACATCTTTTAAATATTTAAATAAATCTTCTGGCTCAGTGAATCGTGCTGAAGATGCCCCAGCCCGAATCGTTCTATCATCTATACCATGAATTAAGCACGCACTTAATAATGTTACCTTATCATAATAATATTCATCAATATTTTCCCCAAATTTTTGACGACGTTCCAGCATTTCTGTCAAGAGTACACCATAGTTGGTTTCCGAAGGAAAAGCTTTCTTTAATAATACTTGCCATTCTTCCCAATTGTGCATTATTGATGTTTGACCTTGGTACCATTTTTTGGCATTGCCTACTAATTTAGGGAGTGCAAAATGCATAATTTGCATTTCATCCCATTTATAGATGTTAGCGCACTCATGAACTTTGCTTATCCATAAGTCAATACGATGACTTTTAATAGACGGATCAAACTCTGGGATCATATTACTATTGCTATTTATGTTAGGGGGTCGAACTAAAGATTTTAATATCTGTGTTAAATCATTGGTATTTACAGAAATTTCACTATTTTGTCCTAAAGGTAATACTTGCTCTGCACATGAGGATTTAAAACTTTGAGCAGCCGCTTCAGTAGTTGTAGTTGTTCCTTGCTCCAACAATTCCCTACATTCATATGTTGTCGTCATTTCATTCTCTCGGCTGGTTGCAGCGCCCTGAACGGAAACCTGACTCGCCGACCCAGATTTGTTCTCTTTATCTTGTTCAACCGCAGCAGACCGTTCTGGTGTATACGACGTTAACGACGTTTTCTTCTGACTTTCCCTTCTTTTGGAATTCGATCGTCTGTTATTGCGATAATTATTATGTGACGAATCGTCTGAGGATTCCTCAGATTCAGACGAGTAGTATCGTCTTCGCCGCTTCTCTTTATGGCTGGCGTGTGAGCGTTTCTTCGACCTTTTTCTACCCATTTTGTTAATTGGGTTGTTTAGACCACTTCTGATATAAGGCTATCAGCGAAAAAGATAATAAAATATAGGTTGAGTTGTAAATTAAGTGGTTTTATTTAACTTTTCCTTGGAAACAAATACAATTTTCACAATAATAATCATAGAATTCATAGAGTAGTTTTTGACAGATGAATTGTACATAGAGTAAAAAAATAATATCTCTCCCATTATGGGGAAGGCAAAGAAATCTCAATCCATACAGCCAAGTCTTCAGTAATATTATTGTAGGGAATCTTTATAAATCTAACACGTTTCAGTAGTTTTCAAGTAATCCTGAAAAATACTATGATTTTGCGTTAATTACCTTGACGACTTTATTAAATTATGAACCGAATAGGATGATTTTTTTGGAAAAGGGATACCTTCAGTGTAGTCCTTTTAATTTCATTGACATTGGACCTTGGACTTCGAAGATATCCAAGGGAACTCCTCAAACTCAAATAGGATTGTAGAAATCAAACTCCAGCATAGATGATAATAGTATTTATTTCACACTTGTAACTACGTACTTATACGAAACGCTTATTCCGCTGTTCTACCGTTCACTGTGGCGGCTCCCGTATGACTGAGCCCCTCCACCCCGCTACCGCATATTTATAGCCTATGCAATATGCATAGCGCGTAGCGGGGCGACTCACTCTAGTGGGGCGACTCTAGTCACCTGATAACTACAACTAACGTTTCGGTACTTTTATATTTAAGAACAACGTAATAAATAGAGTTATTAACAAAATGTAATAAATAATTAATCAGTCGCATAAATATACAAATCCAGTATACTACAAGGATATATACATATATTGATTGAGATGGTTCTCCGCCTTTTCGCCGAAAATTCTTTGGCCGATTATGACTTCCCGACTAACGTTACGCAGAATATTATTTCGCCGAATAATCATTTGCCAACTAATCCAACTAATTGGCAGTGAATCATCATATTACTTTTTGTCGCGGACACATATGAGAGTGTATGAAGGTAGTAATACCCAAAGGTTTCTCTAGGTGATATCGCTAAATCTGTCAAAATCGAAATTTCGACAAAAAAATAAGAAACAAAAACTGTTTCAAAAAGCATTACAATCCAAACACGATTGAAACATGATTATGATGTTAACAATAGCAGACTTAGGTCCTTGGTCGTCTGTCAGGCCCACTCACCACTGACCCGGCCTAAGATTTAAAAGCGGATGCCACGTAAGTATAACGATTATTTTAAAGCGTTTGATAGTAATTCACATAGTTTGATAAGAACCAAAATTGAATAGGCAAATCAATAAACACGGTGGTCTGCTCAGATGGGTCACATCACTCACATCTTACCTTTGTTATAGAACTCAAGTTCTTACATTGCAAGTTTTTATTTTCACTTATTTTCTTCTAACGTCAGGCGTGCCTTAGGGATCACATATCGGTCCATTATTATATTTGTTATTTAATACTTTGGAATCCGAGCAATATTTGTGACGTTGTCTTTAAATATAAAAAAAATATTGTTAGTATCTTCCGTAATTTTAAAATATTACTCTATGCCGATGACACTTTTGGGTCGTCATTAATTAACTACAGAATGATTTAGATCACCTTGTTGCACAGTAGGTACTAAAAATGTAAGCAATGTCACATCAATCAATCAATCAATCAATCAATATAATTTATTTGCTTGAACATGGGTATAAACAATACAGATGACTTAAAATTAGCAAAGTACGCCATATCCTACCCTTGCGGGTGTGCAAATTTTTATCATGCGATGCATTTAAACAATATTTAAAATACATAATTGCCAAAAGCCTAAATCAGAAAGAACAAGAAACACAAAACATACTGCCCTGAAGAACAAAAAACATGCTGCCCTACTGAGGTACAAATATAGCTAATTTGTCTGAAATATTTGGGATAATACATTAAATAATCATAAAAATGTCAAATGTCATACAAGGATACTAGTGCTATAAAATGTCAAAGAAATTGAAATGTCATGAAAATTTTAAATAATTCTATAATAATTTGTCTTTGATATATTCGTCAATCGAGTAATATGCTTTGTCAATCAGAAATTTATTTAATTGTTTCTTAAAAATATTAGGATTCTCAATCTCTTTAATATTCTGCGGTAGTTTGTTATAAATTTTAACACCCATTGAGAAGACACTTTTAGAGTACATACTGGTTGTGCATGCAGTGGATTGTAGTACATTTTTATATCTTTTACTATTTAAGGTTTTGTAACTGGTAATGTTCTTTTTAACATATAAAACTGACTCGCGGATATATAGCGAAGGGAGCGTCATTAATTGAAGTTCTTTAAAATACGGTTTGCAAGAATCGGTTTGCACATGCTTAAATATTACCTAAGTAAGAAATTAAACCTCGTTTGTTTTTATTTATAAATCAAAGCTTTCGCTTGTCAGTCCAGGCTCTGAACCAAAGAAATTAAAAAGGTAATTAAAATTCATTTTATCACCATCGTAAGAGAGGTATTATTTAATTCAGTAATCGTGTTTTGTGGTTGGTGATCTCGCAGATGAAAGGCAAGTTTTCTCGGCTACAGAAGACGTCGTTCAGGCCGCCGTTAGCCCACAAGATACTGCCACATTTATCCCTGTTGTCGTTAGGCTCGTCCGGTCCCCACACAGCATAACCGGAATCTTCAATACGTTTCCCTGTAAGAAAAATGTTCAATCAAACAAAAAAGTTTGAGTTCAGAAAAGAGGGGGCTGAGTCTAAATCTTATTGAAGATACCGAAGTAAATAACATATTTAATCAAGCTCACAAGTAACTAACAACTTTAATGAAGATCCAGATCAATATTACTACTATTAATCTACTTAATATTACTGATTTTTACCAACTTCATAACACACTTTAACATGTTTGTGCTGGCAGCTAAATTTATAGCAGACAGATCCTCAGTGGCTCTGGAAGTCAAATTTGCTGGGTACCTATATAATATCCTGTACAGTCCTTGTACAGTTTCATCCTCGCCCTCATTAGTAGAAGTCAAGTGAGGTCTTTACCAATAGAAGTACCATGACATGAATTAGCCCGTGGTATCCCGTGGTATCCATTTTATAAGAGCTATTGTTAAAGTAGTGGTTGTTCGCGGTGTGTGGATTAAGAGTTACTTTTTTGTGCAAAAAGAGCAGACATGTGTTGTTCATCTTCATCTTTTATTGACAATGAATAAATCCAATATTTACCGTCTAGTGTAAACCAGTACGCTCGATCTAGGTCAATGTTATGGAAGCCTGCGTGGTACGCGATCCTCGAGTTGGGGTACTTCCTCTCGTTGCAGATCATTGGCTTGTTCCAGTACCTGATACATTACAAAAAAAAACAAAATTTATCTCCTTATAAGTACAAAAGTAAAAGTACTGAAGGAACGCAAAACCTGAAAAACACAGTGTTACAGTGTTGTTGTGTCTATACAAAAAGTTATCAGTAATGATGAGCACTCATCATTACGATACAAAACATCGAAAATCGGGGGTAACTAACTAACATAGATACAAAACTTTTTCCATTTTTTTAAACAACTTGCCTTTTCCCTGTCCACCCACACAGATTCTAAGCATAGAACAAACTTTAACTCAATATGTATTACTTCTCCTAAAACATTATTCGAGACCGAGTCTGAATGGCAGAACGCCAATACGTAGCTAACCGATTTTCCTGCTTCTTTACAATTCCTATTCAGCCCTTCTGACCACCGAAACGCGATAATTATGATATAATGATTTATCACGTTTAACTGTCAAAAGACAATGGATTTTGACACTTGAATGTCGATAAATCGCTATATCACGCGACACATACCGCGTTTCGGTGGTCATGAGCGGTCAAATTATTACAGATTATGATATCAAATGTACTTTGTTTGTTTGTGGAAAATAAATGTAAGTATTCTATTCTAGCAGCTGTTCATGTGTACCATTTATTCATGAGTTGCACCTCGCGGACGCTGTTCAGTATGACCAGATGGCCGCCCTCGGCCGCGCAGACCATGTGGGCCCGGTACCACACCACGCAGTCGCTGTGGTATTTGTAGCAGCTGTTCGACACAGGATCCAGCTCATAGCCTGGAAAATATTAGTTCTTCGAAAACCTCTCAAATCTTTTCAATAAAACGCTAAAAACGTAGGAAGTTATCTCCATGCAACCAAAATTCTTACAACTAAGAAAAGTCTTAAATTTTGACTTTGATCGGCGCATGCCGTCGTTGTCGTTTTTGTTAAGGGTTTCTGATGTTATACCTAGTATGTACCTACAGCACCGCTTAATAAAAAAATCTACTCGTCGGGCGGGGCGCATCGATAAATAGACATTTCCTCTTTCAATAACTACAATAAAATCGCAATAAAATTTAAGTGGAACTTCCCTGGTCTCGTTTTGTTTGTACACACATTGCCGGCTTCGCATTTCGGTGCCGTAAAATGGGGCGAATTTTTAATTACGAGGCGACTTTGATTACTACTTTTTTGGATGTTTTTATCAATATTTCGGAATTCACTGTACACGTTGTAGATTGCTCTACGAGAATCGCTCTATGTGATTTTAATCTATCGTAGATCTGCCCCCCTACTCAAATGGCCAACATTCTATGCGTTTGAACGCTACGCTTACTATTAAAGCTTTAAAATAAGCAGTAAACTATAAAATCACGTGTCGTAATCTTGTCTATTTCATACAATACATAAAAGTTTGTGATTTTCATAAGTTTGCGGTGTTGTTGTGAGTTATTTAACTGTATTTTTTAAGCTTTATTGATAAGCGTAGCGTTCAAACACAATGTTGGCAATTTGAGTAGGGGGGCAGGCGCACTGAAACGTTCTCTTACTTTTGTCAAAGGTGCCGCACTCGTTGACGGTCTCATTGCCGATCCACTCCTTGTAGCACATGTAGGTGCGCGGTACCTCGCAGTTCACGTCGGCCACGGTCCCGTCTGTCAGGATGGCCAGGCACCGTTCATTACCCTTCTGGTTGTCGGGCTCTCCTTCCGCCCATTGGATTGGCATTTTGGATAAATTGACTCCTGCAATGAAAGTCTTTACATTCGCATTGACACTATCTGTGTGGTCTAGTTAAGCTTCAAGCCACCAGTGTCAGAGTCAGAGGTCTTGAACAGTCCTTGCTAATAGGATTGCTTTACCCAGTTACATATAAAACTCAAAACCTAGCTGATTATCAATGCTGACTGCAACACTCAGATTTTTTTAATTCACTTTCAACATCAAAATATAATTGCACTTATATCGTATTTATATTGGATTTCCTGATGAGAATCCTACCTTCGACTGAGAGGTAGTCTCCTGCGGTGGTGAGCGACTGCACCCCTATAAAAGAGAGCTGACTGTGCGACAGCATCAAGGTCCTCATCACACCATACAGCTTGTGGTTGATCGGTGACATCAGCACCGCACCTGTGCACAACCATTAAATTAATATTAGACTAAATACATTGGACAACGTCATCTGGGTACCTACTCGTACATAGCTCCGATTCCAAATTAAGTAACTGAAGGACGGAAGTTCTTCCGTGACCATGGCGCATGCAACGCGCCGAAATATCCGGAGCCTCAAAAATAAACAGGTACATGGTGTAAATTCCGACATCGTTTATTCTAATAACGTCAATAACCATGGAAATTTAAAACAATGTATTGAAGGACTAGTGTTATGGATTTCCCTGGCCAGCCGAGAATCGAACCAGCCCCCCTACCCAAATGGCCAACTTTCTATTCGTTTGAACGCTACGCTTACTTTTAAAGCTTAAATATGAGCAAGAGATGATTAAATCACATGTCGCAAACTTATGTAAATCACAGACTTCGTATTGTATGGAATTATCAAGCTTACGGCACGTAATTTTATAGTTTACTGCTTATTTTAAAGTTTGAATAGTGAGCGTAGCGTTCAAACGAATAGAAAAGTGGCCATTTGAGTAGGGGGGCTGGGAAGAAGCAGAAGAAGCTTATCAGCTTACACACCACAGTTACGACAGGTTATACAGTTAAACTGCGAAAACAGCTTTTATTACGTAGGACATAAAAACGGTCTCAAGGTCAACATGTATAGTCTGAGGAGCCATCGTATGTATAAGCCACTCGCCCTCGAATTCATAAAAGATCTTACAGCTAAATAAGCACAATATCTTTAATGGTAGTGGTTAGATGCTGGATCAGCCATATGGTAATCTTTCATAAATTGTATTTGCAATTAATTACTCGGAGAGAGTTTTAGGATTTGAGTAAGTCCTTACTTATTTGTAAACTGAGAAACACATGGACCGTAAGTATTTTAAAATATTATTGTTTACCTTCAAAGTAGCACTTGAGCTTGGCCTGCAGCCATGTTGCAGGCACTCGGTGGGTTTTGATCCAGCCCCTGGCTTCGGCGCTGAACTGGTAGTCATCCCGGAACTCATCGGGAGCTGCTCACGTGGACACGAAAAATAGTTTTTTTTTGTATTCTTTTATTGTTTGGGGGCTTTTTACATGTTAGGGCATGACAATGACAGCACCATCGTAGGTAGGTAGCCTATTGATTACCTATCCTATTACTCTACTTGCAACTGGTGAGGTCAGAATGTCGTTGAAGATGCTTACATATCTTGCATTTAATTTTGAAAAAAAAAACTGAAAAAAACTAAAAGAAACAGGTTTCTAAAACGAAGCATAAAAATCTGACATGAACATTCCTATGAAAAAACGGACTAAGATAAAGTATAAAATAATATCTTCCATAAAAATTAATAAGCATAACCCTAAAAGTACTTACAGAAGTTTTAAACCTAAAAACGTGGGGTGCATTTTGTAATATTTATGTCTTTTGCATGTGCTTCACGTTTTTATGGTATTCTGTATACCGTTTATATATAAATCTTTAAGGGAGAAATTAATTTGGACTTTTTAGTCTGTCTTTCTAGTCCATTTTTATAGGTATAGGTGGGTATGTTTTTAGCTCAAAATTTTTATACTTTTAGTTCGTTTTAAAAACGCGTTTCTCCAGTTTTTTTCCAGTAAATAATTTTCACAAATACTGACATTAATTAATTATTCTCGAGTGTATTAAAATGCGTTCATACTTACACATCTACCTAAATCAATAATTAGATGAAAACTAGGACGTTAATTTTTCATCCCTCATTGCTGTAACAAAACTTGACTTCACATTATGGTAGTCATTCTAGTAATATAATTTACCTGAGAAGTAATGATTTGCCGAAACAATCCAAATGCACACAACTAAAAATAAGTAGATACTACCGGAAATGTTTACCATTTTGCTGTATGAGTATTACTGTCTATTGTTAGCTTGACCATCCTTTTATAGTACAGTCGATAGTAGTAGTAGATTATCTCGTATCTGCGAGTTTAAAGTCAAAGGTGTCCCCCGACTCTGATTGTAATAAATTATGTTTTTCGGCTAATTTTATCAACGGGGTCGGGGTTTTTGTAACCCGAGAATTTCCCCCGCCTATGAAATTTGACATGTGATATAGTTAGGTAATACAGATTACAGATGTGTACAATAACAACAGTTACGAGGAGTTTGGTATTTTTACATAAACACGAAAATTGCTTATCCCACCAAAAACATTTTCATGAATAGTGTTTGCCAAGACTTCATATGGCTTGCACTGTCAAAAAGTTATCAGACCTCATGTAGAGCCAAGATTCTAACTCTACAAGCCCTAACTTCAAATACTCTTCACTTAGTCAAAATAAGTGGATTGGCCATTTCGCTATATGGAAAAATGTATTCACTGTTCAACAATAGCAGTTCTTGTAGTAACGATACGGCCAAGCCGCATATTTTGACTAAGGTAAAGAGTTTTTGAAGTTAGGGCTTGTAGAGTTAGGGCGCGTAGAGTTAGAATATTGGCTCTACATGAGGTCTGATAACTTTTTGACAGTGCAAGCCATATGAAGTCTTGGCAAACACTATACATGAAAATGTTTTAGGTGGGATAAGCTATTTTTATGTTAGAATCTTGGCTCTACATGTGATAACCGATCACACCACCTATCATAATACCAAAAAAAAATATTAACGCGCTAAAAATATCAATAACAAGAAAATATTCTTAATAAAATACTTACGTTAATTGTAACCTGGGGTGCTGGTGTACCCCACATACAGGTCTACCACGTTTACTCTTCAACAAAACTGACACCCAGCGGAGGTATCCACGCGTCTCGCTGCCACTAGTGTTACACCCATGAGCAGAATAAAGCGTCTTATAGCAAAAAAGTTATCGGCGATTTTAATTTTTTTTTCATTTGTACCCGGCAGGGTACGGTTCTAGGGTTAAGTTTATCAGCTAGTCTCCCTAGCATGACCGACAAAACACAATATATATCGCGTGATATAGTGTTTTATCGACACACGACAACAACTGTCAAAGTCCATTGTCTTTTAAATTGCTTTATCATATCGCGTTTCAGTGGTCATGTCATGCTAGGGGGGCAGGCTCCGAACCCAGGAAATTATAAAGGTAAATAAAATGCAATTTAGGTATCTCCATCTTATTATTTTATTTAGTTTGCGTTAAATCGTGTTTTGGGGTTGGTAATCTCGCAGATGAAGGGCAGGTCTTGGCCACAGTAGACATCGTTCAGGCCACCGCTATCCCACATGACACAGCCACATTTCTCGTTGTCGTTGTTAGGCTCGTTCGGTGCCCACACAGCATAACCGGAATCTTCAATACGATTCCCTGTAAAGTGTTAACACGAAAAGAAGTTTGCCTCGCCTTTTATCAGCAGAAGTGACAGAAGTCAAGTGAATTGTTTATTAATAAGTGAGTGATGGATGACGCTATTATATCATCAGAGTTATGGTTGTAGTAGTGGTCGTTTGCGATGAGATGATTAAGAGTCACTTTTGTGTTGTTTAGAAAATTAATTAATTTAATAAATATGTTTACCGTCTAGTGTAAACCAGTATGCTCGGTTTAAGTCAATGTTATGGAAGCCTGCGTGGTACGCGCGCTTCGCGTTGGGATTGACTTTCTCGTTGCAGTTGATTGGCTTGTTTGAGTACCTGATAATTAAAACAATATTAACCTCGTTATAAGGACAACGTATTACTGAAGTAACGCGAAACCTGAAAAAGACAGTGGGGCAATATCTTTTTGATAGGAATCGACATCGAACAAAACTTTTTTTTTTTTAACAGCTTGCCTTTTTGCGTGTCCTGTCAACTCCTGTCCACCACACAGATTCTAAGCATAGAAAAAACATAAAATTCTCTTTTAACATTATTAGAGACCGGCTCTTTCCGAATATATATTTGGCCATAATATGGCAGAATGCCAAAATGATATTGCTGCTAACAGAAAGAAAGAAAATATATTTATTAGACACAGACATAAGATGAGAATTACATGCTATAGTTATGTACATTAATGAGAAAAAAACTTTTTTTACAAACAAAAAATAAAAGAAAATTTACTGAAAAAAAAAACTTTTTTAAAAACACGTTTTTAAAACGGAGTAAATTATTACAAAAAAAATCGGTCTAAAAAACATTAAAACGGACTAGTAAAAACAGACTAAAAAGTAAAAAATAAATTCTTCTGTAAATATTTATACTCAGTAAATTATTATTTTCTGCTTTTTACTTAACGAACTAAGACTAAAAATATATCATCTCCTACACTCGCACTCACACTCGTCAAGACTATTCAAACGAGCCCAAACTCGATGGGGTTGCATGGTTTTATTACAGAGTCCCAGTGGCCTTCTTCCGGCTCCATCATCAGACCCTGAAAACAATTTCCCAACAAAGTACTCGTCAAGACGATTCAAATGAGTCCAAACTCGATGGGGTAACATGGTTGTATTGTATTCGAATCACCCGTAAGTGATTCGAATCGTCGATTCGAATTTAACGATGATTCGAATCGATACGATGGTTCGAATCAGATGAAGATTTGAATGATTCGAATCAGTGTGATGATTCGAATGATTCGAATCGATTTGATGATTCGAATTAATTATAATTAACAAGAACAAAATATCTTAGAATTTTTAATATGTAGGTAGGTAGGTAAGTAATATATTATAGAGACACAAGCAATGTACTCAATAATGGTATATATAGGTAAAACAAAAACAACTTAATGTTAATAATAATAATTACGCCATCAAACATTCGAATAAAAAAAACTTGATTCGAATTCCAACGGTGATTCGAATCATGAAACCGATTCGAATCAGGTGATGATTCGAATCAGTATAAATACTCATTCGAATCAAGCTTGGATTGCTGTGATTCGAATCATTCGAATCAATTGTGATGCGAGTCCCATCACTACAACAAAGTACTCGTCAAGACGATCAAAACGAGCCGAACCTCGATGGGGTAGCGTGGTTTTATTAAAGAGTTCCTGTGTCCTCCTTCCGGCTCAATCATCAGACCCTGGAAACTATTTCCCAACAAAGAACTCGTCAAGACGATTCCAACAAGCCCAAATTTGGTGGGGTTGCACGGTTTCAATATTGAGTTCCTATGGCATGGCTTTTCAGCTTCATCATCAGACCCTGGATCTCATTTCCCATTAGATTACTCGTCAAGACGATTGTAACGAGCCCAAACACGATGGGGTTTTATAGTTTCATCATAGAGATCCTGTGGCCTTCTTCCGGATCCATCATCATCATATCAGCCGCACGACACCCACTGCTGGGTATAGGCCTCCCCCAAGGATTTCCACGACGATCGGTCCTGCGCTTCCCACATCCAGTGGCTTCCGGCAATCTTCACCAGATCGTCGGTCCACCTTGTCGGGGGCCTACCCACGGAGCGTCGTCCGGTGCGCGGTCGCCATTCCAGAACCTTTCCGCCCCAACGGCCATCGGTTCTTCTCGCTATGTGTCCAGCTCACTGCCACTTTAGCTGAGCAATCCTTCGAGCGATGTCGTTTACTTTAGTTCGCCTGCGGATCTCCTCATTTCTGATTCGATCACGCAGGGAAACGCCGAGCATGGCTCTCTCCATTGCACGTTGGGTGACCTTGAGCCTCCTTATGAGACCCATAGTTAGCGACCACGTTTCACTGCCGTAAGCCATCACTGGCAACACACACTGGTCATAGACTTTCGTCTTGAGACACTGAGGTAAATCGGACACGAAGATTTTTCGGAGCTTCCCGAATGCTCCAAGATCCATCATCAGATCAACTCAATGACACCATAATATTGCATTGCGTTCCAGTTCTGACCTATGTTCAAAGTTTCAAGTTTCTAGCTCATCGGGAAGCTAGTACAAAATTGTTCACAAACTTTGCGGAGAAACACACGAACGAACGAACGCACAAACGAGAAAGCAACTTAATCAAAACGTGTTAAAATAGAAAAGAAATGAATCTCACGGCTGCATCAAATTAGAAAGCCAATTCAGCATGTGTCGTGTTTGTAAAGGTATGATTCCGATGTCGGCAGCACCGCTGCGCAGCAGTGCTGCGCAGCAGTGCTGTGTGCTCCAAATTGAACCCTAATGTTACGTTTGAAAGGCTCAATTTGATGTGAGCGGAGATGCGTCGCGACACTGCTGCGCGGCACTGCTGCCGCAACACCACTGGTCCCCATACATTCTCTATAGGTTTATATGAGACTACATTTCGAGCTCGGCAGCAGTGCTGCGCATGCGCAGCACTGTTGCGCAGCAGTGTCGCGCAGCAGTGTCGCGCAGCAGTGTCGCGCAGCAGTGTTGCGCAGCAGTGCTGCAGACATCGGAATCGTACTTTAAGACCCGACGCTGATTTTCAATTGGCACCTTTTTGTTTTTTGACAGCCGAAAGTCAGCTTTTTTATTCATTTACAAAAAGTAGGATTCAGAGCGGTGCCACACCACGCAGTCACCGTGGTACTTGTAGCTGCTGTTCATTGTGTAGTACCTGTCAATCATAAGCTGCGCTTCGCGGGCGCTGTTCAGTATGATCAAGTGGCCGCCCTCGGCCGCGCAGACCATGTGGGCGCGGTGCCACACCACGCAGTCGCCGTGGTACTTGTAGCAGCTGTTCGCCACAGGATCCAGCTCATAGCCTGGAAGAAATAACGTTTGTTGAGAACCTCGCAAATCTATTCAGTCAATCGTTCAAAGACGTAGGAAGTTATCTCCATGCAATCAAAGTTGAATGTACCCAGCACAGGGCGACTTGAGAGAGAGAGAGAGAGAGAGCAAAATAGAAAGTTATCTTCATGCAACCATAATTCTGACTGAATTTACCAGATCTAAGTACATAACACACCAAAAAGAAAAATCATAATCAATAGAAAATTTATCAGAAAGAAATTGAATTAACAGAGTCACTATTACTAGCATGGGGTTCTGTATGATTTTATTGCGGAATACATACATTTCATATAACACTGATCATTCTTCAGTTAATCTTGTGACTTGGACGATCTTGTGATGAGATTATGAGAGATAAATATTATTTTATTATACTTCATTATCAACAAAACCTCACTTAGCATATAATTTATCTAAACAAAATTAGCTTATGGACGTTCTAAGTCATGATAGAGTCTATTGAATCCTACCTACTCGTAAACTACAAACAATAATATTTTTTGCAATTCCAGTCTTACCTTTGGCGGAAGTTCCACAATCGCTGGATATAGACTCGTTGCCGGTCTTCTGCCTGTAGCATATGTACGGAAGTATGGCATTAGCCTTCACGTCAGCGAAGGTCCCATCCGGCAGTATGGCCAGGCTGCGCTCCTCGTTATTCTTGTTGTCCGGCTCCATCTTTGCCCACTGTAGGGGCATCTCCAGCACCGGCACTCCTGGAAATGTCATTGGCAAACCTTAATGATAATCATCATCATTATGGGATTTCTTCCATACATATCTTTGTGAAGATTTAATCTTCTCATATTCTTACGTGGTATTTTTTATCATAATTAAGAAGCTATAGAGAACACCCGTGATAGAGGAGGACCACCCAAGAGATGGACGAATGAAATCTGGTAGCAAGCTGGCATCAACTGGATGCATGTGGCTGTAGACCGTCAACAGTGGAGAAGCAGGGAGGAGGCTTATGTCCGCAGACGGACGCTACAATGGCTGCAGTAAATAGGTAAGTCCGACCGCAAAAGAGCAGTTCCACGCCTTGGGTGTGCAAGTGCAAGGTGAGGGCGGGGGCAGAGCAGCCTCCTTTTTCTTCCTCCAGCACGTACGTCTGTCGTTGATTTTTCTTCCCCCGCCACGTCTGTCACCACCCAACGCACAGTGCAGTACTTATAAAACGAGTATACAATACTACAATACAGTACTTATAAAACGAGTATACAAACGAGTATACAAATTATAAAAACGAGTATGCTTGCCTAGCAGAAGCATGTTCACTCGGGCTTGAAATTAACTGGGTTGTATGTATGCTTGCGGAGAAAACTTGAGGAGAATCATGCAGAGTTGGAATAGGAGGATCTTTATCTTTCTTTTTTTATAGTAAATGTGCTTACTCTTAGCTATATTCAAAACCATGGATGAGAGGAGGCCGAAGATGCAGCGAGCTTGCCCAGAAGAAGGCTATACTGGGTTGTATGTTTGCTTGCGGGAAAACAGACACCGGTAAGGTATTCCACTGTTCCACACCTTCGATGGAGTAATAGTCTCCAGCGGTGTTCATCATGTGCACCCCGGTGAACACCGGCCCCGACTGCACCAGCATGAGGCTCCTCATCACGGAGTACAGCCTGTCGTTGTTGGGAGATGCCAAGTTACCACCTGCGCAAAAAAAAAATATAATAATAATTTCCAAGATGTTTATTACTTGTGCAAGCACAATAAAAGTATTGCTTACTTCAATTTAGTGGTAATTTTTGTCAAAAAGTTTAAAGCTAGCTGCTGGCATTGCCTTAGGCAATAGTGTAAGAGAGATGTCATAATAAAAGTTTAAGATACGTGTTTAGTGCTGGTGGAGTATGTGGTAATTATAAATCTCCACTCGGTAAGTTTCATTTAAATAAATTAGTCTACTTTAATGATCTGCCTATCGTTAATTCTGCTAGTATGTCGACTAGATTAATCATTTCTCAGCCTCGGAGTAGTAGGAATTCCGCAAATAGGTCGACTCTTACATTTCAAAGTAGGGAATGATATAATTCGTTCATTTAGGGAATTAGTTTAGGTACACCACACAATAACACTATGGTTGGAAACAAACATTTTCGCATTCACCACACAGGCTAAATAGACACATACTTGGTGTTGGATTGACAATAAGAAAGACCATTACGGTGGCAGTTCCTTTGAAATTCCTCTTTTAATAAGATATTTTTTTAATTAAATTGTATTACACTAGAGGAGATACTAGGTAGAGGGATGTCCAAGTCAGGGTCAAGTCCCACAAAGTGATGCGGATAATATTGAAAAATCTAGATTATATCTAGATTTTTCAGTTGGTGGGCATCACTTCCTCCGTGGGGGGAGGAAGTGATGGTGAGTGGCGGGGGAGGCTGGTAATATAATAGTACAATAGATAGAGTCCTAAATATTTAAAACAACCTTGATTGAGAGCTTTGGGATGGGGTGTTGAGTCACACTGTGAAACAAGGTGTAGGCATCATTCGAAGAGATTTGAGTTGTTTGGGGGAAATACAGACCGTACTAGCAGCGGTTGGCGTCGGTCGTGCGGCTGCTGATAAGGGTGAAACATTCAGTAATATGGGTACTTATTTTATACTTAAACGTAAAGAAAAAAATACCTTCGAAGTAGCACTTGAGTCTGGCTTCATTCCAGTCTGTGGGCACCCTGTGGACTTTGAACCAGGCGCGCGCCTCGGGGTAGTACTTGTAGTCCTCTCGGAACTGGCTGTGGGCTGATCAGTAAAGCAGGCCATATACGCTAGGTTATGCATGACGGTTTTAACCGAGCTGCAAAACCTTCATGCAAAACCGAGTTCAATAGAGAGCACACACGTAAGGTTACGCATGACAGTTTTAACCGACCTGCAAAACCTTCATGCAAGCCGCTCATGCACGCCGCTCGGTTATGCCTGTGGTCAAACTGTCATGCATAACCTAGCGTGTGAGGTGTGGTTGGCATTGGAGCAATTAAAAAAGAACTGTACCCCCACCCCCGGTATTTGCCCTGTCCCTCTGATTTCTTCACTTATATTTTTGGGATGAATGACTTCTAGCAGAATTAATTCATTTAGATGAAATAAGCATATTATTAAATATACAGGCTGTCCCAAAACTTTGCCACACGAAGGGAAAGTACCTTAAATATTGAAGGTAGGAAATTTTACTGAAAGAAGACTTCATTTAGTTTATAAAAATATATGGAACTGCATTCAAAGATTTTTTTTAATTGATTGACTGATTCGATACGAATTGATGCAATCCGTAATTATTAAATTTTAAATGTTATGGCCTTCCATTTGTTTAAGATGCAGTGTCACTTAAGAAAAAGTAATCCTTATAAGTAACCCTTTCGATTGGTGTTGTAAAAATAAATACAAAAAGTTTTCGTTTTTGGTGGGTTCGATTCCTGGTTAAGGCAGGCGATTTTCCAAAAATCATTGAATGCAGTTCCATATATTTTTATAAACAAAATGAAGTCTTCTTTCAGTAAAATTACCCATCTTCAATATTTAAGGCTTTAAAACCATCATGCAAAACCTTCATGCAAAACCTTCATGCAAAACCGTCATGCCTAACGCTAGGTTATGCATGACGGTTTTGACCACAGGCATAACCGCGGGCTGATTATCTAATTAGAAACCACCTAGCGACCGGTTGCAGTTTATAGATGATAGTGATCCATTGCTACTTCTTTTTGGATAAAAAAAAAACATACCAAAGAAAAGTAGCAATGTATGTGGAATGAAACCGGTCGCTAAATAGTTTCTTTTTAGATAATCAGGGTGCCGAGCGGCTTGCATGACAGGCATGCAGTTTTATCCCACACACACTCGGTTATGCATGACGGTTTTGACCTTACAGGCATAACCATCATGCATAACCTAGCGTATATTATGGCCGGCTTAAGCTACGTGACTTCACAATTTATGTTCTTTACAAATAAATAGTATTTAACATTGTGTATTCTCCTTCCACAAAAAGTCATAACTAATACACTATAGTGGTACTAATACACTATAGGGTTCCGTACCAAAATGGTAAAAAAGGCTGTCAGTCGGTCTGTCACAGCTGGATATCTCGAGGACTACTACTGGTATCAACTTGAAATTTGGAATGGTTTAATATGCCCAACTATTTTGCAAATAAGAAATAAATAAATAATAATTATATTTTTTATTACAGGGACTGAAAAGGGGTCTTTAAATTTTGAAGTCGGGCTACTAGAGGGGATGCCACATTTACGAAAGTCGTCTATTTACGATTCCCGCTGGACAAGAGAGTGCTCCACCGACAACCGGTATCATTGTCTTCAGCATGATTTCCTGAACAAGAATACAGCGGTTGTCGCATTATAAAGTGGTGGAGGGGGGAGGGGTGGAGGGAAGAGATGCGGAAGTCGAGTATCGGAAATTGGTTGATTTTCTCAACAACCACTTGACCGATTTAAACAAATAATGTGTTTTAGGGTAGGTAATATTTTTGACAACATATTTTCATTTGCAATGGTTTTTGTAAATACTATAGTTTATTAAATAATTAGAAAAAAGTCGAATTTCAAACAAAATCATTTTTAGTTTTGTAGATTTGAAGCAGTAAATTAAAATAAAGTACAGAAGTACATATAGTATAAAGTACTACGCAAAATTGCCACAATCATTGGCTTGCTGTGTGTTTTTTAGTTTTGAAATTTGGCTGGAAGACAACAAAATTATCATCGATATAGTGCGGGAGGTCACTGTCCGAATAATATGGAAACCGCTTTAACGAAAGTCGTCTAATGACGATTCCCGTCGGACCGAAGAGTTCTCTACCAACAACTGGTATCATTGTCTTCAGCATGATCTCTTGAACAAGAATATAGCGGTTGTCGCATCATAAAGTGGTTGAGGGGGGAGGGAGGGGAGGGAAAAGATGCGGAAATCGGGTATCAGGGTTTGGATAATTTCTCAGTAACCGCTTGTCCGATCAAAACAAATAACGTTTCATATGGTAGATAATACCTGTAACAACATATTTTTATCTAACAATGTTTTTTGTAAATACTAAAGTTTATTACAAAAATAGAAAAAAGGTGAATTTCAAACAAAGGCTTTTTTAGTTTTGTAGAATTGAAGCAGTAAATTAAAAGAAAGTACTATGAAATTAAAACTATGAGGATTTGCCCCAGAAAAAAAATATTTATACATAGCACAATTGTTCCACTATATGAAGTAATAAATTTGTTAAACATTTTTATCTAGTAACAATGCAAAAAAATTTTTTTTGTTTGCGTGGCGAAATGTTTTCTACCATTTTTTTCAAAAATCCTCCACAGAATTAAAACTATAAAGATCATCCTCGGAAAAAAATACTGATGAATAGCCCAGTTATTCCAATATATATAAAATAATAAACATGTTAAACATTTTTGTCTAGTAACTATGTTAAAAAAATGATTATTTTTTCACGAGGTGAAATTTTTTCTACCTTTTGTTCGAAAATCCTCTACAGAATTAAAACTATGAGGATTTGCCCCAGAAAAAAAATATTAGTGAATAACCCAGTTATTTCATTATATAGAATAATAAATTTGTCAAATATTTTTGTCTAGTAACTGTGTTAAAAAATATTTTGTGCCGTGCAAACTCGTTTAAACATAACTTTGCAGGTCCACCGTGTTATGTGTCACAAAACATTTTTTAACACAGTTACTAGACCAAAATGTTTGATAAGTTTATTAATCTATATAGTGGAATAACTAGTCTATTTACTGTAATTTTTTTTCTGGAGAAAATCCTCATAGTTTTAATTCTGTAGAAGATTTATGGCAAATGTATATGTTACAGAAAATTTCACTGCGCGATAGAAATCATTTTTTTTACATAATTTCTAGACAAAAATGTTTAACAAGTTAATTTTTCTATACAATGCAATAACTAAGCTATTCACCAGCATTTTTTTCTAGGGCAAATCATCATAGTTTAGATTCTGTAGAGGATTTTCGAAAAAAAAGTTGTAAAGAAAATTTCGCCACGCAACACAAAACATTTTGTAACACAGTTACTAGACAAAAATATTTAACAAATTTATTATTCTATATAGAAAAATAACTGGACTATTCACTATTATTTTTTTATGGGGCAAATTTTGATAGTCTTAATTCTGTAAAGGATTTTCGAAAAATAAAAGATAAAGAAAATTCGCCACGCAATAAAAACATTTTTTTTAACATAATTACTAGACAAAGATGTTTGATAAGTTTATTATTCTATATAATAGGATAACTGGGCTATTTGTCGTTATTTTTTTCTGAGGCAAATCTTCATACTTTTAATTCTGTAGAGGATTTAAGAAAAAAAATGGAAGAAAAAATTTTCTCCACACGACACAAAAAAAAAATTTTAACTAGTTACTAGACAAAAATGTTTAACAAGTTTGTTATTCTATATAGGGGAATGATTGGGCTATTCACCGATATTTTTTTTCTGGAGAAAATCTTCATAGTTTTAATTACATAGTAGTTTATTTCAATTTACTGCTCCAATTCTACAAAACAAAAAAAATATTTATTTGAAATTCGTATTTTATCTAATTATTTCATAAACTATAGTATCTACAAAAACTATTGTTTGATAAAATCTGTTGTTAAGGATATTACCTACCATATGACAGTTTATTTGTTTAAATCGAACAAGTGGTTATTGAGAAATTAGCCAAACTCTGATAACCGAGTTTTGCACCTTTTCCCTCCCCCCCCCCCCTCCCCCCTCCACCACTTTATAATGCGACAACCGCTATATTATTGTTCAGGAGATCATGCTGAAGACAATGATACCAGTTGTCGGTAGAGCACTCGCTTGTCCGACGGGATTTCAATTTTGAAGGCCTGGCCCCTCCTCTATACTAGGGCATGTGGGGTAACATATGAAAGAGCGCCGTTTGCACGTTTTAATCATTGTTTTTATTTATGCCGCATAGGTTTTGACTTATGATGAAAAATGAAAAAAATAATACGGTCCCCCACCCTTATCTCCGAAGTTTGCAAAGAGACAAATCTGAAATAATTCTATGTGATAGCAGTTCAGTTTATAAAAAGATTACAGGAAAAATAAAACGATGTCTCAATATAGCACACTTTTTTAGAAATCATAAAATTTCTAAAAAAGTTAACATTAGTTCCACTATCGGTCGAGAGATGGCGCTGACCTAAAACTGCAATACTAATTTTATTATTCTACTCTGCTGTGTGGTTTAATGGTGCAAATATGATGGTATGGAACCCTCGGTGCACTCGGTTTTTTTTAAGTAGTACACAGTTCATTGGTTGGCGGCTTGTCATTGCATTGTCAGGCTGTGTGCGTGCGCACCAAGTGGATCTTGTAATTTGCAGTCTCTTCTCTTTAAATTAATATAAAACGTGCTTGGACGATTGATTCGTCCAAGAAAACGTGTTACAAAAATAATCCCTAATGCCGAATATGGTAGATAGGGTAGGGACCATCAAACTGAACAACTTGTACTTAGGGACCAACTCTGAAATTGTGAAAAAAAATCAGCTGATTCATACATTTTGATATTTTTGTTATAAATTTTTCTATGAAACAATATCTTTTCGCGATTTTAGAAAAAAAAAAAATTGGTCCCATAGTTAGTTAGTTAGTTAGTTATTTTATTAGTTAGTGGTTTATTAGTTAGTTATACAGTTTGATGGTCCATATCTACCATATTTGGCATTAGGGGTATTTTGTAAAACATTGTATCAGCAGTTTTCAAACTACAAACTTACTTATAAGAAAGTGTTGAGCCCACAAGTAGAAGCCAATCAAAAGACTTGTCGTAGATAACTTTTCCATGATGCGTCCTTTTGCAATGTTCAGGATACTCCGATGACCTAAAATATGATAGTGATGTTTATTATTATGTTATGAAAAATAATATTGCTCCGATTCCAAAGTAGCTAAACCACTTGTGTTATAGAAATTAGAGACGACGGTGGTATCACAAACACCCAGACTTGAAACAATATAGAAAAGTTCATTTTCTACACTGACCCAGCCGGGAATCGAACCCGGGACCTCAAGAGATAGTGACGCCTCAAAAACCGGCGTGCAAACCACTCGACCAGGGAGGTCGTCGATGGATTTATTAATCAACAATATTTTAGATCCACGGTTTAAAAAAAAACTCCCTTATGAGAAGAAACACGACGTCATCCTTTTATTTTTGAAGTGAAAACTTCTTTAGCGGCGTTGTACACTTTTTTTCTAATGGGTAAAAAATGTTAAACTCGCGTCAGTCAGGGTCACGTGACCCTGATCGAAAATTCGTAAGACGGATGTAGCGTAGACAGCCGGCGGCGGAAGTATCCCCCTCTCTTTCTACGGAGCGGCGAAAATGGCGGCGCGTCATTTTGGCGTACGGCGGGTTGATTTTTCTGAGAGATAAACTTTTTAATGTAATATAAATTGTCATGTTTGTGTACGATAGCGCAATAAATAAATATTGTATTCTACCTCTTAAATGATAGTACTTTTATACTGATAATGATAAAAGCGATTCGTGCAAAATTGTTCCCTAATCATTCCAAAATATCAAAAATGCACAAGGTTAATATTCAAGTTTTCACTTTTGCCAGCACTCCCGGAGTGCAACCCGATTTTTTTTTGTTCTAAAGTGTGTGGTATCGAATTAAAGGGCTCTCTGAGTTTTTTTATATATTATTATATTGTTACATTTCAGCCACTTGTCTTAAATTAAACCAAAAATAAGTTTTAAAACATAGGTACCAAGTTTGGGCTGCTCCAGGCTGCTCCAAATACGATACGGTTGAATTTATTTTTTGTAAAATTTATCACAAATTATAAGTTTGACCCTCATATCTAACATCAAGAAAGCAATTTTACGTCGTTTTAAATTCGGAAAATAAATACGGGTACGGATTTATTTGACTCAGTCTGTCTGTCTGTCACAGCTAGGGTTACCATATGTAAAATCAAAAGTCTTTTATGTACTTTTGTATATGTACTTTTTATTAAATATACTGAATCCCTAAAAATCCTGAGATTTCTTCAAATTTTCGAAATCCGGCCGCAATCCTGAGCAAAGTCCAAAAATCCTGAGATCTCCGGACAAATCCTGAGATATGGTAACCCTAGTCACAGCTGGATATCTCGAGAACCACTAATGGTATCAACTTGAAATTTGGAATAGTTTAAAATTACATTTGCCCAACTATTTTGCAAATGAGAAATAAATAAAAAAATAAATATCTTTTTAACAACAGGGACTGAAAAGGGGTGTTAAAAATTTGAAGTGGGGCTACTAGAACATGTGGGGTATCATATGAAAGAGAGCCGTTTGCACGTTTTCAATCATTTTTAGGGTTCCGTACCAAAATGGTAAAAAAGGAACCCTTATGGTGTGACTCAGTCTGTCTGTCTGTCTGTCTGTCACAGCTGGATATCTCGAGAACTACTAAAGGTATCAACTTGAAATTTAGAATAGTTTGAGATGACATTTGCCCAACCATTTTGCAAAAAAGAAATAAATAAAAAAATAAATATCTTTTTTTACCACAGGGACTGAAAAGGGGTCTTAAAAATTTTATGTGGAGCTACTAGGGCATGTGGGGTATCATATAAAAGAGCGCCGTTTGCACGTTTTTAATCATTTTTAGGGTTCCGTACCCAAAGGGTAAAAACGGGACCCTATTACTAAGCCTCCGCTGTCCGTCTGTCTGTCTGTCTGTCTGTCCGTCTGTCTGTCTGTCTGTCTGTCTGTCTGTCTGTCTGTCTGTCTGTCTGTCTGTCTGTCTGTCTGTCTGTCTGTCTGTCTGTCTGTCTGTCTGTCTGTCTGTCTGTCTGTCTGTCTGTCTGTCACCAGGCTGTATCTCATAAACCGTGATAGCTAGACAGCTGAAATTTTCACAGATGATGTATTTCTGTTGCCGCTACAACAACAAATACTAAAAACAAAATTAAATAAATATTTAAGGGGGGCTCCCATACCACAAACTGTGGTATATTATATGTTTATTATAGGGTTTTAAATTTAACAGCTAAATTGTATTTTTTTTAAGTAACTTTTAAGAATCTCTTAATTTGATGTATATTATGACTCTTTTTTGATTAAAATTTCTGTAATTTAGAAATTATCAAATTTCTATAAAGTTAACATTAGTTCCACTATCGGTCAAGAGACGTCGCTGACCTAAAACGTCGTGTGGTTTGATGGTGCAATTATGATGGTACGGAATCCTCGGTGCGCGAGTCCGACTCACTCTTGACTGGTTTTTGTCGCGTTGTCTCTCCACCCAGTTACTTATGTATGTCGAACGTGAATCGCAATATGTAGCCTATGTAGTGAAAATTACTATAAAACCTGTCTTACCTATTTTGTATACGAACAACACATTTTTAAATAAACTTTTTTATTATTTCTCACTAAAACTTGTTCGCTACCTAGTTACTTATTTATGTTTATGCACGAACTGTCACTGTTACGAGTACAAGGAACTGACTAACATAACTAAAAGATTTTTCCTCAATGGGCCTCATCATATCGGTCCAAAAACCCGTATTGATAGGTGTCAATATCCATACTACATATTATCGAACAGTGAACTTCAGTACAAATACAAATACAAGTATTTTTATTTGCACAAAACACAGTTGTTATATAGATCTTAAATATAAATATGCGCGTGTTCAGCCTGCTCGCAGACATGCAAACGTTTATAACTTAAAAAATTAAAACTTTACTTAACTTATTAATCAAATTTAAACTAATTGTTCCACTCTAAATATTCTTTAGTACTACAAATATAATAATAATAATAAATGCTTGGACAATTTCACACAGCGCCATCTAGCCCCAAACTAAGCAAAGCTTGTAATATGGGTACTAGACAACGGATATACTACTTATATACTTTTTAAATATATACTTATTATACATAGTAACACCCAGACCCGTCACAGAAATTAAAATTCATCATTTCAATTTCTGCCCGGTCGGGAATCGAACCCGGAACCTCTTGCGTGGTAGGCGGCATGTTGACCACTGCACCAATCAGGTCGTCAATATAAAAATAAAGATACGTTTTTTCTGCATCTTTTTACTGCCTTCTTAGCATCTATTACACCATTTGACTATAAAGGACGTCATTGCTAATAAACTCTCTCTTTCTATCTTTTCTCTTCAATACAATCTGCAATTTATTGAAAAGAACACTAACGTCAGTCACCGGGTGCGTGGCTGGCCCGACTAAGGCTGAGCGGATTGTACTTTTTCGGCCCCGTGGTTGCCATTTTTAAGCAATATTTGTTTGCAATCACACTTCCATAGTCAAAGTCAAAGTCAAAGAAGCTTTATTCAAATAAACTTAATTATTAAGTACTTTTGAATCGTCTATATTTTCCTACCACCCGTTCCAGACTTTTTTAGCTGACAAGAAGAACGGGCGCAAGAAACTTATCAGCTGTAACAGCCATAAGTAACGATAAGTATTTACAAACTTGAATATATCGTTACCAGATAATTACAACAGGTTGACAGGATTATTGGCAACAACATAGACTTATTATATTACTTCAACAAAGTACTTAAGTAGCAAGTTATGTGTTACATCATTTCCACGCATTTTGATCTTTAAGATAATCGTCTACTTTATAATAACCTTTACTCATGAGCGTTTTTTTAACATGGTTTTTAATTTCATGCAAAGGAAGATCAATCACTTGTTGCGGAACTTTATTAATAAAGGCTATGCCTTTCTCCATAAATGAACCTGTAGTGGAACGACAAGTCTTTATTTCTTGTATTAAACTGGTGAATATTGCTGTTCTTAGCAAATGAATCATAGTCTTTCCTTACATAAACTAAATTTTCATAAATGTATTGGCCTGCCAAAGTTAAAATATTTATTTCTTTGAACAATTCTCTCAAGGTATCTCTCTGCCGTAGATTGTATATGGCGCGAACAGCTCTTTTTTGGAGCACAACATACATAGATTTTAGTTCGCTACCTTGAGTGGAAACTGTCGGTACCATAGAAATAAAATGTCAAAGAACAACAATGTCAATAAACAGGTGATCCGAAAACGAATGCATACATTTTATATGAGATACGTAAAAAATGACTTAGATTCTTAAAATAAGACTGTTGACGGCAGAACGATTGTAAAATATGTAAATATAGTTAAGATAGTTTAAATTTTGATATTTTGTAGAATTACTTTGTTTTATCACATTATTTTCTCTTATTTGAACACTAAATTATGTTTATCTAGTATATTTTACATGTAGAAATTAAGATAGGAATTAAGACCTTTGATTTGTTATTTATCTTTCTTGTATAGATACTATTAGCGATTTTGTTTGCACCGTTAGAAAGAGATAGCACTATAATGTTGGAAAGAGACAGGAAAGATTGGTGCCGTGTGTAAAAATTAGTGCCGTGTGCAAACTGTATGCGTTGTAATTGGCTAATAGCTATATTGTAGAAAACTAACTAGCCACTAAGTGCGAGTAAACATTTTGTACTTAAATAAGGCTGTTTTGTATGAAAATTGTTCTGACTGTTCACGGATGCTCAGTTAATGTTTAATGTGTTTCAGCGTACGGTACCCGCTCTTCGTTTTCGGTGTGTTTCAACTAATCCTGCGTGATTAGCGTGGAATTTCACCACCTGGCCCGCCGGCCAGCGTCGCGCACTTTATTTCTCCCGGCAGCAGGGCAGGCTCAATACCTGCCCTGGGGTAGCGCGAACCCCCGTGCCCCGCGCGATCGCGAGCTATGGCAGACCGCCCGCCGCCGCCGCGAACCGCGCCTAGCAACACCGCGCGCACTCCGCCCGCGCCCGCGACCGCAGCCGCGAACGTCGCGATAACCCCGACCACAACCACACCCAGTCCGGGTATTACACCAGCCGATCGGGTACGTCTGGTGGCCTCCGCGGCATCGCCCAGGGTCCGATATGAATCGGACGCAGTGATGATCGCGCGGATCGTCAGTTCCGGGTATTTATCATCCCGGTTGACCCGTTGGCTGACTACGTACGTCAGACTGGCCGAGTATGAGTTGGGAGACGTTCCCGCCCTCGCACCGTCGGACGAAGTGGCCCTCCAGGCCCTCGAGGCGATGAATGACTTGCCGCTTTCATTGCCACCCACCAGCAGCAAAACAAAAAGAAAACGCACCTCGCTCGCAGAAGGGGAAAAGCGCGTATGCGCCACCCCGCACCCCCGCGACCCGCGCGACCCGCGCCGCCTCAACAGGTCCCGCAGCAGCGGCGACAAACCTGTCTCCCCGGACGCGATCACCGGCCCAGAGGTGACAGCGACGCCGCAACCGCAGCCTTTGCAGACCCCGGCCGCGCTTCCTCAGCGCGAGCAACGCCCACGCCGGGTGATACAGGATGATACGGGTAAGACAACCCCGCCCTCACAGGCAAAAACAACATTCGCTCAGGCTGCGGCTGCGAAACCGACGGCCGCCGGACCCGCTGCCCCCTCCACCGGAAATTCTCAAAGTACCCACCTGGGGAAAATCTCACCTACCCACACAGATGGCAACTCACAACCCCACCAGATGACCGATGCCCCCTCCACCGCGCCCAAGGAGAGGAGATACCCTCCACTAATTGTGGAATCACTACCGAATTGGCCCAAACATATTAAAGCCATTCACGACCTACTCGGCCGCCCACCCAGCGTGCGACCGTATGGACAGGGAGTACGTTTTTCACCCACAGACGGTAACGAATACCGACTCATCCAGTCCTACCTTTCGGACCTGGAAAGCAAAGAGGGCCTTAGTTGGTATTCTTACGCCCTCCCTGAAGAGAAAAGCTTAAAAATCGCGATCCGAGGCCTCCCCTTTAACACAGACGTAAATGACATAAAGGGAGCGCTAGGCGAGCTAGGCTACACCGCGGAGCACGTCAAACAAATCCGTGCGCGCGCCGGCCGCCCCGGCTGCATATTTTTCGCTTCAATTCAGAAGCCCGCTGACGTCACAGATACCGCCAAAATTTTTGAAATTAATGAACTTCTCTACTTACCAGGCGTACTTATCGAAGCTTGGCGGGGCAGGAAAGGCCCGGCCCAGTGCCACCGTTGCCAGGGCTTCCGCCATTCTTCAAAGGGGTGCCACCGCGCGCTCGCCTGCGTGCGCTGCGGGGGCACGCACGCCGCCGCCGACTGCCCGAGGCCCCGCACAGAGCCCGCAACCTGTGCAAACTGTAACGGCCCGCACCCGGCCAACCACTCGAGATGCCCAGCTTTCCAGCGCGAGCACAGAAACAAGAAAGCCGGACCGTTGGCGAAGACCGACCCGCCGTACAAGGCCGGCCCCGCCACACGAGCTTCAATGCCTGAAAAACAGGTAACTGAAACCGCTCCCGCATCTCTTATGGCCCCGGCGAACCCGCCCACGCGCCGCGACGCAGCGCCCGCATCTTTCCGTCGCAAGAAAAAGCGAGGCGGCCGCCCCGCTCACCCGCCACCCGGCGGACACACAGGCGCGATTTCAGCGCCACCTGTCGCCGCACCCGCGACCCCACACCCCGCGCCCCCCGCCCAGTTACCGGTGGGGATTGAACAAATGCTCGCAGGGATGACGAAAGCTTTTACCGAGCAATTACAGGCATGCTGCATGACATTTTTGGCCCAAAATTCCGTCCGCTAAAAATAGCCCACTGGAACGCGCAAACGCTCACGGGGAAACGTCGTATGCTCATTAACTTTCTCCGTGAGCACGACGTAGACGTGGCCCTTGTGAGCGAGACGCGCCTCCAGCCAAACGTCACATTTCACATACCGAATTACGTTGCTTACCGTAAAGACGAAATCTCACCCACGACCGGGCTCCCATACAGAGGGCTGCTCGTACTTGCACACCGACGCATCTTACATCAACCGGCCCCTCCCAGCCCGACCACTACTATTTACGTGCTGGGCATAGACATCCGCCTAGGCGACACAGACGTCCGACTTTACGCGGCATATAAACCGCCGAAAGCCCACCTAGACACGACGGAGCTGAGAAACTTACTGCACCCGCTACCAACCGTCGTGGCGGGCGACCTCAACTCTAAACACCCGCATTGGAATTCGACGAAAGAAAATCAAGCAGGTCGGTCGCTCTTCTTAGATTCCACGCAGCATAATTACTCTGTAGAGGCTCCAGACGAACCTACACGCTATGACGCAGACGGCAACGGTGAGGTACTCGACGTCATAGTACATCGCGACATCCTTACCACCATCACACAACAGGTACTTCACGACTTACCCTCCGACCACCGGCCGGTATTATGCACATTTGGCGATCTACCCACACGAGTCGCCCCCCCTGCGCCGCGCATGCGAGTGAACTGGGAGACGTTCGCGAACGAGTTAGAAAGCTCTACCGCCACCCGCCCAATAAGCAATCCACAAGATGTCGAAGCAGCGACGACCGAATTGACGTCGGCGATAAGGTTAGCGCTAGTTAGAGCATCCTCGCGCACCCGCCCTAGCGACGAGCGGAACCCCGCTCTACCGCGCTGGGTGGCTGAACTTATAGCGGAGAAACGCTACACCCGTCGCCTATGGCAACAGACGCGCTGCCCCACCACTAAGGCCCGTCTTAACCAACTGACCGACAAGGTAAAGCGGGCACTTGACGACCATGCGGCATCAACATGGGAAAAGCATATCGACTCAATAGCTTTAGACGGCGATATGATTTCGGTCCATCGCCTCTGTAAAAGGCTTAACCATGTACCTCCCACTCAACGCCCGCTTTTAGACAAACACGGCTCACCGAAATACAAAGCCGAAGACCGGGCAGAGCTCTTAGTGGACCACCTGGTAGAGCAATTTACGCCAAACCCAATAATCGACGCCGATCACAACGCCGAAGTAGAAGCATACGTGGCTAGCTACCTAACCATCAAGCCTGCCGCCGCAATCGACCCCATTGTACTGTCGCCGAAATCGGTAATGAAAGCCATGTCACGGGTAAAGCCACGAAAAGCTCCAGGGTTGGACACAATCCCAAATGCCGCCCTACGCCGCCTACCAACCAAGACGATCGCCGCAATCACCCGGCTCTACAACGGCATTTTACGTACAGGCCACTACCCCGCTGCCTGGAAGGAAGGAAAGGTAGTTATGATACCAAAACCAGGGAAAAATCCGGCCAAACCCGAGAGCCACAGGCCCATTACTCTACTTTCGTGCCTGTCCAAAGTATTCGAGCGGCTCTTACTACCTTTCCTCACCCAACACTTTACACCTAGAGCGGAGCAATTCGGTTTCAGACCAGAGCACTCTACCACGCTGCAACTCACCAGAGTGATACACGACTTCGCCACCTGCGCAAACAAGAGCGAATACAGCGCAGCTGTGTTTTTAGACATGGAAAAGGCGTTCGACCGGGTGTGGCATGAGGGCTTATTATATAAGCTCTTACAGTCGAACGCCCCGCTCCGACTAATACAAGTCATCGCAGCCTTCCTCCGTGACCGCAGCGTCCAAGTGGTGGTGGAAGGCCACCTGTCATCACCGCGCCCAGTAAAGGCCGGCGTCCCGCAAGGAAGCGTTTTGTCGCCTGTGCTCTACCAAGCCTACACCGACGATATCCCGGTGGTGGGCCAGGCAAAGTTAGCGCTCTACGCAGATGACACGGCCTACTACGCAGCCTCAATGAACAAAAATCACGCAGCCGCAAAATTACAACCCACGCTTGACGCACTCCCAGATTGGCTCAATAAGTGGAGGATGAAGCTAAACGTAGGCAAAACCCAAGCCATCGTCATTGGTCGCCACAACATAAACCCGCCGCCGCTTACCATCTCGAACCAACGTCTACCCTGGCTGAGATCCATAAAATACCTCGGAGTCACGATCGACAGCGGGCTCACGATGCGTAAACACATTACAAACGTAATAGCTAGCACCACCACCGCTCGCACTAAGCTACGCCCTGTTTTCGAAAGCCGCCTACCACTACGAACGAAAATCAACATATATAAAACATATATACGCCCCATCCTGACGTACGCGGCCCCGGCGTGGTACGCGCTCGTTGCAGAAAGCAGCAAACCCCGCCTACGCGCACAACAAAATAAAACGCTACGCACGATCGCAAAAGCACCCAGACTGGTCAGAAACTCTACACTAGAGCGCGACCTCAAAGTCGAAAAACTTGATTCCTTTATAACACGTTTGTCCGCAGGAATGTTTGCGCGTAGCGACATGTCGTCGCACGCGCACCTCGCAAACCTAGCCCCGGCCTACGACCGACCACAGCGCGGCAGGCCCCTGCCCAGGGAGCTGCTACCGCCCACGCAGCCCGCGGCCGCCACCTCGGCCGCCACCCCGGCCGCCGCCTCGGCCGCCGCCCCGGCCGCAATCTCTACCTCGGACACATCGGACGGCTCCCGCTCGCAACATCCGCGAGCGGTCGCAGCCTCCCCACCACCGGACTGACATCGGCCCCCTCCGCCGCCGCGGAGGGGCCCCCACCACTTAGATCTCTCATACCCACCCACTTAATTTTTCATAAATACCCGACCACAAATAGCTCTCCCCTCCCACGCTTAAGTCCGCCGTCGCTCGCTGGTCGCTTCTGCTGGGCCTCCCTGCGGGGTCTCACCCGGTAGGGCAGACCGCGCGACGGTGCGTGAAGAAGTGTAGGAGGGGTGACACCGATGACCGGGCCGTTTGTCAACGGCTCGCGAACCCGCCATCATGGCCATAGGCTAAGGCCTGATGCCATCTCCCCGCGCGCCTGCGGCGCGCGTGAAGACGACATGTGATGATGATGAAAATTGTTCAGTTCAGTTCAGTTCAATATATACCTACTATGGTTTGAAAATACAAATAGTAAAAAAAAGCTGGAGTTTTAATTCTTCTGCCCGACGTCGCTGAACCCCTGCACCTGCTAAGTTTACAAGTGGTCCTTCGAGCCGGATCCGCCGGGGACTTAGAAGATTTCGCTGCCAGCACCCAGGACTTAGAATATTTGAAGAAAAATTCCCAAGACTTAGAATATTTTTGGATCATTCAGTCTGGGACTTGAAGAATTCCTGGGATACTTGAAGAAGCAACCATGTCGTACCCGACGAGGAGCAAGGCAAAGGAGAGAGGCGGAACGTCAACGGCCCAGAGCGATCCTGCACATACGGAACCCGCAGACTCCGGGGTAGCTACGTTCGTCCGCCCACTCCGATCGCCGTCGACGGTTAACCAAGGGATACCTGGTGAAATATACATCCCAGAGATTCCGTCTTCCGGCATTGGTGGAAGAGTGGTGGATTTCACGACCAGAGATCCAGATCATGAAGCAACGCCGACCGTGAGCACCGTACGAGCGCCCCGAAAAGCTCCAAGTGTCACGTCCCGTTCCAGTCGCGCACACAGAGAAGCGACACGAAAGAGAATCGAATACGAAGCAGAACTTGAAATGTGCGCAGCACAACAGCGTCTCGCCGAGAAAAAGAAGGCAATGCAACTGGCGGAACTAGACGCAGAGGAGGAAGAAGAGGAAGAGGCCTTAGCGAGAATAGAACCACCTAAAGAAGATCGCATCCAGGAGTGGATCCAGAAGTCACCTTTTGAGCCCGCTCGTGAGAAGACCCCGCATTCTGGCCGAGATGGACGTGATTCATCAAGGGGACGTCGACAACCCGGGAAGGCGATTGAAGAGTTGGCCGAAACCCTACGAGACATGGCCAAACCACGCCCTATGCCACGAGCTTTCTACGAGTTGCCTAACTTCAGTGGGGATCCAGCTGACTGGCTTGCCTTTAAGAAGAAATATGAAGATTCCACTGCCCAGTACGAGTTCCGGCCATCAGAAAACCTTGCGAGACTACAATCAGCAATACATGGCAAGGCGAAGCAACTGGTTGAAGACCTTCTCCGCACCAGCTCCGATCCTGGCGAGATCCTGAGATGCTTAGAGCGCATTTACGGGGATCCAAACCTCCTATTGAAGAGTGCTATCGGGAAGATTCGAGCACTACCCAAGACCGCCGACAATGACAGCGATGGCCTTCGTGTCTTCAGTGCCACCGTCCGCTCCTGCATCTCCACACTCAGAAACATCAAGGCGGACGGCTTCATCAACAACCCACAACTTGTGAGTGAGCTGCTGGAGAAACTAACACCGACCCAGCGCCACGAGTACTCCAAGTTTGCACGGAGTCAAGCCATCGCCGGTGGAGTCGATCTGCGTGTGTCACCAACCCTCATCATATTCGTGGACTTCTTGGAGGAGCTCGCCGACACCGCAGCTTTCGTGCTTCCTGCCGACATCATCGGGAGCAGACCTGCGGCTGCGCAAAGGCAGGTGACACCACGGAATCAAACTGTGAGTAACCGTGCCAGTGTGAAAAATGTGCATAAAGTAAACGTGCATAACAACAGTGAAATAAAGTGCGTGCTATGTGAAAGTGATCATCGGTTAGCTTCGTGTGACAGTTTTCGTGACAAAAGTGTAAATGAACGTTGGGACTTTGTTAAAGACAATAAGTTATGTTTTAAGTGTCTAAGTGGCAATCATAGTCGATTAAGGTGTAAATATAGGAAATGTGCTAAGTGTAATTATGGCCATCACACGCTCCTGCACGTGGATAAACCAGGTAACCAACCTTTTGATATTTCTACTCAGACTGAGCGTGTCACTAACCTCGGGGACAGACGTTGTGTGAAGTCACTCCTGAAGGTAGTGCCTGTACAAGTGAAAAACGGGGGTCGTCTGATTGACACTTACGCTCTGCTTGACGACGGTGCCACTATTTCGTTGATAGACGAGACTCTTGCCACGGAATTGCGAGGTCCGAGATCACCGATCCAGATCCTCAGTGCCGGCGGACACTCGATTGAAGATGACTCATCAAGGTTAGTAAGTGTGACTTTATGGGGACCAAATGAAGAACCCCGCATTCTGAAGATGAGGACCATCAGGGAGATGAACCTGCCGCCGCAGACTGTGCCAAAGAGTGTGATCGAAAATAGTGATCATTTGAAAGGATTGGGAATTGAAGAAATGAGAGACGCTGTCCCACTAGTCCTCATAGGACAAGACAATTGGGAAACAATAGTGGGCGGCGACATAAGGCGAGGGAAATCGGGAAGACCGGTGGCCTCCCTGACCAAGCTAGGTTGGGTAATTCATGGCCCGGTAAGTACAAAGAGCGACGAGCCCGACACCGTAAACTGCATGGCGGAGCTGAACGATCTCGTCAAACAGCAGTTTGACATTGAAAATATGGGGATCGTCGCCAAAAAGAGAGTGAACTTTGAAGAACAGAGAGCTGAGACCATACTCAATGAGACTGCGCGCCTTACCAATGAAGGTTGGGAGGTGGGACTACTCTGGAGAAAAGATAACGTCCAGCTGCCAGATAATTTTAACGACGCTGAGAAACGCCTAAGAGGAATCGAGCGCAAAATGGACAGAAACCCGGACTTCGCGATTGCCTACTGCGCCCAGATAAGCAGGTTAATTGAAAAAGGATACGCGAAACGTGTGGAAGAACCGATACCTTCCGAACACACTTGGTTTCTCCCGCATTTTGGCGTGACAAACGTCAATAAATCAGGAAAGTTGCGCTTGGTGTTCGATGCAGCTGCGACATATAAAGGGACGTCATTGAATGACCAGCTATTGAGCGGCCCAGATTTACTGAACTCCCTTTTAGGAATACTATTTAAGTTTCGCCAGAAGCCGATCGCAATCACCGCGGACATCGAGGATATGTTCCTTAGAGTAAAGATAAGGAAAGAAGACCAAGGAGCACAGCTGTTTCTGTGGAGAGGTGCGAACAAACATGAAGACCCTGAGATATATGTAATGGAATCGATGATATTTGGAGCAACATCTTCTCCAACATCGGCAATCTTCGTGCTAAACAGAAACGCTGAGAGGTTTAGAGAAGAGTTCCCAGAAGCGGTCGAGGCTATTAAGAAACGACACTATATGGACGATTACATAGATAGTGTAGAAAATGTGGAAGATGCCATCAAGATGATTAAAGAAATAAGTGACATTCACGCTCAAGGGAACTTCAACATCAGGGGGTGGACGACCAACCATCCTGAGTTGCGTGAAAAGCTCCCGTACGTGGCACCGCAAAGCGTGAATTTGTCAAAGCTTGGTGGAGAAACAGAACGAACGTTGGGTCTGGTATGGCAAACGAGTGATGACACCCTGAGTTTCGACGTGTCATTCAAGAAAATCAAGAAAGAAGTTGCGAGTGGCGAGGAAGTGCCCACAAAGAGAGAGTTCCTCAAACTCATAATGAGTCTGTTTGATCCACTAGGCTTGATATGCCCAGTGACAATCAGCTCAAGGATCTTAATGCAACGGATATGGAAGACCGGCGTCAAATGGGACGAGAAAATAAACGAAGAATGTCATGAAGAATGGAAAGAATGGATAAGAAGTCTTCATGTGCTTAGAGAACTGAAAATACCGAGACATTATGGGATCGAGGAAGAAGAAGTTGAACTTCATATCTTCGGCGATGCGAGCGAGCAAGCTTATGCCACCGTCGCGTACTTCGTTGACCAGAAAAGGGAAGTGGCGCTCGTCTCAGGAAAAGCCAAAGTGACACCCATGAAGATGGTCTCGATGCCACGGCTTGAACTGCAAGCAGCCGTGCTAGCCTGCCGCCTGGCAAACATGGTGGAGAAAGAACATAGCTTCATTATAAAAAGAAGAGTATTTTGGACAGACTCCAAAACAGTTTTGCACTGGATTAGATCGGACCCGAGGGATTTCAAGCCGTTCGTGGCACATCGCTTAGCTGAAATAGATGAGAGATCCAGAAGCGATGAATGGAGATGGGTTCCGACAGTACAAAACCCAGCTGACGAAGCGACCAGAAAGGGATGGACCCGAGAAAAGTCGATATGGTTCTCTGGTCCAGACTTCCTTATGAAAAATGAAGATGAGTGGCCGAAAGAAGACCAAACGAATGCCACCGATGAAGAGACCAGTGAACTACGCCCAAATCGAGTTCATACCATCACGGAAGCCCCGCCCACTATACTGGAAGTCCAGCGTTTTTCATCCTGGATTCGGGCGGTGAGAACAATGGCTCGTGTGCTGGCCTTCATCAAGCGCCTAAGGCTGAAAGAACGGCCCGAGGTCACTGGAGACTTGATCCGAGAAGCTGAGAAGATATTGATCCTTCAGTCTCAGAAAACTGCGTTCGAGATGGACATTGAAAATACACTGCTGGCTGAGGTGGAAGCTACGATCAATAGTAGACCACTGACCCACGTCTCTGTGGATCCGAACGACCCAGTAACGTTAACTCCGAACCATCTACTCTTGGGTACCGCGTCAACGACCACCAGACTTGGACATTTTTCGGAAGAAGACCTGACAACGAAGAAACAATGGAAAGCTGCGCAAGCATTGGCCGACATATTTTGGCGCCGCTGGGTGTCAGAGTATCTGCCGACACTTCAAAAGCGATCGAAGTGGACGAAGGATGTGGCACCGTTGAAAGTTGGGGACTTAGTGTTAATCGTCGACCCCACTCTGCCCAGAAACGTCTGGCCCCGAGGTGTGATAGTAAAGGTTTACCCTGGAGCGGATGGCCAAGTTAGGATAGTAGACATAAGGACTTGCCGTGGGACATTACGCCGCCCTGCAGTTAAAGTGGTAGTTCTGCCTACAGAGGCATGATGGTTGGGAGTAAATCCGCAACCAGGGGGTGGAATGTTGACGGCAGAACGATTGTAAAATATGTAAATATAGTTAAGATAGTTTAAATTTTGATATTTTGTAGAATTACTTTGTTTTATCACATTATTTTCTCTTATTTGAACACTAAATTATGTTTATCTAGTATATTTTACATGTAGAAATTAAGATAGGAATTAAGACCTTTGATTTGTTATTTATCTTTCTTGTATAGATACTATTAGCGATTTTGTTTGCACCGTTAGAAAGAGATAGCACTATAATGTTGGAAAGAGACAGGAAAGATTGGTGCCGTGTGCAAAAATTAGTGCCGTGTGCAAACTGTATGCGTTGTAATTGGCTAATAGCTATATTGTAGAAAACTAACTAGCCACTAAGTGCGAGTAAACATTTTGTACTTAAATAAGGCTGTTTTGTATGAAAATTGTTCAGTTCAGTTCAGTTCAATATATACCTACTATGGTTTGAAAATACAAATAGTAAAAAAAAGCTGGAGTTTTAATTCTTCTGCCCGACGTCGCTGAACCCCTGCACCTGCTAAGTTTACAAAGACTAAATATGGCAAACAAAATTAATAAACTATGTTCCATACTGTTTTCTTTGTCGATAAACGAATAAATGTAGCGAAATTTGGTTTTAGAGAAATTTGTGGCAATACCTTATTTACCTGTGAAAAGTGTGATTACTTGGATTGTTTCTTTTTGTTACATCACAATTACTTAGAGCACAAGACACCATGGCTCCACGATACCTTTATTTTAAATTCTAATTAAGATTAACAAATATTTTAAACAAACTGTGATTGCTCATTTGCTAGGCGGGACGCTAGGGGCTCTTACTGTAAAAAATGTTGGCACATGTCACTTGATCCCTTGTCTCTTTTTTACATAGACCGTGTCCGTATGATGTTTACTTCTCTTTTCCACGCTTTGTTGGTCTTCTTGAGCGCAGCGAAAATTTTTCTATGTCTATGGTCGGTACAGAGTATTCACGTAAAGCGTGGCCGATCTTATCTGGGAAGCTATTCTCTAACACGCAACTTCATACGTCAGTGACCGTTTCGAGTTTCTGACAGATGTCATAATACCCATTACTGAGTCACTAGGCAAAATGCCATAGATTCATAAGAGTTTAACCAATAATGGGACACCAGCCAGACATCGCAGCTGCGTGGCGAAGCTGCAAACTTAAGAGAATAGTAGTACCTAAAGCTGCTTTGCTTACTTCCTTTGACATAAGGCATGTAGGCTGCGTGTTGTACCTGTGTTCTTAATCCAATGCTTTCTTATTTGTTGCGTTTTCCTTTGTTTCTTTGTTTATTTATCCACAATTGGCTTTGGTTAAAAAATAAAAAGTATTTTTTTTATATTTTTTTACTACAGATTAGGCCAATTTAAGAAACTAATTTGAATATTTTAACATTTGGTCCCGTATTTATTTTTTTATAAATATATTTGTCGAGCGGATATGGTCAACCGGAATGACGTCATTAGTGGCATGAAAGTTTAAGAAGAAAACCTTTGCCATCTACTTATAGAAAAAGAAAGGCCAAGTGTCATTAACTGTCATAATGACTTTATGATTGTTTGTAAACAAATAAGTTATAGTTAATATTTCTTCTATTTTATTCATTTAATCCAGTTGTGACGGTTCTAGCCTACCTTCTTAATTTGCCGCAATAATTTTTGAGGTAGTAAAATTATAATAAAAATGCTTACCAGTGGAAACTCTGCTGAAAAACTTTGTAAAAACTGACACGCCCAATCTACCCAAATTGCGAAATGAATTGTATGTATTTTGTCTATTTTGGATGTAGGCTACATGGATGAAATTGTAACGATTGCTTGTGGACTGATAAATTTGCAGGATAACATAATAAACATTGTGAAAATATGTGCATACTTTATTTCTATTTACAAACATTTAATAGTAGGGATGTGGAAAAAATTAGGAGATAAGTTCATCGATATTTTTCGGGCGATATTAAATACTCTGATGTATCGATAGATGTTTTTACAATAATTTTTCCAAAACATTTTTTTTGTAATTACGTATGGATTCTAATAGTCGACACTATTTTGTCACTGGAGCATTTTGATTTTTTCCAACTTTGAGTCTTAAAAATTTTCGTAAAATTCGTCAAATCGAGCCAAAATTTCGCGTAGGGGTTTATTTTGCTATTTTTTATGTTTTACAATACCTTAAAATTAGAATCCATTACTTAGTCATCGTCCCATTTCATCCCATTTTTTTCTGAGAAATATTACCTATATCGATATTTTTTCACTTCCACCTTCCACCATCCCTAATGCCAAGTTCATTGTCAAAATTGTCTTTGCACTTTTTTCTTTTTTTTATTATGGCTGGGGGATCTGTATGTGATGACGTCATATGAAGGTCATTTGAAGGTTAAAGCTTTTTATTGAATATTATAAATATCTTTAAAAATATAGACTTATTTTTAAATTTAATTAGTAGACACTGTACCGAAAGCTTATTCCTCGAAATGGTTTTGAGATTTCCAGTCATGTTCAAAAAGTTGTCAAAGCCAATTTTAGCAAACGATTATATACGAGCTTCCCGATGAGCTAGAGACTTGAAACTTTGAACACTGGTCAATGTGTGGAGGGATATGTATTATGCTTAGAATAATAACACCTATAACGATAGTTCGCTACAAAGCGCACTGTCAAAAGTGAGGCAACTAAAACAGCCAAAATGGCTCCGTTTTCAGATTGTTATTCTACATTATTACCTTATATTTCATTATAACACTAATTATTATGTAATATATTACCTTATGATTCATCTGTCAAATGAGACCGGTCGCTAAGTGATTTCTAATTAGATAATCAGCCTGCCGGTCGGCATATATATAAGCAAAATCTAACTCTCGAGTTTCGACGGTGATCTCTGATTGGTCAAGAAACTCAGTAGTTAGATTTTGCTCGCAAACTCCGTAGAGGAAATAATCACTACGTGGCAAACTCTAACTCCCCAGTTTCGAGCTAGTTTCGGTAGTGATCTCTGATTGGTCAAAAACTCAGTAGTTAGGTTTTGCGCGCAAACTCTAACTACTGAGTGCGCATCCACCTTCAAAATTCAGTTTTCAATGGGGAATGTCCGAAAAAAATCAAATTGGCTGAATATTTTTTTATAGGTAGGAATAAGCTCACTTGGTAATAGAAAAAAAAATCAGAATTTTCGGCTGCGTAAAAAAATTAAAAAAAATTAAAGTCTCTTCGACTTCACAAATATAGGAAAGTAACAGCAGAATGGAGATTATACCTTTGCCATCACCTGCCACAACCACAACATGGTATTAAAAAAAAATTTCAACACAAAACGTCAAAACTTTTTTTTTAAATTCTTGTTGTCATAGTGGCAGGTGTTGGCAAAGGTATAATCATTTTACCACTTTGTTGGTGTATATCTTTCAAACGGTTGACTTTGAGAAAAAATTGTCCTAAAACCTCAATTTCATTTTAAAAGTCCTATCTACAGATACCCCACACGTATTGGTATGAAGAAAAACATTTTTTTTTTCAGTTTTAGTTCCATGTATGGGGAGCTCCCCCTTAATCTTATATTTTTTATTTTTGTGTTAAATTCGTTAAGCGGTTAACAAAATACACCTACCTACCAAGTTTCAACTGTGTAATCTTAATACTTTCGGAGTAAAGTGGCTGTGACATACGGACGGACAGACAGACAGATATGACGTATCTATTAGGGTTCTGTTTTTGCCATTTAGGCTACGGAACCCTGAAGATGACTTCAAATCTTCCAAGACTTTGCGAATACAATCCAGTAAACCCAGATCTGAACGAAATTTTTTTTCTGCTAAACTAAATATTCCTTACTATGAAATTGACGGTTTGGATGGAGAATTCTTAACAAATTGCATTTTCCATTCTAACATTTTTCACAATTTACTTACATAAAAGTTTTGTTTCAATAGCGTTCACGGCTGTTAAATAAATTGTGAAAAATGTTAGAGTGGAAAATGCAACTTGTTAAAAATTCTCCATACAAAACGTCAATTTCATAGGTAAGGAATATTTAGTTTAGCAGAAAAAACTTTTTGTTCAGACCTGGGTTTACTGGATTATATTCGCAAAAACTTGAAGGATTTCTAATCCTCATTTTTCAAAAATAAAATAAATACGCTACCACAGTTGTGTTCAAAGACAATTGACAACTGAATTTCGAAGCGCTTTTATTGGTGGATGCGCACTCAGTAGTTAGAGTTTGCGCGCAAAACCTAACTACTGAGTTTTTTGACCAATCAGATATCACTATCGAAACTAGCGCGAAAATGGGGAGTTAGAGTTTGCGAGCAAAATCTAACTACTGAGTTTCTTAACCAATCAGAGATCACCATCAAAACTCGAGAGTTAGATTTTGCTTATATGCTGCCGGTCGACAAAAGACCGGTCACGATGATTTCCGTAGAAGAAATAAATTAAATAAATTACAATTAAATGTATACAAATGTAGGTAGGTGGTACAGCTACCTTAAAGTAGGAAAAAGAACCCATTTTTGTTTTGGTAAGTAATAAACCTATTATCAGTATAGAGCGTCCTAGGGCCCCTGGCCCTATTTTTTACACGACTGCCCAAAGCAAAAAGAGTGTGTATGTGTTCAGGGTTCATGTATGTTTGTGGGTATGTGAGTTTCTTTATTCCACCATAACTTCTAAATGCCTGAACTGATTTGGATAAATGGGGTATCGTTAGAATCCTTATAGCATTCCGAGTGATACTGGCTATACTTTTTTTTAAAATTCAATATGGCGTCTGTAGGACGCAATTTTCAAATGTGAAAAAAAAATTTTATTTTTCTTCAATTATTACAATATGGGCATCAAATGAAAGGCCACAATGAGCTCAATTCAAAACTATGTCATTTGTCACAAAAAGGTGTGAAATAAAATAAATAAATTAAAAAAATATTAAAAACACGACTGCTCTGCCAAAAACGAACTAAAAAGATAAATAACAAGGTGTCATTGCAGTCGGGGGACCTCTTTAATTGAAAATTGTTCCACAAAACGGTCCCCCGACTGCAATGACACCTTGTTATTTATCTTTTTAGTTCGGTTTTGGCAGGGCAGTCGTGTTTTTAATATTTTTTATTGAGTCCTTCAGCAGGCGTCGAGCGCTCTTTTCTACTGATTTTCATTCGACATAGCAAACTCCGTATTTTCGAATCACTCGTTACAATCATATCTAACCCGGTGGCCTAAACTAGCACTAATCGTTATTTACATATTGTTACCTAAGTACGCCGCTGTCGTCTATAGACGCGCCATCAGCCGTCACCAAGGAAAAGTTTGTGCTGTTCGAGCAAGGAAAGTTCGAGTGCCTGTTGTCATGTCAATAATGAATGACAGACATTACACCGTGAAAAGAGCGATTGACGCAAATCGAATGATCCAAAAAGAGGGTCCCAGGGACCGAACGCTTGAAATTATAAAGGTGAATAAAATACAAATTATCTCCATCGTATTATTTTACTCAGTTTGCGTTAAATCGTGTTTTGGGGTTAGTGATCTCGCAGATGAAGGGCAGGTCTTGGCCACAGGGGACGTCGTTCAGGCCACCGCTGTCCCACATGACACTACCACATTTCTCGTTGTCGTCGTTAGGCTCGTTCGGAGCCCACACAGCATAACCGGAATCTTCAATACGATTACCTGTAAAGTTTTAAAACGAAAAGAAATTTGCCATTTGACTAATATAATATGCTTAGTTTAGTTTTCAGTAGCTTTCACTAACCTGTCTAGGTTAACTATAGATACTGAAAACTAAACTAAGCATATTATATTAGTCAAGCTCGCAAAGTAAATAACTTTATTGAAGATCCTTTAATGAATTGTTTTTTCTGCAAATACCACCATTCGCTTTAAAGCATCATCAATTACTGGGTGTTGAATTGTTGATATAAGGCGCTGGTATTGTAACAACTTTGACTTTAAGCACCTTCATACATAACAATGTCTACCGTTTTTAACAATATTAACATTGTTGTGCTGCACCCAAATTTACAAGTTTTATACACCAGCGAGATTCTCAGTGGTTCCGGAATTCAAATTCACTGGGTTATACCTATCCTCTACGGCCTTATCCTCGCCCTCTATCAGTAGAAGTCAAGTGAGTTCTTTTTCCATAGGAATACGATAGCATGTTTTAGCCCATGGCATCCAAAGGTCGTTATGGATCGTCCAATAAGCACCCGGTGTGCTGAAATCGTATTTGATGTTTATAGGTAGACTAGCAGTGGGTGGGGCGAATATAACGCTGATGATGCCTAAATCATCAGAGTTATTGTTGAAGTAGTGGTCGTTTGCGAAGAGATGATTAAGAATATTTTTTTGTGCAAAGGGAGTACGTTGTTCCGAAAATTAATAAATTCAATAAATATATTTACCGTCTAGTGTAAACCAGTATGCTCGGTTTAGGTCAATGTTATGGAAGCCTGCGTGGTACGCGTGCCTCGCGTGGTTGCAGAAGATAGGCTTGTTAGAGTACCTGTTACATAAAATTTACCTCGTTATATACCAACGTATTACTAAAGTAACGCAAAACCTGAAAAGTTGGAATCGACATCGAATAAAACCTTTGCCTTTTTTTAAACAGCTATTGCCTTTTGAGTGTCCTGTCCTGTCCCACAATGTGCAGATTTTTTGCTCATCCTTACTAATATCATAAATGCGAATGTCCGTTTGTTTGTTTGTTTGTTTGTTAAGCAGGGGTACAGAGAAGGACATAGGGTACCTTTCATCCCGAAAAAATGTATTGTTCCCGAGGGATAGCAAAAAACCTTTCCACGCAGACGAAATCGCGGGCGGCCGCTAGTTTACAATAAATAAGTAGGATTCAGAGCGGTGTCACACCACGCAGTCACTGTGGTACTTGTAGCAGCTGTTCAATATGTAGTACCTGTCAAGCATGAGTTGCGCCTCGCGGGCGCTGTTCAGTATGACAAGATGGGCGCCCTCGGCCGCGCAGACCATGTGGGCGCGGTGCCACACTACGCAGTCGCCGTGGTACTTGTAGCAGCTGTTCGCCACAGGATCCAGCTCATAGCCTGGAACAGATTACGTTTGTCGAGGCCCTTGCAAATCTATTCAATCAATTGTTCATAGACGTAGGAAGTTATATCCATGCAATCAAAGTTCCTACAGCGATAGACTGATATTACCAGATCTAGGTAAACTTTAAATGTACCCAGCACAGGGCGACTTGAGAGAGAGAGAGCAAAGTAGGAAGTTCTCTCCTTGCAACCAAAATTCTGAATTTACCAGATCTAATTACTACATCAAAAAAAATTCATAATCAACAGAAAAATCCCAGTCAATAGTAAAAAATATCATCAGAAAAAAAATTAAATTAGCAATGGCTTCTGTATGATTTTAATGCGGAATACATATATTTCAGATCACACAGATCATTCTTCAGTTAATCTTGTTACATAATTTTGTAACGAGATTATGAGATAAATATTATTTTATAGATAGTTAATTTTCAACAAAACCTCAACTTTGGCATATAATTTATCGAAACAAAATGAAGATTAGCTTATGGTCGTTCTTAGTCATGATAGAGTCAATTGTGTCCTACCTACTCGTAAACTACAAAAAAACAAATTTTGACAGTCGGAAGTTTTCAGTCTTACCTTTGGCGGAAGTTCCACAATCGCTGGATATAGACTCGTTGCCGGTCTTCAGCCTGTAGCATATGTACGGAAGTATGGCACTAGCCTTCACATCAACGAAGGTCCCATCCGGCAGTATGGCCAGGCTGCGCTCCTCGCCATTCTTGTTGTCCGGCTCCATCTTTGCCCACTGTAGGGGCATCTCCAGCACCGGCACTCCTGGAAATGTCATGGGCAAATCTTAATGATAATCATCATCATTTTTGGGGTCTCTTCCATACATCTCTATGGTGAAGATTTATTAATCTCATATTCTTATGTGGTTTTTTTACAAGCATCAAGAAGCTATAGAGAACATCCGCAGTAGAGAACAACTGCCCAAGAGATAGACGAACGATATCCAGAAGCAAGCTGGCATTAACTGGATGCATGTGGCTGTAAACCATCAACAGTGGAGAAGCAGGGAGGAGGCTTATGTCCGAAGAAGGACGCTACAAGGGCTGCAGTAAGTAAGTCCGACCGCAAAAGAGCAGTTCCACGCCTTGGGTAAGCGCGCGGTGAGGGCGGGGGCAGAGCAGCATCCTCTTTCTCCCTCCAACACGCTTATCTGTCGTTAATTTTTCTCCCCTTCTCGCCACGTCTGTCACCATTCAACTTAGAGTAAGACGGGCTTCTACAGAAAGAGAAGCCATACGAAGCGTTCCCCTCTGCCGAAGTACAAGCCCAAATGGGCATACGCATTAGTAAAACCAGTTGCTTGCGCCCGGATTTCTTTCTAGACCGAGTCCAGTCGCGCATGTGAACGCTGCTGTGTTTAAAATGTCGAATTTATGAGTTTTTTGCTGTTAAAAGAGGTCTTGAACATCAAGTATACAAAAAGACGGTGTTACATTTCACATAAAAGTATTTTTTTTATCGTATTATTGCTATTTGTTTACATTTAAACATTAAATTCGTATATTTTATTCTTGATTAGTTGTCAAATTTGTTCAGTGACATCGGCACCTTGATTATCTAAAAAGAAACTATTTAGCGACCGGTTTCATTCCACATACATTGCTACTTTTATTTGGTATGTTTTTTTTTAATCCAAAAAGAAGTAGCAATGGATCACTATCATCTATGAACTGCAACCGGTCGCTAGGTGGTTTCTAATTAGATAATCAGCCCGCCGGTCTGCTAGTCCATGGCTCGTCCGTACAAATTTCAGATCTGTCGCTAGATAAATCCGAGTTCTCGCCGATGGGCAACTTAGTGATGTTACCGTTAAATAATGTTTGTCGATAAAGTGTTGGTCAATCTGTAGCTCTACCATGAGTTGGTATAGTAAACTACAATAGTTTACTATAGTCGCTAGCGAGCATCGAGTAACGTTTTGGCTTTTGTCATAGGAATTCGGTACCATGAGTTACTAATTGACAGATGGTATCGAGAAATACCATAACGATAGTAGTAAAGTTACTCACTTGTGTTTTGAGGCGTGAGATCAATGAGTATACCTTTTACTATCCTCTATGGCATAGAGGAAAGTAAAAAATAGGTACAACAAAAGAGAACGTAATCAAACCGCGGTACAACATAGTCATTGGCGTGAATGCTTCTATTTTAATTTAATTTAGTATTTTTTGTGTCTAAAATAGTCTAAATAATGTCCTTTCAGAGCTAATTTAGCATAGAATATGTTAGCCACAGCTGCATAATGCGATGAAATCAAGGGCAAATTAAAAACCGATAAATATGAGAACCCGTGCTAGAAATCCTCTGGTCAGGGGGTGGGTCAGGTTGTGCCCAACGCTGCATATATATTAGTGACCCTTCTATGCGGGCCCCTTAATTCAGTGGGCTTACTAAGGTCACCATTCAAATACGCTGTAAACACATTCCTCCACTTTGAAACTAATATAAAAAAGTTTAATTAAGTACTATCCTATCAAGCATGTTACAAAATTAGAAAATATTGTGTTAAAATCTAAATAATAATCTACTTAGTTGCAAATATATTAATTCCGTCCGTATCAAGGTAATACTTGATACAAATAAGGCCTATCTAATCTAAGTCTTTATATATTATTTAATTTATTATTTAACAGTAGGAATATAAGAAAACAGTTCTAACTCAATCTAATTTTCCGAAAACTTGACTATGGCCGTAATAAATCGATTACACTTATTAAATTAAGGTTAAATATGAAACCATATTAAATAAAAACATCTTATCAATAAATTTGAATATTTATTATAACAAAGTAAAGATTCATGTTATAATATATTCTAAAAAAGATCTCACTTTAACTCATAGATTTGTATAATTTTGGGCCTTATTTGTTTATTTAATATCATATTTGAATAAGGCACAAAAAAACGTAGGTATCTGCCGCATGTCGCTCTGCCAGGTTGTATTTTGTCCAATTTGTACGTTTTTATTAATTTGGAAGGAAAATTGGATATTTTTGTCGATTGTTGGATGATACACACATTATCTGTAATGAAATAAGTAAACCATAAGTTGTATAAGTTGCGGGATTCTCATTAAGCTCTACCGTGTTGAAATAAGACCTAGGCTATTATCGTAATCACGCTCTGTACCCCTACTGAAATGGCCAACATTCTATGCGTTTGAACGCTACGTTATTACGTGCCGTAAGCTTGTCACACAATATCAAAGTCTGAGATTTACACAAGGATTTGTATCAAGTACCAACCTTTTATTTCACCTTTGCATAAACTCCTCTAATCGACTGCTTCTAATTTTATTCTTATCAATCTTAACAAGCTAGCTATTACACCACAAAATACGCAAAGAAAACACAAAATAAATAATTATTAAAACGCGAAAATCACATATGACATCTTCGATTTGACATAAATAGTAACCATAGAGGAAAGTAAAAAGATAGTAACCAACATAAATTCAAAATTCACTTACATTCGGTATACGTATACACGCACTAACTAGTGATTTTTTACTTAGTCTGATTATAATTGCAAACTACACTAATTAAGGTAAACGACCAATATTTCGTGTTAGTACGTTATTTCGTTTAGTTTTTTTTTTCTGTCGCAAATTATTAATTATTACACCTACATAGTACACCACATAAACAGTCTAAAAATAAAGTACCAAAATTTTGGTGAGTGAACTAAGACATCGATTACGGTATCTATCTATTACCGTGACTGAGGGCAATGCGACGTTCAAAACTCTCAGTCGTCGGCACAGACAGCTTTATGGCGTGTATTCCTTGTCACCATCACCACCATAAGATTAGCGCTCGTACTTCTTAAACTCACAGAAAGGCAAAAGAAAGTCAATTTGAATAAACTTAACTATTAATTTTGCCATCTTCCCCATACATTTAGAATGAATAGCCTAAGTCTTAACATGCCGAAATATGGGACATTTACCCCGTATCGAGTTTACATTAGCGAGGATAGTAAACTCTTGGATGGTGAGCACATTTACTATAGATTTTAGTTCTTCGCGTATCCGCTAGAGGCTCTGCTTCAATTTCCCATACAAATTGCTAACGCGGTCGATATCGAGAATGGTTTTTGTAAACTCATGGTAGTGCTACTGGCCCTGATTATGCGTCAAATTCATTTGCGAGATTTTTGCATGATTTGCTCTGCACTGATGTGAGCGCGACGCGACAGATATCGCGAAATAAATGTCGAAATAGTAGATTATACAACAAGTGAATAAAAAGGGAATTTAATTCAACAGTCGGTCGGTATCTTTCAAAATTCAAATTGTTGGGTGTGCAGATGGCAGTACTGTCATGGAGCGATGTTCAGTGTCAGCAGCCTGAGCCCAGCGGGTCTACCCTTTATGGCAGAACTTTTTATGTCATAATTTTATTATGCATATCAACTAATGGCATAAACTTCATGTCGCAGAAAATCTTTTGGCATATACTCATTTATCATACACTTGAAACGCATAATTTTGTATGCCAGAATCATCTTTTGGCATACATTTCATATCCATAATAATTAAATAGTAGAACCATCATATCGCAGAAAGTTCACAGTCAGAACCATCATATCGCAGACAGTTTATAGTCAGAATCATCTTTTGGCATACATTTCATAATCTATAGTCATTAAAAGGCAGAACTATCATATCGCAGACAGTTTATAGTATCTTTTGGCATACATTTAATAGAAAATTCATATCTAGAATTATTTTGTACTAGCGGCCGCCCGCGACTTCGTCTGCGTGGAAAGGTTTTTTACTATCCCTCGGGAGCAATACTTTTTTTCGGGATGAAAGGTACCCTATGTCCTTTTCTGTACCCCTGACAACGTGTATGCAAAATTTCATGATGATCGGTTCTTAGGTTAGGACGTGAAGGCGTAACAAACAAACAAACGGACTTTCGCATTTATAATATTATATAAGTAAGGATTTCTTACACGCATGTTTCATGCTGTATGCATCCTTACATGCAGGCAAATAAACATGCATGCAAGCAAGTAAACATGCAGCATGCAAGCAAGCACGCAGTATGCAATCAAGCATGCAGCATGCAAGCAAGCATGCAGCAAGCAAGCATGCAGCGTGCAGGCAAGTATGCAGCATGCAAGCAAGCATGCAGCATGCGGGCAAGCATGCAGCATGCATGCAGGCATTGTGGAGCTCCGCTCGCTTCGCTCGCTCCGCTGCGAGTGGTCAAAACACTAACCTAACCTAACCTACTGGTAGGTGCATTAAAATATTTTCTTTATAGCGGGGGGCCTCAGGCCCCCCGACCCCCCGAGCAGGGGGGCTAGCCCCCCTGCACCCCCGGCAAGCATGCAAGCAGCATGCATGCAAACAAGCATTCAAGCATGCAAGCAAGTAGCATGCATGTCGGTTTTGCAGCGATTCGTTCTGTTGTTGACTTTTGTAGCACAACATTTACAAAAATTCAACATATTGACTTTTTAAGACAAAAATTTAATTCAATTTTTTAGAAAATAACAATATGCCTAATGACATTATTCTTAATGAAATTCTGCCATATTCGTAGTATACCATGTGAAAATTATACCAAATAATTGTCGACTAAATAAACGTTATGCCAAACGAAATTCTGCGAATAAAAATTTTGCTAAAGGTATTTATGCCTAATGAAATTCTGCCATCTGAAAAGTATGCCATTGTAAATTCGGACATGCAAACATTCTGCCAAACAATAATTATATTAAACAATTTTTATGCCTTAAAAATATTCGTTTAAAGAAGATTCTGCCAAGTGTGTTCTGCCAAATAAATTTCGGAGCATCAAGTTTCTGCCAGATAGAGGTGACCCGAGCCCAGCTTCCCTGGGTAGACATTAATGCCAACCCAATCACCTACACTCTCGAGCTTTTTGTATAAAGCTCGAGCGTATAAAAATGACTTCTTTGTTGTTATTCACCCCATCGTAAAATGATTGAGTTTGTAACCTTTATTCCTTTTTCCGTATCGATATTGCTGCATCGACAGTTGAGCCCAGTCCTTTATGTCAAAAACGTGTCATATTTTGATGTGTGACTCATCCGTACACAAATTTTTGCTGTTTTGTTTTATTTTTTATGTGTGAGTGTCGTCATTACAGTGTTGTTTTTGTATGTGGGTATGCGGAACTGCACTTGTGTGCATTTCACCCCCCCGCAAAAAATGCCAGAATAATTTGAATAGAGTAATAATCGCTAAGGCTTCTCCCTTCGTGACGAAACGAAGCCTTTGTTGCTCGAAGCCATTCAAGGCACGGTACAGCACTTGTGGTCAAACTATAAAAACGAGTATAGTATTTGTTACAGATAATAATTATCCGATAGTAACACAGAGTGCCTTAAGGTCTATAGTCCTGCTGCTTCATGGTTATTTATTAGTTATGAAGCGCTCATGGCGGAACTTGACAGACTGATCGGACTCGATCACGTTTGTTAAGCAACGCTCGGTCTGGCCAGGTGTCGGTTGGGTGACCGTTAAAGTGGCATTATAACTGAGCGCTTCCATGCTTCGGAGGGCACGTTAAGCCGTTGGTCCCGGCAGTTTTCATCTGATAACAGTCGTTAAGCCAAGTTAGAGGCCTTACAGGCGGCTTGATAAACTCTAACACCAGAAGTGGCCACTAATCCTCATTCGATAAGAAGAAGAAGATGGTTATTTTTCATATGCATATAATTATGGTCAGTGCATAGAACTAATCTAAGCTTCTATTTTTCCAAAGGACTAGAATCCTCCTTACACCATATACCTTATCTTACCCAAAAAACCATTGGAACCCAAACGTTAGGTCCTATAGTATTTGTTTATTGCTATTTGTTTTGACGATATTTTTACACCTCACAAGTATTAGTTCTACAGACTTGTGTGAAACTTGAAGAGAATTATGCAGAATTAGAATAAGTGGATCTTTACCTATTTTTATACATATCGTAAATGGGCTTACTTTAGTTGCTAGAGTATTTTTACTCTAACATTATCCTAATCTTAGAGCAACGCCGGCTTCCTACGGAACGAAGCCGGCGATGCTCTAAGATCCTAATAGTTGAGAAGAGGCCGATGATGAAGCGAGCTTGCCCAGAAGAAACCTATTCACTCGGGCTTGATATACATATAACTGGATTATATGTACACTTGTGGGAATCTGACGCCGGCTGGAAATTCCACACCTTCTATTGAGTAGTAGTCTCCAGCGGTGTTCATCATGTGCACCCCGGTGAACACCGGCCCCGACTGCACCAGCATGAGGCTCCTCATCACCGAGTACAGTTTGTCGTTGTTGGGAGACGCCAAGTTGCCACCTCAACAAAAAATTATAATCATTCACAAGATGTTCATTACTTGCGCAAGCATAATCAAGGGATTGCTTACTTCAATTTACTGGATAATTTTGAGAATAAACTTTACTTAACTAAATAGTTGGCATTTCGAATGAATTTTTAAAATTTAAGGAAATCAAAACAATTATGTGTCTAGAAATGTACTGTTTTAACAGGAAATGTCCAAGAAAAGCGATTGTCAAGAACGTCGAAGTGAAGCAATGCATAGAAACATCAATCCTGTGAAACAAGGTAGGCATCATTCGAGATTTCTTTGACGATAACTACCTACTTCTAATCGAATTCAAAATTTTAATCACATTTGAGTTCTTCGGGGGAAATACAGACCGTATCAGCAGTTGGTGTCGTGCGGCTGATAAAGGTGAAATTTTCAAAAATACGAGTAAAAAAAAAATTACCTTCAAAGTAGCACTTGAGCCTGGCTTCATTCCAGTCTGTGGGCACCCTGTGGACCTTGAACCAGGCGCGCGCCTCGGGGTAGTACGTGTAGTCTGCCCGGAACTGGCTGTGGGCTGAGCCAGAGAACTAAGTGACTTCACAATTATGTTATATACAAATAAATAGTATCTCACATTGTGTAATCTTCTTCCACATAAAGTCATCACTACATAGTATAAAACAAAGTCGCTTTCTCTGTCCCTATATCCCCATGTATGCTTAAATTTTTAAAACTACGCAACGGATTTTGATGCGGTTTTTTAATAGATAGAGTGGTTCAAGAGGAAGGTTTATATGTATAATATACATGGCGTCAAATTCCACACTACACCGAAGCGAAGCGAGGGCGGGTCGCTAGTAACTAATAAGCTATAGATTTTTTAAGAAGTACACAGGTCATTGGTTGGCGTCTTGTGGAGGATAATAGCTTTATATTTTTATATTTCTATCTTGACTATTTAACTACTCTTTGGGTGGGTACTCACTTAGGTTCGCGAACCTCCGCGCTCCGCGAACATGCACCGAAAAAATCGTTTATCCTCTGCTGGAACAGGGCGCCCAGGTGTGTACGTGAGCGAACACGTATGCGAACTTGGTTCGCACAGGTACACACTGTAGCCAAAGTAAAAATATTTGTTTTTGCTATGGATCACTGTTCGAGGTTCGCGCAGCGCGGAGGTTCGCGAACCTAAGTGGGTACCCACCCTTACACTTTTGTTTCACTACTGTCAAGAGAAAATTATGTGTGGATCGATATTATATATTTACCAAACAGTCGCCTTGTTTCTTATTAGTTATTACAATCCCTATCCTTTATATAAGTCTCGTGTAAAATAACACTTATTGCCATTGCATTGCCAGGCTGTTTGCATGCGCATCAAGTCAATCATGTAAATTGCAGTATCTTCTTATCTTATCTTCATATATACAGCAGTTTTCAACTGCAAACTTACTTATAAGACAATGTTGAGCCCACCAGTAGAGGGCAATCAGAAAACTTGTTGTAGATAACTTTTCCATGCTGCTTCCTTTTGCAATGTTCAGGATACTCCGTTGACCTAAACATAGATAGAGAAGAAAAAAGAGAGTTTAAGAATCGCAGTTAAACAATATGTACTTATTGCGATGTCAGTGGTCAAATTCAAACAAATAAAACATAATTTACTGATAACTATCAACATCAATCACATCCTATCTATCAATGAGCGCAGTTTTGTATAAAAGATGAGCTGTACTCAATTGAAATTCGGTTGTAGTTACTTTATGTTTATTTTATGGAAATTTGGGCATACCTAATTTTAGTAGTTTATTTAATTTCTCGGTTTCCCTACATTATCCCTACGCAAAAAAATCTACGAATCGAAGTACATGATAGCCGTTTGGCACACGTACGAGATGTTTTGCTTTGCTTTTTGCAACTTAACTGATCCGAATGGAAATAGCGTTTAAATTCATGCCCGTGCACAAAAATGACACACGCGATTAAACGAGCATACGATTCGGCCAAGGAAATTGTAAGTATTTCGTACAAGTACTTGCAATTTCCTTGGATTCGGCATATGAACTCGCGGGGTGGGGTGAAGTAATTGATTCTAGAGCAGGGCGGGGAGTGTCCTTTCTGTACGTAGTACTTATCTATTCTGTGATGTTCGCCGTATGTATTATATTTGAGTCCGCAGTTTTTTTAAACTCCTTTAGGCGAAGAGTTACGACATCATCAATAAAAATATTCTAAACTATCCTTGGACGAAAAGAAACTATCGTATGTGGTAATGTGGTATTCAATTAAAGGGCTTTCTGAGCCAGTTTTTAAATAAATATCACATCATTAATTTCAGCCACAATTAAACCAAAAATAAGTTTCAAAACATACCAAGTTTGGACTCCTCCAGATACGATACGGTTGAATTATTTTTCGTAAAATACCTCAAATGATACAAATTTTCATAATCTAACTTCAAGAAAGCAATTTTGAAAAATATTTACATTTCATATTTTATTTTTATCTTTGCCCAAATTTAGTAATTTAGAAAATGCATATTTTAACATTTATGTAAATGTTTTCGTGATCGAGTACATAGATAATACACTATATAGATCGAGTATAGTACCCCGATTTATGAAATTGTGACATTTGCCTGTAGATGAACCATAATATGTCAAAATGTGGGTCTGTTCAAGGGCTTTTCAAAAGGATTAAAATTCCTAAAATCGATCGGTAACTTTAAGAGATTTTTCAAAAGACATCATCCATGTTTCATACATTTTTAGTCCAACTATGAAAGTGCCGGCCAAAGGACAAAAGTGCTTTAATGGAGATTGCACGCCTAGTATCATAGTGAAGATTGAAAAAAAAAAGACTCTTTAGTGACGTCACGGCTTATTGCTATCTCTTTCTTTTCGTTTTACAATACGTTTTCGTTTCTCACGAACGAACGAACGTCGAACAACGAACACGTATTGTAACACTAAAGAAAGAGGTTGCAATAAGCCGTCACGTCACTCAAGGACATTTTTAGGGTTCCGTAGCCTAAATGGCAAAAAACGGAACCCTTATAGTTTCGTCATGTCTGTCTGTCTGTCTGTCTGTCCGTATGTCACAGCCACTTTATTCCGAAAGTATTAAGACTACACAGTTGAAACTTGGTAGGTAGATGTATTCTGTTAACCGCTTAACGAATTTAATACAAAAATAAGAAAAATAAAAGATTAAGGGGGGGCTCCCCATACATGGAACTGAAACTGAAAAAATTTTTTTTCTTCAAACCAACACGTGTTGGGTGTTTATAGATAGGTCTTTAAAAATGACATTAAGATTTGTAAGACAACTTTTTCTCAAAGTCAACCGTTTGAAAGATATTCACCGCCAAAGTGGTAAAATGTGTGTCCCCCCCCCAACTAGCAAAAAGATCGTTTAAGCAATTACTCTCACGACTATGGATCGTAAAACACTCGTATGAAAGATCCTATCATTTTAAAAAGCAGTATAAAAGCAGCTTTCTAGATCTTTCAGCATTCAATGCTTTTTGGCTCTATAAATATGTCTAGTAAACGTGGACTCGACGAATTCATATCGCATTTACTCAACAATTGTAAGATATCTCTCAATCGCATTCAGACAACATTTAGTCTTATGACAGGTCTTTAAAAGCAACCAAATTGCTAATTTGTCGTAAAACTAGCTTTTATAGCACCGTCTTTCGTCACCTAATTTTTACAGCAATATTGTGGAGTAAAAGCTGTTCATTCAACAAAATAGCTTCTCAGTTACTATTACAGCATCTAATGTCATATCACAGCTTTTGGCAAGGCTTTAATTCGACTTTACTATTAAAGTTGAGAAAACGCTATCAAATGATCTACTACAGGTCCAAAGGTGCACAAAGATAATTTTGGAAGCCATCATGCAGCATAATAGTGGTATGAAAGTTAAATAAAATCTTTTACAGCAGTGTGGAAAATGGACAATAATCGGTGGAAAAAAACTTAAAAGAAGTGAGGGTTCCGACGGAAAGTTAATAAGATGTTGAAACAATTGAAACAATCAACATCAACCAACGGATGAAGAACAAATACTTAATATTAGTGCGGATTCAGTAGGAAATATTACGCTACTACAGATTGTTTGTAAACCGTATGATAGATTGACGATTTAACATTGCGCTTAGGAACCCTAAACTAACTGCAATGGCGCTCTTAGAAGTCGTAAAATGGAAACCTCATGTCTATTTTTCGGCTAAGAGCTGAGTGAATGCTTTGTGATGATAATTGAAATGCTATTAATGGCGAATTTATTTTATCTATTATATTAATATTATTTGCGATCCATTATTTACTAGAAATCTTGTGGCCCATGAAAATATTAAATACAAATGTAAGGATTATAGACGAAAAAATTAATTCCGCATATGAAAGTAAGACTTATGAGCTAACTTACGTGCTGCTGATTTTTTTACGACATATTTTGCTAGTTGGGCCCCCTTTAACTTTTGAAATAAAAGAGTGAAAAATCTAAAAAAAATATATGCTGTAGATCTTAATAAACACTTTCAACCAAAATTAATTTGAACGAGATATAGTAATTAGTTTTTGAGATATAGCACATTCTCCAAAACCGCAAATATAACTTTGTCATTCATACCAACACTGTGAAAAACAAAGTTATTTTTACAGACGAAAAATTATAGGTGGTACTAAATATGGTATGGTATAAGGTAACTACGGAACCCTATGGCGCGTGGCCCGACACGCACTTGGCCGGTTTTTCTATCTTTACTATGACACTGGCCGTGCAATCTCCATTGGAGGGAGGTATAGCTTCTTGATTCTGATAGATTTTGTCCAATTAACCATTTTTTTTAGGGTTCCGTAGCCTAAATGGCAAAAAAACGGAACCCTTATAGATTCGTCATGTCTGTCTGTCTGTCTGTCTGTCCGTATGTCACAGCCACTTTATTCCGAAAGTATTAAGACTACACCATTGAAACTTGGTGGGTAGATGTATTCTGTTAACCGCTTAACGAATTTAATACAAAAGTAAGAAAAATAAAAGATTAAGGGGGGGCTCCCCATACATGGAACCGCTTCACATTTGTGTCAAAATGTATGAAAAGTCAGACTTTTTGAACTTTTTAAAATCAAGTATGGCGGTGCCACAGCTTCGGTGCCATAATAAGAAATACTTAGGTGGACAAATTCTATCAGAATAAAGCACTTTTGCTTATTGGCCGGCTCTTTCACATTTGGACCAAAATGAATGATGTCCTTTGTCAATATTTCAAAAAATTTTCGCCAACTTGGATCGAGAATTTCCGAATAATTTTTTTTCGAGCTCTTTATTCAAGAAACGGAAAAAAAATGAATTAATTTGTTACTTGAGTCTCGCATTTATAATTAAGTTTTATATTTAAGATGTAACCAACACCGCTGAGTTTACAATAAGTACTGATTGTAAAATTATATATCACTATTAAATTGAGTGAATTGTAAACTTGTTTGTGGTTCGTAAATAAACTTAAAAAAAGCTACAGTTTGAGCCATCTTAGTAGGCGGAGCGGACAAAAAATAGTGAAGGCTTATGTGTAGGCTGTAGTTAGGGCTGCCAACCCTACGTCTCTACTATACCTATTGCGGGCTCGCCTACTACTACTACTATATTATTTGAAAAAATATATAGTAGGCAAAACTACTTTTCAAGTCAAAAAATTAAAACAAAAGCAGCAAAAAATAGCATACTTAAAAAATTTTGTGTTTAAATTCTTGTGGTTTATGGCTGTTTAATAAATTATGAAAATGTTCAGTAAGTATGAAAAATACAACTTCCTCAAAATCCTCCATACAAAACGGCAAACTACTATATTTTTTTTGGTCTTTTTCGTCATCTACTATATTTTTACACGTAATAATCTTGAAAATACTATATTTGATGCAAAAAAAGTTGGCAATAATAAAATTATATCCTACCATGTTATAATATTTATAACATATTTGCTCGTAAAGGGTCTCTTATTACACCAATTTCAATATCGTATTGTATCTCATTACGAACTTGTGCGGTAATGTAAAGTAAAACGCACGGTTTCCTTGATAAACCGTGCGTTTTACTTTACATTACCGCACGGTTTATCAAGATACTTCGTCTAAAACGAACGGTACTTTTTTAAATCTTAGCAAAGAGTTTTTATGTCAGAAAAGAGGTCAACATTTTATGGATAAAATTGACTTTGGGAGATAAAATGTAATAAATAAACATTTAATTATTCAATTTAATTAATGTTGACAATAAATTACAACCATTTATCTGTAACAAAAACACAAAAATATTAATTTACTTTATTAGTAATACTGGCTGTTTTTATGCCTTTGCCTTAAAAAAAACGCTGATGCGCGCGCATTGCTAATTTAATTTTTTTTTGCTGTATTGTTTTTATTTGAAAATGTCGTCAAGTACTGATGAATTTATTAATTCAACACCGCCAGAAGTCTCAGAGGCAGCGAAAAAGGCTACTCGAAGCCTCTTGCCCGAAAAATTGACCGATAAGATACTTACAAGCGTATCAAAATTTAATCATATGGAAAACAAGCAAAGGTGCAAAGTCCGAGTTTTATTTATTTCCTCGTAAATATGTTATAAAACGTCGTATGACATACGTGCGCTTTGATAATTACAGCCTCTGCTTTCTTGTAGCCCTCGCCTACGGCTCGGGCTAGCAATATCGCCTCGGCTGTAATTTTCAACGTACCACACTTATATCATAATGTACTATTACCTACTAGCACACCCCGGGCACTCCATACAAGCGTCGCGTTTCAACTACCTATTACACAGACGCTACACAGTGACGTTTTTGCACACGCGCAACTGTGTGCGAGCTATTGTATGAGCACACCGCCTCTGTGGTCTAGTGGTTCGCCCACCCGTGTAAGACGCAGAGGTCCCGGGTTCGATTCCCAGGGGGGTACAATTTGTACTCGGTTTGGTTGGTGGTAGGGCTTATTTCAAGTCCGTCTGGCTAGCTACCACCATCTTACCTAAGTCTGACGCCATAACAACAATTTAAAAATTGTTGTGTTCCGGCAGTTAGAGGTAAGATAGCCAGTATTCCGGGTGTAGTGCGCTTCCACCTTCGGCCTTATCGTCACTTAACATCAGGTGAGATGAAGGCCAAGCACTATCCCGTTGAATATAAAAAAAAAAACACGGATCGGCACACGGAACTCGCGCGTTGGGTGCCGGTGGGGTGAGGTAATTGATTGTGGGGCGGGGCGGAGAGTTTCCTTTCTGTACGGTAGTACTTATAGCTATTCTGTGCTTCTAGGTATAAAGTAAAATGAAATGTAGACCGGTTTTGATGTAACTGTGGTTTTAATTTTATTATTTATTCTCATATAAAATGTATAAGCCAATGATGCAGTGTTTAATTAAGTAGGTACCTAATTAATAAAATATTTAGATGATCAGAAATTGTCACCGTTTGAGGAAAACTATTTGTATTTTGTTAGTATAATTATGTATAACCGAACTTGAATGGCAATATGAACCCTATCTATGTATGTAATAAAGATTACTAGGTATAAAACCTGTCTTACCTATTTTGTCTAAGATCAACACTTTTTTAATAAAGTTTTTTTATTATTTTTCACTAAAACTTGTAAGCCACCTTCAGTTATTTATTCATGTTTATTGCATGAGCTGTTACTGCTACGAGTACAAGGAACTGACTAACATAATCTAAAAGATTTTTCCTCAATGGGTTTTATCATCGGTCCAAAAACCCGTCTGTATCAAAATCCATACAAATATTATAAATGCGAAAGCAACTCTTTCTGTCTGTTACGTTTAGGGTTGCCAACTTTTTTTGCATCAAATATAGTATTTTCAAGATTATTAGTGTAAAATATAGTAGATGGCGAAAAAGTTCAAAAAAATAAAGTAGGTTGCTGTTTTTTATGGAGGATTTTAAAGAAGTTGCATTTTTCATACTTAAGTACTAACATTTTCATAATTTATTCAACAACCATAAACACAAGTGTTTAATCAGAAGAAAATTTATGCAATTAGTGCATATAAATAGTATTTTTTTGTAGCATTGGTTTAATAATTTTCGTTTGAAAAAATATAGTAGTTTTGCCTACTATATATTTTTTCAATAAATATAGTAGGCGATCCTTCAATATAGTAGGATACTATATTATTAGTAGGGTTGGCAACCCTAGTTACGTTCCACGCCTAGACAGCTTGACCGGTTTTGACGAAATTTGGAACGGATATGGATAGGACCATGGGGAAGGACGTGGCTACTTTTTATCCCACTGCTGGGCACGGGTCTCCGTCGGCACGATATAACCTGTAGTCCACGCGGACGAAGATGCAGGCGGGGAGCGGAACGCTAGTTATAATTGAAATAAGTGGCCTTGATCAACAACATAACAACATTGCATTAGGTTACAAGTCCAAACACGTTTTAATTTTTGCAATAGACTTAAATTCTAGGGCATACAACTTCACATTCAGAAAAACCCGACTACGGAAAAATCGTGCTCTAAAAAATAAGAAACAAGAAAATATTCGAGTCCAAAATTAAATAAAAAGGATAACCGTAGTCGCATGCCACTTTGTCCTAGACACGCACGACACGAACAACAGGCTGGAGGTGGCATGCGACTACGGTTATCCTTTTTATTGAATTTTGTACCTACTCGGATATGTTCTTGTTTCTTACTTTTTAGAGCACGATTTTTCCGTAGTCGGGTTTTAAGGCCAAGCTACACAAACACAGCGGGCGTGGCGTGACGGGACGGGACGGCGACGCGACGCTGAGCAGTTGTAATGTACTAGATGCTATGGACGACGTCACACAGGCCGGCGTGCGCCGCGTCGCTTCTGTGTATTTCACGCCTAAGGTGGTACCAAATGATCTGATGATACTTAAACAGGTGATAGTGTTGCTTAGACTGAATAACTTTCTCCAAGGCACATAGGTCGAAAAACGAAAAAAAAAATTTATACTCCCATACAAAATGTACTGGTCAGCTGACTGACTTACTATGGAAAAGCGAAAAAAAAATTCGTTTTTTGACCTATGTTCTATGGAGAAAGTTGTTCAGTTTAAGCAACACTATCTCCCGTTTAAGTATCTTTAGATAATTTGGTACCGGTACCATAAGAATAAATAAAAATTAGATGTTCAGTCTTGCATCAGTCCATTCCATCAGTCTGGTACGATCTCCAGTCTCGAAAATTTTAAAGTCTATACAAAGTGATGAAATGAACTGATGCCAGACTGATAATGTAATTTCCCTCTTAGCGTGTCATTGGAAACTTCTTCTAGTTTCACTATTTTATAATGCTTAATATTACCGACTACCAACCTAAATGATTAAATGTGATAACTATAAATACTATAGGTATACATATGACTTTAGTACATCCCTTCGTATACAGGCTCCGGCTTAGTTTAGGCGCCAGCGCCAGTCTCTCTCAATCTTCATAATAAGTTAATAATATTGTTTCTTAGTCTTAAGTTGTAAATGTAATATTGTTATGAGAGAGAAATAAACATTTTTGAAGTGAATTTTTTTGTATGGGGAAAAAATGCTAAACTCTCGTCAGGAATCACGTGGCTGATCGAAAATGCGTAAGACGGATGTGACGGATGGAGAGACGAGAGAAGACAGCTGACGGCGGACGTATCCCTCTCTCTTTCTACGGGACGCGTTGAAAATGGCGGCGCGTCATTTTAAACTGACGAAAATGGAACTAATAGCAGCGATCTCTTCGGTGAAATCATAGACTTATTTAAACTCTGCGACTATTCTATAAGATGCGTGCATGTAGAAATTAAAAAGGCCACTGGCGCAAAATCTTTAGAACTTTTCTTAATGGGGAATGTCCGAAAAAAATAAAATTGGCTGAATATTTTTTATAGGTAGGAATAAGCTCCCTTAGTAATAGAAAAAAATATCAGAATTTTGTGAAAAAATTAAAAAAAAATTAAAGTCTCTTCGACTTCACAAATATATGAAAGTAACAGCAGAATGGAGATTATACCTTTGCCATCACCTGCCACAACCACAAGATGGTATTAAAAAAACATTTCAATCAAATCAATCTAAACTTTTTTTTTTATTCTTTTTGTCATAGTGGTAAGTGTTGGCAAAGGTATAATCTCAATTCTGCTGTTACTTTCCTATATTTGTGAAGTCGAAGAGACTTTGATTTTTTTTAATTTTTTCACGCAACCGAAAATTCTGAATTATTTTTCTGTTAATAAGGGAGCTTATTCCTACCTATGAAAAAATACTCAGCCAATTTGATTTTTTTCGGATATTCCCCATTACAAACTGATTGAATTGTGTGACTGTAAAGTAATAGGAAAGAAATAATTTTAATCCTTTGCCGCTAATTTCAAAATATCAAAAATGCACAAAGTTAATATTCAAGTTTTCACTTGTGCCGGCACTCCCCGAGTGCCAACCGATTTTTATATAGGTATAAGTACTGCTATTTGTTTTCTCGCAATCAATGGTAAAAACAAGTAAAAAGTAGAGTACACAACTCGGGATCCAACCATAAAGTTAATATACCTGGATCCAACTTAACCCTCGAACTAAAATACAGTATTTTTTCACTTGCCTGAAACACAGGTTTTTCCTAGTTTAGGCAAATGATATTATTATTTTACTTAAGTAAACTATGTAAATGATTGTATAAAACTGTATTTTTGAAAATAAATAATTATTCTATTCTATTCTCTATTCTACTTGTTGTATAATCTACTATTTATATACTTATTTGTATCTGTGGTAATTTCCGTAGACAAAGAAATATAAAAATCAAGAATATGAATATAAGGTTCTTGATAAAAATCATTGCTGACTAGTACAAGACTGGCACAAAATAAATTAAAAAGAAAAATGTACAGAAAAACCATGGTAACCGCTTCCCGTTGTCATGACAACGCGTCGTTTCAGTTGTGAATAGCAATCCAACAAGTGCGTTTAACTTATCTATATTTTAGTTTTAATTTGACACAATGAATAATCATTATTAATATTACGTATAAAGTTAATAATTATAAGAAACTTGGAAGCAAATAGTGGACGAAGAAATTAAGTACGTATTTCTTCATTTCCTACTTATTATTTTTTGTGAAAACCTATTTCTTAATCTTATCTTAAACATAAGTACACAGTTATCTCGACAATACGTTGCCATTTGTAATATAATAAGTTATTTTAACAATGATAAAGTAAATACCATATTTATTTATCTAAATACTGTAATGTAACGTACTGCAAAGTTACAGTTCTATTTATTTTTACCTTGTTAAGTTTCTTTCCTCGTAGCCCCGTAGCTCCGTAGCTCGTAGTAATACGACTCGTAGTTCGACTATTGTAATATATAATAATTATTAATATATTATATAATATACTTACATTATAAATATAATAAATAACAATACTACAATTGCAATAATATCGGAAATGTAATTTTGAACCCTTAGGGACTTTGCCGATATTTTATTAAATACAAAGAGAAACTCAGAACTTCTATGATATAAAAGATGTTTCAGTTTGCTTTTTATTATTTCGGTCAACAATCAGATCAGTAACTATCAGATCAGCAGATCAGTTCCTGTTTTTCTTCCTTGACGTTAAAAAATGTAGCTAGTTCATACTTAGTGACTCCTTTTTAGGGTTCCGTACCCAAAGGGTAATAAAAAAACAAAAAACCGACTTCAAAAAACCTACCTCTAAAAAGCAAGAAATAATATTCGTAATAATAAAACACGTCTATTGAAGTCGGGTGGGGCTGGAGTACAAATCCTTTTTTTTTATTCTAAAAGCCCCACCCGACTTCAATAGACGTGTTTTATTATTACGAATATTATTTCTTGCTTTTTAGAGGTAGGTTTTTTGAAGTCGGTTTTTTGTTTTTTTAAACAATTTTTTTATTTTTTTATTTTTAGTAGTGTAGGTACTTTTTGTATTAGATAGTGTAGGTATATTATTAGGTAGAAATTAAAATCGGCTCAGCCAAACGTGAGTTAATCGCGGAGAAATATAGATACCATGCGGGTCAAACTGAAAACCTCCTTTTTTAAGTCGGTTAAAGAACTACACTTAAGATATCCCTTTTCCAACAAAAAAATAATTATCTTATTCAGTTCATAAACAAAGAAGTTATACGACTGATCATCGAGGTAGTTCACACAAAATCATACTATTTTCGTGCTTTTTTCAAGATTACTTGAAAAGTACTGAACCGATTTCAAAATTTTAAAAAATGGGACTAACTTGGGAGTTTACCTAATGTAATAACGTTTGAAACATTTCAATCGGTCCAGCCGTCTTCGAATAATCGGTGTACATACAAAAAACAAAAAAAAAAAAAAAAAAACTGGTCGAATTGAGTACCTCCCTCCTTTTGAAGTCGGTAAAAACGGGACCCTATTACACTTGTACTATTATGTATTCTGTGCTATTACTAAGACTCTGCTGTCCGTCTGTCTGTCTGTCTGTCACCAGGCTGTATCTCATGAACCGTGATAGCTAGAAAGTTGAAATTTTCACAGATGATGTATTTCTGTTGCCGCTATAACAACAAATACTAAAAACAGAATAAACATAATATTTAAGGAGAGCATACAACAAATGTACGGAACCCTTCGTGCGCGAGTCCGACTCGCACTTGGCCTGTTCTTATTATTTGTTTTTTATTATTTGCATGCTTACTTTTACATATGGCCGGCCGTGCTGAAGTATTAAGCCAGATGTAGTTTTATTGAACGTACATGGCCATATGGCCAATGTATTTTGGTAGAAGGGGTCACCCGCCTTTGGAAATATTCCACTTTGCCCCACTAGTGGGAGAAAGTGTAATAGTGGGGAAAAGTGGAACAGTGGGGCAGATTCAACAGCTAAAAATGTAGTGGATTCTGCCCCACTACGGTTGTTACATCCATTGTTTGTTTTCGACACACATTTTTCCATCAGTCTTTTGTTTTTAGGTGAACCGTTATGGCGAGCCGTGGTGGCGCACGGAAGCGTCCGCGCGGTGGGTCGAGCGCCGCGAACGATGCCCTAGCCAGCGGTGCCAAGAGGTGCCCGCCGCGGTTCACGGGGGGCGCCCGCTCCCAACCTACGCTGGCCAGCGTCACTCGTGCGGGCTACGACAGCGAGCTGGAGCGGGACAGCGTGTTGCTGCGGGCTGCGAGGAACTACTACCCTGAAGGTACTAATGTGGAACGTACTCAGCACGACAATTAGTCAACACTCGTCTCGTAATATCTGTCCCGCTCACGTCATTACGATGTGCCAAGAGGTGCCCGCCGCGGTTCACGGGGGGCGCTCGCTCCCAGCCTATGCTGGCCAGCGTCACTCGCGCGGGATACGACAGTGAGCTGGAGCGGGACAGCGTGCTGCTGCGGGCTGCGAGGAACACTGCCCTGAAGGTACTGAGGTCATTTTGCGTGGAACGTACACACACCACGACAATTAGTCAACACTCGTCTCGAAATATCTGTCCCGCTCACGAACGGTGTGAGCGGAACAAACGTCGGGTTCCGCTACTTTTCTGAAGGTAAAACGCGATACTGTATCAGAAGGATCTGAACACGCCAATGATACGGGCTTGTTCATGGTGGGACAAAGACCAATAGCGACCGATATCACTTTTTGCTTCTTAAATGAGCTTTAGGGTACCTTGTCCATTGACGCAGAGCGAGACGGCGGAGCCGAGAAGCGGAGATTTTATGCAATCCTATTGATTAATATTAATTAATCAATAGGATTGCATAAAATCTCCGCTCCGCAATCCTATTGGTTAATATTTCCCTGTTTCTTCGCTCCGCCACCTCGATCCACGTCAATGGACAGGCATGCAGTGGTGATTTTAGTCACCAAAAATTACATCGTATGCACAATGCCATACACAATACAAATGGCAAATAATCGAGCTTTGCAGGACTGGCTTTTATACAACGTGTTACAAAATAACCCCTAATGCCGAATATGGTAGATAGGGACCATCAAACTAAACAACTTTTACTATGGGACCTACTCTGAAATCGCGAAAAAATATCACCTATTTCATGCATTTTGATATTTTCGTTATTATTTTTTGAATGAAACAGTTTTTTATCCGCAATTTCAGAGTTGGTCCCATAGTTAAAGTATTTTGTAACATGTTGTATATCTAGCTCACCGACAAAAACTCTACTAGAGTTTTTTGAGTACATCTTCTGTTTTGTAGTGGCTGATGTAACTACAAAGTGGAATGATACATATTAATGTTCTGTCATTGCAGGCGAAGGTGACGGCGGGTGCAGCGAGTTCCCGCCCCTGATGCAGGGCAAATCCTGGACCCGTGGGGTTCCTTACCGAGACAGCTACGACCACACTAGACCAGTTGACAGCATAGGTTAGTAAATAAATATTGCGCAATATTACCTCAAAATCATTACAGGACATTGCTCCTATTCCAAAGTTTGAACCAAATCGCTGTTATGTCATTGAAATCAGAAACAAAGACCACAAACACATAGCCGGGGATTGAACCCAAATCCTAAAGGTGGCTACACCATCAAAACCTGGTGCACAAACCACTCGACCACGGACGTCTCGTCAAAAGAAGTTGTTAATTATTTGCATTAAAAAATGATGCCCTTTAAAATAATCTAAAAAGTTTTTTTTAACCGACTTCAATAAAAAGGAGGAGGTTATAAATTCGACGGTATTTTTTATGTGACTTAGGCAGTTGTTAGAAGGTTTGAATAATTCTTTTTTCTAATCAGAAAGAGCATAGTTCAGGTGTGGTCCCATGAAAATTAAACAGAGATCTGGCTAGTAGTTTTTCATAATCCTGAAAAATATCAATTATTTACCTTACCATCGCACGAGTTTTTACGGTTAACTTCTTTGTTTATGAACAGATTTCTTACACTATAGCTAAATAGCACTGAAGCGGAAATAAAAAAAAAACTAGAGCGCTTTAGTATTGCTGACCAAACTCTTCCATGACTCCTACCATTGACTCTTGATTTCGTATTTGTCAAATATTTTTAGGTAATTGTTACACATCTGAAACGAAGCCGATGCGCGTGATCAACATGCCTCCAAAAAGACGGCCTCCACCCAAGTTGTATGGCCCTTTGGGACCGAACGGCGAGCTGCAGTTCCCTCCCCCCAAGACCTGGCAAGAGAGGGAAAGGGAGAAGCTGGAAGCTGAAAGGCTGGAGAAGGAGAAGCATAAACTTCAAAAAGGTAAGTTATAAAGTTTATAAATAATTTGTTATTCGAACGTTGATTTAATTTAATTTATTTGTTCCACCAGTAATTGTTACAGAGTAGTATACAACATTGTTCTTAACTAAATGCACAAATAATTTCTTATTCTCTAATTTAAAGGAAGACTTAATTCCTTAAGCAGTAAATATTTGTGGATTAATTAAGTATATCCAATTTTAACCGCCTCTATGGTCTAGTAGTTCGCCCACCCGTGTAAGACGCAGGGGTCCCGGATTCGATTCCCAGGGGGGTACAATTTGTACTCGGTTTAGTTGGTGGTAAGGCTTATTTAAAGTCCGCCTGGCTAGCTACCACCATCTTGCCTAAGTCTGACGCCATAACAACAATTTAAAAATTGTTGTTTTCCGGCAGTTAGAGGTAAGATAGCCAGTTCCTCAGCGATGAGGATTCCGGGTGTAGTGAGCCTTCACCTTCAGTCTTATCGTCACTTAACATCAGGTGAGGTGAAGGCCAAACACTCCCGTTGTGCATAGAAAAAAATACTATGTTTACAAGACATTACCAGCGATATTATCGTTGTACATACGACATACACATTCATTATTTCCTGTAGTATCAGATGAGATTATTCATATAGATTTTCCAAAACAACGGAAACAGTATTGAATAAAATAGAAAATCTATTTTAGGTTTGGTCCGACTAGAAGATTTAGTTTCCGGAGCATACGATAGAAAGAAGAAAGCTGAAGCGGAAGCAAAGCGGAAGAGAATAGAGAAGAGAAGACAAGAGAAAGCGGCCGCTGAAATAGCCGCGAAGGAAGCCCTAAAAAAGTAACAATTTACTACTTTTTCAGTTTATACCGTCTCTAAATAAATCTTATGCATTTATTTATTTTCATTCCTAACATTAATACAGGGAGGCCATTTTTTTCGAGATAAAACAGTTACTGTGTTACTATACAGAATTATTTGTAACACCAACATCATTATGTTCTACACAACATTTGTTCTACTAATTTTCCAAAAACAGACAAAAAATCCGACTTTTCATAGAAAATTCGATCAGCTGTTCGGCCTTTTGTATGGAAAGTCGATTTTTTTTGTTTGTTTTCGTAAAAGTCGTTGAACAAATATTGTTGTTTATGATGTTGGTGTTACAAATAATTCTGTATAGTAACACAGTAACTATTTTATCTCGAAAAAAATGGCAACCCTGTATTAATGTTAGGAATGAAAATAAAAAAAATGCATAAGAAGATTTATTTAGAGATCTACTCCTGCGAGGTTGTTGGTGTTTTACAAATAACCCTGTACAATAAACTATTATATAAACGGGTGACAAGGGTAGTTCTGACAAATAAACAATCATCAACATTTCTGATGTTTCGATTAATATATATGAAATTGAATTAGTTGAGTATTTCAATTCAAGGTACTTGGAAAAGCTTCAGTTTGAGGAGCCGCGCGATCCGGACGACCAGAAGTTGGAGATGATTAAAACTACGGAAGAAGAGCACTACAGATATATACACCCCAAGGATTTAGAGAGGATACAATATTACTTGACCACGGTCAGTAATTTCCTGTACAATATAGAAAAACGAATACCTATACAATATAACTATTCGACAACATTATTATCAACATTATTATTATATATCATTAATTTGCCCTACTCCAAAGTAAAGACAATAACGGTTTGTAAAACTGACGGTGGTAGAGTTTGAACGGCGAGTTATGTCGCGTGGTTGGAAAAGGAACAAATGCGTCTTATTGACCGAGCGACCGCGAAGCGTCTCCGTTTCAGCTTAGGCAAAAATGCTTTTGTATGTCCAGCTGTTCTCTACAGGTCGCATTTCTCAACCGATTCTCGTGAAATTTTGTGAGCAGGTTCAATAATTCAGTTTTTTTGTCGATTCAGTTTTTTTTTATTTTTTGTTTACTCTATGATTTTTCATTAGTCTTTAGTGAACAAGCACTTGCCAGACTTCCCGGAGTATCTGTACAAGCGGGCGAAGGCGGTGGTGGACAAGCAGACGGCTTCCATCAAGCGGAGGCTACTCATCCTCACGTACCAGGCCTGTGTGCGACAAAGCGAGGCTGACATCAAGGAGTTCTTCGTCATGGCTATGAAAAGGTGCTAAAAAAATATTTTGATCATATCATTAGTAACATGATGGGAGGCAACAACCTTGATTAGCATCTAACGATGGTTTATGTAATAAAAAGAAATGCTATCTCATCGCACAGATATATCGGATAACTCATGGATCTGTCCAACTGGCCCTTACCCAGGTGTATCCTATCGTACGTTCTGGAGGACCCAGCGGAGCGGGTGCGGTTGCGCATCGCGTTTCTGCCGACTCTATGGCCGGCGCACGTGGTGCGCGCGCCGGTGCCGTGGCACACCACTGCAGTGCGCTGCCGGCAGGCCATGGCCTACCGCTACTACCACGGGAACCCGCTGCTGCGAGAGCTCAATAGGATCTGGCATGAAAGGTTAGTTACGAATCACGTTCCTGCCAGCACACGTGTTGCACACACTGTCGCCATGGCACACCGCCGTAGTCCGCTGCCGACAGGCCATGGCCTACCGCTACTACCACGGGAACCCGCTGCTGCGAGAGCTCAATAGGATCTGGCATGAAAGGTTAGTTACCAATCACGTTCCTGCCAGCACAAGTGTTGCGCACACTGTCGCCATGGCACACCGCCGTAGTGCGCTGCCGACAGGCCATGGCCTACCGCTACTACCACGGGAACCCGCTGCTGCGAGAGCTCAATAGGATCTGGCATGAAATGTTAGTTACGAATCACGATCTTGCCAGCACACGTGTTGCGCACACTGTCGCCATGGCACACCGCCGTAGTGCGCTGCCGACAGGCCATGGCCTACCGCTACTACCACGGGAACCCACTGCTGTGAGAGCTCAATAGGGTCTGGCATGAAAGGTTAGTTACGAATCACGTTCCTGCCAGCACACGTGGTGCGCCCACCGCGGCACACGGCCACACCGTGGTGTGCTTCCGACATGCAATGGCCTGCCGTTACTACCACGGGAACCCGCTGCTGCGAGAGCTCAATAGTATCTGGCACGAAAGGTTAGTTACAAATCACGTTTCTGCCGGCACACGTGGTGCGCACACTGTCGCCGTGGCACACCGCCGCGCCCTGGTGTGATTCCGACAGACCATGGCCTGCCGCTACTACCACGGGAACTGCCTCTTGCGAGAGCTCATAAAGGTCTGACTGCTGGCATGACAGGTAAGGATTTGTCATCTTCACGCAAACAATTATTATGATTTGTATTTTTTAAATTAGAGTTGATTTGTTAAATTTATTAATAATTTTTTTTATATGACCAAAAACAAAAAGTCTGTAATTTACTACCGAATTTTATTTAAAATTGGTATTTTTCTGTGCCATGTATTCCGATATCGATTTATTATTTTATTTGCAATATCATAGGGCCGACCTAAATGCACAATACAACCAAAGATTTTAAAAAACATTTTAAAAAATAGGACTAATACACTGATAAAAAAATGCTATGACAGATATATTGAAAATGTTGTTAGCAGTGTAATTAAAAATCCGAAGTTCTTTTGGACATATATTAACAATAAACGTAGCAATAAAGGATGTATACCATGTAATATGAAATTGGGTGATAAAGAAGCTAATAACGGTAATGGTATCTCAGATCTGTTTGCTGAAAACTTTGAATCAGTCTACAACCCCATTAACAGTTTGCCTCTCGGAGATGAAAATTTGTCTATTCCTGCAATTACTATGGGAAATATTTATATAACTAGTGACAGTATTGAAAAGTCATTAAAAGCTTTGGACATTAATAAGGGTGCAGGGAGTGATAGTATTCATCCTGTATTTTTGAAGGAATGTGCGTCAGTACTCACGGAACCGTTACATATTCTTTTTAATAGATCTTTAGCAGAAGGCGTGTTTCCTAAACTTTGGAAAGATGCTATAATTATTCCGTTACATAAATCAGGCGACAAAAGTAATATTTGTAATTACAGACCGATCAGTATTCTACCAGTTTTAGGTAAAGTGTTTGAGTCACTTATTTATCCTCATTTAACCTGGCATATAAAACAGACCATAGCAGATCAACAGCACGGATTTTTTAAGAGACGCTCTACTTCATCCAATCTTATTACATTTGTTGATAGAACATTAACAAGAATGAGCGCAGGAAATGAGGTGGATACCATTTATAATGATTTTAGTAAAGCGTTCGATACAGTAAACCACTCAATTTTATTAAAAAAACTAAACACGATATTTGGCATACATGGAAGTTTGTTGGGTTGGTTTGCCTCGTACCTTGTTGATCGCACACAAAAGGTAGCAGTTAACGGTTTTGTGTCTAGGGAAATCATTCCAACTTCTGGAGTTCCACAGGGCTCGCACCTTGGTCCATTGCTTTTTATCATGTTTATTGATGATATCAAGCACTGTATTCGTAATTCAGAATTTGAAATATATGCAGATGACCTAAAAGTATCAAAAATTGTAAACAATAACCATGATCAAATTCAACTTCAGGAAGACATCGACAGAGTTGCGGAATGGTGCCGACGCAATGCAATGTCCCTTAATACAAATAAATGCTATCATATTAAATTCTCCCGCAAGCATAATAAGTTTCATAGCAGCTACAAAATTGAAGGAGTTATTTTAAAAAAAGTTGAAGAAGTAAAAGATTTGGGAATTACTATAGACACCGAAATGCGTTTTGTTAAACATATGAATAATACCTTGAATAAATCGTTAAGAATGTTAGCTTTTATTATAAGAAACACCAAAGAGTTTAATTCAATTCTAGCATCGAAAATTCTGTATTTTGCCTTGGTGCGTAGTCATGTGGACTATTGTAGCATTGTGTGGTATCCGTCCTACCAAAACAATATTCAGCGTATGGAAAAAATCCAGAAAAAGTTTTTAAATAACATCTCATACGTTAGTAGGGTTCATCGTAGAATTCGAAGCTACGCTGATAGGCTGACACATTTCAGACTTTTGTCACTGGAGCAGCGAAGGAATCAACTGGCAATATGCTTCTTACATAAGTTACTGAATGGTAAAGTGGATTGTCCTTCCCTCCTATCACAAATCAATATTAAAGTGCCTAGAGTCTCAGCCAGATTGTGTAATTTCAGACCATTCAACACTATTTTTAATAAAAGGAAATATGGCAGCCATTCTCCTCTTTGTACAATGATGAGGTGTTACAATGATTTGTGGGTAAACTGTGACATTGATATTTTTTGTGACAGTCTAGGTGCATTAAAAAGAAACATATTTTCTTTTTACACAAATAATTTATAATTTGCAAAAATTTTCGAATTAACGATTTTTTTTCTTTTCTTTAATTATTGATTCCATTTATTTTAAATTTAATTGTTCTGATTTAATTTTTGATTAAGTATTAAGTATTTTATAAAATATTGATGTTGTGTTGCATTTCTTATATTTAAATTATGTTATTTGTTTTAATAGGTCTATATAGTTTTGAATGTTGTGCATACCTTTAATTTAGACGCATATCTACACTATTGTTATTTGTTCCTATAAATTATGAATGTCATGTATGTGTTTAGTTGGTAAGCCTTACTTAAATAAATAAATAAATAAAGATGAGAAAAAATGTGAAGTAAGCTACATCCTCAAAGTTTGATGATTTTGTGGCTCATTACCAATAACTTCGTACTTCATCAAGTATCATGGGTGTGAATAATGGACATTATTACTTGTTTGCATCTTCATTCTTATAAGCTTTAAGTGGTCACATCAGGCGGTGACATTGATTTTATTTCTAATTTTACAGATACCAAAACATGCTAATCTGCGACATGAATAAGATGCAGGAAGAGACGCAGTTCCCCCAGTACATTCCGGAGTTCACCGAGAACTTAAACAAGCAGTGCGAGGCGATGCGTGCCGAGTTAATGGACAACTGGCTTATAGACGTGGCAGATACCATGATCAAGATGCGCCGTCACTGGGCCGTGTACGTCGCCAAGAAGAAGAGTGAATCCACATTTCAGGTGGAGCAGTTCTTCAGGTGAATCGATTGTGGTTGAGACAAAATAAAGATTTTTCTCCTTATAAATTATACCTCATTATTATTTCTCCTACTGGCCTAGCATAAACACTACGACAAAGATATGTCTACACTCGTCTTGAGATAGCGCGCATTCCGCTCGGTCAAGTGTAGAGAACATTTTGTCGTGGTGCCCTAGGTCGACTGCTTGTATGGCATTAATAAAACAATGGCTGTTTCATCATCTTAGTCATCATAGGTATGATTATTCCTCTCTGGGTAAAGATTTGCTCGAATTACACAATCATGACGTCATAATTTATCTGTATCACAGGAGTATACATTCGCTGATGTCAAGACAAGTTCGTGACTTGGTTGAGAGAAGCGTGTACCATTTCGCCGAATATTTCAAATATTATTGGGTTAGTAGCCTTATATTTTATATCAGTTCTTGTTTTCATTATTTTTCAATTTAGTGTTTCGTTATTTTTAACCTTTAATCTGCACAATTTGCTTTACAATAACGGTTGCTTTTATTTAGATTCATAAGGTACACAATACAGCGTCTTATCAGGAACCCCATTTTCGAAATCCTTTGGCTGGCGTTAGCCGCTTTTTACTACTACTTTTCATACTTACGAAATAACCAGATTCCGTACTTTTTAATCACTCGTTGGCCAGTAGTTGTCAGTGTAGTATACAATTCGAGTGTCATTTGTGATATTGCGTCGCATGTAAATTAAGTCACACGAACGGTTTCAAACGAATGATGAATGATTTCAAAGATAGGTATTTGATCAACATAAAATTATATAAAACGTTAAGAATAATCATCGACAATATATGGTCTATATCCAGGAGGGTAACAGCTACAGCGGGCCATACCACGACTACATGTTCATCAAGCGACCGCTGATCCGCATCAAGGCGGAGGCGCACCCTGACACCACCAAGATCACGTTTGAGCCCACACTCGAGCAGATGCGCGTGCAGATCGTCAAGTGGATCCACGCCATCATCAACGTCAACCACAACCTGCCCAGCCTCGATGCCATCATGTACCCTGGTATTGCCATCCATTGCATCACAATAACACTAAGCATTGAATGGTATTCTGCTTCTAGACTTCTTCACACCCAGCCAACTTAATAGAGCGTGAAATTTTAATCATTTGGTTCCCGCAGAGGGGTGGTTCCACTTATGATTACGAGCAACTTTTACTATGGGGCCAACTCTGATATCGCCAAAAAAAGGTATTGTGCTTTTGTATAGAACAGCAGATATTTTTTTTGCGATTTCGGAGTTTGTCCTATACCTATAGTAAAAGTTGTACAAGCAACTTTACATCATGAGTGGTACTATAATACTCGAATGCGACTTTAGTTAACATTAGTATCAAATCCTTTTGTGTAGTAACTGCCAGAGGCGTTGTGCCAAACTGCACGCTATATTGTTTACTTACTTACACTACACAGTCGCTACCGAGTATAGTAAAAAAATAAAACTCATAAAATACTGGAATTATTAACCACTTTCATATTATAGGCGGTCATCATATCATAGAATTATACTTAACAAAAGTGTGAATTGCTACAGTTTGTGTTAAATTGCAGTTTTAATCTGCAACACTTCAAAGCCGTCAGTTCAAAGCAATAGAATACCTTATTCTCGTGACAGATGCTCGTCGTCCAAGACCCTATCTATCGATGGTTTATCCGGACGAGACTTACATGGTTGATCTGATCAACGACTGCATCAAGCACTTCAGCGTTAACCGACCGGGACCAATAAAGTTCCTGAAAAACTATCACGAGTATTTCTACATTTTGGATGGCACGGCCAAACAAGACTTACTTTTTTTCTTCGGACAAGAACCACCACCATACCTCAAGGTGAGATTTATTCTTCTTTGATCAAAAAGGATTCCCTCATTAAGTTGTTAAGATCAAAATGTACCGTTGGAAAATTTGGACCTTAACCATTAAAACAACTTTTCTTTTTTAATTTAATGCTTTTTTATTTTTGGTGTGCACAGGATTTCTCAGCCCGTATCTACATGTACGAGAAACTGCGCGACGAAATCCTATTCCTTCGTCGCGACATCCCCCTGAACATGGTGATGCTTGACTGCGGTCCCGTCAACGATTTCATGTGGGACATCATTGACGGCCTGCGCACGCACATTGTCGACCATTTCATCAATGTCAACCGGAAGTGGAACAGATCGTTAGTAAACCTAATTTCTTTTCTGTCTTTACTTTATTTCCATAAACGGCCTTATTAATAAACAAAGAGTAGGTAAATTTACTCCTGGTTTAATAGCAATTTTACTCCTAGCCTTATATTCCTAAGCAAACTTTTTGGTTAAACTAGGTGTAAAGTTACCCTTTGTTTATTAATAAGGGGTTAAAAAAGTATGAGATGAGATCTGTTTAATGCTTTTTCCGGAACTCGGCGATTTAATTCTGCTATTGCCAAAAAAAATAAGAAAAAATCATAATTCGGCAGCATTTGCAACGTTTATGAGGAGATGGCGGCACGCGCGTCTGAGAGCCCGGAGACTACGGCGCAGCTAGTGGAGCTGATCAACTACATCCAGGAGTGCCGCGATTGCGCCATGTTCGACCTAAAAGAGAAGTCGCGCACTACCGCGGAATATGTTCTCTTCCTTATGCAGCACGCACACTTAAACTGTGAGTCAGTAAATTGATAGAAGTACAGATACTGGCACATAACTTAGCAAGACAAGGATGCGACAAAAGATACGCAGCAGCTACAAACACTAATATCGGCGCATCTTTTGTCTCATCTTTGTCTTGCCAAGTTAAATGCCAGTATCTGTAACGAGGACAAATAATTTCTCTTTTTTTATTGCTATAAATATGGAAAAAAAACATATTCAGTAAATCTTTAAAGATTGAACTTTAAAATTCAAATAAACTCAAAGTTAAGAAGATTTAAGATAAGTGAGATAATGTAGAACTCATCTTGACTGTGATCATAATTATCATCAATAATTCTTAAGTAAGTATAATCTATTTCCCTAACCACTAATACCTACTCAAATAAACTTACAAAAAGCTTAGTGTTTTGTAAGTTTGGAGTTTGTAATAATTTTGTCATAAAAACTAATATTGTTTTAGTTGAAGATATCAATCTAAACACTCGTGTGTTCCAATGGCCATTGGACATGGAGGATACTATCGACCTCACTTTGAAGACGCTAAACACGAAGAAGACGATGGCCGAAGACAAGCTGCGCACTCGCAAGACCATCTTCGAGGAGAAACTGAAGCGGCATGAGAAAGACCTCGATGTGTTCCGTAGGTTCGACCCGCCGCTACTGAACCTTGATTTACTCAAGGAAGTTGTTGGAAAGGTGGACGAGATATTTAAAAACTTAACCGTAAGTTTTCCTCTGCTTTTTTCTGATGGCAGAAATACAAGTCACTGTGGTTCATAAGTCCATATTGTATTAACGAAGTCGGTTTTGTTATAAGGATGATAAGTACGAAGCAGAAGAAATAATTAACGAGGAGCAACTGCTGGACCAAGAAGTATCAGTGTTCTTCAGTCTTCAGACAATGCTGTCAGGCATCGATCCATTCCACAAGTTATGGCACACAGCTTACGATTTCTATGATGGTTACGAAAAATGGTAATGTAATTGCAAGAATTCCGTTGACTCTGATCAATATGGTTTTAAAAAAAATACTTACACAGATGTATTTCTACAGGTACCATGGTCCATTCCTTGGTTTGGAAGCAGAACAGATATCTGAAGATGTGGAGGCGTGGTGGAAACTCCTGTACAAACTAGGCAAGCAGCTGTTTGAATACCCTGGTGCTAAACGTATTGCCGACATGGTTCGGAATAAGGTCGAGAAGTTCAAAGTTTTGCTGCCGGTGCTGTGTGCTATTTGCAACAAGGTAAATTATTAAGATAAAATATGACGATATTTTTTAGGACCACGATTATCCAGATAATGTATTTGACCTGGTTTGTTTGTCGTTAGAAAATACAAATACTTGTTTTAATCGATCAGAAATTTATTGTGGAATAAATAAGGGCGACATGACCACGGCGCGTACACCGTGAAACACCGTGAAGCGCCCGCACCGTTACCACGAAACAGTGTGAAATTGCTTCATACTCGAAGCGCAGCTCAATTACCATACCTACTCTTTGGCCAAAGAGTCAAAGAATTCGCCGCATTCGCATTTTACAGTAACTACACCGTTCCATTCCACAGCGACCCGAACCCGACGCACCGTAATTATGTGCGTCCAGGCTAACTTGATATGAAAAATGTCATGATTTAAGATTACCAGAGAAGTAGCGTTCTGATTAATCCCCATGTATATAATCTAACTAAACAGATACTCTGCTAAGTTGCTCGCATATCGTTTTGCAATTAGTACTTTCTATCGTGAACCCTCAGGGCATGCGAGACCGTCACTGGGCGAAGATTAGCGAGCTGGTGGGCACCGAAGTAGTTCACGAGCCGAACTCCTCACTAGCAGACATGGTGGAGCAGGGCGTGCACGTCTACGCCGCGCAGCTTGAAGAGATCGAGCAGTACGCCTCCAAGGAGTACTCGCTCGAGAAGGCGCTCAACAAGATGAAGGAGGAGTGGTGCGGTGTCAAGTTCGAAGTCGTGCCTTACAGGTGAAATGAGACAGTCAATTCATAATGTTACAGTTTCTTTAATTTAATGAGTAATCATTGTGTAGTTTTCGGTACCTTATATTTAACTTAGTCTAAAACCTAAAAAATAAGCACCTATTCTTTAGGGCACTTACGTCTATCGCCGCTATCTCTCTCCACGCCACGTCTTTCACCACCCAAGTTACGGTATATCACTTACGGTCAAACTAAAATATTGATATTTCTCGTCAATACTTCATCTTCACTGGTGCGGTTTTTAACATCTCAAGTAACTGAGCACTTTAATATAATGTTGCACCAAGCGTAGAACTATTATATTAATTTCAACCTACCCATTGCGTGTAAACTTTTTAAATTATTGTGATGGAAAATGACCTCACTTTAAATGTGGAGGTCATTTTTCAATGTTGACGACTGTATGAAATATACAGGGAGAAGAAAGCAGCCCTTGACGAGTTTCTTGCCGGTTCTTCTCGTTACAAGGTCTCGTACTTAGGGTTTACGAACCGATGGCGTAGCTTCTATGACATTCACAAGTGCTTGTAACAGCCTAGACTGAATAAATTAATTTGAATTTTGAATTAAGAAGAACCGATGCGGCTGACATGATGATGATAAAGCCATTATAATAATAGAATGTGTCATGATTTAGGGACACCGGCGTAGGCATCCTGACGGGCTTGGACGATGTACAGCAGCAGCTCGATGACCACATCCTCAAGTCGCAGACGATGCGCGGCTCGCCTTACGTGAAGGCGTTTGAGGCGGACATGGTGGCCTGGGAGGAGAAGCTCATCAGTATGCAGGATATACTCGACCAGTGGCTTCAGGTAGACGAATGTTCTTTGGGACAGACTGTTTTTTGTTTATACTAGTAAAACGTAATTTCGGCTTTAAGGACTGGTTTATACGGGGTCAGTGACTGGACCCAGTGACTCGGAATGTCGGACCCAGTAACTGGGTACATGTAGACAGGATCGGCAGTAAGTTGTACTGTGCCCGAAAATAGAACGGGCTACTAGTCAGCTGGACTGACTTGTGAGGGAGAAGTGAGCACTGAGGCCGTATTGACCTCTTATTTCCAGACAGTTTTCTGACTGGCGAACTACCTGTCTTTTTTATTTGCTAAACAGCGAGAAAGAGATGTCACTTTAGCAATTTATAAACCTGGCAAGATTTAAGAGCTTGTAATACGGCCTCAGGACTGGGTTGGAACTGGTGTCTACACGAGCGCAGTAGCAAGTCAGCGCTGGACTGGATTACTGTACTGCCATGTTACTGATGCCGTATAAACCAGGCATTACACCATGGAATAACTATTAAAACTTAGTACGTAGATAATGAAGTTTTGAAGATCGTGTGTCTTGTCCGTGACCGCGTGTCCATGCGAAATTAACAAACCTTTAATTGCACTACTATAAGGCAGTATTTTTATTGAAACTGTATAATAACCCTGAACCTCCTTCTAGTGCCAAGCTACATGGATGTACCTAGAACCCATATTCTCATCTGAAGACATAATGCGTCAAATGCCTACGGAAGCGCGGAACTTCCGCGACGTGGATAAGGAGTGGCGCACCATCATGACGGCGACACTAAAGGAGCCGCTGGTGCTGCCTGCTACTGACTTCCCGGGGCTGTTGAAGAAGCTGCGCCATAATAATGCGCTACTGGATGACATTCAGAGGGGACTGAACGACTACTTGGAGAAGAAGAGATTGTTCTTCCCAAGGTAGGAATATTGCCTTTCCTCGTTATATAAAATATCTAAAGGCTTCTTGCTGCTTGTCTTCTCTGCGCATACGACTGGCGATGTGGTATCTTAAAGATCGTTCAGGTTTTTACAAAATTATTTTTTGAAATACAGATAATTGTTGTGATTTTTCTGTGTTGATGTCAATAGTTACTTTTATGAGTTTTACTTGCCTATTGAACACTTTACGAGTAAAAAAAATCAAACAAATGTATTAAGTTATCTTAAAATTGTTACTTTGAATCCCTAAAACATATTATTTTAGATTCTTCTTTCTGTCTAACGATGAGTTGCTGGAGATTCTTTCCGAAACGAAAGATCCTATGAAAGTACAACCTCACCTGAAGAAGTGCTTCGAAGGCATATATACTCTAGAGTTCAACGCAGCGAAGGATATCATAGGCATGGCCTCTGCAGAAGGCGAAGTGGTGAAGCTCTCTACGCGTATACAGCCAGCTGACGCTAAGGTATTTAACACTTAGTGTAAATCCGTATTTTTTGTTTAAATTCTAATTAATTTCACTTATCATTTGATTTCTAAAGATATCATTAGTAAATGTAAATTTATCCCATAAAATTCTTCACTTCATATTTCAGTGCTTTCCAACTCTAAAATTCAGGGTTAAATTATTTATGTAAAACGGATTTTGCGACGATTATATGCTGACGTGTCGTGTAGAACGGAAACACCGTTTATCACATTTGGTCTTAAAAAGTCATTCCATATCGAGAACATTACTTTGCTAGGGTATGGTGGAACGCTGGCTGCAGCAATTGGAGCAACAGATGATCATAAGCCTGCGCGATGTGGCCACGGAGGCCATCACCGCGTACCCCACCACCCCTCGAGAGGATTGGGTGCTTATCTGGCCTGGTCAGATCGTGCAGGCCGGCTCCTGCGTGCAGTATACTGCTGAGGTCTGTACTACAACATGTAGAGTAGCAGATGATCGTGAGCCTTAACGACGTGTACCTACTTAAACGCTAAATTTAAGGAGATAATTGAAACTTCTTGGCTAACTCCATAATAAACGTGCCTGAAACGTGATGGGTGACGATGACGTCACAAATCATGACCGTTTTGTATAAAGCGTTTTCGGCGGGTGCTGCTGCGTGCTAACTTCAAGTAACTTTATCACGAGAAAAAAACGCAAGAGAAAAGTTTTAATATTACAGTTGATTTTCTTACGCATAACACTTTTGATTTTGATACAAAAAAAAATAGATGCATATTCCCTATTGTAAAAAGACAGCTTATTATTGAGGTTAAATTTGACTATAACTGCCGAGGGCATGTTAACTTCCGTATTGCAAGCATTTCTGTGATAAAGTAAATACAAATATGATTGTTTAGGCGATTGAAGCTATCCAGACGAACACTCTCCCAGAGCTGGTGGAGCGCAGCACGGAGCAGATCACAGGGCTGGTGTACCTAGTGCAGGGCGAGCTCGACCCTGGCAACCGTATCACTGTAGAGGCGCTCATCGTGCTCGATGTGCATGGTAAGTTGACCTTATTGCATTGGAACATGGTTGAGTTTAAGCTGGCAGATTTATTCTTCTGATTTAACCTTAGCATTGGACGTCCGTCACAGGTATTGAGTTTTTTGGTATCTCTAACGGCCAAATACTCAAACAAATTTTAAAGTTAAGGCCAATTTAAATTCAAAAAAGTTGTCAGATTTGACAGAAACTCTATGAAACTGACAACTTCCTTTAAGTTAAGGAGACCTTAACTTAAGATTTTAGCTAAGAAACCTTTGAGTGTTCGGCCGTAAGGCCGACATTACATGCTCATGCAAGCGTCAGTCAAATTCCATCAGTCATGAATTACGTTTGACTGATTGACTGATGGAAAGAAGAAACCGACTTCATGCAACCATCAGTCACCCCATTACACGGTAGGTTAATCGTCAGTCACAGCCGTGACTGTGGTTAAACCGACAGCAAATCCTATCGTGTAATGGATGCCTAAGTCAGGTTTCTAAGGGCTCCTCAGTACAATAAACTGTTGAATTGAAGTTGAAGTTACTCTTTACATGACGTACTGAAAAGTAATATTATCCCTCTTATTACTTTAGTATCTGACTTGAGAAATTAAAGCAGTTTTCCTTACATTGGGTTATGTAACTCCCAAGGTCGATCGATCCTGGAAGAGATGGTGGAACGCAAGGTGAGCGACGTGTCGGACTTCAACTGGATCTCGCAGCTGCGCTACTACGTCCGCGGGGACAGGACCACCTGCTCTATGATCACCACCGAGGTGGATTACGGGTTCGAGTACCTGGGCAACACCGGCCGACTCGTCGCCACGCCGCTTACTGACCGCTGCTTCAGGTTTCATGAAACTTCATACTAACATGTTATTAACAGTTAATAACAGTTTCCAAACAATCACTTACCCTCTATCTATACCTTAAAAAAGTTCCTCAGTACTTTCTAAAATAGACTCAAAATATGATGTATTCAGTCAGCCGAAGGTTCCTGGTTTAGCAGAGCCAGTAAGGTTCTCTTACACAACAAATTTAACTTAGTAAAAAAAGAAAGTTATGTCCTATTTCTTCACTCTGGTTCAAACGATAGAGATATACATATGCCTACCTACTCTACATTTTAGTTAAATCGTAGTTACTAGATTTAACTCCGATTAGATTAACTAAAGACTAAGGCCCGTATTTATAAACCCTTCTCAACGTTGAGAGCTATATTGAGATAATAATACCAAGGCTCTGTCACTCCGCGCGCGAGTCTAAACCGGTCGCCGTCCTCTGAGAGGACAAATTTCATAAATCAGAAAAGATAAGACCTACGCGATAAAAAGAAAGGCAACTACTAATTGAATGTTTTGGAGCGAAGGGAGCGCTCTGTGCGACCTGAATTGCACTTTATTGCGTCGGAGCAAGAGTCGCAATTTATTTAAACGATTTTGTGAAGTGCAAATTCTGTACGCTAGTATTATTATCTATTCTGTGATAATACTTGAGATGCTCTTCTTATATAAAGAAACATAACACAACTCAGGTATGATCTCAAGATAGCTCTCATACGATGAGAGCGGTTTATAAATTCGGGGCGTAGACTAAAGACTAAATAAATAAAAAAAGGGTTTCCTCCTAGTAAATATAATGAAAAAAAAAAATTTTTATTGCACTGCTTTTATAATGTCAGGACCCTAATGAGCGCTCTGAAGTTGAACCTGGGCGGAGCTCCCGAGGGCCCGGCCGGCACCGGCAAGACGGAGACAACCAAGGACCTGGCCAAAGCCGTCGCCAAGAAGTGCGTCGTCTTCAACTGCTCCGACGGCCTTGACTACAAAGCCCTAGGGAAATTCTTCAAGGTTTAATAGATTCTTTACTAGCTTTACTTTACCTTTTGACACAAAAGAACCACTTTCACTGACGTCCATTATATAAGTACGCTGGACAGTCTATTGTCATGAAATGACAGCAATTTTTGTGCCGATTTGAAAATCGCCATATTGGCGCTGAGAGCAGTAGATTCTACTTATGAGATGGACTCTCGTATGTGGGCCGAGGCGAACTGTCTTACGTGCCGCTGCTGTAATGTACTATTGTTTCTAATAATACAGACTGACCTAGACGGGCCCTACACATTAGGAAAAATGTCTGTCATTTAAATAATACTTTCTGCAGACAATATACTCTTATATAACTTCTATGGTCTTGCGAAACCAGGGCTTAGCGCAATCCGGCGCATGGGCTTGCTTCGACGAGTTCAACCGCATTGACCTGGAGGTGCTGTCGGTGGTGGCGCAGCAGATCCTGTCCATCCAGCTCGCCATCCTGCGACGGGAGAAGCGGTTTGTCTTCGAGGGCACCGAGATTAGCCTCAACCCCACCTGTTCTGTCTTCATCACCATGAACCCTGGGTAAATCAAGTTTTTAGGCCCACGATGAGAAGACGCGAGGTAAACGAGATAAAAGTTAAAACTCTAAAATTCATTAGTCTCCAAATGGCCCCTAGTAGTGTTACAATAACTCTTTATTAGAAAAAACGTAATATGATCATGTGGCATTCAAACCTTCAAATGACTTCTTGTGACCTTTAAATCCAATATTAGTATTTTCTATGTAAAATCACCACTGATTGTAGAATCTAACTACGTACACATTTAACAGCTAAATGACTTTTCTTTTTTGACAATAGGTATCTGTAGCCATAATCAACGCCCCGAACATCCCTTAATTACTTCAACACTAGCTTACCTACTTAGAATTGGAGTACCTATGTGTACAAATGAGTGTATCCTACCCAACGGATTGAGTGCTTCGCCCCAAAACGAGCCGACAGAGAGGTCAAGTAGATGTATGTGTCCTTTTCTTCATTAGGGTGACCAAACCGTATGGTTGGCCGGAGACATACATAATACTTTAAACTGTTTAATATAAACTTAAATACCTAGGTAGTTCGTTATTTATAATTAACACTTTTTACCGCGTTTTTATTAGGTTGCTTGCTCTTTTGTTTGTTTGAGCACAAATTTTGCAAACGATTTTATACTCAATTCCCGATGAGCTAGAGACTTGAAACTTTGAACACAGGTCAGAAATGGAAGGAAATGCAATATTACAGTGTCATTGAGGTGATCTGATAATGGAGCCGGAAGAACGCCACAGGAACTCTATGATGAATGAAACTATACAACTACATCGTGTTTGGGCTTATTAGAATTGTCTTGACAAGTACTCTGACGGGAGACGAGGTTCAGTTCAGGGTCGGATGATGAAGTCTGGATTCCATGCCATAGGAACTCAATATTGAAATCATGCAACCCCATCGAGTTTGGGCTCGTTTGAATCGTCTTGACGAGTGCTCTGTTGGGTAATAGTATCCAAGAGTCTGATGATGGAGCCGGAAGAAGGCAACAGGAACTCTGCAATAAAACCTTTCAACCCCATCGAGTTTGGACTCGTTTGAATGGTCTTGACGAGTACTCTGATAGGTGGTGGTATATTTTTAGTTTAGCTCGTAAACTAAAAAAAAAAAAAAAAAAATATTTATTTAAAAAATATATTTTTTAAGAACAAATTATTTATCACGTTTTTATTAAGTTGCTTTTTTTATTTTTTAAATATGGTAATTCAACCAATTAAAATCTAGTTTATTCAATTCAATTTAATTTCAAGTGTAAATAATTACGCAACTTTAAAGTTTATTCCAATTTTTAATAAAAATGCATGAACTTCGAAAAAACAAATAAATGTTGGAAAAACAAGTAAAAGTAGGAAAACATTGTCTAGTGATCTGTAGTTAAAAAAAGAAGCAAACGATTTTCGACTTTATTGACGTTTGAAATTCGATTGCTTTTTCCCATAATTATACTTGTACATTTACTTTGCTGTTTCATTAAAAACTGTTATTTTGGTAAAGATGTCAATAAGGTCTAAAATACTTGCACCAATTTCTTTACTTGTGAAGTTAATAAAATGGGTGCAAGAGATTTATGACGACACAATGTTTAAAATATAAAAAAAAAACGAAATAGCGGCCAACAATATTGTTAGTGAGCTGATTTTATGAAACTCGATTTTGTTATTATTTTGATAAAAATATAACAAAAAAATGTTAAAAATATAAAAAAATATGGAAGCCAACTTTTTTATTTGTGGGCTGATTTGAATGAAACTCGGTTTTTAGTACTAATTTGACAAGAAAATAATAACACAATATGTATTGAAAAAATTCAAAAATCCAAGATGGCAGCCAACTTGTTTGTTTTTGGGCCGATTTCGATAAAACTTGGTTTTTGGTAATATTTTGACAAAAAAATAACAACGCAATTTTTAAAATACTAAAAATATAAGATGGCGGCCAACTTTTTTAATTTTTGGGCTGATTTCGATGAAACTCGGTTTTTGGTACTAATAAGACAAGAAAATAACAACTCAATGTAAACTAATGGAAAAATCAAAATTTATCAAAATGGCTGCTAATTTGTTTTTGGGTTGATTTTGATGTGACTCGGTTGAAAAAACAAATAAATAATTTGGCTGCCATCTTAGATTTTTTTTATGATATTCCGTTGCTGTTTTCTTGTCAAAATAATACCAAAACCCGAGTTTCATCAAAATCAGCCCACAAGCAAAACAGTTGGCCGCCATCTTGGATTTATTTGTATTTATAAAATTGCATTGTTATTTTCTTGTCAAAATAGTACCCAAAACCAAGTTTCATTGAAATCGGCCCAAGAACAAAAAAGTTGGCCACCATCTTGAATTTTGTAAGTTTTCAACATTGCGTTGTTATTTTCTTGTCAAAATCGTACCAAAAACCGAGTTTCATCAAAATCGGACCAAAAACAAAAAAAGTTGGCCGCCATCTTGGATTTTAGTTTTTTTAAAAATTGCGTTGTTATTTTCTTGTCAAAATAGTTCCAAATACCAAGTTTCATCGAAATCGGCCCAAAAACAAAAAAGTTGGCCGCCATCTTGGATTTTTTAAATTTTTCAACATTGCGTTGTTATTTTCTTGTCAAAATCGTACCAAAAACCGAGTTTCATCAAAATCGCCCCAAAAACAAAAAAGACGGCCGCCATCTTGGATTTTAAGTTTTTTGAAAATTGCATTGTTATTTTCTTGTCAAAATAGTTCCAAAAACCAAGTTTCATCGAAATCGGCCCAAAAACAAAAAAGTTGGCCGCCATCTTGGAGTTTTAGTTTTTTAAAAATTGCATTGTTATTTTCTTGTCAAAATAGTTCCGAAAACCAAGTTTCATCGAAATCGGCCCAAAAACAAAAAAGTTGGCCGCCATCTTGGAGTTTTAGTTTTTTAAAAATTGCATTGTTATTTTCTTGTCAAAATAGTTCCAAAAACCGAGTTTCATCGAAATCGGCCCAAAAACAAAAAAAGTTGGCCGCCATCTTGGATTTTTAGTTTTTTAAAAATTGCATTGATATTTTCTTATCAAAATAGTTCCGAAAACCAAGTTTCATCGAAATCGGCCCAAAAACAAAAAAGTTGGCCGCCATCTTGGACTTTTAGTTTTTTAAAAATTGCATTGTTATTTTCTTGTCAAAATAGTTCCAAAAACCGAGTTTCATCGAAATCGGTCCAAAAACAAAAAAGTTGGCCGCCATCTTGGATTTTTAGTTTTATAAAAATTGCATTGTTATTTTCTTGTCAAAATAGTTCCAAAAACCGAGTTTTATCGAAATCGGCCCAAAAACAAAAAAGTTGGCCGCTATCTTGGATTTTTAGTTTTTTAAAAATTTCGTTGTTATTTTCTTGTCAAAATAGTCCCAAAAACCGACTTTCATCTAAATCGGCCCAAAAACAAAAAAGTTGGCTGCCATCTTGGATTTTTAGTTTCATAAAAATTGCATTGTTTTTTTCTTGTCAAAATAGTTCCAAAAACCGAGTTTCATCGAAATCGGCCCAAAAACAAAAAAGTTGGCCGCCATCTTGGATTTTTTAAATTTTCAACATTGCGTTGTTGAAAGAGTATCAAAAACCGAGTTTCATCGAAATAGGCGCACAAACATGAATTTGATTATTATTATTAATTTTACCGTCTCGCCTGCGACCTTAGCCATTTCAATAGAACAATTTAGTTTTTTTGGAAATCTGGAATAGTGCAGTATTTATGGTCACACTAGTTTTGTAAAGTAACATTTCCTATAGATTGAAATTCTTAAATTGAAATTCGGCGCCAAGGTCAAAATCGGAATTGCCAGGATTGACACTTCTATTTATTACTACCTCACCGATGATAGCTGATTAGCATTATTGTAGATATCTAATTAAATCAAAAGAGTAAGTTCTGTTTTATATTACAATTATTATGTGTCATTCTAAATTAATATTTAAATAGTATATATTCGACTTCCCACTCCGAATCCTTAATTTTGATACACTACTTGATTGGTAACGTACATATTTTTAGTCCTACTATCGTGGTATTATTGTTTAGTAATGGCAATTGTGCGAACGAGACACCGACCTCCACCTGGTGTTGTCTCATTCACACAGTAGTGCCTTCAGTCAATGTCGTCGATAGAATTTCAACTCCATGTCAAATGCAATAAAGTTGAATTTCTTTTAAACGATAAGTGAAAATTTTTGTAGAGTACTCACTCCCTATATAAACCTCCTTGATCCTACCAGTTACGCCGGTCGCACGGAGCTGCCGGATAACTTGAAGGTGCTGTTCCGCACGGTGGCCATGATGGTGCCCGACTACGCCATGATCGGCGAGATCACGTTATACTCCAACGGCTTTGTCTGCGCAGGGCCGTAAGTATTCAGCTGAAATATCGCATGAAAATCTAGGTACATACACGTGTATGCGTACGCACTGTTCTGTTCATGTAATGTAAATGCACTGACGTCCATTATACAAGTACGCTGGACAGGCGAACGTCACCTGTCGTTTGTTCCGATTTGAAAATCGCCATATTGGCGCTGAGAGCAGTAGATTCTACTATGGCAGTAGTGAGTATACTTTGGCACTAATTAATTACAAAACGGCACGAAAAATTGCTGTCATTTCATGACAATAAGCCTGTCCAACGTACTTGTATAATGGACGTCAGTGTGTACCTAAATGTAAGCGTTTACAGAATTTCTTCTTTATTTTGATATTCTTTTTCTAAAGCTTCTGACAGAGAGTCGAAACAATAGAAATACTTAAAAAACAAACAAGTTTTTAAAATACTAATCAAATTGCTGCCGACAACCGGACTAAATATTTTTCCTCATCATAATTTCTCTGTTGGACGCGACAGATTGTTGACAATTGCTATTGCTACATTTCTAGGTATATTTAAAGAGCCTAAAAAGTTAATGACGTAATTATTTCCATTAGGTTGGCTCGTAAGATAGTGCAAGCATACAAGTTGTGCTCGGAGCAGCTGTCTTCTCAAAACCATTACGACTACGGCATGCGCGCCGTCAAGTCCGTGCTGCTGGCGTCGGGCGCGCTCAAGAAGAACTACCCGGAGAAGGACGAGGCGCAACTAGTGCTTCGGGCCATTATCGACGTCAACATGCCCAAGTTCCTTTCTCAAGTACGTGAATGTCCATCAGCCATTTTTGATGTCCCCACTGTTGGGGCACAGGCCTTCCTTATGGGTGGATAAGGAGGACGGGCCATAACCCACCACGCGGGCCCAATGCGGATTGGTGGGTATTAACGACTGCAAATGCAGCCGGGACCAACGGCTTAACGTGCCTTCCGAAGCACGGAGGAGTTCGCGATAGTAAATTTTAGGTCACCCATCCCATGACCGATCCTTGCGAACGTTGCTTAACTTACGCAATCGCTGGGCCAGGCGCCAAACCACTGCGCCACCGAGCTCCTCAGTACGTGAATGATACAGGCACTATTCGTCGGCCTAATTCGTTAAGGCTGCGCAGTCTGCACACTAGCGCCGCCATTAGAAAAAAAATCATAGTGCTTAAATAAAGACAAATTTGTAAATTATCTCTCTGGAGTGCACTCCGAACTAGCTTTGTGGTACTTTTTATCACTTAAGCAATATTTTCTAGCCAGTTGTTTAGTTATATGGACTTTTATTGTTAAAAGTGGCCACTTTTAACAATAAAAGTCAATTAAACTAAACGACTGGCTAGAAAATATTGCTTAAGTGATAAAAAGTACCACAAAGCTAGTTCGGAGTGCACTCCAGAGAGATAATTTACAAATTTGTCTTTATTTAAGCACTATGATTTTTTTTCTAATGGCGGCGCTAGTGTGCAGACTGCACGCTCGTAAATTTTTTGGTCAATTTTACTTTTTGAGCTAGTCTTAAAGTTAAGATGATTACCAACCTTATGGTAAAAGGAATACAGGACTATACAGGAATGAATTTAGCAGGTTAACAAATTAGGCCGACTTATTATGAAATCGTTTCAAGTTTGATATTTTATACCACTTGCTCAGATAGTAGGTAAATCAAGTTACTGTGGTAGAACTTGCACTGTAGGAATAGACCAAGGACCCCTGTTCTGATTTATTTTTACGCAACATTGTTAAAGGACTTAACAAGAGTAGAGGCAATTTTCCATCATCAAAAATAAAAGTTTATTTAGTTAGCCTTTAAAACAATTCAAATATTTTTTTAGTGTGAAGTACTATAAGCACATTATCGTATTCTTAAAATCCTCTACCACCGCAAAAAAAAATCGGCTTTTCAAATCTTCTGGGACTCCCAAAACTATTCCAAATTTAATGAACTCCATTTTTAGGGTTCCGTACCCAAAGGGTAAAAACGGGGCCCTATTACTAAGACTTCGCTGTCCGTCTGTCTGTCACCAGGCTGTATCTCGTGAACCGTGATAGCTAGACAGCCGAAATTTTCACAGATGATGTATTTCTGTTGTCGCTATAACAACAAATACTAAAAATAGCATAAAATAAATATTTAAGGGGGGCTCCCATACAACAAACGTGATTTTTTTGCCGTTTTTTGCTCGATATTAATAACGACAAAAATTTCAATTTCAATAAAAATTGAAATTTCAATAAAAATTGAAATTTTTGCAGATGTTGTTTTTTTGTTGCCGCTATAACAACAAATACTATAAACAGAATAAAATTATTATTTAAGGGGGGCGCCCATACAACAAACGTAATTTTTTGGTCGTTTTTTGGTACGGGACCCTTCGTGCGCGAGTCCGACTCGCACTTAACCGGTTTTTTGTCCATTAGGACGTCCCGCTGTTCGCCGGCATATACTCGGATCTGTTCCCGGGCGTGGAGATCCCGCAGCCCGACCGAGCTGAACTCCTCAAGTGCATCAACAAGGAGCTGGAGAAGAGGAACCTGCAGCCTACGGAGTGGTACCTCGAGAAAATTATACAGGTAACCTACATCGTGATACCGGTAGTAAAACATTTATAACGGAAACTAATGCCATTTGATTACCCTACGTTTTAAACCTACCTAAGGATTTCCCTACGTTTTGGTACCTTTGCAGCTGTCGTTGTCTCGGGTAACTTAATTTTTATCAATGTATAAGAATACACAAAAATCTTAGAAGTGAATTTATTTGGTATCCCTTATCCAATACCTAAGTTAGACATGCCTCTTCACAAAGAGTAGGTAGGTACCATTCTATGAAATCTTATCGACACATGCTGGTAGTTCTGTATTAAAACAGGAGAATAGGAACCATCGCACTTATTTTCTCAATGAGGATCAGTAACGATTTTTGTTTAGTGGCTTATCAGAAAGCTTATGCCACCACATGATTAACTGTGAAGAAATTTTTACGATATCTCTTAAACCTGAGAAGATATACGAGCTAAAACACTGGTTTCGTACGTAATAAAACACACATTGCATTGAGCATGGCATTTCCTTCAAACCCTATTACTCAACCATTTCTAGACGGATTTCAAAAAATCTTCAACTTAGTTTCATAGCTAGGAATATGTTTATTATACCAATAATACTATAGGATTCAAACCTGTCACTGATTGTCATTCAGATATACGAGATGATGCTCGTTCGCCACGGGTTCATGATAGTGGGCCCACCTATGGGCGGCAAGACGCAGGCGTACCAGTCTTTAGCGGACGCCCTGCGAGCGCTGCAGCTCATGAAGCCGCCGCCGCGACACAAGGAGTTCGGAGCCATATACCGCATCCTCAATCCGAAAGCGATCACCATGGGGCAGCTGTATGGGTGTTTTGATCCCGCGTCACATGAATGGTGAGTTTGAGAAGCTGTTACCTATCAATTTCTTGTTGCAATGTAAGTTTATTAATTCATAATCGTGATGGATTGACTATTTGGTCGGTTTTTAATACACAACGGGACATGCTTTGCCTTCACCTCACCTGATGTTAAATGACGATAAGGCCAAAGGTGGAAGCGCACTACACCCGGAATCCTCATCACTGAGGAACTGACTATCTTATCTCTAACTGCCGGAACACAACAATTTTTAAATTGTTGTTATATCGTCAGACTTAAGTAAGAAGATGGTAGCTAGCCAGGTGGATTTGAAATAAGCCTTACCACCAACCAAACTGAGTACAAGTTGTACCCACCTCCTGGAAATCGAACACGGAACCTCTGCGTCTTACACGGGTGGGTGAACAAATAGACCACATAAGCTCAGTATCGATCGTTCGTGGAGTTGTTAAGGGATATTTATCTTTAATAATGGGCGCCATAAGGCTGATGCAATTATGACTCATAAAAGTTATAAAGCAAAAACCATTTTCAAGCCAGCATCAGCAAAAAAGCAGGCTCTTTTAGTTTTCCTGTTTTCTTCCTGATTTTTGTTTTGGTGCATAAGCATTAACCTACTATCTAATTAGCAAACTACTGTAGGTACAGAAAGAACACTCTCCGCCCCGCCCCAGAATCAAATACTCACCCCATCCCGCGAGTTCGTGTGCCGAATCGTATGCTTGTTTAGCTGTGCTTGTTAAATGTCAACTTATTTTGATATTCAAAGTAATGCGTCGTAACATTTTAGTCGTGTTTGTTTAATTTTCAACTTATTTTGATATTCAAGGCAATGCGTCGTAACTTTATTTACCACAAAGTTCGAATTGAATGCCGCTCATGCAGTACAAACTGCATCGTAGCCCTACACTTAAACACAGTTGCGCGTGTAAAGTCGCATTACTCATCTCCCAGCAAAAATGTAAACAAATTAACGTCACTGTCAAATTGACAAACTGACCCTGATAGTGACATTTTCAGATATTGAAAACCTTTGGTCACTTTTATAACTTTTTAATTTGTTTATTATATTTGGAGTCATGATAAATATAATGCCATCCAGGGTAATTTTAAAGTAGGATGGTAATTAGAAATTTTAACTTTATAACCTATCATAATTTTTGATGTTAAAAGTTCTTGAAACGAACTGATAAGAAAACTTTACTTAGATATTGACTGTATGTAAACTATCAAAAATACGTAGCATCTTCGCCTGTTCCCCCCCAACACCAAAAGACAAAAATGTTACTTTACTACTACAGTACAGCTACTACTCGTAATATATTTTTTATGAAATTTTATAAAATGACCAAAGGTTGATGTGTACGGTTTGCAGTTGATGTGTGCACAGCATCATAAAAATGTTTTCTACTATAAAACTGTTATTATGAAATATTAAATTATATGATTGTTTTTGCTGCAAAACTCATGATTCAGAATATTTATCTAATCTATTTTTGTTAGGTTTGTGATGAAAAAACATGTAAGTGTGTTTATTTCTTGACTTAGCAATATACTATTTCTTTTTGTGTTGTTTTGTTCTGGCAACACCTTTGTTTACATTTTTGCTGGGAAATGAGTAATGCGACTTTACGTCATATGGCGTAATCTGTTTATAATAGCGCGGTTCATACAACCGCGCTATTATAAAGGGGTGTCCGGGGTGTGCCTCAGGTCCGACGGTGTGCTCGCGATTGCGTTCCGTGAGTACGCGATGTCGATCACTCGGGACCGCAAGTGGATCCTGTTCGACGGGCCCGTGGACGCGGTGTGGATCGAGAACATGAACACTGTGCTCGACGACAACAAGAAGCTCTGCCTCATGAGCGGCGAGATTATACAGGTTACACAGGGCATACTCTAGAGTTATTTATGCAACTGTACTTCTTCTTCTTCTTATCGAATGAGGAATAGTAGCCACCTCTGGTGTTAGAGTTTATCAAGACGTCTTAAGGCCTCTAACTTGGCTTAACGACTGCTATTAGATGACAACAGCCGGGACCGACGGTTTAACGTGCCCTCCGAAGCACGGAAGTGCTCAGTTGCAATGCCACTTAACTGTCACCCATCCGACACCTGGCCGGATCGAGTGTTGCTTACAAACGTGATCGAGTACAATCAGTCTGTCAAGTTCCGCGATGAGCGTTTTATGCAACCGATTTATGCAATGTACTATAATGAGGGGTATTAAAACACGAATGTGATAATAGTATCACATGAGTGTCTTAATACCTAATTATGTACAGTTCCATATAAGAATTTATCTACGCCAATTATATGTATCCTTTATAAAGGGTTTTGATTTGACTGTCCTCCATCTCGTCATTATATCATCCAAACGAGTGTTAAATTTCATAATATAACTCATTGCGCGTGGGCGCGAGGAGGAGCGCGACATCTCGCTCGGATATTGTAATGTTGGCAGTAAGCTAACCGTTCCAGAACCCTTAATAGAGGATTTGAAGCATGGGTGTAGTTAAAAATATTTATTTGATTTGTGAAGGATGGTGATCCATGAATTTCACTTGGTAGAAAGTGGCAAAGGAGTCAAGGTTGCAGCACGCGCAGTCAGTAAATGCTTTTTTACTCTGGCCTCAAAACTGACAATAGCCATCATATCGTTCCATATCTTAGCTGTTCGACTTATGAAACTAAAATCAAATATCTGCCCCATGATTTCATTACTTCGTTGCAATCAACTCTGATAGAAATCGCAGTTACATTGGCTGCCTTAGTTAAGAACCAATGTGACAACTATCTTACATAAAGCAGCAATGTAACTGCGCTTTCAATCGAGAATTGTTAGCAACAGCCTTACGTAATCAACTAGCTGAGGGGGGCTACTCAAATGGCCACTTTTCTATTCGTTCGCTAACTTAAAAATTAAAAATAAGCCATAAACTCCAAAATTACGTGTCGTAGGCTTGTCAATTCCATACAATAAAACAGTGTCTGTGATTTACATAAACTTGCGACGTGTAACTTGATCGTTTAATTGCTTATTTTTAAGCTTTAAGTTAGCGAACGAATAGAAAAGTGGCCATTTGAGTAGGGGGGCAGGGTTGGTTTCGTGCGGTTGAGTGAGATAGATTGATTTAGAAAACAATTAATGACGTCATGACAAGTGCGTTGATGTCTTTTGTAAGAAATACCAATCAATCTTAGGATATTGTGTTTTTGTTCTTTAATAGGGAAGGGTTTGTTAGTTATCCCTTGTTCGATTAAGTACTTGTTGTATGATCTGCTGTGGATGGACCATAAAGAATGTTCAGAGAGTGTACCAAAAAATAAAATACCATATTCGAACGTTGCTTTATTTCGTGTCATTATTAGATTAAGATTCAAGTTGAAAGTTAAGTTAATCGAAAGACAAACAAGTTCCGATAATTTTTTATAGGTCTTCTAAGCATATTTTTTGTTCTATCGAAAAACAGACTATGGTATAAACAAACCAAACTTACATATTTACTTATTACTTACATATTTACTTATTACTGAAGACCCTGAACATAAGGCATCAACGCATTTGAGAAGTTTTAATTGTTTTTTTATGTGAATAAAATAGCATTATATTTAAACATCAACGCATCTACATCATGCTTATGCAATAAGTTCCTAACTTCGCGTAATAATTCACTTTCTTTACTAATAATTAATTATATAAATAAAAAAAAAATATATGCTTACTTGTCATTTCTAGATGACCAACAAAATGAATTTGATCTTCGAGCCCGCTGACCTAGAGTTCGCGTCCCCTGCGACGGTGTCCCGTTGCGGCATGATCTACATGGAGCCGGAACAGCTTGGTATGTTTAGTTTTATTATACTTACCACAAAAAAATAAATCATAGAATTAAAAAAAAATACCTAACTTTACTTTTTTACGACATGCTTTATAGTTACAGTACAAAAGACATCAACGCGCTCTAATTTATCGCGTCAGTTTATTGAACTTGTAAGGATTTTTCTGTTGACCATCAGCAATTTTAATGTCCCTTTTTAATGTCCCCACTGCTGGGGCACAGGCGTTCCTTATGGGTGGATAAGGAGTATGGGCCATAACCCATCACGCGGGCTCAATGCGGATTGGTGGATGTAACGACTGTAAATGTACCCGGGACCAACGGCTTAACGTGCCTTCCGAAGCACGGAGGAGCTCAAGATAGTTTTGGTCACCCATCCCGTGACTACACTTAGCTGGACCCTCCGAACTAGCTACTAGTCTCAAAAACCGATCGAACCTAGAAATCCTACCTTCCTAAATGCAATTAATGACTGAATATCGGATCCGTTATTCAGAAATGTCTAATAAGCTCTTTAGGATAAGTCAGTAAAATTAATGATACCTACTGCAAGAAATACTACCCTGTTAAGTTAACTAGGCAAGAGTTTCCACACCTGAATGTAGGTTTTCACATCTCTTAAATCCTTTTTTCGCTAAATGGCAGATTCTGGAAACGGCAGATTCTGTAAATGGCAGATTCTGTGAATGGCAGATTCTTTTAACGAAAGATACCTATTGTACAGTCAATCAGCAAAAAGAAAAGTTTTTTGACATAGTTTTTTTTAAATACAGGTTTTGACCAGAATTTATTTTAATAATAATATATAAAGAATATAATTTGTATACGAACATTTTTATGGAAATACCTACTTATTTACTTAGTACGTGAGGAGTCCCGATTCGAAAATTTTTTGATTCTTTACAAGCAATACCTCCTATCATGTGTGTATTATGTTTAATTTATATTAGAAGTACTTATTCCTTTTTTTTTCAAATATAATAACGTTTTTTATTTACAATTTTTTTTTTTAAAAAGAAATAAAACTGGGTTTGAAGGAATATTATCTAGAGGAAAAATCGTCTCATTTCTATTTTCGACGCAACACAAAAATCAATACCCATGCTAACTTACACTAACTTCAAATCCTTTAATACTATTAAATAAACATTAGTTTTCAAAATACTACTTGAATAAAAAAATACTTTCAGAACATCAGATTACGGTAAATTATAAAGAAAAAAGTTATTCAGTTTTTTCCTCCTCCTGTAAAGTTAGGCCTGTATAATAGCCATCAGGCCCAATAATCAATAATAATAATAATAATAAATATCTTTATTCTCACCATAACCCATTAATAATCAAGTTACATTAATAAAGAGCTTCATACAGTTTGCTTAAATATATGAACTAATAAAATAGCTAAATTAGGCATGTGTATAGCGAAGAGGGTTATGGCGGGCTAACACCTGAAGTAGGAAAATCCTGTGACTCAGGTTGCCAGCCCTCCACCCTTAGTTAGATACACAGAAAAAAAGCAAGTAAGCTTAAGCGTTACAGTATTATAAGATTTGACGCTTACAAATATTGCGAAGATAACATGTAAATAGAGTCATGGAAATGCAAAAAAGAAAATGCAATCCAGAGATAGGGGTAGGCCTTATCCAGATTATTTGCTATGTAACGATTGATATTAATAAAAAATTAACGACAGTTGCTTAGCAACTAATCTAGATTAGGCGTAGGTATCTGGATTGATTATTGGATCAAATCAAGTCAAAATATCTTTATTCAAATTTGAATCGTCTATATTTTCCTACCAGCCGTTCCAGACTTTTTAACTGACTAGGATCTGGGGGGTAATTTGGAGAATTTAGTTGTTCCCCATAGATTTGACATTTATCGCTCGCATTGGCAACAATAATAAATATTTTGTTTAAGTTAAGTTCAGGACAATATTTTGGTGGTAGGGAATTTTCCAGTTTTGCTTTTAAGTAGCGGTCTATTTAATTAAGAAGATCTTTTTCCTCTACACCAATTTAGTCTAGAACTGGACTATCTGCTCTATTTATCGAAGCTTTTTCTGTCAAGTCATTTAACAGTTCTTGCAGTCTTACAACTTTTTTCCCCAAGTATAATTTTTGAGAATGAAGTCTTTTTATTTTTTTATTTTTCATCTTTATAATCTGTTTTAATTTTATTTCCCTAGGTGAGTATTGCAATTGTGGGTTGTAAGTTGGTTTAGGTGAGTTAGAAGTATTGTTTGTGGACTGCGACGTGTGGGGCTGATCTTCGGTAGTTTGGGGTGGTTGAGGGTTTGAAGACCCTGTTTCAAATTTACTTCTCTTAGATGAAAACGTTTCTGATTCTGACTCCTCACAAGTTTCAACCTGCAAAATATTTCAATATTTACCTAACGGGTGTAAAAGACCCCCAACGAAGCCGAAGTCCACGCATTCCGCCCATCATCAGGATCATTTTTGTCTTTTAGACTATACCTGGGAAACCAATAGCTACGAAGTTATTAAAGGTCAAAGTGAAAAAAAAAATATTCACAATTTTTATAAAATCCTATTTAATTCGTTATTTCCTAATTTTTGTCCAAAGAAACATTTTTTTTTGTATTTTGGAACAAACATGGCTTCAAAACATCATCACTCATGACATGAGTGCGCATATAAACGCTGCCTTCCAACACCGCCGCACGCAGCTGTGTAGCATACACTCGCAGGCGCGGTCTGTTGTACGCGTTACATTGAGTGGTAATGTATGCAATGTTTTTTAACACCAAAAATTGTTTCCCAGCAATAATTTTGAACAGAAATGATCCTGATGACGGGCAGAATACGTAGACCTCGGCTTCGTTGAGGGTCTTGTCACATCCGGTATACTCTCTCCTACTAATTACTGTATTTCTCAATGACCGCACGTGTCGTAAAGAAACAGTGACGTCAACTCCTGTAACTTCACCTTTCTAGCTATACTTCGCCTGTTATACAAAAATGCTCATATATCCTTCATTTTTAGGGTAACACTGCTTATTATTTAATTGTTGCAACACAAATTTTATGCTAGCAACATTACACTGTGACATGTCGTATTATAGGCAGCCATTTTGACACATTCACGAAAAAGGTCAGCTAGGGTGCACGTCCGTTTTGTGTGAGTGCCACAAAAGTTTGTCATTGCACAAAACATACTGAAGGTAAAAATTTGGCACCTTTATAGTAGATGCCAAATATAGTCAGCTACGCTTTATCATAACATTGGGTATGAAAGCTGTTATTAGAAAGTAAATATTTACGTAGGCAATGTTAGAATGGATTTTGCAAACGGTTAATTCCAAACTTCACCTACCTGTAGGGCTGTCACTTTCCATTTATTATTTAACCAGATTCAGATGAGCAATGATAGAAATATTTTAATGTAGGTAAAAAGAAAGTACCTACGATTAGTAAGCGTCTATATTGGTTGTATTGTATTGCAGCTGCGTCGCATTGCTCCGAACGTGTATATGTCGTCGCTCGAGCGTTTAATTTACCCTACCGCGTAACTAATTGGTATAAACATCAGGCGTTTTCGGACATTTCAAATCTAATTTGTGCAAATACCTATACTGCTGGACTCAACAATTCACTGTTTCTCAGTAAACGATAACATCGTGATATGACTGGGAAATCATAATAATTATAGCAGTTTATGATCTGTGCCCTGTTTATCCAAACTTACAAATCTTGTATTTATTTCAAACAAGCATTTTCCTTATGAAAATCACTTTTCCACAAATCCATTTATCAAAACACGTTAAATTACATGCTACATAATGGTATTGTTTATTTAACTAATCTGTTTTCACCCTTGTATTAGTGATTTCGTTAATCAAAAAATCTCAACTTGTGAAAAAACAACTTGTAAAAAACTCTATGGAAAATCGAAAATAGAATTCATGAGTGTCTGGCGACTTTCCATTCTGTCTTATAATTTTACAAGTGTTTGGCAATTTTACAAGCATTGGAACCCTAGGAATCTTTTTTGTAGAAAATTTTATGAGAATTATTCAAAGAAAAGAACATTTGTTAGGGCCACCTTTAAATAAATAAACAGTTAAAAAAAAGGTAATATTATTTGTTCACTGACAAGGTGACAACCCTAAATTTTGTTCCTAGAATCGATAAAGGTTGTCCTTACTTCGCCTACCTCAATAAAAACTAGTAATTAACTAGTTTTCTTGAGTTTAAGTATGGCAAATGAGCTTTTTATACTAATATCTATAGTAAGCATGAATGCCTTAATAATTTACTGTTATTGTCAGGTAAATCGTCAGCATAGGCGAAGTTACGCATTTGCCTCTAACTTCGTCTAAAATATTTAAGTGCCATTTTGGCCACATTTTATTGCCTATAAGAACACGAGACTAGCACACATAAAAAGCTATCTTCTGATTGGCTAAGTCACGCCTAGTGTGATACCTAAATTTACAAAACTGTGGCGGGAAATTTGAATATTGTTTCAAATCTGTCAAAAATTAGGCGAAGTTACAGGAGTTGACGGTACCCGAAGTAACATACTTCAAACGTTAGGGTTCAGGGGCCCTATTTTTCAATCGCTCATTGTTTCATCATCGACATCTCATTGTTTTGAGTCATATGTCGAACGAAAATCAGTAGAAACGAGCGCTCGACTGTAGACTGGAGAGCGATTCAAAAATAGGGCCCCTGATTAGTCTCCTAAAGGTTGAGCCCCATTTCCTAGCACGCTTCCACATCACTTCGTAGTTCTTCTCTTTCTGTTACTCGAAAGGGTTCATTATTTGAGCGAGAAAATAGTCCGCTTTGTATTTCGTGTGCGAAAGCTCATAAAAGGTTTTCGAGAAAAATAAATAGGTGTGAAAATGCGGGGAAGCCTTAGAATAATAACACTTAGAAGTCGAGTCCTCGTCTATAAAGTGAGGCAACTAAAACAGAAAAATAAACGATGCTCACTTTTCAGATTTATCTTCATATGTTACCTAATCTTTACTAAAATCCAAAAAAAACCTACATCTAAAAAGCAAGAAATAATATTCGTAATAATAAAAACAAATTCAAATTCCTTTTTTTTATTCTAAAAGCCCCACCCGACTTTAATAACGTGTTTTTATTATTACGAATATTATTTCTTGCTTTTTAGAGGTAGGTTTTTTGAAGTCGGTTTTTTGTTTTTTTTTTAAATTATCTTTTTATTTTTAGTGTAGGTACCTTTTGTATTAGGTAATGTAGGTATATTATTTAGGTAGAAAAATCGGCTCAGCCAAACGTGAGTTAATCGCGGAGAGTTAATAGTACATACATGCGGGTCAAACTGAGAACTTCCTTTTTTAAGTCGGTTAAGGAACTACACTTAAGATATCCCTTTTCCAACAAAAAAATAATTATCTTATTCAGTTCATAAACAAAGAAGTTATACGACTGATCATCAAGGTAGTTCACACAAAATCACTTTTTCGTACTTTTTTCAAGATTACTTGAAAAGTACTGAACCGATTACAAAATTTTAAAAAATGGGGTCAACTTGGGAGTTTACCTAATGTAATATCCTAATGTATAATCATTTCAATCGGTTCAGCCGTCTTCGAGTAATCGGTGTACATACAAAAAACAAAAAAAAAAACGGGTCGAATTCCTTTTGAAGTCGGTAATAAAATAGTACTTAACTAATCCCTTAAGAGTAGGGAAATTGAAACTATGTTTCTTACTTATACAGCGTGTTACAAAAATACCCCTGATGTCGACCGTATATGGTGATGATGATGTCCTCCTCGACGAGTCCGTCGACGGCGACACACTGGCTATTTTCTTGCATGAGCCCGCATGTGACTTGCGAAGCCAAACTTAGTTTTAAAGCCACGGTCGCAGCTCGCGCAGTACAGTTGTCCAGTTGCGTTATAAGTATAGTTGTAAGTTGGCTTCGGTTGGGTCTTTTTAAGGTGTCGTTTTGCATCCAGATCTTTGAGACGCATATCTTCGAAGTTTTTTACACCCTCATTCACGCATCTACGCCACTCGGACCGTTTTAAGGCGAGATGTTCCCAGTCATTTGGCGAAATGTTACACGCCGATAGATTCCGTCTGAGAACATCTTTGTAGCGGAGATATTGTCCACCAGCAGTACGCTTTCCCAAATGCAACTCGGCATAGAAAGCAGATTTTGGTAGTCTAGTGTCGTCCATGCGTACAAGGTGTCCACACCATCGAAGCTGTCCAGTCATGAGGATAGCTTCGATGCCCTTCACATCAGTTCTGCGTAAAATTTCTGTGTTCGGAACACGATCTTGCCACTTAACGCGTAATATCGAACGAAGGCATCTGATATGAAAAGCATCCAAGCGTTTGATATCCGATTTATAGGCGACCCATGTTTCTGAGGCATATAAAAGTATGGGTAAAATGATTGCTTTATATACGCCTATTTTGGTTTTCAATTTTAGGTCATGAGAGCTCCAAACTCTGTGGTATAGCTTTCCAAACGCAGCAGCGGCTCTGGCTATCCTGGTGGAAATCTCAGTCTCAAGCTTGTTGTCGCTACGCAGCATGCAGCCCAGATAACGAAAAACCTCAACTTCCTCAAGATTTTTTCTGACAAGTTTTAGAGGAGTGTCGCATGCATATGAGCCCCTAGCAGGTTGTTTTAGAATCTGGGTCTTTGACACACTTATCACCAGTCCGAACCTACGGCACGAGGCATCTAGTTCATCCAGGAAATGTTGGAGACTATGCATGTTATCCGCCATTAAGCAAACGTCATCGGCGTAGAGGATATCCAGTACCGAAACCTGGTGCACGCTTCGTTTAGCCCGGAATCGAGAAAGATCGAATACACCCCTGTCCGTTCTCACATTTAACGAAATACAGTCGTGGCAATGTTGGAGTGCGTCATTCATCACGACGGAGAAATAGATTGCAAAGAGCGTTGGGGCCATCACACACCCTTGCTTTACGCCACTCGTCACAGGAAATGGGCTAGTGTACGAGTTGTCATGTTGTACCCTTGCAGACATATTGGTATGAAATTGCTTTATAAGCTCCACAAGTTTAGCTGGACATCCAATCTTGTTCAGTACAATCCAGAGTGCATCCCTAGGAACCCGGTCGAAAGCCTTCTCAAGATCGACAAAGCACAAATAAAGGTCACGGTGCTGTTCAAGGCTCTTTTCTTGAAGATGTTTGACAACAAAGATTGCATCGACGGTCCCTCTCGAATTCCTTTTGAAGTCGGTAATAAAATAGTACTTAACTAATCCCTTAAGAGTAGGGAAATTGAAACTATGTTTCTTACTTATACAGCGTGTTACAAAAATACCCCTGATGTCGACCGTATATGGTAGATAGGGACCATCAAATTGAACAACTTTTACTATAGGACCAACTCTGAAATCGAGAGAAAAAAATAGCTGTTTCATACATTTTAATATTTTCGTTATTAATTTTTGTATGAAACAGCTTATTTTTCGCGATTTCAGAGTTAGTCCTATAGTAAGAGTTTTTCAGTTTGATGGTCCCTATCTACCATATTCGGCATTAGGGGTTATTTTGTAACACTTTATACCTATTAGGTACTTACGAGGGTATGTAATGATACCGTCTAAAAATATAGACTATGGGCCCTAAAAATTACACGAAAAGTTTATTAAAATTGTGAATAAGAATAATTCTAATCGTATTATGTATACCTAATTATTACAATATTAAATAAAATTCACCGCGGCGCCACTTTTGGTCTGGAATGCGCCTTAAATAATAAAATTCACCTTACTTACGTGGAAAAAATTACGGGCGAAAACCAGTAAATAATAAAATTCACCTTTGATAATTTCAAAGTTGGCAAGGAGCACGGTTCTAATTTCCTTTTGTTATTAAGCTGCATAATAAAACAGGATGCTTCAAAATGCTGTGAGCAAATTGTGCTAGTACGTTTAGGTGTCCACGAAACATGATTTGCACAAGCTCGGATCCAGGCATCCCGTATCATTGCATCTTTTGGAAATCTGAAAAAATAAGATTTAGGCCAATTTTGTCTCATTCCGCTTTCGCCAGAATAAATTATAGGCTGTTTTTTTCTGACGGAAACGGAATTCCTCTTAAAAGCCGTGAATCGGTGTATACCAAGCGAGTGTTTATTTTTTGCAGAGTTTTGAAAGTTTTTGTTAAAAATACTTATCATATTGAAAATAAAAGCTAATTAAAACTAGCTAAAACTAAAGAATAAAAAAAAAATAAAGAGCGACAGGTTCAAAATACCAAACATAAGTTTAATTAGTCCTGCAATTTTTTCAAGTACTTATTGAAGTTTTATAAGATTATAATGATATAAAGAAAAAATAATCAATAAATGCAAAAGTAATCTAAATAAATTCATTAAGCATCTACAGTACCTAATAAATAAAGGAGGTCAAAATGGTTTATGTGTCATGTACATTCAACTTTAAAAATTACGCTAAAAGAGATCTTGTATAATTTAGTGGCAACACTGCGCCAGTGCGCAATTGATTGACAATATTTTTTCACTTTTTAATGCATTATTTGATAATGATTGGACAAAATAATACTTACAGATGGAAAGTAACGTTATCCTTTTGCACATTAGATGTTTCCGATCTTTTTTTACATGAAAAAACGCTGCAATTCGGCATTTTTAGCTGACGTCGTTTCACGTGTACGATGATTAGCTGAATGGCGGGGGAACTCGGAGCAGCTAGTTTTATTTATCCGGTATGACCGGGGCGGCGCGGTCTCGTACCTTTGATAGAGGGGAACGCCTATCAGTGGCGTCCCCAAGATAGCCATTTAGTATTATTATTCTCTGGTATAGCTTCGAGGTTTCTTAATACACTTTTGGATTACTTGGCTAAGGATAATTAATAATAATAACAATAGCTTTATTGCGCACGACAAAAACAAAAACAGGAAGAAACAAAAAAAGGCAAACGAACAAAATGCGCCCTTTATGCTAAATAGCAATCTCTTTCAGGCAATCTTGGGTGAGAGAAAATAAATAAGTAGGACAGCCGATAGGTAATCAGATAGAAAGACTATTAGAATAGGCGTTATAAATAACGTAAGTTACGATCACAAGAAAGGAAATGACTTCTACTAGTACTTCAGAGGGTCCTTTGGGGTATAGTTATATCTTCCTTCCAATGTTGTGTCTATAGTTTGACCGCAAATGCTGTCCCTTCTTGCAGTCAGACTATTATAGTAGACCCGTTACGTTGGGTGTCGTACGTAGTTTCGCGAAATTTTTTCCAACTGTCTCATGATGTAGTCGCGAACAAGAATTGTTCCAGATTCGTCATGTTCCTGACTCGTTGTATTCCAGATTCGCCCAGTAGGGTGAATAAAAAATATGGCATTGACTGTATTCCGAAGAATTTGTAATAACAAATTCTTCGGAATACAGTCAATGCCATATTTTTTATTTAATTCAATTCAATTCACTTTATCGCATTTCCACAATGATAACAAGATGGTAGGTAAAATAACAAAGTACATTGTAGACCCTGAAAAGGGCACAGCAAATTATTTGGAGAGGAGTTGAGAGGACGACTTACTTTTTTTCAATTAAATGACAATGCTACTTAATTAAATATTTAAATCTTTATCATTTAAAAAATCTGAAACACTATAATAGAATTTTTCAAAGAGCAGTTTTTGTATTATTTTTTTTAGTATACTGTAGCTTTTTTCTTCTGTTATTGTGTATTTTTATTGACATTTCGAGCGGACTGGATGAGTTCATTCGAAGCCTATTTACTGGTATCATTAACTTGTGGCCATGTCGTGATGTGTATCGTGATGGAATATCTTGTCTCTTTGTGAAGTAGTTTGGATGCTTTCGTATGAATTTACAAATTTCTAATTATGTAGATACACGGTAAAGGTAAAATTTTATTTAATTAATTATAAGGTACAACAACAGCATTCGCTGTATATGTTACCGGCAATGTATAAAATGCAGGCATTGTATACAATGCCTAGTCATTGTATACAATGCCTGGCCCTTTTAGGCAATGTATGAAATAGAATGAATATTATTGTCTATTTTACACATTACCTAGGCATTCTATACAATGCCTAGGCATTGTATAGAATGCCTGCTGGTCCACCGGCAATGTGTAAAATAAAAAGATTTTGATCTTATTTGGTCAGAGGGACCAAATAAGATCAAATAAGGTCAGGAGACCTCGAGGGGGGAGGATGAGGTAAGGGGAGGGGAAGGGAAAATTAAGGGATAAGGGGAGGGGTGAGTGAAGGGAAGTCAAGTACAAGGTTAAGATCAAATAAAAGGTTAAAGTCAAATACAAGGTCAAGATCAAATACAAGGTCAGATACAAGGTCAAGTACAACGTCAGATACAAGGTCAGATACAAGGTCAAATACAAGGTCAGATACAAGGTCAGACACAAGGTCAGATACAAGGTCAGATACAAGGTAAGTGAAAAGGCCAGATACAAGGTAAGCCAAAAGGTAAGATACAAGGTCAGATACAAGGTCATACACAAGGTCTGTTTTAGCTTACTTAATTTTGGCTTACCTTGTAACTTACCTTGTATCTGACTTTTTGGCTTACCTTGTATCTGACCTTGTATTTGACTTTAAACTTGTATTTGACCTTGTACTTGACTTGGCTTCACTCTACCGTCCCCCTATCCCTTAATCTCCCCTTCCCTCATCCCCCCTCCCTCTCCCCCCCTCCTCCTCCTTAATTCCTTTCCCCTCCCCTCCCCCCCCCCCCCCTCCGAAATCAACAGGCTTTTGTAGTATCGCGTCTCGAGGGGGGCTCGAGGGGTGCTCAAGGGGGGCTCATTGAGTTTGGAATCGAACCTGCTTTACTCCTGTAGGTCCCGGGTTAGGTTAGAAATTTAAGGCGAGCGCGAAGCGCAGCGGAGCGTGAGCCTTAAATTTCGAGGTAATTTTTTTATAACAGTCAACAGAAATATACTTATTTTACACATTGCCGGTGGACCAGCAGGCATTGTATACAATGCCTAGGCAATGTATAAAATGAATATCATTTCATACATTGCCTGATCGTTTCAGGCATTGTATACAATGCCTAGGCATTGTATACAATGCCGGATTATACACATTGCCGGTAACATATACATTCACGATGCGCGTCTAAGAAATTGGTCTCACAATAAAATAAACTTTAATGAACAAACTATTTGTTTCATGATCAATTCAGATATTATACTAGAAATAAGGTTGTAAATTAATATTAATAAATGGTCATAATAAAAAAACACAATATTAATTGGATGCCGTCTGTTAAAAATGTTTTTTTGTTTCATTATTTTAATTAAAAGTTCATTAAAGTAAGTGTCAATTTTGTATTTGTTTTTTTATTACGATCATGTTTCTGATTAATTAATATTTGATAAAATGTAAAATTTATATTAATATATTATTCCTAAATACTACACACTACTACATTTTAGTTCAAATATTAATTAATCAGAAGCATGTTCGTAATAAAAAAACAAATACAAAATTGACACTTACTTTAATGAACTTTTAATTAAAATAATGAAACAAAAAACATTTTTAACAGACGGCATCCAATTAATATTGTGTTTTTTTATTATGACCATTTATTAGATTACCTAATGGAACGCATAACTTTATTTGTCCTAAACATGAAACGCATACTGTTAAATGGCATAATCATTATTTAGCATAATATTGTATAGCACAATTTCAAAACGCATAATATCATAAGGCTTAATTTTGTTAAGCATAAATATTCAATGGCATATTTTCAAAAAGCATAAATGTCAAAACGCATATTTTTTAATTGCATATTGTCTAAAAAGCATAATCATCAAAAGACATAATCTTATTACGCATTGTAATAAGAGACCTAATTTCTTTAGGCATATTTTTTTAATCTCATAATTATTTTTAGGGATGGGCCGAAGTTCGTTTTACATTCGGTTTAACCGAAATTCGGCGGTCTAAACCGAACTTCGGCATTCGGCCGAATTTCGGTTCATCAAGCCGAATTCCGGCTGAAATTCGGTACTGTTGGTGAAGCAACATTATTAAGTATCTCATCAAATCTTCGTCTTCTAGTTAAAAGAGAGCTAGTATTTCAATCTGGAGTTCGTGGGTTCCAATTGGCTTTGATAACTTTTTGAACATGACTGGAAATCTCAAAACCATTTCGAGGAATAAGCTTTCGGTACAGTGTCTACTAATTAAATTTAAAAATAAGTCTATATTTTTAAAGATATTTATAATATTCAATAAAAAGCTTTAACCTTCAAATGACCTTCATATGACGTCATCACATACAGATCTCCCAGCCATAATAAAAAAAAAGAAAAAAGTGCAAAGACAATTTTGACAATGAACTTGGCATTAGGGATGGTGGAAGGTGGAAGTGAAAAAATATCGATATAGGTAATATTTCTCAGAAAAAAATGGGATGAAATGGGACGATGACTAAGTAATGGATTCTAATTTTAAGGTATTGTAAAACATAAAAAATAGCAAAATAAACCCCTACGCAAAATTTTGGCTCGATTTGACGAATTTTACGATGATTTTTAAGACTCAAAGTTGGAAAAAATCAAAATGCTCCAGTGACAAAATAGTGTCGACTATTAGAATCCATACGTAATTACCAAAAAAATGTTTTGGAAAAATTATTGTAAAAACATCTATCGATATATCAGAGTATTTAATATCGCCCGAAAAATATCGATAAACTTATCTCGTAATTTTTTCCACATCCCTACCATTAAATGTTTGTAAATAGAAATAAAGTATGCACATATTTTCACAATGTTTATTATGTTATCCTGCAAATTTATCAGTCCACAAGCAATCGTTACAATTTCATCCACGTAGCCTACATCCAAAATAGACACAATACATACAATACATTTCGCAATTTGGGTAGATTGGGCGTGTCAGTTTTTACAAAGTTTTTCAGCAGTTTCCACTGGTAAGCATTTTTATTATAATTTTACCACCTCAAAAATTATTGCGGCAAATTAAGAAGGTAGGCTAGAACCGTCACAACTGGATTAAATGAATAAAATAGAAGAAATATTAACTATAACTTATTTGTTTACAAACAACTACAAACAACATTATGACAGTTAATGACACTTGGCCTTTCTTTTTCTATAAGTAGATGGCAAAGGTTTTCTTCCTTAACTTTCATGCCACTAATGACGTCATTCCGGTTGACCATATCCGCTCGACAAATATATTTATAAAAAAATAAATACGGGACCAAATGTTAAAATATTCAAATTAGTTTCTAAAATTGGCCTAATCTGTAGTAAAAAAATATAAAAAAAATACCTTTTATTTTTTAACCAAAGCCAATTCTATGAAGGACGCACATAGTTATTCACTTTGTAAACATTTCCCAGTATTTCCGATAAGAAAATCTCTCGGTTTTCAATCTGGAGTTCGTGGGTTCCAATTCTATGAAGGACGCACATAGTTATTCACTTTGTAAACATTTCCCAGTATTTCCGAAAAGAAAATCTCTCGGTTAGAATTAGAACGCTGTGCCAATGAGTATTGATTAACATTCTTAAGAAACTGGGAAAATTAATGTGTTTTATTTCATGGGAAAATTAAGTAAAAATCTCAAATCCATTGAATTATTTTTATGAATTTCTTAAGACTTCAACGAAAGTATTAGAAAGTACTAATTACTAGCGGCCGCCCGCGACTTCGTCTGCGTGGAAAGTTTTTTTGCTATCCCTCGGGAACAATCATTTTTTTCGGGATGAAAGGTACCCTATGTCCTTCTCTGTACCCTTAGCAACGTGTATGTAAAATTTCATGATGATCGGTTCAGTAGTTAAGACGTGAACGCGTAACAAACAAACAAGCAAACAAATAAACAAACAAACGGACTTTTTAATTTATAATATTAGTAAGGATTAGTTATCTTTTGCCACCATAAAAAATCAACACAATTTATTACTTATCTTTTGACGACTTAATATCATATACCCTATTACAAAAACCTTTTTAACCTTTACTAGAAATAAGACAGATAAAATTATTAATTCTTTTTTGATACACAATGTCCTGTTTCACTAACTAGGTAACTGTAAATATTTTTTTTTATGTTTAAAAATTTATTTATTTTAATTTTACAGTGACCATTAAAAATAAATTATTTCGATATAAGGTCGCGTTGGCAAAAGTACGGTGAAAATTACCGAAATTCGGCCGAAGTTCGAATTCGGCAGATTTGTGAACCGGATGTTCGGCCGAAGTTCGTTTTCGGTTAAATCCACATTCGGCCCATCTCTTATTTTATGAATTAGTAATCATTAAAAATATGAGCACTTCTGGCACGCTGCAGGCAAGCATGCAGGCAAGCATGCAGGCAAGCATGCAGGCAAGCATGCAGGCAAGCATGCAGGCAAGCATGCAGCATGCAAGCAAGCATGCAGCATGCAGGCAAGCATGCAGCATGCAGGAAAGCATTCAAAATGCAGCATGCATGCAAGCACTATAGAGCTCCGCTCGCTTCGCTCGCCCCGCTGCAAGTGGTCAAAACACTAACCTAACCTAACCTACCTAGTACACAAAAAGTTTTTCTTTATAGCGGGGGGCTTCAGGCCCCCCGACCGCCCCGAGCAGGGGGGCCAGCCCCCCTGCACCCCCCGGCAAGCATTTTGCAAGCAAGCATGCATGCATGCAAGGAAGCACACAGCATGCAAGCAAGCATGCAGCGTGCAAGATGCATGCAATCATTATTAAGCTCCACTTGCTTAGCTTAGAGTGGTCTAAACTCTAAACACTGACCTAACCTAACCCACCAATGGTGGTCACAATTAAAGTTTTTTTTTTTATAAATTAGTATTCAAGTTAGTAACCTATGTTTCCTTTTATATTATGCTATAAAACATTAGTAGTTATGTATAGTAGACATAACAAAATTATGCCTTTCAAAATATGCTTACTGACAATATGCCAATTGAAATTAGGAATTGTAACTATTATGCTTTGAAATATTAGGTCTTTACCTATGAAATTGCCGATATTTTGTCACATACAGAGAAAATAATAACTTCTATAATTTAAAATTTTAACAAAATCGTGAATATTACATCGAATTATAATCATGATAGTTAACTATCAGTAAAAATAAAGTCCATATTTTAGCTTTCGTGACATTAAAAAAAAGATCTTGAAAGTGACTCTTTTTTTGTGAGCAAAAAAAGGGTGACCGAAGGGGTTGTAACTTAACCAAAACTTATTTTTTCGCTTATCTTAAATGGAAATAAGTTAGCATAGTGTTCAAACATTAGTACATAAAAGTTTTGTTACATGAGTGTTCATGGTTGTTAAATGAACAAAGAAAATGCTATTATGAAAAATGCAACTTCTTGAAAAATCTCCATACAAATCGTCAATTTCATAGGTAAAGACCTATTATTATGGTTTTTAAAAGTTATGCAATTCGATGGTTATGCGTATCGAAATGTATGCTAAATAAAAAGTATGCTTTGTGATTATTATGCCAATCGAGTTATGCCAAGTGACTTTAGGACAATCGAAATTATGCGATGCGAAGGGCACCCCATTTATTAATATTAATTTACAACCTTATTTCTAGTATAATATCTGAATTGATCATGAAACAAATAGTTTGTTCATTAAAGTTTATTTTATTGTGAGACCAATTTCTTAGACGCGCATCGTGAAGGCGCGGCGTGAAAGCAATTTTAAACTTTTGTAAAGCGCTCTAGTGTTATTTATTGTACGTATAACGACGAACCAAGAAATCGGTGAATCAGGAAATCAGTGAACCTGAGGCCGTATTACAAGCTCTTAAAACCTGCCAGGTGTATAAATTGCTGTAGTAACATCTCTTTCTCGCTGTATAGCAAATAAAAGAGATAGATTGATAGCCAGTCTGAATACTGACTGGAAATAAGAGGTCATAATACAGCCCCTGGAATTAGTTGAATCTGGAAAACGACGAGTCAGGAATATGACGAATCCGGAACAAATTTAACGCTGTTCCTCAGGCATGTAAACAGACTTTTAATTCGGGGGGGACAACCGCAGCCCGCAAACCGGGCGAATGACTCGCCCGCTAAATTTGAATTAGGTAGTCTGTATTTACGGATTTCGGGGTGGAGGTGGGGGGGATAAATCCCAACTATCCCCCCTCTGGATACGTACCTGCTGCATAAGAATAAATAAAATGCCTGCTGTTCCTAAAAACGTTTTCACTACGTACGTAACGTTGTGTGTTATCTGTTTTCATTGATCCGTGTTATCAGGGTGGCGCGCGTTCCTCGCATCGTACAACACGCACCTGAGCAAGCGGCTGATCCCGGAACAGTTCGAGCTGATCCAGGAGCTCATAGACTGGCTGGTGCCGCCCATCTTCGAGTTCCAGCTGGTGAAGTGCCACCACTTTGTCGTCGTTGGGGAGATACACCAGTTCTTTGTAAGTTTGTAATTATAAGAGGTGTTATTTGAAAAGTCATACAATTCATTATTCTACCTCAGTTATATGAAATAATGTTTGAAATACCTTCGTAGTCGATATCTTTGATTGATGACGCATAGCGTATCGAAAACCAACTAACGAACCTCTATAAGGTAGGGACAAACTGAGCCCACGTACGCAACGTATGCTACGCAACGTGGGAGACTTGGTGTGCACACTTGTCCCACGTATACGACGTTTATTGAAATCAGACGCTTTTGTGAATTTTTCAGGATACAATGTTTTCTGAGTCTGACACTGAATTTGAGGACGATTTATTACGTTTGTTATTTTTAAATGTATATTTCCGCGCCAAAGAAACAAAAAAAAGGGTTAAGAAGAGAAGATATTGCCTTGCCATGTTGTTTTGCTATTTCTTCTCATGCTGCATTGCGTAAAATAATATCGCGATATTCAATGGATTAAATATTTAAAATGGCTTCATATCGCCTAGCCTAACCATATCAATAAGTTGTCTGTCTCCTATTTTAAGTGGGGGTACTTACCGTAATAAGTGGCGTACGTGGAATCAGTTGTCTCTAGCTTAAATCTACTTACATAATAAGTTTTTTGTTGGATATTATGGATATTTTTATTATTGGATATTTTTGAATTGGAAATAATTTGTGAAGACTCACGACACGAGGATAATAAAAAATAATTGCATTGTTATTTGTAATATTTACTAAAAGTTTTCATTCTGCTATCGAAAAAAGTTTCATCTACCTAGTTTCAATAGAAGAGGACAACAGCAATGTGTTTGAATAATTATTTGTCCACCAGTCGTTTACGCGCCTCTTCACGTGTCTGCTGGAGGGGGAGTCCCAGTTCAGCACCATGTGGCTGCAGTGCACCTTTGTCTTCTCTCTGCTCTGGGGCTTGTGCCCCTCGCTCACTGGTAAATATTGTACACCAATGTCACACCCTGACTTTGCATATAGTGGCACATAATTAAAGACACCAATCTATTTTCATACAAACGAGGTAACTTTGAAGCCTTGGTTCTCCGCCAAGGATTGACCTAGCTGTGATCTAATGATAGTTATCTAGGGAGTGAATGGAGGAGATTCAGATAGCTTTACACACCTAACTGTTCTGATCAGCATTCTAATAAATATAAGGATATGTTTAAAAAACTGCGAAATTAGCATAAAAATAAAGACTCTGATCCTTACAGCTCTTAGAATGCTGAACAGATCATTCGGGTATGTATAGCGATCTGAATCTCCTCCATTTACTCCCTGGATAGCCATCATCAAATAACAGCTAGGTCAATCCTTGGCGGAGAACCAAGGCTTCAAAGTTACATCGTTTGTATGAAAATTGACTGGTGTCTAATTATGTGACCGCCACTGTATATTTTACCTGTCCTCCCAGTTTAAACGAGTTCGGTAGCTATGTCACAGAATACATAAAAGTACAAGTTAGCTATGTGTACCGTAGAATAAGAGGTCTTGGTCTTTCCTTCGTATAATTATCGCTCGTCGTGCCGTAGTGCTTGTTCTATGGCCAGGCCTTTGGGTTAACTAAACCAACTGCTACTGTACTATATTAACTTCGGAGATTTTTATGTAACTCTACTAATTGTATTTGTTCAGGCGACAGCCGTAAAACCTTCGACACGTTCTTCCGGAAGCTGCTGAACGGCGACAACACGGCGTATCCCAAGCCGAAGTCATTCAAGCTGACCAAGAACCAGCTGTTCCAAGACAAGGATACGGTCTTCGACTACGTATACGACAAGCGGAACAATGGCACCTGGATACCCTGGGTCGAGTTAGAGAAGGAAGTGCCTCTAGCGGCTAATGTTAAGGTAATGGAGACGGAAATTATGACACAAATATTCCGATAATGCCATAGCATTTCATCACATCACATCACATATGACACCCATAGAAATAGAATGTCAAAGAACAACAATGTCAATAAACAGGTGATCCGAAAACGAATGCATACATTTTATATGAGATACGTAAAATATGACTTAGATTCATAAAATATGACTATATACGGCAAAGAAAATTAATAAACTATGTTCCATACTGTTTTCTTCGTCGATAAACGAATAAATGTAGAGAAATTTGGTTTAAAAGAAATGTGTGGCAATATCTTGTTTACCTGTGAAAAGTGTGATTACTTGGATTTTTTATTTTTGTCACATCACAATTACTTAGAGCACAAGACACCATGGCTCCACGATACCTTTATTTTAAATTCTAATTAAGATTAACAAATATTTTAAACAAACTATGATTGCTCATTTGCTAGGCGGGACGCTAGGGGCTCTTACTGTAAAAAATGTTGGCACATGTCACTTGATCCTTTGTCTCTTTTTTACATAGACCGTGTCCGTATGATGTTAACTTCTCTTTTCCACGCTTTGTTGGTCTTCTTGAGCGCAGCGAAAATTTTTCTATGTCTATGTATGACACCCGTTTTTCCATTTGGCTAGCCTGATTGTCTTTGATTGCCGCTACGGACCTATGACTATAATACGATTAGCACCCACGTGTGGGCGTTATTAATTCGTAATGAATTAACGTTAACGTTAGTAACGTTGTCCTCTCCTCCAAATCGATCCTTTTTTTATGCACAACGGGACAGTGTTTGGCCTTCATTTCGTCTAATGTTGAGTGACAATAAGGCCGAAGGTGGAAGCGCACTACACCCGGAATACTGGCTATCTTACCTCTAACTGCCAGAACACAACAATTTTTAAATTGTTGTTATGGCGTCAGACTTAGGTAAGATGGTGGTGGCTAGCTAGGCGGACTTAAAAAAGCCCTACCACCTACCAAACCGAGTACAAATTGTACCTCTTAGGAATTGAACCCGTAACCCCTGCGTCTTACACGGGTGGGTGAACTACTAGACTACAGAGGCGGTTAATTACTTGTGGCGCAGGCCTTTGTTTATTCAAGGTTTATTGGACCTAAGGAATCTCAGAATGAAGTGTCAAGGAATTTTAAGGATTCTCAAATTATAGGTGAACGAGGTTATCATCCTGACGAATGAGAACGCGTGCCTTCGTTACTTCGTGTCCAAAATGGTGAAGTCGAAGATCCCGATCCTTTTGGTGGGGCCAACGGGTACTGGGAAATCGTCTCTAGTGCTCAATTTTCTACTGTCACTGCCAAAGGAGAAGTACATCACTAACACTGTCAACTTCTCGGCGCGGACCACGGCCAATCAGGTACGATACTAACATTGAAAAAAATATCTTATAATCAGACCCCGGATTTGCGGTAGCACGAATAAAATGACGTTTAATAGTGCGTGGACAACTTGATTATCTATTTGTGTAATTTATCGATAAAAAAATATAATTATGTAACGTGATATATAGACTTACTGTCGGAAATAGTAGAAATTACCTATCTACATTAAGAAAAGTGAAAATCGTGAAATGTATAAATAATAAAATTCACTGCAGTTTTTCCTGATGCAAAGATAGCAAAGTCAAAATGAGTGAAGTAGAATGTAATTTTTTTAAGAAATACATCCTCCTTGGTATAATACAAAAAATAAATACAGACGCGATCAAAAAAGTTCCACTTCAAAAATATTTTCAAAACATCGATATATAAAAACATTTACGATAATTTGGTAATCACTAGCAAGTTTGTATTCCTGTCACCGCAAATCCGGCCTTTACTTATAATGTTAAAGTAAGTAATTTAAATGATTTCGTCTTATTTACTTTGTTACAGACTCAAGACATTATCATGTCAAAAGTTGACAGACGACGTAAAGGTGTATTTGGTCCCTCCATGGGTAAAAAGGTATGCAAATGAATATGTAGGTAGAGGTTTTCAAAACATTAACACAGGTAAGCTACGAATTCTTTTATGAAACCCCCAGGGGAGTTTAGCAAGGGAACCAAGTGGGCGGAGGGGTATAAACCCGTAAGGCACTATACAACGTGTTACAAAAATACCCCGAATGCCGAATATGGTAGATAGGGACCATCAAACTGAACAACTTTTACTATGGGACCAAGTCTGAAATCGCTAAAAAGAAACCAGCTTTTCCATACAAAAATTAATAACGAAAATATCAAAATGTATGAAACAGCTAATATTTTTTTCGCGATTTCAGTACATCATCATCATCATCATCATCATCATCATATCAGCCGCACGACACCCACTGCTGGGTATAGGCCTCCCCCAAGGATTTCCACGACGATCGGTCCTGCGCTTCCCACATCCAGTGGCTTCCGGCAACCTTCACCAGATCGTCGGCCCACCTTGTCGGGGGCCTACCCACGGAGCGTCGTCCGGTGCGCGGTCGCCATTCAAGAACCTTTCCGCCCCAACGGCCATCGGTTCTTCTCGCTATGTGTCCAGCCCACTGCCACTTTAGCTGAGCAGTACAGCCTAAAGATGTTTCAGAGTTGGTCCCATAGTAAAAGTTATTCAGTTTGATGGTCCCCATCTACTATATTCTGCATTAGGGGTTAGGGGTATTTTTGTAACACGTTGTTTAAAGTTTCGTGATTTTAAAAACTTTTACTGTAGCGTGATGACTATATTGTTGTATGTGCGTCAGCTGGATATACTTAACATAGTGTGAGTGAGTTTACTCTAGATACAAAGACAAAGCTGAAGCTACATTACATTACCAATGTCGAATTGACTGAGTATCTTTTTATATTTTTTTAATGGCACTGTCCTTTTTTCTAGTGCGTGTTATTCGTGGATGATCTGAGCATGCCCCAAAAAGAGGTGTATGGTGCGCAGCCGCCGCTTGAACTGTTACGTCAGTGGATCGACCACGGCCACTGGTACGACCTGAAGGAAATGGTAAAGCAAGAAGTGGTTGACGTGGTAAGTCATGAGTCAACGTGCAATTGCCGTCAGACAGCAGCAACTTTGTTAATACATTTAATGACGGAGGACTCTTTAGCAAAATCATTCCATGAACTGAACCTATAATAGGTAACAGGCTAACTTACAATCCTTCATATAAAATCGTTTTAATGAAGAGTTTGTTTTATAAGTTCCGGTTAAGTTCAAAGTAACTTAACTGACAGATAGTTTAATAGATACATATAACTGTTCCACTTTTCTGGAAGTAGTGCTAACCACAACCTGTGACCAGGCCCTGGCAGTTATAGAATCACAGGGCCAATTGTTACCTGAAGTAGCATCTTTTTAACTTTTTCTCAGTTACGAACGAAGTTTGTCTCAACTTAACTAAGCTGTCAAAACGTTAGCGCTATATGAAATGTGTCAAAAGTTATATTTGGTCGCGGTTCAGTCGAGATCCAGTTGATCTAAACTAAGTACGATTGTCCCCCTGGTCACAGAATACATAATAGTACAACCCTGGTCCAGTTTATCAAGTGTTGTCAAGTTTGTCAGTTTGTGAATTTGCTTTCATTGGATTTGAAAGTTACTAACATTTAATTTCTTTACAATAATCCACATTAAATGACGCAGCTCCTCGTATCAGCTATGCTGCCTCCCGGCGGAGGCTCTAACCTGATCTCGTCTCGGCTGACGCGGCATACGCTGCTCATCGCTCTGGACTCCTTCGAAGACAACACCCTCAACAAGATCTTCGGCACCATCATGGATTGGCACTTCACCAAAGGTTTCCCTGAAGCTCTCATGAGGCAGAGTAAGGTACCTATTGTATCAGATGAAGATAATGCTTTTGACATATAATGTTTATTGTGAGGCTATTCCACGAAATGTCTCTTTTTCTGCACAGATAAATCAACAAAATACTTTCCTTATAGGCTTAAAAAAACAAGTAAAATTTAATTTTGCAAAGTTGACAATTTTGACACAAATGAAGTCACCCTCAATTTTATCTGGGGTTTAACAATCTCAGGAACAGAAACACTTCGCACTTTTCAGGCTGTAGTAGGAGCCACGATGGAAGTGTACAAGACAGTGACGGTTCAATTCCTACCAACACCAAGCAAATGCCACTATCTGTTCAACCTGCGGGACTTCGCGCGCGTCATCAAAGGCATCCTGCTGGTGCCTTCGAGCCATATGAAGGAGCTCAATAAGCTGGTCATTTTATGGGTGCATGAGATCTACCGGGTGTTTTACGATCGGCTGGTTGATGACATAGACAGGCACGTGCTTTTTATTAATACTATTATAGACAATTAACGGTACTAACTTTAAGTATTTCATACTTTTATAAACAACTAACTTCTGCCCGCGACTTCGTCCAGGTGGATATTAGAAAAATCCTTAGAGAACCTTTAGCCAGGATAAATTAGTATTCTATGTTTTAATTTCATCAAAATCAGATCAGCCATTTTTACGTCATTAGGCGGGTCACCAAGCGCGCTGCCCCACTTTTTCGTCTCATACAATTGCATCCCCTATTTTTACCCCTATCTTTAGGGCTCTTCAGTTTTCTTCTAGCTGTTCCTCCGACAAAGTATAGTGATATAGCATAGCTCTTATCGCTTTTCGTTCCCTCAGGCAAAAGCTGTTCGAAGTGGTGTACAAGGCGGTGTACGGCAACTACCGCGTGCACATGGACCAGGTACTGACAGAGCTCGGCTACGTGCCCGAGGGCGAGAAGTGTGCCAACAAACACGCCGCCAACATATTCTTCGGGAACTACATGGAGCCTGATGCTGACCCGAAGATTTACGACCAGGTGCGAACTTTCAAGTTGACGACAATAAGACCTGCTTCATAGGTTCAATCAACTGACAGACATTAAAATCCTGTTCCATTTTTAAATTAAGCCATAAGTCCTATCCAGAACCTGTGTAAGGCCCTTTGTATTTAAAAAAAGGGCAAAACTTTAAAGAGATTCCTTCCAGAAACAGTTTTTTTGTGTACCAACAAATGAGGATGTCTTCTTGTGGCGTGATGGGGGGGGAGAGGCAAATATCGAGCAGAAACTAAAAATTTTGTTACATTAACTTATTACATTACCTTGAATATGCTGTCACACTACAGCGGTAGTTCTTATTATATCTATTCTGTGCTACAGCTCTACTATCCCAGCTTCAACGCACACGTACTGTATGACCAGTGTGATCACTGAATTTTATGCATCCATAAAATCAATCGTGCAAATAGTTCAATGCCTGTTATAAAGTATACCCTCTTATTAAGTGTAGAATAGGCAACTGAGAAGTGTGCTGAAAACTTATAAAACGTGCACTGAACAAGACTCACGGTGTTGAGTTCAGGTGACAGACCTGGACGACATGGCGGTGAAAATGGAGTACTACCTGGAGGAGTACAACGTGGTGTCATCGTCACCGATGTCGCTGGTTATGTTCCGGTACGCGCTCGACCACATCTCCAGGTGTACCAGGGTGCTGCTGCAGGATAACGGTACGGCATTAGTTCATGAGGGATTTAACTGAGACTGACCCGAGTCAATCGGTCTCAGTCAATCATTTAGATACTTGTAGAGTTCCTACCATAGCTGCATGGTGAGTTCAGGTGATGGACCTGGACGACATGGCGGTGAAGATGGAGTACTACCTGGAGGAGTACAACGTGGTGTCATCGTCACCGATGTCGCTGGTTATGTTCCGGTACGCGCTCGACCACATCTCCAGGTGTACCAGGGTGCTGCTGCAGGATAACGGTACGGCATTAGTTCATGAGGGATTTAACTGAGACTGACCCGAGTCAATCGGTCTCAGTCCATCATTTAGGTAGTTGTAGAGTTCCTACCATGGCTGCATGGTGAGTTCAGGTGATGGACCTGGACGACATGGCGGTGAAGATGGAGTACTACCTGGAGGTACTCCTCCAGGCAACGTGGTGTTGTCGTCGCCGATGTCGCTGGTCATGTTCCGGTACGCGCTCGACTACAACTTCAGGTGTACCAGGGTGCTGCTGCAGGATAACGGTACGGCATTAGTTCATGCGGGTTTAACTAAACCCCTAGCCCGAGTCAATCGGACTCAGTCAGTCACTTAGGTGGTTGTAGAGTTCTTACCATAAGTCCTGAATCCCTAATCAAACTTTTGGCAAACAAGTAGGTTAAGTGGTCTGCAAAAAAGCACACGTATCTGACGTACGTGTCTCTCTTATCTTGGGGTTGTAGAAGTTAAAACAATAAACGTTTCCAGTGGTACCTAGGATTTGTTACTATGAACTTTCAAAATTTACATTAATTTAGGGGTGTCAGGCTGATTTTTCTCAAGGGCCATTTATAGATTAAGGGTATGTAAGCCAGCCCCAAAATTAAAAATTAACATTACTTATATTTTTATTTAAAGTAAATTTTCATACAAAGCTTATAAAGGGATTATCTTGAGCTTGAGGATCCATGCAATACGTAGTGGCATCTAATGCCATCTAAAATCCACACTGGATAGATTCTGGTCGCGGGCCGTATTGAGAGACACAAGCCCTCTCAATCTCAAGATGCGGCCCGCGGGCCGTATCTTTGATGTGACCAATTAATGATTAATTGGTCACATCTGAGAGAGTTTAAAGCACTTATGTTTTGATCATAATTGCAGGTAATTTACTACTAGTAGGAGTCGGTGGCAGTGGCAGAAGTAGTGCCGTTAAACTAGCGGCGAGTATATTGGAAATGAACGTCATACAGGTATGCAAATACATTTTGACCTGTATTTTTTTCTCTTTCATTCTTTTTAATTAATTTTCTTGGTTTTTAGATCGAAATATCCAGAGTGTATGGTCAAAATGAATGGCGTGACGATATCCGTAAGTTGCTAATGAAGGCGGGTATCATCGGCAAACCTCTGGTCTTTCTGTTTGCTGATAATCAGGTAAACAGGCATTCAAATAGTTAAACTTTTATTAGTTCCTTTAATTTTAAACTCACAGCTTGTAGGGACAGAGTTTACATATACTGAATTTTGCAACCCTTTTCAATCGTTCATTATAATTATAGATAATGTACGAAGGGATGGTGGAAGACATCAACATGTTGCTGAACACTGGTGACATACCCAATCTGTACGGTATGGACGAGAAGGTCGAGATCTTGGACAAAATGCAGACTGCGGTTAGAGATTCGGTGCGTGGTATTAAAAATACCTTAAAAAGTAAATATGTAAAAGTGAAAAAAGAGAGAAAATTACATATAAGTATTTGTACTTAGACCATGTTAACATGATGTCATCACCAGTTAACCAGAGTTACCGAGGCAGTCTTGTAGTCGTTTCCGATTTCTATCCATGCTTCAGCAAATTATTTTTGAATCAGAGGTCTTATGGTCTAATGTTATTGGTGTACTTAATTTTATTTCATGCTTACTCTTGAAGCAATGAATAACATATCTGACAAGTCTAAAGGCTGGTTTACATTATCTTAGTCTTTAGTAGAGTGCTTTAGGAGAGTGCTTTAGTGGAAACATGTAAACGGTCGTCTTATGACTAAAGAGAGTAACGTTCTAGTAGCCTTTCTACTCGCTTTCCAGTAGCACCCCCTGCGCGCCCGCTCACCCCCCGCGAGATATTTTACTCGCACTCGCACTGGAAGCATGTAAATCGACATTTTAGTAGCGTCTTTAGTAGAGTGCATTTGCCGGTGAACGCATGACGTGTAATTGAATTAAATAATAAAGGTAAGCCGCTCAGGCGATGGCACCGCGCGATAACTAGGTATGGCGAAAATGACACTCTACTGGAAGCGTGTAAACGGTCACTGGAAAGGCACCAAAACTACTAAAGCACTCGCATTCGAATCTACTCGCACGCTACTAAGCACTCTACTAAATACTAAGATAATGTAAACCAGCCTTAAGTTCTGATTAATATGGAAATCAACAAGCTGTCATTTACTACACGCAGTCTCTTTCCAATTGATAGGGTAAAAAAATCGAGACAACTCCTCTGGCTATGTTCGGTTTCTACGTTGAGCGAGTTAAAGCCAACTTGCGCATCGTCATGGCGATGTCTCCCATCGGAGACTCGTTCCGCAATCGTCTGCGCATGTTCCCCTCACTCATCAACTGCTGCACGATCGACTGGTGAGCAATTACGTCTTTACTTGGTGTCATTCCTTTTTGATGTTGTTTCTGTCCATTAACCCGTCAACGCCCAGAAAATGAGACACAATAGATTTTCTATTGTTGTCCGGCTGCCGCGCCGGCGTCGGCACAGGCATTTAGTCCGTGAGCCCGCGACAGTATTGCGTACGTCATATGACATCACGATGAAATGCATGGCACACGGTCGTAAGACAGACTTATGTTTACTCTCTCTACGATTGGAAACTAAATGATGCCAATTGCCACGGGTCTCTTACTGATGTCACATGACGTAAATATAATCTTAAAATTTAGACCGGAAGATTTTCTCAAGCTTCCGGCCAATTTTATTTGCGATAATCTTCTGATCCTCGCTCAGCATAACTTTTCCGACCGTGTGCCATGCATTTCATCGTGATATCATATGACGTAGGCAATACTTACTGTCGCGGGCTCACGGACTAATAATTGATGAATTAAAACAGTAGAGTATTACGATTCAAAGGAAAGCAGGAACGGTAGCTCGCGACCATTTCCAACCTCCTTTAAAATCCTACTCCATACTATCGTAGTATGGATTGGTAATATTGTGGATATACAGGGTGTCCCAAAACTTTGCCACACGGAGGGAAAGTACCTTAAATATTGAAGATGGGAAATTTTACTGAATGAAGACTTCATTTTGTTTTTAAAAATTATTGGAACTGCATTCAAATATTTTTGAAAAATCGCCTACCTTAACCCGGGAATCGAACCTACCAAAAACAAAATTATTTATTTCTAATTTTTACGATACCAATGGAAAGGGTTACTTAAGGATTATTTTTTTTCAAGTGACACAGCATCTTAAACAAAGGGAAGACCATGAAATGTAACATTTAAATTTGAATTATTACGGATTATATCAATTTGTATCGAATCGTATGCGATTTAAAAAATATCTTTGAATGCAGTTCCATTTCTCTTTAAAAACAAAATGAAGTCTTCTTTCAGTAAAATTTCCTATCTTCAATATTTAAAGTAGGCTTTCCCTCCGTTTTGCAAAGTTTTGGGACACCCTGTATAGGTAGGTTAGGTACCTAACCTACTTATAAAAATTACAGAGTTTTGAAAGTAGAACGTTTACAGGTTCACAGCATGGCCGCCAGAAGCATTGGAGCGTGTAGCATCCATGTTCATCTCACGGATGCCAAACGTGGATGATGAGCTTCGGAACTCTTGCGTCGAGATCTGCCAGCTCTTCCACATGACCGTCGTCCAGCTCAGTGACAGGTCTCTTTGTGCGACAACATGTTAATAAAATATGCTGATATCAACCAAGTTTTCTAAGCAATATAATCTCTTGAAATTCCAGATTTTACTCGGATCAAAAGAGAAAAGTATATGTTACACCCACCAGTTACTTAGAGTTGATAAAAGCTTTCCAAAGTTTGTACGCTCTCAAGGTGGATCAAATTACAAAATCAAGGATTAGGTAATGATTTATACTTACTTCATACAAGTTAATTCCTAAGCACTTTAATTTCAGAATCAGGTATCATTACAAATCACATCACTATTGGCGTAGCCATATTTGTAATTTTAGCTCTCACATCACATTTTTTTAACTAGGTAAGTAGTAAGTACCTACCAACACCTGAAGCAAATGCGGTTTACGGCCGCATTATGAGTAGGTACTAAGGTACTTCAGGGTCACAATATTTGCGGATTTCTTCGTTTTCTTAAAATTGATGTGTACCGTAACAGGTATGAAACAGGTCTGGAGCAACTGGACTTCGCAGCCGGGCAGGTGGCGGTGATGCAGCAGCAGCTGCGCGACCTGCAACCGCTGCTCGTGGAGACCTCCGACAAGACGGAGAAGCTCATGATCAAGATCGAGCAGGACACCGTCGTCGTCGAGAAGCAGAAGGAGGTCGGCAAACACTGATTACTTTCCTAAACATTCACGGTTTACCTAATACCTAACCAATATATTCTGTGACCTAACCTTACCTATATTATTTGTTGTTTGATAATTTTCAGTAGGTGTACCTAATCAGCAAAAAATCGTAGATGTTTTAGTTTATCATAAATTTCACAATACTGTTTGAATTGAAGTTTTTAGAAAGATTAGAAGCAGAATGATGTTTTGATAAAACTTGATTTAGATTACTTATATTGAAAACGTGCCACGACGCAAGTGTGTCTAGGGAGATAATTGTTTGCAAATTACAGGAAGTTGATTGAGATGCTATGCTGCAAATAGCCCTTGGTGTGATACTGTTATATTAATGTAATACTGTATTATGCATAAAGCTTGTTTTCCAAATACACAACAGATAGTCGGTGCGGACGAAGCGCTAGCAAACGAAGCAGCCGCCGCCGCGCAAGCTATTAAAGACGACTGTGAGTCCGACTTGGCTGAAGCGGTGCCCGCGCTGGAAGCAGCGCTGTCAGCACTCAATACGCTCAAACCAGCTGACATCACGCTCGTCAAATCTATGAAGAACCCACCCGCGGGTGTGAAGCTGGTCATGGAAGCTGTATGCGTCATGAAGGGGATTAAGGGTGATAGGAAAATGGATGCTAATGGTATGTTTTTATCCACGATCACCCTGGAATCAATTAACCGAAAATATACGGAAATGTTTCTAACAGTTCAATGCTCTAATAAAAAAATCTATCAATTTGTAACTTTGTAGGAAAACCGTTTGAAGACTTTTGGGGTCCATCGCAGAAAATGCTCGGTGACATGAAGTTTCTTGACAGCTTGAAGAACTATGATAAAGACAACATTCCTGTGCCTACGATGAAAAAAATCAGGGACAAGTTAGTCAAAATATATAAACAAGTCATCCTGTTATCAAATTGTCTAGCATATTCCACGTATTTTTTATGGCAACAGGTACATTCCTGACCGGGAGTTTGATCCTGTGGTCATTGCAAAGGTCTCATCTGCCTGTGAGGGTCTGTGCCGGTGGGTGCGAGCTATGGACGTGTATGATAGAGTTATCAAGGTACCTGCACATTACTATATTGTTCAAGTCACAGGAATTAATAAATTGTGTCTACAAATAGTAATAAAGTTAAACCGATACCAGGAACTTTTAATAGATTTTAACGTCCTTAATATAGTTATTAAGGGTTTATATTAGTATATAAACCCTGAAAATACGGTGATTTACACGGCGAAAGATCAATTTATTCTCAAATTTTATTTTGCTAATCCATGACATGACTCTATTTTTAACATTTAACATTGGAGAAAGTTTACTAGCCTGTATATTTAAAAAAAAATACTTTGCTACTAAATAAAAACCATTGTACACATAATAGGTGGTAGCTCCGAAAAAAGCCGCTCTCGCTCAAGCCGAAGGAGAGCTGCAATTGCAGATGAACACCCTCAACGCGAAGAGAGCGCAGCTGCAGAGCGTCTTGGACAAACTACAGGTACAAACTAAAAACCAAGATAACTTTAGTAACTTGGAAAATAAATGCCGATAAACTAATCCTGATACGGAGGAAGTCGCGGTCATCGGCTAGTAATCTAAAAATTCAAAAAACAAACAAAGTCAATTTTAAAGCAGTTGCATAAAAAAAACTAAATACCCACCTATGCTTTTTTAGACTTTGAATGACGAATTCGCTGAAATGACCCGCAAGAAGAAAGGACTCGAAGACGAAATAGATCTATGTTCTACGAAGTTGTCTCGTGCGGAGCAGCTGATCGGCGGACTTGGCGGGGAGAAGGCGCGGTGGACCGAGCTGGCGCACCAACTGCAAGAACTATTGGGAAATATTATCGGTCAGAACAGAACGCAATGTCTATTTGTTAGATGGAAAACAGTCTTTAAGTCATTACTGATTTGATTACCATGATCTTGAAGGGTAAGGTAGAGACATTTAATGAGTAAACTTGTCTATCTTCCCCATAAAATTGTTGCTTTGCTTTACTAACGTGCAAAACGATATTGAACAACAACAAAGTTTATCGAAAACCGAATGTTTCAGGGGATGTACTCCTGTCTGCCGGCTTCATAGCTTATCTCGGACCCTACACTGTAAATTACAGAAGAGAGATTATTACTGTTTGGAACGAACGCACTTCAAAACTAGGTGATTACTAGCAATATGATCTATCTTCTATATTCATCTCCCATTCTCACGAGTTCTATAGCCTGTACCTAATCCAAAACTTTTTGTACTATTTTATTACATTTTGGTAATGGTTTCCTCATTTTCATCAAAATATCAGCTACTCGGTAATGTAAAGAAATAATGACATTGAGCAAGTAAAGTCTCTTCAAACATAGTTTAAATACTTAAATCATTTCTTTTTGTCCAGAAATTCCATGTTCCAAAGTATTCTCCCTATTGCAAACGCTGGGCGAACCAGTTGTGATCCGAGCTTGGAATATCGCGGGCTTGCCCGTAGATGCTTTTTCTATAGAGAATGGCATCATTGTAGAGAAATCCCGACGTTGGCCGCTAATGATCGACCCACAAGGTAAAAAGATGTGTATTGGAGATTCTTTTCTTGTAGACCGCTGTTAATTTCTGAAAATGTAATGTTATGATGCATATTTCACGAATATTTCATTATAATTCAGTCGTTGAAGGTTTACTTGCAATTTGTTGAGTGTAATTTGCATCTGTCAAGTCAAGAATAATAAATAAATAATTAATTACTTTAAAAGAATGTTATACGCATTTAGAATGTTGATCTTTTAAAAAATGCATTTCCAGAACAAGCAAACAAATGGGTGAAAAATATGGAGCGTGAGAACCAACTAAAGGTAATAAAGCTAACGGACCCGAACTATGTGCGAGTGCTAGAGAACGCCATCCAGATGGGCCTCCCGGTCATCCTGGAGAACATTCGGGAACAGCTGGATGCGGTCTTAGAGCCGGTATTGTTGAGGAACATTTTCAGGTAACACTACAGAGTGAAATCGAAAGCAGTCGACATTTTTTTTGTGTGGCTTAAATCGTCAAACTGAACAACTTTGTATAACAATGGGACCAACTTGATCAAAGCGCAAATAATCAGCTGGTCCATACATTTTGGTCGAGTAGATATTGACGTTTTCTATGGAACAGCTGATTAGTTGGTCCCATAGGAAAAAGTTTTTCAGTTTGACGGTCACCACATGATCAAAAAATCACCCTGTAGAAGACATATACTTACGGAACAGCTTGTACCTTATCAGCAAAACATAATAATTTTATTAGACATCAATCGATCAACTGCATATCGCTCTACCAAGACCCCCTGGCCAAAGTAACATTTGCAAATCTTCGTTATCGCTTCGCTTTCGAAACATGTATGGGATTGACATAAGCTTTCGTTAACTTTATGTTTATTTTTTTATTGTATCTTGGTATATATTATTTTTATTTCTCATATCTTCTATGAGATGTACTTTTATTATATTATTATAAGACAACAGCTAGGGAGGCCCTGTTAGAATAACAGCGTGCTGTGGCGTTCTCTGAACGTCGCAGCAACACACGCTGACACATTTTGTCACTTTTTGTACTTTTTTAGTTTAAGATTTTGTTATTTTTACTTTATTTTTTTGTTGTTTATTGTGTTTATTTGGGGCTAAAAAACATTTTATCATTTTTATTATTATTATTAACTATCGAATTTTAAAACGTCAAATTCATACATTTTTCGGAGCGAAGCGATAGCGAAAATTTGTAAATGTGACATTGGCTACAGACTCTGAAATGGCTATTATTATATTCGTTACTAACTTAAAGCTTAAAAATAAGCATGAGATAATAATATTGTTTTATAATTTATTGTTTATTTTTAAAGATTAAGTTGGCGAACTAATGGAAAATTGGCCATTTGAATAGGGGTGCAGGTAATCAATGGTATAAAAAGAGTACTTTAAAACTCATTATTGCTTTCTAGGTCAGGAGGTATCGACTGCTTGAAGTTGGGTGACAATATACTGGAGTATAATCACAGTTTTAGATTCTATATAACGACCAGACTAAGCAACCCTCACTACCTTCCGGAAGTAGCCGTGAAGGTATGTTATTGATAAAACTAATGACGGGAAAAATGTTCGACAAAGTTTTACAGGTAGCGCAAAATTCATAAATTATTAATCCTGACTCCCTAGCATGACCACTGTACCACGATATGTTATAGCGATTCATCGATAATATTAACTGTCAAAAGACAACTGGATTTTGTCAGTTCTGTAGAGTGTCACACATCATCAATTGCTCGTTGTGGGCCTTCGTCGTCGTTATTCGAATAAACCACAAACAATTCCTGAGCTCAAATCCGAGAGCCAACGCGACATCGGTGCGATACAGCCACACCTCTGTGAAAAACTCATTGAAAATTTTATGAAAAGAGTACCTAATGGCCTGGCATCAGAGCCGTGGGGGCCATTTGAATAAATTTTATTCCATACTTAATCAGAACATGTCCTCTTTAAAATCCAATAAAAATATCACAACTCTTTCAAAAAATACGTGTGTTCATTTTAAAATTAAAAAGTGCACTCTTACTGAGACACCCTTTATAAGACTTTAATTCACATGCTTTTACGTTAGTTAATAAACTATCTGCTCTACCAACTTGACTCTCAAACTACAAAGGTTTCTATCACAGGTGACGATGTTGAACTTCATGATCACGCCGCAAGGTCTGCAGGACCAGCTACTAGGCATCGTGGTGGCGCAAGACCGGCCCGAGCTGGAACTCAAGAAGAACCAGCTCATCGTGGAGGGAGCCAACAATAAGCGCACCCTCAAGGAGATTGAGGATAAGATTCTAGAGGTGATGAGTTGAATGCAGTGTAAAGACGAAGATAATAATTTTAATAGCTGCAAACTTTTTTTTAGTTGCAAATAATTATTCTTGAAGCGTTGCTGAAAATATAAAAAATGCTTTATTATCGTATACTTATATAAAAACAGCTGAATTACATGCCTTCAAAGCAATTTATATAACTTTTCCATTTACCAAAGCCATACTTAAGTTGTTTTGCCGCCAACACAGGTGCTATCATCAGCAGGCAACATCCTAGAAGACGAATCAGCGAACCAGATCCTATCGTCTTCTAAAGTGCTGTCGATAGAGATTGAGGCGAAGCAGGCAGCAGCTGCTATTACTGAGAAGGAGATCGACGAGGCGCGGCTGCTGTACGTGCCTGTCTCCAAGCACAGCTCCGTGCTGTTCTTCTGTATCTCGGACCTCGCCATGATCGACCCTATGTACCAGTACTCTCTAAACTGGTGAGCAAGCTTTTGACGAAACGACTGAAGTGTTGAAGACAACTAAACTGTTTGTCGCATGGTGACCCTTCACAATGGGGTTGGCAACGCAAAGCTAATCGCAGATGGCGCCAGCGGCGATCTAACCGCTATCAATACTTCGATTGGTTAAAATATGCCACAAATGACATTTGATATTTGAAACAACCAATCAAATGTATTGGTACAACCGCTTGTGGCGCCATTAGTTCCTCAGTTTCCATCCCCATTAGAGTACCTATCGTAAAAGGCGATTAATAAGTTACAGGAAGTTTTTTCGGAAGACATTCGGAATCCTCACCACTGAGTAACTACCTATTATCTTACCTCTAACAGCCGGAACACAACTTTTTTTTTTGTTGTTATGGCGTCAGACTTAATAAAGGTGGTGATAGCTAGCTAGGCGGACTTGAAATAAGCCACCTACTACCACCAACAACCAAACCTAGTACAAATTCTACTCCCCTTCTGGGAATAAAACTCTGGCTCCTGCTTCTTCTTTAGGCGAAGCATTAGACCACATTACCACAAAGACGCAAAGGCGCTTAAAAGTAGATTGTAGGTAAAAACAGGACCCTATAACTAAGACTCCGCTGTCCGTCTGTCTGTCTGTCTGTCTGTCTGTCACCAGGCTGTAACTCAGGAACCGTGATAGCTAAAAAGTTGAAATTTTCGCAGATGATGTATTTCTGTTGCCGCTATAAAAACAAATACTAAAAACAGAATAAAATTATTATTTAAGGGGGGCTCCCATACAACAAACGTGATTTTTTTACCGTTTTTTGCTCGATATTAATAACGACAACAGGTAGACAGTTGGGATTTTCCAAAATGATGTATTTTAATTGCCGCTATAACAACAAATACTAAAAACAGAACAAAATTAATATTTAAGGGGGGGCTCCCATACAACAAACGTGTTTTTTTTTTTGCCGTTTTTTGGTACGGAACCCTTCGTGCGCGAGTCCGACTCGCACTTGGCCGGTTTTTTGTATTTTGTATTGATGAATGTATGTGTGTGTCGGAGTGAATAAAACTTTTTATCTATCTATCTATCTAGGTAGTATTATTAAAAGGAGTCAGAAAATAGCCAGCAGCGTTATCTGACAAATACGATCCAGCACTGCCATCTCCAATCGGTTTGACTAGCGTAAAAATTATGGCTATATCTCTCTGGTCGAGATAGGACAACGACCGTTCTACAGTGAACATAAATTGGCTGTAATAACGATGATAATTAAACCACAGTTGCCAAACTTATTAAATTATATGCTCAAAATGGCGTTTTCGCATACAATCACTATAGTCCAATCAATGAGCATATTTGTTGTATGGAGACTTCCGAAAAATTTTCCCGTCTATAAAATTTGGCATGTGATGAAGTTAGGTAACACAGATTACAGATGAACAATACTGCCCTCATAAGCCAAAAAGCGTTAACTCAACAAAAGTGACTTCCGAGAAAATCAATGTTTTGTCTTTTTCATTTTCGCATCAACTTAGGAAAGTCTTTTATGGATTATTATAACTTGTTTATAAATATTTGAAGCCATATTTAGTATTGATACAAGAAAATATTGGAAAACTATATATTTTTGCTTTTTATTTGAGATACCGTCATTTTCCTTCAAATTACTTTGCTTTCGAAAATGAGTTACTGCTGTCGGCTTTAGTGTTTGTATAGAAATTTCCATACAAATTTTTTCATATACATTTTTGCCGATAATCTAAAATAATAAAAGTAAAACTAAAAGTAAAGGCATTTTTCAATAATTTTATTATATTTAGGGCAAATCAAGCACAAAATTGTAAATGTTTGGTCTACGCAACTATATTTTATATCACTCAGAAAACACCTCCATCAAAAAGAAAAATCAGTTTCTTGGCATTATATTTTGAAGGGATTTCAAAATATTACTCTTCTTGGCCTGTGAAATACCATGATTTTCTTCTAAGGGGTAGAAGTACTTTTTTTTTTGCAACAATGCTGGTGATTATAGACTTACTAGCTTCCGCTCGTGACTTTGTCCGCGTGGACATTCGAAATGTCCTTAAGCTTTGACGGAGATAAAAAATATCCTATGTTATTATAACCCAGGCTATAAACTACCTGTGTACCAAATTTCATTCAAATCCGTTTAGCTGTTTTTGCGTCATTGAGTAACAAACATCCAAACATCGTAACTTTCCCATTTATAAATTTAGTAGGATAGTAGGTATATCCTTAGCAGTAGGAATAAATTATCAAACACTGCGCTGAAAAAAAAACTACCCGTGTACGCAAATGCCGCCAAATGCCTTAGAAATATTTTTTTACGGCCATTCGCATTCAAAATTATGGTATACCCCTCAGTCTCTTAGTAATTTCATGTAGAATTGAGATATGCAATATTTTCTAAATGGATTTTCTACATTTTTAGAAGAGATAACGCTATTTGGCTTAGTCCATCAAATAGATAATTGATTAAGCTATCCGATACAACAAAAATCAGAAAATAGGATTTTTTTGAGATACCGCTTTTTGGCTTATGAGGGCAGAATAAGCCAATAAAATTTGTTACGAGAAGTTAGGTATTTTTACCTAAACATGAAAATCGCTTATATCTCTCTGTGAATATTTCCTCGGGCTAAAATACTTTCTGTATACGTATTTGTGTATTAGTTAGAATAAGTATGTAAAAGAATCCAATATTTTTTCGATTTCGGAGATACTCCAAATTCAAATTTTAATATTTTTCAATATATCTTTTCTTGATAAAAATATCTGCTAATTATTATTTTTTAATATGTTTTTATACCCTTAATATATAGATTTGTTCAGTAGGCCAACAAATTTTCTTCTTTAATCATATTTATACATAAATGTATGAAAATGAACCGACTATTTTTCACATTACCTCTTAAGACCAAAAAATAAAAAAAATATGATTCAAGAAGAAAATTAATTGACTTACTGAACAAAGCTATATATTTAAGGATATAAAAACATATTAAAAATAATAATCAGCAGATATTTTTATCAAGAAAATATATATTGAAAAATATTAAAATTTAAATTTGAAGTATCTCCGAAATCGAAAAAATATTGGATTCTTTTACATACTTATTCTAACTAATACACAAGTACTTACGTATACAGAAAGTATTTTAGCCCGAGGAAATATTCACAGAGAGATATAAGCGATTTTCATGTTTAGGTAAAAATACCTAACTTCTCGTAACAAAATTTATTGGATTATTGTTCATCTGTAATCTGTATTACCTAACTTCATCACATGCCAAATTTCATAGACGGAAGAATTATTCGGGTTGCATAAGCCCCGTTGATTGGACTACTAATCCAATAGCAAGTGAGACGGCCAATACATAAAGTATTCTAATGTAAAATGAGGAGCTCGGTGGCGCAGTGGTTTAGCGCCTGGCCCTGCGATTGCGGAGGTTAAGCAACTTTCGCAAGAGTCGGTCATGGGATGGGTGACCAAAAATTTAATATTTCGAGCCCCTCCGTGCTTCGGAAGGCACGTTAAGCTGTTGGTCCCGGCTGCATTTGTAATCGTTAACATCCACCAATCCGCACTGAGCCCGCGTGGTGGGTTATGGCCCATCTTCCTTATGGGTGAATAAGGAAGATGGGCCATAACGTAACCATAAAGGGCACAGGCCTTCCTTATGGAAGGCCTGTGCCCTTGCAATGGAGACATTGAAAATGGCTAATGGTCATCCTAATGTAAAATAGACAAAATACTTAATTAAAATAATACGTTTTACAAAGGCTTACTGTTTTTCCCGTATAGGTTCATCAATCTATACAATCAAGCTATATTGAACTCGCCCAAAAGCAACGACCTCGACGAGCGCCTCTCCGGCCTAAATGCTTTCTTTACCAAGAGCATATACGAAAACGTCTGCCGAAGTCTGTTCGAGAAAGACAAACTCATCTTCTCGTTGGTCCTGACCCTTGGAATATTGAGAGCTAAGGTATTCAAACATCAAATTTTATTAACACCCGAAATTGGAATTGTATGACATTCAATTTTATGGGCAGAACACGCCTTTAAATTGAAGTTTAATGATTTCGACTGCACTATGAATAAATTCTAAAATTTCTAAATCATCAAAAATAAGGTCTCATTATTTGTATGACGCTTACTTATTCGGAAAGTAAGTTCTGGACACAATCACACAAAAACGGTTGAACGAATTTAGATAAAATTTGGCACGCAGAAAGTTTATACCCTGGATTATACATAGGATACTTTTTATCCTGTTGAAAGGTTCCCAAGAGATTTTCCGAATGTCCACGCAGACGAAATCGCGGGGGGAAGAACTTATGAATTTAAAGCATAATCTGAAGGCGAAAGACAATGTTAATTGACGGAAATTATTTAGATTGTATTTCCAACACTGCGATTTGTCATTGTCATTCCAAGTGAACGTTATGTACCTACCCCCTAACCCTAAACGGTCAGGCACGGTTCGTCAAGCACGTAAATTTTTCAGTTTGCCAATCACATTTTGATCGTCTAGGAGCGATGCTTGACAAGCAATCACCACAGAATAGATAGATACTATGGCTTATCAAAAGTAGACCATACCCTCAAATGGTAGCAGTGGTGGTAATTACGTGTACCTACGTGCTTGACAAGAAATGCTTGACCGTTTAAGTTAGGGGTACATTACTGTCTGTTACTAGGGCGACATAGACGACGAACTGGTGGCGTTCCTGCTGACGGGCGGCGTAGCGCTGGAGAACCCCTACGAGAACCCGGCGCCTGCTTGGCTCTCGGAGAAGGCATGGTCGGAGGTGGTGCGCTCTAGCCATCTCAATGGGTTTGTGTATTGATCTAAATTATTCTCAGTCAGTCAATATTAAAATCACTCGATATCGCAATCTTGGTGTCATCAGTCGATGTACCTATTATGGCAGTGGCAAAGGTCATACAAACCGATTCCCATCGGCTTACCTTTTAGAAATCCCATCCCACCGATCCACTATGCAGATCACAACATTTTTGTAGAACGGCTTACCTTCGCCATAATTTCACCCCTCGCCACTGACCTTTAGTTATCATATTGTTTAAGGCCGCGGCTGGACTGATATTTTTCACGTTTCCAGTCTACGAGGATTCAAGGAGAGTTTTGAAAGAAACGTGCAGGCGTGGAAAGACTTCTACGATCTAGCAGCTCCACATGAGAACAAGTTCCCAGCTCCTTATGATAATATTAGTGGAATTCCTAAATTAATTATATTGAGGTAAGTTGTAGCTAGAAAATAAATTGCCGAGAAGAACTGGTGTTCCATCCTAGGCTATGGAGTCCATGAAATGCTCATGATGAAATTATGATTATGATTTTATGTATTCAATAGATGCATTCGCCCGGACAAAATGATCCCCCTAGTGCAGCAGTACGTGATCGAGGAGATGGGTCGCCCCTTCATCGAACCGCCGCCTTTTGACCTGGAGAAGTCATATAACGACAGCAACTGCTGCTCACCTCTCATATTCATTCTGTCCCCGGGATCAGATCCCATGTCGGGCCTCGTCAAGTTCTCCATGGAGAAGAAGGTCATCAGCTTTGAGACTATCTCGTTAGGACAGGGTCAGGTACGTCAAGATAACATATGTTGGTATACATATACCTAACTGGATTTTATTCTAATTTTGAACCCACAATTTAAATAATTCATAAAAATTACTTGATCACTCAGGTTTTTAGCATTCTTTCCTGAGCACTTGCTCACCCTTTCATAACGACAGCAGGTATTTAGTCAAATATAGTGGTGGACGGATAATTAGAAACACCAGTTTTTCATACAAACGTGTTGCCTAACTTTGAAGCCTTGGTTCTCCGCCAGGGATTGATCTAGCTGTGATCTGATAATGGCCATTCAGGGAGTGCATAGAGGAGATCCAGATCGCTATTCATACCCATCTGGTCTGATAAGCATTCTAAGAGCTGCAAGGATCAGAGTTCTCAGTTTCAGGATTTCCATACATTTTAATGCTATTTTCACCGTTTTTTTTAAACATCCAAATAGCTCTTAGAATGCTGATCCGATCAGTTGGGTGTGTATCGTGATCTGGATCTTCTTCATTCACTCCCTGGATAGCCATCATCAGATCACAGCTCGATCAATCCCTGGCGGAGTAGCAAGGCTTCATAGTTACCTCATTTATATGGAAATCGACTGCGGTGTTTCTAATTATCCGTCCGCCACTACACTATACGTTGGGTATGTGCAGGGTCCGATCGCAGCGAATATGATAAGCCAGGCGATCATTACCGGTGGATGGGTGGTGCTGCAGAATTGCCACGTGATGGAGTCCTGGATGGGCGAGCTGGAGCGCATCTGCGCGGAGGTCATCATACCCCAAGTCACGCACCATAACTTCCGCTGCTGGCTCACCTCGTATCCTAGCAGGGCGTTCCCTGTCACAGTTCTACAAAATGGTTTGTATTACCACCAATCTGATCCCACTTTGTCTGTATCCTGAATGGGCTAACTGGAGCGCAGCTGCACAGAGGTCATCGTGCCTCAGGTCACGCACGCACCACAACTTGCGCTGCTGGCTCACTGCCAAGTCACGCACCACAACTTCCGCTGCTGGCTCACCTCGTATCCTAGCAGAGCGTTCCCTGTCACTGTTCTACAAAATGGTTTGTGTTACCACCAATCTGATCCCACTTGGTCTGAATCCTGGAGGAGCTAACTGGAGCGCATCTGCGCGGAGATCATCATGCCTTAGGTCACGCACCACAACTCCGCTGCTGGCTCACTGCCTATCCGACCAAGGCGTTCTCACACTCTCACCAACAATATTTTCTGACGTCGATGAAATTCGGTAACTTTCGGTCATCTACAGCACGAATTACTTGCATTGCAACTGCAGTGGCCTTAGTATATTAGTTTCTCCCTTATTTTGCATCGAACTCACTTCAAACAGAGTATCAATTTGAAATTGAACATTTCAGCCACATAAAACTTCGAAAAAAATTCTAGCTCTGGTGTTGTACAGTATTGCCTAGTGCACAATCATTCCAAATCATCCCTTGTAGCGACTCAGTTATTTCTTCATTGACGAAAACTCTTCTTCCAGGTGTCAAAATGACCAACGAAGCCCCCAAAGGCCTAAAGAACAACATCTACCGCTCCTACATCTCGGACCCGATCTGCGATCCGGAGTTCTACATATCGTGCCCGCGCACGGAGGACTGGCGGCGGCTGCTGTTCGCGCTCTGCTTCTTCCACGCCATCGTGCAGGAGCGACGCGCGTTCGGCCCACTCGGCTGGAACATACAGTACGAGTTCAACGAGAGCGACCTCAAGATATGCGTCATGCAGCTGCAAGTAAGTCGATGATACACTGCAGTGCTTGACGAATTCCGTAGTGGAGTGGTTGCACATCGTTTTTCATGGTGTCATATCTGATATCCTGAAACCAATTACCTACCTACCTAATTAACACGTTTTTATTAGGTACCCTAGCTTTCTCGTTTGTGTGTGCGTTTGTTAATTTGTTTGTTTCTCCACAAAGTTTGCGAACGATTTTATACTAGCTTCCCGATGAGCTAGAGACTTGAAACTTTGAACATAAGTCAGAACTAGAAGGCAATGCAATATTATGGTGTCATTGAGCTGATCTGATAATGAAACCGGAAAAGGCCACAGGAACTCTTTGGTGAAACCATACAACCCCATCGTGTTTGGGCTCGTATGAATCGTCTTGACGAGTACTCTGATGGGAGACGAGTTCCAGGGTCTGATGATTAAGCTGGAAGGCCATGCCTTCCTACCTACCTACTATTTCTACCCCTATAGGTAACTATATACCCCTATACCTACATTAAACCCGTAACTAGATTAAATGCCTACGTTTGAGCGAAAATTGAAATGTTATCTGCTTTAGATGTTTCTAACGGAATACGCGGAGACACCTTTCGAAGCCCTAAACTACCTGGCGGGCGAGTGCAACTACGGCGGCCGCGTCACCGACGACAAGGACCGCCGCCTCATCACGTCACTGCTCTCCATCTTCTACAACGAAGAGGTCACCTCCGACCCTGAGTTAGTAACTACTTACTTACATACTCCGGTGCCTCAGCAACCTAGTGTGTCTTGGCCTCCGAGACTAGAGCTCGCTATCTATCTCGATCTTTTGCTGTTTCGAGCCAGTCTCCACCATCGAGCTCACGTAGATCGGCCTCCACCACGTCTCTCCATCGGTAGCGGGGGCGTCCGACCGACCGACCGGCCGAACTGCCTGTGGTCTAGTGGTTCGCCCACCCGTGTAAGATGCAGGGGTCCCGGGTTCGATTCCCAGGTACAATTTGTACTCGGTTTGGTTGGTGGTAGGGCTTATTTCAAGTCCACCTGGCTAGCTATCAACATCCTACCTAAGTGTGACGCCATAACAATTTAAATTGTTTTCCGGCATTTAGAGGTAAGATAGCCAGTGTAGGCACTTCCACCTTCGGCCTTATCGTTACTTCATCAGGTGAGGTGAAGGCCAAGCACTACCCCGTTGTGCATTAAAAAAAATGTAGGTTAGACCAGCTTCTCTAGCAACAAAACCGACTCTTATAGGCCCTCTACATGCACAGGCCCGTCCTGCAGGATCGTATGGAGAGGGGCGGCCTTCCGGCCAAATCTCTATGTGTGTAGGGAGAGGAATGACACCTCCTCAGGACTGAAGAGGCCACGCCTCCCCCTACACACGCTGAGGTTTGTCCGGAAGGCCGCGCCTCTCCGTACGATCATGCAGGCCGGGCCTGTGCATGTGAAGGCTCCGTCCCATTACTTATACAGTAAGTGGCTAAAAGCTAGCAGTTTTCTACAAAAAACTTGACTTGAGAGCGATCCCCAACTTGCCTATCATGGCAGAGGCCCAGGGCCAGGTGTCGTGCAGCTGAGTTAACGAACAGATATTAGCTGCACAGAAAGACAGATAGGTACATTCACGTGATGTGCTGGATATGCAGCGTAACTTAACCTACACACACATGGCATCCTATAGGTTCTAATTTTGTCCAGTTACTCGTTCTCGCCGAGCGGCAACTACCGCATGCCACCGAGCATGGACTACAACTCAGTGCTAGAGCACATTCGCGCACTGCCACTGATCGCCAAGCCCGAGGTGTTCGGCCTGCACGACAATGCAGACATCACCAAGGACAACAAGGAAACTGCTGCGGTAACATTGTACCAATATCTCATTTTAATGATTACAACTCCGTGCTAGAACACATTCGCGCGCTGCCTCTAATCGCAAAGCCCTAGGTGTTCGGCCTGCACGACAACGCAGACATCACCAAGGACAACAAGTTAACTGCTGCGGTAACGTTGCATATCTCACCATAATGACTACAACTCGGTGCTAGAGTACATTCGCGCGCTGCCTCTGATCGCCAAGCCCGAGGTGTTTGGCCTGCACGACAACGCTGACATCACCAAGGATAAACAAGGAAACCACCGTGGTACCGTTGCATTTTGATGGCAGTTTGATTCCAACATTTCCAATTTAGGGTAATGATATGCAGATCAGCCATTTTAAGTTGGGGGCACAGGCTTTAAGGACAGGCCATAAATTACCTACCACGTGGCCGTGGGTGAAATGCGGTTTGGTGTACGTTAACGACTGCAAATGCAACCGGAACAAACGACTCAACGTGCCTTTCGAAGCACGGAGCTCGAGATACTCAATTTTTGATCACCCCCTAAGAACAACCCTTGCGAAGACGCAGGTAAATGTGCTAGCCCATTTCGCCATCGAGCAGCCCATAAGAATGATGATGATGGTACATACAGTACGAGGCATATATCTTGAAATCGGGTGGGGATTGCGCGGAACGCGTATTTTGGGTACACGTAGCGGTGAGGCTGAGGGGCGGCGCGGGCGGCGGGAGAAGGGCGCGCGCTATTAGTCGCTCACAAGAGCACATGCGCAAACTTATCCCTACTACGTCAAAAAAAATTCAAGATACATGCCTCATACTGTACCTAATAGTTAAAATATTTGTATACTCCGTCCCCCATCAATTATGTTTTTGGTTAGAGATCGTTTTTGCTCTATCACCATTCTTCTCCATACAGCTGTTGTTCGGTTGTCTGCTAACCCAAACGACGATAGTGGCGGGCGGCGGGGGCGAGGGCGGCGGGGAGGGGGGCGGCGTGGTGGACCTCACCCGCGACATGATGTCGCGCCTGCCGCGACAGTATGACGTGTTCGAGGTCTCGCAGAAGTACCCCGTGCAGTACTACAATAGCATGAACACTGTGCTCAAACAGGTGATGTATTATGTAGCTTTTTGTGTAGGAGTGAACAATGGATCTTGAGCGTTTCTTGGACGTCATGCTCCCCCAGTCTACTTCCCCTTGGGGTACCACAAGCAATATTTTAGCCCGAACACCCAAGGGAGACATAGGGGTACCATGGGAAAACTATATGGCCCGTGGTACCCCTAAGCTTTTTAATGTCAGATTGAAATGTTTGAGATGGGATACCACACCACGGACAATAAAGAGATGGTTATTCAGAGGGTTCCACGGGCAATTTGCTTGTGATACCCAAGGGGTACTTAAATTGGGGGACCACGGGCAAGTAATAATCTTCAGTATTATTTCTTCGTAGAATGAATCGCTCACGTTCTAAAAAGTTTTCTTTCTAGGGCTTGATATTTCGCATGTGGCAAGTAGTTGGCCAAGGTTTGTGATAGATGTAAGTATATGTAGCCACACCGTTGGTCTGCGCTGACCCTAACAATAAGCAAGATGACAAACTTCGTGCAGGAGCTGATCCGCTACAACCGTCTCCTGGCAGTGGTGCGCCGCACGCTGCACGGCGTGCACATGGCAGCGCAGGGGCTGGCCATCATGAGCGCCGAGCTCGAGCAGTGCAACAACGCCTTCGTCAAGGGCATCGTGCCCGGCGTCTGGATGTCCAAGTCTTACCCCTCTATGAAGTCCCTCGGATCTTATGTAGCTGATTTCCTAAGCAGGTTTGTATTGTTGTGATTGAACTCGTAGGTACGCTGGCAAACCGAACCGGTACTTATTGTCTAATTTTAAAATCTATCGCAACTGCTTTCATTTGACAGATCATATCCTCGGACGGGAATAGAACACACGACCTTTGGAAGTCCGGTTCAATACTCTGACCGCTGAGGTTTGCTATACCTAATTGTATAGTAGTGGCCGCACCACAGTCGTTGCGTTGTCTATTGTATGATAGTCGCTCCACGTCATGTACAAAAGTGTGAAAGTGACTCTTTGTGAGTAAAAAAGAGTGCCCGGAGAAGGGTTGTAACTTAGCCAAAACTTTTTTTCGTTTATCGTAAATGGAAGAAGTAAGGATAGTGTTCAAACAAAGTTTTGTTACATGAGTGTTCACGGTTGTTAAATGAACAAAGAAAATGCTAGTATGAAAAATGCAACTTCTTGAAAATTCTACATACAAATCGGCAATTTCATAGGTAAAGACCTATTATAAAATAAGCAACAAAATCGTACACGTGCGATGTGGAGTGGACCAACCCTAAGATATCAAAGAAATTAAAAGTAAAGTGTAATTTAGTAAATTTATATTATCACAACACATTAACTATTACAGCATTAGTATAAGTAGGTATACTAATAAATACATTTTGTACTCAGTCTGTTCTTGTACTGTAAAATGCTGTCATAAGCTACCATATTGCACTAAAAAAAACAAGAGTCAGATGCTAAGTAGCTATGACAGTCATAAAAAGTTTAGAAAAAACAGATAACGATTATTCTACTCAAAGTTATAATACTTAAGGAGATACACATACAACAACTTTGACACACGTAGCTATAGTGTCGTGTGTACGCTGCCTTCATCAATGGACCCCCCAATAAATTGACCTCGCTTCAAATAGGCCACGTCAGTCAGAAATCTTTTTTTAATACTACGGGTTATGTGCAGCAGAACACTGTGCGTACAAACAGCATCTACCAACAACATCATCTATAGATGTAATAGTGTGGCGAGTGGCTTAAACATTTAAGGAACTGAGAATATAGCACTGTTGAATACTGACATGTTTCTTGACACGTTAAAAGGCTGAACCTTGTTCCCGCCAGTGATAATGATGAATATTTAAAACATTCAACCTTCTGCGTTTTTGGCTAGATCAAGAAGTTTATTCATAAGTTCGCCGCCGAACGACTCCCTGTATTTTTGACTGATGCTGTTGAGTAGAGCGTAGGGCGTTTCATAGTTCATGTTCTCGATTGTAGACAGAGTGGTGTCGTCATATTTCCTGCCAACGACCCTGAACCCCGCGGCGGACATCTCGATGCAGTAGTCGGCGCTCTCTAGCGTCGTCAGGTTGATGTAAATGCGCTGGTCGTTGTTGTTGAGCGGCGTCGATATGTGAGCCGCCTTCACGTGCTTGCGGATGTCGTTGATGGCAGACTCCGCCTCTTGCGGCCAAGTCTCTTTATCCAGAACTTGATCCGTCATCGCAACTGTGAACAATAGGTTAGATTTATTAATGATGGCATGAAAAATATGCTGTGTTGTTAAAAGGATTTGGCACACTGGAACCGGTCTGAGCTGCGGTCAGGTCAAAGTGAACGCTGCTCGCATTATGTATGAAATGTCGTATAACATTGTCGGTCTCTATATATTTTGTATAGATATGCGATCCGACCGTGCCCATCAAATAACGCGGGGGAAGGCAGGACGCGTACGGGCAGGTAGGCGGGCAGCGGGCGGCGGACAGAGGGCACGGGCAGGCGGGCGGCGGCGGGCAGGGCAACGGTCACGGCCAGTTTGACGCAACCATATTAGCACAATATTTTCTTCATCCTCGGTGATCATTGTCCTCGATTAAAACACAAAAACCGATCACTACTGATTGACGCAGTCAAATGCCGATGGTTTGCTCTGCCCGCATCGCTGACAGGTTTCCCTGCCCGGACCGCTGACCGATTGCCCTGACTGGACCGCTGACCGATTGCCCTGAAGGCAACATTCACTTTGACCTGAACGCAGTCCGCAGAACGCATCCAGTGTGCCAAATCCTTTTGTGTATGACAATCCCGTTTACGAAAAAAACAGCCTATAAATTTATTCTGACGAAGGCGGAATCTGGCGAAAGTGGCCTAAATCAAAATGACTACCTACATCTTTCTCCTATAGGTTGAAGTTTCTGCAAGATTGGATAGATGAAGGCCCTCCCATAGTGTTCTGGATCTCGGGCTTCTACTTTACCCAGTCATTCCTGACGGGGGTGCTGCAGAACTACTCACGCCACAACAAAATACCCATCGACCAGGTGCAGTTCGAGTTCAGCATCACTAGCATGGAGGCCGAGTGTGATGAGCAACCACATTTTGGAGTTTATTGCAAGGTAATAGTTGGCTTGTTTTGAAACCACCAGCCTTTTTTGTACAAGATGTGTGGGACGAGCAGGCAGGCATATGGATATGGCCCAACTAAGTAACTCACAACTCATACATGACTAGGGTTACCAGATGAAAAAATCAAAAGTCCGGAGAAAAGGCCCGATATCCATTGAAAAATCCTGAGATTTGTAGCAGTTTGAGAATAACGTACGGGGGGTGGGGGGGGTAGTCGGCAGCGGCGAACTGATTAAATAATAGAAAGCTTATTTATCCTTCTATTAAATGTACTTTTCATTATATGTACTGAATTTTTTTGAAAATTCTACAAAATCTGAGATTTCCTCAGATTTTCAAAATCCGCCCGCAATCCTGAGCAAAGTCCAAAAATCCTGAGATCTCCGGACAAATCCTGAGATATGGTAACCCTATACATGACTCGTAACGTTTATTGCATTTCCATAGTATCATAGCTGGTATAAATTAAAGTTAGATCAGTATGGACCCCATCGGGCAAGCAATCAGGTGTAAGAAGAGAGGAAGAGCTATTTAGAAGTCTTATAATAACATAAGAATTGGATAGGTAATGGAAATTTTAATTTTAACACTATAAAGTGTCTGTTAGCCGTTTCATGGTAGATATTATAGCAACATCCTTCTAAAGAAGGGGCTGATGTTAAGATTATTACAAGAACTAGTGTTTCTTTATAATACTTATTACAGCAGAGGGGTATCAAATATGCTACTGCGAATACCCCTGGCAACATGCCCTAAATAAACTGGCCTTAACCGAGCCTATGTGCAATACATAATTGTTTTATCTCACGAACGAATGCGTTCAGCTATGAAATTTTTTAGGCGTGCACATGCACATTACTTTAGTGTACTTAATTAATACAAGAGTGTGCAAACACACACAAAACACTGCATGTGCACACTTAACAACATTTATAGCCAAACCGTCTTTGTGAGATAGAACAACTGTACTACTCTAACATAACGTTAGGCAGCCATTACATGGTCATGCAAGCGTCAGCCAAATTCTATCAGTCATGAATTACGTTTGACTGCTTGACTGATGGAAAGAACAAATCACATCATGCAACCATCAGTCACTACATTACACGGTAGGTTAATCGTCAGTCACATCCCGTGACTGTGGTTAAACTGACAGCAAAACCTACTGTGTAATGGATGCCTTACTGACTGCTACCATAAAGTTATTGACTGTGATCTCATTTAATTATCAACAATAATATAACAGTTTCATCAGGAATTTACAAATATCAATTAATGTTACTTTCATAACTATGTAATATAATTATTTGATATCTTGATTACAAGCAGCAAACACAGCCAGTTGATAGGCAGGACCAGGAACACAGTGTGTTCATTTGGGTGAGTTGGGAACAAGTTTGCCGGAGAGTGACAGTATAATTTATTCCTAAATAATTGAAACTACAAAGTCTATGGTATTAACGATCGCATCTGCACATTTAAAGTTACACTGCATGTTAAAACTTAAATTGTACATACAAATACAGTACTTATCTGCACTGCATTCACATTGTTTTTAATCACAATACGAGCCCATGGCTACTAATTAAAAGTTGCTTGATTGGCATCTATCCAAGCCATCGGTATGCAAAATCAATGTCACACGTCCATATAAAAATAATGTTCAATCTTTAGTCACTGTGTGGAATTAATGCAACAATAATATTAAATCTATAGTATGATCACTTCTTATGCTACGGCTCCACCTGCATCTCAACGTATAGCTTAAAGCGTTAATCTAGGCATGACGCAGATATGGCCAAGACTTAACGTCGTTAATTTACAAACGACATTACAAATATCACTAAACATTAAGCGGTATTTCACTAGAAATTAACTTTAGCGGTGCTAGAACCTTAATGTAGCCAACACACATTTTTAACGCTTTAATTAAAGCATAGTTGGACATTATCACTAACGTTAACGCAGGTGGAGCCGTAGCATTACTATATCTTATCATTATCAAAATGCTTCTGAACATAAACAAAATTTCATTTGAACTAAAATTAAACATTGTATCTTTTCAGGGCTTATTCCTACAAGGGGCAAGATGGAATCGTGAAATAATGCAACTGGATGAATCATACCCGAAGATTCTTTTCGATACCATTCCTATAATATGGTTCATGCCTGCAATGATTGCGGATTTTAATCCCCCACCAAGCTACTTCTGCCCTATCTACAAGACTAGTGAGAGGAAGGGTGTTCTAGCAACAACAGGCCACTCCAGCAACTTTGTCATGTATATCACTCTGCGATCAGATATACCACAAAAACATTGGATAAACCGTGGCGTGGCCAGCTTGACACAGCTTGATGATTAGAATGCAATGCGACTTAGTTTGCTCTTTGATTTGTTTATTTTTAGTAGGTACCTAACTATTTTATATGCGATGAATGAGAACATTTTAAATTCTGTGATAACAGTCTAGTCACAATAAATATTTTTGATGCAAACATTTTTGTTATTGTCATTTTATACTTATTTAGAATGATTCACATAATTCGTAGATAATGCGACAAGTATAAATAAATAAAAAGTACAAATTAACACAAGCTTGGTAGTAATTTTGGCCAGTGTTGTATAAACTGGATTAAATATTCATTTCGCGCTATAGCGCCTAAAATATTTTATGCTTAGATACCTCACCTGAGTGCGGGCCGGGCACTACTTAGTGCGAACACGAAAATACAAATAAAAACGTAGTTTCTCCTCGTAATTTTTGGCGACAACCTAAGTATATCTTTTATGATAAAAACAAGTCCATCGTTAGTTACAATTACAATAAATCGTATTTACAATATCAAATCGTAGTATGAATGACTGACTGTGACATTTTATTTCATGAATGAATGCACAGATAAAATGAAATGAATTAGACGTGAGGCGTATTTATTGTAACAGTTAAAAATAACAGATAATTAAATGTGACTGTTTCGCCCTGTTACGAGGGCTATGAAATAACTGTTGTTCAAAGGAACAGGCGAAACAGACTGTTCTCGCCGTCTAGACTGTTCCCTGTACCGAGCTGTTATCAGAGTAACAACCTGTTGCAATCGTTCCGTCTGTTACGTGGAACAAGCGCTTTCTTACTCTAACATATGAAAAGAAAAGAGACAAAGCTTGTTATTTTTACCTGTTATATAAACCGACCATATCAAAAATACATTCGACTTTGTAAATTAGTCATGTTATCTGTTCCTGTGTTTGTTTATGGCCTTTTTGTTTTTTGTGGCAATAGAGTTTGGCTGTTTTGCCAATTTTATGTTAAAAGGTAGGTAAACAGGCTGAATTAAATAAAAATATTTTAATTTTATTGAGATTCTAAAGGATGTTTAAGCGCTTTATTATTTACGTGGAATGGATGCATTCATAAGCAAATTAGGATATGCGGGTAGGAAATGGGACATCTAGTGCTGCCAGGGATTTAAGGAAAAGATCGGGGTTCCCAGATTGGGGGTATTTTCAGTAAAAAATCCTTGAAAATTTTTTTCGCCAGTAGACTTAATTCACCTGGTATTTCATCATCATCATCATAATCACCATTTATGTATCTACTGCTGGGGTACAGGCAATGGCCGGAATAACAAAATAATGTAGAGAATATAGGAAAACATTTGACTAGTGATCATTAGTTAAAAAACGGGTGCAAGCGATTTTAGACCTTAATGACATTCAATCGTCAATATGGTCGAAAATTGCTTGCACCAGTTTTTAACAACAATCTATTTTAATTTTTACTATTTAAACTTATTTAGTAAATTTATGATAATTACTGCCATCTATCGCAATTTAAGAAAAATACTTAATGAAAGTAGTACTGCAAGCAACTTTATTAGGTGACATGATGGTTCACCCAATACAAACAAGATGTCGCATGTGTGCCGTAACTGCCGAAATGGAAAACGTATTTTATAATATTACATTTTACTTAATTGCAATAAAGTTTAGTTTTGCTTAACAGAAAAAAATAACAGAACATTTAATGATCACAAATTAATAGATAAAAATAACAAGCTTCGTCTCTTTTCTTTGTGTAAGTAGTCCTAAGGTAAGAGTAAAGAAGCGCTTGTTCCACACCCGGAACAGGAAGAACAATGGAAGTAAATTGTTACGACATGGCTGTTATTTTTGTAACAGGGTGTTGGAACTGTTATTTTAGTGTAACAGGAACAGTTGAAACAGGTAGGCAATTTACCCTGTTGCAACCCATGTCTAAAATGAATGAAATGAATCACAGAGTAGATAGATTTAAAATGACATATAGTGTTGTCGCGTTACGGAAGGTAACGGAGCAAAATTTGGAAGAAAGCTAAATAAAAAAATAAAGTTGAAGTTCAAGAGTTTATTTTATAATGACACGTCCTAGCACAGAAATTTGGATAACAACTAAGGCGGTTAAAAACTAGGTAGGACTAACAAAGTATGACTAGGGTGGGACGTAGACGGGAACAGGACAGGCACGCAGAGACGTGGATCCAGGTAGCAGGGGTAACAGGAAGCAGACACGAAGCAGGCACGAAGCAGGCAGGCAGATATGGGAGTCCCGGCGGAGCACAGGAGGGCACGTGGTTCAGTACGGACGTGGTTCAGCGTGACGGCGCAGGGGTGGCACGCAGTCAGACCCCCGACGTAGCGCCGTAGCGTAGTACCAGCGGGACGCGCTGATGGGCACGGGCGCGTGCCCGTGTAGACCGACGTCGATGGTGGCGCGGATAGTGCAAGGGCCCAGGGGAGAGCTCCCTCTGCAGGTCAGGCGGAAAGGTGCACGACGTCCAGCGTCCAGGTGGGCCGAGGATACGTCCGGGATTTGCTGATGTGGTTCGTGCCGAAGGTCGAAGGTCGAGGACCGTGCCCCGAAGAAGCCGCTATTTGCTTAGTATAATTTTTTTTTACAATTATAGGACGTAGGGCGGCAGCTATAATATAGCCGGACAAGCTCGTGGAAAGACTGACTCACCTGAGCTGCCGACCGCGCTTTTATACCGTCGGTATTTATTTTTTAAAATTCTACTCTACCTTCAAATATAAGAACACAGAACAATATTGTACAAAGGTTTTTATCTATAGCTAGGCTGAAGACAAGCTGGAAATCTATGGCTTTGACATTGAATTAAAAAATTTGCGCGTTGCTATGGCAATTATAGTGACAGACATATGTTTACAAATAAATAATTTTCTCAGCAAAGAATAAAAATGGTGTTAAATAAGATTCAAACTGACATAAGAATACAAAATGCAAAATACAAAATGCATGGGAAAATTCTCACGGCCCTATAATGGGCCGTTCCTATGATACAAGCCCTTTAAGGTACCTACATATTCTTCCTCACACCGTTTCTTAGCTTTATTTACACTAGATTACCTATTTATCTTATTTATACATATGGTTTTATAGTTTCCTTCAGTTTACGTTCCTGGGAACGTTTGCAAAGGACCTCCTAAAAGTAATAACATTACAGTGTGACCAAATTAAATTTTACGAAAATACCGAAGCACCTCATAAAAATACTGAAATATATGTATAAATCATGCACGTCATGGAAAATATACACCGATAAAAATACTAATTTTCAAAACCGTTTATTCATCATCACAATAAATGTTAGTACCTACAGACTAATAAGAGATACTACGTATAATGTTACAAATTGTATTTTAACATTCTATTCGAAGGCAAAAATGATTTCCTGATGGATGCGTCAAGTAAAATAAAACCAAAGAAATAAAAAACGTTCTACATATATGATGACAAAAACGTACTACTTTGGGAAAATTCCCCTCGAAGATTAAGTGAAGTGCAGAACAGAAAATCATTTTACTTAAAGTATTAGATTATTCGATACTTTGTAATTCTACTACGGCGGCTGCCTGTCATATTCTATCTGTAACTTACTGATATTTGCTTCTGAATGAAATATAGATTAAATCCGTGAAATTCCTTGAACATCAATGTTCACGGGGACAGTAAACCGTAGTTATCATAACCTTACAGCCAAAATATATTGAAAATACTTCTGCCAATACACCTACAAAAATACTGCCAGCTCGGAAAAGTCTATAAAATATACCGAAAAAGTATAAAAAATCTGAATCTGGTCACACTGATGACACACTAATCATACTTCATTCGATTTAATTTATTCATCACTACCACTGACGTCCATGTACATGGACGTCAGTGATCACTACACTAATTGGATGCATTCCAACTATAGTTGTAAAACAGCGGTTGTTATCGGGTAGTTATCCAAAGCAGCCGATAATATCGTATAGGCAGCGGCTGACAACCGGCTGCTTGTCCGACTCAATACCAAAAGGTCTTACAATTTTTACAGTTCCTGAGTCGAAATTGTTATAATTTAAGAGCCGTTATATACAAAAAGGTATTTTTACTAAATTAATTGCCTACTCTGTCATGTTTTAAAACATAAAATGTTAAATAAATTATGAATTAGGTATTTTGCAAAATCCTTCAATAAGACAGATTAATAAACTAATGTACCTACCTATATACTTATTTATACGCTATATAATTAGTATTAAATCTGTAGGTATAAAAATCCGCTTCGCCACTTTTATTATTATTATTGTCTAATCGTAATATGTAGGTTAATGCAAGGCTCGCAAAGCTTGGCGTTTCGCAAAGTTTCACATATACCTACGACGTCTGTTTCGTGATTCGTGTTTTTGGTATTATGTGATCAGCTCGAGTAAGATGGAAACATTAAATTCAAAAGTTAAGTATTTCAAAATAACATCGACGCAACTAAAAAATATGAAAGAGAGCTTACCTGAATTATTAAATCTGAAGTAACGTATAAATTAAGTAGATAGTATCAGTATAAACGTAAATAATCACTTAGGATATAAAACGGATTCATTAAACATAATGTCATGTTTTCAACTGTAGACAGCCGCTGTTTATGGGTGATCACCGTAGTCAGCGAAAAAAGCGGCTGGTAACCGGCTGGCTGACTAAGATAACAACCGCCTTCACATCTATAATTCCAACCAAAGACTTCTATGTGTATGAGTATGAAGTCTTTGATTCCAACCACCACAGAACAAAATTTACTCACTGACGTCTATTATACAAGTACGCTGGACAGGCGAACGTCACCAAGCGTTTGTTCCGATTTGAAAATCGCCATATTGGCGCTGAGAGCAGTAGATTTTATACATAGAAATAGAATGCCAAAGAACAACAATGTCTATTAGCCAGGTGATCCGAAAAACGAAGTGCAAATGTGTGAGTGAAATAGTCAATAGTGTTGTCTACACCACTTAATATGTTATCGATGATTGTACGAGGGTGGTTTGATAAATCCATGACTTTGTAGAGAAGAAACATCTTTTTTCGCCATAATTTGTTTTATTTCTCTACATAGGTAATCTTTTTGTAGCTCTGCATATTCAGTCCAACGAAGTTCCTACCTCTATAACCCATTTTTTTTCCTTCATCGCCTGAAAACTCTGACTGAAATGAGGGCTCATTTCAGACACCACCTTCTGGTAATGGTCTCTTGTGATGGATTGAAATGTTTATTGTGAAAGTGTACCTACGAGTCGAGTCGATTCCAAGAGAAATACAAAATAACGTGAGTAATAATCCTTTTCATTTGAGTATTTTGCAAAGAAATATAATATTCTTCAATGTATCGTAATATTGTATTGTAGTAAGGGTTGCCAACCCTACTATATAATATAGTATCCTACTATATTGCGGGCTCACCTACTATATTTTTTGAAAAAATATATAGTAGGCAAAACTATTATATTTTTTCAAGTGTAATAAAAATCTTTGCCCACCATTTATCCATGTTTGGTATGAGAAAAAATCTCAGTGGTTTAAATCTAGAGAATAGAAAGGATTCGCATCTTTGTTTGGTGAGTTTTGATGCCGAGAGGGTCGACAGGGTCATTAAGAAAAGTTATGGACCGTCGGTCGGCCAAGAGGCTCATTTTCAATCTATCGCATATTGGTACCAGGGGCCGTACCGGCTAACGAATCGATTATCGAAAAGTCTGCTGGGTTTCAAATTAAAACAGATAAATCGAGCCCTAATTGGGCGAAAATGGCGAACCCCAGTTCATGATGTCACACGAACATCGTTATCTTCCAAATTACGTCAACAGAAAGTACAAGACGAAATTCCTTACTTAGATTTTTCTGTTTTAAGTTGAAACCCAGCAGACTTTTCGATAATCGATTCGTTAGCCGGTACGGCCCCAGACCACATAGACAAGATAGCCATTAGATTAGTTTGGTTTTATCAAATATTGTCGTCTTGGTTGTGAAGTAGAAAGCTTCTGGGAGATATGCATCCCTGAACATGGTCACCCATCGCTAAAAAAATTCGATAGCATATTATATAAATGGTGAACAGGGTCGTGAGTGGCATCAGTACCTGAACTATTTTTTGTGTTTTATATCGATATTCCTACTTCGCAACCCAGACGACGATATTTGGTAACACCAAGCTAATAGCTATCTAAAATAAAAAAATCTTCTTTTCAAAGTCATGGACTTATCAAACCGTCCTTTGTAAAAATAATTATTTTGGTAAGTAAAGTCAAAATGTTGTCACAAGAATTTCTTTGCTTTCAGTTTAAATTAATTTTAATTCAATATTTGAATTGGATTCATTTACACAATTTGTAATATGAAAATGGCTAGACCATTAATTGTGGATATGATATTAGTGTGCGGAAATGCTCGTGGTAATGCATGCATCACGTGCCCTGGCGTTGTTTCCAAACAGAAGGCACCCGAGGAATGTTCGCGTGATTACAACGCTTACGTGATAACCGTGCTGTTGTCCCCGGACATCAATGCTAGGGCAACAGACCCTAAATTTTCACATGATGCTATTCAACGTAGATTTAGGAACCGCGGGCTGATTATCTAATTAGAAACCACCTAGCGACCGGTTGCAGTTCATAGATGATAGTGATCCATTGGTACTCCTTTTTGGATTAAAAAAAAAACATACCAAAGAAAAGTAGCAATGTACTACTTACTTACATACTTACTTGCATACAGCAGAGCGACAGATACTTGAAAATCGACCTATGTAGCGAAGCAATGTGCTTTCCGCTTTGTGTCTGTATTTGTTACTAGTACAATAAATAATTTTCTACTGACGAAAAAGTGGTTAATTTCTATCCGCCGATACAAGTTGTGTCAGACAACCAGGCGACAAGACAACCCATAAATCGACAAAAAGACGTTCCGAGTAGCTCCGAATAAGTACGATGCAGAATGAACTCAATCGATTGAGTTGAGCTGCGGGCTGATTATCTAATTAGAAATCACCTAGCGACCGGTTGCAGTTCATAGATGATAGTGATCCATTGCTACTTCTTTTTGGATTAAAAAAAACATACCAAAGAAAAGTAGCAATGTATGTGGAATAAAACCGGTCACTAAATAGTTTCTTTTCAGATAATCAGGGCGCCTAACTGTTGTTTGCATTACATTGAATTTACGATCTTTGTTAGAAAAAAAACAAAAAGTTAAGATTTTATTTTAATTAGTTGGGACCTTAATAGAGGAGGCTCCATTTTAAGTATTATACCCGATTCTAGGCCACACACGTCATATTATCTCGGTTTCTGGCAGATTACAAAAACAAAATCACCTTATTTTCCTTAAATCCGTTATCGTTACGTAATAACAGACATTGGTGGTTTTTGGTGTAGGTAATTGCGGCAATTAGTAAATTACAATTAACTCGCTAAAAACTAACTGAAATAACTTAAAACGGTAATCAATCACTTTGGTTTAAAGTTATTAAAAATTATTATGACACTTTGTTATGAAAATACTTACTGATCATTTGTAACATAGACTGTGAGTGTACTTAGAAGGAATAGTGGAATCTACTGGGTTGCGTTCCGAACGTACGCTCCGAGTGCAACCGGAAGCTCTAACGCCGTTCCGAACATTAGAGCGTGACGTTCGGTTGTTACAACTTTCCCGTTCCAAACGTCAGAGCGTTGCAACCAAACAACCATCAAAATTGGGTTTCGTTCAGAGGCTTAGAGTGCCGGTTGTTGGTTGTTTTTTAACTCACTCTAAGGTTAGGAACGACCAAGAACTTTAAATGTCAATGTCAATACAAAGTCTTCATTTTCCACTTGGAATAGAAATAATTTAAACTTTCCTGAATACAAAATCAAATAAAAACTGATTTTTTGCGAAGCTACCATGATTTATTTGAAAATTAGACACAAAAACATCAAAATACAAAATAATGTCAAATGACATTGACAGTTTTTCTATAGACAAACGTCAGAGCGTTTTACAACCATTAATTTTGATGGTTGTTTGGTTGCAACGCTCTGACGTTTGGAACGGGAAAGTTGTTACAACCGAACGTCACGCTCTGGGTTTCGTTCAGAGGCTTAGAGTGCCGGTTGTTGGTTGTTTTTTAACTCACTCTAAGGTTAGGAACGACCAAGAACTTTAAATGTCAATGTCAATACAAAGTCTTCATTTTCCACTTGGAATAGAAATAATTTAAACTTTCCTTAATACAAAATCAAATAAAAACAGTTTTTTTTGCAAAGCTACCATGATTTATTTGAAAATTAGACACAAAAACATCAAAATACAAAATAATGTCAAATGACATAGACATGTTTTCATAGACAAACGTCAGAGCGTTTTACAACCATCAATTTTGATGGTTGTTTGGTTGCAACGCTCTGACGTTTGGAACGGGAAAGTTGTTACAACCGAACGTCACGCTCTAATGTTTGGAACGGCGTTAGAGCGTTCGGTTGCACTCGGAGCGTAGGTTCGGAACGACCCCCTAATGTTTGGAACGGCGTTAGAGCGTTCGGTTGCACACGGAGCGTAGGTTCCGAACGACCCCTTGATGGTTGTAAAACGCTCTGACGTTTGTCTATAGAACAAATGTCAATGTCATTTGACATTACTTTGTATTTTGATGTTTTTATGTCTAATTTTCATATAAATCATGGTGGTTTCGCAAAAAACAGTTTTTATTTGATTTTGAATAAAGGAAAGTTTAAATTATTCGTATTCCACATGGAAAATGAAGACTTTCTATTGACATTGACATTTAAAGTGCTTGGTCGTTCCTAACCTTAGAGTGAGTTAAAAAACAACCAAACAACCGCACTCTAAGCCTCTGAACGCAACCCTACTCTCAGCGCCAATATGGCGGTTTTCAAATCGGCACAAAAAATTGTTGTCAATTCATGACAATAGCCTATCCAGCGTACTTGTATAATGGACGTCAGTGATTCCAACAGACTTATTGATCAATCGAATTGACAGATGAATGACATTTAGAAATGTAGAACTCATAGATATATTAGTTACACAATGGTTACTCTCTGTCAAACTATTTGAATTTGACATTAAAAAGAAAGTGACAAAACACTGTGTAACTATGCAGCTGCTATACACAATCTTTATTAGTAAGGGGGATAGTATATTAAAAGTAGAACTACTTCATTTTGGCATAAATAAAACGAAAAGTCCTTCTGTCAAATTACAGTTAACATTTCTTATTTTTTTTTATCTTACTCTATGGTTAACATGATTGAACCACTTCAATCACAGACCATACAACAAGCACAGCATAAAGATTTTTTTCCTTACAGTAGGCCGACGCCTTTATTGTTGGGCGATACCGCTGCCTGTAGGGTATTTACGCAAATACGGAAGGGTTGTCACAAATTTACAATTTGGAAGGTGGATTTCTTTTACGACCCCCGCACCCTGATTATCTGAAAAGAAACTATTTAGCGACCAGTTTCATTCCACATACATTGCTACTTTTCTTTGGTATGTTTTTTTTTTAATCCAAAAAGAAGTAGCAATGGATCACTATAATCTATGAACTGCAACCGGTCGCTAGGTGGTTTCTAATTAGATTATCAGCCCGCCGGGTACATAAAAGCATTGCGAAATGATATAAAATACTGAATTAGTGGTGAGTGGTGACATATTATTAAATAAAGGTTTTATAATATAAAGGTTTCAAACGGTTTTCTTTATACCACGAGTGAGTGCGGCAGCCTGCCGTACTCGCTCGTAGTTTCACGAAACTTACTTGATGGCCACTGTCTCACGCAGGGTTCGGAAACCAGATTAATATTATAAAAAATCCAAGATGGCGGCCAACTTTTTTTTTTGCCGATTTCGATGAAACTCGGTTTTTTGTACTATTTTGACAAGAATAAAGCAACGCAATTTTAAAAATACATAAAATTCAAGATGGCGGCCAACTTTTTTGTTTGTGGGTCGATTTCGATAAAACTCGGTTTTTAGTACTTCAATGTAGGTACACCACTGACGTCCATTTGTATAATGGACGTCAGTGAGGTACACGCTTAATTTTAATCATTTGGTTCCCGCCGTGGGGTGGTGCCACTCATGATTACAAGCAACTTTCTTTTACTATGGGGCCTAACTCTCCTGCTCGCAAAAAAAAATCAGCTGTTCCATACAAAAGTGCAGTACCTACTCGACCTTAATGTATGGAACAGCTGATTTTTTTTGCGAGCAGGAGAGTTGGCCCCATAATAAAAGTTGCTTGTAATCATGAGTGGAACCACCCCACGGCAGGAACCAAATGATTAAACAGTGTGTGTGCTGGAATGCAGGGTGCATTAACGTAACGTATTTTAGGTACTATTATAATATAAAATCGATTTTAAAAATAATCGATTATGAGATGAAAATAATAATGCGATTAATGGATCAATTTATTATAAAACAGTATCTATATCTCAAAGTAGGCGTCAGATAGCGTTGGAGGCCCAAAAGGGCACAGAAAAAAGTGATTTTAAAAGACGCAAAAAGACCGTCACCAAGAAGTACTCTGTGGTCACCAACTACAAACGAAACGACAAACAAAACAACAACACAACAACCACACGATATACGAATGACGTCATCACGCAACTTAGGCTGCGGTCCGCATGGCGATTACATCGATCACGGCGTTTACAACGCTCACACGAGGTCCGCATTCGATATCGCGCTCAAATCGATAAAATCGACAAATGACAGTTGGCGAATGCGAACCGCTCGTAAGCGCGCTAACGTTTTATTCTAACCTCAAATACAAGATGGAGCGATGATAATGATGAAGAACGTTTGATTATTGAGTCGTGTGCACCCAACATCTCTTTTTTTCAACTTTTTACATCAACCACCTTTTTGGATAAGCTCCAAATTAATATTAACAAAATATTAACCAATATAATGCTCTATCCTTTTGTTGTGAAGTGAGGAAAAGATCCTTCTATAACGAACTCTCTCATTTTTTGATTTTTTGACGAAATAAAATTCTGACACCTGTTTCGTTTGACAGTCACTTATAACTTTTGACAGGACGTTCACAGTGATTACCAGGGTCTATTATCTTTGTTCAAGAGATTGCGCTCTTGCACACAGGTATACATTCGTATGTGTGTGTAGCGCATGAATACCAGTGAAAAAAATTATTTTTAATATACCTTTGCACAACTGGTTACACTGCTTTTCCTGTCATGTCAATGTCAACTCTATTGCAAATTTTCTGTTATCTTTGAATTGCTGAGATAACAATTTAATTCGATAAAATATGTTTTAGGGTTTTAATTCAATATTTTTATTACTGTGTTATATGCCGCTTTTCTATAATGTCTAGTTATTACTATAGAAAATGTGCCAAATGCGGTAAAACGGGTGCAGAAGATAAACTGGTAACTTATCATCGGTTTCCATATCCAGTAATAAATAATATTACGAAGTTAGTTAACTGCATTCTATTCGCCATAAATAACTGAGTTATATATCTCTAGTTAAACCATATAATTTATAGTTTGATCGTGCGATGGTGTACCTAACATATTATTACTAGCGACCCGCCCTCGCTTCGCTTTGGTTCCTTTCTTTTTTTGCCAAATGCAACCTTCCAACAACATCCAAAACGAAAACAAATACCTTACAGTCGTCACCCATTCACTCCAAAAGTCTGTTTCCGTTCCGTTCGAGTCCCGTCCCGTCATTGGTGTAAGAAACGCACTTGAATTTATATTTGCGCGCGTTATTTTTTCCTACAACTCAGATATTCATGCTTAACTACTAACGTATTTATGTTGATAAGGATTAATACTGTATCCTTCTAAATAGCTGAGTGCTTTTTTCAGAGCTCTTGCTCTTGCTCTATAATAAAAAGGTTGATCCATATTTGGTTGCCTACACAATACAATCCATGGTAATAGGAACAATACATTAAATATTATCATTCTATTTTCAGAATTCTCTCTCAGTGTAGAGAAAAGGGATATGCAAGGCTAAAACTAAGCGAGACAATACCCTGAAAAGTTCGGCATTTCCACCAGCATTTCGTGCCTCGTTTGAAACTGGTTTGCAATGAAATATACGAAAAACAGCGCACTTTTTCATTAAGTACCTTTTTGAAGCGCTAAATTTAAAAAGTATCGTTGTATCGACTAATAAATAATTAACCTTACTATTACATAATTAGTTTTATTTTTATTGATTACCACCGATGAAAGTGAAAGGAATGAAAACAAATCAATACTTTCCTTAAATCTATAAGTGCATATCTTTGCTTGCTCTATAATTTTTGAAACCTACAGTATGTCGCCCGTTTAGTTATTTTGTCGCAAGACAAAATAAACCGCTGCCTGGTTTAGTATTTAGTCGCTTATATTGTTTCCAGTCACCCAATTAAAAATATCCCCTACAAAATTCGAACAGGGACGATTCGAATTTTCCCGCTCTCATTGTTTCTGCAGCGAGGCCGCAACAGCGCTAGTGTATCCATGAATAAAGCTGTGTTTGCTTTTTTTTATTAGGGAGTTACTATTCTTCTCTGTTAAGAGTAATTTTTTTCTATGGTGATTACGCTCCGAAGCATGGTCGCTGTAAGCCCAAGATGGCGCTGGTAATGACGTCATGAGTGACGTCACGCTAGATATTGTAAACGCGCTAACGTGCATGCGGACCGGCTGTTATCGCGATAATATCGATATTATCGCTATGCGGACCGCAGCCACAGTCAAACGCTAGTGATGTGGTGATGGCAGGCTAATTTTGCTGATTCACATACCGTCCACCAGGCGCTAGTGTCATTTTGTTATTGTTTGCTATGTTGTTGACAGCGAATTTTCGTAAATATAAAATATTATTCCAACGTCATTTTGGTTTTCTCTTTTTTCAATTCGATCTTATATTCATGTGCAGCTGTCCAACGTCCATAATAATAATTCTAATAATTTAAAATAAACGGGAGAATTGGAATAAATGCCCGTACAAAGGTCTCTAGTAGCAGTAGCGCCAATAATAAATGTGACATCCCGCCATTGTGTTGTGAGCTGCGGCTGCCTGCCCCCATATCATAGCATGACCACTAAAATGCGATAGTATGATTATAAATAGAGATTTATCACGTTTTACTGTCAAAAGACAATGGATTTTTACAGTTACGTGTCGATAAAATGCTACGTGATATAAAAATCATGTTTCGGTGGTCAAGCATGCTAGAGGGGCTGTGGCTGAGGGAGGCTTGACAAATGGCTAGTTTACATTATCTTAGCTATTAATAGAGTGCTTTAGGAGAGTGCTGTCTTAGTGACAAAAGAGAGTTAACATTATAGTTGCCATTCATCTTCAATCAAAATAGAATCGCTTTCCAGTAGAACCCCCTGCGTGCCCGCGCGCGCGCGATACTCTCCTAGCGTCTGGAGGCATGTAAATCGACATTATAGTAGCGTTAGCGTATTAGTACAGTGCATTATTCTGCCGGTGGATGCGTGAATTTAAAGGCCTGGGCACACCAGCTGCGTAGTCACGCGCGTGGTCACGCGCGTTGTGACGCGCAGCAAAGATAGGTACGTGCGTGTTCGGTGTGACGTCCAATAGGGAATGCCATTGTGTACAACGTCACGAGCTGCAATGCGTAGGGTTACGCATCAGTCTACGCGTTACGCAAGCGGTGTGCCATGTATCTTATAGTTTCAGACATTACAACGTCATGGTACGTCTACGTGCACGCTTGCGCATACGCTTAGTACGCATCTCGTCTCGTAATTTCGTCAATACTCTTTACTTCGAACCTTCGAACTATAAACATTCTTTTTTCAACTGTACTTATTTTAAAATTTCTTGGTATTTTACTTTTTATACTTTTTAGTCAAACCAAAAGCGCCCTTTTCGTGCTAGAGACGTGAAAAAATATATTAGTTCCGTTTCAAGATTTTTTTCGCTCAAGCTAAAAGAATCTGATATTCGATACTGAAAAGTATTCCACTCGTATCGAGTGAATTGATTCAAATCCTAAAAAATATCTACAACACTATTTCCGTTTCATTTCTCGAACATGCATGTACAATTTTATAATATAATTTTGTGAAATAATGTTATTTTTTAGGATATTTTAATTCAAACGGGGGGAGTGAGCGTTTAAATAAATATACATTTTATTGGTGACACAGCCATTTGTGTTTACACATTAGTCATGAATTTTGAATCATGATTCAAAGAAGAAATATCAGAAGACGTAATGCCTACAACGGAACGTAGGATGATTTGATTGTTAATATTTTGTGTAGATGGCGCACCGAACTTGTAAACTGCGAAACTGCGTATGCCGAACTGACGTTTTTGGTTATTTTTGTTCTCGCCTCGTGTTTACTTTAGTGTCTAATTTCGATCCTATTGCGAAAATTCTGTTGTGCAACATTCGTAAGGTTAATATTTTGTGCATAGACGGCATCAGTTTGCAGAATAGTATCGATCCGTAGTTCCGGACTAGGTATATGTATACTTTTATCACGTGGTGGTGTGGTGGTTTATATAATTCTTGTCTTGTTTACCGCACAAGCTGAAACTTTGCGCATGTGCGCCCCGTCAGTAACCTCAAATTGTAGAGTAGGCAAGGATTCGGTAGGCTCCGGATATCCGGGTCGCGACGCGAAGACGGCGGTTCTTGCGGCGGGTTTGTGATGTGCCCTCGTGCAAGTCGTACACGCCCCGCGAGTGGACAGCGTTGGTGATACAGTACGCGCGTGCCTGAAATGGCCCAGACTCAGTTCACGCGGAGCTCCGAGAGCGACGCATGGGCGCTCCTGTCCCTGAAGTCGGCGCCGTCGTCGCCGTCGAAGGTGCAGTGGGCCCAAGAGCCAGCCCCGATCGCGATCGCACGGCTCGACGGCCGAGATTTCGAGTACATCATCCGACAGAAGCGTGTAGTGATCGGCCGGAACTCGAGCCGCGGCCAAGTGGACGTCAACATGGGACACTCTAGTTTCATATCACGCCGGCACTTGGAACTGTTTTACGACCACCCAGAGTTCTACTTGACCTGCAACAGCAAAAACGGCGTGCTGGTGGATGGCGTGTTCCAGCGGAAGGGCTCCGCCGCAATGCTGCTCCCCAAAAGGTGAGTACTAGCTTCGTAAACACGTAGCGTCATAGATAACGGGCGGGCGCGTCCACCATGTACCCATTAGCTATGTTTGTAAACAAACTTTTTGTTTATCATCTACCCACCTGTACTTTATTAAATGGAAGAAACATCAAGTCTGATTACACTCTGTTGACTCATATGGTTTACAGAGTTTTTGAATTTATGAAAATTAAATAAATTGGTTTACCTGCTAAATAAACAATCACATCTGTCATGTTTAGTGTGGGAACAAAACTATAAATAGTTTGTTTCTTTTTGTATTGGTATGCTTTTGTTTATGTTGATATTTTATCATTATCAATAACCATATCATAATTTCTGATAATAACATTGGTGATGCATGTAAAGTACCTGATATTTTCTTAAGAAGAAATAGGTACTATTTGAGGTACCTAATTAACAGGATCATTGATATATCTCTGTTGATGATTGAGATATTATATCCCCACACCAATTATTATGTATTATTTACAACTTGTTTTTGTGTAATTGATAAGAGACCAAAACAAATCACACAACATTGGGTGATGCAACATTAAGAAAGATAGCCAATTTGATTACAAATAGAATGTGGTGAGTCACTTCATGGAAAAATTTTGTTCAAAATAATAATAAATAACATCGGGGTGTGTTTGATGGGTTGAGGAACTTTCTGGATTGTTTATAAAGGCATCTAGTATTTACGAGTTATATGTTTCAACCCATCAAGGCTCGGAAAATGAGACACAAAAGATTTTCTATTGTCGTCTAACCGCATTCGGCCACTGGAGCATTAATGAATTAAAGTGTGTCTATGTATGATTATGCAATTCTGATTTTGCACAAAGAACAATAGTAGCTTATCGTGCTAAAAATTATCAAAACATTTGTATTTGGTATGTGGTTTTGATTGGAATGCATCTTAATTTTATATCCTACCTATAAATTGCTATAAATATATGACATGTCTATAATATTGTTACTCTGTGCCCTCACTGAACTTTCATACAATAAATACCAATTACTATATGAGTGATTAAGATTAATAATAGGTAGTGTTTGTTTGTCTGCAGCAACAATTATGTGGGTCATTCAACTATTTGTTTAGCTGCTAAAGAAAAGTAAACATTTCTTTTTCTGCAAATCAGTTTGACTTTTGTATAGTCATGATTGGAAATCTAAAAAATTTGGCTAATCATCTTATAATATCATTGTTGATATTAATAAATGAATAAATAAATATTAATTAAACAATATCACAATCGTTGCTTTGATTCCAAAGTAGAGCTAAAGTATTTGTGTTATAGAAATCAAAGACAACAGTCGAACTAGAAACACCGAGACATTAATTATAGAAAAGTTAGTTTTCTCAGCCAGGGATCGAACCTGTGACCTCAGAGATGTCGACACCTCATAAACTGGTGTACAAACCACTTGATCACTTAGTTTGTTAAGCTCAAAAAATCCTCACTGTCTTTTTATTAGTCATGATTGTAAATCTCAAATCATGTTTATCTTCAAATATCTCTTTTGATCTTGATAAACTTTCCATTTTCATTATAATGAACAATCCTTGTCGCCGTTTCTCTGTGAATTACTATGTGTGCTATTGCTATACAACCAAAACTCCACCTCTGTGGTCTAGTGGTTTGCCCACCCTTTTAAGACGCAGGGGTCCCAGGTTCGATTTCCAGGGAGAACACAATTTGTACTCGGTTTGGTTGGTGGTAGGGCTTATTTCAAGTCTGTTTGGCTAGTTACCACCATCTTGCCTACGGCTGACACCATAACAACAATTTAAAAAATTATGTGTTTCGGCAGTTAGAGGTAAGTTAGTCAGTTTCTCAGTGTTGAGGATTCCAGGTGTAGTGCACTTTCACCTTCGGCCTTATCATCACTTAACATCGGGTGAGATGAAGACCAAGCACTATGCTGTTGTGCGTTTAAAAAAATTAAGAAATTTAATATGTTACTTCTTCCAATGATTATTATATTCTCAGCCACTAATTGCTTGTTTTGTGAGCCTCCTGTAATTCTTCATCATGTCGGTTTACTCAATGTTCAGCCAATATTTCTTTGGTCTACCTCAGGATTGTGTTACATAAAGTAATGGGTCCATATTAAAAGTAGAATAAATTTGTTGCTTAAATGAAATATTATGAAATGAATTCTGATTGAGGATCATCAGCTGCCATTTCAAGCTCCTACTGCTGGAGAAATGTAAATGTATGATGTATGAACCCTTTTACCGCGTTTACAGCAAATAAAGAATTTTGATTTTGGAGCACAAATCTTCCCTATAAATAAAAAATAAAATAATGCTTGGACAATTTCACACAGCCCATCTAGCCCCAAACTAAGCAAAGCTTGTAATATAGGTGCTAGACAACTGATATACTACTTATATACTTTTTAAATATATACTTAATAACACCCAAACCCGTCACAAAAGTCAAAATTCATCATTTCAGTTTCTGCCCGGCCGGGAATCGAACCAGGGACATCTTGCGTGGTAGGCTAGTCATGTTGACCACTGCACCACAGGGTTGCAAAAAATCATGTTTTTTTTATTTTAATCAAAAAAGTCAGATTTTTTAAAATAAATCATGATTTTTTGATTTTTATTAAGTTTTGCAATCATTACATCCCTAGTTTTTCGTGTGGGCATCATTTTTATTTCTGAAAACATAACTGTCGTTATTATTTTCATTCATTACTTGCATTGCATGTAATGAATGAAAGTAATCAATACATTGTTATATTTTTACTGACACAAAAAATATCTAATATTTGATTGTTCATTTTTATTGTGATAAATGACTTAGCTTGCACCTATCATACTTTGTTTTAAAATTGTTTTCGAACATAATAGTTGATGAATATGCACTTTCAGCGATTAATAAATTCCTTTTTTTGATTTTGATTTAAATCAGTGATTTTTATAAAAAAAACATGCGATAAAAATCGTGATTTAAATCAACTTGATTTAAATCTTCTTGTTTCTACTGATTTTCGTTCGACATCTCATACATTTGAGTCATATGTCGAACGAAAATCATTCGAAACGAGCGCTCGACTGAAGTCAAACGATTAAAAAATAGGGCCCCTGGTCGTCTATGATAGGAGATTCGATGTGGATTGGTTATTGTTACATTATAAAATTATTAATCCCAGAATTCCCAGGGACATTTACTATGTGATGATATGTTTTTAATTTGTATACGGTCTAGCTTGCATCTGTCATATAGAAATGCGAAAGTGAACCATGATTCTTATGTGACTAGATTCAAGCGACACCATACATTACAAATTAACGATAACGCTTTGTTGCACGCATTCAGTTTGCTGTCTGTTCAAACAATTTCACACAGTAACATGTTGTTTTAATATATTAATATGTCTCTCTCACACAAATATCTACATACAATTTATTAACTAGTGGAATTATGACTACTTATTTTAAACAGAATTGCATCAAGGACAACTAAGCAAAGCCAAAATAAATAAGTAGCTGTTGGCTGCTTTGTGCATACTATGCATAAAACATAATCATACTTACGCTCACTACCAGCCAAATACATAAAAGTGATGTATGTTTTTATTATTATTTATATAGTCTATTAAGTCAACATAGTAAAAGCAAAGAATAATATTTTGCTTAGTTATTTTTTTATGAAGCAAAATGGTATGAAATCTCGGCATGGCTATTCAATTCAGTAATAAGTCATAATAATTTCACAATAATTTCAGCTTGTTTCATTAAATACATTATACAATAGTTTATGAAAGGGATCATGTGCAACATAAATGGCATTTATAAATCTGTTATGTTCAAAATAAAATTGTGATTAACTTATGCTTAAAGTAGACCAGTGTTACATCTATGCTTCTATACAAATGCGATACTTGGCCTTTTACTTTAGTTACCCTTTGAGGAATTTCTCTAACGACCCTGGACGGCCGACGAAGGCGAGCAAGGCGCGGGAGTCTGCATCCTCCCTTGAGCTGGGGTCCACCTCTGCTGCGGGGACGAGGGCCTGGATCGTCATAGTAACTTTTTTGATAACTTTAGCAGCTAAAGTGTTTCGTTGGTGACAATATTTCCATAAACTCAATTGCAGTGGTTTTGAATTTAGTAATAAATAATTTTAATAAACATAATATTCGAGTATAAGTATTAGGTTTCTTCAACATCATTTAATATAAAATCAGCAATTACCTAGCGGAATTCTATTATAATACAATGGATGCAAAAACGATATTTAGCAATAATTTATTACATAATATTAATTAAACAAGTAATTAAATTAAATACAAACTGCTGTTGTTACATAGCCGATATATATTTTTTTAATGCCAAGTCGATTCCTAAGATTTACTGTTGCGCCTTTCACTATGTCACCTCATAAAGTAGGTTAGCTCTGAGCTAATGGATCTAGTTAGGTGTACCGTGTTCAGTACATGTGTGTTATCTGTGTCACACATGCCGTGGTTCGTGGCTGAGGCGGCCTTGCGCCGGCGCAGTGTCACTCTCGACCCTTTGGCCGAAGAAACGCATATGTGCGTGGAAAAGTTGTTTTAAAATTGATAGAAAAGCCTATTTAGTTGCACGAAAATTATGCGTCAGATCAGATATCGTATTAAGGCTGCCCGCCGCCGGCGCAGTGTCACTCTCGACCCTTTGGCTGAAGAAACGCATATGTGCGTGGAAAAAATTGATAGAAAAGCCCATGTAGTTGCACGAAAATTATGCGTCAGATCAGATATCGTATTTAGGCTGCCATTCACGCGGGGTCTAACTTCTAGGAACCAGTGAAAGTGTGTGACTCAGCACCCCTCAGTGTTCGGCGATTTTCCTGTTTATTCCTTTCCTTGTGCGGTCTTGTAACGATTCGGTTATTCACACAATGATTCGGTGTCGAAAATAATATCTATTATTATCATCTCGTGATTCAGAAATGCGTTAGTAAACAAACAACTTTCTAAGTACAGTATTGATATAGTTTTACTTAGAAACCGTCGCCATTAAAAAAAACAGAGTAAACTTTTAGCACTAATGTTTCAGCTATACCATAAAGGCTTAGCCATATATATCTGTATGTGATAATGTGTACTATCGATCTCAGACAAAAGTAGTTATACTATTAGTAGTAAGTATGGGTACGTTCAGCAGCGAAAATTGAGTTGCTCATTAATTGACCGAGCGAGCGCGAAGCGTTTCCGTCTTCTCCGTTCCAGCTTCCTTGGGAAAAAAATGCTTTCCTATGTCCGAATGTCCGGTTGTTTTCCTCTACAGAGGCCGTATTACAAGCTCTTAAAACCTGCCAGGTTTATAAATTGCTGTAGTGACATCTCTTTCTCGCTGTATTGGAAATAAAAGAAATAGATTGATAGCCAGTCAGAAAACTGACTGGAAGTAAGAGGTCATAATACAGCCTCATTTTTGTTCGATTCAGTATTTCGAAATTTTTTGATAATAAATATTGCAGCCATTTCGAAAAATTATTATAAATGACAAGTTGCTATGACAAAGCACTTGTTCAGTGTCTTTCGTTGCTGACTGTACCATGTAAGGTTGCATGCAACTTAGCGCTACCGCACACGGGCAACTTTTGTCTCCGCAACTTTTATGTCTCTCACGTGATTTGTATGAAAAGTTGCAGACGACCGTGTCGCTTCGTGTGCGCGCTATCGCACACAGGCAACTTAAGTCTCCCAGCAACTGTTTTGTCTCTTACATCAAGTCCACGGATTTATATGGAAGCGCGCATACGAAGCGACACGGTCGTCGGCAACTTTTCATACAAACCATGTGAGAGACAAAACAGTTGCTGGGCGACTAAGTTGCCCGTGTGCGAAAGCGCTTACTGAACTGACTGAACACACATTACATTATTGATGTGGCTGGTTGCTATTGCGAACCGTGATGCCCCAAAATGAGTAGAAAAAGAGAGACCATATGGTCGGTATGGCTTTAGAGGGTGGTGGTTCTGTGGCCCTACCATGAGTTGATGCAAACTGTTTACGTTACAGTAAACTGTCGGATATTCTGCTCACAGTCAATACGAGTGAAAGAGAGAAAACGTTAGTTTACTGTAACGTAAACAGTTTGCAACAACTCATGGTAGGGCCACTGTTCCGTGCAGCGTTGTTTGTGTTTGATCAGGCCCCTATTTCACAGACGTGACAATTGTAAATTACAATGACAATTTGATGTAAGTTGCGGTGTCTGTGAGTAGTTTGATAAGTATATTTTCTAAATTCAATTTGGCTGACGCCATGGGCACCGAATTGTCACTGTCATTTACAATTGTCACGTCTGTGAAATAGGGGCCAGGTACCTACTATTGAAGCCGACTGTACCTGCCATAACGGATTGTAAGTAAATAGTTTAACGTGCAGTTTAGTCTATTAAAGTGTAGAAGTGTCATGGCGGCTTTACTATTTATATGCACGTGTTTACACGCCGCCGGCTGATGACGAATCGGTTGTTTGCGTCTCTCCGTTATGCAACCCACGGACGCGAGCCTATTATTTACGCCCTTATACGCGTGCTAACAGTCCCAGTTAAATGATAATTATAGTGTTATTGAAACTCATGTAATAATATCCTCATTATTATTCTTGATAGAATCATAATCTTTATCCCTAAAATAAACCAATTAGAGTGAAATATCAATAAGTTTTTTTTTTTTTAAATAAATGCTTGGACAATTTCACACAGCGCCATCTAGCCCCAAACTAAGCAAAGCTTGTAATATGGGTGCTAGACAACTGATATACTACTTATATACTTTTTAAATATATACTTATTATACATAGTAACACCCAGACCCGTCACAGAAGTTAAAATTCATCATTTCAATTTCTGCCCGGCCGGGAATCGAACCCGGGACCTCTTGCGTGGTAGGCGGCATGTTGACCACTGCACCACTCAGGTCGTCAAAGTTTATCATATGTTTTGTTTAAGTTACTCAAAATGTTATTTTGCTAAGCCCATAAAGCTAAGTTCACTCACATTATCGCGAGCGAGGTACAAAATCTAACTAATATCTGTTTTCAACCTTGAAAACGTCGAATGAAAAGTGACAACCCTAATTGCACCGGCGACTGCGCAGTGCCAAAGATGCATGTTGCGCAATGCGTCTGTTCTGTTAGTAAACAAGCTATAATATAGCTTACATATTATGTACATCATCATCATCATCATAAGCCTCTTTGGGTCCATTTCTGGACATAGGCCTCTCCCAAATTCTTCCACTGTGTCCGGTTTTGCGCCTCCGTCATCCAGTTGTGTCCCGCTTGTCCTCTGATATCGTCAACCCATTGTTTTGGAGGGCGGCCTCGTGGTCTTTTGTCTTCCCATGGTCTCCATTCAAGGATCCTTCTCGCCCATCGTCCTTGATCCATGCGAGCTACGTGACCCGCCCAACTCCACTTACGCTCGGAAATTACTTGCACCACGTCTCTCACTCCCGTTTTTCGCATGTACAGTCAGCAAAGTTATGACCTTAACAGTTTGAAAATAAATCGCTTGCAAGGATGGAACTAAAAGTTCGTCTTTACCTGCCTCCATTATTTTTATACAAAGGATGCTTTTGTGACTTTTGGGTAAATGCAAGACAATACAGACTACTCAATCTAGAAATGAACCTTAAGGTGTTCAGCTCATAGCTTTGCTGACAGTACATACAGCATTAGATATTGGTGGATTTGCCCAAGTTTAAAAACAGGAATAATTTTAATCCTTAATATTATAAAAGCGAAAGTTCGTTTGTTACGTCTTAACCACTGAACCGATCATCATGAAATTTTGCATTCTCGTTGCCAGGGCTACAGAAAAGAACATAGGGTATTTCTTATCCAGAAAAAAAACAAGTTCCCGAGAGATTCACAAAACTGTCCACGCAGACGAAGTCGTGGGCGGCTTCTAGTAACTGATAATGAAAAGTTGGCTCTAATTGCTTTTAACTAAAAAAAGTATGAAGTATTAGGTACAAAAGCGATTCGTCACTGTTTGTTTTCTTTCCACGTTCATTGAATTAAAATATCATGCGAGAGGTATGCGCAGATTGCCGCGTCGATTACATGGAGACTTAGGGTTACCACTTACCAGATGGTAACCTATAAAATCCTGACAAAAAGCTTGATTTTTACTAAAAAGTCCTGACATTATGCTTAGTTGTGTTGATTATTTATTTACTGCAAATGTTCCTAGTCGATTGTTACTTGTTACCAAGGAAAAGAAAAATAATTGTAAGCTTAAATACTAAGGTTAAGGTTTTTATATCCTTACTAATATTATAAATGCGAAAGTAAGTTTGTTTTTTTGTTTGATTATTTTTTACGCCTTCACGTCTTAACTACTGAACCGATTATCATGAAATTTTACATACACGTTGTCAGGGGTACAGAGAAAGACATAGGGTACTTTTCATCCAGAAAAAGGTATAGTTCAAGAGGGATAGCAAAAAAAAATCGGGTTGCACTCCGGGAGTGCCCGTCTATTACTAACCGACAAACCACTCTCTCCACCTGGTGGGGCGGTTAGTAATTTTTTTTCTCAACCGACAATCTGGTTGGTTGATGCCGGCAGAAGGAATTTTCGAATGGTTAGGGAATAATTTTGCACGAATTGCCGTCTTACGAATTTACTCTGCATTTGAATTTACGAATACAGAACAGTATTTTACGAAAGTCTTATCCATAGCTTGACAGAAAATCTAGAGTTTTGACATTAAATTAAAAAAATAGCGCCTTGCTATGGTGACACTAGTGTTTACGTCTTGAAATGACGCGCCGCCATTTTCGCTGCGCCCCGTAGAAGGAGAGGGGGATACTTCCGCCTCCGGCTGTCTACTCTCCATCCGTCACATCCGTCTTACGAATTTTCGATCAGGGTCACGTGATCCTGATCCTGACTGACGCGAGTTTAACATTTTTTCTCCACTACAAAAAAGCGTACAACGCAGCGGCGTTGTACGCTTGAAGTGAAAACTTCTTTAGCGAAAGAAGTTTTCACTTCAAAAATTTTCCACGCAAACGAAGTGGCGGGCGGTCGCTAGTTTTAATATAATAATGTAAATAATCCAAAAAATTCTGACTTATCCAACTCCGGCCGGAGTCTTAACAGGGACCAAAAAATCCTGACATGTCAGGAAAAATCCTGACGTCTGGTAACCCTACATGGAGTAGGTACTCGCGCCGATAATGGTTGTTTTACTTGATATTATAGCAATACAATGTCGCCCTGTCGTTGCACAGCTTGGCAGCACTGATAAGATAGTCATCAAGAAATTGACTTCGATTAGCTTGCTTTATAAATTATGTGGTGGACTGTAATGTGCAGCAAAATGTTGAGATCAGAGTGTTATGCAGAAAGTCACATAACCGCCCCTGTGGTCTAGTGCGGCTAGGGTTACCTACCAGGGGACCTATTTTTGAATCGCTCGGCTGGCGTCGAGCGCTCTTTTCGACTGATTTTCGTTCGACATATGACTCAAAACAATGAGATGTCGAACGAAAATCAGTAGAAACGAGCGCTCGACTGGAGTCGAACGATTCAAAAATAGGGCCCCAGGGGCCCTACCGCCTAACTCAAAGCCATAGCGATAGCAATGCACTATCCGTCCTTGTCATATCATAACACAATGACAATGACGGACAGTGCATTGACGTCATAAACTTTAGCAATTTGAAAGCTTTTTGAGTTAGGCGGTAGGCCTGCAGATCTAATAATGGGAATTCCTAACTTTATCCCTGACTTTTCAGTAAATTTCCTGACATTTCGTCACCTACATCTACATTCTTCATTTAGTTGACGTTTGATATTTTTTTCTCACTAAAATGTAAAAAATCTCACTTTTTGGGTTTTAATAATTCCTGACAACTACTGTTTTTTCCTGTTTTCCTGACAGAAGCCTTAAATTCCTGACATGTCAGGAAAATTCCTGTCATCTGCTAACCTTAAGTGCGGCGGTTCCCAAATGGTGTTCCGTGGAACCCTCGGGTTCCGTAAGAGGCTCTTAAGGGTTCCGCAAAAACTGAAGAGTTAAGTAAATATCTGTTTTTTCTAACTAAATAAACATTTTTATATTTAAAATGATGCTGACACCAAGCCAAAAAGCCTCAGCATGGTGTGATTTCACGTAAAAAAATCAATGTTACAGTTAGTTTACTTCTTACTTTGAGCTAGACGTGTGCGCCGATCGGCGTGGCGCACGCCGCCGGTCATTTTAGCCACGCCGCCGCCGCCGAATTTTTCATTGGCGTCTTCGGCGTCAAAATTCAAGTGTAACATGTGTAAGAAACAAGTACAAAAGCATGCATTTATTATGCATTGCATTGCATCTATATATTATATGATACCTATCTCATAAAGATTTATTATTTTCCTCTCTTTTTTGCATTAGTGATTGTTGCCATAGAGGTTTTTTGTTATTGAGATTTTATAATAGTATTTAGTCATCATTATCGCATCAGCCGCACGACACCCACTGCTGGGTATAGGTAGGCCTCCCCAAAGATCTTCACGACGATCGGTCCTACGCTGCCCGCATCTAGCGGCTTCCCGCGACCTTCACCAGATCATCTCAGTCGGTCCACCTTGTTGGGGGCCTACCCAAGGAGCATCTCATCCGGAGTGCAGTTGACATTCCAACCTTTCCGCCCCAACCACCATTGGTTTTTTCGCAAATGTGTCCCGCCCACTGCCACTTCAGCTGAGCAATTCTCCGAGCGATGTCAGTTACTTACGTTCTCCTACGCATCTCCTCATTTCTGGTTCGATCATGCAGGGAAATGCCGACTATGGCTCTCTCCGTCGCACACTGGGTGAGAGCCTTCTTATGAGACCCACAGTTAGCGACCACGTTTTACTACGGTAAGTCAACACTGGTAACACACACTGTTCATAGACTTTTGTCTTGAGACACAGGTAAGTTAGACGCGAAGTTTTGTCGAAGCTTCCCGAATGTTGCCCATCCGACCTGGATTCGACGAGAGATCTCTTTTTCGAAGTTGAAATTATTCGTAACTGGACTTTCTGTCCTTGGTAAACGTAATGGTCAGCAAATTCGAGTGTACTGTTCCCAACATGAGATGGAGTGGGTATGTGTACAACACGGGCCATCGACATGATTTTCGTCGTATCCATCTTTATTCTAAGACCCACTTTTTGGGAGGCACTACGGATATCTTCGAGCATTATGTTCAAGTCTTCCATGGTCTCAGCCATAAGAACTATATCATCGGCAAAACGAAGATGTGTTATGTACTGGCCATTAATGTTGATTGATACCAAGTCCTTTCCAGTCCAAGAGCTTAAAGATGTCCTCCATCGCAGTTGTGAACAGTTTCGGAGATATAACGTCTCCCTGTCTCATACGTTGCTATAGTTGGATGGGATCTGTGCTCTGATTCTGTACTCGGGCTGACATGGTTGCATTTTCTTATAAGTGTCTCAATACTCTCAATACCTCGATATACCTAGTCCACTTGGTGCACCTCTGAAGACTGCAGCACTGCCCGGATCTTAATCGAATCAAAGACTTTCTCATAGTCCACGAACGCCAAGCAAAGTGGCAATTTATACTCCGCACGGTCTTCTGTATAACCTGCAGCGTATGGATGCGGTCTATGTTGCCAAAGCCTTTTCAAAACGCGGCTTGTTCGGGAGGTTGTAAGTCGTCGAACTTGCGAGCGCGACGATTCGTAGGATTCGTATTCTTCAAGAGGGTCTTGTCACCCTGTTTAAAGAACAGAATCACCTCACTTTCACCTCACTTATGTTCCATGTCTTCGGCGTTCTGCCCTCGACGATTACGCAATTAAAAGGCTCCTGGAGGTCTTCCATTCGACTTATTTTGACAATCCACGCTGATTACGCCGATGACGCCGCCGCCGCCGACAATTTAGACGCCAGACGCCGCCGCCGGTCAAATGACCATCGGCGCACACGTCTACTTTGAGCTAGGCTTCCGCCAAGAAAAGGTTAAGAAGGGTTCTGTAGCCAAAAGAATTTGGGAACCACTGGTAGTGAACTCTAGTGGTTAGCCAATATGTGTAAGACGCAGCAGGGAAATGAATGAGTTATTTATTGCGTGTAATATGTAATATTACAGGATAAAAAACCTAAAATAATATCATATTTGTGTATTTATTCGCGACTAGTTTTGTAAGTTCTTTCAAATACCATTCGTATTCAATATTCTGTATTTGTTTTGACGGCACGGCCCGTTGTCGCATAAATCGAAGGTTAGCTTGAATGAACGCGCGTTTGCAGAATAATAGTCCTTAAAATGAAGTTGGTAAAGGCCTATTTGGAGTGTTGCCGTTATCTGTTGTTTTATTATACAATAATACAAGCACAAGATTAGATAGTCGAACAGAGACAAAGACAAAGTTATTATTTTTATCTAAACAACTTGAAAAAAGGAAGAGGTTATTTTTTTTAGGGTTGAGTTGGTTTTGGTTTAATAGCGAGTAGCGACCATTCTCGCCAATTCGACATCAATGATTCTTGTTTTGTAGAGTTACCGGATCTAATAATGAGATTTCCTGACTTTTTCCCTGATTTTTCAGAAAAATTCCTGACATTTCGTACGCCTAAGTACATCATTCCTCATTTCGGTATCGTTTGTTGAATTATTATTTCTCACCAAAATGATCAAACTATGTGTGTTATCATTATTTTTGGCATTTCAAAAAATCCTGACAACTACAGTTTTTCCTTGTTTTCCTGACAAATGTCTAAAATTCCTGTCATCTGGTAACCTTAGGTGGGTGTGGTGTCTTTTTATTCGCAGATGAAACTATCATACCGGGACGATGATTAACGATAAGATAATCATCTATGATATTACTTACTATTGTTTTTAGGATGCATGGTGTTATTGCAGTAGAAATCACCGGGAGATTATCAGATTACTCAGGGAACAGTCCGGTGAGCCAGTAAGGGTCAAGAGCATTTGGCCGGGTTTCGCTCTAGAGCTAATCCGTTGCCCAGGGTGGACCACGTGGAGGTAGTTCTTGACCATTTGGGCTGACGAACGCCTTAAAACCCTATTCAATATAAATAAGGCATGGTGTTCTTCGTGGGAAACTTGGCCACCCGCATAAACACTTAATACCGAACCCAACGAACAAGCCAGCAGGACATGATACTCAACGGGCGCTATGGGTCAAACTTAACGGGCGATCAAATCACCATCTCCACAAATGGGGCATAAAGGACTCGCCGGCCTGTGAATGACCTCAGACCAAACCCTACAACATGTCGTAGATGATTACCCACTGTACCGCTTCCCCGGTGGTGGTTTGAGGGAGCTCCACAAACTGACGCCTGCGGCCGAAGAGTGGCTGAGAGACTTACAACTGGAGGTTTAGGATGATGACGCAGTCGGCCTATACGATATGATGATATTACTTATACAATTACCTAGATAATCATAAATGATATTACTTATACAATTGTCAATAACCTTGATATTAGAAAAAGGTAGACAAAGTAAGAATAACTCTTATTCCAAACTGAAAAATACCGGTACCGGTACACCACACCACGTTTTTTTTTACTCTGAACGATTTATTTATCCTATATCAACGCAACGTTCCATATTAGTCCTTCTCCATCTTGTACATAAGGATCAATTTCGTCCGCCGTCGTTATCTAATGTTATTAATATAATTTGACTGGTTTGGCGACCCATTGCGTGTGATAGCGGCGTGTTTGTCTAGTACGGTGTGTCGGCAGAATCGTTTTGACAAACCGCTTCGAAATTCCGTTAGGTAGCATTTAGACACGTGCGATGAGGTCGCGAGTTCTACATTAGAATAGAAACCCGTGTAACTTCTCGAAAGTACCACCAGCTCATGTACACGTAGCTTAAGTCTATTCTGGAATAAGGACCAAAACGAAGCTTTTTCTCCTTTGATCAGTAACGTCGTAAACAGTTTCGTAGTTTTACGTCATTCATAAAGTTTTTTCTTAAACTTAGTATTAACATACCTCCAACATGAAAGAAAACTTATCTTGTGACAAGGAATAAAAGGACTTCGTGAGTCTGTTTCTTTTCCTTAACCAGCACTAAAGGAACTTTATTTTTAGACTCCCATTACCTTCCAGTACTGAGGCTTTCACAAAAATAGTCTCCTAAAGTACCCCGGTCTATTTCCTTTCCATCCTTGAGGGCGCTCGCACCAATTTCATCTTCTCCGTCGCCTTGGCGATAACATTGCGAATTATAGCACCTCTCCTTATCTACGCCCCTACGTTAGACAAGGTGCGCGAGTATTTGGCTAGATAAGCTGCCGCACGCACGCACTGATACCCGATACGAGATAAGTTGGCGCTCGTTGGCCAAATATTGTCTAGACGTGACTGCTGTTAACGCTGCAGGCTTAGGTAGTCTAAATTCATAAAATCGGAGATACAAAATCTTTTTTGCTTTGAGTTCAATCGTAGAATAAATTCTATCGAGGTCTCTGGAGCCTGGAATCATCTGTGGGTTTATTTCATATTCGATTTTTTACGGATATCGATGGGACCTTGGGAAGGACATAACAAGAAGAGTTAATTATGCTCAAATTGCAAATCATTATGGTAAAGTTCACTGTCCGCCGGCCTCTTAACTTTAAGAATGTCGTCCGTCGCAGGCGCATGTTTGCTCAAGAGGGTTCAGAAACCATACGTACATTTAGAATAGAAAACGAACAATACTTCACTGGACAGAACTGCCACGACGAAGTTTTCATTGACTGTTAATAAATTACTTGTTTTCTGTTTTCTATCAATCAATTTGATTCTAAGCTCTAACTAAGTCTTAATGCAACGAAACTCAGGCAAATCGCCCAAACGCACGCACACATAAAATCTAGAAAGTATTTTTAAAATGGATAAGTGCTAGAATCGAAAAAGATAAAATGTTTAAGACAAGAAACGCATTGCGTTTTATTAGTGCTAAAACATCTAAAACCACGCGGCAGCTGTTTCTTCACAACAAACCGAAGCATGTGCGTTTGGTTCACGTCGCGATGCGTAGGCGCAGCTATATTATCGTCTGAGTTATTGCACTAGACAAGGTCGAGCTACGGAGCTGAAACGCGGGAACAAATTCCATCATGTCCTTGTGGAATTTCAGATTTATTTATTTGATCGAGTAAGTACGCTTATCAACTTTGTAAACTTTCAAATTCATGTGTAATATCAAGACATCGAATATCACTTTCATCGAAAACACCATGACATTCAATTGCGTTAATTTTTCAATATGAACGAAATATTATATGTAATGTAGTTGTGAAACCGAACAACAAGATTCAGTATTTCAGTGATACCATTGAAATGACAAAGAGATGTATCATTTACGTATATATTTTAGAAGGCATCGTTATCTTGCATTGCTATCGCTATTCTATATTCAGAATCTTGTAACGCATAGAATTTTTCACGCTTGTTTTTCATCTTGCAGAATTCACCTTTACACCACATTTACAGTCAATCCTTATCATGACCTACATCTACATTCTACAGTGATCTAATCAAAACAACAGTACTGATAAACCCGAGACCTATTAATAACTGACGCGTGAAAATTAAGAGGCTATTTAAGTAGCCTGAATTCGAAAGACCCACTCGAATGAAGAACACCGCGGCAAGGTCGAATTCCTAAATTGCTTTCACCACAGAAATCAATATAATGTATGATGATGTCAATATACTGATGTAGCCAAATATGCTAAGCTATTGCTATTTTAAATAGGACTATTAGACATTGTTGATGAGTCATGGTATGAAAAGGTGTGTATGTGATGTGTCATGTAATCAGCGTGACACGCAATTCTAAACGCAATTTTTGCAGGTAGATTGGAACTTCTAATTCGCTTAATAGTTGTTTTAATGTTTTGATGATCAAACGCTGTTCCGTTCTCTTTTCTGATTTCTGTTTTCGCTTACTGCGATCAATACGAAGCAATCCGCGATCGGTAAGGAGACCAGACCGTGACCGAAATATGGAACAGATTGTTTCGAATAATGAAACGGTAGGCCGAACATAGTACAGCACGTACGAAATATAGATTGATAGACTAAATTTAACGGTGCAACAGATGCAGACTGTTCAAAAGACGTCGATATATCGTCCAATACTAATGAATAAATTGAAGCAGCATTTCCAATAATTGTGTTGTCGACATACTTAACACTTCAATTAAGTCGCGTGATCGCAAATGTACCTAAATATTTGTTTAATCTTAGAACTACGATACTTATTCATGATGCTACAGAATATAATAAAGGATTAATGGATTTCCCTGCAGTTGTTTCTCAGGTTAGTAACAGCTGATCATGTTTTAATCGGGGTGATTGCCCTGGTTCGCGTGAAATTGGTAAAAGAATTGGATTGACTTTTTATTAGCTTTCAATTATACTACCATTTCTTTCACTTTTATATTATAATCGATAAATCAGCGTTTATGTGATTTGGTTTTTACTCTTTACGACACATTGGAAATTGATGCATCATTCTGTTTGGAAATTCCTTTTACGAGTTATCAAATCTGTTTGAAATGTTTTGTCTGTTGCTGCGACCTGCATCTTAAGTAGCCGATGTGCCAATGTGTGTCTTAATCAGTTTAACGAGCATGTGATCAAAACGACACAAGAAGTGTCCATTAACGATGCGTGCGGAACTATTTCTGGTGGTATTTTTCTTGCGCGATGCGCCGCTGCCGTTGGCGTGTCGTATTGCCAAAAATACAATCGTCCGTCCATCAGAAGTGGACGCGCGACGCGACGTCCTATTTCTGGTTTGCACGGTGTCCAATTTGTTTACAAAGGGATCGGCACAAAAGAACGTTTACTTGCACTGTCTTTCAAATGTTGGCCTTTTGTTCACTGATTATACTACACAGTTTCCTCATGCATTTTGTGTGTCCTTAATTAAGATTAGACGCAAAAAGTTGGTAACTTTGTGTCTTCGGTCATAAAAATGACATATTCCATTATTTGTTCGTTTGTTTGGGTATGTTTTGTGGTGTCACAAGTTTAAGATTTCTGATAAAGTATTAATGTTTTGAGTGTGTTAACATTAGTGTTTGGTTAGTTGTGTTTTTGTTCTGATTATTATTGGGTAAAACCCTCTGCGCGATTACTAATGTCCTCTTTAGTATTCCGTGGATAACCCTGTGTTTATCTAACGGTATTTGCGATTTGTTAGCAAATCTACTAACAAGATTGTTCATTTAATATCTTTGGGATATAGTCTTGTTTTTTGTTGGAAATAATCAAGGTACGTGAGTAAAAATTTATGCTCATCAATTGACTGTACCCATTTATTTTGAATAAAATATTGTGCCATTGAGGCGAGTTTGTTGACATAAGCTTATGCAGATTTTTTTTAGTGAAAGCGTATTTGTCCGGATTATAAATGATAAAGATATGATTGTTTGTGACTTTGTGCTAGTGTCATTATGTTTTTGCTGCTGCGTCAGCAATAATAATCCAAAGATTGAACGATATTGTTGCTTGTTTATATTACATTTGATGAGACATTATCAATTGACAATAACATTTATATGGTGATGGTGATGCTTTTTTACACGGCTTTAGTATGCTCGCAAAAACTTGCAATACCATTGCCCTGTAACCGTGTTTATCTGGCGCGGTTGGCAACGTCCTTTCTCCGCTCCTTCGCGGGGTCAGTGCTCGCCAGACGACGTGACGCCATCCGCTACGTAATGGGCCTCCCTATGGGGTTGCCGTTTGCGGCTGTGTAAGCTGCGCTGCGAACTCTATGTGCTTGGTCTTTGGCTAAAGTTCGGTGGTTAGTGACCATATGAACCACCATGTAAGGTTATCTGGTGTGGTTGGCAACGTCCCTTCTCCGCTCCTTCGCGGGGTCAGTGCTCGCTAGACCACGTGACGCCATCCACTACGTAATGGGCCTTGCTTTTGGGTTGTCGTCTGCGGCTGTGTACGTCAGTGAAGCTGCTGGCTGCTGCGAACTCTTTGAGCTTGGTCTTTGGCTAAAGTTCGGTGGTTAGTGACCATATGAACCACCATGTAAGTTTATCTGGTGTGGTTGGCAACGCCCCTTCTCCGCTCTTTCGCGGGGTCAGTGCTCGCCAGACGACGTGACGCTATCCGCTACGTAATGGGCCTCCCTATGGGGTTGCCGTTAGCTGCTGTGTACGTCAGCGAAGCTGCTGCCTGCTGCGAACTCTATGTGCTTGGTCTTTGCTAAAGTTCGGTGGTCAGTGACCATATGAACCACCATGTAAGAAGGTTATCTGGTGCGGTTGGCAACGTCCTTATCCGTTCCTTCGCGGGGTCAGTGCTCGCCAGACCACGTGACGCCATCCGCTACGTAATGGGCCTCCCTATGGGGTTGCCGTTTGCGGCTGTGTACGTCAGCGAAGCTGCTGCCTGCTGGAAACTACGTGCTTGGTCTTTGGCTAAAGTTAATTGGTTAGTGACCATATGAACCACCATGTAAATAGATTGTCCGGTGCGATTGGCCGTTGCCGAGCGGAGAAAGGACGTTTTCTTTCTCCGCTCCTTCGCGGGGTCAGTGCTCGCCAGACCACGTGACGCCATCCATCCACTACGTAAGGGCCTCGCTTTGGGGTTGTTGTCTGCGGCTGTGTACGTCAGCGAAGCTGCTGGCTACTGCGATCTTTTGTGCTTGGTCTTTGGCTATAGTTCGAATGGTTGGTGACCAAATGAACCATGTAAGCAGGAGGTTAAATAAAATGGTTTGATTCCATGCCAGTTTGTTAGGATCTGCTGCGCTGCGCTGCTGCTGGCTTTAATATTGCGATTGCGAATTCCATAATAAGACATTTTTCTGCTATGTTTATACATTCCATTGATTTATTGTTGTTGTGTAACTAAGTAATAATAATCGACGACCGGGGACCCTATTTTTGAATCGCTCGGCTGGCGTCGAGCGCTCTTTTCGAGTGATTTTCGTTCGAGTTCTCATTGTTTTGAGTCATATGTCGAACGAAAATCACTCGAAAAGAGCGCTCGATGCCTGCCGCGCGATTCAAAATAGGGCCCCAGAAGATTTACTTAAATTGCCTATAAATGAATAAAGTAATAAAAATCAATGAAAGTCTTTCCAAGCAAAATCCAATTACCCATCTTTCATTGTAGACTGTTGCTAGGCTCGAATCGCAAGTCTTGCCGAAGTAGATCAAGTGTTCAACAAAATTCTCCCTCATTACGTTCGTTTTTCTCAGAGAAAAACCGTTCATCATGTAAGTCTGAACTGCTGGTGGATTTTAAACTTTGTGTTAAATTGCACAGAGTTGGTTTTGTCAGGTAGGTTTCCCGGTTGGCAACAGATCCTATTATCAATCTCGGCTTGTATGGAAGTCTCAGCCTTTTGGTTAACTGGTTTTGTTGTCCTTTTTGGCACAATATACGTTGACGACATTATACTTACTGTGGCAGCAGGTTTATTGCGTGCACTTACGTTTTATCTTGTCTTGTAATAATACTTCGTCTGTTTTCATCACACGTTTAAGTAATTTAATTTAATACCACCTATAATTAAATCGCTTACAATCGGACGAGACGTGTTTACTTATTTTTACTAGCTTTCCGCCCGCAGCTTCGCCCATGTAGACTACACAGGTTATATCGTGCGGGCGGTGACCGGATTATTTTTCAATTATTTAGTTTTTTGCATGATGACGTGTTTCTTTATATCATTATTTTTGTCAACATATGTTCGTATCAAATTACTAAAAACACCGTTTTTAACAATTCCTACTATATCAGAATCTATCTTTCTTTACTAAAGAAAGATAACGACTAAAAGAGTCTTTAGTTGCCCTAGGCACAGTAAAAGAACACGGTATTAAATTTAGTAAAGTGATGAATACTATTTGATCTGGTGTGTCATTTAAGTAAAGTTTTGAATATATCGTCGTACTATGTCCATCAATGACAGCAACGGCTTGAGGCTATAGAATGTGATATGGCTGATATAATACCCTTAATATAAAGGGGTTCAAAGGGAAACTTCATATGACCTCATGGTCATCATCATTTTTGTCTTGCTTTCGGTATCGAAAGCGCCCAAAGAGCATGTGTCAACTTGGCTGGCTACAATATCCATTTTAATCTAGATAAGGCTTTAGACACTTGCTTGACTACAAACACTACGCCTTCCCAGTTCCATTAAACAGGCTGCGAATTTCATACTCATCGTCTATTAATGCCATACCATTTACCACCCACTAACCATTGTGTCAGCATGGTGATATCACGACCGCTCTAATAAGATTCCTTGCTGGAATACTGGTGTCATACCAGAATAATCTAGTGCTAGCTACGTCACTGCTGCGTCGACAAACCGGTGACGATGTTGCCAAAAAGAAAAATAAACACTAGGTATTATTAGATAAAGATAAAATTACATTAGCTAATGTCAACAGTCTATATTAACATCCTATGACGTACAGGCATGTTTTAACGGTTCATATACGAAACATAGAGACTACAAATTAGAATAATACATCTATAGCAACAGTTTGGCTGGTTGATATTGTTAGTTTTATGTTTCGAAAATCTTCTTTCACCTTTTTTTAACGTATGAGTGAGCTTCTTAGATTTAACAACTTAATGTTAATTGGTAACATTGCCCAGACGTGTTTTGTTATGATTAGACGCAAATTCGAGTTATTGCTCTCAAGGTCCTTTGACAGGACACGGTGTGAGTCAGCCTTGACGTCATCGTTGATTGAACACTCCTGTAGTAGTTTTTATGGGCGGCCTTCCGTTCATTCATACGTCAGAGACTCGCCACATTGTGTGCAAATATCGGACTGGAAAAGGGACAGGAAATTGTGGAAAGATTTTTATTTAAATAGGGCATAAGTACCTTAAAAATAACATCACACATCCAGAACCGGCGCGGTATTCATCACTTAATGTTCAAAACGCCCAAATTTTAGTTTAAGTGAGGTTTTTCTCTAATTGTTGATCTTATCAACCGCATAACCGAATCTCCACGATGATCGGATTTATGCCATGTCTTGATCACGGCGAATGCACAAAATCAATATAACACAACGAAGTTATCATTTTAACCGCCTCCGTGGTCTAGTGGTTTGCCCACCTGTGTAAGACGTAGGGGTCCCGGCTTCGATTCCCAGGGGGGTAAAATACTCGGTTTGGCTTATTTCAAGTCCGCCTGGCTATCTACCACCACCTTACATAAGTCTGACGCCATAACAACAATTAACAATTGTTGTATTCCGGTAGTTAGAGGTAAGATAGCCAGTTCCTCGGTAATCAGGATTCCGGGTGTAGTGCGCTTCCACCTTCGGCCTTATCGTCACTTAACCATAAGAATAAAGTTTTATTTATTCTTATGACTTAACATCAGTTGAGAAAAACCGGCCAAGTGCGAGTCAGACTCGCGCACGAAGGGTTCCGTACCAAAAAACGGCAAAAAAATTACGTTTGTTGTATGGGAGCCCCCCTTAAATATTAAATTTTATTCTGTTTTTAGTATTTTTTGTTATAGCGGCAATAAAAATTCATCATCTGTGAAAATTTCAACTGTCTACCTGTTGTCGTTATTAATATCGAGCAAAAACGGCAAAAAAAATCACGTTTGTTGTATGGGAGCCCCCCTTAAATAATAATTTTATTCTGTTTTTAGTATTTGTTGTTATAGCGGCAACCGAAATACATTATCTGTGAAAATTTTAACTTTCTAGCTATCACGGTTCATGAGATACAGCCTGGTGATAGACAGACAGACAGACAGACGGACAGCGGAGTCTTAGTAAAGGGTCCCGTTTTTACCCTTTGGGTACGGAACCCTAATTCTTGTGCAGCTGTCATGGGAAATCCGTGTAATATAGCTGATGGGTTAAATTGATTGCTGCACATAATATAAAAATATTGCTGTTTGTGTGTCGTCGGTTGCTCAGGCAATTATCACATCATCTGACCCCCCTGTCTACTATGAGATATCTGCAGTTCGATCGCATGGTATCGTTGACGTGTTAGTAGGTATGAACCTCTATACAAAAAAAGTTGGGAGTTACAAGTCATGATAAAGTTTGGCCACATGATAGAAACTGATCTGTAGGCTGTTTCTAACTAATATTGAGCTGGGCCAAACTATCCTTACATACAGTTCCATACGGCGGCGGGTTGAATAGCGCACTTTTCCCGGCTCCATTCTAAAAACTATAACAATTCAGGTTTAACTAATAGGTCAAATGTGGTATCATTTTCGGATAAATCAATAACGTAGAATTTATTTCTGGTATAAAAAATGCAATTTATTACGCAGTTTCTGAAAAATTACACAATAACCAACATTTTTAAACTTCATTTTTTTAGTTTAGGTATTGGCACTTGTTTCAGTATTTTCAATAAAACTACTTTAAAGAAGCGTTTTTCAGGTTAATTTGTTTTATGCTTTTGTAATGTAAATTATATTTTATACAATTTGCGCCTAACCCAAGTAGTTGAGGTCCATTGTTTGCGGAGACACAGCTAGTCAAAAATATTCATTTTTTCACGAAATAAAAGGGGTTTCCGTTTCGTTCGGAAGCATTTCTCAGTTTTTTTGTTTATATTTCTGTAAAGTTAATTCAATTTTCTACAATTTGAGCCTAACTTGAGTAGTCTAGGTTTACTAGTTGCAAGGACACAGCTAGTCAAAGATAAGATTTTTTCAATTAATTTCAATAAAAAGCCTATTTTCAACCAGCTATGTCTCTGCAACCAATAGACCTAGACTACTCAAATTAAGTTCAAATTGTAGAAAATTTAATTAATTTTACAGAAATATAAACAAAAAACCTGAAAAATGTTTCTGAACGAAACGGAAACCTTGTTTATTTCGTGAAAAAATGCATATTTTTGACTAGCTGTATGTCCACAAACAATGGACTTAAACTACTTGGGTTAGGCTTAAAATTGTATAAAATATAGTTAGCATAACAAAAACATATAACAAATTAACCTGAAAAACGCTTCTTTGTAGTAGTTTTTTTGAAAATACTGAAACAAGTGCCAATACCTAAACTAAAAAAATGAAGTTTAAAAATGTTGGTTATTGTGTAATTTTTCAGAAACTGCTTAATAAATTGATTTTTTTTATATCAGAAATAAGTTCTACGTTATTGATTTATCCGAAAATGATACCACATTTGACCTATTAGCTAAACCTGAATTGTTATAGTTTTTATAATGAAGCCGGGAAAAGTGCGCTATTCAACCCTCCGCCGTATGGAACTGTATGTAAGGATAGTTTGGCCCAGCTCAATATTAGTTAGAAACAGCCTACAGATCAGTTTCTATCATGTGGCCAAACTTTATCACGACTTGTAACTCCCAACTTTTTTTAGTATAGAGGTTCATACCTACTATGTGTCCTATGCAAATGTGGTGTATCAAATGGGTAAATTTGGTGATTTTTTTAAATTAACAAATCACGATATAATTTGTTTCTGTTTAGTTAATCTAATCATCATCAATCACCATTAACAGCCTATAGTTGTTCACTGTAGGACGAATACTTCTCTGCAATCGAAAGATGATGGCATGGCCTCAGACCAAATAAAAAGGGAAGACGGAGTCTTCCAAGCAAGGGACTGAAGCCAATTTTTTCATGCATTAGTGTGTGAGCCGGTGTTGCCATAGTAATTCATATTACCCCAATGTTATAAAAATAACGCGTTATGAAATAATAACGTTATTTATCACATATCAGAATCAAAACAAAAAACTGCCTGGATTCAAGAGATCATAATACGGTCCCAAGGGGGGTATTACAAGCTCTTAAAACTTGTCAGTTTTCTGAATGGCTATCAAAGCGTCTCTTTTATTTATTACTGATGAAAGAGACGCAGACTATGATAGGCATTCAGTTATTCTGACTCGGGTGTGAGGCGACGGCTACACGCCTGGTACTGTGATCCATCAGTATTTAATCAGGGGCCTATTTCATAAAAGATTAGTGAATTTACTATAATAATTTACCACAGTTATTATTGGGGTAGAATTATGTTTCTTATTAATTATAAAACATAATTCTATCCCAATAAACTGTTACTATGGTAAATTACTGTACTTTTTTATTCTTTTATTAAATAGATCCCTGATAAATAATACTGATGGATCACAGTATTTACCACACGTGTAGCCGTCGCCTAATGATAGATAGAAAAAGTGAGCTTCTCAAAGCCCTGCATGCAGGGCTGTGAGTAGCTCGCTTTAAAAGTAGTGGAGGAAGTAGGAAGGAAATAGGAAAAATGTAAAAAATAAAACTAACGAATACTAAAGTTTCGTGTATTTAAGGCAAGATGTTTGTTCTGACATGTTAGGGTGGGTACCCACTTAGGTTCGCGAACCTCCGCGCTCCGCGAACCTGCACCGAAAATATCGTTTATCCTCTGCTGAAACAGGGCGCCGAGGTGTGTACGTGAGGGAACTCGTATGTGAAGCTGGTTCGCACAGGCACACACTGTAGCCAAAGTAAAAATATTTGTTTTTGCTATGGATCACTGTTCTAGGTTCGCGGAGCGCGGAGGTTCGCGAACTTAAGTGAGTACCCACCCTTAGGCATCCATGACACGGTAGGTTTTGCTGTCAGTTTAACCACAGCCACGGGCTGTGACTGATGATTAACCTACCGTGTAATGTAGTGACTGATGGTTGCATGATGTGATTTGTTCTTTCCATCAGTCAATCAGTCAAACTCATAACATCCTTCCTTCAATATGTATGTATAGTACCCTACCTAAATTAATTTAAATTGGGAGATATTTTCGTAAAACCACTTATTTTACCTTTGTTAGGAATACCTATTTTTTTCACTTAATCCTTTAAGCCCGGAAAATGAGACACAATATTCCATTTCCATCAGGGATTGCAGGATTAAAAATAACTATTTTAAGTGACGTAGGTTTTTTCAAAGTTTTAAATGTTGCTTTTCATTTCATTTTAATTTTTTTAAAGAATTCATACTTTATCTAGTTTTAAAAAAACCCGCCTGCATAAAAAGACAAGTCTACTGAAAAGATGGAAACAAGATAAATATTAAAGGCAACATAATAACATGCTGTCAGAGGCATGCATAAAGAAAGTGACATTATGAATTATTTGAATTATATACCTCCGACTGCATGTTATTATGTTACCTTTAATATTTAGTCTTGTTTCCATCTTTTCAGTTGACTTGTCTTTTTATTGTCTTTTCTGCGGCAGGCAGGAGTTTTTTAATTAAATAATTTATTTTTTTATTTATATCTTTTTAGTTATCATATATTACGGTCATGATATACCTTTTCGAAATCTTCATAATAAGCCCTTTAATTTGATACCCATATAGAGTATTCTAAAAAAAAATTTTTTTCCACTACGTATAATAGCACCGTATAGCCGCCATGTTGGTTTTTTAGAACGCCACCTTCTTAAGAAGTTTTTTAGAACGCCATCTTCTTAAGAACAATTGGGCTGACAAGACGAATCTAACGATATCTAAATCATAGAAATCCGTTCAGTCGTTTAAAAGATATGAGGTAATAAAACGTGCCGGACTACAGCTGCGCCACAAAAAAAAAGTTGGAAATCTGACTTTTTGACTATGCCATGATAAAGTCTATAGTTTGTCGGAGTTTGTCGCCAAAAACCAGAGTTTGTCGGTCTTCCGTTTAGGAGATACATGTGGCTCAGCTGTAGAGACGTCTCTACAGCTGCGCCACACAGATCTCGAAAACGGAAGGTCGTAGCGAAAATCTGATTACTTGTATGTATAGCCGTTAGTTTGTCGGTGTTTGTCGCACAAAGACCAGAGTTTGTCGGTCTAGCGTTTAGGAGATACGTGTGGCGCAGCTGTAGAGACGTTCTCTACAGCTGAGCCACATAGATCTCAAAAACGGAAGGTCGTAACAGAAATCTGATTACTCGTGTGTGTAGCCATTAGTTTGTCGGAGTTTGTCACCAAAAATCAGAGTTTGTCGGTCTAGCGTTTAGGAGATATGTGAGGATACGCTTTGGAGACCTTTCTACCTGGATCTTGAGAACGGAAGGTCGTAACAAAAATCTGATAACTCGAGTGTGTAGCCATTAGCTTGTCGGAGTTTGTCACCAAAAATCAGAGTTTGTCAATCTTACGTTTAGAAGATATGTGGGGATATGCTGTAGAGATATTTCTACCTGGATCTCGAGAACGGAAGGTCGTAGCGAAAATCTCACATATCTCTTAAACGCAAGACCGACAAACTCTGGTATTTGGCGACAAACTCGGTCGAACTACCGACTATAGATATGACTAATCAGATTATCGCTACGACCTTCCGTTCTCAAGATCCAGGTAGAAAGGTCTCCACAGCGTATCCTCACATATCTCCTAAACGCAAGACCGACAAACTCTGGTTCTTGGTGACAAACTCCGACAAACTACCGGCTACACACACGAGTAATCAGATTTCTGTTACGACCTTCCGTTTTCGAGATCTGTGTGGCTCAGCTGTAGAGACGTCTCTACAGCTGCGCCACACGTATCTCCTAAACGCAGGACCGACAAACTCTGGTTTTTGTGCGACAAACTCCGACAAACTAACGGCTATACATACAAGTTATCAGAATTTCGCTACGACCTTCCGTTTTCGAGATCTGTGTGGCGCAGCTGTAGAGACGTCTCTACAGCTGAGCCACGTGTATCTCCTAAACGGAAGACCGACAAACTCTGGTTTTTGGCGACAAACTCCGACAAACTATAGACTTCATCATGGCATAGTCAAAATGTCAGATTTCCAACTTTTTTTTTTGTGGCGCAGCTGTAGTCCGGCACGTGGTAATAAAGAATATTACATACATACAAGATACATACAAGTAAGTAGAAGAGGCTTAATACGCGCGAAAAACATAACCCTCTTGCAGTCAGGTAAAAACAGCATCTAAATCGGTCAAACCGTTATGGAGATAAATGAAAACATGATGCTGCAGCACTCCCTAGCGGCTAAATACTATAACACTTATCTAAGAAGCATCGCCAAAAACCATTACAGAAAGCCGTAGCGAAATCGGTTTAGTAATTTTTGAAAAACGACAAAAACTGCATTGAAATCGGCCCAGAAGGTAGTTTCCGAAGAAAATAGTAACAGACATAGACAAACAAACAAACAACCTCTGAGGCGACGGCTACACGCGTGGTAAATACTGAGATCATCAGTATTTAATCAGAGGTCTATTTCATAAAAGTATGAAAAAGTACAGTAATTTACCATTGTAGTAGTTTATTGGGGTAGAGATTATGTTTTATAATTATTAAGAAACAGTTCTACCCCAATAACAACAATGGTAAATTGTTATAGTAAAGTTACTAATATTTTATGAAATAGGCCCCTAATTAAATACTGATGGATCACAGTATTCTAACCCCAAACGCATATACCACCTCCATTCCGTTCCGTCCGTCGTGGGTAAAAACAGTCCAGAAACAGAAATAATTAACGCGTTATTTTTAACAAGAAACAAATAACGTTACGTTACTTTCCATGTTACCCAATAACAGGTTTAAAAAAGAACGTTTGGCATGGCAACACTTGTGTTGACGTTTTGTGTTTCAAGTAATACCTTAATGTTTATTTTGAATTAGTGAAAATATTAGTTTCCAATTTTACTTTCGTGTGAAATGTGACTCCATCCTGCTTTTTATGTGTCGAAAATTGGTTTTTACACCTTTTCACTACACAATTCGGCATTTTCTTTGGTGAAATTCATAATTTATTAGTACGTCCTGGTACGTCCGCTTCGCACGCTGGCTGTTACCAAAAGGCGTAGTTTCGTTACATGTGTGTGCGTGTAACTGTGTGTGTACACGCCAAGGCGTAGTTTTATTGGCTTCACTGCATTGTTCAGAGGACTACGTCTTCCCTTTTTTATTTGGTCTGAGGGCATGGCGTAATCTCCAAACTTGGTGGGCGGATCGGAGACTTACACTTATATATTAGCACATATTAGTGTGTCGAAGATCCCAGTGTTGGTTGGACCTTTTAATTTGAAAACGCTGTTTCCCATTTTCTAGTTTTCAGAGGTGTAAGGTACTTCTTATTAGACATTAATCGCCTTTTAGGGATCTTACGACACACATAAGTTTAAAGGGTCGGGTATTCTACTCTGCGAGACGGCACATGGCTAATCTAACCATGAAATCACGGAAAACTAGCAAGGTCGATTCGGTACTTATACTTATTATAGAAGAGAAAATACCAAAATATGCCTTATTTCCTTAACCCCTTGCATTTATTACATCAAGTTTTATAGCATGAAGAAATGTTTATTACTCGTGCGTAATAATAAACAAGGGGTAAGTATCACGAAAGTACTAAATATAAGGCGTAAAAATGATATTGTACCGCACGTAGGTACATTGTCAATCTTAATAGGGTTGCCTATTGTTTAAACTTATCCTCAGAGATGAGGATTCCGGGTGTAGTGCGCTTCCACCTTCGGCCTTATCGTCACTTAACATCAGGTGAGGTGAAGGTCAAGCAATATCCCGTTGTGAATAAAAAAAAGCCATCAGATATAATATGATTGCAACTATACAAGGTCAGAGGTCATTTTGTATTTATCATCCAAATTTTGAGGATGTGTTCAGTCCATGAAACTGAACAACTTTTTCTAAGGAACACATGGCTAAATATGAAAAATAAAAATCGAATTTCCATACAAATCAAAGAGATCACGTGATCAATTTAGTATTGGATGACCAACATTTTGTGGCTAAATTTGACGCATGTTTCTTAGAGAAATTTGTTTAGTTTCATGGACTGGACACATCTGGATGGTAAGTTCAAAATGACCCGATATAACCTTCATTATGCAGCCCTCTAGCATAACCATGACCATCGAAACGCGATATGATATAGCAATTTATCACGTTTAACTGTCAAAAGACAATGGATTTTGACAGTTGAGTGTCGATAAAACGCTATATCGAATATCGTGTTTGGGTGGTCATGCTAAGGGGGCAGGTCTGGTATTTGGAAAACAAAAATAATCTTGTGACCGTTAACGTGACATGCAAGTAGGCTAGACAGCCATCGCGCCCCTATATTAGTAAGTTTCTGTCACGGCTTCGCAACAATGATCTTCGAAGACTCCTTTTAAAAATAAACATCGAGTTGTCAGTCAGCCGGCAGCCCTACCTAAGGGTTGTCAAGAGGGGGGTATGGTGTGAATTTTCCACTCAGCGGCCTTTCACACGGGCGTAATTATGCCGCGCGGGGTCGACTGTTTCGCCGAGCTACTGAGACGGTAGCTTTGACGGCATCAAGTGCAGACGTGGTCTCTTTTATTGCCATTTCGTTTGTAATATTTTCAATTCGGATATTTTAAACGATTTCTAAGACTATTTAATTCTAGGAAAGTTTTGCCTTTCAGTTGCTATCACTAATGTGGAGTGACGGCGATCGAAATTGATAGCTGCATTATATTGCTTTTAGAATTCGTTCATTTTTTATACGTTTAAGTTGAAGTGTTATAAGTCTGATGAAAGATGAAAGTCATATAAGGAGATAGGAAATTTTATGATTTAAATAACAATTCATATAAGTATTCGTTAAATACCTGTAAAACTGTTTTACTACTTACATACATACTTAGTCATAATGAATTTTGAATAAGCAGTATTTGTGAGAGACATGTAGCAAAGTAAATCGTAAAATTAATGATTAAACGAACTTACCTGTAAGTGAAGTTCTATCATAATTATACGAAGGATTCGTCCGAAGATATTAGTATATTAACACATGTAGTACCGCTTGCATGTATCACCACTTAGCACGTTATTTTAAAGCAATAACCTAAAAAACCTAAAAAGAGAAGGTTTTTGACCTAAAATTGACAGATATTTTGACATTTCCGGTCCAAGTTCGCCCTGTCACTGCTACACGCCAACCACTTCATTTAGTTTAAAGTCCAAATCCTATGATATTTCCTCGTTTTCTTCAGTGGGTAAACAGTTATTGTAATTTACAATAATGAGTAGGGAGGGTGGGATTCTATACTAATATCTTCGGACGAATCCTTCGTATAATTATGATAGAACTTCACTTACAGGTAAGTTCGTTTAATCATTAATTATACTTCAGATTCGTCCTCGATATTAGTATATTAACACATGTAGATGTTAAAAGCATTATAATAAGAAAATGGAAATATCATTTCTTGCGTATTAGTCTTTTTTTTTTTTAAAAAAAGAAAAGAATACCATTTAACATCATTCTGAACGTTTTACATGATGACATATACTAAAAACGGTACCTATAGATGGCTGGTACAATATATATATACATATAAAATATACAAGGTTGGTTTGGAAAACTCAGTTTGATTATCGGTGATAATATGTTTTAATATTTTGCAAATATAGCGGAGTCATTGACCATTTCGCCGTGTTACCTGAAACATCTATAGTAACATTTTTTGTTAGGGCTATAAAGGTATCGGCATACGTCGAGTACTAAAACTGGTTGGACACAACACACAACACAAGTCTACTTCATTTCATTAAATGTTTCATTTCAGCAATCTCTTACTTACATTACATATAGAATTTAATTTCTTTCTAAATAAGAAGTGATTATGAACTGTTTATTTATTATAAATATGTATGACCCATTCTTGATTTTTTTTTTATTATTTGCATTATTTGTGCAATAGGCAAGGTAATCAAAGTTACACTTTTAAGATAAAAATGATGAAAAAAGAATAAAATTGGAAAATATGTAATAAAATGTCTTAAGTAATCTAAGATATCCATTGTATTTGTACAATGAAGTCTACGCAAAGGCGTACTTAGTTAAATTCTTTACCAAACCTTGAGATTAGCTCAATTTTGTCCATTCAATAATGAACGCAATATTATGTAATACTGATAATTGTGTTATACACATCTGTAAAAAAAAATTGTTTATTATGTCTATATTAGTATTTGTTAAATAATCGAACCGTTTCTGTTACCAAACTCTGTACTTCCTGATAGTATTAACAGACAGCAGCTTCAATAATAACATAAATAATATACCTGTAAAATAATACCACCTTGATAATGTTATGAAAACCAATTTATTTGTGCGATTAATTTCCGTCCCTGAAATTAAAAGTTATAGAATGTTAATACTTTATATTAGAATAAGATATACGAAGAAGTACCTTACATGTGAATAAAAGGTGCCAAACCGAGGCTCAAGATTGTGACGATTATGAGGGCACCATCGTTACACCTTCGTTTAAAAAACTGGTGGAAAAGAATTAAAATAATAGGTATCTTAGTGTCAAAATAGTCTTTGTACAATACTAAACCAAAATAGCATTGTGAATGCTATAATCTCAAATTAGAAAATAAATATTTTTGAAATCAAATGCTAGAAATAGAGAAAAAAAAAAAACTACTGCATTTTATCTCCACTGCTTAATTCGACTTGCAATGCATTTGAATTTACTCAATCTCAATCTGGAAAAAAAAAAAAACCAAAACTGGTGATTAGTTTTTGAATTTATGAATTGAATAATTTCTATTTAGCATCAGAATAATAATATCTAGAATACTTAACACCCCGCACTGAATACAATAAGAAAAATTGCAATCAAAGCATATTGAACTACATGTTCTAGATAATTGATATGCAAATATTTTGCAATTTGTGATTCCTGATGTGACCACTAGTGTCTCCTAGTCCACCCCGTTGTTGAAAGGCCCAAAAGAAAATATGTCGTCTATAATTAGACTTACGCGGAATTCTGTGTAAGTATCGATGACATTCAACTAAGTGATTTCTGCAGTTTTGAGAACGTTTGTCTTGTAAAGATCATAATTGCTAATACATCTGTAATATAATGAAAAGTTGCGACGGTAGCTGTATATAAAAAAAAAAAAAAAACATTGTATATAAAAAGATGAACTTCATTTCTTTAAAAAAATGTTCTGAGACCCTTATAAATAGTAAATATTGTCCAATAACAGGGAAATCATGCTATTTAAAAAACTTTATAGCCGGCGGCGGTAGTTTTGTAATAAAAATATGGGCACTAAAATGCCCAAAATTTATGATTTTAAATTCGTATATCACTATCACTTTCTTTATCAATATTAAAACCTTAAAGGTGATGGGATGTCTAGACTGTGTTTTTAAAAACAATAAGTTACATTTTTAATCGTGATAAAATTTTATTTTAAGTACTTAGAGTACGTAATTTTTTATAAAAGCTAAATTAAATTTTAAACAGTTCTTAACTAAATCTGATATGACAACCTGTATTTTTTTTTTTATTCATGTCACCTTCTGTTGAACCTTCAACAAATTGTAACAAAACTATTATTTGTATGTATTATAACTGTTATGCAATATCGACTGGAGATGATATACTATAGTATATATATATATAATAGAAAAATAGAATAATAATCTGGTTGACCTGTGTAGCGCGGCTAAATGGTATATTCATACAGACGATTACCGGCGCAAACGATTAAGTGGACCTTTGCGCCTGTAGTCAGTGACCACTGCCTGTATTCGCTGAATACAGACAGATGTCACACCAGCACGCACCCTCACGAATACATTATCTTAACGGGTGTCCTTACCTCACGTATGATGATTGAAGGCAAAAATTGATGATGCATCATCGACAACTATTTGGATGGGCCGTAATGCCCGTCTGCGAGTCTGCTGTGACTGACGAAACAAACAGCTGATGGGGCTTCTTCGCCGCGTCTCGCTGTTCGCTTGCCGTCGGAGATGAAGCATGTGACATACCTGCCTACGTCTTTTGTTTTCGTTTTTAAGGCAAATAAATATATAAATCAGTTTTAAAATTGTTTTATTGAGTACTGCGCCCGATTTACTTACAGTTTTTTTTTTTGTTGATGGATATCGTTCAAATCAGGCCTGTGGCCAATGCATCATTCATATTCGACTGAACTGTCGGTGGCCTTTTAAGTGAGCAGCCTCAGCTACACTAGAGTTGATCGTGTACGGTATAATTGAACGTCGTAATGCCCCACATAATGTAAAAAATTCGAAATACTGTCACAAAAAGGTGTATATAGTTTTGTATTGGAAAGCTGCCTAAAACTTCACTGACACTTGTAGCTAATAATTTTCCTACATCAGAAACATTATTTTGTACACACTCACACAAATTAAATTTGAAAAGTAATAGAGATAATTTGTACAAGGCCATAGCTTAGAAAGAAACATACTAAATAGTTAGTAATGAACAAGTTCAACATGTTAGGTCTACCCGCTTGAAATACAAGGTTTCCTAGTTAAGGCAAATGATTAAATTTTTTACTGAATTCCAACAAACATAAATTGCATTTATGATTTACTAGCGGCCACCCGGGTTTTCACCCGTGTGGTTCCCGTTCCCATGGGAATATCAGGATTAAAAGCATTCTATGTTTTAATCTAGGCTACTTACCATATGTGTGCAAAATTTCAACCAAATCCGTTCAGTAGATTTGGCGTGATTGAGGAAAAAACATCTAAACCCACAAACTTTCAGATTTATAATATTAGTAGGATAATTGCATTGCAATTATGATTCATTTATGGATAATAAAATGTAAGGATTCTTTTATTACATTTTTAGTTGAAATTTCTATCAGCATGCCAGCAGCTAAGCTATTTCACATAATAGGTGTGTGAGATATCAGGTATGAGCTATTTGCTGTATTACTCAATATCTGGTTCCATTAAGTTATTAAGCTTTAGCATTTATAGCTATCTCTGTCAGTTTTGTAAACTGTAAATTTATCTTAGTGCCGATGGTACACTATAATACCGTTGAGATTAACTCAACACCAAGGATATCATGATGTCAAAATTCATACCTGATGAGCAACGCTGTTGTCAGGGCTGCTCTTGCAGCTCCAGCACAGCGGCCGCCTGCCTGGAAGGTGGATGGCGGCGATTCAGCGGACGACGGAGTCACCCGATTGGTGCTTGGCAGCGGTTCCAACAACGTGGCAACCTTTGAGGGTAGTCTGCTTTTTTACAATGTCGCGTCGTCAACGGCACTTTGAGTTGCTGCATTAGCGTTGTTTGACGTATCTATGCGGTGAAATAGTCCAGTATGACTATCTCGAGTGCAATAGATATTTAAATGTGTCTTAAACACAATGCTTTGACAGAAAGTACCCAGTATGGTAAATTCGCATCAGACAAATAAATAAACTGACAGAAAGTACCCAGTATGGTAAGTTCGCATCAGATAAATAAAAAACTGACAGAAAGTACCCAGTATGGTAAGTTCGCATCAGATAAATAGCAGACAATTATGCTGTTTAACCAAGTAAACGGCATTTAAAGTGTTCCTCAGTCTTGACTTCTTCTTCTTGTCCTCTTCCGTCTTGAAAACTTTTTTCTTTCTTCACGAAGTAAATGCTTAACTATAATTTAATTTTCACTGTAAAAATATAATTATAAAGAAGTCTCACTTTGAGACTGTATACGTGCGTCCGTGGCGAAGCACGAAAAGCGAATGAAGTGGTTGGCGTGTAGCAGTGACAGGGCGAACTTGGACCGGAAATGTCAAAATATCTGTCAATTTTAGGTCAAAAACCTTCTCTTTTTAGGTTTTTTAGGTTATTGCTTTAAAATAACGTGCTAAGTGGTGATACATGCAAGCGGTACTACATGTGTTAATATACTAATATCGAGGACGAATCTGAAGTATAATCCTAGGTTTTCTAAAGACTTGCGTTATGATTATGAATCTTAAGGCTGCTTACAGTGATTAAAATATTCAATAAGTATAGTTAATCAGTCTGTTTTGTTAGATTGTCGTATACAAAACACTGCGATGTTTAAATTAAATTTTATTATCAGTAAAATGTTTGTAACATTGCTAAAACTTGATTGAACTTTTGACATCGAAAATTATGGGTGTATCACGAATTTAAGATAGACTAAGTTATCTACTAGTTAGCATAGTACTGTGGTAAAATGACAAAATCCCGTTTTTTTTAGCAGTCAAAGATGTAAAGACAAGTAGACAAGATAGAAATAAATGTGTATTCAGTATACACAATATAGATTTACGTAGATGTTTGTTTAATAAGGCTCTTTCTTGAATCACGTAAATACATCCATCACCCAGCTTGATTCACAATGTGGGCGTAGAGATTATAAACATTGTTGAAGACTTTTCGTATCAAAAACAACGTCTGATAGCGAACAAAGAATACGAATATAGATATCTATTTAATAGTACACTTTATACAAAATGACAGCTAAAGTTTCATGTCGCTAGAACGCAGTTTCATGTGAAAATCTGAAAAATGGGACCTTCACAGCCCCCCTACTCCCCAGCATAGAGGCTACGGGCGGGGACTTTTGATATGTTCACCTCCTAACAGGTCCAAACAAAGTTACGAAGTCAAAAATTGTGTTCCCAGCAAATGCTCAAAAAGGGAAATCCCTTTATACATTTTTTGAGCTTACTTTGCCTGAACTACTAACATACTTTTAGTTCCGTCATTCACAAAATAGATATTACGTTCCGTGCAAGAGCGATTTAAAGCCCTTAACATATTTTACAACGCGTTTTCTTTAAAAAACGAAGTTTTTTTCAAAATTCTTTCAAATATTTGCTACATATTTGAAAGAATTTTGAATTAAAAACGTTTTTAAAATAAATAAAAACGTTTTTAAAGTAAATTTATTTTATTTACAATTTTAGGTATAATTTAACGAGTTTTGAGTTCACAGAATCGATAAAAATGAAAGTAACCATGGATTATAACTAAAATTATCATGAATTGCTGAACATTGTACCCTCTTTGCAATAACATCAATCGGTAACCTATCATACTTTCGAAAGTTTTCTGTCCGAATTTCAATTGTTAGAAAACGGTACGTCGACGTTTTAAATACCAGATTAGTTGTTTTACATAATTTTGTTAGAACATAAACTTATTTTACTAATGTTTCACTTTCCCGAAAAACGGTAACTCATTTATTCAATCACTTTTTTTTCTTTTGACTGATGTTTTATTAACCAGAATTTTCTTTTCTAGAAATTATTAAAGATAGAAGTAACTTTTGATAGATTTTTCTTTTGCCAGATGTTTTACTAGGTAACCTTTCATTATTTCGAAACTTTTCTGTTCGAATTTCAATTGTTCGAAAGCAGTTGGTCGAAGTTTTAAATATCAAATTGGTTGTATTACATAATTTTGTTAGAACATAAACTTATTTCACGTATGTTTTATTTTCCAGAAAAACAGTTACTCAAATATCAAATCACTTATTTTTCTTTTGACAGATGTTTTTCTAACCATAATTTTCTTTACTAAAGATCGTAGTAACTTTTGATAAAATTTCGTGTTTCATAATATTTAATTGATTTAGAAAATTCGGATGTATTTTTAACCCTAATATTATTGTCTTGCTATAAAGAAAAACTTTTAATGCAAAGACCATTAGGTTAGGTTAGTGTTTCGACCACGCGCAGCGGAGCAAGCGAAGCGAGCGGAGCTCCATAATGCTTGCATGCTTGCTTGCATGCTGCATGCTTGCTTGCTTGCATGCTGCATGCTTGCTTGCATGCTGCATGCTTGCTTGCATGCTGCATGCTTGCTTGCTTACTGCTTGCAAAATGCTTGCTGGGGGTGCAGGGAGACTGGCCCCCCCGCTCGAGGGGGTCAGGGGGCCTGAGGCCCCCTGCTATAAAGAAAAACTTAATGCATAGACCATTAGGTTAGGTTAGGTTAGTGTTTTGACCACGAGCGAGCAAAGCGAGCGGAGCTCCATAATGCTTGTATGCTTTCTTGCATGCTGCATGCTTGCTTGCATGCTTCATGCTTGCTTGTATGCTGCATGCTTGCTTGCATGCTGCATGCTTGCTTGCATGCAAAGACCATTAGGTTAGGTTAGGTTAGTGTTTTGACCACGCGCAGCGGAGCGAGCGGAGCTCCATAATGCTTGCATGCACGTTGCATCCTATCTGAGATATATAATGTAACTATCTGAGATTGCAATAATAATTTCTTAGACGTTTAGCACCTGTTTCTTATTATTAATTTCGAATTCAAGATATGCATAAGATTCTTTGTCAGATAAAGTTTTGTATTTTAATAATATTGGAGACGTCTTTCCTGGATACTAAATCATCTAACAATAATAGTTTCGGCCAAACGTTGAGTGGGATGGCAAAATATATAAAATTTTAAAAAATATATAAGTGAAGTTCGAAGTTTCAATAATTTGTCAATTGTGTTTTCGGTAAAATGAAATTTATGGAAAACAAAAAAAAAGGAAATCGATTTCGGTAAACTAACATTCGAACAGAGAAATTTCTAATTTTAGATACGTATAGGATTCTAATTATTTGTCAGATCAAATGTTGTATTTTAATAATTTTGGTGACGTTTTTCTGGATACTAAATCATCTATCAATAATAGTTTCAGCCAAACGTTGAGTGGGATGTCATAACATATAGAATTTGAAATAAAATATTAGTGAAATTCGGATTTTCGATAATTTGTCAATAGTGTTTTCGGTAAAATGAAAATTATGGAAAACAAAAAAGAGCAAAACGATTTCGGCAAACCAAAATTCGCACAGAGAAATTTCGAATTTAAGATAGGTAACCCATCAATCAGATAGTCTACTCATATAAATTCTAGTAACTATACCACGTGTAATGTAACAGAGTTATGGCTAAACTAGAATATAGTAGATATAGAGACCACCGACCTGAACAACTTTTACTATGGGACCAACTCTGAAATCGCGAAAAAGAATCAGCTGTTTCATACATTTTGATATTTTCGTAGTTGATCCCAAATCCCAACCTATAGTAAAAGTTGTTTAGTTTGATGGCCCCTATCTACCAATTCTGGTTTAGCCATTAATTCTGTTACACGTTGTTTATAATTACCTACTTAGATTTTATACATTCTGATAACTCTAAATAAACCCATTTCATGTTTATACATAACTAATCCGTTTGTATTTACGAGAATCTTAAAACGCACAGCGTGACGTCATACGCGTCTCCATGCGTCATTCGCAATCAAGCATTTAGCTTGGAACAGACAAGCCTAACAGAATTTGCATCAAATTTGCAATTGGTTTTCAGCTTAATGCTGTCTATTCACCGCATTGGTGTTATCTATGTTATGTGTCATAATATATTGTTAGTGTTTATATTTTACTAGCGGCCGGCCCGCGGTTTCACACGCGTGATTCCCGTTCCCGTGGGAATATTGGTATAAAAAGTATTCTATGTTTTAATCCAGGCTATCTACTATCTGTGTGCCAAATTTCAACCAAATCCGTTCAGTAGTTTTTGTGTGATTGAGGAACAAACATCCAAACCCACAAACTTTCACATTTATAATATTAGTAGGATTTATAATTTTCGTAGCGTAACGTTCGTCCTCGTGGACAGTATAGAAAAATATGGCGATTAGTTTAAATTACCTCCTTAGTGATGAGGATTCCGGGTGTAGTGCGCTTCTACCTTCGGCCTTATCGTCACTTAACATCAGGTGAGATAACGGCGTGGATAAAAAAATTAAACCTAGTACTTATTACGGAGAGTTCAGTCTGTTCCCCTGGTTCTACCAACCCGAATTTGATGAAAAATGGCTTAAATTCAAAGTTGGACCCCAAGCTATTAACTTGTGAAAAGCCAATCCAAGTCCGTTCAGCGATTTATGCGTTATGCGCGCACAAACATTGAGAATTTTTAATTTTATCAAATGTAAATATATTAGGTGAATAAGGCATATTTTTCTTATTTCACTTTGATATTTATTTAGTCGCCTCTATCCACGGCAGCGGCAAAGGTGCCAAAAGGTAGGATGGAGCCATCCGATAAACCAACCTCAGAAACCAGGGGTTAGTCACCGCTTGACAGATTTCGGTAGTTGGAAGGAGAGTACCCAAAATATTGATGATGGCTAATTTTACTGAAACGAAACATTCAGATATTTCACCACTCACTTTAACTGTTATCAAAATACTTTATTATGATAATTCTCCTCGTATTTATCTCCATAGATTGTGCGTGTTGACACAAGCACTTAATTCCCGAATGTTATGAATGTGTCCGTTATCTTCCGTGCTGAGAAAACAATTGTAATTTATTAATGAACATTGCTATTGGAATATACTCGCGTTGTTTACGTCACACACAGGTCACGATGGCGCGTGCGTCTCGCTGATATCTGCATGATTCGGTCACAGGGTAAACAAAAATCTTATGCGGTGCTCGGATTTTGTCTCGCTGACAATTTGGAGGATTTTTTTTACAGGTAAAGTCACATTTGGATTTTGTTAACATGATAAACAGCTTCTGTAGTAACTTAATGATTTAAAATAAAAAAATTGCTTTGTTAATTGGAACGCATATTGCATTGATGTCAATGTCAGCGACGCGACGCAAAATGAATGACGTCTTTACGTACCTAGTAGCGGCTTGATATTTGCTTTGCGATATAATATCTACAAACTCATTAAGTACATACAGCAGTACGTAATTCTAAGGTTAAGTATCCAAAATTCCTCCTTATCCAACCATAAGGAAGGCCTGTCCCCCAGGAGTTGGGACATTAAAAATGGCTAATGATCATCCAAAATTAACATCACCAATTGATTTCAACGAATAGTTTGTAAAGTTCGAATTTGTTCGAAAAAGAACAACAATAAACTATTCCAGAAAGAAAATGTTTTTTAAAAAGTTCCTAGGGTCGGGACTATTCATTCAGTTATTGTATATTCGTCACAAAGTTGATTCATCAGTTCGTCACAGAAAAAAGCATAGTGACGATCGATGAAAGATTATTCCCCTAAAATGGGTAATTCTCATTAAATTGATGTTTAGGAAAAACTGTAGTGTTCAAATGCCAGTTTGGATTACTATCCATAGTTGTAGCAAAGTATTTTTACAATACTTACAGCTCAGTGTTATCAAATAGCTTCATCGATGTAGGAGTAGCTCACGGCCGTAAGTCCCACGAATAAAATAGGATTGTCCTTAAGGAGCATGCAAATAGCGGACAAACACGTTACATAACCGGCTGTAAACACCCGACTGTAAACATTCCAGAAGGGGGGGTGAGGAGGGGCGTCTGGAATGCCACAGCTTGGAATGTCTTCCAGTGCGCACCATGTTTGATTGTGACTTGTATTGCAGAAACGGTATTCCTTAATATACTCTCTTGGCGGTTTTTGCTTCTTTTGACTTAAAATAATAGTCTGTTGTTATTCAAGGTACTATTGTTATTAGTAACGATTGCAAAAACGTCATGATTAAATCAAAAATGTTAGTAAAAGAAAATAGGAAGTGACCAAATTACATGCCTTAAGCGATGAATCGAAAAGCCTTATGTTCTTCACTATACTTTTATATTTAGTTCTCGTAGTTATTATTGACCTGACCTACTTTCTGGGTTTGTTTGTATCGAGTTAACTTATAGCTGATATAATTACAACTAAAGAAAAGTGTGCTTGTAGTAACTTAATAGTAACAGCCCTTGTACCATGACGAGTTCAAGAGGTATTTGTCTATATCGAAATATATTACAGGGTTATTTGTAAAACACCAACAACCTCGCAGGAGTAGATTAGTAAATTCATAAACAACAACATTTGTTCTACGACTTTTCCAAAAACAGAGAAAAAAAATCGACTTTTCATACAAAACTTCATCAGATCAGCTGTTTGGACATTTGTAATTTGTATGGAGATTTGTTTTTTGTCTGTTTTCGGAAAAGTTGTAGAACAAATGTTTTTGTTTATGATGATAGTAATATTCTTCCTGATCACGCTGCGTAAAAAGCAAAAAGACTATGAGGGCAAAATGATTAAAACGCAGAATGACTAAAACGCAAAATCTACTCCTGCGAGGTTGTTGGTGTTTTACAAATAACCCTGTATACAAACGTTTTGTTTAGCTGTTGTAAATAAATGATATAAAATTTCCTCGGATTCATCACACGAATGTGCTTCTGCGTTATAGGATGAAATAAAAATATATAAACTCTTTTATGATCCTATCCTATCCTATCATAACATTATGCATCAATCTATTTATACAAAATTTCGTACAACTGTTGTGTAGATAGTATCGTGTACTTACGTAAGTACACCAGAATTGGGGTGGGCCTTTGGGTGGCGGCGACCTTGCCGGGGCGACGACCGGTGACGTCACGTGACAACCCTCCCTTGTTGCCATCCGGGCCCACATGTGGGTCGATCAAGCCTAAGGGCTTATAGCTGTTTTTGGTCCTACTAAACTAGGTCTTAAGGCGGATTTTTCCGCCTTATTAAAGAAGAATACTAGGAATGGAAACTTCCTTTCTACTATCACTTTGAGACCTCTATGATTACTTTACCTATTATAATAACCATTTCAGTATCTATTCAAAGTTCAAACCAAATATTATTAGATTTTATTATTATACCGCCTCTGCGGTCCCGGGTTCTATTCCCAGGGGGGTACAATTTGTACTCGGTTTGGTTGGTGGTAGGGCTTATTTCAAGTCCGCCTGACTAGCTACCACCATCTTACCTAAGTCTGACGCCTTAACAACAATTAAAAAATTGACGTGTTCCGGCAGCTAGAGGTAAGATAGCAAGTTCCTCTGTGATGAGGAATCCGGGTGTAGTGCGCTTCCACCTTCGGCCTTATTGTCACTTAACATTAGGTAAGGTGAAGGCCAATCACTACTCCGTGGATCATCAAAAAATCACCCCTTCAGATTTTAAAATGATCTTCGTCTTCTTGTCCCTCTTTTATAAATTATTGTTAGATTTCATAGACTGACTTCAGTTGAAGAATCCATTTTTGGTAGAACGAATTGGTTATTATGTTATGACCGGCTCGGCTCCCGGCTACGGCAAGCGAATTTAAAAAAAAACCTTGAATGTAGTTTTTTTTGTTTAAAAAAAGGGAATGTCTCTTTTGAGCAAAAAATTCTATCTCCTTTATTAAAGTGAAAACTTTTTTAGCGGCGTTGTATGTACGCTTTTTTGTGTGGGGAAAAAATGTTGTCAGTCAGTCAGGATCACGTGACCCTGATCGAAAATTCGTAAGAATATGTACTACTTGTGTCACCATAGCAACGCGCAAATTTTTTAATTCAATGTCAAAACTCTAGATTTTCTGTCAAGCTATGGATAAGACGTAGTGATTATTTCCTCTGTGGATATAGTGATTATTTCCTCTGTGGATAAGACTTTCGTACAATACTGTTCTGTATTCGTAAATTCAAATGTAGAGTAAATTCGTAAGACGGCAATTCGTGCAAAAAGTTTTCACTTCTGCCGGCACTCCCGGAGTGCAACCCAATTTTTTTAGAGTAGGTACTTCCCCTCCAAGCATTTCCCTACTAAAAAAGGTTCACTTAAAAAATTCACCCTGTATATACTGTGGAACTACACAACAGCTCCTATCGCAACAAAACAAATAAAATACACACATCAACTTTGTCTAGGGATACTGGTGTTATTTTCATACAAACGAGGTGACTTTGAAGCCTTGGTTTTCTGCCAGGGATGTACCGTGCTGTAATCTGATGATGGCCATCCAGGGACTGAATGGAGTAGAGTATTCAGATCGCTATACACACCTAACTGATCTGATCAGCATTCTAAAAGATTAATGGGTCAGAGTTCTCAGTTTGAGGATTTCCATACATTCTCAAGCTATTTTCGCGGTTTTTTTAAACATGTCCATTACGTTTTTAGAATGCTGGTCAGATCAGTTAGGTGTGTATAGTGATCTGAATCTCCTCCATTCACTCCCTGGATAGCCGCCATCAGATCACAGCACAGTACATTCCTGGCAGGAAACCAAGGCTTCAAAGTTACCTCGTTTGTATGAAAATAACACCTGTATCCCTAGACAAAGTTGATGTGTGTATATTTCGGAAATCGCCCAGAGCGGCGCTTTTGGTTAATAACAAACAAAATTTTGTGCATTTAAACAAAGTGGATGCCATTTTTAATAAGTCTTATGAAAATCTCGGTTACAAACTCTAACTTAAAGATTTTTTATGAATAAGTTCGTAAATATTTAATAAGTTTACTGTAGAGTAAAAGTAGTTTACAAGAGACTTCGCAAGGCGCGTCATGATAAAAATAAACTTCAATAATTGCAAAGTCTTCCCTATTCAACGAAACTTCTTCGTATAAAATGTACGAGAAAATTCCGTAGTACGGATTTATTTTTGTATTTGCGATATCGTAACTTGTAAGTTAGCTTTAAAGTATAGCGTTATGTCTGTGGGTTAAGGTTCAGTTTGAATATTTACTATTAATTCAAGCAGAATATTCTTATCAATAACTTTAAGAGCCAGGATAGAGGATGAGTTAATATTTGTACGAAAAGCTCTTTTAAGGTATATGCCAGATTAATGTAATTGCAATCCCTCAGGGATCTGTATTCGGACTTATTCATGTTGATCATAAGACACAGTTTCTAGTTTATATTTTTAAAACATCTTGATGTTTGCACTTGTTAGATTTTTCTTTACATTGACTTGTCTGGAAACCGAACCTGAAAAAAAATGCCAGTTACCAGTTGCTAGTGTTAATTGATGTGTTTATCCTTACTAATATCCTTACTAATATTATATATGTGAAAGTCCGTTTGTTTGTTTGTTTGTTACGCCTTCACGTCTTAACTACTGAACTGATCATCATGAAATTTTACATACACGTTGCTAGGGGTACAGAGAAGGACATAGGGTACCTTTCATCCCGAAAAAAAGGATTGTTCCCGAGGGATAGCAAAAAAACTTTCCACGCAGACGAAGTAACAATAAAGACGAAGTGAAAAAACTAATTAATTATTTATTTACTTTGTTGCAGGTAATACATGAAAAAAAAATGACTACATCTACATGTACTGCTGGTAATAGTGAGTTTTCCCATCCTACCATTTTTCAGACCCATTCTAACATGATTATTATTAGTAAGATTATTAAAGTCCTAGTTATTAATCCGCAGCCCACACCTTATTAATTAACTGACGAAAAAGCCAAACACGACATTCACAAACACTGCGCCCTTAAAATAACCACAAAATATGATTGTAAAGCAACTAAAATAATTTGGTATGGAATATTGAGTAAAGAACATAAACACGCAGGCTTTAAAAATACTACTTGGTCCATTTCTAAAAGCGAGAAATCTGACCCCCTAGCCGAACTAACATTTGCTAATCTTTGTTATCGCTTCGCTTTCGAAACATGTATGGGATTGAATTGACATAAGGTTTCGTTAACAGTCGAATTCTAAACGTTAAATCCATACATGTTTCGAAGTTAAGCGGTAGCGAAAATTTGTAAATGTGTTCTCTGAATTACAGCCTGACAGGCTCTGGACTGCGGACAAGTAGCGAACATGTGAGCACGATATTGTCACAGTTTTACCACATAAACTTTTCTGTGTTTAGTACTTACTACATACTACGTACGTGTTTTACAGTCTAGGACTCTAGGCCGTTGTTCTGTCATTCAAGTTTCACAGTCTCTGCTAATCTACTTAGTTCGGTTCAAAGCAATGTGTTGTTGTCCGATTTCGCATCATTGTCTAATATCGCGAAGAAGACCTCGATATCGGTGAGAATATCGTTCTAAAAGTAATCGCATACTTCGTTATAAATACTTTCGAGGTTTTCTTTTATTTTATTTATTTATTGATTTGGATAGCTTTTGCAGTTAACAACAAATTATATAAAACTAAAAGCTATAGTAGTAATTTTATGCAGAGGTGCCGGGTTAGACAAGGCACTACTTCTCATGCGCATTAATGTGAAAAAATGTAATTAACGAGGGTTGTTTTGTCAGAGTGGTGTTCCAAAATCTCCAAAGTTGAGTTAAAGGAGTTCCTATGCCTATTCGACCCAACTGTTGAAACAAGCTGTTAAAACATTGACGCGTGTAACCTGTAGCACACCTCCGCCGCGAAACAGTACCAGCGGCACCGTGTTAGTTCCGCCATAGTTCCGCTATGTCTTTTATTGACGACGATATATGTAGCGGTTTGGGGTCATTACTTTCGCGTGTGTCAATGGTTGGAGCCGATCGGGTGGAATCGCGCGTAAAAAATCTATGCATTTAACCAGGCTATTCGCATTTGTTTCGCTTGTCGAACTCATGGCGGAACCTGACCTATTGCGGTGTTTCGCGGCGGAGCTGTTCTATAGGTGTCATGTCAACCTAGCACTTATCATTTGAAAATACCTTAAATATTATCTGTATGTAATGTAACATAACAATGTTCTTTCCAAAGTATGTCTGGAGTATTTTGAGACCAAGCTGAAGTGATTTGTCGGACCTTAAAATACCGAGTGTATATTTGATGAAAGGGGCAGGCCCCGGCTGGGTCGTCCAAACTGGACGTTTCACGTTACGTTACCAGCCTTACTATCAACGTGGAACGGCGACCTTATGACCCATATCTTCTATTCTCTGTGATCTATAGTTGGTTACTCTGAACTCTGAAACGGAACTGTAGATACTGAATCGAATATAGACATCACTTTACGCTAATGTGACGTAGCAAGGAATGCCCAATATCGCTATAGACGACATAATTATGTATACAGGTATCAGCTGACTGAGCTGCTCAATTCGAAAACGAGCTAGATCAGTGCTCCCAATTACTTATTTTACATGCCCCTCTACAGGTATATCTTATTCCTCAATCTCGCGTACCCCTTATTGCAGGAATAATAAATAAAATAACCAGTTTTTACTGATTTAATATCATAGTTACGAATTGCTGCGCAGATTGATCCAACCTCACAAATTCCTGGGGATACGATACGCGTACCACTTATTGGCTCTACGCCTTTGGAACCATGACCATCATCGCCTTATCCTCAATACTTGTGTATTTAATAAAGGCATCATCATTATCAGCCATTTTATTGTCCCCACTGCTAGGCCACTTGCTTTTATTAACCGAGTTTTAAAAAAAGAGGAGGTTCTAAGTTCGCCGGAATTCATTTTTTTATGAATGTTACTCGATTACTCAAAGAAGACGCCAGAACTATTTGGAAAAATCTTTTTATATTTGAAAGCATAAACTTCAGGATAGTCAGCAGCCAGTCAACCATTGTCATCAGGTCAGGGTGTGATGATGGAATCCTAGATAAATCAAAGGAACTCTTCAAATAAATTAGACACACCTATTCCATAGTGATATAGATATTTTTTTTAGTAACTCGTGCATTTGCTTTTAGAAAGTAAGTACAATTTGCTAAAGTGGAGCTGATGATAAAGACCATATTATATGGTCATCAAAACTATTCAATACTAAGTATTTCACTGGTGTTATATGATTAATATGGTTGGTAAGCATTTATTCTCGTCATAATGCATATATCGTGAAGTGGAGCTGATAGTGAAGCTGAAGGTAAACTCCTCAACAATCAACGTCTCTGCTTTGGGACCAGTATTTTGTAAAAGGTGATGAGCAGTTGACATTAGGCGATTGTAACTTAGGTAAATATCGTCGCTTGTAATTTATAACAAAATCGTACCAAAACAGCTTTGAAAATAAACGGCGCTAAAGAGCAAGAAACAATTTATTTAAAATCTGCATAGTGACTTACTAACTCGTAAGTACGCATAAATATTTAAAACGTCTTATGTAAAACCACAATTAAAGTTAGAAAAAAAGTCGTTCCTACCCGATTTCAAAAGATATGCGTACCTACGAACTAATAATTCATGCAGATTTCATAAACATTATAGATGATGTTTTTTTTTATTCACAACGGTATAATGCTTGGCCTTCACGACATCGGCCGAAAGTGTAAGCGCACGGTAGTGGTGTAAGCGCAAGGATTCCGGTAGGAATACTCACCACTGCGGCCGGAACACAACAATTTTTAAATTGTTAAAATTGTTGTTATGGCGTCATACTTAGTTAAGATGGTGGTAGCTAGCCAGGTGGACTTGAAATAAGCCCTACCACCAACCAATCCGCCGGGACCCTTCCCTGCGTCTTAAGAGGGTTCTACACTCGCGCCGCGAACCGCGGCCGCGAATTACGGGCGCGGTTTGCGCATGAAAATGGTGCGAAAAATATAGCCCTCCAGACTCGCGCGTGAACCGCGGCCGCGAATCACGGCAACGTTAGTTCGGCACACAAGTTCTTTGACGCGGAACAAAAAACCGCCACCGGACGGGGAACGCCGCGAAGCGCGAACGTGAAGCCCATAACGCGAAGCCGCGAAACCCTCCACACTCGCGGTTCGCGGCCTTCGCGGACTTTCGCGGCGCGAGTGTGGAGCCCTCTTTACACGTGTGGGCGAACCACTAGACCACAGAGGCGGTTAATAATTGAAATAAGATAGCAACGTTTACGTAGAGCAGCGACACACGCACAGCGAACTAAAACTATGGAATAAGCATTCTGCTCAAAAAATGGCACCACATGAAAAGTACAACTAAGTGGATAGAGCTAAAAATGCTGGCATTTAACTATGCAGCACAAAGCGTCTGAACACAGGTTTCTTATTAGCGACCATAATTTGTATACTTATAGATATTTTCTATACTTAAACGAAAAAATAAGATACGTTTTTCTGCATCTTTTTACTGCCTTCTTTGCATCTTTTACACCATTTGACTATTAAGAACGTAATTTCTAATAAACTCTCTCTTTCTATCTTTTCTTTACTTTACAAACTGCAATTTATTGAAAAAAACATTAACGTCAGTCACCGGATGCGTGGCTGGCCCGACTAAAGCTGAGCGGGTTGTACTTTTTCGGTCTCGTGGTGCCATTTTTTAAGCAATATTTGTTTGCAATTACGCTTCCATAGATTTTAGTTCGTTGCACACGCACGAGGTAAACAAACATCTTTGCAGCGGTCTAGCTACGTGGGCGGGGAAGTGGAAAGAAACGACGCCCCGTCGTTCTGTGGCCCCGTCATACGTATCATGATAATGACGTGACGCGCGGGGATTTTGAATTCAGTTATGTCACTCCTAGGGCTACCACTACCTAAAGTCTATTTAATTAGCAGAGTCTTATTTGGCAAACTAATATGACTTTATAAAAAATCACAGATAATTTAAATTAATAAGCGTGATGAATAAAATAAATGAATGAAATATATTAACAGCTCCTAACTTCATAATTACTAGCTCTTAACTTCATAATTATTATGAACGAGTGACTCCAATAAAGGAAACGAAGGACATAATAATGCATTTCTTGTAGTCAACTGACTGATTGATTGATTAAAAGTATTTTTTTTATTTTGAAAGCTTTTTCTCTCTCAATGTGCGAACCCTACCGATATCAATATCAAGCCTAGCAAAATATCCGCCCCAGCCCCAGCTCAAAATTATTTAAGCATAGTTTTCCAAATACCAAGTGAATGGATTAAAATTATAATTTATGTGCTTGTTTACTTATGTGTCAGTCTTCGATTTATCTAAACCTGATGATCGAAGAATAAACATAATACCTACATTGTTTTTTATCAACATGACGGGTAGCATAGAGATAAACATTCAGCATTTGTTTCACTGAAATCGGTTAGTTATCGGTTCACTAGTTAAGACTGAAGGCGTAACAAACAAACAAATGGACTTCCGCATTTATAAGGATGTTTTTTTTTACCATAACGTCTGAAGTGTACTTTCCGCCCTTAGAGCAACGCGGCTTCCGAAAGAAACGGACTTTCGCATTTATAATATTAGTAAGAATGTTTTCTTTACCATAACGTCTCAAGTTTGTACTTTCCGCCCTTAGAGCACGGAAAGCCGCGTTACTCAAAGTTTCCGCCCTTCTATCTTCAGCGTTATTCTGTGCTTCGGCCTCGCCGTCTTCAAGGTTAGGCCTTTCCTCTACCGAAAGCGGTTTCCTCAAAACTGTCAAAACCGTCTGAAATAGAACCATCAGTACTTTGCCCAAAGTTCGCACGTCTCACCAGCCCCGAACCTGCAAAGGGCATCGGGTGAAGGACGCTCGACCGAAAAGATCGATACTCACCACCTATCACACATTAACAACCTTATCCCCAAACCATAGAGTTCAATTTTCAAGTTTAACATTTGATGGGTACGCGAAATTAATCTGTATGTGCAAGCGTTAGAGTTGCTTATGCTATACGCGGAGGACGACGCCTGATGACCTGTTGGTCGCAATGTTTTCCTACTGTGCCTGTATTTCAGACCGGCTTTTCAGCCGCTATTCTGTTAGTTGGTTGTATGTATATGTATTGATAATGCGAATAATGAAGCAAGCTTTTTATTGAAGTTGTGCATGCATGCCATTGATGACCTGTAAGTATTGAAAACTGAATTTTGGCACTAAACGTCCGAAAAAATGGGAGAGATTTCCATTCTGCTGTTACTTCTGTAGGTTTTGCGTAATCGAAATATATTTATTTTCCTAAAAATTTCCACGCTAAGATAAATTCTGAAACTTATTATATTAATAAGGGATCTTATTCCTACCAATATAACAAATATTCAGCCCATTTGATTTTTTTCAGATCATTCCCCATTCTTCGTAAAATTAATTACTTAGCAAGTTTAACACTGAAAATTTATTTTTCTTATAATTCTTCGTAAAATAAAAGCTTCATTTATATTGAAAAGGTTCTCTTTATATTCTTTTGCATTTATAAAAAAAAGTTATTAGCAAAAGTACCGACAACCCGCGCTTGTTATTTATTAAACAAGAAGAAACTGTTGATTTGCTTCGAACTGCTTCACAATAACAAAGTGGAACTCAAAGCTTTCTTCTACGTTATATTCATCTTCAAGTTACTCAAGTTGTTAAATAAGTATCGCTTTTTATAGCGAAATATTGGCGAAGTTGTAAACAGTTGTGTTTCTCGGAGTTTGAAGCAAATCAAATGTTATATTATTGAATAATTTTTTCTATCTTTATAAGAAATATTACTTTTCAAGTCTTTAACTTTATGCCGGGGTAGCTGAACTCTACCTGCAGTTGTTTTTTTAAACTTACCACTATTACCTGACTGTTTTGTATATATACACATCAACTTTGTCTAGGGATACAGGTGTTATTTTCATACAAACGAGGTAACTTTGAAGCCTTGGTTTCCTGCCAGGAATGTACTGTGCTGTGATCTAATGACGGCTATCCAGGGAGTGAATGGAGGAGATTCAGATTGCTATACACACCCAACTGATCTGACCAGCATTCTCAAAACGTAAAGGACATGTTTAAAAAACCCGCGAAATTGCATGAAAATGTATGGAAATCCTCAAACTGAGAACTCTGACTAGGGCTTGCAAATATTCGATGGAATCCAGTATTCGAATATTCGAAAATTTTTAAGGAGGTATTCGAATATATTCGAATATTATTCGAATAATTTCGTAAAATAAGACAGATGGTCGTAATTATTAAATATTGCTTATTTTTTCAAGTTAAACCAAAGTTAAATGCTTCGTTTAATGGGACGCATTGTGTAAAAATTATCCTCAATTGACTTTTTTTGCCATCGCCCCACGTTTTTAGTTTAAAAACTTCTTTGTAGAGTTATAAATCTTTAAAGGGTAAATTATTTTATATTTGTTAGTCCGTTTTTCTAGTTAATTTTAAAGGCATGTTTTGAGTCCGATTTTGATACTTTTTAGTTCATTTTTAAAACGTATGTTTTATATTTGATTGTCAGTATATGTTTATTTTTTTGTTTTTTAGTCTTATCTGTGTTTTTTTGGGCTGTTTTCCGGCTTCATTATTAGACCAGGGTACTATCTCTCATCAGAATACATGTCAAAACGAATCAAACGAGCCCAAACATGATGGGGTTGTATGGTATTATTATAGAGATCCTGTACCCTTCTTTCGGCTCCATCACCAGATCCTGGACACTATTTCCTAACAGATTACTTGTCAAGACAAATCAAACGAGCCCAAACTCGATGGATTTGTATGGTTTCATTACAGAGTTCCTATGGTTTTCTTCCGGCCCCATCATCAGACTCTGTACATTATTTCCCAACAGAGTACTTGTTAAGACAAATCAAACTAGGTAAATGGAGTTGTATGGTTTTTTTACATAGTTTTTGTGGTTTTCTTCCGGCTTCATTATCAGACACTGGACACTATTTTCCCAACAGAATACTTGTCGAGACGAATCAAACGAGCCCTCGATGGATTTGTATGATTTCATTACAGAGTTTCTGTGGTTTTCTTCCGGCCCCATCATCAGACTCTGGACACTATTTCCCAACAGAGTACTAGTTAAGACAAATCAAACTAGGTAAATGGAGTTGTATGGTTTTTTTACATAAATTTTGTGGTTTTCTTCCGGCTTCATCATCAGTCTCTGGACACTATTTCCCAACAGAGAACTAGTCAAGACGAATAACGAGCCCTCGATGAATATGTATGTTTTTACTACAGAGTTCCTGTGATTTTCTTCCGGCTCCATCATCAGACTTTGGACACTATTTCTCAACAGAGTGATTGCCAAGACGAATCAAACAAGCTCAAACTCGATGGATTTGTATGGTTTCATTACAGTTCCTGTGGTTTTCGTCCGGCTCCATCATCAGACTCTGGACACTATTTCCCAACAGAGTACTAGTCAAGACGAATCAAACGAGCCCAAACTAAATGGAGTTGCATGGTTTTATTACATTGTTTTGTGGTTTTCTTCCAGCTTCATAATCAGACCCTGGACACTATTTATTTTCCCAGCAGAGTACTTGTCGAGACAAATCAAACGAGCTCAAACTCGATGGATTTGTATTGTTTTATTACAGAGTTCCCGTGGTTTTCTTCCGTCTCCATCATTGTACCATGGACACTATTTCTGAACAGAGTTATTGCCAAGACGAATCAAATGAGCCCAAACTCCATTGATTTGTCTGGTTTCAATACAGAGTTCCTGTAGTTTTCTTTTGGCTCAATCATCAGACCCTGGACAATATTTGCCAACAGAGTACTAGTCAAGACGAATCAAACGAGCCAAAACTCGATGAATTTTCATGGTTTTAGTACAGAGTGTGGTAAACATAAGCCCTGACTTAAAAGCACTATTAGAAGCTAAGAATATGCCAAAGAAAACGAAAAGAAGCTTAATAGGTGTTACGCTGAAAGCCCGTCAAAAATCAGAGGAAATAAGAAGAAAAAAACGAAAGTAGAAGACATAATAAGGAAAATAAGACTGTTAAAATGGCAAAGGACGGGTTAAATGGCAAAAGACAGCAAGGAAAAATGTACCAAAATTATTACAAAATGGCAACCATGGGACAGAAAAAGGAAAAGAGGAAGACAAACCAATAGATGGGCAGATAATAATATGAAAACTGGAGGAACAATGTGATCGCGAAAAGCAAGAGATAGAACAGAATGGGAACAGCTGAAAAAGGGCTACGTGCCGCAAGACACGCAGATCACTAAAGCCAAAAAAGAATAAAATGAACAAAAGAAAGAAAAAATATTTATTTGAGACAATCACACACTTGTACTTGTCAAGACGAATCAAACGAGCACAAACTCGATGGGATTGTATGGTTTTATTAGAGATTTCCTGAGGTCTTTTGGTTCCATCATAAGATTAGCTCAATGACACTATAAGATGTCATTGTCTTCCTGTTCTGACCTATGTTTTAAGTTTCAAGTCTTTGACTCATTGGGAAACTAGATATTAAAATCGTTTACAATTTGTGGAAAAACAAACAACATAGGTAAACAAATAAATAAAGGACAAAGTGAATGTTAACGATAGCTTCATTGTATGCTCACAAAAGCTATTCGAGTATTTAATGAATGACTTTTGCCTAAATCCAAAAAAGTGGAAAATATTCGAATATCACTAACCCCATTCGAATAGCAAAATAAGGCGAATATTCGAATAATTCGAATATTCGAATTGCAAGCCCTAACTCTGACCCATTAATCTTTTAGAATGCTGATCAGATCAGTTGCGTGTGTATTACGATCTCAATCTCCTCCCTTCACTCCCTAGATGGCCATCATCAGATCACAGCACGGTACATCCCTGGCAGAAAACCAAGGCTTCAAAGTTACCTCGTTTGTATGAAAATAACACCTGTATCCATAGACAAAGTTGATGTGTATATCTGAGTGAACGTCCTTTTGATAATATTCAAATGATTATTATGATCATGATTAATATTTATAGATAGTATGAAGTAGATACTCTGTCATTTTACAAGCTAGCAAGATGGCAGCTACAGTGCGGTACTCTGCACATGGTTTTCAGTTCAAATAGTACTCTCTTTTTCCACTTCACACGTAGGGTGGAGGGAGACATATTCCAAAAAAAATTGTAACTGTTTACTATATGATTGATAATATCAATTGCGTTACATAACCTTTTCTTCTACCTTATCTTTATTCAATAGACCTTCCACAACGATAGTCTAGCAAGCCTTCAGAGTTGATGAATTCGTCCGTATTATTCAAATGCGTTGTTATGATCGGTCGCCCCCAATTGATTCATCAGGCCCGGGTCAGCAGTCAACCAGCCTGCTCTCTGTACTCGTCTCTCGATTGCATTTACCGAACCTATAAGGTCGCGCCTTCAGAGATTTTCATCGGCCTGATAGCAATCGAGCTTTCGAAAAATTTTACGTCCGATTCGGCATTGGATTTTCCACTCCATACACCTACACAAGGATTGTCTTCCTTCGTAATTCGACTTCATCTAAAGTTTATGCTTCTATTTTTTTTAAGAAAGACGCCGAAACGTATCTAATGATTAGATCTAGACAGTCTAATCAGATGGCCTGAAACGAAATCGAATGTGCCAATATAAAGGCTATTGGAGATTAGATGCAGTGCAGCATATTTCGATTTATATCTGAAATAGAATTGCCACATGCACCAGCACACTGGGACACGTCCCAGTTTGTAATGTTGTGTTTGTTTGTCAACTATTTTATGTCCAAGTTTTACAGTGTTGGTTGGAGTTGCTTAGTTGTTTCTATTCAATGGTTAACCTGCTAATGTTATATTGTTTTATCCAGTTAATCCACTGTGACTACAACGTGGATTGATCAACTATCCGCTGAAAGCGGGTAGAGCAGGATTGATCGTCGTGCAGATCCTTTTGGGAGGGTTTATGGCTAAAATGGTAGGCGTCTCGCGCCGCGGCTACTCACTAATATAAACACTACTGTAAGGATTTTGTAATAATGGTGGCATTTTCCAGTTTCCCAGTTATAAGGGGCTTCTCAAGTCTCTCCTTCAAGTTACGACATTATGTAAAATAATCTAGCTAGCACATGTAACAGCTTATTCAAGAAGCTTCGCTCGCGTGTGTTCCCGCCATAAATAAGTTTTCTCGGCGAACACTTTGTTGTTTCTTCAACACCTAGATTCTTGGCTGAACTTGTAGGCAATATTGCCTTAGAGGCAAGATTAAACTAGTAAACGTGTGTTGATTATCTTTAAAAATAACTAGTTTTCTTATTCTATTAAAGTTAGGTAATAGTTACTTCCTTATTATTTTATAGTTTTCAGCTACGTCAAAGTTCTCGTGTTGATCGTGATGGGATGTGCATGCCGTGTTATACATTTTTGATCAGCCCCCCTGAAGAAAGTAACATTTGCAAATCTACGCTATCGTTCCGCTTTCGAAAGACCTTTCCACTTGATACCCCCTTTTGTACCTCTGGGGTGTCTATGGAAACTCACAATTACTATAGATGTACGGGACTGACATGACAAAATCCATACATCATTCGAAAGCGAAGCGATAGCGAAGATGTGACTTTGTTTAGGAAGGCAGAGCGTTATTGTTGTGTTCCGTTCCATATGGTGTTATAATAAGGTCTTTCTCTCTATAGATAAGTACAGAAGCAGCCCTCCATAAAGGCCCTTCCCCCATAAACCTCATTAGGTGCCTCCAACTGTGATATGCCTCTATTGTCCGTCACTGCGTCCGGATACAACACCCGTCTGGATTTCATAAAGGACAACCTCTGTCCATCGTTATGGTATAAATTGGTATAGAAACACATCGTTATGTGTTTCTATACCAATTTATTCTGTAGTCTGGAACTTACTTTATTCTTTACTGTGAATAATTTCGATCATGAATAATCGTGATTATTGTCACCAAAAGAATTACCAACATTATTTTATCAATGCTAATTTTGTTGTTGTCTTATTCTCAAGTGTTGTGACCGAGCGAGCGCGATGCATCAGCATCACCGTTTCAGCTTGGGCAAAAATGTTTTCGTATGTCTGTCTGTCCGTCTGTTCTCCTCTACAGGTCGTATTTCTCAACCGATTTTCGTGAAATTTTGTGAGCAGGTTCGATTAATTACATATATAGTTTTTTTTTTGAGTCGATTCAAATAGCGAAATTAAAAAAAATACAAATTCATATTTCTGCCATTTCGTAAATTGATCAAAATGTCACCAACGCGAGGTCTACAGCTCATAGACCCTAGTACAAGAATATTATATTCATATTCTAGTGTCATAGAATATGAATATAATATTCTTGTACTAGTATAATAAATCTATCACAAGTGTAGGAATAATAAAATAATGTTTGAGTGATCATATTTGTTTACAAGTCACATATTATCGTTTTTTGTTCAGTCATTTATAGTATTCATACATAGTCTGTCTAAAAAGTCAGTTTACATGAGAAATTATTAAATTATTTATAAAAACTTATACTGGTTGGTGCTGTCAAAATTCTAATTGTAAACATAGCTTTACTTAGGTTAATTTAGATGGGTATTGCTGGGGTGGTTGGGGATTTAGGTGGGTATTAAAATTACCTTTGAAATTACCCATGTAAACTGACTTTTTAGACAGACTACAATTAATTACCAGCTTTGATGTGATGATGGGCCTACATAATTGGTCTGAGTTGCCAGTTTTATTTATTTAGCAACAAATTAAGTACTAAATATATCGGGTACTGTGGGCTTAGGAATTTTTTCCATGAAGGAATATTTTATTTAACTGGTGTTGTTGACTTTTGCCTACATGGTGTTGGTATCGATTTTAGGGCTGTCTACCTAGGTACAGATACCCCGGGTGTTCCAGGAACTCTCCGATTGCTCGCATCGCATGCAGTGCGGCTAAAACGTAGTGATTATTTCCTCTACGAGTGCGGCTACACTGCCAACTTTTAATTGTAATGGCAAAACCGATATTTGTTTTTTTTTAAGGGTAATAAGCGAGGCTTTTCAGAGAAAAAGGTTCGTTGATGTTTGGTTAGAAAATCGTAATAATGTTTTTTTACTCAAATGTATTTTTATATTAATTCATGTTTATAAGTTCAGATAACACTGTTTTGACTGATATCTGTGACATTCAAATACTGCTACTGAGGAATGCTTATAGTTTGGTGGAGAAATGCACCTACATCTGTTACATTTTGTCTACCAAGGTTTAACTTAATGTTTATGTTTCCCACATACATTCCGAGACAGGGCAAATGCGTTATACATACAAATATGTAGCTAGTTCGCACTCCTTGCTGGAATGCCACTTGCTTTTGCTCATTGAATTGCTCATGTGAATACACTGAATTGACAGCTCGAACAAGTATGCGGTATAACGCCTTATAAGCAGGGATTGAAATACCGTTAAAAAAATAACGATACAAAAAAATAACGTTAAAAATACCGTTAAAACGTTTATCGGTAAATTTACCGGTAAAAATAACGTTCAAAATAATGTACAGGTAAAATTACCGTTAAATATAGCGTTAAACTTTACCGGTACAATAGTACCGGTAAAATTATCGGTAAAAAACCGGCCAAGTGCGAGTCGGACTCGCGCATGAAGGGTTCCGTAACAAAAAACGGTAAAAAATCACGTTTGTTGTATGGGAGCCCCACTCAAATAATTATTTTATTCTGTTTTTAGTATTTGTTGTTATAGCGGCAACAGAAATACATCATCTGTGAAAATTTCAACTTTCTAGCTATCACGGTTCATGAGATACAGCCTGGTGACAGACAGACAGACAGACGGACAGCGGAGTCTTAGTAATAAGGTCCCGTTTTTACCCTTTGGGTACAGAACCCTAATAACGTTATTAATTGGAATAACGTTAATTTTAAGGTAACAAAAAGTGAGATATAACGTTACATTTAAAAATAACGTTGTCATTCCCTGCTTATGAGGAACGTATTCGATCAAATAATGACAATGTTCTTACTTGCATATTGAAAGAGCTTTAATATTTTGTTTATCAATGTTATCAGATTTAGCGTAGGTTATTTCTGGTCAAGATTACATTACAACCGAATATAAATTGTATAGAATTTAGGAAATTAGAAAGCTCATTATTTGAAACTAGGGCCTAGATTAATTTCGCCATTTTCAACCATTTGAGACACCCAATGTTATCACTGACACTTTTAGCTAGCCGATTTAAATAAGATAACATTATGGGGGTTAAGCTGAAACTAGTTCTTACGTTGATCTAGTTACAAGAACATGGCTTTGTTGTTTAAAGTACAACCTCCGACCTGCCTCAGTATTTCACCCCCAACCCACAGCGCGAGCCATCTCCGGATGTCCCTACATACCGCTGGCCGAGTTTCTAGGCTGCGCTGCCAAGTATAAACGGGTTATTGCGTTTGTGGTTAAAACTGGAAGTGACTATTGTGCAATGATATTAAAAGTGAAGATAAGTGATACGCCAACATCATTGCTATTTAAAACAGCGTAAAGGTACTATAGATACACACATTGACCGCTGCATGCGCATTGGCCGCAAATTGACAGCGCGTCAGCTATCTCCTTCACTCACACACGAAAAGCAGACAGCTCGCTCTTTGTACAATATGGCCGAATATATATAGAAAATACATATTTTTATTAAATACAGTACTTACGTGTGAAATTAAGCATTTTTCCGATCTCTGACTGTTGCTGTATAATTTGTACATCTCTAAAGACGCAAGTAGAAATGTTTTTAATGGAATTTCCCAATTTTATCGCGTCTGACTGACGAGAGCCGCGTGTGTTTCCGTGTCGCCGCGAGCCTGTGCCTGACTAATTGAAAGTCGGGCAATTACCTGACTTTCGTCTTGCCATTTTGGAGTGCGGGTTACGTATCTATACTTTTTTAATATCATTGCTATTGTGTAGTTGTTCTATCTCACGAAGACCCTTTTGCTATGAATGTGTTAGGCGTGCACATACACAGTGTTTTAGTGTGCGTAATACGAGAGCGTGCAGACGCACACTAAAACATTGTGTAAGTGCACGCCTAACACATTCATAGCAAAAGGGCCTTCGTAAGATATGACAACTAGGTACAGTAATGATTACTGATGATGTTTGTACTGCTTGATCTGATCACTGTTAACGATTCTAAAATTAATTAGTATTTAAATGACATAACACGATTATTAATCTGTACAAAACGTCATCTGTGACGTTTTGTAAACGTCATGAGTGACATCCTGTGTCAACGTCTGCCATCTTGTCGGCACTTTTTGGGCGACGGTTGGCGCGTCGTGATCGCACTGCAAAAATAAACTTATTTGTAAGTACTCTCCGGTGTTTTACTTCTGGACTATTAAAAGTTCAGAAGTGGGATACCGCGACGAACGCTTTGCCTGTGTAAGGCCCTGACTAACAGCGATCTGGTAAGTGAATTACTGTTTTACAACTAAATAGAAAGAATACAAGCCTACAGCCAAAGATTTCTATGTGTACCCTATAGCTAAAGTTATTGCACGATGTAAAACAATATGAATTCAATCTTCTAATTCGTTACAGACTCTTGTTTATTTTGAAATACAAATGAGGTGATTTATACAAATGAAAATACAAATGAATTGCTTATTTATCAGTAAGAATGAAATGATAATCGAGTTGCACGTTAGCTTAATCGGTGAAAACATAATAATATGAGCAGTTATTAAGACATTGTAAACAGATAGGTAGAAAAAAATTACAATGTGAAAATAGTCACTGATGTAGGTAGTATACAGTACTTATTTTGCATTGACTAACTAAGCTAATTGAAATATGATACAAGAGATAGTTATCGTATATACCTTTGTACTACTAATAAAATAACAGTAAAAACAAAGTAATATTTTTCCTTAATTTATGCTAAAAGGGTCTGTCTCTTTTACCCCGTAGTAATCCATTTAGACTTTTGTTTTTGAATATCAATATGAAGTAGAATTTTGATTTAGTGTGATTTCTTTGACCAATTGATTATTTTGACTGTGGTTGAAGTTATAATTGAATGGTATTTATTTTACACTAAAACAAATAAAGAATTACACTGACTTATTTACACTTCAAAATAAAGTTTCTAACATTATTGTTTTTGGTCTAGCATTCTATATAGTACAACTATATTATTCAAGGCTTACTTTATTCTTTATTAAAAGCTTACTACTTTTGCATAAACTTTTACTGTGAAATAATACGATTTTCAAGAACAAAGGTAGTAATCTTATTTGCAAATAAGATTACCATTCACAATAGAGAACTGCAATGAAGCGTTTAGCATTATAATAATATTATTTTACCCAATTTCCTTTTATTTGAAAATTATTATCTTTGAACTTTATTATGACTTTGTATTAATTGAGATGAAATATAGTCGGTCGGTAGCATTTAATTTTACCCAATTTATTCCTTCTGAGCATGATAAATAAGAGAATACTTTATGTGGATTTATTTATTAATTTGAAATTGTAGGTTATGATTAAAGATTATTTTAGTTAATTGACTTTGACCTGAGTCATAGAATGGTTGAGTTTCCATTCTTAATTAGTATTTTTTACATTGTCTAGTGCACAAAATGTAGGTATATAATATTAAAACGATATATGTGTGGATTTCAGATAACAGTTTATTCCTTGATCCTTTTAGTCCTAACTCAGTACTTATGGGGACTCCTGAACATAATTATCCAGGCTCTTGGTCTAAAAGGGAAATAAGTAGAACTCCATCAGTAGAACCACCACCGTTATCACCAAAATTGCAACATAATCGTATTACCTGTCGTTCGAGAGTGCGTAGTCGATCTCGAATGTATAGTGCCAGGTCTCGTTCACCTCCGCGTACCCCACGACGTATTCAGCAACCGATCGGAAACCGCTCTGTGACTAGGAACTTGTCTACACCGGACAGGATATCTCGATCTGTTAAACGGCGTCGTATCTCATCAGTTAAGAGAACTAGCGATCTGAGTCGATCTCCTACGCCATGTACGAAAAGTAATTGTCAGAGATCTTCGAGATCGAGTCATCGCCGAGAGTACAGTAAGAGACGTCGATATAGTTCTAGTTCGGATGAATCTCATAAGCAGTCGCGAAGTAATAAATCATCCGCTTTGAGTATGCCACGTAATAGACCCCATATCCCGGATATAGAACCTTCTCACTCTAGATACGTGAAAAGCCACAGCTCTTTGCCTTCATCAGTGCAAGATAAAAGCTCAGACATTCCTAATAAAGTAAGTGACGTAGTAGACACGGCGTCCATGAAAGAGACTTCTCTCCTTGAAAGGTTGGTGAACACTTTAAGTGAACGAAGTGGAACTACCAATCAGGGTATAGGGATGCATGCTGCGCAAAACGTTATACCTGAGTTTGATCCGCAAGGAAAAATTCAAACTATGAAAGAATGGTTAGCAAAGATAGATGAGTCGGCACATGTGTACGGCTGGTCGGAACGTCAAACGATATTTTACGCATTACCCAAGTTGCGCGGCCTAGCCAAACGTTGGTACGATGGTCTGACCAGTGTTAAGTATACATGGGCTGAGTGGCGTGATAAACTAATGGCGGCTTTTCCATGCGAGCAAAATTATGCAGACATACTGTCGGAAATGTTAGCTAGAAAAACGCGACGCAATGAAACTCTGGAGGAGTACTATTACGATAAAATAATGCTAATTAATAGATGTGAGCTTAGCGGAAAGAAAGCAGTTGATTGCCTCACGCAAGGTATTTACGATACCAATATAAGAATGAACGTTCAAGGTGCAAATCTTCAAACTCCTGAAAGTGTACTACAATATTTTAGAAATATAACTTGTAAGGTTGCTTTTGTACCTCGATCGTTTAATTTAATTCAAAATCAGGCAGAACAATCAACAAAGAGAAACACTAATTTGGCTTTAAAAAAATCAAATACTGCATCCTCAACTACTTGCTATAATTGTGGTGAAGTAGGTCATTTTGTACCTCGTTGTCCTAAGGTTGTTATCAGATGTAATAAATGCCGGCAATTTGGTCACGATGAAAAGAACTGTACGAAACATTCTGAGTCAAAAGCACCCACAGAGCAAGCCTCAAAATCCCAAACTTCGTCAAATTCTAAAAGCGTCCTAAATATCGTTACCACTGATAAGGGCAATGAAAAATATTTTAAACCTATTAAAATAAATGGTAAATCTATGACTTCTTTTGTAGACCTAGGTAGCCAATGCACCCTAATACGAGAAGATTTGGTATCAGATCTAAATTTGACCGTTGATAAAGTTAACCTACCTACTCTTAAGGGCTTTGCGAGCGGGACGGTGGTTCCGAGCGGCCGAGTTAACATCAGAATTAATTTAGATGGTTTAGATGAAAATATAGAGGCCTATTTGGTAAATTCTTGTGTTCTTCCCGCCGATGTACTGGTGGGACAATCTTTAACTGAGCTTCCTCAAGTAAGAGCCGTGAAAACAAATGACAAATTAATATTTTACAAAAGTGTAGGAACTGAATATGATAAGTGTCAGATAACCTGTGCAGAAGACGTGATCGTACATGACGCTATTACAGTAAATGTTCAAATGAATTTAGATATGACGGGATTAGTATATATAGATACTGAGCCTTGCATGCGTGAGGGTAAAGAGTATATGGTCCTTCCTGGTATATATTCGTTTAATAATGGTAGGGGATCGGTAATGGTAGTTTGTTTGAGTTCCGAACCTTTTTCACTACAAAAGGGGGTTTTAATAGCTCGTGCAACAATATTATCTAACATTACACCAGTTTGTAAAGTATTAAATTTTAATAACGTGATGACTGTCAATTCCGTCGTTGTTAATGAATATTCGGAAAATAGTATTGAGCTTGAGCAAATCAATTTAGATAATAGTTTAACTTCTGACGAAAAGGATCATCTCCAAAAACTATTAAATGATTACCGTGGTTGTTTCGCGTTTGATCTTGATGAACTTGGTAAAACCGAATGCACTGAGATGCATATAGAACTAAAAGATCACACACCGGTTACGTATAGACCATATAGGCTCTCATTGTCAGAACGCGATAAAGTTAATGGTATCATTAACAATTTGCTGGCAAACGGTATCATTCAAGAGTCAACCTCGGAATATGCTAGTCCGATTATCTTGGTAGCGAAGAAAAACGGGGACGTGAGGTTGTGTGTTGATTATCGAGCACTGAATCGGAGGACTGTTAAAGAAAAGTTTCCGATGCCTCTCATCGACGATCAAATCGACAGTCTCTCCGGTCAGGTGTTCTTCACCTCGCTCGACCTCACATCTGGTTATCATCAGGTGCCCATGGCAGATGATTCAAAGCATCTAACTGCGTTCGTGACTCCGGACGGGCACTACGAATATAATCGTATGCCCTTCGGACTCACGAACGCACCTGCCGTATTTCAAAGGCTTATTCTTAAGTTATTAAAATTGCGTCGTATTCCAGGCGTCCTCGCGTATATGGACGATATCATTATACCTTCCAAAACTATAGCCGAAGGAATGAGCAAATTACAGGAAGTACTTGATCTTCTTAAAGAAGCTAAACTCACTTTGAATCTCGCAAAATGTAACTTCTTCCAACGAACCATTCAATATTTGGGTTTCGAGATCTCATCTGAAGGGGTGAGACCTGGTGAGGGTAAGACAAATGCCGTGACAAGCTTCAAAAAACCAAGCAACGTACATGAGGTACGCCAATTTATTGGTTTATGTAGCTTCTTTCGGCGTTTTGTCCAAGGTTTTGCAACAATTGCAAGGCCTTTAACCACACTGACAAAAGCTTCCACTCCATGGATATGGGGCGAAGACCAAGACCAAGCGTTTTCAAAACTTAAACAAATTTTGACGACCCGACCCGTGTTAGCCATTTATAACCCAGAGTTTGAAACAGAACTACACACGGATGCTAGTTCAACTGGTTTAGGAGGCATCTTATTGCAACGGGAAAGGAAAGACGCACCACTCCGACCGGTGGCATATTTTAGCCGGCAGACAACACCAGAAGAGCAGCGTTTCCATTCGTATGAATTGGAGACCCTGGCTGTTGTCGCGTCACTAAACAGGTTCAGGGTTTACCTCATAGGTATAGAGTTTAAAATTGTGACGGACTGCAACGCACTCCGTACCACCCTGACAAAAAGAGACCTTATTCCGAGGATAGCCCGATGGTGGCTCCTAGTCCAGGAATTTTCATTCACAATTGAGTATAAGCCCGGATCTCATATGGCACATGCGGATGCGCTTAGCCGCAACTCTCTTCCTGATCAAAACATACAATCGTTATCAGTTATGCAAGTTGGGGAAGTTCATTGGTTGCAGTCGGTACAGATGAGTGACCCTAGGCTATGCCATATTAAAGCTGTGTTAGACACGAGAAGCCCAGAAGCGAAGGATATTCGACTAAATTACGAGTTGAAAGAAGGGAAGATTTACAGAAAGGTAAACGGCGAATTGCGATGGGCTGTACCAAGAGATGCTAGGTGGAAAATTATGCAACAATGCCACGATGAATCAGGTCATTTTGCGTATGAAAAGACTCTAGAAAAGGTAAGAAGAGACTACTGGTTTCCTAAACTAGCACAGTTTACAAAAAAGTATGTACGCGCGTGTATACCTTGCGCTCACGCCAAAGTACCAGGTGGCAAGAAACAAGGTTTTCTGAACCCGATACCTAAACTGAACTTACCCTTCCAATGCCTTCACATCGATCACCTTGGCCCATTTGTCAAAAGTAGGAAGGGTAATTTATACATATTAGGTATTATAGATAGCTTCACGAAGTTCATTATACTGCGTGCTGTGCGAAACACTAAAAGTAAAACCTCAATATCTGTGCTCAGGGATGTATTTGCTATGTTTGGTATACCAGCACATTTAATCTCAGATCGTGGTACGAGTTTCACATCCAATGAGTTTAAAGCATTTATTGAATCTACTGGAGTGAAACATACATTAAATGCAGTAGCTACACCACGCGCAAATGGTCAAATCGAACGGTACAACCGTTCCATTTTGGCATCACTTACGGCTCTCTGTCATGATGAAGATGATCGTGATTGGGACATCAAACTCGGGCAAGTACAGTGGAGTCTAAACAATACTGTTAATCAAGGCACAGGGAAATGTCCGTCAGAAATCATATTCGGTAGACCTACTGTTAATACAGCCGAGGTACAGTTACATGAGATTAATGATTCCGAGGAAGCTTCAACAGAAACCGTAGAAGAAATCCGAAAAGAAGTATGTACAAATATTCAAGATCGGCAACGAAAAATGAAAACCCGGTATGATGAGACAAGAGCTAAAGCTAAACTTTACAAGGAAGGTGATCTTGTCATGGTCCAAAAAAATACTAAGACCCCAGGGGAAAGTCATAAATTAGTTCCAGCATTCAGTGGTCCGTTCAGAGTCACAGCGGTTCTAGGTAATGACAGGTATGAAATAAGTAGCGTCGATGGATACTCAAAAAAGAAATACACCAATGTATTTTCTGTTGATAAGATGAAGCCGTGGGTACGTTTTGGGTGTTCAGAATCAGAAAGCGATTATGGTGATAGCGAGTGATGGGTCATAGAGTTTTGAATGAAACTACATAATGATTTTAATCAATGTATTATAGATTTAAATACAAATTTTTAATTGACTGATTAATCCCTAATCTACAATTATCTCCTAATTTATCCTCCTTATCCTATAATAAACTGTATCGATACCTAAGAAGCAAGATCGAACTGATGTCGTTGCTCCTGGTGCGGGCAAGTGGTAGACAGGCGCGGACTGCAACCGGCTCCTTGTGTGGGCTTACAGTGGACAGTCAAGTGGATGGACGTCGTGGCTCCTTGTGTGGGCGTGTTGTAGACCACTGGGTTAACTGAGACCGTAGCTCCTTGTGCGGGCAAGCGGTAAACTGAAGTGGTAGCTCCTTGTGTGGGCAAGCTGTAAACATTCATGCTAACTGAGACCGTAGCTCCTTGTGTGGGCAAGCGGTTAATTGAGTGAACTCAGGCCGTAGCTCCTTGTGTGGGCAAGCGGTAAAAGTTCACTGAATTGAGGCCGTAGCTCCTTGTGTGGGCAATCAGTAGACAGTCTGTTCAGCAGCTCCTTGTGTGGGCTAATGTTACATAGTCAAGCAAACTGAAGCTGCAGCTCCTTGTGTGGGCAAATGGTAGATAGCTTGGAAAACGGAGGTCGTGGTTCCTGGTAGTTCCTGGTGCGGTGCAAGCGGCGACCAGTCCAGTATGCTGTCACAGTAATACCAGAAGCGAGCTAACAGTATCTGCCTGCTCATTACCAAAGATCTGAAACCCATAATGTTGAATAATGGTGCCAATGCTGAGAGCTCCGGAACAAGAACCGGACGTGAAGGGACTGCCATGACGATGTATGCAGTTACACTGCGACCGTTCAACTTCGACAGAGTGTTATCTTGTGTAGTGAAGTGTGTGTGTGTGCGCGTGCCAAATCGTAACAAATAAGCATAGAATATTTAAAGACAGTATATTATGAAAATGTAAATGTACCTAAAATCAATCTAACTAATATGTTAACTAATATATTACATGATTTATTTACACTAGTAGAATGAGGTCATTCTTAAGAATTAGGATGGCCGAGAAGTTAGTACTTCATTCATGACTTAAAATATTGTAATATCAAGACAAACAAACTTAATGATTGGGATTGTATACATTACCCTATTTTGTTTAGTTTTTTTTATAAAACCTTATACCTACAGTTATTTTTATTTGTTATTTTGGTATGTAATTTTATCAGGTTTTAATATCATAAATCAGAAAAAAGTGAATGTATCAGTAACGGATATTTTTTTTCTCACGCTCTTTTGATTTAATGTATTAAATTTAAAATAACTTATCAATTATAAAATGTACCTATATTGATATTTATAGAAATTAAAATAATGTTGTGCCTGGGACAGACACCCTTATCAGGATGGCCGACTGTTAACGATTCTAAAATTAATTAGTATTTAAATGACATAACACGATTATTAATCTGTACAAAACGTCATCTGTGACGTTTTGTAAACGTCATGAGTGACATCCTGTGTCAACGTCTGCCATCTTGTCGGCACTTTTTGGGCGACGGTTGGCGCGTCGTGATCGCACTGCAAAAATAAACTTATTTGTAAGTACTCTCCGGTGTTTTACTTCTGGACTATTAAAAACTGATGGTGACGGCGACAAAAGTTTAAAAATTGTCATCATACCGTATGTATTCAATAAATTTTACAACATACATACCGCTGCAAAATAGTGATTATGGGTGCCCGTTGCTTCTAACTGTACCATCCTTACTAATCCTTACTAATATTATAAATACGAAAGTCCGTTTGTTTGTTTGTTTGTTTGTTACGTCTTCACGTCTTAACTACTGAACCGATCATCATGAAATTTTGCATACACGTTGTCATGGGTACAGAGAAGGACATAGGGTACCTTTTATCCCGAAAAAAACTATTGTTCCCGAGGGATTTCAAAAAAACTTTCCGCGCAGACGAAGTCGCGGGCGGCCGCTAGTTCCACCATATAGTCAACTAACAATGTTTTAACAACGTTTCGAAACTGAGTCTGACAGATGTGAGAACATAACTCTGTAAAACATGAACCCTGAACACATATACACTCTTTTTGCTTTGGGCAGTCGTGTAAATAACGGTTTACATGTCAATGCAGTGAAAACGCACGACGAAAAGTTTAAAATATTTATTGTTCTGCAAAAGCTTTTTTAATTTTCAAACGCAACAATTTATAATTGAAAATGTTTAAAGTCTGCTGCTTTCATGTTTTGCTTTGAACAACCCTGATGTTCTTTATTTTATTAATTAATATGACAGTTGACATTAACTGACAAAAAAGCCAATGGTATGGTATGATTTTTTCGATGTTAGTTAGATTGATAATTAAACATTATTTTCTGGTTTGCAGAAACAATAGGTTCCAAACCTAAACCTATTTATTTGCTACCCAGAAAATGATTTTTTTGTCGCCCGGCTTATTATTATTACCCGTTAGCACACCCCGGGCACTCCATACAAGCGTCGCGTTTCAACTACCTATTACACAGACGCTACACAGTGACGTTTTTGCACACGCGCAACTGTGTGCGTGAAGTCTAGGGCTATTGAATGAGCACACGGATCGGCACACGAACACAGAATACATTGACGCGAACAAGAGGCGAACTCGCGCGTTGGGTGCCGGTGGGGTGAGGTAATTGATTGTGGGGCGGGGCGGAGAGTTTCCTTTCTGTACGGTAGCACTTTTATCTAATTCTATTCTGTGCCGTTAGTTAGTTACTGTTGATGTTAATTACAACAGCTGAGCGCTCCAGGTGGCATTGATCCGATAAACAAAAGTAACTCAATAGTCCGATCACGGCACGATAAAAGTTATCGCTCTGTACCCGATTCCGTTTTATGTATTTACGTAAATATACAGTCTTCAACATTTTAGGGTAACTCAATCACTGAAATGTTATTACTACGTATAGAAGCGACAGATCTACGGCACAAATTCTCGCAGCGATTGCAAAGATGGCGGCCACGCACGCACAGCGCAAGCGCGAGTTGTCAAAGAAAAAGTAGCATGCACACAGATGTGACACATTCTACATAATGATAAGGATATACCTACTTGTTTAATAATATTGCATAAAATTATAATAAAAACGCAATTCAATTAGGTAAGGTGCATGTTAATACTTACCCGAAAAATAAAAAAGGAGGGTGGGCATTTAGTACCCGCAGTAATAACAATCATTAGGTATCGTCGAAAAGATTTTTTTATAAGAAAAAATATTACTATGGAAACATGGAAAAATATTTACTGACCCAGATCTTTGTCCGGAAATCGCGGGAAGCTCACAAGTGCTAGTTCTAGTTGATATCATAATTATAAATACGATTTTATACAATACTTTGCTATATCTGCTGCTTATAATAATTACTCTGTCATAGCATTAAAAAAAACGAATTGAAATAAAAATCCATAATTGCAATTTAATCTTATAAAATTGAAATTCAAAAGAGAAGATAAGGCACTATCTAACGTTTTTTTTTGCAAAAAAAATCGTGTTTTTTTCCAACCCTGCCACCGACGACGATGCCAAAACTTACTACTGATGTAGGTATAATACAGTCATAGCGCTGTGCTAAAATAGCCGAATTAAGTATTTCTCAAACAAAAAATGTAACAAAAACATGCGTTGAAATTTTTTTTTCCAAACTGCCAAGTCAGATTTTGATGCCGCTTTGCACAAGGGTGTAGTTGAGGTATACCTACATAAATACAACAACAGTGTCGCTATTGGTTCATAGACCACTTCCCATACAAATTTTCCCACTCTCCTTTCTCATACTCTATCGAGCACTTCTACGCGCGTTTTTTTTTTCTAGATAGATATTCGTGCTAAGTGTAATGTACATGTTACGGCTAATGCCCGAAGTGCGGCTAAACCTAGTTTTAGCCGGCTAAAGCTAGGTGTAGCCGATAGCTGTTGGCTAAAACTAGGTGTAGCCGATAGCTGTTGGCTAAAACTAGGTGTAGCCGATAGCTGTTGGCTAAAACTAGGTGTAGCCGATTTACTCTTAAAAAAGTTATTTCTGTTGTTTGTTAAAAAAAAATAACCTCGAAATTTAAGGTTCACGCTACGCTGCGCTTCGCGCTCGCCTTAAATTTCTAACCTATATTCGGGATCTACAGGGGTAAAGCAAATCGTTTCACCTAGTTTTAGCCAACAGCTATCGGCTACACCTAGCTTTAGCCGGCTAAAACTAGGTTTAGCCGCACTTCGGGTATTAGCCGTGACATACACATTCAAACTCGCTATTAGCCTCGCCTGCCTCGCCACTTGAGCGGGATGAGTATTGAGTAATTGCGGCAATGGAGCACAGTTGTTCCGTGTACGCACCGATGTGCCTCGACAGTAAAATATAGCAGGGACTTAAGATTAATAATCACTTTTAATTTATTTCTTTTTTGACAAACTCCTAAACATATTTTTCGACTGACATGACAGCGTAAGTTAAGTACCTACAAGGTGGCGGCGGTGTCGTCCTACATCATAGGCGCTTCTTAACGGTATAGAATAATAAAGGTACAATATTGCAAAACTGTGCTATTAGTTCACCTATCCTAGTTTAGTACCTACGTATACAATCTGTATGGTTCACTTTACATAATCTATGATTTTCATACAAAATGTCGGGTCAGTAGAAATAATGTATAAAAAATAGTTTTGGTTGGTTTATGTTGATGTTTTGTTTACATACCGATGATAAGTCACTCCACTATTTTTTTGCTTCGAAGTGGAACAATTTTTACACGTCTTCAATACACAGATCGGCATTTTTATCACCACTATTGCACCGTGCGTTCGCGGTGAGCGTTGGCGAGTGACTAAATGAGTTGAGGCCAGTTGGCCTCAACTCATGGAGCAAAAATCGGGGCTGCGAGGTCGATTCCATACGTAGTAATAACATTTCAGTGAACTCAATATTCATGAAGTCTGGCATAATAATACCTGGTATTTCATGATGTATTTTGTGAACCACGAACAGGAGTTGATTTTTTTTGTAGCTTTAGTTTGTTATCGTTGCTTACTAAAGTTTTGTACAGTAAATTCTACAGTAAAGTCCGCAAGTTGAGATTTCGTACAATATCAAATTTAAATAAAATCAGATTCATTTAAGAAAATCTTTTAGAAAAAAAATTGTTTAAAAAAACAAAAAACCGACTTCAATAAACCTACCTCTAAAAAGCAAGAAATAATATTCGTAATAATAAAACACGTCTATTGAAGTCGGGTGGGGCTGGAGTACAAATCCCTTTTTTTATTCTAAAAGTCCCACCCGACTTCAATAGACGTGTTTTATTATTACTAATATTATTTCTTGCTTTTTAGAGGTAGGTTTTTTTAAGTCGGTTTTTTGTTTTTTTAATCAATTTTTTATTTTTTTATTTTTAGTGTAGGTACCTTTTGTATTAGGTAGTGTAGGTATATTATTTAGGTAGAAATTAAAATCGGCTCAGCCAAACGTGAGTTAATCGCGGAGAAACGTACATACATGCGGGTCAAACTGAGAACCTCCTTTTTTAAGTCGGTTAAAGAACTACACTTAAGATATCCCTTTTCCAACAAAAAATAATTATCTTATTCAGTTCATAAACAAAGAAGTTATACGACTGATCATCGAGGTAGTTCACACAAAATCATACTATTTTCGTGCTTTTTTCAAGATTACTTGAAAAGTACTGAACCGATTTCAAAATTTTAAAAAATGGGACCAATTTGGGAGTTTACCTAATGTATTAACGTTTGAATCATTTCAATCGGTCCAGCCGTCTTCGAGTAATCGGTGTACATACAAAAAACAAAAAAAAAACGGGTCGAATTGAGTACCTCCCTCCTTTTGAAGTCGGTAATTAGCTCGTTTGTATGGGAAACCATATAGGTGACCCCTATTATCTTTTGAGTAAGTACTGTAGTATACTTACTTATATATTATTATAGTAAATATCACAATATGTTTTGGTCGATGGGCAGAAAGTATCACTACATAGTATAAAACAAAGTCGCTTCCCGCTGTCTGTCCCTATGTATGCTTAGATCTTTAAATCTACGCAACGGATTTTTTAATATATTAATAGATAGAGTGATTCAAGAGGAAGGTTTATAATGTATAATACATGGTGTCAAATTCCACACTACACTGAAGCGAAGCGAGGGCGGGTCCCTAGTTATAGATAAATAGTTTGTGATTGGGCCCTTAATGACATGCACTTACCGCACTGCAGGCGAGTGGCAATAAATATTCTCAGAATCGGTATAGTAGTGTGTCGTGGACTCGACATGGCTTAATTTGTTGATCCAATCGATATGCTTTGTGGTTGACATGGTCAATGACCGATTATAAAACCGCACCACGTTGGGCGCCAATGAAACGGTAAAGAATTACATTATGCTACTATTATTACACACATCGGCCATGTTATTTATTGATGTTTGTCATCGTCTATCTATGGTGTGGCAGAAAAGAGTTTAGTAGGTACTGCAAAGTGTGCAGATAAATTGTATTGTGTGCCCCCAATTTGTAGCCGTGAACCTAAAGGTCTAACTCTAAAGATCTCTAAGGTATCTACTCTAAATTTAATGAACTAGAAATCTATCAATGTACTATCTAGGGCACTGGCGCCTAATCACTTCTAATGTTAAAATCGCTCGCACGCCGCGACGTCACTTAGGCCGCGTTTCCACCTGCAAGAAAACTTCTGCGAGGAGTGTTCCATAGCCTATCAGACAGTATTTAGCTCACAAGTGTTAATAGTAGCTAATGCATGTATGGGGAAAGTTTGTCATACGTTAACAAGTAACTGTCTGATACACTTCTCGCAAAAGTTTTCTTGCAGGTAGAAGCGTGGCTTTAGATTTAGTTCGCACCGCGGGGTGATATGCGGACGCACGTGGAAATTTCTGCAAAATTGTTGCACGTGAGACTTCGATAGTACTTTGCTCGTTTGATATTGTTAGAGGCTTAACTTATGTTAGAAATAGAAAAATTCTTTATTCAATTAAATAAGCTCACATAATAAGCTTTTTTAAATCGTCACTTTTTTTACCCTGCCACCCATTATGTTGTCTTTTAGCTGACAAGAAAAATGGGCGCAAAAAACTTGTCAGCCTTTCAGCAGCTATCGTTTCCAGACATTACGTCAATACATAGACATAGATTAACAAAAAAAACATTATTTAATTAGCACATTCCTTAATGAATCAATTTACAGGGTTCAATTTAAGTTTTTTTTTTTTTTTTTTTTTTACATTAAATGGGCTTACTCTTGGCCACATTCGAGAACCATAAGGCTAAGAAGAGGCCGAAGATGAAGCGAGCTTGCCCAGAAGAAGCCTATTCACTCGTGCCTTAAATATCGCTGGGTTATATTCTTTCGGGAATACAGACGCAGGCAGGGAATTCCACTCCTTGGCTTCAATATTTAAAGTGATTATTCAGTCTAGGTTGTTACAAAAAAAAAAAACAATTCATACAATTCAATATTGCGTTAAGATAGGTAGTTAAAAGCAGACCCTTTCCCACTGGCAGCACTCGTTCACGAGCATGACACCTAAACCAGCTATCGCTTCGCTCAACCATATTTGAGAACGTAACGACCCGCCTCACATGGTACCACCACCGCAGAAATGATTAAAGAGTGCATGACATATTTATTTTTATTTTATTTTATTTATTATCCCAAAATCTACAGCATTTAAAAATTAACAGTTACACAATTAACACATACTTAGTCTACCCATGTTAAGGCATCGAATTGAAAACAAATATCCAAAAACTTTTCATATGCCTTTTATAAAACTACTGACTACAAATTGCAATTAAAGAAATCAAAACAAAAAAATATATATTAAAAAACCCACCTGCATAAAAAGACAAGTCAACTGAAAAGATGGAAAATATTAAAGAGATTTTTTTAATATACGTTATGTTTTCATTCGCAGATGCACACTCCGTTTCCCTTCCACCAACATCCGGCTGGAGTTCCAGTCGCTCGTGGAGGAGAGTGGCGGCGGGAACAGCTCCGGTGCGCCTCTCGTGCCTCTTCGTATCGCTATCCCCATGGATAGCGACGCCCGCAGCCCTGCTCCCTCGCCTACAGGTAAGAGAGAAATCGTCTGATGCTTTGTTAACAAAATTTTATTGCTGTACCCGGTAAGGAGTGTCATGTTCGTATCGCTATTCCCATGGATAGCGATGACCGCAGCTCTGCTCCCTCGCCTACAGGTAAGAGAGGAATCTCCTGATGCTTTGTTAACAATATTTAATTGCTGTACCCGGCAAGGAGTGTCATGTTCGTATCGCTATTCCCATGGATAACGATGCCCGGAGCCCTGCTCCCTCAGGAATCTCCTGATTGCTTTGTTACCAAGATTTTGAAGGTGTTGCAAGACCGGCCAGCTACTGGAATAGCTCCGGCGCGCTCGGAAGTACGAGCCAGGCCAGCTTTCTCTTCTATGGGTAAGAGAGGACTTTCATAAAGCTTTGTTAGCAATATTTGGTAGTTTTACCCGGCGACGAGTGCTCTCTTCGTATCGCTATCGATAGCGTCGCTTGCAGCTCTGCGTCCTCTCCTACAGGTAAGAGAGGAATCTCCTGAGGCTTTGTTAGCAATATTTAGTTCCTGTACCCGGCTGGGAGTGCCCTCTTCGTATCGCTTACCTTGAGCATAGTTGCAAAATTCTGTCTTTAGTGCCTCTGCATTGGTTGTGTACACTAATAAGTACAGTTACATCATGCCAACAACGTTTGCAGAATAAACCTAACTCTCTCTCTTCATCAAAAAATATTGTCACTAAACTAACACAAATGCGGAATGTTTCCAGGTACCATAAGTGCAGCGAACAGCTGTCCGACGTCACCGAGAGGTGCTGGCTCGTCGGGCAGGCGGCACGCCGACCTCGGCCTGGTGGCGCAGTACGCCGCGCTGGCGGACCACCAGCGGCCCACCAACGGCACTGGGGTGAGACACCTGCTTTTACTCCATTAGCTTAGCCCTGATTAGCAATTTGGTGGAGAGTATAAACTTTTTCTATTGGTGGATTGCAGAGAAAACACCCACGATTCAACAGTTGTTACCCGATATTCACACAATTTCAAATTGCACAGCGCTGCGTGCCTATTGTTGTATGCACCTTCTCTTTCTGTCGCGTTATGGTCGCCTATGCGATGTCCCTCGTGCGCTGGCTCAACTGAGTGTGCCGCGAGCAGTAGGCTAATATAAAAGTATAAGCACGGAGTGAGCCACCCTTGACTGGTCAACATTTTAATTGAAACTTGTATAAAGTTTATTTACTTTCTAATATTGTGTTTATTACTACCAATTAAAAATCCATCCATTGCTTATCTTGCAGGTGTCATCAACGACGTCAGAGTCGGGCTACAGCAGCCGGGACGTGCGGGATTCCCGCGAGCACCGCGACGCGCGCGACGACGCGAAGCCCCCGTACAGTTACGCGCAGCTGATTGTACAAGCCGTCGCCTCAGCGCCAGACAAACAACTGACGCTTAGCGGCATTTACAGTTACATCACCAAGCATTACCCTTATTATCGCACGGCGGATAAAGGATGGCAGAATTCCATTCGCCACAATTTGTCTCTAAACAGGTGGGATTATTATCTTTATTTTCTGTTGTCTTATTTCGACGCCAAGCCCCCGTACAGTTACGCGCAGCCGATTGTACAAGCCGTCGCCTCAGCGTCAGACAAACAACTGACGCTTAGCGGCATCACCAAGCATTACCCTTATTATCAAACGGCGGATAAAGGATGGCAGAATTCCATTCGCCACAATTTGTCTCTAAACAGGTGGGATTTTAGCTGTATTTTCTGTCTTATTTCCACAGTTGTCACAAGTATATATATATATATTCAGTATTGTAAAATCAGTTTCAGTCTTCAACTTCCCTTTTAAAGTGTTATTTCGAAGCACGCTGCCAACTGCAACTGCCGACAGCACGTGCAGCGGCTGCGTGAAGTCGGCCGCAGGTGCACTACTGGTTTGTATGTATTTATATGAAATGGCTTTCAAACGCCGTTGCAATAGTCGCTGTCGGCTGCATGTGCAGCTGCAGCGGCGCTTGAAAGCCATTTCATATAAATACATGCAATCCAGTAGTGCAGCTGCGAACGACTTCATGCAGCCGCTGCACGTTCTGTCGGTCGCTTCCAAAAAGCACCTTTAGTAGTTAATAACTAATCTTGACAAGACTTAAGAAGATAGTGATTGATCAGTCTCTAGTGATTGTTTGTTGTTGAAAGCTTTTATTAGATTCTTGGAAAAAAAATATACACCTAAAAGTTTTTATCCCTTTTAAATTAACATCAAATATTGTGTATGTTTGCAGATACTTCATCAAAGTGCCGCGCAGCCAGGAGGAGCCGGGAAAGGGCAGCTTCTGGCGCATCGACCCGCAGTCCGAGGGCAAGCTCATCGAGCTGGCGTTCCGGCCGCGGCGGCCGCGCGGCGTGCAGTTCCGCGCGCCCTTCGGCCTCTCCTCCAGGTATAGTGTATGTAGTGTAGTACTGTACCGAGGGAGCTCATCGAGCTGGCGTTCCGGCCGCGGCGGCCGCGCGGCGTGCAGTTCCGCGCGCCCTTCGGCCTCTCCTCCAGGTATAGTGTATGTAGTGTAGTACTGTACCGAGGGAGCTCATCGAGCTGGCGTTCCGGCCGCGGCGGCCGCGCGGCGTGCAGTTCCGCGCGCCCTTCGGCCTCTCCTCCAGGTATAGTGTATGTAGTGTAGTACTGTACCGAGGGAGCTCATCGAGCTGGCGTTCCGGCCGCGGCGGCCGCGCGGCGTGCAGTTCCGCGCGCCCTTCGGCCTCTCCTCCAGGTATAGTGTATGTAGTGTAGTACTGTACCGAGGGAGCTCATCGAGCTGGCGTTCCGGCCGCGGCGGCCGCGCGGCGTGCAGTTCCGCGCGCCCTTCGGCCTCTCCTCCAGGTATAGTGTATGTAGTGTAGTACTGTACCGAGGGAGCTCATCGAGCTGGCGTTGGGAGGCTGGAATCATCACATCATGTGGCATTTTGATGTCTTAAAAGCTTGTTACACGGCTGTCAACCATGTCCAACCGAGGTGACCTCGACTGGCAACTGACACAGCTTGTATCGAGGTTGTAAACTTCCATCTACACGGTTGTTAATCACCAAGGTCGATATCGACCACTTTGGGAATCCTTGATCTAAATTGTTGAAGTAGGATTGTAAGCGGTATGCTAATTGTGTCTGTATCCCCCCAGGAGTGCCCCCACGTCGCCGTCGCAGGTGGGCGTGTCGGGGCTGGTGACCCCCGAGGAGCTCTCGCGCGAGCCCACGCCTGACTTACTGCACGAGGACCATGACCACCAGGTAACCCCACCTTAAACGGCAACACACTAGACCACGTGGCCACGTGGCCGACGCCGATCTGGCCGCGTCCAATAATGTTTTAAACATCGTTTCGAAACAGAGTTTTCAACACACTTGCTCGTAAAGTGAGCCCTAATACGTCGCTTTTAGGGCAATAAACCGAACTATAACAAACGCGTGCAATAATATATAAAACACTAGTTGGTTATAGAATGATCCCTACAAAGTTAAATAGATACCTTACTGCAAGTTCTATGCGAGTAAACAGAGCATTTTCAATTTAACCGGGTAATACAGTTATTTTTTTAATAACAACAAAAAGGTTTGATGCCGCTGAAAATTCATTTGCATTTTTGGAATAAATAAATGTGTAGGTCCTTAATTAAGTCAACTAATATTAATTATTATCAAATTATTCCTAATTTACAATATTTTGTTATAAAGATTTAAAATATTTGCATTTTATCACTTAAATTTATAATTTTGAAGTAGGCTGTATGCTCACTAACCCCTTTGTTCGCAAAATATTCTTGCATTGGGCGTGTGAAAAAAACAAAAAAAAACCTGCGCGCCTTTTCTCATCATGATTATTATTTTGTTTTTGTCTATATTTTATTGCTGTGTGGTAAATTACTTTGTTTTTTCCTCGCAAATGTGTTGAAAAACGTCGTATGAAACTCGTGAGCTCTTACTTATTGCACACTCGGCTGAGTTACGCCCTCGCCTGCGGCTCGGGCTGCAACCCACAGCCTTGTGTGCAATAAGTAACCTAAGCTAACTTGTATCATAATGTACTAATAACAGTTAGAGCTGCCGCACATTGGGCCACTGAGCGCGACCACAAGCTGCGGACTAGTTTATTCATACATTTTGTATAGTATCGGTGCAAACCGGACGTTCGAGCTACGAGCTGCGGGAGTCGCCCGCGCTCGCTACTTGTGGCCGCGATTGTCGCTCGCGTCGCGCGCACACTCGGCCACAGGAGCCGGCTTCTTCCCGGCGGCCACTGCCACTAGCGGCCACGATTGATGGCTGCGTCTAGTTGAATCGCGGCCACTAATGGCTCAGTCAAGTGACTAGACGCAGCCACTAGTGGCTTAGAAGCCGGCTACTGTGGCCGAGTGTGCGCGCGATGCGAGCGACAAACGCGGCCACAAGTAGCGAGCGCGGCCGACTTCCGCAGCTTGTGACTCCAACGCGGCCACTCGAATACTCGGTTTGCGCCGATACTATATAAAATGTATGAAAATCACAGAAATAAAGAGATATGGCGTACTGGTCTATCGCGCGTCTTTATTTCCTGCGTAAACACGCAGAAACTCGTCAGTACATAGTGAGTTGCACGAATTGTTTTTGCGGAACGCACGTCCCTAGTTTTTCGCAAAATGTCAACCTGTGCGGTAATTATATGAAGAAATCGTAGTGATAAAGTTAATTCCAGCAACAGTGGAGTCACCTATCACAGTCTTAGAGCATACAGAACGGGAGATGGCAAAACACGCGCCCCCTTTCACCAAAGTACATGACCAATTTGGTCGTGTCAGTTTATAAAAACTAGTTGGCCACGAACACTCGCCATTTTGTAATACGACATGTCGCCGAACGCAGCTCCGCTAAAATGATGTATTATGCAGTGATTTTGTGCAAAAGACGATCCGAAAGTTAAAATTTTACTAAAGACGGTATTTCCTATTACACCTAAACTAATTTTATTAACAAACTGTGAAATAATCACGAAGAAAACGCAATTTGTTAAGTAAGCTAACGACAGATATTGCGATAGCAAAACGATACCAAACATAATACTAATCTATGAAACAAACATCATGGTACAAGTCTAGAGCTGTGACAGTGTGAACAAATGTGTGTGCTCACGTTCGCTTTGAACGAATGAAAGATCAAATGAATTTTAACTATTATTTTGATATGATCTGATCAGCACCTATATTATCAATGAATAGTTTTTTTATAATTAATAGTATGTACTTAATTGTATTCTTTTATTGCAAAATTTATACATAGTCTGGTCAACGAATCACTTTCCTTGTTAAATTAACATTTGGAGATTAAGTTACTGGAAATTGACCCCTAAAATGTGGTGCAAAATTAGTTTTCCCTTCTCATCTTTCGTTGACCAAACTCTAGTATAAAGGACACTTATTCGACTGTTTGTCTGCATCTCCGCTAACTTCTCTAAAAATTACGATTTGGAATTTAATGGGGTTTATTTGTTTCTATCCTTTAAGAATTTCAACTATTTGTACCGATGTATTCTGCCTAAGTGTATGAAATTTCATTAAAATCGGTTCACCCATTTTGAAAATTAAGGACTTCAAAGTTTGTATAAAATGCAGTTTGCCGTTAAGGGTCCATGATGGGAAAACATGGTTAGCGCGGATCATACTTTTATATAGAAAACGTAAAGTTCTACCACAAAAAAAACATACGGCAAGCTAAAGAGATTCTCTAGTAGCTACAAGTTTTAAATTGCGTATAAACCTCACAGATGATTGTAAAAAAAAGTATATCGTCAAAAGCGCTTGCGTGGGGTCATATTTTTGGCGTAAATAATAGCGGAAACGTTATTACGTTAAAAATACACTTTAACGTACTGTGAAGTAGCTCCAATAACTTTTTTCAAGAAAGATAATTGTGCAAAAGAAAATGATGAAAAAACAATAACAAACACCTAGAAAGTACAGAAGTGAGGTTTTTTTCTATACTCTTTACACGTAAAGAAAAAAAACCGGCCAAGTGCGAGTCGGACTCGCGCATGAAGGGTTCCGTACCAAAAAACGGCAAAATAAAAAAAAAAACACGTTTGTTGCATGGGAGCCCCCTCAAATATTTATTTTTATTCTGTTTGTAGAGTTTGTTGTGATAGCGGCAACAGAAATACATCATCTGTGAAAATTTCAACTGTCTAGATATCACAGTTCATGAGAACAGCCTGGTGACAGACAGACAGACGGACAGCGGAGACTTAGTAATAGGGTCTCCTTTTTACCCTTTGGGTACGGAACCCTAAAAACAGAAACTAATGTTTTCGTATAAGCTTTAACATTTTTTATGTAGAATTTAAATAATGGTCATACTGATGATGATTCCCTCAAACTTTTTTGTTAAAGATTGTTCATCAGCTGAATTTTCAAGCGTGTAAAATTTAAAAAAAGTGTAAAATTTTCTTGATCAATTTTAAATAAAAAAAAAAGATCAATTTTAAATTAAAAAAAAAAAACAGCCAAGTGCGTGTTGGGCTCGGGCCATGCGCAGTAGTGTTCCGTAGCTACCTTATTGAATACCACTATTTTTCGTCTGCAAAAATAACTTTGTTTTTCACAGTGTTTGTATGAATAACAAAGTTTTATGGAAAATGTAACAACTAATCAACTCAAACAACTGATTACTATATCTAGTTCAAACAAATTTTCGTTGAAAATGTTAATTAAGATCTATAGCATTTTTTTTTTAGATTTTTGACTCTCTTATTTTAAAAGTTAGAGGGGGGACACACATTTTACTACTTAGGCAGTCTTTCGAACGGTTGACTTTGAGAAAAAATAGTCTGTGGAACCTCAATGTCATTTTTGAACACCCATCTATAGACTTATATATATGGATGTTTTTCTTTTCAGTTTCAGTTCCATATATAGGGAGCCCCCCTTTAATCTTTTGTTTTATTTTTATTTTTTGTAAAAATCGTAATTCATAAGGCGGTTTACAGAATACATCTACTTATATTAAATTTCAACTGTGTAGTCCTAATACTTTCGGAATAAAGTGGCTGTCACATATGGACGGACGGACGGACAGACAGACAGACATAACGAATCTATAAGGGCTTAGATTTTTGCCATTTAGGCTACGGAACCCTAACAAGCAATTAAAGGTTCAAAATTCATTGGAGATTTTTGACAGTTTTGTATAGCTTGATGTGCTGCTGACTGTACACAGATACTTGTAAATAAATGATTACATTATTAATCACATTTATTTTCTTTTTTGATAACCTTTACATTTGCATCTTGCGCCAACACTCACTATCGGAATTTTATTTCTGTACAATTTTGAGGATAAAAGGGCAGAACGATGTTTTATGTATGTTATTAAACATTGATTTGTAAGCGTATTTTAGTGATTGTTGGTGCAAATCACAAAATAAAATGATGACTTTTTTGTTCGTAATCATAATCACTCATCTTCAAATCAAAGCTTCTAATCATTCAATTTCATCGGTCTTTTTATGTCCCATCACTAACCTTAACGCAAGGGCAAACTTATTTCCGTCGGTAAGTTTGGCGCTGCCGTCTACGTGATCTGTCAGAATTTGTACTAAGATGGTTAGTTCCGAATTTGACCACCCGCAAATATAACTTTGTGGTCATTCTGTTTTTGTGTGCGTGTGTAACAACATGACTTTAAGCTTCAAGAGTGTGCGTGAATATGAAGTTGTGTGCTGTGCGTGTGTACCTCGTCTCCCCCCAGAATCGGTGAACAAAATCTAGTGTAGGAGAGCGCTCTTGCTTACTCCCGTTCTGTATGCTCTAAGATCACAGTTAATATACTAATTAAATATCATTTATCATTAAAATGCCATTAATTTATTATATTTCCGTAAAACTAGAACTTACCATCGCATGAAGCTATATAAATGACACTTTATTACGAATTATGTCCATTGCTTGTTTTTCATACCTCTTTCATATAAGTTTGCGTTGTAAACGTGCGATGAACAGCAAACGCAACGAATAGTTCAATTCTGGGTAGCTGTCGCATGTTGCTTCCGCGAACTGTCAAACAAAAACGTGGTGGCCGGGGTGGCGGAGTTGTGCTTGAGCCAATCACGGGCTGACGTTTAGTGTGTGCGTGCGCTGTCGAGATTATGCTATCAACATGCGTTTGTGTAGGTAAGCTGGCGACATCGGTCCCCACACAAACTGCGCCATATAACATTTCTCCTTTGTTTCTGTGTTCTGAAGAAAAAACTCATCCATTTAGTGGCAGCGACTAGTAGCTCAATTGTACGGACGCTCTAAGCGGCAATACACTAGGCTAGGCAATAGATTCCCAACCAGCGGAGTGTGTTCCCCCTTAGGGGGAAGTAAAGCTATCTAAACGACGAGCAGCTCCAGATAGTGCTTATTAAAAACCTATTTTCATACGATGCGAACGATGCGCTGCGTGCACCTCCTGTGTTTCATTGGTAAAAATCTACTAGAAATTTTAACAGATTACGTAATTCTATTTATATTTTCGTCGTTTCTTCAATGATTCTTAACCGATTCATATGATTCTTATTTATTATAATGCGTTTCAATCTTATTGGCGGCTCGGAACATCGCGCGAGACGATGTGTAGAACACAATTTCGATGTAAGTGAAGGGTAGACGAGTGGTGAGGTACATACACGCGCATAATGGCTAACTTTATAGCCACCAATAAGATTGAAACGTTATTGTCCATAAGGTTTGCTCTCATTTTTTTAAATGTTGGAATTGGTTACAATTACATTCATGTTTACAGAGTTTCGAGAACATTATTTGTGAATCGGTTTAAATGATTTATTTTCGGTTTGAAAAAGGATTTCTCAAGGGTGGTCCTATTTTAATTTCCTTTTTTAACCTTTCTTTCCCTTTCAATTTTCCTGTTCCTTTAACATTCTTTTACTATGTTCCTTATCCTATTATTTATAAATTATTAGGAAACGTCGCCTGAGTCTAAGCCGCTACTGCACGAGGAACACGATCATCAGGTAAAATTAATAATCCTTTAACGGGGTTTTTATTGTGAGTAAGACCTCTATATATCTCATAGTGGTAAACTAGTGCCCTCATCATAATAAAATTAATTGCTTAGTTAGAAAAAGAGCAAAAAGTGGTTAATTTTTGGCACACCATACCCTTCTCTATTGTTTTACAAGCCATGCTATTAGGTTTGGCAACGTCGCATTTCGGTATTAATTTATGCGTGAACCGATTCGTCTCAAATCTGCCGTAGATTTATAGCAACTACGACAAATTAAAAAGACGCCGTTTACTAGAAGTCATGGTGCTTTTTTAATTATCTTAAATCAACAACCTATAGGTTCACGTGCAATGTTGCCAAACCTTATAGCATGGCTTGTAGAACAATAGAGAAGGCTACGGGCACACTCATCCGGCCCCCCTTAGTCCACTTCTCCACTTATTGGTAGCTTGGATTGGTAGGGTTTCTTAGGATGATGGTGCCGTCATATTACGGCCGTAATTTAGCGGGTTTTGACGCAGATCGTCACTTTCGCAAATGGTCATCGCAAAATTTGGTCACTTTCGCAAATGGTCACTTTCGCAAATGGTCACTTTCGCAAATCGTCACTTTCGCAAATAGTCACTTTCGCAGAATGTCATTCACAATTTTTTCTTTTTTTTCTCCTATATGTGAAAATTGTGAATGACATTCTGCGAAAGTGACCATTTGCGAAAGTGACGATTTGCGAAAGTGACCATTTGCGAAAGTGACCATTTGCGAAAGTGACCAAATTTTTCGTGATGACCATTTGCGAAAGTGACCAAATTTTTCGCGATGACCATTTGCGAAAGTGACGATCTGCGTCAAAACCATTTAGCGGCGTAGAACGTTGTCTATGTAAACAATACGGCGCGGTTGCCTAGAGAGCGGTGCTGGACACCGTAACGTCAAAAATCGGTGCCACTATTTTCGTGGCGGCCGCACAACAGGGGCCCTATTTTTGGATCGCTCGACTCCAGTCGAGCGCTCTTTTCTACTGATTTTCGTTCGACATCTCATTGTTTTGAGTCATATGTCGAACGAATATCAGTCCAAAAGAGCGCTCGACGCCTGCAGAGCCATTTAAAAATAGAGTCCCAGTTCGCCATCGTTTTTTCAGGATAGCGGCGTCGCGACGATGAAAGAAAATGAGTTTAAACTGGTGTGAACCGAATTTTCTGAATTTCTCGTCATTACGCATTCACAGTAGACAGCGATGGCAAAAATCTCAAATGCATTATAGAGTTTTTTTGCATCTGTACCACGAACATGGAATAAATCATCTTCCTCCATACAATTATTTTCCTCTCCAGGGGCCCTACCGGCTAACTTACATGGTTATCGTAATCGTTTTCATTTGACAGATGGATGTGACACATTGTTACTTCTATTTGGAATAAATAGAAACTTAACAAAGAAAAGTTGCAATGTATCACATCCATCTGTCAAATGAAACCGATTGCGATAGCCATGTAAGTTAGCCCGGTTGGGCCCTTGATGATTGATCATGCTCCAAGTATACAGGGTTATTTGTAAAACACCAACAACCTTGTGGGAGTAGATTACTTACATACTATACAACAACATTTGTTTCCTGAAAAGAGACAAAAAATATCCTAGATTTCGACATTTCTATGGAGAGTCAAATTTTTTTTTGTCGGTTTTCGGAAAAGTCGTAGAACAAACGTTGTTTATGATATTAGTAATCTATTCCTGCGAGGTTGTTAGTGTTTTACAAATAACCCTGTATAATTAAAGCTAAATCAAGATCGTTCATTTTCTTCTCAGATAGCTAAGTTTCTGGAAAAAAGACGGCCGGAACGGTTGTAACTTTCCACGTAACTCCACCGTAAAGACGGCCGCCTTTTTACGTCCGTAAAATTACGGTCGCTATGTGACGGCATCGCTTTCTTAGGAAACTGTAGCTTAAGGTGCATTCTCCCTTGCAGGGCGGCGGGGGCGCGGCGCGGCTGGGCGCGCAGCAGTACGCGTTCTCGCGCGCCAGTGGGGTCAGCCAGAGCGCGCCTGGATCCCCCGGTATGTACCACCACTATAGTTGTAAAACAGCGGTTGTTATCGGATAGTTATCTAAAGCAGCCGATAATATCGTATAGACAGCGGCTGACAACCGGCTGCTTATCCGACTCAATACCAAAAGGTCTTACAACTTTTACAATTCCTGAGTCGAAATTGTTATAATATACGAGTCGTTAAATGCAAATAGGTATTTTTAGTAAATTAAATACCTACTCTGTCATGATGAATTCGTGGGCGATGAATTTGTAGAACATCAAACTGGAAATCCTGGTGTCCTCGTCAATTTCTCTGCACCACAAAACTGTTTACTGGTTACTGTAACGTTTATAGTAAGTAGGTAGTATGTAGATAGGCAAAAATAATCACTTAGGACATAAAACGGCTTCAATAAAACATAGACATGTTTCAACTGTAGCCAGCCGCGGTTAATGGGTGATCACCGTAGTCAGCGAAAAAAGCGGCTGGTCAGCGGCTGGCTGACTAAGATAACAACCGCCTTCACATCTATAACCACCACCAAATACAGAGAGAACAGCCCCCCTACACTCGAAGGGAATGGGAATGCAAACTCAGGAACTAATTTCGCTAGAAGCGTTTGTGCTAAAATTGTTTGTTTGTTTCAAAATGTCATTTCTGACATATTTTTAACCGATCAAAGGTCAATACCTTACTACCTATATACTACACTACCTACTATCAATATAGCGGCCGAGTCGCCGCTGGTTCTAACATCTAGTTTACATCAGAATCGAATAAACGTCAAAAATCGGTTATTTTGGTACATTGAAAACGATTGCTATGGTTTCCATTGAACAGTTTTGATGTTTACTTGATACTAATGCTGGCAACATACAGACAGAATTCCGACGGAATTCCGTACATACGTAATTTCAAACGCAGCTAATCCATGCAAATCTATGCCCCCCTACCATGACCACCGAAATACGATATGATATAGCGATTATCAAAAGATGAGAAAAGTTGGGAGTCGATAAAACGCTATATTACGCGATATATCGGGTCATTTTGAACTTACTATCCAGATTTTAAGGATGTGTCCAGTTCATGAAACTAAACAACTTTGTCTAAGAAACGTGTCAAATTTCGCCAAAAAATTTTGATCATCCCATACTAAATTGATCACGTGATCTCTTTGATTTGTATGGAAAGTCGATTTTTATTTTACATATTTGACCATGTGTTCCTTAGAGAAAGATGTTCAGTTTCACGGACTGAACACATCTTCAAAATTTGGATGGTGAATACAAAATGACCCTGTATAATCTGTATATCGTGTTTCGCTGGTCATGCGAGGGGGCCTGGACGCATATAAGTAAAATCTAACTCTCGAGTTTTGATGGTGATCTCTGATTGGTCAATAAACTTAGTAGTTAGATTTTGCGCGCAAACTTCGGGTATCGAACTCGAATCGATAATCAATAAAAAAAAGGAGGTCAAAATATGATTTAATTACGAAATAGGTCCTTTTATATTCGAACTCGTCAACTAATCTTGAAATAAATATAAAAGGTACGCTTCAATATAATTTTTACCTCAAAGACACCAAAGAACTCAAAGACAGGTTGCTCATAAAACTCGGTAGTTATATTTTGCGCGCAAACTCTGACCAATCAGAGATCACTATCGAAACTAGCAGGAAACTGGGGAGTTAGATTTTGCGCGCAAACTCTAACTACCGAGTTTTTGACCAACCGGAGATCACTATCAAAACTCGGGAGTTAGATTTTGCTTATATGCGGCCTGGACCTACCACATATGTACCATGGGCAACAGCGTCGCTTAACCACTGCTAAGGTTAAAATCGCTTGCACGCCGCGCCCGCTGTCACATACGTTTAGTTCGTGCAGGGCCGATACGCGCGCACACGAATTTTGTTGCAAACTGGTTAAGCGACGCTGTTGCCCATAGTACATGCGGGATTTTTCCTTACGAAATTTTCATACTAATGTATGAAAATTTCGGAAATTTGTAAAAAATATCAATATTTCGTTCGGAATTCCGAATCGAGATTCCGTCTGTATGTGGCCGGCTAAATTCGATCTCTGATTCTCGATCACGTTCGGGAGTAATCCACCAGAAGTCAAGCTTAGTACTACGCTTGCTCGAACGACGCATATACACATAGACAGCTCTCACTGACACAGAATAATCGGATTTTCAGACGAGTTCGAGCGGTCGGTCAGAGCTTTCTATGTTGTACAATAAAATGGAGAGAGGACAGAAGTTAACCTTAGTACAATGCGACTAAATTGACAATATACAGTGATCCGCTACAACTTCACTCGAGAATGTATGACAAAGAGAAAAAAATACAGATTAAAATACGTCGTTTTGTATTTTTTTCCGCAATATAATGCCTAGTTCCAAGTCACGTCAACAGCACGTTAGCGCGGATCCAAGTAAATGCAGTAGGTACAAAAACCTTATTTTGTGACTACTACCACAGAATAGATAATAGTACTAGCGTACAGAAGTTGCACTCCGCAAAATCGTTTAAATAAATTGCAACTCTTGTTCCGATACAATAAAGTGCAATTCAGGGGCCCTACCGCCCAAGTGTCGTCGACTTCGCCGTCGGCTTCATTTGACAGATAGATGAGATACATTGCTACTTCTTTTTGGTACAAATAAAAACTTAGCAAAGACAAAAATCAATGTATTACAATCATCTGTCAAATGAAGCCGACGGCGAAGTCGACGCTACTTGGGCGGTAGCCCCATTAATCATGCACTTAGTAGTTGCTTTTCTTTTCTGACGTATGAAATTTGTCCTATTAGACGACGCCGAGCGCTTCATACTCGCGCGCGGAGTGACAGAGCCCTGCTACTACTAAATTTGGTTGGATTCACGCTAACAGCGCTGTCAGCGTGATTCGTAACACGGCCTAGGAACCGTAAACAATAGTTATTTGTTATACAAGAGAGCAAAGTCATTTTTTGCTGCGAGTGCTGACTTTTAAATCACGAACTAGCGAAGTAGTCTAGAATTGAATCACGAGCGTAGCGAGTGATTCTAATATAGACTACTGAGCACAGTGAGTGATTTTAAGGCACGAGACATCAAAAAATTTGCTCTCGTGTTAAACATACAACTTTTCACCTCTACGAGCGAGAAAAGGTGTTAGAAATTAAAAAAGCACTTTGCCTCACGCTCGCAGCAAAAGTCGATTTTGCTGCGAGTTTTTGGTAAAAAGCACTTTGCCTCACGCTCGCAGCAAAAGTCGATTTTGCTGCGAGTTTTTACGCGCCAAAAGCACCCTTTTCGTGCTGGAGAGGTGAAAATGATTATCGTGTACAGGTGCAGGGCTGTCGTACTCGAGCGGAGGCGGGGGCGGGGGCGGGTTGGTGGTGGCGGGCCACCAGATCACCGTCGTCACCAACGGCGCCGGCGGCGAGCGGGAAGGTAATTTATATCTGGCGTTTATACCGGGTGTAACAAGACTCAACGAAGCCGAGGTCTACGTATTCTGCCCATCATCAGGACCATTTCTGTTCAAAATTATTGCTGGGAAACGATTTTAATTTTTAGTGTTAAAAAAGCATTGCATACATTACCGCGCAATGTAACGCGTACAACAGACCGCGCCTACGAGTGTATGCTACACAGCTGCGTGCGGCCGAGTTGAAAGGTAGCGTCTGTGTGTGCTCGTGAGATAAAATGAGTGATGACGTTTTAAAGTCATTGTTTGTTTCGAAATACTTAAAATTTTGATATTGTTTCTGTAGACAAAAATCAGGAAATAACGAATAAAATAAGATTTCATAAAAACATTTTTTTTTCTTACTTTGACCTTCAATAACTTCGTAGCTATTGGTTTCCCAGGTATAGTCTAAAAGACAAAAATGATCCTGATGATAGGCAGAATGCGTGGACTTCGGCTTCGTTGAGGGTCTTGTTGCACCCGTTATTGTCTGGCTGTGTTCTACAGGTTATACTTAGGAGAATGTGCTCTTGAGCTGCATGAGCTTATTCCGCCACCTCCCGTTCTACCATCGGTCGACCAGACGGACGGCGATGTTTCACCATTATTTGGTTGACATTCCACATTCCAAGCGTTTTCCATCTACTTTTTTAATGCGCACATGGTATTAAAAAGTCAAATTTGGCTTCATGTCGGTTAACGGCATTATGGCTTACTAACGGCCGCCCGCGACTTCGTCTGCGTAGAAAGGTTTTTTTACTCCTCCTGTATCCCTCGGGAACTATACTTTTTTCGGGATGAAAGGTACCCTATGAAAAGAAAAGAATTTGTAGAAAAAGTTATGTATTGTTTGTTTAGTATTTTCTGACAGCTGTCAAAGTCAAACCTGTCCGTGCCTTCCTCAGACTAGTTTGTAAACAAAGAGCATTTGTAATCACTACAGCAGTTGCACAGAGAGCTTTATACTAAAGTATGGCACAGATAGTCAGATTATTTTTGTGTTTTTGCTGCATTCCTACTTGTTTTGTCGTTTTTTGGTGTCATAAATGTGTCAAGCAGAATACCAGTGCAGCAGGCCCCCCGCTTGCTGCTTATACTGAGCTTGGCACATTTTGGCATCACTCGACGATACGCAATTGTGTATTTACGTTTTTATTAATTTTATTTTTGATTTTTCCGTTTTCTGTTATAATTTGTGTATCTTTGTGTGGTTCCAAAAATAAATGTATTTTGTTTCTTTCTTTCCTATGTCCTACTCTGTACCCCTGACAACGTGTATGCAAAATTTCATGATGATCGGTTCAGCAGTTAGGACGTGAAGGCGTAACAAACAAACAAACAATAAAACATAACACAAACATTTTAGTAAGGATTAGTAAGGATAGTAAGGATGCACGGCAGCGTGGTGATTTCAAGAGTAAATCTGCAGTTGAACGCCATGAATGTTACCCATTTTTTTTCATTTTATCTAAAAAATACTTTTTTTTCTTTTAGAAAAGTACGTGGTGGGCACGACCACGGGCGGCAACCTGGTGTCCATACAGGAGGAGGCGCCTTCCAACGTGGTGCTGCATCAGCACTCGCCCTACTACGCGTGAGTGCAATGTAGCCCTTATGTATGTAGACGGAGAGACTAATGTTGCGTGATGAAATTATACAGCGAGCACTCGCTTACTACGCCTAAGTGCAATGTAGCCCTTATAGCCTATAAGGATCTGAATCTCCTCCATTCACTCCCTGGATAGCCATTATCAGATCACAGCACGGTACATCCCTGGTAGGAAACCAAGGCTTCAAAGTTACTTCGTTTGTATGAATTAAATATCTTGCTCCCTATAAAAAGTTGATGAGTATAAATACGGGCCTTAGCCACAGAATAGATATAAGTACTACCGTACAGAAAGGAAACTCTCCGCCCCGCCTCACAATCAATTACCTCACCCCACCGGCGCCCATCCGTGTGTCAATTCGTGTGCTCATTCAATAGCTCTAGACTTCACGCACACAGTTGCGCGTGTGCAAAACGTCACTGTGTAAAGTCGCATTACTCATTTCACAGCAAAAATGTAAACAAAGAAACGTCACTGTCAAACATAAAGTTAATATTCCACTGGAATAGAGGAACAGAGTTCGCTTGGCTGCGACACCAAAAGTGACATGAGCCAGTGTGTGAAAATTTGTAAACGTGTGCGTGAACTTAAGAGATGCCCTGAAGTCCATTTTAGATTGTCGATAACCATAATGTATTATTGCTCTAATAAATAAAACACAAACAAGATTTTGAACAATTTTATTTAAATAATTTCCTCAAGTCTCCTTGAGGCTCCCAACCTATTCTATTTATGACATTTATCCAGTAACTTAATCACTGAATTTACAGGAAACCTAGAAATATTGTTAAATTAGTACTTAAGTAGGTATAATTTACCATTTGAAAACTGTCGGTTAAAAGCAGCTTTAAGTAAAACTATCAGTGTTCACAAAGACAAACAAAGTTATATTGGAAATCATCGACATGAGTATCGATAATATAATAATTTTTGATCAATCTCTACGCCTTATTTTCCCAAGTTCACGGACATAATATCTTTTTATCTAACACATAATGTTTAGAAATCAGCCTTTATTTAGAAAATAGGCGGTTAATAGCATGATATTAGTGTATTACTTAGTGTGTTTAGGAATATATTCAACTAAAATATGAAATATGAAAATGGTACTTGTACAATCTTATTTACCTGTGAAATAAGTGTTTATTTGGGTTATTGTCGTAAGTAACATTACAATTCAGTACAGAACACGACACCATTATTGATTTATATAGCTTTATGAGCCAAACCGATCAGATCGCGGTCAAAATTACAAAATAATCGTGTGGACGCTTTTCACCAAGATGATAACAGACGATAAATGAAGTCAAACTAGGTTCTGCTGTCATTTTCTTTTAACTCTTTCTCGCACATCGCATAAGCCGTAAGAATCGGTTTCTCACTCGCACCATTGTCCGTCTACTTGAGCGTAGCGAAATTTTTCTATGTCTATGCTGTCAAATTAACAAACTGACCCTGATAGTGACATTTTAAGATATTGAAAACCTTTGGTCACGTTTATAACTTTTTAATTTGTTTATTATATTTTGAGTCGTAATAAATATAATGCCATCCAGGGTAATTTTAAAGTAGGATGATAAGTAGAAATTTTATCTTAATAACCTATCATAATTTTTGATTCTAAACTTTCTTTTTAAACGAACTGATAAGAAACTTTACTTAGATATTGACTGTATGTAAACCATCAAAAATACGTAGCATCTTCGCCTGTTCCCCGCAATACCAAAAGACAAAAATGTTACTGCTACAGCTACTACTTGTAATATACATTTTTATGAAATTTTATAAAATGACCAAAGGTTGATTGATGTGTACGGTTTGCAGTTGATGTGTGCATAGCATCATAAAAATGTTTTCTACTATAAAACTGTAATTATGAAATATTAAATTATATTACTGTTTTTGCCGCACAACTCATGATTCAGAATATTTATCTAATCTATTTTTATTAGGTTTGTGATGAAAAAACATGTAAGTGTGTTTAATTCTTGACTTAGCAATATACTATTTCTTTTTGTGTCGGTTTGTTCTGGCAACACCTTTGTTTACATTTTTGCTGGATAATTAGTAATGCGACTTTAGCGTCTGTGTAATAGGTAGTTGAAACGCGACGCTTGTATGGAGTGCCCGGGGTGTGCCTTAGCTACAGTAGATTGATTGTTGTGTATCGGCAGCGGCAGCTACGGCGGCGGCGGGCCGGACTGCGGCGCGCTGGGCGGCGAGCTCGTGATCGAGGACGCGCCCGTAGAGCCGCCCCACAAGCGCCCCAGACACCACGAGGTCAGTCTTTAAGCCCCAACTTAACGAGAAGGTTTCTGCCCGGCTCTAGGCACGGTTCTATACCGTGTCAGTTAGGTATGGGACACTATGGAGGTTTGTTAACCAACAGCGGCGCCAGCAACGGTGTAGCGGCATCTACCGTACCGTCGCACATAGCAACACGGTTACAACAAGATTCAACCACCATGTTACTAGATGGCGCTAGTGTCGAATGAACACAAAAATTAGTAAGAAATAACACCTCGTAGTATGGAGAATATATGGAGAAACCTTCATCTCGCTGACGGAGTTTTCTAAACTACGCAGCATATATACATACAACTGCCAACCATCATCGGTTGGACCGCGGTCCCCGGGCTAAGATCACCCAGCCCGGAGGAAGATCTTCCACTTTGGCCTTCCTATCAGTGGCTACTCTCTCCATACCCATCTACCTACTTTCCTACAACGGCATGCGCATGGAATGTCTATGTGAAAGTGTGTATTTACGTGAACCGGGCCGCATATTCGTAAATAACCGACGCGTTATCCACTCGTGAAGCTTCGGCTGCCGCTCGGGTGCTCGTATATATTTAGTATTGTTTTCAACTCTATATGTTGATTAGTCGGCTGTGATAGATTTGTGTAAAAAGCCCAGGTAGAAATTATCTCGTTAACAGAGGACCTTACTCTTTCTGTTTTCCATACATTTCTATCTGCTGTTACATCTTTCTCTACCGCCCTTTTCTCATATTCTTTGTCATCCTACCATCATATTTCCATGTTTGCATCTTATAGATTTTTTATACCCTAATTACAGTATAAGCATTGTTTTTTTCACTTCACATTGAATGTTGCTTACACAAATTCTTCTCGTACTTAGAAAAAATAGTCGAAGTTGCTTCGTAAATAGCAGACGTGTCGTAGTAAATACCTGACGCGTTAGCCACCCGAAATTGTTCGTAAATAGCAGACGTGTCGGGATAATGCGTCTGCTATTTACAAGAGCCAGATTTGCTTTGTAAACAGCAAACGTACCGCGTCAGTTATTATAATAAATGAAAATATTTCTGTTTCTGTTATAAAAAAAATAACCTCGAATGCTAATTTAAATTTCTAACCTATACGCGGGACCTACAGGAATATAGCAGTTCGATACGATCGATCGTCGACACGTCAGGTCAAATACGATTATAAAGGTGCAACAGCTAAAATAGAATTATGGAATATGTAAATAAACCTTTTTAAAATATTATCAAGCATTGTAAACGTTCTAGAAATATCATCAAAACACGTTTGTCCTACAGAGGATCAAACCGAGGCCTCTCGGGTCTAAGGTGAGTAGTCTCACCACTGCGCCACGGTGACGATAGCTAGTGGCAAAATTAGTAATTGGTTGATGCTGTATGTCTCATCTCCGTCCACGCGGCAGCCGAAATTTCCCGAGTGGATAACGCGTCGGGTATTTACGAATATGCGCCCCGCACCGTGTCTCCCGCCAATGAAACCCAAAAATTACTTCTGCGCATTAACTGTAACAAATAGCTAAAGATACGTACCGAGGCTTGTAATCTGTGGTTTCATCGGCAAAATTCGAAAATGCCTTTCTCAGCTAAGCGCCGGCCGTACGCCTGTCTAAACCGTAAAATGCCTGTCAAATGCGGCAAATGCCTGTCAGATGATAACCTTCTGGTGTGTTTCCAAAGACTAACGTACGTGCGGGAAGGAGAAATATAGGAGGCTGCTCTGCCCCAACCCTCATCGCGCACCCATGGCGCGGTACTTACGGTCAAATTATAATGTTTCATTGATATATCTATTCCAAACTCAAAGTAAAAAATAGCTTTAGTCAGATCAACTTAATTATTAAGTCCATATTTTCCTACCAGACTTTTTTAGCTGTCAAGAAGAACGGGCGAAAGAAACTTATCAGCTTTAACAGCCATAAGTAACGATATTTACAAACTTAAATATATCGTTATCAGATAATTACAACAGGGTGACAGGATTATTGGCAACAAAGTACTTATAGTAGTTATATGTTACAATCATTTCCACGCATTTTGATTTTTAAGATAATCTTCTACTTTATAATAACCTTTATCTACTCTCATATCGTAAAATTCGAATTATGAATTTCAAAGCGCATTTATATTGACATACTTTATACACGCAATACCGAAAAAAATTAAAAAGTTATTTTATAACATACCTTTGCTAACTGAAGTATGCTATAAAATAACTTTTTTTCTCATTACGATACAGGGCAAATCCAAGAAGAAGGCAGTGCCGCGATATTAAAAAAGAACAATGATATTTCCACATACTTTCCATGATAAAAATGTACTCTATGGTGATCGATGACTTAGCGTAACGATTAGTCTGCTGGAATGCACTACCTCATTATTATTTTTTCTAATGGAATACGCGCCATGTTTTGATTTTAATTTTTACTTTTGCTTAAAAATGTCTGATAGTAGTGAGTGTGGACTCCACCCGATATTTTAGATGCGGCGACGGAAAAACGTCTTACTTAACCTAGGTAAGTACCTAAATACTACCTACCAAATCGTAGCAAGTCGAGAAACTACTCACTTACTCTTTTTATCATTGATAATTTATTTTATAGGTTCAATCGCGAATTGTATGAGAGTAGATAAAGTAGTGTATGAAACTGTACATAACTAGGCATTAAAACACTCGTGTGATACTATTAAAAACCTCGCCTACGGCTCGGTTTTTAAACACACACTCATGTTTTAATACCCCTCATTATGCATCAGTTTCATAAACTACTATTACACATGAGCGTTTTTTTCGGTTTTTAAATTCATGCAAAGGAAGATCAATCACTTGTTGTGGAACTTTATTAGTAAAGGATATGGCTTTCCCTATAAATGAAACTCTAGTTTTTGCAAGCCTAAAACTTGGAACGGCAAGTTTGTCTTTATTTCTTGTATTAAATTGGTGATTATTGCTGTTTTTAGTAAATTAATCCTAGTGTTTCCTTTTAAGTATATCTAAAAATGAAATGGGGTGTTCAGACCACGTAAATGAACAACTTTTACTATGGAGCCAACCACGAAATCGCGAAAAAAAAATTAGCTGTTCCATACATCCATCCAGTCGAGTCGATGTTGTACTTTAATATGGAACAGAATTTTTTTTTCGCGATTTCGTGGTTGGCCCCATAGTAAAAGTTGTTCATTTACGTGGTCTGAACACCCCATTTCATTTTTAGATATACTTAAAAATTTACCGTGTATGTACAGGCCTGCCAAAGTTAAAATATTTATTTCTTTAAACAATTCTCTTCCAGATGTCCGACTTAGAGGAGCGACGCTCGTATTGACGTCCCTCGTGGCCCCCGCGCCCGCGCCCGCGCCCGCGCCCGCGCCCGCGCCCGCGCTCGCGCCCGCGCCCGCGCCCGCGCACTCTCGCCGCCAGGTAAAGCGCCACGCCTGCGTTTAATCACCACCCTCTGTTTCTGACCTATACTCTGACGAATCTTGACTACACTGTACAATCCCCCTTTAAGTACACACGTCAGCACATGAAGTTAAACAGTTGAAAAGCGAAAACAGATTTTATTACATTAGACAAAGTCAATATTGATGTGCTGTCGTCTGTTCATAAACACAGAAACTGTGTAGCTTTATTTATTTTTCTTCAATTCCACGACGCGTCAAACAAATTTACCAATATCTCGTAAATGCTTTACAATTCACTAATATTATAATCCAATGTGGTATCTTAAAACTATAAATTATTTACAAGGACACACGAAAATAAATAAAAGAATGAGATAAACATCTTGGATGTTTGTTAGGTATAAGTGAAAAAGTTAGACTATAAAATCGATATAGTTAATGTAACAAAAAGTTCAGCTACTTCTGTAGCCGATTTCATTTAGCTTGTATAAAAAAAACTATTTGTATAATGTATATACGTGCATTACGGAAGAATTCAATAACCGACCCCTCAGTAGGAAATTGGTCTCCTATATAGTTGGCTTAATATTTATACAGTAAGTTAAACAGTTGCCTTGTTTAATTGAATTATACGTTTCTCCGGATTTGTTGTATGTTGATTTTTTTTTGTTTTGACCTTATTATCTGTGTAATTCTTGCATGATATGCGATCGATATGATAAATTGTTCAATTGATGGCGAAAGTATTGGTATTTCACTATGTATCGCTATATTAGCGAATTTTATTGTTACAATAAAACATACTACAAGGTACCTTTGATGCGTGTGCTTTACGCGTAAATCGCGTGCTTACGCGTTATGTACTTTTTTATCATAGCGTTTCGGATACGATACGCTGCGTCTTGACGCACCAAAGAGTCCGCTTCGCTCCGAATGTTCTATTTCACGAAACTTTTTTGTCTATATGTAGTAGTGACCTGTATACAATAGACAAACTTGTGTGCCACATGTGCACTGCAGTAAAGGCTGTTCTTCAATTTGCATACACCAAAGTTGTGTACTATTACCAAATCGGTTTCGTGACAGAGAATAAGGTAAAATTAAATGCAAGTTGTAAAATTAGTCAGAAATTGATTTTTAATCCCCCTACGTTACGCTTCGTTCTTTACTTATTACATTTGTGATATTTTTAAATACACATATTCTAGCTTTATTCATTATATTATTATATTATATAATATTTAAGCGTTGAATAAATTTATTTTCATAAATAGCGCTACGTTATTATTCTTCTATTGTGTAATAGATTTGTATTATATAATTTCAACGGCATTGAAAGACAAAACTTTAAAATTTTATATTTTAGTTATAATTTTATATAGAACAGTATTTATAGAATTATAAAAGTTTTAAACAATGTTTAATTGAATATTTACAATAAATTGTATGTAAGTCAGAAACAGAGGGTTCGTTAGTAAGCGATTGTGTAGTTGTCTTAGCAATAATTGGTAAGGGTGAACAATTAGACTTGAATAAAAAAAAGTTGGACAAAGTTAAAGTTTCGAACGGATTGATGCGAAATTAGACTAGAATGTGCTAAGAATAAAGTGTTATTTTGAGTGGTACCTTTTAAGTTACGCTAAGTAATGCAGTAGAATGTATCTTTTTTTTCGTTTATATGTTTTTCATTAGATTCCCTCGAGCTTTAAGGACTCGGTAGTGCGCGTTGTACCGATTAGTTTGACGTCTAAACGTCACTTTGACAGATTGATTTTTTAACCGTTCGCCTGCAGTGACTATGTACAGTCAGCTACAAAAACTTGATAATCTCCGACGGAACTGCCATGTAAAATTTTAAATGGTAGTTTTAAACTTTTTTTGGAGCTGACTTGATTTGATGAAGTTATAAGTGCAATGAATTAATGTAATTTAAGTTTAGTTAAAATATAAAATAAAAATATGTAACCGATCCTTGTTACTTATTTGACTAGACTACTTAAATAACTAAACTCATTAGTTTTACGTTGCGGGGTTATTGATTATATTGTTTACGCTGTGTCCACAGAATTATGAACTTAGTGCTATCGCACACAGGCAACTTAGTCTCCCAGCAACTGTTTTGTCTCTCACATCAAGTCCACGGGTTTATATGGAAGCGCGCACACGAAGCGACACGGTCGTCTGCAACTTTTCATACAAATCACGTGAGAGACAAAAAAGTTGCGGAGACAAAAGTTGCCCGTGTGCAATAGCGCTTATACCACAGTAGACCAAAAATTTAGGAACTCGGAGAAATATAATTAGCCTGTGAGACGTTAGGCTTACATTTTGAAGCCTACTTAATTAACAAGAGTATTCGAAATAAAATTTCGATATTTGACCATAGAGTCTTGACTGATATTCTTACAACAGTCGTAGTGATGTGTCGACTTCGACTCAATAATATAGGAAAGAAAACAAAAGTTATTCAAAAGAAAATAGAAAGAGAAAGACTATGAAAGCTTAAACAAGATTATATTAACCTAAAACTTGATCAACATTTTACTGTTTGGTAATAGAATATGGTAAATAGAGTTCTACCATGCATTCAACCCCGGAAAATTATTATAAGCCCTGAAAATCGCCACATGGCTGAAATTTTGATTTTTTATTTGTATGGAAAAATGCTGAATGACAACCCTAGACGTAAATAGACTCTTCGACAATCAATCCCATTAATAGGCAAAAGCAAAACACAATACCGGTCCAGGGTTGCCACTATGCAGTTTATCACAAAAAGGTAAAAAATAGTACCCTATTTAACATATTCTGTTTTATAAAGGCTATTATCAAAGACCCTGTAGGTATTTCAAAGTTATGGAAATATAGCTCGGGGAGTCCGGTCAACCCTTGTTTTATTGTTAAGACACTGATAACTATGAAGTAACTATTTAGGCGAGAGTTAACCTATTTACATTATCAGTGGTAACGTCTTCCCGTAACCCCATATTGGCAGGATAATTAACTGATTCACAAATCGTCTACCAGCCTACGCTTGGCGTTAGTGTAGATCAGCGGTTCCCAAATTCTTTTAGGTAGCTAACCCCTTTTGGTTAACCGTTTTTCGGCGGAACCCTAGTTCAAGTAAGAAGTAAACTAACCAGGGTTGCCACCTTTAGGAATAGAAAACTGGGGAAGCTGGCGAGCGCGAAGCGCGAACCGCGAGATTTTTTTTGGGTCTATTTTCTAAATGTACGTTGAAATCATTAAAACTGGCAGTAAAACTACTGTAGAAACTAGTACCTTTTGATCGCGTGTCATCATTAAAAATCGGGACCAAACTAATGGATCGTCGGGACGCGGGATAATATCATCCCAATCGGGTCTGTCCCGGCAGAATCGGGACGGGTGGCTACCTTGAAACTAAGTGTGACATTACGTTTTTTACGTGAAATCACACCATACTGAGGCTTTTTGGCTTGGTGTTCACATCTTGTAAGTTAGCTTAACTTTAAATTCTTTTAAAATTATAAATTATTATCTTGAATTAATAAACTCTTGAATTTTCGCGGAACCCCTGAGAGCCTCTCACGGAACCCCAGGGTTCCGCGGAACCCCATTCGGGAACCGCTGGTGTAGATCAGCGATCGTCACACTTTTCCGGCCAAGGGCCACAGGGAAATGTGGGTATCCCTGCCGGGCCGCACACTAAGGTCCTTTTTCCACTTATAGGTATTCAGTCCGTATTCATAATTTTTACTTTATATTTAAGTTTGAGAGTGGTCGTCGACCAATCACAATTAATTTGTTATGTTGCGGACGGGCCGCATGCGGCCCGCGGGCCTCTATTTGACGACCGCTGGTGTAGACGTACCTGTCATTTTGTTTGCTTTTTCTATCAATTTTTGGATGTTGGAAGCGAATTTTCGTAAATATCCATTTTTCTTCCAACATATTTTGGTTTTCTTTTTTCAATTCGACCTTTGATTTGTTTACAATTATTATAATCAACCATTTTTAGACATAATTGTAAAAATTACTGGGAAAGTAACCCATATGCACATGTACAGTCACGAGCAATAAGATGTACACACTTTAGAACTTATGTCATATTACGTTATTGAATAACCTATGACATTTTCACACTGAGAGTTGAATGTGACATAGTTCTAAAGTGTGTACATCTTATTGCTCGTGACTGTACAAAAGATCTGCAGTAGCGCCACCAAACGGGTTTTTTATCATACATATAACATACATTCAACAACTAAAGTACGAATATCAAGAAATAAGACTAAATAATATTAATTATCGGATGGAAACATTCAGACCTTATAATCCCCCCAAATTGGCGGCCATTTTATAACCTCAAAACCGAAAAAAAGTAAAATTTTTATATACCTAGACCCTATCCTAATAAAATTTCAATAATTAATATATTAAATTACCTATTAAATTTTATTGTTACATGACATTTTTATTTGCGGGTGACGTCAACGTGGTTGTTAATGTGACAAGGTTCCATCGTATTAACAATTTGCGGGGATAGAAAAATCATCCCTCCAGTGTTATTATGCCATTAAAAAACTAAATATCGTGCGACTTCCGAGTGGATTGGACTGGACTGAGTTATGAATTGGACAATTGGACATAAAATTCATTTCGGCGAATTATCGTGGGATTGGTGATGTCTGGGCAGACACTTGAACTATCGTTATACGAATTTATTCAATTTTAGTACAATATTCAAGAACCTTTCTTGCGATTTGACCATTTATAGTAAAATTTACAATATATCTTCCTGTTGACTGTTTTGATGCTGATCGTAATTTCTAATAAGTTTGTAAAATTGTAATAGTTAACACTATATAATATATAATATATTGACTAACGTCAAACTTTGCCGGATTGTCCATTGTCTGAATGTATCAAGTTAAAGAAATTGACTTCACGTAGAATTTTAATTGAGAATCAGTTAAATTAATTGATTTTTCGTGTCTTGATTGATAAGGAAAATGAAAATCACTCCAATGAAGGTACAAATTTCTCGACATAATAGATAAATAATAATTTTTCACCACCTTTTTCTACGTTCGAGTGATAATAATGGCTGTTTTGGGCGTTCGAGACTGTTTTGTGCGCCAACGAACTTTACATATAGCATTATGAAAAAAAAAAATTTAATACGTCTGTTAAAAAACCGGCCAAGTGCGAGTCAAACTCGCGCACGAAGGGTTCCGTACCAAAAAACGGCAAAAAATCACGTTTGTTGTATGGGAGCCCCCTTAAATATTTCCTTTATACTGTTTTTAGTATTTGCTGTTATAGCGGCAACAGAAATACATCATTTGTGAAAATTTCAACTGTCTACCCGTTGTAAGCAAAAAACGGCAATAAATACGTTTGTTGTATGGGAGCCCCTCTTAAATATTTATTAATTCTGTTTTAGTATTTGTTGTTATAGCGGCAATAGAAATACATCATCTGTGAAAATTTTAACTGTCTAGCTAACACGGTCCATGAGACGGCCTGGTGACAGACAGACAGACGGACAGCGGAGTCTTAGTAATAGGGTCCCGTTTTTACCCTTTGGGTACGGAACCCTAAAAACGGACAAATCAAGTGTCACAAAACTCATCCAGATGTAAACAAAAGCGATCAAGGTCGATTATTTATCAACATCATAAGAGGTGACCAACGCATTGATAGCGAAAATTAACCTTTACGCAAATGGTTTAAGTATCAATTTCCTAATTCCATGAAGATAGGAGCTTATTTGAAATACAGCTCTATTTTGATTACATAAATGGATTCGATGGTATAGTGTGGATAATACCAACTTTATAACGGTTGAAGGAAGATAGTTTAGTTGTTTTTATAGTTCCTTTGTTTTGCCACGTAGATACAGTTATGGTGTAGACTTATGTGGAATGCTCAAGTAGTAATGAGAATAGACGACATTCTAAGGGTACGATAGTCAATGTACATTGTACATCAGGTCTATAAGTATGTATACAAATTTTGTCACTAAATCTATTATTACTTTTTTGAACAGAAATCAATGACCGACTACAAAAAAGTGAGGTAAGTTCTAAACTGTATACATATTTTTAGACGTGACTGTACACTGTACAGTCAACGTCAAATCTGATAATTAAAACCTACCAAAAATACCTGAACATTTGAAAACCAACCTCATAGTTACAGAGCTAGTGACAAAATACTGCAAGAGATATGTCAAGGCCCATCATTCAATATGATATAGTGTATAGCAGTGGCGAAGGGTCCATACAAGCCGATTCCCATCGACTTACCTTTTGGAAATCCCACCCCACTGATCCACTATGCAGATCACTACATTTTGCATCATTTTTGTAGAGCGGCTTACCTTCGCCATAATTTCACCCCTCGCCACCACTGTTTAGGGTGTACATGAGTCAGCACCTACTAGCAAGGCCAGGAAGTGGAACACATGGCATCAGCATGTCGTCGTCGTCGAAACTTTTACATACTTGAAAGCGATCAAGTATGCAAAATTAAATGCTCAAGACAATAGTAATATTCAACCCAACTTTAATTTTGGGCACTCGTCTATAGCATTAAGTCTTTTATTTTAATTATTTAATTGTAATGAATGTACGTGCCAAAATAAATAAATAAAAAAAAGAATAGTACAAAAAAATGAGAAGGTAGTCAAACCGCATTATTATGGGACATGCCGAGTCAGCACGCCACGTAAGTTGTCACAATTTCGAGGTCGGTACAAAAGCTTTCTCAAGGCTGAAAATTCGTATACTGCTTAATAATTATGCATAATTTATGGAAACAAATAGTCAGACCACCAGATTCATGGAACATAGGCAGTCAGCAGTCGCTCAAAGCGCTTGAAAGCGTGCTGACGCAAGGTTTTCCACTTCCTGGCCTTGAGAATAGGTAGGTATAGTAGGACTTATACCCTAAACACCCTAAACATTACATCATATTGAATGATGGGCATTAAGAAACCTCTTGCAGTATTTTATCTCTGTAACTAGCTCTGTAACTATTATCTTAAGACAATAAGGTGATTTTTTTATTGGTGGTCTGAGAACAAACGAAAGGGCAGCATAACGTCTCGAGATAAGGTAGATTTTTGTTAAATTAATGTTCAGGTGTTTTGGTAGGTTTGAATGCTCATATTATTTTGGCGCTGACTGTACACAAAACTTGGTCCGAACCGAGAGCAGGGATTTGGTAATGAGCCATACTTCAATACAGTTAAAGTTGCTTTTTGAATGTGTTTTATAACCGATCAATGTTAATACTTTAGGGCGCAAGTATTAATATCTATTCTATGCCGCAAGTTCAGTTTTCCTTTTTCTTACTAAAAAGTCGTTAAAATTTAAATAAAAGTGAAATATACTTTTTCTGTATAAAATATCTTGAAAAGTAACATAGTTTTTAACACAAAGGGTGGATCGGTACATTGATCAATCAATTGATCAATTTTGTGAGTGGTCAATGTAACTGCCCTTAGAAAGTCGTCAGTGACATTAATATTTTTTTTTGTAATAAATTAAGTAAAACAAGACACCAATGTTACATAGTACATAAAATATAAGTAAGTGCACTTCACTTTATTGAAAATTTGTATTTCTGGTTATTAGGACTGTCATATACCATAGTCGTGTCTCTCCGATTTTTTTTTAATTTCACCCAATAGTATATTTTAGTTATGGTCTGCTCGCCAAAAGTCTGCTAATGTTAACGTCAAAATCGTGTTTCAATGGTGTTTGAATGGTAATGCTTTTTGACACAGTTCTTGTTTCATAAACCTAAAGCCGAAACACATTGTGTTTCTTAAGAAATGGGATTAATCCCATAATGGAAAAACATTGTATCTCGATTGGGTTTAAGAAACAAGAACTGTGTCAAAAAGCATTACCATTCAAACATCATTGAAACACGATTTTGACGATAATAACATTAGCAGACTTGACCCTCTGTTTTTTAAAATCACTTTACGTTATTGAGTAACTTGTTATAAAACTACGTGAGAAAATAGTTCAGTGCTTTAATAAAAATACTGCAAAGTATTATCGCTTATTTCAATCTTGGAACCTCAGTCTCAGGTGTTTTATATGACGATAATTCGGACATTCAGCTGCAAAAGTACACTGCGTTTTGTACAATAGAATTTGACCCTTTACTCATTTGTCGGCGCAGTACAGATTCTGTACCGAATCTGTCTGTACCGCGCCGAGCTAATGTTGCGCCGACAAATGAGTAACGATCTATTGAAATATAGGCATCCAGCCAGCTTTCGGTATGTTTTCGGTACCGCGTATACCGAGCATGCTTGTCGTACTGATGTTGCACCGACATTTGTAAAGGCTCGAAATTTGACAACAACAGTTGCTACCACCCGTATTCACAAATCTAAGAGGTCTCACATTGGCCGAACTACAAATCACACTTAACTCGTAAAACAAACGAACCAATCACAGAGCTCTATCTTAACGCAGTGTGTATGCATAGGCAAGGGTCGTTTTAGTATTGTTCTTGAATACGGGTGTAAATCTGGTGAATATGCTATAGTCATAAATGTATCACTTTGTATAACAACAGTAGTACAAGATACACTCCTGACATACTCGGTAACTTTTTTATAAACCAGGAAAATTTCAGGGCCGATTCCCGTCTCAAGATTAAGTGGGATGAAAATAAATAAACAATTTACTCACCGGGGTAATTGGGATCGGAAACCTTCTCACAAAATATCCTACAAACACTCCACTTTCACGGACATTTCGTGATAAGACGATGAATAACTACAAAATTTCTCGCATATTCGGAGTCGGACGCATGTTACAGGGTTGCGTTCCGAACGTACGCTCCGAGTGCAACCGGAAGCTCTAACGCCGTTCCAAACATTAGAGCGTGACGTTCGGTTGTTACAACTTTCCCGTTCCAAACGTCAGAGCGTTGCAACCAAACAACCATCAAAATTGATGGTTGTAAAACGCTCTGACGTTTGTCTATAGAACAAATGTCAATGTTATTTGACATTATTTTGTATTTTGATGTTTTTGTGTCTAATTTTCAAATAAATCATGGTAGCTTCGCAAAAAAACTGTTTATATTTGATTTTGAATAAAGGAAAGTTTATATTATTCGTATTCCAAATAGAAAATAAAGACTTTGTATTGACATTGACATTTAAAGTTCTTGGTCGTTCCTAACCTTAGAGTGAGTTAAAAAACCAACCAAACAACCGCACACTTAAGCCTCTGAACGCAACCCAGTACGAGGCAAACATCTTGAAATCGGGTGGTGACTGGGGATTGCGCAGAACGCGAATTTTGGGTAGGCATAGCGGTTAGGTACGCGGGTGGGCGGGAGAGGCGTGCGCGCTATTGGTCGCTCACAAGTGCACATGCGCGAACTTATCCCCACTCCGTCGAAATTGTGTCAAGATGTTTGCCTCGTACTGTATCAGTTGATAAAAATGTTCCCTTCCCACTTTAACAGGCTTAGGTCCGATTACAGGATTAACAAAAAAATACCATAGGTAAGTTTTTATTATTGAAATCTATTGTATAAACCTTATCAAGTTACCCCTAAAAGTTTCCGGGTTACATAATAAAAATGTTACCGAGTAAATAAATGTGCAAAATATGCATTTTGTTTTTTAACAAAACACATATTTTGCACATTTATTGTAAAACAGTAAGTAGGATAAACACAAATTACGGTATTTCAAGTTTTTTTTCTCAAAAAGAAATATGAAATTGTTTATAAACTTCTTCTAAAATATTGTTCATAAATTACTTTCGAACTAAATCTTGAAATTTTATTTTAGAGTTGCAATAATTCGCATTAAAATTTGAGACTATGCGGACTTTATGAACTGAACATTTTAAGGCGCATTCCTGATAGAAAGTGGCGCCGCCGTGACTTTTATTTAATATTGTAATTCTAATACACAATTTTAATAAAACTTCTCGTGGATATTTTAGGGCAAATAGTGTAGTATTTTTAGACAGTATCATTAGAAAGAAAGAAGAAGAAAGAAATAAGATTTATTTGAGACACAAAACAAATACAAAAGAAATAAAAAACAGCCTTACATACATTGTCCCAAAACGGTCCCGACTCAGCATAATGCATGGTCTGCGACCAGCGCTGGTCTTCCGTCGGGACCGTTCCCTCATTCCCTCGTAGTCACTGCTAGAAGTAGATAGCAAAACTGCTAAAAGAAACCGTTTTTGACACATTTGCTATCTAAAGTCTGTTCATCCTTACTTGTCTTATTTAGTAAACAGTTTTTGACACTTGTCATACGTCTTTTAAACTTAAATCGTTATTTAAAAATATGTTAGTAAGTTTATAAAATTATTGTTAATTTATTAACAATTTATTTCGTAATCTATGTGTGGAAAACCATTTGTTTTATTTTATAAATGATTATTTTAATAAAGAGTTGGGTGAAGATTGTTTACCATATAAGACAAGAGTAAGGATGGGCAGACTTTACTTCTTCGAATGACTGTGAAGGAATGTTGTGATACCTTCTAAAAATACTAGGTTGTGAGCCCTAAAAATTACAAGAGAAGTTTTATTGAAATCCTTTTCTATTAACGACTTATTAAATAAAAACCTCTAACGGCGCCACTTCGGTCAGGGAATCGCTTTATGAATAGAAAAAACTTTTTTAGAAAAAATAGTATTTATGCGAAACTCTGAGCACACGTCTTAAGGGTACGTTATTAAATTAGTAAGTTGGATTTTAAGCTTTATTTATGCAATTATGATATCGATCAAATTAGTTGGACACGATTTACTGGCTTGTATACATTTAAGTTTTATTTTAGCTCGAATAAGTAATATTAAATTTGTTTTTATGTAGGTAAACTTTAATCCATACTGCTCAAAAGAAAATAATGTTTTTATTTTCATACAAAAGAGCAAATTGAAAGGTATTTTTATGATAAATTCATTTGGATTTAACTAGGATTTTGTGCGACAGCTGTAATACTTATCAACTTGTGGAATTTATTGTCGAATTAACTGTATACTGAAGAAGAGCTCATGGCGGAACTTGACAGACTGATCGTACTCGATCACGTTTGTTAAGCAACGCTCAGTCCGGCCAGGTGTCGGATGGGTGACCGTTAAGTGGCATTACAACTGAACGCTTCCGCGCTTCGGAGGGCACGTTAAACCGTCGGTCCCGGCTGTTGTCATCTGATAACAGTCGTTAAGCCAAGTTAGAGGCCTTACAGGCGGCTTGATAAATTATAACATCAGAGGTGGCCACTATTCCTCATTCAAGAAGAAGAAGAACTATAATTATAAATTAATGTCTCCTTTTTGCAGTGTGTCACTTAGAATTGAAAAATTCGCGTATTTTTGTATGAAACACCAATTTCTTTCTATTCCAAGTTCCAACTGACACAAGGCGAATAGAAGAAATTGTACAGTAAGTCAGCAAATTAATTATTACATCCAATTCAAATAAAATCAGATTGATTTTATCATAAAAAATTTGATCTTTTGTATGTAAAACTATATTAGTGGCAAGAATATAGGGATATTCTTTTAAGTAGTATAATTAAAAGCGAAACATACCGGATGCGTAAGCGTACACGTACGCGTAGACGTACCATGACGTTGTAATGTCTGAAACTTTATGAGACATGGCACACCGTTTGCGTAACGTACGCCTGCACGTAGGGCCTTTAAGTTGGAAAGTAACTTATTTTAACATCCAAAATTAATTACATACCTAATCTTTATCATTAAACGTTTTATAATTTTCAGTATAACTTATATGTTTGCCAAGCCAGAAATAATTAGCTGTTTTTGAACCCTTGTGATTTAGTTTAGAACCCCGTTTCATTTAACATTAATTTGGTTTAGGTGTACAAAACATATTAAATATATTATATCTATATAGAAATACAATAATAATTAAAAATGTAAACTAATATAACGTTTAGTACCGCTATACTTAGATAGTTCAGTGACCATGAAACACTTAGTATGTACTTTAGCATTTAAATATTATATTTGTGAATAGTGAGGCTTTTTTTGAGAAGTGTAAATTTTTTGTTTCGATTCTAATCTTTCATGTTGTACCTATGTGTTGAAGTTCAAAGATAACGTTATTAAACAAGCAAAGGACAAATTATTATTTATTATTGATGTTTTACTCTCATATTTTATTCAATGTGTATAAAACTTAAGTACCAGGGATTGATAAAGTTATTTTTAAATGTAACGTTATTTCTTACTTTTACCGTTACTTTTAACATTAAGTCAATAAATAACGTGATTTTTGTTACCCTTACTTTGAAATTAACGTTATTCCAATTAATAACGTTATTTTTACCGATAATTTTACCGGTACTACTGTACCGGTAAAGTTTAATGCTATATTTAACGGTAATTTTAGCGGTACAATAATTTTAACATTTTTTTACCGGTAAATTTACCGATAAAATGTTTTAACGGTATTTTTAATGTTGTTTTTTAACGGTATTTCAATCCCTGGTAAGTACTATCCCCGCAAATTGGTAATGAACCTGGCGGACATGTTTTTAACCTCAAAAGCGAAAAACAATTGTAAAATTATTATGTACACCTACCTAGACCCTATCATTCTCGACTGCAATGGAATCCACATATCGAAGCCTTGTCAAGTAGACTTAGTTCAGCGGCATTCGCTGTTAAGAAAATAAGGCTTTTAACTGATATTGAAACGGCAAGGTTAGTATATTTTAGTTATTTTCATAGTGTAATGTCTTATGGACTGCTATTGTGGGGCTCAGCTGCCAGTATTGAAGATATTTTTGTACTCCAAAAAAGAGCTGTTCGCGGCATATACAATCTTCGGCGGAGAGATACCTTGAGAGAACTGTTTAAAGAAATAAATATTTTAACTTTGGCAGGCCAATACATATATGAAAATTTAGTTTATGTAAGAAAACACTATGATTCATTTGCTAAGAACAGCAATAATCACCAGTTTAATACAAGAAATAAAGATAAACTTGCCGTTCCAAGATTTAGGCTTGCAAAAACTAGAGGTTCATTTAGGGGGAAAGGCATAGCCTTTATTAATAAAGTTCCACAACAAGTAATTGATCTTCCTTTGCATGAATTTAAAAACCATGTTAAAAAAACGCTCATGGGTAAAGGTTATTATAAAGTAGACGATTATCTTAAAGATCAAAATGCGTGGAAATGATGTAACACATAACTACTGTAAGTACTTTGTTGCCAATGATAGTATGTAATATAATAAGTCTATGTTTGTTGCCAATAATCCTGTCACCCTGTTGTAATTATCTGGTAACGATATATTTAAGTTTGTAAATATCGTTACTTATTGCTATTAAAGCTGATAAGTTTCTTGCGCCCGTTCTTCTTGTCAGTTAAAAAAGTCTTGAACGGGTGGTAGGAAAATATAGACGATTCAAAAGTACTTAATAATTAAGTTTATTTGAATAAAGCTAATTTTGACTTTGACTTGACTTTGACTTCATATTGAAAATATACACGCTGAAATTTTAATCATTTGGTTCCCGCCGTGGGGTGGTTCCACTCATGATTACAAGCAACTTTTACTATGGGGCAAACTCTCCTGCACGCAAAAAAAAAATCAGCTGTTCCATACATTAAGGTCTAGTAAGTACTGCACTTTTGTATGGAACAGCTGATTTTTTTTTGCGAGCAGGAGAGTTGGCCCCATAGTAAATGTTGCTTGTAATCATGAGCGGGAACCAAATGATTAAAATTTCAGCGTGTATTAATTAACTAATTAGTATATTAAATTACCTGTCAGGATTTTATTGTAACATGTCATTTTTAGCTGCGGATGACGTCAACGTGTATGTTAATGTGACAAGGTTCCATCGTATTACCAAATTGCGGGGATAGTACATATTATAGGTGCGTCTGAGAAAGGTGATGTGATGACCCAAAATTTACCCAAACAAATAAAGCCGTCAGTTTATAGCTCCTTTACCCATGGATATTATTATGTGATCTGCGCTGCGACTAGGGTTGCGAACTTTTTTTGCATCAAATACTTATAGTATTTTCCTGTAAAAATATAGTAGATGGCGAAAAAGTTCAAAAAAAAAATAGTAGGTTGCCGTTTTGTATGGAGTATTTAAAAGAAGTTGTATTTTTCATACTTGCTAATATTTTCATAATTTATTCAACAACCATAATCACAAGAGTATGAACAAAAATATTATTATGAAATTACTCATGTGCATATAAGTAATATTTTTTTCGCTAGGTACTTTTGTTTAATTTTTTTTTACTCGAAAAAATATAGTAGTTTTGCCTACTATATATATTTTTTCAAAAAATATAGTAGGCGAGCCCGCAATATAGTAGAATACTATATTATATACACTCGCGAGCAAAAGTATGGAATCACAGGCCTATTTTCATCAAACGAGGTAACTTTGAAGCCTTGGTTCTCCGCTAAGGATTGACCTAGCTGTGATCTGATGATGGTTATCTAGGGAGTGAATGGAGGAGATACAGATCGCTACACACACCCAACTGATGTGATCAGCGTGCTGTGAGATATTAGGATATGATTAATAAAACCGCGAAATTAGCATAAAAATTTATGAAAATCCTGAAACTGAGAACTCTGATCCTTATATCTCTTAGAATGCTGATCAGATCAGTTGGGTGTGTATAGTAATTTGAGTCTCCTCCATTAACTCCCTAGATAGCCATCATCAGATCACAGCTAGGTCAATCCCTGGCGGAGAACCAAGGCTTCAGAGTTACCTTGTTTGTATGAAAATAGGCATGTGATTCCATACTTTTGCTCGCGAGTGTAGTTGAGTTGGCAACCCTAGCTGCGACTTGGGTAAGGTTATTTCGCTCGTTCGCCATCGGCTGGTCATACAGTTTGTTCATCGATTTCTGGGTTTTTAGTAATTGTTCATACATTTTGGATAGATAACTACCTAATCTTTTTCAGAAATTCAATGTTTTTTAAATGCTTAAAGTTTATCTTTGAACTTTATCACTGGACAAATGGACCTTGGCACTCTTATTCGTACAGCAGATTTAAATGTGTTTCGATGGAACAACCATTGAAATGTACCTACCTACTCTATAAATATAAAAGAACATGTATAAAAAGGATTCATATATAAAGTGTAAAATTAGAATGCGGTTATCGAAAATTTCGAGTGACGCCATTGGTTATTATAAATTAAAAGGCATTTAAAATGCTAATAGGTACTTTGTGTCTAATGTAAACTAGTTTGTACGCGATACATAATTATATATTATATAATTTTTGTTGTGTATAAGGCATACTATATAAATAGAATGTGGGAAATGTTCCCTTTCCGAGAGATATTGGTTGTTCCGGATACCCTTGTCTGATTGATTGACAAATTTTAAGAAATAAACGTATTTTATCTCCTTTACGGCTGGTTTTATTTTTTACCACAGATCTCGTGTTTTACCTTTTTTAAAATATTAATCGTAAAAATAAATAAATAAAAAATAAAATAAAAACAAAAATAATAGCCCGACTGCAATGACACTTGTTATTTAACTTTTTAGTTTGTTTTTAGCAGGGCGTCGTGTTTTTAATTTTTTTAAATTTATTTATTTTTATTTCACACATTTTAGTGGCAAATTATATATTTTTGAAATGTGCTCATTAAGGTTTTCATTTGATTCCCATATTGTACGAATTTGGTTTGATAAGTCCGTGACTTTGTGAAGAAGAAAAAATTTTTTAAAGAATATTTTGTTTTATTTTTCTACATAATCTCCTTTCAGCTCTATACACTTCGACCAACGATGTTCCAACTTCTTCAACCCATCCAAAAAAAAAAAGTTTTTATCAAACCCTGAAAAATAGGCTCCTGTTTTAGCTATCACTTCTTCATTGGATGAAAATCTTTATCCACCAAGCCATTTCTTCATGTTTGGGAAGAGGAAAAAGTCACACGGGGCCAAATCTGGTGAAAACGGGGGGTGTGGCAATAGGTCGTATCGCAATTCTACAAGTTTTGATGTTGCGGTTGCCGACGAGTAGGCCGGAGCATTGTCGTGATGAAATAAAACTTTTTTCTTTGCTAGATGCGGTCTTTTCTTCAGCAGCTCTATATTGATCTATCCAACAAAGCAACATGGTAAGCTCCGGTAATTATCTTGCCTTTCTCCAAAAAATCGATGTAAATAACACCTTTGCTGTTCTAAAAGACAGTGGCCGTCTCTTTACCAGCCGAACAAACAGTTTTTGCCTTCTCCGTGGCACGTTCACCGGTAGAAGTCCACTGTTTTGACTGTTGCTTCGTCTTTGGCGTATATGGTGGACCCACGTTTCGTCAAGTGTTACGTACCGACGAAAAAAATCACTTGGATTGCGGTTATACAAACCTAGCATTGTTTAGAAGTTGTTACACAAGTTCGTTTTTGGCCGACTGTCAGCAAACGCGGCACCCATCTTGCAAAAAGGTTTTTCATGCCGAGAATATCGAGCAAAATATGAAAAATTCGTTCGGTAGAGATGTGAATAGCATCAGCTATCTCGCGTATCTTCACTTGACGGTCTGCCATAACAATGTCGTGGATTTGCTAACAATATCTTCAGTGGTGACCTCAATCGGCCTTCCTGGGCCGTCGGCGACAGTTGTGGTGGTACGACCACAACGAAATTCAGTAAAGCACTTATGAACCATTCCATGAGATGCATAATATTTTTTCAGTTTATTCTCCGTCTGCTTAATGGTTTTACCACGTAAAAAGTAGTATTTTATCAATACGCAAAATTCGTTTTTCTCCGTTATAAAAGAATATCCCGACCTCACTTGCATAAATCCTTCCATTTTTTTTTTAATATCGCGCCAATTTAAAAAATGCAACAGCATAAGCTCAGCAAAGAGTTCTAAATTAAGACAGGAAAATTGAATTATGAAAAAATATTGTATTAAACTTAGTACGTAACTTTAAAGTACTTAAAGTCACGGACATATCAAACTGCCCTCGTAATAATTGAAGAAAAAAAATTATTTTTCACATTTGAAAATGGCGTCATACAGTCGCCATATTAACTTTTTTCAAAAAAAATATAGCCAGTGTCACTCGGAATGATGTAAGGATTCTAACAATACCCCATACATCTAAATCCGTTGAGCCATTTGGAAGTTATGGTGGAATAAAGAAACTCACATACCCACAAACATACATGAACCCTGAACACATATACACTCTTTTTGCTTTGGGCAGTCGTGTAAATTAAGTAATCGTCTAGGGCTATCGTCAAAATGAACTACTTTTACTTACTTTTTTACTTTTACTTACCTCTGAAATCTTAAAAAAAGCAACTGTTTCATACAAAAATTAATAACGAAAATATCAAAATGAATGAAACAGCTGACTTTTTTCGCGATTTCAGAGTTGGTTTCATAGTAAAAGTTGTTCAGTTTGATGGTCCCTATCTACCATATTCGGCATTAGGGGTTATTTTGTAACACGTTGTATTTGTAGGTATGTATACCTACGAAGAATTTTTTTTTGGTTTGGTTCCGGCAGTGGGGTGGTTACATTTATGACTACAAGCAACTTTTACTATGGGGCTAATTCTGATATCGCAAAAAATGTTGTTCCATACAAAGCGCAATTCCTACTCGACCTTTATGTATGGAACAGCTGATTTTTTTTCGCGATATCAGAGTTGGCCTATAAAAGTTGCTTGTAATCATGAGTGTAACCATACTATTGCCGGAAGCAAGTTATTAAACATTTCAGCGTGTAAGTAGGTAGGTACCTAGCTATCGTGTTCTGGTGAACATGCTACAGGGGCAGGCATAGGCAGCCATTACACACGTCAATCTGGTTTCAATCTGATCAAAACCGCAGATTGATGGAATTTGATGCGGTTAGTTTGCGACGTTACACGGTCAATCCAGCGAGATCTGGATCGCAGTAGATCTTGGTAGATTGACAATCTACCACAATCCACGGTGATCTTTGGTAGGGTTGCCAACTTTTTGCATTAATTTTCGCGTGATATCGATCGATGACCTGAGTGGTGCAGTATTCAACATGCCAGTCTACCACGCAAGAGATCCCGGGTTCGATTCCCGGACGTAATTGAAATGATGAATTTTAATTTCTGTGACGGTCTGCGTATAATAAGTACCTATCTAATTCGAAAAATAAGTAAGTACCTAGTAAAATCTGTTGTCTAGCACCCATTTTATGCCTTGATTAGTTAGGGTTAGATGAATATCGATTTTAATTACGATATTTAATTTTACACACACAGGTGTGTAAAATTACCTAAATATCGATATTTATAATACGATATTACCCAGCTATGAACTGAGTGCCAAATTTCATCCAAATCAGTTCAGCTTCAGAAGGCTGAACTGATTTTGATGAAATTTGGCACACATCATATTATATAGTTTATAGCCTGGTATAGTAATAACATCGAGGTAAATAGTATTTTTCAAAACATTGCAAAAAATATAGTAGGTAGGTTTATAGGAAATTTATGAAAAAATATAGTCCTCATTTATTTTTAACTAGCTTCCTTTAAAAATTAAAAATAGGGTACATAGGGTAGGTACTTCCTAGGGTACCAAACTAACTGTGTGCCAAATTTCATCATCTTTTACTGCAATCCAATACTTTAACCGACTTATAAAAAGGAGGAGGTTCTCTTTTCATCTGTATATTTTTTAAGGGATTCTTCAAATGCCCACGCGCATTAGTCACGGCCGGAAAGCAAGTTAAAAATAAATATGGGCTACATTTTTTATAAATTTCTCAAAAGAACTTACTAAAGTATTTTACCCTAGGGTACCTTTGATTGACCAAGATAAAACAAATCCTATAATTTAATCCAGGCTACAAACTGTGTGTCAAACTCCATTCAAATCAGTTCAGCCTTAAAAACTAATATAACTACAGACGAACAGAGAAACAAGCTCCTACTTTTTTGAAGTCGGTTAAAAATATTGGATCGCAGTATATTGTGCTAGATTGTCAATCTAGCACGGTAGATTGACAATCTACCGCAATCCGATACAAGCAGATTGTGGTAGATTGACAATCTACCACAATCTAATGCGATTCGATATTTTTAACCGACTTCAAAAAAGCAGGAGGTTGTTTTCCTGTTCGTCTGTATGTTTTTTTAGGGTATTTTTCAAATGTCCCCCCGGATGTAGTCACGGCCGGAAGCTAGTTAAAAATAAATATGGGCTATATTTTTTATAAATTTACCAAAAGTACTACAAAGTAATTTCGATGTTTAAAAAAAAATCCCTAGGGTATCTTTGACCGAGATCAAAAATATCATAAGTTTTAATTCAGACTATAAACTGTTTGCCAAATTTCATCCAAATCAGTTCAGCCTTCATGAAAAACAAATATACAGACGAACAGAGAACCTCCTCCTTTTTTGAAGTCGGTTAAAAACATCGGATCGCAGAAGATTGTGCTGTGCTAGATTGTCAGTCTACCATGGTAGATTGACAATGACAAGCCTTAAAAACTAATATACAGAGAAACAAGGTCCTGCTTTTTTGAAGTCGGTTAAAATATTGGATCGCAGTATATTGTGCTAGATTGTCAATCTACCGTGGTCATCCGTGGTAGATTGACAATCTACCACTGTGCGGGACAAAACGACAGATTGTAAATAGATAGTTATAGATAAGATAATGTTGTTGTAAATAAATGCTTTATTTTTTGTTCTTTTATTACCTTTGATAATTAGGTAGGCTTAGGTATTTATTTGTTTGTATTCGCTTCGTATTTCGTTCGTATTATTTCGCATTTCGTTTTGTACTTCGTTATAGTTTTAAGTTCTCGTTTGTGTATCGTTTTATTATTGTTTGTATATTGTTTGTAAATAAGTTTGATAAATAAAGTTTAGCAGTTTGGTTCGTTTCATGTAGAAAATTGCCTCGCCCAAACAGAATTCGATTAGAGAACGCGCGCAATTGTCCTACGCGCGATAGCGCTAGTAGTGGGCGGGGCAAAAGTATATATAAAGCGGCGCCAACTCGCTGCGGCACGCATTCGATACGCAGCCGTCTCCGACTTAACAACTAAGAAGAGTTTTATTTCTTGGACCATTCGCTTATCTGGAACCCTCATCGTTTCGTTGCTACGTACACAAACGGGCCATACCACCAATCGTCATTCGTCATTCGTCATTACGGTGGTGGTCCGGTACATGCTGGTCCTCCGAGTGCCGGATAAAAGAAGAAAATGGTTCTAACAAGAAAGGAAGCGGAGAAGCAGAAAGCAGCAAGCACCTCGGGGGAGCAAGGGCCGGCCAGGCCAATCGTTCATGAAGACCCCCCCGAGTCACCGGCTATGCCGCCCATCGAGCAAGAAAAATCGAAGAAAACGTCGCGCGCCTCCACATCGAAAACTCTACGTGCGCAGCGTATCGCGGAAGCAAAGGAAGATATAGCGAAAAAGAAGCTGGAATTGGCGGAGGCGCGGTTAGAAAAAATCCAAGCCGAGGAGACCGAAGATTCCGAAATGTCAGATATCGAACAAGACACCGTCGCCGTCGAGACTTCACGGGCCCGCGTCGAAAAGTGGATGGACGCCGTCGAACCACTCGCTGTGAAGAATTCTCCGCGTATAGAAGATGAAGTTCAGAAGATTCCGACATCAGCTCCAATACCTACGCCTCCAGTAAAGAAGACAAAATCCGAAAAAATCGAAGTATCGGAGCTAACCGCTGCACTGCTGGCCGCCGCTCAAGCCCTAACCCCAAGAACCGCACCTGCCCCGGTGATACGACAGCTACCGAGCGCAGACCTGCCGACATTCAACGGGGCGCACACGGAATGGCTCAATTTCAAAATGGCATACGAAGACCTCTCACCGCATGGCAGCGCAAGGGAGAACACAGCCAGACTGCGACGGGCGCTGAAGGGACGCGCCAAGGAAGAAGTCAACAGCCTCCTCATCGTGGCCGCCAAACCAGAAGAAATCATGCGCGCGCTGGAGAACCGCTTCGGACGACCGCACACCATCGCGCAGCTGGAGTACGAGAAGTTAGAAAACATTCAGCGGCCCACCGACGCAGCAAAAGACGTATGCGCGTTTGCGAACAAAATTCAGAACACCGTTGCGGTACTCTACGCTCTGGGGGAAGAGAATTACTGCCATCATCCGAAGATACTCAAGGGCCTCGTGGAAAAGCTAACGCCGGCGCTGCGGTACCGGTGGTACGATTACCGCAAGAAGACGGACAAGAAAGCAAATCTCGACATGTTCAAGAATTTCATCATCGAAGAAGCCGAAAGCTGCCGAGAATTCGCACCACCTGAGAACATCCTGTCTGAAGATACACCACCGCCACCGCGCCAGCGTCCGATCCACCGAGCTAATGCCACCATCGAGAAGAAATCGTTTGAAAATAAGAAGCCAGCCGCATGCATTATGTGCGAACAATCGTCGCATCCCGCCTACGAGTGCAACGTGTTCAAGAATGCCGACAGCAACGGAAGATGGGAGCTAGCTAAAGAGAAGAGGCTCTGCTTTCGCTGCCTGGGACACAAATCATTTTCACATCGCTGCAAAACGAAGAGCTGCAATGAAAACGGATGCATCAAGACACATCATCGCATGCTGCACTACGAACCGAAGCAAGCTCCGAACACCGAAGAAAAGAGCGAGACAGAAACAGTCGCGCACACAACGAAACACATCTCAAGCACGTACCTGAAGATCGTTCCAGTTCGAATCTCCGGCGCTACGGGCCACATAGACACGCACGCTCTCCTAGACGACGGGTCCACCGTGACATTGGTCGACGCTCACATCGCATCGAAGATAGGCGCCGACGGACCCGCCGACCCGCTCTCCATAGAAACAGTATCCGGGAAAGAGAAAGATATATCGTCGCGTCGTGTCACACTACAGCTACGTGGCCACAACAGCAAGACTTTCGACGTGCGAGCGAGAACGATAGATCGTTTGCACCTTTCATCGCAAACTATTTCGAAGACTGACGTCATCAATGCCGCGCACCTCCGGGACCTCGACAGATGCATTTCTTATGAAGAAGCGAAGCCCTCTCTACTCATCGGTCAAGACAACTGGCAACTACTAATCGCCGAGGAAGTTCGACGCGGCAATGAAAATCAGCCGGCGGCCTCTCTCACGCCGCTGGGCTGGGTGCTGCATGGAGCTACGACACGAAGCCTCGGTCAACAAGTACACTACGTCGCCCACGTGACCGACCAGCCAGCAGTCGACAGCATAGATGACCAGATGAAGCACTTCTTCTCTCTCGAATCACTCTGCATCCAGCCAAGAAAGACACGAGCCGACCCCGATGAGCTCGCGCTACATCAGCTGGAGAAAAACACCGTCGAGAGGGGGGAGGGGGGCTACGAAACATCGCTCCTGTGGAAGAATGACGTAGCGCTGCCGAACAACTACGAATGCGCACTGAAACGAATGATCGCCACAGAGAAGAAAATCGATCGCGAACCGCAACTTCAAGAAAAATACGAGAAAAATATCGAAGCGCTTATAGAAAAAGGTTACGCCGAGGAAGCACCGAAGCAATCGACGCCCGGCCGAACATGGTACCTGCCTCATTTCGCCGTGCTACATCCAGCGAAGCCAGAAAAAGTTCGTGTGGTTTTCGACGCCGCAGCCCGCTACGCCGGCACATCGCTCAATGACCACCTGCTAAGCGGCCCCGACCTGCTACAGTCGCTACCAGGGGTGCTCATGCGATTCAGACAGCATCCGGTGGCGGTGGCCGCCGACATAGAAGAAATGTTCCTGCGCATCGGCATCAAAACTGAAGACCGCGACGCGCTTCGCTTCCTGTGGCGCAATCACCGGCGGGAGGGACCCCCGCAAGAATATCGCATGAAGTCAGTCATCTTCGGCGCCGCCTGTTCACCGTGCATCGCGTTATTCGTCAAAAACCACAACGCCGAGAAACATCGTGAAAAATACCCCGAGGCAGCCGAAGCAATCGTGAAACATCACTACATGGACGACTACCTCCAGAGTTTCCCCACCGTAGAAGAAGCCGTCCAGACCGCTACCGACGTGCAACGCATCCACCGAGAAGCCAATTTCAACCTATGCAAATGGGCATCGAACCGAGCGGAAATCATCGAAGCGACCTCTACCGAGCAACGGCCGCAACCGACACGCAGTGACGTCACACTCGCCGACGTCAAAGAAGAAAAGGTACTCGGCCTCACGTGGCGGCCCGAGACCGACACGCTTGGCTTCAATCTCAACTTCGCGCGCACGTCACCCGACATCATCGACGGCCAACGAACTCCGACCAAGCGAGAAGCCCTGACGACAGTGATGTCGTTGTTCGACCCGCTGGGATTCGCCTCGCCCATCACTATACAAGCGAAGCGACTGCTGCAAGATACCTGGCGGACGGGCACTGACTGGGATGAACCGCTGCACGAATCACTCCAAGAACGCTGGCATCAATGGATCATCGACCTGAAGAAGCTTGAAGAGGTGAACCTTCCCCGCTGCCACCCACACCTGACCGACGCCGTGGACCGACAGCTGCACGTTTTCGTCGACGCCAGCGAATCATCGTACGCCGCAGCTGCCTACTGGCGCGTCGTATCCCATGATGGAAGCATCCACGTGTCGCTGGCGGCAGCTAAAGCCAAGGTGGCCCCGCTCAAAGTCACCTCAATACCAAGATTGGAGCTGCAATCCGCGGTGCTGGGAAGCCGCCTGGGCAGAACAATCATCGAAGAATATCAAGTCACACCGAGCCGCAAATACTACTGGAGCGATTCAAAGACCGTACTCGCCTGGCTGCGCGCGGGACCGCGCGCCTTCAAACCCTACGTCGCCCACCGAGTGGCTGAAATCGAAGAAGAAACGACAGTTACTCAATGGCACTGGGTACCGAGCCAACAGAACGTCGCCGACGACGCCACACGCAACGTCCCACCCAACTTCGCCGCTACGCATCGATGGTTCATCGGTCCCGCCTTCCTATATCAAGAAGAGGACGCGTGGCCACAAGAAAAAGCGAGCAAAATCGAAACAAACACCGGCGAAGAAAAGGTGCACGCTATCGTCACATCGATCGCAAACAACTCGTTATTCGAAGCATTACCGAAGATAGAACGTTTTTCATCGTGGCTGCGCCTCATACGAACAACGGCGCGCGTTCTACAGTTCATCGACCTCGTCAAGACAGCGAAACACCAAGTCAACTACAAGCGAACGAAACATCGGCCTGAAAAAGATCCGCAATGGCGCCATCTAGCGACTACAAGCAGTAAGAAGAAAGCCACGCCCACCGCTCCGTGTCGCACGCCCGGTGCCACGCCCACCTTCATCGAACTGGACGCAGATTACACGCGACGAGCCGAACAGCTGTGGATACGCAATTCACAACAACAATCGTTCCCGGCCGAAATCGCAGCACTGCGCGCCAACCGACCGCTGCCGGCCGACAGCCGACTGAAACCGCTGGCCGTGTACATCGACGACGCGCAAACACTCCGCCTGAAATCAAGAATCACCGCCGCCGCCGACGTCCCGACATCACAAAAGGAGCCGAGCGTCATCGACGGCGATCACCCGTTCACCAAGCTGTACATCGCGTGGGTTCATCGTCAACTAGCCCACAGCAGCACCGAGGCGGTGGTAAACGAAGTTCGTCAACAACATTGGGTGCTGCGCCTCCGACCGACCGTCAAGCAAATCGTCAACAGCTGCCTGCCCTGCCGGATCCGAAGAGCGCGACCCGCCGCGCCCCCTACCGGCGATCATCCGTACAATCGATTGGGACACCACCAAAGGGCATTCACCTTCGTCGGCCTCGACTATTTCGGGCCTCTAACTGTCACCGTCGGGCGCCGCCACGAGAAGCGCTACGTGGCCCTCTTCACGTGCCTGACGACGAGGGCGCTACACCTAGAAATCGCAGCCAGCCTGAGCAGCGACTCCGCGGTGATGGCGCTGCGCCGCTTCATCGCGCGGCGCGGCTGCCCCGCCGAAATCTACTCGGACAACGGCACCAACATGCACGGTGCCGACAAGGAGCTCCGGGAGGCGCTACAAGAAGAATCAGCGAAGCGCGCAATACGATGGCGCTTCATCTGCCCGTCTAGCCCGTTCATGGGCGGATGCTGGGAACGTCTCGTCAAATCCGTCAAAACCGTCCTGCAACGCGTGCTGCACGAGCGGCACCCTCATGAAGAATGTCTCCACACCCTCCTGGCTGAAGCTGAATACATCGTGAACAGCCGTCCGCTCACTCACGTCTCCGTGAACCCGGCTGACGAGGAGGCGCTGACACCGAACCACTTCCTCATCGGGGGCTCAGCGCGCACGCCACCATCTGGCACGTTCACCGACACCGACCTGAGCAGCAAAGCCGACTGGCGCCGCGCGCAGCGCCTCGCTGACCACTTCTGGGCGCGCTGGGTGCGCGAATACCTGCCTGAGCTGCAACACCGGCGGGAGCCCCATGGACGCGGGAAGCCGCTCGCTATCGGCGACATCGTGCTCATCGCCGACGGCAACCTACCCCGCAACATATGGCCCCGGGGCATCGTAACCGCCTTACACCCGGGCCCCGACGGCACAACGCGCGTGGTGGACGTGCGAACGCGCAACGGCGTGCTCCGGCGACCGACCAAGAAGATCGTCGTGCTACCTCCGACTGACGTGCCCGCACCGGAGACTACTACGGACACCGCGGCGTCCGTACGGCGGGAGATATGTGCGGGACAAAACGACAGATTGTAAATAGATAGTTATAGATAAGATAATGTTGTTGTAAATAAATGCTTTATTTTTTGTTCTTTTATTACCTTTGATAATTAGGTAGGCTTAGGTATTTATTTGTTTGTATTCGCTTCGTATTTCGTTCGTATTATTTCGCATTTCGTTTTGTACTTCGTTATAGTTTTAAGTTCTCGTTTGTGTATCGTTTTATTATTGTTTGTATATTGTTTGTAAATAAGTTTGATAAATAAAGTTTAGCAGTTTGGTTCGTTTCATGTAGAAAATTGCCTCGCCCAAACAGAATTCGATTAGAGAACGCGCGCAATTGTCCTACGCGCGATAGCGCTAGTAGTGGGCGGGGCAAAAGTATATATAAAGCGGCGCCAACTCGCTGCGGCACGCATTCGATACGCAGCCGTCTCCGACTTAACAACTAAGAAGAGTTTTATTTCTTGGACCATTCGCTTATCTGGAACCCTCATCGTTTCGTTGCTACGTACACAAACGGGCCATACCACCAATCGTCATTCGTCATTCGTCATTACGGTGGTGGTCCGGTACAACCACAATCTTCCGCGATCCGATACAAGCAGATTGTGGTAGATTGACAATCTACCACAATATACTGCGATTCAATATTTTTAACCGATTTCAAAAAAGCAGAAGATTGTTTTTCTGTTCGTCTGTATGTTTTTTTAGGGTATTTTTCAAATTTCCACCCGGATTTAGTCACGGCCGGAAGCTAGTTAAAAATAAATATGGGCTATATTTGTATAAATTCCCCTAAAGTACTACAAATTAGTTTCATTGTTTAAAATAATAAAAATCCCTAGGGTACCTTTGATCGAGATGAAAAATATAAGTTATAATCCAGACTATAAACTGTTTGCCAAATTTCATCCAAATCAGTTCAGCTTCCATAAAAAACAAATGTACCGAACAGATAACCTCCTCTTTTTTGAAGTCGGTTAAAAACATCGGATCGCAGTAGATCGTGCTAGATTGTCAGTCTACCATGGTAGATTGACAATCTACCACAATCTACCGCGATCCGATACAAGCAGATTGTAGTAGATTGACAATCTACCACAATATACTGCGATTCAATATTTTTAACCGACTTCAAAAAAGCAGGAGGTTGTTTTTCTGTCCGTCTGTATGTTTTTTTAGGATATTTTTCAAATATCCACCCGGATGTAGTCGCGGGCGGAAGCTAGTTAAAACTAAATGTGGACTACATTTTTATAAATATCCCAAAAGTAAGTACCTACATACTATAATTTTTTAATGTTTTGAAAATAATACTATTACCTCGAAAAAAAAGGTGTCAACCCTAAGCCAGATTGACGTAGATTGACAATCCAGCACAATCTGATCACGCCAGACCGCGCCAGATTGAAACAGATCACGAACAACGTTACACAATCAATCTCTGTCAATCTGGCGCGATCTGGCGTGATCAGATTGTGTGTGTAATGGGTGCCATAGAACCCGGCTTCACATAGGCACCCATTACACACACAATCTGATCACGCCAGATCGCGCCAGATTGACAGAGATTGATTGTGTAACGTTGTTCGTGATCTGTTTCAATCTGGCGCGGTCTGGCGTGATCAGATTGTGCTGGATTGTCAATCTACGTCAATCTGGCTTAGGGTTGACACCTTTTTTTTCGAGGTAATAGTATTATTTTCAAAACATTAAAAAATTATAGTATGTAGGTACTTACTTTTGGGATATTTATAAAAATGTAGTCCACATTTAGTTTTAACTAGCTTCCGCCCGCGACTACATCCGGGTGGATATTTGAAAAATATCCTAAAAAAACATACAGACGGACAGAAAAACAACCTCCTGCTTTTTTGAAGTCGGTTAAAAATATTGAATCGCAGTATATTGTGGTAGATTGTCAATCTACTACAATCTGCTTGTATCGGATCGCGGTAGATTGTGGTAGATTGTCAATCTACCATGGTAGACTGACAATCTAGCACGATCTACTGCGATCCGATGTTTTTAACCGACTTCAAAAAAGAGGAGGTTATCTGTTCGGTACATTTGTTTTTTATGGAAGCTGAACTGATTTGGATGAAATTTGGCAAACAGTTTATAGTCTGGATTATAACTTATATTTTTCATCTCGATCAAAGGTACCCTAGGGATTTTTATTATTTTAAACAATGAAACTAATTTGTAGTACTTTAGGGGAATTTATACAAATATAGCCCATATTTATTTTTAACTAGCTTCCGGCCGTGACTAAATCCGGGTGGAAATTTGAAAAATACCCTAAAAAAACATACAGACGAACAGAAAAACAATCTTCTGCTTTTTTGAAATCGGTTAAAAATATTGAATCGCAGTATATTGTGGTAGATTGTCAATCTACCACGGACGACCACGGTAGATTGACAATCTAGCACAATATACTGCGATCCAATATTTTAACCGACTTCAAAAAAGCAGGACCTTGTTTCTCTGTATATTAGTTTTTAAGGCTTGTCATTGTCAATCTACCATGGTAGACTGACAATCTAGCCAGCACAATCTTCTGCGATCCGATGTTTTTAACCGACTTCAAAAAAGGAGGAGGTTCTCTGTTCGTCTGTATATTTGTTTTTCATGAAGGCTGAACTGATTTGGATGAAATTTGGCAAACAGTTTATAGTCTGAATTAAAACTTATGATATTTTTGATCTCGGTCAAAGATACTCTAGGGATTTTTTTTTAAACATCGAAATTACTTTGTTGTACTTTTGGTAAATTTATAAAAAATATAGCCCATATTTATTTTTAACTAGCTTCCGGCCGTGACTACATCCGGGGGGACATTTGAAAAATACCCTAAAAAAACATACAGACGAACAGGAAAACAACCTCCTGCTTTTTTGAAGTCGGTTAAAAATATCGAATCGCATTAGATTGTGGTAGATTGTCAATCTACCACAATCTGCTTGTATAGGATTGCGGTAGATTGTCAATCTACCACGGTAGATTGACAATCTAGCACAATATACTGCGATCCAATATTTTTAACCGACTTTAAAAAAGTAGGAGCTTGTTTCTCTGTTCGTCTGTAGTTATATTAGTTTTTAAGGCTGAACTGATTTGAATGGAGTTTGACACACAGTTTGTAGCCTGGATTAAATTATAGGATTTGTTTTATCTTGGTCAATCAAAGGTACCCTAGGGTAAAATACTTTAGTAAGTTCTTTTGAGAAATTTATAAAAAATGTAGCCCATATTTATTTTTAACTTGCTTTCCGGCCGTGACTAATGCGCGTGGGCATTTGAAGAATCCCTTAAAAAATATACAGATGAAAAGAGAACCTCCTCCTTTTTATAAGTCGGTTAAAATATTGGATTGCAGTAAAAGATGATGAAATTTGGCACACAGTTAGTTTGGTACCCTAGGAAGTACCTACCCTATGTACCCTATTTTTAATTTTTAAAGGAAGCTAGTTAAAAATAAATGAGGACTATATTTTTTCATAAATTTCCTATAAACCTACCTACTATATTTTTTGCAATGTTTTGAAAAATACTATTTACCTCGATGTTATTACTATACCAGGCTATAAACTATATAATATGATGTGTGCCAAATTTCATCAAAATCAGTTCAGCCTTCTGAAGCTGAACTGATTTGGATGAAATTTGGCACTCAGTTCATAGCTGGGTAATATCGTATTATAAATATCGATATTTAGGTAATTTTACACACCTGTGTGTGTAAAATTAAATATCGTAATTAAAATCGATATTCATCTAACCCTAACTAATCAAGGCATAAAATGGGTGCTAGACAACAGATTTTACTAGGTACTTACTTATTTTTCGAAATAGATAGGTACTTATTATACGCAGACCGTCACAGAAATTAAAATTCATCATTTCAATTACGTCCGGGAATCGAACCCGGGATCTCTTGCGTGGTAGACTGGCATGTTGAATACTGCACCACTCAGGTCATCGATCGATATCACGCGAAAATTAATGCAAAAAGTTGGCAACCCTACCAAAGATCACCGTGGATCGTGGTAGATTGTCAATCTACCAAGATCTACTGCGATCCAGATCTCGCTGGATTGACCGTGTAACGTCGCAAACTAACCGCATCAAATTCCATCAATCTGCGGTTTTGATCAGATTGAAACCAGATTGACGTGTGTAATGGCTGCCATAGAGAAGAGAACGCATGAAATCGGGGCGAGAGTTTACCGCCTCTTCATTGGAAACTTGTACTATGCGTGCCAAATAAGAATAGTATCGACAACTTCACGTCACTGGTCAATTTTGTACTGCCAACAAAAAATCCAATGATCGTTTGCCATGCTGATCGATGCCAGCAAAAATAAAAATCATATTTTTATATATTTTGTTTCTTTTTATGCACACCTATACACTAAGAAGTTATCAATTCTACCAAGCAATAACAAAATTGTCCAGTGCCGTGAAGTTGTCGATACTATTCTTATTTGGCGCGCATAGTTCCTACTAAGTAGGTATTAATAATAATACTTATGTAGGTATTCTGTGATTTGTGTTTGAGAACTTGGATATCCCGGTAGTAATAAAATGTAATGTAAACTACACGTAAATTGACACAAAATAGGGAGCAATTAGGTTTGCGAGTCACATTACAGGCTTACATCCGAATTTCAGGCTTTGTTCTGAAGTCCACTTTATGCGTAAAGTTTTGTCGGTTTACGCGTAGCCTGCTAAGGATTTGACTTACCAATAACACTGTGGAGCTCCCAACCAACTTTGTGGCTAAATAATGATGGATGGTCGTTGTTGCCAACAAACAAGATATATTTCGGGCTAATCAGATCAGAACACAAAGAAGACTTAAAAATGTTTCACGCACTGATCCTCATTTGAAAATGTCAATAAGTAAATGGAATTTCTTCATCTTTCAAAATATGGTAGGCAAGAGGCGCATTTGGTCCACTTCCTGAAAAAACGTCCCTTTCGCATTTGGTCCATTTCGCAGATCATCCATTTCGCATTTGGTCCACTTTCTAAAGTTTCTTCCATTGCGAGCACAAAACGTTTTTATAATTGTAAAAATGTGTATTTTCAATAACTTTTTGTTTTCCATAAATATGGAGAAGGTTATACCAAAGTATTATGGAGAAAAGAAAAGAAAAACTAAAAAATATAACAAAAAGTGAAAATATAGAAGTTAACAACATTCTCCATAAACGATATTGTTACGGACAGCTTCAATCGCGTGAAACTAGTGAAAAAAGTGATTAAAATGTGTATAGCAAAAAGATTGTTTAATGGACCGCTAAGTGCGTTACTAGTGATAGAATCTGTGTTTGTGATTATTTCATGTAAGTACTTTGATTTGTAAACAGTAGCTTGTTATAACTGATTGAGTCATTTAGTTTGTGTTTTTAATTACTTTGAAGTTTATTAATATGTAACGTTATATTTGGTTTTAAATTGTTGCATATAAAAAGTTCTGTAAAATGAGATATTTAGCGTAGCTGTAAGTTTTATAGTTTGTGAAATATTTAAGTTTTAGTAATTCAAATAGGTATTGTGTAGGTATTTAGGTATCCTATGAATTAAATGATATGAATGCTTGTGTTTTTACTTATACTACCTGGTAAAGGTTTTGAGGTAATGGGCTAGGTAATATAGGTCTAGGAGGTGGTAGTTTCGACCTGAATGTGTCTAGGTCATACGCCAACCTTTGTCCTATAAGCCCTAAAGGTTTTGATATGGTACTAAGAGGTAAGATTATAAATAAAGGCCTCTTGTATAGGTCTCTGATAAAGGTAATGAGAAACCTAAATACCTAAGGTAGCCAAATAATAAATTAGGTAGGTAATCTCGTAAAGAGCCAGGAGTGGGGGTTTGCTATCCCCACCACCGCTAACAATTTATGGTAACGTAGGGTAGTAATGATTTGAGTTTTGTAAACTACCTAAGTTAAGTAGAAAATGTAAGTTTTTGTATTAGTGGATATTTGCTATCGTACAAAATGTTACCTTAGGGACGTGTGATCGTAGGAAATGTTGTAAGCTCGCACGGCCCAATTCGTTATAACCACAATATATGGGCATATAAGAAGAAAGTGTTTCATTCTGTTCCTGCTTGGCGAATCATCCTATGGTGCAGTGTTGAGGTTACCGACATCGGTAACAGATATCGAGTATCGAGATACGAGTAGGTATGTATAATATATTATCCCCGTCAAATGGTAATGCACGTGGCGGCCATGTTGATGACGTCAAAATGACGTAGAGAAATCGAACACTCAGTACCGTTAGCAAAACTGGCTGGCGGGCGAGTAGGGATGATAATCGATAATGGATGCCGAAATAATCGATTATTTGATATTAGATTATTTCAAATATGTAAAGTCCGATTATCAATTTCTTAGAAAAAAGGTAAACAATGGTGTTACCAGAACAAAACAACACAAAATGAAGTAGTATATTGCTATGTCAAGAAAAAAAACCGGTCAAGAGCGAGTCGGACTCGCGCACCGAGGGTTCCGTACAATCATAAATATATTCTTTATTTCTTTATTTAAACATTTGCACTACATGCGACTTAACTACTAAATCTTAAAGTAACTAATTATCGCATGCACCTTGACAGGCATAGCAATGTGAAGAGAGGGGCAGACACTTAGATATTCTTATCATCAAAATATTCGTTAACAGAATAATAACATTTGGCAAGTAATAGTTGTTTTAATGAATTTATGAACTTATTGATTTTTGGTTCGGCTTTTAGATTTTCTGGTAATTTATTATAAATTTTTATTGACATCGGGTAAGTACCCGAACTATGTAAAATTAATTTAGATGTAGTTTGCACAAGATTATTTTTATATCGCGGGACATTGTGACGAGGCGCGTCTATGGTTTTAATATATAGATTTGCATGTTTCCTAACAAATTTGCACATTTCTAAAATGTATAAGCAGGGTAATGTTAATATTTTTAAGTTTTTAAAATGTGGTTTGCAGCTATCGGTTTGTTTTATATTTGCTAGTACTCGTATACATTTCTTTTGTGAGATTAAAAGATCTTTTGCATCTACACTATTACCCCATAATATGACGCCGTAGTTCAACCACGCATGCGCATAAGCATAGTAAGCAGTCACTGCGGTTTTTAGATTTGTAGATTTTTTTAATTCTCTTAGCGCATATATAAATTGTGATAATTTTGTTTTAATTTTTTGAACGTGTGATTTCCAATTAATGTTTGAATCGATATTTATACCTAAAAAAGAAAAAGTAGGAACGCACTCTAGCTTTATTTGGTTGTAAGTAAAGTTAATGTCGAGCTCATTTTTTTGTGTTGGCCTAAATTGCATTAGTTTTGTTTTGTTGAAATTAACTTCTAAATTATGATCATTTAACCATTGTACAATTTCGTTTATTATATTATTAATTTTTTCATTGAGATTGGTATCATTATTAAATGGAAACACAAAGGAGAAGTCGTCAGCAAACATCACACAGGTCTCATTAATAGATTTAGGAAGGTCATTGATATATATCAAGAAGAGGGCACATCCAAGGACTGATCCCTGAGGTATGGAGTCCTGCACCGGTGTAGCCCTCGACTGAACATTGGATATGACTCGCGATTTCTCATCAACATTTTATTTGGATATGTTACTTTAGTACAGTCTTTAAAAAAGTAGGATAGACGGCGGACAGGTGGAAGGGAGAACAGGTGGACAGTTAATTTACAAATCTTAACCACAGCTGCTTATGGTGACTGAAAAACGTTTCAGCCACTCCACATTGCAAACTATTTATATTAGTAAAAATGTTATCGATAGTTGTCATGTCAACCGTAGTAGGCTCGATAATTTTAGGAAGAAGGCCTTTACTGTTTAAATAGCAAGATATTTGGTTATTAGGATGCTTATTAAAATCTACATTAAAGTCTCCTACCACAATCAGTGGGGTGGCAGGAGTAATTATAAATGATTTGATAGCTGTATCGAGACAATTTATTGCCGTATCTGTAGAACAATTAGGAGATCCGTAGACGGATATAATGTGAACATTTGTAACTTTAAATGCTATACATTCACAATGGCCACCTCCTGGGCTGTCAGAACAATAACAACGGCATCTATCATTCTTCACTTGTAGCACTATGTCAGGCCTCACAAATAGAATGGATCCCCAACCTCGGTTTACTTGGTTAGTCGAGGGACCATCTATCCTTGCTATTTCGTCAAAGCCTCGTAATATGATATTATCACTACTCCTCGCACTCCATGTTTCTACAAAAAGAGCTATATGAGAACTCTTGACAATAGGATCTGAATTTACATCTGGTGCATGCTTATGAAAAGACTGAACATTATGAAAAATAACTTGAATTACGTCAGCATTTTGCAGAAATCGATATATGGGTATTAGAGGACGAGTTAATGAAAGTCTCTGCATCTCCTTAACAACAGGATTGGTATTTAAAGGCGGTGTGGGGGGTTTGAACTTTGGCTTATTTGTCACTATAAACAAACCAGAAGCTGAAGTAGCTCTAGGGCACGCTACGTAGAGCATAGACCGACGAACATTTCTACTAAGATGCACCACGACTTTCTCCATTGTTGCACCTTGGCTTTTGTGAATTGTTATTCCTTCTGCGGCTACCAGCGGAAACTGTGTTCGCTGCACAGTCAAATTTGAGGATTTCCATCTTTTTATAGTGTATGTCGCTGACTCTATGGGTGTCCAATTTAAACTAATGTTTTGCACATGACGGTGTTTTATTTTGGAAAATCTATTTCTAGCACTCATTCCTGTATTTTGGTCGTCAAAAAGAATCCACAGCCTTAACGGTCTTTTTAGTCCCGTTTCCACATGTCTGCCAAATTCAATTGCCTTCAACAATCCAGTTGTCCCATTAACTAGACCATCTGCCGTGTCTATATTTACCGTTATCATATATCGTGCACTGACTTTTACATGTAATACTTTTGGGAGACCGTAAGTTTGCATAGTTGGGAGCGACGCGATAGTTTTTAATGCCTTTTGTTTGGCATGGTCATTAGGAGCACCTGTAACCTTATCTATGGCTTCCACTATGGCACCTTCTGTATTAATTTTACTTAATTTTTGTTCATTATACAAATCGACTTCTCTGTTGGTGGAAAATAAGTGAATGGCATCATCTGCCTCTATTGGTAATAGTTCTAAACAGTCAAAACAACGATTTTCTATAATTGTAATGTCTTCTAAGGTCATAGTTCCCGAAGCCATATTATTCAAAGCAGTGGCGAAGCTTTTATCATCTCTTTGTCTCATAATTTTATCCATTCGAAACAATAGGAAAGGCTCCCAGAGTGGTGAACCAGCTAATACTGCAAAGGGATTGTTACTCGTATTAGGTTGGAATATCCAATTATCACATACGGGAGGCAATTGGCGAAAGTCTCCAACAACAATTATAGAGATACCAGCGAATGGTTTATTGGTGTGGAATATTTGCTGTAACCTCCTATTGATTTGGTGAAATGTTTTGCTACCTAACATAGATATTTCATCCAAAACTATTAACTTTACAGTAGCTAGTCTACATGCGAGAGTATTTGCGATACTAGCTGATAGCTCTGGCATGGTGTGACCACATTGGGAAACTGGTAAGCCAAATGCACTATGCACAGTTTGACCTCCAATAGCGAAAGCGGCTTTACCAGTAAAAGCACATAATAGTATTTTTATATCGTCGGGATTGGAACCCGGTATCCTATTAAAATTATTTACTATTAGATATTGGTATAATGCTTTTATTAGTAGACTTTTGCCTACACCAGCACCGCCATTAACAAATAAATTCAAAGGAGCAGAAGATGATGTTTGATGAGCAAAGTAACACCCAACATGCATAAGGAAATCCCTTTGATCACAGTTTAAAATTCTAGTTAATCGAAGGACTTCATCACGAGAAAAAACTGACGGTTGAGCTATGACTCCAAAAGTGTTTCCTTCACCTTCCATTTCTAGGTTTATTCTGCCTAAATTTAAAATATCCTCGGCGTCATCTTCTTGCGTATCATATTCAAATTCTTTTAAAGGGTGGTCATTCCCATTACGCGAGTTAGTATTTTCAATTTCATTTAGTTCCGCGTTTCTAACCGCATCTAACAAGTCTTCAAATTCTTCAACAGTACCAATTTTATTAAATTGGTGGCTTTCCTCTCTTATTCTGTCAATATTTTCCTCATATTTGGATTTGATATTGATATTCTCATCCAATAGTTCCAAATTTTCATCCCGCCAAGGTATATAAAGCATTAATTGTTCTCGGTAGTAATTTTCAGGCTCCTGCTGCTTATTATAACGACGATACCGAATAACTCGAGCTTTTCTCCGCTTCCGTACATATCCGTCACTGTTAATCAGTTTGACCCAATTTACATTATTGTCTTCCCTATCACTACTAGAATCACAGTCACTTTCATTAAGTTGTGCGGCATCATCAAGGGATTTAGTACAGTCTTTGTTAAGATTCTTTTTGTATGTATAATAGGCTGCGAAAAATGCAAGACTCATGGTATCAAATGTATTATCTGTAGGCCGACAAGTGTAATGATCTGTTAAATTCCGCTCGAAAATATCTGTAGATAGAGGATCTAAATTTTTTAATGCCTGATGTCTTTTTAAAATGTGTACTCGTTGGTCAGGGTGGACGGTATTAATAAAAATTTCGCTCTCACTACCCATTGACATAGGAATACCAACTAAGCAATAGATGGCTTCCTGGGCGGATATTTCGGAGGAGTTTAAAAATACATTAGAAACCGAACGCAACGCATCTTTGATCGTTTTGTTTCCTTGTTTTGCCTCTTTAACAGCAGCCCTCAGCAAATTTGACATTCCTCGGTCTGCCTTGTTTATATAGTCAACTATATAAACGGAACAAGCATATGGGTCTAAAATATATTGTATATCCATATTTGACTGTTGAAGCTCTAATATTTTTTTTTGAAAATGGATTTAAAAATACATCTTTTGGCAGTCGTCTATGAAATACTTTTGGTCGTTTTAATGTTCCTCTTACAGCAAGTATGTAATTATCTAATGTTAAATTAATATGTTTTAAATATTGATCAAAAGTTTGAACTTCTGAAGGAATTTCGGGCAACTGGTTCATCAACCTTATACCAACTTCTTTCCATTTCTTAGTAGAAACGTCGTCTTTATCCAGTTCTAGTAATACTCTGGTTTTATCCATCGGGAAAAATGGTATCCCAAAACGACAAGGTCTATTCGAATTTGGGCGACACGTGTGTGTGTGCTTGTGGATTTGTAATTGAACAAGTGCTTCATGTACATCTTCAGTATTACAAGATATAATTTGGTCAATAAAATGAGTAACTGCAGGAATAGTTGTAGAGTCCCCGGGCTTAAACACAGGTGCATCTTGCAACCAAACCATCATGTGCGCATGCGGTGAACCCCTATGTTGAAACTCTATTCTATAGTAAAAGTGTTCAATCTTGTACTCGCTAAATGGTCCGACTGGACTGTCCCATGTTTTTCTCAACTGTTTAAAGCGATGTTCAAAAAATGTAACGCAGATATATGGATCACTTTGAATCAATCGGGATTTAGTTTCATACGATAAATCATTTGCTTCACTCAGAGAAATGTCTTCGTTGTCAACAGTTTTCTTTAGTAGTCGTATCAGTTCTGACCACTTTGTTTCTGCTGCAGATATTGTAATAAACAAACTAGGCACACCAAACTACCTGATCATAGCAAGAACTTTCTTTTTTTCTGCTTCCCAGTGAGCCGGAGAGTTTCGGATACCTTTCAAAATTTTGTATCCGTCATCATGTTGTATAAGGTTTTGAATAAAATGATCGTCCAGTATATTACCCGCTAAAATTGGGACACCTTGGTATATTTTTTTTCGTAAACATGTACTAATATTACCTCTTATGTGATCCATCTGCTGTTTTTTAAGTGCAGTAAAAAGATAATCTATGCGCATCGCTCGACGATCAAATCTACTTATTTCAGATTTCATTATGTCTGAACTACTTAATTTAATATTATATTTTCTTTTTTCCACACCGTGTATCTTTATAAACGCAAGTTCTTCTAAATATTTATCATCAAGTAAACAGATAGGTTTTTTTCCTTCTCCAGGAGCCATGGTAATTACAACATCTTGTTCTTTGTCGAGTAACGTCTCAGTATTACCTGGATTTACCGGCATATCCTCAGGTGGGATTTCGATTTCGCAAGTACACTCGGCATTGGCATCGATGTCATCAATGCTCCCATCGTTCTCCCAAGTTTCATTATATACAATACCAAGTTCTCGGAACAATTCTGTCTGAGTTAAATATCTGGCAGCAGCACGAACTTTTTCAGGCCGTATAACCTCTCTTCGACCATGTTTATAGCACATTTTTCTCTTAAGTTCGACAGTGATAACATTGTCATCTTTAATATCTCGGGGCAGGGCTGACACCATTGTATCAATTTGTACGGGCACATTTACGACATTTCCCATTAAACCATGTTGGTAACCAATACCTTGACCTTTTCGAACTATTTTTAAAAAGACGTGGCGCGGCGATACTAGTCTTTCTTCTAGAGGAGTCAAGTCATTCAGAACTGGCGGTATAATAGGAAACATTAACCCATTGCATAGTGCGAGTCGGGGTATGGAGCCCAGCGAAATATTTTTGTGACATGTACAACAAAATGATCCATTATTTGAAGTACTTAAAAAGAAGACTTTTTTTAAATAATCTTCAGTTAGTGACATTTTAGCTTTTATTGCATCCTTACATATCGACTTTAAAGAGGTCTTTTGCCACATCCGACCGCAACAATGACAGACGTTAGTTTGACCTTCTATTATGGCTGCAAAAAAACGTTCACAAACTTTAGACCAATCTAGAAGAAAATTGTTTCGAGCAAGACGGTGCGCTGCCGCGTCGCGTGCTTGTTCGCCCCTACGCACATTTGGGTCTAGTCTTGCAACACTGCGCGCTGATGTGTCGCGTGCTTGTTCGTCCCTACGCACAATTGGGTCTAGTCTTGCAACACTGCGCGCTGATGAGTCGCGTGCTTGTTCGTTCCTACGCACATTTGGGTCTAGTCTTGCAACACTGCGCGCTGATGTGTCGCGTGCTTGTTCGTCCCTACGCACAATTGGGTCTAGTCTTGCAACACTGCGCGCTGATGTGTCGCGTGCTTGTTCGTTCCTACGCACATTTGGGTCTAGTCTTGCAACACTGCGCGCTGATGTGTCGCGTGCTTGTTCGTCCCTACGCACATTTGGGTCTAGTCTTGCAACACTGCGCGCTGATGTGTCGCGTGTTTGTTCGTTCCGACGCACATTTGGGTCTAGTCTTGCAACACTGCGCGCTGATGTGTCGCGTGCTTGTTCGTCCCTACGCACATTTGGGTCTAGTCTTGCAACAATGCGCGCTGATGTGTCACGTGCTTGTTCGCCCCTACGCACATTTGGGTCTAGTCTTGCAACAATGCGCGCTGATGTGTCGCGTGCTTGTTCGTCCCTACGCACATTTGGGTCTAGTCTTGCAACACTGCGCGCTGATGTGTCACGTGCTTGTTCGTCCCTACGCACATTTGGGTCTAGTCTTGCAACACTGCGCGTTGATGTGTCGCGTGTTTGTTTGTCTCTACGTACATTTGCGTCTAATCTTGCAACACTGCGCGCCGATCTGTCACGTGCTTGTTCGACCCTCCGGATTTTAGGGTCTAGGCGGGCTTCACATCGCGCTGATGTGTCACGCTGTTGCTCAGCTTTTCGTAACTCAAGATTTTGTCGCGAACGTCGCTTTCTTTCGAGATAATTACCCTTACCCTTGTCTGATTCTAATGACTGGACGGAGGTAGAAAGTGAAGAATTAGATTTATTCAGTGATTCATATGTATTTTGTGACGGTGCTGATTCAGTAAAGGTTGGAGACTCTTTCAAACCATCCAAATAAGAAGATGGTTGCAACGAGAGCGTGATAATATTACTTGAATCGGTATAAGTTGGCGACTCAATCAAAACATTTGAGGCCGGAGAAAGAGTTTGACTTGTTGAGTGCAAAGAACGGTTAATTTTCTGGCGTCTCTTTTTCTCTCTCTCCGCTTTACGTTTTCTTTCCTCTTTACTCCCAATTAATTTATTTTTTGGGCGACCACGTGCACTTGGCACATTAGAATTGACTGACGGACAATCGATATTAGGCAAATATTCATTTGAAAGCTCAGTGTTTGTCCCAACAAATGGAGAAATAATTTCAAGAGGAAATGATGACAACACTTCACTCTGAAGCATGTTAAACAGATGCTGACGCATTGTTTGTAAGCAATATACTCGGCCGCATGGATTTTCACCTAATGCTACAGAAGTTGCAAATGCAATCGCAAACACACCGCAATCGTAAGCGTTTTGCTGTCTCTGTACAGGCGGAAAGACCACTATTGGAGCATGGGGGAAAAGAGCGGCAAGGCAGCGGGACTGAAGGTCTGTTAAATCACTATACAAACTATCGTACACTCGCACCTGTCCATGTACGTGATGTATACATACCCAATGCCCGACATCGGCATATTCAACATCGCTGTCATTGTTATTTCGAAATAACAATTGCAAATGTTCTTGGTCAGGCAAAATGGGTTGCACTTGTCTTCGTAAGTCAGGTATGAGCAACTCATATATAGTATTTGGTGGACAGAAATTAGTGTTACGAGCGAGAATCTCGTGAAACTTATTTACGCAGTCGTCTTCAATATAATTATTTCCAGTAACATAGGAAAAAGTATCGATATCCATTTTACTTAGATACCTGTAAGTGAAAAATAAAACCAAACAATTTGTTAATACAGGATAGAAACTATCTTACCTATCCAATAACTAAATATCTATTTGCTTTCCAATAAAATTATTTTTGTATTAGTACCTTACCTACCCTACCAAATATGAAAACTTATAATTACGATACTTCTTAAATGAATTACTATTTAATAACACAGTAGATATCAACTAGCATGAAAAACTTTAAATGAAATAGTCATGAAATAATAATGGATGAGTAGGTATCTGCCGCGTTCCCCGTGTTTATTAAATTAAATATTGTTAAACTAAACACACAAAGACAAAGATCCACACTCTGTACCTAGCAAAGAAGAAAAGAATTGAAAATTAAAAAAAACAAACGCTTCTTATCCTAGTACCCACCTTAATTTACTTTTAATTTAATACTAAGTACCTACTATAATAATCAGACATATGTATAATAATGTTTATTAGCTTAAAAAAATAAAGTAAGCAAGTATTTCTTTATTAAGGTAAGTAAAGGTTGGATGGGGCGACGGAAAAGTGCTGTTCCGTGCTGCCAGATGTAGTCCAACCCTAATCACGTAATCAGAAATACTACAGTGCAAAATAAGTAGTTATTTAGGAATTCACTAATAATCATCCGCAATCCTAGCAACAATATCCTACTCGCTTTATAATCACAATAATCAGTAATGTAACACATAAAACAAAATAAATGAACAAAACAAATGACAACGCCGACGGCTCCTCACGCTTCGAAATTCGAATTTGACTGAAAGCGGGTCCGAACCAACCGCCCGCTTATATTCTTTCAGAGGTGCTCTTCCCCACTCTTCCCGCACCCCGCGCCGCACGCGATGAGTTCCAGTGTCCGCCCGCACGGAACGCCTAGCTATATCGAGTCGGTATCATATACCCAAAACTATATTTATAATAAAATAACAGTAATTAACGAAATAATAAATAAAATTTTAAGTACATAATAATACCATGTACTATGGGCAACAGCGTCGCTTTTCGCGCGTATCGCCCCTGCTCCTACTAAATGTTGAGATGTGACGGCGCGGCCGGCGTGCAAGCGATTTTAACCATATGTGTGGTTAGGGTGCCCTTCGCATCGCATAATTTCGATTGTCCTAAAGTCACTTGGCATAACTCGATTGGCAGAATAATCACAAAGCATACTATTTATTTAGCATAAATTTTGATACGCATAACCATCGAATGGCATAACTTTTAAAAAGCATAATATTTCAAAGCATAATAGTTACAATTCATAATTTCAATTGGCATATTGTCAATAAGCATATTTTGAAAGGCATAATTTTGTTATACCTAATATACATAACTACTAATGTTTTATAGCATAATATAAAAAACATAACTAATTTGAATACCAATTTATTAAAAAAAACTTTAAAGGTGACCACCATTGGTGGGTTAGGTTAGGTCAGCTCCACTCCACCCTTACCTTAGCCCTTAGCTTAGCTTAGTTTAGACCACTCTAAGCTAAGCTTAATAAAGCTTGCATGTGTGTTGCACGCTGCATGCTTGCTTGCTTGCTTGCATGCATGCTTGCTTGCATTGTGGATGCTTGCTTGCAAAATGCTTGCCGGGGGGTGCAGGGGTGCAGAGGCCCCCCGCTATAAAGAAAAACTTTTCTGCACTAGGTAGGTTAGGTTAGGTTAGTGTTTTGACCACTCGCAGCGGAGCGAGCGAAGCGAGTGGAGCTCTACAATGCTTGCATGCATGCTGAATTTTGCATGCTTGCCTGCATGCTGCATGCTTGCCTGCATGCTGAATGCTTGCCTGCATGCTGCATGCTTGCCTGCATGCTGTATGCTAGCCTGCATGCTTTCCTGCATGCTGCATGCTTTCCTGCATGCTGCATGCTTGCCTGCATGCTGCATGCTTGCTTGCGTGTTGGGTGCTTGCTCGCATGGATGCTGCATGCTGGTTTTTTGCTTGCAGAGTGCTAGCCGGGAGGTATAGGGAGCAGAATTGCTCATATTTTAATGATTACTTATTCATACAATATTTATGTTTGAAAAAGTATGCCTAAGAAAATTAGGTCTCTTATTACAGTGCGTAATAAAATTATGTCTTTTGATGATTATGCTTTTTAGACAATATGCCAATAAAAAAATATGCGTTTTGATATTTATGCTTTTTGAAAATATGCCATTCAATATTTATGCTTAACAAAATTCAGCCTTATGATATTATGCGTTTTGAAATTGTGCTATAAAATATTATGCTAAATGATGATTATGCCATTTAACAGTATGCGTTTTATGTTTAGGACAAATAAAGTTATGCGTTCCATTAGGTAAGACGTTAAACGTAAGGAATAATATTGCTAAGCAATATTATTGGTTATTGTAAGTAGGAACTTATTTTTCTTTATTCGTACGGCAGATAGTAGGTAATTATATTAGAACCAGCGATCTGTTGACTGGTAGTGGCACTAATGATTTTTTGTTTGTTTTTTGAATTTCTAAAAAAGTATGTTATATTGAGACATCGTTTTATTTTTCCTGTAATCTTTACATAAACTACTATCACATAGAATTATTTCAGATTTTTCTCTTTGCAAACTTCGGAGATAAGGGAGGGGGAACGGTATTTTTTTTTATATTTTTCATCATAAGTCGAAAACTATGCGTCCTAAAAAAAAAAGTGTTTTAAGATGTTCAAATGGCGCTCTTTCATATGATACCCCACATGCCCTAGTCACCTCACTTCAAATTTTTATGACCCCTTTTCAGTCCCTGTTGGAAAAAAAATATATGTTTTTTTATTTCTTTCTTATTTGCAAAATAGTTGGGCAAATGTCATCTTAAACTATTCCAAATTTTAAGTTAATACCATTAGTAGTTCTCGAGATATCCAGCTGTGACAGACAGACAGACAGACTGAGTCACACCATAAGGGTTCCTTTTTTTACCATTTTGGTACGGAACCCTAAAAACACTAAAATACATGGTTTCACCACGAACCTAATATAATTATTAATTAGATAAATATTATGATTATGAATCATCCGATTCGGATTCGGAATCCGGATCCGCTTAACGCAGCGGACGCTCTTATAGTACGTAGACTGGCGGCCGCCCGCGACTTCGTATGCGTGGAGAGTTATTTTTCTATCCCTCAGGAGTCAGGAGTCGGAATCTGTTGGTCACACTTCTGATTTTCTATGACCACTCGAAGTATCTCGTTTGACTTTGTGTTTCCACCTGCTTGTAAAAATGTCCAACCTCAAAAGGCTTCATTTATCAATACAGAAGCTTTTACTTTATTAAGAGCACACAAAACAGAATCAGTACCTGTTTTTTTTTTGGACGAAAGGTACCCTATGTCCTTTTCTGTACCTGTGACAACGTGCATGCAAATTTTTATGATGATCGGTTGAGTAGTTATGGGTCCATGATAGGAAAACATGGTTACGCGGGTTATTTTTTTTATATAGAAAACGTAAAGTTGTAGTCACAAAAAAAATACGACAAGCTAAAGTGCTTTTTTTTGGGATGAAAGGTACCCTATGTCTTTTTTTGTACCACAAACAGTACCTCAGACAACGTGTATGTAAAATTTCATGATGATCGGTTCAGTAGTTAAGACGTGAAGGCGTAACAAACAAACAAAGAAACGGACTTTCGCATTCATAATATTAATAAGGATGAATAAAGAATAATGATAGACCTATTATTTTGGTTGAATAGCTTACGTGAATATATTGGCAATATTCGAATTGCACACCGGAAAATCCCCGTTAGGTTTATGTTTGTTCAAATGCAGTTAGGGATACGCAAAATGTCAAAAGTATCGATACCAAAAATATTCGGAACAAAACTATCGATATCTGAAGGTATCGAGTACTTATAATACCTACATTTAATTTTATAGAAACCTGAATGGAGTGTTGTTTTTATTGCCCTAGCAACAACTTATTTATTTCGCAAAATAATCTAGCAGTAACGTGTCTCACAAATTTAGAAACATTTAATTTGCTAGTAGATTCTTTTCTGAAAAAAATCGGCGTAAAATTAGCAATTAGATCGATCATTTTAATTCTTAGATTAATCGACCAATTCGCAATAAGTTAGCAAGGATTATTCGTTTAATCGAATCAATTTTGAACATCGCTACCACCGAGTTGACAGACATTCAAGAGCGGATATCTCAAAAACTATACAAGTTATCGAAAAACTTGTCTGAATAAAACTTGTAGCAAATTTAATCAACTTTTATTTTGTACGTAGTCTTATGTCGCTTGAACGCATAGTTTCTGAGATATATTTAAAAAACCGAAAAATGGGGCCTTCAAACCTCCCCCTCCACCCTGGCATAGAGCTACTGGCGGCGAATTTTGATATGTTCACCTCCTAACAGGTCCAAATAAAGTTACGAAGTCAAAAATTGTGTTCCAAGCAAGCAAGCTCTATACATTTTTTTTGAGCTTTCTTTGCCTGAACTATTATTTAAATAAAGAATATTTCATTTATTTTGAAAAGATCCATACAATTATTATATTTTTACTTAACCCTATCATATTGACAATAATAATCATTAAATCAAATTAATTATTATTTACTTCAACTTTTTTTGCTAGCTGTAGCGGGTGACGTCACGATTAGGTTAATTTGACAAGGTTCCAGCGCATTACCATTTGACGGGGATAATAGGTATATTTATGTAAAAAGAACAAAAACAAAATTATTTACTTACCTTGCACTAGGTATTTATGTGAAAGTTGACCTGACCAACTGCGAAATGGGCGTTCTGCGAAATGAACCAAATGCGAAATGGGCGTTCTGCGAAATGAACCAAATGCGAAATGGGCGTTCTGCGAAATGAACCAAATGCGAAATGGACGTTCTGCGAAATTAACCAAATGCGAAAAATAGACGTTCCACAAAATGGACCAGATGAGAAATGGACCAAGTGGACCAAATGCGCCTAAACGCACAATTTTTGTGGAAATACACAAAATAATTTTGTGGTAGATATTGCGCACACTCATTACCAACCGACAACCGCTCTGTCCAACTGGTTAGGATTTTTTTCTTAACCAACAGTCTGGTCAAGTCACCACGTAACCTACTTACTTACTGGAGATGTTGGTTGGTATGCCTTGCTATCCCAATAGTATTTATTTTTACCTCTAAAACAATTTTTTTTAATGTTTCTGTAACACTTACTTATATAGGTACTCAATATCTGAGTAAGTGTTAGGCCTGGTTTACATTAGTCAAGTAGACGACCGAGTCGAGTAGCGAGTAGAAATACATTGCTTGGCATGTTCGTCGATTTTAAAAGAACGTCAAACACACCACGTAATGAACTTCTACTCTCCTAAAGCACTCTACTAAAGACTAAGATAATGTAAACCAGCCCTTACAGAAACTCAAAGCTCTTTACTTAATAAAAGCAACTTTGTACTAAGATTGTCGTTACTGTAGTGATTCGCTCAAAGGCGACGTTTAAACATGAAAAAGCGCGCTCGACTGAAACTCGAGATTTCCCACACTTGAGGTTGCGAGATGTATGGAACGAGGTCAGGCTTCCCTGCCCATTGAATACACTTCAAAGGTTGAAAGAAAAGCAAAGGAAATGCAGTTTTGAATCTAAACTTTGACATTCATGATCTGACTTTCCAACTTAGGTCGGTACCTACCTACCTAGGTTACCTAATTATTTTCGAAATACGAATTGAAATTCGAAACCTCGTTTAAGAACTTGACATCTGGGTAGGTACATTTTAAATCAAACCGTAACGTAACTACCGTAAGTTAATGCTTAACCGTAGTTCTTATGGGGTAGTAATAATCGCGTTCCTAACAATAAATTCCCATTTTGAGTATCAAAAATACTGAAATACTAAGTGGGCGACGGAGCGAGGGACAGATATTGAAAATGGGTGACTTTAAAATACAAATTGAGTAACTAGTTATTCAGAACGGGCGACCAAATTACTATTTGGGCGACTACCTTAGGGCACACAAAACATTTAAAATTTAGCATATATAATCGAGATGACAAAAACAAACAAGAAAGTAATAAAAACGTGTTAAAATACCATGTTGGGTAGCTAAAATCAGTTATATAGTTTTAGTTACCTACTTGCTATAATAGTTGCCCACTCAGTATTTTAGTCACCCATTTAGATTATTTGTCACCCACATGTAGTCGCCCGTTTTAGAAGTATTTTTGTAATCCACTGTTTGTCGCCCGTTTAGTTATTTTGTTGCCGAATAAATAAATTGCTGCCCTGTTTAGTATTTAAGTATCCCATTAACAGTCGCCTTTGTCCAAAAGCAAAATTGCATCATCACATAGATCATAACCTCAATAGGTAGGTAGTACCTACGCTTAAAATGATAGTGGTAGGCAGTGCCGGATTAAGACTACTTGGTACCCTAAGCAATCCAAGCCTGTGGGCCCCCTATATAGGGTTACCATCTACGTAAGGGAGGATACCTGTCTAGGATATGCTTATGCACAAAATTTCAGATTTTTTAGAGAAATACCAGTCTTTAGTTAAAAAAACGGCCGCGCAGCGCGAGTTTTGTCAATTTCATCGACTAATCTTGTACTCTTGTCTTGCTCAGTGATTCTTGCCAGCCTATAATCACAATAAAAATGGCCGCGCATTTTTTTTGCCAGTTTCATCCACTAATTTTGTAGTAAATCGATTTAGATGGCCACACAAACGAATTTAAAGTAAAACAAATTCATCATTCATTTATTTTTTTTCTTACAAAAAAACCGTTTTTTTCGTTGCCGATTATGGTGCCCCTCAGACGTGATGCCCTAAGCAATTGCTTAATTTGTTTAAGGGTTAATCCAGCACTGGTGGTAGGTACCTACGTCATTCCCACATCTACACTTTCTCACACTAACACGTCCTCCCACTTGAAAATATCTCAACATTAATCCCATTTACATCGGAACGTTTATTTGGTTAGGATCGAGCCATTAATACCCGGCTATCGGTCCTAATCTCCCGGTCGGTCGATGGGACCCTACGCCCTATCACTAATGTTTGTATGGCGACATTCAATGATGTCTATTGATTATTTGTCGGATTAAATACGACCCATTTGGCTTCGACGTTATATGTTATGTTAATTCTTCAAAAGACACAAGGTACCTATGTCTTAAAGTGGGGGACATAATCACAATGCCCTTGTAAATCGTGATAAGAATGTGAAACTTGGCACAGGTGTTTATTGTTCATTAGGTAAAACCAAGTTGATTTAGTCCGGTTACCATCGGTCCCCCCCCTCCCCCCACGGCTTGCTCGAAGCGTCGTCGGAAAAAACAATCTACAAGATCCAAATAAGCTACTATGACAATATTGGTATCATTTTCGAATAAATTAATAACGTAGGATTCGACCGGGCTTCGATACGACTTCTAGATTCGAAGAAAAACAGTTCCAAAGTTCACGGATATCCGACACTTCAAAAGTGAAAAATGAATGTTTTCTGGTAAAGTACGAAACTTATAGCTGTTATGCTTGGTCGCAATAATCACCCCCTAATTAACACACCACTTTACCAATTCTTGCCACTTTACTCGTAATAGATAGCCAAATATCAACGATTTTCATATTTTTGGTTTTAATTTTTTTTTTATCTTATTAACACCGTATTATGCTAAGATATTTAGCCAGACGCAAGTATATACCTTTATTTATGCATAGTATTAAAATCACAACATAATACTTTGTTAAACAGAAGTTATCACCATTTTTTAAAAATCATCAGAGTTGTCAACTTCTTATATCCGAATAATTTATCTGAAAAAAAAACAATTTACTGATTTTTTTGAGTAACATATGCAAAAAAGTGACAGTGATTATGAGTTTTGTCAATTATGTTCCTCGTTATCAATAACAAAATGTAAATATTGGAATAATCATCAATTAATGAATTTTCAATGAAAACAGATTTCCACAATGACAACCTTAAGGCATGAATTTTTCAGATATAACATAATTGATCATTACTTCTGTTTAACAAAAAATTATGTCGTGATTTTAATAATATGCATAAATGAAGGAATATACTTGCATCTGGCTAAATATTGTAGCATAATACGGCGTTAATGAGAGAAAAAAAAATTAAAACCAAAAATGTGAAAATCGTTGATATTTGGCTATCTATTACGAGTAAAGTGGCAAGAATTGGTGACATGGTATGTTAATTAGGGGGTGTTTATTGCCACTAAGTATAACAGCAATAAGTTTCGTACTTTTCGAGAAAACATTCATTTTTCACTTTTGAAGTGTCGGAAATCCGTGAACTTTGGAACTGTTTTTCTTCGAATCTAGAAGTCGTATCGAAGCCGGGATTGAAGTGTAATGCTTAGGATCATGTAAACTGAAGGATTCACAAATAAAAAGGGCATGCAACAAAAAAGGGTTCCATAACACACTGTGCAGCGGGCGCGGCCTCAAAGCATTTATAAAAAAAAAATACCAAGAGAAGAATAATTTATAAATAATTTTTTTTTTTTACTTGATAGGTGATATTATTTATTTTACTTTATTTACTCAGAGCAATGATTTTGATGTCGTTTTGTTTTGTAGATAATATTTCTGTGTAATATTATTATATTACTTATGCTAAAAAATTGAACATTACCATCCTAGTTTTCGAGATATATTATGTGAGAAAAATTAAAAAAAAAACAAATTTCAGATCGAACTTTATTTAAGAAATTTTTTATGACGTATTAAAGCTAAAATTTTACTCAATTATGGTTTGAGCAGTGTTTGGGTTGTTGATAAAATTAATCATATTATCTGCCTTTAAAAGCTCCAACATCGCTAACCAAACATATTGTATAGGTACTTATTATACTTACATGTAACATCCATACCCGAACGAGGAATTAAAATTTATTAAAATGAAGCGAGGTCTACGATGTTTTATCAGTGAGTTATTCAGATATCATCATCGCTGTAGCTAACTCCTAGGCATCAAACTATCTAAATGTCTCTTCTGTGAACCATTTAACGATATTCTATGATTAGTAGTGACATTCGGTTGTGGACAATTTTTGACGACGCATGGTTCTGACATAACATATCTTTTTAATTAATTCTAAAATCTTTGTTTACTATGGTTTTTGTTTTAAATCAGAATAAGTTAGTATTTCTTAGACTTATTTTTTTTTAATTAGTTGCAATAGGTACACATTAGTACTTTAATCTCTGAATATTCAGTTTTGTGTTGCAAAATCATGTCAATTTTTTTCGTCATTAACTGAACATTTATTTTTCTTTTTTGTGATGGTGCGCTATTTTGGAATAGATATGAGGTTGAGAACATATTTTTTTTAGAAAGTTAGGATGTGTTCGCAGCAAAATTGGTATGAATTAGAAAGTTTAATATTGCGTTAGGAGATTTTGCCCGTAATACATGCAAAATTGTATTTTATGTCGATTGGCATAAAAAAACTAAAAATCGACAAAAACTAAGTTAGGCAGTATTGGCAAGGTACTTCATCGTCGATATGTATCCTATGCACTCACTACCTACTCAAATTGATATATAAATCGTGTGCCATGCAATATTTTGGGAAGAGTATGTTTTGCCAAACGATACATTTGACTAAATAATTCTTGGTAAAATGAAACTTTGACCAAGTAATTATTTGCTAAACAATTATTTGGCAAAAAGAGTTTTACTAACTGAAAAATTGTGATAAGTTGTTTTGATAAATGTATTTTTGCCAAATGAAAATTTGCGTAAAATAGTTTGCGATGTGATATTTTGGGAAAAGTTTCTTTTTTCCATACATTAGTAATCCATCGAAAACACATCGAGGAAGTTTTCAAGACATTAAACGAGCACGGAATTACCATCAACACAGAAAAATGCATTTTTGGTCAGTCGGAAATAGATTTTTGGGGTACAGAATTTCGTCACAAGGATTACCATTACCAGATAGAGTAAAAGTTATCGACGAATATCCCTTACCGAAGACGATACGAGACTTGAAACGATTTTTAAGAATGCTCAATTTTTACAGAACAAGCATACCAAACGCAGCATCACATCAAGCGCCGTTGAACAAGTACATGTGTGGAGTCAACAAACGGGAAAGCAGCACTATCGAGTGGACAGAAGAAACAAGGGAAGCTTTTTATCAGTGCAAGAATGGTCTGAAGCATAGAAATAGAATGTCAAAGAACAACAATGTCAATAAACAGGTGATCCGAAAACGAATGCATACATTTTATATGAGATACGTAAAATATGACATAGAGTCATAAAATATAACTATATACAGCAAAGGAAATTAATAAACTATGTTCCATACTGTTTTCTTCGTCGACAAACGAATAAATGTAGAGAAATTTGGTTTTAGAGAAATGTGTGGCAATATCTTATTTACCTGTGAAAAGTGTGATTACTTGGATTTATTTCTTTTTGTCAAATCACAATTACTTAGAGCACAAGACACCATGGCTCCACGATACCTTTATCCTTACTAATATTATAAATACGAAAGTCCGTTTGTTTGTTTATTTGTTTGTTTGTTTGTTACGCCTTCACGTCTTAACTACTGAACCGATCATCATGAAATTTTGCATACACGTTTTTAGGGATACAGAGAAGGACATAGGGTACCTTTCATCCCGAAAAAATGTATAGTTCCCGAGGGATAAGAAAAAATTTTTCCACGCAGACGAAGTCGCGGGCGGCCGCTAGTTTAAATTATAATTAAGATAAACAAATATTTTAAACAAACTGTGATTGCTCATTTGCTAGGCGGGACGCTAGGGGCTCTTACTGTAAAAAATGTTGGCACATGTCACTTGATCCTTTGTCTCTTTTTTACATAGACCGTGTCCGTATGATGTTAACTTCTCTTTTCCACGCTTTGTTGGTCTTCTTGAGCGCAGCGAAAATTTTTCTATGTCTATGGTCTGAAGAATGCTATTGTACTGAGCCCACCCTCTTCCGAAGCACCGCTATCAATAATGACAGATGCATCCCAAACGTGTGTCGGTGCCGTCCTGCAACGAAACATAAGCAACGAGTGGAAGTCTATCGTATTTTTCTCCAAAGCTCTATCACAAACTCACATACAGCACATACGATCGAGAGTTGCTTGCGATATACAACGTGTAACAGAAAGGGGGTATCAACCCGAAAGGAGGTCAATGTACTCGTGAAATTGAATACATACCAGCAGAAAAAAAAATCAAATAAAATAAAAAATTTTGAACTCTCCATACAAAATGTTGGCGGCAAATACAAATTCTTTTTTCTTTTGGAAGGTGTTCAGATTCACGAGTACATTGACCTCCTTTCGGGTTGATACCCCCTTTTTGTTACACGTTGTATGTGGCGATTTGTCATTTTCAAAACTACAGCGAAGGACACGAGATAATTGTTTACACAGATCATAAACCATTATCTTTCGCATTCAAACTGCGCCAGTTTCAAAAGAAAAAATATCAGCGAGACGCTTACGACAATTAGATTACATCGCTCAAATATTATGCCTACCAGTGAAGAATTATATTAGGAAATGTCAACAAAAGACGTGCGACCGTATGTACCGAGCATATTTAGAAAAGAAATATCCGGTATGTTGCATGACGTCACGCACCCTGGTATCAGAACAATGAGAAAGTTGGTGCAAAAACATTACTTTTGGCCAAATATGAATCGAGATGCTACTATATGGGCCAGACAGGGTGTATCCTGCCAAAAATCAAAGGTCACAACAGCACTCCTTTTAAGAAGTTTCCCGAGTCGGAACGCTTCGATCACGCCCACGTAGACGTAGTGGGACCCCTTGAAATATCCCATAACAACAGATACGTTATCACTTTCATCGGCCGATTTACACGGTGGCCTGAGGCGGTACCAGTACCAGAAGTCACAGCTGAGATTGTTGCTAACACCTTTTACAACACTTGGATTCAAGATTTGGTTGGATACAATTGCCCAGTAGAATTTGCGTCGTGTCGATTGACCGATTAAAACCAGCGTTCATAATACGCGAAGTCGATGAACCTGAAAATGCACCGTCCGCAGAAAAAACAATATTGCACAAATGAACAGACAACCGACGTAGGATAAACGACACTAAAACACGTCACAAGGTCCGAGCGAATCATTCGACCTGTGGTACGATTTTGCAAATTAATTAAAAGCTTACTTTATTCCAGGACCGATGCCGGCCCAGAGGGACAGACTAATACCGCATTTATAAATTAGTGATGTGTGATAGATAAGTAACTACCTAGTGCAGTGTTTAGTTATAATCGATTTTTACTGTATACAATTTATATATTTCCTTTATCCTTACTTATATTATAAATGCGAAAGTCCGTTCGTTTGTTTGTTTGTTACGCCTTCACGTCTTAACTACTGAAACGATCATCATGAAATTTTGCATACACGTTCTTAGGTTCACTGAGAAAGACATAGGATACCTTTCATCACGAAAAAATGTATTGTTGCTGAGGGATAGTAAAAAAGGGCTAGTATTATATACTTTTTTATATAAAAGTTTCTCATAGGTATTTCCTTTTAGCTATTTTGACATATTATTGTAAGTATTGTAATTTTTTATTTATTGCTTTTTAGTGCTTTTTAATTTTGAAACTGTTTTTGTTTTTATTTTTAGGTTTTTGAAGGCGGTTTTTTGAAGTGAAAACTTCTTTAGTGGCGTTGTATTGTACTCTTTTTGTATGGGGAAAAATGCTAAACTCGCGTCAGTAAGAATCACGTGGCTGATCGAAAATGCGTAAGACGGATGTGACGGATGGAGAGTAGACAGCTGGCGGCGGAAGTATCCCCCTCTCTTTCAACGGGGCGCGTTGAAAATGACGGCGCGTCATTTAAAGACGTAAACACTTGTGTCACCAGAAACGCGCTAATTTTAAAAATGGAACTAATAGCAGCGATCTCTTTGGTGAAATCAAAGACTTATTTATACCTACTCTGTGACTATAAGTTTAAATCGTAGAATGCGTGCATGTAGAAATTAAAAAGGCCACTGCCGCGTAATCTTTAGAATTTTTCTCTAATTACAAACTGATTGAATTGTGTGACATAGTAATAGGAAAGAAATAATTTTAATCCTTTGCTGCTAATTTCAAAATATCAAAAATGCACAACGTTAATATTCAAGTTTTCACTTCTGCCGGCACTCCCGGAGTGCCGGCAGAAGTGAAAACTTGAATTTATTACTATGTCACACAATTCAATCAGTTTGTAATTAGAGAAAAATTCTAAAGATTACGCGGCAGTGGCCTTTTTAATTTCTACATGCACGCATTCTACGATTTAAACTTATAGTCACAGAGTAGGTATAAATAAGTCTTTGATTTCACCAAAGAGATCGCTGCTATTAGTTCCATTTTTAAAATTAGCGCGTTTCTGGTGACACAAGTGTTTACGTCTTTAAATGACGCGCCGTCATTTTCAACGCGCCCCGTTGAAAGAGAGGGGGATACTTCCGCCGCCAGCTGTCTACTCTCCATCCGTCACATCCGTCTTACGCATTTTCGATCAGCCACGTGATTCTTACTGACGCGAGTTTAGCATTTTTCCCCATACAAAAAGAGTACAATACAACGCCACTAAAGAAGTTTTCACTTCAAAAAACCGCCTTCAAAAACCTAAAAATAAAAACAAAAACAGTTTCAAAATTAAAAAGCACTAAAAAGCAATAAATAAAAAATTACAATACTTACAATAATATGTCAAAATAGCTAAAAGGAAATACCTATGAGAAACTTTTATATAAAAAAGTATATAATACTAGCCCTTTTTTACTATCCCTCAGCAACAATACATTTTTTCGTGATGAAAGGTATCCTATGTCTTTCTCAGTGAACCTAAGAACGTGTATGCAAAATTTCATGATGATCGTTTCAGTAGTTAAGACGTGAAGGCGTAACAAACAAACAAACGAACGGACTTTCGCATTTATAATATAAGTAAGGATAAAGGAAATATATAAATTGTATACAGTAAAAATCGATTATAACTAAACACTGCACTAGGTAGTTACTTATCTATCACACATCACTAATTTATAAATGCGGTATTAGTCTGTCCCTCTGGGCCGGCATCGGTCCTGGAATAAAGTAAGCTTTTAATTAATTTGCAAAATCGTACCACAGGTCGAATGATTCGCTCGGACCTTGTGACGTGTTTTAGTGTCGTTTATCCTACGTCGGTTGTCTGTTCATTTGTGCAATATTGTTTTTCTGCGGACGGTGCATTTTCAGGTTCATCGACTTCGCGTATTATGAACGCTGGTTTTAATCGGTCAATCGACACGACGCAAATTCTACTGGGCAATTGTATCCAACCAAATCTTGAATCCAAGTGTTGTAAAAGGTGTTAGCAACAATCTCAGCTGTGACTTCTGGTACTGGTACCGCCTCAGGCCACCGTGTAAATCGGCCGATGAAAGTGATAACGTATCTGTTGTTATGGGATATTTCAAGGGGTCCCACTACGTCTACGTGGGCGTGATCGAAGCGTTCCGACTCGGGAAACTTCTTAAAAGGAGTGCTGTTGTGACCTTTGATTTTTGGCAGGATACACCCTGTCTGGCCCATATAGTAGCATCTCGATTCATATTTGGCCAAAAGTAATGTTTTTGCACCAACTTTCTCATTGTTCTGATACCAGGGTGCGTGATGTCATGCAACATACCGGATATTTCTTTTCTAAATATGCTCGGTACATACGGTCGCACGTCTTTTGTTGACATTTCCTAATATAATTCTTCACTGGTAGGCATAATATTTGAGCGATGTAATCTAATTGTCGTAAGCGTCTCGGTGATATTTTTTCTTTTGAAACTGGCGCAGTTTGAATGCGAAAGATAATGGTTTATGATCTGTGTAAACAATTATCTCGTGTCCTTCGCTGTAGTTTTCAAAATGACAAATCGCCACATACAACGTGTAACAAAAAGGGGGTATCAACCCGAAAGGAGGTCAATGTACTCGTGAATCTGAACACCTTCCAAAAGAAAAAAAGAATTTGTATTTGCCGCCAACATTTTGTATGGAGAGTTCAAAAAATTTTATTTTATTTGATTTTTTTTCTGCTGGTATGTATTCAATTTCACGAGTACGTTGACCTCCTTTCGGGTTGATACCCCCTTTCTGTTACACGTTGTATATCGCAAGCAACTCTCGATCGTATGTGCTGTATCCTTGCTGAGTTTGTGATAGAGCTTTGGAGAAAAATACGATAGGCCTCCACTCGTTGCTTATGTTTCGTTGCAGGACGGCACCGACACACGTTTGGGATGCATCTGTCATTATTGATAGCGGTGCTTCGGAAGAGGGTGGGCTCAGTACAATAGCATTCTTCAGACCATAGACATAGAAAAATTTTCGCTGCGCTCAAGAAGACCAACAAAGCGTGGAAAAGAGAAGTTAACATCATACGGACATGGTATATGTAAAAAAGAGACAAAGGATCAAGTGACATGTGCCAACATTTTTTACAGTAAGAGCCCCTAGCGTCCCGCCTAGCAAATGAGCAATCACAGTTTGTTTAAAATATTTGTTAATCTTAATTATAATTTAAATAAAGGTATCGTGGAGCCATGGTGTCTTGTGCTCTAAGTAATTGTGATGTGACAAAAAGAAATAAATCCAAGTAATCACACTTTTCACAGGTAAATAAGATATTGCCACACATTTCTCTAAAACCAAATTTCTCTACATTTATTCGTTTGTCGACGAAGAAAACAGTATGGAACATAGTTTATTAATTTCCTTTGCCGTATATAGTTATATTTTATGAATCTATGTCATATTTTACGTATCTCATATAAAATGTATGCATTCGTTTTCGGATCACCTGTTTATTGACATTGTTGTTCTTTGACATTCTATTTCTATGCTTCAGACCATTCTTGCACTGATAAAAAGCTTCCCTTGTTTCTTCTGTCCACTCGATAGTGCTGCTTTCCCGTTTGTTGACTCCACACATGTACTTGTTCAACGGCGCTTGATGTGATGCTGCGTTTGGTATGCTTGTTCTGTAAAAATTGAGCATTCTTAAAAATCGTTTCAAGTCTCGTATCGTCTTCGGTAAGGGATATTCGTCGATAACTTTTACTCTATCTGGTAATGGTAATCCTTGTGACGAAATTCTGTACCCCAAAAATCTATTTCCGACTGACCAAAAATGCATTTTTCTGTGTTGATGGTAATTCCGTGCTCGTTTAATGTCTTGAAAACTTCCTCGATGTGTTTTCGATGGATTACTAATGTATGGAAAAAAGAAACATTTCCCAAAATATCACATCGCAAACTATTTTACGCAAATTTTCATTTGGCAAAAATACATTTATCAAAACAACTTATCACAATTTTTCAGTCAGCAAAACTCTTTTTGCCAAATAATTGTTTAGCAAATAATTACTTGGTCAAAGTTTCATTTTACCAAGAATTATTTAGTCAAATGTATCGTTTGGCAAAACATACTCTTCCCAAAATATTGCATGGCACACGATTTATATATCAATTTGAATAGGTAGTGAGTGCATAGGATACAAATCGGCGATGAAGTACCTTGCCAATACTGCCTAACTTAGTTTTTGTCGATTTTGCTGCTAATTTCAAAATATCAAAAATGCACAACGTTAATATTCAAGTTTTCACTTCTGCCGGCACTCCCGGAGTGCCAACTGATTTTTTTTCAAAGGGGGAGAGTACTGTCACAGAATAACTAATAGTACAAGTACTGTGGTGACTGACTTACTGACTAAGGTTGAATGACCTGTCCCCGATTTAATTACGTACGTCATAGGTAGTTATAATAATGCAATATTTATAAGTAAATTTATAGAGAACAAAATGAGTATCTGATTCATGCTGTTTATTTATCATCCCTGAAATTAATATACAGTAGATAACCCAACAGTTACAATAGCATGAGTAGGGTGGATATGCCTAACTCCAGCCCCTCCCCCCACAATATTAGCCCCCAATTCGTTTATGCTTGCTTTAATTAAAAAACAATAAAAATTGGAAACTGTTTAATGGAGCCACACCCCTAGTTGATCCTCTAAGTTGGAAAATCACTATTACGTCACCTACAATTCACACAACGAGCAATAATGTTCACCGAGACCGAGAAGAGTTGCGAACTTTGGGAAGTGTGTTTAAGAAGGAAAGATGCTATTTTTATAGTTTATTGTTAGTTTATGCTATTTTTTATGCTTTAATACTAGTAGTAGATTAGATTTATAACGTTTTGAGATTACTAGTTTGTAATTAAATTTACTAATTTCGGAAAAATTAGGGGGCTGGAGACTGGTTGACTGGGTAATCCTTACTAATAAATGCGAAAGTTCGTTTGTTTGTTTGTGTGTTTGTTTGTTACGCCTTCACGTCTCAACTACTGAACCGATCATCATGAAATTTTGCATACACGTTGTCATGGGTACAGAGATGGATATAGGGTACCTTTCATCCCGAAAAAGGGTATTGTTCCCGAGGGATATCAAAAAACATTTCCACGTAGACGAAGTAACATTACACATAAGTTTTATTTAACAATCAAATAAAACGTATGTGTAATGCATAGCCCCGCAAAACTGTTTACACAGTTTGACTGCAGGATCGGTGTGTCTCGAGTTTAAACGTGTACATACATACATAGGCTGAGCATGTTTCACAGTTTTAGATTAAGTTCCAGTCGAAATAAATAGGTTCTTAACGAGTAATTTCATATGAATTCTACACTTAAGGGGCGGTAATAGGAAAACATGGTTTGCGCGGGCCATATCTTTATATAGAAAACGTAAAGTTGTAGCCACCAAAAAAATCATACGACAAGCCAAAGAGTTTACCTAGTTGCTACAAACATTAAAATGCGTATAAACCTCACAGATAATTGTAAAAAAAAATCTGAATATCATCAAAAGCGCTTGTCGCGGGCCATATTTTTGGCGTAAATGATAGCGTAAACGTATTGAATTCTACATCAAAATACACTTTAACGTACTGTGCAGTTGCTCCAATAACTTTTCTTCAAGAAAGATAATTGTGCTAAAGATAATGATGAAAAAACAACGAAAAACATCGAAAAAGTGCAGAAGTGAGGTTATTTTCCATACTCTTTACACGTAAAGAAAAAGACAGAGACAAATGATTTCGCGTAACGGAGCCTTAATTTCAAATTTAAACAGATTTTAGTGTCGAATCGTAGACTAGTGGCTCCGTGAGCTGTAGACCTCGCGATAAAATAAAATAAAATAAAATGTCGCTATAAAGTTTTCAAAACACACAGTAGGTTAGGTACGTGAGTATTCGCAGCTAGATGGTGCTCCTAATTTTGACGATTTTTCAAAATGGGTGAATATTTTTTCATGAATTTGTAAAAATTATCTTGACTAAACAGTTATATATAATTATCGAACCTACTCACAAAATTTCACCAGAATGGGTTGAGAAATGCGACCTGTAAAGGAAATCAAACAGCCGGAAAGCTGGACTGAAATATGTTTTTTTACATATCTCCGTCATTTTATTAAATTTAGAAAAATTGCCTCGACAAAGAAAATCTATATATTTATCAAATCTGCTCACAAAATTTCACCGGGATCGGTTGAGAAATGCGACCTGTAGAGGAGAACAGACAGCGCTGGAAATCCGGACTGAAATACGATTTTTTTACATTATCTCCGCCATTTAAAGAAAAATTACAAACTGGCTTGACGAAAAAAATCTATACAATTTTAAAACCTGCTTACAAAATTTCACGAGAATCGGTGGAGAAATGCGACCTGTAGAAAAAACAGACGGAACTAGAAAGCCCGACTGAAATATGTATTTTTAACATTTCTCCGTCATTTTAAAAAAAAAATAAAAAACTGGCGTGACAAAAAAATTCTATATTATATTCGAACCTGCTCATACAAAATTTCATGAGAATTGGTTGAGAAATGCGGCCTGTAGAGGAGAACAGACAGCGCCGGAAATCCGGACTGAAATACGATTTTTTTACATTATCTCCGCCATTTGAAAAAAAAACTGGCTTGACAAAAAAAATCTGTACAATTTTCAAACCTGCTTACAAAATTTCACGAACATCGGTTGAGAAATACGACCTGAGCCTGTAGCCAATGTCACATTTACGAATTTTCGCTATCGCTTCGCTCCGAAAAATGTATGAATTTGACGTTTTAAAATTCGATAGTTAACGAAACCTTATGTCGATCCCATACATATTTCGAAAGCGAAGCGATAACGAAGATTTGCAAATGTTACTTTGGCTAGGGGGTCTGTAGAAGAAAACAGACAGAACTGCAAAGCCGGACTGAAATATGTATTTTTTACATGTCTCCGTCATTTTAATTTTTTTTTTAAATGGCGTGACAAAAAAAATCTATATTATATTCGAACCTGCTCACAAAATTCACGAGAATCGGTTGAGAAATGCGACCTGTAGAGGAAAACATACAGCGCTGAAAAACCGGACTGAAATAGGTTTTTTAACATATCTCCGCTATTTTGAAAAATTTCAAAAAACTTGCTCGACAAAAAAATTCTATATAATTTTCGAACCTGCTCACAAGAATCGGTTGAGAAATGCGACCTGTAGGCTGGAACAGACAGCCGGACATACGTCAGAATTTTTGCCCAAGCTGAAGCAGAGACGCTTCGCTCGCACTTCGTTATTACAACTCATTAGTCTATGTAGCCTCTAATAATGTATCACAGAAAAGTTGCTGGCTAATGACTAACCATAGTACCTACTCTTGTTATATAAACATAGTACTTAGCTTGTAAGTTTTCTACGAGATAAAATAAAATAAAAATAAATGTATTGATAAGCGTTGTATGGCACGCACGACACGGTTGTTAAGGTTATTAAAAACTCGTGACGATTATAAGTACTCTCCTGACTACTAATTACTTTGAGGTATTTTTTTACCGAAAAGGACCCATTGACCCAAAATGGATATAAAAGACTGTTCTACAATGCAATTGCTGGAATTGAAAGCCAACTTAAGGCGTTTTTTTATACCTATCCAGATTTTTCGGAAATTTGTAAGTGCCAACATTTTTACAGCTTATTTAGACATAATTTGATCATTTAAAGCTATAAAAACGTTTTTAAAGTAAAAGCCCTTTGTTTCGACGGTTTTTGTGGGACAGGGTACGTAGCGTCACTTTGGCCGTATACAGAGAGAACGCTGGTTGCCGACCGGCGCTTGTCGGCGCTGCGGTCTGCGCAGGTAGTTAGCAAAAACCAGTGAAGCCATTTGTATAAACATGTGTCAGCGCTGATAAGCGCCGACAAGCGCTGATAAGCGCTGACAAGCGCCGAACCGCACCGGTCAGCGCTGGCTACGTTTAGTACGAAATCCTGCTTCAACCTGCTTGCTTTAATGTTAACGGTTACCGGCGCGGATCAGCACCGACAAGCGCCAGTCGGCAACCAGCGTTCTCTCTGTACAGTACGAGGCATATACATATGCCGGCATATACAAAGTGTAACAAAAAGGAGGTATCAACCCGAAAGGAGGTCAATGTACTCATGAATCTGAACCAAGAACCTTATATTCATATTAAGGTTCTTGATCTGAACACCTTCCAAGAGAAAAAAAATCAAGTCGAAAAAAAATTTTGGACTATCCATAGAAAAGTTGAATTTGCCGCCAACATTTTGTATGGAGAGTTCAATTTTTTTTATTTGAATTTTTTTTTCTGTTGGAAAGTGTTCAGTTTCACAAGTACATTGACCTCCTTTCGGGTTGATACCCCCTTTCTGTTACACGTTGTATATTGGCAAGAGAAAGAAAGTGACAAAAGATGCGTAGTAGCCATAAACACTAAGTTTATGGCTACTGCCATATATATATATACTACCTATATATATGCCGGGCAGTATAACTTGAAATCGGGTGGGGATTGCGCGGAACGCGTATTTTGGGCATGCGTTGCGGTGAGGGGCGCGGGCGACGGGAGAGGAGCGCGCGCCATTGGTCCCTCACAAGAGTACATGCGCGCAAGCTCTACCATGAGTTGGTATAGTAAACTACAATAGTTTACTATAGTCGCTAGCGAGCATCGAGTAACTTTTTGGCCTTTGTCATAGGAATTTGGTACCATGAGTTACTAATTGACAGATGGTATCGAGAAATACCATAACGATAGTAGTAAAGTTACTCACTTGCGTTTTGAGGCGTGAGATCAATGAGTATACCTTTTACTATCCTCTATGACATAGAGGCAAGAACCTTATATATGACTCTGGACATTGCGTCAACTTTTGGGGCTTGAAGAACGAAAGATTTTAGTTTTCCTTTTCTTTCATTATGGTGACAACAATGTTATCCATTCGTAGGACAGTCACTACAAATAGGTACTTACTACAGACTATCAACTTATGCCTACGACTTAAGTTTTTTAGACAACCAATCCAAACATTCAAAAGTGTTTAGATTCTAAACATTTGAATGTTTAGAATAGTTTAGATGTTTGTTAATGCCAAAGTTTGTATGTTTGGGTATCTCTAAACATACAAACTTTCGCATTTAGGATATTACTGCATTTATAGGATTGTTACTACTCTTGACCAACCATATTATAACCTTTCTATATATTCATTCTAACCCCCCTTTTGGCCAGCGGCGGTGCAACACAAAATATTTACTTAAAGATTATTTTCGGTTGGCTCCTCTCCGGATGGTCGAGTTTACTGTTTTGGAATGGTGGTCACACTGGGGGTCAAGTCTGCTATTGTTAACATCATATAATCGTGTTTCAATGGTGTTTGAATGGAGGAATGTCCAAAAAAAACAAATTGGCTGAATATTTTTATAGGCAGGAATAAGCGCCCTTAGTAATAGAAAAAAGTTTCAGAATTTTCGGTTGTGTGAAAAAAAATATTAAGTCTCATCATTAGTCATAGTATTAAAAAAAAGTTGCAATATAAAATGTCAAAACTGCATTATTTTGGCCGTTGAAAACAATTTCCCTCTAACGGTAATTGGGATATACTATAAATGTTTCTATTCCTCATCGTTTCGGAATCTGAAAAATAAAATAAGAATAATTTTTATTTTGTTACTACGAATAAACAATGGGTGTCAAAGACCATAATAACTACCTATAGTATAGTAGTAAGGTAGTCAGTTAGGTAGGTCCGATTCCTAGCTGAAACTGATCTAAATTGTTTAACTCAACTTCGTAAGATAATATTTTAGTTTACATTACATTTTTTCTCTCTGTTAAGAATACAAAATAATTCCGCTCTCAAAGTTAAATGTGGCATAAAAACATAAAATGTAATATTAGGTAGGATAAACGTAAATTTTTCATCCAAATCTTTCTTTCTTATTCAAAAGTTCTGCTGTGATTATGGTCACCCTGCGATATGCAGATAATATTTCTAAAGCTTCTTATTTGTCGAAAATGAATACAGATTTGTACATATTATCTCTATTATATTGAAATAAAAAAATCGTAATAAATGTGAGAGAAAATAAAAGAAAAGGATGGCAATGTGAGATATTTATTAATTTATTTCAATATCGTGGTTATGACTAATTTTCCGAATAAGTTATTGATTCTAAATTTATCACATGTCTTAGATTTATTAGCTTTAACATTACATTAAATATTGTAATTTTATAACACTATTATTACTGTCATAAAAGGAGTAAGACTTAACTACATTACCAGATAGTTCAGAGCACCGATCCGACAGAGTGCCGTGTCCGACAGTTGAACAACGTCTGAGCTATCGACACCTGCGCAAGCCGCTTTTATACACGTGCGCAAACAAGCTCGGTGGCGTGATGTGGCGTGATGGCGCAGTGGGGAGGCGCACGTGCACACAGTTGTTTTACGAGTCGTTTAGTGACTTTTAATTATAAATTACATTGAATAAACTAATTATTTGTAACAATTATATTAATTGTAATAAAAATCTACTATTCGCATTGTTTTTTATTTATTTACTAAGAAAAGACGTGCATTCTCCCACACGGCCATTCTGACGAGCAGCCACTTGGCTCGCGAACAAAACAATTTACACTTTATTTTTCACAAATCACGAATCATTACAATTTTTATTCCAAACTACATTATGTTTTGTAACTATATTTCCAATTTGTGGAATAGCAATAAAACACCAAATTCAATTGAAACTTCCAGTATAGGAAATGTAACGTTTCGTCAACGGATGAATAATTAAATTCACTGCCTTAATTTATCAGTCTACTCGCTTCAAGTAATATCAATCTGCATTTATATAAATATTCTATATTATATTGCATTATTTTTATTAAATTTATTAGATTAAAATTGTTTTAACTACTGAATCTACCACCAGTTCGTAAAGGAGGCCTCTCGAGAAAGAACTGGCGAAAGAAAACTCTAAGAAGTTATGCCGACCTCCAATCAAATCAAACAATATTATGTAAAATATTTTTCAAACATAAATAAAAACATAGTTGATTAACTCTCAATTAACAAACATGGATATTTGTTATCTGAAAAATAAATCATTATTATCGAATCACACAATATCAACATCATCAAATCGCCAAATTACATGACTCTAACGCTAAATAGTATAGCAACTAATCATGGTCAAGTTACATGACTGTAAAGCTAAATAACATAGCAACTAACTATGGTCAAATCACATGGCCGTAAAGCTAAATCACATAGTAACTGATTATGGTCAAATCACATGACCGTCAAGCTAAATCACATAGCTTCTAATTATGGTCAAATCACATGACCGTCAAGCTAAATCACATAGCTTCTAATTATGGTCAAATCACATGACCCAATTCACTTTTATCACAGTGAAACCTTCAATGGGAGATAAACCTTTTTTAATATAAAAAAACTACATAATAATAATCTCCATTGGTAAACAAAAAAAAACAAATTTTAAAAACCTTAAATGTATAGTAAGGACTTATTACAAATCACTCGTATTTATAATAATAAGAATCTTTGTAATCGTAGATGTTACATTGTACTGGTGCAGACCAGTGTCCGAGACACGCAAACGCCTACAATTCAGGATCATCTGAGCCCCAGGTGTACGTCATCTGGATAATCATGGACATCAATCAGCAGACACTGTAACAATTGAACATTTTAAGTCTTCCAAAAACATAAACTTTTTATTTTTCAAATAGTGTGTGTAGGGGTGTGTTGTTGTATGTGAGTAAGTGCATGTGTCGTGTGGGTATTATAATATAAAATAGTAACAGAGCTTTGGTCAGACTACTACCACGAGAGCATGGAGAACTTTCGATCCAATGTTCTATATTGCTCAGATAGTAGTAATTGCTTCGGTAAAAATAAGACACGAAGGCACGGCAAACTTGCAATATTATTCATTACTCGTAAATTATGCTTCAGGATTCTTCCTCAATATTAGTATATTAACACATGTAGTATCGCTTGCATGTATCACCACTTAGCACGTTATTTTAGAGTAATAACCTAAAAAACCTAAAAAGAGAAGGTATTTGATTTAGAATTGACAGATATTTTGACATTTCCGGCTCGAATTCTCCCCGCCGTCTCCGGCGCCAATTACTTCATTCGCTTTTCGTGCTTCGCCACGGACGCACGCATACAATCTCAAAGTGAGAATTCTTCAGAATTATATTTTATACAGTGAAAATTTTATTATACTTAGTTAAAATGATTCGTGCAGAAAGGAAAAAAGTTTTCAAGACGGAAGAGGACAAGAAGAACAATACAAGATGGAGAAACACTATTAAATGCGTAACTGCCATTTTGGGCTTTTACCATATTTATTTATTTTACTTTAATGTAAATGAGTACAAAAAGAGCGGACTTAATGCTAATAGCATTCCCTCCCAGACAACATTGTTTGCTGAGATTTAAAAATGCGTAACTGCTACCCTGGGCTTTTACCATTTATTTATTTAATTTTGTCTGACACGAACTTACCATACTGGGTACTTTCTGTCATAAGGCATGTGTCTAATAAGGCATGAACCAAATATCTATTGCACTCGAAATAGTCACACTGGACTATTTCACCGCATAGATAGGTCAGACAACGCAACCGCAACAAGTGCAGCAACTCAAAGTGACCCTGATGACGCGACAGGATAAAAAGCAAGCTGCCCTCAAAGGTTACCACGTTGGAACCGTTGCCGAGCACCAATCGGGTGACTCCGCCGTCCGCCGAATTCGCCGCCATCCGCCTTCCAGCCAGGCGGCTGCTCTGCTGGAGCTGCAACAGCAGCCCTGACAACAGCTTAGTTCATCAGGTATGAATTTCGATATCATAGATATCCCTGGTGTTGAGTTTATCCCAACGGAATAATAGAGTGCCATCGGTACTGAGATAAATTTCTGGCTTGCAAAATTTATATAATATAATTATGTATGATTTTATTATACACATTGTTGCAACTGTAACGAAAAACTGCCAGTATAACGTTCATAAGCAGAGCTATAAATAAATGCTAAATTTTATCTACTTCATGCAACCAGATAATAAGTTATGCAGCAACTAGCTGATACCTGATATTTCACAATTTTTATGTGAAATAGCTTCTATTAATATAGGTACGCCTAACATGGGCCTGCTGATAGAAATTTCAATAAGAAATTGAATAATAGAATCCTTACATTTTGTTATCCATAAATGCAAAGTGTTTATTACTGTGTACCACAGTTTTAATAAGTAAAAACTTTAAACATTTGCCTTAACTAGGAGATCCTATGTTTCAGGCTTATTATTTATGTTTAATCACTAACTAATTAGTATGTTTATTTCAAAGCTATGCCCTTGTAAAATGTACATATGTACAAATTACCTGTCTATTAATTTTCAAATTGAATTTGTGTGTGTAAAACATAAATTGATTGATCTTAATGATAATGATTCTGATGTGCAGAGGTTGTTAGCCAAGTAGATATATTATAGTAATAATGAAGCTTAAGGAGCAGCTTTCCAATATAGAACACCTTTTTTATGACAGTAATTTAAGACGGTGTTTTGCACTTTTTACATTATACAATGGGGCATTGCAACATTCATTTGTTGTGCACAACATACATTTTATTATAAACAGTAGGTATATGGTCAACTCAAGTGTAACTGATGCTGTTCACTTATAAGGCCACCAACAGTTGAGTCGAATATGAATGATGCAATTGCTACAGGCCTGAGGTTAACGATATTAATTAACGAAAAAACTGTAAGTAAACCGGGCGCAGTGCTTAAATAAAACATTCAACATCACTTTTGGAGCTGATTTATATATTTTTTTGCTGGTACATTTTGTTTCAAAACAATTTAAACTTGAAAACAACAAACGAAACATGCAGCCAGGTATACCATATGCTTAGTTCCGACGGCAAACGAATATCGAGACGCGGCGACGAGGCCCCATCAACGATTTCTTTCGTCGATAGCAGCAGACCCGCAGGCGGCCGTTACGGTCCATCGAAACGGTTGCCGAGGATACATTCGTCAACATTCACATTCGATCATCGTACGCGGGGTAAGGATACTGGTAAGGATCTAGTGCAGCATTTATCTGTATTCGGCGAGTGCAGGCAGTGGTCGCCAACTGTAGGCACATAGGCGTCCACATAGTTGTTTGGTCTAAATTCGACATGTGTGAAAATACTATTTTCACTGCGCTAGGAGGGCACCAAGATTATTATTTTCTTTTATACTCACTCGTACTCACTTGTGCCATCTCCAGAGATATATATTAAATTCTAACATTAATTTGACTAAATTTCGGGCGAAATGCATAACAGCCACATAATACGTTTGTGTTTTGGTGACAGACAATAATTTGTCAACTACACATTAAGTTGAAGGTTCAACATCTCTGTTCGAGAAAAAATGTTTTATCAGGTTGTCATATCAGGTTTAGTAAAAATCTAACAGAAGTCATATTATTATAAACTGTAAAAACATTATCCTATAAAATGCTTATTGTTTATAACAAAACACATTCTAGAAATCCCAGAAGTCGCATTATTATAAACAGTATAAAAGTTAACCTATATTAAAAATAAAAAATGGTTATTGTTTGTAAGAAAACAAGTAATTATTCTAAGAATACAACATAGAAGTCTTTGCATTTTAGAAATCCCATCAACTTTATGGTTTTAATATTGATATGAAAAGTAATAGAAATATACGAATTTAAATTCTTAACTTTTAGGTATTGTAGTGCCCATATTTTTACAAAATTACTGCCGCCGCCTACGACATCTTAGACAACATTATCTCCCTGTTATATTGGACATAATATTTACTCTAACAATGTGTCTCTAAACATTTTTAAAGAATTGAGATACACAATAAATTTAAATACAATTTTTTTATAACAGCTACCTTCACAATTTTCTAGCTACCTTCACAAGGTCTTTCACAAGAAAAACATTCACAAAACTGCAAAATAAATTATGACTATTTTATGAATGGATTAAACCTGTAGATACCGGTATAATATTATATTTTACTTTATATAGTTGAATGTCATCGATAGTTACACCGAATTAGAGATGACATAGTTGTGGACTATTTTCTCTGGTACCTCTCAACAACGGGGTAGACTGGGGGACACTTGTGGCCAGGAATCAAAACATTGAAAAAGAATTGCATATAAATTATCTAGCTAGAACATGTAGCTTATTATATTTTCATTGCCTTTCTTATTATTGTATTCGGTGTAAAGTATTCTAGACGTTATAACTCGATTCACTTATTCAAAAAAAAATATTACCAGTTTTGGTATTTTCGGATTGAAATTGAGTAAATTCGAATGCAAGTCGAATTAGGTAGTAGAAATAAAATATAGCAGAAATATTTTTCTTGATTCCTAGCATTTGGATCCCAAAGACGATTATTTTTTTAATTTTAGATTTTCGCATTCACAATGCTATTTTTGTTTAGTGCCTATTTTATTTAAAAAGACAATTCTGTCACTATCAATCGGACAAGCTATTATTTTTATTCTTTTGTAACAGTTTCTTATTGTTACAATTCTGCCATCATGATCGTCATAATTTTAAGCCTTGATACCCATTGTTTACATGTAATATAGTGTCTATTAAAGTACTAACATCCTTTAACTTCCAATTCCAGGGACGGAAATTCATCGCACAAATAGACTGGTTTGTACAACATTATCAAGGTGATATTATTGTACAGGTATATTACTATGTTATTTAAGCTTGGATATTTGCTGATACTATCAGAAAGTACAGAGCTTGGTAATAAAAATGGTTCGATTATTCACCAAATAACAATATAGACAGAATAAACACAGAAGTGTGTAACACAATTATTAGTATTATTTAATATTGGATTCATTATGATTGCACAATATGAGCTAATCTCAAGGTTTGGTATAGAATTTAATTACGCCTTGGCGTAGACTTACATTGCTCAAATACAATGGATATCTTAGATTTCTTATTACTATTTATTAAATATTTTACAATTAGTTTTTTTCCAACTTTTCTAACTTAAAAAAAAAAGAAAAAGTTTCACATTGAGGTATCTTGCCTATTGCACATATAATGAAAACAATATAATCATTTAATTATTTGTTTAGTTCAAGTATGAAACATGAATTCTTCTTACTTTGACACAAACCATTCTATAATGACCTTCTTTTTCGAGAATGCTATTATTATAATAAGCATTTCATAATCACTTCTTTTTATTTATAAATATAAAATAAAAATAGTAATACAGATTAAAAAAATAAAAAAAAAAAAAAAAAAAAAATATTATATGTAGAATAGATAATGGATTGCTGAAATGTAAAATTCAATGATAGTAGAGTAGACTCAAGTCCATAGTAACCAGTTTTAGCACTCGACGTACGCCGATACCTATATAGGTATGTTATGGCTATATAGCCATAACATTTATTTTTATTATAGAAATTCCACGTAACACGGTGGAATGGTAGATGATTTCACTATCTTTGCAAGATATCATCGATTAATCATAACTAAACTGAATTTTCCTAACGAATCTTGCTTATTTTTTTCTTGGTACCAACCATCTGTAGGTACCGTCTTTGCTACCAAAACATTAGGAATTATGTTAAATGTGACTGATTTTGTATTTTAAATTTAAAAGACTAATTACATAAGAGATGATATTTCCATTTTCTTACATAATGCTTTAAACATCTACATGTGTTTATTTTATTTTATTTTATTTTATATTCACAGGTGAATCAACAGTTATTATGTTAACTATAGCAATCTCAGTATACATCAAAAAACCATTTACAGATTCACACAAATAAAAAGTAAGGTAATAAAAATGCACATTTGAGCCACTAATACAGCGATCGCCAAGAGTTATACAAAAAAATTTTTTTTTTTTTTTTTGAGACCGATAACATGTGTTAATATACTAATATTGAGGAAGAATCCTGAAGCATAATTAATGATTAAACGAACTTACCTGTAAGTGAAGTTCTATCATAATTATGCGAAGGATTCTTCCGAAGATATTAGTATAGAGTCCCACCCTCCCTACTGCTTATTGTTAATTACAATAAGTGTTCACCCACTGAAGAAAATGAGGAAATATCATACGATTTGGACTTTAAACTAAATGAAGTAATTGGCGCCGGAGACGGCGGGGAGAATTCGAGCCGGAAATGTCAAAATATCTGTCAATTCTAAATCAAATACCTTCTCTTTTTAGGTTTTTTAGGTTATTACTCTAAAATAACGTGCTAAGTGGTGATACATGCAAGCGATACTACATGTGTTAATATACTAATATCTTCGGAAGAATCCTTCGCATAATTATGATAGAACTTCACTTACAGGTAAGTTCGTTTAATCATTAATTATATAGTACTACCTCAGTAATAACATAAGCCACATGGGCACGGCGAACTTAAAAATATTATTTATTTTTTTACTTAGTAGTACCTAGGTAAAAAAACATTATAATAAAGTTTATATGGCGCGGCATTCATTAGAATCTCGCGACCTCGGTAAAAATCGCCTGAATAGTGCCACGCACAGCCAACAGGTAATATTCTTTATTGCTCAGTATACACCGAACATCTGGCCAGGAGTCAGTGTATAAAGAGAAATAAGATAACCAGGTTAAGGAGATCAGTCTGTCTCCAACGATTTTGTCACCTCGCCTTCTATTACAGGGGAGTGACCTAAAATTATCACGAACCACAGTTCGCAACACATCCGACACATCCGATTATTATTATACGTTTATAGTTTATTCATAAAAATAAATATCATAGTGGTCTTTGAAGAGTGACGAAACATCAATTATAGTCAAAAACACTACTGCCACGAATGGGCATTAATCTCAAAACATTACAACATCTAAAACTCATAGAAGTAAGTAAAGACTAAGTTTGAGTAATTCGCAGACTAAAACATTCAACAGACCTCATCTGATGTAACCTGCATCTTTGTGTCAAATAATGACAAAACGGGTTGAGAAAAGATATTTAAGAATACCATTACCAATTTAATTTTATATTGATGTAGTTATCACCTTTTTTTGAACAACATAAAAACAACTAGTATTAACTTTAAGTTTATCTTGTTTACGAAAAACTAAAACATCAACGTGAAACTTAATCACGAAATCTTTAAGTATCATCACATCACTAAGAAAATCATACTCACTTTTCTTTTTGGAATCAATCACCAGCTATTTGGTGAGATCTGCTGCCACAATAGTACAGTAAAGTACAATTGCACAGTAAAATTACAGTAAAGCACAATAAAATATTAAAATCTTAATAATTTACTACTATGTATAATGAGCAGTGATTATGAATGTTGAGTTTTTTTTTCACTTTAGTCTACCCACATTCTAAATCCACACCAGAGATAAAATTGTGTATATTGTTTCGATATGCTTGTACTAAATTGAGTGAATGAATCGAATTTCTTTTCAAAACTTATGTCTGCATCATAATATTCATAATTTAAATTAACTTTCTTTTGAATATTGAAAATAAATATAGGAAGACTGTTGTACAAGTTCTACTGTATATTGTATGTACACAGTTTACTGCAATAATTCTTTATTCTTTCTATTGAAAAATATCCCTATTAAAATAGTTTCTATCCACGAGGGATTAAAATAAATGCAGTGCAGTAAATAAGGCATCAAACAACAATGAACTAAAATAAATTCTTTAAAAGATCTAGTAAAATCTAGGGTTTGTAAGTGATCCTACCCTTGTTTGGATCTATTTAAGCACAGGATAATGCACCACAGCAGTCCCAATAAGAATAATTGCTGCACAAGAAGAGAACCTTTGTTTCCAAAGACCAAAAGAGTTCCTGTTTTGCCGAGGAAAACTATTTCAATTAAAAGTGCCTATAAAAAGATTTTTCTCACTTAATCTACATAATGTTTATGGCACAATTGACATCTGCAATAACTGCATGCACAAAAATTGTTTGAATGTTCAATCTATAGGTAACAATAACGTCAAGTTATCTCTGTTGTAAATGAATAATAAATATCAGTTGGTTATTTGTCAGATGTTTCATTTATTTTATTATAGGTTCTGTACACATGATTTTAACCAGAAAAGAAAGATTTATTCCCACTAGTTCTACTGGACAGTTCTACCAATGAATTAATAAGACTTTTTCTCATTAGTGCTATGATTTGATACGAAGAATAAAATTGTACACTGTAAAAGGCACAGCTTAATTCACATTAAAATATCTCTCAGCATATAAAATCATCTTTGAAACTTAAATAATTCACTGACGTTACAGTTTGGCTTTAGCACTTACTGTGTTACATTTTCAATTTACAATGCTACTAGGTTGTGATGTCACAATATGTACATAATATCATAAAATTGTCCTTTCACTGATCAAAAAGGAAGGGAAAGGTCTAATTGGCTTATTTACCATATTTTAAGACCAAATTCAAGTTGAGCATTTTTTCTACGAAAAGCTAAAATTCTTTCTTATATCAGTAATGTTATGATTAATGCTACGTTTTGAATCTCACTATTAAATACCATACTTCGAACATCAGCCAGCAGATATTTCATATAAGTAAGTAGTCACAGCTGTATAATCACGGCCACTTGGTGGCACACTCGTGCAAGGCACATGAAAAATTATATATTCTATTCTAGACAATTCACACCAATCATTTAGTTCCAGTTCCAAACTAAACAAAGCTTGTACTGTGGATACCAAGAAACGGGTAAAAATATAGAAAGATTTAACAAGAATTAAAAAATCTGTGACTAACTACTATACGCATAACAAAATTATGTATACCAGGATTCGAACCCGGGATCTTTGTATTAATCAACCTCCACTAATTTGACGAAACATATAGCACTCTTTACGCAGCATTTGCGTTATCATTTTCTACGCCAAATTCTACTTAATTTTTTTATAATATCACAAGGAACGTCATTCTTTTTGACTTTGAAAATTATAGTTGTGGATTGACCATACATACATAAACTCGCGCCTGTTTCCCATGGGGGTAGGCAGAGACTATGGATCGCCACCTGCTACGATCCTTGCACACTTGGATTGACCAAATGATAATAATTTAGTAAAATCTACGGGTATCTTACAAAAATGTAAAATCTATGGGTACTTATCAGCAATTCGTCGATCAAACGGGAACTGTCGCAATTTTTCATGCTTCATTCCATTGTTCAGATATTTGCAACCACCCAGGATTGATGACTCAGATCCACAATTGGTTACGCGACTTGATCTTCAACACAAAGTCGCCAACGTGGCGGATTCTACAGCAAGCATTTTGATATTTCTGAAACATAAAAATTCGAAGGCAGAGTATATGTAATCCAACTAGGTTAGATCTCACTTCTGATGTGAGAGAAAATAAAAGAAAAGGATGGCAATGTGAGATATTTATTAATTTATTTCAATATCGTGGTTATGACTAATTTTCCGAATAAGTTATTGATTCTAAATTTATCACATGTCTTAGATTTATTAGCTTTAACATTACATTAAATATTGTAATTTTATAACACTATTATTACTGTCATAAAAGGAGTAAGACTTAACTACATTACCAGATAGTTCAGAGCACCGATCCGACAGAGTGCCGTGTCCGACAGTTGAACAACGTCTGAGCTATCGACACTTTTTTTTTTTTTTTTTTTTTGGGGCTCTCCACCTTAGGGGCTTTGAGCCACCCTCCCCCACGGGGGGGAAGGAGGCGGGAAATCCTCATTGGATACCACCTAGCCGGTTGCTACCGGACTAATCTGGTTATGTCAGACTCGTACTGACTAAAAACCGCCTTAATCTGGTTACGTGACCGGAAAGTCAACGAACCTTCATCCGGAAGCGACTGCCCTCCCTCAGGGGAGAGGACAGCGCAGACGTCACATTTCACCTAGGTGATTGTGCGTCGAGAGACGAGTAACAATTAAGCTGACTCCCTGAGGGGGATCGATCAGCCAGAGAGGGCGGGGGGTGACCTGAAGGGTCGGGCTTGATGGGTTTAATCGTCCTCCATCGCCTCCAGGAGGAGGTTCAGGTCAGACGAAAGCTTGTTGGGAGGGTCCGTTAGGACCGATTTAGGTCGGCGGGAAAACGGGGCGGAGGAGGTAGGCGGGTCATAGACCGCTGCGGAACGGATAAGGGGGTTAGGATGGTCTCCTGCTGCTTTAAAAAAGCGTTCAGAGGCCTTACAGGTCCATTGCTGGAGGGTGGGAAGGTCTAGGTCCCTATGCAAGTCCGCATTGCGAACGTAGTAAGGAGCGTTTGCCGCTCTGCGGCAGAAAATATTTTGGACTACTTGTAATTTATTAAGTGTATTTGGGGCGGCGTGAGCGAATACGGCAGAGGCGTATGTCATCACCGGTCGTATGCAAACCTTGTAGAGTGTTCGCTTGTTTCGGAGGGACATTTTACTATGGCGACCTAACATGGAGTTAAGTCGGTGAAGATAGAGACGGGCATTACGGGTCACTCTTTTGACGTGAGGCTCGAAAGTGAGTCTCTGGTCCAGAGTGACGCCGAGATATTTGGCAGACTTCTGCCAGGGGATGGATTTTCCTAACATAGTGGGAGGGTGGTGATTGGGGGGCATGATATGGCGCTTAGTATCGAAGAAAACTGCAGCGGATTTCTCCGGGTTTACTTCGATACGCCATTTACGAAACCATTGGCCTAACTTATTGATAGAGGACTGTAGCCTCGGAAGGATTAAGTTGACGCTTTGGCCTTTGCGATAAAGAGCCGTGTCGTCAGCAAAAAGGGATAGTTGAACGCCGTCGTTCGGAATGGGTATGTCATTGGTGTAGACTATGTACAGCAGGGGAGCGAGGACTGAGCCTTGAGGCACACCTGCTGTAATAGGGCGGGGGGAGGAGAGGGTACCTTCGTGTTTGAAACGGAAGGTACGGTGATGAAGGAAAGATGCCACTCACCGGACCAAACGCAAGGACAGATTTAGTCTGTGTAACTTGACGATTAGACCGGTGTGCCAAACCTTGTCAAAAGCTTTGGCGACATCGAAAAAGACTGCTACTGTTTTATGTCTTTTAGGATAGAAACCGCTGGAGATAAACTCGACTATGCGGTGAACCTGTTGGGGACATGAGTGCTTTGGCCTAAAGCCGAATTGGTGGGGGATGATCAAGTTTTCCCCGAAGAGGTGCTCTCTCATACGAGCGAGTACGCACCTCTCGAGGAGCTTGCCTAACGCCTTGAGGAGGCTAATGGGACGGTGACTGGTGGGGAGATACGGGGGTTTACCCGGTTTAGGAATGCCAATTACGATAGCATCTTTCCAGGCGGCTGGAAAGTAGCAATGATCGAAACAGGCGTTGAAAATGAGTGTGAGATAGGTTAGCACTTGGATGGGAAAGTGCTTAAGGGCCATGTTAGAGATACCGTCGGCACCGGGCGCCTTTTTGGGTCTGAGATCTTTAATAAGAAGTCCGAGTTCGTCAGTCGAAACTGTCATACGGTCAGTATCGGAAGGCAGAGGTATGGAGTTAAAGGTGTTGAACTCCTCGTCTACCTTCCTTATGTGGGAGGGGTCGCACTCTTGGGTGCTAACAGAGCATTGGGCAGCAATACTGTCTGCGAAACATTCCGCCTTCTCATCGTCTTCGAAGGCTGTAGAGCCATCTGGACGGAGAAGGGGGGGGACATGGGTGATAGCATCACTACGGAGAGACCTAGCCACTTGGTAGTAGGCTTGGTGAGAGGGAGTGATATCGGCCATGAGATCGGCAAAACTATCGTTCCTAAACTCTGCGAGTTTGGTGGTGTAAGTTTTTTGGAGTTGGTTGGCTTTACGCCTAAACTCAGGGGTGGGGTACTTTGCCGCTCTCCGGAGAGCGGCAAAGTAGTTTTTGGCCCTTCTCAGGTTGCGCAGAGCCGGAGAGATGGCACTGTGGTTTTTCACAGGTACCTCTCTCGCGTTCTCAGCAACGGCTGATTGGACCAAAGTAGTGAGGGAGCTCACCGCACAGTCTATTTTATCCGTACTATCAAAATAGTCGGCTCCAATAGCGTACGGTGAGTTGTCAGCGTCCATAGCCGACGAAAGGGTGGATTTGACACCGTCCCAATTGGTGATAAATTTAGTGGGAGGGCGGGAGGGGTTTGGGCTTCCCATGATAAGGGAGACAGGGCGGTGGTCTGAACCGAGATCGTCGAGCGAGTCAATCGAGTTCAGAAGGAGGGAGACACCTTTCACTATGGCAAAGTCAAGTATGTCGGGGTCGTGGTCAGCATTAAAGGGATAATGAGTAGGGGCGTAAGGAGAGATGACATCTACGTCAAGAGCTTTGACTATTTCGAGAAGGCGGCGGCCGCCATTATTGGTTTTAAAGCACGTCCAATCCGTGTGCTTACTATTGAAATCTCCAAAGAGAATAACAGAGTCGCCTAAAGAAAAGAGCGATTCGAAATCACTTTTGATGGGGAGCGTGCATGACTGTATGTAGACGGAGGCTATGATAAGAGTGCGGTGACCCGTCATAGACAGTCTACATATAGTGGCCTCCATATTCGCGAGTGGTGGAGTAGGAATACTAGAGCAATGAATTGATCTCTTGAAGTAGATGGCAGTACCTCCTGAGGCGTCCTTAGTGGACGAATGGTTGGGGAGATCGGCACGGTCATTGCGTACCATTGAGTATTTAGGAATCGTGAACCCTCTCCGGTCAGAGGGTTTGAGCCACGTTTCCTGAATAAGAAGGAGGTCAACATCTCTGTCGCGGACAAATTCCCTTAGTTCGGGTACTTTGTTGCGCAGAGAGTGGGCATTGAATGAAACAAGCGAGATACCCTTTGGTTTAATACGACCGGTGGTGAGAGCCACGTTCGTATTAGTGGGACCCGTTTGGGTAGTGGGAATAGAGGGCGTACTCATAATGAGCGAAGAAGTGATTCGTGCTCGCAGATAGCCACCAGTTTTTCCTGGGGAGTGCGAGCTTTACGGAGCTTACCCGCTAAAATGGAAATCTCCCCTAGGTTGATGCCACGAATTGCGTTTATTACAACGCTCATGTCATCGGCCAGGGAGGTCCCATTTTGCGGGAAGGGTGAAGGGACTGGGTTTGAGGCAGGAGCCTTTTTGGAAGATTGCGCCTTGGGCGGCGGAGTGGGAGGGCCCCAAGCCGGCTTGGGAGCCGGGGGAGCGGGAGCTTCTCTCGACTTGGGAGCGAGAGGGAAGTGATCGTTTGTACGGGGCGGAGGGCCTTTCGGTGTCTTCTTCTTATGAGAAGAGGACTTCTTATGAGAAGAAGACCCCTGGGCCTTCTTTTTAGAAGATTGGGGTCGCGGGGCGCGCGGGCAGCCCTTGTAATTGGCAGTATGACCGACCTGGCTACACAGCACACAAGCGGGAGGGTCAGGGGAGTCGCGAGTGCGGGAGCACTCTTTGGTGGAATGAGGAATAAGGCACTTTACGCACCTAGGGGGAGCTGAGCAGTTGGCTGCCGCATGCCCATAAAGTTGGCAGCGGTGGCACTGTCCCGGAGTGCCGCGCCTATGAGGAGGCTCTACTTTAATCTCGGAGAGACCGCAGACCTTGAGGTCCTTGGCCCGGAAGAGATCGCGCGCAGAGGGTTGATTAGTCAATATGACTAAGGCGAGAGGGAAGGCTTTCCCCTTTCGGCTGTACATTTTGTGTACAGACTCCGCGGGAAAGCCTTGGGAAACGAGATCCTTGTGGATGTCGTCATTGGAAATGTCGTGGGGCATGTTGCGGAGGACCGCACGTACCTTACGCTCTTCAGGGAGGGCGTAGGTGTGATAAGCCACTTTGCGAGTGGTGAGAAGGCGCGTGAGATTTCTGAAATCGGCTATCGACACCTGCGCAAGCCGCTTTTATACACGTGCGCAAACAAGCTCGGTGGCGTGATGTGGCGTGATGGCGCAGTGGGGAGGCGCACGTGCACACAGTTGTTTTACGAGTCGTTTAGTGACTTTTAATTATAAATTACATTGAATAAACTAATTATTTGTAACAATTATATTAATTGTAATAAAAATCTACTATTCGCATTGTTTTTTATTTATTTACTAAGAAAAGACGTGCATTCTCCCACATAAAGGTGGAATTATAATTAACTTCTATAATATTTCCGAATTAGATCGGAAAAAATCTTTGAAATATGCTAAAATTCAAATTTCTGAGAAGGAAAAATTGAATGCTGAAAATACTTTAAAAAACACTTACTTGTGAAATATAATGTTAGAATTTGGTTTTGAAACACTTTTGCAATTTTGTACAATGCAACCATTGATTTCAAAAGGAAGGATGCGCCCATCCGAATGTTTTGCTTTATAATTCCTTCATACCAGCAAAATCAGCGACATCTTTTAGAACCTACTCGAACTACTGCCGTATCAGAGGTGGGCAAAAAAGATTACTGAAGTGAACGATTTAGTTCAATTGGAGTTAAGAACTAGATCACTCATCTTTAGGTCGCTAGAACTTTTAACTATTTTTTAAATATTTTTATTATGGTAATTATATCAGTTTTTCGATGGTATTAAGGCCCTAAATAAAAAGTAAACATAACAAAATCTCAATCATGTTTATTTCAAATTAGATGTTTTTGTGCTTTTTCTCAGCTATACTAAACTAACATTATAAACTATAAATTATTTAATATAAAGAGATATATATCTCTTTATTAACTAAATTTTTCCTCTTTATATTTAATAATATTATTAAATATAAAGAGGAAAAATTTGTCGCGAGTAACATTAGCAGTATTTTATTTAAAAAAATAGAGATCCCTATGAAAATTTGAATACTGAAACGAACCCACAGTATATGATTTTTTTTCTATATATGTAATAATTATTGATTGGAAGATGATGACATTCGTATCACAATCCTTAACCAACTAAATAATGACATTGTCAAAACTGATTATTTACATGCAAATTTCTCTTAAAATTTAAGCATCAATATAGGTACCTACCTAAGGTTTTTTTAAAGGTATGTATAAAAAACTTTTTATTGATTAATCTTTATGTATAAAATCTATAAAATACACCGAAGCGAAGCAAGGGCGGGTCGCTAGTTGATTATATAAATATAGTCTGTTTAATATGTCAGAGATACAACAGTGATTATTTTATTCTAGGTTTTTACACAAGGAATAGATCTTAAAGCAAAGCTGCGGCCGGTCACTATACTGCATATCCTTACTATAATATTATAAACTAGCGGCCGCCCGCGACTTCGTCTGCGTGGAAAGTTGTTTCGCTATCCCTCGGGAACAATCCTTATTTTCGGGATAAAAGGTACCCTATGTCCTTTTCTGTACCCCTTGCAACGTGTATGTAAAATTTCATGATGATCGGTTCAGTAGTTAAGACGTGAAGGCGTAACAAACAAATAAACAAACAAACAAACGGGCTTTCGCATTTATAATATTAGTAAGGATAGTAAGGATGTGAAAGTCTATTTGTTTATTTGTTACGCCTCCACGCCTTAGCTACTGAACCGATCATCATAAAATTTTAGATACACATTGTCAGGGGTATAGAGAAAGACGGTACGTTCCATCCCAAAAAAAGTATTTTTCCCGAGGAAAAGCAAAAAATCTTTCCACGCAGACGGATTCGCGGGCGGCTGCAGGTACTGCATAATTATGGGAGGCAGGAGTTTCGTTTCTGAGTTTAGTTATTTTGTTATACGCGTGAATGCAGTAAATATTTCAATCTCAATTCGCGGTATTGCCATTGCTTTCAGCTTCCATAGTCCAGCTTTTGACATCTGTGTCATAAAAATTAGCAGAGCATGTTCTTGCGTTTTAGTACAGTAGCCCGTAGAACATTTAAATCACCAAAAAGGTTACCGTTTGCCGTTGTGATATAGTTATTTATTACGAAATTATAGATACTTTAACCCTTAGAGTAAGACGGGCTTCTAAAGAAAGAGAAGCCATACGAAGCGTTCCCCTCTGCCGAAGTACAAGCCCAAATGGGCATACGCATTAGTAAAACCAGTTGCGCCCGGATTTCTTTCTAGACCGAGTCCAGTCGCGCACGTGAACGCTGCTGTGTTTAAAATGTCGAATTTATGAGTTTTTTGCTGTTAAAAGAGGTCTTGAACATCAAGTATACAAAAAGACGGTGTTACATTTCACATAAAAGTAAATTTTTATCGTATTATTGCTATTTGTTTACATTTAAACATTAAATTCGTATATTTTATTCTTGATTAGTTGTCAAATTTGTTCAGTGACATCGGGTCTGCTAGTCCATGGCTCGTCCGTACAAATTTCAGATCTGTCGCTAGATAAATCCGAGTTCTCGCCGATGGGCAACTTAGTGATGTTACCGTTAAATAATGTTTGTCGATAAAGTGTTGGTCAATCTGGCCCTGATTATGCGTCAAATACATTTGCGAGATGTTTGCATGATTTGCTTTGCACTGATGTGAGCGCGACGCGACAGATATCGCGAAATAAATTTCGAAATAGTAGATTATACAACAAGTGAATAAAAAGGGAATTTAGTTCGAGGTATACAAAGAACCGAGATGAAATTTTTTTTCACGAGTTGTGTTGTGTACTCTACTTTTTACCATTGACTGCGAGAAAGCAAATAGGTACCTAACAGTACTTTATACTTAGTGTAGTGTACTCCCTGTAACAGGCGTCACTGGCTCGGCAACTCCCGGTCTGCGCAGGCAACACGTCAGCTTCTTGATCTGTAATTTTCAATATCATTTCACGTCTATCAATTTAATGATCAGAACCTTACCTGCTTAAATCTGTCAATCCCATGATCATGTGGTGTTCTTAATATGAAACATAATGTTTCTATTTAAATAAAATCTGACTTTGTCACTAACTTTACTATTTTGACACAATAACTTCTATAGAGATATGATCAGACAAGTTGTTCTGAGCAGGCAGCTACTTAAACCAGCTATTTAATGATCAAAGCTTTGTTTGCTTAAATGAATTCATTTAACAAACACAAACCATAAGTATATTATTCTTATGCACAAACCTTGTTTGCAAAACAACATATTTAATAATCTGAACTCTGCATATCAATCAATTTAATGATTAGATCCATGTCTGTAACATTTTGTTTTGTACCTGCTGTTGTACATGTTACAAAACTACCTTCCCTAATAGTTGGATGTGAATGAACCAAGATTGCAAACAAGTGAAAAGAGCAAAGTAAACTTTCTTATTTAAATAATGTATCCTTGTACTACTCAATTAATATTATTATTATCTTGTTTGTATTGTTCAAAACTGTATAATTTGTTTGAAAATTTACATTAGAACTCATATTATTTCACCATGTAATATGATCAAACTTTGTTGCAAATTAAAGTACTTATTCACAATGTGTGGATATAGATTATTGTGTATAATGTCGACACAAAGTTACAGATATTTAGTTTTTCGTAACCCCGTTACTGAACTATTATAAAACCTTTAATTAAAACTCCACTCTGTCGCAATGTATTGTATTGGATATGTTACGAAAATGCTACGACTTTTTACAAATGGGCGGTTACTTAGGAATAACGTTTTCTACTCAACTCAACACGATACTATCTATCACCTTTCTTTTTTTTTAGAATAATTTATTCCTGACCCTTTATCTCGTCGCCATTTGTAGTGTACTCCCTGTAACAGGCGTCACTGGCTCGGCAACTCCCGGTCTGCGCAGGCAACACGTCAGCTCTCGCCCATGGCTCTCACTGTCGTGACGTGCGCCCCACCCACCACCGTGAGCACGAGACAGTGTGTGTCATCTGTCATTGACATTGACAGTATGCTGTGCATACACTACACTTAGTATTTATAGTTGACCATCAGCCATTTTTAATGTCCCCACTACTGGGGCACAGGCCTTCCTTATAGGTAGGAAGATGGGCGATAACCTACCACGCGGGCCCAATGCGGATTGATGGGTGTTAACGTCTGCAAATGCAGCCGGGACCAACGGCTTAACGTGCCTTCCGAGGCACGGAGGGGTGGCATTCAAAGTTTCGCGCCGCCGCACTTCAGAAAAAAATCATATCTCCTTCAATATACCTACCACCTCGAATGAGGTATCATATTATAATAAATCAGGGATGATGAAGCCATTTTTGAGACATTGAATGTACAGTTTCTTAAAAAAATAATGATATATTTTACTATATTGACGACATTATCAAAATCAGTTTGCTATTTTTTTATTCAACAGTCGGTCGGTATCTTTCAAAATTCAAATTGTTGGGTGTGCAGATAGCAGTACTGTCATGGAGCGATGTTCAGTGTCAGCAGCCTGAGCCCAACTTCCCTAGGTATACATTAATCCCAACCCAATCACCTACACTCTCAAGATTTTTGTATAAAGCTCGAGCGTATAAAAATGACCTCTTTGTTGTTATTCACCCCATCGTAAAATGATTGAGTTTGTAACCTTTATTCCTTTTTCCGTATCGATATTGCTGCATCGACAGTTGAGCCCAGCCCTTTATGTCAATAACGTGTCATATTTTGATGTGTGACTCATCCGTACACAAATTTTTGCTGTTTTGTTTTATTTTTTATGTGTGAGCGTCGTCATTACAGTGTTGTTTTTGTATGTGGGTATGCGGAACTGCACTTGTGTGCATTTCCCTCCCCCCGCAAAAAATGCCAGAATAATTTGAATAGAGTAATAATCGCTAAGGCTTCTCCCTTTGTGACGAAACAAAGCCTTTGTTGCTCGAAGCTTTAACCCAAGTTTTTCAGATCGCAACCCGCCGTAACCTATATTTGTATATCTCCAAAATTGATATGTTTTTATTTTTCGAGGTTTACCACATAGTTTAGCTATTTTCGTGTTCTACAGCTTGGTTTGATTGCCACAGATAAAAGTAAGACTATAAAAAGTAGTCATACACAGATTTAAGACCTGATGAAAATGGTTGGACTTTATCTGGTCTTAAATCTGTGTATGATCACTTTCCAAAGTCTTACTATTATTAGTGGCAATCAAACAACGCTGTAGAACACGACAATAGCTAAACCATGTGGTAAACCTTGAAAAATAAAAAAATATCTTTCTTCTTTCTTCTAGATATACAAATATAGGTTACGGCGGGTTGCGATCTGTAAAACATGGGTTAATGTATCTATAATTTCGTAATAAATAACTATATCACAATGGCAAACGGTAACTTTTTTGGTGACTTAAATGTTCTACGGGCTACTGTACTATTTTTAGGAGGCTTGAAATAGGGCTCTTTTCGTTATTTTGGAATAATGCGACTCCATATTTCTTTACATACTAGATCATTAGGCAATCTGTAATTATTTGAATTGAAATATAATGGAGTGTAGATACGTAATAAAAATATTTTTGCAGCGAATATGTTTCATAGGAGACATTTCTGTACGTAGTGTTCGTAATCTATCCTTACCGTTTACTCTCGTTCTTGAAGTTAATTAGGTATGGAACTAAATGAACTAAAGATCTTATATGGACTCAAGTGAATTAGTTCATTTGAGTTATGTTGACCCATCTCTAGTGCCTCGAACAATAACTAGTAATAGTGAAATCTTTTATACTTTATTAAAATTGTTAGACACGTAATAAAAATAATGTAAAGCTACTAACCGATGAAACGATATTCCATGAAACTTTTTAACCTTTGCATCATATTTTATGCAATCTACAAATGCACAATTCGGCATTTTTATGTCACGTCAATCACCATCTGTCTACCATAGTCTCCCGCGGATGACTGAAACGCGTTGGCCCTAAAACTGTATTTTTAGGGCCAACCAACTGGCGTCATTTCATAGTGACTTTGACCGGGTCCTTACGCTAGTAATATAATAAGTCTATGAATGCAACACATGCTTTGTAACGCGAATTTTGTTTAAATAATTTTATATTTTTGTACATAAACGTGAGATGCGGTGGAAAATCATTGACAGTAGTGACATGTCAAATCAAAGACAATTCCGTCAGTGATGCCACCTTATTTTTATTTGGTAACTTATGAAATATGGAGAAATTACTGTTAAACGTAAAATATTGTAATAACAAAATGGACTCATCTGTCCTCTAAATAATTACCTACTTTGGCATGTACTAATAAATTTTAACATCATGTAACTAATTTAAAGTGTGCCGATATTTACATATATTTAGAAAATCTAATTAATTTTTGTTTATAACCCAGGTCATGCTGAGTAAATTGACTATGGATTGGGATATTTTGTACTTAGCATGGCAATTTCAGTCACAGTGTGAGAGGGATAAAAGAAATCTGCAAAGGTGAATGACATCATCCCCAACCATCCTTCAGTAGTAGAATGTCCAGTGTCATAGAATATGAATATAAGGTTCTTGCATAGAGGAATGTAAAAAATAGGTACAACAAAAGAGAATGTATTGGCGTGAATACTTCTATTTTAATTTAATTTAGTATTTTTTTTCTAAAATAGACTAAATAATGTCTTTCAGAGCTTATTAAGCATAGAATAATTGTTAGCCACAGCTGCATATTGCGACGAAATCAAGGGCAAATTATAAACCGATAAATATGAAAACCCGTGTTAGAAATCCTCTAGTCAGCGGGTGGGTCAGGTTGTGCCCATCGCTGAATATTAGTAGCCCTTCTAGGCGGACGCTCATTTCAGTGTGCTTACTACTGCTTACTAAAGTCACCATTCAAATACGCCGTAACGTAATGCATTCCTCCACTTTGAAACTAACATAAATAAGTTTAATTAAGAACTTTCCTATCAAGCATGTTACAAAATTTGAAAATATTGTGTTAAATCTAAATAATAATCTACTTAATTGCAAATATGTTGATTCCGTCCGTATCAAGGTAATACTTGATACAAATAAGGCCTATCTTACTTAAAGTCTTTATATATTATTTAATTTATTATTTAACAGTAGGAATATAAGAAAACAGTTCTAACTAAATTTAATTTTCCGAAAACTTGACTTTGGCCGTAATAAATCGATTACACTTATTAAATTAAGGCCTATAACTTTTTTATGTTAAATTGAGGTTAAATATGAAACCATATTAAATAAAAACATCTTATCAATAAATTGAATATTTATTATAACAAAGTAGAGATTCATGTCATAATATTCTAAAAAAAAGATCTCACTTCAACATATAGATTTGTATCATTTTGGGCCTTATTTGTTTATTTAATATCATATTTAAATAAGGCACAAAAAAAAACGTAGGTATCTGCCGCATGTCGCTCTGCCAGGTTGTATTTCGTCCAATTTGTACGTTTTTATTAATTTGGAAGGAAAATTGGATATTTTGTCGATTGTTGGATGATACACACATTATCTGTAATGAAATAAGTAAACCATAAGTTGTATAAGTTGCGGGATTCTCATTAAGCTCTACCGTGTTAAAATAAGACCTAGGCTATTATCGTAATCACGCTCTGTCCCCCTACTCAAATGGCCAACATTCTATGCGTTTGAACGCTACGTTATTACGTGCCGTATAAGCTTGTCACACACAATATCAAAGTCTGAGATTTACATAAGCTTGCGACAGGTTACTTAATCGTCTATTGCTCATATTTTAAGCTTTAAAAGTAAGGTTGGCAATTGGAGCATGGGGGCAGGTCGTCTTTAAAAAAATGCAATTAATGCATCTATAGCCAATAGTAAAAACAAATCAAGGTCAAGCTAATCATAAATATTAAGAAACAATTATTAAGAGAAGCTTAAACTAAAACAGCGTAAGTTTTTATAAAAACTTTAATGAAAGTATTTTCCTGGTTGGATTTAGGTTTATCTGAGTTTTCTAATGATTTGTACTTGGATGAATCGTCCAGGGATTTGTATCAAGTACCAACCTTTTATTCACCTTTCCATAAACTCCTCTAATCGACTGCTTCTAATTTTATTCTTATCAATCTTAACAAGCTAGCAATTACACAACAAAATACGCAAAGAAAACACAAAATAAATAATTATTAAAACGTGAAAATTACATTTGACACCTTCGATTTGTTGTTGTTGAAAAGTAACCAACATAAATTCAAAAAACACTTACATTCGGTATACACGCACTAACTAGTGATTTTTTACTTAGTCGGATTATAATTGCAAATTACACCAACTAAGGTAAACGACCAATATTTCGTGTTAGTACGTTATTTCGTTTAGTTTTTTTGTTCTGTCGTAAATTATTAATTATTACACCTACATTAGTACAAAATATATACCACATAAACAGTCTAAAAATCAAGTACCAACATTTTGGTGACTGAACTGAGACACGGTTACGGTATCTATCTATTGCCGTGACTGAGGGCAATGCGACGTTCAAAACTCTCAGTCGTCGGCACAGACAGCTTTATGGCGTGTATTCCTTAATACCACCAGAAGATTAACGCTCGTATGTAACTACTTCTTAAGCTTACAGAAAGTCAATTTGAATAAAACTTTAAATAGTTAAATAGTAAAATGATCCCATATACTCGTATTAACTTCCAAACGAAACGTCCGATTAGAATAATTTAAAGAAGACTACATTAAAATCTTTTATTTATTTATTTATTTATTGTCAATAGTTTTCCCAATTCACGCCAAATAAATTTATAGGATTATTTTGGTAGGTTTTCACTATTGCAATTATTATAGAGATTATAGATATTTCATTTTTTTTAAACAACTATAGCCTATATTTCTCGCTGATTACGCAGCTTTCTATTCTTACTCCTTATCCTTATTTCATCTGGTATGAATTTTCGGCGTTTTTTCCGCCAATTTCGATTTTCCATAAAAACATTCAGAATTTTTTATACTAAAATATCGACATTTGGTTCTTAGTATAAAACCTTTTAAATGTATATGTTTTTATTAACAATTAACTATCATAAATTCACTATAAAAATCTTTATCCCAAACAGGGGCCCGAGATCACGAAATAGTCTATCATGAAATAGTATTCAATTCAAACAAAAGGTCCACAAATAAATTAACATTAAAATAAATTAGAACTAAACTACATAATTCATGTATTTGATTAGGTACTGTCAAAATACCAATACTCATCACACAAAAGCTTTCAAACAGGTATCACGTTTAGTAATTTTAAAAAAATCTAAAGATCTCACATTACGCGTAACTATCAATAAGGCATTGAAAACGTGCTCCGCAATTGCTGGGCCAGGCGCTATGCCACTGCGCCACCGAGCTCCTCCTCCATCCTGAATACCGAGTTAAAAAAAATTGGGTTGCACTCCGGGAGTGCCGGCAGAAGTGAAAACTTGAATATTAACGTTGTGCATTTTTGATATTTTGAAATTAGCGGCAAAGGATTAAAATTATTTCTTTCCTATTACTATACAGTCACACAATTCAATCAATTTGTAAATAGAGAAAAATTCTAAAGATTTCGCGCCAGTGGCCTTTTTAATTTCTACATGCACGCATTATACAATTTAAACTTATAGTCACAGAGTATAAATAAGTCTATGATTTCACCGAAGAGATCGCTGCTATTAGTTTCATTTTCAAAATTAGCGCGATGCTGGTGACACAAGTGTTTACGTCTTAAAATGACGCGCCGCCATTTTCAACGCGCCCCGTAGAAAGAGAGGGGATACTTCCACCGCCAGCTGTCTACTCTCCATCCGTCACATCCGTCTTACGCATTTTCGATCAGCCACGTGATTCTTACTGAGGCGAGTTTAGAATTTTTTCCCATTACAAAAAAGCGTACAACGCCGCTAAAGAAGTTTTCACTTCAAAAAAAGTTATTGGGAAATTTTCGATCCAAGTCGGCGAAAAGATTTTGAAATTTTAACATATTTTGGAAAATATCAAAAAGTTTGGGAATCTAAATTGCACTTTAAAGCACTCCGTCAGACGTACATTTTCACATAATAGCCCATCCACATATTTATCATAACTGCGATACTACAGGCAAATGACACAATTTCATAAATCGGGGCACTATACTCGATCATGAAAACATAAAATATTTCAATTTTAAAATCATGAAGTCATTAAGAGTCTTAACATGCCGAAATATGGGACATTTACCCCGTATAGTTCACATTAGCGAGGATAGTAAAATCGTGGATGGTGAGCACATTTACTATAGATTTTAGTTCTTCGCGTATCCGCTAGAGGCTCTGCTTCAATTTCCCATACAAATTGCTAACGCGGTCGATATCGAGAATGGTTTTTGTAAACTCATGGTAGTGCTCGGTACTGACCCCTACTCCGTTGAAAAAATTTCAAGATACATGCCTCGCATACGGCCTTTGACAGTTGCCTTCCGGCCTTCCCTTGGGCCTTCCCTTTTGTGACATTACACCGTGAAAAGAGCGCTCGACACCACACCAGCCGAAAGATTAAAAAACTGAAAAAAATAAGTTCAAATAAAATAATGTTTTGTTTTTGGTTTATTTTATGTGGGACTCAACTACACTCAACTGACAGGTTTAATTTTTCACATTGTTTTACGACCGCAGTTAAATAAATAAGAAGTTTTGGCAGCTGTTTCTTTGTATAAATAACGAACTGCAAATGAAATTATTACCACAGTATTCACCTACATCGACGAGACGGTTCGTAGAATTTGTTAAATCCTATTATTTTAAAGTTTTCTATATTTTTTTCTTAGACTTTTTTTTATTGATAGGACCTGTCTTCAAAATTCAGTTATGTTTATATTAACTTATCAGAGAGAAAATAAACATAAAACAGCCAAAATGCATTTCATGTAGGTACCTACCTAAACATACAAGTGGTCCAAGTGGATCATTCAATGTCATTCGTTGCTTAACAGAATACTTACATACGTGGCGGTCACATAATTGAACGGCCAATTTCCAGAAGTCCCTAAATCCCAAAAAGCACAAATGAGAATTATTTGATTTTAAATAAATAATGATTCCTAAAATATTCCTTATTATAATTTCAAATCATTAAAAAGTTTATATTGTTAAAATAATTATTCTTATTCTTAAATTTTTTAAAGTCAGAACTTCAGAAGTCATTCATAACATAAGGTTACATTAAAAAGTTTTTATGTGAAAAATAATTTTATATGGTGGTTAAGTATTCTTCAATTTTCTATTTTTCCCGTGCAATTTTCTTATTTTTTTTTCATAATAACCATCTCCTGATAATAACAAACATAACAAAAAAAGAATTAGCGAAATCAGCCTAGCCGTTCACGCGTGATGGCTTGACCACGCGAAATTGGATTCATTTTTATTATTAGGGTTCCGTACCAAAATGGTAAAAAAGGAACCCTTATGGTTATATATGTTACGGCTAATACCCGAAGTGCGGCTAAACCTAGTTTTAGCCGGTTAAAACTAGGTGTAACCGATAATTGTTGGCTAAAACTAGGTGTAGCCGGCTAAAATTAGGTGTAGCATGGGGTATTAAAAAGTTATTTCTGTTGTCTGTTAAAAAAAAAAAAACTCGTAAGTTCGTAACCAATTTTTAAATCGCAAGAAATGACCCACTTATTATTTTTTAAACTTTTATTAATATTCTCAAAACTGAGAGCGTGAAACTTTTGACCATATCAGATTAGGTACCTTCATGTTAAAAACACTCAAATATTTTCCAACAAACAAAAAATAATCGTGAGACGGAATATATATGGAATTATCACTAAAATCTATTTTTTTTCCATTTCAGGCAGTCAGCCACGAAACAATTGAACACATTGACTATTGACGCTTCACTAACAATGTACGTAACGTGGCATAAGACTAGTGTAAACCTAACGTAACATCGCATCATATGGCATGTTAACACGTAAGCTAAGTGTGCACCTACCGCTGACGCGTCTCGCTCGTCACATGGGAAGGCGTGTTAATAGTGTGAACCTTACGTGTCATCACGTGGCGTGGCGTGTCATCACATAAGACAGATGTGCCCGCACCTTAAGTCTAATCAAATGCTATTTCCTTCTCCGTGTCGCAAGACTAGACCATTTAAAAATATTAAATCACTAGTTTCCGCTCGCGATTTCGTCCGCGTGGATATTAGAAAATCCTTAGGGCACCTTCAACCCAGGATCCGACCAGGGACCCTATTTTTGAATCGCTCGGCAGGCGTCGAGCGCTCTTTTCGATTCAAAAATAGGGGCCCAGCCATTTTTACGCGATTACGCGATTAGGCGGGTTCCCACTAAGCGCGCTGCCTCACGCGGCAAGACGTTTACCGTGTGTGGCGGGTAGGGTTGCCAACTTTTTTTTGATCAAATAAGTATAGTATTTTTAAAATTATTACGTGTAAAAATATAGTAGACGGCGAAAAAGTCCAAAAATTATAGTAGCCAGGCGGACTTGAAATAAGCCCTACCACGAACCAAACCGAGTACAAATTGCACAAATTGTAACCCGGGACCCCTGCGTCTTACACGAGTGGGCGAATCACTTGACCACGGAGGCGGTCGTACAACGTACGGCTGTTATATGGTGAAGTATAGTGAAGTATCAAGTGAAGTATACACGGTAAATTTTTAAGTATATCTAAAAATGAAAAGGGGGTTTCAGACCACGTAAATGAACAACTTTTACTATGGGGCCAACCACGAAATCGCGAAAAAAACATCAGCTGTTCCATAGAAAAGTACAACATTGACTCGACTATAATATAATGTATGGACCAGCTGTTTTTTTTTTGCGATTTCGTGGCTGGCCCCATAGTAAAAGTTGTTCATTTAGGTGGCCTGAAAACCCCTTTTCATTTTTAGATATACTTAAAAATTAACGGTGTACAGATATTGCTTACTTTTTCAGACCTCGAACATGGACGCTGTTGGAGCCGTCGCTTACATACGCATCATACAAAATGCATTTCTTGTCTTAAGTGCGTTGCAGTTCACCGCGTTCCTATTTCCACCCCCAGCTACTGTTAATGGTAAGATTTTTTACAAAATCCATACAATCTATACAGTGTCTTTGGTCTTGTACTAGCGATAATTTAAAGGCGTGAAGTAAAGTCCCTTCGCTTAGATAGTGCCGGTACATCTGCAAGCACTTGTGTTCAGAGACAGGAATACCGGTAACAAACACAACCTTTCACTACGGCACTTCTATATAAACTGCCAAAATCCAAATTAACTTGCGGGTGTACGCCGCACGTGGTAACCTTTGTTTATGCGGCGGCATCCTTTGACAAGGAAAGTGAAAAGGGCGACACTATCTAAGCGAATGTACTTTACACCTAATTTCATCGACAAAAACACCCATTTTTTGGGGTCTAATCCCTCTCCTATTGGAATGAATGGCCGCCATTTTAAATTTGACTTTTTATTTTAGATGTGCCTGCCGAAAAATAATAATTTCTCCTGATTTAGAAGTTTTGCAGATAATAAAAAAAACGATTTGGAAGCTAATACCACTACCTATCAAGTAAAATAAAAACTTTGTGTAAACTTTCAGCATTAGTTATTCAGTGTTTCAACTTATAGCTTGGCCATAAAGAGTTGAAATTAAATAAAATGGAACTAAAATTTTTCAGAACAAAATATACTCAGTGTTGCCAAATTATTCGTGATTTTGACGTGTTTACATAGAAAGTGGCGCCCTCAATTTTTGTCAACTCTTTATGGTCAAGCTGTAAATACGTCATAAAACATTGCTGAAGTCAAATTTGATACGAAATTTAACTGATTTTATTAAGTTTTCTTAGATATCTCAAAAACAGGACATACACCACTGTGTATTAGAATAAGTAATGCAAAAAATGAATCCCTATATTACCTACACAATGAAATCAAAATCTCTACATTGTAGGTATTTTTCGTGAGTCATTGTTATTTGAATATGATACTTACAACCATTCAATAAAATGTAAGAAAAACTTAAAGAAGAACACTTTATAAAATTCAACATCAGTATTTTTTTGTGACGTATTAAAGCTGAAAGTTTACACAAAGTTTTTTTTATAATATTTGATAGGTGGTATTACTTAGTAGCTTAAGAATAGTATTTTTAGGGTTCCGTGCCAAAATGGTAAAAAAGGAACCCTTATGGTGTGACTCAGTCTGTCTGTCTGTCTGTCTGTCACAGCTGGATATCTCGAGAACTACTAAAGGTATAACTTGAAATTTGGAATGGTTTAAGATGACATTTGCCCAACTATTTTGCAAATAAGAAATAAATAAAAAAATAAATAACTTTTTTACAGCAGGGCCTGAAAAGGGGTCTTAAAAATTTGAAGTGGGGCTACTAGGGCATGCATATCATATGAAAGAGCGCCGTTTGCACGTTTTCAATCATTTTTTCTTTTTTTTCTAGGCCGCATAGTTCTCGACTTATGATGAAAAATGTAAAAAAAAATACCGTTCCCCTTTTTTCCGAAGTTTGCAAAGAGAATATCTGAAATAATTCCATGTGATAGCAGTTTATGTAAAGATTACAGGAAAAATAAAACGATGTCTCAATATAGCACACTTTTTTAGAAATTATCAAATTTCTAAAAAAGTTAACATTAGTTCCACTATCGGTCAAGAGATGGCGCTGACCTATAACTGCAATACTAATTTTATTATTCTACTCTGCAGTGTGGTTTAATGGTGCAATTATGGTATGGATGGTACGGAATCACGGTGCGCGAGTCCGACTCGCTCTTGACCGGTTTTTAGGGTTCCGTACCTCAAGAGGAAAAAACGGAACCCTTATAGGATCACTTTGTTGTCCGTCTGTCTGTCTGTCCGTCCGTCTGTCTGTCAAGACCCTTTATCTCGGAAACGCGTGGAGGTATCGAATTGAAATTTAAACCATATACTAAGGTCTACGGGCCCTTGAAGCTGTAAAAAAATCAAACTTCTAAGTTAACGTAAAAAAAAGATACTGCCGTTTAGGGCGCAAAAAACGCATTTTCGATACTCTCAAAGGAATCAAAATTCATAGGGTACTTCCCGTTGACCTAGAACTATGAAATTTGGCAGGTAATAGCGTCTTATACTACACTTACAGGAATAAATCTGAAAACTGTATATTTGTATTTAAATCATAATAAAATATGGTCATTAAAATACGTAATTATTAATCATCTTGGTGAAACAACGGTATGCGCGGTCATAGTTTAACTTCTAATTACTTTTGGATTAATCGCGCCACTAATTCTTTTTAAAATATCAATATTTATTATTATTAATTATTCAGATCCTTTCAAATATTGATATAGTTAATTACTTTTAAAAATAAAATTAATAAGTAATAAATTTGGCTCTAAATATTTTCGCAACATGGCGGTATGTCACGCTGTATGACGGGGGTCTTCTTCTTCTTATTTTTGTTTTGGCAATCTACTTTCTTCTTGGAAGTAATTTTTGCCAGTGTCAAGTGTTGAATAGTTCAGTGGTAGATTGATTCAGTTTACATTAAAATGCGGGTGCATCGCATTCCAATGTTGCTTGGAGCATTTGGCACCAAGTATAATCAAGACAGTTTACTCGGTAAGGTCAGCCGAGGTAGCCACCACTACAATAAAAGTCTCGGCTTCACACAACCAAAGGGTCCTGTTGGAATACACCCATTTTCTCTAATAACATTGCGATAGATAAAACCATTTCACAGAACATTATACAGTGTACTATTGATATACAGCGCCATCTGTTGACAATCAACAGTACTTGTATTGTACACACCTGTATAAACAGGTGCGGTGGGTTTGTAATTATTTTATTTTTTCTCAAAAATGCTTGGAAATTCGAACATTATTTTGACAACCTTCTTCGTGCTAAATCGGAGTTTACGGACAGACCTAAACCGCGCCGTCAATATTTGTATGAGAATCCATTACTAACGTGTAATAATGGATTTTCATACAAAATTGCCGGCGTATGTCCAGCAATGTTTCTATTAAATTAAAACTCATTACACACGTGTAATTCAGAAATGGAGCGAACTTTTCAATGAAACACAAATATAGGTATCAAATGTCGCCTTGATGAGCGAGCACATTCCAAAAATTTTTTTTTTAATATTCGGTATACAGCACGAACAGCTATCGAAAAAAATAACGCGCGTAAAATCATTCGATAGTGCAATTTTGTATGGGAAATTTGTACAACGCCATCTACCGCCGAATAGCTAAATTAAAATTTCCATAGATAATTCTCTATCGAGTAATTTTACGCGCGTTTTTTTTCTCGATAGCTGTTCGTGCTAAGGGTACTGGTATCACGTGAAAGGCCTTGATGAGCACATTCCAAAAAATTGAAAAAAAAATAAAAACGAAAACAAACTGTTTTGGTGCAATATGGGTATCAAATGAAAGGCCTTGATGAGCGCATTCCAAAAAGTTAAAAAAAAATTAAAAACGAATAAAAAATTTTTTTTATGGGTATCAAATGTAAGTTTTTTGAAAAGTTTTTTGGAATATGCTCATCAAGGAGCATATTCCAAAAAACTGAAAAAAAAAAAAACTAACAGTATTTTTTTTTGCAATATGGGTATCAAATGAAAGGCCTTGATGAGCACATTCCAAAAAACTGAAAAAAAAAACAGCTAAATTAAAATTTCCATAGATAATTCTCTATCGAGTAATTTTACGCGCGTTTTTTTTCTCGATAGCTGTTCGTGCTAAGGGTACTGGTATCACGTGAAAGGCCTTGATGAGCACATTCCAAAAAATTGAAAAAAAAATAAAAACGAAAACAAACTGTTTTTTTGCAATATGGGTATCAAATGAAAGGCCTTGATGAGCACTTTCCAAAAAACTGGAAAAAAAATGAAAAACTGGAAATAAAGGAAAAAAAAACCGGATTTTTTTTTCAATATGTGTATCAAACGAAAGGCCTTTATGTGCACATTCCACTTTCCATTTTCTTTTATCAATTACTGAAAGTAAATTAAAATTAAAATAAAAAGCTTAAAACTTTTAAAACTAAAAAGTTAAAAGTTTAAAAGTACTACACAAGCCTTGGCCGCAACTAGGCATTGATGGACTCACGTATGTTCTTCAATGCCTGTCTTGAGTGCCGCTGCAGTAATGTACTATTCCATTTCAAACTTCGCCCGTGGTCAATTCTTTGTCGTAATCCCTGGAAGGGTTATTTTCTACGTGGCGACAAAGGATTTCAAATGGTTATCTATATATAGCAGTCTGCTGAACAGATTTTGATGGTATTTTTTTACTGTTTGGTAGCTTGGAGTCCAACTTATAATCTAAGCAATTTTTCACATAATTTCTGTAGGTAGAACCTGGGATAAAGCTTGAACTCTCCGTAGTACAGTTTTCATATAAAAAACTAATAACTACCAACCACTTTTTTTTTCAAAATATTTCCTTTGTACCGACACAACTTTTCTATAGCTTTATTTTATGTATAGATGTAAGGTCTGTACGGAACCCTCGGTGGGCGAGCCCGACTCGCACTTGTCCGGTTTTTTAATAACTGTAAGACTTCTAAATCCGCGTAAATCAATATTTGTCAGGCAAGGCATCTAGGCAGGGCAGGGCATCTATAATAAAAAGTTAAATTTAAAATGGCATCCATTCAAACAGGAGAAGGGATAAACCCCAACATGTGGGTGTTTTTAACCGACTTCAAAAAAAGGAGGAGGTTCTCAGTTCGTCGGAATCTTTTTTTTTTTTTTTTTTTTTTATGTATGTTACTCGATTACTCGAAGACGGCTGGACCGATTTGAAAAATTCTTTTTTAGTTTGAAAGTATATACTTCCAAGTTGGTCCCATTGTCATGAAATTAGGATCTGATGATGGGATCCTGGAGAAATCGAGGGAACTCTTCAAATATTATAGGCACATCTATAGCGATTTTGGTATTTTCTTAAGTAACTTGTGCATTTGCTTTCGAAAAGTACTATTTCGGTGAAGTGGAACTGATGATGAAGACCAGCATAGATGATCATCGGAAATATTCAATACTAAGTAGTTCACTGGTATGATACGATTACTTTAATATGGTTGCTAGGATATTTATGCTCATCATAATTCATATGGTGAAGTGGAGCTGATAGTGAAGTACCAGGAGAACTCCTCAACAATAAACGCCCCTGCGTCAGGAAAAGCAGTACTTTGTAAAAAGTGATGAGCCGTTGACATAAGGCTATTGTAACTTAGATAATATCATCACCAAATATACTTACCACAAAAAAGTTTAAAATAAAAAAGTTTTTAATAAAAACAAAACCTCCTTCAAAAATCTTGAAAATAATCTAACAAAAAACAGCTTCAAAAATAAATTAATGGCTCTAAAAAGCAAGAAATAAAATATTGAAATCTGCATAATAACTAACTCGAAAGTTTGTATGCATATCTTATATTAAACAACGTCTTATGAAGTCGGGTGGGGTTTAAACCCATGATTTAAATTTAGATATATTAGTTTAGATAAAAAAATATCCTTCTTTCCCCCTCCTCCCACCCGACTTCAAAAGGCGTTGTTTAATATAAGATATGCATACAAACTTTCGAGTTAGTTATTATGCAGATTTCAATATTTTATTTCTTGCTTTTTAGAGCCATTAATTTATTTTTGAAGCTGTTTTTTGTTAGATTATTTTCAAGATTTTTGAAGGAGGTTTTGTTTTTATTAAAAACTTTTTGTCAATAAATTAGGTGATTATCGCTAGACAAGACCAAAGACTCTGTATAAGGCTATCTATTGCGTTACAAACTGCTAAAGTACAGACATCATTGATGGGAATACGTAGTGTGTAATATTTTACCAGAAGAACCACTTCGCAAATTTAATTTATTCAAATATTTTAATGTTTGTTTCTTTATTGGTGTCAGATTGCGCTGTGTATGACTTCATCGTGGTCGGAGGAGGTTCTGCAGGGTGCGTGGTGGCCAGCAGACTGTCTGAAGATGGCGAGAACAGCGTCCTCCTCATCGAGGCTGGAGACGACCCACCCATCGAAGTTATGGTAAATATCACCTAATTATTAATGCTAAGTCCAGAGTATCCATTCCTAAAATATAAATAAACATTAACTTTTTATTCAGTTTCCAGGAACAGTCGCTTTCACAAAGAATTCTCGTGTCGATTGGAACTATACTACAGTCAAAGATTCTTATATTGGACAATATCAAAAAAATCAGGTATATGAGTTGACTCGTGGTAAAATGTTAGGAGGGACCAGTGGATTGAATTTGATGGTTTATGTCAGAGGAAGCCCTCATGATTTCAACACCTGGGCTGACATCGTCGGAGATAGAACCTGGGCGTATGAAAATGTCCTGCCATATTTTAAAAAAAGTGAGAAATTAGATGATTCTGAAATACAAAGATCTCTTTATGGCCTATCTCATGGCTATTCAGGTAATTTAGGAGTGACAAGACAATTGGATGAAGGTATTGAGAAGTATTTGCAGGCTTTTAATGAAGTTGGGAACGAGATTGTTCTTGATACAAGCACCGGTCATTTGGGTTACTCACAAATGTTATACACAATTGACGAAGGTTTACGACAAAGTACAAGTTATGCTTTCTTATCCCCAATCAAGGACCGCAAGAATTTGCATGTTTGGAAAAACACCTTAGCTACCAAAATTATTTTCGACAGTAGAAAAAACGCTGTCGCCGTTGAAGCATTGACGAGTGACGACAGAAAAATAACAGTAAAAGCTAAAAAGGAAATCATTGTATCAGCAGGGACGATCAACTCACCTCAGCTGTTGATGTTGTCAGGGATCGGTCCTAAGAAACATTTGCAAGAAATGAAAATACCTGTCATATCAGATCTTCCAGTAGGAAAGAACTTTGCTGATCATCAATCGGTACCAGTTCCATTTAAAATGGGGAAATTACCTCCTTCTCAGCCACCACTAAGTCCGCTCGAATTTCTACCATCCTTTAATGGATTTGTTGCAGAAAATAAATCTCAATCGTTCCCAGACTACCAGTCTTTTAATATTGTCGTTCGAGACTCAAACACTCTTTTAGGACTTTGCGCATTCTCTTTTGGCTTTGAAAATAGTATTTGTCAATCTTTATACGAAACCTGCAAAGGGCACGAAGTGCTATTTACAAGTCTGCAATTGTTGCACCCGAAATCGAAAGGTGAGATATTATTGAAGAGTCGAGATCCTAAAGAATATCCGTTGATTTACCCTGGCTATTTGTCTGATCCCGATGACTTGAAAAAGTTTGTTGACTATCTTGAAGACTTTACTAGTGTCCTTGACTCCAGTTATTTTGCAGATGTTAATGCTGAATTCGTGCGCTTTAATTTTACAAATTGTGATACAATCTGCGATATTAAAGAGTACTGGAAGTGTTATGTTAGATCATCGGTGGTGACTCTGTACCATTACACCGGTACCTGTTCTATGGGAACAGTGGTGGACTCAAACCTAAGAGTGAAGGGAGTGAAGGGCCTTCGTGTGGCTGATGCTAGTGTTATGCCCTATATGACAAGTGGCAATACCAACGCACCTACCATTATGATTGGAGAGAAAGCAGCAGATATGATAATAAATAGCATGAAGCGCTCCAAAAAAAGTACTAAATAATAAGGGACAAGTAGCTCCTTTGCACACTTTGTTTTGTAGTGCTTGTATTATTTGTTTTTAGGTTTATTTTGCTTGTACCTATCTACTTTTTAATATTACAAACATATCACTTTTTGTTTTCTCTTATTTATTTCTTTATCTATCACATAAATGTTCTTCTTCTTCTTCTGATCGAATAAGGATTAGTGCATGCCCTTTTTATTTGTGAAACCTTAAGTTTACACCATCCTAAGCCTTCAATCCCGGCTTCGATACGACTTCTAGATTAGCAGAAATACAGTTCAAAAGTTCACGGATATCCGACACTTCAAAAGTGAAAAATTAATGTTTTCTCGAAAAGTACGAAACTTATCGCTGTTATGCTTAGTCGCAATAATCACCCTCTAATTAACATAGGTACCACGATACCAATTCTTGCCATTTTACTCGTAATAGATAGCCAAATATCAACGATTTTCATATTTTTGGTTTTAATTTTTTTTATCTTATTAACACCGTATTATGCTAAGATATTTAGCCAGACGCAAGTATATACCTTCATTTATGCATATTATTAAAATCACAACATAATTCTTAAACAGAAGTTATCATTAGCGTATAGTTGGCAGCCTCACCATGGAATTAGATGGTTTTGACTAGGTCAAAAAATTGTTAGTAAATAGTTATAAATAGTGAACTATAGCATATAAATAGTGATACTTTGGTTCAAAAGATATTTGAGTATCTTGGTGAGGCTGCTATCTTGACGTCAAGCTAGCAGACACCTTAAGAAATACAGTTCGTATCAATGTGATTTATATGCCAAAAAATTGTTAGGAAATAGTGAATCGTATACGCAAAATTTCAATAATATTGCTTCAGTACAAGCCGAGATATTACGATCTCAAAGTGGGCTGCTAACTTGACGTTTCTGGCAATGGCGATTCCAGAGAAACGGGTACAAGTTATAAACAAATAAATATATCAAAAAATTGTTAGTGAAATTGTGATTCTTACGATATAAATAAAAAAAGAATTCTTCATTGCTATTTTCTAAAAATCGAATGTTAACTTCTACATAGTACTCTGAATATAGGCTGTCGATCAATATTGAACTTTGCTCCACAGTAATAAGGTTTAAACTTGATTGCAATCATGAGGTGAGTACTATCAAGCAAAGACACCTTAAGAAATACAGTTCGTATCAATGTGATTTATATGCCAAAAAATTGTTAGGAAATAGTGAATCGTATACGCAAAATTTCAATAATATTGCTTCAGTACAAGCCGAGATATTACGATCTCAAAGTGGGCTGCTAACTTGACGTTTCTGGCAATGGCGATTCCAGAGAAACGGGTACAAGTTATAAACAAATAAATATATCAAAAAATTGTTAGTGAAATTGTGATTCTTACGATATAAATAAAAAAAGAATTCTTCATTGCTATTTTCTAAAATTCGAATGTTAACTTCTACATAGTACTCTGAATATAGGCTGTCGATCAATATTGAACTTTGCTCCAAGGTAATAAGGTTTAAACTTGATTGCAATCATGAGGTGAGTACTATCAAGCAAAAAAGTGAAATTTATATTTTTTGACTGTGTCAATAGTCATATCCTCGGTTCAAGGCTATTGATTTGGTATAAGTAAACAAATATTTTTCTACTTACTTTTTTTAATTTATTTTTTATTAAATCTCATCAAAAATTATTTTAATGTGTAATACTACTCTAATAATAATTAATACTACTACTCTAATCATCGGTAATACCACAGCCTAGAGAGTATTCTTCTTACAGTCGAACATCGCCCTTTGTGTTGGCGCAAAAGCCGCCGTTCGTCTAGACAGTTGACGCAACGACTAAAAGTGTAAGGGTTGGCACGATGTAATTTGCCTTTTCGAATTTTAAAAATATATAGGAAAAATAAGTAAGACACTTCAAAATTCTTGTTTTATTCTTTGAATTATTTATTGTCATTTTTTTCTAGAAGGTAAGAATATTTTTTTCAAATTTGTCCCTTTTCCTTCTTTTAATGCTCTGAAAATAAGGAAAAGAAAAAGTTTTTCTTAGTATTTTCTCTTTTTTTCTTCTTCTTGCATCATAAGTGCGAGGAATTATAGGAATTATGGAAAGGATATGGAAAGGATGTATGATAATCATAATTTTAATTGTAAATCATTACTAATTTAGGGCTAAATAAGTATAAAATAAATCTTAAATTAGTACTCAATTAGGAAATAATAATGAAAAAATAAGTTCCAAGATGGCGGCTGACAACTTTTTTGTTTATGGGCCGATATCGATGAAACTCGGTTTTTGGTACCATTTTGACACAAAAATAACAACGCAAGGTAACGCAATGTGAAAATATTAAAAAATTCAAAATGGCGGCCAACTTTTTTGTTTGCGGGCCGATTTCGATGAAACTCGGTTTTTGGTAGTATTTTGACAAGAAAACAGCAACGCAATGTTAAAAATGTAAAAAATTCAAGATGGCGGCCAACTTTTTTGTTTGCGGACCGATTTCGATGAAACTCGGTTTTTGGTAGTATTTTGGCAAGAAAACAGCAACGCAATGTTAAAAAAAAATAAAAATTCAAGATGGCGACCAACTTTTTTGTTTGCGGACCAATTTCGATGAAACTCGGTTTTTGGTAGTATTTTGACAAGAAAACAGCAACGCAATGTTAAAATGTAAAAAAATTCAAGATGGCGGCCAACTTTTTTGTTTGCGGGCCGATTTCGATGAAACTCGGTTTTTGGTAGTATTTTGACAAGAAAACAGCAACGCAATGTTAAAAAAAATAAAAATTCAAGATGGCGGCCAACTTTTTTGTTTGCGGACCGATTTCGATGAAACTCGGTTTTTGGTCGTATTTTGGCAAGAAAACAGCAACGCAATGTTAAAAAAAAAATTCAAGATGGCGGCCAACTTTTTTGTTTGCGGGCCGATTTCGATGAAACTCGGTTTTTGGTAGTATTTTGACAAGAAAACAGCAACGCAATGTTAAAATGTAAAAAAAAATCAAGATGGCGGCCAACTTTTTTGTTTGCGGGCCGATTTCGATGAAACTCGATTTTTGGTAGTATTTTGGCAAGAAAACAGCAACGCAATGTTAAAAACCGGCCAAGTGCGAGTCGGAACCGCGCACGAAGGGTTACGTATCAAAAAACGGCAAAAAAAATACGTTTGTTGTATGAGAGCCCCCCTTAAATATTAATTTTATTCTGTTTTTAGTATTTGTTGTTATAGCGGCAACAAAAATACATCATCTGTGAAAATTTCAACTGTCTACCTGTTGTTGTTATAAATATCGAGCAAAAAAACAGCAAAAAAATTACGTTTGTTGTATGGGAGTCCCCCTTAAATGTTAATTTTATTCTGTTTTTAGTATTTGTTGTTATAGCGGCAACAGAAATACATCATCTGTGAAAATTTCAACTTTCTAGCTATCACGGTTCATGAGATACAGCCTGGTGACAGACAGACAGACAGACAGATGGACAGAATAGGGTCCCGTATTTACCCTTTGGGTACGGAACCCTAAAAATGAATAAAATTCAAGGTGGCGGCCATTTTTTTTGTTTGCGGACCGATTTCGATGAAACTCGGTTTTGGGTACTATTTCGACAACAAAACAGCAACGCAATATTAAAAATATAAAAATCCAAGATGGCGGCCAACTTTTTTGTTTGTGGGCCAATTTAGATAAAACTCGGTTTTGGGTACTATTTCGACAACAAAACAGCAACGCAATGTTAAAAATATAAAACAATCCAAGATGGCGGCCAACTTTTTGTTTATGGGCCGATTTAGATAAAACTCGGTTATGGGTACTATTTCGACAACAAAACAGCAACGCAATGTTAAAAATAGGAAAAATCCAAGATGGATTTAGATGATGATCCAACACCAAAAGTTCTGAGTCTCATATTTCTCTCATTTTTGTAGATATGATTTCCTTTTTTTACAGGAACGGAGTCTACTCAATTAGGTATAGTATGGCATTTATAGTTTCATTAATAAATAGATACATAACCAATAACAAGACTTTTAAAAGAAAATGGGAATTGTTTCATTGTGTAAACCTAGGTGGAAGAAACACCCCGTGTCCAACAATGAAAAACTGTTATTAATTTTGCTTTTTTATATAAAGTGGAACAAGTAAATTACAAAATCTGTTGAATTACAATCAATGAAGGTTTTTTCAGAGTATTCCACAATTATTCAGACTTTAAAAGTACCTCTTGGTTTGTCTCCGGAACAATTATTTAGTGACTTAAAGATTAACGAGTCCTAATTTTTTAAATCTTAGTTAGGTACCTTTTTTTAGGCAAAAACTATTTAAAATCAACAGTTACTCATAATAGGCATTAATGTCTTAAGTAAAGTTTGAGCGTGGGCGGGGACTTTTATTGTCCATTTTAGCAAGTCTAGCGCTTAAATGAATGTTGCCTTCGTTGGTTGATAGGACACTTTATAACCTTAGAAAGCTGCAGAACTGTATTAACCAAATTTTTCTGCTTGTTTTCTGGGACGCATTGTATTTCAATATTTGTTGAACGTGTCTGTAACTCAAGCTGTGCCAGTCTAGAAGAAAGGTTTTGATTAGCTGAACGTAGCAACTCATTTTCCTTGCGGACATCATTCAAAGTGGCCAACTGGGCGGCGTGTTGCGTTTTTATGCTATCCAGATCCTGGCTGAATGCCGAGAGAGATGATTCAAAGCCAACTATCATATTTTGCAAGGCAACAATTTTTGGATTAATAACATCCAAAAGCAAAAAAAAAAGCATTGTAAATCTCCTCTCTAATAATGTCCCTTAAATGATTGGCCGAAGGGCAGGAACAACTCGTTGGCGCAGGAAAACTTGACTTCAAGCGCTGGGTAACGAAGCTATCATTGGAGGCAGTGGGTAATTTAGCTCTCGTTGGTGTAATCGTGTTATTACCCTTTTTGGGCTCGCGAATGTGGCAGAAATCACAAATTCAGGCGTTTTTAGTATCAGCTGTCATCGCAATATAATCTGCGAGTAAATATGCAGTGCACTGCAAATGATAATTGTCTTTGCAACGTTTACATTGCATGAATGATATTAGGACATCCCGCGCACTCAGATGATCCTTTAGTCGACATTTTTTATTCTTATACAATTACTCTCAATAATCTTATACCTTACTACGGCTTTGGTGAATGAAGATGTTTTAGTAAATCAAAATTAATTGAAAAGTAATGTCCAAAAATATCTTCAATACAAATTTAAAAAAAATATCTTTAAAAATAAATAAAATGTCTCTAAAAAAAATTTGGGAGAAAAAGTCTTTATAAGCGAGGATCGATCTTCGGGCCACTCACAGCTGAATTCAGTATGCAGCACTCAGTGTGCTAACGTATGCGCCAAAGCGACTTAAAGCGTTCAAAGTATTGATCAGTTAAGTAGGGTTTGAAACTTGATGTATGAGTTGGTTTGAGTATGAGGTCAAGACGAAAATAATAATTATTGTACTACCTCAACAATGATAATATCACTGATGATAATATTTAGTTTTAACACTGGAGATGAGATTTATTACGCAAATTAAAGCGCAGTTTTATCACTTTTCTGAGGATAATGCTCAGACTATATTCAGCAGTTTTTAATAATCCACTGATTAAAAAAGGCACTGAATATTTTTTGAGCACAAATACACACTTTTAAACTATAGGTATAGTTCTACAAACGATATCACTGGTGAATCACTAGACAAATTATTGATTTAACTTGATTCCAAATGTTAGAATTGTGATTTAAAATTATTCGGCAATATTTAACGTAGAGACTATGTTTACTATAAAGCGCCATCTGGCGGATTTAGATGAAACTCCGTACTATTTCTAACATTGCGTTGCTGTTTTGTTGTCAAAATAGTACCGAAAACCGAGTTTCATCTAAATCGGCCCACAAACAAAAAAGTTGGCCGCCATCTTGGGTTTTTTATATTTTAAACATTGTGTTGCTGTTTTATTGTCAAAATAGTACCCAAAACCGAGTTTTATCTAAATCGGCCCATAAACAAAAAAGAAGGCCGCCATCTTGGATTATTTATATTTTTAACATTGTGTTGCTGTTTTGTTGTCGAAATAGTACCCAAAACCGAGTTTTATCTGAATCGGCCCACAAACAAAAAAGTTGGCAGCATCTTGGGATTTTTTATTTTTAACATTGCGTTGCTGTTTTGTTGTCAAAATAGTACCTAAAACCGAGTTTCATTTAAATTGGCCCACAAACAAAAAAGTTGGCCGCCATCTTGGATTTTTTTATATTTTTAACATTACTTTGCTGTTTTGTTGTCGAAATAGTACCCAAAACAGAGTTTCATCTAAATCGGCCCACAAACAAAAAAGTTGGTCGCCATCTTGGATTTTTTATATTTTTAACATTGCGTTGCTGTTTTGTTGTCAAAATAGTACCTAAAACCGAGTTTCATCTAAATCGGCCCACAAACAAAAAAGTTAGCCGCCATCTTAGATTTTTTATATTTTTAACTTTGCGTTGCTGTTTTGTTGTCGAAATAGTACCCAAAACCGAGTTTCATCGAAATCGGCCCCCAAACATAAAATTTGGCTGCTATCTTTTAGATTTATTTATTTATTATTAGTTTAGATTTATTACTAAAATTGTAATAATAGGCACGATCTGGCAACATTACCATGTGGTAAATACTGAGCCTGTAGGCGTGCGTTTTCATTCCATCGTTGGAATTGAAATTATCAGTATTTACCACACAGTTGGACCACAGTAAATACTGTGTGTGTAGCCGTCGCCTTATACGTAATTATAGTGCGACTATTTTGAATTAATATTTATCTTGTTAATACAGTCGCACTAAAACGTAACAGTAACATCAACATTTCAAAAACGGTAATCAAGCATAAATCCCAAGTTTGTTCTTTTTCAAAACAGACTCTACTGATCTTTGCTTCTGAATGAAATATAGACTTAATCCGGGAAATTCCTTGAACGTCAATGTTTGCGGGGACTTAACACCGTAGTTACCATAACTTTATAACCAAAATATACCGAAAATACTTACTTCCGCTAATATACCTACAAAAATACTGATGTTCGGTAAAGTCGATAAAATATACTGAAAAAGTATTGAAATACTGAATCTGGTCACACTGGCGCTCCGCGCTCCGTGTTCGCGTGTTCGCATCGGATCCCAAATATGGAGCGCGCTCCGAGGTTCGCGGAGCGCGGAGGTTCGCAAACCTGAGTGGGGACACACCCTAACGTTTAAGTTTCAGTTACTAAAAAAAAATACAAAATATTCATTTTCAAAAAATTACAGGTTCACAGGTTAGGGTATTTTCATTAGACTCCTCCCTTTAAGTTATAGTTTTAACGTTAGGTACCTAATTGGTAGTAAAATATTTGTAGTTTTTCCTAAACTAAATAAATGAACTGAGAGTAGAGTATTAAACGACCAAATTTTTTTTGATGAGATTAAATCAAAAATTTTTTGATTGTGTCAATACTCTAAAAAATAAAAAAGTGGGTAGAAAAATATTTGTTTACTTATACCAAATCAATAGCCTTGAACCGAGGATATGACTATTGACACAGTCAAAAAATTTAAATTTCACTTTTTTGCTTGATACTACTCACCTCATGATTGCAATCAAGTTTAAACCTTATTACTGTGGAGCAAAGTTCAATATTGATCGACAGCCTATATTCAGAGTACTATGTAGAAGTTAACATTCGATTTTTAGAAAATAGCAATGAAGAATTCTTTTTTTATTTATATCGTAAGAATCACAATTTCACTAACAATTTTTTGATATATTTATTTGTTTATAACTTGTACCCGTTTCTCTGGAATCGCCATTGCCAGAAACGTCAAGTTAGCAGCCCACTTTGAGATCGTAATATCTCGGCTTGTACTGAAGCAATATTATTGAAATTTTGCGTATACGATTCACTATTTCCTAACAATTTTTTGGCATATAAATCACATTGATACGAACTGTATTTCTTAAGGTGTCTGCTAGCTTGACGTCAAGATAGCAGCCTCACCAAGATACTCAAATATCTTTTGAACCATAGTATCACTATTTATATGCTATAGTTCACTATTTATAACTATTTACTAACAATTTTTTGACCTAGTCAAAACCTTCTAATTCCATGGTGAGGCTGCCAACTATACGCTAATATATATAGAATATATATATATAATAATATAGAATATTAGCGTATAGTTGGCATATATAATAGAATATATATATATAATAATATAGAATATTAGCGTATAGTTGGCAGCCTCACCATGGAATTAGAAGGTTTTGACTAGGTCAAAAAATTGTTAGTAAATAGTTATAAATAGTGAACTATAGCATATAAATAGTGATACTATGGTTCAAAAGATATTTGAGTATCTTGGTGAGGCTGCTATCTTGACGTCAAGCTAGCAGACACCTTAAGAAATACAGTTCGTATCAATGTGATTTATATGCCAAAAAATTGTTAGGAAATAGTGAATCGTATACGCAAAATTTCAATAATATTGCTTCAGTACAAGCCGAGATATTACGATCTCAAAGTGGGCTGCTAACTTGACGTTTCTGGCAATGGCGATTCCAGAGAAACGGGTACAAGTTATAAACAAATAAATATATCAAAAAATTGTTAGTGAAATTGTGATTCTTACGATATAAATAAAAAAAGAATTCTTCATTGCTATTTTCTAAAAATCGAATGTTAACTTCTACATAGTACTCTGAATATAGGCTGTCGATCAATATTGAACTTTGCTCCACAGTAATAAGGTTTAAACTTGATTGCAATCATGAGGTGAGTAGTATCAAGCAAAAAAGTGAAATTTAAATTTTTTGACTGTGTCAATAGTCATATCCTCGGTTCAAGGCTATTGATTTGGTATAAGTAAACAAATATTTTTCTACCCACTTTTTTATTTTTTAGAGTATTGACACAATCAAAAAATTTTTGGTCGTTTAATACTCTACTCTCAGTTCATTTATTTAGTTTAGGAAAAACTACAAATATTTTACTACCAATTAGGTACCTAACGTTAAAACTATAACTTAAAGGGAGGAGTCTAATGAAAATACCCTAACCTGTGAACCTGTAATTTTTTGAAAATGAATATTTTGTATTTTTTTTTAGTAACTGAAACTTAAACGTTAGGGTGTGTCCCCACTCAGGTTTGCGAACCTCCGCGCTCCGCGAACCTCGGAGCGCGCTCCATATTTGGGATCCGATGCGAACACGCGAACACGGAGCGCGGAGCGCCAGTGTGACCAGATTCAGTATTTCAATACTTTTTCAGTATATTTTATCGACTTTACCGAACATCAGTATTTTTGTAGGTATATTAGCGGAAGTAAGTATTTTCGGTATATTTTGGTTATAAAGTTATGGTAACTACGGTGTTAAGTCCCCGCAAACATTGACGTTCAAGGAATTTCCCGGATTAAGTCTATATTTCATTCAGAAGCAAAGATCAGTAGAGTCTGTTTTGAAAAAGAACAAACTTGGGATTTATGCTTGATTACCGTTTTTGAAATGTTGATGTTACTGTTACGTTTTAGTGCGACTGTATTAACAAGATAAATATTAATTCAAAATAGTCGCACTATAATTACGTATAAGGCGACGGCTACACACACAGTATTTACTGTGGTCCAACTGTGTGGTAAATACTGATAATTTCAATTCCAACGATGGAATGAAAACGCACGCCTACAGGCTCAGTATTTACCACATGGTAATGTTGCCAGATCGTGCCTATTATTACAATTTTAGTAATAAATCTAAACTAATAATAAATAAATAAATCTAAAAGATAGCAGCCAAATTTTATGTTTGGGGGCCGATTTCGATGAAACTCGGTTTTGGGTACTATTTCGACAACAAAACAGCAACGCAAAGTTAAAAATATAAAAAATCTAAGATGGCGGCTAACTTTTTTGTTTGTGGGCCGATTTAGATGAAACTCGGTTTTAGGTACTATTTTGACAACAAAACAGCAACGCAATGTTAAAAATATAAAAAATCCAAGATGGCGACCAACTTTTTTGTTTGTGGGCCGATTTAGATGAAACTCTGTTTTGGGTACTATTTCGACAACAAAACAGCAAAGTAATGTTAAAAATATAAAAAAATCCAAGATGGCGGCCAACTTTTTTGTTTGTGGGCCAATTTAAATGAAACTCGGTTTTAGGTACTATTTTGACAACAAAACAGCAACGCAATGTTAAAAATAAAAAATCCCAAGATGCTGCCAACTTTTTTGTTTGTGGGCCGATTCAGATAAAACTCGGTTTTGGGTACTATTTCGACAACAAAACAGCAACACAATGTTAAAAATATAAATAATCCAAGATGGCGGCCTTCTTTTTTGTTTATGGGCCGATTTAGATAAAACTCGGTTTTGGGTACTATTTTGACAATAAAACAGCAACACAATGTTTAAAATATAAAAAACCCAAGATGGCGGCCAACTTTTTGTTTGTGGGCCGATTTAGATGAAACTCGGTTTTCGGTACTATTTTGACAACAAAACAGCAACGCAATGTTAGAAATAGTACGGAGTTTCATCTAAATCCGCCAGATGGCGCTTTATAGTAAACATAGTCTCTACGTTAAATATTGCCGAATAATTTTAAATCACAATTCTAACATTTGGAATCAAGTTAAATCAATAATTTGTCTAGTGATTCACCAGTGATATCGTTTGTAGAACTATACCTATAGTTTAAAAGTGTGTATTTGTGCTCAAAAAATATTCAGTGCCTTTTTTAATCAGTGGATTATTAAAAACTGCTGAATATAGTCTGAGCATTATCCTCAGAAAAGTGATAAAACTGCGCTTTAATTTGCGTAATAAATCTCATCTCCAGTGTTAAAACTAAATATTATCATCAGTGATATTATCATTGTTGAGGTAGTACAATAATTATTATTTCGTCTTGACCTCATACTCAAACCAACTCATACATCAAGTTTCAAACCCTACTTAACTGATCAATACTTTGAACGCTTTAAGTCGCTTTGGCGCATACGTTAGCACACTGAGTGCTGCATACTGAATTCAGCTGTGAGTGGCCCGAAGATCGATCCTCGCTTATAAAGACTTTTTCTCCCAAATTTTTTTTTAGAGACATTTTATTTATTTTTAAAGATATTTTTTTTAAATTTGTATTGAAGATATTTTTGGACATTACTTTTCAATTAATTTTGATTTACTAAAACATCTTCATTCACCAAAGCCGTAGTAAGGTATAAGATTATTGAGAGTAATTGTATAAGAATAAAAAATGTCGACTAAAGGATCATCTGAGTGCGCGGGATGTCCTAATATCATTCATGCAATGTAAACGTTGCAAAGACAATTATCATTTGCAGTGCACTGCATATTTACTCGCAGATTATATTGCGATGACAGCTGATACTAAAAACGCCTGAATTTGTGATTTCTGCCACATTCGCGAGCCCAAAAAGGGTAATAACACGATTACACCAACGAGAGCTAAATTACCCACTGCCTCCAATGATAGCTTCGTTACCCAGCGCTTGAAGTCAAGTTTTCCTGCGCCAACGAGTTGTTCCTGCCCTTCGGCCAATCATTTAAGGGACATTATTAGAGAGGAGATTTACAATGCTTTTTTTTTTGCTTTTGGATGTTATTAATCCAAAAATTGTTGCCTTGCAAAATATGATAGTTGGCTTTGAATCATCTCTCTCGGCATTCAGCCAGGATCTGGATAGCATAAAAACGCAACACGCCGCCCAGTTGGCCACTTTGAATGATGTCCGCAAGGAAAATGAGTTGCTACGTTCAGCTAATCAAAACCTTTCTTCTAGACTGGCACAGCTTGAGTTACAGACACGTTCAACAAATATTGAAATACAATGCGTCCCAGAAAACAAGCAGAAAAATTTGGTTAATACAGTTCTGCAGCTTTCTAAGGTTATAAAGTGTCCTATCAACCAACGAAGGCAACATTCATTTAAGCGCTAGACTTGCTAAAATGGACAATAAAAGTCCCCGCCCACGCTCAAACTTTACTTAAGACATTAATGCCTATTATGAGTAACTGTTGATTTTAAATAGTTTTTGCCTAAAAAAAGGTACCTAACTAAGATTTAAAAAATTAGGACTCGTTAATCTTTAAGTCACTAAATAATTGTTCCGGAGACAAACCTAGAGGTACTTTTAAAGTCTGAATAATTGTGGAATACTCTGAAAAAACCTTCATTGATTGTAATTCAACAGATTTTGTAATTTACTTGTTCCACTTTATATAAAAAAGCAAAATTAATAACAGTTTTTCATTGTTGGACACGGGGTGTTTCTTCCACCTAGGTGTACACAATGAAACAATTCCCATTTTCTTTTAAAAGTCTTGTTATTGGTTATGTATCTATTTATTAATGAAACTATAAATGCCATACTATACCTAATTGAGTAGACTCCGTTCCTGTAAAAAAAGGAAATCATATCTACAAAAATGAGAGAAATATGAGACTCAGAACTTTTGGTGTTGGATCATCATCTAAATCCATCTTGGATTTTTCCTATTTTTAACATTGCGTTGCTGTTTTGTTGTCGAAATAGTACCCATAACCGAGTTTTATCTAAATCGGCCCATAAACAAAAAGTTGGCCGCCATCTTGGATTGTTTTATATTTTTAACATTGCGTTGCTGTTTTGTTGTCGAAATAGTACCCAAAACCGAGTTTTATCTAAATTGGCCCACAAACAAAAAAGTTGGCCGCCATCTTGGATTTTTATATTTTTAATATTGCGTTGCTGTTTTGTTGTCGAAATAGTACCCAAAACCGAGTTTCATCGAAATCGGTCCGCAAACAAAAAAAATGGCCGCCACCTTGAATTTTATTCATTTTTAGGGTTCCGTACCCAAAGGGTAAATACGGGACCCTATTCTGTCCATCTGTCTGTCTGTCTGTCTGTCACCAGGCTGTATCTCATGAACCGTGATAGCTAGAAAGTTGAAATTTTCACAGATGATGTATTTCTGTTGCCGCTATAACAACAAATACTAAAAACAGAATAAAATTAACATTTAAGGGGGACTCCCATACAACAAACGTAATTTTTTTGCTGTTTTTTTGCTCGATATTTATAACAACAACAGGTAGACAGTTGAAATTTTCACAGATGATGTATTTTTGTTGCCGCTATAACAACAAATACTAAAAACAGAATAAAATTAATATTTAAGGGGGGCTCTCATACAACAAACGTATTTTTTTTGCCGTTTTTTGATACGTAACCCTTCGTGCGCGGGTCCGACTCGCACTTGGCCGGTTTTTAACATTGCGTTGCTGTTTTCTTGCCAAAATACTACCAAAAATCGAGTTTCATCGAAATCGGCCCGCAAACAAAAAAGTTGGCCGCCATCTTGATTTTTTTTTACATTTTAACATTGCGTTGCTGTTTTCTTGTCAAAATACTACCGAAAACCGAGTTTCATCGAAATCGGTCCGCAAACAAAAAGTTGGCCGCCATCTTGTTTTTTTTACATTTTAACATTGCGTTGCTGTTTTCTTGTCAAAATACTACCAAAAACCGAGTTTCATCGAAATCGGCCCGCAAACAAAAAAGTTGGCCGCCATCTTGAATTTTTTTTTAACATTGCGTTGCTGTTTTCTTGCCAAAATACGACCAAAAACCGAGTTTCATCGAAATCGGTCCGCAAACAAAAAAGTTGGCCGCCATCTTGAATTTTTATTTTTTTTAACATTGCGTTGCTGTTTTCTTGTCAAAATACTACCAAAAACCGAGTTTCATCGAAATCGGCCCGCAAACAAAAAAGTTGGCCGCCATCTTGAATTTTTTTACATTTTAACATTGCGTTGCTGTTTTCTTGTCAAAATACTACCAAAAACCGAGTTTCATCGAAATTGGTCCGCAAACAAAAAAGTTGGTCGCCATCTTGAATTTTTATTTTTTTTTAACATTGCGTTGCTGTTTTCTTGCCAAAATACTACCAAAAACCGAGTTTCATCGAAATCGGTCCGCAAACAAAAAAGTTGGCCGCCATCTTGAATTTTTTACATTTTTAACATTGCGTTGCTGTTTTCTTGTCAAAATACTACCAAAAACCGAGTTTCATCGAAATCGGCCCGCAAACAAAAAAGTTGGCCGCCATTTTGAATTTTTTAATATTTTCACATTGCGTTACCTTGCGTTGTTATTTTTGTGTCAAAATGGTACCAAAAACCGAGTTTCATCGATATCGGCCCATAAACAAAAAAGTTGTCAGCCGCCATCTTGGAACTTATTTTTTCATTATTATTTCCTAATTGAGTACTAATTTAAGATTTATTTTATACTTATTTAGCCCTAAATTAGTAATGATTTACAATTAAAATTATGATTATCATACATCCTTTCCATATCCTTTCCATAATTCCTATAATTCCTCGCACTTATGATGCAAGAAGAAGAAAAAAAGAGAAAATACTAAGAAAAACTTTTTCTTTTCCTTATTTTCAGAGCATTAAAAGAAGGAAAAGGGACAAATTTGAAAAAAATATTCTTACCTTCTAGAAAAAAATGACAATAAATAATTCAAAGAATAAAACAAGAATTTTGAAGTGTCTTACTTATTTTTCCTATATATTTTTAAAATTCGAAAAGGCAAATTACATCGTGCCAACCCTTACACTTTTAGTCGTTGCGTCAACTGTCTAGACGAACGGCGGCTTTTGCGCCAACACAAAGGGCGATGTTCGACTGTAAGAAGAATACTCTCTAGGCTGTGGTATTACCGATGATTAGAGTAGTAGTATTAATTATTATTAGAGTAGTATTACACATTAAAATAATTTTTGATGAGATTTAATAAAAAATAAATTAAAAAAAGTAAGTAGAAAAATATTTGTTTACTTATACCAAATCAATAGCCTTGAACCGAGGATATGACTATTGACACAGTCAAAAAATATAAATTTCACTTTTTTGCTTGATAGTACTCACCTCATGATTGCAATCAAGTTTAAACCTTATTACCTTGGAGCAAAGTTCAATATTGATCGACAGCCTATATTCAGAGTACTATGTAGAAGTTAACATTCGAATTTTAGAAAATAGCAATGAAGAATTCTTTTTTTATTTATATCGTAAGAATCACAATTTCACTAACAATTTTTTGATATATTTATTTGTTTATAACTTGTACCCGTTTCTCTGGAATCGCCATTGCCAGAAACGTCAAGTTAGCAGCCCACTTTGAGATCGTAATATCTCGGCTTGTACTGAAGCAATATTATTGAAATTTTGCGTATACGATTCACTATTTCCTAACAATTTTTTGGCATATAAATCACATTGATACGAACTGTATTTCTTAAGGTGTCTTTGCTTGATAGTACTCACCTCATGATTGCAATCAAGTTTAAACCTTATTACTGTGGAGCAAAGTTCAATATTGATCGACAGCCTATATTCAGAGTACTATGTAGAAGTTAACATTCGATTTTTAGAAAATAGCAATGAAGAATTCTTTTTTTATTTATATCGTAAGAATCACAATTTCACTAACAATTTTTTGATATATTTATTTGTTTATAACTTGTACCCGTTTCTCTGGAATCGCCATTGCCAGAAACGTCAAGTTAGCAGCCCACTTTGAGATCGTAATATCTCGGCTTGTACTGAAGCAATATTATTGAAATTTTGCGTATACGATTCACTATTTCCTAACAATTTTTTGGCATATAAATCACATTGATACGAACTGTATTTCTTAAGGTGTCTGCTAGCTTGACGTCAAGATAGCAGCCTCACCAAGATACTCAAATATCTTTTGAACCAAAGTATCACTATTTATATGCTATAGTTCACTATTTATAACTATTTACTAACAATTTTTTGACCTAGTCAAAACCATCTAATTCCATGGTGAGGCTGCCAACTATACGCTAATAAGTTATCACAATTTTTAAATAATCATCATGGTTGTCAACATCTTATATCCGAATAATTTATCCGAAAAAAAAAACAATTTACTGATTTTTTTGAGTAACATAGGCATAAAAGTGACAGTGATTATGAGTTTTGTCGATTATGTTCATCGTTATCAATAACAAAATGTTCAATATTGGAATAAACATCAATTAATGAATTTTCAATGCAAACAGATTTCCACAGTGACAACCTTAAGGCCTGAATTTTTCGGATATAACATAATTGATCACTTCTTTTGTTTAACAAAGAATTATGTCGTGATTTTAATAATGTGCACAAATGAATAGGTACTTGCATCTGGCTAAATATTGTAGCATAATACGGCGTTAATGAGAGAAAAAAAAATTAGAACCAAAAATGTGAAAATCGTTGATATTTGGCTATCTATTACGAGTAAAGTGGCAAGAATTGGTGACGTGGTATGTTAATTAGGGGGTGTTTATTGCCACTAAGTATAATAGCAAAAAATTTCGTAGTTTTCGAGAAAACATTAATTTTTTACTTTTGAAGTGTCGGAAATCCGTGAACTTTGGAACTGTTTTCCTGCGAATCTAGAAGTCGTATCAAAGCCGGGATTGAAGTGTAATGCTTAGAATTATGTAAACTGAAGGTTTTACAAATAAAAAAGGCATGCAACAAAAAAGGGTTCCATAACACACTGTGGCAGCTGAGTGTAGATAAGATATCACGCGATATATACGTGTTTAGTCGGTCATGCTAGGCGAGTTGCATAGAATAAGACTGAAGACCAAAAGTCAAAACGATGTTTTGTCATAAAAATGTAAAATACGTCCAACTTTGATGTGCATTAGCATAAAAACGGCTATTTCAAAAAATATGAATCTGGTCTAATTCTATGCAGGACGAAATGCCCTACAACCTTTATGAAGCATAATTTCGATATTGTAAGACATTTACGAGATATAACCGAAAAACCGCAAAAATACCCCTTTCGGGGTACATTTTTACCCCCCACCACTTAAGCACAACTCCGCCGGGGGGAAACCTAGGACAGTCATATTGGGCAACAAAAGATGTCAGACTTGGTCCCATAGTAAAAGTTGTTCAGTTTGATGGTCCCTATCTACCATATTCGTCATTAGGGGTATTTTATAGCACGTTGTATAATAACCCTCTCCTTGCGTTCAGGTAAAAATACTTTCATTTTACATTTTTCTTTCGCTCCCAGTCCAGCATGGGTGATCTTTAGTTTAATTATTATTTTATTAACATTTTGTAAATAAAACTTGCTACATTTACAGAACTTTTGTTTTATTATTTTAATTCGAAACGAAAAACCAAAAACCTAGTATGATAATTATACCACTTTTGCCCATCGCCCCTTTTACGTTATTATGACTGTCAATCCCAAGATCGCGCCAATGAGCATGCAGCGTATCAGACGAAACTTAGGATGTCTGTTTATCTCTTTCTAACGACAGGGATTCCGTATGGTGGCGTTCATTTTTGTCCCTTTCTTACGTAATATGTAAATGTGTGTATCTGCAGTACCTGTCGCTGTTGCCCCTGGACACATTTCAGGTCGTAACTACCACCTCCTGAACCTATAGTACCTAGCCCATTACCTTTCATAACCACAAGCCTTAACATCATTTAATTCATAGGATACCAGAGGATACCTAAATACATTAACAATACCTATTTGAGCTGAAACTTAAATAACTTTCTCACAAATTATAAAACTTACAGCTACGCGAAATATTTCATTTTACAGAACTCTTTATAAGCTACAATTTAAAACGAAATAGAACATTACACATTAATAAACTTTAATAGTACATTACTGCCGCGGTATATAATGACTGCTTTGCTGGCAGAGATGATGATGGTCGAGAGCGGAGCTCAGCGCAGGTCCAGGCCGTTACAGCGCGGTCAGCATTGCATTGCAGCCCTTGATGGACAAGCTGGAATAAATATAGCGCGGGCAGCAAGGGCTGCAATGATGACCAAATTTGAAGACAGAGAGCGTAGTTAAGCTTAGCTCGAGGCCATCATAACGTGGCCAGCAGTGCAGTCATTGTGTACCAAGTGCAGTGTTGTTATACAGGGTGTAAGGGACAGCCCTCCGCAGACTGATGGGGTGAATTCAGTATATTATACTAAGATGACAGGTACTTGAAATTATTTCAGGAACCTTATGGAAATTCAAGAATCCCGATTTATTTGATTACCGGTGAAATATGGTTCAGAATAAAGAGTTGAATGCACACCCTGTCAGTTTGCGGAGGGTTGTCCCTTACACCCGGTATAGTGCTTTACTCAAAAATTTATATGAATTTACAAGAAATTTTGCACTGAACAAATTCTGCGCAAATTCTGCACAAATTCTGCACAAATTCTGCACTAATTTTGCACAAATTCTGCACAAATTCTCCACAAATTCTGCACTAATTTAGCACAAAATTTGCGTAAACTCTGCACAAATTTTGCACAAATGCTGCACAATTTGTGGAGATGGAGAGTTTGTGCAAAAATTGTGCTGAAATTGAGCAGAATTTGTGCAAAATTTGCACTCAATTTGTGAAAAATTTGTGCAGTATTTGTGTTAAATTTGCTCTTATTTTGGGAAAATTCTGCGCAAATTATGAACAAGTACTGAACAAATTCTGCACAAATACGCCACAAGTTGTTTTGCTGAATTTGTGCAAATTTGCGCAAAATTTGTTCAGAAATTGTGCAAAATTTGTGCCGAAAGGGTGCAAAATTAGCCCAGTATTTGTGCTGATTTTTTGCAGAAATTATGCAAAATTTTTGCCGGATTTGTGCAGAATTAACGCATATTTTTTGTAGAATTTGTGTAAATTTGTGCAGAAATTGTGCCAAATTTGTGCAGGATAAGCGCAGTATTTGTGCTGAATTTGTGCAGAAATTGTGTTCTGTAAAAATATTTTTATTTCATTAGGTACTTACCTATATTTTTTCCACACAACTAGTGTGACTGACAGAGCGATAGGTGTGGTGTTTAGTGTGCGAGCGAGAAGTGGTACCAAATTCCTATGACAAAGGCCAAAACGTTACTCGATGCTCTCTAGCGAGTCTAGCGACTATAGATAATCTAAGAGTAAACTATTGTAGTTTACTATACCAACTCATGGTAGAGCTACTTTTATATAATACGATTGCTTGAAAACAAAATTCATATTGTATTAGTTTTAGTGATCCGTTTGGTAATAACATTAAAAATTCTTTAATAAAAACAAGCTTTTATTACTTACATACTTACACGATAATAAAAAACCGGTCAAGAGCGAGTCGGACTCGCGCACCGAGGGTTCCGTACCATCATAATTGCACCATTAAACCACACTGCAGAGTAGAATAATAAAATTAGTATTGCAGTTTTAGGTCAGCGCCATCTCTTGACCGATAGTGGAACTAATGTTAACTTTTTTAGAAATTTGATAATTTCTAAAAAAGTGTGCCATATTGAGACATCATTTTATTTTTCCTGTAATCTTTATATAAACTGCTATCGCATAGAATTATTTCAAATTTTTCTCTTTGTAAACTTCGGAGATAAGGGGGGGGGGGGGGGAACGGTCATTTTTTTTTACATTTTTCATCATAAGTCGAAAACTATGCGGTCTAGAAAAAAAAAATGATTAAAAACGTGCAAACGGCGTTCTTTCATATGATACCCCACATGCCCTAGTAGCTCCACTTCAAATTTTTAAGACTCCTTTTCAGGCCCTGCTGTAAAAAAAATATTTATTTTTTGATTTATTTCTTATTTGCAAAATAGTTGGGCAAATGTCATCTTAAACTATTCCAAATTTCAAGTTGATACCATAAGTAGTTCTCGAGATATCCAGCTGTGACAGACAGACAGACAGACTGAGTCACACCATAAGGGTTCCTTTTTTACCATTTTGGTACGGAACCCTAAAAAGAATTTTTGATAATCGTGTATGTTTTTTTCAGATACGATCATTAAAATTTATGGGAGTATGTATTAGCGTTACTGATCAAGCTGTAATCTCCTTGTTTTACTTTCTATACAATTTAGGCAAATTAATATTGACTTGTTTGTAAACAACCGTAAACAAAATATTATAATCGATCTATGAATTTTCCTTGTTTACAAGCTGTCATCCGATTAAGAAGTAGGTAGGTATTTACGTCGGCGTCATCCAAAATTATGTTTACCATCTAACTATAATTGGTTTAAGTACTAGATTAGTACCAGCTTCAGTTGGGAAAGTTGTTTTCAATAAATACTCTAACGTCAATAGGTATAGACTGAGAAAATGTAAGAAGTAAAACTGCATGTTGCAGTAAGTCGTATTAAATAACTCAAAAAATTGTTGTAACATGGTTCCTTCCACATAATTATTCGGAATAAAATGTGAAATCTACTTTACCTTTTACACACTTCTAAGCGCTTCCGCGCGTACAGTTCATTAGAAGTAAAACACTTTTTACGGATTACAGCGCGTATATTGCTTAATTCAGATGTTATTTTAGAATTATTTAGTTTTGATTTGTTGGTTTTTGAGTTTCCCGACGTTTCGACACTTTTCCAGGGGCCGTGCGTGGTCACGGGATGACTAAAGTAAAAAGCTGCTCATATTTTTATGAGATCATATAATTTATAATTTCATAAAAATATGAGCAGCTTTTTACTTTAGTCGTCCCGTGACCACGGCCCCTGGAAAGGTGTCGAAACGTCGGGAAACCTAAAAAAACAACAGATCAAAACTAAATAATTCTAAAATAACATCTGAATTAACCAATATTCGCGCTACTCTACCTTCGTTGAGTTTTTTATAACTCTTACATTATAAATGACGTCACTATCACAGTGTCACATTTTATCTCAACTAACTTTTTATTAAATAGGTAACGAAGGAGGGAGCATCTTCAAAGTTGCCAGATCTTATTAACTTTCCGCCTTGCAAAAATTTCTTGTGACAGTATCATAAACAGGGAAACAGCCAAGTTGTCCCACTGACGGAATTTATCGATATTGATAAAGTGAAAATAAAGATGGGCCAAAAAATTCCCGGTTTAAACCCGACTACTGTCTTAACTGCTAAATGTACAGTGTCTTCACCATAGAAATAGAATCCTTGAGCTCAGCGAAAATTTTTCTAAGTCTATGGTCTTCACACAGTCGCTTTCCCTTTCCTTTCACTTCCATCTGACGCATGCCTCAAAGCCTTCAATAGCGCACGCTGATCGTGAGCTTTTCCTTTTCAACAGTGCATGCCCCATCTTCTCAAAAAACGTCAAATTTGTATGGCAGAAAGTTGAACGTGAAGGGGCACGGTTTGGAGGCAATCAATATTGCATGTGATTGACGCAAGTTGAATTGAAATTTGAAAGGGAAAGCGCAGGGTTTGGAGCAAGGGCGTCGCCAGGGGTGGGCAGGGGGGCCGCTGCCCCCCCCTAGAGGTTAAAAAATGTCAACTGCAAATAACCAAAGTCCTAAGTCCGTGCAAATGACTTGCTTTTCCGAAAAATACTGCCCCAACTGAAAACTTGAATAAATTCACTAGGTGCTCTTGACTGTACCTACAATTAATATTTTTCTCATCGTCTTTAATATTAACTTTCCCCCCCCTGGGCCATGGGCTGGCGACGCCCTTGGTTTGGAGGCAATGTTGAAGCGACTCGGTGAAGACAGACCATAAAAGTGACATTAAATAAAATCTGTCTCTGTCCGATCTATATTACTGAATAAAATAATATCGACGCCCTGTAGAAGTTATCTATCCACAATTTTACTAAGGCTTCGCCGATAAAATCACTTTATAGAGGTTCCTTTAGGCATTTAACGGATTTCCGATAGGGTTTATTATCGAAAGATTAAACTGTGATGGGCCGGTAATGGTAAATAATTTAACGGCATCCGCGTTAGTTTCAGTTCGATTCGAGTTGGAGGAGATTATCAGCTTAGCACAATGGGAGCTCGTTTGTGTTCGAAATTGAAAAAGTGTAGGTATTAATCCGATTCCGTCTCGTTCTGATAAAGGCGGTGTCCCACTACGGCACAAAAGCACAGAATAACTAATAGTACAAGTACAAAAGCTCGCACAACAGCACGAAACAAATCGCTCGGAACTAGGTAATTGCGATTTTCGATGCACGCAGCACACGTGATATTACTTAGGCAATCTCACTCAGTAGGTAGTAATTACTTACGTATTCTGTGCTCAGGGCAAGCCTTGCTATAGTCAGTTCACTCCTAACGCAACGAAACAAGTGAAAAATAAAGACGGCAGTGTTTTCTATTATGGGCTATTGACAATTGACATGGATCGATTTTAGTCAACTAACAAGTTAGTAGCCTAACAAGTCGCTTGTAAAATTGAATCGCAGCTGACTCATCGGTGATGGCGTCGCTGTCGGTCAGATAAGTTTGTTCAGTCACCTGCGGCCTAGCCCGAATTGCCATTTAGGAACACAGTCGATTTTTGCCGTGCGGCTTTAGTTACTCGTGTAAATTTATACCACATTACGGACAGAGAGGCGCGCTTCTATCTACAACACACTGACTTTATATTTTGTAACTGTGGCGCACGGTCATGCTACTCGCGTAAACTAAGCTTCGCTTTTAAGAAAATGTATGCGATCGCGATAACGTTTACTGCACAACCCACGAAAAAGCGACATAGGTACTTGAAATCTACGCTCCAAATACTACGTTCAGCGCTGTGCTCGGCACGTTATGCACGCAACGCAGTGCTCGGAAAAAGAGTGTTTTTTTTCCGGCTGATCTTCTGTCTACTTTATATTTTGTACCCACTTTATCTAAAAAACAGTTACACGGAGCTAAAATGCGCTGCGTGTCCGTGCACAGCGTGCCCGGCAGTGGGTACGCGCCTTAAACGTTAAAATCGTGTGACGATAGAAAAATATACGTATCATGAAAGCTGTTGTTATTTTTGAGTATCGAAATTGAATGATCCGATTTGATCAAAATACTTTACGATATGATAAAAAACCGGCCAAGTGCGTGTCGGGCCACGCGCAGTAGGGTTCCGTAGTTACATTATATCATACCATATTTTAATACCGCTATCATTTTTCACCTGAAAAAATAACTTTGTTTTTCACAGTGTTTGTATGAACGACAAAGTTATATTTGCGGTTTTAGATAATGTACTATATTTCGAAAACTTTTTACTGTATCTCGTTCAAACCAATTTTCGTTGAAAGTATTCACTAAGATCTATAGCATATATTTTTTTTAGATTTTTCACTCTCTTACTTTAAAAGTTAAAGGGGGGGGGGGGGGGGGACACACATTTTACCAATTTGGCAGTATATATCTTTCAAACGGTTGACCTTTGTGAAAAAATTGTCTTAGGAACCTCAATGTCATTTTTAAAGACCTATCTATAGACACCCCGCAAGTATTGGTTTGATGAAAAAAAATATTTTCTGTATCAGTTCCATGTATGGGGAGCCCCCCCTTAATCTTTTATTTTTTTATTATTGTAAGAAAATCGTAAAGCGGCTCACAGAATACATCTACCTACCAAGTTTCAACTATGTAGTCTTAATACTTTCGGAATAAAGTGGCTGTGACATACGGACGGACAGACAGACAGACAGACAGACAGACAGACGGACAGACAGACAGACAAACAGACATGACGAATCTATAAGGGTTCCGTTTTTTGCCATTTTGGCTACGGAATCCTAAAAACGTTTTTAGCTTAGACCATAAAATGTTACCAAACTTTTATTTGTACGAAACATCGAAACATTTCGATGGTACGAAAACTTTATCTGCTGTACAAATAACCGAAGAATAAGTTTATACTTAGAATAACCAAAAACTTTGTTTAGGAATATAAGACGATAAACGTAAGGAGAATTTTTGTTAAACCAAGTAAGTACCTATAAACTTATTCTTCGTGAATTTGTATGGCAGTATGAATCAAAACTCTCCAAAGTTAAGAATGATAGAAAAAAATAGGTTAGGTATGATTAAAACTAGGAAGATTTTGTTGACTTATATTTTATTTTAACACAATAATTAACAATATTCCAAAACTTTTGTCCTATGTTTTTATTTGTTTTATAAATAAAAGATAATTATGTCGTATTTTTTCGTTTTCCAAAATTTTTTATTTTAAGTTAACTTAAGAATTTCACCAGTAATTATGAATACCTTAAGATTTCGTAAATTAGGTTATTTACATATAAATAAAACAAATTATCAGGGGAAGTGTAGTTTCCCTGCTCAAAATACTGTGATGCAAAATGCCCAAACAAACACTTTTTTACGTGCCAAAGTCAATCAGTGGTGTGTTGCAAATGCACTTCAAACCAAACTGTATATTAAACAGATGTTTGTTACAGATCAAACGATAACAATATTGATTTTTTTTTAAATAAATGTTTCGCAGAAGATTTCAGCTCCAGCAGTATCATGAAGTCCACTTTGGGAAGTTGCAACTTCTGTCAACAAATCCTACAAAAACTTAAATTTAAATTAAAAAAAAAAAAAAAACGAATGAAGTTAAAATTAACTAAAATACTAGGTAATTCAACTTAAAACATTCAAAACAAAAACGAGCAAAAGCGAAAAATATTTTTATACTTGACGGGGACAGTTTTTTATGGTATTTTCCAAGAACTTTAAATACATTCTATAGTTTTTTTCCATTAAAGAAATCACACTACTTTTTTTACGCAAAGGAATGTCATTTATTATTCTTTCCTTTCGATAAGTTACACATTAAAATGTGGCTAAATCCTATACAAAATACTATACGATTCGAAAGTGATTATTTTTTTAGTTTATTTTGACATATTTTTTTCGTTTCGTTATAATTAATTAAATAATCCGAAAAAATATGTACCCACGTTGTTAGAAATTTAAAACCTCGAAATGATTTTCGATTGAGGTACCTACTTCAGTAGGTACCTTGTATAAAATTAAAACATGTTGATTCCTCTTATTCTTAAACTTAGACTAAAATTATACTCTACGTACCTACGAAATAAGACACGGAGAAAAACGGATTCCTTGACGAGTCTTGCTGTTTCTTCTCGTTACAAGATTTTTCACTGACCGATGACGTATCTTTTTTTCACTTCTCAAGCTTACGCGCTCACTAGACATGAAATAAAACACTTTTTAACGGATACTAGCGCGGTTTTATTGAATGTACTTTGGTATTTAGTTGGTATTTGGTTTGATTTTTGGTTTACAAATACCAACTAAATACCAAAGTACATTCAATAAAACCGCGCTAGTATCCGTTAAAAAGTGTTTTATTTCGTATCTTTTTTTGTCATTCACATGTGTTTGAAACAGCCAAGAATAAATAATTGTTTTCGAATTTTAAAACTACCTACCTAACTTGTGTAGCGACATCTACCTACGACGCCGCACATACCAACATGGTTGCAACAAGATTCATCACCATGTTACTGATGGCGCTAGTGTCGAATAACACAAAGATTAGTAAGGAATAGCAACTCGTAGTATGGAGAATATACGGAGAAACCTACATCTCGCTATCGGAGTTTTCTCAGCCACCAAACTATATATACAACTTCCAACCATCATTCCCCTCGGGGGGTGGTCGCTTTCGATGAAGGTTTTTTATGGCTTACAATAGCTGCGGGTCGAAACCAATTTGCGGCGGTTTTAGTCAGTCAAGTCTGACATAACCAGCATAGCACGGCGGCTATGTGGTATCCAATGAGGATTTCCGCCCCCTTCCCCTCGGTGTCCGGGAAGGTGCTCCGAGCCCCTCAGGTTGAGAGCGAAAAAAAAAAATCACCGGTTGGACCGCGGTCCCCGGGCTAAGATCACCCAGCCCGGAGGAAGATCTTCCACTTTGGCCTTCCTACTAGTGGCAATCCATCCCTCCATACTACCATACCACATTCCTACACTTGTATTACAAAGTGATAATTTCCTAAATGTGTAGGTACTAAAGTGATTTTATATTGTGAGCTTTGGATTTTAACTTAAGCCGCCAATTAGTGGCGAGATGGTGACCTGTATCCACAAAGGTGTCCCTTGTTATGCAAATACTGGCGCTTCATGCTAATTAGCTGGATCAACATGAATACACCAATTGTATCTAAATTGCTGATCAAAGGAAGGATCAGATTTCGTTGATTCGTCCAAGCGTTTGGTTTGCGTTGGTATAAGTTAGGCGCGTCATATCAATAACTTAATATCATACCATAATATATCACCAAAAATAATATTTATAAGTGTTACAAAAATACCCCTAATGCTGAATATGGTACCTATATAGGGACCATCAAACTGAACAACTTTTACTATGGGACCGACTCTAAAAATCATGAAAAATACATTTTGATATATTTTAGTTATTAATTTTTGTATGAAACAGCTGATTTTTATTCGCGATTTCAAAAAGTTGGCCCTTAGTAAAAGTTGTTCAGTTTGATGGACCCTATCTACCATATTCGGCATTAAGGGTATTTTTGTGACACGTTGTATAATCATAAATTATAGGTACACTTAGGTACTTTACATATTCGATGTCTGTCCAATCACTGTCTTTTGATTTGTTAGTTATAGATTCGATTTTATAAGTTTTTTAGTCATGAACGATCCATTTCGTGAACTTTTGATGTGATGATCGATCGATGTGATTAATAAGCTTTACGTGACGTCATGATCGAACGATCTCGTGAACTTACGAATGTGACGTGTTATATTAGGAGGTAACGATCGCGTAAGTGGCTGACTCTGGATTCACAGGATGGAGAGGCACTCTTAGATAGACTAGACTTGTTAGATGTCGTAAGTTTCGATGCAATTTTGAGCGGTGTGCAAAAAAATAAGTAAATTCAGGTACGATTACTAGTTAGCGATATGCCACCTGAAAGCCCTCACAATTCCTCTCAATGTTTCACAATAAATGATTATAAATTTATGAATGAATGAATCAATTCCTGGAACTAAAATTATTATAAAATTTAAAATGCCCGACAATCGTATTTGATAAATTACTAGAGTTTACCTAAGTACTTCGAAGCAAGATATAACTAAGTTTCGTAGCTTTAGTTTATTCTTCGATACTTTTGTTTCTCCTTATTCATTCCATTAGGAGCGTGCGTGCTTACCGTGCATGGCGGCTAGGGATGCGCCGATCCGATACGATCTTTTGAAATATCGGATCGGCGGGCATACGATCCGGCGATTTTCGGATCGGATCGAGGCCATACGATTTTTTGCCGGATCGATACAAAACTTGGAAGATCGGATCGCTTGGATCGTATGAACGAAAATGCGGTTTGTTTACGAAAAAATGGGCACTTTGGTTTATTTGTTACGAAATTTATCTTTGTCTACATTTAGAACTTGGCCGAAAACTGGCGCCTATAAAAATTGTACTCAACTATTAGTAGTTAGGCGCGTCTTCAATTATAAACTTTTGAGAGAAATTCGTCTTTAAGTTCTCTGAGTACAATATTACTATTCCACATCGTTTTATACATTGTTTTGCATGGGTTAACTTAATAAAGATATAAAATTAATTCTGTCTTACTTATTAACATCCGATCCGGATCGATTTCCTGAAAATCGGATTGAAGGCATTCGATCCGATCCGCGGATCGGATCGTGGAATTACGATCCATTACGATCCGAAAAATCGGATCGACAACCCCGGATCGCGCATCCCTAATGGCGGCCTTAAACAAACTCACTTCACTTATGTAGCTAGTGGTATTGGTTGAGTATCCCAACCGCATCGTCACGTCACGCTCTACAAATGTTCAAAGTTTTTTATTTGTAGCTACGAAGAATGGTGCATTTTAAACCACTCTTAAAATTTTAAGGATGTGTTCAGTCCATGAAACTCAACAACTTTCTCTAAGAAATATAGGATCAAATATGTAATAAAAACGACTTTTCATACAAATCAAAGAGATCACGTGATCAGTTTAGTATTGGATGACCAACATTTCTTGGCGTATTTCGACACAATGTCGTGTTTCATGGAGAGAGTTGTTCAGTTTCATGGACTGAACCTTAGATGAAATTAACATCTAAGGACTGAACACATCCTTAAAATTTGGAAAGTGGTTAAAATACATTTTGACGCTAAGGCGTTACTTTATTATACTTACTCAATACAGGCACGCTAGTGCTTCGCAAATTGGATAATGTGTTTCGTTTTATCCGCATCAATCCGGAGTTTCTGTGCTCGTGATCGTGACGTAACAGGGTGGGTACCCACTTAGGTTCGCGAACCTCCGCGCTCCGCGAACCTGCACCAAAAAAATTGTTTATGCTGTGCTGCAACAGTGCGCCATAGTGTGTACGTGTGCGAACATGTATGTGAACCTGGTTCACACACGTACACACTATAACCAAAGTGAAAATAAAATGTTTGCTAGGGCGCACTGTTGCAGGTTCGCGGAGCGCGGAGGTTCGCGAACCTAAGTGGGGACACACCAACACAGGTTTGCTTTATTGCCCTGCGGACCCTGCGGTGAGTTTACAGCACAATCCATTTAATTGGAGCGGTCCCGCATCCACTACTGTAGCCACAAATCGATCTTCGAGGTGTTTTAACTCGGTAAATTACCTCTGAAAGATTTAAACGCGTATTTTTGCCTTTTGGATAGTTTTGAGTTTAGTTTTTAAACAGAAATTCAGAGAAGATAAAAAGCTAACAAATCTGTAGTAATCTGCAAACTATAGTGCATTTTCAAACCGAAGCTAGCCTAGCGAATATAATACAAACTACACTGTTCAGGTACCAAGTATTCGCAAACATATTAGATAGTCTGTGGGGAAGAGAAACAGTCAGAATATAAGATTTTTGTCATGTTGACGGCACTGTTACGTCACTATAATGTAACTATCTTGACTTGATAGATATCAAGGTCTACAGTCGCACTATAATGACGTAACAGTGCCGTCAACATGACAAAAACGGTAATCAAACACAAATCCCATGACCGTTATCTTTCCGCACTGCTCTACTGCGTTAATCTTTCAAGTAAAAACGGTGTTATTATTCTAAGGTAACAACATATAAAAAAAACTTGGAAATTTTAAATATAAGTAGGTAAATACATATGGTAAGTATGCACTGAATTTCAGTGTTGGTAGGTCTATACCTACCTATAACTACTATTAGTATAACTTATTCCTACGAAACGTCAATCCTCAAATTCACAAGAATCAACCAAAATCTCGAAAACGATTCGCAACCCGCGAATCTAACGTGAACTCGCAGGAATATGAGTTAATTTAAAAAAAAATAAAAAAAAAATATTGAATATCTCGATTTTAGGCATTCACAATGCTATTTTTATATTACGATAATTATTTAAATAGAAAAAATACTAGAAAAAAATCGGCTCACCCGTCTGAGCTGACGGGTGAGTCGGTTTTGCTTGCTTTTGTGCTGCGGAGTTGCCAATTTATTGACAAAATATGAAAAAAATAACATGGCACCAAATCTTATGACAGAAAACACGAAATATAGCTTCAAGTTACAAGGAAAATTTTACGCGGAAAATCGGAGTTGTTTATTAGTCCTTCCTTCCCCATGTGTAAAATAATACGAAATTTTAAGAGGGCCAACAAATTGTCTTGGTAGGTACACTTTTCTCTGGGATATTTAAAAAAAACGAAAATAAGAAGAATAGGTGTACTTTATGTTGTGCTGAGAAAATATTTTAAATAATATTTTTTTTTCACTTTAATTCTTTTACTTTTACTTTACTTATTTATCATTCATAATTTTCCATTTTCTAGTTTATCTGGGAGCAAGGTAGTGCTCCCGCCAAGACGAGGAAGCGAAGCGCAAGGGCACTACCTACATTTTCTCGAAGCGCTTCGTTGTTCTTTTGGTTTTTCGTAATGTGATGTCAATAGTGGACTTAATAAATATATAAAGTTTCAATTGTATAGCTTCTATAATATAGATTTTATTGATATCTAAAAACTCCCGATTTCGTCACTGACTCACTCATGATCATCAAAACTCATGGGGTACTTACTTCCTGAAGTCCTAGAAAGCTGAAATTTGGTATGTAAGCTAGTATAAGGACACACACAACAAAAAAATTATAAAATTGGACTTTAACCCTCCAACAGCTTAACCCTCATAACTTGGGTTTGGTTGGATTACACCAGAAAAATAAAATTTTCGGAATTTGATGTCAGTAGTAGACTTATTAAACATACAAAGTTTCAATTGCATAGCTCTTAAACTTTTTATTTTATTGAGATCTAAAAAACCCCGTTTTCTTCAAAACTTACTGATAATCATCAAAATTCTTAGGGTACTTGCTGAAGTCCTAGAAAGCTGAAATTTGGTATGTAAGCTAGTTTTAGTACACAAACAACAAAAAATATATAAAACTTGAAACTTTTACCCCCCAAGCCCTTAAACTAGGGGATGGAAGTTTGTATGAGACTTTCGCAAATTTTGATGCTAGAGGTTTGAAAAAATGAGACATATGTATCTGAAAAATCTTTAAATATTTAGTAATTATTTTTAAGACTTAGTAAATTACTGTTAAAGCAACGGAAGAAATATATTCATAAAATAGTTATTTGTTATACAAGAGAGCAAAGTATTTTTTTGCTGCGAGTGCTGACTTTTAAATCACGAACTAGCGAAGTAGTCTAGAATTGAATCACGAGCGTAGCGAGTGATTCTTATATAGACTACTGAGCACAGTGAGTGATTTAAAGGCACGATACATCAAAAAATTTGCTCTCGTGTTAAACTTACAACTTTTCACCTCTACCAGCGAGAAAAGGTGTTAGAAATTAAAAAAGCACTTTGCCTCGCGCTCGCAGCAAAAGTCGATTTTGCTGCGAGTTTTTACTTTTGCTGCGAGTTTTTGGTAAAAAAGCACTTTGCCTCACGCTCGCAGCAAAAGTCGATTTTGCTGCGAGTTTTTACGCGCCAAAAGCACCCTTTTCGTGCTGGAGAGGTGAAAAAGAAATTGTGTTAATTTCAAAACTACTTCTTTCGTGGCGCAAGCGCAAACCTCACGCAGACTTATTTTGCTCTTTGCACTGTCACATTCTGCGTCAAAGAGTAAAATAATATCATAGCATAAATGAATTATTTCTACCCCAGAATAAAATAAATAATAGTACAAGTACGCTGGTTGATGTTGATCGAATTTTACACGATTTTAGACCACAATTCTGACCCCACCTTGCTTTTCCGGTTTATGGAAAGTTACTTACAAAAAGGAATGAAATCCCACCAAAAACATTTTCATGTATAGTGTTGCCAAGACTCCATATGGCTTGCACTGTCAAAAAGTGATCAGACCTCATGTGGAGCCAAGCTCCCAACTCTACGCGTAGACTAGACTTGTTAGATGTCGTAAGTTTCGATGCAATTTTGAGCGGTGTGCAAAAAAATAAGTAAATTCAGGTACGATTACTAGTTAGCGATATGCCACCTGAAAGCCCTCACAATTCCTCTCAATGTTTCACAATAAATGATTATAAATTTATGAATGAATGAATCAATTCCTGGAACTAAAATTATTATAAAATTTAAAATGCCCGACAATCGTATTTGATAAATTACTAGAGTTTACCTAAGTACTTCGAAGCAAGATATAACTAAGTTTCGTAGCTTTAGTTTATTCTTCGATACTTTTGTTTCTCCTTATTCATTCCATTAGGAGCGTGCGTGCTTACCGTGCATGGCGGCTAGGGATGCGCCGATCCGATCCGATCTTTTGAAATATCGGATCGGCGGGCATACGATCCGGCGATTTTCGGATCGGATCGAGGCCATACGATTTTTTGCCGGATCGATACAAAACTTGGAAGATCGGATCGCTTGGATCGTATGAACGAAAATGCGGTTTGTTTACGAAAAAATGGGCACTTTGGTTTATTTGTTACGAAATTTATCTTTGTCTACATTTAGAACTTGGCCGAAAACTGGCGCCTATAAAAATTGTACTCAACTATTAGTAGTTAGGCGCGTCTTCAATTATAAACTTTTGAGAGAAATTCGTCTTTAAGTTCTCTGAGTACAATATTACTATTCCACATCGTTTTATACATTGTTTTGCATGGGTTAACTTAATAAAGATATAAAATTAATTCTGTCTTACTTATTAACATCCGATCCGGATCGATTTCCTGAAAATCGGATTGAAGGCATTCGATCCGATCCGCGGATCGGATCGTGGAATTACGATCCATTACGATCCGAAAAATCGGATCGACAACCCCGGATCGCGCATCCCTAATGGCGGCCTTAAACAAACTCACTTCACTTATGTAGCTAGTGGTATTGGTTGAGTATCCCAACCGCATCGTCACGTCACGCTCTACAAATGTTCAAAGTTTTTTATTTGTAGCTACGAAGAATGGTGCATTTTAAACCACTCTTAAAATTTTAAGGATGTGTTCAGTCCATGAAACTCAACAACTTTCTCTAAGAAATATAGGATCAAATATGTAATAAAAACGACTTTTCATACAAATCAAAGAGATCACGTGATCAGTTTAGTATTGGATGACCAACATTTCTTGGCGTATTTCGACACAATGTCGTGTTTCATGGAGAGAGTTGTTCAGTTTCATGGACTGAACCTTAGATGAAATTAACATCTAAGGACTGAACACATCCTTAAAATTTGGAAAGTGGTTAAAATACATCTTGACGCTAAGGCGTTACTTTATTATACTTACTCAATACAGGCACGCTAGTGCTTCGCAAATTGGATAATGTGTTTTGTTTTATCCGCATCAATCCGGAGTTTCTGTGCTCGTGATCGTGACGTAACAGGGTGGGTACCCACTTAGGTTCGCGAACCTCCGCGCTCCGCGAACCTGCACCAAAAAACTCACAAGAATTCACAAGAATCAACCAAAATCTCGAAAACGATTCGCAACCCGCGAATCTAACGTGAACTCGCAGGAATATGAGTTAATTTAAAAAAAATAAAAAAAAAATATTGAATATCTCGATTTTAGGCATTCACAATGCTATTTTTATATTACGATAATTATTTAAATAGAAAAAATACTAGAAAAAAATCGGCTCACCCGTCTGAGCTGACGGGTGAGTCGGTTTTGCTTGCTTTTGTGCTGCGGAGTTGCCAATTTATTGACAAAATATGAAAAAAATAACATGGCACCAAATCTTATGACAGAAAACACGAAATATAGCTTCAAGTTACAAGGAAAATTTTACGCGGAAAATCGGAGTTGTTTATTAGTCCTTCCTTCCCCATGTGTAAAATAATACGAAATTTTAAGAGGGCCAACAAATTGTCTTGGTAGGTACACTTTTCTCTGGGATATTTTAAAAAAACGAAAATAAGAAGAATAGGTGTACTTTATGTTGTGCTGAGAAAATATTTTAAATAATATTTTTTTTTCACTTTAATTCTTTTACTTTTACTTTACTTATTTATCATTCATAATTTTCCATTTTCTAGTTTATCTGGGAGCAAGGTAGTGCTCCCGCCAAGACGAGGAAGCGAAGCGCAAGGGCACTACCTACATTTTCTCGAAGCGCTTCGTTGTTCTTTTGGTTTTTCGTAATGTGATGTCAATAGTGGACTTAATAAATATATAAAGTTTCAATTGTATAGCTTCTATAATATAGATTTTATTGATATCTAAAAACTCCCGATTTCGTCACTGACTCACTCATGATCATCAAAACTCATGGGGTACTTACTTCCTGAAGTCCTAGAAAGCTGAAATTTGGTATGTAAGCTAGTATAAGGACACACACAACAAAAAAATTATAAAATTGGACTTTAACCCTCCAACAGCTTAACCCTCATAACTTGGGTTTGGTTGGATTACACCAGAAAAATAAAATTTTCGGAATTTGATGTCAGTAGTAGACTTATTAAACATACAAAGTTTCAATTGCATAGCTCTTAAACTTTTTATTTTATTGAGATCTAAAAAACCCCGTTTTCTTCAAAACTTACTGATAATCATCAAAATTCTTAGGGTACTTGCTGAAGTCCTAGAAAGCTGAAATTTGGTATGTAAGCTAGTTTTAGTACACAAACAACAAAAAATATATAAAACTTGAAACTTTTACCCCCCAAGCCCTTAAACTAGGGGATGGAAGTTTGTATGAGACTTTCGCAAATTTTGATGCTAGAGGTTTGAAAAAATGAGACATATGTATCTGAAAAATCTTTAAATATTTAGTAATTATTTTTAAGACTTAGTAAATTACTGTTAAAGCAACGGAAGAAATATATTCATAAAATAGTTATTTGTTATACAAGAGAGCAAAGTATTTTTTTGCTGCGAGTGCTGACTTTTAAATCACGAACTAGCGAAGTAGTCTAGAATTGAATCACGAGCGTAGCGAGTGATTCTTATATAGACTACTGAGCACAGTGAGTGATTTAAAGGCACGATACATCAAAAAATTTGCTCTCGTGTTAAACTTACAACTTTTCACCTCTACCAGCGAGAAAAGGTGTTAGAAATTAAAAAAGCACTTTGCCTCGCGCTCGCAGCAAAAGTCGATTTTGCTGCGAGTTTTTACTTTTGCTGCGAGTTTTTGGTAAAAAAGCACTTTGCCTCACGCTCGCAGCAAAAGTCGATTTTGCTGCGAGTTTTTACGCGCCAAAAGCACCCTTTTCGTGCTGGAGAGGTGAAAAAGAAATTGTGTTAATTTCAAAACTACTTCTTTCGTGGCGCAAGCGCAAACCTCACGCAGACTTATTTTGCTCTTTGCACTGTCACATTCTGCGTCAAAGAGTAAAATAATATCATAGCATAAATGAATTATTTCTACCCCAGAATAAAATAAATAATAGTACAAGTACGCTGGTTGATGTTGATCGAATTTTACACGATTTTAGACCACAATTCTGACCCCACCTTGCTTTTCCGGTTTATGGAAAGTTACTTACAAAAAGGAATGAAATCCCACCAAAAACATTTTCATGTATAGTGTTGCCAAGACTCCATATGGCTTGCACTGTCAAAAAGTGATCAGACCTCATGTGGAGCCAAGCTCCCAACTCTACGCGCCCTAACTCTACAAGTCCTAACATCAAAAACTCTTCACCTTAGTCAAAATATGTGGCTTGGCCGTTTTGTTACTATTAGAACTATTGTTGTTGAAGAGTGAATACATTTTTCCATGTAGCGAAATGGCCAAGCCATATATTTTGACGTACAATGCCATATAAGATTTTTGATTTATTACATTAAAAGTTTAATAAAAATATTTTTTCAATTATATCTTTAATTTACATCCTATACTTAAAAAAAAAACAATGAAACTAATCAAAATTTATTACCATTGTATTTTAATGGGCAAATAATATATACTTGTCAAAACGTCGAATGGTTAGCTTCTCATGAAAGTTTGGGAACGTTAGCTTTCCAGGGTTAAGGGTCTATGATAGGAAAACATGGTTTGATGGGGGCCATATTTTTATATAGAAAACGTAAAGTTGTAGCCACAAAAAAAATAAGACAAACTAGAGATTATCTAGTAGCTACAAGGATTAAATTGCGTATAAACCTCACAAATGATTGTAAAAACAATCTGAATATCACGAAAAGCGCTTATCGCGGGCCATATTTTTGGCGTAAATAATAGCGTAAACGTATTGAATTCTACATCAAAATACACTTTAACGTACTGTGCAGTTGCTCCAATAACTTTTTTCAAGAAAAATAATTGTGCTAAAGATAATGATGAAAAAACAACGAAAAACATCGCAAAAGTGCAGAAGTGAGGTTATTTTCCATACTCTTTACACGTAAAGAAAAAGACAGAGACAAATGATTTCGCATAACGGAGCCTTAAAACCTGATAGTTTTCTGAATGGCTAACAATGCGTTTTTTTCTCGCTGATAGCAAATAAAAGAGACACTCTGATAGCAATTCAGACGTTACGTTTTCTATATAAAAATTTGGCCCGCGCAAACCATGTTTTCCTATTATGGCTCCTTAAGAGCTTGTAATACGGGGGCAGGTTTGTTTATTAATTGCCAGTCGCTTGTCGCGCAACGTGCGCAAGGCCTATTGCGGCAAACCTCTTTCAGTCCACGTGGCTTGAGAGTAATGGAACGTGGAGCGAACTCGGGATTCCGCAAGATAAGATTAATGCCCCGGCTTGATTGTAAATAATATCTGTCGGCATCATATGCTTTGTCTAATTAATACGCGACGTTAATAACTACTTGCTTAGTTCTAGGAGGGATTTACATTTCAACAAAGTCCATTATTCATTCAATAGTAGATACATATTATTTAGAATTGTTTACTCGCGTATGGAAGTGTATTTTTAACCGACTTCAAAAAAAGGAGGAGGTTTTCAATTCGACTGAATGTTTTTTTTGTATGTATGTTCCTCGATATCTCCACGAATTGTAAAACAGGATTTTATAAATTCTTTTTTCATTCGAAAGGATAAGAATGTCGTCTGTGAACAGGAAAAATGTCCTATCTTTTATTACGCAACTTTAGAGGACTGTGAATAAACTGTTTATTTTTGAAGTAGTAAAGTTATATAGTAAATAAAAAAAACAAGAAAGAGTCAAATATTGGCGCCAATATTCAAATAACGCGTCGTTGCGGTTACTTCACATATTCCTGTCACTAGGGGCCGTACCGGCTAACGAATCGATTATCGAAAAGTCTGCTGGGTTTCGACTTAAAACAGAAAAATCAAAGTAAGGAATTTCGTCTTGTACTTTCTGTTGACGTAATTTGGAAGATAACGATGTTCGTGTGACATCGTGAATTGGAGTTCGTCATTTTGGCCCAGTTGGGGCTCGATTTATCTGTTTTAATTTGAAACCCAGCAGACTTTTCGATAATCGATTCGTTAGCCGGTACGGCCCCTGATAGGACATTTTGATACAGAAAAAGCAAAATGCAATTTTTTTCAGATAGGACCTATTGCCAGTTCACAGACTATTGCTCTAGATCAGCCATACCACAGAATACATAATAGTACAAGTACAGAAGATCCACTCCTCAAAGTCATTTAAATAAATAGCGACTCTATCCTATACACAATAAAGTGCAATTCAGGTCGCACACCGCTCCCTTTGTTACAGTTATATTCACCTAGAAGTTACCTCTCTTTCTATCGCGTAGCTCTTATCTCTTCTAACGACTTCAGGGTTTCTTCTTTTAAATAATAATGAAGCTTACAATACTTTTTTACAAGTTATGTGTTTGTGAAATAAAATGTGTACTTAAATACGTTTCAAAAAACCCTAGGCTAGATACAGTCAACGCCACATCAGACTATACATACTGATTTGAGGCAATTTGCTTTCTTACGAAGTCAAATTTTCACTAATAGGTAATTAAGTTTATTTCGAAAATAGATAAGTAAGTACCTAACTAAATAAGACGTAAGTAGGTACCTAAGAATAAACAAATACTAAATATAAATACTAACTAGGTAGTAGATAAGTACGATGTCGTTTGGAACTTTTGGAAGTGTGAAAAACGTGAGGTTCGGATCCTTTTTTATTACTATTAAGGCAGCCAATTGCGATGCAATATGCCTTCATTTTGGTTAAATATTTCGTTTGTTCGTTCGTCATAAATGTACGAACGAACGACGCGACAATACGCGAATGCGGTGCGTGAGTGAGTATCGAAATCGAATTGCTAACGTGCGTCCCAGTCGGCACGCGGCGGCCGGCCCTCTGAAATTAGTCCGTCCGGACGGACCCGCCGGCTACTTGTAGCTTCGTACCTAAAGCGCGGAGTGCGCCTAGCCTGGCCATACTCAACCTTTTTTTATGGGGCCACAAACACGTTTCGAATTTTCGATCTTGAAGTGCGGGCCGCAAAAATATTTAGGTGTTAAAAAAACATAATTCAAAATTGGCGATGTGATTATTGAAAAAAGAAAAGGTACCGCGGTAAGGCTACCTATTTTATTTACTCAGAGCGCCCACAGTTTTTCTGATGAGCGCGAAATTTTAAAACTTAGTCAAAGTTTTAAAATTTCAAGTGGGCCAATCACAAGGGCCCGGCGGGCCGCATGCGGCCCGAGGCGAGGGCCGCTGGTTGAGTATGGCTGCTCTAGATGGTCCCATTCAATTTTCGTACTAATCGGTTTAGTAGTTTTCAAGTAATCCTGAAAGAAGTCGGTTAAATACAAGAATCTGTATGAACTAACTTAACGACTTCGTCGTTTTTCATAAGCCGATGTTTGACAAATGTGAAATCTGAAATCGATAGGCAAAATGTTTTTTTTTTTTTTTTCATTTATTATGGCATCAAACAGTCATACATATCTAAAGCATACGGTATACATTGTAGATATTAAAAACAAAAAGACCTAACAGTGCCAAAAATCTAAAGATTATATTATTAGGTGTTAACTTTCACTGCTTGTGACGTCACACGGCAACCCCTATAAATACGGCTGCCGTCGGAGCGTTCAGGTATTTGACGGTTGGCTGTCGTGCGTAGCGGTTGTCTGGTGATCGGCGCAATTTGCAGTAAGTCGTGTCCTATTTTAGTTATTTGCTATTTTTGTGCAAGTGAAGTGTTTTATTTCGATTGTTTGCGGAATAAAGGTTGATTTAAGTTGATGTTTGTGTTAAAATTAAAAACTAAGTAAACTACGTGTCGGTTTGTAAATTGTCTTTTTTTTTAATAATCTCGGCTTCTGATCCCCAAAATCAGAAGTGGGATTGGCTTTCGTCCACTTTTATTAACGTTCCATTCTGATAATTTCAAAACAAGTAACGGTTATTTTCAAATAGTGTTAAATTGTGTTTTTCGTTGAATAACCGTTAAATTTGAATTTCTTTCTGAACAATCAACCTTTATTTCGAAAACATGCCGCGACCGTCGCGTTCACGTGATGATTCAGACGAATCACCACCTCGTAAAGCTAGACGTGCACGCAGCAAATCGCGTCGTCACCATCGTAGGCCACGTTCACGTTCTCGCTCTCGTTCACGTCGCTATAGGACGCCGACTAGGTCGCATGAGCATGACGATTCCGTTAAGAAAACTTTAGGCGCGATTATGTCAAGATTGAGTGCGATAGAGGGTAGTGCCACAAGTGTGTCCCAAACTCCGTTACCGCCGCATCGTGGCGCCACACCTCAACGTGAAAATGCTGTTCCATCAGCAGCGCAGGCAATTGCTGATGCGCTTGTGCTAATTAATCAGACTAAACCACAAAATTATTATGTGTCTAACTTTGACCCATCTGTTCATAACTTTGAGGTGTGGTGTAGCGAGGTAGAACGCGCTAAGTCAGCCAACCGTTGGAGTGAATTGGAATGTTTGTCGCGTGTGGCCCACTGTTTAAAAGGAGATGCTAAAACCTGGTTAAACGAGTGGACCACTAACGACCGTTCCTGGTCTAATTTTGTTAAGGAATTTAGGTCTCTCTGCCCTCGAAAACTTGATTATGCGAATATTCTTTTCGAGGTCATGAATACCACGTCTGACAGATTTGCGACGTATGCCGAATACGCTCGTCGCTCACTGCTGCGCCTGCGTATAGTGCAAGGCTTGAGCGAGGAACTTATGGTGCAGGTTGTGATTCGTGGTATAAATGACGCTCAGGTTAGGGCTGCTGCCGCGAATGCCGATTTGACCACAGAAAATTTGGTATCATTTTTGGCAATTTACGTCAAACCTAATCGAAATAAAGATAACCGAGTTCAACCTACAAGTAATAACACGAAAAAGCGAAATATTGATCGCTCCAATAATAAATGCTTTTCTTGTGGTCAAAACGGGCATATAAGTTTTAACTGTCCAAAAAAACACAAACCTTCTAGTTCTGATGCTCCGACTAAGTTAACGTGTACTTTTTGCAAGAAAATCGGTCATAAAGAGAGTGATTGTTTTACAAAGTCTAGATCGGGCAATCATGCAAACCAACGAAATGTCAATCTTTGTAAAGAACTTGCTAGTGCTTCCGGGAGCAATGACATTTGTACAGCCGTGATACAAGGCATCCCTGTAGACGTTTTGATAGATAGCGGTGCACTTAACGTGTCGCTTATGTCATCGTCGGTAGTCAAATATTTTTCCGGGCCCCGTAAGCAAACGTACTGCGTTCTTAAAGGAATAAGTAGTAACGAAATCATTGCCCGCGAATCTATATCTCTCACAGTTGAGTTTATTAGTATAGCATTGGATGTTGATTTTGTCATTGTTCCTGCGTCGTATATGAATACGCCTATTATAATTGGAACAGACGTGTTAAATCGTGACGGAGTGACGTTCATTAGAACCAAGCATGGTCAGTACTTAACGCACACTCCCGTCTTGAATAAGATTAACTCTTTGCAACAGCTCGATAAAGTAGATACGCCTCTTCAAGGTACCGAATATAACTTACTTATGTCGGTTATAAATAGTTTCGCTCCGTATTTGATTTCGGGTACTGCTTCAACTACCGTCAAGACAGGCAAAATGCAAATTAATTTGACGAATGATACTCCGGTAGCCTACCACCCTTACCGATTATCTTATCAAGAAAAGCTTAAAGTACGGGAAATAGTGACAGACTTGTTAGATAAAAAAATAATTAGGGAGTCAGATTCCGAGTATGCCAGCCCCATCATCCTGGTGAAGAAAAAAGACGGTTCCGACCGGATGTGTGTTGATTTCCGAGCTCTCAACCGCATCACGGTCAAGGATAGGTATCCACTTCCGTTGATAGAGGACCACATCGACAGGCTCGGAGGGTCTAGATTCTTCACCAGCCTGGACATGGCGTCAGGCTTCCACCAAATCCCCATCGATGAGGCTTCTATTCACAAAACAGGTTTCGTAACGCCCGAGGGGCATTACGAGTACCTAAAAATGCCATTCGGCTTATGCAACTCGCCTACCGTGTATCAGAGGATAATTAACAACACACTTCGGAGATTTATCGAAGCCGGCAACGTACTCGTGTATATAGATGATGTGCTCCTTTTGAGTATGTCTATCGAGGAAGGAATTAATCTATTGCGTGACGTATTAAAGACCCTTACCGAAGCCGGATTTTCGATCAATCTTCGAAAGTGTTCGTTCCTAACTACAGAGGTCGAATATCTGGGCCGCGTTATCTCTCATGGTCAGGTTAGGCCGAGCCCCAGGAAGATAGACGCGTTAGTGAATGCACCTGTCCCCTCTAATGCGAAACAGGTTCGTCAATTCTTGGGTTTGGCGGGATACTTCCGGCGTTACATTAAGGATTACGCGACGAAAACTGCAAGTATTTCTCGCCTTACAAAGAAGGATGTTAAGTTCCAATGGGGGCCTGAACAAGAACAGGTCCGGCATGATCTTGTGAAATGCCTCACAAGTGAGCCAATACTTGCAATTTTCGATCCGAATCTAGCCACAGAGCTCCATACGGATGCGAGTAGCGCTGGGTATGGCGCCGTACTGATGCAGACGCACGGTGATGGCAACAAGCGAGTAGTTGCTTACTTTAGTAAGGTGACGCAAGGCGCTGAAAGCAGATATCACTCGTATGAGTTAGAAACGCTGGCGGTCGTCAAGGCTTTGCAGAATTTCCGGCATTATTTGATAGGTGTTCAATTCAAAATTATCACAGACTGCAATGCCTTGAAGGCCACCGAGCGCAAGAAGGATCTGCTTCCACGCGTCGCCCGCTGGTGGATGTACCTGCAGGATTTTAACTTCAGCATTGAGTATAGGAAAGGTCAGCTGATGAGTCACGCTGACTACCTCAGCAGAAATCCACCAGTGGCGCAGGTCAACCACATAGATAGGCCTTTGAACTGGGCTCAAATGGCGCAATCAGCCGACAGTGAAACCCAAGACCTGATACAGAAACTCAATGATGGTCTCTTGGACTCTAACCGCTATGTTTGTCGGAATGATCTCCTTTATTACCGTTTCACTCCAATAGGTGAGGAATCTCGCCTTTTGTGTTTTATTCCTAAAGGACATCGCCTTAGCCTTCTACGCATATTCCACGACGAACATGAACATATAGGGCCTGAAAAAGCTTTAGATCTTATTCTTAAACATTTTTGGTTCCCTGGCCTTAAGCAGTTTGTCAAAAAGTATACGTCACATTGTCTTATTTGCATCTCTAAGAAAAGAGTTCCAAGAGCCCCACTTCAACCTATCACTTCGTGGCAAAAGTCCGATATTCCATTTAGCACAGTTCATGCTGATGTGTTAGGCCCCTTGCCTGAATCTAATGGTTTTAAATTTGTGTTTGTACTAGTAGATTCTTTTACCAAATTTTGTTTGCTATTTCCGATGTATCGCCAAGATGCTCATGAGCTCAAACGTGTTTTTAACTATGCTGTTTCATTATTTGGCGTACCTAAGCTCCTTGTATGTGACCGTGGTCGTATGTTCGAAGCCTCTAGTTTCACTACTTGGATGGCTGAAATAGGTTGTGATATCCACTTCATAACGCCAGAAATGCATCAGGCTAACGGCCAAGCCGAGCGTTATGTACGCACTGTCCTTAACCTAATACGAGTACATAGTCACTATCGAAATTCCTCATGGTCAAAGCGTCAGCGCTTTATGTAAAATGCAACTCGTGCTCAATATTACAAAACAGAAGAGTACCCAGTTATCGGCTCTTAACCTACTTATTGGCACTGAAGCAACTACCCCTGTTATTCGGTCGCTAATACGAGACGTTGCTATTGAAAATGCAAACCCAAACCGTGAAGCTTGGCGGGAGATATGCAGAGAGCGAGCTAAGGGCCTGCTTGAGAAAAATCAACAGCAACAAGATTCATACGTCAATCGCAATCGCCGTTCTCCTAGAGTTTTCAAGAAAGATGACCACGTGTTTGTTATCAAATACTCACAATCGACGGGCAAGCTCGACTCGGGTATGCGAGGCCCATACCGCGTCGTAAAGGTTTTGGCAAGCGACCGCTACGAACTTAAGTTGCTTGGTGGCGCACGTGGCAAGACTACACAAGCCGCGGCACAGTATATGGTGCCCTGGAAAGGGGAATGGTGTCCAGAAAGTTGTGCAGCATTCTTCGATAGTAAGTTTCAAATGTAAACCTGTGTTTCTATGTTACAGAATCTATTCACGCGTATGTATGAGTATGTGTGAGTTTAGTCTGAGGTGTGCCTGTTTGTGGCCGGGGGAGCCTGGTCCTGGAGGAGGCTGCCGTGGGCTGCCGCCTCTATGGAGGACGCTCACCTGTGGACCTGGATCGAAGATGACCTGGCCCTGCAGATGCGCGACACCACCGCGCATGTTGGGCCTCGGCCCTGCAGACACATCGCTGTATGTGTATTGGACTTCGGTCCTGCAGACACATCGCCGTATGTGTATTGGACTTCGGTCCTGCAGACACATCGCTGTATGTGTATTGGACTTCGGTCCTGCAGACACGTTGTTGTACGTGTATTGGACTTCGGTCCTGCAGACACATCGCCGTATGTGTATTGGACTTCGGTCCTGCAGACACGTTATTAACGTGTGGGGTGGTTTCGTACGATCGTACTAAGTATGAGAATGGATGGCATACCTGTCTGGTGAAGTATGCTATCGTGATGAATGTTTGACGTTGGAAATTTTTTTCGCTACTGTGTGTTTGGTTGAAAGAGGGCCTCGGATGCGTGATGAATGAAAGACTAGGCAAGATCCCTGTGGCATTTTTAACTAAACTTTATTTTTCTATAACAGATAGCGATGACGAGGAGGATGACGCTGAAGCCGGACCATCTTCTGCTCCTGATGGCTTCAGGCACCAACCGAAAGCGAGCGAGGGTGATGATGACGATGCTGGCTCTTCCGTGACCCTGGCTGGCTGTTCGAGTGGGGCTGCTCAGGCTCAAGACTCCGCTGAAAACGTGCCCGAGGACGGTGCACCTTCAGGATAGGCCGTATTAGGTGTTAACTTTCACTGCTTGTGACGTCACACGGCAACCCCTATAAATACGGCTGCCGTCGGAGCGTTCAGGTATTTGACGGTTGGCTGTCGTGCGTAGCGGTTGTCTGGTGATCGGCGCAATTTGCAGTAAGTCGTGTCCTATTTTAGTTATTTGCTATTTTTGTGCAAGTGAAGTGTTTTATTTCGATTGTTTGCGGAATAAAGGTTGATTTAAGTTGATGTTTGTGTTAAAATTAAAAACTAAGTAAACTACGTGTCGGTTTGTAAATTGTCTTTTTTTTTAATAATCTCGGCTTCTGATCCCCAAAAATATAATTTTAAAGATTTAGGTTGAGTTGTGGACAAACTAACTTATCAGGCAAAATAACTAAATACCCTTTTTTTCCTAAGATACTTAAGTTATCTAGTAGAGAAAAAAAAAATCATATCATTATAACATTTGCGCTAATTTTCGCTTCAGTGTGTTAATAGATACATGAAATAAATCAAGATTCATAAATTGTTTATTGTACGTATTGGTGGATCGATAAATAAAACTATTTTTAGTATACTGCTTACGCAGTCTAGGGGGTACAAAAAGTGAGACGGTACGTGAGGAGCGTAAAGGAAGCCGCAAACGATTTATAAAGGATACCTTGCTGAGCAGTATGGGGGAGTCTACGAGGTTATTTAAAATTTTAAATAGAAAGACAATATCAAACATTTTGCGTCTGTTAAACAGTGATAGTAGATTGTGAGCCTTAAGGGATTCGTTATAAGATTCTTTGACAAAAGTACGGTATTGAAGAGATTTAATAAACTTTTTTTGGACTTTTTCGAGTCTGTCGATATGAATTTGATAATTAGGACTCCAAACGATGCTGCCAAAATCTAATATAGATCGAACAAAGGAAAAGTATAAAATTTTTAGTGTATGAATTTGTTTAAAGGGTTTACTGATTCTAAGGATGAAGCCTAATCTCCGAAACGCTGATGCCAATATATGATCGATATGTTCATTAAAAGTTAATTTTGAGTCCATAATAATGCCCAAATCTCGTATACTGTTTACTCTATTGAGGATTCTATAGTCTAGTTGGTAATTAAAAGTGATAGGATTTTTCTTACGGTTATAAGATATTACATTACATTTATCAACATTAAGAAATAATTGATTGCGAGCACAGTATACATTAAGGGAGATTAGATCATCTTGCAGGCTTTGACAATCTGCAACGGATCTAATGATTCTAAAAAATTTGGCATCATCAACATAAAGCAGATGAGAGCTATTTTTGAATACTTGTCCAATGTCATTGATGTAGATATTGAAAAGGAGAGGCCCTATATGCGAACCTTGAGGCACGCCGGAGGGGACTGGTAAAAATTTTGAAGTATATCCCTTAAGACAAACAGCTTGACTCCTATTTCTAATATAGGATTCGACCCATCTGAGGAGGCAGCCGTGCACACCGGCCCTCGAAAGCTTTATAATAAGTAAATCATGACTAATTTTGTCGAAAGCTTTTGAGAAGTCGGTGTACACGACATCCACCTGTAGGTTCTCATCCATTTTATGCATCAGATAGTCAATAAAAGTTACCAAGTTTGTGTCAACACTTCGGTGCTTCATAAAGCCATGTTGGTTTTCAGAAATGAAGGCGCGAATGGAAAGAGCAATTTGCAGCGTAACTAGTTTTTCCAAAATTTTGCCCATAATACATAACTTAGAGATAGGTCTGTACTCGTTAATTTGATCTTTTAATCGATTCTTAGGAATAGGAGTTATTAATGACTTTTTCCAGGCACTGGGGAAGACACCAGAGCTGAGTGAGGCACGGTAGATAATGGTAAGTGGTAGTGCAAGCTCTTCAGCACATTTTAAGATAAAAATCGGATGAATTTCATCTGAGCCAGAACTTTTATGTGGATTAACCATTGTTAATTCTTTAAGTACTATATTCTCATTGACATCTACGGAATTAATATCAACAATAGTTGAAAGAGAAACATCAGATACATCGGTAGGTAATGTTTGATTATTTGGTGGAACAAAGGTCGAATGAAAATAATTATTAAAAGCGTCGCATATTTCAGTTCCACCAGACAATTCTTTACCATTGAATTTCATTCGCTCGGGGATGCTATTTGAATCTTTTTTAGAATTCACAAAGGACCAGAAAAATTTTGGATGTGATTTAATTTTGTTTTCAGATATATCGATAAATTTATCATAATTTTGAGTTTCAATAGTTTTCAGACGTTTTCTTAATTTAGAAAATTTATTGTAGTCATTTGAGTTACCATAAATTTTCCATTTTTTATGAAATTTACATTTTTCTTTTTCTAGTTTTATTGTAGAACGAGTGTACCAAGGAGGATAGCGATGATGATGTTTCAACTTGCATACAGGTACATATTTATCAATAAGGTTATTAAGAATCTCATACAATTTATTTGTCATCGATTCTACATCAGTTGTAGAAGTGAAAACATTATGCCACTGAATCGATTTCAATTCCTTTTTTATTGATATGTAGTCGGCTTTATGAAAAAGTTTTTTTGTAGAATTGGCAACTTGAATATGAGACGGAGTAGGTACTTAGGTTAAGAACAATTTCCAACGACTTATGATGCGCATCTTCAGGTACTAACGGATTTTTGCAGTGATTTGTGATACAATGTACGCTACTAAATACGAGATCTAAAAGTCTATTATTCTTATTAAAGTGTTTATTGTATTGCAATAATAATGATTCGTTCATAAAGTCAGCGGTGAGCTGTGCTAAATTATTATTGTTAGTATGAATATCCATACTATATGTATTTGTATTAAATGACCATAGAGCGTTAGTGATATTAAAGTCACCGAGAATTAAATAAGAATCGTTAGCATTTAAAACTGCAAACTCGTTTACCATCTCATAAAAAGAGTGTAAAAGTGATTCGTGACTTCTACCGTGAGCTATATACGTAGTTATTATGTGGAGGTTAACAGAGTTTGTTGTGTTTAACCGAGAGGTCGGGGAGGTCACTAAAGGCACGGTAGTCCATAATGCTTCAGAATTATCAGGCAGAGACATGTCTCTCCGAACTGATGGACAAAGTTCTCGTTTGATGGCCACCACAATACCGCCACCACGCTGTAAACCACTTACCTTTGTGTTACGGTCATACCGGAATACCTCGTATCGGTCGTCAAAGTACTCACGGTCATAAAAATCAGCATTTAGCCAAGATTCTGTTATGCAAATCACGTCATAATTGCAGCTCAAAACACCTCTTAGAAAATCGTGCGACTTTGTCCTGAGACCCCTCACGTTTTGATAATAAATACTAAGTTTTTTTACGTTATCGAATTTTATATATTTTAATTATTAAAAAGATTCCACCAACATGTACACAAAATATCAAAAAGCAGCATAATATAGAATATTTACTATTGAGCAGCACTGAGTAACACGAACTACATTCGTTATTTTTGCATAGGTGGGTAGCGCAATAAGAACTATAAGGTGATAATAATGTTATAAATAATAGCACAATAAACAAACATTCAAAACAATAACTTGTAGGTGAAAAAACGACATTTCGCCGACCCGTAAATACAATAATATAATTAGAAATTTTATTAATCAATTTTAGTCATTTGATTTTATCAAGGTCACTTTCACGTGATATAAGCCAAATCTTCGAGGTGTCACTTTTACGGACGAAAATCTTGCACTCAGATAACCAAACATATTTGCAATTGATTTCCTTTGCACGAGCGCGAGTTTTTTTATACAACAATTTGTTTTCCGGTGTAAAATGCTCGCTGATGTAAATAGGCCTAGACGGCCCGTCCAGGCCCGCATCCGCGGTGGTGAGTCCCCGGCGCGCGCGCACGGCAGCAAGCATTTCGGTTTTACGCTGTCTTTGCGTAAATCTTATTATTATGTTTGGAATTGAGGAAATGTCTTGGGAAGTGCTTTGGTCGACCTTGTCGTGTTTTGAGTTAAAACGGCGAACCCGATGTATATAGTCGATATCAGTAGTTGACAACGAAAAACCAATCTTTTTGGCGATGTTGTGAATAATATTAAGCAAATTCTCGCTTTTAAGCATTGGTATTCCTGTAATTTCAATATTATTAATTCTTCCTCTTTGTTCTCTCAACTTATAGTTTTCGTATAAATTATCGAATTTCGTTTGTAAATCAATGCTGTCTTGCACTATAGATTGCATTTTCTGGTCAGACTTTTCATTACAGGACTTCAACAAACGAATTTCATTATTGATCGACGATTGTTCCGCGGAGAGATCGTGAATCGAAGTTTTGATGTCATTTAGTTGCTGTTTAAAGTTTCCGAAGTCTTCACGCAATGCATCCAAGGTACATTTTACATTTTCGTGTTGGGTCTCGAAGGTAGCTTTCAATGAAGAAGTGATTTGACTTTGGAAGTTTTTTAACATTTCTTGCATATCGCAGTGGCAGTCGGGAGTCTTCCTTTTTCTTTGGGTGACACTTAATGGTAAATCATCACGAAGTTTTGATAGGTCAGGATGCGATCCGGTGTTTTTCGGAGGGCTATTTTTACCGCTCATAGTTGACAAGGATGTTTTATGTATAAGTAGATTTGTATAGACACGTAGGCGTGAGCAGCAGAGCAGCTGATTCACGGCAGGCTTGTTTTGTATCCTTGTCACACTCAGTAGCCCGTTTCACACGACCGGACTTCCTCGGCTATACGACAACTTACGAGTCACTGTCAGTACGGGACGACACTACTTATGTGCAAAACGAATACCGATATGATGGTTATTGCAAATTGAACCATGTAACAATGATAATAAGTGCGAAATCACAATGGGACGGATCGAGAAAAACGCGAGCGATGTGACACGCGTCTGCCCGCAAAACAACTCTGGGACTGAATGTTGAAGATTCTTGTGGTATAATTACTTTGTTTTGATATTAATTAAATAAAGAGGATAAATAGAGATTGAAAACCTACTAAAAACCACTATCTGCTGGTACAACCACATTAATTGCAATGATGCAAATTGCATTTAACGGCGCGGCGCGGCGCTGCTGTACGACCATCGCTGCCCGCCCCGCCGCGCCGCGTCAACCTCAGGTGACGGCTACACGCTCAGTAAATACTGTGGTCCAATGCCATAGAGGGCATAGAGTAAATTTTAACCATGGAAAGTAATTTGTATGGAATGTTAAATATTTACTTTCCATGGTTAAAATTTACTCTATGGCGTTGGACCACAGTAAATACTGTGTGTGTAGCCGTCGCCTCATTCAGTTTGGAGTAGTAAGTAAATACATTGATATCCCCATCTGTAATAGGGATACGGTTGTTGAACAAACAACTAGCAATGGGAGGGTTGGGACTTTAAATCTTTTCGACGAAAACGGGATAATTAGGATCGAACTTCACTTACGGTAGGTTCGTTTGATCATTAAATTATCCCATCTTCGTCTCCGAGATTTAATTTTTACAAAGTAAGATGTTTAGAGAAGATATCAATGTTATTAGAGGAACTCTTGTTTGTTTATATAAATAATCAAGGGTTAAGTGAACACACATTAAATTATTTTTAAGGATTATTTAAATAAGATGAAAAAAAGTCAGTGCAACTGCAACACAATAAAAAGTAGTTTTATTTTAATGTGGGTTCTGCGAAATTTGAGCCCGATGCGTAGAAATTCGCAAATATGTCGATTGCTAGTTCAAACAGCAGATTGCGAATATTTGCGAATAGCATCCACAGAAACTCCGGCATATAGACTAGTACAGTACGAGGCATATGTCTTGAAATTTTTGCGACGGAGTGGGGATAAGTTCGCGCATGTGCTCTTGTGAGCGACCAATAGCACGCGCCCCTATCCCGCCGCCCGTGTCCCTCACCGCTACGCATGCCCAAAATACGCGTTCCGCGCAATCCCCACCCCATTGGTATTGGTATTGGTATTGGTGATGGGCTCTTTTCTCCGCATTTAGACTCCCATTTGGTCCGTTATGCGTGAACACAGCATGGTGTGGCTAGTCAAGCCATCCATTGTCGGTTTAAAGCTAGGTGACCTGTAAGTGTACCTACAACTATTCGGAGGTCTGGACGATTAAGGCTGAGCAGTCTACAAGTCAACCGCGGCGAGACTGCGGTCATCGCCAACTTGGACTGTCTACAGCTTGTTAGATCTACCCAACGAGTATTATGTGCAGTATTATGTGCATATTATGAGCACGAGTACGTTGTCTTACCCATGAGCGCAGTTGGGTGAACGGGAGTGGCAGGATGGGTATGGGTCCTGCCACTGTTGTGGAAGATCCCCTTCTAGCCAGCTCATCGGCGGCGTCGTTCCCGTGTGATCCACTATGCCCTTTAATCCATTGTAGGATTACTTTGTTGTTGGATGCTAGACGATCCAAAACTTGGTGGCATTCGTAGACGATACTGGAGTTGATCGTGTTGGCCTCCAGTGCTGTTAGGACGGCCATACTGTCAGTCAGTATGCGGATGTTTAATTCCTTCATACCTCTAGACAGGGCCGTGGTAGCGGCATTTATAATTGCAACACATTCGCATTGAAATATCGAACTGTGTTGGCCTAATGCTTGTGATAGTTTGATATTTAGGTCTTGTGAGAATACTCCAGCTCCAGTACCAGTCCCCATCTTGGAGCCGTCCGTATAAATTCGGACTTCATGTATGCCGGAGTAATCTCGGTCACTTTCTACTAACTGTATCTGGTATTTCTTTTCGAAAATGTATTGTTTAGGTAGGATCCTGTCGCATGGGGCAGCGATTAGTGGCTCATGTTTTACTAGATTATTCCACAATGTGGAGTGAGGACCCTCTCGGTTGTACCACAGACCCAGGTGTTTAAGCCTTATAGCAGCCATGGAGGCTTCCTGTTGTATAAACAGGTCCAGGGGTGCCAGATCCAGAGCTACTTCTAGGGCGGCTGTGGGGGTAGTTCGCATGCAACCGGTTATCGCAGAACATGCCAATCTTTGGAATTTCTGCAGCTTGTTGATGACGGTGCTTTGCTCTGTTTTGGACCACCAGGCAACGGCTCCGTATGTAATTATGGGACGTATAACAGTTTTATACAGCCACATCGTTGTTTTCGGTGATAGCCCCCAGCTTTTGCCAAGTAGTCTTTTACATTGGCAAAAGATGATGGTGGCTTTGTTTAGCTTTCCTTCGAGATGTCTATTCCAGAGGAGTTTGTTGTCTAGTATCACTCCTAGATACTTGACTTCCTTGCTAAGGGACAGACTGGTATCGAAAAGTTTAGGAAGTTTAAGATTGCCTAGACTTCGTTTGTTTGTGAACATGATCAATTCCGTCTTTGTTGGGTTCACTGTTAGATTGTGTTTATTGCACCACTGTTCAACGATCCCCACCCCATTTCAAGATATATGCCTTGTACTGTAAGTAAACAAATTTTTCGTCACGAATGGCAGCAACTTGGTCGCCGATGTTACCACATGTTACACAACACGGTAAACAGGTAATGAGATAAAAAAAATCAATGTCACTTTCCTCCATTATAAATTTTATCAATCTCGGCCGAATGTTTGTGACGAGGCAGCATTGTTTTGATTTTTTTATGGGGTTTGTGTTCGTTCATAAATTTGGGCGATAATATTTTAAAACATTTATATAAATAAACATAAATATTTTTTATTACCAAAACAAAGGCTCAGAAAATGGAAAGTTTAACAAGTTGGATGTTTAATCACACCTGCCATTTAAATTTTAAATAATAAATTATTTCGCCAAATCTTTCTGTGTTTTCTTACCACAGATATAACTGTGTTGATTAATTGAATTAAATACAGGGTCTGTGTTCGTTCACCTGTAGCCAAGGCTAACAAGGTGACCCATGTTTGCATTAATTGTTCAAAATATAAGTTATTTGGGAGTAACTTCAACAGGTAATCTAAAATTATAGTATAGTATAACGCAAAAATCTATATAATAAAAAAAATCGGGCTGCACTCCGGGAGTGCCGGCAGAAGTGAAAACTTAAATATTAACGTTGTGCATTTTTGATATTTTGGAATGGTTAGGGAATAATTCTGTACCTTCAGTGAAAAGAGGTATAACTCTAAAAACATGATATTTGGTAAATTGACTTTAAAGTTTAAAAAATTCTTACTCTTCATCTGAGAATGATAAAAGAAAATAAGTGCTTGTAGTCTATAGATAGTTATGCTAGCATTGTTTTCTTGTATAATTTAAAAAGTCTTATAGATTTTTCAGTATTCAAGAAAATGTTTAGTTATATCACTTGGCACATTTATTTATTTTCTGTATATTGATATAATAAGACTTCTGTCATTTTACACCAGGTACATCCGCTTTCGTGTAAAATTATACCTTACCTTAACTTTTTGTGTAAACTTTTTTAATTTTGGGGTTTTTTTTAAGTTGTCGAAGAAACATTGTTGAACAAACTCTAAATATGAGTAATTAGAGTTTTGTTTCGTCGAATCGTTTAAAAAATTCGAACTATATCAATTTACACAACTTTTTTGAAAAAAAATCGTCGTGGAAATTGTTTCAACTCTTATCACTAACGATTTAACTACTACATTTACTATGTGAATAGTGATATAATTCGTGATACATAAATAAAATATTATATAGACACCAGCAAATTTTAGACTCATCATCTTCATATCAGCCGCACGACACCCACTGCTGGGTATAAGTCTCCCTCAAGGATCTCCACAATAATCGATCCTGTGCTACCTGCATTTAGCTAGTGGCTTTCCGCAACCTTCACCAGATCTTTGGTCCACTTTGCTAGAGACCCATGAAACGTCGGCCGGTGCGCGGTCGCCATTCTAGAACCTTTCAACCCCAACGGTCATTGGTTCTTCTCGCTATGTGTCCTACCCACTGCCACTTCAGCTGAGCAATCCTTCAAGCGATGTCCTCTTACGGATGTACTCAATTTCTGGTTCGATCACGTAGGGAAAGGCCGAGCATGGTTCTCTTAAGAAATCCATAGTTTCACTGTTTCACGTTTCACTGCCGTAAGTCATCACTGGCATCACACACTGGTCATAGACTTTAATCTCGAGACATTGAGGTAAGTTAGACGGGAAGATTTTTCAAAACCTCCCGAATGCTGCCTAGCCTAGTTGGATTCGACAAGTGATCTCTTTCTCGAAGTTCGACTTACTTAACGCTACGTTTACTATTAAAACTTTAAAATAAGCAGTAAATTATAAAATTACGTGCCGTAAGCTTGACAAATCTATAAAATACATCGAAGTCTGTGATTTACATAAGTTTGTGACCTACGAATTGTTCGTAGGGTTGACGCGGCGGCAGGCAGCGATGGTCGTCGGACGCAGAGAGGGGTGGCTATTGCTTTCTCTTTCTCTCTCTGGCGCTGTACTACGTGCAACTGGGTGCAAACGTGTAGCAGAGCTACTACTTAATAGCTACTTACTTTGTAACAAATTAAATCTCGGAGACGAAGACGGAATAATCAGCATTAGGGGTTATTTTGTAACACGTTCAATCTTCAATCGAAAGATATTTTTATGATCGATATAGCCATGAAACTTTTAGGCCAATACAGTAAATATTCTTGCAATAATACTCATAAACGTGTATTGGCGTAACAAAACCGTAAGAAACTTTGCTATTTGTAAACCACCACACTGTATCGCCAGTACATTTTCCTGACTTATTTAAAAGATAATGTATTTAAGGCACTTTTACTTTGTGAATGATTAAAATAAAACTTGGAATACTTGTTAGTGTTATTAAAATCGACGTTCGTATTGTCTATTAGCGCCAATATGATCTTTGTTGCGGTTGCTAGTATTTTCTTTTTTAATTAATACACTGTTTAATTTTGACGTTTTGATTATTATTATTATTTATTAAAGACACAATAACAGACATCAGACGGAAAACAAGTTACAATAAAATTCTTAATATTAGGTGCACGTCTGTGCCCAATTACAATTGTGCAGAATTTTTTTAAAGAAACAGAACATAACAGTTAGGTGTCAACTTGTTGATTTTATAGTTACTTATTAATTTAAACACATTAAAAAAAATAGGTACCTACATAAAATTAAGTAAAAGAAAAATAACATAAGTTCAAGATAAAATAAAATAACAGACCTTATATATTATATAAAACTTAAAAATTATCTTATAGGGATATAAAATACACTTAAATAAATCGATTTGGCCCTATAAACCCAAAACACTGTAACTCAAGTTACAGTGTTTTGGATTTTCACGGCAGTGCTGCAGCATTTAGCTTCAATCTGTACATGTCAATTTTTGTTATATAATGTACTCAGAGAGTATTTGGCTTGTGGTCAACTGACCGCTGCCGCTACGATTGGCTACGACGTGAGATGTCGTAACGGCTACGTCATGCATTTGCTACAGGCTAGGTCCGTAGCGTTGTTACTCTGTCTGGGACGACTAAAATGATTTGTCTAAAAATCAGGTGATTTTCTTATCACTATTTTTTATACACAACCTGCACAACAACGGCAGGGGGGTATCACTCCGCGCTTAAACTTTTATATTAGCCTACTGCTCGCGGCCCACTCCAAGAGGGCTATTAGTCGAGGGATATCGCCGCGCCGACCGAAACGCTCGCTGTGTGGAAGCGACGAGAGCGCAGCACGTGAACGACACGAACGAACAATGCCATACAAGTATATCGGTAAATACCATAGAAATAGAATGTCAAAGAACAATAATGTCCATAAACAGGTGATCCGAAAAACGAATGCATACATTTTATATGAGATACGTAAAATATGACTTAGATACATAAAATATGACTATATATGGCAACGGAAATTAATAAACTATGTTCCATACTGTTTTCTTCGTCGACAAACGAATAAATGTAGCGAAATTTGGTTTTAGAGAAATGTGTGGCAATATCTTATTTACCTGTGAAAAGTGTGATTACTTGGATTGTTTCTTTTTGTTACATCACAATTACTTAGAGCACAAGACACCATGGCTCCACGATACCTTTATTTTAAATTCTAATTAAGATTATCAAATATTTTAAGCAAATCGTGATTGCTCCTTTGCAAGGCGGGCCGCTAGGGCCTCTTACTGTAAAAAATATTGGCACATGTCACTTAATCCTATTTGTCTCTTTTTTAGATAGACTGTGTCCGTATGATGTTAACTTCTCTTTTCCACGCTCTGCTGGTCTTCTTGAGCGCAGCAAAATTTTTTCTATGTCTATGGAAGGTCTATGGAAATAACATATAATTCTTAGTAGGTATTGTGATCAAGAACCTTATATAATATATGAATATAAGATTCTTGATTGTGATATTAATTTGTAACTCGTTTTTTTCATCTTTGATAGAGAATAATACAGATGACAGAGAAGAATATAAAGACGTGAAAAAAACGAAAAAAACCGCTGCATCATAAAATTGAAAGTACCTAGATGTTATTTTTAAACATTTTTTTAACAACACGGCTATTACTCTCAAGTGTAATTTACGCAAGGAAGTTATTCGTATAATTTCCCCGTTTTCTGTGTCAAGAGGCAGGCTGATAAAAAAGTTCTTTCCTCAAGTTCCACGTTATGATATTTTCATGGCTTTAATCCCAGGCAGATGGCGAGACGTGGTCTGTATGGGGGCGATTTACATAAAATATTTTATCTACAACTTCGTGAAAAGCCCATGTCACTTTTGTACATTTTGTATAAAAGATTGCACTACAGCGGGCAACAACTTAGCCACAAAAGAGAGACTACAGAATTCAAGCATATTCAAACATATTTTATACCCACAGTCAAGCTTGTCACTCGCTCGAGTAACGAACACTGACAGCGTTTACCGCACGGAAACTCAAAACTTTGTACAGTACGAGGCATATTAATGTGGGTCTCCACCAAAATTGTTGGCAACTTTTGTGTTTCCAACTGTTTGCAACTCACCAGAAAATCACCAACACTTGTTTCCATTGTGTCCACACCAAGTCGCCAACAATTTGAGAAACATTTTAGTTGACAACTAGCTGTCTCCAACATCCTGGTGGAGACAGCTTGTCCGCATAAAATGTCTTCAAACGACGATGATATTATGCAAGCAGCTGCTGTATTTATTATTTTGTGCAAAAAAACAAGCTTAATTATTGGGTACAACAAAGCCTCAAACAAAGAAAAGTACACGGAGGAGGGATGGAACTATTCGTTTTTTTTTATAGTTTTTATTAGTTGAGTCCCGTAGTACTCTTTGTATGTGAAATAAATCAATCAAAGTATCTGTTAATTCGTTCGTCCACGCGACAGTCATGTTTGTTTACAACTAATGTTCCAAACAAGGCGTCTCCACAGAGCGAAAAATATCTGCATAATGCGTATTCCTTTGATGTTACCGCCAAAAATGGAAACTCGGTTTCCGACAAATGTTCACAATTTTTGTTGCTAACACAAGGTAATTTCTGAAACTTTTGTCACCAACACGTGTTGACAACACAAAAGTTAGCAACTTTTCTTTGGTGGAGACGCAGCTTTATGTCTTGAAATCGGGTAGGGATTGCGCGGAACCACAGAATATATAATAGTACTAAGCGGAACGCGTATTTTGGGCTTGCGTACCGGTGAGGAACGTGGGCGGTGGGACTGGTGGGAGAGAAGAGCGCGCTAATGGTCGCTCACAAGGGCACATGCGCGAACTTATCCATACTCCATCGGAAAAATTCAAGATATAGACGGCAAAGTGTAATGACCTCCTATCTAAAAAAATACGATTTTACTGGAAATGAAAAAAACGTTTAATTGACATCAAAATTTACGTAAATGAACTTAGGAGCTATTTACAATTTTTTATTATCTGATCAAAAATTCAGAACTACAGTTTGGTGGTCTTACTAGGATATGCGAAATCGTATTTTAAACCCATATACATAAGAATCACAAAAATGACAAAATGTCACTTAGGAGGTCATTTTTACACTTCATCGTCGATATATGCCTCGTACTGTAGTCTCTATATATTAAAGGTCAACGCACCAGCTACGATTTTATATCTATTTAGTCTATTTGTCTTCAGACGCAGTTGTGCGCTGGAAAAGCTGGAATGTAGCCGGCCACGGTTGTAGTTTGCGCGAGCTTTTACTAATATTTGATTTGTTCTTTCATCTTTCTCAGTCAAATACGGTTTTGCTTGAAAAGAAATAGCGACCGCAGAAAATAAGGACAAATCAATCAACAGCGACTAAAATATTAGCACGCTTTTCCCAAACCCCAACCTTACCCCAACCCGTTTCTTACAATAACGAACAATCTGTTTCACTCGATGTAACGTTACAAAACGTTTCTTTTTAGCGTTTAAAGCAATTTTTCTTGAGAACCCAGACTTCGACCGTCGATAGTTGATCGAGGCTTTGAATTTACTTCAGTGAATTTATCAATGCTAGCTTTGGGAAAACTGTTGATTTCCCGCGAGAAATTTTCCTTAAAGCCAATGAGCAACTTGAAAGAGAAATTAAGCTATACATCATTGTTGATTAGTGAGCTTTTATTGTCAAAGTTTTTTTGTGTGGAACACAGGTGCTTAATTCTCAAATTTCCATGACAGGAATTAAAATAATGAAAATGTTTATTGTTTATCTTTAAACAATTTTAGAATTATAAAAGAAATTAGAAACTCTATCCTTTCCTTACTAATATTATAAATGCGAAAGTCCGTTTGTTTGTTGGTTTGTTACGCCTTCACGTCTTAACTACTGAACCGATCATCATGAAATTTTGCATACACGTTCTCAGGGGTACAGAGAAGTACATAGGGTACTTTTCATCCCGAAAAAAGGTATTGTTCCAGAGGGATAGTAAAAAACTTTCCGCGCAGACGAAGTCGCGGGCGGCCGCTAGTTCATTATATAAAAACCTGAACAAGGACATTGGGATTCAAAATCTGGGTACAAATTACTATTCTTTCCCAATTCAACTTTATAGAAAGAAACATACTTTGTACAAAATAAACACCCAGTTTGAAAGTGGAGTATTATTTCCTGGTGCCATTTTTGAAACTGACCAGATATTTAGGGTATTCTTGATTAAGAATGAATTAAATTAAATGACACCTTCCTTGTACATAAATATATTATTATCAACATGCCTTATATAAGGAAGTAAATTTTATCCACAAACGAAGCAAGCATCTATAAACTGATTTCCCCCAAATCTGGAACATTCTGTATTTCCTAGACTCTACCCGCCTAAAATAATTCTGTGAAAGCCATAATAGGTAATTTAGGTTTCAATGAACACAATTCCTTTTAGATATTGGATAAATTCTTGATGATTAAGCAAGCTTACCCAGAGTCTGGGAGCACGGTAGTGCTCCCGCCAAGACGAGGAAGCGAAGCGCAAGGGCACTACCTACCTTTTCTCGAAGCGCTTCGTCGTTTTTTTGAACCCTCATATCTTAAGTTTGGAGTATACTGTCTGTATAGTTTGGAGTATGTGATGTCAGTAGTGGATTTATTAAATTTATAAAGTTTCAATTGCATAGCTCTTAAACTTTGGATTTTATTGAGATCTAAAAAACCTCGATTTCGTCAAAACTTACTGATAATCATCAAAATTCTTAGGGTACTTGCTGAAGCCCTACCAAGCTGAAATTTGGTATGTAAGCTAGTTTTAGTACACAAACAACAAAAATAAAACTTGGAACTTTTATCCCCCAACCCCTTAAACTAGAGGTAGAAGTTTGTATGAGACTTCCGCAAATTTTGATGTTAGAGGTCTGAAAAAATGAGACATATGTATATGAAAAATCTTTAAATATTTAGTAAATGACGAAGTCGTCCGGAAGGGTTTTTAAGACTTAGTAAATTACTGTTAATGCAACGGAAAAAATATTCATAAAAAAGAAATTGTGTTCATTTCAAAACTACTTGTTTCGTGGCGCATACCTCACGCAGACTTTATTTTGCTCTTTGAACTTTCACATTCTACGTCAAAGCCTAAAATAATATCACAGCATAAATGAATTAGTTCTACAACAGAATCAAATAAATAATAGTACAAGTACGCTGGTTTATGTTGATCGGATTTTACACGATTTTAGACCACAATTCTGACCACATGAGTAAAAAAACGTATTTACTCATGTGATTCTGACCTCACCTTGCTTTTCCGGTTTATGGAAAGTTACTTACAAAAAGGAATGAAATCTTACCAAAAACATTTTCATGTATAGTGTTGCCAAGACTCCATATGGCTTGCTTGCACTGTCAAAAAGTTATCAGACCTCATGTAGAGCCAAGCTTCTAACTCTACGCGCCGCGTAATAATACTATTCACTCGAGTTTTCCAGAAGAGACGAACAGAAAATATTAAGAATTTTGTTATAAAAGTCTATGAAAAAGGAACAAGGAGGTTTATAATAGGGAGTGAGTACTCTACAAAAATTTTCACCTATCGTTCAAAAGAAATTCAACTTTATTGTATTTGTCATAGAGTTGAAATTCTATCGACGACATTGACTGAAGGCACTACTGTGTGAATGAGACAACACCAGGTGGAGGTCGGTGTCTCGTTCGCACAATTGCCATTACTAAACAATAATACCACGATAGTAGGACTAAAAATATGTACGTTACCAATCAAGTAGTGTATCAAAATTAAGGATTCGGAATGGGAAGTCGAATATATACTATTTAAATATTAATTTAGAATGACACATAATAATTGTAATATAAAACAGAACTTACTCTTTTGATTTAATTAAATATCTAAAAAAATGCTAATCAGCTATCATCGGTGAGGTGGTAATAAATAGAAGTGTCAATCTTGGCAACTCCGATTTTGACCTTAGCGCCGAATTTCAATTTAAGAATTTCAATCTATAGGAAATGTTACTTTACAAAACTAGTGTGACTATAAATACTGCACCATTTCAGATTTCCAAAAAAAACTAAATTGTTCTATTGAAATAGCTAGAGGTCGCAGGCGAGACGGTAAAATTAATAATAATAATCAAATTCATGTTTGTGCGCCTATTTCGATGAAACTCGGTTTTTGGTACTATTTCAACATGAAAATAACAACGCAATGTTGAAAATTTAAAAAATCCAAGATGGCGGCCAACTTTTTTTGTTTTTGGGCTGATTTTGATGAAACTCGGTTTTTGGTACGATTTTGACAAGAAAATAACAACGCAATGTTGAAAATTTAAAAAATCCAAGATGGCGGTCAACTTTTTTGTTTTTGGGCCGATTTTGATGAAACTCGGTTTTTGGTACGATTTTGACAAGAAAATAACAACGCAATGTTGAAAATTTTAAAAATCCAAGATGGCGGTCAACTTTTTTGTTTTTGGGCCGATTTCGATGAAACTTGGTTTTTGGTACGATTTTGACAAGAAAATAACAACGCAATGTTGAAAATTTTAAAAATCCAAGATGGCGGTCAACTTTTTTGTTTTTGGGCCGATTTAGATGAAACTCGGTTTTTGGAACTATTTTGACAAGAAAATAACACCACAATTTTTAAAAAACTAAAACTCCAAGATGGCGGCTAACTTTTTTGTTTTTGGGCCGATTTCGATGAAACTTGGTTTTCGGAACTATTTTGACAAGAAAATTACAACGCAATTTTTAAAATACTAAAAATCTAAGATGGCGGCCAACATTTTTGTTTTTTTGGGCCGAAAAATATTGCCAAAAACCGAGTTTCATCGAAATCGGCCCAAAAACAAACAAGTTGGCTGCCATCTTAGATTTTTTAATTTTTTCAATACATATTGTGTTATTATTTTCTTGTCAAATTAGTACTAAAAACTGAGTTTCATTCAAATCAGCCCACAAATAAAAGAGTTGGCTGCCATATTTTTTTATATTTTTAACATTTCTTTGTTATATTTTGATCAAAATAGTAACAAAATCGAGTTTCATAAAATCGGCCCACGAACAATATAGTTGGCCGCCATTTTGTTTTTTTTATATTTTTAACATTGTGTCGTCGTAAATCTCTTGCACCCATTTTATTAATTTCAGAAGTAAAGAAATTGGTGCAAGTATTTTAGACCTTATTGACATCTTTACCAAAATAACAGTTTTTAATGAAACAGCAAAGTAAATGTACAAGTATAATTATGGGAAAAAGCAATCGAATTTCAAACGTCAATAAAGTCGAAAATCGTTTCCATCTTTTTTTAACTACAGATCACTAGACAATGTTTTCCTACTTTTACTTGTTTTTCCAACATTTATTTGTTTTTCCGAAGTTCACGCACATTGCATTTTTATTAAAAAATGGAATAAACTTTAAAGTTGCGTAATTATTTACACTTGAAATTAAATTGAATTGAATAAACTAGATTTTAATTGGTTGAATTACCATATTTAAAAAATAAAAACAAAAAAGCATCTTAATAAAAACGTGATAAATAATTTGTTCTTAAAAAATATTTTTTTAAATAAATATTAATTTTATTTTTTTTAGTTAACGAGCTAAACTAAAAATATACCACCGCCTATCAAAGTACTCGTCAAGACCATTCAAACGAGTCCAAACTCGATGGGGTTGAAAGGTTTTATTGCAGAGTTCCTGTGGCCTTCTTCCGGCTCCATCATCAGACTCTTGGATACTATTACCCAACAGAGCACTCGTCAAGACGATTCAAACGAGCCCAAACTCGATGGGGTTGCATGGTTTCAATATTGAGTTTCTATGGCATGGAATCCAGACTTCATCATCCGACCCTGAACCTCGTCTCCCGTCAGAGTACTTGTCAAGACAATTCTAATAAGCCCAAACACGATGGGGTTGTATAGTTTCATTCATCATAGAGTTCCTGTGGCGTTCTTCCGGCTCCATTATCAGATCACCTCAATGACACTGTAATATTGCATTTCCTTCCATTTCCGACCTGTGTTCAAAGTTTCAAGTCTCTAGCTCATCGGGAATTTGGTATAAAATAGTTTGCAAAATTTGTGCTCAAACAAACAAAAGAGCAAGCAACCTAATAAAAACGCGGTAAAAAGTGTTTATTATAAATAAAGAACTACCTAGGTATTTAGGTTTATATTAAACAGTTTAAAGTATTATGTATGTCTCCGGCCAACCATACGGTTTGGTCACCCTAATGAAGAAAAGGACACATACATCTACTTGACCTCTCTGTCGGCTCGTTTTGGAGCGAAGCGCTCACTCCGGTTTATAGTACTATTTCCATGAAAAGGAACAATAATAACTGGCATTCTGTAAAAAAGAAAAACCAACTTGTAAAAACCAAATAAAGAACAATATGCCAACGATTTCCTACAGTGAGTTTTAATTCGTTACAAAAATAAGCTTGTAGGCAAAATACAAAATACTCGAACCCTTTCAAACAATCTCGGATTGTTCACAATTTTTTCAAACAAGTGTTAACATTGCAAAAGAAATAACGTAGGTAGATTTTATCCTCTTATTTGGTTGCAAATACCAAGGGCCGGCAGGTTTCTTTGTAACAAAGGTTTTGATATCTAAAATTTCACGATTCCCAATCAAGTGTTACTGAAGAATCATCCTCTTAAAAAAGTTTTTCATAATGTCAGGTAGTTTTATAATCACACAGTACCACACAGTGTTATAATGAAATAACTTAATGAGAAATTGTAATGTAATTAAATACCTAACCCTAGTTTTAACTTTTTAATTGCACGATGATGGACCCTGCCTGCAAAAAATTCATTTAGCCTGTAAGTTTGATGAATTGTAATTATTTGTAAAATGAAATCTTTCACAGTCCAAAATACTTACTCAATGAAAAAACTTAACAAACATTTTAATATTTTATTGCGTAACTTTAGCTATCATGTATTTGTTAGTGGGAGGCGCGTTTTCAAACACCACTCCGAACTTCGTGCTCATTTCATCATAGGAAAGTTCCACCACCGTCTGCCAGCCATCTCGCTCACCAGCCTTCTGGGTCCCCCAGGCAGACATCCAGGAAGCTGCCACTGGCACATTTTCTAGTTGACAGACCATACGTCTGTAAAAATAAAAATGAATAAAGTAATACAAAATGACGGAACGAATTGCCACCGTCCGACTACCATGGCGTATCTTTTGTTTGGTTGAGGAGCTTGATTTTTCACAAATCCAAGAAACGTTTAACAATGACTGGAGTTTAGTCTGTTTCCACCGGGAAAGCTTGTGGTCCTACGGAAGTTAAGTAAATTTCGCTAGAGTCTATCATTGGATGGGTGACCAAAAGTGTATTATCTTGAGCGGCTCCTCCCATTTGTAACGATTTGCATTTAGCCCTCGTTTAAGATTTATTTATGACCCATACTCCTTATCCAACTCCTAGCAAATGGTTAGTTATGATGACGCCATACCTTGTTTTAAGGAATTCCTTGGCTATCCCTAGTTTTCTGAAGTCCGGATGGACCACGATGAACAAATCATCATAGTACTTATCCAAATTTTGTTCTTTTTTAACGTCGTAACAATCTTGTAGTGCATTTACCGCTATTTCTATCAGCTTTTTCATTTCTGGCGATTCACACTGAAATAGCACAAAAAGATGTTTGATTAGGGTCCTTAGACTGATTTAGACTCAAGATAAAACCAAATCATATAGATTTGATTTCATCTTGAGTCTAAATCAGTCTCATTTGTTCCTGTGGTAGATTGGAAGGTCAGTAAGAATGTTGATAGGGTTACCTGAACACTCGCTAAGTCCATCCCTCCATCAGTGAGGTGCATCACAGACACGCCGGCCAGTTCCCCTACCACGTCAGGGTCGTCGTCCACGCAGCAGATATCCACGTGAGCCTGGAGCTTCAAGATGCCTCCTTTCATTAGCTCCCTTGATTCTGCCTTTGCATGCTCACTCTTATATACCCCTAAAAATGAGGGGCATTTTAATTAAATGCTAACAGTAGGTACAAAAAAACCGGCCAAGTGCGAGTTGGACTCTCGCACGAAGGGTTCCGTACCAAAAAACGGCAAAAAATTACGTTTGTTATATGGGAGCCCCCCTTAAATATTAATTTCATTCTGTTTTTAGTATTTGTTGTTATAGCGGCAACAAAAATACATCATCTGTGAAAATTTCAACTGTCTCCCTGTTGTCGTTATTAATATCTAGCAATAAACAGCAAAAAAATCACGTTTGTTGTATGGGAGCCCCCTTTAAATATTAATTTTATTCTGTTTTTAGAATTTGTTGTTATAGCGGCAACAGAAATACATCATCTGTGAAAATTTCAACTTTCTAGCTATCATGGTACCTTTATGAATAGAGACCTTTGTGAATACAGATTCTAGTATCTCTTAGATGATTTTATATTTATGTTACAAATATATGTTATAAATAATTAATAGGTACTTAGAAACCTTTACTAAATCCCTTACTCAAATTATTGTAATAGCGACAATTCTCGTTACATTTACAACGGATACTAGCGCGGTTTTATTGAATGTACTTTGGTATTTAGTTGGTATTTGGTTTGATTTTTGGTTTTCTCGACGTTTCGGCACCTTTGCCTTCTTCATCCTTAAGTATACTAATAATAAAAATAAAAAATTTACTTTGCTTAGACTATTTTATGCGAATCAGTTGCGTTATTTTAAATTACAATCACATTTTTTTAGAGAAGACTGAAAAATTATAATTGTGCAGATTACGTGCGTAGATTACGTATTTCTGTGTATTATCAATTTTATCTTATCAAGGAATGTTATAAAAATCTAGTGTCAAGTCTAAATGTTTACTCGTATGGCACAATTACATTAGGTTTATTTAAATATCAGGGAGTTATTACAACTATGTGGTTACTTATACATGTGCTTACTAGGTTATGTAGTTATTTACACAACTGTGAACTTACTAGCGGGTTCAAGTTCCGCATGAAAAAATGATCTGATGGCGAGTCGAATTTTTTCTACTATATCAAATATTATTACTAACATTAAATTCTATTTACTTAACTTATAATAATAACATTAATTTGTAAGCAAAAAAGACAAACTTAACTACAAAAGTTGAGTAAAATGGGTTGTGTTCTTACTAAGTTTCTATCCTTTTGATATTCCTAATGTTGTCATATGAGAATATTTTATATTAATAAAACCCTCTTAAAGCATAGCTCTATATGAATTCGACAAGCGCTTCTCAGCTTGACTTAATCAACACAAATTCTTGTATAACCCGCACACTGCATAATAGTAGCTGTCATTACCTGATGCTCTATGTATAGGTTCCTCCTTAGTGAAATGCGCCGAGTGCAAGTCCACTGCAGCATCCAATAACTCTGGAGGCATGTCCTGGATCCTCAACTTGACAGTACTGCCATCTCCCCTGGTGGCGGTGAACCTTGAGTACACACGGTATTTAGGCTGCTCCATGGTTCACGTTGAATGAAATAAATACTACTAATCGTTTATACGATTCACAAATTAATGTTATCTTATCTGTGATTTTACGTAGTCATGTTGTATCAGACCTTTTTGTTTAGGGTTCTGTGCCTGTTTAGTTTTAAAAAGAAAATCTTTTTTAAAAACACTTTTATAAAACGGACTAAATTATTAAAATTGTATTGTCTTTAGCACGCGCCCCACGTTTCTAGGTTTAAAATTTCTGTAAATATTTACAGAGGTAACATAGGGTTATAAATATTTACAGAGGAAATTATTTTTTACTTTTAAGTCTTTTTGTACTAGTCCGTTTTAATGTTTTTAGTCCAATTTTTTTGTAATAATTTAGTCCGTTTTAAAAACGTGTTTTTATGAAAGATTTATTTTTCAGTAAGTTATTTCTGCTGTTTAGTTAACAAGCTAAGACTAAAAATATACCATCTCCTATCGGTGCACTCGTCAAGACGATTCAAACGAGTCCAAACTCGATGGGGATGCATAGTTTTATTACAGAGTTTCTATGGCCTTTCTCCGGCTCCATCATCAATCCTCGGACACTATTTCCCAACAAAGTACTTGTCAAGACGATTCAAACGAGCACAAACTTGATGGGGTTACATGGTTTTATTAACGAGTTTCTATGGCCTTTCTCCGGCTCCATCATCAAATCCTCGGACACTATTTCCCATTAAAGTACTCGTCAAAATGATTCAAACGAGCCCAAACTCGATGGGGTTGCATGGTTTTATTACCGAGTTCCAGTGGCCTTCTTCCGGCTCCATCATCAGACTCTGGACATTATTTCCCAACAAAGTACTTGTCAAGACGATTCAAACGAGCTCAATCACGATGGGGTAGCCTGGTTTTATAAAAGAGTTCCTGTGTCCTTCTTCCGGCTCCATAATCAGACCCTGGAATCTATTTCCCAACAAAGAACTCGTCAAGACGATTCAAATGAGCCTAAATTTGATGGGGTTGCACGGTTTCAATATTGAGTTCCTATGGCATGGCCTTTCGGCTTCATCACCAGATCCTGGACCTCACCTCCCATTAGAGTACTCGTTAAGACAATTCTAACGAGCCCAAACACGATGAGGTTGTATGGTTTCATCACAGAGTTCCTATGGGCCTTGTTCCGGCTTCATCAGCTCAATGACACCATATTATTGCATTTTCTTATAGTTCTGACCTATGTTCAAAGTTGTAAGTCATCTCTTCATCGGGAAGCTAGTATAAAATCGTTCGTAAACTTTGTGGAGAAACAAACACACGAACACACAAACGAGAAAGCAACCTAAAAAAAACGTGTTTAAAAGGTGTTAATAATAAAAGTTTTTCTTGTCTAAAATTAAAGTTCACATCAATTTTTAACGCTTTCATTCTTTAAATTTCGTCTTTAGAAAAACGCTAAATTTCGATATATTTCGTTTGAATTTGAAATGATATATTATTACAGTCTTAATAAGAATTGTATTGCAATAATAAAACCCTAGTTTTAATTATGATTTGTTCTAATAAGGTAAAACTATTATAGGCCCGGTCTGAAATAAATAATGTTTTTATATTATTAAAGAATAAATCCTTTAAGTTTGACGAATTGTATTTTTATTACAAGAGTATTCGTAAAAATAAACCTATCACACAATACAATTACTCTCCGAGCTTAACAAACAATTAAATATTTTGTTGCGTAATTCTAGCTATCATGAATTTGTCGGTGGGAGGCGCGTTTTCAAAGACCACTCCGAACTTCGTGCTCATCTCATCATAGGGCAGTTCCACCACCGTCTGCCAGCCATCTCGCTCACCAGCCTTCTGGCTTCCCCAGGAAGACATCCAGGAAGCTGTCACTGATACATTTTCTAGTTGGCAGACCATGCGTCTGTAGAAAAAAGGAAATAAAGTAGTACCTAGTTACATACAAAACCTCGGGATGATTTCCTTGGAACTTCCGTGAAATGGCTAATCTTTTGATTGGACAACTTAGGACCTTGGTTTTTCACAAATCCAAGAAAAGCTTAATAATTGAAGTTTTGTCCATCTCCACTGGGAAAGAGGTCACATGAACGTTAAGCAAATTTCGTTAGGGTTGATTATCGAATAGGTGACCAAAAATGTATTATCTGGAGCTCCTATATACGTGCTGGGGAAGGCATTTTCACCAAATGAGCTTGCATGGGTATGACCCATGCTCCTAAGGAAGGCCGGCGGGTATTACAAGCTCTTAAAACTTGCCAGGTATATGAATTGCTATAGTCACATCTCTTTCTCGCTGTATAGCAAATAAAAGAGACGAATTGATAGCCATTCAGAAAGCTGACAAGTTTTAAAGAGATGATAATACTGGGGCTGGTGCCCCATTAGGATTTAAAAATATGTAGTTATAGATGACGCTGCCTTTTGGTCTGGCAACCCTGACCGATACACTTGTCAAATAAACCAGCTGATATTTTAATTAAATTAAATTGTTTAAACTTAGTAATTTCTATAATAAGTTGTGCTTCAATTATTCTTTACTGTATAAATAGTCACGAAAAGTGTTATAAGTACAATCGGTGTGGTATTGTGGCAACACTATAGTTTCCCTGCCGGCGCCGCTCGGCAGAGCAGCGCTGGCATCGCCACCGCGCATGCGCGAGACGCGCGGAGCGGGGCGAGGGGGGATTGTTCTACCATTATGGTCGAGAGCGTCGCTTGCGTCTGGGAAGTGTTTAGTCATATTGTCAGTTTAATTATTATACCTAGAATCTAACGCTTTCTGTATTCAACTCGTGTGAGCATAAATATAATAATCAGTCATAAACAATAACTGGAGTTGTATCATTTTATTCAACGCACGCGTCCACCAAAAACTGGTGACCACCGACGCTTACTCACACGCCGGCCAAATTGAAGACAGCGAGTTCCCACAAGACAATTTCCCACAAGGCAATTCTCCAACAAAAATACTCTGCAGCCAGGGGACACGGTCCCGCAGCACTTCAATCAAAGAGGACGAGCGGGCGCACATTTCCGTGCTCCCGGCGACGCCACGTGCGCCGAAGCAGACCGGACATCGCAGGGGGCGAAGCCCCGTGTCAGTCGCCGTGCTTCAGGCGCCGACGCAATAAGCGCTCTCTACCTACTAGTAAAATAGTGACCTTGTGCATATATCGGTGTACCGAGTCATAAGTGTTTCGTTCGGGTCCGCCATATTGCACCGTGCATCGGGCGATTTTCATATGCCATTGACGGTGGCGCCAAGACGGAAGCAGCGGGAACGGAGCGGCTAAACTCGGAAGTTCCAGAACGAGTGAATGAACTGTAATATTCCGGACGAACTAGTCACTGTGAACATTCATTCGAACTTCATTCCATTCGTTCGTGGCATAAAGCCATTCATTCAAATACGTCAAAATATCGTAAATTTTCAATCCTTGTTTTGTTTAATTTGTTTATTTGTTATCGTTCGCAAAATTTCCTCTATTGCTTGTGTATGTGCACGTATAAAACGTTATTAGAGGCAAGGTTTTATATGTTTTTGCCTAAATTTTATATCGTTTAAAAATATTTTTGTGACTAACAAAAATTGCATTTCTATTGTTTTGCCACAAACGCTTTATGTAAAAGGGGAAGTACAGTGTACGTTTTATTTTTAACATTGTGTGCCATTATCTTTTACTAACACCATGTCCGATCATGAAAAATCGCTTATTGATTTGGAGGAAGGGTTTGTCGGAGGTGAAGGTTCACAGGTATGTAGAGTGTCCATCCGCACTCCCCCATTCTGCCCAGACAAGCCTTTGCTGTGGTTTGCCAGCCTGGAAGCACAATTTAAGATCAACAATATCACACAAGAGAGCACCAAATACAGCTATGCAGTGGCACACCTGGACATCAGCTGTACTCGTGAGGTCGAGGATATAATCTGTGACCCTCCAAAGTCCGTGCCGTATACTACATTAAAAAATGCTATCGTCTCCCGTTTTTCAGTGTCCTATGAAGAGAAGATACGGATGCTTTTAGAAAAGGAGCAAATCGGTGACCGAAAGCCCTCTTCTTTCCTGAGACATCTGCGCTCCCTCGCCGGCCCAGCTTTTCCGGAGCAACTTCTCCGGAGCATCTGGTCCAGCAGACTGCCTCGACAGGTGCAACTTATGCTTACTACACTGAAGCAACAAGACCTCAGCGAGGTAGCCGACCACGCTGACCAACTTGTTGAAGTGGCTCGCTCTGAGGTATGCAATATTTCATCTGCAACTGACAACATCATGTTTTCCCTACAGTCCCAAGTGGCTGAGCTAACTAAGATGGTAGCATCACTCAGTACCAATCATGACACCAGCAGAAGTGGCCGTCCCCACGGTAGCTCGAACCGTAGCCGATCTCGAAGTCGCTCAAAACCACGCAATTCCCAGCTCTGCTGGTATCATGACCGTTTCGCTGCCAGAGCTACAAAGTGCACACCGCCTTGCAACTGGTCTGCTAGCACCCAGGGAAACTCGACGAGCGATCGGTAGTGGCGAGTACCGATCGCCCGGACACAAGTCGCCGCCTATTTGTACCCGACCAATCCACCAATCATAAATTTTTAATTGATACTGGGTCGGATATATGTTGTTTTCCCCGGCGTCTACTAAAAGGGAAGTACCATAAAAACAATTATGACCTAAGTGCAGCTAATGGCACTTGTATAAACACTTACGGGAGCATCCCACTCAACCTTAATTTAGGGTTGAGAAGAGATTTCCGGTGGAATTTCATAATAGCTGATGTCGACACACCGATTATCGGATCAGATTTCCTGGCGCATTTCCATTTACTTCCGGACTGTAAGAAGGGTAAATTACATGATGGATCAACTGGTTTATCTGTGCCAGCCTCCGTCAGCAACGTTCGCCAGCCCAGCATCACAACCATTAAATGTGACGAAAACTCACCTTTTTCAAAAATACTCGCAGAGTTCCCGGAGGTAACGCGCCCGCCTACAGTCGACCGTGTCGTAAAACACAACACGGTGCACTACATCAAGACGACGGAGGGCCCGCCTGTTTTCGCACGACCGCGCCGCCTCGCGCCCGACAAGCTGCGAGCCGCAGAGAAAGAGTTCGCTGCGATGATGGCCGCCGGCACCGCGCGCCCATCCAAGAGCCCATGGGCCTCCCCCCTGCACCTCGCGCCCAAGAAGGACGCCACGTGGCGCCCTTGTGGCGACTATAGAGCGTTAAATGCACGTACCATCCCAGACCGCTATCCTGTCCGTCATGTTGGTGATTTCGGACATAATCTGGCTGGGGCTACCATATTTAGTACCTTAGATTTAGTTAAAGCGTACCAACAGATCCCAGTAGCTCCAGACGACATCTGCAAGACGGCCATCACAACGCCTTTTGGCCTCTTTGAATTCACCTATATGGCCTTCGGACTCCGAAATGCAGGTCAATCGTTTCAGCGTTTCATGGACGAGATAGTACGAGGATTAGACTTTTGTTTCCCGTACATCGACGACGTATTGATATTTTCACGTGACGCTGAAGAACATGCTAATCACCTGCGCATTATTTTACAGAAGTTCGTCGACTACGGCGTCGTCATCAACGCCTTGAAGTGCGTGCTAGGGGCAAGGGAAGTCACTTTCCTCGGCCACAGGGTCTCCGAGGACGGCATCCAGCCGCCGGCGGACAAGATTGCCGCTCTCCGTGATTTCCCTCTTCCCAAAACGGCGCAGGGACTAAGAAGATTCCTCGGTATGATAAATTATTACCGTCATTTTCTCCCCAAAGCCGCAGAAGTCCAGGCCCCACTAGTCGATTTTCTAACCGCTACAAAATTAAAAGGTTCCAAGCTCATGCCCTGGACAGCCGAACTTGAGCAAGCCTTCCACTGCTGTCGAGACAGCCTCACACAGGCAGTCCAGCTTGTGCACCCAATACCTAACGCACGGCTGGGCCTCTACACGGACGCCTCCAGCACCCACGTAGGCGCCTGTCTCCAGCAGTGGACAGAGCAAGGGTGGCAACCGTTGGCATTTTTTAGTCGAAAGTTCAAGCCCAGCCAAACCACCTGGCCCGCATACTATAGAGAACTACTAGCCGTCTATTCTTCAGTCCAACATTTTCGGCATGTATTAGAGGCGCAAAACGTCACGATATATACCGACCACAAACTATTGTTGTATGCGTTCGCACAACGACGAGAAAAATTGCCCCCTGCCCAGCTAAACCAGCTCACCTTTATTTCACAATTCACCACGGATATTCAATATATAAAAGGCGAAAACAACGTCGTCGCCGATACGATGTCACGCGTCGAAGCGATATCTTTCGATGACTATGCGTCCCTCGCTCGCGCTCAAGAGGCTGACGACGAACTCAAAACCCTTCGTGGGAATTCTTCTTTAAAATTAGTGCCAATTAAAATTCCAGGCACCGACGTCACCATCGTGTGCGACGTGTCGACGGGCACCGCGCGGCCGTACCTACCGGAGCCGCTGCGACGCGCCGCTTTTGCGCGCCTACACTCGCTCAGCCACCCCGGTGAACGCGCTTCAGCGCGCCTGGTTGCCCACCGCTACGTGTGGCCCGGCGTCGCGCGCGACTGTCGCGCCTGGGCACGCCAGTGTCTCGAATGCCAGCGTTGCAAGGTAACGCGCCACGTCAAGGCACCGCTCGGCGATTTCCCCCTGCCTACTGGGAGATTCAATCACCTGAACCTCGACATAATCGGCCCCCTCCCTCACTCGGAAGGCCACACCTACTGTTTAACTGCAATAGACCGCTTTTCGAGATGGCCCGAAGCGTGGCCGATGAAATCCATTACGGCCGAAGAAGTAGCCGACACTTTCGTACGGGGCTGGATAGCGAGATTCGGCGTACCCACCACTATCACTGTGGACCAAGGCCGCCAGTTCGAGTCCGCGTTATTTAACCGACTCTTGGACCTTGGCGCTACCAAACGTATACGTACCACCAGCTACCACCCCCAGGCGAACGGTATGGTGGAACGTTTTCACCGCCATCTGAAAGCCGCACTTATGTGTCACCGCGAGACATGGCACCGAGCTCTGCCATTAGTACTGCTCGGCATCAGATCGGCTCTGAAAGAAGATCTTAAATGTTCCGCCGCCGAACTTCTTTACGGAGAACCGCTTCGATTACCAGGCGAGCTTTTGGTACCCAGCGTTTCCCCTCAAACTATGAACGACGATTTTGTGGAACGATTACGAAAAATCATGGCCGACACGCGTCCTACTCCAGCGTCTCGTCACGGGCAAACTAAGTCGTTTGTTTTCAGGGACCTCGCGGACGCATCGCATGTTTTCCTCCGCGACGACACCGTGCGACGATCACTGCAACCGCCATACACTGGCCCTTGAAGTGGTTTTATATCGTCGTCTTGAATGAAACCCAGTCATGTGTAGAATGTTCTTATATTACCAATATAATTACATCTTATATACTAATTGCTATCTAAGATACGTGTTACAGGAAGGTCAGCTAAGGTTTTCAGGGAAGTTCTATTATTCCATATTATCACGTCTATTTAGGACGTGACGATAACACTATATCACACCTCCCCTGAAAAGGTCAGGCATCCCTCCCCTGAAAAGAAAATCCTTAAATTCTAAATATCTTAGTCCTAATTATATATTTACATTAGTACGTGATTCGACTTACATTACAAATATTACAATATCACTTTGTATTAAAATAAAGATGCAATATTAATTATGGGAACAAGTTGTTTACATTACATTTACAATATAAGTCTCTTATCGTACACCTATAAATTTAATTACAAAATACTCAAAGAACTTACATAAAAGTATTATTTTAATTGCGAAAAGCTTAATTAGGTCCATTTGTTACGCTAGGAATAATTTCTTATTATAGAAAAGAACAAAAACTAGTAATTATTTACATTATAAAAAAGGCGATCTGTTTATACCTAATGTATCTGAGACTTTCTTTACAATCTAAAATTTATGATATAGTATCTAATGTAAATGTATAAACACACATTTTCTTAAGTGGAATTAATAAATTCAGTCATAACAAATTCTGTCAGTAAAACCTTAGCAATCGCTAATAATTGGGTAAGCAACAATTTTTTTTTCACATTACACTGTTATATTATTTATATTATAAACAAAAAAATATATATACAACAATATCTAAACATAATTTCTTTCAAAAGAAGTAGATGCTGTTATGCTGTAGTAATTATCAGCATTTTATCTTTATTAATTTTTTTTTTCTAAATCATTGCTTTTGCAGTCCTAGACATTCTTTGTCATCTTATTTTGCCTATATGACTATACTTGTCTGCAAAAAAATTCTTTCCGTAATATTTTCAACTTCGTTATTAATAATACATAACCGCACCTAACGGTAATTCTTTCTATTCCATGAAATCTTTTGGGTCAAAGTTTTAGTACACTTTTTATTAAACCCATTTTTAATCACAACGACTTCTACAATATTATGTTTTTTACTTATGCAATCAATACTCTCATGGTTGCGTCTTCGGCGCGCCTCCCATGATAGAGATTCTTGCTTATCGTAAATACCAAGTAGAGTCACAAAATAATATATCAGCATTTTATCACGTATTTTCTTTTACCTCCGCACTATTCAGGCGAAGAAATATTTACTATGACGTTTACTCTCTTTCTCGTCATTAAATTATTCTGAATCAAATAAATTGCACATTTCTATGTTTATTTATGAATTGTCGTAGCTCGGTATTGTGCTGACTCTGAAACTTTTTCGAGTTATTGACACGACACTGACCTTGCTGACTCGTCGCGTTGTTACGTGACATAATATTGTACATTCACTTCACTTTATTATTTCATTTTCTTTTCTCGATAAAACTTCCTTTTTATAATAACAATATCGGTACATTTTTTTCACATTATGCCTCATTAGGTACATACTTTTATACAATATATTCATTCGTATTCGCCCGGCGCCGGCGTACTTTCATTTTCATTTAATTTAAAAAAATTACAATTGTACCCATGTACCATTATACATATAGGGTCATGAATTAAGACATACTATTTTGTCTCCAACAGTATTCAAGGGGAATCTCGTCCGTACCTTGATATAACTGAAGGACCTAAGCCCTATTGTACCTCACTTAATGTGTACCGTATAATCGAGCTTCATAAACTGAACTTTTCTTTCCAAAACAAAAAAAAAACTAACAATCCTAAATTGAATATAAGGCAAATAAGAAGTTCATTGCTCTTGGGTGATCAGTCCAATCGCACGTGAAACTTTATAAACCATATATTCCCTGACTTCCATAATTAGATTCTAATCGTCATTCCGAATCCTGCAAAATATTTAACTCACATTATTAAATCTAACCCATGCTGTACCTAATTGCAACTAAATACAAAAACCATTTTTAATACAGCTACACAACCATACCTAAATATCCGTTTCATTCTCACCTAATCATTGACTAAGTTAGGGGTTAGAGCCCAAAATTCGCTTGAGTGCGACTTTTACATCGAACGTGATCATGGATATGAGTTACTAACGACATAATTTCCTTATCGAAATAGCCTTTTGCTATTTGTAATTCTACAGCATCTATTTATTTTTCCTACTAGTCTCAAAATTTATAGTTATTTTAATAATTATTTAAACAATCATTCAAACAAATCCGAAAATTAAGTTATGTAGTTAAGTAACTACTTAATTTTAATAATAATTATAGTCTCTAATATTTCAGTCAATGGTTCTCACAATCTTGCTATAAACACAAAAAAATCACTCACACACACGGATTTGCAGTAGTTATGGTATACTCGTACAATTGTGCTGGCTGATGGTCCACTCGCCCGTCGAGCCGCTCTGTGATCTCCGAAGTTCCACCATCCCAACAGCCACTGTTTGAAAAGGCTCTGCCGACGATGTCTATTACTGGCTTGCCATCGTAGCGGAAAAGAAATTGGACTTACAGCTTTCTTATGTTGTCTTCTTGTAGACCGGCGGCGGCGCGGAACTTATTTTCGCGGTACCTCGAAGACTTTCGATCTCGCGGCGCGGACATAGTCACGGTCGCCATGAAGTGGTTTTATATCGTCGTCTTGAATGAAACCCAGTCATGTGTAGAATGTTCTTATATTACCAATATAATTACATCTTATATACTAATTGCTATCTAAGATACGTGTTACAGGAAGGTCAGCTAAGGTTTTCAGGGAAGTTCTATTATTCCATATTATCACGTCTATTTAGGACGTGACGATAACACTATATCACACCCTTATAAAATCGTGAGTCGCACGCCGAAAACGCTCACTTTAGATGTTTCAGGTAAAAAGATGCAAGTAAGCATCGATCGAACCAAGCCGGCATACATGGCAGCAGACACCGAGCAACGCACACCTTCAGCGACGACAGCAGTGCCTTCGCCGGCGCCTAGCGCCCCAACCGCTGCACGCACACCATTGCCGCCGCCCACTACACCACAAGCCGCGAGCCAGCTACCATGGATACCGGGAACATCGCGTCCCGCTACCCACACAGCACCTACAAACCCTGCTCGCTTACCTGATCCTCCGACCGCCCAGCCCACACCGAATCCTCCCGTGATCACTAGATCGGGCCGTAAAGTTAGGTTTAAAGATATTCTAGACCTCTGATGATTTCATATTGTGATAAGTAAGGCGTACACTGTATTTTTCTCCGTGGGGGGGTGATGTGGCAACACTATAGTTTCCCTGCCGGCGCCGCTCGGCAGAGCAGCGCTGGCATCGCCACCGCGCATGCGCGAGACGCGCGGAGCGGGGATTGTTCTACCATTATGGTCGAGAGCGTCGCTTGCGTCTGGGAAGTGTTTAGTCATATTGTCAGTTTAATTATTATACCTAGAATCTAACGCTTTCTGTATTCAACTCGTGTGAGCATAAATATAATAATCAGTCATAAACAATAACTGGAGTCGTATCATTTTATTCAACGCACGCGTCCACCAAAGTATTATTTGAAAAACAAGTGATCTCAAATTCGTAACGGCGCCGGCGGAGCGGCATCCAAATGTCACTGGAGAAGATATAAAAGGCGATTAAACTACGTAGAAGAAACGACAATTTGTGATCTGCTGCATATTAAACCGGGGGAGTACATTTATTCCTTAATTTTAGTGATTAATAGGTACCCATAGGTATAGGTTATATAGGAAAATATGAAGACAAAACTTTGTGACTGAATTGAATTTGCATAACCCTACCTAAAACCACAGTGGCGGATTGTTTTCCAATTTAAACTAATACATTGACCATTCCACTTGTACAAAACTCACTAATAGTGAGTAACGTCACAACTCAAAACAATCTGGCACAGTTATAACCTCTCTTTACTTGACAAAAGTGGAAGTAAAGTTGAAGGTGGCTACTACTGTCACAGACATTCAATATACTGTTACACTTTACAAGCATTATATTTGTACATCAACACATCAGATCTACTTCACTTTTATACAATAATTTTGGGGAACCATTCTGCTTTTTTTTCTTACAATATTACTTAGTTATATACAATATTGTTCAGGTATTAATTAATTTCCATTCTAGACTATCAGTCACTCAGTTTTAACTTCATTTAACTTCATTTAAGTATAGTTAGGTACCTACATATAAAAAGAAAAAGGTTTACCTTGCTTTTATAGTCAAAGTTGATACCTAGTAATAGATATATATTTGCTACCATTGCACATCAAATCTATTATAAATAATAAACATTTAACTTATTTTTTAATATATTTTTTTTGTATTTCTTTTTTTGTGACATAGGAATCACACTGACAACTTGTAATAAAATTTGATTATTGATCACTTATTGTATACTTGCAGTGATTGCGGATTGCAAGTTCCATCTAGCTCAATAACAACATGATGACCCGTAAGGCAACCGCAAAGGATGTGGAGATCAAACTCAAACATGCACTAGAGGATTTGAAGGCAGCCAAAGAGCTTAATGACACCCTATTGCTGGAACGTGAAGACAGTGAACGCGAGATTCTTAAGACCATATCCCGGAACACTGTCCTCAAAAATGAGCTTGCCGAAGTTCATACAAAGTATTCTGAGATTGTAGATAAATACAACCAGATGCAAGTTTATATAGAAAAATTTAGAGAATGTAGTGACACTCATGAACAGGCATTGAGTCGCATTACCGACCTTGAAATTAGTTTGTCTCTTGCTCAAAAGACCATTTTAGAGTTAGAAAAAGAAAATAAAACCTTTGTAGAAGAGAAGCATTCTCAAAGCCTGTTTAGCGAGTTACAGCAATGTGATTCTGCAATATATTATGATAATTCAACCTTGGCATGTAATAACTATAATGACAAATCTGTTGTCATTAGAAATAATTGTCAACTTAATAGTGGAAAGAAAATCAAAAAATACATCCGCTTAAATAGATATATTAAGAAAACTCAAAGGTTGATAAAAAGGCGAAATTATTATAGCCAATTTTCAAAGCTGAGGAAAGAGCGTAAGCAATTATTAGGGCAATTAGATGTAATTAATAGGGCATCATGTAATAACAGTAAAGAATGTGAAAAGGCAAATAATCAATTAAGTGAAAAAATTGACAATTTGGAACTTTCACTAAGGGAAATGTATAATAATTTAAGTAATTTTTCTCGCAAACAGCTAAATTACCAAATGCTGGCTGCAAATGACATGATTGACATGTGTAATTATAATTCAGACCGTTTCGAATCCCTTGGCAAAAAACAGAATTGTAGCTGTTTGAACCACAATACTATTATAAGACAATGTCATGGAGTTCAGGATGCCCCAGAGCATTTACCTACCTACTCAGTGAGTGAGCCTGAAGTTTCTGATAATAACCCAACTAACCTAATTACCCACTTAATATGTGAACCACCAGAGGTCTCATACACTTGCAATTCAATCAAAACTAATCCTTGTTCTGAAAATAACTGTTGCGAAACAATTATGTTTTGCGATGAGATGGGTAAGGATCTAGGCCAATTAATTCAGAAACACTCCAAGGAAAATATAATTAATTATTGTATGCCTGGGTCAACTATGGATGACATGATGAAAATTATTGTTAAAAAATCATTTAATGAAAACACTAATTTGATAATTTTAATAGGAAATAGGGGTAATGTGAACAAAAACCAATTGTTAGATTATTGTAATTCCTTATGCTCTCTAAAAGTGAGAAAAGTGATTTTGTTCACATTCCCATATAGCAAAAGTATGCCACAAATAGAAAATAATTTTAGGTATCAGTTGAACTTAACGTTGAATACAGTGGCATTTCATAATAGTGAACAGCTGCACATAATTGACATCAATAAATTATTCAATAGTTTTTACTTGACAAAAGATAAATTCTATCTGCCTAGTTCTTTTAAGAGACAAATAGCATTATCGCTATCTTTTTACTTTAAACATTTAGCCAATAATCTGGCTAGTAAAACAACTGCTTTTATTGAGCAGTCAACTTTTGACATTTGTCATTCAACTTTGGAATCTGTTCCAAATAAAAATAACATTTTATACATGATTCAAGTAATAATAATTGTTTACATTTAAATTACCGTTTAAGACAATAGAGGCGTCCTCTAGCCCTGACTTAACAATAGAAAAGCCTAACTGTTTAAGAATTGTACACCAGAATATGCAAGGCTTTTCTGGCAAAGATTTAGAAATAAGCTTATTCTTAAATTCTGAAGATATTGATGTGTTATGTGTTACTGAGCATTGGTTGAAAAAGCACGAATTAGTTTTAAGTTTGGATAATTACAAAGTTGCTAGCTCGTTTAATAGGAAATCAGCTATAAGAGGGGGGTCACTTATTATTCTACATGATAGTTTACAATATAAAGAACGCAAAGATGTAGTATCCCTCTCAATTGAACGAACCATTGAGCTGTCTTGTGTGGAACTTGATCAAATAATTATAGTATGCGTATACAGACCCCCCGCCGCAAATTACTCTGAGTTTGAGTCCACTATGGAGGAAGTCTTAAAAATGTCCTGTAGGAAGAATAAAAAAGTCGCGATTTGCGGAGATTTTAATGTCGACATCTTAGACCCTAAATTAGCCAAACTGTCGAGTAGGTTCATAAACTTATTTAAATCATTTAATTTGCTACATATTTTTAATGAACCAACGCGTATCACACCCACATCGGCAACCTGCTTAGATAATATTTTCTGTAACTGTAATGTCATTGAAAAATCAATTTTAAATTGTATTAAATCCGACCATAGTGGACAATTAGCCTCCATTGAGCACCATCATGTTCCACCTAAACGGGAAATAATGTGTAGGCCAATAAAAAAACACTGTATTGAAAAATTCAGAATCAATGTCACAAGTAAAATTGAAACATTACCAGAACCAAATTTTGAAGCCAATAACCTATATATTCATTTATTTAGCATAGTTCAAACTGAATTTAGTGAAACTTTTAAACAAAAAGTGATCAAATGTAATGATAGTACGAAATTTAGTGACTGGGCCACACCCGGTATATATAAGAGCAGAAGGAAATTATACGAACTTTATGCAGAGAAAGCTACTTCTTGTGATCCTAACTTCATTGAATTTGTCAAGAAGTATTCACAAACATTCAGAGAAGTTTGTATCTTAGCAAAGTCCAAGTACTTTTCAAATAAAATTAAATTAGCTGACAATAAAATTAAGGCTACTTGGAATATTATTAATAAAGAAACGGGCAAATCAAAATCCAATATAAATTCCTTCTGTTTAAAAACTGGTGATCAAACTTTTGAATCTGACAATGAGGTCGCTAAAGTTTTTGAAGATTTCTTTGCTAGAATACCTGCAGAAACTACCAGTACTCTTAGTGCTTGTCCCAACATCGCTGTCTCCCTTCTGGAGTCTAGTGTTGATAAGTGCAATGAAAGTTTTTCCTTTAAATATATAAATAGTGCAGATATCATTAAAGCTTTTATAACAATTAATGTTAAAAAAACAGAAGATCTTTGGGGCATGTCAACAAGCATTATTAAATCAATAATTGATATACTAGCCCCTTACTTGGCTTTTATTTTTAACAAATGTATTGACGAAGGGGTCTTTCCTGATCTAATGAAAAATAGTAAATTGATTCCTCTTTTTAAATCTGGGGATAAAAGTGACCCAGCTAACTTTAGGCCAATATCTATACTACCAGCACTTAGTAAAATATTTGAAAAAATTATATATTCCCAATTATTAGATTACTTCACATACAATAATATACTTCATAAAAATCAGTTTGGATTTTCCAAGGGTAAAAGTACTACTGATGCTGGAATTGCACTTCTCAAACATATTCTTGACGCTTGGGAAGAAAAGCAAGATGTAATTGGCATTTTCTGTGACCTTTCTAAGGCATTCGATTGTGTTGATCATCAAACACTATTAAAGAAGCTAGAACATTATGGTGTCTCTGATAAATCAGTTAGTCTTATGAAATCATATTTGTACAATAGAACTCAGAAAGTAGTGATTAATAGAACTGAATCTACCGGAGCCCCCATCAATATGGGTGTGCCACAGGGATCAATATTGGGCCCATTGTTGTTTCTAATTTATATAAATGACCATCCCAACTACGCGAATAATTTATGTGAGACAGTACTATTTGCGGATGATACTTCTTTAGTTTTTAAAGTAAACAGAGGTAATAACTGTTCGGACGAAGTAAATAGTGCCCTCTCTAAAGTTTCATACTGGTTTAATAGTAATAATTTAGCACTTAACCCCAAAAAAACTAAATGTGTTAAATTCTCATTACCTAATGTTGAGCAGACAAAATTAAATATTAATTTGAATGACGATGAAGTCGAGTTTATTGAGAGTACAAAATTTCTAGGTATCACACTAGATTCTCGACTGCAATGGGATCCACATATTGAGGCCTTGTCAAGTAGACTTAGTTCAGCGGCATTCGCTGTTAAGAAAATAAGGCTTTTAACTGATATTGAAACGGCAAGGTTAGTATACTTTAGTTATTTTCATAGTGTAATGTCATATGGACTGCTATTGTGGGGCTCAGCTGCCAGTATTGAAAATATTTTTGTACTCCAAAAAAGAGCTGTTCGCGCCATATACAATCTACGGCGAAGAGATACCTTGAGAGAATTGTTCAAAGAAATTAATATTTTAACTTTGGCAGGCCAATACATTTATGAAAATTTAGTTTATGTAAGGAAACACTATGATTCATTTGCTAAGAACAGCAATATTCACCAGTTTAATACAAGAAATAAAGATAAACTTGCCGTTCCAAGATTTAGGCTTGCAAAAACTAGAGGTTCATTTATGGGGAAAGGCATAGCCTTTATTAATAAAGTTCCACAACAAGTGATTGATCTTCCTTTGCATGAATTTAAAAACAATGTTAAAAAAACGCTCATGGGTAAAGGTTATTATAAAGTAGACGATTATCTTAAAGATCAAAATGCGTGGAAATGATGTAACACATAACTTGCTACTATAAGTACTTTGTTGAAGTAATATAACAATAAGTCTATGTTGTTGCCAATAATCCTGTCACCCTGTTGTAATTATTTGGTAACGATATATTAAAGTTTGTAAATATCGTTACTTATGGCTGTTACAGCTGATAAGTTTCTTGCGCCCGTTCTTCTTGTCAGCTAAAAAAGTCTGGAACGGGTGGTAGAAAAATATAGACGATTCAAAAGTACTTAATAATTAAGTTTATTTGAATAAAGCTTATTTGACTTTGACTTTGACATACCTTGTTTTAAGGAATTCCTTGGCTATCCCTTGTTTCCTGAAATCCGGATGGACGATGATGAACAAATCGTCATAGAATTTATCCACATTTTGTTCTTTTTTAACGTCGTAACAATCTTGAAATGCATTTACCGCAGTTTTCATTTCTATCAGTTTTTTCATTTCTGGAGATTCACACTGAAATACACAAAAATATAATTGAATAGGAGCACTGAATTTCATGGGGAATAAATAGAGATTATCCAGCAGTGGGCGCCTTGTGGCTAAGATGATGAAAAAGATGATGAAATTAATGAAGAAGAGAGGTTATATTATGTTAATTTTAGGAAATGCAATGATAGATAGCAAAGTTTTTTAGAAAGAGGTAACAGTAGTTTGATTGCCTTATACGGAAGGATGGTAGAATGGCCTCAACCGCGTACACTTTCGTAAGTCCCCACAATTCTTTTCAAAACCTGTCTCCTTTGTTCTTATGGTAGATTAGAGAGTCGGTAAATAGTTGCTATGGTTACCTTAACACCCGCTAGGTTCATCCCTCCATTATCAGTGAGGTGCATCACGGACACGCCAGCCAGTTCCCCCACCACGTCAGGATCATCGTCCACGCAGCAGATGTCAACATGGGATTGGAGCGTCAAAATGGCTTCTTTCATTTGAACCCTTGATTCTTCCTTGGCAAGCTCACTTTTATATACCCCTAGAAATTAGCGCATCTCAATAAAATGATAATAGTACAAAAAGTAATTATTTACGATTACGTAGAGATCTTTTTTTTTGCAACTCTTCGAAGAATCTCTTTGAATATTTGAACAACTTAAGGATGATTCACAGTACAACGTGCCTGGTCCGAGCCGAGTCAAAGCTACGTTAGTCGTACTCTAACATTATTTATAAAAAAAAAAACAATGTATTTTGATACCCGTAGCTTCAGAGGCCAAGCAGCAGCCGAGTGGCAACCGACGCTTAACGAACACTGCTGTTGATACAGAATGTTGACGTGACCGACGTAGCTTGGTCTCCGCTCGGACTAGGCTCGGACCCGGCACGGTGTGATGTGAGTCATCCTTTACCTGATGCTCTATGTAAAGGTCCTTCCTTAGTGAAATGTTCCGAGTGCAAGTCTACTGCGGCATCCAATAATTCTGGAGGCATGTCCTGGATCCTCAACTTGACAGTACTGCCATCACTCCTGGTGGCGGTGAACCTCGAGTAGACGCGACATTCAGGCATACTCACTTTCTCACTTTGATTGAAGTAACTAAATAGATATCGTATCAGTGATTTTGCGTAATCAGGTGGCATCAGATCTTTTTGTTCTGGGATTTTGTATCAGTAAACATATACACTCGCGAGCAAAAATAAGTAGTACAGAGGCCCATTTTCATACAAACTAGGTAACTTAGAAGCTTTGGTTCTCGGCCTAAGATTAAACGGGGTGTGATTTGATGATGGCCCTTCAAAGAGTAAATGGAGGAGGCCCAGCACACTAATTGTCTGATTCCAAAATCTATCGCTTTTATTTGATAGAACATTGATACATTACATACTTCTTATAAGCACAAATAAAAACTTACCAAAAATGCAGCAGTTTGTCAAATCCATCTGTCAAATGTAAGAGATGACAATGAAATCCCCGGATTGCTAAAGAAACCCAATGGAATAGAATAGTCGTTTACACCGTACGTTTTACGTTTGACCGTACGGACTTTTTAGTGTCACATTTTCCATACTTTTGATGTCATTTTAGCTTGTTATTTTTTTGTTTAACCCTGAGCTAAACGACTCTTTTAATCCATTGGGTTTCTTTAGCGATCTGAGCCTCCTCCATTTACTCTTAGAATGGCCATCATCAAATCACACCCCGTTTAATTCTGGGCGGAGAACAAAAGCTTCAAAGTTACCTCTTTTGTATGAAAATAGGCCTCTGTACTACTTATTTTTGCTTTCGAGTGTATTTTGAGGTTTTAACTGCCGTCATTCTGTATTCTGTGACAGACGACATACTGTGTTTGTATCAATCAATCAATTCCTTTTATATCGTGCAACCAAATCGACACAAAAGGTCATTTTTACACAAACGTAGACACTTCGAGGTCTTAACAAAAGTAAAATAGGTATATCCATAAGAATAAATGAAACTGGTATATCTATCTATGTGTGTTTCTGCAGTAATTTTGATTGCTGTTAAATAAGCAGTTCAAATACAAAGTAAATAAGCGAGCGTGTTTATAAACACTCTAGCAGTCTGTTCTGTTTGAATTACTTTTTGTATTGTTGTTATCATAGTCACATACAAATCAGATTTGATATCAAAAACATAAGTACTAGCTATGTTCTTGATATCAAATCTGACGACATTCGATCAGCTGCTGACAGATAATTTCATACATATTCTGTTCTGGAAGCCATAGAAGTGTATAAATTCTGTTTTTAATTTAAATTAGGGCAGAAAATAGGATTTAACTAGAATCTGTGAAACTAACCCTAAATATCGAATAATATATAACTCTACACATTATTTCAATAAGATTTTAACTGTTTATTGGGATAAGTTATTCTCGTTACCTTTAAAAGTTTACGAGATTTAAAATTTCTGAAGGTAATTTAATTTAACGTTGAAGGTAACTGTAATTAGAGGCATTCAGAGCTTTGGAATTGTTTTAAGTACATATTAGATGAAATGGTTATTGTTTTAATATACATTAGAAAGTCTCTACGTGTTTATACGAAACTTGATGTAAAATAGTGAATAAATAAAAAGCATTACGGTCGGTAATTATTAAAGTTCTTAAAACGAATTAATATAAGTTGTTTTGGAATATAATTAGATACCTACCTATTTTTACGTTTACATTTCACACTGGTGCCTAACTCCTGCGCTCGCAATAACAATGTCGTCGTGTAACTCATTTTTGCTCCGTTTATTACATCAGTCATTCCATCTCAAACGTTAAAAAAACATTAAAATTCAGTTTTGAGATTAATTCCAAAGTAAAATCCATTACGCTACAACAAAGGCGTAAATACAGACTTCTATATACCTACACCATAATATTGTAGTGTTTTATTACAAATAAAACCGGTCAAGAGCGAGTCGGACTCGCGCACCGAGGGTTCCGTACAATCATAAATATATTTGGATATGTTACTTTAGTACAAATTTTAAAAAAGTAGGATAAACGGCAGACGTTTCAGCCACTCCACATTGCAAACTGTTTATATTACTAAGTAGGAACTTATTCTTCGTTTATTCGTAAGGCAAATAGTAGTTAATTATATTAGAACCAGCCACCAATTTATTATTGTAGTGTTAGGTTGCGCCATCTCTTGACCGATAGTGGAACTATATTTTTTCTTAGGTTAGCATGCTTAGGACAGCGCCATCTGTTGACTGGTAGTAAAACTAAAAAAAAATTTTAAATTTGAGATTTTTGCATTTACAATATTCTATATATTCCCGTCTGAGTATTGATCTGGTGCGAGTCGTATTTTTTCTAGTATATTATTTAGTATTGTAAAAAAAATTTGTTTGTTTTTTGAATTTCTTAAAAAGTGTGTTATATTGAGACATCGTTTTATTTTTCCTGTAATCTTTACATAAACTACTATCACATAGAATTATTACAGATTTTTCTCTTTGCAAACTTCGGAGATAAGGGGGGGGACCAGTATTTTTTTTTACATTTTTCATCACAAGTCGAAAACTATGCGGCCTAAGAAAAAAGGAAAAAATGTTTTAAAATGTGCAAACAGCGTTCTTTCATATGATACCCCACATGCCCTAGTCACCTCACTTTAAATTTTTAAGACCCCTTTTCAGTCCCTGTTGTAAAAAAATTTTTTTTTTTTATTTCTTTCTTATTTGCAAAATAGTTGGGCAAATGTCATCTTAAACTATTCCAAATTTCAAGTTGATACCATTAGTAGTTCTCGAGATATCCAGCTGTGACAGACAGACAGACAGACAGACTGAGTCACACCATAAGGGTTCCTTTTTTACCATTTTGGTACGGAACCCTAAAAAGTATTGGGTTTGATTAATATTGTCTTTTCATTGAATCCACTTACATAAATATAGGTATAAGAGACATCACATTAGTGAACCTTTATAGACAGAAATGATTTATTTTTATAAAAAAGAAAATATTTTTATAAAAAATCCGTTATATCCGGATAATCCGGATTTGACCATATATCCGTTCTTAAAAATCCGGATTTTGAAATATACACGGATTTGCATTCCCTACCTACACTACATACATTACAGTCTAGCCCAAGAGGGTGGCCAACCCGCGGCCCGCGGGCCACATGCGGCCCGCCGTCTGTTACGTCGTGGCCCGCGGAACCAAGCACATTTTTTTTAAAGTCGGACTTATCTGGCGCGCACTATACATAAAATTTGGTAGTGCGGCCCGGGGTAAAATTCTACTTCCGAATTTTGGCCCAAGTGTCAAAAAGGTTGGCCACCCTTGGTCAAGCCTATTAAAGTAGGTACCTACCTAGATATCTCTGTAATTTTTTATAAAGTTATTTAATGTTTCAGAACTAAGAAAGAAAGAATTAAAAAAAAAGAACAAAAAGATACATTATCATAACGTACATTGATTTTTTTTAACTGTTTTTTACCTTTTTGTGCGCTCCTCTTCTCTTCGTATTCTTTTTCGGCGTTTCAGCTACTTGTTGCCATTATAAGAAATAGAATAGATTATAAATTATCTTTCCAAAGAAATTTAATAGGTATCGATACTGTTGGTTATCGATTTTATTGCTTTCAATAATAACACCACACTAACTATGATAGCATCACAGCTACTACAATGAAAAAACTACTTTATTTTTAGAAAAAAACTGGTCTCTGGGTTTTGTGTAGGTGGGCGCGTAACCAAATCACGTTATAGACGACAGAATCAATGACATTAATTGATTCAAACGTCAGAACACAAAAAACAACATTACATTTAAAGTGTTTAAAAAAGTTGATTATTATTAAAAGTAATTATTGTATCAAAATTATGTGCAGCGCAGATGGCGCTACTTAAATGTACATAATTTTGATACATTTATCTAAATTATTAAGTTTATATTCCGTTTTACTGGTTGTTCATCAAATTATGTAAGAAGGTTTTAAAGGTGGTTAAATATGAAACAATTTGAGGGTAGAACGGTTTTGATACGAGCGATAGATTTGAGACACAGCTTTTCGAAATTAGACCATTTTTTTAAGTTACACGATTTCTACCAAAATTTCTCTAGTGTGTCCCCCACGTCTAACTATTGAAATAAGAGAGTGAAAAATAAAAAAAAAAATATATGCTGTAAATCTTAATAAACGTTTTCAACGAAAATTAGTTTGAACGAGATATAGTTAGCAGTTTTAGAGATATAACACATAACTATGAAAAACAAAGTTATTTTGAAAACGAAAATTGATAGTGGTAATAAATATGGTATGCTTTGTGTCTCCAAAACTATCGTTCGTATCAAAACCGTTCTACCCTCAAATTGTTTGGAATTTACCCAACTTTAAAATCTTCTTACACAATCTTGATGAAAAACGAGATATAATAAAAACACCGCAAAAATACCCCTTTTGGGGTACATTTTTACCCCCCCCCCCCCCACCACTTAAGCACAACTCCGCTGGGGGGGGGGAAACCTAGGACAGTCATATTTGGCAACAAATTAAGGTATTAAAACAATAAAACCTTTTGTAGGAATTAAATCCGATTTAAATTCTTACCCTACTGACCTGTTAGGTAAACACAATAATAATTTTATTTTAAGCTAACTACAGTTAAGACTATTGTGGACGAAATAATGGATAAATTATAAGTATAAAAAACGTTAAATTTGGGAACCTCTGGTCGGTGTACCAAAAAGTTCCTTGAAGAAAATCAAGTGTTACTCGAAACTCCATCCATCATGATTTTCGCCTAAAACAACAATATCCAAATGAACCAGCGTTAGATAGAAAGACGCATTAAAACAATATCACCTCCATAGAAAACCTAAAATGAAAAGTGATTCGGGAGGGCTCATTAGAACGAATTCATAATAATCATAAAACTCGCAGCTGAGTTTGATTGATGACGTCATAAACGACGACGTAATTAACCTAACGAAGATCGTTGCCGTGAACTCGACGACGAAACCGCTAGTGCTGAGCGATATTGAACCTTATTGCGAAGGATTAAAAGGCAAAGCTGAAATTATCAATCTTGATTAAATCAGATTATTTGTTGTTTAAAAGGGGTTTGTTATTTTCATCCGTTGCTTAGGAGGAGAAAAAGCTGTTTGTTAGCATTAGCGTTGTTAAAAAGTTGAAAACACGCTTCGTTGGTTTTTGTTGATTGTTTATTATTGACTGTAAATTACGCAATATTTTTTTTTATATTCAAAGAAAATGGTATTTGGTACTATTTTAACACGTAAATAACAACGCAATGTTGAAAATATAAAAAAATCCAAGATGGCGGCCACCTTTTTTGTTTGAGGGCCGATTTAGTTGAAATTTCAACTAACAACTTCAATCGTGATTATCTCAGAAACTATGAATTTCCGCTGTGGAGGAGTCGGACAGGGGAGGTCACTTTTATCCCCCCTTCCTCCCCCCAAACCACAACCCCTAATTCCATGGCTCATATTCTAAAGTTTACCCTGTCTTATTTTAGTCAGTAAAAATAAGCTACCCTCCAGTGTGGTAGAAGTGTGTAGTGTGGTAAGCTTTAATGAAATTTCAAATGCGTATATCCAATAACAATGAATTTCTGTAGAGTGAGAGTGCCACTGGAGGGTATCTCCTTCCCCCCCCTACCCCGCTATCCCCACATATCCTTGAATTCGTGTAAAGCTATTGTAAATGTTAACTGATCAAAATAAGAAGGTAAAATTTAGAATTTTACCCATGGAATTTGGGGTTGTAGTTTGGGGGAGAGAAAGGAGGGATAAAAGGAAATTCCTCTGTCCAACTCCTCCCAGTGGAAGTTCATAGTTTCCGAGATAATCACGATTGAAGTTGTTAGTTTAAATTTCAAATGCATTTAATATCTCTACAACTACGTACTTCCGTGGAGGGGGAGCACCACTGGAGGGTAGTTTCCTCCCCCCACTACCCCCCTACCCCCATAATCATTAGTTCGTGTAAAACTAATATATTGTTTTACTGATCAAAATAAGACAGGGTAAACTTTAGAATATGAGCCATGGAATTTGAGGTTGTCGTTTGGGGAGGAACTCCCCTCCAGCGGAAATTCATAGTTTCCGTGATAATCATGATTGAAATTGTTCGTTGAAATTTAAAATGCATATAATATCTCTACAACTAAGTACTTCCGTGGAGTGGGAGCGCCACTAGAGGGTAGTTTCTACCCCCTACTTTACCCTCTACCCCCATAATCATTAGTTCGTGCAAAACTAATATTTTTTTACTTATCAAAATAAGACAGGGTAAACTTTAGAATATGAGCCATGGAATTTGGGGTTGTAGTTTGGGGGGGAGGAAGGGGGGTTGAATGGGACCTCCCCTGTCCAACTCCTGCCCAGTTTTTATTTTATTTTTCGAGGTTTACCACATGATTTAGCTATTGTCGTGTCCTACAGCTTTGTTTGATTGCCACAGATAAAAGTAATACTGTGAAAAGTAGCCATACACACATTTAAGACCAGTTGGAAATGGATGGACTTTGTTTGGTCTTAAATCTGTGTATTGTCACTTTCCATCTTAGAGCATTTAACCAATCTTTCCATAGTCTTACTATTATCAGTGGCAATCAAACAAAGCTGTAATAAACGACAATAGCTAAACCATGTGGTAAACCTCGAAAAATAAAAAATAAGTATCATATACAAATATAGGTTACGGCGGGTTGCGATCTGTAAAACTTGGGTTAAAGTAACTATAATTTCGTAATAAATAACCATATCACAACGGCAAACGGTAACCTTTGTAGTGATTTAAATGTTCTACGGGCTTTGTACTATAAAGTGGTAAGAAGAACGCTCGTCTACTTTACTTATAGGTAGGTAGGTACCCAGTTTATATACTTATAGACCGTTTATTCTTAGGTAGGTACTTGTCTTATTTGCTAAACAATCTTCACCCAACTATTTATTGAAATACTAATTTATAGATTAGGTAGGTACTTACCTTATCTACTTACGAAATAAAGTCAATTATTAATGATAATTTGATTTCGTAAGAAAGCATAATTTTTAATAGGTGTTGTATGACAAGACAACAAACATAGGAAAAGTAAGGATAAACACCTAAGTATCTAGCTGTAGTCTGTACTTTAGGATAGGTACCTTCCTACCTACCAAAAGTTGACTTTTGTTATCTTTATGTCTCCCATATTTACGTAGGTACTCGGTACCTACTTAGATTATTAAATATCATAGTAATGTTCGAATATTATTCTAAGATTTTCTTTAAAATCGCTTTCTTTTTGTAATGTTTGCTATGCAATTCATTTAAAAGAAGACAACCCTAACGTCGTCAGAAAAGATAAGAGCACGCAATAGGGAAGGGAGCGCTGCACGACCTTAATTGCACTTTATTGTGTCGAAGCAAAAGTCACTTTTTATTTAAATGACTTTGCGGAGTGCGGCTTCTGTACTTGTACTATTATGTATTCTGTGGCCTGGGGCCCTACCCATAAGGCCGTATACAGAGAGAAAGCAGGTTGACGCAGGTTGACGCAGGTTGCTTTACTAAAATGGACCTTATCCCGGCGTATTATATTATATTTTCGCTTTACTAAAATGGACCGGCGAAGGTAAGCGCTTATAAGCGCTGGTTACAAATGGTTAAGGCCTTCTTAGCTAAGCAGACATTACCAATAGTTAAAAAGCGTTTGAGTATTTCACTTAAATCTTCTTAAACTTAAGGTGGCCTCAGCTAAGATTTTAGTTAAGCAGCGTTTGAGTATTCAGCCGTTACGTACCTATATCCATTCTATAGTGCCCACTCTTTCTCTTTGGTCTACCTTGTAAATTCAAATTTCACATAATCAATCGAGCTAATATATCTTTTTTCGGCAATCTTTCTCGCAGGACAGTCAGCATCGCCAGTTTTGTGATCTGCGGGCTTCTTGAAGTGCAAGCATGATGCACACTTTGCTGACTCGGCTTTCTTCCCACAGTCCTTTATAGCATGACCTACTTCGCCGCAGTGACCACAGGTGGTAGCCTCCTCCCGGTATGTCTTAGCAGCATATTGCTGACACTTGTAGCACCTTGTCACGAGGGTAAAATCTCTCACAGGGCACGAAGACCAATTTACAAATAACCGGTCGTTCATAATTAAGGGCTTTCGAATTTCTGCAGGAACTTCTATAATATAATTACAGGTCTCGGCGTCCTTTTTCCCCGACTTATGGCTTAATTTAATCGCGGCCAAAAATGTCGCAAGGGTCATACCGCTAAGCTTGTCGGCTAAGTTTTGATGGTATATGCAGTTGAAAACTTCCGTTTCCTCCATACATACGGGCACTCCGATGACCACTATTCTCGGTTTGCGTTTATGTGTTTCATTCACCGTTAGGCCAGAGGTTGTCAGTTGAGCCGTCTGCTTGAGCTTCTCTATATCGTCCTCTGTGTCTGTGCTGATAATGACACCGCCATTCCAAGTTTTACGCAAACTCCTCACATGCAGCTTCATTTGATCTGGTCTGATGATTTTTAGAACGAGGGCTTTTGTTTCCTCGCTCGTCTTCATTTTGTCAGTGGGGTAAATTGCTACAGAGTTGACATTACTGGGCTGAATAAAGTTGTTAGGACTTTTTTTAACCATGTCGGCGAAGGAAACTGCACCTGCGACAGGTTTTGAGGACTCTTGTGTCTAAAATGTCTAAGTTCAAATTACCAAAACTTAAAATGCCTAATAGTGCAAATACTATAATGACGTATAGAATTTACTTATGCCTTTCTTTCATTTAGGTACCTAATTAATTAGGTTAACCTATGTGCCTCCGCCGCACATCACCATAGCCTTGCCGCTCCCTGATTCGGTAGCCGGTGAACAAAATCCACCAATTGAGTTAAAATAGTTTTTTTCTGGCGCTTCGCTGGGCGCTGCCGCGGCACGCTCACTTCCCTCGCTCGGCTCGCGCGCTGGGTTCATGTCAACCTAACATGCTCGTCGTTACGCCCCTCGCACCTAGATAGGTGATACGAGATCGTGACCAACAGTCTACGGTTTTTAAGTCCCAGTGGACTAGTTTAGACTCATTTCCGGCAGCTACATTTGCTATAAAGCATTTTAGGCGAAGCCCAAAGACACTTTCACAGACTCAATTAACCTCAAAGAAGGCGATTCGTATTAAGATCCAACCCAATCCAAATAAATCATAGTGAACTTAGACTTATTGACCATTGATATTTTAACTCGTCAAGTATTTGATACGTTTGATACTTTGAATTTTGCTATTTTGAAGTTAAACATAATGATTTTCGACATTTTAAGCTATTTGAATTTTAATTTTATTACATTTTGAACTTTGGCATTTTAAGTTTAGACATTTTAACTTTAGACATTCTGATACGTACCCCTCACAGTACTATTATTTATTCTACGACCCAGAGATATGTCTAAAAGTTTTAGCCCACTTACACGCCTTCACTCCAACACAGCCCTAAACTAAGGCGAGTTTCTAACTCAGCTTTCGTGTGCGCAAACCTTGACGCCACTGTCAGGCGTACCCCTCTGTCAAAGGTACGAGACCGCCGCTCATACTCGTTATATAAAACTAGTTGACCCAAGTTCCCCGCCATTCGGATGATCATCTTACATGCGAAACGACCGGAGCTAAAAATTTGCAGTGTTTTTTCATGTAAAATAAAAAAACCGGTCAAGAGCGAGTCGGACTCGCGCACCGAGGGTTCCGTACAATCATAAATATATTTGGATATGTTACTTTAGTACAGTCTTTAAAAAAGTAAGATAAACGGCAGACAGGTGGAAGGGCGAACAGGCGGACAGTTAATTTACAAATCTTAACCACAGTTGCTTATGGTGACTGAAAAACGTTTCAGCCGCTCCACATTGCAAACTGTTTATATTACTAAGTAGGAACTTATTCTTCGTTTATTCGTACGGCAAATAGTAGGTAATTTATATAAGAACCAGTTACCAATTATTATTGTAGTATTAGGTTGCGCCATCTCTTGACCGATAGTGGAACTATTTTAATTCGCAAGTCAGCATTCTTAGGTCACCGCCATCTGTTGACGGGTAGTGAAACTAAAGAATTCTTGTTTGTTTTTTGAATTTCTAAAAAAGTGTGTTATATTGAGACCTCGTTTTATTTTTCCTGTAATCTTTACGTAAACTACTATCACATAGAATTATTTCAGATTTTTCTCTTTGCAAACTTCGGAGATAAGGGGGGGGAACGGTATTTTTTTTTACATTTTTCATCATAAGTCGAAAACTATGCGGCCTAAGAAAAAAGAAAAAAATGTTTTAAAATGTGCAAACAGCGCTCTTTCATATGATACCCCACACGCCCTAGTCACCTCACTTAAAATTTTTAAGACCCCTTTTCAGTCCCTGTTGTAAAAAAAATATTTTTTTTTTTATTTCTTTCTTATTTGCAAAATAGTTGGGCAAATGTCATCTTAAACTATTCCAAATTTCAAGTTGATACCATTAGTAGTTCTCGAGATATCCAGCTGTGACAGACAGACAGACAGACAGACAGACAGACAGACAGACTGAGTCACACCATAACGGTTCCTTTTTTACCATTTTGGTACGGAACCCTAAAAAGATCGGAAACATTTAGTGTGCAAAAGGATAACGTTATTTTCCATCTGTTGGTATTATTTTGTTGAATTGTTTTAAAATAATGCACTAAAAATGAAAATAATTCAAAAATATTGTCAATCAAACAGTGTTGCCACTAAATTATACAAAATCCTTTTTAGCCTATTTTTTTAAGTTGAATGTATGACACTTAAAACATCACGTTCTTAACCTGTTAATACCTACCATTCATTACTGTAGTGTAGATGCCTGATGAATTTATTAGTTATTACGATTACTTTTTGCAAATTTATTTATTGTTATGTTTTTCTTTCTCTTTATTTATTATAATCTCTTACTCAATACTTAAAGAAATACCAAGACGAAGTATTGTAGCACATAAGTAAATAAACGGAACCGAGTACATGCTCTCAAAACTTATACCCATTCTTCAAAGGTTGACACCTGGTTGCAGGTTGAAAAGTAGGGAAAATAAAATAAGGCAAGTGAATACTAAAATGTGTATTTGAAATTATCTTACTGCACATGATTTCTTAGGTAGGTACGAAAAAAATAACTAATTTTTTCGGGAATTGTTCATACTTTAATCGATACCATAATCGATTTTATATTCTTTTATTTTACACACTGAATAATGTGAAGTGGAATCCCTAATCCTTACTTGGATTTTTTCTTCGAGTCAGTAATTTGACGTTTAGAACTATTACTGTCATATTAGTGTAATCTTTTTATTTATTCTTTAATTAATTATTATCATTAATAAAATCATTCTATCAATCTTATTTAAAAATATAAAATCACAATTTTAATCTCAGTCGATATGACTGACAAAATAAATGACAAAAAACAACTACACTGATATTGATATTGTCAAATTACTGACTCGAAGAAAAAAATTAAGAAATTGAAATCTATCTCTTAGCGGCCCCACAGTTCAGTTCAGTTTAGAGATGAAAAGCAGATGAATGTGATACATTGATACTTTTCCTTGAAATGTTTCTTTTACCCCAAAAAATCTGTGAAATGAGACCGGTCGCTAGGTGGTTTCTAATTAGATAATCAGCCTACCGGCTGACAATCCAAGTCTCCGTGCAAATATTTTCTTCTTCATTGTGACATTTGTGATCCGTGGGCTCCGTGTCCTGTCGCGGGATCCACTCTCCGTGCTTCTTTTCATTGTGACTTGCCGCGGGCTCTATTCTCTGTGCTTCTCCCCATCGTGAGTATCGTGATCGTGACCGGCCGCGGGCTTCCACTACACTACGTGTTTGTTTTGAGGATTATCCTTACTAATCCTTACTTCCTTACTAATATTATAAATGCGAAAGTCCGTTTGTTTGTTTGTTACGCCTTCACGTCCTAACTACTGAACCGATCATCATGAATTTTGCATACACGTTGTCAGGGCTACAGAGAAGGACATAGGGTACCTTTCATCCCAAAAAAGTATAGTTCCCGAGGGATAACAAAAAAACCTTTCCACGCAGACGAAGTCGCGGGCGGCCGCTAGTATTATAAATGTGAAAGTCCATTTGTTTGTTTATCTGTTTGTTTGTTACGCCTTCACGTCTTAACTACTGAACCGATCATCATGAAATTTTAGATATACGGTGTCAGGATTACAGAGAAGGACATAGGATACCTTTCAGCCTGAAAAAAATATTGTTCCCGAGGGATAGCAAAAAAAACTTTCCACGCAGACGAAGTCGCGGGCGGCCGCTAGTCATAAATAAATTGTATTTTATTAAATTATATTTCTGTGTTTCACTTCTTAGATACAATTCTCCTTAGGCAGGTTCTACTACACTTTTCTTTCTTTTACCTCCTTAACGTTACATAATACTTTATTATTATAAAATATTTACGAATGTCACTAATTTTTCCCAAAATATGCCGTTTTAATTTCAAAACGGTAGCCACACTGCGGCAAAAGTAATGTTGTGACAGCACAGAAACAAATATCGATATCGACTTTATCAGTAGGTATGTTATTCTGGCTATAAAATATTGGGAAAAAATACTAACGTTTTTTCTGTCGAAAGAGGATTTTCTATTATTTATTTTGACGGAAGCGGAATGTGACAAAAGTGGTCTAAATGTTTATATTTCAGCTTTCCAAAAGATGAAGATAGAAATAAATAGAAAGAAAGATGCAATGATACGTGATGCCTCGATCCAAGCTTGCGCAAAACATGTTTCGTGGAAACCTAAACGTACTCGCACAATTTGCTCACAGCATTTTGAAGATTCCTACTGTTTTATAATACAAGCTAATAACACTAAACTCAAAACTCAAAATAATTTATTCAGTCTAGGCACTTCTGACACAGAATACAAGTCTTGCGAACCGATGGCGTAGCTTCTAGCTACGCCATCGGTTCCAAACCCTAAGTGGACCTTGTAACGAGCAGAACCGGCAAGAAACTCGTCAAGGACTGTTTTTTTTTCTCCCTGTATAATATTTCATACAGAGTCGTCAACATTGAAAAACGACCTCAACATTTAAAATGAGGTCATTTTCCATCACAATAATTTTTACACATTCATTTCATACCCATTGTGTGTAAAAATTGTGAGAGTAAATAACTTTCAACTAGTTGAGAATTACTGATTAGGTGACTATAGAAAGTAAAATGATTGCAATAAAAAAAGAGAAATCAAAACGAGGTATTAGTTAATAATTTTGTTTTGAGTAAGAAATGCGATACATATTGATAATATTAAACAGAAAAAATATACGAAATCCTTAGTACAAGCAGAAAGAAGCAGACCCCTTCCCGAGCAGCACCCGTTCACGAGCATGACGCATGAACAACTTTCTTTAAAATAAGTATGACAAATAAAGATTTTTAATAAATGTAGTTATTCCGTTTTAAGGCCTACTTAAACATGAGCGGTATCCGCTACCACCGTGGGTATTTTGTATGGCATTTTCGCAGCTGTTGTCGCATACGTGATACGTACCGCGTGTTCAGCGAAACTTTTAGGTTGCGTTCAAACGATAACACACGACCCGACCTCAACCCGAACTCAACTCAAACTCGCCTCAACCGCAGCCCACCTTGAAATACATCGCTTACAATTTTGAGTAGCTGTGTAATGTTCAGGTGAGTTTAATGTGAGTTCGGATTGAGTTTGAGTTGAGTTCGGGTTGAGCGCGGGGCGTGTGCAGTAGCATTGACAAAATATAACGGAGCTTATTAATGTGTCATAAAACAAAAAATTGAAAGCGCTTTATTTCAAGGAGTGGGCTCCGGTTGAGTTGAGTTCGAGTTGAGTTTGAGTTGAGTTCTGGTTGAGATTGGGTCGTGTGTTATCGTCTGAACAAAGCCTTATTGCCCCCGCGGACGCACCCCCGCGAACGCACCTCGCGTCGCGCACCACCACCGCTGCCACCGCTACCACCGCTACCGCCTCCGGTAGCGGTAAAATTCCGCTATGGTTAGAACAGCGCGTTATACACATACCCATTGGGATATCGTTACCGCCACCGGTAGAGGATACCGCTGAGATTTGAATCGGCCTTAACTCTCTAGTCACTAATCTAAGAAATTATGTCTTTGATTTAATAGATGCGAAAACCTACCAGTATTTGAAAACTCTTGCTTAGTTAAATTGACCGGGTAGAATTTCTTGCAGTATCATCAATTTTACTGACTTATCCTAATAAGTCACCCACCCTGTAGATTTTGACGAGAGCCAAAGGGCATCATCGAAGGGCCAAAATTGAAAAAAACTACAGACTCATATTTGAATTTTTGTCATCATAATTCAATCATTATGACATAAATTAAAAATATGAGCCGAAGGTATCGAGAGTAAAATATCGATAGTGTCAAGCACTAGCACCGTTTACATGAAAATGACGTCATCGCGTGTACTGACAGGTTGGTTTTTGCGTGTGTATGTATTTGTGTGCGTAGAGTTTAAGCTAGTGTTTGATAATTTTGTCGTGTGCGTGCGTAGCAACGTGATCATAAATGCATTAGTGTTTAACACTATTTGTGTGTGCGTTACCTCGTCCCCCGCGGAAAGAGGCGGACTTTTTAGGGTTCCGTACCAAAATGGTAAAAAAGGAACCCTTATGGTGTGACTCAGTCTGTCTGTCTGTCTGTCTGTCTGTCTGTCACAGCTGGATATCTCGAGAACTACTAATGGTATCAACTTGAATTTTGGAATAGTTTAAGATGACATTTGCCCAACTATTTTGCAAATAAGAAAGAAATAAAAAAAAAATATTTTTTTTACAACAGGGACTGAAAAGGGGTCTTAAAAATTTGAGGTGAGGTGACTAGGGCGTGTGAGGTATCATATGAAAGAACGCTGTTTGCACATTTTAAAACATTTTTTTCTTTTTTCTTAGGCCGCATTGTTTTCGACTTATGATGAAAAATGTAAAAAAAAATACCGTTCCCCCCCCTTATCTCCGAAGTTTGCAAAGAGAAAAATCTGAAATAATTCTATGTGATAGTAGTTTACGTAAAGATTACAGGAAAAATAAAACGAGGTCTCAATATAACACACTTTTTTAGAAATTCAAAAAACAAACAAGAATTCTTTAGTTTCACTACCCGTCAACAGATGGCGGTGACCTAAGAATGCTGACTTGCGAATTAAAATAGTTCCACTATCGGTCAAGAGATGGCGCAACCTAATACTACAGTAATAATTGGTGACTGGTTCTTAAATAAATTACCTACTATTTGCCGTACGAATAAACGAAGAATAAGTTCCTACTTAGTAATATAAACAGTTTGCAATGTGGAGTGGCTGAAACGTTTTCCAGTCACCATAAGCAACTGTGGTTAAGATTTGTAAATTAACTGTCCGCCTGTTCGCCCTTCCACCTGTCTGCCGTTTATCCTACTTTTTTAAAGACTGTACTAAAGTAACATATCCAAATATATTTATGATTGTACGGAACCCTCGGTGCGCGAGTCCGACTCGCTCTTGACCGGTTTTTTTTTGTAAAGAAATTAGTTCTCGTGACGCCTCCTTACTTGGTTAAATGCTCTAAGGCGCAAACTCAGTGAGTATGGGGACCATGATCCGTGGCGCCCAACCCCTCGCGAGATTCCCTTCGTTGCTCTGCGCAACTACATTCATTTAACAACTGTATGAATTGTAGAATAACGTATACGGCAAGAGGACGGCCAGTCACATTGTCCATATTACCATAAGAACAAATTCTTATGATATTACCTCCGGTTTGATTAAAAGCATTAAGGTCAAAACGCACTTCAACGGTGCCGGGCGGCGGCGCCGAGAAGTGCGGTCTGACCGACACATGGCTAAATATTTTGCAATGATGAAAACCGCATTTAGCGGCACGGCGCGCGGCGCTGCGTGGCGCTGCTATAATGAGGTTTGCACACAAAATATTTGGCTGCTTCGGTCCGCGCCGCACCGCACCGCTGAAGTGCGTTTTGACATTTACACCCGAAAAATATAAAGAATAAAATTACAATATTACTTTTTGGAAAGTGGAATGTAATGTTCTTTGATTTCATACTTTATGTTGAAAGATGAAACGATGTTATTGAATCATTGTTACACAAGTGCTAAATAATGTTAGAAATAATAATAATTTTGATAATCTCGTTATAGAATCCTAACACAATATACAAACCTCAGTGGTTTCCTTTGTGTTAGCTATAGTGAATAAGTCTCACTGTACATACATTTATGTGATAGATAAAGAAATAAATAAAAGAAAACAAAAAGTGAAATTATTATGTTTGTAATATTAAAAAGTAGATACAAGCAATATAAAACTAACAAAAAATAAATATAAGCACCATAAAACTAAGTGTGCAAAGAAAGAAAACTTGTCCCTTATTATTTATAACTTTTTTTGGAGCGCTTCCAGCTATTTATTATCATATCTGCTGCTTTCTCTCCAATCATAATGGTGGGTGCGTTGGTATTTCCACTTGTAATGTAGGGCATAACACTAGCATCAGCCACACGAAGGCCCTTCACTCCCTTCACTCTTAGGTTTGAGTCCACCACTGTTCCCATAGAACAGGTACCGGTGTAATGGTACAGAGTCACTACCGAAGATCTAACATAACACTTCCAGTACTCTTTATAATCAAAGATTGTATCACAATTTGTAAAATTAAAGCCCACAAATTCAGCATTAACATCTGCAAAATAACTGGAGTCAATGACACCAGTAAAGTCTTCAAGATAGTCAACAAACTTTTCCAAGTCATCGGGATCAGACAAATAGCCAGTGTAAATCAACGGGTATTCTTTAGGATCTCGACTCTTCAATAATATCTCACCTTTCGATTTCGGGTGCAACAACATCAGATTTGTGAATAGCACATCATGCCCTTTGCAAGATTCGTACAAAGATTGACAAATACTATCTTCATAGCCCAAAGTAAATGCGCAAGCTGCTAAAAGAGAGTTTGAGTCTCCGATAATATTAAAAGACAGGTAGTCTGGGAACGATTGAGATTTATTTTCTGCGACAAATCCATTAAAGGATGGAAAGGTTTCGCGCGGATTTGGTGGTGGCTGAGAAGAAGGTGATTTCCCCATTTTAAATATAACTGGTACCGATGGATGATCAGCAAAGTTCTTTCCTACTGGAAGATCTGATATTACAGGAATTTTCATTTCCCGCAAATGTTTCTTAGGACCGATCCCTGACAACATCAACAGCTGAGGTGAGTTGATCGTCCCTGCTGATACAATGATTTCCTTTTTAGCTTTTACTGTTATTTTTCTGTCGTCGCTCGTTAATGCTTCAACCGCGACAGCGTTTTTTCTACTGTCAAAAATAATTTTAGTAGCTAAGGTTTTTTTCCAAACATGCAAATTCTTGCGTTTCTTGATTGGGGATAAGAAAGCATAACTTGTTATTTGTCGTAAACCTTCCCCAATAGTGTATAAAGGTTTTGTGTAACCCATAACACCGGTGCTTACATCAAGAACAATTTCGTTCCCAACTTCATTAAACGCCTGCAAATATTTATCGATACCTGCATCCAATTGTCTTTTTACTCCTAAATTGCCTGAATAGCCATGAGATGGGCCATAAAGAGATCTTTGTATTTCCGAATCATCCAATTTCTCACTTTTTTTAAAATATGGCAGCACATTTTCGTACGCCCAAGTTCTATCTCCGACGATGTCAGCCCAGGTGTTGAAATCATGAGGGCTTCCTCTGACATAAATCATGTAGTTCATTCCACTGGTCCCTCCTAACATTTTACCACGAGTCATGTCATATACCTGATTTTTTTGATATTGTCCAATAGAAGAATCTTTTACTGAAGTATAATTCCAATCGACATGAGAATTCTTCGTGTAAATGACTTCTCCTGGAAGCTGAATAAAAAAATGTTTATTTATATTTTAGGAATGGAAACACTGGACTTAGCATTAATAATTAGGTGATATTTACCATAACTTCGATGGGTGGGTCGTCTCCAGCCTCAATGAGGAGGACGCTGTTCTCGCCATCTTCAGACAGTCTGTTGGCCACCACGCACCCTGCAGAACCTCCTCCGACCACGATGAAATCATACTCAGCACAATCTGACACCACAAGTAAAGAAACCCATTAAATTATTTAAATAAATTAAAGTTGTTCTTGTAAAATATTGCACACTATGTATTCCAATCAACGATATCTGTAGCAGTTTAACGCAATAGATACCTCTGTATAAGTTCGTAAGACCAAAAACTCTTGTTTGGTCTTGTGCTAGTGATTTAAAGGCGTTAAATACACCCAATTTTATCGACAAAAACACCCACAAGTTGGGGTCTATTGTGTTCTGTGGTCTGTCCCCTCTCCTGTTAGAGTGGACGCCATTTTAAATTTGACTTGTTATTTTAGATGACCCTGCCTGAAAAACATTAGTTTTTGCGGATTTAAAAGACCTATGGGTCAAGTCTGCTAATGTTTTCGTCAAAATCGTAATTCAAAGGTGTTTGAATGGTAATGCTTTTTTACACAGTTCTTGTTTCTTAAACCCAAAGCTGAAATACATCGTGTTTCTTAAACCCCAAACGGTAACAAGAACTGTGTCAAAAAGCATTACCATTCAAACACCATTGAAATACGATTTTGACGAAAACATTAGCAGACTTGCCCCCCTGTTATTAAAAAAAAATCTATTCGAAAGCTAATAATACCACTTATCAAATATAAAAAAACTTTGTGTAAACTTTCAGCTTTAATACGTCAAAAAATTACTGAAGTCGAATTTCAAACGGTCTGCTTATTTAACATTTTCTTACATATCTCAAAAACAATGACATTAATGTTTAATTTTTGCATTATTCTTATGCACAGGATTTTAAGGATATTACCTACTGTTCAAATCATTTCCGCAACACATATTAAACGATATTAAAATCATCTCTGTGTTGCATATTTCGAGAGTCATTGTTGTTTGAATATGACCCTTACGTAAGTACAAATGTTTATTTTTGATGGAGAAAATTAAAAATATTTTGAATATTTTTAAAATTAGGTTTATAATTTTATCTGAATACAATCGTTATTAAACAACAAAAGCCAGTTTTTTTGTTCATTTTTGGAAATAAACATTTTATTGCTCGTAAGTATCATATTCATAAAAAACCGTACAAGTGCGAGTCGGACTCGCGCACGAAGGGTTCCGTATCAAAAACAGCAAAAAATCACGTTTGTTGTATGAGAGCCTCCCTTAAATATTTATTTTTTTCTGTTTTTAGTATTTATAGTTATAGCAGCAATAGAAATATATCATATGTGAAAATTTTAACTTTCTAGCTATCACGGTTCATGAGATACAGACAGACAGACAGACAGACAGACAGACAGACGGACAGACAGACAGACGGACAGCGAAGTCTTGGTAATAGGGTCCCGTTTTTACCCTTTGGGTACGGAACCCTAAAAACCGGCCAAGTGCTTGTCGGGACACGCGCAGTAGGGTTCCGTAGTTATCTTATCATATTGAATACCACTATAATTTTCCGTCTGCAAAAATAACTATTTTCATAGTGTTTGTATGAATGACAAAGTTATATTTGCGGTTTTGGGAAAAAGTGATATAACTCTAAAAATTATCACTATATCTCGTTCAAACCAATTTTCATTGAAAGTATTTATAAGGATCTACAGCATATCTTTTTTCTAGATTTTTAACTCTCTTATTTTAAAAGTTAAAGGGGGGGGGGGGGGACACTCATTTTACCAATTTGGCAGTGTATATCTTTGAAACGGTTGACTTTAAGAAAAAATAGTCTTAAAAACATTTTTAAAGACCTATCTATAGACACCCCGCAAGTATAGGTTTGATGAGAAAAAAATTTTTCACTTCCAGTTCCATGTATGCGGAGCCCCCCCTTAATCTCTTATTTTTTATTTTTATGTAAAAATCTTAGAGCGGTTTACAGAATACATCTACCTTACCTTACTTACCAAGTTTCAACTGTGTAATCTTAATAGTTTTGGAATAAAGTGGCTGTGACACACGGACGGACAGACAGACAGACAGACAGACATGACGAAACTATAAGGGTTCCGTTTTTTGCCATTAGGCTACGGAACCCTAAAAATTAATCTTGAATATACGGTGTAGAGCGATGATTTTGATGTCGTAGGTAATATATCTGTTTATTAAAAAGTAACTAGTGCAAAAAAGTTAACATGAATGTCTTAGTTTTTGGGATATGTAAAAAAAAAAACAAAAAAAAAACAGTCATTTTTCGTATAAAATTTGACTTGAGCTATTTTTAATGACGTATTTAAGCTGAAAGTTTACATAACGTTTTTATTATACCAGCTGTATAGTACCACAGCGGCGTCACTCCCTGTATGTGTGAGCTTGGCGCCAGTCTGGCGGCGGCTACGTCATACGCGTCACGACTTGTGATAGGGTTGGCTATTAGCATCATTACATATTAACGCAACTAAATAATAAAACGAAAGTTTGATGAAATAAATTTGTATTGATTTTATATTAATTTAAATGCATTACAATTATATGGATCAATATTTATACTTAGAATAATAGTTATATGATTTCTTAATTTGTATTAATTTCAAGGTTTATTTTTCGTTTGCCCGAATCGTTATTCTTATTATAATATCAAGTTCAGCAATTACTTATTTTTAAGATTAATTTCCGCGCGTACAGTTCATTAGAAATATAAATATATAAGTATATATGGTATTAATTCAGTTGTTATTTTAGATTTATTTAGTTTAATTGGATAATTGGTTAGTTGGGAAATTTCGGAAACGGTGCGTCGGAGCCAAAAAATAAAGTATTTTTGACCCCCCTGAAAAACTCCGGAGGTAGATGAGAGGTATTAAATGAAATGTCAAAAAACGGTCAAGTGCGCGTTTTTAATATTTTTACTATACAAAAACGTCATTCTGTGCAGTGTCTGTGTAATATAGATATGTAGTTCGGGGTGGTTGTATGGAGTCTCCGGGGTGAAAGACAAGACGCCATAATTTGTTACTATTTTAATTCATTAATATTTTAAGTACTTATTTAATTTATTTTAAAGCACTAGGTGTCACTCGGAAGAAAGTGCAATTACCACATCACCTCTCAATGTACAATATACTATTAATTTCCTCGCATTTCTTGAGAAAAGCAATAATATGCCCTGTATTGTATTGTACGAAAAGCAAATTACATTGCCTGAATGATGCGAACTGAAACGACTGCCGACACATATCACTCTAGTTTGTCGTACATACTTGCCTGTAATGTATGTACTATTGCGCGGTGCGAGCGAACTAGGCAAGCCTGATAGCGCGTGCCTCCGCGGAAGAGATTCCTCGCCCCGATGGCGTCGCGGCACCCCCGCGAACGCCCGGCGCACTCACACATAGCCGCGAGCAATTTTACAGCACCCATGCGCAGGTGTCGCTTCTTTTCGCGTTAGTGTATATTTTCTTTGATAGTACGAGGCACGTATCTTGAATTTTTTTCGACGGAGTGGGGATAAGTTCGCGCATGTGCTCTTGGGGGGACCAATAGCGCGCGCCCATCTCCCGCCGCCCGCGCCCCTCACCGCTACGCATACCCAAAATTCGCGTTTCGCGCAATCCCCACCCGATTTCAAGATACGTGCCTCGTACTGTACGAGTTCGTACAGTATTATATAATATTATTACGTAATCGTGTGACGTACTAATTTGGGTCACGTAGAAACAATAAAATATGTATTTGTATTTAGGTACGTTTCCGCGATTCTGCTTATGCTACATTTTTATAATTACTTTGGAATTAAATCAGTGTTAGAAAAACTATCATTGGGTTTGTTTCGTACATTTACTTTCCCTTACAAATCTTCTCTCACTCTTCTTATAAACAGTAAACACACTACACCAGCTTTTGAATAGCATTTTTTTTTAAACTGTAAGACTTCTAAATCAGGAGAAATTAATTATTTTTGGACAGGGTCATCTAAAATAAAAAGTCAAACTTAAAATTGTGGCCATTCATTCCAATAGGAGAGGAAATAGACCTTAACATGTAGTTGTTTTTGTCGTTAAAGTTAGGTGTATTTCACGCCTTTAAATTATCGCTAGTACAAGACCAAAGACACTGTATAGATTGTATGGATTTTGTAAAAAAATCTTACCATTAACAGTAGCTGGGGGTGGAAATAGGATCGCGGTGAACTGCAACGCACTTAAGACAAGAAATGCATTTTGTATGGTGCGTATGTAAGCGACGGCCCCAATAGCGTCCATGTTCGAAGTCTGTAAAAATACGCGACATTTCTGTACTTCACCATATAACAGCCGAACGACACTCACTGGTGGGTTCCCCATCTGGGCCTAGGCTAGGGTTGCCAACCCTACTAAATAATACACGCTGAAATTTTAATCATTTGGTTCCCGCCGTGGGGTGGTTCCACTCATGATTACAAGCAACTTTTACTATGGGGCCAACTCTCCTGCTCGCAAAAAAAAATCGGCTGTTCCATACATTAAGGTCGAGTAGGTACTGCACTTTTGTATGGAACAGCTGATTTTTTTTTGCGAGCAGGAGAGTTGGCCCCATAGTAAAAGTTGCTTGTAATCATGAGTGGAACCACCCCACGGCGGGAACCAAATGATTAAAATTTCGGCATGTATAGTATCCTACTATATTGAGGGCTCGCCTACGATATTTTTTGAAAAAATATATAGTAGCCAAAACTACTATATTTTTTCAAGTGAAAAAATTAAACAAAAGCATAAAAAAATACTTATAGTGTTATGCACATAAGTAAATGCATAATATTTTTGTGATTAAACACTTGTCTTTATGGTTGTTGAATAAATTATGAAAATGTTAGTATTTTCTTAAGTATAAAAAAGTTTCTTCTTTGAAATCCTCCATACAAAACGGCAACCTACTATATTTTTTGGACTTTTTCGCCATCTACTATTTTTACACTAAAAATCTTGAAACTACTATATTTGATCCAAAAAAAGTTGGCAACCCTAGCCTAGGCCTAGGCTTTCCCCATCCAGGGATAACCACAACAATTAGACTCAGCCGAATTTTGAAGACAGGTCCTTTCAATAAAAAAAATACAAGATAAAAAAAAATATAATAGCACTTACCAAACTAACACTACCAACCGTCGTCGGCGTAAGTAGGTGAATACTGTGGTAATAACTTCACTTGAAGTTTGTCATTTATATTTATTCGTAACAAAGAAACAGCTGCCAAAACTTCTTATAATAATTTAACTTTAGTACCGTGAAACAAGGTAAACAATAATTATTCTGTAGGTTGAGTCACGTTAAGGTTGAGTCCCAGATAATAAAAAAACCATTATTTTTGAACCTTTTTTTTGGGAAGTAATCTAGAGAAGGGTAACTTTTATATATTTTAATACGATTGTACACACATCAACTTTGTCTAGGTATACAGGTAATTTGTTCATACAAACGAGGTAACTTTGAAGCCTTGGTTTTCTGCAAGAGATTTACCATGCTGTGATCTGATGATGGCTACCCAGGGAGTGAATGGAGGAGATTCAGATCGTTATACACACCCAAATGATAAGGGGACCTATTTTTGAATCACTCGTCAGGCGTCGAGCGCTCTTTTCGACTGATTTTCGTTCGACATATGACTCAAAACAATGAGATGTCGAACGAAAATCAGTAGAAAAGAGCACTCGACGCCAGCCGAGCGATTCAAAAATAGGTCCCCTGATCAGTATTCTAAAAGATTAAGTCTGCGCAGTCTACACACTAGCGCCGCCATTAGATAAAAAATAATAGTGCTTAAATAAAGACAAATTTGTAAATTATCTCTCTGGAGTGCACTCCGAACAAGCTTTGCGGTAATTTTTATCACTTATGCAGTATTTTCTAGCCTGTCGTTTAGTTTAATGGAGTTTTATTGTTAAAAGTGGCCACTTTTCGCAATAAAAGTCCATATAACAAAACGACAGGCTAGAAAATATTGTTTAAGGGATAAAAAGTACCGCAAAGCTTGTTCGCAGTGCACTCCAGAGAGATAATTCAAAATTTCTTTTTTATTTAAGCACTATGATTTTATTTCCAATGGCGGCGCTAGTGTGCAGACTGCACGCTCTTAAAGGACATGTTTAAAAACACCGCGAAAATAGCATTGAAATGTACGAAAGTCCTGAAACTGAGAACTCTGATCCTTCTATCTTCTATCTTTTAAAATGCTAATCTGATCAGTAGTATGTGTATAACGATCTGAATCTCCTTCATTCACTCCCTGGATAGCCATCAGCCTATCATAGCCATCATTCAGTGTGTGATCTGACGATCACGCACGGTACATCCCTTGCAGAAAACCAAGGCTTCAAAGTTACTTCGTTTGTATGAAAAAGAGACCTGCCCCCCTAGCATGACCGACGAAACACGATATATATCGCGTGATATAGCGTTTGATCGACACCCAACTGTCAAAATTCATTGTCTTTTGACAGTTAATTATGATAAATCGCTATATCATATCGTGTTTCGGTGGTCATGCTAGGATGGCTGTATTCCTAGACAATAATAATAATAACTGACCGAGCGAGCACGAAGTGAGAGTGAAGCTTCTCTGCTTCAGCTTAGGCAAAAATTCTTTCGTTTGTCTGTCCGTTTGTTCTCCTCTACAGGTCGCATTTCTTAACCGAATCTCGTGAAATTATATGAACACGTTCGAAAATTGTATATAATTTTATCATCAAGCCAGTTTTGTAAAAATTTTCAAAATGGCGGAGATATGTAAAAAAACCGGCCAAGTGCGAGTCGGACTCGCGCACGAAGGGTTCCGTACCAAAAAACGGCAAAAAAATTACGTTTGTTGTATGGGAGCCCCCCTTAAATATTCATTTTATTCTGTTTTTAGTATTTGTTGTTAGAGCGGCAACAAAAACACATCATCTGTGAAAATTTCAAATTTCTAGCTATCATGGTTCATGAGATACAGCCTGGTGACAGACAGACAGACAGACAGACAGACGGACAGCGAAGTCTTAGTAATAGAGTCCCGTTTTTACCCTTTGGGTACGGAACCCTAAAAACGTATTTCAGCCCGGCTTTCCGGCGTGGTTTGGTCTCCTCTACAGGGCGCATTTCTTAACCGATTCTCGTGAAATTTTGTGAGCAGGTTCTAAAATATAATATTTTTTAATTTAAAGTACCAGGTCACATAAATCTGAGGATTCTATGGGAGTCAAAAGGCGAAAAAATTTCATTGCTCCGAGCACTCCACTCACACCCCTCATCATCAGTAGATGCATCCATTCATCTTGGCGTGGTCCAATTTATTAGGTATTTAGAAATATTTATTAGCGGTTAACTTGCTTCTTCTTGCTTCTTCCTTAACGGTACTTCTTGCAAATATGTAATTTAAATCGATAGTAGTGGCACAATGACGTGTAAGCACAATATAGAGAGAGTGTGTGAGTATCTACCTGTGACGAATTTACACATATTTTTGTTTGAGTGGCGAATTTACTTTCAATGTATGGAACTTTTCAAAACGTGACGAGTTTACATAAGTAGCGAATTTACACAGACCCTTTTTGTATGTATAACGAGCGATTCCAAAATACAGATTTTGCTATGTAGAATGAAAATCAGTAGAAAAGAATGCTCGAGCGACGCAAGCCGAAGAATTCAAAAGTAGGGCCCCTGATTTTTGTCACAATGACACCCTCCTTTTTCACTAAATTCACGGTTCGCAGGGATGAGTTAATGGCGTTAATGTGTTATATATAACTAGTTTTTGCCCGCAACTTCGTTCGCGTGATTAAGGTAGATGTGCATTTATTTTGAAAGTCACGGATTACCAATAAATTAAATTTTCCCATAAAAAAATATGCACAAACTGGAACACTCTGTAGCACCCTGTATATAGGGATTTTCCAAAACCCTTTCTTAGTGCTCACCTACACCATAAAGGTATCTACCCTCCAAAAATGGTGTCTCTATCTCCAGCCCTATACAAATCCCAATACAAACTGGAACATCCTGTAGCACCCTGTATAACGAGAATTTTCCAAAATGCTTTCTTAGTGCTCACCTACACAATGAAAGGTATATACCCTCCAAAAATGGTGTCTCTACCTCCAGCCCTATACAAATCTCCATACAAACTGGAACACGCTGTAGCACCCTATATAATGAGAATTTTCAAAAATCCTTTCTTAGTGCTCATTTACATCATGAAAGATATTTATCCTCCAAAAATGGAGTCTCTACCTTCAGCCGTTAGGGCTCTACACCTATCCCAGTTTTATAATTATTATATAGATATTCAGTATTGTGGACAGGCGCGGTCGCAGCCTGAAATTTTGGGGGGGTCACTAATAATAATACAATTGCTTTTTTGTAAATTTTTAGATGTTTTTAGGGTTCCGTACCACAAAAGCGGAACCCTTATAGGATCACTTTGTTGTCCGTCTGTCTGTCCGTCCGTCCGTCCGTCCGTCTGTCTGTCAAGACCCTTTATCTCGGGAACGCGTGGAGGTTTCGAGTTGAAATTTAAACTATATACTAAGGTTTACGGTCCCTTGAAGCTGTAAAAAAATCAAACTTCTAAGTTAACGTAAAAAAAAGATACTGCCGTTTAGGGCGCAAAAAACGCAGTTTCGATACTCTCAAAGGAATCAAAATTCATGGGGTACTTCCCGTTGACCTAGAACTATGAAATTTGGCAGGTAATAGCGTCTTAAACTACACTTACAGGAATAAATCTGAAAACTGTATATTTGTAATTAAATCATAAAAAAATATGGTCATTAAAATATGTAATTATTAATCATCTTGGTGAAACAACGGTATGCGCGGTCAGAGTTTAACTTCTAATTACTTTTGTGATAATCGCGCCACTATTTTTTTTTTTAAATATCAATATTTATTATTATTTATTAGTCAGATCCTTTCAAATATTATTATAGTTAATTGCTTTTAAAAATAAAATTAAAAAGTAATAAATTTGGCTCTAAATATTTTCGCAACATGGCGGTAGTGTCACGCTGCGTGACAGGGGGTCAAAGAGTAAAACAATCAACGGAGTGCATTCCAGCATAATATCATAATAGCTATCACCACAGAGTAGGTATATAATAATCAGCGCGTTTTTCACACCGATATGACGTGACTCGAACGGGATGGAAACAGACTTTCAGAGCAAGGGTCCTGTTGGAATACACCCATTTTCTCTAATAACATTGAGATAGATAACACCATTTCACAGAACATTATACAGTGTACTATTGATATACAGCGCCATCTGTTGACAATTAGCAGTACTTGTATTTTATACAGGTGCGGTGGGTTTGTAATTATTTTATTTTTTCTCAAACATGTTCGGAAATTCGAACATTATTTTGACAACCTTCTTCGTGCTAAATCGGAGTTTACGGACAGACCTAAACCGCGCCGGCAATATTTGTATGAGAATCCATTAGTAACGTGTAATAATGGATTTTCATACAAAAATTGCCGGCAATGTTTTTATTAAAACTCATTACACAAAACTCCTCACACTCATTACAAATGGAGCGAACTTTTCAATGAAACACAAACATAGGTGTATCAAATGTCGCCTTGATGAGCGAGTACAATCCAAAATTTTTTTTTAAAATATTCGGTATACTGGTATCACATGAAATGCCTTGATGAGTACATTCCAAAAAACTGAAAAAAAAGAAAAAAGAAAAAAAAAATTTTTGGTGAAATATGAGAATCAAATGAAAGGCCTTGATGAGCGCATTCCAAAAAGATGAAAAAAAAAACTAGAAATAAATGAAAAAAACCGGTTTTTTTTTTCAATATGGGTATCAAATGAAAGGCCTTTATGTGCACATTTCAAAAGAATTAAAAAATATTTTTTTTCTTTTTTCAATTACTGTAATTAAAAATAAAAATAAAAAGCTTAAAACTTTTAAAACTAAAAAGTTAAAAGTTTAAAAGCTACTTGGTTTGAATTTCCGCGCATTATTTGAGAAAAGTACTATACAAGCCTTGGCCGCAACTAGGCATTGATACTGGGACTCACGTTCAATGTCTGTCTTGAGTGCCGCTGCAGTAATGTACTATTCCATTTCAAACCTTCGCCCGTGGTCAATTCTTTGTCGTAATCCCTGGAAGGGACCACGGAGGTTATTTTCTACGTGGCGACAAAGGATTTCAAATGGTTATCTATATATACCAGTCAATTCTAAATGTTTTTGCGCGAATCACTCAAAAACTGCTGAACAGATTTTGATGGTATTTTTTTACAGTTTGGTAGCTTGGAGTCCAACTTATAATCCAAGCAATTTTTCACATAATTCCGGTAAGTAGAACCTGGGATAAAGCTTAACTCTCCGTAGTACAGTTTTCATATAAAAAAACTTATAGAAAATAATATTAGAAAGCGGGTTTTGATTTTGGTGCATTTTGTTTCTGTGAAATTACAAAAGGCCCTGTTGAAGTGTATAGTTTGCCTAGTGACCAATAGATGGCGCTAGCAGTTCTTGAATGTGTTATATCGATGGATTAATTTCGTTTGAGGTACCCACCATATAAAATAAATTACTTTTGCTATCTACCACTGAATGGGAGTTTGATTTAATTACCTTTATCTCGATGATAAAAGAAAAATTAGTAAATTAATCAGTAATAGTACAATACGAGGTTGTGAAACGAACAGTTTACATGGTCCTTCTCACTCGGATACCAGCAGGCTGCTTGGATTTTTGGAGTCTTCGTCAATACCGGCAGTGAATCGCTGTCGCAAACGTGGTGAACAACAGGGGTCAATAGTTGACCTCGGACGGTGCTTGGCTTATCTCGGAAGTCAACGCACGTCAGGAAACGAAGCGGAACAGTGGTTCTGTTGCAGTTGATAAAAATTACCTACGAGGATATCGAAGTACATACCTACTAAAAGTGAAGTGAATTTTATTGTCAATGTTGTTTTGCATTGTGTGTTGTTTAAAGGAAGTGCAGGGCTAAGAATCATAAGCAACTCTTAGTCTTAATGTCAAGAAACAACTCAGGATATTTGTGAGTAACTTTCAACTTCATTAAATACAGTCAGTGCAGTAACGCGTCAGACTATTCATGTCAACCTTGACACCGTACCGTGTTGAAATGCTGATGCGTACCTACTAAAAAGAGTATCATATTATTGGGACTTTAAATTAATTTTCATTTAGAATAAAACTGAATATTTTAGTAAAATTTGTGTAAAAATAAATAAATCAGCAGAATTACTAAAGTTACTTAGATTTTTGTTTTTGTTCAATTTAACAAATAAGTATTTAGGGTTTTGTGTTACTTAGGTGATTTTTGTGTTACTTAAGTTTGATTTTTGTATTACTTGTTTATTTGAGAAATTACTTAAATAAGTACAATGGAGGCATTAACAAATTTTCAAATGGAACTATATCAACGCATTTGTAAAGCACAAATTAACTTAAGAAAATGTCCTAAGGATCGTATTACAAAACAATATTTAGAAAGCAGGTTAGAATTAATTGAACAAACATGGTTCGAACTTTTATCAGGGCATAAGGAGTTAAGGCGTAATTCAGATCAGACATTGTTGTTAGCGTCTGATTATATAAAGAATGAGATTTATGATAAGGCGGAAGATTGTTATTTAAATTATAAATGTGATTTAAAAACAGCTTTAGAAAAGTTTAACTTTGTAAACTTACCTTGTGCTTCTAATAGTGACCAGTTACAATTTAATGTAAAATCATCTCCATTTATAAAGTTACCGAAAATTAATGTACCTAACTTTTCTGGAGAATACTCTGAATGGACAGCATTCAGAGATTTGTATACTGCGTTGATTCATTCTAACCAAGATTTGAGTAAAGTTCAAAAGTTGCACTATTTAAAAAGTTACCTAACAGGGGAGGCAGAACAATATTTAAGGCATATTCCTATTGCAAATGAAAACTATGATAGATGTTGGAAATTATTGGAAGAAAGATATAATAATAAAAAGTACATTTGTCATTTAACTTTAAAAAGATTGTTTAGTCAAAAGAATATATTAAATGAATCAGCTAGTGGTTTGAAGAATTTGATAGATACCACCAATGACTGTCTCTCTTCCTTGCGTAATATAGGAGTCGATGTAGGAAGTTGGGATGTAATTATTATTCACATTTTGACTCTCAAGTTGGATCCAGAAACCAAACGCCAGTGGGAATTTAACAACAGTAATAACAGCGCGGCAGATGAGTTGCCGACATACGACAGTTTTAAGGAATTCTTAAGTAACAGATATCGCGCTATGGAATTTTTGGACTCCGGATCCAACTCAACAAGAAAAAATACCAGCAACAGTATTAGTCCTGTTGTAAATAAAATGAAAACTCTATATGTAAGTAATGTTAAATGTTTGTATTGTTCAGAAGCACATTCACTTTCATTTTGCAAGGGTTTTGCCAAAGAAACTGTCGACGTGCGTAGAAGTTTCGTAGAAAACATCAACGCATGTTTTAACTGCTTGGGTAGCAATCATTCTGCCAAATTTTGCCGTACCAACGCAAGATGTCGTATTTGCAAAAGAAAACATCATTCGCTTTTGCACCCTAGTGGAGAAGCTATTACTGAGACCATCGAGGTAACAGAACAGAGCATGCCAGAAGAAGCAGCTGCATCTTCTGAAGAACCAGCATTAGGTTTTGAGGTAGCAGAAAAGTCAATATCTTGTTTTTCGTCAGGCAGGGTTTACAATCAGGCTCTTCTAGCGACAGCAATAGTAGGAGTCAAGTCGAAAACAGGTAATTGCACAGTGCGAGCACTACTGGACCAAGGCTCACAGTCTTCCTTCGTGACTGAGTCTACTGTACAACGCTTAGGATTGAGAAAGATTCCAATGTTAGGACAAATATCCGGATTGGGTGAGCACGAGTCAACTTCTAAAGCTATGGTTATTTTGGAACTTCAGTCGCGAGCTGATTCGAGCTTTACAATAAAAGTAGAAGCCTATGTTTTGAAATCTATAACGGCGCCATTACCAACATGTAAGATCGATCCTGTGCAATGGATTCATCTAGAAGGCCTAGTATTGGCTGATCCAGAGTATCACACTCCAAATCGTATTGATTTATTGCTTGGGGTGGGTGTTTACAATCAGATACTTTTGGAAGGAATAAGAAGGGGTCCAGAGGGAGCGCCTCTGGCGCAGGCTACGTCGTTAGGATGGATACTCTCGGGACAAATTAATGTTAATTTAAAACCAGTAAAAAAAATAAATGTTTTCCATTGTCGGGTCGATGACAATGAGTTACTCAAAAGGTTCTGGGAACTGGAGGCAGAACCTGAAATCAAAAGAGAGAAAATGTTCACAAAAGAAGAAAAGCAATGTGAAGAAATATTTACTAAAACAACTATGAGGGATGATGATGGTCGATACGTAGTTCGACTCCCATTGAAAAACGATCCTCCTCGAGTAGACTATTCCAGAGAGATATCTGAAAAGAGATTCCACTCATTAGAACATAAACTCAATAAAAATAAAAACCTGAAAGAAAAATATTCCGAAGTAATGAAAGAATACATTGATCTTAATCACATGGAGTTAGTGCCAAAGGAAGAGTTGGATAATCCAAGAGCCATATACTTACCCCATCACGCGGTAATAAGGGAGGACAAGGACACGACGAAGCTTAGAGTAGTGTTTGACGCTTCCTGTAAAGGAAAAAATAACATGTCTCTTTATGATAATCTTCTAGTTGGACCTACCTTACAACCGGAATTGCGGCATTTAATTATGCGTTGGCGTATCCCACCTATTTGTCTCACAGCAGATATTGCAAAAATGTATCGGCAAGTGAAGATTTCTAATTTAGATGTGGATTTTCAGAGAATTATCTGGAGGGATAATACTGAAACAGAGATGAAACATTATAGAATGCTGAGGGTGACGTTCGGAACTGCATCTGCACCTTATCTGGCGGTAAAGGCATTGCAACAACTGGCTCTTGATGAAGGTGATAGTTATCCTTTGGCCACTGAAAGAGTGTTAACAGGGTATTACATGGATGACTTATTAACTGGATGTCAAAATACGGAAGAAGGATTGAGGATATTTCGAGAAATGAATGAATTATTAAATAAAGGAGGATTTGAGTTGATGAAATGGACGAGTAATTGTGAAAAACTAGTAGAAGATATGAAAAGGGAAAAAGGAATAGATAATATTCAGGACGGGTTAAAAATTAAATCAGATGAAACGTTAAAAATTGTCGGACTTACCTGGAACCGTGGTGAGGACTCATTCCGCTACGCTGTCAAACTGCCGAAACTGGAATCACCTGTAACAAAAAGAAAAATAATAAGTGATATTTCACGTTTCTATGATCCTTTGGGCTGGGTAGGACCTAGCATAATAAAGTCAAAAATAATAATACAAAAGCTGTGGTTGGCAGGGATTGAATGGGATGAAGCTGTGCCAAAAAATATACTAGATGAGTGGCTTACTTACAGAGAAGACCTCAAGCGATTAGAGTTGGTTAACATACCGAGATGGGTCCACACAAAGGTTGGCGATAAGGTCGAGCTACACGGCTTCAGCGATGCTTCTAAAGCTGCGTATGCTGCGGTCGTTTACATCCGAGTGATCGACGCCAGTGGGCACATTTACGTAGCCCTGTTAACCGCCAAAACAAAAGTCGCTCCAGTTAAGCAAGTTTCAATACCGAGGTTAGAGCTGTGTGGAGCTGTTTTGTTAACGCGACTAATGCTAGAAACAGCCAGAGTATTAGAGATTGAAAAAGGCAACATACGAGCATGGACAGACTCCACAGTAGTTCTCGCGTGGATCAACAGCCATCCAAGTAGATGGAAGGTTTTTGTAGCAAACCGCGTTTCAGAGATCCAGTCTAATTTAGATTCTCATCACTGGTCGCATATTGGTTCTAAAGAAAATCCGGCGGATGCAGCCTCCAGAGGAGTATCTCCAGCAGAATTAATTAGCAATAAAATGTGGTTTAGCGGTCCTGACTTCTTGCTAAATAAACATATTAATTATGAGAAACCTAAAGAAATAACCACAAATTTAGAGAAGGTTAAATCTCATTGTGCTGTACTGGAGGAAGGTATATGGGAGAGGTTTTCATCTTTAACGCGATTAAAAAGAGTAATAGCCTACTGTAAACGTTTTATAAACAATCTCAGATTGGAACCTAGTAAAAGAAACAAAAATTATTTAACTTCGCAAGAACTAACTGAAGCACTGAATATATGTATCCAACAACATCAAGAATTCTATTTTAAGGAAGAGATTTTATTAGTAAAACAAAATAAAAACTTACCAAGAAACAGTCCACTCCGTTCGTTGAACCCAATGCTGGATGTTGATCAAATATTAAGAGTTGGTGGGAGACTAGAGCACTCTGGCTTAGGTTACAATCAGAAACATCCCATCTTAATACCCACGAAGTGTCATTTAACAGATTTAATTATAGCAGATGCACACGAGAGTACTCTTCATGGAGGTCCTCAGCTGATGACTTGCTTTATCCAAGCTAAATATTGGATTTTGAGAGTAAAACAGCAAGTTCGAAAATATTTTCGGAAATGTGTGACTTGTGCAAAAAATTCGGCCAAAACTCAGACCCAATTGATGGGACAATTGCCAGTTGCAAGAGTGACTCCAATGCGTCCCTTTAAATGTAGCGGCGTAGACTATGCGGGACCTATTCAGATCCGAACAGCCAAAGGACGTGGCCATAAATCACACAAAGGCTATATATGCCTCTTTGTTTGTATGGCAACCAGGGCTATCCACTTAGAAGTGGTCACTGATCTCAGTTCCCAAGGTTTCCTGCAGGCGTTTAAGCGTTTTGTCTCCCGACGCGGTCATTGCTCAGACATATGGAGCGACAACGCAACTAATTTTACTGGAGCAGCAAGTGAACTAAAGAAACTTTTTTTATCCGAAAACAGATCCATGTTACAGGAAGTGGCCGAAACTGTAGCTAGCAATGACTGTAACTGGCATTTCATTCCTGCTCGATCCCCAAATTTTGGTGGCATATGGGAAGCAGGGGTGAAATCGATTAAATACCACCTAAAAAGGATAATTGGACAATCGACATTAACATTTGAAGAGATGTCAACGGTCCTTGCACAAGTGGAAGCTTGTCTCAATTCGAGACCGCTGTCAGTAATTGCCAATGACTCCGAAGATGTTACTGTCTTGACCCCTGGACATTTCCTTATAGGGGAGCCTGTTGTGACTCTTCCTGACCAAATCTACGAATCTCACAATGTTGGTTCTTTAAGACGATGGCAGTACACTCAAAAAATGCTTCAAGACTTTTGGAGGATATGGTCTCAGGAGTACTTAACCAAGTTTTTAAACCGGTACAAGTGGTCTTCACAGCAACGTCAGCCTCAGGTGGGCGATGTAGTTTTGGTGAAAGAGGACGGACTACCACCTTGCCGATGGCTTTATGGCAGAGTGATGGCAATCCACCCCGGGCGAGACAATATAGTTAGGGTAATCACTCTTAAAACAAAAACTGGAACATTTAAACGTCCTATTTCTAAATTGTGCATGCTTCCTTTGGCAACGGAATAGAATATATGAGGCGTTCTAGAAAATAGTTCAAATTGTTAGTTATTATATAGATATAAGTTTAAGGTACCCACGGCGGTCATTTTATTATTTTTTGTTAACTTTTATACTTGTATGGTTGAAAGACAAATAGGTCACTATTTGTCTTTGGTGGGCGATAATGTTGAAGTGTATAGTTTGCCTAGTCACTCCGTTAGTAAACAAACAATAGTGCGAAAGACCACGTATAAAGTAACAAGAATTAATGAGTTATAAAATGTAAATCTTTGGTGTCTTGTGCCTGAATCCAATAATACAAGTGTAAAAACGCCACAAAATTATGGATTCAAGTGCCAAGTGATAATAAAATGAGAAACACTAAACTGGCAAGAGAGATAATAGTATCCAAAATCATTGTCCCCAAAAACTAGACTAGAATGTATTTCTGTGAAGACCACTTTGATTTAGGTACCTATGCGCTAGAAATGGTAAATTAACTATGGAATAAACAAAATAAAACTTCATGTTAGTATTACAAAACAATCGTCATATTTTGTGACCTATGTATTTATAGGTTATGTTTTGCTATATTGTGATTTGAAAATTTCATAAATACTTATTATATTCTATATTTTAGCTAAAAAAAATGATGTGAAGAATTATACACAGTATAAGGTAGTGGGTTCTGCTTAACTCAGATGAAACCAAACTGCGTACCATCCAGATTTGATTGCCAAGCTATAGGAAACACAAGTCCACAGAGTCCACTCCAAGTGAACATCCGCATGCCTTTATTCAAAGGCAAAGAATGTCTACAATACAATTAAGGAGATTGAAGAGACCATACAAAATGAAAATTATGGTAAATCAAAGTACCATCTTGTAATCAAGGTAATTTATTTTTAGTATTTTATGCAGTTGTAATAAATTATTAACATTATCACTAGGCTAGGACAGATATTATACTAATCATATTGTACTATTATTTCTAGGTTTTTTGACACCTGAAATTAAGAAGTGTGATGATAGAGCGGTCCAAGTACTACAAATCTGAAGTGCGGCAGGCGGCAGACGAAACAAATAGCCAGTTTTGTACAGGGTCATTCGAATATTGAGAGAGCTTGCCATGTTTTAAAGATGCATTCAGTGATCTGGTGACTTATTTTAAGTAGAAATTGTGTTTCTTTTTGTTGATATTTTTAAATGTGTGTGTGTGTACGCCTGCAAAGTTAGAAACTAGTGATACCTCTATTTGTAATTAACAAGATCCGTTTTTGTAACCTTGTTTCTATGCACATTAAAGCACTTACTTACTCACCTGCCTCGCTCGGCCTAGACCAGCTATCTACACACACATTATAGTCAAAATATCAAAACATTGATTTTATAAAATGTAGTTATTATTAATATAGCGGTCAAATAAATATATCAAATATCATGTACAGTTTTTTTTTATTTCCATTGCGCACTGTATAAAAGATGATGTTGGTGAACACATAGCCGAGTTGATTTAAAGAATGTAATAGATGTGTGTTTATCTCATGTGCATGAGTGCAAAATATGTTAAAAAGTACCTACATAATATGCACTATCTATACTATACATAAGGTAGGGTACGGTAGGATACTCAGAAGCAAAACTCATTTCTTTGATCTGTGGTAGGATAGGAGTAGAGTAGGTAGGCTTAAATTATAAAAAAAACAGTTATTTTTATAACATGAAAAGTGTATTATCAGTAGTTTACAAACTTTAAAGTTGGAAAAATAGTCCTGTGCTTTTTTTTCACTAGACGGACACTTAATTTCAAAAGTAGGGTTGTTATTAATTTGTTAATGTTAATGCCTCAGAAATAATATATAGACTGCATTTTTCTATCTTCATTCCATTTTCTTTTCCACTGTTTTCCTGACTTCCTCCAGTTTCTTACCTCTTGATATTGCTGAAGTTCCTGGAATTTTTCCACAAAAATCATAGCGACCCTCTGGTCGCACCTGGTACCATCCACTGTTTTGCACTGGCTCACTAGCATTTCGAGGCTGTGATTCTGCCATAATTTTAGTTAATGCCACAAACAAAAGCCACTTTTATTGTTGATCTCTAGTTTTAATTTCTAGGAATGATATGGTTTTTTGATTGAAAAGATGGGAGATCTTACTTATAAAACATCAGTCTTCATCATTATTTTAATTATTAGGTGATACAGCGCTAAAGTTGACTTTCTCCGTCCTCCCAGGACCTGATAACAAAAAATTAGGTTATGTTAGATTGTTATAGATAACACAGGGTATCATCGTGTTTGTTATTATTGTTAGACAAAACTTGATATATGCTAAGTACTTACATTGCTGTTTTAACATTTCTCAACTCTGCAGAACAGAAATCGGGATTGGATTGGACGCAAAAAATTTCGCCACCATGAATGAATGTATTTATCCTTGGTAGATTTGTACTTTCTGCTTTAACAAAACTGTATTTCATGATGCTATTTAATAAAATAAAGGATAATAGTCCACAGATGTAGTAATCACTTATAAGATTTCAAAATAAATCGATGAAAATCTAATTTGTCTAATATCACAATCACAGAGAGAAGAGAGCTGTCATGTTTGTTTACTATCGGAGTGACGTCACATCGTAATCCAATATGGCGAAGGGCGTTTTTAACATTTGATAAATAGATTAAAAAAGACGATTTTTAAAATTGAATTATAAAATTTATATTGCATTTTTATGAATAAATATCGACGTTTCTCGTTTACTATTTATGAAATCTATCTTACATATGCATTTTTATACTTTATCTTACATGGTGTAAAATAGCCTATTGCGGCTGATTGATTTAACATTGCTGATTTCTTGTTTTTTAATAAAACACTTTTTTCAATTTACCTACATAAAATTAAAATTTAATATTTTAACAATGCCATGCTGCCGTGTCTCCAACTTTCTATGGTCCGTGAATTTTGGCCAAGCATTATGTAGGTTACACATTGGTTTTCAAAAATTTTAATAGATGTCGGTAATAAATTACATCTTAGTTTTTCAAATTTTTAAATAGATGTCGCTAATAAGTGACTCGCGAAGTAATGTAGAGGGTGGCAGGGTGAGGGGAGTCAAATCCTTAGCTGTCACTTCACCAAGAACCGCCTTAAATTAACATTTGGAAAGAAACAGACCTTCAAGTACCATAACTTGATTATTTATGTAGGTAAATTACAAATTTACAGATGATTACAAATTTAGTACTTATCATCACTGTGGTTTTGAAATAATAAATTGTTTGTCACAGTATAGTTTCGTCCACGCGGGCGGAGCCGCGGGCAGTCTCTAGTAAAGAATAAAATTACAATATTACTTTTTGGAAAGTGGAATGTAATGTTCTTTGATTTCATACTTTATGTTGAAAGATGAAACGATGTTATTGAATCATTGTTACACAAGTGCTAAATAATGTAAGAAATAATAATAATTTTGATAATCTCGTTATAGAATCCTAACACAATATACAAACCTCAGTGGTTTCCTTTGTGTTAGCTATAGTGAATAAGTCTCACTGTACATACATTTATGTGATAGATAAAGAAATAAATAAAAGAAAACAAAAAATGAAATTATTATGTTTGTAATATTAAAAAGTAGATACAAGCAATATAAAACTAACAAAAAATAAATATAAGCACCATAAAACTAAATGTGCAAAGAAAAGAAAGTAGCTACTTGTCCCTTATTATTTATAACTTTTTTTGGAGCGCTTCCAGCTATTTATTATCATATCTGCTGCTTTCTCTCCAATCATAATGGTGGGTGCGTTGGTATTGCCACTTGTTATGTAGGGCATTACACTAGCATCAGCCACACGAAGGCCCTTCACTCCCTTCACTCTTAGTTTTGAGTCGACCACTGTTCCCATAGAACAGGTACCGGTGTAATGGTACAGAGTCACTACCGAAGATCTAACATAACACTTCCAGTACTCTTTATAATCAAAGATTGTATCACAATTTGTAAAATTTAAGCCCACAAATTCAGCATTTACATCTGCAAAATAACTGGAGTCAATGACACCAGTAAAGTCTTCAAGATAGTCAACAAACTTTTCCAAGTCATCGGGATCAGACAAATAGCCAGTGTAAATCAACGGGTATTCTTTAGGATCTCGACTCTTCAATAATATCTCACCTTTCGATTTCGGGTGCAACAACATCAGATTTGTAAATAGCACTTCATGCCCTTTGCAAGATTCGTACAAAGATTGACAAATACTATCTTCATAGCCCAAAGTAAATGCGCAAGCTGCTAAAAGAGAGTTTGAGTCTCCGATAATATTAAAAGACAGGTAGTCTGGGAACGATTGAGATTTATTTTCTGCGACAAATCCATTAAAGGATGGAAAGGTTTCGCGCGGATTTGGTGGTGGCTGAGAAGAAGGTGATTTCCCCATTTTAAATATAACTGGTACCGATGGATGATCAGCAAAGTTCTTTCCTACTGGAAGATCTGATATTACAGGAATTTTCATTTCCCGCAAATGTTTCTTAGGACCGATCCCTGACAACATCAACAGCTGAGGTGAGTTGATCGTCCCTGCTGATACAACGATTTCCTTTTTAGCTTTTACTGTTATTTTTCTGTCGTCGCTCGTTAATGCTTCAACCGCGACAGCGTTTTTTCTACTGTCAAAAATAATTTTAGTAGCTAAGGTTTTTTTCCAAACATGCAAATTCTTGCGTTTCTTGATTGGGGATAAGAAAGCATAACTTGTTATTTGTCGTAAACCTTCCCCAATAGTGTATAAAGGTTTTGTGTAACCCATAACACCGGTGCTTACATCAAGAACAATTTCGTTCCCAACTTCATTAAACGCCTGCAAATATTTATCGATACCTGCATCCAATTGTCTTTTTACTCCTAAATTGCCTGAATAGCCATGAGATGGGCCATAAAGAGATCTTTGTATTTCCGAATCATCCAATTTCTCACTTTTTTTAAAATATGGCAGCACATTTTCGTACGCCCAAGTTCTATCTCCGACGATGTCAGCCCAGGTGTTGAAATCATGAGGGCTTCCTCTGACATAAATCATGTAGTTCATTCCACTGGTCCCTCCTAACATTTTACCACGAGTCATGTCATATACCTGATTTTTTTGATATTGTCCAATAGAAGAATCTTTTACTGAAGTATAATTCCAATCGACATGAGAATTCTTCGTGTAAATGACTTCTCCTGGAAGCTGAATAAAAAAAATGTTTATTTATATTTTAGGAATGGAAACACTGGACTTAGCATTAATAATTAGGTGATATTTACCATAACTTCGATGGGTGGGTCGTCCCCAGCCTCAATGAGGAGGACGCTGTTCTCGCCATCTTCAGACAGTCTGTTGGCCACCACGCACCCTGCAGAACCTCCTCCGACCACGATGAAATCATACTCAGCACAATCTGACACCACAAGTAAAGAAACCCATTAAATTATTTAAATAAATTAAAGTTGTTCTTGTAAAATATTGCACACTATGTATTCCAATCAACGATATCTGTAGCAGTTTAACGCAATAGATACCTTTGTATAAGGTCGTAAGACCAAAAACTCTTGTTTGGTCTTGTGCTAGTGATTTAAAGGCGTGAAATACACCCAATTTTATCGACAAAAACACCCACAAGTTGGGGTCTATTGTGTTCTGTGGTCTGTCCCCTCTCCTGTTAGAGTGGACGCCATTTTAAATTTGACTTGTTATTTTAGATGACCCTGCCTGAAAAACATTAGTTTTTGCGGATTTAAAAGACCAGGGGGTCAAGTCTGCTAATGTTTTCGTCAAAATCGTAGTTCAAAGGTGTTTGAATGGTAATGCTTTTTTACACAGTTCTTGTTTCTTAAACCCAAAGCTGAAATACATCGTGTTTCTTAAACCCCAAACGGAAACATATTGTATCTTGATTTTGAGTTTAAGTAACAAGAACTGTGTCAAAAAACATTACCATTCAAACACCATTGAAATACGATTTTGACGAAAACATTAGCAGACTTGCCCCCCTGTTATTAAAAAAAATTCTATTCGAAAGCTAATAATACCACTTATCAAATGCAACTTCAACTTTGTGTAAACTTTCAGCTTTAATACGTCAAAAAATTACTGAAGTCGAATTTCAAACGGTCTGCTTATTTAACATTTTCTTACATATCTCAAAAACAATGACATTAATGTTTAATTTTTGCATTATTCTTATGCACAGGATTTCAAGGATATTACCTACTGTTCAAATCATTTCCGGAACACATATTAAACGATATTAAAATCATCTCTGTGTTGCATATTTCGAGAGTCATTGTTGTTTGAATATGACCCTTACGTAAGTACAAATGTTTATTTTTGATGGAGAAAATTAAAAATATTTTGAATATTTTTAAAATTAGGTTTATAATTTTATCTGAATACAATTGTTATTAAACAACAAAAGCCAGTTTTTTTGTTCATTTTTGGAAATAAACATTTTATTGCTCGTAAGTATCATATTCATAAAAAACCGGCCAAGTGCGAGTCGGACTCGCGCACGAAGGGTTCCGTACCAAAAACAGCAAAAAATCACGTTTGTTGTATGAGAGCCTCCCTTAAATATTTATTTTTTTCTGTTTTTAGTATTTATAGTTATAGCAGCAATAGAAATATATCATATGTGAAAATTTTAACTTTCTAGCTATCACGGTTCATGAGATACAGACAGACAGACAGACAGACAGACAGACAGACAGACAGACAGACAGACAGACAGACGGACAGACAGACAGACGGACAGCGAAGTCTTGGTAATAGGGTCCCGTTTTTACCCTTTGGGTACGGAACCCTAAAAACCGGCCAAGTGCTTGTCGGGACACGCGCAGTAGGGTTCCGTAGTTATCTTATCATATTGAATACCACTATAATTTTCCGTCTGCAAAAATAACTATTTTCATAGTGTTTGTATGAATGACAAAGTTATATTTGCGGTTTTGGGAAAAAGTGATATAACTCTAAAAATTATCACTATATCTCGTTCAAACCAATTTTCATTGAAAGTATTTATAAGGATCTACAGCATATCTTTTTTCTAGATTTTTAACTCTCTTATTTTAAAAGTTAAAGGGGGGGGGGGGACACTCATTTTACCAATTTGGCAGTGTATATCTTTTAAACGGTTGACTTTAAGAAAAAATAGTCTTAAAAACATTTTTAAAGACCTATCTATAGACACCCCGCAAGTATAGGTTTGATGAGAAAAAAATTTTTCACTTCCAGTTCCATGTATGCGGAGCCCCCCCTTAATCTCTTATTTTTTATTTTTATGTAAAAATCTTCGAGCGGTTTACAGAATACATCTACCTTACCTTACTTACCAAGTTTCAACTGTGTAATCTTAATAGTTTCGGAATAAAGTGGCTGTGACACACGGACGGACAGACAGACAGACAGACAGACATGACGAAACTATAAGGGTTCCGTTTTTTGCCATTAGGCTACGGAACCCTAAAAATTAATCTCGAATATACGATGTAGAGCGATGATTTTGATGTCGTAGGTAATATCTCTGTTTATTAAAAAGTAACTAGTGCAAAAAAGTTAACATGAATGTCTTAGTTTTTGGGATATGTAAAAAAAAACAGTCATTTTTCGTATAAAATTTGACTTGAGCTATTTTTAATGACGTATTTAAGCTGAAAGTTTACATAACGTTTTTATTATACCAGCTGTATAGTACCACAGCGGCGTCACTCCCTGTATGTGTGAGCTTGGCGCCAGTCTGGCGGCGGCTACGTCATACGCGTCACGACTTGTGATAGGGTTGGCTATTAGCATCATTACATATTAACGCAACTAAATAATAAAACGAAAGTTTGATGAAATAAATTTGTATTGATTTTATATTAATTTAAATGCATTACAATTATATGGATCAATAGTTATACTTAGAATAATAGTTATATGATTTCTTAATTTGTATTAATTTCAAGGTTTATTTTTCGTTTGCCCGAATCGTTATTCTTATTATAATATCAACTTCAGCAATTACTTATTTTTAAGATTAATTTTCGCGCGTACAGTTCATTAGAAATATAAATATATATATATATATATATATATATTGGTATTAATTCAGTTGTTATTTTAGATTTATTTAGTTTAATTGGAAAATTGGTTAGTTGGGAAATTTCGGAAACGGTGCGTCGGAGCCAAAAAATAAAGTATTTTTGACCCCCCTGAAAAACTCCGGAGGTAGATGAGAGGTATTAAATGAAATGTCAAAAAACGGTCAAGTGCGCGTTTTTAATATTTTTACTATACAAAAGTACAAAAACGTCATTCTGTGCAGTGTCTGTGTAATATAGATATGTTCGGGGTGGTTGTATGGAGTCTCCGGGGTGAAAGACAAGACGCCATAATTTGTTACTATTTTAATTCATTAACATTTTAAGTACTTATTTAATTTATTTTAAAGCACTAGGTGTCACTCGGAAGAAAGTGCAATTACCACATCACCTCTCAATGTACAATATACTATTAATTTCCTCGCATTTCTTGAGAAAAGCAATAATATGCCCTGTATTGTATTGTACGAAAAGCAAATTACATTGCCTGAATGATGCGAACTGAAACGACTGCCGACACATATCACTCTAGTTTGTCGTACATACTTGCCTGTAATGTATGTACTATTGCGCGGTGCGAGCGAACTAGGCAAGCCTGATAGCGCGTGCCTCCGCGGAAGAGATTCCTCGCCCCGATGGCGTCGCGGCACCCCCGCGATCGCCCGGCGCACTCACACATAGCCGCGAGCAATTTTACAGCACCCATGCGCAGGTGTCGCTTCTTTTCGCGTTAGTGTATATTTTCTTTGATAGTACGAGGCACGTATCTTGAATTTTTTTCGAAGGAGTGGGGTGGGGATAAGTTTGCGCATGTGCTCTTGTGAGCGACCAATAGCGCGCGCCCATCTCCCGCCGCCCGCGCCCCTCACCGCTACGCATACCCAAAATTCGCGTTTCGCGCAATCCCCACCCGATTTCAAGATACGTGCCTCGTACTGTACGAGTTAACGTACAGTAATAAATAATATTATTACGTAATCGTGTGACGTACTAATTTGGGTCACGTAGAAACAATAAAATATGTATTTGTATTTAGGTACGTTTCCGCGATTCTGCTTATGCTACATTTTTATAATTACTTTGGAATTAAATCAGTGTTAGAAAGACTATCATTGGGTTTGTTTCGTACATTTACTTTCCCTTACAAATCTTCTCTCACTCTTCTTATAAACAGTAAACACACTACACCAGCTTTTGAATAGTATTTTTTTTTAAACTGTAAGACTTCTAAATCAGGAGAAATTAATTATTTTTGGACAGGGTCATCTAAAATAAAAAGTCAAACTTAAAATTGTGGCCATTCATTCCAATAGGAGAAGAAATAGACCCTAACATGTAGTTGTTTTTGTCGTTAAAGTTAGGTGTATTTCACGCCTTTAAATTATCGCTAGTACAAGACCAAAGACACTGTATAGATTGTATGGATTTTGTAAAAAAATCTTACCATTAACAGTAGCTGGGGGTGGAAATAGGATCGCGGTGAACTGCAACGCACTTAAGACAAGAAATGCATTTTGTATGGTGCGTATGTAAGCGACGGCCCCAATAGCGTCCATGTTCGAAGTCTGTAAAAATACGCGACATTTCTGTACTTCACCATATAACAGCCGAACGACACTCACTGGTGGGTTCCCCATCTGGGCCTAGGCTAGGGTTGCCAACCCTACTAAATAATACACGCTGAAATTTTAATCATTTGGTTCCCGCCGTGGGGTGGTTCCACTCATGATTACAAGCAACTTTTACTATGGGGCCAACTCTCCTGCTCGCAAAAAAAAATCGGCTGTTCCATACATTAAGGTCGAGTAGGTACTGCACTTTTGTATGGAACAGCTGATTTTTTTTTGCGAGCAGGAGAGTTGGCCCCATAGTAAAAGTTGCTTGTAATCATGAGTGGAACCACCCCACGGCGGGAACCAAATGATTAAAATTTCGGCATGTATAGTATCCTACTATATTGAGGGCTCGCCTACGATATTTTTTGAAAAAATATATAGTAGCCAAAACTACTATATTTTTTCAAGTGAAAAAATTAAACAAAAGCATAAAAAAATACTTATAGTGTTATGCACATAAGTAATTGCATAATATTTTTGTGATTAAACACTTGTCTTTATGGTTGTTGAATAAATTATGAAAATGTTAGTATTTTCTTAAGTATAAAAAAGTTTCTTCTTTGAAATCCTCCATACAAAACGGCAACCTACTATATTTTTTGGACTTTTTCGCCATCTACTATTTTTACACTAACCCCCTTACTAATAAAGATTGTATAGCAGCTGCATAGTTACACAGTGTTTTGTCACTTTCTTTTTAATGTCAAACTCAAATAGTTTGACAGAGAGTAACCATTGTGTAACTATACATCTGCTATTCAATCTTTATTAGTAAGGGGGTAAAAATCTTGAAACTACTATATTTTATCCAAAAAAAGTTGGCAACCCTAGCCTAGGCCTAGGCTTTCCCCATCCAGGGATAACCACAACATTTAGACTCAGCCGAATTTTGAAGACAGGTCCTTTCAATAAAAAAAAATACAAGATAAAAAAAAATATAATAGCACTTACCAAACTAACACTACCAACCGTCGTCGGCGTAAGTAAGTGAATAGTGAATACTGTGGTAATAACTTCACTTGAAGTTTGTCATTTACATTTATTCGTAACAAAGAAACAGCTGCCAAAACTTCTTATAATAATTTAACTTTAGTACCGTGAAACAAGGTAAACAATAATTATTCTGTAGGTTGAGTCACGTTGAGGTTGAGTCCCAGATAATAAAAAAAACATTATTTTTGAACCTTTTTTTTGGGATGTAATCTAGAGAAGGTTAACTTTTATATATTTTAATACGATTGCACACACATCAACTTTGTCTAGGTATATAGGTAATTTGTTCATACAAACGAGGTAACTTTGAAGCCTTGGTTTTCTGCAAGAGATTTACCATGCTGTGATCTGATGATGGCTACCCAGGGAGTGAATGGAGGAGATTCAGATCGTTATACACACCCAAATGATCAGGGGACCTATTTTTGAATCACTCGTCAGGCGTCGAGCGCTCTTTTCGACTGATTTTCGTTCGACATATGACTCAAAACAATGAGATGTCGAACGAAAATCAGTAGAAAAGAGCACTAGACGCCAGCCGAGCGATTCAAAAATAGGTCCCCTGATCAGTATTCTAAAAGATTAAGTCTGCGCAGTCTGCACACTAGCGCCGCCATTAGATAAAAAATCATATTGCTTAAATAAAGACAAATTTGTAAATTATCTCTCTGGAGTGCACTCCGAACAAGCTTTGCGGTAATTTTTATCACTTATGCAGTATTTTCTAGCCTGTCGTTTAGTTTAATGGAGTTTTATTGTTAAAAGTGGTCACTTTTCGCAATAAAAGTCCATATAACAAAACGACAGGCTAGAAAATATTGTTTAAGGGATAAAAAGTACCGCAAAGCTTGTTCGCAGTGCCCTCCAGAGACATAATTCAAAATTTCTTTTTTAAACAATACTAAATAATATACTAGAAAAAATACGACTCGCACCAGATCAATACTCAGACGGGAATCGAACCCGCGACCTTTGGATATCCGGTCCAATGCTCTGACCGCTGAGCTACCGAGTCACTAGTGACATCGTCGAATTTTTCCTAGTATATCCTAAACTCTTACGCTGTAAGCCAGCGTTATTTCACCAATGTGAGGAATTACCTCGACATTCAATTGAAATATCTTTCCAGATATTTTAACAATTGATTAAGATGAAATAGCTATATAATTTTTAAATTTGAGATTTTTGCATTTACAATGCTATTTTTAAACAATACTAAATAATATACTAGAAAAAATACGACTCGCACCAGATCAATACTCAGACGGGAATCGAACCCGCGACCTTTGGATATCCGGTCCAATGCTCTGACCGCTGAGCTACCGAGTCACTAGTGACATCGTCGAATTTTTCCTAGTATATCCTAAACTCTTACGCTGTAAGCCAGCGTTATTTCACCAATGTGAGGAATTACCTCGACATTCAATTGAAATATCTTTCCAGATATTTTAACAATTGATTAAGATGAAATAGCTATATAATTTTTAAATTTGAGATTTTTGCATTTACAATGCTATTTTTAAACAATACTAAATAATATACTAGAAAAAATACGACTCGCACCAGATCAATACTCAGACGGGAATCGAACCCCGCGACCTTTGGATATCCGGTCCAATGCTCTGACCGCTGAGCTACCGAGTCACTAGTGACATCGTCGAATTTTTCCTAGTATATCCTAAACTCTTACGCTGTAAGCCAGCGTTATTTCACCAATGTGAGGAATTACCTCGACATTCAATTGAAATATCTTTCCAGATATTTTAACAATTGATTAAGATGAAATAGCTATATAATTTTTAAATTTGAGATTTTTGCATTTACAATGCTATTTTTAAACAATGCGATGTCACTAGTGACTCGGTAGCTCAGCGGTCAGAGCATTGGACCGGATATCCAAAGGTCGCGGGTTCGATTCCCGTCTGAGTATTGATCTGGTGCGAGTCGTATTTTTTCTAGTATATTATTTAGTATGTTTAAAAATAGCATTGTAAATGCAAAAAATCTCAAATTTAAAAATTATATAGCTATTTCATCTTAATCAATTGTTAAAATATCTGGAAAGATATTTCAATTGAATGTCGAGGTAATTCCTCACATTGGTGAAATAACGCTGGCTTACAGCGTAAGAGTTTAGGATATACTAGGAAAAAATTCGACGATGTCACTAGTGACTCGGTAGCTCAGCGGTCAGAGCATTGGACCGGATATCCAAAGGTCGCGGGTTCGATTCCCGTCTGAGTATTGATCTGGTGCGAGTCGTATTTTTTCTAGTATATTATTTAGTATTGTTTAAAAATAGCATTGTAAATGCAAAAAATCTCAAATTTAAAAATTATATAGCTATTTCATCTTAATCAATTGTTAAAATATCTGGAAAGATATTTCAATTGAATGTCGAGGTAATTCCTCACATTGGTGAAATAACGCTGGCTTACAGCGTAAGAGTTTAGGATATACTAGGAAAAATTCGACGATGTCACTAGTGACTCGGTAGCTCAGCGGTCAGAGCATTGGACCGGATATCCAAAGGGTCGCGGGTTCGATTCCCGTCTGAGTATTGATCTGGTGCGAGTCGTATTTTTTCTAGTATATTATTTAGTATTGTTTAAAAATAGCATTGTAAATGCAAAAAATCTCAAATTTAAAAAATTATATAGCTATTTCATCTTAATCAATTGTTAAAATATCTGGAAAGATATTTCAATTGAATGTCGAGGTAATTCCTCACATTGGTGAAATAACGCTGGCTTACAGCGTAAGAGTTTAGGATATACTAGGAAAAATTCGACGATGTCACTAGTGACTCGGTAGCTCAGCGGTCAGAGCATTGGACCGGATATCCAAAGGTCGCGGGTTCGATTCCCCGTCTGAGTATTGATCTGGTGCGAGTCGTATTTTTTCTAGTATATTATTTAGTATTGTTTAAAAATAGCATTGTAAATGCAAAAATCTCAAATTTAAAAATTATATAGCTATTTCATCTTAATCAATTGTTTAAAATATCTGGAAAGATATTTCAATTGAATGTCGAGGTAATTCCTCACATTGGTGAAATAACGCTGGCTTACAGCGTAAGAGTTTAGGATATACTAGGAAAAATTCGACGATGTCACTAGTGACTCGGTAGCTCAGCGGTCAGAGCATTGGACCCGGATATCCAAAGGTCGCGGGTTCGATTCCCGTCTGAGTATTGATCTGGTGCGAGTCGTATTTTTTCTAGTATATTATTTAGTATTGTTTAAAAATAGCATTGTAAATGCAAAAATCTCAAATTTAAAAATTTCTTTTTTATTTAAGCATTTCCAATGGCGGCGCTAGTGTGCAGACTGCACGCTCTTAAAGGACATGTTTAAAAACACCGCGAAAATAGCATTGAAATGTACGAAAGTCCTGAAACTGAGAACTCTGATCCTTCTATCTTCTATCTTTTAAAATGCTAATCTGATCAGTAGTATGTGTATAACGATCTGAATCTCCTTCATTCACTCCCTGGATAGCCATCAGCCTATCATAGCCATCATTCAGTGTGTGATCTGACAATCACGCACGGTACATCCCTTGCAGAAAACCAAGGCTTCAAAGTTACTTCGTTTGTATGAAAAAGACAGCTGCCCCCCTAGCATGACCGACGAAACACGATATATATCGCGTGATATAGCGTTTGATCGACACCCAACTGTCAAAATTCATTGTCTTTTGACAGTTAATTATGATAAATCGCTATATCATATCGTGTTTCGGTGGTCATGCTAGGATGGCTGTATTCCTAGACAATAATAATAATAACTGACCGAGCGAGCACGAAGTGCGAGTGAAGCTTCTCTGCTTCAGCTTTGGCAAAAATTCTTTCGTTTGTCTGTCCATTTGTTCTCCTCTACAGGTCGCATTTCTCAACCGATTCTCGTGAAATTTTATGAACAGGTTCGAAAATTGTATATAATTTTATCATCAAACCAGTTTTGTAAAATTTATCAAAATGGCGGAGATATGTAAAAAAAACCGGCCAAGTGCGATTCGGACTCGCGCACGAAGGGTTCCGTACCAAAAAACGGCAAAAAATTTACGTTTGTTGTATGGGAGCCCCCCTTAAATATTCATTTTATTCTGTTTTTAGTATTTGTTGTTAGAGCGGCAACAAAAATACATCATCTGTGAAAATTTCAAATTTCTAGCTATCATGGTTCATGAGATACAGCCTGGTGACAGACAGACAGACAGACAGACAGACGGACAGCGAAGTCTTAGTAATAGAGTCCCGTTTTTACCCTTTGGGTACGGAACCCTAAAAACGTATTTCAGCCCGGCTTTCCGGCGTGGTTTGGTCTCCTCTACAGGGCGCATTTCTTAACCGATTCTCGTGAAATTTTGTGAGCAGGTTCTAAAATATAATATTTTTTAATTTAAAGTACCAGGTCACATAAATCTGAGGATTCTATGGGAGTCAAAAGGCGAAAAAATTTCATTGCTCCGAGCACTCCACTCACACCCCTCATCATCAGTAGATGCATCCATTCGTCTTGGCGTGGTCCAAATTATTAGGTATTTAGAAATATTTATTAGCGGTTAACTTGCTTCTTCTTGCTTCTTCCTTAACGGTACTTCTTGCAAATATGATTTAAATCGATAGTAGTGGCACAATGACGTGTAAGCACAATATAGAGAGAGTGTGTGAGTATCTACCTGTGACGAATTTACACATATTTTTGTTTGAGTGGCGAATTTACTTTCAATGTATGGAACTTTTCAAAACGTGACGAGTTTACATAAGTAGCGAATTTACACAGATCCTTTTTGTATGTATAACGAGCGATTCCAAAATACAGCTATGTAGAATGAAAATCAGTAGAAAAGAATGCTCGAGCGACGCAAGCCGAAGAATTCAAAAGTAGGGCCCCTGATTTTTGTCACAATGACACCCTCCTTTTTCACTAAATTCACGGTTCGCAGGGATGAGTTAATGGCGTTAATGTGTTATATATAACTAGTTTTTGCCCGCAACTTCGTTCGCGTGATTAAGGTAGATGTGCATTTATTTTGAAAGTCACGGATTACCAATAAATTAAATTTTCCCATAAAAAAATATGCACAAACTGGAACACTCTGTAGCACCCTGTATATAGGGATTTTCCAAAACCCTTTCTTAGTGCTCACCTACACCATAAAGGTATCTACCCTCCAAAAATGGTGTCTCTATCTCCAGCCCTATACAAATCCCAATACAAACTGGAACATCCTGTAGCACCCTGTATAACGAGAATTTTCCAAAATGCTTTCTTAGTGCTCACCTACACAATGAAAGGTATATACCCTCCAAAAATGGTGTCTCTACCTTCAGCCCTATACAAATCTCCATACAAACTGGAACACGCTGTAGCACCCTATATAATGAGAATTTTCAAAAATCCTTTCTTAGTGCTCATTTACATCATGAAAGATATTTATCCTCCAAAAATGGAGTCTCTACCTTCAGCCGTTAGGGCTCTACACCTATCCCAGTTTTATAATTATTATATAGATATTCAGTATTGTGGACAGGCGCGGTCGCAGCCTGAAATTTTGGGGGGGTCACTAATAATAATACAATTGCTTTTTTGTAAATTTTTAGATGTTTTTAGGGTTCCGTACCACAAAAGCGGAACCCTTATAGGATCACTTTGTTGTCCGTCTGTCTGTCCGTCCGTCCGTCCGTCCGTCTGTCTGTCAAGACCCTTTATCTCGGGAACGCGTGGAGGTTTCGAGTTGAAATTTAAACTATATACTAAGGTTTACGGTCCCTTGAAGCTGTAAAAAAATCAAACTTCTAAGTTAACGTAAAAAAAAGATACTGCCGTTTAGGGCGCAAAAAACGCAGTTTCGATACTCTCAAAGGAATCAAAATTCATGGGGTACTTCCCGTTGACCTAGAACTATGAAATTTGGCAGGTAATAGCGTCTTAAACTACACTTACAGGAATAAATCTGAAAACTGTATATTTGTAATTAAATCATAAAAAAATATGGTCATTAAAATATGTAATTATTAATCATCTTGGTGAAACAACGGTATGCGCGGTCAGAGTTTAACTTCTAATTACTTTTGTGATAATCGCGCCACTATTTTTTTTTAAAATATCAATATTTATTATTATTAATTAGTCAGATCCTTTCAAATATTATTATAGTTAATTGCTTTTAAAAATAAAATTAAAAAGTAATAAATTTGGCTCTAAATATTTTCGCAACATGGCGGTAGTGTCACGCTGCGTGACAGGGGGTCAAAGAGTAAAACAATCAACGGAGTGCATTCCAGCATAATATCATAATAGCTATCACCACAGAATAGGTATATAATAATCAGCGCGTTTTTCACACCGATATGACGTGACTCGAACGGGATGGAAACAGACTTTCAGAGCAAGGGTCCTGTTGGAATACACCCATTTTCTCTAATAACATTGAGATAGATAACACCATTTCACAGAACATTATACAGTGTACTATTGATATACAGCGCCATCTGTTGACAATTAGCAGTACTTGTATTTTATACAGGTGCGGTGGGTTTGTAATTATTTTATTTTTTCTCAAACATGTTCGGAAATTCGAACATTATTTTGACAACCTTCTTCGTGCTAAATCGGAGTTTACGGACAGACCTAAACCGCGCCGGCAATATTTGTATGAGAATCCATTAGTAACGTGTAATAATGGATTTTCATACAAAAATTGCCGGCAATGTTTTTATTAAAACTCATTACACAAAACTCCTCACACTCATTACAAATGGAGCGAACTTTTCAATGAAACACAAATATAGGTGTATCAAATGTCGCCTTGATGAGCGAGTACAATCCAAAAATTTTTTTTTAAATATTCGGTATACTGGTATCACATGAAATGCCTTGATGAGTACATTCCAAAAAACTGAAAAAAAAGAAAAAAGAAAAAAAAAAATTTGGTGAAATATGAGAATCAAATGAAAGGCCTTGATGAGCGCATTCCAAAAAGATGAAAAAAAAAAACTAGAAATAAATGAAAAAAAACCGGTTTTTTTTTTCAATATGGGTATCAAATGAAAGGCCTTTATGTGCACATTTCAAAAGAATTAAAAAATATTTTTTTTCTTTTTTCAATTACTGTAATTAAAAATAAAAATAAAAAGCTTAAAACTTTTAAAACTAAAAAGTTTAAAGTTTAAAAGCTACTTGGTTTGAATTTCCGCGCATTATTTGAGAAAAGTACTATACAAGCCTTGGCCGCAACTAGGCATTGATACTGGAACTCACGTTCAATGTCTGTCTTGAGTGCCGCTGCAGTAATGTACTATTCCATTTCAAACCTTCGCCCGTGGTCAATTCTTTGTCGTAATCCCTGGAAGGGACCACGGAGGTTATTTTCTACGTGGCGACAAAGGATTTCAAATGGTTATCTATATATACCAGTCAATTCTAAATGTTTTTGCGCGAATCACTCAAAAACTGCTGAACAGATTTTGATGGTATTTTTTTACAGTTTGGTAGCTTGGAGTCCAACTTATAATCCAAGCAATTTTTCACATAATTCCGGTAAGTAGAACCTGGGATAAAGCTTAACTCTCCGTAGTACAGTTTTCATATAAAAAAACTTATAGAAAATAATATTAGAAAGCGGTTTTGATTTTGGTGCATTTTGTTTCTGTGAAATTACAAAAGGCCCTGTTGAAGTGTATAGTTTGCCTAGTGACCAATAGATGGCGCTAGCAGTTCTTGAATGTGTTATATCGATGGATTAATTTCGTTTGAGGTACCCACCATATAAAATAAATTACTTTTGCTATCTACCACTGAATGGGAGTTTGATTTAATTACCTTTATCTCGATGATAAAAGAAAAATTAGTAAATTAATCAGTAATAGTACAATACGAGGTTGTGAAACGAACAGTTTACATGGTCCTTCTCACTCGGATACCAGCAGGCTGCTTGGATTTTTGGAGTCTTCGTCAATACCGGCAGTGAATCGCTGTCGCAAACGTGGTGAACAACAGGGGTCAATAGTTGACCTCGGACGGTGCTTGGCTTATCTCGGAAGTCAACGCACGTCAGGAAACGAAGCGGAACAGTGGTTCTGTTGCAGTTGATAAAAATTACCTACGAGGATATCGAAGTACATACCTACTAAAAGTGAAGTGAATTTTATTGTCAATGTTGTTTTGCATTGTGTGTTGTTTAAAGGAAGTGCAGGGCTAAGAATCGTAAGCAACTCTTAGTCTTAATGTCAAGAAACAACTCAGGATATTTGTGAGTAACTTTCAACTTCATTAAATACAGTCAGTGCAGTAACGCGTCAGACTATTCATGTCAACCTTGACACCGTACCGTGTTGAAATGCTGATGCGTACCTACTAAAAAGAGTATCATATTATTGGGACTTTAAATTAATTTTCATTTAGAATAAAACTGAATATTTTAGTAAAATTTGTGTAAAAATAAATAAATCAGCAGAATTACTAAAGTTACTTAGATTTTTGTTTTTGTTCAATTTAACAAATAAGTATTTAGGGTTTTGTGTTACTTAGGTGATTTTTGTGTTACTTAAGTTTGATTTTTGTATTACTTGTTTATTTGAGAAATTACTTAAATAAGTACAATGGAGGCATTAACAAATTTTCAAATGGAACTATATCAACGCATTTGTAAAGCACAAATTAACTTAAGAAAATGTCCTAAGGATCGTATTACAAAACAATATTTAGAAAGCAGGTTAGAATTAATTGAACAAACATGGTTCGAACTTTTATCAGGGCATAAGGAGTTAAGGCGTAATTCAGATCAGACATTGTTGTTAGCGTCTGATTATATAAAGAATGAGATTTATGATAAGGCGGAAGATTGTTATTTAAATTATAAATGTGATTTAAAAACAGCTTTAGAAAAGTTTAACTTTGTAAACTTACCTTGTGCTTCTAATAGTGACCAGTTACAATTTAATGTAAAATCATCTCCATTTATAAAGTTACCGAAAATTAATGTACCTAACTTTTCTGGAGAATACTCTGAATGGACAGCATTCAGAGATTTGTATACTGCGTTGATTCATTCTAACCAAGATTTGAGTAAAGTTCAAAAGTTGCACTATTTAAAAAGTTACCTAACAGGGGAGGCAGAACAATATTTAAGGCATATTCCTATTGCAAATGAAAACTATGATAGATGTTGGAAATTATTGGAAGAAAGATATAATAATAAAAAGTACATTTGTCATTTAACTTTAAAAAGATTGTTTAGTTAAAAGAATATATTAAATGAATCAGCTAGTGGTTTGAAGAATTTGATAGATACCACCAATGACTGTCTCTCTTCCTTGCGTAATATAGGAGTCGATGTAGGAAGTTGGGATGTAATTATTATTCACATTTTGACTCTCAAGTTGGATCCAGAAACCAAACGCCAGTGGGAATTTAACAACAGTAATAACAGCGCGGCAGATGAGTTGCCGACATACGACAGTTTTAAGGAATTCTTAAGTAACAGATATCGCGCTATGGAATTTTTGGACTCCGGATCCAACTCAACAAGAAAAAATACGGCAACAGTATTAGTCCTGTTGTAAATAAAATGAAAACTCTATATGTAAGTAATGTTAAATGTTTGTATTGTTCAGAAGCACATTCACTTTCATTTTGCAAGGGTTTTGCCAAAGAAACTGTCGACGTGCGTAGAAGTTTCGTAGAAAACATCAACGCATGTTTTAACTGCTTGGGTAGCAATCATTCTGCCAAATTTTGCCGTACCAACGCAAGATGTCGTATTTGCAAAAGAAAACATCATTCGCTTTTGCACCCTAGTGGAGAAGCTATTACTGAGACCATCGAGGTAACAGAACAGAGCATGCCAGAAGAAGCAGCTGCATCTTCTGAAGAACCAGCATTAGGTTTTGAGGTAGCGGAAAAGTCAATATCTTGTTTTTCGTCAGGCAGGGTTTACAATCAGGCTCTTCTAGCGACAGCAATAGTAGGAGTCAAGTCGAAAACAGGTAATTGCACAGTGCGAGCACTACTGGACCAAGGCTCACAGTCTTCCTTCGTGACTGAGTCTACTGTACAACGCTTAGGATTGAGAAAGATTCCAATGTTAGGACAAATATCCGGATTGGGTGAGCACGAGTCAACTTCTAAAGCTATGGTTATTTTGGAACTTCAGTCGCGAGCTGATTCGAGCTTTAGAATAAAAGTAGAAGCCTATGTTTTGAAATCTATAACGGCGCCATTACCAACATGTAAGATCGATCCTGTGCAATGGATTCATCTAGAAGGCCTGGTATTGGCTGATCCAGAGTATCACACTCCAAATCGTATTGATTTATTGCTTGGGGTGGGTGTTTACAATCAGATACTTTTGGAAGGAATAAGAAGGGGTCCAGAGGGAGCGCCACTGGCGCAGGCTACGTCGTTAGGATGGATACTCTCGGGACAAATTAATGTTAATTTAAAACCAGTAAAAAAAATAAATGTTTTCCATTGTCGGGTCGATGACAATGAGTTACTCAAAAGGTTCTGGGAACTGGAGGCAGAACCTGAAATCAAAAGAGAGAAAATGTTCACAAAAGAAGAAAAGCAATGTGAAGAAATATTTACTAAAACAACTATGAGGGATGATGATGGTCGATACGTAGTTCGACTCCCATTGAAAAACGATCCTCCTCGAGTAGACTATTCCAGAGAGATATCTGAAAAGAGATTCCACTCATTAGAACATAAACTCAATAAAAATAAAAACCTGAAAGAAAAATATTCCGAAGTAATGAAAGAATACATTGATCTTAATCACATGGAGTTAGTGCCAAAGGAAGAGTTGGATAATCAAAGAGCCATATACTTACCCCATCACGCGGTAATAAGGGAGGACAAGGACACGACGAAGCTTAGAGTAGTGTTTGACGCTTCCTGTAAAGGAAAAAATAACATGTCTCTTAATGATAATCTTCTAGTTGGACCTACCTTACAACCGGAATTGCGGCATTTAATTATGCGTTGGCGTATCCCACCTATTTGTCTCACAGCAGATATTGCAAAAATGTATCGGCAAGTGAAGATTTCTAATTTAGATGTGGATTTTCAGAGAATTATCTGGAGGGATAATACTGAAACAGAGATGAAACATTATAGAATGCTGAGGGTGACGTTCGGAACTGCATCTGCACCTTATCTGGCGGTAAAGGCATTGCAACAACTGGCTCTTGATGAAGGTGATAGTTATCCTTTGGCCACTGAAAGAGTGTTAACAGGGTATTACATGGATGACTTATTAACTGGATGTCAAAATACGGAAGAAGGATTGAGGATATTTCGAGAAATGAATGAATTATTAAATAAAGGAGATTTGAGTTGATGAAATGGACGAGTAATTGTGAAAAACTAGTAGAAGATATGAAAAGGGAAAAAGGAATAGATAATATTCAGGACGGGTTAAAAATTAAATCAGATGAAACGTTAAAAATTGTCGGACTTACCTGGAACCGTGGTGAGGACTCATTCCGCTACGCTGTCAAACTGCCGAAACTGGAATCACCTGTAACAAAAAGAAAAATAATAAGTGATATTTCACGTTTCTATGATCCTTTGGGCTGGGTAGGACCTAGCATAATAAAGTCAAAAATAATAATACAAAAGCTGTGGTTGGCAGGGATTGAATGGGATGAAGCTGTGCCAAAAAATATACTAGATGAGTGGCTTACTTACAGAGAAGACCTCAAGCGATTAGAGTTGGTTAACATACCGAGATGGGTCCACACAAAGGTTGGCGATAAGGTCGAGCTACACGGCTTCAGCGATGCTTCTAAAGCTGCGTATGCTGCGGTCGTTTACATCCGAGTGATCGACGCCAGTGGGCACATTTACGTAGCCCTGTTAACCGCCAAAACAAAAGTCGCTCCAGTTAAGCAAGTTTCAATACCGAGGTTAGAGCTGTGTGGAGCTGTTTTGTTAACGCGACTAATGCTAGAAACAGCCAGAGTATTAGAGATTGAAAAAGGCAACATACGAGCATGGACAGACTCCACAGTAGTTCTCGCGTGGATCAACAGCCATCCAAGTAGATGGAAGGTTTTTGTAGCAAACCGCGTTTCAGAGATCCAGTCTAATTTAGATTCTCATCACTGGTCGCATATTGGTTCTAAAGAAAATCCGGCGGATGCAGCCTCCAGAGGAGTATCTCCAGCAGAATTAATTAGCAATAAAATGTGGTTTAGCGGTCCTGACTCCTTGCTAAATAAACATATTAATTATGAGAAACCTAAAGAAATAACCACAAATTTAGAGAAGGTTAAATCTCATTGTGCTGTACTGGAGGAAGGTATATGGGAGAGGTTTTCATCTTTAACGCGATTAAAAAGAGTAATAGCCTACTGTAAACGTTTTATAAACAATCTCAGATTGGAACCTAGTAAAAGAAACAAAAATTATTTAACTTCGCAAGAACTAACTGAAGCACTGAATATATGTATCCAACAACATCAAGAATTCTATTTTAAGGAAGAGATTTTATTAGTAAAACAAAATAAAAACTTACCAAGAAACAGTCCACTCCGTTCGTTGAACCCAATGCTGGATGTTGATCAAATATTAAGAGTTGGTGGGAGACTAGAGCACTCTGGCTTAGGTTACAATCAGAAACATCCCATCTTAATACCCACGAAGTGTCATTTAACAGATTTAATTATAGCAGATGCACACGAGCGTACTCTTCATGGAGGTCCTCAGCTGATGACTTGCTTTATCCAAGTTAAATATTGGATTTTGAGAGTAAAACAGCAAGTTCGAAAATATTTTCGGAAATGTGTGACTTGTGCAAAAAATTCGGCCAAAACTCAGACCCAATGGATGGGACAATTGCCAGTTGCAAGAGTGACTCCAATGCGTCCCTTTAAATGTAGCGGCGTAGACTATGCGGGACCTATTCAGATCCGAACAGCCAAAGGACGTGGCCATAAATCACACAAAGGCTATATATGCCTCTTTGTTTGTATGGCAACCAGGGCTATCCACTTAGAAGTGGTCACTGATCTCAGTTCCCAAGGTTTCCTGCAGGCGTTTAAGCGTTTTGTCTCCCGACGCGGTCATTGCTCAGACATATGGAGCGACAACGCAACTAATTTTACTGGAGCAGCAAGTGAACTAAAGAAACTTTTTTTATCCGAAAACAGATCCATGTTACAGGAAGTGGCCGAAACTGTAGCTAGCAATGACTGTAACTGGCATTTCATTCCTGCTCGATCCCCAAATTTTGGTGGCATATGGGAAGCAGGGGTGAAATCGGTTAAATACCACCTAAAAAGGATAATTGGACAATCGACATTAACATTTGAAGAGATGTCAACGGTCCTTGTACAAGTGGAAGCTTGTCTCAATTCGAGACCGCTGTCAGTAATTGCCAATGACTCCGAAGATGTTACTGTCTTGACCCCTGGACATTTCCTTATAGGGGAGCCTGTTGTGACTCTTCCTGACCAAATCTACGAATCTCACAATGTTGGTTCTTTAAGACGATGGCAGTACACTCAAAAAATGCTTCAAGACTTTTGGAGGATATGGTCTCAGGAGTACTTAACCAAGTTTTTAAACCGGTACAAGTGGTCTTCACAGCAACGTCAGCCTCAGGTGGGCGATGTAGTTTTGGTGAAAGAGGACGGACTACCACCTTGCCGATGGCTTTATGGCAGAGTGATGGCAATCCACCCCGGGCGAGACAATATAGTTAGGGTAATCACTCTTAAAACAAAAACTGGAACATTTAAACGTCCTATTTCTAAATTGTGCATGCTTCCTTTGGCAACGGAATAGAATATATGAGGCATTCTAGAAAATAGTTCAAATTGTTAGTTATTATATAGATATAAGTTTAAGGTACCCACGGCGGTCATTTTATTATTTTTTGTTAACTTTTATACTTGTATGGTTGAAAGACAAATAGGTCACTATTTGTCTTTGGTGGGCGATAATGTTGAAGTGTATAGTTTGCCTAGTGACCAATAGATGGCGCTAGCAGTTCTTGAATGTGTTATATCGATGGATTAATTTCGTTTGAGGTACCCACCATATAAAATAAATTACTTTTGCTATCTACCACTGAATGGGAGTTTGATTTAATTACCTTTATCTCGATGATAAAAGAAAAATTAGTAAATTAATCAGTAATAGTACAATACGAGGTTGTGAAACGAACAGTTTACAGGCCCAAAACTCGACACGTTTTTGTTCACTTTTAAGCATTGACCATTTTGCTGTGCCAGGTGTGGATACACCAGCTGGCCGGTCGTTCTAACAGTATAATTCCCCGAAGATAATTATTACAACAAATTCAACGTAAACTCTTCTAAAAAAAATTTGTATATCTTTTGATTGAATAACCGATTGCAATTAAATAAAGACTAAATTATTTTGCATAATACACAGTATTATATTTTGTATGTTAATATTATTACGATTAGGTTAGCGCTTCTAATGTTATCAGCTCACTAACATATAGACAAATAGCCAAACCAAAAAAAAATTGAAATGGATTTTATTGGTTTTTTTTAAACATCCCAACCACTTTTTTTCAAAATATTTCCTTTGTACCGACACAACTTTTCTACAGCTTTATTTTATGTATAGATGTAGGTCTGTACGGAACCCTCGGTGGGCGAGCCCGACTCGCACTTGTCTGGTTTTTTTTCTATGTAACATGTACGATTTTAGGGGGGGGGTCATGTCCCCTGTGACCCCCCCCCCCCCCCCCTCGGACCGCACCTGATTGTGGATTGAAACAATAAAGAATGGAATAAGCACATACAATAAGTACATACATGCGTAACTGACAACTGTGATAACAATATAAAGTTTTGTTTGCCATGAATTGCAAATAAGCAACTCAAATTCACCATTCGCAGCGACGAGTTGATGGCGTTGATATGTAGTATAATATTCAATATTGTGGACTGAAACAAAAAAGAATGGAATAGGCACATATTACAATAAGTACATACATGCATGACAGACAACTGTGATAACAATATTTATACTTCGTCGCTGCATCCTCGAGATTTTCATATTCACCATGTAGTCCACTCCTAAATGTACTATGGGCAACAGCGTCGCTTAACCAGTTTGCAACAAAATTCGTGTGCGCGCGTATCGCCCCTGCACGAACTAAACGTATGTGACAGCGGGCGCGGCGTGCAAGCGATTTTAACCTTAGCAGTGGTTAAGCGACGCTGTTGCCCATGGTACCAGCCCCCCTACTCAAATGGCCACTTTTCTATTCGTTCGCTATCTTAAAGCTTAGAAAGAAGCAATTAAACGATCAAGTCACATGTCGTATTGTATGGAATCATTCACTTCTCAAGCTTACGCGCATTACATGAAATAAACGCGGTTTTATTGATAGTACTTTGGTAATTACAGCCTTACTTATAAAAATCCACTAACTAATGTCTAAACATCATCTTAACTAATTACTACTTAAGTTCTTAGTCAATCAGTAGTAGTAGTTAATCAGTGATTAAACTTTTTTTACTTAAAAACGTTGCTTAAGCGTGTCTTAACTAATGAACGTTTAACGAACCGAAAAATATTTTACTGTATCAACACCGCCGCAGTGTTGGTAGAACAAAATATTTTTTACCGTAAAAGCGTTGTAAAATGACAACACTGCTAACAAATTAAAAAGCTGAACTCTCAGTCTTGTCTCAGTCAGTCATTGTTTGTTTACAGCTGTTGTGTTTATGTTTTGTTTCGTTTCTCTTTCTCGCCTCCCGGTTATTATGATTATATGATAGATTTTTGTATATTTAAAGCGTCCTCTGTGGTGGCAGTCAGACAGAATATGATCGCTGTCAAAATTAGTCCTGAGTGGCAAGCAGACATAATATGTCTGCTGACAAGGCTCATTTTTGTCTACGTTTCTAACCTAAAAATTTTATACCGTGTGTTGGGAGCCGGGTTAGAGAGAGTGTGACAAAACACTATAAGATAAACAAGGATAGAAATAAAACTGACAGTTGTTTGCATTCCGTAGAAAAATGTTACAAATTGGCGCCCTAGGAGCGAGCGAACATAATATGTCTGCTCTGCCACCTCGGGGCTGTTTCCGTATTTTGATCGTATTTTTGTTTGTTAGCAGCTCATATCAGCTTATTTTCTATTTAATATTGTTAGTAAATGTATTTTAAATAAATAATAAACAAAAACATTGCTAGAAAATAACATAAAATAGCTTTTATGACAAATAACCTAAAAATAATAATAATAATAATAATATTTTTTAGCTAAAAATTTAATAAAACAAAATAGTCTCAATTGTAAATATTATGTAGCAATCAGTTAGCTTATTTCATTACGAACACGTAGACCTACGGTAATGTATATTTCCTTCCTAACTTCTGAGAAATGACTCATAATGTAACCCGACACCCAACACTTGACTACCCGCGGGGGGCCCCGCGCCACTGGGCGCCATATTGGATTTTCAAGTGGATGCCACCAGAGAGGAGGAAAATCTATCAATGGTGAAATGTATAAAAAAAGAGTCTATTTCGCAAATTTATTGGGGTGAAGAAAAAGGCTTTCTGCATATTTTTTGCAAAATCAGTGACTTTTTAAAATCACTCTCGCCGTAGTTCTGCATTTTGTTTATTCTTGTGTTGTATAATTTTGGTCGCCGCCTAAAGCCTAAGCTCCTTAAATCCTCGATATCATTATGTTACGTAATTACGTATTTAATATATTGAAGTCTTCAAAAAATATTCATTTTACAAAAGATAACACCAGGCGATTTGCCCAATTCACACTAAAAAACTTGTATTGTTATGATTCTATACAAACAAACACACCCCAGTCCCTAACTCTCGCTACCTGCCCCAACCAAAGTCCCAAAAATCAGCTGGTGGACAACCGCCATATTGTTATTTAGTGACTTAAACAAAGGTCCACTGGTACTTAAATTTGACAGGACTTAATAAGCATATTAGCAATTGATTAACGTTAAACAACGTTTTTAAGTTAGAAATATTTTAAAATGGATCTTAAGTGCTACTTAAAATTTAAGTAAAGTTTATAAGTAAGGCTGTTAGTTGGTATTTGGTTTGATTTCTGGTTTTCCCGACGTTTCGGCAACTTTGCAGCTGCCGTGGTCACGGGGGACTGAAGCTACCCGTGAGTCTACCCTCAAGCGGTCGAAAAATTCATCGCTTGAGGGTAGACTCACGGGTAGCTTCAGTCCCCTGTGACCACGGCAGCTGCAAAGTTGCCGAAACGTCGGGAAATCCAAAAATCAAACCAAATACCAACGAATTACCAAAGTACTTTCAATAAAACCGCGCTAGTATCCGTTAAAAATTGTTTTATTTCTTGTATGGAATTGATAAGTCGACGGAGTTTGTGGCTTATTTTTAATTTTTAAGTTAGCGAACGAATAGAAAAGTGGCCATTTGAGTAGCCCCCAGGCATCGAAAATTTTTTAGAGCTAAATAAAAATAAAAATTAAGAAACAGTACACTATTTGTTGAACGCCCAGGGCGGCGGAGCCAGCGGGCGCGCGCGCATCCTGCCGCCAGCCCGCCATTTAACTTATCAGTTACGGACCGTGTGTACGGGCGAACGTTTATGACGTACCTGCAAAATACAAATAAGACTACTTAAGTTCTTAGTAAGTAAAGACGTAAAAAAAAGGTGTAACAAAGAATATCACAAGTTATTTAAACTGTGTAAAATATTAACTATACATAAAAAGGTTGATTTTTTGATAGGATTAGAACACTACTACGGTGACCAATATAAAGTCAGTGTTGAAAATAGATATAATACAAGAAGTGTACGACAGAAGAAATTCGTTATTCCTAGGGTTAATAACTATTATGGAAAAAGATTGTCAAAATTTTTAGTACCAAAATTATTAAATAAGATAGATTTACTGAGACAGGATCATAAATTAAGTAAAAATTTGTTAAAGACAAGATTGAAGGGTGTGTTTCTCGATAGATTAGATTAACATTATTATTTATTGTTACTAATTCCTTGTAAAAGAACTGTGGAGAAGGGTAGGTAAAGATAGTTTAAAAAAAGAGCGCATCTCGCCATCAAACTTTAAAGTTTGGCGAGTGATTTTTAAATTGTATTTTTAGGGTTCCGTACCAAAATAGTAAAAAAGGAACCCTTATGGTGTGACTCAGTCTGTCTGTCTGTCTGTCTGTCTGTCTGTCACAGCTGGATATCTCGAGAACTACTAATGGTATCAACTTGAAATTTGGAATAGTTTAAGATGATATTTGTCCAACTATTTTGCGAATAAGACATAAATAAAAAAATAAATACCTTTTTTACAACAGGGACTGAAAAGGGTTCTTAAAAATTTGAAGTGGGGCAACTAGGGCATGTGGGGTATCATATGAACGAGCGTCGTTTGCACGTTTTTAATCATTTTTTCTTTTTTTTAGGCCGCATAGTTTTCGACTTATGATGAAAATTGTAAAAAAAAATACCGTTCCCCCCCCTTATCTCCGAAGTTTGCAAAGAGAAAATTCTCAAATAATTCTATGTCATAGCAGTTTATATAAAGATTACAGGAAAAATAAAACGATGTCTCAATATAGCACACTTTTTTAGAAATTATCAAATTTCTAAAAAGTTAACATTAGTTCCACTATCGGTCAAGAGATGGCGCTGACCTAAAACTGCAATACTAATTTATTATTCTACTCTGCAGTGTGGTTTGATGGTGCAATTATGATGGTACTGTTAGCGACGCAAGTGAATTATGAGTGTTAGTGACACGTTATAAGTGATAAAATTAATACTGAAAGTGATAAGTGTTAAACTTTTAATAGTGAATTGCAATTAGTGAAGTGAGACTTATGAATAATAAATTAAGGACTTTAACTTAGTGAATCTACGCTTTAGATGTAAGACTTTGTTAGTTAGACCTTGTATTAGTTCTTTACGTTCTTATTAGAATCTAGGTTTTTGCTATTTGTAATTTTCAGTTTTTTCAGACATGTAAAATAGGGAATACCAACAGGGCAATACCTTAAAGACAAAGCCCCAATTTTGGAAATTAGGCATATCAAAGGGGCAATACCACATAGAAAGCCCCCGAAGGGTTTTGTGTAAATATCTTTTGAAATAATTGAGATTTTTGAGATTTTGTTATAAAATAGTTAATAATCGATTAGATGTTTATAGTTCTATCTATAGAAATTAAGTTTAAGTTAGTTTTATCAAAGGTTTGTAAAAATAAACCGCTTATTTCGATATTAGAAAGAGATACAGATAGTTTTGTTTTGAATTAGACAAAGACAGTTGCGCGTGAACAGGACAGACATACTGTGCGACAGAGAGGTCCGAGTTCTAGAAAAACTATAAAGTTCTAGATTGATTTTCATGAAAATTCCAAGAAATCTGATTGGTTCCGAATTTTCTAGGATTAATTTGACCTCCATGACCCAGTTTCGGTTCCAGATATGAGTGAGACGGTCTACTAAATACCTTTACCATGGTGCAACACTAAGGTACAACTGGTATTCATTTTATGTGTGTTTTTAAGTGTTTTTTTATTATGAGTTTTAACTACTATAAAAAAACAAAAAGAAAATAAGAGAACAATCACCATACAGTTTTCGGACAGACCGCAAAATGCCATTTGTCATTATTGACATAGGCAAGGCATCCTATTTCCCAGATATAGTCTGTGGCACAGACCATACAACTACAACTAGTCTGTGTGTGACCACGTCAGCAATGACGTGGCGATAAATGACATTGACATACACCACCGCAAGATCCACGTGTTTTATACATCGATTGTGAATAGAGAGGTGACATTTCGGATTATTTCAGGTGTGAAATGAGGTATTTATAGTGCGAATCACGGAAGATGACCACAAATGGCTCCCATCTTCGCATCATTACTCATAAAAAAGACATACGACAAAGTAATATTTCGTTTCCATATAGATATAAATATTATATAATATTATATGAAATAATATTTTGTCTGAAGTCTTTTCTTCATGAGTTATGATGCGAAGATGGGCACCATTTGTGGTCATCTTTCGTAATACAAACTATACATGGAACGACTAGGCAGACAACTTAAGTCAATTAGGGCTTTTTATCGACAAACGCTTGTAAAATTTAATCGCGAACCAATCAACCAATCAATGAGGTGGCGATTCGATTTTAAAAGAGATGCAAAAAGCTCTAATTGACTAAAATCACCATGCCAAGTTGCCTGCTAAGTCGACTCGTGTAAATAACCTTTTAGAGGAAATTGGGCGATTTACCGGTGAAGTTAATAAGGTAGGTAACTTACTTGTAGCCGCTGCACACGTAAATATGAATGTTTAAGTCGCTTTGTGGTGTGTGGTACAGGAGACAGAGGGAAAAAATCTTTAAATTTTTGTGAGATTCGACACTTTAAGACTTTTGAGGCTATCGAGACTTTTGGTAATTTGAGACTGGAAACTTTTGAGACTGATGTATGATGTGATGCTTTTACTTTATTGTATCTTCGAAGGTAAGCTGGTAATCGTATGCCGAGAGCAAGTTGATATTTATGTTCATTTCAGGTGTATAAAAGGTACCTGGGCGATTTACGGCCAAGGTTATAAGGTATGCAACTAACTCTGCACACATAAATAAGAATTAAATTAGTTTTTTTATGAATTGACAGCGGTGTTCACGGATTTGTCAACAAAGATAGAAAAAAGCAAGTAAGGTCCTTTAAAACTTTTGAGAAGTTTTGAGAGAGATCGCGGGTTCGATTCCCGTCCGAGAATTGATCTGGTGCGAGCTAGTAATATAATAAGACTATGGGTGCAAGTCGTATTTTTTCTACTATTATTATTTAGTAGTGTATAAAAATTGTGAATGCAAAAATTTCAAATTTAAAAATTTTTAGACTTTCGATAATAGTACAGTCGCCCGTAGAACAGTTAAATCACCAAAAAGGTTACCGTTTGCCGTTGTAATGTAGTTATTTATTACGAAATTACAGATACTTTAACCCTAGTTTTACAGATCGCAACCCGCCGTAACCTATATTTGTATATCTCCAAAATTGATATTTTTTTTTATTTTTCAAGGTTTACCACATAGTTTAGCTATTGTCGTGTTCCACAGCTTGGTTTGATTGCCACAGATAAAAGAATGATTATAAAAAGTAGCCATACACAGGTTTAAGACCTGATGAAAATGGTTGGACTTTATCTGGTCTTAAATCTGTGTATGATCACTTTCCATAGTCTTACTATTATCAGTGGCAATCAAACAAAGCTGTAGAATACGACAATAGCTAAACCATGTGGTAAACCTTGAAAAATAAAAAAAATATCAATTTTGGAGATGTACAAATATAGGTTACGGCGGGTTGCGGTCTGTAAAACTTGGGTTAAAGTATCTGTAATTTCGTAATAAATAACTATATCACAACGGCAAACGGTAACCTTTTTGGTGATTTACCTGTTCTACGGGCGACTGTACTATAACGCTTCTTTTGTTTTCATACTCGTAGGTATATCTTAGAAACTTTTCTAATTATACTTAAATAAAAATAAATGTTAGACAACATCATATACAAATATTGTTCTGATTCCAAAATAAGTAGCTAAAAAACTTGTGTTATTAAAATCAGAGATAACGGTGGAACTACAAACCCCCAGACCTGCCTTTCTATTGTCTAATTTAAAAATCTATCTCAATCGCTTTCAGGATGTAATACATTGAAGCTTTTTTTGGGACAAATAAAAACTTACTAAAGAAATGCAGCAATGTGTCACATCCATCTGTCAAACGAATGCGATTGCGATAGATAATAGATTTTTTGAATTAGACAATTAGCCCCCTGGGCCCGTACCGGCTAACTTACATGGCTATCGTAATCGCTTTCATTTGACAGATTGTATGTATGTATTGCTACTTTTAACCGACTTCAAAAAAGGAGGAGGTTCTATTTTCGTCTGTATATTTTTTTGAAGTGAAAACTTCCTTAGCGGCGTTGTACGCTTTTTTAAAATGGGGAAAAAATGTCTAACTCGCGTCAGTCAGGATCACGTGACCCTGATCGAAAATTCGTGAGATGGATGTGACGGATGGAGAGCAGCCGGCGGCGGAAGTATCCCCCTCTCTTTCTACGGGGCGTGGCGAAAATGGCGGCGCGTCATTTTAAGACGTAAACACTAGTGTCACCATAGCAACGCGCTAATTTTTTAATTCAATGTCAAAACTCTAGATTTTCTGTCAAGCTATGGATAAGACTTTCGTACAATACTGATAAGATAAGATAAGATGATCATTTATTTGCTGTTTAACATGGTATAAAAGATGTTACACTACATGTTAAACTATTATGTATTCTGTGGTTAAGGTAACTTAAAGTAGCATGCAAATTAAAATCATGTAAGAGTTCCTGTAAAACATTAATTAAATTATTAGATTGAATTACATTAAATATCATTAATTGAATCCTAAAATTATAATGATTATTATTACAAAATTAAATCATGTCAAAAAATTCCTTAATACTATAAAAGTTTTTATCATTCAGCCATTTAAATAATAACTGTTATTGTATTCGTAAATTCAAATGCAGAGTAAATTTGTAAGACGGCAATTCGTGCAAAATTATTCCCTAACCATTCCAAAATATCAAAAATGCATAACGTTAATATTCAAGTTTTCACTTCTGTCGGCACTCTCGGAGTGCATTTGTGTATGTATGTCCACCGATTACTCGAAAACGGCTGAAATAATTTAAACGCTACTTCATCAGGCTTGTTCCCAAGTTGGTCCCATTTTTCGAAAATTAGAAATCGGTTCAGTAGTTTTCGAGTAATCCTGAAAATACTGGTAAATATTGCTCAAGTTTTTACGAATCTACAGACATAATTTCTTTGTTTATGAACCAACTAGCGGCCGCCCGCGACTTCGTCTGCGTGGACAGTTTTTTTTTTGCTATCCCTCGGGAACAATACTGTTTTTCGGGATGAAAAGTACCCTATGTCCTTCTCTGTACCCCTGACAACGTGTATGCAAAATTTCATGATGATCGGTTCAGTAGTTAAGACGTGAAGGCGTAACAAACAAACGGACTTTCGCATTTATAATATTAGTAAGGATAGTAAGGATTTAGATGGTTTTGATGGAAAGGGAATACCTTAAGAGTGGTCTCATGTTAATTTCATTGGCATTGAACCTTGGACTTCGAAGATACACATGAGAACTCTTCAAAATTAAATAGGATAGTGTAATGGTGATTACATTAAGGTATTGAAAGGTTTCGCATTAGCCATTTTTATAGGGATACAGGCTTTACTTACGGATTGATGAGGAAGATGGGCTATAACCCACCGCGCGGGCCCAATGCAAATTGGCGGGTATTAAGAAGTGCAAATGCAGCTGGGACTAACGGCTTAACGTGCCTTCTGAAGTACGGAGGAGATCGAGATAATACACTTTGGTCACCCATCCCACGACTGACCCTTGCCAAAGTTGCTTAACCTCCACAATTGAAGGCCAAACGGACTTTCAAAGGTCGCGGGTTTGATTTGTGTGAATATGATGTCAAATTTTTCTACTATATTATTTAGTAGGTATTATGTAAAAATAGCTATGTGAATGCTAAAATCTCAAATTTAAATATTTTAAAGCTAATTCTACTTATTCAATTGTGAAAATATCTGCTGTCATACCTACCACAAAAAAGTTAAAAATAAAAAAGCTTTTAACAAAAAAGAAAAACCTCCTCCAAAAAACCTTAACAAAAACAAAAACAGCATCAAAATTGTCTGTAAAAAGCAAGAAATAATATTCAAATCATTAGATAAGGGATACGCATATCAATTTTAATAAAACGCATCTAATGAAGTCGGGTTGGGCTTTTAGAACAAAAAAGTGGTCCTCCAGCCCCAGCTCCTTTCAGATAGCCATGTAAGTTAGCCAGTACAGACCCTGGGCCAATAGAAAAGTTGGTTTTCTAAATTGACCCATCCGGAGATCGAACCCGGGACCATGGTTATTAGATCCTTGTTCTATCTATTCGAAAGAAAAATCGCGGATTCTTCTAACTTGAATCGTCTGACGCGTAATTCACCGCGAGAGGGGGGAAAACACTTATTACTTAAACAACTCAGGTGTGAGCCTGAGCTCCATTTGAGGGGGTCCGGGGGTCCGGGGGGTCCTTGGTCTGGGCCATATCTTGATGCTGTATAATACATTATAAGGAAGTTTCGGGAGTCGAGAATTTGTGATGCTGGTTGATAAAACTTTTTTCGTAATCAAGTTATACCTTTACGGGATCTCTGATGTTGTAAGTGTTTCGGATTTGTTTACCGACTGGTAATATGGTGCTATTTATTATATTTTTTTGACTCAACTTTCAACACTCGAATCACTCAGCGTCCCCGCTGACGGGCGATTAATCGCTGAGCGATTTTTTGTCGCTGAGAATAGAACATACGAAATTCTATAACGTAAACGCCCACGAGCTACTTTTTGTAGCTGCGATAAACGCGGCGTTAATCGCGGCGATAATCGCGGCGTTTTTTTGTCGCTGGCTAAGTAAAACCTTTGTCGTGTCATTTCGCAGGCGATTATCGCCGCAATTAACGCCGCTATTGTCGCATCTGGGTGAATCAACTTTTTTTTGTCAGGAAAAAATCGACCCATGTGTAAATTTTTATAAATTAAAACAAAACTAGATAATTTTTTTGTAAAAAATCTCTATTTTACGATATTTCATAGCCAATAAAACATACATAGTTTTGTACAAAAATAATCAATAGTTTAAAGAAAAACATGGGTGACCCAGGGGACAATGTTGTCCCCAGCTTTTATATGAAAAATAGGAGTTGTCTCCTGGGTCACCTATGTTTTTCTTTAAAATCACATAAAATTTTCATGTCTTTTAAGTTTTCTAATTAGCTGAGAGTATAAGCAACTACAGATTAACTTTATATAAAAATGGTTCATGTAGATATTTTAAGAAATGCCACAAGACAACAAAAAATTGATTCACCCATCTACAAAAAGTCGCCCGTGAGCGGTCACGCTCATTTTAAACTTTTGAGACTTAAAAGATAATTTGACCATAATGAGTTTCGACTGAATTTTTGACTGTAGAATTTCGCCAGTCATTTTTGTATCTCGATATTTAACTCCAGAATCCACATTGACCGCTAGTTAGACAAACACGAAAATAAAATAATAAAACCATTCGTTTCTCATAGCAATAAATAAGTATTGTAGGTACCTAAGTATTTTGATAGAGTTTCGTAAGAAGTTGTGACTAAAATGATTGAGACTTGTAAATATTGAATAAAAAACCAGCCAAGTGCGAGTCGGACTCGCGCACGAGGGGTTCCGTACCAAAAAACGGCAAAAAATAACGTTTGTTGTATGGGAGCCCCCCTTAAATATTTATTTTATTTTGTTTTTAGTATTTGTTGTTATAGTGGCAACAAAAATACATCATCTGTGAAAATTTCAACTGTCTACCTGTTGTCGTTATTAATATCGAGCAAAAAACGGCAAAAAAAATCACGTTTGTTGTATGGGAGCCCCCTTAATTACTTATTTTATTCTGTTTTTAGTATTTGTTGTTATAGCGGCAACCAAAATACATCATCTGTGGAAATTTCAACTGTCTAGCTATGACGGTTCATGAGTTACAGCCTGGTGACAGACAGACAGACAGACGGACAGCGGAGTCTTAGTAATAGGTTTTCCGTTTTTACCCTTTGGGTACGGAACCCTAAAAAGCGTGATTGAAAAAGTTGTCTTTTATAGACCCACTGTGATTTTGTGTTTTTTGAAATTTAATATTCTTCATTTTAGTAAGCTCACATAATAAGCATTTTTAAATCGTCAATTCTTTTACCCTGCCACCCATTATGACGTCTTTTAGCTCAGCGTCTTACAGCTGGACAGTTGAAATTTTTACAGATGATGTATTTCTGTTGCCACTACAACAACAAATACTAAAAACAGAATAAAATAAATATTTAAGGGGGGTTCCCATACAACAAACGTGTTTTTTTTGCCGTTTTTTGCTCGATATTAATAACGACAACAGGTAGACAGTTGAAATTTTCACAGGTGATGTATTTCTGATGCCGCTATAATAATGAATACTAAAATCAGAATAAAATAAATATTTAAGGGGGGCTCCCATACAACAAACGTGATTTTTTTGCCGTTTTTTGGTACGGAACCCTTCGTGCGCGAGTCCGACTCGCACTTGGCCGGTTTTTTTCTCAGATATCTCTTATGTACACTCACGTCTATAAATACTTATGTATACCTACAGTTTAAAACTTTGTCACTCTGAACTGAAATCAATGACAATGACATATCTAAAAAAGTCACATTTTTGCAGACCAAAATGTATAGATTATGATCATATTCTCGTCGCCCAATAAAGGCACGATTATGTATCATGTCTCCAAAAGAATAACAGGAAAATTCTTATAGGAGAATCCACCCACGATAGCTATTGGAGTGTTGCGCTATCCAAAGAGAATGTGTTATGAAATATGTGTTTACATACTCATGCTCACTGCTTAAGGAACCATAAGTATTTTATGGAATCTATTGAGTGTCTCAGACGTTAAGTCGAAGCAAATAGCAATAAAGTTTATGAGTTATTTCTCTTATTACGCGATTTTACTTGATAGAGCCATAGAAAACTAATAAAAATTATAGTTTTATAGTCGATATAAAATATTATGGCCGGTAAAGAATGATATTTTATTAAAATTCTCCTGTTCTCTATTAGATCATAGGAGTTAGGATGAAAATAGTTCTATTTTCTATTCATAAATATCATAAAACTATAATACCTATAGTGATAGTTAGTTACACCAGTGCCAATAAAACAAATTTTCTTTAAAATGGCTTCTCGAGTTCTGTTTGAGGCCATGACTCATCAGTGATGATGATGAGTTATCATATATTGGCTTAATAACCATTATTTATTAATAAATGTGGTGTGGTATATTATAATCAAGAAAAAATACATTAGGGATTTTATTGAGTTTTTTTCGAGATTGAAGTTGCTGGGAAAATCTAAGTAATCAATATTTGACGATATAAAAAAGGAACTGTATTTATACTACATATAATTTTATTCCTTTTGTAACTAGGTACCGTTCAAGACCGCAAATTCAGAGAGAACGTTTGTATCATAAAAATAAAGAATGTTTCTGATAATTCACGTATGAGGTAATGTGGCGAGGGTTCTGAAGACTCAAATACAAGCAGAAATACTTTATCAATAAGAAATCTACTCGTTTTCATGTTTTCGTGAGATACTTCAAGATTGTCTCGTAAAGATGAAAATGTTAAGTATTAATAACAACTGGGCGAATAACAACTGAAGAATTCAACTTAGAGCTACTTTAAATATTTTCTCAAGTTAGCAAAATATGCGAATGTAGAAGAGAGTTTATTGTTATCTTTCGAAATAGATTGTGAATAATTTTTAGGGTTCCGTACCCAAAGGTTAAAAACGGGACCCTATTAATAAGACTCGCTGTCCGTCTGTCTGTCTGTCTGTCACCAGGCTGTATCTCATGAACCGTGATAGCTAGAAAGTTGAAATTTTCACAGATGAAGTATTTCTATTGCTGCTTTAACAACACACAAAAAAAGAATAAAATTAATATTTAAGGGGGGCTACCATACAACAAACGTATTTTTTTGCCGTTCTTTGGTACGGAACCCTTCGTGCGCGAGACCGACTCGCACTTGGCCGGTTTTTATGTTATGTAAAGGGTGGAAATAAAAGACCGTTTTAGCCCGTTCGATTCCCAGCTGAGACAAGCGATTTATTAAAAATCTTTGAATGTAGTTTTACTTATTTAAAAAAAATATAATGTTTGATATCAGTAAAATTTACCATCATCAATATTTAGGGTAATTTCCTTCTAACGTCTTGTGTTTCGTACTGTTTAAAAGAAATTTACGTTTCCAATGTTTTAACCTTTCGAGAAGAATAATCTGTATGTAGGTAGTTTTTAGGGTTCCGTACCCAAAGGGTAAAAACGGGACCCTATTACTAAGACTCCGCTGTCCGTCTGTCTGTCTGTCACCAGGCTGTATCTCATGAACCTTGATAGCTAGACTAGACAGTTGAAATTTTCACAGATGATGTATTTCTTTTGCCGCTATAGCAACAAATACGAAAAACAGAATAAAATAAATATTTAAGGGGGGCTCCCATACAACAAATGGGGTTTTTTTTGCCGTTTTTTGGTACAGAACCCTTCGTGCGCGAGTCTGACTCGCACTTGGCCGGTTTTTTTTTTATTTTATTTATTGAGGAACAAACGGTCATACACATAATATTGACAATAAATTATAAGCTACACAAGACCTATAGTTTCCTTAATGAAACAATGGAGTGCAAATCATTATTGTATAATTAATTGAAACACTTTCAGCGAATAGTGTAACAGTTTACTTTGAAACTTTCAGTAGTAGGTATTTAATGCCTTATTTTCGTGTTTTTTTAATAATTAATAGTTTTGAGTTGTCTTATTGGATAGTGGAACGTTAAAGAGATTGGGAACAAGAGAAAAAGTTGGACTTGACTGCTTTTAGCCCAAAAAAGATTTCATATTTCATATTTTTTGTATTGGTATCAAATTCGTAAAAAATTAAGCGGGAACTACATAAGGCCTACGTGGGCTACGTACGCCGATCTGGGCGCGTCGGCCCCCATACATTTTACATAGGGGTTAGACATTTAGAGCTACAATACATCCACGTGTATCCACGCCTTGCGACGCAATTCCACGTTATGCAACGCAACGAAAAGTATGTTTTCTGACGTGCCCATAGAGTACATTATTGGGCGCGCCCAGATCGGCGTACGTATCCCACGTCTGCCAGTATGTAGTTCCCATTAAAGGCCTAGGCACACTGGCTGCGTATACAGTACGTACACGTAGACCGACATAGACACGCGCTTAGTGACGCACGTGATCTCCTGACACACCGGGTTACACATACGTCTACGCTTACGCATACGTGCTAGGCACGCAACGCAACCTGTCCCATGTGTACCCAGCCGCTGCGGCAGTCATGTTAACGACTCTAATGCGCGATGTCAGAGGAAGATTGAGTGAATGGAGTAAGTTTTTCGCACTTATTCAATTAGTTTTTCGTTAATATCGTTATTAATTATTTAAAAACAAAATAAAACACCACTTACTACCGGTAATACCGGTACTATTTGTAAACAAATACAACTGAATGCGTAGTCATGCGCAGCAAAGATGCGTGCCTGTTCGAACTTGTTCAGTGTGACGTCCAATAGGGAATGTCATTGAGTACAACATCATTACTGCACCCATCAATGCGACGTTGTTGTTCCGCTTTGCGTAGGTACCTACGCAGCCTGCTTGCTCATGGGAGTTGCAATGCGTAGGAGTACGCATATAGTCTACGTGCACGCATACGTCACGCAAGCGGTGTGCCATGACGTCTCATAAAGTTTCAGACATTACAATATCATGGTACGCCTACGTGCATGTGCACGCTTACGCTTACGCATCCGATGTGTTTCGCACTTTAAGAGCGTTTATACAGCACACTAACGCCGCCATTGAAGAGTGGCCACTTTTAAACGACAGGATAGAAAAAATAAAAGAACACAATTCACAATTTCGTCTTTATTTAAGCCTATGATTTTTTCTAATGGTGGAGCTAGTAAGAGTGTATGAACCGTCTCGTCTCGATATATATTTCGCAAGCCAATGCTTTTCTAGTGGCAATTTAGCAGATGGCCGTCGAGAGTGGTTCGGAAAACACGTGGGAAAATTGTGTAGGATATTGCCCGATGAAAATAAAACAGAGAGGTCCGAATCGAACCGGCCACGTGTAACAAAGTGGTGCCATTTAGGATCGGTAACTGAGTTTTGGCCCGAATTCGTGCCAGTAGTTCAAGTTATTCATTGCTATTTTGTGGTTACTCTTAAGTTCAGATTTTTGGTAGGTATAATTCAAATTAAAGTTGGTATATAAATTTTTCAAACTTTATGTTAGCCAGTCATGAAAAAGTATGTTTTGAATCCTAATAAGTATATAAATCTTATGATTATACAATATATTTTTTTGTTTAACAGCCAATTTAGTATAAAAAAATCTGTAAAGTTAAATTAAGTATGTAAATAAAGTTATTTCTAATGTTTAATGCAATCAAAATTACTTTTGAATGACTAGTAGAAATGCCAACTAAAATGCTCATAACTTTACAAATAAAATTAAGTTGGGTTTAAAATGTAATTAATATCTATGCAGGATTGTTAATCTTGTAAGTAATTGCACAGTGGTTTAGCGCCTGGCCCAGCGATTGCGGAGGTTAAGCAACTTTCGCAAGGGTCGGTTATAGGATGGGTGACCAAAAATGTATTATCTCGAGCTCCTCCGTGCTTCGGAAGGCACGTTAAGCCGTTGGTCCCGGGTGCATTTTCAGTCATCAACACCCACCAATCCGCGTTGGGCCCGCGTGGTGGGTTATGGCCCATCCTCCTTATCCACCCATAAGGAAGGCCTGCGCCCCAGCAGTGAGGATATTAAAAATAGCTGATGGTATTCAAGTAGCACGAAAAACAATAAATAAAAAACTCGTACAGCTTAAATCAAAAACTGCTTCAAACACAATTCCCATAAATACCTTTTCAGGTTTTCGGGTCATGCATAAACCCTTTTCCATAATAATACTTATGTTCAATCTGAAATGGAAAGCCCATAAGTTCAATAATGCATACCACACGTCAGCCATGAAAATATGGCTCCATATTTCAGTTACATGATGCCTACTAACCGGTACTATATTACGAGAAGCTTGCGTTGATGTAAAGCCCTCCGTGAATCGGAGTGCGAAAGAAAAACATTACGATTACAGTTGGAAAGTAAGGATTTATGTTGATACAGGAAAATGAACTTTAAAAGGCGATGGTTTAGCTTGGTGAGTTATGATTTGTTTAATAATAATAATAAATAAATGGTTGGACAACTTCACACAGCGCCATCTAGCCCCAAACTAAGCAAAGCTTGTAATATGGGTGCTAGACAACTGATATACTACTTACATACTTATTAATATATACTTATTATACATAGTAACACCCAGGGGCCCTATTTTTGAATCGCTCGGCAGGCGTCGAGCGCTCTTTTCGACTGATTTTCGTTCGACATATTTTATGACTACAAAAAACGACAAAACAATGAGATGTCGAACGAAAATCAGTCGAAAAGAGCGCTCGATTATACAGTATACTGTGAGCAAAACAGAATTTTTCTTGTTTGGTTAGAGGAGGTGTATATTTTAGGGAATTGAAATATTTTAATTTTTAATTTAATCATTCATTTTAGGCTACTAGGCCCATATAAAATACATCATGTATCAAAAAATCCTGTCAGATCCTAAAAGAGGTGATAGTGTTTCTAAAGGCTTCGGCAAACCAAACGCAGGTCAGAAGCAGAGCAGGTCAGTAGCAGCGCGGGAGTCGGCACACTGAACGCAGTTTTAAAGCAGTTAGGCGGTGGTCTGCAGCAAACGCCGTAGGTCGCGTCCGGCGTAACGCTGTACGTGGCCTACGAATGCTTAGGCGGTGGTCTGCAACAAACGCCGTAGGTCGCGTCCGGCGTAACGCTGTACGCGGCCTACGAATGCTTACTATGGAAACGTACTAGAGTGGTCTCTCTCATACGCCTGACGCGGCTCAATTCGGAGCATTATGGCGTAAACGGACGCCGCGTTTTTGTCGCGCGTCACTCTGGAAATAGTGAAATTTAGGAAATTTAGATAGGAACAAGACGGAGTACTATTAGAATTAGTTAAATGAAACATAATTTCATATTATTATGATGCCAGCAATAAAAACAATGTGTTGAAACACAAACGTTGGGAAGAAATAAGCTTGGTTAGTGGTCAACCAGGTGAGAATCCGTTTTATTCACTTGCGTAAGTACCTACCTATTTTGTTTTTGTATTGTGTAGGTACCTAGGTACTTTGTTTTAAGGTTTTGTATTTATTTACCTTGCATAGGTACTATGCGATAAAAATCAACTTAATATTTAAGTACCTACTGAAATTCATGACTATCTTCACTTTGATAAGTACCTAAATTGGGTATTATGCAGGTCATCCATATTTTAATCGCTCACGTCCGTTCACAGATTACTAATCGTCCGTTTAGATTGAGCGCATGCGAGAAACTGAAAACAGTTCCGAGCGACCATCGCAGTGACGCTCGAAGCCGCGTCCGGCGTCTGGGACGCTGGACGCGGCTTCCAGCGTCACTACCGGCGTTTGTTGCAGACCACCGCCTTACAACGCTGGACCGCGTCTAAACTGCGTTCAGTATGACGGGCTGGGCAGGCAGTAGGCTGCAAGATGTCGAACGAAGCGGACTACTGTCCCTCGTTTGGTGTGCCGAAGCCTTAAAACTGAACAACATTCTCCAAGGTACATAGGTCGTAGAACGATTTTTTTTCGCCTTTCCATAGTAAGTCGGTCAGCTGACCAGTACATTTTGTAAGGTGGTATGATTTTTTTTTACGTTTTTCGGTTCCATGAAGACTGTTGTTCAGTTTCAGCAACACTACCACCTTTTTCAGGATCTGGCAGGGTTTAGGGTTCCGTGGCCTAAATGGCAAAAATCGGAACCCTTATAGATTCATCATGTCTGTCTGTCTGTCTGTCTGTCTGTCTGTCTGTCCGTATGTCACAGCCACTTTATTCCAAAAGTATTAAGATTACATAGTTGAAACTTGGTAGGTAGATGCATTCTGTTAACCGCTTAACGAATTTAACACAAAAAAATAAAAAAAATTTAGGCGGGGCTCCTCATACATGGAACTGAAACTGAATTAATTTTTTTTTCAAACCAATACGTGTGGGATGTCTGTAGATAGGTCTTTAAAAATGACATTGAGGTTCCTAAGACATTTTTTTCTCAAAGTCAACCGTTTGAAAGATATAAAGTGGTAAAATGTGTGTCCCCCCCTCCCCCCTTTAACTTTAGAAATAAGAAAGTAAAAAATCTAAAAAAATATATGCTGTAGATCTTAATAAACACTTTCAACGAAAGTTGGTTTTAACGATTAGTTTTCGAGATATAGCACATTATCCAAAACCGCAAATATAACTTTGTCATTCATACCAACACTGTGAAAAACAAAGTTATTTTTGCAGACGAAAAAAGAAAGGTGGTATCAAATATGGTATGGTTTAAGGTAACTACGGAACCCTACGGCGCGTGGCCCAACATGCACTTGGTCGGTTTTTTGATACATGGTATATCTTATCGACTAACATAAAAAATACATTATACACAATTATTTTAAACTATTCACTTATTTTATTCAACTTTAAATAGTTGACCATTTCAATAGGGGCTGCTCATATTGGTGTACAGTTGATGCGATAAGAGACAGCAAAATGATAGTATCAAATATAACTAAACTGGGCCGCAAAGAAAACCGGTTACCTTACCTAGTTATTTTTATACAAATATTAAGAAAAATGCTCACTTCACAATCTTATTAATTTATAAATGACTATGACGCCGCCCGCGACTTCGTCTGCGTGAAAAGATTTTTTGCTATCCCTCGGGAACAGTACATTATTTCGGGATGAAAGGTATCCTATGTATTTCTCTGTACCCCTAAGAACGTGTATGCAAAATTTCATGATGATCGGTTCAGTAGCTAAGACGTGAAGGCGTAACAAACAAACAAACAAACGGACTTTCGCATTTATAATATTAGTAACGATGGCTAGACCAAATGTTCAAATTATCAAAAAACCTTTCCTCAAACATACAATAAAATAATCATGATTCCAACTCCATATTAAAATAAAAATCATTGTATGGAACCTTATGATTATTCCTTTGAGGAAATCAAGAAGTGTCAGTATTTCCTTGACATGCTAAATTAACACTTGAATATGAAAATCATCCATCGACATATAAATCATTGCAGAGATGGTCAAATTGGCTTATCAATAAGACTGAAATAGTGCATGTTTCTTGATATTTGTGTGAAAATAACGTGTTGGCCCGTTTTCTTTGTGACCCATTGTATTGTAAGGTATCATAAAATGATGTACCAAAAATAGAGAGTAGTTGGTAGTTTTTTTTAGGGTTCCGTACCCAAAGGGTAAAAACGGGACCCTATTACTAAGACTCCGCTGTAAATGTTAAATTTCATGGTCTTCCTTTAGTTTAAGATGATGTGTCACATAACAAGAAATAATACCTATATAAGTAACACTTTCGATGGATATCGCAAAAAAAAAACGTTTTTGGTAGGTTCAATTCCTGGTTAAGGCAGGCGCTTTTTCAGAAATCTTCGAATGCAGTTCTTATTATTTTTAAAAACAAAATGAAGTCTTCTTTCAGTAAAACTTCCTATTTTCAATATTTAAGGTACTTTCCCTCTGTGTGGCAAAGTTTTGGGTCACCGTGTATAATGATATCCGTTGTCAACTTTTTCGACCTCCAGAAATCATTCAGCAGCTGGCGTCGAGCGCTCTTTACCATTCATTTTCATTCGATAGCATGGCTGTCCAATGAAAATGAGTGAGAGTGCTTATAACGCCAGCCGAATGGTCGTCAAATGATGTCAAAAATAGGGCCCGGAAAATTCTTATTGAGTTTTAAACACTTGACCTGACAAGGCCTGGCACAAGGCACATTATTTATTACAACTTTAATTTTCATAAAATCGTACTGAATTTATACAGGGTTATTTGTAAAACACCAATAACCTCGCAGGAGTAGATTATTTACATACACAACAACATTTGTTCTACGACTTTTCCGAAAACAGACAAAAACAATCGACTTTACATACAAAACTCGATCACCTGTTCAAACATTTGTATAGAAAGTTGAATATTTTTGTCTGTTTCATAGACCCAATGTTGTCGTTTATGATGTAAGTAATCCACTGCCCTGCGTGGTTGTTGGTATTTTTGCAAATAACCCTTTATAAATAATAAAACCGGTCAAGAGCGAGTCGGACTCGTGCACCGAGGGTTCCGTACCATCATAATTACACCATCAAACCACACGTAGTTTTAGGTCAGCACCATCTCTTGACTGATAGTGGAACTAATGTTAACTTTTTTAGAAATTTAATAATTTCTAAAAATGTGTGCTATATTGAGATATCGTTTTATTATTCCTGTAATCTTTATATAAACTGCTATCACATAGAATTATTTCAGAATTTTCTCTTTGCAAACTTCGGAGATAAGCGGGGGAATGGTATTTTTTTACATTTTTCATCATAAGTAGAAAACTATGTGGCCTAAAACAAAAAAAAAAATAATGATTTAAACTGTGCAAACGGCGCTTTTTCATATGATACCCTACATGCTCTAGTAGCCCCACTTCAAATTTTTAAGACCCCTTTTCAGTCCCTGTTGTAAAATAGATATTTAGTTTTTTAATTATTTCTTATTTGCAAAATAGTTGGGCAAATGTCATCTTAAACTATTCCAAATTTCAAGTTGATACCATTAGTAGTTCTCGAGATATCTAGCTGTGACAGACAGACAGACAGACTGAGTCACACCATAAGGGTTCCTTTTTTACCATTTTGGTACGGAACCCTAAAAATGAATCGCCGAAATTTAAGTAAGTGTATAACTTCAGAACGACTGTGGCACCAAATTAGATCATTTTTTTTTGTTTTGTTTGTTATTATCAGGCCAAGGATTGTGCAAAAGATAATTTACAAAAAATCGTACAGAAAGACGTAAAAAGATCAATTTCTCTTTTCCGTTATTTTAAATCGCAATACAGGGTGCATTTGAAATCACTCTCCAAATTTTAAGGATGTGTTCAGTCCATGAAACTGAACAACTTTCTCTAAGAAACATAGGGTCAAATAAGTAAAAAAAAATTGACTTTCCAAACAAATCAAAGAGATTACGTGATCAGTTTAGTATGGGACGACCAAAATTTTTTGGCGTATTTCGACACATGTTTCGTGGAGAAAGTTGTTCAGTTTCATGGACTGAACACATCCTTAAAATTTGGAGAGTGATTTCAAATGCACCCTGTATAACTTACTTATTTAAGTTTCACAAAAGGGAAATTAAAATGTTATACGGCGAAAGCTAAAATGTGAAATAAAAATAAGAGATGACTCTATTTGTATTTAAGAGGAATAAAACGCGGGAACTTTTCTTATAACTTTCTTTGAGAGCAATGTGTAAATACAAAATGAAATAAATGCTTAAAATTTTTATGACTTTGGTAACCAAAAAAATATCTTACTTTCACATAACTTGTTATAAACTAAACTTGTTTTTTAAGTAATTTCATTTATGTTGTGTAAAACACAAAATTTTAAGTGAAATTCAAATTTTACTTAAAACGTTTCACATTGGCCGCAAAAGTGGCCATTACGAGAGCCATTTCCCGAACTAAATGGTTACAAAATGTGGCCAACTCACGTACGAACATATTCTTCAATGCTATTTTTATTATAAAGCCTGGGTCAAACCGAAAGCAGCACAGCGTGTTGCGTAGCGTGACGGCAAATTACGTATGAAATGCCATTGCAACGTCACATCGACCGAGCGACAGCCGTGTGACTATACATTACAAACGTCACGCCAGAAACATACTATTGTGTTGTGTTGTATCGTGTCGCGATTTGTCGCGTATCGGTTTCATACATTTAGTATGACTAGAAACACACTATTGTGTTGTGTTGTGTCGACACAACACACTGTAGTAATGTGTTTCTAACCATACTAAATGTATGAAGCCGATACGCGACAGATCGCGACATGACACAACACAATAGTATGTTTCTAGTAGGGTTGCCAACTTTTTTTGCATCTAATATAGTAGTTTTTAGATTATTACAGAAAAAAAGTATTAAAATATAGTAGTTTAAGGAAGGATTTTAAGGAAGTTGCATTTTTCATTCTTACATTTTCATATTTTATTCAACAACCATAAACACAAAACAAGTAGTTAATCACAAAAATCACTATGCAATTACTATGTGCATAGGTATGTCTTTTTTTTGTGCTTTTGATTGATTTTTTCACTTGAAAAACTATAGTAGTTTTGCCTACTATATATTTTTTCAAATTTTTTTTAAAATATATAGTAGGCGAGCCCTCAATATATTAGGATATTATATTATATAGTAGGGTTGGCAACCCTAGTTTCTAGCGTAATGCAACGCGCTTTGCTGACTGCAACGTACACGCATTTGGTGTGTCCCAGGCTTTATACTGGCTACCGTTTCCGATTGCAAATTAAATACAAAATCCAAACTCAGTATGAACTCTCATACAAAAAGAGAGAGATTAGGATTTCTATAAATTAGTATTCAGACCCATATGGGTGTAGATAAGTACTCTGAAACTAAAGTGTGTTCGATTCGACGTTCGATTTCGAATCAAGTAAAAAAACTAAGTATTATTTTTTATTTATTAATTACGTGTCTATTACAGTAAAATATCCGATTACCTACAAGTCATTATGATCACTCATAGATATTTTTTCGACAACATCTATAGCTTACAAAACTAAGAGGAAAGTGGATTATTATTAAAATACGGTTAGTCGAAGGTCCCCTATCGTTCCCGCAGATAATCCATGCGTTTATGGCACCCGGGCCCAAAGAAGCCTTTTCAACAAAAATGAACCGTGAATAATCTATAGAATGAAAACATACTGATGTCTATTGCGACGATCTTTCTAAATACATATGAAAACTAAGACGGAAAATATTAGTACGTACAATTTAAAGTACGGATATTTAACTTATCTTTAAGCCTAAGACAAATACATTTGAACTTTCAGAAACGACAACTTTTTTAGTACATTACTCAACAACACAAAACTGAAATTTAAATGTTAAAATGTTCGTCTAATAAGTGGAACACATTTTGTAACACTCAGACTTAGGAATTTTGAAAAAAATGCAATATTCGACCGAGAGAGCCTTATAAATACCTGACTATTTATTTACTAATTTGTTATGGAGTAATATGTATTAGTCGATAGTCTTCCTAAAATTAATAAATAAAATAAAATAAATATTTTATTCACCTGAATGGTTTGAATACCAACGCGGACGACTACTACTTAAATATTTAAGAAAATGTCGCTGTCAAAATTCCTTCTGTCACACCGAAAACTCTGTAGCTGCAGCAGTCGCGCATTCAGTGTGATATAATGTATAACCATAGCATTTCATTCATTACAACACGTCTCGCGCTGTGCTGCACCCGGTTTGACCCAGGGAGGTGATTCTCGGGCACGTGACATAGTGTCAAATTCGAGATATCTCGAAAAAGTCAAGAAATCGTAGAGATTACAAAGACTTTCGACTTGTAATGTCGAAAATCGCTGAGAATAAGTTTTTTGGCTGCAATAGAGATTTTAGTGACATTTTCAATAGAGATTTGTGATTAGAGATAATCTCGAGTTCGAGAAATGTCGCAGTGCCCGAGAATCGGCCCCCCGGCTTTGCGATGCAGCGAATATTTTTTCTAATTAAACGCAACGATGCTTCAAATGCCGGTATGATAGTATTGTCTACGAAGCACAGGATCAAAATACCTAACCGTATGTTTCACCCGGATCACATCGCAGTAAGGCGAAGCAAACATGATTGATGATGAGGCTCGGGACAATCAACACGCCTAAACAATTTATTTAAATATATAGCTTAGGGCTTTCATGTTTGAGTCGTATGATTGAAATGATTCCTGGAAAATTTCTGGGAGACCTTGAACTTTTGGAGCGAAAGTTCGCTTTGAAGTGGCAGTTACAGAGATTTTTAAAATGTCTGAAATCAAAGGACACAATATCCAATAAACAATGATTTTATAATTAATATCATTGCCAATCCTACTAATATTATAAATGTGAAAGTTTGTGGGTTTGGATGTTGGTTCCTCAATCACGAAATAACTACTGAACAGATTTAGTTGAAATTTGGCACACAGATAGTAAATAGCCTAGATTAAAACATAGAATACTCTTTATCCCGATATTCCTACGGAAACGGGAACCACGCGGGTGAAACCGCGGGCGGCCGCTAGTAAACCATACATGTATTTTACAGTATTTTTTATTATATAGGTATTACAAAAATAGATAGACATTATTTTACTTCCTATACAGTTGGTTTGGGGCAATTATAATATATTATTTAAGTAACAGTAAATCACTTTAAACTTTACTCTGTTTTTGCGAATGAAAAGCTGAAAAGCATTTTTTTAAATAATTTGATTCGATTTGAATAATCTAAAACATAGGTATACGTAGAGCTTTTCACATTGCGAAGTCGAAATTAATTTGAAGCAAAAACGTCAAACGTGTTATTACTGTGAATATTGAAGGTGGTTAGGTCACTTATAGAGGACGCTTTAGAGCACGTTCACATGACGAACGCTTAACGCGCATTTTGATAACGCGCGTTTACAACTACATACATTTTATTCAGGCCGTACACATGCTAACGCGCGTTTTAATAAAGCGCGCGTTTAACGCTGCGCTAGCGCTCGACTGTTGTCAGCGCGCGTCAACGCGCGCCTTGAGATCATTGGTTTTCTATGTCAGGGTTTCCGAATTCTTTTGGCTATGGAACCCTTTTTGTTCACCGTTTTTGCACGGAACCCTAGCTCAAGTAAGAAGTAAACTGTAACATTGTTTTTAGGGTTCCGTACCAAAATGGTAAAAAAGGAACCCTTATGGTGTGACTCAGTCTGTCTGTCTGTCTGTCTGTCTGTCTGTCTGTCTGTCTGTCTGTCTGTCAGTCACAGCTGGATATCTCAAGAACTACTAATGGCATCAACTTGAAATTTGGAATAGTTCAAGATGACATATGTCCAACTATTTCGCGAATAAGAAATAAATAAAAAAATAAATATCTTTTTTACAACAGGGACTGAAAAGGGGTCTTAAAAATTTGAAGTGGGGCAACTAGGGCATGTGGGGTATCATATGAAAGAGCGTCGTTTGCACGTTTTTAAACATTTTTTCTTTTTTTTTTAAGCCGCATAGTTTTCGACTTATGGTGAAAATTGTAAAAAAAAATACCGTTCCCCCCCCCCCTTATCTCCGAAGTTTGCAGAGAGAAAAATCTGAAATAATTCTATGTGATAGTAGTTTATGTAAAGATTACAGGAAAAATAAAACGATGTCTCAATATAACACACTTTTTAAGAAATTCAAAAAACAATCAAATTTTTTTTAGTTTTACTACCAGTCAACAGATGGCGCTGTCCTAAGCATGCTAACCTAAGGAAAAATATAGTTCCACTATCGGTCAAGAGATGGCGCAACCTAACACTACAATAATAAATTGGTGGCTGGTTCTAAAATAATTACCTACTATTTGCCGTACGAATAAACGAAGAATAAATTCCTACTTAGTAATATAAACAGTTTGCAATGTGGAGTGGCTGAAACGTTTTTCAGTCACCATAAGCAGCTGTGGTTAAGATTTGTAAATTAACTGTCCGCCTGTTCGCCCTTCCAAATGTCTGCCGTTTATCCTACTTTTTTAAAGACTGTACTAAAGTAACATATCCAAATATATTTATGATTGTACGGAACCCTCGGTGCGCGAGTCCGACTCGCTCTTGAACGGTTTTTTATTTTTACGTGAAATCACACCATACTGATGCTTTTTGGCTTGATGTTCGCATCTTATAAGTATAGTTTGACTGTAAAAGAAGGACTCTTAAAGATAAAAATATGTATTTAGTTACAATAAAAATATATATAAAATTAACACTTGTATTTTCGCGGAACTCCTGAGAGCCTCTTACGGAACCCCAAGGTTCCGCGGAACCCCATTCGGGAACAGCTGTTGTAACCGTTCAGATGAGCCCGCGCTTTTGACGCGGATAGAAGTATTTTAGGGTTCGCTCAGTTCATCCAAAAATCGTCCGAAATGGAAACTAAATGCTTTTAATACCGAATTATCGAATCGTTGTCTAAATTACCTACCGAAGAAAATCACCGTTAAAACTATTTCTACATCCATCTTCGACAAATGTAGAACTCAAACCACAAAGTAAGTAGATATTTTGTGCTCAAACTGAACCAGGGCGGCCGCTGCAACGCGCGTTCAACGCCTGACAAGCGCGCTATACACTATACAAAAAAATTACGCGCGTTCAACGAGCGTTGAGCGCTTGTCATCTGAACGTACCCTTAAATTTTATAAAGGTCCAGCCCCCCTACTCAAATGGCCACTTTTCTATTCGTTCGCTAACTTAAAGCTTAAAAATAAGCAATTAAACGATCAAGTCACACGTCGCAAGTTTATATAAATCATAGACATTGTTGTATTATATTGAATTGACAAGCCTGCGACACGTAATTTTGGAATTTATGGCTTATTTTTAATTTTTAAGTTAGCGAACGAATAGAAAAGTGGCCATTTGAGTAGCCCCCCTGCTCGGTAAAAGGATAATGGTGTTAAATATTTTCAAGCGGTTTAATTCGGTGTCGTTTTGTGCTGTGATGTGTAATGGAGGGTTGCCAGCGATTTAATTTCGTTGTAAAATACAGCGGCAGATTTTTGTATCGCGTCTCGGGGACAGCGGCGACTGACATTTTCATTTTGTTAAACTTGTTAATCCTGTTAGACTGAAAGAGGAAAGTGTTGAATTGCACTGATAACGAAGCTTTTCCTTGACAATATTTCAGTAGAGACTGAAAATATCTTGTCATTCATTACATCAAATTTTTCATACGTACCTAGTGAAAATAACTTTGAATTGACAACCTTTTGTACAGTGTTTCTTTCAGTTACTAATACGGGGGAGCGGTGCCCCCCCCGGAGCAGCCATAGTGCCCCCCCGGAGAAAAATGAGTTGTGTGAAGTCTGTCCATCCTTACCTGTCTTATTTAGTAAACAGTTTTTGACAGTTGTCATACGTCTTTTAAACTTAATAGGTTTCAAAAATATGTTAGTAATTTTATGAAATTGTTGTTAATTTATTAACAATTTATTTCGTAATCTATGAGTGGTGGAAAACCATTTGTTGTATTTTATAAATGATTATTTCAATAAAGAGTTGGGTGAAGATTGTTTACCATATAAGACAAGTAAGGATGGACAGACTTAAGGTAGACGGGCTAACTAGTGTAGTGATCGCCGAACTAGCTCCCCCAAACCTTTTAATTGCCCCCCGGATAGGGTTACATATACGCTCTTTTCGACTGATTTTCGTTCGACATCTCATTGTTTTGAGTCATATGTCGAACGAAAATCAGTCGAAAAGAGCGCTCGACGCCTGCCGAGCGATTCAAAAATAGGGCCCCAGCCAGACCCGTCACAGAAATTAAAATTCATCATTTCAATTTCTGCCCGGCCGGAAATCGAACCCGGGACCTCTAGCGTGGTAGGCGGCATGTTGACCACTGCACCACTCAGGTCGTTACACCACTCTGGGGACCTATTTTTGAATAGCTCGGCAGGCGTTGAGCGCTCTTTTCGACTGATTTTCGTTCGACATCTCATTGTTTTGAGTCATATGTCGAACGAAAATCAGTCGAAAAGATCGCTCGACGCCTGCCGAGCGATTCAAAAATAGGGCCCCAGGTCGTAAGTTAAATGTTAAATGAACTTTAAAAGGCGATGGTTTAGCTTGGTGAGTTATGATTTGTTTATTGAGATGGTTTGGACACAAATGGTTTGGGTAAGATTGAATCGCATTTACAAGTGTAACAGAAAGGGGGTATCAACCTGAAAGGAGGTCAATGTCCTAATGAATTTGAACCCTGCCAAATGAAAAACAATTCAAATCGAAAAAAAAACTGGACTCTCCATAGAAAATTTGAATTGCCGCCAACATTTTGTATTGGAGTTCAAAAAAATTGATTTTTAATTGTTTTTTTTTCTGTTGGAAGGTGTTTAGTTTCACGAGTACATTGACCTCCTTTCGTGTTGATACCTTCTGTATTTCTTTCTGCTACGCGTTGTATTTGTGTCTAAGTCTAAGTCGTAATGTCTAAGTCGCGCAGCGAGCTATGGAAAGGGCTATGCTAGGAGTTTCTCTGAGAGATCGGGTCCGGAAAAAGGTGATCCGAGATCAGAGAACTAAAGTCATCGACATAGTCCACCGGATTAGCAAGCTAAAGTGGCAGTGAGCCGGCCATATTAGCCGTAGAACCGATAGCCGCTGGGGCAGACGAGTTCTTGAGTGGAGACCGCGTATGGGCAAACCTCAGATCAAATAAAAAAGGAAGATAGAGCGTTGCGCAGTGGTTGCGAACAACTAAGTGAGGCCGGTTTTTGATGGTTCATGTGTGCGTACTAGGGGGCGGGCGGGGGCCGGGCGGCAGGGTTCGATATGGAACGCCCAATGACGAACGAAAGCCAAGGCGTAGTTTCGTTACATATGTGTGCGTAAACTGTGTATGTACACAGCCAAGGCGTAGTTTTACTGGCCTCACCGCTTTGTCAGAAGACTCCATCTTTACTTTTTTATTTGATCTGAGGGGCAAACGCAGTGTAGGACGCCCTCAGACAAGGTGGAGCGACGATCTTCGCAAAATGGCTGGCATAAACTGGATGAGTAGGTATAGCCGCGGATCGTGCTCAGTGGCGTGCACTCGGAGAGGCCTATATGTTCAGCTGTGGTCGATGAAAGGCTAGTGATGATGATGATGATGATGATGGGTTGTATACTGTGAGCAAAGCTGAATTTTGCTTGTTTGGTTAGAAGAGGTGTCTATTTTATGGAAATGAAATATTTTAATTTTAATTTAATGGTATACATATTTCAGGCTACTATGTCCATAGGTCCAAAAACGAATATTTTTTTCGCCTTTCCATAGTAAGTCGGTCAGCTGACCAATACATTTTGTATGGGGGTATTATTATTTATTATTATTTGATTGTTAGGGGCTATGCAGCTCAGATAAAGCTGTAGTCACTGCGACCTAAAAGATCTATTGTAACTCGCCACCTATTTTATAGTAACTCTTTAAGCCCAGCGGCTTCCAAGAAGTCTAATATCTTCCTGGTTTTCAGAGTTTTAATTTCCCCCGGGTCGATTACGTGTCGCCCCAGATGGATACTACGCTTGTGGATTAGGGGTCCACAGTCACATAAGAGGTGCTTGGGCGTTTCCAGCTCCTCATTACAATATCTGCAGACGTCAGTGTCACTCAATTTCATATGAAATAGGTGTCTGTTTAGTTTGCAGTGTCCGGTTAAGGATCTAACAGTCGCACTAACGTTCGATCAACTGATCTGTATAAGTTCATTCGTCCGTCTCTGCGAGTAGCTTTCCACCAAGGATTTGGCATGTCTCAATCCTGGCTGTTGTATGTTGTATGGGGGTATGAATTTTTTTCGTTTTTCTATTTCATGCAGAATGTTGTTCAGTTTTAGCAACACTATCACCTTTTTCAGGATCTGGCAGGGTTTTTTGATACATAACGTATATTAATACAAAATATACCTTACCTATTAACATGAAAAATACATTAAACATAATTTTTTTAATCAATTTGAATAGGGGCTGCTTCATATTGGTGTACAGTTGATGCAATAAAAGACAGCAAAATGATAGTATCAAATATAACACTGGGCCGCCCCGCAAAGAAAACGGGTTACCTTACACAAGTTATTTTTATCCAAATATCAAGAAAAACGCTCACTTCACAATCTTATTGATTTATAAATGATGGCTAGACCAAATGTTCAACTTATCAAAAAACCTTTCCTGAAACATATGTACGCGCCTAATTCTGCACGCACGGGTGGAGGGGCGCGGGGCGATTCAACGGCGACGTCACGAACGCAGCGGCAACCAGAGCGCCGCGGGCGGCGGCCTCCGCCGCCCGCTTCATTCCATTTTTGATACTCGGCAAACACACGCTCTCGCCACAACCGCCATTTTCATATTTGTAATTGTTTTCTTTTGCAATATACTAGTGTATTTCAAAATATTAGTCTTTTAATTGTCTCATCGTTGACACATACAATAAAATAATAATGATTCCAACTCCATATTAAAATTAAAATCATTGTATGGAACCTAATTGCAGTTTATGATTATTCCTTTGAGGAAATCAAGAAGTGTCAGTATTTCCTTGACATGCTTAATCGATTCTTGAATATGAAAATCATCCATTGACATATAAATCATTGCAGAGACGGTCAAATTGGCTTATAAATAAGACTGAAATAGTGCATGTTTCTTGATATTTGTATGAAAATAAAGGGTTGGCCCGTTTTCTTTGCGGACCATTGTATTGTATAAGGTTTCATAAAATTATGTACCAAAACTTTAGAGAGTAGTTGGTAGTTCTTTTTAGGGTTCCGTACCCAAAGGGTAAAAACGGGACCCTATTACTAAGACTCCGCTGTAAATGTAAAATTTCATGGTCTTCCTTTAGTTTAAGATGATGTGTCATTTAACAAGAAATAATCCCTATGAGTAACCCTTTCGATGGGTATCGCAAAAAAAATCGTTTTTGGTAAGTTCAATTCCTGGTTAAGGCAGGCACTTTTTCAAAAATCTTCGAATGCAGTTCTTATTACTTTTAAAAACAAAATGAAAGTCTTCTTTCAGTAAAACTTCCTATCTTCAATATTTAAGGTACTTTCCCTCTGTGTGGCAAAGTTTTGGGTCACCGTGTATAATGATATCCGTTGTCAACTCTTTCGACCTCCAGAAATCATTCAGCAGCTGGCGTCGAGCGCTCTTTACCATTCATTTTCATTCGATAGCATGGTTGTCCAATGAAAATGAGTGAGAGTGCTTATAACGCCAGCCGAATGGTCGTCAAATGATGTCAAAAATAGGGCCCGGAAAATTCTTATTGAGTTTTAAACACTTGACCTGACAAGGCCTGGCACAAGGCACATTATTTATTACAACTTTAATTTTCATAAAATCGTACTGAATCTATACAGGGTTATTTGTAAAACACCAATAACCTCGCAGGAGTAGAATATTTACATACACAACAACATTTGTTCTACGACTTTTCCGAAAACGCAAAAACAATCTACTTTTCATACAAAACTCGATCACCTGTTCAAACATTTGTATAGAAAGTTGAATATTTTTGTCTGTTTCATAGACCCAATGTTGTCGTTTATGATGTTAGTAATCCACTGCATTGCGTGGTTGTTGGTATTTTTGCAAATAACCCTTTATCCTTACTAATATTATAAATGCGATAGTCCGTTTGTTTGTTTGTTTGTTTGTTACGCCTTCACGTCCTAACTACTGAACCGATCATCATGAAATTTTGCATACACGTTGTCAGAGGTACAGCGAAGGACATAGGGTATCTTTCATCCCGAAAAAACGTATAGTTACCGAGGGATAGCAAAAAACCTTTCCACGCGGACGAAGTCGCGGTTGGCCGCTAGTAAATAATAAAACCGGTCAAGAGCGAGTCGGACTCGTGCACCGAAGGTTCCGTACCATCATAATTACACCATCAAACCACTCGTAGTTTTAGGTCAGCGCCATCTCTTGACTGATAGTGGAACTAATGTTAACTTTTTTAGAAATTTAATAATTTCTAAAAAAGTGTGCTATATTGAGATATCGTTTTATTTTTCCTGTAATCTTTATTTAAACTGCTATCACATAGAATTATTTCAGAATTTTCTCTTTGCAAACTTCGGAGATAAGCGGGGGAATGGTATTTTTTTTACATTTTTCATCATAAGTGGAAAACTATGTGGCCTAAAACAAAAAAAAATAATAATGATTTAAACTGTGCAAACGGCGCTTTTTCATATGATACCCTACATGCTCTAGTAGCCCCACTTCAAATTTTTAAGACCCTTTTTCAGTCCCTGTTGTAAAATAGATATTTAGTTTTTTAATTATTTCTTATTTGCAAAATAGTTGGGCAAATGTCATCTTAAACTATTCCAAATTTCAAGTTGATACCATTAGTAGTTCTCGAGATATCTAGCTGTGACAGACAGACAGACAGACTGAGTCACACCATAAGGGTTCCTTTTTTACCATTTTGGTACGGAACCCTAAAAATGAATCGCCGAAATTTAAGTAAGTGTATAACTTCAGAACGACTGCACCAAATTAGATCATAATTTTTTTGTTGTGCTTGTTATTATCAGGCCAAGGATTGTGCAAAAGATAATTTACAAAAAATCGTACAGAAAGACGTAAAAAGATCAATTTCTCTTTTCCGTTATTTTAAATCGCAATATAACTTACTTATTTAAGTTTCACAAAAGGGAAATTATAATGTTATACGGCGAAAGCTAAAATGTGAAATAAAAATAAGAGATGACTCTCTATTTGTATTTAAGAGGAATAAAACACGGGAACTTTTCTTATAACTTTCTTTGAGAGCAATGTGTAAATACAAAATGAAATAAATGCTTAAAATTTTTATGACTTTGGTAACCAAAAAAATATCTTACTTTCACATAACTTGTTATAAACTAAACTTTTTATTTAAGTAATTTCATTTATGTTGTGTAAAACACAAAATTTTAAGTGAAACTTAAATTTTACTTAAAACGTTTCACATTGGCCGCAAAAGTGGCCATTACGAGAGCCATTTCCCGAGCTAAATGGTTACAAAATGTGGCCAACTCACGTACGAACATATTCTTCAATGCTATTTTTATTATAAAGCCTGGGTCAAACCGAAAGCAGCACAGCGTGTTGCGTAGCGTGACGGCAAATGACGTATGAAATGCTATTGCAACGTCACATCGACCGAGCGACAGCCGTGTGACTATACATTACAAACGTCACGCCAGAAACATACTATTGTGTTGTGTTGTGTCGTGTCGCGATTTGTCGCGTATCGGTTTCATACATTTAGTATGACTAGAAACACACTATTGTGTTGTGTTGTGTCGACACAACACACTGTAGTAATGTGTTTCTAACCATACTAAATGTATGAAGCCGATACGCGACAGATCGCGACATGACACAACACAATAGTATGTTTCTAGAGTAGGGTTGCCAACTTTTTTTGCATCTAATATAGTAGTTTTTAGATTATTACAGAAAAAAGTCCAAAAAATATAGTAGTTTAAGGAAGGATTTTAAGGAAGTTGCATTTTTCATTCTTACATTTTCATATTTTATTCAACAACCATAAACACAAAACAAGTAGTTAATCACAAAAATCACTATGCAATTACTATGTGCATAGGTATGTCTTTTTTTTGTGCTTTTGATTGGTTTTTTCACTTGAAAAAATATAGTAGTTTTGCCTACTACATATTTTTTCAAAAAATATAGTAGGCGAGCCCTCAATATATTAGGATACTATATTATATAGTAGGGTTGGCAACCCTAGTTTCTAGCGTAATGCAACGCGCTTTGCTGACTGCAACGTACACGCATTTGGTGTGTCCCAGGCTTTATACTGGCTACCGTTTCCGATTGCAAATTAAATACAAAATCCAAACTCAGTATGAACTCTCATACAAAAAGAGAGAGATTAGGATTTCTATAAATTAGTATTCAGAGTACTTATCTACCATAGGGTGTAGATAAGTACTCTGAAACTAAAGTGTGTTCGATTCGACGTTCGATTTCGAATCAAGTAAAAAAACTAAGTATAATTTTTATTTATTAATTACGTGTCTATTATAGTAAAATATCCGAATTACCTACAAGTCATTATGATCAGTCATAGATATTTTTTCGAAAACATCTATAGCTTACAAAACTAAGAGGAAAGTGGATTATTATTAAAATACGGTTAGTCGAAGGCCCCTGTCGTTCCCGCAGATAATCCATGCGTTTATGGCACCCGGGCCCAAAGAAGCCTTTTCAACAAAAATGAACCGTGAATAATCTATAGAATGAAAACATACTGATGTCTATTACGACGATCTTTCTAAATACATATGAAAACTAAGACGGAAAATATTACGTACAATTTAAAGTACGGATATTTAACTTATCTTTAAGCCTAAGACAAATACATTTGAACTTTCAGAAACGACAACTTTTTTAGTACATTACTCAACAACACAAAACTGAAATTTAAATGTTAAAATGTTCGTCTAATAAGTGGAACACATTTTGTAACACTCAGACTTAGGAATTTTGAAAAAAATGCAATATTCGACCGAGAGAGCCTTATAAATGACCTGACTATTTATTTACTAATTTGTTATGTAGTAATATGTATTAGTCGATAGTCTTCCTAAAATTAATAAATAAAATAAAATAAATATTTTATTCACCTGAATGGTTTGAATACCAACGCGGACGACTACTACTTAAATATTTAAGAAAATGTCGCTGTCAAAATTCCTTCTGTCACACCGAAAACTCTGTAGCTGCAGCAGTCGCGCATTCAGTGTGATATAATGTATAACCATAGCATTTCATTCATTACAACACGTCTCGCGCTGTGCTGCACCCGGTTTGACCCAGGGAGGTGATTCTCGGGCACGTGACATAGTGTCAAATTCGAGATATCTCGAAAAAGTCAAGAAATCGTAGAGATTACAAAGACTTTCGACTTGTAATGTCGAAAATCGCTGAGAATAAGTTTTTTGGCTGCAATAGAGATTTTAGTGACATTTTCAATAGAGATTTGTGATTAGAGATAATCTCGAGTTCGAGAAATGTCGCAGTGCCCGAGAATCGGCCCCCCGGCTTTGCGATGCAGCGAATATTTTTTCTAATTAAACGCAACGATGCTTCAAATGCCGGTATGATAGTATTGTCTACGAAGCACAGGATCAAAATACCTAACCGTATGTTTCACACGGATCACATCGCAGTAAGGCGAAGCAAACATGATTGATGATGAGGCTCGGGACAATCAACACGCCTAAACAATTTATTTAAATATATAGCTTAGGTCTTTCATGTTTGAGTCGTATGATTGAAATGATTCCTGGAAAATTTCTGGGAGACCTTGAATTTTTGGAGCGAAAGTTCGCTTTGAAGTGGCAGTTACAGAGATTTGTAAAATGTCTGAAATTAAAGGACACAATATCCAATAAACAATGATTTTATAATTAATATCATTGCCAATCCTACTAATATTATAAATGTGAAAGTTTGTGGGTTTGGATGTTTGTTCCTCAATCACGAAATAACTACTGAACAGATTTAGTTGAAATTTGGCACACAGATAGTAAATAGCCTAGATTAAAACATAGAATACTCTTTATCCCGATATTCCTACGGGAACGGGAACCACGCGGGTGAAACCGCGGGCGGCCGCTAGTAAACCATACATGTATTTTACAGTATTTTTTATTATGTAGGTATTACAAAAATAGATAGACATTATTTTACTTCCTATACAGTTGGTTTGGGGCAATTATAATATATTATTTAAATAACAGTAAATCACTTTAAACTGTACTCTGTTTTTGCGAATGAAAAGCTAAAAAGCATTTTTTTTAATAATTTGATTCGATTTGAATAATCTAAAACAGCTTTTCACATTGCGAAGTCGAAATTAAAGCAAAAACGTCAAACGTGTTATTACTGTGAATATTGAAGGTGGTTAGGTCTCTTATAGAGGACGCTTTAGAGCACGTTCACATGACAAGCGCTTAACGCGCGTTTTGATAACGCGCGTTTACAACTACATACATTTTATTCAGGCCGTACACATGCTAACGCGCGTTTTAATCAAGCGCACGTTTAACGCTGCGCTAGCGCTCGACTGTTGTCAGCGTGCGTCAACGCGCGCCTTGAGATATTGGTTTTCTATGTCAGCGGTTTCCGAATTCTTTTGGCTATGGAACCCTTTTTGGTTCACCGTTTTTGCACGGAACCCTAGCTCGAGTAAGAAGTAAACTGTAACATTGTTTTTAGGGTTCCGTACCAAAATGGTAAAAAAGGAACCCTTATGGTGTGACTCAGTCTGTCTGTCTGTCTGTCTGTCTGTCTGTCTGTCTGTCACAGCTGGATATCTCAAGAACTACTAATGGCATCAACTTGAAATTTGGAATAGTTCAAGATGACATTTGTCCAACTATTTCGCGAATAAGAAATAAATAAAAAAATAAATATCTTTTTTACAACAGGGACTGAAAAGGGGTCTTAAAAATTTGAAGTGGGGCAACTAGGGCATGTGGGGTATCATATGAAAGAGCGTCGTTTGCACGTTTTTAAACATTTTTTCTTTTTTTTTTAAGCCGCATAGTTTTCGACTTATGGTGAAAATTGTAAAAAAAAATACCGTTCCCCCCCCCCCTTATCTCCGAAGTTTGCAGAGAGAAAAATCTGAAATAATTCTATGTGATAGTAGTTTATCTAAAGATTACAGGAAAAATAAAACGATTTCTCAATATAACACACTTTTTAAGAAATTCAAAAAACAATCAAATTTTTTTTAGTTTTACTACCAGTCAACAGATGGCGCTGTCCTAAGCATGCTAACCTAAGGAAAAATATAGTTCCACTATCGGTCAAGAGATGGCGCAACCTAACACTACAATAATAAATTGGTGGCTGGTTCTAAAATAATTACCTACTATTTGCCGTACGAATAAACGAAGAATAAATTCCTACTTAGTAATATAAACAGTTTGCAATGTGGAGTGGCTGAAACGTTTTTCAGTCACCATAAGCAGCTGTGGTTAAGATTTGTAAATTAACTGTCCGCCTGTTCGCCCTTCCAAATGTCTGCCGTTTATCCTACTTTTTTAAAGACTGTACTAAAGTAACATATCCAAATATATTTATGATTGTACGGAACCCTCGGTGCGCGAGTCCGACTCGCTCTTGACCGGTTTTTTATTTTTACGTGAAATCACACCATACTGATGCTTTTTGGCTTGATGTTCGCATCTTATAAGTATAGTTTGACTGTAAAAGAAGGACTCTTAAAGATAAAAATATGTATTTAGTTACAATAAAAATATATATAAAATTAACACTTGTATTTTCGCGGAACTCCTGAGAGCCTCTTACGGAACCCCAAGGTTCCGCGGAACCCCATTCGGGAACAGCTGTTGTAACCGTTCAGATGAGCCCGCGCTTTTGACGCGGATAGAAGTATTTTAGGGTTCGCTCAGTTCATCCAAAAATCGTCCGAAATGGAAACTAAATGCTTTTAATACCGAATTATCGAATCGTTGTCAAATTACCTACCGAAGAAAATCACCGTTAAAACTATTTCTACATCCATCTTCGACAAATGTAGAACTCAAACCACAAAGTAAGTAGATATTTTGTGCTCAAACTGAACCAGGGCGGCCGCTGCAACGCGCGTTCAACGCCTGACAAGCGCGCTATACACTATACAAAAAAATTACGCGCGTTCAACGAGCGTTGAGCGCTTGTCATCTGAACGTACCCTTAAATTTTATAAAGGTCCAGCCCCCCTACTCAAATGGCCACTTTTCTATTCGTTCGCTAACTTAAAGCTTAAAAATAAGCAATTAAACGATCAAGTCACACGTCGCAAGTTTATATAAATCATAGACATTGTTGTATTATATTGAATTGACAAGCCTGCGACACGTAATTTTGGAATTTATGGCTTATTTTTAATTTTTAAGTTAGCGAACGAATAGAAAAGTGGCCATTTGAGTAGCCCCCCTGCTCGGTAAAAGGATAATGGTGTTAAATATTTTCAAGCGGTTTAATTCGGTGTCGTTTTGTGCTGTGATGTGTAATGGAGGGTTGCCAGCGATTTAATTTCGTTGTAAAATACAGCGGCAGATTTTTGTATCGCGTCTCGGGGACAGCGGCGACTGACATTTTCATTTTGTTAAACTTGTTAATCCTGTTAGACTGAAAGAGGAAAGTGTTGAATTGCACTGATAACGAAGCTTTTCCTTGACAATATTTCAGTAGAGACTGAAAATATCTTGTCATTCATTACATCAAATTTTTCATACGTACCTAGTGAAAATAACTTTGAATTGACAACCTTTTGTACAGTGTTTCTTTCAGTTACTAATACGGGGGAGCGGTGCCCCCCCGGAGCAGCCATAGTGCCCCCCCGGAGAAAAATGAGTTGTGTGAAGTCTGTCCATCCTTACCTGTCTTATTTAGTAAACAGTTTTTGACAGTTGTCATACGTCTTTTAAACTTAATAGGTTTCAAAAATATGTTAGTAATTTTATGAAATTGTTGTTAATTTATTAACAATTTATTTCGTAATCTATGAGTGGTGGAAAACCATTTGTTGTATTTTATAAATGATTATTTCAATAAAGAGTTGGGTGAAGATTGTTTACCATATAAGACAAGTAAGGATGGACAGACTTAAGGTAGACGGGCTAACTAGTGTAGTGATCGCCGAACTAGCTCCCCCAAACCTTTTAATTGCCCCCCGGATAGGGTTACATATACGCTCTTTTCGACTGATTTTCGTTCGACATCTCATTGTTTTGAGTCATATGTCGAACGAAAATCAGTCGAAAAGAGCGCTCGACGCCTGCCGAGCGATTCAAAAATAGGGCCCCAGCCAGACCCGTCACAGAAATTAAAATTCATCATTTCAATTTCTGCCCGGCCGGAAATCGAACCCGGGACCTCTAGCGTGGTAGGCGGCATGTTGACCACTGCACCACTCAGGTCGTTACACCACTCTGGGGACCTATTTTTGAATAGCTCGGCAGGCGTTGAGCGCTCTTTTCGACTGATTTTCGTTCGACATCTCATTGTTTTGAGTCATATGTCGAACGAAAATCAGTCGAAAAGATCGCTCGACGCCTGCCGAGCGATTCAAAAATAGGGCCCCAGGTCGTAAGTTAAATGTTAAATGAACTTTAAAAGGCGATGGTTTAGCTTGGTGAGTTATGATTTGTTTATTGAGATGGTTTGGACACAAATGGTTTGGGTAAGATTGAATCGCATTTACAAGTGTAACAGAAAGGGGGTATCAACCTGAAAGGAGGTCAATGTCCTAATGAATTTGAACCCTGCCAAATGAAAAACAATTCAAATCGAAAAAAAAACTGGACTCTCCATAGAAAATTTGAATTGCCGCCAACATTTTGTATTGGAGTTCAAAAAAATTGATTTTTAATTGTTTTTTTTTTCTGTTGGAAGGTGTTTAGTTTCACGAGTACATTGACCTCCTTTCGTGTTGATACCTTCTGTATTTCTTTCTGCTACGCGTTGTATTTGTGTCTAAGTCTAAGTCGTAATGTCTAAGTCGCGCAGCGAGCTATGGAAAGGGCTATGCTAGGAGTTTCTCTGAGAGATCGGGTCCGGAAAAAGGTGATCCGAGATCAGAGAACTAAAGTCATCGACATAGTCCACCGGATTAGCAAGCTAAAGTGGCAGTGAGCCGGCCATATTAGCCGTAGAACCGATAGCCGCTGGGGCAGACGAGTTCTTGAGTGGAGACCGCGTATGGGCAAACCTCAGATCAAATAAAAAAGGAAGATAGAGCGTTGCGCAGTGGTTGCGAACAACTAAGTGAGGCCGGTTTTTGATGGTTCATGTGTGCGTACTAGGGGGCGGGCGGGGGCCGGGCGGCAGGGTTCGATATGGAACGCCCAATGACGAACGAAAGCCAAGGCGTAGTTTCGTTACATATGTGTGCGTAAACTGTGTATGTACACAGCCAAGGCGTAGTTTTACTGGCCTCACCGCTTTGTCAGAAGACTCCATCTTTACTTTTTTATTTGATCTGAGGGGCAAACGCAGTGTAGGACGCCCTCAGACAAGGTGGAGCGACGATCTTCGCAAAATGGCTGGCATAAACTGGATGAGTAGGTATAGCCGCGGATCGTGCTCAGTGGCGTGCACTCGGAGAGGCCTATATGTTCAGCTGTGGTCGATGAAAGGCTAGTGATGATGATGATGATGATGATGGGTTGTATACTGTGAGCAAAGCTGAATTTTGCTTGTTTGGTTAGAAGAGGTGTCTATTTTATGGAAATGAAATATTTTAATTTTAATTTAATGGTATACATATTTCAGGCTACTATGTCCATAGGTCCAAAAACGAATATTTTTTTCGCCTTTCCATAGTAAGTCGGTCAGCTGACCAATACATTTTGTATGGGGGTATTATTATTTATTATTATTTGATTGTTAGGGGCTATGCAGCTCAGATAAAGCTGTAGTCACTGCGACCTAAAAGATCTATTGTAACTCGCCACCTATTTTATAGTAACTCTTTAAGCCCAGCGGCTTCCAAGAAGTCTAATATCTTCCTGGTTTTCAGAGTTTTAATTTCCCCCGGGTCGATTACGTGTCGCCCCAGATGGATACTACGCTTGTGGATTAGGGGTCCACAGTCACATAAGAGGTGCTTGGGCGTTTCCAGCTCCTCATTACAATATCTGCAGACGTCAGTGTCACTCAATTTCATATGAAATAGGTGTCTGTTTAGTTTGCAGTGTCCGGTTAAGGATCTAACAGTCGCACTAACGTTCGATCAACTGATCTGTATAAGTTCATTCGTCCGTCTCTGCGAGTAGCTTTCCACCAAGGATTTGGCATGTCTCAATCCTGGCTGTTGTATGTTGTATGGGGGTATGAATTTTTTTCGTTTTTCTATTTCATGCAGAATGTTGTTCAGTTTTAGCAACACTATCACCTTTTTCAGGATCTGGCAGGGTTTTTTGATACATAACGTATATTAATACAAAATATACCTTACCTATTAACATGAAAAATACATTAAACATAATTTTTTTAATCAATTTGAATAGGGGCTGCTTCATATTGGTGTACAGTTGATGCAATAAAAGACAGCAAAATGATAGTATCAAATATAACACTGGGCCGCCCCGCAAAGAAAACGGGTTACCTTACACAAGTTATTTTTATCCAAATATCAAGAAAAACGCTCACTTCACAATCTTATTGATTTATAAATGATGGCTAGACCAAATGTTCAACTTATCAAAAAACCTTTCCTGAAACATATGTACGCGCCTAATTCTGCACGCACGGGTGGAGGGGCGCGGGGCGATTCAACGGCGACGTCACGAACGCAGCGGCAACCAGAGCGCCGCGGGCGGCGGCCTCCGCCGCCCGCTTCATTCCATTTTTGATACTCGGCAAACACACGCTCTCGCCACAACCGCCATTTTCATATTTGTAATTGTTTTCTTTTGCAATATACTAGTGTATTTCAAAATATTAGTCTTTTAATTGTCTCATCGTTGACACATACAATAAAATAATAATGATTCCAACTCCATATTAAAATTAAAATCATTGTATGGAACCTAATTGCAGTTTATGATTATTCCTTTGAGGAAATCAAGAAGTGTCAGTATTTCCTTGACATGCTTAATCGATTCTTGAATATGAAAATCATCCATTGACATATAAATCATTGCAGAGACGGTCAAATTGGCTTATAAATAAGACTGAAATAGTGCATGTTTCTTGATATTTGTATGAAAATAAAGGGTTGGCCCGTTTTCTTTGCGGACCATTGTATTGTATAAGGTGTCATAAAATTATGTACCAAAACTTTAGAGAGTAGTTGGTAGTTCTTTTTAGGGTTCCGTACCCAAAGGGTAAAAACGGGACCCTATTACTAAGACTCCGCTGTAAATGTAAAATTTCATGGTCTTCCTTTAGTTTAAGATGATGTGTCATTTAACAAGAAATAATCCCTATGAGTAACCCTTTCGATGGGTATCGCAAAAAAAATCGTTTTTGGTAAGTTCAATTCCTGGTTAAGGCAGGCACTTTTTCAAAAATCTTCGAATGCAGTTCTTATTACTTTTAAAAACAAAATGAAAGTCTTCTTTCAGTAAAACTTCCTATCTTCAATATTTAAGGTACTTTCCCTCTGTGTGGCAAAGTTTTGGGTCACCGTGTATAATGATATCCGTTGTCAACTCTTTCGACCTCCAGAAATCATTCAGCAGCTGGCGTCGAGCGCTCTTTACCATTCATTTTCATTCGATAGCATGGTTGTCCAATGAAAATGAGTGAGAGTGCTTATAACGCCAGCCGAATGGTCGTCAAATGATGTCAAAAATAGGGCCCGGAAAATTCTTATTGAGTTTTAAACACTTGACCTGACAAGGCCTGGCACAAGGCACATTATTTATTACAACTTTAATTTTCATAAAATCGTACTGAATCTATACAGGGTTATTTGTAAAACACCAATAACCTCGCAGGAGTAGAATATTTACATACACAACAACATTTGTTCTACGACTTTTCCGAAAACGCAAAAACAATCTACTTTTCATACAAAACTCGATCACCTGTTCAAACATTTGTATAGAAAGTTGAATATTTTTGTCTGTTTCATAGACCCAATGTTGTCGTTTATGATGTTAGTAATCCACTGCATTGCGTGGTTGTTGGTATTTTTGCAAATAACCCTTTATCCTTACTAATATTATAAATGCGATAGTCCGTTTGTTTGTTTGTTTGTTTGTTACGCCTTCACGTCCTAACTACTAAACCGATCATCATGAAATTTTGCATACACGTTGTCAGAGGTACAGCGAAGGACATAGGGTATCTTTCATCCCGAAAAAACGTATAGTTACCGAGGGATAGCAAAAAACCTTTCCACGCGGACGAAGTCGCGGTTGGCCGCTAGTAAATAATAAAACCGGTCAAGAGCGAGTCGGACTCGTGCACCGAAGGTTCCGTACCATCATAATTACACCATCAAACCACTCGTAGTTTTAGGTCAGCGCCATCTCTTGACTGATAGTGGAACTAATGTTAACTTTTTTAGAAATTTAATAATTTCTAAAAAAGTGTGCTATATTGAGATATCGTTTTATTTTTCCTGTAATCTTTATTTAAACTGCTATCACATAGAATTATTTCAGAATTTTCTCTTTGCAAACTTCGGAGATAAGCGGGGGAATGGTATTTTTTTTACATTTTTCATCATAAGTGGAAAACTATGTGGCCTAAAACAAAAAAAAAAAATAATGATTTAAACTGTGCAAACGGCGCTTTTTCATATGATACCCTACATGCTCTAGTAGCCCCACTTCAAATTTTTAAGACCCTTTTTCAGTCCCTGTTGTAAAATAGATATTTAGTTTTTTAATTATTTCTTATTTGCAAAATAGTTGGGCAAATGTCATCTTAAACTATTCCAAATTTCAAGTTGATACCATTAGTAGTTCTCGAGATATCTAGCTGTGACAGACAGACAGACAGACTGAGTCACACCATAAGGGTTCCTTTTTTACCATTTTGGTACGGAACCCTAAAAATGAATCGCCGAAATTTAAGTAAGTGTATAACTTCAGAACGACTGCACCAAATTAGATCATAATTTTTTTGTTGTGCTTGTTATTATCAGGCCAAGGATTGTGCAAAAGATAATTTACAAAAAATCGTACAGAAAGACGTAAAAAGATCAATTTCTCTTTTCCGTTATTTTAAATCGCAATATAACTTACTTATTTAAGTTTCACAAAAGGGAAATTATAATGTTATACGGCGAAAGCTAAAATGTGAAATAAAAATAAGAGATGACTCTATTTGTATTTAAGAGGAATAAAACACGGGAACTTTTCTTATAACTTTCTTTGAGAGCAATGTGTAAATACAAAATGAAATAAATGCTTAAAATTTTTATGACTTTGGTAACCAAAAAAATATCTTACTTTCACATAACTTGTTATAAACTAAACTTTTTATTTAAGTAATTTCATTTATGTTGTGTAAAACACAAAATTTTAAGTGAAACTTAAATTTTACTTAAAACGTTTCACATTGGCCGCAAAAGTGGCCATTACGAGAGCCATTTCCCGAGCTAAATGGTTACAAAATGTGGCCAACTCACGTACGAACATATTCTTCAATGCTATTTTTATTATAAAGCCTGGGTCAAACCGAAAGCAGCACAGCGTGTTGCGTAGCGTGACGGCAAATGACGTATGAAATGCTATTGCAACGTCACATCGACCGAGCGACAGCCGTGTGACTATACATTACAAACGTCACGCCAGAAACATACTATTGTGTTGTGTTGTGTCGTGTCGCGATTTGTCGCGTATCGGTTTCATACATTTAGTATGACTAGAAACACACTATTGTGTTGTGTTGTGTCGACACAACACACTGTAGTAATGTGTTTCTAACCATACTAAATGTATGAAGCCGATACGCGACAGATCGCGACATGACACAACACAATAGTATGTTTCTAGAGTAGGGTTGCCAACTTTTTTTGCATCTAATATAGTAGTTTTTAGATTATTACAGAAAAAAGTCCAAAAAATATAGTAGTTTAAGGAAGGATTTTAAGGAAGTTGCATTTTTCATTCTTACATTTTCATATTTTATTCAACAACCATAAACACAAAACAAGTAGTTAATCACAAAAATCACTATGCAATTACTATGTGCATAGGTATGTCTTTTTTTTGTGCTTTTGATTGGTTTTTTCACTTGAAAAAATATAGTAGTTTTGCCTACTACATATTTTTTCAAAAAATATAGTAGGCGAGCCCTCAATATATTAGGATACTATATTATATAGTAGGGTTGGCAACCCTAGTTTCTAGCGTAATGCAACGCGCTTTGCTGACTGCAACGTACACGCATTTGGTGTGTCCCAGGCTTTATACTGGCTACCGTTTCCGATTGCAAATTAAATACAAAATCCAAACTCAGTATGAACTCTCATACAAAAAGAGAGAGATTAGGATTTCTATAAATTAGTATTCAGAGTACTTATCTACCATAGGGTGTAGATAAGTACTCTGAAACTAAAGTGTGTTCGATTCGACGTTCGATTTCGAATCAAGTAAAAAAACTAAGTATAATTTTTATTTATTAATTACGTGTCTATTATAGTAAAATATCCGAATTACCTACAAGTCATTATGATCAGTCATAGATATTTTTTCGAAAACATCTATAGCTTACAAAACTAAGAGGAAAGTGGATTATTATTAAAATACGGTTAGTCGAAGGCCCCTGTCGTTCCCGCAGATAATCCATGCGTTTATGGCACCCGGGCCCAAAGAAGCCTTTTCAACAAAAATGAACCGTGAATAATCTATAGAATGAAAACATACTGATGTCTATTACGACGATCTTTCTAAATACATATGAAAACTAAGACGGAAAATATTACGTACAATTTAAAGTACGGATATTTAACTTATCTTTAAGCCTAAGACAAATACATTTGAACTTTCAGAAACGACAACTTTTTTAGTACATTACTCAACAACACAAAACTGAAATTTAAATGTTAAAATGTTCGTCTAATAAGTGGAACACATTTTGTAACACTCAGACTTAGGAATTTTGAAAAAAATGCAATATTCGACCGAGAGAGCCTTATAAATGACCTGACTATTTATTTACTAATTTGTTATGTAGTAATATGTATTAGTCGATAGTCTTCCTAAAATTAATAAATAAAATAAAATAAATATTTTATTCACCTGAATGGTTTGAATACCAACGCGGACGACTACTACTTAAATATTTAAGAAAATGTCGCTGTCAAAATTCCTTCTGTCACACCGAAAACTCTGTAGCTGCAGCAGTCGCGCATTCAGTGTGATATAATGTATAACCATAGCATTTCATTCATTACAACACGTCTCGCGCTGTGCTGCACCCGGTTTGACCCAGGGAGGTGATTCTCGGGCACGTGACATAGTGTCAAATTCGAGATATCTCGAAAAAGTCAAGAAATCGTAGAGATTACAAAGACTTTCGACTTGTAATGTCGAAAATCGCTGAGAATAAGTTTTTTGGCTGCAATAGAGATTTTAGTGACATTTTCAATAGAGATTTGTGATTAGAGATAATCTCGAGTTCGAGAAATGTCGCAGTGCCCGAGAATCGGCCCCCCGGCTTTGCGATGCAGCGAATATTTTTTCTAATTAAACGCAACGATGCTTCAAATGCCGGTATGATAGTATTGTCTACGAAGCACAGGATCAAAATACCTAACCGTATGTTTCACACGGATCACATCGCAGTAAGGCGAAGCAAACATGATTGATGATGAGGCTCGGGACAATCAACACGCCTAAACAATTTATTTAAATATATAGCTTAGGTCTTTCATGTTTGAGTCGTATGATTGAAATGATTCCTGGAAAATTTCTGGGAGACCTTGAATTTTTGGAGCGAAAGTTCGCTTTGAAGTGGCAGTTACAGAGATTTGTAAAATGTCTGAAATTAAAGGACACAATATCCAATAAACAATGATTTTATAATTAATATCATTGCCAATCCTACTAATATTATAAATGTGAAAGTTTGTGGGTTTGGATGTTTGTTCCTCAATCACGAAATAACTACTGAACAGATTTAGTTGAAATTTGGCACACAGATAGTAAATAGCCTAGATTAAAACATAGAATACTCTTTATCCCGATATTCCTACGGGAACGGGAACCACGCGGGTGAAACCGCGGGCGGCCGCTAGTAAACCATACATGTATTTTACAGTATTTTTTATTATGTAGGTATTACAAAAATAGATAGACATTATTTTACTTCCTATACAGTTGGTTTGGGGCAATTATAATATATTATTTAAATAACAGTAAATCACTTTAAACTGTACTCTGTTTTTGCGAATGAAAAGCTAAAAAGCATTTTTTTTAATAATTTGATTCGATTTGAATAATCTAAAACAGCTTTTCACATTGCGAAGTCGAAATTAAAGCAAAAACGTCAAACGTGTTATTACTGTGAATATTGAAGGTGGTTAGGTCTCTTATAGAGGACGCTTTAGAGCACGTTCACATGACAAGCGCTTAACGCGCGTTTTGATAACGCGCGTTTACAACTACATACATTTTATTCAGGCCGTACACATGCTAACGCGCGTTTTAATCAAGCGCACGTTTAACGCTGCGCTAGCGCTCGACTGTTGTCAGCGTGCGTCAACGCGCGCCTTGAGATATTGGTTTTCTATGTCAGCGGTTTCCGAATTCTTTTGGCTATGGAACCCTTTTTGGTTCACCGTTTTTGCACGGAACCCTAGCTCGAGTAAGAAGTAAACTGTAACATTGTTTTTAGGGTTCCGTACCAAAATGGTAAAAAAGGAACCCTTATGGTGTGACTCAGTCTGTCTGTCTGTCTGTCTGTCTGTCTGTCACAGCTGGATATCTCAAGAACTACTAATGGCATCAACTTGAAATTTGGAATAGTTCAAGATGACATTTGTCCAACTATTTCGCGAATAAGAAATAAATAAAAAAATAAATATCTTTTTTACAACAGGGACTGAAAAGGGGTCTTAAAAATTTGAAGTGGGGCAACTAGGGCATGTGGGGTATCATATGAAAGAGCGTCGTTTGCACGTTTTTAAACATTTTTTCTTTTTTTTTTAAGCCGCATAGTTTTCGACTTATGGTGAAAATTGTAAAAAAAAATACCGTTCCCCCCCCCCCTTATCTCCGAAGTTTGCAGAGAGAAAAATCTGAAATAATTCTATGTGATAGTAGTTTATCTAAAGATTACAGGAAAAATAAAACGATTTCTCAATATAACACACTTTTTAAGAAATTCAAAAAACAATCAAATTTTTTTTAGTTTTACTACCAGTCAACAGATGGCGCTGTCCTAAGCATGCTAACCTAAGGAAAAATATAGTTCCACTATCGGTCAAGAGATGGCGCAACCTAACACTACAATAATAAATTGGTGGCTGGTTCTAAAATAATTACCTACTATTTGCCGTACGAATAAACGAAGAATAAATTCCTACTTAGTAATATAAACAGTTTGCAATGTGGAGTGGCTGAAACGTTTTTCAGTCACCATAAGCAGCTGTGGTTAAGATTTGTAAATTAACTGTCCGCCTGTTCGCCCTTCCAAATGTCTGCCGTTTATCCTACTTTTTTAAAGACTGTACTAAAGTAACATATCCAAATATATTTATGATTGTACGGAACCCTCGGTGCGCGAGTCCGACTCGCTCTTGACCGGTTTTTTATTTTTACGTGAAATCACACCATACTGATGCTTTTTGGCTTGATGTTCGCATCTTATAAGTATAGTTAGACTGTAAAAGAAGGACTCTTAAAGATAAAAATATGTATTTAGTTACAATAAAAATATATATAAAATTAACACTTGTATTTTCGCGGAACTCCTGAGAGCCTCTTACGGAACCCCAAGGTTCCGCGGAACCCCATTCGGGAACAGCTGTTGTAACCGTTCAGATGAGCCCGCGCTTTTGACGCGGATAGAAGTATTTTAGGGTTCGCTCAGTTCATCCAAAAATCGTCCGAAATGGAAACTAAATGCTTTTAATACCGAATTATCGAATCGTTGTCAAATTACCTACCGAAGAAAATCACCGTTAAAACTATTTCTACATCCATCTTCGACAAATGTAGAACTCAAACCACAAAGTAAGTAGATATTTTGTGCTCAAACTGAACCAGGGCGGCCGCTGCAACGCGCGTTCAACGCCTGACAAGCGCGCTATACACTATACAAAAAAATTACGCGCGTTCAACGAGCGTTGAGCGCTTGTCATCTGAACGTACCCTTAAATTTTATAAAGGTCCAGCCCCCCTACTCAAATGGCCACTTTTCTATTCGTTCGCTAACTTAAAGCTTAAAAATAAGCAATTAAACGATCAAGTCACACGTCGCAAGTTTATATAAATCATAGACATTGTTGTATTATATTGAATTGACAAGCCTGCGACACGTAATTTTGGAATTTATGGCTTATTTTTAATTGTTAAGTTAGCGAACGAATAGAAAAGTGGCCATTTGAGTAGCCCCCCTGCTCGGTAAAAGGATAATGGTGTTAAATATTTTCAAGCGGTTTAATTCGGTGTCGTTTTGTGCTGTGATGTGTAATGGAGGGTTGCCAGCGATTTAATTTCGTTGTAAAATACAGCGGCAGATTTTTGTATCGCGTCTCGGGGACAGCGGCGACTGACATTTTCATTTTGTTAAACTTGTTAATCCTGTTAGACTGAAAGAGGAAAGTGTTGAATTGCACTGATAACGAAGCTTTTCCTTGACAATATTTCAGTAGAGACTGAAAATATCTTGTCATTCATTACATCAAATTTTTCATACGTACCTAGTGAAAATAACTTTGAATTGACAACCTTTTGTACAGTGTTTCTTTCAGTTACTAATACGGGGGAGCGGTGCCCCCCCGGAGCAGCCATAGTGCCCCCCCGGAGAAAAATGAGTTGTGTGAAGTCTGTCCATCCTTACCTGTCTTATTTAGTAAACAGTTTTTGACAGTTGTCATACGTCTTTTAAACTTAATAGGTTTCAAAAATATGTTAGTAATTTTATGAAATTGTTGTTAATTTATTAACAATTTATTTCGTAATCTATGAGTGGTGGAAAACCATTTGTTGTATTTTATAAATGATTATTTCAATAAAGAGTTGGGTGAAGATTGTTTACCATATAAGACAAGTAAGGATGGACAGACTTAAGGTAGACGGGCTAACTAGTGTAGTGATCGCCGAACTAGCTCCCCCAAACCTTTTAATTGCCCCCCGGATAGGGTTACATATACGCTCTTTTCGACTGATTTTCGTTCGACATCTCATTGTTTTGAGTCATATGTCGAACGAAAATCAGTCGAAAAGAGCGCTCGACGCCTGCCGAGCGATTCAAAAATAGGGCCCCAGCCAGACCCGTCACAGAAATTAAAATTCATCATTTCAATTTCTGCCCGGCCGGAAATCGAACCCGGGACCTCTAGCGTGGTAGGCGGCATGTTGACCACTGCACCACTCAGGTCGTTACACCACTCTGGGGACCTATTTTTGAATAGCTCGGCAGGCGTTGAGCGCTCTTTTCGACTGATTTTCGTTCGACATCTCATTGTTTTGAGTCATATGTCGAACGAAAATCAGTCGAAAAGATCGCTCGACGCCTGCCGAGCGATTCAAAAATAGGGCCCCAGGTCGTAAGTTAAATGTTAAATGAACTTTAAAAGGCGATGGTTTAGCTTGGTGAGTTATGATTTGTTTATTGAGATGGTTTGGACACAAATGGTTTGGGTAAGATTGAATCGCATTTACAAGTGTAACAGAAAGGGGGTATCAACCTGAAAGGAGGTCAATGTCCTAATGAATTTGAACCCTACCAAATGAAAAACAATTCAAATCGAAAAAAAAACTGGACTCTCCATAGAAAATTTGAATTGCCGCCAACATTTTGTATTGGAGTTCAAAAAAATTGATTTTTAATTGTTTTTTTTTCTGTTGGAAGGTGTTTAGTTTCACGAGTACATTGACCTCCTTTCGTGTTGATACCTTCTGTATTTCTTTCTGCTACGCGTTGTATTTGTGTCTAAGTCTAAGTCGTAATGTCTAAGTCGCGCAGCGAGCTATGGAAAGGGCTATGCTAGGAGTTTCTCTGAGAGATCGGGTCCGGAAAAAGGTGATCCGAGATCAGAGAACTAAAGACATCGACATAGTCCACCGGATTAGCAAGCTAAAGTGGCAGTGAGCCGGCCATATTAGCCGTAGAACCGATAGCCGCTGGGGCAGACGAGTTCTTGAGTGGAGACCGCGTATGGGCAAACCTCAGATCAAATAAAAAAGGAAGATAGAGCGTTGCGCAGTGGTTGCGAACAACTAAGTGAGGCCGGTTTTTGATGGTTCATGTGTGCGTACTAGGGGGCGGGCGGGGGCCGGGCGGCAGGGTTCGATATGGAACGCCCAATGACGAACGAAAGCCAAGGCGTAGTTTCGTTACATATGTGTGCGTAAACTGTGTATGTACACAGCCAAGGCGTAGTTTTACTGGCCTCACCGCTTTGTCAGAAGACTCCATCTTTACTTTTTTATTTGATCTGAGGGGCAAACGTAGTGTAGGACGCCCTCAGACAAGGTGGAGCGACGATCTTCGCAAAATGGCTGGCATAAACTGGATGAGTAGGTATAGCCGCGGATCGTGCTCAGTGGCGTGCACTCGGAGAGGCCTATATGTTCAGCTGTGGTCGATGAAAGGCTAGTGATGATGATGATGATGATGATGGGTTGTATACTGTGAGCAAAGCTGAATTTTGCTTGTTTGGTTAGAAGAGGTGTCTATTTTATGGAAATGAAATATTTTAATTTTAATTTAATGGTATACATATTTCAGGCTACTATGTCCATAGGTCCAAAAACGAATATTTTTTTCGCCTTTCCATAGTAAGTCGGTCAGCTGACCAATACATTTTGTATGGGGGTATTATTATTTATTATTATTTGATTGTTAGGGGTTATGCAGCTCAGATAAAGCTGTAGTCACTGCGACCTAAAAGATCTATTGTAACTCGCCACCTATTTTATAGTAACTCTTTAAGCCCAGCGGCTTCCAAGAAGTCTAATATCTTCCTGGTTTTCAGAGTTTTAATTTCCCCCGGGTCGATTACGTGTCGCCCCAGATGGATACTACGCTTGTGGATTAGGGGTCCACAGTCACATAAGAGGTGCTTGGGCGTTTCCAGCTCCTCATTACAATATCTGCAGACGTCAGTGTCACTCAATTTCATATGAAATAGGTGTCTGTTTAGTTTGCAGTGTCCGGTTAAGGATCTAACAGTCGCACTAACGTTCGATCAACTGATCTGTATAAGTTCATTCGTCCGTCTCTGCGAGTAGCTTTCCACCAAGGATTTGGCATGTCTCAATCCTGGCTGTTGTATGTTGTATGTTGTATGGGGGTATGAATTTTTTTACGTTTTTCTATTTCATGCAGAATGTTGTTCAGTTTTAGCAACACTATCACCTTTTTCAGGATCTGGCAGGGTTTTTTGATACATAACGTATATTAATACAAAATATACCTTACCTATTAACATGAAAAATACATTAAACATAATTTTTTTAATCAATTTGAATAGGGGCTGCTTCATATTGGTGTACAGTTGATGCAATAAAAGACAGCAAAATGATAGTATCAAATATAACACTGGGCCGCCCCGCAAAGAAAACGGGTTACCTTACACAAGTTATTTTTATCCAAATATCAAGAAAAACGCTCACTTCACAATCTTATTGATTTATAAATGATGGCTAGACCAAATGTTCAACTTATCAAAAAACCTTTCCTGAAACATACAATAAAATAATAATGATTCCAACTCCATATTAAAATTAAAATCATTGTATGGAACCTAATTGCAGTTTATGATTATTCCTTTGAGGAAATCAAGAAGTGTCAGTATTTCCTTGACATGCTTAATCGATTCTTGAATATGAAAATCATCCATTGACATATAAATCATTGCAGAGACGGTCAAATTGGCTTATAAATAAGACTGAAATAGTGCATGTTTCTTGATATTTGTATGAAAATAAAGGGTTGGCCCGTTTTCTTTGCGGACCATTGTATTGTATAAGGTTTCATAAAATTATGTACCAAAACTTTAGAGAGTAGTTGGTAGTTCTTTTTAGGGTTCCGTACCCAAAGGGTAAAAACGGGACCCTATTACTAAGACTCCGCTGTAAATGTAAAATTTCATGGTCTTCCTTTAGTTTAAGATGATGTGTCATTTAACAAGAAATAATCCCTATGAGTAACCCTTTCGATGGGTATCGCAAAAAAAATCGTTTTTGGTAAGTTCAATTCCTGGTTAAGGCAGGCACTTTTTCAAAAATCTTCGAATGCAGTTCTTATTACTTTTAAAAACAAAATGAAAGTCTTCTTTCAGTAAAACTTCCTATCTTCAATATTTAAGGTACTTTCCCTCTGTGTGGCAAAGTTTTGGGTCACCGTGTATAATGATATCCGTTGTCAACTCTTTCGACCTCCAGAAATCATTCAGCAGCTGGCGTCGAGCGCTCTTTACCATTCATTTTCATTCGATAGCATGGTTGTCCAATGAAAATGAGTGAGAGTGCTTATAACGCCAGCCGAATGGTCGTCAAATGATGTCAAAAATAGGGCCCGGAAAATTCTTATTGAGTTTTAAACACTTGACCTGACAAGGCCTGGCACAAGGCACATTATTTATTACAACTTTAATTTTCATAAAATCGTACTGAATCTATACAGGGTTATTTGTAAAACACCAATAACCTCGCAGGAGTAGAATATTTACATACACAACAACATTTGTTCTACGACTTTTCCGAAAACGCAAAAACAATCTACTTTTCATACAAAACTCGATCACCTGTTCAAACATTTGTATAGAAAGTTGAATATTTTTGTCTGTTTCATAGACCCAATGTTGTCGTTTATGATGTTAGTAATCCACTGCATTGCGTGGTTGTTGGTATTTTTGCAAATAACCCTTTATCCTTACTAATATTATAAATGCGATAGTCCGTTTGTTTGTTTGTTTGTTTGTTACGCCTTCACGTCCTAACTACTAAACCGATCATCATGAAATTTTGCATACACGTTGTCAGAGGTACAGAGAAGGACATAGGGTACCTTTCATCCCGAAAAAACGTATAGTTCCCGAGGGATAGCAAAAAACCTTTCCACGCGGACGAAGTCGCGGTTGGCCGCTAGTAAATAATAAAACCGGTCAAGAGCGAGTCGGACTCGTGCACCGAAGGTTCCGTACCATCATAATTACACCATCAAACCACTCGTAGTTTTAGGTCAGCGCCATCTCTTGACTGATAGTGGAACTAATGTTAACTTTTTTAGAAATTTAATAATTTCTAAAAAAGTGTGCTATATTGAGATATCGTTTTATTTTTCCTGTAATCTTTATTTAAACTGCTATCACATAGAATTATTTCAGAATTTTCTCTTTGCAAACTTCGGAGATAAGCGGGGGAATGGTATTTTTTTTACATTTTTCATCATAAGTGGAAAACTATGTGGCCTAAAACAAAAAAAAATAATAATGATTTAAACTGTGCAAACGGCGCTTTTTCATATGATACCCTACATGCTCTAGTAGCCCCACTTCAAATTTTTAAGACCCTTTTTCAGTCCCTGTTGTAAAATAGATATTTAGTTTTTTAATTATTTCTTATTTGCAAAATAGTTGGGCAAATGTCATCTTAAACTATTCCAAATTTCAAGTTGATACCATTAGTAGTTCTCGAGATATCTAGCTGTGACAGACAGACAGATAGACTGAGTCACACCATAAGGGTTCCTTTTTTACCATTTTGGTACGGAACCCTAAAAATGAATCGCCGAAATTTAAGTAAGTGTATAACTTCAGAACGACTGCACCAAATTAGATCATAATTTTTTTGTTGTGCTTGTTATTATCAGGCCAAGGATTGTGCAAAAGATAATTTACAAAAAATCGTACAGAAAGACGTAAAAAGATCAATTTCTCTTTTCCGTTATTTTAAATCGCAATATAACTTACTTATTTAAGTTTCACAAAAGGGAAATTATAATGTTATACGGCGAAAGCTAAAATGTGAAATAAAAATAAGAGATGACTCTATTTGTATTTAAGAGGAATAAAACACGGGAACTTTTCTTATAACTTTCTTTGAGAGCAATGTGTAAATACAAAATGAAATAAATGCTTAAAATTTTTATGACTTTGGTAACCAAAAAAATATCTTACTTTCACATAACTTGTTATAAACTAAACTTTTTATTTAAGTAATTTCATTTATGTTGTGTAAAACACAAAATTTTAAGTGAAACTTAAATTTTACTTAAAACGTTTCACATTGGCCGCAAAAGTGGCCATTACGAGAGCCATTTCCCGAGCTAAATGGTTACAAAATGTGGCCAACTCACGTACGAACATATTCTTCAATGCTATTTTTATTATAAAGCCTGGGTCAAACCGAAAGCAGCACAGCGTGTTGCGTAGCGTGACGGCAAATGACGTATGAAATGCTATTGCAACGTCACATCGACCGAGCGACAGCCGTGTGACTATACATTACAAACGTCACGCCAGAAACATACTATTGTGTTGTGTTGTGTCGTGTCGCGATTTGTCGCGTATCGGTTTCATACATTTAGTATGACTAGAAACACACTATTGTGTTGTGTTGTGTCGACACAACACACTGTAGTAATGTGTTTCTAACCATACTAAATGTATGAAGCCGATACGCGACAGATCGCGACATGACACAACACAATAGTATGTTTCTAGTAGGGTTGCCAACTTTTTTTGCATCTAATATAGTAGTTTTTATATTATTACAGAAAAAAGTCCAAAAAATATAGTAGTTTAAGGAAGGATTTTAAGAAAGTTGCATTTTTCATTCTTACATTTTCATATTTTATTCAACAACCATAAACACAAAACAAGTAGTTAATCACAAAAATCACTATGCAATTACTATGTGCATAGGTATGTCTTTTTTTTTGTGCTTTTGATTGATTTTTTCACTTGAAAAAATATAGTAGTTTTGCCTACTATATATTTTTTCAAAAAATATAGTAGGCGAGCCCTCAATATATTAGGATACTATATTATATAGTAGGGTTGGCAACCCTAGTTTCTAGCGTAATGCAACGCGCTTTGCTGACTGCAACGTACACGCATTTGGTGTGTCCCAGGCTTTATACTGGCTACCGTTTCCGATTGCAAATTAAATACAAAATCCAAACTCAGTATGAACTCTCATACAAAAAGAGAGAGATTAGGATTTCTATAAATTAGTATTCAGAGTACTTATCTACACCCATATGGGTGTAGTACTCTGAAACTAAAGTGTGTTCGATTCGACGTTCGATTTCGAATCAATTAAAAAAACTAAGTATAATTTTTATTTATTAATTACGTGTCTATTATAGTAAAATATCCGAATTACCTACAAGTCATTATGATCACTCATAGATATTTTTTCGAAAACATCTATAGCTTACAAAACTAAGAGGAAAGTGGATTATTATTAAAATACGGTTAGTCGAAGGTCCCCTGTCGTTCCCGCAGATAATCCATGCGTTTATGGCACCCGGGCCCAAAGAAGCCTTTTCAACAAAAATGAACCGTGAATAATCTATAGAATGAAAACATACTGATGTCTATTGCGACGATCTTTCTAAATACATATGAAAACTAAGACGGAAAATATTACGTACAATTTAAAGTACGGATATTTAACTTATCTTTAAGCCTAAGACAAATACATTTGAACTTTCAGAAACGACAACTTTTTCAGTACATTACTCAACAACACAAAACTGAAATTTAAATGATAAAATGTTCGTCTAATAAGTGGAACACATTTTGTAACACTCAGACTTTAGAATTTTGAAAAAAATGCAATATTCGACCGAGGGAGCCTTATAAATACCTGACTATTTATTTACTAATTTGTTATGTAGTAATATGTATTAGTCGATAGTCTTCCTAAAATTAATAAATAAAATAAAATAAATATTTTATTCACCTGAATGGTTTGAATACCAACGCGGACGACTACTACTTAAATATTTAAGAAAATGTCGCTGTCAAAATTACTTCTGTCACACCGAAAACTCTGTAGCTGCAGCAGTCGCGCATTCAGTGTGATATAATGTATAACCATAGCATTTCATTCATTACAATACGTCTCGCGCTGTGCTGCACCCGGTTTGACCCAGGGAGGTGATTCTCGGGCACGTGACATAGTGTCAAATTCGAGATATCTCGAAAAAGTCAAGAAATCGTAGAGATTACAAAAACTTTCGACTTGTAATGTCGAAAATCGCTGAGAATAAGTTTTTTGGCTGCAATAGAGATTTTAGTGACATTTTCAATAGAGATTTGTGATTAGAGATAATCTCGAGTTCGAGAAATGTCGCAGTGCCCGAGAATCGGCCCCCCGGCTTTGCGATGCAGCGAATATTTTTTCTAATTAAACGCAACGATGCTTCAAATGCCGGTATGATAGTATTGTCTACGAAGCACAGGATCAAAATACCTAACCGTATGTTTCACCCGGATCACATCGCAGTAAGGCGAAGCAAACATGATTGATGATGAGGCTCGGGACAATCAACACGCCTAAACAATTTATTTAAATATATAGCTTAGGGCTTTCATGTTTGAGTCGTATGATTGAAATGATTCCTGGAAAATTTCTGGGAGACCTTGAACTTTTGGAGCGAAAGTTCGCTTTGAAGTGGCAGTTACAGAGATTTGTAAAATGTCTGAAATCAAAGGACACAATATCCAATAAACAATGATTTTATAATTAATATCATTGCCAATTCTACTAATATTATAAATGTGAAAGTTTGTGGGTTTGGATGTTTGTTCCTCAATCACGAAATAACTACTGAACAGATTTAGTTGAAATTTGGCACACAGATAGTAAACAGCCTAGATTAAAACATAAAATACTCTTTATCCCGATTCCTACGGGAACGGGAACCACGCGGGTGAAACCGCGGGCGGCCGCTAGTAAACCATACATGTATTTTACAGTATTTTTTATTATGTAGGTATTACAAAAACAGATAGACATTATTTTACTTCCTATACAGTTGGTTTGGGGCAATTATAATATATTATTTAAGTAACAGTAAATCACTTTAAACTTTACTCTGTTTTTGCGAATGAAAAGCTGAAAAGCATTTTTTTAAATAATTTGATTCGATTTGAATAATCTAAAACATAGGTATACGTAGAGCTTTTCACATTGCGAAGTCGAAATTAATTTGAAGCAAAAACGTCAAACGTGTTATTACTGTGAATATTGAAGGTGGTTAGGTCACTTATAGAGGACGCTTTAGAGCACGTTCACATGACGAACGCTTAACGCGCATTTTGATAACGCGCGTTTACAACTACATACATTTTATTCAGGCCGTACACATGCTTTTTAATAAAGCGCGCGTTTAACGCTGCGCTAGCACTCGACCGTTGTCAGCGCGCGTCAACGCGCGCCTTGAGATATTGGTTTTCTATGTCAGCGGTTTCCGAATTCTTTTGGCTATGGAACCGTTTTTGGTTCACCGTTTTTGCACGGAACCCTAGCTCAAGTAAGAAGTAAACTGTAACATTGTTTTTTTTTTTACGTGAAATCACACCATACTGATGCTTTTTGGCTTGGTGTTCGCATCTTATAAGTATAGTTTGACTGTAAAAGAAGGACTCTTAAAGATAAAAATTATGTATTTAGTTACAATAAAAATATATATAAAATAAAAAACCGGCCAAGTGCATGTCGGGCCACGCGCAGTAGGGTTCCGTAGGTACATTATACCATACCATATTTTAATACCACTATCATTTGTCGTCTGAAAAAATAACTTTGTTTTTCACAGTGTTTGTATGAATGACAAAGTTATATTTGCGATTTTGGAAAATGTACTATATCTTGAAAACTAATTACTATATCTCGTTCAAACCAATTTTCGTTGAAAGTGTTTATTAAGATCTATACCTTATATTTTTTTTAGATTTTTCACCCTCTTACTTTAAAAGTTAAAGGGGGGGACACACATTTTACCACTTTGGCGGCATATATCTTTCAAACGGTTGATTTTGAAAAAAAATAGTCTTAGGAACCTCAATGTCATTTTTAAAGACCTATCTACAGACACCCCACAAGTATTGGTTTGATGAAAAAAAATATTTTCAGTTTCAGCTCCATGTATGGGGAGCCCCCCCTTAATCTTTTATTTTTTTTATTTTTGTGTAAAAATCGTAAAGCGGTTCACAGAATACACCTACCTACCAAGTTACAACTATGTAGTCCTAATACTTTTGGAATAAAGTGGCTGTGACATACGGACGGACAGACAGACAGACAGACAGACAGACAGACAGACAGACAGACAGACAGACATGACGAATCTATAAGGGTTCCGTTTTTTGCCATTTTGGCTACGGAACCCTAATTAACACTTGTATTTTCGCGGAACTCCTGAGAGCCTCTTACGGAACCCCAAGGTTCCGCGGAACCCCATTCGGGAACAGCTGTTGTAACCGTTCAGATGAGCCCGCGCTTTTGACGCGGATAGAAGTATTTTAGGGTTCGCTCAGTTCATCCAAAAATCGTCCGAAATGGAAACTAAATGCTTTTAATACCGAATTATCGAATCGTTGTCAAATTACCTACCGAAGAAAATCACCGTTAAAACTATTTCTACATCCATCTTCGACAAATGTAGAACTCAAACCACAAAGTAAGTAGATATTTTGTGCTCAAACTGAACCTGGGCGGCCGCTGCAACGCGCGTTCAACGCCTGACAAGCGCGCTATACACTATACAAAAAAATTACGCGCGTTCAACGAGCCTTGAGCGCTTGTCATCTGAACGTACCCTTAAATTTTATAAAGGTCCAGCTCGGTAAAAGGATAATATGGCGTTAAGTATTTTCAAGCGGTTTAATTCGGTGTCGTTTTGTGCTGTGATGTGTAATGGAGGGTTGCCAGCGATTTAATTTCGTTGTAAAATACAGCGGCAGATTGTTGTATCACGTCTCGGGGACAGCGGCAACTGACATTTTCATTATGTTAAACTTGTTAATCTTGTTAGACTGAAATATAACTGACAACATTTTTCGTGTAGAGGAAAGTGTTGAATTGCACTGATAACGAAGCAGCTTTTACTTGACAATATTTCAGTAGAGACTGAAAATATTATCTTGTCATTCATTACATCAAATTTTTCATACGTACCTAGTGAAAATAACTTTGAATTGACAACCTTTTGTAAAGTGTTTCTTTCAGTTACTAATACGGGGGGCGGTGCCCCCCTGGAGCAGCCTTAGTGCCCCCCCGGAGAAAAATGAGTTGTGTGAAGTCTGTCCATCCTTACCTGTCTTATTTAGTAAACAGTTTTTGACAGTTGTCATACGTCTTTTAAACTTAATACGTTATTTAAAAATATGTTAGTAATTTTATGACTATTATAATATTAATATAATATGTAATATAATAATATGTAATAAGTAATATAAAAATTATGTATTTAGTTACAATAAAAATATATATAAAATAAAAAACCGGCCAAGTGCATGTCGGGCCACGCGCAGTAGGGTTCCGTAGGTACATTATACCATACCATATTTTAATACCACTATCATTTGTCGTCTGAAAAAATAACTTTGTTTTTCACAGTGTTTGTATGAATGACAAAGTTATATTTGCGATTTTGGAAAATGTACTATATCTTGAAAACTAATTACTATATCTCGTTCAAACCAATTTTCGTTGAAAGTGTTTATTAAGATCTATACCTTATATTTTTTTTAGATTTTTCACCCTCTTACTTTAAAAGTTAAAGGGGGGGACACACATTTTACCACTTTGGCGGCATATATCTTTCAAACGGTTGATTTTGAAAAAAAATAGTCTTAGGAACCTCAATGTCATTTTTAAAGACCTATCTACAGACACCCCACAAGTATTGGTTTGATGAAAAAAAATATTTTCAGTTTCAGCTCCATGTATGGGGAGCCCCCCCTTAATCTTTTATTTTTTTTATTTTTGTGTAAAAATCGTAAAGCGGTTCACAGAATACACCTACCTACCAAGTTACAACTATGTAGTCCTAATACTTTTGGAATAAAGTGGCTGTGACATACGGACGGACAGACAGACAGACAGACAGACATGACGAATCTATAAGGGTTCCGTTTTTTGCCATTTTGGCTACGGAACCCTAATTAACACTTGTATTTTCGCGGAACTCCTGAGAGCCTCTTACGGAACCCCAAGGTTCCGCGGAACCCCATTCGGGAACAGCTGTTGTAACCGTTCAGATGAGCCCGCGCTTTTGACGCGGATAGAAGTATTTTAGGGTTCGCTCAGTTCATCCAAAAATCGTCCGAAATGGAAACTAAATGCTTTTAATACCGAATTATCGAATCGTTGTCAAATTACCTACCGAAGAAAATCACCGTTAAAACTATTTCTACATCCATCTTCGACAAATGTAGAACTCAAACCACAAAGTAAGTAGATATTTTGTGCTCAAACTGAACCTGGGCGGCCGCTGCAACGCGCGTTCAACGCCTGACAAGCGCGCTATACACTATACAAAAAAATTACGCGCGTTCAACGAGCCTTGAGCGCTTGTCATCTGAACGTACCCTTAAATTTTATAAAGGTCCAGCTCGGTAAAAGGATAATATGGCGTTAAGTATTTTCAAGCGGTTTAATTCGGTGTCGTTTTGTGCTGTGATGTGTAATGGAGGGTTGCCAGCGATTTAATTTCGTTGTAAAATACAGCGGCAGATTGTTGTATCACGTCTCGGGGACAGCGGCAACTGACATTTTCATTATGTTAAACTTGTTAATCTTGTTAGACTGAAATATAACTGACAACATTTTTCGTGTAGAGGAAAGTGTTGAATTGCACTGATAACGAAGCAGCTTTTACTTGACAATATTTCAGTAGAGACTGAAAATATTATCTTGTCATTCATTACATCAAATTTTTCATACGTACCTAGTGAAAATAACTTTGAATTGACAACCTTTTGTAAAGTGTTTCTTTCAGTTACTAATACGGGGGGCGGTGCCCCCCTGGAGCAGCCTTAGTGCCCCCCCGGAGAAAAATGAGTTGTGTGAAGTCTGTCCATCCTTACCTGTCTTATTTAGTAAACAGTTTTTGACAGTTGTCATACGTCTTTTAAACTTAATACGTTATTTAAAAATATGTTAGTAATTTTATGACTATTATAATATTAATATAATATGAATATTATAATATTAACAATTTATTTCGTAATCTATGTGTGGAAAACCATTTGTTGTATTTTATAAATGATTATTTCAATAAAGAGTTGGGTGAAGATTGTTTACCGTATAAGACAAGTAAGGATGGACAGACTTTAGGTAGACGGGCTAACTAGTGTAGTGATCGCCGGACTAGCTCCCCCAAACCTTTTAATTGCCCCCCCGGAGAATTTTGTCTGAAAGAAACACTGCTTTTGTAGGAAGAATTAGATCCGGTCATATTCCATCAAGGAAGTTTGCACATATGATGAAGAAAGTATGCACACCTAATTGTGAAATATGTGAACGAATTGAGGATGTGTATCAACTTTTGATGGAATGTGAGCGGAACCGAACTCAAAGAGACTTATTTATAAGTAAATTTAATATAAATAGGCTGGATATTGAGATTGTTCTGAGTATTCTGAGCAACCCTGCCTTTCTATTGTCTAATTTCAAAATCTATCGCAATCGCTTTCAGGATGTAACACATTGAAGCTTATTCACTTCTCAAGCTTACGCGCTCACTAGACATGAAATAAAACAATTTTTACCGGATACTAGCGCGGAGTCCCCCGTGACCACGGCAGCTGCAAAGTTGCCGAAACGTCGGGAAAACCAAAAATCAAACCAAATACCAACTAATTATCAAAGTACTTTCAATAAAACCGCGATAGTATCCGTTAAAAATTGTTTTATTTCACATTGAAGCTTCTTTATGGCACAAATAAGAACTTACCAAAGAAATGCAGCAATGTGTCACATTCATCCGTCAAACGAAAGCGATTGCGATAGATTTTTAAATTAGACAATGGGGAATGTCCGAAAAAAATTAAATTGGCTGAATATTTTTATAGAGGTAGGAATAAGCTCCCTTAGTAATAGAAAAAAGTTTCAGATTTTTTGGTTGCGTGAAAAAGTTTAAAAAAATTAATGTCTCTTCGACCTCACAAATATTCAAATGTAACAGCAGAATGGAAATTATACCTTTGCCACCAACTGCCACAACCACAACATGGTATTAAAAAAAAGTTTCAAAAATGACAAAATGACAAAACTTTTTATTTTTTATTCTTGTTGTCGTAGTGGCATGTGGTGGCAAAGGTATAATCTCCAATCTGCTGTTACTTTTACACATTTTTAAAGTCGAAAAGACTTTAATTTTTAAAAATTTTTTTACGCAACGATAAATTCTGAAACTTTTTTCTATTACTAAGGGAGCTTATTCCTACCTATAAAAAAAATATTCAGCCAATTTGATTTTTTTCGGATATTCCCATTATCCCCCTGATTCTGAGGCCACATTATACTTCTGTTGTAGTTTGGTGGAGTACTGCCAACAAGCTACACAACTTAGTTTTTAGGATTCCGTACCCAAAGGGTAAAAATGGGATCCTATTACTAAGACTCCGCTGTCCGTCTGTCTGTCTGTCTGTCACCAGGCTGTTTCTCATGAACCGTGATAGCTAGAAAGTTGAAATTTTCACAGATGATGTATTTCTGTTGCCGCTATAACAACAAGTACTAAAAACAGAATAAAATTAATATTTAAGAGGGGCTCCCATACAACAAACGTGATTGTTTTGCACTTTTTTGCTCGATATTAATAACGACAGCAGGTAGACAGTTGAAATTTTCACAGATGATGTATTTTTGTTGCCGCTATAACAACAAATACTATAAACAGAAGAAAATTAATATTTAAGGGGGGCTCCCATACAACAAACGTATTTTTTTTTTGCCGTTTTTTGGTACGGAACCTTTCGTGCGCGAGTCCAACTCGCACTTGGCCGATTTTTTAAGTATAACTGTGGGTGCTGCGGTTCGGTCGAATGATCCCGCCATCGATTTGACAAAAGGCCAAAGGAAAATTAATCCTTCGGCATGGATGGCCACTGAAAAAGGACGCATATCCTGGAAAGATATTGAAGTAGGGACGAATGAAAAATCAAACAGGGAAATCCTCGAAACAAACGGATTGGCAGAGCGTTTATTGTTCTATTGTGACGCGTTTAGTTCGGATTTGAGTTTTATTGGTATTTAATATTTTCTGGTATTTCGAGTCTTATTAAAGACGGATATTGATTATTGCTTGTTCTTGTCCCTTTTATTTGAATTACTGTAATAAGCACTTAACTTATTAAGTACGTAAAAATAAATATTGGAAAGAATAATTAAGAATATTATATTTTTGAAATGAACTTTTCTATCGGGAGGTCGAAATTAACTGCATACCTAGGAAAATAGTAGAAAACCTCTAAAAATTTGGTGCGTAAGTAGGTTCTATTTGTTACATCCAGCATTGACCATTTTCTTTAAAAAAGAAAGTTTGATTTATTTTTTAACATGTTTACAGAAGAATTTATTTTTTACTTAGTAGTTTATTTTTACTAGTTCGTTTTAATGTTTTTAGTACGATTTTTTTGGGGCCATTTTTTATCAGATATTGTTGATTTTGATTTTACACCAACACCGTAAATAGTTAAACTGAGAAATTCATTAATTCAGTTAAAGAAAATGAGTCAGATTATTTTTTCCTATCGGCGTTTTCATAACAATTTGTAAAAAAGTGAGACTATATCGTTTACAGCGAACTAAAATCTATGGAACAAGCATTCCGCTCAAAAACAGCACCACACAAAAATGTCAACCAAGTGGGCGGAGCAAAAAAAGATGGCATTTGGTTATATGCAGCACAAAGCAACTGAACACTGGTAGCATAATAGTGACCATAATATGTATACTCATAGATATTTTCTATAGGTACCTACCTACATAAACGAAAAAGTAAAATAATATATATGAACTCTGCATGTTTTTGCCTTCTTTGCGTCTTTACACCATTTGACTACACAGGACGTCATTTATAATAATATCTCTCTTTTATTTAAAATACAAATTGCAATTTGTTGTAAAGTACGCTAACGGTTTTCATCAGGCGCGTGGCTGGCCCGGCTAAATGCTTTGCGAGTTGTAATTTTTTAGCCCCGTAGTACCATTTTTTAAGCAATATTTGTTTGCAATAACACTTCCATAGATTTCAGTTCGCTGATCGTTTAACACGTGAGATTATCATTATTCCCTTAGTAATGGGTAGGTAAAGAGAGACCCACCCGCACTGAGTTGTTTGCCAGGCTCTCGCAAACAAGGCAACGGATCAAATCGTTCAACAGTCTTAGTGGAACGGCGTCATTTGTCGCGGTGTGTCTCCGGCCTTATCTCGGGGCGGCAGGTATATTTCAGGGATTTCGTTCGAGCCTTCACAAACATTGACTCGAGAATATCGCGATATGGACAGAGAGTTAAGACTTTAAAGGATAAAGACGATTTTACTATACTAGCTAGGCCATAATGCGCTTTGATGAAATTACCGATATACTATAGTTATTTTCTCATGATCATGTGGGAAGAATATCATTAAAATATAATGCAGGAGAAAAGAGAAATCTCAATATCAAGGAGCCGTTTTATTTATTTATTTTATTTATTTATTTCAAATAGCAACACTAACATTATGTTTATAATGCATTTACAGAGATCTTATAGGAATTTAGTTTTTAACCTATAAACAACAATTACAAGTGTCGACATCATTTTCAAAATTAACAATTAATCAATACGCTCAATAAATAATTATACTAAAAAAAAAATAAAAAAAAAAAATGCTAGAATTTTCAAATACCAAATTAATTACAACCTACTACAATAAAATAAAATAAAATTACAATTACATCAAAAATGTCAAGTAAATTAATTAATTGATTATCAAAATTAATACTAATGATTGTTATTATATATTGAAAGTTTTGAAGTTATATTGTTTGACATAACATGAGTTTGACAAAGATTAATTAGTTAGTAGTTGGTAAACACTGACGTCCCTTATACAAGTACGCTGGACAGGGGAACGTCATCAGTCATGTTCCGATTTGAAAATCGCCATATTGGCGCTGAGAGCAGTAGATTCTATACTATGGCAGCAGTGAGTGTACTTGGAACTAATTAGTTCCAAGTACACTCACTACTGTCATAGTAAAATCTACTGCTCTCAGCGCCAATATGGCGATTTTCAAATCGTCACAAAAAATTGCTGTCATTTCATGACATTAGCCTGTCCAGCGTACTTTGTATAATGGACGTCAGTGTTGGTAAATTAATAATATCAAAGTTCATGATGTCAAAAAGCAAAGAGAGAGTAAACTAATTTCAAAAAACAACAGCTTCTGACCAAAGAGTAAAATTGCTGCTGTCTGTCTGGCCACAGCTCAGAAGAATGCGCAGAGATTAGGACACAGTGTCACAGAGAGAGATAGACAGAATATTGATAAAATATTTTATATTGAGAAACTATTTTCTTTATATTTTTTTAACACCACATTTATTTTAATAATTTCTTGTTTATTATGAAACCATTGATTTATTTCCTTTATTTTGAGGTATGTATAGTTAAGACGCATCATGGCCCAAAATCCGGCATGATCCTTTAGACTTAGATTTAATTGAAATACATTTCTTTCACTATTTGGACACTTCCAAGAGTCTTGTTCAATCTACACCCGCCATTCGAGCTTTCAAATTGTTAATTTCTTGCCTTCGCATTTAGACTGTGTGTAACCCACTGACGTCCATTATACAAAGTACGCTGGACAGGCTAATATCATGAAATGACAGCAATTTTTTGTGATGATTTGAAAATCGCCATATTGGCGCTGAGAGCAGTAGATTCTATAGTTTGGCAGTAGTGAGTGTACTTGGAACTAATTAGTTCCAAGTACAGTGACTACTGCCATAGTAGAATCTACGGCTCTCAGCGCCAATATGGCGATTTGCAAATCAGAACAAACGACTGGTGACGTTCGCCTGTCCAGCGTACTTGTATAATGGACGTCAGTGGTGTAACCCAACAGAATATTTTCTTTTACTACAAACGATTTTCCGAAGACTACGGCTCACAATTTTTTTCTGTTTCAGTAGCACCTAGTTCTGGTTAAATACTTCATTGGTTGGTGGTAGAGCTTATTCCACCTGGCTAGCTACCACCATCTTACCTAAGTCTGACGCCATAACAACACTTTAAAAACTGTTCCGGCAGTTAGAAGTAAGATGTAAAGTAAGTAAGAGTAAGCCAGTTCCTCAGTGACGAGGATTCCGGGTGTAGTGCGCTTCCACCTTCGGCCTTATCGTCACTTAACATCAGGTGAGGTGAAGGCCAAGCACTATCCCGTTGTGTATAAAAAATAAAATAAAAACCAGCCAAGTGCGAGTCGGACTCGCGCACGAAGGGTTCCGTACCAAAAACGGCAAAAAAAATACGTTTGTTATATGGGAGCACCCCTTAAATATGTATTTTATTATGTTTTTAGTATTTGTTGTATTAGCGGCAACAGAAATACATCATCTGTGAAAATTTCAACTTTCTAGCTATCACGGTTCATGAGATACAGCCTGGTGACAGACAGACAGACAGACGGACAGCGGAGTATCAGTAATAGGGTCCCGTTTTTACCTTTTGGGTACGGAACCCTAAAAATGGAACTGAATTCTATAAAATAAGTTGTCAAGAAATTTTAATAGAAATTATTTAATATTCACAAAATAAATTGGTAAAAAATACATCAAAAATAATGTAGCATGGCCAATTTGTAAGGAAGAAAATGATAATCTCACATTTCGATTATCTAGGGTAGAGTAGGGTATTACCGCGCGGTTGACAATTTCGCGCCCCTTGATTTCTCGAAAACTATCAACTCTATGCACCTGCAATAACGGTCAAATCTTAGCTCTAAGCACCTCTAACCTTGCCCGCACACCGTCAATTTCCGTCGAACAATCAGAGCGGAAGGCCACGCGCTTTTAATTTTCCCACACACACGATCTACTTTTTTCTGATATTTTAATAAGAGGTGAGTCAATCAATATTACGTAATGAGTAATAAACCAAAAACATATATAACGTAAAAATTATGTAGAATTTGTGTGCAGAATTATTTTAAATTAATTCTTAAATTTGTTTTTGTTTGTGAGGTTACAAATCCAAATTACGTTGTTTGATAATTTCGCGCGCAGGGCGCGAAATTATACAGTATTAAATATCTATGGAAAATATTTTTCTTTTCCGAAGTCGACGAAAACGAAGGAAGATGGCTGATCCTCCTACGAAGTAATTGCATAATAAAGTAAAAGCATTCCGAAAATGAACAATTATTTTAAGATCAACTAGTTTTCGAAGTAGAAAGATATCTTTTGTATAACAAACAAAAGATGTCTTTCTAGATCGTTTAATATGGAAACTTATAAGTTTATAATTTTGAGACTGCGTTGATTAATGAATATAAAAAGAAATAAATATCTATAATTTTCATTTTTCCCATGCGCTGTAGTAATAGTTATCAGTTTATTATTAATTTTAATTAGAGGCGCGGTTTTATCAGACCCAGCTCGAAGTACCGACCTTGAGGCGACCAGTTTGATAGTTTCGCGTTTATCAATTTTTTTGTGATATGCTCATATTTTTGTTTCATGTTTTATTTTGATGATTATGAAGATTCGTTAGCGTAGCTGGATAAATTCCCCACCTATAGTCATATATAGTTTTTATTTTAACCCAACCTGAGGTTAGTTATATTTTAATTTCCTTGGGGGCTCGGTAATACCCTACTCTCCCCTATATTGAGTAGAATTGGAGTGTAGTCATCGTTAAAGGCGGTCTTATTTACGAATCATAATATTAAAAATTGTTATTTGGTTGAATTATAAATCTAACTATATTTAGTTCATAAAACTTTTCATAAAACAATTGCAATTAATAAAATAATAGCAATGGGCATAACAAAGTCTTTACAACCACATTAATCTTGCACAGAATGGTAGGTTTTTTAAAGGACCAACGTAGGTATTTATGTCAGTCCCAAATGTGAGACAAAAGGTCCGAATTTTATGTTCTCATAAAATTATATCGTTTTCCCGGAACTGAAAACTAAAAGCCTGATTCGTATAAATAACGTTTTGGTATTAAATATCTGACCTTATTTAAGACCTTCAGTAGATAAAACATTTATTTTACGCAAGTCAGTAGATATTGATAGCTCATCCACAAAATTATCTACAACGTGAAATTTTGATCATTTGGTTCCCGTAGTGGGGTGGTTCCACTCATAATTGCAAGCAACTTTTACTATAGGGCCAACTCTGATATTGCGAAAAATAATCAGCTGTTCCATTAATTAAGGTCGAGTAGGTATTGCGCTTTTGTATAGAAGAGCTGATTTTTTAGGGTTCCGTACCCAAAGGGTAAAAACGGGACCCTATTACTATTACTAAGACTTCGCTGTCAATCTGTCTGTCTGTCACCAGGCTGTACTCATGAACCGTGATAGCTAGAAAGTTGAAATTTTTACAGATGCTGTATTTTTGTTGCCGCTATAACAACAAATACTAAAAACAGAATAAAATTAATATTTAAGGGGGGCTCCCATACAACAAACGTGATTTTTTTGCCGTTTTTTGCTCGTTATTAATAACGATAACAGGCAGACAGTTGAAATTTTCACAGATGATGTATTTTTGTTGCCGCTATAACAACAAATACTAAAAACAGAATAAAATTAATATTTAAGGGGGCCTCCCATACAACAAACATATTTTTTTCCGATTTTGGTACGGAACCCTACGTGCGTGAGTCCAAGTCGCACTTGGCCGGTTTTTTTCGGCATCAAAGTTGGCCCCATAGTAAAAGTTGCTTGTAGTCATGAGTGGAACCACCCCACTGCGAGAACCAAATGACTAAAATTTCAGCGTGTATAGGGACATCAGTGTGCTACGGACACCCAGCTAGTTTTATTAGCTAGCAAGCTACTCTATTATTTTTAGGGGTCCGTACCCAAAGGGTAAAAACGGGACCCTATTACTAAGACTCTACTGTCCATCTGTCTGGCTGGATGTCATCAGGCTATATCTCATGAACCGTGATAACTAGACAGTAGAAATTTTCACAGATGATGTTTTTCTGTGGCCGCTATCACGACAAATACTAAAAATAAAATAAATATTTAATTTAATTGGCTCCCATGGAACAAACGTGTTTTTTTTTTCGGTTTTTGGTATGTAACCTTTAGTGCGCGAATCCGACTCGCACTTGGCCGGATTTTTACTTTATTTCATGTATAGGAAGTAGGTACTTAGTTTTTTATTAAAATATACTATATCGGGATTTTCACCATGTACCTTTTTATTTTTGAGACTCCGATAAGGTCTGACGGATAAGGTCTCAAATATATTACAAAAGTACGCCATAAAAACTATCTTCACTCCTTTAAAAAAGGTATCGCAATGTCTACGGTCCCCGAAAGACAGTTTTCCTTTGGAGAAACCTGGTGTTTATAAGATCGACTGCAGTTGTGGTAGTTCATATATCGGCCAAACTAAACGCACAATAGCATGCCGTATAAAGGAACACATAAAAGCGGTCAAAAACAACGATACGCAAAAATCGGCCATCGCTGAACATTTAATTCATTCGGACACAAATCACTGGATCGAGTTACATAACCCTCAGATCATCTCCACAGAACGCCACTACATACCAAGAATGGTCAGGGAAGCGATTGAAATTACCAAATACAAAAATTTCAATCGTGATGATGGGTTTAAATTGTCGAGTGTCTGGAATCCAGTAGTCCGGCTGTGTCAAAACAACAAAAATAAAAAAAGTGCCGTTCCGCGTACAGATACAGTGAGTGTCGTGTGTCGAGAACAGATTCGAGTGAATAGTGAGTTTGCAGACAGTAGTACCGGTACCGACCGTAATAAAAGAACTAGACGGAGGGTAGACCGATTCGTCTGCCAATAACATCTACCCGCACGTGACAACCGACAGTTCTTCCGTGATCATGGCGCATGCAACTGCGCCGAAATATCGGAGTCTCAAAAATAAAAAAGGTACATGGTGAAAATCCCGATATAGTATATTTTAATAACGTTAATAACCATGGAAATTTAAAACTTAGTTTTTTTTTCAGAAATTGCTTTAACTATTATTATTATTGCTACCTACCATTTTAAGACACGTGTGTGGCCAAATACTTTTTATGTGCTTTTTATTCATAAAAAAAACTACTTTATAAGTACTGAGTTGTGTGGAATCAAGAATGCTATGGTAGTTAACCTACTTATATAAATCTAAGCATATGCTGAGATGCAGGTGATGCAGCACAGCGCGGGGGAGAACGAGACGCTAACGTGCGCATCTCGATCTCCCCTAGTCGCAAGGGGAGGCGCAGTAAAGTAAGGCCCTCTGCCTCCCATAGGGTAGAACCCTACCGGGCCACTTTCCCCGGGTCAAGTGGAGCATGCCACCGCGTACCCACAGACAGGTCTTCGAGAGGAGTTTAGTTGGTAGTGGTGCCTTCTGCAATTGTTCCATCTGGCCTGCCCACACAAGTGGGTAGCCTTATGGGGGGCTAGGGAGGAGGCTCCCTCCTTCTTTTTGGTCCCCTCTCGATCTGAGGGGGCGGGACAGGGGTGAGAACCACCTGGCCCTAACGCGAAGCCTGTGCGAGGGCCGGGTGCGGCGAGGGACATGCCCCAAGACGTGTGACCGAGTCCAACATGCCGTTTGGTATGCTTAATGCATTTTCTTTCTTGATCCAAAAAAAAAAGAAAAAAAAGGCGATGCTGCACAGCACAGTCCATATTTTTGCAGAGCAGAGCAGTGCAGTTGAGACAAGCATATCCAGATAACCAGGCCACGAACTTTGGGCAGAGCATTGTCTGGTCTAATCGACAATATTATCTTATGAAAAAAAAAAAAACAAGAAAATCTTTTGCGATTCATCGGAATGATATAAGATGTAATTTATGCTCATTTCACAAACATCTTTTGACTGAAATGTGCCATTTGTCAGTTTTATGCGACCACCCACGCACATTTCTGCCTAAAGCGATAGGGTTACCTTTATCATACATATTTTAATATATTCGCCGTACTTATATTTATTATCCTCTAAGGACTCAGTCACAAGATTAAGAGACAGGTATTTAATAAAAGAGCAAAAGCAAGAAATATAGAATATAGGTAATGTATTTGAATTTAACCACAAGCGAAGTGTCAGTATGCGAGTATATCTTTGGTCAGCTCAGCGGTTGGTCAGCGGTTTTAGAGTGACATTTAGTTCTCTAAGGTGACCTTTGCTACTTTACATGAACTATTTCAAACTAATGACATAATATTTATTCTGTGCTAATGATTCAAACAAGAATCTTATGTTCGTTCATATTCTGATTATGAAATAGGGCCCACAAAATTTGCAAAGCAGGTCAGTTGAGACAGACAGACCATGGTCCAAGAAAATAAGGTCTGGTATTCCGGGAGTAACACAAGTTTACGTATCCAGTTGCGCGACTTTAAAGTAACAAGCAAAGAATGAAGGATAAATTTTTCTGTCACTCTTATTACAAAATTAAATAAAGTGCATTTTAATTGTGACTTATTTCTCTTTAGCAAACAAAACAGTTCAAGTTAAAGATGAATGAACGTAATTTTTAATAGTGGATAATATGACCGAATTCAAAATAACCCCAACGCACGTGACTTCATCTGTCTCAGAATGCTACCTGGCGCAGTATATTAATAATATACTGAGCCAGGTAGCATTCAGAGTTTGTACTGTTAATAATTACAAATAACTTTTCGTTACAGAATTTATGGATCATTGGTCTTCCATATGGTTCAACACTCGCGAGCAGTATGGAATCACAGGCCTATTTTCATACAAATTAGGTTCTTCATACAAGGCGATTTATTTGAAAATACAAGTAAATATTATGTAATATTTTCATGGAAAACTTTATCCTATTTCGATTCACTTTACTTACCGAATAATAGAAATTTACTTATTTTATACCCAATTATTATTAGCCCCTCGTGTGCTGAGAAGCCCGATTCGGGCCTTGAAAAAAAGTGGCACTTATGCTAGACGCCCGAATCGGGCCTCATCCGGCCGCACGTCTAAAATGTTTTTTCTTAATTTTTCAACTCTATGTTTCCGTCTATGATTTGTACAGAGTATCTAGACTGTATTAGAGTAGAGAATGGAATGTTAAAAAGGTCATGTCATCGATCGTTTTATTGAGAAAATCGATGTTCTGTGTGGCCGGAATAACTTTTTTTCTTTTAGGGCCTGGCAGATGCGCCTTTGTGATTTTTCAACTTACTTGTAGGTGCTCTTTTCTATATAAATATCGTAAAATAAGGTATCCTTATTGAAATTAAACAATAAAAATATTGAATATGTGTTTTATTTAGAAAAAACAACATTTTTCTTTCACCGATCCGTCGCAGACTTGTTCCGATTTCCTCACCTATTTTTTGTAGGTGGTTGTTTTTAGATTATATATAAATGATATACTGTTTTAAAGGTAATTTAATACAAATTCTAGCAATATATAGTTTATATGCTAGGTTCATACGAGTTTTACGCGTAACTCCGCAACGGACCGGAACGGACGTCCCGCGCAGAATCATGCACAAATTTGCGGCAGATGCGCCGAAAACACGCGTTTGAACCTTAGCAGACGAGGGGCGGTCTATTTTGCAACAGCCAATGTAATGTTACCACAGAATACATAAGTAGTACAGCTTTTACTATTAATGTATTCTGTACTAAGTTTCTTCTGTTTAGTTCAAGTATATTCTGAGAACAGAATACAGAAGTACAGAAGTACAAGTATGTTACCAGAAAACAAACGTCATAGTTGATGTTTCGAGTATTATTCCCTCTAGTAATTTCCTTTATAATATACTTCCGTGATCTTTGACCGTCCGTGCGTGAAACTTTGGAGTCATCACGTAGCGTCATGTTACCGTCACGTACACGTCCCGTAAGTGACATGGAAGTAAAGGGTTGATTGATATGAATATTGCTGAATCACATTTGAAAGCGAAATTATGGAGGGGATATTACGAAACCATTAATGACAAAATGCTCATCAGGCAACTTTAACATTCCTGCTGGGGCACAGGACTACCACGCGGGCCCAATGCGGATTGGTGGGTGTTGGCAAAATAGTAAACTAAATGTTGTCAGTGACTGCATTTACTTACACCTGTATGTCTATGACACCACTCACAGTGACACGTAAACGTAAAACAAACGAATCAATCATAGAGCTCTATTTCAACGCAGTGCGTTCGCATAGGTAAGGGATTTTGCGTATTGTTTTTCACCTTAGAGCAACGCGCCGGCTTTTTTCACAATAATACACAAATCAGAAACAAAAGAAATGAAGCTCAAGAGTGTCATTTTCATTTAAGAAACTTTATAGGTACTTAAAAGAAGAGAAAAACTTCGTTTGACAGATTGGCAGCTCAATGATTTTTGTTAAGTTTCTTTGAAAGTTTTACTTTCAAGTTTCTGACATCCCACGAGTAACTTTACGTGTCTCAAAGAATTTGTGGCAGCAGAAATGACACATGTCAGCCTTTCGAGCCTAAAGGCAGAAACATACGATTCTGTCGTGTTATGTCGTGTTGCCTTATGTCGTAATGGTAGATATGAGTGACAAAGGAATACAGACGATTAAGGAAGTTGAGGGGGGAATCACACTACCAAACAAAACAACACGGTGCAAACATAGATCTTTAGGTGCCCCTGACATAGTATGAGCTCACCGAAATGTGTCAACATTCAAATGAGTGAGCCTCACTTCTGTTGGTTTGAACACGGTGTCAATCACTTCTATATTTTTTAAGAAAAAACTACGAGTAAACTGTCTTGTCTGTGCCTTTTATCTGTGCACCAATAATTCTAGGCATACAATTATGTACTTACTTATATCAAAATCGTGTAACATATCACGCGTAATTATTTAGATTTCAATTATTATCGAAATTTATTTTCTTTCCGTTGTCAATTCCGATGGACGTAAACAACGCATCACGCATGCGTGCGCCATTTTGACAGATTTGAAATAATCCTACAGATTTTCAGTACCAGGGCAGATCTAACGATCTAGATCTATGGGTGCAAACACACAAATTGGTGCTCAATTTGTATGAACATGAATAGATTATGAATAAATGTAAGACTAAACGAAACCACTTTTCACCAGTTTCTGTGACGAGTCGTTGTAGTCATAGAAAATATTTAGAGCCCTCGCAGACTACAGACTTTCTGTCGGCCGATAGTCGGTTTTAATATGAAGAATCCGCCGATATCAAATCGTTGTAATGTGCGCACTTGTATCCTTCTTTATACTGATTAAAGGCCCGACCCAACTATCGACCGATAGAAAGTCTGTTGTTTGCGGGCACGCTTAAATAACGCTGACTTGCAGCGATAAAGTAAAAATTAGTCGAAAAAAATCGATGAATTTACTAGTGACTCGGTGGCTCAATTGGAAGAGCATTGGTAATAGAAAAGTGGTGGATTTGAGTCCCATCTGCGGAGCTGAGTCTCGATTTTACACGAATAGTTTATTCACTCGGACCACATTTTGTCATCAAAAGCAACCATATCGAAAACTGTTGTTCTTCAGCCCCCACTCAAATTGTCATTATTCTATGCGTTTGAACGAAACGCTTACTGCTAAAGCTTTAACATAAGCGGTAAACTATAAAATCACATGATTTTCATAAGTTTACGATTTGTGATTTAATCGTCTATTGCTCATATTTAAATTTAAGCTTTAACAGTAAGCGTAGTATTCAAATGTACACAATGTTGGCTATTAGGATAGGGAGGTAGGAGTTTCCTCAATACAAGCCTCGGCACGTAACTTTAGCGGTGAAAGAAATTGGAGGGGATTACTGCGCATGCTTATACCTAGAAACCGTGTCCTTGTATGCAAAGTGAGGCAACTAATAACTAGCCAGAATGGCTTAGTATTCAGATTTATATCCTTCATACGTTACCTAATCGTAATTGAAACCCAATAATATAGTAACTCATCTAATAAATAAAGGAAAATTGAAACTGTTTCGTACTTATTCGGTATGATTATGTAATAATGGAGAATAAAAATCTGAAAACGGAGCCATTTTGGCTGTTTTAGTTGTCTCACTTTTGACAGTGCACTTTGTAGAGAACTATCGTTCTAGGTAATGAGACCCAAAAATTACTTCCGCGCATAAAATGTCACCGAAAGATACAATTATGCCGAGAATTGTATATTATATTATACTATAATATACAATTATGTTTTTACATAAAGTGAGTATTCTATGGATATTCATGTTTATGAATATCAACAAATAATAATTTGCATAGTTTAGTAATGCTCGGATCTGCGTATTATACAGTGGGAAGGTCCTAAATAAACAAATATAGTAAAGAAAACATTTACTTATCATAAATTCTGCCTAAATATCAATAAAGATATCTTGTAATTATGCTCATATATTTTTGATATTTTCTACGTCACGACGTCGGTCGGGTCTCGGGTCTGTCATATTATACTAATATATTATGATAATATACAGAGAGGGAAGGCCTTAAAAAACAAAGATAGTAAAGAAAACCTTTACTTATCAAAAATCCTGCCTAAATATCTATAAAGATATCTTGTAAATATATTTTTAAAATTTTCTATGACACAATGTCGTGTCGTGACTTGCATCGTCGAACATTTTACGCCACACCGTTAATTTTTACACGACTGCCCAAAAAGGAGTGTATATGTGTTCAGGGTTCATGTATGTTTGTAGGTATGTGAGTTTCTTTATTCTACCATAACTTCCAAATGGCTCAACGGATTTGGATGTATGGGGTATCGTTAGAATCCTTACATCATTCCGAGTGACACTGGCTATATTTTTTTTTGAGAAAAGTAAATATGGCGAATGTACGACGCCACTTACAAATGTGATTTTTTTTTCTCAATATGGGCATCAAATGAAAGGCCTTAATGAGCACATTTCAAAACTATATACTTTGTCACTAAAAAATTGTTCCACAAAACGGTCTCCCGACTGCAATGACACTTGTTATTTAACTTTTTAGTTCGTTTTTGGCAGGGCAGTCGTGTTTTTAATATTTTTTAAATTTATTTATTTTTTAAGTACCTATATCTACAAAATTAATTGGGGATATCTGACCACGTTTCTGAATATGAACGTGCAGTTAAAAGTAAAAAAATACTGGCTTGAAAATATCGGAAAAAATCTTGATTAATCGGCAAACTCACAAAAATATCAAGACACGTGCGTAGATTTATTCTTTTCATTATTTACGTGAAACAATAAAGTATCATTTGATTACGCGCGTGTAATTCTATGAATGAGCTCTAAATCCAGAACCCAGTAAAATTTTGAGACAAAAACAAACCTCATCTTGACCAATAAGTACCTAATGAAAGTTTTGTGGAGGTGCGGTACAATTAAGTCCCATTTCGAAGCTGGCTTCTTACAGGGAGTAAAATTGTCCCATTTTGAAGCTGGCTTCTTACTGGGAGTAAAAGTAGTCCCATTTCGTAGCCAGCTTCGAAGTGGGATAATTTTACTCCCATTTAGTAGCCGGCTTCGAAATGGGATTTTTTATTCTTGTATTGAAGCCAGCTACGAAATCTGGCTACGAAGTGGTCTGAAGGGGAAACTTTTAACTGTACATAGATTAGAATAAGGAATAGATACACTCATTTTATTTTTAGATAAACTTAAAAATTAGCCGTGTATAAATTGTCACGCCCAGCAACGATCACTTTTATATTAATAAATATTTTAATTCGTATTGAATATTATTACTAACTTCATCTCGTACTTTGACAAATAAATTCCAATAAACCGTGTCTGAGCATTCTCGTCTCTAATGATTTCCATTAATACAAGATTCTTGAAACAATTCATAACGAGCTCTCGAATTTCTTAATTATCTGAAGATGTTCATAATGACAAATATTTGGAACATAAGTTTTAATCCATAGTTGGCAATACGATACATAACAAGTACTTACTGTATCTATACTTAGATTTAATTTTTCGAACAGGGGACCTATTTTTGAATCGCTCGGCTGGCGTCGAGCGCTCTTTTCTACCGATTTTCGTTCGACATATGACTCAAAACAATGAGATGTCGAACGAAAATCAATAGAAAAGTGCGCTCGACGCCAGCCGAGCGATTCAAAAATAGGGACCCAAAAGCCTTTTTTATCATTCCTGTCTACCACACAGGGATTGAAATACCGTTAAAAAAAATAACGATATAAAAATAACGTTAAAACATTTTATCGGTAAATTAACCGGTAAAAATAACGTTAAAAATATTTTACTGGTAAAATTAACGTTAAATATAGCGTTAAATTTAGTACCTGTAAAATTATCAGTAAAAAATTAACGTTATTAATTGGAATAACGTTAATTTTAAAGTAACGGTAAAAGAGTAAGAAATAACGTTATATTCAAAAATAACGTCTGCTACCACATGATCAAATAGAAATTCGCATGCATATCTATTAGTTAAACTCGAAATAAGAAATGCTATTATTATTTAACCAAATTGTTATTATTTTAATTTCAATAAATTCATTTTAGCTACAAAATTATTTTCCATCTTAAGGCTCGGTCATGCAGAAACATTTGTCTCTGTGTTGAAAAGAGTATGGAAAATAACCTTACTTCTGCAATTTTAGATGTTTTTCGTTGTTTTTTCATCATTATCTTTAGCACAATTATCTTTCTTGAAAAAAAAAGTTATTGGAGCAACTTCACAGTACGTTAAAATGTATTATTATATAGAATTCAATACGTTTCCGCTATTATTTACGCCAAAAATATGACCCGCGACAAGAGCTTTTGATGATATTCTGTTTTTTTTTACAATCGTCTGTAATGTTTATACGCAATTTAATGCTTGTAGCTACTAGATAATCTCTTTAGCTTGTCGTATGTTTTTTGGTAGCTACAACTTTACGTTTTCTACAAAAAAATATGCCCCGCGCAAACCATGTTTTCCTATAATGGATCTTTAACATACCGTTAATAAAATTAGTAAGTGTAAAATCGTTTTCTTGATAACGACCTTATAATATCTTAAAGAAAAATATCTTAAAGATTTATGTATTTTCAATCACTCAATACAACGAATTAATTATTGACATCAGCCATTTTTACTGACTTCAAAAGGAGGGAGGTACTCAATTCGACCCGTTTTTTTTTTGTTTTTTGTATGTACACCAATTACTCGAAGACGGCTGGGCCGATTGAAATGATTCAAACGTTATTACATTAGGTAAACTCCCAAGTTGGTCCCATTTTTTTAAATTTTGAAATTGGTTCAGTATTTTTCAAGTAATCTTGAAAAAAGCACGAAAATAGTATGATTTTGTGTGAACTACCTCGATGATCAGTCGTATAACTTCATTGTTTATGAACTGAATAAGATAATTATTTTTTTGTTGGACTACACTTAGTTCTTTAACCGACTTAAAAAGGAGGTTCTCAGTTTGACCCGCATGTATGTATGTTTCTCCGCGATTAACTCACATTTGGCTGAGCCGATTTTAATTTCTACCTAAATAATATACCTACACACCTAATACAAAAGGTACCACTAAAAATAAAAAATAAAAAATTGTTTAAAAAAACAAAAAACCGACTTCAAAAAACCTACCTCTAAAAAGCAAGAAATAATATTCGTAATAATAAAACACGTCTATTGAAGTCGGGTGGGGCTTTTAGAATAAAAAAAAGGGATTTTCACCTCTCCAGCACGAAAAGGGTGCTTTTGGCGCGTAAAAACTCGCAGCAAAATCGACTTTTGCTGCGAGCGTGAGGCAAAGTCCTTTTTTAATTTCTAACACCTTTTCTCGCTGGTAGAAGTGAAAAGTTGTATGTTTAACACGAGAGCAAATTTTTTGATGTCTCGTGCCTTTAAATCACTCACTGTGCTCAGTAGTCTATATTAGAATCACTCGCTACGCTCGTGATTCAATTCTAGACTACTTCGCTAGTTCGTGATTTAAAAGTCAGCACTCGCAGCAAAAAATGACTTTGCTCTCTTGTATAACAAATAACGATTGTACTCCAGCCCCACCCGACTTCAATAGACGTGTTTTATTATTACGAATATTATTTCTTGCTTTTTAGAGGTAGGTTTTTTGAAGTCGGTTTTTTGTTTTTTTAAACAATTTTTTAATGTCCATACTACTGGGGCACGGCAATAATACATCTTTGGGGCACGGCACTTTGTTATGGATGAATACGGAGGATGGGCCATTACCCACCACGCAAGCTCAATGCAGATTGGTGGGTGTTAACGTATTCAAATTAAATATGTATTAAGTTCTTTTGAGCTATATACTTTTGGCTATAGTTTGTATCCACACAATTTCGATTGTTTTCTCTATAACTTCAGTATCTGTACAAACGATAGTTAAACCTGTTTCGATAAAATTTGACCAATCGGCTTTCTGAACAGCAGCAATTTAATTTCGGCTCCCTTTGATGGCTCGAAGACAGCAAGATTGATTAAATCGAATCTTCGCGTTCCGATTGCTTTGTTATTTTTCCTGCAGGAAGATTTCGTCACTGAAAAGAATATTATTTTTATTTGGTTTTGAAATCCCTTTTACTGAAGTAGTACCTAATAAAAAGTAGGTACCTATTAAAGAGAGATTGGTAAAACCACAGAACAAAGAAATGTTCCCCCCCCCCCCACTACTTATAAGTATGTTCTGTAGTAAAAACTTCAGTAGCTCAAAAAATATGCATAGAGAAATAAGAGTAGAATTTTAAACGAAGCTGATAAAAAGTTGTCGAAGTTATTACAACTCATCAATAAAAAATTTTTTTTTCGAGAATTCAAAAGTTTTTTGTCAAGTAAAATAGCCACTGACATGAAATTTTTTTCCATATTGAATGGTAAAAAATTGCGTGCACGACATTATAATTCCGAATTTCGTGCCAAGCTCAAGTGGTTGCCAATTCGCCTTCGCCGGAACTTACATATTCTTTCCCTTCTCTACAATGTGTTGTTTCATCCTCTTTTACCGTCCTATTTAAAGGAGCGTTTCAATTTTCTGCGTGACACGCACTCTCGAGTTTTGAGATCATCGGAGAAGTTAACGTTGGAAATACCAAAGCACTCAACTAAATTTCTTGGCAAGTCCTTTGCAATCCAAGCTGCCCGTCTCTGGAATACATTGCCGGATAACATTCAGCGTGCACAATCCCTAGAGATCTTTAAACGACTTGTAAAGGAACACTATCTATCGTTGTCATCATAGCCTTACTTTATTCCTACTTATATAATATTTTGTATGTAGTGTATGTATTGTATATTATTTGTGTAGGTATATATTATATTGTAATAGGTATGTAGAATCTTAGAGTAAAAGCACCATAAACTGCCCACTTCTTATTTCTCTTCTTCCAATCTTATAAATGGTTGCCTGGAAGAAATCGCTTTTTAGCGATAAGGCCGCCAAATTGTTCCATATCTGTATTTTTTACTTGTTATGTTTTCTATTATGGTGAACAATAAAGAATATATCTATCTATCTATCTATCTATCTATAATTTGTCATGAAAAGTGCTCGTCCATTTTGTATTAGCCTTCATGGTTTCATACATCATTATAATAATATACACAATAAAGAAAGTTTTGTAGAGTCAATCAATCAATCTTTAGAGTTTTGGAAGAATATTTCTGGCTTACAGCCAATTTTATCATTGATTTTAAATGCTATTAAGTCACTAAAAATCGGTCATAACATAAGTAACATAACATAACAAAAATTGCAATTTATGCAATAAAGAATACCTAATTTTACCAATGAGCTGGTGAAATCGATTTGAAATAACAAGAAATCAAACTCGACGTTTAAACTAGATTATACTAAACGGGATTATTTGACATTTGGTGAAATTGGCTCTTTGTCACTTTTTTCTTTTTCTTCATGGCCATCAGCCATTTTTAATGTCCCCACTGCTGGGGCACAGGTCTTCCTTGTGGGTGGATAAGGAGGATGGGCCCATAACCCATCACACACGGGCCCAATGCGGATTGGTGGGTGTTAACAACTGCAAATGTAGCCGGGACCAACGGCAACGACTTAACGTGCCTTTGAAGCACGGAGGAACTCGACATATAAAATTTTGGTCACCCATCAATTTGGTGACCGACCCTTGCGAAACTTTCTTTACCCCCGCAATCGCTGGGCATCGAGATCCTCGGATTTCTTTTTCATAGGATTTAGGAATGACGTCACTTACCTGCTGAGAATATCCTTACATATAATAAAACAGTAAAAAAAGTGTGTCTGTACATAACATATATTTAAAAGAATTTAAAAAAAGTGTGTCTGTTTGTTTGTCTGTTTGAACACGCTAATCTCCGGAAATACTGAACGGATTCGAATAAAACTTTTTTTGTTATATAGCTGTTAAGCCTGGGCATAGTATAGGGTATAATTGATTTTGAAAAATGGAACACCTGATGCAGAACCGTAATGGCCCAGCTAAAATATTAGAAATATAAATTTGACACCTTATCAAAACTTGTTCAGCCTGCTGAGCATTTTTTGTTGAGGTATAGAAATCGAAGATCTGGAACACCTGATGCAGAACCATAATGGTCCAGCTAAACTATTAGAAATATAAAAATGACACCTTAGCAAAAGTTTTTCGGCCTGATGAGCATTTTGTGTTGAGGTATAGAAATCAAAGATCTGGAACACCTGATGCACTCCCATAATGGTCCAGCTAAAATATTAGAAATATAAAAATGGCAACTTATCTAAAGCTGTTCAGCCTGATGAGCATTTTTTGTTGAGGTATAAAAATCGAAGATCTGGAGCACCTGATGCAGAACCATAATGTTCCAGCTAAACTTTTAGAAATATAAAATGACACCTCAGCAAAAGTTGTTCAGACTGATGAGCATTTTTTGTTAAGGTGTGGTGGCGTATTAACTTTGTATGTACCTACGACAGTAATAAACTAACTTCGTTACTGTAACCACGTCTTCTCATTTTATCTCTGCACACCGCATGGCGAACCTGCCAGGCGCGGGAATCGCAGCGTAATCGGTTTCGCGAGTGACTAATAGCAAAGTACCTAGCTATGGCCGAGAACATTCCGCAACAAGACCGTCTCCTGACAATACGTGACGCGATTTACGTGATTTGTGTAAATTTGTAAAATGGGAAAATCGTACTCGAAACAGGAAGAGAAGGAGGTGGTGATTACACAAAATGCGGTCGGCGAAAATAGTGCGGGTGTACACGACTCGACCACGCACACAAATAATATTTTGCTAACGGTGGTGTTGGCAATGGCCGGCGTGGCGATCATTTTCGTTGTGTACAAAAATTATAGAAAATGCCACAAAGAGTGGATGCGGAAGGAAATTCGCCAGGAGTTCTATAGAAGGGTACAATTACGACTCTCGGGCCGACGTGACGTGGAGCCCAGGGCACCTCCTCAGGTCGACGACATAGCGGCAGTAATTTAGTGAAAAGTGGCTTTATACGGTAATAAAAAGCGTGTGCAGTGAAAATATAATAAAAAGCGTGTGAAAAAGTGAAACAAAAACTCGTAGAAAAAACTATAAACTGTCAAATGTTTCCGGATAAAAACTAATAACTATGTAACTAAACTCTACTGAACTCTACATTAAGCAATGTATATTTTTTTTTCGTGTCAATAAGCAAAATATGTTGCTAAAAAAATATTTTTTTCTTTTATCAGTGTTAGTAATATAAGTACTTACTTAAATAAACAAAGCATATGCATATGCGCCAATTTTCTTAACATGTTATGGAAATAGAATTAAATAAAATATTTGAAAAATTAGAAAATATAAGGGTGAATTTAAGAAAATTAGGTCCTGAGAGAAGAAAAGGACAATTAGGGGTAAGTAAGTTAGAAGAAGCTAGAAACTTATTTTTGATATATAAACATGTGTTAAGAAACTCTTCCAGTTCTAAGCAAGATTATACGGACTATATTATAGAAATTTTAAGTGGCAAAATAGTAGATACTTTTAACAAAATATTAGTATATAGTGAATCTAGCGAAGAGATACAAAAACAAGTTCAAATGGCGGCAGAAAAAGAGAAATTTAATTTAAAAGAGGCTGCGTGCCTGATCCCTGTTTTAGACGGAAAGCAAGATACAGTTGAGAAAATGATAGAAGGTATCGAGATGGTGAATAGCTTATTGGAAGATGCAAAAAACAAGCAATTGCTGATATCGTTTATTTTGAAAACACGGCTTGACAAAACTTCTAAACTTAAATTAAAACCGGAATATGATACTATAGAAACGTTAATCACAGATATAAAAAAATATTTAATTACAAAAAAATCAGCCAATTCCTTGTTGTTGCAACTAAATAATATGAGTCAAAAAGAAATGTCAATAAGTGAGTATGGTGAAAAAATCGAAGATTTATTTATCGGTCTCACAATTGCACAAGCTAATAACAATAAGCAGGCTTGCGAAATTTTGAAACCGATAAACGAAAGTTTAGCTATTAAAAAGTTCGCAGATGGATTAAGAAATAGGCGTCTGAGCACCATCATAGCCGCAAGAAACTACACCGAACTGAAAGAGGCTATTCAGGCTGCCAAGGACGAAGAGTCGAGTCAACCCTCAACGTCCGAGGTGGTAATGAGCATGAGAGGTAAGTCTAATTTTAGAGGAAGACAAGGACCAAGATATTTTTATCCAAGGCCAGCAGGACGACATTATTCTAGAGGAAACTACTACGGTTACCCATCAGGTACAAATAATAATTATAACAGGTACCATGGAAATCGTCCTTCCAACAACGTTTATCGACGGTCAACTTCTAATGGTTACCGAGGACACCGCGGCATGCGTGGCCATCGAGCTCAATATCGACCACGAGGTAATGATAATACTAATAGGTACCAGAAAGCATACATGTATACTGGTCACACCGGACATCAAATGAATCCAGCAAATTCTTCGAACACCGAAGAGGAAAAAACAGAATATCAGGAACCTGATTTGTCAGAGTTTTTTCGAGCATAACATTTTAACGTGTGATGGTCTTAATTATATAATTTTTCGTGTCGACGGGCATAACTATACATTTTTATTAGATACGGGAGCTAGTTTGTCAGTTTTGCAAAAAAATAAAATTCCAGTTAATTCTAAATTGACAAAAAATTACACAGTAATTAATGGCTTAGGTGGAAAGATCAATTCCAGTGAGATTATTATGTTACATTTGTCACACAAGAACTCTTTGTTTTGTCATCAGTTCCATGTATTAGATTGTATGCCTTGCAACACGGACGGTATTATCGGGTCAGACTTTCTGAGAAATTATAATGCAAATATCAACTTACAGTTAAGTCAACTAACTTTACAAGTAAATCAGCAGAGTATCGTGATACCTATTCTCACGGGAAACATAAGTAATATTTACCTTACTCTAAGTCCTCGAAGCGAGTCTATACATTACGTAAAAACGGATTTTAATTTAGAAAACGATTATGTTGTTTTTCCTACACAATTATCAGAGAACGTATTTTTGGCAGGTTGTATAGTTAAAGCAAAAGATGGGTACGTGCCTATACGTATATTAAATATTAACGAAAATGAGGTAAAGTTACCACTTTTTAAACCAAAATTAGAGATACTTGAAAATTACGATATTTGCAACTTTGTACAGTCAAAAAGTAGCGTTCAAAGAATTAAAAAGTTATTAAATACTTTAAAATTAGATCACCTTATAGGCGACGAAAGAAAGCAGATAGAAAGTATTTGTGCCAAATATTCAGACATATTTTTCCTTGAAGGAGATAAGTTAGGGACGACCTCGATTATGGAGCAGTCTATTAGTTTGCAACCAAATACAAAACCGATTTTTGTAAAACCGTATAGATTACCACAGTCACTTAAACCGGAAATTAATAAACAAATTAAAAAAATGATAGAAGACGACATCATCGAACCTAGTACTAGCGATTGGAACAGTCCTATTCTTTTAGTGCCAAAAAAATCTAACGACAACACAAAAAAATGGAGATTAGTGGTAGATTACAGAAAAATAAATAATGTCATCCAAGACGACAAATTCCCTTTACCTAACATCACGGATATTTTAGACGCATTATCAGGTGCAATATATTTTTCACATTTAGATTTACAACAGTCATATTATCAAACAAAATTAGACGAAGCTAGTAGAAAAATTACATCCTTCACTACAGATACGGGACAGTATCAGATGAAACGTCTCCCAATGGGTCTTAAAATTTCTGCCAGTTCTTTTTCACGAGTTATGTCAATTGCGATGTCGGGTCTTACATACGAAAAATCTTTAATTTACATGGATGATGTAATAATTTTTGGCCGTAACATGGAAAATCATAACAAAAATTTAATTGACATTTTTGAGCGATTGCGAAAAGTTAACTTAAAGGTCAACCCTACGAAATGCGAATTTTTGAAAAAAGAGCTACTATTTTTGGGGCATATAGTGTCAGCAGAGGGAGTACGTCCCGATCCAGAAAAAATTAGGGTATTGCAAAACTATCCAGAACCAATAAACGCGGATGAGGTTAGGCGTTTTGTTGCCTTTTGCAATTATTACAGGAAATTTATACCATCATTTTCAGATATAACCTTACCATTGAATAAACTTTGCCGTAAACATGAAAAATTTATTTGGTCAGAACAGTGTAGAAACGCATTTCAATATTTAAAACAGTGTTTAGTCTCTCCACCAGTCTTACAGTACCCTGATTTCTCAGCTGATAACGAATTCATATTACAGACTGACGCGTCGGGAACCGCAATAGGATCCGTACTTTGTAACAAAGATAACAGACCGGTAGCGTACGCAAGCAGACCTTTAAATAAACACGAACTAAATTATCCGACTATTCAAAAGGAACTTTTAGCGATCGTATGGAGCGTTAAGTATTTCAGACCATATTTGTACGGGAGAAGGTTCACCATCCAAACTGACCACAAACCATTAATTTACTTATTTGGACTTAAAGATCCCTCAAATCGTTTATTAAAATTTAGGCTACAGCTAGAAGAATACGATTACAAAGTTGTTTATATAAAAGGTAAAGATAACAGCGCAGCGGACGCATTGAGTAGGATAACCATCAGTTCAGGCGAATTAAAAGACTTAAGTGAAAAAATTTTAGTAATGACTAGAGCACAAAAAAGGAAATTAGAGAAGGATAGTATAAGTTTAGATGACGGAAACGCGGAAATTTCTAATATTCCCACGACAAGTTCAAGGCCTGATCAACCTAGGATTACGGAAATATTACGAATTCCAAGCGATTCCATTGAGTTAAATTTTATCGATGGTTCATGCCTAAATATTCTTAGAAAAAATAACGACATAGACTTTGAAAGTGAATGTTTTGCTTTTGTGAGTAGCAAACTTACATTATATATAAATCTTGACTATATGGCGCATTTTACGCGAGCCGAATTTGCGAATAAGTTGAGTATTTTTTGCAAAAAAATAAATATACATATATTATGTATAAACATAACAAATAATAACGCGTTATTTATAAAAGATTTATTAAATGAAATAAGAAAGAAAGAAATGTGGACCGGTCCACGCATAAATATTTTGAGAAATATTAAAAAGATTACGAATAATGACGAAAAAACTATTATTTTAAACGACTTTCATCTTTTACCAACAAGCGGGCACGCAGGGGTCCGTAGGATGATTAATAATATAAGAGCTAAGTATTACTGGCCAGGGTTAGAGAAAAGTGTACGAGATTACGTCAAAAAATGTAAGAAATGCCAAACTATGAAATATTCTAGAAATATAATAGAACCTATGACAATTTCGACTACGGCAAGTACTTCATTCGAAAAAATATTTCTTGATATTGTAGGTCCTGTAGAATCCGACGTGGAAGGGTATTCCTACATCCTTACGTTACAATGTGAGTTAACCAAGTTCATAGAGGCGTACCCACTGCGTCACAAAGACACGGTAAGTGTGGCACGAGCCTTAGTACAATTTATTTTAAGATACGGAGTACCCAAAGTCATAGCAACAGACAGAGGAAAAGAATTTACTTCAAAAGTAATGGAAGAGGTATGTAAACTATTAAATATAACAAAACTACATTCAACGGCCTACCACCACCAGTCGATCGGCGCTTTAGAAAATATGCATAAACATCTCGCTGCTTTCTTGAGAATTCAATGTGATGGATATTCAGAAACTTGGAGCCATTGGCTACAATTTTGGTGTTTCGCGTACAATACGACAGTACATAGTATGACGACGTATTCACCGTATGAACTCGTTTTTGGAAAACCATGCGTTTTGCCGAGCAATTTGAAAAATTCTGTTGATCCCTTATATTTTCCTGAAAATTATGTATTAGAATTAAAACATAGACTACAATTAGCACATAAGGATGCAAAAATGCATTTGTTAGATAGTAAGTTAAATAGGAAACTATATTATGATAAAAACATTAATCCTATATCTTATAAGAAAAATGATTTGATTTTGTTAAAAAATGAAACAGCTAAAAAATTAGATAAACTTTATTTAGGCCCTTTTACAGTAGTAGAAGACTTAGGATCTAATATTAAAATTTTAGTAAATGGTAAATTAGACATTGTCCACAAAAACAGGACAAAACCTTTTGTAACTTAGGATAAGATACCGTTAAAAAAAAAAAAAAAAAAAAAAAAAAAAAAAAATGTCTGTTTGAGTGTGTGCATGTGTTAGTTAGTACAAATATAGCGATACTTACCTAAAACTTATAATTAAGTAAACATTTCTATGATATGTATACAATTTGATAAAAAAAAAAAAAAAAACTAATGTATTTTTTTTTCTTTTATTAGCCCCGGTGATGTGGTGGCGTATTAACTTTGTATGTACCTACGACAGTAATAAACTAACTTCGTTACTGTAACCACGTCTTCTCATTTTATCTCTGCACACCGCAAAGGTATAAAATTGAAGATCTAGAATAGCTGATGCTGAACTAAGTTTAATTTATTTGCATTCTAAGGACTGGTTGTTTTTCGCATGGCCAACTTTATGTGGCTTTTTCCAGGGTTATTAAAGCTTCAGGTCTTTTCATATTGGCTCCCGAAAGAAAAACTCCGAACATAGTTTATAAAGATTTCTTTGAAACTATGTTTTCAATATTAAATATAAAAAATAAAGTAAAAACAAATTAATTAACATTTAACATTCTAACATTGCTAAAAGTATTGTCTTATGCAACTACATCCTTACTATCCTTACTATCCTTACTAATATTATAAATGCGAAAGTCCGTTTGTTTGTTTGTTTGTTTGTTTGTTACGCCTTCGCGTCCTAACTACTGAACCGATCATCATGAAATTTTGCATACACGTTGTCAGGGGTACAGAGAAGGACATAGGATACCTTTCATCCCGAAAAAAAGGATTGTTCCCGAGGGATAGCAAAAAACCTTTCCACGCAGACGAAGTCGCGGGCGGCAGCTAGTAATATTATAAATGCGAAAGTCCGTTTGTTTGTTTATTTGTTTGTTTGTTTGTTACGCCTTCACGTCTTAACTACTGAACCGATCATCATGAAATTTTGCATACACGTTGTCAGGGGTACAGAAAAGGACATAGGGTACCTTTCATCCCGAAAAAAAGTATTTTTCCCGAGGGATAGCAAAAAAACCTTTCCACGCAGACGAAGTCGCGGGCAGCCGCTAGTAATATTATAAATGCGAAAGTCCGTTTGTTTGTTTATTTGTTTGTTTGTTTGTTACGCCTTCACGTCTTAACTATTGAACCGATCCCCATGAAATTTTGCATACACGTTCTTAGGGGTACAGAGAAGGACATAGGGTACCTTTTATCCCGAAAAAAATATTGTTCCCTAGGGATAGCAAAAAATCTTGCCACGCAGACGAAGTCGCGGGCGGCCGCTAGTTATTTCATATTTATATGCATACGCCGGAGTCATAAAGTCCACGCGTACGAAGTGGGCATCAGCTAGTCTAGAATAAATAACAAGAAAATTACCATTATTCTTATTGTATTAGACTCAGACTAATCAAATTGTTGACGCTGTAATTATTTTTAGGGTTCCGTACCCAAAGAGTAAAAACGGGACCCTATTACTAAGACTCCACTTTCCGTCTGTTTTTCTGTGTCTGTCTGTCTGTCTGTCACCAGGCTGTATCACATGAACCGTGATAGATAGACAGTTAAAAATGTCACAGATGATGTTATTCTGTTGCCTCTTGTTTGTTGTTACAAATACCTATTAAAATCAGAATAAAATCAATATTTAAGATGGGATTCCGTACAACAAACGTGTTTTTCTTTTTTGCCTTTTTTTGCTCGATATTAATAACGGCAACAGGTAGACAGTTGCAATATTAACAAAATATTTAGTTGTAAATTCACTTCAAAAATAAATAATTAAATTAAGATAAAATGAATTAAGGGGGGGCTCATACACAACAATGTTGTATAAATAATGGTACGGGATCCTTCGTGCGCGAGTCCAAGTTGCACTTGGCCGGTTTTTTTATCTTTCGAGACTTCGCAATCTCTTTGAATTGTGTAACAAAAGGCAACTGTATAAAATAATTTTCTCATTTGGCAAAATCTAGATTGTTTCTTAAATGAATCAAAACATCTAAACTAGTCAGCAATTTTCGTTTCTTTTTATAGTTAAAGGTTCAACCTATAGTTAGTATTTCTTATAAAAATAACATTGAAAAGCACGATTTAGTTAGAACTGTAAAAAATAAAGAAAATAATAGTGAAATTTCAATCAAAGTTTGCTTACCTACAACGATAAATAAACATTTTTGAGTAACGATTTCACACAGTATTACTTTATTTATCAGTACCAAAAATAATAATAAATAATAATAATAATAATAATAATATTTATTTTTCTCTCCAAAAAGTTACATGTTGTAAATTATATTAAGTTATAAAATAAGCTAGATAAACTAATATTGGAGAGAACTGGTGCCCGAACTAGGTGAGGTTAGACCCCCCTGTGTGACAGGTCACCAGGCTCACTCCACCCTTAAGATTTATAACTTATTAATGATTAAACGAACTTACCTGTAAGTGAAGTTCTATCATAATTATACGAAGGATTCGTCCGAAGATATTAGTATATTAACACATGTAGTACCGCTTGCATGTATCACCACTTAGCACGTTATTTTAAAGCAATAACCTAAAAAACCTAAAAAGAGAAGGTTTTCGACCTAAAATTGACAGATATTTTGACATTTCCGGTCCAAGTTCGCCCTGTCACTGCTACACGCCTACCACTTCATTTAGTTTAAAGTCCAGATCCTATGATATTTCCTCATTTTCTTCAGTGGGTAAACAGTTATTGTAATTTACAATAATGAGTAGGGAGGGTGGGATTCTATACTAATATCTTCGGACGAATCCTTCGTATAATTATGATAGAACTTCACTTACAGGTAAGTTCGTTTAATCATTAATTATACTTCAGATACGTCTTCGATATTAGTATATTAACACATGTAGATGTTAAAAGCATTATAATAAGAAAATGGAAATATAATTTCTCGCTTATTAGTCTTTTTAAAAAAGAAAAGAATACCATTTAACATCATTCTGAACGTTTTACATGATTACATATACTAAAAACGGTACCTATAGATAGCTGGTACAATATATATATACACGCACGTATATATATATATATAGATATATATATAGATATATATATATATATAAAATATACAAGGTTGGTTTGGAAAACTTAGTTTGATTATCGGTGATAATATGTTTTAATATTTTGCAAATATAGCGGAGTCATTGACCATTTCGCCGTGTCACCTGGAACATCTATAGAAACATTTTTGTTAGGGCTACAAAGGTATCGGCATACGTTGAGTACTAAAACTGGTTGGACACAACACAAGTCTACTTCATTTCATTAAATGTTTCATTTCAGCAATCTATTACTTACATTACATATAGATTTTTTTTTTTTTTTTTTAAATAAGAAGTGATTACGAACTGTTAATATAATATAAATATGTATGATCCATTCTTGATTTTTTTTAATGTATTGTTTGCATTATTTGTGCAATAAGCAAGGTAATCAAAGTTAAATTTTAAGATAAAAATGATGAAAAAAGAATAAAATTGGAAAATATGCAATAAAATGTCTTAAGTAATCTAAGATATCCATTGTATTTGTACAATGAAGTCTACGCAAAGGCGTACTTAGTTAAATTCTTTACCAAACCTTGAGATTAGCTCAATTTTGTCCATTCAATAATGAACGCAATATTATGTAATACTGATAATTGTGTTATACACATCTGTAAAAAAGAAAAGTTTATTATGTCTATATTAGTATTTGTTAAATAATCGAACCGTTTCTGTTACCAAACTCTGTACTTCCTGATAGTATTAACAGACAGCAGCTTCAATAATAACATAAATAATATACCTGTAAAATAATACCACCTTGATAATGTTATGAAAACCAATTTATTTGTGCGATTAATTTCCGTCCCTGAAATTAAAAGTTATAGAATGTTAATACTTTATATTAAAATAAGATATACGAAGAAGTACCTTACATGTGAATAAGAGGTGCCAAACCGAGGCTTAAGATTGTGACGATTATGAGGGCACAATCGTTACACCTTCGTTTAAAAAACTGGTGGAAAAGAATTAAAATAATAGGTATCTTAGTGTCAGAATAGTCTTTGTACAATACTACACCAAAATAGCATTGTGAATGCTATAATCTCAAATTAGAAAATAAATATTTTTGAAATCAAATGCTAGAAATAGAGAAAAAGAAAATCTACTGCATTTTATCTCCACTGCTTAATTCGACTTGCATTGCATTTGAATTTACTCAATCTCAACCTGGAAAAAAAAAACCAAAACTGGTGATTAGTTTTTGAATTTATGAATTGAATAATTTCTATTTAGCATCAGAATGATAATATCTAGAATACTTAACACCCCGTACTAAATACAATAAGAAAAATTGCAATGAAAGCATATTGAACTACATGTTCTAGATAATTGATATGCAAATATTTTGCAATTTGTGATTCCTGATGTGACCACTCGTGTCTCCTAGTCCACCCCGTTGTTGAAAGGCCCAAAAGAAAATATGTCGTCTCTAATTAGACTTACGCGGAATTCTGTGTAAGTATCGATGACAGACATTCAACTAAGTGATTTCTGCAGTTTTGTGAACGTTTGTCTTGTAAAGAACATAATTGCTAATACATCTGTAATATAATGGAAAGTTGCGACGGTAGCTGTATATAAAAAATAATAATATTGTATATAAAAAGATGAACTTCATTTCTTTAAAAAATGTTCTGAGACCCTTATAAATAGTAAATATTGTCCAATAACAGGGAAATCATGCTATTTAAAAAACTTTATAGCCAGCGGCGGTAGTTTTGTAATAAAAATATGGACACTAAAATGCCCAAAAAGTATGATTTTAAATTAGTTTATTACTATCACTTTCCTTATCAATATTAAAACCTTAAAGGTGATGGGATGTCTAGACTGTGTTTTTAAAAACAATAAGTTACATTTTTAATCGTGATAAAATTATTTTTAAGTACTTAGAGTACGTAATTTTTTATAAAAGCTAAATTAAATTTTAAACAGTTCTTAACTAAATCTGATATGACAACCTGTATTTTTTTTTTACTCTTGTCACCTTCTGTTGAACCTTCAACAAATTGTAACAAAACTATTATTTGTATGTATTATAACTGTTATGCATTCTGCCCGGCTAGCGCGGCTAAATGGTATATTCACACAGACGATTACCGGCGCAAACGATTAAGTGGACCTTTGCGCCTATAGTCAGTGACCACTGCCTGCATTCGCTGAATACAGACAGATGTCACACCAGCACGCACCCTCACGAATACATTATCTTAACGGGTGTCCTTACCTCACGTATGATGATTGAAGGCAAAAATTGATGATGCATCATCGACAACTATTTGGATGGGCCGTAATGCCCGTCTGCGAGTCTGCTGTGATTGACGAAACAAACAGCTGATGGGGCTTCCTCGCTGCGTCTCGCTGTTCGCTTGCCGTCGGAGATGAAGCATGTGACATACCTGCCTACTTCTTTTGTTGTCGTTTTTAAGGCAAATAAATATATAAATCAGTTTTAAGTTTTAAGTTTTAAGTTTTTCAGGCCAAAGTAATAATTATAACAAATTAATACCGAACAACAACGACACAATATTTTTATCTCCTACCGACCCAACAGACATTTTTAAAATTATAAAATCCTTAAAAAGTAAAAATTCGACTGGGTATGATGATTTAAACATACGAGTTTTGAAAAAATGCGCACAGTACATAGCAGTCCCATTGAGTCACATAGTTAATTTATCGATCAGTGAAGGTATATTTCCCAGTCGCTTGAAATATTCAATTGTTAAACCTTTATATAAAAAGGGTAGCAAATGTAATATGAACAATTACCGACCCATTACCCTAAATCCAGTATTATCAAAAATATTTGAGAGATATATGTTTGATATAATACATAACTTCATCAATAATCGAGGTTTGTTAAAGGACGAACAATATGGGTTTAGGAAAAAGAGCTCCACTTCACTTGCAGGATTCACTTTGCTATCAAAAATCACTGAAAGCTTAGATAAAAAAATACCAGTTGCAGCTTTATTTCTGGACATGAGCAAAGCCTTTGACCTTGTTCAACATGACATTCTGTTAAACAAGCTATACCGTTATGGCCTTAGAGGAAACTGTTATGATTGGCTTTCATCGTACCTTAGAAACAGAAAACAGTGTGTCGAAGTTTCAAAAACTTCGAACGGTTATTTAAATACCTTTAGGTCTGATTACACCGACATAAATGTAGGAGTGCCACAGGGAAGTGTACTTGGTCCCCTAATGTTTTTACTCTATATAAACGATCTACCTGATGCATTAAAGCATGGTTGTGTTCTCTTTGCAGATGACACAACAATAATAGTCAAGGGTAAAGATCTGTGTGATCTTAATAAGGAAGTAAAGGATTGTCTTGACTCTGTTTTTTCATGGGCACACAGTAATAATTTAGTACTAAACGTAGAGAAAACTAAATTAATCAGATTTCAAACGTATAACAGCAATCCTGAAGAGTTAAGTGTTTGTATCAACCAGGATAAAATTAATAGTGTCACTAATACAAAGTTTCTAGGTATAATAGTTGATAAGCACATTAATTGGAAAGCTCATATTGAAACTCTTTGCCAAAAACTAGATAAATATGTATATGTATTAAGAAACCTAAGAAATACAGCAACGGAAAAATCAGCAATGTTAGCTTACTACGGCTATGTTCACTCAATGTTACGATATGGAATAGTGCTGTGGGGTTTCTCAGTAGACAGTATAAAAGCATTCAGAGTCCAAAAAAAGTGCTTAAGAGCTGTTTGCGGAGCACGGCCTTTAGACAGTTGCAAACCTTTGTTTGAAACAAAAAATATTTTACCATTGCCATGTTTGTACATATTTGAAATTTGTATATTTGTTTATAAGCACATGCATCTTTTTAAGAAAAATTGTGATGTCTTAAAGAGAACAGGCCGTAATGCACAAAAATTGTATGTACCAGTCAGAAGGCTAAAATTACATAGTAAAAATTCGTATTGTATGTGTATTCGAATATACAACAAATTGCCTGACAAATTTAAAACAGCCACTCTGCACAAATTCAAAACATTGGTTCACAATTTATTACTTGATAAATGTTACTATTCTGTAAATTCATTTCTATGTGACAATTTTTAGTTTAATTATTTTTGTTTTGTTTTTTACATTGATTTAATTTTTTTTTCTCATTGACTATCTATGAATTTGTATTAAGTTTTTTTTTTGACATTTTTACTTTATTTAATGTATTTGATTCAATTACTGATTATTTCTTTCAATATTTATCAATTCTTATTTTTTATATAACTTATTTAATATAATTCTCTTTTGACATTAAGTATTAATTAAAATTTGACATAGCTTTTGTAATGATACTGTTATTTTAATACTGATATAGCTTTTGTAATGTTACTTTCATTTAAATAATATGTTTTTGCTTATAATTAGCTTCATTTCTTATTTTTTTTTATAAACATTTGCACGCCATTTGCATATGGTAGACATGTTATGGTACAGTTTAATCTTAAGACCATTGTTATACCACATGTTTTAGCAAATAAACGATTTGATTTGATTTGATTTGATTTAAAATTGTTTTATTGAGTACTGCGCCCGATTTACTTACAGTTTTTTTTTTGTTGATGGATATCGTTCACATCAGGCCTGTGGCCAATGCATCATTCATATTCGACTGAACTGTCGGTGGCCTTTTAAGTGAGCAGCCTCAGCTACACTAGAGTTGATCGTGTACGGTATAATTGAACGTCGTAATGCCCCACATTATGTAAAAAATTCGAAATACTGCCACAAAAAGGTGTATATAGTTTTGTATTGGAAAGCTGCCTAAAACTTCACTGACACTTGTAGCTAATAATTTTCCCACATCAGAAACATTATTTTGTACACACTCACACAAATTAAATTTGAAAAGTAATAGAGATAATTTGTACAAGGCCATAGCTTAGAAAGAAACATACTAAATAGTTAGTAATGAACAAGTTCAACATGTTAGGTCTACCCGCCTGAAATACAAGGTTTCCTAGTTAAGGCAAATGATTAATTTTTTTACTGTATTCCAACAAACATAAATTGCATTTATGATTTACTAGCGGCCACCCGGGTTTTCACCCGTGTGGTTCCCGTTCCCGTGGGAATATCAGGATTAAAAGCATTCTATGTTTTAATCTAGGCTACTTACCATATGTGTGCCAAATTTCAACCAAATCCGTTCAGTAGTTTTGGTGTGATTGAGGAAAAAACATCCAAACCCACAAACTTTCACATTTATAATATTAGTAGGATAATTGCATTGTAATTATGATTCATTTATAGATAATAAAATTTAAGGATTCTGTTATTCCATTTTTAGTTGAAATTTCTATCAGCATGCCAGCAGCTAGCTATTTCAGCAGCTAAGCTATTTCACATAATAGGTGTGTGAAGTTTCAGGTATGAGCTATTTGCTGTATAACTCAATATCTGGTTCCATTAGGTTATTAAGTTTTAGCATTTATAGCTAACTCTGTCAGTTTTGTAAACTATAAATTTATCTTAGTACCGATGGTACACTATAATACCGTTGAGATTAACTCAACACCAAGGATATCATGATATCAAAATTCATACCTGATGAGCAACGCTGTTGTCAGGGCTGCTTTTGCAGCTCCAGCACAGCGGCCGCCTGCCTGGAAGGTGGATGGCGGCGATTCAGCGGACGACGGAGTCACCCGATTGGTGCTCGGCAGCGGTTCCAACAACGTGGCAACCTTTGAGGGTAGTCTGCTTTTTTACAATGTCGCGTCGTCAACGGCACTTTGAGTTGCTGCAGTAGCGTTGTTTGACGTATCTATGCGGTGAAATAGTCCAGTATGACTATCTTGAGTGCAATAGATATTTAATTGTGTCTTAAACACAATGCTTTGACAGAAAGTACCCAGTATGGTAAATTCGCATCAGACAAATAAATAAACTGACAGAAAGTACCCAGTATGGTAAGTTCGCATCAGATAAATAAAAAACTGACAGAAAGTACCCAGTATGGTAAGTTCGCATCAGATAAATAGCAGACAATTATGCTGTTTAACCAAGTAAACGGCATTTAAAAGTGTTCCTCCGTCTTGACTTCTTCTTCTTGTCCGTTTCCGTCTTGTAAACTTTTTTCTTTCTTCACGAAGTAAATGCTTAACTATAATAAAATTTTCACTGTAAAAATATAATTCTAAAGAAGTCTCACTTTGAGACTGTATACGTGCGTCCGTGGCGAAGCACGAAAAGCGAATGGAGTGGTAGGCGTGTAGCAGTGACAGGGCGAACTTGGACCGGAAATGTCAAAATATCTGTCAATTTTAGGTCGAAAACCTTCTCTTTTTAGGTTTTTTAGGTTATTGCTTTAAAATAACGTGCTAAGTGGTGATACATGCAAGCGGTACTACATGTGTTAATATACTAATATCGAGGACGAATCTGAAGTATAATTAAGGAATAAAGACAAAGTTTTACACTGGGTGTTCAGATTAACAGAGAGATTAAACTAATTATTATTGAATTATTAAAACAAAACAAAGGAGGTAACTACTAGTTAATTAATAAACTATAGCAAGCAAAGTTACATCTGTATTCGTGTACTAATAATACAAATGTTTTAAGGTTCATTTAAAGTAGAAAGTAGATTATTCTTAGTAAGTACTTAGTTTTCTGATTGTCAGAAACATGATAGGCAGCTTAAACTTATCTCGATAGAAAAAAATCGTCGGGTGACCATCAATTTTGTAGTTTTATAATGCTGTGCCAACCAATAATAAATCTTGAAATTTTAATAAAAAAAATTAACCACCTCTAGTTTTGTGATTGACAGTGTAGCGGCGAGATTATAGGTACACTACATGATGAAGAAATGCAGGAGCAGCGAAAAGTATGAATTGAGCGGAGCGGCATCTACGCTACTATGCGCCGCACAGACTACGCAACACACCGTACAACAATGATTCACATCGACTTCACTAGATGGCGCCTGATGCGGAAACAAATGACGAATTAGTATGGAGCGCGAGGAAACAGTATGGAAATCCTACATCTCGCTAACGGAGTTTTCTCAGCGACTCAGAATTTATACAACTACCAACGAAAAACGGTTGGACCACGGTCCCCGAGCACAGTCACCGAGCTCGGTGGAAGTACTTCCCTTTTCGCTGAATATATGGCGAAGAGTTCCTGCCTCTTCAGACAGTTTTCCAAAATAAGGAATAATAACTATGTTTTAGTTAAAAAACGATAATTTTGTTAATTCTTACTATGAAAATTCTTTCCAGCGTCTCACGCTCCGTTTATAAGGGAACATACCCATACTACGTGACCCGTTAAGGGGGGGGGGTCTTTAAAATACCACGCTTGGTCACGGGGGGGGGAGGGGGGCCTATGTTTTGTCACGTAGTCAATATTATCAATGGAAATCTAGTTCTTTTTTTTTAAGTTGTATTCAAATATGGCACGCAGCGAATTTTTTTTTCTTCTTGATACATTTTTTCACTTGTAATTGTATGTAAAATTATAATACACACTCTTGGCATTACGTGGCAAGCGCGTTACTAATGAAAAGACAAAAATGAGCAATTTTTTTTTTAGATTTCTGTTGAAAATGATGTAAAACCATTATCTATGAAATACTACGTGAAAACCAGGGGGGAGGGGGGGGGTCTTGGCATATACTACGGGTGGTCACCAAGGGGGGGGAGGGGGTCAAAAATGGTAAAATATGGGTCACGTAGTATGGGTACGTTCCCTAAGCTCCAATACACGCGTCGCGTCATACTTCGTAATGTAATTGCTTCTGACAGCTATATAAATTTCAAGAGACATTGTTTATTCTCTGCCTCTTAATTAACTACTGCCGCTATTACTCTTCTCGTTTAAACCTTATTGTTCGAAAACACAATGGAAATAACGGAAAACGACTTGTTTATGCTAGTTTACTGTTATGTAAAACATATACCGGGTTATTTGTAAAACACCAACAACCTCGCATCAGTAGATTACTAACAAAACAACAACATTTGTTCTAAAAAAACCGGCCAAGTGCGTGTCGGGCCACGCGCAGTAGGGTTCCGTAGGTACATTATACCATACCATATTTTAATACCGCTATCATTTTTCGTCTGAAAAAATAACTTTGTTTTTCACAGTGTTTGTATGAATGACAAAGTTATATTTGCGGTTTTGGAAAATGTACTATATCACAAAAACTAATTACTGTATCTCGTTCAAACTAATTTTCGTTGAAAGTGTTTATTAAGATCTATAGCTTATATTTTTTTTAGATTTTTCACCTTCTTACTTTAAAAGTTAAAGGGGGGGGGGGGGGGACACACACATTTTACCACTTTGGCGGCATATATCTTTCAAACGGTTGACTTTGAAAAAAAATAGTCTTAGAAACCTCATTTTAAAAGATCTATCTAAAGACACCCCACAAGTATTGGTTTGATGAAAAAAATTATTTTAAGTTTCAGTTCCATGTATGGGGAGCCCCCCCTTAATCTGTTATTTTTTTATTTTTGTATAAAAATCGTAAAGCGGTTCACAGAATACACCTACCTACCAAGTTTCAACTATGTAGTCTTAATACTTTTGGAATAAAGTGGCTGTGACATACGGACGGACAGACAGACAGACAGACAGACAGACAGACAGACATGACGAATCTATAAGGGTTCCGTTTTTTGCCATTTTGGCTACGGAACCCTAAAAACGACTTTTCATACAAATGTCCGAACAGCTGATCGAGTTTTGTGCTGTTTTCGGAAAAGTCGTAGATCAAATGTTGTTGTTTATGATGTTAGTAATGTTACTCATGCGAGGTTGTTGGTGAATAGAAATAGAATAGAATGTGTTTATTGCATTTCATGTGGTACAATAAGGATCTTAAAATTATTTTGGTGCATACACATGAGCCCTGTAAGGACATAACAATATTGGTACTTAAAATTAAATTAAATTCACACTTTTTTAAAATGTATACATATCTTGGTGATGGTGTTTTACAAATAACCCTGTATAAATGTATGTAAACCTGAATAAATGAAATTCTTTTATATTCTACTATTTTTGAATTTAGTAGTTTGGTATATAGATAGAGTGTGCATACAACTCTGGAAAATTATTATAAAACCACCACATGACTGAAAAAAAATGTTTTTTTTTATTTGTATCGAAAAGTGACAACCCTAGATGCAAACAGACTATTGTTTTCGATAATCATTCCCATTAAGGGCCAAGGCAGAACATAATTTCTTTCTAGGGTCGCCACTATGCAGTTTACCTATCATAAAAGTATTTTTTTCAAATAAGTGATGGATTTCAGGTTCTATCCTACTATAATATTATAAATGTGAAAGTTTATGGGTTTGGATGTTTGTTCCTCAATCACGCAAAAACTACTGAACGGATTTGGTTGAAATTTGGCACACAGATAGAAGATAGCCTAGATTAAAACATAAAATACTTTTTATCCCGATTTTCCCACGGAAACGGGAACTACGCGGATGAAACCGCGGGCGGCCGCTAGTAATAAATAAAAATAAATAATGTTTTTTTGCTATCCCTCGGAAACAATATTTTTTTTTGGAATGAAAGGCATGTAAAATTCCATGCTGATCGGTTCAGTACTTAAGACGTGAAGGCTTAACAAACAAATAAACAAACGGACTTCCGCATTTATAATATTAGTATAAAAGTATCAATAGTCAAGTATACCTTTAAGTAGCGGTTATTTTAGCCTTTTTTGTGTTATTTTATTAGTGATTATTTGCATACTAACGTTTGAACTATTATTTTTACCTTAATTCAATTCAATTCAATTCAAATTAATTTATTCAGTCTAGGCTGTTACAAGCACTTGTGAATGTCATAGAAGCTACGCCATCGGTTCGCAAACCCTAAGCGGGAGACCTTGTAACGAGAAGAACCGGCAAGAAACTCGTCAAGGGCTGCTTTTTTCTCCCTGTATATTTCATACAGAGTCGTCAAGATTGAAAAATGAGCTCCACATTTAAAGTGAGGTCATTTTCCATCACAATAGTTATCAAAAGGTTACACACAATGGGTAGGTAGGTTAAAATTAAATATCTACTACATTCAGATAGATAATCGTGAGAGTAAATAACTTTCAACTAGTTTAGAAATCACTCCGTCTGCTGCTCTAACAAAAAAACACTTGATACAAGACATAAAAATAAAAACGCAATTCTAACAATTCAATATGCGTTAAGATAGGTACTCAGAAGCAGACCCATTCCCACTGGCAGCACCCGTTCACGAGCATGACGCATAGACCAGCCATCGCTTCGCTCAACCATATTTGAGGGAACGTAACGACCCGCCCCACACGACACCACCGCAGAAATGATTAAAGAGAGCATGACATACTTAGGCTACCCATCCTAAGGCACCGAATTGAAAACTAATAACTATCCAAAAGCTTTTCATAGGCCTTTACTTACAAAACTATAGACAAAAAAATACGAAAACATCGTGATAACGAAAGCCAAATAATCATTTTGGTCATTAGCAATAAAAAAGTGAGAAATCAAAACAAGGATTAGTTATTAATTCTATGTTTTGAGTAAGAAGTGCCATACTGATTGATAATATTAAACAGGAAAAAAAAAATATGCGACGCCCTTAGTACAAGCAGACAGAAGCAGACCCATTCCCACAGGCAGCACCCGTTCACGAGCATGACGCATGAACCAGCCATCGTTTCGCTCAACCATATTTGAGGGAACGTAACGACCCGCCTCACACGACACCACCGCAGAAATGTTTAAAGTGAGCATGACATACTAAAGCTACCCGCAATAAGGCGTCGAGTCAAAAAGCTTACAATACATTTTAAGTAGGTAAGACAATTCTCCCAATTTTCACATAGAATAAAAAAAATCTACGACCAAGCTGTTTTATCAATTAAGTAATCTTTAACGGTATAGTATCCTTTTTTAAGAAGACAATTCTTTACATGAGTCTTAAAGTTTTCAAATGGTAAATCCAAAATATTACTTGGAATTTTATTATAAAACTTTATACCAAGACCTATGAAAGAACCACGGATTTTTTCTAATCTATACTGAGGCATTACAAGTTTGTCTTTATTTCTGGTGTTCCGATTGTGCCAATCACAATTTTTTGTATATAAGTTAATATTGCGACGCACGAAAAGTATGCAGTTTAATATAAATTGTGATGCTGCTGTCAATATACCAATTTCTTTGAATCTATCCCTAAGAGATGTTCTAGAACTTAGTTGATAAATAGCTCTTATTGCTCGTTTTTGTAAAACAAAAATAGTATTTATATCGGCTGCTATCCCCCACAAAAGAATACAGTATGACATAATGCTATGAAAATAGCTAAAATACACTAATCTAGCAGTTTCTACATCTGTTAACTGTCTAACTTTTCTAATAGCATAGGCAGCAGAGCTGAGCTTGCCAGCCAGAGCTGCGATATGCATATTCCATTGAAGTTTACTGTCAAGAGTAACACCCAAGAAAACTGTTGAATCGAGCAAATCTAATTTCTCATTATTGATTACAATTTCAGTGGGATTCGCCTGTACATTAGGTAAAGTGAATTTAACACATTTGGTTTTCTTAGCATTAAGCTGGAGATTATTTACATTAAACCAAGTAAGAACCTGCGAGAGTGCTTTGTTCACATCGTCAAAATCAGTTTTATTCCTGTCAACTTTGAATATTAAAGAAGTATCATCTGCGAACATAACAATATCACAGAACCTCTCTGCAAAAAAGGGTAGATCATTTATATATATTAAAAATAAAAAAGGGCCCAAAATGGAGCCTTGCGGAACGCCCATTTTTACATGAGAACCTGATGAACTTACTCCATTGATATTAACTGTTTGAGTCCTTGAACTGAGATACGACAGTATTAATTTTTGGGAATTATTTTTTACACCGTAATGATTTAGCTTCAACAGCAGCGTCCAGTGGTCCACGCAATCAAAAGCCTTGGACAGGTCGCAGAAAATGCCAAGGGCATTCTGAGACCCCTCCCAAGCCTCAAAGACATGCTTCAAAAGCGCAACCCCAGCATCAGTTGTGGAACGACCTTTCGTAAAGCCGAATTGTTTATTGTGCTGAAGTTTATTTACATTAAAATGACCTAATAATTGCTCAAGTATTATTTTTTCAAAAATCTTGCTTAGGGCAGGTAATATCGATATTGGTCTGTAATTGCTAGGGTCTTCTTTATCTCCTGAGTTAAACAATGGTATTACCTTGCTAAACTTCATAAGATCAGGAAATATTCCTTGATCAATACACCGATTAAAAATGTCAGCAAGATAAGGGGCAATAGTATGCACAATATTATTAATAACCTTAACTGATATGCCCCATAAATCAGTGGAGCTTTTCATTTTTAGAGATTTGAAAGCTTTTATTATATCTAAAGCATTAATACATTTAAAATTAAACAATGAATCACTTTCAGCCACATGTCTCTTTAGCATAGATACAGCAGCCGCTGGTGAGGAATCCAAATTTGATGTAGTTTCTACTGGTATGTTTACAAAGAACTTATCAAAAATATTAGCAATTTCTTTATCTGATTTTATTAATTCATTATTAATATTAAGCGTTAGGCTATTTTCCCGTGCTTTAGTTTTACCAGTTTCACGATTAATGATATCCCAGGTTGTTTTAGTTTTGTTACTCGAGTTTTTAATTTGCTTTTTAATGCAGTTAGACTTTGCAACTGCACATAGCATTTTGAAAGTCTTCGAGTATTTTTTAACATGTTCTAAAAAACCTGGGCTTTGGTTAGTTTCTCTAAGCTTGTAAAGTTCATAAAGTCTGTTTCTACTTTTATAAATACCTGTCGTAGCCCAATCGCAGAACCGTAATTTCTGAGTACATTTAATAGTTTTGGTTTTAAATGATTTATCAAACTCATTAGTAACCAAATGAAAGAGGTTCCCGTACAAAACATCAGGATTATCTGAAATCCATGGCAATAAAGAAATCTGTTCATCAATGTTGTTTTTAAAATTGTCCAATCCCTTTTTTGTGATAGGTCTGCATTCTACAGTCTTAGGTGTATCTATAACGTTCACAGCGTATGAAACTTTCAAACCGTAATGGTCGGATGAAATATTACTAAAAACAAATTTGTTTTCCGGATCACATTCTGAAAAAACATTATCTATGCAAGTGGCGGAGTGTTCAGTTACCCGAGTGGGTTCTAAAAATTTATTATGCAAATTAAAACTTTTAAATAATGTCAGAAAACGAGTGGTCGAAGAATTGCTCTCAAGAATATCAATATTAAAATCGCCACAAATTACTACTGGTTTATTTTTTAACCTTAACTTTTTTAGAACATCTTCCATGACAGATTCAAATATTTCATAGATACCCTTAGGGGGGCGGTATACAGACACAATAATCATGCTATCTAATTCTATACAAGACAACTCCACATGGCGCTCTGATGTAAGGTTCACAATATCCTTTCTTTCTTTATACTTTATATTATTATTCACGAAAATTACAGAACCGCCACGAATAGTTGTTTGCCTAACCATCGCACTTGCTAGTTGAAAATTATTTAGATTAAATGACATATCACCAGGCTTTAGCCAGTGTTCTGTAATGCAAATGATTTGAATATTATTACATTCAACAAATAATTCTAATTCTAGATCTTTGCCAGACAGGCCCTGAATATTTTGACTAATTATATTGATACAATTAGGCCTGGCTGTTGTCTTGTGCCTCAGTTTAAATCTGAGTTTGTCACTGTTTTATTTGAAACAATATGCGGAGTAGTAGATGAAGTACTAATACTCGGTTTTATGGACTTAGTTACAGCTGTAACACAGTCCTGTAAATTGTAAGCTAACAAATTAGCTATTTGCATCCTACATTTTTTCGGCAGATACATACTATCTGGAGTCAATGTAAAAGTGTTAATAAATTTATTAACGTCAAAGTATAAAATAACGTCACTGTGACGACTTATCAAATTATATATATACAAATTTAAATCAAAAATGCGCTTATTTTGATCCCAGTTAAAGTTACTTGCATAAGGGAAAGCGCTAATTATTATTTTACATCTTGTTACAGACTGTAATGTTAATAAAATATTAATATTTTTAAGAATGTCCCTTTTTGTAATATGGGAACTGTCCCCACATAATATTACTACTGTTGTGGCTTCATCAATATGTGACTTATTAATATTTTGTACAATTTGGTTAAAAGATACACCAGGAGTACAAATATTAATAAGTTTTTTAGAGAGCTTATCTCTTAGAGCTAAACCTAATCCCTGACCTAGTTTGTCTGAAAACATAATTGTTTTTGCCTCCTTTGAGTTACATGATAATGCTGGTTTGAAAGTGCATTTACTATAGCTACTTTGTAATGTTTGTATGCAGGATGATGAATGGCAGGGGCTCTGTGTAGATTTGCTAATTTTATTTACATCAGAATCATTATTGTGAACAACTGAAGATTCAACAATAAGTTGACTATTTACTAGTGAGTCATACCGGTCCGCATTGTAATTGCAGAGTTCCACTAACTCTGTGGCAGATTTGATGTGCTCATCAATTTGTTTCTGCGCAAGAGAGTACTTTTTTTGCACAAGTTCAAGTGACTCATGCAACTGAATGATTTTCAATTGCAATTTTTTAGTGTCCCGGTCATACATTTGCCTGCTTTCAGTTAATTTACTACTATAAATTTCCAAAGAATCCAAGAGGCTAATTCGTTCTTTTCTTAAAGCAATATTTTTAGAAAAACAATTATTTTTTCTAATTAGTTTTCCTGTTTTTTTAATTAATTTACGTATTCTAATATATTTCTTTAGTTTCTTAGCACCTAAAATTTGAGGTCGAGGTGAAAAGTCACTGTCTTTGGTTATTATATAGGTACCTACTAATTTTATTATTATTTTATATTGCAAGGTAGGTAACCTTTGTCACTCCATCAATATGTTTATATATATTCTTTATATATATTTTTTATTTTCCTCAATATGGACTTCATCGATTTCATTCAAACCGCGTATCATTAGGTTAGAGGGTGATAGCTGAAAATCAGCGTTTTTGCTTTCAGCAAAAATCACGCTGAGCCTTGGCCCTGTTGCTGCTGCACACACGTACAAACGATTATTTTAACCATAAATATTATTTTAAACATAATTAAATGATAAATGTAACTTGTTGTTATTGGAATTTAATTTATAAATTGTGTGTTAAGCAGCAATAAACAATTTGTCTATCTATCACCCCGTATTGTAGAGTTCCTTTTTTATGAAATAAAATAAAAGTAACTACTCACCGTGGTAGAATGGGTTGTATAGGAAGCGGTTTACATGGTGTTGCCATCTCGATTATCGGGCTGCGTCAATTTTATGTCCAAAAAATTGTTTAAAAAAACGAAAAACCGACTTCAAAAAACCTACCTCTAAAAAGCAAGAAATAATATTCGTAATAATAAAAACACGTCTATTGAAGTCAGGTGGGGCTGGAGTAAAAATTCTCTTTTTTTATTCTAAAAGCCCCACCCGACTTCAATAGACGTGTTTTTATTATTACGAATATTATTTCTTGCTTTTTAGAGGTAGGTTTTTTGAAGTCGGTTTTTCGTTTTTTCAAACAATTTTTATTTTTTTATTTTTAGTGTAGATACCTTTTGTATTAGGTAGTGTAGGTTATATTTATTATTTAGTTAGAAAAATCGGCTCAGCCAAACGTGAGTTAATCGCGGAGAAACATACATACATGCGGGTCAAACTGAGAACCTCCTTTTTTAAGTCGGTTAAAGAACTATACTTAAGATATCCCTTTTTCAACAAAAAAATAATGATCTTATTCAGTTCATAAACAAAGAAGTTATACGACTGATCATCGAGGTAGTTCACGCAAAATCATACTTTTTTCGTGCTTTTTTCAAGATTACTTGAAAAATACTGAATTGATTTCACAATTTTAAAAAATGGGACCAACTTGGAAGTTTACCTAATGTAATTACGTTTGAATCATTTCAATCGGTTCAGCCGTCTTCGAGTAATCGGTGTACATACAAAAAACAAAAAAAAAAAAAACGGGTCGAATTGAGTACCTCCCTCCTTTTGAAGTCGGTAAAAACTCAAACTATCCTTAAAGTTAAAGCCACCCAAGAACCTTATATTCATATTCTATGACACTGGACATTCTACTACTGAAGGATGGTTGGGGATGAGGTCATTCACCTTTGCAGATATCTTTTATCCCTCTCAGACTGTAACTGAAATTGCCATGCTAAGTACAAAATATCCCAATCCATAGTCAATTTACCCAGGTCATGTACAAAAATTAATTAGATTCTCTAAATAAATGTAAATATCGGCACACTTTAAATTAGTTACATGATGTTAAAATTTATTAGTACATGCCAAAGTAATTATTTAGAGGACAGATGAGTCCATTTTGTTATTACAATATTTTACGTTTAACAGTAATTTCTCCATATTTCATAAGTTACCAAATAAAAATAAGGTGGCATCACTGATGGAATTGTCTTTGATTTGACATGTCACTAATGTCAATGATTTTAACTTTTTAGATTTTTTGCATTCACAATGCTATTTTTATATTAAGATGATTAATATAATGAAAATATTAGAAAAAATCGGCTCACCCGTAGCAACTCAGACGGGACTCGAACCCGCACCCTTAGGATTCCGGCCCAATGCACTACATGGTGAGATGGCGCTGAACTTCAGCGGAAACGTAGAAAGTATTAGAAAATTTCGCCAAGTCCATTAGTGGCTCGGTAGCATAACTGGTAGTGCATTGGGCCGGAATCCTAAGGGTGCGGGTTCGAGTCCCGTCTGAGTTGCTACGAGTGAGCCGATTTTTTCTAATATTTTCATTATATTAATCATCTTAATATAAAAATAGCATTGTGAATGCAAAAAATCTAAAAAGTTAAAATTATATGACTGTTTCACTTTAATTGATTGTCTAGCATCTGCAAAGGAGCTGCTTTCGAATGTCGAAGTGATTCTCTTCACATTGGTGAGATGGCGCTGAACTTCAGCGGAAACGTAGAAAGTATTAGAAAATTTCGCCAAGTCCATTAGTGGCTCGGTAGCATAACTGGTAGTGCATTGGGCCGGAATCCTAAGGGTGCGGGTTCGAGTCCCGTCTGAGTTGCTACGGGTGAGCCGATTTTTTCTAATATTTTCATTATATTAATCATCTTAATATAAAAATAGCATTGTGAATGCAAAAAATCTAAAAAGTTAAAATTATATGACTGTTTCACTTTAATTGATTGTCTAGCATCTGCAAAGGAGCTGCTTTCGAATGTCGAAGTGATTCTCTTCACATTGGTGAGATGGCGCTGAACTTCAGCGGAAACGTAGAAAGTATTAGAAAATTTCGCCAAGTCCATTAGTGGCTCGGTAGCATAACTGGTAGTGCATTGGGCCGGAATCCTAAGGGTGCGGGTTCGAGTCCCGTCTGAGTTGCTACGGGTGAGCCGATTTTTTCTAATATTTTCATTATGTCAATGATTTTCCACCGCATCTCACGTTTATGTACAAAAATATAAAATTATTTAAATAAAATTCGCGTTACAAAGCATGTGTTGCATTGTGCAAAATTGCAAAAGTGTTTCAAAACCAAATTCTTACATTATATTTCACAAGTAAGTGTTTTTTAAAGTATTTTCAGCATTCAATTTTTCCTTCTCAGAAATCTGAATTTTAGCAGATTTCAAAGATTGTTTCCGATCTAATTCGGAAATATTATAGAAGTTAATTATAATTCCACCTTAATTACGTATTTTTTATTTCGATATAATAAATATAATATGTACAAATCTGTATTCATTTTCGACACATAAGAAGCTTTAGAAATATTATCTGCATATCGCAGGGTGACCATAATCACAGCAGAACTTTTGAATGAGAAAGAAAGATTTGGATGAAAAATTTACGTTTACATTTAACATTACATTTTATGTTTTTATGCCACATTTAACTTTGAGAGCGGAATTATTTTGTATTCTTAACAGAGAGAAAAAATGTAATGTAAACTAAACATTATCTTACGAAGTTGAGTTAAACAATTTAGATCAGTTTCAGCTAAGAATCGGACCTACCTAACTGACTACCTTACTACTATACTAGTTATTATGGTCTTTGACACCCATTGTTTATTCGTAGTAACAAAATAAAAATTAATCTTATTTTATTTTTCAGATTCCGAAACGATGAGGAAAAGAAACATTTATAGTATATCCCAATTACCGTTAGAGGGAAATTATTTTCAACGGCCAAAATAATGCAGTTTTGACATTTTATATTGCAACTTTTTTAATACAATGACTAATAATGAGACTTAATTTTTTTTTTCACACAACCGAAAATTCTAAAACTTTTTTCTATTACTAAGGGCGCTTATTCCTGCCTATAAAAATATTCAGCCAATTTGTTTTTTTGGACATTCCTCATTGTACAAAATAAAAATACACGTGACTTTAGGGTGGAAGGGCAGGTGTGTATAAAAAAAAAAACTGCCCGGCATATATATTGGCAAGAGAAAGAAAGGGACAAAAGATGCTCAGTAGCCATAAACACTAACCCCCTTACTAATAAAGATTGAATAGCAGATGTTTAGTTACACAATGGTTACTCTCTGTCAAACTATTTGAATTTGACATTAAAAAGAAAGTGACAAAACACTGTGTAACTATGCAGCTGCTATACAATCTTTATTAGTAAGGGGGTAAGTTTATGGCTACTGCGCATCTTTTGTCTCTTTCATTTTCTTGCCAATATATATGCCGGCATTTGTACCTAAGTCTTAAACCTCACCACGTATCTCCAAGTTTTGACTTTTAACCAGCCGGACCGTACAGGACCAAGGGGTCAAGTTTGCTATTATCGTGACTAACGCCGTAATCGTGTTTCAATGGTGTTTGGATGGTAATGCTTTTTGACACAATTCTTGTTTTTATAAACCCAAAATTGAAACACATTGTTTTTCCTAAAAATCCAAACCCGTTAGACACTGTCTCAGTTTTGGGTTTAAGAATCAAGAACTGTGTTAAAAAGCATTACCGTTCAAACACCATTGAAACACGATTATATGATGTTAACAATAGCAGACTTGACCCCCAGTGTGACCACCATTCCAAAACAGTATCGTCCATCCGGAGAGGAGCCAACCGAAAATAATCATAAAGTAAATATTTTGTGTTGCGCGCCGCCGCTGGCCAAAAGGGGGGTTTGAATGAATATATAGAAAGGTTATAATATGGTTGGTCAAGAGTAGTAATAATCCTATAAATGCAGTAATATTCTAAATGCGAATGTTTGTACGTTTAGAGATACCCAAACATACAAACTTTGGCACTAACTAACATCTAAACTATTCTAAACATTCAAATGTTTAGAATCTAAACACTTTTGAATGTTTGGATTGGTCGTCCAAAAAACTTACGCCGTAGGCATAAGTTGATAGTCTGTAGTAAGTACCTATTTGTAGTGACTGTCCTACGAATGGACAACATTGTTGTCACCCTAATGAAAGAGATGGAAAATATCGTTGACGTCATTCAAGGTTATTTTTTCGTTCTTCAAGCCCCAAAAGGTGACGCAATGTCCAGAGTCATATTTAAGGTTCTTGAAGCCACCTTAAAAAGTTGTCAGATTTGACAGCAACTATATGATACCTGACAGCTGACTTAAGAGGCGTATTACGTTTCGACTGTGATTTTTGCGTAAAATGGCCAATTTTGGGGTTGTCGATCTCAGAAACATAAATACATTAACAATTCAGACTTATTGAATAGTGTTGAATAGCAATTGGAATAGTTCATAGCGTCCTCGCTTTTTTTGAAAATTTGCTTAACTTTATAATTAAACCCGAAATTGCAGAGAAAGATTTTCATAAAATGCGCGAAGGCACTTTTTTGAGCTCATGGATTGAACTATGTGCTAAACAAATGAAAAAAAAAATTGAATATTATCTTTTATATAGTCAAATAGTTCATAGCGGCCTCGGAGTTTTGAAACTATGTATGGAATATATGAAAAAAATCCCAATCAAAAACCATAAAACTACTAAAAACGCTCAGAATTAACTGTGAATTTCTCCTAGATACATAATTATTATTACGTAAAATTTACATCTTTACTTCATAAGAAAATCAAATTTTATACTTTTATTTGTTATTTGTACTTGTTTTTCTTTCTGTGTATGTTCAAAGTTGACTCTAAGAAATCGTTCACCAACTTTAATTTAGTTAAAGAGAGTTTTAGCTAAGATGCCTTTGAGTATTCAGTCGTAACTTTTAGATTTTATGTTTGTGGAACCCATAAACTTAATATCATAAGTACTAGGTTATGGTGGAACCATATGGTGGAACCGTAGCTAAAGTAACTAAAGTTAGTACTTTACAATCACTCTGATTCTAAAATCAATAGCTAAATTTAGTACTTTAGCTATTAATTTTAGAATCAGAGTGATTGTACCTATGTGAAGTGGTCCAACAATACAATTTGTCATAATTTGATTTCATTCGATGTACTTCAAAACAAATTACTCTCTGTGATTACACCAATCAATTCTGTTAATCGGAATTTTCATCCAATGATTGACTGATGAAGTAATATTAATGAAAAACTCGATATAATAATGAATATGCTATTACGGAAGCGCTCATGGCGGAACTTGACAGACTGATCGTACGCGATCACTTTTGTTAAGTAACGCTCGATCCGGCCAGATGTCGGATGGGTGACCGTTAAGTGGCATTACAACTGAACGCTTCCGTGCTTCGGAGGGCACGTTAAACCGTCGGTCCCGGCTGTTGTCATCTGATAACAGTCGTTAAGCCAAGTTAGAGGTTACAGGCGGCTTGATAAACTCTAACACCAGAGGTGGCCACTATTCCTCATTCGATAAGAAGAAGAAGACGGAATATAAAGAGAACAGAAACGCCATGTTGACGTGAATGAGATCGAGTGAAATTAAAGTTAATTCACGTATCAAAACCAGAAATTGCAACGAGAACAAAAAGCACAAATTCACAAAACAGATTTTTTGTTAGTTACTTACCTAATGAAAGTGTAGACCATAGGTCTCCAAACTTTTTAGCCTAAGGGCCAGACTAACTCCTCCACAAAGTCCCAAGGGCCAGGATCTAGCTAGCTCATTGTACCAACATACTGTAAATTACAGTATTGTTGGACGATCCGGCTTGCTTTCGCGGGCCGGATTGTTAGTGCTCGCGGGCCGGATCTGGCCCGCGGGCCGTAGTTTGGAGACCCCTGGTGTAGACAATCTTTTTCTTATCGTATGAGGATTAGTGGCCACCTCTGGTGTTAGAGTTTATCAAGCCGCCTGTAAGGCCTCCTGTCTTGGCTTAACGACTGTTATCAGATGACAACAGCCGGGACCGACGGTTAAACGTGCCTTCCGGACCACAGAAGCGCTTAGTTGTAATGTAATGCCACTTAACGGTCACCCATGCGTGGTCAGACCGAGCGTTGCTTAACAAGTAAATCAATCAAGTAAAAGTCTGTCAATCTCTGCCATGACCGCTTCAGTGTAGGCAATTTATCAAATACATGAGTACTTCCTTGATCGAAAACTTTAGCTTTGTAATACATTAAAAGGAAAAGTATATTGTTTGAAAGACTCTATCCCCTTAAGTATGGTTCAAGGAAAAAAAAATATCAAAGCCAGTTTCATTCAAAGAACTTACGTAATAAAGTTAAAAGAAATATACAGTTTTCTCATAATGTGAATGCTCTGAAAATGGTGTTTGATTGTTTTTACTGGTTCTAATATTTTTTACTAGGTAGGTGCCTAGTAGAATAAAGGCAATAAATAAAACAAGATCATTATCAAAACATTTACTATTATATGACTAAAGCAATTTACATTAATCACATTGGATAACATACAATGTAAACAGACAATTTGATTTCATCTTCATTACAATTTAATTATCTTACAAACATTATCTACCACGTTTCGTATTGTAAAACTACCAATTATGTATAACAAGTTTGTAATAAGCTTGTCTCTTTGATACAAACTTGAAACTTTTACAATTTCAATTACAATTTGTCATATTTAGCTAGTTTCGATGTATCTACTTAAAACTAGTAAAGCATAAAAACATTGTTTTACATTCCAGCATTTACACATTAAAAAGTAGGTATATACGAAGTTTCGTCATTCACAACCATATTTGGGCTCGAAATACGGTAGCATGCGAGGAACTTTCGTACATTACTAAATATTTACAAGCATCACAACTTTTTTTTTATTCACTAGCATTTTATTTACATCACAAGGTTGAGAGAGTTTTTTCTTTTTTCAGTTCACACGCGTGACGAGGGCGTTTAATTTAGACTATGGTCGCTTGGTCCGTAGAGGTTTGGCGTGTGCGACTGCGGACCGATTCTCAAACTATGTCGTGACAGGAGTTTCCGTTGCCCGTTCGCGTCGTTTTTGTCGGCTGCGGTCGTCCCGACATCCCATGGTTGTAGGCGGGAGGGCAGTACATTACCTGTGAAAGAATGAAATTATTGAGCACAAAATTATCGTGTAACACGAATATGTTATTTTGCAAGATTCTCTTTCTAAATTAGTGGCTGTTTATGTCGTCAACACACCAGCCCCCCTACTCAAATGGTCAACTTTCTATTCGCTTGAACGCTACGCTTACTTTGAAAGCTTAAATATGGGCAATAAATAATTAAATCACATGTCGCAAATTTATGTGAATCACAGATTATTTTATTTTTATTTTATTTTATTTACTCATTTTAGGAAGACTATCGACTAATTAATACATTCTAATACATAAAAAAATAGCAACAAAGAGTCATTTAGAAGTCTCCACTGATGGAAACAAGATGTATAGCTAATGATACATTTGAGTTAAAATTAAATTAATTTACAATTTATAGGCACAACTTATAGGTTACAATTTATAGGCACAACACTGGAATGATTAAACTATTACTGATATGTGTAGTTTTTAGTGAACAACGCAAATAACTTAAATGCACTAAATATAAATGGAATGAAATCTGCCCAACATCGGCCGCAAGGTCCATATCTAGTCTTTACAATTACGTATCTAAAATAATTATGAAACTAAGTTTTTATAATTATTTAATAAAAAGGCACAAAAGACAACATTACAAAGATCAGGCATACCTCTCGAGGAAATCATTACTAAGGCGCTTCTTAAGCATAGGTACACTAGTGAAGAAAAGATCAATATCAAGGTCACGATTTTTACACAAGTTATTAAAAAACTGACAGGAGCGGTAGATAAAACTATTTCGACGGTAATTAGCACTAGCAGCAGGAAGGGATAGCAATGGACTACACCTGTAAGTTCTCGAAGGTGTGTAAAAATAAATTTTACTAAGTAGTTCGGAACAGTCAATGGATGATGTAACAATTTTTTTGAGAAACACTAAATCCGATATGTCACGGTTTCGATGAATTGTATGGAATTGTCAAGCTTACCGCACGTAATTTTATAGTTTACTGCTTATTTTAAAGTTGTAATAGTAAGCGTAGCGTTCAAACGAATAGAAATACATACTGTCAGCATTATTGCAATACTTTAATTTAGAACTGTAATAATGGTTTCGTTTTGGTTACTAATCAAAAGAATGGGACATATATTGTTTTAAATTTCCATGCAATGGTTATTAATGTTATTAAAATATACTATATCGGGATTTTCCGGATTTTACCGACCGTAATAAAAGAACTAGACGGAGGGTAGACCGATTCGTCTGCCAATAACATCTACCCGCACGTGACAACCGACAGTTCTTCCGTGATCATGGCGCATGCAACTGCGCCGAAATATCGGAGTCTCAAAAATAAAAAGGTACATGGTGAAAATCCCGATATTGAATGGGACATAATTTTAACCAAATGTTAACGTTTACAGTACAATTATTAGAAATATTCTACACACGTATCTTAAAGTCAAAAAAATTGCCAAGAAAATCTGCTTACGCATATCAATCATAATTTACGAGATTCTCAAACTTTTCACGAACATCAAAGTATCTATTCCCGTCGACGGAATTTTGTTTGTTTGCAATTTACCAGAGATTCTGTAAGTCCCTAAAAGAGAAACCTTGTTCTCCGATACAAACATGGAAAGTAACATTGTTTATTTAAAATTACTTCGGAGTAAACGGATTGTAATTCGGAGACAAGTTTGGGTTGACACAATTAATCAAAGTTGTAGGTTTTAATTTCGTTAACAGTTTGCCAATCACGGAATTCGGGGGTTCTAATCTAATCCATTACCGAAGTTTTGGATAATTTTGAGACATTCTCTTACAATTTCTTACAAATTATTTCTACCATAAAGCTTAACTTATTAATTTTCTACAAACATTTATTATTTTTGTTATTAATTAGAAAAGAACTTTTCCGATATTTATAAGAAACAGTAGGTTCTAGTATATAATATAATACAAGAAAATATAGAATCAAATTAAATTAGGGATGAAAAAATCCAATGCGACACATGCCTATTTGATTTATTTTTACACTAGCGACTGCCCGCGACTTCGTCTGCGTGGAAAGTATTTTATCCATCCCTCGGGAACAGTTGATCTTTTCGGTAACCTCTGATAATAATGTATGCAAAATTTCACGAAGATCGGCGAGTAGTTACGTAACGTGAAGGCGTAACAAAGGAGGAGAGGCAAACAAACAAACTGACTTTCGCATTTATAAACTTGTAAGGATTTAAATAAAATTTATGACTGTCAACTACTGACAAAAAGCCAACTACGAATTCTTCTTCTTCTTCTTATCGTATGAGGATTAGTGGCCACCTCTGGTGTTAGAGTTTATCAAGCCGCCTGTAAGGCCTCTAACTTGGCTTAACGACTGTTATCAGATGACAACAGCCGGGACCGACGGTTTAACGTGCCCTCCGAAGCACGGAAGCGCTCAGTTGTAATGTCACTTTAACGGTCACCCATCCGACACCTGGCCGGACCGAGCGTTGCTTAACAAACGTGATCGAGTACAATCAGTCTGTCAAGTTCCGCCATGAGCGCTTCACTACGAATTAGAATCTGGATAATCGAACGATGTCAGTGGCTATATTTATTAAATTTGAACATATTCCCGAGGCAACTCCGTTTGTCCACTAACACAGTGACTGGATGACGGCCCTGAAATATTAGCCAAAGGCTATTGTTAATGAATGTACCGCTAGTTCGGCACCGTCATCCCGTCCCATTGACGGCGTTGGTGGACGTACCGAATATCATCCGATTATCACGTGCAGTTTTGGAGTCATTCTCACTCACCTTCCTAAAAGCAACCCTGAAGTTTTCAGAGAGGAAGGCGTACAGCACAGGGTTGACGCAACTGTTCATGTAGGCGAGGACGTGCGACACAATCTGAGCAGTGACAGTGAAGTAGTTGATGCTGTAAGCGTCCAGTGCCTTCACCAGCAGGATGATCTGGAAGTAGACATGGAAGTCAAAGTCAAATAAGCTTTATTCAAATAAACTTAATAATTAAGTACTTTTGAATCGTCTATATTTTCCTACCACCCGTTCCAGACTTTTTTAGCTGACAAGAAGAACGGGCGCAAGAAACTTATCAGCTGTAACAGCCATAAGTAACGAAATTGACAAACTTGAATATATCGTTTCAAGACAATTACAACCGGGTGACAGGATTATTGGCAACAACATAGACTTATTATATTACTTCAACAAAGTACGTATAGTAGCAAGTTATGTGTTACATCATTTCCACGCATTTTGATCTTTAAGATAATCGTCTACTTTATAATAATCTTTACTCATGAGCGTTTTTTTTCAACATGGTTTTTAAATTCATGCAAAGAAAGATCAATCACTTGTTGCGGAACTTTATTAATAAAGGCTATGCCTTTCCCCATAAATGAACCTCTAGTTTTTGCAAGCCTCAATCTTGGGACGGCAAGTTTATCCTTATTTCTTGTATTAAACTGGTGAATATCTCTGTTTTTAGCAAATGAATCATAGTGTTTCCTTACATAAACTAAATTTTCATATATGTATTGGCCTGCCAAAGTTAAGATATTTATTTCTTTAAACAATTCTCTCGAGCTATCTCTTCGCCGAAGATTGTATATGGCGCGAACACGCTATGGAGATTTGAGAATTTGAACATTAAATCCAAGTATGTGGTAAAGTCGAAGTGGGGTAGCAGTACCCATCAATACGAACAACTTTTACTAAAGGGTCCAAAAGGCATACAAAGTGGCTATAATCTCATCTAGCAGAATGTATGGAAGCTATTTTTTTTGCAATATTGGTACTGTTATCCAAGGTTTATCTTGAGCAAATATGATCAAGATATACCTTGGTCATCCTCTTTATAGTTTGTACTTAGTATGCACATATGGCTGAATAAGTCGCCTGCCTAATGACATAAAAGTTGCCGAACTTATGCAAATATTTCTATATATATATATATATGTAAATATTTTATGTAAATATTCTAATATTTCTCGGATTTAGGTTTGTAATTATTAAAAGGTTATTCACAAAATGAATTGAGTTGTACTGTTAAATCTCTTATACAATAAATAATAAAACATAACTAAATCCCTCACACAAATTCAGAACAAATTTTCCTTTCAAAAGGGCAACTCAAATTCTTCAATTAAGGCAAATTGGAAGAAGAATTTTTAATGCTTCTGAATTTTTTCGGGAGATTAAAGGAATTGTTATCTGTATTGTAATGGCATGTTATTAATTAAAACAATTGCTAGCAATATCGAGTTAAAAGAGAATTACATTTAAATATTAATCTGTATCTTTAAGGATTCTTTCATTTTGATACATCTCATTATGCTAATTTATATAATATAACAGAATTTCTACCCGATTCTACTTACTGAAATAAAAATCCCCTTCTTCCCCATGACACTACCAAGGCGCACTACTGGTAGTGTCGTGGGTAATTTTTTTCCCTTCTACACTACCGGCCCAGTAGTGTCGTAGGTAAATGAAAAATTCCATACATATGGATTCCCCTCGACACAACCATTTTTTTTTCTACGTAGTGGCCACTTTTAGCACATTTGCTACAGCCGAAGTATCATTTTACATAATAAGTATTTTCTAAACAACTGCACCTTTAGTTTAACCGCTATTTTAATTTTTTTTATGTATTGATATTAACCCAGTATATTAATCGATAAACTATTTTCAACACACTTGCTCGTAAAGTGAGCCCTAATACATCGCTTTTAGGGCCATAAACCGAACTATAACAAACGCGTGCAATAATATATAAAACACTAGTTGGTTATAGAATTATCCCTACAAAGTTTAATAGGTACCTTACTGCAAGTTCTATGCGAGTAAATAGAGCATTTTCAATTTAACCGGGTAATATAGTTATTTTTTTAATAACAACAAAGAGGTTTTATGCCACTGAAAATTCATTTGCATTTTTGGAATAAATAAATGTGTAGGTCCTTAATTAAGTCAAACAAATATTTATTATTACCGAATTATTCCTAATTTACAATATTTTGTTAAAAAATATTAAAATATTAGCATTTTATCACCTAAATTTATAATTTTGAAGTAGGCTGTATGCTCACTAACCCCTTTGTTCGCAAAATATTCTTGCATTGGGCGTGTGAAAAAAAAAAACAAAAAAAAACCTGCGCGCCTTTTCTCATCATGATTATCATTTTGTTTTTGTCGTATTTGTTGCTGTGTGGTAAATTACTTTGTTTTTTCCTCGCAAATGTGTTGAAAAACGTCGTATGAAACTCGTGAGCTCTTACTTATTGCACACTCGGCTGAGTTACGCCCTCGCCTGCGGCTCGGGTTGCAACCCACAGCCTTGTGTGCAATAAGCAACCTAAGCTAACTTGTATCATAATGTACTATTCCGTATCGACTGTTTAGCTTAAACTCTATTAAATTACAGTTAACTATCTCACACATGGCAAGTATTGCAAAATGCTCAATGAACGCTTTGCGAACTTCGACTTGCTTCCCTTTGTGTTCGCTTCAGATCGCAAAATATGGAGCGTGCACCGAGGTACACACTTTGCAGGTCCACGGTGCGCGGAGGTTTGCGAACTTAGGTGGGTTCCCAGTTTTATATACCATTATTTCTACTCTTGTCCTCTACAGTGCAATAATAAACATGGGTAGGATTTTAAACTGCATCCACTGTGGATTAGACACCTCAAGATGTAAACTTCATCTTAACTATAAGCAAAAAACTACTAAAGCAATCCACCACCTCGGTATTTTGCATTATATCCATTGGTTAAAAGAGACTTATATCTGATATCTACAGCGAACAAAGCCATTGAAAGCCCAGCTACATTAACTGATGATAAAAAGATCTGAGTTTTCGCAAATATTGTAATACCGAGACCCAAGTTGGTCTCACTTATGTAATCCCTTTGAAATTTTCACTGTTTGATGAACAAAGTTTGTACACCGTAAAGCTTTTGTAAGTAACTACTTTGTAGGCATTCGGCTTTATAAATTCCAACCGCAATATTTGCGATGCCTTTTGAATATCTGATGGAATACAGATCCTGGTACATTTTGATTATAAATGGGTCGTTATGAGCTTATTTCACTAATCTCAAGACTAATTCATACAGGCAAGATAATTCCCTACGGTAATACTGTAGATATTTTAAAAGGTAATAAGAATACGAATTCAAGGATCACATTCATAAATTCAAAATCAAAGTCAGAAACTCTTAGGGGTGGGAGAATTAAATCTGATACTCCTGGTACTGTAATTACCCGTTTGTTGACTGAGCGAGCGCGAAGCGTCTCCGTTTCAGCTTGGAGAAAATGCTTTCATATGTCTGGCTGTCCTGTTGTCCGTATATTTTCCTCTGTAGATCGTATATCTCAACCGATTCTCGTGAAATTTTGCTAGGCAAGGTTCGATTCGATATATATACGGATTTTTTTGTCAGTTCAGTTTTTTGAAATTTTTAAATATGGCGGATTTATACAGTGTGTTTTTTTGAACAGTGGTCAAATTTTGTGTTGTGGCTTAAACTATCAAACTGAACAACTTTGTCTTTGGGACCAACTTAATCAGAGCAAAAATTTAAAAATATTAAAAACACGACTGCCCTGCCAAAAACGAACTAAAAAGTTAAACAACAAGTGTCATTGCAGTCGGGTGACCTTATTATGGAACAATTTTTGATGAAAGAGGTCCCCCGACTGCAATGACACTTGTTGTTTAACTTTTTAGTTCGTTTTTGGCAGGGCAGTCATGTTCTTAATATTTTTTAAATTTATTTATTTTTATTTCACATATTTTAGTGACATATTATATAGTTTTGGAATGTGCTCATCGAGGCCTTTCATTTGATGCCCATATTGTAATAATAGAAGATTTTTATTTTCAATTTTGAAAATGGCGTCGTAAAGTCGCCATATTGATTTTTTCTAAAAAAATATAACCAGTGTCACTCGGGATGCTGTAAGAATTCTAACGATCACTGTTCAAGAAAATACACTGTATTATAGGAAAAAAAAATATAACAGTAATTCCGGAAAATGAACAAAATGTCATATACGCGAGATCTACAGCTCACAGAGACACTAGTCAGTAAACATGCGTCTGTCCAGATTGATTTTCGCCCAATTTATAGCAAAGTAACTAACCTGTATTGGGCACCAGCATACAGCGAAGACAACGACGACCACAACCACCATCCTCGTGACCTTCTTTCTCCCCCTTCTACTTTCAGCTGATACTCTTCCTCCAGGAGCGCTCCTCCATAGCCTGGTCAGCATACACATGTACAGGACGCTGATCAGCGCCAAAGGAATCACATAAGAAGACAAGAAGAATGACACCTGGAACCCAAGCTTGCTATACCCCTGTTCTTCCAAGAATACGCAAGAGGAATGATTTCTGTTAAAGTAGGCATACTCTCTTTCTCCATGGCAAATGCCTACTGGTATAGCAGTGGTCAATATCACTACCCAGGTAAATGCTATTGCTAATAATGCGTTTCTTTCTGTTCTGATAGACATTGAAGCTATTGGGTGGACAACAGCCATGAATCTGTCTAATGACATCAGGACCAGTGTGTACACAGACGCGTGAGCTGTCACGACTATGAAATATTGAACGACTTTGCACCACCAATCCCCGAAAGGCCATATTGGCATTACATAGTCTGTGGCTGTGAACGGGACGCAGAAGATAACGAAGAGTAGATCCGCAACAGCTAAATTTATTATCAAGAGGTTGGTTGTTGATCTCATGCCAGGGTTCGCAGCGACTACTAGCACCACCAACGCATTGCCAACTAGTCCTACGATCCCGATGAATCCGAAGAAGATTGGCACAACCCTGGATACGACATTCTCCAAGAACTCCCCATTTTCGAAGTCAGAACTGTCGTTGCAGTTGTTGTAAGCTTCTTCATTAGTGATGTTTAAGCATATGCTAAGGAATTCATCTTGTGTTGGATCCATTTTGTCAGGTCTTCTTGTTACTGGGTCATATTTTCGTCGAGTTCCTGGAACAAAGCAAATATTTTCATTAGAAAATTGAAAATTTATACGAATGCTAAAATCTCATTTGGTGAAGATTCAATGGTTCGTTTTCAATAAAGTGTTGTGTTAAGACCTCTGAAAGGTTTTTTTTAAATCATGTTTGACAAAATATGTGACAAATATTTAAAATAGGTGAATTCAATTAAGGCGTTTTCCTGAGCGAAAGTGGAATGACAGCAAGGGAATGTAGTGATATCTTCTAAAAATACTAGACCATGAGCCATAAAAATTCCACGAAAAGTTTTATTATAACCCTATTCTATTAACAACTTACTAAATAAAAACCTCTGAGGGCGCCACTTTTGGTCTGGGAATCGCCTTAACTTAATTCAAATTAAATGTACCTAATCTAAGCAGTTTTTAAAAGCACATTTGAAAAAATGAAATACGTGCCGAACTTTGTGATGATGAGATCGCAGTCAGTAAAATAAAGGATAAAAAAGCCTAATGCTCGAATTAATAGGAAACGTATGAGAGGAGACTGATAAAAATACAATTTCCCAAATTTTAATCGAGGATCTAAGCGTGGCCGTTGGCACATGTTGGGACACGATCCGCGTTGATACCAATATGTAAAGTTTTTATATGTAAATCAGAGAGATTGGCTGCGGGATCATCTGAAAGTGAAAAAACGTGTGTTTAACCTTTTTTCCATTATAATCTACCTAAAGGCGTTTGGATTTCATTGTTTCAATTATTTTGTAGAAAAATAATTATTAAAATAAAGTACGTTATGAATGCCAGTATTATTTTATGGGTAGTATTTAATCGGGTAACAATAAATTTCCATTTTCGTATTAAAAATACTAAATATAGCGTACTGAAATACTAAGTGGGGATGAACTGAGGGCTACTACAAATGTTGAAAATGGGTGACTTTACAATACAAATTGAGTAACTAGTTATTCAGAACGAGCGACCAAATTACTATTTGGACAACAATCTTAGGGCACACAAAACATTTAAAATTTGGCATATATTTTATTTAAAAAAGGTGACTACTATCCTCATAGAGATGACAAAAATACCATGTTGGGCAGCTTAAATCAGTTATATAGTTACCTACTTGGTATAACAGTTATCCACTCAGTATTTTTGTCACTCATTTAGAATTTTCACTGCTAACTTAAATTATTTATTTCCCACATGTAGTCGCCCGTTCAACGTATTTTTTGTAATCCACAGTTTGTCACCCGTTAAGTTATTTGTCACCCAAAAAATAAACCGTTGCCAGGTTTAGTATTTAAGTATCCTCTTAACAGACGCCTTTAATTATTTCCAATTGACTAATTACCTTTTTTAGGGTTCCGTAGCTTAAATGGCAAAAAACGGAACCCTTATAGATTCGTCATGTCTGTCTGTCTGTCTGTCCGTATGTCACAGCCACTTTATTCCGAAAGTATTAAGACTACACAGTTGAAACTTGGTAGGTAGATGTATTCTGTTAACCGCTTAACGAATTTAATACAAAAATAAGAAAAATAAAAGATTAAGGGGGGGCTCCCCATACATGGAACTGAAACTGAAAAAAATTTTTTTCTTCAAACCAACACGTGTTGGGTATTTATAGATAGGTCTTTAAAAATGACATTGAGGTTTCTAAGACAACTTTTTCTCAAAGTCAACCGTTTGAAAGATATTCACCGCCAAAGTGGTAAAATGTGTGTCCCCCCCCTTTAACTTTTGAAATAAGAAAGTAACAAATCTAAAAAAAATATATGCTGTAGATCTTAATAAACACTTTCAACCAAAATTGGTTTGAACGAGATATAGTAATTAGTTTTCGAGATATAGCACATTTTCCAAAACCGCAAATTTAACTTTGTCATTCATACCAACACTGTGAAAATCAAAGTTATTTTTGCAGACGAAAAATGATAGGTGGTATTAAATATAGTATGGTACAAAGTAACTACGGAACCCTATGGCGCGTGGCCCGACACGCACTTGGCCGGTTTTTTATGTTTTTAGTTTTGGTGTTGTTTTTCAATGAACAAGCTCCTATAATGTTATTCCTAAAATAATTATTTTTCTAGACAAAATTATTATTTCTTTATTTGAAAATGTAAAGCATATTTTGAGTATTAATGTTTATAAAACAGCGCTCCAAATAACTTAGGTATGTAGGTATCTATCTATACCTATATTTATCCTGAAGAACATTTGTTCTGACTACAGTCATGCATTCCCAGTAACTACTGACACTAAAATAATCCCATACAGTATATCAGTTCACACCAAACATCTGAGTGGAATCCTCAAAACGTACAAACAAGCAGTTCCATACATCAACTTTGATTAAACAAATTTATTTTAATCCGACACCACTCAACTATGATACATCCAAGTGTAAACATTCTGTGCTGATTGGCGATTTCCATAAATAAATAAAAGAAATAACGTAAATAGGAATCCATAATTATCCCATTTATAATTCAGTGTGAGCTTTTATGAAGGACTTTTGCTTTAAAGAACAAAATAATATTGCTGAGGAGATAATAATTAATATTGTTTTTTATTTCATGACGGTTGTAAGCTATATATTTGTGGATTATACTGATATTATAATTTGCATTAAATATGTTTTTAAAGTATCTTTTTTTTTATCGTCAAGTACTCTTCCACTTCTTTAATCGTTAGTGATATCCTGGAATGCTACATAAATCATTATTGGCTTTTTAACTTTTTGTTGGGGGTTATTTATTAAGAGTTAGCTGTTTTGTGTCAAGGTTTTTTCGATTTTAAATTGAAGTTTTATTTTAAGCTTTTGAAACTTAATTTTCGGCGACCATTTTTTGTCGCCATTTTGTTTTTTTATTGCACCTAAATTTTCCCAGTGATCGGGTACGATCAGTCTGTCAAGTTCTGCCATGAGCCCTTCACCTCGAATAATTTAGCTTTCAATTTAAAAAACCGCATTGAAACTGCTTGATCCGTATAGGCACTACGATAATACGTGCAGACAGACAAACAGACAGACATATTCTTCAAACTTATATAACACCCCTCTTTGCGCTGTGTTGGGGGATTTTTTGTAATTATCATTTAGTAGTGATTCTTCTGTTGTATTAGATTCATGGCTGGATTTTGAAAGTTCATAGTTCGAGAAATCTATATCACCTTGACTTCATACCACTTGAATCCATAATTTTTGTTTAAAACGTGGAGGTTTAGGAAACTGCAAATTCGTTACTCTCATAAGGTTGTTAGTATAATCAGATTGCTTATGTCGAACTTGCCGATAAGCGAATTGTGTCAGCACCGCTGCATAATATACTCAGAGATAATTTGCGTAACAAATTCCCTGTTTTTGAAGCGTCTCGGTGAACATTTTTTGCGTAAACGTTAAGATAATTTTGTTATGGAGTTGCTAAGCCGTGAGTTTCAAGATAAACAAATATTTGCCCCGAAATAAGGATTTTGAGACGCCTTACAATTTAAGGGTGTTGCTGACTCTTAGAATTTCTACTTTGATGTAAGCTGTTTATGAAATTTCTTTAAAAATATGATCATATTTAGCGTTTGATGGAATACGACGTTAATGTTATTTCCAATTTGTGAAGTCGTCAAATGTACAGTTAATGTCAGAGGTACTTTGAAAGAGGGTTTTGTAAATAAAATTATCAATTTTTCAAAATAAATAATAATACAGCAGTCCTTTTTTTATACAAATAAAAAATCTGCTGAGTTAATGTCCATCAGCCATTTTAATGTCCCCACTGCTGGGGAACAGGCCTTCTTTATGGGTGGATAAGGAGGACGGGCCATAACCCACCACGCGGGCCCAATACGGATTGGAGGGTGTTAGCGACTGCAAAGGCAGCCGGGACCAACGGCTTAACGTGCCTTCCAAAGCACGGAGGAGCTCGAGATAATAAATTTATGGTCACCCATCCCATGATCGACCCTTGCGAAAGTTGCTTAACCTCCGCAATCGCTGGGCCAGGCGCTAAACCTCTGCGCCACCGGACTCCTCGGTTTGTTCTTCGGATCGTTCATTGATTGGATAAATATTGCCTAATTTGAATGAATACATTCTTTAAATCCTTTGGAAACGTGCGTTTGATTCATCAAATTATTGCAATTGACTGGCAACACTGACTTAGGTATGTGCATAACAGCCAATGTTGGAAATGCCAACTATGTAGGATAATTAATAGCTATTCGAAATGTTGGTTTAAGGTGTTTCGATTTCTGGCGATCGTTAGTGTCCGTCCATAATCCTACTATGATATTATATGTAAAAGTTTGGATGTTTGTTAATCAATCACGTAAAAATGGCAGAACGGATTTGTATGAAATTTGGCAAACAGATAGTTTATAGCCTTAATTAAAACATGGATACTTTTAATCCCATTCAAAAGGTCCACTATTCCGAAAATAGTGTTAGTGGGAACTTAATTATAGGTAACAACGGCATGCTTACGAGACTTTTAAATTAACGATAAATTTAAACAAACGAAAAAGAATTTAAAGAAATTTAATTTATAGTGGAGCCCAAACATGTGGACCTTAGTTGAACGACACCTGTTGAATTAAATAAAAAGCAAAATGATCTTTTTACATTTACAATACTTCCGAATGGGCCAGGACATGTTGATGACCCTGGACTAGAAATAATCATAACCAAAATTAGCATTAAACTGATTATTACTAGGTACTTCGAAAAAACCTACTTTCATAGACGCAATTACGACAAAATCACTTTTTTATTTCCGCTCAAACCGCTTTCTTCGAATAGCTAGCCGTAATTGTAGACTTACAAAAGTAGACCCCTCAAATGATACTTATTCTATAGAACTGTAGGTCAACCAAGATTAGCCATTGATTAACAAAAGCGTATGTAATTTTCAGACACGCAAACTCAGTGACTTAATCATGACACGAATCGCGATCAGGGGCCCAATCGCACTAATTCTGAACGATAAAACCAAAACCGTTACGTTGTCATTGAGGTTATATTTACCTAAAAATCTTTGGTTTAGCTTAAGAATTTTCATTTAAATTGTCCGAGATTGTCATTCTAGGCTCCTTAGGCACAGCTTTGTACAATTTTAACATAATTAAAGCGAGTATTTTTCTGTAAACAAAACTCAAGCGGTAACGATTTGGTTTTGGTTTTATCGTTGTAAATTAGCGCGATTGGGCCGCAGACCTTATCAGTTGGAAATGTTACAAGAACTTTAATTATACGAAGCACTTTTCATAAAAGGTGGAGCTTTTGCTACGTTCACACCAGAGCACTTTCACATCGTCGTTTATCTTGCGTTTTCGTCCAACGCATGCCTAAAGCGCGATAGCTCTTGACGCAAGACGAATTATTATACAACATGTTACAAAATAACCCCTAATATTAAATATGGTAGATAGGGACCATCAAACTGAACAACTTTTACTATGGGACCAACTCTGAAATTGAGAAGAAAAAAACCGGCCAAGTGCGAGTCGGACTCGCGCACGAAGGGTTCCGTACCAAAAAACGGCAAAAAAATTACGTTTGTTGTATGGGGGCCCCTCTTAAATAATAATTTTATTCTGTTTTTAGTATTTGTTGTTATAGCAGGAACAAAAAAACATCATCTGTGAAAATTTCAAGTGTCTACCTGTTGTCGTTATTAATATCGAGCAAAAAACGGCAAAAAAATCACGTTTGCTGTATGGGAGCCCCCCTTAAATATTTATTTTATTCTATTTTTAGTATTTGTTGTTATAGCGGCAACAAAAATACATCATCTGTGAAAATTTCAGCTGTCTAGCTATCACGGTTCACGAAATACAGCCTGGTGACAGACAGACATACAGACAGACGGACAGCGAAGTCTTAGTAATAGGGTCCCGTTTTTACCCTTTGGGTAGGGAACCCTAAAAAATAGCTGTTTCATACAAAAATTAATAACGGATATATCTAAATGTATGAAACAGCCGATATTTTTTCTCGATTTCAGAGTTGGTCCCATAGTAAAGGTTGTTCAGTTTAATGGTCTACCATATTCCCTATCTACCATATTTAGCATTTGGGGGTTATTTTGTAACACTTGTATATGAACTTGAAAGCGCACAGGAGCCCTGTTTCTGAAATCTTTCGGCGCTCTTTACTACTCATTTTCATACAACACAGCCAAATCCGTTTTTTGAATCGCTCGTTTGCCAGTTAGTATACAAGTCCTCCCACGACCCGTGGACCCACCGGCACTTACCCGTGGACCCACCAATGGGTAGTCGCGGAGCCGCGCAGATGTTTCTGAAATCTTTCGGCGCTCTTTACTACTCATTTTCATACAACACAGCCAAATCCGTTTTTTGAACCGCTCGTTTGCCAGGATAGTATAGAAGTCCTCTCACGACCCGTGGACCCACCGGCACTACCCATTGGTGGGTCCACGGGTAAGTGCCGGTGGGTCCACGGGTAAATGCCGGTGGGTCCACGGGTCAATTGCGTTTACCTTTCGATCCATTGCACTATAGTTGGGAGCTTAGAGCAACGCGGCTTCCGTCCGGTACGGAAGCCGCGTTGCTCTAAGGTTGGGAGCGAAACTGAAATGGTTCGAGTGTTAATTGTGACATTACGTCGCATGTGACGATTCACAAAGTCACAATAACGATTTCAAACGAATGATTTCAAAACCCGACGTAACATTTTAAAACTATTGCTGTTTTAAATTGAGCAAACTAACAATTTAGAACAGAAATTAGGATTTCGTTATCAGAATGAGCTTACACTAACGCGTCCAGTGGGTTTTGTGGTATTCTTTCAGCTACATACATACCTACATATAAATAATTGATGATTCCGTCTTGTTGCCATCTTCGATTCCGCTTTAAATTCAAATCAAAACTATAATAACAAAACCTTAGGTACTATTAACAATAATTTTACACTCTGGTTCAGAAGCTAAACATCTCATACGTATTATTATTACCGGGAGCGAATAACTTAGAACCGATTTGAATTATAATAAACCTACCACAAATGCTGAATACGCAAACAATGAAACTGTATCTATCCATAGGGAATGCCGTAATGACTTTCAGATGGCTTCAGTCATTAGCTAGTCCTGTCCTCAAAGTTTGCGTTTAGGTAAGTAGGTAGGTATACTGAGAATTGAGATAATTAGTTTTAGGGCGTCTGCTGCGTTAAGCGGGATCCCATCGCGGGTATACTGCCCGGCATATATATTGGCAAGAGAATGAAAGAGACAAAAGAGGCGCAGTAGCCATAAACTTAGTGTTTATGGCTATTGCGCATCTTTTGTCCCTTTCTTTCTCTTGCCAATATATATGCCGGCATCTGTACATGTTGCGGGAATATAGATTGCTGGTTTTTTGATGCACTGATGCTTGCAGTGCATGAGTAAGCTCTAATCTATGTCGATCCGCGTGCGTGTCCTGCTTAACGCAGCGGACGCCCTTAAGACTGGATCTACTGAACTTACTGCTCAAAAGAAAATAGGGGCCAAATTAGGTTTTCCATACAAACGCTTATTTCTGAAAGTTTTTTTAATAAATTCAATCTGATTATATTTGAAAAAATTGTGACGGAACGAAAATCTCTCGAAACGAAAATTAAGGGATTTTCTTAAAGATATTGTCCTAGCTAGACAACGAATTAATAAGTAACTTGGGCTAAGAGACATTATAAATTTTTTTATATTAGACGCTAAAGCACTTCCCAGCTAGCAAAAATGTGATAATAGGCCATATTTAACACGAAGTAGTGATATTTAAGTCGTACATATACAGTGCCTTTGTTCTTATACCTACTAGCGATATTTTAAAAGCGTGAAATACACCTAATTTTATCGACAAAAACACCCACATGTGGGGGTCTATCCCCACTCCTGTTGGAATAGCCGCCATTTTAAATTTGACTTTCTATTTTTGATGACCATGCGGAAAAATATTAATTTCTCCGGATTTAGAAGTCCTACAGTTAAACCAAAAATATTGTTTGAAAGCTAATAATATCATCTATCAATTTTAGGATAAAAATGTGTAAACTTTCAACTTCAATACCTCATAAAAAATTACAAAATAAAAATTTTATACGAAATTTGTGTGCTTTTTTGAGTTTTTATTACATTTCTCAAAAACTAGGACATTAAAGTCCATTTTTAGGGTTCCGTACCAAAATGGTAAAATAAGAACCTTATGGTGTGACTCAGTCTGTCTGTCTGTCTGTCACATTTTTACATTATTCGAATACACAGGGGTATTATCTTTAAAACGACTCCAAAATTTATTGCTCTATGTTGCATATTTTGAGAGATATTGTTGTTTGATATGACCCTTACAAGCACTAAATGGTTAATTATCGAAAATGAAAAAATCACAACTCCAAAAAACTAGATTTTATCATTTGATGAAATTTGTATTCAGATAAAATTATCAACCTTATTTAAAATATGTTCAATATTTATGTCCATTTTGGAAAATAATAAATTTTTGATTACGTAAGGGTCATAATTCAAACAATTCAAAATATGCAACATAGAGCAATAAATTTTGAAGTTGTTTGGTAGATAATATCCCTGTGTATTTGAGTAATGTAAAAAAATGTATATTAATGTTATAGTTTTTAAGAAATGTAATAAAAACTCAAAAAAAGCACACTAATTTCGTATATACTTCAGTAGTTTTTTATGACGTATTTAAGTTAAAAATTTACACATTTTTAGGTTAAAATTAATAGGCGATATTATTAACTTTCGAATAGTATTTTTGTTATAACTGTAGGACTTCTAAATCCGGAGAAATTAATATTTTTCCGCAGGGTCATCTAAAATAAAAGTCATATTTAAAATGGCGGCCATTCCAACGGAGTGGGTTTAGACCCCAAGATGTGGGTGTTTTTGTCGATAAAATTAGTTGTATTTCACGCTTTTAAATTATCGCTAGTTCAAGACCATAGGCACTGTATATGTAACGCGTATCATTGCTTGTTATAAGGGTGGTTCAATAAAAATATACATTTCATTAATAATTATTATATAATTATAATTGCATGTTTTACTAATATTAATTGATTTCAATTTAAAAAAAAATACGAATTCATTAAAATTAAATAATTAAAATTGTTAAGATTAAATTCATTAAAATTAAATAAAAAAAACAATTAGTATTGAATAAATAAATTAAAATAATATAAGTATTAAGGACCCCTCATTGGGTGGAGGCCTCCTCCATTCCACTCCAAGTCTTCCTGTCTTTCGCTTTCGTTTCCCAGACCTTGCCGGCCACCTCAATTATCTCATCCAACCATCGCTCTTTAGGTCTACCTCTCTTTCTTTTGTGTGGTGGCCCTTTCCATTTGGTTACTCTGTATGTCCATTTATCTTTGTCCATTCGTGCAATATGACCGGCCCACTTCCACTTTAATTTTTTAACCTAGGTAAACAATATGTAATAGTAAACTGGAGCGTCCCAGAAGTAAAAATGCAAAAAATTAAATTGTTCACTTTAATATACAAATTAACATTAAATATACGAATTTATCAATCTAAATTAAATTTACTCGATCAATGACTTTGCAGCCGATTTTTCTAAAATTAATCTCTGCTTATATTGTTACTGCTTTTCAGCTTTTCTTGAAGCTGCGGCTACCTCTTTTGGTTAATCTTACCGATCTATGTTTGAAAGATGTCAATGTTTTTGGTTCTTCTGCGTACTTTTTTCTTTACTTTTTAGACAATGCCCAAAACTTATTGATACATAGAGCTAAAAGGAACATAAGCATTGTTTTGTTACATTAGAATAAATTCGACATCCAAAAATTGCAAATTTTGAGCGAACGCGTTTCCTGATTTTTAACTTATTTGGAGGTGGTTAATTTCACAAACGTTTTCAAGCAATTATATCGAACTATAATTTACATCCACATTTGATTAAGATATTTTTTCTATATCCACCGTAATCCTCACTGATGTTGAAGGTGCTTCCACAAAAACCTTTTTCCCGTATTCATATTTCGATTTGTTGCTATTATGTACATCACCTTTCCGAAATCTTTTTAAAATTAGTCTCACTCGTTTCTACATAAGGTATTATGATTCTGTAGATACTTATTCTTGTAACTTCTTATTGAATAAAATTATGAACTGTCGCCGATTTCTCATTACGTACGGCCGGAATACCTTAAATTTATTTTTTTTGTTTTTTAGTCATTTCAGTACTGACAGACTTATGTTTACTCTCTTTATGATTGAAAACTAAATGATGACACGGGTCTCTTACTGATGTCACATTATAAATATAATCTTAAGATTTAGACCGGAAGTGGAAGATTTTCTCAAGCTTCCGGCCAATTTTATTTGCGATAATCTTCTGATCCTCGCTCAGCACAACTCTTCCGACCGTGTACCATGCATTTCATCGTGATGTCATATGACGTAGGCAATACTGTTGCGGGCTCACGGACTACTAGGCCGAATTGCCATTTACACGGTCGATTTTCGCCATGCGGCGAAAGTTGTGCAGTCTTAAGTTTAGTAACGTAAATACCCCATAAGGTTTTATTCTCCTTATTTATTATTTCTGTGCTTTTACTTCGTTCTGATTGCGCAAGTGTGAAAGATCATTTGCACTGTGAGCTTAAAACTCAAATCTCTCTTACTAAAATATACCTACCTACCTAGTTTATTTTTCCCAAAAATGGACGCATGTAACACTAGCATCAGTTTCAGTAAGTACCAAATTTTTAGACAATAGCAAATGCATCCATTCATCAATCATAAAGCTCTCACAGTTACCAATTTTCAAGCATCTCAGTATCAGATAGACAGTAACAAATTTATGTTGCTAAGAAAAACAAACCATAAAAATTCTCAATACCCGTTAATCTCGCCTTTCGATCACGATTTACGAGATCTCGTAATCATTCAATAACGTTAGATTGAAGATTTACAACGAAATTTCATTACGGCCGAAAGAATATTATTTTTAGCTTAATATGCTCATTATTTCGAAATTGGATAAGTGTTTTACGTTTTAGTCTATAGTTGGGAAGGAATAACGGACGGCGTTCATTAGAAATAGACCTACTCACTTCTCACTTATGCTCTGAAATATTATCACTAGAAAAAAGAATGCGGGAGAGCGGGGGGTTCCACATTTAGGTATAGGTACCGTCAGCGTCAAATTGATATGAGCGTCTCGAGTAGTCAAAATGATCTTAAAAACATAAAAGCTATTTGATATAAGTACGTGGGTGGTTTAATAAGTCCGTGACTTTGTGAAGAAGAAAAAAATTTTTAAAGAATATTTTGTTTTATTTTTCTACATAATCTCCTTTTAGCTCTATACACTTCGACCAACGATGTTCCAACTTCTTCAACCCATCCAAAAAATAGTTTTTATCAAACCCTGAAAAATAGGCTCCTGTTTTAGCTATCACTTCTTCATTGGATGAAAATCTTTATCTACCAAGCCATTTCTTCATGTTTGGGAAGAGGAAAAAGTCACACGGGGCCAAATCTGGTGAAAACGGGGGGTGTGGCAATAGGTCGTATCGCAATTCCACAAGTTTTGATGTTGCGGTTGCCGACGAGTAGGCCGGAGCATTGTCGTGATGAAATAAAACTTTTTCTTTGCTAGATGCGGTCTTTTCTTCAGTAGCTCTATATTGAATCTATCCAACAAAGCAACATGGTAAGCTCCGGTAATTGACTTGCCTTTCTCCAAAAAATCGATGTAAATAACACCTTTGCTGTCCCAAAAGACAGTTGCCATCTCTTTACCAGCCGAACAAACAGTTTTTGCCTTCTCCGTGGCACGTTCTCCGGTAGAAGTCCACTGTTTTGACTGTTGCTTCGTCTTTGGCGTATAATGGTGGACCCACGTTTCGTCAAGTGTTACGTACCGACGAAAAAAATCACTTGGATTGCGGTTATACAAACCTAGCATTGTTTAGAAGTTGTTACACGAGTTCGTTTTTGGCCGACTGTCAGCAAACGCGGCACCCATCTTGCGAAAAGGTTTTTCATGCCGAGAATATCGAGCAAAACATGAAAAATTCGTTCGGTAGAGATGTGAATAGCATCAGCTATCTCGCGTATCTTCACTTGACGGTCTACCATAACAATGTCGTGGATTTTGCTAACAATATCTTCAGTGGTGACCTCAATCGGACTTCCTGGGCCGTCGGCGACAGTTGTGGTGGTACGACCACAACGAAATTCAGTAAACCACTTATGAACCAATTCATGAGATGGAGCAGAGTTCCCATAATATTTTTTTATCAATACGCAAAATTCGTTTTTCTCCGTTATAAAAGAATATTCCGACCTCACTTGCATAAATCCTTCCATTTTTTTTTAATTTCGCGCCAATTTAAAAAATGTAACAGCATAAGCTCAGCAAAGAGTTCTAAATTAAGACAGGAAAATTGAATTATGAAAAAATATTGTATTCAACCTTAAAGTCACGGACATATCAAACTGCCCTCGTACGCAGTTCAAATAATCATATTGTTGTAAGCTGTAAGTACCTCATATCAATTTGTCACTGACTGTACGTGGTAGTATCACGTTCTTTTGAAATTTGCGGAAATGAATTCAATACTTACTTCCCGCACAAGTGCCTAAATGTAGTATTCGAAATTCAAAACGGTAGAACTCATCATTCGTTTTTTTTTAACATAATAGGATGGCCACACACAGCTAATCTAAATTTAAATGTTAAAAACAAAATTATATTTCCTCGCATTTCTTGAGAAAGCATCCTACTAATATTATAAATGTGAAAGTTTGTGGGATGTTTGGATGTTTGTTCCTCAATCACGCAAAAACTACTGAACGGATTTGGTTGAAATTTGGCACACAGATAGTAAATAGCCTAGATTAAAACATAGAATACTTTTTATCACGATATTCTAACGGGAACGGGAACCATAAGCATAATTAATGCTTATAGTTGACGGCTATGGTCATATGATATAAAATCCAATAACTGATAAATATTTTAAATCACAGATTTTATGAGGTTCTGTGTGTGTGAGAAAAAAATACCTATACCATAGGTAAGGACTCAATATTAACTTCTTTGTGTTAGTTATACTTTGATTAAAACTAACTATAAACATGCATTTTCTTTAGTCAATTTTTTATAGAACAATATTATTCTGAAACTAATTACTTACTCTGAAGTAAAGAAAAATAAGATATAAGTAAAGTAACAAAGTGTATTACAAATTGTTTGCTTTAGTGTTATATTATAATATTTCGGTAACTAAAGTACTACATGAAAAAATAAATAAGTCTACTTTATTTCTTACATGAAATATTCAAGTTTATTTTCCAGACGGGAGATTTTTTCTCCTGAATTTTGTATATAATATTATTCTGAGAAAAATCTCGCTCGTGTAAACCCACACATTTTTTTATATACTTGTGAAAGTGACGTAGTAAATAACGGGTAGCATTTTTTTTGTTAATAATTAAACAAGAAAAGCAAATTATACATGCACTATTTAAGAAGGACCTTATATATATGTAACTGTTAAGTCAAGCCAAGTTTTCCAAATTTTTAAAACAAATTCACCCATTTTGAAAAATTATCAAAATTAGAAGCACCATCTAGCTGCGAATACTCACGTACCTACTGTGTGTTTTGAAAACTTCATGGCGACATTTTATTTTATTTTATCGCGAGGTCTACAGCTCACGGAGCCACTAGTAATAATCAAAGAAATATTTAATAAAAAAGTTGCATACATACAAGGTCATTTTGTATTGACCATCCAAATTTTGAGGATGTGTTCAGTCCATGAAACTGAACAACTTTCTCTAAGGAACACATGGCGAAATATGTAAAAAAATCGACTATCCATACAAATCAAAGAGATCACGTGATTAATTTAGTATGGGATGACCAAAATTTTGTAGCGAAATTTGACACAAATGTTTCTTAAAGAAAGTTGTTTAATTTCATGGACTGGACACACCCTTGAAATTTGGATGGTAAGTTCAAAATGACCCGATATACTCACACTAACACATGCAATTTTAGAATCATTCTGTATTAATTCGACAGAGTTCACTAGCATGTTATTAAACACAACTCCAATAAGTTTGACCTAATTCAGCGTTTGTCAAAATACCTATAAATAATCAGGATCAAAGCGTTACCCAAAAGTTAGGAAAACTCTCTAAATTAGGAGAATTCAGTACAATGTACATCGCCCACTCTCAGGTTGACAAAAGGCCCTTTCATTACTTCAAATTTGCAGGTAACAAGGAAAAACACAAGTTTAATAAAACTACCTTCCACCCACAATGTTTCCTTATTTAACTCCTTGGGGTAAAAATAAATAGTCAGTACAACAACAAATAAGCCACTCTATTTCGAAAAAGATATTTTAAACATGGTGGCCTTTTAATCTAATCTACCTTTTTCACCCAATAAGATAAAAATAACACCCAATCATTATAACCCAATTAAAATCTCCTTCTAAATCATGGTAACCAGTGGGGCGTGCTCCCCCAAGGGGGCGTAGAGTTATCCAAAGGGGGCGCGAATAGCGGCTCCAGATAGTACTTATCTTCTTTCTTTCTTATCGAATGAGGATTAGTGGCCACCTCTGGTGTTAGAGTTTATCAAGCTGCCTGTAAGGCCTCTAACTTGGCTTAAGGACTGTTTGTTATCAGAGGACAACAGCCGGGACCGACGGTTTAACGTGCCCTCCGAAGCACGGAAGCGCTCCTTTGTAATGACACTTTAACGGTCACCCATCCAACACGTGACCGGACCGAGCGTTGCTTAACAAACGTGATCGAGTACGATCAGTCTGTCAAGTTCCGCCATGAGCGCTTCGGTACTAGTATAATAGTACGGTTCGGTATAGTAGGTACTTATAAAAACCCTAAAAATCGTTTCTCACGGTGGTTGATTGTTGATACTACATATTTATATTTTCATCGTTTCTTAATATGATCACTGTCGAGGGGGCGTAAGTATTTTAGCATAACATTGGGTGGGGCGCATAGGGTAAAAGGTTGGGAACCCCTGATCTAGATAGATAAGCCCAAGCCCCCCACACAAGAAAGATGATAAACTAACTGAGCAACTGTATTAATTCGAATAAGTCTTGTATAGATTTCTTAAAGTTACCTAGAAACTTAGAATAATAATACCTAAAACGATAGTTCTCTACAAAGCGCACTGTCAAAAGTGAGGCAACTAAAACAGCCAAAATGGCTCCGTTTTCAGATTGTTATTCTACATTATTACCTAATCATACTGATTAAGTACAAAACAGTTTCAATTTTCCCACATTTATAAGACTAGTTCCTATGTTATTGGGTTTCAGTTACGATAAGTTAACTTATGAAGGAAATAAATTTGATAACTAAGCCATTCTGGCTTGGTATAAGTTGCCTCACTTTGCATACGCGGACACGGCTTCTAGGTGTTATTATTCTAAGCTTAGAAAATATAATGTTGACCCTTATTGATTTTGTCAATAAATACACAATTTTAAATTAAAAAAATATATTTAAAATGTTAATGAGAGACAACTTTCAACTTATTAAAACTTTGAGAATCACAGTAAAAGAAAGTAAGTATCACCATCTCTATTATCATATTGATTCAGTTTTCTCAATAAAGTACTTGATTGAGCTTATCTAAGTACCTAGCGAATCCTGCTAAGTAAGTGTAACATAAGTGTATTAGTTAACAAAGTTTTTAGGGATCCTTAAAACGTTTATTACTTAGTTGTAATACATTTTATTGTGGTTTTATGTTATGTTAGTGTCTTGGTGTTAGTTTGGTATAATCCGTCTCATTTTTTATTAAAATAAAATCAAAAACCATTTGCCTGAAATTCTGTAAAAAATATTTTTGAAGTGAAAACCTCTTTAGCGGCGTTGTACGCTTTTTTGTAATGGGGAAAAAATGTTGAACTCGCGTCAGTCAGTCAGGATCACGTGACCCTGATCGAAAATTCGTAAGAATATGTAAACACTTGTGTCACCATAGCAACGCGCTAATTTTTTAATTCAATATCAAAACTCTAGATTTTCTGTCAAGCTATGGATAAGACTTTTGTACAATACTGTTCTGTATTCGTAAATTCAAATGCAGAGTAAATGGCAATTCGTGCAAAAAATTTTCACTTCTGCCGGCACTCCCGGAGTGCAACCCGATTTTTTTGACCTTTTTATTTTTGTACCATAAATTCGTATTAGTATAGAATATCTTATATTCTCATCGAGTCACTCTGAAACGTGTCACACTGTGACTGGTTGAGAAAAAAATTCACAACGAGTAACAAGGGTGAAATTTTATTCTCATCCAGTAACACTGGTACGTGTATGATGTGACACGTTCGGAAAAAAATTCGCATTGAGTAATAGTGTGACTTGATGCGAATTTTTATTCTCATCTAGTAACACTATATTCTTATCAAGTGATGACTGAATCGTGACACTTTGTAACTGGTTGAGAAAAAAATTCGCAACGAGTAACAGGGGTGACTCTTTGCGAATTTTGATTCTCATCTAGTGACACTGGTTCATGTATAGTGTGACTTGTTCAGAAAAAAAATTCGCGACCGGTAACAGTGTGACTTGATGCGATTTTTTTCCAAACGCGTTGCAACATACGCGTACCAGTGTCAGGGAATGATAACGTTATTTTTGAATGTAACGTTATTTCTTACTTTTTTACCGTTAATTTTAACATTAACGTTATGTCAATAAATAACGTTAATTTTAACGAAATAACCGTTATTTCAATAAATAACGTTAATTTTAACGTTATTTCTAACTTTTTGTTACCGTTACTTTAAAATTAACATTATTCCTATTCATAACGTTAATTTTTTACCGATAATTTTACCGGTACTAAAGTTTAACGTTATATTTAACGGTAATTTTACCAGTACTATATTTTTAACGTTATTTTTACCGGTAAATTTACCAATAAAATATTTTAACGGTATTTTTAACGTTATTTTTTGTATCGTTATTTTTTGACGGTATTTCAATCCCCGACCAGCGTTACTGGATGAGAATAAAAATTCGCATCGAGTCACAGTGTTACTGGTAGCAATTTTTTTTCTCAACCAGTCAGTGTGACACTATTCAGTGCGACTCGATGAGAATATAGGCAGAATATTGCTTCTGTCAGCGACTTTGGCCGTGACGACATTCTAAAAAGGGAGGCTTTTTTTACCGAAATTTGTGTTAACAAAACACAAAGGATACTTTATATTCCGTTCAAACCAGTGTACCAAACGTTGAAATCGGTTCAGTTGTTTTTGTGATTGAGAAACAAACATCCGAACTTTCACATTTATAAATCAATATGATCTTTGACGGAACCCTTGTCTTCACGTCCGACTCTCGCTTCTCCACATATGAACTGTAACAGTTACTTGAATGAAGGATTAATGGAGGTAGTTACTAGTTTCAGCTGAGTTAGTTCGAGACTTGTTACTTTAGTGATCACTGTTACACAGCTGTTATATTGCCAGTTGTGTTTTCAGTAACTTTGCAAAGTATTGTACAGCTGAATCATAACATAAGTAAATTGCAATACTATACTTATTTTATTGCTTATTTTTTACCTATTGCTGATTTTTTCTTTTCTTCAAATAATTATCGAAAATAATAACAATGCATATTAGTAGTCGAGCATTAGTACATACAACGAAAAATAACAAAATCAAGGCTAGTTAAGTCGAATGTTTTGTATTTACTAATTAATTAATGTTTAATAAAATGTTAATGTTTAATAAATATTTTTTTCCCCTACGCATATTATGCAATAAAAAGCCCAGTGCCGTAAATAGCCTTTTCTGCGCCCTGTGCGAGCTTCTATAACTGCGCCCTTTTTTATTTATAGTTATCCTAGAGCAGGGGTGTCTAACACAATTTTATGGACAACCAGGTTTACTACTTTTGTAAACCGTAGCGGGCTAAAATAAATACTCAATAAAGAAAACGTCCGCGCAGCGCGATTTTTAGTCAGTTTCATCCAGTAACTTTGTAATCTTGCCTGATTATAGTAAAGAAAATGACCGCGTAGCGCGAGTTTTAGTTAGTTTCATTCAGGTAACCTTGTAATCTTTCCTGTCTATAGCAATAAAACGGCCGCGCAGCGCGATTTTTAGTCAGTTTCATACACTTATCTTTGAGTCTTGCTTGTTAATAGGCCGCGCAGCGCAATTTTTAGTTAGTTTCATCCACTAATCTTGTAATCTTGCTTGTTTATAGTAAAGAAAACGGCCGCGCAGCGCTATTTTTAGTAAGTTTCATCCACTAATCTTGTAATCTTGCTTTTTTATAGTAAATAAAACAACCGCAAACAGTTTATATAAACATAATGTACTTTTTTCTAAACTTTAAAATTCTTGAGTAAAAGATTATGGGGCGCAGTGGGAGCTTGTCAGGAGCAAACCTAACATTTGTTCGGTTTGCTCCACCGCCCCGGGACGCCGGGGCGCAAGAACGGCCAGACCTGTCCAGTCCTGGTCTGGCCATTCTTGCGTCCCCCAGAGTCTACGCCCTGTGCTTGGGCACCGGTGGCACACCCCTATTTACGGCACTGAAGAAGCCTGTTAATAAAATTAAATTTAGTATAAGTAATATTCATTAATCTTTATTAGAGGTACTTATGGCTTTTAAATAAATGTCCCTTACCTACCTTATTCTATTCATTCATACATTTGTAATGATTAACATGTTCTGCTTGACTGAACACTGATCGATTCATCATTGCACAGCTGAAACCACTGTTTGATCGGGATGAAATTAGACGTACATATAGTTATTTTATTATGACGTGTGTACAACTGGGCTTAATTGGAAATAAAACACTTTTTACGAATCGTGGGCTTCAGTTAGTTTTACTATATTTGGAAAGTCTAATTACAAATCCGTTCAACTACTGTTTGTTATACTAATTTGTTTAGTCTAGTTGAGGTACAGACGATGTACAGACACTTTGATGTATATTCAGAACGATCGATAGACCGATGGTTCGATCAGTATATAACAACTGCAAATGGACTAGTGATGATTGAGAATGAGATACGGTACGGTGGCAAACTAATAGTTTCGTCACAGAATAGATATAAGTAGTACGTACAGAAAGCTCCCCACCCCGCCCTAGAATCAATTACCTCACCCCACCCTGTGAGTCCATGTGCTGAAAATGCTCTTTTAGTCATGAGTTCAACAGCTATCAACATTCATGCGATGTAAATGTAAGTTGCAAAATGCAGCAAAACATTTAATATCACTCATGGAGACATTTTCTTATCAGCCAGTGGTAAATATTTATTGTTAAGGCCAGTACAATATTCCAAGTCTTTTTCTTTATGTGTGAAGAGTATTGAAAACAATCTCACTTCTTTATGTTTTCAATGTGTTTGTTGTTATTTTGAGTGTAATATGTCATTACCTTTTTTTATATATTATTCGTGAATTGGAGATCAATAAACTTTAAGTATTATCCAAATAATATAAAAATGATGAAAGTTTTTTTATTTTGCATCCTTACTAATATTATAAATGCGAAAGTCCGTTTGTTTGTTTGTTACGCCTTCACGTCCTAACTACTGAACCGATCATCATTAAATTTTGCATACACGTTGTCAGGGTTACAGAGAAGGACATAGGGTACCTTTTAGAGTTGGGCGTTATCGTTGTTTTGTCGCAATGTTGCAACCTGTTACATTTTTTTATAGAAACCTGTTGCGACAATAGGTTGCTTTTGCAACAGGTTTCTAATAGATACATAATGTTATATTTGGAACTGCTCAGCTCCGTTATTTGAGAAACGAATTAGCAACTATGAATTGCTGATGATTTTGTGTCATTAGTTGTTATTATCAAGAATAATAGATATAAATTCGCATATTTAATTGAAATAAAACATGTTATAGGTATTTTTAGATAGTGAAAATGAAATAAAAATTAAAAATGCGACGCCTAATACTACAAAACAAACAGCGGGCGCAACAGCTTTCGTCTCGTTACGACAGGGTTCACTGTTAGTAATTTCATTAGCATTCATTCGTACGCGCTACTTTGTTGCGTGTCGTTACTGAAACAACCTATTGCACGATTTCTCGTAACAGGTTACATTTTTTATTTCAACGCAACCTGTTGCTGAAACCGGTTTCGAAAAAAACGACACATCTCTAGTACCTTTCATCCCGAAAAAAAGTATTGTCCCCGAGGGATAGAAAAAACCTTTCCACGCAGACGAAGTCGCGGGCGGCCGCTAGTATTTTTATATTCGAGTGAAGATACGAATATCGTGTTTTTAACCGTAAAATAATCAAGATAGTTTAATGAAACTTTAACATAAGTATATTTTTATCTGCTCAAAATAATATTTGTTTGTTTACCATTGAATCAAAAATATGGCAAATTCGATAATTTCGAATTAATGCTTTGAAATGGTGAAAAACTAATATGTTTATTTGTGTCGTGAGGCGCAAAAATTCATGTAGCAGCCCTAGCTTTACACACACAGTTACGCGTGTACAAAACGTCATCTGTGTAGTGTCTGTGTAATAGGTAGTTATAACGGAGCGTTTGTATGGAGTGTCCGGGGTGTGGTTTCTTTCATTTGGTCTGTACGTGCGGTCAACTTTTAGAAGTGCTGTGGCACAATCAGGCTAATATTCAATGATAAAACCATTAAATCATTACCGTGCCAGTTTTGTTTAGAGAAAAATACTCGCTTTCATCATCATCGTCATATCAGCCGCACGACACCCACTGCTGGGTATAGGCCTTCCCCAAGGATTTCCACGACAATCGGTCCTGCGCTTCTAAATAATAACGCAGAAATCAGCTAATAAAATCAGAAAAACATAGTATACTTGGAGTGACAAAAACATTCGAACTTTTCAGTACAACGGGCAACTTCGCATTCGAATCACCATACTGAATAAAATCTACTACTTATACAAAGTGTTACAAAAATACCCCTAATGCCGAATATGGTAGATAGGGACCATCCATCGTACAACTTTTACTATCGGACCAACTCTGAAATCGTGGAAACAACAGCTGTTTCATGTATTTTGATATTTTCGTTATTAATTTTTGTATGAAACAACAGATTTTTTTTCGCGATTTTAGAGTTGGTCCGATAGTTAAAGTTGTTCAGTTTGATGGTCCCTATCTACCATATTCGGCACTAGCGGTATTTTTGTAACACGGTGTATAAGAATCATGTCCTATGAAAAACGTACTGCAATCCTTAGAATAATCGTATTTATTGGGAAATTTCAAATAGTTTGGAAAAATTATTTGAACAGCGCCACCTTCCTCCGTAAAAGGAACTAAGATTTTCAAAATAAACAATGTGTCTTGGCAAATATATTCGAAATTCATGTAAAAGTAGTTCAATACAATACTGGCCAAAAGCAATTTATTTTCTTTTGTTTTCAGAAGAAGCAGTCTAGTGAATATTATTTTAACTTTCATGTCACAGTTGTTTAAACATACATTCTCTCGAAACTATTCGCGAACTCACATTCTCATTCAACAACTAATATTTCAGTGCATTGTTATGACACACGGAATGGAGAATACTGCTCATTTCATTCAAATCTGCATTCCTCGTCTGACATGTTCGTACACAATTCAAGAATTCTCATTTTGTGGTGCGGCCACTTGAAAAGGCGACTAGGCGGTGCGATGAGCGAAATCCTAACAGCCTGAACCAGAAAGAGGAATTGGGTAAGCGCTCATGGCGGAACTTGACAGACTGACTGTACTCGATCACGTTTGTTAAGCAACGCTCAGTCCGGCCAGGTGTTGGATGGGTGACCGTTAAGTGGCATTACAACTGAGCGCTTCCGTGCTTCGGAGGGCACGTTAAACCGTCGGTCCCGGCTGTTGTCATCTGATAACAGTCGTTAAGCCAAGTTAGAGGCCTTACAGGCGGCTTGATAAACTCTAACACCAGAGGTGGCCACTACTCCTCATTCGATAAGAAGAAGAAGAAGAAAGAGGAATTTTTTTAACCGATTTTAGTAGTATAAAAATAGCAGAATCAATTCAGTCAGTCAAAATCAAATAAATTCATCAGCTTTACAGCTATAAATTGAATAAACACAAATCAAAAAGTTATCAAGGTATTGAGTCCATAGTGTAATATTAGTTATTTTATTTTACTGTCGTAATGATATATTCCATCAAAATGTTGGTTTATCTAGAACTTTTTATTTTAGACTAAAAATAAGTACTTTACTGATACCTCGCAAGCTACATAGGTAGTTATACAGTACCTTTGGTAATTTGAGATGTACTCTTATTCACTGAAAATTCAGGCTTTTAGCTTTATTCACAACGAAGTTATACGTCGAAAGTGCTTTGAGTGGTTCTGAGAAAATGATAGTATGGCACTACAGCTTTACCCATTACAAACTTCGGCGAATACATTCTCTTTATCTATTTATCTTAAAAGGTCACGATGTAAATGAATTCCAAATAAATTGTATTTGTACACTATGAGAGAGATAAGGAAGCATCAGAAAGTTACCCAAACTTTTCAGCAATGTTTCAAGCAAAAGAAAGCTGCGTCAGATTGAAAAAACAAGATCACCAATCCAAAACCTACTAATATTACATGTGAAAGTTTGTGGGTTTGGATGTTTAGATGTTTGTTCCTCCATCACGCAAAAACTACTGAACGGATTTGGTTGAAATTTGACACACAGATAGTAGATAGCCTGGATTCAAACATATAATACTTTTATCCCGATATTCCCACGGGAACGGGAACCACGCGGGTGAAACAGCGGGCGGCCGCTAGTAGCCCATAAATCTGGTTTGATCAAAGCGAGCACGAACACTCATTGCATTTTTATTTACTGGAAATTGAAGAATAAAATCCTGAGCACGTTTTATCAAGCACACGTAAATTCCTCTGGAAAGGCTTACTGAGAGTGTCATTGAGTGTGTATTAACCAACACAAAAGATTGAACCTTTCACACCATTTAAGATGAAAGAGTTGATCAATACCGTATTCAATTTTATCTCTCTGAAGTTTATTCACGAGGAGGGCACAGGAATAATAAGCAACGAGAGTAAAAAAAAAACCGGCCTAGTGCGTGTCGGACCACGTGCCGTAGGGTTCCGTAGTAACCTTATACCATACCATATTTAATACCACCTATCATTTTTCGCTTCCAAAAATAACTTTGTTTTTCACAGTGTTGGTATGAATGACAAAGTTATATTTGCGGTTTTGGAAAATGTGCTATATCTCGAAAACTAATTACTATAACTCGTTCAAACTAATTTTCGTTGAAAGTGTTTATTAAGATCTACAGCATATTTTTTTTTTAGATTTTTCACTTTCTTATTTCAAAAGTTAAAGGGGGGGACACACATTTTACCACTTTGGCAGAGTATATCTTTCAAACGGTTGACTTTGTGAAAAAGTTGTCTTAAAAACCTCAATGTCATTTTAAAGACCTATCTATAGACACCCAACACGTGATGGTTTGAAGAAAAAAATTTTTCAGTTTCAGTTCCATGTATGGAGAGCCCCCCCTTAATCTTTTATTTTTCTTATTTTTGTATTAAATTCGTTAAGCAGTTAACAGAATACATCTACCTACCAAGTTTCAACTGTGTAGTCTTAATACTTTTGGAATAAAGTGGCTGTAACATACGGACAGACAGACAGACAGACATGACGAATCTATAAGGGTTCCGTTTTTTGCCATTTAGGCTACGGAACCCTAAAAATGAAAAGCGTTGGTACCCTACAGGTACAGCTTTACACACCCACACCCACGAAAGTCGTTTAACACTTTGTGTTATGCTAAAGTGGACTTTATGAAGAATGGACATAAAAATACTGTATGGACGTTTTGATACAGTGGGCTTTATATGACTAAAGGCTGCTTTTGTTGCTGATGGTACCGTCATTGTTTTCGATAGAGCTTTAACTACATGCTTTTGGGATCAGAGCAACATTGGTCATGCTCGTGAACGGGTGCTGCCAGTGGGGATGGGTCTGCTTCTGTCTGCTTGTACTAAGGGCGTTTAATATTATCTGTTTAATATTATCAATAAGTATGGCACTTCTTACTTAAAACATAGAATTAATAACTAATCCTTGTTTTGATTTCTCACTTTTTTATTGCTAATGACCAAAATGATTATTTGGCTTTCGATAATACGATGTTTTCGTATTTTTTCGTCTATAGTTTTGTAAGTAAAGGCCTATGAAAAGCTTTTGGATATTAGTTTTCAATTCAGTGCCTTAGGATGGGTAGCCTAAGTATGTTATGCTCTCTTTAATCATTTCTGCGGTGGTGTCGTGTGGGGCGGGTCGTTACGTTCCCTCAAATATTGTTGAGCGAAGCGATGGCTGTTCCATGCATCATGCTCGTGAACGGGTGCTGCCAGTGGGACAACTAGTTGAAAGTTATTTACTCTCACATTTTATCTATCTGAATGTAGTATATATTTAATTTTAACCTACCTACCCATTGTGTGTAAACTTTTGATAATTATTGTGATGGAAAATGACCTCACTTTAAATGTGGAGCTCATTTTTCAATGTTGACGACTCTGTATGAAATATACAGGAAGAAAAAAGCAGCACTTGACGAGTTTCTTGCCGGTTCTTCTCGTTACAAGGTCTCCCGCTTAGGGTTTGCAAACCGATGGCGTAGCTTCTATGACATTCACAAGTGCTTGTAACAGCCTAGACTGAATAAATTATTTTTGAATTTTGAACATAATTATGTGATGGTGTCTAATAATATACCAAATAACTAATAGTATATTTTTTAAGATTATTCTAAAACATCGTTAAGCCACATCCTAACTGAATTTTAAAACAAAATGCTCAAACAACCAAATTAGTTAGGCAGAAAAATGTACATTGTGCAAAAATTAATAAAAGCAATCTTTAAAGTATCGTAATTTGTAACTTACGGCTTTGACATAAAACTTATTTTCGCTCACAGCGGCTTGAATAGCCGTGGGTTCGTTAATTGAGTTCAATTGATTGATGGCTTAATTTGGCCGTGAATAGCAAACAATGACGATGTTGACGGGAAAAATCAAAGATGCCATTAGGGTAAAACATCGGAGGATTGACGATGACGCCAAAGTAGCTGGCTAAAAGGAAAATATTGTTGGGCAAAACAAATGACGTCTAATTAAAGCGAACTTTTCACCGTTTTTAGCGGACGTAAGTGCGATCGGAAACTCACATGCTTTACCACTTTGCGGAAAAATGAATGTGCGCGCGTATTACCCCTGCACGAACTAAACGTATGTAAGTGACGGTTAACCTAAGAGTTAAAATCGCTTGCACGCCCGCGCCGCGGTGGTGAAGCGGAAGTTTTGTCGATAGTACGCAACTAGACGGCACCATTTTTGCAAACATTTCTTTAGAAAGATAATTAGTTTAATGGGAATAATACTAGAAAACATCGATTCAACCGTAGCAGCTCAGACGGGATATGGTCTACGGGCGAATCAATTTTTTTATAGCATTTTTTTCTATGAAATTAATAGTCTTAATATAAAAATAGAATTGTGAATGCTAAAATCTAAAACTTCAATAATTGCTGTAGAAGTAAGTATAAGTATAAATTAATATTTAGTCAAAAATGTAACTTCATGATGTGTACACATGCTTCTTTTTCTCTCCATAAGCTAAATTTATTACACTTAGTTCTGAACCAATTTCATGGCTAAACGGACAGACGTTTTATTGATAATATCGATTACTAATACAAATAAAATCTCATTAGGTAGGATAGGTACGAAATACAATAAGGTAACGTAAGCTCAATAAGAATATTCCGAAAGAAATCGAAAACGTCACAATATTGCGAATTTTCCCAGCACGCAAAAGGCAAGGGGTTTTATTAAGTCACCTGTAGGACATTCGTAACAGCGACCTTTGTGTAAAAAAAACTTTCTCGTTGGCCTATTTATGCATAAAAGATGTGTGGGCTTTATAGATTGGCTGGAAAGAACCCCAATTCCATTGTTAACACCCTTAGCTTCTTTATGTGGGAAATTGTAAAGGTTTTTTGTCACAGGCGTGAAATACCGACTGCTTGTTGGTCAGTAACAAGATTACATATAAAACTGGAAGTTTCTTTTAACAAGAGACTTATAAAAGACGAAAAAAATCTTCAGAGGCTTTGGCTCATTAATTAATTGTGACAGCCTTTTATAAAGATTTGAAGTTGAAAATTAATCTAACATCCACAAAACATAAGAGGGAAGAATCTTTCTTAATTGTTCTGTGGTAACATCATTATATTACTACTAGCGGCCGCCCGCGGTTTCACCCGCGTGCTTCCAGTTCCCGTAGGAATATCGAGATAAGTAGTATTTTATGTTTTAATCTAGGCTATCTACTATCTGTGTGCCAAATTTCAACCAAATCCGTTCAGTATAGTTTTTGCGTGATTGAGGAACATACATCCAAACCCACAAACTTTCACATTTATAATATTAGTAGGATCTCATTTATTAGCCAAAACAATATTGACAAATACCGCTCGGCTCGTCTTTGGGCGTCTTATTATTAAAGCCCGCCAAATACCTACCTTATACCTACAGATGGAATCTAATTCGGAATGTCGAAACAAAAATTTATGAAAATTCCGAACGGAAAATTCCCCGCCTGTATACATAGGTATGTGGAAGACTAGGTCCATAGATTTGTATGAATTAGCTGCGTTCCGAATGATTCCGTTTCGAAATAATTTCCGTTTGTATGTTGCGGGTTAAGTTAAGTTAATAATAACGGATAAAAAAATAATAATTATTATAGATCAACGACTCTGAAACAAATGCTAATCATTACTCAAATTCCCCTACAAGAATTCAAATCTGGATACCATTGCATGAAATGGTTGAGAGGTTAACCCATAATGTCACTTTTGACAGATTTATTTCTACAAACCCGCTTTGTCCATAAATCTATTGTGGCAAAAGGGACCTCTGCCATGGTGTTGCTACTAAACAAAAATAATTTACAATGCATGGGGTTTCAAATCCTATACCTACTTAATATTATGAATGTTAAAGTTTATGGGTTTCTATGTTTGTTCCTCAATCACGCAAAAACGGCTGACCAGATTTGGATGAAATTTGACACGCAGATAGTTTATAGCCTGGATTAAAATATAGAATACTTTTCATCTCGGTCAAAAGTTCCCAAGGGTTTTTCCGAATGTCCACGCAGACGTAGTCGCAGGCGGAAGAAGATAAAATACATAAAAGAATAATAAAATTATAGTGATGGTATTATGATGACAGTGTTATGATCAAAGGTACGGGTACTTTTATCTGAAAGTTATTGTAATAAAATAACGACTGTTTGTTTCCTCTCATCAAAAATAGATACCTACTGTTCTCAATCCATTGATCCAACTCCAACAAACATTTTTACGATATCCTGGGACCCCTACAATTTTCATTTGACAGTGCCTCAAGTGTTGCCATGGCAACGACACCGAAAAAACACATCTCACTCATTTCCCCATTCATTTGTGAAAGACATGTCAATAACACGAAGGTTCCGGTATATTTTTTTCGATATTTTTCCCTTTACCCGTGACTTGCTTGCGTGAAATAGGGTGTTGAGAGCAATTTGTTATAAAACGGCCAACAGGCATATCTTCCTCATTCAAACGTATAATATTCATAAATGGAATTTCGAACGTTATTAGGGAATACACAAATTTACCACAAAGAAAAAATATAATAATAAACAAGGAAAACTATTTGTAAATTAATTTTACAATAATAGTTTTAAAGCTTTGCCTAATCTGTATAGTTAAAGGAATAAATGACATCAGGCAAAGTCCCGTAGAAAAACCAAAGAATGTATAGCGTTTCTGTTTTTTTCAAAATGTAGGCTTGTAATTAGTAAGTCATAGAAAATATTCAGATTTTTACAAAGATTTATATTTTAAGAGTTATTTGTTTGAAAGTTTTTTTTGGTAACCCCGACACTAAATAATAGCAACACCAGAGCCTGTATGTAGCAAATGTCACATTTACAGATTTTCGCTATCTCTTCGCTCCGAAAAATGTATGGATTTGACGTTTTAAAATTCGATGGTTAACGAAACCTTATGTCTTTATTTATTTTATTTTAATTTTATTTTTATGTCAATTCCATACAAGTTTCAAAAGCGAAGCGATAACGAAGATTTGCAAGTGTTACTTTGACTAGGGGGTCTGCACCACGACCAACACGTTTCGTTAGGTGCGTTAGTGATACAGATTAGCACCACAATGTACCTACGAGCCGAAACGATCAAACGGAAAATCTGTGCATATGTCGCACGTACAAAACGCTTTTGACAGTTGACTGACAGCCGGTAGACATTCTTTTTTTTATGCGCAATCGCTGACAAAGATGTTTCATTGATATGCTTTTGTTTTTTTTTAATAATTAATTAAAGCTAAATGAAGGAGTTAAAAGATAATGTTGCTACTGTTTTATGATTCTAGTAACATAAAGTATTTATAGATGACAGAATTATGTTTATACACTTTTGGGTCTCATGTGCCTGATGTCCTTTACATAGACTTCAATTACAATCGTGCGTTTCACTTGACAATGTTCTAAGCATTGTTTCGAAACATAGTCACAGATAGTAAGAACACAACTGTTAAAAATGTTTATAGACTTATAGTTGACAAGAGTGGAAACGCACGGCTAAGGGTGCATCTGCTGCCTGAGGTCGCGGAGCGGAGAAACGAGAAAAATTAACATTGACATTGCATTGTATGTCATACATATACCTACAAGATTATAATGAAATGAGTAGTAGTACCTAAGGTGGTGTATTTTTTTGTAAGAAAATTTATTCCGTGTTTTGAGGGAAAAGGAATAAAAATACAATATAGGTACTTTTGCTTAGCTAATATAATATTTGTAACAACTCCAAGAAAATGGCGGAATATCCCGAAATATGAAATTGAATGAATTTCGTTTGAAATTGGACAAGTCAAGAGTATCATTGGAACAAGGTGGGTTACAAATATTTGAGCAGAGCAATAAAGTCGTTTTGTGGCTGAGGGATGACAAACAGGGCGGGATTATTTGCTCGGCAAACTTTGAGGGCCTGTGGAGTGTCTGCAATCTTCCTTCGTTTTGTTCTTTTTGAAGGCATTTTACGTCTGACTACAATTTGATTGTTACCTGCTCCTGTAGTGTGTGCACCATGTACTAACACACACCAACCTCTTCTTTCGTAAATATACAACACATCATCGCATTCCATTTGCATGCATTTTTTTATTTCGTCGATTGATAAAGTCTTTACGTTTTTGATTGTTGCCGTCTGAACTGTTCCAGATCTATTTCCGGTTTTCCAGCTTCCTGAAGAAATTATACTATATTCAAGTATATAGCTCCTCTTCTCCATGGATTTGGACACTATTTTGCCTCTGGCATTCCGTTGCCCAACTCCTAATCGCCCCACTCTTATCACCGCAAAGTCCCCCAATTATTTTTTGAAGTCTCTCTCATGTCATGGCGCGATCATACATTCGCGTGAATGAAGAGGCGAATTGATAATTAATATTTTGTTTTTTTAGCTTTAAGTACCGCGATTACACATTCGTGCTTGCTATCCGCCTCGCCACTCGCGCGAATGTGTGATTGCAACATCATAATTTTTATAATAATCCATAGCTACCTACTTAATATTATAAGAAGCATCTCTGCCGGCATTCACGCCGGATCCACTGAACAAATTTTGGTGAATTTTAGTAGGGTAAAACCGGGATAGATGCCCTACTTTTTGAAATAGCCTCCTAATTAAAAAAAAATATTCATTAATATGAATAATTTCTATGAATGTAGGCTAGCTTAATAACTTACGTTGAATCATAAATATTTATTTTTGACCTATCAATAAAACTAAAAGCTAAATTCTGCAAACAGATTTTAGAGAAGTTAGCTTTTAGTAAAACCCTTTTTTGAGGATAGATGCCTAACCTTATGGATAGTTGCCCCACCATGAAAATATTAAAAAGGATAGATGCCTGTAGTGCGGGATAGTGTAAATGAAAAACCCAAGCAAATTTTTTGGGGTCATTCTACTCATAAAACAGCAAATTATACGTAAATACATAAAAATGTAACAAAAAACTATGAATAATTAAAAAATATACACAGGCATCATATATCCGTATACATGATGTATGGAAGGATAGATGCCTTAAGGGCACCTATACCTCGAGGCTACAACCAGTAAAGAAACCAAATATAAAATATATGTTAATATTTAAAAAATATCACAAAACACAAAAAATAATTATAAATATACACTGAAACCATATATGGGCATATATGGTGTATGAAGGGATAAATGCACATTAAGGCACCTATACCTCAAAAAAATCAGGGCATCTATCCTTTGTGATAGGGATAGATGCCCAAGTTGTTTTTTAAATAAATTAATAACAAAAGATAAATTATTTACACCCAGGTGCATACTTAATGAATCAGTACATTGATGCAATAAAAAATATAACGGAATTTATTACTATTTATAAAGTTATACAACGGCAAATTCTAATCTTTGAAAATTTTACGTGTTCGTGAAGTTTGCCGCGGAGATTTTTGCACACACGAGCGAAACGCATCCCCGCCGTATGCCAGCCCTTGGGAAAAAAGGTGCGGGGTGACTATGGCTCCTACTTATACTATTAATTCTTAGTTGCGAGTTTGGGAAGTTAGGTTTTTTGAAAATTAGGCACCTATCCCATTGCGGCATCTATCCCGGTTTTACCCTATACTTAGAGATAAATTGGATTATGGGGAAGGATAGCGGATGGAAATTCATATGGAGACTCGGACTTAATACAAAGCCCATGCGGATGATGGCGCGGGCAGCCAACAGTATTGAAGTTTCAATTCAATTCGCCAAATTATTTGTCAAATACGATATCATATTGAAAGCACTTTTACGAAAAATAAGAGAGATACATTTCAAAGACTGAAAGGAACTTGCAAGTCTCTCAATAATTCAAGAAACGAAAAGCGAAAAACAGGAAACAGCTGTAGGACGACAGGCACACCATTACTTCGTTGCCATCCATGCATAAAAGATGACGGTACCCATATAAAATTACCATACCATTTTACGATTACAGACGAAATGGCGTCAAATCTCTGTCGAAAATTAATTCTTTTGATGAGACTTAACACAATCGAGTAAGCTTATTGTTTATTAAAGATTGGACATGTCCCCACTGTTGGGACACAGCTGCCTTCCTAATGGGTGTATAAAAAGGACGGGCCATAAACCACCATGCGGGCCCAATACAGATTGGTGGGTGTTAACCACTGCAAATGCAGCCAGGACAGATTCCGAAGTAGATAAAGAAAAAGATAATTTGTTTGATAAAATTTGAAAAGTCAAAGTCAAAGTCAAAAATAGCTTTATTCAAATAAACTTAATTATTAAGTACTTTTGAATCGTCTATATTTTCCTAGAAATGTAATAGATTAGATTATTTCTGCTTAAGATACGACCCAAATCCCAAGATCCCAAATCTTACCCAAAGTGAAAGCAATGTAGATATTTTGAATCTGCCCACAAAAAAGAAAACATAGCATAGTAACAGAAGCAAAACTGAATAATAACATAGATAGGTAGTCAAATTGTAAAAGGAATATCTGATTGTGTGATAAATGTTGAATGCTCTTCATCCTATCGTTTTCGTAATAAATATCAATCGTAGAGCCATCTGAGAGCGGATACTACTAGTTATTTATATCATTGCCACTCAATATACCATTTGTGGGTGATATTGAATTCCTTTTGAATTCCACTTTAGAATAAAGGCTCTTGTCCACGGGATGAGATCCGGCGAAATGGGTCGGGTTATCACTCGTCAGTTTCCCTAATTCGTCAGTTTCTCAAACCGGTCAGTTTCCTTATTCGTCAATTCCATGAAATTTTTGAAGTCGTCAGTTTCCCTAATTCGCCAGTTTCGTTAACTGGTCAGTTTCCTCATTTGGTCTGTTTAAGTAATTCATCATTTTTCGTAAATTGGTCAGTTTTGATACAGTTTCGTACAAATCGCTGGGTTCTTTTTGGCCCGGCTCGGTTATGTTGGGAACGATGACGGTCATATGTGTAGCTTTGTCCACACGTCGTTGGATCCACGTACGAAGTTCTTATAGTTGACGGATTTAGCTCCGGCGCGACGTATGGATAAAGATACATACAATCGATACAATTGATACAAACAATATTATACGACTGTCGTTCTTACGTAGGCCCGGTGATTTCATCGGTTTCTAAACCCGTCTACTTGGGTAAAAGCCCTAAGAACTTTAATTGGCTTTCAATGAGGGTAGACTGCTGTTGTTGTTGACTTTGATATAAAGAGTTTCTTAGTTCCTAAAGTAGTTAGCGCTGGCACCACCGAGCAATCTTATTTTAAACTAAAGAAGAAAAGGGAAAAAGAATGAGAAGAACATAAGTACCAGCTCAGACTACCTACTGATGACTGGGTTACTTACTTATACCACAGCCTAATAAAGTTATATTATGGGAAAATTCTGAGAGCTCTTAAAAATTATGTCCTCCGCTCCGTAAAAACCCCATTATATGGAATCTTCTACCAATGAGAAAGATCTAACTTCTGAAGTGGATTTAGGTTGTTATGATGAATTTATAAAAAACCTTATGTACTTACTTTATACAACAAGTCAGCGATCACGACACCATTTGAAGAACTTGCGACACCAGTCTGAACCCTGCAACAAACAACAAGTAATCTTGTAATCTCGCTAGAACCACAACCACAAAACATAGTGTAGAGAGAAGAGTCACTTGGAACAATTTGCGGCACACTCACACATAAACATTTCGTACGGCCATTTCAGGCCAACTCGGACTATTATTCAGTACTGTAGCAGTTCCCAAAGAGTTTCTAGTGCAGCAAAACAACTGACGGTAGCGTTTCAGAGCGGCCCTATTTTTGAAATCATTCGATTGAAATCGTTCGTCTTTCGTTGTGACGTTACGATTGTCGTAACTGACATTTTTGTCAAAGCTGACTTTGATACATTAACTTATTTTAAAATCGATTTTCAAACGTATTCCATCAATCGCCGTATCTCTATCTATCGTCGTTGTAAACAACGGTTAGAACCTAGATATGACGATTAGTGGAATACGTTTGCAAATCAATTCAACAATTTAAGTTCATGTGTCCAAGTCAGCTTTGACAAATTGACACTCGAATTGTATGCTACACTGACAAAGTAGCCAACGAGCGATTAAAAAATACGGATTTTGGCTATCATAGATGGTTTGGTTTGGTTATTATATGTCGAATAAAAATGAGTAGTAAAGAGCGCTCGACGCAAGCCAAAGGATTTCAAAAATAAGGCTCCAGAGGAGGCCTGTTACGGTCTAATCTAAACACACAGACTTGTTATTTTGTGCTACAACCGTAAAACGGCTGAGCGGGGATCGCCGCCGACGCGCGACGTTTAGGGACTTTGACACGAACGGTGCTAAAACAGCTTGGCAGAATTGGATCAGAATAATCAAGGATAATCCTTGTCCTCCTTGATTATTCTTAATTTTCCAATCTTAGTAATTACAATAATTTATTAATAATTGCGTATTAGGCATGACGAATATTTTTTTTTATTTTATGTTGCATAAATTACCTCTCAAAAAAAGAAACATTGGTAAAAGAATTATTTCGCTAGCATGAAAACTGTCCGAGATATCACAGTTTGAAATGCACACAAATTGGACTCGCCCGAAACGCTCCATACTAACGGCTACCTAGTTATGACGTCACTCTTATGTCTGTGGTGGTGGCTGGAGTGGAAGGTAGGTATGGCAGGTGCAGGGACAGCTTCAATAAAATATAAAAAGACTTCTTGGACGAGCGTGTATTTCAGTAGATAGGTAGGTACAGCCAGAGACAATCATAGACGACGCATACATTTTTAAAACCATAGATACGTTCCGTAACATCTTCCCTTCTTAAAAAAGAAAATAATCTTAAGTCTAGATTGTACAATATTCGAACGTGGACATGTTGATAACAAACGCACTGTGCGAAAAGAAACACATTTAAAATGACAAGTGACAGCTATGACAGATAGCATAAATGAATGACGTTTGTTATCACTGTTTACAAAGCAAAAAATTTTGTAAAATGTAATACTATGACGTAAATACAAGAAATTAATGATATTCATGATATCTACTTGGGATTTTAATTTCACGACCAAAAGATGAGTATTTGACTTTACCTTGTGTTGTGTTTTTACTATGTTGTGATTGTGATGTTGTGTTACTAATGTTTGTTTGATGTTTCAGGTATGGAGCTGCAGAAGTATTCGACGGAGGAGAAGCAGGGGACGGAGTCTTTGGCGGTAAACTAGAAGATCTGTGCGTGTGTGGCGGAGATTTTGGTTTAAAAATGTGAACCCGGTTACGACGAAAAGAACCTTCATCTGTGTCTACAGTATATGATCTAGGCTGTGAATTTATATCTGTTATGATACCTGGTGTCCAAGTACTATGTGGTTGCTTTTTAAAATATACCCTATCACCCTTGTTCAAAGCAGGTAATTGTTTTGAGTGTGCGTTGTAGTAAAGTTTTGAATATTCATTGTTTTCTTTCATTTTTTCCTTTATCAATTTATAGTTTGGGACTTTGGGCTGTAAGTAATGATTTGAAATGGGCAATTTGGACCTAAGAGTCCTGGACATAAGAAGTTGAGCAGGTGAACATAAACCTTGTTTGGGAGTATTTCTATATTGTAAAATAGCTAAATAGGGGTCGGTTTTATCCATATAACATCTCTTTAGAATGTTTTTAATAGTACCGATTGCTCTCTCAACCATGCCATTCGAACGGCTATGGTAGGGACTTGAAGTTATGTGATTTATCTGCCATTCCGAACAAAATGACTTGAAGTCTAAAGCGTTAAAAGGTGGGCCATTATCTGACTGCAAATATTTAGGTATGCCATGTCTGGCAAAAATGGATTTTAAGTGAGCAATGACGTTGCTGGCAGTAGAATTGTTTTTCAACAAAGCCATTTCTACATATTTAGAAAAATAGTCGACGATTAGCAAGTATTTTTGTGAATTAAAATCGAATAAATCAACACCTACTTTATACCAAGGTATGAATTCTATGTCTTGGTGACAAAGTGGTTCTTTAGTGTTGTTCCGTCTGTGTGTCAAACAAATATGGCATGTCATGATAAAAGTCTCAATATCTGTATTGATATTTGGCCAATAGACTGAGTTTCTAGCTAGGTTTTGACAACTTTTAATACCTTGATGTCCTTCATGAATGAGTTTCAAAGTATCCTTTCTAAGTGACTTCGGGACAACAATACTATTATTTTTTAAAAGAATACCATCTATGACTTGAAGTTCATTTTTTAGGGAAAAATAAGACCTAATGTTTTCTGGCACTAATTTTTTATGTTCTGGCCATCCTTCTTTACAAAACTTTATAATGGTAAGTAAATCTAAGTCTTTGGTAGTGTGTTCTTGAAATTCTTTCAATTTATGCGGGCTAAGGGACAAAGAACGAATGACTAAATTGACATGAAGGTCAATATCTTCTTCAAGGTCGGTTAAAGCATGTTCAGGCAGGGCACATCTAGAGAGTGCATCTGCGACATATAAGTATTTACCAGGTTTGTATATAATGTCTAAATCATAGGGTTGTAGTCTGAGCATTATTCTTTGTAATCGTGCCGGAATGCTATAAATAGGTTTTTTAACGAGTGAGACGATAGGTTTGTGGTCCGTTTCAACAGTGATGTGATGACCATACACATACTGATGAAATTTCGTACAACCGAAGAGTATGGCTAAAAGTTCTTTCTCAATTTGAGAGTAGGCTTGCTGAGTTTGACTTAGAGACGCAGATGCATAGGCTATTGGCTGTTTGTCGTGACTAATTACAGCACCCATAGCATCTTTTGATGAGTCGACTGAAAGAATTATATTTTTATTATGATCATAATAGGTTAAGACTGGGGCATTTGTAATAAGACTTTTTAAATTGTTAAATTCATCGTCATGAATTTCTGACCAGATCCATTCTGTATTTTTAGATAATAGACGCCTCAGATTGGTAGTCTTTTGGGATATATTTTCAATATAGGAGCCTAGGTAATTAGTCATTCCCAAAAATCTTTGTAATTCTGAGAGACACGTAGGAGGTGGCATTTGGCATATGGCTTGCACTTTCGCTGGGTCTATCTTTACACCATCTTTACTGAATATGTGACCTAAATATTTAACCTGACTTTGACAAATGTTGGATTTTTCTTTGTTGAATTTAATTCCTAGGTTTTGTGCTCTTTGAAGTACTTTTTTAAGCCTAATATCATGTTCCTGCTTGGTCGAGCCATAAATCAACAGATCATCCATCATGACCTTGACCCCTTCGAGGTCACTGAACCTTTTAGTCATTACAGAGTGAAAAATCTCAGGAGCGGCATTGATACCAAAAGGAAGTCGAAGAAATCTATACCTTCCTTGAGGTGTTATGAAAGTATAAAGTTTTGAGGAAGCTTCGTCTAATTTTAACATGTAAAAGCCTCGGTTGGCATCTAGCGTAGAGAAAAATTGGGCTCCTGACAGACTAGTTTTAATTTCATCAATAGTGGGAAATTGGTAATGAGCTCTCATTAAATTAGTATTAAGTTTTCTTGGGTCGATACACAGTCTTAGTTTGCCATTTTTCTTAGAGGTTAGCACTATTGAGTTAACCCAGTCAGTCGGTTCGTCAACTTTGGCTATGATATTGTCTTTTTCTAACAACTCAAGTTCATTTTTCAAGTCATCAAGTAAGGCGAATGGGACTCTACGGCAAGCATCGACTGATGGGACTGCGTCCGGCTTTAAGGTAAGATGACATTCGAAGTCATTAAGGCAACCTATACCTTCAAACAATTGTGCATAATCTGATAATAAGTCAATATGCTGGTTATTACTGAAATGAACATTATGAATTCTTTTGATTAATTTTAGTTCCTCACAACTTCTACGGCCTATGATGTCTTGACAGTTAAGATCTATAATGTGGAAGTTGAGTAAGTAGTTTGTGTTATTATGAAAGGTACTTACCTGACACTGACCAACTGTTGGTAAAATCTCACCACTAAATGTGGATAACTTGTGTGAACTCTTTTTTATAAGTGACAAAGGTAGATTAAGTTTTTTGTAAGTACTGAAAGATAAGATATTAGTGTCAGCGCCTGTGTCTAAAAGAAATTTTGTGTCTGTCGAGTTAATATTAAGATAGGTTTGGTAATTATTATTGTCATTATGTATGTTTGCAATAGATAAAGATCCCAAAAAATATGTGTCATTGTTGCTTATTTGAAAATTACTACTAAGGTCGGAATTTACATAATTAATTTGTCGGGAACGACATACTTTAGCGAAGTGATCCTTACGGCCGCATTTCCTACAGGTGACTCCTTGTGCTGGGCATCTTATACGATGGACTTGTCCACACCTTGTGCAGGTCTCGCTGGCTTGCCTGATTGGATTGCGGTTTTGACTAATGGATCTTCTTGCTAGACTACTTGATCTCGGCTTGATGTCTGACGTTCCTGGCGTTCTTGAGCGCGATGGTCTTGACTGCTTGACTACGTTGACTTGGTCGTGTCCTTGGTCTTTGGATAATGTTTGTGTGTCGATCTTGCTGTTTCTAATTGTGATTGCAAGTGCTACTGCGTCGTCAAAAGATCTAGGCTTTTCGATCAGAATACGTTCTTTGATGTAGGCGAATTTCGAATCCAGGTTCCAAGAGAAAATATCCTTGAGAAGGTCGTCTGTGATCTGGCCAAAGTTGCACTGCAGGCTAATGTTCTTGATGTCGGTCGCGTATGTTTCGATGTCTTCATTAGGCATTTGTTTTCTATTGAAAAGTTTGTGGCGCTCTATGGAAATGTTGACTTTCGGTAAAAAATATGTCTCGAACCTTTGTAGTAGTGCCTTGAATGTAATTGCAGACATATCAACATCGAATGAGTAGAAAATGTGTAGCGCTTCGGTGCCGATAGTGTTCAACAAGATGGCTACTTTCCTGGCGTCTGGCTCATTGTCGAGGTTATTGGCCGTCATGTAAATTTTGAGAGCCATTGAAAAATTCTTCCACTCCATTGGCATGTTTGAAGAATTCAAATTTAATGAGAATTTTGCTGGCGGGGCACTCGGTGCATGTGCATGACGCGTTGCAAGCGAGTCGTCCGGCATTTTGGATTTCGTCGCCTCGGTCTCGTTGGGCATGAATTTTGTATAAATTTACCTTTCCTTTCCGTGATTTGGTTGGGTCTTCTTGTCGACGCACCGCTGTCACCATGTGGTGGTGGCTGGAGTGGAAGGTAGGTATGGCAGGTGCAGGGACAGCTTCAATAAAATATAAAAAGACTTCTTGGACGAGCGTGTATTTCAGTAGATAGATCGGTACAGCCAGAGACAATCATAGACGACGCATACATTTTTAAAACCATAGATACGTTCCGTAACAATGTCGTTTGTATACAACGCGTAGGAAATTTGCTCGGCAGCTATATAAAATACTGTGTTTATCAAAATGGTTTCTAAGACAAATTTGCTATACATTTTACGAACTAATTAAAGGTATTAATTACCTATTTTATTAAATTTTATACTCTTTAAATGGTCTTGTCCAACCAACTTTGAAGGGTCATAAAACAAATAATACGCAAAATATAAAACCAAGAGGTATACATACAAGCTACTCTAAAAGTTCAATATGTTTACTACTACTTTCATTAGTCGTCATCCCTATGGCCCTACGGCCAAATTGAGACCAGTTGTTCAGTTTAAATAATGAATAATGAAACAGTTTAATGATATTTAAACTGCCATGAATGGCCAGTTAGTCAATATACATTAGGGTGTGTCACTTTTGTATGGAGAAAAAAAATTTGTGTTATTTCTTTGCGTAATACCTCTCAAAAGTTGCAGGGCAACAATAGAAACTAGAGAATGTCAAAATAGTTTGAACTTTAATATACTTTTGGCTCGCTCAAGCCACATGAATTTCCGAAAAAAATAATTTAAGGATAAAGTTCAAAATCTATTTAAGTGAAAATTTCTTCACATCTCTTTGTACCAAATTACTTATTATCATTAAATAATGTATATGAATAAAGAAATAAAACGATAAAACATCAAGTATTAGTTATAAAAATTAACATTAAAAAAACGACAAAAACGTAAATTTTTAAGAAGTTTTTAAGAAATTTTTAAAATCTTTTTTTTTATTATTTAATGTTACCTTTATTTACATGAAGCTTACTACTTTATTTAGCTTGGAAGCAATAAACCCTTCTCTGGCTACTTGTTACTACACACAACCTGCAGCTTCAGTTGTCAACCTGACCTGACACATCTTTCGACCGATTAGTCTGCGTATGGCACTTTCCTTCATCTACAATTTTCTAAGATCATGGATTTCCAAATTACGCAATAGGAGGTTCTGTCAAATCGAGAGTCTTAATTGTCTTGCCAGTCAATCATAATACGAATAATTATCGCACTCAAAGTAAATTTTTGAGGCAGAAGCAATAGCTGCGCCTGCTCCATTAGATACTCCATACCGGTCACATATTATTTCAGTCAGTTTCTCTAAAGCTGTTGAAAGTATATCTTTTTACCTTTATTTGATACCTTTGTTGGTATATTAACTTCAGTAAAAGTTTCTGTCTCATTGTCCGACGAGCCAATTTATATAAATCTATTTGGTGGTAGCGGACTGTGGTTCAATAGACTTTCGTTGTCTCTGTGACCTTTTACGTATCTTCTGAAGTTTTTAGTAGCTTCTGCGTCGATCTTCCCAATAGCCATACGTCTAATTGTCCTCTGATCAACAAGGATCGAACGTTATTTAGCAGGAACAGTCTTGTTCTTCCCACATTGGCAAACAGCAAAGTCCTTTCATTTACATGAAGAATTTCGTGATAAAACTATGTATCTTATCAAAATATGACTGATTCTTGATTTTCTATCATAGTTTTTCAATAACTGTCGATATTGACTGCAGTAAATAAGTATAAGCTGTGTCACTTTTTAGCTGAGTCAGTTTTAATTACGAATCAAACAACTTCGGAACTGATACGTTTTGCTTGAGGTTCTTGATTATTTAAGTGCTTTATTTCATGACACACCCATTTATAATGTCTCAAAACATCATCTTCATAAGTTGGTAAGTTGTTACTTTTCAGCTTTTCGGGAAACTTTCTTTAATACGTAACGTTGTTTTTTTAGAATCGTTGATGTAATTTTATTAAGTCATAATTTTAATAACGTGGTAAAAATCGTTTTGAATGCAAATACGTGATAATATATAAACCAATCAATAAACACAACCACTTGTAATCAAGACTCGCGACTGGCTGAGACGCATGAAACAGGAGGGTAAAACCTACTTTTACGCTCTTGTAAAAGTAGGTATTAAAAATAACAGAATGTCAAAAATAGTATTTTTTTCACTTTATCGCATTATTGAGGACGTAAGTATTAGGAACATATGATTAAATTACAATTAAAGTGTGTAGAAGTAAGAAATATTTTTTTTCAATTCAAACACTATTTTGCGATTTTTCTAAAACTTCAAGGTCGTGGAGCGAGCCATAAGTAGGTATCTAAAAAAAATTGTGAACGTAGTTCTTCATGACACTCAAGATGACAACTTTTGAGAGGTATTAAATGTGAATATTCGAAAGTTGAAAAAAATGACACAACCTAATATACATATATTGCATTTCCTTTATTCTTTTTTGAGATCTTGGGTATTGATTACAAGTTAAAATAAGTTAAAATCAGTGAAATAATCGCTAACCACATTGAGCCAAAGCGGTTTAAACGTTAAAGACTACCATTTCATATTCAGGGTTCATGTTCAATACAATGTTCAGTTGTAGATATACATTTTCTATTGCCATCTTACATAAACGAGTTTTCCGACGAAAATGTATCTTCTGTTAAATGCAAGAAGGTTCCTTATTGTGCTTGGTAATATTAACTTAACTTTATGTCGTTTGAGATATGGTAATTTCGAACAAGCCTCTATCGGCAAGTTCCACGCAAGCAAATTTTATACCGATCCTTTACGGTAGTTTGAAGTACAATATGGTTGGTAGCAGTGAACTAAAATCTATGGAACAAGCATTCTACCTGAAAATTAGCATCATACAATAAATAAATAAAAAAAAAATTAAATAACGACTGCCCTGTTAAAACAAACTAAAAAGTTAAATAACAAGTGTCATTGCAGTCGAGAGACCATTTTGTGGAACAATTTTGATCGAAGAGGTCCCCCGACTGCAATGACACTTGTTATTTAACTTATTAGTTTGTTTTCAGCAGGGCAGTCGTGTTTTTTTTTATTTATTTAATTTTATTTCACACATTTTTGTGACAAATTATATATTTTTGAAATGTGCTCAAGGCCTTTCATTTGATGCCCATATTGTAATATTTGAAGAAGAATCTTTTTTATTTATTATAAGAATATGGCGTCATACAGTCGCCATATTAATTTTTTTCAAAAAAAAATATATAGCCAGTATCATTTGGAATGATGTAAGGATGTTAACAATACCAAATACATTCAAATCCATTGAGCCATTTGGAAGTTATGGTGGAATAAAGAAACTCACATACCCACAAACATACATGAACCCTGAACACATATACACTCTTTTTGCTTTGGGCAGTCGTGTAAAAAATGACAACCAAGTGGGCGGTGCTAAAATGCATTTGGTTATTCAGCATAAAGCGACTGAACAATGAACACGGTTGCATAATAGCGACTATAATCTGTTACTCTTACTCATAGATATTTTCTATACTTGTAGGCAGGGTGTCAGACAGCAGTATAAGCTTCTCCGCTAAAGAAGTAAATTTAGTCATTAGGGGTATGGTAAGAGGCAAGTCTCCGGGACACGACGGCCTTAGAATAGAACACCTTTTAAATGCAGGGAAACACCTCCCGAGGATCTTGTCGATGCTCTTTACGCTATGCCTTCGTCACTCCCACCTGCCCGTGAATCTCATGCGGACCATAGTGGCTCCAATAATGAAAAATAAAACTGGTGATGCATCTGACGTCACAAATTACAGGCCTATATCATTGGCGACAGTTATTGCTAAGGTGCTGGATAGTCTGCTAGATAAACACCTTGAGAAACACATTTCACTACACGATGCCCAGTTTGGCTTCAGAGCTGGGTTATCTACAGAAAGTGCTATTCTATCTCTCAAGCAGACTGTCCAGTACTACGTTGACCGAAAAACACCGGTATTAGCATGTTACCTTGATCTATCTAAAGCCTTTGATTTGGTCTGCTATGATACTCTGTGGCAAAAGTTGCGTGATGACACGAGTGTTCCGCGTGAGATCGTGGGGCTTCTAGAACATTGGTACAGCCACCAAACTAATGTTGTGAAATGGGCTGGAGAACTCTCCGAGGAATACAGGTTGGAATGTGGAGTGAGACAAGGTGGAATCACCTCTCCTCGCCTTTTCAACTTGTATATAAATAAGCTGATTGTTGGACTCAGCAGTGCCAATGTTGGATGTCATATGGACGGACTATGCATTAATAATATCAGTTACGCAGATGACATGGTGCTGCTGTGCCCGACAGTCAGTGGACTTGGAAAGTTACTTAATATATGTGAGAGATATGCTGTGGCCCACGGACTCAGATATAACGCTAGTAAGAGTGAGTTAATGATATTTAAAGCAGGCACCAATCGTTACTCTCACGTGCCACCTGTCACGTTGTCGGGGTCTCTTCTAAAAATAGTGGAAAAATTTAAATATCTGAGTCATTGGGTCACATCAGATCTCAAAAATAACGCCGACATTGAAAGGGAACAAAGGGCGCTATCTGTCCGCTGTAATATGCTGGCCCACAGATTTGCACGATGTACTAATGAAGTAAAGGCGACTCTTTTCAGAGCATACTGCCAAACTTTTTACACGTGCAGTCTGTGGGGCAGATATACGCAGGGGGCATATGGCGCTCTTCGTGTCCAGTATAATAATGGATTCAGGGTGTTGTTCGGGCTGTCGCGGTCATGTAGTGCTTCCGGTATGTTCGCGTCGGCGCGAATCAACGATTTTTACGCAATAATGCGAACACGCTGCGCCTCAATGCTTGCAAGACTGCGGGCCAGCTCGAACAGCATCCTGTCAACGATAGCTGCTAGGTGGGACGGCTTAATACTGCGCCGCTGCACTCAGTTGCATGCCCGATAAGCTGCAATACAAGTACCTACCATATTATGAGCAAAATGTTACTAACACTAGTTATAAGTCATCATTGTTACTAACAAATTATATGGACTATGTCTGAAATAAATTGATTATTATTATTATTATTATAAACGAAACAATATTTAATACTTATGATACGTTATCTCTGCATTTTTATGCCTTCTTTGCATCTTTTACACCATTTGACGACACAGGACGTCATTTCTTATAAACTCTCTCTTTTCTTTAAAATACAAACTGCCATTATTATTGTAAAGAACGCTAACGTCTGTCATCGGGCGCGTGGCTGGCCCGAATAAATGCCTTTGTGAGTTATAATTTTTAGCCCCATGTTGCCATTTTTAGGCAATATTTGTTTGCATACACTTCCATAGATTTTAGTTCGCTGGTTGGTAGTAAATTTCGGCAAATGTAGACTGCGTAAGTCAGCGTTTATCTTCAGCCTGCGAATCATGACACGGAAACAAACAACTGTGATAAAGAAAATGTGCAGGTTGTTTGGTAATAGCCGAATAAAGCCAAATATGGTAGACAGGGCACCATATATATGTTACAGTAAAAACCCGTTTTTAGTTAAAACGCGTTTTGACTAGTCAAAACTAGTTTTTACTTAAGGCCTTTATTGCAACTAGTATTTACTGCTGCTCAATAAATATGATCAGTTAAAACTGGTTTTGACTAGTCAAAACGCGTTTAAACTGAGTCAGTAAAAACTGTTTCGAGCTAGGTCAAACTTCATCGTGCCTCATTCTGATTGGTCGAGAGATGTCCCCTGACTCGGGGGTGACACCTGTTGCTTTGTAAACAGCAAACGTAGGTAAGGTACGTCAAACGTAGGTACGTTTGCTGTCAGTTATTATAATAAAAGAAAATATTTCTGTTGTCTGTTATAAAAAAAATAACGTCGAAATTTAAGGCTCACGCTCCGCTGCGCTTCGCGCTCGCTTTAAATTTCTTACCTATACGCGGGACCTACAGAAATAAAACAGGTTTTATTCGATACGATTCGCTTGTGATTGAGTCATTTCTCCAAACAAGATTCTCTAATACTAGTTTTAACTAAAGCTTTCAGTAAGAACTAGTTTCAACTAAAATTCAAATATACGTTGTAATAAATTCTAGTTTTAACTAGGTAAAACTAGTTCTTATAAAGGCACTTAGTTCAAACTAGTTTACACTAGATAAAACGCGTTTTAACTAAAAACGGGTTTTTACGGTAACATATACAACCCTGAAAAAATATTATAAACCCTGAAACCGCCACATGGCCGAGATTGTTTTATTTGTATGGAAAAATTCAGACCCTAGACACTGCGGTACTATCGACGATGTTCAGCATTTGTTGTCGGACTGTATTAAAAACATGAGAGAGCGTCAAACGCTAATGACTGCTCTGAATATAAACAAATTAGATTTAGGCATCTTTCAGAGCTTACTTAGTGAACCAACCTCTAGTTCAGCCAAATACATTTGTGATTATGGTCAGTCATCGGTAATTGATGTCCTCGCAATATCGCAATGAAACTTATGATCTGTTGTATTGTATTATTTTAAAATTGAGTTAGCATGTCTAGGTTACGATTGGACTGGCATATCTTGTAAGATAAAACTCCTTTAAAAAATTAGATTAAAAAAACCTTAGCCTCAGATTGTATTCGAGAATCAATCCCATTAATGAGCAAAAGCAAAAACAATTTCGGTCTAGGGTTGCCAATATACAATATCATTATTTAAAAAAAAACCGCCTTCAAAAACAAAAAATAAAAACAAAAACAGATTCAAAATTAAAAAGCACTAAAAAGCAATAAATAATATTCAAATCACCAATACGCATAGTGATGGGCCGAGACAAGGCCGATTCGAATACCTTCCTGGTACTCGCATACTCGAGTACCGAAAATACAGTATTCGGATACATGAGTACTCGAATAGAGAATTCGAGTATTAAAATTATGCAAATACCAAAGCGGGTAGACAATCAGTTTTAGCGCTAAATTTAATTGTTTATTGTAGGAATTAATACATAAAACCAGTGTCATTTTGTGTAGTAATACTTACTTTTTGAACTGTTATGTGGAATAATATAAATTCACGTTTCACAAGTGCCAAAAAAGTATTCGAGTCAAATCGAGTATTCGAATACTAGTCTCAGTACTCGAATACCCAATGCAAGTACCTGGACTCGAATACTGATTCGATTTTTTTTTAACGAATACCAAAATACTCGAATACCAAAAATAGCGGTCTCGGCCCATCACTAAATACGCATATCAATTTTAATAAAAAACGTCTTTTGAAGTCGGGTGGGGCTGGAGGACAACTTTTTTTTAATTCTAAAAGCCCCACCGGACTTCATTAGACGTTTTTTATTAAAATTGATATGCGTATTGGTGATTTGAATATTATTTATTGCTTTTTAGTGCTTTTTAATTTTGAATCTGTTTTTGTTTTTATTTTTTGTTTTTGAAGGCGGTTTTTCTTTTTTTTAAGCTTTTTTCTACTTTTTTGTGGTATATAAGCGTGTAATATTTTTAAACTTTGTATGTTTTCAAAATGCCTATTACTCAATTTCCAAAGGAGTTCCGTTGTGCTCTCTTAGTCCAAGTATAGTCCATAACGTAGCATACAGACCATAGCTCAGTTTGTTTTGGATTTTCATAAGCCTATCAATATCTCAATCACAATTCATATCCTATTTGAGTTTGAGGAGTTCCCTAGGATATCTTCGAGGTCCAAGGTTTAATGTCAATGAAATTAAAAGAATTATACTTAAGGTACCCTTTTCCCTTTGTTCGGTTATGGACAGATTCGGTTTAGGACAGATTAGGTTTACGACAGATTCTGTTTAGGACAGATTCGCTTTAAGACAGAAATACAATCGAGTACAAAATTCATACCCAAAGTTAAGGACAGATTCGGTTTAGGACAGATTAGGTCTACGACAGATTCTGTTGAGAACAGATTCGCTTTAAGACAGGAATACAATTATTGAGTACGAAAATCATAGTCTTACTGATGCTGACTGTGAGTGTGTGTGATGGCGGCCAACTTTTTTGTTTGTTTGTATTTTTTGTTTTTCGATAAAATCCGGTTTCGGGTACTATTTTTAAAAGAAAACAGCAACGCAAAGTTAAAAATAACAAAAGTCCAAGATGTTTCCGAACCCTGCGTGCGACTACAGCAATCGAGCAAGATTTGTGAAACAAACTATGAGCGAATGCGGTGACATCGGCAGGCGTTAGTTCGGTGATTTAAATCGCCGAAATAATGCAACTAAAAAGTTGCATTAGTTCGGTTAACCGGACTAACAACCGAACTACTGCAACTAAAGGAAATAAAACATTTCAAAACCTTTATTAAAAAACCTTTAATTAAAAATATGCCATCCTTAATTAATTATTCTAATATTGTTTAATTATTGTGTAATATTGTTTTCATTTAAATACAGCTTTTAGACTAAATAATTTCATTACGAATTACCTACGAGACAAATTACTTACCTACCTACGAGATAAAGCTGCGAGTTTATAATTTCGCAATACCAATATGTACCACCTGGGGTCGTTAAAGACATCCACCTTCTAAATTTTAAAAGGTATGTAACGTTTTAAAATTGAAATGACTTTTTTTACCATAAAAATATGAATAAAGTAATAGGCCGACTATAATTTATAATTTATTCCACAAACATCATACATTGTTTCGGGAATTATAAATCGTATTAAATGAATACAAGTTATAAATAAAACATAAACAACAAAAATTAAAAGGAGGAGGCTATATATTCGTCTAACTTCTAATGAGCTCTTGCCAGCTTCGATCATAGATGATCGAAGCTTGCCAGTACAAAATCCGTCTTAAAGCGAATCTGTCCTAAACAGAATCTGTCGTAAACCTAATCTGTCCTAAGCCGAATCTGTCCTTAACCGAACAAAGGCCCTTTTCCAACAAAAAAATCAGCTAATTCGGTTCATAAATAACAAAGCCGTCAAGGTAATTAATGCATAATCATAGTATTTTCAGGATTACTTGAAATTTACTGAACCAATCTAAAAAAAAATTAAATGGCACCATTTTGAAAGAAAATTTAATCAAACAAAAAAAGAATCATCAAAATCGGTCGATAAATAACGAAGATATATGTCAAGATAGTTAATGCAAAATTATAGTATTTTCAGGATTATTTAAAAACTACTGAACCAATCTAAAAAAAATTTAATGGGACCATCTCGCAACAAAACTCAATCAAACAAAAAAAGAATCATCAAATTCTATCCATAAATGATGATATGCGCGAACAACGATAAAAAAAAACATACATTCGAATTGAGAACCTCCTCCTTTTTTTGAAGTCGGTTAAAAAAGTGTTGGTGTTCGGGGTTTATAACAATTTTCTGGGTTTCGAAAAATTTTGGCTTTACTTCATCAATGCCCGAGCAGTCGCCGGCGTCCAGACAATAATAGAATATCTTATTGTCTCGTTTTCCGGGCGTTGACGAGTTATAAATAGCTACCTTGTATATGTTATTAATCCAGGCTTTGGCCCGTTTCATCCTTATCCGTTCAGCAGTTTTTGCGTGATTGAGTAACAAACATCCAAACAACAACTTAACCATTTAATATTAGTAGAATTACATACTGACAAGTACCATGACAATATGACGGAAAATATTTTTTTATTCCACTACAGTACCAAATTACTTTGAGGAGTAGTTATATTTATGTATTTTCAAATATGTTTCTAGAACTACGTACGTAATTTTATTAATCGAAAATTCTATCAGATAAGTACAATAAAATTATCCAATAAAATAGAAATCTTATAAACTTACAGTTCATTATTAAAATTATCGCTTTCTTTCATGACATTAATATTAGTTACCTAGAATAATAAAAATCTACCAATTACAATTCTTCAATAGATATCGGATAACAATAAAACTTGCAATTAATTATTAAAATATCAGTTTCTTTTGAAGAACTTATTATTTCAAACTTAAAGATTCCAGTCTTTGGAATTTAACTAGTTTCATATTCTTTTGAAATCTTTTTCTTTTCATCGCAGAGCCAAAGCTTTTTTGAATTGGTTGGAAATTTTCATTAAAACTATTACAAAAGGTGCATTGGGAAAAGTTAATTAGAAAAAGGATTCTTTAAAAATGAATAAAAAGACATTGCAGTGTCTGATTAGTGTTACAGGATTGCAAAAAGATTATGTATATTGGGCACTGACATGAAAAATTTTTTTTCTTATTAACTGGACTGGCTGTCTGTATGATTTCACAGCAAAGTTCTTTTGCCTATTTGAAACGCCACTAGCGTGATGGTACAGTAGCCCATAGAACATTTAAATCACCAAAAAGGTTACCGTTTGCCGTTGTGATATAGTTATTTATTACGAAATTATAGATACTTTTACCCAAGTTTTACAGATCGCAACCCGCCGTAACCTTTTGTATATCTCCAAAAATGATATTTTTTTTATTTTTCAAGGTTTACCACATAGTTTAGCTATTGTCATGTTCTACAGCTTAGTTTGATTGCCACAAATAAAAGTAAGACTATAAAAAGTAGCCATACACAGATTTAAAACCTGATGAAAATGGTTGGACTTTATCTGGTCTTAAATCTGTGTATGATCACTTTCCATAGTCTTACTATTATTAGTGGCAATCAAACAACGCTGTAGAACACGACAATAGCTAAACCATGTGGTAAACCGTAAACCTTAAAAAATAAAAAAATATCATTTTTGGAGATATACAAATATATATAGGTTAAGGCGGGTCGCGATCTGTGAAACTTGGGTTAAAGTATCTATAATTTCGTAATAAATAACTATATCACAATGGCAAACGGTAATCTTTTTGGTGATTTAAATGTTCTACGGGCTACTGTACTATGAGTCTTGATGAATTTTGTTACGGGCGGCCGATTGCTGTGGTGTAAATAAATGTTTCGGACTCACGGATAAATTATGTGTCCAAAATCGCTTCAAAAACTCCCAAGTTCTTGATTTACGTATGAAAAAAACGAAAGGCCTCTTAACTGTGTAATCATTACCTACTAACCGTTGTCTGTAAATATGTATCACTAGCGGCCCGCCCCGGCTTCGCACGGGTGCAGTGCAATGTAGTTCCTAATGTAAAACTGTGCTAATGTGGTGTCAGTGTGAAGTTATTTGATTATACTACAGGATATCTACATATATACGATGTACGCAAGGGGTGTTAAAATATAATTTAAGTGTGTGTGTGTCTGTCTGAGGCCACCTAGCTCCCAAACTTAAAGATCGATTTTATTGCGATTTTTATGTATAGTTTAAGAGAAGCGTACAGACGGCGGGAAGCGACTTTGTTTTATACTATGTTTAGCTTTTGCCCGTGGCTCCGCCCGCGTGGGAGTCGGTAATCGTTGTAAGTCTTCCCTTGGAAACCAATGATCGGCATGAAAAGAAGCCTGTGTTAAGTATTCCAGACTATAATCTATCCCTGTGGCAAATTTCGTCTAAATCCGTTCACCCGTTCAGACGTGATTGAGTAACAAAATGAACAATATCCAAACATCAAAAATTTCACATTTTTACAATTTTGTGATATGTAGGTAATAGCTGCACCCCGCGGTTTTACCATAAAGTTAATATACCTGTCGGAAAGGTAATATTAACTTTATGGGTTTTACCTGCGCAATCTGTTGATTCTGTAACCAAACTCGCATCTCACTTCGAACCTCACTTCACTTCGCGTGAATTGTTATTAGAAATTAGCTAACTAAATGAGCAATTTTATCGATTACAATAAATTTAGGTAGCTATCTAAAATATTTTGTGATGAAAAAAAAATCTTATCATTTTCTTATTTATGATTTAAAGTTCCCGTCCCGTGCAGTGAAGTGAGATTCAAAGTGGATTTCGAGTTTGGTTACAGAACCGAAGCCCTACTGTTCACGATTTTGTATTAGGTAGGTAGGTAGGTAAAGGGTAGGTACTTAATAAAATTTCTTAGCAGTAATATAACAAAATAAGTATAATAAAATTATGTAACATTTAATACTCATACTTAATAGTTTGGTAGGTATCTTCTTTTTAAATAAAAATCTATGTATATTTATTTGTTCCTGGTTCCTGGCTAAAATAACGTGACATTGCAAATTATGTCGGGTGCAACTTATGTTGTGCATTATTATCCGGCTCTCAATTTCAACACTTTACACCACATTCCTTGTCACGTTAGATATCTGATATTTGCTAGATTTTGTCACGTTTTATAAGTAGACTAATATTTCGTAAAATAGGTCGTGAAAATCAGAATAAAATCTTATACAACATGAAATGTCAGCTCGTGCGGTGACATAATTACAATCTCAGGGGAGGTGACAACCTGACAACTGACATTTATTTTTCTTAATCGTACAAATGCATTAAGAAGTTTTGATACCGATATCGAAGTCAACCACCCTAAAAATAGCTTTCTACCCCTTTTCAACCCTGTTAGGGGATACATTTCAAGAAAATACGAAACACATATTCAGTTAATTTTGTTAAAGAATATCTATGCCAAATTTCAAGTCAATCGGGCCAAGGAATCGCTTTCTCCCATACAAACTTTGCCACCCTGTTTCACCCCCTTAGGGATTGAATTTCGCAAAATCCCGTCTTAGTGAGCACCTACACCCTAAAAGAAAACCTTATGCAAAATTTGAGACTCCTAGCACTTGTAGTTTCTGAGATTTCGTGATGAGTCAGTGAGTGATTTTCCCTTTTATATATATAGATGACCTAGCTGTGACATTGTTATAGTGAGATTGAGACGTTTTCTGCTGTCATCATTAACACTGCAACATACTTTTTAATTCATGTAATAAATAAATAAATAAATGCTTGGACAATTTCACACAGCGCCATCTAGCCCCAAACTATGCAAAACTTGTAATAGGGGTGGCTGTCTATAGTCTGCTTACATGAGAAATTATTAAATTATTTACAAAAACTTATACTGGTCATCCTATTGGTGCTGTCAAAATTTTAATTGTATTCATATTTATTTATTTAGATGGGTATTGGTGGGGTGGTTGGGGATTTAGGTGGTTAATAAAATTACCTTTGAAATTACCCATGTAAACAGACTTTTTACACAGACTCTAGACAGCTGATATACTACTTATATACTTTTTAAATATATACTTATTATACATAGTAACACCCAGGACCCGTCACAGATATTAAAATTCATCATTTCAATTTATGCCCGGCCGGGAATCTAACCCGGGCCCTCTTGCGTGGTAGGCGGCATGTTGACCACTGCACCACTCAAGTTGTCTTAATAATTTAAATAATTTAAATACTTAGACATAATGTAATTGTAATGCCTTTGTGTATAGTTCGTATCACGAAAGATGACCACAAATGGCGCCCATCTTCGCATCATAACTCATGAAGAACAGACTTAAGACAAATATTATTTCATATAATATTATATAATATATACATCTATATGTACATGACATATTATCTTGTCTTAATTCTTTTCTTCATAAGTTATGATGGGAAGATGAGTTGAGCGCCATTTGTGGTCATCTTTCGTGATTCGCACTATACTTTAATGTCATTGGTTGCAGTCACTGACCTGCATATTATTTACACTGGACAGGCTTATGTCAAACTGTTTTTGTGCCTATTTGATTTCCGCTATTTTGGCGCTGTAGGACGTAGCGTGAGCATAGCGTGAGGGACATGGTACTAAAGTTTGAAGTCTGGAGAGACCATCACGGCAACCATTTTCATATTGTACGTCAAAATTAGTTCTTTAGACGCACGCTAGTGGCGTTTCAAATAGGTACAAAAACTTAGCTGTCAAATCATACAGACAGCCAGTCCAGTTAAATGAAAAAAAAATCTAGTCAGTGGTTGCAGTAGAAATAAAAGTTTATCTTGTTTATCTATCAGACCTTTTTTGTAGTTTATTTAATAGAAATAGAGACAATATAACAAGTACTTTACAATTCTGTGTTTTAACTGGTCATTTATTATTCTTCGCGTCAGTATACTGTAGCTATTGGTATTTTACCTTGGAAAAGGTAAACCTTTAGATTGAAATTCCACGAATAGTGGGTCTTCATTGCTGCTATTTGGAGAGCAAGAGGCGTCAACCCTTTTCAGGGATTTCTTAACGCAATTCTGGTGACGCGTTCAATTTCAATAAAAAACCAGCCAAGTGCGAGTCGGTCTCGCGCACGAAGTGTTCGGTACTCAAAACGGCAAAAAAAAACACATTTGTTGTATAGGAGCCCAACTTAAGGGTTATTCCCAAAGCTGGGAATAACCCTTAAGTGGAGCCCGGTTCATTTCCCACCGGGTCCATGAAATTTTTAAACCAATTTTAAAATTTTCATATATGAATTCCCAACGGGTCCACGAGATTTATCCGAAGTACAATCAGAAAAAGCGATACAAGAGAGTTTGTGATATTTTTAACCGATTTCAAAATAGGAGGAGGTTATCAAGTTGACTGTATTTTTTTATTTTTATTTTTGGTGAATGGTTTTATTATCGTTGTAGAAAGGGCCGCCGCCCGTTTAATGTAAGCTGTCAACTTAAATAATACGCGAAGATGCGACGATAATTTAGTACTTACCTACTTCAAACCGGTTTTAAATATTTTATATTTTTCCTTTTTCTTTCTTGTATAAAAGCGTCTCCAAAGTACCAGGATCACATAAATATGGAGAAGGTCAACTTTCATAATTTTCAAATTAAACATTTATAATAAGATAATAAGTTTCATGAGTTTAGAAAATTACAAAAGTTAACCTTCTTTATATATTTTATGTGATGCTGGTATTTTGGAGACGTTTTTATTACAAAGGATAGAAAAACATATATTTAATTTAATATATCCAAAAGTTAGCAAATAAAAAAACAAATACATATTTTGGAAAATTAACCTTTTACATTACATATACAGGGTTATTTGTAAAACACCAACAACCTTGCAGGAGTAGATTACTAACATCATAAAAAACAACATTTGTTCTGCGACTTTTCCAAAAACAGCCTAAAAAAATTCGACTTTTCATACAAAACCCCATCAGCTGTTCGGACATTTTGTATGGGAAGTCGATTTATTTTTGTCTGTTTTCGGAAAAGTCGTAGAACAAATGTTGTTTATTATGATGTTAGTAACCTACTCCTGCGAGGTTGTTGGTGTTTTACAAATAACCCCGTATTTGTGATCCAGGTGCTTTAAAGACATTTTTAATTATACAAAAATGTGATTTTTGAATGCTGTTTATTTTAGTGTAAGATGAGATAATTTACTGTAATTATTCTAAAACTTAAAAGTGTATATTCTAAAACTGTTTTTTTTCATATACACTTCTACTAATACATACACATTAATCAGAATGCAGCTATAAAATAATTTAATAAATTTGAATGCATTTTTATAAAGTTCCAAGTGGGTAATTTCATAAAAATATGAGCAGCTTTTTACTTCAGTCGGTCCCGTGACCACGGCCCCTGGAAAGGTGTCGAAACGTTGGGAAACCCAAAAAACCAACAAATCAAAACTAAATAATCCTAAATAACATCTGAATTAACCAGTATACGCGCTGTTATCCGTAAAAAGTGTTTTATTTCTACTGTTTTTTTTTGATGTCTGATACAATAAAGACCCCTTGTTTATTTAGTCAACTTTCTTTTATTTCATAATAAATAATATTAATTTCTATCATTACCTATACTCAGCTTTTACTGTTGACTGTACCTAATATTCTCATGGACCTCCTGGGAAAGAAAATTCTTTTAATTTTTAATGTCGTGGACCCGTTGGGAACCAAAGTATAACTTACATTTTTTGAAAACAATAGATCTGTAGGTAGAGCTTTGGGAATAACCAAATATTTGTTTTATTCTGTTTTTAGTATTTGTTGTTATAGCGGCAACAGAAATACATCATCTGTGAAAATTTCAACTGTCTAGCTATCACGGTTCATCGGTCTAGTGACAGACAGACAGACGGACGAACGAACGGTCTTAGTAATAGGGTTCCGTTTTTACCCTTTGTGTACGGAACCCTAAAAATTACGTCAGACTTATTTTCGCTTTTGAGCTGTCGGCTGTCGCGTGAATTAAGATTCTGAATAAAATATTGTTGTAGGTATTTGATTTAATATGGGCAGTCCAAAAAGTTTAAATGCAAAACAACCCTTTAAAGTCTCTTTAAAAGTGAGTTAATCTCTTTTAGAGATAAGCTCACATTGCTCACAATAATTGTAATCATTTATGTAACCGTGTGTTTAGTGCAATAAAAAGTATACCTAGTCTAGCCATAAATACTGTTGCATATGAAAAGGCATGTATTTTTTTAATCAATTTTATATTAATGAATGTATTATGTACATGTAAAACTCGAAATTCAAAATTAAGAAAATTATTAGTTTGTAAAAAAAATTATGGCCAGACTAGTTATATAAGTTTTTATAGTAAACTTGCGATCGCCCGCGAAGTTTTTTCTATCCTTCGGGCACAGTACTTTTTTTCTGGATAAAATTTCATGATGATCGGTTGAGTTTAAGACGTGAAAGCGAAACAAACAAACTTACTGCCGCATTTATAATATTAGTAAGGATAAAAATTACATCGTAATAAATAAAAGTTAAAGATTCAGTATCAGAATGAAAGGAATGCTTATAGAATGCGAGTGGTTTCTCAGAAGCAAAAAGGTTTAGCTCTCACCAGCCAGTGAAGAAGCCTCTTGTTCGCCGTAGCCTTAGAGCATTGCGGCTTCGTCTGGTACCGAAGCGCGTCTTACTTTAAGGCCGTAGCGGAGTTTTTAAAGCTTTTCCCGCTAAAAGATGCAATGCAAGTGAAATACAAAAAATTACACAGTTTCGTAGAATACGGTATCATTAGAATTCTTACAGCATCCCGAGTGACACTGGCTATATTTTTTTTGAAAAAAATGAATATGGCGACTGTACGACGCCATTTTCAAATGTGAAAAAAATAAATTAATTCTTCTATTATTACAATATGGGCATTAAATGAAAGGCCTTGATGAGCACATTCCAAAACTATATAATATGTCACTAAAATGTGTGAAATAAAAATTAATAACTTTAAAAAATATTAAAAATACGACTGCCCTGCCAAAAACGAACTAAAAAGTTAAACAACAAGTGTCATTGCAGTCGAGGCACCTCTTTGATCAAAAATTGTTCCATAATAAGGTCCCTCGACTGCAATAACACTTGTTGTTTAACTTTTGTTTAACTATTATGTATTCTGTGTTTTTAGTTCGTTTTTGGCAGGGCAGTCGTGTTTTTAATATATTTTTTTTCAAGACGCTTTTGGCGCGGTGAAGCTGAAAAGAAGTATCCATTTATGACATTCATTGTAATCACACATTTATTCATCGACTACAGATAGATTATTCGTTTAGTTCGAATATCTTCTGTTACACATTTTGTTTATTTTTCTAAAAGAACGAAAGTGGCGCCCTCGGAGGTTTCTATTTATCCATCAACCATTTTTAATGTCCCCACTGCTGGGGCACAGGCTTTTCTTATGGGTGGATAAGGAGGATGGGCCATAACCCACCACACGGGCCCAATGCGGATTAGTAGGTGTTAACGACTGCAAATGCAACCGGGACCAACGGCTTACGTGCTATTCGAAGCACGGAGGAGGTCGAGATAATAAATTTTTGATCACCCATCCCATGACCGACCCTTGCGAAAGTTGCTTAACCTTCGCAATCGCTGGGCCAGGCTTTAAACCACTCGTATTTAGGTTTGATTTAATAAGTTGTAACTAGAAAAGGATTGTAATAAAACTTTTCGTGGAATTTTTAGGGCTCATAGTCTAGTATTAGGGTTCCGTACCAAAATGGTAAGAAAAAAACCCTTATGGTGTAATTCAGTCTGTCTATCTGTATGTCACAGCTGGATATCTCGAGAACTACTAATGGTATCAACTTGAAATTTGGAATAGTTTAAAATGACATTTGCCCAACAATTTTGCAAATAAGAAATAAATAAAAAAATACATATCTTTTTTACAACAGGGACTGAAAAGGGGTCTTAAAATTTTAAGTGGGGCTACTAGAGCATGTGAGATATCATATGAAAGAACGCCGTTTGCACATTTTCAATCATTTTATCTTTTTTTGTTAGGCCGCATAGTTTTTGAGTTATGATGAAAAATGTAAAAAAAACCGTTTCCTCCCCCTTATCTCCGAAGTTTGCAAAGAAAAAATCTGAAATAATAATTCTATGTGATAGCAGTTTACATAAAGATTACAGGAAAAATAAAACGTTGTTTCAATATAGCACATTTTTTTAGAAATTATCAAATTTCTAAAAAAAGTTAACATTAGTTCCACTATCGGTCAAAAGATGACCTAAAACTGCAATAATAATTTTATTATTCTATTTTGCAGTGTATTTATTATGATGGTACGGAACCCTCGGTGCGCGAGTCTGACTCGCTCTTGGCCGGTTATATTATTAGAAGGTATCACTATATTCCCTCGCAGTCTTTCATAGAAGTAGATAGCAAATGTTTCAAAACGGCCATTTTTAGCAATTGTGCGCGAGCCCGATTCGCACTTGGCCGGTTTTTTTATAAATTATATAGTCTGGCCTAATATTCATAAACAGAATTACGTCCTCGAACCTTAGAAGGCTAATGTAACTAAATTTCAAACCACATAACATATTATACTCGCGTAGTTGTAACTGTATTTATCAAAATGTTATTTCAGAAAATGTCGACACGTCGGATGTAGTACCGCAAAGGGTTAACGATGATGAACACGGGTTAAGGGTTAAAGCAACAAGTAATTACTACTATAATAACGTAATTAGATCATTGTTTTTGTTCATAGTCGGTAGGTACCGTAACATTTTACTACGATTTAACATTTAGTCCTGCAGATTTTGGGTGATAATATTTCGACACTACTGAACGAGATAAGAAAGGGTGTCGCTCTGACACCCTTGAGCGTTTCGTAAAAACGCATAATTATGCCAAGAAGCTACCGCCATTAGATAGATTAGCTATTTCTTGTTTGTAAAGCTACTTGAAAGTTATTTTTTTTTAAACTGCCTTTAAATGGGCTTTATCAACATATTTTTTGTTTGCAAAATAAAGCTCTAGCTTAAGAATTACGGTAGCTTAAAACAAAAAATGTCATGTTTCTATAGATTTAATTTTCACAAAATTTAAAATATTTTCGGAACTATACTACTCAGCCGATGTTGTGTATTATAACATTATAGAACACTTAATTCCCTTTCATTAGACACCCCACACTTATAAATAGGGTTCATAAAATCTTTAAATTAGAGGTCTATCTAATGGCGGTAGCTTCTTGGCATAATTATGCGTTTTTTACGAAACGCTCAAGGGTGTCAGCGCGACACCCTTTCTAATCTTGTTTAGTAGTGTCGAAATATCATGAAAATAAAAAAAAACTTATGCGGACGCGAAAACACGCTTCACCCTCATTTGTTCTGAGCTTCGCTCGGACTAATTGGGCAGTAAGTTGGAACCTACAACGTAACCTAACGTAGTAAGTTGAAGCAGAGAAACCTCACATAGTCGGGACCAACTTCTTGATTCACGTTACCGTGTCGGGTTCGCTAGGCTGACGCAAGATCTTATATAGAGGTAATTTTCTAAGTTCACACCAGAGCGTTTCCAAGTAGTGTTGCGTCTCCAACTTTCAATTCATTTTGCGTCAAGCGTTTGGAATATTAACTTTGAATAAGATGCATCCAACTTATCGTCTGCACCTGCGAGTTATCGAGTCCAAAATAAATAGACTTGTAGGCAAATCTGAATCTTTTTACACGACTGCCCAAAGCAAAAAGAGTGTATATGTGTTCAGGGTTCATGTATGTTTGTGGGTATGTGAGTTTCTTTATTCTACCATAACTTCTAAATGCCTGAATTGATTTGAGTAAATAGGGTATCGTTAAAATCCTTACCGCATCACGAGTGACACTGGTTATATTTTTTTTATAAAAAGTCAATATTGCGACTGTAGGACGCCATTTTCAGATGTGAAAAAAAAATTTTTTTTCTTCATTTATTACAATACGGGCATCAAATAAAAGGCCACAATGAGCACATTTCAAAACTATATATTTGTCACTAAAATGTGTGAAATAAAAATAAATAAATTTAAAAAATATTAAAAACACTACTGCCTTGCCAAAAATGAACTAAAAAGATAATAACAAGGTGTCATTGCCGTCGGGGGACCTTTTTAATTGAAAATTGTTCCACAAAACGGTCCCCCGACTGTAATGACACCTTGTTATTTATCTTTTTAGTTCGTTTTTGGCAAGGCAGTAGTGTTTTTAATATTTTTTAAATTTATTTATTTTTTAATTATCACTTAATTAAGGAACTTTATGATGATGATGACACAGATTCCCTACGTCAGTCCCATTATTCCCTAAGCTCTGTACAACAAATTAAGAACGTAATCACGTTGTAATCACATCATGTCACAGACAAGCATGGCTGCATCCGATGTAGGATCTGCCAAAATACTTTGGAAAGCTCCCACATCAGATGCCTTCAGGTCTATACGATTTCTATTTAATGTTTGACACATTCCATCAACAAAGTGATGCACATCTTCGACTTTACCACACGAGTCACAGTTTGGTGATTCAGTTTTTTTAAAGTAAAGTGTCCGAACCGTAGTTTTACACAGGAAAATTTGTAGTTATATTTTGTTCCACTCCTTTTAGTTGTTGACAAGTTTTTAATGTTTCTTTGTGAACTATTAGCGCATGGATTATTGCATGCGATATGGTGGTTCACGCATGCGTCAGCCAAAAATGCAAGATCAAGATGAAAGGGCACTAGAAGTAGACGTAACAAATCGTGTCTCCGAGCGTCATCCGTTGCTTGGTTGCTACTTGGAATAGCGTGAGCATATCGATACAACTTACAACGTATTACAAAATAACCCCAAAAGCCGAATAAGGCTGCGTTCAAACGATAACGCACGACTCACCCTCAACCCGAACTCAACTCAAACTCAACTTGAACTCAACTCAACCGGTGCCCACTCCTTGCTATACAGCTCTTACAATTTCGAGTTTTATAACACATTAATAAGCTCCGTTATATTTTGTCGATGCAACTGCACACGCCTCGCCTTCACCCCAAACTCAACTCAAACTCAACCCGAACACAACCCGAACTCAACCCAAACTAATCTCAAACTCAACCCGAACTCACCTCAAACTCACCTGAAACTCACCTGAACATTACACAAGAGCTTATTAATGTGTCACAAGACTCAAAATTGTAAGCGATGTATTTCAAGGTGGGCTGCGGTTGAGGTGAACGCAGCCTAAGGTATATAGGGGTATATATGGGTCCAAAAATCTGAAATACGCCAGTGTTAATTTAGGCTCAGTAGCTGTAATTCAAATATTCATGTTTCTAACTTAAAAGAACAAAGACTTTAACAAGTTCCCTCTCCCATTTCCCCCCTTTACAGATGAAATTACGAAAAAACTCTTAACACAATGCAAAAATAGGTATAGAAAGACACAAATAACTTGTTGGTTCTGTTTTTCTGTGTTTAGAATTGAATAAACATTTACTTGACAACACAACACATACCTACACAAAAACAGAACTGAAAGCATATTAAGTATAGGTACCTATTTTGTTACTTAAGAACTTAGGTACCTACTTAGAAATTTCTAATAGCGAAATTCAATATTGTCACCGCATTGTGTGATCGAAATCCGATTATTATGTACATGGCATTATGCAAATGTACCAACTTCGTTGTTTACACAATTTCGACATGAAAAGTGAAAATCATTATTCAAATTCGACGGCTGTTGTCGAGCCTATTGGTTTACAAACCAAATGACATGCTATTAAGAAGAAAATTACGTATATAAAATATTCTTATATGTTATTATTATTAGACATCTATATATTTTTTAACACGTTTTATTAAGTGCTTTCTCGTTTGTTTGTTTGTTTGTTTGTCCACAAACTGCAAACGATTTTATACTAGTTTTCTGATGAGAGACTTGAAACTTTGAACATATATAGATCGGAACTAGAAGGCAATGCAATATTATGGTGTCATTGAGCTGATCTGATGATGGAGCCGGAAGAAGGCCACAGGAACTCTATGATGAGATCATACATTAGTGATGTACAAACCTCGAGGCGTCGAGTTTTACTTTTGAAGCCTCGAGGCGGATTGGCAGGTCTCGATGAGCTCGGTAGGCTCGTAAATCCGAGCCTAGCCGTGACACGAGCTCTCTGAGCCACGCCTCGAGACTTCAAAAAAGTTCAAGCCTTCAAAAGAGCTCGAGCCTCATAAAAGCTTGGGTTTATGTTTATAACTTTTATAACTCCGTAAATATCTCTGAAAAAGGATCGAGCTCTGAAAAGACTCCCGAGTCGTCGAGGTTCATACAAACGAGGCGAGCTCTGTAAACGACACCAAGCTCTAGACAAAAGGACTCGAGCCTTGTACATCAATAAATACAACCCCATCGTGTTTAAACTCGTTAGAATTGTTTTTACAAGTACTCTGACGGGAGACGAAGTCCAGGGTCTGATGATGAAGCCAGAAGGCCATGCCATAGGAACTCAATATTGAAACCGTGCAACCCTGTTGAGTTTGGGCGAGTTAAAATCTTCTTGGCGAGTACTGTGTTGCTTTGGTTGATGATGGAACCGGAAGAAGGCCACTGGAACTCTGAAATATAACCATGCTACCCCATCGAGTTGGGGTTGGTTGGAATCGTCGTGACAAATACTCTGTTATGACTAGTGTCCAGAGTCTGATGATGGAGCCGGAAGAAGGCCTCAAGAACTTTGTAATTAAACAATGCAACTCCATCGAACTTGGGCTCGTTTGATTCGTCTTGACTAGTTCTCTGTTGGGAAATAGTTTCCATGGTCTGATCATAGAGCTGAAAGAAGCAGAAAATAATTTACTGAAAAAAAATCATTATTATAAAAAAATAAATTCAGGCAACTAGGTCCATATAATAATATACCTTACAGATTAACATCATTCAGGCGACCGATGTGTTGTGCAACGCAGTATCCGGTATCCAACCTCGGGACCGTCGGAACAAAACACCCTTCGGCCAAAAATCTTCTTTCATGAAGGTCGACATGTAAATTACAATTACAAACATAAAGACTTATAGATAATTTTGTACTTTATTCCTTATTTTTAATATTAAAATTTGCGCTTGGAAACGAATAGAAAGGTCATGTCTGTGGTATTTTACCATAATACAGATATTTATCTATCTCTTAAATTGATTGATTGATTGTTGGGGATATGCCTAGAGCCCTAACGGCTGAAAGTAGATACCATTTTTTGGAGGGTACCTATCATGGTGTAGGTGAGCACTAAGAAAGCGTTTTGGAAAATTCCTGTTATACAGGGTTGCTACGGGTGTTCCATTTAGTATGGGAATTTGTATAGGGCTGAAGGTAGAGAGACCATTTTTGGAGGATAGCTACCTTTTATGGTGTAAGGTGAGCAAAGCACTAGAAAGGATTTTGGAAAAATCCCCGTTATACAGGGTGCTACAGGGTGATCCAGTTTATATGGGAATTTGTATAGGGCTAAAGGTAGAGGCACCAATTTTAGAGAGTAGGTACCTTTCATTAATAGTGAATGTTGATTGATAGTAAAAAACCAAGCGATCAAAGACTCTGACCCATTATGTCAGAGGATAAGTGAGCATGGAACAAAAAAATAAAGTCTATTGATAAATCTTGGTTCTCAGTTCTTATATTGGTAATCCGTGACTTTCAAAATATACGCACAACTATCTTAATCAACGCGGGCAAAAGCTAGTACTAAATATTGTTAAAAATGTCGAGTAAATAACTGTTTTCTATCATTCTAGCTACGATTTGAATCGCGATCGGATCTCGTGGTAGAGGCACGATAGTTTGAGTTCAGTTTATTGAATAACTTCGACCTACGGGAAACTAAGTTTTCTATCGGGCCCGGTCGAGCCAGATATCGGCACTCTATTGAGCAGACGGCCGGCGGGTTCAATTGAATGGAATACATGTTGTTTTATTACTGAAGTCGATATGCCTAGATAACATCTGCCCCCCCTAGCTTGACCGACAAAACACGATAAGTATACATAGTGTCCCAAAACTTTGCCACACGGAGGGACTCCAAATTTTTAGGTCATGTGTCAAAATACGCTAAAAAAATTTGATCACCCCTACTAAACTGATCACGTGATCTCTTTGATTTGTATGGAAAGTATTTTTTTACATATTTGACCCTATGTTTCTTAGAGAAAGTTGTTCAGTTTCATGGACTGAACACATCCTTAAAATTTGGAGAGTAAATAAAAAACATCCTGTATAGTCCAGTCAATAGGGGGTTGTAGAGTGCGCGATAGGCAACTAAGCGATTCTTTCAGAAACTTTTAAATGGTGCTTAGGGAGTGAGCATACCAAAAGTCCCCTCCTTTCCTGCTTTTTGAACTACACGCTAAGGAAATTATCATTTTGTGTATTATCACTTTTTGTGTCATCATCGCAGCGTCAACAAATCGGTCCCGATGGAAAACCAGCGCTGGTTGCAGACCATGCATTATGCTGAGTCGGGACCGTTTTGAGACAATGTGCTATGGTTTGTTTTTTTTATTTTGTATGTATTGTCTCAAATAAATATTATTTCTTTCTTTCTTTCTTCTTTCATTTTGATCTGTAACAAAATTACCTTTTACTTCCTGAGTGAGTAGCTCAAAAATGGTTGGGCATTCGAACAAAGAGTATAGAATAAAAGTTGTAGATAATTATAAAAGCTTTAATTCAATAGAAAACTCTTTTCTCTACAATATACCGTTTCAAAGATATTTAAACCTTTAAAATTTAACCCCACCACTCCGGCTCACTTCCCTAACGGCCGAATACTCAAATGCTTCTTAGCTTTCTTAAAATCTTTAGTTAAGGCGGTACCCTGAGCGAAAGTGGCGCCGCGGTAAATTTTATTTAATATTATAATTCTAATACACAATGTTAATAATGTTTATCGTGGAGATTTTAGGGCCTACAGTCTAGTATTTTTAGACGGTATCGTTACATTCCCTAGTAGTCACTGCTAGAAGTAGATAGAAAAACTGCTAAAAGTGGCCGTTTTTGACACATTTGCTATCTACTTCTACGAATGACTACGAGGGCAAGTAGTGATACCTTCTAAAAATACTAGACCATGGGCCCTAAAATCTCCACGATAAACATTATTAAAATCTTTTTCTATTAATAACTTATTAAATAAAAACCTCTGAGGGCGCCACTTTCGGTCATACAACCGCCTTAAGCTCTTTTTAACTTCAATGTAGTTGTCAGTATATCGAGTTTCTGCTGTCAAATCTGACAACTGTTTTGAGTTTAAGGTGGTCTTAACTATAATGATCGTTTGAGTATTTGGCCGTAAGCATTCATTTAGTATATATAAAAAAAAGTATATAAGTAGTATATCAGTTGTCAAGCACCCATATAAGCTTTTACAAGCTTTGCTTAGTTTGGGGCTAGATGGCGCTGTGTGAAATTATCCAAGAATTATTTATTTAAACAAATTGAACCTAATTTTATTTTAAACAATAACAAGAACAAATTACAGCAAAACTCTTCCAGAATATTCTGCTTACATGTTATATTTCACTTCCATCCCAACCAACTCGGAACGAAAAAGTAAATAAACATTTTTTTATTATTATTTATGATTATTACTTTCCCCTACTGCCAAAACTAGCTTCGGGCACTAAACCGGCCTCTTATAAACAATTCACCCTTCATAAGGAACAAATGTTGTAGAAACGAGAACAGCAAAAATACAGGAATTGATACAAAAACAATATTGTGTGGAATATAGAATTTATTTGTTAAGTTGGCTCTTGAATTGACTGTTAATGACTTTTATCGTGTGTAAACTAAATATTAGATGTTAATTATTATAGCTTAAAAAATAAGAATTACCCTAACATCGTGATTCAATAACGTGCAATGCCATCAGCTGTTGACAAAACACGACGAAACCTTATTGAATTTAAATTGAAACCCATTTCGCTCGCTCCAGGCCTTTTCCTAAAGTTAGAAAAAACTGAAAGAGACCCGCGTCGATTTCTGATGCAATCGAATAAATTTACATAAAACGGACCTTCCCATGTTACACAGAAGGAATAAAATTAACATTTATGCCGTTTTGTGTGTGCATTCAAAGTGTTTCCAGATGGAGAGAAACCAAAATGTAGAGTTTATTTTATTAATAAAAATTTTGCTGTGGATTTTATAACACCAGAACACGAAATGTCACAAAAACAGAGTTCTTAGTAATCAACATTTTAAAGTTTTAAAGTAATACAAGTTTTACTACGAACAAAAATAAAATTCAAAATGAACTTTTTTCCGCTGGGAAACAGCAACGTATAACAAAAAATATCCATGGACATTCCTTGTTATTGTAAGTTATGTTATGATACAAACATTCCTATGTTATATACCTATATTATACACGGTTAATTTTTAACTATATCTGAAAAAAAACCGACTTCAAAAAACCTACCTCTAAAAAGCAAGAAATAATATTCGTAATAATAAAACACGTTTATTGAAGTCGGGTGGGGCTGGAGTACAAATCCCTTTTTTTTTATTCTAAAAGCCCCACCCGACTTCAATAAACGTGTTTTATTATTACGAATATTATTTCTTGCTTTTTAGAGGTAGGTTTTTTGAAGTCGGTTTTTTGTTTTTTTAAACAATTTTTTATTTTTTTATTTTTAGTGTAGGTACTTTTTGAATTAGATAGTGTAGGTATATTATTTAGGTAGAAATTAAAATTGGCTCAGCCAAACGTGAGTTAATCGCGGAGAAACATACATACATGCGGGTCAAACTGAGAACCTCCTTTTTTAAGTCGGTTAAAGAACTACACTTAAGATATCCCTTTTCCAACAAAAAAATAATTATCTTATTCAGTTCATAAACAAAGGTCGAGGTAGTTCACACAAAATCATACTATTTTCGTGCTTTTTTCAAGATTACTTGAAAAGTACTGAACCGATTTCAAAATTTTAAAAAATGGGACCAACTTGGAAGTGTACCTAATGTAATAAAGTTTGAATCATTTCAATCGGTCCAGCCGTCTTCGAGTAATCGGTGTACATACAAAAAACAAAAAAAAAAAACGGGTCGAATTGAGTACCTCCCTCCTTTTGAAGTCGGTAATTAAATAGGGATTTCAGACTACGTAAATGAACAACTTATACTATAGGCTAACCACGAAATCGCGAAAAAAAAAAAAATCAGCTGTTCCATAGAAAAGTACAACATCGACTCGACTATAATGTATGGAACAGCTGATTTTTTTTTGCGATTTCGTGGTTGGCCCCATAGTATAAGTTGTTCATTTACGTGGTCTGAAAACCTCATTTCATTTTTAGATATACTTAAAAAATAACCGTGTAAATAACAAAAGACAGAAGATGAAATAGAAGTCGCTGGAGGCAGGGATTAAAACATAATTATGTAACTTGTTCTGTTCACTTGCTCGCCAACATTTTGAGAGAGTTATCGACCGATATAGTTCGGCCGATAACGGATTCAGTGTATCTGAAGTGAGTCAAAATTAGTCTAAGCACCTCTTTGGAATATTCTGAAAACTTGTTCAGAATTTCGTCCTTGATGTGAAGTAGTTTCTTCTACGATCAAAACATTCTGAAAACTTGTTCAGAATTTCGTCCTTGTAAATGTGAAGTAGTTTCTTCTACGATCAATTTGTTTACTGATAAAAGTCAAGTCAAAAAACAACAAGTATTAAATGATATTTAAGTTTCCTATTAGCGGATTCAAAACTTGTTTTATATTGTCGGACAACATCACCGCAATCGAGAAACATTTCGCCGATATTTCCAAGAACTTGATAAATTTAAGCGCTTTCAATGTTATAATTGCCTTCGGGTATATAAACTTTTTCTTTGTTAAACAACCAGTCCATTGAACACAACAATGAGCTATAAAAGTTACAATAATAATACACTTAGCTATCGGAAGTTGCTATGTTAGTATAATTTGTGGAAAAGCTGAAAGTTTATTTTTAATTTCGACTGTCCTCCTCGCAGACCGTAAGGAAAAAATTAAAGATAATTATTTTTATGACATGTCCGTCTGTCTGTCTGTTTGCGTGTAAAAGTATGAAACAGTGAAGTTAAAAATGAGAATCTCAAATAATCGCAAACGTTAAGTCTCAAGGGTAAGTAATTAAAACATTCCGAAGAGTGTTTGATTACTTGCGTTTTTCCGTCTGAAATATCAAAGTCCAATTAAATCCCAGTTAATTAACATGTAATTAAACACATTAAAGGGCATCAGCTTTGATCATATTACACTAATTGTTGATTTGCATCGATTCGGATCTAATTCAAATAATGATAATTATTGCAATTGCAATGTTTTGACGAATTCGAAGAAAATTATGTCAAAATGTGAACATAATAATGGAAGCTGGACTTGAAAAACCAAAAATGAAGTTTCACTTTTTTATGATGCTAAAATGTAATTTTAATAATTATATTCACCTGACAGTAACAAATATTGTGATATTGCAAAAAACGACGAAGATATAGCAGGTCAAAGTTTTAATGACTTGCATTTTTGATACAAGATAGAAATTTGGAACGTCACAAGTCTCCTTATATTATTTGTTTGAGATATTTGCATATTGTGCATGGTTGATTGAGGTACAAAGCACATACATATGTCCCATCACGCCTATGTCATTTGCCTCACCATTCCCAAAAAATTAAAGTCTATCGCGTCTTAATCAAAGTAGTACGTCAGAGTAGGTATTTTACTCTAGAATCAGATTAATAATTATTTTCTGCATTAAAAAGTGGGATTTTAAAGTTAAAACGCTTTTAAATCACAATTTTTTATCATAATAGTACTATTTACTTACATTTTTATCACAAAATACTTCAGAAAACAAGTAAATGTTTTTGTAATTGTTTTTCTAACTATAAAACAATTCTTGACTGATACCCTTTACACTTTTATTTTGTGATTTATTTTTATTTGTACTGCTTGGTTTGTATCTTGTAACTGAGTCAAAGAAAAAAAATACTATCTTCATTGTATTCTAATTAAATGCATATGCTTAAAATATCTAATATTTTATTTCTTAAAATTTGACTTAAGGAAACTTCGTTATTGCAAAGAATAAAATAGAATTTATTAGGCTTATGTGGCTGATATAATGATGATCCAATTTGAAAGGTCCAAATCCAATGATTTAGACTGTACAGTGTACAGTCGTGAGCAATGAAATGTACACCCCAGAGAACATTTTCACATTACATTTATAATGCTTTCTGGGATATCACACTGATAGATAGATATTGAAACAATTTTGACATTACTATGGCGTATATTATGTGTGTTACACTTATCACATTGCTCATGACTGTACGTTTGTAAACGTACAGTACTTATATAGTAAAAACACGCACTTATTTAAAATTTTGCAATATATCACAGTTAACAAGATTTACTTCCTTTCCTCTCGTACGACCGATAAATCTCGCAGTCCATCGAAGGACATCATTTATAAAGCAAAATGGCCGATATTGTGTCCCAAGGGTGATCTTACTACACAAACGGAGGCCTACGATCTAAAGTAAACAATCGTTAATTTTCATTACCAAGACATTTTGTGTTCTTATCCTTATTTATATTTTAGTGATCCATAGACATAAAAACTTTTTTTAACCGTCAAGCGGTCGCGCGGCGTCGCATCGTTCGTTTCTAATAAGTATCTTTCGGCCATAATAGCCGTAGAACCGATGGCCGCTGGAGCAGACGAGTTCTTGAGTGGAGACCGCGTATGGGCAAACGTAGTGTGGGACGCCCTTAGATAAGGTGGAGCGACGATCTTCGCAAGGTAGCTGGCATAAACTGGTTGAGTATAGCGGCGGATCGTGCTCAGTGGCGTGCACTCGGAGAGGCCTATGTTCAGCAGTGGACGATGATAGGCTGATGATGAAGTATCGTTATTGCTTGTCGTATGCATTTCCCATCCCTAGTAGCCTTTCATTGTTCCGCTGTGCACGAAATAAACAGTAGCTAAAACAGGATTGGCCCCCCTACAATGACTGTCAAAAGTAATATCGAAGCGATGTTGTGATTGAGATGGCGCTATACGCGAAGTATAGCTCTGTTCTATAACAACATTACTTTGAGGTTGCTATAAGAGCCTTTGCTGCCCAGGTGAAAGAATATAATTATTTAAATAACACACACTATTACTTAATCATAATGAATGTTATTTAGAAGAAACTGATTCTATCTAAAATTTGAACCAAATTGTTTAAATTTATAATTTTAATCTCAAGTTTCCTTTTTTTTATAAGTTCAATTGTTTTGTTTGAAATGACCACGCGCCCAGTTGTAGGTTAAACACTTTAATAAAAACATATAGAAGCCGAGTCCTCGTATGAAAAGTAAGGCATACTAAAACTGAGCCATATTGCGGATTCTTATCCTTCATACGTTACCTAATCGTACCTAAAAGTACGAAACAGTTTCAATTTCCCTACATTTAGGGAATTAGTTACGATTCAATTGGATCTTAAAGTGTCTCACTTTTGACAGTGTGCTATATACGAGTACAGTGTTTTTTTTGAACAGTGATAAAATTTTGTGGTAAGGTTGAGAGTCGAAGACTTCACTTTAAACGTGGAGCTCATTTTTCAATGTTGACGACTCTGTATGAAATATACAGGGAGAAAAAAGCAGCCCTTGACGAGTTTCTTGCCGGTTCTTCTCGTTACAAGGTCTCCCGCTTAGGGTTTGCGAACCGATGGCGTAGCTTCTATGACATTCACAAGTGCTTGTAACAGCCTAGACTGAATAAATTACTTTTGAATTTCGAAGTATACCTAGAGTCTAAGAATGGAGTCTAATGGCGTAGAGTCTAAGCCTTAGACCATCAAACTGAATAATTTTGTCTATGCGACCAACTTAATCAAATCAAAAAATATTCAGCTGTTCCATAGAAAACAACAATATCTACTCGACCAAAATGTATGGAACAGCTGACTTTTTTACTCTGACTAAGTTGGTCCCATAAGTTGGTCCCACACCACAAAATTTGATAACTGTTAAAAAAAACACACTTTATAATAATATGGTCTGTCTTCACCTGAGTCGCCTCAACTTTCAAGTCAACTTACGTCAAACGCATGCAATATTTCCTCCAAACCGTGCGCTTTGCCGCTTTCCCTTTCAACTTTCTGGCATAACAATTTAACGTTTCTTTTTTAGATAGGATATTATGCATACATACATAATAATAAATAGGTAGGTAACTCTGTTGAAAGCGCAAGAGGAAAGCGAAAGCGCATGATCAGCGTGCACTATCGAATGCCTTGAGGCATGCGTAAGATGAAAGTGAAAGGAAAGGAAAAGCGATCGTATGAAGACACACCTGAAGGGAACTATCGTTCTAGGTGTTATTATTCAAAGGTTAGATTTGGATATTTGTAAAAAGTAGCAAGGAAAATTAAGAATAGGTAGTATATTTTTTTTTACAATAAACTAAATGAATAAATTAAATTTCGCGGATGGTTTGGTCCCTGAAATTCAACTAATAAATCTAAATACAACAGCAAGTTAACAATATTTCATTTCAAATTTAGTTCTAAAAGTTGCGAAATCAGTCATGTTTCGCTTGAAATTCGCCCAATATAAATGTGAAATATCTCTTGTTTTAATAAACCCCGTAAAATGAGGATACTTCAATTAATTAGAGTAAACAACAGAAGAGCGATTGCGAACCTAAAATACAATATGACTGACAAATTGTTATATTCTACTGGCTTTTTGCTTGCAGCTTGTTGGCATAAAATGCCAATTTTATGTCGGTTTTGTTTGGACAAAATTAAACAAACATGCTTTGATATTAAAAATAATGGCAGTATACTTCTCGGAAACTTCGAATATACGAGGTGTTATCATTCATACAATAGCTAGAAATCTCATCACTGTCTTTTCTAATAAAAATATTTTATTTTATTGCTATTCTGTATAATAGGGTATTTACATAGAGCAACTTGGCAGGCTTTTATCGATAATCGCTTGTAAAATCTAATCGCAAACCTAACCTTGCATGCAACTGGGCCTGCCAAGTTGCATGCCAAGCAGACTCATGTAAATACCCCATAACCTCAATAATGTTGATCAGTGTTGATTTGGTGGATAAATAATTTCTCATTTGCGCTAAAAACTAATAATTATAATAATAAGGCTAATAACAAAAATAATTGTTTTGAATGTTACCAATAAATATTTCCATAAATAATTCGTTTAGTCTACCATGTGAAAATTCAACCAACTCTACTATCGGATGTGGTTACGATATTAGCGATGAACGAACATAGTGGACCGAGTATCCTACGAAAAAGGTATTTTAGTCCAACGTTATCGCTCGTTGCCGAAAACAACCCATCTCATCTCATTGCGAAACCTTTTATTGTCAGCATAAAAATCATTTCGGCATTTTATACTTCCGAGTCCGGACGTCTAATAGCGTCCAGGGATGGGCAAACTTTTTCCTTCGCGTGCCAATATTTACCAACGAAATCTTTGGCGGGCCATGTGTTTGAATTTTTTATTGAAATAAAAAAAATATGGCAACTGTTTTCTGAAACATTTTTTTATTGTGCAAGCATTAAAAATAATTATCGAAATAATGGAAATCAACTTTTAGGTTCGCTACTAAGTACCAGATTGGTCTGCGATGGTCCTTGTATCGCATGTTTTATGCGAGAAATTTCTAATAATAAACTTTTGTTTTGATAGCCGCGTTTTGATAGATGGCCCGCAGGCTATAGTTTGCCCATCCCAGACTAATTAAGAGTCCATTTGCATCATACCTAGTTAAAACAAATATCAATACAGACGCGCTTAATTCAATAAATATATCATTATCAATAGTTATGATGATAATTTGATTGTGTTGCTTGTCTTTATGACAATAGCTTAGTAACCACAATGGCATTGTTTTATTATTCAAAGGACAATATTGATGATAAATAATATGATTGTCATCAATCATAAATACTTATGATTGATTTTAAGACTTTACTCGTGGCATTGTAGCTTTGAGCTTAACAGAGATATTTTCTATAAGAATAATGTACCATTTAAACTTTGTCACTTCATTTTATTTGAGTTAATGTAATTAGTAATTAATAAGAAGTCTAATTGGTGAAGGTGCAAGTTGTGTTGCTGTCAGGCTAAATGCAGGTATTGTGCACTGTTATTTTGTGGTGTGCATGTGCATGCATCATGCATCTTGTTTGCGAAAGTAAGCTTCATATCGGGTCATTTTGAACTTACCATCCAAATTTTAAGGATGTGTCCAGTCCATGAAACTAAACAACTTTCTCTAAGAAACATGTGTCAAATTTCGCCAGAAAATTTTGGTCATCCCATACTAAATTGGTCACGTGATCTTTTTGATTTGTATGGAAAGTCGATTTTTATTTTACATATTTGACCATGTGTTCCTTAGAGAAAGTTGTTCAGTTTCATGGACTGAACACATCCTCAAAATTTGGATGGTAAGTTCAAAATGACTCTGTATATTTATTTTTTCACAATTTGTCACTTCACCAAGAATCAGACTTTTTCTATAAGAATAATTCACCAAACTTATTAGCTAGATTGTAGCATAGAGAACTTCCGCTGTTTGCCCATTGGTGTCACATTTCCATAAACGTTCCATTTAATTGCGTCGCATATTTGGCCCGCACTTGTCGCTTCCTTTATAACATAAGCCATTAGCTTATAAGCTTTAGAGGTGTAAGCCACCGCCACATAATTATTATGAACGCCAGTTTTGGGATGTTAGGGAGGACACGTAAGCTCCGCGGTGCTCGTAACCTCAGCTTTAGATGCAATTACAGCGAGCGAAGAAGATAAATGAGAGTAATTTTTGATATTTCTGATTTATTACCTTCATAATAATATGATATCTAGATATTATTAGAACCCTTGCAATGCATACCGTTCTGGGGCCCAATTTAAATAAAGGCACATTTGACCTGCTTGATGAAAGTTCGCGTACGAAACCAAACCAGTTTTAAATTGAAGAATTCAGTCCCAATTTTCAAGATATGTTTTATATTTTTATGTACGGACCGGCAGAAAAGAGTTATTTCACATTATATGTGTGAGTTTATGTTTAATGTTATCAAACTTTTTTAATAAAAAAAGAAGTTTTTACTTTCAACATTGTGAAAATGCAAGCATAATATACGTTTGTATTGTCTTTAGTTATTTATTTTATTTATAATTGAAATGCTATGATAAAATGATAAAAAATGAAACATGTCCTGCAAGAATCCGACCCATACCGCTGCGAGTTATTCCCATCTGATCCACTGTAACTGATCCACCGAGAATTAAAAATCCCAACCGATCCCTTTACTCATAGTTTTCAATTCCCAACGGATCCCCTCATTGTATTTCTAAGCAAGAAAAGGTAGGTGAGTACAGTCAGAAGAAAAAGAAGTATTAAAATCAAATGATGTTTTGAGAATATCATGTTTTGAGAATATCATGTTTTGCGAATATGGTGTTTTGAGAATATCATGTTCAGCGAATATCATGTTCAGCGACGGAAGGTTCATTTATTGAGCAATTATTTTTAATGTAATAAATAAATATTAGAGAATCAGATATTAGGCTAAACTCAAATATAAATAAAATAAAAATCTTTAAAAAAAGTAAAACCTCCTTCAAAAACCTTTAAAAAAGAGCTCTAAAAAAAGATGAGTACCTAATAAAGAACGATTATTCCGAACCTAACCCGAAATCCTATATTTATTTTTATTCAATTACGAAATAATAAATAGTACTAACGGTTATATTAATTCAAAAGTACCAGGGCGACATAAGTTACAAGGAGTTATTTCGCTATATATATTTTTGAAAAAATAAAGAGCTAAAAGGAATTAAGACATAATCTTCGCAGTCATCATCATCATCATCATCATATCAGCCGCACGACACCCACTGCTGGGTATAGGCCTCCCCCAAGGATTTCCACGACGATCGGTCCTGCGCTTCCCACATCCAGTGGCTTCCGGCAATCTTCACCAGATCGTCGGTCCACCTTGTCGGGGGCCTACCCACGGAGCGTCGTCCGGTGCGCGGTCGCCATTCCAGAACCTTTCCGCCCCAACGGCCATCGGTTCTTCTCGCTATGTGTCCAGCCCACTGCCACTTTAGCTGAGCAATCCTTCGAGCGATGTCGGTTACTTTAGTTCGCCTGCGGATCTCCTCATTTCTGATTCGATCACGCAGGGAAATGCCGAGCATGGCTCTCTCCATTGCACGCTGGGTGACCTTGAGCCTCCTTATCTTCGCAGTACGAAATCAAAATAACTCCTCGTAAGTTATGTTGCCCTGGTACTTTTGACTGAATATAACATTAACTTCGTAATTGAATATATATTTTTTTTAATTTGAAATCCTACTAAATTTTCTATACCAATAATACAAAAATGCATTTTATTTAGACTGTACCACTGCACCTACAAAAAATAAGCTAATAAGTATTAGGGTATCAGAAGGGAATCGAAATTAATTAAAAATAAAACCGATCCACCAGGGGATCGGTTGTAGGGGATCCTATGGGAATAACTCACCGCTGCGTAGCAGATACATTTATCTACATATTTAGCCTTATTTCGTTTGTGTACGCCGTAGGTCAAATGTCTGAACAAAATGCCTAATGAGCTTTATAATTTGGATCGTTTAATTCCGATGCAGCAGGAGCAATGATTTACGTGGCAATGCTTTTGTGTCATGGATTTGTAAAATGCGAAATGTTTTCGACTGCAATTGAATCGATGATTTCTACAAGGGCACTTGTCCGTATGCAAGACATTTTTAATGGTACTTAAGTATCTTTTAAAGATTATTTATATTTGCTTTCATTTTTTGTAATAAAAAGGCCACATGTAACTTTTTTTCTATAAGTTGGTACGCCGCTACGAAATATTTAGAACTAAAGAGGCACTTATCTTTTGTTTTTTTTCGTCTCCTGCAAAATTTTCGACTATTGAATACAAGTTTACAAGTGCCCTTTTAGAAATCATCGATTCAATTGTGTTATTAGAATTGGGCCAATTTACCTAAAAACAACCATAATATCGAATAGTGTTAAAAGACAGTAAAATATATTTCTATTTTATGAACCAATAACAAAAGAGAACTAAATCAAAAATTGTATTCTCAGCTTCGTAAATTCAATCAACGCTGTCTACGCGCCCGATAGTTAATAACTAAGTTAGTGTCTAACTAAGTTACAGGCTGCAACCGCACTTATTACTTCGTAACTCACTTGATTACAATGCTGAAACAATGTAGATAGGTTTTCCTTGGATATTTTTTCATTTAACACTGAAACTCTGACGGGAATTGAGTTATTATTCTATCAATCACAGAAGTTTCTCCCGTCGAAGTTTGGCCATTTATTTTAATTATAATATTGACGGCCGTTTGGTAAGTTTCTCTCTATCGCGGGTTTCAATTTTCAATTAGTTTTTAATTTTTCAATCCATTAGTAACAAGATTGTAAGAGAATAAAGTATATACTTTGTAGACCCTGAAAAGAGCACAGAAATTATTTAGAGAGGATGACTTACTTATTAGGGTTCCGTACCCAAAGGGTAAAAACGGGACCCTATTACTAAGATTTCGCTGTCCATCTGTCTGTCTGTCTATCACCAGGCTGTATCTCATGAACCATGATAGCTAGACAGTTGTAATTTTAACATATGATATACTTCTATTGCCGCTGTAACAACAAATACTAAAAACAGAATAAAATTAATATTTAAGGGGGCTCCCATACAAAAAAGTTATTATTTTGCCGTTTTTTGGTACGGGACCCTTCGTGCGCGAGTCCGACTTGCACTTGGCCGGTTTTAATATAACAATAAATAAATCTTCATCGTTTAAAAATTCTAAACACAAAATTTCACGAGAATCGGTTGAGAAATGCGATCTGTAGAGGAAAACAGACGCATAGCCGAACAGACAGACGAAAGCATTTAAATGCCCAAGCTGAAACGGAGACTTCGCTCGCTTCGCTTCGACGCTTCGCTCGCTCGCTCAATAAATATTAGACGATAACGATACCACAATCAAGCCTGCCATAACGAGAACGAAAAGTTCGTTTTATTGCATTTCTTCGTTTTGCCAGGATGTGTCAAGTCTGTAAATCGACGTTGGTGAAAATGGGGACACCGAAATAGGTTTTCCAGCCACTCAACTGCGGAGATCCGTATCAAGATAAGTTTTATTATAGGTACCTATTTGATGAAATTGAAATGATTTATTTGCAGTAAAAGAATATATGTTTAGAAATATATAAGTTCCTTCGTTTAAGCAGTATTCAGTTGCTGTGCTAGCTTATTTTTCACTAAGAACAGAACCACACAGAACTATCTATGTATATATAATTTTGACTATCATAATCATAATCATAATCATTTATTTGCTCAAAACATGGTATAAAAGATGTTACATTTTTGAGGACTCACATGTTTTGCCAAGGTTGTGGCATGCAAATTATAAAAATCAAATCAATAAAATTATAAAATATTTAAATACTACTTAATTAATTTCTTACTTACTATATAAACTTTTTTGTCAAAAATTCATTAATAGAATAAAAATTGTTGTCACAGAGCCAATTATATAACTTTTTTTTAAATAGTTAGTATTAAGTTTTTTTATGTCAGCAGGGATTTTATTATAAATGGTAATGCACATAAATAAACAACTTTTCCTATATTTAGCTGATTTTGGGAAATCTCTTAAAACAAGCCTGTCGGGGTCCCTTTTTAGTCTGGTGTTTATGTCGCCAGCTTTAGTAAACAAGTCTTTATGTTTATTTACAAAATTACAAATTTCGTAGATGTATAGAGATGGCACCGTTAATAAACCAAGACCTCCAAATAATGGTCTACAGGGTTCATCCGGTGCGACACCATAAATGGCTCTGATACACCTTTTTTGTGCTTTAAATGCTCGATCCCTATCTGTACCGTTGCCCCATATTATGATCCCATAACGTAATATGGATTCTACGTAAGCGCGGTAGGTAGCAATAACAGTATTCCTATTCGTGACATTTTTTAATTTTTTTAATGCATATACGAATCTATTAATTCTGTTGCTTACGTTATCAGCATGTATTTTCCAATTCAAATTATTGTCTATATGGATTCCGAGAAATTTGGTATGTATCTCTTCCTTTATTTTATTGATGTTAATATTAAATTTGTACTTAGGGTTATAAGATTGATTGAATTGTATAAAACACGATTTGTTCAAGTTAATTTTTAGTTGATTCGATTGTAGCCATGCGATGATTTTGTCAATAGTATTATTAATTACTGATTCATGATAGTCAATTGAATTTGCTTTATTTGATGTCACAATAACTGAAATGTCATCTGCATATAATATGCATTTATGGTTAATTGCATTAAAAATGTCATTTATATAAATAATAAATAATATTGGCCCGAGAATGCTCCCTTGTGGAACACCGTTTTTGTTGTTTTTAAGACGCGAATTGTAGGCTATCATTTCATTGTTGACGACTTTGTTTATGACAACATATTGACGGCGATCAGTTAAGTAGGACGTTATCCATGTAGTTCAGTAACTAAGGCGCTTGTTGGTATAAGATAGACAATTTTGTTGAGAAGATACCTAACACCATAAGGGTTGCCAGACGCCCGGGATTTCCGGGATTGTCCCGGAATTAGGTGCCTTGTCCCGTATCCAGGAATTACACCTTACTGTCCCGGATTTCAAATACCTACCACAATTTTTTTTCATTATTTGACGAGTAGGTACGCTTCGTGCATAGCGTAGCGTACAGTGCGTACCGTTTGCTGTCTACGCTTCACGTTGTTGCTAGAGTCTGGGTAATTTAATAAAGTTAATTTCTATTCCAAAAATATAAATGAATTTGAAATCATTTGCACCTAAACACCATAAATGTGTAACGTGGCCATGCGATCTCCTTCTCAGAGAACAAAAATTATTTTTGGAAATACGAAACAGTATTTTTATTCAATAATTCAAATATGATAGATTCGTTGTCATTAGACCTGTTTTGGTTTTTGTACGTCAGTCCTTTGAAAACATTTTGAGGCTTCACAACTAAATTATAAATTAAATTGTATAAATGAACTGCTGGCTAGTTGAAGAATTTAATTTAAAAGACATGTATATACAGGTCTTTTCCCTTTTCTGTTTTATTATTGAATTATACGATCGCTGTGGATTTGCCGAGTTTTATTTAACCACACAGCGACAGATGTTTTTATTGCATTCATAATGCTATTTCTATAAACTTCTTACTAGAAAAAAGCGTCGCGTCTCTTACTCCTATCTGAGTAGTTAGAGAAGAGAAGAGAAACACAATTAATAGAACACTTTTCAACAAAAAAATCACTAACCATACACCTTACAAAAACTTTTCATTACATTACAGCAATCAATAGTCTCACAAATTATGGCCACTTGCATTCCGTTACCATACACTTCATTCGTTTTTTGTGCACTGTTCAGTGAACCGTTCGTTCTTTTGACGTATAAGGATCGAATCGCTTTCGTATTACGAAGCACTCCTATGGCATAAAGCCCCTCGTTAGTACATTTGATTCGAAGAAAAGATTATTACGTGGGTTCGGTGGCTGTCGTCATACTGACTGAGGTAAAATTAACTTTGGAATGAAATAAAGTCGATATTTTTTGTTCGGTATATTTTCGTATTTCTGTACACGTGTAAGATTTATAATTGATGTTGTGGAATGGTTTTGCAGGGAGCATAATACTTAAATTATCTAAATACCTAATATTTTTTAGTTTGTAAAGTCTATATTAGTTTATAAATAAATTCACATAAAGTAAAGTCACACCGGTGTGACTACGGATATTTTTTATCCCGACCCGTGGTCACACCAACACACCCTTGACCAATTTTGCTTCTCGCGTTTCAATAGCCATGCTAAGCCTATCTATTGTCTAATTTCAAAATCTATCGCAATTGCTTTCAGGATGTAATATATTGATACTTATTTATGGCACAAATAAAAACTTACCAAAGAAATGTAGCAATGTGATGACACATCAGACACACAGGATGGACATGAGTCCATCCTGTCAAATGAAAGTGATTGCAGTTTCAAATTACCTAGACAATAATTTGTTTCAAAGTCAATTTTAGCAGTCGAGTTGTTAACAAAGTCTGAGTTTAGTTCTTGATAGGTACTTAAAAGGGTCAATTAATTAAAAAGAGCATTCTATAGAATTGGCCTCTCCAGTGTTTCAAAGGGAAGTGACAGGTAACTTGACAAAAGCCCTGTCTACCTCAAAAGAAACCTTTTGAAGCCTAAAAGCTGACATCGCTCGAAATGCGAAAAGGTACTTTAATTATTAAAATTTGTTTCTTTGTTTGGTCAATGTATATTCATTATTATATATTTGTGTTATAATATAATTTAATATAAAATATAAGTACACACATCAACTTTGTCTAGGGATACCAGGTGTTATTTTCATTCAAACGAGGTAACATTTAAGCCTTGGTTTTCTGCCCCCTGGCAGAAAACCAAGGCTTAAATGTTACCTCGTATATATCCCTATATACTGTGCTGTGATCTGATGACGGCTATCCAGGGAGTGAATGGAGGAGATTCAGATCGCTATACACACCCAACTAATCTGACCAGCATTCTATAAAACGTAATAGACATGTTTAAAAAAACCGCGAAAATAGCATGAAAATGTATGGAAATCCTCAAACTGAGAACTCTAACCCATTCATCTTTTAGAATACTGATCAGATCAGTTGGGTGTGTATAGAGATCTAAATCTACTTTATTCAGTCCTTGGATGGCTATCATCAGATTACAGCACGGTACATCCCTGGCAGAAAACCAAGGCTTCAAAGTTACCTCGTTTGTATGAAAATAACACCTGTATCTAGGGATACAGGTTTATACTTTGTCTAGGGACAAAGTTGATGTGTATATATAAATGTCACCGGCAAATTATAAATACGCTTACTATTCATCTCGCGAGATTGTGAACATTCGAAAAATTCTGATCTACCGTACTGATTACACTTTAACGCATTATTTTTAGATAGATTAATAATCTATCAAAGTAAAACCGTTGAATCACAATCTGTCGCGCGTTAAACTGTCTACTGTCCAAAGGCTGTCCCTGATTGGTCGGTCTTTTGGTAAGTCGTTCTGCGTGAAAAGTATAACTTAGGTTATGTCCGGTTACTAAGGGCGACGTGCACCATACATTCAATATTGTTTAAGTACCACTTAAATAATTTATGACATATTTAATTAATGGTGCAAGTCACCTTAACTTAAGACATATTTATTATTTTTAACTGCACTTCTTTGGTTAATCAGCCATTTATTTTACTCCCAAAATAATTGGATATAACTAGTTTTAAAGAAATCAATTTAAAATCACCAAACACTGTTTAATTATATTTGACAACCAACGAATTGACAACCAAGGGCGGCGCGGGCACATGGCATTCAACCAATCAGCGTGTGAGGTGCGTTCCGTCAGCCATTTCATAATTTGACGGTTTGACTTTGATAGATTATAATCTATTTAAAAATAATGCATTAAATTATAAACAGTATGTTACGCATCACAATTTTTCGACAGTTTATCTGTAAAATACAGGTAAACTTTCGAAATATTGTGATCCGATCGCAAGATAATGTGAACCTAACGGCGGCTGTGCAAATAAATGAAGAATAAGTTTATTCTGGGAATAACCAATAAGTTTGTTTAGGATGCTTTGAGACGTTAAACGTAGGGAGTAATATTCCTAAGCAATAATTTTGGTTAAACTAGGTAATAACTTACTCTTCGTTTATTTGTACGGCAGTAAATATATTTACAGTATACGGTGACATATATAAATATGTATACTTATTTAATTTAAGAAAATTGACATTAGTAAATTATTTTTCACAAAAATAATTTCTATCTTCAGTATATAAACCAGTTTTCTTTCAGGTACGGTAAAGAACACCTGTATAATAACTTATGGTCGTTCTAAAAAAGTGACTAACAAATCCTTGCAATATAAGAAAAATTCTAATTAAATAGTCAATTCCTGCTTTGTGAAATTTTGTTTGTACTGTGCATAACGTTGACGTCCAATTTAAAAGCTTTATGTTCCGGATCGAGAATTGTTTACAAATCGATCATTGTGCGCTTAGGTTTACGTTCACGTATTTCAGGAGAATTCCGGAAGGCTATAAAATATTTTTGTTTCAAGGTTATGTGTACAGTTTTTCTGGCTTTTGTAAAAATATGGATAGTACTTTACAGTTAGATATATCTAAAACATAGCAAACTCTCATTTGTGCTGCTTTTAGCTTTGTATGCTGTTGACCCAGTGTTTGTGTCATTTTAGTAAATTTTTCGAAATGACTGAAATATTTTTCGCAATTGAAATATTTCGAAAAACTGAATAAACAAAAAATTCTATTTAATTAAGTACCAAACCTTATCGAACCTGCTAACAAGTTTTCACGAGGATCGGTTGAGAAATGTGACCTGTAGAGGAGAACAGTCGGATAGACAAACATACGAAAGCTTTCTTGCTTAAGGCTCCGCTATGCGAAATCATTTAAAATAAAATTGTCTCTGTTTTTTCTTTACGCGTAAAGAGTATGGAAAATAACCTCATTTCTGCACTTTTTCGATGTTTTTCGTTGTTTTTTCATCATTATCTTTAGCACAATTATCTTTCTTGAAAAAAGTTATTGGAGCAACTGCAGAGTTAATTAAAGTATATCTTGATGTGGAATTCAAAACTTTTCCGCTATTATTTACGCCAAAAATATGACCCGCGCCAAGCGCTTTTGATGATATTCTGATTATTTTTTATAATCACCTGTGAGGTTTGTACGCAACTTAATAGTTGTAGCTACTAGTTCATCTCTTTAGCTTGTCGTATGTTTTTTTGTGGCTACAACTTTACGTTTTCTATATAAAAATATGGCCCGCGCAAACCATGTTTTCTTATTATGGCCCCTTAAACTGAAACGAAGACGCTTCGCTCGCGTTTCACGTTGGCTCGGTCGATTAAGCGATAAGCAGCGTGCCACTGCTTAATAAAATATTTAGCGACAGCCATTACGCCTTTTAAATATGCCATTTATTATAGGTAGTTATAACATCTTAACTTGATAGAGCATACTTGTAGCAGAACATCGGGCGGCTCTTATATCACCCAACTTCTACCACATACATACACGTCATTTTGTTACACCTATATTACATTACCTACTTTGAGAGTGAATGGATATCTAAGTGTTTTTTTTTTAATAATAAAATATATTTATTGACACAATGTTAACAAAAAGAGTACGTTGATAAGCTTCAGATTAATAAAGTTACATTAACATTAAATGAGGTCATTACAATGAATATTTGCAATGATCCCTATACTAGGCGTAGCCGGTCCTGTGATCTCCTGTGTGTTGAATGATTATTCAACAAGAAATGCTTCAGTTTTTACAAACTGTAAAAAATTAGAACAGTGGCAGTCAAAATTAGAACCGATATACCTACCTGATATTAATTTAAAAATGATTAACTGAAGTAACTAGCTTCAGAAAGCTTGCGGTAAAAAATAAATAAATTTAAAAATTTTTAAAACCCGACTGCCCTGCTAAAAACAAACTAAAAAGTTAAATAACAAGTGTCATTGCAGTCGGGGGACTGTTTTGTGGAACAATTTTAATCGAAGCGGTCCCCCGACTGCAATGACACTTGTTATTTAACTTTTTAGTTTGTTTTTATTAGCAGGGCAGACGTGTTTTTAATTTTTTTAAATTTATTTATTTTTGTTTCACACATTTGAGTGACAAATTATATATTTTTGAAATGTGATCATTAAGGCCTTTCATTTGATGCCCACATTGTATTGAAGAAACAATTTTTTTTTTCACATTTGAAAATTGTGTCATACAGACGCCATATTTTTTTTTTTCAAAAAATATATAGCCGGTGTCACTCGGAATGATGTAAGGATTCTAACAATACCCCATACATCCAAATCCGTTGAGCCATTTGGAAGTTATGGTGGATTAAAGATACTCACATACCCACAAACATGAACCCTGAACACATATACACTCTTTTTGCTTTGGGCAGTCGTGTAAATTATATCTTTTCCATACATTCTCGAGTTGCAGCGGACCTCTGCCTTTTGTCAATTTAATCGCATTGTACGTTTATTCTGTCTCCATCCTAACCTTATATCAAAGTTTGTGAGTTTGGTATGTTTGTTACTTAATCACCAAAAAACGGCTGAATAGATTAAGCACAGATAGTGTAAGTATAGCCTGGATTAAAACAAAGAATATTTTTTTATCCCGGCCAAAGTTTCCCTAAGAACACGTACGAAGTCGCAGGTGGAAGCTGAAACTTGAAACTAACTTTTGGAACTTCCTCACGCTTCTTTCATATTGTAGCACAAAACACTTGAGCTAAAATACAACTCCTATTAGTCGTTTACTTTAAAGTGCTACCTACTACTAACACAGGCTGTACTTTTAGGAATGTCTTCAGCCCATGAAACTGAACAATTTTTTCCCAGGAACATTATGACGAAATACGCCACAAAATTTTGGTCGTCCCTTCTAAACTGATCACGTGATCTCTTTGATTTTTATGGATAGTGATTTTTTACATACATATATAAGGTCCTTCTTAAATAGTGCACAAAATTTTAAGGGGTCAATGTACTCATGCATATCCACTCAGGCGCTGCGGGTTACACTTTGATACCCGGCGCGTAAGAGGTAAAGCGATTGGGGCTCGAATCTGCGCCTCAGCTGTGCACGTTGCTAGTGATGGTAAAACGTTATTCATTCAGTTATAGGACTTTTAACTCGAGTTATTTCAATTGAAATAGCTTTTAGTCGAACAGCTCTAATGCTGAGAAACAAAACGTCTTTGGTCATAGAAAAAAAAACGAGCATCGTTTTGGCGTGAACTTTTGAATAAGTGGAGTGTTGTTGTGTGTTTTCTTCTGCAGAATTAACAATGAAATAAGTATTTTTGAATAATAATTTGTTATAAACTCAGTAATAGGGTTACGTATATAATAACTTTTAACTTTGTTATAAAAAAATCTGTTCAAATTATGGCAGAAAATATTTTTTAAATTGATCGTGTCCTAGGCCAATCTTTAATATGGTTAGTAAATGTATGTAAAATTATTTATATTGTAAAAACTACGTGTCCACTATATTTAGATATTTTATAGAAATAAATTAAAGCATTTTTCATCACTGTTTATTTCGGGAAATATTAGTTATCTTTTTAATTCTATATTCAGGTGAAATAATATTGATATATGCCGCCGCGGGCTGCAAGTTGCTGCCCCAACTCGGTCATTAAAAATGTAAAGGTGTGTTCAGATGTATTTGATTGTTCGCTGGACAATTGAACATTATCTTGACTTGGATTGTTTGTTTACATTATCCTGTAGATGTAAATCTAATCTCGGCAATGCACTTAATTAATGGTGTTCGGTCAGCTTACAGTTACACACAACTAAGATAAGAACACACTTGAGTTTAGAGTGAAAAAAGATTAGAAGCGATTGAAAACTTGGAACTTCTAATTTCGACTCTATGTCACTGCTTTTAAAGCTTATCTTCTTTTGGCACAGTTAAGTGGTCGAGGGTTTGTTACGGTACTTTTTTTAGGGTTCCGGAGATTTTTGCGTCATCGCTGGGTAAATTGTTAATCTTTTATGAACTTGAAATATGTATGATGAGTTTACTGCAATTCAAAGTGCGTAGGTATACAATATTAATTAATCATATAGATTCTATATTATAGAATATTCCTACGTTGGTAAGAACTACTTATTTAGATTAATTTACGTTGAAAAGTAGTCAACATTTAAATTGGAAATCACTAATGCAAAAAAATTAATTTTAGATAAGAACTTAGTTTACTATTGAAGTTTATAGTTGCACTTTACTATAAGAGAGTACTTAGCTTAATTTCAATTATTATTTTTTAACTAAATTAAAAAAATCAGCTACCGTTTCTCGAAAAATCTTGGTTGTAGCTATACAAGGTGTATTTGTGGTCCACTCTCCAAATTTTAAGGATGTGTTCAGTCCATGAAACTTAACAACTTTCTCTAAGAAACATAGGATCAAATATGTAAAAAAAAATACTTTTCATACAATTCAAAGGGATCACGTGATCAGTAAGTATGGAATGACCAAAATTTTTTGGTGTATTTCGACACATGTTTCATGGAGAAAGTTGTTCAGTTTATAAATACACCTAAATACACCTTGTATATTATAATGTAATGTCAACAAAAATAATATAATAGAAAGCGGGTTTTGATTTTACTGCAGACACGTGCATTTTTAGGGTTCCGTAGCCTAAATGGCAAAAAACGGAACCCTTATAGATTCGTCATGTCTGTTTGTCTGTCTGTCTGTCTGTCCGTATGTCACAGCCACTTTATTCCGAAAGTATTAAGACTACACAGTTGAAACTTGGTAGGTTGATGTATTCTGTTAACCGCTTAACGAATTTAATACAAAAATAAGAAAAATAAAAGATTAAGGGGGGGCTTCCCATACATGGAACTGAAACTGAAAAAAATTTTTTTCTTCAAACTAACACGTGTTGGGTGTTTATAGATAGGTCTTTAAAAATGACATTAAAATTTCTAAGACAACTTTTTCTCAAAGTCAACCGTTTGAAAGATATTCACCGCCAAAGTGGTAAAATGTGTGTCCCCCCCTTTAACTTTTGAAAGAAGAGAGTGAAAAATCTAAAAAAGATATATGCTGTAGATCTTAATAAACACTTTCAACCAAAATTGGTTTGAATGAGATATAGTAATTAGTTTTTGAGATATAGCACATTTTCCAAAACCGCAAATATAACTTTGTCATTCATATCAACACTGTGAAAAACAAAGTTATTTTTGCAAACGAAAAATGATAGGTGGTATTAAATATGGTATGGTATAAGGTAACTACGGAACCCTATGGCGCGTGGCCCGACACGCACTTGGCCGGTTTTTTTTTGAAAAATTACAAAAGACCCTAAATTCGACACGTTTTTATTTACTTTGAGCCCTTATTATGTGCCACAAGAAGACGCACCGAAACATAATTTTTAGTTATTTGTGAAGTTTTAACAGGTGTCGCAAAGAAAAAGAAATACTTTCAGATTGCAATACCTATGTTTATAGACAGTAGTATCAGGGCCTGATTTACCCACAGGCTAATAAGGCTTATAGCCTAGGGTGCAAGGGCTATTAGTTAGGGGGGCGCTTAGCTTGAAAATTTCAAGCACCACTTATAAAATAACCTTTTGAAATTTTAAAATACACGCGTAAAATCTTCCTTGGGTTTGGAACAATTCATGCGCTCTTTTACCCGTTCATCCCCCATCCATAAGAATAAATAAAACTTACTAGAACGGACACTCCCGCTCCGAACGGGCCCAAAGTCACAATATTAGCCTACTTGTTAAACGTGAAACTCAGTCGGGCTGCCACGGCCGGCGCGTTTCCGCACACGCGTTTGCCTGTTTGTGCGTTCCGTACGATCTTGGAAATAAATAACAATGGCGTCAAGTTATTGTGGTGTGTTTGGTCATACAACCGCCTTAAAGTATAAAGTATCTATTCTGTGATTACGTTACGTGATGGAAGTTGAAACATAACGAAACAGTAACTGGCTTATTCAGAGTGCGTTCGTTAAACTAGGGCCAAAGTTAACATGGCGTTAGACTGCGGACTAACGCCATTTTAGCGCAAATCGTATTCAGAGTGACAGTTTAACGTTTGGTCTCACCGTTTAAGGATTAAAAGGTGCATTGTGATTGGTTTACAAGGATTAAACCAGGTTTTGTTAAAACAGTCTTGCACCCCAGTTTTGCGAAACATCTCTGAATAAGACAGTAAGAGGATTAAAACCTAAAAATGTTTTAGGAGAATGGGAGGTACATTTTAATTAAATTTAATTTAACTTCCATACTAAAAGTTTATTTACTTTATTTATACAAAGTCAGGAGTAGGTAAGTACTTACCCAGAAAAAGTGGATATTTTATTTTTGTATCTACAAACTAGACTAAAATAATGATTTAAAACTATAGAAAAACTCATATTTTAGCGATATTATCTTTAAACGTATGCAATATTTAACAGTAAGCAACCCTGGCAAACACGCTTGGACGACAGCGGGTCGTAGCGACGTGAAGGGGGAAGTAGTTATATAAATGGCGGCATTTGGGACTCGGATAAAGAAGAGCCCGTTCTAGTAAATTTTATTTATTCTTATGCCCCATCCCGACACGCAGAGTCGCAGACCCACCCTGTGGTGCGTGCATGAACCGGGACAGATAGAGGCACACACACACACACACACACACACACACAAAAGAATTTGAACTCTGAAAACAAACACGTGCGAAACTAAAAAGTCGAATCGTGAAAAAAACACAGAATTGTCAAATTCCTTTGTTAACACAATGAATAGTTAAAAACAAAAACTTCTGCCAAATCTTGCTGTGACCACGCCCGGGTACTACCTACCTAGTAGAGTTAAAATACCATGGTAAGTGGTCAAATCAAATATTTAGTTTTGTCATTGCGTATTGTATTGGTGATGGTGATACTCGTTCGTATTCGTATCGTTCATGCGCGCTCGCGACTCACGTAGCTATTGATTATAATATTTGTGATTAATAGATGGTTGATTTCAAAATCAGAAAGGCAGTAGGTACGTACGTAAATAAAAAAAAATTATGTTCAAATAAAACGGACTAAAAAGTACAAAATAATTGCTTCAGTAAAGATTTATAACCCCTATACTTACAGAACTTAGGTTTAAAACTGTATAGGGTTTTAATTTTTTTACGGGAAAAATTATTTTATACTTTTAGTCAGTTTTAAAACGTGTTTTTTATTAAAAAAATATTTTTTCAGTTTATTTTCTGCTATTTAATCAACGGGCTTAAACTAAAAATAGGAAATCAATTAATTGGGAGACTGGGAATAATGAAAAACTTTTAATGGGATACTTAAATACTAAACCTGGCAGCGGTTTATTATTTGGGTGACAAAATAACTAAACGGGCGACAAACTGAGGGTTACAGGGTTAGGGTAAAACGGGCAATTACATCTGGGAGATTTAAGTTAACAGTGAAAATTCTAAATGATTGACAAAAATACTGAGTGAACAACCTGTTACTGTCTTATTCAGAGATGTTTCACAAAACTGAGGTGCAAGACTGTTTTAACAAAACCTGGTTTAATGCTTGTAAACCAATCACAATGCACCTTTTAATCCTTAAACGGTGAGACCAAACGTTAAACTGTCACTCTGAATACGATTTGCGCTAAAATGGCGTTAGTCCGCAGTCTAACGCCATGTTAACTTTGGCGCTAGTTTAACGAACGCACTCTGAATAAGCCAGTGTGAGTCTGTCTAAAAAGTCAATTTACATGAGATATTATGAAATTATTTATAAAAACTTATACTGGTAACCCTGTTAGTGCAGAATATAGCTTTACTCAGTTTTATTTAAATGGATATTGGTGGGGTGGTTGGGGATTTAGGTGGGTGTTAATATTACCTTTGAAATTACCCATGTAAACTGACTTTTTAGACAGACTCTATACCAAGTAGGTAACCATATAACTGATTTAAGCTGCCCATTATGGTATTTTTGTCATCTCGATTAGGATAATAGTCACCTTTTTTAAATAATATATATAGGTCAAATTTTAAATGTTTTGTGTGCCCTAAGTTTGTCGCCCAAATAGTAATTTGGTCGTCCGTTCTGAATAACTAGTTAGGTAAATATACCTACCTAACCTATCTAGTTATTCAGAACGTATGAATGTTGACTGTATTCAACAAAGTTATGACCTGAGTTTGAAAACAAATCGCTTGCAAGGATGGAACCTAAAGTTCGTCTTTTACCTGCCTCCATAGTTTTTATACAAAAGATGCTTTTGTGACTTTTCGGTAAATGCAAGACAATACAGACTACCTACTCAATCTAGAAATAAACCTTAAGGTGTTCAGCTCATATCATTGCTGACAGTACCTACTCAATAAAGTCCATTATTTACTTTTTTCATTTAAGCAAAAGTATGCTTTCATAGCATTAAAAAAAGATCTTGAAAGTGACTCTTTTCTGTGATCAAAAAAGGGTGACCGGAAGGGTTGTAATTGTTAGCCAAAATTGTATCCTCATATCGTTAATGGAATAAGTTAGGATAGTGTTAAAACATTAGTACATAAAAATTTTGTTACATGAGTGTTCACGGTTGTTAAATGAACAAAGAAAATGCTAGTATAAAAAATGCAAATTTTTGAGAATTCTCTATATAAATCTGCAATTTCAGAGCTAAAGAACTATTTTGCACCATGCAGCAGCACGTGCGCCGCGCGCTTTGTTTTGTACTGGCAAAAAAGGCAAGTTTTTTGGCATTAAGATTTTTTCTTGTTAGTTTTTGTGTTGACCAGTGGCCCTACCACCTACCATGAGGTCCATGAGTTGATGCAAACTGTTTACGTTACCATAAACTATCCGATACACTGCTTACAGTCAGTGTGAGTGAAAGAGACAAAACGATAGTTTACGGTAACGTGAACAGTTTGCACACAGAGCCACAGAAGTTACTATTCTTACCCAGACTACTCAAATTAAGCTCAAATTGTAGAAAATTCAATTAGCTTTATAAACATATACATCAAAGTTACCTGAAATTAAAATGCTTCATTGTTGTGGTAGTTTTTTGAAAAAAACTGGAACAAGTGCGAAGACTTAAAATAAAAAAAGAGTTTGAAAACTTTGGTTATTGTGTCATTTTACAGAAACTGCTAAATATATAACATTTTTTTATACCGAAAATGTAAATACGTTATTGATTTATCAGAAAATTATACTACACTTGATCTTTTAGCCAGACGGACAGTTATAATTAGCGATACTGTAGCGCGTCAGGGATGTTTGCGGAAGCACGAATAGATGATTTCGCGGCTATTATTCGTAAGAGAGTACCTCCCTGATGTACTATACCTAGCATTCTGCAAGGTATAGCACAGAGGGTGGACGGGCCGATGCTGAAACATTGGGTTTCAGCTCATGTTATGGCGTTGGGACGTGCCGTAAAATAATTGTAATTTGTTTTATTTTTAATTATTTTTATCAATCATTTTCAAATAATAACATAGTACATATAAGTGCATTGTTACTAACAAATTATGGATTTATATTAATTCTGAAATAAATGATTATTATTATTATTTGTTATGTTGTTTGCAAAATTCTCAGTTCAAAACTGATTATATAGGATCTGCACGGGCGCACCAAGTGACAAATCCTCCTAATTATTTAATTGAAGTTTGTATCTTCTTGCAAGAAATTGCGGACTATCCTGCAACTATTTAAAATGGCTGCCTTTTGCATGGTTACATATGAGTTAGGCGGAAAATCTAATAATTTTAGGTTAAAATGTAAATTTTTTGGTATAACATCAGTGCTGGAAAGCACCAAAGACACGATGTACACATTTTGCAAATTCCAGATTCTTAAAATCTCTTGTTTAAGTTCCGTATAATTATTTATGTAATTTTTCTGAAACGGATTTAAGAAGGTTATGGGTGGAAGGTGTTGTAATGTCTATTAAATTATTATTATTATTATTATTATTATAATTTTAGAATGAAGGCAGAGGTGGAGTGCTACTTTAACCCGACGCCGCCCGTATGAAATTGTTTTTGTGAGCATAGTTTGGCCCAGCTCAATATTAGTTAGAATAGAAACAGCCTACAGATCAGTTTTCATTATGCGGCCAAATTTTATCACGAGTTGTTACTCTCAATTTTTTTTGTATGGGGGTTCATACCCACTAATACTATTTTATAGATGGAAACCTTGAATATTCTAAGATTATTTTTCAATTTAACGACTCTGTATGAAATAAAACAGGGAGAAAAACAGCCTCTGATGAGTTTCTTGCCGGTTCTTCTCGTTACAAGGTCTCCCTCCGTAGTATTTGGTAACCAATGGCATAGCAGCATTGAAGTTCATAGATGCTTGTAACAGCTTCTGAATAAATGTATTAATTTTCATTATAAACTGAAAAATATATCTTATTTATTTTCAATGCGGCCGCCTATTTCGTAGAATTTCTTCTCGTATTGGTATGGTTTGTGTTTACATAATTTTGTTGTTAAGGGTATTTTTCTCCCGACTAGGATATAAAACTTCAGATGGAACCCTCGATTTGTAAACTTGACTCGCTCTTGGTTCGATTTTTAATTGAAACACTAGGTATAGCTAGCTATGAACACACTGGCCCCGATAATTAACAAAGGTGTTTGTTGGCATTACAAGATGGACTAAAATGCGTGCTAAGCATTATACGTCATTTGTTATTATAGGGTTTTTATTATCAACATTCTACCTTTTATACGTAGTTCAAATTCCAGCTTCGTTTAGTTGAGAGAAAAAAATCACAGTGAAAAGACCTTTATCGTGTAGCTTAATAAAACCGCTCCGGGCGCGAATCCGTGCCCCAGTCACTGTGATTAGGTCTCCTTCAATGTACTTTGCCAGTTAATTAGCCTAGATTTCTTTTGTTATTTTAAATAGTGCAATAATTCAAATTGTTCACAATTTAATGTAGTTTCTTGTGTGATATTAATCTTTCTGTATAATAGTGTAATAGTGATATAATATGAACATTTGTGAACAGTGACGGAACAAGGCGGTTGGTGTCTTCAATGATTTTTAGAAAGGTTTTTACAATTTATTTTTTCACTTATTATTGTGTAAATCAATGATTATATTGTTTTCCACGTTTATCGTCAATATTTTGCAAAACAAGAGAGTAGTTTACACGAAATCTAGGTTTATATTTAGGTTGCGCGTTGCAATGTTGGGTTTGAAATCATGAATTGTTAGCCTAATTTTATGAAGGTATTTAATTTATTTTTTGTACTGGACAGATAGTTTTTTTTATCATTATCTGATTACGTAGAATATGTGTGGTCTAAAATCATAGGTAAACTACCAATGTTATTGCTTATATTTTAAAATATACATCATTTGATGCAAGTGAACAAAATATTTTCAAAATAATGATCTTCACTTGAATTACTTGAATCAAACACGTGATATTAATTTAACAATGCATCTTCAAATAATGCCTAACTAATATATTTTATGAAACTAGTTTCAAAATTTTAATTTATTGCCTATTTCTTTTGTACTAACTGTAAAAGTGCAAACCGATACCGCGCTATTTGCGGTTGGTAATTCCTACCGATCAGCAGCGCTCAAGGGTCTAGTTATCGCGTGGTGCCATCGCAACTTTTACTATGGTATCAACATTGAAATCGCGAAATAAAAATCAGCTGTTCCATGCAATTTGATCTATTCGATTTTAAATTTTCTATGGAACAGATGATTATTTTTTCGCGATTTCAATGTTGGTACCATAGTAAAAGTTGTTTATATGCATGAGTACATTGACTCCTTAAAATTTTGTGCACTATTTAAGAAGGACCTTATATTTGGTATAATAAACATATTAAGAAACCTTAGAGAAAGTTCCTTAAAATTTAGAGAGTGAATAAAAATACACCCTTTATAATATGGCGTCGTTAAAGTCCACGGTAATTTTGAAAAGTTGTTTTTATTTATTGTAAGAAGAAGAAGCGCTAAAGACAACTCCTATTTACAGATGTTTCCTTTAAAGTGCTACTACTGTAACAATAATCCCTAATATAGCGTCTCGTAACAGACCACACCAGGGTTGTCACCGATGGGGTGGAGGTGACTGCCACCACGGACCCTCACACAGCCCTTATTGGCTGGCGGTATCGGCAGAGAGAGGGTAAGTGCTAAAAACCAACTTCAAAAAACCGGCCAAGTGCGTGTCGGGCCACGCGCCATAGGGTTCCGTAGTTACCTTATACCATACCATATTTAATACCACCCATCATTTTTCGTTTGCAAAAATAACTTTGTCTTTCACAGTGTTGGTATGAATGACAAAGTTATATTTGCGGTTTTGGAAAATGTGCTATATCTCAAAAACTAATTACTATATCTCGTTAAACCAATTTTGGTTGAAAGTGTTTATTGTGATTAGTGAAAATGATCTACAGCATATATTTTTTTTAGATTTTTCACTTTCTTATTTCAAAAGTAAAAGGGGGGGGGGGACACACATTTTACTACTTTGGCGGTGAATATCTTTCAAACGGTTGACTTTGAGAAAAAGTTGTTTTAAAAACCTCAATGTCATTTTTAAAGACCTATCTGTAGACACCCAACACGTGTTGGTTTGAAGAAAAAAAAAATTTTTCAGTTTCAGTTCCATGTATGGGGAGCCCCCCCTTAATCTTTTATTTTTCTTATTTTTGTATTAAATTCGTTAAGCGGTTAACAGAATACATCTACCTACCAAGTTTCAACTGTGTAGTCTTAATACTTTCGGAATAAAGTGGCTGTGACATACGGACAGACAGACATGACGAATCTATAAGGGTTCCGTTTTTTGCCATTTAGGCTACGGAACCCTAAAAACCTACCTCTAAAAATCAATAAATAATATTTGTTATAATAAAAATACGTCTATTGAAGTCGGGTGGGGCTGGAGTACAAATTCCTTTTTTTATTCCAAAAGGTATGTCAACTGTTCTTGTTAATTAATTACTGTTTCTTGTTAATTAATGATACAAATTAAAATACTATACTTTATAAAATCAATTATGAAAATCCCATATTCGCATGCTATCTCATATGGCTACATAGGTTTTAAGCACTTAGCAAATGACGACTAACATTATTGTAAAATACTTACATTACTTTACTGTAAATAATCGGTTGAGCGCATTAGCGTTTATGATAGGTAAAAACCCTGTTTCCACATTCGTCAACTTTCTGAGTCGCCAATTCCTCATTCGCCAATTTCTTATTCGCCAATTCCCGGTTTGTCTATTCCGTACTCCTTACAGCTAAACCCATGTACATCTTCAATGTATTTAAATGTTTTACTAGAATTAGTGAAACAAACGACTTGCACTTAGCCCCCCCCCCCCCAGAACTCGTCACGGCATGATAATCAGCAATAAAATTAATAGTACAGTAGCCCGTAGAACATTTAAATCACTAAAAAGGTTACCGTTTGCCGTTGTGATATAGTTATTTACTACGAAATTATAGATACTTTAACCCAAGTTTTACAGATCGCAACTCGCCGTATCCTATATTTGTAAATAGTAAACGTAATGTGGTCTTACTTTTATCTGTGGCAATCAAACAAAGCTGTAGAACACGACAATAGCTAAACCATGTGGTAAACCTCGAAAAATAAAAAAATATATAATTTTTGGAGATATGTAAATATAGGTTACGGCGGGTTGCAATCTGTAAAATTTGGGTTAAAGTATCTATAATTTCGTAATAAATAACTATATCACAACGGCAAACGGTAACCTTTTTAGTGATTTAAATGTTCTACGGGCTACTGTACTATAATTGCTGATGCTGTTATCTAAATATGCTGATTATCCGCGGATGGTGATATTCGCAACAACCCTGGTTCACCGAAATTTTTAAAAGTAGTTTTAAAAGCGTTTCAAACAATTTTCCCCGTGAGAACAATAAATGTAACCGCCAACCTGTGAAGGTGGGAAATATCTCGACGCCGCCATAACTCCACAGATTACACGACAAACTCCGCACAAAGAAAATAATAAATTCTGTTACGTTCTTACTGGAAAGCGGAGAAAATCTGAAAAAAATTGAGATAAAAATATAAGTAATATATTTGTCAGTAACGAAAAGGATATTTTTGTGCATTCCTTTGTACTCGCACCTTTTATTATTTCAGTTTAATATTAAAAAATCTTTATTAGGTAAATTGGTAAAAAAAAGATTATGGTTGTTTCACTTAAATTCGAAGTAAGTTATATTTCTTCGCGCGTATTTTCAGTATATTAGATGAGTCAAAGACCAAGTTTTCAAACAAAATTATGGGTAGTAACCCAGTAAAATTATACATCAGACGACAATTTTACTGGACTATAGGTATACAAATGCTATGCATAATTCATTGTTTGAAATTAAATTCTCTAATGGCAATACTAGAAAAACTGTCTGATTTGAAGTTGACATTTGGTATGACTGAAATTGACATTGATATCGTGCGCGATTAGTTTTACATTTGCTGGAAAATTAAAAAGGGCTGAAATTTTAAATTCAATATTAAATGTATGATAGTTCTTCTTCTTTGCGTATCGATTCTGATATTATTAAGTATATTTGTTAGGACCAGAACTCAGCCACCGATATAGCATTATCAGTGGCCTTATAAAGATCCTCGTGTGTAAAGGTATCGGGACACGCAGGGCATGGCAAAAGATGTGCCATTGTCTGGGGGAAATACCATACAGACATGGGCTCTCCGAGCTGTAGCCCCACCTGTGCATGTTCTCCCTGCTTCGGCCTACTTGAGTCCGTAGTCTATTTAAGGACTTCCAAGTTGCCTAATGTGGATCATGGCTTGAAATAATGTTTAACTTAATACTAAGTGCGAAGAATAAACTCGGTGATCTTTTTAGTATCTAATTTAATATACAATATTACATTATACGGAAATGGTATTAAATATTGATAATTCTGGGCATCTGTTTTATTTTATTTATAAACATTTGTTTGTCAAAATTTTTGTCACTAATTTATTGTTTTATCTGTAACTTTAAACTGACCATTAAGTTAACATTATTTTGTCTATTGTCAAATTCAATAAATACATAATAAAAAATATAAAATAAATTTATTTTTCTTTTAACTAATACAATTTATGAAATAAGTTGGTGTCAAGCTTGTATTTGTGAGACACCGCTATTCCGTACTTAGATAACAAAACAAGTGAACTTAAGTTCCCATCCATTTTAATAGAACTTTCTTACATTCATGATGTGTTTTATCATATATGTATATATCTTTGTTTATTTTATTGTACAGATACATTTTTATTGGACAGGTATATCAATAATATCAATGGTTAATTTCACACAATGTGATCATACATTTCATTTTATTGCGAACTAAGAAATTCTTGTGAGCGGTAACATAATTCCGGAAAAATTAATATGCAAGTCATTCATATCGCTCGAGAATGCGATCGAAGCCTTTGAATAACATAGTCCGAAGCGACGAAATTAAAAACGTGACTTTGTGAAATACCTACCATGCTGGCTGTAGGTATATACACTATTACATTTATTCTTTGGCAACACTGTATTTTCATTTTACTTAAAGCCTTTTAAGAATTTCACAGCTGGAAAAGAGATTGATTTAAAAGGAAAGTTAAAGCGAAAAAGAGTTTATTAAGTACTATTTTTTAATAAACTATGCTATGCTTTGAAATGTATAGAAAACATAATGGAATTCAGAAACCAATCGAAACTTTTAACTAGTATGACGAAATAGGTAGCATAAAAGGGCTCTATATTCAGTGATATAAGTCTAATCTTAGTTAAATTTATTGCTCACTAAGCATGGACAGTACATCATTATGTGAATTTTCGATACACTTATCGAAAATTCATATGAGAGCTCCACTTTAGGGCTATAGGAGCTTTAACTACTAAAATAGATGGCCACATATCTGTTATTTATCAAAATATAACAAGCAAATATATAGCATATAGGTTTATGTATAAGTATTACAATGTACTTATTTAACTTTATATTAAAATACCTTCTACTACTATGCTATGTAATCATAATATTATGCGAACTTTATGTGCAATATTATGCGCCATTTGCAGTTATCTCGTACCACGACAGACTAGACGTTTTGAATAGTGATGTAAGCTTACGATAGTTTTGTTGTCGATAAATATCGATTGTTGCATTATTTGGTAATTTGATTTGCACTTGGCTTTGGTAATGTTTTTTTCATAACTCACACTTTTTAATGAAAACATTACAAAAATAATCAATTCTACTCCTATTAATATAATGTAAAAGTTTGGATGTTTGTTACTTAATCATGCAAAAATAGTTGAACGGATTTAGATAAAATTTGGCACCCAAATAGTTTGGACGAAATCGTAGGTGGAAGCTAGTTATAGATTTATTCAAATTCATGTATTATTAAGATAATTATTTTAATAGAAAAAATACTAGAAAAAATCAAATCACCCGTAGCGGCTCAGACGGGACTCGAACCCGCACCCTTGGGATTCCGGCCCAATGCACTGACCAATTATGTTATGCTACCGAGTCACCAGTGGGAGTGTTGAAATTTTGTAATACTTTTTAGGTTTACGCTGTAAGCCAGCATTATTTCATCAATGTGAAACCTTCAACATTCGAATGCAACACCTTTACAGAGGTCAGACAATCGATTAAGATGAAATAGCTTATATAATTTTTGAATTTATAGATTTTAGGCATTCACGGTGCTATTTTTATTTTATATATTTATCGTGTTATTTCAGTAACTAATAGCTGAAATAGTTTGTTAAATAAACGCCACCCTATTTTTCTTAAATATTGTCAACGGTTTTTTCGGACATTAATAAATATTCTAACAGTGTTTTGTATTATTCGCTATTTCTATATCCCACGTTTACATTAACACACAAATCGAATAAAAAAATCTTCATAAGTAATGAATGAATGAATTTTTAATAACTATTTCTATATCTTAAGTAATTGTAAACATTATAACCCAAATCGGAATATTAAAAATCTTCATACCTTTTTTGGAAGTTGGGTCACAAAGAGAATTTACATTTGTTGTTAGTGAGCTTATTGATATTTGTGATAAACTGTTGTGATGTAAGAACATCTCTAGTAGTCGGTACTCAGCGTTTCTCAATTCTCGCAAACGAGGTTTTCTCGTCCGTCACTCAAAAGTGATATTGGAAAAGTTTAAACGTTTCATGCGCAAAACGCGCGACGGTTCACATGGAATCCGTGATCAAATGCTGGCAATGTTGGCATATTATTATCATAAAATGTAATTATATGTTCTCATTTAGTTAGGTGACTCCTTTGTCTAGGCCATGAATGCATACAAATGACTACTAGTACAGTCAGCGTTAAAATGATTTGAGCTTTTAAAGATAGGTACCAAGATACCAAAACTTTTGACAAAAACTAACCTTAGTACAAGGCTGTAAGTTGCAATTTCATTTGTTCTCAGACATCAAAACGAAAATTAACCTTCATTATTATCTTAAGTTACCTTGTCTACATTGCCGAGCTAACCCATTTTAGTAATAATTACCCTATGTTAATATGTACAATGCCCCTCTAACGAGAGTTTGATTACGAAGAACTCCTATTTCTGACCTGTCAAAATGTTGATTTCATAAATTATCCTGTATTGAGAAGTACCTAATAGCAAAGTTAATTTTTTTTGTTATTTATAAATTGCTAACTAAAAGAAAAATTATCAATACAGAAATAGGCAAAAATAATCATAAAGGACGACGAGTCAGGAACATGACGAATCCGGAACAAATCACTTGAACATATTGATTTTGCCATAGACAGAAAAATTATTATATTTCTATGGATTTTACATTTACATAATTTTCTGATTGCCAAATTAAAATTCAATAAGTACTTATGTTCTACAGTCATAACAGCTATTTAAATATAATTTCATTAAAAGATTTATAATCAACTTTTTTTAAAATATTTGACAAGTCAACGCATGAACAACAAAAAATATTACTGTAGAACAGCTCTATATAATGTTCTATCACCGTATCAGGTGGAAAGATTAATGACTAAATAATCCGCATAATTTTAATTAATTTAATAGAGAAAACAAGATCGCAAGTTTAAAATATTAGCTTGAAATTTTATGGTATCATGTTAAATTTAGCAGATAAGAATTCACGAAGCACTTTCAACGTTTTGCTTAATACAAAATGATGTATGGATTTTCAGCACTTTTGATTAAATACTAGCTTCCGCTAGCGATATCATCCGCGTGGATATTCAAATAATCCCTAGGCCGTAAGGAGCATTTGACTAGATACAAACTTTCACATTTATAATGGACTACATTTCATTTTGAGAAAGTATTTAAATTAGAAAACCATTTCGAGATTTTAGTGTTCTAAGCATATTTGCTTTGAAAAAATCAAACTTCTAAGTTTATGTAAAAAAAGATCTGGGGGCTAATAGTCTAATTTTAAAAATCTATCGCAATCGCTTTCGTTTGACAGATGGATGTGACACATTGCTGCATTTATTTGGTAAGTTTTTATTTGTGCCAAAAATAAACTTCAATGGATTACATCCTGAAAGCGATTGCGAAAGATTTTGAAGTTAGACAATAGAAAGGACGGTCGTTTATGCCGCAAAACACGCATACTTCGACACTCTCAAGGGAATCAAAATTCATAGGGTACTATGAAAGGTAAGTAATATCGTCTTATACTCAAAGTATACGGAAAAGTCTGAAAACTATACACTTGTAAATAAATCATAAAAAATAGTCTCTATGAAAGTATCTACAAAGGACATCAGGCAGAGTCCCATAGAAAAAAACCAAAGAATGTATAACGTTTCGGTTTTTTTTTAATGTTTGCATGTAATTAGTAAGTCATAGAAAATATTCAGATTTTTACGAAGATTTATGTTTTAAGAGTTATTTACGTTTGAAAGTTTTTTTTTGTAACCCCGACACTAAATAGCAACACCAGTTTCACGACAACATGTTTCGTTAGCTGCGTTAGTGATACAGATTAGCACCACAATATACGAGTTGGAACCAGCCTTTCTATTGTCTAATTTAAAAATCTATCGCAATCGCTTTCAGGATGTAACACATTGAAGCTTCTTTTTGGGACAAATAAAAACTTACCAAAGAAATACAGCAATGTATCACATTCATCTGTCAAACGAATGCGATTGCTATAGATTTTTTGAATTAGACAATTAGCCCCCTGATCAAACGGAAAATCTGTGCATATGTCGCACGCATAGACGTAGCACATCCCTTCGGTGTCGCACGTAACAAAACGCTTTTGACAGTTGAGTTGACTGACACCCGGCAGACTTTTTTTTTAATGCGCAATCACTTGTGCCACAGAACAAATATACTCAGGGGAGACTTGTGAAATCGCTAGTCCGTTTCATTGATATGCTTTTGTTTTTTTCATTAATTAATTATAGCTAAATGAAGGAGTTAAAAAATAATGTTGATACTGTTTTATGATTCTAGTAACATAAAGTGTTTATAGATAACAGAATTAAGTTTATACACTTTTGGGTCTCATGTGCCTGATGTCCTTTGTACGGAACCCTTGGTGGGCGAGTCCCGGCTCGCCCTTGTCCGGTTTTTTTTAAATAAGCCACCACACAGTCCACTAATAAATCATCAACCGTTATTCTGTCTTTCTAAGGGACAATTTATACAATCTGACAAAATCCGTTGAACGGCGTAATATTCTGACATCCATTATTCTAACCCGAACCAATAAATAAGTGTCACATAAAAACTGGAGCCAATTTTCAGTGACCCTGCCCGTTTGAAGAAACTGATGGAAAATGCAAATGGACATCAGTGTTCTTTATGCGGAATCTATTTGTCTTTTGGCACTTCTGTTGACCCAAAAAATCTCGAACAAATCTTACGTCTACAACTTTCAATTCATCTTGTGTCAAGCGTTTCTAATATTGAAATCGATCACTTTTAATACGCTCATAAAATATCTGCTTACATTCTTGAGAACTTATCAACTGAGATCACTCTTGGAAATCGGTTTTGAGAGCGTTTTATTAAAACAGGCACTAATGTGGCTCAATACAACCGCAGCTATAGGGTTAATTCACTGAAGTGTTTGTGGAACAACTATGTATTTATTACTTACTGAAATAATGTAAACAAAACTGCTTGTATTCTTTCTGTAACTTGGTCTAAGTAATACACGGTTAATTTTTAACTATATCTAAGAATTAAATGGGTATTTCAGACCACGTAAATGAACAACTTTTACTATGGGGCCAACCACGAAATCGCGAAAAAAAATCAGCTGTTCCATAGAAAAGTACAACATCGACTCGACTATAATGTATGGAAAGCTGTTTTTTTTTCGCGATTTCGTTGTTGTCCCCATAGTAAAAGTTGTTCATTTACGTGGTCTGAAAAGCCTATTTAATTTTTAGATATACTTTAAAATTAACCGTGTATAGATCGATTTTACTCATAAATATAATGGATGCTTACATTACAAACATTAATTATTGATTGTATATTTTTAAAAGACAGTTTCCACTTACGCTAATGCGGTAGTATAATTAATTTGAGACGTTGATTATATCGATAAATTTTAGATCTCGATAGAATTTTCATTTGTGAAAAAAGATTGAAAATGCTTTCATTTCCCTCCGGAGCGTTAGGATCAAGAGTGACCAAGTTGCCGAAATGCTTAAGGTGCTAAAATGACCAAGTTGCTGAAATGACCTAAGTGCTAAAATGCCCATGGTGCTAAAATGCCCAAGCTGCTGAAATGTTCATATTGAGATTATTAATATAACTGAAAAATATTAGAAAAAATCGACTCACCCGTAGCAGCTCAGACGGGACTCGAACCCGCACCCTTAGGAATCCGGCCCAATGCACTAACCAATTATGCTACCGAGTCGCTAGCAGGATTGGTGAAATTTTCTAATATTTTTCACGTTTCCGCTATAGGCCAGCGCCATCTCATCAATGTGAAGTGAATTAACTTCGACATTCGAAAGCAACACCTTTACAGATGCCAGACAATCAATTAAGATGAAATAGCCATATAATTTTTAAACTTTTAGATTTGATGCATTCACAATGCTATTTTTATATTAAGATTATTAATATAATTGAAAAATATTAGAAAAGCTAGCGACTCGGTAGCATAATTGGTTAGTGCATTGGGCCGGATTCCTAAGGGTGCGGGTTCGAGTCCCGTCTGAGCTGCTACGGGTGAGTCGATTTTTTCTAATATTTTTCAATTATATTAATAATCTTAATATAAAAATAGCATTGTGAATGCTTAAAATCTAAAAGTTTAAAAATTATATGGCTATTTCATCTTAATTGATTGTCTGGCATCTGTAAAGGTGCTGCTTTCGAATGTCAAAGTTAATTCACTTCACGTTGATGAGATGGCGCTGGCCTACAGCGGAAACGTGAAAAGTATTAGAAAATTTTGCCAATCCTGCTAGCGACTCGGTAGCATAATTGGTTAGTGCATTGGGCCAGATTCCTAAGGGTGCGGGTTCTAGTCCCGTCTGAGCTGCTACGGGTGAGTTGATTTTTTATAATATTTTTCAATTATATTAATAATCTTAATATAAAATAGCATTGTGAATGCATAAAAGCTGAAAGTTTAAAAATGTCCATAGTGATGAAATAACAATAGTGCTGAATTTACCATAGTGCTGGAATTACCATAGTGCTGAAATGACCATTGTGCTGAAATGACCATAGTGCTGAAATGACCATGGTGCTGAAATGACCAAGGTGCTAAAATGGCTTATCTGGTTAAGGCTGCCTGCTTTTCATCAAAATGGTCGGTTTTATTTCCTGTAAACTTTCTCCAGAGACACTAGCACCTCTTGTAAGAGAAATTACAAACACAGATCACATAAGATTTTATTTCAAAATAACTTTAACAGATTCACTTCTACAGCTCAATTTACTTCTATAGCACATAATATTGCGTAGAATATTCCAGCGATAACTTCCTACTAACTTTTCCTTTAAAATTAAAGTGTGATATTCAAATTAAGTTTGCTTAACCATAACTTTGTGGGTTGTAAGTTTTCACTCACCGACTTCCGTTGTAGCGTCACTTTTAGTTTGCTGTATGAAAGTTTAACTTGTAACTTAAGTTGCGCGGTACAGACGATCGCAGGACAACTGTGCTCGTCCTTTGAAATAACTTTTAAGTCCTTGTGATAGAGAAGGTTTTAGACTGAAGGTGTTTACTTTTATGTGTGGGCGACTGTAATTGAAGTTGAGACATTAATGCATACGGTTGCGTAGGATTTTGTGTCTTGTGGCTGTTTTATATAAGATGATTAATGTCCTCACAGTATGCACATTTTACTATTGCATTAATTGTCACGTTCTTCGCCGAAACCGAACAATTCAAAGTATAAATTAGCGGGTCCCAGTGGCAGGTTATAAAAAAAAACCGGCCAAGTGCGAGTCGGACTCGCTCACAAAGGGTTCCGTACCAAAAAATGTCAAAAAAATCACGTTTGTTATACGGGAGCCCCCCTTTAATATTTATTTAATTCTGTTTTTAGTATTTGTTGGTATAGCGGCAACAGAAATACATCATCTGTGAAAGTTTCAACTGTCTAGCTATCACGGTTCATGAGATACAGCCTGGTGACAGACAGACAGACAGACAGCCAGACAGACGGACAGTGGAGTCTTAGTAATAGGGTCCCGGTTTTATCCTTTGGGTACGGAACCCTAACAAATGGAGACGTCACAGGAATCTTTTAACATTGAAAATGTTTTTGTGATCACGAGTATACATTTCAGCAAAAAGAGCGACATGGCCGTAGATAGCTCTGGTGACATCTTTATGGAAGAGGTAGGTATACAAGTACGCTCCATTTCGTATACGAAATTGTATTTAAGTGGTAATTAGACAATATTTAATTTTATTTGTGCAAGTCCCCCTTAAACTAAACCAAAGACAACGACAATGATAACGTATAGAATTTGGTTTTATCAAACCCAAGTATTTACTAGCGCAGCAAAACAAAGGCTTATGTTTAAATGATTTGAAAATGCTCACCTTGAGCGGTGATCATCTTGAGCGGTTTAGGATTTGGTGAGCATTCACTAATTTTGGAGAACAAAATGTTTTTTTTTTATTTATTTTTATTTTTATGCTTAGGTGCACCAACAGCAAAGCATACAAGAGTAGGTGAAAACAAAACTTATACAAAATAAACATTGGTGAAGTATGCATGCCAATAACAGGTATACACAAATGCGTCTACAGCCAAACTTAAAACAATCTAATTAGAATATTTAGAATATTTGGAAAAAAAAACAAAAGTAAACAAAAAGTAACTTAAAAAACAAATCATAGACGACATAGACAAACAAGAACAGCTGAACTTTAATTTCAGGAGTATTTTTGTATAGTTTTTAGGGTTCCGTAGCCTAAATGGCAAAAAACGGAATCCTTATAGATTCGTCATGTCTGTCTGTCTGTCTGTCCGTATGTCACAGCCACTTTATTCCAAAAGTATTAAGATTACACAGTTGAAACTTAGTAGGTAGATGTATTCTGTTAACCGCTTAACGAATTTAATACAAAAATTAAATAAATAAAAGATTAAGGGGGGGCTCCCCATACATGGAACTGAAACTCAAAATTTTTTTTTCTTCAAACCAATACGTGTTGGGTGTCTATAGATAGGTCTTTAAAAATGAGATTGAGGTTTCTAAGACAACTTTTTCTCAAAGTCAACCGTTTGAAAGATATAAACTGCCAAAGTGATAAAATGTGTGTCCCCCCCCTTTAACTTTTTAAATAAGAGAGTCAAAAATCTAAAAAAAATATATGCTGTAGATCTTAATAAACACTTTCAACCAAAATTGGTTTGAACGAAATATAGTAATTAGTTTTTGAGATATAGCACATTTTCCAAAACCGCAAATATAACTTTGTCATTCATACCAACACTGTGAAAAACAAAGTTATTTTTGCAGACGCAAAATGATAGGTGGTATTAAATATGGTATGGTATAAGGTAACTACGGAACCCTACGGCGCGTGGCCCGACACGCACTTGGCCGGTTTTTTGGTATGCTAAAGTATTAATTTCCCACAACAAATGAAAAAGTGATTTCGAATTCGGAAAGAACGGTACTTTTGTCACATATTATAACATTCATGATTATGATTTTGCTCAGCGACCACTGGGCGGCAATCAGTAAAAAAAAAAATCCGTATTGCGTTCTATCAAAGTAATTCCATTCACGACTAACGACGAATTATGATTTCCCTAAAAAAATTATAAATTTTTAAGCATTTATTTAGAGTAAAATACGGTAAAAGAAACTTTTTCATTTTCGTTTCTTAAACGTAGCTTTTGGTAACTTTACGTGTTAATTTGGGATCACTGGAAACTTCCATTTACTAACTAGAAATACTTGTTGGAATATTAAACAGCTTACGGTTTCAAATCTTGGTGGCTAAAACGTCTTTAAATAAGGATGATAACATATTATTAAGTTGAAAGATACCGGTATCCAAAGCGGCCCACGTTACGAAAATTAAGAAAGTAAGTATTAGGTATACTAATGTAATATTTCAACTCGAATCATTCATTTACGGGGAAAGGTATAATAACGGTATACCTACCTTTACCAGTACATCTGAAATACTACTAATATACTTTATAAATTAAAATTCATCATTTCAATTTCTGCCCGGCCGGGAATCGAAGCCGGGACCTCGTAGGAAACCGGCATGTTAACCACTGCGCCACCTCAGGTCATAAATTGTTTAGTAAGCCTAATCATAGACAAATCTTTCTATAACCAAGTCTCGGACTAAAAAACTCAGTTTCGGTTCCAAATACTTGTGCGTTAGCGTTATATAAATGAATGAATGAAAATAATTTATTTCACACACTATAACAATACATACAACACACTATAACAATGCATACATAAAAAGAAAAATTGCGGCACGCCTTAAAATATATCGGTCCAAAGATTTTTTAACTTAAACTTTTTTGTGGTATACCAATTAAGCGACGATATATTATCTAAGTTACAATAGTCTTATGTCAATGGCTCATCACTTTTAACAAAATACGGCTTTTCCCGACGCAGGGGCGTTAATTGTTGAGGAGTCCTCCTGGTACTTCACTATCAACTCCACTTCACCATATGCATTATGACGAACATAAATAGCCTAGCAACCATAAAGTATTCGTATCGCACCAGTGAAATCTTGGAACTTGGGACCGGGACCCAATGCGAATTGTGGGTGTCAACGACTGCAAATACAGCCGGGACCAAAGCACGGAAGAGCTCGATATATAAAATTTTTTGGTCACCCATCGCAAGATCAACCCTTGCAAAAGTTGCTTAACCTCCGCAATCGCAGAGCCAGGTGCTAAACCACTGCGCCACCGAGCTCCTCTAGATGGTACTTTAGAATTGTGAGCGAGCAGTGCTACAGTGGTGGAAAAATCCCCGGCTCAGCATATGTTACGGCGAGCGTTGATATTGGAGCCATGATGCAGATATTAGACGGTCATCAAAAGTGCTTCATTTTCGATGAAAAAGGCAGTGACTAGTGACCAGTGAACGACTTTTGGTATTTAGACACTAAATGTAAAATGAATGTAGTATTTCTCATTTCTCACAAAATTTCGCGGCAACAGTTTGTGCGTGATAATTTTGTTTAAAGAATTAAAAGTTAATTAAAGAGAAAAAAATGCTTGCGTGCACTGCTTGTATGCATGTTGCATGATGCGGGTTGAAAAAAGTCTAAAAACAAAAAATAAAGGCATTTTAAAATAAACATAAATAAGTTAGTGACGACATGCCGTTCACTGCAATGAATGGCACTGTTTACACGCGTCATTTATTGTTCATTTCCGATGCGATGACTGATGAAAGTCCGATGCCCGATGAAACAGCACTGCCGTCTAGTAACTTTCATCGAAAAGGCGCATCGCGATGAAAGATGAATCTACTTAATTAGACACGTCATTTTCGATGCTTCACTGCGATGAAGCATCGAAAATGAACGAAAAAAGGCCCGTCTAATATCTGCATAACGCTGTTTTTAGACGGAGGAGACTATAATATACACACATACAAACACACACGTACACATACACACTATCAGAGTCGCACATTTTTATTTTCACCGCTTATAAATTCTTCTCTCATGAGCTTACCTACATACTTACTGGCACAGAACAGTAAGAATAAATCACAACGAAAAAAATTTTATTAAGAAAATACAATAAAATAGTTATCAAGTAAAAAAAAAACGATTCATTAACAGAATAAGTTAAATAAAAAATAAAACTGATAAAATAAATAAATTAAAAACGCATAAAAAATAATTAAAATGCATAAATAAAATTGTATATAATTGGAACATTGGAACTAATGATACATAGATATTAAGTAACATTAAGGAGTACAACGCAGGTGTTTATATCACTCTCTCAATTTTAGCGAGACGCTATCCCTCTCAATTTTACCTCGTTAGCATAGTCATTCATATTCCAGATTCCAACTGCCAATAAAATTTACAATCAGAAAGTTTACTGAATCAGTCTACTGAATGTAATCAATATCGGTAATGAAATCGTAAAAAAAGTCAGACGAATGAGTTTACGAAAAAAACAGAATGTTTTTATAATAATTGTTTGTTCTGAAACTGTGTAGAAAAAATCATTAAGAAGTTTTTGAATAATGGAATCAGTGTTTAACATTATATTGAAATCAGTTTACTCTTTAACATGGTTTTGTCCGACAAAACAGCTGTTTGAGTATATTTTTTCTCATATTATTAAACGTTATAGAAACACATAACGTGTCATGGTATATTTATTCGTTTTCAAAAAGATTAAATCGTAAAGGTAACGTGAATTAATTCTGATCTGTGGGTATTCGAAGTAGGACTTAAGTACTAATAGTGTTCAGATTTTAGTTAAAGTGAAATCTTAAGTGACATGAATATATTATATTAATAATTTATTAAAGTATTTATTCAGAAACTCAACACCTTTTTAACAAACGTATCTTATATAACTTATGATATTTTAACTCTTAAGCCAATTACAGAGTTTCATAACATTTCATGAGGCTTAAACAAAAGATAGGAAGTACCCAGCAAAAAATAAAACTAAATAACAAAATATAAGCTAAATAAACATAATAATAAATAATACTATTTTTTTCATGATAATAACAACAAGAAACTTATTCTGTGAGTTAAATATCTATGTATGAGAGTTACAAAACAAGCAACGCAAGTTTGCTGAGCAAGCTTCCAGCGTACGGAATCCCCGCTGGCTTTTGTAGCTGGGTAGCCGACTTCCTGAGTGAACGGTCGATCAGAGTAGTCATTGATGGCTGCTCCTCTGACCTCATGGCGATTGATGCCGGAGTTCCTCAGGGGTCGGTGCTCTCTGCGACGCTTTTCCTGCTGCACATCAATGACCTGCTAACACCGGGCATTGTTGGCTATGCAGACGACAGTACTGTCATGGAGAGGTATCTGTCCAGCGCGGGAGCCGGTGGTGATGAGGTGAAAATAATGAGAGAGGCCATGGTTGAGCGATTGAACCTGACGCTAAGTCTCGTCTCCCAATGGGGTGATGAAAATCTAGTTAGCTTCAACGCTTCTAAAACGCAGGCGTGTCTGTTTACCGCAAAAAGGAGTCCATTCAACTTAACTCCTACTTTCCGAGGTACATCTATCAAAGCAACCGACACTCTCCAGCTTCTTGGCATGGAGTTATCTTCCAACCTTAACTTCGGCACCTCTATCGAGTCTAAGGCTCAAACTGCAGCTAAGAAGCTGAGCGTTCTAAATAAAGTCAAGCGGTACTTTACGCCTGGGCAGCTTTTAACCCTTTATAAAGCTCAAGTCCGATCTTGCATGGAGTACTGCAGCCACCTTTGGGACGGCTCGGCGAAATATCAACTTGCTGCACTAGACTCGGTGGAACGCAGAGCCAAGAGATTAATAGGCGACGGAAAACTGGTATCAGCTAAGCTTCACAGCTTGGCTCACCGCCGTAACGTTGCTTGCCTTTCGGTCTTCTATAGATTGTACTTCGGCGAGTGTGCTCAAGAGCTGCATGAGCTCATTCCATCTTCTCCTTTCTTCCATCGGACATCCAGACGCACTGCAGGCTACCATCCGTTCTTGGTTGATATACCCCCTATGCGTACTAAACGCTACTCATCATCGTTTATAATGCGCACAGCCAAGGAATGGAATTCCCTGCCGGCGTCTGTGTTTCCGAGCACATACAACCTGACTCTTTTCAAGGCCAGAGTGAATAGGCACCTTCTGGGCAAGCTCGCTCCATCGTAGACCCCGTCTATACTTCCGGGCTAGACTAGGGTCAAGAGCAAACCCATTACAATTAAAAAAAAAAAAAATACAAAATTATTAATCTTAAATAAATCCAGGTAAGTAATAAATTTATTTTAGTAAGAGGTTTTTTTATGTTTTTGACCGAGCGAGCACGAAGTGCGAGCGAAGCGTCTCTGCTTCAGCTTGGGCAATATTCTTTCGTATGTCCTTCCGGCGGCTGTCGGTTTGTTCTCCTCTACAGGTCGCATTTCTCAACCGATTCTCGTGGAACAGGTTCGAAAATTATATAGAATTTTTTTTTCGATCCAGTTTTTTGTAATTTTTCAAAATTGCGGAGATATGTAAAAAAAATATTTCAGTCCGGCTTTCCGGCGGTGTTTGTTTTCCTCTACAGTGGCCCTACCATGAGTTGATGCAAACTGTTTACGTTACAGTAAACTGTCGGATATACTGCTCACAGTCAATACGAGTGAAAGAGAGAAAACGATAGTTTACTGTAACGTAAACAGTTTGCAACAACTCATGGTAGGGCCACTGGTCACATTTCGCAACCGATTGTCGTGAGTAGGTTTGAACATCTTGTAGATTTTTTTTTGTTGAACCAGTTTTTTGATTTTTTTCAAAATGGTGGAGATAATGAAAAAAAAACATATTTCAGTCCAATTTTCTGGCGCTGGCTGTTCTTCTCCACGGGTCGCATTTCTCAACCGATTCTCATGAAATTTTGTTAGCAGGTTTAGCAATTATATAGAACTTTTCAGGCGAGCCAGTTTTTCGATATTTTTCGTACTGGCGGAGATAATGTAAAAAAATACATATTTCAACAGTTTCGAAAAATGATCAAAAATCTACCAAAACTTTTTTGTTAGCATTGCAAAGTAAATTTTGTTTTTTATTTTTAGAAGATTCAAAAGTCCACCAATCATTTCTGGTCAATATTTGAAATGGGTTGGATAGTATGGAGGGTGGCATACTTAATTTCCGACATTTTGTTTTTTTTTTTAAATAGCGGACACGCATGAAACCTGTGTAAATCGATAGCTAGTACCAATACGAACAAGAATTGTTTACAACATAATCGCCTAAAACGTCACGTTTTCGAGCTGTAAGCTATTAAAGTTGAACTGGTGGCAACACAACAGGGTAGATTTGAAGCTAAAATAAAACATATACAGGGTGGAATTTTTTAATGCCACCTGGAGGGAAAGTACTCTAAATAATAGAGATAGCAAATTTCTTTCAAAGGAAACATTCCTTCATTTTTGAAAACAAAACAAACTGCATTCAAAGATTTTTTAACATATGCTTCCCACACCCAGGAATCGAACCAGCTAAAATTCGAAAAAACAACACCCTGTGCTTTTATGTTATCAATCGTTAGGGTCAAACATAAGGTTCAAATCTCTCTAACAAACATGGTAAATTAAATGAAAGGAAAATCATTAAATCTAAACTTATTTTAATTGAACGAGAAAAAAGCTTAACTAATTAGTTGTTCGAAATTGGCCCCATGTTGCTGGATACATAAATTTATTATTTTAAGGAACTCATTTGCATGCAATGGATGCGTAATAGTCTGCATTATGAACATCTTATCGAAATAGTTCTACACAGATAATTTATTGTGAACTAACATAATGGAGCCTTAAGTAAAAGTGCTTTATCTTGTCTTTCATGGTTTTCCTTTCATTTAATATACCATGTTTGTTAGAGAGATTTGATCCTTATGATTGACCCTAACGATTTATATCATAAAAGTACAGGGTATTGTTTTTTTGAATTTTAGCCGGTTCGATTCCTGGGTGTGGGAAGCGTATTTTTAAAAAACGTTGAATGCAGTTTTGTTTCTTTTTAAAAATAAAGGAATGTTTCCTTTGAGTGAAATTAGCTATCTCCATTGTATAGAGTACTTTCCCTCCAGGTGGCATTAAGAAATTCCACCCTGTATATGGGCTTTGAAATATTGTTTTATTTATTTATTTAATTCTTCATGCACATTGTACATAGGCGGACTTAATGCCTTAGGCATTTTCTACTTTCTCTTCTTTTACGGCCATCCAAGTCTGGAATACTCTGGATTAAGTGTCAAGGTCAAAGATAGAACCCTTTCCTTACCTCGTTGGCTAATCGCGTCATTCATTTGCGGAGACACGCACACGATAGGTGAGTTATATTATCACAAGACCGAGTTGAACCGGTAACACATATTAAAAAATATTTTAATACCTACTAAGGCCTATTAAAATATCATTTTTTCAAACTGGTAACCCTTTCTCTACTGCTTGTTGACTTTTACTCTAGTCTAAACTTAGATGACCGTAAAACAATATTTTAGAGCCCATCCCATACGTTCATCTTTAATAGCTTACAACTCGAAAACGTGACGTTTTAGGCGATTATGTCGTTAACAATTCTTGTTCGTATTGCTACTAGCTATCGATTTACACAGGTTTCATGCGTGTCTGCTATTTTGAAAAAAAAATCAAAATGGCGGACAGTAGGTATGCCAAAATATTCAAACCCCTTTCTCCATGGAAAAGTCTTAAAGAGGTCGTTAGGTTAGGTAAGGTTAGTATTGTGACCAAAAACGCGCGAGCCGAGCGAGCGTGCCGCGGGAGCGGCTGGCGAAGCGCCAGAATCGAAGTTTTTGTAAAATAAACTTTCTATATAGGTCTTTTACTTAAACTTCCTGAAGCCTTGGCTATTTCACTCATTGTATTCGGCACTTTAACGATGTAGCATCCGTCAATGTGCAGATTAACTAGTTAAAGTGTGAAAATCGTCTACTTCAAGAAAAATTTCGCACTTTAACTGACTGACCAGTCTGCAGATTAACGGATTCTGTACTTTGACGGTAACAGATATACTAAGAGAATACCTAACCTACCAAACAGCACATAGCACTGCTTTTCAAAAGCAGTGTCAACCTCGTGGTGACATCTATTAGATTAATTTTTAAACAACATACAATTTGAGCGAGGTCGTGAGATATCGTTATAATCCTTATAGTACAGTAGCCCGTAGAACATTTAAATCACCAAAAAGGTTACCGTTTGCCGTTGTGATATAGTTATTTATTACGAAATTATAGATATTTTAACCCAAGTTTTACAGATCGCAACCCGCCGTAACCTATATTTGTGTATCTCCAAAATTGATATTTTTTTTATTTTTCGAGGTTTACCACATAGTTTAGCTATTGTCGTATTCTACAGCTTGGTTTGATTGCCACAGATAAAAGTAAGACTAAAAAAAATTGTTTAAAAAAACAAAAAACCGACTTCAAAAAACCTACCTCGAAAAAGCAAGAAATAATATTCGTAATAGTAAAAACACGTCTATTGAAGTCGGGTGGGGCTGGAATACCTACAGATTCCTTTTTTTATTCTAAAAGACCCACCCGACTTCAATAGACGTGTTTTTACTATTACGAATATTATTTCTTGCTTTTTCGAGGTAGGTTTTTTGAAGTCGGTTTTTTGTTTTTTTAAACAATTTTTTATTTTTTTATTTTTAGTGTAGGTACCTTTTGTATTAGGTAGTGTAGGTATATTATTTAGGTAGAAAATTCGGCTCAGCCAAACGTGAGTTAATCGCGGAGAAACATACATACATGCGGGTCAAACTGAGAACCTCCTTTTTTTAAGTCGGTTAAAGAACTACACTTAAGATATCCCGTTTCCAACAAAAAAATAATTATCTTATTCAGTTCATAAACAAAGAAGTTATACGACTGATCATCGAGGTAGTTCACACAAAATCATACTATTTTCGTACTTTTTTCAAGATTACTTGAAAAGTACCGAACCGATTTCAAAATTTCAAAAAATGGGACCAACTTGGAAGTTTACCTAATGTAATAACGTTTGAATCATTTCAATCGGTTCAGCCGTCTTCGAGTAATCGGTGTACATACAAAAAACAAAAAAAAAAAAAAAAAAAAAAAAAACGGGTCGAATTGAGTACCTCCCTCCTTTTGAAGTCGGTAAAAAAGTAGCCATACACAGATTTAAGACCTGATAAAAATGGTTGGACTTTATCTGGTCTTAAATCTGTGCATGATCACTTTTCCATAGTCATACTATTATCAGTGGCAATCAAACAAAGCTGTAGAACACGACAATAGCTAAACCATGTGGTAAACCTTGAAAAATAAAAAAATATAATTTATGGAGATATACATATATAGGTTACGGCGGGTTGCGGTCTGTAAAACTTGGGTTAAAGTATCTATAATTTCGTAATAAATAACTATATCACAACGGCAAACGGTAACCTTTTTGGTGATTTAAATGTTCTACGGGCTACTGTACTATTACATCACCCCGAGTGACATTGGCTTTAGATTAAAAAAAGTCGTCTGCAAGATGCCCCAGTTTGTAATGTGAATGTACAGCTCACTGAGCCGTTAGTAATATGTTTAGTCAATGAATTATTCATAGAATACTTATTAAAACTTTATTTTTTTATCAACGTGGATGGACCTTTCGTTTTAGTTTTAAGAGTCAGCGCACACGAAACACACTTCTATAAAATAAAGATAACTTTCCATTTCAAAGTGAATTATTCTATACCAAAGAGGCGGATTACCTCCACCGTAGGGGGTATCTTTAGCCCAAACTGGAGAACAGTTTAAACTTTTCGTCATATCTGAAGCGTTTGAGTAACTTTCGCTGTTCAATTCTAAACTTACTCTCATTATGGGACAAGTGACTCCAATATTTTGGCTCCAGAAGTCCCATTATTGTTATCGCCGCACCTGTATTGGGAGGGTGCGAAGGTATAATAATCGATCGCAGCGCTCATGGTGGCAAAAAGTAGAAATAATGAAGGCTCTGTAATCTGCTTGAAAACGATATTTAATTTATTACTAGCGATACAGGAACAATTATATATGTTTATAATCACTTAGTAAAATTATTAAAGTAGCTTTATCCTCTTGTTTTACAAAATCTATAACTAAAAAGAAGTAAACAAACCCTGATATAACCAAAATAAAACACTCTTTTTGAATAGATCTTACTTGCCATATTTAATTTAAATGACCAAAAATGATTTCACAACACTTTGTCCACCCAAATTATAGTAATTTTGAAATTTACATTAATAACACAATATGTATAGTATATTTTAACATTTTGTCACAATGCCGCCATTACATATCAAAACGTCAAAACGGTCAGGTCAGAGCCAACAAAGTTGCAACATGCTAGGTGGCGCTAAAAGCGTGCACGGAGCCAATACAATCTCTTTTGTATTAAAATGTATTTTTTCTCTTGGTATAGACCGTGATAGCTATAATAAAGGTTTGGGTAAAAACAAAGACCAGAACGTTTGGTACTTTTTAGGAATAAGTAATAAGCCGTATTGTTTTGCTCCTGGGTGTAATTCCATGTCTATAGAAGAGAAACTTGCTTGCTATAGATATTTTTTTTCCCAAAATGTCAAACTGGGCCATTATGTGACGTCATACTTCCAAGGTGTATTTAAATCAGTAAAATTAATACAATGTATACAGACAAGTAGACATTGTTATTAAATACTTACAGATCAATGACTAAAATCGTGTCTGAAGGCTACTTTATATGAATTCGTTGCGGCCATGTTGGGTGATTTTACAATAGTAAAAAAACCGGTCAAGAGCGAGTCGGGCTCGCGCACCGAGGATTCCGTACCATCATAATAAATACACTGCAGAGTAGAATAATAAAATTATTATTACAGTTTTAGCTCAGCGCCATCTCTTGACCGATAGTGGAACTAATGTTAACTTTTTAGAAATTTGATAATTTCTGAAAAAGTGTGCTATATTGAGACATCGTTTTATTTTTCCTGTAATCTTTATATAAACTGCTATCACATAGAATTATTTCAGATTTTTCTCTTTGCAAACATCGGAGATAAGAGGGGGGGAACGGTATTTTCTTTTACATTTTTCATCATAAGTCGAAAACTATGCGGCTTAAAAAAAGAAAAAATATTGAAAACGAGGAAACGGCGCTCTTTTATATGATACCCCACATACCCTAGTAACCCCACTTCATATTTTTAAGACCCCTTTTCAGTCCCTGTTGTAAAAAAGATATTTATTTTTTATTTATTTCTTATTTGCAAAATAGTTGGGCAAATGTCACCTATTCCAAATTTGAAGTTGATATCATCAGTAGTTTTTGAGAAGTCCAGCTGTGACAGACAGACAGACTGAGTCACACCATAAGGGTTCCTTTTTTACCATTTTGGTACGGAACCCTAAAAAGGGCCGTGGAGATTTCTCACTTTATTTCAGACATTAAGGCTATAAAATCAGGAGAACCAATGGAGTTGCAGGAAAGGCTAGTTTTATTTTCACTAATGAAAATAGTGTTAGGCCGGCCACACACAGACGGAATCTCGTTACGGAATTCCGTACGTACGTGATTCCGAACGCAGCAGCTGCATACAAAATCTATGGGCTGCCACACACAAGCGTGTTTTTTCCGTACGGAATCTTCATACATTGTCGAAATTACGTTCGGAATTCCGTTACGTGATTACGTCTGTGTGTGGCCGGCCTTAGATATCCCATCCTGTCACCATTCAGAGGCTCTATCGCCTAATTTCAATATTAGTTTCATTTGACAGATTGATATGACACATTGCTACTTTTCTTAAGTAAGTTTTTATTTGTGCCAAAAGAATTAGGTAGCAATTAGTCACATCCATTTTGTTAAATGACACCAATGTTGAATTTAGGCGATAGAGCCACTTACAGGTCGGTACTGGTCGGTACAGGTCTTGACCGATCGTTAAAGGTAAAGTAGCCCCATACTTTTCTATGGGAGGCCACATAAAGAAAACAGGATGAAACTTGGTCGGTACCGTTTTGCGTACGCATCCGCGGCGCAAACCGGTACCGACATATCTGGACCGAAAAACCCGTATCCTTTATGATAAAACCAAATCAGTGTCGTTTACAGAAAAATACTAACTCGCTTTAGTTTTGTTAAATTGTTGAAAGCCATGCCTAGGGAGCCTAGAATTCCAATCTTGGATAATTTAAATTACAATCCTTAAGCTAAAACCAAAAGTTTTTATGTAACAAGTCGCGCGTAATATGCCATCCATCGCCGAATAATAACGTATCCGTTAAAACGGACCTGTAAAACGGATCGCTTTGTGAACGGGCCCTTAGGTCCAACTAACCCATTACTTGATAATCTTATATTATAATTGCCATACATTTTGTCCCATGTAAATCGACTCTATTTAATTCAGTACATGAACTAAACAATGCGAGGACGAAGTACAATTAATTTTACAATATAATAATATACTGTAGGTATTAATTACCTACGTTAATACTGGGACCGAACATTTGCGACAAGAATGGATCTGAATTTAGATACTTACAAATTAGTCTACGTCAATCTAAGAAAGGATTTATCAAACTTGAATATAATTCCTTGCCTGGAATTACGTTTGTGTGTGTCACTTAACGCAAATGATACATTGCCTACAATAATTTGCAAAACATAATAATTATTATCGTATGTATTACGAAACTCGCTATCTCGGAAAAAAACTCATTTGTATATTGAATATAGTTGGCTATATATTTCAGTTCTTATCATATTGTAATACCATATGTTTTGATAGAAGTAATTCCAGAAAATCACGTGAAACCGATAAAAAACAATAACTGGGCTTCGTAATATTTTTATCAATGGACACCACTCATATGATTCTCGCATCAGGTTGCAATCAAGCCGCAATATGTTTCGTTATCGATTGCCTATAGCGTGTAGTATTGCCTGAAATTTTTTTTCGATCGTTTTGATCAAAATGAATGCCTTTCGAATGGCCTAAAATCATAAATCTATTACCATCACTAAAATATCAGCCGTACTACACCCACTGCTGGATATAGGCCTCCCCCAAGATCTGTACAAAGATCGATCCTGCGCTGCACGTGTATGTGCCGGTCTAAAATAGAACTACCTCCTCTCATCCTGTGGGTGTCGTAAAAGGTCTTAGCCCACATACACGTCTCCGCTCCCATCCGGCAAAAATAATACAATTCAAATATGGGCTTTAAGTATTGTTCTTTAGATATACTTTATATTGGCAATATAAATTAGCAGACAGCTTGCTGTCAGCGAGCTTACCGCCCCCATCTGACTGCTCGGTAGTTGACGCCTCGCCCTCGCTTACCCGTACTGACTGCTGGCGGTCACCGTGCCGCCGGTCAGTGGACAGTGCCCGCGCACCGAGAGGGGGCATTGCTGGGGTGATTGCTAGCTATCGGTGCGTGGACTGCAAGCAGTCGCCTTAGTTTAGGGTGGTGTTGGGTGGGAGCGGTGTTGGAGTAGAGGCATGTAAGACTAAGAACTTTATCGATCCTCCAAACGCACCAGCCCGGTCTACATGAGCGTAGGGGGAGGCGTGGCCTGTCGCGGCCTTCCGGCAAAATCTCAACGTGACTAGGGGTAGGCGCGGCTCCCTGGACAGAAGATGAAGCCTTGTACCATAATGGTACAAGGCTCATCTTCCTTCTCTTTCTTTCTCTCCCTGACAGTCTTACACTAACTTCTTATTGTTGGAGCTGCAATAAATTATTCAATACCATTATCTAGCTCAGCGGTTCCCAATTAGTAATTTTTTTTTCTACGTAAGCCTCCAAGAAACACCTCAAACTCGCGAACCCCTTAATGCAGAAATCCTTACTAATCCTGCTATCCTGCTAATATTATAAATGTGAAAGTTTGTGGGTTTGGATGTTTAGATGTTTGTTCCTCGATCACGCTAAAACTACTAAACGGATTTCGTTGAAATTTGGCCCACAGATAGAAGATAGCCTGGATTAAAACATAGAATACTTTTTATCCCAATATTCCCAGGGGAACGAGAACCACGCGGGTGAAACCGCGGGCGGCCGCTAGTATTATAAATGCGAAAGTCCGTTTGTTTGTTACGCCTTCACGTCTTAACTACTGAACCGAACATCATGCAATTTTGCACACACGTTCTTAAAGTTACAGAAAAGGACATAGGGTACCTTTCATCCCGAAAAAATGTATTGTTCCCGAGGGATAGCAAAAAATCTTTCCACGCAAACGAAGTTCCGGGCAGCCGCTAGTGATAAATAAAAAAGAGATTGTTGCGCGTACCCCTTGATTTAACTTAGCATACCTCTGGGGGTACGTTTACAACTAACTAGGAAACACTGATCTAGATGTTATGGCAGCCCAAAAAAAGTTAGAAAATCCGAGTGATTTGTAACTATTCTTTGAAGCACATGAAAATAATTCGCCTGAAAGCTTTTCTGTCCATTACTTTTACGGTAGCCTATAGCTCTTGTAATGTGTCCTTTCAAACAGATTGCGCACCGCTGAAATAATGGGGGCTAGTATAGGTGAAATTCACGCAAGGTCGTGCGTGGTAAACATTCAAGTGTCGTATCGTTCAATCGAACATTAGAAGATAGTGTCTCACAATACGTGTTGGTATATATCAAGCGACGTCGTCCGACATCGCAAGACAAATGTGACTACATCACTGCGTCAAACAAGGCTGCATTCAAACGATAACGTACGACTCGCCCTCAACCCGAACTCAACTCAAACTCAACTCAACCGGAGCCCACTCCTTGAAATACAGCGCTTACAATTTTGAGTTTTATAACACATTAATAAGCTCCGTCATATTTTGTCGTAGCAACTGCACACGCCTCGCGCTCAACTCGAACTCAACCCGAACACAATCCGAACACAACCCGAGCTCAACTCAAACTCACCTTAAACTCACCTGAACATTACACAAGAGCTTATTAATGTGTCATAAGACTCAAAATTGTAAGCGATGTATTTCAAGGTGGGCTGCAGTTGAGGTGAGTTTGAGTTGAGTTCGGGTTGAGGGCGAGTCGTGCGTTATCGTTTGAACGCAGCCTTAGTTGAAGCGCGAATTCATCTGCTGCAGCAGTAATAAGGATTCTAACGGATAGAAGTTACCCTTACTAATATTATAAATACGAAAGTCAGTTTGTTTGTTTGTTACGCCTTAACGTCCTAACTACTGAACCGATCATCATGAAATTTTGCATTTACATTGTCAGGGTTACAAAAAAAGACATAGAGTACCTTTTATTCCGAAAAAAGATTGTTCCTGAGCAAGAAGCTTATACCCCCAATGGAGATTGCACGGCCAGTGTCATAGTGAAGATAGAAAAAATATCCTTGAGTGACGTTATGGCTTATTGCTATCTCTTTTTTTAGTGTTACAATACGTTTTCGTTTCTCACGAACGAACGAACGACGAACACCGAATACGTATTGTCACACTAAAGAAAGAGATAGCAATAAGCCGTAACGTCATTCAAGGACATTTTTTCTATCTTCACTATGACACTAGCCGTGCAACCTCCATTGGGGGTATAAGCTTCTTGTTCCTGAGGGATAGCAAAAGACTTTCCACGCAGACAAAGTCGTGGGCGGTCGCTAGTAGTGGAATAAAGAAGTATACGTACATGAACCCTGAACATAATACACTCCTATTTGCCCTAAGATTACAGCAGTAATGTAACATTCACAAGGATCAATCATGGGATGGGTGACCAACATTTATCACCTGCTCCACCGTGTTTCGGAAGGCATGTTAAGGCCAGTATATTCCAAAAACTCTATCTCTGTCTTTTTCTTTACGTGTGAAGAGTAATGAAAATAACCTCACTTTTTCATTTTTTCAATGTTTTTGTAGATATTTTGAGCATAAAGTCACTTTTTGAAAAAGTAACCATTGAATATTCCTTTTTATGTCATTACCTATTTTTCTATATATTTATCGAGAATAAGGGATTAATAGACTTTAAGTATTATCCAAAAAATATAAAATTAATGAAAAATTTCTTAGTCTTTGCATATTTTTTTAGTCGAGTGAAGAAACGAATATTGAATTTTTAACCGTAAATTTATCAAGATCGTTTATGAAACTTCAACATATATTTTTATCTGCTCAAAATAAAGAATATTTGATTGTTTATTGTTGAATCAAAAATAGGCCAAATTCGATAATTTCGAATATACTGGCCTTAAGGCATTGATTCCGGTTGCATTTGCAATCTTTATTACCATCAATCCGCATTGGGCTCGCGTGGTAAGTTATGGTCCACCTCTTTATTTATTCATATGGATGTCCTGTGTTCTAACAGTGGGTGCAAGTTCATTAAAAATGGATGATAATGATGAAAAGCCCGGGCTTATAACACTGTCTCTTCGAGCGACATTAAATTAACTAAATTAATGTGTGCACGGGACAGAAGTAAAGGTCGTGTGACATTTGTCAGATAATGTCGGTCAACACCGCTGGATTTACAAGGTGTCCCAAAACTTTGCCACGCGGGAGGAAAGTATCTTGAATAGGTAGGAAATTTCACTGTAGACTTTATTTTGTTTTTAAAAAGAAAAGGAACTGAATTAAAAGATTAAAAAAAAATCACATACGATTCGATACAATGCGTAATAATAAAAAATATTTAATATTCCTTCTGTTTAAGATGTTGTGTTACTTAAGAAAAAATAATCCTTATGAGTAACCCCTTGGTTGGTATTGTATCTTTTTATCATATTGAGGGTTCGATTTCTGGCAGGTGATTTTTTTAACTTTTAATGCAGTTCCAATTATTTTTATAATCAAAATGAAGTTTTCTTTCAGTGAAATTTCCTACTTTCAATATTTAAAGTACTTTACCTTCGTGTGGCAAAGTTTTGGGACACCCTATATAAGCGACACGTGTCGCGAGAAACTTGTCCCCTAGTGAATGCGAGACTTCAAAGGATTCATATGAACTTGGCCTTTAATTGGCCTCAATTTATTTTCACGCCAAACTTGCCCCGTCCCAAATCAACCTATCAACTGTGCTACGAATGAGCTCGGAAATTGCTGACTCACATTTCTAATAAGACTTTCTTTCACGAATCAGCCGAAATCCTGGATTAGTGTTTAAGTTAATGAACCTCTTTTCTTACAACGATAAGTATTTTTTCAGAAAACTAGTCCTTTTTCTGACTAGATTTACCTCCTACTTAGCACTTTCATCAATTCTAAAGCTTCTTAGTTTATTTTTTGCTTCTATATAAGTTCCGATTCTTTACCACAAAAAGAAGCTGTGTCACGTGAAGCAATAAAAGAATAGGGCTCCAGTGTAATCCAATATATTTCCCAAAATAAAGAACCTAAAAATTACAAATATTTTATAAAAACACTCCGTCCTATTGTAAAATACACATAAACTATTTGCTTACCTTCGAAGGTTCTTCACACAGACCATACAACAAACGTACTCTTCATTACATAATTTAAGCCAAAAGCTTACATCATTTATTGAATGAATGAATGAAAATGAAAATTTATTGAATGAATGAATGAAAATGAAAATTTATTGAATGAATGAATGAAAAAGAAGATTACTTCGTTAATCAAATTACTTTGATCTTTGAAACTGATAGAAACCGTAGCAATACTGTTTATTTATATGATTTTTCACAATTTAGTAATCTTGTTACGTTTACTTTGCTTGACGACTCTTTTTTTCTGGACTAACGTACAGAGCACAGAGGAAATAATCACTACGTTTTAGTACAGAGAGTAAAAAACGTCTAAGACAGGAACGCTCATTTTTGATTTATTATTTTTCTGAACAAATTAAAAATTGACATATTTTCGAATTTAAAATTAAGAAATAAGTTTTTACTCGGTGAAAAGAGGTCGCACGGACACGTTACAGCTGTTTGGCATCGGAAGTTCCACGTCAATAGCAACGTTAGTATTTTTTTTTACACCGATATCCGGTGAAGACGAAAATACTAGTTTTTATTGTTTACCTTAATGTTCTCTGTTGTTCCCTCTCACTTAACGTTAATGGAGGTTGTTATTTTATTTCTTATGGTGTGATGTTAGCTTCTTATTAAGCTACCATCTGTTATTTGTAAAACACAAACAACCTCACACGGGCAGGAGTAGATTACTAACATCAGTTTGTACTACGACTTTTCCTACAAAACTCTATCAGCTGTTTTGACATTTGTTTCTTTTTTGTCTGTTTTTATGTATGGACTGTCTGCGCGTTTGACCTTACCTGATGGAAAGTGGAGAACGAATATGGAGCACGCACAGACAGTAAATGCCTATTTACTCTGGCTTTAAAGACGCCCAAGTTAGGTATATATTGTTCGGGTAATACGCAGGGAGCTCATTCCACATCTTAGCTGTTCGAATTAAAAAGTTTTCGGAAGTCTTAGAACAAAATGATGTTGTTTTATGATGTTAGTAATCACCTCTTGCAAGGTTGTTGTATACTTACATGTAGAGGAAAAAATGTAGCTATGCCATCATTAAACTGACGTTTCGTTTCCCCGTAGTTTATGCTGTCTTGTTCTGTGTTCTTTTATTTAGTTTTTATTTTCTTTGTATCAACTTTGAAACTTGTTTTTCAAACTATTCCTAAGAGATTGATTAATAATTTATTGTTATATTATAATGATGAATCATTATTTCAGTCTAAAATTGTCTTTTCGACTTGAAGAAACGTGAAATGAATTTTTTATTTGTTTGACATTTAAATAGGTATACTTTCTAACATTTGAAATATTATTATACTAATTTATCATGAATTCAAGTCTAGGTATTTGTATGTTTTTGTTTTTTATTGATTTATTTATCCCATTTCAAAATCTTAAACATTTAAATAAATATATTGGTTTACTCTAACAACACATCCACACATTTCTTCAGTTTTACTATAAAACCCGCCTAACGTTTTACTAGGACCCATCTGGGTGGACCATAAAACACCGTCCGGTGAACAATTTGTAAGGTAAACAGTGCATTATACAAAACTGTTTTTACTGGACTTCAGAATGTTGTGTTTTGTTGGTTTATGTATGATATATGTTGGACCCGCAGCTGAAATTCAGAATTTTAATTATATTCGGAAGTTACTTCAAGCACGTTGTATTTTAATAAAAATCTTACATATTTTATCTGATTGTAACTTATGTTATTAGATTTTTTGTTCTCTTTCTTCAGTTTTGAAAAATAAGACCATCTGAATTGTACTTACTAACAACATTGTTTGTTAAAACTAAAAATAAACTTTTTTATAAAAAAGATTTTTCAGTTATTTTTTTTCTGCCCTAGGCTGGAAAGCAGTGTCTTTCACTTGATGATCGGTTTAAATATATTTGTGTGTGTGTGTGTGTGTGTGTGTGTGTGTGTGTGTGTGTGTGTGTGTGTGTGTGTGTGTGTGTGTGTGTGTGTGTGTGTGTGTGTGTGTGTGTGTGTGTGTGTGTGTGTGTGTGGTTAAGTACTATCCCCGTCAATTGATTTTAACCTCAAAAACGAAAAAAAAAAATGGTAAAATTTTATATTCCTAGACCCTATCTGATTGAAAATAATAATTCAATAATTAATGTATTAGATTACCTATTAGAATTTTCTTGTTTCATGACATTTTTAGTTGCGGATCACGTTAATGTGGACGTTAATGTGACAAGGTTCCAGCGCATTACCAATTGACGGGGATAATATATTGTTTTTTATTATTATTAAAAAGCTGTTATGTGGGCCCGATTCAATAAGTGGATCCTGATCTGTTATTTTTACAAATCCTGGAATCATAATTTACTAAACACTATAAACGCGAAAGTTAAAAATAATCTTTTATTAAAATAGTTACAAATAGCGCTTTTATATGGTCTTGATTTTCCAACCACTATTGACCGTACCAGATCTTTTTTCAGCCGACTTCATAAAGAAGAAGGTTATCAATGCGGTTGTTTTCTTATGTTTTAACTGGTTAACTAACAATTCAATTTTTTGTTTGTTACGTTTTTAAATCTGAACTACTCATCCGATCATAATGAAATTTTGCCTACACGTTGACAGGGGTACAGAGAAAAACATACCGTATTTTTCATACAGAAAAAAGTTCCAGAAGAATATAAAATAACTGACCACTTAAACAAAGTCGCGGGCCACTGCTAGTTTTTAGGGTTCCGTGCCCAAAGGGTAAAAACGGGACCCTATTACTGAGACTCCGTTGTCCGTCTGTCTGTCTGTCTGTCTGTCTGTCTGTCACCAGGCTGTATCTTATGAACCGTGATAGCTAGACAGTTGAAATTTTCACAGATGATGTATTTCTGTTGCCGCTATAACAACAAATACTAAAACAGAATAAAATAAATATTTAAGGGGGACTCCCATACAACAAACGTGATCTTTTTGCCGTTTTTTGCTCAATATTAATAACGACAACAGGTAGACAGATGAAAATTTTCACAGATGATGTATTTCTGTTGCCGCTATAACAAAAAATACTAAAAACATAATAAAATACATATTTAAGGGGGCTCCCATACAACTAACGTGTTTTATTGCCGTTTTTTGGTACGGAACCCTTCGTGCGCGAGTCCGACTCGCACTTGGCCGGTTTTTTTACTAGGTATAAACAATAGGAAAATAGAATTTGTTCATTTACTCAAGTGAGATGTCAGTTACAATGAGCACGTTTATTCACTTATCTGTTTTTGTGAAATTACACTGTCACATTTCCAGTTATATTAAGATTGACATGATAAGGATCATATCCTTTTAAATATTTATGCATCAGATGGATTAAACTTGTTTTACCCATTACTTTAATAAAAAAAAGTAGTAGTAAGAATAGGATTTTACAGGATTTTATTTTAATATTGGATGTATTTAATAGCATTTTAAAGATAAAAACAGCTATAAAATTGTATATCAGCAAAATTACAATGGATCTACAAGGTGCATTTGTAACCACTCTTCAAATTTTAAGGATGTGTTCAGTCCATGAAACTGAAAAACTTTCTCTAAGAAACATAAGGTCAAATATGTAAAAAAAATACTTCTCATACAAATCAAAGAGATCACGTGATCAGTTTAGTATGGTATGACCGAAATTTTTGGCGTATTTCGACACATGTTTCATGGGGAAAGTTGTTCAGTTTCATGGACTGAACACATCCTTAAAATTTGGAGAGTGGTTACAAATGCACCCTGTATAATTTAATATGATCACCATAAAAATAATGGTTTGCACTATAACGACACAGTTGTCTGTGTCCCAACTCTGAAAACAGTTTCTGAACGCACATTAAAATGTCAGATTGACAACTGTCAAAAAGAGATGGCAAGACGATAACAACTTGTGGCATAAGCATACACGCCGGTGGGTTCTGTCTGGCACATCGCCATGCCAGCCGCTCTGCCACGGCACGCTCGCTTTGCTCGCTCGGTTTGCGCGTTGTGGGTTACAATGGAACCTAACCTCCTCCTCGCACCTAATCGTATGTTTACCAAAGGTCTACGTACTAAAGTTATAAAATTAAACTGTATAGTGAAAAGTATTAATTTTAAAGCTAAACATTTTAAAGTGCGTGTTACATTAGTTTTAAAGTGAGGTTTGACGTTAGAGACATTTATTTCTCTAAAAGAATTAAACATTCACTTACAAGAGAAATACATTGTAATCTTAAAAATAAAACTTAGAAACTAGTAAGTGCATGCAGCAGACAAGTTCGTAGTTAAGTAATGCATTAGTTTATTTTTAAAAGTGCGTTTATGCAAGGTTATTTTTAGTTTTACAAAACCTCTCGTGGGGTTGATCAGACCATCAAACAACAACTTTCATTATGGGACCAACCTTGTAATCGCGAAAAAAAAAATCAGCTGTTTCATACATTTCGATGGAGTAGGATTGTACCGAATTGTATTGGAACAGCTGATGTTTTTTTCGTGATTCGAGGTTTGTCTCATAATGAAAGTTGTTCAGTTTGATGGTCTGATCAACCCCACGAGAGGTTTTGTATTAACTAAAAATAACTTTGTATATTGCCCTTTTATTATTATGTAAACCTTATTACCACTTTTGTACTAACTAATAAGAAAGAGAAATGAAATCAAACCTAAAACAAACTTTCAAATGTGAGATAGCAAATTCAAAAATAAAATAAGTTTTAGTTGAAATAAATATTTTTGCTTTATGAAACTAAACATTTCTTAGAATTGAGTATTATTTTTGCACTTTTAATATGTAAGTGGGCAACAGAAAACACGAATTACTTTAAACAATCGTAATTTTGACAAAATATATAAAAAAAACTTATGAAATTACAAACTGTTGTAACTTAATAAGTCTTTTATGATCTTTTACTACTAACTGTAGGTAATTTTCATTTTGTTACATGATAAATGTAGATCAGTAGATATAGATCTTGTAAAATAACAACAAACGATAACAACACGGCAATTTGTTGTTATCGCGGAAACTATTAGCGTTGACCTTATATATCTACATTTAGAATCGCTTAATGTCATTACGTAATAACCGCTTGATATTATTCTTCATAATGTGGTATTTACACGGGTCGACTTGGCAGGCAACTTGCTGGCCGGTTTTATTTTATTGTTTTTATTTTATTTTTTCTTTATTGCCAATAAACGATCGTGTATATAAATGGTCAGAGTCTCAAAAACGGCACCTCGAAATAACTCCCTACATTTAAACTGGGCGCTTATTTGTAAAAAGTATTATCTTCTTTGTTTTTTACTGTTTAAAGTTGAATTTAGAAAAAATAGTACTTAGTAAACAAATATTAAATACTTACAAAGTACTGAAGGCTTCTTTTTATGAGTCCTGAAAAACAAAAAAGCAATATTCAATAAACTTTATCATAAACAGGTCGGTTTTTGTAAGGAGATAAAATATGACTAAGTTTATGAGTCAAGTTGCTAATTTATGTTGTTATTCTACGATGGGAGGTGCTAATGGTAATATTTTAACGATACACCATAAAAATCACGATATTAATTTCTGGGCCAATGAACGTTCCAGAATAAAACAATAAAATACAATTATGGACTACACAATAAAATAATAACAGAAAATTGTGTTGGAAAGTACTTTATCAGACCTACTAGCGCCCCACCATCGCTTCGCTTCGGTGTAGTATGTAATTTGACACCATTATACATTTAACCTTCCTCTTGAATCACTCTATCTTTTTAAAAAAACCGCATCAAAATCTGTCGCGTAGTTTCAAGATCTGAGCATACATAGAGACAGACAGCGGGAAGTGACTTTGTTTTATACTATGTAATGATTGCATTAGTCTTAAAATATTTTTTCATTTACATAGCGATATTTTTAAGGTTAATTGATTGAAGTTAAATTAGTGGGAGATTTACAATTATGGGGAGATATATGTGTGTGTAAGTAGTACACACACTACATAAGATCTACAATGAAACTAAATTTGCGTGTATCAGCGTTTGAGTTAAAAAATGGAATAAAAATTGTATAAAAAATTATCTGTCAGGTAAATAATTATAATAATAATAACCCGTAAATTTTTGTTTTTTATTTGTATGGAAAATCGCAAAGTAACAACTCTAGACTCAAATAGACTATTGTTCAATCAAATGGGCAAAAAGGGCAAAAACTATTAAAGCCTAGGGTTGCCGTTATGCAGTTAATATATATTTTTTTTTCATGAAAGTGTAAGTACTTCATCTACCATATTAAGTTTAAGGAGTTTTTCGTAACACGTAGCAGGTTAACTAATGAAAAGGTTGCAAACACACACACACACACACATACACACACACACACACACACACACACACACACACACACACACAAACACATACACACACCCATACACACACACACAAACTTTGGCATTAATACAGACCGTAGACCTCGGCACGTATCTTGAGCGGTCACTTTTTGGGTCTCATTGGTGGGAGACGTGGTGCGGGGCGCTACTGCAACATGCGCAGTAATCCCCTCCAATTTCTTTCATCCATCGCTCACGACTCTTGCCTACCTTTATTGTTAGTATGATTTCCCTTATTTCCCTTCCTTCCCTTCCTAAGTGAACAGAAGCATCCTGTGAAAGGATTAAGGCTTTTTTCAGACCCCTGAAATGCCAGATGGGGTCGTAAATGTACACATAAACCTAATTTGTCCGACAGCAGTTAATGGACCGATTTTATTGCACCTTAGCGTTGGATAGTGGCACATATGTATGTACCTATGTCGTACCAAAATTAATGCGTCTTGAGTCTTAATTACGGAACGTAATTAGTTCTTTTTACGAACAAACTGTTTCCTCGCAACCGCCTCTGTGGTTTAGTGGTTCGCTCACCCGTGTAAGACGGTTCGATTCCCAGGGAGGTATTCATTTGTAATCGTTTGATTGGTGATAGGGCTAATTTCATGTCCGCCTAGCTATCTACCACCATCTTACCTAAGTCTGACGCCATAACAACAATTTTTGTGTTCCAGCGGTAAGAGGTAAGATAGTCAGTTCCTCATTTGTGAGGATTCCGAGTGTAGTGCGCTTCCACCTTAGGCCTTATCATCACTTAACATCAGGTGAGGTGAAGGCCAAGCACTATCCCGTTGTATTTAAAAAACCGGTCAAGAGCGAGTCGGTCTCGCGCACCGAGGGTTCCGTACCATCATAATAAATACACTGCAGGGTAGAATAATAACATTATTATTGCAGTTTTAGGTCAGCGCCATCTCTTGACCGATAGTGGAACTAATGTTAACTTTTTTAGAAATCTGATAATTTCTACAAAAGTGTGCTATATTGAGACTTCGTTTTATTTTTCCTGTAATCTTTATATAAACTGCTATCACACAGAATTATTTCAGATTTTTCTCTTTGCGAACTTCGTAGATAAGGGGGGGAGGGGGAGAACGTTATTTTTTTTTACATTTTTCATCATAAGTCAAAAACTATGCGTCCTAAAAAAAACCGGCCACGCAAGAACTCGTGCACGAAGGGTTCCGTACCAAAAAACGGCAAAAAATCATGTTTGTTGTATGGGAGCCCCCCTTAAATATTTATTTTATTCTGTTTCTAGTATATTTTATTATAGCGGCAACAGAAATACATCATTTATGAAAATTTCAATTGTTTACCTGATGTCGTTATTAATATAAAGCAAAAAACGGCAAAAAAATCACGTTTGTTGTATGGAAGCCCCCCTTAAATATTTATTTTATTATATTTATAGTATTTGTTGTTATAGCGGCAACAGAAATACATCATCTGTGAAAATTTCAACTGTCTAGCTATCACGGTTCATGAGATACAGCCTGGTGACAGACAAACAGACAGACAGACAGTAATAATCTCTTAAATTGTCTCTAATATTTTTTGAATAAGCGCTATCGCACACAGGCAACTTAGTCTCCCAGCAACTGTTTTGTCTCTCACATCAAGTCCACGGGTTTATATGGAAGCGCGCACACGATGCGACACGGTCGTCTGCAACTTTTCATACAAATCACGTGGGAGACAAAAAAAGTTGCGGAGACAAAAGTTGCCCGTGTGCGATAGCGCTAACTCTTCAACAGTAATCATTCATTCTGTAAGTTTTAAAATCCATAATTGCCAAAAGTGGCCACTTTGAGCTAAAATGGATTTTAAAACTTACAGAATGAATGAAAACTGTTAAGAGTTATTCAATAAATATTAGAGACACTTTAAGAGATTATTACATGAGCTTTTTTTAAATATTGACTTGGTTTACGAGTAATAAAAATAAATGTAGTGGCGGCGCTAGTTTCACTACCTACAGCGCTTTAATTAAACTGTTCCAAATTTGAAGTTGATATAATTAGCAGTTCTCGAGGTATCCAGCTGTGACAGACAGACAGACAGACGGACTGAGTCACACCATATAGGTTCCTTTTTTACCATTTTGGTACGGAACCCTAAAAACAATCCAACAAAAACCCGACGAACAACGATTAAGGTGAAGGGGTCAGATTAGCATATAAAATACACCACTTTTGGAAGAAACCTTCCTTTTGTGCAATTCAAACAATAGTCCTTAATGGCTTGAGCACACTTTGGTATTATGTTTTCTATTTAATTAAGTCAAACAAAACGCGAAGAGAACAGACAAAGAAATGTTTGCTGTAATTGGATATGCGGCATATCGAATTGTTGGCAAAAAGGCTTTCAAACACAATATTATATGACGGAGGGAAAAAAATAGCAAATATTGAGGCGACATCCGTAAATGGGAGAATCTCTCGGTGTCGCTGCGTCGTAATTTGGTTATACTCTCGGTTCAGCAAATAAAAGTAGGTACTATATTGTAAAAGCGAACTTTGCAATGTAAAAAGAAAAACTTCCTTCAAAAATGTGAAAATAAAAACAAATACAGCTTCAAAATTAAATAGGTAGTTCTAAAAAGCAAGAAATAATAAATTATTGATCTCCGAATCTTAGAGATAATCTTAAAATGAAACATTTCTATAGTAAAGCTTTTAATTAGCTACTATATAAGTAATTCCCAGCTTTGAACACAGACAGAGGCACCACAAATGTACCTAGTTTTAAGAAAATTAAGAGCTTAATTTGCAGAGAAGATACCTTTTGTCAAGTTTTACATAATATACTTACATCTCCTTAAATTGATTTAAGCCCTACTCTGAAAACCTAACCACGGTAGATGTTTTATCTCATGAGCGTGAGTTTTTAACGGGTCCAGTACTTAGTTTCAAAACACGCTGTGGCGAATAATTTCAGCGTGGTACGCTGGAGCGAAAAATCATTGGAGCGAAATCTACACGGTCGATTGACATGACAGCGACAAACTTTGTGGCGAAATATAATTGTTTGCTAGTTTGAAACTAAAAAGGAAAAACAATTCAGGACTACCTTTAATGTATAATTTGTTTAGTGTAACTTTAAATGTAGGTATTTCGTATTATATCTATTGATTTTGTATTCGTATGTAAGTATAGGTAGTAAGAGATATCTGCTTATCTAAAATGGGATATTACTTCAGGAAATAAATAAAAGGCATGCGACTCCTAGATAATTGTTAATACGTACTATCTGTAAATTCTAAGCTTATCGTGATTAATCATTTTTGACATTTTATAAAAAAAAATTGGTAAAAGCGAATGATAATTTTTACTCGAAATATAACCTTTTCAAAATTTTTCAGTTTGTTGATTAAAATGAGACTTGAATTTTTTGTTTTATTTTCAGCCGTTTGAGTTTCAAACTAGCTTACATATTATATTTCGCCACAAAATTTGTCGCTATCGTGTCATTCGACTGTATGGGTTTCGCTCCAATGATTTTTCGCTCCAGTGTACCACTCTGAAATTTTTTCGCCACAACGTGTGTCGCTACAGCGTCATTCGAAACTAAGTACGGGACCCGTTTTAACACTCTAATTTTAGTCAACATAAAGGTTGAAACTCGTTAAATTCACCAGCACTCTTGAGATTTTAGTGATGAAACTACTCTAACAAGAAATTCAAAGGTTTCGTTTCGTCATTTTATTTGCTAGTCGAAAAATTTACTTAAGGCGGTTGTATGACCGAAAGTGGCGCCCTCAGAGGTTTTTATTTAATAAGTTATTAATAGAAAAGGATTTTAATAATGTTTATCGTGTAGATTTTAGGGCCCATGGTCTAGTATTTTTAGAAGGTATCACTACATGCTCTCGTAGTCATTCGTAGAAGTAGATAGCAAATGTTTCAAAAACGGCCACTTTTAGCAGCTTTTCTATCTACTTCTAGCAGTGACTACTAGGGAATGTAACGATACCGTCTAAAAATACTAGACTGTGGGCTAGGGTGTTTCATCTGACAATTTATTTTTTTATTTTTTGTAACCGGTTGATTTCTTGGTCCTACACACGTAAAAGCTGCGTATATAAAATTTCAGCCAAATTGAATGGTGTTTAGAGGTTGCACACTTTGATCACTTTTTTAAAAATAGTGAAAATTCAAAAATTTTTCTCACCTTGTGCCATTATGTTTGCCAATTGTTTTTTTCGTCTTCTGCAGGTAATAGAACATTAAGATGGTTTTACATTAAGATTAAATCTTCGAGAACATATCATCGGTCTCTCTTTCGACACTACAGCTTCCAACACTGGTCTTAGCCAAGGAGCGTGTATTCGAATCGAAAAAGAGTTTGGCCGAACATTGTTGTGGTTGGCGTGTCGCCATCATACCCACGAGTTGATACTCAAAGGAGTGTTTGAAGAGTGCATCCGCATACCGTCAAGTGGTCCTGATATTCAGATCTTTCGTAAGCTGCAAAGTCAGTGGACTTCTATCGATAAGATGTCATATACGACAATGGTCGATGAAGAATTTCCCGTGCAAGGCTTCTTACGAGAACAACGAGTAAAAATGGTAAACTACTTACAAAACGTCTTAAAAGAGGGAAGTCATCCAAGAGAAGACTACAAAGAGCTTTTACAGCTTTCGCTCCTGTACCTCGAAGGTTGGACTGGAAACGACTTTAGTTTCAGAATCCCTGGAGCTCTTCACCAAGCAAGATGGATGGCAAAGGCCATCTACGCACTCAAAATTGCCCTTTTTGCTCGCCAGATAAATATTCCTACACGCGATTTAAAAGGAATAAAAAAGTGGCCGAATTCGTCAGCCTCGTATATGTTCAGTTCTGGCATGAGGCGACGATAAGTCGATGGGCTCCAAAGAACGATTTGGATATGCTGCAGCTTCTGAACTTATACCCAGATGAAGAAGTGAAGAAAAGTGTTATCACAGTCGCAAAAAGACACTTGTGGTATCTTTCAGAAATAAACGTAGGTCTGGCTTTTTTGGATGAGCGCGGATTACTGAAGATGTGAAAAAAAAGACGATGGACAGTTTAGAAAAACCTGCAAGGAAAAAAGAAATGAAAAGGTTGGAAGGTAAAAACCTAGGATTTGAAGATAAAGACCTAAGCCATTTTGTCACCAGCAAAACAAGGACGTTTTTTGAATTGTTTGGGATCCAAGCCGCACACGAATACTGCAGTGATTCTATTCGAAGTTCTGTAAATGCTCTAAAAGTGGTGAATGATACGGCAGAAAGGGGAATCGCTCTCATAAAAAAATATAATGAGTCGGTAAGGGATGAACAACAAAAGCAGTTTTTATTAAGAATTGTTGAGCATCACAGAAAAGCTGTCACCAAGAGAACAAAGGAAGGCATTGCATCGTTCATAGTTAATTAGTAAGATCTAACACTAGTTTGTACTCTGTTTGATAGTATTGTTAGTATGTATTATTTAAAATTTCTAAGTTCCAGTTTTCCTAATAAATATAACTGAAATTCAAAAATCGACTTTTTTTCTTACTTTTTGAAAACTGTTCAAACTGTGCAACCTCTTAAAGTGATCCAATCTTCTTGAAATTTGGCACAAATGTCTATCACATAACATAGACTCGGGGCGCAAGCGGTAGTAGCAAAAAAAATTATATATTTTTTTTCCATACAAATGTGAAACACCCTACTGTGGGCCCTAAAATCTCCACGATAAACATTATTAAAATTTTGTATTAGAATTACAATATTAAATAAAATTCACCGCGGCGCCACTTTCGCTCAAGGTACCACCTTAATTGAATTATTCGATAATTGCGAAATCTTTAGTATAGTAGACAATCTGATAAAACTAGTGGCCAGACAAGGAAACCAGTCTATTTTTATACAAACGAGATTACTTGGAAGCTTTGGTTCTCCGTTAGGGATTGATCGATCTGTGATCTAATGGTAGCTATCCAGGGAGTGAATGAAGGAGATTCAGATCGCTATACACACCCGACTGATATGATCTTCCAAAAATCTGTAGACAGTGTCACACGGGGTGATGTAAGAATTCTAACGATACCTCACGATAGGATATGGTGGAATAGAGAAACTCATATACATAAACATACAAACATACCGTCGACGAAGAGTGAAAACTTCGTAAATCCTCTTTCTAGTCTAAAACACTTTTGCCAAGTTTTTCGTCACTCATGACCATGACCAGCTTCTGTCATTGACGAGGTTTTCGTAAAATGCAATAGTTGCGTTGTACGCGTTTGAATGGAATACGAGTGAGATAGAGTAGTGAGATAAGAGCTTTTCTGTCAAAAACTGCAAAAAAATGTTTTAGACAAAAATGAGATTTACGAGGTTTTCTCTCTTCGCCGACGATACATGAACCCTGAACATAAAACACTCTTCTTTTTTGGCAGTCATTAATACAAATAGGCTTACGAACGACAAGAATGGCGACAACGATATCGTCAATTTGTTTTTTCTACGTACCCCACCAAGAAAGAGCTCAAACTCCTTATGCAGGAATGGTAAATAAAAAACCGGCCAAGTGCGAGTCGGACTCGCGCACGAAGGGTTCCGTACCAAAAAACGGAAAAAATCACGTTTGTTGTATGGGAGCGCCCCTTAAATTTTTATTTTATTCTGTTTTTAGTATTTGTTGTTATAGCGGCAACAAAAACACATCTTCAGTGAAATTTTCAACTGTCTAGCTATCGTGGTTCATGAGATACAGCCTGGTGACAGACAGACAGACAAACAGACAGACAGACAGACGGACAGTAGAGTCTTAGTAATAGCGTCCCGTTTTTCCCCTTTGGGTACGGAACCCTAAACTTAGTAATAGGGTCCCGTTTTTACCCTTTGGGTACGGAGCCCTAAAAATGAAACTAGATGAATTAAATGATGTAGATGAAATTGCTGCGCGTACTAGGCGTACCCCTTGAAACAACCTCACGTACCCTTGGGGGTACGCGTACGACTAATTAGGAAACACTGGTCTAGGAGCAACAACAACAACAACAGTGTAAACATAATAATAACAACATGCGTAAGGGTAACACAATCCGAGCCACGAAAGTGCGCACACAACATTTACTTTGATAAAGGCTCCGCTCAGTAGCTTTACCACGCTTTACAGAGAGCCATTAACATAACACCTAACTCATAATTCCCTTGTTTACCGTTTTCATTAGTGGGACAAATTAATTATATCGCTCCTCGTTACCTCCGAAAGGATGCGGTTGCGATATAGCGGGAGAACAATAGTGTAACAAATATTTTTCTAAAGTGAGTTAAATCTTTTTGTCTCGGCGATGTACCTACCTATGCACTTTCAGTATTGAAAAGTTAGAAATGTAAATAGAAAAAATATATAATTTTATTTAAATAGAATTATTATATAATGTCCTGTCGACGACAATTTACGACCTGTCCGTCGTGTTATGGTTGCACCAACTAGTGCTCAGAACGCGTCATGGCTTTCCTTCATTTCCACAACGCGTTGTGGCCGTTTGGTATGTTGACCACGACGCGAATTTCGCTTTGTGGTATTTCTATGGTTACCACAACTCGTTCTGGGCGTTTTTATAAGAGCCATGACACGAATTTCGCGTTGTGGCATTTTGGCAGTAACCAGAACGCAATGTGAGCGTTTTTTTCGCTCAAAGACCGAAATCGGTCTTTGAGTCTAACATATATATGTCAGAGTCGGCATATGGGTTTCTCTAGTATTTCTTGCCGACATCAGATATCAGATCAGATATGATGTGGGTATATTTTTCGAAAATAAACTCGTAGGCGTTTTTTACAATTTCACTTAACGTTGACTATTAAAAACAGGATGGTCAGAATGAAAGCCGGATTAGAGACACGCAGTGAGTTCTGAATCTGTCTGTGTCCCAGTAGGACACATGGGAAACGCTACCCTGCCAAACTTGGTAAGCTTAATTTATTTGTCTGTTTTATTTTATATGACTCACAGCCGCACTCAGCCACTTCAATTAGATTTTTTTATAGTATAGACGAAGCGATAAATGATAAAACAAATTGACTCGACCAACGTCTCTGGGTAGGCTGCTAGTTCAAAAACAACTGACAGATAAAACTTACGCATTGAAGCAATCTTTATCTCTGTATTACCTTGTGAATATCATAAATTGCGTAGTGCTCAACATCATAACTTTTTTCATGAAAGCTTTCTTAAGGGAAAAAGAAAAATGACGCTTCCCTTTTAGCATTGCACGTTATATTTATAAAGATACGACAGATCGTGAATTTTACGACAAAGTCATAGAGAGAGTGGCGCGCCATGAATACCGATAAAACGGGCTATAGGTACTGCAATAGTGACGTAACATTAGCATAGACAACTCAAACACTTGAGCGCCTCTGAGGTTTAGTGATTTGGCCATCAGTGTAAGACGCAGGGGTTCCGGGTTAGATACCCAGGGAAACATTTACACTCGGTTCGGTGGTGGAGCTTGTTTCATGCTTGCCAGGCTAGCTACCATTATCTCACCTAATTCTGCCATAACAACTATTTATTATTGTTGTGTGACATAACCTTTTTGAAAGCGCAAGAGGAACGGGAAAGCAAAATCGTGTCAAGAGACATACCTATATTTTTAAAAATGTTGATGTATAATTAATATTTTTATGTTCTTGAAACATCTTATATTTTCTAATCCATTTGTGGGGTGGAGGGTTGACTACCTGAGATACAGGACCCATCTTAGCTTAGGTGTCAGCCCACCATAATATTTTTTTCAATAGATTAAGATTGGATAAGTTTTTTACACTGTACCAACAACAAACTCTTGCATTCCAAACCAATCATTATGTAACTTTTAAAATTATGGTGGGAAATAAATTTTAATACTTACTATTATAGGTAAACCTTAGAATTCAAAACAGTGAAATAGGGGATGAAAGTTCGTATAGGAACCTAGCATAAAACCCACGCAGACGTAGTCAGTGACGACCATTGTACGCGGGACAGGCGATCGTCACCAATCGTTTGTTCCGATTTGAAAACCGCCATATTGGCGCTGAGAGCAGTAGATTCTACTATGGCAGTGGTGAGTGAGCGTGGAACTAATAGGTTCCAAGTTTACTCACTACTGCCATAATACTATCTAGTGCTCTCAGCGCCAATATGGCGATTTTCAGATCGGCACAAAAAGGTGATGTCCCAGCGTTGCCCCAGTTTCATTTCATTTGATTACTTTCATAATTAAAAAATGCTAATTACATTTTATTTAGGTATAGTATCAGTCAAGAATTGTTTTATAATTAGAAAAACAATAACAAAAACATTAAGTTGTTTTCTGAAGTATTTTGTGAAAAAAATGTAAGAAAATAGAACTATCATGACAAAAAAATTGTGATTTAAAAGCGTTTTAACCTAAAAATCCCACTTTTTAATGCAAAAAATAATAAAGTATAGTACCTACTCTGACATATAGACCTTCATTTTTTGAGAATGGTGAGGCAAATGACATAGGCGCGATGGGACATGTCCTTTGCTGTCATTTCATGACAATAGCCTGTCCAGCGTACTTTGAATAATGGACCTCAGTGGCCTCATCGCTAATCGCCACAACCGCTGTTTATCAAACCGCGCACCAACCTTTCAAGTGGTTGGCGTGATTCATCCTTAATCTTCAACGACACTATCTGCTCATGCGTTAAATGTTTTATACAACCATCTAACGAGGCTTTGCGACTATTATAGCACAATCCAGTCCGTTACATAATAATTTATAGGAGAAATGTTTGCCTTTGGAAGTGCGTGGTTGACGCATCACCATAAATAGACTTAACTAATTAATAATAATGATTTAAATATTATTTCTTGCCTTTTAGAGCTGTTTAATTTTGATGCTATTTTTGTTGCTAAGTGTATTATAGTTTTGTCGCTTCAGAATTAGTGCAATAACGCAGCGGAGGACCTAAGTAGCCACCTTAATACCTAAGTTAATCAAAGTACATTTTTCGGCTAGAATACTAAATCCATTTAATATTACAATTGTGAAAGAAACTCTGCCTGTAACTTTTTTATTACTTGATCACTAAACTAATTATGATGAATCATTATTAAACTATAAAAATAGAATGGATAATGGAAAAGGATATACCTAATTTAAAGGTCTACGGTAGAATAGGACTTTTTTTCTCATTAGTGCTATTTTTAGAATTTAGTGGTAGGAATAATGTGAAAAATATCATTAGTTCTACGGTAGAATTGGGAACAAAGACGTTTTGTTGCGAAACTAAATTATGACGGTGGGAACTTAGAATAATAACAGCTAGAACGTTAATTCCCTACAAAGCGCACTATCCAAAGTGAGGCAACTAAATTCATAATGGCGTCGTTTTCAGATTTTTATAGTCCATTATAACATAATCATACCTTTTATGTACAAAACAGTTTCAATTTCCCTACCTTTAAGAGATTCAAAATTCAAAATTTAAAATTCAAAATTCAAAATTCAAAATTCAAAATAATTTTATTCAGTCTAGGCTGTTACAAGCACTTGTGAATGTCATAGAAGCTACGCCATCGGTTCGCAAACCCTAAGCGGGAGACCTTGTAACGAGAAGAACCGGCAAGAAACTCGTCAAGGGCTGCTTTTTAGGGTTCCGTAGCCTAAATGGCAAAAAACGGAACCCTTATAGATTCGTCATGTCTGTCTGTCTGTCTGTCTGTCCGTATGTCACAGCCACTTTATTCCGAAAGTATTAAGACTACACAGTTGAAACTTGGTAGGTAGATGTATTCTGTTAACCGCTTACCGAATTTAATACAAAAATAAGAGAAAAAAAAGATTAAGGGGGGCTCCCCTTATATGGAACTGAAACGGAAAATTTTTTTTTTCTTCAAACCGTGTTGGTTTGAAGAAAAAAAAAATTTTCCGTTTCAGTTCCATATAAGGGGAGCCCCCCTTAATCTTTTTAAGTGTTGGGTGTTTATAGATAGGTCTTTAAAAATGACATTGAGGTTTCTAAGACAACTTTTTCTCAAAGTCAACCGTTTGAAAGATATACACCGCCAAAGTAGTAAAATGTGTGTCCCCCCCCTTTAACTTTTGAAATAAGAGAGTAAAAAATCTAAAAAAAATATATGCTGAAGATCTTAATAAACACTTTCAACCAAAATTAGTTTGAACGAGATATAGTAATTAGTTTTTGAGATATAGCACATTTTCCAAAACTATAACTTTGTCATTTATACCAACACTGTGAAAAACAAAGTTATTTTTGCATACGATAAATGATAGGTGGTATTAAATATGGTATGGTATAAGGTAACTACGGAACCCTATGGCGCGTGGCCCGACATGCACTTGGCCGGTTTTTTTTCTCCCTGTATATTTCATACAGAGTCGTCAACATTGAAAAATGAGCTCCACGTTTAAAGTGAGGTCATTTTCCATCACAATAATCAACAAAAGTTGCACACAATGGGTAGGTAAGTTAAAATTAAATATCTACTACATTCAGATAGGTAAATGATATAGTAAATAACTTTCAACTAGTTGAGAAATCACTCTGTCTGCTACTCGAACCAAAAAACACTTGATGCAAGACATAAAAAGTAAAAACGCAATTCTTACAATTCAATATGCGTTAAGATAGGTACTCAGAAGCAGACCCATTCCCACTGGCAGCACCCGTTCACGAGCATGACGCATGGACCAGCCATCGCTTCGCTCAACCATATTTGAGGTTACTCACTTACGTACGTATGAGTATTGACGTTACTCACTTTACGTGAATTTTGTACAAGTAGTAAAGAACAGTTGGGATAATTGAGAACCAAAATGCGACACAAGCCGTGAGTTTATTTATAAAGGTAGGTATTATAGATTGGTTACTATATTATTGGATTTCAGTTACGATTAGAGACCATCCATAAATTACGTCACATGTTAAGGGGGAGGGACGGGGTCGACAAAGTGTGACATTGTGTGACAAGGGGGTGGGAGGGGGTCCCAAATTTTGTGACGTCACATTTCAAAATCATTAAAATTGAAATAAAACAAAATTCGGTACTGCTTTTTTAATTCAATAATTATTTCTAGATGTAACATTGAAAAATGTGACGTGAATGTAGGGAGGGGGGTTCTCACAAATGTGACCAGCTGTGAAAAATCATGAAATTCGTGTGACGTAATTTATGGATGGCCCCTTAGGTAACATATTATGAAGGATATAAATCTGAAAACTAAGGCATTTTGGCTCAGTATAGTTGCCTCACTTTGCATACGAGGACTCGGCTTCTAGGTGTTATTATTCCCACCCTTAGGTGGAAATAAAATAAGAGAGTTCACGCGGATGAGTTGTATACGTGTAACAAAATAACCACTTATGCCGAATATGGTAGATAGGGACCATCAAACTGAACAACTTTTACTATGGGACCAACTCTGAAATCGCGAAAAAAATCAGACCCTTGATTACGTAAGTCTGTTGCTAACAATTCTCGATTGAAATCGATTGAAAGCGCAGTTGCATTGCTGCTTTAGTTAAGATAGTTGTCACATTGTTTCTTACTAAAGCAGCGATGTAAGTGCGATTTCTGTCCGAGTTGATTGCAACAAAGTTACGTAATTACCCCCCGGATGTTTCATACAAAAAATTAATATCGAAAATATCAAAACCTATGACACAGCAGATTTTTTTTCACGATTTCAAAGTTGGTCCCATAGTAAAAGTTGTTCAGTTTGATGGTCCCTATCTACCATATTCAGCATTAGGTTATTTTATACCACGTTTTAGTATTGCTAGAAAAGCTTTGATAAACAATACAACATAATAAGCTAACTCTTATCTATGTGTAACTAGTTAAATAAAGTTATATTACAGTGACCGTCATGGCCGTTGTAACACACTCACAGTGGAATGGATTAACAACAGAGATACCGTTTTATTACAATTGGAGGATAAAACGTGTCCACACACACAGATAGTGTTTGCTTTCGCAATCACATTTTATTAAAATTCCTAGCACAAGTAATTTAATTTCCGAAAAATTCATCGCACTTTCGGTTGCGTAAATTCTTTTAGTAAAAGTATTTTTCTTTTGTTTCTTACAAAGCTAATCCATAGTGTCACGCATCTTTTAAATTGCAAAATAAATTGAATATGATTCATTTATATTAGCTATCTGTGACATTACATCGAAATTATTATTATTAGATAATCAACTTTTAGGCCCGTCAAACATTAAAATCTCAAACAAACGGCTAGTTCTGGTTTTTAGGGTTCCGTACCCAAAGGGTAAAAACGGGACCCTATTACTAAGCCTCCGCTGTCCGTCTGTCTGTCTATCTGTCTGTCTGTCTGTCACCAGGCTGTATCTCATGAACCGTGATAGCTAGACAGTTGAAGTTTTCACAGATGATGTATTTCTATTGCCGCTATAACAACAAATACTAAAAACAGAATAAAATAAATATTTAAGGGGGGCATACAACAAACGTGATTTTTTTGCCTTTTTTTGCTCGATATTAATAACGACAACAGCTAGACAGTTGAAATTTTCACAGATGATGTATTTTTGTTGCCGCTATAACAACAAATACTCAAAACTGAATAAAATAAATATTTAAGGGGGTCTCCCATACAACAAACGTTTTTTTTTTGCCGTTTTTTGGTACGGAACGGCAAAAACCCTTCGTGCGCGAGTCCGACTCGCACTTGGCCGGTTTTTTAATATCTTGTTAGGATCACTACCAGTAGCGTAAATCTGCAAACTTGCTTCGAAAGACCTGTGCTAACTTTGCAGCACTCGAAAAACTGCGAAATCACAAGGCCAATCATCGCTAGGTCTGATCACAAATTGTAGCATTTTTTACGTGTATATTTCTTTTTTTCTTTCAACGCATAGTTTAGGGCTAACAATATTGAATTCACCAAAGAAAGTGCGACAATTTCGCGGTTTTTAGAGTGCTGCAAAATTAGCACAGGTATTTCGAAGCTGCAAACTTGGATTTACGCTGCTGGTAGTGGTACTCACAACGTAATCAAAAACCAGAATTAGCTGTTAATTTCCTATTTTAGCAATTTTTTATGTCAGATTTGACCGGCCTATTTTGAGCGTCATCGCTGAAAAATTGAAGTTATTTTTAAATTTTTCACTCTTAAATTCATAATTGCGAGGTTCGTATGCGAGAAGTGAAGTGCCACTTTACAAATCAGGCAAGTGTCGGTGAATCTGACGGATGGATAAAATTCAGCATATTTCGGTAAATACAATTATTTATTAAATTATAAATAACATCGCAAATAAAATTAGGCAAATGGCCCAAAGAGAAGCCTTGCTTTTCCCCAAAATTTAATTAAAAATATGAAAATAAATTAGCCGAAGTCCAGGGTAAACGATTACTTCTAGCAAAATATCCTTAGAATTACGTAAACATAAATAAAAAAGTTTGCTGCGAAGACTTTTTACAAAGATAACCGCTTTAATTCATTTGATTTTCATAAGACTGGCGCCATTTTGTTCTCTCGCCGTAAAGACGAGTTTGTGGGCTTGGCTATTTTCTGTAATTAGGAGTCGTTGACCAACAGCCATCTTAAATGTCCCCACTGCTGGGGCACAGGCCTTCCTTATGGGCGGATAAGGAGATTAAGCCATAACCCAACACGCGGGCATAATGCGGATTAGTGGGTGTTAACGACGCAACTGTAGCCGGGACCTACGGCTTCACATGCCTTCCGAAGCACGGCGGAGCTCTAGATGATAAAATTTTGGTCACCCATCCCATTACCGACCCTTGCGTAAGTTGCTTAACCTCCACATTCGCTAAACCAATGTGCTATTGAGCTCCTTAAGGAGTCGTAACTTCATACTGATTTCATTTAGTAAAGAAATAAGATAGTCATAAGCAACTAATGCAATAAAATTGTTTCAAAACATACGCTTTTCAGTCTTGATTATAAGTAATAATATCGTAGTCAAACTTGAGATATTGAATAAAGCGAATTATTTTCACGCAAATAATACTAGAATCTGGCTTCGCGTTCATAAAAAAGAAATATTACTGTCTTTTTTTATTACAGATTAGGGTATAACATTTGCTGTTATGAAAAACCTTATCTTCAAAAACAATTCAAAATGGCGGCGACAGGAAAGACTTTTAAGATCCCTTCCTCTCCACAATCACCTACAAGAGATACCCTGCCTTTTTAATATTCACAGATATTTTTTTAAGCACACTCTACAACTTTTCATTTCATGATACTCGTACAACGATACAAAAAATAATGCTGAATATGTTAGATAGAGCCCATCAAACTGTACAACTTTATTATGGGACTAACTCTAAAATCGGGAAAGAAAAATCTACTGTTTCATACAAAAATGAATAAGTATATGAAAATGTATGAAGCAGCATTTTTTCTCCACGAGATTTCAGGGTCTCTATTTATCTTTTCGGCATTACGGGTTTTTGTGACATGTTGTACATATTTATTTTAAATAGAAACTTAAATTTAACAATAAAGGACAAAAATGAACACCATCGATCGGTATCCAGGGACACCGATGGTATTTATTTTCGTCATTTACAATTTGTATTCAGTCATTTTCCAACTTCAGATTATTACCAAAATAACTTATTATTTTGGCAATAATCTGATTTTGGGAAAAATATATAACCCAGTCAGAATAACAAACAAACAAATGAAATCTCACGGGAAAAGCCCTAGCGTGGGCTGTACTAATATTAAGTAGGTAAAGTAGGGCCACTTTCAAAGGCCACATTTGACAATTCATCAAAATTTTTCAACGGTACCTTGTAACGGCGGGCATAAAATATTATATATTTTTTCGATGTTAGAATTGCACAATTGCTTCATTTTTTTTCAATTACGAATATATTATATTCACTGTAAAATGACCGAAAAATTTAACTTTACGATTTATATTCACTGAAAAACCATTCCAAACATAATAAACAATTTTTGTTCTAATAAAACTTAACGTCGTTACAATGTTACATCAGTGACAACTTTTTCTTTTTAAACACTAGGGATGTTACCCAAAAATCGAAAAATCGAAAGTTGAATGCAGTGATTACTTGTGAATGAATATTTTCACCATAAATAAAGAAGACATTTTTAATATAAGAAATTGACGGCACGTGACAACATATTTTATTTCCTTTATTTATTGTAGGTAAAGATACTTGAAAGTCAAATTATTTCAAATCTTCATTAGCTCTGTTAGCCTTTTACGATATAAAATAATAATGGGACAGGGATTTGACTGATGATTTTTTGAATTGATTTTCAATGCATCTTAGTTAAAATGAAACAGTATCCTCATAAGTACTTTTTCATAATAACTGAATCCAAATCCCATGTTTGAAGTCTGTATCGATTAATTCACTTTAATCGATGTTTTGAAGCTATGAACACGTACGGTCACCTCACTATGAATCTAAAATTGACAAATGTCAAATGTGACCTATTAAAGTGGCCCTTCTTTAGGTATGTCAATAGCTAATTATATTAGTTATTTGGACTTATATTATTGGCACTTGTAGTTTATTACTTATACTTTATTAAGCAACAGAAATCTACAAGTTACGTTTAAGTTACAGTTAAAATACTAATATCACAATATTATTAGCTTGTACTTATCGACTTGTAAATTTGTGACTAATACTTTATTATGCAACAAAAAAGTGCAAGTTACAACCAAAATTACTAATAATATTAGCTTGTAATTTGTTATGAAATAAGCCCCAGCTGGGTACATACAAGATTCAAGTACATTAACCCGTCAACGCCCGGAAAATGAGACACAAAAGATTTTCTATTGTTGTCCGCACGCGCCGACGACCGCGCGGGATTTGATGAATTTAATATTACTCTTTAATTATGGATTCTATCAAGGTCCCCCCTTTGCTTTCCTAACATTTATTTTTCTTTTATTCAAGACAGTTTTTTTTTCAGATATTAAAATTCAAAATCCCGATCATCTTTCACACAGTTTTCAAGGTCACAAATTTAATGCTCAAAAAACAAATCTCCTAAATTATTTCCAGCTAGGGTGGAACATTCCGACCTGATCACTTGGACTATAGTATCGTTACCAGATGGTGGTGTGTAGTGGGCCCGAGGAGCTAAGGCTGGCAAAAATATGCGACGGCCATAACTATATGCATAGGTATTATGACTTAACACACATACATAGGTTAGGTCTTTTCTTGATTAAAAAACATTGCAGACAGTGCGCGGAGACATGCTGGAGGAACCTTCACAGACAAATTATTAAGACATGACCAACGCAAGACGCAGCACTCGCAACTCATACTTCAGTAGCGTTAGAATTGGGATGTTGACATCTTTTTTTATTTTATATTACATAAATTACCTCTCAAAAAAAGAAACATTGGTAAAATAATTATTTCTCTAGCTCGAAAACTGCCCGAGATATCACAGTGTGAAATGCACACAAATGGACTCGCCCAAAAACGCTCCATACTAATGGCTACTGAGTTATGACGTCACGCCTCAGTAGTTTGTATGCAACGCGTAGGAAATTTGTTCGGCAGCTATATTAAATATTGTGTTTATCAAAATGGTTTCTTGGACTAATTTGCTATACATTTTACGAACTAATTAAAGGTGTCATTTATTTTAATAAATTTTATACTTTTTAAATGGACTTGTCCACCCAACTTTGAAGGGTCATAAAACAAATAATATGCAATATACAAAACCAAGAGGTATACAAGCTACTCTAAAAGTTTAATATGTTTCCGATTTTTATTAGTATTTCGTTATTTTATTCATTAGTCAACATCCCAATTGAAATCGGATTTAATTCCTACATTTAATACAAAAATTAGAAGTCGAAACGATTTTTTTTCATAAAAATGTGCATTAGCATAAGAACGGGTTGTCCAAAAAATTAGAATTTGAATTAAATGCCCTACAACTTTTATGAAAGACAGTTTTCGATTCATTCGATTCCAAAACACCGCAAAAATACCCCTTTTGGGGTACATTTTTACCGCCCACCACTTAAGCACAACTCCGCCGGGGGGGAAACCTAGGATAGTCATATTGGGCAACAAAAGATGTCATTAAAACAATAAAACCTTTCGTAGGAATTAAATCGGATTTGGAGGTTTTTTTGCTTAATACTACTGAACTATTACTACACTACGAAAGAGCTTTCGTAGCGACTTTTGTCTGTGTGAGTGAGTGCTCTTGTTAGATGTTTGTATGCATGTAGTTGCGTTACTGCTTTAGTAATATTTATTTATTTTGTGACAATTAGCATAAGCTTCAAAGGTCTGCTCGAAATCGGTCCTGCGCTGCCCACATCCAGCGGCTTCCCGGGACTTTCACCAGGGGACCTCGGGTAGGCCTACGGTTTCGTTTGATGTGTCACTAGGGTGCGTACCCACTTAGGTTTGCGAACCTAGGATATGGCTCTATAGCAAAAAAATATATTTTCACTTTGTTTATGTGTGCGAACTAGGGTACTTATTGTTTAGTTTCAAAATAGTTAGTTAAAAGTTCACTTTAAAAATTATTTTAATCGAAAATTAAATTGGTTCTATGTAGAAAGGAAAGATAACTCTTATACAGTCAGCTGCAAGAACGATCTTTAAAATTGATGCGTCATTAAAAGTATCACTGTCCTTTATTTCTTTTAAAAGAAGAAAAAGATGGCGATACATTTAATGAAGCATTAACTTTAAAAATCGTACTGTAATCTCTTCTTTTAACTTGAAAGTTAATATTACTAATAGGTAACTGTACTTAAGGCGCTTTCCAGGCCGAAAGTGGCGCCGCGGTGTATTTTATTTAATATTATATCTAATAAATAATTTTAATAAAACTTCTCGTGAAATTTTAAGGGCCCATAGCCTAGTATTTTTTGACATTGCCTCGTAGTCTCGTAGTCACTAGAAATAGCTAGCAAAACTGCTAAAAGTAGCCGTTTTTGACACATTTATCTACTTCTACGAATGACTAAGAGGTAATGTTGTAATAGCTTCTAAAATACTAGACTATCAGCACTAAAAATTCCACTAAAGGTTTTATTTAAATCTTTTACTATTAACGACTTATTAAATAAAAACCTCTTAGTGTACCACTTTTGGTAGGGTATTCACCTTAATAAACTTTTTTTAAACTCAAAAGTAAATATTACTAATAGGTAACTGTACTTAATGAGTGATAATTACCAATTACCTACAAAACCGGCCAAGTGCGTGTCGGGCCACGCGCCATAGGGTTCCGTAGTTACCTTATACCATACCATATTTAATACCACCTATCATTTTTCGTCTGCAAAAATAACTTTGTTTTTCACAGTGTTGGTATGAATGACAAAGTTATATTTGCGGTTTTGGAAAATGTGCTATATCTCAAAAACTAATTACCATATCTCGTTCAAACCAATTTTGGTTGAAAGTGTCTATTAAGATCTACAGCATATATTTTTTTAGATTTTTCACTCTCTTATTTCAAAAGTTAAAGGGGGGGGGGGACACATTTTACCACTTTGGCGGTGTATATCTTTCAAACGGTTGACTTTGAGAAAAAGTTGTCTTAGAAACCTCAACGTCATTTTTAAAGACCTATCTATAGACACCCAACACGTGTTGGTTTGAAGAAAAATTTTTTTTTCAGTTTCCGTTCCATGTATGGGGAGCCCCCCTTAATCTTTTATTTTTCTTATTTTTGTATTAAATTCGTTAAGCGGTTAACAGAATACATCTACGTACCAAGTTTCAACTGTGTAGTCTTAATACTTTCGGAATAAAGTGGCTGTGACATACGGACAGACAGACAGACAGACATGACGAATCTATAAGGGTTCCGTTTTTTGCCATTTAGGCTACGGAACCCTAAAAAGTACGTAGACGAATCGATCAACAAACAATGAGTTTCAAACAAAAGCACGTATTTAAAAACCGCTGTTCCACAATACACTTTAATTTCAGCTCGTCCTAGAATCTTAATGACTGAAAGACAAACGAAATTGCTTTGTAAAATTAAAACAATACTCAGAGACAATTAATTTTGTCGCTTTCTCCTCGTCGGATCCTTAAAGTCGATTTTCGTCGAATCGGTATTGTTTGGAAAGTTTTTTTGCTCATTATCAATATTATTGTTTTTCGGTTTAATTTTATCTAAAATATTGTTTTGCGAATAAAGTGATATTTATTTCTAACTAGCTTTCCGCTCGCAGCTTTGCCCACGTGGACTACAGGTGATATCGTTCAGGCCCGTGCCCAGCAGTGGGATAAAAAGTAGCCTATGTCCTTCCCCAAGATTTCATCTATCTCCGGACCAAATTTCATTAAAATCGTTTCTGTAGTTTTGGCGTGAAAACGTAACAGACAGAGTTAATTTCGCATTTGTAATATTAAGTAGGGATTATCTCTATGACTTGGACCATTAGGATAATCTATTATTCCATATCAATATACAGGATGTTTGTTAAAACCGTAAAATCCCGAATATTGTGGAAAAGCTTTTCCACTGCCGCAGCTAAAACGCGTGTTTTAGACGCAACTACACAACAGACGATTTTCTCAATAAAACGATCGATGACATGACCTTTTTAACATTCTATTCTCTACTCTTATACAGTCTCGATACTCTGTACAAATCATAAACAGAAACATAGAGTAGAACAATTAAGAAACAACAATTTTTACGCGCGTCCGCAAGAAGCCGCTAGCTAGCAGTTAACTCATTTTTTGTCGAGGCCCTTAGATGGACGCTTAGCAGTTGCATATAATCCTTACTAATATTATAAATGCGAAAGTCCGTTTGTTTGTTTGTTTGTTTGTTTGTTACGCCTTCACGTCGTAACTACTGAACCGATCATCATGAAACTTTGCATACACGTTGTCAGGGATACAGAAAAGGACATAGGGTACCTTTCATCCCGAAAAAAAATTATTCTCCCGAGGGAGAGCAAAAAACCTTTCCACGCAGACGAAGTCGCGGGCGGAAGCTAGTAAGTAAATAAAACCCAATAAAACCCAGAAAACCATGACTTGACAATTTGTTTTTTCTTCTGATGAGAAACTACATAGTGCCTGGCAACCATAGACCAAGATCGGTGATTGATTTTGACTAAAATTAATGGGATGGATTATCGAAACATAGTACATCATTGTCACTTTGCCATTTTCCACACAAATGAAAAAATAAAATTTCTCAGTCATTCTTTCTCGGTTTAAATTAATTTTCCTGAGTTGTATGCATGGGAAATATCATATTCAGGATCATACGGTTATTACCAAACACTCTGTATAAAGCTGTGACTTGATTTCTTTGGTTCGTTTGCTATAATACCGTATAATACCAACTTGTCAAGGACGGCAATTTACTTTCAGGCATGTTATGTTATCAAGTATGATTACGAGTACTCAGTTTGAGTGAAAATGGCATGTAGCGTGATGAGCTTAAGAGAGATTTCGTCTATGTCGTATTGGAGTGTCAAAAATTAGCAAACATTCCCAAGTTCCTGGATTCAAGTCCTGTGGGATTACTCTTGACAGGATTAGGTTTAGTACTTGTAGCATGAATATCGAATCGTAATTTTTTATTGGAAATTAATACAACGACATCTACCGCCGAAAAGTGAAATGAAACCCATAGACAATTACTTACGAGTACTTTTAAGTGCGTCTTTTTTCTCGGTAAATGTTCGTACTAGGGGTACGAAACTCGATCCCGTCAAGAGTTACCCCCCTGGTAGGGCAAATTTTAGTGTGAATGTTTGTTGCTAACTGTCCCAAATAACGGATGGCTGAAATATTATTTATATATTTTCTTTCCGTTATTATCTTTGCATACAAAAGTTGTCGAATCGATACAATTACATCCAATAACACTAATGACAAAAAAGTGGCTCACCATAATTTTACTTTATTTATTCTTTTTTCCAAACTGTATTATTTAATAATTCGTCATAATATTCTTGCAGCTTTATTTCGATTCAGTTTCAAAAACTTGCAAATTAGGTTCGCATTTTTTACAAATTATATTATCAATAACATTCGAATGTTAATAATAGAATTCCATCCGAAAAAAATGGCCGCTGGAGTTGATGTAATAAAATCTTGTAATATTGTGACGAAGTTAAGAGTCCGTACACATTTTGCCGCTGACTGCCGCTCTCTCGCTCGCACATTTCAAGTTTTCTCAAAATGTACGTAATTGAAAATGTGTCTCAGCCACTTTTCGCAATATACGATTACGGACATTTCAACATATATTTTCAGTTGAGAATTGCTAAAGTACAAAAAGTTATCGTTTTTGCCAGTTCAAATAACTATTAGAAACGACAAATTTTTGTACTTTAACAACAAAAAACTGAAGTATATTTTTTTAAAATATGTATTGCGAAAACTGGCCGAGACACATTTTTCAATTACGCACTCAAGTTTAAGAAATCATGAGAAAACATGAAATGTTCGAGCGAGAGAGCGCGGCAGTCAGTGGCAAAATGTGTACGGGCTCTTAAAAACTGTTTCTAATACAGACGTAACAGAAACATTTAGGCATATTCGATCAAACAGTAAGACAAGGGTTAGGCTATCCATCACTAAACGTCTATAACAGGGGACGGTACATCAATCCTGTCTCATACTGTCTATTTATAGGACTTTAACTGTCCTTCACCCATGACTCTTCATTGGGCCCTCGGGGTATGACCAATTCTTCTTATCCTCCCATAAGGGAAGCGTAATAAAAAACGGGTTTCGTTAGCATTGTTATTGTGAAGGCAGAAATAATTCCCAAAAGGGCAGCTTTTAGTTTTTCATGTAAGATTCACAGGGTTTCATTTCAACAGCTCTAGGTAATGTTGAGCCCGAGATATCCAAGGGGTGAAAGCGCACCACCGGGCACCCCCCTGGTGCCCATGGTTATTGTATTCTGATTAATCATAAAGAAAACAGACAAATGCACTGGCTGTTTTATTATTTCAATAAAACAGAAAGAAATAGCCCAAAATCTTTTACATGAATCAGCTGGTATGAAGTCGGCCATATTTTCCGTTATTTATTAGTAGATTTATTCCTCATTCGTCCCAAAGGTTCGCACCACATTCCAAAATTTTCCTGGTTCGTCCCACATTACTTAAACTGAAAAAGTACAGCCAATAAATATACACATCAACTTTGTCTAGGGATACAGGTGTTGTTTTCATACAAACGAGGTAACTTTGAAGCCTTGGTTTTCTGCCAAGGATGTACCGTGCTGTAATCTGATGATGGCCATCCAAGGACTGAATGGAGTAGATTCAGATCACTATACACACCCAACTGATCTAATCAGCATTCTAAAAGATTAATGGGTTAGAGTTCTCAGTTTGAGGATTTTCATACATTTCATGCTATTTCCGCGGTTTTTTTAAACATGTCCATTACGTTTTTAGAATACAGCCCCCCTACTCAAATGGCCAATTTTCTATTCGTTTGAACGCTACGCTTACTTTTAAAGCTTAAATATGAGCAATAGAAGATTAAATCATATGTCGCAAACTTATATAAATCACAGACTTTGATGTATTGTATGGAATTGACAAGCTTAAGGCACGTAATTTTATAGTTTACTGCTTACTTTAAAGTTTTAATACTAAGCGTAGCGTTCAAACGAATAGAATGTTGGCCATTTGAGTAGGGCCTCTGGTCAGATCAGTTGGGTGTGTATAGCGATCTGAATCTCCTCCATTCACTCCCTGGATAGCCGTCATCAGATCACAGCACAGTACATCCCTGGCAGAAAACAAAGGCTTCAAAGTTACCTCGTTTGTATGAAAATAACACCTGGTATCCCTAGACAAAGTTGATGTGTGTATATCAAGTACTTGGGATATAAAAAAGTTTTTTTTTAACTTTAATCTATACTAGCTCCGCCCGGGACTTCGTCTGCGTGGAAATTCGAAAAATCCCTTGGAAACCTTTGAACGGGAAAAAAGTATCCTATGTTTTAATCTAGGCTATAAACTATCTGTGTGTCAAATTTCAACCAAGTCTGATCAGATGTTTTTACGTGATTGAGGAACAAACATCCAAACCCACAAACTTTTACATTCATAATATTAGTAGGAAGTAGGATAGGATTGATTGAAACAGCTATTTTTTACAAAATGTCATTTAAAAGTGGCATTTTCCAATACAGTTTCCTCAGCTAGCATTAGCAGACATGCAACAGTTTAAGTATTAAACTTATTTTCAGACCAGCCCCCCTACCCAAATGGCCAACTTTCTATTCGTTTGAACGCTACGCTTACTTTTAAAGCTTAAAATGAGCAATACATGATTAAATCACATGTCGCAAACTTATGTACCTAATTCACAGACTTCGATGTATTGTATTGAATTTTCAAGCTTACGGCACGTAATTTTATAGTTTACTCCTTATTTTAAAGTTTTAATATTGAGCGTAGCGTTCAAACGAATAGAAAAGTGGCCATTTGAGTAGGGGGGCTGGTTTACTAACTTACGGCCAAATACTCAAACGAAAGTTAATAATAATAATAATAATAGTTTTATTTCAGACCATAGATCCATTTGTTAGTACATACACTTAAATAACTATGTTAGTAGTATGGGCAGCTTAGTTTTAAAATTAAATAAAATTAAAATTACTACATCATATTATAACAAATTACTAATTCAAATATTTTTGGGATCCGTTCATATGCCGTTGGATCCAGTGCCTGAATAACTCACAATCAGGCCTATCCTTTACAACTGTCAGGATGCTGTTGGTACTCTCCCGAAGTCTTCTTAAAATCGAAGGTGTTAAGCCCAACTTAAGGCCCTTATAACCATCAACCAGCGCCGCCAATTCATTTATTTTTATTATATTATTACGCAAACCAGGTTGACCTGGTTGTATAAAAAAAGGGAAACAACCATGCCCTCTTAAATGGTTTCTAATATTTTTTGAATAACTCTTTAGCAGTTTTAATACTTTCTGTAAGTTTTAAAATCAATTTAAATCAAAAGTGGCCACTGTCATTTTAAATGCATTTTAAAACTAGTACAAAGAATGGAAAATATTAAAAAGTTATTCAAAAATAATTATAGAGACAATTTAAGAGAGCATGGTTGTTTCCTTTTGTTAAATATATACTTGGTTTACGAGTAACAAAAAAAATATGTATTGGCGGCGCTAGCTGGCCTATATAAGAGCTTTAAATTAAAAAAAATATTGTCAGATTTGTCAGAAATACAGCTTCTGTAAAGTTAAGGAGACCTTAACTAAAGATTTTAGCTAAGAAGCCATTTGAGTAAAGTAAATGAGGCTATTGATAAAGATGGTAAAAGACACAAAAGATATCTCGCCAACCCTAAAATAAAAAATACAACTTTTATATTAGCTTAGAATAATAACACCTAGAAGCCGTGTCTTCGTATGCAAAGTGAGGCAACTAATACCAAGCCAGAATGGCTTAGTTTTCAAATTTATATCCGTCATACGTTAACTAAACGTAACTGAAACCCAATAAATATATAGGTAGTAACTAGTCTTATAAATGTGGGAAAATTGAAACTGTTTTGTACTTAATCGGTATGATTAGGTAATAATGTAAAATAACAATCTGAAAACGGAGCCATTTTGGCTGTTTTAGTTGCCTCACTTTTGACAATGCGCTTTGTAGAGAACTATCGTTCTTGGTGTTATAATTCTAAGTATATTAGCTACTAGCGACCCTCCACGACTTCGTCTGGGTGGACAGTTATTCCTTTATCCCTTGAGATCAGTTCCTGTTTTCGGGATGAAAGTCAAAGTCAAAGTGTTTTTATTCAAATAAACTTAATTATTAAGTACTTTTGAATAGTCTATATTTTCCTACCATCCGTTCCAGACTTTTTTACCCGACTACAGCGAAGCCAAAACGGAGGGTATATGATTTTGACCTGTTTGTATGTATGTATATGTGTGTTTGTAAATTCATCTGTTCCCTCATAGCTTATAAACTACTTTTTATAATTTGACAAATGAGGTATCTTTAGAAGCGTCTTAATTGTCCAATGAACATAGGCTATATGACGTCACAATAAATTGAATGTGGCCCTCTAGAGAAGTTAAAGGTATGAACTAAAAAAAATATTTTTTTAATAATGCCGTGTTGGGTACCAAATGAAAGGGCCTTAATGAGCACTTTTCAAATATGTATATATTGTTGGCTTTTGCCCGTGGCTTTGCTTGTTTTCACCCTATTGACAACTCCAAAATATTTCAAATAAAAAAGAAGTTTTAAAACTAAAACCCGACTACGGAAAAATTGTGCTCTTAAAAGTAAGAAACAAGAAAATATTCGAGTCCAAAATTCAATAAAAAGGATAACCGTAGTCGCATGCCACTTTGTCCTAGACACGGGTTGGAGGTGGCATGCGACTACGGTTATCCTGTTTATTGAATTTTGGACTCGAATATTTTCTTGTTTATTACTTTTTAGAGCACGATTTTTCCGTAGTCGAGTTTTTTAATTGACAAGAAGAACGGGCGCAAGAAACTTCTCAGCTTTAACATAAATAAGTAACGATATTTACAATTTCAATCAAAGAAAGGTAACGCCATTTTCTGTACCCCTGACAACGTGTCGTCGTGGAGATCCTTGGGGGAGGCCTATACCCAGCAGTGGGTGTCGTGCGACTGATATTATGATGATGATGATGAGAACGTGTAAGTGTATGCAAAATATCATGATGATTGGTTAAGTGAGTAGTTACGACGTGAAGCCGTAACTAACAAACAAACATACTTTCGCATTTATACACTCGGCGTCAGAAAAATCGCACCTCATCAAACATTTCTTCAATGTTAATTTAATCCTATCAATTTATTAGTAAGTGTTGTGATATACTTCTTCTCCTTCGGACATAGCCAACAGGCTCTAGAAACCGTTAGAATACTCGTCGAACGAAATGAATTATTGAGATTCAGTTTCCGAGCAAAATTATTGCCTCATTTTTTTTTTGCAATATTTGAGCAACTTCATGGGCAATAGTATCCATCTTGGGTATACCTTTTTTTAATTGAATTGTTGAAATGTGTTTTCTCCATCATCTTAATAGCGAATTTACCCACATTTCCTGAATTGACTCCTTTTATTTCCCTTTTATGGTGGCGCAAGCAATAACGCTTTAAGCGTTTAATTATGGTAACTGTTATGTTAATTAAATCAAACAATTATTAGTTGAAAGCTCATAAAATGTGCTCCTAATAGATATCAACATTTAGAGAATCAAACGTTAGCTAGCAATAGCAGGTGGCCAAGTCAAAACTTATTTTCGATGAGGTGCGATTTTTCTGACGTCGAGTGTAGTATTGTACTATAAAGACATAGTAAGCCGCACCCTCCTAATAACTTTATGGAAAGTTTATGAAGAGTTTGTCGCCTTGAATAATATTTTTGGAGACATTCCGTTATAACAAAGCTACTAAGCCTCCTGTGACGGTTTCTGTTAAAGACGGTTTCTATATTCTAAGCTATGTTTACCGAAATAACTAAGAACAAATTCAATTTAAAGCAAATACCTCTGAACAAATTCTCAACGTTCAACAGATGTTTATTTTTTGTTATGAATGTTTCGAGACCAAAGAAAAGTATGAACTCTTTTCTTTCATTAAATATTTTATTAGATTTTCACATAAGAACGTCGGTCGGTTAGGCGTAGATTTAACAAAAAAATATGGGCTAAACTGAGTTTATCAGAAACACGTCACTAATGGGGTAATGTGTTAACGCAATAAAATTATTACTGATGTTTGATATTCACGATGGTTTATTTTATTATCTGTATATAAAGCATTCAATGGAGTAAGGATCAGAAATGCATGAACGTACTGGATATGTCTTTTTTAAGCTACATTTATTTACCTTTCCTTGTATTTAAAAGTTTTTATTGTGGTTGTCATTAGAATCAATTGTTTCCAAGCCCTAATAGTACAGTAGCCCGTAGAACATTTAAATCGCCAAGAAGGTTACTGTTTGCCGTTGTGATCTAGTTATTTATTACGAAATTATATACTTTAACCCAAGTTTTACAGATCGCGACCCGCCGTAACCTATATTTGTATATCTCCAAAAATGATATTTTTTATTTTTCGAGGCTTACCACATAGTTTAGCTATTGTCGTGTTCTACAGCTTGGTTTGATTGCCACAGATAAAAGTAAGACTATAAAAAGTAGCCATACACAGATTTAAGACCTGATGAAAATGGTTGGACTTTATCTGGTCTTAAATCTATGCATGATCACTTTCCATAGTCTTACTATTATCAGTGGCAATCAAATAAAGGTGTAGAACACGACAATAGCTAAATCATGTGGAAAACCTTGAAAAATAAAAAAAATATCATTTTTGGAGATATACAAATATAGGTTACGGCGGGTTGCGATCTGTAAAACTTGGGTTAAAGTATCTATAATTTCGTAATAAATAACTATATCACAACTGCAAACGGTAACCTTTTTGGTGATTTAAATGTTCTACGGGCTACTGTACTATAATAGCCAAGTGGCCTTCTACAATTTGAATGGAATAGAAATTAGGGGTTCGTGTGTTACGGCCCCGGTATGTTTCGGCCCCGTGGTGGATGCACCCGATTTTCCATTAATTAATAAGTTATTACTTAGTAAAAAACGAACCCGACATTAGTATGTCCATAGACAATCACGTCGTTTTTAAATGTCAATTTCATATAACTAATGTAAATTCTATTCTATTAGAATAGGTAGCTACCTAATTGAAAAGTCGATCGTTTGTCAATTGTCTAGGCTCTCAGATGTTATTTTTAGGGTTCCGTACCCAAAGGCTAAAAACGGGACCCTATTACTAAGACTCCACTGTCTGTCTGTCTGTCACCAGGCTGTATCTCACGAACCGTGATAGCAAGAAAGTTGAAATTTTCACAGATAATGTATTTCTATTGCCGCTATAACAAAAAATACTAAAAACAGAATAAAATTAAAATTTAAGGGGGGCTCCCATACAACAGACGTGATTTTTTGTCGTTTTTTGCTCGAAATTAACAATGACAACAGGTAGACAGTTGAAATTACAGATGATGTATTTCTGTTGCCGCTATAACAACAAATACTGAAAACAGAATTAAACGTATTTTTTTTGCCGTTTTTTTGTTACGGAACCCTTCGTGCGCGAGTCCGACTCACACTTGGCCGGTTTTTATTAGTTTGTGCTTTCACATTTTAAATACTCAACTGATCTTTATTTAATTTTACATACACGTTGTCAAGAATACAGAAAAAACAAAGGGTACCTTTCATCCAGAAAAAAGTACTTACTGTTCCCGAGCCATAGAAAAACAACTGTTAACGCAAATGAAATTTCCAGTGCCCGCTAGTATTGAATAACATTTGTTGAATGTCAAAAGGTTTATTATGTTTTGTCTTGTTCACCCACACTTCACTAGAAGTTCATTGTTTATAGCAAATTTTCTTAATTAGAACACCCTCTCATCTTTGCAATCTTAATTTTATTTTATTTGTTTATTTAAGTATTTAAATAGTAAGTAAATTCAAAGGTTATACCTATTTGCATTTTATTTATCTAAGTAAACATGCTATTTGATGAAATTACATTAAATTGTTCCATGGTTTAATTTGAGAAGACCAAATTGAGCAATCAAGTTTATCGTGAAGTAAACGTCCATAATCTTAAATGTTTTTTTTAAATGTCACTTTGAAAACCCCTCAGGTTTTCAAAAGTGATATTAAAAAAAATAGTAACTAATTGCCTCACTAGGTGGCGTTGATGAAAAGAGAAGTGTCAAAATTGGCTTTTAAAAATAAACGACCTGTACCAAAGAGGCTAGTAAGCGCTCACTGACTAACCTATCTGCCCAAAGAGAATTTAGGGTTACATCTGCCTGCCTACCTGAGTACTCTCCGAAGCTTAGTAAAAAAAACACATTGACACATACATTTTTATCAACGCCATCTATCGAACTTACAGTTTTATGTCATTTTGAAAAGCCCTCATTCCAATAATGTCGATTGCCTTCTGTATTAGGAGGTCATAACAAATTTGGTAACGATCGCGTAAGTGGCTGACTCTGGGTTCACAGGATGGAGAAGCACTCTCTGATGCTAAATATTTGTTTGTTTGTAATGTATAAACTCAAAAAGTACTGATCCGATTCTGAAAATCTTTTCACTTATAGAAAGCTACATTATCAGCGAGTAACATGGGCTATAGTTTATTTTCAAAAAAATTATAGCCTTTTTTCAGCCTGCATATAAAAAGAACGCAACCACTTCACGCAAACAGACTGACATATTTAGCATCAGAGAGTGCCTCTCCATCCTGTAAACCCAGAGTCAGCCACTTACGCGATCGTTACCAAATTTGTTATGGCCTCCTAGCCTATTTGGACTATGCAGTCGACATGTTTGTGCGGATGATATGTTATCAATAAATGTGATTATATAGGTTTTTTCCTGAGGATCCCATTCCCGAGGATCCTGTCCTGGAGGATCCCGATTTGTTTTTATTTTCATGAACCTAATTAATACTATGTTTAGCTTAAAAGTACCGTTATGTCAACAGAAAAAGTGGTTAAAATTTTAATATATTGTAATATTGAAAAAATGTCTGATAAAGTAATCACAGGTTGATTTATTATCACAATGTTTATTTTTGCGATACAAAAAATACAATTGTAACTTTTCAATCAGTCTTTTCAGAACATGTAAAATCAACTATATTTTATTTATAGTTTTTATTAACGGTACAAGTTAAATACTATAGAAATAACAACAAAAGTAAATGTAATCACATTTATCGCATTCGGGATCCTCTGGGACAGGATCCTCGGGGAATGGGATTCTCAGGGAATAACCCAATTATATAAGGGTCAGTTCACAGGTTAAGATAAAATTCAAATGAACTAACTGATAATATTCTAAAAAATCTGTTCCATTTTAACCAGATATCTAAGTATCTCTAAAATTTTCATAGTTTAAGAAAATTTATATTGTCCTTTGAATAAGATATCAATCTTGACATGTTACATCTACCTCATATTCCACCGAAAAAGATACATAAAATACTTTACTTACATATAAACAAGAAATAATTATCTGCAAATGAAAACTTATATCTTAACTTATATCTTGCTATTTTTATAATAATATATTAAATAGTTAAATATAATGCATGTCGTGGCAGTTTGTAAAAAAGACAACACTGTAGCATGTAAGTCCTCCGAATGTATCATTGCCTTGTCTTTGATGTATGTTCTTGTTAGCTGTCCTAAATAAATTTAAAAAAAATAGTGGGTAAAGGCGGTCTTGATTAAAATTTGAGAATCAATTTGAATTGTTTTGTAATAAAAATTTTTTTGTAAATGTTCCCCTAATCAAATACGGTATTCGATAAAAATTCACTGCCTCGATCTAACACATTCTCATTTGCTGTTTATAGGCGGCATATCTATATGAAGACTTCTAACTGCAAATGAAAATGAAAACACATCTACATCTTTATGCGGTGAACTAAATTGAATGTAGCCATAAAAGGATTCGCTTCAGAAAGGGAACATAGTAAAAAAATACTATGTATTTCTTATTTATAAAAGAGTACATTACGTATCGTCTAAGAAATACATACATATATCGAAGATTTTCAAAGAAATGTATTAACATTTTATTTAAATAGCTACTGATTATATAAACTAAATAGGTATTTATGCAACTGTACTATAACGAGGGGTATTAAAACACGAATGTGGGTTTATCACATGAGTGTTTTAATACCTAATTATATACAGTTGCATACAAGACTTTATCTACACCCATTTTTTTTTTCTAATTTTTATTAGGGAAACAAACAATATTTTAATACATTTGGATTAAAAACACCCATGATATTTATCTAAACCCATGATAATTGTGTATCCTCTATAAAGGTTTTGACTTTGACTTTGTCTTTGACTTTGACTTTCCTCTCCCTCCTCGTCATTTTATCTTCCGCAAGAGTGTTATAATGTTGTACTGAATTTCATAATGCGACGCTCGCGCGTGGGCGCGCGGCGCTGCAGGACCAGCCCTCGCTCGGGATATTGTAATGATGGCAGTTAGTTAACTGTTTCAGAACCCCTTACAGAGGATTTAAAGCATGGGTGTAGATAAAAGTATTAATAGTTTTCTCGATTTATTTACATAAGGCTTGTTTTACAAGTTTGATTAGGTTCAAGTTAACTTCCCTGATCCATAACACTTCCAAATTTAATTACATACAGCAAGATATGCTATTCGGATATTTTGAAAATTAAAAAGAAAATCTTCCCTCTCAAGCTTACGCGTTCACTAGACATGAAATAAAACACTTTTTAACTGAAACTAGTGTGGTTTTATCAAAAGTATTTTAGTAAGTTGGTATTTTATTTGATTTTTGATTTTTTCGACGTTTCGGCACCTTTGCAGCTGCCGTGAAATCAAAACAAACCAGATACCAACTAATTACCAAAGTTCTTTCAATAAATCCGTGCTAGTATCCGTATTTTTTTTTATTTAATATGATATACCTATTTATGAAAACAATATTTTATTTTGTGGTACTGTCATTGTTTTTGATTTCACTTACCGTAACAAAATGTGTTTATAATAAATTAAACTAAAATGTGAATAGTAATAGAAAGTCTGGTTTTCCTTGTGACGTTTGTTTATTGACACTGCACATGACATGACACACAGAAATAGAATGCGGGACGCTAGGGGCTGTTACTGTAAAAAATGTTGGCACATGTCACTTGATTCTTTGTCCCTTTTTAGGGTTCCGTAGCCAAAATGGCAAAAAACGGAACCCTTATAGATTCGTCATGTCTGTCTGTCTATCTGTCTGTCTGTCTGTCTGTCTGTCTGTCTGTCCGTCCGTATGTCACAGCCACTTTATTCCAAAAGTATTAAGACTACATAGTTGAAACTTGGTAGGTAGGTGTATTCTGTGAACCGCTTTACGATTTTTACACAAAAATTAAAAAAAATAAATGATTAAGGGGGGCTCCCCATACATGGAACTGAAACTGAAAATATTTTTTTTCATCAAACCAATACTTGTGGGGTGTCTATAGATAGGTCTTTAAAAATGACATTGAGGTTTCTAGGACTGTTTTTTTTTTCAAAGTCAACCGTTTGAAAGATATATGCCGCCAAAGTGGTAAAATGTGTGTCCCCCCCTTTAACTTTTAAAGTAAGAGGGTGAAAAATCTAAAAAAAATAGATGCTATTGATCATAATAAACCCTTTCAACGAAAATTGGTTTGAACGAGATACAGTAATTAGTTTTTGAGATATAGTACATTTTCCAAAACCGCAAATATAACTTTGTCATTCATACAAACACTGTGAAAAACAAAGTTACTTTTTCAGACGAAAAATGATAGCGGTATTAAAATATGGTATGGTATAATGTACCTACGGAACCCTACTGCGCGTGGCCCGACACGCACTTGGCCGGTTTTTTTCATAGACCGTGTCCGTATAATGTTAACCTCTTTTTTCCACGCTTTGTTAATCTTCTTGAGCGCAGCAAAAAATTTTCTATGTCTATGACATGACATTAATTCTTAAAGAAGTATACCTACCGAGCTATTGAAGAAAAAGGTTTACTTTCAAACAAAATGATTTGTTTAATTCAATGAATGTAATCTTACGATAAACTTTTTAATCGAAATACCAATCATCTTGAACTGCAAAGGTTAAAAGTTATAAATACAACCGTTAAATATTATCTTTAGACAAGATCAAAATGCTATTGAAATAAATTATGAATGTTGTCAATAACATTAAAATTGCTGCTTAAACGTTCTTGAAATTACGACGCCGAGAAACGATGCGTAAAATTTCATTATTCGTAATATTTAACTATCAGATGGAATTATGAATTTTCAGTCTACGTCGTTCATTTGTTTGGTATTTACTCAAAGGAGCTTTTGGAGAATATTATGTTTTGTTTTAAATTTGCGTTGGGTTTTCTTTTAATTTAATCTTATTACTGTTTTATATGGAATAAAACGCTTTTTAATGGATATTAGCGCGGTTTTATTGAAAGTACTTTGGTATTTAACTGGCATTTGGTTTGATTTTTGGTTTTATTTCATGTCTTGTGAACTGTTTTATATTTTTGTGATGACGACCGCTTGACGCTGTATTATAATTTTTGTACAGTTCTTAACTGTACTGGCCAAAGATGAACCCTTTATGATAAGCATAAGTATTTGTTTCTGATCATCATCATCAAAAATCATTTTTTGTAAATTTCTTTGCATTTTAATTTAGAATTTTTAGTCAAAATGATTGGTGTTATTATCGGTGTGAATTGTTCGGATATTATTTTTTATTATCATTATAGATTATAAATAGAAGCGCTCATGGCGGAACTTGACAGACTGATCGTACCCGATCACGTTTGTTAAGCAACGCTCGGTCCGGTCAGGTGTCGGATGGGTGACCGTTAAAGTGTCAACTGAGTGCTTCCGTGCTTAGGAGGGCAGGTTAAACCGTCGGTTCCGGCTGTTGTCATCTGATAACAGTCGTTAAGCCAAGTCAGAGGCCTTACAGGCGGCTTGATAAACTCTAACACCAGAGGTGGCCACTAATCCTCATTCGATAAGAAGAAGAAGATATGTAATTTCATTTTGGAATTCGCATGATTCTTTTGATGCGTTGCTGCAAACTTTCAATTTACTTTAAATTTAATTTTCAAGGCTAAAGTGAATAGGCACTTTTTGGGAAAGCATGCTATATCTTAAGCCACATTCTGTTTACCAAGGAAGATGGTGGTCAAATGCCTACCCAAAAAAAACCTCATCAACATCACGTCACCCGTAGCAAAGATAAGTTAACCTTCTGCAGACAAGGCTTTTTAGGGTTCCGTAGCCTAAATGGCAAAAAAACGGAACCCTTATAGATTCGTCATGTCTGTCTGTCTGTCCGTATGTCACAGCCACTTTATTCCGAAAGTATTAAGATTACACAGTTGAAACTTGGTAGGTATCTACCTATTATTAGTATTCTGTTAACCGTTAACGAATTTAACACAAACATTTTTTTCTTCAAACCAATACGTATGGGGGTGTCTATAGATAATCTTTAAAAATGACATTGAGGTTCTTAAAACAATTTTTTCTCAAAGTCATCTGTTTGAAAAAAATACACCGCCAAAATGGTACAATGTGTGTTTTAACTTTTGACTTTTGAAATAAGAGAGTGAAAAATCTAAAAAAAATATATGCTATAAGTGTAGATCTTAATAAACACTTTCAAAGAAAATTAGTTTGAACGAGATATAGTATATAGTTTTTGAGTTATAGCACATTTTCCAAAACCGCAAATATAACTTTGTCATTCATACCAACACTGTAAAAAACAAAGTTATTTTTACAGACGAAAAATGATAGGTGGTATTAAAGTATGGTATAAGGTAACTACGGAACCCTACGGCGCGTGGCCCGACACGCACTTGGCCGTTTTTTTCTACGTAAACAGTAGCCCCCTGTTACTATTTACGTAGATATTTACGATTTACGTACGTGCGTAAACCCACCAATGAAAATAATTGGAAAAAAATATTATTATATCGATAAATCACACTTATTAATTACGAGATCATATAAATTTTTTTAATAAATTCCAAACCGAAAAAGTTTTACTTCTCTGTTTTTGTAATTTTAACCGAGCGAAACGTCTCCGTTTCAGCTTGGGCAAAAATGCTGTCGCATATCTGTCTTGCTGTCGGTTTCTTCTCTACAGGTCGCATTTCTCAATCGATTCTCGTGAAATTTTGTAAACTGGTTTGATAAAAATATTTTTTTAAAGAAATAGGTTTCCAAATTTTTCGAAAAAAAAACAGCATTTCGAAAAATGTTCCAAAATGTCAGAAACACGCAGTCTACAGTAGCATTGTCGTATGGTCTGTATCTACAGCTCACAGAGTCAATAGTAATAACTGATTTACAATTAATGATCTTATTAATACAAAAGCTGTAAGAACTAAAATAAATCAGATATGAATATACCTACTCATCTCGAGTGAACTATAAATCAAATAAAATCTCGTTACGACCAGGAAAGGTCTACACAATTTCCGAGATACAATCTAAGAGTTACAAGTAGGCCATTAACCAAACAACCAAACGTCGGAAAATTGCGGGAAAGAAAAATATATGTTCAAATACTTACGTTACATTCTGCTTGGTGTCACCAAAAAGTTAAAATAAAAAAATCACAAATTCCAGTAAAACTTTTTTACTTTTTTCAAACTTGGAACAAATCACCAAACTTTATGCTGCACATAAAAACAAGAATCCAAAAAAGGTTGAATACTTTTTTCTTTGTTTAATTAGAATTTGAATTTCGAACAGCAATGGAACTATTTAAATGAAACAGCGCGAAAGTTGTCAGTTCAGTGCGGTACGGACGAGGTGCGAGCGTACCAAACGAGTTTTCCCGAACGACTGCCGCTCTGGAGCGTGATGGATGCTTAGGAAATTGGTCCGTCCAGGGATTTGGAAATCATGGCGTTGTCGTGACAAATATTGGAGGAAGTGGCCGCTAATGAAATATTGTTTACTGTCTACGACCTCCGTGAAATTTGTTGATGCTCTGACAAAATTGTGATTTACGATTGGCGAGTTTCAGTGGACGTTACGGATGTGAATTTGTGCGAATAAAAATTTACTAGGAACTGAAGGATAAATAATTATTAAGTAATTACTAAATAGCAGATTTTTATGCTGGATCAAAACCTTTTCGGCAAAGATCTTATTAAGATGTTTAATTGTAATTCAAAATCAGGTTGTAAAACTGGTTATTCCATAAATAAATTACTTTTAATTTAAACAAAATTAGAACTTTTTCTAATGTTTTAATATTTACTATAAATATGTAAAGCCGTTCGAAAACCAAGGAGCTCGGTGGCGTGAGGAGCTCGGTGGCGCAGTGGTTTAGCGCCTGGCCCAGCGATTACGAAGGTTAAGCAACTTTTGCAAGGGTCGGTCATGTGATGGGTGACCAAAAATATATTATCTCGAGCTCCTCCGTGCTTCGGAAGGCACCCACCAATCCGCATTGGGCCCGCGTGGTGGGTTATGGCCCGTCCTCCTTATCCACCCATAAAGAAGGCCTGTGCCCCAGCAGTGGGGACATTAAAATGGCTGATGGACATGTAAAACCGTTCGCTTTAAATATTCGTTTAATAGTGTCACACTAAATTTAGTTGCAACTTACGGCACTATATCTCTTTTTAACCGACTTCAAAAAAAGGAGGAGGTTCTCAATTCGTCGGAATCTTTTTTTTTTTTTTTTTATGTATGTTACTCGATTACTCGAAGACGGCTGGACCGATTTGAAAAATTCTTTTTTTGATTGAAAGTATATACTTTCAAGTTGGTCCCATTGTCATAAAATCAGGATCTGATGATGGAATCCTGGAGAAATCGAGGGAACTCTTCAAATATTAAAGGCACATCTACAGCGATTTTAGTATTTTCTTAAGTAACTTGTGCATTTGCTTTCGAAAAGTACCATTTTGGTGAAGTAGAACTGATGATGAAGACCAGCATAGATGATCGTCGAAACTATTCAATACTAAGTAGTTCATTGGTACGATACGATTACTTTAATATGGTTGCTAGGCTATTTATACTCATCATAATTCATATGGTGAAGTGGAGCTGATAGTGAAGTACCAGGAGAACTCCTCAACAATAAACGCCCCTCAACAATAAAAAGCATTATTATGTAAAAGGTGATGAGCCGTTGACATAAGGCTATTGTAACTTAGATAATATCATCACCAAATATACTTACCACAAAAAAGTTTAAAATAAAAAAGTTTTTAGTAAAAACAAAACCTCCTTCAAAAACCTTGAAAATAATCTAACAAAAAACTGCTTCAAAAATAAATTAATGGCTCTAAAAAGCAAGAAATAAAATATTGAAATCTGCATAATAACTAACTCGAAAGTTTGTATGCATATCTTATATTAAACAACGTCTTATGAAGTCGGGTGGGGTTTAAACCCATGATTAAAGTTTAGATATATTAGTTAAGATAAAAAATATCGTTCGTTCCCCCCCCACCCGACTTCAAAAGGCGTTGTTTAATATAAGATATGCATACAAACTTTCGATTTAGTTATTATGCAGATTTCAATATTTTATTTCTTGGTTTTTAGAGCCATTAATTTATTTTTGAAGCAGTTTTTTGTTAGATTATTTTCAAGGTTTTTGAAGGAGGTTTTAGTAGACAAGCACGGCAATAGATTTTCGTATGTAGTGTAAATATGGTTATGCCGGCTTCCACTATTTAACTACTAGTCATCTATTTAGTAATAATCGTTATTGTTATAAACTGAACTGACTGAAAGTGGCGCCGCGGTGAATTAATATTGTAATTATAATACACAATTATTAATAAAACTTTTCGTGACTTTTTTAGGAGCCATGGTCTAGTATTTTTAGAAGGTATCATTACATTCCCTAGTAGTTATTCGTAGAAGCTCGTAGCTCGGTGGCGCAGTGGTTTGGCGCCTGGCCCAGCGATTGCGGAGGTTAAGCAACTTTCGCAAGGGTCGGTCATGGGATGGGTGACCAAAAAATTATTATATCGAGCTCCTCCGTGCTTCGGAAGGCACGTTAAGCCGTTGGTCCCGGGTGCATTTGCAGTCGTTAACACCCACCAATCCGCATTGGGCCCGCGTGGTGGGTAATGGCCCGTCCTCCTTATCCACCCATAAGGAAGGCCTGTGCCCCAGCAGTGGGGACATTAAAAATGGCTGTTGGACATTCGTAGAAGTACATAGTAAATGTGTCAAAATGGCCAATGTTAACAGTTTTGCTATCTACTTCTACTTCTAAAAGTTTAACGTAAAGTATTATTAAAAATCTTCTTTTAGTAGCAACTTATTAAATAAAAACCTCCGAGGGCGTAGGATTTAAGGTGGCTATGTCACTTTCGGTAGTATAGCCACTTAAATGACCATCATTCGTTTTGTACGAGTAACAAGTGGTAATGTTACAATAATAATGTTATGTACATACTAACACATTGCACATTTCGTGCCTACAGGCAATCTTAGACCAATCCAGACTGTTAAGGCTCTCTGTCTTTTTCTTTACGTGTAAAGAGTATGGAAAATAACTTCACTTCTGCACTTTTTCGATGTTTTTCGTTATTTTTTCATCATTATCTTTAACACAATTATCTTCCTGGAAAAAAGTTATTGGAGTAATGCACAGTACATTAAAGTGTATTTTGATGTAGAATTCAATACGTTTCCGCTATTATTTACGCTAAAAATATGACCTGCGACAAGCGCTTTTCATGATATTCTGATTGTTTTTAACAATCATTTGTAAGGTTTATACGCAATCTAATACTTGTAATTACTAGATAATCTCTTTAACTTGTCCTATGTTTTTTTCTGTGGCTACAACTTTACGTTTTCTTTATAAAAATATGGCCCGTACAAACCATGTTTTCCTATCATGGACCCTTAAAGAACAAAACTCAAACCTGAAATGACCCTTACCTATTGGAACGCACTGCGTTGAAATACAGCTCAGTGATTGGTTCGTTTGTTTTACGTATGACGTGTTACTGACACTTGGCCCACTGTGCGTCCGCGGGCACTGTGAGACCTGATAGTAACGTTTATGAATACGGGGGTTAAACACTACAAAAGATTTATAAGCACTGTTTAACTTTAACACTCTGTTTAAATGTGATGCTGACTTTCAAACAATATTGTCAAAAAGTGACAGCATCACAACTAAACAGGTGTCTAAGTTAAACAGTGTTTAAAAATATTTTGTATTATCATGAATTGACTTTTTGTTTCGTTTCTCTACGGTGAACAGTTTACCTCCTATTTTAACGATTCGTTTGGAACATAAGAAGTTGGCACTTATCACCTGAACGGTTTCCAGCAATTTGTCACTTTCTGCAACAGACGTGGGAATTTACGGACAACTTGCGGCTGTTTACGGCGATTTCACAACGATGTATTTTTAACTGACCTAATAAAAATCTAAGACGGCTGAACCGACATGCTTCAGACGGTATTTATTTTATTCATCATCAACATCATCATCATCATATCAGCCGCACCTTGTATAGGCCTCCCCCAAGGATCTCCACGACGATGGTTCTGCACTACTTGCATCCAGCGACTTCCCCCCACTTTTACTAGATCGCTGGTCCATCTTGTCGGGGGCGTACCCACGGAGCGTCATCCGTTGTGCGGTCACCATTCAAGAAGTTTCCGCCCCAACGGCCATTGGTTCTTCTCGCTTTGTGTCCAGCCCACTGCCACTTCAGTTGAGCAATCCTTCGAGTGATGTCCTTCACTTTAGTTCTCCTACATCATCATCATATCAGCTGCACGACACCCACTACTGGGTATAGGCCTCCCCCAAGGATCTCCACAACGATCGGTCCTGCGATGCCTGCATCCAGCGGCGCACCGCGACCTTTACCAGATCGTCGGTCCACCTTGTCGGGGGCCTACCCACGGAGCGTCGTCCGGTGCGCGGTCGCCATTCAATAACCTTTCCGCCCCAACGGCCATTGGCCCTACTCGATATGTGTCCAGCCTACTGCCACTTCAGCTGAGCAATCCTTCGAGCGATGTCGGTTACTTTAGTCTACGGATCTCCTCATTTTTGATTCGATCACGTAGGGATACGCCGAGCATGGCTTAAACATTTTATTTTATTACATTAGGGTTATTATTACCAATGATCTTGTCCTAATAACACTGTTATTAATCAGCCCGAAAATCCGTAAATAAACAATAAAGAATCCTTCACTGGTGTATCTTTTCAGTGTATACTGTAATGCCGGTTATACACGCAGAGGTATGACCTGTAGGTCTAGAATCTAGACTGAAGGCCAAATCCATTCAGCCAAATCTCTTGTATGTAGCATAATCTCGCACCGAGGGCGCGGCTATAGGCCGCCCACGCCCTGGCTGGGTCAACTTTTCCAGCCGCGCCTCTTCGTGCGTAGCCGGCATAAAAGCTCGAACTACGGTAAATTCTAAGATTCTTCAGAATAACCTGTGATGTATTTAGTCTCAATGGTACAAAGTCCATACTGCTTATAAATTGGCCAACTTTCTATCCATTTGAATACTTTAGAATAAGTATAATCCGCGCGTGATGAGAATGGAACTTAGTCGAAGTAAATTAAATAATTAGTTATTATTTTTTTAATTAATCAACTACTTTTTGACTTGTTGTCTTACTTGAAGTTGCCGCATCAAAAGTGTCCTCAACTTACGTACCGTGCACGTCTCAGTTTGACAAAGTTGGATCCCAATCTTATCGCACGCGGTTTATAATAAGCGATTGAGAATTAACAAGCTTTTTAGGGCAAAATAAGCGACAAATAGTATAAAAAATAAGGGGCAATAAGTATAAAAATAAGGGGCAAATAAGTATAATAATATGGGGCAATAAGAATAATAACAAGGGGTTATAAGAATAAAAATCCCCTATATTACCCTTAGTCCCACATAAAAATACTCTGATAAAATTTATCGCTCCGAATAACCTGATTGAATTCGAACAAATAACTGAAACTCACTATTTACTCGAAATAAGCTTGGTGAGGAATTTAATTAAGCTATAGAATAGAAAGCTCGCTGCCTCCATAATTATATTGTTCGAATGACGTCAATGCATGACGAATATTTCTCTATTGTAATTGAATGGAGGCAAATCTGTTACAATGTACGTACTTTCTGTAGTTGTCACTTCAGATTTCGAACATACTGGTAGTTGATTACGCAATGACCATCAGCCATTTTTAATGTCCCCAATGCTGGGGCACAGGCCTTCCTTATGGGTGGATAAGGAGGACGGGCCATAACCAACCACAAGTGTCCAATGCGAATTGGTGGGTGTTAACGACAGCAAATGCAGCCGGGACCAACGGCTTAGCGTGCATTCCGAAGCACGGAGAAGCTCGAGATAATAAATTTTTGATCACCCATCCCATAACGGACCCTTGCGAAAGTTGCTTAACCTCCGCAATCACTGGGCCAGGCCCTAAACCACTGCGCCACCGAGCCCTCACTCGGTTAAGCAATAATGATCCCAAAATTAGATTCAGGTAAAAATTTTGAAACGATAATTGCAAATTGTTTCGTAATTATGGTTCGTCTTTGTATTTTTTTTTCCTTCCGAAAATTTTTCTGGTACGTGGGACACTCAGAAAGTTTTGAGAAACTAAAAAACTAACTTAGATGGATGAAATATTTTTATTAAATCTTTTCAAACAACTCTCAAAGTTTCATGCGTCTGAACCAATTTTCGAAGCACTTTTTCCAGTCCACCGCAGCCATCTTTTTCTACGAGCTTCTGAGCTCCCTTAGTAATATAGAAAAAAGTTTCAAAATTTGCGGTTGCGAAAAATATTTAAAAAAATTAAAGTCTCTTCGACTTCACAAAGGTACGAAAGTAACAGCAGAATGGAGTTACCTTTACCACAACCACAACATGGTATTAAAAAAAATTCAATACAAATTGTAATTTTTTTTTTAATACTTGTTGTGGTTGCGCCAGAATCAGATGGTGGCAAAGGTATAATCTACATTCTGCTCTTCGATTAAGAATATCCTAGATAATGCTTCATGAACTAAAACAGTGACAGTACGCAAAAATGGCACCTCAAATAGCGTCCCACTTACAAACTTGGCGCTTATTTTGAACATAATCACCTCTTATTTTGTACAAACTCACATTTCATATCACTTATTTTGTACAAAATAAGCTAATTTTGTACAAAAACACATCTTTTATAACATACTTTGTGTAAAATAAGCGCCCATTTATTCTGACCGGATATCTTGATCGAAGATTCTGCTGTTACTTTCGTACATTTGTAAAGTCAAAAAAACTTTAATATTTATTTATATATTTAATTTTATTTATTAAACATTGTTACCACAGCATTAACAGAGCATTTACGCATATTTATAGAGTACATAAGCCAATTACGGAAACAACACTTTGTAAACAAGATATTATATTTTTTAAAGCTTTTCACGCAACCAAAAACATTTTTTCTATTACCAAGGGAGCTTAGCTTAGCTTACCTATAAAAAATATTCAGCCGATTTGATTTTTTTCGGACATTCCCCATTGTTAAATTTAACGCAGTGAACAGGAATTTTAAAATTTATTTTCCTTCATAAAAGAACAATACAAGACCACTTGGTAAAGAAAATATTGTGTTACACTGAAACAGAATGCCTCTCGTAATTTTCAGGATAAAAAAATAACGCAAGGACTACAGAAATGAAAGAAATATAGAACTCAAAATGTGTTATGAGAAAAAGCACTCCTGATAACCAGTGCAAATTGGTTTGGAATAACTCTATTTGAGGAACATTCACTTGGTACCTGTATTTGCTTTTACTTTTTACAAATCTTGTACGGTCACGTCTATTATGTATACAGTTTAGAATTTTGTCACTATAAAAGCGATTACTTTTCTGCCCCCCTACTCAAATGACCAACTTTCTATTCGTTTGAACGCTACGCTTACTTTTAAAGCTTAAATATGAGCAATAGACGATTAAATCACATGTCGCAAACTTATGTAAATCACAGACTTCGATGTTTTGTATTGACAATTGTCAAGCTTACGGCACGTAATTTTATAGTTTACTGCTTATTTTAAAGTTTTAATAGTAAGCGTAGCGTTCAAACGAATATAATGTTGGCCATTTGAGTAGGGGGGCTGAACAGAAATCAATGACACATAGCAACTACACCAAAGTGACAAAGTTCTAAACTGTATACATACTTATTCTTAGACTTAATTGTACTAATTAAGGAGATAATATGATCTTTCTAGGATTACTGGGACCTTTGGCGCATTATGAAAGGTTTTAAGGCTGCACATCTATATGTACCCCAGATATGTACGTTTAACCGCCTCGCCGTATAAGACGCAGGTGCCCCGGGTTCGATTCCCAAGGGGGGTACACTTTGTACTCGGTTGCTTATTTCAAGTCCGCCTGGATAGCTACCACAGTTTTACCTAAGTCTGACAACAATTTAAAAACTGCTGTGTTCCAGCAGTTAGAGGTTAGATAGCCAGTTCCTCTGTGATGAGGATTCTGAGTGTAGTGCGTTTCCACCTTCGGCCTTATCGTCACTTAACATCAGGTGAGGTGAAGGCCAAGCACTGTCCAGTTGTGCATTAAAAAAAAGATGTGCGAAGAAGCTAAACGGTGCGGAATATGCAGTTGAATGTGTAATGTGTACATCTGTACACATAGTAAAGCAGCAGGCGCGGTCGCAGCCTGAAATTTTGGGGGGGGGGTCACTAATAATAATAATTGCTTTTCTGTACATTTTTAGAAGCTTTTTCTATGTGAAGTGTACGATTTTGGGGGGGAGGGGGGTCATGTCCCCTGTGACCCCCCCCCCCCCTCGGACCGCGCCTGGTAAGCAGACTCTTTTCCAGGTTCCTTGACACAAAGAACCGACTTCGAAACCCCACTCTACCTCCAGAAAGCAATAAATAATATTGAAATCACTAGCTACGCATTATCATTGTAATAAAACACGTCTTTTGAAGTCGGGTGGGGCTGGAGGACATTTTTTTACTCAAACAGCCCCAGCCGACTTCAAATGACGTGTTTTATTACAATGATAATGCGTATCTAGTGATTTCAATAACATTTATTGCTTTCTTGAGGTAGAGTGGGGTTTTGAAGTCGGTTTTTTGTTTTTTAAAACAATTTTTTCTTTTTTTCTTTTTAGTGTAAGTACCTTCTGTATTAGATTATTATCTAGGTAGATAGAAAAATCGGTTTGGCCAAACGTGTGATAATCTCGGACAACCATGCATACGGGTAAAACTGAGAAGAGAACCTCCTTTTTTGAAGTGGGTTAAAACGATAAAATCTCCTAAGTATAACAAAAACTTTTCTGAAAACTGTATCAAAATCGGTTCAGCCAAACGCGAGATAATCGCGGACAAACATACATACATACATACTCGAACATACATACATACAGGTCAAACTCAGTACCTCCTTTTATTTGTTTTTTGAAGTCGGTTAAAAAAGCTCGCTCAGCTAAGCCCATATCCGCCAAAGCCGCTTCTGCAGCTTTGGCAGCTTTGGTAGAACTGTGCGAAGCGAGTCCCTAGTCTGTGTTCATATGCATACATGAAGTGATTCAAAATTTTAATACAGTCCTCGCATAACGCAGCTTAGCACAGCTCTGGTGGATACTCAGCCTTAGTATTGTACTAAGCGGTCGTCACAATCAAGTGCTTTCATTTTTAGGGTTCCGTACCCAAAGGGTAAAAACGGGACCCTATTACTAAGATTCCGCTGTCCGTCTGTCTGTCTGTCACCATGCTGTATCTCATTAACCGAAAATTTTCACAGATGATGTATTTCTGTTGCCGCTAAAACAACAAATACTAAAAACAGAAATAAATAAATATTTAAGGAGGTCTACCATACAACAAACGTGTTTTTTTTTTCTTTTTTTGGTACGGAACCCTTTGTGCGCTAGTCTGGCTTGCACTTGGCCGGTTTTTTTATTCACAACTGGATAGTGCTTGGCTTTATAAATATTTTATAGTAAGAGAATATTTTTTATTGTATATTATTTTTACATTACATTAATACATTAAACCATTATTATTTTATAATTAATGTTAAATTGGCTTTCATAATTCCAGTACTTATATATTTACTAAACTTATGAGCCGATTTTGTGAATTCTTTAACAAATAGAAACCTATAAGTACTTTTCCGAGAAAACAAACCGTATAAATCGTAAAAAACTACACCTTTTTATTTATAAAGTGTTTTATCTTTTTCTTTTGTATTAAGAATTGAGTTTGAACAAAGAAAACAAAACAAAAAAAGCTAAAATGGATTTTGTTTTTTTTATTAACGCCGTTGGGATTAAACAGCGCTAGTTTCTTAAAATCACCTGTAAGAAAGAGGATTATATTATTTTATCACGTGAATAATGATTTAATATGAAAAAAGAAAACTTTGTTTTTTTCATAATGTTGAAAAAAGACATGAAAAAAAAACATAGCACCGTTGTTTTTTTCTAAATTTGTTTTTAAAGAATAAACTTCTGTCGCGGTTTTTTGTATGCGGAAAAAACGTTGAATTCGCGTCAGCAGTAAGGATCACGTGACTCTGATCGAAAATTCTTAAGAATATGTAAACACTTGTGTCACCATAGCAACGCGCTAATTTTTTAATTCAATGTCAAAACTCTAGATTTTCTGTCAAGCTATGGATAAGACTTTCGTACAATACTGTTCTGTATTCGTAAATTCAAATGCAAAAGAATTCAATTTTTGGAATGTTGGTATGTTTTATTTAATCAAATCAATAATTAAATTAGATTATTATTCTTCGTTTTAATTAAGGTCATAGAGGTACTACAAAAAAACAAACCGAATGGAAATTTAACCGTGCGCGTCTTTAAGCGTGCCCGCAGACTACAGAATTTCTATCGGCCGACAGTTTAGTCGGGCTCTCAATCAGTATGAAGGTGTATGTAAGTACGCACACTAGAACGATTCGGTATCGGCCGATTCTTCATGCAAAATCAACTATTGGCCAACTATCGGCCGACAGTTTAGTCGGGCTCTCAATTAGTATGAAGGTGTATGCAAGTACGCACACTAGAACGATTCGGTATCGGCCGATTCTTCATACAAAATCAACTTTTGGCCAACTATCGGCCGACAGTTTAGTCGGGCTCTCAATCAGTATGAAGGTATTTGCAAATACGCACACTAGAACGATTCGGTATCGGCCGATTCTTTATACAAAATCAACTATTGGCCAACTATCGGCCGACAGTTTGGTCTGTAGTCTGCGGGCACGCTAAATGTTGCTAACTGTTGAAGACTTGGTACTATTCAACAAAAAAAGTAAATATGTAGGTTCAAAAATGAACAGAAAACTATAAAATGAACTAATAAGTATTCATCTTTAACGGAAACTTGAAATCGTGAAAAAAAAAATTTTATGTTTTCTTTCGTTAGAAAAAAAAACTGTTTTTTTTGTAATACTAGACGTGAACCACATAAAAGTTTTCGAAGCTGTCGTTTGTTATAGTTGGAAAAGAGGTAAAGATCTAGGAATCTAGACATTCTCTGGGATTAGATCATATTTAGCATATATAGTTTGCAAAATTTGGAGCAAATTATTTTAAATCGAAATGTGAATGATACTCGACAAATGTAGCAAGAGCCTATCTGGGGTAGTTAACACCTTATAGGTTGCGTCATTGACCTGCATATATTTACACTGGACAGGCTTATGTCAAACTGTTTTTGTGCCTATTTGATTACCGCCATGTTGGCGCTGTAGGACGTAGCGTGAGCATAGCGTGCGTACATGGTACTAAAGTTTGAAGTCTGGAGAGACCATCACGTCAACCATTTTCATATTGTACGTCAAAATTAGTTCTTTAGACGCACGCTAGTGGCGTTTCAAATAGGCACAAGAACTTTGCTGTCAAATCATACAGACAGCCTGTCCAGTTAAATAAAAAAAAAAAAAACTCACGTCAGTGGGTTGCGTCTGACAGGCCTCTTTTCATCCAAGCCTCTTACATAAAAACAATTGCCATTATTAAGCGAACGATGTTCGTCCCACTACGTGACACTGTTACATACGAATAAGGTTCAATATCAAGTAAATTGAAAGACGAATTGCGTCCGATTATCGCGATTCTTTTTGTGTAATACGCCTGTTGATTTGGCAAATGCGCCGCGAATGAGCCTGTATGCAAATTGCTCGCGAGCTGCCGCAGCTTGCTTCACGCTCGGACACTCCCCGCGACGACGACGGCGCGCGCCGGCAGTGTGAGAATCGCATTATAGGAACCAACTGGTTGGCTGGTTCGCTACCCGGCTAAGGCAGATGATTTTTTTATCTTTGAATGCAATCAAATTATTGTTTCAATAATAGTCAAAATTATTTTAACAATAATTTTACTTAATTTTACTAGTCTTCTTCAGTATTTTAAATACTTAAGATGTGGCAAACTTGTGAGTCATCCTGTACACTATTTTGCTGTTGCTATACTATTTTGCGCTATAGTCACTTTAATTTGCGAGTCTGACTCATGCATCAAGTGTTCCGTACATTTTTTGATGACATACTGACTATAAAAAAATTTAAAAGTTATAAGTCTGTTTATCCTTACTTGTCCTATTTGGTAAATAAAAATAACTGTCAAATACTGTTTTCTAAATATGACAAGGGATCTTCCTAACATAACAAGACTATCGCGTGTTCGCGCGATGACAAGAAATGTGGGTCCTATAATATACCCTTTAGCGCCATTGCACACGGGGGACTTTTGTCTCCGCAACTATTTTGTCTCTCACATGGTTTGTATGAAAAGTTGCAGACGACCGCGTCGCTTCGTGTGCGCGCTTCCATATAAACCCGTGGACTTGAGACAGAGACAAAACAGTTGCAGGGCGACTAAGTTGCCCGTGTGCGATAGCGCTTAGTTGCAGTAGTTCGGTTAATATACACATCAACTTTGTCTCTGCCTTTTTCATTACGTGTAAAGAGTATGGAAAATAACCTCACTTCTGCACTTTAGCGGTGTTTTTCGTTGTTTTTTCATTCTTTAGCACAATATTTTTTTTGTAAAAAAGTTATTGGAGAAACTGCACAGTACATTAAAGTGTATTTTGATGTAGAAATCAATACGTTTCCGCTATTATTTACGCCGAAAATATGCCCCACGACAATCGCTTTTGATGATATTCCGATTTTTTTTACAATCATCTGTGAGGTTTATACGCAATTTAATACTTGTAGCTACTAGGTAATCTCTTTAGCTTGTCGTGTGTCTTTTTCTATGGCTACAACTTTAAGTTTTCTTTATAAAAATATGGCCTGCGTAAACCATCTTTTCCTATCATGGACCCTTAAGTAAGTCAAACAGACACAGAATTCACTAAAAATGTTTATCACTATGGTAATTCATCTTGCGGTTTCTGCACGAGTAGTTCCAAGTATCTGGATATTGTAAGACAAATAATATATTAATGAGGTGCCTGCGAGCTTATTGGAACACTGCCAGATTCTATTGTAATAATTCCACGTTATCTTTATTGTTATGAACTTTGGTATTAACCACACACGTACTTTGTGGGTATTATGTTCTTACTGCTTCTGTCTAAGAAATTATTTACGGGATTATTAATTACTTATTACAGAATTGATTTTCTTTCTTAGTTGAGTTTTAATTTTCTTCTTTTGAATTTAAAGAAAATTCACACCCACACGTTTATAACAAACTTAGTTTAACGACTTAATTAACAAAATTTTTGAAAGTTTCGATTTAGGTATTTAATCTAATATGAGACTAAATACTGAGGCTGACTTTTCATCATTATTTTTAGCGAAAAACTGACGTTAAGGTGGTTCGTCAAGCTCAGTAGCGACCAATGGAAATAAATCATTTACGTGGTTAATTCGTCCAAGTTTACATTCTTGGACTCCAAGTTTACATTTTATCAAGGGCTTAGAATAAAAGTTTTAGTTATTTTGCGCAAATAGAAGAGTAAAGTGCAATATTTAAAAATTTTTTGATGGCCTCAAATATAAGCAGTAAGTTATGAATGTCGATATTGCTAAATGTGGCCACTTTTTTCAATTTTTTATTTTCAATTTACTAAATAAAGTTTCGTTTGAAGCTATGAGATCACCACTCACAAAACAAAATTTAAATGCTTTTTGGCTAGGTCTGTAAGGTCCAGTGTAGATCTCGTGTTTGTGACATATACATATTTGAACATTTTTTGAAAGGACTGAAATATGTTTTTTTGAATAAAATAAAAAAAACTAAAGCTACATAATTTATTAAACCTTTTCACAAAATTTTACTATAATCATAAATGAAATGTGACTTGTAGAGGAGAACAGCCGTACAGACGAACAGACAAACATATGAAAGAATTTTTGCCCAAGCTGAATCGGAGACACTTCGCTCGCACTTCGCGCGAGTCTGAAATCATATATGTATTAATAATTAAACCACTGAAGGCTAAATGATGAATTATTATTATTATTATTTGGGAAAGGTACAGCAGTAATGATGATAATGATTTTGTTACGTATATTTCAAAAGTTAAAAAAAAATGTGCTGATGTTTATTTTTTGGTTAATTTGTGTATAAGTCTCACGATATCTTTTTGGCTTAACTTGATTTGATTTAAAATGTTTTTGGTAAAGCGTGATTATGGATTTCGTTCTTTTGGGTTAACGTGATTTAAGATGTTTTAAAGTGATAAAAGAAAGAAAGCCTGAAAGGAGCCATTAACATGACACTTTACACACGAATCTGACTCCATTGCTTATTTATTGCCGACCCAAAGTGCTTGTAATAAAAAGGATGTCATCTTTACACCCTTATTTGTGTTAGCGTGGAAAATTGTACCGTGCCTGCGTGCGTAATGTGTAATGTATGTATTTATGTAATAATCATTTACATCATACTGCTTGGTAACTACGATTTACTGATAAAGTATGAGGCTGTTTAAGTTGGCATGTGCAACAAAGTGCATTGTTTTTAGATAGAATGTTCCATTTTCAAATCACTTTACAATTCAAGCATGGTGTACACTTTACAGTTCAAGCATTTAAACTCCTTAGTGAATCAATCTCTTTTCCTAAAAGGTTTTTCCGTAGCTAACTACTACTCTAGACCAAATCAACAAGAATTATATATTGAAAATTCTTTTGAGTGTTGCGGCATAGAGATTCCAAGTATAAAATGTTTATTTATCTGTATATACCGAACTCCTACATCAAATCCGTATGTGTTTCTTAATCGCTTGGAGTTACTTCTTTCTAAATTGAGATACGAAAGAAATACAAAAATTATAAAAAATAACTAGTGATTTCAATATAAATATCTTAACAGAAAATAATATTGTATCAGAATACATTAGGATAAATCAAAATTATGGAATTACGATACATATAAATGAACCAACGCGGAAAAAAGCGTGTCTAGACCATATAAATAGTAATGATCCTTCTGCTATTGGTCAAATCCATCATCTGGGATTATCAGATCATGAGACTTGTCAGACCCTTAGTATGAATATACATAACGCACAAAATGAAATTAAAGCCCATTACAGATATAAAAGAGACTTTAGTTTTGAAAATAAGAAAAAGTTTGCAGAGGCTATATCAAGACTTTCATGGTCTGATGTATATGAAGCTACTGATCTGAATACGGCATTTAGCTGCTTTCATGAAACATTAAGTCTATTTTTTAAATTATGCTTTCCTATATATAAAATTAAATTAACAAATAAAACAAAAGTTTGCAAATGGATTACGGAGGGTCTAAAAAAATCTTGTATAACTAAAAGGAAACTACGGTTTAAGTACTACAAGAAGCCCTGTAAATCTAGCAAGGCTACTTATCGTAAGTACTCGCGTATTCTACGAAACTGCATAAACAAATCGAGACAGGTTAACAATGAAGCTTACCTCAGAAGAAGTAAAAATATTTGCAAGGCAACTTGGAATATAATTAAATCCTATCAACAATCTGATCGTGACAATAAATACATAAGACATAATGACATTTCTATTTCTAACCCTATTGACATTTCTAATAATTTTAATAACTTTTTCATTAATTTGACAAATATAACTAAGACATCGAATCCTAACTTGACCTTTCATAATAGTATTCAATCTGTTGATGCAAGCATTTTTCTTTACCCTACTACACCAGACGAGATATTTAATATAATTAGATCGCTAAATAACACACCTTCGGTAGGATTTGACGAATTCCCTTCAGGCATACTAAAATACTGCGCTATCATTATATCTAATATTTTGAGTCATTTAGTACATTTATCGTTTATTGAGGGGACTTTTCCAGAAATACTAAAACTATCTATTATCAAACCTGTTCACAAAAAAGGTGAAAGGGATATAATGGATAACTATAGACCAATAGCATTAATATCTCTTCTAGCTAAAATATTTGAAAAAGCCATGCAAAAAAATACTTTATGAATTTCTGGAAAAATTTAACATACTTAAAGACGAACAAAATGCTTTTCGTAAAGGTAAATCCACAACCCTAACAGTTTTTAAATTGATGAAAAAGATCACGGAAAATATAGATCAAAATATTGAATCTATGGCAGTCTTTTTTGATATGAGCAAGGCGTTTGACTTTGTTTCACATGAAATACTACTATTAAAATGCAAAAAATATGGATTGAGAGGTATAGCACTTCAGTGGATTAAATCTTATCTTCAAAATCGACGCCAATATGTAGAACTCAAAAATATAAATGAACTCAAAGAAGAAACGACATTTAAATCATCTACTGCTGAAAATAACGTAGGTATCCCGCAAGGTACTATCCTGGGTCCGCTTTTATTTATCATTTATATAAATGACCTACCTAACGTGACAAATCATCAAATAAATCTATTTGCTGATGATATCTCGGTTATCATAGAAAAAAGACATGACAAAAACTATAATGACGACGTAAACGCTACTTTAACGAATATTGCTAACTGGTTGGAAAGGAATAATTTACACTTAAATACTAAAAAAACCAAATATATGAGATTCTATAACAAAAAATAAAAAGAAAATTGTCTAACCCTATCAATTAATAATGAATTCATAACGGAAACAGTTAAGATGACATTTTTAGGTATTGTTATTGATAACCAATGCAGATGGAAAAAATACGTCACAAGGCTATGTAAGAAAATAAATCGTTTTGCATATGCTCTTTGGCGGCTGACAAAACAAGTTAATCAAAAAGCCGCATTAATGGCCTATCACGGCTATGTTGCATCTAATATTAAGTATGGTCTACTACTCTGGGGCAATTCTGTAGATGTACCCAGAGCGTTCATAGCACAGAAACAATGTGTCCGTGCTATATGTGATGTCCCTCCCTTGACATCTTGCAGAGAATTATTTCCGAAACTCAATCTTCTTACGTTACCGTCCATGTTTATTCTGGAATGTTGCATTTTCGTTAAGTTGCATCCATATCTATTTAAAAAGAAAGATAATTTCAAATCGGCAAGGTACCGCGGCAGGCTATTGTTACCCAGGATGCAAACAAATTTGTATAAAAAAAACTGTTATGCTAGCTGTATAAGAATTTATAATAAGTTACCGCATTCCTTAACAGAGCTCCCTTTTAATTTGTTTAAAAGTAAATTAATTAATTATCTTGTCCAAAAATGTTTTTACTCTGTTAAAGAATTTCTAGATTATAAAATTAACTCAAATATTTAATTAACATCTACTTGACATGATTTAATAACAATAATGACATGATAATAATTTTAATGATATAACAATTGTGTAATATTCACATGCCCAACGTTGGCAAGACAGATGAACTTTATGAAAAATCAGACCTATGTACTTACTCTGTTTTCAGTGAATAAATAATTTCATTCATTCATTCATTCATTCTTATATTATAAACCGACGAAACTTTTTACTGAAAAAAAAAACAATAAAAATGGCGGCATTTCATTTCAGTTCAAGCTAGGTATGCAAAATTCCTTGGTCAAACAATTTTTTTTTTCAATTAATGATAAGATTCATTTTAAAATCGCGAAAAAAAATCTGCTGTTTCATACATTTCGATGAAGTAGGCATTGTACTTTTGTATGGAACAGCTGATTCTTTTTCGTGATTTCTACTTACAACTACTACTTACTTACAACCGAGGTAAGCCTACTACTTTACATCATTCATGCGAGGTAAATTTAATAAAAATAAAAAAAAACATACAAGTTTATTTTTAGTTCATTGAAAACTTCTCGTTGGGTTGATCAGACCATTAAACTGAACAACTTTCATTATGGTACCAACCACAATATAGTTCGAGGGTGTAATAGCTATTACACCCTCGAACTATATTCTATCTAAATAGTCTAAATATCTCGGGTGTACTCGATCCATTAGCGCCTTTTGCGAGCTTCGCTCGCACGGGCGCCAAATTGGATCTTGTTATGTAAAAGCTCACTTACGTCCCTTGTATAAAAAACTACTATTATTTCGAGCTACATAGGCTCACTCAAAAGCTTAGTAACTATGATACTTAAATATAATATTAGTATGAACTTACAATACAAAAAAGACGCAACAACACTAAACATTTATATGCACATGAACCGTACAGCAATGGTTGATGTACCTGCACTCGAGCCTGCTCGCGATCATGTTCAGGACGCTGTTAGTAGGACCATATCGTCGGCATAACTTACATTGTTAACACATATTCCGTGTATATGGCAACCGACATGGGTCCTACTTAGTTCCTCGATTAGAGAGTTCACATCCAAGTTGAACAGCTTGGGTGAGGTCAACCCCCCTGCCTCACCCCGCACTCCAACCTGTATGATTCTGAATAGGTTCCTACCCATCTAACAATCTGATTAGCGTACCAAAATTTGTAATTTAACCGCCTCTATGGTCTGGTCACTAGACTGCCTCTTACACGGGTGGGCAAACCCCTAGACTCTAGTGGTTTGCCCACCCGTGTAAGACGCAGGGGTCCCTGGTTCGATTCCCAGGGGGGTACAATTTGTACTCGGTTTGGTTGGTAGTAGGGCTTATTTCAAGTCCGCCTGGCTTGCTACCACCATCTTACCTAAGCGTAACCGCTCACGGGCGACTTTTTGTAACTGCGATAACCGCAGCGTTAATCGCGGCGATAATCGCCCGCCAAATGACACAACAAAGGTTTTACTTAGCCAGCGACAAAAAAGCGCCGCTATTATCGCCGCGATTGACGCCGCGTTTATCGCAGCTAGAAAAAGTAGCTCGTGGGCGTTTACGTATAGAACGCCGTATGTTCTATTCTCAGCGACAAAAAATCGCTCAGCGATTACCGCCTGTCACCGGAGACGTTAAGCCTAACCGCTCACGGGCGCTTTTTTGTAGCTGCGATAATCGCGGCGTTAATCGCGGGGATAATCGCCCGCGAAATGACACGACAAAGGTTTTACTTAGCCAGCGATAAAAAAGCGCCGCGATTAACGCCGCGTTTATCGCAGCTACAAAAAGTAGCTCGTGGGCGTTTACGTATAGAACTCCGTATGTTCTATTCCCAGCGACAAAAAATCGCTCAGCGATTAATCGCCCGTCAGCGGGGACGCTAAGTCTGACGCCATAACAACAATTTAAAATTGTTGTGTCCCGGCAGTTAGAGGTAATATAGCCAGCTCTTCGGCTATGAGGATTCCGGGTGTAGTGCGCTTCCATCTTTGGCCTTATCGTCACTTAACATCAGGTGAGGTGATGGCCAAGCAACGCAAATTTTGTATGGACCAGCGCGAGCTTTACATAAATTAAGATGCACATTGCACGTAGTGCCGAAACGTATATTTGTCTCTTCCAAACTTCCTTATTTACTCAAAAGTGACCTGATAATTATGTAACAAATAATATCAAGTGTTAGCAACATGATATTGTACCTAATTCAAGAGAATTGTTTCTCGCATTCAGACTAATCCCATTTCTACAAGCTTTTTTCGAGGAAAATACATCCACATCGCAATTAGAACAGTTCGTGACGCAAATAACGTTTCTTATTAACAACATAAATTACTGAATGTACTAATGCCCTAATAAGGGTCGGGTCGCTCGGCTGGTGATTGTAAATCCGATATTGGGAGACATTGTTTTTGGAAATAATATTCTTTTAATAGTCTTTACCAATAAAATTTCCCATATTTTGTCACATACAGTGAAAATAATGACGTCTATGATTTAAAATATTTAACAATATTTTGATATTACATCGAATTATGACCATGATAGTCAACTATCAGTAAAAATAAAGTCCTTATTTAAGCTTTCTTAACATTAAAAAAGCCGGTCAAGAGCGAGTCGGACTCGCGCACCGAGGGTTCCGTACCATCATAATTGCACCATTAAACCACACTACAGAGTACAATAATAAAATTAGTATTGCAGTTTTAGGTCAGCGCCATCTCTTGACCGATAGTGGAACTAGTGTTAACTTTTGTAGAAATTTGATAATTTCTAAAAAAGTGTGCTATATTGAGACATCGTTTTATTTTTCCTGTAATCTTTATATAAACTGCTATCACATAGAATTATTTCAGATTTTTCTCTTTGCAAACTTCGGAGATAAAGGGGGGGGGGGGGACGGTATTTTTTTTGATTGATGATTAAAAACGTGCAAACAGCGCTCTCTCATATGATATCCCACATGCCCTAGTAGCCCTACTTCAAATTTTTAAGACCCCTTTTCAGTTCCTGTTGTAAAATATATATTCATTTTTTTATTTATTTCTTATTTGCAAAATAATTGGGCAAATATCATCTTAAACTATTCCAAATTTCAAGTTGATAACATTGGTAGTTCTCGAGATATCCAGCTGTGACAGACAGACAGACTGAGTCACACCATAAGGGTTCCTTTTTACCATTTTGGTACGGAACCCTAAAAACGATCTTGAAAGTGACTCTTTTTTTGTGAGTATAAAAAGGGTGACTGGAGGGGTAAAACTATTTTTCGGTTATCTTAAATGGAATAAGTTAGCATAGTGTTCAAACATTAGTAGGTACATAAAAGTTTTGTGACATGAGTGTTCACGGTTGTTAAATGACCAAAGAAAATGCTAGAATGAAAAATGCAACTTCTTGAAAAATCTGAAATTTCATAGGTAAATATAGTATCGATGTATGGTCTGTGGTAAAGAACTATTATATTTTATTTTTATATTTCCATTCAAAAATGACCTCCGTCGTCAAGTGGTTTGTACACCAGTTTTCATGGTGTCCATATCTGAGGTCCCAGGTTCCATCCCCGGCTGGATCAATTTAGAAAATGAACTTTTCTTTATTATCTCAGGTCTGGGTGTTTGTGATATCAACGTTGTCTATGATTTCAATAACAGAAGTTCTTTAGCTACACTTTGGATTTGGAGCATTGTATGTAATGTTGTATTAACATTTATTTATTTATACCATTGATGGGATGCAGTAGCAAAGATGTTTAATTGATGTGTCAATGCAATTCTATTTGCGTTTAGTTACGAAATACAACTGTAATGAAACCACAGTAATAACGGTGAAATACTTTTACTTTCTTCCCAGGAATACACTATGATTATTATTAACTGGGTTATAGCAACAATACGTTAACAGTTTTCCCTAACTACTTCTCTTCTCGACGGTTGGACAGTGACTGAGCCTGCAACTGGCTTTCGTTGACCGTTCCGCCGATTATCCCCACCACATTACCTCCTCATTCCACTACAAAATGGCGGGAAAATGTGGCGGGAAACGGTGGAGCCAAGCGGCGGTGTTGCCAGGCTAATAAACGAAGATACTACTATTATCCTTTCAATTTCATTTAAAATCATAACAATAAAAGGGATTTATTACTACTCCACGACAAAACGTCACACAATTGTATAACAGTTGCAATAAGACCTCAATCGCGTTTACATTTAGTTAAAACATTATAACATTAGTAGAATTTCTCTGCCTGATCGAGTCAGAAATGAGGAGATCCGTAGGAGAACTAAAGAAAGTAACTGACATCGCTCGAATTGCTCAGCTTAAGTGGCAGTGAGTGGGACACATAGCGAGAAGAACCGATGTACATTGGTTAGGACGGAAAGGATGGAACGGCGACCGCGCACCGGATGACGCTCCGTGGGTAGGCCCCGACTATGTGGAGCGACGATCTGGTGAAGGTCGCGGGATGCCACTGGTTGCGGCAAGCGCAGGACCGATCGTCGTGGAGATCCTTGGGGGAGGCCTATACCCAACAGTTGTTCTCGTGTGGCTGATATACGATGAATTACCAGCCACCCACAAATCGTGGGCCAGGATTCGGCCCTGACGGATTGAGCCCAGGATGATCGAAGAACTTCCCCCTTTGTTTTCGATAATCCTTTCATAATCCACGCCTACAATGTTTACCTCTAGACCTAGTAAAAGTTGTTTGTTGGTATTCTAAATACAAATATTATTGTACTCCCACACTTTCGGTATTCATTTACAATAACACTTCAGTAGTCACTATTTAACCTCATTAATAAACAATAATGTTATTTTAGTAAATTGACGCTAAAAACCCTGGCCCGTTTAATTTAGGGATACTGCATCTGCTGTTGAAATCAACTAAAGTTTGAAAGCGAACATGAAACACATAATGTGTTTATAATAATAATGTTTATATTTGATAAATGACTTTACTCGATACTCAATATTGTTATTGCTTAAACAATATTGTAGGTATGTGAAATTAAAATGTATAACATATTGAAAATCGTTTATTTGAATACTTGCAAATGTTACTTACTATAGTTAGTTCGCGTTAAAAATGCAGTGAGTCATACTTTTCCGCCGGCCTAGCCACGCCCCCTAACCAATCAAATCGTTCAAAATTATAAAGTCAAGTTCACAGTGCCCAGTTGCAGGCCTACGGCAGAAAATAGTGCTACTTTCGTAGCACGTAGCACTCCACATTTGCTACACGCTCAATATGGAATGTCTGAAAAATTTTTATAGGTAGGAATAAGCTCCCTTAGCGCTCCCTTAGCCTCCATTCAGCGTCCGGAAAATGAGACACAACTCAATAGATTTTCTATTTTTATCCGGACGCAGACGTGCGCGTGGGCATTGATGAATAATTAATAGGGAAAAAAGTTTTGAACTTTTTTTAATACAACGCTGTGGAAGGTAGCTAAGGAATAATCTTCATTGTGCTGTTAATGCCGTACTTTTGCGAAGACAAATAAATATTTTCAGAATTTTTTCACGCAACTAAAAACTCCGTTTATTTCTACATACAAAAAAGCCTATTTGTTTTTTCAGACATTCCCCATTTGCGGTGCCTGCATGATTGTTACGGAAACTTTGTTCAACAAACATTTAAAACAAAATACGAATTATGAATGCTCGAATAAATTGACTGCCGTCGCGTTTAAATCAACGTTCAACGATCAAAAGGCATTTTCAATTAATCTCAAAACGCTCAAAATACACTCGTACAATTTACATTAATGGGCGTACTTTATCATTGCCGCGTGGAATTAATTTTGGATAGATCGTCGCGATAACTCACGATTTAGGCAGAATTAGGTATATGTACACCATTTTTGAACCGAGACTGAGCTCACACAGATTCGTGTAACAAAGTTTATGACTGAATTTGAGTACGTAATGGCAATGACAACAGGTATTATAGTCTGTTTATAGTTACTTATGCTATGTAGCTTTTGACCACTTGTGTCTACGTCTTTTAATTTTAAATCGTAATTTAAAAATGTGCAGCGTTATTACAAATAATTTTAAAACACTGTTTAATTTTATGCTTTCTGATTTATTTTTCTTACTTTCTATCTAATAATATTGTCAAAAAAGTGACAACAACAGATTTAATTTACAGTGTCTAAGTTAAACAGTGTTTTAAAATCGTTTGTAATAACGCCGATTTTGTCTTATTAAATCATTTTTTTTTATTTTAACACTCTGGTTCTTTTATAAAGTCACTTTCGATATTTGGTACATTAACTTAATATATTTGCAGTTCAATTTATGAACTTTCCAGTGCTTTGGTTTAATTATTATATACAATAATGAATTTTAAAAAAATGTACTAACATTGTGTCTCTTTTTTCGAATTAACAAATCAATAATTATTATTATAAGATTTTCTTCGTTTTCTAAGATTTATTATCATAGTTTCATACTTTAAGGAATTCTCTAACATTTTAATAAATTAATATGTAATAAGCAACAAAGGCCTGTATTTGAATAACGCTCCATAGAAATGACTTTATTTATAGCTGACAGACAATAGGATTACATCCGCGCCCACTTTTTATGTAACATCATAAAAATTTGAAATTCAAGAGCAGCTTTGTATTCCGTGAATAGTAATAATCTGGTGATGTACCATAAATATATTATTTTTTGTTTAGATTATGATAATAATGTACTTAACAAGCATTTTAAAATGAAATAAATTCAGAGCTATATTAAATTCATAAAGATGTCTGAAAATAAGTATTTTTTCCTCTCGCAAAAAATACGTTTACCCCTGTTGCTGCTGCACTTGTCTGTATATTTTGTGTAAAGCAGAAAAAAGCGGATAATCTATATATTTAATTTATGTGGAGTACCATAGAGTTACTAACTTCAAAAACTATAGTCAATAGTTATTCATATTATGTTTTGTATTGTGATGACTTATAGTGTGCTCGCTGCGATATGGGGTCGGATTAGCACAAGAAGCACCTGTCCCTGTACAAAAAGTTTTTTAAAGGTACTTTTAAAAACACGTACTTAATGTAGAATAGTAGATTGTTATATAAGGGTCCAAAGGAAGCAATTCCCATATGAGATATTTAGACTATATCAATTCCATACTCAGCTATAGTTCGAGTATGGAATTGATGACTTTTACCCGTGTCTAACACTCTACTTTTCATTTCGAATATAAGGAAAGTAAAAAGTCTTAGTTTTCCCAAAATGTTTATTAATAAAAACATGACTTAGTAACTACATAGGAAGACCTTATATTTATTATACTAACTCACCCACCTTACCCATTTAAATTTAATTAATAAATTAGAACAATTTGTTAAATTTAAAGCTAAATTCTTGCTTGGAATATTTACAGTTTGATATACATTAAACTAATTTTTAGTAAATACAAAATCAACACAAAACTTTAATACGGCACACACTTGGCACTACTTTTATAATGGACGTCAGTGCTTGGCATACACAGCTCAAAGTCACAGAGTTAGGTCTCCCGCCAATATTATATATTTTCTTAATTTAAATTTGGAACACGCCGCGTCGCTGGCCCCTCCGCCCAATATTTTTAATTGTGCACTGGCTGTTTATACCATGTTTCGTTGTTGTTCGTGAATGCGCCCTAACTATTTTTTTCAAACCATTACCGATAAGGTGACTCTATGGTTGTCTATGTAACCAAATTCAGTTCTATTTTTGAATTTCTTTTACACCCTAGGGTGGAACGAAGAGTTTTAGACCCGCTGCTTAGTTTAAATATACATCACTTTCCGAATATGAGAAATGAAAAAACTCTTTGATTGCAGTGTTGTAATAATTATTACGTATCAAACACCCAATACTGATTATCGATAATGCTTGTCTTTTGTTGCTCACATCCCTAAAGGAGATGTCCCAGCGTTGCCCCAGTTTCATTTTATTTAATTACTTTCATAATAACAAAATGCTAATTACTTTTATTTAGGTATATTATCAGTCAAGAATCGTTTTATATTTATAAAAACAATTACAAAAACATTAAGTTCTTTTCTGAAGTATTTTTGTGAAAAAAATGTAAGTAAATAGTACTATCATGATAAAAAATTGTGATTTAAAAGCGTTTTAACTTAAAAATCCCACTTTTTAATGCAGAAAATAATTATTAATCTGATTATAGAGTAAAATACCTACTCTGACATACTACTTTGATTAAGACGCGATAGACTTTCATTTTTTGAGAATGGTGAGGCAAATGACATAAGCGCGATGGGACATGTCCTTCCTATCGATATCTTGAACACATAGTGCGGGTATCAGGTTTTAAAGATCCGATAGGTTAAAACATGCCAAAAAAATATTATGTTGTTAATCAATTCTGCTACGATCTCATTTGTATCTTTATTATTAAAAACACATTACATTAAAAACAATAGATATTTACGTGTTCGCGTAGATAATATCATCAAAACAACAGCATGTCGAACAGATTATTTCGACCCAAGCCTCCAAGTCACGTAACAGGTCTAAAGAACCTCTTCTTCTTCTTCTTGTTTTTGTTTTGGCAATCTACTTTCCTTTTGGAAGTAATTTTTGCCAGTGTCAAGTGTTGAATAGTCCAGTGGTAGATTGTTTCAGTTTACATTAAAATGCGGGTGCATCGCATTCTAATGCTGCTTGGAGCATTTGGCACCAAGTATAATCAAGACAGTTTACTCGGTAAGGTCAGCCGAGGTAGCCACCACTACAATAAAAGTCTCAGCTTCACACAACCAAGGTAGCGCCTATTTCAATTATCCCACATAATGTTCAGTTGCGTAGACACTTGTACCACAAAACTGCACCAATTTTAAGACACAATATCCACTACGAATCAATTTGCGAATAATTAAAATAGTCACCAAACCAAACCCGACAAAATGGCGCCAAAAACTCCCTAAAGAACCTGATACAGTACCATAGGAACGTTGACGTTTTTTTCGCAGTGAGCTTAATTAATAAGTATTTGCAGTTAAAATAGCGCATCTCCAAAAAGCCAAACATTATTTGAAAGCAAATAAACTGACAATCTTTATTTCGAAATGCTTTTGATTTAAATAGTAGCTAGTGACAAAATTCTGCTGCTATCATTACATCGTTACCTTTTCACAAATAACGAATTAAATAACAAATGAATCGTAACAACAGGCTAAATACCATCCACCCGCTTTCATCACCAACTGAAGCTTTTTAGTACAATAAAAGCTCAGAAAGCGGACGACGTGAATTTTAATAAGAATTTTTAATAAAACCGCTTGCCTTGTGCCGTGGTCGTTCGTACGTGACAACAAAATCGTGACTTTCATCACGATGTAACCTTTATGAGGAATAATACAATGTCTGTGTTTCATTGGTCGTAGCTATTTTCCTGGATCCTTTCAAGGCGATGTAAAATAGTGGTACCTATACTGTATTTGAAACTTTGACCAAGCGGTGAACGCTCGGTCGAAGTTTCTAGCGCTACCAATCAAGAAAAAAATCACTTTTTTTTTTTTTTTTTTTTTTTTTTTTTTTTTTTATACACAACGGGATAGTGCTTGGCCTTCATCTCACCTGATGTTAAATGACGATAAGGCCGAAGGTGGAAGCGCACTACACCCGGAATACTGGCTATCTTACCTTTAACTGCCGGAACACAACAATTTTTAAATTGTTATTATGGCGTCAGACTTAGGTAAGATGGTGGTAGCTAGCCAGGCGGACTTGAAATAAGCCCTACCACCAACCAAACCGAGTACAAATTGTAACCCCCCTGGGAATCGAACCCGGGACCTCTGCGTCTTACACGGGTGGGCGAACCACTAGACCACAGAGGCGGTTTAGGCGTTAATCTTGATTATAACTACACAAACATATTTAAACCGGATATAAATGCAAACAAAAATAGTTTCTAAGTTACTATAAATACTAGTTCAGAATTTCATTAACAGATTAATTTCATTGTAATGTTTTTTCTTGATTAGCGGCTCTAGTGAAGGCTCGGCGCACTCTTACCACCTTATTTATAAAAACTAGTAAATGTTTGTAAAGTGTTTTGTTTCTTTTACTCTTTTGAAAAATGATAATGATAAAACTTATTTTAACAGTGCAATAGCTAAAAAGAGGCCGTAATATTACAGGACTGCCAAAATAAAGGACTGCAGTGTTTTCCGGCGGGTTCATGTATGTATTAACAGTAAGTTTATGAGTAAGATACAAACTTTGTTCAGTTTATTCTAAATTCTACTATGATTATTCACACCGATCCGTTCACACGCGAGATTTATTACTGATATAAAATATCCTTAGACGGACAATACAGACCATTCTACATTCTGCCTCAGTCCAGGTCTTCACGCAACAAGAAGTCTGAATAGCATAAATCCTTCGTCCCTCCGTCCCTCCCATTTTTCTGTGACAGTTCTGAAATACAGTGATCCATACATCAGCCGGTACAGTCGGCTTCAAAAGCGTCTAAACATTTTAGTACCTTGTCTAATGACATCGCAATTGTTTGTAAAGTTGCTTCTCTTTAATTAATTATCTTTAGCATTGGCGTGACATGGTGCTGAGGATGGAAAAAACCGTCGACCATTAAAATTTGTGGGTGATAACCGCTTGCACTCAATTCCGACAAATGCCGAGTGAGTGCCGAGAATTTGTAATACCTAATACGTGTCCACTTTTGACAGTTCATCAAACCCGACTGGGGTGATTCTCTAACATGCAATTTCACTGTCAGTCATCGTTTCGTCGAGTTCCTGGCAGATGTCATATTTCCATATTACTGAGTCACTAGGCAAAATACCATAGACTCCAAAGAGTTTAACCAGTAATGGAAATAATATGACACCTGCCAGACAACGCAGCTGCAGCGACGAACTGGACGCTGCAAACTTTAAACTTTAGAGAAAAGTATAGCTGTACGTAATGGTCTGTTACTTCTAGGGCGGACTGAATTAACACCAATTTATTTGTTTATTTATGTAGCCTTTATTTTCAAGTTAATTAATACAAAAAACCAATCATTCATAGTATTAGCGTGTTTTGAGACACAAAGGCCTCATCCAGTATTTACCAATCTATTTTTCTTTCTTATCGTATGAGGATTTGTGGCCACCTGTGGTGTTAGAGTTTATCAAGCCACCTGTATGCCTCTAACTTGGCTTAACGACTATTATCAATTGACAACAGCCGGGACCGACGGTTCTTTTATTATTTTTCAATATGGATAATGTAAGTATCAAATGAAATTCCTTAATGAGCACATTCCAAAATTATTTGATTTGTTACGAAAATTTAAGAAAAGGATTTTTATCAATATTTCAATATGGGTATCAAATTAAAGGCCTTGATGAGTACATTCCAAAATTGCATTTTTTGTTCTTAAAAATAAATTTTGGACAGTCAGCTATGTATTTTCTTTAACGTGCTGCTGACTGTACGTGTCTTGTTTTTCCATCAAACATTGCCGTTCAATTTTCTGTAACGACCCAGTTAAGGAATTTAGCTCGTATCATTCTTACGGCAGGCGCGATCTCGAGAGATGTTAGGTTAGGGTGGCTATAGACAGACGGAGTATGTAATGTCGCCGAAAGTCAAAAGGTTGAACGCCAAAAGGTCGACATTGAATGGTCGAGTGCACAAGTCGTGACGGTAGTACATTAGGCCAAACGTTTAATATGTCAAAATTAGAATACCTCGTAGCGACATTTGGTAGAACGATTTTTATTTCAATCCGATCTTCGTATTCAAAGTTTGAAATGTGTATAATTTAGACAGTTCTTGTTTCTTAAACCCAAAACCGAAGCACAATTGAAACACGATTATGACGTTGTCTATTCACATTTGGTGGAACCTACTGCGGTGTTTCGCGGCGAAGGTGTGCCACAGGCTTCAAAGACATGGTATTCTCCGATCCCTTTTTGGTTTAGCTAATAACTCCTCCACACACGGCGTCGTAACGTAAGCATATCGTAATACGCGCTTCGTACGAAATCAATACGAGTACGTACATGTTCAAAGAAGTCCGCATATGGCATCGTAGCGTAAGAGTATCGTATGAGATTTTATAGTCAATACGATAGATGTAGCGTACTGGCGTAAAAAATCAAGCGTAGCGAATACTTTCTATATGTTTGGTGATGAATTTCCGTCAACATGAAGCTCTAGTTTATACCTATACTCTGGAACAATATCTACGCCTAAGCTACGATTCATGTGTAGAACTCTGCTCGCATCGTACTTGTCGCGTCTTGACGATATGCTTACAAGACGACTACGCCTACGAGCCATGTGCGGAGGGCCTAGTCGAACTTTGACGACCTCCGCTTGTAGTCAAGTGGATTTTTCTCCTCATTTGCAAATCGCACGTGTTCTTCGCCCCTTACATGTAACGCACGAACTTTTCTCGACATGATTGTGTCGAAGCTGCTCGGCGAAATCTGTTTATTGTTTGTTTTGACGCGGGATGTTTCGACGTGGAAGATTTTCGGATAAAACTCGCTTTTTGTTGTCACTGCTAAATCAGTGATGACATTTCGGAAAATGAACGGTTTTGGAGATTTTGTTTAGAGAATGGGGAAATAACGCTGGCTTGCAGCATAAGAACGGGATATAGGGTAAAACCCGGATAGTCGCCTCGGGGGTATAGTAGCCTCGATTGCAATTACACCATGTGTTTCATTCGCGACACTAGGTCGCGAATGAAACACATGGTGTTTTATCTATCTATCGAGAGACTCTGCAACTACAACTAAGTTGACCGTGTTGCATGTCTCTGTGCGATTGCATGGGACGGCTAGGTGCGATCAAAATTTTTGCGGGATAAATGTCCTCTGTCGCGTCGAGGCATCTATCCTAAACGTAATTTATATGGATTTGGCAACTATCCCAAATGGAATAGTTGTCCCAAAATTTAGAGGTCTGCAAAAATCGCCAATACTCTGGAAATATCAAAGATAATATTTATTCTTTTCATTAATTTGAAGATAATAAACCAAAGTAGCTACCAGTTTAACAACTAAAGAATCTCGCTTTTTGTACTAAGAGATATAAAGTAATTTCAAAAAGTGGGGCAACTATCCGGGTTTTACCCTACTTACTAGAAGAAATTCGACGATGCCACTAGTGACTCGGTAGCTCAGCGGTCAGAGCATTGGACCGGATATCCAAAGGTCGCGGGTTAGATTGGTGCGAGTCGATTTTTTTCGAGTAAGTATATTATTTAGTATTGCATAGAAATAGCATTGTGAATGCAAAATTCTCAACAAAACCAACTCTGAAATCACAAAAAAATCAGCTCTTTTATACATTTTCCTAATTTCGTTATTAATTTTTGTATGAAATAGCTTATATTTTTTCGCGATTTCAGAGTTGGTCCCATAGTAAAAGTTGTTCAGTTTGATGGTCCCTATCTACCATATTCGGCATAAAGCGTGTTTTGTTACACGTTGTATATGTACCTACCAAACTTTTTCAAAGTTAACTCTGCAGTCTAGTAATTTAACAACCGGTTGCAACCAGTTGTCTGGGATTCGATTTCCAAGAAAAGATTTAATGTGCTAGGTTTAACTATATTTGATCTATTCTAGAGCAATATAATACATTAGTTTTTAGAATTGTTCTTAAAAAGTTTTCTTTGATCCTCTTAAAGCACCCCAAAGCAAGCAGCTAAAGTACGGAATCAACGACTGTGGAAAACACCCAAGACATTTTTTTTATATTGGCACAGTTGGAAATCAAACCAAAGACCTTACAATGAAAAAATCAAAGATAGCAACATCATCAAAAGCAGTTTGCGAGTCACTCGATCACTGAGGTCTAAAAGAGCGTGGCCTAATAAAATTATTAAACGGAGCTTAAGCCTTAACATCAATCTTACGGAAAACCTAAAGATATTGAGACTAAAACCTGATTTAGAACATAGACCCTACTTACATTAACATTCAAGCAACGCTTCAGCTATAAATAACGAAATTTTAATACCCCCGATAAAGCAGGTACGCAAATCATGTTTTCATAAATTTTACTAAAAATGCGATAACCTCTCAGGTGGCAGATATTCTTTTCCAATATAACGTAATAGTAGTTTATGAAACTGATGTATAATGAGGGGTATTAAAACATGAGTGTGAGTTTAAAAACCGAGCCGTAGGCGAGGTTTTTAATAGTATCACACGAGTGTTTTAATACCTAGTTATGTACAGTTTCATACACTACTTTATCTACTCTCATACAATTTGTGATTGAACCTACAAAATAATTTAACAATGATAAAAAGAGTAGGTAAGTAGTTTCTCGACTTTCTACGACTAGGTGGGTAGTATGTACTTACTTACTTAGGTTAAGTAAGACGTTTTTTCGTCGCCGCATTTCAAATATCGGATGGAGCTCCACGCTCACTACTATCAGTCATTTTTAAGCAAAAGTAAAAATAAAAATAAAAATATGGCGCGTATTCTATTAGAAAAAATAATGATGAGGTAGTGCATTCCAGCAGACTAATCGTTACGCTAAGTCATCGATCACCATAGAGTACATTTTAATCATGGAAAGTATGTAGAATGGAAATAACATTGTTTTTTTTAAATATCGCGGCACTGCCTTCTTCTTGGATTTGCCCTGTATCGTAATGAAAAAAAAAGTTATTTTATAGCATACAGTTAGCGAAGGTACCTATGTTCATGGAAATAGTACTATACCTCCTTGCCTATGTTATAAAATAACTTTTTAATTTTTTTTTTCGGTATTGCGTGTATAAAGTATGTCAATATAAATTCACTTTGAAATTCATAATTCGAATTTTACGATATGAGAGTAGATAATAGTAGTTTGTTACACAAGGGATGTAAGTGAGCTATTACAGAACAAGATCCAATTTGGCGCCCGTGCGAGCGCAGCTCGCAAAGGGCGCTAATGGATCGAGTGCACCCGAGATATTTAGACGCACGAGCGAGCGAAGCGAGCGAGGGCGAATATAGTTCGAGGGTGTAATAGCTACTTACAACCGAGGTAAGCATACTATTTTACATCATTCATGCGAGGTAAATTTAATAAAAAAAAAATAAAAATAAAAACAAAAATAAAAAAAAATACAAAAACATTAAAACAAAAATAAAACGTTAAAGGGTTATTTCATTGAAAACTCGTAGGGTTGATCAGACAATTAAACTGAACAACTTTCATTATGGGACCAACCTCGAAATCACGAAAAAAATCAGCTGTTTTTGCATTGCAGAATTTTGCATACCTAGCTTCAACTGAAATGAAATGCCGCCATTTTCATTGTTTTTTTTTTCAGCCAAAAGTTTCGTCAGTTTATAATAAAAGAAATGAGATTGGTTCACTAAGGAGTTTTAAATGCTTGAATTGTAAAGTAACTTTACAGTTAAAGCATTCACCATCCTTGAATTGTAAAGTGATTTGAAAATGGAACGTTCTATCTAAACAATGCACTGTGTTGCACATGCCAACTTACACAGACTCATACTATATAAGTAAATCCTAGTTACCGAGCAAGTATGATGTAAAATACGGTTACCTTCGCTTTCATAGGTTTTACATACGTACCTAAAAGTTTTGTAAAAAAGTGTTTGTAACTCATCAGTAATATGTAAAGTCAATAAATAAGTTGTCGTGTTTCTTTACACAAAAAAGCTGAGCTTATTATTTCGTTTGTACGTATAACATTATTTAATTAACAAAAGAATCCACAATATTATACCAGTAGAGTAAAAATGATTCTTTGAAAGACTTTCGTACTTAACTCTAAGCGCGAATGATGTACATAATATTACTTATAATGAGTCTACTACAGACATCATATCCTGAGAATTTTGTGCTTCTGGTCCATAATCCAAACCTAAGTTATGAGGGCTAAGCGGTTGAGGGGTTAAAGTCCAATTTAATTTTTTTTTTATTTGTGTACTAATACTAGCTTACATACCAAATTTCAGCTTTCTAGGACTTCAGGAAGTACCTTATGAGTTTTGATGATCATGAGTGAGTCAGTGACGAAATCGGGGTTTTTTAGATAACAACAAAATCTATATTATACGAGCTATGCAATTGAAACTATGTATGTTTAATAAGTTTACTACTGATATTATATCCCGAGAATTTTGTTAATATGGTATACTCCAAACTCAAGATATGAGGGTTCAAAAAAACGACGAAGCGCTTCAAGAAAAGGTAGGTAGTGCCTTTGAGCTTCGCTTGGAGAGATATTCCGATCACGTTCTTGTTTAAATTCTTAATACAAATGGTCGAAACAACTCTATGCGAGCCGTTATCAAGGTGAACGAACTTTGAAAATAGATACACACATCAATTTTGTCTAGGGATACCAGGTGTTATTTTCATACAAACGAGGTAACTTTGAAGTTTTGGTTTCCTGCCAAGGATGTTCTGTGGTGTGATCTGATGACGGCTATCCAGGGAGTGAATGGAGGAGATTCAGATCGCTATACACACCCAACTGATCTGACCAGCATTCTAAAAACGTAATGGACATGTTTAAAAAACCCTGAAAATAGCATGAAAATGAAAGGAAATCCTCAAACTGAGAACTCTGACCCATTGATCTTTTAGAATGCTGATCAGATCGGTTGGGTGAGTATAGCGATATGAATCTACTCCATTCAGTCCCTGGATGGCCATCATCAGATTACAGCACGGTACATCCCTGGCAGGAAACCAAGGCTTCAAAGTTACCTCGTTTGTATGAAAATAACATCTGTATCCCTAGACAAAGTTGATGTGTATACAGGGTGGAATTTCTTAATGCCACCTGGAGGGAAAGTACTCTAAACAATGGAGATAGCTAATTTCACTCAAAGGAAACGTTCCTTTATTTTTAAAAAGAAACAAAACTGCATTCAAAGTTTTTTAAAAATACGCTTCCCACACCTAGGAATCGAACCGGCTAAAATTCTAAAAAAACAATACCCTGTACTTTTATGATATCAATCGTTAGGGTCAAACATAAGGATCAAATCTCTCTAACAAACATGGTATATTAAATGAAAGGAAAACCATGAAAGACAAGATAAAGCACTTTTACTTAAGGCTCCATTATGTTAGTTAGTTCACAATAAATTATCTTTGTAGAACCATTTCGATAAGATGTTTATAATGCAGACTATTACGCATCCATTGCATGCAAATGAGTTCCTTAAAATAATAAAATGTATCCAGCAACATAATTAGTTAAGCTTTTTTCTCGTTCAATTAAAATAAAGTTAAGATTTAATGATTTTCCTTTCATTTAATTTACCATGTTTGTTAGAGAGATTTGAACCTTATGTTTGACCCTAACGATTGATAACATAAAAGCACAGGGTGTTGTTTTTTCGAATTTTAGCTGGTTCGATTCCTGGGTGTGGGAAGCATATGTGTAAAAATCTTTTAATGCAGTTTGTTTTGTTTTCAAAAATAAAGGAATGTTTCCTTTGAAAGAAATTTGCTATCTCTATTATTTAGAGTACTTTCCCTCCAGGTGGCATTAAAAAATTCCACCCTGTATATGGATTGGATATACAAAAACGCAATACATTAGTCAAATATCTCAATATTCCTATGAATGAATGAATGCATGAAAAATTCTTTATTCAAATAAGCTCACATAATGAGCGTTTTTAAATCGTCAAATAATTTTTTACCCTACCACCCATTATGACGTCTTTTAGCTGACAAGAAAAATGGGCTCAAAAAACTTATCAGCTTTATCAAGTGGAACGATATTTACAAATATGTATATCGTAACAAAGATTAACAAATAAATAAAATTATAATTAGATCATTACTTAATGAATTACAAATTTTCTTAATCAATTTACAGGGTTCAAGCTAAATTCAAAGTTTGAAGTTATTAATCAGTCTAGGTTGTTAAAAGAAAAAAAAAAACTTTACAATTCAATATGCGTTAAGATAGGTAGTCAGAAGCAGACCCATTCCCACTGGCAGCACCCGTTCACGAGCATGACGCATGAACCAGCCATCGCTTCGCTCAACCATATTTGAGGGAACGTAACGACCCGCCTCACGCGACACCACCGCAGAAATGATTAAAGAGAGCATGACATACTAAGGCTACCCATGTTAAGGCATCGAATTGAAAACTAATATCCAAAAGCTTTTCATAGGCCTTATAATACATACCCAAGTAACAAAATTTGGTACTATAAAAGTCCTGAGAACGCTTTAGGACGTGCTAATTAGTTTCATGATAAGCACTCTAATGGTATTGTAAACCTTTACAGAACCCCAAATAGGCCCTAGTTTTATCACTGATTAATCCTATAAACATTACATAAAGCCTCTCACGGTAATAAATCAGCTCTATACTTGAAAACCAAAACATGTCTATAGTGCTATTTTGATCTTTTTAACACACTATTGTTCGCTATTTTGTACGTGCTGTGCTCATGTCATAGTGAGTGTTCCCCAAAAAACAAAATGTCATTCACTATTATAATTTGTAATACAAAGGACATTCTACAAAACATTACCTTTGATCGACCATTGACCGTAACTCCACCGTAACTTGCACGTGCGAAAATAATTGTATCGATAAAATCATTATGCTGATTTCAAATTTGACAATGCGCCCTCATAATTTTCGTGATTTAATTAAATTTAAATTAATAAAATAAGGACTCGCCCCGACTATGGCTGCTATAGTACACATTGGCTCCAGCCGTGCTACTAATGTGCTATCATGGCATAAACAGCAGCCATATTTTCACCGAAAACGGATTAGTCCATTAATTATTAATTTTAGTGCTTTTATCTCACGCTTTAGTCAGGTAGCAGTAACACAAAAAGTTTAAGTTATTTAGCAACTGCACCTGAAGTCGCTATGATACTATTTAGTACCATAGAAGAGTTTTCATGACTTTTACAGAACTAGCCCCATAGCGATGTTGAGGGAGCATTTAAGAAGCTAAACTGTGACATAATGGTTGTGCAAGGTACTTTTATAGTGCAGATTGATTCTGTAATAGTGTTTTCGATACTGCTATAATACGAGTACTAGCACTGTAAAAGTTATTTTGACGCAATATTAGTGCAAAATAGATACATAAAAGTGACAGTTAAGTCGTCTATAGTACTAATTAGTACTATAATAGCTTTTTTCATATCTATTACAGTGTAACACTTTAAAGATTCTTTTGTATGTCCTGTAAGTGTTCTAAGAGCTGCACTGTAGAACTTAAATGCTTTAATATTATAGAACCAAAACGCTCTGTGGAAAACCTTTATAGCACAAGCAGTCACAACGGTTACCATTTAAGGCCTACTATATCACTGTTTGGTGATAAAACCCCTTGGTTATAGAAACTTTAGAAACTGACTATAGAAAGTAAAAATATTGCAATTAAATAAATCAAAACAAGGTAAGTTATTATTATATATACGTTTCGAGTAAGAAGTGTCATACTTACAGACAATATAAAACAGATTTTTTATATACGACGCCCTTAATACAAGCAGACAGAAGTAGACCCATTCCCACTGGCAGCACCCGTTCACGAGCATGACGCATGAACCAGCCATCGTTTCGCTCAACCATATTTGAGGGAACGTAACGATAATAAAACTATACGACTATAAAAATAAATAAATACAATCACAAATAAAATTCTAAGATAACAAGAAGAAGAATAAAATCTCACGTTCCAAATTCGAAGACACACTTTTCCACTAAATCACAAACATGTTCATAAAGGCACAGTATATGTATATTACAGGGTGTTCCAAAACTTTGCCACACAGAGGGAAAATACCTTAAATATTGAAGATAGGAAATTTTACTGAAAGAAGACTTAATTTTGTTTTTAAAAATAATTGGAACTGCTTTCAAAGATTTTTTTAATCGCGTACAATATCATACAAATACATACAATACGTAATACCTAATTAAAATTTAAATATTAAATTTCATGTTCTTCCTTTTATTTAAGATGGCCGTTAGTTTAAGAAAAAAAAAACATGTTAAAAATAAGCCTAACGAGTTACTCTTTATATCGGTATCGTAAAAACAAAGATATATTATTTACATATTTCGGGGCTTCGATTCGGTTAGACGATTTTGCAAATAACTTTGAATGCAGTTTTAATTATTTTTACTCGTAAAATCGAAATGAAGTTTCCATCTTCAATATGTTTTAAGGTACCTACTATCCTACAGAGGTATGGCAAAATTTTGGGACATCCTATATATTAGTTTATAATTATTATTATTATAAACTAATATATTGGATGTCCCACTACTGTGTTAAAGGCCCGACTTTTAGTTGCAATATTGCGAACAACCTTCAAAGATTGGAGAGTACTGTAACTATCAGCAAAATTGATCCTCCATCCCCCCGGGGGCTCACGTGCAACCCTCTCGCGTGTTCACATCACGTACTACGTTCAGGCGGCATTTGGTACTTTATTCTGGATATTACCAGTATAAACCTATCTGGCAATTTTGGCTATTTACTGACTTATTATTTCCTACAGGGTGTTTGGCAATACTTACCTATATAATCCCAAATATGTTATAATTCATAATTCATTTACTTACTAAATATGGTACATACAAGTTGTTAAAATAATTTTTCCAGCATATGCTGTCAAATGTTTCGATGTGCAAATATTTAAAATTGTATTATTTATTTTAATTTATCACATAATATCAACAAATCATATTTAAAACAATTAATTTAGAACAGAATTAAGAATGAAATTAAATTATTAGAATGTCAGCAATAGAAATGTCAAAAGTTATAATTAGAATGCCATGTCAATATCGTTTAGGAAGTATACAGTAATATGTCTTTTCTATTAAAATATTAAACAATTTGCTTTTAGTTGTAAGTAGTTCTATAACATTATTTGGCAAATTATTCTAAATACGTATTGCCATACAAAATGAGTAATATCAAACTTTGACCAGGAATTCGTAAGTTGGTTCCTTTTCGACTTCTGTAGTTAAAGTCTTGATTCTGTTGAATAAATGACCATGTTTTTTTACACATAAACTAACCTCATACTTAAATATAAAGGCAGGGTTAGATGGGACCATTCATAAAACTCTGGCAATTATTTGTGCTAGCTACAACCATTTTACCTAAGTCTGACACCATAAAATAATTTGATTCACCAATGCCCGCGTGGACGCCGCCGGCGTGGAAATAGGAAATCTATTGTGTCTCAATATTTTCGGGCCTTGATGGGTTGAAAATTGTTGTGTTCCGGTAGTTAGAGGCGAGATAACCAGTTCCTCAGCTATGAGGATTCCGGGTGTAGTGCGTTTCCAGAGCAACGCGGCTTCTACCGGACGGAAGATGCGTTGCTCTAATGTGACAACCTTAGACGTTTTTAATTACCTATTGTTTTAAATAACATATCTCATGAATGGTCAAAACCTATACACCTTCAGTCTAGGGTTACCACTACCACGATGCAAAGTTTCATAAGAAGAAAGAAAGCTCAAGAACAAAGAAGTTAATAAAATTGCATTTTTATTTTTATTTATGAATTGCTAACTAAATTAAAATCAGCAATATAGAATTAATAGAAAAAAATATTAATATGGATTAACAATAATTACAATTTAATTAAGTAACATAAACGAGATCATATTGTTTTAACCATTGCATATTTTTCTGATTGACAAATTAAAATTCAATAATATGCTAGTGTTCTTCGGTCATAATTGTATTATCATTATACATCAACTTAAAAAAAAAATGTTTGCCAGGTCAATTGCTTCTATGGTAAATTTGTTCTTTCTCTCTTATGTAATAATTTACAACTTACTTATATTATACAGTGTGTGGCCTAGAACCGGGGATAATATTAAAAACGGAGGCTCTTTAGGTCACTAGTAATTGAATCATAAAGGTCCCAACTAATTAAATTAAAATCTTTACTTTTTAATTTTTTCTAACAAACTTAATCGTATATTCAATGTAATGCAAACAACAGTTCCGCTCAACTCAATCGACAACACGCGTACTACTCATCGTACTTATTCGGAGCTACTCCGAACGTCTTGTTGACAATTTATGGGTTGTCTGACACAACTTGTATCGGCTGATAGAAATGAACCACTTTCTAGTCAATAGTAAATTATTTATTGTACAAATACTTAACAAATACAAACACAAAGCGGAAAGCTCGTCGCTTCGCTACACAAGTCAATTTTCAAATGTCTGCCGCTCTGCTATATGCAACTAGTGTACCGACTGATAATGTTATTGTGAACGGTTTCTTAATCCACGTTGAATAGCATCATTGTGAAAATTTAGTGTCTGTTGCCCTAGTACAAGAGCACGGTTATCAGTTCACGTAAGCGTTATAACCACGCGAACATTCCTCGGGTGCCTTCTGTTTGGAAACAACGCCAGGGCACGTGATGCATTACCACGAACTTTTTTGCACAATAATATCATATTCACAAATGGTCTAGCCATTTTCACATTACAAATTGTGTTAATAAATCCAATTCAAATATTAAATTAAAATTAATTTAAACTGTAACCAAACAATTTCTCGTGACAACATTTTGACTTTACTTATCAAAATTATTATTTTTTACAACGTTTTTAAAAAGATCATAGGTAATATAAAAAGAGTAAACCACGTATTGAATCTTTAATCCCTGAAGAAGAGTAGATTGCAAAACCAAAAATAAGAAGAGAAGACTGACATGTCATGTCATGATGGATAAAATTTTATTATGTAAACAGATTACTGTCATTGCGATATTTAATAATTACATACTTACTACAGATTGTAATTAATTTGAAACTGATTTTATGCTGTGGGAAGTGGAAGCAGTGGGGTCCGGTTCTATTCAAGGAGTTAAAAGTAAATTCTCTAATGGATAGTGATATCATGACGTTTTGCAGTTAGTTTTTTATTATTCCCTGTACCACGATAAGTTCGCAACGTTAGCGATAATTTCGTTTTGGAATAATACACTGATTATGAATCGTAACTTTAAATTTTTATTGTGTGTAACGTATGGGATTTAATTAACTGGGAACTTTTCAGAATAAACACTAACACTCAAGAGAGTCTCTATTTTCTATATTATCCCCGGTTCTAGGCCACACACTGTATAACATCGCATGTTTTCTAAGTATACATCAAGATTGTGTTAATGATTTGCACTCCATTGTTTCAATAAGCAAACTATAGGTCTTGTGTAACTTGTCATTTATAATTTTCGTTCAATACATGTGTACGACCGTTTGTTTCTAAATAAATAAATAAAAAAAAACATATTTTTTCAGTTAATTGGTAGTTTTCATTGGTTTTCAATGCAATTATTTTATTTATTTGTATTTTATATTCAAAGGTGAATCAACAGTTATTATGTTAACTTTAACAATCTCAGTATACACCAAAAAACCATTTACAGATTCCCACAAATAAAAAGTAAGGTAATAAAAATGCGCATTTGAGCCACAAATACATCGATGCCAAGAGCTATAAGAAAATAATATACTTATCTAAAGAAATTTGTTTTTGAGACCTATAATAACACATTAATACAATGGATACAAATCCAACAAAACTTAAATATCAGAATAATATCTTATATTAAATAGATTAATAACTATATCACGTCCACTTCAATATTCAGAGAGGAAATATGCAAGATTACGCCTTACAGCTTCACAACTAGTATTAAACATATCAATATCAAGTTTGCTGCACAATTCATTGAAACTAAAATGACGAATATTCCTACTTGGAACATTCAGATTCAATAAAGATAAGAGCTCGGGACAATCAACAGCTATGATGCTCCTACGACTTTCAAGAGTTAAAGATGGTGATTTCTACATAGTTGCAATGTACATATGTTCCATATTTAGGATCATACGGATTTAAACATCCTGTATGCACTTATAGCAACTGTTCTATAAAAATACTTTCGAAGAAAATTAACAAGTTCGAAGAAACATTGTTTTTTCCAGTAGTGACGTCACGGATTTCTCGAATATCAACCCCAGACGAATCTATATACGTGCGTAATAAATTCAAGTTGGCAAACTGCCTCGATTCCTTTGCCACCCCGTCAGTTTCCCATCGGTGCCAACATAAACACCATGTCTACATCCCAATCATCCCAATACAACAAACTCTTTGCGTATTTTGGAGTGAGTGAAAAACTTTTTTCTATATTTAAATAGTGAAGTTTCCATGAAAAAGTATTTATAGGGTTCGCTTTTTAAAATGTTTATCTTTGGAACGGTTTTGTGTTCACGTGTTTCAAGTTCCATATTTGATTTGGTTTGACGCATGCGCCGTAGTTGTTTTTCAGAGCTGATGTCATAGTTACGCTGTCGAATAAAGTGGGTCAGTTCATACAACTACAATACAAAATTAAATGCAAAGTGTGCTTTCATGTTTACAAGGAACTGCACGTGCTGCACAAATTGGTTTTATTTCCATGTCATTTGTTGTGAAGTGTGTAGATAAGAGTTGTTTTGTAAGTTTATTGTGTTTATGTTATTAACATTTTAATTTAATTTTGTTTTTTCTTTATTATTTCATTTTTAGGGTTCCGTAGCCTAAATGGCAAAAATCGGAACCCTTATAGATTCGTCATGTCTGTCTGTCTGTCTGTCCGTATGTCACAGCCACTTTATTCCGAAAGTATTAAGACTACACATTTGAGACTTGGTAGGTAGATGTATTCTGTTAACCGCTTACTGAATGTAATACAAAAATAAGAAAAGTAAAAGATTAAGGGGAGCTCCCCATACATAGAACTGAAACAAAAAAAAAAAATTCTTCAAACCAACACGTGTTGGGTGTCTATAGATAGATCTTCAAAAATGACATTGAGGTTTCTAAGACAACTTTTTCTCAAAGTCAACCGTTTGAAAGATATACACCGCCAAAGTAGTAAAATGTTTGTGCCCCCCCCCCCCCTTTAACTTTTGAAATAAGAGAGTGAAAAATCTAAAAAAATATATATGCTGTAGATCTTAATAAACACTTTCAACGAAAATTGGTTTGAACGAGATATAGTAATTAGTTTTCGAGAAATAGTACATTTTCCAAAACCGCAAATATAACTTTGTCATTCATACCAACACTGTGAAAAACAAAGTTATTTTTGCAGACGAAAAATAATAGGTGGTAATAAATATGGTATGGTATAAGGTAACTACGGAACCCTACGGCGCGTGGCCCGACACGCACTTGGCCGGTTTTTTTTGGGTCCATATTCGGTTGCATAAAACAGAAAGGCATATTTTTGCACTGCATTATGTTTCTTGGCATACTCATCATTTCGCATAACGTTCATACAGAATAAATCATAACGCATACTTTTTTCCGCATAACCTCTATTGTAATAATAATATATCGGCACATTTCTTTTTTGCATAAATATTTTTGCTATACCGATTACTAATCATACCATTTATTGGCATATCAATCTTTATCATAAATATTCCAAGTCATATTTATCAAATATCATAATGTTAACGGGTAGAAATTATACTAACAAATTAGTAACACCGTAAATAAAATTTATTTATGTTTTATAGTTTAGAAACTTTGCTATAATTAAAGCATAGACGTATTGAGTTGACCATGACCATCAGGCATGCAACATGCAAGCAAGCATGCAAGCAAGCATGCAGCAAGCAAGCATGCAGCATGCAGCATGCAAGCAAGCATGCAAGCAAGCATGTAGCATGCATACAAACATGCAACATGCATGCAAGCATTGTGGTCAAACACTAACCTACCTATAGTGCATTAATTTTTTTTCTTTATAGCGGGGGGCCTCAGGCTCCCCGGTCCCCCCGAGCAGGGGGGCCAGCCCCCCTGCACTCCCCGGCAAGCATTTTGCAAGCAAGCACCCAACATGCAAGCATGCATGCAAGCGAGGCAAGCAAACAAGCAAGCTCCACTCGCTTCGCTCGCTCCGCTGCGAGTGGTCAAAACACTAACCCAACCTAACCTACATTACTTAAATTGTTTATGCTTTTTTATATTATGCTTTAAAACATTAGTACCTACTTATGTACATTTTTAATTACTTAGTTAAGCACAATTATATTAACCATAAAAAAACCGAACAAGTGCGAGTCGGGCTCGCCCACCGAGAGTTCCGTACAGACCTACATCTATACATAAAATAAAGCTATAGAAAAGTTGTGTCGGTACAAAGGAAATATTTTGAAAAAAAGTGGTTGGTAGTTATTAGTTTTTTATATGAAAACTGTACTACGGAGAGTTCAAGCTTTATCCCAGGTTCTACCTACCGGAATTATGTGAAAAATTGCTTAGATTATAAGTTGGACTCCAAGCTACCAAACTGTAAAAAAATACCATCAAAATCCGTTCAGCAGACTGCTATATATAGATAACCATTTGAAATCCTTTATCGCCACTTAGAAAATAACCCTTCCAGGGATTACGACAAAGAATTGACCACGGGCGAAGGTTTGAAATGGAATAGTACATTACTGCAGCGGCACTCAAGACAGGCATTGAAGAATATACGTGAGTTCATCAATGCCTAGATGCGGCCAAGGCTTGTGTAGTACTTTTAAATTTTTAACTTTTTAGTTTTAAAAGTTTTAAGCTTTTTATTTTAATTTTAAATTACTTACAGTAATTGAAAAAAGAAAATGGAAAGTGGAATGTGCACATAAAGGCCTTTCATTTGATACACATATTGAAAAAAATAATCCGTTTTTTTTCATTTATTTCCAGTTTTTCATTATTATTTTTTCAGTTTTTTGGAAAGTGCTCATCAAGGCCTTTCATTTGATACCCATATTGCAAAAAATATTATTTTTTCGTTTTTTTTTTCAGTTTTTTGGAATGTGCTCATCAAGGCCTTTCATTTGATACCCATATTGCAAAAAAAAATTTACCTTTCGTTTTTAATTTTTTTTTAGTTTTTTGGAATATGCTCCTTGATGAGCATATTCCAAAAAACTTTTCAAAAAACTTTTATTTGATACCCATAGGTATTGAAAAAAAATTTTGTTTTCGTTTTTTTTTTATCTTTTTGGAATGCGCTCATCAAGGCCTTTCATTTGATACCCATATTGCACCAAAACAGTTTTTTTTCGTTTTTATTTTTTTTTTATTTTGTGAATGTGCTCATCAAGGCCTTCCACGTGATACAAGTACACCGAATATTAAAAAAAAAATTTGGAATGTGCTCGCTCATCAAGGCGACATTTGGTACCTATATTAATTGTGTTCCATTGAAAAGTTCGCTCCATTTCTGAATTACACGAGTGTAATGAGTTTTAATAGAAACATTACTGGACAGACGCCTGCAATTTTTGTATGAAAATCCATTATTACACGTTAGTAATGGATTCTCATACAAATATTGACTGAACAATATGTGGGATGATGGAAATAGGCGAGATTTTGGTTGTGTGAAGCCGAGACTTTTAATTGTAGTGGTGGCTACCTCGGCTAACCTTACCGAGTAAACTGTCTTGATTATACTTGGTGCCAAATGCTCCAAGCAACATTGGAATGCGATGCACCCGCATTTTAATGTAAACTGAAACAATCTACCACTGAACTATTCAACACTTGACACTGGCAAAAATTACTTCCAAGAAGAAAGTAGATTGCCAAAACAAAAATAAGAAGAAGAAGACCCCCTGTCATACAGCGTGACATACCGCCATGTTGCGAAAATATTTAGAGCTAAATTTATTACTTTTTAATTTTATTTTTAAAAGTAATTAACTATAACAAGATTTGAAAGGATCTGAATAATTAATAATAATAAATATTAATATTTTAAAAAGAATTAGTGGCGCGATTAATCCAAAAGTAATTAGAAGTTAAACTATGACCGCGCATACCGTTGTTTCACCAAGATGATTAATAATTACGTATTTTAATGACCATATTTTATTATGATTTAATTACAAATATACAGTTTTCAGATTTATTCCTGTAAGTGTAGTATAAGACGCTATTACCTGCCAAATTTCATAGTTCTAGGTCAACGGGAAGTACCCTATGAATTTTGATTCCTTTGAGAGTATCGAAAATGCGTTTTTTGCGCCCTAAACGGCAGTATCTTTTTTTACGTTAACTTAGAAGTTTGATTTTTTTACAGCTTCAAGGGCCCGTAGACTTTAGTATATGGTTTAAATTTCAATTCGATACCTCCACGCGTTTCCGAGATAAAGGGTCTTGACAGACAGACGGACAACAAAGTGATCCTATAAGGGTTCCGTTTTTTTCCTTTTTGAGGTACGGAACCCTAAAAAAGATAATTGTTTACAATGTAACGTTACGTATTTATCTTATATTTTTTAGGTAATCTGAATTAAAATGATTCTTCCAAAAATCGTTTCTGACTTGAATATTTATGGTTAAATCCATTATGCACTTCATATTTTATGGTAAATTACCTTTAGATGTATAACAATTATGCCCTTTCCTTTTATGGTAATTAAAATTATGTTAAAGGAGATTAGAGTAAGTAAGAATTATGCCTATGAAACCTTTCTGCGTTCATAAATGTCTGCTTATCATAAATTATGCGAAAAGACTTTATGCCAAAACTGTTATGCCAAACGACATTATAACTAAAAAGATTATGCGACCGAAATGGCACCCGTTTTTAGGGTTCCGTAGCCTAAATGGCAAAAAACGGAACCCTTATAGTTTCGTCATGTCTGTCTGTCTGTCTGTCTGTCTGTCTGTCTGTCTGTCTGTCTGTCTGTCTGTCTGTCCGTATGTCACAGCCACTTTATTCCGAAAGTATTAAGACTACACAGTTGAAACTTGGTAGGTAGATGTATTCTGTTAACCGCTTAATGAATTTAATACAAAAATAAGAAAAATAAAAGATTAAGGGGGGGCTCCCCATACATGGAACTGAAACTGAAAAATTTTTTTTTTCTTCAAACCAACACGTGTTGGGTGTTTATAGATAGGTCTTTAAAAATGACATTAAGGTTTCTAAGACAACTTTTTCTCAAAGTCAACCGTTTGAAAGATATTCTCCGCCAAAGTGGTAAAATGTGTGTCCCCCCCCCTTTAACTTTTGAAATGAGAGAGTGAAAAATCTAAAAAAAATATATGCTGTAGATCTTAATAAACACTTTCAACCAAAGTTGGTTTGAATGAGATATAGTAATTAGTTTTTGAGATATAGCACATTTTCCAAAACCGCAAATATAACTTTGTCATTCATACCAACACTGTGAAAAACAAAGTTATGTTTACAGACGTAAAATTATAGGTGGTATTAAATATGGTATGGTATAAGGTAACTACGGAACCCTATGGCGCGTGGCCCGACATGCACTTGGCCGGTTTTTTTTTGTTATTTTATTATGTCTGTATGCCTGTCTAATTTGAGTTAGGTGCTAATAACTGTCAGACAGCGTCTTATGGCTACAACGGTTATTAACGCTATATAGTTTTTTGTGTACATGTCATGATTAATAATAAGCTTTTTTTATTTTAATTATTTTAAGTTGAATTATAGATTGAATCAGGCGTCATTTGGCGGAAGTCCCAAACCATTGTGAAAAAAGAAAAATATGTACAAGTATCTTTCTCCCGCAAACAATATAATTATGCAAGATGCAAGTGGCGGTGCATCTTACATATTTTATTGTTTGCGATAGTAAGCTACATATATTTCTTTTTTCACATTAGTAATTATTTTATGCATTACATAACACAATGGATTATTGCATTTCCTGATGTAACAAAAGCTTTTATAAATTATAATTTGGACCCTGTCAGGTGCATTTAGTTTAGCCTAAATACATATACGAGAATAATCGTTTATTTGATCTAGAAATTACTTTATTGAGTAAATTTCTAAGTTAATAAATATTTTTTCATGTAACTGTGACGTCAATATGTCCCTTACATCGTCTAGGTCCGTTGAATAAACATATTTCATTTAATTTTATTGATTTATTAATATAAAACCCTTTATCAATTTGTGAGTGCCACCATAGTGAATTATTTGGTTCGGGCTGAATACTAATTAGCTTCCGGCGTAGATTAAGTAGGGAGCAGAATGAATGTGGCCAATTAGGAGGCGAGACAATGTTGCCAGTAATTTTTCATGAGTGCCATGGGCGAGATTGCTTGATATATAGGAGCGAATAAGTATTGGTCGAGTTTTTTCGAGCGCCATTTAGTCGAGTTTGGTTCGGTGACTATTTTGATTATTTGCAAACTAATTCATAGTGGATATTGTTGGTGCAGTATTGTGGCACCAGTGTCTACGCAATTGAACAATATGTAGGATAATTAAAATAGGCGCGATCTTGATTGTGTGAAGCCGAGACTTTTACTGTAGTGGTGGCTACCTCGGCAGAACTTATCGAGTAAACTGTCTTGATATACTTGGTGCCAAATGCTCCAAGCAGCATTGGAATGCAATGCACCCGCATTTTAATGTAAACTGAAACAATCTATCACAGAACTATTTAACACTTGACACTGGCAAAAATAACTTCCAAGAGGAAAGTAGATTGCCAAAACAAAAATAAGAAGAAGACGTATTGGTAATTTTCCTTGAAAATTTGCAGAATTTCCATTATAAAATAAAGTAATGTTTTTTTAACTGTATTTTCTATCATTAAAGACAATTTGACTATATGGAAAAGTTATTCGTCTTGGACAAATTAGTTTGACTATCCAGTTTGACCACGTGGAAAAAGGGATTATATTTTGTACATGTTCTTTGGAATTAGTTTCATTTATATGCTTGATAGACTTATCGATCAAAGATTTTATGTAATTAGATACACTTGCAGAAACATTTTTGTTAATTTAATTATGATAATATTATGTCAGTAATTATAATCATAATAAATAGTTGATAACTAATTAAAATAATATATTATCGTACTGAGTAATTCCCGTCTGAGAATTAAAAGACGAGTAGCTTATTCTAATAATAATATTTATATTTACAAATGAAGATTTTTCACGGCTTTTCAAAATGACATTTAAAAACAAAAAATATTAACTATTTGCCTCACTAGATGGCGTTGATGGACAAGTGAATTGTCAAAATCGGGGGAAGGCAACTGTCAAAATGGCGCTGCGTACGCTTGTTCCACGAGAGCTATGAAAACAAAGGAATTTTACTTTAAAAAATTGTTTTTTTTAGCTTTAAAATGATTAAATTTTGTGTAATAGGCTTTAAAAATGTTGGCAGTTACAAATTTCAAAAAAATCTGGATATAGAAAAAGTTGATAAATTCTGTAAGAATAAAAACGTCTTAATTAGGCTTTCGATTCCGGCATTTGCACTGTAGAATAGTCTTTTGTATCCATTTTGGGTCAATGGGTCATTTTCGGTAAAAAAATCCACAAAATAAATATCTATTTTCCCATACATTTTGTTCTGAACGTCTACTGTCTTAGGAACAAGCGTACGCAGCGACATCTACAATTAGCTTTGCGTTGCCAACCCCACTTTTATCTACGTTTTCTATAGTTGACACTTGCCTGTTTATCAAGGCCATCTATCGAGACTACAGTTTATTGTCATTTTGAAAAACCCTCGTTTAAGGTCTATCCCCACATACGTGGCCGGGCCGGAGCTCAACGTAAATTTGTTTTACATGCAGAATCTTAGCACGACCAACGTATATTTGTTTAACATACAGAATTTTAGCACGTCCAATGTAACTTGAGCCCTGACACGTCCCGGCCCGGCCACGGCCCGGACATGTGGGAAATTCAACGTATATTTGTTTAAAATGCAGAATCTTAGAACGACCAACGTAACTTGGGCCCTGACACGTCCCGGTACGGCCACGGCCCGGACTTGTGGGAAGTTCAACGTATATTTGTTTAAAATGCAGAATCTTAGAACGACCAACGTAACTTGGGCCCTGACACGTCCCGGCTCTGCCACGGCTCGGACATGTGGGGGGTTCAACGTATATTTGTTTAACATACAGAATCTTAGCACCACCAACCTAACTTGTGCCCTGATACGTCTAGGCCCGGTCACGGCCCGTTATATGGGGACAAACTTTTATACTATGTCTATATTTTTCAGTTATATCTACTGTTCATGTTGGGGTTCCTAATCCTGATCTGCGTCATATGTGTGGTCATCCTCGTCTGCTATCATCGGAAGCACCCAGAAATCAACTCTTGTGATAACAAAGAGACCACTCCAATGAGAAGAACGAACGCCAACGATTTTTAAACTTTATACTCATGGAAATAAGAGTTATTTTGTACTGGCTCTAACTGTAAAGATAAGTTATTCGTCCAAGATCCTATGCCATAAATATAAAATAAATCGGAAGCCATAAAACTCTGTGTAGTATAATAAGTAGTTTAAGTTATTTTAAGAAGATATACATAAAATATTGTAATATTTTCGTTTTGGGTACGATGGGGTTGGCATATCCAAAAGGATAAAACCCCTAAAAAAATGTAAAGAATAAAAAAGTATTAAATTTAAATCATTATAAAATAAGTAGCTTTAATATAAACGGATCAAATTCGTTTTAGCATGTAGTGCCATAAAAATTGTTAATCATTGATTGTAAAAAAATGTTATAAGGCAAATATTTTGATCGAATGTTAAAGTGTCTTAGGTATAGGTACCCTACCTATTTACTATGTTAAGTAAGATTAAAGTGTAGCCTTTAACATACGGAATAAGTCTGAAGAAATGTGCATTAAAAAGAAATTACTATTTATTAAAACCAGTGCCAATTCTACATAAGTACAACCTACAAATTAGCAAAATGATAACAATTGTTAGAATAATGTTCATAATTCATTAATCCTAGTGTATTTATTTTTTTATTTGAGTTAATATACTTATCAAATCAAATAAAAAAATAACTATACTAAAAAAAACTTCATCATCATCATCATCATATCAGCCGCAGGACACCCACTGCTGGGTATAGGCCTCCCCCAAGGATTTCCACTACGATCGGTTCTGCGCTTCCCACATTCAGTGGCTTCCGGCAACCTTCACCAGATCGTCGGTCCGCCTTTTCGGGGGCCTACCCACGGAGCATCGTCCGGTGCGCGGTCGCCATTCAAGAACCTTTCCGCCCTAACGACCATCGGTCCTTCTCGCTATGCGTCCAGCCCACTGCCACTTTAGCTGAGCGATCCATCGAGCGATGTCGATTACTTTAGTTCTCCTACGGATCTCCTCATTTCTGATTCGATCACGCAGGGAAACGCCGAGCATGGCTCTCTCCATTGCACGCTGGGTGATCTTAAGCCTCCTTATGAGACCCATAGTTAGCGACCACGTTTCACTGCCGTAATTCATCACTGGCAACACACACTGGGTTTAGACTTTCGTCTTGAGACACTGAGGTAAATTGGACACGAAGATTTTTCGGAGCTTCCCGAATGCTGCCCATCCGAGTTGGATTTGACGAGAGATCTCCTTCTCAATGTTGGACCTACCTAACTGGACTGCCTGTCCTAGGTATACATAATGGTCAACAACTTCAAGTGTAGTGTTCCCAACATAAACTGGATGAAAAAAAACTTATATACTTCTTAAAATAAGTACGGTAAACTGGGATGACAAGCACCTGCCATGATTAATAACAACAGAAACGTTTTCGATTGAAGAAAATTAATAAAATCAAAATTATTCACTTCTCAAGCTTACGCGCTCACTAGACATGAATAAAACAATTTTTAACAAATTTTAACCGCGCTAGTATCCGTTAAAAATTGTTTTATTTCAAATCAAAATGACTTTTTAGTTTTATAGAAAAAAAATCTATGAACAGGCCCAAGTGGTTAATTTTGATATTTTTTATTCTTTCTTTCGAAAATGTCGCTGTTGTTATTCACCACGCAAGTTTAATTATAAGAAATAATTATCTTTAATTTAATGAAAACGAGCTTAAAATTATAACAAAAATCATTCTCTGGGAATCAATCTAGTGTTCACAGGTTCGCGTCCCGTTTTAACAGAATTTTGTGAACTGATTTTCATTCATGTCTTCAGGGGCGTTTTTAGGGTTCCGTAGCCTAAATGGCAAAAAACGGAACCCTTATAGATTCGTCATGTCTGTCTGTCTGTCTGTCCGTATGTCACAGCCACTTTATTCCGAAAGTATTAAGACTACACAGTTGAAACTTGGTAGGTAGATGTATTCTGTTAACCGCTTAACGGATTTAATACAAAAATAAGAAAAATAAAAGATTAAGGGGGGCTCCCCATACATGGAACTGAAACTGAAAAATTTTTTTTTCTTCAAACCAACACGTGTTGGGTGTTTATAGATAGGTCTTTAAAAGTGACATTGAGGTTTCTAAGACAACTTTTTCTCAAAGTCAACCGTTTGAAAGATATTCACCGCCAAAGTGGTAAAATGTGTGTCCCCCCCCTTTAACTTTTGAAATAAGAGAGTGAAAAATCTAAAAAAATATATGCTGTAGATCTTAATAAACACTATCAATTAAAATTAGTTTGAACGAGATATAGTAATTAGTTTTTGAGATATAGCACATTTTCCAAAACCGCAAATATAACTTTGTCATTCATACCAACACTGTGAAAAACAAAGTTATTTTTGCAAACTAAAAATGATAGGTGGTATTAAATATGGTATGGTATAAGGTAACTACGGAACCCTATGGCGCGTGGCCCGACACGCACTTGGCCGGTTTTTTTAACATACCGACCGACCCCTCCAAAAACAAAACTAGCCTCAATCCCCCCCGAAAAACTGGCCTGGCTACGCCTATGCCTTTACGCCATGATTAAGTTTACTTATAACGATTTAGTTGACTACAAAATAAACAGTCAATTTTGTATTCAATATTTCTTATTCATTTGGGTGTGGTTATATCACACCCCGGACACTCTATACAACCGGCCTTTCTATTGTCTAACTTCAAAATCTATCGCAATCGCTTTCAGGATGTAATCCATTGAAGTTTCTTTTTGGCACAAATAAAAACTTACTAAAGAAATGCAGCAATGTGTCACATGTCAAACGAAAGCAATTGCGATAGATTTTTTGAATTAGACAATTAGCCCCCATGTCATTTTAAAAAGATGACGTCAGATGACGTTTTGTTCACGCGCAACTGTTTGTGTAAGTCTAGGGTTACCGTGCAGTTTGTACCTACTTTATGAGCAGCGGCGTTCAATTTATAATTCGAACTTTTAGGTAATTAAATAAAGTTACGACGATTGCTTTGAATATATCAAAATAAGTTGACAGATGACAAACACGACTGAAAAGTTACGATGCATCGCTTTGAATATCAAAATTAGTTACGTTACCAAAATTGGTGACGTTAACAAACACGACTAAACGAGCACACGATTCGGCACACGAACTCGCGGGGTGGGGTGAGGTAATTGATTCTGGGGCGGGGCGGAGTGTCCTTTCTGTACGGTAGTACTTATATCTATTCTGTGGTTATACAATGCGATTAAATTGACAATAAACAGTGATCCGAGGCTACTTCACTTGCGAATGTATGGTAAGGAGTAAATTTTACAGATTAAAATACATAGTTTTGTATAGCAAAAGCTCTGAAGTAGATCACTTCTATAAGTAAATTTTTAAATAATATTAAAAGGAAACATTGTGTCTTCACATAATATTGTGCCATTATTATATTAAATATTAAGGAATGAATTTAATATGTAAATAAAAACATAGCTGAAGAATATTTATCTGTTATTTATATCCATCTAAAGGAGTTTGCAATTCCTTTTTTACTATTGAATATTTTTTTCTGCTTAGTAGCCCTTGTTTATTAATTTATCTCTCTGTTTACGTAAAAAAGTAATTATATAAATTTTAAAATTATTAAGTTTCCTTTGAACATAAAGTATTATGTTTGGATGCTTAAAAATGTATTAAGAAAATCAAGAATTAGAAAATTTCACGCCTGTTTTTGGTTTTGAAAATGCTTTAAGAAAAACTATAATCAACATTAAGAATTTTAATACTGTTCGCTGTAAAGAGGTTTAATTTTGAAACTGAGGTCATATTAAAAAAATCATCGCGATAAACAGATGATGTTCGTCGCAATCCGTGACATAATTTACTCAAGCACAAGGTTCAATAATTATCATGTCTTAAATCGATCAACGAACATCGTCCGACTATCGTAATTCTTTTTTGTAATAGGCCGTCTGATTTTAATAGTTTTCAAAAGTTACCAAACTATAAATTAGCCACTAACGCCATTTGCGAGCGAGGCAGCAATGTAAATAAAACTGGGTATCTTATACCTACCACAGAATATTTTATACCTAGTACAAGTGTAATAATCAGATTTTGACATTATACCTATATAGAAGATGACTCAAAAAACTAGATAAAAAAAACCGGTCAAGAGCGAGTCGAACTCGCGCACCGAGGGTTCCGTACCTGTGGCGGGCGCGGCGGCGGGCAGACGACGACGAGAGCACTTAAGGCCGGCCACACACCGACGGAATCACGCAACGGAATTCCGTACGTACGGGATTCCGAACGCAGCAGCTGCATACAAATCTATGGGCTGCCACACACAAGCGTTTTTTTCCGTACGGAATCTTCATACATTGTCGAAATTACGTTCGGAATTCCGTTACGTGATTACGTCTGTGTGTGGCCGGCCTAAAAGATCGTCCACACTAAACCACACACGTCACAAATAATAATACCACTCGATAACTCTCAATTAGTGGACTGTAAACACTCAAAAGTCTTCATAGGATTATCGCCGGCTGGACGAGGAAGGCGGTTGAACACTCGGTCGGAAAAAATCTATCACGGAACACACCAGTCAACAGTGTTGATAAACTAATGTCACTTCACATAAATGTCACACCAAAGTATCACAAATTCTTTTCACCATTTTCACATTATTTTGTAGTCGGCGCAGTCAATGTTCGTAGCAAGACACGTAGCTCCGTAGCAAAGCACTAATTCACACCTATAACATAGTCAAAGTTACTAATTCACCACATTGAAGCACTTTGAAACATATTATTTGGAGCACTAAAATCTTAACAATGTAGCGCTTACTGCCAGGATGCACCTTATTACTGGGACCTTTACTTCATAATGAAACCACTATTTACTGTTTCTTCTTTTATTTCTTCCTTTTTCTTCCTTTTACAATGATATCTTCATTATTGGAAAACTATCGGACAACTATGCGCTTACTTCGACCTCTCCGATTTATATATCAATCGAAAATTAATCCTAGAAAATTCGGAACCAATCAGATTTCTTGGAATTTTCATGAAAATCAATCTAGAACTTTCTAGTTTTTCTAGAACTCGGACCTCTCTGTCGCACAGTATGTCTGTCCTGTTCACGTGCAACTGTCTTTGTCTAATTCTAAACAAAACTATCTCTATCTCTTTCTAATATCGAAATAAGCGGTTGTTTTTACAAACCTTTGATAAAACTAACATCTAATCGATCTAATAAACATCTAATCGATTATTAACTATTTTAAAACAAAATCTCAAAAATCTCAATTATTTCAAAAAATATTTACAAAAAACCTTCGGGGGCTTTCTATGTGGTATTGCCCCTTTGATATGCCTAATTTCCAAAATTGGGGCTTTGTCTTTAAGGTATTGCCCTGTTGGTATACCCTATTTTCCCACTGAAAAAACTGAAAATTACTAGCAAAAACCTAGATTCTAATAAGAACGTAAAGAACTAATACAAGGTCTAACTAACAAAGTCTTACATCTAAAGCGTAGATTCACTAAGTTAAAGTCCTTAATTTATTATTCATAAGTCTCACGTCACTAATTGCAATTCACTATTATAAGTTTAACACTTATCACTTTAAGTATTAATTTTATCACTTATAACGTGTCACTAACACTCATAATTCACTTGCGTCGCTAAACAGTACCATCATAATTGCACCATCAAACCACACTGCAGAGTAGAATAATAAATTAGTATTGCAGTTTTAGGTCAGCGCCATCTCTTGACCGATAGTGGAACTAATGTTAACTTTTTAGAAATTTGATAATTTCTAAAAAAGTGTGCTATATTGAGACATCGTTTTATTTTTCCTGTAATCTTTATATAAACTGCTATGACATAGAATTATTTGAGATTTTTCCCTTTGCAAACTTCGGAGATAAGGGGGGGGGACGGTACTTTTTTTTACAATTTTCATCATAAGTCGAAAACTATGCGGCCTAAAAAAAAAGAAAAAATGATTGAAAACGTGCAAACGACGCTCTTTCATATGATACCCCACATATAGCTGCCCCACTTCAAATTTTTAAGACCCCTTTTCAGTCCCTGTTGTAAAAAAGATATTTATTTTTTTATTTATTTCTTATTCGCAAAATAGTTGAATAAATGTCATCTTAAACTATTCCAAATTTCAAGTTGATACCATTAGTAGTTCTCGAGATATCCAGCTTTGACAGACAGACAGACAGACAGACTGAGTCACACCATAAGGGTTCTTTTTTTACCATTTTGGTACGGAACCCTAAAAAGATATTAATTTCTTTATTAATTACTTATTTGCAAAATAGTTGGGCGAACATTATCTTAAACTATTCCAAATTTCAAGTTAGTAGTTTACGAGATATCCAGCTGTGATAGACAGACAGACAGACAGACTGAGTCACACCATGAGGGTTCCTTTTTACTATTTTGGTACGGAACTCTAAAAAGAAAATTAAGATCGCGATAACTTTTTAGAAAATCGACATGTTGAAACTGAATATGTTGAATATAATAATTCAAAATCAATAACAATCTTCCAAAGAGCTTTTAACATACATCCAAAAACTCAAAACTATTGCTAACTAATCGCTGAACAACCATCAATTACCGCAACCACACCATTACGCAACCGAAACGCGTTTATACGCAGAAAATAATTCAATTCGAGATTTCCACCCGTTTGTGACGCCGTTGTTCTGAATTTAAAAACACGGTTCACGCCATTAAGCCACGAAGAGTTCCGGACCATTTAGCCTTTTAACAATAAGGCAAAATAAGTACCTATACCAGGTTTTAGGAAGAAATTTATATGAAGAATATAATATCAACATAAATATACACACATCAACTTTGTCTAGGGATACCAGGTGTTATTTTCATACAAACGAGGTAACTTTGAAGCTTTGCTTTCCTGCCAAGGATGTACTGTGCTGTGATCTGCTGACGGTTATCCAGGGAGTGAATGGAGGAGATTCAGATCGCTATACACACCCAACTGATCTGGCCAGCATTCTAAAAACGTAATGGACATGTTAAAAAAAAACGCGAAAATAGCACGAAAATGTATGGAAATCCTCAAACTGAGAACTCTAAACCCATTAATATTTTAGAATGCTGATCAGATCAGTTGGGTGTGTATAACGATCTGATCTACTCCATTCAGTCCCTGGATGACCATCATCAGATTACAGCACGGTACATCCCTGGCAGAAAACCAAGGCTTCAAAGTAACCTCGTTTGTATGAAAATAATACCTGTATCCCTAGACAAAGTTGATGTGTATAGATCCTTCTTCTTAAGATTACTTATACAAGGTGTTTGGTAAAAGCCTTATGAAGCCGAATATAGTAGAAAGGGAACATCAAACTAAACAACTTTTACTATGGGACCAACTCTGAAATCGCGGAAAACAATTTGCTGTTTCATACAAAAATTAATAACGAAAATATCAAAATGTATGAAACAGCTGATTTATTTTTAACGATTTCTGAGTTGGTTACATAGTTGTTCATTTTGATGGTCCCTATCTACCATATTCGGCTTTATAAGGCTTTTATCAAACACCTTGTATAATCAATTTACTATTAAAGTACATGATTGTAAATTGTACAAAAAATATTAAAAACTTTTACAAGAGTCCACTGCAGGTACTAGTAAATACACAATACAGTCACATAATATCTCAAAAACATCAATAGATTATTCAAACGAAGCTATTTTTTATACAAAGTAAAAATATAAAGATTCAAAGGGTTGTCAGATGATAGCCTCATAATCTATGACCTTAAATAACAATGGGATACTGATCAGGAAATTGTCTTGTGGCTGGAACACGCTATAGAGGATGTGGTTTTACTATCGGACAAAGCCCTAAAAAGGGTCGGCACTCATTCCCATCCGATCTATAAGGAAAATGGCAGTGTCAAAAGGGTGTATCGACAATAGAGTGAAAAATCTATCTACTTTTTCATACAATCCGACCTCGATAGAATAACAAATATATAAGTAAGTAAATACAACCTGCCCACGTATTTTGCTTAATGTTTCCTTTTATGTGCTTTTAACAAATTACTGCCAATTTTATGACTGTAAGTAAATAACGTTTCCGAAATAAAAGTCTGCCATGTAAGTAATTGGGTCTACAGTAAACAGTGTTGACTGAGACATAAATCAAAGTAGTAATGGATAAAAATCTTTGAGAACGATTCAAAGATTTATTGAATGCCTTTTAATATTAGAATTATATTTTTACTAGCTTTTGTCACTGACTGCGTCCACGTGTATATTCGAGATAATCCTTAGAGAACCTTTAACCAGGTGAAATAGTATTTATTATTTAATTTCATCAAAATCAGATCAGCCGTTTTTACGATACTTGATAAGGCGGGTCCCCACCAAGCGCTCTGCCCCCCTTTTTCCTCTCCCTCTCCCTCTCACTCCCCTCCTCCCCCTTCCCCCTCCTTTTCACCAGCCCCCTCCCCTGAAGGAAATTAGAAGATTCTAGCTTCGAAACCGAGGGATTTTGATACAAACTGTCATCACACTCCGTCAAACCTTATTTTACGATAAAAAGTAGCCTATGTCCTTTCTCAAGTTCTACTCTATATTTGTACTAAATTTCATCAAAATCGGTTCAGCTGTTTAGACGTGAAAGCGTAACTGACAGACAGAGTTACTTTTGCTTAGTATAGATTTGTGCTCCAAAGCTGATATACCTAGGTAACGTAAAAAAAAGGAAATTACTTTTTTACGTAAATGCCTTCTTATAAAACTGTTAAACTATAAAATAAGATGTATTTGCTAATGAATAGAATAAGCTTCCACCGGGCAACAGTACTACAGTGAAACCTTAAATTTTAAATTGAATCTGAGTGCTTCCTGTTCCGATTTAAAAGGCAAATCGACGCCGGACATGTCGTATGTAGAGCGAGCGGAAGTGTAACTGAATGTTCAAATTTCATTATAAATACGGTTTGGCAGCATTTTGATTTTTGTTTACATTTAATCGAGTTCAATCTCAATAGAGCACGGTCGAAGAATATGCTTTTAAAATACGATTCGATACAATCATAAACAATCTGGATGTAAAATAACACAAAAAAACTATTTATATTGAAATACTATTTCCTTGCACAATAATCATTTTTATAATGCAATACCATTTCCTTGCACAATTATCATTACTTTTTCAAAACAGCACTTCCATTTCATTTGCTCAGCTTTTCATTTTCAGTAATGGACGAGTGTGAAAACGGGAGACATACATTTCAAAATAACACCATTTTTTTAGGGTTCCGTAGCCTAAATGGCTAAAAACGGAACCCTTATAGATTCGTCATGTCTGTCTGTCTGTCTGTCTGTCTGTCCGTATGTCACAGCCACTTTATTCCGAAAGTATTAAGACTACACAGTTGAAACTTGGTAGGTAGATGTATTCTGTTAACCGCTTAACGAATTTAATACAAAAATAAGAAAAATAAAAGATTAAGGGGGGGCTCCCCATACATGGAACTGAAACTGAAAAAAAATTTTTTCTTCAAACCATCACGTGTTGGGTGTCTATAGATAGGTCTTTAAAAATGACATTGAGGTTTTTAAGACAACTTTTTCTCAAAGTCAACCGTTTGAAAGATATTCTCCGCCAAAGTGGTAAAATGTGTGTCCCCCCCCCCCTTTAACTTTTGAAATAAGAGAGTGAAAAATCTAAAAAAAATATATGCTGTAGATTTTAATAAACACTTTCAACCAAAATTGGTTTGAACGAGATATATAATTAGTTTTTGAGATATAGCACATTTTCCAAAACCTCAAATATAACTTTGTCATTCATACCAACTCTGTGAAAAACAAAGTTATTTTTGCAAACGAAAAATGATAGGTGGTATTAAATATGGTATGGTATAAGGTAACTACGGAACCCTATGGCGCGTGGCCCGACACGCACTTGGCCGGTTTTTGTTTGTTTCTTTTCTTTTTAAGCACAACGGGATAGTGGTTGGCCTTCAACTCACCTGATATTAAGTGACAATAAGGCAAAAGGTGGCAGCTCACTACACACAGAATCTTCATCATCATTACTGAGGAACTGGCGATCTTACCTATAACTGTTGAAACACAACAATTTTTAAATTGTTGTAAAGGCGTCAGACTTAGGTAAGATGGTGGTAACTAGCCAGGCGGACTTGAAATAAGCCCCTGGGAATCGAACCCGGGATCCCTGCGTCTTACACTAGGCGAATCACTAGACCACATAGGCGGTTGTTCATCGAGAAATCGCCATTTTTATATATTAAAATTTTTCTTTCTTTGTAGTTATTTTACGATTTACCTATTAAATATAGGTAATAATTATGTATTTTATAGGGGCATTATGCTGTTGAAAATCATTTCAATAATGTTATAAGTACTTTTGAACAAACCAGCCGCAATATTGTATGAAAAATATTGCTAAATACAAAGAACGTGGAAGGTAGCCTCATGACGTCATTACACGAAATGAGGGCAACATCACTATTGACATATCATTAAGGTCGCACTCGCCAAGTGAAAAACTAAGAATAACTGGCTTACACAGTATGTAGGTACGGTCCCGTAAGTCCTGTGTGTTTTAGTGTTAGTCTAAGCGGTCATAGGATTTTTGGTTACGATCAAGGAAAAGGTTAGATTCATTTTCATGGGTTGTAGAGTGGTCCCCTAATGTGAGTGATCTCGGTCTGCCTGCTCTCAGTGGTTGCAACTTCGAGTTATAGCGTTTACAAGAGGCATCATTGTTACGAAAAAAAAAACGATCAGAGAAATGGTCAGTTTTAGTATATATTCAAAGTATGTCGTCTCTGCAGATGAAACAAGTTGGTCTGCCGGCTCATAGTGGTTGCATTTCTGAGCTATGACGTGCGCAAGTCACGTCATTGTTACGAAAAAAAAACGATAAGGGAAATGGTCAGTTTTAGTACCTATTCAAAGTATAGTATCTCCACGGGTGAAACAAGTTGGTCTGCCGGCTCTCAGTGGTTGTATTTCAGAACTATCATTGTGTACGCAAGACGCTTATTTGTAGAGAAAGCCTAAAAAAACTTTGAAAAACGGGACAATAGGCGAATTTTTAAGTGCACGCCGGCCACTTGCGTATCTGTGACTGTATGAGTCCTCTCCCCACCTTAAGGCATCTCTACACTCGCGCGCGAAAAGCCCCAAACCTCCCGCGAAGCATAGTGTGAAACCGATTTATATCGAATCCACATACCCGTGCGTGAGTATGGAGAGGTTTTTATGCCTATGCCACTGCACACCCCCCATCCCCCCCCCCCACGTCCGGCTTTAGCGTCAATAGAGATGTTCGATCCGGGTGCCTTGTATTGATATTCCGGATCGCCATGGATCGTAATTCACTGTATCGATCCAGATTATAGAATCTGGATCGATAGGCATCGGCTACACGCTCGGTAAATACTGTGGTCCAGCGCCATAGAGTAAATTTTACCCATAGAAAGTAAAATATTGAACATTCCATACAAATTACTTTCCATGATTAAAATTTACTCTATGGCGATGGACCATAGATTTTTGGTAACGATCAAGGAAAAGGTTAGATGCATTTTCATGGGTTATAGAGTAGTCCCCTAATGTGAATGATGTCGGTCGGTCTGCCTACTCTCAGTGGTTGCAACTTCGAGTTACAGCTATTATAAGAGGCTTCATTGTTACGAAAAAAAAACGATCAGAGAAATGGTCAGTTTTAGTACTTATTCAAAGTATGGCGTCTCCGTAGCTGAAATGATGTGGTCTGCCGGCTCTCAGTGATTGCATTTCAGAGCTATGACGCGCGCAAGTTACAACATAATTTTTTTTTCGTCAAATTGTATTTTTAAAAATTCTAATCGATAGAACTCTTTATTATAATGAAAAAAAATCTTAAGCCATTTTTGTCTAAAATGAATAGATTGGTCGGAAAAAAATACTTTATGTTTTTTTTTTGTATGGAGTGAGATATTCAATGTGCTCTTACGGCTAATTCCTAATTGTTTCTGCCTCAAAACTACTTCTGCGTCAATATTTCAAACGTTTAAAATAATCATACACTATCAACGCGCGCCCAAAATTGTTCATTCACACAGCTTGGATTTCAAAACAGTATAAAATCGTATTTTTAGTAAAAACTGTTTTTTGCCATTCTTTATTATTTTCATCAATTTTAACACTAGAAAAGCCAACTAAACGTTCAGTTAAGGTCTATTATACATTGTTTTTTCCATAATTACAACGCAACTAAAATATAAAGCTATAATGTTCTCAACAAAAGACTATAAATATCTGAGTTGTAATTGTTTCATTAATTGTTTTGACCTGACCAAATTCCTAAAGAACTCTTAAGAGGTATTGCGGAAGAGATGCGGCCAATACTGGCTAAAGTTTTCAACGAAATACTACGCACGGTTAATATACCTAGACAATGGGCAGAGTCACACATAATACTCTTACATAAGAAAGGATCAAGGAAGGACATAGGAAACTACAAGCCCATTTCACTGATTTCAAACACATACAAAGTCTTTGCAAAGGTCTTACTAGAAATAATATTTATTTATTTTTATTTATTTATGGTATCTGGTAATCTTGATGAAAATCAACCAATCAAACAGTCTGGGCTCAGGAAAAACTACAATACAATATATCACATCACCATCAAACAACTCATCCAAAAACACAACGAATATAATAAGCCAATTTATTAAGCTAATTTCAATACCATTATCTGATGTCCTTACATTTATTTTAATGAAACAAAGAAGACCTAAAATTTTAAGTGATTTACTTAATAAAATAACTGTATCACCTTATTTAAAATAAAATTAACTTTTTATTACCACACGTAACATAACTTAACTAATATTAAAGAATAGACTACCTATTACAATTAAAATTAAATAAAGATTACTAAAATTTACAGGGCTTTGTACACATCTTCTTAACTAGAGACATACAATAAGACCCAATGTATAATGTTAAATATGTATATGGATAATTAGATAAACAATTTAATTTTCAGACAAACAAAGTAACTTTGATGCGTTGATCGTTTCAGAAAACCCCTTTTTTGGTTAACCTAATTGATAGGGAAACCCTAATAAAAAACTTACCAATGATAGGGTTTCCCTTTCGATAGGGTTAGTCGACGTTATGCTTACCGTATTGATAGGGTTTTTGAAAACAAGTCTATGAAATACCGAATCAAAAACCCTTTTAATGGTAAGCGGTTCATGAAATACCCTATCAAAACACCTTTAACGGTAAGCGGTTCTGGGGCCCTATTTTTGAATCGCTCGGCTGGCGTCGAGCGTTCGTTTCTACTGATTTTCGTTCGACATTTAACTCAACCTCCATACATTTGAGTCAAATGTCGAACGAAAATCAGTAGAAAAAGCGCTCGACGCCAGCCGAGCGATTCAAAAATAGGCCCCCTGGTCCTTCAGCCCAGGTGAAACTAGGTATAAATTGCTTGAACACGTTTTAAAACCCCTTCATAAAGCTTTCATAGGGTTTCCCCGATAGGGTTTTCGTATTCGGTAAGTGATTACGTGGGTTACCCTTTCGATAGGGTTACCGTATTGATAGGGTTTTTGAAAACAAGTCTATGAAATACCCAATCAAAAACCCTATTAACGGAAAGCGGTTCCGGTCCTTGCTCGCAAGTTCGACGACTTCCAACCTCCCGAACAAGCCGGGTTCCGAAAAGGCTTTAATACCATAGACCACATCCATTAAATCTGCTACTATGCTTGGCGTTCGTGGACTATGAGAAAGCCTTTGATTTGATTGAAAGCTGGGCGATGCTGCAGTCTCTCTCTCTAAAGTTGCCAAGTGAACTACAGGTATATCGAGGTGATGTGGTACTTATACGAAAATGCCACCATGTCGATCCGAGTACAGAACCAGAGCACAAATCGTATCCAACTGCAGCGAGATGTGAGACAGGGAGAGCTGCGTTGGATGATATCTTTAAACTCTTAGACTGGAAAGGACTCAGAATCAAGAATAATGGCCAGTACCTAACACACCTTCGTTTTGCCGATGATATAGTTCTTATGGCTGAAACCTTGGAAGACTTGAACACAATGCTTGAAGATCTCCGTTAGTGCTTCCCAAAGAGTGGGTCTCAAGATAAACATTTATAAGACGAAAATCATATCGAATACCCATGTTGTGCCCACTCCAGTTCATGTTGGGAACACTAGGGGTTGTTGTCCATTACGTAGAAGTACTTAGGACAGGCAGTCCAGTTAGGTAAGTCCACCTGCGGGAAAGAGATCTCTCGTCGAATCAAACTCAGATTGGTAGCATTCGGACAGCTTCGAAAACATATTTCCGTCCGATTTACCTCAGTGTCTCAAGACGTAAGTCTATGACCGGTGTATGTTGTCAGTGATGACTTTGGCAGTGAAACGTGGCCGCAAACTATGGGTCTCATAAGGAGGCTCAAGGTCACCCAGCGTGCAAAGAAGAGAGTCATAATCGGCGTTTTTCTGCGTGATCGAATCAGAAATGAGGAGATCCGCAGGAAAACTAAAGTAATCAACATCGCTCGAAGGATTGCTCAGTTGAAGTGGCAGTAGGCTGGACACATAGCGAGAAGAACCGATGGCCGTTGGGGGGGAAAGATTTTGGAATGGCAACCGCGGACCGGACGACGCTCCGTAGGTAAGCCCCCGACAAGGTGGACCGACGATCTGGTAAAGGTCGTGGGAAACCATTGGATGCGAGCAGTGCGTTCGTCGTGGAGATCCTTGGAGGTGGCCCTTACCAGCAGTGGGTGTCGTGCGGCTGATATGATGATACATAAAAGTGATCTGAACAGCATTTTAAGAGCTGTATTTACCAAAGTTCTCCTTTTCAGGATTAGATAGATCAGTTGTGTGTATATTGCGATCTGGATCTCCTTCATTTCTTTCTTGATAGCCGTCTTCAAATCACAGCTTGATCAATCCCTGGCGGAGGATGTATGAAAATAATTTAACTGGTGCTTCTTATTATCTGTCGCATAATAAAATACTGATGATTTTAGTTTCTGCTTGTTTCTATGAATGTATATAAATACAATTTTGATCTTACTATATCTTCAAAATCTTTAATTTTGTTATAAATTACTGATAAACGAGCCTATATTTTTTTTAAGTAAAGCCATATAAAGATTTTTAAAAATCATAATAAAGTTTTGTTTTTATCGTTAATATTTTAAAAACTTCAATTATTTGAATATTATATTAATCATTGATCTGAACTAACCTTTTCTCTTTTTTTTCTTTTTCCTTGTAAAATAATAATACTATATTTGTTTGTAAAAATTGGACGCGCGTTGATAGTGTAGTATTATTTAAATGTTTAAAATAACAGTAAAATATTGACGTAGAAGTAGTTTTGAGGCAGAAACAATTAGGAATTGGCCGTAAGAGCACATTGGATATCTCACTCCATACAAAAAAAAACAAAGTATTTTTTTCCGACCAATCTATTCATTTTAGACAAAAATGGCTTAAGATTTTTTTTCATTATAATAAAGAGTTCTATCGATTAGAATTTTTAAAAATACAATTTGACGAAAAAAAAATTTTGTTGTAACTTAGCGCGCGTCATAGCTCTGAAATGCAACCACTGAGAGCTGGCAGACCACATCATTTCAGCTACGGAGACGCCATACTTTAAATAAGTACTAAAACTGACCATTTCTCTGATCGTTTTTTTCGTAACAATGAAGCCTCTTATAATCGCTGTAACTCGAAGTTGCAACCACTGAGAGCAGGCAGACTGACCGACATCATTCACATTAGGGGACTACTCTATAACCCATGAAAATGCATCTAACCTTTTCCTTGATCGTTACCAAAAATCCCGTGACCGCTTAGACTAACTGTGGTCCATCGCCATAGAGTAAATTTTAACCATGGAAAGTAATTTGTATGGAATGTTCAATATTTTACTTTCTATGGTTAAAATTTACTCTATAGCGCTGGACCACAGTATTTACCGAGCGTGTAGCCGATGCCGATAAAAATTCGCCTATTGTCCCGTTTTTCAAAGTTTTTTTTTAGGCTTTCTCTACAAATAAGCGTCTTGCGTACACAATGATAGTTCTGAAATACAACCACTGAGAGCCGGCAGACCAACTTGTTTCACCCGTGGAGATACTATACTTTAAATAGGTACTAAAACTGACCATTTCCCTTATTGTTTTTTTTTTTCGTAACAATGACGTGACTTGCGCACGTCATAGCTCAGAAATGCAACCACTATGAGCCGGCAGACCAACTTGTTTCATCTGCAGAGACGACATACTTTGAATATATACTAAAACTGACCATTTCTCTGATCGTTTTTTTTTTTCGTAACAATGATGCCTCTTGTAAACGCTATAACTCGAAGTTGCAACCACTGAGAGCAGGCAGACCGAGATCATTCACATTAGGGGACCACTCTACAACCCATGAAAATGAATCTAACCTTTTCCTTGATCGTTACCAAAAATCCCATGACCGCTCAGTCTATGTGGGCGAATGGAGGTTTTTAACTAATTATGTCATCGTGCGCCAATCCAACTTGAGCTATTTTGCTCTTCGGATTGTCGCGCTGTCGAGAGCTCAGATAGAACTGACCAGTAGCCACCCGTCAGATCGAAGAATAAACTCGATGTGGCGGGTCGGAAGGCGACAAAAATATATAAAAAATGAACGCGTTTTAGGGAGGCCCGAACTCACCAACTTGTCCTATGGTGATCGGAGAAAAATCTCGATAGGAGAGCCACGGAAACAATTTTTCGTTTCTCATTTTAAAAAGAACTACTGTAAGGTTAGTAGTAGAATCAGCAAATGATCACCAAATCACTTAGTGCATTCATCATCATCATCAGCCATATTAATGTTCCCACTGCTGGGGCACAGGCCTTCCTTATGGGTGGATAAGGAGGACGGGCCATTAACACACCACGCGGGCCCAATGCGGATTGGTGGGTGTTAACGACTGCAAATGCAGCCGGGACCAACGGCTTAACGTGCCTTCCGAAGCAAGGAGGAGCTCGAGATAATAAATTTTTGGTCACCCATCTCATGACCGACCCTTGCGAACGTTGCTTAACCTCCGCAATCGCTGGGCCAGGTGCTAAACCACTGTGCCACCGAGCTCCCTAACTTAGTGCATTAGGATTTCCAAATTCAAAAGAACCAAATTTCTTTTAGGTGTTACATGTATTAATAATTTCCAAAACACTTTAACTTCTATAATAACAATAATAAAGCCCTAATACGTACAAACAGTTTTAAATAAGCCTTATATCCTCTAAATAGACAAATACACAACATCTCTACAGAGCTACTCAATAAGGTAAGGAGGATTACATACACAAGGACTCGTACTATTAGATAAATAGAACGTTAAAATTAATTACAAGCATACTAGTAATAGGCTTACATGAGGCATTCTGTGGATGACATAAATATCTAATTAAACTCCTGCTTACGGGACATAAGCTTTGTATTCATTAAATTGTCTTCAAATATTAAATTATTTCAGTACTGGTTTGAGAAATGAGGTTGGTAACTTACAACCTCATTTCATTTCACCTTTTCTCTTGTCAAAGCAAAGTCGCATGCAACTACGATATTCTTTTAGAATGGGGAAGGCAACTGTCAAAATGGCGCTGCGTACGCTTGTTCCACGAGAGCTATGAAAACAAAGGACTTTTACTTAAAAATATCGTTTTTTTTTTGCTTTAAAATGACTAAATTCTGTGTAATAGGCTATGAAAATATTCTGGATATAAAAATAATTGATAAATTTTGTAAGAATAAAAACGTCTTAATTTGGCTTTCAATTCCAGCATTTGCATTGTAGAATAGTATTTTATATCCATTTTGGGTCAATGGGTCTTTATCGGTAAAAAATACCACAATATAAATACCTATTTTCCCATGTTCTGACTGAACGTCTACTGTCTTAGGCACCTTAGGCATCTTAGGCAGCGTACGCAGCGACATCTACAATTAGCTTTGCCATGCCAACCCTATTCCGATTTCGAATAATTTTCTTGTTTCGTGCTTTTCAGAGCGCGATTTTTTAAGAAGAAGAATTATTGTGTTAATGTGAAACTAACCTTTCATATCACACAAACATGTAATGATTTCAATTCAATACTAAGCGGAGACGCCATCCAATAAGTTTCTCATCGATCCTCGCTTCCTATTCCCGCCTCATGAATAACGTGGTATCATCGAAGCCGATAAACCGATTGCTACTCGAGATAAGTACTGAAACTCGTTACTATTTCTTAACTTAGGAGATGGCAGCAAATCTTTCTTTGATATTGTTAGTGCGACTCCTAAAGAACTTAAAACTTGAAAATATTAGGGGTTAAAGTATGAAAATGGCCGTTTTGTATGGAGAACTTTAACTCGCCCGAAAAACGAGAGACAATAAATTTTATTGTTGTCCGGAGGACGCCGCCGACCGCTCGGGCGTTGATGAATTAAAAGATTCGCATTTTCCATACAAAAAAATTCTTGATTTATTTAACAACCATGAATGCTAATGTTTCAAAACTTTTATGCACAAATGTTTACACTCAGCTAACTGATGCCACACGTGTTAAGTGAAAAATTTTGTTTCGGCTAAGTTACAACGAATTAAGTGGTCATTTCTGTTAACGAAAAAAGGAGTCACTTTTAATATACTTTTTTGAAGTGATTCTTTAGCGGCGTTGTACGCTTTTTGTAATGGGGAAAAAATGCTAAACTCGCGTCAGTAAGAATCATGTGGCTGATCGAAAATGCGTAAGACGGATGTGACGGATGGAGAGTAGACAGCTGGTGGCGGATGTATCCCCCTCTCTTTCTACGGAGCGCGTTGAAAATTGCGGCGCGTCATTTTAAGACGTAAACACTTGTGTTACCAAGAACGCGCTAATTTTGAAAATGGAACTAATAGCAGCGATCTCTGCGGTGAAATCATAGACTTAATTATAATCTATGACTGTATAAGTTTAAATAGTAGAATGCGTGCATGTAGAAATTAAAAAGGCCACTGGCTCGAAATCTTTAGAATTTTGCTCTAATTACAAACTGATTGAATTGTGTGACTGTTTAGTAATGGGAAATAAATAATTTTAATTCTTTGCTGCTAAGTTCAAAATATCAAAATTGCACAACGTTAATATTCAAGTTTTCACTTCTGCCGGCACTCCCGGAGTGCAACCCGATTTTTTTAACCTTCAGGAAAAATCCAGAAATATTTTTATTGCTGATAGTAGTTATGATCATAATTCTAAATAATAACAAGTAACCGAAGCATCTTATAAGAGCCTCGTGTATGAGAAAAAAATCGGCAATTTACAAGATCCGGATAACACCTATCTCATAATTTATGATTATGATGAAGATCGCATTCACTTAGGATGAGTTCCAAACATAATATAAGGATGGGTCATATTTGTCCAAACAAAACATCCGGAACCCTGGAAAAACAAATATATCCTTGTTTAGGGCTGCCAACAGGCTCAATCAAATATCGTTGTAATAAAAAATATTTTCAACACACTTGTTCGTAAAGTGAGCCCTAATACATTGCTTTTAGGGCCATAAACCGAGCTATAACAAACGCGTGCAATAAAATACAATATAAAACACTAGGTTGTTATAGAATTATCCCTAGAAAGTTAAATTAGTACCCTACTGCAAGTTCTATGCGAGTAAACAGAGCATTCCGAATTTAACCGGGTAATACAGTTATTTTATTAATAACAACAAAGAGGTTTTATACCGCTGAAAATTCATATTCATTTTTGAAATAAATAAATGTGTAAGTCCTTAATTAAGTCAAACTAATATTTATTATTATCAAATTATTCATAATTCACAATATTTTCTGTAAAATGCTAATATTTGCATTTTATCAATTAAAATTATAATTTTGAAGTAGGCTGTATGCTCCCTCACCCCTTTGTTCGCAGAATATTCTTGCATTGGGCGTGTGAAAAAAACAAAAAAAAACCTACGCGCCTTTTTCCATAATTGTCATATTTTGTTTTTGTCGTAAGTATTTGTTGCTCTGTGGTAAATTACTTTGTATTTTCCTCGCAAATGTGTTGAAAAACGTCGTATGAAACTCGTGAGCTTTTGTTCATTGCACACTCGGCTGAGTTACGCCCTCCTGCTTGCGGCTCGGGCTGCCACCCGCAGCCTTGTGTGCAATAAGCAACCTAAGCTAACTTGTCTAATAATGTACTATTAACACTTGTGCCCGCCCCTTGACTTCGTCCGCGAGAATTTCATTCCAGAGATAGGCCCTCTGGAATAAAAGACAAAACAGGCAATATTCTCAAATCCTCGGTGTTATGGGGCATTTACACGGGTCAATTTTTCGGTCGATTTGCTGGTCGATTTTATATGACGAAATCGACCCGTGTAAATTACACAATAACGGTACACTCGACTATATTGTCACGTACATCTACTGCATCAGAGTAGAACGATTCGAATAATTAGTAGATTATAGGCAAACATTTTTTTTTTGTTTCACAAGCAAAAAGAAATCCTTTCCTTACTAATATTATAAATGCAAAAGTCCGTTTGTTTGTTTGTTTGTTGGTTTGTTACGCCTTATCGTCTTAACTACTGAACCGATCGTCATGAAATTTTGCATAGACGTTGTCAGGGGTACAGAGAAGGACATAGGGTACCTTTCATCCAGAAAAAAAGTATTGTTCCCGAGGGATAGCAAAAAAACCTTTCCACGCAGATGAAGTCACGGGCGGAAGCTAGTATTATAAATGCGAAAGTCAGTTTGTTTGTTTGTTTGTTACGTCTTCAAGTCTTAACTACTGAACCAATCATTATGAAATTTTGCATACACGTTGTCAGGGGTACAGAGAAGGACATAGGGTACCTTTCATCCCGAAAAAAAAGTATTGTTCCCGAGGGATAGCAAAAAAACTATCCACGCAGACGAAGTCGCGGGCGGCCGCTAGTAATTTTTATAAACTTAATTTAATTGGTATATTATAAACTAGGCTTAAGATTCGATTCATATACTTTTACTGTCGAAACACAAAAATCTTCAACCATATAAAATATTAATTAATTAATTAAGCTATAAATTAATTTTCAAAATGTTACAGAGCAAAAAGTTAGTGCCCATAAAAGGGTCCATATTGTTTCAGAAATTTAACGCAGAGCTAAACGCTGCTAGCAGACTCTTACAGATTTTTATGAGCTAGTTCGGCAAAATTTATTGCGGCCTTTATAATTTACTCTCAATTAGGCGAAGAAAATTATTTTTTAACTGCCTATTATGAAAGAACTTAAAACCAGATTTTCTTTCTTGGTGGGTTTTTAAAAAAAACCAGCGGCCAAGTGAGTAAGACTTTTTTTATGCACAACGGTATAGTGCTTAGTCTTCACCTCTGTTGTGGTTATTGCTTGAGGGTCCGAGAGTCCAGTCAGTCAATAAAGAAGACGATGCACCATTAAAATATATTTTTATTATCTCTTCATGAGTTTCATGACAAAGGAAAAAACCGACAGACAGGTAGAGTTATTACCATGGTTACAGAAAACAATTGTGTCAAATACAAAACAAATAATACTTCCCCTTAATAACTTTTGTTAACATCTTAACTTCCTTACTAGACAGCTGTTGGCAGCCCTAACTCTCTACAACAAAATTCATGTTTTCGCACATTAAGCGGTTTCGTCAGTATGTCGACTGTCATGTCTTCCGTACTTTTATAAAATAATTCAATCAGTCCCTTTTCTCATCATACACTCTCTTATGTTTACCAAAAGGGGGATGGACAGGACAAGCTCCCATACATCATGTTCAGCAAAAGAATTCATCTCCTCCTGCATTGCACAGCGCCAGAGATTTGAGCTTAGAGCTTCAGACACATTCTGTGGCTCACCTGGTAACGCGCAAAGATAATTTCTAGGACAGAGATTATAACTAATGTTGAGAAATCAATGGCTCCTTACTTACAGACTGCTTTACGGCTGCATCTATCATTTTCTCCTTCCCCTCAGTCGTAGAGGATGGATGCACCATTGTTTCAGTGTCAACATGATTTGAAGCTTCGACAGACAGTAAACAAGAGTTATTACCATGGTTACAGAAAACAATTGATCCAAATACAAAACAAATAATAACCTTACCTGATGTTAAGTGACGATAAGGCCGAAGGTGCAAGCGTACTACACTCGGAAACCTAAGGGCTATCTTACCTCTAACTGCCGGAACACAACAATTTTTAAATTGTTCTTATGGCGTCAGACTTAGCTAAGATGGTGGTAGCTAGCCAGGCGGACTTGGAATAAGCCCTAATAGTGTAGAAAATGAAGCGATCTTTTGTATGGAGACCCCAACATTAAATCTTCAGTCGATGAAACTTTGCAGGGATGTAATATAGTATGAACCAAAACCTATATACGCACGGCATTGAACTACGAAAACAGCTCTTATTACGTACGGTATAATAGCCGTCTCAAGGTAAACATGTGGGTTATTTCCAAAGCTCCATGACTCTATTGTTCTTCATTTCCCACCGGGTCCATGAAATTTTAAAATCAGTTTTAAAATTTTCATGCATGTATTCCCAAGGGGTCCACGAGATTTATCCGAAGTACAATCAGCAAAAACGATACAAGAGAGTTTGTGCTATTTTTAACCGACTTAAAAAAAGGAGGAGGTTATCAAGTCGACTGTATTTTTTTTATTTTTATTTTTGGTGAATGGTTTCATTATCGTTGTAGAAAGGGCCGCCACCCGTTTAATGTAAGCTAATCAACTTAAATAATATGCGAAGATGCGACGATAATTTAGTACTTACCTACTTCAAACCGCTTTTAAATATTTTCTTTTTCTTTTTCCTTTCTTGTATAGTACCGTCTCCAAAGTACCAGGATCACATAAATATGGAGAAGGTTAACTTTCATAGTTTTCGAATTTATAAGTTTATAATAAGATAATATGTTTCATAAGTTTTAAAAATTACAAAAGTTAACCTTCTTTATATTTATGTGATCCTGGTACTATGGAGACGTTTTCGTAACAAAGGACAGGTAATAAATAAAGCAAATCAAAAACAAAAAAAAATTGGGAAATTAACCTTCTTTATATTTATGTGATCCTGGTGCTTTATAGACAATTTTAATTAAACCAAAAATGTGGTTTTTGAATGGTGTCTATTTAGATGGTTTACTGTAAGTATTTTTAAAACTTAGAAGTAAATATACTAAAACTGTTTTATTTTTCGTCTAATCCAAAGACAGTCTTATACAATAAAGACTCCTTGTTCATTTAGTCAACTTTCTTTCATTTCATAATAAATAATATTAATTTCTATCATTACCTATACTTAGCTTTTACTGTTGACTGTACCAAATATTCTCATGGACCCGCTGGGAAAGAAAATGTTTTTTTAATTTTGAATGTCGTGGACCCGTTGGGAACCAAGGTATGAACTTAAATTTTTGAAAACAATAGAGCTGTGAAGCTTTGGGAATAACCCAAACATGGGGTCATGGGGTTGTAGTCTGACGTGCCGTCCACTGTACAAATATAAAAAAAACCGATTTAGATAATGAAAAAAAATATGTTTCATTTATGATAGGTACTTTATCATACTGTAAAGTTTCGTTTATTGAGGATTTACTATGGGGGTCCACTATCATCCTTTCCTACACTATAACACCAACCAAACCAAGTACAAATTGTACAAATGGGAATGGAAACCGGGACCCCTGCATTTTCACAGGTTGGCGACCCACTAGAGACCATAGAGGCGGTTAAACGTATGCTTGTCAGAGGGGATTTTCCAAAGTTTTCTATCATTTTCAATTGACATTTTAATGTCTTCACAGCTAGGGTACGGTAGTTCCTCAAAAATGATTAAGGACATAAGGAGGATGGGCCAAAACCCACCACATAAGCCTAATAAATGACGGCAAATGCAGCCGGGACAACGGCTTAACTAGCCTGCAGAAGCACGGAAAAGGTATACAGATTCAAATTTTGAACACCTGAAGACCAGAGATAGTTGTTTAACTGTCGCAATCGTGAACCGAATGCGCCAATTGCTAATTTAGCCATAAAAAACATCAAAAAGCTAATGAAGAAATAAAATCCTGTAACTAAAGGCATCTAATTCTCTCGCCCAGTTGCCCGGTGGAAAAAAAAAACAAACGCTGAAAATTACTTCCTCGTTTTCCGTGCGATTGAACTTCGATAATTTGCGCTGAGGTTGCATTATCTCTGGAATTTCAGGCTTTGCTGCCTTTAACGAACGTACTGCACTATCGTTTATTCGGCGGAAATTCGCTTTATCTTATAGTTTTATGCGGTTGAGATTCATCTTGGGGTTTTGACTACTAAAATAAGCACTAAAAATACCTATAAAGTTATTTTTAGGGTTCCGTAGCCAAAATGGCAAAAAACGGAACCCTTATAGATTCGTCATGTCTGTCTGTCTGTCCGTCTGTCTGTCTGTCTGTCTGTCTGTCTGTCTGTCTGTCTGTCTGTCTGTCTGTCTGTCTGTCTGTCTGTCCGTCCGTATGTCACAGCCACTTTATTCCGAAAGTATTAGGACTACACAGTTGAAACTTGGTAGGTAGATGTATTCTGTGAACCGCTTTTCGATTTCCACACAAAAATTAAAAAAATAAAAGATTAAGGGGAGGCTCCCTATACATGGAACTGAAACAGAAAATTTTTTTTTCATCAAACCAAGACTTGCGAGGTGTTTATAGATAGATCTTTAAAAATGTCATTGAGGTTACTAAGACAATTTTTTCACAAAGTCAACCGTTTGAAAGTTATATACTGCCAAAGTGTTATAATGTGTGCCTCCCCCCCCCCTTTAACTTTTAAAGTAAGAGAGTGAAAAATCTAAAAAAAAATATATGCTATAGATCTTAGTAAACACTTTCAACGAAAATTGGTTTGAATGAGACACAGTGAAAAGTTTTCGAAATATAGTCTATTTTCTAAAACCGCAAATATAACTTTGTCGTTCATACAAACACTGTGAAAAACAAAGTTATTTTTTCAGGTGAAAAATGATAGCGGTATTAAAATACGGTATGGTATAATGTAACTTCGGAACCCTACTGCGCGTGTCCCGACTCGCACTTGGCCGGTTTTTCTTATCTGGTAGATTCTTTGGTTGTTTTTCATCTCTGTCCGTAACACAGAAACATCGTTCTAAGTATGATAAGATTTCAGCTCGATATTTGAATCAAACTGTAGAAATTCCCTATTGAAGTATTATTTACCTCTCTTGTGCCTCCGCTACGTTATTTTAAGCCTTCTCCCCTATAACTAAAGCAGCAAAATCCAACCTATATTCCTGACTTGCACTAAAATCCCGCTTTGTAAATGAGGTTAAATTAACCTGACAGAAGTAGGTCGTTTTACTTAATATACCGAATAAAATTACTGTATTTGATTGTTATGGTTATGCTTTATTAGTTGATATATTAATATTTTACTTTCGCAACTGTTTTATATAAGAGCTAGTTTTTCAGGTATTCACTTCTGATTTAATTAAATAATGGAACAGAATTTATATGGAAAAGAATTTACCAGAAACCTGTGAACCTAGTCTTTAATTTTTTTTTCTCGAATACAAATAACGTAAAAAACCTGTTACCCTTTAAAGAAAAGAACGAAGAATATTGTAAATACTTCTTTATTGAATATTTAGCAGGTAACATACGCTCGACTTAATTTGTTGTTACAGGTTTTGCTTCAAAGTAATATATTAGCATAGCCTCCAGTGTTTTTCATGAAGATAAGAAATCAGTTACAGTTTGTATCTAAGAGATTATTTTATTTGACGAATCTAGATTTAAACATGTCAAAAAACAAGAGTATTGTTCGTTATATTCGGCAAATGTAACAGATTATCATAATGTAAATCCTACTAATATCGATGAATATTATAAATTTGAAAGTTTGTGGGTTTAGATGTTTAGATGTTTGTTCCTCAATCACGCAAAAACTACTGAACGGATTTGGTAGAAATTTGGCACAAAGATAGTAGATAGCCTAGATTAAAACATAAAATACTTTTTATCCCGATATTTCTACGGGAACGGGAACCGCGGGCGGCCGCTAGTTGTAATTTGAAAGGATGGCAGACTTAGCCCATAGTATATTCGAAAATCTTAAAAAGCAACGTCAAAACCATATTTATTAAAACTTGTAGCGTTTAGAAAGACGATTTACAACAATCTGTGTCAAATAAAATAGGACTTAATAATTTCAGGACTTTAACTTGTTTTCGAAAAAGTCTGCTTATAATAGATTTTTAAACCCTAAAATGACTAATTCAGTTCTTATAAGTTTTTTCTTCCCGTTCCACTGAATCAGGCAACGCCATTTTACTTATTGTTTTAATTCCATCGCACTAAAAAAGTGTTTTGGCTGAATCAGCAGCTTCCTAATAGAAAAAAACCTCATTTCTGCTTTGTTTGTGAAATTACTTTACTCTTTGTAAAGCTTTGATGTGCACATTATAAAACTATATAATTTGTCACTAAAATGTATGAAATTAAAATAATAAAAAAAATGAATATCCTGCCAAAAACGAACTACAAAGTTAAATAACAAGTTGTGTTATTTCGACTCAATTTATTTATAAAAAGTTATAATTTTCATATAAACATTTAAAGTTGTTTCATTATTAATTACCCCTAGCTGTCATAACATAGTGCTAAATGATAAGAGATTTAAAATTTACATAATGGAGAAAGTCCGAAAAAAATCAAATTGGCTGAATATTTTTTTATAGGTAAGAATAAGCTCCTTTAGTACTAGAAAAAAGTTTCATAATTTTTAGTTGCGTAAAATTATAAAAAAAAAATTAAAGTATTTTCGTCTTCTCAAATGTACGAAAGTAACAGCAGAATGGAGAGTACACCTTTTCCACCACCTGCTAGAACCACAACATGTAAGCACATGAGTAACGAAAAGGACCAGAGACAAAGCTTCATAGAACCGCGCGAATCGGTTGCACTACTACAAGCACGCAGGGCATGTGTGCGTGTCCACTGGCCGCTTGTCGCGTAGGCGAAAAAAAAGAAAAAACCTATTGTGTCAACTGACAGCCAGTGGACAATCTCAGGGCTTTCACAGATCACGTTGTTTGCAAGTTTGAATATTTTAATACAAAAACATAGTGTTTTATTTTTATTGAAAGTGGTTGTTTATTGTACTGTGTGTATGAATAATAATAAAAAAAATAAAAATATATCATTCTTTAACTATCCCAAGGAGTACGATAAGTAAGTATATATTTGATTATTTTCTTTTCTTCTATAAGTAAGTAGGTACCTTTATTTTATTATATGATCCTTATCGATCCGTATTCCGATTTCGGAAAAAAAAAGAAATTTATGGCTTCACCCCGGTGTCTGTCCGTCTGTATGTCTGTCACAAGCTGGCAGCATACAGCCATTTTTGGTCACAGATTTTCAACAGATGTAACAAGTCACTACAGTTTCGTAACTGATACGACACATTGCGACTATTTGCGACTGTGTGGGGTTTTGTTTAAAGGTGTTGTAACAGTTCAGTAACAATGTTACGGAAACTAGTTTCAGTAACTTTGTGTTGTCGCTGTGTCGACATAATTCACAATGATCTGTGTCCATACATTCTATACACTTTGTGATCAGTTTGCAACTAGAGTACAAAGTTGTAACAATGTGTGGTAACGGGATGGTAACGTTACAACACATTGTGTTGTAACGTTACGACAATGTTCCAGAATACCAGATAACCTAACTTATACAAATGAGCGTCACCAAATCCAGTCACTCTTAAATATGCCTTTGTTTTCTGCCCCCTAGCATGCCTACCGAAACAGGATATAATATAGCGATTTATCACGTGTAACTGTCAAAAGACAATGTATTTCGACAGTTGAATGTTGATAAAACGCTATATCACGCTATTTTATCATGTTTCGATGGACATGCTACTGGGGCGAGGCTAAAATTTGATCATGCCGATCAAACCAACTATAGGTATTGACTTATTAGCATAACAACATTGGGGTTAGTTGTAAAATGAGAAGCTATAAGAAAAAGGTATAATATTTATTTCAGTATAAATAAACAGCCCCTTTCCTAATAAAATAGGTTATGCAATCTGTTCAGTTTAATAGGTACGAGTACTTCTCACGAGTTGAAATAGCCAATATTCCACTTTTATAAGTAGCATAATTTATTTTTCTTTGTTCTGACTGCGACCGCCTGTTCCAGAAATGTTGGATTTTTTTTTTGACCCTGCAACAAATATCGAAACTTTGAGAAACGCTGGAAGCAAAAAAATTGAGAAACCATTTTTGAATTCCCGTTACTTTGTGACGACTTTACGTAACCATGTCGACACATTATAGTTACTTTGTGACTAGTTGTGACGAGAATATTTTCACCTAACAAAAGTGCTTTTCTTTAATATTTATCAATTTTACTGTGTAATATTGCTAAAATATTATTTTTTTTTGTTTTGATATTAACTATTATGAATAATTAAAAGCATTTGAGCACTCGGTGTGTACAAATAAATAATGTTTACTTACCACCAAAATACTAAAATTGTGATAATATTGTGGCGCGTTAGTAAATTTCATTCTATTTGATGAAATTACACAGTCAAATTTTTTTCCCATTACGATTTGAGCATTAATAAAAACAATATTGATCAAAATCTGTTTATAAATATTACTTGCCTGGAAAAAGATGGCGCTACCTTTTATTTTAATTAATAGTTCATGTCACCATATTTGTCACTTCACGAGTCAAAGGAATTGCTGAACGAATGAATGAATGAATTCCTGATAGAAGTGAGCACAAATACGTCGCGATGTGACTACGCGGCGACAGCGCAGTGCGACTAAAAGTTACTGTTACCAAATGTTACAAATCGTCCCCACTTTTCGAAACGGCGACGGAACAACGGTCGACACGGCTACACATTGTGACGGAACAAAGTTACTGAAAAAATATGTTTCGACACAAATGTGTGCACTCTAAGTCGTAACCGCTACCAGAATGGCTGTATGCGAGCTAAACGGTTTTGTGGCATAATAACCCAATGCCGTGGTTTTGGATACCTACAAAATTATAATATTAAGGGGGTCGTTATGGGGGGTCAACAGCATAAACGCTTAAAAATTGATTTTTGTTATAATCGAGTGGGGTATCTTATGAACGCTAGCGTCTCATGTAGAGCGCTCCGGTAACGATCATTTGCGATTGTAAATTTTAACGTCATTAACGCTCATTGAGGAGTTCGATGGTGCTGTGGTTTAGTGCCTGGCCAGCAATTGCGGAGGTTAAGCAACTTTTGCTAGGGTCGGTCATGGGATGGGTGACCCAAAAAATTTTATATCGAGCTCTTTCCTGCTTCGGAAGGCACGTTAAGGCGTTGGACCCGGCTGCATTTGCAGATGTTAACACCCACCAATCAACATTGGACCCGCGTAGTGGGTTATGTTGATCCTCCTAATCCACCCTTCCTTATGGAAGGCCCTGATACTGAAAAAAAATTGTTTCTTCAAACCAATACGTGTGGGGTGTCTAGAAAGATGGGTCTTTAAAATGACATTGAGGTTTCTAAGACAATTTTTTCTTCTCAAAGTCAGCCGTTTGAAAGATATACACCGCCAAAGTAGTAAAATGTGTGTCCCCCCCCTTACTTACTTTTGAAAGAAGAAAGTGAAAAATCTAAAAAAATGTATGCTGTAGATCTTAATAAACACTTTCAACTAAAATTGGTTTGAACGACATATATTTTGAAGTTATTGAGATATAGCACATTTCCCAAAACCGCAAATATAACTTAGTCATTCATACCAACACTGTAAAAAACAATGTTATTTTTGCAGACGAAAAATGGTAGTGGTATTAAATATGGTATGGTATAAGGTAACTACGGAACCCTACGGCGCGTGGCCCGACACGCAGTTGGCCGGTTTTTTCACCCTTTCGGGGGTAGAATTTTGAAAAACTCTGAGACCCATATTTAATAATTTTCAATCGTCAGCCTAAACACATCCTCGCTTCAAAACTGAGGGACTTTTATACAAACTTTCATCCCTTATTTCACCCCTTTAGGGGTGGAATTTTCAAAAATCCTTCCTTACTGGATGCCTACACTTTATGAAGTATTTGTGTGCAAAATTTCAAGTCTCTAGGTCCAGCGATTTGGGCTGTGCGTTGATAGATCAGTCAGTCATTCAGTTTACGATTTTATATATAAAAAGAAGATAACATGGTGTCTCACTAGGAACATCAGATGTGGCTTAGATAGCAGGTACCGCCATCTAGTGTCTAATTCCAAGATTAGTTTAATATTACCTCACTAGATGGCACCTGGTACCTGCTTCGATTTGTTTTTGTAATATTCAAATACAGATAAAAAACTCATGAAACTTTTAAATTGTTTCTTAAAATAATCACCAAATGCAAAATTATAGTGAATTCTTTAAAAATTTTGTAAAGTTTGTTGCTATCTGTGCTAAGCATGCTGCGACGACAGCCATTTCTTTAGTATGGGATGAGGTATCTGTACTATAGTATTATGTAATCTGTGGTAATAATAATATGAATTAATAGTTAATAATAATAACTTTCGTATAATAAAACTATTGAACTTATGTTTTGTTTAATTTGTAATAACCTATTGTGACAACCCTGCTCAAATATGTAACAATTTTGTACGTTCTTAAGAAGCTTTGTCTCTGGTCCTTTTCGTTACTCATGTGATGTAAGTATTTAAAAAAAGTTTTTATTTTGTGTTGAAACTTTTTTTTAAATACCATGTTGAGGTTGTGGCCATGGATTTAGTACATCCCTTTGGTTGGTTGTGGGCATGGAAATAGTACTGTGGCGGGCGCGGCGGGCAGACGACGACGAAAGCACTTGGGATATCGTCCACACTAAACCACACACGTCACAAATAATAATATCACTTGATAACTCTCAGTTAGTGGACTGTAAACACTAAAATAGGCACTTAAAAACACTTCATAGGTTGATCGCCAGCTGGACGAGGAAGGCGGTTGAACACTTGGTCAGAAAACACTATTACGGAACACACAATCAGTCACAGAGTTCATAAGTTAATGTTATTTCACTTCACAGTTGTTCGTATCACTCACTATTAACTTTATAAAATGTCACACCAACGTACAACACAAATACTTGTTCAATTTAACACTTATAATTCACTATTCACCACTGTTTCATAGTCGGCGCACAGTCAATGTTCGTAGCACGACTCGTAGCTTCGTAGCAAACTCGTAGTCCGTAGCACTTGACACTATCTCACAATCCGAACATAGTCACAGATACTAATTTGCCACACGAAAGCACTCAAACACTTATTCGAACACTAAAACATTAACTTGCCGCGCCTTTTGTCAGAACACACTAACTTGGACACTAACTATTCACTTTGACTTCATAACTAACTTTACTGGAACCTTTTCTTTATAATAAAACCACCATTTACTGTTTCTTCTTTTATTTCTTTCTTTTTCTTCTTTTACAAAGGTATCTTCATTATCAGAAAACTATGCGCTTACTTCGACCTCTCCGATTTATATATTGATCGATAATTAATACTAGAAAATTCGGAACCAATCAAATTACTTGGAATTTTCTTGAAAATCAATCTAGAACTTTCTACTCTTTCTAGAACTCGGACCTCTCTGTCTTACAGTATGTCTGTCCTTTTCACGCGCAACTGTCTTTGTTTAATTCTAAACAAAACTATCTCTATCTCTTTCTAACATCGAAATAAGCGCTTGTTTTTACAAATCTTTGATAAGACTAACATAATCTTAATTTCTAAAGATAGAACTATGAAAATATAATCGAATACTAACTATTTTATAACAAAACTTCAATTATTTCACAAGATATTTACCAAAAACTTTCGGGAGCTTTCTATGTGGTATTGCCCCTTTGGTATGCCTAATTTACAAAATTGGGTCTTTGTCTACAAGGTATTGCCCTATCGGTATACCCTAACTTTTACCCAAACATTTGCTAAAACCTTATCTATTTACTATAAAAACAATGAAAAATTACTTAAGATATTGCTTAAAACACAAATCCTACTTATTAGATAACAACAAACAGAACTTACATGATATAAGAACGTAAGAAATTATACAAAGTCTTAACTACCTATCTTAGATAACAATATTTATTAAAATATGAATCTATCTCAAACATATTAAAGTACGAATCTTAAAATATCAATGTCACTATTTACAAACACTGATCACTTTCACTTTGTTTTCACATCGTGTCTTTAGCACTTAATCACTTTCATATCATATTGTGTCACTATCACTTATCACTTTACATTGCGTCGCTAACAATCTCCCCCCGCAGTGCGAAGCACTTCATCCATTTGGGGGCGACGCCGCTGCCGGGACCAGAACGATGACTCGTCGCGTCGGTCGTCGAAGTCGTCGTCGTCCTGGAGTTCGCACGTCCAATATCCTCACTCTTCCATCGGGCCCTGGGTATACTCGTTGCACTTGACCGCGAGGCCACGTGTTTCTGGGTAACGTGGCGTCCATGATGACTACAATGTCTCCGACACGTGGATCTTCAGTTTCCCTTCCAGTTATCTTTCGCGGCATCAGCGTTGGTAGATACTCCGCCACCCATCGCTTCCAAAAATGGTCTGCCAGTCGCTGTGCTGTTCGCCAGGTAGCCTTTCCGACGAGCTCGCTGTCTTCGAATTCCCCTGGAGATAGGGCCCCACATGACCTTCCCAATAAGAAGTGGTTAGGCGTGAGGCTTTCTTCATCTTCGGGATCTGCCCTGACATCGGTAAGTGGGCGGGAGTTGACGACGTGTTCCACCTCAGTGAGCAGCGTGTGGAGTACCTCTTCTGGCGGGTTTTTGGTGTGCAGGACGGCCATCAATGCGGTTTTCACTGATCTTACCATCCTCTCCCAGGCGCCACCCATGTTTGGACACCCTGGTGGTATAAACTTCCAGGTGATACCTTCTTGGTCAGCCGCTTCCTGTAGCTCTCGATTTGCACCCACGAAGTTAGTCCCGTTATTGCTAAATATGGTCTTCGGGGTCCCTCTGCGAGCAGCCATCCTCCTTAGTGCCATGATCATGGAGCTGGTGCTCAGTGAGCTTGCTAATTCGAGGTGCACCGCTCGCGTGGTGAGACAGGTGAACAGCACTCCCCAGCGCTTCTCCACTCTTCTCCCTATGGTGACCTGCATCGGGCCGAAATAGTCAACGGCTGTGCTGGTGAAGGGGTACTGATGGTGACTCAGGCGCTCCGATGGTAAGTCTCCAGGCGGGGGTACTTGCGGGTTACTCTTCTTGACCTTGCACCACTGGCACTGGTAAATTTCCTTTCTGACGCTGGAACGCAGGCCCAAGATCCAATACTTCTGCCTTATCTCGTTGACTACCGTCGCGGTGTTGCCATGAAGAAACTTCTCGTGGTAATATCTTATGATAAGGCGACTGATGCCGTGCTTGCCGTCTAGTATCACGGGATTTGTTTCTCTATCCTTGATCTGGATCTTCTTTGTCCGACTTCTTAGTTTGATGATGCCTTCCTTACTTAGGTACACGTCGAGCTTTCGTAGACGGCTTGAATTTTCTAATTTCTTATCTTCTTGAAGACACTTGATTTCTTCCCCAAAGCTATCCTTCTGGCTTTGCTTGACGAGTTCTTCTTCAGCCCTCTTCAGCTGAGATGCTTCAATTGGGATGAGGTTCATCTTCTTAACTTCAGGAAGTGGATTTATGGTCATCTTCTTCTTGGTGGTGCGCTTCTGAGGCTTCCAGTCTTCATCGTTCTTGGTAGCGGTGACGGTTTCTTTCTTCTGGCCCGTACGTTTCTTGAGTTCTTCAATGAATTGAAGTACGCGAGCTGTACACCGTACCAGGCGCTTCCAGCTGGAGAACCTTTCATGACGAGGTAAGTGTGGTTCGACGGTCTTCACTGCAGCGACGACTTGCGTTTTCTTCTCTTCACCGGTTTCTTGGATGTCCGAGGCTCCAAAATGTCGAGTTGGCCACGATTCTTCATCTTCATATAGGAAGCGTGGACCTCGAAACCATCGCGCGGTGTGGTCGAATTCGTTCGGTGTTCCCCTGGTAGCGTCGTCTGCTGGATTTTCCTTCGTCGGTACCCAACGCCAGTCTTGCGGTCTTGTCAATTCCTCAATCTCGGCGAGCCTATGTGCGACGAAAGCCTTGAATTTTCGAGGGTCGGATTTGAGCCATTGAAGTACTGTGCTAGAGTCCGTCCAGAACACTTTCTTCTCGATCTTCAGGCTCGTCTCGTTCTCTACGGTGGTCGCTAATCTGCTTGACAACAGCGCCGCTTGTAGCTCCAGACGTGGAATTGATACTGGCTTCGTAGGTGTCACCCGGGCCTTTCCTGCGATCAGGGTGATGTGGACTCTTCCGTCGGGTTCGACCGTCCTCCAATAAGCTGTCGCGGCGTAAGCTTCTTCACTCGCATCGCTGAATATGTGAAGCTGGCCTTGATCTTGACTCGGCGACAGACACCTCGGAATCCTCAGTTCTTTTAAGATGGCCACCTCCTGTAGATACTTGGTCCAGGTCGTCATCTGTTCGTCGTTGATTTCTTCATCCCATTCAACCCTAGTCCGCCAAATATCTTGTATGAGCTTCTTTCCTTGTATCAAAACTGGCGTGGCGAATCCCATAGGGTCGAAAGTTGACATGACGGCGCTGGTGACTTCCCTTTTTGTTGGTTTCCTTCTTGCTTCTAGCACTTCTGATGGGGTGTTACGAAGGCCGACGTTGAAGGCTAGCTTATCTTCATTTATCAGCCATCTAAGTCCGAGGGTCTTCTCTTCTTCGGCCAATTCTACGACCTTTTCTTCTAGTAATTCTTGGATTCCCTCAAGTACTTCTGGTTCGTTGCTTCCCCATCCTCTTAGGTTGAAACCGGCTTTAGCATGTATTTCCTTAACTTCTTTAGCCAGTTTCCGTGCTTCTTCTATTGTCCGGAAGCTTTGTAGATAATCATCCATGTAGTGGTTCCTTTCAATGGCCTTGACTGCTGCAGGGTATTGCTCCTTGAAGTCTTCGGCATTCTTGTTCATGACGTAGATTGCTGTGGCTGGTGACGACGTGGCTCCGAACACTACTGATGCCATGCGATATTCTTCAGGCTTGCCTTGTCTTCTATTTCCGCGCCACAGGAACCTTAGGCTGTCTCTATCTTCTTTCTTCATTTTAATCCGAAGGAACATTTCTTTGATATCAGCGATGACAGCCACTGGTCTTTCTCTGAATCTTATAAGCACGCCGAAAAGTGACTGTAGGAAATCTGGTCCCGGTAATAGCGCGTCGTTCAGACTTTTTCCGTTGAACTTGGCGGCAGCGTCGAGGACTATTCTTGGTTTCTTCTTGACTGGATGGATGACGGCGAAGTGTGGCAGGTAGAACGTTCTTCCTTCGGTCGACGTTGATGGGGCTTTCTCCGCGTACCCGTTGACAATCAGTTGGTTCATCTGTTCTTCATAAGCCTTCTTCAGATCTTCATCTTTGTCCAGCTTCTTTTCAGTGTTGATGAGTCTTCTATAGGCTTGATTGTAGTTATTGGGCAGCGTTTCCTCTTCACTCTTCCATAGCAACCCTGACTCGAACCTGCCGTCTTGCGTCCTCTTCGTCGTCTTCTCCAAGACGTCGAGCGCCCTCTTGTCTGCGTCGTTGCTTGGACGTCGCGGCTGAACTCCCAGTGATTCTATTTCAAAGTGTTTCCTTACCAAGACTTCAGTTTCATCTTCACTGGAGCTCACGTGGTTTACAAACTTCACCGGAACCGTGTCTCTTCCATCGCACCCATGCAGTACCCACCCTAGGCTGGTGAGCGACGCGACTGGTTCGGAGGCCTTACCCTTCTTTATTCTTCTTGTGATAATAAGCCCCCAGTTATCTTGCCCTATGAGCAGCCACGGTTCTTCTTTTGCATAGATAAGTTGGCTTCCGATTTTCTTCAAATGTGAGCATTTTTCAACTAATGCGTCGCTTACTTCTTGTTTAGAGAGCTTCAGTCCAGCGATGGTCCTCACTTCTATCTTCTTCTTATCTCGTCGATGAACCCCTTTGATGTGGAGGGAGACCCTTTGGGAATTTTCTTTCTTCATGTTTCTTCCCCCGACCACTTCTATTGAGAGAGCTTCCGTCTTTCCTTTGGCACCTATCTTCTCAGCGATGGCGGAGTCCAGTAGCGTGACCGTGGATCCTTCATCCAGCAGAGCTAAGACCTTAATAGAGCCCCCTGGACCATAAAGCATCACCGGAGCCATCTTCAAATATGCCTTCCCGTCGCTGGCGTTATTACTTGTATGCACGGAGGTGACGACTTCTTCGACTGGATCTTCTTCCTTCTGGACAGCGTTGCATCTTGGCTTGTCTTCTTGCTTTACAGGAGGAGCGTCGGAGTGCAGAATTGTATGATGCCACCTGGAACACTTCTTGCATACTGGTGCTCTGCAGTTCTGTCGGGCGTGTCTGAAGCGAAGGCACTTGAAGCATATCTTCCTCTTCTTAGCTATCTCCCACCTTCCGTTCACGTCGGCTTCCTTAAGCTTGCGGCACTCGATGAGCCAATGTTGCCCGTTGCACTCAGGACATTCCACTTTGGTGTGAGTGTCTTCTCTATCTTGCACGGCGTGGACGGGTCTCTTCATAGTATTCTTCCATGGCGCCTCTTGGGGTGCGTATTGCGGACGGGTCCTCTTCATCTCCCAAGACACTTCAGGTGGAGCGAAGTCACCGCACATGTCCGCTTCCAATTCCAGAAACTCGCTGACAGTGATGAGCTCCGGCTGTTCCTCTTCACGCTTAGTTCGGTGGAAGATGTACCACCTGTACTTCATCGAAGCAGGCATCTTTTCAATCAGCACCTTCATAGTCTCTGGTGAACTTAAGTAGCTTGTCTTCCCCAGTGCCTTGATGGTAGCCACGGAGTTCCTTACTTGGCTGGCGAAGGTGCACACTTCAGTAGGGTTTTCGGCGACGCGCGGCAGGCTCTTCAGTTTCTCCAGTTCAGATAACGCCAACGCGCCCGGTCTCCCGAACCTTGCCTCCAGCCCCTTCACGACTTCGGCAGGATCTTCCGCGGTGAACAGCAGGCTCTTGACTGCGTCTCTTGCTCTTCCTTGCAGCGTTCGTCGTAGACGAGCCAAATTCTGAGTCGGCGTGAAGGCGTGGGCGGTATCGTTGTATGACCGCCTGAAGGCCAACCACTCCTCGCTTGCACCGTTGAAGAAAGGAAGCTCGATAATTTGCTTCGACAACGTAGTTTCCGACGCCTTCTGTGAGAGACTCGTGATAGCTTGAGCCAAAACTTCGATATCCGACTTCTTACTTTCTTGACTCTGTTGCGGCGGTGCTGGCGGCGGCTGCGGATTTGATCGGTTGAACCAATCTTCAATGTTCTGCTCCCGGTATACCTCCTCTTCTTCTTCTTCCATCTCGGAGTCCGCTTGAATCATTTCCAGTTCCGCCTGGGCTATCTTCGACCTGGCAACGGCCACTTCCAACTCTCGCTTGGCGATCTGCATCTTGGCTTCGGCCTCGGCGCGCCTCCTCGACGACCTTACTGAGCGCGTGTCTGGCTTCTTCATTACTTCCCTCGGTGCGTGCTGTACTCGTCTCTTGTCGACTGGTGCAGGAGAGACGAAATAAGCATCTTCTTCAAGTCTAGCTTGCCGTTTCCTTTCGATCTCTGCGATGCATGCCATCACTTCATCATGCATCTGATCCGTAGTAGGAAGAGTAGTGGGGTCCCTTTGTTGAATAGTTTCACCGGCGGCGGCGCGCGTATCCCTTCTTCCCGTCGGCGTGGCGGTGATGTCTCCCGGTAGGCGAGCGGGTGACGTACCTCCTTGGGCTCGAGCGGCTGGTCTAGCGACGTCCCCTTCAAGGCGTGAAGGTGACTCGACTCCAGTAGGGGGGCGCTGCGGTGACATCCTCTTGGTGTGCGCTGACCTCGTTGTTACCGTAGATGCAGTGGCAGTTTCCGATGGTGTGTTCAAACTCCAATCTGAGACGGATGGTTCCGCAGTTTTCTCTGTTGCTTTACTTTTCGCTTTTTCCGACCTGGTATTAGGCATCTTCCTCGATTCTCACGATCCGGCTCGAAGGACCAGCAATTGTGGCGGGCGCGGCGGGCAGACGACGATGAAAGCACTTGGGATATCGTCCACACTAAACCACACACGTCACAAATAATAATATCACTTGATAACTCTCAGTTAGTGGACTGTAAACACTAAAATAGGCACTTAAAAACACTTCATAGGTTGATCGCCAGCTGGACGAGGAAGGCGGTTGAACACTTGGTCAGAAAACACTATTACGGAACACACAATCAGTCACAGAGTTCATAAGTTAATGTTATTTCACTTCACAGTTGTTCGTATCACTCACTATTAACTTTATAAAATGTCACACCAACGTACAACACAAATACTTGTTCAATTTAACACTTATAATTCACTATTCACCACTGTTTCATAGTCGGCGCACAGTCAATGTTCGTAGCACGACTCGTAGCTTCGTAGCAAACTCGTAGTCCGTAGCACTTGACACTATCTCACAATCCGAACATAGTCACAGATACTAATTTGCCACACGAAAGCACTCAAACACTTATTCGAACACTAAAACATTAACTTGCCGCGCCTTTTGTCAGAACACACTAACTTGGACACTAACTATTCACTTTGACTTCATAACTAACTTTACTGGAACCTTTTCTTTATAATAAAACCACCATTTACTGTTTCTTCTTTTATTTCTTTCTTTTTCTTCTTTTACAAAGGTATCTTCATTATCAGAAAACTATGCGCTTACTTCGACCTCTCCGATTTATATATTGATCGATAATTAATACTAGAAAATTCGGAACCAATCAAATTACTTGGAATTTTCTTGAAAATCAATCTAGAACTTTCTACTCTTTCTAGAACTCGGACCTCTCTGTCTTACAGTATGTCTGTCCTTTTCACGCGCAACTGTCTTTGTTTAATTCTAAACAAAACTATCTCTATCTCTTTCTAACATCGAAATAAGCGCTTGTTTTTACAAATCTTTGATAAGACTAACATAATCTTAATTTCTAAAGATAGAACTATGAAAATATAATCGAATACTAACTATTTTATAACAAAACTTCAATTATTTCACAAGATATTTACCAAAAACTTTCGGGAGCTTTCTATGTGGTATTGCCCCTTTGGTATGCCTAATTTACAAAATTGGGTCTTTGTCTACAAGGTATTGCCCTATCGGTATACCCTAACTTTTACCCAAACATTTGCTAAAACCTTATCTATTTACTATAAAAACAATGAAAAATTACTTAAGATATTGCTTAAAACACAAATCCTACTTATTAGATAACAACAAACAGAACTTACATGATATAAGAACGTAAGAAATTATACAAAGTCTTAACTACCTATCTTAGATAACAATATTTATTAAAATATGAATCTATCTCAAACATATTAAAGTACGAATCTTAAAATATCAATGACACTATTTACAAACACTGATCACTTTCACTTTGTTTTCACATCGTGTCTTTAGCACTTAATCACTTTCATATCATATTGTGTCACTATCACTTATCACTTTACATTGCGTCGCTAACAAGTACTATAAACCGGATTGAGTGCTTTGCCCCAAAACGAGCCGACAGAGAGGTCAAGTAGATGTATGTGTCCTTTTCTTCATTAGGGTGACCAAACCGTATGGTTGGCCAGAGACATACATAATACTTTAAACTGTTTAATATAAACTTAGAGGAGTTTTTGGCGGGATTTTGTCGAGTTCAGTTCGGTGACTATTTTAATTATTCGCAAATTGATTCATAGTGGATATTGTGTCTTAAAATTGGTGCATTTTTCTGGTACAAGTGTCTGCTCAACTGAACAATATGTGGGATAATGGAAATAGGCGCGATCTTGGTTGTGTGAAGCTGAGACTTTTATTGTAGTGGTCGCTACCTCGGCAAAACTTACCGAGTAAATTGTCTTGATATACTTGCTGCCAAATGCTCCAAGCAGCATTGGAATGTGATGCACCCGCATTTTAATGTAAACTGAAACAATCTACTAGAAAATCTAGAAATACTGAACTATTCAAAACATGACACTGGCAAAAATTAATTCCAAGAGGAAAGTAGATTGCCATAACAAAAATAAGAAGAAGAATATAAACTTAAATACCTAGGTAGTTCTTTATTTATAATTAACACTTATTACCGCGTTTTTATTAGGTTGCTTGCTCTTTTGTTTGTTTGAGCACAAATTTTGCAAACGATTTTATACTAAATTCCCGATGACCTAGAGACTTGAAACTTTGAACACAGGTCAGAAATGGAAGGAAATGCAATATTACAGTTTCATTGAGGTGATCTGATAATGGAGCCGGAAGAACGCCACAGGAACTCTATGATGAATGAAACTATACAACCCCATCGTGTTTGGGCTTATTAGAATTGTCTTGACAAGTACTCTGACGGGAGACGAGGTTCAGGGCAGGCGCGGTCGCAGCCAGAAATTTTAGGGGGGTCACTAATAATAATAATTGCTTTTCTGTAAATTTTTAGAAGCTTTTTCCATGTGACGTGTACGATTTTGGGGGGGGGGGGTCATGTCCCCAGTGACCTCCCCCCCTCGGACCGCGCCTGGTTCAGGGTCGGATGATGAAGTCTGGATTCCATGCCATAGGAACTCAATATTGAAATCATGCAACCCCATCGAGTTTGGGCTCGTTTGAATCGTCTTGACGAGTGCTCTGTTAGGTAATAGTATCCAAGAGTCTGATGATGGAGCCGGAAGAAGGCCACAGGAACTCTGCAATAAAACCTTTCAACCCCATCGAGTTTGACCTCGTTTGAATGGTCTTGACGAGTACTCTGATAGGCGCTGGTATATTTTTAGTTTAGCTCGTTAACTAAAAAAAAGAAAATTAATATTTATTTAAAAAATATATTTTTAAGAACAAATTATTTATCACGTTTTTATTAAGTTGCTTTTTTGTTTTTATTTTTTAAATATGGTAATTCAACCAACTAAAATCTAGTTTATTCAATTCAATTTAATTTCAAGTGAAATAATTACGCAACTTTAAAGTTTATTCAAATTTTTAATAATAATGCAATGTGCGTGAACTTCGGAAAAACGTTGGATGAATGAATAAATGTTGGAAAAACAAGTAAAAGTAGGAAAACATTGTCTAGTGATCTGTAGTTAAAAAAAGATGCAAACGATTTTCGACTTTATTGACGTTTGAAATTCGATTTCTTTTTCCCATAATTATACTTGTACATTTACTTTGCTGTTTCATTAAAAACTGTTATTTTGGTAAAGATGTCAATAAGGTCTTAAATACTTGCACCAATTTGTTTACTTGTGAAGTTAATAAAATAGGTGCAAGAGATTTACGACGACATAATGTTTAAAATATAAAAAAAACCAAAATGGCGGCCAACTATATTGTTCGTGGACCGATTTTATGAAACTCGATTTTGTTACTATTTTGATAAAAATATAACAAAGAAATGATAAATATATAAATAATATGGCAGCCAACTCTTTTATTTGTGGGCTGATTTGAATGAAACTCGGTTTTTAGTACTAATTTGACAAGAAAATAATGACACAATATGTATTGAAAAAATTAAAAAATCCAAGATGGTAGCCAACTTGTTTGTTTTTGGGCCGATTTCGATGAAACTCGGTTTTTGGTAATATTTTGACAAGAAAATAACAACGCAATTTTTAAAATACTGAAAATCTAAGATGGCGGCCAACTTTTTGGTTTTTGGGCCGATTTCGATGAAAATCGGTTTTTGGTACTAATTAGACAAGAAAATAACAACTCAATGTAAACTGATAGAAAAATCAAAAAAAGATCAAAATGGCTGCTAATTTGTTTTTGGGTTGATTTTGATGTGACTCGGTTGAAAAAACAAATAAATAATTTGGCTGCCATCTTAGATTTTTTTTATGACATTCTGTTACTGTTTTCTTGTCAAAATAGTACCAAAACCCGAGTTTCATCAAAATCAGCCCACAAGCAAATAAGTTGGCCGCCATCTTGGAATTTTAGTTTTTTAAAAATTGCGTTGTTATTTTCTTGTCAAAATCGTACCAAAAACCAAGTTTCATCAAAATCGGCCCAAAATCAAAAAAGTTAGCCACCATCTTGGATTTTTTAATTTTTCAGCATTGCGTTGTTATTTTCTTGTCAAAATCGTACCAAAAGCCGAGTTTCATCAAAATCGGCCCAAAAACAAAAAAGTTGACTGCCATCTTGGCTTTTTTTAAATTTTCAACATTGCGTTGTTATTTTCTTGTCAAAATCGTACCAAAAACCGAGTATCATCAAAATCGGCCCAAAAACAAAGAAGTTGGCTGCCATCTTGGATTTTTTAAATTCAAAATCGGCCCAAAATCAAAAAAGTTGACCGCCATCTTGGATTTTTAGTTTTTTTTTAAATTGCGTTGTCATTTTCTTGTCAAAATAGTTCCAAAAACCAAGTTTCATCGAAATCGGCCCAAAAACAAAAAAGTTTGCCGCCATCTTGGATTTTTAGTTTTTTAAAAATTGCATTGTTATTTTCTTGTCAAAATAGTTCCGAAAACCAAGTTTCATCGAAATCGGCCCAAAAACAAAAAAGTTGGCCGCCATCTTGGATTTTTTAAATTATCAACATTGCGTTGTTATTTTCATGTTGAAATAGTACCAAAAACCGAGTTTCATCGAAATAGGCGCACAAACATGAATTTTATTATTATTATTAATTTTACCGTCTCGCCTGCGACCTCTAGCCATATCAATAGAACAATTTCGTTTTTTTGGAAATCTGAAATGGTGCAGTATTTATGGTCACACTATTTTTGTAAAGTAACATTTCCTATAGATTGAAATTCTTAAATTGAAATTCGGCGCCAAGGTCAAAATCGGAGTTGCCAAGATTGACACTTCTATTTATTACCACCTCACCGATGATAGCTGATCAGCATTATTTTAGATATCTAATTAAATCAAAAGAGTAAGTTCTGTTTTATATTACAATTATTATGTGTCATTCTAAATTAATATTTAAATAGTATGTATTCGACTTCCCATTCCGAATCCTTTATTTTGATACACTACTTGATTGGTAACGTACATATTTTTAGTCCTACTATCGTGGTATTATTGTTTAGTAATGGCAATTGTGCGAACGAGACACCGACCTCCACCTGGTGTTGTCTCATTCACACAGTAGTGCCTTGAGTCAATTTCGTCGATAGAATTTCAACTCTATCACAAACGCAATAAAGTTGAATTTCTTTTAAACGATAAGTGAAAATTTTTGTAGAGTACTCACTCCCTATTATAAACCTCCTTGGTTGTGGGAGGTGGTGGCAAAGGTATAATCCCCATTCTGATGTTACTTTTTAATTTTTTTACTCTGCCGGAAATTCTGAAACTTTTTTCTATTACTAAAAGAGCTTATTCCTACCTACAAAAAATATTCAGCCATTTTATTTTTTTCGGACATTCCCCATTAACAAATATCTATGCGATTCGCCAGCATAAGCGTAACTGCTCACGGGCGACTTTTTGTAGCTGCGATAATCGCGGCGTTAATCGCGGCGATAATCGCCCGCGAAATGACGCGACAAAGGTTTTACTTAGCCAGCGACAAAAAATCCCCGCGATTAACGCCGCGTTTATCGCAGCTACAAAAAGTAGCTCGTGAGCGTTTACGTATAGAACTCCGTATGTTCTATTCTCAGCGACGAAAAATCGCTCAGCGACTAATCGCCCGTCAGCGGCGACGCTAATAAATACATATTCTTTATTTGTATTTGTTAATAGATAATTCCCGCTAAGAATTTTGATGCTTAGTTTCTCAAGAACTTATTGTAAATCTTAAACGCCATTTTTAATTGCTAAACGCTATTATTTTAACTTAACTAAAATCATGTACCTATATGAGGTTATGCATTTGTTTTTTCACATTAATTTTTGAATGTTTTAGCAATAATCGACATTCAAAATAAATAATAATATTTAAAATAAAATAATACAGAAATAGTTTTTTATTATCATTTAAATAACTTCAACGATCGTCTAATAGACAGTTAACGAATTGTTAACTATAAGAAAATAGAAACTTTGCTTTATCTCGCGTCCCAGGAACAATGTCGAATGAATATTGAATGAATAATAAATTACTAAAGAGTATTTGAGTTAAATGTTTCTGAAAACAATGGATATTGTCGTTTGTTCTTCTTATCTCGAAATTTATCGCTGTTGCCGTGAAATGTCGTATCGCGGAGATTTTCGAGATTCTAGGAATATAATGAAGAATTATTACTGGGGCTACGTTCGCTATGTGAATAAGCAGCAAATTTAATAAAATATGAAGAAGTTATGAGAATGGTTTTAAAATAACAATTATATTCTTGGCATTATGTAATTGGAATTACACTAATTATGAATTGGCAGCGTGTATGAGACTTACTTTAGCTAAGTATTGCTGCATTTTAATTGTCGTGGTTGAAAAATGCGGGAAGAAAAAATACATAAATACCTAATAATGGCTATGTTTTTACCTACTAATACCAGCGAACTAATACGCATGAGTAAACACTGCTGATCTGATAAAAGAACCATACTTGAAGCTGTCATTACCCAATAATTAACTTAAGACAGCTGACAGACATTATCACTGATAATAAGTAACATGAAAATAGTGTTATCAACGCTTTGCTTGTGTATTTATGTTGCCAAATTAAAAAAAACCGGTCAAAAGCGAGTCGGACTCGCGCACCGAGGGTTCCGTACAATCATAAATATATTTGAAAGAAAGAAAGAAAGAAAATACATTTATTGGTCTCTGCACCTTAAACTTAACAAACATCTTCTACAACTAAAACACAGAATAAATACAGATACTTATATGTATAATAAAGAAAAATAATGAAAAGAGATAGGTGCGAGGGCCAATGGGTAGCTGCCTCAGCTGTGCTTCTGCAGCATTGCGCAGAATGCCACAGAAACGCTGATTTTCAGGCAGCTCCCTAGGTAAGGTGGTGACTTTTGCGATAATATTATAATTATGCAAATAAATATGCCATTAAATAAATAAATAAAAAAAAGGTGTCCGTGCTTTTTAGAAGGAGAAAAGGAAAAAGAAAAAAAAAAGAAAGTAAGTCTATGGTTTTAGTTCTTTAGTTTTTTTATTTTATATGTTCTGTCTGTCTAGTCTGTCCTGTCAGTCATAACTCTGTCAGTGTCATTGTCATTTGCCTGCCTATAATTGTCTTGTCATTTCCAAGCAAAAATACCCTAATTATAAATTAATAAAATGCCTGCCACGTCGACATAGTGAAAAACGTGGCTTGCCACGTGGACATATGTGACGTGGCGATGGAGAACTGATTGAGCTGCTACCACAGACATGGAAGTCTTAAAGTCCTTGGCCACTCTACAGATACTCAGTAGGTAACTCGTGGAAACAACAACTTCCCCCCATGCCATAGCCGCCCCGTGTTGAAATAACGTTGCAATGTGCCACAGCGTGTCCTGTCCTATTGCTTGAAAAATATGGCAGCTGCCCGAGCTCACGCGCGAACTCCAAACCACGCGTAAAAACATGGAGCTGGACCCTAAGCCCATCAAGCACAGCGTGAAAAAACCAAGAGTAAGTGCCAGAGTGCAACGTTCACTGTCTATCAACATAGTGATTTTTGTAGTGTTAGTAGATGCTTTTTAAGTTGCTTTTTAAAACTGTATTTTGATTTTAGATTACGTAACGAAGGTGGAAGGGCGTTCCAACATTTTGAGGCAGCAAATTTAAAGGAACCTCTGAAGGCCACAGTGCGATGCACAGGCAGGAGTAACAAAGGTTAGTAAGGGTAAGGGTAAAGGGTAGTAAGATATTTGGATATGTTATTTTAGGACAGTCTTTAAAAAATTAGGATAAACGGCAGACAGGTGGAAGGGCGAACAGGCGGACAGTTAATTTACAAATGCTGCTTATGGTGACTGAAAAACGTTTCAGCCACTCCACATTGCAAAATGTTTATATTACTAGTCCATCAGCCATTTTAATGTCCGCACTGCTGGGGCACAGGCCTTATGGGTGGATAAGGAGGACGGGCCATAACCCACCACGCGGGCCCAATGCGGATTGGTGGGTGTTAACAACTGCAAATGCAGCCGGGACCAACGGCTTAACGTGCCTTTCGAAGCACGGAGGAGCTCGAGATAATAAATTTTTGGCCACCCATCCCATGATGGAACCTTCCGAACGTTGCTTAACCTCCGCAATCGCTAGTCCAGGCGCTAAACCACTGCGCCACCGAGCTGCTCGTTATTATTATATTACTATATTACTAAGTAGGAACTTATTCTTCGTTTATTCGTACGGCAAATAGTAGGTAATTATATTAGAACCAGCCACCAATTTATTATTGTAGTGTTAGGTTGCGCCATCACTTGACCGATAGTGGAACTATTTTTGTTCCTTAGGTTAGCATGCTTAGGACAGCGCAATCTGTTGACTGGTAGTGAAACTAAAAAAATTTTGTTTGTTTTTTGAATTTCTAAAAAAGTGTGTTATATTGAGACATCGTTTTATTTTTCCTGTAATCTTTACATAAACTACTAACACATAGAATTATTTCAGATTTTTTTCTTTGCAAACTTCGGAGATAAGGGGGGGGAACGGTCATTTTTTTTTACATTTTTCATCATAAGTCGAAAACTATGCGGTCTAGAAAAAAAATAAATAATTGAAAACGTGCAAACGGCGTTCTTTCATATGATACCCCACATGCTCTAGTAGCCTCACTTCAAATTTTTAAGACCCCTTTTCAGGCCCTGCTGTAAAAAAGATATTTATTTTTTTATTTATTTCTTATTTGCAAAATAGTTGGGCAAATGTCATCTTAAACTATTCCACAAGTTGATACCATTAGTAGTTCTCGAGATATCCAGCTGTGACAGACAGACAGACAGACTGAGTCACACCATAAGGGTTCCTTTTTTACCATTTTGGTACGGAACCCTAAAAATGGACAAACCCTAAACTATATCTCTAAATAAATAAGTAAATAAGAATAAGATATTTTTTTATGTTCGGGACGGCTGCTAACTTGAATAATCTTTGACAACGAAAGCAGTCGAACAACTTAGTACTTTGTCAAAGCATATTTACACGACTGCCCAAAGCAAAAAGAGTGTATATGTGTTCAGGGTTCATGTATGTTTGTGGGTATGTGAGTTTCTTTATTCCACCATAACTTTGAAATGGCTCAATGGATTTGGATGTATGGGTATTGTTAAAATCCTTACATTATTCTGAGTGACACCAGCTATATTTTTTTTTTGAAAAAAGTTAATATGGCTATTAGGTGATGCCATTTTCAAATGTAAAAAAAATAAAAATTCTTCAATTATTACAATATGGGCATCAAATGAAGGGCCTTAGCAAAGAGCACATTTCAAAAATATATAATTTGTCACTAAAATGTGTAAAATAAAAATAAATAAATAAAAAAATTAAAAACACGACTGCTCTGCTAAAAACAAACTAAAAAGTTAAATAACAAGTGTCATTGCAGTCGGGGGAAATTGTTCCACGAAACCGTCCCCCGACTGCAATGACACTTGTTATTTAACTTTTTAGTTTGTTTTTAGCAGGGCAGTCGTGTTTTTATTTTTATTTTATTTTTACAGATACCTCACAGTTTGAAACAGTTATCAAAAATAATGTGACAAAGTACCAAAGTGTTAAGCAACTTTCCGTACATAGTGTGATTTTATAAGTTTTTAATATTGACTATGACGTAATGCATCGAGTAAAGTTCGTACGTTCTGATTGGCTCGGATTATTCAAACAGGAAGATTGAAAGAAGCGCCAGTTCAGGTCTGCCGGGTTTTAACTTAAAACAGATATAAATCGAAGTAAGGAATATAGTATTGTACTATTTGCCGAAGTTATTTTGAAGATATTGATGTCCGTGTGACATCATAAATTGGAGTTTGCCATTTTGGCCTGATTGGGGCTCGATTTGTCTGTTTTAATTTGAATCCCGGCAGACTTTGAGGTTCGGAGCGTTAGCCGGTATGGCGGCTTCAGTTCAGTGCTAATCGCCAGTACCTATAAAACGTTTTTGTGTACGTGTAACGCGATTTATTCAGAGTGCCTCTTCTGTCTATTTTATATTTTGTGCTTCCGCTGCCATAACACTATTTCACTGCAACCGCCCAACAAAATGACGCGACATGAAAAGTGTTTAAAGCTTTGTCCAGACTAGTCCATTTTGGCGTATCAGATCACCGTATCTTTAGCATACATCGCTAGTTTGGTTGGGCGTGCGTTAAAGTAATATCAACGCATACCCAACCAAACTAGCGATGTATGGTAAAGATACGGTGATCTGATACGCCAAAATGATACAAGTCTGGATAAGGCGTGTTTTTTATCGCCAGTATTGCACGCTGTGAAGTGCAGTAGTGCACAGTAATAAATTTATGACGTCGTGTAGGGGATGTTACTGATTAAAATAATAATAAGAAATTTATTATTATTTATTTATCATGCATGACTCAAAATCAAACATCACTTTCCTACTCGAAATTTAGTTAATGTTACTATAACATTCAATTACTTACTTTAAAAAAATATATTCACCAAACTTTGAGAATGGAACTGCGAGCGAGACGATCAACATAGCGGACGGAAGTCACCCAGACCTGGGTCCTTCATTTCCGGCTCTCGTCCGCCATTTTAAATGGCTTCTCGTTTGACCGGTTGTTGTCGTTGTGATATTGAGATTTCAAAGTATAACTTGGTTTTTGTTTAGATGGATTTTTTATTGAAAATCTTAGAATAACAACGTCTAGAAGCTGTGTCCACGTATGCAAAGTGAGGCAACAAATACTAAGCCAAAATGGCTTAGTTTTCAGATTTATATCCTTCATAGCGGCCGCCCGCGACTTCGTCTGCGTGGAAAGATTTTTGCTATCCCTCGGGAACAATACATTATTTCGGGATGAAAGGTATCCTATGTACATCTCTGTACCCCTAAAAACGTGTATGCAAAATTTCATGATAATATGTTCAGTAGTTAAGACGTAAAGGCGTAACAAACAAACAAACAATCGGACTTTCGCATTTATAATATTAGTAAGGATACGTTACTTAATCGTAACTAAAATCCAATAATATAGTTACTAATCTCCTAAATGTAGGAAAATTGAAACTGTTTTGTACAATTATTCGATATGATTACGTAATAATGGAGAATAAGAATCTGAAAACGGAGTCATTTTGTTTTGGCTGTTTTAGTTGCCTCACTTTTTACACTGCGCTTTGTAGAGAACTATCGTTCTAGACGTTATTATATATAATAATTTAGGCAGGTATAAACGACGGCACATCACTTCGTGTTGACCTTGAGAACACTTTTATGCCCTACGCAATAAAAGCTGTTTTTGCAGTACAACTGTTATATCTGACGAGTTGTCATATGTACAAAGATAAATTTAAAAGGTAATACGAATTTTAAAGAACTTAATGAGGATAACTACTTATTGCAATATCCTTTTAGTACAGTAGCCCGTAGAACATTTAAATCACCAAAAAGGTTACAGTTTGCCGTTGTAATATAGTTATTTATTACGAAATTATAGATACTTTAACCTAAGTTTTACAGATCGCAACCCGCCGTAAACCTATATTTGTATATCTCCAAAAATGATTTATTTTTTATTTTTCGAAGTTTACCACATAGTTTAGCTATTGTCGTGTTCTTCAGCTTGGTTTGATTGCCACAGACAAAAGTAAGACTATAATGAGTAGCCATAGACAGATTTAAGACCTGATATCATGGCTATGTCTCGTCCGTGTTGCGTTACGGCCTCATTATCTGAGGGAACTCTGTTAATAGTGACAGAGCATTTAAAACGCAGAAAAAATGCATTAGGGCTATTTGCGGAGCTGATTACCTTGATCACTGTAAGCCACTATTTAAAGAACTAGGGATCCTACCTTTACCCTGTCTTTACATATTAGATATTTGCATATTTGTAAAGAATAATTTGCATCTATTTCCCTTACACGACACGGTACATAAAAAAACTAAATCTAGAAATAGATATAAGCATAATCTTCATATTCCTGCTCAAAAATTGAAAAATACAGAAACAGTACATTCTGCTATGCTATTAAAATCTATAATAAATTGCCTGTTGAATTAAAGGAGTTACCACTTAATAAATTCAAACATAAATTATTTATTTTTTTGTTAAATGAATGCTATTACTCAATTAATGATTATTTAGGACATAAACTTTAATATTTGTATAATCTAATTTTTATTATTCTTGTTTGACATTATTATTTGACATTTTATTATTTGACATTTTTAATTGACAAGATAATAATTGTAAGATTTGTAAAAATAAAAATAAATAAATAAAAATAACGATTTATTTCGGACAACTTAAATCCATTGTGTTAGTAAAAGATTTAAAACTATGTTAGCAAGACAGAGACATTTGTGTTAATTTTCTCTTTTTTTATTTAATTGCTTATTTACAATCCTATAATCAAAAATCTTATATTCATATTCTATTGCCCATAATAATTAGTCTTTGGTTATATAAAACATTATACTATACATACAATATTTTCCACGCCGACGAGGGCAGAGTATGCCGAACATTATACTATGTAACATCCTAATGTGTACCATACTTTTGGAAATAAATAATGATTTGATTTGATTTGATGAAAATGGTTGGACTTTATCTGGTCTTAAATCTGTGTATGATCACTTTCCTTAATCTTACTATTATCAGTGGCAATCAAACAAAGCTGTAGAACACGACAATAGCTAATCCATGTGGTAAACCTTCGAAAATAAAAAAAATATAATTTTTGGAGATATACAAATATAGGTTACAGCGGGTTGCGATCTGTGAAACTTGAGTTAAAGTACGTAGGTCACGGCATAAGTCATGTCGTTAAGCACTTAAACATACCGGAGCGTTGATTTTTTTTACGTTATTACAAAGTACCCTCTTTGTATAATCTAAGTACAAAATATAGACTGTTTACTACTGACTCAAGTTATTCAGTGATTTTTTGAATAAGTCGCTATGGAGTCGTTCCCAGCTGTCGGATATCGCGCTATTATTTTCTACAACTTTCGCCGCGGATTATCTACTAAACAGTGTGAAGAAGAAATGAAGAAAGTGTTTGATAAGGATTGCCCGTCCTTAAGAACCATTGAGAGATGGTATTTAAATTTTAAGCGTGGGCTGTTTAATTTAGAAGACGATCCTCGTTCAGGCCGGCCGACAGAAATCATGACCGAAAAAAACATTGAATTTGTGAGAAAAGCTATAACCAAAGATAGACGAATAACTTATAAACAATTAGCTGAAACCCTGAAGCTCTCTGAAAGAAGTATTGGAAGAATTATATCAAACGATTTAAATGTTAGAAAACTTTGTACCCTGTGGATACCCCACGAGCTAACCGACGCTCAAAGGGAGGCACGCGTAATTTGGTGCAAAAAAATGTTGTAAGACTTCGAATCGGGAGAACACGGTGCTATAAATTCAATCATCACAGGTGACGAAAGCTAGTTGTATTTTTTTGATGTACCATCTAAATCACAGAACAAGGTTTGGGTCTTCGAAGATGAAGATCAACCTATACAAGTGAAAAAATCACGTTCGGTCGGAAGAAGAATGACTGTGTCTTTTTTTTGTAAAACGGGTTTAGTGGCCAATGTTGTGCTAGATAAGCAGAAGACAGTCACAGCTCGTTGGTACACTGAAGTTTGTTTGCCACAGTTATTTAGAGCGTTGAAAAATCTCAGACCAAAGTCCCATATGCGCTCGTGGTATGTTCATATCGACAACGCTCCAGCGCATCGTGCCCAGCTAACTCAACAGACTTTTCAAGAAACTGGAATCCGGCTATTGGACCATCCACCTTACAGTCCTGACTTGGCACCATGCGACTTTGGTCTTTTACCGTTTGCAAAATCGCAACTAAAAGGACGTAAGTTTGCTTCGGAGGAGCAGTTAATCGAGGCTTGGGAAACAATATGTGATTCCATTGAAAAAGAAAAATGGGAGCATTGGTTTAATGACTGGTTCTTGCGTATGAGAAAGTGTATTGAGTGTGGTGGAAAATACTTCGAGAAACAGTAAATACTTTGTTCATACGACAAGACTTATGCCGTGACCTACGTATCTATAATTTCGTAATAAATAACTATATTAAAACGGCAAACGGTAACCTATTTGGTGATTTACCTATTTTTTACCTATTAGGTTCTACGGGCTACTGTACTATTCGTTATTTGTATTTTTAATGGTTATTTGAGTAAGTACAAACATTTTAATAAGATTTGAATTTTTAAAAAATATTTTTATACACAAAGGCTCAGTGCTTTGCTGATATACAACGTGTTACGAAATAACCCCTAATGCTGAATATGGTAGATAGGGACCATCAAACTAAACAACTTTTACTATGGGACCAACTCTGAAATCGCGAAAAAAAATCTGATGTTTCATAAATTTTGATATTTTCGTTATTAATGTTTGTATGAAACAGCAGATATTTTTTTGCAATTTCGGAGATCGAGTTTAAGTTCGAATCAAATCATCGTAAAAACATTACAATAATACATAGGAACAACAAGTGCGAGTCGGACTCGCGCACGAAGGGTTCCGTACCAAAAAACGGCAAAAAAATTACGTTTGCCCCCCTCAAATATTAATTTTATTCTGTTTTTAGTATTTTTTGTTATAGCGGCAATAAAAATACATCATTCGTGAAAATTTCAACTGTCTACCTGTTGTCGTTATTAATATCGAGCAAAAAACGCCAATAAAATCACGTTAGTTGTATGGGAGCCCCCCTTAAATATTAATTTTATTCTGTTTTTAGTATTTGTTGTTATAGCGGCAACAGAAATACATCATCTGTGAAAATTTCAACTTTCTAGCTATCATGGTTCATGAGATACAGCCTGGTGACAGACAGACAGACGGACAGCGGAGTCTTAGTAATAGGGTCCCGTTTTTACCCTTTGGGTACGGAACCCTAAAAACCATGGCAACCATTTCCAAAGTACCGAAATAAATATTTTTTTGACGTTAGATTTGATCCTGATACTCAATCCCGTCGAGAGTTAAAAGGTTAGGGTCGGAAAGAAGCCTTTTGCACTCCAGTGTTTTGCAAAGTCAAAACAAAGAATATCCATTTAGTTACGGGATCGAGAAGTTTCTTATTTGTTGCTTTACTAGTCTCAGTTTTTTCGCAATTCAATAACGTAGGGATCGCTTATTCCATTTCTTCGTACCATGTGTATTTTATTCCCTGAACATAGTATTGAAAATACAGGGACCTATAAAACTGGTAAAGAAATATAAGCATAAAATGAATACTTAGCTAATTCTAAGAATTCTAAACAACATTTATGAGGGCAAAGTATGAAAGCACCCTTTGATAAAAAAAAATCGTAAAAAGGAGACGGTAAATCAAGTACTTACGATACGACAGACATGTCTTTACCAACCTATTAAAATGACTTTAAATTTGAAATATTAAACATGAAACTGAATGATTTCTGGTATGATTTTGATTATGGTACAATAATATACTGCGCCAGGTATAGCACTCCAAGACAGAGGAAGTAACGTGGGTCTGCACAGGCATACGTCATCTCCTTTATTGGTATTGAAAATAGCGTTCATTTATCTTTTAATTGAACTGTTTTATTCTAAGAGAAAGAAAAACACAATAGGGAACATGCATCCATTTTTTTTGTATCAAAATCAAAAGTATAATGCGTGAGAAAATCTAAATCTAAATATTAAAACTTTTCTCTTGTGTTTTTTTCTCGTGATATAGTTACTTGAAGTTAGCACGCAGCAGCACCCGCCGAAAACGCTCTATACAAAAAGGTCAACATTTGTGACGTCACTCATGTCACGTTTCAGTGCATTAGTATGGAGTTAGCCAAGAATTTTCAAATATCTCCCTAAATATTGCGTTTAAGTACATACAGGGTCACTGGAAATATGACGTATTCCTGCTAAGGCGTTATAGATGAGGTCAAAACAAATATTTTTTGTGAAATAACTTTTTCTCAAAAAATTTAATGTTTTTGAGTTAATTGAAATTAAGTACATTTTTACCAAAAGTACGTTTTCAGACACAAAAATTTAAAATAAAAGATAACTACTCATTCGATTCCGGATTTTTTACTATTTTGGGATAGAAAATAATTTGAGTGTTGATAATGAATAATTTTTTTTTCATAAAATACAGGTGTTTATAAAAAAATCAATCCTTAAATGCATTTATTTTTTAATTTTTTTCAGATTTTTTAGAAATAGCATCAAATATCTTTAAAAAAATCCTAGTAACTAAGCATGCATAATATTTTAAAAACATCACCATCTATTCAGCTTTCAATTGAGGTATAAAACTTAATAATAACTTAAATAAAAAATGAGAAATTAAGACTTAACTAAATAGCAGTCCCATTTCATGTAGCAAAAGTTTCCTACTTCAAGCGCTTCGGAGGTGGCCGTATTATCTTACTTATTCCATAAAAATAAAATAAATTTGAAAGTTTGTTTGTTTGGATGATTGTTAATCAATCACGCAAAACGGCTGAACGGATTTGGATGAAATTTGGCACACAGATAGTTTATAAGCCAGATTAAAACATATGAGGATACTATTATCTTGGTTAAGGGTTCCCTAGGGATTTTCTCGAATGTAAATGCGAATACAGTCGCGGGCGGAAACTAGTTTGCCATAAATGGTTGTATTAACTAAAAATACTTTCTTCCGAGTGAGTTTCGGGACAGGATTATTTTCCGCCGATGAGTCAAAATTTTATACAAACTGTGTCACAAATAACCATGCATATCAGCTATTTTTAATGCCCCGCTGCTGGGGAACTGGCCTACCTTTTGGCTTTTGGATGGATAAAGCGGACGGGCCATACCCACCACGTGGACCCAATGTGGATTGGTCAGTGTTAACGACTGTAAATGCAGCCAGAACCAAGGGCTCAATGTGAGGTACATTGAGTTAACACCGACCAATCCGCATTGCGCCCACGTGGTGGGTTATGGCCCGTCCGCTTTATCCCAAAAGGAAAGGAAGGCCTGTTTCCCAGCAGCGGGTCATTAAAAATGGCTGATATGCATGGTTATTTTTGATGCTGTCTGTATAAAATTTTGACTCACGGCGGAAAATAATTCTGTTTCAAACTCACTCGGACGAAAGTATTTTTAGTAAGCACGATCATTTATGGCAAACTAGCTTCCGCCCGCGACTTTGTCCGCAATTACATTTGAGAAAATCCCTAGGGAACCTTTAACCAAGATAATAGGATCCTCCTATGTTTAAATCCTGTTTATAAACTGTCTGTGTGCCAAATTTCATCCAAATCTGTTCAGTCGTTTTGCGTGATTGATTAACAATCATCCAAACAAGCAAATTTTCATATTTATGATATAAGTAGGATAATACGGCCACCTTCGAAGCGCTTGAAGTAGGAAATTTTTGCTACATAAAACGGGACTGCTATTTAGTTAAGTCTTAATTTCTCATTTTTTATTTAAGTTATTATTAAGTTTTATACCTCAACTGAAAGCTGAATAGATGGTGATGTTTTTAAAATATTATGCACGCTTAGTTACTAGGATTTTTTTAAAGATATTTGATGCTATTTCTAAAAAATCTGAAAAAAATAAAAAAAAAATGCATTTAAGGATTGATTTTTGTATAAACACCTGTACTTTTTGTAATTTTTTTTATTTATTATCTACACCTAGATTGTTTTCTATTCTAAAATAATGAAAAAACCGGAATCCAATGAGTAGTTATCTTTTATTTTAAATTTTTGTGTCTGATAACGTACTTTTGGTAAAAAAAGACTTAATTTCAATTAACTCGAAAACTATTAATTTTTTGAGAAAAAGTTAAATAACAAAAAATATTTGTTTTGACCTCATCTATAACGCCTTAGCAGGAATACGTCATATTTCCAGTGACCCTGTATGTGTAATACAAAATATTATTTCTAATTTGATGTTCTATTCGACTGTTAAGTGCATTATATCCAAAAACGAAAAAAAAAATTCTTTATTTTCCCTTGTGTGATAAAACTAAATTAATACATTTTATTTTTTATTTTTCTGTTCAATCATGTTTTTATACGTGTCCGCAGTGATCAAGCTCAAATTTATCAAAATCGGTGACTTATGCATGTTCACTATTAAAATGCACAGTAGTAATTTTGTAACGAGTGTGACAGAAAAAAATCCTACAATATTTGCTTGCTACTATAAAATCGCGCAACTGGATAGTGACATGTCCTTTTTCATCCCCCGGAATGCTAGACCTTGTTTTTTTGGACCATAGTTTTGATAAACTGCTATCACATAGAATTATTTCAGATTTTTCTCTTTGTAAACTTTGGAGATAAGGGGGGGGGGGGGGAACGGTATTTTTTTTTACATTTTTCATTATAATTCGAAAACTATGTGGCCTAAAACAAAAAGAAAATATGATTGAAAACGTGCAAATGGCGTTATTTCATATGATACACCACATGCCCTAGTAGCTCCACTACAAATTTTTAAGACCCCTTTTCAGTCCCTGTTGTAAAAAAGATATTTATTTTTTTATTTATTTCTTATTTGCAAAATAGTAAGGCAAATGTCATCTCAAACTATTCTAAATTTCAAGTTGATACCATTAGTAGTTCTCGAGATATCCAGCTGTGACAGACAGACAGACAGACAGACTGAGTCACACCATAGGGGTTCCTTTTTTACCATTTTGGTACGGAACCCTAAAACAAAATTTGCTTTACACCGCTAACAAAAAGGTTTGTAACATTTGTTGATAATTTTTCGAAACGGCTAAAATGAGACTTTTTTTATATCTCCGCCATTTCAAAAAGAAATCTAAAATCTGAATCGATTAAAAAATTCGATATAATTATCGAACCTGCTCACAAAATTTCAAGAGAATCGGTTGAGAAATGAGACCTGTAGACGGGAACAAAGGAACAGCAGCGGAAGAAAGGAAGGAAGGACTTATGAAAGATTTTTTGCCCAAGTTGAAGCAGAGACGCTTCGCGCGTGCTTCGCGCTCACTCGGTCAAAAAAATAACCACGAAATATAAGGCTCACGCTCCGCTGCGCTTGGCGCTCGCCTTAAATTTCTAATCTATATTCGGGACCTACAGGAGTAAAGCAGTTCGGCTACACATAGTTTTAGTCGGCTAAAACTAGGTTTAGCCGCACTTCGTTACATATACATGTAGTTTTATCACCTCTCTCTATTTTTAACGTCCATAATCAATAGCGTAAGTGCAAACTCCCAGTGTGTGTTGCGGACAAACAAACGATACGGTCCAAATTAAGCAATGACACGTTCTATTTGTCCCAGACTCTATTTACTTCGGCCTATCACTGCTGACGTCACTTACAATTACCACTTATGTCCATGGGCCATGAGCACGTCGCATTTAGTACCTTAGTTTTGTTTGCATTAAATTAATATACCTTTTGTCCATCAGCCATTTTAATGTCCCCACTGCTGGGGCACAGGCCTTCCTTGTGGGTGGATAAGGAGGACGGGTCATAACCCGCCACGCGGGCCCAATGCGGATTGGTGGGTGTTAACGACTGCAAATCCAGCCGGGACCAACGGCTTAACGTGCCTTCTGGAGGAGGAGCTCGGTGGCGCAGTGGTTTAGCGCCTGGCCCAGCGATTGCGGCGGCAACTTTCGCAAGGGTCGGTCATGGGATGGGTGACCAAAAATTTATTATCTCGAGCTCCTCCGTGCTTCGGGAATTCCGTGCTCCGTGCTTCCGTGCTAAAATGCAACGCGAAAATCTTTTCGCGTTGCATTACACGTGCATTACACACATGACAAGTGCGAGCCATATGGAAGTCTTGGCAACATTATACATAAAAATGTTTTTGATGCCATTGTTATTACTTGAACATAGAACAGTGAACCAATTTGGAAACAAATAAAATAGCCGCTGAACCGAACTCTACGAAATTGTGCCAAAATCTCGCGTGCGTTTTGAATCCTGCGTTTAGTAATATTTTTATTATAGGTCCCTTTTTATGGCAATGCCGGCAGTTAAGTTTGTTCATTTAAAAACTTTCAATACGACCGACCGCTGGCTGCGCTGAGGTCGCGTACGAAATGAAATAAGTTTTTTTTTATCTTAATGAAAAGTAGAATCTTATTCCTCTTACGTACTTTTTTTATCACCAAGATGTAGTTTACGACCAGTCTAAGGCTGTTAAGATAAAATAGTGTGTGTATTACTTTATTTTCGATATGAATACTTTATCATAAAATTTGCACCATTGAGTGTTACTTACTTCTATATTATATTAAAAGCTATACTAAGAACCTTTATACTAAAATTCATCTGTTTATTTTAATAAAATTTGATTCTTTGCTATTTAATTTTCCTGCTACATACATAATGCTTTTATTAAAAGAATATACATTAGGAATTTATTATTTGTCGCAAGAATAAACAAATAAAGTACCTAGGAACCTGGAGCAGTCACACGAAACAAGTCACGGGTGGCCACTAGCACTTATCACGTTTGTTAAGCAACGCTCGGTCCGGTCAGGTATCGGATGGGTGACCGTTAAAGTGGCATTACAACAGAGCGCTTCCGTGCTTTGGAAGGCACGTTAAACCGTCGATCCCGGCTGTTGTCATCTGATAACAATCGTTAAGCCAAGTTTGACTTGGCCTTACAGGCGGCTTGATAAATTCTAACACCACTTATCCTCACTCGATAAGAAAGAAGACTCAAAAAGCTCAAATCCTCATCTTTATCCTTACTTAATATTATAAATGCGAAAGTCAGTTTGTTTGTTTGTTACGCCTTCACGTCTCAACTACTCAACCGATCATCATGAATTTTTGCATACATGTTGTCAGGGGTACAGAGAAGGACATAGGATTTCATCCCAATAAAAACCGACCAAGTTCGTGTCAGGCCACGCGCCGTAGGGTTCCGTAGTTACCTTATTTATACCATACCATATTTAATACCACTACCATTTTTGTCTGCAAAAATAACTTTGTTTTTCACAGTGTTGTATGAATGACAAAGTTATATTTGCGGTTATGGAAAATGTGATATATCTCAAAAACAAATTACTATATCTCGTTCAAATTATTTTTGTTGAAAGTGTTTATTGAGATCTACAGCATACATTTTTTTTTTAGATTTTTTACTCTCTTATTTCAAAAGTTAAAGGGGGGACACACTTTTTACCACTTTGGCGGTGTATATCTTTCAAACGGTTGACTTTGAGAAAAAATTGTCTTAGGAACCTCAATGTAATTTTTAAAGACCTATCTATAAACACTACGCACGTATTGGTTTGAAGAAAAAATGTTTTTTTTTCTGTTTCAGTTCCATGTATGGGGAGCCCCCCTTTAATCTTTTATTTTATTTATTTTTGTGTTAAAATCGTTAAGCGGTTAACAGAATACATCTACCGCTGTTAAGTTTCAATGGGGTTGGCAACGCAAAGCTAATTGTAGATGTCGCTGCGTACGCTTGTTCCTAAAACAGTAGACGTCAGAACAAAATGTATGGGAAAATAGCTATTTATTTTGTGGTATTTTTTTTTTACCGAAAAAGGCCCATTGACCTAAAATGGATTTAAAAGACTATTCTACAATGCAAATGCCGGAATTGAAAGCCAAATTATAGTACAGTAGCCTATAGAACATTTAAATTACCAAAAAGGTTACCGTTTGCCGTTGTGATATAGTTATTTATTACGAAATTATAGATACTTTAACCCAAGTTTTATAGATCGCAACCCGCCGTAACCTATATTTGTATATCTCCAAAAATGATATTTTTTAATTTTTCAAGGTTTACCACATGGTTTAGCTATTGTCGTGTTCTACAGCTTTGTTTGATTGCCACTGATAATAGTAAGACTTTGAAAAGTGATCATACACAGATTTAAGACCAGATGAAGTCCAACCATTTTCATCAGGTCTTAAATCCGTATATGGCTACTTTTTATAGTCTTACTTTTATATGTGGCAATCAAACCAAGCTGTAGAACACGACAATAGCTAAACTATGTGGTAAACCTCGAAAAATAAAAAAAAATCAATTTTGGAGATATACATGTAGGTTACGGCGGGTTGCGATCTGTAAAACTTGGGTTAAAGTATCTATAATTTCGTAATAAATAACTATATCACAACGGCAAACGGTAACCTTTTTGGTAATTTAAATGTTCTACGGGCTACTGTACTATTAAGACGTTTTTATTCTTACAGAATTTATAATTTTTTCTATATCCAGATTTTTCGGAAAATTTTAAGTGCCAGCATTTTTGAAGCACACAGAATTTAATCATTTTAAAGCTAAAAAACGTTTTTTTTTTAAGTAAAAGTCCTTTGTTTTCATAGTTCTCGTGGAACAAGCGTATGTACGCAGCGCCATTTTGACAGTTACCTTCCCCATTGTGTAATATTAATACTTTTGGAATAAAGTGGCTGTGACATACGGACGGGCAGACGGACAGACAGAGAGACAGACAGACATGACGAATCTATAAAGGTTCCGTTTTTTGCCATTTAGGCTATGGAACCCTAAAAAGGACTGTTCCTAAGGGATAGAGAAATAACGCGAGCGTTCGCTAGTATAAATATATTACCTCAACAATTGATTAGACGGCGAACAATCAAGTAAGTACCTAAATATTCATCAAGATATCAAACTGCTATCATCAGCATACCTGTCTACATTCTTCGAGAACTATGTATACAGCTCACTTGAATCTAACGTAGATAGAGTTTGGAATGTAATATGCATTTATCGAATACCTAATACGGCATGCAATTTAACTAAGCCGCAGAATCTAGAATCTTGTAGGTACTACAACATTGTGTGCAATTTTAACCAATAACACCAGCATTTCGTATTATTCATTTCTAAAGTTTCTAAAACGAGATAGTTTTGAATAAAGTCAATGTATTTACTGGAAAACTGGTATTAAGGCGGCTTATTATGACCGAAATTGGTGCCGTGGCGAATATTCTAGTACATAATTTTAATAAAACTTCTCGTGGAATTTTTAGGGTTCATAGTCTAATATTTTTAGACGGTATCATTACATTCCCTCGTAGTCACTGCTAGAAGTAGATAGCAAAACTGCTAAAAGTGCCAGTTTTTGACACATTTGCCATCTACTTCTACGAATGACAACGAGGGAATATAGTGATACCATTTAAATCTTTAGTGATACCTTCTAAAAATACTAGACCATGAGCCCCAATAATTCCATGTAAAGTTTTATTCAAATAATTTGATATTAACAACTTATTGAATAAAAACCTCTAAAGGCGCCATTTTCGGTGGTATAATCACCTTAAAAACTATTTATAAAATCAAACTAATAAATCAATCAATAATACTTGGCAATGTCACACAGCGCCATCTAGCCCCAAACTAAGCAAAACTTTTATAGTTTCTCCCAAAAAAAACGAGCTTTCATAACGAAAATATTTATTATCTCTTAAAGCTAAGTTCGATGATCACAGTTTCAATATTAAAATAAAAGTGATATTTCAATGATTCTCTTTAAAGATGAATATCAAAAACAAAACATAACTAACCTTTAATAAAAAGGACTTGAAGCTTTAACAGTGGAAAACAAAATAAAATAAAATGGCTGATTCAAAAAGCTACATCAACTTAAAAGCTTTTACTTCGTTGTATTTCAAAACTAGCTACCTATTGTTAATTTGTAATCTAAATAATATGAAACTAAAGTAAATAGTTATTTCAATATTGAGCAAATATAAATTTACTATATATATCACATTTTTTGTTTTTGTTAATTGTTAGTTATCCACCGTTTGCTACTTCATTTAATTGACTATCATCTTCGCTTAAAATACTATCGATAACTTTCTCTTCATCCTCTGATACACTCTCAGTCTCATTGTCACCGTTAAGTAATTCTTGAATCAAGTCATCATCATTATGTGGGTTTGCATCACCATTAACAAGAATTTGTTCATCAGGCAAATCAACTATGGGAACACTGTTACTTTCCACAACATTATCACTAGATACATCTTGAATATTTTCTTTCTCTTTCTTAATTTCATCCGGAACCTTTTCTTTCTCTTTAACAATTCCACCAAGATTACCATTCATTTCTTTCGGTGCTTTTTCTTCATCAACTTGTCCATTTACAACTGCATTATCACTATTTCCATTCATATTTTCTGTAAGCCCATTATCCAAATTTACTGGCGTAGGATTAAGACGTTCTTGCATTTTCTGGAATTCAGTTTTTCCGTCATTTTCAGGTTTTAGTTTTAAGTTACTTAGATTGTTTAGAGCAAGATCTTCGGCGATTTTATGAAAAGATTGAACCGGAAACTTGTCTCTGTAAAAATTAAATAATTATGTTATTACTCAAACAGTAACTTCTAGATAAAAGGATAAAAGCCTGGGTCAAACCGAACGTGTGCGTTACGTAACGTGACGGAAATGCTATGGCATATGCCGATGGCATTCGGTGTGACATAGTAAATTGTCATAAACATGTACACAACGCTCAGCGTTATGCTGATCCAATTTGACCTGGGCTTTAAGTGCAAAAAGCTATCATCGGGGTAAAAAATATTAAGTTATTATCAGGTTAAAGGGGTCCATAATGCTGTGTAATATAACATTTTGTAAACAATAAGATGCAATAAAGTTAAATTAAACTTAAGCAGCAAACGATTCTATAAATCAGGACAATGCAAAGACACAATGCAAGGGACAAATCATACTTGGAAAGTATAATAAAATTAATAATTGGATTTTTTGCAATTTAGGTATTATTCATTCCAAAGATACTCTAAAAATTTGGGGCAATCAAAGTTTATCATTAAATTAATTAGCACCAGCTGCTGTTAAGGCTATTTGAACTTACCAACCCCCTGTTCCACGGATGATCAGCATTCAGACCTTAGTCGCTGATAATGACAGAAGTTTTGAGAAAATGAAATGAGAAAGCCTGTTTATTGTGTCTATCGATAGAGTATGTATTTGAATGCACCATCATGCTTTAAATAGTTGAATGCGTCGAACCTGTTCTTTTCTTCGAACTTGCTGGGCACCATGAAGCAGTTGGATTCTCTGTAGATGACTCTTCTTTTGCTCACCCAAGGCCATTGCAAGCTCCAGTAGCTACTCTGTAAAGTTGAAAAACAAATTTAACATCATTATTACTGAAATGAAACACTAATTTATTTCGTACTTGGAATTACTTATTTAAATGTCACTAAATCGATCCTAAGTAGGTATTGTGAAGGTATCTGTAGACTATTAAATATCAACTGTAGATAGACCGGTTTTCGAAATTTCAATTTCAATTTCAATTTATTTGCATTCCAAAATGTTACAAAGCTGGTAGGTAAATATTAAGATACAATTTTGGACCCTGTTGGGCACAGCAATTAAGAAGGGAGGATGACTTTTGGTAAAAAAGGTATCTCTAGGTAAGTAATGAAGAAGATTTTTCATCAATGCTTCCGCTACTTTTAATATTATTATAGACTTGATAACATTATTATTTTTTGCATCGTTATTTGTATTGTTATGACTTGTTATTATTATCTTATTATTATTATCCCCTCCCCTCTCGGATTCTACCCAGTGTAGACGTGTTTAAAGTGCTCCGTATTAATTATTTTCTTAGAAATATTTATAAAAATTCATACAAAATAATTAACAGCAAGTACTGGGAGTTTATAAACAACAAGGAGTTATTGCAGTGCACGAGTGCGACCGAAGACGGCTACTAGAAAAAGACGAACTTAATCCGTGAGTGCACCTCAAGTTTAGTCTATTGCAATTAGCCAGCGCGCGCGCATCCAGTGCGTAGCCACGCCCACTTCCCCCGTTGCACTCTCGCTCCAGGCTCCGCCTCTAGAAATCGGTCATTTGCCGTCGGCAAATTTAGGCCTAGAACGTTATTATAATGTCAACGGCTCACTCTCCGCCGGCGCGGCCCGCATTATGTAAACAACTTTTAAACCCGGAAAAGTCGAATACTATTCACTACAACTCGGACTCTGCGCTCAATACTTCAAATAACACTACTCTGGAGGATAGTAATTACTATATTACAAAACGTCAAAAACGCTCTTTCAACGAAATTACGAATCAGTCGGAAGCAAGTAACGAAGAAATTAGAAACATGTTTTCAGAGATAAAGTCTCAGCAAGACAGCAAGTTTGAAATGTTGAATAATGCTCTGCTTACTTTAATATCACAAAATAAAGACATACAAAACTCAGTTGAGATGATGTCTAGCAAACATGAGCAACTTTTGGAAAAAATAAATACTCTTGAACAAGAAAATTTGCAATTCAAAAATCGAGTTATGGCATTAGAAAGCCAGGTTGATATTCTCGAAAATAGGGCTAGAAATTCGGTTATAGAAATCCGTAATTTACCAAAACAAAAGGATGAAGATAAGCGTGTCCTGACTGACATTGTAAACAAAATAAGCAATACATTGGGGCTTGATATTCCTGTCGAGTTATCTAATATCAGAGATATTTATCGCAATAAGTCGGAGACTATAGTTGTGGATTTTACTACGGTTCACAATAAAGAATCTTTACTATTTAATTATAAAAAATACAACAAGGCCAAGCGTGAGACCAAGGAAGCCTTATTACATTCGGAACATTTGCAGTTACCCGGATCACGCCGTCCCATATATATAGCTGAATACCTATCATCCAAAGCAAGACGTGTATTTTTTGTAGCACGGGGGTACGTAAAGAACGGAAAGCTTGCAGCTGCCTGGACATCATTTGGCAAGGTGTTTGTGAAGAAGGAAGAGGGTTCGAATCCCATCCGTGTCAACGAGGAGACTGAAATACACAATCTTTTTTTGTGACTAGTACTACGGCGGCTGGACTTTGTATTCTTTTTTTTATCTTTGTCTACATTTTTAATCACGTCAGTTCATAACAAACTTTATTTTTATTTTTTATTGTTATTTTTGCATGTACCATTTTTCTTTAACGAATATTTGTCACTGTTAACAAATCGCAGAATTACACACTCACACTTAACAAAAAACACTTTAATAAACTATGATATAAAAATAATAAAAATTATTAAAAAATATGTCAAGTTTGATATCATTTTGTACACAATATTACACGCCAATATTATAATATGCCATTCTGTAAAGACTTCCGGATCCAACTTTAAATTTAACCTATTTCTATTAGTCTGTCACGTTTTAATCGTGACACCAAGTACTAACTTAATAAAGAAGGCTACTAATGCAAACTAACGAAAGTATAAGCTTGGATCTGGATTCTTTATCGAAAGCTCGGGTGGTTGACTGTAGCGTCGACGATGTTCAAAGGACGATTACCTCTAATAGCCGTACTCTAAATATAATTACACAGAATATACGCAGTGTTAACTGTAATATGTCTAACTTTACCACCTTGCTTATGAGATCTAAAGTTGTCTGGGATGTTATAGTCCTGAGTGAATGCTGGCTCTCTTCTAATAGTAACGTACCCGACCTTGAACATTATACTTATGCCAGTACTACTAGGCATCCGACGCAAAATGAAGGCGTTATTATTTATCTTAATAAATCTCTTAAAGGTACTTTTGAGGAGCCACAGGTACATGATGCAAACTGCCTTACTTTAAAATTAAATGAAGAGACTTGCATCATCGCAATTTATCGATCACCAAGTTGTAGAGATATAAGTAATTTTGTTGATTCAATAGATTCACTCTTATCTAAACTAACTAGCTTTAAAAATATAATTTTATGTGGTGATATTAATATTGATATTGTCCCCAACAGTCCGGATAAACGTGCCTATGAGTACTTAAACGTGTTAGCTAGCCATTCAATGCTGCCCGGTTATACCAGACCCACCCATGGGCGTACGTGTATTGACCACGTAATGATAAAGTCCAAGTTGGATGCCACGTGTTTTGTGTTCGACTCATCAATCACAGACCACGACTGTGTTGCTTTAAGCCTAAGCTTAAATACTGCCTTGCCCAAAATAAATAAAATTACATACCGTATCGACTTTGATCAGCTAGATAATATTATGCAAAATTTAGATTTCAATCCTATTCTAACGTGTAAAGACTCCAACCTCGCAGCGGATCTCTTAGTTAACCTGTTGTCCTCAGCCATTAAAGATTGCACAAAACCCGCTTCTACTCCCAAGCGTAAACTCATCTACAAACCTTGGATAACGCCGGGTTTGTTACGCTGTATGAGAAACAGAGATAGCCTACACAAAAAAATCAAAAGAGATCCAGATAATGAAGTCTTAAAATTGACATACAAACGTTACAGGAATTTCTGTACTTCAATTCTAAAAAAGGCAAAGAGGAGTTATGAGAAGCAAGAGATAAAGAGAGCCGGAAACAATAAAAAGAAACTTTGGGAAGTAGTGAAAGGGATTAGCGGCCAAAACAAAACTGTTGACCACTCTTTGTCTCTTGTGTCACATAACCACCAGCAGAGCGTAAACAGCGTGAATACCTACTTTGTGAGCATTGGCACAAAACTAACTGAGAAATTTACTTGTACAAACCCCTGCGCAGATGTGACTAATGCTTGCCCGCAACCATCCCCATCTAATTCCTTAGTTATAATGCCGGTCGATGAAGAGGAAGTGGCTAGACTTATCCGAGGGCTAAAGGATAGCTGTGCTGTTGGTGTTGATCAAATCTCGAGTAGGGTTGTCAAAAGATATCTCCATTGGCTAACTGCTCCCATCGCACACATTTGCAACCTTGCTATATCGACTGGGATGTTTCCAACTGCGTTTAAAACTGGGCTCATTAAACCTGTTTACAAGGGTGGAGAAAAAGATCGTGTCAATAACTACAGGCCTATTTCCATCCTGCCTACTCTTTCCAAGATCCTGGAGCGCATAATGAATGACAGTCTCATCAAGTTTTTGGAGTGTAACAATCTGCTCGCATCTTCTCAATATGGTTTTCGTCGCGGTAAATCCACCAATGATGCGGTTCTCGATCTTGTCAACTCAGTTATTACTACGCTAGATGATAAGAGAAGATGTGTAACTGTTTTCCTCGATCTTGCGAAAGCATTCGACACGGTCTCGATCTCACACCTTTTAGGGAAATTGGAAAATTTGGGAGTTAGAGGTACTCCGTTAATGCTGTTCAAGGATTACCTTACTAATAGAACTCAGAGAGTTAGGGTAGGTGAATGGTTGAGCGATGAGGCTGAGGTCTCAATCGGAGTGCCCCAAGGTAGTATAGTTGGCCCAACCCTTTTTCTAACCTATATAAACGACCTGTGTAATCTACAGCTTTGTGGGGGCAAGGTTTATACTTTTGCCGACGATACTGCTCTCTTTTTTAGCGGATCTACCTGGGATGAAGCATTTGAAAACGCTCAAAAGGGTCTTGATAAGGTTACTGATTGGCTGAAGCGAAATATGTTGACATTAAATATCACTAAAACTAAATATATCGCGTTCGCATTAATAACTTCTCAGCTGCCATCAGACAGTTTTCAATTAACTGCTCATGAATGCATCCATGGTCATGCGTTGTGCTCTTGTCCTACACTTGAAAGGACCAGTAGCGTGAAACATTTGGGTGTCATCATCGACCAAACACTCACCTTCAGACAGCACATAAATTCCCTCGTACCCAGATTAAGGAAGCTCATCTATATCTTTAAAACTCTCAAGCACGTAGCGGACCGCAAAGTCATCAAGTCGGTATATTTTGCGCTATGCCAGTCACTATTGGAGTACTGTATTGTGGTATGGGGTGGTGTTGCAAAAACTGATCTCCTCGAAGTAGAGAGGGCACAACGTGCTATTCTTAAAGTGGCCGCTGGTCTTCCTTTCCGTCACCCTACAGTAGACCTCTACAGAGAGTGGAAAGTACTCACAGTCAGACAGACCTACATTCTGAACACCATCTTAAAAAAACACACTCAATTAAACTATGATCCTGATTTGTTAAAGGACAAGCGTAGAAAGGGCACCGTTTGTCAAACTTTTTCTTTAAGGACAGCTACCTCACACAATTTTTTTGTTTTCATGGGTAACTACCTTTATAATAAGTTAAATGGGATTCTTAATATCTATCCCCTCCCCAGAGCTAGGTGTAAACTAACGATCACAAACTACTTAAAGGAACAGGACTACCAAAAGACTGAAAGTTTACTTATTCCTCTAAAATAAAAATCTTAATTACCTAAACCTACCTGCACACATGAACAATAGTAAATACTTAAATAAATAAATAGATTATAAAATAAAAACTTTATGAATAACATTGGCTTCTCCTTTCGACTCGAGTAATATCGGCAAATATAATAACATTGGCTCATATACACTCACACATTACATTACATTACACACACTCACGCTCACTTTCACACACAAGCACTCATACACACACAACCACAAAATTCTGCTACTATTTAAAATGTTTAGTATGTACTAGTTCTATAAGTTATCTTTATTATTTTTTCATGCAATAATTAATACCATCTATGCTATCTACTATCTATTCACATAGGTCTACAATTACAATTAATAAGAACAATTGTATCCTTTTGCGGGGGTGGCCTGGTGACCTGTGTAACCGGTTTTCTTTTAAAACCTATTGCGGGCACCAGCTTCTCACACTTCAGGTCTACATGTATTTCACTGAATTAATGTTCTAGTCTTAAGAAACCTACTGTGTGATGAGGAAATAAATGATTTATTTATTTATTATTTATTATTTATTATCTTACAATTAAAGTTAGAAAAATCTTATATTTATTTTATCATAGGTTTTAAATTGTATATTTCTTCTTAATTGTATAAATCAATATAACTAGACTCCACATAATCTAATATTATGTTAATTATTTGCCTTAGTATATTTGTTTTCTAGTTTAGTTTAGATAATATTTTAATGTAATATTATAGTGATAATATTTTTACTTTAATTTTACTTCTTGACCTACAATTTCTATTAACATTAATAACAAATTGTCCAAACTTTGAAGTAAAGTCGAACGAAACCAAAAACTCAGCTTGGTTCAACTTCCGAAGACTTGTTATCGACAGCTCAACCCGAATCGAATGCCGCCCAACTTTTATTGTTACCAACTGACTCTAACTATAGTTTGTGGAGAAAATTTCCGCAAACGCAAACAAAACTTTTTGAAGTATGATGACAATTTATTCGAATAGACTTTGCGAGCAAATTCTTAACTGGAACAAGAAACTGATAGTAAATTATATTAAAATAAATCCTTGTTAACTTAAATTAAAAGGCAACAATTGACTTTATTCTAATACGGTACAAACATAAACTTAGCGCAACGATGCATTCTATCCTAAAATAATAGCAGTCCCTCTTTACCTACAAAATAACTTTTTGTATAATTATGCCACATACCTTATTATTTAACCTTATTATTTATAATCCTATGGATTATCGGTTTTTATCATGAATAATAATTATTGCTGATGTCGAATGATCATGAATTTGTTATTTCTAATATTATTTAATTGAAATTAAAACCTTTTGCGAACTACAGCCATTACAGCGCCATTTTTTAGATAGCTATTATGTGAGAGTTATTCGGTTTGTTTTTTAACGAAATTTCTAAGGGATAAATATAGTGACTACTTACCATTCTCACTTTATAAAAGTACTTAGTTGTCTAAATAACCTTTTAGTGCCACTGTCTTACTGTTACAGTTGGTAGTATTTTTTAAATACAGGGTCATTTTGTATTCACCATCCAAATTTTGAGGATGTGTTCAGTCTATGTAACTGAACAACTTTCTCTAAGGAACACATGGCCAAATATGTAAAAAAACGACTATACATTCAAATCAAAGAGATCACGTGATCAATTTAGTATGGGATGACCAAAATTTTGTAGCGAAATTACATACATTTTGTAGCGATACATGTTTCTTAGAGAAAGTTGTTTAGTTTCATGGACTGAACACATCCTTGAAATTTGGATGGTAAGTTCAAAATTACCCGATACGAATATTAACTTCAAGCTTACCACTTTTGCGTGCACTTGGCGCTTCCTGACCCTCTCTTCTTCCCGCCGCCTCTCTTCCTCACTGTCGTATCCATCATCCTGTTAACAGAAAATACGACTGAAGGTAGGTAGTACTCCTCTGTTAAAAAAAACAGGCAATACTGTCCCCCTATTCGTTCCACAAAGGAGACAATTTGCCCGCAGATGTAATATTTTTCGGATGATTTGTCGCTTGAGTCTATTCAAGTGGCAAACTTTCTACTCGTTTAAAGTTAACTACTTTCTTATCGAATGAGGGGTATCACCACCTCTGGTGTTAGAGTTTATTAAGCCGCCTGTAAGGCCCCTAACTTGGCTTAACGACTGTTATCAGATGACAACAGCCGGGACCGACGGTTTAACGTGCCCTCCGAAGCACGGAGGCGCTCAGTTGTATTGCCACTTTGACGGTCACCCATCCGACTCCTGACCGGACCGAGCGTTGCTTAACAAACGTGATTGAGTACGATCAGTCTGTCAAGTTCCGCCATGGGCGCTTTAGTTCGCTATAGTTAACTGCTTACTTCTGGTTACTTATTTTTGTCTTTTATTAATTCCCAGTTATTATCGCTTGCATAGAACAAGCTGTGCATAATTTGGAACTCGGTAATCGATAGACATTTTCTGAAATTGCTTAGATATTTTGTTTTATATTCAATAACTAGCGATCCGACATCGCTTTGCTTCGATGTAGTGTGGAATTTGATACCATGTATTATACATATAAACCTCCTCTTGAGTCATTCTATCTATTTAAAAAACCGGTCAAGAACGAGTCGGACTCGCGCACCCAGGGTTCCGTACCATCATAATTGCACAACTAAACCACACTGCAGAGTAAAATAATAAAATAAATATCGTAGTTTTAGGTCAGCGCCATCTCTTGACTGATAGTGGAACTACCTAATGTTAACTTTTTTAGAAATTTGATAATTTCAAAAAAGTATGCTATATTGAGACATCATTTTATTTTCCTGTAATCTTTATATAAACTGATATCACATAGAATTATTTCAGATTTTTTTCTTTCCAAACTTGGGAGATAAGGGGGTGGAACGGTCATTTTTTTTACATTTTTGTTTACAAGTCGAAAACTATGCAGCCTGAATAAAAAATTATTGAAAACGTGCAAACAGTGCTCTTTCATATGATACCCCACATACCCTAGTTAGTAGCCCCACTTCAAATTTTAAAGACCCCTTTTCAGCCCCTGTTGTAAAAGAGATATTTATTTTTTTATTTCTTTCTTATTTGCAAAATAGTTGGACAAATGTCATTTTAAACTTTTCCAAATTTGAAGTTGATATCATTAGTAGTTCTCGAGATATCCAGCTGTGACAGACAGACAGACTGAGTCACACCATAAGGGTTCCTTTTTACCATTTTGGTACGGAACCCTAAAAACGCATCAAAATCCGTTGCGTAGTTTTAAAGATCTAAGCATACATAGGGACAGACAGCGGGAAGCGACTTTCTTTTATACTATGTAGTGATGTGTAACGATGACCGTTTATATGAATATTTTTACTTTCATTATCTAGTAATTAAATTTAACGATCAATAAAACCGTAATTTCCTCATTGGGTTTAAATCGTAAATCTCATGAATATAATCGTGTTTTTGTGTGAAGTCGCATTTCAAACCAATATATGTGGATTCAATTTAACTCCGATCCAATTTTCACCAATTTCCTCTTACTGAAAGCAATTTCAATACAATGCAACCTCCAGCTTTGAAACCAAATTAATTACGTGAAGCGTGTGTTGTTTAATGAATAAAATTTCGAACAACTTATTCTCTATTGTTTATCGGGTTGATTTGAAACCACATCGTTTCTGCTTATTTGCTCTGGCAAGTAAATAATGGCTAGAAAATAATAGGGAGCCACTTTCTTTGTCATTAAGAAAGAAAGAAATTCATTTATTTTGTCGTTATCCAACGGTACACAAGTTATTACATTTGAGTGAGCATAGAAAAAAAACTTTTTTTTTTGACATTGTGCACCGTCGCATGATGTAAAACTGTGCTGGACTCAGTATAAGCAGCAAGCAGGGCTTGCTGCACTGGTATTCTGCCCAACACAGTGATGATATCAGGCACGTAAACATTACCTAATCACTAACTTACTATTGAATGAAAACATTTCGATAATAGTCCATATTAAAATTAAAAATGAGTGGCTGTGTGAATAAAAACTCCTTTGCCTTCCACGCAAGTATTCAGTTACTATAAAAAAACATGACATAACGGACGCACTATTTTATTCACTTAGCACTTAAGCACTTTCACTATTCATTAGTGTTATTGTATGGCAAAACTTGATTACTTTTGTATGCAAAAACGTGTTGCCTGTTTTGCCAAGCACATACTGAGGTATCCGCTGATAATAAGAAAAACTTATTTGAATTAAAAATATCACTAGTAACGAGATCACCTATCACTAAAGTCGACCCGATTTAAACGTCAGGAAAATAGGTGTGAAAATACCTATCATTAGTTCCGTACGCGTTTAATTCCTATTATTTTGATTAAGTACAATTCAACAAGAAATTGTATAAAGTGTTACCACGTCATAATTATACTATAATACTTGGGTGTTTCATTCCAAACAGTTCTCTCCGACATATAAATAAAATCGAGGTGTAGCCTAAAATAATAAGCCATCATTACTAAATACAATACAGGCTTTTGTTGGAAGTCCTTTTGGTATTTAACTGAGCCCGTTCATTCAAACCGGAGCTCACTTCGAGATAGTTTATTATTAGGGTTGTCACACACCTAAAGTTTAGAATAGTTTTTTTGCTACTGTACGTGTGTGCAAATGCCAAATGCATGTAATTTGGCTATATGAGAAAGTTACCTCTTTATCTTCTAACTAACTAAAAAACGAACATCATAAAAATAAAAATATTAGAAAATAAAGAATTTGAAATAGAAAAATAATTTATTCAAACTGATATTCTATTCATTCGCTAACATAAAGCTTAATAAATTTACATATTATGTAAATCACAATCATTGTTGTATTGGATATAGAATTGAGTCTAGCAAAAATGTAAACAAAGAAACCTCACTGTCAAATTAACAAACTGACCCTGAGAGTGACATTTTCAGATATTGAAAACCTTTGGTCACTTTTATAACTTTTTAATTTGTTTATTATATTTTGAGTCATAATAAATATAATGTTATCCAAGGTAATTTTAAAGTATGATGGTAATTAGAAATTTTATCTTTATAACCTATTGTAACCATTTTGATGTTAAAAATTCTTGATACGAACTGATAAGAAAACTAAACTTAGATATTACTACTATCAAAAATACGTAGGTAACAGGACATTGCAATCAATGGGGTTGGCAACGCAAAGCTAATTGTAGATGTCGCTGCGTACGCTTGTTCCTAAGACTTAAGAAAATTGTACTAATTATGTAACCAACAACATTGTCCGCAAAATAATATTAACTTAAATAATAACATGCATGCTACTGAGAAAAAGTAATGTAGAATATTATTCCAAAGTGAAACGGGCGTAATTATACATATATTTAAATTAAATTTTCTTATTTTATTTTATTTCTAATACCAAATGAATGCTATTTTTAAAGTTAGTTCTTTATTTTGTGTTTTTTTTTTACCGAAAAAGATCCATTGACCCAAAATGGACATAAAAGACTATTCTGCAATGCAAATGCCGGTATTTAAAGCCAAATTAAACCATTTTTATTCTTACAGAACTTATGCATTTTTTCTATATCCAGAATTACTTCACAGAATTTAATCATTTTAAAGCTAAAAAAAAATATTTTTTTAAGTAAAAGTCCTTTGTTTTCATAGCTCTCCTGCAACAAGCGTATGCAGCGCCATTTTGACAGTTGCCCTCCCCATTATAATTGTTTCAACTAACCTTATTTACAATAAAAGTCAAAGTCGACATCAAAATAATATTTATTCAAATAAACTAAAAAATTTAGAGATTTTGAATCGTCTATATTTTCTTACCACCCGTTCCAGACTTTTTCAACTGACAAGAAGAACGGGCGCAAGAAACTTATCAGCTTTAACAGGGATAAGTAACGATATTACAAACTTAAATATATCGTTACCAAATATACATTGGCCTATCTAGAGATTTTTCCAGGGGGGGGGGGCTGGCCCCCAGTTCGGAGGTAAAACTAATGGGGGAGGGGAGTGCGTGCTAGAGCCTCATTGCAGTATAGAAGGGCAATATATCAGGTTTTTTGTCTGGGGTGGCACCACACTGTTATGGGGTGCCCTTAAGTTGCCCTGTTAAGGGGGGACCCTTCCTACACAAATGCAAATAAATTACAACAAGATTAGTAACCAAACCAAATACTTAAAGGTGCATCGAGCGTCCACTAGCGCCGCCTCAAGAAAAAATAATTACAACGAATAACTATGTAATTATGAATAACTATTCACAGTATTTGGTAATAGCCTTATAGATTATTTAGGTATTCTTATTAAAATGTTAGATCCAAGTTAAACTGAACTTATTTTAAGACAATCCCCCCCCCCCCCAATACCAAAAGACAAATGTTACTACTACAGCTACTATTATTACTATTTTTTTATGAAATTTTATAAAATGAACCAAAGGTTGGTTCACGGTTTGCAGTTGATGTGTGCACTGCATCATGAATATCTTTTCTACTATAAAACTGTTATTATGAAATATTAAATTATATTACTGTTTTTGCCGCAAAACTCATGATTCAGAATATTTATCTTATCTATTTTTATTAGGTTCGTGATGAAAAAACATGTAGGTGTGTTTATTTCTTGACTTAGCAATATACTATTTCCTCTTGAGTTGTTTTGTTCTGGCAACACCTTTGTTTACATTTTTGCTGGGAGATGAGTAATGCGAGTTTAGGGTACTGCTTATTATTTTAAAGCGTAGCATTCAAACTCATAGAATGTTGGCCATTTGAGTAGGGGGCAGACCGGGGCTAATTGTCTAATTTCAAAATCTATCGCAATTGCTTTCATTTGACAGATGGATGTGACATATTGCTGCGTTTCTTTGGTAAGTTTTTATTTGTGCCAAAAAGAAGCATCAATGTGTTACATGCTGAAAGCGATTGCAATAGATTTTGAAATTAGCCAATAGATAGGCCGTTTACTAGTTACGGTAATTTCTCATACGTTTCAGATATTAATTGAACAAAATACTTTGAAGAATACACCATGTACTCAATTTCAAAATTTTGCAAACATTCTCACTCGTTTCAGTTGCTTTACACAATCAAACGATACATAATATTTTCTGAACAGTTGCGGCAACCCTGTTTGTGACCCTTTTCACAAACTGTAGAATTAAATGAAGAAGGATGACTGGCAACATCGCAACTTTAAAGTTCTAAGTGTTTGCCTATAGTGTTTCTTGTGTGTGTGAGTTACTGAACTAACTAACAAGTTAGTGATAGTTTTGTAACGTTTATTTAATTAAGAACTACTCGTAAGTGCGCCCGGAGCTTACAACGTTTCCTACGAAAAAGCCTACGTACTTAGGTGTTTTCTTTGGTCCGCACGTAAAATTGTCCTATTATGTCTTTTTTCCTTTATTTATTAAATTAATTACTATATTATTGGGTTTTAATTACGATTAGGTAACGGATGAAGGATATAAATCTGAATACTAAGCCATTCTGGCTTGGTATTAGGTAGTTGCCTCACTTTGCATGCAAGGACACGGTTTCTAGGTGTTATTGTTCTAAGTATTATGTGTATTCAATATTATACAAGGTTATTTTTAGTTTATACAAAACCACTCGTGGGGTTGGTCACTTGGTCAGACCATCAAACTGAACAACTTTCATTATGGGACCAACCTTGAAATCGCGAAAAAAAAAATTAGCTGTTCCATACAAAAGTATAATCCTACTCCATCGAAATGTATAGTCCTACTCCATTGAAAAAAAACAGCAGATTTTTTTTTCGCGATTTCAAGGTTGGTCCCATAATGAAAGTTGTTCAGTTTGATAGTCTGACCAACCCCACGAGAGATTTTGTATAAACTAAAAATAACTTTGTATAATATTGAATACACATAATAGGACAATTTTACGTGCGGACCAAAGAAAACACCTAAGTACGTAGGCTTGTATACTTATACTGATTTCCTTTATTGGTATCTACATATTGATTCTTTGGGTTATGTATGGCATTGTAAAAAAACTTTACTTGGCCGTGGACCCCCAGTCTAAGTTCCCCTTGGGATATCACGAGCAAATACGTTTGTCCGTGGAACTCCCTGAGTAACAATCTATATTTTTATTGTCCGTGGTACACCATTTCAATCTGACATAAAAAAAGATTAGGGGTACCACGGGTCACACAATTTTCCCATGGTACGCCTTTGTCCCCCTTGGGTGTTCCATGGACTAAAATATTTTCTCGTGGTACCCCAGAACTTAGACTGGGGGACTACGAGCAAATAACGAAAAAAAGTGCTTACAATGGGATCCTCATAACAGAAGTATGCATCTTCTTCATCTTCAGGTCTGTAAAGAAATGTTGTCAGTCAATTAAAAAGACCTATGGAATTATATTAAATACTAATACTAGGAAAAAATAGACTTGTCTCCAGATATTTTTCTCAAGCGGGACTCGAACCCGCGAGCTTTGGAAGTCCGGTCCAATTCTATTTCATTTGAGCTTGTCACTCGGTTATTATTATGTAACAACCCCCGACACAAAAAAGCTAACTCTTAAAAAGTTAAAAATAATATTATTATCAAGTCGTATAGATCTATGAAAAAAATAAATGTCGGGGAACATCTTCGATACCTAAAGGCCTCCCGACGTCTATTTTAATCAAAGATCTATATGACTTGATATTATCTCAAACTTATAACATCCCTCTTTGCGCTGCGTCACGGTTTAAAAATAGCATTGTAAATGCTAAACTTCAAATTTATAGTAAAAAGACATATGGAATTAAAAGGTCGACTGAAAACCTTTACTGTAAAAAATTGAAATAAAAAAATCTCTATACAAAACGTCAATTTCATAGGTAAGGACCTAATACATAAGAAAAAATACAACAAACATTTTTTGTTAAGGGTGGCTTGTTTGGGTGGTTTGTTAAAGGGGCTTTTTCGCATCACGTTCCATTTATAAATTTTCAATACAAATGACCAAAACAACTACGCGCGAGCCGTAATGAGGGCGAACTTTGAAAATTCCTATTAAATTATGAAATAGATATTATTTTGATATACAAAACACGCAATAACTCATTATTCCTAAAAACATAAAAAATACTTTAGAACCTTTAAATACCAGTAAAAAACATGTCAGAGTGTACCGATCTGAGCATTCTTTTTTATTTTTTTCTCTATAGTGTACTCCTTGACAATACAAACAATAAGTGAAAAAAAAATGAGTCGTATTCTTATTTGTTACAGCTAAAACTTTTGTGGAATTCCACTTGAACAGATTGTCTTCGTTGTAAAATACCTGAATTTATTATGTTTCTTAAGATTTTAAGATGATTTAAGAATTTTAACTAAAGTTTACACCAATAGCTTTCATTCTTTAGATAATTATATGGAAAAACGCTATTTCTTTGAAATGCGGATATACAGTCTTAAATACACCGATGACCTCTGTGGTCGAGTGGTTTGGACACCGGTATTTAAGGTGTCGCCATCTCTGAGGTCCCAGGTTCATTCCCCGGATAATTGACTTTTCTATAAGTATTGGCTCAGGTCTAGGTATTTGTGATACCACCGTTGTCTCCGATTTCCATAACAGTAAGTGCTTTAGCTACCTACTTACTTTGGAATCAGAGCAATGTTAGTTTTTTTTTACAAGCGCTTTACCGTTATCACGCCTTTGTCAAAGTAAAGTCATGTTAAAATAGATATGCCATTATAAGTAATTATAAGGGTGGATTTTTGAGACGGTACATTAAGGGCAGATACCTTAACCATTACAGTTACAAGAAAACGTTTCTGAGAGACCTTCCATAACTTTTTAAAAAAATCTGATCTGCATTCACAGATTTTGGAAAAAAGTTACCGTTAGCATAATAAATTCTAAAATACCAAAAAAAAATTTTTTTTTGCCACTCGATCCTATTTCATGTGGGGATCAAAAGACTCTATGGGACCATTTAAGGTATAAGCAGGCTAGGCGCACTCCGCGCTCTAGGTATGAAGCTACAAGTAGCCGGCGGGTCCGTCCGGACGGACTAATTTCAGAGGGCTGCCGCGTGCCGGCTGGGACGCACGTTAGCAATTCGATTTCGATACTCACTCACGCACCGCATTCGCGTATTGTCGCGTCGTTCGTTCATATATTTATGATATTTAACCAAAATGAGGCATATTGCATCGCAATGGGCTGCCTTAATAGTAATAAAAAGGATTCGAACCTCACGTTTTTCACACTTCCAAAAGTTCCAAACGACATCGTGCTTATATACTAACCTAGTTAGTATTTAGTTTTCGTTTATTCTTAGGTACCTACTTACGTCTTATTTAGGTAGGTACTTACTTATCTACTTTCGAAATAAACTTAATTATTAATGACAATTTGATTTTGTAAGAAAGCAAATTGCCTCAAATCAGTATGTAAAGTCTGATGTGGCGTTGACTGTATTTAAGTACACATTTTATTTCACAAACACATAACTTGTAATAAAGTATTCTAAGCTATTATTTCATTATTATTTAAAAGAAGAAACCCTGCAGGCGTTAGAAGAGATAAGAGCTACGCGATAGAAAGAGAGGTAACTTCTAGGTGAATATAACTGTAGCGAAGGGAGCGGTGTGCGACCTGAATTGCACTTTATTGTATCTAGAATAGAGTAGCTAACTAGCTACATTTTGTACGGAAAAACGATAAATCAAGTCGAAATATTTTTTGATGCCAAACGATCTTATTTCTTACTGTAATCAAAATTCTTTTTAAGTCCAACTGAAATTTGAGTACAGTAACTACTTTTTTGATCTAATGTTGTAAAAGACTGTGCCTGCGTGTGAAGCCGGTGTTGTGACTTAGGTAAAATAGTTTTTGTACTCAAATTTCAGTTAGCCTTAAAGAGCATTTTGATCACAGTAAGAAATAGGATTGTTTTTTAATAAAAAAATATTTCGCGTTGATTTATCGTTTTTCCGAACAAAATGTATGGGAAAAGTTTTTGGCGATTTCTGTCGTTTCTAGTACTCTTCCCTTAAATGATCTAATAGAGTCTTTTGATCCCCACATGATATTTCATTTATGCCAATCGATCCTATTTTTTTTGGTATTTTAGTTTTTTTTTGCTAACGGTAACTTTTTTCCAAAATCTATGAATGCAGTTCAGAATATCTCAAAAAGTTATGGAAGGTCTCCCAGGAATGTTTTCCTGTAACTATAACGGTTAAGGTACCTGCCCGTCTCAAAAATCCACCCTGTATACTTTTATTGCATGTAAAAACATGAGTTTAGCCTTAGAAATCAGATCAATAGAAACATATGACGTTGTCCATGTGTTACATTCTTAATACTATAAGCAGATCAATATCGACATCGATCATCGACAACGTCCATCTCTGGTTACCCTCATTACAGATGACTGAATATTATATGAAGGGTGTAATCCGACTATTACAGTTGAACACATTTCTAGGACTGTATTTCTAAGTATCTCCAAATAAAGTTGAACACGAGTAATAATTGCCCGGCAAAAATACAAATAAGTATTTGGTACAAGTTTTCCTCGTAGATGAAAGGTACACATCTCGTTTTCTAAATATTTTTTGAGAAAATTAAGAATTTTTTAACAAAACACTTATGTGGATGAGAGAGTATTTCAAAATAAGAGCACCAGAGAATCCAAATAAAGCTTTACTAAGTCATAATAATCTTGAGGAGCGTCAATTAATTACAAATATAGGGTCCGACATTTCCTTGATAAAAGTTACTTAAGGACCACCCACATATTTTATGAAAATTATGGGCGAATCTAATGAAATTACCTGGCAACACTAGGGTTTTCAAAAGGAAGTCGTAAGCTTTCAATTTGATTATTGATTATATTAAAAAGATATATGACATATTGATGATATTAAAAAGAATAAGTAAACAAGCGTTAAATATTGCTCAAAACAAATATAGGGGCCATGTGTCAGTTAGAAAAAAGTAAGAAATTGGAGTTTCATACAAAAATACGCGAAATTTAACATTTTTCAATTCTAACTGACACTAGGCGAATAGGAAAAATTATACAGTAAATTCGACTCTAAAGTCTGCAAGTTTAATATTACAGCTTTCGAACAATATCAAAATTCAAATAAGATCAGTTTGAATTTATCAGAAAAACCATTTTAGAATTTAGCTCTTTTGTATGGAAAATCTTATGGTAATGGTAGGTAATCAAAATTTCAACTGATATTGATATCAGAATGTTAATAATTAATGAAAAAAAAAATTGTTAATAAAATAAAAAAAAAACAAAATTCTTTAAAAATCACACAAACCAATCGCCAAATCAATTGCTTTGTATGAATATTGTTTTGTATTAAATCTATCAAAAAGTGTCAACCCTACCAATAACCTAAGGGCCTTTACGGATATAAAGTTTCTGTAGCTTAATTGTTTGGTAACTATGGCAGAATATCGTTAAAAGTTACGAGAGGCCGCTAGCTAAAGATCGACCTCTAGCATTTAGTGTTGCCCAAATTGGGGACATGTATCAAACTTGCTTTTAGTGATGTGACAGGTGGTAATCATTTTTGAACAATTGATGAAAATATTTTGATAGTAACTCGTAAGGTAGAGATAGAGTAAATGCAAACTAGTAGCATGTGTGTACGTACATTGCCAGTACCTACGCATTTGACAGCAGAAATAAGCATACTCATAAACATGCTTTATAGACCTGTTTGTTTGTTTATCCATTTATCCGACTGTCGCCCGTTTTTCTCACAGCGATGACCGACGTCATACGCCTGTGATATCTCCAAATTAGACCAGCTTGGAGAAGACTGGTACCCTCGAGCCGGCTGACCCCCGAGACATATTAGACATATTAGGATAGCCTAAATTATATTTTACAATCAATTTACCTAGTAATAATCGTCTTACTAGTTCACCTCAAATAGTAATTATAAATTTAAACAAATGGTTAACTAGTTTCACTGACATTTGCTTAAATTAAAAGGTTTTAAAAGCGAAATTATCAATTTGATTATTTTGACTAATCTGCGCCCATAATGAAAAAATATAACAAAAGTTTTCTGGCAGGGAATCCTATTAACATTGTTCGTCCATCTTTTATTCCCTTCTTATTGTACAACAAAGTCTATAACATAAGTCAAAGTTTTCAATGCGTAGATTTTATTCGTTTGATAGCGTATCATACCGCACCGCCAAATCATCAGATTTTTGTCTGTCAGTTTTTTAAATAATTTTTATTTTATTTGGTTGTAATTAAACTGGCTGATATTCGCTAACTGAGGATTAAAAAATCAGCCCAAATCTATAATTTCAGACAGTTTAAATAATGAATGTACATTTTAGGATCTTTATTTCAACAAAAGTCAATATGCCATTATGAAGTTAATTCAGTAGTAAAGTATACTACTTGTAACGGTTCAAAACTGAACATGCTATTTTATCTCAAATATTTTTCGAATTTTGTTTCATACTGAGCATAATATTATTTAACTATCGAACAAGTTATTATAATAAAGAGTAGTTCAGGTTTTGAGTTAGCAATAATGTAGGAAGTTCTTTTAATCTTTCACGGCGCTAAAATTCAAATATTAGTCTCTGTGTAGGTAACGACGCTAATAGGTTTAAAATTTATTTATATTTATTATTGTTTATTTATCAAATTTTATTAGAGCCTCTCGAATATCATTATAATAATTTATTTTAGAAGTTTACTAAAAAAAGGATTGAATTCGGTGTTAATTATTTCTGTAAGTTGTCAGTAGTGTCACACCACGTGATGTGTTTTAGCTAAAGTACGAAGAAAGATTGATATGAAGTTTCTTCGAAAGCAAGATTTTATGCTGCAGGTTTATAACTCAAATGAGGGTAGGCATTTAAAAAAATGTAAAAGTAGTCGGATGGGTGTTGCCAGTTAGGGTTTTTAAAGTACCAACATTGTGATGCTAAATTGATCGGAAATTTTAGGTTTAATTGGACCGAATACTTAATGGAAAATGTTGTAATACGTATTTTAGCAAATTGATTCTAGAGGTTATGATATTATGATTTTGGGGAAGGCGAGATAAAAAGATTGAAAAAGGTTGGATTCAAATTGTAGCATATGGGAGGTTCAATTTGTTGTGAATATAAAATTCGTATTAATCAGAGTTCTATGATTATAGTACTATAATTTCATATGATTCTGGATAAATATGCTGAATATTATTCAAAGTCGTTAGTTTTGTTAGAAATGATGTAAGGGGGAAAACTTGTTGATTTATTTATGATTGAAACGTTGTTTCATACAATTGTATGAATTACTTAAATCAAATGTAGCTGAAATGTCAGTATAGAGAAATATTTAGGTAACAGATTAATTTTAATTTGGTTACAAATTGAGTGGCATTGTGCGCTTGAGTATAGAGAATCTTGAACATAGGAGGTTATTGGTTAGTTGAATTGTACGTTGAAATTATTGATTAGTATAGGGGTTCATTTTGTAAGATTAGTAACTTAAATATTATATTTATAAGTTGAGTAAGACAAAACTGAATTCTCCCCATTTTTGAAGGAGAAGGGAAAATTTTAGGAATAATTTATGTAAAGTAGGGAAATGAAGGTAGAAAAAAAAGATGCTTAGATCGTGTGGGGGGAGTTTCCTGCAGAGAGTGAATGATTCTGGGGGATTATAAAAGGCGAAGTTGGGGGGAAATCGCTCTCTTTACTTTCTCCGATCTCAGCGAAGCATCAAGTGGAACTCAGAAGAAGCCGTCGATACCCTCTCTGTAAGAAACTTCAATCAAGTAGTATTTTATTTTAACGCAAGAAACATCAAGAAGTCAGGAAGATAGTGTTTTTAATTGAGGTTTTGACGTATAGGTCCGCAACCGGGTGCGAGTCTTTTGCTTATATGCTTTAATTAGGGCTTATATGGTATAAGTAAGCTTGAAATTAAAGTATGTAGATTTTGCTTGCGAATTTTCATGAAGTAAAGTAAATTTCCCAATAGTTTCAAGAATTTTCATGGTTTAAGGTTGTTCGAAATTTGTTTAAGCAATCAGGGGGAAATAAAGGGGGGGTAGATTTCTCTTTAGTTTTGTGTCTTTATTGGGCTTTCGGTCAATCCTCAAAGGGGTAGGTAAAATAGCATTGCTCTGTGGCGTGCAATGCGGGTTTCTGTTGAAAGATACCTAGTTTAGTCACTTAAGGTTACCAAGCTAGCCAACTCGCTCATCAACCAACGGTCCGAACGGTGTGTGGATGTAATCCCGTTTGAACGTGGAGGATATGGCTTGGTAATGTTAATCCTCTTCTGTCAGGACTCAGCGCTGTCCCGTCCCACCAGCGCTGAGCACGTCCAAGCTGTTAGGGGAGTTTAGGCGAGTCATGCTTGCTCACGCTGTACAGGATCGGGGCGTCGGGGATGATGGTAAGCATCCCAAATATTGCATAGGAAATCGGAATTTAGTCGTTGGTAGGCAGGTAAATTCATTAGGTTTATAAATTCATTGTTAGGCGCGTAGGAACAGTAGCTTAGGTTAGCATCTCAAGGCGGGAGGGAAACTTGGATGCTGGTAAAAGGTTAGACATCCTCAAGAAGGTCGTGTTGTCAGCAAGGTAACAGCAGGAACGGTAGACAAGCTAGGAGCTTTTAGGTAGGCGGTGGAGAGGTAGATCACTTCGTAGTGTATCGGATTTAGGTAGGCCGCAAATAGGTAGGCGTCGTCAAGATGGCCACCAAGGTCAATAGGTAGTGATTCGAAATTTAGGTAGGCGGTGTTGAGAATCGGGTCGACAAAATGGCCGCCGTGGGTCACCAAGTGGAACATTCGAATTTATATAGGCGGTGAAGAGGTAGGATGACTTAGGAATGGAACATGGTGAATGCGGAAGTGTACAATATAATGGACGAAATTTTATGTGGAATTACTGGTTATAATCCAATAGAATAGTATCAATCTTCCATAGAATCAGTGTTGTGAATGATTACTACAGTGTGCTAAATTGTGTAGACTTTGCAAGCTTCAGTAAGTACCCACAAATTAATTTACTCTTAATTTAATTTAGATATCCTTTACAGTTAATATTGAATAATGATTTAATAGATGGAGTAGAATCATAAATAAAGAATAGATTATTTATCTTTGAATTGGATTGGTCGAAGGGAGCTATGGTTGAACAGATTGTTTATAGATAGAATAAACTATTTTGGTAATTTTGAGAGGAGTGCTGAAACAAGATCTGAGTGTATGGAATAAGCTCGTGTCTCTAGTAAGTTAAGGTCGATTCACAACTTCTAGGTCACTAGATCAATGCTTTGAGTAAACCTTTCAAATTGACAGAATGATGTTTATGATTAACCGAGAATTAATACTTTGAAAAGTATCTACCAACTATGAAAGTATCATATTATTTAGTGAATATATAAAATTCACAAATAATAATGACAACATATCTTTTATCTGAGTTCAAATATTTAAACTATGTTCCACCAGCCAAATCAATTGAAAGATGTTAGAAATAGAATCTAGTTTAAAATTGAGAACAAATATTGCCAAGTCTACTCAATATTAAATCGAAATACTGCTTTAACCTTTAGTAAATGACCTGAAGTCAATTCAGTTTATGGTTGTATATTTATAATTTAGTTGAGATTGAAGTATGGAAATCCCGTCATAGAATTTTACCTTGTTTAGAATTGTCTTTCCTTCAGAATTTGAGAACTATCAGTGTCCCAAGTATATGGATAGTAATGTTGTGTCCATCTGTTATAATGTTAAACAGTCATACTAGAACCAATTATTTAATTATTCTAAATTTAAATTCATAATTCAGCCATCGCAATTGAAGGAGAATTCTTCATTGTGAGAAACTGGTAGTTCGCTTGAAAGCACTCTGCTTGCCCTCTTTTATTAAAACTGACTGACAAAGACTAAGTACTATAACTTAAAAATATTCATTAATTAAATTTGTCATGAAAGAATATGGCTGGCCAGAAGGGAGTTGACCAAGTACGGAGACGAGACTCATTGTATCGGGCGGGGAGCGGGCCCATACCTTAGCTGGCAAAAACACAATTGCATATTCATTACTTGTACAATAACTTCAGAAAGTAAAAGAATAATAGCGCTGAAAATTTTATTATACTTTGATCTCAGGCGACTAAAACTTCTTAACTTACCTGAAATAATCTTTCTTATTTTAATGAACTAAGTTGACAATAGATAATTTACATTATTTGGAATAACGTCATACATGGCATATAATTTGACACTTGGCAGCGGAAGAGAATTGCTCAAATTTAACTTTTCTCTATAACCCGACTTACCTCTTTTTACCTTGCAGTCTATTATGGTTGAATATACCCTCTTTTACCTTATAACAATACTCCATTTAACTCATAAATTCACTTTGATCATTTCCTATCAACGTAGGTTTATTTCGCTCATACTTACTTCATCTACGGAACGTAATTGGGAACGCTTCCCTCTTTATTTATAGTATTCCCATTTTTTGACACTAAAGAACTATGGAATTTCCCTTGGTAGTATGACAAATATTAAGAATTAATATGAAAGTAAAGTAAACTCACTTAAGAAAAATACAGACTTAATTTCTATTTCTCTGGTTATATCAATAGAGCAATATCTTTCATTTAGTGTTATTTTCTTTTAGAAATAAATGTAATAGCAGGAATAATTAAGACCTATTAATGAAAGCGAATACTTCTATTGGAAAATGAAAATCAATACTAATCACACTTTTAAAAGAATTTGGGTTCACTAATTATCACATCCAGGGTTCCTCCATTAGACTTTCACAGGCCCTCTCAGATCACACAAAGCTTGTTAGTAAGGTTCTTTGTAGGTTAGTTAAGGTTGGATAAAGCAAACTTAGTAAATTGTATTTTGGAGGTTATTTAATCCAGTAAAATTTAGGGTTCAATAGTTTAGTTATAATCAACGGTAAGTAGTAAGCGGATTTTGATTGTCCTCCTGTCCTGTAGGTTATTAGGTTTCCACTTAGGTTTTAGTCTCTTGCGTAGGCCGTGATCATCTAGTTTCATTGTAGTTAGGTCGTCGGTTACATTTTCGTTGATACCGTGACCAGGATTTCATATTATTATTGCGAATCTTCAGGTTTTGTGTGGTTTGGGAGTGAGTGACTGTTAACAAGTGAGATTGTGACAGTCACATTTTGTTGCGGTGAAGTGGGTATAAAGGTTTGATATGTTGAAACACTGATTTTCTTTTCCAATGGTTGTTAAGTTATCATTCTGGTACGAGTTATGGCGTTTAACTTGTCACTTTGGCTGGTCCTTGAAACTTTTGTTTTGCGAATCATTTGTAAGATCTTAGTTAAATATCTCTGAAAACAAATATACAAATAACCACTGTTATAAGACAAATCTTGTAAAATATTTCCGATACACTTAATGTTTTCATTGTCATTATAGTGCTGCCAAGACTATCGACGTCTCTGATACCTTATCGATATTTACGTAAATTATCGACACTTAGGTTAACTGTATTGCATTTGGTTCTATAGTTATTTTACACACTACGTTTGGTTACAATGATACAATTATGCAGTTAAATTATTACTTGTTCATACAGTATAGTCTCGTTTAAGGTAAATTGCGTAGTTAAGCAAATCGTATCGCGATAGTTTTTATTGATATACACTATCGATAATCGATATAATTATTTTCCCAGTTCCGGTTTATCTACTCAAGTCAAATTTATTTTACTCTGTTCAAAGGTCCGCATCAAGGTCCGACCGAATCCACTTTTCGGCCATGGACCGAGACCAATTTAAAAATTGAATTCTGACTTGGATTTTATTCACTGATATGATTAAGTTAGAAAAAAAAAGGACATTTTTATAGGTAACCACATATACGATTTTAAATGTATAACTAAGGACAACGAGTGCCTGGCGGTTTTTTATCAATCATATGTCAATACGCATTAATATTGTCGTGCGGTGTCAAAGAGATTTGACAAAATAATAGCATAAGTCACTTTGGGGATCAATACTTCCCAACTATTGACCTTGAGGGAAAGTAAAATAAGAAACTTTAACGTTATTTTTAAAGACACGTTATAAAAAAAAAAAAAACTTTTGTTCTTCTTTTGTTTATACCTAAGAAATAAAGCAGATCATAGGATATGTACGATTATAAAATTCTAGTCTTGTTAATTTGATGATTGCGAAGTAGGATGACGGTGATAGGTGGACTGTCAATTGAATTTACGGCTATAGCGAAATCATAGGTGCTTTGTTGTGTCAAAGCTATGATTCTTAAAGAAAAAAATGTATGGTCACACGTGTGCACTCTTTTATTTATTTTTTTATCATTCGTAAAATCGAATTAATTGTTCAAAATTGTGGTTGATAGGACACGAGATTTGTAGTAATTTTATTAAATGTATACGCACGTGTGCGTAACATTGTCTGTGTAACTTTTAGTAATAGTGTGTTGTTACGTAAATGGCTGAATGTGAATAAGGTCAGGAACGCGGCCAAAGAAATTACATGTTATCGATTTCCGAACGAAACGTCAACTTGACAGATTCCTATTCCTTTATTTTAATGACATATATAATAAGTTTTTGTTTATGCCAATAAGGTTAAATTATATTTTGTAAGTTTTCAGCGTTAATTAACAGTGAAAATGATAAGGACATGCAGAAAGATTTGTCCATAATTACTTTATAGGTATACGATAAACGATTAACTCTAATCATTTAAGAAGGATTGACGTTTTGTCATTGGCAGGTTGAGAGATGAATTCTGTCGTTGCCTTTATCACGTTTGTGGTTAACTTAATATTATACGATTGATGCGTTAGATAATAGGAATGGCAGTAACGTTTAGTAATACTGAAGTCGTGGATGAATTTAGGGTTAGTGAGTGTTGTAAGATAATTCTAGATTCAACTTACAAAAAAAAAAAAAAAAAAAAATATTAGCGTATAATGTAATAAATAGTTTTAGAGTTTGTGTGTTATCGCTAATTTCTGAATAGTAATAGTGAAGTTAGAAGGATATTAGCAGCATAAAATGATGGGGTCGTGAAATATTTTAATAAACTTTTAAATTGAAACTAGAAAACTTAGTATGTGGTGATTAGATTTTAGTTTAACTTAGTAACCTACCTTTGAGACTGTGCTATTGAAGGGATCATGATCGTTTAAGATTTGAGTTAGTCATTTATAGATTATCATTTTGAAATATTTATCCGAGGTGAATTAATTTTGTAACTAATCGTCGTGACTTTCGAAAATTAGCTAACTGGGGGTCGTTGTAGAACTAGTTACTAAGACGTTTTAGTTGTGGAAACAACGTTGAGGAAGTTGGCTAGGGAGGTATAATGTGTTGGGATTTAATGATAAAAGGAAAGTTTAAAATATTTAAATCATGTAGAATAGTAATGGTAGCAAAGAATATGATTGACGTTTTTCTGAGAATTAGATATTTAATTCGAAATGATTAGTTTCAACATTTACATTAGTCGAATATTAGGGAGCGTGGTTTTGTGGAATCCAAAGCGGTGGATTTTTTAAAACCAAATTAGTACGGGTACTATATTTTAATTATTTGAAGATCTGACCTTACAACAAAAAAAAAAAAAAAAACAAGGAGAGTTTCAAAAGCTATTGTCGAGATTAAATATCAAAATGGGAAAACCATCTCGTGTTCGACGAGTGCCCAAACGATATGAGCCAGATGACGAATTAGGAAACATAGAAGGAATCAATAGTGACTCTAATCGGCCTGTTCAACCGAAAGAGGTGGAAGTTAGAGATTCTAGAGTGCTTGATGAACCCCATCCGATAGTTAGAACTATAAGGCGACCGAAGTCGACACGTTCACGGGAATTGGTGACTATACAGCGTATGTTGAGTCGTACCATAGGGGTGCTTACTAGAAGAGTAAATGTTCTGAGTGGGGAAGTTAAGAAAACGCAGCGAACTATCCAGGAAACTACCGGAGGGGAAAAGGAATCGCCAATAGTTGAGGTAACGTCATTGAATAATGAAGGAATGGATTGTGATGAGGTGCGTGGGAATGTAATTAAAGAAACTAGTCCGGGCGCAGATATTCATAAGTACGTGATGTGTAATGTCAAGAACATAAACTTAGATAGACCAAAATTCGGAGAATCGTCGATTCATCCGGTTGATTTTATAGAAGATTTAGAGACCTATTTGAAGAAGTTAGGAACATCGGGCAATGAACTAGATTTAATACGAGAATGTTTAACTGGAAGTGTAAAGGATTGGTCCCGGATCTATAAGGGGAGATGGACAGGTTTAGCTGACTTTAAAGTAGATTTTCTGAAAGCATATTGGGGAGAAAATGAACAAAACGAATTGAGAAGGAAAATAGTACATGGAGTTTGGAATAGAGCAGAGACTCCCACCATGGTGGAGCATTTTTTGAAGTTGACAGGTAGAGCTCAAATGTTAAGCTATAAAATTCCGGAAAAACAATTGATTGGCGATATTATACGTCATTACCCAAAATTCATCCAACAAGTATTTGTGACAAATAAAATAGAAACCATAATAGAAGCGGCCGAATTTCTAAGGAGTATGGACAATATCCAGAAGCAGGAAGTACCGGGCACATCTACGTCTAAGAATTTTAAAGAATGGGAGAAGAAGAAAAGGGGATACCAACAGAATTATAGGCAGTGGCAGAGACCGAAGGAGGCTGAAGTACAAGCAATTAATTTAAATGATAAGTCAAATGTAGTAGATAGTGAAATGTTAAACTAGTGGAAGTTGAGTCTTTAGTCCTCGGATCAGCTTCAGCCACAGGGGACCCAAATTATAATATGATGGTTAGGATGAATTGGTGTCCAGGTGAATCTTTAGGAAGAAATAAAACCGGTGTTAGGATACCGATAGGTTTAGATCTTAAGGATAATTATACTAGAATAGGGTTAGGGTATAGCGAAATAGAGGGGATAGTTCAAGATATTCCTAGCCAAATAGTAGAGTTGTTAAAGTTAAAGGTAGAATAACTTTTGATCGACTCTAATAATGAACTAAATGCGGTTTTTGATGAAGAATCCACGAATAAAACAGATACACAGGTATTCAAATCAGAATTATTAGTACAGATTTTTGACGAAAATATTGTAGCTTTATTGGATACAGGTAGTGATATAACATGTATTTCGGAGGAGTTTTGGAATAGTTTAGTAGAAAGACGACCATCGATACCCGTTATGCCTATTAAATCATTTCTAATTAAAACTGCTGTAGGACAAAAGAGTGTAGAGATAAAGAGAATTGCTTTAGTTACCTTGGGAATCGGACCTTTTGAGCGAGATATAACTGTTTTGATTGTACCGGGACTTAGTGCTAATTTGATATTGGGTTTTGATTGGATGAAAGAGAATCAAGCGTCGATAAAACTTAATAGAGAAGAAGAAGGGGTTGAAATAAATATAGGAGGGGAAAAGAGGTTGTTTAAATTCTTTAAGGGGAATACTGTTCTTAGTAATTGAAAATCACCAACAGATTTTGATGTGAGCATGTTAGATGAAGAGAATGTGGATGAGAATATTAGGGGTATGTTACAAAAGTCAAAATTAGATAAAGATAAACAGAAAGCTTTAGAGGAAGTTCTAATGAAGCATAGGAGTTTATTTACCTCTAGATTAGGTAGAGCAAATTGCTATGAACATGTTATTACCATGGAGCCGCATACTCCCGTAGTAAAGAGAACGTATCCAATACCGTATGCGTATAGGGATAAGGTAGAGGCTAAATTAATGGAGATGGAAGAGCAAGGGATCATTAGTCGCTCAACCACGCCGTATTGTAGCCCATTAACTTTTACGTTAAAAAGAGACGGGTCGATCCGTGTATTATTAGATGCTAGAGAGATAAATAAATATATGATAGCTGAGACCGAAAAGCCGCCATTACAGTTAGACGTTCTAAACTCTTTTCATGGGGCAAAGTTCATTAGTATTGTAGACCTGAAAAATGCATACTACCAAGTCCCTCTAACGGAAGCTAGTAAAAAGTATACGGGGTTTTCATTTAACGGAAAATCCTATGTTTATAATGTTCTACCTCAGGGGTTGAAGACATCAGTCGGTTCATTTTCGCGCGGACTTGATATTATACTAGGTCACGAGGTTAGAGATTTCTGTATAAACTATCTTGACGATTTAGCGATCATAACAACGGGAACACTATCTCAGCATTTAGAACACATAGATATAGTATTAGGGAAATTATCACAGGCAGGGTTAACTTGTAATCTAGAAAAGTGTGAATTTTTGAGTACTGAAGTAAAGATGCTAGGCTATATTATTTCAACTGACGGAATTCGTACAGATCCCGAAAAAGTTAGGGCAATTCAATTATTTCCTACACCAAAAAAGTTGAAACAGGTGAGGGCATTTTTAGGACTTTGTAATTTTTATCGCAAATTTATACCTAATTATAGTTTCCATACGGGACCTTTATGTGAACTTCTAAAAAAGGAAAAGAAATGGAAATGGGGAGAATCGGAGCAGGAAGCCTTTGATAAAATAAAGTCACTCTTTATTAACACTGTCGAATTGAATCATCCAGATTTTACTAAGCCGTATTATTTACAGACAGATAGTTCGGGAATAGGGCTAGCGGGGTTTTTGTATCAAAAGGATAATCAAGGGGAGATAAAAATTTTAGGGTTTCATAGTAAATTACTAAGAGGAGCACAACTAAATTGGACAGTTACTGAACAAGAACTCTATTCGATAATTTGTTGTTTGGAAAAATTTGAGACTTATTTAAGAGGGGCTAAAGTAATAATACGAACGGACCATAAAGCATTAACATTTGTAAAGAATAGTAAATTATACAATGCGCGAGTAACTAGATGGATAAATTATTTAGAACAGTTTCAATATGTAGTTCAACATGTAAAAGGTAGAAATAATGTAGTAGCTGATGTGTTATCAAGATATCAACCAGAAGGGGATTTATTACAGGAGGATAAAACTAATTCGCCTAGAATATTTTACACTGAGAGAGGAATTAATAAAGAGTTACTTGAAAAATTAAAGGATTTAGCTAGGCTACAACGGGAAGATGTGGAGATAGGAGAAATAATTAGAATTTTAATCAGTGGGGTTGGAATAAATGGTAGAGTAAGTCAAATTTCTAAAAGGTGTGTATTAGGTGATGGAATATTATATTATTTACCTGGCGAGGGAAGTAGAAAGGTGTTATTCTTACCGGAATCAATTAGAGAGGAAGTTATTTGGCAGGTACATTTCGAAATGGGACATCAAGGGGCTTACAAAATCATTAAGTACATTAAGGATAGATTTTTTTGGAAAGGATTAACTAAACAGGTCAAACGTCTATTAAAGGGGTGTCACGATTGTCAGATAACTAAGAGCGATACAGCTAAGTATGTAGGTCCTTGTCGCTCAATCATAACTGAGAATGTAGGAGATATCGTTATGGCAGATTTGTATGGTCCACTTCCGTCGGGGAAGTTCGGTATGAACTATATTTTGGTTGTGCAAGACTCTTTTAGTAAGTTTGTGAAATTTTATGATCTTAGAAAAGCAACTCCAATTTCGGTACTAACTAAGGTGAGAAAATTCTTTCGCATAATCAAACCCAGAGCTATAATGAAGGATAATGGGTCGCAATTTGCTAGTAGGATGTGGAAGGAAGTTATGAAAGAAGAAGGGGTGAGAGTTATTTATACCACAGTTAGAAATCCTAGGCCTAATACTACGGAAAGAGTAAATAAGGAGTTAGGACGATTATTCCGAACTTATTGTAGGACAAATCATAAAGGTTGGGTTGATATATTGCCCAAATTAGAAGTTCTATATAATAACACTTACCATGAAAGTACGGGTTTTACTCCTTGTGAGATTTTATATAGTGAACCTACGAGACTATCTTTTGATGACAATTTGCCGAATGGTGTGGTATCTCTACCTGTAGACGAAATTAGGGAGAAAGCTCGTGAGAATTTAAGGAAGGCAGGGCAATTACGACAGAACAAATTTAATGAGAAATATCGTATCATTCAATATCAAATAGGTGATTTGGTTAAGATAAGGAAATTAAATAAGTCTGATGCTAAATTAAAAATTACGAAAAAGTTCGAACCATTGTATGAGGGTCCGTATGTGGTTGGCGCTAATCCGTTTAAGAATGTGTATTTACTTGTAGACCCTAAGTCTGGCAAGGAACGAGGAAGGTTTAACACTATACATTTGTCTAGGTATTATAAATAAGCTTTGTAAATAATAGATAGTATCTTGTATAAGTATCAAATATCAATTGTTTTTTTTTCTTAAGTTGACTAATAAATGGTAAAAGGGGTAACTTTGTATAGAGTCTGATGGGCAAGGGAAAAGCCTGTCTGAGCTTACAAAATTTTAACAACTCGATTGTTAGTCTGATGAAAAAAAAAAGGAGAAAGGTCAAAGTCTAATTAAAAAAAAATTATAATTCTCTGATGGAGTGTTATTCACTTGGTACGTTACGAGTTGGACAAAAAATTAGTTAATTGTCCAAGTTAATTAAAACATATTTCGTTGTTCGAGTTGGTTGAAATTGTAAGGTCAGATAGAGGGGTGTGTCGGTGGCTTTTCTTTCCGGGGGGGAAATTTTTCTGTTTAGATATAGGTCTAGGTAGACGTTAAGTTGATGTAGATCTAGGTAATCGGTAGAATATCCGACTGTGTTTAGGCAGCTTTATGAAATAGAAAAGGCATATACAATTAAGTACACCGTTAACTTAAATTGATAATGAGTCAATTAACTTTAAATAATTTCATATATAAAAGGGTTGTTTAACTTTAACATATCGTGTAAAATTCACTCTCGTTTAACGTGTGAGGCGTGTATTATTATAGTGTGTCGCGTAGTGTAGAAAGTGCGTAACATAAGATTAATTTTTCGTAACGAATTTGAGATAATACTTTATTGTAAATTTTGCATATAATTATGTTTGGTGACAATCGGCGTATTGAATCCTAACATTGTATGATTAATCTCTACCCAATTTAGTTATTTATATTTGCATTCAGGGTGTAGCTATGATATAATCTTAGGTGGCGTGAATGTAGGCTAGTGAATGAAGACAGTGAATGCTGCATGAAGAGAACAGATGAATAGAATGAGAATCTAATCTAGTTTATGAGTATGAATGGGATGTTAATTTAAAAGATTGCATAGAATGAGAGTTAATGTGGATTAGGAATTGGAATTAAAATATAGATTCTATATGGAGGGCTTTGGATTATAACATATGTGAAACCTGAATGCAGACTTATTATTTTTCCAAGAGATAGGACCACCACACTGCTCTAGCGTTTGGTTTGTGCTTGCGGCCGGACCGGCGTTTAGGGTTGACAAACTTGAATTTTGTACAGTAGGACTTTTGGTGTTAGGTTAGAGAAAAAAAAAGAGAGAAAACAAACACTATTGACGTTTGTAAATTGTCCTGGTGTGAACAACTGTCTGAAATTCATACTACACAAGAAGCTAAGAGCTATGAATATGAACTCGACAACTGCACACTCTCCAAGGCGATATTAGGGTTGTTCTAGAGTCTTAAGTAAGCTTTTGGAAATATAGGGTCATTGTATAGGCTCACTTCGAACCGACGGAGTAGGCCCTGTTGGCAAGAAAGGAGTAATACTTGATTGTGGAAGGGTTCAATGCACAAATATGTAGCGTCATACGCAAACTTTTTCATAAGGTTAGAAAAAGACTTATTTGTCGCATGTAGACTTGCTAGAAGTTGTGGATTCACAACCCACACCTTACTGTGATCTTGTACGACTCTGGTGTTGAATATGCATAAGACGGAATTGGCAAAAGTCACATAAAACTTAAAACTCGCTTGATAACTTTTCAATATTGTCTTGGTTTAAATACACTCTACAATCTAAATCTCATTTACATTAGGTTTCACCCAACAATTCTTTGATCTTGGAGAAATAATAATGGTTAGGGTTATTAAGGGGAAGGGTTTTTTTTTTTATTATACAAAAGGGATGTATGAGTAAAAATTGAGGATTAAGAGTAGAGGCGGAATAAATATTTGAGAATTGAGAAGGAAAATCCTACTCCGGATCCAATACGTAGTCTTGTCACCTGTGCAGGATTTTGGGGTCGAGCTGTAACGGTTCAAAACTGAACATGCTATTTTATCTCAAATATTTTTCGAATTTTGTTTCATACTGAGCATAATATTATTTAACTATCGAACAAGTTATTATAATAAAGAGTAGTTCAGGTTTTGAGTTAGCAATAATGTAGGAAGTTCTTTTAATCTTTCACGGCGCTAAAATTCAAATATTAGTCTCTGTGTAGGTAACGACGCTAATAGGTTTAAAATTTATTTATATTTATTATTGTTTATTTATCAAATTTTATTAGAGCCTCTCGAATATCATTATAATAATTTATTTTAGAAGTTTACTAAAAAAAGGATTGAATTCGGTGTTAATTATTTCTGTAAGTTGTCAGTAGTGTCACACCACGTGATGTGTTTTAGCTAAAGTACGAAGAAAGATTGATATGAAGTTTCTTCGAAAGCAAGATTTTATGCTGCAGGTTTATAACTCAAATGAGGGTAGGCATTTAAAAAAATGTAAAAGTAGTCGGATGGGTGTTGCCAGTTAGGGTTTTTAAAGTACCAACATTGTGATTTTTTTTTTTTTTTTTTTTTTTTTTTTTTATCTTAAATGGGTTTGCTCTTGACCCCAGTCTAGCCCAAAAGCAAAGACAGGGCCTACGATGGAGCGAGCTTGCCCAGAAAGTGCTTATTCACTCTGGCCTTGAATAGAGTCAGGTTGTATGCGCTCGGAAACACAGACGCCGGCAGGGAATTCCATTCCATAGCTGTGCGCATTATAAACGATGTGGAGTAGCGCTTGGTACGCAGAAAAGGTATATCAACCAAGAACGGGTGATAGCCCGCAGTGCGTCTGGATGTCCGATAGTAGAAAGGAGAAGGTGGAATGAGCTCATGCAGCTCTTGAGCACACTCACCGAAGTACAATCTATAAAAGACCGATAGGCAAGCAACTTTTCGGCGGTGAGCCAAACTGTGAAGCTTAGCTGTTACCAGTTTTTCATCGCCTATTAATCTCTTGGCTCTGCGTTCCACCGAGTCCAGTGCAGCAAGTTGATATTTCGCTGAGCCGTCCCAAAGGTGGCAACAGTACTCCATGCAGGATCGGACTTGAGCTTTATAAAGGGTTAAAAGCTGCCCAGGCTTAAAGTACCGCTTGACTTTATTTAGGATGCTCAGCTTCTTAGCTGCAGTTTGAACTTTGGATTCGATGGAGGTGCCGAAGTTAAGGTCAGAAGATAACTCCATGCCAAGAAGCTGGAGAGTATCGGTTACTTGGATAGATGTACCTCGGAAAGTAGGAGTTAAGTTGAATGGACTCCTTTTTGCGGTGAACAGACACGCCTGCGTTTTAGAAGCGTTGAAACTGACGAGATTTTCATCACCCCATTGGGAGACGAGACTTAACTTCAGGTTCAATCGCTCGACCATGGCCTCTCTCAATATTTTTACCTCATCTCTACCGACTTTCGCGCTGGACAGATATCTCTCCATGACAGTACTGTCATCTGCGTACCCAACAATGCCCGATATTAGTAGGTCATTGATGTGTAGCAGGAAAAGCGTCGCAGAGAGCACCGACCCCTGAGGAACTCCGGCATCAATCGCCATGAGGTCAGAGGAGCAGCCGTCAATGACTACTCTGATCGACCGTTCACTCAAGAAGTCGGCTACCCAGCTACAAAAGCCAGCGGGGATTCCGTACGCTGGGAGCTTGCTCAGCAGACTTGCGTGCCAAACCCTGTCGAAAGCCTTTGAGATGTCAAGCGAAACAGCAAGTGCTTCGCCGTGTTTCTCAATGGCCTCGCCCCAGCAGTGCGTCATATACACAAGAAGATCCCCAGTTGATCGATCCCGGCGAAAACCATATTGACGATCACTGAGGAGATCGTTATCCTCTAGGTAAGTGAGCAGCTTGCCGTTCAGTACTCTCTCCATAACTTTACACAGTATGGAAGTGATGGCGATTGGTCGGTAATTGGCAGGGTCGGCACGACTACCTTTTTTAGGTACTGGTTGCACATTGGCAAGCTTCCAAGACTTTGGTACGGTTTTGGTCTGAAGGGAAAGGCGGTACAGACGCGTCAATACAGGAGACAACTCAGGCGCACAACACCTCAGCACTCTTGCTGGTATGCCATCAGGGCCACTGGCCTTATGCACGTCTAGATTAAGTAGGACTCTACGGACCTCTTTATTATGTAATGTAATCTCCTGCATCGAAGAATTACAGCGAGGTAGGGTTGGTGGTTGCGTAGAGCCAGTATCCAGACGCGAATTGCTCGCAAACAGAGTGGCAAATAGATTCGCCTTCTCAACTGCAGAGTGAGCCAGCGTCCCATCGGGCTTCTGCATGGGAGGCAATGTGGGACGGCAGAAGTTAGACTCGACCGACTTCGACAAGGACCAGAACTGCTTACTACCCGGTGGATAGGATGCAAGTTTCGCCCCTATGCGGCTGACATGGTCAAATCTAGCTTTACGCAACACCCTTTTGCATGATTTTGCGGCTAAATTAAATGCTCTCTTTTTGGCCCGGACTCTTCGCACTCGAACCTTGCGATCGCGAGCTTGCACCTAGACTTGGTATGCAGACTGTTTACGGGCTTCAGCATGAGCACAGTCTGCATTGTACCACGGTTGGGCTTTGTGATCGAGCGGTATGTCGGAGAATGGAATGAAATATTCCATTCCCTGCCGAATCACGTCAGCAACCACATCAGCAGAGCAGGAGGGGTCTCCTGAAGAGAAGCATACTTGCCGCCATGGGTAAGATGCAAAGAAGGTACGCATCTCGTCCCAATCTGCCGACTCGTAGCGCCAAACTCGTCTCGTGCCTCTAGGACTGTCATCTGGAGGCGAGTGGCTCGATACGGATTTTACCACACAGTGATCGGATGTACCAAGGGGAGCTGAGACCGATACCGAATGTCTGTGTGGATCAGTTGTCAGCAGCAGGTCAAGGCAGTTGGGCGTATGGTCAGCGATATCCGGTATTCGCGTTGCTTGATCCACCAGCTGAGTGAGATCAAGTGCTAAGGCGAACCTTCGCGCTTCTCTCCCAGCATGGTCAGTTTTCTGGTATGGGAACAGCCACTCCTTGTGGTGGGCATTGAAGTCCCCCAGAAAAACAAGCTCCGCCGTTGGGTATCGCCGAAGTGCAGTGTCCGTCGTCTCAATGAGGTGTTCAATGAGCTCAGTTGTCTCCTGGTCACCGCTGTGCGACCGGTAGACACCGACGTAGATCGATTTTTCTACCCCAGTGTCCACCAGGAGCCACAGCACTGAAAACCCTGACTTTTCAAAGCAACGGAGACGCCTACAGCATAAGTCATCGCGAACGTACGCACAGACCCCTGCGTGCTTTTTGAACTTATGTTCAAGAGTGTAGCCAGGGTAGTTGAGGTACGCCACATCCGACGGTGTTGCTATTTGCGTCTCCGTTAAGAAGAATAGGTGCGGCTTCTCGGTCTCGAGGTGGTGGTGGACCGGATCGAGATTTGAGTGCATACCTCGGATATTAGTGAGGTGCACTTTTAGTGGGAGGAAGTGTGGCCGTTGTTTTAACTTTTTCTTCTTTTTTTGCTTTGGCATAATGAGTGAATTGTGAGGGATAGGTTAATACAGTCGAGGCACTGCTCAGTTAACCTATACCAGTACTTTTCAGCTCAGCTGATCGGAGGGGGAACTCGTTTGGAGACTGCGGGGACGCCCGAACCCCCCCGATAATCCTCCACCGGGTCCTCCCATCCAGTCGCCAACTGGCACGGTGGAGCATTACGGGATTTTTCGCGAGTTGGCGGGGCAGCCTTTGACACGTGGCTAGCGCGCAAGTCGGGCCCCCTACTAACTGCGGTCGGCCAACGGCTGGCACCGTGCTTCGGATCCCGCTACCCTCCAGAACGAGTTACCTGATACAGCATCACCTAAAGTCAAAGACCGGTTTTAGGCAGTGCAACTGACTAAATTTCCAACCCCCAATGGAGCTGGCACTCCCGCACACCGACGGAACACAGCAGAGCTGCTTGGCGCCGGACTCCGGCAGGATGGTGGTTGCGAGCCAGGCGGCCCCTTTCGGAGCCTACCACCGCTATTGGGATGTGATGCTAAATTGATCGGAAATTTTAGGTTTAATTGGACCGAATACTTAATGGAAAATGTTGTAATACGTATTTTAGCAAATTGATTCTAGAGGTTATGATATTATGATTTTGGGGAAGGCGAGATAAAAAGATTGAAAAAGGTTGGATTCAAATTGTAGCATATGGGAGGTTCAATTTGTTGTGAATATAAAATTCGTATTAATCAGAGTTCTATGATTATAGTACTATAATTTCATATGATTCTGGATAAATATGCTGAATATTATTCAAAGTCGTTAGTTTTGTTAGAAATGATGTAACTGGGAAAACTTGTTGATTTATTTATGATTGAAACGTTGTTTCATACAATTGTATGAATTACTTAAATCAAATGTAGCTGAAATGTCAGTATAGAGAAATATTTAGGTAACAGATTAATTTTAATTTGGTTACAAATTGAGTGGCATTGTGCGCTTGAGTATAGAGAATCTTGAACATAGGAGGTTATTGGTTAGTTGAATTGTACGTTGAAATTATTGATTAGTATAGGGGTTCATTTTGTAAGATTAGTAACTTAAATATTATATTTATAAGTTGAGTAAGACAAAACTGAATTCTCCCCATTTTTGAAGGAGAAGGGAAAATTTTAGGAATAATTTATGTAAAGTAGGGAAATGAAGGTAGAAAAAAAAGATGCTTAGATCGTGTGGGGGGAGTTTCCTGCAGAGAGTGAATGATTCTGGGGGATTATAAAAGGCGAAGTTGGGGGGAAATCGCTCTCTTTACTTTCTCCGATCTCAGCGAAGCATCAAGTGGAACTCAGAAGAAGCCGTCGATACCCTCTCTGTAAGAAACTTCAATCAAGTAGTATTTTATTTTAACGCAAGAAACATCAAGAAGTCAGGAAGATAGTGTTTTTAATTGAGGTTTTGACGTATAGGTCCGCAACCGGGTGCGAGTCTTTTGCTTATATGCTTTAATTAGGGCTTATATGGTATAAGTAAGCTTGAAATTAAAGTATGTAGATTTTGCTTGCGAATTTTCATGAAGTAAAGTAAATTTCCCAATAGTTTCAAGAATTTTCATGGTTTAAGGTTGTTCGAAATTTGTTTAAGCAATCAGGGGGAAATAAAGGGGGGGTAGATTTCTCTTTAGTTTTGTGTCTTTATTGGGCTTTCGGTCAATCCTCAAAGGGGTAGGTAAAATAGCATTGCTCTGTGGCGTGCAATGCGGGTTTCTGTTGAAAGATACCTAGTTTAGTCACTTAAGGTTACCAAGCTAGCCAACTCGCTCATCAACCAACGGTCCGAACGGTGTGTGGATGTAATCCCGTTTGAACGTGGAGGATATGGCTTGGTAATGTTAATCCTCTTCTGTCAGGACTCAGCGCTGTCCCGTCCCACCAGCGCTGAGCACGTCCAAGCTGTTAGGGGAGTTTAGGCGAGTCATGCTTGCTCACGCTGTACAGGATCGGGGCGTCGGGGATGATGGTAAGCATCCCAAATATTGCATAGGAAATCGGAATTTAGTCGTTGGTAGGCAGGTAAATTCATTAGGTTTATAAATTCATTGTTAGGCGCGTAGGAACAGTAGCTTAGGTTAGCATCTCAAGGCGGGAGGGAAACTTGGATGCTGGTAAAAGGTTAGACATCCTCAAGAAGGTCGTGTTGTCAGCAAGGTAACAGCAGGAACGGTAGACAAGCTAGGAGCTTTTAGGTAGGCGGTGGAGAGGTAGATCACTTCGTAGTGTATCGGATTTAGGTAGGCCGCAAATAGGTAGGCGTCGTCAAGATGGCCACCAAGGTCAATAGGTAGTGATTCGAAATTTAGGTAGGCGGTGTTGAGAATCGGGTCGACAAAATGGCCGCCGTGGGTCACCAAGTGGAACATTCGAATTTATATAGGCGGTGAAGAGGTAGGATGACTTAGGAATGGAACATGGTGAATGCGGAAGTGTACAATATAATGGACGAAATTTTATGTGGAATTACTGGTTATAATCCAATAGAATAGTATCAATCTTCCATAGAATCAGTGTTGTGAATGATTACTACAGTGTGCTAAATTGTGTAGACTTTGCAAGCTTCAGTAAGTACCCACAAATTAATTTACTCTTAATTTAATTTAGATATCCTTTACAGTTAATATTGAATAATGATTTAATAGATGGAGTAGAATCATAAATAAAGAATAGATTATTTATCTTTGAATTGGATTGGTCGAAGGGAGCTATGGTTGAACAGATTGTTTATAGATAGAATAAACTATTTTGGTAATTTTGAGAGGAGTGCTGAAACAAGATCTGAGTGTATGGAATAAGCTCGTGTCTCTAGTAAGTTAAGGTCGATTCACAACTTCTAGGTCACTAGATCAATGCTTTGAGTAAACCTTTCAAATTGACAGAATGATGTTTATGATTAACCGAGAATTAATACTTTGAAAAGTATCTACCAACTATGAAAGTATCATATTATTTAGTGAATATATAAAATTCACAAATAATAATGACAACATATCTTTTATCTGAGTTCAAATATTTAAACTATGTTCCACCAGCCAAATCAATTGAAAGATGTTAGAAATAGAATCTAGTTTAAAATTGAGAACAAATATTGCCAAGTCTACTCAATATTAAATCGAAATACTGCTTTAACCTTTAGTAAATGACCTGAAGTCAATTCAGTTTATGGTTGTATATTTATAATTTAGTTGAGATTGAAGTATGGAAATCCCGTCATAGAATTTTACCTTGTTTAGAATTGTCTTTCCTTCAGAATTTGAGAACTATCAGTGTCCCAAGTATATGGATAGTAATGTTGTGTCCATCTGTTATAATGTTAAACAGTCATACTAGAACCAATTATTTAATTATTCTAAATTTAAATTCATAATTCAGCCATCGCAATTGAAGGAGAATTCTTCATTGTGAGAAACTGGTAGTTCGCTTGAAAGCACTCTGCTTGCCCTCTTTTATTAAAACTGACTGACAAAGACTAAGTACTATAACTTAAAAATATTCATTAATTAAATTTGTCATGAAAGAATATGGCTGGCCAGAAGGGAGTTGACCAAGTACGGAGACGAGACTCATTGTATCGGGCGGGGAGCGGGCCCATACCTTAGCTGGCAAAAACACAATTGCATATTCATTACTTGTACAATAACTTCAGAAAGTAAAAGAATAATAGCGCTGAAAATTTTATTATACTTTGATCTCAGGCGACTAAAACTTCTTAACTTACCTGAAATAATCTTTCTTATTTTAATGAACTAAGTTGACAATAGATAATTTACATTATTTGGAATAACGTCATACATGGCATATAATTTGACACTTGGCAGCGGAAGAGAATTGCTCAAATTTAACTTTTCTCTATAACCCGACTTACCTCTTTTTACCTTGCAGTCTATTATGGTTGAATATACCCTCTTTTACCTTATAACAATACTCCATTTAACTCATAAATTCACTTTGATCATTTCCTATCAACGTAGGTTTATTTCGCTCATACTTACTTCATCTACGGAACGTAATTGGGAACGCTTCCCTCTTTATTTATAGTATTCCCATTTTTTGACACTAAAGAACTATGGAATTTCCCTTGGTAGTATGACAAATATTAAGAATTAATATGAAAGTAAAGTAAACTCACTTAAGAAAAATACAGACTTAATTTCTATTTCTCTGGTTATATCAATAGAGCAATATCTTTCATTTAGTGTTATTTTCTTTTAGAAATAAATGTAATAGCAGGAATAATTAAGACCTATTAATGAAAGCGAATACTTCTATTGGAAAATGAAAATCAATACTAATCACACTTTTAAAAGAATTTGGGTTCACTAATTATCACATCCAGGGTTCCTCCATTAGACTTTCACAGGCCCTCTCAGATCACACAAAGCTTGTTAGTAAGGTTCTTTGTAGGTTAGTTAAGGTTGGATAAAGCAAACTTAGTAAATTGTATTTTGGAGGTTATTTAATCCAGTAAAATTTAGGGTTCAATAGTTTAGTTATAATCAACGGTAAGTAGTAAGCGGATTTTGATTGTCCTCCTGTCCTGTAGGTTATTAGGTTTCCACTTAGGTTTTAGTCTCTTGCGTAGGCCGTGATCATCTAGTTTCATTGTAGTTAGGTCGTCGGTTACATACTGTCATAAACCTTACCCTATAAATTTAAGGGACGGGAGCTTAAAAAGCTTTGCTATCAAAAGGTCCATCGTTCTTAACTGCAGTTTCAGAAGAGTAGGAGAGAACTTCACTCATTTGGAATTAATCTCAAATACAATAAAATGAGATAACTCATGCTACGCTGTACGTGGATTTAGGAAAAAATAGGTTCGAGCCGGATACGATGATGTCGTGTGCCTCCGGTATGATTAATGTGGAGGTGTCGAATGTTGATGTTAATGCGTTAAGTATAAGACACAAATAGGCCGAATGATAACCAATTTGAGGTGGATGCCAGACTCGACGAAGATGTTGTGTGTCTTCTGTATGGTGAGCGTGGAGGTGTCGATATAGATGCATAAGTATAAAACACAAATGAGCTGGATGACTTACGCGCTGACAGCCAATTTGAGGTGGATGCCAGAGTCGACAATGATGTCGTGTACCTCTTGTATGGTAAGTGTGCAGGTGTCCATATCGATGCGATTATATTTGACACAAATCAGAATGGCTTACGCGCTGACAGCCAATTTAAGGTGGATGCCAGAGTCGACGATGATGTCGTGTGCCTCTTGTATGGTAAGTGTGCAGGTGTCGATATTGATGCGATTGGATTTGACACAAATCTGAATGACTTACGCGCTGACAGCCAATTTGAGGTGGATGCCAGAGTCGACGATAATGTCGTGTGCCTCCTGTATGGTGAGTGTGCAGGTGTCGATATTGATGCGAGTATATTTGACACAAATCTGAATGACTTACGCGCTGACTGCCAATTTGAGGTGGATGCCAGACTCGACGATGATTTCGTGTGCCTCCTGTATAGTGAGCGTAGAGGTGTCGATGTCGTTGATGCGCTTCAGTTTGTCGCCAGGTCTGATTCCTGCCTTTTCTGCACGACTGTCTTTTTTCACCTAGAATGAAACATTTTTGTAAATTAAAGTCATGTAAAAGTATCAAAGAGGAGCTCGGTGGCGCAGTGGTTTAGCACCTGGCCCAGCGACGGCGGAGGATATATTGAGGTGGATAAGCAACTTTCGCAGGGTCGGCAATGGGAAGGGTGACCAAAAATTTAATAATTCGAGCTCCTCCGTGCTTCAGAAGGCACGTTAAGGTGCGTCCAGATATGTTCTTTTGCCCGTTCCGTACCTCCGTTCCGATCGCCGTCGCGATCAAAGAACGCTAGTCTGGACGCATGTTCGGAACGGTACGGAGGTACGCCGTTCCGTTCGCCGAACAGGTACGCTCCGATCCACCTCGAATCTCTCGCTCTTTTGCCCGTACCGTATCTCTCGCTCTTGAGCGTCGCGAACAAAGAACGCTAGTCTGGACGCATGTTCGGAGGTACGCCGTCTCGATCGCCGACAGGTACACTCCGATCCATCGCGTGTCGGTTTTTTCGCCCCGTTCAAAGGAAAAACGGAACGGAGGTACGGTACGGTGGTAGTCTGGACGTGATCGCGGCGTGCGCAGGTCGTGACTTAGTGAATAGTTAATAGTATAGTCAAATTAGATAGAATTTGCAAAAAGATTAAATTTAATTCGTGTATTTTTTTTTATGAAATCATTAAAAGACATGAATACACATATCATAGGGGATTCTCAGAAATCGTGAAAAAATCTTTAGGGACAATAATTATTCAAGCTGGGAGAGCGCATCGAATTTTCGTTCTTCGAAATATTCTTTCTTTCTTCTTGAAAAAAAAATATAAATTCCAATATGGCGGCCAACTTTTTTGTTTGAGGGCCGATTTGGATGAAACTCGGTTTTTGGTACTATTTTGACAAGAAAACTGCTACGCAATTTTCAAAATATAAAAAAATCCAAGATGGCGGTTAACTTTTTTTGTTTGTGGGCCGATTTCGATGAAACTTGGTTTTAAGTACTATTTTGACAAGAAAACAGCAACACTATGTAAAAAATATAAAGAATCCAAGATGGCGGCCATCTTTTTTGTTTGTGGACCGATTTCGATGAAACACGGTTTTTGGTATTATTTTGACAAGAAAACTGTTACACAATTTTTAAAATATTAAAAAATCCAAGATGGCGGCTAACTTTTTTGTTTGTGGGCCGATTTCGATGAAACTCGGTTTTTAATACTATTTTGACAAGAAAACAGCAACACGTTGTGAAAAATATAAAAAATACAAAATGGCGGCCAACTTTTCTGTTTGAGGGCCGATTTGGATGAAACTCGGTTTTTAGTACTATTTTGACAAGAAAACAGCAACACTTTGTGAAAAATATAAAAAAAATCCAAGATGGCGGCTAACTTTTTTGTTTGAGGGCCGATTTGGATGAAACTCAGTTTTTAGTACTATTTTGACAAGAAAACAGCAACACTTTGTGAAAAATATAAAAAAAATCCAAGATGGCGGCTAACTTTTTTGTTTGAGGGCCGATTTGGATGAAACTCAGTTTTCAGTACTATTTTGACAAGAAAACAGCAACACTTTGTGAAAGATATAAAAAAATCCAAGATGGCGGCCAACTTTTTTGTTTGAGGTCCGATTTGGATGAAACTCGGTTTTTGGTACTATTTTGACAAGAAAACAACTATGCAATTTTCAAAATAGATTGCCTACTTGACCTACAAACAAGCCGCAAGTTGGCCGCCATCTTGGGTTTTTTCATATTTTTAAAATTGCGTTGCTGTTTTCTTGTCAAAATAGTACCAAAAAGCGAGTTTTATCGAAATCGGCCCACAAACAAAAAAGATGACCGCCATCTTGGTATTTTTATATTTTTAACACTGTTATCTTGTCAAAATAGTTCCAAAAACCGAGTTTCATCGAAATCGGCGCACAAACAAAAAAGTTGGATGCCATCTTGGCATTTTTTATTGTTTTTACATTTCATTGTTATTTTCTTGTTAAAATAGTAACAAAAACCGAGGTTCATGAAAATCGGCACACAAACAAAACAAATTGCCGCCATCTTGGATTTTTTATATTTTTAACATTGCGTTGCTGTTTTCTTGTCAAAATAGTCCAAAAAAACGAGTTTCATCTAAATCGGTCTTTGAACAAAAAAGTTGGCCGCCATCTTGGATTTCATATATTTTTTTACATTGCGTAGCTGTTTTCTTGTCAAATAGTACCAAAACCCGAATTTCATCTAAATTGGCCCAAAAACAAAAAAGTTGAAATCGGCCCAAAATTATCGCGGCAACATTTTATCTGATTTAAGCAAGCTAGTTATGCAATGATAGGTAATTAAAATTGTAACCAAACGGAAAGAAACTGTTGTTTTAGGTATTATGTTTAAAAAAATATTGGTACTTTAATGTTAATACCTAACAGGAATGGTGCAAACTCGGAGGAAACGGAATTCATGTCTTCTAATGATTCCAAAAAAAATACAATTACACGAAATACTTCCAATCCTTTTGACTGGACTACAAGCGATGATCGCCGCGACGTTCGGAGGTATGTTCGGCGGTTTGATCGGAACGGTGGTACGGAACGGAGGTACGGAACGGGCAAAATAGCGTCCAGACTTATTCGATCGGAACGCTGGTACGGAACGGAGGTACGGTACGATCAAAAGAACATATCTGGACGCACCTTTAGCCGTTGGTCCCGGCTGCATTTGCAGTCGTTAACGCCCACCAGTCCGCATTGGGCCCGCGTGGTGGGTTATGGCCCGTCCTCCTTATTCACCCATAAGGAAGGCCTGTGCCTCTGCAGTGGGGACATTTAAAAATGGCTGATGGACAAGTATCAAAGAGGTATGCTCGTTTAAATTTTGCCTGAGATTGATTGGTATTTATAAAATCCTTCATCCTAACTAAATGAAGAACGATTTTTTTTCGCTCTAAAGTTAAAAAAAATCTAACATGTTCGTTCATATTTCTGAATTGAATCAAAAAAGCTGCACAATTTCAAGTTATTCAAAAATCCCTTTCGATTTCTTTTCTGTCAAACGACTTCAATATAACATTTTCTAGAAATGAGAGAAACGTTACGTCGTTGTACGAGATATTGAAGATTCCAACACGGTCGTCTCTTCTTGGGTGTCCCATTTCTTGTGATGATGTTTAAAGTAAATGGCGTCAAATGTAGTATTGGACGTTCATCCATATATGTATTCCATTACATGTATGAACAAAATAGAATGTTATTTATTGTATTCGTTGCAATGTTTGGGATTTATTTGTTTCATATGGATGGGTATTTTTTAAATTACAACATTGTTTTGAATATAAAATTAAAATTATTTTTATGTAAAAAAAATAATATTTAAGAGCAGGATTAGAACTTGCGCTATCAGATTAGAAAGGTCAACTGTATTAGCTTTGAGATAATAGTCTACCGCCCTTCGTAATTATTGTATAGATGAATAATTAAACACCAATGTCATTTCACCCATTAACTTAAGTTGGACGTAAAAAAGAATAAAACCCTGTTTAACTCAAAACCGCTAGATATACAAAATCGTATTCACAAACATTGTAATAAGGTCTCACAGTACCCATGGACGCACAGCGTTTTAACTACAAATCATCACATCAAACGTCATACGTAAAACAAACAAACCAATCATAGCTCTATTTCAATGCAATGCGTTCGCATAGGTAAGGGTCGTATTGGTCTGTCTTCACGAAGTTGCTTTGACTTTCAATTTAACTTGCGTCAGACGCATGCAATATTGTTTCCAAACCGTGCGCTTTCCCTTTCATTTATCTGCCATACTTTGACTTTTTACCCGACTGCAAGAGGGTTATGTTTTTCGCGCGTATCTTGTTTGTATGTAATATTCTTTATTACCTCATATCTTTCAAACGGCTGAACAGATTTCCATTATTAACATATCGTTAGATTTGTCTCGTCAACCCAAGTGTTCTTAAGAAGGTGGCGTTATAAAAAAACCAACATGGCGGCTGTACGGTGCTATTATACGTAGCGGAAAAAAAATTTTTTTTTAGAATACTGCAATATGAGTGTCAAATCAAAGGGCTTATTATAAGGATTTCAAAAAGGTATATCATATAAATAATAACTAAAAATAAATAAATAAAAAAATAAATTTAAAAAAATTTAAAACCCGCCTGCCTAAAAAGACAAGTCAACTGAAAAGATGGAAACAAGATTAAATATTAAAGGCAACATTATAACATGCAGTCGGAGGCATATAACTCAAATCAATAAATGTCTCAAACCTCATCATTCATAATGTCACTATCTTTATGCATGCCTCCGACTGCATGTTATAATGTTGCCTTTAATATTTAATCTTGTTTCCATCTTTTCAGTTGACTTGTCTTTTTAGGCGGGCGGGTTTTTAATTTTTTTTAATTTATTTTTTTTCAATATTAATACTTAAGGCTTTGGCACGCTGCTGTTGAGAGCACAAGAGGAACGGGAAAGTAAGGCCCTCCGCACATGGCTCGTAAGCGTAGTCATCTCGTAAGCGTATCGTACGTAAAGACGCGACGAGTACGATACGAGCAGAGTTCTACACACGAATCGTAGCGTAGGCGTAGATATTGTTCACGTTAACGGAAATTCATCACCAAACATATGGAAAGTATTTTCTACGCTTGCTTTTTTACACCAGTACGCTACGACTATCGCATCCTACTTCCTACTAATATTATAAATGTGAAAGTTTGTGGGTTTGGATGTTTGGATGTTTGTTCCTCAATCACGCAAAAACTACTGAACGGATTTGGTTGAAATTTGGCACACAGATAGAAGATAGCCTAGATTAAAACAAAAAATACTTTTTATCCCGATTTTCCCACGGGAACGGGAACCACGCGGGTGAAACCGCGGGCGGCCGCTAGTTGACAATAAAATCTCATACGATACGCCCACACTATGACGCCGTGTGCGGACTTCTTTAAACATGTACGTGCTCGTATTGCTCTCGTACGACGCGTATATTAAGCCCACCGGTAACGATCAATTGCGATTGTCAATTTTTCCGCAATTGACGCCCATTGACGGAAAAATTGATCGTTTACGCGTGCAATTGAAGCGATTGTCAATTGCTCCAAAATTGACAATCGCTTCATTTGCTCGCGTAAACGATCAATTTTTCCGTCAATGGGCGTCAATTGCGGAAAAATTGACAATCGCAATTGATCGTTACCTGTGGGCTTTACGATACGCTTACGCTACGATGCCGTGTGCGGAGGGGCTAACTGTGTCATGCATGACACACCTTTTAAGTATTGTTCCTAAATACGGGTGATGTCCTTATTGCTGGTGTACGTACAGCCCTGGCTATCAATGCGTCTCTTTTATTTGATATACAGCGAGAAAGAGATGTATCTATAGCAATTCATAAACCTGGCAAGTTTTAAGAGGTTGTAATTGTCCTTCCTTAGGGATAAAGAAAGAGGCTGAAATATAAAACACCACGCAGGCCCGATACAAATAAGTACAAAAGGTCGCTATTCATAGATTATAGAAATGGCGTTTGTTTAAAAAAATAAACTTTCTCTCAATGCGAATTTTCTATCGCTTTTATGCCGTGCGATATGAAACTGCTGTTAATACATCGATATTCATTGTTGTGTTCCAACAGTTATAAGTAAGATGTCAGTTCCTCATTGGTTCAGGATTCCAGGTATAAAGCACATCCACCAGTTCCACTTGCCTTATAAAAAAACCCGAAATCTTTATTCGTTCAGCCAGCAAAATTTATTTTGAACTTTACCAATTAAACGTTGGAATCTAACGAACCGTACTATTCACCTTTCAATCAGTCTATGTAATTGTTAATAAATGGTACTTCAAATATACTTGTAGGTAACAAATTCAATATAATCTGTATGAACTGAAGAAATGGATAGGCGAAATAATTGTAGTACCCAATTTAATAAGAAATCATCAATATTTTACTTACCCAAGCAAGAACAAATATCGAATCTATTTCTTATTTTCCTTGTAATAGCTACGACGTGAATGGAATAAACAAAAAGAGGGTAGATTATTGGTTTCACACAAGCAAACTATTAATTACTACGAGAAACAAAAAAGGAATCAACAGCAATTTCAATTAATATGAATGAGTAGATTTCATTCTTAAGAATTCAAAAATTTTAATAAGTAGATTTAATTCTTATGAATTTTAATTTTTAATATTGTTGATTTAATATTATTTTGAAATCACAAATATCACCAGACACATTGTAGGTATTAAGAAAAAAGATGATGCATGAAAGAATGAACTGTACGAAGAACAAAGGTGCGGGGGGAATAAAAGAAGAATTAGCATGAAAGAGTAGCTCGCAAAAATAGACTCCAAACCTATGCTGCTGGAATAAGCATAAAAAACAGAAAAAAGAACCCATTAGGCGGTGGAAAAAGTCGCAACAGCAGCCATCGAAACTACGTAAGACACCCGGCTGTACCACTAGCGGGTGATTAACTTGCCGCCCCCAAATTGGTTGCGCAACCAAGCGAACACAATAGGGTGTGGATCTGAACTGAGAGCCTAAATTTTATCAAACGTTTTTTCATTTTCCTACCCTGCATACATCTGTATACAGTAGATTGGTGGAAGAGTCTAAGTATGCTAATGATAAGGCACTCACGTAGGTGACTCTCAAATGGGTCTTGGAGTAAGATCCACCAGCTAAGTTGAACCCCCAGATGGTGTCTACGAAGCTGACTCTCTCGTGAATGCCTTCATTCCTGAACACCAAGTTTGGGTTCTTCGGATCGCCAGCCAACAGCACTATCTTTTTGGAGCTTCATTGGTAGAAGAATCTGAGATGCTAATAATAAAGACACTCACATAGGTGACTCTCAAAGGAGTCTTGTGTAGTAAGTTCCACCAGCCAAGTCGAACCCCCAGATGGTGTACTCAAAGCTGATTATCTTGTGGATGTCCTCGTTCCTTGTCTCTAAGTTCGGGTTCTTAGGCTCGCTAGCCAACAATACTACCGCTTTTTAGCTTCATTGGTAGAATACTCCCTTCTTGATCACGTTGCCTAAAAATCAAAACTTTAAGGGTGCTAATGATAAGGCACTCACATAGGTGACTCTCAAAGGAGTCTTGTAGTATGATCCACCAGCTAAGTCGAATCCCCAGATGGTGTCTTCAAAGCTGACTCTCTCGTGGATGCTCTCTTTCCTGGACTCCCAGTTCGGCTTCTTCAGCTCGCCGGCCAACAGCACTACCACTTTTTAACTTCATTGGTAGAAGACGAGATGCTAATAAGGATGATAATGATAAGGCACTTACATAGGTGACTCTCAAAGGAGTCTTGTGTAGTAAGATCCACCAGCTAAGTCGAACCCACAGATGGTGTCTTCGAAGCCGACTCTCTCGTGAATGCCTTCATTCCTGGACTCCCAGTTTGGGTTTTTCGGATCGCCAGCTTACTGTTTTTTTGGTAGCTTCATTGGTAGAAGAATGTAGGATGCTAATAATAAAGGCACTCACATAGGTGACTCTCAAAGGAATCTTGTAGTAAGACCTACTAGCTAAGTCGAACCCCAGATGATGACCTCGAAGCTGACTCTCTTGTTGATGTCCTCGTTCCTTGTTTCCCAGTTCGGATGCTTTAGATCACCGGCCAATAGGACTGTTTCTTCGTAGCTTTATTGGTAGAACAGTGTAGAATGCTAATAATAAGACACTCACATAGGTGACTCTCAAAGGAGTCTTGTAGTAAGATCCACCAGCTAAGTCGAATCCCCAGATGGTGTCCTCGAAACTGACTCTCTCGTGGATGCCCTCATTCCTGGACTCCCAGTTTGGCTTCTTCAGCTCGCCAGCTAGCAGCGCTGCTTCTTCGGCCTTCAGCTTCGTATGCCGCATCGACACCGCCATGTCTGGTGGCATTACCTAACCTGTAGAAGAAGATAATAAATAAATATAAATTGTATACCATCACATAAAATACTCCGATTCCAAAGTAAGTAATATGAATATAATCATTTTCCAAAAAACGTATATTATTTGTACAATATTATTTTATAAAAAAACCGGTCAAAAGCTAGTCGGCCTCACGCAACGAGGATTCCGTGACCATCAGCCATTTTTACTGCTGGGCACAGGCCTTTCTTATGGGTGGATAAATTAAGGGAGTATGGGCCATAACCCACCACACGGACCCAATGCAGTTTGGAAGGTGTTGACGACTGCAAATGCAGCTGGGATCAACGGCTTAACGTATCTTTCGAAGCACGGAGGAGCTCAAGATGATAAATTTTTGGTCACCCATCCCATGACCGACCCTAGCAAAAATTGCTTAACCTCCGCAATCGCTGGGCCATTAATACACTGCGGTGTAGAATATCGCAGCTTTAGACCAGGCAGCGCCCTTTTTTGACCGATAGAGGAACTAATGTATTTTGTTCATGATTTCTGTAAAACTGTGCGTAATATTTACATACATTTCTATTCTATCACATATAATTATTCAAACTTCGGAGGAAATGTGGAACGGTATTTTTTTTACATTTTTCATCAAAAGTCGAAAACTATGCAGCTTAGAAAAATGAAAAAAAACCGGCCAAGTGCGTGTCGGGCCACGCGCCATAGGGTTCCGTAGTTACCTTATACCATACCATATTTAATACCACCTATCATTTTTCGCATGCAAAAATAACTTTGTTTTTCACAGTGTTGGTATGAATGACAAAGTTATATTTGCGGTTTTGGAAAATGTGCTATATCTCAAAAACTAATTACTATATCTCATTCAAACCAATTTTGGTTGAAAGTGTTTATTAAGATCTACAGCACATATTTTTTTTAGATTTTTCACTCTCTTATTTCAAAAGTTAAAGGGGGGGGGACACACAATTTACCACTTTGGCGGTGTATATCTTTCAAACGGTTGCCTTTGAGAAAAAGTTGTCTTAGGAACCTCAATGTCATTTTTAAAGACCTATCTATAGACATCCAACACGTGTTGGTTTGAAGAAAAAATTTTTTTTCAGTTTCAGTTCCATGTATGGGGAGCCCCCCCTTAATCTTTTATTTTTCTTATTTTTGTATTAAATTCAGTAAGCGGTTAACAGAATACACCTACCTACCGAGTTTCAACTGTGTAGTCTTAATACTTTCGGAATAAAGTGGCTGTGACATACGGACAGACAGACAGACAGACAGACAGACAGACAGACAGACAGACAGACAGACAGACAGACAGACATGACGAATCTATAAGGGTTCCGTTTTTTGCCATTTAGGCTACGGAACCCTAAAAACGTTTGATAATGCGCAAACAGCGCTCTTGCATTGATACCCCATATGCCCTAGTAGCCCCACTTCGAATTTTTAAGACCCCCTTTCAGTCCCTGTTGCAAAAAAATATTAGTATTTTAATTTCTTTCTTGTTTGCAAAATTGATGGGCGACTCTAAAATTATTCCAAATTTCAAGTTGGCATTAGTAGTTCTTGAGATATCCAGCTGTGACAGAAAAAGTCACACCATAAGGATTCCATTTTAGGGTTCCGTAGCCTAAATAGCAAAAAACGGAACCTTATAGATTCGTTATGTCTGTCTGTCTGTCTGTCTGTCTGTCCGTATGTCACAGCCACTTTATTCCGAAAGTATTAAGACTACATAGTTGAAACTTGGTAGGTAGATGTATTCTGTTGACCGCTTAAGGAATTTAATATAAAAATAAGAAAAATAAAGGATTAAGGGGGGGCTCACCATACATGGAACTGAAACTGAAAAAAATTTTTTTCTTCAAACCAACACGTGTTGGGTGTCTATAGATAGGTCTTTAAAAATGACATTGAGGTTTCTAAGACAACTTTTTCTCAAAGTCAACCGTTTGAAAGATATTCACCGCCAAAGTGGTAAAATGTGTGTCCCCCCCCTTTAACTTTTGAAATAAGAGAGTGAAAAATCTAAAAAAAATATATGCTATAGATCTTAATAAACACTTTCAACAAAAATTAGTTTGAACGAGATATAGTAATTAGTTTTTGAGATATAGCACATTTTCCAAATCCGCAAATATAACTTTGTCATTCATACCAACACTGTGAAAAACAAAGTTATTTTTTCAGACGAAAAATGATAGCGGTATTAAAATATGGTATGGTATAATGTACCTACGGAACCCTACTGCGCGTGGCCCGACATGCACTTGGCCGGTTTTTTATTAACATTTTGGTACGGAACCCTAAAAATGGCACTGGAGTTTAGAATCCAGCTAGAGTGAAATTATACCAAAGAGAAAACCAAAGAAGTTGTATGGTAGCATTCGTGGTTAAATGTTTAGTTTATTCGTTTTCAGAACTTTCAAATATTACCTCAGCAGGATACAGGACTTAGGTTAGGTACAAATATCTTTATGGCAACAAATAAGATGTATAAGGCTCTCTTGATAGGTTTGTAAGCAGAAAAAACATGTTATTATAGTTTGTCTATAAACCAGAATCGAAATTCATGAAATTGGTCCTAATTCTATAATTTAGAACAAAGCCCAACCTCGGTTCATTTCAATATTGCTTTTCCGAAGAAAATTGATGTTCGACTGACGCTGATTCTGCGAATCACTCCCAAATTTTAATCTCCATTTTCAATTTTCGTCGTCATATTGTTTCTTTGTGCAAAGAAAACGTGTTCCTTGTAATATTGAAATACTTATCTCTAGAATTTTGGGAACGAATGAATATTATTATGAAACGACAAAATCGCATAGCATTGTTTGAAAAATAATTAAAATGTCGTCCTAAAATTCATCCCTCTATTTTGGTTTAGGTACATACATATTTTTGGTACATTTTATATTGAGATCATAATTGTTGAATAGTGAAAACGCTTCAGGCTGTATATTTACATTTCAACGAAACTAGTGTTTTTCCAATGAAGAAAGCATTATTATTGATGTAAACTTTAGTTTTAGGACGCAAAATTCTTAAATGAGTGCCGTATAGAGAGAAAAATATAATAAATTGTCAGGTATTTTAAAACGAAGAACATCTGTTCAAGTGGAATTCCAAATTGTCTTGTCAGAGGTATTTTTCAAAATTGTTTTAGCTGTAACAAATAAGAATACGACTCGTATTTATTTTTTCACTTATTGTTTGTATTGTCAAGGAGTTCCCTATAGAGAGATAATTTAAAAAAAATGCTTTTAATCACAGAGAAATAAAATATTAAAAAATGCTCAAATTGGTACACTTTGACATGTTTTTTTACTGGTATTTACGGAATCTAAAATAATGTTTAATTTTTCTTAGGAATTATGAGGTATTTGTCTAATGTATTGCGTGTTTTGTATATACTTATATCTATTAAATAATTTAATAGGAATTTTCAAAGTTCACCCTCATTACGGCTCGCACAGAGTTCTTTTGATCATTTGTATTGAAAATTTAAAAATGGAACGTGATGCAAGTCTACAGCCTTAAGGGATAATAATACGCCTGTATTACACTGAGTTTTTTTTTATTAAAGCAATTTCGAAATCATGAATATTTTTCTTTTTTATTTATGAGAAAACTAAGAATTCTTTTTTTGAAACTGGATGCCAAAACAGAACCTAAATTCATCTTTCGGAATTGGATTCGAGATTAGTTTCGAAAACTGCCGAAGGGTATTAGACAAAATGGATTGATTTTTGCATCTTGGCGTCAGTGTTTTTAAAACGAAAGCTCTGAGCACACCTAATTTTGTAATAGGTACTATGGGCAACAGCGTCGCTTAACCAGTTTTCAACAAAATTCGCATGCGCGCGTATCGCCCCTGTACGAACTAAACGTATGGTTGTGACGGCGCGGCGTGCAAGCGATTTTAACCTTAGCAGTGGTTAAGCGACGCTGTTGCCCATGGTACGTGCCTTCGCATAAGATTGAAAATTATGGGAAACATTACTCTCCTTTTCTATCGGCAGTCGGGTATAGACGAGACTCTTTGTCATAATCTTGTATAGAATTGTATACCTAGTAAATTAGAAATCATTATTAAATATTCTATCGTTTTGTTCATTATAAATTGCCACTGAATAAGTTGATGGTGTAAAATTATACCTGATGATTAAAATAATTATCTTTTCATGTAAGACATTATTAAGTGTGTGTATTGCGGTGTGGAAGCATCTTCTGAAAGCTGACGAAAGCTTTCAAACATTATATTTCCTTTCATATAAATTAATTAAGAGATTATTAGATTGTTTACTTTACGGTAGGAATTTTTTCTACATTTCATAGAGTGAAGGAAAATACCGCACTGTTATTTTAGGGGGAACTTTTTTACATTCCCTCACCAGTACCTACTTCCTCCAGTTTACACGCCATGAAATACATTGTAGATATAATAATGTAATACATAGGAACAAAAAGACAGTAAACGTTGAAATAACAAAATCGATTCTATTTACTCGAAAATCGCTAATAAATATGTCAATTACTATAATAATCAACTATAATAACACCAGGCTAGATTTCTGGGAACTGACTGATGGCTTTAGGTGTTTTCGTCGATTTTTTCCACCCACTTGGTAGATTGACTTGTGTTTTGTACAAAAAGGGCCGAAATGTGAGGCCATCTTATCGGCGAGGACAAAATATTATGTTAACTTCATTTTGTTGTATTCAAAAGCAATTATTATGTTATTACGGGTCGGTACCAGGCAAAACGTCTTCTGGGATTGTCATAAGTTTTTAAAGAAAACGTAAAGTAGTCGCCACGAAAAAAAGCATTTGAATAAATAAAGAGTTGGCCCTACGAAAATTAAATTGAGGATAAATCTTAATGATAAATTAATGTAAAAATAAACGTGCAAAAAATACTACCTACCGCTTTTCCATTAGGTTAATTTTATTTTATTGAACATGAATAAATTTTAGTTGATTGTATAGACAGCAAAAACAAAGAACCCACTGAATGTTTATGTTTTTCTTCTGTTTGTTTCTAAAAATCGCAATTTACTGTTAACGTATGATTTGTTGTTTAAAGACGTAAATATTGAATTAATATTATTGTGGCCACCGTAGTCAGTATCAAATAATAGTTACAGTACGAGGCATGTATCTTGAAATTTTTTCGACATAGTGGGGAAAGTTCGCGCATGTGCTCTTGTGAGCGACCAATAGCGCGCGCCCCTCTCCCGCCGCCCGCGCCCCTCACCGCTACGCATGCCCAAAATACGCGTTTTGCGCAATCCCCACCCAATTTCAAAATATATACCTCGTACTGTACCTATCTACTTTTATCAATATATGATTTGTTGCAGGATATAAAATACTTATATTTTTAAATATAATTTAATATTCCGCAAAGCAGTAGGCCCACTACGTACAGCAAATCTTGTAAATTTTGGATTTATTTAATTTTGGGCCTTATACCTGAATAATAATAGTGTCATAAAGTGAAACGAATATCATGGTTCGGTTATCGAAATAAATAAGCCAGAAATAAGTCAGTTAGCAGGCTTCTGAAATCATGAAAATGTTCAATTGGTTATCGTTTCCTTATTTCAAAATGTAATATGAAATTTATTTAATAAGTTCACGCTCAGTAGTTTTTGAAAGACTTCTCTATTCATGGCTCCATTTCGAACCTTTTATCCAATACAATTTTTGAGTCTTATATGGCTGCGTCACTTTAAGTGACGATTCTTCCAACGTCCGAGTTAAAAGCAACACTGTTGATTTTTTTCAGACGTTGAGCCTTTTATAAGCATGTCCAGTTTGTAAAAAAAGCGATCCGTCACTGACCTCTCTCTCAGCCTGTCACCGTAGTTAATGTATCTCTAACAAAATATCAGGACAGGGATGGCGAAACCAACGGTATCCACGCAGAAAAAAAACCGGGCAAGTGCGAGTCGGACTCGCGCACGAAGGGTTCCGTATTGAAAAACGGCAAAAAAAACACGTTTGTTGTATGCGAGCCCCCCTTAAGTATTAATTTTATTATATTTTTAGTACTTGTTGTTATATCGGCAACCGAAATACATCATCTGTGAACAACTGTCTACCTTTTGTTGTTATTAATATTGAGCAAAAAACTGTAAAAAAAATCACGTTTGTTGTATGGGAGCCCCCTTAAATATTTATTTTATTCTGTTTTTAGTATTTGTTGTTATAGCGGCAACAGAAATACATCATCTGTGAAAATTTCAACTGTCTAGCTATTACGGTTCATGAGATACAGCCTGGTGACAGACAGACAGACAGACGGACAGCGGAGTCTTAATAATAGGGTCCCGTTTTTACCCTTTGGGTAAGGAACCCTAAAAGCTAATATTCTTGTAACACGGCAAGATGAATAAAATAAAATAATTTCGCTTTTATTTAATATAGTGCCAAAATAAGCAGAACCTCAAAATAGCTAATAGCGAATAACAATGTTTAAATGCTCATCAGTTTTATCATAATACATTTTCCCCTACCGAAATTCGAACATTAAATTAAATTATTAAATTATTTGTAATATTATTAAATTAAATTTAATTAAATTATCATTAAATTAAATTTATTAAATTATTCACTTCTCAATGTGCTATTGAAGTGTCTATGATTGTTTTTGCCTTAGCGAAAGTCGTAACTATTTGAACATTTTTACCGAAAACGAAACAATTCTTAGAAAAACCTCATGTTAAAAGAACCAAACCTATTATAATATTCAAACAGATTCATAGTTATTATTTAATAGACTTAACTCATTACCTCTGCTATATTTTTTGTTTTTATAAAAAACAGCTGTTGCTTTATTTTGCTTTATAAAAAATGATGACAGAAATGGCAAGCCAGACTGGTCTAAATGTATATTTTCATATAAACAACAGTGATTAATTTTAAATTGTCTCTTAGGTCAGTCTGGCCTCGTATAATTCGGCCGTTTGGCACCCCTACTTAACGAAATATTAGGTCTTCATGTACTCTCTGAAAGGACGTTACAAATAAGATTAAGACCATATTTGATGTTTACGAACAAACTAACTATAGTCTACGAGTGAGGACGTAAAAATATGGTGCCTTGATTAATATAATTCAACATATAATATAATGTCATTCCCATTACTTCCCGTATAAATAAGTTTTAGTTTTGATGGGCAGGTACTAAAAAATGGATGCAGTCTCGAAAATATAAATTTATTACGTCATTAATTTAAAGCTTACTGATATATCGTATTACTTATTAAATATTTTAAGTGATGAAAGATTTTTGAATTATGAAATATTAAATTAGTTGTAAAAAAACCAGCACTCGGAAAATATAAAATTAATTTTAAGTTAAAAATCATGTTTACTTTGCTAATGGACCAAAACGTTAATGTATTCTGGCTTCGTTTGTAAAATTATGCTGATAATCTAACAGCCACCAATTATTTAAAAAAATTAAAAAATACTTAACTACCTAGTGAGTACCACCAGAACTCACTCGACCTTCACCTCTAACTGACCTAAACCTTGGTACTCACCTTCAACTTAAAACACTGCACTTAACCCAGCACTCGATATCTCTATTTGGAGTGTATTGGTGGACTGATCGATCTAATATCGATTTAGGGCGGCGTGGGTGGCGCTTGGCATCATTTGGGCACGTGCTTATTGCCTAAGCAAATACTTGTGAAGTGTAGGCCTGGGTTGAACGTGGCGTTTCAGACGCGCGTTTGCATCGCTCTACCCTTCGGCCACGACAGCACCACGCGCGCGTTCTGTGTCTTGCTTATCGGCAACCATTGCGCGCTACCTTGATGTCGGTCTGCTACAGTACTAGGCACGTATCTTGAAATTTTCTCGACGGAGTGGGGATAAGTTCGCGCATGTGCTCTTGTGAGCGACCAATAGCGCCCGCCCCTCTCCCACCGCCCGTGCCCCTCACCGCTACGCATACCCAAAATACTCGTTTCGCGCAATCCCCACCCGATTTCAAGTTATGTGCCTCGTACGTACTGTACTCAGCTTATCATCGCAATCACGCAGTGGTTGCCGAAACGCAAGACTCAAGGCCCAAGCGCGGTGATGTCGTGGTCGTTGCCTTAGACGGTTCACACACTGCTGATTTTAACGTTGAATGCAAGTACATCAATTTGTATAGAAAACACCCGCGGTATCATTCACTGCGTCCGCTCCCCGTTCCCGCGCTCCCGCGAGCAGATTCTACCATTAGGCGTGGAACCAGTATGCGGTGCCGCGCGTGTTTTCTATAAAAACTGATGTACTTGCAAACAATTTCGCAGGGCTGTAGTACAATGCCGCCCGGGTGCGGAGGCGCGAAGCAATGTGCTTGAATAGGCAAATCTGCCTTTCTATTGTCTAATTTAGATATCTATCGCAATCGCTTTCAGGATGTAACACATTGAATCTTATTTATGACACAAATGAAAACTTACCAAAGAAATGCAGCAATGTGTCACATCCATCTGTCAAACGAAAGCGATTGCGATAGATTTTTAAAATTAGACAATTAGCCCCCTGCTTCTTCGTCGCCGCGCGTGGGATATGCCGCTCCGCGACGGGGCGAGGAGCCAGTGTGAGAAACACCTTAGTATGACGTCATGGTCAAGAGGTGTGCACACCATACAAACATCCTCAGCCATTCAGCCATTTTTTCATGATTGAGTAACCGCCATGAATCATTATGGCCAAGCGCTGAGAGTCAACTGCAAAAAATAATGAGCTTTTAAAAGAATGTGCGATTTACGTCTTTCGATTAGTTCAATTTGGGAATCTAAGCTAAACAAATGTAGGTATTTATCGTGTTTTTGATTGATTTTAAAAAAGGAGGAGGTTATGTTTTCGTAGTAAGGCCCTGCGCAGGTTGGGGCTGAAATATTTTGAATTTTCTGAAATTTATAAAGAAAAATGATCAAAAAGTATTCGGTCCGAACGCAAAAAACTAAAACTCATTCAATATAGTTCCGGGGAAGCGGAAACAATCGATATGTTCTTACAGTTTGGGAAATATTTCCAAGATGTTCATGTTCAAGAATGCTATCGGATACTTTTGTACATAATAAAAAGACATTCTTAGAAAGGATCATGAAAAGAATGTATTCCACTGTCTATAAAACAAAAGGGGAATATTTTGATCAAAAACACTTTAGCGTATCTCAAGGCAAGCGCAAACCTTAACTAAAGTTTGGAGTTAATTTGCTATCATGATTAGGTTAGTTTAGTACGATGTACAGTAGGCTTCCTATACATTGGCGCCGTAGGCGGTCAAGGGCTCAAACAAAACCAGATAGTCGGACGATATTTGTTGATCGATTTACTTAAGATTGAACCTACATGAGCATAAGTCACGGAGCGAGACGAATATCGTCGGTCGTACGCTTATCGTGATGTAGGTACGTTGGGAGTCTACGTGCTCTTTCATTCCAACAAAATAAAGCTAAAAATTTATTGAGAGAACGTTAAAAGGTTGCGCTTTGAAGCTAGTTGAATATCATATTATTTGGTCGTAATTTAAAAATCTGTCCAATATTACTACGAGAACGGCTACGAGAAATGCTACGATCGCAATATTATACATTCCGTAGTATTCAAATTCACACTGCTCAACAAGTCCTACGCTACGATTTTTCGTAGTTGTTCAATCGGTGGAAATCGCTTATAGTGATTTCTCTTTCTATTTCTATTGTTTATACCTTAAACAATTATTTTTGGATTAACAGCTTTTGAAATATTATTTATGCTTTTATCCTAATCTTACATTTCCTACTAATAATATTTAATAACTAGCTTTTGCCCGCGACTTCGTCCGCGTGGACATTCGGGAAATCAATATGGAACCTATGACCGAGATAAAAAGTATCCATGTTTTACCACAGGATATAACTATCTGTGTGTTTTTCCAAATTCGTTCAGCTGGTTTTACGTGATTGAGTAACAAACATCCAAACATTAAACTTTCATATTTATAACATCATTAGTTCCCGTTCCCGTTCTCGTTCTCATTCCTGTTCCCGTTCCCGTATTATTTTTCCATAAAAAAATGGTAGTGTAAAATAAAAAATTGGTGTTGAATAATGTCCACCGTGTCGTGTTGGATCCTAAAATAAATGCAATTTTCGCAATAAACATCCCATAAAACCTCAATATCAACACAATATCGATTTGTTTGCTTTTTTATTTTTAGAAGTACTCATAGAACTCACTCGAAATGTCTACTGAATATTAATTCAATAGACATTTTGACTCGAAACTTCATATGAGTGGAAAAATGTGGAAAAATAGTGGAAAAATATTTTTTTCCATACAAAATATGAATCCCATTTCACCCTTTAGGGGTTGAATCATGGCACCGTGTTGGACTTCAAAATAAATACCATTTTCGTAATCAACATCCCATAAAACCTGTTAACGACATCCATATCAATTTATGAAAAAAAAAAGTAAAAGTACCTATTTGTTAATTTTTATTTAAAATTCTACAGGTTATTTACCCCATCTACCCCTAAGGGGTTGGTTATCGGAAATTCACACAACACGGGTTTGATAATTTGTTTATCAGAAGTACTCCTACGAAGTTTCAAGTCGTAATGTCTATTTTATATATTTTTCCATACAAATTTTGAACCCCATTTGACCCATTTAGAGGTTGAATAATGTCTACCACTTAAAAATAAATGCCATTTTCGCAATCAACATCCCATAAAACCTCGAAAACGACACATGTCGATGTTGGGCTTGTTTTACCCCATTTACCCCCTAAAGGGTTGAGTTTCAGAAAACCGTGAACACGTGTTTGATTATTTGTTTTAAGAAGTACTCCTACGAAGTTTCAAGTCGAAATGTCTATTTAATATTTTTTCCAAACAATATTTGAACCCCCATTTCACCACTTTAGGGGTGGAATTTACAAAAATCCTTATTTAGTGGATGCCTACATTGTGTAAACTGTAAAGTATCTACAAAATTTCAAGTCTCTAAGTCTAGTGGTTTGGACTGTGCGTTGATTTTTCAATCGATTTTGGACTTTCTTACCCCATTGATTCCCTAAAGGGTTGATTTGCGGAAAACCACGAAACACGTGTTTGATTATTTGTTTTAAAAAGTACTCCTACGAAGTTTCAAGTCGAAATGTCTTTTTAATAATTTTTTTTCATACAAACTTTGAACCCCCATTTCACCCCTTTAAGGGCGGAATTTCCAAAAATCCGTTCTTAATGGATGCCTACACTGTGTAAAGTATCTATGTACACAATTTCAAGTCTCTAAGTCTAGTGGTTTGGGCTGTGCGTTGATATGTCAGTCACCCCTTCACTTTTATATAAGAGACTAGCTGATGCCCGCGACTTCGTCCGCTCGTAATTCTGTTTTATTACAAACCCTTGTTTGAGAATTCCAAATCTAGTACGCATTCACCTTTGCTATTGACTAACACTTTAGGATACACGCCTTAATTTATAATATCATAACATAAGTATCTACTCGCTACCGGATCCTACAGCCCCATTAGTCTTTTGGCATATATTTTCCAAGTTACTTAAGTTATCTGAGACAATAGTATTTTATTTTGAAGTTAGTTATATACCAAACTGTTGAATTGATACTTAATGGTCCCTTATACTTTATCCTTAAAACAATTAATTTGGCTTCTGTATCTATAATAATGACTATTAGAATTAAAATTTCCAAAAAAATATTGAATGAACAGAGTCGGCTCAGTTACATATTTATTATATGTATAGATGTAAAAGGATGTATTTTATACCAAATCCAAAGCAAAAGTAACATTCATTTCCTGAGCCATATTATTAAGTAATCTAATAATCTAGGTTATGAATTCATAACCACATTTTAGGTGAATTCATATTTCCTGGAATCAAAGGAATCTAAGTAAACTTTAGAAACCACCAAGCGTCCTTCGTCGGTGAACTTCATTATAGATTCCGTAAGTAATTTTGATTTCAGCCAATGGAATCTGCTTACCAATTTCGCTAGAGAAAAGAGGAAAATTATTTATTGATTTTGCTTTCATAAGAAATCTGCAAGGCCTGTTGTTAGTTTGTAAATGGGCCCAGTCAGAACTAGACTTTAAAGCAAAATACCTAAGTACTACATTTTTTATTATTTTGTGAAAGAAATGCCGCCATCACATTGACGAAAGAAACTTAAAAAAAGTTACGTCATGTAGGTACCGTCCTAATTTTATTGTTATATACCGAAGAAAAAGCTAGCACTTTTAATAAAGATTAAGAATATGTAGTTATTATAATGATCAATTAGCTTTTTGTAAAAAAATTTTTGTCTTTTGGTTATTTCTGGATTGGAATTGCGGGGTTACACATATGGATGAAATCTGTTGTTTCCAATCTAGAAACAAAAATTAATGATTTTTGTATTGCTCTAAACTGAAACTAACCCAAATTAGCTATTTCATCAAATTGTCTCTTCAGAGTCATCAAAATTCTAAATTTTTCAAAAGCCAAATTAATTTATCAGTCTAGGCTGTTACAAGCACTTGTTAATGTCATAGAAGCTACGCTATCATTCATGAAATAGACCCTAATTCAGAGTCAGCAAACATTAACATTGCTTTGAAACTCAAACTAGCCTAAATTTGCGATTTTAGCATTTACAATGCTATTTTTATTTATTTTATATAATACTAAATAATATACTAGAAGAAATTTGACTCGTCACCTGCCCCCCTACTCAAATGGCCAACATTCTATTCGTTTGAACGCTACGCTTGGTATTAAAACTTTAAATAAGCAGTAAACTATAACATTACGTGCCGTAAGCTTGACAGTTACATACAATACATCGAAGTCTGTGATTTACATAAGTTTGCGACATGTGATTTAATAATCTATTGCTCATATTTCAGGTTTGAAAGTAAGCGTAGCGTTCAAATGAATAGAAAGTTGGCCATTTGAGTAGGGGGGCAGAGCTTTGGAAGTCCGGTCCAATGCTCTTCCACTTAAGACTCGATAGCTCAGTTCGAAGAGCATTGGATGGACCGGGCTTCCATAGGTCGTGGGTTCGATTCCCTCTTGAGAAAATGATCTGGTGACAAGTCTAATTTTTTCTCCTATTATTATTTAGTATTCATCATCATCATATCAGCCGCACGACACCCACTGCTAGGTAGGCCTCCCCCAAGGATCTCCACGACGATAGGTCCTGCGCTGCCCGCAACCAGCGGCGCCCCGCGACCTTCACCAGATCGTCGGTCCACCTTGTCGGGGGCCTACCCACGGAGCGTCGTCCGTATTTATTGTTAGTCATCAGTGTTATTTAGTATTATCGCATCTTATTGTCTCCTCAGAGTCACACTACACGTAACACTTGAAGTATTCAGTACCTGCAATTAAGAATAACAAATCAGTTTATAACAATGACTAATAGGTGATTGTTGGCAGCGGGCACCAACCATGCGCGAGCGCAAGCGTCATGTACTGAGGGCTTAATAGAAAAACCGATATTCGATTCGGAAGATGTTAGTCGTTCGATATAGCTTATACTGATCTAGCAACTTTTCTCTGAAATGGCTAGTGTCACTAGTGGTGAACATCAAAATGTTAGTGTCAAAAATTGAAATAGTTCCATTTTCACCATTTCACAGGTAAGTTAGTCGGTATGTACAGCGATAGACGGGTATTACAATCTCTTAAAACTTGCCAGGTTTATGCATTGCTATATTTAAGTACTAGTGCTAGTAATCTTTCTCGTTCTACAGCAAATAAAAGAAAAGCCATTCAGAAAACTGATGAGTTTGAAAAGATTGTATTAGGGAGGCTGGTTGCTATGCGCGGTACTGTTTGCAAGTGTCTCAGTATAATAATACGCTGACGGTGGCACAATGCGCAGATTTGCGCCTCCGTCGGCTCCGTCTCGCCGCGCTCGTTATCTGTCGTCAGTGTGATAATCGCCTTAGGGCTGAATTTTTAACCCTGTAACAGATATCTGTCAGTTTAATTATTCTCCAAATAAAATAGGTCATTCAATAACTATGACAGGCAAATATATGAAAAACATTTTCAATTTGGCGGTTTAATACGCTATCAAAAAAATAAAGCCCTATCTAGGCATTGAAAAATCAGTCCTTATTAGTAGCATGGAATGGGCGAACATCGTTCGCTTTTCGCAATTTTGTTGTTGTAATAGGCCCTCTGGTCACGCATGCATGCCAGATCCAACGGCTGAATGGAGGCGACGATAGAAGAGACGCAATTACAGATTGAGTAGGCCAATTGTCTTGGCTGAGATTGAGAGAAAAATACTCAGTGCGATTTTAGTTTTTAATCCTTACTAATATTATAAATGCGAAAGTCCGTTTGTTTGTTTGTTACGCCTTCACGTCTTTACTACTGAACCGATCATCATGAAATTTTGCATACACGTTTTCAGGAGTATATAGAGAAGGACATAGAGTACATTTCATCCCGAAAAAAAGTATTGTCCCCGAGGGATAGCAAAAAAACTTTCCACGCAGACGAAGTCGCGGGCGAAAGCTAGTTGCTAATAAATAGAGATGTTTCCTTTTGGTCCTGCAATTTTTACACCACCTTGACAAATAGAGAAATCTCTAGCGAAAATGTTGTTTGGACTAAATTGTGATTTTCCGTGCAATCTCCCAAAGACAGGCACATTCATTACGCACAACCAATCTCAAGTCAATTACACTAGACTATAGTCAGGTATCAGTTGCCAAGCAGTTTTATTAGCGGAACGAAATAAACGACTTATTTCAAAAGAAAAGCTTAAAAGATATTTGAAAATTCCCAAGATATGTAGATCATGCAGACGAAGTAGCGGGCAGATAATACTTAATAGAAGTGTGTATATGCTTCAGTATTGTAAATTCCTATGTCCCAGTACACCGGATATAGTCGACATAATGTACAAACTATGATGTCTACTTTTACGTATGATTAATATTGGTATGCTTCTTGTTAATTTCAAGCATTTCCTCTCGGGGGCGTTGTACAATCACAAACAAAATATTTTCTTCCGAACGTAAAAAAAATATGAAAAAAATTTATCAACAAAAATGAAAAAGTTATGTAACTGTTCTGCTTATCAATAAGCACCGTATTTAATATTAATAATTATTTTAATAACATTAAATAAAGAAAAAAATCGATTATAAGTCATACGGCCGAATAATAATCAAAAGCTTCTTAGCTAAAATCTTAAGTTAAGGTCTCTTTAACTTTAGGGAAGCTGTCAGTTTCATAGAGTTTCTGTCAAATCTGACAACTTTTTTGAATGAAAGTGGCTTTAGCTTTAAGATTGGAACGGGTGTTAGGAAAATATAGACGATTTGAAAGTGCTTAGTTATTAAGTTTATCCAAATAAAGCCATTTAGACTTTGAATTTGATTCGACAGATAAGGTTTTTTTTATTAATTACTTGTACTCATTAACATTAACTAAGACAGTGAAATCGATCAAACTTTATTCGAATTATGCGTCGAAACTTAGCTTGATGGGCCCTCTGGGTCCGTCTAGGTCAAAGTGAGCCAAAGTATTAATGAATAAATGTTTTTCGGTTAAAGTAATAAAAACTTTAAAAGGTACATTAAAACGGTTCCCTATGTATTTGCATAAAATTTTAAGGCATAATATGTCATAGCATAATATGATTTCGCCGAATGATGTTTACGCATAATATTATTTAGTCATAACAGCTTATGCATAATTTTTTTAGGCATAACTACTTTAAGCATAATCATGTTTAAGCATAATATTCTTTAGCATAAATTGAAACACGCATAATGTTATTTACGCATATTTTTATAAACAAAAAATCACGACGTTTAAAATCACGAAAGAACATTTTATCTAAAATACAAAATCCCAAAGCTTAAAAAACCGAAGGTTAATTGAGGGTTATATGCCAGCAGGTCGGTTCTGGCACTTTGCCGGCCGCTGCCGCGGCACGCTCGCTTCACTCGCTCGGCTCGTGCGTTGTTGGGCGCAATGGAACCTTACCTCCTCGCTACGCTCGCTCGTCGTAGCACCTAATAGACCTAAACAGACTTTCGGAATTTTTAACTATCGGCATTTTAACTTTCAGGGTTTCGAACTATCATCAGTCATTTAATAATCGATCTTTTAAGTTTCGGTCTATTGGATATCGACATTAAGGATTTTCGGTATTTTAAAAATAGGTGTTTTATGAGTCGATATTTGGGTCGTATGTGTTATGAGTTTTTGGCATTTTAATACAATACCTACCCCTTTTGCATGAAAATAAATAAGTGCGTAAAAATATTTATTCTTATTGTTTTTGATTTTTATGTCTAAATAATATTAGGCGAATAGACAATATGCCTAATAACATTATGCGAAAACAAATTAGTCTAAATGATAATTATGCTAATATAAATAGTATGCCAAAAAACAATTATGCGAAAGTATTATTATGACAAAAAAAATTATGCCAAATCCGTTATGCCAAATCAAATTAGGTATAAAACAATTATGCGAAAACAAGGGATCCCCATTAAAACTGATATGATCCTTAATATTTTGATCTCAGAAATAAAATCTTAATCACATACAAATAAAAAACTCTATTACTTATTAATTGTATGATTTCAGTTTTATTATAAACTAGCGGCCGCCCGCGACTTCGTCTGCGTGAAGAGTTTTTTCGCTATCCCTCGGGAACTATATGTTTTTTCTAGATGAAAGGTACCCTATGTCCTTTTCTGTACCCCTGACAACGTGTATACAAAATTTCATGATGATCAGTTCAGTAGTTAGGACGTGAAGGCGTAACAAACAAACAAACAAATAAACAAACAAACGGACTTTGGCATTTATAATATTAGTAAGGATTTCTTATAGTCATGATAAGAAAACAATATGTCAACCGTCTCTGCACGTGGTCTAGTGGTTTGCCCACACGTGTAAGACGCATGGGCCCCGAGTTCGATTCCCAGGAGGGGGAGGGGGGGGACAATTTGTAGGTGCTTGGTTTGGTTAGTGGGAGGGCTTATTTCAAGTCCGCCTGACTAGCTACCACCATCTTACGTAAGTCTGACGCCATAACAACAAAATTAAAAATTGATGTGTTCCGGCAGTTAGAGGTAAGATAGCCAGTTCTTCAGTGGTGAGGATTCCGGGTGTAGTGTGCTTCCACTTTCGGCCTTATCATTACCTAATACTATCCCGTTGTGAACAAAGAAAGAAACAAAACAAATTCGTACCTACTAAAATCTAAATTTCACAATACTAAACTCAAAAAAAAATCGATGAATAGTATACGCTATAAACTTAGTAATGAATAAAAAAATCAGGTTGCAGTCCGGTAGTGCCGGCAGAAGTGAAACCTTGAATATTAACGTTGTGCATTTTTGATATTTTGAAATTAGCGGCAAAGGATTAGAATTATGTCTTTCTTATTACTATACAGTCACACAAATCAATTAGTTTGTAATTAGAGAAAAATTCTAAAGATTTCGCGCCAGTGGCCTTTACCCGACTACGGCGAAGCCAAAACGGAGGGTATATGATTTTGACCTGTATGTATGTTTTTAATTTCTACATGCACGCATTCTACGATTTAAACTTATAGTCACAGAGTATAAATAAGTCTATAATTTCACCAAAGAGATCGCTGCTATTAGTTCCATTTTCAAAATTAGCTTGTTGCTGGTGACACAAGTGTTTACGTCTTAAAATGACGCACCGCCATTTTCAACGCGCCCTGTAGAAAGAGAGGGGGATACTTCCGCCGTCAGCTTTCTTCTCTCCATCCGTCACATCCGTCTTACGCATTTTCGATCAGCCACGTGGTTCTTACTGACGCGAGTTTAGCATTTTTTCCCCATTACAAAAAAGCGTACAACGCCGCTAAAGAAGTTTTCACTTCAAAAAGATTAAGGCATTTCTTAACGAGTGTACTTGTCACATTGATGAATATATTCATCAATGACTTTGATTGCCTATTCACGATCTATTATGATCTTAAACAACGTTTCTTGTGCCAATGAAATCATGAATGGATTAAATTGATTAATATCGTTTGTGGGATTTGGTTCGCTTGTGGTAGTCCAATATCGCAGTGATAAATTGTTTTTTTTATATTAGAACACACTTTATAAACAAAGTATAATTAATATGGAGTGCATTTAGTATGGATTTGACCAGTAACTTGACCTCAGGATTAAGACTTCCAATACCTACCGGTATTTCAGTCTTGACTTATACCGGTATTGAAATATAGATAGATAGATAAATATTTTATTTCACCAATAACAACACACACATTCAAGTTTACAATAAAATACAAAATTACAAAGAAAAAAACATGTTTAAAACTGTGTGCCGCATCGATAGAAAAAGGAAAAGACCCAGTGATAGCTTTGCTTTACAGCAAAGCACTGATTTTCAGTTTTTGCCCTGATGCATTATTGATGAATATCAATACCGGTATTAGCCTATACCGCAATATCGGTTTAGGAAGCCCTACTCAAGAAGTAAAAAAAAAGTCAGTGCAGTCAGGGGACCGTTTTGTGGAACAATTTTTTAATCGAAGAGGTCCCCTGACTGCAATGACACTTGTTATTTAAAATCGGTAGTCGCCAGCGAATTTTCTAAGATCTCAACTTCATTAGATACTCTAAATGATACAGTTAAGGGCCTGCGTTCCGATAATGATTGTTTTAAAAAATCGCTTACGGATATTAATAATCGCCTCACAGAGATGGAAAAATCTTTAAATATGGCTGACTCACGTCAGGACATATTTGACAAGCAATTATAAACGTTAAAAAGTCAAGTTCAGCAGACCTGTGGCCTATCTCAACACGTCCTTGTACTGGAAAACAAACTAGCCACTATGGAACAACAGGCTCGAGAATGCAACCTGGAAATAACCAATCTACCTGATAGGCGTAACGAGAACCTCATTAACATAGTCATGAACATCGGCTCGGCCTTAAAACAACAAATACAGGCGGCGGATATTGTGGCGGTTCACCGTGTACCCCATGCTGACCAAAATGACAAACGTCCCAAAAATATTATTGTTAAGTTATCTACCAGAGTACTACGTGACAACGTCATTGCTGCAAGCCGTTCTACCAGAACTCTCAACACGGAGCAGCTGGGAATGACCGGAACGTCTCAGAGAGTTTACATCAACGAACATTTAGCCATTAAAAACAAGATCTTGTTTCGAGAATGCCGCAATAGAGCAAAAGAGCAAGGTTACAAATATACATGGATTAGGCATGGTGTTATTCTCATTCGCAAGTCTGATACGGCACCTGTGCTGGCGGTACGCTCGGAACAAGATTTGGTCAAAATTAAATAGCCTGCCCATGTGCTACTTTTTATCTCTTATCACTTTTTATAGCCTATTGCATGCATGTGGTAATAATAATAATAATGATTCTCATAGATGCGTCTTAATTTTTGTAGCCTTAATCATGTGTAAATCGTTTCAATATGCAATGTATCATTTACATTGGTACAATGTATGTAAATGTGTAATATTCTGTGTGGGTAAACTTATAACAATAACTTCCAAATGTAGTTGTAAGAAAGTATTTTTTATTTACCATAACTCACCTACTAATAACGAGAATGTCTTATTTCTATACATGAATGATCTAATATGTTGTATAAGTATGTGTATTATGTATTGTCTGGGAAAAGTCATTACAACAACCTCAAAAGCGAAATATCTGAAAGCTAATTTACTTCACCTCCTGTCGTCAAAAAACAACAGGTATCTTTTATTTATATTTATAAAAAATAAATGTTCAATATTTTTATCGGCATTCATTAATACTGACTATTGCATGTCCCCATTGGAATGGTGTACTCTGCGTCATATTGCTCTAAATATTTATTCCATCCACAGACCATACAACAAGTACTTATCCATCACATTTTTAAATCTCTCGGCTCACTTTATTCACTATAGCACTACTGTGACTTGGTCTAAAAATGCAAACAACTTTAGTACCACAAATGTCAGTTTAAGCGTCCCAGTACATAAGTCAACGATTAGTCTGGCTTGCCTTTCAGAAACAGTAATCACAGTAAAACTGTTAATGGTTGGTTTTAAAATTCAACAATGCTGATGATAAAGTTTTATCTATTTATTACCAAAACTGCCGTGGTCTGAGAACAAAGCTAAACACAATTTATATGAATATCCTAGCGCACACCTATGATATAATTATACTAACCGAAACATGGTTGCATGCCGATATAGTAAATAATGAGTTCGTGGACTCCCGATACGTAGTGTACCGTTGCGACCGCAACCGAATTGCGACTGATCGACGTGATGGCGGCGGAACATTAATAGGCGTGTCGCGCTCGCACCGCGCCGTGCTCTGCCTATCGGAGCCCCCCGACGCCCCTCTCGATTTTCCATCGATAATCGATCATTTGTTAATACAAGTATATATAGGGAAAAGCAACGACCCGTATCTTATTGGTGCTGCATATATTCCCCCGAAAACAAATTCAAATACTTACCTTACGTATTTTGATACCTTAAGAGAATATATTCAAATGAAGGGCATCGTTAATTTTTGCATAATCGGAGACTATAACTTACCCTATCTCGAATGGCAAATTGATGGCTGTCTAGCGAAACCTGCTCAGGAAAGTGCTCAAAGACCACCTCATACTTATGTCTTAAATTTTATGTCTGTATTTAACTGTGTTCAAAATAATATTTTCAAAAATAATAATAATCGGCTGCTGGACCTATGTTTTACAAATGAATTAAATACCAGAGCTTTTTCTACGCCTATTACACTAGTTCCAATAGACCCCCAACACCCACCATTTTATATTCTGTTGCCGGTTAATCAAGTAAGCAAGAATCTGCGCCAAAAGGTACATATGTCATTTTGTTTTAAAAGCGCAAATTATGAGGAAATTAATAGGGATATATTGGAACTGGACTGGGACAAACTGTTTCAAAGTGTTGGTGCGGAACAGAGCGTTGATATTTTCTATGAACAAATTTATGCGATTGTTCGGAAGCATATTCCATCAAAAGTCTCTAGCTCCAACTCAGGTTTTCCTATTTGGTTCAACTCTTCTTTGAGACATATTTTTAGAAACAAGAATGCAGCATGGATAAAATGGAAACAGTACAAAAACCAAAGTGACTATTTAGACTTTTCCAAGTACAGAACTAGATTTAAAAAAGAAGCAAAAAAATGTTATGATTCATATATGAAGAGCGTGGAAGACAGCATTAGAGACAATATTAAATATTTCTGGAACTATATTAGCAATCGAAAAAATCAATCTGATATCCCTAGTAGCATGCATTACCTTGGTTTAAAAGCTTACAGCCCAAGTGAAATATGTAATTTGTTTTCAACCTTTTTCCAGTCCGTATTTCAACCTTCTGAGGTTACCGATACTTATAACATCAGTGACATAAGCGACTTAGACTTAAAAACCTGCACAGATACTCTAATTAGTAATATAAACTTATCAACCAACAGTATATTAAATGAGCTAAAGTCATTGGATTGTACTAAGGCGTCGGGCACGGACAATTTACCGTCAGTATTTTTCAAGAACACGGCCTTGACCATATACAAACCAATACATATAATTTTCAATAAATGTCTCGAGGAGGGTGTGTGCCCAAAAGTGTGGAAGTCTGCAAGGATTACTCCAGTGCACAAGGGAGGTTCAAAGACGGATGTAGCCAATTATCGTCCTATCTCGATTTTATCTGTCTTAGCGAAGCTTCTTGAGAGACTTATACACAGCATCTTGTACTCTCTTCTTCATAGTAGTATACTTCCACAACAACACGGTTTTGTCGCCAAACGTTCAACAACTACCAATCTCATGGTATATGCAGCCGAATTATTTGAAAATATAGATGCAAATAAACAAACAGATGCTGTGTATACAGATTTCAAAAAAGCATTCGATCGCGTGGACCACAAAATTTTGCTACAAAAAATTGCTTTTAATGGTATTCGGGGAAATCTCTGGAGATGGTTCAAGTCTTACATAAGTAATAGGACCCAAAAGATAGTAATTAAGGGTCATGAGTCTGAAATTATTACGGTAACTTCTGGTGTACCCCAGGGGTCGATAATCGGACCCTTGCTCTTTGTTATTTACATCAATGACATTAACGAATGTTTTAAAAATAGTAAATTTTTGTTATATGCTGATGACCTAAAAGTTTATCGTACTATAGAAAATGTTAATGACCAAAATAAAATTCAAGACGATCTGAACCGATTAACAGCATATTGTAATAACAATAAACTTAGTCTAAGTCTAGATAAATGTAAATGTATATCTTTTACAAAAAAAGAAATCATTATTTACTTATAATTATTCCTTGTGTAATACTTATCTTGAGAGGGTACAAAGTATTAGAGATTTAGGTGTTATAATAGACGCTAAACTGACTTTTGATGTACACATCGAAAAAATTTGCAACAAAGCTTATAAAATGTTCGGCTTTGTTGTCCGAGCCAGCAAAGATTTTAAACTCCCCACTACTTTTATACATTTATATAAATCACTTATTCGTTCACAGTTAGAGTATGCCACTTCCATATGGGACCCTTATTATAATAAATATTCAGACCAACTCGAAAAAGTACAAAAAAAGTTCTTACGGTATATGCAATTCAAGTGTTTTCGAAGTCGTTTATCATATCCGGTACTTTTGAAAAAGTATAAATTACTTTATCTTAAATCTAGGAGACTACAGTCTCAGGCAAAGTTGTTGTATGACTTTTGTCACAATCAATATGATTGCAATGACATTGTGAATAAAATAAGTTACCATGTGCCAGTCAGACCGCAAAGACGTGCCTGCCGAACTACTAAACTTTTTGTAACAAGCACATCGCGAACAAATGCAGGCAAACGTCTACCCATATCCCGGATGGCTGACACTTATAATAAATATTTTCAGGATATAGATATTTTTGTTACGAGTATTGGCTCTTTTAAGAGATTAATTGTAAAGAAGTTATATGAGATCGACACTATGCCTAATTAAATAACCTTAACATAAGATAAAACATATAAAACTTTGTATTTAACCTTAAAATATTCCCATTTCTATGTGTAATCAGTGGTTAACGATGTTGGTTCCACATTTACTAATTTTCTTATGTAAGTTAAACTGTTTATTAAGCACATTGTGAAACTGTTTGTTAAACCCCAATAAACTAAAAAAAAAAAAAAAAAAAAACTTTTTAGATTATTTTTAGCAGGGCAGTCGTGTTTTTATTTTATCTTTAATTTATTTATTTTTATTTCACACATTTTAGTGACAAATTGTATATTTTTGAAATGTGCTCATTAAGGCCTTTCATTTGATGCCCATATTGTAATAATTGAAGAAAAAAAATTTTTTTCACATTTGAAAATGGCGTCATCCAGTCGCCATATTGACTTATTTCAAAAAAAATATAGCCAGTGTCACTCGAAATGATGTAAGGATTCTAACAATATCCCATATATCCAAATCCGTTGAGCTATTTGGAAGTTATGGTGGAATAAAGAAACTCACATACCCACATACATGAACCCTGAACATACATATACACTCTTTTTGCTTTGGACAGTCGTGTAATGGCAGCGTTTTCCATGAAAGGTCCCAGGCGGCATGACTTTTTCCGACACCTCCAACAAATATCGTTATATTTCAACCAATTTACACAGAACCTTGATAAATTATTAACCTAAATCTTCTTAATAAATCCTCTATCTATTAGTTAAAACCGCATTAAAATCCGTGCCGTAGTTATTGAGTTAACCGCGAACAGACAGACAGATGCGGCGGCAGAGGACTTTGTTTTATAATATAAAATGATGTGTTGCTAACTATACATTAATTACATTGACATTTTGAAATTTAGACATTTTAGTTAATGACATTAAAGTTGATCCCTTCTGAACAGCATCTCAGTTCATCAAAGACGTATTTTTTTTAAAGAAAACACAATACATCTCAATTTCAAATTGATATTTTGAAATTGATACTGTTTTAATATCCCTCTGGGCATGACATAAAACATTACAGTTTCCATAAAACTATTGACGAGAATTTTCAACGAGAGCATACATGTACAGCCGCGGGTTAATAAATAAACAATAAAGTTTTTAATGGACACGGTTTGGACGTAAGGGTTAACTCATAACCAGCCCTTTTGATAGCGGACCGATTAATGTTAAGTGTTGGGAGAAGTTTGAGCTCGAATTGTTTCGGTGTTCAGGTGTTAATTTAAATTGTTTTTGTCGTAAATACCTTGTTTACGTAACCTTGCCCACTAAAATATACAAGGTGTCCCAAAACTTTGCTACACCATGGGAAAAGGTAGGAAATTTAAATTAAAATTTAGAAAAAGAAGACTTCATTTTGATTTTAAAAATAAATGGAACTGCATTCAAAGATTTTTGAAAAATCGCCTGGAAATAAACAATCCTTTATTTTTACGATACCTATCGCAAAAGGAAGACCATGAAATTTTATTTATTAATTATTTGTCGTAGGCGACATTATATAATAAACAACATTAGCGCCAATCCCGCAAAAAAAAACCTACCGTGTAAATACACAATTTATTAAAAATCCATATAAAAAAAATTGAATAATATCATTAAATTCTGTTTATAAATTAATAAACATTGATATTTTGCGAGGGGACAATCAGCTTGATTTTTAATAAATTGTTTAATAATTTTTGCGGAAATAGCGTTAGTGTTGCATATAAGAAAAACCAGCCAAGTGCGTGTCGGGCCACGCGCCATAGGGTTCCGTAGTTACCTTATACCATACCATATTTAATACCACCTATCATTTTTCGTTTGCAAAAATAACTTTGTTTTTCAGTGTTGGTATGAATGACAAAGTTATATTTGCGGTTTTGGAAAATGTGCTATATCTCAAAAACTAATTACTATATCTCGTTCAAATTAATTTTGGTTGAAAGTGTTTATTAAGATCTACAGCATATATTTTTTTTAGATTTTTCACTCTCTTATTTCAAAAGTTAAAGGGGGGGGGGGACACACATTTTACCACTTTGGCGGTGAATATCTTTCAAACGATTGACTTTGAGAAAAAGTTGTCTTAGAAACCTCAATGTCATTTTTAAAGATCTATCTATAAACACCCAACACGTGTTGGTTTGAAGAAAACATTTTTTTTCAGTTTCAGTTCCATGTATGGGGAGCCCCTCCTTAATCTTTTATTTTTCTTATTTTTGTATTAAATTCGTTAAGCGGTTAACAGAATACATCTACCTACCAAGTTTCAACTGTGTAGTCTTAATACTTTCGGAATAAAGTGGCTGTGACATACGGACAGACAGACAGACAGACATGACGAATCTATAAGGGTTCCGTTTTTTGCCATTTAAGCTACGGAACCCTAAAAAGCGATATGCTCAACAAAATTATTGCCATAGAAATAATAGTTCTCCAAACATGTTCCTCCATTATTTTCCAGTAAACAAAAATTATCATTGTATTTCTTTTGTTTTTCATCAGTTATTATCAAATCAATATTGAAAATATCGCCTTTTTCTTTATTCTTTAGATACAATTTGATTGGCAACCCTGTTAGGGAGCAAATAAGCAAAAAATTGTTATTCTTGAGTATTTCTTGTCGATTGTCCTTATATAGCAAGATCGCCAGTTGTAGCTATTGCCGAACCAATAGCGTTCTCAAATTAATGATATTGGATTTTGGATTTTATTTTACCAACCAATATTGTATAATCAACTTTATGTAGTAAACAACTAAATAAGCGCCTTTGGGAACGTAGATTTATTCCTAGAATGCTCCGCGAGGCTATTGAAATATATAAATATCCTAATTTCAATAGAGATGATGATAGGAAAATTCCACCAGCTTGGGACACCATCATTCACAAGATAAAGCCCCAAACACACACTGCAAGATCTAATGATACGGTTAGCTCCTTTTGAAAATAAATTATAAAAGACGGAGGTCGGCAATCCTCTCCAAGTTTTCTTTCGCCATTTCTTTTTTGGAGGGGCCTCGAAATTTTGTGTAATGTTGGTAGTTTCAGTAGATCTCTCTTTTTAGAGTTAATCAATTTACAAAATTAAATTATAACATGAACTCAATCTTTTTTTTTAATAATAATTTCTGAACGTCTTTAAAAAAAATCATCGCTTGAGGGTAGGCTCACAAGCAACCTCTGTCCCCCATGACCACGGCAGTTGCAAAGGTGCCGAAACATCGGGAAAATAAAAATCAAACCAAATACCAACTTACTATCAAAGTACTTTTAATAAAACCGCGTTAGTATCCGTTAAAAAGTGTTTTATTTCACAACTAATAAGGTTAAAAAATAACATACAACGAAATACATACAATTAGTACCGACCAAAAAGTATGGAATACCAAACGTCAACGACGCCCGCGCATCAAAGCGAGCAGCATCCGCGTTCATGCGTTCCAAACGCGCATTTAATGTTTCAATCGGACAGGTAAGTAAATTTATTGACTTGAAATATCTTTATAGGAGAAGTTATTATTATCAAACAAGTGTATGACAATGAACATTACAAAACCAAACGAGCACAAACTCGATGGGATTCTATGGTTTTATTATAGTTCCTGTGGCCTGCTTCCGGCTCTATCATCAGATCAGTTCAAAGACACCATTATATTTCATTCTCTTCCAGTCCTGACCTATTTTCGAAGTTTCAAGTATCTAGCTCACGGGAAGCTAGAATAAAATCGTTTGCAAAATTTGTGGACAAACAAAGAAACAAAAACAACAAAGCGGCCTAAAAAGAACGTGGTAATAAAATAATTCCATTTTCCTTCAAACTTCGTCACAAGTTCAAAACGTGACTTAAAGTCGAAGATGTTCAGCAAGTCAATCACACTCACTTTGCCTTATAATTATGATTCCCCGACCAGTAAATTAACTTTTAAAACATTCATAAAAGCGCAGACGTGATCTGAACAGATCACCCTCCCCAAGAGAATTAGGTTAAACATCAAAGTTCTACTGTGTCATAAGCGTTTCCCAAGCGCATTACATTTTACTGCGCACATTGTAACTTCCTATATCTACTCGAGGGAACTATCTGACAGATAACGACCCATGTGCCAATAAAAGGACTCTCGCAAATAGTTTTATTGAATCTTTTATGCACCCTTTATTGATTTACCTTATTGATGCGATTTAGGCATTGTTGTTTATAACAATAAACGTTTCCTAAGCTTAGCTGTTAGCCTTATGCCAATAACAATAAATTTTAAGCGTATGTTACAGTTAATTAAGTTTATAAGAAAAGTTACATCAATCTGCTCGTTACAAAAAAAAAGTGTTTTATTACACGACTTTAACGAAGAGTTTATTGTATTTATGTATGTTTGTATGTAGGTATGCGAGTTTTTGTGTTTAGACACAAATAAGTTACCATTAACAAAACTATTCGTAATTCGCGTAATTCGTATGTAAAATGGTTTGATAATTTTTCATTTAAAATTATTAGCACAAATGTTAGCCGTAAATTCTTTACTTTTTTGGTGATAGTTAACTATCTGCAGATTAGTAAATCAATCTTGAAAACTAGTTCAATTCAGCGCAGTGGCATGTGGTTGCATACATTAGCAAGTTAATTAAACCCACTGAGGTATAATGTACTAAACTAACATACATAGTTCAGTGATTAAACCTCAGTTAAATAAACATACTTACATTTTAAAATATAATTATAGAACCAATTTCACGTTTTGTAAGACTTTTTCATTACATTTTTCGTACTGCTAACACCCTTTTTCAATTATATTTAGGTACAAGTACTTTAGTAGGTATACGTACTCCAAGTAAAGATTAGTTTTTAATGTATTTCTGTTGATGTGGTTATATTATGATGTGTTATTAGAATAAGTTACTTAAAATAAAACTAGTGGCTCTGTAAGGCTGTAGATCTCGTGTTTGTGACATTTTTGATCATTTTTCGAAATAGCTGAAATATTATTTCCCCACATCTCCGCCATTACGAAAAAAATCGAAAAACTGAATGACAAAAAATATCTATATAAATATCGAACTCATAAGATTTCACAAGAATTGGTTGAGAAATGCGACCTATAGATGAGAACTTTCAGACAGCGGGAGAACAGTCGGATGTGACCTGTAAAATATTACAGGTTGCATCCGACTGTTCTCCCATGTCTAGACATAGGCCTGGTTTACATTAGTCAAGTAGACGACCGAGTCGAGTAGCGAGTAGAAATACATTGCTTGGCATGTTCGTCGATTTTAAAAGAACGTCAAACACACCACGTAATGAACTTCTACTCTCCTAAAGCACTCTACTAAAGACTAAGATAATGTAAACCAGCCCATAGGAAAGCATTTTTGCCCAACCTAAGACGAAGACGCTTCGCGCTCTCTTGGTCAATAAAACGCCTTCGGCTTCATTTCAGAGTCCGTTATAGCAGCTGCAAGAAGATGAAAAATCTCGTCATTGACTAAAATCCCGTAGTCAATCACACGTAAAACAAACGAACCAATAACCAACGCAGTGAGTTCGCATAGGCAAGAGTCGTTTGAGAATTGTTCTTAAATACAGAGTGAAATATAAAAAATAAATATTTTTTCAAGGCGTAGTTTCGCCATTAAAAGCAGAGTCGTCCCGCCCACAATGGCCATAAATAAGTATTTATAAAATAATGAACTGAAAATAAACTCAATATTAAATGACTTGTTAAATTGGCATCTCGATGCAAGTAGGCGTGTCACCTGTCAAATAATGAGAGTGACAACCTTCATTAATGACAAATGGTTGCATGACTGCTTGCTGTCACTGCGCATGATTGCGTTTGACGATCCAAAAATGTCTGTTTATTTTAACACGTTTTTTCTAGCTAAGGCTTGTTCGAATTTTCGATAACCCAATGTTCGGGCATTTTATATAATTATAAGTTCACATGTAATAGGTACTTACTTAGTTCAGGAACCTATTATTTATTTGCCAATCGTTATTTCTTTTAGAAGATATTACTTAAGTATTTACGTAAAATTACGCTTAGAATAATATCACCTAGAAGCCGAGTCCTTCTGGCTCAACTGACTAACTCAACTCGATCTCGGTAATTCCCGTCAAGAGTAGGGGGGGTGTTTTATTTAACCGACATTATCAGAGGGTCCTATTACCGACATTGCAATTTAATTCTGCTTCAAATGTACGACAGTAATATGTCTCCGAAGTTACGACCCCACCGACCGAAGCCCAGAAATATATTAACTCGTCCAAAACTTTAAAATGGTGCATTAAGGGCATTAAATTATTCTCTAAGAGTACTTCAAGTTACTTAATTATCCTTTTAGATTGCTAACGACGCTTTAATAGGATTCCTTTTGCTTTAACTTATGGTTGGGCAGCAGCGGGTAGCGGTAGCGGTAATACCGTATTTTTACCGACTTCAAAAGGAGGGAGGTACTCAATTCGAACCGTTTTTTTTTGTTTTGTTTTTTGTATGTACACCGATTACTCGAAAACGGCTGAACCGATTGAAATTATTCAAACGTTATTACATTAGGTAAACTCCCAAGTTGGATCCATTTTTTAAAATTTTGAAATCGGTTCAGTACTTTTCAAGTAATCTTGAAAAAAGCACGAAAATAGTATGATTTTGTGTGAACTACCTCGATGATCAGTCGTATAACTTCTTAGTTAATGAACTGAATAAGAAAATTATTTTTTTGTTTGAAAAGGGATATTCTTAAGTGTAGTTCTTTAATCGACTTAAAAAAGGAGGTTCTCAGTTTGACCCGCATGTATGTAGGTATGTTTCTCCGCGATTAACTCACGTTTGGCTGAGCCGATTTTAATTTCTATCTAAATAATATATCTACACTACCTAATACAAAAGGTACCTACACTAAAAATAAAAAAATAAAAAATTGTTTATAAAAACAAAAAACCGACTTCAAAAAACCTTCCTCTAAAAAGCAATTGAAATAATATTCGTAATAATAAAACACGGCTATTGAAGTCGGGTGGGGCTTTTAGAATAAAAAAAGGGATTTGTACTCCAGCCCCACCCGACTTCAATAGCCGTGTTTTATTATTACGAATATTATTTCAATTGCTTTTTAGAGGAAGGTTTTTTGAAGTGGGTTTTTTGTTTTTATAAACAATTTTACTTTTTATCCTTTTTCTAATGAAGTTGTTTGACTGAGTCAACCATACAACGAACGATACAATTATCAATACAAAATAGATAACTATAATCTTTAATACTATAGCCACGTTAATTCTATTGAGTTTCATGAAGTCTATGATATTTTTTTACCTTTTCACGTACCTAAGTGTTGTGTATTATTAGAGAGACATAACTACTCCTTATAACTTATTAATATCTGGGCGACTGAACTTTGCTCGGTTATTACTATTTATTGTAATATGGTGGTGTTTAGGTGATAATCTACGTTATTATCTCAAACATTAACTACATTTTTTAAACTTGTCTAAAAACAATAAAACTTTAAAAAAATTATAAACTTGAACATATAAAAATAAAACAAAAGTAAGTCACCGAGCGGGATTCGAACCCGTAATACTCGTTTCTTGCCGTCCGCGTCTTAACCCGCTGACCCAGACGGAGAGTGGCCGGCAGGACGAAATTAGCGACCATATTCGGCGTCGAAAGAAAAACGCATGAAAAACGCAAACGTTTTCCCAAACATAAGACCAAAACAACCTATAAATTGATTGCTTACTGCCGAAAACCCCTATATATCAAATTTCAGCGAAATCGTTAGAGCCGTTTCCGAGATTACAGAAATAAATTTATACATATATAAATATACAAGAATTGCTCGTTTAAAGGTATATGATAAAAACTTTTTTCCTGTCTCCTTCATATTTTCAAAAAGTAAGGGTTCCAGATTTTTGTAAATTGAATCTGTTTATCTTTACTTGTTCTATTTGGTAAACAACTTTTGAAGGCATACGTCTTTTGATTAGAATTAGCGTTTTTTGTCTGGCCGCATGCGGCCGGGCCGGCGTTTAAGGGTATCAAATTGTCAGTAATAAATTATTTATTTCCTGTGTAATTTATATGGAAAATCATTTTTGTATTTTATTATTGTTTTGTTCAATAAAAAGTTGGGTGAGTATTGTTTACCAAATGAGAGTAAGGGAAAACAGGCCTACATTGGTAGGAAGCATATTTTTTATTTATCATTCTATTTTCTCTGTGATCTTGGGTAAACAATGCAAATCCATTGGCGCAGATATTTCTAGAAAATATGTTTCTTCTAAGCCTTTGAACTCGGATCTAGAGAATAAAAGGATTAGTCTATTTTCAGAATTTTCTAGAGTGCAAGAAATATACATTTTTGCCTTAGGTATTGTAAAAAGTGAGTCTCTTGCTTCGGTTTGGATTTCGGTACCTTTGCAGATACCGTGGTCACTAATTTAATTATTTAGTTGTCGAATTAGTAGCTTGATATTTACAGATATTAGAAATAAAATATTTTAACGGATTAATATTATATAACATGATATGTGTCAGTACAGAAAGGGGACTTTTTAAAAAAAATAACCAATGTACCTACCGTTACGTTAGTGAAAAACAAATCGCCAATCTTAGATTTCATTTATACGATAGTAATATAAAATGTTATTTCATAAAAAATATAAGTATAAAATAATGCTAATTATTATATTAGAGAAAAATATATATTACAATATAATAATTATCTTAATATAAAAATAGCATTGTGAATGCCTTAAATCTAAAAATTCAATAATCACGATGTTGCGTCCAATTTAAGACTTAAATCTTTGAATGAAACAAAAACCTATTATTTCCAATAGATTGTAGATTACCAGGTTGATATTTTAACACATTTAATCTTGTTTACATTACAAATTAGCAATTTTTTTAAAATAGGTAAATTTTACGAGTTATTTGAATTATTTCGCATTTTGTGGTGTTGTGCTGTTGATGTTCCTTTCTCACACATATCTTTAAGTATGTTCTATTTTTATCCTTGTTGTTCCATTAGGTTAAGCGCTCATGGCGGAACTTGACAGACTGATCGAACTCGATCACGTTTGTTAAGCAACGCTCGGTCCGGTCAGGTGTCGGATGGGTGACCGTTAAAGTGGCATTACAACTGAGCGCTTCCGTGCTTCGGAGGGCACGTTAAACCGTGGGCTTCGGCTGTTGTCATCTGATAACAGTAATGAAGCCAAGTTAGAGGCCTTACAGGCGGCTTAATAAACTCTAAGACTAGAGGTGGCCACTATAAGAAAGAAAGATTAGCTGAATGCTCTATCTTAATTATGTACAAAGAGATTGCTCAAGAATTTAATTCAAAGTTTTGAATATAAATTGTATTACCAGGTAAGTTGTTCACTTTTGTTTGTTGTTATTGACTGCATTGTGGTCTACAAAACTAGTAATCAACTAAACTAAGTTTAGTTAACTAAGTTTCCACTCCGGTTCGATGTACCAACATTTAGTCGGCTCTAATTAGTTTTTAACTACGACCCCTGTTTGCTCTCCTACTATCACGAACCACGTCGCAATTAATAGTTTATTAAATGCTTCCTTAATTAATAGTATGTACTTCTTTTAATATGTTCATAGTCATAGTCATAGTAAACAAGCTAAGATAACGCTTTTTAAAGCTTACTGTCAATCTTTCTACACGTGCGGTCTGTGGGTGAACTTTACGCAGCGGACATATAGCGCCCTACGCGTCCAGTATAATAACGCGTTCAGGATGTTGTTTGGCCTGCCGCGCCACTGTAGCGCGTCATTCATGTTCGCCGAGGCGCGTACCGATTGTTTCTACACGATCGTCAGAAAGCGCTGCGCCTCGCTGTGGGCACGCGTGCGCGGCAGCTCGAACAGCATCCTGAGCACGTTGGCTAACCGGTGGGACTCCCCACTGCTGCGCCGCTGGCTGCAGCTTCATGCCCCTGTCACTAGCTATGACTACCTATAGCACAGGAGCCGCATCGGTGGCCAAATTATAATTTGTTTTCATTAAAAATTACTAACACTAGAATAAGCTTCGCTGTAACTAACACCTTGTATGGATTTTTATGTCCGAAATAAAATTATTATTATTATTATAGTTGTTCTGTCTATCAAATTGTTTATACAAAACGGCGACGAATTTACTCATTATGCAATTTAATTTATTTACCGCTACCGTAGTGAATGATTGGCTGTTATTGTTTTTCCATCACAATAGCATATTATGTTAAAATAAAACCGGTCAAGAGCGAGTCGGACTCGCGCACCGAGGATTCCGTACCATCATAATTGCACCATTAAACCACACTGCAGAGTAGAATAATAAAATTAGTATATAAGTTTTAGGTCAGCGCCATCCCTTGACCGATAGTGGAACTAATGTTAACTTTTTTAGAAATTTGATAATTTGGAACTAATGTTAACTTTTTTAGAAATTTGATAATTTCTAAAGAAGTGTGCTATATTGAGACATCGTTTTATTTTTCCTGTAATCTTTATAAACTGCTATCACATAGTTAATTATTTCTGATTTATTTCTTTGCAAACTTCGGAGATAAGGGGGGGGGGGGGGACGGTATTTTTTTTACATTTTTCATCATAAGTCAAAATCTATGTAGTCTAGAAAAAATAATTAAAAACGAGCAAACGGCGTTCTTTCATATGATACCCCACATGCCCTAGTAGCCACACTTCAAATGTTTAAGGCCCCTTTTCAGGCCCTGTTGTAAAAAGATATTTATTTTTTTATTTATTTCTATTTGCAAAATAGTTGGACAAATGTTATCTTAAACTATTCCAAATTTCAAGTTGATACCATTAGTAGTTCTCGAGATATCCAGCTGTGACAGACAGACAGACAGACTGAGTCACACCATAAGGGTTCCTTTTTTACCATTTTGGTACGGAACCTTAAAAAATTACACAATTACTTGTAAATAATATACCTACATACTTTTTAAGCCACATTATGATTCGATCAAAAGGCACGAAGTTTTCTTCGTATCTTATTAGACAAAGGAATTCATCTTATTATGCCGCAGAAAGTTTCGGAAGTAGGTATTCCTCGGTGAACTTGATTACGCCAAACTAATTTCATACTGCTTTAATTTACCCCAAGAATGCTGTGCGTGCCTCGGAATTTCATTTCCGAATATAATGCGGTTAGAAAGACATGGGTAATCAAATTAGGGGCTGAGAGAGAGCGTCATATTGACCTCTAAGAATTTCCTGCCCTTCTATCTTATACCTTTAGACGAGCAATTCTTGTATATTTATTTATATATAAATTTATTTCTGTGATCTCGAAAAACGGCTCTAACGATTTCGCTGAAATTTGGTATACGGGGGTTTTCGGGGATATACAATCGATTTAAGTTTGGGGAAACGCGTGTTTTTGAGTTTTCATGCGTTTTTCTTTCGATGCAGAATATGGTCGCTAATTTCGTCCTGCCGGCCACGTCCGTCTGATCCAGCGGGTAAAGACGCGGATGGCAAGAAACGACTGTAACGGGTTTGAATCCCGCTCGGTGACTTACTTTTGTTTTTTTAAATGTTCAAGTTTATATATATTTTTTTATTGTTTTTAGACAAGTTTAAAAAATGTAGTTAATGTTTGAGATAACAATGTACATTATCACCTATACATCACCATATTACAACCGAGCAAAGCTCAAATATTTACTTTCCTTAATAGTAGATGCCTTAGAATAATTTAAGGTGGTTATGTAACTGAAAGTGGCGCCCTCAGGGGTTTGAATACGTTGTTAACAGAAGATGATTTAAATAAAACGTGGAAGTTTTAGGGTCCATGGTTAGTACTTTTAAGAAGGTATCACTATATTCTCTTGTAGTTATTCGTAGAAGTAGATAGCTAATGTGTCAATAATGGCCATCACTTTTAGCAGTTTTGCTATCTACATCTATTTCTAGCAGTGACTACGAGGTGATGTAATGATACCATTTAAAAATAAGAGACTATGGGCCCTAAAAATTCCACGTAAAGTTTTATTAAAATTGTGTAGTAAATACAATATTAAATAAAATTCACAGCGGCGCGCGCCACTTTCGGTCATAAAACCGCCTTAAGGTAGATTCATAACTGACTAGGTACTACCGATAGTGTGTATTTTCGATGGCTGTAAAGTACTTCTGAAAATGTATATATATATATCAGTGGCGAAGGGTCCGTACAAGCCGATTCCCATCGGCTTACCTTTTAGAAATCCTTCCCCTAGCGATCTTCTATGCAGATCATACCATTTTTGTAGACCGGCTTACCTTCGCCAGAATTTCACCCCTAGCCACTGATATATATATATATCAGTGGCGAAGGGTCCATACAAGCCGATTCCCATCGGCTTACCTTTTGGAAATCCCACCCCACTGATCCACTATGCAGATCACAACATTTTTCATCATTTTTGTAGAGCGGCTTACCTTCGCCATAATTTCACCCCTCGCCACTGATATAGGTGACGTGTTTAGAACACAATAAAAATAATAAAAAAATTCAGAAAATTATTTTGTTTTTTTACTTTTATAATTTTTTTTATTATAATTATTATCGTCGTCGATTCTTCCGATATTGAAACTAAACAATCACAAAATAATAATAAATACAACAAAATAAATGATTACTATGGTATTCCCTTGTTTTACTCACGCATTATGCGATCCATACGCGGCCGGCCGGCCGGCGCGGCGCGCTGCGCTGGCCGACAAACAGCTGACGATGTTGTACCACTGTACCTCACTCACCACTGTACCTACGCACACGTACCTAAAACAGGCTTTCCTACAAACGAATGTTGTTGCCTACGCTTTTTAAGGTATCACTAAGTTCGATGACCTTTGATAAACTCGAACTTAATTAATTGTAAAAAAAACGTGAGTAATTAAGTACCTAATAATCTCTGTTACTTCAAATTGGTAAGTGTACTTACATGACCCCAAACAGCTGGTTGATTTTGTTTACACTGCACACTACATAAGAAGGTGATAAGACTGATAAGCTTCCCATCACACTTGACAGGCTTTGGACTTTCAAACTAATGTTGGTACTCAATAAAAACAGTCAGTCTTTTACATAAAATAACTAAAATAGGTTAGGTACCTACATACTTGGTATTATTTTATTATTACCTACATTCATCTGGCGTGTTTAAAAGTCCATCACCTATTAACAAGTTCTATTCACAAGTCCTATTTACACTTTAAAAAAACTATCTACAGAACTGCTACACTACACCCGATCACCACCTCTCTCAATGCACAATAGGATTAGTACGCAGTAGGATTTGTATATCGAGGCATAGCTAACACTCTACGCAAACAAACACAACACAACACGACGAGAGAACACACGGACACAGACTGCAGAGCAGAAAAAATAAGAAGTGCGTGCTGCGTGCGGTCGTCCAACCAAGAGAGAGAAGAGAGAGATAGAAGACGGCAGGCGGGCGGCGGAGGGTTTTGTTTTAGTTTAAAGGTGACTCTACACACTACACGGAATCTGAACTCCTAGAAATAGTTTGTGGACTTCTTTTCGCATACATTACTTAAGCGAATTTTAAATTATTATACTTTACTATCATTGCCATAAAACTACAAAATCAAGTCATCAAAACCATCATTTAATCACAAAAAAGGCAGGAGGTGTGGTTGTGAACATTAATTAAACGTACCTACCTAATCGAATGATTCTTAACATTGTTAATAGCCATTAAAAAGTAAAAGTAAAATGGGAGATAGATAGTGACAGATAACATTTATTTACAATTACAATAACATCCTATTTTATTCATTCATATGTTTTTTCTTTTGTAAACAGTTTTATAACTTAAAAAAATCCCAACAACAATAAAAAGGATGCCTGTACTTAACCTAATAAAATAAATCAACGAGCATGAAGCTAGCGATTTAACAATTTACTTACCTACTCATCAAAAATCAATATCACAAAAACGAAACGTCTGTAGCACCTTTTATCGGTAACTTTTTGGCGCTTTCTTTGTAGATGCGCCGACGACGCGACATGCATGCACGCGGCACCTGAAAGACGCGTGCGGCCGCGGCGCGGGGCGGCACGGGCGGGGGGCAGCAAAGAGCGCCGCCCGCCTTGTCGTCCGCCGCCCGCCGCCCCGCCACAGATTTTGATTTGAGTTGGTGACCTGTCGCACGCGCCGGAGGACGCTTTGTCGTGATATTTCACGCATTTTGCCGATCTTTTAATGTCATGTCACAGAATAATAATAATAGGTACGTGTTTAGGTACACAAAAGCATGGACACGAAGTCTATGAAATGTCGTAACTCGTAACACATATCGTGATGTGATGTGTGAGTGTATTGTACCTACCTACATTATGAATTAGTGTGATAGTTGTCATTAAATTTACGAGTTACAAGTAGGTATTTAGTCTTTCTGTGCATTGATTCTTTTGTGGACAAGTAAAAGGATTTCGAGTACAGGACACACTGACTGGTCATGTAAATAATGGACGTCAATGAACTGTAAAGAGTTTGAGTGCATTGTGATTGTGATGTAATAGTGAAAAGAGTCGGATACAATGTGTGAAGGAAGAGAGACCCCATTAGAACTAAATACGTTAGTAAGTAATTTACTAAACACATCATAGGATAAACACCTTAAATTTATGTGATTACATTAATTTAAGGTGTTTGATTAAAGGTCATTGAACTTACTTGTTAGACTAGAAATGTAATGGAAAACGGGATCATGTAATTACAATTACTAATTTAAAGCGACCGTTCATAATACCTACCTAACGTCAAAGATTTAAATCTTTGCCTACGTACACTTACTTTAATAAAGTTGAGTTTATCAAAGGTCATCGAACTTATTGATAGGTACCTAAAAAGCGTAGGTAACATTAATTTGCTAGGAAAGCCATGTATTAAGTAGGTAGTAGTATCAGTAGCATATTTCGAAAAATCTAAGGCGTAATACGTACGCGTACGTACGATACGTGTCATCAGCTGCTTGGGTTCATGACCGCGTGCGGTTCGCGCGTGGATGGCATTATGTGTTGGTAAAACAAGAGAACACCATAGTTATTCGATTATTGTTGTATTTATTGTTATTTTGTGGTCATTTAGGTTAAATATCGGAAGAATCGACGACGATAATAATTATAATAAAAAAATAAATAAAAAATTAAAAAAATTTAAATAATTTTTAGATTTTTTTTATTATTTTTATTGTGTTCTAAACACATCACCTGACTACCCCTTAAAGTTTTCTCAGTTAAAACGGTACCACCTTATATATATATATATGTATACTAACCTCTTGTCGTTATTAATATCGAGCAAAAAACGACAAAAAATCACGTTTGTTGTATGGGAGCCCCCTTAAATATTTATTTTGTTCTGTTTTTAGTATTTGTTGTTATAGCGGCAACAGAAATACATCATATTTTATGTGATTCAACTGTCTATCTATCACGTTTCATGAGATATAGCCTGGTGACAGACAGACAGACAGATGGACAGCGGAGTCCTAGTAATAGCGGGACCATATTGGTACGATATACCCTTTGGGTACGGAACCCTAAAAACGAAAAAAAATCTCCTTTCTTAAAAAAACAAGTAAAAAATGGAAAAACAAGATACATTTTAGATGCAACAAAGTGTCGTCTTTCAGTGAATTATTTGATAAATTAATATTACATTAATTTATCAAATTAATGTCATCATCATCATATCGTATGGCCGACTGCGTCATCATCCTAAACCTCCAGTTGTAAGTCTCTTAGCCACTCCTCGGCTGCGGGCGTCAGTTGGTGGAGTTCCCTTAAACCACCACCGGGGGGACAGTACAGCGGGCAGTCCTCAGCGACGTGTTGTAGGGTCTGGTATCAAATGTGGTCCCACGTGGTCCACCCTGGGCAACGGAATAGCTCTCAAGCGAAACCCGGCCAAATGCTCTTGACCCCTACTGGCTCACCGGACTGTTCCCTGAGTAATCTGAGAATCTCCCGGTGACTTCTACTGCAATAACACCATGCATCCTAAAACCAACAGCTTTCTCCATCAAATTAATTTAATATTACATAATGTAACATTACATGCCACAGCTGGACGTGGGAAGCACGACCAGTGCGCAGAAGGTGGTAAATAAAATATAGGTCTCAATTTACCAGGATATATTTAAGTTCCACAGGGGAGTGGAATTCTTCGATAATTCCGCTCAGTGTTCTTTACGATAGGGATTGAGCACTTAGCTTGGGTTGTTCCTAACGGAAGCAGAAGCGCATGTGCAGCTCGAGGGCTACGCGCTCAAGTTGAGGCGAGTGCGCAGGCTCGGCGTGGTGTTGCTCCGGGGTAGGCCGGAAGCAGCAGGTGTTGACTCGGGCAGGCAGATTGCCCGGAGGTGTAGTGGTAGGCGGTGAAGGAGGATCCAGTAGGGGCACTCCTGCCCGTAGATACGACCCCTAGAACGGGGTTGCACAACACAAGGAAATAAAATGTAGGTAACTTGTTGAGGTTACGAATGATTAGCAGGGAAGAAAAGATTGTGATGATAGATATGGGAGGATCATAGATGTAGCACATCCCTTGGGGAGGATAGATATCGAGAAACACCTTGGAGTTTTTGGCGCCATTTTGTCGGGTTCGGTTTGGTGACTATTTTAATTATTCGCAAATTGATTCATAGTGGATATTGTGTCTTAAAATTGGTGCAGTTTTGTGGTACAAGTGTCTACGCAACTGAACAATATGTGGGATAATTGAAATAGGCGCGATCTTGGTTGTGTGAAGCCGAGACTTTTATTATAGTGGTGGCTACCTCGGCTGACCTTACCGAGTAAACTGTCTTGATATACTTGGTGCCGAGTTGTTGTCTCTGATTTATGGAGTTCGGTCTCGGAAGCCGTGGCGAACACACGTGTGTCACGCCGAGCTCCATAGCCGGCGACGCCGCCGCCAGGCCATTGCGCGCACATCTGGTGGCCATTTTGAAACAAAGGACTCGCAGACCCGTGCCCCTTTTTTCTTGACCACGCTCAAGACAAAGTAAGGACCGTTAGCCACTACCTACTGGCCAAATGCGATACTTTCGATTGCATCAGCCCGAGGCAGGCTAATATGAATGCGGAGACTAAGGGAGGGCCATTAGGCCCTTCCGACAATAGTGAAACTAGTGAAATGGACACGGACAGTACAATTGTGAATAATAAAAAGAACAATGAATACAAATTAGCTAGTGTAAGTGAACTTTCCCCGGACAATGAAGGACAATACGCAGTTGCCTGTTGGCACTGCACACAAATTAACGTAATTAAAAAATTCCATGAGTGGCAAGGACTCCAAACTAAGATTAAACAATTAAATTGTAGACTGTGTAACAAGAGAAGTGCCGTGAAATGTTTTCTGAAAATCTCAGCAAATATCTCAAACGGACACCTAGTGAACAGTGTAAATGAAATTAATATATACTCTTGTAATATCAATTTTTGCAAAATTAATAAGATAGACTGCCGCAAGTGCAACGGACAGATAAATGTGAAATACATGCCAATCATGGGACTTCAAAGTGAAGAAAATGTAACCTGTGAATGCGGTATTGTGAATAAAATAACATCGGAATATAAAGAAATACCCAAGACACAACATACAAGCGCTAAGCCACCATTAGGTGGCTCAGGCCACATCACTCGCCAGACACCATGTCACATGCCTAGTGGTGCAATTACCGCGACGCATGGGCTTGGCATCATGGCCACCAACACCGTACGAACGCGCAATGACGCTTCACCAGCGCACGCGCGGAACAAAGAAACTACTGCCACTGTGCATGAAAACGAGACCACTTCGACGCTTTCGCACGTTGATCCCGGGAGCCAGTTCAATCATGTGCCGGAGCGTACACGCACCGCCAACCCAGCCGTCGCCTTACAACAAAGGCCTGGCATAACAACAAGCAACCGCTTTTCCTCACTCCTTACCGAAGAAGAACATGGAGACGAACTGGAAAGAGAAGAAGACTACACCCTGGCGACTTCTATCTCACACAGCCTTAAGAAGAGGAAGAGAACTGCCGCCACTCCTAACACGTCAGTCACCCAGCAACAACCAAGAGTGATCACACCATCCACTCACATCCCCGACATAATTATAACGGACGTCAAGAAAATCAACGATCCGGAATACCTCAACAAAATTAGAAAAATATCTATAGAGCACGGAGCAAGACACACCATGGCTCCTAACAAAAGAATCATCACGATCCGCGTATATACCGCGGAAATAAGGAAAATAATTATAGATGAGTTAACTAAAATTGACGACGGACTTCGCTTCGTGGCACGAGTCCCTAAAGCCCAGCAGAAACACCAGACGAAGGTGGTGCTCAACACAAATATATATGATGAGACAAACGAAGCATGCCTTGATGAAATGGAGAGGTGTATCGGTGTGAGACCAATCAAAATGAGGACTATCAAAGGTAACCTACAATTATTTATCTTTGATGGTGCTCAATCATATGAAGAAATTGCTACGTCTATGATGACAACAAAGCATGCGTACTTCGGGGCTTTCAGCATGAAGCCTCAGCAATACAAAGACGACCCCAGGAGAGTAATACAATGTAAGAGGTGTTTCCTCTTCACACATGCGACATCGGCGTGTCACGGTGAGAAGAAACACCCCACCTCTACAACTCAAAACGAGGAAGGCATAGAGATTGAAATATGCATAGCCTGCAAGAAACCGGGTCATGGGGCCAACCAAGCCAAATGCGAGAAGTTCCAGAAGACTGTAGACCGCCAAATGAAACAACACGAAGAAAAAGAGAGGAAACAAAGAGAAGCAGCTGAACGCAGATACATAGCACCGAGATACCATCGCAAAAACGTCTCGTATGCGAACATAACCTCAATTTCACAATTTCCACCACTGCCTAAACAGGCACCCCAAGCACAACCACAGTATCAGCCACCGATGCAGCAAAACGAAGTCAAAACAAATAAAGAAAACGGCATGGAGCCTTTAGGGCAAGAGCTACAAATAACCATGCAACAGATACTACACCAACTACAGCTACAACACGAAATCCTCATCAAAATTCTCAACAAATAACCCAAGAAATCAATATCAAAAGCTGCGCATACTACACCTCAATGCGCAAGGACTCAAAGGCAAATTTCTCGAGCTAAAATCCTTAACCGACCGTCATAAACCACATATAATCGTTGTCAACGAGTGCCACGTGGATTTTTCAAAAATCCGTCTGAACCTCTTGAACTACGATAAGATCACTCACTCGATCGCGCCGCATCTAACCACAGCCATGTACGTGATGCGAGGAATACGCTGGAGTCAGACCGACGTGACCCCAGGTACAGAAGAAAGAGACCGCCAGATCGAAGGCGTCGCCATCAACCTCACTTACGACCATCTGACCGGAAACTCCCTCAAAATTAAGGGAATATACATACCGAACAGATCAGAGCACATCGACACCGCAGCACTTAACGATGAGCTAGAAGACATAATAACCGAAGCCCCAAGCATCATCATCGGGGACCTCAACCTTAAAATGATCAAACTCAATCAGACGAGAGACGAAGGGGCAGGAATACTCGTCCGCGACCTCAGTAATTCCGACGTCTGCACCATACACCACACGGGCCTACCCTCACGACCTAACAGTGCGGGCTACGGCATCCTCGACGCAGCTATCTTCTCGCACGATGCTCAAGCCTTCGATACTATAACATGCCGACAAATAACATCGGTCGGTTCTGATCATATGCCCTGGTTAATGGACCTAAACATAGTGATAGACAGAGAGAAAACACAGGTAAGAAACACCCGCGCTATTGCAAACAACAAAGAAATCAGACAACAATTTCAACAAACCCTATGGGATAAAACTGCGCATCTACCAAAAGAGATCACAACTGACGCAGAATGCGAGGAGTATATACTACAACTAGAAAAAGCTATCACAGAAACTCTAGATGAATATGCACCACTACATGAAAACAATAAAAGAGATCAACTCCCAGAAGAGATTAATCAATTAATCGACAAAAGGAACCAAGCAAAAAAGAAAGCGTGGCGACTACGCTTCAATCAGGACAGAATAACGGAACAAAAAAGAATTTATAATCATCTGAAACATGTAGTTCAACAAACACTTACAGAATACAGCAGCGAGAAATGGTCACGGATAATAAACGATCCACAGAACAACAGAACCCAAATGTGGCGAATCCAACGCAACCTGAAGGCGCCAGTACAAAGACTCCCCCAAATCGAGGGTTGCAACAATGAGAAAGAAACCATCAATGCCCTGGTCGACGCAGCGATCGTTATAGAAGCCGAGATAGACAAAGAAGATAAGAGTACAGAGAAGACCACACCTTTCCAGCCTCTCGACCCTACATCCACTGAGGAAATCAGATACGCGCTGAGACGCTTCAAAAACAAGAAGGCATCTGGCCCGGATAAAATCAAAGCGGACGCCCTCAAACTCGGAGGCGATCCCTTCCTCATCAGGTACAAAGTGATAGCTGACTATCTATTACTGACAGGTTATTATCCCAACAGATGGAAAATCGGGGAGTGCATCTTCCTACACAAAGCTGGCAAGAACCACCGAGACGCCAAATCGTACCGACCCATCACTCTTCTAAACATCATGGGTAAACTACATGAACGTCTGCTCTTGTCACGCCTGCGACAGACGGCTGACAGACTGCAACCGCCGTTCCAACACGGATTCACCAGGAACAGAGGAACAGGCACGCAGATCCTTCGCACCGGCAAGTTCATAACGGATGCACTGGAAGCGAAAGAGAGCGTGGCTATGGTATCAACGGATCTCTCGAAGGCCTTTGACTCCATAAATCACGAAGGTCTGACGAAGAAGCTTCAAACAGCCGACGTCCCGAATAACATCATCAAACTAATAGAGAATTACCTGAGCGGCCGCAAAACCTACGGTCGCTTCAGAACCACCAACGGTGACGAGAAACCAGTACCACACGGAGTCCCCCAAGGATCTATCCTGGGCCCGGTCATTTTCAACTTGTACGTACACGACATATGGGATCAGCGGGACCGCATCCGCGGACTCAAGCTCTCCCAATATGCCGACGACTTGTGCATTCTCAACAGATCTCCTAATCCAAACTACGCAACGCACCGCGCAGGCTGGGCTGCCGATACCATCATCGACTACTACCGTCGCTGGGGGCTAAAATGTAATGTGGACAAAACGGAGTGTGCCATGTTTACTCAAAAGAGAAATTACTGCAGAACCATTCGCATCAGAGATGAGGTACTCGAATATAAAAACAACATAAAATATCTTGGTGTACACCTAGATAAGACCATGACCATGGGCAAACAGACGGATTACGTCGTGCAGAAGGCACGACGAGTACGCGGCGCGCTAGCCCCTATCATAGGCTGGCACGCCAAGACGGATCTGACGGTAAAACTTGCCGTCGTTCAGGCCTGCCTACTTCCTATATTGGATTATGGTGTGGTACAATTACTCTCACGTTACAGTAAGAGCAACTTACTAAAAATTGAACGCCAATATCGAATGGCTCTCAAAACTACTGGACAATTCCCAAGACGCCTAGAGACTACACAACTCTGGGAAATGCTCGATTGGGATCCATGGCACCTCCGTGCACAAGATCTAAATGAGGACATGCTCCGCCGATTACACGAAATGCACATCGAGGACTTAGAGACCCCTGGTGACGCCTACCTAGGCTACGGACAGTACAACCCTCTCCTAACTAATACTAGATTAGGTGAAATAGATTATATAACTAAAAAAGACAGGAGCCGACCGCTCAGCAAACGGACTACTGCTCCACGTCCCCATAGATTGTAATTAGGTAATTGTAAATATTAAGGATAAGACAATATGAAACAACATTATAAATTTATATAAATTCATTCTGTATATACTAATAAGCACACAGCATAGCACTACATGACACCTATACAGATCTTTTAGACTAATATAAGTAGACTGTAAGTAGCTGACACACATACAGGCCGAATACACCATCGACCTGTAAAGAAATTGTAACATACAAACTAAAGAAATAAATATTTTTCTATTCTATTCTATTCTACTTGGTGCCAAATGCTCCAAGCAGCATTGGAATGCGATGCACCCACATTCTAATGTAAACTGAAACTATCTACCACTGAACTATTCAACACTTGACACTGGCAAAAATTACTTCCAAGAGGAAAGTAGATTGCCAAAACAAAAATAAGAAGAAGAAACACCTCAAAACAGCGAGAATGATCTAGAGCTCCCGGTCACATCCTATTAGTCGACCTTGACATAACGAAAATGGATGTCATTATTAGACAGTGACATCATCTGTCACTGTGTGACACTATGGCCGTGTTCCGAGTCGCGCTTTGGGATAAGGCAGAGGTCAGAACTTTCCACAGGTGAAGTGATGTAATAAATTTTTAAGAAAAAAACAACAGTAATTATTAATTATAAGTGGTAGGTTTTTAGAAACCGTTACATTTTTAAAATGTTTTAATTTTTAGGTAAACATTTTAATATTGTTTGGTGATTCAGTTTTAGGGGCACTTTTATTATTTTGAAACCCAATATAATTATTTGATGATTGATATTATTTCCAATTAATTCTCAATTAGGTAATATTTAGGTAAGCCTTTTAATATACATGGTGATTCAATTTAGGTGACAGATCAACTATTTTAGGAACAAATATTATTTATTAGGTCACTGAAAATGCTTTTATTAGTTAATTGATAAAATTATACCCTTATGTTATTGAAACCTGATGCCTGAAACAATTTTTATTAGGTACCTACCTAAAAATATTGTTGTAACAAGTGGCATAAAAAAACAACTACCTAGATATCAAATAATTGGCCATTAAAACACTAATAATATTAAAAGCTCAGCTATTACTCGTAATATCCAGTAATAGCACACGCCCATTTAATTGTAATTTGTCTGTAACCTACATAAAAAGGCGATTTGATTGTAACCTTTACGAATTCAACTTAGGCCGGCCTTTACGTGGCCCGAATTCAAATTCAGGATTTGCATGGCCGAAACATTCAGGGGAGCGGCTCCATAATCTAGGTACCTTTATTAAATTGTAATTTATCCTTTTAAAGCTACTCCACAATAGTGACTTAAGTAGTTAGAGAGAGATTAGAAAGACTTTAAATAAGATTTTCATAGTACTTAAACCTTTCATAGTATAAAAGCTTGGAAGAAATAAGTTTATTTGCATAATACGTATTAGTTTTTTTTCACGCAGGTAATATTTTCTTTGGCTACGTGGAATTCTGCATTACTTATTATGCAAAATGTAAAGTTCAATCTATTTTTATTAATAGTTGCATCAAAATTGGTTCAGCTTTTGAAGCATAAATAGATACGTAACAAACAACATACCTGATTTTCTCCTTTCGGGCCCGTGGAGCTACCGATTTGCCCTACTAGTAGGATTACGGTATACCACTATGAACTCGTGGTCCTACTGGACTAGGGCTTAGTATCGATAATATAGTATCGCTATGATTCCAAATAAAAAAATATTTTATATTCAATTACGAAATAATATTATATTCAGTCAAAATTACCAGGGCAACATAACTTACGAGGAGTTATTTTGATTTCGTACCGCGAAGATTTGTTTTAATTCCTTCTAGCTCTTTAATTTTTCAAAAATATAAATCGAAATAACTCCTTGTATATAACATTATTTCGTAATTGAATATTATTAAATATAGGATTTCGGTAAGGTTCGGAATAATCGTTCTTTATCACCATCGATACCTAATAGGACACTACGATATTCTAAAAAGCCCTAGTCCAGTAGGACCACGAGTACATAGTGGTATAGTGGTAGGTCCACGGGCCCTTAAGGGATTTTCTTCCGTATTCTTAGATCATCTACCTGTTCATATTTTATAATATTAGTATGAATAAATCATCTTGTTAGCAAGTGTCACATAATTAAAAAAACCTGCCAAGTGCGTGTCGGGCCACGCGCCATAGGGTTCCGTATATACCATATCATATTTAATACCACCTATAATTTTTCGTCTGCAAAAATAACTTTGTTTTTCACAGTGTTGGTATGAATGACAAAGTTATATTTGCGGTTTTGGAAAATGTGCTATATCTCAAAAACTAATTACTATATCTCGTTCAAACCAATTTTGGTTGAAAGTGTTTATTAAGATCTACAGCATATATTTTTTTTAGATTTTTCACTCTCTTATTTCAAAAGTTAAAGGGGGGGGGGGACACACATTTTACCACTTTGGCGGTGAATATCTTTCAAACGGTTGACTTTGAGAAAAAGTTGTCTTAGAAACCTCAATGTCATTTTTAAAGACCTATCTATAGATACCCAACACGTGATGGTTTGAAGAAAAAAATTTTTTTCAGTTTCAGTTCCATGTATGGGGAGCCCCCCCTTAATCTTTTAATTTTCTTATTTTTGTATTAAATTCGTTAAGCGGTTAACAGAATACATCTTCCTACCAAGTTTCAACTGTGTAGTCTTAATACTTTCGGAATAAAGTGGCTGTGACATACGGACAGACAGACAGACAGACAGACAGACAGACAGACAGACAGACAGACAGACAGACAGACAGACAGACAGACAGACAGACAGACAGACAGACAGACAGACAGACAGACAGACAGACAGACAGACAGACATGACGAATCTATAAGGGTTCCGTTTTTTGCCATTTAGGCTACGGAACCCTAAAAATGAGCGATGCAATCGATTAGTTTCAATGTTACTATTTAAAACCGTATACCTAATTGTTTCTCAATCAATCAAATGCTATAAATAACAAAAAGACGTTGCTCTTACCACGAAACTCACATAATCAGTGATCTGGTATCAAAAAGCTAAAATTAATTTTCGAGTGCTCAAAACTTTGAACGGCTCTCCTGTAAAATTTAGTTTTTGCAGTAAGAACGTTGTCATTTAGAGGGTGCTATTTATAATATAAGTAGGACATCAATATCCCGTTACTTTCATATTAATAATATAAGTACGATATCCATAACCGTTCATGCCCCGTTCCAGTTCTTGTTCGTTCCTGTTCCCGTATTATTTCAGCCCTTTCTGTGGTGATATGATTATGATAGGTCATGGTTAGGTTAGGAATATATTTTTAATGAACACGGCATTAAGGCTCCGTTACACGAAATCATTTGTCTCTGTCTTTTTCTTTACGTGTAAAGAATATGGAAAATAACCTCACTTCTGCACTTTTTCGATGTTTTTCGTTGTTTTTTTATCATTATCTTTAGCACAATTATCTTTCTTGGAAATAAGTTATTGGAGCAACTGCACAGTACGTTAAAGTGTATTTTGATGTAGAATTCAATACGATTACGCTATTATTTACGCCAAAAATATGGCCCGCGACAAGCGCTTTTGATGATATTCTGTTTTTTTTTTTACAATCATCTGTGAGGTTTATACGCAATTTAATGTTTGTAGCAACTAGGTAAACTCTTTAGCTTGTCGTATGATTTTTTTGGTGGCTATACAAGTTTACGTTTTCTATATAAAGATATGGCCCGCGCAAACCATGTTTTCCTATTACCGCCCCTTAAGTCACTAACTATTTAATTTACCTTGATTAATATCATTTCTTTGGTACCTACTACCGTGAAGATAAAAAACATTCAACGTAGGAAACCAATGTAATCAAGCTCCATAAAAATCGAAAACGATAAAAGAGATTGATCAAAGAATAACTTTGCCAGACCTGGGAAAAGCTAAACCTAACTACCCCCCTAGCATGACCACCGACATACCTGCCAGGCCCGACAACGACCATATGACAAAGCAATATCACGTTTAACTGCCGAAAGACAATTAATTTTGACAGTTGATGTCAATAAAATGCTATATCACGCGATATACCTATATCTTGTTTCGGCGGTCATGCAGGCGGGCTGATATGGACTAGACTTGCTCCCGTGAAATTCACAAACATTACTATTTATTAGATGTCCCAGTGCCCACGGACAAACAGCAGCGTCAAATAAAAAGCAGCGACCCAACTACCAATCACACGTTATACGTAAAACATACGAACCATATCACAGAACTCTATTTTATTTAACGCCGTATGCGTTCGTTTAGGCAAAGGTCGTTTGAGTATTTTTCTTAAATACGGGTAAAAGTGAGTTTCTTTTCTTTACGATAAACTCGTGGTAAGGGACAAAATGCCTGTGTGGTGACTGTTTGGCTGGAAGCCAACATTATGCAGAAATAAGGGCGTCCTGCCCTTCGATCTTCATACGCAGGTACAGTATTAAAGTGTGCTAGTGATGTCACTACTTGTCCCACCTGTATGAGGTTGAGAAAAACTTGAATTATAACAACATAGGTGTTATTAGGTTTTTCTTCAGTTGCTTCCCACTTTTTACTTATCTGCTAGTATTCTTTAATTTCTTTCTTTTCCGCTTTTTATAGTCAAAAAAGCTAGCTTCCAGGCTGCCTAAATTCCAACCAAATATAGAACTTAAGTACTCGTATGGAAGCTAATATTCGGGACGTCCCACTTTACTCTGTGTGTGTGTGTGTACGATGCCCATCACTAGGAAATATATAGGGAGACGGGAGGCGTATTCGATAAGCGTTCATGTGACATCTGTTTGTCACGACAAAAATTTTTTTTATTGCTTGAATATATAAAAGGTATGCCTCGATCTGATGCCACTGGATTGTCGGAGAATTGTACGAGAGGTAATATTATGTACACATTATGAAGATTATTGATCCTCCTCTCTCTAGGTCTATGATAGTATATTCTAGAGCATTGGTTCCTAACCTGGGGGTAATTACCCCCGCAGGGGTAAAACAGCTATTCTATGGGGGTAACAGTGGTAACCAGTAAGAATGAACAGAATAGAGAGATGGCACTATGGTTATTTCTTCAGTTTTCAATGCTATTTGCTATGCACAACAAACAACCCCCCCCCCCCCAAGCCCAAGCTGGGGGTAAAGTCTACTTCCCTACCTACTTCCCTAAACAAAACCTTAAAAGATATAACTAGTTGGCTTGAAGACCACAACTTAGAAGTAAATTTTCACAAAACAAAACTAATGCAATTTAAATCCTACAAAACACCTTCTCTAAACATCAACTTTAATTTTCAAAATGTCCACATAGAAACTGTTAATGAATTTAATCTTCTTGGAATAAAAATTGACACAAATATAAATTGGACAAAGCACATAGCACATGTTAAAGCGAAACTGGCCAAATTTAGCTACGCTTTATTTCAAATTAAAGTCACCACAAATACAGAGACCGCAATTTCTACATACTATGCATACGCCTACGCTTGGTTGCGGTACGGTGTGATGCTGTGGGGGAATAGTGTAGATGCTCATGAACTATTCATAATGCAAAAAAGATGTATAAGAATTATTGCGCATATAGATAATACTGAAAGTTGCAAACCATATTTTCAAAAATTTAGAATCCTCACTTTACCATCCATTTATATCTATGACATATGTATATTTGTATTTAAAAATAGTAAGAAATTTATAAAAGTTAGTGATACCCACCCAATAAATACACGACACAAAAATAGATTGTACTTACCTTATTCTAGAATCAAAATGTTAAACTGCAGCCCATACTATATGGCAATTAAAATATTTAATAAATTACCACCTGAAATAAAGAATCAACCAACCCTTAATTCTTTCCAAAAGCAACTAAGAGATTTCCTAATTGCAAACTGTTTTTATTCCGTGAACGATTATTTATCTTTTAATAAATACCCTTTTTAATGTAGTTTTCCCTTTTAAAATTATACCTATAGCGAATTCAATACTGTGTAAGTAAAACAAAAAGATGGGTGATGTTTAGATTAGTATCTAATCTAGTATGGTAGTTGACTATTTTTTATAAATAAAAACATGTGAAAGCTAGGATCTCAAAAAAAAAATACCTATTTTATGTAGATTTAAGTTTTAGGTTTAAGTTACTTAAGTTTTTCTGAGTGGTTAAGTTTTTTGAAACTTTTCCTTTAAATTGCTGTGTCCGAAAAGGGCGATTAAGTATTTAAGTTCTTATTATTTATAACACCTCTGTACCTACACTTAATTCGCAATAAAGAATTTGTATTATTTGTATTTGTATTATTATTTGTATTGTACGTGATATTGGTAACAATATTGAAAAGGTTAGAAACCACTGTTCTAGAGTCTAAGAGATACTGTCATAAACTTAGAGGATATTTTTATTTTAATGTTATTATTGTTTAAAGCAGCAAGAAGCGGTCTTCATCGAAGATTTTTGTTTAGGGAGGTATACAAAAATCTTCGGTGAAGACCATGTTTTACAATAATTTCATTTCCAAGTCATGAATGTGTTAATTTATACCACAGATTAGATATAAGTACTACCGTACAGAAACAACACTCTCGCCCCGCCCTAGAATCAATTACCTCACCCGACTCCGCGAGTTCGTGGGCCGAATCGTGTGCTCGTTTAGCCGTGTTTGTCAAAATATGTCAACTTATTTTGATATTCAAAGCGATGAGTCATAAATTTATTTACCAAAAAGTTCGAATTATGAATTGAATGCCGCACATACGGTACAAACTGCACGGTAGCCCGGTTGCGCGTGTACAAAAACGTCATCTGACGTCGTCTATTTATTTATAATAGCGCGGTTGTATGGAGTGTCCAGACCCCGTATTACGTAAGGCTGTTGCTAACAATTCTCGATTGAAATCGCAGTTGCATTGCTGCTTTAAGTAAGATAGTTGTCACATTAGTTCTAACTAAAGCAGCAATGTAACTGCAATTTCTGTCAGAGTTGATTGCAACAAAATTAGATAATCAGCCCACAGGTAGGGTTACCAGATGAAAAAATGAAAAGTCCGGATAATAGAAAGCTTATTTATCCTTTAATTTTTATTAAATGTACTGAATTGAAATTGAAAATCCAAAAAAAATCCTGAGATTTCTTCAGATTTTCAAAATCCGGCCGCAATCCTGAGCAAAGGCCAAAAATGATTTTCTCTTTGTATAATAGCTATTGACGAGAGTGTTAGAAATAAAAATTAGGAAAGTGTTATAATATAATTCCTCTTTAATAATGATTATGAATGAATTCCGATTGGGTAAATTCTATAATTAAGAGTATAGTTAATTATAGTGCCTATTCATAATTAGTTAAGTATGTAAGTATTTTGAATATAAGTAGGTACCAATTTAATGTACTATTGTAATTTAGGTACCTATAGCTTCGATCAAGAACATCAACTATAACCTACTAGATGTATGGTCGGAATCTCAAAAACGGCTCCTTGAAAATAACGCCCCACGTAACCCACGTTGGAACTGGGAGCTTATTTTGTACAAAGTATTATCTTCTTTGTATCTTACTTTTTAAAGTTGAATTTGGAAAGAATAGTAGGTACCTAATTTGTACCTTTTTGTAAAAATATTTATTTGGAGATACGAATTCCAAAATTTCGAATCGCTTTTTGTTTTGTCTATCGGTGACAGCGAACTAAAATCTATGGAACAAGCATTGTGCTCAAAAAATGGCACCATTCGAAAAGTACAACTAAGTAGATGTAGCTAAAAACACTGAAATTTAATTTTGCAGCACAAAGTGTCTGAGCACTGGTTGCTTGTTAGCGACCTTAATTTGTATACTCATAGATATTTTCTATACTTAAACGAAAAAATATGATACGTTATTTCTGTATATTTTTACTGCCTTTTTTGCGTCTTTTACACCATTTGACTAACACAGGACGTCATTTCTAATAAACTTTCTCTTTCTCTCTTTTCTCCACAATATACAAACTGAAATTATTGTAAATAACGCTAACGTCAGTCACCGGGTGCGTGGCTGGCCCGACTAAAGCTGAGCGGGTTGTCCTTTATTAGCCCCGTGGTGCCATTTTTAAGCAATATTTGTTTGCAATTACACTTATTATTATAATACATTACACAATTACACTTCCATAGATTTTAGTTCGCTGATCGGTGGCATTGCAGTTTTAGTTGCGCGTCAACTGCATCAAAAACGGAGCGTACGGCGGGCGCGGACGGAGCGTTGTCGACATTATTAGTCACTTTATATGGATTTATAAGGTGCAGAAATGCCGATGCAGTGCACGCTAGTGCTAAATAAACCCATACAAAGCAACAAATCCGTCCGCTCCGTTCGCTTCATTGGGATCATGACTAATTAATAAAATAATGAAATACCTTAGAATAATAACACCTAGAAGCCGTGTCCTCGTATGCAAAGTGAGGCATCTAATACCAAGCCAGAATGGCTTAGTTTTCAAATTTATATCCTTTATACGTTAACTAATCGTAACTGAAACGCAATAATATAGTAACTAGTCTTATAAATGTGGGACAATTAAAACTGTTTTGTACTTAATCGGTATGATTAGGTAATAATGTAGAATAACAATCTGGAAACGGAGCCATTTTGGCTGTTTTAGTTGCCTCACTATTGACAGTGCGCTTTGTAGAGAACTATTGTTCTAGGTGTTATTATTCTAAGCGAAATACTAGTAAAAATCGTGAACATATAAACTTTTAGAGTAGCTTGTATACCTCTTGGTTTTATATATTGCATATTATTTGTTGTTTGTGTTAAACCTACGTTTATCATACCATGTACATCATGCAGCACTCTGGCCACTAATCACTGTATTTTATACTTTAAAATACCTGTCACTTTGACTCTAAAGAAATATAAGACTATCAGCCGGGTAAAATTTCCACAGGTTATGGGAATTTCGAAAATTATGCCTGAAAATAATGATACAGTCGTTCCCTCTGCCTCTGCCACCGCAACAGCGCAAGGAAAAATAATGGTAACGTCTCAACCATCTTTTCCAGTCCAAAAACTAGAAGGTTCGGCAAACTACTCAACTTGGAGCTTTGCTATAAAAATGTTCCTCATTGATAGCGACCTCTGGGACTGCATAGAACGTCCTGAGGAATATCAAAAGGAGGTGTCCGACTTCAAACGTCAAGATCAAAAAGCAAGGTCAAAGCTATGCCTATCTGTAAAGGAACATATTTACCCTGTTATTATGTCTGCGACCTCAGCCGCTGATACTTGGAATAGACTCCGAGTGCAGTACGCTGACTGTGGGCTACTCAGAAGACTTGCACTTCTTAGAGAATTGTTTAGTGCCAAGCTCAATGTTCACCAAAGCATGGATAATTACGTGAATGGTATACGAAACACGTATCAGAAATTAATTCAAATTAACGAGAAGATTGAAGACGAATTCGTCGGCGTCATTATGCTGGCAGGTCTACCAGAGGAGTACAACCCAATGGTTATGGCTTTCGAGAACTCCGGCATGAAGGTATCGTCAGACTCCGTCGCTTCAATGCTGCTCAAAGAGGATCTAAGGCGCAAACCTACGACGTCTGCATCATCTGATAGTGCTCTTGTATCTACCCCGTCACCTAAAGTAATGAAGTGTACTTTTTGTAAAAAGAATGGTCATTTGTACAAAAATTGCCGTAAGCGTAAAGGGAAGAAACTTGCTCTTAGTGAGAATGTGCATGTAGGTACTCGTACTAATTATACATCTGACTCACTTTTATCATGTTTTAATGTTTCACCCTCAGATACATCTAGCCACTTCATCCTAGACTCTGGTGCTACTAAACATATGTGCAACAAAAGGAACTGGTTTACGAAGCTAACTCCACTTGTTAAGCCGATCACTGTTGCCAACAATGAGCAAGTCCTTAGTGAAGGTAAAGGCACTGTAAATATAAACATTCTCAACTCAAGTGTAAATAAAGTATCTGATGTATTATACGTTCCTAGGTTAGCTGTAAATCTCCTATCAGTTAGTAGTTTAGTCAATAAAGGTTACGTTGTTGTTTTTACGCCGAAAGGAGCATCAATTCTTCGTCAAGGGGAATGCGAAATCTCTGGTTCAAGTGTAGCTACCGCTTCCATACGTAACGGAATGTTTACACTTGACACGACAGAGAAGGCACTTTTGACAACAGTCAAAGAGTCATCATCTCTTTGGCACAGACGTTTGGGACATCTAAACGTCAAGTCTATGAAAATTCTTAAAAATAAAAAGTTAGGAATAAATTTCATAGACAAATTCAACGAAACCTGCATTCCTTGCATTCAAGGTAAATTGGCAAGAAAACCTTTCAAAAAGTCAGTAAGTAGGTCCGATTCCAAATTAGGTATTCTGTGTACGGATTTATGTGGTCCCATGAGCACACAATCCTGGGGCGGTGCCCTATACCTGCTTACATTTACGGATGACTTTAGCCGGAAAACGTTTGGGTATTTACTCAAAACGAAATCCGAAGTGTTTCAAAAGTTCGTAGAATTCAAACATTTGGTGGAAAACCAAACTGGATTAAAAATAAAAATTCTGCGTTCTGATAACGGTTGCGAATTTGTAAATAGTGCAATGTCTACTTTTCTTAAGGAGAACGGAATCGTTCACCAGACATCCGTCCCTTACACGCCGCAGCAAAACGGTGTTGCAGAAAGAGTTAATCGCACAATAATCGAGAAAGCTCGAGCCATACTTCAAGACTCAAAGCTTTCAAAGGCATATTGGGGTGAAGCAGTAAATACTGCGATTTATTTGAAAAATCACTCGCCCACTCAAGCCTTAAATAACAGAATCCCAGAAGAACTGTGGACAGGCAAGCCCGTCAACCTCTCTCATTTAAAAGTATTTGGTTGTGAGGCGCATGTGCTTATCCCCAAGGAAAAGCGCAAAAAGCTTGACTCAAAAACACAAGTCTGCATCTTTGTAGGGTACTCTACGGAAAGCAAAGGCTATCGTGTTATTGATCCACAAAACCCGCGGAAAGTCATTATCGCGAGGGATGTTGTCTTCATAGAAGATAAACTTCCGGGATCCAGTAATTCTGATTGTACTACACAATCAACTGACGACAACAGTGCGTCAGAAGAACAAAATGTTGAAGCCCAAATAGAAATTAATGTCCTAACTGCTCCACCCGTTTCCAGTTCTCAGCCTGAGGAGACACATGATGAGGTTTCCGATGAACCTCCAGTAACGGCACCAGGAGAAGTCTTTACAGAAACTGAAGAAACGCCATCTGAACCTCCGCCAGACCTCTCCGAAGATCTACACCAGGAAACAGAGCAGCGATTTCCTCTACGAACTCGACGTGCACCAGTCAGGTATCCAGAGACAGCAAATCTTACTAGTACTGACTGCGAGCCTGAAACATATAAACAAGTTCTAGAGGACAGCCACAGAGCAGAATGGTTGGACGCCATGAAGGCTGAATACAACTCACTCCAGAAACATGGCACTTGGACATTAGTTGATAGACCTTCTGATCGAAAAACGATCAAGAGTAAATGGGTGTTCAAAATTAAAAGAAACACTAATGGGGAAATTGTAAAATACAAAGCTCGTCTAGTGGCAAAAGGTTTTACTCAAGTCCACGGTATTGACTATGGAGAAACGTTCTCTCCAGTCGCCAGACTATCCTCCATTAGGTTGTTAATGGCTTTTGCAGTGAAGCTGAACCTACACATCGAACACTTAGATGTAGAGACTGCATTTTTAAATGGTGATCTCGATGAAGAGATTTATATGGAGCAACCAGAAGGCTTCACCACTGACCCACGCAGTAAAGTTTGCTTATTGAAGAAGTCTCTCTATGGCCTTAAGCAAGCTCCGCGACAGTGGAACAAAAAGGTATGTGAGGCGATGACCAGCTTCTCGTTAACTCAAGCGGCTTCTGAACACTGTCTTTACTACAAACGAGACGGCAATAGCCTTTTAGTAGTGGCAGTATTCGTTGACGATTTTTTCATCCTCTGCAACGACCAAGCTGTGAAAAATCAGTTTAAAAGTGAACTGGGAAAAAAGTTCGTTGTAAAAGATCTTGGACCAGTTAAGGATTGCTTAGGTATGAGAGTAGTACAAAGCGATGGCAAAATCACTCTTGACCAAACGCAGTACATAGATAATCTCATCGAAAAGTTTGGCATGACTGACGCTATTCCAGTTTCAACCCCAATGGAACCTGGCATGAAACTCTTACTCCCTACCAAGGACGACGAGAAACCAGAGCTTCCATATCAGCAGCTTGTCGGCTCATTAATGTATATTGCAATAGGCACAAGACCAGATATTGCGTACACGGTCTCTTATCTTAGCCAATACAATACACATTACGGGGAGGCACACTGGAGAGCGGCCAAGCGCGTTCTAAGATATTTGAAAGCCACTAGAGATCTCGCCCTGACCTTTACTAGGGATCAAAGTGAACTCGTTGGATACGCTGATGCTGACTACGGCAGTAATGTAGTTGACAGGCGATCCTATACTGGCTACAGCTTTCAGCTAAGTGGAGCAGCTATTTCGTGGGAATCCCGCAAACAACGCACAGTTGCACTATCAACCACCGAAGCTGAGTACATGGCTCTTGGCGAAGCCTGCAAAGAAGCCATATACTTATCTTCCCTAGTGAAAGAAGTTTTCGGTACCAATCATTCCATCACCATTTTCACGGACAACCAAAGTGCATTAACACTTACAAAGAATAACACGTTTCATGCCCGCACTAAACATATCGACATTCGACATCATTTCATCCGGGATGCTTTGTCACAACACCATTTTGACCTAAAGTACATTCCCACCAAGAACATGACAGCGGATGTACTCACCAAACCCTTAGCTAGGCCTTCCCACTGTAAATGTGTACAGTCCTTAGGTTTAATTTAGGTCGGTTAGGTAGTTTCCCCTCTGTTGTTAATTTTAAGGGTTGTACAAATAGGTTAACTTATTTTTAAGGTGCATAGTGTTGTAAAGTTTGTTAAGGGTAGTGAGTAGTGTAACTTTGTTATGGTTTTGTCTGTCCTGTAAATAAGTGTAGAGCTCAAGCTCAGAGTGTGCATGGTGTTCATGTTACGGGGAGGTGTTAAACCTACGTTTATCATACCATGTACATCATGCAGCACTCTGGCCACTAATCACTGTATTTTATACTTTAAAATACCTGTCACTTTGACTCTAAAGAAATATAAGACTATCAGCCGGGTAAAATTTTCACAGTTTGACCCTTTAAAGTTGGATGGACAAGTCCATTTAAAAAGAATAAAATTTATTAAAATAAATGATACCTTTAATTAGTCCGTAAAATGTATAGTAAATTTGTCTTAGAAATCATTTTGATAAACACAATTTAATATAGCTGCCGAGCAAATTTCCTACGCGTTGCATATAAACTACTCAGGCGTGACGTCATAATTGAGTAGCCGTAAGTATGGAGCGTTTTTGTGTGAGTCCATTTGTGTGCATTTCAAACTATGATATCTCGGGCAGTTTTCATGCTAGCGAAATAATTATTTTACCAATTCTTTTTCTTTTTTTGAGAGGTAATTTATGAAACATAAAATAAATAAAATGTCATAATCCCAATTCTGATGCAGTGGACCTTTAGTTGGTAAAGCGTACTTTGGTTCTATTGACCGAAAATAGGTTTTAAATAGCCATAAACCAAAAGAGATTATGATAGAATCGAATACTCATCATCGTTTATAATGCGCTCAGCCAAGGAATGGAATTCCCTGCCGGCGTCTGTGTTTCCGAGCGCATACAACCTGACTCTTTTCAAGGCCAAAGTAAATAGGCACCTTCTGGGCAAGCCCGCTCCATCGTAGACCCTGTCTATACTTTCGGGCTAGATCAAGAGCAAACCTATTATAATAAAAAAAAAAGAATCTCATTTGAAACGTTAACAAAACCGCCGTCACATTTACTGTGGAAATCAGTGGTTTCGGCTCCTGCAATTAATAACCGCAAAGCGGTTTATTTGACGCGGTCTCCCTCTAGGTAGATGTTTACGACTCAGTCTGTTACATCGGAGGCATTCCGCCGAATTTACGTCAACAGTTTTGCTGCAGGTGGTTCTAATTGGACGCAATTTTTTGTATACACTTTTAAACTTTCGCGTTGCATTTTATTACATTAGTAAACACAGGTTTTAAACGCGTTTTTAACTAACCTTTTCCCGACGTTTCAACCGAGTTGCATCGGCCGTGGTCACGGGCTGACTGGAGCTGCGGTTTTACGCCTCCTCCTCTGCGGTGGAATCTTCATCCACCGTCGAACAGTTTTTCCAACTATTCGACGGTGGATGCAATTTTTTGGCATAAAAATCCAGATTTACCTAATCTCTATTTACTCTATTTACCTAAATTCGGTGAAATTGCCTCCCTAGACGTAAGGGACTGATCGTCATTGTGATTCGATTTGAGTAAGAATGATATTATTATGAAAGACTGAGAAATTAGACGATATAGCATACAGTACAGTGTTAGTCCTTTTTAACACGTTTTTATTAGGTTGCTTTTGTTTGTGTGTTTGTTTCTCCACAAAGTTTGCGAACGATTTTATACTAGCTTCCCGATGAGCTAGAGACTTGAAACTTGGAATATAGGTCAGAACTAGAAGGCAATAATGATAAATGATGGCCAAATGATGGATGATAAATTTTACAAAACGCACCCCACGTTATTAGGTCGCATCAAATCTAAAATATGGTATACTTTTGTGGGGTAACTCGGTTGACGTAAAAAAAGCTTTCATATCACAGAAACAATGCATCCGAGCTATATGCGACGTCCCTCCAATGACGTCCTGCAGGGAATTACTTCCTAAACTAAATTTGCTTACCCTCCCCTCTATCTATATATTAGAATGTTGCATTTTTGCTAAAACACACCCCCATATATTCAGTTTTAAAAATACAGATAACTGTAGATTAGCGAGACACCATGGTAAGTTGATGTTACCCACAACGCATACAAAGTATTATAGAAGGAATTGTTATCCTAACTGCATAAAAATTTATAACAAACTACCAAAGACCTTAAAGGAGCTTAGTTTACCTATATTTAAAAAAAAGTTACAAACATGGTTAAAAAATAAATGTTTCTATACAATTGAAGAATTTCTAAATTCAAAAATTGACATAAAATGAATTATTCTCATCGCATGTAATTTTAATTTGTTTATTTAATCGTATTTAATTTACTACTCTAAATTGACATTTCACATGCCTTTTCTATGGCAAGGCAGAGAACCGGAATGTAACCAATAACAACTGTATGCACTCTGTTTTTTGTGAATAAAAATTGTTTAAAAAAACAAAAAACCGACTTCAAAAACCTACCTCTAAAAAGCAAGAAATAATATTCGTAATAATAAAACACGTCTATTGAAGTCGGGTGGGGCTGGAGTACAAATCCCTTTTTTTTATTCTAAAAGCCCCACCCGACTTCAATAGACGTGTTTTATTATTACGAATATTATTTCTTGCTTTTTAGAGGTAGGTTTTTTGAAGTCGGTTTTTTGTTTTTTTAAACAATTTTTTATTTTTTTATTTTTAGTGTAGGTACCTTTTGTATTAGGTAGTGTAGGTATATTATTTAGGTAGAAATTAAAATCGGCTCAGCCAAACGTGAGTTAATCGCAGAGAAACATATCTACATGCGGGTCAAACTGAGAACCTCCTTTTTTAAGTCGGTTAAAGAACTACACTTAAGATATCCCTTTTCCAACAAAAAAAGAATTATCTTATTCAGTTCATAAACAAAGAAGTTATACGACTGATCATCGAGGTAGTTCACACAAAATCACACTATTTTCGTGCTTTTTTCAAGATTACTTGAAAAGTACTGAACCGATTTCAAAATTTTAAAAAATGAGACCAACTTGAAAGTTTACTTAATGTAATAACGTTTAAATCATTTCAATCGGTCCAGCCGTCTTCGAGTAATCGATGTACATACAAAAAACAAAAAAAAAAAAAACGGGTCGAATTGAGTACCTCCCTCCTTTTGAAGTCGGTAAAAATGATTTGATTTGATTTGATTTGATAAAATGTTTAGGTTTAAAATTTCTGTAGGTACCTATCTATAGGGTATAAGGGTTATGAATATTTACAGAAGAATTTATTTTTTACTTTTTTTAGTTTGTTTTTACTAGTCCGTTTTAATGTTTTAGTCCGACTTTTTTGTAATAATTTAAACCGTATTTATTTTTTTATGTACAACGGGATAGTCCTTGGCCTTTACCTCACTTGAGGTTAAGTGACGATTAGACTGAAGGTGGAAGCGTACTACACCCGGAATCCTCATCACTGAGGAACTGGCTATCCTACCTCTAACTACCGGAACAACGATTTTTAAATCAATCCTAAATGTAGTGAAACGCCTACTAAAAAATTTGTAGCAACCTAGTAGCGGCACGGCACTTATTGTCTATGAGTGACGACATGGTCATAGTTTATTAAACTATTGTATTCTATACAATATAAACACGAGTTAATAATGATTTAAATCTCTGATGAATGAATACCAAGATATTATTTTCATGTACCACTATATTATTATGATCTATCTATAAAAAAAAAGGTAAGACACATGCCATAGACATATCACAAGACATAGAAAAATAATAGGCCGCACACGCAGGCGAAGTCGCGGACAGCCACTTGTATTTATATATCAAATCCAATCTGATATGGACCCTAAGTATTTACTGTTACCTACCAAACACGATAAACTAGATAACCGATGAGTAACTTATTAAACAAATTATACTTACTAACGCTAAATTATGAGAGCTAATTTATAAAACTTTAGTTATTTTATTAGCACAGTTTAAAAAATCCAAATTCGCTAATTTTCTCAGTAAACAATCAGTTTCTAAGTACATTTTTAGGGTTCCGTACCAAAATGGTAAAAAAGGAACCCTTATGGTGTGACTCAGTCTGTCTGTCTGTCACAGCTGTATATCTCGAGAACTACTAATGGTATCAACTTGAAATTTGGAATAGTTTAAGATGACATTTGCCCAACTATTTTGCAAATAAAAAAATAAATATCTTTTTTACAGCAGGGCCCGAAAATGGGTCTTAAAATTTTTAAGTGGAACTACTAGGGCATGTGGGGTATCATATGAAAGAACGCCGTTTGCACGTTTTCAATCATTTTTTCTTTTTTTTCTAAACCACATAGTTTTCGACTTATGATGAAAAATGTAAAAAAATGACCGTCCCCCCCCCCCCCCCCCCCCTTATCTCCGAAGTTTGCAAAGAGAAAAATCTGAAATAATTCTATGTGATAGCAGTTTATATAAAGATTACAGGAAAAATAAAATGATGTCTCAATATAGCACACTTTTTTAGAAATTATCAAATTTCTAAAAAAGTTAACATTAGTTCCACTATCGGTCAAAAGATGGCGCTGACCTAAAACTGCAATACTAATTTTATTATTCTACTCTGCAGTGTGGTTTAATGGTGCAATTATGATGGTACGGAACCCTCGGTGCGCGAGTCCGACTCGCTCTTGACCGGTTTTATTACTCAACATCATACTTATCAATTCGGTCAGAACTAAATAACATCAAACGAAACTAAAACTAGGCAAAGTGTGAGGACGCCATTGATACTACTTCACGCTAGGACACAAAATAAATTAATAAATCGTTATCGAATACAGATGAATACACAATCAACACAATTGTGTCCGCCGGTATTCGTTTATATAAGCGAATGTGTGGGCGCAGATGCGGTGCGCGAGCGCAATAACAAAATTATTGTCATTCACAATTTATGACTGAACCGGCTTAACTTTGTATGACCCACGGATCCACCAGTCGTGCCATAGGCGTGTGAGAGAGTGGCCTTTTGACTATAGTATTTAAACATCAATATCGTGATAGTGAAGGAATTTGTGAAGGAATTATCTTTACGATATTCAGTAAGTATGTACTTTCTTGTTTTTATTTCATACTTCGAAGTTCATAAGTACTTTGAGTAAACGTTTGTTTTATTATGGAATGTATAGAATTTTTGTGGCCTTGGTTGTAAAAATAAACGTAGATTAGTACTTACAATTACTAGATTTAAGGAATTGTTTATCATTCGCATACTTTATCGGGGCTCCGTAGCCTAATGGCATAAATCTATATGGGTTCCCTCTCATAGATTCATCATATTTGTCTGTCTGTTTGTCCGTCAGTCCGTCCGTATGTCACAGCCACTTTTTTCCGAAACTATTTAGGATTACATATTTGAAACTTGGTAGGTATAGATGTATTCTGTAAACCGCTTTACGATTTTTTTTAAATAATAGTTTTTTGTGAAATTGCGACGCCATAGATCGCATTAAACTTTTCCGGCAAATGATGGTAGGTACTTACAAAAAACAATGTAATATAATAAAAACATTAGGTAGTACCTATGTACCTATTTAATTAAACTGTTATAACTTTCACAGAAGATGTTATACACATAAACAGCTTACTAAGCTGCCCTTAACTCTGCATGAAAATAAACTGTTATTCCGTTAGTATTTGTTATCCCAAAGACTCTGAGGTGAATTCTAGGAAACATAAATCCGAAAATTTACCCTAAGTTAAGAAAGGAGCTAGCAGGAGAATTCTTGGATATAGGTTTTCATGAATTCACCTCAAGGTGGATTCTTTGGGGTAACAGATCGGAATAACCGAAAATAAAGGGGAGATAAAAAGGCCGTAACGTGGTTAATTCGTCCAAGGCCATAACCATAAATGTTCGCTATTTCTTTTATGTCTAAGAACTTCTACGAATGGTGTAGTATATATTTTACAAAGTGCTTCCAATACGCCTATATGTGTACCTATACTATCTTTGTCAATAAATTTTAAAGTTGAGGTATCCGCTGAAACCTTAAGACTGTGACATTTTTCTGAGTAGATATTCTATTCTAATGAAGCTTAATCTTTCAGTAACCAAGTATAACCTCAGAAGAACGATGGATGCATCCAAATGCCGAGTATACGCGAGGTTCACTGCTACAAAAAGTGACGGAAGTACAGTGAAACTGAGGATCCAAGACATGCCAGCAGAATCTCAAGAAGCATTCATCGACTTGTTTACTAATGTGTATACAAAAGAAGAAATGGTGTACAAAGCAGCAGGTACATAATCTTTATTCATAATTTTAAGTTTTTATGATATTGACTCCCAAATTACTACATTGATAACTTTCAGAAACCATTACCTATGAAAGATGGAAAATTCCCAATAAGCCAAACATAATTAATAAGAAATAACCTTACACACATTAAAATAATTGTGTCCTAACAATCTAAAACTTCGTATTCGTCTGTCTAGACTCAAGACTTTTAAAAGGTACGGGTCTTTTAAAACGGTTGGAACTGATATAATCTATGTAACCAGATATATCTTTTTAATGCCATATTTTCTACACTTCTGCGCCGAGGCGTTGAATAATTACTAAGCAAAGGTTATAAGAACAGTGATTTGAATACTAGAAGCGACAGGTCTTGATTGTCACATTACAGGTGTATACTACAATGACGAGTCCAGGGCTGAAATAATGCAGCTTTTCCTACAAGTCACCCAACTGCTGCAGCCACATATAGATATATGTTGTGTGGATAATGACCCTGATGTCGTTGGACAAGTAGTGGGAGCTTCAATGATGTACTTAGCCAATGGAATTTTGGACTTCAGCAAATTCCAGGTAATTAGTTATGGTCCAATATTAAGATGATCATGAGAAGCTCGATGGCGGAAGCGCTTTACATTCGGCCTCTTAGGTCGATCATCAGATAGAAAAAATAAATTCACTCTCTTTGACTCCTCCTTTCTTCGGAAGGCACCCAAGACTGCAAATCCAAGTACCTTGCACTTGCAGTCGTCAATAACAAACAACCTACATTGTGCGCACGTAGGGGGGTCATGGCCCATCCTTCATATTCATCTTTGAGGAAAGCCTGTGCTCTAACAGAGTATTGATAAAAAAAGTCTATTAACACAAACCATTTACTATTTTTATTATGTTAGTAATTATCTTTGACCATACTGGCCACAAGTGGAAATATAATTTCATTTAAGTATTTATGATTTGCTCTCGTGGTTATTTTTTTTATGCTCAAAGAATTGCAATAGTCTTTGTCTGACAGTTTTGTGATGCTTTTTTCTTAGAAACAATTCTTTCTTGTAATTGGCTTTGTGTAAATCTTTGGGATATAAAGATAATATGAGTATACGCCATGTATCAAAAAAACTCTGTCAGATCCTGAAAAAGTGATAGTGTTACTGGCTGAAAACAGAACAACATTCTCCATGGAATATAGGTCGAAAAACGAAAAAACATTTTCTTACTCCCATACACTGACATGAAAAAATATTTATATGCAGGTCAGTGCTCCCATACAAAATAGGTCTTTACCTATGAAATTGCCGATATTTTGTCACATACAGAGAAAATAATAACTTCTATATTTTAAAATTTTAACAAAATCGTGAATATTACATCGAATTATGATCATGATAGTTAACTATCAGTAAAAATAAAGTCCATATTTTAGCTTTCGTGACATTAAAAAAAGATCTTGAAAGTGACTCTTTTTTTGTGAGCAAAAAAAAGGGTGACCGAAGGGGTTGTAACTTAACCAAAACTTATTTTTTCGCTTATCTTAAATGGAAATAAGTTAGCATAGTGTTCAAACATTAGTACATAAAAGTTTTGTTACATGAGTGTTCATGGTTGTTAAATGAACAAAGAAAATGCTATTATGAAAAATGCAACTTCTTGAAAAATCTCCATACAAATCGGCAATTTCATAGGTAAAGACCTATTATATTGGTCAGCTGACCGTCTTACTATGGAAAGGCGACAAAAAAAATATTTTTTTCGAGTATGGTTGTTCAGTTTTAGCAACACTATCGCCTGTTTCAGGATTTGACAGGGTTTTTTGATACATGATGTATTATAAATCTACTTGAATTCTAAGATACTTCCTATATCTATGGAATTTTATTCGTTATAATAACGTAAATTCACGTTCTTTATCATGGACTACGCCAGGGGTCTTCAAACTACGGCCCGCGGGCCATATCCGGCCCGCGAGCACCAACAATCTGGCCCGCGAAAGCAGGCCGGATCGTACCAACAATACTGTAATTTACAGTATGTTAGTTCGGAGCTAGCTAGATCCTGGCCCTTGGGACTTGGTGGAGGAGTAAGTCTGGCCCTTTTGTTAAAAAGTTTGGAGACCCATGGACTACGCCATTGCAACTCTCAGTTTAATTGCTCGTTATAACTTACTAATTGGTACAGATGTTGTTTTGATCGATTGATGTGATTTTAGGTGGATATTTCGTCAGTAAAATTTGAGCATTTCCTTTCTTTGAATTTCACCATTAAAATGTATGCTAAAATTGATTCAATTTTTTCTTGTTGTTGACAGGTTGAGACCAAAGAGTGTAAAAAATTGTTCGAGATAGGTATTAACGCTCTATACTGTTACGACGTGGTGAAAGAGCATAACGTGAAGGAGTACTATGAAGACCTGGGGATTGTCGTCCGTCCAGACTTCAGACAACTGGGGATAGCTAAGGAATTCGTTAAAGCTAGGTAAAACATCTTTCTGTTTATTCTGATCTTAGAATAATGACACCTAGAAGAGCCGACCCCTTGTATGTAAAGTGACGCAAAATTCAAAATGGTTCAGTTTACAGATTTATATCCTTCATAAGTAAACATAACTAAAATCCAATAAAATAGTAATTAATCCCCTAAAGGTATGGAAATTGCAACTTTTTCGTTCTTATAGGTACGATTAGGTAACGTATGAAAGATAAAATAAAACCGGTCAAGAGCTAGTCGGACTCGCGCACAGAGGGTTCCGTACCATCATAATTGCACCAGCAAACCACACTGCAGAGTAGAATAATAAAATTAATATTATTGCAGTTTTAGGTCAGCGCCATCTCTTGACCGATAGTGGAACAAATTTTAACTTTTTTATAAATTTGATAATTTCTATAAAAGTGTGCTATATTGAGACATCGTTTTATTTTTCCTGTAATCTTTATATAAACTGCTATCACATAGAATTATTTTAGATTTTTTTGGGTAACGGTATTTTTTTTTACATTTTTCATCATAAGTCGAAAACTATGCGGACTAAAACAAAAAGAAAAAATATTGAAAACGTGCAAACGACGCTTTTTCATATGATATTCCATATGCTCTAGTAGACCCACTTCAAATTTTTAAGACCCCTTTTCAGTCCCTGTTATAAAAAAAATATTTATTTTTTATTTTTTCTTATTTGCAAAATAGTTGGGCAAATGTCATCTTAAACTGTTCCAAATTTCAAGTTCATACCATTTGTAGTTCTCGAGATATCCAGCTGTGACAGACAGACAGACAGACTGAGTCACACCATAAGGGTTCATCTTTTACCATTTTGGTACGGAACCCTAAAAACTGAAAACTAAGCCATTCTTACACCTCTGACCCACTCAGTGGATAAAAACCATATTATGGTTTTTAATATTATTATGTGATGTTATAGTTTAGTCCTATGATGTTGTTTTTATTTTATTAATGGTTAAGCCATGCTGTTATATATTCTGTGGTAAGACCTTGATTAGACCTATAGTGATGTACAAATTTAAACCCTTATTTCAGACGGTCCATATGCAAGTCAGAAAATGTACCAATGACAGCCGCGTGGATGACAGCAATTGGTACTCAAAGAGCTGGAGAAAGCGATGGCTGGAAGACGGTGGTGGAACTGTCTTTCGAAGACCTGGCCAAAAGATTTGGAGTTGTGTTCGATGATGTGCCACCTACCTGCAAATATATGTTAACTAGGGTTTAAGCTTAGAATAATAACACCTAGAATGATAGTTCTCTACAAAGCGCACTGTCAAAAGTGAGGCAACTAAAACAGCCAAAATGGTTCCGTTTTCAGATTGTTATTCTACATTATTACCTAATCATTCCGATTAAGTACAATACAGTTTCCCACATTTTTAAGACTAGTTACTATATTATTGGGTTTCAGTTACGATTAGTTAACGTATGAAGGATTTAAATTTGAAAACTAAGCCATTCTGGCTTGGTATTAGTTGCCTCACTTTGCATACGAGGACACGGCTTCTAGGTGTTATTATTCTAAGGGTTTAAGTATGATAATGTGCGATTGGCGAAAATGAAGTAAGACGCTATGCGAAAAAATATCTCACTAGATCCATTGTGGATCTGGCCGATGGATCTACTGAGAATGAAGGGAGTCGCCATGCCCCACCACTTACCTCTCCCACCCGCTAACATCTTAAATTGTGTTCTGCGATTCGTCTCATACGATGTTCTGAGGCGACACGAACTATTCAAACTGCTCGTTGGTCGCCATCAAATAACCAAACGTTTAACGTGCCCGCAGACTACAGACTTTCTATCGGCCGACAGTTTAGTCGGGCTCTCAGTCAGTATGAAGGTGTATGCAAGTGCGTACACTAGAACGATTCGGTATCGGCCGATTCTTCATACAAAACCAACTATCGGCCGACAGTTTGGTCTGTAGTCTGCGGGCACGCTAAGTATCATGTCACTCCAATGATGTTGCGTTCATAATAATTATGGTAGGACTGAAACTTCATGAGAAAGCGCTATAACCCTTCTATAACTACAAGATTTTTGTTTATTCTATGCTATAAAGTATACCTCAACTGCTTTGACAAAGTGTCTAAAGGCAGTCCATGCAGAAACTCAAACAAAAGTAAAATTACTTTTACTAAACACATGGTTGTTGCATTACAAAACTAGTTATGTGTTGTTTATATAAGTTATACGTAGGTATACAATAACACTGTGATTTTACTTCCGTTTCATGAGTTTATGGACTACCTCAGCCCGAACTAAAGCTAATTTTACTGAATGACGGGTTATATTTTAACAAAATTGTTTTTACATAATTGTATTTAAGTTAAATCTATTGCATTGAATCTAAGCCAACAGAACAACATTTAATAGATTTTGTTTTCTTGTTTATGTCTATTTTATGAATATGTTACGGCCAATAGCCGAAGTGCGACTAGTACGAAAGTCTTATCCATAGCTTGACAGAAAATCTAGAGTTTTGACATTGAATTAAAAAATTAGAGCTTTGCTATGGTGACACAAGTGTTTACGTCTTGAAATGACGCGCCACCATTTTCGCCGCGCCCCGTAGAAAAAGAGGTGGATACTTCCGCCACCAGCTGTCTACTCTCCATCCGTCACATCCGTCTTACGAATTTTCGATCAGGGTGGCTGACTGACGCGAGTTCAAAATTTTTTCCCCATTACAAAAAAGCGTACAACGCCGCTAAAGAAGTTTTCACTTCAAAAACTATGACATTTACGGCTCACGCCCTGCTGCGCTTCGCACTCGCCTTAAATTTCTAATATATTTGAGACCTACAGGAGTAAAGCAGATCGGTTACACCTAGTTTTAACCAACAGCTATCGGCTACACCTAGTTTTAGCTAGCTAAAGCTGACTAGCCGCACTTCGGGTATTAGCCGTGACAAATACAAGTACAATATATTAGGAGGTCATAACAAATTTGGTAACGATCGCGTAAGTGGCTGACTATGTGTTCACAGGATGGAGAGGCACTCTCTGATGCTAAATATGTCAGTCTGTTTGCGTGAAGTGGTTGCGTTCTTTTTATATGCAGGGTGAAAAATGTGTTATCGTTACCAGAAAAAAAACGATAAGGTAAATGACTGACAATAGTACAGCAAGTAAGTACTAGTTGTACTCACGTGAACTGTGTAAAGACTGATCAAAATTCGGTTGCGTTTCGGAGGTATAAGCAATTAACTTATTGTTTGTTTGTAATGTATAAACTCAAAAAGTCTGACATATTTAGCATCAGAGAGTGCCTCTCCATCCTGTAAACCCAGAGTCAGCCACTTACGCGATCGTTACCAAATTTGTTATGTCCTCCTAATCTACAAGTAGGCACTTTTTGTTACTGTCATTATGATGACAAGTTAGTCTAGATAGATAAGTGTAGCTACAGGTTACCCAGTAATACATAACATAATAATATCACAGTTCAAACTGTGATAATATAATATCCATTAAACAGTATCAAACAGTATCTCGCCATTAATTTCGGTCATTAGGAGGGTACATTCCGATAATTTATTACAGTAAGTACATTGTTTAGATTATTTAATTAAAACTTGTCTAACTTAGAGTATTTACGACTAAGGCCTATTTTAAAATGCATTTAACTGAAATTGCATTTAGATTATTCTGCTGATGATTTTCAATTTTATTAAACACTGTTTCAGTTTTTCTTTTTTTGGTTTTAATGCTTTCATGTATAGTTACTTATGTTATTCCCCCGCTCTAATCCTTTTATACGTATTGCTTATCTTAAAAGGGGATGTCCCAGCGTTGCCCCAGTTACAATTTTTTTGATTACTTTCAAAATTAAAAAATGCTAATTACATTTTTTTTAGGTGATACTATACCTAAAAAAAAGTCAAGAATTGTTTTATAATTAGAAAAACAATCACAAAAACATTAAATTGTTTTCTGAAGTATTTTGTGAAAAAAATGCAAGAAAATAGTACTATCATGTTAAAAAAATTGTGATTTAAAAGCGTTTTAACTTAAAAATACCACTTTTTTGCAAAAAATAATTAATAATCTGATTTTAGAGTAAAATACCTACTCTGATATTCTACTTTGATTAAGACGCAATAGACTTTCAGTTTTTGAGGATGGTGAGGCAAATGACATAGGCGCGATGGTCCCATCGCGCCTATGTCATGTCCTTTATTACCGACTTCAAAAGGAGGGAGGTACTCAATTCGACCCTTTTTTTTTTGTTTTTTGTATGTACACCGATTACTCGAAGACGGCTGAACCGATTGAAATGATTTAGTTTTTGTTCTAAATCTAACAAATATATGTAGGTAATTAGTTTGTTTTTGTTTCTTAGCTTAATTTACACTAGATTACCTATTTATCTTATTTATACGTATGGTTTTATATTTTCCTTCAGTTTACGTTCTTGGGAACGTTTGCAAAGGACCTCCTAAAAGTAATAACATTACATTATTTCTCTTAAAAAATTTCGACTTAGAGAAAATTTCTTTGAAGGTTAAAAGATGTGGTATACCAACTCTCACTTCCATTACAGTCTGTCATACCTTACATACAATCATGCAAGCTCAGCTCAATCAGAAGGTCATATCCTCAAGCATTCAGCTCAAACAATGGTGGAGTAAGGTTCACATTCAATGACGCGAACTCCAGAGAAGGTAACCTAATATACATGACTTTAGGGCTTATTTATAAGGAGTTGTCATCCGCTCCTCTATGACTATAGGCTTATTTTTAAGGAGTTGTCAGCCGCTCCCCTATGACTATAAGGCTTATTTATAAGGACTTGTCAGGCGCTCCATTAAAAGTGACACTAAGGCTTATTTTTATGGAGTAGTCAACCGCTCCTAAGTTTAACATAAAAAATTAAGAAATCAGCTTGTTAGTTAAGTTAACGCAAGTAGAGCGTTAGTCTAAGAACTAAGATTGCCCTGAGTAGTAGGCATAGTTAAGAGATAGTTATCTCCCAAGTAGTAGTAGAGTACCTAATGCAGTAGGCAGTTAACGTACTGTAGAGACGTTAACAGTACCTAAAGTATTAGTTAAGAGATTGGTAGGTATATACATATATACATAGTATGTACATAGTAAAAAAATCATAGTAGAATTCACCAATTTGTTGAAATGAGAGAAGAAAACAAAACAAGACTGATAGAGCCAAAATTCAGTCAGATAGATCTTAAGTCGAAGAAGATTTCTAGGCCAAGGGAGTTGCCTAAATTGGTAAGTTATTGTTAAGGTAATAAGTAAGTGTAGTAAGTTATCCTCAAAGAGTAGCTAAGTGTAGTAAGTTATCGTTAAGTAAAAGTTATGTTAGAGAGTAGTTAAGTGTAGTTAAGTTAACTAACAAGACACATTATTTAAAATTTAAAGAATTTGCAAGATTACTTGCTTTGATCTAAGAATAATTAAGGAGTGGCTGAGTTATTTGAAGTTAAGTTCTTTTGTAGTTAAGTTCTTGCCTAAAGTCGTTTAGGAATCGATAGAAATTATTTTACATATTAAATATCATAGAAAATCTAAGCATCAAATAAAGTTAAAGATCTAGTACAAGTTACATCTCATTAGAAAAGCTAAACATTATAGAAAGCTAAATATATAATTATAAAGTTAAAGACATAGTAGAATTAAAATTAGTTTTAAATGAAAATAAATTAGGACGTGCCATTTTGTTTTAAGGAATGAAAAGGCGAAATTAAACTGAAATTAAAGTAAAATTAAATTTTGAAGGTAAAGTTAAATTCCAAAGGTCGCCCAATCAAAATGAATGGATGAGGTGTTAGATAGATGCGTGGTAGTTGGTAGTGAGTGTAGTGGTTCGACACCTCTTAGTCGGACTCTAGATCCTCGAAGCGTCTGGTCGAATGTTTGTCATTCCAGGATATTCTCCTAGAAGACAAGTTGTGTGGTATTCTCAGGTACAAGAATAACTATATAATTATATATTATTATATATACAGTTTAAACTCCTGTGCCCAAGTATACTGTGCTAATATCCGAAGGACAGCGTGATCGTATTAGTGTCTGTTTATGCGTGTAACGATTTGATTAGTGTCCTGTATAGTAGGGTATAGTGTATTTAAATGTTTCTAGCTACAGGATGAAGTGCACTACCAAGGAGTTGCCTCGGCCAAGTGCTGCGAGTGAAGTATGAAGTTAGTCTAAAGTACACCTAAAGATAACTATCTACCTTGGGTAAGGTTGTTTTAGAATTTGGAAAAGTGGGTTATTTCCGTGGGCGTCAACTTGTCTAATTTGCGTTTTCTATTGTCGGATGTTTCGCCGTTTGATGTTTATTTACTTGTATTATTGTAACTGTTACTGTTTGTCCTTAAAGAAAATAATGTCCTTAAAGATAATAAATAAATAAATAAATAAATAAACGTTATTACATTAGGTAAACTCCCAAATTGGTCCCATTTTTTTAAATTTTGAAATCGGTTCAGTACTTTTTAAGTAATCTTGAAAAAAGCACGAAAGTAGTATGATTTTGTGTGAACTACCTCGATGATCAGTCGTATAACTTCTTTATTTATGAACTGAATAAGATAATTATTTTTTTGTTGGAAAAGGGATATCTTAAGTGTAGTTCCTTAACCAACTTAAAAAAAGGAGGTTCTCAGTTTGACCCGCATGTATGTATGTTTCTCCGCGATTAAATTAACTCACGTTTGGCTGAGCCGATTTTTCTACCTAAATAATATACTTACTTACACTACCTAATACAAAAGGTACTTACACAAAAAATAAAAAAAATAAAAAATTGTTTAAAAAAACAAAAAACCGACTTCAAATAACCTACCTTTAAAAAGCAAGAAATAATATTCGTAATAATAAAAACACGTCTATTGAAGTCGGGTGGGGCTTTTTAGAATAAAAAAAAGGAATTTGTACTCCAGCCCCACCCGACTTCAATAGACGTGTTTTTATTATTACGAATATTATTTCTAGCTTTTTAGAGGTAGGTTTTCTGAAGTCGGTTTTTTGTTTTTTAAACATTTTTTTTTAATTCAAATGTTTGCATTGTTTTTTATTTTTTATTTTATTTTCATGGAAGATTTACAGACAAATAACATCTTTTAATAGAACTTATAAGTAAATACTATGCTATTAACAAATCTTCACAAATGAGTGTACAATAGTGTTTTTTACCATAAGGGCGTAGTGGTATTTAGATTTTAGAAAAATTATTTAAAACAGAGAGTTGCTAAGCTTATTATATTTATCTAATATGTTGAAGTTTTGAACAGTAAAGATGGAAAGTAGATAAGAAGCATGCATGTGAAACTTAATTTTAAACTATAACTTATTTATTTTTACTTATTAATTAATTAAGATCCTTAAAAAATTAGTGCATACAAGATTTTTAACTGACGAAGTGCTGGAGCAAAACAAGTCTATGTCATAAGGGAGGTGATTAAATGATTTACAAGCCCGTATCACAAATGTATTTGATCTATACTTGGTATTTGCTGGAGGGATACTTAAAAGTGATCTTTGTCGTAGTCGGAGTGTGTTAGTTCTTAGGTGGATTTGGGACAACAATTCAGAAGAGAAGTGAATACAACAATTCAGGACAATCTACCTTCCCATTAGCGACATTCATGAGGTAACAGACATCGTTAATCATTCTTCTTGTTTCCAGAGGTAAAAAATGATATTTTTTACACCTATGATTATAGTCAATGTTGTATTGGCGAAACTTGAAATCTAAGTATTTTAAAAATTTTCTTTGAACACTCTCAATCCGTCTTATGTATACGTCATACTGAGGATTCCATATTTGGGATGCGTACTCCAGGTGGCTACGAACAAAGGCACAGTAGAGAACCTTCAGCGTCTTCATGTTTTGAAAGTTGGAGGAGTTGCGCAAGATGAAACCAAGAGCCTGTGATGATTTTTTGACAATGTGGTCTATATGTTTGTCGAATAGAAGTTTTTCATCGTGAATTATTCCAAGGTCCCGGATCTCGTGCACCTTTGATAACACCTGACCCTTTAGTATGTATATGGAATCGATTATGTTGTGACAGCGTGTAAAGGACATATAGAAACATTTGGAAACATTGAGATCGAGTCTGTTATCAGAACAGTAGTTTACAAATCTGTTCAGATCCGCCTGGAGGTCTTCTACATCAGTCTGATTTCGGACCGTTTTAAGTACTTTCATATCATCCGCAAACAAGATGATCTTAGAGTTATGAAAACATGTATTTATGTCCATTATAAAAATTGTGAACAGAAGCGGTCCGAGCAAAGATCCTTGAGGCACCCCAGATGGTATTGGGGTCCAAGTTGATGTGTAGCCACTCAATACTACTGCCTGACTGCGATTTTCAATGTATGACGAGAACCACCTAAACAAGTCACCATGGATTCCAGCCAACGCCATCTTGCCCCTGAGTACGGAATGGTCAATTCGATCGAAACACTTGCTGTAATCAGTATAGATTACGTCAACCTGGGCACGCTGTTCCATACCTGCAGTTATGAAATTGTTAGCCAGTGATAGATTAGAGGTTGTTGAACGACCCTTCAAAAACCCGTGCTGAACCTCACTGAATGAACATTTTAAAGCGCTGTAGACCTGATCATAAACCAATCTTTCTAATATTTTAGCGAACAGACAAAGTTTCGATATGGGTCTATAATTTTCCACTGAGGTCTTATCCCCTTTTTTAAAAATCGGTGTTATAAATGCGGATTTCCATAATGATGGAACTAGCCCCTCAGTGATTGACCGTTTAAAGAGTATGCATATCGGTATCAGTAGACTATCAGCACACCTAGTTATAAAGATTGGTGGTATGTTATCTGGACCGCCTGACTTGGACAAGTCCAGGGACTTTAAGAGATTCAGCACCGTTTCAGGGTCTATCTCTATTGAGGAGATACCAACACCAGAACCAACCAAAGACCCCGGAGCGACAGCTGATTCCACAGACTCCTCAACGCTAGGATCGTTAAATGTCGATGAAAAGTAACGACCAAACAGGTCACTGATACCCTGGCCGGTGTCTGCCGTTTCGCCCTTATAGGACATTCTACTAGGATAGGACCCAGACTTCTTTTTATTTTTTATGTAAGACCAGAAACATTTAGGGTCTTTTTCTATGCGCTCTTCAATTTTGGCTATATAGCTATTGAAGCAGTCGTTTTCTATCTGGATTGCACGTTGACGAAGAACTGAAAATGAGTGGTAATCAGATAGATTGCTGTAGGTATGGTATTTGCAATGATGTTTGTATTTATCTTTTAATACTTTTATTAAGGCCGTACTGTACCAGGGTGGATATGATTTAGACGTAACTAACTTTTTGGGTACGTATTTGTCGCGAAGTTCGTAAAGGCGGTTATAAAAGAAGTTAACGGCCTGCTCGAGGGGAGTATCACATTTTAAACAGCCGTCCCAATCCGTGTCCGCAAGTTCAGCTGATATTGCCAAATAGTTAGCTTGATTAAATAGGTAACGAGTTCTGCGTTCTTGTGAAAGTGTATGTATTTTTACAAAGTCAGCCCGTATACACACTGATTTATGGTGAGGATCCTCTTTTAACAGGGGGGAGTCGCATGACCGGACGTTGACTGTGCTTTTATCTGGCTTTTACCCGCGACTTCGTCCGCGTTGATATGCGAAAAATCTCTAAGAAACCTTTCACCAGGATAAAAAGTATTTGTTTTAATCAAGGCTACAAATATGGGTGCCAAATTTCATCCAAATCCTTTCTTCCAGAAATTATAGACTAGAACATGAAATCTTTATGATATTGAAATCAATTGTTTAGGCGTTTTGATTGCCCGAGCCTCATCATTAATTTTGTTTGCCTCGTCATACTGTGATTCAGGTAAAACATACGGTTAGGTATTTTGATCCTGTGACACATTTTTTGTGGTTTTATATTTATGATCACAAATAGAAATAACAATGGAGAGCAGTAGCCGTCTTACGGCTAATATAATGATGATGAGAGATGAAATGAGAAGCGCTCATGGCGGAACTTAACAAACTGATCGTACTCCATCACGTTTGTTAAGCAATGCTCGGTCCGGTCAGGTGTCGGATGGGTGGCCGTTAAAGCGGCATTACAACTGAGCGCTTCCGTGCTTCGGAGAGTCGATGTCGGCTTCTTTCAGGTCGCTCTGAACCGTCATCAGCCAAGTGGCAGAGGGGCGCGCCCTCGCGTCGTCATTGTTATGCTGACTAGTATATAATATATTAACTTATACACTTCTAAGACCTTTCCAGGGGCCGTGGTCACGGGATGACTGAAGTAAAAAGCTGCTCATATTTTTTCGCTCTTCAAAGAGCGAAAGCTTTCGCAAAAGCGAAAGCGAGCGCTTGAAGAGCGAAAAAATATGAGCAGCTTTTTACTTCAATCGTCCCGTGACCACGGCCCCTGGAAAGGTGTCGAAACCTCGGGAAACCCAAGAAACCAACAAATCAAACTAAATAATTCTAAAAAAATTTTTAACAAAAAAACAAAAAACCAACTTCAAAAAACCTACATCTAAAAAGCAAGAAATAATATTCGTAATAATAAAAAGACGTCTATTGAAGTCGGGTGAGGCTGGAGTACCTACAGATTCCTTTTTTTATTCTAAAAGCCCCACCCGACTTCAATAGAGGTGTTTTTATTATTACGAATATTATTTCTTGCTTTTTAGAGGTAGGTTTTTTGAAGTCGGTTTTTTGTTTTTTTTTAAACAATTTTTTATTTTTTTATTTTTAGTGTAGGTACCTTGTAGGTAAATTATTTAGGTAGTAAAATCGGCTCAGCCAAACGTGAGATAATCGCGAAGAAACATACATACATACGGGTCAAACTGAAAACCTCCTTTTTTAAGTCGGTTAAAGAACTACACACATATCCCTCATCCAAAAAAAAAATTATCTTATTCAGTTCATAAACAAAGAAGTAATACGACCAATATCATCGAGGTAATTCACACAAAATCATACTATTTTCGTGCTTTTTTCAAGATTACTTGAAAAGTACTGAACCGATTTCCAAATTTAAAAAAATGGGACCAACTTGGGAGTTTACCTAATGTAATAACGTTTAAATCATTACAATCGGTCCAGCCGTTTTCAAGTAATCGGTGGACATACACAAAAAAAAAACAAATATACAGAAGAACAGAGAACCTCCTCCTTTTTGGAAGTCGGTTAAAAATAACATCTGAATTAACTAATATACGCGCTGTATCCGTAAAAAGTGTTTTATTTCTAATAGATATTAACTTTTTAGAAAGATTGTCGCAATAGCCATCAGGATGTCACCACATCTACAGATTATTAAGGGTTCATTTTGCTGAAAAGACTTCCTTGGGCCCGGGTGCCTTAAACGCATGATTTATAGGCGGGAACGAAAGAGGACCTTCGACTAACAAAAATGTTTGGAAAAATATATAGTATTTATATGATTCCATCGTCAATTTTTAATAACCCCACTGCTGGGGCACACCACATGGGCCCAACGCGGATTGGTGGGTGTTAACAACTACATATGGAGCCGATACACAGACAGTTGTAGCATTTGAATCTTTTGAATATCGTAAAAGGTTTTGAATTACGTCACGAAATTGTACTAAGGCACAGTGTTCAAGATAGATCGACCAACCATTATTGTTTAAGGCATAATCTCGCCGCGCCCGCTCACCTGTACTCGGGTAAATGTAGCAGCGTTAGATACACAGAGGGTTTAGTAATAGCCTTATAAAGCCGAATGTGGTAACTAGGGTACCAAGTACCATTCATAGAACTCCAGATATTATTATAAACCCTGAAAACTACCATTTTTAGTTTTTTTTATTAACTGCAAAGTGGTAACCCTAAACCGAAATTGTGATTTGCTTTTGCCCATTGATTGTTTATTTAATACAATAGTAAATTTGCATCTAGGGTTGTCATTTTGCATTTTTCATACATTAATCATCAAAAATCAAAATTTCTCGGTCATGTGGCGGTTTTCAGGGTTTATAATAATTTTCCAGGTTTATTTGCATGGTACTCTATTTTAATATACCTATCCGATTTTATAAGGTTATTACCAAATATCCTGTTGATAAAAAATTAATTGATCATTAAAAAATGACAGTTAAAAACACGAAATTCATGGTCTTGGATACAAATACTATTGTGATGAATAAACCTAGATCTCTTGACTAAGTTTTTAGCGAAGGTGGTAAGACAAAATCTTTACCTTATCGCTTGGTAGACGCACGGAATCAAACTCAAACTTTAAATAAACTTAAAAATTAAACTCTTTTGAATCGTCTTTTATTTTCCTAGCAACCATTTCAGACTTTTTATCCAGAATTATACAAATAATTAAAGATATCTTTCAATCAAGTTAAAGTATGTAACTGTCTGTCCATACCGCGAGTGCAACCCCAATGTTTGTGAAGGCTCGACAACTCTCAAATCCCTGAAATATACCTGCCGCCATGAGATAAGGCTGGAGATACACCGCGTTACAAATGACGCCGCTCCACTAAGACTGTCGGACGATTTGATCCGTCGCCTTGTTTGCGAGGGCCTGGCAAACAACTAGTCCCTTATAACTGAATCGAATTAAGCACTATTTCGAGCTAGGTATATTTACTTAACTTTTTTCTTAGTTTGACTATCAGCCATTTTTAATATCCCCACTGCTGGAGCACAGGCCTTCCTTAACGGTTGGATAAGAATGGGGCATAACCGACGCGGGCCCAATGCGGATTGGTGGGTGTTTACGACTGCAAATGTACCCGGGACTGATGGCTTAACGAGCCTACCGAAGCACGGAGGAGCTCGAAAAAAAAATTTTTGGTCACCCATCCAATGACCGACCCTTGCGAAAGTTGCTTAACCTCCGCAATCGCTGGGCCAGGCGCTAAACCACTGCGCCATCGAGCTTCTCTACGTTTATCTGAGGTCAACGCAACGATAATTCAACATGTCAAAACGAAGTAATGCAGAGCGCGAGGTGTGGGGTGTCATATCCTCCCTTTATTCTCATAAGGACAGATTCTCCTAAGGACAGATTCTCAAAAAGACAGATTCTCATAAGGACATTCTCAAAAGGACAGGAGTACACGTAAGCAGATATCGAGAAAAATATTGAGAAGTTAACTTCTATATTTTTAATAGCTTTTTATGTTTTTCTTATTTTTTGTAATACAATACATCACCAAAGTACCAGGATCTCATAAATATGAAGAAGGTTAACTTCTATATTTTTAATCACAAGGTCATTTCCTCAGGGTCTCCTTAATCTTCCTCATTTAACTTCAACGGCTTCATTATCCTTGTTCGTTGTCTTTCCTACATTTTACGTGAAGAATACTTAACTTAATTGAAATTAAGGAACAAGATCTGTTTTTTATTTCTTTGAATTAAAAGAAAATTGCAATCTCAAAAATATCAAAACTTTTAAATATTGATAAAACATCAACCTACATTATTATACATCTTCACATTAGAGTACGGTACAGTCCACATATTGTTTGGTAAAAAGTTACACCATTTTCAGCATCGGGTTTTGCGGGGAGGGAGGGAGAAGTTGGGTTTTATCAGTTTTTATTTAATATTTCAAAAACTATGTGGTTTAGCGCAAAAGTGCTTAGGACAAAAAAAATCTAAATTTAATTGCGAACAAAAATGATTTATGTTATGACATAATCTTGCTAAAGTGAACGGATCCAGAGCGTTTTTTTTAGATTTTCGGATCAATATGACATTATTACGAGGAAACTATATTTTTATACAGAATTGTGTTTTTAAAAACAGATGATGATTGATGATGAATGATGAAATGAGGTCGCATTTAAAACTCGTCATTTTTATTAATTTTTAGGCCAGGTTTATATGGCCTAGGCCTGTGGAACCCTCTTTTTCCTTAAAAAGCAGCGCCCCTTGAAAGGGTGGTGAGGTTGTCGTTTTTTCAAAGGCTTATTATCAATAACATACCACCGGCCACTAAAATCGCTATTTGGTTTAACAAAACACAATTCTGTATAAAAAAAATAGTTTCCTCGTAATAATGTCATATTTTTCCAAAAATCGAAAAAAATACGAACAAATGCTATTTTACACCCTCAGTGACTCTGGAACCGTTTATTTTAGCAAGATTATGTCTTCACTATTTTTATTTGCAATTTAATATTAATAATTTTTGTTATTGGCACTTTTGCGTTAAACCGCATAGTTTTCAAATTATTTAAGAAAAACTGATAAAACCCAACTTCTCCCCAAAAACCCTACGCACAAAATGGTTCAACTTACCAAACAATACGTGGACTGTATATAGAACAATTTGGAGCTGGAAGGATACTTTTACTTTAAATGTTGAGGTTTGACCATTTTTGGGTTAATTGCACCATACTAATAGTAATTTTAGAACTATCTTTCTTTACTTATTATTTTCAATAAATATCTTTATTTTTCTAACTATACTAATTATCTTAACTAAGTTATTTAATTTAAATTTATCTACTAAAATTGCATTTGACTGTTGACAAGACAAGCTTCCTAAACCACAAATTTAAAATTCTCAAAGTGCTTTTAAACAATATCCCAACTTTTGTTGCTTTTGTACGACTGTTTCCGCGCGCTGTTTCAGTTAGTTCAATGCAAGTTGTTTAATTTAATTCATTACATTTGAGCAGATATATTGTTTGTAGTTGGTTTTGCAAAGTTTTAGAATAAGTTAATTAAACTTTTATAATTTTTTAATTTTATTTAGTTATTAATTTTTATTAAATTTCAGTTCACCCTGAAATTTTCCTCCATTTTAGATGTTTTCACAAGATGTTTTTGCGAGATAGAAATTTAATAAATCAACTTTGAAGATGCGCCTTCCTTCGATATAAGATAAAAAAGTTAGTCGAGATAAAATGTGACACGACACTCGCGCCACTGCACTGACGTCATTTACGAAGATAATAAAGTTTTAACTTTTATAGGTAGTGGGAATCATCCGAGGTTTACCTCGTCCATATTGTCAGTCAATTTGAAATTGGAAAATGAACTGATTAATTTTTATAAATCCGATCACTGACCATTTTTTACATTTGATCGAAACACGGACCAAACTAGATCTAAGATAATTAATATATTAGAAAAAATACTAGAAAAAATCGACTCACCCATAACAGCACCTCAGTTCCGACTGAGGTATTCAGCGCGTTAGGTACTATGTAAAGACTTTACTCACCTACCTCAGAAGCGCTCATGGCGGAACTTGATTGACTGATCGTACTCGATCACGTTTGTTAAGCAACGCTCGGTCCGGCCAGGTGTGGGATGGGTGACCGTTAAGTGGCATTACAACTGAGCGCTTCCGTGCTTCGGAGGGCACGCTAAACTGTCGGTCCCTGCTGTTGTCAACTGATAACAGTCGTTAAGCCAAGTTAGGGGCCTTACAAGCGGCTTCATAAACTCTAACACCAGAGGTGGCCACTAATCCTCATTCGATAAGAAGAATGATGATGATCGAATAAGTATGAATTAGAGATAAGTATGGTACCTAATGCTCGTTTGACGTCTAAAATCATTGCATTTAACCGCATTGCCATGATCAAACCGGATGCAGCGCAGCGTATAGCGACTCAGCACATGACAGCAAACGATGTTGTATTGGGTGCATTCCAACAATTTAATCGCGGAGTCATCGACCGCCATTAAGACGTACTACATTTTAGCCATATTACTTTCCATGGTTAAAATGTATAGGTTGTGATCAATGACCCAGCGATTAGTCAGCTGGAATGCACCCTACCTAAAACTCCGGAGACGTTTCGGCCAAATTGCAATCATCAGCCCGTGATCATGGCCAAAAAACCAATAATGTCTCCATTTTTTTAAAAAAAAAGTGGACAGCATCAGAAAAGTTTTAAACTATAGGTCTAGTTTTGGTCCACGTTTCATAGTGAGGAGAGAAATAAAATAAAGTAGAAATTTCCCACAGATCACTGTGTTCTGAGGTATTTCCTATAAGCATCGGCCCGTACACAGCAGTCAACATACCCCAAAAAAAACTCTAATTCAAACAACATATACTAAACTCGTGACAATAAAAAAAACCGGCCAATTGCGAGTCGGACTCGCGCACGAAGGGTTCCGTACCAAAAAACGGCAAAAAAATTACGTTTGTTGTATGGGAGCCCCCCTTAAATATTTATTTTATTCTGTTTTTAGTATTTGTTGTTTTAGCGGCAACAGAAATACATCATCTATGAAAATTTCAACTGTCTAGCTATCACGCTTCATGAGATACAGCCTTGTGACAGACAGACAGACAGCGGAGTCTTAGTAATAGGGTCCCGATTTTACCCTTTGGGTACGGAACCCTAAAAACGAACGCTCTGTCAATAATAGTATTTTGTTTCACCGATTTCCCTGTTTGATTTATCATGCGTCCCTACTTCAATATCTTTCCAGGATATGCGTCCTTTTTCAGTGGCCATCCATACCGAAAGTTTAATTTTTCCTTTGGACTTTTGACAAATCGATGGCGGGATCAGTCGACCGAACCACAGCCGATAACCCGTTTGTAATTGTGTGGACCTCCTACAAAAGGTTGTCAATTCAAGTTATTTGTACGTAAAAATGTTGAACATTTTGATGTATGAAAAATACATCAAAGTTACAGCCAGTCAGTTGAATCAGAAAAAACCTACTAAAGGATTACGCAAGCTAGCAGAATTTTTTCAGCCATATTGCAAAAAAAGGACTTAGTAATAACTTATTTAAACTTCAGCATAATATTTTCATTATCATATTTATTTCTAATTAAAATGTAGAATGAGAAATAACAAGATATTTTACTGAATGGAATATTGTCGAGGACTTGACTGATTTAGTAAATGCGTAGTTATTGCTACAGTTTTCAGTTAAATTGTTACTTATTTTTTAAACATAACTTCAAAATTATAAGGTGCCGACTATAATGGCATCACAGAATAAATAATACATTGATCATCACTTTCCTTAACACGTAAAAAAAATAAAAACAAATTAAAACACGACTGCCCTGCCAAAAACGAACTAAAAAGTTAAACAACAAGTGTCATTGCAGTCGGGGGACCTTATTATGGAACAAATTTTTGATGAAAGAGATCCCCCGACTGCAATGACACTTGTTGTTTAACTTTTTAGTTCGTTTTTGGCAGGGCAGTCGTGTTTTAATATTTTTTAAATTTATTTATTTTTATTTCTTACATTTTAGTGATATAATAATAATAATAATATAATATAATTTATTTATTCAAGTAATTAAAATAACTCATTTGTTAGTAACAATGTTTCTTATAAACTATGTTAGTATTTATGATTTGGATTATTGACTATGTTTTTGCCATGCCACTTGATATGGCACAGCAACGATTGATATACGAGCAGTCAAGTCTGCTCGCAATCATGTTCATTATACCTATTTATTTTTATGATATATTATACCTATATAGTTTTGGAATGTGCTTATCAAGGCCTTTCATTTGATGCCCATATTGTAATAATAGAAGAAAAAAAATTTTTTTCGCATTTGAAAATGGTGTCGTACATTCGCCATATTGATTTTTTCAAAAAAAATATATATATATCCAGTGTCACTCGGAATGCTGTAAGGATTCTAACGATACCCCATTAATTCAAATCAGTTCAGGCATAAATTAAAAGGTAATGGTGGAATAAAGAAACTCACATACCCACATACATGAACCCTGAACACATATACACTCTTTTGCTTTGGGCAGTCGTGTAAAACACTCTTTTTGCTTTGGGCAGTCGTGTAAAAAATAACTTAAAATGATAATTAAGTCCAACAACACCAACTGTCCCTGGAATTAACAAGCTACAAATTAGAAATGTCAGTCGCCACTGCTCCCGAGACGCGATAGAACAATCTGCCGCTATATTTCTTAATCACAACGACATTAAATCGTTGGCAGCCCTCCTTCACGCATCAGAACACAAAACGACACCGAATTAAAAAACCGTTTAAACAGTATTTAGCACCATTATCCCCTTGCAGAGCTGGACCTTTGTCAAATTTAAAAGCGTTCGCTTGTAACAGTCCTAACCACCTTCTGTGTTCATAGTAATAACACCTCTAAACGTTTTGCATTTAAGTCGTTTTTTGCTCGAATAAAATTCGATTTTGCAGTGTGAAAGGCTTTGTATGTTTTTGGACAAAATTATTCAAAAGGACTATTAGTTTTCTCTTTTCACCTTGGCACAGTTTCAAAAGCAGATTAGAGTGCTTTAAGTGGACTTAGCTGGTTAATTTAAACTTCAGTAAGGATGGAATGGAATTAATAATAGGTACATAACTAGTCTACAATTTTGAACCATTTGCGCATCGATTTTATAACGATAATAGTTATTTGTTATACAAGTGACCAAAATCAATTTGTGCTGCGAGTGCCGACTTTAAATTACGAACTAGCGAAGTAGTCTAGAATTGAATCACGAGCGTAGCGAGTGTTTCTAATATAGACTACTGAGCACAGTGAGTGATTTAAAGTCATGAGGCAGAACAAAATTTTGGTCTCGTGTAAAACATACAACTTTTCATCTCTACCAGAGAGAAACAAGCTAAATTTCAGGATTAGAAACTTGTTCACTCAATTCTTTTGGAGTTAGACAACTATCTTCATCGTTGGACGCACTTGTCAGAAATGGTCAGAATCACGGAGAGAATTAAAACAAAATAAATCAATTTAAATAAATTAATGTTTATTAAATTGAATCGTCCAATTTCTTTTAACCTACCACCTGTTCGGACGTCTTTTTTTAGCTGAGAGAAGAACAGGCGAAAGAAACTCGTCAGCTTTATCAAATCAGATATTTACAATTAAATAGTTACAAACAACAACAATATAAACTTAAATAAACTATGATACTAGTTACCAAGCAAATGCAAAAGAAATCTGTCTAATAATGTACTTTACTTATTATTACTACAAATAATCAGAATAATCATAAAATTGGGAATGAAATTTAACAGCGGATAGCCTTTGAACAACAATTAAGTAACACACAAAACAATTAATTCAAAATAACACAATAACAATAAAGAATTTACTTAACTTAAATCCCGTAGTGCTCCAAACTTAAAAATCGACATATTCTAAATTTTACATTCCTTTTATACCCACCAAATTTAGACACAAAATGTTTACCCATTCCACCCTTTTTAAACAATCATAATCGACTATTTTATTTGTACGAAAAAAGAATATTAGAGATAATATTTTGTAAAACAGTTACGTTGTAATCCTGTTGAAACTAAAACCTAATGAATTACAATAATTGTTATATTCATTACTGTAGTCTTACTTTATTAAAATCTCAAAAATACGTTCAGCCAATGAGAGGAGTTACAACTAACTATCGTGATATTATTAAATATAATAAATGGTAACTCTTTTAAAACTTGCTAAGATAATTATAAGATATTTACATTATTTTTATAAGAACTGAATCAAAATTAAATATTAAACAATACATCATTTGATCACACTATTACCATGGAAATAGTACTATAAACCGGAATGAGCGCTTCGCCCCAAAACGAGCCGACAGAGAGGTCAAGTAGATGTATGTGTCCTTTTCTTCATTAGGGTGACCAAACCGTATGGTTGGCCGGAGACATACATAATACTTTAAACTGTTTAATATAAACTTAAATACCTAGGTAGTTCTTTATTTATAATTAACACTTTTTACCGCGTTTTTATTAGGTTGCTTGCTCTTTTGTTTGTTTGAGCACAAATTTTGCAAACGATTTTATACCAAATTCCCGATGAGCTAGAGACTTGAAACTTTGAACACAGGTCAGAAATGGAAGGAAATGCAATATTACAGTGTCATTGAGGTGATCTGACAATGGAGCCGAAAGAACGCCACAGGAACTCTATGATGAATGAAACTATACAACCCCATCGTGTTTGGGCTTATTAAAATTGTCTTGACAAGTACTCTGACGGGAGACGAGGTTCAGGGTCGGATGATGAAGTCTGGATTCCATGCCATAGGAACTCAATATTGAAATCATGCAACCCCATCGAGTTTGGGCTCGTTTGAATCGTCTTGACGAGTGCTCTGTTGGGTAATAGTATCCAAGAGTCTGATGATGGAGCCGGAAGAAAGCCACAGGAACTCTGCAATAAAACCTTTCAACCCCATCGAGTTTGGACTCGTTTGAATGGTCTTGACGAGTACTCTGATAGGCAGTGGTATATTTTTAGTTTAGCTCGTTACCTAAAAAAAAGAAAATTAATATTTATTTAAAAAATTTTTTTTTTAAGAAAAAATTATTTAATCACGTTTTTATTAAGTTGCTTTTTTGTTTTTATTTTTTAAATATGGTAATTCAACCAATTAAAATCTAGTTTATTCAATTCAATTTAATTTCAAGTGTAAATAATTACGCAACTTTAAAGTTTATTCCAATTTTTAATAAAAATGCAATGTGCGTGAACTTCGGAAAAACAAATAAATGTTGGAAAAACAAGTAAAAGTAGGAAAACATTGTCTAGTGATCTGTAGTTAAAAAAAGATGGAAACGATTTTCGACTTTATTGACGTTTGAAATTCGATTGCTTTTTCCCATAATTATACTTGTACATTTACTTTGCTGTTTCATTAAAAACTGTTATTTTGGTAAAGATGTCAATGAGGTCTAAAATACTTGCACCAATTTCTTTACTTGTGAAATTAATAAAATGAGTGCAAGAGATTTACGACGACACAATGTTAAAAATATTAAAAAAAGAAAATGGCGGCCAACTATATTGTTCGTGGGCCGATTTTATGAAACTCGATTTTGTTACTATTTTGATCAAAATATAACAAAGAAATGTTAAAAATATAAAAAAATATGGCAGCCAACTCTTTTATTTGTGGGCTGATTTGAATGAAACTCGGTTTTTAGTACTAATTTGACAAGAAAATAATAACACAATATGTATTGAAAAAATTAAAAAATCTAAGATGGCAGCCAACTTGTTTGTTTTTGGGCCGATTTCGATGAAACTCGGTTTTTGGTAATATTTTGACAAGAAAATAACAACGCAATTTTTAAAATACTAAAGATCTAAGATGGCGGCCAACTTTTTTGTTTTTTTGGGCCGATTTCGATGAAACTCGGTTTTTGGTTACTAATTAGACAAGAAAATAACAACTGAAGGAAAAATCAAAAAAGAAAAATTAAAAATTGCGTTGTTATTTTCTTGTCAAAATAGTTCCAAAAACCGAGTTTCATCGAAATCGGCCCAAAAACAAAAAAGTTGGCCGCCATCTTGGATTTTTTAAATTTTCAACATTGCGTTGTTATTTTCTTGTCAAAATCGTACCAAAACCAAGTTTCATCGAAATCGGCCCAAAAACAAAAAAGTTGGCCGCCATCTTAGATTTTTAGTTTTTTAAAAATTGCGTTGTCATTTTCTTGTCAAAATCGTACCAAAACCAAGTTTCATCGAAATCGGCCCAAAAACAAAAAAGTTGGCCGCCATCTTAGATTTTTAGTTTTTTAAAAATTGCGTTGTCATTTTCTTGTCAAAATCGTACCAAAAACCGAGTTTCATCAAAATCGGCCCAAAAACAAAAAAGTTGGCCGCCATCTTGGATTTTTAGTTTTTTAAAAATTGCGTTGTCATTTTCTTGTCAAAATCGTACCAAAAACCGAGTTTCATCAAAATCGGCCCAAAAACAAAAAAGTTGACCGCCATCTTGGATTTTTTAAATTTTCAACATTGCGTTGTTATTTTCTTGTCAGAATCGTACCAAAAACCGAGTTTCATCGAAATCGGCCCAAAAACAAAAAAGTTGACCGCCATATTGGATTTTTTAAATTTTCAACATTGCGTTGTTATTTTCTTGTCAAAATCGTACCAAAAACCAAGTCTCATCAAAATCGGCCCAATAACAAAAAAGTTGGCCGCCATCTTGGATTTTTAGTTTTTTAAAAATTGCGTTGTCATTTTCTTGTCAAAATCGTACCAAAAACCGAGTTTCATCAAAATCGGCCCAAAAACAAAAAAGTTGGCCGCCATCTTGGATTTTTAGTTTTTTAAAAATTGCGTTGTTATTTTCTTGTCAAAATAGTTCCAAAAACCAAGTCTCATCGAAATCGGCCCAAAAACAAAAAAGTTGGCCGCCATCTTGGATTTTTAGTTTTTTAAAAATTGCCTTGTTATTTTCTTGTCAAAATAGTTTCAAAAACCAAGTTTCATCGAAATCGGCACAAAAACAAAAAAGTTGGCTGCCGTCTTGGATTTTTAGTTTTTTAAAAATTGCGTTGTTATTTTCTTGTCAAAATAGTTCCAAAAACCGAGTTTCATCGAAATCGGCCCAAAAACAAAAAAGTTGGCCGCCATCTTGGATTTTTTAAATTTTCAACATTGCGTTGTTATTTTCATGTTGAAATAGTACCAAAAACCGAGTTTCATCGAAATAGGCGCACAAACATGAATTTGATTACTATTATTAATTTTACCGTCTCGCCTGCGACCTCTAGCCATTTCAATAGAACAATTTCGTTTTTTTGGAAATCTGAAATGGTGCAGTATTTATGGTCACACTAGTTTTGTAAAGTAACATTCCCTATAGATTGAAATTCTTAAATTGAAATTCGGCGCCAAGGTCAAAATCGGAGTTGCCAAGATTGACACTTCTATTTATTACCACCTCACCGATGATAGCTGATTAGCATTATTTTAGATATTTAATTAAATCAAAAGAGTAAGTTCTGTTTTATATTACAATTATTATGTGTCATTCTAAATTAATATTAAAATAGTATATATTCGACTTCCCATTCCGAATCCTTAATTTTGATACACTACTTGATTGGTAACGTACATATATTTAGTCCTACTATCGTGGTATTATTGTTTAGTAATGGCAATTGTGCGAACGAGACACCGACCTCCACCTGGTGTTGTCTCATTCACACAGTAGTGCCTTCAGTCAATGTCGTCGATAGAATTTCAACTCTATTACCAATGTAATAAAGTTGAATTTCTTTTAAACGATAGGTGAAAATTTTTGTAGAGTACTCACTCCCTATTATAAACCTCCTTGACTATTACCAAACGTAAACAAAAAAAAAAGAAGTAAAAGGCAAAGGCAAATGTTCATACAGCCAAAAATACAATTATTAGAAAATAACACAGAAAGCTTTACTTAAAATCCGTCACCCTCATTTGTTGTAATTTATCACAAAAAAAATAGTTCGATTAAACCTACCTATATTTGTTTTACATTATTACGTTGTGCTTTTCTCTTAATCATTAATATCCCATCCTATTTATTTATTTATAATCATAAAACACTAATTTGTTAATAAATTTCATAAATTTCTATTAATTTATATTTATTTCATACATGCGACCTCATTTCGTCCATACTCTTTATTTCTAACCATCAACCCTCTTTTTTAACAATCCTTATTTAAAACTCCTTGTCGGTATATCTGTGCATTTTATTTTTTTACTTTTTAATCCATGTATGACACCATAAAGCACTCTATCTATCCTTTTCTCACATATAAATTTTACAAGTGTCATCCTTGTCACTTTATTTCTTTTTTCTTTATTATTTTAATAGTTGGTATTAGAAATTAAAAAAGCACTTTGCCTCACGCGCGCAGCAAAAATCGATTTTGCTGCGAGTTTTTACGCGTCAAAAACGCCCTTTTCGTGCTGGAGAGGTGAAAAATATGTTGAAAATAATTTAAGACCACTAATTGTAACCGTACCTATTCTTGCAAATAAATTACTTACTAATGATAAAGGTTTTCATAAAGAAAAAAGTGTATCTTTTATTTTCTTTATGTTGAATCTTCCACTACTTTTGTAATGAATTTGTAATAAGATTAGTGATAATAAAAAACACATCTTGGATTAATCAGAAAAAAATCACTTCAGTCGGAGTAATTGCAAATATCACCATGATCACAGTATTAAGGCAGTTAATATACCTTATGAATTAAAGACATTAGTGATTAAAACAACAGTAGGTAGTCTTTGTTTATAACTCGTTTACTGATTTATATAATTATTACTACCCTTATTAAAATGAGTTTGTTTAAAACTTACTTAACTCCATCGCTTTATTTTATTTCACAATTTTCAATAATACTGAATAATACGATGCCCGTTTAAGAACAACAACACGGCTTTCTTAGTCAATCTAAGGGTAGGCGGCTACTTTATCAGACTTATTTATTTAATCAAATGTGTAAGGTTGCCAACGGGTGGAAAAAAGTTTATTAAGGGTATGTCTTCATACTATCGCTTTGCCGTTCCTTTTCACTTTCAATAGCGCTTTCCTCTTGCGCTTTCAAGAGAGGCATGCCTCATGCAATAGCGCATGCCCAATCTTTTAAAAAAACATCAAATTTGTATGACAGAAATTTGTACGTGACAGCACACGGTTTGGAGGAAACAAACATTGCATACGTTTAACGCAAGTTGATTTAAAAGTTGAATTGAAAATTGAAGCGACTCGGTGAAGACAGACCCTTATTAGGTCCTTGCCTTTATTTTTTTTCTTGCACAATTAAGAACTATTTATTTCTTTGCACTATTCTGAATAATGGCCATTACAAATCAGGTTAGGTCTTAAGGGGCCGTACAACGACATAATATTATATCACTTCAAAACTGAACTCAAAAAGTTGTTCACTATCAACGATCTTGGTCCTTGTAAGGATTGTCTTGGCATGAGAATAGAACAAAACTCTGGAAACATATTTCTCGACCAGACAAAATATATCGAGAAACTTTTAGTTAAGTTTGGTATGACAGATGCCATTACTGTATCCACCCCACTAGAACCTGGTCAAAAACTAAATCTTCCGACTAAAGATGAACAAAATGCAGAAGTTCCATATCAGGAACTTATTGGATCACTAATGTACATTGCAATTTGCACGAGACCCGATATTGCCCACTCGGTGTCATATATACCCACTTTTGAGCAAAGATTTCACATAATATTAAGTACTTGATTTGTCCGTCGCGAAAAATAATATTGAAAGTAGATTGTATAGTACTCAATTATGTGATTGACAGAAACAATGATAGGTAAAACTTTTCTTGATAGAAAAAAATCTAAATATCCTCCAATTTTGTAGTTTTGCAATGCTGTGCCAACCAATAATAAACATAATAATGTTGAAACTATAACAAAAAAAAAACCTTAGGTAGCTCCCTAGTTTTGTGATTGACAGTTTTCTAAAATGATAAATAGTTTAATTTAAACGATAATGTTGTCAATATATTCAATAATTTTTACTATTTAAGTTTCTTCCAGCGTAGTACGCCCCCTTAAAATGCCCATGTAAACTCTTCTAAAATTTTCATTCTGTTTTTCTCACAGATCATACAACAAATATTTCGCTAGTCACTTTAAATGACAGGGTATATAATTTTAATGAAAAGTTACCAATTTATATTAGCTATAGTACTAAAAAACACAAGATTCTTATATCAAAACAAAATTGGTAAGGTTATTTGTGTTTGGATTACTTACTGGTATAACTACTCATGTTTTAGTAATAATTAGTTATTTTTTTGTTTACTTAACGTTGAAACAAAATGATAAAGATTTTTTTTTTGCCAACAAAGTAGTTAACCTAGTCTAAAACTTTTATAACAATTTTGTGGTTGTTATATAATTGAAGAAATGTATGTTGTCAGCATACTGTATCTAAAAATGCTATTTTGTTTTCTAAACGGCCTAATTGCCCTATATTTTTTCCAAATTATAATAATATTTGTTAAGGGGCGGTAATAGGAACACAGGATTTGCGCGGGCCATATTTTTATATAGAAAACGTAAACTTGTAGCTACCAAAAAAACCATACAACAAGCTAAAGAGTTTATCTAGTTGCTACAAACATTAAATTGCGTATAGACTTCACAGTTGATTGTAAAAAAATCAGAATATCATCAAAATCGCTTGTCGCGGGCCATGTTTTTGGGGTAAATAATAGCGTAAACGTATTGAATTCTACATTAAAATACACTTTAAGGTACTGTGCAGTTGCTCCCATAACTTTTTTTCAAGAAAGATAATTGTGCTAAAGATAATGATGAAAAAACAATGAAAAACATCGAAAAAGTGCAGAAGTGAGGTTATTTTCCATACTCTTCACACGTAAAGAAAAATACAGAGACAAATGATTTCGCATATCGGAGCCTTAATAGTACTTAATAGGCGTAGGGGAAAATATTTTACCATTAATTAAATTTATTACGAAATGTTTGTCCACACGTAACCACAGTTGAATTCACATTCACACTGGTCATTGAACAATGATATATCACTGTGGATATTGGAAAAGCGTTCCCAATTTCCCACTATCTACGGGGAAATTGGGGTAGTACCGATATCAACCGATCGCACATTTGTTGGAATTTTTCATATTCGTTCATATCCGACCGCTAACATTTTTACATCGTATCGAGGTGCGACGACTGACCCAAAAAATCGGAATAGGATGGAAAATGTTATTAATCTACATACACTGTAATAGTAGTATGATAGTCAACTAATATATAATTCATTTACGCCATACTAAATAATATACTAGAAAAAACACGACTCGCACCAGATCAATACTCAGACGGGAATCGAACCGGTTTTTTCGAAGTCGTGTTTTTTCTAGTATATTATTTAGTATTGTTTAAAAATAGCATTGTAAATGCAAAAAATCTCAAATTTAAAAATTATATAGCTATTTCATCTTAATCAATTGTTAAAATATCTGGAAAGATATTTCAATTGAATGTCAAGGTAATTCCTCACATTGGTGAAATAACGCTGGCTTACAGCGTAAGAGTTTAGGATATACTAGGAAAAATTCGACGATGTCACTAGTGACTCGGTAGCTCAGCGGTCAGAGCATTGGACCGGATATCCAAAGGTCGCGGGTTCGATTCCCGTCTGAGTATTGATCTGGTGCGAGTCGTGTTTTTTCTAGTATATTATTTAGTATTGTTTAAAAATAGCATTGTAAATGCAAAAAATCTCAAATTTAAAAATCATTTACGCCACTTAAGAACAGTACTTTTAAAAGGTAGATACTAGTGACTACATTGGGTTATACTGTTCGAATCAGGAGAGCATTTATCATAATTAATTTTCAAAACAGGACAAGAATTAATGTTATTGTGTCCTATATTTGTGCAAAATACACACCATTTAATTCCACTTGGTTGTGGCAGCCCTAGAAATCCGTATCAGTCTCTGTCTCAGGTGTAGCGAACGTCAGTCCAGCTGGCAAATTAAATGTGCTAAATTGGAATAGTTTGAACACTGCCGGCTGCAATATGCAGTTCATCTCGTATATGCAGTTGCTAGCTTATTGTTCGTCCTGCTTAGTTGATCCAAAGTCGAGATATTGTTGTCTGTGTGAATCTCTGCATTTAGATAATGCAGAGAATTTCACAATAACAATACTCATCACATTTCTACAGAATAAAACTCTTCTAATTATTTATCTTTAACCATTTATTTACTGAATTAACATCCGAACATCGTAACCAAATGATAGACTTCGCCCCAAATGAATGTAATTAAATTTCGCCGTATAAACAGTGATACGGCGAAGGGTCCAATCAAACGGGAGATTTGGACCGATAACGGGGCAAACTGGCCCGATCCTAACCAAATAAACGTTTCAATGTAAATGAGATTGGAGTTGAGACATTTCAAATGGAACGATGTGCCACTTTGAGAATCAACGCAAGTTTAAATTTGGAAATCGCTGACAGTAAATAACTATGCAATTTGAATGAGTTTGAGATAAAAGCAACGGATAAGCTAATGTCTCAGAATACTGGCTGTAAACTTAAAGGAAAATGGATATCTGAACAATGCGTATTTTCACTTTACAGTCTTCTGTCAATATGAGTAGTATGAAAGCGATTCCATTCTATTTAGCGAGTAGAACTATTAGCTATAGCTACTATCACAGACTATTTGCTACTAGAAATGACGAACCGATGAATTGAACGGCCATTAAAAATAGAAATAAAAAAATATTTAAGTATTCCAATAAACTTAGAAATTGTGTAGTGCTTTTCAATTGTTATTTTCCTACCGCCTACGCCTGTTCGAGGCAGAAGAAGAATGAACGAAAGAAACATTAAAGTTATTTTTCGTAGGCAATACAAAGTGGAAGTTCAAAGATAATGTAGGTACTATGGGCAACAGCGTCGCTTAACCAATTAGCAACAAAATTCTTGTGCGCGCGTACCGTCCCTGCACGAACTAAACGTAATATGTTGTGACGGCGCGACGTGCAAGCGATTTTAACCTTAATTTTAGTTGATAAAAGAATAAAAATAACTACAACGTCAAAATTCAGCCTGGAAACTGTTTCTCTTTCGACCTTTAAAGTGTATTCAATGGAGGGGAAGCCTGACCTCGTTCCATACATCTCGCAGCCTCAAGGGAAAATCTTATGCGCTGGGAAAACTCCAGTTTCTGTCAAACGTGTTGTTTTTTAATTCGCCAAGCCTTTGAGTGAGCAGTTACATTTTCATGGTAATTACGTGTACTTTTAAGAAAGAAATTTGCGTTGTTGTAGTATTTTTGAAATCATGCCTTAAGTACATAGTTTTCAAACTAACGCAATTCAATAACATATCGTCAAAATTGATGTTTATTTGATTTTTGATCTTTTTACGCGTGGAAGAAGTCGCGGGCACCTAGTTATCAATTTTTGTATTAAACCCGTTCATTTTAACTTAAAATTACGCTCGAAAAACAACGTGAAGGGTATTTTTTAACCGACTTCAAAAAAAGAAAGAGGTTCTCAAGTCGATTGTATTTTTTTTTATCGTTGTTCACGCATATCTTCGTCATTTATGGATAGATTTTAATGATTCTTTTTTTGTTTGATTGAGTTTTCTTGCAAAATGGTCACATTTTTTTTTCAGATCGGTTCAGTAGTTTTCAAGTAATCCTGAAAATACAATGATTTTGCATTAATTACCTTGACGACTTTGTTATTTAGGAACCGAATTAGCTGATTTTTTTGTTGCAAAAGGGATACCTTAACTGTAGTTCTTTTAATTTCATTGACATTAAACCTTGGACCTCGAAGATATCCAAGGGAACTCCTCAAACTCAAATAGGATAATGTATTGTGATTGAGACATTGGTAGGCTTATGAAAATCCAAAACAAAACCGAGCTATGGTCTGTTTGCTACGTACGTTCTGGACTAGACTTGGACTAAGAAAGCACAACGGAACTCCTTTGGAAATTGAGTAATGGGCGTTTTGAGAACATATAAAGTCTAAGAATATTACACGCTTACATATCACAAAAAGTTGACAGTAAAAAAGCTTTAAAAAAAAAAGAAAAACCGCCTTCAAAAACCTAAAAATAAAAACGAAAACAGCTTCAAAATTAAAATGCACTAAAAAGCAATAAATAATAATCAAATCACCAATACGCATACCAATTTTAATAAAAAACGTCAAATGAAGTCGGGTAGAATTAAAAAAAGTTGTCCTCCAGCCCCACCCGACTTCAAAAGACGTTTTTTATTAAAATTGATTGTATTGGTGATTTGAATATTGTTTATTGCTTTGTAGTGCATTTTAATTTTGAAGCTGTTTTCGTTTTTGCTTTTAGGTTTTTTTAAAAACGCTATGCAGCATCGTTGCAAACGCAAAAACGCTAATCACCGATGAGAAACCAATTTCGTGCTAAAGTTTGGTTAGATAAATAATTCTTAAGTTACTATGAGAAAAAAAAACTGGCGCTCTCTGTATTGGCTTTAATAAAATGACTTCTATTTTTTCCGTTTCGTATTTCAATACAATCTTTTATAGCGAGGTCCATGAATAATATTTAAGTAGAATCAGAGCTGGAGGGAACGTAGGCCTAATATCGTAGCAATAAATCATGCCATCTGGCTCGCCTCTAACGCGGAATAAATAATCGGCCTGCAATTAATGCCAAGAAAGGCTTGTTTTGATGCTATAATATTTATAACGAATTTGAAATATGAGAAAGAACAAGATGGTACGATGGTACAGTGGTTTAATGCATTTCAACTATCGCCACCTATCGCTGTAGGGTCGATCATCGGACCAAACACCAGTACATTTACCAATCATCTCATATATATAACCATGTTAATAAAATTCTTAAAAAATATACAAAAACCAACCACGTGTGCAAGCAGCTGGTAACAGAATGGGTTAAAAAACTGAACTATGAGGAAACAGAAGAAGTGATAGTTCATATTAGTACTTAGCTGAGTTATCTCTTAAGATGTTATACTTTGCATTTTACTTTTATTTTTTATTTTGTTATTTATATAATATAATTTTACATACAAATGCATACAAAGTCACACACGCATACGCACGTACATACTCACACCAAACACACACACACACACACGCACACAGACACACACACACACAGTTGTAGAGTTAATATACACGCTGAAATTTTAATCATTTGGTTCCCGCCGTGGGGTGGTTCCACTCATGATTACAAGCAACTTTTACTATGGGGCCAACTCTACTGCTCGCAAAAAAAAAAATCTGCTGTTCCATACATTAAGGTCGAGTAGGTATTGCACTTTTGTATGGAACAGCAGATTTGATTTGATCTGATTAGTTGCTTGTAATCATGAGTGGAACCACCCCACGGCGGGAACCAAATGATTAAAATTTCAGCGTGTATTTGTTATAACTTTATGTATATTTATTTTTTTTAATTTTTATTTCTTTAAAAACACGAACGAATATTATTATGACAGAGCGATTTTCTCCTGGTACAGGTGTTTTTACACTTAAAAGGAGGAATCAACCATACCCTGTATTACCCACTTGTTTTTATGAAATAAATATTTTTTTCATTTTTCATTTCATTTTCATTATAGTTCCGTACAAATTCGTAGGTTGTAATGATTTAATTACAAATGTATTGTTTTTAGACTTAAACCTGCACTTTTTATATTTTTTTATTTATTTATTTATTTATCTGCAGGGATAACAAACAGTTGTACAATATTGTGTTAACAGCTATGCCTACAAATAATTATTAAGTACTAATTATACAACCAGCCACATTATCCTCAGCTTACCTTTAAAGAGTAGTGTGCGACACAATATTTAATTAAATTGAACTGAACTTAATAACTAATTACTTGTACATAGTATAAGACGATATCACTTGCCAATATTTATGGTTTTAGGTCAACGGGAATATCCTATAAATTTTGATTCCCTTGAATATGTCGAACTATGCGTATTTTGCGGCTTAAACGGCCGTAAATTTTCTTTACGTTAACTCAGAAGTTTGATTTTTTTAAAGTTTCAAGGGACTGTAGACTTGAGTATAAGAATTGGTTTTAATATTGGTTTTAATTTCAACTCGATACCTCCACGCGTTCCGAAGTCTTGGCAGACAGACAGAGAGACAACAAAGTGATCCTATAAGGATTCCGTTTTATTCTTTTGTGGTACGGATCCCTAATATTATTTCTAGTTGTTCCGTGGCTCGGATAGTATTTGCAGTCATTCCGCAATGGGCCATCGTAGTGAGTTATGGCCCATCCTCATTAGAAAGTCCTGTGCCACAGCTTGCGTTAATACTTACGCTCTATTTATTTTGTTACTATAGGTAGTTTATATGTTACTTATAATTTTGAAAATAAGACATTATAACAGGCTAATTATTAACCGACTTCAAAAAAAGGAGGAGGTTCTCAGGTCGACGGTATTTTTTTTTTATCTATGTTTTACCATAACTTCGTCAGTTGTTACCTGATTTATACAATTCTTCTTTTATCTCAAAGAACATAGTTTGTGTGTGGTCCCATAAAAAAATTTACAGAAATTTGGCTGGTAGTTTTTTCATAATCCTGAAAAATGACAATTATTTAACTTGCCATCACACGTGTTTTTACGGATTTTCGGACATAACATCTTCGTTAATGTACCGATTTAGATGATTCTTTTTTTGCTTGAAAGGGTATACTTTAAGAGTGGTCACATTTTAATTTCATCGGTATTGGATTTTGAACTTTGAAGATACTCAAGGGAACTCCTCAAATTCAAATAGTATATGAAAGGTGATTTGGATTTCGGTAGGTTTATGATAATCAAAAACAAACCAAACCATGGTCTGCGATGCAAGGTTCTGGACTAGACTAACAACGGAACTCCTCAAAAACAAACAGCGTAAATTTGGAAATTGATTTTGTGGGCATTTTTCTATTGAAATAGTTATTTGTTATACAAGAGAACAAAGTCATTTTTTGCTGCGAGTGCTGACTTTTAAATCACGAACTAGCGAAGTAGTCTAGAATTGAATCACGAGCGTAGCGAGTGATTCTAATATAGACTACTAAGCACAGTGAGTGATTTAAAGGCACGAGACATCAAAAAATTTGCTCTCGTGTTAAACATACAACTTTTCACCTCTACCAGCGAGAAAAGGTGTTAGAAATTAAAAAAGCACTTTGCCTCACGCTCGCAGCAAAAGTCGATTTTGCTGCGAGTTTTTGGTAAAAAGCACTTTGCCTCACGCTCGCAGCAAAAGTCGATTTTGCTGCGAGTTTTTACGCGCCAAAAGCACCCTTTTCGTGCTGGAGAGGTGAAAATATTTTTATGTAAGCATTTTGTTTAGTTTTAGAATAGTTTTTCTGAATAAACCGATGGAAAATCGGCAAAATTAACAAAATATAGGTAGCTACCTATCTACATACTTAAAAGGCACACCAAAAACTATAACTAAAAAAATATGAAGTATATAATAAGTTTTTCACAAAACCTACAATATAAGAATTCCTGTACCTACATATTTCATTTCTCTTAGTAATGCACGGTGATATATGAATAGATGACAGCTGGTACCGATGGCACGTCAGGGAGACATTTGCATTTTTATTGCTGACTGTACCAGCCGTGTCAGCGAGAATGCTGTGAAAGGGAAAATAAGGAACTTTATAGAAATATTTAACGTAGGTACACTTTTATACAGAGTTGTGTGAACAAATGAGTTTGCACTTTTTCTTCTATCATGGTTTTTGTTATAGCAATATTGAACGTGAAAAAATTTCCGTAAAATGAAATAATGAAAAGTATGTTTTCAATTCAATTTGCAGATTTTTACAGTTTTAGTATGTAAAACATCCACTCCATCCATCCAACTTAGCTCGAATTAATGTCGAGCACGAATCGAATTCATATCAAGCACAAAATGTTTTATGTCGGCACTACTACATATTCGCCAAGCATCGGTACAATTCATCGTACGTTGCCGGTTTTGTAACAAATGCTTCAAAGAGGTTCTTTCAAAAGTATCAATGTACGATAAATTGTGCTGATGCTTGGCGAATATGTAATGCCGGCATTACACTGAATGTAGGTGAGCCACCTCGTCATGGAATGGTTCAGATTGTAACTTTGGCTTAAAGAACATTAAATCACGGTATCTTAAATGTAATTATATACGATTCCCATTGTTAAAACTTTTTATCTAAAGCACATGAATTATAGTAATAAAGTTGCTGGAAAGTCTAAAAATGTGTCTAAATAAGCATGTGTGATATTCTTATCTTGGGACTGAAATGAAAGAAGCTTTTTATGATTGATTTTCCAAAATAAATGTAGTAATACATTTTGATACTTACTTTATTACTTACTTTTTCACTTTTTGAGTTAATATAATAGCATAAATCGGCAATAACAAAGAAATTCGGGTTTACAAAGAAAAAGCAGTCGAAACAACATTCACAGCATAGATAATACAGATTCATAGTACAGGCCACAAAGATAATATTTTTTTAGATGTTATAATTTTTGACGTAAAAATATTTGGTAAAAAGTAAAAACGTAGTTTTCATTACTAGACCTCGCATTTGTGACGTTTATGAACATTTTTCAAAATGGCTGAAGTATGTTTTTTTTTGCGTTTCAACCCCCATATTTATATTTTATGATAACTGCGCGGCCAATAAATGTTTTACTTGTAACTAAATTACTTATATCCATTTCGAAAATATTCAGAAAACTGAATTGACAATAAAATGTTACATTATTATGCTCAGAAAATTTCACGAGAAACGGTTGAGAAATGCGACCTGTAAAGGAAAACCGCCGGACAACAGCTACTGCCCAAGCTAAAATCATCATCATATCTATGATCATTAATCATCAACGTTTATAAGTAAGAAATACTTACCTCCTTTTATAGTATCCCAAATAATTCCCCTATTTCATCGTAACACAAATAAATTTTGTGTTAAGAAGCTCAACTTGCCTGATTCCCACGACCTGAAATCCAGCAATAAATAAGGATTTCGGGCACTATCTTATTTTGCATTCGCCGCAAAACTGTAGAGGTACCTAATGGACAGAAAACCCATGCCCAAATGTATTAATTCATAGCTGCAACAGCGCTACCTGGCAAGTATCAAATACCCACAAATTAACTATTTGTTACTATCCTACTTATCCTTACTTCCTTATCCTTAATTCCTTATCCTTACTAATATTATAAATGCGAAAGTCAGTTTGTTTGTTTATTTGTTTTTTACGCTTTCATGTCTTAACTACTCAACCGATCGTTTTGAAATTTTATATACACGTTGTCAGGGATACAGGGATACAGAGATGTGAATAAAAGTACCTTTCACTCAGGAAAAGTACTGTTCCCAAGGGATAGCAGAAAAACTTTCCACTTAGACGAAGTCGCGGGCGGCCGCTAGTAATATTATAAGTGCTAAGTTATGTGTGTGTGTATGTGTGTGTTTGTTCTAATAAAAATAAAGCACATTATATCAATAGTATTTTCATTTATTTCATAATTTAAAAATAAGATGTTACTGATTAGAAACCCTTCGTTTTATTGTATTGAAAGATATCTACATTGGTGTGCTTCTACTTAAGTGATACGCTTCAACGTTCAAGGTTTGTGGGCTTAAATTAGTCAGTCTCCAATTACCGTCCGGATGCACCCTGCTGCTGAAAACCACTTCACCTTCCCCACAGAACAGTTCAAGTGAACTTGCATCTAAGAACAGTCTCCAAGAGTGAGAGCCAATTGGGACCCATTCCACTTGACGCACATCCTCTGCATCTCCTCTATCAATCACTACTTTTCCAACCTCAGGGTCCCACCTGAGCCAAGCTACCTCACCACCATCAGTTCCTTCTAGTAAGAGTTCAATTTTCTGTGTCAAATCACCATTTATTATAACTTCACCAGTCTTCTCGAAAGTCACAGATTCCTCTGGTTTAAACTCCCCTGTCAATATATTTTGCTCTCGCAGTTTCAACATTTCATCTAAAGGTTTTTGTATAACAACGTTACCAACCAGTTCCAGTTCCCTCACTAGTGTCATTGCTCCCGTCCACCCATCAACACCTTCTGGATATGGCGTATCCCATGAATTGAACCAAGCAATAAGGTACCTCTTACCGTCTTTTTCCATCGTTTGAGAAGCATAGAAATCATGTCCAAAATCTATTTCTTGGAAATCAAATTCTGGTACAAATTCAAATGTTTCATAGCTAAAACTACCAATGATATAACCAGTCTGGTGAATATTTTTATATCTATCTCCTTGAGGTTCTAACCCTTGTGGAGACATTAAAAGAATAAATTTGCCGTCCAACTCAAAGAAATCTGGACATTCCCACATATAACCCATGTCACCATTGGATTCACCGATTATCGACAAAAAGTCCCAACTCATTAAATCGGCTGATCTATACAACAGTACTCTGCCTCTTTCATCCTCAGTTTTGCTGCCAATGATAACGTACCAGTGATCCTCATGTTTCCATACTTTGGGATCACGAAAATCTGGTGAATTATTCGGAGCAGATGCTATGACTGGATTTTCTTTATACTTCTCAAAAACAACACCGTCATTACTGAATGCAAGATATTGACTTTCATAAAATTGATCTTCCTCTAAGTTTACACGTCCGGTATACATCAGCACCAACTCATCATCAACAACTACAGCACTTCCAGAAAAGCACATTTCTTCTTCGGGAACAAGAGCCGTTGGTAGTTGCTTCCATTCAACTAAATCAGGGCTGGAAACATGCCCCCAGTGCATTGGTCCCCATAGGCTTTCATATGGATAGTATTGGTAAAAGAGGTGGTATTCGCCTTTATAGAAAGAAAATCCATTTGGATCGTTCATCCATCCGACGGGTGGAGTAACATGGTACTGCAATTTAAACCTTTGGTTTATTTTAGGCTTCTTATTCTGGATGTATTCTTCTAAGTCTGCTATGCTGTCTTGTTGCCTAACAAACTTTGCTGATACAGCTACAATAACGAATAGAGCTAAACTAATATAACGTAACGCCATCTTCGATAAATACTTAGTGTTACACCCAGAGGGGTCTTTTATACTGTTAAATCATTTTTGATAAGATTATTTACTTGACACCTTTATCGTTTCACAAAATATCTCGTCTCGGTAAGTTATCTTGTTTATATCTACATTTTTATTTGTTACATCTTCGATGTCATGTTTTTCTCTATATCACAGAATACCTAATGACTAAATACTTATAAATCTGCAACGCTAAGTAATTTTAAGTCATTTACTTACGACATTTAGGCTGCGTTCAAACGATAACGCACGACTCAACTCGACTCAACTCAACCCGAACTCAACTCAAACTCAACACGAACTCAACTCAACCGGAACCCACTCCTTGAAATACAGCGCATACAATTTTGAGTTTTATAACACGAGCTTATTAATGTGTCATAACATAAGACTCAAAATTGTAAGCGATGTATTTCAAGGTGGGCTGCGGTTGAGGTGAGTTTGAGTTGAGTTCGGGTTGAGGTCGGGTCGTGTGTTATCGTTTGAATTCGCAAACAATGAATACAAAATTAATATTATACTCTACTCTACCTCTATTATACTTCAGGATTCTTCCTTCGATATTAGTACTATTAACACATGTAGTATCGCTTGCATGTATCACCACTTAGCACGTTATTTTAGAGTAATAACCTAAAAAACCTAAAAAGAGAAGGTTTTTGATTTAGAATTGACAGATATTTTGACATTTCCGGCTCGAATTCTCCTCACCGCCATTCGGCGCCAACCTATTCATTCGCTTTTCGTGCTTCGCCACGGACGCACGCATACAATCTCAAAGTGAGAATTCTTCAGAATTATATTTTATACAGTGAAAATTTAATTATACTTAGTTAAAATGCTTCGTGCAGAAAGGAAAAAAGTTTTCAAGACGGAAGAGGACAAGAAGAAGAATACAAGATGGAGAAACACTATTAAATGCGTAACTGCCATTTTGGGCTTTTACCGTTTACTTGGCTTGAACGCGTAACTGCCAGACTGGGCTTTTACCGTTTATTTGCCTTAACTGCATAATTGTTTGCTTACCTTTATGAATGCGTAACTGCCATACTGGGCTTTTACCATATATATTTATTTTACTTTAATGTACATGAGTACAAAAAGAGCGGACTTAATGCTAATAGCATTCCCTCCCAGACAACATTGTTTGCTGAGATTTAAAAATGCGTAACTGCTACACTGGGCTTTTACCATTTAATTATTTAATTTGTCTGACACGAACTTACCATACTGGGTACTTTCTGTCATAAGGTATGTGTATAATAAGGCATGAACCAAATATCTTTTGCACTCGAAATAGTCACACTGGACTATTTCACCGCATAGATAGATCAGACAACGCAACTGCAACAAGTGCAGCAACTCAAAGTGCCCCTGATGACGCGACAGTGTAAAAAGCAAGCTGCCCTTAAAGGTTACCATGTTGGAACCGTTGCCGAGCACCAATCGGGTGACTCCACCGTCCGCCGAATTTGCCGCCATCCGCTTTCCAGCCAGGCGGCTGCTCTGCTGGAGCTGCAACAGCAGCCCTGACAACAGCTTAGTTCATCAGGTATGAATTTTGATATCATAGATATCCTTGGTGTTGCGTTGATCCCAACGGAATAATAGAGTACCATCGGTACTGAGATAAATTTCTGGCTTGCAAAATTTATATAATATAATTATGTATGATTTTATTATACACATTGTTACAACTGTAACGAAAAACTGCCAGTATAACGTTCATAATCAGAGCTATAAATAAATGCTAAAATTTATCAACTTCATGGAACCAGATAATAAGTTATACAGCAACTAGCTGATACCTGATATTTCACAATTTTTATGTGAAATAGCTTCTATTAATATAGGTACGCCTAACATGAGCCTGCTGATAGAAATTTCAATAATAAATTGAATAATAGAATCCATACATTTTGTTATCCATAAATGCAGTAAGTGTTTATTACTGTGTACCACAGTTTTAATAAGTAAAAACTTTAAACATTTGCCTTAACTAGGAGATCCTATGTTTCAGGCTTATTATTTATGTTTAATCACTAACTAATTAGTATGTTTATTTCTAAGCTATGCCCTTGTAAAATGTAAAAATTACCTCTCTATTAATTTTCAAATTGAATTTGTGTGTGTAAAACATAAATTGATTGATCTTAATGATAATGATTCTGATGTGTAGAAATTATTAGCCAAGTGAATATATTATAGTGATAATGAAGCTTAAGAAGCAGCTTTCCAATGTAGAACACCTTTTTTATGACAGTAATTTAAGACAGTGTTTTGCACTTTATACATTATACAATGGGGCATTGCAACATTCATTTGTTGTGCACAACATACATTTTATTATAAACAGAAGGTATATGGCCAACTCAAGTGTAATTGATGCTGTCCACTTAAAAGGCCACCAACAGTTGAGTCGAATATGAATGATGCATTGGCCACAGGCCTGAGGTTAACGATATTGATCAACGAAAAACTGTAAGTAAACCGGGCGCAGTACTTAAATAAAACATAAATTTTAAAACTGATTTATATATTTATTTGCTGGTACATTTTGTTTTAAAAAAATTTAAACTTGAAAACAACAAACGAAACATGCAGCCATGTATACCATTATGCTTAATTCCGACGGCAAACGAATATCCAGACGCGGCGACGAAGCCCCATCAACGATTTCTTTCGTCGATAGCAGCAGACCTGCAGGCGGCCGTTACGGTCCATCGAAACAGTTGCCGAGGAATCGAGGATACATTCGTCAACATTCACATTCGATCATCGTACGCGGGGTAAGGATACTCGTAAGGATCTGGTGCAGCATTTATCTGTATTCAGCGAATATAGGCAGTGGTTGCCAACTATAGGCACATAGGCGTCCACATAGTTGTTTGGTCTAAATTTGACTTGAGTGAAAATACTATTTTCACTGCGCTAGGAGAGCACCAAGATTATTATTATTTTCTTTCATACTCACTCGTACTCACTTGTGCCATCTCCAGAGATATATATTAAATTCTAACATTAATTTGACTAAAATTCGGGCGAAATACATAACAGCCACATAATACGTATGTATTTTAGTGACAGACAATAATTTGTCAACTACACATTAAGTTGAAGGTTCAACATCTCTGTTCAAGAAAAAATGTTTTATCAGGTTGTCATATCGGGTTTAGTTAAAATCTAACAGAAGTCATATTAGTATAAACTGTAAAAACGTTATCCTATAATAAGAATAAAAAATGCTTATTGTTTATTACAAAATACATTCTAGAAATCCCAGAAGTCGCATTATTATAAACAGTATAAAAGTTAACCTATATTGAAAATAAGAAATGGTTATTGTTTGTAAGAAAACAAGAATACAACATAGAAGTCTTTGCATTTTAGAAATCCCATCAACTATATGGTTTTAATACTGGAAAAGTAATAGAAATATACGAATTTAAATTCTTAAATTTTGGGTATTGTAGTGCCCATATTTTTACAAAATTTATGCCGCCGGCCACGACTTCTTAGACAGCATTATCTCCCTGTTATATTGGACATAATATTTACTCTAACAATGTGTCTCAGAACATTTTTTAAAGAATTGAGATACACAATAAATTTAAACACATTTTTTTTATACAGCTACCTTCACAACTTTCCATTAAGATCTTTTACAAGAAAAACATTCACAAAACTGCAAAATAAATTATGAGTATTTTATGAATGTATTAAACCTGTAGATACCGGTATAATATTATATTTTACTTTATTTAGTTGAATGTCATCGATACTTACACCGAATTAGAGAAGACATAGTTGTGGAATATTTTTCTCTGGTACCTCTCAACAACGGGGTAGACTGGGGGACACTTGTGGCCAGGAATCAATACATTGAAAAAGAATTGCAAATAAATTATCTAGCTAGAACATGTAGCTTATTATATTTTCATTGCCTTTTTTATTATTGTATTCGGTGTAAAGTATTTTAGTCGTTATTATTTGATTCACTTATTCAAAAAATTATTACCAGTTTTGGTATTTTCGGATTGAAATTGAGTAAATTCGAATGCAAGTCGAATTAGGTAGTAGAAATAAAATATAGTAGAAATATTTTTCTTGATTCCTAGCATTTGGATCCCAAAGCGATTATTTTTTAATTTTAGATTTTAGCATTCACAACGCTATTTTCGTTTAGTGCCTATTTTATTTACAAAGACAATTCTGTCACTATCAATCGAACAAGCTATTATTTTTATTCTTTTGTACCAGTTTCTTAGTGTTACAATTCTGCCATCATGATCGTCACAATTTTAAGCCTTGATACCCATTGTTTACATGTAATATAGTGTCTATTAAAGTACTAACATCCTATAACTTCCAATTCCAGGGACGGAAATTCATCGCACAAATAGACTGGTTTGTACAACATTATCAAGGTGATATTATTTTACAGGTATATTACTATGTTATTTAAGCTTGTATGTCTGCTGATACTATCAGAAAGTACAGAGCTTGGTTACAAAAATGGTTCGATTATTCACCAAATAACAATATGGACATAATAAACACAGAAGTGTGGAACACAATTATTAGTATTATTTAATATTGGATTCATTATTGATTTCACAATATGAGCTAATCTCAAGGTTTGGTATCGAAATTTAACTACGCCTTGGCGTAGACTTACATTGCTCAAATACAATGGATATCTTAGATTTCTTATTACTATTTATTAAATATTTTCCAATTAGTTTTTTTTCTAACTTTTCTAACTTAAAAAAAATAAAAAGTTTCACATTGAGGTACCTTGCCTATTGCACATAGAATGAAAACAATATAATCTATTAATTATTTGTTTACTTCAAGTATGAAACATGAATTATTCTTAGTTTGTGTTTGGTCGCAAGCTGTGGGCCTGCGGGTCAGGGTCGGTCCTGGTCGTCTTGATCACGTCTTTTTCTCTCGTCATCTGTTGCGTCTTTTGTCGATCGTCATCTGTCTGTCCGTCCGATACGTCACCCCTGTCACCCCCCTGTGTCTGTCAGTCACTAGTCAAAGGAGGCTGGACGCCGCGACATTCCCACCCCCAGTATCAGAAGGCTGATACTTAAGCTTGGGAGCCGACGTCCAGTCTACATAGTTTAGTCGCAGGTCTCGTGTAACGTCCTTGTCCAGTCACTACGTCAGCTACTCGTACCTGGCGATCCTTCCCAGGGTAGACCCTGGTGACCCGACCCCGAGGCCACTGCCCCCTTGGCAGCTGGTCGTCTGCGATGATGACAACATCGCCTACGGCAAGCGGCTTACTGGTCTGTAGCCACTTATCGCGCCGCGTCAAGGAGGGCAGGTATTCTCGGACCCACCGCTTCCAGGTCAGGTCCGCCAGCCTCTGCGACTCCCACCAGGAACGACGTAGTAAGTCACCGTCTGAAAACGTACCGAAGGGTCTGTCCATTGTCAAGGTGTTTGTAAAAAGAAAATCGTTAGGCGTCAGCGGTAAATCGTCGTCTGAGTCAATTGGTACGTAGGTAGGTACTGGTATTGGTAGGTAGGTACGCCGGCTGTTTACAAATTGTTCGGCCTCTGTCAGGAGCGTTCGAAGGATCTGCTCACTTGGGACTCGCTCCTTTAACGTCACGCGCAGTGCTGTCTTGATGCTTTGCACCAGTCTCTCCCAGCAGCCTCCCATGTGGGGAGAATTCGGAGGTATAAATCTCCACTCAATATTGCGGGTACTGCCGAAACGTAGCAATTCACTCTGATCCATTGCAAGTACCGCCTGTTTTAGCTCGCGGTCGGCTCCACGGAACGTCGTCGCGTTGTCGCTATGTATAACCGCCGGACAGCCTCGACGAGCTATAAAACGGCGTAAGCTTAAAATCGCTGAGTTAGTGGTCAGGTCGTCAACTAAGTCTACGTGCACCGCGCGTACCGTGAGGCAGGTGTAAAGTGCTCCCCACCTTTTTTCTTGCCTGCGGCCTATTTTTATCAGCATAGGCCCAAAATAGTCCAAGCCTGTCTAGGTAAAGGCCCGGTGTCCTCCTTGAAGCCGAAAGTCAGGTAATTGTCCCATTAGTGGCGGCGCGGCTTTCGCGCGGTTGATCTTTCAAAGGAGGCAGTCGTTCCAGGTCTTTTTTACGGCGTTGCGTCCGTTGAGAATCCAGAAGCGCTTTCTCAGTTCATTAAAAACTCTTTCTCTACCGGAATGCGCGGAGTCGATGTGATAGCGAAGCATTAGCAACTTAACAAATGGGTCAGATGGGTGTAGTACGATTGGGTGCTTGGCGTCGTAATCAAGATTTGCCGCCTCAATCCTCCCCCCAACTCGAAGTACGTCGTGCGGATCAAGAAAAGGGTTGAGTTGACAAAGTGAGCTTGATTTGTCTACATGTCCATGTCGTTTTATGCTATCGATGTCAGAAGAAAATTGTTGTCTCTGGCTTTGTTTAATAAGAGCTTTTTCTGCGTTTGTCCACCTCTAGCGCAGTCAATTCGCTTCGAAGCCAGGCGGACTTTTTGTTCTTGAAGTTATGAATCCCACGGAAAAACCAAGCTGTGCTCCGTACCAAACGCCAGTACTTAGAAAAGCGTTGGACATCAGGTAACTCTAGTGCCGGTTCAGCGGTAGTAAGGCATACAACCTTGATTTCATCGTCTCCGATGTAAGTATCGACAGTGGCGTCTATATTGTCGATATCTTCAGGCCATTCGCTGTCGGGTTTTACCAAGAAGGCTGGCCCCTTAAGCCACCTTTCGCCATTGTCAGCCATCGGTGTGTCTCTCGTGGAGTCATCGGCAGCGTTCAGATGAGTAGGGATCCACCTCCATTGCTTAAAGTCTGTCAGCTCTGTTATTTCACAAACCCGGTGTGCAACAAACGGCTTAAACCTGCCCGAGTTTGATCGTAGCCAGCTTAACACTGTTTTTGAGTCAGTCCACAGTGTTATCTTAGACAAGGCTACCATCTCGCAGTGCTGTAGGCTCACGAATAGTCGTGCTCCCAGCAGAGCCGCCTGGAGCTCCAGACGTGGGACACTCATTACCTTTAGAGGAGCAACTCTTGCTCTTGCCATAAGAAAAGCGACGTGCCAGGTCCCGTCGGTCTTGCGTGATCTGAGGTAAGCGACGCTGGCGAAGGCTCTGGAACTAGCGTCGCAGAAAATGTGCAGCTCAGCCATCCCGTCATGGTTATCTGTCAATATCCAACGTGGAATCTTAACGTCGTTTACAGATTTTAATTCAGTTAGCCATGTCTGCCACATAGCAAAATGGTAGCTTTCAATTTTGTCGTCCCATCCTATCTTACTGCGCCAGATGTTTTGGAAAAGGATGCGGGCTTTCACGGTGACATGAAGTAGGAATCCGAGAGGATCAAAACTGACATAATGATCTTAAGAACCTCTCGCTTCGTAGGTCTCTTCACGCCGCTTACCAGATCGTCCGATATATTTGAAAAGTTCAAGGTAAAAATAAAATTGTCATCGTCGGGGGTCCATCTGACCCCTAACACCCTCTCCACGACCTTGTCTTTGCTATCACTAATGACTTTAACTGCAGACGCGGAAAGTCTATCCTGAGGAATGCTGTTTAAAAGTTTTACAGAATTAGATACAAAGTTCCTTATAAAGAATCCACCTGCTGAGTGTATTTCTATGACGTCGTTCACCAGCTGGATCAGGTCGTCCTCATTATTCATAGAGTAGATGTAGTCATCAACATAATGGTGCTCAGTGATAGCATGACAGGCGAGGGGATGTGACGTTTCATACCTCAGCGCGTTGACATTTTTTACATACTGCGATGAGGACGGCGAGCACACGGCGCCGAAAGTCATTACGTTCATTACGTACTCACCGTCTTCCCACAGCAGACGTTGGGCCTGTCTGTCTTCTGGCCTTATCATAACCCGGTGAAACATCTCCTGGATATCGCCGGTGACGGCTACCTTGCCGCTGCGGAATCCTAAGAGTACGCGTGGCAACGACGTCAAAAGATCCGGTCCTGTCAAGAGGAAATCGTTCAAAGACTTGCCTTCCGATTTTGCTGCGCAGTCCAGTACAAGGCGCAGTTTAGGCTTGTTCGGGTTATATACTGCGAAGTGCGGCAACCACCAAGTCTTTGTCGTCCGCATGGCGGCTATTTCAGGATCTAACTTTGACACATAACCCTTCGAAATATTATCTAAGAATCTCTCTTTGTATTTTAGAGCGAAATCGTGACACTTACGCATTCTCGCTTGTGTGCTGCGAAACCGCTTCCTCGCTTGCGGCAGGCTATCAGGAAGTTCAGTTGTCTCCGACCTCCATAGAAGACCCGTCTCGTACCGGCCTTCGGGGAGAAGCCGTGTCGTACGCTCCATAATTTGAAGCGCGAGTTGATCCTCCCGAGAGCGAGGAGTGTCATTTGTATATTTGGTACCAAAGGCTTCTGTAGAGAAAGATTTCTTGATTAAGTCATTAAGTTCGTCACAGTCACAAACATGTAAAACTGACACGTCATTCGGTAAACTACCGAGTCTTACATTTCCATGAAACACATAACCTAATTTCGTCAAAGATATCATTGGTCCATTTTTGTCACCGTATATAATTTGTCTCGTCACTATCAACTCAATGTTGTCCTGTCCAATAAGTAGTTCAACTTTTTTATGTCTGAAGTCACTGTCGTTTACATAAGTGCTTACATAAGAATATCTATTTACAATATCGTTAAAGTTAAAATTAAGATCATTTACACATAAATTTAAATTACGCACAGAACGTACATTGTTTATAACAAAACTGGTATCACTCACATTTAGTCCACGAATATTGAATGACACGATTTGCGAATCAGTTTCTTTCGTCGTCATACCTGAAACTCCTTGTATTTGTAACGGTGATGTTTCTCCTCTAATACCAGCCTGCTTTAACAAGGATAAGTCTACGAGAGACACTGCTGCACCTTCATCCAACAGGGCTAGGGTTTCAACGTCACCTTTAGGCCCAGAGATCACCACTGGAATCACTTTCAAAAGTACGCGTCGTTGGCGTGGTTCGCTGTATTCCGTCCCTGGAGAAACAGCGGTACTCACAATTTCGTGTGTCGTGACGTCGCGTGTCAATCTCAATGGTAACGCATGAAGCAGCGGGTGGTGTACCCTTTCACAATTCACTTCAGTGCATCTTTTCTTGTACTTACAGTCTTTCAGCTGGTGTTTTTCTAATAAACAGGAGAAACATAATTTTTGCTCGGTCACGAAATTCCAACGTTCGTCAACGGAAAGTTGCTTGAAAACCGTGCAGTCCTTAAGTGTGTGTTCCCCTTTACAACGGACGCACTTCCTTTTAGGCGAAGTCGGGATGGTTGCGAATACTATTTTCTCTATTTTCCTGTTACTTTCGACTGCCGGTCTTGGCGCAATATGTGTGGAGGCGTTCGCAACCTCCATGAGCCAGCTTGACACGGTGCTCAATGTGACGGGTAAGGCGTTGTCAATCTTGTCCGTCACATGAAAGGCCCATAGATATTTCAAGTTGCTAGGGAGTTTGTTTATAATCTCTTTTATTAACATAGGATTTGAAAGGTGTCCCATTTCGTTCGTAGAGTTCATTTTAGCGACTATGTTCTGTACTGTGGTCGCAAACTCTATGACTTGATTGATGTCATCGTGACGGATGAATTTTGTGTTACGAATTTTCTGAAGCATGATTTCAATGATATATTCCGGTCTGCCGAATCTGATTTTCATGGTGGATATGATCTTGTCTAGGTTTGTGGCAGAAACTAAGAGAGCGGAGACTGAATCGCGAGCGCGACCCTTCAGGGACCTTGAGAGTCTGGCGATATTCTCGTCGTCAGTATATCCACATAGACGGGTGGTCGAAATGAATTGGCTGTAAAACAAGGGCCACTCTTCAGGCTCTCCTGAGAACACTGGTAGCTCTTTAGTGCTAGTCTGTCGGGCCAAGAGCTTACTTAAGTTTCTCTCTAAGTTGTGTGCTTCAGTGCTTGTTGATGGAATTTGTTCGTTCAGATGTCGTCGAGTGTGAGGAGTTGTCGTATCCGGGATGTTTTTAATGGGTGAATGATGGTTCATACCTGTCGGTTCACTTCTAACGGATCTGAGAGAAGTGCGGGATCTAGAAATATTTTGCAGACCATCGTCATCGTCGTTTTGGAGCGCTTGTAGTTGGATGGCGAGTTTTTCCTCCAGCAGGCGCTTCTCGATCGCCGCCCGCTCTTCAGCGGCTTCTAGTTGTAGTTGCAGGAGTCTTTGCTTTTTAACTGTTGACATCGTACTTGCGGTAGAGTGAGCGGACGGGCATGGCGAGGCGGGGCGACTATCCTGGACTGGCTGTCTGCTGTCCTGTCTGTCCTGGTCGGGAACAGCCGCTGTCGTCGATGATTCCATTGCCCTGGTTTGGCTTCTTGTTCCTACCATAGGTTGATTCTATTGTTGTACATCGAAGGACCACACTTTGTTTGGTCGCAAGCTGTCGGCCTGCGGGTCAGGGTCGGTCCTGGTCGTCTTGATCACGTCTTTTTCTCTCGTCATCTGTTGCGTCTTTTGTCGATCGTCATCTGTCTGTCCGTCCGATACGTCACCCCTGTCACCCCCCTGTGTCTGTCAGTCACTAGTCAAAGGAGGCTGGACGCCGCGACAGTTTGACATAAACCATTCTATAATTACCTTCTTTTTCGAGAATGCTACATATTATTTTTATAATAAACATTTCATAATCACTTCTTTTTATTTATAAAAATAAAATAAAAATAGTAATACATATTAAAAAAGAAAAACAAAGAAAGAAAGAAATGAAATTCTTATATGTAGAATAGATAATGGATTACTGAAATGTAAAATTCAATGATAGTGGAGTAGACTCTAATCCATGGTAACCAGTTTTAGCACTTGACGTACGCCGATACCTATATAGGTATGTTATGGCTATGTAGTCATAACATTTATTTTTTATTATAGAAATTCCACGAAACACGGCGAAATGGTAGATGATTTCACTATCTTTGCAAGATATCATCGATTAATGATAATTAAACTGAATTTTCCTAACGAATCTTGCTTATTTTTTTTTTTGGTTCCAACCATCTATAAGTACCATATTTGCTACCAAAACATTAACAATTATGATAAATGTGACTGATTTTCTTTTTTAAATTTAAAGACTAATTACACAAGAGATGATATTTCCATTTTCTTATATAATGCTTTAAACATCTACATGTGTTAATAGTACTAATATCGAAGGAAGAATCCTGAAGTATAATTAATGATTAAACGAACTTACCTGTAAGTGAAGTTCTATCATAATTATACGAAGGATTCTTCCGAAGATATTAGTATAGAGTCCCACCCTCCCTACTGCTTATTGTTAATTACAATAAGTGTTCACCCACTGAAGAAAATGAGGAAATATAACATATAACATACGATTTGGACTTTAAACTAAATGAAAAGGTTGGCGCCGAATGGCGGTGAGGAGAATTCGAGCCGGAAATGTCAAAATATCTGTCAATTCTAAATCAAAAACCTTCTTTTTTTAGGTTTTTTAGGTTATTACTCTAAAATAACGTGCTAAGTGGTGATACATGCAAGCGATACTACATGTGTTAATAGTACTAATATCTTCGGAAGAATCCTTCGTATAATTATGATAGAACTTCACTTACAGGTAAGTTCGTTTAATCATTAATTATAAATCATTTCGGGTATTTTTACACATATCTATATTAATTCTATTAGGTAGGTACTTCGATCACCGAAGGGTAGGTACCATAAAATGGTAATATTTTGATCAGTTTTGAAATTCAAATGGCCGTATTTTCTCAAAAACAAACGTGCCAAAAACGAAAAAAATAACGAAAATATCGATTTTTACAAATATATAGGTTAATAAAATAACTATCCGTTTCTCATAAAAAGAAATAAGCTCTTCAGCTGATCAACTTTAAGCAGATTTTGGAGCTTCTATAGTCACTCTTTATTATGACGGGATTTGAAAGTAAACCCATATATAAACATAATAAAAAAATCAGTCCCCAGGTTTTCGCGCTAAAGCTATTATTGGGGTTATTTTGATCAATCATACAAATTGGTTATTGAATAGAGTAATGGTAAAAACTAAATTTTAATCAGTTACAATGTTTTGCTTAATACAAATCATTATAATGTTTAGTCCTCAATTTTTATCATAAAAATATCATAATCAACATTACAACAACAACGGGGTGATATTGTTTTTTTTTCATTGGACAACTACAGTATATAACTACCATAATTGATCACAGTGAACCCGTCTTCTGATTAAAGAAACCCCTCATTGTTTTTAAACCTTTAAAATAGGTACAAATTCAACAAAAACATGATAGAAGTAATCCCATTTTACAGCACACAATTATTACAATCTTATACAAGTACCTATATTAGTAATTTTTTTGTTACATTTTTTTTATTTTATTATGGAAGACACAGAAACATGTACACGGTATAACACGGGTGAGACTGTTTTTTTCTAGTATATTTTTGAAATATCGGACGCCCCTGTTTCTGGTGTGTTTTTCCCGGGTAAAAAAAAAATAAAACCCATTATCAATTTTAAACTATCTTGACGAATGGTTATGTGGTGTGCATCACAAAAACATTCGCCATTACCGGGACCAAAGACTTATTATACATTCAGCAAAACGGCAGAATATACAAAACTGAAAAAATCTTAAATTTATTTTTAACCAAAATGTCTACGCATAGTAGTACCTTTAAAATTTAATAGAATTACCCTGTCGTGGCAGCCTAGCATGGCGCTGACTGTAAGTACATTATGAGGGTTTACTAAGAATGAAATATTAAAATAAAATCACAATATTGATATTGCATTTAATAAATAAACATTTGTAAATATCAAACACTTACTATTCTTTTATATACTAATGGGCCTTTAAAAATGTTATGATCGGTATAATTAATGCTGTGGCCATATTTGGGAATTCCTCACAGATGAATTAAGTAGATGAAAATGAGATGCTTTTTTTCAAGTGATAAGCATCAATCTGTAATGTTTGAGGACTTAGGTTGGTTACTTTCCAAGGACCATCAGGGTATACTCTGCTACTGAAGACAACTTCACCTTCACCACAGAAGAGTTCTAAGGAACTGGCATCCAAAAAGAGTCTCCAAGAATGAGACCCGATAGGAACCCATTCCACTTGACGTATGTCATCAGAACCCCGGTCTACCACAACTTTACCAATTTCAGGGTCCCAACGTATCCATGCCTTACCACCACCATTCTTACCATTAAGTAATAACTCTATTTTCTGGGCCAAGTCAACTGAATGCAGTATGATCTCAGCTGTCTCGTTGAACTCAAGAACTTCACCCGAATAAAAATTTCCAACTAAAACGGTACTGTCTCTCAATGTTGTCATAGACTCTATTGGTTTCATCAAAAGTCTATTCCCCTCAAGTTTCAGCTCTCTGATGATTGTCATCGCTCCAGCCCAACCATCTTCGGCTTCTGGATGATTCACTTCCCACATTCCAAACCATGCGACCATATACCTGGTTCCATTTCGTTCCATAGTTTGTGTGGCATAAAAATCATGACCATAATCAAGTTCGTGGAATTCAGTGAACTCACCTTCATGCACAAATTCAAAAGTTTCGTAATTGAAATTGCCAATTATATAACCCGTTTGGAATGTGTTCTTATATCTGTCACCTACAGGTGCAATACCTTGTGGGGACATAAGCAGAATGAACTTACCATCCAATTCGAAAAAATCGGGGCATTCCCACATATATCCCATGTTGCTATGAGATATTGATGTATCCATGATACTAGATAGATATTCCCATTCCTTCCAATCTGATGATCGGTAGAGAAGTGCTGTTCCCCTATGTTCCTCAGGTGTAATTACAGTTTTACTTCCAATCACAACATACCAGTGGTTTCCATGTTTCCATACTTTTGGGTCGCGAAAATCGGCTATTAAATTGGGCGCCGTCGGCAAGACAGGATTCCCAGAGTACTTTTCAAAATTGATGCCATCTGTGCTGTACGCTAAATACTGCGTTTCGTTAAAGTCATTGGGTAAATTTTCATGGGCTGTGTACATAAGTACAAGTTGCCCTGCATCTTCCACTGCACTACCTGAGAAGCACTGTTCTTTCTCGGGAAGCAATGCTGTTGGCAGTCTCTGCCAATTCACTAAGTCTGGGCTAGAGCTGTGACCCCAGTGCATGGGACCCCACTCACTTTTGTACGGATAGAATTGATAAAATAGATGATATTCGTTGTTAAAGAATGAGAACCCATTGGGGTCATTCATCCAGCCCACGGGTGGAGCAAGATGATAGTGAAGTCGGTACCTCTGATTGATTTTTGGTAGAGTATCGTCTATGTATTTTTCTAGAGTATCTTTATCACTATCCTGCTTCACTGTAACAGACACTACAACGGAGACACAGAACAAAAACACGAGGTAATTGTGTGCTGCCATTTTGACAAGTGCCTTCGTCTTTAGCTAATTACTCTTATATAGAGGTAATAATTTAAATTATGAGTCGATAAAGGGTTATCTCAAGAGTTTTGTTTAGTTTGAAATTGTTCATTAATTTGACATCGGTAGGTTGAAAAACAAGTGCTTTTATATCAGTTGTTATAACTGCCACTATACTACTATATTTTGAGGATATCATTAGGTAACATGATTTAAGTCCTTCAAATCTAAATTTATTTAATTTATTTTTACACAAAATGTTCAAAATCTGGCTACAAGTTTTGTTAAGAAAATTTTTAATCAGTTACAGATAATTGTTTTTTTTTTTGTTTTATAAATATTTTACAACATCACATATAGTTTTATCAAAAGATTTCTTTTTCATGCCTTTATCAAAAAATAATAACAATTGTGTCATAGTAAGCAAGATTTTTTCCATATGGATGGAACTTTCCGGGGATTAATTAGATACACTGTTGTCGTGTCATTATATAGTTAGAAGTAGAGAATCTATCCTGGAAATTTCACCACAAGACAAGACACAGAGTGCAACCTTTTACACGACTGCCCAAAATGGAGTGTATATGTGTTCAGGGTTCATGTATGTTTGTGGGTATCTGAGTTTCTTTATTCCACCATAACTTCTAAATGGCTTAACGGATTTGGATGTATGGGTATCGTTAGAATCCTTACATCATTTCGAGTGACACTGGCTATATTTTTTTTGAGAAAAGTCAATATGGCGACTGTACTACGTCACTTCCAAATGTGAAAAAAAAATTTTTTCTTCAAATATTACAATATGACATCAAATGAAAGGCCTTAATGAACATATTTAAAACCTATATAATTTGTCACTAAAATGTGTGAAATAAAAATAATAAATATAAAAAAATATTAAAAACACGACTGCCCTGTCAAAAACGAACTAAAAAGTTAAATGACAAGTGTCATTGCAGTCGGGGGACCTCTTTTATTAAAAATAGTTCCACAAAACGTCCCCCGACTGCAATGACACTTGTTATTTAACTTTTTAGTTCGTTTTTGACAGGGAAGTCGTGTTTTTAATATTTTTTAAATTTATTATTTTGTAAACAGTTTGAAACCCACACATGGCATAAACAATATTTCATTTTTGAGGTTTTAGCATTCAAATAGTGATTCAGTAGCTTGTTGGTGTGAGCATTGGAACGGCCGGCGGCCTTCCGAAAGGCACAGGTTTGATTCCCGCCTGTCAGAATCCTAGTGACGTGTCGATTTTTTTCTAGTTTACCTATTATTAAATATTTCATTTCTATAGCATGATTACAACTCTAAACAAAAGCAATAATAAGTGTGACAGTAAATACTTTTGAGACACCGTATAACAATCAAAACCAACAATAGCAAAATACCTTATATCTACCCTATTTGCTTTAAACAGGAAATGATAACGTTATTTTTAAATGTAACGTTATTTCTTACTTTTTTTACCGTTAATTTTAACATTAACGTTATGCCAATAAATAACGTTACTTTAGATAACGTTACATTGAAATTAACGTTATTTCAGTAATTAAGGTTAATTTTAACGTTATTTCTTACTTTTTGTTACCGTTACTTTAAAATTAAAGTTATTCCAATTAATAACGTTACTTTTACCGATAATTTTACCGGTACTATTGTACCAGTAAAGTTTAACGCTATATTTAACGGTAATTTTACCGGTACAATATTTTTAACGTTATTTTTACCGGTAAATTTACCGATAAAATGTTTTAACGTTATTTTTTTGTATCGTTCTTTTTAACGGTATTTCAATCCCTGGCTTTAAATCGTCTAAATCTCAGTTGTATCATGAAGCACCGTCTGTTTATTTGTCCAAGTCCATTTGATTGATCGGGCTTGAGACCCCACAGAACTGCGATTAAAGGGATGTCCTGTTATTGAACGATCCATTAGTTTAAAAGCAATTAATTTAATTCGTTGACTAGTTCAATGAAGTGCGACGAGACGAGAGGGTTAAAGTTGAAACTTTAGGCTTCCCGCCCACGAGCGATTAATCGCTGAGTGATTTTTTGTCGCCGATTTTTTACTTCAAGAACATTAGCTACAAATAGTCATTCGCAAAATCGCTTACAAAAGTATGGCAAAGTTGCTACAAAAAGTTGTGCGTTTACACTTAGGTTTACTTCAACGGACACAATGTTTTAGAATTATCTTAAATATAAATATCGGAAGAATGATTTACAAATACCTACCCGTGTACCTATAGCCACAGAATAAGTACTACCGTACTATAGTTACAGATACAGATCATAGGTAACACATAAAAAAAAATATCCAAATATGTTTTTTTAACTTTTAGATTTTATGCATTCACAATGCTATTTTTATATTAAGATTATTAGACGGGACAGTAGCAGTCCCGTCTGAGCTACTACGGGTGAGTCGATTTTTTCTAATATTTTTCAGGTATATTAATAATCAAAATAATCCAAATACTTTAGAGAAAGGGCTCATCTAAAAGTAGTTTAGTTTTATGATTTCTTGATTTAATTTGTCTGAAAGCCTGTCATTACCCAACAATGAAAAATGTCTAGAAGTGAAAAAAGATCGAAAGAATAATCCAACTAGTTGCACATCCCTAGAGATGCCCTGTATTCGCAGCTGGACAAATATTTGATAGTCAACAAACTTAGTTCTGAGTAGTATCCTATCTTAATATTGTCTTTCATCGTATTCCTTCTAATCTGCAACAACACTATAAAATAAACAAGAACGGCCACCCATCAGATTTTTCACCAAACTAAACTCCCTTTTCATGGAATTGGACTAGAAGCTGAAGTTTAAGAAAAAACAGAACTGTAAACGAAAAGATATACGATTTTCATAGTACAACTTTGAATTTATTATTTTGAGATTATAAAAATAAGTTAGTTATCGAATATTCTTAAATAATAACATTTTATGTGTTACTGTACTCCTTCTATATTTTATTTGAAGAGCTTATCAGTGTAGTAAGAAATCAGCCTAACTAAACTAATTTATTTCTTAAGCAGGCCATCCGTACACACTAGGTTATGCATGACGATTTTATCCGAGCTGCAAAACCTTTATGGAAATCCTTGTTCAATAGAGGACACATACACTAGGTTTTGCATGACGGTTTTGACCACAGGCTTATGCCTGTTCATGCAACCTTGCCGCTCGGTTATCCGAGCGGCAAGGTTGCATGAACAGGCATGAATAACTTCACAGTTTTGTCGCATATACGCTAAGTTATGCATGACGGTTTTGACCACAGGCAGTAACTATTATTTAATCTGTGCCACAAGCATAACCGACCCACAGATTAGATAATATGACCGACCGGCTTGCATGAACGGCTTGCATGAACAGGCATGCAGTTTTATCGTATACACGCTAGGTTATGCATGACGGTTTTGACCTTACAGGCATAACCATCATGCATAACCTAGCGTGTATGGCCGGCTTTGACCACAGGCATAACCGTGCGGCTTGTATGAGCGGCTTGCATGAACAGGCATGTAGTTTTATCGCATACACGCTAGGTTATGCATGACGGTTTTGACCTTACAGGCATAACCATCATGCATAACCTAGCGTGTATGGCCGGCTTTATGGTATTGTTTAATATAGTGAAATGCAAAATATGCCACATATCATTCCATGCTTTATTTGATTACACGTTTCCCCAAAAAAATTGTGCATTGTGGTCAGTGTTAATGTAATATTTTTGTGAGTTTCTTTTATACTTCCAAATACCATTTTACGAGGAAAATGAGTGTTTATACATATATAGGTAATAATCTTGTTCCGGATAACGAAATACGTTTCTACAAAACCTAAATACTTACGTCTTTTATTTTTTGATTTGTTCTTAACAGTTTTCTTCTTTTTTAATGCTATTAATAAAAATTGCACTCATAGCAACGGAAAACACAGCTAAATCGTTATCCATCTTGATTAATGACATTGTTTATATGATCATAGGTGGATCATAAGTGTAATATGTAAAAATGAAGGACAGCATCATTTAACTATGATCATAGAATTTGACAGATATGAAATCATATATAAATGATAAATATATGATAATGTAATAGCGGCCTTATAACAAAGCAAATGACCTCAGTTGATCTTTTAAATAATATTGTAATAACATTCTTGTAATAAATGACATTTTTTAAGTTACATTTTATCAATTAATTGTTTAAGTCAATGTTTTAAATTAACTTTAAAATCACTTTTATGTACCATTTGCATGCTAATAATGGCAGGATGTACTGGGCCTATAACTTAATTTTGTCAACATTTGTGTACCTACATTCATGCAAATAAAATTATTATGATTATGATCTATTGGGAAATACAGACTCAGGTAAGGAGTTCCACTTTTTAGCGTTACGGATGGTAATGTATACATTTGTACATACAACGAAGTTAAAAGAAAAACTATCACTGTTAGGCTTTACAAGTTAATAATCGGTCAACTAATTTAATTTATTTATATTGGAAAAGATTTTGGAGGTCCAAATTCCATTGAATGTATAGGTATTATATTTATTTATAGTCGTTAGTTATGTACAACAGAATGTAACTACGGAACCCTATAATATTGAGCGTGACCGACACGCACTTGGCCGGTTTTTTAAAATTATTTTAACGTAAAGGCCTCTCCAGACTCACGCGCGGATCACGGCGTGAAATCGCGGCACGGATCGCTTGCGAATTACAATAAAACTGCTCTACGTTTCCACATTCGCAGAGCAGAGGTTCGCGCCAGATTCACAGTGTAGTTCACGCACTCAAAAAAGATGGACGCCGTTGTTGCAATTCATGCTGATATAAAAAGTAAATTGATTAAACATAATTATAAAGACACAAAAATTGCTCTAAATAGTTAAAACACTCACAACTTATAACGCGTGATAACCGCGGCCGCGAATCACGGCCGCGGTTCACGCATGAAAACGGCGCGAAAAATATAGCCCTATACACTCGCAACCTTTCGCATTTACGTTCGCGGAGTTGACTGAAATGGACGAAGTTACTGTTGCTTGCTACTGCTTTGACACTGTATGCTTTAATGTGTTACAATTTATTGATGTTGAAGATATTCTACTCATATTATAAATGTGAAAGTTAGGATGAATTACGCAAAAACGATTGAACGGATTTGAATGAAATTTGGCATACAGATGGCTTACAGCCTAGGCCCCATTTAATAACGTGACAATTTGGTTTACATTGCTAAATTACATTGCTATGAGTAATTTTGTTTTATTTTCTAATCGATAAAAAATTGTCATGACAGGTGACAAATTGTCACGTTTATTAAATAGGCCCCTAGATTAAAATAATCGTATATCTCTTGTATATATATCTTGAATATCCACAATGAATTGTGACCCCGTATGGGAGGTGATTCATAATCACAACAGGACATTTATCAAACATCTTGCTTATTTTAATTAGTTCATTATAATCCTGGAGTCCTAGCGGAGCGTCCGCTTGTCACTGCGTCTCACACACAACTGCAATCACGCCGCGAATGTGGATGCGTTCGCGATCGCGCTTCGCAAACCCTTTAACGCGGACCAAAAACCGACACCGGACGGGACTTCGCGGGCTTTTGCGGCGCGAGTGTGGAGCCGGCTTTATTTTTTTTTTAACTCGCCTTCATGTGAACTCAGTGCGAATGTGGAGCTTAGTCGCTTTCGCGCCAAGTTTTCGGGACAAATCCCGCGGTAAAGGGTTTGCAAGCCGCGACAATTTATGGGAACGAGGTGCGAACGCGCCTCGAAGCCGCAAAAAATATGCGGATCGGTTCCACACTCATGCTTCGCGGGAGGTTCGCGGCTTCGCGGGAGATTCGCGCGTATGTCTGGAGAGGCCATAACACTTCTTCACTATTGCTTACCACCAATATCTTATCTTTAACAATACTCCGAATAATCTCTATGGCGATAGCGGTATCGAGTGCCGGAAGGTTTTGAGTGGCGATATACATATTTTGAAGTACCTAACTGTGATAAATCAAGAATGCTATCACGATATTATTCCCCTGCAGAGATATTATTAAACTCGTAGATATTATAAAAACGTGACTGACGGAATCAAACTTATCACGAACAAGATAATGCATATATTACCTATTATAATGATAATGTCTAACTAATAGCACAGTATAAATTTAACATAATACTGTGGTCCACCATTGGCTGTATTTTTTTTTTTGTACTTGAGGTTAAATAAATAAATAAAATAGACACTTATTAGATTCTGGCATTATATTATATACACGATTAATTTTTAAATATATCTAAAAATGACCACGTAAATGAACAACTTTTACTATGGGGCCAACCACGAAATCACGAAAAAAAATCAGCTGTTCCATAGAAAAGTACAACATCAACTCGACTATAATGTATGAAACAGCTGGTTTTGACATTGAAAATGTCTTTTTGACATTGAAAATGTCTTTTCGTTCGCTCCAGTATAGGCACCGATTTCACGAAAAAGTGCGATCCCCTTATATCATAGAAGGTTGTGAAGATATGATATTCAAAAAGACTCAAAAGACGCGTATTTACGAAAGCTACAAGGTGCATAAAGAATTATTCAAGAAAATAAAAAACGTAAAAAATTATGGCCGAAATAGTGGAAAAAAATCTCTTTTTTTTCCGATTTTTTGATTTTGGCTCTCGATATTTTGGAAACGAAGAATGATATCAAAATTTTGAGAAAAGCCCCTCTGAACAATTTAGTCAGCTACAATTTGAGAGTAAAACAAAGACGATCGGGTTAAGGGTTTGCCCTGTAGCTTAACCTTTAAAATTGAAAATGTTTTTTCGATCGCTTCAGTATAGCCCCCATTTTCGTTCAGAGTGCGCATCGCCTTGGTGTCGTAAGTTTAAAGGCTACATGAATGGTTGAAGCCTCAAATCAAAAGACGCGTTTCACCGAAGGCTACAATATGTAGCGTGTAGGCGTAATTTCGGGAAGCGCGCTCCTTAGATGCGCATCGCGTCGCTGAGTTGACATAGTTGAAGCCTTCAAAATAAATCTTAGATTTTTTTTTAATAATTTATGTTATAGTTACTACCTTTCAATAAAATAGTAATGTTTATAAAAATGAAATATTTTTAAATGAATTTCATACACACAAATCACAGAAAAGTAAATCAATAATGGAATAGATTTTTTATAAAATTCAATTAATAAATTCATTTTCAATGTACCAGAAGGTCATGAAACGCACGAGATCTGTGAATTTTTTTTCGCGATTTCGTGGTTGGCCCCATAGTAAAAGTTGTTTATTTACGTGGTCTGAAAACCCCTTTTAATTTTTAGATATACTTAAAAATTAACCGTGTATATTGAATTATTAGAATACCAATTACCTATTAAGGAGTATCAAAGTTAATATTAAGGAGGATGAGAAAAATAATAAGAATTGAAGGGTACACGGGAAGAAGGGGCTCATCGACATTTAGCAAAATTTGAGAAAATGCCTGTTTAAAGTTGAATGGTTTATTTTTACTAAGGGGCCATCCATAAATTACGTCACACGTTAAGGAGGAGGGAGGGGGTCGACGAAATGCGACAACGTGTGACAAGGGGGTGGGAGGGGTCCTTAATTTCGTGACGTCACATTTCAAAATCATTTAAATTGAAATAAAACAAATTTCTGAACTGTTTTTTAATTCAATAATTATTTCAAGATCCAAAATTGTAAAATATGTGACGTCACACTAGGGAGGGGAGGGGGGAGTCTCACAAATGTGACCAGCTATGTCAAGGACAGGGTAGGGGGTCAAAAACCATGAAATTCGTGTGACGTAATTTATGAATGGCCCCTAAGGCGATTTAACGAGAAATGGGCCTGTTTTAGTTTGTTTTGAATATGTAATGGACCTTAGTTTGTTTTGAGTATACCAATGCCATCGAATACAATCGTTAGTTTCAAATCAACAATTGGCAAATATAAGAAAATTGCTAATTATAGATTTTATTACTTATCTACTCTATTTTTAACGAGAAATGGGCCCCTTTTAGTTTGTTTTGAATATGTCATTTGAAAGACCCATTCAAAGGCTATCGAATGCAATTGTTAGTTCAAATTGATCAAAAATGTCGATGAGACCCTTCTTCCCGTGTGCAATTCAATTGTAGGTACAGTCAAGACCACATTGGCTAAATTTTTTTAAACCCAAGGCAGCTGCCTAGAGTTTGCCTGAGGACCCCTTGTTGTTCATCATTACTTTCTTAAAAGTTCATATAAAATAATTATTCGAATTGTTAAATATATTAGGTATGGTTTTACTCACGATGTTTTTATTATACGCTATAAACAAGTAACTTGGGATTATCTATTCTATTATTATACTTTAGTACATAGTTTCAGTGTAGATACTTGTTTTCAGCTTTGCATAGAGGCATAGAATATTTTACTTACCACTATAAAATAAATACATAGAAATCAGGATATCTGCTAATCTATTTCAAATACAAGTATCTTGATAAGACTTAGAAATAGGAAATACACTTTACTTTAGCGTAGATTTTGCAAACAGAAAAAGATACTTGAAACAAATAATTGGCTATATTTTCCGAATTAAACCGAATTTTAATAAAATAAAAAATGGTAGATGCGATTTGCTTTGCTTAAACAGAAAATAAAATATAATTTAGAAACTGAGTTACTCGAGTTCTGCGTAGGGCAGCCGAAATGCTCGTCATACATAACAACTACAAAAGACATACAATACAGAGGCATAGATATTGTTAGGGGAATAAATGGAAACAATTTATTAATTCGTTGGGGAAAAACAAACTCAAATAGAAATATTTTTGTCAATGTTTAAGCTGCGTTTACAGCTGAGTTATTCCAGAATAGGTAGTATTATTATATTCCTCGTCACGCTCAGCTCAGTTTTGGTGAAGAGGACTTGCAGTGCGAATTTTTTCCGTGCAAAATCAGCGTAAGATGTGACTTTCACGCACACATCTTCGATTGGCATCGTGATGGTCGTGATGAATGAATGTGTCAGAGGTGAGGTGGCGATACTGGACTACCAGTTTTAGAGCATAGTTACGCACCTCCAAACCACTCAGCTACCTCGCACATCTCAGGCAGATGGAGCCACTATGTTTCACACCATAGCTTCTCATCCTTGTACATCTTTGGTAGATACGCAGCCTTATACCTCTAAGTACATCTCCAGTACAAAAATTCGGACCATTTCGCTAGCTTCGCTACGCATCCTCGCATCTTTCATTTCCCTCACAAGTCCCTGATGGGAATAAAACTATTTGATGCCTCCCACGTTTCGGTATGTTCCCAAAACTACGTATTTCAGTTTAGGCAAAAGCCGATTAACTTCGATTGAAACAAAATGGAAAGCTATTATTTTGGATGTTATCACACTAAGAGGATTATATTTCAGCATTTTCAAAATGGTTTTTTCAACGTAGAGTCGATCTAAGTATCCTCTTGTTGAAGGCTTTTCTCCAAATCAAGACTAAACAACATTGAAACCTTAAAATATTTTTGTTTTTAAACCCTTAATCATAATTATAGGACTTATAGAACTTAAAATAACCTTACAGGATTGCCCAGCCTCATTTTGCTATTATAAAATTGTTAATCTTTTTCCGCATTACAAAAGAGAAATAGCAACTTCTTAGATAGTATTTTTCAGTAACGGTTTGTGTCATCAAATTGTTACCAAATTACATAGACTTATTTTATTCGCCAAATAAGTACCATTTTAAGTACCTACCTTCTATCAAGATTACCGTAGATAACGCTTCACAAATAACATTACAATATTTTTTTCTTAATATAATTATTTAATTTTATTTTTAACAACATACAGCTATTTTTACAGGGGTTCCTAAAACAAAACTATATTACAATTTAATAAACAAACTCCATAAAATTAACAAACATATAAAAAAATATTTATTTTATACAAACAGGCCTTTGAAAAATGTTATGACCGGTATAATAAATGTTATGGCCAAAATTTGGGAATTCCTTGTAGATGTAGACGTAGATGGAGATGTAAATGATATGCTTCTCTTCAGGTGATAAGCTTCAACCTGCAAAGTTTGTGGACTCAGGTTGGTTACTTTCCAAGGACCATTAGGGTATACTCTGCTGCTGAAGACAACTTCACCTTCACCACAGAAAAGTTCTAAAGAACTGACATCCAAAAAGAGTCTCCAAGAACGAGACCCGATAGGAACCCATTCCACCTGACGTATGTTATCAGGTCCCTCCCGGTCTACCACAACTTTACCGACATCAGTGTCCCAACGTATCCATGCCTTGCCACCACCATTCTTACCATCAAGCAATAACTCTATTTTTTGGGCCCAGTCACCAGTCAGTATGATCTCAGCTGTGTCGTCAAACTCAAGAACTTGACCCGAAGCAAAATTGCCAACTAAAACGGTACTGTCTCTCAATGTTGTCATAGCTTCAACTGGTTTCATCAAAACTCTATTCCCTTCAAGTTTCAACTCTCTGACAATTGTCATAGCTCCAGCCCAACCATCTACGCGTTCCGGAATCGGCACTTCCCACATTCCAAACCATGAGACCAAGTATCTGTTTCCATTTCGTTCCATAGTTTGTGCGGCATAAAAATCATGACCATAATCAAGTTCGTGGAATTCAGTGAATTCACCTTCATGCACAAATTCAAATGTTTCGTAATTGAAATCGCCAATTATATAACCCGTTTGGAATGTGTTCTTATATCTGTCGCCTACAGGTGACATACCTTGTGGGGATATGAGCAGAATGAACTTACCATCCAATTCGAAGAAATCGGGGCATTCCCACATATATCCCAAGTTGCTGTGAGTTAATGAATTATCCTGCATAGTAGATAGGTATTGCCATTGCTTCCAATCCGATGATCGGTAGAGAACTACCGTTCCCCTATGTTCCTCAGGTGTAATTACATTTTTACTTCCAATGACGGTATACCAGTGGTTTCCATGTTTCCATACTTTTGGGTCGCGAAAATCGTCTATTAAATTGGGCGCCGTCGGCAAGACAGGATTTCCAGAGTACTTTTCAAAATTGATTCCATCTGTACCGTGCGCCAAATACTGCGTTTGATTAAAACCACCACCTTCAAGTGGTATATGGGCTGTGTACATAAGTACAAGTTCCCCATCATCATTTTCTATTGCACTACCTGAGAAACACTGTTCTTCTTCAGGAAGCAGTGCTGTTGGCAGTCTCTGCCAGTTCACTAAGTCAGGGCTGGAGCTATGAGCCCAGTGCATGGGACCCCACGCACTTTCGAACGGATAAAATTGATAGAAGAGATGATACTCGTCCTTGAAGAATGAAAACCCATTAGGGTCATTCATCCAGCCCACGGGTGGGATAAGATGGTAGTGAAGCCGGTACCTCTCGTTGATAAAAGGCAGAATACCATCTATGTATCTATCTAAAACATCCCTTCTATCGTTATGATTCACTGTAACGGACACTGTAGCGGAGACACAGAAGAAAAGCACGAGGTAACGGTGAGCCGCCATTTCGAGAATTAGTGGCTTCGTGATTAACAAATTACTTTTATATAGAGATAATGTTTTATGATTCATCGATAAAACGTTATCTCAAAAGTTTTTTGGTTCGATATTGTTCATTAATTTTACAATTTATTTCGGTATATTTTGTTGCGCAAAAGCCATTGCTTTCATATCAAATGGTAATTGTCATTAAGCTACTATATTTTGATTTATGTTATCATTAGTTTTCGCCCGCGACTTCGTCAAAGTGGACATTTAAAAGATCCCAGGGAATCTTTGACCGGAATAAAAAGTATTATATGTGCTAATCCAGGCTTAACACTATACGTGTGCCAAATGTCATCTAAATCCGTTTAGCCGTTTTTCCGTGATTAAGTAATAAACATCGAAACATCTTAATATCCAAACTTCCATATTTAGCATATTAGTATCAAGACTAGAAAATAGAATTAAATAACATGTTTTTCATAAAATTTCTGTTAAATCTGGGCGGTTAGATATTATAGATATGCCAATAAGTGAATTTTTTTTTAAAGCATCATAGGTATTTCAAAAATTATTAAACATATGGAACTGTGATTTCGATTTAATTCTTTTAAGTTTAAAATACTTCCAAAATTATTTTAGCTAGGTCATGTTTTTAATTGAAAAAAAAATGCAGTAAGCTAGCAGAAATTTAGATATGTCAGCATTTACTCTACTCTTTTATCCACATCCGGTTAGTGCTTGCTCTTCACCTCACCTGATGTTAAGTGACGATTAGGCCGAACGTGTGGAACTGGCTCTCTTTTGTTCGAGACGACCACCAAGATGAAGTATTAAAAGTGTAAACAGTGTGTTTTTGTGTTGTTTAATACACTTACCCCCTTACTAATAAAGATTGTATAGCAGCTGCATAGTTACACAGTGTTTTGTCACTTTCTTTTTAATGTCAAATTCAAATGGTTTGACAGAGAGTAACCATTGTGTAACTATACATCTACTATTCAATCTTTATTAGTAAGGGGGTTAGTATAAGTGATTATTGATATACCTCGTTAATGTGTTTACGATATTAATAAGTATTTTAATTAATAAATAAGTTTAGGTAAGGTACTTGATACAAATAAGGTCTACCTATTTTAAAATGCTTATAATTCAATAAATATTAAAGGTTACTAATAAAAACATAGCTGTTAATTAGCTTCTTTCATCCTTTAGTCGTAAGAATCTATGAAAAAATTAAACAGTTTCTAGCTAAATCTAAGCAAAATAATGGAATTCCGAAGACATAGATTTTGGCCTTAATAAATTGGCTACATTTAATAAAGGCCTATACAAATTCAAAGTTAAAAAATACCTTAAAGTTGAAGTTAAATATGAAATAAAATTAAATAAACACATACATTATCAATAAAATTAAATATTTTTGATAATACAAGTAAAGATTCCTGTTATAAATTCCTAAAAAAAAGATAACATAAAAGACATCTCATATATTATTTTTGAAACAACATACACTTTAAGCTAATTCTGAACGTGAAGTCTACAGCTCACGGAGCCACTAGTAGATATTAAAAAAACAATTACTAAGAGAATCAAACAATTATTTATTCCCGTATCCTCATGACTGAGGCCATGAGGAGTATGAAGGCCCTCCATGTGGTACGTTTTTCAGCAATCCGGATAGATGTCCGCATGTCAGTTTGGCAGACCTCTTTAACTGCATCAGTCTTCCTCTACTTATTCCTGCGTCTACTTATTCTTCCTTCCACGTGGCCTACGACGATGAGCTTCTCAAGGTTGTCCGGTTCCCATCTGGCCACGTGTCCGAAGTACTGGAGGAGATGTTGCATGCACACGGTTGATAGGCGGGTCAAAGATGGGCGGGTAACAAGACATGAAAATAATCATATTAATAAAACAGCGTAATTTTAAGCGAACATTTAATTTTATCACAAAATCACACGAAATTCATAACGCAGCACTGAATCGCCCACCTCTATCAAAAAATGGCGTAGGCTACTGGCGTAGTGAACTCGTAAAGGTACTCTCGTGCACTCGGACGGGTTATAGGGCGTGTATGTGTCCATGAAGTATTTTCCCTGTTGGATTTATTTATCTAGGTGTTCTAGCGCATAGGCCTTATTAAAACATAGGCCTTGTTTGTATCAAGTACCTTATTTGCTAATGTTGTATTGATTTTCTATTTTAGAGACAGAACAGAACGGGGCCAAGCAGTATAGTATACAATGTGTTAGAAAAAACCCTAAAGAAGAAAATATCTATAGTAGGGTACATTACTACTATGCATACTAACCCGAAAAATTATTATAAGTAAACCCTGAAAACTGATTTTTTTACATTTTTTTTCTAAGTTAATGTGTTTTGCCTGTTTATTTCATTTTCATTTTATTTATTGAACATTGTTACCACAGCATTTACAAACCATTTACGCAGGTATAATTGTACAGTACACAAGCCAATTACGGAAACAACACTTTGTAAACAAAATATATAAAATGGTTACAAAAAGAATGATTTTAAACAAATATTAAGTTTAATTTATGATATTGTCTCATGATAGGTGTGTGTGAATATGTGCGTGTGTATGTGTGTATGTTTGTGTGTGTTTGTGCATGCGTGTTTAACCCTTTAATGGGATTGATTAAGAAACGCTGAATCATTAAAAAAATATTTATCCGTTTTCTATGACGTTTTAACATCCGGCGTGGTTGATAGGTATCACAGGCAATTAGGTAGGTATGCTGATATTATGTGTCAGTAGATTTAGTTCCCTGATAAATTATATTGATATAGATAAGTCGTAATCGTAAGTAATTAAGATATTTTTAGATAAGTTTTGAAATAAAAAGTTTGGCTTTTCCACTACTCGAGAAGTAGTGAAAAAGCCAAACTTTTTATTCTATATATCTAGATATTAGCAACTTACTAGTAAGTAAGTACCACTTTAATGATAATATAAAACCAATTGGATTTTTATAAATTACATATCTACTCGGCGAATTTTAACGATAAAAATGTTAAAAGAACTTTCGTTCAATTTTACCCCAAGGCTACTGTTCTTTTTTTAGCGTATCCGCTGACGGACGCTTTTTTGTAGCTGCGATTATCGTGGCGTTAATCGTGGCGATAATCGCGGCTACAATCGCGGCGCTTTTTTGTCGCTGGCGTAGGTTAACCCTAAAAGGCACACAGTTCCATATTCATCCCATGACATCGCGTCGCACTCGCCCTACCTTTTCTTTATTCATCCAAAATCGTGTTCTTAACTCATCCCACGACAAAAAATACCAAGAATATATGAAAAAGTAGGTATAGCAGAAAAACGGACATCTGAGTAGTAGTAAGTACCCAAATTAAACTCTTCAATTTTTTTTTTGTATAGTGAGCTGTGATTTGTTAAATATAGACATTTAAAAGTTTGAATGGTACTAATTATTTAAAAAAATCAAGCAAACTAATCAAAAGAACTAAACAAAACCGCCTTAAAATAAAAAGCTCTAAAAAGCAAGAAATAAAAAAAAATCAAAACCCTCTTGCATAAAAAGACAAGTCAACTGAAAAGATGAAAACAAGATTAAACATAAAAGGCAATATAATAACATGCAGTCGGAGGCATGCATAAAGAAAGTGACATTATGAATGATTTTTTGAATCATATGCCTCCGACTGCATGTTATTATGTTGCCTTTTATATTCTATCTTGTTTCCATCTTTTCAGTTGACTTGTCTTTTTATGCAGGCGGGTTTTATATTTATTTTCTATTTATATTTTTGTAGTTATTATATATTAGGGTCATGATAATACTTTTTTGAAATCCTTATAATAAGCCCTTTAATTTGACACCCATATATACTAAAAAAAAATTTCCACTATGTATAATAGCGCCGTACAGCCGCCATGTTGATTTTTTTATGACGCCACCTTCTTAAGAACACTTGAGCTGACAAGACAAATCTAACGATATCTTAATCATAGAAATCCGTTCAGCCGTTTGAAAGATATGAGGTAGTAAAGAATATTACATACAAACAAGATACGCGTGAAAAACATAACCCTCTTGCAGTCGGGAATTATTGAAATCTGCATAATTAATAATAGGTACCTACGTTACGCATATCTAATATTAAAAAACGTCTGTTGAAGTCGGGTGCTTTAAATAAAAAAAAAAACGAGAAAATGAAACTACGATAAAAGATTATATAAAAAACGAAGAATATCCTTTGGCCACATCCGACTTTTTTTGCTTTTTAGAGCTTATTATTTTAAAGCTGTTTTGTAATATTTTTTTAAGGTTTTGATTTTTTAAGCTTTTTTTGTGGTAGATATTAATAAGCGACGATAATATTATAAATAAAAGCTTTTTATGTTTTATATTTTTCAATGGTAAAAACATATCCTATTTGATTTTGAGGAGTTCCCTTGTGTATCTTCGAAGTCCAAGGTCCAATGTCAATGAAATTAAAATAAGATTACACATAGTACCTATACCTATCCCCTTTCCTACAAAAAAGAATCATCTAAATCGGTTCATAAACAATAAAGTTATGCGACCATATTATAGAGGCAAAAAGCAAGAAATAATATTGAAATCTGCATAATTACTAATAGGTACGCAAATATAATATTAAAAAAAATATTCAATAATTGTATAATTAAAAATAAAATTAAATAGGTAATCATATCATGTAATAATAATTCCCTTACTTTTTATTGCAAGCTTTACCATTACAAAAATAATTATGTCAGCCAGCGAAAAAAATTGTGGTGTCTTTTAGGGTTAAAGCGGTTTGTCACCTCTTGTCAGTGTCATTTCGTGGGCGATTAGTCGCCGAGCTATGTGTCAGCTACTTTTTGTAGCTCGTGGGCGTTTACGTATTGAACTCCATATGTTCTATTCTAGGCTACAAAAAATCGCTCAGCGATTAATCGCTCGTCAGCGGTGACGCTTAATAGTTTATAAGAAATTATTTATCAAGGGGTACTGTAGCGCACGGCACGCTGCCCCCCTAGCATGCCCACCGAAGCTATACTAGGGGGGCTGACTTATTATTTGGCGTTATCAGACATCACGTTTAGATATCGAATGTAGATATCGAATGTAGATATTGATGTTATTATTATTATCACTAGTGATACCGTGGTGAGCTGTAGACCTCGCGATAAAAAGTAGCTCAAATTGTGTATTGTTTAAAAACAAATCCCAACAAAAACATTTTCATGTATAATGTTGCCAGGACTTCCATATGGCTCGCACTGTCAAAAAGTCATCAGACCTCATGTAGAGCCAAGCTTCTAACTCTACGCGCCCTAACTCTACAAGCTCTAACTTCAAAAACTACACCTTAGTCAAAATAATTATGTGGCTTGGCCGTTTCGTTACTACAAGAACTAGTTTCCATGTAGCGAAATTAAATTTGGTATATAAGCTTGTATCATAACACAAGCTTACATTTTTAGGACTTCATGAAGTACTCTAAGAATTTTAATAATTATCAGTAATATTTGACGAAATCGAGGTTTTTTAGATATGAATAAAATCCAAAGTTTAAGAGCTATGCAACTGAAACTTTATAATATGTTTAATAAGTCTACTACATACCGTGTTTCTAGCAAAATAAAATTTATGATTTATTTACAGACATCATATCCTGAAAAAATCGGCCACTTGCGTAGCCCGACCACGTGCAGTAGGGTTCCATAGTTACCATGATATTATACCTTATTTAATTAATATCACTAGCATTTTTCTTCTGCAAAAATAATTTTGTTTTTCATAGTGTGTGTATAACTGATAAGTTATATTTGCGGTTTTGGAAAATGTGCTAAATATATCTCTAAAACTGCTATTTATCTCGTTCAAACAAATTTTTGTTGAAAGTGTTTATTAAGATCTACAGCATAAGTATATTTTTTTTAGATTTTTTTCCCTTCCTGATTTTAAAAGTTAGAGGGGGAGGGAAGGGGAGGGGACACACATTTTACACTTTGGAAGTGTATATCTTTCAAACGGTCGACTTTGAGAAAAATATTTTATAAACCAGAATATTATATTTAAAGACCTACCCTATCTATAAACACCCCGCACGTATAGGTTTAATGAAAAAATATTTTTTTTTAGTTTTAATTTCATGTATGGGGGAGCCCTCCTTAATATTTTATTTTTGTTTAAAAATCATAAAGCGGTTCACAAAAAACAACCAAGTTTCTATATTCTATATATTATATAAATTCTATATAATTATTGAACCTGCTCAAAAATTTCACGAGAATCGGTTGAGAAATGCAACCTATAGAGGAGAACAAACGGACAGACAACCGGCGGACAGACATAGGTAGGTACGAAAGAATTTTTGCTCAAGCTGAAGCAGAGACGGTTCGCTCGCGGTTCGCGCTCGCTCGGTCAGTTATTAATCATCGATGTGTGATCGATTTTAATAATAGTGTTATTATTGATGGATGCATGACAAAATTATATAAAAAACCGGCCAAGTGCGAGTCGGACTCGCGCACGAAGGGTTCCGTACCAAAAAACGGCAAAAAAAATACGTTTGTTGTATGGGAGCCCCCTTAAATATTAATTTTATTCTGTTCTAGTATTTGTTATTATAGGGGCAACAAAAATACATCATCTATGAAAATTTCAACTGTCTACCTGTTGTTGTTATTAACATCGAGCAAAAAACAGCAAAAGTCACGTTTGTTGTATGGAAGCCCCCTTAAATATAGATTTTATTCTGTTTTCAGTATTTGTTGTTATAGCGGCAACAAAAATACATCATCTGTGAAAATTTCAACTGTCTACCTGTTGTTGTTATTAATATCGAGCAAAAAACAGCAAAAAAATCACGTTTGTTGTATGAAATCCCCCCTTAAATATTAATTTTATTCTGTTTTTAGTATTTGTTGTTATAGCGGCAACAGAAATACATCATCTATGAAAATTTCAACTTTCTAGCTATCACGGTTCATGAGATACAGCCTGGTGACAGACAGACAGACAGACGGACAGCGAAGTCTTAGTAATAGGGTCCCGTTTTTACCCTTTGGGTACGGAACCCTAAAAATGGATTCTGCGGTCACCGCCAACGAAAAATTTGTTACATTTTTGAACATTTTCGAATCGAAACAGATGAAATAATAATATAAGGTTTTTTATATTTCTCTGTCATTTTGAAAAATTTCAAAAAACTGGCTCGTTTAAAAATTCTATATAATTATTGAACCTGCTCAAAAATTTCACGAGAATCGGTTGAGAAATGCAACCTGTAGAGGAGAACAAACGGATAGACAACTGGCAGACAGACATAGGTAGGTACGAAAGAATTTTTGCCCAAGCTGAAGCAGAGACGGTTCGCTCGCGGTTCGCGCTCGCTCGGTCAGTTATAATTAATTGTTGACATTATGTAATAAAATTGTATTATCTAGTTAATCTAAGTATTATCTGAGTATTTGCATGTTGAAACATTCGACAGAATATGCTGGAAATATTATTATAACAACTTGTATGTACCATATTTAGCAAATAAATAAATTATGAATTAATCATCGATGTGTGATCGATTTTAATAATAGTGTTATTATTGATGGATGAATGACAAAATTTTATAAAAATGGATTCAGCGGTTTATGGGTTAAAACCAAAGATATTAGAATATTTTAGTTAAAACCAAGTATTATTATTCACTTCTCAAGCTTACGCGCTCACTAGACATGTAATAAAACAATTTTTAACAGATACTATAGTGCGGTATCCGTTAAAAATTGTTTTATTTCATGCCAAGTATTATTAACAAACTTGTGAGGATATCTTTCAGTATGGGTTTAACTAATTATTGCTCATTATTATGATTTTTAATATCAGTTGGTTATTTTAAGAACCCGGATGTCGTGTGGACAATGTCCTTGAATGGGTACATTAACATGACTTGCAAGTAAACAGTACGTCAAACAATATTTCTTGATAATCCATGAGTGCAATAATTATTGTCATATTATGTCTGGATCAATTTCATAATGAAAGATTAAACAGAAAGAGATAAGTAGTATGTAACTAATCTTTGTTTTATAGGTACCTTCATTGGAAAGAAAACAAATTGTTATTTTTTTTAAATGGGAACTGTACAGGCATTTGACCAGCATCTTGTTTGGTATACAGGATTTGGTCTAAGGTGAAGTACGCTTGCCCAGGAAATGCCTATTATCTTGTCTCGAAGAGAGCAAGGTTGTAAATATCGGGGAACACAAGAGCAGGCAGCGCATTCCATTCTTTAATTGGCAAAGTGCTTGGTACGGACCCTTGGAGTATCTACTATTTAAGATGGTGGAAAGGGGTTGGATGGACAAGGTCATCTAGATCCCTCGCACACTCTCCAAAATTTTAATAAAAAAGTGTATGTCACTTTGTTGATAAAGGAAACCCGGCTTGCTTTTTCCCTTAATTTTCATAGAAAATCATGAGTTGGATTGGAAGACATGGAATGGAATAAATTATCACCTAAAAATAATAACACGAGTTTTAGTGTGTAAAGTGAGCCAGCTAAAACTGAACCATAATGGCTCAATTTTTAAATTTATACCCTTCATACATTACCTAATCGTAACTAAAATCCAATAAAATCTTTACTAATCCCATAAAAGAAGGCCAATCGCAACTACTTCGTACTTATAGGTACGATTAGGTAACGTATGAAGAATATAAATCTGAAAACGGTTTAGTTTCCTCACTTTTGACAATGCGCTTCGTGAGGAACATCGCTCTACGCGTATTTTTAAGATTTTTATAAATATAATATAAAAGATAGAATTTCCTTATTTTCCTCTCCTGTGAATAATATTTTATACATAACATTTTCTTTCTCCGATATCAAGTAACTAGAACGCATGTTCTGATGTCGCCATCTATGTATATTCCAGGATTTCATAATTGTTTTGTTTATTAGCTTCATCGATTTGAAACCCACTTCTCTTTGCTCATATCTTATCTTATTAATATGTCAATGCTGGGTTTCGGGAAACACCAGTTTACTGAGCAAAAACATCTTAATAGGACCACCTAAATTTAGGGTACCGGCACATTTTGAGGCGGTCGGGAACAAAAAGTGAACACTTTTTTTTTTCAGGAATCGTGAGTTAGTTATGCACATGGAATATCATATCGATACCTTTGGGTAGAAAAGTCGTATAAACCAAAACCCCACTTTTTAGGAGAGACGAAAAACTTTTTAATTTTTAATTAAAAATCATAACTTTTTTGTTTTTGAAGTTATAAAAACATGACCCAGAAAAAATAATCTTATAATTTGGGAATAAAAAAGTCTAAATCATCAAAACTTATGTATCTTCTTTAGTTTCGAAGTTAGCTTGGATTTACGACTTAAAAAAACAGATTTATGGTTTTTACACCCCACAAAAATTTACCTAAAAATAACTCTATACGTCGTATTTTCGTTTATGGTAAACTAAGGCCAGGCGCAGAGTGGGAGCGGGGCGGAGCGGATCCGCTCTATGTTTCTCTCTCTATGCAAGGGGATGGAGAGAGAGAAATAGAGCGGATCCGCTCCGCCCCGCTCCCACTCTGCGCCTGCACTTAAGGTCATATTTACTGACGTAAAAACCCATAGATGTAGATATTTTTGTTTTAAAAACCATTTAGAGATAAATGAAATGCTGACTATTAAAAACAATCCTGTTACTTCCAGAATATGTAGAAACTCATTATTATTTGTCTTATGCTCAATTATGAGCGATTCGAATAAAAAATATTTGAAATAATAAATTAATTCTATTTTGCTAAATTATTACAATAATTATTCGTATTATAATTATAATTTCCTTTTTTTTGTGTATAATATATATTATTCTAGCTTCCGCCCGCGATTTTGTCCGCGTGGACATTCGGAAAATCCCTAGGGAACCTTTGTCCGGGATAAAAAGTATCCTTTGTTTTGATCCAGGCTATAAACTATCCTGTTTATTTATCCTGTTTTTGCGTGATTGAGGAACAAACATCCAAACCCACTTTCACATTTATAATATTAGTAGTATTATATTATTATTAATCATACATATTATTATTAATGTTATGTTGTGCCATATTGTGTGTTATGTTGTGTTGTATTGAGAGTAATAAAATTAACTTGGCTTAATTTCTTTCATTCTTTATTAGCACAGAATCATTTGATTCAAAGTATTAAAATTGGTATTATTTTAAAACTTGTTAATTGAATTTCTATGTATCAATTTAATTTAATTATCTTAATTACTCATATTTATGTCTAAAAGAATTTAAAAAAGCCGATCTAAATAAACTTCTTTGCTATCAAGTGTAGTTAGGGTTACTCTTCTATAGAGGTAAAGTTTCGAAAAAGGTGTATGTACTAGATTATTAAAATCTTGCCCTAAAAACTTTAAAAAGTATTGTTTATAAATCTGTAATATCACTAATTCGTACCTATTAACGAGTTTGGTATGAATGGTATATTGATGAAGAAGTACGTTAATATAATTTCAGGTAGGTATAAAGAGAATAAATTATTTATCTATCATTTTGCAGACATCCGTAATGCAAGATACCTTCTACTATTCCTATTAAGTAGGTAGGTAGGTAGAGGATAATCGCAATTAATTTCTTCGCACCAAATCAGTACTCAAAATTTGTCATTGCTTTCTTTTAATTTTTAATAAATTTGCGTTAGTGGTAAATATATAACATAAAAACACTATCCAGACAATATGTTTAAATTATTTTCGCTGTTATCGATGCGAAACCAAAAATTAATGCCATATAAAATGCATCTTATACATATAGCAATAAGCGTTGTTTTATTGTGCTATTGATGCCTGCCTAATGGGTGTATAAACCATTTTCTTAAAAGCTAATTAAGGGCGTATAAACCATTTCCTTAAAAGAGTATTATCAATATTGAGTCGTAAAAACCATTTACAATTAACGTTGAATTTTACGCCCCGAGTTGATAAAAATAATGGTCGTTACGTCTTGACAATACTGCAAAAATGAAACTTTTGGCTTTTACGTTGATAATTTACCTTTCGCAAGACGTTTTGACCAAAAATTTCTGGGTCGTATAAACTCTTTTTTTGCGGATTTCCGTATTTCGTATATACAGATCGATAGAGAGAAAAAATCTGAGAAAAATGGTAAGTATATATAACTCAATTTGGCCGAAATGTTTTATACGACCTTTCTACCCAAAGGTATCTAAAAAATATGGGACAGTAACAGCTTATGTTATACTAAAACATATTGATAAATATAGGAAATAATTGATGACATAGTTTTCAAATGTCACCTTTTGTAACTGACTTACCTTTTCAACAGAAACTCATTTTATTTTGATTGCCATTTTCTCGTGAAATAAGTCAAGAATTGAACCAAGTCTGTTTAGAAATTGATAAAATTAAAGGTTTTGAGTCCTATTAAAAAAATCGAGCTGGATGCGTGAATGTCACCTTTTGTTCCTAACCTCCTTATTTGTCAACTTTAGTATATAGTTTATTATATAGACGTGCTTTAGGATAAGTATGCTTATTTTTCATACATTTATTTAGGACACCGATGTCATTTATTTATTTATACAGGGTATTTTTTTAACACCATCCAAATTTATATATTATAATCTTTGAAAAAAAATATGAAACACGTGTTTTTTCTTTTAATACCGCCCAGTACTAAAATATTAAGTTAAGGCTTTACAAAGTTATCCAAAATAAAACTACATTTGCTGACACAATACACCGTGCGTAGCAGATGATTACGCGCGCGACTTTCTCTCTCATGTTCTGCACGTCTGCGAGAACGAGACAGTCGGGTTGTTCGTCAGTTGCCGTACAGCTCTCGGCACCACCGCCCCACGAACCCCTCCTTGTTGCCTCTCATTCAAAACATGTAGGACGATAGTATTTGATTTTTCAAAATTGAAGAGTTTTAATGATACCTAATGCCTAGAAAAAATTTGGATGGTGTTAAAAAAATTACCCTGTATATCTATCTTTATTGTACAACAATATACAAAGTATGGTACAAGGGTGGATTTAATGCTAAAAGCATTCTCCACCAGTCAACCAATACTAAGAAATACATTTATGAATACAGTACAATGTCATCAGCTGACGGCCGCGTTAATAATAATGTCAGACAAAAATGTGCTAGCACCTTAAATACTAAATAACTGATTATTATCATCATAATTAGAGATTAAACGGATATCCGGTAACTATCCGGTATCCAGCCTATCCAGCGGCCTCTATCCGGCCGAATACCGGATAGCTACTATTCAGCCGGATAGGCATCCGGCCGAATAAAAAAATCTGGATAAAAAAAATATTTTTAAGTAATTATTTGCTTTATTTAGTTAGTCTTAGTATCACTTAAGAAATAAAATTAGTTTTAGTTTTAAATTTTAATTTAATTACACAATAGTAAATGAATGTAAATAATCCTGTCACCCTGTTGTTATAATATTTAAGTTTGTAAATATCGTTACTTATTGCTGTTAAAGCTAATTAAGGCGGCTCTTGGTGAAGTGACAGCTAAGGATTTGACTCCCCTCACCCTGCCACCCTCTACATTATTTCGCGAGTCATTTATTAGCGACATCTATTAAAAAAAATTAAAAACTAAGATGTAATTTATTACCGACATCTATTAAATTTTTTTAAAACTATTGTGTAACCTACACAATGCTTGGCCAAAATTCACGGACCATAGAAAGTTGGAGACACGGCAGTATGGCAATGTTAAAATATTAAATTTTAATTTTATGTAGGTAAATTGAAAAAAGTGTTTTATAAAAAAACAAGAAATCAGCAATGTTCAATCAATCAGCTGCAATTAAAATTAAAATTAAATTAAGTATGAAGTCAAGTTTGTTTGTTTTAGTTATTTTACTGTTTTTTTTTAAGTGAAAACTTCTTTAGCGGCGTTGTACGCTTTTTGTAATGGGGAAAAAATGCTAAACTCGCGTCAGTAAAAATCACGGGGCTGATAGAAAATGCGTAAGACGGATGTGACGGATGGAGAGTAGACAGCTGGTGGCGGAAGTACCACCTACTTTCTCTTTTCTCTTTCTACGGGGCGCGTTGAAAATGGAGGCGCGTCATTTTAAGACGTAAACACTTGTGTCACCAGCCACGCGCTAATTTTGAAAATGGAACTAATAGCAGCGATCTCTTCGGTGAAATCATAGACTTATTTATACTCTGTGACTCTAAGTTTAAATCGTAGAATGCGTGCATGTAGAAATTAAAAAGGCCACTGGCGCAAAATCTTTAGAATTTTTCTCTTATTACAAACTGATTGAATTGTGTGTCTGTATAGTAACAGGAAAGAAATAATTTTAATCCTTTGCCGCTAATTTCAAAATATCAAAAATGCAGAACGTTAATATTCAAGTTTCACTTCTGCCGGCACTCCCGGAGTGCCAACCGATTTTTTTAAATTTTGCATAGTATTTATACTCGTAACTAGGAACGTCTTATGTCATGCTCACTTTAAACATTTCTGCGGTGGTGTCGTGTGAGGCGGGTCGTTACGTTCCCTCAAATATGGTTGAGCGAAACGACGGCAGGTTCATGCGTCATGCTCGTGAATGGGTGCTGCCAGTGGGAATGGGTCTGTTTCTGAGTACCGATCTTTACGCATATTGAATTGTAAGAATTGCGTTTCTTCTTTATTATTTTTTATATCTTGTATCAAGTGTTTTTTGGTAAATATTGCCTACTTAGGAGTAGCAGACAAAGTGATTTCTCAACTAGTTGAAAGTTATTTACTCTCACAATTACCTATCCATTATATAGTAGGTAATTAACTTCAACCTACCTATTGCGTGTAAACTTTTGTTAATTATTGTGTAAATGACCTCACTTTAAATGTGGAGGTCATTTTTCAATGTTGACGACTCTGTATGAAATATACAGGGTGAAAAAAGCAGCCCTTGACGAGTTTCTTGCCGGTTCTTTTCGTTACAAGGTCTCCCGCTTAGGGTTTGCGAACCGATGGCGTAGCTTCTATTTCTATGACATTCACAAGTGCTTGTAACAGCCTAGACTGAATAAATGATTTGTGAATTTTGAATTTTTTGAATTTATTTCAAAGGTTTTTTTATAGTGATCGCGTCGCGCGCAGACTATTGTATGGCATCATTGAAATGATGATGTTAGTTCCTTTTCCAAATAATTTTACAAGATCGTTTTTTTCGGAACATTTTTCGTGTTTTTTCAATTCAATTCAAATGCATTTATTCAGACAACAGAGATTTTACTGAAATGATTTACTAATTTTGTTGACAACTACATTTTGTTTATTGATGGTGTAATATATTGGTATTTGTTGGTAAAATAGTTATAAGCAATAATAAACATTATCACCAGAGGAGATTAATATTTCTGGTAAGTATAGGTACTTTATAATCTAACCATTACGAAAAATTTGTGTCTGCCAATTTACAATTTACCATCATTTCAGATTAATAAGGCCTCAAACAAAACCGGCCAAGTGCGTGTCGGGCCACACGCAGTAGGGTTCCGTAGTTACCATATTCCATGCCTCATTTAATACCACGTCATTTTTCATCTGCAAAAATAACTTTGTTTTTCATAGAGTTTGTATAAATGACAAAGTTATATTTGCGGTATAATTTTAGTTGAAAGTTTTTATTAAGATCTACAGCATACATTTTTTTTGGACATTTCACTCTCTTATTTCAAAAGTTAGAGGGCTAAACACACATTTTACCACTTTGGCAGTGTATATCTTTCAAACGGTTGACTTTGAGAAAAATAGTCCTAGAAACCTCAATGTCATTTTTAAAGACCTATCTATAGACAGTAGACACCCCGCACGCATAGCTATGATGAAAAAATTTTTTTCTGTTTCAGTTCCATGTATGGGAATAATAATCTTAATAAAGTAAAGGGTTATATATATTTAAGATAATAATCTTAAAAATATAAATCCTTTATCTTTTATTTTTGTGTAAACAAAAACATCGTAATGCGGTTTACAGAATACATGTACCTACCAAGTTTTAACTGTGTAATCCTAATAGTTTCGGAATAAAGTGGCTGTGACATACGGACGGACGGACAGACAGACAGACATGACGAATCTATAAAGACGGGTTCCGTTTTTTGCCTTTAGGCTACGGAACCCTAAAAACGTGCTAATAATCCAGAGCCTGTAGCCAAATGTCACATTAAAATTTTCGATATCACTTCGCTCCGAAAAATGTATGAATTAAGACTATAATCCATACATTTTTCGTTTGATTCTTAAATTCGATTACTTACTTACATTTACATATGATTTTAAAATTAGATTGTTAACGAAACCTTAGGAGCAGGTTCACATGACAAGCGCTTAACCGAGTTTTGATACAGTGCACGTTGAACGCTGCGCTAGCGCTCGACTGTTGTCAGCGCGCGTCAATGCGCGCTTTGAGATCATTGGTTTTCTACGTTACCGTTCAGAATTCAGATGAGCGCGCGCTTTTGACGCATATAGACGTATTTTAGGGTACGCTCGGTTCATCCAAAAATCGTCCGAAAAGGAAACGGAAGCTGTTAATATCGAATCTGAAAAAATTAACGCGCGTTGAGCGCTTGTCATCTGAACGTACCCTATGTCAATCCCATACAGTTTCAAAAGCGAAGCGATAACGATTTGCAAATATTACTTTGACTAGGGGGTCTGATGAGAAACTCTATCGATTGATATCGTAAAAATATATTTAGTGGGTTCGATTCCTGGATGAGGCAAAGTATTGGGACAGCCTATAGATCGCGTGATGCGTTTTATCGACACTTGACTGTTTGACAGTCAAGTGTCCTGAAAAGTAATAAATCGATACTATTATGGCGTTTCAGTGGTCACTGGTCATGCTAGGGGGGGCAGGATGGTATAAATATTCTAACCCATACCCTACCTGCATGCATCCAAATCTGTTCAGTTCAGGCATTTAAAAAGTTATAGTGGAATAAATTAACTCACAGTCGTGTGATTTATTACCTACAAATGTTTAATTTGAAGACTCATATTATATAGTATTCAATAGGTAAGTATTTTATACTAACCGTCCTTACGCGTAATTTTTATATCTATGGCAAAATAATGCATCAAAGGGCCTATTACAAAACAAAAAAGAAACCGATAGTCGGACGCAATTCGTCGTTCAATTTACTTGATATTGAACCTTTTTAGTGAGGCAATAGTGCCACGGTGTTGGACGAATATCGTACGCTTATCGCGATGCTTTTTTGTAATAGTCCTTCAGTTCGAAATGAATTTTCAAAACATAATTGTAACATTCTGACAGTGCTAAAGCAAGGCTAAAACAAACGAGCGAGACATAGAGAACTGTGTAGCTGTCAGTGGGAGCATGAGCGATACGTGTTCCCCGTCCGAGCGCCGGTGGCGGTCTGCCGCCCGCTCCCCTCGAGGGCACCCTCTGTCAAAAATGTATCTGAATTTTTGAAAAATTGTCGCGAAAATCCCATAAATGGTCTTTTCGAAAATGTCTTTCGTGGAATTTGTAGCATTTTTTCTCCTCTATCGATTGGTGGTAACGAGATTTCCATAGGACTCGTAGTTACGGAGGAGATGCACAAAAACAAAAGTGTTAGTCGATTTTATTTATGATATTTTTGGCATTATGCAAAATATTTATAACAAATGCTAATCGTGGAATCGATAGGCAAAATGTTGAAGATTCTTATGGTATATTTACTTTGTTTTAATATTCATTAAATAAAGAGGAGATAGAGAATGAAAACCTACTAATAACCACGTTTTGCTAGTACAACCACCTTAATAAGTTTCTTGCGCCCATTCTTCTTGTCAGTTAAATAAGTCTGAACGGGTGGTAGGAAAATATACAGAAAAAAGTTTTTCGCTGTACACACTGCCGCAAGGTGCTGAAAGATAGATTTTGGCAAACTTTGTTAAATTTGGGTATTGTTTGGCATTAGCTGCCCACCAATAATAAGGATCACGATTGCGATCAATTCGCACTGACTTGAGATAAAAATCCAGCTCACAGGTCACAAAGTCCCGAATCGAACCGAGTCCACGCAATCAAGTGTGTGTGTGTGTGTGTGTGCGATGCACCAAACGGCTATGTTTCACCGGATATTCGGCGGCCAGATATCCGGATATCCGGCCACGTGGTTGGCCGAATATATGGTATCCGGTATCCGGCCAAACTGCTATCCGTTTCATCTCTAATCATAATATACTTATCAGCTACTTAAAGTCCACTCTGGCCATAGGCCTTCGCAAGGGAGCCTAATTTATTTTTGCAACGATATAATTATCTCGTGGTTTTACCGTAGTTTTACGTGGTTACCCTTACTCCATATTGCTGGGTCCAGACTTAACGCCGTTAAGTGTTGCGTTAATTTTCCTTAGTCAATACTCATTTGGTTCAATAATGATACCTACATACTACCTTTTCCTTTATTTTTTTTTAAGTTGGTTAAAAATAGTTGTGCCACTTGCTCAGTAGTGGCATGGGTAAATTATTTTATGGTCTGTTGTGTCGCAGGGGAACAATATCTCCTCTGCACTACTGGTGTTTAGATAATAGTGTCACGGGAGAGAAAATTTACCCAAGCCACAACTGGTATTGTCAAACAGTAGTGCCTAAGGCGAATAAGGGAAGGTATAACCAAGGAGCATAAAACAGATGCAGTAACTTTCAGTCTCATTTTGCGCCCTATATCTTCACATAAACATAATCATAACCTTTTTTATCCAAGAAATATTTCAAAACATATCTATACGGTTTTTCCTCACCAAGGAACTCGGATTTTCCTTTGTTTTTTCTTATTTTTATCCACAAGCTACTGTTTTGTTCATTTCTGTTCTTTATTCTCTATGTTTTGTTTGCGTAGGTCAATTATTTTTCTTACAACTGTGGAAATACTAATCATCATTGTTCCCGGGAATATTAAAACTGTTCAGTAGAACAAAAAAAAAGATAAATATAATAAAATGTCATATTTTTATTTGCTATAACAATACTTGGACGGAATTAATTAAAATTAAGCTTATACTATATTTTATGCGAACTCATGGTTGTTTTCTAGATTTTGCTATTGTGTTAGCAGTAGGTATTATTTTATCTATTGAAGCACTCATCAGATAAGTTTCTTTATCTTTATTATATTTTTATCATATTATAAAAATAATTAAGTTAAGATCATTCCGAAAACGCCGATTAAGATGCTAATAAAACATCTTATCGATTTTAATACTTGACCATAATTACACTCCTGAGTTTGATAACGTGCATTCTAAATCAAAAGGAAAGAAATACAGATAGGTAATACTTTCAATAACAAAGATAATCACCCTTAATAACTACTTACCTATATTAAAACTTAATCTAGTGTTTAATGTGTAAGTGTTTAGTCTTAATTTAGTCTGGAATGTTTCTTGAAGTACTTGAAGCACTTTATTATTGATCAATCGAGGAGCATCTTTAGCCCACAGGTAATCCACATGGTTGAACTTCGGGTGTGGCACCAAATGCATTTGCGTTGTTTCTGGCAACACTCCATGCAGTATCCTCACGTCCTTCTCATTGGATAACAAGTCGTTTTGCGCCCAAAATAAAGTCACATTTAGAGTGGCTTTACTTAAATCATATTCTGGAGGTGAAAGGGTACCGTATATTTTCAAGTTGCGAAACTCGTAACCGTAGTCAAATTGCTGGAATTTTCCGGATAATATCATCTGTGACATGTGGACTAAGGTCTTCCAAGATGTCCCAGTTCCCAAGTTAGATAGAAATGTGTTTTGAAGAGTTATGTTCAATTGATCCAGATCTTCTCCGCAGAGGTAAAATATTACGTTGTTACACATACCTGGATCCGTATGTTCCGCCTCACACATTTGGTGCATTCGACCGAAAAATGAGTCTTTTGGCACGAATTCATATGTACCGGTGAGCATCTGTGTTTGAGCAACGCTGCTTGCTATACTGGCGAACGATTTTAATGGTGATTGCATGTTGGAAATAAAGACCTCAGGGGCCAAAGCTATACCTCCGACAAGCTTGTTATTATACTCCGGCCGAATGGACAGCATCGTGAAAAGTATTGTAGTACCCATAGAATGTCCTATGTATGCAATTTGGGTATTCTCCCCTTTTACTTTATGTATATAGTCGATCACTGCTGGAACGTCTTGCGCAGCTACTTCATGCCACGAAAAATTCCAGTACTCTTTTGTTTTTTCTTTATAGCGGGAATGTTCTCTAGAATATTTATTGCCTCTTATATTCGTCATCCAAACATCGTAACCAGCATCAGCTAGAACATAGGCAAGAGATTTTTGAGGTCCGTTTAGAATCCAATCAGCAGAACTGGCAAACAAGCCATGTTGAAGAAGAATAGTTTCTTTTGAAATCTGACCACCGTTCTTAGGGCGAGGTATTCTATGAATATTCAATAAGAAACCATCTGATAATATCGTGTGTGTTTCACAGTCATAACCGTTACTCCTTATGACTGCAGGAACGGACAATACCATATCAGGCTTTTCCAATATTGAAGCTGGATCTTCTGTTGGCATGAAAGAGTACGTGTCCACAAAATTTCGACCATTTTCTTTAACTCTTTCAACATAATCGTCAACGTCATTCGATATCTTCTTTTTTTGTTCTTCTATGTAATCACTGACTTTATTTTGGATCTGAACTGCTTCTACGTAGCTGGAATTGACAGTTTTTTCAACTTGATCGAATTGATCTTTGAAAAACGCATTGACTTTCGACGTCTGCTCTTTGAAGAATTCTTCTAACGAACTTTCAGATATTTGCGAAGCTACGAGCACCACGACGATACACAAAGTTAGTCTTCTAGACATGTTGTCTGATTAAAATTTTACACTGAAACTGACTCTTAAGTGTAGTACCAACGGTAATATTATATTCCCCGTTGACCTTAAAGATCAACGCAGACGTCACCGTCTGATAAAACATTATTTTAGTCCTCATGCGTTATAGAAAAAATATTTTGTTTTTAATAAATGACAATAAGAAACTTGCGTGTTATCAATTAAGTCCCAATTATTGTAAATATTATTCTTTAATAATTTTAGGGTCAAGGTATCTACGTCAGATATACTCGTAGGTACGTACATAAACGGATCTAAGTCATGGAACCAATATTAAATAATAATTACAAAAACAGATACAGAAAGAACAGTGATATTCATAATGACCATAGTTTACACAATAAGGAAAATCAAGTGAATTATATTGTCATATTCGCCGTCGACCCCGTTACCAGCTATCACCGCAACAGCCCATGATGCAGCGTCAGTCCCTAACTAATTTAGTTCGTAACTAACTTTAAGCAATTACTAAAATTGTAATTCTCTATATTAAATACTTTAAATTTATTTTTCGTTTTTTTTAAATCCTCCGGCTGTAGCCTACGTAATTGGCGCAGTCGGTAGGATACTCGCGGGCCGGTTCGCGAGACGCGTTTTCTTACATCGATTCGGGAATCGCGGGTCGCCCGGGCGGCTTTCAAGCTACGTCACCGAGTATCCTGAACCTACGGGAGCTGCAGCCACCAGGAGGAGAGTATCCAGAAATCGATACGCAGAGAAACGAGATGAAATTGTGAGTTGCACAGATTCTTTCTAGTGTTGCTTTCCTTTAGTACGTGTAGTCCTTTTTATTCTTCCCAAAATTTTCCATCCCAGTAATTCGGGTACCAGCGAGTCTGCGCTCAGGCAGTCTCGCCGGAATAGACAGTTAGATAGTAATAGAGATATTGAAGTAGATAATTTAAATATAGATTTAAATACTTTATTTAGTTTTGAGTGTGAGTGTAGCGAATCCGATAGTTCGTTTGAGCAAAGCATAGTGAGCGCTAAAATGCCGCACGATCCTGACACTATTTTTAAGGCCTTGCGCCCTGTACCTGATTTTGACGGGAACCCAAATGTTCTCACGCGTTTTATTAAAATCTGTGACCAAATTGTAATTACTTATATCAGCGCGGAAGCGGGCAGTGAATTATCGAATTTGTGCTTATTAAACGGAATTTTAAATAAAATTACGGGACCTGCCGCTAGTATTATAAATGCGAATGGTATACCTGATAATTGGTTAGATATTCGAAATACGCTCATTAATAATTTTGCTGACCAGAGGGATGAGACAGCCCTTTATAATGACCTCTCTTTGGCTACTCAAGGTCAAAAATCGCCCCAGGAATTTTACGACCATTGCCAAACATTATTTAGTACAATTATGACTTACATTACTTTACATGAGGACTTACCCACTACTATCGAAGCTAAGCGCGCCTTATACAGGAAGCTTACTATGCAAGCGTTTGTGAGAGGACTACAGGAACCTTTAGGGTCACGTATCCGATGTATGCGGCCCGAAACTATTGAAAAGGCTTTAGAATATGTGCAGGAGGAATTAAACATTTTGTACTTACAGCAACGAAATGATTCCGTTAGTAAATCACATTCGACCCCTAAGGTCAATTATCAGACCCCTGTACAAATTCCAAAATCTTCACATGTACCATTACCAGCACCATTGTGGTCTGCGCCGCCTATGCAAAGGCCGCCACCACAGGCACCCCAGCCGTTTAGGTTTGCACCACAGCAGCAGGGTTTCAGAATGAACCCTATGCAGAGCCAGCATCAACCACAGGTACGTATGCCATCTCGTACGCAACAAATGTTTAGTGCTAGGCCTCCCAACTACAACCCTCAGAGTAATGTATTCCGTTTGCCACCTAGGAACCAGCCTAGTCACTCTTTTGTCCCAAGACCTATGAGCGGTGTTCAATCTTTCAACCCTAAACCGCTCCCTCCAACCGGCGGACTACGTGGTCATGATTGGCGTGTCCAGGGCAATCCACCCCCTAGTAATTATTTTAAATCTAGGGAAATGAACATGAATGAGTGTTACGACAGTGACTATAACTTAGACTATAACTACGATCCTGACTATACTTACTATTTACAGAACAATGACGAATCTTATTATGAATATACTGACTACGCTGACTATACTAATTATGACGCGACTCCGATTACTTACCCTGGCTATGATGACTCTGTAGAATCTGCAAACTGTAATGACACCGAGGACGCTCGTAGCAACGATCGTCTAAATTTTCAGATAAGTCAGAAATTAAAAAAGCCAAAATAGAGATTAACTTACAAACTCAGAGACAATTACCGTTTATACAAATAGCAAGCCCGCCTTTAAAGTTGTTAATAGACACAGGCGCTAACCAATCTTTCTTAAGCCCTAAGGCAGTTGAAAAATATTATCCAGGAATTTCACTTAACTTTGACCCCTTTGAAGTGACGAATGTTCATGCGACCACTAGAAATAATTACTCTATTACGTTACCTTGCTTTCCAGAGTTCAATGATAGTGACGACATACGCCTATTTGTCTATAACTTTCACAACTTCTTTGACGGCCTTATAGGACTAGACTTGCTGACCAAATGGGAAGCTAAAATTGACTTGAAAGACAGGACTCTAACTACTCAATCTATGGTTAACCCGATTCAAATGTATAACTCCCGAAATGTCAATTTATATGAGGACATAATTCCTGCAAAAAGCTCTAAATTAGTTAGATTACCAATTAACGCCCCGGATGGTGATGTATTTATTCCAGAACAAATAATTTGTAACTGTTTAATAGTTGATTGCGTAACAAATGTAGTTAATAGCCGCGGTACGTTAGAAGTCTATAACCCAACCGATAATGACGTAATACTCTCACTAGACCACTCCGTTAGTGCAGATGTATTTAATATGGAATGTGACGCAGTAAAATCACTTTCGTCACGCGCTCAGGATGTAATATCCCGATTGCGGACTGACCATCTTAATGAGGAAGAAAAAGCTAATCTCATATCCTTGTGTTCTAGTTATTCAGATGTATTTTATATCGAAAACGAACCTTTGACTTTTACTAATAAAATAAAACATCGGATTAACACCACCGATGAACTACCGGTCTATACTAAAAGTTATAGGTACCCTTTTATTCATCGACAGGAAGTCAAAGATCAGATCGAGAAAATGTTATCTCAGGGTATCATACGACCATCAGAGTCTGCATGGAGCTCACCTATTTGGGTTGTGCCCAAGAAGGCTGATGCCTCAGGCAAACAAAAATGGCGCCTCGTAGTTGACTTTCGGAAGTTAAACGAAAAAACCATAGACGACAAATATCCTATTCCCAATATTAGTGACGTACTAGACAAACTAGGGAAGTGTCAATACTTTACAACCCTTGACCTTGCCAGTGGGTTTTATCAGGTAGAAATGGACCCTAGGGATATCCAAAAAACAGCATTTAACGTTGAGCACGGGCACTTCGAATTTCTCCGTATGCCCATGGGATTAAAAAACTCACCATCAACATTCCAACGAGTGATGGATAATGTGCTCAGAGGCCTACAAAACCAGATATGTCTAGTTTACTTAGATGACATCATAGTTTACAGCACTAGCCTCCAGGAGCACATCACTAACCTTGAAAAAGTGTTCCTCAGATTAAGAGAGTCCAATTTTAAGATCCAAATGGACAAGTCTGAATTTTTAAAGCTCGAAACACCTTACTTAGGCCATATAATAACTAGAGAGGGTGTCAAACCCAATCCTGATAAGATTTCCACCATAGAAAAATACCCTTTACCGAAGACTAGAAAGGAAATTAAACAATTCCTGGGACTTCTAGGATATTACAGGAAATTTATTCCCGACTTCGCTAGAATGACTAAGCCAATGACACAGTGCCTGAAAAAGAACATGAAAATTACTTTAGACGAAAACTATATTGACTGTTTTGAGAAGTGTAAAAAATTACTGACTAACGACCCAATACTTCAATACCCGGACTTTACCAAAGAATTTATTTTGACGACTGACGCTTCTAATTTTGCTTTAGGAGCCGTACTATCACAAGGCCCAATAGGATCAGACAAACCAGTATCATTTGCATCTCGTACTCTCAACGAGAGCGAGATAAAGTATAGCACCATAGAAAAAGAATGTCTCGCAATAGTGTGGGCCACCAAATACTTTAGACCATACCTTTTCGGACGTAAATTTAAAATTTTGACTGACCATAAGCCACTCCAATGGATTATGAATTTAAAAGAACCTGACTCTCGTCTGACTAGATGGCGACTTAAGCTTAGTGAATATGACTTTACTATTATCTATAAGAAAGGCAAAAGCAATACAAATGCTGATGCACTTTCTAGAGTGGAGATACACAATGAGGACACCAGCTCGATGGTAGCCAATCCTTCTGAACGGCCACCATCCATTGACAATTCTGCTACTGGAACAGCTCATACCAGTAACGAAAACCCAATTCTAGAAGTACCTATTGTAGACGAGCCCCTCAACAAATTTCATAGACAGATAGTTATGACCATTGTAGACGACATAACCAGACGACCTGTTGTAACAAAACCATTTGAGACACATACTAAAGTGACCGTACAAGTGACAGAAACTAACTTAGAAAATGACGTTATTAACGCTATTAAAGAGTATGTTAACCCTAAAGTGAAAACCGGTCTGTTAATTAACCCTCCATTGGCTATGTACAAAATTATACCTATTATCCAAGACAAATTTAGGAGCTCTTCTATGAACCTTGTTTTAACGAAAACTGAACTTGAGAATGTGAAAGAATACTTACGACAGCAGGACATAATTCGACATTATCATGGCGGAAAGACAAACCATAGAGGTATTAATGAATGTTACTTATCGTTATCTAGGAAATACTATTGGCCAAAAATGAGAGATGACATCACTAAATACATAAACGTCTGTAGTATATGTGGCCAATGTAAGTACGATAGGAATCCAATTAGACAACAGTTTAACATTGTACCACCAGCCACTAAACCTCTAGAAATAGTACACGCTGACTTATTTACTGTACAATCTGAGAAATTTATAACTTTCATAGACGTATTTACGAAGTATGGACAAGCCTATCATCTCAAGGATGGCACGGCAATAAGCATATTGCAAGCCCTTCTGACTTTCTGTACTCACCACGGACTACCCTTAACGATCGTGACTGACAATGGCACAGAGTTCACTAATCAGTTATTTGCTGAATTTCTAAAGCTTCATAAAATAATACATCATAAAACCTTACCACATTCTCCTAATGATAATGGTAATATAGAACGATTTCACCTGACGTTATTAGAGCACCTCCGTATCTTAAAGCTGAAACAAAAAGATGAACCCATTATTAACCTTATGCCTTATGCTATAATAGCCTATAACAGTTCCATCCATAGTTTCACGAAGTGCAGACCTTATGACATCCTTAAAGGACATTTCGATCCTAGGGACCCCGTAGACATTGACCTGACTGAAAAACTACTTCAACAGTACGTTGTGACTCATCGCGACCAGATGAAAGTAGTCTATGACTTGATAAATGAGACTTCGTTAGCAGATAGAACCGCCCTTATAGAATCTCGAAATAAATCTAGAGAACCCGAAGCTGAATACCAACCCCAGCAACAAGTATTCATAAAGAATCCTTTTGCCAGTCGGCAGAAGGTTGCACCCCGGTACACCCATGACAAAGTCCTTGCTGATCTTCCGATCCATATTTATACATCTAAAAAACGAGGCCCTGTAGCAAAATCTCGTTTAAAACGAGCGCCTAAGAATATAAAATTGTTACAGGATACTACTGGCGCTGATCCCTCTCCTGACACGAGCCCAGGACATAAGACTTGACAGCTTGGACGATGGACCAGGACTACTACCTTTTAAACTGGGAAACACCAGACTAACGACACACTATCATACTTTCTTACAGTATATAGAACTTGACCGAATAGAAAAAGACATACTTACGTTACAAAACGACCTACAGGATTTTAAGGATAGACTTAGTAATAATACTTATTCACTATACGAACTTCAGATTAGTTACTTACATAATAAGACTAGGATAATTTTAAATCATTTAAGTAGTTTAGAACCGAGTAGAACAAAAAGAGGTCTACTAGATGGACTAGGATCTATTATTAAAAGTATAACCGGGAATTTAGATTATCAGGATGCCATTAGATACAATGATGCTCTTAAAATTCTTAAAGATAACCAGAACAAAATTGCTTTAGAATATAATAACCGTGCAAGTTTAAATAGTGAATGGATCGAAGAGCATAACAAAGTTATAAATCAATTAGTGAGAACCAAAGTAAAGTTAATACAACACTGCAGTTAATGTTTAATGAAAATGCACATAAAGAAAGTAGCCTTATTAAATATAGTAAATTTGCTCAACTATTGGCAATTATTACAGAAAATATTAATGATTTATTAGATGAACTTTTACGCATAGAAAATATATTAGCTTTTACTAGAACTAGGACCACCCATCATTCTATGATTAGTGCAAACGTCCTTAAAAATATGTTAAATAAGTTAGTTACACTTTACGGTAGGAATCAGTTAATAGATTTAGACTTTCGGAACTATTATAATATTATAAAATCGGGTTCGTACTTTGCTAATAAAGTAATAGTTATAGTTTTTAAAATACCCATAGTATCCCCGAATACTTACAGTTTCTACAAATTATCCTTAGCACCCAACAAATTCCATCAGGTCCTTATTCCACCCTGTCCTTATATAGCAACTAATGGAAAAGAATTTGCGTACATGGAGGCTGAATGCCCGAAGTTTGAAATTCAGTTTCTCTGTGACGAAAGCTCTCACAAAAAGCTTCGTACACAATTTGACTGCATACAAGAAATCATCTCAAGTCAAATAATCAACTCATCCTGCAGCTTTTCAACTGTAAATCTCTTAACAGAAGCCATGGAGCAGCTCGATGATCGCAACTACGTCATTTCGTTCCCGAAACCCACGAAAGTTCAACTAATCTGTAACACTCAAACTTATAATTTGCTAAATGGAAGCTTTTTAGTTACAGTACCAATTCACTGTTCTCTACGTACACCCGAGCTCACTATAATAAACTCCGATGACGTCATACAAGGACAGCCACTTAAGATTATGAAGATAAACTATCCAGATAGAATGGACAGCGCAGCAGCACTACATCTTAACCTAAGTTCCATCAACCTAAGAAGCTTACATAATATCCAGAGCAAGATTGCCCTCCAGCCTCCGTTGAACCTGCAAACGACCCCTAATATAGTATACCATACTACCATACCATTCTACGTTATGCTATCCTGTTCAGCTGTACTTACCCTTATAATACTGATCCGACGATATTATCTCTGGAAATCCAAGAAGAAGCCCAGCATCAGTCAAGATGAAACCTCTGAAATCCAGGAAAATCATGTCTACGCGAAACCTACAGCTACACCAGCAATTTTTTCACTCAAAGTCGGAAAATAATTGCTGATCTGAGGGGGGAGGAATTATATTGTCATATTCGCCGTCGACCCCGTTACCAGCTATCACCGCAACAGCCCATGATGCAGCGTCAGCGCAACGTGCCGGTTCAATGTGCAGCGGCCTACGTGACCTGGCGTCAGCACATTTCAACATTACATATTTTACCTCAAAATCAACACTTGGTTTCTCACATCGGACCGAGACACTTATTTTAGTCCCTAACTAATTTAGTTCGTAACTAACTTTAAGCAATTACTAAAATTGTAATTCTCTATATTAAATACTTTAAATTTATTTTTCGTTTTTTTTAAATCCTCCGGCTGTAGCCTACGTAATTAGTGCCTATACCAGCTACCTGAGATTCTATGAATAAAGGGAACCAAAAAAATACGTATTTATTCAAGTAATAGATCAACTATCTACCAGAGGTAAGTAAATAATATTATTCCCTTACATTTATTATTTTAACCTGTAAAAACATTGCACAATCGAAAACAACAACTTTTACTCGGAAAGATTTTTAATCAATTCTGCGAAACAATAATGAATTCTGTTTTTATTTATTGCTCTATTTTATCTACACGTCACGTGGATTTAATTAACTCTTGGAAGTTTATCTCCATAAAAGTGAAAAAGTCTCTTCGGATATCATCCTCATAATAATAATAAAATATATATTTTCTGAGGATAGTATGTCCTAGTTCTCCTACCAGTAGGAGAGTTGCAGTAGGAGCTAGAGGAAACGGTGATTTTTAGGGTTCCGTACCAAAATGGTAAAAAAGGAACCCTTACAGTGTGACTCAGTCTGTCTGTCTGTCTGTCACAGCTGGATATCTCGAGAACTACTAATGGTATCAACTTGAAATTTGGAATGGTTTAAGATGACATTTGGCCAATTATTTTGCAAATAAGACATAAATAAAAAATAATATCTTTCTTACAACAGGGGCTGAAAAGGGGTCTTAAAAATTTGAAGTGAGGCTACTAGGGCATGTGAGGTATCATGATTTTAATTAGGTACCGTTCTAAAATATCCATACGTATTAATATTTATTATAATGTTGTACTTATGTCATACGTACTCTCAACACACCACACCGGACAAATCTAAGTGATTTTTGGTGCGTGTAACATAAAGTGTAAAGCTTTGTGTTTGATAAATAAATAAAAATAAAAAAAATGAAAGAACGCCGTTTGCACCTTTTTAATCATTTTTTCTTTTTGTTTAGGACCGCATAGTTTTCGACTTATGATGAAAAATGTAAAAAAATACCGTTATCTCCGAAGTTTGCAAAGAGAAAAATCTGAAATAATTCTTTGTGACAGCAGTTTATATAAAGAGTACAGGAAAAATAAAACGATGTCTCAATATAGCACACTTTTTTAGAAATTATCAAATTTCTAAAAAAGTTAACATTAGTTCCACTATTGGTCAAGACATGGCGCTGACCTAAAACTGCAATACTAATTTTATTATTCTACTCTGCAGTGTGGTTTGATGGTCCAATTATGATGGTATGGAACCATTGGTGCGCGAGTCCGACTCGCTCTTGACCGGTTTTATTTCTCTTAAATAACGAAACTATAACACAATATGAAATGTGAGATATCTCTCCTGTAAATGTAGGTGTTGTGTCCAAATTAATCGGTCGTGCACCTGTGAATCGAGCGACTCTAAAAGAATCTGTCTATTCGAGAGTAAAACGCGATATTCTTCAACGCGACGCTTTCGATCTCGGTCGATCGTCGAACCATGTTTCGTGAGGAAAATCTTCGCTATAGAAACGAGAATTTAGGATTGTTGAATCATGCTCGGATTGAAATGTTACAGTTAATCTATTTACATATATTATTTTATTTTTATTTTATTTTAAATGACATAGTTACAGACAACAGATTAAAACTTAAACAATAAAACTTAATAATTAGAAGGTACACCAATCTGATGTCCAATTACAACTATATTCAACTGTGGTAAGGTTAATTATTAATTTTACAATAATAGTAACAAATTATAATAAGGTACACACAACACAACAACAGATAGATTAATAAAACGATAAACAGATTTAACGCTAACTCTCAGTTTCCACTGGGATAATTTAAAAGTGAATTTTTAAATTTAGAAATACTATTGTTAAAAATATCAAAATCAACACAAACCAAATTAAATAGTCTACACATTCTATGCAATGGATTATTCATGGAAACATTATTTGTTGAACATGGTATACTAAATAGTTGTGGCTTACGAATTGATCGGGTAGGTGTTTTAAAAGATATTTGTTGTAATAAGCTCCCATCGCATGAACCATTAACAATACGATGAAGTGAACATAGGTCTGATATCCATCTGCGCCTCTCTAAACTTAGTATATTGAGATACTTCAAGCGTTCGACATAATGTGGGAGTCTTCTTCTCAGGCCAAATCTGGAGCAAAGAGCTCTTAAAAATCTGCGCTGGATAGCTTCGATCCTGTCAGTGTGGATAGAGTATATCGGAGACCATATAGAGGAACAATATTCAAGTATACTGCGAACCAAGGATACATATAAAAGTAACCACGTTTTAATATTTTGAAATGGCCTAGCTTGACGCAACACAAAAGAGAGCATTCGATTTGCTTTTCCACAAATAAAATCATAATGGGAACGAAATGAAAGCTTGGAATCGAAGTAAACTCCCAAATCTCGAATGACATCAACTCGTTTGATTACAAAACCACGAATCCTGTAGCTGTACTCAATAGGTTGTTTGTTTTTGGTGAAAGTAATAACTTGACATTTGTCGATGTTTAAAGACATGTGGTTGTAGTCACACCATCTAACTATTGTGTCGATGTCATCTTGTAAAGATGTACAGTCGTTAACGCTCGCTACTCGACTGAATAATTTTATGTCGTCAGCATAGGCGAGACATTTACTTCTGATTCGGACTAAAAGATCATTTATGAACATAAGAAACAAGAGAGGACCCAAATTTGAACCTTGTGGAACACCTGATAAAGCAATAAAGGGAACCGAATCAAAACCACCCAAAGCTACCAACTGAGACCGATTCAAAAGATAAGAAGCGAGCCAGCGGTAAAGGTTTCCATGAATACCCATATGATTTAACTTCGTAAGAAGAATTGAATGATTCACGCGGTCAAATGCATTGGCGAAGTCTGTGTAAATAGCATCTACCTGTACACGTTTTTCAAAGGAATCACACAAGAAGGTAGTATATGATAATAAATTTGAATTAGTTGACTTACCGCTCACAAAACCGTGCTGATTTTGGTCTAGTAAGACAGTTACATGGCGATAAATGTGCTGGTAAACGAGACCCTCAAAAATCTTGGCGAACCAACTAAGTTTGCTTATCGGTCGATAGTTTCTGATATCTCTCTTGTCACCATCCTTAAACACTGGAGTAATTTTAGTTATTTTCCAGAGAGATGGAAAGGATCCTTCGTTAAAGGACTTATTAAAGATCAGTGTCCACCAACACGGGAGCACACAAACGGATGAATATTGGTGGAATTCCATCCGGACCAGCACCCTTGTTGGTGTCTATATTCTTGAGCCTCGTTAGCACTTCCTCCCTTGACACATTAATTTGGCCGACTACGGAACTTGAAGGTGGGAAATCTGGTTCATAAGAAAAATTCGTACTAGTGTCATACAATTAAATTATAAATATAATACAACAGTGAATTCTTAATGTTTGTGCGCAAATAACTCAAAAACCACTGAATGAATTTTGATGGGATTAGATCATAGTTTGGTAGCATGGGGTCCAACTTAAAATCTAAGCTATGTTTTATCTAATTCGAGTGGGTAGACCCTGGGAAACAGCTTGAACTCTCCGTAATACTAGCTTTCATACACTAAGGAGATCATTTAAACTGGTCACCTTATTGTTAAATCGCGGGCACAGAATATATTATGTCGCGGGCAAAAGGGATACCTACCTGAGGATTTTTCTATTGTCCACGCGGACAAAGTCACGGGCGGAGGCTAATTTAGAGTATTTCAAGTTTAGTGCAAAGAATATAAGGCGGTGTCTGGTGATTCAGAAATGGAAGATAATTTATAATATACGCCTGGGTGACTGATAATGATAGTATATTTATTTGGTCGGTGATAATGTAATTATATCAAGCTTACATCCATGGGAACCAACAATCCATATTTAAAGTTGGATATTCTCAAATCACTGTCAGTGAGGAATCAAAACTTTTTAATAGACACCTATAAATAATTTAATAATGTTGCTCCCGGACATGTACTTAGTACTACTTAGGTACTTAATATGTGTATTTTTAAGTAAGAAAGTTTATGGAGTCTTCTAAACAATATTAGCAGAGACTTGTATTAAAATGTGAACCTCTTTTAAAGTGTCGTCGACTTGTAAATTGCAGCGTTGTTGTATCCCAGGGCACCTTAACAGCTCGATTATTGCTCGGCCAGCTGTTTTAAAGCTTTTTTATAGCTTTGGGCGATAAAAGCACGCCATAAGGGAGAAAAATGCTTTTTAAGGATATGTCGCAGAAACATTGCACAAATCGTTTTTTTTTATAATCCTACTGGGAAAATTATAAAGTTCCAAATTAATAATCGATCGAGCGATCTTAAATAATATTTTTATCTGGAATACCAATTATACTTTAATATTATGGACTAGCTTCAGTAACATTATGACTCAGGAAAATTGTAATAATTCTAGGAAGATTGTAAAAGATAGGTGAAGGATGATGCGACCTGTGATTGGTTGTTTTCGAATTCAGGACATGTAAGGTGACCAATGAAAACCAGATTCACAATCTGGAAGAGATCGCTCTCAGCGATTAGACCGCCTTTGCTCACGATAGCTAAATTTTATGTGATTGCATTTTCTACAACGTGTATGTGCAATAAAGTTTTTATCTATCTATCTATTTATCTTACTTTACTACGATATTATAATAATGTATTCGCTTGGGTATGTTTTAAAAGGCCGATAATTCATAACACATACGACCGAAAATATCGATGAATAAAACACCTATTTTCAAAATACCGAAAATCCTCTAGACCGAAACTTAAAAGATCGATTATTAAATGACCGATAGTTCGAAATCCCGAAAGTTAAAATGCGGAGAGTTCGAAAACCCGAAAGTGTGTTTAGGTCTAATAGGTGGGACGACGAGGAGGAGGCTAGGTTCCATTGCAACAAACAACGCACGAGCCGAGCAAGCGAAACGAGCGTGCCGCGTCAGCGTCCGGCGAAGTGCCAGAACCAACCTGCTAGCGTGTATCCCTAAATAAACTTTCGGTTTTTAAGCTTCGGGATTTAGTCTTTTAGGTAAAACGTCCTTACGTGATTTTAAACGTACAGCCAAACAACCATTCGGCCTTTCAATTTTCGGTCTTTCGTCCATAGGTCTTGTAAAATTCGGTCTTTTCAACTTCGGCATTGTAATACATACTCATTCGCTTCTAAGGTTTTTTAAATAATGTTATACAGTTAACTTACAATTTTCCCGAGTATGACCCGTAAAACCATAATATTATCTCATGTTGTTGAAGCTTGTCTGTTTATTGTAATAGGATTAATATCAGTAGCTAGTATTTGGAGTTCAATTAAAATAACACAATTTTTTCCAGTTTTCCGAGTCAGATTATAAAATTCCGGTTTCCACAAAATTGTGTGACATACTTATAGGTACACTTTATTCTTTCTGAAGCTTTTCACTTAACAATATGCCAATTTATATGGCGTTTAGTAAAATTGTTTCGTGTTTAATCTCGTAAAGGCGTAAACTGTAACACCATAACCACAAAATATAAATAATAATATAATGTGTGCCTTAACTTATTTTAATAATTTTTTTTTTCCTTTCATGTCAAATCATTCTTAAAATCCTTACTAATATTATAAATGCGAAAGTCCGTTTGTTTGTTTGTTTATTTGTTTGTTTGTTACGCCTTTACGTCTTAACTACTGAACCGATCATCATGAAATTTTGCATACACGTTGTCAGGGGTACAGACAGAGAAGGACATAGGGTACTTTTCATCCCGAAAAAAAGTATAGTTCCCGAGGGATAGCAAAAAAAAACCTTCCCACGCAGACGAAGTCGCGGGCGGCAGCTAGTTGTTCATAAAAGTGCTCTAAATTATATCAATCAAATTTACGTTTATATGGATTTCATACGGATTTTGTTGAAATGTTCCCATACGGATTTCATACGGAATTTGGCAATGAGAATTACGGGAAAACTGGTTGAAAGATCTGGCAACACTGACCACTATGACGAAGATACGCGACTGTGACGTTCAGTCTAGTTACACCACAGAGAAAGCAATAACTATGAGTTACACTTGCATTGCTTATGTGAATGGCTGGTAACTAACAGACCTTAGTATTTTGTTAAATGGTCTGTGCTGGCAACACGTCATCGTTTTGTCAACGTTTTTGTTATAATAAAAAGCGTTGTCGCCGACCTTTGGCCGCGTAACTTTGGCATAGTGTGTGTGTCTATCTAGAGTGTCGTCTTGAGAGATGTTATTCTAATGTATATTTGTATACCGAGTCCAGAAATCTTCTTTTTGGGCTGCCTTTCCTTCTGGACCCAAGGAGATTGAGACTGCTGGTTATTCCACATAGTGTGGTGGTCGACGCTGAATGTGTCCAAACCTCTCACCTGCTCTCTCTCTCTCTCTCTCTCTCTCTCTCTCTCTCTCTCTCTCTCTCTCTCTCTCTCTCTCTCTCTCTCTCTCTCTCTGTGTGTGTGTGTGTGTGTGTGTGTGAGAGAGAGAGAGTGTGTGTGTGTGTGTGTGTGTGTGTGTGTGTGTGTGTGTGTGTGTGTGTGTGTGTATGTGTAATCCTTATCGATCAGAATTGATTTCATCTGAAATTCTTTATGATTTCAGTTCGATTTTACGTTCTCAACCGAACAGCTAAAGATAAGACGTCGTCGTTTAGCATATAAAGTCAAGCGGCGTGTAATTTGAAGAGCCACAATCCAGTTTTATCGGTCGTAAAACCTTTTTCGGAAACTTCAGTTTAACTGCTGATTGATAATGTCGTTCTTTTCGTTTTTTGCAGAATAAGCCTTCACCCTTGTTTAGGATGAGATCATTGTATAAGCACTTTGTGAGGGATAAAAATAGGGAAAATGTTATAAAAAATCGGTCAAATAACATTGCGGTTTAGACCGCATACTTGTATGGTATTATCTATTCTTTCTTCGTTTATTAAGAAAGAAACTTATTAAGGAAGAAAGTGTTTAAGTGGTTAAACACTTTCTTCCTTAATAAGTTTCTTTCTTAATAATAATAATAATAATGGTGGCAATAATAACAATTGTTTCAAGCAGTTAGGTAGTTCATAGTAGTGATGCAGCGAACCTTAATTATACCGGACCGCCGGGCCGCCGCAAAATACCGAACCGTTCGCAATCCAGCCGAACCGACTCGGTATTCATTTAGGCCGTTTGGCGCGCTGCGCTAGTCCGTATATTCGGAACGTATGTTTTTAGAAGCTGGATTCGTCGGCTTGATCCCAATCGCGCAGAATGTTTTTAGTCCGATTTAAATACTTTTGAGTCGGTTTTAAAAACGTGTTTTTTTTTTGTAAAAATCGATCTACGTGCAAGTAGATCGAGCAGTTTCTCGCACCGTTGAACGTCAAAATCGGACAATTCCGGTGCTACTATCGCGTGAATCTCGGTGCACCTTTTTTTCTTTTACTCTGCGTAGGTGAGTGGGAAAGGGAGAGGAATATAAGGAGCCACATCATGAAAAAACGAGCGCGAAATTAAAATTATAGAAAATAGCCTAAACCGGCCTTCTTCCGGCTCCATCATCAGATCAGTTCAGTGACACCATAATATTGCATTGTCTTTCAGTTCTGACCTATTATATGTTCAAAGTTTCAAGTCTCTAGCACATCGGGAAGCTACATAAAATCGTTTGCAAATTTTGCCGACACACAAACAAACAAGAAAGCAACCTAATAAAATCGTGTTAATTAAATGTTGTCTAATAATAAATAAAAAATTCATATTATTCGAAAATTTGGGCTTAATTTAACGACCAAATCATCATTTTAGAAAGGTTCGGAGGTTCGGCCGAACCGCGGGTCAAGGTTCGGTACCCAGCTGAACCTCGTAAGGCCAGGGCGCAACTCTAGTTAATAGATACTCCTTATGCTACGGCTTCACCTGCGTTACCGTTAACATTGATAATAATGTCCAACTACGCATTAGCTAAGACATTTTAAATAAACTTTTATGGTTTTTAGTGTCTTTAAAGTTGAGTTTGGCAAAGTCGAAATGTCAAAACTAACCACAGACTGACTAGAGAACTGACTGACAGCCAATGAGGGCTTTTCAAAATGAAAAAAAATTGTAGGCGCGATAGATGGCGTTGGCAAAAATGTATGTGTCAATGTAATATTTTTTACTAAGCTTCTCAGGTACTCAGGTAGGCAGGCAGATGTAACCCTAAAATGTTTTTCTTTGGGCAGATGTCAGCCAGCGAGCGCTTACTTGCCTCTATGGTAATGCCGTTTATTTTTAACACTAAAATGAATTTTTTTTTTTTATTTTTAAAATGCCAATTTTGACACTTCTCTTTCCATCAACGCCATTTAGTGAGGCAAATGGTTACTATTTTTCTTTTTTAAGTTACTTTTATAAACCCTCAATAACAACAAAACAAAAACGTTAGTAAGTTAAGTGTTTAAGAAAAATTTGCTGATTAGGAACTATTTATCGTGCCGTGTCTTTACCTATTTTTTGGTATACTGTGGATACATAGATACTGTAGGTACAAAACTCACACAACACACTTTTAGATTGTATGCATTCACAATGCTATTTTAATATTAAGTTATTAAGATTGATTGTCTGGCATCTGTAAAGGTGCTGCTTTCGAATGTCGAAGTTACTTCACTTCATATTGATGAGATGGCGCTGGCCTACAGCGGAAACGTGAAAACACTGACATGATTTTTTTTTATTTAACTGGACTGGCTCTTTAAGATTTGACAGCTAAGTTCTTGTGCCTATTTGAAACGCCACTAGCGTGCGTCTAAAGAACTAATTTTGACGTACAATATGAAAATGGTTGCCGTGATGGTCTCTCCAGACTTCAAACTTTAGTACCATGTCCCTCACGCTATGCTCACGCTACGTCCTACAGCGCCAAAATAGCGGAAATCAAATAGGCACAAAAACAGTTTGACATAAGCCTGTCCAGTGTAAATATATGCAGGTCAGTGCGTGAAAAGTATTAGAAAATTTCGCCAATCCTGCTAGCGACTCAGTAGCCTAATTGGTTAGTTAGTGTGTATTGGGCCGGATTCCTAAGGGTGCGGGTTCGAGTCCCGTCTGAGCTGCTATGGGTGAGTCGATTTTTTCTAATATTATTTAATTATATTAATAATATTAATTTAATAGGATATCTCAACAAACAAGATTAAATAAAATTTATTTTACCGTCATCTAAGTAATTGTTACATCATTTCAAGGTTTTAATGAAAAAGATATTTATTTTACCCCAGTTTCACCTTATTCGTTTCTAATTAGAATTAGACGGACCACTTTCAGTTTTTGAAGAGCAATTAAAAAGTTGGACGTTAGAACCAAATTGAGAAACTCGTTTGGCCATTAAGGGGGCGTGCACCGCTGAAAGACATTTTCATAGTCGAAATTATTGATTAGTGGCTCAGTGGCTCAGATCTCTCTTTAAGAGGGTTTATGCGTTAAGCTAGCGCCACCAATGGAAAAAAAACAGTGCTTAAATAAAGATGAAAGTGTGAATTGCACCCCAAAGAAGATTTATGGTATTTTTTTTATAGCTTTTACAATATTTTCTAGCCTGTCGTTTAGTTTATTGCTAAAAGTTGCCACTTTTGGCCACAAGAATACAATTCACATTATTCTTCTTTATTTAAATAAAGACGACATTGTGAATTGCTGAAAAGTGCATTAGCATATATGTTTTTTTTCCATTGGCGACTCTAGCTTAGCACATAAACCGCCTTAACATATCTCTACCGTTTTGAAAAAATTTGAGAAACTGTATTGACAAAAAATCTATATAATTAACGAACCTGCTTACAAAATTTCATGAGAATCGATTGAAAAATGCAACCCGTAGAGGAGAACAGACGGACAGCCGCCGGACGGACTTACGAAAGCATTTTTGCTCAAGCTGAAACAAAGACGCTTCGAGCGTGCTTGGTCAAAAACATTTTCGTTTTTTAGGGTTCTGTACCCAAAGGGTAAAAACAAGACCCTATTACTAAGACTCCGCTGTCCGTCTGTCTGTCTGTCTGTCTGTCTGTCACCAGGCTGTATCTCATGAACCGTGATAGCTAGAAAGTTGAAATTGTCACAGATGATGTATTTTTGTTGCCGCTATAACAACAAATACTATCAACAGAATAAAATGAATATTTAAGGGGGGCTCCCATACAACAAAAGTTTTTTTTTTTTGCTGTTTTTTGGCACGGAACCCTTCGTGCGCGAGTCCAACTCGCACTTGCCGGTTTTTATTACTATAGAGACTATAGAACTATTTTTTCTTAAAGTTTCAAGATAATACGTTTATTAATGGTTGTCACTTAGCACAATATTGAAAAACTTCAAACTTTGGAGTCACTTCACGATTTTTTTCTATTGAGAAATGAGAAATGTTTTAGCTATCTTGTTTCTGTCAATCACATAACTAAGTACCTACTATTATCCACTATCTACAATATTGTTACGACACCACGTTGTCTACATCATCGCTCGAAGGATTGCTCAGCTGAAGTGGCAATGGGCAGGACACATAGCGAGAAGAACTGATGGCCGTTGGGGCGGAAAGGTTCTGGAATGGCGACCGCGTACCGGACGACGTTCTGTGGGTAGGCCCCCGACAAGGTGGACCAACGATCTGGTGAAGGTCGCGGGGCGCCGCTGGTTGCAGGCAGCGCAGAACCGATCGTCGTGGAGATCCTTAGGGGAGGCCTATACCCAGCAGTGGGTGTCGTGCGGCTGATATGATGATGATGATGATGACAATATTGTTTGGGACCAATAAATCAATAATACTGTGTAAAATCTTTGATTAATACTATCTATGATACTTGACGTTGTGCGGTCCCTTAAGTGAAATAATATTTTTTTGCTGTAATATTTAGAAGGTTATTAATTAAGAAAAAAAAATGTTATAGGTACAGCTTTTTATGTGTATTATTCCCGTTTAGCCCACCTATAAAGTTCTACTACTTTATTTATTCCGTGCTAATAGAACGGAACGGAGAGAATATTCCCTCTAATTTTACAAGAAATATAATGAAATTAATATATTAGGAAAAATCGACCTACTCGTAGCAACTCAGACGGGACGGGACTCGAACCCGCACCCTTAGGATGAAATCCCAAGGGTGCGGATTCGAGTCCCGCCTGAGGTGCTACGGGTGAGTAGTTTTTTTTTGTATTTTTTGTAATATATTAATTATCTTAATATAAAAATAGCATTGTGAATGCTTAAAAAATTGTTTAAAAAAACAAAAAACCGACTTCAAAAAACCTACCTCTAAAAAGCAAGAAATAATATTCGTAATAATAAAAACACGTCTATTGAAGTCGGGTAGGGCTGGAGTACAAATTCCTTTTATTTTTATTCTAAAAGCCACACCCGACCTCAATAGACGTGTTTTTATTATTACGAATATTATTTCTTGCTTTTTTAGAGGTAGGTTTTTTGAAGTCGGTTTTTAGTTTTTTTTAACAATTTTTAATTTTTTTAATTTTTAGTGTAGGTACCTTTTGTATTAGGTAGTGTAGGTATATTATTTAGGTAGAAATCTAAATCAAAAAAACCCTGATTTCATCACTGACTCACTCTTGATCATCAAAACTCATACGGTACTTCCTAAAGTCCTAGAAAGCTGAAATTTGGTATGTAAGCTAGGATTAGGACACAAACAACAACAAAAATATGAAATTTGACTTTAACCCCCCAACCGCTTAACCCTCTTAACTTGGGTTTGGAATACATCAGAAGCACAAAATTCTCAGGATATGATGTCTGAAGTAGACTTATTAAATATATAAAGTTTCAATTGCGTAGCTTGTAAACTTTGGATTTTATTGATATCTAAAAAACCTCGATTTCGTCAAAACTTACTGATAATTATCAAAATTCTTAGGATACTTCCTGAAGTTGTAGATTGCTAAAATTTGGTATGTAAGCTAGTATTAGTACACAAACTGCAAAAAAATTATAAAACTTGGAACTCTTACCCCCTTACCCCTTATAATAGGTGATGGAAGTTTATATGAGACTTCCACAAATTTTGATACTAAAGGGTCTGAAAATTTTGAAATATGTGTCTGAAAAATCTTTAAATATTTATTAATGATTTATAAACAACAAGAGTAAAATAATACAGCATAAATGAATTACTTCTACCACATAATAAAATAAATAATAGTACAAGTACGCTGGTTGATTTTGAACGAATTTTACACGATTTTAGACGTCAATTCTGACCTCACTTTGCTTTCCCGGTTTGTGGATAGTTACTTACAAAAAGAAGTGAAATCCCACCAAAAACATTTTCGTGTATAATGTGTTGCCAAGACTTCCATATGGCTCGCACTATCAAAATGTTATCAGACCTCATGTAGAGCCAAGCTTCTAACTCTACGCGCCCTAACTCTACAAGCCCTAACTTCATAACCCTACACCTTGGTCAAAATATGTGGCTTGGCCGTTTCGCTACTATAAGAACTATTATTTATCAGAAAGGTTTCCATGTAGCGAAATGGCCAAGCCACATATTTTGACTAACGTGTAGAGTTTTTGAAGTTGGGGCTTGCAGAGTTAGGGCGCATAGAGTTAGAAGCTTGGTTCTACATGAGGTCTGATAACTTTTTGACAGTGCGAGCCATATGGAAGTCTTGGCAACACATTATACATGAAAATAATTTTGGTGGGATATACTTCTTTTGGCTTCTTTTATAAAGGTGCTCCCACACAGCAGTTATAACTTATTTCTCAAAAAAAAAAAACACCAAAATGTGTTATAGTATGATATTGAGTTACACAATGTTTTATAACATATGCAGCGCTCATGGCGGAACTTGTTTGTTAAGCAACGCTCAGTCTGGCCAGGTGTCGGATGGGTGACCGTTATGTGGCAATACAACTGAGCGCTTCCGTGCTTCGGAGGACACGTTAAACCGTCGGTCCCGGCTGTTGTCATCTGATAACAATCGTTAAGCCAAGTTAAAGGCTTTACAGGCGGCTTGATAAACTCTAACACCAAAGGTGGCCACATCCTCATTCAATAAGAAGAAGATATAACGTATGTATAACTGCTGTGTAGGAGCACCTTAACTGTCCTGCTAACTGACGTGATGATCAATCTATAAAAAAACCAAACTCAATCTTTGGTTCCAATATCACTTTGGTCAGTAGAACAAAATGTAAAGGAAAATTATTCAGACAAGTTTAAACTTAGCAATGGACTACAAAATAGTGCTGTAAAACATTGGCCTAAGTACTTTGTTCAGTTAGCAAGTTTCCAAAGTTCAAGCTACGTTTAAGCCGACAATGTCGGAAATCCGCCGATCATACTGACTCCGTAAGCCTGACGGATGGCGGCTGCAATACAGCCTTTTAAACTCTTCTGGATCACAATTCATAGGTTGAAGCGGTCATGGACTTTAAAAATTTGAAGTGAATAACAATTTATTAGAATTACCTTCCTTTACCAGCATTATTATCCGCCTCAGTGATCTTTACACGTGTTAAACGCAGGGGTTCCGGATTCAATTCCTAGGAGGGGGTGAAAGAACTCGGTTTGGTTTGGTGGTAGGGCTTATTTTAAGTCCGCCTAGCTAGCTACCACCATCTTAGTAAGCGACACTATAACAACAATTTGAAAATCGTCACGGTCAGGTGAAGGTCCAGCACTATCCCGTTGCTGATATTAAAAAAAAACAATCTTTATAGCCTAAGTATTCTTGTATGGAAATTATTTGCTTTAACGCCACACTCACAAAAGCGTGGCGTTCATTCTTTCTGGCTAAAGTTATCAAATATTTGTCGTACGGCTGCTGATTGCCTCTTCAGCTAAAGGTCTCAGGTTCAAATCCTGGTAGAGGCTAGTCTGATGTTCATAAGCATTTTTTTCGAGACCTGGATGTTTATACCTATTTTTATTCATAAATGTATTTACCTACTTCTAATTTCTAAATCCAAGTCCAGTCTAAGCTATGGTTAGTTTGTGACTAAATTATTGTGATTTGTTTCTAGAATATTAATGTTTTAATGAATTAAATATTATGCGTGAATAACTAAGCTCGTATTTTTTGTAATAAAATACATGTTATAATAGTACATTATGAGACAAGTTAGCTGAGGTTGCTTATTGCACACAAGGCTGCGGGTTGCAGCCCGAGCCGCAAGCGAGGGCGTAACTCAGCCGAGTGTGCAATGAGCAAAAGCTCACGAGTTTCATACGACGTTTTTCAACACATTTGCGAGGAAAATACAAAGTAACTTACCACACAGCAACAAATAGGACAAAAACAAAATATGACAATTATGGGAAAAGGCGCGTAGGTTTTTTTTGTTTTTTTTCACACGCCCAATGCAAGAATATTTTGCGAACAAAGGGGTGAGAGAGCATACAGCCTACTTCAAACTTATAATTTTAATTGATAAAATTCAAATATTTTAGCATTTTATAGCAAAATATTGGGAATTATGAATAATTTGATAATAATAAATATTTGAAATAAAACACTTTTTAACGGATACTAGCGCGGTTTTATTGAATGTACTTTGGTATTTAGTTGGTATTTGGTTTGATTTTTGGTTTTTCCCGACGTTTCGGCACCTTTGCAGCTGCCGTGGTCACGGGGGACTGAAGCTACCCGTGAGCCTACCCTCAAGCGATGAATTTTTTTATACGTTCAGAAATTAAAATTTAACAAAAATTTTAATTATTTTATGTTGATTTATAATTTAATTTTATGAATTATTTAATGCTAAAAAGAGAGAGAAATCTACTGAAACTACCACCATTTCATAAAATTGGGAGGCCCCTCCAAGAAAGAAATGGCGAAAGAAAACTTGGAGAGGAAGCCGACCTCCGTCTTTTGTATTAATTTATTTATTTGCAAAAGGAACTAACCGTATCATTAGATCTTACAGTGTGTGTCCTCACACACACACGCTAGTATCCGTTAAAAAGTGTTTTATTTCATGTCTAGTGAGCGCGTAAGCTTGAGAAGTGAATATAATAAATATTTGTTTGACTTAATTAAGGACTTACACATTTATTTATTTAAAAAATGAATATACATTTTCAGCGGTATAAAACCTCTTTGTTGTTATTAAAAAAAAAAGCTATATTACCCGGTTAAATTCGGAATGCTCTGTTTACTCGCATAGAACTCGCAGTAAGGTACTAATTTAACTTTGTAGGGATAATTCTATAACAACCTAGTGTTTTATATATTATTGCACGCGTTTGTTATAGCTCGGTTTATGGCCCTAAAAACGATGTATTAGGGCTCATTTTACGAGCAAGTGTGTTGAAAATAAAAAAAGAATCCCATGACAAGTGCTGAAACGAAAACTGCCAAGAGCTTCCTACCAAGAATTTAAAATTTTCAATCGCTAAATGTCTTAACTTGGGCTGCAAAATGTATCTCACATTCCAAACAAATGGATATAAATCGTTCAGCAGCATCCACCACTGGACAGTCGGATATTAAAGCCTAACTTTATCATACGACGGTAATAAATAAATCTATTTGGGTTTTTTTATTGGATCTTAATAGATTTAAGTCAACATAGAAGTTATGCGGTCAAAACAGTTTGACTACTAAGTTTGACCACGAGGAAGGAATAATTTAATTAAGTTCGATGCAAGAGTAGCTTTTCCTTGTTTACTCTTTTTTGACATTTCAAACAATAAAACACCGCATGGATTTTGATGAAGAACGTAAGTGGCAATTTTTTTCCACAATATGGGGTCGTTTAAAAAGATAACTCTTACCTAAATAAATAAATTGTAAAGTTTTGTAAAATTTATATGTCTATCTGCATTTCACAACTCACGAGTCTCATCATGATTATAATTAATAAAAACAATAATGGATTTTGAAAATAGAAATATAGCTTACTTCCGCAAACAATATATGCAAGATGCACCGAATATCGGTGTTGGTTTACGCACGATCTAACTCCTGAGGATGCTCCGGGTTGGGGCGAAACACGTGTAGAGTAGCCTAATTGGTGAAGGTGCAAGGTGTGTTGCTGTCTTGCTAAATGCAGGTTTGTGCACTGATATTTTGTTGTGTGCATGTGCATATTTTTGCGGGCGGGCGGGCGGTGCATCTTGCATATATTGTTTGCGAAAGTAAGCACATACAGGGTCACTGGAAATATGACGTATTCCTGCTAAATGGTTATAGATGAGGTCAAAACAAATATTTTTTGTTATATTACTTTTTCTCAAAAAGTTCATAGTTTTTGAGTAAATTAAAATTAAGTAATTTTTACCAAAAGGACGTTTTCAGATACAAAAAAATAACATAAAAGATAACTACTCGTTCGATTCCGGTTTTTTTATTATTTTGGAATAGAAAACAGTCTAAATGTTGATAATGAATAAAAAAAGTTACAAAAAGTACATGTGTTTATAAAAAAATCAATCCTTAAAAACATTTTTTATTTTTATTTTTTCAGATTTTTTAGAAAAGGCAGCAAATATCTTTAAAAAAAATCCTAGTAACTAAGCGTGCATAATATTTTAAAAACATCAGCATTTATTCAGCTTTCAGTTGAGGTATAAAACTTAATAATATCTTAAATAAAAATGAGAAATTAAGACTTAAGTAAATTGCAGTCCCATTTCATGTAGCAAAAATTTCCTACTTCGAGCGCTTCGGAGGTGGCCGTATTATCCTACTTATATCATAAATGTGAAAGTTTGCTTGTTTGGATGAATGTTAATCAATCACACAAAATGGCTGAACCGATTTGGATGAAATATGGCGCACAGATAGTTTAAAAGCCGGATTAAAACATAGGAGGATACTATTATCTTGGTTAAAGGTTCCCTAGGGATTTTCTCGAATGTAAATGCCGATGAAGTCGCGGGCAGAAGCTAGTTTGCCATAAATGGTCATGCTTACTAAAAATAATAATAAGAGTTTAGGGACAGGATTATTTTCCGCCGATGAGTCAACATTTTTACGGACGGCATCAAAAATAACCATGCATATCAGCCATTTTTAAAGCCTTAATGCCAGGCCTTCCTTTTGGCTTGTGAATGGATAGAGCGGACGGGCCATAACCCACCACGTGGACCCAATGTGGAATGGTCAGTGTTAACGACTGTAAATGTAGCCAGGACCAACGGCTCTATGTAAGGTACATTGTGTTAACACCGACAAATCCGCATTGGGCCCATGTGGTGGGTTATGGCCCGTCTACTTTATCCACCCACAAGCCAAAAGGAAGGCCTGGCATAAAGGCATTAAAAATGGCTGATATGCATGGTTATTTTTGATGCCGTCTGTATAACATTTTGACTCATTGGCGAAAAATAATCCTGTTTCGAAACTTACTCGGCCGAAAGTATTTTTAGTAAGCACGAACACTTATGGCAAACTAGTTTCCGCCGGCGACTTCACCCGCATTAACATTCGAGAAAATCCCTAGGAAACCTTTAACCAAGATAATAGTATCCTCCTATGTTTTAATCCGGCTTTTAAACTATCTGTGCGCCATATTTCATCCAAATTGGTTCAGCCGTTTTGTGTGATTGATTAACAATCATCCAAACAAGCAAACTTTCACATTTATGATATAAGTAGGATTATACGGCCACCTTCGAAGCGCTCGAAGTAGGAAATTTTTGCTACATGAAATGAGACTGCAATTTACTTAAGTCTTAATTTCTCATTTTTTATTTAAGATATTATTAAGTTTTACATCACAACTGAAAGTTGAATAGATGATGATGTTTTTAAAATATTATGCACGCTTAGTTACTAGGAATTTTTTTAAGATATTTTCTGCCTTTTCTAAAAAATCTGAAAAAATAAATATAAAAAATGCTTTTAAGGATTGATTTTTTTATAAACACCTGTACTTTTTGTATTTTTTTTATACATTATGAACATTTAGACTGTTTTCCATCCCAAAATAATAAAAAACCGGAATCAAACGAGAAGTTATCTTTTATTTTAAATTTTTGTTTTTGAAAACGTACTTTTGGTAAAAAATTACTTAATTTCAATTTACTCAAAAACTATGAACTTTTTGAGAAAAAGTAATATAACAAAAAATATTTGTTTTGACCTCATCTATAACCCTTTAGCAGGAATACGTCATATTTCCAGTGACCCTGTATATTTCTTTTTTCAAAATGGTTTGGGACTTCCGCCAAGTGACGCTTGATTCAATAATGGAGTTAAAACAATAAATACAAAACCACCTGACAATATCCACGATTGTATTTTTGCATCTCACGCCATATTGTCCGAATTCTAAGAAGATAGTTTCAGAGTTCCTGTAACTTACAGTTCTGGCACAATTCCAGGAACTTCGTGGACCTAATCTGCATTTCAAATGAAACTGCAGTTCAGAATCAACTTCGTTGCAAGAGTAAATTGTGCTCATGTTGGGGATTTACAAAAGCATATGTCTGCTTATTCGTTTTAAAAATATTCAAATTCAATTCTCTTTGCATTGATAAAACTGTAGGTACTCTATTTTACAAGCTTTTGTACATAGTTTCACCAATACTAAAATACTCGAATACCAAAAATACCTGATACGGCCCATCACTATCCGGTCCCGAAGCCGGCGATTCTCTAAGGTCAAAATCTTTTAAAAGCGCAAAGTAGATGTTAGTATCATACCATATCTAGTAGTTAATAAAAACAACAACAAACAACAAGAATTGCCGCAAGCTGCAGACCAAAATGTCGGCATCAGCCGACAGTTTGGTCAGCCGACATACTGATAAAACTATCAAGTTGGTATCAGTATGAAGAAGTATGCAAGTGCGCACACTACAAAGATTTGGTATCGGCCGATTCTTCATACAAAACCAATTATCGGGCCAACTATCTGCCGATAGAAAGTCTGTAGTCAGCGGGCACGCTAGTGTAAAAGGCGTTGTCCAGACTTGTTCATTTTGGCGTGTCAGACCACCGTATCTTTAACATACGTCGTCTCTTTGATACAGTATTACTTCAACGCACGCCCAACCAAACTTGCGATGTATGGTAAAGATACGGTGGTCTGATACGCCAAAATGATACAAGTCTTTACAAAGCTGCAAAGCAGCTGCATAGTGTCCCCCCAAACAATAGAATTTTTGTTGTATCTGTCTGCACGGCAGTTACCTACTCGTAAAGTGTACAAAATATATTTTCTAACTTTTTACGAAATACGCTGTTTATCCAATAACATTTATACTGGCAAAGGGAAATGTTCTCTCCCGGCTTTTCGTGGACAAGTTGTTTTGTAAAATGTATTTTTGTAGAAAATATAATCAAATTTAAAATTAATTTCCTTGTAAGTCTTGTCGCCGGAAAGTAAATAAAAAAATAAATACTTTTAAAAGTATTTTTGTTGAAGAAAATAATATAATCACAGAGTTGTCTTGTCTAGTATTGTCCTTGTCACTAAAAACCTACCACAGTTATTTAATTTTCGTGACAAAAATCTCTTTTGACCCAACGTTTTTTGTTTTTTTCGGAAATAATCACCTTTTTACAGGATACTAACATACCGAGATATAAATATCTAACAAATCTATAGACTTTAAAGTAAAACAGTAAAAAGGCAACTGAAATTTACGGTCTTGTCAGGCAATAAAATTGTTCACAGGAGTGAAGCAAATGTTTATGGAATACGAATCCTGGCTGAAGATCTTTCATCACATAAAGAATCGTGAATGACGCTATAAAATCGAATATTTTGCACGTAAAAAGGTACTTTTATTATACGAATCTTGTCATATAAACCTAAAAGGGATTTAAAGTACTTTTTTAGTACAAACTAGGCGCTTTTATTTGTAGCGCAAAAAAATGATCTCTTGTTATGTCAATTTTTCCTAGTGTAATTTAAAATCATAGTCAAAATCATCATAATTTTTAGGGTTCCGTACCCAAAGGGTAAAAACGGGACTCTATTACTAAGACTCCGCTGTCCGTCTGTCTGTCTGTCTGTCTGTCACCAGGCTGTATCTCATGAACCGTGATAGCTAGAAAGTTGAAAAAAAAACAGATGATGTATTTCTGTTGCCGCTATAACAAAAAATACTAAAAACAGAATAAAATAAATATAAGGGGGCTCCCATACAACAAACGTGATTTTTTGTCGTTTTTTGCTCGATATTAATAACGATAACAGGTAGACAGTTAAAATTTTCACAGGTGATGTATTTTTGTTGCCACTATAACAACAAATACTAAAAACAGAATAAAATTAATATTTAAGGGGGGCTCCCATACAACAAACGTAATTTTTATGCCGTTTTCTAGTACGGAACCCTTCGTGCGCGAGGCCGACTCGCACTTGGCCGGTTTTTTTTATGCACAACGGGATAGTGCTTGGTCTCACCTGGTGTTAAGTGACAATAAAGCCAAAGGTGCACTACACCCGAAATCATCATCACTAAGGAACTGGCTATCTCACCTCTAACTGCCGGAACACAAGAATTTTTAAATTGTTGTTATGGCGTCAAATTTAGGTGAGATGGTGGTAGCTATCCAGGTGGACTTAAAATAAGCCCTACCACCAACCAAAACGAGTACAAATTGTACCCCTTTTTGGGAATCGAACCCGAGACCGCGTTTTACAAAGCATTTGACCGCAGAGGTGGTTAAAAGGAACGTTCAATAGGAAACGAATATAATCTAATATCAAACAAAAAATACCTAATAAGCAAAATGAGATGCACAAACTTTAATAACGAAGAATATATACTCATCAACTTTGTCTTGGGATACAGGTGTTATTTTCATACAAACGAGGTAACCTTGAAGCCTTGGTTTTTCTGCCAAGGATGTACCGTGCTGTGATCTGATGATGGCCATCCAGGGAGTAAATGGAGGAAATTTAAATTGCTATACACACCCAACTGATCTGATCATCATTCTAAAAGTTTAATGGGTCAGAGTTCTCAGTATCAGGATTTCCATACATTTTCATGTTATTTTCGGTTTTTTTAAACATGTCCTTTAATCTTTTAAAATGCTGGTCAGATCAGTTGGGTGTGCATAGCGATCTGAATCTCCTTCATTCACTCCCTGGATAGCCATCATCAGATCACAGCACAGTACATCCCTGGCAGGAAACCAAGGCTTGAAAGTTACCTCGTTTGTATGAAAATAACACCTGTATACAAAGACACCCTAGCAACACTAATATAACACCCTAGACAAAGTTTTGTGTGTACATTACCTAACGTATTGCTATAATGAATTACGAAAACTTTTGCGTTCGTATTTATTAATAATATCAAATAACATTCAGATGTACATCCTAAACTTAAATGGTTTGAACAAATAAAACAATATTGTTGTTCAGCAAATCATTAAACAAACTGTCAATGTTTTTTCCCTGTAATAACTTATACCAAACAGGACTTTCGTTTCCGTTTTCTCGAACACACAACGACCTGGATCAACTCGTTAGCTAAAAGGGCCACAATTAAATTACAGCTTAAACAGAATGAAATTGCAAACCGGCATTACTGTTATTGCTTCGAACACTGCCACTCGAGTTTTCTGTAAGGCTAAGACCACACTAACAGGTGACAAGCTTAGAGAGCGTCGCCAACTGCGATAGCAAGCAATACGTCATTTCAAACTTTTGCAAACAGCTCTTAAAATGCTGATAAGATCACTCGGATGTGTATAGCGATTACCTCCTCCTGCGATTGATCTCCTCCATTCACTCCCTGGATAGCCATCGCCCATCATCAGATCACAGCTTGAAATCCTTGGCGGAGAACTAAGGCTTTAAAGTTACCTCGTTTGTTTGAAAATCGACTGATGTTTCTTATTATCCGTCCACCACTAGTGGCTTGATACAAACCCTACAACCAACGATGTATGTTTAAAAAAAATACGTTAACTTAATGTGTGAGAAACTGAAACCACGGCCGAAAGTTCGGTTTCGGTTTCAGCTGGAAATCCAGTTTCGGTCGGACACTACATATTATCTCTTTATTTATGTGATCTGTGTATTATATACCCATTTAGAATTTATGACAATCCTGAAGCCTGATGACATCGGAGAGTACATCAGAGTGAAGACCAAATTAAGTCTTAGGGTCGAGCGGTTGGAGTCCCGCCACAATGTGAACTAACTCATTCGTGGAGAGGGTACCGACCGAACATCTGTCGACCTTCATGGAAGAATATTTTTGGCCAAAGAGTGTCCTGTTCCGACGCTATCGTGGTTGGATACCGGACACTGCATTGCGCAATTTGCGCAACACGTCGCGTCGCCGCCTGCGATACGTGTAAACAATAGATTAATGAAGTGTATTTTTATTAAATACTAGCGGCCGCCCGCGACTTCGTCTGCGTGGACAATTTATTCGCTATCCCTCGGGAACTATACGTTTTTTCTGGATGAAAGGTACCCTATGTCCTTTTCTGTACCCCTGAAAACGTGTATTCAAAATTTCATGATGATCGGTTCAATAGTTAGGACGTGAAGGCGTAACAAACAAACAAACAAACGGACTTTCGCATTTATAATATTAGTAAGGATTATGTATGTTAGTCTGTAAGATATATATTGTATGGGCCTAGTAGCCTGAAATAAATGGTTAATAAAATATAAAAAAATAAATGCCCAGTGGCTCAGTAATGGATAAAAAAAAATCGGGTTGCACTCTGGGAGTGCGGGCAGAAGTGAAAACTTGAATATTAACGTTGTGCATTTTTGATATTTTGAAATTAGCGGCAAAGGATTAAAAAAAATATTTCTTTCCTATTACTATACAGTCACATAATTCAATCCATTTGTAATTGGAGAAACATTCTAAAGATTTCACGGCAGTGGCCTTTTTAATTTCTACATGCACGCATTCTACGATTTAAACTTATAGTCACAGAGTATAAATAAGTCTATGATTTCACCGAAGAGATCGCTGCTATTAGTTCCATTTTCAAAATTAGCGCGTTGCTGGTGACACAAGTGTTTACGTCTTAAAATGACGCTCCGCCATTTTCAACGCACCCCGTAGAAAGAGAGGGGGATACTTCCGCCGCCAGCTGTCAACTCTCCATCCGTCACATCCGTCTTACGCATTTTCGATTAGCCACGTGATTCTTACTGACGCGAGTTTAGCATTTTTTCCCCATTACAAAAAAGCGTACTTTCACTTCAAAACTTCTGTCAGTAACTCGATGAATAGAAGATTGACAATGAAATCGCTGTTCATGAACCAGTCACAATACAAGCGAGTCTTATCTCTTAGCTGCAGCAATAAGCGAGGTTCTCCATAGAGTGTGACCTTAGCTTAAATGTTTGCGTCTGGTGTTTAAATTCGAAAGTTGTAGGTTGTTGGTGTAGTAGAACATGAGTGTAACTCAATATTGACTCGTAGATGTAGCAAACAAGCGTAGGCAAGCAGATATCAACGGAAAAAACAAGAACATACTAAAACGTCCTCGTGGTAATCTCGCATCAACCAATTTATCCTTTCTGGGTCCTGATTTTCTTTTTAAAGAACGGTAACCAAACAAAACAAACACTGTACATTTTAATTACAATAAAAATAAGATTATTTCAAAAAATAGGGAAAAATACAAGGCAAAAAACCACTTATTCGAAGCATCAACACAAAAGTACAGAGTGGTTACTTCATTCTGTTTTAATGGAATTGTAATTTACATTAAATTAAGAATCTTCATTTAAATTACAAATACTTAATAAACCAAGCTCAAATAATGTCATTAACATTTCATTTAAAAATCTTAGGCGTTGTTCACATTGGCTCGAGAGCAACTTATTTGATAGCTAAGCAGTTTTTAGTGTTCCGTAGCCTAAATGGCAAAAAACGGAACCCTTATAGATTCGTCATGTCTGTCTATCCGTCTGTCCGTCTGTATCTCACAGCCACTTTATTCCGAAAATATTAATCCCACCAAAAACATTTTCATGTATAGTGTTGCCAAGACTCCATATGGCTTGCACTGTCAAAAAGTTATCAGACTTCATGACTGTAGAGCCTAGCTTCTAACTCTACGCGCCCTAACTCTACAAGCCCTAACTTCAAAAACTCTTCACCTATGTCAAAATATGTGCTTGGCCATTTCGCTACATGGAAAAATGTATTCACTGTTCAACGATAATAGTTCTTGTAGTAACGAAGCGGCCAGGCCACATATTTTGACTAAGGTGAAGATTTTTTGAAGTTAGGGCTTTGAGATACGGATCACAGTCACTTTATTCCAAAAGTATTAATACTACACAATTGAAACTTGGTAGGTATATGTATTCTGTTAACCGCATAACGATTTCAACACAAAAATAAAAAAAATAAATAAGATTAAGGGGGGGGGGGGGGCTCCCCATACATAGAACTGAAACTGAAGAAATTTTTTGTCTTCAAATCAAATCAAATAAAATCAATCGTTTATTTGCAAACATGTGGTTAAACAAAGGTCTTAAACATAACACACACAACTTCAAACCAATATGTGCGGGGTGTCTATAGATAGGTTTTTAAAAATGACATCGAGGTTTCTAAGACATTTTATGACAGGCATCTAAGACAGGCGCGCGACGCTTACAGAGGATTTAAACTTTAAAGCATGGGTTGGGTATAGATAAAAGACTTCGTTTAAAGAATCTGCCATATAGAATCTGCCGTTTACAGAATCTGCCGTTTCCAGAATCTGCGATTTAGCGAAAAAAGGTTTATCTACACCCATGATATGTGTCATCCAACCAACTGGTAACTACCCTCAATTTGAGTCCGCTATGGAAGATGCTTTAAAATTGGTCATCAAAAAGAATAAAAAAATTGTGGTGTGCGGTGATTTTAACATAGACATCTTAAAATCGTCATCTATTGCAAGTAGGTTTCTGAATTTATTTAAGTCCTTCGATTTAGTAAACACTTTCTGTGAACCTACAAGAATCACTGCTACATCTAGAACTTGCCTAGACAATATTTTTAGCAATTGTAACATACTTGATAAAGGAATAATAAACTGTATTCGTTCTGACCATAGCGGACAAATAGCTTCCCTTGAGCACCATCATGTTCCTTATCAGTGTAATATAATTTGCAGGCCTCTAACAAAAGGTAAATTGGAAAATTTTCATAATAATGTCACCGCCAAAACTCTTTGCTTACCTAGTAAAGATGATCCCAATTCCCATTATAATGATTTATTTAATTTAATTAAGGTAGAATTTGATAAGACATTTAAGCAAAGAACTATTCAATCAAAAGTTTTCGAAAAGAAATTCAGTGATTGGGCAACACCAGGCATCTATGTTAGCAGAAATAAGTTGTTTGAATTGTATGGTCAGAAAACAATTTCAAATGATCCCGAATTTCATGAATATGTAAGAAACTATTCAAAAATGTTCAATAAAGTATGTACTTTAGCAAAAGCAAAATGTATATCTACAATAATTCATCAGTCAGATAATAAAATAAAAGCCACTTGGAATATTATAAACAAAGAGACTGGGAAAACTAAAAGTAATGACCATAAATTCTCATTAGTATCAGACAATAAAATTATTAAGTCAGATGAGGGTGTGGCAACAATTTTTCAGGATTTCTTTTCTAAAATACCTCTTGCAACTACCAGTAATTTGAATTCATCTCCAAACATCTCTGTCTCCCTCTTGGAATCATGTGTTGATAAGTGCAATAATATATTTAAATTTAGACATATTTATGGTGATACCATTCTTAAAACATTTAATTCAATAAATATAAAAAAGACTGAAGATCTCTGGGGCATTTCAACTCACGTAATTAAATCTATAATAACTACCATTGCTCCCCATCTTGCTTTTATTTTCAATAAGTGTGTTGATGAAGGGATATTTCCAGACTTAATGAAATATAGTAAAATTATCCCTCTTTTTAAATCTGGGGACAAAAGCGATCCCGCTAACTTTAGACCCATTTCCATTTTGCCAGCACTAAGCAAAATTTTTGAAAAGATCATTTATGATCAATTATTAGCACATTTTCTTATCAACAAACTACTTCACGAGAAACAATTTGGTTTTACTCGTGGTAGATGCACAACTGATGCTGGAATTGCACTTCTCAAACACGTCTTTGAGGCATGGGAGGGTAAACAAGATGCAATTGGTATATTTTGTGATCTCTCTAAAGCATTTGATTGTGTCAGTCACAGTACTTTATTGAATAAATTGGAACATTATGGTGTATCAAAAAATGCAGTAAGCCTTATGCAATCGTATCTTTCGGCGAGAACCCAAAAAGTTGTTGTAAATAAAACAGAATCTTATGAAGCACCCATTACCATGGGCGTGCCGCAGGGATCGATATTGGGTCCATTACTTTTTCTTATATATATTAATGACCTTCCTTACTATACCAAAAACTTGTGTGAAATAGTACTGTTTGCTGATGATACTTCTTTAATTTTTAAAGTTGATAGAGGATGTGACTGCAGTGACGATGTAAACAGCACTCTTTCCAAGGTGATGCATTGGTTTACTATTAATAATCTGAAGCTTAACTCTAGTAAAACTAAATGTGTCAAATTTTCACTTCCTAATGTGAGGCAGGTTCATACCACAATAAATGTAAATGGCGAAGCAGTCGAATTAGTTGACTCAACAAAATTCTTAGGTATTACTATAGACTCGCGGTTGCAATGGGACCCTCATATCGATGCCCTGTCAAGCAGACTTAGTTCTGCTGCCTTTGCCGTTAAGAAAATAAGGCTTCTGACCGACATTGAAACAGCAAGATTGGTTTACTTTAGTTATTTTCATAGTATTTTGATCTACGGTTTGATGTTGTGGGGCTCAGCTGCTAATATTAATAACATATTCATCTTACAAAAAAGGGCAGTGCGCGCTATATACAACTTACGGTCTAGAGATACCCTTCGTGACCTATTTAAAGAAATTAAAATATTAACGGTTGCTTCCCAATTCATCTATGAAAATATTATGCATGTAAAGAAAAACTTAGATAGCTTTGTAAAAAATAGTAATATTCATGAATTCAATACAAGAAACAAGGACAGACTTGCTGTTCCAAGACGCAGATTGCATAAAACCGGAAGCTCTTTTTTGTGTAGATGTATTACCTTCTATAACAAGATTCCACAAAAAGTCACAGAACTGCCCTTGGAAAAATTTAAAAATACTGTTAAATCCAATCTTATGAGTAAAGGCTATTACACTGTTGACGATTATTTGAAGGATAATAACGCATGGGCATAGCTTTTGTATTTGTTAATTATTACTCTAATGCCTCAGTATAGATTAGGAAAGTCCGTGGTTCTCTCATAGGTCTAGATAAATAGTTCTTTAAAACTCCAAGTAATTAAAAACGTTGATTTTCTCTTTTAACTATGAATTGTGAAAAGTGTCCTACCTACTTAATAGCGTACTACTGGCTTCTTGACTCAACGACTTAATATGGGTAGCTTTAGTATGTCATGCTCACTTTCAACATTTCTGCGGTGGTGTCGTGTGAGGCGGGTCGTTACGTTCCCTCAAATATGGTTGAGCGAAACGATGGCTGGTTCATGCGTCATGCTCGTGAACGGGTGCTGCCAGTGGGAATGGGTCTGCTTTTGTCTGCTTGTATTAAGGGCGTCGTATATAGGAAATCTGTTTTATATTGTCTGTATGTATGGCACTTCTTACTCGAAACGTTTATATCATAATAACTTACCTTGTTTTGATTTATTTAATTGCAATATTTTTGCTTTCTATAGTCAGTATTTGTGTATTATAAAATTCATAAGTGCTGACTATGGAAAGTAAAATATAAAATACATAAATATTGCCTATGAAAAGCTTTTGGATATTAGTTTTCAATTCGATGCCTTAACATGGGTAGCCTTAGTATGTCATGCTCTCTTTAATCTTTTCTGCGGTGGTGTCGCGTGAGGCGGGTCGTTACGTTCCCTCAAATATGGTTGAGCGAAGCGATGGCTGGTTCATGCGTCATGCTCGTGAACGGGTGCTGCCAGTGGGAATGGGTCTGCTTCTGACTACCTATCTTAACGCATATAGAATTGTAAAGTTTTTTTTTTTTTTTTTTTTCTCTCTTGTAACAGCCTAGACTGAATAATAACTTCAAACTTTGAATTTAGCTTGAAGCCTGTAAATTGATTAAGAAAATTTGTAATTCATTAAGTAATGATCTAATTATAATTTTATTTATTTGTTAATCTTTGTTAAAGTCTGGAAACGATATACATATTTGTAAATATCGTTCCATTTGATAAAGCTGGTAAGTTTTTTGCGCCCGTTTTTCTTGTCAGCTAAAAGACGTCATAATGGGTGGTAGGGCAAAAAAATTGTTTGACGATTTAAAAACGCTCATTATGTGAGCTTAATTGAATAAAGATTTTTTCATTTTCATTTTCATTTTCATCATGTATCATCTACCTATAAAGGGATTTGACTTTGACTTTCCTCCTTCTGCTTGTCATTATATCATCCGAACGAGTGTTATAATGTTGTACTGAATTTCATAATATAACTCGTCGCGCGCAGACGCGGGAAGGAGCGCGACAACCTCTCGCTTGGATATTGTAATGTTGGCAGTAAGCTAACCATTTCAGGAACCCTTTATAGAGGATTTAAAGGATGGGTGTAGATAAGGCTAATTATAATATTAAACCGTATACTAATAACTGTCATGTAGGTAACAATAAAATCCATGTACTTAGTTTCCACTAAAGAATACAACAATAAAACGAACTACATAACAGAACTCATTTATTACTTTCAAACAAATGTAATCTAAACTATTCAACATAACATCACACAAAGGCAGTTAGAATGAAAACAAAATAAACCTAAAATAGTACATTGTGAGACAAGTTAGCTTAGGTTGCTCATTGCACACAAGGCCGTGGGTTGCAGCCCGAGCCGCAGGCGAGGGCGTAACTCAGCCGAGTGTGCAATAAGCAAGAGCTCACGAGTTTCATACGACGTTTTTCAACACATTTGCGAGGAAAAAACAAAGTAATTAACCACACAGCAACAAATATGACAAAAACAAAATATGATAATTATGATGGGAAAAGGCGCGCAGGTTTTTTTTTTGTTTTTTTTTTCACACACCCAATGCAAGAATATTTTGCGAACAAAGGGGTGAGTGAGTATACGGCCTACTTCAAAATTATAATTTTAGTTGATAAAATGCAAATATTTTAATATTTTATACCAAAATATCGTGAATTATGAACAATTTGATAATAATAATTATTTGTTTGACTTAATTAAGGACTTACACATTTATTTATTCCAAAAATGTATATGAATTTTCAGCGTCATAAAACCTCTTTGTTGTTACTAAAAAAATATCTGTATTACCCGGTTAAATTGGTAATGCTCTGTTTACTCGCATAGAACTTGCAGTAAGGTACTAATTTAACTTTGTAGGGATAATTCTATAACCAACTAGTGTTTTATATATTACTAGCTTCTGCCCGCGACTTCGTCCGCGTGGATGTTAGATAAAATCCTTAGAGAACCTTCAACCAGGATTTGATCAGTCATTTTTACGTTCCCGTTCCCGTTCCCGTTCCCGTCCCGTTCCGTTCCCGTATCATTCCCGTTTTGTTCCGTTCCCGATCCTTTCCCCTCCGTTCCCGTCCCGTTTCCGTGCCGTTCCTTTACCGTTCCCGTCCCGTTCTCGTTACCGTTCCGTTCCTGTATCGTTCCCGTTTATTCCGATTTCGTTCCCGTTTCGTTCCCGTTTTGTTCCTGTTTCGTTCCTGTTCCGTTCCCGTTCCGTTCCGTCCCAATCCATTCCCGTTTCGTTCCCGTTCGCGTCCCGTTCCCGTCCCGTACTCCTTCCGTTCCTTTTCCCGGTACCGTTCCCGTCCCGTTCCTGTCCCTTTCTCTTTCCCGTTCCATTCCCGTTCCGTTCTCGTTTCGTTCCCGTTCCGTTCCCGTACCCATTCCATTCCCTTTCCGTTCCCGTTTCATTCCCGTTCCCTTCCCGTTCCGTTTCCGTTCCGGCTCATTCCGTTCCCGTCCCGTTCTCGTCCTGTTCCCGATCCCGTTCCTGTTCCTGTTCCCGTGCCCGTGCCCGTGCCTGTTCCCGTTCCCGTTACCTGGATGTGCATGTCCAGGTCCAGGTCCATGATGTGTCATGTCCACCGTTTTGGACTTTAAAATAAATATCATTATCGCAATCACCATCCCAGGAAACCTCAAGAACGACATCCACATCGATTTTCATGTTTACTTACCCCATTTACACCCTAAGGGATGATTTTCAAAATAACAAAATATGTGTTTGCCTATTTATTTTTAGACATGCTCCTACGAATTTTAAAGTTGTAATGTCTATTTTATATTCTTTTTCCATACATTTGAACCTCATTTTCACCCCTTTAGGGGTTAAGTCATGTCCACCGTGTTGGACTTCAAAATAAATCTCATTTTCGCAATCACCATCCCATAAAACCTCAAGAACGACATCCATATCGATTTTTTATGTTTACTCACCCCATCTCCCCCTAAGCGGTTGATTTTCAAAATCACGAAATAAATGTTTGCCTATTTATTTTTAGATGTGCTCCTACGAAGTTTAAAGTTGTAATGTCTATTTTATATTATTTTTCCATACAAAATTGGAACCCCATTTTCACCCCTTTAGGAGTTAAATCATGTCCACCGTGTCAGACTTCAAAATAAATCTCATTTTCGCAATCACCATCCCATAAAACTTCAAGAACGACATCCACATCAATTTTTATGTTTACTCACCCCATTTACCCCCTAAGGGGTTGATTTTCAAAATCACAAAATATATGTTTGCTTATTTATTTTTAGACGTGCTCCTACGAAGTTTAAAGTCGTAATGGCCGTTTAATATTTTTTCCATACAAAATTTGAACCCCATTTTCACCCCTTGAGGGGTTAAATCATGTCCACCGTGTTGGACTTCAAAATAAATGTCATTTTTGCAATCTTCATCCCAGAAAACCCCAATAACGACATCCATATCGACTTTTTATGTTTACTCACCCCATTTACCCCCTAAGGGGTTGATTTTCAAAATCACAAAATGTATGTTTGCTTATTTATTTTTAGACGTGCTCCTACGAAGTTTAAAGTTGTAATATCCATTTAATATTATTTTGCCATACAAAATTTGAACCCCATTTTCACCCCTTGAGGGGTCAAATCATGTCTTCCGTGTTGGACTTCAAAATAAATGTCATTTTTGCAATCGTCATCCCAGAAAACCTCTATAACGACATCCATATCTATTTTTAGGTTTTTTTTACCCCTTTTCACCCCCATTTCATCTCCGTAGGGGTTGAAATACTAACAATAACAACATACGTTGCGTTAGATTTCCATCCATAAGCCTAAATTATATATTTAGCAATTTTGACTTCAAAAATAAAGGATTTTCTTCATTACACAACTTCATCCCCCTTTTTGACCCCTTCGGGGGTAGAATTTTGAAAAACGCCGAGACCCGTATTTATTAATTTTTAATCGTCAGCCTAAACACAAAATTTGAAGATCCTAGCTTCAAAACTGAGGGACTTTCATACAAATTTTCATCCCTTATTTCATCCCCTTAGGGATAGAATTTTCAAAAATCCTTCCTTAGTGGATGCCTACACTGTATAAGGTATCTGTGTGCAAAATTTCAAGTCTCTAGGTCCAGCGGTTTGGGCTGTGCGTTGATAGATCAGTCAGTCAGTCAGTCAGTCAGTCAGTCAGTCATTCAGTTAACGATTTTATATATTAAGATTGCACGCGTTTGTTATAACTCGGTTTATGGCCCTAAAAGCGATGTATAAAGAGCTCACTTTACGAGCAAGTGTGTTGAAATAGTTATTTCGTATTTTTTTTGCAACTGCACTCTAGACATAAGATCCAAGCCTTAATTTTTCTGCTTTACTCTTTCGTTTTAGTTCTCTCAATTTTTAGGGTTCCATACTCAAAGCGTAAAAACGGGACCCTATATTAATAGGGTCCCGTTTTTACCCTTTGAGTATGGACCCTTATTAGAGACCCTTATTAAAAACTCTACTATCCGTCTGTCCGTCTGTCTAAAATCCGCTAAATAAATATTAAAGAGCCCCTCCCATACAACAAACGTGTTTTTTTTGCCGTTTTTTGGTATGGAACCCTTCGTGCGCGAGTCCGACTCGCACTTGGCCGGTATTTATTCTTCTTTCGCTGACATGCCACACTCTATTTCTTTCTAATATCCTTTCTCATAACTGGTGAGATTTCCGCCTATCTCTAGTGTACTGCTAATATTTATTTAGTTATTCTGTGTTACATCGCTTTTGCTCGAAGTCAAAATGGAATGACTCTATAGCATAATTATTGCAAACTTATTTATTATCTGTTCAAAGGTAAGATTTCTTTAATATACAAACAAAGTTAACTTTAAAACCTTCATCCGTAAAATACACCGTTAATTTTTAACTATATCTAAAAATGAAAAGGGGATTTCAGACCACGTGAATGAACAACGTTTACTATAAGGCCAACCACGGAATCGCGAAAAAAAAATCAGCATACATTATAGTCGAGTCGATATTGTACTTTTCTATGGAACAGCTGATTTTTTTCCGAGATTCCGTGGTTGGCCCCATAGTAAAAGTTGTTTATTCACGTGGTCTGAAATCCCCATTTTATTTTTAGATATACTTAAAAATTAACATATACATTTACATACAGACAATTCACACATACATTTATACATACATTTACTTACAGATACATTTATTGACCGAGCGAGCGCGAAACATTTAGCTTTAGCTTAGGCAAAAATTATTTCGTATGTCCTTCCGGCTTTCCGTTTGTTCTCCTCTACAGGGGCCGTACCGGCTAACTCACATGGCTATCGTAATCGCTTTAATTTGACAGACGGATGTGACACATTGCTACTTCTATTTGGCATAAATAAAAACTTACCAAAGAAAAGTAGCAATGCACATCCCTCTGTCATATGAAAGCGATTACGATAGCCATGTAAGTTAGCCGGTAGGGCTCCTGCCCCCCTACTCAAATAGCCACTTTTCTATTCGTTTGAACACTACGCTTACTATTAAAACTTTAAAATAAGTAAGTAAGTAAACTATAAAATTACCTGCCGTAAGCTTGACAATTCCATAAAATACAACGAAGTCTGTGGTTTACATAAGTTTGCGACATGTGATTTAATCATCTATTGCTCATATATAAGCTTTAAAAGTAAGCGTAGCGTTCAAACGAATACAAAAGTTGGCCATTTGGGTAGGGGGGCTGGTCACATTTCTCAATCGATTCTCGTCGTCAAATTTTGTGAGCAGGTTTGATAATTATGTAGAATTTTGTAATTGAGCCAGTTTTTCGAAATTTATTCAAAAAATAAATAATTCTCACATTTCGAAAAATTTTCAAAATTAGAAGTGCCATCTGCTGCAAATATTTCAAATATACCAAACAGCACGTACCCTACTATGTGCTTTGAAAACCTTGTGACGAGGGCACTGAAATATTTAAAATATATATAATAAGAAAACATTTTTAGGGTTCCGTACCAAAATGGTAAAAAAGGAACCCTTATGGTGTGACTCAGTCTGTCTGTCTGTCTGTCACAGCTGGATATCTCGAGAACTACTAATGGTATCAACTTGAAATTTGGAATAGTTTAAGATGACATTTGTCCAACTATTTCGCGAATAAGAAATAAATAAAAAAATAAATATCTTTTTTACAACAGGGACTGAAAAGGGGTCTTAAAAATTTGAAGTGGGGCAACTAGGGCATGTGGGGTATCATATGAAAGAGCGTCGTTTGCACGTTTTTAAACATTTTTTCTTTTTTTTTTAGGCCGCATAGTTTTCGACTTATGGTGAAAATTGTAAAAAAAAATACCGTTCCCCCCCCATTATCTCCGAAGTTTGCAGAGAGAAAAATCTGAAATAATTCTATGTAATAGTAGTTTATGTAAAGATTACAGGAAAAATAAAACGATGTCTCAATCTAACACACTTTTTAAGAAATTCAAAAAACAATCAAATTTTTTTTAGTTTTACTACCAGTCAACAGATGGCGCTGTCCTAAGCATGCTAACCTAAGGAAAAATATAGTTCCACTATCGGTCAAGAGATGGCGCAACCTAACACTACAATAATAAATTGGTGGCTGGTTCTAAAATAATTACCTACTATTTGCCGTACGAATAAACGAAGAATAAGTTCCTACTTAGTAATATAAACAGTTTGCAATGTGGAGTGGCTGAAACGTTTTTCAGTCACCATAAGCAGCTGTGGTTAAGATTTGTAAATTAACTGTCCGCCTGTTCGCCCTTCCAACTGTCTGCCGTTTATCCTACTTTTTTAAAGACTGTACTAAAGTAACATATCCAAATATATTTATGATTGTACGGAACCCTCGGTGCGCGAGTCCGACTCGCTCTTGACCGGTTTTTTTCTTATTAACTGGACTGGCTGTCTGTATGATTTGACAGCAAAGTTCTTGTGCCTATTTGAAACGCCACTAGCTTGAGTCTAAAGTACTAATTTTGACGTGTACAATGAAAATGGTTGCCGTGATGGTCTCTCCAGACTTCAGACTTTAGTATCATGTCCCTCACGCTATGCTCACGCTACGTCCTACAGCGCCAAAATGGCGGAAATCAAATAGGCACAAGAGCAGTTTGACAGCAGCCAGTCCAGTGTAATAATATAGAGGTCAATGGGCGAGGGCGATATTCACTGACCTCCATTACGCTGGACAGGCGAACGTCACCAATGGGGTTGGCAACGCAAAGCTGATTGTAGATGTCGCTGCGTACGCTTGTTCCTAAGACAGTAGACGTTCAGAACAAAATGTATGGGAAAATAGGTATTTATTTTTTAGTATTTTTTACTGAAAAAGACCCATTGACCCAAAATGGATATGAAAGAGTATTCTACAATGCAAATGCCGGAATTGAAAGCCAAATTAAGACGTTTTTATTATTACAGAATTTATAAATTTTTTCTACATCCAGATTTTTTGGAAATTTGTAAGTGCCAACATTTTTAAAGCCAGACATTACACAGAATTTAATCATTTTAAAGCTAAAAAACGTTTTTTTAAGTAAAAGTCCTTTTTTTCATAGTTTTCGTGGAACAAGCGTATGCAGCGCCATTTTGACAGTTGCCTTCCCCATTGTTTGATCCGATTTGAAAATCGCCATATTGGCGCTGAGAGCAGTAGATTCTATTATAGCAGTAGTAAGTGAACTTGGAACTAATAGCCTGTCCAGCGTACTTGTTTATTGGAGGTCAGTGGCGACATCTATTATTTTTACACAACTTACAATTTGAGTTATTTTTTAATGTGATATCTATAGCTCACAGAACCACTAGCTTAATTATGATTAGGTGAACTTTTATAGTACATTATGATATAAGTGCGGGAATTATCAAAGCGCACGTATGTCATACGACGTTTTATAACATATTTGCGAGGAAATAAATAAAACTCGGACTTTGCACCTTTGCTTGTTTTCCATATGATTAAATTTTGATACGCTTGTAAGTATCTTATCGGTCAATTTTTCGGGCAAGAGGCTTAAAATAGCCTTTTTCGCTGCCTCTCAGACTTCTAGCGGTGTTGAATTTATAAATTCATCACTACTTGACGACATTTTCAAATGCAGCAAAAAAAAAATTAGCAATGCGCGCGCAACAGCGCTTTTTTTAAGGCAAAGGCATAAAAAACAGCCAGTATTACTAATAAAGTAAATTAATATTTTTGTGTTTTTGTTACAGATAAATATTTGTAATTTATTGTCAACAATAATTAAATTAAATAATTATATGTTTATTTATCTCCCAAAGTTAATTTTATTCATAAAATGTTGACCTCTTTTCTGATATAAAAACTCTTTGCTAAGATTTAAAAAAGTACCGTTTGTTTTAGACAAAGCATCTTGATAAACCGTGCGGTAATGTAAAGTAAAACGCACGGTTTATCAAGGAAATCGTGCGTTTTACTTTACATTACCGCACAAGTTCGTAATGAGATACAATACGATATTGAAATTGGTGTAATAAGAGACCCTTTACGAGCAAATATGTTATAAAATATATTTTGGACGCTATGTTGTGTTGTTTTCAAACTAATATTAAATAAAATAAAAACCGGTCAAGAGCGAGTCGGACTCGCGCACCGAGGGTTCCGTACCATCATAAATATAAATATTTGGATATGTTACTGTAGAACAGTCTTTCAAAAGTAGGATAGACCGGGGACAGGCAAAATGGTGGATGGGCGACCAGGCGGACAGGTGGAAGGGCGAATAGGCGGACAGTTAATTTACAAATCTCAATCACAGCTGCTTGTGGTGACTGAAAAACGAGTGGCTGACACTCCACATTACAAACTGTTTATATTCATTGATGTACTATGGGCAACAGCGTCGCGTAACCAGTTTGCAACAAAATTCGTGTGGGCGCGTATCGCCCCTGCACGAACTAAACGTATGTGACAGCGGGCGTGGCGTGCAAGCGATTTCAACCTTAGCAGTGGTTAAGCGACGCTGTTGCCCATGGTACATTTGACTTTCGCTTCCACTTCAGCTTCCGCTTCCTCGTCCACTTACACTTACCGTCACCGTAACCGTCAATCTTTTTATTTATCTATACATCGCCATCCTCCGTCCCAGTCCCTCCTCCCCTCCCCTTTCCCCTTATTATTTTTAATCGTCATCGTCAGCCTAAACACAAAATTTGAACATCCTACCTTTGAAACTAAGAGACTTCCATACAAACTTTCATCCCTTATTTCATCCCCTTAGGAGGTGAAATTTCCAAAATCCTTTCTACTAAGAAACTAGCACTAGCTCACCTACACCATGAAAGGTGTCTACTGTCTGTCTAATCTACCCTCCGGTGTCTTTAATTTCAACCGTTATAGAGCTCTAGGCATATCCCAACAATCAATCACCAATCAATCTCCAATCAATCACCAATCAATCAATCAATTTAGAGTTTTATATGTATGGATTTTATTTACCTACTAGCGAACCGCTTTCGTTTCGCTTCGGTTCCTTCCTTTTTTTGCCAATTTAGACCTTCCAACAACACCCGAAAAAAAAAACAAATGCCTTCCAGACATCACCTCCCTTGGTCCGAATATCTGTTTCCATCCCGTTCGAGTCCCGCCATCGGTGTGAGAAACGCGCTGATGGTTAAAATTTACTCTTAGGTGATCGATTAACGATTGGTCTGCTGGAATGCACTCTGTGCTTGTTTTAGACGGTTCTCACACTGGCGACGCGCGCGGTCGCGGGGCTCCCGCGCGCGTCTTTTACTTTGTATGCAAGTACATCAATTTGTATAGAAAACCGCTTGGTCCAACACACCGAAGCCGCGCCGAGGCGCGGGAGCGCGTGACGCCGCGTGCCGCCGGCGGCACGCGGTGTCGCGCGCCAGCAGGCGCGGAAATCGCGGGGTACAACACACAGCTCCATAGTATCGAGCCGGTTTTTGTACGTAAGCCCGCGCTTACGTACAAAAACCGGCACGATACTATGGAGCTCAGTGTGTTGTACCCCGCGATTTCCGCGCCTGCTGGCGCGCGACACCGCGTGCCCCGCGGCCCCGCGGCCGTCGTCTGACGCCGATCGGTGCGGAGGCGCGTCGAAAACCGCCCGAATAGGCGGCGCGCTGAGTCGTCGCCGCGCGCGTGAAACGCCAAACCGCGCCCCGCGACGGCGCGCGCCGGCAGTGTGAGAATCGCCTTACTCTTTGACCCCCTGTCACGCGGCTGACATACCGCCATGTTGCGGAAATGTTTAGAGACAATTTTATTCCTTTTTAAATATTTTTAAAAGTAATTAACTGTATCAATATTTGAAAGGGTCTAATTTATTAAAAATAATAAATATTGATATTTTAAAAATAATTAGTGGCGCTATTATCACAAAAGTCAATAAGAAGTTAAACTATGACCGCGCATACCGTTGTTTCACTCGATGATAAAATTACGTATTTTAATGACTATATTTTTTTGTGATTTAATTACAAATGTACAGTTTTCAGATTTTTTCCTGTAAATGTAGTTTATGACGCTATTACTTGCCAAATTTCATAGTTCTAGGTCAACGGGAAGTACCTTATGAATTTTGATTCCTTTGAGAGTATCGAAAATGCGTTTTTTGCGGCATAAACGGCAGTATCTTTTTTTCACGTTAATTTAGAAGTTTGATTTTTTTACAGCTTCAAGGGACCGTAGACCTTAGTATATAGTTTAAATTTCAACTCGATACCTCCACGCGTTCGCGAGATAAAGGGTCTTGACAGACAGACGGACGGACGGACGGACAGACAGACGGACAACAAAGTGATCCTATAAGGGTTCCGTTTTTTCCTTTTTGGGGTACGGAACCCTAAAAAAGACTTTTTTAATCTCTATTTCTCTCCAACACCGCATGTAAAATAGTTGGCACTCGACCAGGAGGATCCATGGAACTGAAAAAAAACCACTTTATTAAACTTGGGACATTGATGAATTTAAAAATTCTTTTTCTATTTGAAACCATGGTCATTAATTCACTTTAGAAGCGTAAACACTTAAGACAGAAAACTACACCGTTAGCACAATAGGTGTATATTTTCTTTGACAATGACACAATGTAACAATTTTACGAACAATAAAATAGAATTAGTAGACAAATTGAACTCCGTAAAATGGCTTTTGTTTTTGACGGTCACAGTTCTAACCTTGTAACCTATTAATTACGTGACCTAATAAAAAATAATAGTTTAATTTTAGGTCTAGCATGTGATTTGACTGTGATTTAAAAAATTGCGGGCGCGTTTATCGTACAAGTTGTTTTACTGCAATCGATTACCCTAAAGCGGGTAAACGGGCGCATACTATGGATTTTACACGTCATTTTTTGGTGTGATTTTAAAGGGTGGTGCACGATCTAACTCCTGAGCGAAACATGTGCAGAGTGGCTTAATTGGTGAAGGTGCAAGGTGTGTTGCTGTGGTGTTGCTGTCTTGCTAAATGCAGGTATTGTGCACTGATATTTTGTGGTGCGCATGTGCATTTTTTTTGCGGGCGGGCGGTGCATCTTGCATTTATTGTTTGCGGCAGTACGCTACATTACATATAGGTATTTTCTTTTTCAAAATGTCATTTTTTACCTTGGATGACGTCTATCCCATTCCTCTAGTTGTTCACACAAATCCACTGCTCCCAGGTGTGATGGTCTTTTATTCCTTGTAATTGCTTTTTTATTCAGATAACCTGTTATAAAAATTATTATGTTTAGTTGACTGTGTGGCGTCCGAAAAAGTAGAAGAAGTATAGCTACCTAATAAAATATATCTAACACTGAAAGGTTAAAAATAAACTGAAAAGCATTATTAGGTAGATCTATAGCGTCACGTGGAATAAAAACTAAACTACAAATACAAAGTTGCAGGGTGTACAAAATTCTCGTCACACGATGTGACGTGTGGTGACGTGGACACGAAAGGTACAGTCCAAACCAAAAGCAAAAAAAAACGGTCAAGAGCGAGTTTGACTCGCGCACCGAGGTTTCCGTACCATCATAATAAATACACAGCAGAATATAATAATAAAATTATTATTGCAGTTTTAGGACTATAATGTTAACTTTATTAGAAATTTGATAATTTCAAAAATAGTATGCTATATTGAGACATCGTTTTATTTTTTCTGTAATTTTTATATAAACTGCTATCACATAGAGTTATTTCAGATTTTTTTCTTTGCAAACTTCGGAGATAAGGGGGGGGGGGGGGGGGGGACGGTCATTTTTTTACATTTTTCATCATAAGTCGAAAACTATGTGGCCTAAAAAAAAACAAAAAATTGATTGAAAATGTGCAAACGGCGCTCTTTCATATGATACCCCACATGCCCTAGTAGCCCCACTTCAAATTTTTAAGACCCCATTTCAGTCCCTGTTGTAAAAATATATTTATTTTTTATTTCTTTCCTATTTGCAAAATAATTGGGCAAATGTCATCTTAAACTATTCCAAATTTGAAGTTGATATCATTTGTAGTTCTCGAGAGCTGTGATGTGACAGACAGACAGACTGAGTCACACCGTAAGGGTTCTTTTTTACCATTTTGCTACGGAACCCTAATGATGATTTTTGATTATGAAATAAATTATATTATACGATATTTATTAAAATTTACTCAACGATAAAATCTTTTAGAATGGAAAGAATGATCATAATTTGACTAGTTTTTGTCTTAAAATTCATAAAATTGTTTTTTCTTAACGTCGCTCGTTTGATTCCATAGAATAACTTAAGGAATGGTGCATGCTTGATGATCTTACGGTTCAGTCAATTTATCTCGAATATATATTGGATGAACTAGTAAAAGCTAAACTTATTGCAAAATCAAGCATATTAATTTGTAGAGCTGGCTGCTCACTTAGGTTCGCAAACCTGCAACAATGTGTAAAAGGATTTGTTCCGGATTCGTCATGTTCCTGATTCGTCGTATTCCAGATTCGCCGAGTTCCAGATTCGATGTATTCCAGATTCGTCGGAATACAGTCAATGACATATTTTTTTATTCATTTATTCAATTATTTATTTAATTATAAGATACAAAAACAGCACAACATAAATTGCATTTTAGTTTATAAATGAGTTAATCTGAAGCATGTTCGAAATAAAAAAAAACAAATACAAAATTCCCACTTATTTTATTGATAATTTGTCCATTTCAATAGTTTATTTTATTGTGAGACCTTTTTTGACATGCGCAACGTGATGGCGAGGCTTGCAAGCAATTTTAAACTTAAAATGGTAAAGCGCCAGTGTTATCGATTGTACGTATTACGGCGAATCAGGAAATCGGCGAATCTGGAATACGGCGAGTCAGGAACATGACGAATCCGGAACAAATCTGTAAAAGCATATCTCTGAATGGGAATGTTTCTTAATTTAACCACAATTTTATGACTTTGATCGGATTTATCGGGGTTATGTAACAAAATATTTTAGACGTTTTACTTAAAAAAAATAAACTTGATCAACTAAAAAATTAAGTTTTATAGAGATAGATACCAGAAGGCAGTACTGTATTGTACTATGCATCAGTGGAGCTTGGCCTAATTAACCTATCGCACACTGCACGCCTCTATTTAGGATACACATTTCGGATTCAATTCGTAGAATGAATGCAGCCTACGAGCCGAGCTGAATGCATTGACTGCACCGACACATGAAGTGACACTTGTGGATACGCATAATCATCATGAAGCATTTTGACGTTTCCACTGCTGGGGCACGGGCCAATCCTAACCTATGTAGTGGTAAGGAAGGCGGACCATAATCTACCACGCGGGCCCAAAGTTAATTAACGGGTATTAACAACTGCATCATTATTTTGATAGAGATCTTTGTAACCTTTTTGTGTGCATAAAAATATTGGGTCTTTCGTCGATTCATACCAAAGCCTGTAGCCAATGTCGCATTTACAAATTTTCGCTGTCGCTTCGCTCCGAAAAATGTATGAATTTGGCGTTTTAAAATTCAATAGTTAACGAAACCTTATGTCAATACCATACATGTTTTGAAAGCAAAAGGGGGTCAGGGCTGGTTAATCCCACGGTATGAAACGCACAAGGACGCATTTTAAATTTGCTGTTTCATACCATGGTATGAAAATAAAATAATTGTTACCAAAAACATTCAAAAAGGTTGCTTGGTATGAAACAGCGAATTCAAAAAGCGTACTTGTGCGATTCATAACGTGGGATGAAACACTCATGGTATGAATCGACGAAAGACCCAAAAAATTTGAGAGTTGACCAGCTAGGTCGTCAATATTACGTAAACTTTAAAAGCTGCAATCTCGCATGCCTCAAGATCCGACTAAGTTATAAGTATTTCGTTACACATCCATTTATTTTTAACTTCTAAACTGCAGTGACAGTTTGCTTCAAGATGAGACCTGCATATTTCAGACTCCATTAACCCGATCTCAGCCCCTACCTTCAGAATAACACGTATCAACCAAGGTCCAAGGGAGTTTCCACTCTATTTTTACCAGGACAGCGTTACAAATGCATTACCTAACGAAACAGTTTGCAATGTTCCACACATTGAGGATAACGTATTTCCATCAAATTAGGAAACGGTTATGCTAAGTGGTTCTGTAAATAATGGGACTTAAAAAAACTGTTATGTTTGAACAAATTAGCTGATTGTTTGTCTAAGTGCCAACCAGAGATTTAAATCTCTGTTGTAAAAAAATAAAAATCTCTGGTGCCAACAGACAAGAGTTGCCAAAAACATAATCTACGTGACGGGAAAAGAATTGAAATTAAAACTTTAGTCGTGTCCGTTTTACAAAAAAGTTGGTAATTATCACCAGAGGTAGGTTTTGAGAGTTTTGAAACTTCCGTCTCTTTCTTAAACTGGGGCCCAGCCCAAGTCTGATAATTTACTATTTATTTCAATTGGTCTCAATAGAATATCTTGAGTGCATTCTGGTTTTGTCTATTCTTACTGTAGTTCACCTTATCGAAATATTCACCGATAGCCCTTTTCACTTTGTATTGCCAAAATGAGCCTTACTAGCGACTCCAGCGTGTAGCAATTTTTGGTTTTCGTCATATCTGATAATCTTCTTTCTTTCTTATCGAATGAGGATTAGTGGCCACCTCTGATGTTAGAGTTCATCAAGCCGCCTGTAAGGCCTCTAACTTAGCTTAACGACTGTTATCAGATGACAAAAGCCAACGGTTTAACGTGCACTCCGAAGCACAGAAGCGCTCAGTTGTAATGCCACTTTAACGGTCACCCATCCAACACCTGACCGGACTGAGCGTTGCTTAACAAACGTGATCGAGTACGATCAGTCTGTCAAGTTCGGCCATGAGCGCTTCGTATATATCTGATAATACTAATAATGTGAAAGTCCGATTGTTTGTCTGTTTGTTTATTTGTTTGTTATGCTTTCACGTACTGTACCGATAATAACGAAATTTTAGTAGGACATAGGGTACATTTGATCCCGAAAAAAAATAATGAGGTATAGCAAAAAAACTTTCCACGCAGGCGAAGTCGCGGGTGGCCGCTAGTATGTAATAAAAGTGCTTTTAAATGGGCAGTTTGTGCTGCATTAAGGTAAAAAAATCCAGGCTATCACAAAAACATTAATTCAGCCAGACAGTGAACTTCCAATATAAAAGTAATACCAAAATGATTTGCAATTTTTGCATAATTATTAACTCTTATTTGATTAGGGTTTTATTAAGGTGGCACACTGAGCGAAAGTGGGCGCCGCGGTGAATTGTATATTCTAATACACAATTTTAATAATGTTTTACGTGGAATTTTTAGGGCCCACAGTCTAGTATTTTTAAACGGTATCGTTACATTCCCTCGTAGTCACTGCTAGAAGTAGATAGCAAAACTGCTAAAAGTGGCCGTTTTTAACACATTTGCTATCTACTTCTACGAATGACTACGAGGGCATGTAGTGATACCTTCTAAAAACACTAGACCATGGGCCCTAAAAACTCCACGTAAAACTTTATTAAAATCTTTTCTATTAATAATCGAGGGCACTTTTGGTCATACAACCGCCTTAAATAAAAAATCCAAAATTTTGTATAAAAATGTAATAGGCATTAATTTTGAATTGGGTTAGTATTTTTGATTTTTATTTTAATAGAAACCTAGACAAATACTATCTTAATCAAAATAACATCACAAGAAGATTTAATTATGCTCAAATTGGAAATCATTTTGGTAAGTTTGTATAGGAAGTTCACTTTTTTCAGGCCTCTTAACCATACAAGTTTAGTAAAGCCAAATCATTCTGACACATCAAAAAGCAATGGTCGCATCATCCATGAATACAAAGATTTATGATTATTTGTCATTTGTCAACATATACTATAGCAAACAACAATGTATCGACAACATTACAAGCAGACAACGTAGGTAGGCACTTATTTCTTTCTGACCCAAATGGGCCTCAGAGTGCAGGCAGCTCGCCGTTTGCATTCTTCCTGTTTCCGTCACCGTTATATTGTTCCCTTACACAAGTCTACATAGTACTAGCTAGATACCTACTTAGCACAAAATATAAAGGTGTTTGAAAATTATGCGTGTTACAAGAACAATTTTGGAACCAACTCAATCACTTAATCAATCACTTCACATCTGGGGCCTGATCGCGCTAATTCTGAACTATGAAACCAAAACCGTTACGTTGTCATTTCGGATTCGGTTATATTTTCATAGAATCTTTGGTTCTGCTTTAGAATTCTCACTGAAATTGTCTAAGATTGGCATCTTAGGCTCCCTAGACATAGGTTTCAATTAAAATTGTTGAAACCTATGCCTAATTTTAATAAAACTAATGCAAGTATCTTTCCCGACCGACCCGTGGTCACACCATCTTACCACACCAGTGTGACTACGGAGATTTTTTTTACCCGTAGTCACACCGGTGTGACTAAGGGTAATTTACCCCGACCCATGGTCACACCAACTCACCCTTGACCTAATTTGCTTCTATAACCCGTTTCTGGAAACGAAATTGAAGGTAACGTTTTAGTTTTGATTTTATTGTTAAAAAATTACCGTGATTTGGCCCAGCCTGTTGTTTTATTTCAAGATGCGTGGAAAGCTAAATTTCTTCACTCATCTTTAGCGATTTTGCCGCTGACTGCAGCTCTCTCTTTCGCACATTTCATGTTTTCTGAACATTGCTTAAAACTGAGAGCGTAATTGAAAAATGTCTCTCAGCCACTTTTCGAAATATAAGATTACAGATATTTTAAAATATATTTCAGTTTTTTGTTGCTAATGTACAAATAGTTGTCGTTTGTAATAGTTTTTTGAACTGGTAAATACGATAACTTTTTCTACTTCAGCAACTCGAAACTGAAATATATGTTGAAATGTCCGTTATCTTATATTGCGAAAAGTGGCCGAGACACATTTTTCAATTACGTACTTAGATTTAAGAAATCATGAAGTGTGCGAGCGAGAGAGCGGCAGTCAGCGGCAAAATCGCTACGGGCTCTGGGGTAATACAAATTTTTCCTTTGTTCTGAGGATAAAACCCTCCAAACTTTAGAACAGTATAGAAAATTGATGAAGTTACGTATTTCTAGCAGTTGTGCGCTCGCTTTGATAGACTGCACTAGATATACCCAAGATACAAAACATTAAACAGCCTGATTGAAAGAATTCTTACCTTGATATCGGTGTTGCTTCACCCCTCTATGCTGTATAGTATTGGTCTCCTCGATGCCATTGAGGTCACAGTACTTCTTCTGAGGATTCCCAACAAACGAAGCTGGTTGCCCGACTACCCAACCAGCAAAACAGTCGAATAAGAAATGATTTACTCAGCTTATAGTTGAATAAAAGCTGAGATAATGTTTCCAAAACTCTGAATAGTCGTATAATAGTGGTTAACTCGACTATTTAGCATTTTTACTAAATAATGCTATAAACAAGTCGAATAAACGTTTATAGCACTATTTTATGTTACTTTTACACCATCTTTTGGAATATGCTGAATTAGTGTAACCAAGTCACTTTAACTCTGCGTTTTTGTGCTATAATAGTTCTATAACAGCTACGAAACAGCTAATTCGCTGAAATGAGCGCTTTTATTCTGCCATTACTCGGCACTCTGTTCTGTTTCTATAAATATCGAATAAAAGCAATCTATTTACTATTAGGTATCTCCGCTGCGATTACTGCATGTTTATATCAAAACTCGAATAATGTGTTTTCAGAATGCTATTATAGGATTTCAATTGTATTCAGTGTTGCTTAGTCGACTTAAATTGCTCTAAGTGAGATCTCAAATACATCTACAGCACAAGTCGGTCATTTTGTTGTATGCTTTGTTCTATGATAGTTCTTGTTGTCCAAGTAGTCCAAGTAGACCGGCATTGTTACTGACGATAGATATTATATAAAGAAAATTCAACATTATTGCTAACTACGAAATGTGAGGGTTTTTGTAATGAACCCACGAACCCTAAAATGTATCTATTATGGCGGCATCATGTGCTATAAATATGATCCAAACGCCTTTATTCAAGTAAAAATCGTACAAATGTGATGTTGAAGTAACTAGGTCATTAAAACAAATTTCTTTAAGAACTGTTTATAATTAATTAATATTTACTATTTAAAATTTAGGGAATTATGTGGGCGCATACATATATACGAACAAGCATCTCTGGTTTGATCAATAAAGTTATTCTCGCATGTCGTTTTTTATTATTTACAACAGGCGTGAACGCCTTCCAAAGTTATGGAGATTTGGTGAATAATAATTTAAGTAATTATTATAATTGGAAATTATTATCTTTCAATGTTAAGACCTGCCAAGCACCACGAAAATATTGAATAACTGCAACCGGATACTCGCTTGCAGCACATATTAGATGTAATAACGCAATTCATTCACTGTTATTCAGTTAAAGAGCTGAGTAAAAGCAATTCGGCTGCTTTTACAGAACAAACTTGCTTAGTAATAGCGAAGTGGTAACTTTTATAGAACTAATTAATCGTATAGATGCAATTTTTTTGCTATAACAGCACTAATAGTTATTCTTTTCGCTTTTATTCGACATTTATAGCATGTTTTACTCCTTCTTTCAGCACTTATGCCACTTTTACAGCACTTGTGTCTGAATAAACTGCGCCCAAATCACGTTGAGTAAACGTTGACAGCACTCTTACTCGAGTATTATTACCACTTTAATAGCATTAATTAGCAGAAATGGAAACGTGCTCTCGGCATTTATAGCACATAGTTTTGCTGGTTGGGTAATTAATTATATAAATGAGAAATTTCGGATGATATTAATAAGTCTATTGTCGTATTCAAAATTAAATTGATAGCCTATTTAGATGGCTTTATTACTTCCATACGTATGTTATTCAAGAAGTTTATGCCTATAGCTCTGTCGTTTTTATTCGCATTGCCTTTTTATCAACGCGAGCATTAATACTAATGTTATTTCATTATTTATTATTACAAACCGAGCTTGTACATTGATATTGTTACCACGTCTACCGCGACGGTGTAGTGATTTCCAGATAATATAATCTAAATAAGTTCTGCCTCCCTATTCAAATGGCCAACTTTCTATTCGTTTGAACGCTACGCTTACTTATTAATATGAGCAATAGATGATTAAATCACATATCGCAAACTTACGTAAATCACAGACTTTGATGTATGGAATTGTCAAGCTTACGGCACGTTATTTTACAGTTTACTGCTTATTTCAAAGTTTTAATAGTAAGCGTAGCGTTCAAACGAATAGAATGTTGGCCATTTGAGTAGGGGGCAGTTTAAAAGTCTACCTTCTTGGTGTAACCAATATACTGCCGCCGGTGGAATTGGGGTAGGTTTATCCAAAGACTCTTCAGAAACGCAGCTAATGCTTTCAGCAACTGCATTCTCATTCATCTGAAGTAGTGTTGTAAATATAATAACTTCTGTCTGATATCTGTTTAAATTAATTTAACTTTAACTTCGACCCACTTTGACTTAGGTTAGGAAGAAACAAAACCTACGAAACCGATTGTGGGCAAGTCTTCTTTTAGTGGCTTAACTGTACATTAAGGGCCGCTGGTCTGGAGGTTAATATTTATTTGACAGAAACTACACGATGCGAGAAGTCTTTCAGTGAAGTCCTTTTTTGAAGCAACCTAGTAGTTTTCGAGAAATAAATTATTAAAGTTCGCCAAATTATTCGGTTGCTTACGATTTTTCCCAAAATTCTTGTGACAGAACAAAATTAGTGACAGAACCGGAAGCGGGAGGGGGAACTGCCCCCCACCATGATGAAAGTCTCAAAGTTCATTAGATTAGGTTAGGTTAGCATGGTGACCAAAAATGCTAACCTAACCTAACCTAATGAACTCGGAGACGGGAGGACGGAAGAGGGGTTTGTACCCCTCCTATTAGGTTAGGTTTACCACTGGCATAGTCATAACCTCAAACTTCAACCATGAGTATCTCAGAAAGCAAGGGCTTGCTTCAAGGGTGGAGGGTACAAGAGAGTGCCCCCCTTCATCCCCCCCCACCCCTCTCCCATCCCCCTACCTCGAGGCCCTTAATGTATAGTTAGACCCTTTTAGGCTTAGTATTTTTGTTTTTTTTTATTTTAACCAATGTTTGAACTCCATGTCTTGAATATTCAACAAGTTAAACTTCAGTGCTTTTAGATTCACTGTAATTACAGTACATCTACTGTATTTTAGACTTTTCTACTGTATACTGTAGGTAATGATAAATTACAGTATACAGTAGAAAATTAATTGATTTTCAATCATATAAATCCTAGTAGCCCTTTATCCATAGATAATGTAGAGTAGGGTTGTCACAGAAAAACAAGCCTGTCTCCATAGACTTATTATATTACTAGCAGGGGGGGGGACACTCGTGACACTCCTAAACTAAGTGTGACTGTCCATTTTAACCCAAGGTTCATGGCACGGTAATGTATTAACACATGTATTAACACCAGCAACCCCCTCAATGGGGGCTGAGACAATGCCCCACCTATCTAGATTCTAGACATAATCTAGATTCTAGATGCTATCCGCATTGTTTTGTGGTATGTGTCCCAGACTGAAATTTTTCAGTTCTCCACTGGCATAATACAATTAAAAGAAAATTAACAAAATTAACATTACTAAAAGAGGAATTCCGAAGGGACTGCTACATAATAGTCTCTCTTATTGCCAACTCAGCACCAAATTTGTGTCTGTGTTTAGTCTGTGTGCTGAATGAGAAAATGTTTGTTTCCAAACATAGAGGTTTTGTAAAGTTTACCTATTTTAATTGCTTAATTGCCTTGATTGAACGAAATAATCGTTCCCTATTATCCGAATGAGGCATCGACTAACTAGTCAATAAACTATTGCTCCTAGGTTAAATGGCTATTCTAGACAAGCTAGAGAGCCAACCTAATATATTTAGACACACTTCAGTGCTAGAATTAACAACAGGCAGATCATTAAGTGGACTAATATTAACTTTATATCACTCACCAAATGGAAAATAGACTACATCACACTTCAACTGCAATTAACACTAAATTTAAATCAGACATCTGTCTTACGTTTGTTTCTAACTTTTTCTTATTGGGAGGGTGCGAAGGTATAATAATCGATCGCAGCGCTCATGGTGGCAAAAAGTAGAAATAAAGAAGGCTCTGTAATCTGCTTGAAAACGATATTTAATTTATTACTAGCGATACAGGAATAATTTTAAATGTTTATTATCACTTAGTAAAATTATTAAAGTAGCTTTATCCTCTTGTTTTAGAAAATCTACAACTAAAAAAGAAGTAAACAAACCCTGATATAACCAAAATAAAACACTCTTTTTGAATAGATCTTACTTGCCATATTTAATTTAAATGACCAAAAATGAAACACAACACTTTGTTCACCCAAATCATAGTAATTTTGAAATTTACATTAATAACACAATATGTATAGTATTTTTTAACATTTTGTCACAATGCCGCCATTACATATCAAAACGTCAAAACGGTCAGGTCAGAGCCAACAAAGTTGCAACACGCTAGGTGGCGCTAAAAGCGTGCACGGAGCCAATACTCCAATGATTTCAAAAGGAATGATGCGCCCATCTGAATATTTTGTCTTATAATTTCTTCATACTATCAAAATCAGCGACATCTGTTAGAACCAACTCGAACTACTAAGGTATTAGAGGTAGGCAAAAAAGATTACTGAAGTGAACGACTTAGTTTAATTGGAGAACTAATCCACTGATCTAGTTCATTTAGGTCGCTCGCTAGTACAAATTATTAAAATATTTTTATTATGGTTATTATAACAGTTTTTCGATGATCATAAATAAAACGTAAGCACAACAAAATCTCAATCAGGTTTATTTCAAATTAGAAGTTTTTGTGTTTTGCGATCATTGATGCATTTTGTGATGCCATGTGCGAGCAAAATTATGTAATGAAATTCATAATTTCGCTCGCAAAAAATATAAACTGAAACTAAAATAAATAAACTAATCTATAAACTACTAAATATAAAGATATTAATTATTATTAAATATAAAGATGAAATATTTGTTTGTTGGTTTGATGTTTGTAATGAATAAACTCAGAAGCTAACTGATCCGATTTTAAAATTCTTTCACCTATTGAAAGCTACATTGTCAGCGAGTAACATTAGGGCGGTTGTATGACCGAAAGTTGCACCCTAAGAGGTTTTTAGTAAGTTATAATAGAAATTTTAATAATGTTTTATGTGGAATTTTAAGGGCCCATGGTCTAATATTTTTAGAAGGTTTTCGGACATTCCTCATTATTGACCGGAAGATGATGATATTTCATATATCATGGTCGCTAGTTGATTATATAAATATAATTGGTTTAATAAATATGTCACTTTACATGAGTAAATTTTTTGAAGCTACCTCAGTCTACCATTTTATCAACATTTCCCCCGTAGTCCAGCTTTTGAAATATCAAAATCAAGGTATATCATAAAAATGAGCAGAGCATGAAATAGAGCTCTTTTCGTTGTTTTTGAATTATGCGATTCCATATTTCTTCACGCACTGGATCATTAGGAAATCTGTAATTATTTGAATTGAAATGTAATGTAGATAATTATTTTTGCAGCGAATATGTTTCATAGGAGACATTTCTGTATGCAGTATTCGTAAACTATCCTTTCTCTTTACTTTCGTTCTTTGAGTTATTTAGGTAGGTAACTATGGAACTAAATGAACTAAGGATTTAATATGAACTCAAGTAAACTAGTTCATTTGAGTCATGATGACCCATCTCTAGTGCCTCGAACAATAAGTAGTAGAAGTAAAGTCTTTTATATTTTATTAAAATTGTTAGACACTTAATAAAAATAATGTAAAGCTGAAATAAAACACTTTTTAACGGATACTAGCACGGTTTTATTGAATGTACTTTGGTATTTAGTTGGTATTTGGTTTGATTTTTGGTTTTTCCGATGTTTCGGCACCTTTGCAGCTGCCGTGGTCACGGGGGACTGAAGCTACCCGTGAGTCTACCCTCAAGCGATGAATTTTTTTTTAGACGTTCAGAAATTAAAATTTAACAAAAAATTTAATTATTTTATGTTGATTTATAATTTAATTTTATGAGTTATTTAATGCTAATAACAAAAAAGAAAAACCTCCTTCAAAAAACCTGAAACAAAAATAGCTTCAAAATTAAATACCTCTAAAAAAGCGAGGAATAATATTCAAGTCATTAGTTACGCATAACATTATTAATAAAACACGTCTATTGAAGTCGGGTGGGGCTGGAAGACAAGTTATTTTTTTTATTTCTTAATGCCCCACTAAATGCATAGTACATAGAGTATAGATATTATAGGCTTTAAATTCGACAAAGACTAAAATATATTTTAGTGATTACACAAAATCTACTCTTTTTAATTAATCATGTTATTACATTCTCTTTGATTTCAATAAAGAAATACAGTCAAAAAATCAAAACCAAATCAAAACAACCGATAACAGTTATTTGATGTCTCATAAAACATGATAACCTTAAAATAAATTAATATTCTGTTTATTATAACATCTTTATAAATAAGAAATCATGATTCAATTACCGGATTTAAGGAAAGACCCAAAAGAGTCTGCAGATCTTTGCAAGTATGATTTTTGATGATTTTTCAGCTTCAGTAAATTCCAAAAAAAACTTTGCCAAAAACAACTAAATTAATAATACTCCCAAATATTGATTGCCTTTTTGTTCGAAAATAATAATTACCTATCAAAAACAACAAAAGAATTGAAACTGCTTCTTCTTCTTATCGAATGAGGATTAGTGGCCACCTCTGGTGTTAGAGTTTATCAAGCCGCCTGTAAGGCCTCTAACTTGGCTTAACGACTGTTAACAGATGACAACAGCCGGGACCGACGGTTTAACGTGCCCTCCAAAGCACTGAGGCGCTCAGTTGTAATGCCACTTTGACGGTCACCCATCCGAGACCTGACCGGACCGAGCGTTGCTTAACAAACGTGATCGAGTATGATCAGTCTTTCAAATTCCGCCATGAGCGCTTTAATTGAAACTGCTGAACGATCACGATCCCAAGGAGCTCGATGGTGAAGTAGTTTAGCACCTGGCCCAGTGATTGCGGCGTTTGAGAAACTTTCGAAAGGGTTGGTCATAGGATGGGTGACCAAAAATGTATTATCTTGAGCTTCTCCGTGTTTCGGAAGGCACGTTAAGCCGTTGGACTCGGGTGCATTTGCAGTCGTTAGCACCCACCAATCCGCATTGGGCCTGCGTGGTGGGTTATGGCCCATCCTCCTTATCCACCTACTTATAAGGAAAGCCTGTGCCGCAGCAGTAGGGTCATCATAAATGGCTGATCACAACTGAGCGTTTCCGTGCTTCGTAGGGCACGTTAAACCGTCGGTCCCGGCTGTTGTCATCTGATAACAGTCATTAAGTCAAGTTAGAGGCCTTACAGGCGGCTTGATAGACTCTAACACCCGAGGTGGCCACTAATCCTCATTCGATAAGAAGAACAAGAAGAATGGCTGATTGGCCAATCCCATCACGTGTGGGCTCAATGCGGATTTACAGCCGGGACCAACTGCTCAACGTGCCTTCTGAACCATGGAGTAGCTCGAGATCATATATTTTTGGTCACCCATCCTATGACCGACCCTCGCGAAACTTGCTTAAATACCGCAATCGCAGAGCGATGGGCTAACGCATTGCGCCATCAAACTTGTAAAACACCAACAACCTCGCAGGAGTAGTTTATTAATGTCATAAACAACATTTGTTCTACCGAAAAAAGATAAAAACTACTTTACTTGACTACTTGACTTTACTTCCCCACTGAAACGTCCTGGCAAGTTTAGTCACCAAAAAAAAAAGTGCGCAAAACGTCCTGGCAAGTTTTGTCACCACGTCCTGGTGAGTTTTGTCGCCAGCGGTATAAACCCTTGTTTTTAGCAAAATTATCCTAGTCTGTGACTTCATTTTTTTTATATGGCAATAATACACTGTAAAGCGATTTGTGCGAATCTAAAAACCGACTATGGCAATAAAAAAATTCGATGGGAAAAAATATTTTGTGTGGTGTAGACATTTTTCGTGTGTGTGTTGTGAGAAGCTCCTGCTAAAATGAGGTAATCAGTACATTTTAATTACTTGTTTCTATGATTGTTATATATAAAAATAATCGTTATTATTTCTGCTTTAAGTGGGTGTATAAATATTTGAGTTTTAATACACTGAGATCCAGTTTTTAGACACAAAAGTATAAAATGGTATTTGATCGAAACATGGTGTCATATTTCCGAGTTTTTTCCGAGTTTTTTACTTTAATTAAAGTTATAACAATTTGAATCGATAAAATATAATTGTATTTTATAACCTATTCATAGGTATTTTTTATTTCGATATAGCCTTAGTAGTATTCCAGTAATTCACGTTTCGCGGCACGCGGGCTCGCGAATCTTCGCGAATCTTATAAAATACCTAATAAAATACCTAATCAAACGAGTCGCGGACGTTTCGTCGCGGTTTGAAGGCCGTCTCGGGACGGTCCAGTGGTTCCATACAAATGTCCGAACAGCTGATTCAGTTTTGTATGAAAACTCGATTTCTTTTTTGTATTTTTGTGGGAAGTCGTAGGTCAAACGTTCTTTATGATCTTTATGGCTGTTACAGCTGATAAGTAAGTTAACCAATCTTTTGAGGAGGCAGTCTTTTCCGATTTACTTAAACTTACAATTATAAAGCCAATACCTAAAAAAAGAAATGCCAACAAACCCCAAGATTTGCGCCCAATAGCCCTTTTATCCACCTTTTCGAAAATATATGAAACAGCAATGGCAACCCGAATAAACTCCTTTTGTGAAAAATACAATGTTTTTAACGACAGTCAGCATGGTTTCAGGAAACAAAAATCTACAATCACAGCAGTATCAATATGCAATAGGAATAATTGAGTAAGGCATATGATCGAGTTTCTCATAAAATTTTACTCCAAAAATTATAATATGAAATAGGTATACGAGGACGAGCTCACTTATGGTTTGAATCATATTTAAATAATCGCCAACAATTCGTGCAGATAGAACATTATGATGCCAAAAACAATATCTTAAATAATATTAGATCAAATAAACTAAATATAGAACGTTCTATTCCTCAAGGGAGTATATTAGGATGTGTTCTTTTCTTAATATATAAAAATAACGTGGTAGACTGTATAAATAAAAAATGTTTACTATATGCAGATGATATCTCTATTGTTTTCCCATGCGTACGCAGTCATGATCTTCAACAAGAGTTCCATAACACATTACATCAGATAATAGAATGGTTACAAGACCACAATTTAGAAATTAATATATCTAAAACAAAATTGATGCAATTCAAACCCATACAAAAACAATCGATAGAAACAACAATCTCATTTAGTAATAATAAAATAGAATTTGAAACCTCATGCACCTTGTTAGGAATAGAAATAGATACGAATGTCAATTGGAAATCTCATATTGAAAAGATTGCTACTAAACTTTCTAAATTTACTTACGCCTTATATGAACTAAAAAAATGTACCGACTTAAACACTGCAATGTGTGCCTATTATGCTTACGCTAATGCATGGTTGACCTACGGAATTATCCTTTGGGGTAATAGCACTAATGTAAACCAATTGTTTGTGATGCAAAAAAGGTGTATCAGAATACTTGTAAATATAGATGATATGGAAAGTTGTCGACCTCACTTTGTTAAACTAAAGATACTCACACTTACGTCTTTATATATACTCGAAATATGTAAATTAGATAGGAAAAACAAACATATGTATCCACAAGCAAAAGATTTTTATCAACAATCACGTAATTTAAGGCATCAAAACAGACTTGCAGCACCTTTCACTTAGTTACATTTAGTGAGTCCAGGAACTTACCATATGTCAATAAAAATATATAATAGAATACCAAAAGAAATCTAGGATATACAAAATGAAACTCACTATTATAGTAAACTTAAAGATTTTTTAATAGATAAATGTTTTTATTCCTTAACAGAATTTTTTAATTAGTCTAAGTAGGCCTCCTTGATCTCATCTATAATGTTGTTTAAATATTTCAAATTTTTTGTTTTGTTACTTAAATGAAACTTGAATGTTATGTTTAAGTAATTTTAATATTTTTAATTTAATATAATTTTAAGTTGCAATACAGGGTCATGTTTATGGTACCGTTTACTTTGTAAGATCTCTGTAACCAACATGTTGCAATAAACAATATGACTATGACTCTATGTTTCTTGCGCCCGTTCTTCTTGTCAGCTAAAAAAGTCTGGAACGGGTGGTAGGAAAATATAGACGATTCAAAAGTACTTAATTATTAAGTTTATTTGAATAAAGCTTATTTGACTTTGACTATGATGTTAATAATCTACTCCTGCGAGGTTTCTGGTGTTTTACAAAAAACCCTGTTTAGCATAATTATTGAAATACCTCTTTGCCCCATCTAATGGATTAGGTGTCGACCAATCTGCAAAAGTCGCAGACGGGAGTGGAAAGGTGAAATACAGAACACCTCTGCTGAACTGTTGATCGAGCGTAAACCGCTGCCAGAATGCTTTAGGAGATGGCCTAAGGTAAATTACTAACTTTTAATGGTATTACCAAGTTTCATGTCCTCGAGAAATAAAATGAGGAACAAATCGTTGTTTCGTGAACTAACACTTTAGATTAGACATTTAGGTACAGTCCCGGTATCATAAATTTGCACAGTTACGTTGACTATATTAGATTTACAAGCTACTTTTAAAACCACTTTAAGTTAAGGCGGTTGTATGACCGAAAGTGGCGCCCTCAGAGGTTTTTATTTAATAAGTTATTAATAGAAAAAGATTTTAGTAATGTTTATCTACACCCATGCTTTAAATCCTCTGTAAGGGGTTCTGAAACAGCTTACTGCCATCATTACAATATCCCGAGTGAGATGGTCCTGCAGCTGGTCCTGCAGCGCCGCGCGTCCACGCGCGAGCAACGCATTATGAAATTCAGTACAACATTATAACACTCTTGCGGAAGACATAATGACGAGGAGGGAGAGGAAAGTCAAAGTCAAAGTCAAAGACAAAGTCAAAGTCAAAACCTTTATAGAGGATACATATCATGGGTTTAGATAAATGTCATGGGTGTTTTTAATTCATATGTATTAAAATATTGTTTGTTTCCCTAATAATAATAAAAAATATAAAAAATGGGTGTAGAAAAAGTCTTGTATGCAACTGTTCATAATTAGGTATTAAAACACTCATGTGATAAACCCACATTCGTGTTTTAATACCCCTCGTTATATTACAGTTGCATAAATAACTATTATCGTGGAGATTTTAGGGCCCATGGTCTAGTATTTTTAGAAGGTATCACTACATGCCCTCGTAGTCATTGTTGAAGTAGATAGCAAATGTGTCAAAAACGGCCACTTTTAGCAGTTTTTCTATCTACTTCTAGCAGTGACTACTAGGGAATGTAACGATACCGTGATACCGTCTAAAAATACTAGACTATAGGCCCTAAAATCTCCACGATAAACATTATTAAAATTGTGTATTAGAATTATAATCTATATATATAAAAGAGTAAATCACTCACTGACTCATCACGAAATCTCAGAAACTACAAGTGTTAGGAGTCTCAAATTTTGCATGGGGGTTCCTTTTAGGGTGGAGGTACTCACTAAGACGGGATTTTGCGAAATTCAACCCCTAAGGGGGTAAAACTGGGTGGCAAAGTTTGTATGGGAGAAAGCGATTCCTTGGCCCGATTGACTTGAAATTTGACAAAGACATTCTTTAACAAAATTAATTGAATACATGTTTCATATTTTTTTGAAATGTATCCCCTAACAGGGTTGAAAAGGGGTAGAAAGCTATTTTTAGGGTGGTTGACTTCGATATCGGAATCAAAACTTCTTAGTGCATTTGTACGATTAAGAAAAATAAATGTCAGTTGTCAGGTTGTCACCTCCCCTGAGATTGTAATTATGTCACCGCACGAGCTGACATTTCATGTTGTACAAGATTTTATCCTGATTTTCACTACCTATTTAACGAAATATTAGTCTACTTATAAAACGTGGCAAAATCTAGCAAATATCAGATATCTAACGTGACAAGGAATGTGGTGTAAAGTGTTGAAATTGAGAGCCGGATAATAATGCACAACATAAGTTGCACCCGACATAATTTGCAAAGTCACGTTATTTAAGCCAGGAACCAGGAACAAATAAACATACATAGATTTTTATTTAAAAAGAAGATACCTACCAAACTATTAAGTATGAGTATTAAATGTTACATAATATTATTTACTTATTTTGTTATATTACTGCTAAGAAATTTTATTAAGTACCTACCTACCTAATACAAAATCGTGAACAGTAGGGCATCGGTTCTGTAACCAAACTCGAACCCCACTTCGAATCTCACTTCACTGCACGGGACGGGAACTTTAAATCATAAATAAGATAATGATAAGTTTTTTTTTTCATCACAAAATATTTTACATAGCTACCTAAATTTATTGTAATCGGTAAAATTGCTCATTTAGTTAACTAATTTCAAATAACAATTCACGCGAAGTGAAGTGAGGTTCGAAGTGAGATGCGAGTTTGGTTACAGAATCAACAGATTGCGCAGGTAAAACCGCGGGGTGCAGCTATTACCTACATATCACAAAATTGTAAAAATGTGAAATTTTTGATGTTTGGATGTTGTTCATTTTGTTACTCAATCACGTCTGAACGGGTGAACGGATTTAGACGAAATTTGGCACAGGGATAGATTATATTTTGGAATACTTAACACAGGATTCTTTTCATGCCGATCATTGGTTTCCAAGGGAAGACTTACAACGATTACCGACTCCCACGCGGACGGAGCCACGGGCAAAAGCTAAACATAGTATAAAACAAAGTCGCTTCCCGCCGTCTGTACGCTTCTCATACACTATACATAAAAATCGCAATAAAATCGATCTTTAAGTTTGGGAGCTGGTGGCCTCAGACAGACACACACACACTTCAATTATATTTTAACACCCCTTGCGTATATCGTATATATGTAGATATCCTGTAGTATAATCAAATAACTTCACACTGACACCACACAGTTTTACATTAGTAACTACATTGCACTGCACCCGTGCGAAGCCGGGGCGGGCCGCTAGTATTAAATAAAATTCACCGCGGCGCCACTTTCGCTCAGGGTCCCACCTTAATACTATGTTGCCTCGCTATTAATTCATAATTAAAAGTAAAAAAGAACCCTTAAAAATACTGCTTAGAAAGTACTAGCTACTTTTAAATGATCTGTTGTGTTGGGTTAACACACTTTTATTTGAATGTTGGCTATGAATATCCCTTATTGAATATATTTAATAATTTTGACGCTGACTGTGACAATAAATAAAGTTATTGTTTAACAAGTAGGCAGTCTGCAAAGTAGTCGCTTTGAAAGCGAAGTAGGATAATTGCTAGGTTGGCTAACTGCGAAGATGTTACATTGAGTTGAGAAGTAGTCGGAATGAGAAATTGGCTTACTGATAAGTAGACGCCTGGCGCCGAAAGCGTAAAAAGCGCGAGACGCCCAGTCGAAAGATTAAAAAATCGGGCCCCTTGTAGGTAACCCTTAATAGGTGTCGTCAAGAAAAATGTAAAGGTATCGTTCGTCTGATAAGATGATGATGACCGTGTTCTAGAAAGTGTACCCCAACGGGCCATGTCCGCTGTTCGGCCGCACCCGCCGCGTCACCATCAAGCCCCGCAACGAGATACACAAGCCTCACGTCGTCAGGATCTGCCAGGCACCCATCGACGATAAAGTCGATACACCATACTTGCGATACGCAGATATTGCCAAAAGACTCGGTAAGAAATAAGATCGACTCGAGAAGAAGAGAGAAGCCTATTTCACACTGGCCGGCTCCCGGTGCATGTTCATTTGTTGAGCGACACTCGTCTCTTAATGCTCTAAGCTCGTCTCGTACAATCCCCGCCAAATGCTAATGCGCAGGAACCTTATCACACTAACATCCACGTTAACGTCATCCGCAACTAAAAATGTCATGAAACAAAAAAATCTAATAGGTAATCTAATATGACCGGCGACACACAGACGGAATCCCGATCCGGAATTCCGGACGGAATTTCGACAGGGTATGAAGATTCCGTATGAAAAAATCCCGCATGTGTGTGGCAGGCCCATAGATTTTGTATGCAGTTGCTGCGTTCGGAATCACGTATGTATGGAATTCCGTAACGGGATTCCGTCTGTGTGTGGCCGGCCTTAATCCCAACAAAAACATTTTCATATAAATGTTGCCAAGAGTACCATATGGCTCGCACTGTCAAAAAGTTATATCAGACCTCATGTAGAGCCAAGCGTTTAACTCTACGCGCCCTAACTTCAAAAACTCTACACCTACAGTCGTTTCGTTACTACAATAACTGTTGGAGAAATAACTGTATCAACCACGTACCTGGTGCTCCTCGTATGTCCTCGTCGCTGGGGCCCCAGGAGTGGTAGCTGGTTGCTGTTGGATCACAAATCCTCTCTAGATGAGCACTGGCTATGGTTTTAAATAGTTCACAGATCGATTTTGGGATTTGCTTTGGTTTTATGAATATTTAACGAATTATGGTGCGGTGATGCACGCTGCGCGCTCGCGATCGGAACGGTAGTTCTCTATTCTGACGTTAGAGCACTTGATAGCAGCACTGTCTATAGCAAAGCGCTGCGATTCGTTTTACGAAGGATTGCAGTTATTGTGGCCGATACAGTTTCAATTTAAATTAAGAATTAAAGAAAAGAAAATGATTTGTGCTAGCGTTAATACTATACACAACTTGTTCAATGTACGGAACATGCCGCCGACCTTAAAATATACATATTTTAATAAGAAAGAAACTAAGAATAAGTTACTAACCTAGCCTACAACTAAGAAAGTAAACTAAAGTTGCCTACTCGAAGGGCAACGGACAGACCTTAACGACAGGTCGTTTAGCAAGAGTATTACCAACGCGTACAGTGACAACACGAGTAATACCATCTGCGCCTGGATGCAGCTGATGCACGCGAGCCAGGCGCCATTTCAGTGGCGGTAGTGTATTATCTACTAACACGACTACCGAGCCCTCACGGAGGGGTGTGTGAGTGTGGTCACGAAACCATTTACCTCTTTGTTGAAGTTGGTGGAGATAATCAACGCTCCAGCGTTTCCAAAAGTGTTGGACAGCTTGCTGCAAGACTTGCCAACGAACAAGGCGACTTGTATTGTCATCAGTGAAGTTAAATTCAGGTAAAGAACTTAATGGTTCCCCGATTAGGAAGTGTCCGGGTGTGATGGGTAATGGATCCGCAGGATCATTACTCTGAGCAAAAAGTGGCCTCGAGTTGAGAACTGCTTCTATTTGGCAAAGAAGCGTGTTGAATTCATCGTAAGATAGGGTGAGTTGACCTATAACACGGAAAAGATGCGTTTTCATACTTTTCACGGCTGCTTCGAAAATCCCTCCGAAATGAGAAGCATAGGGGGGGTTAAAATGCCAAGTAACGGCTAAATTGGTCAGCTGTTTATTGATAATATTTTGATTATCTTCGTTCCGCAAGAACTCATAAAGATCGGAAAGGTAACGATCGCATCCAACGAAGTTTCGACCACAGTCGGAATAAATATCAGTGCAAAGGCCACGTCGTGATATAAATCGGCGCAATGCATTTAGAAAAGAATCGGTTGTTAAGTTTGGAACGAGTTCCAAGTGTGTCGCTTTCGTCGACATGCATACAAAAACACACACGTAGCATTTGAAGACCTTCGCGTTACGAAATTTATTGGATTTTAGGAAAAAATGTCCAGCAAAGTCGGTTGCAACGTGAAGAAACGGACGAAAGGCACGAACTCTCGCGGCCGGAAGTGGAGCCATCGAAGGCTGTGGAGCGACAGGGCGTGTACGGAAGCAGCGCACGCAGCGGCGAGTGCGCATACGAACTGCGTCACGAGCACTAAGTATCCAGTATTTCTGGGCGAGTATAAACTGTAACGTTTGCGGACCGACGTGCAAATTAGTCAGATGGTAAAAATCGATTAAAAGATTGGTAAAATGATGTCGTTTTGGTAAGAGAATTTGATGCTTTGCATCGTAAGGAACGTTAGCACGATTGATTCTGCCGCCGACCCTGAGAAGTCCGGCGTCATCAAGAAACGGTTTAAGCTTTCTTAAACGTTTGGTACACACGTCGTCATTTTTGATACGCGCAATATCTTCCGCAAAGTTTTCTTGTTGAACAAGATTGATAACTCGGTTGAGAGCGAATTTAGTTTCGTGGACTGTAATTTGAGAAGATTCATAAGTTTTCGACTTACGGCATTTATGGAAAAAGCGAAAACATAATGAAATAATACGTAGCATTTTAGATAAAGATGAAAATCTTTCGAATAATTGAATATCGGGTTGAACATTTGACACAAGTACATGCTTTCGACGCTCTTCGTCGGTCGAGATTATGTTAATGTCTACATTCGAAATAGGCCAATCAGATTCAGGTAGCCTGAGCCAGTTGGGCCCGTCGAACCACTGTCGTTGGTCTAGTTCGGATGGGAGAACACCACGCGACGCAACGTCCGCAGGGTTGTCTGCAGAACGCACGTGATGCCACTGTGAGGCAGGCACGCGGTTAGTGGTCTCTGTGATACGATTAGAGACGTATGTACGCCACTCATGGGGAGGTGAGCGTAGCCAAGCTAGGGTAATAGAAGAATCACTCCATGCAAATACCTTGTCAATCGATAAGAATGTGCTGTAAGCACCGAGAATTTTTTGAATAAGCTTCGAAAGAAGCAAAGCCCCACAGAGTTCCAAACGAGGAAGACTGAGGCGTTTCAAAGGTGCAACCTTTGTTTTAGCAAGAAGAAGTGAAGTGTGAATAACACCGTCTGAGTCAACAACTCGTAGATATACGCATGCAGCGTAAGCCTTTTCAGAGGCGTCTGAAAAGCCATGAAGTTGTACATCATTAGTACATGGAAGTACAGGACGATACAATTTAATGTCTTGTAATTGTGGAAGTTCTGTAACAAATCTAAACCAAAGATCACGAATACCATCAGGAGGACAATCATCCCAATCTGTACCAGAAACCCATAAGAGTTGGATCAGATGTTTGACAAACAAGGTTATAGGGCTCAAAAAACCCAAGGGGTCGTATATTTTAGAAATTTCTGCAAGCATTATGCGTTTTGTGCATTTTTGGGCAGGTGCCTCTGTCTGATAGGTAAAAGTATCCGACATAGGATTCCACTTTAATCCCAACACTTTGACTGAAGCGTCATTGTCAAGTGCTGAAAGAATAAGAGCATCGTCTTGATTGGAGATGTCTTGATTTAAAGAAGATAAAAACTCAGGACTGTTGCTTGCCCATTTGCGGAGTTCGAACGTTCCCGCTTTGCAAATGTCAATAAGCTCGCGTTGAAGAGCAAGAGCGTTATCGACACAGTCTGAGCCCGTGACGATGTCGTCTACGAAGACTTCGTTGAGAAGCACTTGCGAAGCAAGTGGGAAGGAAGCAGCTTCATCGACAGCTAACTGACGAAGAGTGCGTAAGGCCAGAAATGGCGCAGAAGAAACCCCGAAGGTTACTGTGCACAGGCGGTATTCCTGAACAGGATCAAGGGGAGAGAATCGCCATAGGATTCGTTGAAAATCACGATGTTCTTGACAAATATCTATAAAACGATACATCATTTTGATGTCCGCTGTAAAAACAATTTTATGTAGTCGAAATTTTAAAAGAACGTCTGTAATGTCATGATGCAGTTTTTGACCAATAAGAAGATTATCGTTGAGTGAACGCCCAGAAGTAGTTTTGCATGAGGCATCAAACACCACTCTAGTTTTGGAGGTGACTGCTGACTTTTTCACCACGCAGTGATGAGGAATATAATACGAAGGCGTGTCACTGGTCGTAGGGGTATGAACAGGTTCCATGTGTCCCAAGTCTACATACTCTTGCAGACACTGATTGTAATCCGCTCGTAAAGCTGGATCATGAGAAAGTCGTTTTTCTAATTTGTATAAACGTGAGAGCGCAATGTCTCGAGATTCACCTAGAGGAGGTGCATCCTTCTTGAAAGGAAGAGAAACTATGTATTTGCCAGTTTCGGCGCGCTTATGAGTTTCCACGAAAATGGACTCACAAAGGGCTTCGTCCTTAGTCAAGGGTTTTTCATCGTCAGGCACTGACTCAATGTCCCAAAACCGTTGTATGGTTTTGTCAAGTTGACTTGTACTAAGGTTCATACACACTTGAGGTGCAGAAAGACTATGAGAGATTTTACCGTTGAGAAGGTAACCAAATATACTATTTATTGCCACAGGAGTACCTTGTGGGCCTTTGATATTGTCGTGAAGCAGAATGCTATCAGTATAGTCTGATCCCAAAAGAAGTTCAACGGGACGGGCAGAACGTAGTTCTGGGTCCGCTAGAGGAAGATTTCTGAGATGTGAAATAAACTCAAAAGAGTCAGGAATGTTCGGTAAATAACTCGTTATTTTAGGTAAAATAAGAGCTTCAATAAAAAGTCGAGGCGTTGGTTTAAAGTGAGGCGTAACTTCACATAAAACATAACCACGCGGCTGTTCACCCTTATCACCGATGCCCGTGATGGTAGCACTCATCTGAGAATGATAACGTGGTAAACCGAGACGTCGGACACACGATTCACTAATTATACTGACCTGTGAGCCGTGGTCCACGAGGGCGCGAACTAAACGTGGAGTAAAGGGCTTAGAATCAGTGGGACGAACGTTAACTAACGCGGTGGTCAATAAAACCGTGCAGTCATTTTTATTGGTAGGCCCAGAAACACCGAGTGTCGGTGGGGGCGCTGAGGGTTCCGCTACCGAGTGTAACTCAGGGGAAGAAATGGAACATTCTGTTTTTAAAGTAACATTTTGCACGGGCACATCTTCATGTAATGAAGTATGATGCCGCTGTGAGCAAATACGACAGTTATGACGCGATTTGCAGTCCTTAGTTTCATGACCAAGGAATAAACAATTGCTACAAACCTTGTTTTCAGTTATGAATTTATTACGCTCCGGTAAAGATAATTTTTGAAATTTATCGCATTTATTTAGTGGATGAGAATTATCCTTGCAATAAGCACATTTTATTTGCTTTAAATGATCAGTTGCAGATGCAGCATGAAAGCTCATATTACGATTAAAATAAGGCACCTTATTATTATTACGATTTATATTATACTGCGCATCTGAGTGCGTGCGAGATAGTGCGCGACGAGCGGCTTGTGCGTGTCGCGACGGAAAGTTAGGTGCCGTCGAGCCGGCCGAGTCGCCAGCAGCGGCGTGCGGGCGCGACGCAGACGGTGCCGTGGGGCCGGCCGCGGCGTTGGAGCGCGCGGTCGCCGACATGATTTCTGTTGCCGCCAATTCCCTCTCAAGGAAATCGAGTAATTCGGAAAGATGCGGAATTTCATTAGGCGAATGTAATGATAATTCGAAACGCTTACGAATATTTGGCGTTATTTTACGTAATAAAATATTTAAAAGAATAAAACTCCAATCAGAGATATTAATACCTAAGGCCCTTAAAGCGGAGTAGTTCTCGGCATAGGTATTCATAATATTACGTAAACCGAGTTCAATATTTTTATCTGACATTGGCTCGAGATCCAATATTCTATCTAAATGTTTGGTTGCAATAATTCGCTTATTCTCGTAACGAGTTAATAAGATTTGTAAAGCATCTTCGTAATTACTGTCTGTAATCTGAATAGTTTTTAAAAGGTTATACGGTTCACCCCTCAAAGACGACAACAAATAGCGAAAACGTTCGACGTTTGTCAATGTTTTATTTTCATGAACAATAGATTTGAATAAATCGTAATATGCATTCCATTCTGTGACTTTACCGTCAAAGTTTTGTAAAGAAATTGTAGGTAAGCGAATATGCGAATCAGCTGTTGTCCCGCTGCCAGTACAGTGGGCATGACAGGGTTGTGTCATACTAATGTTCGCGACACTCTGTCTACGTTGAGTTTCCTTCATATTATCCAACACAACTTGAACTTGGTAGTATAAAGTATCAAAAGAATTACGGACTTTTAACTGTTCATCCTTATCGAACTTCGATTCTTTTGCTAATATTTTTTCAATCTTTAATTGAACTGCGAAAAATGACTTCTTAACGTTATTCAACTCTTTAGTGCGAACTCGAAATTCTGTGTCATTGTCAATGCAATCTACCATGCGTTGGATATTATTAAGGGCGAGTTCACGCTCGAAAATTAATTGCTCAACTTCCATTGTGGTGAATAAGATAAAACGTAGTTTTAAATTGTAAATAGTTTATTGTATTGTATGTTTTTAGTTAGGTAGGTAAATGTAGTTTGTAAGTTTAAGTAAATGTCCTGTAGGCTAGTTATGTTAGGTTAAAATGTAAAATATGCTGAGGTAGGTAATGTGTATCGTATGTAATTAGGACAGTCGCAGACTTAATTAATTACACTTTTAGGTAATGCTAAATATTTAAGGGTGAGTACAGTACGAAAATACATGAACTGCTTAATAGATATATACCTATGGGTAAGTACGTAATACTAACCGCGAGATGGGAACTGCACGAAAATACAGGTTCCGCTCAATAAGTATGCATGTATGGGTAAGTAAGTACGAAAATACGGACCGCTGAATTGGGAACTGTACGAAAATACAGGAACCGCTTAAAACGTAATAAACTTTTAGTTTTGTACGAAAATACAAAATTGCTAAATAGTTCGCAAAATCTTAGTACGTAATACTAAGTGGAACAATAAATAACTAGTACGAAAATACTAATTAAATAAGAAATAATGTCATGTGCGTAATACATAAACACTATAAATATTTTGTGTGTAACTAGCCTTATTGAGATTGAAACGGATTCGCGACAGCGTGGCGCCTGCCTGGCGCGATGGACGGCACACCGCACGAAATATTATTAAACTAAGTTGAAAAATATCACTTGTTAAGTAAATGTATCGTTGTTTATCGCAAATATACGATGTAAAATCACTGTACGCAATGGTATTATCGAAAAATAATAACGCTAATTGCATAAAAGTGTTGCATGAAAGTTGTAAAATGGCGGTAGGATCCGCGCTTGTTGAACAAAATAAACTATCGAAAAATAGTTTTTAGTATGAATAACCAGCACAAATCAAGTTTTGAATTTAATTATGATCCAGGTTCGAATGGACCAAAACTTGTGTTGGAGAAATAACTGTATCAACCACGTACCTGGTGCTCCTCGTATGTCCTCGTCGCTGGGGCCCCAGGAGTGGTAGCTGGTTGCTGTTGGATCACAAATCCTCTCTAGATGAGCACTGGCTATGGTTTTAAATAGTTCACAGATCGATTTTGGGATTTGCTTTGGTTTTATGAATATTTAACGAATTATGGTGCGGTGATGCACGCTGCGCGCTCGCGATCGGAACGGTAGTTCTCTATTCTGACGTTAGAGCACTTGATAGCAGCACTGTCTATAGCAAAGCGCTGCGATTCGTTTTACGAAGGATTGCAGTTATTGTGGCCGATACAGTTTCAATTTAAATTAAGAATTAAAGAAAAGAAAATGATTTGTGCTAGCGTTAATACTATACACAACTTGTTCAATGTACGGAACAATAACTATTGTTTATACGAAAAGTAACAGTGAATACATTTTCCCATGTAGCGAAATGGCCAAGCCACATTTAGACTAAGGTGTAGAGTTTTTGAAGCCAAGGCGGGGCTTTTTAGGCTTAAATCAGTGCGACGCGTGGGCGGAAAACACAAACCTTTAAGTACTTGTTGTATGGTCTGTGGCGGGAAAGCATAGCGCCAACGGAAAAAAAGTGTTGACAAAACTTTGCTGTGGGATGAAGACTGAATTTGTGGCGATTTCACCCGGTATCCTCAGTCATGAAACTGGCTACCTCTAAACCTCTTATTACTGCCAAAAAAATAATGTAGGCAAAGTCAAACATCTTTATTCACATAAACTTAAAATTATTGTCTCAACTCTTAAAATTGCTCTTTATTGTAATTTTTTGTTTTAATTGGAAAGAAAAAATGTATAGGTACTTGCTAAAATCTTATGGATAATGCAACTAACTTATAAACCTATATGTGGGGATTTGTCAATGTCATTGGAAAATCTATAATATTATTCTACTGTTTATATTTGACTGTAAATCCTCCTACAAGCAAATAAATAAATAAATGAAATAAATAATGTTTTCGTTTAGTTTCAGCCCCAGATGATGACGGTGAAATTAGTCAGGTGGGCTCAAAACAAAATATCTTGGGGCCCTGACGGTGTTATGAGGTCCATAACAATTTCATAAAAGTCCAGCACAGCCGAAAGAAACCGAGTGCAGTGTCATCGAAATCGGACCACAAACAAAAAAATTGGACAACATCTTGTTTTTTGAACATTTTTGACATTGCATTGTTATTTTCTTGTCAAAATAGTACTAAAAACCGAGTTTTATCGAAATCGGTCCAAAAACAAAAAAGTTGGCCGCCATCTTGGATTTTATATTTTTGACATTGAGTTGTTGTTTTCTTGTCAAAATAATACTAAAAATTGAGTTTTATCGAAATCGACCCGCAAACAAAATACACCAATTTAAAAAAAAACCCAATCGAAAGCGTAAACCCTGTCGGGATAGCTCCCAAGCTGCATACATTGTGTCAGTATGGCAGCTCGGGATGCACCACCCCCTCCTATACCGCACCACCCCGCACGCTTGCTCTGTCTAGACGCCTCCGATGGCCGGCTGTATGAAGACTACTCTCTCGGCTCTGAGTCCAAAGCCGCGAGCATAAATTCATCAGGTTATCTTCTGTACAGGTGCGTGGGGTGCAGTAAAAGCATGCTGTGCTTTTTGTCCATGCGGCACATGCTGCCCATGCGACAAGCAGGACTACGTGCCACGTGATGCGGAGCGGACGATGCGCAGACGCAGCGACGTGCGCGACTTTGACGCGCGAGTAAAGCAAGATTACATGGAGATGCGTATCATGTACGATAAGCCTTAGAAGAACTCAACACAATATACAATTAATTCCTGCTTTTATTTACTTTATCTCAATATACACATTGTATCTTGGGAATTTCCTAGCGTAAATATAATTATTATACCTACTAATCTAGTTAGTCAATGTCCTAAGCATATATAAGATCAGAGAGAAATTATCGTAAATGTAATGTTTTTCAATCATTGAGTTTTATTAGGCGTTCCCGCAGACTACAGACTAAACTGTCGGCCAATAGTTGGAATCAGTATGAAGAAATATGCCTTCCTGATCACACTGCCTAAAAAGCAAATAGACTAAGAGGGCAAAATGACCAAAACGCAGAATGACTAACTTACAGAATGAATAAACAGCAAAATGTCTAAAATGCAGAATGACTAACTTGCAGAATGACTAAAACGCAAAATGTCTAAAATACCTACTTTGCTTTTGTCTAGGCATTGTTATACAATGCCTGATGGTCCACCGGTAATGTGTAAAATAAGCCCCCCCCCCCCCTTGAGCCCCCTCGAGCTCCCCTCAAACCCCCCTCGAGCAACCTCGGAGCCCGGGCCCCCTCGAACCCCCTCGAGCCCTCACAAGCCCCTTCGAGCCCCCCTAGAGCTCCCTCGAGGTATTTGCCGGTACATATATAACTGTGTACGTACAGGTAGGACAATAATTTGCGACATGGACGTTTTGCAACTTAGACCTTTTTAATCCTTAGGCAAACTACTGTTTAGACATTCTGCGTTTTAGACAATTTGCTTAGTAGACATTATGCTCTTTAGACATGACATTTAGGCATTTTGCTTCGTAGACAATTTGATTTTTAGGCAGTGTGATCAGGAAGGGAAATATGCAAGTGCGCACAATACAACGATTTGGTATCGGCCGATTCTTCATACAAAAACCAACTATCGGCCAACTATCGGCCAACAGTTTGGTTTGTAATCTGCGGGCACGCTAATACTGAATGATAAAGTACAGTAATTTTAGTTAAAAAAACGATACAAGTTCACACATCAGTATTCATCATCGACAAGCAAGCTGCTTGGGTCCTTCTCGCATATGAAAGTGGCGACGTCAACGTTACAATATACATCGTAATATAACCCGTCTCTCCCGATGGCCCCGCAAACGAATTCACCATCGTGGTTCTTTACGTTGTCAGGATTCCCTGCCGCGAATTTGTAATAGCCTGTCTCACTCAGTGGATCACCTGGAAGGTAAAAATGATACTATACTACTGGAATCAAGAAGGAATCAAAGAAAGAAACGAATGCAGAGCTGCATTTAAACCATTTGGCCATATAAGGGGTCGTCCTTATAAAACGCAACTACGCGATCATTGCAAGTTCGCTCGAATTTTAGTCGTACGAAGCCGCTATCAAATAAACTGATGTCGAATAGATGTCCTACGCGATGTGATCGCGAGACTAAAATGTTTAAAATCTATTCGCGCGAACTAAGTTCGTACGAACAAACCCGCAATCGAACATACTAAAGACGAATAGGTGTCCTAATTGGCATTAGCGCTATAACCGCGTTGCGTCATCGGTACGCTATGGTCACGCTATGATCGTTCGCGTAAAATTAGGACACACATTTCTTGTCGCGTCGCTTAATCGCGCTATGATCGCGTAGTCGCATTCTATTAAAACGCTATCCCTTAGTCACACTGACCTCCTCCATTAAACAAGTACGCTGGACAGACCTATACTGTCATGAAATGACAGCAATTTTTTTTACAGCAGCTACCTGAGTTGACTCACTACTGCCATAGTAGAATCTACTGCTCTCAGCGCCAATATGGCGATTTTCAAATCGGCACAAACGATTGGTGACGTTCGCCTGTGCAGCTTATAGCCCAGGACTTTTAGCAAAAAACCTAGGACTAATTCCGGCGGAAGGTTTTTTGTTTTTAAAGTGTTCCTTAGGTCCCCCTGAATATATTTGGAAAGTTCCCCGTGGATCCCATTACGCTCCCCCCTCGCCCCCCTCAAACATCTCCCTGAATTTAGTTTTTTCTATTTATCTCAGAAACGGTTGAAGATAGAAGAAAATTGTCAACGTATGATATAATTGTTATAAAATATCCAACCCGTCGACACTTCAACCATTTCGTGGCGAGCTGTAGTCTCTGAAATATACCTACAGACATTTCACAAAATTTATTTTTTTGCCCAGAAATCATTCTTTGTACTAGTTTTTAAGAATAATGAGTGGAGTTGTGGCAAAATAATATAAGGTCATATGAGTCTTGATACATTGAGGAATAAAACGAGGTATAATAGATTGTTAAAGCAGCATCGGTTCTAGATTCACACCTAATGGTGTCAACGCCACGATGTAATTTTTAGCCCAATACTTTTACCTAAAAATTTCGCAATACCTAGGACTAATTCCGGTGGTAAGTTTTTGTCTTTTAAAGTGTTCCTTAGGTCCATATGAACATATCTGGAAAGATCCCCGTGGATCCCATGTCCGCTCCCCCCTCCCCCTCAAACGTCTCCCTGATTTAAGTTTTTCCCATTTATGTCAGAAATGGTTCAAGATAGAAGAAAGCTTTTGAATTATAATAAAATTGTTATAAAATATCCGACTTGTCGACACTTCAATTGTTTCGATGTGAGCTGTAGTCTCTGAAATATACCTAAAGACATTTCACCAAAAAAAATGTTTTGCCTAAAAATCATCATTTGTACTAGTTTTAAGAAAAATTTGTGGAATTGTGGCAAAATAATCTGAGTTCATTTGAATTTTGATACATTGAGGAATAAAACGAGGTATAAAATATTGTTTTAACAGCATTGGTTCTCGATTTACAGCGAGTGTCAAACACCACGGTATAACTTTATAGTATGAAGACAGCAGGAACTATGCAAATGACGTTGCCTTTTAGGATTAAGTTATAAGCACTTACGAGTTTAATAAACGAAATTAAATTGAAAATTATTCTACTGGAACACTAAAAATTTATGCTTTTAGTAGTTACTAAAAGCATAAATGGATGATGATGATAAAGTGGCGCCATATAGTTATATGGCGCCACTTTATCATCATCATCCATCATCATCAAAATGGTTGCTCCGATTTTAATACAAGACATGTCAAACGGTAGGTATCAAGCGATACTACATGTAATTTGGACGAATCTTTCGTGCAATTATGATAGAACTTCACTTACAGGTAAGTTCGTTTAATCATTAATTATACACTGATCATGCTCTCTCACTCACCCGCATCGTACATATATGAAAGATTTGTATGTATGTATGTTTGAATGAATTAACTCAGAAATTACATACTACAATAAATTTATTTGGCGTTTGACACCACTCGCTATAAATTGGGAACCAATGCTGCTAAAACAATGTATTATTAATGATTAAACGAACTTACCTGTAAGTGAAGTTCTATCATAATTATACTTCAGGATTCTTCCTTCGATATTAGTACTATTAACACATGTAGTATCGCTTGCATGTATCACCACTTAGCACGTTATTTTAGAGTAATAACCTAAAAAACCTAAAAAGAGAAGGTATTTGATTTAGAATTGACAGATATTTTGACATTTCCGGCTCGAACTCTCCCCGCCGCTATTACGCGCCAACCATTCATTTAGTTTAAAGTCCAAATCGTATGATATTTCCTCATTTTCTTCAGTGGGTGAACACTTATTGTAATTAACAATAAGCAGTAGGGAGGGTGGGACTCTATACTAATATCTTCGGAAGAATCCTTCGTATAATTATGATAGAACTTCACTTACAGGTAAGTTCGTTTAATCATTAATTATACTTCAGGATTCTTCCTTCGATATTAGTACTATTAACACATGTAGATGTTTAAAGCATTATATAAGAAAATGGAAATATCATCTCTTGTGTAATTAGTCTTTTAAATTTAAAAAAAGAAAATCAGTCACATTTAACATAATTCTTAATGTTTTGGTAGCAAATATGGTACATATAGATGGTTGGAACCAAAAAAAAAATAAGCAAGATTCGTCAGGAAAATTCAGTTTAATTATCATTAATCGATGATATCTTGCAAAGATAGTGAAATTATCTACCATTCCACCGTGTTACGTGGAATTTCTATAATAAAAAAATAAATGTTATGGCTACATAGCCATAACATACCTATATAGGTATCGGCGTACGTCGAGTGCTAAAACTGGTTACCATGGATTTGAGTCTACTCCACTATCATTGAATTTTACATTTCAGTAATCCATTATCTATTCTACATATAAGAATTTCATTTCTTTTTTTTTTCTTTTTTAATATGTATTACTATTTTTATTTTATATTTATAAATAAAAAGAAGTGATTATGAAATGTTTATTATAATAATAATATGTAGCATTCTCGAAAAAGAAGGTAATTGTAGAATGGTTTATGTCAAACTAAGAAGAATTCATGTTTCATACTTGAAGTAAACAAATAATTAATTGATTAAATTGTTTTCATTCTATGTGCAATAGGCAAGGTACCTCAATGTGACACTTTTTTTTTTAAGTTAGAAAAGTTAGAAAAAAAACTAATTGGAAAATATTTAATAAATAGTAATAAGAAATCTAAGATATCCATTGTATTTGAGCAATGTAAGTCTACGCCAAGGCGTAGTTAAATTCGATACCAAACCTTGAGATTAGCTCATATTGTGCAACAATAATGAATCCAATATTAAATAATACTAATAATTGTGTTACACACTTCTGTATTTATTATGTCTATATTGTTATTTGGTGAATAATCGAACCATTTTTTTTTTTTAACCAAGCTCTGTACTTTCTGATAGTATCAGCAGACATACAAGCTTAAATAACATAGTAATATACCTGTAAAATAATATCACCTTGATAATGTTGTACAAACCAGTCTATTTGTGCGATGAATTTCCGTCCCTGGAATTGGAAGTTATAGGATGTTAGTACTTTAATAGACACTATATTACATGTAAACAATGGGTATCAAAGCTTAAAATTGTGACGATCATGATGGCAGAATTGTAACACTAAGAAACTGGTACAAAAGAATAAAAATAGTAGCTTGTCCGATTGATAGTGACAGAATTGTCTTTGTAAATAAAATAGGCACTAAACAAAAATAGCGTTGTGAATGCTAAAATCTAAAATTAAAAAATAATCGCTTTGGGATCCAAATGCTAGGAATGAAGAAAAATATTTCTACTATATTTTATTTCTACTACCTAATTCGACTTGCATTCGAATTTACTCAATTTCAATCCGAAAATACCAAAACTGGTAATAATTTTTTGAATAAGTGAATCAAATAATAACGACTAGAATACTTTACACCGAATACAATAATAAAAAAAGCAATGAAAATATAATAAGCTACATGTTCTAGCTAGATAATTTATATGCAATTATTTTTCAATGTTTTGATTCCTGGCCACAAGTGTCCCCCAGTCTACCCCGTTGTTGAGAGGTACCAGAGAAAAATATTCTACAACTATGTTTTCTCTAATTCGGTGTAAGTATCGATGACATTCAACTAAATAAAGTAAAATATAATATTATACCGGTATCTAGATCTACAGGTTTAATACATTCATAAAATAGTCATAATTTATTTTGCAGTTTTGTGAATGTTTTTCTTGTAAAAGACCTTAATGGAAAGTTGTGAAGGTAGTTGTATAAAAAAATGTGTTTAAATTTATTGTGTATCTCAATTCTTTAAAAAGTGTTCTGAGACACATTGTTAGTGTAAATATTATGTCCAATATAACAGGGAGATAATGCTGTCTAAGAAGTCGTAGCTGGCGGCATAAATTTTGTAAAAATATGGGCACTACAATACCCAAAAGTTAAGAATTTTATAAAAAGTTAAAAATTCGTATATTTCTATTACTTTTCCAATATTAAAACCATAGAGTTGATGGGATTTCTAAAATGCAAAGACTTCTGTGTTGTATTCTTGTTTTCTGACAAACAGTAACCATTTCTTATTTTCAATATAGGTTAACTTTTATACTGTTTATAATAATGCGACTTCTGGGATTTCTAGAATGTGTTTTGTTATAAACAATAAGCATTTTTTATTCTTATTATAGGATAACGTTTTTACAGTTTATACTAATATGACTTCTGTTAGTTTTTAACTAAACCCGATATGACAACCTGATAAAACTTTTTTTTTTTTTTTTCGAACAGAGATGTTGAACCTTCAACTTAATGTGTAGTGGACAAATTATTGTCTGTCACTAAAATACATACGTATTATGTGGCTGTTATGTATTTCGCCCGAATTTTAGTCAAATTAATGTTAGAATTTAATATATATCTCTGGAGATGGCACAAGTGAGTACGAGTGAGTATAAAAGAAAATAATAATAATCTTGGTGCTGTCCTAGCGCAGTGAAAATAGTATTTTCACACATGTCGAATTTAGACCAAACAACTATGTGGACGCCTATGTGCCTATAGTTGGCGACCACTGCCTGCATTCGCTGAATACAGATAAATGCTGCACCAGATCCTTACGAGTATCTTACCCCGCGTACGATGATCGAATGTGAATGTTGACGAATGTATCCTCGATTCCTCGGCAACTGTTTCGATGGACCGTAACGGCCGCCTGCGGGTCTGCTGCTATCGACGAAAGAAAAACGTTGATGGGGCTTCGTCGCCGCGTCTGGATATTCGTTTGCCGTCGGGATTAAGCATATGGTATACCTGGCTGCATGTTTCGTTTGTTGTTTTCAAGTTTAAATTGTTTTAAAACAAAATGTACCAGCAAATAAATATGTAAATCAGTTTTAAAATTTCTGTTTTATTTAAGTACTGCGCCCGGTTTACTTACAGTTTTTTCGTTGATCAATATCGTTAACCTCAGGCCTGTGGCTAATGCATCATTCATATTCGACTCAACTGTTGGTGGCCTTTTAAGTGGACAGCATCAATTATACTTGAGTTGACCATATACCTTCTGTTTATAGTAAAATGTTGTGCACAACAAATGAATGTTGCAATGCCCCATTGTATAATGTATAAAGTGCAAAACACTGTCTTAAATTACTGTCATAAAAAAGGTGTTCTATATTGGAAAGCTGCTCCTTAAGCTTCATTATCACTATAATATATTCACTTGGCTAATAATTTCTACACATCAGAATCATTATCATTAAGATCAATCAATTTATGTTTTACACACACAAATTCAATTTGAAAATTAATAGACAGGTAATTTTTACTTTTTACAAGGGCATAGCTTTGAAATAAACATACTAATTAGTTAGTGATTAAACATAAATAATAAGCCTGAAACTTAGGATCTCCTAGTTAAGGCAAATGTTTAAAGTTTTTACTTATTAAAACTGTGGTACACAGTAATAAACACTTACTGCATTTATGGATAACAAAATGTATGGATTCTATTATTCAATTTCTTATTGAAATTTCTATCAGCAGGCTCATGTTAGGCGTACCTATATTAATAGAAGCTATTTCACATAAAAATTGTGAAATATCAGGTATCAGCTAGTTGCTGTATAACTTATTATCTGGTTCCATGAAGTTGATAAATTTTAGCATTTATTTATAGCTCTGCTTATGAACGTTATACTGGCAGTTTTTCGTTACAGTTGTAACAATGTGTATAATAAAATCATACATAATTATGTTATATAAATTTTGCAAGCCAAAAATTTATCTCAGTACCGATGGTACTCTATTATTCCGTTGGGATCAACGCAACACCAAGGATATCTATGATATCAAAATTCATACCTGATGAACTAAGCTGTTGTCAGGGCTGCTGTTGCAGCTCCAGCAGAGCAGCCGCCTGGCTGGAAAGCGGATGGCGGCGAATTCGGCGGACGGCGGAGTCACCCGATTGGTGCTCGGCAACGGTTCCAACATGGTAACCTTTGAGGGCAGCTTGCTTTTTACACTGTCACGTCATCAGGGGCACTTTGAGTTGCTGCACTTGTTGCAGTTGCGTTGTCTGACCTATCTATGCGGTGAAATAGTCCAGTGTGACTATTTCGAGTGCAAAAGATAATTGGTTCATGCCTTATTAGACACATGCCTTATGACAGAAAGTACCCAGTATGGTAAGTTCGTGTCAGACAAATTAAATAATTAAATGGTAAAAGCCCAGTGTAGCAGTTACGCATTTTTAAATCTCAGCAAACAATGTTGTCTGGGAGGGAATGCTATTAGCATTAAGTCCGCTCTTTTTGTACTCATGTACATTAAAGTAAAATAAATATATATGGTAAAAGCCCAGTATGGCAGTTACGCATTCATAAAGGTAAGCAAACAATTATGCAGTTAAGGCAAGTAAACGGTAAAAGCCCAGTCTGGCAGTTACGCATTCAAGCCAAGTAAACGGTAAAAGCCCAAAATGGCAGTTACGCATTTAATAGTTCTCCATCTTGTATTCTTCTTCTTGTCCTCTTCCGTCTTGAAATCTTTTTTCCTTTCTGCACGAAGCATTTTAACTAAGTAATTAAATTTTCACTGTATAAAATATGATTCTGAAGAATTCTCACTTTGAGATTGTATGCGTGCGTCCGTGGCGAAGCACGAAAAGCGAATGAATGGTTGGCGCGTAATAGCGGCGGGGAGAGTTCGAGCCGGAAATGTCAAAATATCTGTCAATTCTAAATCAAATACCTTCTCTTTTTAGGTTTTTTAGGTTATTACTCTAAAATAACGTGCTAAGTGGTGATACATGCAAGCGATACTACATGTGTTAATAGTACTAATATCGAAGGAAGAATCCTGAAGTATAATACTACGTTTTATTCCTCAATGTATCACAATTCATATGAACTCAGATTATTTTGCCACAACTCTACTAATTTTTCCTAAAAATGAGTACAAATAATGATTTTTGTGTAAAACATTTTTTTTCTTGTTGAAATGTCTGTAGGTATATTTCAGAGACTATAGCTCACATCGAAACGATTGAAGTGTCGACGGGTCGGATATTTTATAAAAATTATATTATACTTCCATAGCTTTCTTCTATTCAACCATTTCCGAGATAAATAGGAAAAACTTAAATCAGGAAGAGGTTTGAGGGGGGAGGGGCAGTGGACACGGGATCCACGGGGAACTTTCCAGATATGTTCAGGCGGACCTAATGAACACTTTAAAAGACAAAAACTTACCACCGGAATTAGTCCTAGGTATCGCGAAATTTTTATCTAAAAGTATTGGGCTAAAAATTACATCGTGGCGTTGACACCATTCGGTGTTAATCGAGAACCGATGCTGCTATAACAATGTATTATACCTTGTTTTATTCCTCAATGTATCAAAATTCATATGGTCTTATATAATTTTGCCACAACTCCACTTTTCTTAAAAACTAGTACAAAGAACGATTTTTGGGCAAAATCATTTTTTTTGTGAAATGTCTGTAGGTATATTTCAGAGAATACAGCTCACATCGCAATGATCCAAATGTCAACCGATTGGATATTTTATAATAATTATATCATACGTTGACAACTTTCTTCTATCTTCAACCGTTTGTGAGATAAATAGAAAAAACTAAAATCAGGGAGACGTTTGAGGGTGGGGAGGGGGGAGCGTACATGGGATTCACGGGGAACTTTCCAGATATATTCAAGGAGATCTAAGGAACACTTTAAAAACAAAAAACCTTCCGCCGGAATTAGTCCTAGGTTTCTTTGAAATTTTTGCTAAAAGTCCTGGGCTATTACTTGTTTAATGGAGGTCAGTGCTTAGTCAGTAGTTCAGTACTCAATTTTAATAGACTTACCATGTATAGTATAGAACGTTCCATGTTCTCCCCAATCGTAGTATCCCACAAAAGCAACCACTTTGTTCCAAGCAAAAGTTTCTTCAACATCGACTCGGGAAAAGACGTCCTTGATGACATCCACTTCTGTAATGTTGTCGATGACGGCCAAGTAGCCTCCTTCAGCGATACACGTCATATAAGCGTTCTTCCAGTTTTTGCCAATTTTGTGGTATTTGTAGCAATGGCCAGTTCTGCGATCCATAATGTAATCTAAAATCAAATATATTTTTTATAAATTTGAGATTCTTGCACAAGACAAATACGAGTCGTATTATTAAAGTTTCTAGTACATATATTATTTCTTATTATTTTTTCTCATAAGATTTTCAAAATTATAGGCCTATGCCCATCAGTGAACGTTATATGAGTGACTAATTAACTATGGTCGATAGTGTGAAAATAGTAATCGAACTGCGTTGTGTGCAAATAACGCAACTTTTCCAAAAATTTAAGCTGTGGAGTAATCTGTCATCTAACAGAAATCGTGAGTTATAGTTTTCATATCAACGCGCCAGTGAAATACCAGCTTGATTTCATCGTTTATTACCAACTTCTTCAAGATTTTTCTTTCATCACAAAATGTTACTGCCTTTTATGTGGAACATTTCGATAAATGGTGATAAATGTACCAAGAAGCCGCTGGATGCATACAGCGCAGGACCGACCTTTGATCCTTGGAGGAGGCCTATACCTAGTATACTAGTTGTTTCATCTCACAAATGCGCGTCGGCTATAACTGATGTTATAGTTCGAATCACGAAAGATGACCACAATTGGCGCCCATCTTCGCATCATAACTCATGAAGAAAAGACTCAAGACAAAATATTATTTCATATAATATAATATAATATATATATATGTAAATGAAATATTATTTTGTCTTGTCTTTTCTTCATAAGTTATGTTGCGAAGATGGGCGCCATTTGTGGTCATCTTTCGTAATTCGCACTATACACGTACACATGCGCATTGTTTTAGTGTGTGTAATACAATGTGTGTAATAAAGCGTGCGGATGTGCATGGGCAATTGGCACATCGGCATGGGCATACTAAAACGATGTGCATGGGCACGCCTAACAATATTCGTAGCAGACGCGCATGCGTGAGATGAAACAACTGTAGTAGGTGTCGTGCATGCGGCTGATATGATGAATGCTAAGTTTTTGAATCTTACATTGAACATCTGAAGTTTGAATATCGACTGAAGAGATTTTATAGTTTTAGATTGTGATGGGGCAGTTTTGGATGCTACTTAATAATGTATATTTGACTATTTCTCACCGTTGTCGACAGTGCCGCAGTCGTTAATGACCAAGGTTTTGGTCTTCTTCTTGTAGCAGACGTAGGGGAAGGTCTCGGTGCAGCGGACGTCCGCCATGGTGCCGTCCTGAAACATCGCGATGCAGTCCTCCGTACCATTGAAGTTGTCGGGCTCATTTGGTGCCCAGGTCATAGCAATCCTTGACAGAGGTACTCCTGTAAATTGATAGTTATTTTTTTAATGCCTTTATTATTTTTATATGCCTTTGACTGTTTACATTCATCAACCATCTGCACCGCATCCCGAATGTATTTTTTACTTTTTGTTTGGAACTCGAAATAAGAAGCTTATAATATACGAGTTTTGCTATGGCCAAAGACGCGATGACACGTCTTCAAGTCATCTGGAAAAACCATAGCCTAGGTTTTCGTACTAAAACGCGCTTAGTGAGAGCCCTGGTCTTTCCCATCTTTATGTATGGAGTGGAAACATAGACCATACTAGCCAGAGAGAGACATAGAATAGATGCATTCGAGATGTGGTGTTGGAGGCGAATGCTTGGGATACCCTGGACGGCTAAACGCACAAATGCATCTATCCTAACACAATTAAATATCAAGACTCGGCTGTCCACTATCTGCTTACATCGCGTACTCTCATACTTTGGCCACATAATGCGAAGAAGAGATGAAAGTCTCGAAAAGTTGGTCGTGGTTGGTGGAATAGAAGGCAAGAGAGCCCGAGGTCGATCGCCAACCAGACGGTCTGACCAAGTAAGAGTAGCAACCTCCTCAAGCAAATTATATCAAGTAGTGGGAGCAACCTGGACCGAGACCAATGGAAGCAAATCGTAAAAGCAGCCGGTGATCACGATCCTCATTTATGAGGGAACGATTAAGAGAGAATATACGAGTAGCTTACCCTCTATGGAAGTGTAAGATCCTTTCGAGATTATCGCATGGATCCCTGTGTACAGTGGGCAGGAGTCACTATCCATCTTCTTATGTAACTGTGTCATAGCATTCTTAATATAGATATCCAATGGTGATGCTAAAACTGCACCTGTAATGGACAAAATAAAAATAAATCAATGCCTTTAGCAATGATATTTTGCGCTTTTGTTTGTGCGTTAGCGTACAGTTGGTTAACCTAAAGCTTTAACTCAAAAACATATGAACTTCTGAATCAGCGCACTTAGACAAACGCACTTGCTCTGCCCTCCGCCGCACCTTGAGAATGCTAACCCTAGTGCAACGAAAAAAGGGCTTAGTTGGAATACTGCTTAAGTTATTATATGTATATTGTGACTGTGACGTTAATTTCGGCTGCATTTGTAGTCTTTAAAACCCATCCATCCACATCAGGTCCGTGTGGTGAGCTTATCGTAGCCTATCCTCCTTATCTATCCTTATTGACCGCACACACGTACTACAGCAGTTAGAACAATATACATTTAGTTTCCAACTCTAGTGCAGTGGGTCGAATGGTAAACACAATTAACCCGTGGACCTAGGGTAATGCCGGTGAATCCAAGGGTCGTGAAGGAATGGCAGTACCGGCGTTAGGGGGGGGGGGCGAGCACGGGCGACCGCCCGGGGCGCCGGATATAAAGGGGCGCCGCAGGCGTCCCTTTATACACACTCGCTCATTGAGCGAGTCCTACAATTACTATCGTAAATTCCCTTTTAGTGACAAAATCGTTATGGTGGCAACACATAATCAGAACAACTTGGCAATATCTCGCCGAAATTTCATCGCTGGCTACAATGTGCCGGTAAAATCCAGGAGCGGCCCTAGGGCGGTGCAAGCGGTGCGACTGCACTGGGCGCCCCCGTGTGTGGGGCGTTGAGAACGCCCAATCACCGGTCAACTATCAATCGTATTGTTGCCTGCGGACGGAGCGACGACGTGACGCGACGAATGAAACCGACTAAAAGTCGCACTGCATGGCTGTACTATAAACAAGCAAGATTAATCGATGAAACTGACTAAAAATCGCGCTGCGCGGCGGCTGTCTTTTTATTATAAACAAGCAAGATTACAGGATTAGTTGGTAAAACTGACTAAAAATTGCGCTGCACGGCCGTATTTTTTACTGTCATAAGCAAAATTAGAAGATTAGTAGATGCTACTGACTAAAAATCGCGCTGCGCGGCCGTTTTTTTTATTATAAACAAGCAAGATTACAGGATTAGTAGGTGAAACTGACTAAAAATCGCGTTGCGCGGCCGTTGTTTTTACTGTAATATGCAAAATTAGAAGATTAGTAGATCAAACTGACTAAAAATCGCGCTGCGCGGCCGTTTTTTTCCTAACAGGCAAAACTGAAAATCATGGAATCGCAGATAGGGGGCGCCTCGTAGAAATGTCGCCCAGGGGCGCTGGTAGTGCTAAAACCGGCACTGAGGAATGGGAAGGGGTGTGTGGGTTTACGAATAGACAGATGGTAATGGTTACCTTCAGCTTCACACCTTCTGAATGCTTCGAGGAAGCCTGCAGGTATCACGTGGAGCTTCATCCAGCCACCAGCTTTCACATTGTACGTGTAGTCGAATCTGAACTGACAGCCCACTGGAAAAATATAATAGCAATTTCTTTATCTATATACTTAGTTATCTAGTAAACTATTTATTATGTGGTGTTATGAATTATTGCACGTGCACAGAATACATAATAGGCAGCAGGGGCATTTCCCATTTTAGGCGCTGTGCTTATAACCTTATAAACCTTACTAGACTTCTTTCAGGTAATGCCTGATTCTATTATATTTCTTATCTAGCTTAGTATCACCATCATAAGTATTGCCTCACTGACGCAAGCAATAGTATTAAAAACCACGACTTGCGCCAACCCTCCTCTGAAGGCATCGCAAGGGTATAGAAGCCAAGAAAAACATTTTAAAATATTTTTATACTTTACCTGGCTTCGAGTCGCCAAGACACATCTTTGGTGCAAATATGAAGACTGATTCAACGATTTAGTTGATAGAGCATTGTGACAGACGACGGATGAACAGATGGACACATAAGTGACAACACAGGGTTCCGTTTGGTCCCTTCGGGTACGGAACCCTAAAGGCGTCAATCATCTGCAGTGGTACACTATATATGTATGAATATTAAGTCTGTGTATTCTAAACAAAAGTGCCGCTTTTGCTCCTACTACAGTACTAAATATAAACTGATAATAATATCATAATTATCGTCATGAACGATAAAACCAAAACCGTTACGTTGTCATTTACGTTATATTTACCTAAAAATCTTTGGTTTACCTTTAGAATTCTCATTTAAATTGTCCAATATTGGCATCCTAGACTCCCTAGGCATAGCTTTCTACAATTTTAACAAAACCAAAGCGAGTATTTCTTTCTGTAAACTGTAACGATTTAGTTTTGGTTGTACCTGTACGAAACGTCTATGTGTGGCGTGCTTGCGCGGAGCCGTGATATATTATTTTGTTCTGAACGGTTTTTTATCTTTAAATGTAAAAAGAAGGTAGAGACACCATTTTTGGAGGGTAGATACCTTTCATAATGTAGATGAGCACTAAGAAAGGATTTTATAAAATTCTCGTTATACAGGGTGCTACAGGTTGTTCAAGTTTGTATGAGAATTTGTATAGGGTTGAAGGTAGAGACACCATTTTTGGAGGGTAGATACATTTCATGGTGTAGATGAGCACTAAGAAAGCGTTTTGGAAAATTCCCGTTATACAGAGTGCTACAGCGTGTTCCAGTTTGTATGGAGATTTGTATAGGGCTGAAGGTAGAGACACCATTTTTGGAGGGTAGATACCTTTTATGGTGTAGGTGAGCACTAAGAAAGGGTTTTGGAAAATTCCCGTTATACAGAGTGCTACAGGGTGTTCCCGTTTGTATGGGAATTTGTATAGGGTTGAAGATAGAGACACCGTTTTTGGAGGATAGATAGATACCTTTCATGGTGTAGGTGAGCACTAAGAAAGGGTTTTGAAAAATCCCTATATACAGGGTGCTACAGAGTGTTCCAGTTTGTGCACATTTATTTATGGGAAAATTTAAATGTGTGAAATTAGGTCTACTGATAAATATCTAGGTCTATTGGTAATCCGTGACTTTCAAAATAAATGCACATCTACCTTAATCACGCGAACGAAGTTGCGGGCAAAAGTTAGTCTAGTCGACAATTGGAGAATCAACGCTCAATATCTGTAGTCAATAATCTCCTCTCTGCATTGGCAGTTTATCAAAAAACTAAATTATTCTAGTTAGAACAAAAAAACGAATCCACAGGGTACACGGGAAGAAGGGGCTCATCGACATTTAGCAAAATTTGAGAAAATGTCTGTTTAAAGTTGAATGGTTTATTTTTACTAATGTGCCTCTTTAATTTGTTTTAAATATGTAATGGACCCTAATGCCTAGTTCCAAATGACGCCAACAGCACTGTTAGCGTATAATCCATAAAATGAAGTAGCTGTACGCAAATACCCTATTTGTGTAATATTTTGTGACTATTTAATTTGGTCGGATTCGCGCTAACAGCGCTATTAGAGCGTGATTCGGAACGCGGCCTAAGTAGTTTGTTTTGTGTATGCCAATGCCATCGAATGCAATTGTTAGTTTGGAATGAATAATTAGCAAAATATAAGAAAATTACTAATTAAAGATTTTATTACTTATCTACTCTATTTTTACTGACACGATTTAACGAGAAATGGGACCCTTTTAGTTTATTTTGAATATGTCATTTGAAAGACACATTCAAATTTGTTAGGTCAAATTGATCAAAAATGTCGATGAGTCCCTTCTTCCCGTGTGCCCTTCTTATTTGATATAACAGTTAATAAATAATTACTTTTTCCATACCTGCAACGATAACTGCAAATATATATCCAAAATAGGCAAACACTGTAGCCATTTTAAAAACAAACACAAAACGTCAATATAATTTCTAAGAACACACAATAACCAGCTAAAATTCCCACTGCACTCACACTTGATTTCAACAATATTAAGATACTCATACAATATTTTCCGCAAAAGACTGGTTCGAACTAAACTGGTTTACAAACTCGTGTACGATCGTCTTCAACCAAATTACGCTCACGACTGCCTTGTTATGAAATGAAAATAACAAAATATGATGGAACATGCTCCTCCGATAACCCTTCTACATTCATTATACCTAAAGCCAGATTGTATATTATCAAGAGTTGTTAAATAAAACTAAGTTATAACAGGTTTTAAAGCATTCTACTAACAGGAAAATAATATGGATTCATGATCCCATGTAGCTAACGGTAGCCAGATATCAATGAAATATCTATTGTATCTAATTTTCCTGGAGTCAAAGGGTTAAACCTGCTAACATCATCAGATATTTTATGAATCCAAATATTTAGGAAGTTTATTAATTTGTTTATGTCACTGCTGCTAAAGTATAGTTTATACTTATTGTCTCTGCTCTAATGTAAAATAACTTGTATCTGATTTCAGGAGTCGCTTTGAGAACTATTGTATATACTTTTAAGCTTTTTATTGATTTAGGTACAATATTAATCAATGAATAATTACTGACGATCTGATAAGCTGACGTGGAATGACCCCCTAACACCACCTTTCTGTGTGTGTCAGCTGCGTGAGTGAACCAGTATTTACCCGTTGTACTACTGTTGGTACTACTGGATGGGACCACGGATCTGCCCCCCTAGCATGACCACCGAAACGTAGTTATTTATCACGTTTAACTGTCAAAAGACTGGATTTTGAGTTTTTTTTTATTTTGTTTATTTAAGGACAACCAACAAGTACATTCACCTTACACAAGTAAACATTTATATAGCTATGGGTTACAATCTTAAGTGAAGACTTGATTAAAGGCTTGCCACGGCATGCGTTATATGCAAAGAATTATAAAAAAAGAGATTTTATGATTCACAAAGCGTTAACCATGATGGATGATAAATTTATAAACTACTTAGGTATATACTACTATATAACAATACTACTATGATTTGATATTCCTACCTTTGTAGGAGCTATAGATTTAATAAAAATTCCATATTTACCAAATATGCCGAAATTTGTATTTTTGGGTAGCTTATTATAACATGATTGCATGCGATTTAATGTTGAAAAGTGTAGTGTACAACATAGAAGTCTTTGGTTAAAAAATGTCCAAAATTACTATTGAAAGGTTTAGGTGTAAACAGTTTATATTTAGAAGGGCATGTCAGTTTGTAAGGGATATAGAATCTAATGTTCGATAAAAGAAGAAGACAATCAAGCTGACCATTTACAAGCTTGTACAGAAACTTAAGATCAGCAATTTTTCTACGATCTTCTAGGCTAAGGATTTTGAAATAGTCTAATCGTTGCTTGTACGAGACAAAATCTTTAGCCATGTGACATTGGAAAGTTAAATGCCATAGAAATCTCTTATTTTTTTTTATTTTTTTTTTATTTATTAAGGCATACCAACTAAGTACAATTCGGAAATTAACTTAAATCATATTAGTAAATAGCCTCTTAAATTAGAAATTGTACCTAAATTACAGGTAAGCACAACATTATTACAGGATTTTATAACAAAACAGTTAGTTGACAATGAATTTGGAAAACAATGTCGCATGCAAAACATTTAAAGAATATACAGCACTTACACTAAAGGTTCTAAAATTTTCTTTTTAAACGACAGGTACCCATTACTATTAATGTCAATATCTGGGTTAAGGCGGAAAACATCGTTGTATGAATTTAACAAGGTATTCATAGGCGCATATTGCCCATATTTGTTTCTACTGAATTTCAATCGAAAGGGCTCAAAATTATGCAATCTGGCGGACATGCGCGGCACATTGATACTCAAAAGTGAGAGAAGATATGGGCAGTCGACTGAGTTATTCAAAAGCTTATAAAGAAATAGTAATCCTAATATATTTTTCCGCTCCTGCAAACTAGTTAACTTGAAATATTGCAATCTATCACTGTAATGTCTGAGTAATATACATGTGCTACATAAGACAACCGCCGCAAAAATACTTTTTGAATTTTCTCTAGACGTTGAATACCATTCTGATAGTGTGGATACCATACTGCTGAGCAATAATCAACTTGGCTCCGTACCAGCGAAAAGTATAACGTAGTGAGAGCCGCTTGACATTTAAATCCTTTTGTATTGCGAAGAACAAATGATAACATTCGCAAACTTTTGTTTAAGACACTATTCGACTGATCCGCGAAATTCAATTCTGAGTCCAAGATTACCCCAAGATCCTTAATATTGCTAACGGATTTCAATACCATGTTGGATAATTATTTGAACGAGGTTTCTGGAAAGGGATTGTATCACGAATAATATTATTTAGTAATTTATAGAAAGTGGAAACCATATCATTTACACCATTGCAGTTACCAAGAGATGTTGCCCAATCAACTTCATCTAGTTTTAAATTAACAGCTTCATAGTCCGCTTTATTAAAGTTACATAGGCTTTCGGCCTTCGTGGTTTGGGATCTATGCTACGTTCGAAGTTTAAGCTTTGATATCAATCTGTTTCATGTGGCAGAAGTGTCATGCATTGACACACTTCAGCTTTCACCGTTATAGATAGGACAGAGATAGGTCGTCATGTAAAACAAACTTGAGCAAGTATGTAACTTAGTCAGTTGTGTTAATAAAGCCACTTCACAAGTCTTCTGGGTTTAATTTCAATGGGCCCACTGTGCGACAAGCAAATCGATCAAGATCATGTTGTAGCAACTGCACGTCCGTTTTACTCTTGATAATCTTTACAATCTTGAGATCGTCTGCATATAAGTAGCATTGGGAATGTCGGAAGCAAGAAGGGATGTCATTGATGAATATGTTGAAAAATAGGGGTCCTAAATGTGAGCCTTGTGGGACTCCTGATGACGTCATATACACGTTAGATTTGTACCCATTTATAACCACTTTTGAACTTCGATTGCAAAGATAGGATTAACACCACAGTAACAAGTAGCCCGATATTCCGAAGGTTGATAATTTTTTCGTCAGGATATTTATATCTACTAGATCAAAAGCTCTACTGAAATTCGTGTATATGACGTCAGCAGAAGCCCGAGAGTCTACCGCATCAACTACTACTTGGTAGTTGAGTGTCGATAAAACGCTATATCACGTGATTTATATCGTGTTTCAGTGGTCATGGGAGATGGTGTGCTTATTATCACTTTCCACGGTAAAATAGAGGACAAAATACAAAATTAAAAAGACTGGTTCGTCCTTTCGAGGAGAAAATTAGCTTTGGATCTACCGGTGGATTCAAGAGGAGAAAAAATTTGCTACACTGGTGGATACAAGAGGAGAAAAAATTCGCTCCACCGGGAGTGCCGGCAGAAGTGAAAACTTGAATATCGTTAATTTTGCATTTTTGATATTTTGGAATGGTTAGAGAATAATTTTGCACAGAATAAAAGTACTATCAAATGATAGATAGATATAATGATAAGAGGTAGAATACAATATTTATTCATTGCGCTATCGTACACAAACATGACAATTTATATTACATTAAAAAGTTTATCTTTCAGAAAAATCAACCCGCCGAACGCCAAAACGACGCGCCGCCATTTTCACCGCGCCGTAGAAAGAGAGGGGGATACTTCCGCCGCCGGCTGTCTACGCTACATCCGTCTTACGAATTTTGGATCATGGCCACGCGACCCTGACTGACGCAAGTTTAACATTTTTTCCCCATTACAAAAAAGTATACAACGCCGCTAAAGAAGTTTTCACTTCAAAAATTGCCACCACCGATGGATTCAAGAGGAGGAAAAAGTAGCTTGGGTTTCATCGGTGGATTCAAGAGGAGATAAAATTGGCTCCACCGGTGGATAAGTCTGACGAAACGAAAATCTGTCGAAACGGAAATAACAGTACGAAAGGGTTGTGTTTCAGTGGTACCACAGAATAAATAATAGTACTGGTATAGTGGTTCTAAAAAAATATTTTATAGGTGCAAGTCGCCCTAAAAGACTTGAGACAATAAATAGGACAAGACAACAAATAAATAGACATTAAAATATATTCTTGAATGTTAAGATTTTAGGCATTCACAGTGCTATTTTATATTAAGATAATATCCCTATACTAGAATATTAGACTTTAGTCCAGTTAGGAGATCTCATCGCAATAAATAAGTTTAAATAAGCTGGATGTGAACTGCTTAATATATAGTTAAGGCCAATAAAAATCAAAATATTTATTATAATATAACCATTTTATAAACATAGTTTTAAACAATACATATTAATCAGATCAAACTTCTTTCACTACAAAACTAACAAAATAATTCTGAAATTAAATTTAATCAAAACATTAATAAAAAAAACCTCATTGAAAGTTAAAATAACAATATTAAAACACAACTACGACAATACAATAATAGAAATCTATAAGATACTCATCAGAATTAATAAAAACCTTGTATAAATATATACGAAAATAATTATTGGTTAGCCTGTGGCTTAGATGACGTTGCCAACGCTGTGTCAATAGTACCTGAAACAAAATTTGTATTTTATCATTTATTGAATCATAAATAAGAAACAAGAAAGAAAGTAGGTACAGAGAATAAAACCCGGGAATTAGAAACGGCAGATTTGACTTTGTTCAACATTGGAAGTGTAACATTTTTGGTCTGTCTTTACCGAGTCGGTTCAACTTTCAATTCAACGTGCGTCAGACACGATCTATTTCTATGATAAAGTTTTATAATAAAATTCCAGGTGATATTTTGGATTTACCATTTGAAAACTTTAAGACTCATCTAAAGAATTGTCTTCTCGAAAAAGGATACTATACCGTTAAAGATTACTTAACTGATAAAACAGCTTGGTCGTAAATTTTCCTATTAGTCATATGTATTATGGTCACTTTTTGGCCTAAAGCTGCATTTTGTGATGGAAGCAAGCCACTTTGCACAGTGATAGTGGGGGCCAAACTAAGCGATTTCATCCGAGGATAAATGAGATTCACCCCTTAGGAACAGAGATGGCGCCACTTGTTTAAAAAAATCTTTAGAAATTTCTAAAACCTGAACGAATTATCCTATTTTGACGATTATGGTGTTTATCGACAGACAATTAGTTGTTTTACTATTAAAAAAATAAAAAAGTGGCAAAAAATAATTATAAATACAAAAAAACCGTTTTTCAGGGTTTATTCAAATTTATAAGAAAAAATTGTATGAATATGGTACTTTTTTATTTATTTATATTATTACCCATGTAGTTGCACGTTCAATAAAAAAAACCGCATATCAATACCTTGTAGAGTTCTAATGTTATTGAAGAATACACTACATGGTGCCCGTATATCCATGTATTCGCAAAACAAAAAATCTGAAAATTTATATTTGTGGTTGAATTAACGGACACTTAACCTTACGTTTAAATTGATCGTGTACTCATGTTGTCATTGGATTAGAATTGTGTTTGGATTCAAGAATAACGGGGCAGAATCGAGCTGTCTATTTCGACACGAAAGTTCTTCATAAATAAATTAATTTACGAGATTTTTATTTAGTTTCACCTGTCTGGTGTTTGTTTGACTGTAATCAAATCTTGTCCATCCACGGCGTAGCTCAGAGGCCAAAAGTACTAGTGAGCTGTAATTTGGCATGAATGTGTTTATTAATCATGCCGAAAAAGTGATAAAAAAAAATTTCATAATTTTTTAGTTTACACGTAAAAAGTGGGGATGAATTATTTATCTCATCAATGTCATAATGTGGAGTGTCGTTAGATAGGTCTTTTATATAAAAAAAAGGTTTGCTTGTGAAGACTACTTTTTGATATTGTGTTTTTAGGGTTCCATGCCCAAGGGTAAAGACTGACTGCTATTACTAAGACTCCACTGTCCATCTGTCTGTCTGTCTGTCTGTCACCAGGCTGTATCTTATGTTATGAACTGTGATAGCAAGACACTAGAGACTTGAAATTTTCACAAATGATGTATTTTTTCATTGATTGACCACCAGCCATTTTAATGTCCCCACTGTTGGGGCACAGGCCTTCCTTATGGGTGGATAAGGAGGATGGGCTATAAACCCACGGGCCCATCGCGGATTGGTGGGTGTAAACGACAGCAAATGCAGCCGGGACCAACGGCTTAACGTGCCTTCCGAAGCACGGAGGAGCTCGAGATAATAAATTTTTGGTCACCCATCCCATGACCGACCATTGCGAAAGTTGCTTCACCTCCGCAATCGCTGGGCCAGGCGCTATACCACTGCGCCGCCGAGCTCTTCGGGTTTTTTTTTATAATAAAGCTGATTTATCTTTCTATTTCTTTGTAAAGGTTGTAGATCATTTAATTACATACCTCTCCGATCTAATGTTCTTATGATGCGAATAGCTGGGTAGTCTGATACATGAGCAGGTGGAGGGGAAGGCCTGTGTACAGCTGGTATTGATCCCGAACTTTCCTCCAGAGACGTTCTTCGTGCACCATCGCCCTCCTACAATAATGTCATTCATGAATTAAAAGCTATTTAGTTTGCAATTAATATTGTCTACATTGTGTCAAACTCATCCCTTGTTCCTTAGAGATAATGGACCGTCGGCCAACCAGGGTCATTTTCGATCTATCGCATATTGGGACGAGACCAAATTGGCAAGATGGCCATTAGCTTGGTGTTAACAAAAATTATTGTCTGGGTTGCGAAGTAGGAAGCTTCTGGGAGATGTGCCACCCTGAACATGGTCACCCATCGCTAAAAAAATATCGATCGCATATTTACGTAAATGATGAACAGGGTCCTGGGTGGCATTATTACTTGAACTATTTTTTTGTGTTTTCATATCGATCGAATAAGGAACAAGGATCACAAGAGCATATATGTGAAATGTACTTACCTGCCCTGACCTCCTAGACGCTTCCTGAAAGCGACGCAAGACTATGGTTTTATATTCGCTTGGGACCTGCCCCACCCCCTGAATGTAATAACATGCCAATATGTAGTCGATTATTTTTTTGGAAAAAAGGCTCTATGTTTCTACCCTGGCCACGCGCATGCTTCCTAAAAACTAACCAAGCCGATGTCTAACATGTTTGTAATGATGCCATCTACCATCCTGTTCATCATTTATATCAATATGCGATCGATTATTTTTTGCGATCGGAGATCATTGTATGGGAGGCCATATGTTCAGGGTGGCATATCTCCCAGAAGCTTCCTACTTCACAACCCAGACGACAATATTTGATAACACCAAATTAATGGCTATCTTGCCAATGTGGTCTGGTACGAATATGCGATAGATTGAAAATGAGCTTCTGGGCTGACGGTCCATAACCAAGGCCAGATAACTGGTTTTCTATGAAGAATTTTTCCTTCAGTATAACTAGTTATCTCTTGGGGATAGATTTTATTTACAGATAACTATTTGTTTTAACAGTTATCTGCTAGGAAAATTTATTTGGGTGTCCGAGCTACGCTTGACCCACTTGTGAGATTACCCCTTGGATTTTTGACATGTGGCAACACTAAATTACCGCTATACCTCCCCTCCCGCGCGTCGCGCCCCACCCCAAGCGCACGCGCTGCCGCCATGTTGCGCCGGGCGATCGGTTCGCTCCTCAGTACGTTCATAGATTAAAGTTATATACTGGTTATAGATGGCTCTCTCCCCTCTGTTTTTAGGATACAAGCATACAGCGCCATCTCTTTTTCTCGAATGGAACTACATCGCTATAGGTATACGTAGGTACCTACCTATTCAATATTTTAATGAAAATTAGATGTCAAAGTTATCTGATGTTTATTGTACAATAAATTAGAAGCTGTTATGAGCTTGTAATTTACTATCCAATAAACACCAAATAACTTTGCCAAAGTGTTATCTAGGGTGTTAAAAAATGAAAAACATCCTAATATACTGAAAATTATTTTTATTTAATTTTATGAGTAATTATATCTATTATGATAAGTATAAATTACAGTTCTAAACACACTATTATAGACACATAGTTAATGCAGTACAAGTAAGTAAGTAGTAAACATCACAAAAATAACAATTAAAATGAGTTACATAATTTACCCGCTGCTCATAAAATACTTCCAGTTAATGCTGTGCATGCCTCCAACTATTTTTCAAAAGTGATAGCATTGTGACTGGGAGAGGCTACTGTAGTAACATCTGAAACAAAGAGTTGTGATTTTACTTTACTTACAGATCAACATTGAAGAAAATACAAAATATACTAATTTAATATTTTAGCAATAAGTAGGTTTTAAAAAGGTTAGGTACCTTTATTGCTTTGTGTTTTGTTTAAACAAGGGTGGTTTAAACAAATATGGTACGAAATGTCGCAGAAAAGGTTAAGTTAAACATTAATTTAATGCAACTTTTTATTACTATGAGGTTAGGTTATGTAGGTACTTTGAAATGTTTATATTTTAATAGAGAGAACTGACATAGTGAAAACGTATCATTTATTTACCTTGCCCGTAGTGCAAACTGCAAGCAATCAGGAACACAACAAAATATCATGTAAATAGGCACCGCAGGTACCTACTCGTATCTAGAACATTGTTGACGTAGTTCACATAGTCTTTTCTCAAAAAAACTTGTATAAACACAGTCGCAAATAGCACTCGACGATTATTAGTAAAAAATTAAGCACTATTTAATGAATATCAATGAAGAAATGACTATTTACGACATTAAAAAGTGAAAATTTTCCAAACAAAACAAACACACCAAATTTAAGTTCACACAAAGGTAAGGTCCGACTGAGCTCGGTCTCGGTTTTGCGTGTGGTAGGATAAGTATTTTTTTTACAATTTTTATTAAGCTGGTTTGTGTGGTGTGCAAGATGTGTTTGGTACTTGCTATTATAGAAAGACATTAAAAAATTTGAGGAAAGAAAGGTCCAAAAATTTATAATTATTTGTTATAACCTTCGCTTATGAATATTGATTATGATTACATACAAAAACGTTATGTAAAATACGAAGGCAGCAGCCGTAGGATTTAAAAAAAACCGAAAATGATTTTAACAAAGTTTATTACAGGAAAATTACAATTATTTCTTATAACTAATTGACTGATTCGAAGTGTGAACCGAAGTGCTGGACAAATGCAGGCGCGCGGCGTCGAAGACGCGCGGGGGGAGTCGACGTCCGTGTGCAGCGGTCACGTTGTGCAGCGTCGGCGATTCCGTCATATTGTAATAAATGTTTGCTCTAATTTGGATATCGCGACGTCAGCGGTCTTCATAGTCTTGCACAACGTAATTCCTCCACCCTCAGAGCAGCAACTATTTCATGACGTTTAATGAAAAAGTTGCTGGTACTTGATTCTGGACTTTATTGGCAGGTTTGACTTCTGTGTATAATTCTTCGACAGGAGCGGGTGAATTATTCTTCTTTACTCGGTTAGAAATGTAGCGGCGCCAGAGCAAAGTTGCAGCAAGCAGCGTCGCGCAGGTAAGTAGTATGTAAAATGGCAGAGTCGTATGGTACAGGATGCTATCTGTTACGTCATCGAGTTGTATAGGTGGCTGAGATGACATCTTATCTTCGCATCGGTGTAATTCTCTTAGGTTGATGGTGTTCAGATGAAGTGATGCTGCGGATGCTGGAGAGGCGGTCTCGTTGGGAAGTTGAGTGATCTTGATAGGTTGACCCAGGATACGATTTTCTTCGTTGATGATCGTAAATTTTCGGGTTCGTAGGTGACAGTGACGTGGTATGGTAGCGAGATAACTTCCTTTCAGGACGGTGTAATCTTCGTTGCTGCCACATTGAAGTTGTACTTTGGTCGGCTCAGGCAGCACGAGGGCGTAGTATTTATCATCCAGCTTCTCCATGGCTTCTCTAGATAAGGTGATGGTCATCGTTTTACAGGATACGTCAACTGATTGCTCAGTTAGCAGCTTCCGGATGCAGTCTGGTTGTGTCTGGACCTGTCGATTGAATTTCTCTTCGCAGAGATAATGGGCTTTTAACTTCGGGCATTCAGCCTCTATGTACACAAAAGTTTCATCATTGGTTGCTATGTACGGAGATGGTGGTATAATGATCTGATTATTTTTATTAGGTAATATGGATAATTTAAAAAGATTATACCTATCACTAGCCACTATCGGTAATTTAAGTACCAAAACTATACTACTCTCTGAATAAAATAAACTAGGTATGATTACGTCATAGTATTCACGTAATTCTATATCAAGTACCTGCTCTTTATCGTACAGCGTTTTAAGTTGCGTTACTAAACTACCTAAACTATTTATACCTATCATAGAATGGTGAGTGCTCGATGCACGTGTAAAAGCTATTATATTTTCTATTCTACGTAATTCTAATAATAAATCGTCGATGTTCTCACCGGTAACAGTTAGTAACTGACTTAATTTAGTTAACCTAATATAAATGTCCTCACCATAATTACTACTTTTTAAGATGAGTTGAACTGTATTATTAATTTTCGATTGGTTATCTATAATTTGAGATAAAATATGGGAATGATGAGTCATCCAGTCTTTGTTAAGACTAATATGACTATTCAACTCATTTACTAATTTATCTTGATTTTTCCTGAGAATTGAGATGGCATGATCATATTTTAAAGCATCTGTGTAATCCAAATTGCCACTTATACTTTTTATAACAGAACCTAAGCCGTCTACAATGCCTCGTTTAGGACGGTCGTTGGGCTGAAGGTTTTTTAATTCAGATGAAGCTTTACCCAATTTACTTCTGAGATAATGTAACTGAGATTCATATAAAAATTTTGTATCTTTACCATATAACTGAGATTCGATCGTTTCGAGCTGACTGTAAACTAACTGTATATTAATATCTATATCATGCAAGTCAATGGATTGAAGGAATGAGTGATAATGGGTGATAAGCGCCATGGGTCCTAATTTAAATGGTAGGGTCCCGGTCCGTTGTCCAGGCTCTCAAGTTTTATCTCTTGAGAATGAGTCATCGGTAGAAGTACGAGGATTAACCTGTAACAATTTAGTGTTTTTAGGGGCGCGTTTCAAACGAGATTTGGCGACCGGACCCCGTTTTTTCGATGTGTAAATATGGATGGGGAGGTCGGCTAAAACTTTATCCTGAGTGTAACGAGCTGCTAATTTCTGACGGGAAGCTAATGGATTTTTAACGAATATTTGCTGACCAGGTTGATATTCAACTTCTGGCTCACGATCCTTATTGCGACTTTCGATAAGAGATGTACGGTTAGCAAGCGACGTTTCGTTAATAATATCATAAACTAATTGCATTTGCTTACGGTGAGTTTGAATGTATTGTTGAAGTAATAATTCATTAAGGTCAATATCACAAGGGTCGCGAGGGTCACAGTGGCCTAATATCAAATCAAGGGGTCTACATTTTGTAAAACTATGTATTGAGCTGTTATATGCTAATATTGCGTATGGCATAAGATTAACTACCGGTTCCTTTCGTTGATGTAAACGTAGTGCGCGTAAGTGTTCCAAAAGGGTTGAATGAAAGCGTTCGATATTACCGTTATCGTTAGGTGAGTGTGCAAGGGTCTTATGATGTGTGATTTTGTGCAACTTAGTAAACTCTGAAAACATTTGGTTAGTGAATTCTGTGCCTTGATCTGTGACTATAGTGTATGGAAGCCCATGATGAGTTGAGAATGTTAATAAAGCCTGAATGATGCTGAGTGCTGTACCATTTCGGAGATGATAAGCTTGAGCATATTTAGAAAATACATCAATGAAGGTTAAGTACTTTTCATTTTCAGCTGTGAATAAGTCCATATGTATTATTTCAAACGGTTTTGTAGGTGGCGGTACTATATTGAACTCTTGCCTGATAGGATTACGGTCGTATTTAGATTGCCCACATATAGTACAGTCATTTATAAACTTAGTAATGTGCTCCCTCATTTTAGGCCAGTAGTACCTACGTGACAAAGCCAAATAACATTCGTTTATACCTCTATGGTTGGTTTTACCATCGTGGTAATGACGAATAATATCTTGTTGTCGTAAGTACTCCTTGACGTTCTCTAATTCAGTTTTCACAAGTACTAAGCTCATCGCGGAGCTTTTGAATTTATCTTGTAAGATCGGTATGATAGTATACATGTCAAGTGGGGGTGTGATTAACAGTGCGGTTTTAACCTTAGGATTCACGTACTCCTTAACAGCGTTTATCAGGTCTTCCTCTAAATTCCCTCGGGATAGTTGTACGGAGGTCCGAGTATGAGATTCGAAAGGCTTTGAAACTGTGGGTCTCTTTTTTATGTCTCCTACAATAGTCAAGTGTATTTGTCGGTGAAACTTGTTAAGGGGTTCGTCTGTTATAGGAATTTCTAAGATGGGATTCTCTTGGTTTGTATGAGCAGTTACTGTAGTTGATCCTGTCAATGATGCCTGTCGTTCTGTCGGGTTGGCTACAATGGAGCTGGTTTCCTCATTACAGATCTCCATACGGGAGAGGGCGTCTGCATTAGTATTATCTTTGCCCTTTTTATAGATTACAGTGAAATCGAATTCGCTTAACTTTAAGCGCCATCGGTTAAGGCGGGAATTAGGCTCTTTAAGGTTCATAACCCACTGGAGTGGTTTATGATCAGTTAGGATTTTAAATTTGCGTCCAAAAAGGTAAGGTCTGAAATACTTCGTTGCCCAGACTATGGCAAGAAGCTCCTTTTCTATAGTGGCGTATTTTTGTTCACTTTCATTTAACGTACGTGAAGCGTACGCTATTGGTTTATCAGAGCCCACTGGCCCTTGAGATAAAATAGCTCCAAGTGCCACGTTAGATGCGTCTGTCGTTAATATGAAGTCCCTAGTAAAGTCGGGGTATTGTAACACGGGATCGTTAGTCAGTAAGGTCTTACATTTTTCGAAACATTCTACGTATTCGGAGTCAAAAGTAATTTTTCTGCCTTTCTTCAAACATACAGTCATCGGTTTAGTAATCTGAGCAAAGTCTGGAATAAACTTCCTGTAGTATCCTATCAATCCTAAAAATTGCTTTATTTCTTTAGGGGTCTTTGGAATGGGGTAGTTTTGAATTGCTGTAATTTTGTCTGGGTTCGGTTTGATTCCTTCCCTACTAATAATGTGTCCTAAGTAAGCGGTCTCAAGTTTAAGGAATTCCGACTTATCCATCTGGACTTTGAAGTTAGATTCCCTTAACCTTTGGAATACTTTTTCTAGGTTACCAATGTGTTCCTGAAGGGATGTGCTGAATACGACGATATCATCAAGATATACGAGACATATGCTATTCTGGAGTCCACGGAGCACGTTATCCATAACCCTTTGGAAGGTCGATGGAGAATTTTTGAGACCCATCGGCATCCTCAAAAATTCATAGTGCCCATGCTCAACATTGAACGCGGTTTTAGCTATATCGTCGGGGTTCATTTCACACTGATAAAATCCTGATGCCAGGTCTAGAGTGGTAAAATACTGGCATTTACCTAATTTATCGAGGACGTCTGTGATGTTCGGTATTGGGTACTTATCATCGATAGTTTTCTCATTTAGTTTCCTAAAATCGACTACAATTCGCCATTTTTGTTTCCCAGACGCGTCGGCTTTCTTAGGTACGATCCAGATTGGCGAGCTCCAGGCTGAGTCTGAAGGACGAATGATGCCTTGCTCTAGCATTTTATTTATCTGATCGTTAACTTCTTTCCGATGAATAAACGGATATCTATAACTCTTTGTATGAACAGGAATTTCGTCTGTGGTCCGAATTGAATGCTTGATTTTATTCGTGAACGTCAAAGGCTCACCATCGAGATAAAAAACATCTGCATAGTTTGTACAAAGAGATATAATATTCGCTTTTTCTTCCTCGTTTAAGTGATCCGTTCGTAAGCGCGACAAAACCTCACGTACACGTTGTGAGTCACGGTCAGTGCGCGTGCACTCGATATTAAACATGCTAGCCTGCGCGGGTCGATCTAATGAAAAGATAATGTCGTTATTACTAGGATTTTCTATTTCGACATAAGCGCGGTTGTTAACAACGGTCGTTAAACATTCAAGGACTATGCAGTTACTTAAAATTTGTTCATGAACTAAAACTTCACCATCGGCTGAGTTGATAGGGATTTTAACTAATTTTGTTGAGTTTGCAGGAATAATATCCTCATACAAGTTCGCGTTCCTTGAATTAAATAAATGAATAGGGTTGATAGACGATACTGTTTTTAATGTCATATTTTTTAAATCAATATTAGATTCCCATTTAGTTAACAAATCAAGACCGATAAGCCCGTCGAAATGCTCGTGGAATTTATATATAAAGAACTTGATACCGTCCGGCTGATTAAATTCCGGGAAGCACGGTATTAAAATAGAATGACTATTCCTACTCGTAGCGTGAACGTTCGTAACTTCGAAAGGCTCATAAGTAGGTTCTAAATGAGAAAAATATCTTTGAACGGCTTCGGGGCTAATAAAAGATTGATTAGCGCCGGTGTCTATAAGAAAGTTAAGCGGTGGATTTTCTATCTGAATATATGGTAGCTGACGTTGAGTTTGTAGGTTTAATTCTATCTTGACTTTTTTGAAATTAAAGCTTTCTGAAAATCCTCCTGAGTCGTGTCAGTGTCTGTCTGTTGCGAATCTTCTAATTGATTTGCACTTAATAGTGGCTCGTTGTCGTAGCAGTGAGCGCTATCGGTTCCGTAGTAGTCTGTCTGTTCACCGTAGCAGTAGCTACTGTCGTAGTACGTCTCGTAGTCATTGTAAGCGTCACAGTCGTACGGAGTGGTACAGTGGTAATAGTCATAGTTACTGTCATAAGTTAAACAGTCATTTACATTCACGTCCCGAGATTTGAAATAATTACTTGGGGGTGGATTCCCATGTCTACGCCAGTCATGTCCTGTTAAGGGCATGGGTTTTGATACATAAGGACTTACACCGCTCATAGGTTTAGGCGTATAGTTATTAGAAAAATTATTTCTAGGGGGCAAACGGAAGTTATTACTATTCGCGTTATAGTTTGGCGGCGGCGCCCTAAACATTTGCTGAGTTCGGGACGGCATACGGCCAACGTTATTGAACTGAACATTATTAGGTCTAAATTGCGGTGGCTGTGAAACAGGACGTTGCCAATGAGGTATCTGCTGTGGTGCAAAAGGCGGTAACACAAATGGCTTAGGCACACTGGGGTTAATATTATTAGCATGCACAAATGAATTAGGTGTAAATTTGTTAATAGCGGATGAGGGTTGGTTTCTGTGAGAACTTTCATTCCTTTGCACGAGATACATGATATTTAGTTCCTCCTGGACATATTCCAGGGCTTTTTCTATGCTTTCCGGGCGCATACAGCGTATCCGGGACCCTAAGGGTTCTTTTAAGCCTCTAACAAATGCTTGTAACGTTAGCTTTCTATATAAATCGCGTTTAGCCTCAATCGTCGTAGGAATATTCTCGTGTAAAGTAATGTATGTTATTAAAGTACTAAAAAGTGTCTGACACCTATCGTAAAACTCCTGGGGTGTGCTATTACCCTGCGTCTGCAACGATAAATCATTGTAGAGGGCTGTTTCGTCCCTTTGGTCTGAGAAGTTATTAATAAGAACGTTTCTTATGCCAAGCCAACTCGCAGGTATTCCATTTGAGTTAATTGTCCTGGCGGCATTACCCGTGATCTTATTTAAAATGCCATTTAAAAGTGACAGATTATTTAATTCGGCTCCCGGGCCATCTAGGATGGTATAGGTCTGCACCACCTGGTCACAGAGCCTTATAAATCTGGTGAGAATATTCGGGTTCCCGTCAAAGTCGGGAACCAGGCGTAAAGCCTTGAAAATTACATCAGGGTCGTAATGTGGCTGTGCCATTTCTGGTGACTGACAATCCTGATTATTTAGAATACTATTTAAGTTATCGCTAATATTTAAACTATCTGACTCGACTAAATTCAACTGATTATCTAAATTATCGATATTGTCTGAGTTATCGGACTCTATTAATTCAACTATATTTTCTACGCTAAATCTATTAGAATCTACTGCCTGCTGGCGAGACTGTTGCGATGCAGTCTCGCTAGACGATTTTCCTGGATGGAAAATTTTGGCGATTACGTAACTACTAAAAATCCTAAAAAACTAGCACAAAGCAACACAAAGACAATTCTTTCAGTGCACTTACAATATCATTTCGGCCCTTTCTGCGTATCAATGGCTGGATACTCCCCTTGGCTGCTCCTTCAGGTTCGGGATTCTCGATGCGCGACTTGAAAGCCACACGGGCGGCACGTGCAAGCGAAGGACGGAAATCTTCTTAGAAGCGCGAAACCGACCGCGAGAATCCTACCGACTGCGCCAAATACGAAGGCAGCAGCCGTAGGATTTAAAAAAAACCGAAAATGATTTTAACAAAGTTTATTACAGGAAAATTACAATTATTTCTTATAACTAATTGACTGATTCGAAGTGTGAACCGAAGTGCTGGACAAATGCAGGCGCGCGGCGTCGAAGACGCGCGGGGGGAGTCGACGTCCGTGTGCAGCGGTCACGTTGTGCAGCGTCGGCGATTCCGTCATATTGTAATAAATGTTTGCTCTAATTTGGATATCGCGACGTCAGCGGTCTTCATAGTCTTGCACAACGTAATTTGTACGTATTATCTAGGATGTTTTGTTGATTTAATCAATAAAAATAAATGAAAAATACGTTTTTTTCTTCAGTTAACGTTTTTTTCACCAGTTTTTGCGCTCAAAAAATGGCACCACACGAAGAGTACAACTAAGTGGATGGAGCTAAAGATGCTGGCATTTAATTATGCAGCACAAAGCGTCTGAGCACTGGTTGCTTATTAGCGACCGTAATTTGTATACTCATAGATATTTGTATACTTAAACGAAAAAATATGAAACGTTATTTCTGCATTTTTTTACTGTTTTCTTTGCGTCTTTTACACCATTTGACTACACAGGACGTTATTTCTAATAAACTTTCTCTTTCTTTTTTTTCTCTACAATACAAACTGCAATTATTGTAAAGAACGTTAACGTCAGTCACCAGATTGGCCCGACTAAAGTTGAGCGGGTTGTACTTTTTCGGCCCCGTAGTGCCATGTTTTAGCAATATTTGTTGGCAATTACACTTTCATAGATTTTAGTTCGCTGGTTTCAAGTCTCGTTCTCATTTCTCTGCAGAAAAGAGGTTTCGGTCGGATTCTAGTTCACTTGACAGTCCGATATTGCCACATGTAAAAAATTCAATAAAATTATTTATTAATTGCCTATAGTGGTAACACTGATACGGCGCAGCAGAGTTGCCATTCGGTTAAAATAGATGGCGCTGTATTTTTTTGAATCGTATAGAAATGTACTAAGATTCCCTACCATGCAGTACGTTTTGGATTTTTGATGTGGACACTTGTGTTTAGAAAGTGAACAAGATTCGGAAAATAAGGTATGTCTATAATAATATACTTACCTAACGTTTTACATCTAACAGTTGCAGGAATGCCCTGCACTTTGAAATGTGATTGCCCGCTCTCAGGACGGCAAACTCACCTTTCAGCTTAATGGTTACTGGGAAAGCCCTAGTAAACCTTACATCACTTGTATTAAGTTCACACTTTACAAAATTCAACTAAGTTGTACAACGTGATCAGCCGTCACGTCGACTGTGCGCGCAGCCGACGGTCGGCTGCATGGATGGCGGTCGACCGCACAGACGACGGTCGGCTGCGTGGACGTCGGCCGGCTGCGCAACCGCCGCAACCAGCGACCGTCTAAATATTAAGCCTACCGTCAACTGCAAAGACGAAAGGGCAGATTTTAAGAATAAATACCGCGTCTCTTTCCGGTACGATTGCGACAGTCTCTGATAATAGTTTATCATTATTCTAGATGGCCCAGACTACAATGGGTGCCTTGACTGAGTGGAACCCACCAGCAGAGGAACAGACCTTCTTCGATAACATCATCCTCATTCTCGACGAGTTGTACCCTGACGACTGGCGAGCATGGGTCGTCAATACTCCTTCCTCATCATATCAGCCGCACGACACCCACTGCTGGGTATAGGCCTCCCCCAAGGATTTCCACGACGATCGGTCCTGCGCTTCCCACATCCAGTGGCTTCCGGCAATCTTCACCAGATCGTCGGTCCACCTTGTCGGGGGCCTACCCACGGAGCGTCGTCCGGTGCGCGGTCGCCATTCCAGAACCTTTCCGCCCCAACGGCCATCGGTTCTTCTCGCTATGTGTCCAGCCCACTGCCACTTTAGCTGAGCAATCCTTCGAGCGATGTCGGTTACTTTAGTTCGCCTGCGGATCTCCTCATTTCTGATTCGATCACGCAGGGAAATGCCGAGCATGGCTCTCTCCATTGCACGCTGGGTGACCTTGAGCCTCCTTATGAGACCCATAGTTAGCGACCACGTTTCACTGCCGTAAGTCATCACTGGCAACACACACTGGTCATAGACTTTCGTCTTGAGACACTGAGGTAAATCGGACACGAAGATTTTTCGGAGCTTCCCGAATGCTGCCCATCCGAGTTGGATTCGACGAGAGATCTCCTTCTCAAAGTTGGACCTACCTAACTGGACTGCCTGTCCTAGGTATACATAATGGTCAACAGCTTCAAGTGCAGTGTTCCCAACATGAACTGGAGCGGGCACAACATGGGCATTCGACATGATTTTCGTCTTATCCATGTTCATTTTAAGACCCACTCTTTGGGAAGCACTACGGAGATCTTCGAGCATTGTGTTCAGGTCCTCCAACGTCTCAGCCATTAGAACTATATCATCGGCAAAACGGTGTGTTAGGTATTGGCCATTAATGTTGATGCCGAGTCCTTTCCAGTCTAAGAGTTTAAAGATATCCTCCAACGCAGCTGTGAACAGTTTCGGAGAAATAACATCTCCCTGTCTCACACCTCGCTGCAGTTGGATAGGATTTGTTCTCTGGTTCTGTACTCGGACCGACATGGTGGCATTTTTGTATAAATACCTTCCTATGAAGTACTATTTGGAGAAAAAATATCTTCCGATTTGGAGTGCAGACTACGCTTCGCGGTACCTACCGTCAAACTGGCAAGAGCGCATCGTAGTGATGACTCATCCCTAAGTGAACGTCGTTATAAGAAAATAAAAAGGGTCCTGCTGAGCTGGCCGCTGGGTCGCGCGCTGATATATGTACCGTTACACGTGACGGCTAAAATACATCCAGTACAGGCTTTCAATAAGTTTTTAGAGGTAATACCGATACTTAAGCCTCACTTGATCTCCCGACATGAAGCCTCAAAGCAGCTGAAGTCAGAAGTACCCAACAGTGAAGTGGGATCAAGTCGAAGCAGTGAGTGTGCCTCCAAGAGGAGCCATAGCCCTGATCCGCGGATTACCAAAAAGCCTAAAGTGGAAGAGTTGATGGCGCAACAAAATGAGACACTTGAAAAACTCTGTCAGATGATGCAGACGACAAACGAAAATATTAACAATGTCATGTTGTTGAGCAGAGAAAATCAATATCATTCTCCTGCGCAGTCACAAGAGACAGTGTCTTCAAAACCATACAATGACGACTACTTCGAAGATGATTGGACCGCGCCACCTATGGCGAATAAGTCTCCGGAAGGGTCCATAAACCAAAGCAGTGAGCCATTAGAGGATTTCTTCCCAGGCACTAAGGAGTCAGAAGCAAAAATCTCCAAAGCCGAAGAAGCTCTCGTACAACAAGGCATCAACTGCCAAAGATTTAACTCTGAAGGTTGGGCCAACATACGGTATGCTGATGTTCAAAAATTATTCCAGGCAACACCAGCTTTCACAGCACTGAAAGTGAACGGCAATTTGGCTGCAATAACACCCAACTGGCAGCTGGTCTCTACACTAGAAAAAATGGATCTATGCTTGGGTGCTATAACCCACGGTTTGCTCCAACAGCGCCAAGCGTTTCAGAAAATTTATCAGGATGCCACTCCCGAAGTGAGGGGGTACATTAGTAAAAATTTTTTAGCAGCTGATACATCCTTCCGAAAGACCTCAGATGCACTTTTGCAGTATGCATGCGGCAAGAGAGCGGAAGTAATCCAACAACGAAGGGGGCTCTATAAACCCACTAACAGAACACTAAATGAGTTGCTTCACTCTATTCCGCCATCAGAACACCATTTGTTTGCTGAACCAAAATTAGCTGACTTCGTTAAAGAACAAGGAGGATCAGCTAAGCTTTTTCCTGGAAAATTTCGCAAAGCTCAAGCGACAAGTACCTCACGAAATCCTGTTCGACAAACACCCGTCACAGCAACAGCGACGGAAACCAGGGACTTTAGGGGAAGGCCGCAAGCAACTAGTAACTTTAGACCCCACTACTCCGGCGGCAAGAGACCGGAGAAATCTCGATTTCCAACAAAACGTGCACCAACAAAGCCAAATAAAAATAACAAAAAATTCTAAATTTCAAGCAGGACAGGTAAGTAAGAGGCTTCTTACTTGGAAAGCACTGGGGGCCCCAGATAATATTCTACAAATCATCACAGGGTATCGAATACCTTTCGTTTCTCAACCTCCTTGCTACAGATTCGACAAAGACAGTTGTCTTCGCTATAAAACGGTATCATCACCACAAATGTCGCAAGAAATAAATAAAATGATAGAATCAGGTGCCGCTACTAGGTGCAATAGCAAGACCGGGTTTTTATCACCTATATTTTTGCGAAAGAAATCAAATGGTGCTAACCGTCCTATCTTTGACCTGAGAAATATAAATGATTTCTTAAAACCCCCAAAATTTCGTTTGTTAAACCTTTTCAAACTACCATTATGTTTAAATATAACAGATTATATGACAAAGATTGATTTATCCCAAGCGTATTTTCATATCCCAATTGCTATGGGACACCGAAGATTCCTCGCATTTTACTATGAAAATACGGTTTATGAAATGACCTGTTTACCTTTCGGTCTTGCTACCGCCCCTTGCACCTTTGCGAATGTGACTAATTGGTTGGCAAATGTTTTCAGGAAGGAGGGAGGGAGGATACGCATTATCGTATATCTAGACGATTTCCTTATTATGAACTCAAACCCTCAAATTCTACAACAACAAACCAATCGGGCCCTAAATTGTCTAACCAGCCTAGGATGGTGCATCAACTCAGAGAAGTCTATCTTAAGACCGACAAAAACGATAGAATATCTGGGAATAATATGGAGCACCGAGCAAAATCTCAAAAGCCTTCCAGAAAACAAAGTTGCCAAAATCATAAAATTAATAAAAAGTATACTAAAAGTCAATTGGTGGACTTGGCGTATAGCAAAAATAATTTTAGGACACCTAAATTTTGCGACATTCATCGTTCCTCTCGGGAAATTACACTGCAGAACTCTACAATTAGAGGCCAATCGACTTCCAGAGAACGAAGAGAACAAGAAATTTCGCTTACCAGAAGAGGTGATGCAAGAGCTTCACTGGTGGTTGAGTCAAATCCATCAACCTTCACCAATACACTACAAAGACCCAACAGTGTATATTGCAACGGATGCATCCGATCAGGGTTGGGGTGCCACAATAAACGACAAAGAGATATGCGGAAGCTGGAACACCGAACAGCAGTCGTGGCACAGCAATTTAAAGGAGCTATGGACGCTGAAGGAAGTACTTCGACAATCCGCAGCAATCTGCCAAAATCAGACGGTGCTTGTTCAAACGGACAACAAGACTGTAGCCGCATATATAACCAAAGAGGGAGGAACGAAATCCAAGCAATTGTTGCACATAACAAGAGAGACCCTCGAGTTCACCCAACAACATCAGATACACCTTTTAGCTCGATACCTCCCCGGAAGATACAATCTGACAGCCGACAGCCTATCAAGGTTTCGAGCAACTCCGGAGTGGACCTTATCGGCAGAAATCATTCAAACGATTTTCAAAAAGTGGGGGACCCCGTCAATAGATCTGTTTGCCAGCTCCCGTTCAGCTGTAGTAGATCAGTATGTCAGCGAAGATGTCAGAGATCGGACATGCAGTTTTGTGAATGCCTTCAGCAAACCTTGGCACTACCGGCTCGGTTGGCTTTTTCCCCCACCGTCGTTGATACCTCGAGTGCTGCGACATCTGGAGAAAAGCTCAGGAATATATCTTTTCGTGGTTCCGAGGTGGGAGAAAACATTTTGGAAAGCAGAGTTACAGCAAAGGGCTCTGAGTCCTCCATTCACGATTTGGAAACTTCACAAACATCTTTTAGACTTACAGACAGGGAAACCTCCACCAGCAGTGAGAAATCTGTCTTTGCAGGTTTGGAGGATTCGGGCTGGTCCTCTCTAATTAGATCTTGGGATGATGATCATAAGACCCTGCTAGAATCTGCGTGGCGTAAATCCTCTCTAAAAACCTACAAATCCGCTTGGGAGAGATGGCGCTCTTGGTCCAATGGCAAATGCCCAGTTAATAACCCTGACCCTAACGATGTAGCCAAGTTTATCTTCCACTTGCATAATAACGTGAGATTGGCGCCAAGCACAATTGCTGTTCATAAGTCAGTAGTACTAACTTTTGCAAACCCTCTTAAATCAGATATGCTGGCTAATCACCCATTGATAAAACAGTCCATGAAAGCTGTAGCATTGACGAAACCGCCACCAAGAAAACCATCAACATGGAATGTCAGTATGTTAATTGAATACCTCCAACATTATAATTGGGATGTTGACTAATGAATAAAATAACGAAATACTAATAAAAATCGTAAACATATTAAACTTTTAGAGTAGCTTGTATACCTCTTGGTTTTATATATTGCATATTATTTGTTTTATGACCCTTCAAAGTTGGGTGGACAAGTCCATTTAAAAAGTATAAAATTTATTAAAATAAATGATACCTTTAATTAGTTCGTAAAATGTATAGCAAATTTGTCTAAGAAACCATTTTGATAAACACAATATTTAATATAGCTGCCGAACAAATTTCCTACGCGTTGCATACAACGTAGGAAGGCGTGACGTCATAACTTGGTAGTATGGAGCGTTTTTGGGCGAGTCCATTTGTGTGCATTTCACACTGTGATATCTCGGGCAGTTTTCAAGCTAGCGAAATAATTATTTTACCAATGTTTCTTTTTTTGAGAGGTAATTTATGTAATATAAAATAAAAAAAGTTGTCAACATCCCAATTTCGATGTTGACAGTCTATTTCAAACCTCTCGACATGTCGCGGCTCTAATACTGTTATGCTCCGGCAGGCGAATACACGACCTAACGCTTCTAGATATTAGCCCAGATCACTACGAAGATAACGAAAACCATGTAATCCTATGGCCGAAGTTCGGGTCTAAGACTGACTCAATAACATACCGACAAGCAGGGTGGCAACTGTCCAACGATGGACACGCGAAACTTAATCCTGTTCTTTGGATCAGGAAACTAATCGAATTGTCACAATCTCGACGTAAAGCGCGGAAAGATCTAACAAGTCTGTTCATCACAACAAGGGGGAAGGTTCATGGAGCTTCACGTGCTGTTATAGCCGGTTGGATTAAAACCCTATTCCAAGAGGTAAACATCCAAGATTCGCCAGGAAGTTTTAGGGCGGCTGTCAATACTAGCCTTTGGCTCAGAAATAATGTAGATATTGAAGAAGTTCTAAAGAAAGGTAATTGGAGAAACAAAGATACCTTCCTGAAACACTACTTTAAAAATGTGTCTGTGAAAGAGAATTTATCGAGTAACAATAATGTAAGTGACTTATTTACTCCAGTATAGATAGATCTCAAATGTTCCGATTGATCTCGAACTCGATTCATAATTATTGATTAAATTAAAAGTTAGAAGATATTTAATTTTGTTACTATTGATTCCTGCGAAGACTGATTTGGTTAGATATTTGTTTTGCAAGATAACAATATAGGTATTGGCCGTTAAGGTTATTGTTATATATTTTTTTTATTTAATAGCTATACAATATATTTTGTTCAATGATCTGCTGTTTATTTAAAGAAACCTTATTTAATCCTCATAAAATACCTATAATACAGAATAACATCACAATACGCCATGCAGCGCCGGCAGAGAATAAACACGTCTCACAAGTGGGTCAAGCGTAGCTCGGACACCCAAATAACACCGTTTTCCCCCCGAAGGGTAGAAAACGGATATTTGGGTTCCAGCGTAGCTTGACCCACTCCTTTTTTAAGGCCTAGCCGGCTGTGAAGAGTACTGAGGAGCGAACCGATCGCCCGGCGCAACATGGCGGCAGCGCGTGCGCTTGGGGTGGGGCGCGACGCGCGGGAGGGGAGGTATAGCGGTAATTTAGTGTTGCCACATGTCAAAAATCCAAGGGGTAATCTCACAAGTGGGTCAAGCTACGCTGGAACCCAAATATCCGTTTTCTACCCTTCGGGGGGAAAACGGTGTTATTTCTAAGAGATAACAAGTTCTCTCACATGATTTTATTTTACTTGCAGATAATTGTTGAAATAAATAGCTATCTCTAAGAAATAATAAGTACATAATAGCCAAGAAGGGAAGTAATTCGAGGCAATGTAAATGGCTTCTTGTATAATACCGGCTACTCAAATTCGCGCAAATACGCGAACCCACAATTGTAGGACGGACATTCGCAGATATTCGCAAATGATTTTCCATACATAATTGAAAACATTCGTACAATGTACGAACCTTTGCGCGCATGTGACCGGGGTAGACGTGTGCGCCGATCGGCGTGGCGCACGCCGCCGGTCATTTTGGCCACGCCGCCGCCGCCGGATTTTTCATCGGCGTCATCGGCGTCAAAATCCATGTGTAAGAAGCAAGTACAAAAGCTATAATAACTTGCATTTTGATCATAAAATTTTATTCCTTTTCTCTCTTTTTTATATTAGTTTGATTGTTGCCATCATAGAATTATTTTGGTATTGAAATTGTGGTTCTATAATTGCACCTGTTTAGTCACCATCATCATATTAGCCGTACGACACCCACTGCTGATTATAGGCCTCCCCCAACCCAAGGATCTTCACAACGATCTGACCTGCGCTGCCCGCATTCAACGACTTTCCGTGACCTTCACCCTCATGTCGCGTCGGTCTACCTGGTCGGGGGGGCCTACCCATGGAACGTCATCCAGTCCGCGGTCGGCACTGTAAAAGCTTTCCGCCCCAACGCTATCGGTTCTTCTCGCTATGTGTCCCGCCCACTGCCACTTCAGCCGAGCAATTCTCCGAGCAATGTCGGTTACTTTTAGTTATTCTACGGATGTCCTCATTTCTGATTCGAACACGCAGGGAAAAGCCAAGCATGGTTCTTTCCATTGCACGCTGGGTGAACCATCTTATGAGATCCATGGTTAGCGGCCACGTTTCACTGCCCACATACTGGTCATAGATTTTTGTCTTGAAGTCATCACTAGCAACACATACTGGTCATAAATTTTTGTCTTGAGGCACTGAGGTAAGTTGGACGCGAAGATTTGGCAAAGCTTCCCGAATGCTACCCATCCGAGTTAGATTCGACAAGAAAGCTCTTTCTCGAAGTTGGACTTACTTAATTAGGCTATTTGTCCTAGGTAAACGTAATGGTCAACAACTTTGAGTGCAGTGTTCCTAACATGAGCTGGAGTGGGTACAGCATGGACGTTCGACATGATTTCGTCTTAACTATGTTGATTCTAAAACCCACTTTTTGGGAGGCACTACGGAGATCTTTGAGCATTGTGTTCAGGTCTTCCATGGTCTCAGCCATGAGAACTATATCATCGGAAAAACGAAGTTGTGTTAGACACTGGTCATTAATGTTGATATCGAGTCCTTTCGAATCCAAGAGCTTAAAAATGTCCATCAATGTGACTGGGAACAGATTCAGCGAAATAATGTCTACCTGTGTCACATCTCGCTGCAATTAAATGCTATGCACGCCGATATTGTGGTGCATATCAGATCATTTTTTTGTATGTAGTTATAACTAGTGTAAGTCATAATATGTACCATGTGGCAGTGCTCAATAAATAAATAAATAAAAAAAAAAAATTGGATGGGATTTGTGCTCTTATTCTGTACTCGGACCGGCATGGTGGCATTTTTGTATAACTCAATACCTCATATACCTGTGGTCTACTTGGCACATCTGGATAGACTGCAGCACTGCCCAGGTCCCAACTTTTAAGAACAGCATTATCTTACTGATGTTCTGTGTCTTCGGCGTTCTGCCCTCGATGATGACGGAATTGAAAAGCTTCTGGAGGACTTTAAGTATCATGCAGCTTACCGCCTACTTTCAAAAGTTCTGTAGTGATTCCTTCGTCACCCGCCGCCTTGTTGTTTTTCAGCCGTTTGAGAGCAATACTAATCTCTTACAGGCTGACTTCAGGGATATCTTTGGCACAGCATAAATATTTTTTTCCTTACAGTAGGCCGACGCCTTTATTGTTGGGCGATACCGCCGCCTGTAGGGTATTTACGCAAATACGGAAGGGTTGTCACAAATTTACAATTTGGAAGGTGGATTTCTTTTACGACCCACGGGTACATAAAAGCATTGTGAAATTATATAAAATAATGAATTAGGGGTGACATATTATTAAATAAAGGTTTTATAACATAAAGGTTTCAAACGGTTTTCTTTATACCACGAGTGAGTGCGGCAGCCTGCCAATGCTGCCGCACTCGCTTTTTTTTCATATTTTTCATATTTTTAACAATGCGTTGGTGTTTTCTTGTTAAAATAGTTCTAAAAACCAATTTTTATCGAAATCGACCCACAAACAAAAAAGTTGGCCGCCATCTTGGATTTTTTATATTTTTAACATTGCGTTGCTGTTTTCTTGTCAAAATAGAACAAAAAACCGAGATTCATCGAAATCGAATTATTAATTTAATAGGAAATCAAAACGGTAAAGATGCGATAGCCCTAGAAGACGTGTCGCGAGCTACATTGAACGGCGAAGTATGCAGCTCGGGCTCGTCCGACTCACCTCTCCCCCCTCACGCCCCGCACGACTGCTCTGTCTAGACGTCTCCGTCGGCCTACTGTAAGAAATTCTTTATGCTGTGTCTTTGGTATAGTGTCGGACTGTCGGGTAATGGCTCTGGGGTGTAGAATATAACTGCGTAAAGTTTGTTCATCCTTACTTGTCTTATTTAGTAAACAGTTTTTGACAGTTGTCATACGTCTTTTAAACTTAAATCGTTATTTAAAAATATGTTAGTAAGTTCATGAAGTTATTGTTAATTTATTAACAATTTATTTCGTAATCTATGTGTGGAAAACCATTTGTTTTATTTTATAAATGATTATTTCAATAAAGAGTTGGGTGAAGGTTGTTTACCATATAAGACAAGTAAGGATGGACAGACTTTATAGAATCTCTTGACCTCCCCCAAATCAAGCTTTGATGAAATGATGCGACCGTCGGTCGTCAGTTTGTATTTTATTACAGAAAAATTCTTGTAATATTTTAAAATCGGGCAACAAAGGATTTAGTTGATCTCTAATAAGCATGGCATAATATAGTGTTGATTATAATAAATAAATAAAAAGTTTCGTAATCCACGCCGATTGCGCCGATGACGCCGCCGTCGCCGACAATTTAGACGCCAGACGCCGCCGCCGGTCAAATGACCATCGGCGCACATGTCTAGACCGGGGTAGGGCTTGAATAGTGCTTGTATCAAGAAATGATAGGAAATTCTATTAAAAAAGAAACAAAGAAAAAAAACATTTCTTTAAGAAAAAACCAAAATGAGAAAACACACAAAAAAATAAAAAAAAACCGTTTTATTTTTTTCTTTAATAAGAACCTTCTCCTAACAATAACAAATACAACAAAAAAAAATTAACGAAATCCGTCCAGCCACTCACGTATGGCGTGATCGTGATGCTGTGACCAAGGAAAAATAGAAACCTATTGTACCTAGGCCACACTGAAAGTTTTGCACTTCTGGCAACACACAAATATTTGAATATAGAATGTTATGTTTTTTTAAACTTTAGAAGTCATTCATGAAATCAAAATGAAAATTGACCGGAATTTGCGGTCATTTGTTTTTAGGGTTCCGTAGCCAAAATGGCAAAAAACGGAACCCTTATAGATTCGTCATGTCTGTCTGTCTGTCTGTCCGTCTGTCTGTCTGTCTGTCTGTCTGTCTGTCTGTCCGTCCGTATGTCACAGCCACTTTATTCCGAAAGTATTAGGACTACATAGTTGAAACTTGGTAGGTAGATGTATTCTGTGAACCGCTTTACGATTTCTTCACAAAAATAAAAAAAATAATAGATTAAGGGGGGGCTCCCCATACATGGAACTGAAACAGAAAAGGTTTTTTTTTCATCAAACCAATACTAGCGGGGTTTCTATAGATAGGTCTTTAAAAATGACATTGAGGTTTCTAAGACAATTTTTTCACAAAGTCAACCGTTTGAAAGATATATACTGCCAAAGTGGTAAAATGTGTGTCCCCCCCCCCTTTAACTTTTAAAGTAAGAGAGTGAAAAATCAAAAAAAAATATATGATATAGATCTTAGTAAACACTTTCAACGAAAATTGGTTTGAACGAGATACAGTAAAACGTTTTCGAAATATAGTACATTTTCTAAAACCGCAAATATAACTTTGTCGTTCATACAATCACTGTGAAAAACAAAGTTATTTTTTCAGGGGGAAAATGATAGCGGTATTAAAATATGGTATGGTATAATGTAACTCGGAACCCTACTGCGCGTGGCCCGACACGCACTTGGCCGGTTTTTTTATCACAATGCGAAGTTCGTCGCCCGTAGCAAAAATGAAATTTCCGCGAAAAGATTTTAGGATGAAATTTTTGTATGATTTTGAAACTTCGCTTTCTTCGATAGTTTTCTCTGCTTCACTTCTAAATGGTTTAAGAATAAAAAACCCCTTATTTAAGTATCATAAAACATTGGTATGCAGAATGTAATCGTTTTCTTGTCTCTCCTATAATGAAATTGGTGAAGAACGGCATTAAAATGCGATCACTGTGCAAAAGAAGACTATTGTCACATGATTAACCGAAGGCAACCGGCATATTACCTACTGAACAAATTTGAGGATAATTGGGGATTGATATGATATAAAAAAATAATAATAATATCAGCATTCAAAAGTTAAGAAACTTTGTTGTGGTTGGATTCTTCATGTACACACTATGGATAAAAACGGACTCGAATTGATTGGTGTAAAAAATATGTAGTTAAAGTGCGAACACGGTCCTTCTAATGCTGTGTATGATATTGTGGTAGAACATAAAATATTGACATATTGTTTCTGAATCAGAAAAATAGCAACAGTCTTTTATATTAATGTTCGAAGTCGACATTAAACCGGCAAAATTAGACTGACGAAAATCGTGTGCAAGGATTTGACTGCATTATTTTTCTCCCAGACCGGTCATATCTAAAATAACCCACTTGAAGAACCAAGCATAGTTAATGATGAGTAGATCACTACTATTTGGTTCCCAACTGTCGTTAAAAAAGGTAAGGAAAAACGACCAAGAAGTGACCGTTGACTATTTTGCAGTGCATACCGCGATGAGGACAAAGTCATTTTCGGCTCTGAAAAGTTCAATTTCATGATTCATTCTACATTAATTTTAGACTTAACATCTTACAATTTCTTTATTAATCTAGAACTTTAAGATACGATGATAAATTTCACATTTAAGGGGAAAGAGGAAGCCGTGATAGTGTATGAAAAACATGCCCTCAGACAAATGATGCTTATGTTATAATAAGTAATAGTTTGGACGAATTAAAAACGTTTTAAAATGTAATAGAGAGTAGGTACTGTGACACGCAATAAGTATATAAGTTTTCATAAATATTGTTTTAATTTTTTTTTTTTATATACACAACGGGATAGTGCTTGGCCTTCACCTCACCTGATGTTAAATGACGATAAGGCCGAAGGTGGAAGCGCACTACACCCGGAATACTGGCTATCTTACCTCTAACTGCAGGAACACAACAATTTTTTAAATTGTTATTATGGCGTCAGACTTAGGTAAGATGGTGGTAGCTAGCCAGGCGGACTTGAAATAAGCCCTACCACCAACCAAACCGAGTACGAATCCGGGACCTCTGCGTCTTACACGGGTGGGCGAACCACTAGACCACAGAGGCGGAGATTAGGAGTTGTGCAAAACTTTCAGTGTGGCCATCGTATAACAACCTAATTTTAATGATGTGGCGATACGATTTTACAAACGATTGTCGATAAAAAGCTTTTCGACTAACGTCGTCTAGCAAGTCGCCTGAAAAATCGACCTTCCGGTCGGCTCGATTTTCCGGGCGACAGTTAAAGATTGCCAATGACTTCGATTTTACCCTGTATGTACACCGTCATTTTTCAGTCGTTTTATTTTACTTGAGAGTGTGTTCTACTTATGAAATTAAAAATAATTTACACGACTGCCCAAAAAGGAGTGTATATGTATTCAGGGTTCATGTATGTTTGTGGGTATGTGAGTTTCTTTATTCCACCAAAGCTTCTAAATGGCTCAACGGATTTGGATGTATGGGGTATCGTTAGAATCCTTAAATCATTCCGAGTGACACTGGTATAGGTTTTTGAAAAAGTCAATATATGGCGACTGTACGACGCCATTTTCAAATGTGAAAAAAATGTTTTATTCTTCAATTATTACAATATGGGCATCAAATTAAAGGCCTTGATGAGCACTTTCCAAAACTATATAATTTATCACTAAAATATGTGAAATAAAAATAAATAAATTTAAAAAATATTAAAAACACGACATCCCTGCCAAAAACGAACTAAAAAGTTAATAACAAGTGTCATTGCAGTCGGGGGACCTCTTTGATTAAAAATTTATCCACATAACAGTCCTCCGACTGCGATGACACTTGTAATTTAACTTTTTAGTTCGTTTTTGGCAGGGCTGTCGTGTTTTTAATATTTTTTTAATTTTTGCCAAAGAAACATGCCCATACTAACAAAATATTTTAGTCGTTTAGTTAGTATGGGAGGATACATTTTTTTGACGTATTTCGATCCATGTTTCTTTGGCAAAAATATTTACTTTCATTAATAGAATGCTCCCTTAAGTTGGTCGCTCATAAGAGTACATACGCGAACTTATCCCCACTCCGTCGAAAAAATGTCAAGATATATGCCTCGTACTATTCCTAATTTAAAAAAGTAGCTCTGTTGTTCACGATGGAACTCACCGGAACAACCATCATCCCCTCAAGGCCTGGGTGGTTGTTGACCACCTCCCAGAACTGCTGGCACTTGCGGGTGACCTCCTCACTGTCCCCCGCCTGTGGGGTGAAGTCTACCACCAGGTGCTGGGGCCGGAACGGCTCGCCACTCGTGCGCCCAGCGTCTATCACCGGCTGAGGTAGAATCTGGAAACTCAAGTTATATTAGATTTTGTGATTTCTGACGGGCGACTTTTCTTCAAAAATCAAACAATCCTCAACAGTACAAGTCACAATCGTCACAGTTTTTATTATACTATCTTTCCTAGGTACTCATAAAACAAAAGTAAGTAATACATAAAAATAATATTCATACAAGTGCGAGGCAAACATCTTGCCACTTTTTCGACGGAGTGGTGACAAGTTCGCGCATGAGCACTTGCGAGCGACCAATAACGCGCGCTCCTCTTCCACCTCCCGCGTACCTCACCTCTACGCATATCCAAAATATGAATTCTGCGCAATCCCTACCCGATTTTAAGACGTTTGCCTCGTACTGTAATATGTTTTTTTTTCACAGAGATTAGGATAATACATAAGTCTTTAATAATTGTTATGCATTAGGTAGGTATGCTAAATATCCTAGTGGCTGTGTGAGAGACTAGCGCCTAAAGAAGGTTTTGCATGAAACCTATGGCACAGGTCAGGCAAATGCTTTTCATTAAGCTATACCGGGTGTAACAAGACCTTCAACGAAGCCGAGGTCTACGTATTCTGCCTATCATCAGGACCATTTCTGTTCAAAATTATTGCTGGGATACGATTTTGATTTTTGGTGTTACAAAAGCATTGCATACCTTACCACGCAATGTAACGCATACCACAGACTGCGCCTGCGAGTGTATGCTACACAGCTGCGTGCGGCCGAGTTGAAAGGCAGCGTTTATGTGCGGTGCTCATGAGATACATCGAGTGACGACGTTTTGAAGCCATTGTTTGTTACGAAATACTTAAAATTTTGATAATGTTTCATTGAACAAAAAGTAGGAAATAACGAATAAAATAAGATTTCATAAAAAAATTGAAAAAAAATTATGACTTTGACCTTCAATAACTTCGTAGCTATTGGTTTCCCAGTAATAGTCTAAAAGACAAAAATGATCCTGATGATGGGCGGAATACGTGGACTTCGGCTTCGTTGAAAGTCTTGTTACACCCGTTATAATTGTCATATTAAATCACCTGGTAATCTTCATGTTCGACATCCACGGACGAGGTTGGCGACAAAGGCATCATGGTTCCGCACTGGCAGCAGAGCATGGATAGAGAGAAGGTCAAACAGTCGGAGACCAGCTGTGCATACCGCCACAAGATCAAAAACCGGTGCGCCAGATGGTGTACATCGTAGGGGCTGATAGAGAACATGAGCTCATCTTCACGGTGACATGACACAAACGAATATGCAAAGCAAATTTTCCTCTATGGTGCAAAGAGTAGATTTGAATGTGACATAAAATATTTGCATACTCTTTTTTAAGTTAGTGTTTGTTTTTGGACAAGAGGTGTCAAAGAGCATACTTAATCACTTCAGAGCATAGTTATCAATAACTATAAACACGTGCTTTGTACAGTAGGGAGCAGCTGTTAAGAAAAAAGATATTCTTATAACCAATTTACTCAAAAATTAATACTAATGCATAAGATGTACTTGGTACATGGTACAAGATGCATTTGGTTGGTGGTAGGGCTTATTTCAAGTGTGCCTGGCTATCTACCACCACCATCACTAATCTGACGCCATAACAACAATTTAAAAAAATGTGTTCCGGCAGTGAGAGGTAAGATGGCCAGTTCCTCAGTGATGAGGATTCCGGGTGTAGTGCGTTTCCACCGGCCTTATCGTCAGTTAACATCAGCTGAGGTGAAAGTGCATAAAAAAACTTGACATTGAAGAATACATAATAAAAAGACAATCTTACCTAATTTAAAAAACTTATACAAGCGTAACTTAACTTTTTTCCTTTATTTACCATTTTAAAAAACAAGATAATAACAATATTCTTTTGTTCCGAGATAGAGATAGAAATTTTTCTTTGAAGTTTGATCTTAAAAATAATACCAATTTTTAAAGATACGATAATTTTAATTTTATAACTGTACAAAATTAAATTGTCACATCAGAAATCATCATCAATGAGCAAGCTGTCCGGAGTCTTCTCGCATATGAAGGGGGCAATGTCGTTGTTGCACCAGATGTCGTAATACAAGCCGTCCCTGGCGATCGCCCCGCAGATATAGTCGCCGTCCGTCTTGTAAGCGTTGTCAGGATTCCCCTCCCCGAATTTGTAATAACCAGTATCCCGGAGTGTCTCACCTGTAAAGAAGAAATAATGACTAAAGCATTAAAATAAAATACGCGCGGAAGTCTTACGGCCAAATACTCAAACGAATCAGTTAAAAGGCCACCTTAAATTCAAAAAAGTTGTCAGTTTTGATAGAAACTCTGTAAAACTGGCACACTGACGTCCATTATACAATGGACGTCAGTGAACTGGCAGCTTCCTTGAAGTATAGGGCTACTCTAAGCTTGAAGTTAATGGTAAAACGCTAGAATAGTTTTTTTACATTCTCTTTGTAAATAGCCTGGCCGAACTCAAAGACGTCAATTATGTTTAATTCTTCATTAAAATTGGTGCTATTTCTTTCTTTTCCATAGTGATAGTATACGACGACATGATACTTATTGAAGCTTTAGACCTAATTGACGTCTCTGAGTACGGCAGAGAAGCCTTTGAGTCTTCGGCCGTTAGAAACTTAAACATAATGAGCGGTTTGATTACAAACATTGTTCCAAACGTTGCTTGCTTGGCTGAAGTATTTAGAACAAAGACAAAAAAAGTAAAATATAATAAAAGAAACGTTATCAAAAAGTAAAAACCTATAAGCATGGGGTCCCATTTAGTACATCAAATGTGGCTTAGTTAGCAGGTACCGCCATCTAGTAAGGTGAATTAAAATTAATGTGGAATTAGTTCAAATTTACCTCACTAGTTGGCGGTACCTGCTTCGATTTGTTTTTGTAATATTCAAATACAGATAAAAAAGTCATGAAACTTATAAATTGCTTCTTAAAAAAATCACCTAATGCAAAATTGTAATGAAACAGTAGAATGAAGGGTTTTTTAAACAAATTTCAATAAAAATTGAGTGACACCTATCGGCAATAATTTGTATTTTCTTTAAAAATTCGGTAATGTTTGTTGCTATCTGCGCTAAGCATGCTGCGACGATAGCGGCGCCATCTAGAATTCTACAAGAAAATCATTTTTAATCGCCCTGATAGTCGCCTTACGATGGCCATTTCTTTAGTATGGGATGAGGTATCTGTACTATAGTATTATGTAATCTGTGCTATAAGTAAGTATACAACGCGTGTTCATGAATGAACCAAAAATAGGGAAACCGTTTCTGCGGACCATCAAACTGAACTACTTTTACTATGCTATGGAAGCAACTCTGAAATCGCAAAAAAATCAGCTGTTTCAAACAAAAATTAACAACGAATATCAAAATGTATGAAACAGCTGATTTTTTTTTTCACAATTTTAGAGTTGGTCCCAAAATTGTTCACTTTCATGCTCCAAAGAAACTGTTTTCCCAATTTTGGTTCATTCATTAACACCCTGTATAAATAAAAAAGTCTGACTATTTTTAGTAAAAATATGCGAGGAAGAAATCTCATCCTAGATGGGGTCTAGTGCGAGTTTTTTCAACGAACTACACCATTTCCATACAAAATTCTAACTCGCTTACGATCTTACATGTATCTGTAAGGTGAAAAATCACGTTCTAGTTCTAGGAAAAGAAAATGCGCCCCCGGATCAAAAAAAAAATGTTGTTGTATGCAATGTAGTAAACAAACAACTACAATTGATATCAACTTGTCAGAATAACATCAAAATTTTATAAAATAAAACCTTCTAACATAAAACCCAATGGAATAGAACGTAGGTAATAATTATAAATCTCAAAATTCTACTTCCTGTTTTGCTACATTGATCAACACAACACAATTTTATTATCAATGTGGTTAATTAAATATCAAATCAAACATCAATAACAATAATACAACCTATTGTTATTGTTAATTAAATAAATAGTTTTCCTTACACCATAATAACAGAAATCCCTACTGCAGTAAATATTAATTTAATAAAATATATTGACACGAATACGTTTAATTATTACAGGTAAGTACTTACTTACCTACGTCTACATACTTTCAGTTTACGTTTATAAAATTTCATTATTTATAGTTAAGTATTAAACCTAAGTTATCTTTTATTAAAATGAACTAACCATCCGTACTCTTTTTTCTAATTGCAATTAGGACCCGCCCCGTACCGTAGACACATTATTATTATAATCAGCCAATAGATAAACAGTACCTATCCATTTAAGGCGATTAGTGCCCTCACAGTGGCGCCCTCATCTTAATTAAATTATTGCTCGCCAAGTACATAATGTAAGTGTTACCGTTAAAGTACGGAATCCGTTAATCTGCATATTAACTAGTGAATCTTCAGATTAACTGGTCGAGTCAGTTAAAGTGCGAAATTTTTCTTAAACTAAACGATTTCCGCACTTTAACTAGTTAATCTGCAGATTAACGGATGCTACACCATTAAAGTGCGGAATACAGTGAGTGGAATAGCCAAGGCTTCAGGAAATTTAAGTAAAAGTCCTACATTGAAAAATTATTTTACAAAAACTTCGTTTCTGGTGCTTCGCCGGCCGCTCCCTCGGCACGCTCGATCCGCTCGCTCGGCTCGCGCGTTTTTGGTCGCAATAATAATCTAACCTAACCTAATGGACACTTTAAGACTTTTTCCATGGTGGAAGGCTTCACCCCCCGACCCCCCCTTACAGGGAGGCTGCGCCCCCCGTCCCCCCGCTTTTGTGTCTACCCCTTTTTATGTTATTACATATTTTCTTCAATAAAAAAAACCTGTTTCCGTACTTTAACTGATCCTTGGTCGTTAATCTGCAAATTAGCTAGGGAATCTGCAGATTACAGTACGTTGCAGTTAAAGAACGAAATAAAACAATTTTTCGCACTTTAACCGATTCGACCAGTGAATTTCACTGATTTCCGCACTTTAACGGTGACATAAGTATAAAATATAGCTCTTTGTAGCAGTAGGCGCAAAAAGTGGCCATTTTTGTCACATTTGCCTGCTACTACTACAACGAACTTCATTTTACAGAGGTTATTATTTGTAAATAAACTATAGAACCTTATCAATAGATAATTTGTGTACTTAGCGAGCAATAAATTTAATATAATGAGGGTGCCACTGTGAGTGCACTAATCGCCTAAGTTGATAGGATATAGGCGTTAGTGTATACTTCTACAACAGTAGTATCAAAATTGTTAGTGTATACTTCTACAACAAGAGTATCAAAATTGTTAGTGTATACTTCTACAATAAGAGTATCAAAATTGTTCTCTCAATTGTTGACTCACCGTGTATAGTATAAAAGACTCCAAACTCTCCCCAATCGTAGTAGCCTATTGAAGCAATATCTTTGTACTTAGAGAAGATTTCCTTCGCAGGAACCCTGCTGAATACATCCTTGATGACATTCACCTCTGCAGGATTGTTGATGACTGCCAAATAGCCACCTTCAGCGATGCACGTCATATAAGCGTTCTTCCAGCTCTTGCTAATTTTGTGGAATTTGTAACAATGGCCAGTTCTGTGGTCCATAATGTATTCTGAAATCGAAAAAGTTTGATTATGAGAATGGAGTAAGTTTTATAAATACGAGTATCTGGCTCATGCACTTTGGATTGACCCAGGCAACACTTGTTTCCTAGTAACTGTTGATTGTTAGTTATGTAAAATTTTGAAGAAACTAAAATTATAATATCTGCAAACTACACCATCTTTATTTATTCCACGCTCTGCCTGACTATTATAAGAGATTATGGGCCCAGCTAAATTCTTCAATTCCATTTAATTTCGGGATGGAGAAATTAAAATTATGAAAAATTATAGCGCTTATTCGTCATGGAAGTTCGCCGTGAAAATGCTTCCTTTACGAGAAAAACTTTTTTCATACTCGTCGACTACACCAGATGCAAAAGACTCTCCTGGAATCCAGAAAGACGAAGAAGTGCTAGCTACCATATTATTCAACTAGCAACATGTCCTCGCTTCGCTTCAGTGTAGTGTGGAATTTGACACCATGTATTGATATAAATAAAACTTCCTCTTAAATCACTCTATCTATTAAAAAAAAACCGGCCAAGTGCGTGTCGGGCCACGCGCCGTAGGGTTCCGTAGTTACCTTATACCATACCATATTTAATACCACCTATCATTTTTCGTCTGCAAAAATAACTTTGTTTTTCACAGTGTTGGTATGAATGACAAAGTTATATTTGCGGTTTTGGAAAATGTGCTATATCTCAAAAACTAATTACTATATCTCGTTCAAACTAATTTTGGTTGAAAGTGTTTATTAAGATCTACAGCATATATTTTTTTTAGATTTTTCACTCTCTTATTTCAAAAGTTAAAGGGGGGGGGGGACACACATTTTACCACTTTGGCGGTGTATCTTTCAAACGGTTGACTTTGAGAAAAAGTTGTCTTAAAAACCTCAATGTCATTTTTAAAGACCTGTCTATAGACACCCAACACGTGTTGGTTTGAAGAAAAAAATTTTTTCAGTTTCAGTTCCATGTATGGGGAGCCCCCCCTTAATCTTTTATTTTTCTTACTTTTGTATTAAATTCGTTAAGCGGTTAACAGAATACATCTACCCACCAATTTTCAATGGTGTAGTCTTAATACTTTCGGAATAAAGTGGCTGTGACATACGGACAGACAGACAGACAGACAGACAGACGAATCTATAAGGGTTCCGTTTTTTTGCCATTTAGGCTACGGAACCCTAAAAACTGCTTTGCATCAAAATCCGTTGCGTAGTTTTAAATTTACATAAGCGGAAGCGACTTTGTATTATATTATGTAGTGAAGTTGTGTTTTTATCGCCCTGAGTACAGTGTTATCTGGGGCTCTTTAAAAGTCCACGTAACCTATTGCCCATTTATTTCTGTGACACTATGAAAAATGCATCTCTTTGCCTCACTGAAAGGCATTTTATCTAGATGTGGACTTATCTGGATCGTAGGTCGTAGCTTTTTTTCCAGATTTCCGTAATTAATTGCTATAAAATAGTACATTTTGGAACCATACCGGCGGCGTAGCGTTCTTTTTAACCGACTTCAAAAAACAAAAAAAAGGAGGTTCTCAGTTTGACCTGTATGTATGTAATGTATGTTTGTCCGCGATTATCTCGCGTTTGGCTGAACCGAATTTTGATGCGGTTTTCAGAAAAGTATTTGTTACATTTAGGAGAAGGTTTTAGTGTTTTAACCGACTTCAAAAAAAAAGAAGATTCTGAGTTTGACCTGTATTATGTAGGTATGTTTGTTCTATTATCTCGCGTTTGGCTGAACCGATTTTGATACGGTTTTCAGAAAAGTATTTGCTATACTTAGGAGAAGGTTTTGGTGTTTTAACCGACTTCAAAAAAGAAGGTTCTGAGTTTGACTCGTATGTATGTATGTTTGTCCGCGATTATCTCGCGTTTAGCTGAACCAATTTTGATGCGGTTTTCGGAAAAGTATTTGTTACACTTAGGACAAGGTTTTGGTATTTTAACCGACTTCAAAAATGGAGGTTCTCTTCTCAGTTTGATCCGTATGCATGGTTGTCCGCAATTATCTCACGTTTGGCCAAACCGATTTTTCTATCTTCCTAGATAATATATCTAATACAGAAGGTACTTACACTAAAAAGAAAAAAAGAAAATCCAAACCCCACACTACCTCTAAAAAGGAATAAATAATTTTGAAATCACTAGATACGCATTATCATTGTAATAAAACATGTCTATTGAAGTCGGGTGGGGCTGTTAGAATAAAAAAAAGTTGTCCTCCAGCCCCACCCGACTTCAATAGATTTTAAAACAATTTTTTTATGAAGATTGTTTGGAGTTCGGAGCTCACTTGCATCAGTGTTGAGTAACGTATCCATGATATACTTGTAGTTCCGACGCGTACTTTAATAGCTAATGTTGCATACCATTGTCGACAGTGCCGCAGTCGTTAACGGTCAAGGTCTTGGTCTTCTTCTTATAGCAGACGTAGGGGAAGGTCTCGGTGCAGCGCACGTCCGCCATGGTGCCGTTCTGCAGCATCACGATGCAGTCCTCAGAGTCATTGAAGTTGTCGGGCTCATTTGGCGCCCAAGTTGTAGGTATCTTTGATAGTGGTATTCCTGAGAAAAAAAAATGAAATACCTATATTCTGCTTCTGTGAAGAGCTCGGTGAGCAACTTTCTCAAGGGTCGGTCATGGGATGGGTGACCAAAAATTTATTATCTTGAACGCATACGTGCTTCGGAAATTACGTTAAGTCGTTGATCCCGGCTGCAATAGCAATCGTCAACACCCACCAATCCGCATTAGGCATGCGTGTTGGATTATGTTTCGTCTTCCTTATCCACCAATAAGGAAGGTCTGTACTCCAGTACAGGCCTTCCTTATTGGTGGATAAGGAAGACTGTGCTCCAGCACAGTCCCCACTGCTGGAGCTGATATCGAACATTGAAAATGGCTGATATCGAATACTGTGGTATTGTGTTTGTATGAGAGCTAAAAGGCATAAAATAAATTAAAAAAATATTAAAAACACGACTGCCCTGCCAAAAAAGAACTAACTTTTTAGTTAGTAGACACCTTGTTATTTATCTTTATAAATAACAAGGTGTCATTGCAGTCGGGGGACCGTTTTGTGGAACAATTTTCAATTAAAGAGGTCCCCCGACTGCAATGACACCTTGTTATTTACCTTTTTAGTTCGTTTTTGGCAGGGCAGTCGTGTTTTTTTTTTTTTTTTAATTTTCTTTATTAGACACAAAACAGAATACAGTCATGAAAGCAAATGATTACAAATTGTACAATGTCCAAGTACTAGACTGAACTCCAACAACATGCATCCTTTAATAAACAATATTATTCTGTGATTAAAAAAGAAACATAGGTACTTAAAATACTTAGGTACTAAGTTAGCTAAACTCTAATATAGTACTTAATAAGCATAAATCGTTATTGAATCGTTTCAGTTTAACTAAAACAAGTAGTAGGATCAATATTAACATTAAACAAACTACAGTACAATAGAGACACAATTACTAATATAGGTAATGTGCAATATAAAAAGTAAGTAAAATCGACTCATTTACTTAAGTAAGTATATTGTGTATACACCTCTTGAAGGCATTTGGATTATCGTTCATGACATCAATATTAGGGTGCTCCTGAGTCAGATCATTGTAAAGGCGACACATACGTACAACTGGGTTGTAATAAGATGTATTATTACGGTATACTTGCAGAGAAAATAATTTAGGGTTTCGGTTGGGTTTCGGTCACGAGACCTGTAACTGGTTTTGAAGTTAATGGAGGCTAAGAGAGATGGAGAATCTATTATAGAGTGGACGATTTTGTGAAGGTAAACAAGTTCGGTACGCTTTCGTCTCGTTTCCAGTTCAATCATGTGAAACTTATTTAATCTGGTCGAGTAAGAATTTAATTTCCGATGCAACCCCTGGCGAAAACAAAGACTTCTCAAGAATTTCTGTTGGATGTTTTCTATACTGTCAGTATGGACAGCATAGAAAGGGGACCAAATAATTGAGCCATACTCTAGAACACTACGAACAAGAGCATTAAACAGATATATGAGACTATGAGCCCTCTTAAAATGTTTTGTGTTTCGCAGGATGAAACCCAGCATCTTGGAACCTTTCTTATGTATATAACTGTAATGATCCCTAAAAGTCAGTTTGGCATCAAATATGATGCCCAAGTCCTTAGCATGATCTTGTCTGCTTAGCTTCTGACCGTTAAGAGTGTATTCATATTGAATTTTGTTGATTTTCCTAGTGAAAGTCAAAACGAAACATTTGCTGATATTTAATAACATATTGTTATCAGCACACCATCTAGCTACAGCATCCAGATCTTGTTGTAAGTTTTCCGCATCTTTAACAGTGGCTACCACGGAATATATTTTTAGGTCATCTGCGTAAAGCAAACTGGGACATTTTAGTCGATGAACAAGAATTAATAAATGTGACAAAGAACAAAGGTCCCAATATAGATCCTTGAGGAACCCCGGATGTGACGAAAACTGGCTCAGATAACTCCCCCTTATATGCTACCAACTGGCTTCTTCGACTTAACACTCCAGTAGTCGCGCGTTCTACGACTGTAGAACGCACATACATTTTTTTGAATTTGAACGCGACTTTAAGTGCACTCACGCGCACACTCACAGTATTCCTCTATCATTAACTAATAAACATTATTAGTGTCCTTGTGGTGGCGGTCGCAGCCGTGTGTGAGAGAAATTTCCCGCCAAAAGTGAATTTCTACGACTGTAGAGCACGCGACCACTCGCGTTACATTTTTCTCGTGAGTTGCCGCCGACGTTTGTTTCTTGTAAAGTATATTTGATGTATTTTTTTATGTTGCTATGAGATGTATTATTAAGTTTAAGGTTATTAGTAACCAGAGTGACTATTCCTTTTTAGAATAATGGATTCACGGAGCGCGGTAGCTAGAATTTCAAGATGGTTAAAAATTATTGTCTGTCTGTCTATACGTACCATCGTAGTGCCTTTTTATAGTAGGGGGAATGCGTTTACGCATCCTGGAGGTATGTGGGACTCGCTTGAGCACTACTCACTAAATCCCCTACTACATCCTGCACTAACACGCAGGACCTACGGGACCGTGGTGATACGCACCATGTGGTCCTGGTGATGCTGCCTCATCAGGCCCGGCACATCATCGTAGTGTTTTAATTAATGTCTATGTCCCGGCTATACGCTAAATGCTGGTTCAAAGGTAGATAATATGAGTGAATAAATAATATGAACATTCAACTGTTAAAAACCTAAATTTTTCATTTTTTTTACTAATATTTACAAGAAGTCTTATTTTAACCTCCTATTATCAAAAAAAATATTATTTTTATGTTAATTACTTTCTTAATAAAACCCTTTGGAATATGACTTACAATTTGTATTTGGATTTATAAAATGTCCTTTATAAACCCTGAGATTAAAATGTTCTACATACGTAGAGCGCGCGCGCACTAACGTCCCAAACAGAGGCGCGTAATAGATATAGTGAAAATGAAACTATAGAAAATAATGTAATGTCATAGTTACAATGATTAATGTAAAGTTTATTATTTGTTTGTAAGTTTATGTAATATTTAAATCATTATTTGTTACTAAGTTTATTAAAACTGTTTGATTTGATTACTTGATCCATGACGATCTGCTACCGTTTCCTGTTATTTGATTATTTGTTGCTTAATTGTTATAAAAAGGAATTGATTTGATTACTTGATTCATGTCCGTTTGCTACAGTTTCCTTTTATTCAATGATCATTTTAAAATATGTATATAATAGATATCTTTATTATTAATTCAATGATAAATAATGTTAATAATATTACATTTTAATTGTCACAGGTTGTTTATTAACTTAATAGTTATTTGTATAAAAGTATTGATTTGATCGTTTGGCGCCATTGTGGCAGACTTGTTTTCTGTAATGCGAAATGCTGATTGGTCGTTTAGAAATGGCGGGATGTTTCTTGCTTTTGCCGAGCATAGCATATTTTTAGACACATTCTACTGTAGTAAGTCAAGTGAAAAGGTTGTGGAACAGAAAGTTAAGTATTATTCTAACATGTTTTATTTCTGCTGTTTAGACTATTCTATGCCATTCAATCATCTATTATTGCTTGTGTTATTTATTTGAACTGGTCGATAGTTGTTGCATAATGAACGTTCCTATTAAATTAATTGTGTTACTTATTTGAAGTGGTTGATAGAATTGTTGCTTAATGAACGTTCTTTTATGGTAAATGTGTTCTTTATCTGAGTTGGTTTATAGAATTGTTGCTTAATGAATGTTCCGATTATTTGAACAAATTGTCGAAGGACTTCTTACGTTTTATTAAATGGTATTTCCCCTTAGTTTTCCTACATTTAGTGAGTCTATATTCAGTTGAATAGTCTACATTCAGTTAAATAGTTCAGTTCATTCAATTACATAGTCTAGACTCAGTTCAATAGTTTACCTTAATTGCAATTTAAACTTAAGAGATATAATAGACGATAGGTTAGTTTTAGGTTAAATATTGCTCTATCTTTCAAAATCTATCATCAGAAGTGGGATAGTCTCTGTCCATTACAAAATATTAACACCGTTTCCTAATAATTTTCAGGGTGGATGCTGATGTGATCGACCAGATGACTCCGCTCCGCTGCCGTTGTGTGGTCCTGATCCCGAAAACTGCATCGACGGGGATACAAGCTGCTGTCACAACAGTTTCGAGTACCTTGCTTCGAAAAGAAGAAAAACATCCGGACTCGTTCCTTGCTGCAAAGGCCGGTAAGGCCCTCGGTGGCTGTGTTTTTTTTTTACGATTTCTGTGATTTATTCATAAAACCAGCTGTTCAGTTAGTTGAATTTAGCGAATTATTGTCGTAAAATTTGAAGAGAAAGATTAGTAATCGATATCATCTAAAGATATTTATAAAAAAACTGATATGTGATGGTATTTGTGGTACACATTTATGTGGTGTCATTAGTGGCGTATTAAAGGATAATGAAATTAATATGGGGTTAACAAAATATTTGTTCACTTCAAATAGGTTCACAAGTAGGTACGCAGATTTTACTAAGTATGTACAATGGTTGTATATAGGTATTGCACGTCCAAACTTTTTGAAGAGCATAGAAATTGGTGACCGTTTGGGTTAAGCAAACAATTTTATTTGCAGCACGGCTTATTAACTACGTCACTAGGTAGATATTATAATTCTACACTATGAAATAACTTGCTGAAGTAATATTATTTATGTATTTTGTGTAGATCATATTTTAAACATTATAGACGTTTTGGTTATCATTTGCAAAGTAATAATAAAATCATTTGACGAAAGCAGTAATATTCTAACCTTTATCGAAGTATTACTATCAATGGTTTTTAGCCTTTTCATTCTTAATTTTTTTTATTATTGCTGGTTACTATTACTATAGGTACATAAATCTATACTTCTAATCATACGATAGGTTAGATTTATTGTTGTCATTACAAGGTTTACCGCATAGCGTTTGCGAATCGTAGATGCTATGAAATTAACAAATGCTTTTAACAGCCTAGATTAAATAATAATTTTGAGTTGAGTTGAGTATAGTTGAGTTGTTAGCTTTTTCCAATTTAAGGCCAGGCAGTTCACGAAATCTACTCTTTCTCTATCTCTGTACAATATGGTGGATCACTGCGTAGCTTTATTTGTCACTTTGCCAGAAATTTGACAAAATTTAGTACCTTTTAATCGATTTCCTGAAATACTGGACCATAAAAAAAAGTATACCCGGTATTGTGTACAGCAAAAAGTTATATTTAAAACTTTTTGTATAAAACATCATATCACTGTCTTTGAATTCTACAAAATCTGACAAGTGGAACTTTATTCTTATGATGATATTTACGATTTTATTTTTGAGTTACCAAGCCATTTTCTAATATTCTGTTCGGTTAATGGGTTTTTTAGATTCTTTTGTTAGTAGATAGTATTTGTTTTGTGTAGAGGAATTTTAAATAATGTCCTCACACTGAAAACTAAAATATCAATCTTTTCGTCAGACCGTAAACTCGTCTAGCCTTAAGGCTCGGTTATGCGGAAACATTTGTCAGTCTTCTCTTTACCTGTAAAGGGTATGGAAAATAACTTTTCTTCTACACTTTTTCGATGTTTCACGTTGTTTTTTTTTTCATCATTATGTTTAGCACAATTATCTTTCTTGAAAGATTCATTGGAGATTGGACTGCACAGCACGTTATGTTTTGATGATATTCGGATTTTTTTTACAATCATCTGTGAGGTTTATACGCAATTAAATTCTTATAGCTACTAGTAAATCTCTTTAGCTTGTCGTGTGTTTTTTTTTGTTTGCGGCTACAACTTTAAGTTTTCTATATAAAAATATGATCCCGGCAAACCATGTTTTCCTATCATGGACCCTTAAATGAATCTATTAGCTGCTATTGTGCTACTACTATTCATAGGATATATATAGATAGTAGTACCTACTACTATATATATTATTTATTTACTACTATATACTACTACTACTACTATTTATTAACTACCCCAATAAGTTTAAATCTATCAACTGATTAGACCATGTTTTTGAGTAATTTATTTCGTAATTGTGATATTTAAGTATCAACTACATATATTTAACTTTTTATAATTTATTTAAGTGTTTCCGTTTTTTCTTGAGATCTATATTATTATAGTTTTAATTGTTCACTTTCAAACTAGTCTACAAGAAACGTAAAGATACTTTTGGTGACCGTTACCACTTGAAAGAAGAACGGCGTGATAAATAAACACTATTTTTATTAAAACACAAGGTACTTGTACTATTACCTAATCTGTGATAAGGTTGATATTATGTATATTCAGTTAGTTAATAGTGTTATTTTTTCGTGTTATTGAATAATGTAAAAAACTTATCGGGAACATTTCTTTGACAACTTTCTTCGCGGGTGTGTAAGAAAAAAACTTTGGTCATACCCAAGAATCTTATATTCATATTCTATGGTCATAACTACCGATATTTTTGAATATTTTTAGTTGTTCCAGGCAAAGAGTATTCTATTGGTCTGATAACTATATTGTTAGACAAACTAAAAGCTTAGTTTCTATTACGAGATTCTGATATAATTTATATTCTTGGAATTCTTATGTTGTAGGAATTAAATATATTATCGGATGCCTTGACTTCAAATCCTTTTTGGTAATGATGTAGGTATTGATTTAGGAGTCGATATAGGTATTGATGTTGGTATTGATGTTGGTATTGATGTTGGTATTGATGTTGGTATTGATGTTGGTATTGATGTTGGTATTGATTTTGGTATTGATGTTGGTATTGATGTTGGTATTGATGTTGGTATTGATGTTGGTATTGATGTTGGTATTGATGTTGGTATTGATGTTGGTATTGATGTTGGTATTGATGTTGGTATTGATGTTGGTATTGAAGTTGGTATTGATGATGGTATTGATGCTGGTATTGATGCAGGGATTGATGCTGGTATTGATGCTGATATTGATGCTGGTATTAACGCTGGCATTGATGCTGGCCTTGATGCTGGTCTTGATGCTAGTATTGACGTTGATGATGATGATGGTGATGTTGATGATGATGTTGATAATGGTAATGATTCATCATTCATTATGATAATGATAATGCTTGTTTATTCGCAAACTGATGAAGCCACATGATATCGTACCACATTTTTGTTTTAATAGAATTCTTTTCTAATTATACATATTGATTTTAATTGTAAATATTAGTAATAAGCCTACCTATAATGGTTTAGTCTAGTGCTTTGACTGTTTTTAGGTGTGGAAATGTTGATTTTTAACTATTTTTGCCCAGTCCAGGGCAAACCCCAGACAAAGTCAAAACTTTGTCTGTTGTTGTGAATGGGTAGTGGTTTTGATAATAATATAGACACAAGACAGTCATATAACTGTTTAATTATGTTATTTTAAGGACTATTTATATTTTATTATTATAATACCTAACCTAGGTACTATTGTTTAAAGTCAGATTGGCCAAACGGTTTGTGTAAAGTACAACAGAGCACTTTTCAAAAATCCACTGGTTTTAATACCTTTGCGATTGCTGATAGCGATAGAACCAAATTATACCCTTACCTGTATTCAAGTCTACGTGAATTCCACTTTGTAATAATATTTAAAACGCTGATAAGCCACATGCTTGGTACCGAATCATCTCACTGGCAGCGGGTGAATGTGATCGGTATGTCTATGTATGATTTGGCAGTTATATTTATTCCATTTTGTATAATATTTAAAACGCTGTTAAGCCACATGCTTGGTACCGAATCATCTCACTGGCAGCGGGTGAATGTGATCGGTATGTCTATGTATGATTTGGCGATGAATGTTGTAGGTATACCAGGTACATGATATTCGCTGGTCGGCCTTATGCTTGGTACTGGTTGATCTCACTGGCAGCGAGTGAATGTGATCAGTATGTCTATGTATTTGGCAATCGTGGCCTCGGTACATGGTATTCGCTGGTCGGTCAGATGCTTGATGTCAGTTATTCTCACCAGCAGCGGGTGAATGTTATTGGCATGTCTAGGTGTCTGGCAATACCTACTAAAAATGTTGTGTTGTTAAATAAAGATGGAATAAAATGTTTATTAATTAATAAAAAGGCAAAGTGGAGTTCCTGTTAAGTTTCTTAACAAATAATTTCATAGTTTTATTTATTTTTTCTCTTTTTCAATTTTTTTTTTAATTTTCTTAATTCTTAGATTCAAAGTGTTGGTATTAATTACTAACCGGAAGTGCCCGGAACTCGTGAGATTTATCGAAGTACCAAATTACTTGACATTATGAAACAATGTTCAAAACATACTTAAATATGTATATTTCAATAAGGTTATGAAGAATAAAACAAACATTGTAATTTTTTTCTTTTCTATATTTTAATATATATTTTTATGTCCTTCGAGGACGAAGTACTGTCAGTCTGGCCGTAATAGATATAGTGAAAATGAAACTATAGAAAATAATGTAATGTCATAGTTACAATGATTAATGTAAAGTTTATTATTTGTTTGTAAGTTTATGTAATATTTAAATCATTATTTGTTACTAAGTTTATTAAAACTGTTTGATTTGATTACTTGATCCATGACGATCTGCTACCGTTTCCTGTTATTTGATTATTTGTTGCTTAATTGTTATAAAAAGGAATTGATTTGATTACTTGATTCATGTCCGTTTGCTACAGTTTCCTTTTATTCAATGATCATTTTAAAATATGTATAAAATAGATATCTTTATTATTAATTCAATGATAAATAATGTTAATAATATTACATTTTAATTGTCACAGGTTGTTTATTAACTTAATAGTTATTTGTATAAAAGTATTGATTTGATCGTTTGGCGCCATTGTGGCAGACTTGTTTTCTGTAATGCGAAATGCTGATTGGTCGTTTAGAAATGGCGGGATGTTTCTTGCTTTTGCCGAGCATAGCATATTTTTAGACACATTCTACTGTAGTAAGTCAAGTGAAAAGGTTGTGGAACAGAAAGTTAAGTATTATTCTAACATGTTTTATTTCTGCTGTTTAGACTATTCTATGCCATTCAATCATCTATTATTGCTTGTGTTATTTATTTGAACTGGTCGATAGTTGTTGCATAATGAACGTTCCTATTAAATTAATTGTGTTACTTATTTGAAGTGGTTGATAGAATTGTTGCTTAATGAACGTTCTTTTATGGTAAATGTGTTCTTTATCTGAGTTGGTTTATAGAATTGTTGCTTAATGAATGTTCCGATTATTTGAACAAATTGTCGAAGGACTTCTTACGTTTTATTAAATGGTATTTCCCCTTAGTTTTCCTACATTTAGTGAGTCTATATTCAGTTGAATAGTCTACATTCAGTTTGTTGGAGAAATAACTGTATCAACCACGTACCTGGTGCTCCTCGTATGTCCTCGTCGCTGGGGCCCCAGGAGTGGTAGCTGGTTGCTGTTGGATCACAAATCCTCTCTAGATGAGCACTGGCTATGGTTTTAAATAGTTCACAGATCGATTTTGGGATTTGCTTTGGTTTTATGAATATTTAACGAATTATGGTGCGGTGATGCACGCTGCGCGCTCGCGATCGGAACGGTAGTTCTCTATTCTGACGTTAGAGCACTTGATAGCAGCACTGTCTATAGCAAAGCGCTGCGATTCGTTTTACGAAGGATTGCAGTTATTGTGGCCGATACAGTTTCAATTTAAATTAAGAATTAAAGAAAAGAAAATGATTTGTGCTAGCGTTAATACTATACACAACTTGTTCAATGTACGGAACATGCCGCCGACCTTAAAATATACATATTTTAATAAGAAAGAAACTAAGAATAAGTTACTAACCTAGCCTACAACTAAGAAAGTAAACTAAAGTTGCCTACTCGAAGGGCAACGGACAGACCTTAACGACAGGTCGTTTAGCAAGAGTATTACCAACGCGTACAGTGACAACACGAGTAATACCATCTGCGCCTGGATGCAGCTGATGCACGCGAGCCAGGCGCCATTTCAGTGGCGGTAGTGTATTATCTACTAACACGACTACCGAGCCCTCACGGAGGGGTGTGTGAGTGTGGTCACGAAACCATTTACCTCTTTGTTGAAGTTGGTGGAGATAATCAACGCTCCAGCGTTTCCAAAAGTGTTGGACAGCTTGCTGCAAGACTTGCCAACGAACAAGGCGACTTGTATTGTCATCAGTGAAGTTAAATTCAGGTAAAGAACTTAATGGTTCCCCGATTAGGAAGTGTCCGGGTGTGATGGGTAATGGATCCGCAGGATCATTACTCTGAGCAAAAAGTGGCCTCGAGTTGAGAACTGCTTCTATTTGGCAAAGAAGCGTGTTGAATTCATCGTAAGATAGGGTGAGTTGACCTATAACACGGAAAAGATGCGTTTTCATACTTTTCACGGCTGCTTCGAAAATCCCTCCGAAATGAGAAGCATAGGGGGGGTTAAAATGCCAAGTAACGGCTAAATTGGTCAGCTGTTTATTGATAATATTTTGATTATCTTCGTTCCGCAAGAACTCATAAAGATCGGAAAGGTAACGATCGCATCCAACGAAGTTTCGACCACAGTCGGAATAAATATCAGTGCAAAGGCCACGTCGTGATATAAATCGGCGCAATGCATTTAGAAAAGAATCGGTTGTTAAGTTTGGAACGAGTTCCAAGTGTGTCGCTTTCGTCGACATGCATACAAAAACACACACGTAGCATTTGAAGACCTTCGCGTTACGAAATTTATTGGATTTTAGGAAAAAATGTCCAGCAAAGTCGGTTGCAACGTGAAGAAACGGACGAAAGGCACGAACTCTCGCGGCCGGAAGTGGAGCCATCGAAGGCTGTGGAGCGACAGGGCGTGTACGGAAGCAGCGCACGCAGCGGCGAGTGCGCATACGAACTGCGTCACGAGCACTAAGTATCCAGTATTTCTGGGCGAGTATAAACTGTAACGTTTGCGGACCGACGTGCAAATTAGTCAGATGGTAAAAATCGATTAAAAGATTGGTAAAATGATGTCGTTTTGGTAAGAGAATTTGATGCTTTGCATCGTAAGGAACGTTAGCACGATTGATTCTGCCGCCGACCCTGAGAAGTCCGGCGTCATCAAGAAACGGTTTAAGCTTTCTTAAACGTTTGGTACACACGTCGTCATTTTTGATACGCGCAATATCTTCCGCAAAGTTTTCTTGTTGAACAAGATTGATAACTCGGTTGAGAGCGAATTTAGTTTCGTGGACTGTAATTTGAGAAGATTCATAAGTTTTCGACTTACGGCATTTATGGAAAAAGCGAAAACATAATGAAATAATACGTAGCATTTTAGATAAAGATGAAAATCTTTCGAATAATTGAATATCGGGTTGAACATTTGACACAAGTACATGCTTTCGACGCTCTTCGTCGGTCGAGATTATGTTAATGTCTACATTCGAAATAGGCCAATCAGATTCAGGTAGCCTGAGCCAGTTGGGCCCGTCGAACCACTGTCGTTGGTCTAGTTCGGATGGGAGAACACCACGCGACGCAACGTCCGCAGGGTTGTCTGCAGAACGCACGTGATGCCACTGTGAGGCAGGCACGCGGTTAGTGGTCTCTGTGATACGATTAGAGACGTATGTACGCCACTCATGGGGAGGTGAGCGTAGCCAAGCTAGGGTAATAGAAGAATCACTCCATGCAAATACCTTGTCAATCGATAAGAATGTGCTGTAAGCACCGAGAATTTTTTGAATAAGCTTCGAAAGAAGCAAAGCCCCACAGAGTTCCAAACGAGGAAGACTGAGGCGTTTCAAAGGTGCAACCTTTGTTTTAGCAAGAAGAAGTGAAGTGTGAATAACACCGTCTGAGTCAACAACTCGTAGATATACGCATGCAGCGTAAGCCTTTTCAGAGGCGTCTGAAAAGCCATGAAGTTGTACATCATTAGTACATGGAAGTACAGGACGATACAATTTAATGTCTTGTAATTGTGGAAGTTCTGTAACAAATCTAAACCAAAGATCACGAATACCATCAGGAGGACAATCATCCCAATCTGTACCAGAAACCCATAAGAGTTGGATCAGATGTTTGACAAACAAGGTTATAGGGCTCAAAAAACCCAAGGGGTCGTATATTTTAGAAATTTCTGCAAGCATTATGCGTTTTGTGCATTTTTGGGCAGGTGCCTCTGTCTGATAGGTAAAAGTATCCGACATAGGATTCCACTTTAATCCCAACACTTTGACTGAAGCGTCATTGTCAAGTGCTGAAAGAATAAGAGCATCGTCTTGATTGGAGATGTCTTGATTTAAAGAAGATAAAAACTCAGGACTGTTGCTTGCCCATTTGCGGAGTTCGAACGTTCCCGCTTTGCAAATGTCAATAAGCTCGCGTTGAAGAGCAAGAGCGTTATCGACACAGTCTGAGCCCGTGACGATGTCGTCTACGAAGACTTCGTTGAGAAGCACTTGCGAAGCAAGTGGGAAGGAAGCAGCTTCATCGACAGCTAACTGACGAAGAGTGCGTAAGGCCAGAAATGGCGCAGAAGAAACCCCGAAGGTTACTGTGCACAGGCGGTATTCCTGAACAGGATCAAGGGGAGAGAATCGCCATAGGATTCGTTGAAAATCACGATGTTCTTGACAAATATCTATAAAACGATACATCATTTTGATGTCCGCTGTAAAAACAATTTTATGTAGTCGAAATTTTAAAAGAACGTCTGTAATGTCATGATGCAGTTTTTGACCAATAAGAAGATTATCGTTGAGTGAACGCCCAGAAGTAGTTTTGCATGAGGCATCAAACACCACTCTAGTTTTGGAGGTGACTGCTGACTTTTTCACCACGCAGTGATGAGGAATATAATACGAAGGCGTGTCACTGGTCGTAGGGGTATGAACAGGTTCCATGTGTCCCAAGTCTACATACTCTTGCAGACACTGATTGTAATCCGCTCGTAAAGCTGGATCATGAGAAAGTCGTTTTTCTAATTTGTATAAACGTGAGAGCGCAATGTCTCGAGATTCACCTAGAGGAGGTGCATCCTTCTTGAAAGGAAGAGAAACTATGTATTTGCCAGTTTCGGCGCGCTTATGAGTTTCCACGAAAATGGACTCACAAAGGGCTTCGTCCTTAGTCAAGGGTTTTTCATCGTCAGGCACTGACTCAATGTCCCAAAACCGTTGTATGGTTTTGTCAAGTTGACTTGTACTAAGGTTCATACACACTTGAGGTGCAGAAAGACTATGAGAGATTTTACCGTTGAGAAGGTAACCAAATATACTATTTATTGCCACAGGAGTACCTTGTGGGCCTTTGATATTGTCGTGAAGCAGAATGCTATCAGTATAGTCTGATCCCAAAAGAAGTTCAACGGGACGGGCAGAACGTAGTTCTGGGTCCGCTAGAGGAAGATTTCTGAGATGTGAAATAAACTCAAAAGAGTCAGGAATGTTCGGTAAATAACTCGTTATTTTAGGTAAAATAAGAGCTTCAATAAAAAGTCGAGGCGTTGGTTTAAAGTGAGGCGTAACTTCACATAAAACATAACCACGCGGCTGTTCACCCTTATCACCGATGCCCGTGATGGTAGCACTCATCTGAGAATGATAACGTGGTAAACCGAGACGTCGGACACACGATTCACTAATTATACTGACCTGTGAGCCGTGGTCCACGAGGGCGCGAACTAAACGTGGAGTAAAGGGCTTAGAATCAGTGGGACGAACGTTAACTAACGCGGTGGTCAATAAAACCGTGCAGTCATTTTTATTGGTAGGCCCAGAAACACCGAGTGTCGGTGGGGGCGCTGAGGGTTCCGCTACCGAGTGTAACTCAGGGGAAGAAATGGAACATTCTGTTTTTAAAGTAACATTTTGCACGGGCACATCTTCATGTAATGAAGTATGATGCCGCTGTGAGCAAATACGACAGTTATGACGCGATTTGCAGTCCTTAGTTTCATGACCAAGGAATAAACAATTGCTACAAACCTTGTTTTCAGTTATGAATTTATTACGCTCCGGTAAAGATAATTTTTGAAATTTATCGCATTTATTTAGTGGATGAGAATTATCCTTGCAATAAGCACATTTTATTTGCTTTAAATGATCAGTTGCAGATGCAGCATGAAAGCTCATATTACGATTAAAATAAGGCACCTTATTATTATTACGATTTATATTATACTGCGCATCTGAGTGCGTGCGAGATAGTGCGCGACGAGCGGCTTGTGCGTGTCGCGACGGAAAGTTAGGTGCCGTCGAGCCGGCCGAGTCGCCAGCAGCGGCGTGCGGGCGCGACGCAGACGGTGCCGTGGGGCCGGCCGCGGCGTTGGAGCGCGCGGTCGCCGACATGATTTCTGTTGCCGCCAATTCCCTCTCAAGGAAATCGAGTAATTCGGAAAGATGCGGAATTTCATTAGGCGAATGTAATGATAATTCGAAACGCTTACGAATATTTGGCGTTATTTTACGTAATAAAATATTTAAAAGAATAAAACTCCAATCAGAGATATTAATACCTAAGGCCCTTAAAGCGGAGTAGTTCTCGGCATAGGTATTCATAATATTACGTAAACCGAGTTCAATATTTTTATCTGACATTGGCTCGAGATCCAATATTCTATCTAAATGTTTGGTTGCAATAATTCGCTTATTCTCGTAACGAGTTAATAAGATTTGTAAAGCATCTTCGTAATTACTGTCTGTAATCTGAATAGTTTTTAAAAGGTTATACGGTTCACCCCTCAAAGACGACAACAAATAGCGAAAACGTTCGACGTTTGTCAATGTTTTATTTTCATGAACAATAGATTTGAATAAATCGTAATATGCATTCCATTCTGTGACTTTACCGTCAAAGTTTTGTAAAGAAATTGTAGGTAAGCGAATATGCGAATCAGCTGTTGTCCCGCTGCCAGTACAGTGGGCATGACAGGGTTGTGTCATACTAATGTTCGCGACACTCTGTCTACGTTGAGTTTCCTTCATATTATCCAACACAACTTGAACTTGGTAGTATAAAGTATCAAAAGAATTACGGACTTTTAACTGTTCATCCTTATCGAACTTCGATTCTTTTGCTAATATTTTTTCAATCTTTAATTGAACTGCGAAAAATGACTTCTTAACGTTATTCAACTCTTTAGTGCGAACTCGAAATTCTGTGTCATTGTCAATGCAATCTACCATGCGTTGGATATTATTAAGGGCGAGTTCACGCTCGAAAATTAATTGCTCAACTTCCATTGTGGTGAATAAGATAAAACGTAGTTTTAAATTGTAAATAGTTTATTGTATTGTATGTTTTTAGTTAGGTAGGTAAATGTAGTTTGTAAGTTTAAGTAAATGTCCTGTAGGCTAGTTATGTTAGGTTAAAATGTAAAATATGCTGAGGTAGGTAATGTGTATCGTATGTAATTAGGACAGTCGCAGACTTAATTAATTACACTTTTAGGTAATGCTAAATATTTAAGGGTGAGTACAGTACGAAAATACATGAACTGCTTAATAGATATATACCTATGGGTAAGTACGTAATACTAACCGCGAGATGGGAACTGCACGAAAATACAGGTTCCGCTCAATAAGTATGCATGTATGGGTAAGTAAGTACGAAAATACGGACCGCTGAATTGGGAACTGTACGAAAATACAGGAACCGCTTAAAACGTAATAAACTTTTAGTTTTGTACGAAAATACAAAATTGCTAAATAGTTCGCAAAATCTTAGTACGTAATACTAAGTGGAACAATAAATAACTAGTACGAAAATACTAATTAAATAAGAAATAATGTCATGTGCGTAATACATAAACACTATAAATATTTTGTGTGTAACTAGCCTTATTGAGATTGAAACGGATTCGCGACAGCGTGGCGCCTGCCTGGCGCGATGGACGGCACACCGCACGAAATATTATTAAACTAAGTTGAAAAATATCACTTGTTAAGTAAATGTATCGTTGTTTATCGCAAATATACGATGTAAAATCACTGTACGCAATGGTATTATCGAAAAATAATAACGCTAATTGCATAAAAGTGTTGCATGAAAGTTGTAAAATGGCGGTAGGATCCGCGCTTGTTGAACAAAATAAACTATCGAAAAATAGTTTTTAGTATGAATAACCAGCACAAATCAAGTTTTGAATTTAATTATGATCCAGGTTCGAATGGACCAAAACTTGTGTTGGAGAAATAACTGTATCAACCACGTACCTGGTGCTCCTCGTATGTCCTCGTCGCTGGGGCCCCAGGAGTGGTAGCTGGTTGCTGTTGGATCACAAATCCTCTCTAGATGAGCACTGGCTATGGTTTTAAATAGTTCACAGATCGATTTTGGGATTTGCTTTGGTTTTATGAATATTTAACGAATTATGGTGCGGTGATGCACGCTGCGCGCTCGCGATCGGAACGGTAGTTCTCTATTCTGACGTTAGAGCACTTGATAGCAGCACTGTCTATAGCAAAGCGCTGCGATTCGTTTTACGAAGGATTGCAGTTATTGTGGCCGATACAGTTTCAATTTAAATTAAGAATTAAAGAAAAGAAAATGATTTGTGCTAGCGTTAATACTATACACAACTTGTTCAATGTACGGAACACAGTTAAATAGTTCAGTTCATTCAATTACATAGTCTAGACTCAGTTCAATAGTTTACCTTAATTGCAATTTAAACTTAAGAGATATAATAGACGATAGGTTAGTTTTAGGTTAAATATTGCTCTATCTTTCAAAATCTATCACGCGCCTACTGGAGTGTTAAATATGATTCCACCCACCGAAGTAATGATCCATGTATACCCATCTCACACGTTTTTAATATTTTTCAAATTTATTTATTTTATTTCACGCTTTTTTGTGACAAATTATATAGTTTTGAAATGTGCTCATTGTGGCCTTTCATTTGATGCCCATATTGTAATAATTGAAAAAAAAAATTTTTTTTCACATTTGAAAATGGCGTCCTACAGACGCCTTAGTGACTTTTTTCAAAAAAATAATAATATAACCAGTGTCACTCGGAATGCTGTAAAGATCCTAACGATACCCCATATAGTAAAGTAGCCCGTAGAACATTTAAATTACCAAAAAGGTTACCGTTTGCCGTTGTGTTATAGTTATTTATTACGAAATTATAGATAATTTAACCCAAGTCTTACAGATCGCAACCCGCCGTAACCTATATTTGTATATCTCCAAAAATTATATATTTTTTATTTTTCGAGGTTTACCGCATGATTTAACTATTGTCGTGTTCTATAGCTTTGTTTGATTGCCACTGATTTAAGTAAGACTATGAAAAGTGACTATACACAGATTTAAGACCAGATAAAGTCCAACCATTTTCATCTAGTCTTAAATTTGTGTATAGTCACTTTTCATAGTCTTACTTTAATCATTGGCAATCAAACAAAGCTAAAGAACACGACAATAGTTAAATCATGCGGTAAACCTCGAAAAATAAAAAAAATATATTTATGGAGATAGGTATACAAATATAGGTTACGGCGGGTTGCGATCTGTAAGACTTGGGTTAAAGTATCTATAATTTCGTAATAAATAACTATATCACAACGGCAAACGGTAACCTTTTTGGTAATTTAAATGTACTACGGGCTACTGTACTAATATATCCAAATCAGTTCAGGCATTTATAAGTTATGGTGGAATAAAGAAACTCACATACCCACAAACATACATGAACCCTGAACACATATACACTCTTTTTCTTTGGGCAGTCGTGTAAAAAATACATCATTATATTGTACAGATACTATCCACAACACTTCCGCTTTACCATTCCTAAGCTCTTAATCGCTAGCATGCCGTATACGTTTAGTTAGTGCAAGGGCGTTACGTGCGCACACTATTTTTCTGCCAAGTGGAGAGATGCCGACAGTGCAATAGGCTGGCTATGTCTAGTCTAGCACAATAATGACATTATATTGACACTAGGGTAGTAATTATATCTATTCTGTGACTAGGATAAGAGTTTGCCTTACCCTCTATGGACGTGTAAGCTCCTTTCGAGATAGTCGCATGTATTCCTGTATACAACGCGCACGATTCGCTGTTCGTCTTCTTATGTAATTGTGACATTGCGGTCTTAAGGTAAATGTTTAATGGTGACGCTAAAACTGCACCTGAAGACAAAAAAGAAATATAATAGTCGAAAAAACCTTGTTTAGGTTCTGTGATAAAAATTACTTCACTTTCACATGGTTCTTATGAAAACACTATTCTAATAAAAATGCCATTAAGGCTCGTATTATAGAATCAAACTCAAACTCAAATCTCTGCTTGACTACAGTTAGTAAGGGATAGTGCTATTCATCGCACATAGCGCCATCTCTTTCTAACCTGTACTCAAGCAGAGATTTGAGTTTGAGTATGATTCTATAATACGAGCCTATGAGACTTGAAGGCAGGTATCTGTTCTAGTAGCATGACCACCGCAACACGATATGATTTACGCAATAGGTATATGTATTTTGTTTCGATGGTCATGCTAGGGGGCAGCAAACTAAAATCTATGGAACAAGCATTGCGCTCAAAAAATGGCACCATACAAAAAGTACAACTATGTAGATGGAGCTAAAAATGCTGGCATTTAATTATGCAGCTCAAAGCATCTAAGCACTTGTTGCTTATTAGCAACCATAATGTGTGTAGTCATAGATATTTTCTATACTTAAACAAAAAAATATAGTACGATATTTTTGCTGCTTTCTTTGCGTCTTCTACACAATTTGACTATACAGGATGTCATTTCTAATAAACTTTCTCTTTCTCTCTTTTCTCTACAATACAAACTGCAATTATTGTAAAGAATGCTAACGTCAGTCACCGGGAGCGTGGCTGGCCCGACTAAAGGTGAGCGGGTTATACTTATTTGGACCAGTAGTGGTGCCATTTTTACAGCAATATTTGTTTGCAATTACACTTCCATAGATTTTAGTTCGCTGCTAGGGGGGCTGAGTTTTACAGATCGTTTTTAAAGGCTTCAAAGTAAAGAAATGTGCGCAGAAACATAATAAGGATATAAGGGCTAACTACCTTCAGCATTACACCTTTTGAAAGCATCTTGGAAGCTGGCGGGGACCAGGTGCAGCTTCAGCCAACCTCCAGACTTCACATTGTATGCGTAATCGTTCCTGAACTGACAGCTAACTGGAAAAAAAAACTATATGTAGGATATTGGTCGCTTGGTGTTATGATCCCGCGCCTTTTAGCCAAAGTCATAGTAAAAGAAAAGAGAAGTAGGCACGCCGACTTCAGACCCCGTCCCGTGAGCACGATAATGGGCTACTCAAGTAGGGTTGTTACGCCGCTGGTAACAACCGCACGATCTTCAAGTGACAGTCGCATCGCAATGAGGGCTAACGCGTATGAATTCACCACTAGAAGCGCTGGTGTTGCGTGAGGTCTTCGAAACGTCAAATTTAATTCCTTTGTGTGTAAGCTACGCGCGTTTATTTCTAAAATAAATAAAATGTTGTGATTATTTTGCAATAGGAGATTTAAAAAGGCAAATATGAATGAAGGGGTCAATGAGTGTCAGTGCTTTAAAAGCGTAGCTAAGAAAAAGAGGTTTTTCAGAACAAAACGGTACTGCACAACATTCCGGCATGCTGGATATTTTTAATAAATTGATATTATCTAAGATTTGTTTAGTTTCACATCCGTAAGGCCGCAGGGGCCGTAGTAAATAAACTTTTACAGGACCTCTCGCGACTGTGGCGCCAACTGGTGAGCTAAAAAACGGTAGCCCTCATTGCAGTTGTACCAATTGACATGTTTTCATTTTTACAAGGTACCTAAAATCGAAAACCATTTCGAGGTTTTTCAATTTCAGACACCGTACATATTTTTTCGGGATTTTTGATCAATTATTAAATGAATTATGTGGGAATTTTGAAATCAATTATTGCTGTCTTTCTGTCGTTCTGTCAAAACACAAATTCTTCGGTCGAAGTCACAGAACAAAGAATAAACATGTTCTGTGGCCGGATTCATTACTGGATCATCTCCAAAATTGTGTTTTAGACTAGTTAAATATGCAAAATGATAGATGAAGCTCTTTCCGAATCATTACTGGAACATGTCATACCTATTGATGGGAAAATGTTTCTGCCCGGGCGGGAAAATTGGAAAAAAACCCAGGCGCTTTGGGAATAAACCCATAAGTGCCCAATAAATGCCCGATCCAAGGGCAAAAAAAATATTGTTCAACGACGCTTAAATGAAAAGAGTTTTTTACAGTCACATAATATGAAATTAAACAGTATATTTCGGAATGATTTAGTATGACTCTGAAAATTATGACTTACTAGCAGCCGCCCGCGGTTTCACCCGCGTGGTTCCCGTTTCCGTGAGAATATCGGGATAAAAAGTATTCTATGTTTTAATCTAGGCTATCTACTATCTGTGTGCCAAATTTCAACCAAATCCGTTCAGTAGTTTTTGCGTGATTGAGGAACAAACATCCAAACATCCAAACCCACAAACTTTCACATTTATAACTAGCGGCCGCCCGCGGTTTCACCCGCGTGGTTCCCGTTCCCGTGGAAATATCGGGATTAAAAGTACCCTATGTTTTAATCTAGGTTATTTACTATCTGTGTGCCAAATTTCAACTACATCCGTTCAGTAGTTTTTGCGTGATTGAGGAACAAACATCCAAACATCCAAACCCACAAACTTTCACATTTATAATATTGATAGGATATTAGTCGGATTTACTTATTTTATGACTGAAACATTTAGGAACATTCCATAGAATGCTCGTTAATTTCGTTTTGATTTCGTAAATTTTCTTATTCTCTACTGGAACATTTCAAAAAATTACTAACTAAATAATAACAAACTAAAAATACTGCATAGTTAGTAACAATCTGACAATGAACAATAGTTTTTTTATGATACGTAGGTAGACAAATCAAACCTCAAGATTAGTAAACATCATTTAAACAAAATTAGCTTTTCAGAATATTTTAAAACTAATTGCATTTTCTCAAAACTGCATAATTTGGATTATTCCGGTACTATTTCCGACCGACGGTATACCAGCAATAATTGTACAAGTTAGCGATTGCGACTGTCATTTGAAGATCGGTAATAAGCCTAAGGGACTGTCACCGTATTTGACCATCGCGTCCCGTATTTGTCCCGTATTTCGATAATTTCGACAATATGCGGGCCCGAACTGAGTATTATGGGAAACTTACCACTAAAAAAGTTATATAAAAAAGTTATATACTTACTAATATAACTTTTTTCAGACGTCCCATATTGGTCCCTGAAAGTTATGGCAACCCTAAATACAAGGTCATTTTGTATCCACCATCCAAATTTTGAGGAGGTGTTCAGTCCATGAAACTGAACAACTTTCTCTAAGGAACACATGGTCAAATATGTAAAATAAAAATCGACTTTCCATAAAAATCAAAGAGATCACGTGATCAATTTAGTATGGGATAACCAAAATTATTTGGCGAAATTTGACACATGTTTCTTAGAGAAAGTGGTTTAGTTTTATGGACTGGACACATCCTTAAAATTTGGATGGTAAGTTCAAAATGACCCGATATAATATTTATTCTGTGCCAACAGGGTCATTAACCAGTACCAAACCAGTCACCATAAACTGTATTTGAAGCCCGTAGCGAAACCGTTAAATTTTTGACCCAGGTAAAAGTTTACCAAACTTCCTTATGCTAAAAGAGACGATTTCAGATGATATTTTTAAAATCTACGTATCCAGCCAGCTAATTAAAACTTTTAAAAACAAAAAGGCGATTGAATTTTCATAAACGAAAAGAAAAACTTAATGTAAGTAATTAAGTTTTTCTAATATTTTTCAATTATATTAATAATCTTAATATAAAAATAGCATTGTGAATGCATAAAAATCTAAAAGTTTAAAAATTAATGTAAGTAAATTAGGTAACAAACAACTTTGCTAATAATATAATAGGAGGATAATTAATAAATTATTTGTATTTTACGGTATAATACCTATAATCCATATTTTTAGGTATATGAGTACTACTCATATCAAAACAGGAAATTACTAACACAAAGATAATACTTAGTTACTAACTTAGTATTCAAAAACACAGCTTATAAATTAAAGCTGTTCTTTTAAATTGTTATCCTTTCCTTATTACTATTACTATATATTACTATAATTACTATTACTTTTTAATTATCCTTACTAATATTATAAATGCGAAAGTCCGTTTGTTTGTTTGTTTATTTGTTTGTTTGTTTGTTACGCCTTCACGTCCTAACTACTGAACCGATCATCATGAAATTTTGCATACACGTTGTCATGGGTACAGAGAAGGACATAGGCTACATTTTGTCCCGAAAAAAATTATTGTTCCTGAGGGATAGCAAAAAAAGTTTCCACGCAGACGAAGTCGCGGGCGGCCGCTAGTAATATTATAAATGCAAAATTCCGTTTGTTTGTTTGTTTCTTTGTCATTACGCCTTCACGTCTTAACTACTGAACCGATCACCACGAAATGTTACATACACGTTGCCAGGGGTACAGAGAAGGACATACTTACCTTTTATCCCGAAAAAAGTATAATTCCCGAGGGAAAGCAAAAACTTTTCACGCAGACAAAGTCGCGGGGGGCCGCTAGTTTGATAATAATTACGCGTGGTATACAAAAAACCGGCCAAGTGCGAGTCGGACTCGCGCACGAAGGGTTCCGTACCAAAAAACGGCAAAAAAAAATATGTTTGTTGTATGGGATTCCCCCATAAATATTAATTTTATTCTGTTTTTTGTTGTTATTTGCTGTTATAGCGGCACCAAAAATACATCATCTGTGAAAATTTCAACTTTCTAACTATCACGGTTCATGAGATACAGCCTGGTGACAGACAGACAGACAGACAGACGGACGGACAACGGAGTCTTAGTAATAGGGTCCCGTTTTACCCTTTGGGTACGGAACCCTAAAAAGCTTATAAAAAAGTAACTTAAGTAACTGAAGTATGTCAGTTTATTAACTTAAGTCTCAAAACTTTTAAGCAATGAAGCTTAAATATTTAACTTTTAGTGACGTCATAAAGTGCACAATGAACTTACTAAAATAATGTGCAAGATGGGTTTCATGTTAAAATTACTAATTCATATTTCTAACAAAACAGGAAAATATTTTAATCGATAGATATTAATATAATCATAGGCGGAAATATCTACTCAATGACATTTTGAGAAAAACGTTAAGGCTGCGCAGTCTGCACACTAGCGCCGCCATTAGAAAAAAAAACATAGTGCTTAAAAAAAGACAAATTTGTAAATTATCTCTCTGGAGTGCACTCCGAACAAGCTTTGCGGTACTTTTTATCACTTAAGCAATATTTTCTAGCCCGACGTTTAGTTTAATGGACTTTTATTGTTAAAAGTGGCCACTTTTTGCAATAAAAGTCCATATAACAAAACGACAGGCTAGAAAATATCGTTTAAGTGATAAAAAGTACCGCAAAGCTTGTTCGGAGTGCACTCCAGAGAGATAATTTACAAATTTGTCTTTATTTAAGCACTATGTTTTTTTTCTAATGGCGGCGCTAGTGTGCAGACTGCACGCTCTTAACACTTTTTTTATCTATTTGTGTAGGACAATGCCGGATTTGTTACGAACTCTATTTTTTAAACAGTATTTTTCATGGGATACTTTTTCCACACTTAATTTTAAATGTGTTTTATAAAAACAACATTTATATATTAATGAAACACCATTTTTAGTTTATTTTTTACATTGAGTGGAGTCATACTAATATCTTTGATATTAGAATTATTCATAAAATGATTATTATTTTTATTTATATTTCTTAATTGATAGCACCATCTCTTGTCTAACTTATGAAACAAAACAGCTCAATCAATAAATTAGCAAGGATTAAGTAAATAATAAGAAACGTCTTTCATACCTGTTAATATAACTGCAAAAAAATACCCAAAAAGGGCAATAACTGTACCCATCTCGTACTATCACAGATCGTTTGAGTTTCACTAAACCAACTAAAACTCCGCCTAATATGTATTAATTTCAACGATTCAATATTGTGTTTTCCGCTAAAAATACTGGTCTAAGCATAACTGGTTTAACTCGTCGAACGATCGTCCTCAACCACGTATTCTTTGCGACTGTCTCACTCGCACTTTAATCGCAATCTTATAAATAAAAATAAAAAATAATAATACTTTACACCTTACTTCTGCCATTCAAAAGGATTATTTATGCAATTAGTGATATATTTACAAACATTGTAATGAAAACTTACAAAATATTGTGCTTAAAACAATTTACTATCTACATGCAAAGCAAAGTATGACAACAGGAAAATATGATTCATAAATACGGTTCGGTGAACATCACATTGTTGAGTTTTAGATTTTAGGCGTTCACAATGCTATTTTATATTAAGATAATAAATAATAAAGAAAAAGTCGATTTTTTTTCTAGTATTTTTTCTATTATTTATTTATCATTACATTCGTTACTTAGTTTTTTTACATCGATAGCTTTACATCGATCATCACAATGAAAAGTTCACGAGATCGATCATAAAATTAGATCGTTCATGGCATCAAAAGCTTATGAAGCTTATTTTTAAAAGCAGTTTCAAGATATAAGTATAGTCAAGCATAGTACTTTTAATATAATTGCCCAATTGGGGGACTTTGGAATACCCTAAATTTTGATTCATAGCTGTTGACAATAATCACTGACACTTAAATCGAATTCTAAAGACTCTATTTTATTTGGAAACAATCTTTAGAAGTTTCAATTAATCAACTCATCAGGAAACGTTTAAATGTCGGATATAATATAACTAATACCTACCTACGTTCTTGTTTGGTGAAGAGTTTCTCAAGGATTAACTTTATAATATTTTCTTACAAAACCTATGTTTTCATTGCATAATGCTCCAATTTATGGATTGAGTAACTTTTGCGTAGGTCAGTCAAGTTACAGATGATCTAAATATTTACTTTACTTTCTACAAAAACTTGTCCTGTAAAAACCCCAAATAGTTTTAGCTACTTTTATAAGACAATTACATTTTCCTTGTGGAAAATACGTTATTGTACATTTCAAACGGTATTCTAGGAAGCATTCCAGTATAATCAGCGTAAACAAAAAAAAAATACTCTTACAATTAGAACATCGTAGTACATAGCAATAGATATGCGGTCGTCACCCTTGACTTGACCCCATCTCGTAGCAATTAACATTACATACTTTCTTTAAAGACGTAAGGGACAGAAATAGTTTCATTAATTAGAAAAATAATTATTTCATTTTATACTTTTATAAATACTTAAACGAGATAAGTACTGCTTAAAACGAAGAACAAAATACTTATGTTAGTCAGGTGACCACGTCGGAGTAACGTCGACGTGTTTTCCTTATGCGTAAATAATTTGTGATTACTACACTAGTGTTATTAAATAAGAAAAAAAATGGATGAATCATCGGTTATAAGCTGTTTATTGGTCATATTTAATTTAGCCGGTGAGTTTCTTTTGTTATAAATCATAAGATTTTACTATTAATTTTAAAATTACCTTGTCTTTAAGCAGTTATGGGAAGGTGTGAGCGAGAAGAACATGTTGTGAACCGGTCTGTGTCAATCTGGTTTATTCTGTGTTTTATTATGGCACAGAATATATTTTTATTAAGGTTATTCTCAATATTGCAAGTTAAATTATTATTTCCAGGATTTAAAGTATCTATGTATATAATCATTCACATGATTTGTTAGAAAAGTAACTATTACGAAACATTCGCTTAAACTTACTTAAAAGGGTGTTAAAGAAGTTTATTTCAAATTGTCTATGAAAAGTTATTTTTTCATCGTTATTAAACTTAGAGCATTCTAAGTTATTAAATAATGACCAAAATACGTACACTATGCATAGTACTGCCAAAGAAAGTTGAAACCTGATAGAAAAATAAGGTTTCAGTTGTCGAAAGTTGCGTCCTCAGAGGTTTTTATTTAATAAGTTGTTAATAGACAATGATTTTAATAAAACTTTAGGTGGAATTTTTAAGTCTAGTATTTTTAGAAGGTATCACTACATTCCCTCGTAGTCATTCGTAGAAGTAGATAGCAAATGTGTCACAAACGGCCAGTAGCAGTTTTGCTATCTACTTCTAGCAGTGACTACGAGCGAGGGAATGTAATAATACCATTTAGAAATACTATGGGCCCTAAATATTCCAAGTAAAGTTTTATTATAATTGTGTATTAGAATGTTGATTATAATTCACCGCGGTGCCACTTTCGGACGGGGTGCTATCTCATTAAATATTAAATAAAGTATTTATTTGGTACTCTTTTTTGTTCGATTTTTATTCGTGTAATAATTTTTTTTTCCCTTCAGTAAACAATTACAACTTGTTCAGGATAAACAATTAACTAACTCACCTTTTATTCAATGTAAAATTGTCAGGATCATAAAAATAGAATGTCAAAGAACAACAATGTCAATAAACATGTGATCCGAAAAACGAATGCATAAATTTTATATGAGATACGTAAAATATGACTTAGATACATAAAATATGACTATATATGGCAAAGGAAATTAATAAACTATGTTCCATACTGTTTTCTTCGTCGATAAACGAATAAATGTAGCGAAATTTGGTTTTAGAGAAATGTGTGGCAATATCTTAGTTACCTGTGAAAAGTGTGATTGCTTGGATTGTTTCTTTTTGTCACATCACAATTACTTAGAGCACAAGACACCATGGCTCCACGATATCTTTATTTTAAATTCTAATTAAGATTATCAAATATTTAAAGCAAATCGTGATTGCTCCTTTCCAAGGCGGGCCGCTAGGGCCTCTTACTGTAAAAAATATTGGCACATGTCACTTGATCCTATTTGTCTCGTTTTTACATAGACCCGTGTCCGTATGATGTTAACTTCTCTTTTCCACGCTCTGTTGGTCTTCTTGAGCGCAGCGAATATTTTTCTATGGTCAGGATTTATGGTCATTCCTTTTCAATTATTTATAGTGCTTATCTTAATTAATTCTATAAACTGGAGTCTTATTTAACACAAACAAAACTGAATTATTTACACGAACACTCAAAAGAAGGAGTGTATTATTTCATGTATACCTATGTAGTGACTTTTAAATGCCACATATTTGCATGTTTGCATGTGGTTATCATTAGAATCTTTACATCATCCCGAGTGATACAAAACAGGCTATGGATTCTTTGCAAAAAAAATGGCGGTTACTTAATAGTACATTATGAGACAAGTTAGCTTAGGTTGGTCATTGCACACAAGGCTGTGGGTTGCAGCCCGAGCCGCAGGCGAGGGCGTAACTCAGCCGATTGTGCAATGAGTAAAAGCTCACGAGTTTCATACGACGTTTTTCAACACATTTGCGAAGAAAATACAAAGTAATTTACCACACAGCAACAAATACGACAAAAACAAAATATGACAATTATGGGAAAAGGCGCGTAAGTTTTTTTTTGCTTTTTTTTTGTTTTTTTCACACGCCCAATGCAAGATTATTTTGCGAACAAAGGGGTGAGTGAACATACAGCCTACTTCAAAACTATAATTTTAAGTGATAAAATGCAAATATTTTAATATTTTATAACAAAATATTATGAATTATGAATAATTTTATAATAATAAATATTTCTTTGACTGAATTAAAGACTTACACATTTAGTTATTTCAAAAATGAATATGAACTTTCAGCGGCATAAAACCCCTTTGTTGTTACTAAAAAAAAATAACTGTATAACCCAGTTAAATTGGGAATACTCTGTTTACTCGCATAGAACTTGCAGTAAGGTACTAATTTAACTTTGTAGGGATAATTCTATAACAACCTAGTGTTTTATATATTATTGCACGCGTTTGTTATAGCTCGGTTTATGGCTCTAAAAGCGATGTATTAGGGCTCACTTTACGAGCAAGTGTGTTGAAAATATTATTATGAATGCCATTATGAAATGTTAAAAAAATCTTTCAATATTACAATATGGGTATCAAATGAAAGGCATTGATGAGCAAACCCCAAAATTAAATGATTTGGCAAACTCAAATGTATGATAAAAAAATAAATAATTGAAAGAAATAAAAAACCACGATCTTCAGAGTTTGTCCCATAGTAAAAGTTGTTCAGTTTGATGGTCCCTATCTACCATATTCGGCATTAGGGGTTATTTTGTAACACATTGTTTACTGGTTACTTTAGTATTGCAGCCTGCCTAGCATGACCGACGAAACACGATATATATCGCGTGATATAGCATTTTATCGACACTCAACTGTCAAACTCCTTTGTCTTTTTGACAGTTAAATATGATGAAACGCTATATCACGCGATATATATCGTGTTATGCTGGTCATGCTAGGGGGGCTGGTTGAAGATGATATTTTCTTAATCTTTATAATGTTATCTTCTTTGATCTTGCAGTGAGCAGTCAATACAGGTTCGATTACACATACGATGAGAAAGCAGGGGGCTGGCTGAAGTTGCATGAGCTACCAGCAAACTTTCAAAACGCTTTCCGAATTTGCAAAGCAGAAGGTGAGTAAGAAAATGTCCATCAGCCATTTTTTTTGTCCCCCTGGGGCAGGCCTTCCTTATGGGTGGATAAGAAGGACGGGCTATAACCCACCACGCGGGCCCAATGCGAATTGGGGGTGCTAACGACTGCGAATGCAGCCGGGACCAACGGCTTGACGTACCATCCGAAGCACGTAGGAGATCAAGATAATAAATTTTTGGTCACCCATCCCATGACCGACCCTTGCGAAAGTTGCTTAACCTCCGCAATTGCTGGGTCAGACGCTAGACCACTGCGCCACTGCGCTCCTCCAAATAAGAAAAATATAACCCCACAAGCGTAGTATCCATTTGAGGCGACACGTAATCGACGCGGAGGTAATAAAAACAGAACCAGGACGATACTAGATTTCCTGGGAGCAGCAGGGCTTAAGGAGTTAGTATAATTAGGTGGCGAGTCACAATAGATCTTCTAGGTCGCAGTGACTACAGCTCTATCAGAGCTGCAGAGCCCCGTACTCTCAAATAATAGAAAATACACAGGTCTACGCCTAAAGTTATACACGGTCTTAGAGCAACACGGCTTCCGTACGGAAGCCGGCATTGTTCTAAGCTTCAGGTATTTATGTCAGACTCTCTTTTGTTTCATTCAAAAATCTTATCAATACTTTTTTTTTTAAATAATCATTATGTTTTGAGAGTGGAACACAAAATTTCGTGAGTTCGAGAGGTTTCGATTATTTCCATTTATTTTGGCCTAGGTAATCAATAATTGAAGGGCACTCAAAAATTATTTCTATTACATGGCAATGACTTTACATCTAACTTCATGTTTAGCATGGAGAGCGAATTTTCATCTTACAATAATTTGGTATGAAAATCCATTTTTATTCACCATTGTAATTTCAGAATCGATTTTTACAGCATCGCTTTGCAAGTTTTAGTTTTTAGATTAGACGGACATCTTTAATAATGATAACCGCAATAGTAGTATCTAATATAATGCTTAGATTTTTGGATAATGGTAAAATGATATTTAAAGAAATTCATTCATCATCACTCTAAATCATTGTATCAAGGAATAGGGAACATGCATCAATTTTTTTTTGTATGAAAATCAAAAGTATAATGCGTGAGAAAATCAACTGTAACATTAAAACTTTTCTCTTGTGTTTTTTTCTCGTGATATAGTTACTTGAAGTTAGCACGCAGCAGCACCCGCCGAAAACGCTCTATACAAAAAGGGCAACATTTGTGACGTCACTTATGTCACGTTTCAGTGCATTAGTATGGAGTTAGCCAAGAATTTTCAAATATCTCCCTAAATATTGCGTTTAAGCACATAATTATGTGTCACAAAATATTATTTCTTATTTGATGTTCTATCCGACTGTTAAGTGCATTATATCAGAAAACGAAAAAGAAATTCGTTATTTTCTCTTGTGTGATAAAACTAAAGTAATACATTTTATTTTTTATTTTACTGTTCCATCATGTTTTTATACGTGTCCGCAGCGATCAAGCTCAAATTTATCAAAATCGGTGACTTATGCATGTTCCCTATTAAGTTAGAAATGAAATTTTTACATAGATATTTAAAATTTTCATAGATATATTTTTTTATGCTCAACGAGATGGTGTTTGACCTTCACCTCACCTGATGTTAAGTGACGGTAAGTCCTAAGATGGAAACCCACAACAACCGGAACCTCATCACAAAGGACCTGGTTATCTTATCTCTAACTGCCGGAACACAACAGTTTTTTAAATTGTAGTTATGGCGTCAGACTTAGGTAAGATGGTGGTAGCTAGCCAGGCTGACTTGAGATAAGCCCTACCACCAACCAAACCGAGTACAATTTGTACCCCCCCGAGAATCGAACCCGGGCCCCTGCATCTTACACGGGGTGGGCAAACCACTAAACCACAAAGACAGTTTTTATGGAAACCGATATAACTCTAGTCCCTATTAAAACAGTTTAAAAATATTAAATTTCAGGTGCATTATTGGCATCGCCTTTGAACGACCACCTCAGGGAAGCGATGAACCAACTGCACCTCGGCTCCAAAACCGACTCCTGCGCACTCATGACGGGGATACACGCCTCCATATCACAAGGCTCATTCACTTCTATCGAAGGTGAGTACCGTTTCGGATTGACATTTAGAATTCAAACAAAAAAATATATTTTTATATTACCAACACAACGCTAAAAATGCGGAATGCGGTCACATCCAATGGTAAACCAAATCACTTGTATATAGATTACTAGCTTTCCGCCCGCAGCTTCGCCTGCATCGACTACGAGGGCATACTTAAATGGGAATTTTACTAAAATTAACTTTAATAGAATAGACAGACAATATATGGGATTTACAGGAGCTAAGCGTCAGCTTATCGCACCTTTGCGACGACAACGTGACATTTTTGAAACCGCAACTTTCCAAGAGGCTACTTCCAAATGGTGAAAAAATGTTTACAAAGAGATGTCACGTTGTCATCGCAAAGAGGAGTCGCTTCTTTGCGATGTCAACGTGACATCTCGCTAAAAGCGTTCTTCTTTATTATTTGTTGAAAGCCTTCTGGAAGATTGCGGTTTCAGAAATGTCACGTTGTCGTCGCAAAAGTGCGTTATGTCATTCCCATACATCGTAATTCTAATCTAGCTAGTGTTAATTTTAGTAGAATGATTTGAGTTGGGGCAGGTTATATCGTGCGGGTGGATACCCGTACCCAGCAGTGGAATAAAAATTACCGTATATCCTTCTCCAAGGTCCCATGTATATCCGTACCAAATTTCGTCAAAATCGGTCCAGCGACAGCGGTCTAGGCGTAAAAACGTAACATCAGACAGAGTTACTTTCACATTTATAATAATTATTAACTATTGATTTTTTATTAGGTGCATTTGAAACTTATTATTCTTATCCTAGGCCTTGTCAGTAGATCTCATAATTTAAACAGTGTTATTGTATCTTCTGTCGATCCAACCATTTGATATGCAGCTTATAAATTAATAGCCGTATCTTTATTTTGAACGTGGTAACACTTATCTCTTCAGGTGTCCCTCTGTCAAGGATACGCACCGTGTGGGCGCCAGATGAGCCAGACAACAACAACGACAAAGAGAACTGTCTGGTGATGCTGAAGAATAGCACCATGGCTGACGTGCCCTGCACCGAGACCTACTCATACGTCTGCTACAAGAAGAAAATAGGGGAAATCGTCCTTAATGAATGTGGAACTATTGACAATGGTAAGTGCTGCAGATTGAGTTAGGTAATTTATTCCGATTTGTATAAGCTAATAAGGAAAAAGAAATGACATCGGGATTCAAGAGCCGTTTTAATCCCTACTATTGTTAGGGCACGGTCTTTTTTAGGCCCCGCGCAGGCAGAAAAGTTCAGCTGTTCTAAGTTCTGTCTGAGTTCCGAGTTGTTTGTTATGTTGGTAACTTTATAGCGCCGTGCAGAAATAAGAACGCGCCATCAGTCAGTACAACAGAACGCGGAACGCAGAAAGCAGAACTCTTTGTCTGCGTTGGGCCTTATGGATAGGATTGGCTATTCACCACGCGGCCCCTATATGGGTTTTAACTTTAAGGACCACAAATGCAGCCGGCACCAACGTCTTAACGGAGCATGGATGAGCTCTCCAATATTCCTTAACTGCCGGCGTCAGAGGCTAATTAAACTTAGCCGTTCTACTATCGAGGTTCTCTTAATCGAGCTGAGAAGAAGAAGAACGAAAAACATATTTTCAATCATAACCAACATTAAACATTTCAGGTTACAAGCTGAACCCAAGAACAAGTAGCTGCTACAAATTCCACAAAGATGCGGTCCGGTGGACCCACGCATTCGGGATTTGCGCAGCTGAAGGAGGCTACTTGGCCATCATCAACAGTGAAGACGAAGCTCAATTTCTCAAGCAGCTGGTAGACAGCAACCCCCCTGAGAGCATTTCCACCACAAACACGCTGTCAACTTCCATCGGCTTCAGAGACTGGTCCGATCACAGCCTGTGGTTGACTGTCCATGGTAAGATCTTCTGCACCACTTTTTTTCAAAGAGTTCTGCAATTGCGCTGAGTCACCAGGAACCGAGCTTATAAAGAGCCTACGATATGCAGCTAAGAATGTGCTTGTAAGTAATTTTTGAGTCCATACAGTAAGCTGAGACATTCAGGAAGCTGTAATTTCCTACAAAATGGAGCAGATGTATCAATGTAGAATTCCACCGCTAAAGTGCCTAGTTCTTCATATTAACTATAGCAGAACTTCTTAAGTATTTTAACTTAAATGGACATTTTTGTGATGTCACCAAATAAAATACTGTATCGATCTTGAGATTCAGTATAAACAACAGCTAACCGGTGTACGATAATAAAATAACAAGAACTGTTTGCTTGTGTGCCTTTTTTCTTAAAGTAAGAGGTATACTCTAATAATTGTTTACAGGTGAGACTCTAGAAGAAGCTGGCTACGCCCACTGGGCTCCTGATGAGCCCAACAACGTTCAGTACGACGCTGTCGGCGGCGAGAACTGCGGCAGCATCCTTCGCTACGGAAAACCAGGCCTTCTGAACGACGTTCCTTGCAACCTACCGCTGGCCTTTATCTGCGAAATGACTCCCAACTCTCTAAGCGGAGCAATGCCGTAAACAAAGTGACTAGTAGCAAACAAAATTTCGTAACTTAGGACTGTTTTTAGGGTTCCATACCAAAATGGTAAAAAAGGAACCCTTATGGTGTGACTCAGTCTGTCTGTCTGTCTGTCTGTCACAGCTGGATATCTCGAGAACTACTAATGGTATCAACTTGAAATTTGGAATAGTTTAAGATGACATTTGCCCAACTATTTTGCAAATAAGAAATAAATATCTTTTTTGCAGCAGGGCCTGAAAAGGGGTCTTAAAAATTTTAAGTGGGGTTACTAGGGCATGTGGGATATTATATGAAAGAACGCCGTTTGCACGTTTTTAATCAATTTTTCTTTTTTTAGACTGCTTAGTTTTCGACTTATGATGAAAAATGTAAAAAAAATACCATCCCCCCCCCTTATCTCCGAAGTTTACAAAGAGAAAAATCTGAAATAATTCTATGTGATAGCAGTTTATATAAAGATTACAGGAAAAATAAAACGATGTCTCAATTTAGCACACTTTTTTAGAAATTATCAAATTTCTAAAAAAGTTAACATTAGTTCCACTATCGGTCAAGAGATGGCGCTGACCTAAAACTGCAATACTAATTTTATTATTCTACTCTGCAGTGTGGTTTAATGGTGTAATTATGATGGTACGGAACCCTCGGTTCGCGAGTCCGACTCGCTCTTGACCGGTTTTTTTTTTAATAAGAAGTTAACGTCGGTCAGAATGCTAAACATTTTGGTACCATGCCCGCCAATCATTACGTTACTGTTGCTTTCATAGTAGAGTTGCAACTAACCGAAACAGACTTCTAATTGGTGTGGTAAAGGTGTCATACTTTCCAGCGGTGATATGACGTCTTGATATGAAGTTTAGTTAATTTCAAAAGAATGTTCGTAAATTGTACGTTATTGTAGGACTAATTTAAATAATTGTAAGAAGTGCTAAAAATAGTGTTCAGCTATTTCTGAGACAGACAACTGTACCACAAAATATAATCACAATTTTTATAATCTAGATTCTAGATCTAGACAGAAGCGCCGTTCGTTAAATTTGAAAATACCTCAGTCATTTGTTTTGTTGCGCAGTTGGTTTGTAGAGATTGTCTGTTCGTCGAGATCCTTTAGGCGAATAATATCAGAAACGCAAAATAGCCGATGCGCAAAATTTGTCCCATGGGCTCTTCTATCTTAGGTACGTATTTATTTTGGTGCTATTGTAAATCATTTGGTTGCAATGATGCTGCGTTTTGTTTTCACGTTAATCGACGAAACACTAGGTACATAAAAATAAATAATCGTATAAAAATAATATGACTCATATACACCCCAACCCGGGCTCTCAAATTTAAGATTTTAGATCTTTATCTCTTCTGTACTAAAACCATCTAGTTGGTAACATTTCAAGATTGCCGGCGAAATATATCTGTTGGGTTGAGGTGTGCTTAGTTTGAATATGTATCGAAAATAAATTATTAAAATTTTAAATTTTATTTTCATTTCTTTTTAAGACATAATTATGTATTATGTTAAGACATAATTATGTACTTGTGGTATTGTGGAAATCTGGTATAGAGGGAACAAAGGTTATCTAGATCAGAGGTGGCCAACACGTCGATCGCGATCGACCAGTCAATCTCTGGAGACAGTGCAGTCAATCGCGAAAGTCATAACAAAAAGTGCTTTGCTTGTGGTAGCAAAGCATGTAGCAACAGAACGGTGCGGAACTTTCACTACAAAACCCCAAAATGATAATGCTTTTATTCGATCTCAATAGGCCAGGAAATTTTAAAGTAGATTGCAACCCTAGGCAAGTTGGCCACCCCTGATCTAGATTGCCTAATGATACCCGCATCGCATTGTGGTACTCAACCCTTACTGGACATACATCTCCACTGGCATAATTGAATTACTTTTTTATAATTATTATAAAAAAGTAATAAAATTAATATTATTAAAAGTGGAATTTCAAAGGGACTGCTACCATAATGGTCTCTCTTATTGTCAATCCAACACCAAGCATTTGTCTGTGTATAGTCTGTGTAGAAATGTGAATGTGAAAATGTTTGCTTCGAAACATAAGTGTTATAGTGTAGTATAATCTAAACTAATCATCTAACTAAATGAAGGATTTATATCGTTCCCTTTTAGAAAGGTACTTCGAGGGAAAGAATCAACCCACTGGCCGATGCACTCCTAGGCTGAGAAATGCTAGAAAGCCAACCTAATATATTATGAAACACCTCAATGCCAGTTTTAAAAACAGGCAAATCATTAGAGTGGACTATGAATAAATGAAACTTACCGAATGAATTACCACTAAATACAATAATTCATTCGGTAAAGGCTACAGTACTGATGGAATATGCGGATATTCCATCAGCACTGTAGCCGGGACGTGAATGAAAGTCAGGGGTCCACAACAAACGTATAATGTAGTAACTCAAATTAAAATTAAAGAAACTTAATAAATAGTCCGTAAATATAAATGTTTAAATTGCAATAGACTGGTAGAAAATTCTAAAAATCGGCTTCCTTTACCATTTCAACGGCATTTTGTGAACAATTTGGGCAACATGACTTTTTGATGTAAAAAAGCCTGCTGAATTCAATTCTGAATGTTACCAAGCCGAATTTTGGCTCCCCCTCCCCCTGATTTTTTCAAGCGTGTTTTGCTCTAATAATGACTTGATTCAAGAAAATATCTCTATATTCCTCTACAGAAAATCCTCTAAAGAATTAAAACTATGAGGATTTGCCCTAGAAAAAATATATTAAAATATGGTAAATAGCCCAGTTATTCCACTATATAGAATAATAAATGTTTTAAACGTTTTTGTCCAGTAACTGTGTTAAAAAATATATTTTGTGTTGCGTGGCGGAATTTTCCCTAATATTTTATTCCAGCCACTTCCGGTACCCGGGCGGACTTCCTGTTATCAAAATTGAATTCAGCAACCCCCAAAATCTATGCCAGGACACCTCACACGGCTAGAGTCGCGTTATAATACGGCTTTTATAAGTTACGGCTCCATTTTGGCCGCCATCTTGAATTTTGAGCAAAAAAGCCTTTATTATGACTTCTGTCTTACTCTAATGCCTACTATCCATAGACTTATAACATTGCTACTATCAGTTTAAAATTAATCACAACACTATCACCACGAAACTACAAAGCTACGTAAATGTAATGTCACACGCACAGGTCTCCCCGGTCTCGCACCGAATCTCGCACTCAACCACGCCTTGGCCCTCACACGTCCCATAATGCTACAACCAATTTCATGTAATGGCGGTTGTTATCTGTCATAACGAGTGCTTATTAGATTTCAGGAAGCTGGAAATATGTTTTTGACTTAAAATTCGAAATTATTTTAGTAAAAACTCAATAATTCGAGGGGGGCATTTAAATATTGTCGTATCCATAGTTTATCAGAAAAATTACAGTCGCACGTCATTTTCCCCGTAAGAGACGAATAATTTATAAAATTATATTTAACTCTACATTGATATCCTTGTATTCTCTTTTTATTATCTTTTTCTCTTCAAAAACACTGAGACAATGCAGCGGCGTGAACGAATGTAAAATGAATGAATGATGAATATTAGTGAAGTAATGGAATCATGAACTCTTTTACAGTACAAAAAGGTACATCAGTCTTTTTTATCAATCATCAAAAAGCGTTGTATGTCATCAAATAGAGATTGCGTTACTGTTACATCAACTGTAATAGGCCAAAATCGTCATGCCTGATTCCGCTATAGTTGTACAGTAACACTGAATGGAGATATAATTGCGCCACTGTCTTTGTAGGTGCACCTTCTTTGGCCTTTTATTGGACCACGGATTAGTTTTTCAAAACGTTCTATGGTCTACTATACAACTAACTTTTGCTGGGTTGGGTCCCTACCTCTCATTATTTATTTTTTATGTGGTTATATATTTTCCACAATCCCAAAGAATTTAGGAATGTTACTTTTATTTTAAATTGCAATGAAGGCTTTTCAAAGTGATATTTAAAAAAATATATAGTAACTATTTGCCTCACTAGATGGCGTTGAAGTTCAAGTGAAGTGTCAAAAATGGTTTTGAAAAATGAACAGCCTGTGCTGAAGAAAAACTTACCTTTTATCAACGCCATCTATCAGCCTACAGTTTTTTTGTAATTTTGAAAAGCTCTTATGATGGATTTTTATTTCACTTCGTTTATTTCTTTAATGATATGACAGAGTAATCATTTTAAGCAGCAGATATAGCAGAGTATATGTAATTATAATCGTATTTAGTATAGTGTATTTAGTAGAGTGTTTATGTACATAAGGAACAACAGGGGTCCAAGGATCGTTCCTCTGAGGTACCTACTTTATTCTCTATTGTGCTTGTCATAAATGTGTGTTCTTTATTATTTATAAATTGTTTTCTTGGACGAATTGTTTTATTTCCACATATTGCGATCTGTTACTGAAATAGGTCTTCAACCAATTTAGAGTATGACCTCGTAAAACATGCAATTCGCATTTTTTTCAATAGTATGTTATGTGAATCGAAATCAAACGCCTTACTCATGTCAAAGTATATTGCTGTCGTTGGTATCCTTTATCAACATTTTTCGGTAACTTTTTTTACTAAATTATAAGCCGCTAATTGAGTAGATTTTCCTTTTTGGAACGCATTTTTCCGATTTCAATTTAAGAAAACAAACTTTTTGTATTGACTCAGGTCGGGGCGTTTATGGTACAGCCACGCTCAGGTATTAAAAGTAATGTAGAATTTCGTCACTCTGTTGTGGTTGTCATTATTTATTTATTTCTGTTCGAAAAAGTAATATCTTGTAGAGTGAAAAAGTTCTAAACTGTATGTATTATTAATAGACGTGAATGTACCATCGTTAGAGTGAGTCCCAACCACCCCGGTGGCTCTGTCCCGGTGGCGGGACCGTTGGGAAATAAAGTTCCAACCACCCCGGTGATTCGTGTCTTGCTGTTTAACGGGGTGGATGGCACTCGCGAAGTTCCAACCACCCCGGTATTTTATTTAACGGGACGGATGGTACAAATCTTGTATCATGCACCCCGGTATTGCGTTTAGGAGAATATAAAAAATATTTTATTTATTTTACACCGTAAAATTAGACCCATCAAAAGAAACCAAGATATTTTTATGTAATAATCAGGTTTTATTATGACAAGAAATATTAATGTTAATATCCGCGGTTTTAGAAAACAGTCTTCATATTAAAAGTAGAATGATACAGTGTTATACAAAGTTAAATAATACATATTCGTAGAAATGTTTAATAATAATAAGCAGTTATGACATAAGATAAGTAATTTACAACTAGTAACATAAAACCTTATAGCAAAAAATTACGTCCTAAATATTTTCATTAGCAAACAATCATTATAAATTTGACTTCAATAATCACAGATTGGTAATAAACAGTCTTTATTGATATTATAAATCAGCACACAAAGTATTTAGTACCATAAACTTACTAATACTTAAACAACTGATAAAATACTAAATGTACATATGGAAATATTTCTATTTTAAAAGGTCTATATTATTTTCGTAGTAATCGTGTAATGAAATGCTTTTTTATAAACAATAAGTAAAATATCAATGTTAACCAAGAAAAAAATACTATCAAAGAAATAATCTTTTTTGTTGATTTTTTCAATATGTAACATCTAGCATTCGTTCTATTGTTTGTAAATAGCGTTTATTGTGTTGGTTGTCCTAAAAAAACAAAAAAAAAAACAAATATTTGCTGTTAAAATACTTTATACCAATTCTTAATACTTTTGGAGTTATAGGTTATTAAAGTATATAACTAGGTCATTGTCTATAGAAGTTGATCTACCCCAACTCTAGCAATGCATGATATATCATTAGAAATATTTGCAAATGAAAAATATTTGCTGAAAACATATTTTTATCAAATGTTAGTATTTTCGAAGTTTTATTGTTCTTTGTAAGTCATTGATGTTCTTAAATTTAGTTGAGTTTAGAGCGTTATAACTCGCAAAGTACTCATAGTTGACGTTTGCTGTAATACAATAAAGTGTTTCAAACTTAAAGACTTTACAACCCCCAAGAAAGTCAAACAATTTGACCTGCAATTTGAACCTTATGTTTTCATAAATAAATAATAATAATAAATATAAAATCTTTATTGAAATAATCTTATGTCACAATTTACAACTAAGTAGTTTAAACATAAATAATAAGTATAGAAATAAATAAATAACTATAACATTAATATACCATGTGCTTGACCACATGCGATGTTGTCGTTCTGCTCACTTCATGGTTTGAACAATATACCTAGAAGGCTATGGTTGAACTCGTAATACATGTAATAAGTGTATCTGCTATTCCATTGTCTTTATGGTATATGCTTATAAGTATTTAAAAACGTTTTAAGTACTTACTTTCAACATAATTTTGCCGCTACATTTCAGTTTTCTTCTATAAATACATTCCCATGCCACCGTTCCATTTTTATAATTTTCTTTTAATATATATCGGTGCCCAGCATGTAACAGAACAGTACCACCGTTTCTTTTTATAAAGATTAAAGGGGTCAGAACTTTAGATTAGAACCTTGAGCTTCTTCATCTGCCATTATTTCTGGAATCCAACAATTTCAAACTCAATAATGTGCACAGCATCTCTCTCACACATATCCACTAAGAAAAATATTTCACACTGAAAACTTATAAAGTCACTTCACTTACCAACAAACTAAACACCCTTTATAAATGACACTACTGATAACTTTGATCACTCAAGAAGTGCAATCGCAGGTACCCTACCAAGCTTCCTATTGGTTGAACTACATAGCGTACTGAAGTTGCACTCCGCAAAATCATTTAGATAAATAGTGTAATGTATGTGGGTAATTAATAATATAGTAATTAGTGGGTAGAAAAACAGTTGTTCTCTCTCTCTGCAATAGATACGTATAGCGAACGGTTGTGTTTTATTGTGCTCCTATTTATCATCAGCTGCACCCTCGGGATCCTGCCAGCCAGGGATATTTCAGTGGCGACGAGGATTATTTGAAGCTACGCGTAAAAGCACAAGAAAAAAAAACGATAAGAAAGCTTAGAAATAACAAGAATATTTTTCAATAATGGCGGGTGGCAAGATCGGCGAGTTCGACGTGGGCAAGGACAACTGGGAATTATACGTTGACCGGCTAGACCAATATTTTATCATGAATGATGTGAAACCGCCGGTGCAAGTGGCAACGTTAATCACAGTGATGGGAAGTGACGCGTATGAACTTTTGGTAAATTTGTGTACGCCGGATAAACCATCGGGTAAGAGTTATGTCGACTTGGTGAACATTATGAAATTACATCTACAACCACAGCCTAGTTTGTTGTCGGAACGCTACAAATTTAGACAACGGGTTCAAGGAGAAGGAGAAAGTGTAGCAGAATATGTAACAGAACTAAAAAAGTTAACAAAATATTGTAAATTTACGCCGATAACTTTAAAGGAAAATTTAAGAGATCAGTTTGTTTGCGGCTTGAAAAATGAATATGTGAGACAACGATTATTCACAGAGGAAAACATAACGTTCGATTCGGCATTTAAGCTTGCCGTATCCATGGAGGCAGCGGAGGCGAACGCGGCTGCGGTAGATGGCGGTGCTCGCGGGAGGGGTGCCAGCACTCAGGCGCAACCGGTCAATCAGCTGTTGGCGGACACTAGGAGGGAGCGAGACGGGCTACGACAAAGAGGGCGGCAGTCTACGGCACAACCCGATGTTCGCCGAGTGCAGAGTGTAAACAACAGAGGAGGAAGTAGGAACTACAAAAACGAAAAGGGTAGTTTTAGACTTAATGAAACGTTTTTATGTTCAGTTTGTGGAGGCCAACACGATAGTGGCAGATGCAAATTTAAGTTATATGTGTGTCGTATATGTAACCAAGAAGGACATTTAAAAAAAATGTGCCCAAAGATACGAAAAGATGTGATATTTAACATGGAGGAAAATGAGGATTACATGTCAGACTCGGAAGATAGTTATAGTGACGAGGTAAATAATTTTTCTATTAAGTCAGTGTTAAAACGAAATGAACCTTATACCATAGATGTTTACATCGAGAATACGTGTTTGTCGATGGAAGTAGACACGGGAAGTACCATATCGTGCATTAATCATGACTGCTATTTAAAAAACTTTAATAATTGTGAGCTTACAAATAGTAATTTAGTCTTAAGATATTATACAGGAGAAATAATGAAACCTCTAGGGAAAATTAAAGTCTCAGTGAAATATCGGGATCGATGCCGAGTGTTGGATTTGTATGTTGTAGATCGCGGAAGTACTAGTCTTATAGGTAGGCAATGGCTATGTGAGCTAGGTATACATGTGATGCTAACGAGTTGTAATAGTATTTCAAATACAAATGTTGCATTTGATGTTTCGGCATTCAGTTCCAGATATGCTAACGTGTTCGCTGAGGGCTTGGGAAGATACACCGGTGGCACAATTGGTTTTCGCTTACGGGAAGGCGCCAGCCCCGTGTTTATGCGGGCGCGGCCGCTGGCGTACACGCTGCGCGAGCCGGTGGAGCGCGCTTTGGACCAGTTGGTGCGCGACGGCGTCATTACGCCGGTCACTACCTCCGATTGGGCGACCCCCATTGTACTCTTGAACCGAGACAATAAAGTTCAATTCAGAACGCACAACGCTCCACCTCTCTTACTATCGTCGCGTAGCTCTTATCTTTTCTTACGCATTAAATTGGCCTTGTTTTGTTCAGTGGGAACTGGGAAGCTAAACCTAACTAGTTAGTGCAAAATGAAAGCGTGGTGATTGATTGAGCTTCTTCTTTACAGACGTGCATAATATTTCTCTAGTTGCAAAACATTTTTTTAAATTTTAATGAGTCTATTTTATGTTCGTATGTCTTATGTTATTATTAATTTTCTTATTTTATTAGTATACATACCAAGATAAATATTATAATACTAGAAAAAATTAACACCCTTACAACGAGCTCAGTGTTGTATTGTAGGCGTGTTTGTTTTTTCTAATATTTTATTAATATTTATCTTTGTACCTATATTAACAAGTCATAATATTTTCGTAGTAGTTTAAGTATTAATATTAAAAGCCCATTAAAATAACAAATTTTGTTGGAGGTGATCTTTAACACATAGGAACTGATACTTATACAATAGACATGTTTTTGTCTAAGTATTATTCACTTTGTAGAATAATATATGTATTACTCTGATTTTATAATGAAGACTGATTTTTAGAACCACGGACATTAACATTTTATATTTCTTGTCAAAATAAAACCTGATTATTACATGAAAATATCTTGGTTTCTTTTAATGGGTCTAATTTTACGGTGTAGAATAAATAATATATTTTTTATATTCTCCTAAACGTAATACCGGGGTGCATGATACAAGATTTGTGCCATCCGTCCCGTTAAATAAAATACCGGGGTTGTTGGAACTTCGCGAGTGCCATCCACCCCGTTAAACAGCAAGACACGAATCACCGGGGTGGTTGGAACTTTTTTTCCCAACGGTCCCGCCACCGGGACAGAGCCACCGGGGTGGTTGGGACTCACTCCATCGTTAGTCCCTGGATTTCCGTTTCCGTGGCACGGAAGCCGAATTGCTCTAAGGTCTCTATCAACCGAATTAATCATACCTACAGGAGTCCGAAATCCCCACTATAGCTATAGGACCTAGCACACTTACACGGCCACCTCTCCGACCTCGACCAGCCCTTCTAGCATAACCACCCAAATATATATTTATTATCGAGTGATATAGCGTTTTATCGACACTCAACAGTCAAAATTCATTATCTTTTGACAGTTAAACGTAAAAAAACGCTACATCATATCGCGTTTCGTTGGTCATGCTACGGGAATACCTTAAGGAAAACTAAAGAAACTGACTAAAATCGCGCATTAAACGACCACTACTTACTCCGGCTTTGGAATTGTGCTCATGTAATGCGCGAGAACCTTAATTGTTACTACAAATACATTTGATAATTTATTGCAAAACATAGGTATATATTTTTTTAATTATTCCCGCGATAAATAGTTAAACTGGTTACTTGAAAAACCAGTAGCGGTTATTTTTTGCACCACAGTATCTATCGATGATATTTTAAAGGCACACATGTGAGTCATTAATATAAACAGTTCAGTTTTTGCCACAGATGCGTGTAGACTTCTATAGTTTTTAAATAAATAAAGAAGATTAGGTACCTATTTTAAATTTATAATCTAGTCAGTTTAGTATTATCCGACGTGCGTAATGATGAAATTACAGTTATACAATGTTATGTTAATTAGTGTAATATTTATGTCGTCATTGGTCGGTAAGTACTTGTCTATCGGTTTATTTTCCTTATTTCAAACATTATTTTTTCTTGTGTATGAAAAATACTGAATAAAGCGTACTGAAATACTAAGTGGCGAAGACGACGAACTGAGGGCGTTTAAAATATAACTTGTAACTCATTTTTCTATGTTCTATGATATTATGGCGACAACCTTAAGGAAGACATTTTAAGGCGATTTCGAATCGAGATGACATCGATGACAAAAAATACCATGTTGGGCAATGAACCAATGACTCACAAAAAAACAAAAACAAACTTATAAAATAACAAATTGGTGTACAGTACCACAAAATATAGAATTAACAGAAGGACCACTCCCGCCGTCCGCGAAAATTGTTACCTAATTGTTGCCAGACTTACTAGGGTTGCTACTATATTGATTCTAAATGAGTGAGGGAGGCCTTTGGTATCTCAAAATGTAAAATAATTAAAATATTCATTACTATTTTTAAAATAAGAAAGTGTTTTTAACAAGTTTTAATTAGTTCGCTTTCTTATAATTTTCGCTTTCTTATCCTATTAATTTTGTCACCCAAATAGTAATTTAGTCGCCCGTTCTGAATAACTAGTTACTCGATTTGTATTTTAAAGTCATCCATTTTCAGCATTTGTAGTCGCTCTCAGTCCGTCTTGCACATAGTATTTCAATACGCTATATATATACAGTATTTTTGATACCCAAAATGGGAATTTATTGTCACCGGATTAAATACTATACATTTTTAAATCGTCAATTCTTTTACTCTATCATCCATTATGAGGTCTTTAAGCTGACAAGAAAAATGGGCGCAAAAAACTTATCACTTTTATCAGATGGATCAGTTTGATCAATCGTGATGTTTATTCGTTGTCTCCACAGAGGGCAGCCACTTCCGGTTCGACTACAAGTACAGCCAGGAAGCAGAAGGATGGCTGAAGTTCCACCGGGTACCCGACACCTTCACCTCAGCCTTCATGAGATGCCATGCCGAAGGTAGGTAAAATTGGTACAAGATATAACACTAAAAATATACTTGGTTAAATGCTCTAAGTTCCGTGTAGTGATCCTTGTGTACTTAGAGTAGGTACTTTTTCTGTTTTGTGTCAGTTGACAAGCTCAGTACTGCAGTGTTCTAAAAAAATTTACAAGTGCTTGTAACAGCCTGCTCCCCTAGCATAACTGACGAAATACGATACATATCGCGTGATACAGCGTTTTATCGACACTTTACTGTCAAAATACATTGTATCTTGACAGTAAAATATGAGAAATCGCTATATCATATCACGTTTCGGTGGTCATGCTAGGGGGACTGGCCTGAATAAATGACTTTGATTCAAGCGTGTTTCACTATGTTCTACTAACTAAATGAATATAATAATAATGACTAAGTAAATAATAATAATATGCAAAAAATATAATCTATATATATAAAAGAGTAAATCACTCACTGACTCATCACGAAATCTCAGAAACTACAAGTGCTAGGAGTCTCAAATTTTGCATAAGGTTTCCTTTTAGGGTGTAGGTGCTCACTAAGACGGGATTTTGCGAAATTCAATCCCTAAGGGGGTGAAACAAGGTGGCAAAGTTTGTATGGGAGAATGCGATTCCTTGGCCCGATTGACTTGAAATTTGGCATAGATATTTTTTCACAAAATTAATTGAACATGTGTTTCGCATTTTTTTGAAATGTATCCCCTAACAGGGTTGAAAAGGGGTACAAAGCTATTTTTAGGGTGATTGATTTTGATATCGGAATCAAAACTTCTTAGTGCATTTGAATGATTAAGAAAAATAAATGTCAGTTGTCAGGTTGTTAACTCCCCTGAGACTGTAATTATGTCACCCCACGAGCTGACATTTCATGTTGTATAAGATTTTATCCTGATTTTCACTATTTTACGAAATATTAGTCTACTTATAAAATGTGGAAAAATCTGGCAAATATCAGATATCTAACGTGACAAGGAATGTGATGTAAAGTGTTGAAATTGAGAGCCGGATAATAATGCACAACATTAGTTGCACCCGACATAATTTTATTTTATTTTATTTTTATTTATCGTTTTTGGACAGCTAACAGCTTATATACATACAGATAATAACAAATATGTATAACTAAAAGCTATTGACAAGCTACCACATGTAGAATTCAAAAGAAATTGATCATAAAGTAATTGTAGCCCAAAAGGGTCAGGTGCGTAACAGTATTAACATTAAACTAAATTTTAAACAGTAACTTAATAACAGTCTTAATGCTGTTGAAAAATAAATCAATATTGGCGTCGGCGTTATTAATGGCGGAACAAGCTCTAATAAGGAAACTGTTATGCCTGTAGTTGGTGTGCATAGAAGGAATACTAAATGGTCTATATAAATCATTGCGGGGTGTTCTTGTAGGTATTTTAAAACGAATTTTATGAAGTAGTTCCGGACAATCCACTGAACCTCTAATCAACTTAAGTAGTTAGAAGTGTGACATCTGCAATATTACGTCTAACAGAAAGTGGTAACAAGTGAAATTTAGTACAACGGTCTTCATAAGATGTCTTAGGAATTTTGAATTTGAAATTTAGGAACCGAGTAAATTTTTTCTGGATCTTCTCTATATTATTTATGTATGTTACGTAACAGGGGTTCCAAATCTGGCTGGCATACTCGAGATGGCTGCGGACATAAGCACAATAAAGAATTTTGATGGTTTTCATGCGTTTAAAAGGCTTAGACAGACGCATAATAAACCCTAGCGAACGAGATGCCTTATTGATAGTATTGACAATATGTTTATCAAATAGCAGCTTAGAATCAAGGATGACTCCCAGGTCTTTAGCTTCCTGACAAATGGATAATTTTTCATTTTTGATACTGTAACTACTATTAAAGGGATTGATTTTACGGGTAAAACTTATAGAAAAACATTTAGATACGTTCAAATCTAGTTTATTTAAGTAACAATATGAGTCTAACCTACGAAGATCATCCTGAAGCTGAACTGCATCATCATTATTATTAACAATTTTAAAAAATTTCATGTCGTCTGCAAATAAGAGATAATTAGAGTGATCAAAACACTGACCTATATCATGAATAAAAATAATAAAAAGCAAAGGACCAAGCAGGGAGCCTTGAGGAACCCCAGAGGGTATGAGTGACCACGAAGATGTATATCCACTAAGCACCACCGCCTGAGACCTTTTATCAATGTACGATGAAAACCATCTAAATAGGTTCCCCCTAATGCCTACCTTCATAAGCTTTAATAATAACATTCTATGATCAAGACGATCAAACGCCTTAGCGTAATCAGTGTAAACCGTGTCAACTTGGTTGCCCAAATCCATTTGATCCGTCAAGTAGTCGGTGAACACGGCAAGGTTAGTCACTGTGGAACGATTTTTCAAAAATCCGTGTTGCTGAGGGCTAAAGCTTAACTTTAAACCATTGTAAACCTGGTCATACACTAACCTTTCGAATACTTTGGCAAGTTGACACAGTTTGGAGATCGGTCTGAAATTTTCAACACAATCCTTAGGACCTTTTTTATGTATTGGCGTTATATAAGCTGCTTTCCATCTGGCAGGCATAATACCCTCATTAAGGGATCTTTTGAAAATAATAGAGACGGGATAGCATAACTGCCGTCCTTTAACTAAAACCACGTTAAACCCAAAAAGTAACTTCGGAAAAAAATGCAAAAAACGCGGGAACCTTTGTTTCTAGGAAACCATTAAAGATAGATAAGTGATTGTTAGGCAAAATGTTAACATGTATTTCCATACATCATTTAAGCTTTGTACTGCACGGGTATCTACTGTAAATTATTAAAAAAAGGTCTTTTTATTGTTTAGCGAAGACAATATTTTAATTTTTGACTAAGAATACTGTACTAGAAGGTCTCTAACCTACACTTAGCGATATTTTAGTTAAGTATTTTCATTAAATTTGTGATGTCAGTAATGTTTTATAAATTTACTCTGAAATGCTTAACTATAAACTCGCTAAGTCATTTAACTGTATTATAGCAAAGAATTTTGTTCGTATTCACATATTATTTACCTTAGTTAAAAGAGGCTAAAGCTTCTTAAACTCTTTTAAGCTAAGTGTTTCTAGTAAAACAAAAACATTTGGTAAGAAATACACTTGTTTACTAAGCTAAAAAAAGGCAACTCTTCCTTCGATTTTGATTAGCGTCCTTATAGCCAAGCATTTCATACAAAAGAAAGTAGGAAATTAAATGAAAAGCAATATGAGAATAACAACAGATTTTATTGAAAATTTAAGATAAAACAATTTTTTGGAAGCGACATCGCAAAAAAATGGAAATTACCTAGATATGTTATTTTTTAAACCTAAATATTTCAAAAATTGCCCATGATAGACTTACACTGTTCAGTAATAGTTTGCTTATTGGGATAAGATCTTTGAAACGAAACTGTTTTTTGGAAGCGCCATCGAAAAAAATATACCCACCTCTTCATAGAAAATTACTCATACTCTTTTAAGTTGTTTAAATGGGATTGGCAGATCAGTTGGGATTATCGGTTTCCTTGGTTATGAGCTAGTCGACCAGTTATTGGGCCGCTGATAATGGTCGCTAAATTAATTGTCCTTTGATTCCTTAATAAGCAGCCTCGTCCCATTGCAATTGCTCGGGGGGCTTAAATTTCTCAAAAGCATGATTGGAATTCCGATTTTTAACGTCAATTTGTGTGGTGGCAGTCCAGTAGGGTTCAGTGAATTAAATTTTTTTTCTGGATAATGGACTGCGTCTTCGATATTAGTGACGGTGTCGATCGATTTGTATTTTTTTATTTGGCCGAGGACTTTTAGAATGATAAAAGATTGATAAATAATCAAAAGATTGATTATTTATCAATCTTTTTGATTATTTATTTCGTTAACAGTATCATTCCTAGGTGACACTAATACCCAAGAACACAACCAATGAAAGTCCTTTTCGTGCAAATTCTTGATGTCAGGGCATACTGCATCTATTAAAATTTCTAAATCATGTAGGTACTATTTGTCCAAGAGACTCATCCAGAAAGATTTCATAATTTCTACTTTTTAGAGTAAGAAAAATTCCTTCCTCAAGTTTTAAAAGTTGTTGTGGGAAATTACTATCTGGAATTCCATGAAGATGAGCTCTCATATATGATATTAGAGTCTGTCGGAAATCTCCAGCATATGCAAAGGTAATACCACCGATGAGAGCAGAAGAGTTTCTAAGATTCTGTGTGTGCTCTATGGCTCATGGTGCATTCATACCATATAATCAATGAGTTTATAATATAAATTATAAAACAGTGCCGTAAAACACATTAAATAAAAGAAAAGTTCTGTTGACAATATGAAAGACATTGACTGAGATAAATTAAACCAATTAATTACTCAATAAAACGGTCTTATTCTTAGATTAGAAAACGAAAAATAGTTTCAAATACATCATGTATCAAAAAACCCTGTCAGATCCTGAAACAAGTGCTTGCTTGTAACAGCCTAGACTGAATAAATTAATTTGAATTTTGAATTTTAAACGTCTGGGCAATCAATGGTGACCGAAATTTTTTGCTCAAAAACTATTTTTATCTATGAAATCTTTAAAGGAGGTGCTGGTATTCATTTCTAGATGACACTATAGGAAGAAATGTCAATGGATACCTAAACTAAACTGTAAATTCTGTGTTTGGTACTCTGTGCCAAGTGTTTTCAAGTGGTCTCTGGTTAGCGAGTTCCGTGATTTCCAAAATTGCCCATATTTTACCGGTTCCAAGACCTTTCCGCCCTTTTTGCCCTTTTTTCAAAAAAAAATATAAAATTGCCCATGGCGTGGGCAATTGCCCACGGTCTGGCAACACTGACATTTTGTATAGGAGTATGAAAATTTATTTTCGTTTTTCGGCCTATGGAGAATGTTGTTCAGTTCCATATCCATGGAGAATGTTGTTCAGTTTCAGCAACAATATCACCTTTTTTAGGGTCTGACAGGGTTTTTTGATACATGATGTACTTATATAGAACTGAAAAAAGAATATAATATTATTGGTATTTGTTTTGTTGAGGCACTGGGCTTAAAAAGAGGTGGTATCATTAGTGGTCATTTTCCTTTGCAAGAAACGTCTTCCCAGTATCACCTGGCGCATCAAAAAAAAATCTTCTGTTATTATTATTCACGCTATCGACTATAGTCTCAAAGGCATGTGCTTGATCTGGGACTAATTTTGGCAGGTTTTCATTGACTAAAACGTTCAAATCATTTGTATTGTAATAATTATGTGTCATTGTATTTGCAGCATTGTTTTTTGTACGAACTGAAGAAGGTAATCCAAAATCACTTAGGCTCTTTTGCTGTCTGATTCTGCGTCTAATACCTATCTTCACATCACATCGTCTCATAATTTTAATGGTTCCGATGGCTGACATAATAAAAGTATGACTACAAACAACTCTCTCAGTTGTACTGGATATTGCGAAGCGATGCTTCTCTCAGAGTATTTTCCCAATGGTCAACGTTTTGGTAGAACGAATAACGTGTTTCTAGTTAAGAAACGTGGATAAGATTTTCTAGCGAAGTATTTTGAAGCAACACCTACAGTATGGAATACTTGACTATACTATCGTTAAGGGAGTTTAACTAGAATTAAGACTAGTTTTTCAGTGTAAATAGTTTATAGCATTGCTTTTTTGTTTGTTAATGAAAATTGGTCCTTGACTATAAACACGTTATACTCACTTAGCGTTTTTGTAATCAAGTATAATCAAATCACGTAGTTTAAGCTAAGTAAATGTTATATAAATATTCGGTTAATTTAGAAATAAAGGTACTTTAACGTTTTTTAAGCTAAGAAGTGTAGGATAGTCATTTTTTAGTTAAGGATTTGTAGAATATTTTGCCATTTAACGGGATACAACGTTTTAATATCTCCAAAACTATAAATGATAGAGCTACCGATCCTAAACAGAAAGATAGAGAAATCAAAACTGTATTAATTTGCATTCAAAACTCAAAATCTACCATCTGAGGGTTAACGGGGTTTTAGTTAAAGGACGGCAGATAATTCATCAGCACAGTTTACCAAAAACAGGGCAGGTAGATCGTCTGGTCCAGCGGACTTGCTGACGTCCAGGGATTTTAGAAGTTTAAGGACAACATCGGATTCGACTTCTATAGAACCAATGTCGCAGCCACCAGCTACTCCATGCTCATGATTATTATGCATTGAATCAGAGACAGGGTCATCACTATCCAGGAAGGTAGACCGGAAATATCTAGCAAAAAGTTCACAAATAGCAGCGCCGTCATAACACGGTTGGCCTTGATAAGACATACACGCAGGGTACGATGATGAACTACGCCGATTTTTGTTATATGACCACAACGCCCTCGGATTATCTAATATGGAGTCTTCGATACGAGAGATGTAATTATGATAGCACTCATTTTCAACCTTATTAGCTCTGTCGCGAAGTTCTTTGAATGAGAGTTCGTCTTGCTTGTTACCGTACACCTTGAACTTACGATGAAATTTTAATTTTTCTTTTAATATTTTTAATAGCGCTGAATTATACCATGGTGGAAATATGTTAGGCATAGTCCGTTTAGTTGGTACTAATTCATTAATTAAATGATTGATAATGTCATAGAAAGCGTCAACCGCAGCATCAACAGTACCACAGCAAAGCTGTTGGTCCCAATCAATTTCAGACAGTTTAGACCGTATTGACGTATAATCAGCTCGATTAAATATACGTATGCTACGTTTAGGAACCTTCAGCGGATTAAGTTCAATAAAATTAACGGAAATATCAAGTGCTTTGTGGTGGGGGTCTTCTGGAACAAGGGGATCAAAGCTACCAGACACTGACACAAAGTCGTTCGAAATGACTAGATCCAATATTCTGCCTAGGTTGTTGTGAATATAATTAAATTGGTCAAAAGAACACAAATTTAAAGTATTGATAAAATCAGAGCATGCGTCGCCGGGTAGTCGAGCAGCCTGTAATCCCTTATTAGTGGGTTCCCATACAATGGAACTCATATTAAAGTCACCGATTATGAGAAATTTATCCAATGGGCTTTCATTTCTAATTAAAGTAAGTTTGTCCATAAAATTATACAACTGCGTATTTTGAGAATTACCTCTATTTTCGTCACATAAATAGATGGTACATAAATGTAGCTGAAGTTTTAACCTTCGTCTACTAGAAGAGTCGTTGAATGAGATAGTTAACCATAAATCCTCTGCACTAGACTGCCACTGAGGCTTACAAGTAACCAGAAGACCGCGACGAGCAGCGATTAATACCCCACCGCCTCGAGTCTGCCCCGTTCTAGAATAATCCCTGTCACGTCGCCAGACTACATAACGGTCGTCAAATAATTTGCAATGTCACGTTATTTTAGCCAGGAACCTTTTCAGTCATAAGCAGAAATTCAACAAATATTGATTATAAGAAGATTAGAAGCGTACCAAAGTTTCATCATAATCGGATGTGAATGGTTTAGGAGTGCATAGGAAACAAAATAATAAACATACATAGATTTTTATTTAAAAAGAAGATACCTACCAAACTATTAAGTATGAGTATTAAATGTTACATAATATTATTATACTTACTTGTTTTATTACTGCTAAGAAATTTTATTAAGTACCTACCTACCTACCTAATACAAAATCGAGAACAGTAGGGCGTCTCGGTTCTCTATAACCAAACTCGAACCCCACTTCGAATCTCACTTCACTGCACGGGATGGGAACTTTAAATCATAAATAAGATAATGATAAGATTTTTTTTCATCACAAAATATTTTAGATAGCTACCTAAAATTTTTGTAATCGGTGAAATTGCTCATTAAGTTTGCTAATTTCTAATAACTAATTCACGCGAAGTGAAGTGTAGTGAGATGCGCGCGCGTTTGGTTCAACAGATTGCGCAGGTAAAACCGCGGGGTGCAGCTATTACCTATATATCACAAAATTGTAAGAATGTGAAAGTTTTGATGTTTGGATGTTGTTCATTTTGTTACTCAATCACGTCTGAACGGGTGAACGGATTTAGACGAAATTTGGCATAGGGATAGATTATAGTCTGGAATACTTAACACAGGCTTCTTTTCATGCCGATCATTGGTTTCCAAGGGACGGCTTACAACGATTAACGACTCCCACGCGGGCGGAGCCACGGGCAAAAGCTAAACATAGTATAAAACAAAGTCGCTTTCCGCCGTCTGTACGCTTCTCTTAAACTATACGTAAAAATCGCAATAAAATCGATCTTTAAGTTTGGGAGCTAGGTTGCCTCAGTCCTCAGATAGATAGACACACACACACTTCAATTATATTTTAACACCCCTTGCGTACGTCGTATATATGTAGATATCCTGTAGTATAATCAAATAACTTCACACTGACACCACATTAGCACAGTTTTACATTAGTAACTACATTGCACTGCACCCGTGCGAAGCCGGGGCGGGCCGCTAGTTCTCTATAAAAACAAGGGAACCCTTAACGGGTGACCTACCTAAAGACTCAGTATATTATATAAAGACAACAGCGTAATTTCTTGATTTCTTTAGGTGCGGTCCTAGCATCCCCATTGAACGAAGCCTTGCGGAAAGCCATGGTGACGCTGCACGAAGCAAACGGTGGCAACTATGGGATATTCACGGGAATACATGCCATCCTCTCCAAAGGAGATTACGCCTCCGTCGAAGGTATGATTTTGTAGATCCTGACTGTTGCCGATACCCACAATTGTAGCAAATCCGGACATAGGTACTAACAAACAGGATACATTAATAGTTAGAAACGGGTTGGTCCTAAATGAAATAGAAGCTTATTACAGTCGATAAGTATTTAGTGTTTTAAGGGATATTTACTTAATTCAAGTCAATTCGACCCAAAACATTAAACTAAAATCCTGCTAATATTATAAATGTGAAAGTTTGTGGGTTTGGATGTTTGGATGTTTGTTCTTCAATCACGCAAAAACTACTAAACGGAATTGGTTGAAATTTTGCACGCAGATAGTAAAAAGCCTAGATTAAAACATAGAATACTTTTTATCCCGATATGTTTACGGGAACAGGAACCACGCGGGTGAAACCGCGGGCGGCCGCTAGTTCTAAATAAATGACGATTTATCAATAACTTTTGCCTTTGATTCGATAGAGACCTAGGTGGTGCAATCTCTCCAGAGGTGCCAAATGGACTACAGGTTTTTCGAGGTGTTGAGGTACATATATTAAAATGCCTCCATGTCGGTCCGAGTACAAAACCAGAGCACAAATCCCATCCAACTGCAGCGAAGTTTGGGATAAGGAGATGTTATTTCTCTGCCTTGGAGGCTTAAAGATAAGCTCTTGGACTGAAAGTCACTCGGCATTAACATTAATGGCTAGTCAGTAGCTTTGCTACTTAGTAGCTTTGTACATCTACCTTAATTTTGCCGATGATTATAGTTCTTATGGCCGAGACCTTGGAAGACCTGAACACAATGCTCGAAGATCTCCGTAGCACTTCCCAAGAATCCACCATCTTGGGATGAACATGGATAAGACGAAAATCATATCAAATGCTCATGTTGTACCCACTCCAGCTCATGCTGGGAACACTACTCTCGAAGTTGTTGACCATTACGTTTACCTAGGACAGGTAGTCCAGTTAGGTAAGTTCAACTTCGAGAAAGAAATCTCTCGTCGAATTCAACTCAGATGGGCAGCATTCGGGAAGCTTCAAAAAATCTTTGCATCCAACTACCTCAGTGTCTCAAGACGAAAGTCTATGACCAGTATGTGTTGTCAGTGATGAATTACGGCAGTGAAACGTGGTCGCTAACTATAGGTCTCATAAGATGGTCACCCAGCGTACCATCCTAAAAATTATGGATCCGTAAGAGAACTAAAGAAACCGATAGCGCTCAAAAGATTGCTCAGCTGAAGTGGCAGTGGGCAGGACACATAGCCAGAAGAACCGATGATCTTGGGGTGGAAACGTTCTGGAATGGCAACCGCGCACGGTATGACGCTCCGAGGGGAAGGCCGTGGGAAGCCACTGGATGAGGACAGCGCAGGACCGATCTTTGTGGAGATTCTTGGGAGAGGCCTTTACCTAGCAGTGGTTGTCGTGCGGCTGATATGATGATGATGATGATACCAATAACATTTTTTTTTCACTCTGACATCTTTAATAACTCTTCTTATTTATCATTGCAGGAGTTCCCATAGCTAGGACAGCAGTGACTTGGGCTCCAAGGGAGCCGAACAACTACAATAACAGCAAAGATTGCACCGCCATGCTTCAAAATGGACTCCTGGCTGACGTCCAGTGCAACTACACTTACCCATATATTTGCTACAGGAAGAAGACCAATGCCCATGTTTTAACACCATGTGGCACTGTCGATATGAGTTAGTATACTTAATTTACCTATTACGTTATGATTATCCAAAAACAAAAGGTATTTCACATGTTTAATTTTGTTTTTGCATCTAATTTAATGGGCTTCCGCAAAGTAACTAAATATGGTTGATTCCACCAAATATTATTGGATCTCATTATTGACCAAGCGAGCGCGAAGCGCGAGCGAAGCGTCTCTGCTTAATCTAGAGCAAAAATTATTCCTTTCTGATCAGAAAGCCTTACTTGCAAAACGTCTTTAAAGCAATAGGTCTACATTGCTTAAAGACTAAAATACAGACAGCCTCACTTGCAAAACGTCTTTAAAGCAATACGTCACAATGCTTAATAACGAAAATGCAGACAGCCTAACTTGCAAACGTCTATGATGAGCCGATTGTTTCAGTAGGTATTAGGTCTGACTGACTCTGGCTCCAGAACAGAGGATTGCGGGCTTAAATCCTGTTGGAGCCAATATTTGTGTGATGAGTTAGTATTCACAAATAGATACTATAAATACCTACCCATAAATTCGTAATTCATTTAAAGACATTCTGTAAGTTAGGCTTTCTAATCAAAAAGGACTGACGTTAAAAAAACCTACATAGGGCTATAGGCTGTTATTTATTTCAGGTGAAGAAAAATAGGTTTTTTTTAGATACTATGGGTATCAAAAAGGGCTTATTATTTTCATAAAGGTTTTCACGACGGTTATATAATAACTTAAATTAACACACATAAATAAAAAACCCATTAATTAACTGAAAAGATAGAAGCAAGATCAAATATTAAATCAAACAAAATGTAGGCGGAGACATAGAATAAAATAATTCATAATGTCACTTTATGCATGCCTTCGACTGCATTTTGTTTGCCTCTTAAACAAGAGGCACCTATAGGTGTAATCTTATAAGATGGAAACCCAACTTTTCAATTGACTTTTTTTTAGAATACGAGTTAGACGTCCGTACCGGCAGCTGTTACAAGTTCCATCGCGTTGGTCTCACCTGGAGAAGGGCCTACATGACTTGCATGGCAGAGGGTGGACACCTGGCTATTATCAACAATGCCACTGAAGCTGAGGTCATCAAGGACATCTTCGCTAAAAACCCAGGCAATACAATCGTCGGCAAATTCAAAGACGTCGCCTCTATTGGATTTTATGACATGGGAGAACGAACATGGTATACAGTTCACGGTAAGTCTTAAATCTAAGCATAAAGTACTTAAACAATACTAAATAATATACTAGAAAAAATACGACTCGCACCAGATCAATACTCAGACGGGAATCGAACCCGCGACCTTTGGAAATAGAATAGAATAAAACGCGATGTTTAAAAATAGCATTGTAAATGCAAAAATCTCAAATTTAAAAATTATATAGCTATTTCATCTTAATCAATTGTTAAAATATCTGGAAAGATATTTCAATTGAATGTCGAGGTAATTCCTCACATTGGTGAAATAACGCTGGCTTACAGCGTAAGAGTTTAGGATATACTAGGAAAAATTCGACGATGTCACTAGTGACTCGGTAGCTCAGCGGTCAGAGCATTGGACCGGATATCCAAAGGTCGCGGGTTCGATTCCCGTCTGAGTATTGATCTGGTGCGAGTCGTATTTTTTCTAGTATATTATTTAGTATTGTTTAAAAATAGCATTGTAAATGCAAAAATCTCAAATTTAAAAATAAAGTACTTATATCAAAAATAATTGCTAAACTATTTTTATAAAAAAATACGTTCTTAAAACGAACTAAAAGGTATGTAATAATTTCTCCTGCAAAGATTTATAAACTTATAATATAGAAGTTTTAAACCTAAAAACGTGGGGCGCATTTTGTAAGATTTATCATCAATGTCATTTGCATGCGCCCCACGTTTTTAGGTTTAATACTTATGTAATAAGGTTATACTATTTTTGTTTCAATAAATTATTATTTTCTGCTTTTTAGTTAACGAGCTAAAACTAAAAAAAATACACCATCTCACCTCTCTATTGGAGTACTTGTCAAGAATCAAACGAGCCCAAACACAATAGGGTTGTGTAGTATTATTATAGAGTTCCTGTGGCCTCCTTCAGGCCCCATCATCAGATCAGCTCAATGACACTATAGAATTGCATTGCCTTTCGGTTATATGACCTATGTTCAAAGTTTCAAGTCTCTAGCTTCGAGAAGCTAGTATAAAGTCGTTTGCAGTGGACAAAAAAACAAATGAGAAAGCAACCTAATAAAAACGTGTTAAAAGGGAAAAAAATGTGCTGGAAAATGTTATTAGGATTTGTGAAAAACTCGTGGATTTCAGTTTTATGTTATAAGTTATAACCTGTCTAATAGACTTATTATTCATATATTTTTTAGTAAACATGAAAACCTGCAATGCAGCGCATTCTTTACACAAAACGTAAAACCTCATTTTGTTGATTTGTGTATTTTTTTTATGAGAGCAACCCTGAAATAACATAAAGAGAAAGTTTTCATAGGAACAAAAATTCAGAGATGTTGCTATAGCATCCTTCCATGGCAAAGGTCCTACGTCCTGCACTGCACAGGATTATAATAATAATAATCATCATTATCATATCGGCCGCACCACACCCACTGCTGGGTATAGGCCTCCCCCAAGGATCTCCACGACGATCGGTCCTGCGCTGCCCGCATCCAGCGTCTTCCCACAACCTTCACCAGATCGTCGGTCCACCTTGTCGGGGACTACCCATGGAGCGTCGTCCGGTGCGCGGTTGCCATTCCAGAATCTTTCCGCCGTAACGGCTATCGGTTCTTCTCGCTATGTGTCCCACCCACTCCACTACCACTTCAGCTGAGCAATCCTTCGAGTGATGTCGGTTACATTAGTTCTCCTACGGATCTCCTCATTTCTGATTCAGTCCCGTAGGGAAACGCCGAGCATTGCTCTCTCCATTGCACGCTGGGTGACCTGGACTATAATATTAAACTGTTAGGATGATGTTTTTGGTTTTAGGTGAATCCCTGTCGGAGACCTACTCGAGCTTCGCCGACGGTGAGCCAAACAACAACAAGGATTATGACAACGGCTCCTTCTGCGGTGGGGTGTTCAGGTCTGGTCAGCTGGATGACCTCTGGTGCACTGGTGCCCTTGTGCCATTCATTTGTGAAAAAAATCCTGACAGTTTATTATCACAGTAAATGATAAACACAGAAATGTTTGATGTATGAATATGAATATTACATACTGTGAAAAAGACTTTTTTTTTGTTTTTAGCATTAATAGATGGTATGCATGATTTAGCATCTTCCATCTTAATAATATTTTATAATAATTATACTTAATTACTTATTAAACTACTTTCAATAAATTGTTATTAAAATTATATTTTTACCACGTTGTTTACACAGGGTCATTTTTTATTCACCATCCAAATTTTAGTTCATTTCATGAAAATTAACAACTTTCTGTAAGGAACATAGGGCCAAATATGTAAAAAAGACTATTCATACAAATTAAAGAGATCACGTGATCATGCCACGTATACCTCTTTGAATGTTGCCCGAGAGAGCCACGGGGAAAAATCTGAAGGGTGTTAAATAAAAGGTGTTATGGGTTGAACGGTCTATATTTGTGAAATAGGTAAGTATAATAATTTGGTCTACACCTTAAAATAAAAAGACAAAACTAGCTAGCGATAGCGGTCGCTACATGACATTATTTTCAAATCATTCTGTCAAAGTCATTTCTTACCTGGAGCAACTGAAGCACGGGTAAACCCTGACCCAAGCCGGGTCAGGGTTTACCCGTACTTCGATATTGCTTCCAAAACGTTCCGTTTTACAAAATTCTAACACACCTTGAAATTTAAAATGAGCAATTATTGTTGCAAACAAAATTTAACCAACAGAAATAAAAACCTGCGTATTTCCAAAACACAAAGAACTGTCAAATGTCGTTTCAATTAGTGAAAAAGTGTGAAGACCTAGAGGTCTTCAAACTAGAGTCTAAATCAATACGTGTCTTACGCGTCATCTTGTAAAGGTCTCAGACCAAATAAAAAAGGGAAGACGGAGTCTTCCAAGCAAGGGACTGAAGCCATTTTTTCATGCATTAGTGTGTGAGCCGGTGTTGCCATAGTAATTCATATTACCCCAATGTTATAAAAATAACGCGTTATGAAATAATAACGTTATTTATCACAAATCAGAATAAAAAAAAATTGCCTGGATTCAAGAGATCAAAATACGGTCCCAAGGGGGGTATTACAAGCTCTTAAAACTTGTCAGTTTTCTGAATGGCTATCAAAGCGTCTCTTTTATTTATTACTGATGAAAGAGACGCAGACTATGATAGGCATTCAGCCATTTTGACTCGGGTGTGAGGCGACGGCTACACGCCTGGTACTGTGATCCATCAGTATTTAATCAGGGGCCTATTTCATAAAAGATTAGTAAATTTACTATAATAATTTAGCACAGTTTTTATTGGGGTAGAATTATGTTTCTTATTAATTATAAAACATAATTCTACCCCAATAAACTACTACTATGGTAAATTACTGTACTTTTTCATTCTTTTATTAAATAGATCCCTGATAAATAATACTGATGGATCACAGTATTTACCACACGTGTAGCCGTCGCCTAATGATAGATAGAAAAAGTGAGCTTCTCAAAGCCCTGCATGCAGGGCTGCGAGTAGCTCGCTTTAAAAGTAGTGGCGGAAGTAAGAAGGAAATAGGAAAAATGTAAGAAATAAAACTAACGAATACTAAAGTTTCGAGTATTTAAGGCGAGATGTTTGTCCTGACATGTTAGGCATCCATTACACGGTCGGTTATGCTGTCAGTTTAACCACAGTCACGGGCTGTGACTGACGATTAACCTACCGTGACTGATGGTTGCATGATGTGATTTGTTCTTTCCGTCAGTCAATCAGTCAAACTCATGACATCCTTCCTTCAATATGTATAGTACCCTACCTAAATTAATTTAAGTTGGGAGATATTTTCGTAAAACTACTTATTTTACCTTTGTTAAGAATACCTATTTTTTTCACTTAATCCTTCAAGCCCGGAAAATGAGACACAATAGATTTTCCATTTCCATCAGGGATTGCAGGATTAAAAATAACAATTTTAAGTGACGTGGGTTTTTTCAAAGTTATTAATTTTGCTTTTCGTTTTAATTTTTTTAAATAATTCATACTTTATCTAGTTTAAAAAAAACCCGCCGGCATAAAAAGACAAATCAACTGAAAAGATGGAAACAAGATTAAATATTAAAGGCAACATAATAACATGCTGTTAGAGGCATGTATAAAGAAATTGACATTATGAATTATTTGAATTATATACCTCCGACTGCATGTTGCCTTTAATATTTAATCTTGTTTCCATCTTTTCAGTTGACTTGTTTTTTTATGCAGGCGGGTTTTTTAATTATATAATTTATTTTTTTATTTATATCTTTTTAGTTATCATTATTACGGTCATGATATACCTTTTTGAAATCTTCATAATAAGCCCTTTAATTTGATACCCATATTGCAGTATTCTAAAAAAAAATTTTTTTTCACTTCGTATAATAGCACCGTACAGCCGCCATGTTGGTTTTTAGAACGCCACCTTCTTAAGAACAATTGGGCTGACAAGACGAATCTAACGAAATCTTAATCATAGAAATCCGTTCAGCCGTTTAAAAGATATGAGGTAATAAAGAATATTACATACATACAAGATACGCGCGAAAAACATAACTCTCTTGCAGACGGGTAAAAACAGCATCTAAATCGGTCAAACCGTTATGGAGATAAATGAGAACATGATAACTGCAGCACTCCCTAGCGGCTAAATACTATAACACTTATCTAAGAAGCATCGCCAAAAACCATTACAGAAAGCCGTAGTGAAATCGGTTTAGTAATTTTTGAATTAAATTTTTTAAAAACGACAAAAACTGCATTGAAATCGGCCCATTAGGTAGTTTCCGAGGAAAATGGTAACAGACATAGACAAACAAACAAACAACCTCTGAGGCGATAGCTACACGCGTGATAAATACTGAGATCATCAGTATTTAATCCGAGGTCCATTTCATAAAAGTATGAAAAAGTACAGTAATTTACCATTGTAGTAGTTTATTGGGGTAGAAATTATGTTTTATAATTATTAAGAAACAGTTCTACCCCAATAAGAACAATGGTAAATTGTTATAGTAAATTTACTAATCTTTTATGAAATAGGCCCCTGATTAAATACTGATGGATCACAATATTCTAACCCCAAACGCATATACCGCCTTCATTCCGTTCCGTCCGTCGTGGGTAAAAACAGTCCAGAAACAGAAATAATTAACGCGTTATTTTTAACAAGAAACAAATAACGTTACGTTACTTTCCATGTTACCCAATAACAGGTTTAAAATAGAACGTTTGGCATGGCAACACTTGTGTTGAGGTTTTGTGTTTCAAGTAATACCTAAATGTTTATTTTGAATTAGTGAAAATATTAGTTTGCAATTTTACTTAGGTGTGAAATGTGACTCCATCCTGCTTTTTATGTGTCGAAGATTGGTTTTTACACCTTTTCACTACACAATTCGGTATTTTCTTTGGTGAAATTTATAATTTATTAGTACGTCCTGGTACGTCCGCTTCGCACGCTGGCTGTTAAGAAAAGGCGTAGTTTCGTTACATGTGTGTGCGTGTAACTGTGTACGTACACGCCAAGGCGTAGTTTTATTGGCTTCACTGCTTTGTTCAGAGGACTACGTCTTCCCTTTTTTATTTGGTCTGAGGTAAAGGTGACGTTTTGTGCGAATTTTTGAGAGTTTTTATTTGGATTCTCAACAATTATTATTTTCAAAACCCCTATCCATACAATTCTAATTTTGAAAGGACATTTATTAAAGTTGCGGCTGCTGAAAAAAACAGCCAGATACCAAATTCTGTAATGTCCTGAAAACTACTATGCGCCTTAGCGCCAAAATTTAAACTTGTAAATTTTCAGGACCCTACGGTACACACATTACATAAGTCACAACATAGTGCTGTTGCTACTTATTTTGGAATCGGAGCAATGTGGATGGATGATGTCCACGTTAACAAAAATTTCAAATGAGTCAATGTTAATATTCTAATTAAAATGTCAAATACTTATTTAATAATTTCATTATAACTGACAACCCTAGGCTTTTATTAGACGTAATTTTTAGTGCGACAACTTTCGTTAAACGACAGTTACACTTATTTTTTGAAAACTGAAAAGTAGTTGGCTTGTCACGTTTTTTTTAAATAAATAAATAAATGCTTGGACAATTTCACACAGCGCCATCTAGCCCCAAACTAAGCAAAGCTTGTAATATGGGTGCTAGACAAGAGATATACTACTTATATACTTTTTAAATATATACTTATTATACATAGTAACACCCAGACCCGTCACAGAAATTAAAATTCATCATTTCAATTTCTGCCCGGCCGGGAATCGAACCCGGGACCTGTTGCGTGGTAGGCGGCACATTGACCACTGCACCACTCAGGCCGTCAAATAACGTCAAAAAAATAGAGCGTTACGTATGTCAGTCAGTAATAATAGGATACGGGAAAGTTCCAATTCCCCACTATAGATAAAGGACCGAGCGCACTACATGGCTAGGCTACCTCTCCGACCACGACCAGACAAACTAAAGAAATTGACTAGAATCGCGCATCAGACGACCACAACTCCGGCTAATTTCTTTAAGTTACAGTCGTGGTCGGAATCGTGGTCGGTTAGTGCGTGAGGACCTTCATTGTTACCACAAACAAAGTTGATGATATTTATCGCAAAACCTATTTATATTTTTTAAATTATTCCCACGAGAATTAGTTAAACTGATAACTTGAAAAACCACTAGTATTTTTTTTTGCACCACATGTATCGTGTCTGTGATAGCGATCCTTATAAAGGCATGTGAGTCATTCATAATGAACAGTTAAGTTTTTGCCACAGATACGTGTTGACTTCTATAGTTTTTAATTAAATAAGTAAAGAAAGTATTTTTTTATTAAGTCTTTATTATTCGACGTGTGAAATGATGACATTACAATTATTATACAATTTTATTATGTTAATTAGTGTAATCTCTCTGTTGTCATTGGTCGGTAAGTATTTATCTATCAGTTTATTTTTTATATTAAAAGCTTTTTCATCTTCGACTTTCAAATTATTTGCCTGTGTTATGTACATAAATAACCTTTAAGTTAAATTGCTATTTAAATTATGTGAAAAGGGTTTCATGTGCCAAATCTTCCGGAAAATATTATTAATTTAAAAGTTCTATTAGCTAAAAAATATTCCATCATAAGTATAAAACCCGCGGACAAACAAGTGCAAATCAGACTTGCAGCAGGAATTTCATAAATGCAACAATCTTTAATTTTTGTTTTAATCAATCGTGTATGTTTATTCGTTGTTTCTTGAAAGAGGGCAGTCACTTCCGGTTCGACTACACGTACAGCCAGGAAGCAGAAGGATGGCTGAAGTTCCACCGGGTACCCGACACCTTCACCTCAGCCTTCATGAGATGCCATGCCGAAGGTAGGCGTATGCGGTACAAGATATTACAATAAAATACGAAGGCAACATTTAAAAAAATTGGACAACTCACATCGAACAGTCCCTAACTAAGCAGATTTTGTACCTAGTTAGGTACTATAGCTTTATCATTTATAATCACTTCGCGACACAACGCGTGATCGTCAGTGACGTCAGTCATTAGGGTTGCGCATGCCATTGAAATGAGTCCAATCCCGCCCAGGCCTATAAGTGCAAGGGAGCGCACAATATAGCTACTCCATTCTCATGGACTATAATGCAGAAAAATAAAATCTCTATCCAAAAAATAAGGGAACCCTTAACGGAAATCTAAAGACTCAGTAGACTGAGTCTTTAGATTTCCGAGACAACAGCCTATTTTCTCGATTTCCGTAGGTGCTGTCCTGGCATCCCCATTGAATGAAGCCTTGCGGAAAGCCATGGTGAAGATGCACGAGGCAAACGGTGACAACTGTGGAATCTTCACGGGAATACATGCCATCTTCTCCAAAGGAGATTACGCCTCTGTCGAAGGTATGATTTTGTGGATCTTGACTGCTGCTAATGCCCACAAATGAAGCAAAACCGGACATAGGTACCAACAAACCGGATACATTAATAGTTGGAAATGGGTTGGTTTCATGTGAAATAGATTTGGCTTACAAAAATCGATATTTAATGTTATAATGGATATTTCAAGTTAATTCGAACCAAAACTTTAAACTAATAAGAAATTTTAAATGAAGATAAACTAATGACATATATTTTTTTCAGTCTGACATCTTTGACAAATCTTCTTATTTTACATTGCAGGAGTTTCCATAGCTAGGATACCAGTGACTTGGGCTCCAAGTGAGCCGGACAACTACAAGAACAGCGAAGATTGCACCGTCATGCTCCAGAACGAAGCCCTGGCTGACGTCCAGTGCAACGACACTTACCCATATATTTGCTACAGGAAGAAGACCAATGTCTATGTTATGACACCATGTGGCACTGTCGATATGGGTCAGTTTTTTTAAGTTATTAATGCTAAAATAAAAGCTATTTGTATAATTTGTTTTTGCATCTTATTAGATGATTGGATCGGACATTTCCCAAAGTAACGATTTCACCAAATATTATAGAATTTCATTATTAGAGTAGAGCTGTGCTGTGGAAGAATGGAGAATGTCAGTATTTTATAAATTAACTGACATGCCAAACATAGCAAAGCTGATTCTCCGGCTACACGCTCAAGTATTACCGTGTAAATAATATTTTTTAACACTGTCGCAGAATATTAGTAGAAATAGCCGTGATTTAAAATAATCCTCGCCTATTTTAGGATACAAGTTAGATGTCAGCACCGGCAGCTGTTACAAATTCCATCGCGTTGGTATCACATGGAGAAGGGCCTACATGACTTGCATGGCCGAGGGGGGATACCTGGCTATCATCAACAATGACACTGAAGCTCAGGTCATTAACGACATCTTCGCCACAAACCCAGCCGCCACGATCGTCTCCCCATACAAAGACACCGCCTACATTGGATTTTACGATATGGGAGAACGAATATGGTTTACAATTCATGGTGAGTCTTTGACTATATAAAAATCTGTACATATAACCGGAACTGGATGTTTGTGTTTGCATCGATGACGACTGCTACGTGAAGCGTCACGTGTCAGAATTTTCAGCGGAAGATTCTTCTTCGGCGATTCTCGAAAGTAATGTGCAAATTTGGTCCAAATTTAAATTAATTTAAACCTCGATTTAACCTTACAATCAAGGATATCGTCCGAGAGCGTCATGTTTCTGCCTTATGTTTTTGGCAGGCATGTTGCCGCCACATCTATAATGTATCTCAAATCTCCATGGATAGTAATATAGGTATATATACTGATAGATATGCTTCAGAGTCTAGTCCGATCACAGCATAATACGATTGACTAGCCATTGTAAGATCTTCTGTACGTTCTTTTTATTTTCAATGATTTCTGCAATTATAATTAGCCACTAGGAACCGATTCCAGTAACTATCAGAAGTTTATCCAGATATTCGTTCTATAAAAAAGATGCGTGCTTATAATAGCCAAGATATTATGGTGTGCTTGTAATAGCCGAGACTTTTACCTTCAAAAATTTAGGCTGAAACATTCCAAATGCTATTGTTTTCTACAAAAAGTAGTAAATATTGTATCAGTCATTGTATTGTATAATTATTGTAGAAATCTACTGCCAAATTAAACTAAGGCACAGAGCTAATATTAAGTTCATGTGTAGATTAAATATTTTGGTGATGTCATTAAATAAATCACGGTAACGATATTGAGATTGACAATGAAAAAACCGGGCAAGTGCGTGTCGGGCCACGCGCCGTAGGGTTCCGTAGTTACCTTATACTATACCATATTTAATACCACCTATCATTTTTCGTCTGCAAAACAACTTTGTTTTTCACAGTGTTGGTATGAATGACAAAGTTATATTTGCGGTTTTGGAAAATGTGCTATATCTCAAAAACTAATTACTATATCTCGTTCAAACTAATTTTGGTTGAAAGTATTTATTAAGATCTACAGCATATTAAAACGCTAGTTTTTTTACATTCTCTTTGCGGCATATATTTTTTTTAGATTTTTCACTCTCTTATTTCAAAAGTTAAAGGGGGGGGGGACACACATTTTACCACTTTGGCGGTGTATATCTTTCAAACGGTTGACTTTAAAAAAAAGCTGTCTTAAAAACCTCAATGTCATTTTTAAAGACCTATCTATAAACACCCAACACGTGTTGGTTTGAAGAAAAAATGTTTTTTCAGTTTCTGTTCCATGTATGGGGAGCCCCCCCTTAAGAGTCCGCTTGCAAAATTTTTACGTGCGTTCGCTGCCCCCCACCCACTTATTTTACTCGCAACTGTCTCGCTCCCGCACTCTATCGCGCGGCCGAGCGCTTTGTGTCCATCGTTCTGGCAGCGCCCCGGTTTCCGATTTTTAAAGTGCAAAATTTTCAACTGATTTAAAAAATATATTTCAAATGATTTTTATATATCTCTTCGCCTGCAAACAAGGCTTGATCTGTTCTGAGAACACTCATTAGAATTATATAGGTAAGTATAAAAGTAAGTAATATAACTACAGATAAGTATTTACATTTTTGTGGCAAGCTTACATAGCTTAATAAGAAAGAAAGAAAATTAAAGAAAATGCTTTTTACTATTCCCCATTCAGTATATTCACATATTATTAGTTAGGTACTAAGAAGAAAGAAAGAAAGAAAGAAAAACTATTTATTGACCGTAAAACATTATAGACAGAAAGATAATTAAAAATAAAAGTTATAAAGCAAAAAAAAAAGAGAACAATGTACCTACACGAACTTAGAACTAATTTGTGTGGGGCCAACTAGGCCCCAACCTCAGCAATGCTACAGTGGCATACCGGAGCATACCACTGCAACGCTAGTATTCTGGAGGAGCCTACTTATGAGAGTCAATATGGCGGGTGTATCATGGCGAATCGAAATGTCTCAAATACCAAAAAAATGTACCTAAAATTTAGTACCTGGAATTAAAAAAATTGTACCTAAATAATAAAAAAGTTATAACGAAATCAAAGGTACACCCGCCATATTGACGTCAATATGGCGGGTGTTTTTAAATAAATCAATGTTGAACCATTATACATAAAATATAACTACATCAAAAAAATATACCTAAATTGTACCTCAAGGCAAAAAAACACATGCTCGATTACTTAAGTAGTTTCTGAGAAATCAAACAACAGTTTTTTTTTGTGATCAACAAGATGGCGGGATCCCTTATGGTTTTAAAGTATATCACGGCTAGATTTTACCATTCATTAGTGCTATTCATGTTTTGGTAACTACTATTTAGTACTATTCACTTGGAACTATTTGGTACCATTCATTAGGTACTATTTAGTACAAATAATTTAGTACCATTTATTTGTCACTATTTAGTACAAATTATTTGTTGCCATATAGTACAATTTATTTGGTACCATATTGCACCATTCGTTTGTTACTATTAAGTACCATTCATTAGGTACCATTAAATAAAAATTATTTGGTACCATATTGTACCATTCGTTTGTTACTATATGAATGGTACTATTTGTTAAAAATTATTTGGTACCATATAGTACCATTCATTTGTTACTATGAAGTACCATTCATTAGGTACTATTTAGTACAAATTATTTGGTACCATATAGTACCATTCATTTGTTTCTATTTAGTGCCATTCATTAGGTACTATTAGGTACAATTTATTTGGTACCATATTGTCCATTTATTTGTCACTATTAAGTACCATTCATTCAATACTATTGGGTACAAATTATTTTTCTACCATATAGTACCATTCTTTGTTACTATTTAGTGCCATTCATTAGGTACTATTTAGTACAAATTATTTGGTACCATATAGTACAATTCATTTGTTTCTATTTAGTGCCATTCATTAGGTACTATTAGGTACAATTTATTTGGTACCATATTGTCCATTTATTTGTCACTATAATGTACCATTCATTCAATACTATTGGGTACAAATTATTTTTCTACCATATAGTACCATTCTTTGTTACTATTTAGTGCCATTCATTAGGTACTATTTAGTACAAATTATTTGGTACCATATAGTACCATTCTTTGTTACTATTTAGTGCCATTCATTAGGTACTATTTAGAACAAATTATTTGGTACCATATAGTACCATTTATTTGTTTCTATTTAGAGCCATTCATTAGATACTATAAGGTACAAATTATTTGGTACCATATTGTACCATTTATTTGTCACTATTAAGTACCATTCATTAGATACTATTGGGTACAAATTATTTTTCTACCATATAGTACCATTCTTTGTTACTATTTAGTGCCATTCATTAGGTACTATTTAGTACAAATTATTTGGTACCATATAGTACCATTCTTTGTTACTATTTAATGCCATTCATTAGGTACTATTTAGTTCAAATTATTTGGTACCATATAGTACCATTCATTTTTTTCTATTTAGTGCCACTCATTAGGTACTATTAGGTATAATTTATTTGGTACCATATTGTACCATTCGTTTGTTACTTTAAGTACCATTCATTAGGTACTATTTAGTACAAATAATTTAGAACCACATTTTACCATTCGTTTGTTACTTTTTAGACCATTCATTAGGTACTATTTAGTACTAATTATTTGGTGCCATATAGTAAAATTTATTTGGTACCATGTTGTAACATTTTTTTGTTACTATATGAATAGTACTATTTAGTACAAATTATTCGGTACCATATAGTACCATTAGTTTGTTACTATTTACCACAACTCATTGGGTACTATTAGGTACAAATTATTTGGTAATATATTGTACCATTAGTTTGTTTCTATTTAGTACCATTCGTAAGGTACTTTTAGGTACAAATTTGTACACTTACTTTGTTACTATTTAGTACCATTTATTCACTACTATTTAGTACCATTAATTAGGTACTATTAAATATAAATTATTTGGTGCCATATAGTATAAATTATTTGGTACCATATTGTACCATTCGTTTGTTACTTTGAGTACCATTCTTTGAGTACCATTCATTAAGTTCTATTTTGTACAAATAATTTACCATATTGTACCATTTATCTGTAACTTATTAGTACCATTCATTAGATACTATTTAGTACTAATTATTTGTTGCCATATAGTACAAATTATTCGGTACCATATAGTGTCATTAGTTTGTTACTATTTAGCACCATTCATTAGGTACTATTAGGTACAAATTATTTGGTACTATTTTGCACTATTACTTTGTTACTCTTTAGTATTATTCATTAGATACAATTTAGTACAAATAATTTAGTACCAATAATTTGGTTCTAGTTAGTATCATTCATTAGGTAGGTACTATTTAAACTGTACTAAATAGTAACAAATGAATGGTACTAGGTATATGGTACTAAATTATTTGTTTATAACTATTTAGTACCGAATGAATGGTACTAAACCACAGAAAAACTAATAGTACAAGTGCAGAAGCAGCACTCGGCAAAGTCATTTAAATTAATAGCGACTTTTGCTCCAACAAAATAAAGTGAAATTCAGGTCGCGCAGTTTACCAAGCAGTTGCCTCTCTTTATATCGCGTGCTCTTACCTTTTCTGCCAACGCAACGTTAGGGTTGTCTTCTTTTAAATGAATGACGTAGCATTATAGCATATATCATATTGTGAATTAAAAAATATTAAAAACACAACTGCCCTGCCAAAAACGAATTAAAAAGTTAGTTAAATTACTAGTATCATTGCAGTCGGGGGACCGTTTTGTGGATCCGAATGAATGGTACTAAATAGTTACAAAAGACAAATACAATATGGTACCAAATAATTTGTACTATAGAGTACCTAATGAATGGTACTGAATAGTAGCAAATAAATGGTACAATATGGTACCAAATAAATTAAACTAAATAAAAACTAATGGATGGTACTAAATAGAAACATTTGAATGGTACTGTAACGTGGCCGTGCCGACCTCCTTCACCAGAATAAAAACTTATTTTGCTATTTAAATTATGTCAAATTATTTTTTTTTTTGTTCCGAAAGACAGACTTCATAATTGACTGTTCGCTGTCTGGAGACTAAATTTTTCAATTTGTAAAATTTGCAAACAATATAAAATCTCAAAAATTTATCTGTTTTCGAATATACACGCTGAAATTTTAATCATTTGGTTCCCGCCGTGTGGTGGTTCCACTCATGATTACAAGCAACTTTTACTATGGGGCCAACTCTCCTGCTCGCAAAAAAAATCAGCTGTTCCATACATTAAGGTCGAGTAGGTACTGCACTTTTGTATGGAACAGCTGATTTTGTTTTTGCGAGCAGGAGAGTTGGCCCCATAGTAAAAGTTGCTTGTAATCGTGAGTGGAACCACCACACGGCGGGAACCAAATGATTAAAATTTCAGCGTGTATACTTGACCTGGATCATTGACTTAATTATGGATTATCAAAAGAAATGTTTATTGAAATATATACTATACTGTATTACGGCTTTTCATTGCCCGTAACAGTACATAATTATATGTACTAAATAGTACCTAATGAATGGTACTAATAAGTAACAAACGAATGGTACAATATGGTACCAAAAAAATTGTTCTATATGGCACCAAATAATTTGTACTAAGTAGTACCTAATGGATGGTACTAAATAGTAGCAAAAAATTAATAGTACTAAATAGCAACAAACGAATGTTACAATATGGTACCAAATAATTTGTACTAAATAGTATCATTCATATAGTGACAAATTAATGGTACAGTATGGTACCAAATATTTTTTATTTAATAGTACCTAATGAATGGTGCTTAATAGTAACAAACGAATGGTACTATATGGTACCAAATAATTTGTACTAAATAGTACCTAATGAATGGCACTAAATAGTAACAAATAATGGTATTATATGGTAGAAAAATAATTTGTACCAAACAGTATCGAATGAATGGTACTTAATAGTGACAAATAAATGGACAATATGGTACCAAATAAATTGTACCTAATAGTACCTAATGAATGGCACTAAATAGTAACAAATAATGGTACTATATGGTAGAAAAATAATTTGTACCCAATAGTATCTAATGAATGGTACTTAATAGTGACAAATAAATGGTACAATATGGTATCAAATAATTTGTACCTAATAGTACCTAATGAATGGCACTAAATAGAAACAAATAAATGGTACTATACGGAACTAAATTCTTTGTACTAAATAGTACCTAATGAATGGTACTTAATAGCAACAAATGAATAGTGCTATATGGTACCAAATAATTTGTACTAAATAGTACCATTCAAATAGTACCTAATGAAAGGTACTTAATAGTAATAAACTAATGGTACTATATGGTACCTAATAAATTGTACTATATGGCAACAAATAATTTGTACTAAATAGTGACAAATGAATGGTACTAAATTATTTGTACTAAATAGTACATAATGAATGGTACCAAATAGTTCCAAACGAATAGTACTAAATAGTAGTTACCAAAATATGAATGGCACTAATGAATGGTAAAATCTAGCCGTGATATACTTTAAAACCATAAGGGATCCCGCCATCTTGTTGATCACAAAAAAAAACTGTTGTTTGATTTCTCAGAAACTACTTAAGTAATCGAGCATGTGTTTTTTTGCCTTTAGATACATTTTTTTGATGTAGTTATATTTTATGTATAATGGTTCAACATTGATTTATTAAAGAACACCCGCCATATTGACGTCAATATGGCGGGTGTACCTTTGATTTCGTTATAACTTTTTTATTATTTAGGTACATTTTTTTTAATTCCAGGTACTAAATAGTACATTTTAGGTACATTTTTTTGGTATTTGAGACATTTCGATTCGCCATGATACACCCGCCATATTGACTCTCATGCCTACTTGGTGACGACAACCGACAGACAAACAAAAAAAAAATTCTACTTCCTATAAAATACAGAAAAGACAATTTTAACGAAATAATACCTACATAATAATAATACCAACGCGATAATGCGATATCAGTGGCTGAGATCTGGTCCTCAAAATTCAGCACTGTTTCTCTTCCGGTGACTGAATTACAATACTTTTCGATATTCCTTTAGAATTCGCTGTGAAAGGTAACCATATTATATAAATGAAACCAGGACAAGTAGTTTTTTTTTATTTACTTTGATATCATACGTTAGGTTAGGTAGGCCTTTATAGCGCGGATAGCAAGGGCTGCAATGATGACTAAGCTTGAAGGCCGAGAGCGTAGTTAAGCTTAGCTCGAGGCCATCATACATAACGTGGCCAGCAGTGCAGTCATTGTGGACCAAGGCTTGTATAGTGCTTTACTCAAAAATGCGAGTACTACCTACTATACTATATTAAGTACTTATTATAATAACCTAATTTGAAAAAATATACAAAAATGCAAATATCTCGGAAACGGTGCATCGGAGCCAAAAAATAAGGTTTTCTTCGACCCCCCGAAGTCCCGTATGGTACCCCGGAAGTAGATAAGAAGTATTTATTGAAAGGTCAAAAAACGGTCAAGAGCGAGTTTTTTTATACAGGGTCATTTTTTTAACACCATCCAAATTTTTTTTAGGCATTAGGTATCATTAAAACTCTTCAATTTTGAAAAAAAAATAGGTAGGTAATTTTTTGCAAAAAAATATTTTGTCCGAGTGAATTATGACAACAGCATGGTTAGTAGTCAAATACTCCTACATGTTTTGAATGAGAGGCAACAAGGAGAGGTTCGCGGGGCGGTGGTGCCGAGAGCTGTACGGTAACTGACGAACAACCCGACTGTCTCGTTCTCGCAGACGTGCGGAACATGAGAGAGAAAATCGCGCGCGTAATCATCTGCTAAGCACGGTGTATTGTGTCAGCAAATGTAGTTTTATTTTGGATAACTTTGTATATAATATAGCCTTAATATATATATATATAGCCTTAACTTAATATTTTAGTACTGGGCGATATTAAAAGAAAAAACACGTGTTTCATAATTTAAATTAATAATAAAAAATAATAATTTAAAAAATTAATATATAACAGAAATTTTTGCTAAATGTAAGCGTATCTGGTTTTGATTCCATTGTTATCTGAGGTAGGTACAGTAAGTAAGTTGTTTATATGCAAAACGTCAGCATTGAGGAACCATACAAATTGCGTTCTCCAGCACTACTGAGCTAAAAATTAAAAAAATTTAGCAAGTACTTTACACATTTGCTGCTAAACGATGCATTAATTTTCTAAAGTATTCAACTGGTACTTAGCGAGTTCCAGAGTGGCTCCTCAAACCTGATGTTTAGACTGAGGAGCCACCTTTGCATTGATACCTCTCGTGATATATTATGATGCTAACTTCAGGATTTGTGCTACAAAATAATCTACTTTGCTGCTAAATAATGGTGTGACGTGGCTCCTCAAACCTAATAATGGACACATACGTACATCTTCGGATGTACCTCTTCCAGTGGGGGGCGATCAAACCTACTTTCTCCCGAGCTCCCGACTGGCAAAAAATTGACATTCGTGGTGTATTTAATTCACGCAAATCGGAAACCGTGGCGCTGCCAGAACGATGAACACGCGCGCTTTGCTGTTTGTTACCTATACCACAGTTATACAATCTTCATCATAGAAATTTGAGGGAAACCGCCCTAGCCCTCGCGAAATCCCTTCCGTGGCTCTGCGCAAGTACATACGTTAAACAACTGTATATAGATTGCAAAGCAATGCTCGTACTGATAAAAAATTCGATGCGCGAGCGACACACGTCCTACCTCGACGGCGCACTGCGCAGTACTAACGAAGGCGGCGCCCGCAGCGCGCTGGTATTTAATCTCTTTTTTGGTAATAACAATAGTAATAATTAATATATACGATTTTTGTGCCGTCAGTCACTGGAACACGTAATTTGCTTTTGATTTACATAAATTTTGCTCAGAAACGATGTATAATTAAAGAGATATTTCAAAAATTCCCCTAAAAAGGACATGTTTTCAGAATAAAAAACTATCGAGCCAAACTCAATAATTTCTGAAATCCTGCCGTCACCCACTAAATGAAGGTACATAAAAGCATATATCTGAATTTGACATTCATTGAGATTGTACAGACGTCACTATTTGAGTTCAAATATTGCCAAATTCTGGGAGCCTCCTCTTAATATTTTATTTTTCTTATTTTTGTACTAAATTCGTTAAGCGGGTAACAGAATACATCTACCTACCAAGTTTCAACTGTGTAGTCTTAATACTTTCGGAATAAAGTGGCTGTGACTTACGGACAGACAGACAGACAGACAGACAGACAGACATGACGAATCTATAAGGGTTCCGTTTTTTGCCATTTAGGCTACGGAACCCTAAAAACCGCATCAAAATCCGTTGCGTAGTTTTAAAGATCTAAGCATACATAGGGACAGACAGCGAGAAGCGACTTTGTTTTATACTATATAGTGAAGTTGTGCTTTTATCGCCCTGAGTACAGTGTTATCTAGGGCTCTTTAAAAGTCCACGTAACCTATTGCCTATTTATTTCTGTGACACTATGAAAAAAACATCTCTTTGCCGTATGTAATCACGTATGATAATCCAAAAACGTTAACTGATTTTTGTGTGTATAGGATGGATAAATGGGATTATTCATACTCTACGTTGTTTACAGGTCAGACTCTGGATGAAGCTGGCTATGCTCACTGGGTTCCTGGTGAGCCCAACAACGTTCACGAGAACTGCGGCAGCATTTTTCGCAAAGATAAACCAGTTCTTTTGAACGACGTCTCTTGTGACCTACCACTGCCCTTCATCTGCGAAATGACTCCCAACTCCCTTTAGTGAAGAGATCCCGTAAACAAAGTGACATAGATTCAAACAACATTTCGTGACTTGGGACTGTTTCTAAATAAGGAGTTAACGTCAGTCAGAAGTAGTTAAACATTTTATTACCATGTCGAGCCAATCATTACGTTCCTGTTGCTTTTATAATGGGTTATCGTTCAGAATTAGCGCAATTGGGCCCCTTGTTTAGTCCAAGATTTCTCGTAAGTAATGGGACAAAGTACTTACATTACTGTCGTAATTTGTCCCATTGGCTTTTCTGTCTACTTTATATATTTTTTGTGCTACTGTAAATCGTTAGGTTGAAAAAATGCTGCTTATTTACGTTACTCAAGAAAAGGTTACTAATGAAATGGAATAATAATCTAACAAATATATTATTTTTGTGTTTGAAACATCAAAAAATTTTATTAAGTGAAAATCCTAACTTCATATTAATGAATAAATAGACTATGAAAACCGCTTTGTTTCTTTTATTGCCAATATATTTATTACAGTATTTCATAAACCTCTTAGAAAATAATTTACAGCTATCCGAACTTTAATTTCCTTATCACAAAATTTGCTTTTTAAAATCTTTGATGGCATAGACAAAAGAGTTGGTTTAAAACAAATGAGAGCTTAATATGATTAGTAAAACCCCTTCGTCACCAGCGGGTAGCTGAAAAAATAATGAAGTTAATGTGCACTGTGATTTGTCAGATGTATGTATTGCGAATATTGTGATACTTACATTGCTACTTCGTATTGGCACAAATAAAAAACTCACCAAAGAAAGTGCAATGTAGTGCAATTGCAATCAGAGCGATTACGTAACAATGTAAGTTATCCGATAGAGCCCCTGTTGTATCCTTAGACATTAAGATCATAGGCTCATAGTATCAAACTCAAACCTCTGCTTGAGTACAGTTAGAAAGGGATAACGCAATTCATCGCATATAGCGCCATCCCTTTCTAACTGTACTCAAGTAGAGATTTGAATTTGAGTTTGATTCTATAATACCACCCTAAATCACTCAAGAAGAAGTCAATATTTTAAGATTTAGTGCATTTCTTCTTATGTAATAATGTAATTTTTAATTGGTTATGTTACGGTTGGTATTTAACGTTATGTTACGTTAAAAGTAAAATAAAATATAATATAAAATGTAATAGTTATCCTATAAACTAGCCACGATACTATTATCGTTAAGGTTCAACATGGGGTAGGGGCTGAATCCCTTATTACAGGTTATTCCATAACCTAGTAGGGTCAGCTAAGACTTTATTATAATATTTCCTTTTGCCTTAAAATCTGTACTTGTTACTTGTTTACTATAGCTATTTCTGTTGTGACTTTGTAATCTTGGCATGAATAAAGATTATTATTATTAATATTATTATATTTTAAGATTATTATTTTAATAGAAAAAAAACATGGAAAAAATCGACTCACCCGCAGCAGCTCAGAGTCCCGTCTGAGCGTCTAGGCCAATAAAAAAAAATAACTTATTCATCTCTCAAGCTTACGCGTTCACTAGATATGAAACAAAACACTTTTGAACGGACTAGCGCGGTTTATTGAAAGTAGTTTGGTAAAAGTAGTACTTTAAAAAATAATCTATTCTGTATTGTCTTTAGTCGTGGCGTTTGTGGTACCACCGTTTGTCTCTGATTTCCAAACACTGGTACTGCTAGCTTGGTAACTACTTATTTTGGTATGAAAGCAATATAATGTGGATGGGTGACGTATGTGGAATGACTTTTGACAATGACTTTTTTTTTAAATTGAAATGTCAAATAAGTAACTGATAATTTTTTTAGTGATTTGACAATTAATTTTAACTGACAATTTTAGTTTTTTTTTAGACGTGATTTAAAGTGTAGCAACTTTCATTAATTCGACAACAAGACTTATTTTTCTAAAACTAAAAAAGTAGCTATTTGTCACGTTTATTAAATAGGGCGTTACGTATGTTAGTTAGTCAATCAGTCTGTATTAAACAAATTAATCGGATACGGAAAAATCCCAGTTCTCCACTATAGATAAAGGACTGCTAGCGCACTACACGGCTACCTCTCCGACCACGACCAGGGAAACTAAAGAAACTGACTAGAATCGCGCATCAGACGACCACGACTCCGACTAGTTTCTTTAGTTCATCTGGCCGTGGTGGTCGGAATCGTGGTCGTGTAACGAGGAACATCATTGTTACCACAAAAGTTGATGATATTTATCGCAAAAAAAATATAGTTATTTTAATACCATTTTAAATGTTTCCCACGAGAAAAAATAAACTGATTACCTACTTAAAAAACCACTAGTGACTATTTTTGTATCACAGTATCGTGATAATGCAATCTGAAATGATAAACAAGAAGAGTCATTAAGGATGTCAGATTGAAAAAAATTGTCTATCTACATTACTTAGAATGTTAGTTTAGAGTTCTGGGTGGAATTAATATTAAATATCCCTTAAAACATTAATAGATTGTTTATAAGCCAAGTCTATCCTTACTATCCTTACTATAATATAATAAATGCAAACGTCCGTTTGTTTGCTTGTTTGTTACGCCTTCACGTCTTAACTAATGGACCGATCATCATGAAATTTTGTTTATACGTTTTCAGGGGTACAGAGAAGGACATAGGGTACTTTTCATCCAGAAAAATTACTGTTCCCAAGAGATACCAAAAAAAATTTCAAAGCAGACGAATTCGCGAGCAGTTGCTAGTTTCATATAAAACTAACCCGATTTTAACTCTTAATGTATCCGGTTTGTTAGTCCTTTTATCCAGATTTGCTTCATTTGTGGGCAACGGCAGCAGTCAAGATCCACAAAATCATACCTTCGGCGAAGGCGTAATCTCCTTTAGAGAAGATGGCATGTATTCCCGTGAAGATCCTACAGGTGTCACCGCTTGCCGCGTGCAGCGTCACCATGGCTTTCCGCAAGACCTCATTCAATGGGGATGCCAGGACAGCACCTAAGGAAATCGAGAAATCAGACCATTTTTTATAGACTGAGCCTTCAGATACCCGTTGAGGGTTTTCTTATTTTTTTCGATAGATATTTTATTTTTCTCAATGATATTCATTTGGCTTATGTTTAAATGATCACCATACTAACCTAATATTACCACCAAAATTAGTAAATGATCACCAAATCACTGGGCGGTTTAGGATTTGATGATCATTTACTAATTTTGGAGACCAAAAAGGTTTCATTCTTCATTTTAGTTTGTAGATCACATCTCTAAGGTATTTCCTATTCATATTCATATTAGCGTGGAATACGCTTGAAATAGGAAATACCTAAGAGGAAACAATCACACTTTGGGTTGCAAAGTATTATAATAGATATAGCGATAATACCTAACTACCTAACTACCAGGGAAACTAAAGAAACTGACTAGAATCGCGCATCAGACGACCACGACTCCGACTAGTTTCTTTAGTTCATCTAGCCGTGGTCGGAATCGTGGTCGTGTAACGAGGAACATCATTGTTACCACAAAAGTTGATAATATTTATCGCAAAAAAATATAGGTATTTTAATACCATTTTAAATGATTCCCACGAGAAAAAATAAACTGATTACCTACTTAAAAAACCACTAGTGACTATTTTTTGTATCACAGTATCGTGCCTGTGATAGCAATCCTTATAAAGGTACGAGAGCTATTCTTACAAACAGTGCAGTTTTTGCTACAGATGCGTGTTGACAATAAGTTTTTTTTTAATCTAGTTTTATAATTCGAAATGATGAAATCAAAATTGTTTTACAATTTTATTTTGTTAATAAGTGTAATCTCTGTGTTGTCATTGGTCGGTAAGTAATTATCTTAATATGAAAGAGCACTGTGAATACTTAAAATCTAAAATTTGGTTTATTTTTATTCAAAACATATTCATTTTTTTCTTTTCGAGTTTCAATCAATCAATGAAACTTGCAACTTGCAACGTGTGGGTTCTATCCTTACTATATTATAAATGCGAAAGTCCGTTTGTTTGTTTGTTACGTCTTCACGTCTCAACTACTGAACCGATCATCATGAAATTTGGCATACACGTTGTCAGGGGTACAGAGAAGGACATAGGGTACCATTAATCCCGAAAAAAAGTATTGTTCCCGAGGGATAGCAAAAAAACTTTCCACGCAGACGAAGTCGCGGACGGCGATATAATACATACAACAATTCTTTATTCTTCGTTTCAATCAATCGTGTAAGTTTATTCGTTGTTTCTTGACAGAGAGCAGTCACTTCCGGTTTGACTACAAGTACAGCCAGGAAGCAGAAGGATGGCTGAAGTTCCACCGGGTACCCGACACTTTCACCTCAGCCTTCATGAGATGCCATGCCGAAGGTAGGCATCGGCGGTATAAGATATAATAACACAATACTTAGGCAGCTTAAGAAAATATGAGATGTAAAAAAAATAGCCAACACAGATCGTTCAGTACCAAATTAAACAGATTTTGTAGTTAAGTATTATCGCTATATCTATTATAATCACTTTGCAACCCAACGTGTGATTGTTTTCTCTAAGGTATTTCCTATTTCAAGCGTGGAATACGCTTGAAATAGGAAATACCTTAGAGATGTGATCTACTAACTAAAATGAAAAAAAAAAAACTTTTTGTTCTCCAAAATTATTAAATGCTCATCAAATCCTAAACCGCCCAGTGATTTGGTGATCATTTACTAATTCTGGTGGTAATATTAGGTTAGTATGGTGATCATTTAAACATAAGCCAAATGAATATAATTGAGAAAATAAAATATCTATCCAAAAAATAAGGAAACCCTCAACGGGTATCTGAAGGCTCAGTCTATAAAAAAATGGTCTGATTTCTCGATTTCCTTAGGTGCTGTCCTGGCATCCCCATTAAATGAGGTCTTGCGGAAAGCCATGGTGACGCTGCATCATCACGCGGCAAGCGGTGACACCTGTAGGATCTTCACGGGAATACATGCCATCTTCTCTAAAGGAGATTACGCCTCCGCCGAAGGTATGATTTTGTGGATCTTGACTGGCTGCCGATGCCCACAAATGAAGCAAATCTGGATATAAGGACTAACAAACCGGATGCATTAATAGTTAAAATCGGGTTAGTTTTATATGAAACTAGCGACTGCTCGCGAATTCGTCTGCTTTGAAATTTTTTTTGGTATCTCTTGGGAACAGTAATTTTTCTGGTTGAAAAGTACCCTATGTCCTTCTCTGTACCCCTGAAAACGTATAAACAAAATTTCATGATGATCGGTCCAGTAGTTAAGACGTGAAGGCGTAACAAACAAGCAAACAAACGGACGTTTGCATTTATTATATTATAGTAAGGATAGACTTGGCTTATAAACAATCTATTAATGTTTTAAAGGATATTTAATATTAATTCCTCCCAGAACTCTAAACTAACATTCTAAGTAATGTAGATAGACATTTTTTTTCAATCTGACATCCTTAATGACATATTCACTTCTCAAGCTTACGCGCTCACTAGACATGAAATAAACATGAAATGAAATAAAACGGGGGACAGTCCCCCGTGACCACGGCAGCTGCAAAGTTGCCGAAACGTCGGGAAAACCAAAAATCAAACCAAATACCAACTAATTACGAAAGTACTTTTAATAAAACCGCGCTAGTATCCGTTAAAACATGTATTATTTCATCCTTAATGACTCTTCTTATTTAACATTGCAGGAGTTCCTATAGCTATGATACCAGTGACTTGGGCTCCAAGTGAGCCGGACAACTATAAGAACAGCGAAGATTGCACAGTCATGCTCCAGGACGGAACCCTGGCTGACGTCCAGTGCAACAACACTTACCCATATATTTGCTACAGGGAGAAGACCAATGCCCATGTTATAACACCATGTGGAACTATCGATATTGGTCAGTTGTTTAAGTTATTAATGCAAAAAAATACTATTTTTGTAATTTGTTTTTGCATCCAATGTCCTAACGTAGCCATCATGTTTGATTCCACCAAATATTATTGAATTTTATTATTAGAGAAGAGCTGTGCTGTGAAATAATGACACTATTTTATAAATTATCTGACACGTTCAACACAGCGAAGCTAATTCTCCGGCTACACGCTCAAGTAATACCGTGCAACTTATATTTTGTTTTTGCACGAAATACCATCTTCCAGTCCACTTGCAATTGCTAAACTGCATACCGATTTTGCTTAGAAGCTTGCAAGAGAGACAGAGTTTATAGCTGGCGTATATTTATACTTAATGGTAGCAAACACCTAGGAATGATTAAATTAGTACGTAGGAGATCAGACTGGAAAGAGGAGTGATGAGCAGAACTAAGCTATTTGAGACGCCTCACCACATAATGATTCACCTCCATTTAGCTACTCCATCTAAACCTTTGCACAGACGTCATCACTATCCCAGAAACACTTGTAGAAACAACTGTGATTTAAAATAACCCTTGCCTATTTTAGGATACAAGTTAGACGTCCGTACTGGTAGCTGTTACAAGTTCCATCGCGTCGGTCTCACCTGGAGAAAGGCCTACATGACTTGCATGGCTGAGGGGGGATACCTGGCTATCATCAACAATAACACTGAAGCTCAGGTCATTTATGACATCTTCGCCGTAAACCCACCCGCCACTATCGTCTCCCCAAATAAATTCACCGCCTACATTGGATTTTATGACATGGGAGAACGAATATGGTTTACAATACACGGTGAGTCTTTGACTTAATAAAAATCTGTATCACCGAAACTGGATGTTATGTTTGCACCGATGACTGCTACGCGACGCTGAATATTCTTCTTGTGGCTCGCTCGAAAGTAATATCCAATCTAGTCTTCATAAGTTCATCAATTTAATATACAAAACTTTGCCGAGCAATGGTTGTAGTGGTGTTTCCGGGGAATTAAAGGAACAATAAGTAGATGATATAAAAAAAATGTCAAAATATCTCAAAAACATTATTATGAGGTCTCACAGTTATCGCGGACGCACAGCGTACCCTGAATCCAGCGCACGTAAAATTCTTCAAACAAACGAACCAATCACAGAGCTCTATTTCAACGCTGTGCGTTCGTACAGTCAAGGGTCGTTTGAGTGCTGTTTGTGAATACAGGTGATAGCCACACCGCCGGTGTGCGGAAGTCATGCTATATTGCAGACGAAGCAACAGGTTGACGGCAAGTGTTTCCGCTTTTAATACCTTATAATCGAAGAAAATCAAGGAGAATCCAAGAACATCATGTATCCGCATAATGTTTTTCTTACTGAAATAAATACTACTCATTTTTAGTTTCACGCAAGTGTGTTGCCGCCACACCTAATGTATCTCAGACCTTCATTGTCCATGTCCAATTTATGTTATTATGTACAGATAAGAGTAGATAGATATGCTTTAGAGACTAGTCCGACCACAGCATAATATGAATGACTGCCCATGGTAAGATCTTCTGCACCATTTATTTTCAAAGACTTCTGTGATTGTAATTAGTCACCCAGGAACCGAGTCCAGTCGTCTATCAAGATATTCGTTCCAGCTTTTGGCTCTGTAAAAGATGCGACGACGTGCTTATGGTGCTTGTAATAGACAAGATATGTCCTTGTAATAGACAAAACTAAAAAAAATGAGTTTAAGTTTATTGCGAACTAGCTGATACCCGCGACTTCGTCCGCACGTAATTCAGTTTTATTACATATCCTTGTTCTTAGGATTCCGGATCTAGTACGCTGGATGCGTACTAGATCCGGATCCGGATCCTTTGGCCGTTTTACCACTTACTTCTATTCGGGACACGCGCCTCAAAAGTACACACGACGGCACCTCAGACACATGTTGACCTTGAAACCGCTTTTATGCTCTACGTAATAAAAGCTGTTTTCGCAGTTTAACTGTATAACCTGACGTGCTGTCGTGTTGACCTACTCACTACCGGGTCCTATACAGACCCATTGTTTTTGGCATATATTTTCCAAGTTACTTTGTTATTTGAGAAAATAGTTCTTATTTTATTTTAAGTTAGTTACATCATAAACTCACCAAATCTCTTTCCTTCAAGGCTACACATTCAAGATAGTGTAGTTTTCTAAAAATTGAAGTGGATATTGTATCAATAAAATTGTTGTATAGTACAATTACTGTAGAAATCTGCTGCCATTATTAAACTAATCCCTTAATAGTAGACAAAAATATGTTACAGAGCCTAATTTAAGTTCATGTGTAGATTAAACACACTGAGGTTGTTTTGTGCCTTTGTCGCCCGCCGATGACACTAAATAAAGTACGGCACTGACGATATTGAGATTGATATATGAAAAAAAAATGAAAGTAAAAACAAAAACAGATTCAAAATTGAATACCTCAAAAAAGCAAGAAGCCTTTCAAACAAAAAATAGTCATCTAAATTGGATCACAAACAAAGAAGTTATTCTTGAAAATCCTTAAAAATTCGTGCGATAGTAAGCTAATTCTGTAAAACTTTCATGCAACCACACCTTAATTATGTTCTTTCAGATAAAAATAATTATTTAAATCGGTTAACAAAATGGTGAAGTTATGGTAAAACATACATAAAAAAACATCGAATTGATAACCTCCTCCTTTTTTGAAGTCGGTTAAAAGAGCGTACCGAGTACGATAATCCAAAAACTTGAACTGTTTCTTCTTTATTTATTTTTATTTTACTTCTCGTGTGTTTATTGTTTTAAAGAAAGAGATTTTTATTACTCTACGTTGTTTACAGGTCAGACTCTGGATGAAGCTGGCTACGCTCACTGGGCTCCTGGTGAGCCCAACAACGTTCATGAGAACTGCGGCAGCATCTTTAGCTACATGAAACCAGCCCTTCTGAACGATATCTCTTGCGACCTGCCGATGCCCTTCATCTGCGAAATGACTCCTAACTCCCTTAGAGGAGAGATCCCGTAAATAAAGTGATCAGATTCAAACAACATTATTTAGATTAGTAGTTCATATTAAAATTTTGATAACCGGAAGTCCGTCCGGTTACCGGAAGTATGAGATGTGGATGGAGGAGAGAAAATATTTTTTTAACAGTTACTTGTCAAAAATGTTTAACAAGTTTACTATTCTAAATAGTAATATAACTGGGCTATTTACCAGTATTTTTTTTCGATGACAAATTTTCATAGTTTAAATTCTGTAGAGGATCTTCGAAAAAAAATATTTGTGAATATTCCGCCGTGCGACACAATTATTTTCTTAAAACAGTTACAAGACAAAAATGTTTAACAAGTTTATTACTCTATACAGTGGAATAATTGAGCTATTTACCAGTATTTGTTTTCTTGGGCAAATCTTCATAATTTTAATTCTGTGGAGGATTTTCGAAAAAAAAAAACAATTTAGAGTAAATTCCGCCGCGCGAACAAAATATTTTTTTTAACACAGTTACTACACAAAAATGTTAAACAAATTTATTGTTTTATATAGCAAAATAATGTATAACGAATTGAAACAATTATTTATGGATGTCAGGAGAAGTATTCCGAATGTATGAGGCAATAACGTGAGTCTTTTGAGTATTGAGGGATAGAAGATTCACACGAAGCCAGGAGGATACGACATCAAGGCCATGTTGTGCATGTGAGAAGGCTTCTTGCCAAGTTGCACCAGAGAACAATAACGCAGTGTCATCGGCGTAAGCTATAATCTTACAGTGTGGAATTTTTAAAGAGGCCAGTCCATTTATAAAAACTAAGAAGAGGGAAGGCCCAAGAATACTTCCCTGAGGAACCCCATACTCAACAGGACGTTCAAAACTCTTGGTGTTATTAACCAAGACACACTGTGTACGGTCTGAGAGGTAACTACGAAACAGAGCCAGTTGATTACCTCTGATTCCTATTCCCTCAAGTTTGTTCAGCAGAATAGGGACTGACACGGTATCGAAGGCCTTGGCCAGGTCTAAATAGATGGATACACACTTTCGTCCATCATCCAAGTTCTTGACGATGTCACCTGTGAGCTCATGAACCGCGTCAGCCGTTGATTTCCCTGTTCTAAATCCGTATTGTCCCGGTGACAATACTTGTGAGTTTTCCAGGAAGCACATCAGCCGTTTGTTTAAAATGCGTTCAATAATTTTCGACAGGGCAGACTATAGGGAGTATCACTATATTTTTGTTCACCTGACATGTGACATAGAAAAAGGTCAAAAAGAGTAAACTGAAATACACATGGTATTATAAAAGCCATCCACCAGCCAGTCGCCAACATTTCCATGAGTGCTTTTCAAAATGACAAAAAACTGTGAAGCTCGATAGATGGCGTTGATGAAAATGTATGTGCCAATGTGATTTTTTACTAAGCTTCGAAAAGTACTCAGGTAGGCAAGCAGATGTAAGTCTAAAATACTACGTTTTTAGGTATAAAATTTCTCTAGGTAGGTAGGGTTATAAATATTTACAGAAGAATTTATTTCCTACTTTTTAGACTGTTTTTATTTTACTAGTCCGTTTTATTGTTTTTAGTCCGAATTTATAATTTTAGTTCGTTTTAAAACGTCTTTTTAAATAAGATTTTTTTTCAGTACATTGTTATTCGCTTTTAAGTTAACGAGATAAGACTAAAAGACGATTCAAACGAGACCAAACTCGATGGGGTTGCATGATTTTATTACAGAGTTCCAGTGACCTTCTTCCAGCTTCATCATCAGACCCTGGAAACTTTTTTCCAACAAAGTACTTATTAAGACAATTCAAACGAGCCCAAACTCGATGGGGTTGCATGGTTTTATTATAGAGTTCCTATGGCCTACTTCCGGCTCCATCAGATTCTCCGACACTATTTCCTATTAGAGTACTCGTCAAGAAGATTCAAACGAGCTCAAACTCGATGGGGTTGCATGGTTTTATTACAGAGTTCCAGTGGCATTCTTCCGGCTCCATCATCAGACCCTGGACACTATTTCCCAACAAAGTACTCATCAAGACGATTCAAACGAGCCCAAACTTGATGGGGTAGCTTGGTTTTATTAAAGAGTTCCTGTATCCTTCTTCCAGCTTCATCATCAGATCCTCAGACACTATTTCCTATTAGAGTACTCGTCAAGACGATTCAAACGAGCCTAAACTCGATGGGGTAGCGTAGTTTTATTTAAGAGTTCCCCTGTCCTTTTTCCAGCTCCATCATCAGACCCTGGAAACGATTTTCCAACAAAGTACTTACCAACACGATTCAAACGAGCCCAAACTCGATGGGTTTGCACGATTTCAATTTTGAATTCCTATGGCATTGCCTTCCAGCTTCATCATCAGACCCTGAACCTCGTCTCCCATTAGAGTACTCGTCAAGACGATTCTAACGAGCCCAAAAAAAGTAGGAAACTCCAATTTTACATTTTTTTTTATCTTAAATGGGTTTGCTCTTGACCCCAGTCTAGCCCAAAAGCAAAGACAGGGCCTACGATGGAGCGAGCTTGCCCAGAAAGTGCTTATTCACTCTGGCCTTGAATAGAGTCAGGTTGTATGCGCTCGGAAACACAGACGCCGGCAGGGAATTCCATTCCATAGCTGTGCGCATTATAAACGATGTGGAGTAGCGCTTGGTACGCAGAAAAGGTATATCAACCAAGAACGGGTGATAGCCCGCAGTGCGTCTGGATGTCCGATAGTAGAAAGGAGAAGGTGGAATGAGCTCATGCAGCTCTTGAGCACACTCACCGAAGTACAATCTATAAAAGACCGATAGGCAAGCAAATTTATGGCGGTGAGCCAAACTGTGAAGCTTAGCTGCTACCAGTTTTTCATCGCCTATTAATCTCTTGGCTCTGCGTTCCACAGAGAAAATGACGTTCTCTTCTAACTGACACACGGTTAATAGGAAAATTATACATTATGCACATTAAAGTCCGCAGTTGACTATTACAGCTTTCGAACAATATCAAATTAAATTTATTTAAAATCAGATTGAATACATATATTACAGTTAGAGTACGGAATCCGTTAATCTGCAGATTAACTAGTGAACCTGCAAATTAACTAGTCGAGTCAGTTAAAGTGCGGACTTTTTCTTAAAGTAGACGATTTCCGCACTTTAACTAGTTAATCTGTGGATGCTACACCGTTAAAGTGCGGAATACAATGAGTGAAATACCCAAGGCTTCAGGAAGTAAAAGACCTACTAGTACAGTAGCCCGTAGAACATTTAAATCACCAAAAAGGTTACCGTTTGCCGTTGTGATATCGTTATTTATTACGAAATTGTAGATACTTTAACCCAAGTTTTACAGATCGCAACCCGCCGTAACCTATATTTGTATATCTCCAAAAATTATATTTTTTTATTTTTCAAGGTTTACCACATGGTTAAGCTACTGTCGTGTTCTACAGCTTTGTTTGATTGCCACTGATAATAGTAAGACTATGGAAAGTGATCATACACAGATTTAAGACCAGATAAAATCCAACCATTTTCATCAGGTCTTAAATCTGTGTATGGCTACTTTTTCTCTGATTTCCGCACTTTAACGGTGACACATATATTAAAAAACCTTGCCAAAGCTAGCAAATAAACCATATAGTAGCCCCTATTTTGTATTCTATTGTACCACAATCACAGCTACAATACAATGTTTATTCTGTGATAACCATACTATACGAAAACAAAAATCGGTGCAACATGGGAATAAAGAGAGCTACTTTTGAAGTTCATCATACCTCTTATAATAGCTATCGTATCTACCTACATAATAATATCATTACGGGAAAACACAAAAAAAATCTAACGTCATTACTTTAATTAAAATTGCTTTAATCTTGTAAGTTATCTGCAGTTGACCCTAATATCATCATTTATTTCACAACACATTTTAGAAATATGTAAGTTTATAAAATAAATTGGTGTTAATTACTAGACTTTTAGCAGTAAATAATCTCTTTTATTTTCATTTATTAATCTCTATTTTCTCTTAAATTCATCATAAAGCTCTAAATAAACTTCTTTGACCCATTAATTTCCAGCTGTAAAGGCTGGTTTACATTATATCTTTAGTAGAGTGCCTTAGGAGAGTGCTTTAGTGGAAACATGTAAACGGTCGTCTTATGACTAAAGAGAGTAACGTTCTAGTAGCCTTTCTACTCGCTTTCCAGTAGCACCCCCTGCACGCCCGCTCACCCCCCGTGCGATATTTTACTCGCACTCGCACTGGAAGCATGTAAATCGACATTTTAGTAGCGTCTTTAGTAGAGTGCATTTGCCGGTGAACGCGTGACGTGTAATTGAATTAAATAACAGGTATTAGGTATGGCGAAAATGACACTCTACTGGAAGCGTGTAAACGGTCACTGGAAAGGCACCAAAACTACTAAAGCACTCGCATTCGAATCTACTCGCACGCTACTAAGCACTCTACTAAATACTAAGATAATGTAAACCAGCCTTAGAGTAACTCCTTCTACAGTACAACTCAAAATTAAAAGAATGAAAGTACAATGGTACAACCTAAATATAATTTTAGTTCCTTAAGGTACTCCCTCACCGGGAGCATTCACTGGTACCGGTACTGTAACTGGGGTTGCCAACCCTACTATATGTATAATATAGTATCCTACTATATGGAGGGCTCGCCTACTATATTTTTTGAAAAAATATATAGTAGGCAAAACTACTATATTTTTTCAACTGAAAAAAAAAACAAAAGCAACAAAAAATACGTATATGCACAAGTAATTGCATAATATTTTTGTGATTAAACACATATCTATATGGTTGTTAAATAAATTATGAAAATGTTATAGTACTTACTTAAGTATGAAAAATGCAACTTCTTAAAAATCCTCCATACAAAACTTCAACCTACTATATTTTTTTGGACTTTTTCGCCGTTTACTATATTTTTACACTAAAAATCTTAAAACTACTATATTTGATCCAAAAAAAGTTGGCAACCCTAACTGTAACATTACCTATAGATTCGTCTTTGAGCATTACATTACAATAATTACCACCCACCAATCCGCAGCTCACCCACCAATCCGCTTTAGGCCCGCGTGGTGGGTTATGGCCCATTCTTCTTATCCACCCATAAGGAAGGCCTGTGCCCCAGCAGTAGGGACATTAAAAAATGGCTGATGATGATGATGATGAATACCTCCCTGACTGACGAGCTCGTGTTTCTCCTCATTCACTGATGTGTATCATTACAAGGTGCGCATTGTAATGCTCGGTTCTCCACCTTCACTGAGGAAATGCTCAAATCTGTAACGTTACATTACATTACACGTGAATGCTCCCGGTGAGGGAGACAGTTATGGTCCTAAAACTTGGACAGACCTAGTGCATAGACCAACAACAATCTCTAATGACACTGTCATTGTTTTTCAAAGTGACATTTAAAAAAAGTAACTATTTGCTTCACTAGATGGCGTTGATGGAAAGAGAAATAAATGGCCAGTACCAAAGAGGTAAGTAAGCAAAGCACTCGCTAGCTGACAATGAGAGACTTTCCAGGCAACGTTCCTCAAAAATCTACTAGATGGCGCTGTCCAATTCCCAACAACCTTACTTGATACTATGGTATATGAATGTGCTATCTATAGTAATAAAGAGCACCATCGTAAAAACATATGATTTTGACAATTTGTTTTCATTGTAATCTTTCTGTAATATTGTTGTGAATATTGAAAATGACTAATATGAATTTATTATAATATTATTCACTAGTACCTAAGTATATTTTGCCTTGAGGTATCTATGTATTATTACTTTGCGTGAAGACCTTAAACTTTCTTGGACTCCGATAACCGTTGACCAATGAATCAAGACTACGGTTCTTGGACTCTAGCAGCGCTATAATATACCCCTTAAACGGTCAAGCATGGCTTTTAGCATGTACACGTAATTACCACCACCATACTACTATTTGGGTGCGTGGCCTACCTTTGATACAGCAGCCGGCAAACATCTTAAAATCGGGTAAGGGTTGCGCAGAAAACGTATTTTGGGCATGCGTAGCGGTGAGGTACGCGGGCGGTGGACGCGCGCGCGCAATGGGCCGTTCAAAATTCAAAATTCAAAATATTTTATTCAGTCTAGGCTGTTACAAGCACTTGTGAATGTCATAGAAGCTACGCCATCGGTTCGCAAACCCTAAGCGGGAGACCTTGTAACGAGAAGAACCGGCAAGAAACTCGTCAAGGGCTGCTTTTTTCTCCCTGTATATTTCATACAGAGTCGTCAACATTGAAAAATGAGCTCTACGTTTAAAGTGAGGTAATTTTCCATCACAATAATTAACAAAAGTTTGCATACAATGGGTAGGTAGGTTAAAATTAAATATATCTACTACATTCAGATAGGTAAATATGAGAGTAAATAACTTTCAACTAGTTGAGAAATCACTCTGTCTGCTACTCGAACCAAAAAACACTTGATGCAAGACATAAAAAGTAAAAACGCAATTCTTACAATTCAATATGCGTTAAGATAGGTACTCAGAAGCAGACCCATTCCCACTGGCAGCACCCGTTCACGAGCATGACGCATGGACCAGCCATCGCTTCGCTCAACCATATTTGAGGGAACGTAACGACCCGCCCCACACGACACCACCGCAGAAATGATTAAAGAGAGCATGACATACTTAGGCTACCCATCCTAAGGCACTGAATTGAAAACGAATATCCAAAAGCTTTTCATAGGCCTTTACTTACAAAACTATAGACGAAAAAATATTACGAAAGCAAAATAATCATTTTAGTCATTAGCAATAAAAAAGTGAGAAATCAAAACAAGGATTAGTTATTAATTTTATGTTTTGAGTAAGAAGTGCCATACAGATTGATAATATTAAACATGAAGAAAAAAATATATATGCGACGCCCTTAGTACAAGCAGACAGAAGCAGACCCATTCCCACTGGCAGCACCCGTTCACGAGCATGACGCATGAACCAGCCATCGTTTCGCTCAACCATATTTGAGGGAACGTAACGACCCGCCTCACACGTTCGTAAGTGCACATGCGCGAACTCATCCCCACTCCGTCGAAAGAACGTCAAGATGTTTGCCGGAATCTAGGCCACAGTAATCACGTGGTACCTACGTGCTTGACGTCAAGCCATCAAGCATCGCCCCTAGACGATCAAAATTTGATTGAACTGCCGAAAAATTTACGTGCTTGACAAGCTATGCCTGACCGTCGCGTATATGCAGGAAGGAGGCTCCGTCGCAGAATGTCCCTTTCGCAAATTGTCCCCTGGTCGCAGAACGTCCCTTTCGCAAATAGCCCATTTCACGAAACGTCTCTTTCTCAAAATGTCCTTTTCGCAGAGTGTCCCTTTCGCAAAATGTCTCTTTCGCAGAATGTCCCCCTTATACCCCTCTGAAAATCGCATAAAAGACAACTTTTTGATGTGATATTTTTTTTATTACCAGCCCCCCTAGCATGACCGACGAAACACGATATATATCGCGTTATATAGCGTTTTATCGACACCCTACTGTCAAATCCATTGTCTTTCCAAAGGCCTTTTCAAAGGCAAGTACAACTGCACAATACACTACATATACGCTAAGCTAACCGTATTACATTAATATTATCTTCATCATCATTTTTGTCGCCGCACAACGATTATAAAGAAAAAACACAGTTGATACTGTCAAAATTATATACGTAATTTTTTTACGATGCTTCTCTTTGGTTTAGACTATTTGTACTGTACCACGTTTATTCATACTATACTCAACTGCCAGGAATTGGACAGCGCCATCTAGTAAATTTTTAAGGAACGTTGCCTGGAAAATCCCTCATTGCACAAAGCAAGAAGCTTATATCTCCAATGGACTTCACTATGACACTGGCCGTGCAATCTCCATTGGGGGTATAAGCTTCTTGACCCAAAGAGAAACATTTTAGAGTAACATCCGCCTGCCTACCTGGGTACTATTCGAAGCGTAGTAAAAAAAAACATTGACACATACATTTTTATTAACGCCATCAATTAAGCTTACAGTTTTTTGTCATTATGAAAAGCCCTCATTCTAATGACAAGTAAATAAATTAAGGCTGAGTTGCACCATCTTAACGATAACAAGCTTGTTATAGTACCGGTTAAGCAATGCACACAGTGCCTAGCGAAGGTGGGATTTTTATTATATTTTTATTTTATTTTATTTATTTGGGACAACAAACAGTAACACAATTAATATTATTTATAAACTATGACATTTACAATATTAACTATCGTGCAACCCACACCGCTATCCACGAATTAGAACATAAGTAGTGTTTCTCAATTTTCTACAAAAGAATACAGTAAAAAGGTATGTTAATTTAAATAAGATTGTGCATTACAAAATTACAAAGGTTCGGTAACGATTTGTTTTTCCTTCAAAATACTAATAACATGTTTTTTGAATTTTGCTTCGGAATTAGTAAAAATGTCAACATCAATGAATGACTTGTTAAAGGTATCAGTAAGTTGTCGAAGTGGCACACGCTTCTTAGCACGAGTTCTGCCCGCAGAGAGGTGGAACAGCTGGGGCACACGTACCTTTCGTCGGTGCCAGCTGCGCGGTACTACATAGCACAAATCGTTGCTTAGCTCAGAGCAATCAAATTTGTTGTTACAGATTTTATATAGCGTCATGGGACTAAGGAGTTTGCGCCTACATTGTAAGCTAAGTAAATTATATTCATCCAGTAGCTGGGCGTATGATAGGCGTATACGATGGTATTTAAAGTGGATGCTACGCAAATATTTGCGTTGTATTTTCTCTAAATATTCTACGTATTTGTTATAAATAGGGTTCCATACTTGAACGGCATATTCCAGTTGTGATCTTATGAGGGTTTTATAGAGAAATAGAAAAGTAGAGGGGCGTTTGAAATCAGGGGTGGATCTAATTATAAAACCGTACATTCTGAGAGCTTTATCTTTAATCGAGTTAATGTGCTGGTCTAAATGTAAATTTGAGTCTAAAATTATTCCAAGGTCCTTAACAGATTGAACCGATTTTAATTCAATATTGAGTAATCTATATTTGTTAATAATGATATTTCTATTTTTAGTAAAAGTTATAGTTAAACACTTTGATATACTAAGCTGAAGTTTATTTTTATTACAATAATTAGAGAACCGATCCAAATCATTCTGAAGCAATTTGACATCAGTGGTATCCTTAATGGCCTTATAGATTTTCAAATCATTAGCATACATAAGGAAGCTTGAATTTATAAAACATTCTTTGATGTTATTTATAAAGAGGTTGAACAATAGGGGACCCAATATAGATCCCTGTGGGACTCCAGATGATACACTAACGCTTTCCGATTTAAAACCATTAAGGACGACTGTTTGCGATGTGTTGGTTACATAGGACGCAAACCATCTGAGCAAATTTGGGATTCGGGATAAAGGGGGTTTAGCGCAGTGGGCAAAAGTTTAAATCTGAGGTACTAAATTATTGGAAGGTACTTTTTAGGGTTCCGTAGCCTAAATGACAAAAAACGGAACCCTTATAGATTCGTCGTGTCTGTTTGTCTGTCCGTCTGTATGTCACAGCCACTTTATACCGAAAGTATAGAAATTACACAGTTGAAACTTGGTAGGTAGATGTATTCTGTTTACCGCTTAATGAATTTAACACAAAATTAAAAAAATAAAGATTAAGGGGCGGCTCCCCGTACATGGAACTGAAACTGAAAAAAAAAATTTTTCTTCAAACCAATACGAGTGAAGTTTCTATAGATAGCTCTTTAAAAATGTCATTGAGGTTCCTAAGACAATTTTTTCTCAAAGTCAACCGTTTGAAAGACATATACCGCCAAAGTGGTAATATGTGTGTCCCCCCCCCCCCCCCTTTTAACTTTTGAAATAAGAGAGTGAAAAATCTAAAACAAATATATGCTGTAGATTATTTTTAAAATATCACCGCGGCACCTTTTTATACGATTCTCTACCTATGAAATATGAATAGGATAATTTTTTCAAATTTTATGTAGCAAGACAAGTGTTTATCTAGCATTTTTAAAGTGTTATATGCAGAGACTGGCATAGAAAACCTCCTTCTGTTCTTTTACCCCTTTCCTTCACCTAATTGTATAGCAGCTGCATAGTTACACAGTGTTTTGTCACTTACTTTTCAATGTCAAATTCAAATAGTTTGACAGAGAGTAACCATTGTGTAACTATACATCTGCTATTCAGTCTTTATTAGTAAGGGGGATTATAGAATAAATTTATAGAATTTGAGCGATAAAAAATGGGTTTTGTGTTCTTTTGGAACAAAAACTGAAGAAAGATATGCTTTGATTAGTTAGTCAACATAACATACTGGATCAATTACTTGTGCATCTAGAGGTCTTGACTCTTGATATACAGTTATTCAAAAGGCTTAAGGACAAATAGGTACGCGATTGACCAAAGCGACTACTAAACAATATTTAATGAAGCCAAGTCTAGTATCCTAGTAGAAGTGGCCGCAGACAGGATATCTTTTACGGGAAACCCACAAAAAGCACATTTACCCCAAGGTGACTACAGAGAATTGATGAATCTCATAGTCATTTTCTTAGGAGCTGTTCCCGAAAAATGTCTTCATTTAGGAGTCCTGCTGGCGTATATTGAGCTAGATGAAAGGTAAAGAGACTTTTACTGCTTGAAAATCTTCCTATTTAGATCAGTTTAGACTGTCAAAAACGAAAAGAAAGCTGTGGGAGATATGTGAGCTTATTTCTCCCACAGCGTTCTCTTCGTTTTGCAATTTCTCAGTGATGATTTATAAATAAAATATTGTTTGCAAGCCTCTACCAGATAGTCGGCACAACACCATAAAAATCAGTTCAAGATAAGAAGAAAATAGCACCTAGATGTACTGAAACCGAAGGCGTATAAGATTGCCCTAGAAGAAAAACTATTGATGTCAGACAAAGTCAAACACATCCACAAATAACAATCGAAGACTTCGAGACTAGCAACTCTCTATGATTCTTCCAGATCATGGGTCTCATCAAAGTTTTTGTAAAGACGTGGTAACTGGGAACTATGTTTTCTTTCTTTGCGAGATGTGAATGATTTAATACTTGGCTTAGCGTGGTATTGGTTTGATGGAAGAATTGGTAAACTGTTTAAACAAATAAACAACAAAAGTTATATTTGCTTTTCTAGTAAAATATACCTCTGTATCCAGTACAACATTTAAATAATGTCTCTTAGTTTTAAAAAATAACAATAATTTATCATTTTTAATGTCCTGATTTACAAATAAAAAAATAAACTAGAGAAGTGATTTTGTATTTTTATTTAAAATTCAAACCTCGGTAGCGACTCTTAAAATATAATATAAAAATTTTGAAAAAATACTTAAATAGTTTCATAGGGTATATATTTAAAATATGTGGTGCCCCGTGAAATAGAAAAAAATAATCTTAAGGCGAGGTGGTAGTGAAAGTGGCGCCGCCACTACATTTATTTTTATTACTCGTAAACCAAGTCAATATTTAAAAAAAGCACAAGTAATAATCTCTTACTTTGTCTCTAATATTTTTTGAATAACTCTTCAACAGCTATCATTCATTCTGTAAGTTTTAAAATCCATAATTGCCAAAAGTGGCCACTTTGAGCTAAAATGGATTTTAAAACTTACAGAATGAATGATTACTGTTGAAGAGTTATTTAAAAAATATTAGAGACAATTTAAGAGATTATTACATGAGCTTTTTTTAAATATTGACTTGGTTGACGAGTAATAAAAATAAATGTAGTGGCGGCGCTAGTTTCACTACCTACAGCGCCTTAAGAATAAGGACCACCCCTACTGTAGATCTTAATAAACACTTTCAAGGAAAATTGGTTTGAACGAGATATAGTAATTAGTTTTCGAGATATAGCACATTTTCCAAAACCGCAAATATAACTTTGTCATTCATACCAACACTGTGAAAAACAAAGTTATTTTTGCAGACGAAAAATGATAGGTGGTATTAAATATAGTATGGTATAAGGTAACTACGGAACCCTACGGCGCGTGGCCCGACACGCACTTGGCCAGTTTTTTATTTACAATGGGTCAGTGTTTGTGTTTGACCTTCATCTTTCTTGATGCTACGTTACTATAGGGCCGAAGGTGGAAACGCACTACACTCGGACGGAGTCCTTAACCACTGAGAGTCTCTACTACACGAATTGAACTCCTAGGGAACAAAATTTCATATAAGATCTTCGTCATTGTGTTTTAACATAATATTTTTATTACAAATGAACTTACGTAGGTACTCATAGACTTGAGCTATCGGGCAAAGAGCGGAATAGATCTGCTTCAATAAAAAAAAAATACTTTGCACCTACCACAGTTCATCACCATCAACCTATAATATCTGCTGACTGCTGAAATACAGCACAGCCTTTTATTACAAACCTTCTGGTCTATCACAAAAAAGAATCAGCATTGTCGGACGATGTTTATTGATCGATTTACTTTTACATTATTAAGGTCAATTATTAGTAAGGTTATTCAGTTACGGAAAATCGATTAAGAAAAATAAATAGATTCAATTCATTCTTATTAAAATTCTAAAACTATTCTAATTTCAAGTTATCATTTTGGTACGGAACCAACCCCAAAACCTAGTGGTTATTTTTTGCACCACAGAGTCGCGGCTGTGATATAATAGATCCTTATAAAGGCAATGTAAACAGATCATTTTTTGGCACAGATGCGTGTTGACGTCTATAGTTTTTAAACCAGTAAAGAAGATTAATATTTTTTTAAATAGTAATTATTTATATTATTTGACGTGCGAAATGATGAAACTTAAATTCTACAATGTTATGTTAATTAATGTAATCTTTCTGCTTACGTTGGTCGGTAAGTACTTATCTAATGGTTTATTTTCTTATTCCATCTTTAGTATTTATACCTATCCATTTTTATATATTTATATTTATATATTTTATTTTAACATTTTTATATATTTAATATTTACCTTATTCCATTTTTATTTTTTCCCGAGTTTCTAATTATCTAAGCGTGTGCGTGGACGTGTATTATGTAGGTAATAACAAAAAAGAGACAGAAAGGTAACATGGAAATTATTGTAAACTCGTCACGGCAGTTAATTCGTCATCAGAAAATGGATTAAAAATATGTGTAAACTCGTCACGGGTAGCATTTTAAAAATATTTTGCTTTTAATTGTTTTTATCTATTGTAAACTCATCACTGATGATTTCGTAAAGTGTTTTCGTATGGACTGCAGAAAAATCAAATATTCAACATAATAAAATCATTATTTATTTATTTTGAAATCACATTTCTGCACATTCTTCACATTTCACTTTCATACCACTAGTAAATATTCTTGCAGAGATCCTACTCAAATTTAAATACCTGGCTCTCAAAGCATTATGCACAGGAAAAATTGTAATTTCATGACATCCTTCAAATATAATCACATCCCTAAGCATATTCGTGAGTTGCCATTTAATCAATTTATGATATGTTTAAAAAAATAGTTGCTAGAAAAATGCTTCTACTCACTTGAAGAATATTTTAGTTGTAAATGTTAATATTTAATTTACTAAATTAATGATGTTGATATTAATGAATATCTTTTTACTTTTTTTAATGCAATTCAATGTGTACATAAATCTATTTTGTCATTTTTACTATCTATTGATAATATTCTTGTTATAATGACGTATTAATTTAGATCTTAAATGATCTGAATATTTTATGCAGTTATCCATTGTTATTTTAAATGTATTGTCAATTTTTTTTATAATTTCCACATACTAGTTTTAGTGTAATATGTTCTGATCATTCAATATTTAAAACATCTGTATTTTACCATGTTACAAGGTGGAACAAATGATTTGATTCGATTTGATTCTGGTAACAGAAATAAATATATACCTACATCTATCTAGATATACAGGGTTATTTGTTAAACAATAACAACCTCTCAGGAGTCGACTACTATCATCATAAACAAAAAAATAAATTGTCTGTTTTTGAAAAAGTCGTAGAACAAATGTTGTTGTTGTACGAGATGTTACTAATCTATTCCTGCAAGGTTGTTGGTGTTTTACAAATAAACCTGCATATACACATCTTTGTATCACTGTACTGATTAGCATAAATTCAAATAATACCATCAAATAAAAAAAAACTATCTAATAATATGGTTTAGTCATTCAAAAGGACTGCAGAAAAATTAACATCAAGTTTTGTAGAATATATTGCCCATACGTTACAACTCTCGATTCAACTAATGTGCAAAAGGTTATTGCAATGTGGCGGTTCGGAGATGTAAATGATAAGACTGACTGCGATCAATAACTGATTTATTAATGTAAAAAAATTGCTTGTATATGAGGAGAGATGACTGTGTGTGAGTACATATAATTGGTACACACACTACATTATAGTACAGGTTAACGAGACTCGTCGATTTTTATGAATATAATAATTAACTAAAGTATTGATAAACAATTACCTATGTCGCAGCTGGACGCGTAAAGCACGACCAGTGCGCAGAAGGTGGTAAATGAAATGTTAATTTTACAATTTACCAAGATATAATGAAATAAAAAAAATACCGGTCAAGAGCGAGTCGGACTCGCGCACCGAGGGTACAGTACTTTAGTACAGTCTTTAAAAAAGTAGGATGAACGGCAGACAGGTGGAAGGGTGCACAGGCGGACAGTTAATTTACAAATCTTAACCACAGTTGCTTATGGTGACTGAAAAACGTTTCAGCCACTCCACATTGCAAACTGTTTATATTACTAAGTAGGAACTTATTCTTCGTTTATTCGTACGGCAAATAGTAGGTAATTATATTAGAACCAGCCACCAATTAATTATTGTAGTATTAGGTTGCGCCATCTCTTGACCGATAGTGGAACTATTTTTTTTCTTAAGTTATTATTCTTAGGACATGACCATCTGTTGACTGGTAGTGAAACTAAATAATTTTTGTTTGTTTTTGAATTTCTAAAAAAGTGTGTTATATTGAGACATCGTTTTATTTTTCCTGTAATCTTTACATAAACTACTATCACATAGAATTATTTCAGATTTTTCTCTTTGCAAACTTCGGAGATAAGGGGGGGGGGGGGGGGGAACGGTATTTTTTTCATTTTTCATCATAAGTCGAAAACTATGTGGCCTAAGAAAAAAGGAAAAAATGTTTTAAAATGTGCAAACAGCGCTCTTTCATAAGATACCACACGTGCCCTAGTAACCTCAGTCTTCAGTCCCTGTTGTAAAAAAAAAAATATTTTTTTTATTTCTTTCTTATTTGCAAAATAGTTGGGCAAATGTCATCTTAAAATATTCCAAATTTCAAGTGGATACCATTAGTAGTTCTCGAGATATCCAGCTGTGACAGACAGACAGACAGACTGAGTCACACCATAAGGGTTCCTTTTTTACCATTTTGGTACGGAACCCTAAAAAGAAACTGAAGGTTTTTACCCCAAAGATCTTCGTTTCGTGGTATTCGCCTTGCAGTTATAAGTTAAAAAAGCACTTAGCTTAAATTTTGCCTAGAGGAGGCAGAAGCGCATGCGCAGCACGAGCGCTACGATCGCTGGGGGAGGAGTTTGTTCAGCCTCAGTAGGAGGGTGTGTTTGGAGAGAAGCGGGCGCGCAGGCTCGGCGTGGGTGTTGGTCCGGGGTAGGGCAGGCGCAACAGGTGGTGTAGCGGTAGGCGGCGCAGGAAAGTCCGGTAGCGGAACTCCTGCCCGTAGATACGACCCAATTCGGGGACGCACGAGAACACAGATTTTAATTATTAAAATGAAGTGTAATAATGTTATAGGTAGAAGGTTTCGAGAAAAAATGAGGCGGATTCTATGAATCCGTCGTATTTATAGCTAAATTAACTACGAGAAGCTACTTAAAGCAGCGAGAATTTTCTAGAGGTGAAAGTCTCATCCTATTGGTCGCGCTTGACATAATGAAAATGGCTGTCACAAACAGACATTGACGTGATCTGTCACTGTGTGACACTAAGGCCGCGTTCTGAATCACACTGACAACGATGTTGTCGTGATTTGGAACAGGTCAGAATTCATAACTTCTTTTTTCATTAAGCAAATTTTAAATATTAATGATTTTTTAAGAAAAATACAACAGTAAGTATTAAATGGTAGGTAGTAAATAACAATTTTAAAAAGTACCAGGGTCACATAAATCTGAGGATCCCATAGGAGTCAAAAGGCGAAAAGATTTCACTCTCCCCGCACTTCACATCCCCTTCAGTAGATGTATCTATCTATCTTGGCGTAGTCAAAAATATTTATTAGCGGCCAACTTGCTTGCTAACGGTGCTTCTTGCAAATATTATATAAATCTATAATATTGACAAGTTTACTATAAAATGTACCTGTGACGAATTTACGTATACATTTTTTATGAGTGACAAATTTACTTTCAATGTATGGAACTTTTCAAATCGTGACGAGTTTACAAAGACCCCTGCGATAGCTATTAGCTATCCTTATAGAGGAACCTAAGTCATTAATATGTATAAACAGTTGAGTTTTTGCCACACATTAATGTATGCGTGTTGATTTCTATATTTTTCAACAAGTAAAGAAGACATTTATAATATTATAATCTAGTTTATATTATGCAATGCGCAATGATGAAATTAAAATTATTATACAATTTAATTATGTTAATTAGTGTAATCTCGCTGTTGTCATTGGTCGGAAACTACTTATCTATCTGCTTATTTTTCTTATTCAAAACTTATTCTTTTTTTTTCTTTTCGAGTTTCAAATTGCTTAAGTAAACATGTTTATGACGCGTATTGCCTGTGTTATGTACATTATCTTTTAGCGCTATCGCACACGGGCAACTTAGTCTCCCAGCAACTGTTTTGTCTCTCACATCAAGTCCACGGGTTTATATGGAAGCGCGCACACGAAGCGACACGGTCGTCTGCAACTTTTCATACAAATCACGTGAGAGACAAAAAAGTTGCGGAGACAAAAGTTTCCCGTGTGCGATAGCGCTTAAATACATAAGTTGAGTTCCCATTTAATGACATAATGTAATTATGTAAAAGGGGTTTAATGCGCCCCATTCTTTCGGAAAATATTGACAATTTAAAAGCTTTGTTAACAAAAACTTATTCCATCGTATGTATAAAATCCGCACGCAAAGTGTGGGTTCCAAAAACAATATTTTTAATTACCCGCGGGAGTTTTATATGCAACATACTTTATTCTTCGTTTCAATCAAGTGTGTAAGTTTATTCGTTATTTCTTGACAGAGGGCAGTCACTTCCGGTTCGACTACAAGTACAGCCAGGAAGCAGAAGGATGGCTGAAGTTCCACCAGGCACCCGACACCTTCACCTCAGCCTTCATGAGATGCCATGCCGAAGGTAGGCGTAGACGGTACAAGATGTAACAATAAAATACTAAATAAGCTTGTGAAACTTGAGATGTAAAAAAATTAGACAACTCACATCGATCAGTCCATAACAAGCCAGATTTTATAGTTTGGACGATATTATCGCTATAATCACTTAGCGACACAACAAGTGATTGTTTTCACTAAGGTATTTCCTAATTCAAATGTATTCCACTATTGTGATCTACTAACTAAATGAATATTATTTATTATAATGCAGAAAAATATAATCTCTATACAAATAAATTAGGGGACCCTTAACGGGTGCCTTAAGGATCACTCTATCAAGACAACGGCCTGATTTCTCGATTTTCTTAGGTGCTGTCCTGGCATCCCCATTGAATGAAGCCTTGCGGAAAGCCATGGTGAAGATGCACGAGGCAAGCGGTGACAACTGTGGGATCTTCACGGGAATATATTCCACCTTCTCCAAAGGAGATTACGCCTCCGTCGAAGGTATGATTTGTGGATCTTGACTGCTGCCCGACATAGGTACTAATATAGTAAAATCAGATAGGTACATTAATAGTTAGAAACTGGTTGGTTTTATGTGAAATAGACTTGGCTTAAAACAATCGGTATTTTATGTTTTATCGTATTTTTAATGTTATTTCGACCCATTCTAAGTAAATAATGATAAACCAATAAAATAGTTTTCACCTCTCCAGTACGAAAAGAGCACTTTGGCGAATAAAAATACACAGCGAAAATGTTTTTTTTCTGCGAGCGTGAGGCAAAGTGCTTTTTTCTAACACCACCTTTTGAAAATAATGAAGAAAAAAGAAACAGAATAGAAATATGCAATAATGAAGATCGTAAATGGTGGAATGACAAGGTAAAAGAGACACTGACCGATAAGAAAACCTAATTTAAGAATTGGTCAAGCTCGCAAAATGACAAAGACAAAGACAAATACCACAAGGTAAAGAAATTAGCTAAGAAAATCGTAGCACAAGAGAGAAGTAACGTAAACGAAGTTTCTATAACAAACTAGGAAATGCCACAACTGAACATGAAGTACTAAAAATTGCCAAAAGCAGACATAAATCCACTATGGACATCAAATCAAATAAATACATTAACAGCAAAAACCACAAACTATTAACAGACAATAAACAATAAAAAACTTGAAAAATTAGTGACAGATGGTTTGAATATTATGAGCAACTGCTTAACGAGGAATTCCCACACGAAGAACCAACACATTTCGATGCTACCTATGGACCTTTACCTGAGATAGACCCAGACGAAGTAAGATGGGCGGTCACTAAATTGAAAAACCAGAAGGCAGTTGGCCCGGATGAGATACCGGCGGACATATGGAAACGCCTGGGTCTATTAGCAGTAAATTGACTGACCAAGCTATTCAATCTTGTCCTGACCTTTAAACGCATCCTGGAGTCATGTAGGAAAAGTTACCTACTACTGTTCTATAAAAATAAAGGTGATATAGCGGAGTGTGAAAACTATAGGTATAGAGGTATAAAACTGACCTCTCACACCTTGAAAATGTGGCAAAGAATCATAATCTCATAGGCAAGAGATGTGACTCAACTAGATAAAATGCGCAACGAATATGTAAGGGGCAGCTTTAAAGTCACACCAATCACCGAAAAACTGTCGGAAAATCGTCTCCGATGGTACGGTCATGTCAAAGGAAGGAGTGAAGACCATGTGGTTCGTATCGCACTCTTATTGCCAGAACATAAGAAAGCCAGAAGACGCCCACCTCTGACCTGGTGATCCAAAATAGAGAGAAGGAAGGAAGCCCAATTGCCAGAGCCGACAACCCAGGATAGATTATCCTGACGCAGAAGAGTAAGGAGACCCGACCCCAAATAAAGGGGACAGGGACGGACGAACAAGAAGACACCGAGGAATTTTTAAACAATGATTGTTAAAAAAAGAAGGTTGATAATTCGAAATAAAGAGTATGGACGAAATGACGTCGCATGTATGAAATAAATATAAATTAGGAAATATAAACTATGAAAATTAACAAATTGATGTTTTATTATTGTAAATTAAGAAAAAAACACAACGTTATGTAAAACAAAACGACGGGAATCTACTTTACTATATGAATACAATTATTAATTTATATTACAAAAATGACTGCGTCCAGCAATGAAGATAATTGTCTAATTCCAAAGGGTTGAGAGAAAAAGTTCCTAATGTTAAATTTAGCTTTTTACCGGGAAAGTCACGTGAAAATTTTCTCGCTGGTAGAGGTGAAAAGTTGTATGTTTAACACGAAACAAAATTTTTATTCTGCATGGTGTCTTTAAATAACTCACTGCTCAGAAGTCTGTATAGACTATTAGAATCCTAGACTACTCTAACATCTTTAATATCTCTTCTAATATGATATTGCAGGAGTTCCCATAACTAGGATACCACTTACTTGGGCTCCAAGTGAGCCGGACAACTACAAGAACAGCGAAGATTGCACCGTCATGCTCCAGAATGGAACCCTGGCTGACGTCCAGTGCAACGACACTTACCCATATATTTGCTACAGGGAGAAGACAAATGCCCGTGTTATGGCACCATGTGGAACAGTCGATGTGGGTAAGTTATATTAATGTAAAAACAAAAGCTATATGTAATTTTTGCATCCAATGTCCTAAGATAACCATCCAGGTTGATTTTACTGAATATTGTTGTTTCCCGACACGCTTAACACAGCGAAGCTAATTCTCCGGCTACACGCTCAAGTAATACCGTGCAAATAATATTTTGGGTTTGCACGAAATACCAATTTTCACACACTACCACGCACACGCTAAACTGCATACTCATTTGTGCTTAGAAGCTTGAAAGAAAGACAGAGCATAAAGCTGGCGTATATAATGGTAGCAAGCACCTATGAAAGATTAAAGTAAAGTATCTAGAAGAGCAGGGTGGAAAGAGGAGTGATGTAGCGAACTAAGCTGAGACACCTAAGATTAGATTCCATTTAGCAACACCATTTAAACTTTTGCACAGATATCATCACTTTCGCAGATAAATTAGTAGAAAATAACCGTGATATAAAATAAGGTTGCCTATTTTAGGATACAAGTTTGATGTCAGCACCGGCAGCTGTTACAAGTTCCATCGCGTCGGTCTTACCTGGAGAAAGGCCTACATGACTTGCATGGCTGAGGGGGGATACCTGGCTATCATCAACAATGCCGCTGAAGCTCAGGTCCTCAAGGACCTCTACACTAAAAGCCCACCCAATACAATTGTCTCCCAACATAAAAACGTCGCCTCCATTGGATTTTATGACATTGGAGATAGATTATGGTTTACAGTTCACGGTAAGTCTTTGACTAAATAAATAAAAAGGGTTATTGTAAACTCGCCACCTCAGTATTCGTCATCAGAAAAACGGCAAAAAAAACACCTGTAAACGCGCCACTGCTCGCATTATAAAATAAATTTGCTTTTCATTATTTTACTCTATTGTAAACTCACCACCAAGGTGTTTTCGTATGGACGGCAGAAAAATCAACATCAAGTTTTGTAGAATATAATAATATTATTGCCCATGGTCCACCTGATTCAACCACCGACCGTCGATTTTTATGAATAGGATTTAATAACTAAAGCATCGATAAACAATTAATTTAACAAAGTACCAGGATAACATAAATCTAGAGAAAGGTAATTATTTGTAATATCCTGAAGTAAAAAAGTATGGAAAATACGAGCGCTGCTATTTATGTATCCGGTACGCCAGTACACTTAGAGAACAATATTTAAAATTTATTTTACAATATCTGCAAATCGAACTCTTTGTCTGTCGAATATAGTTTGTTCTATGTAACTGTCAATTGTTTTTCCATTGTGGCGCCATTTTGAAAATTGCTTGTTCTTATCCTTATCACCATAGACTTATGTCGTGAAAATTTTGTTGCGATGATTTATTACGATTTTCGGCGTGGACTTACTCAAAAACAGTGCATCGGACAACTAACTTCGACTTTTGGGGACGAAGCACAATCAAAAACTATAGATACTCGTTCAGTGAGTTTAATAGTACACTGTTTTATGTTCACGGACAAATCTAAAGAAGGTCGCCCTAAATCTGTTGTTGCTCCACAAAATATTTATGCTGTGCGGGATCGTTCGATAATGCAAGATCGTTTTGTTACATATTGCGAGGTAGAAGCGTCCCTGGGCCACACCCACTCCATACAACCGCGCCATTATAAACATATGACCTCATATCGACGGCGAAGTGCCAATACCTCTTAACTCTTAAATTCCACTAAAACTAGGAGATTTTACTCAAACATACGAATGATGCCTTTGAATTCAAAACGTTAAGAAAAAAACATTTCTCGAAAAAGTGTCAGTTAGGTGATATTGGTACTACGCCGTCGATATGATGTTTTTGTACACACGCAACTATATGTGTGATGTGTCTATAGTCTAGAGCTACCCACTGACATGGATTTTTTATTTAACTGGACTGGCTGTCTGTATGATTTGACAGCTAAGTTTTTGTGCCTATTTGAAACGCCACTAGCGTGCGTCTAAAGAACTAATTTTGACGTACAATATGAAAATAGTTGCCGTGATGGTCTCTCCAGACTTCAAATTTTAGTACCATGTCCCGCACGCTATGCTCACGCTACGTCCTACAGCGCCAAAATGGTGGAAATCAAATAGGCACAAAAACAGTTTGACATAAGCCTGTCCAGTGTAAATATATGCAGGTCAGTGAGAGCTACCGTACAGTTTGTACTGTATGAGCGGCTTTCGATTCATAATTCGAACTTTTTGGTAAGTAAAGTTACGATGCATTGCTTTGAATATCAAAATTAGTTGACAGTTCATAAACACGAATAAAAAGTTACGATGTATTGCTTTGAGAGTATCAAAATAAGTTGACAGCTGTTGATAAACACGACTAAACGACAAAACACGATTCGAAAAACGAAAAAATAGTTCGCGTTAAATTCTGCACAACTTGGGAATTGAAAAAAATCAGGCTTGTGTCGATTGGTGCAAGAAATGGTAAAAAATACAATCTTGGTGAGTCTGCTACTGTTTATAGCATCTATACAGGTGATGAATCTTGGATCTATGCGTAGCACCTCAAAACTAAACAACAGTAAACGTTATGGGTGTTTCAAGATGAGCCGAAACCCGTTCATGCGTTAAAAATACATGTTTTGAAAATAGATTGAAGATAGTCAAAGTCAAAGTCAAATAAGCTTTATTCAAATAAACTTAATTATTAAGTACTTTTGAATCGTCTATATTTTCCTACCACCCGTTCCAGACTTTTTTAACTGACAAGAAAAACGGGCGCAAGAAACTTATCAGCTAAAACAGCCATAAGTAACGATATTTACAAACTTGAATATATCGTTACCAAATAATTACAACAGGGTGACGGATTATTGGCAACAACATAGACTTATAACATATATTACTTCAACAAAGTACTTATAGTAGCAAGTTATGTGTTACATCATTTCCACGCATTTTGATCTTTAAGATAATCATCTACTTTATAATAGCCTTTACTCATGAGCGTTTTTTTAACATGGTTTTTAAATTCATGCAAAGGAAGATCAATCACTTGTTGCGGAACTTTATTAATAAAGGCTATGCCTTTCCTCATAAATGAACCTCTAGTTTTTGCAAGCCTAAATCTTGGAACGGCAAGTTTATCTTTATTTCTTGTATTAAACTGGTGAATATTTCTGTTTTTAGCAAATTAATCATAGTGTTTCCTTACATAAACAAAATTTTCATATGTGTATTGGCCTGCCAAAGTTAAGATATTTATTTCTTTAAACAATTCTCTCAAGCTATCTCTTCGCCGAAGATTGTATATGGCGCGAACAGCTCTTTTTTGGAGTACAAAAATATTTTCAATACTGGCAGCTGAGCCCCACAATAGCAGTCCATAGGACATTACACTATGAAAATAACTACAATATACTAACCTTGCCGTTTCAATATCAGTTAATAGCCTTATTTTCTTAACAGCAGCAACTAAGTCTACTTGACAAGGCTTCAATATGTGGATCCCATTGCAGTCTAGAATCTAGTGTAATACCTAAAAATTTTGTACTCTCAATAAACTCGACTTCATCGTTATTTAAATTAATATTTAATTTTGTCTGCTCAACATTAGGTAATGAAAATTTTCACATTTAGTTTTTTTGGGGTTAAGTGCTAAATTATTGCTATTAAACCAGTGTGAAACTTTAGAGAGGGCACTATTTACTACGTCCGAACAGTTATTACCTCTGTTTACTTTGAAAACTAAAGAAGTATCATCAGCAAATAGTACTATCTCACATAAATTATTCGCGTAGTTGGGAAGGTCATTTATATAAATTAGAAACAGCAATGGGCCCAATATTGATCCCTGCGGCACACCCATATTGGTGGGGGCTCCAGTAGATTCAGTTATATTAATCACTACTTTCTGAGTTCTATTGTACAAATACGATTTCATAAGGATAACTGATTTATCAGAGACACCATAATGTTCTAGCTTCTTTAATAGTGTTTGGTGATCAACGCAATTGAATGCCTTAGAAAAGTCACAGAAAATGCCAATTACATCTTGCTTTTCTTCCCAAGCGTCAAGAATATGTTTGAGAAGTGCAATTCCAGCATCAGTAGTATTTTTACCCTTGGAAAATCCAACTGATTTTTATGAAGAATGTTATTGGATGTGAAATAATCTAATAATTGGGAATATATATTTTTTTCAAATATTTTGCTAAGTGCTGGTAGTATAGATATTGGCCTAAAGTTAGCTGGGTCACTTTTATCCCCAGATTTAAAAAGTGGAATCAATTTACTATTTTTCATTAGATCAGGAAAAACCCTTTCAAAGATATTATAGATATAATAAGAGAAGTTAAATTATTTGTCTCCCACATGTTGTCGCCCGTTTTACATATTTTTTGTAATCCACAGCTAGTCACCCGTTTAGTTATTTTGTCGCCCAAAACATAAATCGCTGCCAAGTTTAGTATTTAAGTATCCCATTAACACCCTCTCTATCAGAATGACCTTTTCGCTGAACGACCATTCACGTTGGATGACATGAAAGCAAGATACCTACAGTTGCCATTAATTATTTCCAGTCACCCAATTAATTAATTCCCATACATAAATAGCAGCCCTCGTAATCATTTTAAATTGAAAGTACCAGGATCACAAAATCTGAGGATCTGACCCATGGGAGTCATAAGGCAAAAAAATTTCACTGCTCCCCGTACTCCACATTTCTCTCAGTAGATAATTCCATCCATCGTGGCGTGGTCAAAATTAATACTTCCAATATTTAATGGCGGCCATCTTGCTTGCTAACGGTACTTCTTGCAAATATTACGATATTAATCTATAATGGTGGCGAGTTTACAATAACATGTATCTACCAGTGACGAGTTTCCATTCATATTATTTTTTTAAGAGTGGTGAATTTACTTTCGTTGTATGGAATTTTTCAAAACGGCACGAGTTTACATAGGTGGCGAGTTTACTATAACCAAATAAAAATTATATAAGACAATTGCGAAAAAAAAGGAAAATGAAATTATGTAGGTACTACTTAAGTTATTATGTATTCTGTGCTTAAGTACTTTATTTATATTTTTACATATTTTTTTGTGATTTAATTACAAATGTATAGTTTTCAGACTTTTCCCTGTACTTTTGTGTAGTATAAGACGATATTACTTGCCAAAGGGTTTGGGCACAGAAATTGATATTATAAGTACTACCGTTCAGAAAAGACACTCTCCGCCCCGTCCAAGAATCAATTACCTCATTCCACCCCACGAGTTCGTATGCCGAATCGTATGCTCGTTCAGTCGTGTTTGTTAACTGTCAACTTATTTTGATATTCAAAGCAATGCGTCGTGACTTACCAAAAAGTTCGAAATAATTATGAATTGAACGCCGCTCATACAATACAAACCGTGGTACGTACAAACTACAAGGTAGACCAGGCCGCAAGTGCGCTATTGCTCTTACAAGCGTACGCAGCGACATCAACAATTAGCTTTGCGTTGCCATCCCCAATACTGTACAGTCACATGAGTAACGAACTACAAGGCGCTTTTGGTACTTGGTTGACAATAAATGGTGGCACCACTTTCATTGTTAAACTAGTATATTATAAGAAACTAACCCTTATTATTTAGCTGCTAAAATTAGTTTCGATTTTCCCCAAGTGCCAATAGAGCCTTGTCGCACTTTCGCACTGCACTATTATCTATTCTGTGGCGAATTCGTATTGACAATACCTACTCCGATATGGTGTATTTTTATTTTAGTTTTAGCTCCTCGATTAAAAAGCATAAAATAATAACTTAATAAAAATACTTTTTTTTTCATAAAATGCACGTTTTTAATATGTTCTAAAAAGTTACCCCAAGTTTTTACGTTTAATACTTCGTGTAGGGAGTTAGTATTCTTAATTGTATACTTAATTCAAGTCAAGTCAAATAAGCTTTATTCAAATAAACTTAATAATTAAGTACTTTTGAATCGTCTATATTTTCCTACCAGTGTTCCAGACTTTTTTAGCTGACAAGAAAAACGGGCGCAAGATACTTATCAGCTGTAACAGCCATAGTAACGCTATTTTACAAACTTGAATATATCGTTACCATATAATTACAACAGCGTGACAGGATTATTGGCCACAACATATACTTATTATATTACTTCAACAAAGTACTTTTAGTAGCAAGTTGTGTTACATCATTTCCACGCATTTTGATCATAATAATCATAATCATAATAATCATTTATTGCACACGAAACACAGTTAAGTACATTAAAAGTCAGATCTTATAACTAAATACAGTTCCACTGGCTTCCACCTTCGCAGTCGATGGGCAAAAGAAAGGCAAGTCAGAATATAAGGCATTATCCAAGTAAAAAAAATATTATTGAATTTATGTTGTCAAAAATTAATACATCTATAATCTAATTTAAAAAAAATGTCAATAAATAATGTCAATAACAATAATAATAATGATAATAGCCCAAAATACACAAATCTCTTAACAAACTAATAATATTCATGTCCATCACAATATTGAAATGTCAAGCAAAGAATAAAAATTCATCATTTCTTACACTCAAAAAATTCCTTTACACTATAGAAGTTGTGAGAGGTAAGCCATTTATAAAGTTTTTTTCTTAAATAATCCAATATTATTAATGGCCTTTAGTTCATTTGGGATTTTGTTATAAACCTTGACGCACATTGCGAGACAGCTCCTACCGTAATTGCGTGAACTAGGTACAGTATCCAATACAATTCCGTGTGGGTCAATACGTTGTCTGCGATCAGAAGGCCTTTTAAATAGATGCTTATGTTTATATACAAAAACACACACTTCCAAAACATAAAGACAGGGAAGCGGCAACAGACCAAAACTCTTGATAAGTGGTCTGCAGGATTCATCACGTCTAATACCACCTATGGCTCTGATGCATTTCTTTTGTGAAATAAAGACTCTTTCCCATTCTGTACAGTTTCCCCAAATGACAAGTCCATAACGCAAGATAGAGTCTACATACGCATAGTATGTGAGAATGGCAGTATTTTTATTGGTTACCTTTTTAACCTGATTAATCGCATACGAAAATCTATTGATTCGTTTACAGTGATCATTTACATGTGAAGACCAATTTACATTATCATCAATAGTGACACCCAGAAATTTGGTACTAGAAACTTCCTGTACTTCACTTATATTTAGTTTGAAGTTGTACTTACCATGCTTCGATTTATTAATTTGCAAAAGAACGGATTTGTTAAGATTAATTTTCAAGTTATTGTCATGAAGCCAAACGCATAAAGAGTCAATTGTATTATTAATGTCAGTTTCATGTTGAGTAATTGGATTATTATATTTATATTTATCAGTAGTCACTATAATTGAAATGTCATCTGCATAAAGAATACATCTATGGTCAATACATTCACTCATGTCATTTATGTAGAGAAGAAATAAAACGGGACCTAAAATGCTTCCTTGTGGAACACCAAATTTATTTTCACAATAGTCAGATGTAAACGTCACAAATTCTTGATTTATTACATTACTCACAGAAACACACTGCTTGCGGTTTTTTAAATATGAACTGAATCATTGTAGTGAAATACCCCTTAGTCCAAGTAATTCTGATTTTTTAAATAAAATGTTATGAGAAACACAGTCAAAGGCTTTGGACAGATCAACAAACAAGCCTGTCGTCAAACGGTTATTATTTAAATTGGTCAGTATATGTTTAACAAGATCGTAAATAGCTAAACCAGTCGATTTATTCTGTTGGAAACCGTACTGTTCACTTTTTATAATATTATATTTCCGACAGAAGGCCAATAATCTCTTGAGCATACATTTCTCAAACACCTTAGCAAAAATTGTAATGAGACTAATTGGGCGATAATTATTAGGATCACTTCTTAAAAATAGGTTTGACAATAGACAATTTTAGTGCCCTAGGAAATATTCCTGTAGTAAAGGACATATTAATCAGATGTGTTAATACCTCAAGTATTATACATGCCTTTAATATTGACGTATTAATACCATCATAGCCTTCAGAGAAAGTATTATTAAGTGATATAACTTCCCTTTTCACCTCATTCTCGGACATAGGTATGATAAACATCGAATTGCCTATATTTTTATTTCCTGCGGTTACTGAAGCTTTTGGTAGTGAGTTACTACCATGAATGCCCAAGAAGAAAGTATTAAAAGCATTCGCTATATCAGTGACATCTGTTAGATGTTTGTTGTTAATTTTAATAGTAGGTATGGCATTATTATTATTGAACGATTCATTTTTAAATTCACTATTTACTATTGACCATGTTGCTTTACATTTATTTTTGCTTTTATTAATAAATTTTATGTTAGAATTCTTTTTGGATTTTAATATACATTTCTTTAATATGCTAAAATATGTCAAATATTTTAGCTTATACGTTGGTGATTTGTTCTTATAATATTGGTAGCGAAGTGATCTTTTAGTTTTGCAACTTTTTTTTAAACCTCTACTTATCCATTTCGTACTACTTGTTTTATTGGTGCACTTTTTTCTAACTAATGGAAAGCACAAGTTATAAAAGAGACAAAAAATCTCATGAAAGTTATCGATTAATTTTTAAGATGATCGTCTACTTATAATCATCATAATTCATTTATTAATCATCATCATAATCGTTACCTTTACCCATGAGCGATTTTTTAACATGGTTTTTAACATTCTTTACAGAAAATGGTGTTTATAAATTTTTAGTCCGTTTTAAAAACGTGTTTCTTTACGAAAAAAAGCGTTTTTTTTTTCTTAAAATAATAGATATACGTACTCTAATATTGTTTTCAGGTCAGACTCTGGAAGAAGCCGGCTACGACCATTTTCCTCCTGGTGAGCCGAACAACCTTCAGATCCCTGGTTATGGCGACGAGAACTGCGGCAGCATCCTCCCCAACCCAAATCCAGGCCTTTTGAACGACGTCCCTTGCGACCTGCCGCTGGCTTTCATCTGCGAAATGACTCCCAACTCCCTTTAATAGAGAGATCCCGTAAACAAAGTGACTAGATTCAAACAACATTTCTTGACTTAGGACTGTTTCTAAATAAGGAGTTAACGTCAGTCACAACTGTCACAAGTAGCTAAACATTTTATTACCACGTCCTGACAATTATTACGTTCCCGTTCGTTTTCTAGTAGGGTTTGACTAACCGAAGCAGACTTCTAGTTGGTGTGGCAAAGTGCTTAAAGAATGTATTCAGTTACTTCTGAAAACCACAAAATATAATCTAGAGATATAAGCGCCGTTCGTTGTATTTAAAAACGCTTTGTTTTGTTGCGATAGAAGTTACTATGGCTTAGGCCCCAATCGCGCTAATTTTCAAAGATAAAACCAATACTAAATTGTTAGCTGGGGGTGTCACTCCGCGCTTAAACTTTTATATTAGCCTACTGCTCGTGACTCACTCAGTCTAACCATGGCCGAGGGTTATCGCCGCGCCGACACGCACGCGACTGCGAGCTACAAGCGCACTAAAACACGAACGAGTCAGTTCCTAATTCCTTACTAAATTTTACGTAAATTATCCCGAACTTTGTACATCACCTAACATTATTTCAAAATAATATCATTTAACTTGTGTGGAAGTTACTAACTTAGAAATACAATTATGCTCGTCTCATTTAAGAGGTAGATTTATTTTATTTAATTATTTCATTGTATATTCATCGACATAACGGATGTTTTCTATGATATCGGTAAGTAGCGACTAGCGAGTAGCAACCTTAACGATTGACGAGTTGTATCAGTTGAGACAGAGTTACGCGACAGAAAGAGAAGCGCTTCGTAGGTGCTTATAAAATTAGTCACGCAGCGCTGTGCTACTTGAAATTAAACTTTATTGCCGTGCAGCGAGAGGAGCTTATCATTTTATTGTTCTCGCGCGGATGGGCTTCTGTACGTTAGTACTATTATTCTGTGTTGTTAGTTTCGTTTACAGAAAAATACTCGCTTAGTTTTGTTAAAATTTGTTGATGCCTATAGAGGGCCTAGGTTGCCAATCTTGGACAATTTAAATGAGAATTCTATCGCTAAACCAAAGATTTCAATACAAATATAACTTTTTTGGTTTTATCTTTCAAAATTAGCACGATTGAGCCCCTGGTTTGGTCCAATATTATCTGTAATGGACCCTCCACGTCCACATGTACAGGCCCGGCCTGCAGGACTAAATGTAGAGGCACGGCATTTCGGCCAAATCTCTACATGGTTAAGGAGACGCGTGTCCTCCGGAGGCCCGGCCTCTCCCTAGTACACACGTAGAGATTTGGCCAGAAGGCCGCCTGAGGTCGCGCCTCTACGTTCGATCCTGCAGGCCGGGCCTGTGCAAGTAGAAGGTCTACAAGTAAGTAGGTACGAAATGTCGTGATTTATTCCATTGTATATATATTTTGGTAAATCGTTTAGTTGCGTGCGAGGATGGTTCGTTTTTACAGGGCTTTATAACGTTACCAATTAACAGTAAAAATAACGTTACGTAACGTTATTTCAATATGATACCTTGATAACGTTATTTTTTTTAACGATTCCTAGTAACATAACATTAATTCAACGTTATAATACGGTTATGTTACTATTTAACGTTAAAAAATAACGTTATTTTTAATGGAAATTTTATAAGTATTGTGTTTTGTAGGTAGGTATGTACCTCTACTACCTAGTACCTACCGCAGAGACTGATCACGTCACGGTGGCGTCAACGTCAATTACACACTGCTTTAAATATTTTTTATACAGTAACATAATAACGTTAACAAGGAACGAAAAATTAACGATAATTTCTGTTTTACCGTTATCAATTTTACCGTTATTAATTTCCAGTTTTAACGTTACTAATTTTTAACGGTATTTGAAGCCCTGGTTTTTTACATTACTCAAAGGTTACTAATGAAATGGAATAATAACCTAATAAAAATAGTACTAAGGTATTATTTTTGTGTGTTTAAAACAACATAATGTGAATGTTTTAGCTTTATAATGATGAATGAAATAAAATAGATTATGAAAATTGTTTTGTTTGTTTTATAATTACTCACAGTATTTCATAAACCTCTATTGAGACAAGTTAGCTTAGGTTGCTCATTGCACACAAGGCTGTGGGTTGCAGCCCGAGCCGTAGACGAGGGCGTAACTCAGCCGAGTGTGCAATAAGCAAGAGCTCACGAGTTTCATTCAACGTTTTTCAACACATTTGCGAGGAAAAAACAAAATAATTTACCACACAGCAACAAATACGACAAAAACATAATTTGAAAATTATGGGAAAAGGCCCGCAGGTTTTTTTTTGTTTTTTTCATACGCTTAATGCAAGAATATTTTGCGTACAAAGGGGTGAGTGAGCATACAGCCTACTTCAAAATTAAAATTGAAGGGTTTTTATTAAAAACTCCATAACTGAATTGCTGCAAATTTTTCAGGAGAGACAAAAAAACCGACTAAGTGCGAGTCGGACTCGCGCACGAAGGGTTCCGTACCAAAAAACGGAATAAAAACACGTTTGTTGTATGGAAGCCCCCCTTAAATATTTATTTTATACTGTTTTTAGTATTTTTGTTTTTATGGCGACAATAGAAATACATCATATATGAAAATTTCAACTGTCTAGCTATCACGGTTCATGAGATATAGCCTGATGACAAACAGACAGACAGACAGACGGACAGCGGAGTCTTAGTAATAGGGTCGTAATTTTACCCTTTGGGTACGGAAATCTAAAAACCATCTCCTGTTTTACGGTTTAATTTTATCATCACAAATATTTGCATAACTGTTTTTGTGGGCATAAGTGATAGGTGATCCATACTACCAACTGCCGGAACCTGGCTGGTGCTCGGGAACACGGGGCTCGGGGGCTGCAGCTGCTGATCTCTCTGGATGTCGTCGCAGATCTCTGGATGCCGTTGATCTCAGGAACTTGGGATATTCTCACTAGAAGGACGTAGAATAATAACCCCTGGGGTGCGTTCGTAAAGCTCGCTCGACGAAGCTCGATGACATGTCCGCGTTCTAAAACCGCCGGGGCGATCGCCCGACGATCACTAAGTATAACCGTTCGTAAACGACGCCCGGCGAACGCACCGGTCACCCCACGAAATAGGTGGGTGAAATTCGCTCCTCTGACGTTTTATTTGACAGTTGACACGTCTTCTTTGTTTATAAACATTAATTTTCATTTTATTGTTTGTTGCATTTCGCGCTTCACTAATATCAAAATCAACAAATATAATAGGAAAGTGACAGCTATGCAGTGTCGTTCGTAAACGTCGGATGACGAACGTCGCACGCCTTGGAGTGAAGGTCCGACTTCGAGCCTCGTTTACGAACGCACCCCAGCAATTACAACAAATACTTTTATTACTTTTTCCACAATAGTACATAACCGATTTCCCAATTACTAACTATCGATGAAACCAAGATGAAATATGAAATCCCGACCAAGAATGAACGCTCAGCATTGTCAAGATGGCGATATCGCTACATTTTCCCTCCAAAACATACCGTCCGCTTATTAGTTTAAAAAACAATCGGCGGTAACGCATAGCCAATAGCAACATTACGCGTCTAGTCGTTTCCGAACTAAAAACACGGAAATAAATTACGAATTAAAATTAATGTTGCCACTTTAAATAATCTATCAATCTTATAAAATAATACTAAGTTTAATGCTTTTTTAACTCAATTAACAAGACGACAAGCCATTATTGCTAACAATAGAATAGAAATCGTAATCAAGAACATTATTATATATTACCAATATTCCAGAAATTGTGAAAGTGTAAGATAAAGTTATGCAGTTTTTGTAAAATTTGATAAGCTATGCTGTTTTTTGAGAAAAAAATCACAAGATCATGATAACAATCTTCCTAAATTAATATTACTCAAATCTTATTTTTCTTTGTTGTCAATTTCCACATAATCTTTTTCTTTCTCTTCTGTTAAGTAGTTTTGTCAATTACATTATTAAAAGAAACCGGTCAAGAGCGAGTCGGACTCACGCACCAAGAGTTCCGTACAATCATAAATATATTTGGATATGTTACTTTAGTACAGTCTTTAAAAAAATAGGATAAACGGCGGACAGGTGGAAGGGCGAACAGGCGGACAGTTAATTTACAAATCTTAACCACAGCTGCTTATGGTGACTGAAAAACGTTTCAGCCACTCCACATTGCAAACTGTTTATATTACTAAGTAGGAACTTATTCTTCGTTTATTTGTACGGCAAATAGTAGGTAATTATATTAAAACCAGCCATCAATTATTATTGTAGTATTAAGTTACGCCATCTCTTGAGCGATAGTGGAACTATTTTATTTTCTTAGGTCAGCATTCTTAGGTTAGCGCCATCTGTTGACTGGTAGTGAAACTAAAAAATTTTTGTTTGTTTTTTGAATTTCTAAAAAAGTGTGCTATATTGAGATATAATTTAAATTTTTCTGTAATCCTTACATAAACTACTATCACATAGAATTATTTCAGATTTTTCTCTTTGCAAACTTCGGAGATAAGGGGTGGGGGGGGGGGGAACGGTATTTTTTTACATTTTTCATCATAAGTCGAAAACTATGTGGCCTAAGAAAAAAGGAAAAAATGTATTAAAATGTACAAACAGCGCTCTTTTATATGATACCCCACATGCCCTAGTCACCTCACTTAAAATTTTTAAGACCCCTTTTCAGTCCCTGTTGTAAAATTATTTTTTTTTATATTTTTCTTATTTGCAAAATAGTTGGGCAAATATCATCTTAAACTATTCCAAATTTTCTAGTTGATACCATTAGTAGTTCTCAAGATATCCAGCTGTGACAGACAGACAGACAGACTGAGTCACACCATAAGGGTTCCTTTTAAGGGTTCTTTAGCCTAAATGGCAAAAAACGGAACCCTTATAGATTCGTCATGTCTGTCTGTCTGTCTGTCCGTATGTCACGGCCACTTTATTCCGAAAGTATTAAGACTACACAGTTGAAACTTAGTAGGTAGATATATTCTGTTGACCGCTTAACGAATTTCATACAAAAATAAAAAAAATAAAGATTAAGGGGGGCTCCCCATACATGAAACTTAAATTGAAAAAAAAATTTTTCTTCAAACAAACACGTGTTGGGTGGCTATAGATAGATATTTAAAAATGACATTGAGGTTCCTAAGACAACTTTTTCTCAAATTCAACCGTTTGAAAGATATACACCGCCAAAGTGGTAAAATGTGTGTCCCCCCCCCCCCCCCTTTAACTTTTGAAATAAGAGAATGAAAAATAAAAAAAATATGCTGTAGATCCTAATAAACACTTTCAACGAAAATTAGTTTGAACGAGATATAGTAATTAGTTTTTGAGATATAGCACATTTTCCAAAACCGCAAATATAACTTTGTCATTCATACCAACACTGTGAAAAACAAAGTTATTTTTGCAGACGAAAAATTATAGTGGTATTTAATATTGTATGGTATAACTACGGAACCCTACTGCGCGTGGCCCGACACGCACTTGGCCGGTTTTTTACCATTTTGGTACGGAACCCTAAAAACAACTATTTTTGAAGTTATCTGTGATAGGTATTTTGACAGTTTGTTAAATCATTAACTTTATTGGGATTAAGTGAGTACACTAATAAATCTCTTTAGGAAATGACGTTTGGAAAGAACTTTTCCCTATTTACAAGAAGCTTATATCCCAAATGGAGTTTGCGTGGCCTAGTGGCATAGTGAATATAGAAAATTTGAACTCTGTTGAACTTTACGGCGTATACTTGTTTCGCTCTGTCATGTGGGACAGAGCGAAACAAGTATACGCCGTAAACGCCAGATTTGTCGATGGCCAACATTAGAAATGTCAAATGCAAGCTGTCACTATTATCTCGTTGTACTCGTTCACGTAGCAATTTTAATTGTACGTAATTGAAGTTTTTCGTCTTAATATTAATAAAAATAATAATTAATTGTGTAGTGTGTGGCTGTAAAAGTGTTATTAGCCCGAATTCTGGTGTGAAGTTTCATAAATCTTTAAGTTTGATCTTCAAGTGTTTGTTATACACTTTGTTAACGTCTTTTTCTTGTTTTTTGTGGCTTCAATGTACATAATAATTATTAATAAAATAAAAGTAGTTCCTAATAAGGTTGCTAAAGAGCCAATTGCCTCAAGCTGGCAGTTGTAAAGGCTATAAAAATGTAATTAAAATCGTACACGAGAGGATTGTTGTTGTAACACTAGGGTGACTATAAGTAAGTAGGTTACAGGCTATTCATACATAGATGAGTACCATGTGTAATTTAAGACTGATGCATAAAATGACGACACGATGCATGCACGTTTTACACGTGCATAATCGTATATTTGAAATGAATTTCACATTAACCACTGTACCTTACAGCGGCTTCTTGGACCTCTGGGGACTCAGCCCGTACATAATTACTTGTGTCCAGTAACATTTTACCCACTTAGATTTTTCATTTATGTCTTAGGAATCATGGATAGTATGGATAAAAATCAATCCAATAAATGGCTTAATAGCAAAAAAATAAAATATGAGTAATAATCTGTTATTTAAAAAAAAAGGAAATATATGTACCTTACTTCCGCAAAAAATACATGCAAGATGCACCGCCCGCCCGTCGTGTTGCTGTCTGGCTGGCTAAATGCAGGTATTGTGTACTGCTAATACTGATATGTTGTGGTAAGCATTTTATTTTTGCAGGCGGGCGGGCAGTGCATCTTGCATGTATTGTTTGCGGAAGTAAGCTACATATCGACGGCGAAGTGTAATGACCTCCTATCTAAAAAAAATACGATTTTAAAGGAAACGAAAAAAACGTTTAATTGACATCAATATTTGCGTAAATGAACTTAGGAGCTATTTACATTTTTTATTATCTGATCAAAAATTCCGAATTATAGTTTGGTGGTCTTACTAGGATATGCGAAATCGTATTTTTCAATAAAGTTGCTCGAAAATGTGAGCTTACGATGAGAGTGAAGCGTGCGGTAAGTTGATTTTACCGCACGCCGTGCGTTTTTGATTACGGTTTTTATTACGGTTATAACAAACTTTGCACAAATTGTGCACAAATTATGCACAAACATTGCACAAATTATGCACAAACATTGCACAGCTTTTGCACAATATGTATACAAATATTGCACAAATTTTGCACTCATTTTACATAAACTGTACATTATTTTTGCAAAAACTTTGCACGTACAGTGCACAAATTTTTCATAAATTGTGCACTAATTTTGCACAAATTTTGTACTAATTCTCTAAAAATTTGTGCAGAAATTGTGGAGAATTTGTGCAAAATCTGTGCAGAATTTGTGCACAATCTGTGCAAAATTAGTGCACAATTTATGAAAAATTTGTAGAGAATTTGTGCAGAATTTGTAGCATCATCTGTAAAAAAATATATTTTAGTATAGATAAGATACCTATCTAAGAAATCAAAATACTATACCGGCCCGTTGATTACGTAAGTCTGTTGCTGAAATTCTCGATTGAAATAGATTGAAAGCGCAGTTACATTGCTGCTTTAAGTAAGATAGTTATCACATTGGTTCTTAACTAAAGCAGCAATGTAACTGCGATTTCTGTCAGAGTTGATTGCAACAAAATTAGTTAATTACCCCCCGGATTACGTAACTCTGTTGCTAACAATTCTCGATTGAAATCGACTGAATCGCAGTTACATTGCTGCTTTAAGTAAGATAGTTGTCACATTGGTTTTTACTATTGCCCCCTATATAATAATGTAACTTTGTTGCAATCAACACTGACAGAAATCGCAGTAACATTGCTGCTTTAGTGAGAACCATTGTGACAACTATCTTACTTATAGCAGCAATGCAACTGCGTTTTCAATGGCTTTCAATCGAGAATTGTTAGCAACAGAGAGTTACGTAATTCGGGATCTGGTAACTGCGATTTTCTGTCAGAGTTGACTGCAACAAAGTTACAAAGTCAGAGTGCAGTTGTTTCTTTTATTAAAGTGTCCCAGAGAAAAGAAAACGTATTGTCACACTAAAAGTATTGTCAGAAAGGGAAAGCAATACGCCGTGACGTCACTCAAGGACATTTTTTCTGTCTTCACTATGCCACTAGGCCGCGCAACCTCCATTTGGGATATAATCATCATCATATCAGCCGCACGACACCCACTGCTGGGTATAGGCCTCCCCCAAGGATCTCCACGACGATCGGTCCTGCGCTGCCCGCATCCAGTGGCTTCCCGCGACCTTCACCAGATCGTCGGTCCACCTTGTCGGGGGCCTACCCACGGAGTGTCGTCCGGTGCGCGGTCACCATTCCAGAACCTTTCCGCCCCAACGGCCATCAGTTCTTCTCGCTATGTGTCCTGCCCATTGCCACTTCAGCTGAGCAATCCTTCGAGCGATGTCGGTTACTTTGGTTCTCCTGCAGATCTCCTCGTTTCTGATTTGATCACGCAGGGAAACGCCGAGCATGGCTCTCTCCATTGCACGCTGGCTGACCTTGAGCCTCCTTATGAGACCCATAGTTAGCGACCACGTTTCACTGCCGTAAGTCATCACTGACAACACATACTGTACATAGACTTTCGTCTTGAGACACTGAGGTAAATCGGACTCGAAGATTTTTCGAAGCTTCCCGAATGCTGCCCACCCGAGTTGGATTCGACGAGAGATCTCTTTCTCAAAGTTGGACTTACCTAACTGGACTGCCTGTCCTAGGTATACGTAGTGGTCAACAACTTCAAGAGTAGTGTTCCCAACATGAACTGGAGAGGGTACAACTTGGCCATTTGACATAATTTTCGTCTTATCCATGTTCATCTTGAGACCTACTCTTTGGGAAGCACTACGGAGATCTTCGAGCATTATGTTCAGGTCTTCCATGATCTCATTAGGACTATACGCCATAAGGACTATATCATCGGCAAAACGAAGGTGTGTTAGGTACTGGCCATTAATGTTGATGCCGAGTCCTTTCCAGTCCAAGAGTTTAAAGATGTCCTCCAAAGCAGCTGTGAACAGTTTCGGAGAAATAACGTCTCCCTGTCTCACACCACGCTGCAGTTGGATAGGACGTGTGCTCTGGTTCTGTACTCGGATCGACATAGTGGCATTTTTGTATAAGTACCTCAACACCTCGATATACCTATAGTCCACTTGGCACCTTTAGAGAGACTGCAGCACCGCCCAGGTTTCAATCGAATCAAAGGCTTTCTCATAATCCACGAACGCCAAGCATAGTGGCAGATTATACTCTTCGGTCTTCTGTATAACCTGCCGCAGCGTATGGATGTGGTCTATGGTGCTAAAGCGTTTTCGGAACCCGGCTTGTTCGGGAGGTTGGAAGTCGTCGAACTTGCGAGCGAGACGGTTCGTAAGGACTCTCGAAAACAGCTTATAGACATGACTCAGAAGTGAGATGGGTCTATAGTTCTTTAAGAGGGACTTGTCACCCTTTTTAAAGAACAAAATCACCTTACTTATGTTCCATGTCTTCGGCGTTCTGCCCTCGACGATGACGGAATTGAAAAGCTTCTGGAGGACTTTAAGTATCGGCTTACCGCCCGCTCTCAGAAGTTCTGTAGTGATTCCGTCGTCGCCCGCCGCCTTGTTGTTTTTCAGCTGTTTGAGAGCCATACTAATCTCGTACATGCTGACGTCTGAGATATCTTGGGTATAGTGTCGGGTATGCTTGGCTCTGGGGTCTTTAGCCTTGCTTTCAACAGGTGTCTGCGTGGAATATAACTGCCCATAGAAACTCTCGATCTCCCTCAGGATTTCAGGTTTCGATGAGATGATGCATCTGTCGTCAGTTTTCAGCTTCGTCATCTGGCTTTGCCCAATAGACAGATCTCTCGCGAACACTTTGGAGCCTTTATTCCGCTCGATGGCCTCTTTAATACGATTCGTATTAAATTGGCGAAGGTCGCTCGTCAAAGACTTAGATATCTGTCTATTAAGCTGCCGATAACTATGAGCATCCGCTGAACTCTGGAGCCTCATTTCTCGTCTCTGATCCATGAGTAGGAGTGTGTGGTCGGAGAGTTTCTTTAGCTTGGGACGGTGGGTCTTAAAGAACTTGGACCCTACCGTACGAACAGTATCCACCACCATGTTGTTTAGATCGTCCACATCTATGCTGTTCTCAAGGGCTTCGAAGCGGTTTTGGAGTTCGAGTTGAAAGCTTTCGGGGTTTTGAGTTTGGGCCGGTAATGGTCGGAGCGTAGATTTTATCAGTCGACTTGTTTCCAGCTTTGGGTTGATATTCAATGTGCCACGTACCAATCGGTGATCGCTCCCCGTCTTGACAGCGTTGATCACAGTGACATCATTGAATATTTGCTTTTTCACTCGGTCCACTTCCGGCTTTCCGGCTTCCTAAAGAAGGAATTCATCATAAAAAGGTTCTCCTTCTCCATAAAGTCGGCCAGCAACTGGCCTCTGTCATTCCGTTGCCCAACTCCAAATTGCCCCACTCTCAGCTCATCACCGCATCGTTTCCCCAACTTTGCATTGAAGTCCTCCATCACAACAGTGTAGTGGGTTTGTAGTTGTGTAGGTAATCACGTTGTTGACAAGGGACTTGTGGACGATGAACCCGACACCACCTAGGGACTGTTGGTCGCCCTCCCGGTAGTACAGCAAGTTACCGGAGTTAAGGATTATCAAGTCCTCTCCCTCTCTTCGGACTTCAGATAACCCGATAATGTCCCAGTGTAACTTGCTGACAGCTTCTTCCAACTCGGTTAGCTTCTCGTCGGTCCTCAGTGTGCGCGTGTTATAAGTTGCCAGGTGCAGTTGTCATCGTTGTTGGCAGCCGAGCCGTACCCGGGGATTCTTTGCACCCCCTGCCCCGCCGTTACCGTAGCCGCTACCGTAGCTAGGAATAGCGGGGCTGCCGGGGACTGGGGGCCGAGTTTTCAATCCATTGTGCATGAGGGGGGGTTTGCCATAATCGCCACGCTAGGCAAGCGGGTTGGCGATCGCAGTAGGCCAAGGTTTTTTGGAGACGTCTGCTGCCCGTCTCTTGAAGGCTATTCAAAATTCAAAATTCGAAATTCAAAATAATTTATTCGGTCTAGGCTGTTACAAGCACTTGTGAATGTCATAGAAGCTACGCCATCGGTTCGCAAACCCTAAGCGGGAGACCTTGTAACGAGAAGAACCGGCAAGAAACTCGTCAAGGGCTGCTTTTTTCTCCCTGTATATTTCATACAGAGTCGTCAAGATTGAAAAATGAGCTCCACATTTAAAGTGAGGTCATTTTCCATCACAATAATTATCAAAAGGTTACACACAATGGGTAGGTAGGTTAAAATTTAATATCTACTACATTCAGATAGGTAATTGTGAGAGTAAATAACTTTCAACTAGTTTAGAAATCACTCCGTCTGCTACTCTAACCAAAAAACACTTGATACAAGACATAAAAATAAAAACGCAATTCTTACAATTCAATATGCGTTAAGATAGGTACTCAGAAGCAGACCCATTCCCACTGGCAGCACCCGTTCACGAGCATGACGCATGGACCAGCCATCGATTCGCTCAACCATATTTGAGGTAACGTAACGACCCGCCCCACACGACACCACCGCAGAAATGATTAAAGAGAGCATGACATACTTAGGCTACCCATCCTAAGGCACTGAATTGAAAACTAATATCCAAAAGCTTTTCATAGGCCTTTACTAACAAAACTATAGACAAAAAAAATACGAAAACATCGTGATAACGAAAGCCAAATAATCATTTTGGTCATTAGCAATAAAAAGTGAGAAATCAAAACAAGGATTAGTTATTAATTCTATGTTTTGAGTAAGAAGTGCCATACTGATTGATAATCTTAAACAGAAAAAAAATATATATGCGACGCCCTTAGTACAAGCAGACAGAAGCAGACCCATTCCCACAGGCAGCACCCGTTCACGAGCATGACGCATGAACCAGCCATCGTTTCGCTCAACCATATTTGAGGGAACGTAACGACCCGCCTCACACGACACCACCGCAGAAATGTTTAAAGTGAGCATGACATACTAAAGCTACCCGCATTAAGCCCGCACTATGCTCCCTTAGTCGCCTTTTACGATACCCACGGGATGATAGGGGTAGTGCTATTCTAGGCCGGCACATACACGGCATAAGCTAGCATAAGCTTCTTGCCTATTTATTAAATTTCCCTTCTCGTCGATACTCTTTTTTTAGCAGATTATTATCAGCACTTAAAATTTAGCATTAGTTAATTTTTTTTGTAAAAATCTTCCACAGTTAAGTTGTTTTTGCAAAAGTACCAAAACTTCGGCACTTGATAGCAAGGTAAATAGGTAATTTTTGTAAAAAAATATTTCATTTTTTGTAAACTTCGAGCAACAAAGGCTTCGTTTCGTCACGAAGCCCGTCTGTAGAAGCCCGTCTTACTCTAAGTTTGTAAAGCAACAGGAACGTCATAATTGGCGCGACAGGGTACTAAAATGATTTAACTTCCTGATCACGCTGCCTAAAAATCAAAATGTCTACGAAGAAAAATGCCTAAAATTCATGACTAAAGAGCAATATGTCTACTAAGTAAATTGTTTAAGATGCAGAATGACTAAACATTAGTTTACCTAATTATTAAAATTTTTAATAATTAGGTAAACTAAAGTTTAGTTAAAAAGGTTGTAACGTTGTGTTCTGAGTTCTGACAATCCACAAGTTTAAATCTTGGCGCGCAAGCGAAATGGTAGTTTTCAGTATTTTGCAGGAATTGGCACCTCCCCTTTAACGTCATTGGTTGTTTTTTGTAGCAGTCGCAACTTTAATAAATGTTTTTCGAATTTTTTATTATTTGCATAAGGCTTTGAAAATAATAAACATTGAGAATCAGAGCAAAGTCTCTCAAATTTCGCTTCAGTTTAGCAAGGAATTAGACGATAGAAGATGGCGCGTGCCGCGCGTGATGATTCTGACCAATAGCAACAACGCCCAATAGGAAGGCAGATTTCGGAGCTACGGTGTTGCCATCTCGTGTCACGCTCTTCCATCTGACACTTTTGTTGAAGTTATGCGCGAACACCTTTTTGCTAGCTGAAGCGTCGATTGACAGTTCTTTGCGTTTTGTCCAAAAGTTTTATAGTCAGGAGACGCACAGATATTTATTTCTGTAGGTTAAATTTTGTTTGCAAAATATTTGGTAATTTTATTTAATTTCCAAGTGTGTTCGAATTTCGGAAAACGGAACGTTTTGGAAGGAGTATCGAAGCGGGTTAGGGCAACACCAAGCAAGCCTTCAGTTTTCAGGAAAAAAGATGACAGGTGTGTTGAGAAAGAATTTTGATTTTTTTATTTAACGCGGCCGAAGTCGGTCGAATAATTTATAGAGAGAAAAACGCTACTGAGGTAAGTGGAGTGATATCTGTTTCAAGGCAGACTTCGTAAGACGCCATGAACATTTTCTGAGGTGGTGTTTATTACAGGTAAAACCTCAAGTTGCAGACCATCATTTGTTTCTGGTCGCTGGCCTGAAGGTTTGCCAGGATCTTCGAGGTTACTTGCGGTGGCTTGAGGAGTCAGCCAGGCAAAAATTTCAAACGGGTGGAGGGAGCAGGCGGTTTGAAATCCTGCTAAACAGGATTGCTGCTTTAGCAAGACCTGGTAAGAAGTTGAAAACATTTTTTCCCACGCCACGCCGCCATGTTGCATAGTAGCCACAACGTGTTCAAAGTATATTTTTCAGTTTGGGTAATCCTACACGTTTGTTTCAGCTATGGGAAATTAATTTCATCGATAGTCTTTGGGTCTACCACGTGCCACGTCATGTGCTGATGAGTTGCTGTCCACAACTACATGATAATCCTCCAGGGAGTTCAGAGGTCTAAATAATCCCACATTAGAAAATACAGGACACACGAGGTCGGTGCTTTTTTTACTCTTTAAATATTGTGAACCGTGGTATTTTCCAATTAGGGATGATAATTTAATATAAACTGTAACTTTTACTCTTTTTGCGACCCGACACACACCAACCAATAGAATCCATGTAGCGACCCCTGTCGCTGAGCTAGATTTGTGAATTTTTTTCTCATGTAAGGTGTAAACCAATATTAGTAATATAGACTGTTTCAACCCATACCATTTTTTTTTTTTTTACCTTAAATTTATTCTTTTTGTCTCGTGGGTCCCAGCGGGCAATATTCAAAGGGAACCACGTGGCAAGGTCCAAATTGCAAAACGTCTAAAGCAGGCCATATACGGTTAGATTATGCATGACGGTTTTAACCGAGCTGCAAAACCTATGCAAAACAGAGTTCAACAGAGTGCAAACACGTAAGGTTAGGCATGACAGTTTTAACCGAGCTGCAAAACCTTCATGCAAAGCCGAGGTTATGCATGACGGTTTTGACCTTACAGGCATAACCGACAGGCAAAGCCTAGCGTGTATGTGATAAAACTGCATGCCTGTCATGCAAGCCGCTTGGTTATGCCTGTGGTCAAAACCGTCATGCATAACCTTGCGTGTGTGGGGGTTGGCATTGGAGTAATAAAAAAAAAAAAATAAAAAAACTTCAGTGGTGCGCGCGACGGCGTAGGAAGCGTACGTGTTTGTTACCGCTAGAGCGCGCGGCTTTTTATTTTTCTACCCTCAGTAATTTTATCAACTACTTAGCGATATGGAAGAATCCGATGATGAAAACAAAAGTGATTCACAAATAATTAACGAATGTGAACGCGTATTGGAAGAGATGAGACACCCGGAAGAGATATTGGAATGGGATAACACGGGAATTGAGTACCAAAAAACAGCCAGAGTTGTTGAGAAAAGAGTACGTGCGGAAAGTGAAGAAAATAGTGAATATGGATTTACTACAGTTACAAATAGAAGAGCAAAAAGGTTACTTAGAAGTAACTCGTTGATCCTACAGAATAAAAATATTTCGGAAAATAACACCGACATGACATATGAAGATGAAAGTGAAAATTATGAAGTTTGCATTACATCACTCACAGAGCTGCCTAAACAATTTGCTATGGCAAAACTACTTATGCAAGAAAATATTGAAGACATACACCGTATCAAATATAAAAGCCCTTTCAAAATCCTGGTACAATTTAACTCAAAAGAACGAGCTGAAAAGTTAATTAATTGTGTAAAAATGGTTGATTTGGGATATAGATGCCAGTTGACTACTGAAAATAACGTTTCATATGGAATTATTAAAGGCGTTGACTTGGACATAGATATAAATGAGATTAAACAATCGTTAAACAGCATTTATGATATTGTATCAGTACTAAGGCTCAAACGCCTTAATTTTGATGGAAAGTGGGTGGATAGTGAGACGATCAGAGTTGCTTTCAAGAATCCTACCTTACCTACGTATGTATATGCATACGGATGCAGGTTTAAGGTGGAGACTTACGAATTTCCTGTTACTCAGTGCTCCTTATGTTGGAAATTTGGTCACTTAGCCAAATTTTGCCCTACTAAAAAAGTGTTATGTCCAAAATGTGGGAAAGAACATGATAATTGTGAAACCTTGAATTACAGGTGCTTAAATTGTAAAGTGCCACATATGTCATTGAATAAGGAGTGTCCAGCATTTATAAAAGAAAAAAGAATTAGAAAAATAATGAGCACACAAAACATAACATATAGGAAAGCTCTTCATTTTTATATTGAGGAAAAAGCGAAAAAAAAAGAGAAATCGAATCCGTAAATGGCGACTTAGTGAATGTGACCGAGAGCTTTCCCGCACCAATAATACACAGCAAAAAGACATACAGTACTGTATTGAGAACGCAAGCAATGATACATAACGAGGTATCTCAGTCCAATAGTACGATAGAAAAGGAAGCGGAAACACTTGCTAGGAGTAGCGGGAAAGAAAATAATAAAAAGAAAAACGAAAGGAAGAAAAACCAATCAGCCCAGATTGTGACACAAGTCGCAATGAATAAAGAATTTGACCAAAACGAAGATGTTTTTCAGAATGAAGAGTATGAACAAAACAAACAGAAGTTCGACTTTAAAATGTTTATATTGAAAATGAAATCAATTGTATTTAAGGACTGTAGTTTTGAAGATAAAATAATTTTATTTGTGAAGCTAGTTATAGGAGAAATTAAGTCTTATTTTGTCAGTACTTTTTGTAAGGGTGAGGCAGTAGACAAATTATTCAAAAACCTTTTTAATGGATAAAAGTCCTTCTAAAGTACCTTTCATAAACATACTTCAGTGGAACGCACAATCTATAAGACCTAAGTTAGTCAGTTTTGGGGCATTACTAAGTCAGGAAAAAGTTCATGCGGCCATCATTAGTGAAACATGGTTGGAAGCTGAGTCATCTATACATCTGAGTGAGTACAATTTCCACAGGAATGACAGAAACGACGGATACGGAGGGGTCGCAATTATAACCCATAAATCACTCAAAGTTCAGGTATGTCCAACCAAATTAAATAATCCTAACTTAGAAATCATTAAAATTAAATTACTTAATTGCAGTTGCTTAGAATACATAATCTCAGTGTATTGTCCATCATCCGTACATACTTCTCAAGCGGACTGGGATGAATTGTTTGGGTTGTGTCCAAAAAAATCCGTGATTGCCGGAGATTTTAATGCACACCATACAAACTGGTCGTATAAAACAGAAAGTAGAGGTTCTCAGTTGATGGATTCTGCTTTAGAAAATAGTTTTATATATTTAAATAATGGTCAGTTTACCAGAATTAAACTAGTTAATGGAAAATTACAAAAAAGTGCACCAGATATTACTTTTGCATCTGCTGATATTGCTATAAAATTTGAATGGCAAGTTTCACAAGAAAGTTTAGGCAGTGATCACTTAGTTTTAAAAATATCAATGAACTATGAAATTAACTTACAACAAAATAAAAGACGGAATTACAAAAAAGCTGATTGGGAATCTTATAGAAAATATTTACAAGCTACACTTACAGATGAAATTATTGAACATGATTCCATTCAATATAAATATGATCACTTCCTAAAACAACTTGAAAGAGCTGCCGATGAAAGCATTCCCTTGGTTAAAACAAACCCCAACCCTGAAACAAAATTTACACCCAAACGTTACTGCCCCCCTACTCAAATGGCCACTTTTCTATTCGTTCGCTAACTTAGAGCTTAAAAATAACAATTAGACGATCAAGTCACACGTCGCAAGTTTACGTAAATCACAGACATTATTCTATTCTATGGAAATGACAAGCATACGATACGTAATTATAGATTTTATGGCTTATTTTTAATTTTTAAGTTAGCGAATGAACAGATAAGTGGCCATTTGAGTAGCCCCCCTGGAGTCCGACATTGTCTAACATTGTAGCGCAGCGCAGGCTATGTCTTAAACTTTTTAGACACAACCCAACCCCCGATAATCTAAAACGACTCGAGAACAAAATTAACGAATCTAATCGTTTAATAAGTCAAGCAAAATCGCAAGATTGGCAAAATTTTTGTAACAGCTTTGACGAATGTACCTCAGTAATGGAAGTATGGCAGCGAATGGGATGGGTGAAGGGATATAAACGTTCTGTATACAACGCACCTGATGAAAAAAGGATTGAACTCTTAAAATCCCTTGCCCCTGATTCTGCGTCGCCCTGTGCACCTTAATTTGAGTATAGTAACGAATGTCTTGAAACTATGTTCTCTATACAAGAATTGGAACACTGTTTAAAAAAGACCGACACAGCCCCTGGTGAGGACGAAATTACCTACTCTATGTTATATAACCTACCCAAGATAGGAAAAATGTATCTCCTTAATCTGTACAATGCAGTCTTTTACTTTAACTGCATTCCTACACAATGGAGAAATGTAGTTATTGTTCCCATCCCAAAATCAAGCGATGTTCCTAATATCATACCAAAATTGAGACCGATATCACTTATGTCCTGCATATGTAAAGTATTTCACACTATGTTAGCCAGAAGGATAGAGTGGTTTGTGGAAAAAAATAAAATTCTACCAACGTACTCAACAGGTTTTAGAAAGGATCAGTCAACATTGGATTGCTTAGTTCGTGTTATCTCATACATTCAACTCAACTTTGAGAAAGGTGATCCCACCGTTGCATGCTTTCTTGACATAGAGAATGCATATAACAATGTGTCAGTCCAACAAGTTGCGAACATCTTACATGAATTACGAATAGGGAAGAAAATTTGCAATTACATCTGGTCCTTTCTGAATGAAAGGTACCTAAAAATTAAAAATCAAAAAGGTGACGATATTGTAATTAGAAGAACGGATAGAGGCCTAGCTCAGGGAGACCCTATATCACCTCTAATTTTTAATATCGTCACATGTAAATTAGCTCATCAAATTCAAGACATATATCTGTGCCAATATGCAGATGATTTTGTCCTTTATATTAGTAACAAAAACATTAGAATTTGTGAAACGAAATTACAAGCTGCATTAAATGAAATAGTAAACCAATTGGAGAATATAGGCCTGGACTTATCGGCGGTAAAATCAAAATTCTGCATTTTTGGTAGAGGTAGAAGTAGAAAAGAGGTAACTCTTAAAATTAAAGAAAATCAGTTAACATCTGCATATTGTATAAAATATTTAGGCATATGGCTCGATAGTTCTTTACGTTGGAGTAAGCATATTAAAGAAATAGCAGAAAAAGTAACAAAATTTTTGAATATTTTGAAAATGTTGGCTGGTTCAGGTTGGGGTGTTCATCCTAGACACTTGAGAAGACTTTATATTGCACTACTTAGAAGTAGGTTTGATTATGGTAGTTACCTGTATGACAGTAGCGCAAATACTCATCTATCCAAGCTAGATAGGATCCAAAATAGAGCATTGCGAATAATTGGAGGATTTATTAAAAGCACCCCAATACACGTAATGGAATCCGAACTTTGTATACCCCCACTCTATATACGACGAAAATATTTAGCCTTTAAATATTGCTTAAAATCAATGACATATGAACCCACAACTGACATACTTGAAAAATTATCATCTGCTTGTCAAAATAGATATTGGGAAGGAAAAAGAAAACCTTTGCTCGCTATTACTTACAACAAAACCAAAGATCATGAACTATGTGCGACTTTTCCTTTAGAAATGTTTTCTCTCGACACCTGGGTCACTAATATTGACACATTTACAGTTATAAGGCCATATCTAGAGTGTATGCGCAAAGCAAAAAAATTGTTAGAACCTAATTCGTTAAGACACGATGTATTGAACGAATTAGCGGAAAAATATGACGAGGGCTGGTGTAAAATCTTTACTGATGGCTCTAAAGATTCGGGAGGCAAAGGCGCAGCATATTATAATATCAACATGAAAGATATAGGTTCATTTAAAATAACTGCTGATGTCTCTATCATGACGGTAGAACTTGTTGCTATTTACAACGCACTCTTATATGCTAAAAATAGAAACTTTACAAAAGTCGTAATTTGCACAGATAGTAGGAGTGCGTTGCAGCACATTGCTCGGTGCGCCTCTGGTAACAGAGGTACACCGTTAGCATATAATGTGCTGCAACTTGTTCATGAGAGTAACATCAGGAGCCATCAGATAAGGTTGCAGTGGGTTCCCTCCCACATTGGCATTAAGGGTAACGAGGAGGCTGACCGACACGCTAAACTTGCAATAACAAATGGTGTAGAAATTCAAGTTAAACCTTATCGTTCAGAAATTTTCTCAAAATCCAAAAAAGAATGTTATAACTTATGGAAAGAGTACTTTGACGAAACCTCTCTAATAAAAGGAATCTGGTACAAAACAATGCAGAGTGAGCCTCCTCGTATACCCTGGTGTGCAAGTATTGATTTGTGTAGGAAATATGTTGTAGTTTTACATAGACTACGGTCCGGACACTTTCCGTGTAACAAGTTTGCACATTTAATGAGGAAAACTGAATCGCCGAACTGTGATGCGTGTGGTAAAGTAGAAGATGTGCAACACTTGTTGACGGAATGTGTCAAGAACCAAAGGGAGAGACGGCAACTAATTCTTCATTTAGACCTGAAGGCATCTGATGTGGGAGCTTTTCAAAGTATTTTGGCGGATCCCGCATCGGATGCAGCCAGGCTTGTATGTGACATGGTGAAATCACGTGCTTGATGTGTTGTAGAATAGGTACTTAGGGTATGATGGGACTGACGTACTCTGTAAAAGTCCCTAAATTAAATAAAGAATAAAAAAAAAAAAAAAAACTTTACCCCCGGTGTGTGCCCCCTGTGTTGCCGGTGGCACCATGCTTGCAAATGAATGATCCGACATTTTTTGCAGTTACGTGTGTGTTCTCTTGAACACGGCTTTGCATTAAGGTTTTGCAGCTCGGTTAAAATCATCATGCATAATCTTCATGCAAAACCGTCATGCATAACGCTAGGTTATGCATGACGGTTTTAACTGAGCTGCAAAACCTTCATGCAAAGCCGAGTTCAATAGAATAGAGGACACACACACTTGGTTATGCATGACGATTTTGACCACAGGCATAACCGAGCGGCTTGCATGAACAGGCATCAGTTTTATCCCATACACGCTAGGTTATGCATGACGGTTTTGACCTTACAGGCATAACCATCATGCATAACCTAGCGTATATGGCCGGCTTAAGGGCTGATTCTTCGGCTGATTTTTCAATTCTCAGTTAACAGATATCAGTCAGTTTAAATATTAACCAAATATAATAAGTGTCATTCTTATAATGTGACCGACAAATGAGTGACAAACACTTTCAATTTGGCGGTATAATACGCTATCTGAGTATCTGACAAAGTTTTATTTAGGCATTAAAAAATCTGCCCTAAGTCGTGAATTGTCCTGGTATAAACTTCTTTGTCTGTTTGAAATACATACGTATGTTCATAGATTTTTAATCAAACAATTACTTTCCATTTGAACTTATTGTTTACGGCATTCTGCACGGCTAGCACAATTTATAATGAAGTGACATAGATCGCGACTCGACAAAGGCACATGAGTAAAAAAACGTAAACTGAACAGAGTCCAACCTGCCTACAAACGGTCCGCTGTAGCTTCACTCATACATAGCGCGGCGATGTGTGCGTGACATCTCACCGACAGTGTAACAGGCATGCCGCCGGGGTAAAAACTGGTTTGCACCGGCTCAGTTGCGGTATAACCGACAGGGCCGCTAAGTGCTATACCACGTTCATTTTTTTCTTAGAGAATACACTAATGTGAACAATGACAGTTTGATTTGTCAAATTACTGACTCGAAGAAAAAATACGAGTCGTGACAAAGATTTTATTGAAAAATTAATTATTAGATTTTACAATTTTTCAGTGTGTAAAATAAAACGAATTTTATATACAATAGTGTTTAATAAATTAAATATGCCCAACTCCTGCACCGTGTGTGTATGAATAATTCGGGGAAAAAAGGATACCTATTTCTTTTTTTTCGTACGGAAAAATCCAAGTGCAGTAAGTATTCATTTTCGTTCGTTTCGTTCAAATACACATTTTATTATGGACTTGCCTTATTTTATTTTTCTCCCTACTACCTATTTTTAACTTGCGACAGGTGTCAACCCTTTGAGAATCGGTATAAGTTGTGAGAGCTTGTACTCTGTTCCGTTTATCTACTCATGTGACAAAGGTTTGTCACTTTTCGTAGCACAACTTTACAGAGTAATAAAATCATTTTTTTATACACAACGGGATAGTGCTTGGCCTTCATCTCATGACGATAAGGCCGAAGGTGGAAGCGCACTACACCCGGAGTACTGGCTATCTTGTAAGATGGTGGTAGCTAGCCTACGGACTTGAAATAAGCCCTACCACCAACCAAACCGAGTACAAATTGTACCCCTTCTGGGAATCGAACCCGGGACCTCTGCGTCTTACACGGGTGGACGAACCACAAGACTACAGAGGCGGTTAAATCATCATCATCGTCATCGCTATGCGACGGTGATGCTACGCGGCATGGCTATTTCGACAGGGCGTCATACGTGTGTTACCATTGTAACAAAAATAATTACTGTGCTAACTACCTATTGGGAGGGTGCGAAGGTATAATAATCGATTGCAGCGCTCATGGTGGCAAAAAGTAGAAATAATGAAGGCTCTGTAATCTGCTTGAAAACGACATTTAATTTATTACTAGCGATACAGGAATAATTATATATGTTTATTATCACTTAGTAAAATTAATAAAGTAGCTTTATCCTCTTGTTTTACAAAATTTACAACTAAAAAAGAAGTAAACAAACCCTGATATAACCAAAATAAAACACTCTTTTTGAATAGATCTTACTTGCCATATTTAATTTAAATGACCAAAAATGATTTCACAACACTTTGTCCACCTAAATCATAGTAATTTTGAAATTTATATTAATAACACTACACAATATGTATACTATTTTTTAACATTTTGTCATAATGCCGCCATTACATATCAAAACGTCAAAACAGTCAGGTCAGAGCCAACAAAGTTGCAACGCGACATAGGCTTATGTCGTGCCCGCGACTCTTTCTCACTCGAGTCGCGCTAAGTTGTGCTAGCCGAGTGCGTTTTGGTCATTTTGCCCTCATACCTAGTCTTTTTGACCTACCTTTTCTCCTTATTTAAAAACTGTCTAAAAGTTTTGAAATGTATACTTGTGTGTTGAGTGTGTATAGTTGTGTGTTGTGAAATGTTGTTTGAATCTAGTCACTTTGTTTACGGGATCTCTCCACTAAAGGGAGTTTGGAGTCATTTCGCAGATGAAAGCCAGCGGCATATCGCAAGGGACGTCGTTCAGAAGGCCTGGATTTGGATTGAGGATGATGCTACCGCAGTTCTCGTCACCGTGACCAGCGTTCTGACCGTTGTTGGGCTCACCAGGAGGAAATTGGTCGTAGCCGGCTTCTTCAAGAGTCTGACCTGTAAACAATATTAGAGTATAATACCTCTTACTTTAAGAAAAAAAAAAACAAATATTTTCCTTAGGAAACCCGATTTTAAAACGGACTAAAAATTATAAATAATTTCTTCCGTAAGGATTTATAACAGATCTCTACACAAAGCTAAAACGTAAAAACGTAAAATATATTTAGATCTCTACACAAAGCTAAAACGTAAAAAAGTGGGGCGCATACAAAAGACAATTGATCATAAATATTACAAAATGCGCCCCATGTATTTATTAAATCACCAACAAGTTTACACTGACATTATGATACGCCCGCGGTTTCACCCGCGTGGTTCCCGTTCCCGTGGGAATATCGGAATAAACAATATTCTATGTTTTAATCTAGGCTGTCCACTATCTGTGTGCCAATTTTCAAGCAAATCCGTTCAGCAGTTTTTGCGTGATTGAGGAACAAACATCTAAACATCCAAACCCACAAACTTTCACATTTATAATATTAGTAGGATAAATGGAACATAATTAGCTGTATGTACTATGTACAATGATTAGTGGAAACTCAATTATCAGTGCGTGCTCCGGAAACGATAGCATCAATTAAAATAAAATTAATGATAAATTTAAATTTATGCGATAAAGAATTTATAGAAATAACTGACATGTGGACCTTAATTTTGTAAGGCTATCAAAATAAATATCAACATAAGTGAAGTTAGACAACGAGTTAAATTGGAAAAACATTCTGTTTAAAGGAGAGAAATGGCCTAAATTGATTTTGGAGTGCTTACATACAAATAAGTTATATCTGGGTCTTCTAGGTAACTTAATAAGGACCGTCAAATTAGTCTTTGAAAGTTTATCAGGGCAGTCCAGTATACCATTTTTATCAAATTAACAGTAAAAACTATCTGTCTGTTTACTCCTGTTCATACTTTTAACCAAACTATTCGTAAAGGAAAACTACTCCCTGTTCACAAAAGTGGCTCCAAGCACAATGTAGAAAACTACCGACCTATTTCCTTATTGTCAACCCTGTCGAAAGTTCTTGAGAAACAAGGACACATTGCAATATATCCTTGTCTACATCCTAAAATCATACCAGGCCCCCTACTCAAATGGCCACTTTTCTATTCGTTCGCTAACTTAAAGCTTAAAAATAGGCAATTAAACGATCAAGTCACACGTCGCAAGTTTATGTAAATCACAGACATTGTTGTATTGTATTGAATTGACAAGCCTGCGACACGTAAGTTTGGGGTTTGTGGCTTATTTTTAATTTTTAAGTTAGCGAACGAATAGAAAAGTGGCCATCTGAGTAGCCCCCCTGAGCAACATGGTTTCGTCAAAAAATGCTCTACTCTCACCAATTTAGTAACCTAGTCTACCTTTTTTGTTGGAATGCATGGACAGGACAACCATATACAAGTTGATTCAGTGTATACAGATTTCTGCAGGGCTTTCGATAGAGTTGACCAAAACTATTGCTACGCAAGATTGTGTTTAATGGTATACGCGGCAATATTTACCGGTGATTCCAATCTTACATTACTAACAGGACCCAGAAGATTGTAGTGAACGGTTATGCCTCCTCATCGACTTTTGTAAGTTCGGGCTAGCTCAAGGGTCCTTTTCGGGCCCATTGCTCTTCGTCCTGTTTGGTAACGATATTTCTGAATGTTTCATTAACAGTAACTTCCTCCTTTACGCAGATGATTTAAAGATATATCGCACCATCAACAGTCCTGGCGATCGTATCAAGCTTCAACAATAATTAGATCGCCTGACACTTTACTGTAAAGCTAATAACAAATATCTCAGCCTACCAAAATTCAAAACCATAACTTTCAATAAAAACAGAGAAATTTATTTGTAATACATAATTAAACAACATTTCATTAGATACGGTTTCACTGATTCGCGACTTAGGTATTATTTTTGACTCCAAGTTACATTTGAATGCTCATATAGACTATATTAGCAACATAGCTTACAAACTTTACGATTTTATCACTCGGTCCTGTTCTGCTTTTAAACGGCCCAGTTCTTACCTTTTCAAGACCTTAATTAGATCACAGATTAAATATGGTGTCGTCATATGGAATCCTTTTAAAACAAATATCAAAATCAACTTGAATCTGTTCAATGTAAATTTCTAAGGTATGTACCTATCCCTCTCCCTCTGCCTCTCCCTCCCACACCCCTTCCCATCCCCGACCCCTTAGCAAAAATTTGAGCCCCCATTTCACCTTCTTAGGGGCTGAATCATGTCCACCGTGTTGGACTTCAAAATAAATGTCATTTTCGCAATCACGATCCCATAAAACGCTAAAAATGACATCCATATCCATTTTTATGTTTACTTACCCATAATATTAACCCCAAGGGATGATTTTCAAAATAACATATTATGTGTTTGCCTATTTGGTTTTAGACGTTCTCCTACGAATGTTTAAGTTGTAATTTCGATTTTATATTATTTTTCCATACAAAATTTGAACCCCATTTTCACCCTTTTAGGTGTTAAATAATGTCCACCGTCTTGGACTTCAAAATAAATGTCATTTTCGCAATCATCGTCCCATAAAACCCCAAGAACGACATCCATATCGATTTTTATATTTACTTCCCCATTTACCTCCTAGGGGTTGATTTTCAAAATCTCAAAATTATGTTTGCATATTTATTTTTAGACATGCTCCTGCAAAGGTTAAAGTTGCAATTTCGATTTTATATTCTGTTTCCATACAAAATTTGAACCCCATTTTCACCTTTTTAGGGGTTAAATCATGTCCACCGTGTTGGACTTCAAAATAAATGTTTTATTCGCAATCACCATCCATAAAACCCTAGGAATGATATCTTTATCGATTTTTAGGTTTATTTACACCACTTCACCCCCATTTCATCCCCGTAATGGTTGAAATCCTTACAATAACCATATATTTTGAGTTAGACTTCCACTTATAAGCCTAAATTATAAATATAGCGATTTTTACTTCAAAAATGAAAGATTTTCTATACACAACTTCATTCTTTTTTTTTACCCCTTCGAGAGTAGAATTTTCAATAAGGCTGAGACGCGTGTATATTAAAATTCAATCTTTAGCCTAAACACAAAATTTGAAGATCCTAGCTTCGAAACTGAGGGACTTTCATACAAACTTTGGATCCCCGTTTCACCTCCTTCGAGGGTGAGTTTTGAAAAATCTTAGTGCACCCCTAAACCTCATAAGGAACCTATGTGCTAAATTTGGTGTCTCTAGACCCAGCGGTTTGGGCTATGCGTTGATACGTGAGTCAATCAGTATCTTCTTTTATATATTTTAAGATATGGTTGCACCTAGAGATCCGCTTCTTATTTTTTAAATAGATAATTTTATCTAGATTTAGGAGCTGCCACAGAATTTATAAAAGTACTGAACTACCAATAACTCGATATCGCCAAATTTGTCCCTTTCCAGTTTCACAGTCAAATATAGTCAATATTAAAGTACTTACCTACATTTTATTTTACTTTTTTCGCAATTTTCTTATATATTTTATTATTTTGTCAAAGACTCACCGTGAACTGTAAACCATATTCGTTCTCCAATGTCATAAAATCCAATGGAGGCGACGTGTTTATAAATGGAGACAATTGTATTGGCTGGGACTTTGGTGAAGAGATCCTTGAGGACCTGAGCTTCAGCGGCATTGTTGATGATAGCCAGGTATCCCCCCTCAGCCATGCAAGTCATGTAGGCCTTTCTCCAGGTGAGACCAACGCGATGGAACTTGTAACAGCTGCCGGTGCTGACATCAAACTTGTATCCTAAAATAGACAAGGGTTATTTTAAATCACGGTTATTGCGACAACTGTGACTAATATATCTGCGACAGTGATGATGTCTGTGCAAAAGTTTAAATAGAGTTGCTGAATGGAAACGAATTTTATGTGTTGAGGCCTCTCAGCTTAGTTCTGTTAAATCACTCCTCTTTCATCATTATATACGCTAGCTCCACGCTTTGCCTTCTTGCAAGCTTCTAAGCACAAATCGGTATTATGCAGTTTAGCGCGTGCAAGTGGACGGGAAGATGGTATTTCGTATTACTTCGGTATTACTTGAGCGTGTAGCCGGAGAATTAGCCTCGCTGTGTTTAGCGTGTCGATTAATTTAGGAAAAAGTTAAATTTAACAAAATTTCGTCAAATCGACCTTGATGTTTACCTTAGGACATGCAAAAATGAAATTATACAAATAGCTTTTGTTTTTGCATTAATATAACTTACCAATATCGACAGTTCCACATGGTGCCATAACACGGGCATTGGTCTTCTCCCTGTAGCAAATATATGGGTAAGTGTCGTTGCACTGGACGTCAGCCAGGGTTCCATTTTGGAGCATGATGGTGCAATCTTCGCTGTTCTTGTAGTTGTCCGGCTCACTTGGAGCCCAAGTCAGTGGTATCCTAGCGATGGGCACTCCTGCGATATCATAATTAGAATAGATATTAAAGATGTTTGAGTGAAAAAGATTTATTTGTCATACTAGTTACCAAAGTAAACTTGTGCTACGAGTGCCGACTTTAAATCACGAACTAGCGAAGTAGTCTAGGATTCTAATATAGACTACTGAGCACAGTGAGTGATTTAAAGGCACATGAGTAACTTTGTTTGGACCAGTTAGGAGGTGAACATATCAAAATTTAACGGGCGGGGGCCCATAGCCCCTATGCTGGGGGGGAGGTGGGTGTAAGGGTTCCATATTTCGGTTTTTTACATATATTTCGAAAACTACGCATTCTAGAGACGAACATTATACAAAACTAGCTTTCGCCCGTGACTTCGTCCGCGTGGACATTCGGAGAATCCCTAGGGGACTTTCGACCGGTATAAAATCATAATCATAATCATTTATTTGCTCTAAACATGGTATAAAAGATGTTACATTTTTGAGGAATCACATGTTTTGCCAAGGTTGTGGCTTGCAAATTTTAAAAATCAAATCAAATAAAATTATATAAAATATTTAAATACTACTTAATTAATTTATTACTTACTATATATAAACTTTTTTGTCAAAAATTCATTAATAGAATAAAAATTGTTGTCACAGAGCCAATTATATAACTTTTTTTTAAATAGGTTAGTCTAAAAGTATCCTATGTTTTAATCCAGGCTACAAACTATCTGTGTGCTATTCCAAATCCAACGTTTTTGCGTGATTAAGTAATAACAAACTCCAAACATCTAAACATTGAAACTTTCACACTTATAATATTTGTGGGATCATACATTCCGTTCCTATTTGTACTCGTTCTCGCCCCGTTCCCATACCGTACCCGTATATTCCATACAAAATTTGGACCTCCATTCGGAAAAATTATATTAAATACTTTAAACTACGTAGTAGTTTGGTCTATATTGTGTTTCGAAATACACAATATGAACTTCATTTGACTCCTTTAGGGGTTGAATTGACAACATTTCATTTTGAGAAAGTACTAAAATTAGAAAACCATTTCGAGATTTTAGTGTTCTAAGCTCATATATATTTTTTTCAGAATTTTTAGATCAGTATTTTTTACGTAAATTAAAAAAATCTAAAATCTAGTCCTTATAGGGAGTTTGAGTTGAGTCTCATTGCCTTCTATTTAAAAAAAAACAGTGGTGCCAGCTTAGGTAATTTACCCTAGATTTAGGGTAAAAAAATATCCGGCACTAAGAGACATGACACAGTGGCAGGCAAGGGCTGGCTGAAAGAGAGAAAAGATAGAGAAAAGTGGAAAGCAATGGAGGAGGCATACACCCAGACGGGATCCATGTCTGAAACTATACTAACAAAAACGAATAATTAGCATAACTTTATCAACAAACTAACACAAATAAATTGTTAAGTACTAACATAGATACTAGATATTTTCGCAAAATATTTCCAATTTTTGATATGATACCGAATAAACTGACAACACAACAAACTTTTATTTACCACAGAGTACAATGGCGCCATCTTCAAAAAGTTTTGCGTAAGACCTGCTGCCTGATTATCTAAAAAGAAACTATTTAGCGACCGGTTTCATTCCACATACATTGCTACTTTTCTTTGGTATGTTTTTTTTTAATCCAAAAAGAAGTAGCAATGGATCACTATCATCTATGAACTGCGACCGGTCGCTAGGTGGTTTCTAATTAGATAATCAGCCCGCGGACCTCCTATTCTCCCATGTACATGTAAGGTGGGGCGGAGAGTGTCCTTTCTGTACGGTATTATTCCTATGACGGTAGTACTCATTAATTATTATTTATTTATATTATATATTATATATTATATTATATCTATTTTGTGATCTAGGGTAAATTGAGACCCAGCCTAGGGTAGTGCGAAAATCTGATCTGGCAACACTGAAAAAAATCAATTGTCATAAATGTCATAACAATGACTGAATGTTTTTCGAGTGTAATTCTATGCTCAGTAAAATTTAGATATTTTTAAAGTATTCTTCTAAGAATAATCAAAAGAAAGTCGTAGCATCGTTTGTGATACTTAAGCGTTACGTGTGACATTATGTTTTGTGTGATTGAGGGCAGGAAATCACACACAGGAACATAAGAAAATAATCAATAGATATTATCATTTTAATCGGTGAGTTCATATTGTTTTCATTTTTTTATGTTATGTAAATAGCCTGAAACTATTATAATATACTAATAATTTGTGCAAATAGTCGTTTGTGTCCAGTTCTTTGCCGATTTTTGCAAATATTCGATCTGTTTATTACAGGTCGTTGATGTGTATTTTTTTCGCATAGGGATGTGCATTTCAATATCGATATACGAGTATGTTTTAATGTACTTTCTTAGGTATTTTATATTTGATGGGAACAAAAAGTATGAACCATCACATGGCTTGGCTAGCCTGGTACATCTTTCTTTTAAATAAATGATGACATTGGAACATTGATGTGAGCGGAGAAGCGACGCGACACTGCTGCGCAACACTGCTGCGCGACACTGCTGCGCAGCAGTGCTGCGCGGCACTGCTGCCGCAACACCACTGGTCCCCATACATTCTCTAAAGGTTTATATGAGACTACATTCCGAGCTCGGCAGCAGTGCTGCGCAGCACTGTCGCGCAGCAGTGTCGCGCAGCAGTGCTGCTGACATCGGAATCATACCTTAATGTTATGTATGTAGATACTTACTACTACAAGCTCAATTTCTTTGTTTTAGGTGCCGTTATCCAACATAACACAAACATTAATGAGCCTGCGTGATGTCGACATGAAGCAATTATTACTAGTTTGCAGCGACAACTAGAAAGAGTTAAAAAAGTCTTCAAGTAATAAACACTGACATTTTTTTACCTGTTCTTTTATTTCCTTGTCTGCATGGACATTCGAGAAAGTTCTTAGGGATACCAACCCCTCTACTCGAATGGCCAACTTTCTATTCGTTTGAACGCTACGCTTACTTTTAAAGGTTAAAAAATGAGCAATAGATGATTAAACCACATGTCACAAAATTATGTAAATCATAAACTTTGATGTATTGTATTGAGCTGTCAAGCTTACGGCACGTAATTTTATAGTTTACTGCTTATTTTAAAGTTTTAATAGTAAGCGTAGCGTTTAAACGAATAGAATGTTGGCCATTTGAGTAGGGGGGCGTATAGCGCACTCTCAATCACAACATCGCTTCGTTATTACTTTTGACAGTCTTTGTATGGGGGCTTTTAGTTGAAACTGTTTTCAGAAAGCGACATCGGAAGAAAAATGACCCACCTCTTCTTAGAAAATTACTCATACCCCTTAAGGTACTACAATAATTTACTATAGTTCTTATTGGGGTTATTATAGTTGTTATTATGTTTCTTACGTATTATGAACTACTATGACTATTATGAAACACGAAACAAAAATACCATTATTATCGATATAAAATACTAGCGTGCCTACATCTCTATGGACATCACAATTCACATCATAGACAGTTTTTTTTTTTATTTCACGTTTTAAGAGGCAAGGCAAAGACATCGCTTATATTTAACCTATATCTTGTACTTACGTCCTTTTAGAATAAACCGTTTTCTATTAATGAATATCTCAGTAATATATGAAAATAAATGGACAAGAAAAAATACGTGTTGCCTAAAAAACGATAAATTTTCATTATATTCATAAAAACATGTACCTAAATATTTTGAAATGTTGTCAATTGTATCACAGCCACCGTGTTGGACATCCCATAAAACCTCAATAACAACATCCGTATTAATTTTTGTGGTTCATTTACCCAGTGATCCCCTAGGGGGTTGAGTTTCGGAAAACTAAAAAATACGTGTTGCTTAATTGTTTTTAGAAGTACTCCTACTAAGTTACAAAAGTTAAAAAAATAATATTAATTTGACGTGTCTATTTAATATTATTTTTTCATTCTAAACCTGAACCCCATTTTACTCCTTTAGGGGTTGAAACATAGGCACTATATTGGACTTAAAAATAAATGCAATTTTCGCAATCAACATCCCAAAAAAGCTCAATAACAAAATCCATAACGAGTTTTGGCTTTTTACCCAATTTACTCCTTAAGGGGTTGATTTTCAGAAATTTACGAAATACATGTTTGATCATTTGTTTATAGAAGTACTCCTACGAAGTTTCAAGTCGTAATGTCTATTTTATATATTTTCCATACAAAGTTTGAACCCCATTAACTCCTTTAGGGGTTGAATAATGTCTATCACTAAAAAATAAATGGTATTTTTGTAGTCAACATCCCATAAAACCTCGTTAAGGACACCCAAATTGATGTCGGGATTTGTTTACCGCGTTTACCCCCTAAAAAGTTGAGTTTCAGAAAACCATAAAACGCGTGTTTGCTTATTTGTTTTTAGAAGTACTCCTACGAAGTTTCAGGTCGAAATGTCCATTTAATTTTTTTTCCTCCTACAAACTTTGAACCCCCATTTCACCCCTTTACGGGTAAAATTGCGAAAAATCCTTTCTTAGTGGGTGTTTACACTATGTATAATGGCTGGGCAATAGTCTGTCATTCACCCCTTCACTTTTATATAAGAGAAGATGAAAAGTGATTTTTGCAACAAGTTTTATTCAGTCAAGTTTTTCGATATCTTGTATAGTTTTTGAGATATCTGCTCCCGAATGTCTGACAACATGCTAGGGAAATTTTGAGGACAATGGGATCAGGACCCTTCAAGCAGAAAGTGATGTGGACATTCTGATTATGGATACGGCAGGCTGTGGAAATGTTGGAAATAACAGCTGTGGCTGAAGATGTCGACCTCATCCTCTTGATGGCTAAAGCTGATGCGCAGAAGAAAAGGACATTATTTTCATCAAGCCTGGACGTGGGAAGATAAGGGATTCCTTATTCTCGTCCCAAGAGCTTCAGCAACAAGGATTCAAGGACGTGCTATTTTTGCACGCCTTTACTGGATGCGAAACAACATCTTCCAAATTATACCTGCCCTACAAATAAACGAAGAATAAGTTTATACCTATGCAGTATTGTAACTGTAGGCATTGAGGGAGAACTCTTTCGCTGGAGCCCCATACCACCTCAAGATGCAGGTTTCACCCGTCTTTTGTACTTGGGCGATGGTGGAGGAGGTGGAAAAGACCGCTATTACTTTCTGAACCTCTGGCGACTTCAAATACAACTTCGCAAATGCGACCTTTCTTTTACGAAATACGATAGATGTTGTGTCGCATCCAGTAAATGCGTGCAAAAACAATACGTCCTTGAAACCTTGTTGTTGAAGCTTTTGGGACGAGATTAAGGAATCCCTTGTCTTCCCACGTCCAAGCTTAATAAAAATAATGTCCTTTCCTTATGCGCATCAGCTTTAGCCATCAAGAGGATGAGGTCGACATCTTCAGCTACAATGCCGACAGCTGTTGTTTCCAACATTTCCACAACTGTATCCACAATCAGAATGTCTGCATCACTTTCTGCTTGAAGGGTCCTGATCCCATTGTCCTTGAGCTTCACCTTAAGCATGTTTACAGACATTCAGGAGCGGAAATCTCGAAAACTATACAAGATATCGAAAAACTTGTCGGAATAAAACTTGTAGCAAATTTAATCAGCTTTCATTTAAAAATTTTATTTAATTTTCTGTCGCTAGAACGCGCATAGTTTCTGAGTTATATGTGAAAAACCGAAAAATGGAACCTTCAAACCCACCTTCCCCGGGCAGGGACTTTTGATATGTTCACCTTTTACAATAAAAGGGTACTCTGTGACCTTTTAGCTGATCGAAACAAAGTAACGAAGTCACAACTTGTGTTCCAAGCACTTTCCCTCTATACATTTTTTTGAGCTTTCTTTGCCTGAACTACTGGACGCAGTAATTTTTTGTCATATTTCACAAAAATAGTTAGATCAAACGTATGCTGAAAAATTGTATTCATAGCGTAAAGTAGATTCCTGTCATTTTGTTTTAAATTACGTTGGGTTTTTCTTTTATTTATTTAAAAGTATTACTCCAAGCTGCAGCACTAGGTTACTGGATAGTAGTACACATAATTTACCAGTTAACTCAAGTCTATTATTCCAAAAGGCTACAGTTGATAAAATCTATAAAATCATTAAAAACTTAAATCCGAAGAAGTCACCTGGAGCCGATATTATCGGAGTGTCTAACATTAAAATGATAGGGAAAGAAATGTCAACAGCTATGGTTAACTTGATAAATACTAGCTTCCGTTCTGGCTTATATCCGGATGAACTTAAGAAAGAATACGTAAGACCTATTCATAAGAAAGGCAAACTTAATGATTACTCCAACTATCGTCCAATCACTTTACTCTCCTCCATAGATAAGATAGTGGAGAAATATGTATGTAATCAAATTTATGAATTTTATAGAAAGCATGGCGTAATATATGACAAACAGTACGGATTTCAAAAGGGAAAAGGTACGGATAGTCTGCTATCAAACTTCACTGATACCGTAAACGAACACTTAGACAATGAACGTCAAGTGTTGGTTCTATTTATTGACTTTTCGCGCGCGTTCGATACCTTAAATCACAAACAGCTGATAGACAAACTAGAAAATTGTGGTATCCGTGGACCCTTGTTGAAATGGTGTGAAAGTTACCTTGACAACCGAACGCTCAACGTAAAGGTCGACAACCATCTGAGTGATCCCGTGACTGTAACACAGGGCACAGCTCAGGGTTCAGTTTTAGGACCATTGCACTTTTTAAGTTATGTAAATGATATGAACACAATCATTAAAAACTGCACATGCTACCAATTTGCAGACGATACCTGTCTTATAGCAGCTGACAAAAATCCACAGAAAGCTCTTGAACAAATCCAATCTGATTTTGATTCTATAACAAAGTGGTGTCATGACTCCGGACTGGTAATCAACCCAAATAAAACTAAATTGTTACATATCACGTCTCCCTACTTGCGCAAACCGACTCGTACTATTACTGACCTTGTTGCCCATGAGCATACCTGCCTACACGCTCCTCACTATAGTTCGTGCGTTTGCCCGGTCATTGAAGTTGTGAAGTCACACACTTATCTAGGCCTAGTAATGGATAGTAAGTTTCATTGGAAACTTCAAATTGAACGCGTCTGCTCCAAACTCAGACAGTTTTTGGTCAACTTAACATTATTAAAAAATCGAATTCCGTTCAAGGTTAAACTAATGTTATATAATTCACTTGCTGATTCTTATATCCGTTATGGGCTTAGTAGTTACGGCCGGACATATAAATCATATACTGACCAAATTTATAAATTACAACTAAAAATTATTAAATTAATAGTAAGTAAAAAAATTAAACAACTATATTATTCTAACGAGGGAAAGTTATTTGATCATTGTGGTATTTTGCCAGTACACATGCTATTCAAACAAAATGTATTAAAAGAAAAATGTGTATGGGAAGTGAACATCTGCCTTCCTTGTTCCGCGACTGATCAACACGTTACCCGCGAATTTGGTTAATAACATTACGCCAATGAATCTAAAATATAAGTTAAGAGAATACTATCTAAATGTCACGAAATGTACCTAACTCGCTCCAATAATTATAATAATATGTCACCTAAATATTTATTTATTAATTAATCTAAACATTTAATAGCATCGTTATAAACCTTCGTGGTTTCCTAATGTTATTATTAAGTAAAAATTTGTAACTTAGTTTTAAAAATGGTAATTAAATAAAAAAAAAATATTTATTTATTAATATCCCATTCCCATCTTATTATTTACAAAAATAAAACACTAATTTCTTATAAAATTTCATAAATTTTTCCTAATTTATATTTATTTCATACATGCGACCTCATTTCGTCCATACACTTTATTTCGAATTATCAACCTTCTTTTTAAACAATCTTTATATCCTATTTTAATTTTTATACTTTTGAATCTATGTATGACAATATAAACAATTCTATTATTTTCTCACATATCAATTTTACAAGTCTCATCCTTGTCACTCTATTTCTTTTTTCTTTATTATTTCAAAAGGTAGTGTTAGTACCTAGAGGAGAACAAACACCCGGAAAGTCGGGCTGAAATGTGTTATTTTTACATTTATCCGACATTTTAATAAATTTAAAAAAATATATACATCAAACCTGCTCACAAAATTTCACCGGGATCGGTTGAGAAATGCTACCTGTAGACGAAAACAGACAGCGCCCAGAAAGCCGGACTGAAATATGTATTGGACTGAAATATGTTTATTTTAACAAATCTCCGCCATTTTGCGAAATTTAAAAAAACTGGCTCGACAAAAAAAATCTATATTATATTCAAACCGGCTCACAAAATTTCACGAGAATCGGGAGAGAAATGCGACCTTTAGAGAAGAACAGACAGCGCCAGAAAGCCGGACTGAAATTAGTTTTTTTTACATATCTCTCCCATTTGAATAAAAATCGAAAAACTGGCTTGACAAAAAAAATCTATACATTTTTCGAACCTGCGTACAAAATTTTACGAGAATCGGTTGAGAAATGCGACCTGTAGAAGAAAACACTCAAAGCTGGACTGAAATCTGTTTTTTAACATATCTTCGCCATTTTGAAAAATTTCAAAAAACTGGCTTGACAAAAAAATTCCATATAATTTTCGAACCTACTCACAGAAATTCACAAGAATCAGTTGAGAAATGTGACCTGTAGGTCAACGGGAACAGACAGCCAGACATACGAAAGACTTTTTGCCGAAACTGAAGCAGAGACGCTTCGCTCGCACTTCGTGCTCGCTCGGTCAACTATTAATGTATCTGGTTTGTTAGTACCTATGTCCGGAAGCAGTCAAGATCCACAAAAATCATACCTTCGACGGAGGCGTAATCTCCTTTGGAGAAGGTGGAATGTATCCCCGTGAAGATCCCACAGGTGTCACCGCTTGCCGCGTGCAGTGTCACCATGGCTTTCCCCAAGGCTTCATTCAATGGGGATGCCAGGACTGCACCTGAGGAAATCGATAAATTAGGCCGTTGCTTGTCTTAATAGAGTGTAGAGATAATGTCCTAATGATCCCTTAGGTACCCGTTTAGGGTCTCTTTATTTTTTGTATACCTAGAGATTTTATTTTTCTGCATTATATTCATTTAGTTAGTAGATCACACTTAAATTAAGAAATATTTTAGAGAAAACAATCACGCGTTGTGTCGCTAAGTGATTATAGCGATAGTACGTAACTACAAATTCTGTTTCGTTTGGGACTGATCGATGTGAGTTGTCCCATTTTTTTTTATTATAAATTTCACGAGCTGCCTAAGTTTTTTATTGTAAAATCTTGTACCACCAGTGCCTACCTTCGGCATGGCATCTCAAGAAGGCTGAGGTGAATGTGTCGGGTACCCGGTGGAACTTCAGCCATCCTTCTGCTTCCTGGCTGTACTTGTAGTCGAACCGGAAGTGGCTGCCCTCTGTTGAGACAACGAATAAATTTACACGATTGAAACTAAGTTTGCAATGTTGTATATAAAAAAATGACGCAGCCCGCGGGTGTGGCGCCTGCGGCATCCTAAATAATTTTGTAGGTATACAGGGTTATTTGTAAAACACAAACAATCTTCCAGGAGTAGATTTTTGATATCTTAAACAACAACATTTTTCAAAACATTTTTCATATTTTCTGAAAATAGACAAAAAACGACTTTTCATACAAAACTCGATCAGCTGTTCGAACACTTGTATGAAAAGTCGATATTTTGTCTGTTTTCATAAAAGTCGTAGAACAAACTTTGATGTTTAATATGACGTCAGTAATTTACTCCTGGGAAGTTGTTGGTGGTTTACAAATAACTCTGTATAAATCACATTAAAACTATTATTTACAAAACATAGAGAAATTTATGTACGTACTATTATGGGCAACAGCGTTGCTTAACCAGTTTGCAACAAAATTCGTGTCGCCCTTGCACGAACTAAACGTATGTGACAGCGGGCGCGGCGTGCAAGCGATTTTAACCTTAGCAGTAGACAAGCGACGCTGTTGCCCATGGTACGTTAGTACGCATTTATATCTATTTTGTGGTTAGTACCTAAATAAATTATTATATGTGCTTCTAAAACGCACAGCGTGGTGAAGAAGCGTCCTGATTCTGCATAAGAAAATATCATACTTACTGAGAAGATCCTGTTTACTTTCTGTCTTTACTCACCACCAAGGCTGCATGCTCGTAATTCCTTTACCTGCCGCACGCAGCTTCTGGCGCAAATGTCACTGTCAACTTCATAGCGTTTTTTGATTTTGCCGATTCCGCGTGCAAAATGTTTTTTATTAACTAAAATAGTTAAAAGTGCGGTTTTTTCTTGAATCTGAGAGTGAATTCAAGGATCCTAACTACAAAACTGAGCGTTTCATAAGTTTTTGTTGCATTTCTTTTAACGAGATGGTGGGATAACTGGTGTTCGAAGTAGGGACAGATACAGCGCTACTTCGGACGAAGAGCAAGCAGTAATCTGTCGGTCGGAGATGTTTCATCAGCGGATGATGGTCACTGACTCCAAACTATCTCTCTCTTAACAGAGAAATTAAGCCGAACGAACCGATTGCCCACAAATCATCGCACGGGCGCGTGCGATGTTTTCATGAGTCAAGTTTTTCAGAAAGTTAAATAAAATTGTATAATCAATTTGATTAACTATTCGGTTGTTTCGACCGTTTCGACTGGGCTCACATGGCTAAAACAGCGCCCGGCTGCCATATAAGTCTGAACTTGACAAAATTTTTAATAAAGGAAACTTTGTAATTGGACTACTTGTTGTGAAATGTTAATCTGCTACACCAGTCCGAGTTGAACTGTCTCTGTTCAATAAATTTAAATAGTATTTAGCATGACTAGTCTCACAGTGTAAGTGTGTAGTACCGAAACCTCCTGAGATACATATTAATCACTCGGAACTTCTCACATTGGGCTGCAACTCAGCCAAGTAAGTATTGTAAACTATTCTTACTTATATAACAAGTTGACTATCACTGTGTCCTGTCTTACTATTGCAGGACTGCTATTATAAGATTATTAACAGAGAAGAATAAGTGAGTGTATAGAAATAAGTAAGTTGAAAACTAAGTATATACATACCTAAAGAATTTCTCTTGGCATTGAGTATCTAGCTTTTCAATAAAAAAGTTGTTGCATTTTGGGATACAGTATCTTTGTGATTCCCAGACTTAGGCACACGGGTTATTTAAGACCCATGTCACATACTTACTTAAGAGTTAAGTAGAGTTAGATAGACAGGATCTGATATAAAAAACTTTGGAAAATTACAGTGTAAGCTATAATGTTAAAAAGTAAGCTTTCACCATGTTAGTGAATAGAAGGAAATAAATTTTTCCTTAATGATGTTTCCAGACATTGTCTTCAGTTTTGGAACTACACGATGAGCCGCTTCAAACATGCAAAATTATTTAAAGAAACTATCAGTTCAGGTTCGAAACTACTTGATTAGCTGTCTCCAGCATGCAAAATTATGTTCAAAACAGTAATATGATTACAATGCATTATTAAACATTGGTATACATTACAGACAGGCTGGTGGCTACATTACTTGTAAAGTAGTAAATAGATGGCCTTAGATTTTTTTTTTTAAACAACGTTGCAGGTTTAGAATCATAGAGTATTACAAATACCTACTTTTTATCCCAAAGATAAAGTAAATAAAGAGAAAAGAATTCTTATGAATTAGTAGTAAGTCATTGGGATGACAAATAATTCTTTGTTAGTATGTTATACAGGACCTATGTTACGTTTCAAATGTGTTAATCCCATTTGGGCTAATAAATTAATGATTGAATTATGTGTGTAAGCATATTAGTGAATTAAAAATATCAAGGGCTTTTATTAATTTGAATAACTAATATTAGAATGTGTCGCTATATAGTGTGACTGAATTTTGGTGGTAAATACCAGAATTAAAATAAATCCTGAAATAAAGAAATATAAAATAATTTATAAGTAATAGCTTATCCAAGGAAAGAACTCCTTTGAGTTTAGTAAGGAAACTAGACAAAGGAATACAGTTAATTTTAGATTTAAATGGGTCTGACGGTAAAAGTAGAAACAACAAAGTCAGAGATTTTTTCTGTGTACCGGAGAAATAAGACTTCTAATCTACCTTGAGAACTATTTGCTGGTAGATAGATCAATATTGAGATTGGTTAACTAGTCAAACTCCAAGAGTGTTAGTGATTCTTAAAAGTAGGGTTTACTAATTAATTTACAGGAGTCAATCCTAGAACAAAGATACGGTAGTTATCTGTGTATCTTGCAGAACAGTCAAGGTACTTTACTATGCCACTAAGTACCAAAACATAGAAAAAGATTAGTGCACTATACTATCAGAAGTTCTCAAAGTGAGTGCATCCTTTTGCGAGATGTTAAGTGTGTGTGGCTATTAAACTATTGACAAGCCCAAAAAAGTGTTTACACTATCGATTTAGGCACAATATTTTCGATTGCTTAACTGACAGAATCTTACTTCGCAAAGTCCCTTTGAGCTAGTTTGTTGGATTCAAATCATACAACACATTCCCCAGGCCTCAGAAGCTTTACTCTAAAATGGGGTCGTACCACAAACAGGGACTTGGTAGCCTTGGACATAGGCGTTGGTTAAGGTTGACAGTCCTTAATTTATTTTATTTTTATTTTTGTGGTACCTGCATACATTATTATTACATAACTGTTTTGGTGGTTAAGGTGATTACGTCTCAGCAGTAGCTAATCTATAGAAATATAGACACCACAAGAGACATTGGCACTATTGACACTCAGATACCCTAAGTGCAGATGTCTGCAGTATGCGCCAGTTTATCCTTAAGGTGCCTATAAGAGCAGGGAGCGGATCCCGGTCTCAGAGTATGTACATACGTCCAGTAAGACATCATAATCTTGTTGATGCACCTTAGGAATTATATAATAGTAAATAATAATATGACCTAGTCGGCCAGTTGGACCACAGAACTTTGATTGAAACACCTCCGCTACCATTGCTGTAGGTAAGCATTTGATTGATACACCTCCACTACCAGGGCTGTACCCTGTTATTTGGGTGAAATGGTCCCGACCAGGGTGACTGATCACCCGTCTGGCTTCTAAATATTAATACAAGTGTATGCCTTTGCTCGATACACTTCCGCTACCAGAGTGGTAAGGAGCGAGCAATTACTTTACTCGAATGGACGGTAGGGCTGCAAGATAGCCGAGTGATTTACCATCACGCTTTCGGCGGCGTACCTCTCGGGGGGGTACAACGGCTTTGCCGACCGCCAAGTTTGAGACGACGGTGCTAGAGTGGCCTCGTACTCGTTGCCCCAGGCCTCGGCGGCTTTACACCTGAATGGGGTGTCCCAAGTGGTGACTTGGTAACCTTGGATAAGGTACTTCACCTGGGACTCAAAGCATGGCTATGCAATACTTGCCAACCCTTTATCCATGCCGTCCTTGGCAGTTCAGATGTTGTCTGTGTTTGCACAATAGTGCGAGCCCAAGATGCTGAGACTTCTAAATTCATCTCATCATGTAACCCTGGTTCCTAATTTTTCTGGCTTGAGGACCTCCAGGCATGAACCTTTGCAGAACCTTAAGTATAAAAAGACTTACATATCAAATAGTTTGATTTCACATTGGGTATGAAAAGAAAAGAAGCTCTTATATATAAAAATGTACCATCCTCTGTACCCACATTATGGTTGCAAATAAAGTTTTGAGTATTGAACCCACCTCAAATGGATAATCTAACTAGAACCCTTATATAGTTACAAAATTGGGGGAGGGCAGATCAGTTAGCTCACACTGGTTCCTGCTAAGAGCTAGGATAGTATAAGCTAACGTTGTTCAACATTAACTAATAAAGAATTAAGTAAATTGAGTAGAGTGGTTCACACTTAGAGTAAATGTAGAGTAACATCTACGAGTATTGAGATAAAGATATTCTTGCAATAAATATTACAGAATAATTTGGCAAATCATACTAGTCTTATACCTAGCTACATACATAAAATTTGACTACAAAGATATCTTATCTAACTGGTAAAATATATTTCCTCAGAGATTAGTGTCAAAGTTCATGTCTTTGGCAAGACCACACCCTGTTAAATCACAAATTTGGGTCAGAAAAGTACTCTTTACCGTATCAGAACAGAACACACATGTCTCAGAGATACTGTAAGAAATTTATAACGACGATTCTAATTTGATTTTTGACCGGTGATGGCTGGCTAGGTATTTACATTACTTGAATTACCTACCATAGATAGGTAGTGACAAAATACTGTTGTGATCTAAATTTTTGACTAATAAAAATAGTCAACTTTCAGGGTACTAGGGTTAATAATCTTTATTTAAATTAAATAACCCTTGATGTTCAACATGTACATTTCTGTATAATATAGCAATATTGTGCAGAATAGCTATAATATGTATGTCTCAATTTAGATAACTCAAACAAGTTATATTCTCTTAATTGATTGGCGCCAGCCACAACAATAGAATCTAAAGAAACTAGAGTCAAATTGTAAGTAGTAAGAAAATGCTACTTTTTATGAATCCAGTGCAGGAGTGTGCAAAAAAAAAAAAGATAAATGTAGATGGTAAATAAGTACCTCTATAGATTAATTTAATTGGTATTTTATGTCAAGATGATTTCATTGATCTCAAGTGTCTGAATTTCAATAGAATTATATTACCTACATAATTTGTTTGAGAAATATTACAGAGTTTATTCATTTGCAGATAATTTTAAATATCAAAACAATATTTAATATTACCTGCTATCTTATAATTTATTACAATAGAAATCATTTTAGATTGTTGAATAATTGAGAATTCACATAGCGTTTGTCTTTCCTTCACCAGCAGATATCAAACAGGTCTTCACCACGCTGTGCGTTTTAGAAGCACATATAATATAACTGTTTTGCATTCCAACAAAACAGATATTATGTGTGTGAGAAAACGCACAGCGTTGCGTAAGTGCTTGCAGGTGAAGACTACTATGAAGTTGACAGTGACATTTGCGCCAGAAGCTGCGTGCGGCAGGTAAAGGAATTACGAGCATGCAGCCTTGGTGGTGAGTAAAGACAGAAAGTAAACAGGATCTTCTCAGTAAGTATGATATTTTCTTATGCAGAATCAGGACGCTTCTTCACCACGCTGTGCGTTTTCTCACACACATAATATCTGTTTTGTTGGAATGCAAAACAGTTATATTTTATGTTGGAACCCACCACTCCCACGTAGTGATTAGCATTTTCCCGGGTTTTATCCTTGAAAAGTTTTTCCTCGTACCAATTCATGTCATGTAAGAATCACGTAAATATAAAACCTGTATTATCTCTTGGTAAATATGATGTTTTGGCAAAGCATAAAGTAATCAATAAACATAAATAATTAAATGCAAATAAAATAATATTCTATGCTTCACCACCATCAGTGAGATGCTTTTCTTTTGTTATTTAAGTTCATGTAAAAATCTATAAGCTTCAAAATTAAGCGCTGTTGAATCGTCCTGTCATTTAGTTTAATGGAGTTTTTTTAGCAAAAACACTCCATTAAACCAAACGACAAGCGAGAAAATATTGTTGTAGCGATAAAAATGTACCACAAAGTTTCTTGAGAGTGCACTACAGAGAGATAATTCACGATTTCGTCTTTATTTAAATGGCGGCGCTACTGTGTAGACTATGCGCTCATAAAAATATTTTTTTAATAAGTTTTGAATAGCGAAAATAAACCGATAGGTAAATACTCACCGACCAATGACAACTGTAAGATTCCACATATAAACATAACATTGTATAATTGTAATTTCATAATTTAGCACGTCGAATAATACAAATATTTACTAGATTATGAATATAATTTAATCTTCTTTACTTGTTTAAACTATAGAAGTCAACACGCATCTGTGGCAAAAACTGAACTGTTTATATTAATGACTCGCGTACCTTTATAAGGATTGCTATCACGGATACGATACTGTGGTGCAAAAAATAGCCTGTAGTGGTTTTTCAAGTAATTAGTTTAACTATTTTTCTTGGGAAACATTTAAAACGGTATTAAAAAGAATATAAATTTGTTTTGCAATAAAATATTGACAAATGGTAACAATAAAGGCCCTAACGCATTACACGACCACGATTCCGACCACGACCAGGTGAACTAAAGAAACTAGCTGGAGTTGTGGTCGTCTGATACGCGATTCTAGTCTGTTTAGTTTTCCTGGTCGTGGTCGGAGAGGCAGCCGTGTAGTGCGCTAGGTCCTTTATCTATGGCGGAGAATTGGGACTTTCCCGTATCCAATTACGTAACGCTCTATGTTAGAAACGTGACAAATGGACTACTTTTTTAGTTTTCGAAAAATAAGTCAATCGTCGCTAAACGAAAGATTTCGCACTAAAAATAACGTCTAAAAAAGCCTAAAATTGTCACTTATAACTATAATTACTAATTGGCAAATCTCTTAAAATTTATCACTTAGGTACTTATTTGACAATTTAATTACGAAATTATCATTGACGTATTTGACATTTATACTAACGTGGACATCATCAATCCACATTGCTCCGATTCCAAAATAAGTAGCCACATCATTAGTGTTTGGAAATCAGAGACAAACGGTGGTACCACAAACGCCCTGACATAAATCCATACTGAAAAGTTAGTTTTCTTGACCTACTTATTGACCTAGCCGGGGATCGAAGCCGGCGGGCTGATTATCTAATTAGAAACCACCTAGCGACCGGTCTCATTTGACAGATGAATGTGATACATTGCTACTTCTTTTTGGGTCGAAAAAAAAACATATCAAAGAAAAGTAGCAATGTATGTCAAATGAAACCGGTCGCTAAATAGTTTATATTTAGATAATCAGGGTGCCGGACCTCAGTGACGATGGCTCCTTGAAAACAGATTCGATTGAATAAGTTTTTGTTTTTTTTTTTCAAAAGACACAATATATCGTGTTAATTGAGTTTTATCATCGACATCTTCTTGTGTGATTTAGATCTTATATTCTATATATTGTTGATCACAACAGGGGGCTCTATCAGCGTTATTGCACTGATTACAATTGCAATATATTGCTATTTTCTTTGGTAACTTTTTATTTGTGCCAAAACGGAATAGCAATGTATCAGTTTACATTAACTTATTTTTTATAGCCGATAGACCTTCTGGTGACGAAGGGGTTTTAATAATCGAAATAAAGCTCAAACCGACTCTTTTGGTAATCTGTGCCGTCTACGACACAAAACTAATTTTTTGATGATAAAATTGAAAGTTTAGGTAGTTGTAAATTATTTTACACGAGGTATATGAATACTGAAATAATTATTGGTAATAAAAGAAACAAAACAATTTTCATATTCTATTTTATATTATTCTTCATTATGAAGCTAGAACATTCACATTATAATATTTGTCGATGTTTCAAACACACATAAATACCTACTATTTTTATTAGGTCATTATTTCATTACATTAGTGACCTTTGAGTAACGTAAAAAGCGAACCATCCTTGCAACTAAACGATTTCAAGTAGTACCAAAATAATTATAAACAGTAAATGAGTAGACAGAAAAACTAATGGGATAAATCACGACGTTACGTACTTACTTACTTATAGGTCCTCTACATGCACAAACCCGGCCTGCAGGATCGAACGTAGAGGTGCCGGCCTAATCTCTACGTGTGTAGGGAAAGGCCGTACCCCGGAGGCCGCAGGTAGAGAATTGGCCGGAATGCCGCACATCTACGTTCGGTCGTGCAGGCCGAGCCTATACATATGGACGTGGAGGGTCCATTACAGACAATATCGGACCAAACCAGGGGCTCAATCGCGCAAATTTTGAACGATAGAACTAAAACGGTTATATTTACATTAAAATCTTTGCTTTAACTTCAGAATTCTCATTTAAATTGTCCAAGATTGGCATCCTAAGCACTCTATAGGCATCAACATATTTTAACAAAACTAAGTGAGTATTTTTCTGTAAGCGATACTGAAACAGTAATGATTTAGTTTTGGTTTTATCGTTGCAGATTAGCGCGATTGGGTCTTAAGCCATAGCAACTTCTATCACAACAAAACAAAGCATTTTTGAATACAACGAACGGCGCTTCTGTCTCTAGATTATATTTTGTGGTTCTCAGAAGTAGCAGAACACTTTTTAAGCACTTTGCCATACCAACTAGAAGTCTGCTTCGGTTAGCTGAACCCTACTATAAAAGCGACGAGAACATAATAATTGACTCGACATGGTAATAAAATGTTTGGCTACCTTTGACTGACGTTAACTTCTTATTTAGAAACAGTCCTAAGTCACAAAAGTTTGTTTGAATCTAGTCACTTTGTTTACGGGATCTCTCTATTAAAGGGAGTTGGGAGTCATTTCGCAGATGAAGGCCAGCGGCAGGTCGCAAGGGACGTCGTTCAGAAGGGCTGGATTATCGTTTGGGACGATGCTGCCGCAGTTCTCGTCGCCGTAACCAGGGATCTGAAGGTTGTTGGGCGTACCAGGAGACCAATGGTCGTACCCGGCTTCTTCCAGAGACTGACCTGTAAACAATATTAGAGTATACCTTTTACTTAAAGATAAAAAAAAGTTTTTTTATAAGAAACATGTTTTTAAAACTAACTAAAAATTATAAACAATTTCTTCTGTAAAGATTTATAACTCTCTACACGAAGTTTAAAACTGCGCCCCACGTTTTTAAATCTGTATAGGGTTATAAATCGTTACGGGAGAAACTATTTTATACTTTTTAGTCCGTTTTAAAAACGTGTTATTTATGAAAAAAGTTATTTTCAGCAAATTATTATTTTCCGCTTTTTAGTCAAGGAGCTAGAACTAAAATAAAAATTCACCATCTCCTATCGGAGTGTTGTCAATACGAATCAAACGAGACCAAACTCGATGGTGCTGTGTGGTATAATAATAATAATAAACATTCATGCTAAATCACATTCATGCTTCTGAGCTAAGCCGCGAATGGATGGACGGACGGCCGGACGGACGGATGGACGGACGGACATAGTGAAACTATAAGGGCGAAACTGTTGACTTGACTACAAGACCCTAAAAATCATAAGTTTCCATCACTTTTTATTAGGGTTCCGTACCTCAAAACACCTTGGACTCGGTGGAACGCAGAGCCAAGAGATTAATAGGCGATGGAAAACTGGTAGCAGCTAAGCTTCATAGTAAGCTTTACCGCCGAAAAGTTGCTTGCCTATCAATGATATTAAAAGTACATTGTTGCCTATCGATCTTTTATAGATTGTACTTCGGTAAGTGTGCTCAAGAGCTACATGAGCTCATTCCATCTTCTCCTTTCTACCATTGGACATCCAGACGCACTGCGGGTTACCACCCGTTCTTGGTTGATTTACCTTTTCTGCGTACCAAACGCTACTTAACATGGTTTATAATGCGCACAGCCATGCGTCTTTGTTTCCGAGCGCATACAACCTGACTTTTTTCAAGGCCAGAGTGAATAGGCACCTTCTGGACAAGCTCAATACATCGCAGATCCTGTCTTTGCTTTTCGGCTAGACTGGGATCAAGAGCAAACCCATTAATTTATAAAAAAGGAAAAAACTGAACCCTAAGAGGATCACTTTGTTGTCCGGTCTGTCTGTCTGTCAAAGACCCTTTATCTCGAAAATGCGTGGAGGTATCGAATTAAACTCAAGTTTTTTAACAGCTTCAAAATCTGTTAAAAATCAAACTTCTAAGTTTACGTAAAAAAAATAGAGCCGTTTATGCTAAAAAACGCATATTTCGACACTCTCAAGAGAATCAAAATTCATAGGGTACTTCCCGTTGACTTAGAACTATAAAACCTGGAAAGTAATATTGTCTTATACTATACATACAGGAAAAAGGCTGAAAACTAAACATTTATGATTAAATCATAAACGTCTGTCTGTCTGTCCATCTGTCTGTCAAGACCCTTTATCTCAGGAACGTGTAAATGTATCCAATTGAAATTAAAACCATAAACAAAAATCTTCAGTGCCTTGAAAGTGTGAAAAAATCAAACTTCTAAGATTACGTAAAAAGATATGGCCGTTTGTGACCCCCAAAAAACTCATATTTCGACAATCTCAAAGAAATCAAAATTCAAAGGGTACTTTCCGTTTACCTAAAACTATGAAAGGGGTTTGGGTAATGTTACTATGGAGGTTGTCGATTATGCATATTGCACATCGATTATTTCACAGTTTGCGGCACCACTCATAATAAAGAATTCATTATTATAAATTAATATATTGAGTTTATGGTGGGATTTTGTCGAGTTCAGTTCGGCGACTATTTTAATTATTCGCAAATTGATTCATAGTGGATATTGTGTCTTAAAATTGGTGCAGTTTTGTGGTACAAGTGTCTATGCAACTGAACAATATGTGGGATAATTGAAATAGGCGCGATCTTGGTTGTGTGAAGCCGAGACTTTTAGTGTAGTGGTGGCTACCTCGGCAGAACTCTTACCGAGTAAACTGTCTTGATATACTTGGTGCCAAATGCTCCAAGCAGCATTGGAATGCGATGCACCCACATTCTAATGTAAACTGAAACAATCTACCACTGAACTATTAAACACTTGACACTGGCTTATTATGTGTGCTGTATTTTGCAAGAAGTTCTAATGAACTTCTTACAAAATACAGATTAAAAAGAGGGCCATAATCATATCACTAGAGAAACCAGCGCACTTGCAGCCTGGCTGCAAGGTTCGAGCGGCCAAACCGCGGCCACAGTCCTGACGACTGAGGCCCGACCGCTAGTGCGATATTGTTGGAAAGGCGGACCTGGAATGAGCGGCAGATTCTAATGTCTGGCTTTAATTGATTGAACTAGATGAGTTTATTTGTTTATTTATGGTATGTTTCAAATAGTAGTTTATACAAAAAACCCGAAATGATAGAATAATAAAGAGTGTTTAACATATTTTCTTTATAAATATCTCGGCCCAATACACTTTGGACATAAGTGTCCATTTATTTTTATTTATTTGTGCTCTATCTAGCACAAAAAAATCATCACTGGCCGCGGACACTTAAAATTATACCAGTTTTACCCAAACCATTTGGCAAGTAATATCGTCTTATACTACAAGTACAGGGAAAAATCTGAAAACTATAAAGGACATCAGGCACATGAGGCCCAAAAGTGTATAAACATAATTCTGTTATCTATAAACACTTTATGTTACTAGAATCATAAAACAGTAGCAACATTATTTTTCAACTCCTTCATTTAGCGTTAATTAATTATTGAAAAAAACAAAAGCATATCAATGAAACGGCCATCTTTGTTAGCGATTTCACAAGTCTCCCCTGAGTATATTTGTTCTGTGGCACAAGTGATTGCGCATTAAAAAAAAGTCTGCCGGATGTCAGTCAATTCAACTATCAAAAGCGTTTTGTTACGTGCGACATATGCACAGATTTTCCGTTTGATCGGTCCAACTCGTACATTGTGGTGCTAATCTGTATCACTAACGCAGCTAACGAAACGTGTTGTCGTAAAACTGGTGTTGCTATTTAGTGTCGGGGTTACCAAAAAATATAACTTTCAAACGTAAATAACTCTTAAACCATAAATCTTCGTAAAAATCTGAATATTTTCTATGACTTACTAATTACATGCCTACATTTTGAAAAAAACAGAAACGTTATACATTCTTTGGTTTTTTTCTATGGGACTCTGCCTGATGTCCTTTGTAATTAAGTAAATAAAAAGTATAATCTTTATTAAAGTACTTGCCTACATTTTTCCTTTTTTTCGCAATTGTCTTATATAACTTTTTATTTAATCAAAGACTCACCGTGAACTGTAAACCATAATCTATCTTCAATGTCATAAAATCCAATGGAGGCGACGTTTTTATATTGGGAGACGATTGTATTGAGTGGAATTTTGGTGAAGATGTCCTTGATGACCTCAGCTTCAGCGTCATTATTGATGATAGCCAGGTGTCCACCTTCTGCCAGGCAAGTCATGCAGGCCTTTCTCCAGGTGAGACCGACGCGGTGGAACTTGTAACAGCTGCCGGTGCTGACATCATACTTGTATCCTAAAATAGGCAAGGGTTATTTTAAATCACGTTTATTTCTACCATGGGTCTTTTTTAATCGCCCTGGTAGTCGCCTTACGAGGGCCATTTCTTTAGTATGGGATGAGGTATCTGTACTATAGTATTATGTGATCTGTGTTTGTACTAATGTGTCTGCGACAGTGATGATTTGCGACAGGAAGTGCTCATGGCGGAACTTGACAGACTGATCATACTCGATCACGTTTGTTAAGCAACGCTCGGTCCGGTCAGGTGTCGGATGGGTGACCGTCAAAGTGGCATTACAACTGAGCGCTTCCGTGCTTCGGAGGGCACGTTAAACCGCCGGTCCCGGCTGTTGTCATCTGATAACAGTCGTTAAGCCAAGTTAGAGGCCTTTCAGGCGGCTTGATAAACTCTTGCACCAGAGGTGGCCACTAATCCTCATTCGATAAGAAGAAGAAGTGATGATATCTGTGCAAACGTTTAAATGGAGTTGCTAAATAGAAACAAATCTTATGTGTTGAGGCGCCTCAGCTCAGTTCTGTTCATTCCTCTTTCCACGCTGCTCTCCTAGGTTTACTTAATCTTTCCTAGGTGCTTGCTACCATTAAATACGCCAGCTACACGCTCTGTCTTGTTTGCAAGCTTATAATCAGAAGAGCTTGGTGGCGCAGTGGTCTAGCGCCTGGCCCAGCGATTGCGCAGGTTAAGCAACGTTCGCAAGGGTCGATCATGGGATGGGTGACCAAAAATTTATTATCTCGAGCTCCTCCGTGCTTCGGAAGGCACGTTAAGCCGTTGTTCCCGGCTGCATTTGCAGTCGTTAACACCCACCAATCCGCATTAGGCCCGCGTGGTGAGTTATGGCCCGTCCTCCTTATTCACCTATAAGGAAGGCCTGTGCCCCAGCACTGGGGACATTAAAATGGCTGATGGACAATCACAAATCAGTATGCAGTTTAGCGTGTGTGGACGGGAAGATGGTATTTCGTCTATCCCAAAATCTTATTTGCATGGTATTACTTGAGCGTGTAGCCGGAAAATTAGCTTTGCTGTGTTTGGCATGTCGGGTAATTTATAAAGTAATGAAATTTGTTAGTATTTGGTGTAATCAACCTTGATGGTTACCTTAGGACATGGGTCTCCAAACTTTTTAGAAAAAGGGCCAGACTTACTCCTGCACCAACTCCCAAGGGCCATTATCTAGCTAGCTCCATACCAACATACTGTAAATTACAGTATTGTTGGTACGATCCGGCCTGCTTTCGCGGGCCGGATCGTTGGTGCTCGCGGGCCGGATCTGGCCCGCGGGCCGTAGTTTGGAGACCCCTGCCTTAGGACATTGGATGCAAAAATTAAACAACAACATACAAATAGCTTATTTACCTCTCCAGCTATAAAAAAGGATAGATAGAGTGCTTTATTGTGTCATACATGGATTAATAATCAATAATAATAATCATTTATTACTTGTCAAACATGAGTGTACAAAAAAAATGTAGTTGTCAGGGTTTATCGTTGTCCTTACATGTTTGGCCTTGTAGGGCATACAAAATTACAATGTCAATTACCTAATTTAATTATTTCTTATGTCAACAAATAAAAATAAAATAGTACCTTACAAACATGATTGATAATAACGAGTAAATGTCACTTAATGCCTATTTTTATAAAGTTACATGTCAAAATCCTCAAATGCTTAGCTAAACTCCTAAATTTTTTGTCAGATAACAAATTAAAAGTTAATGTCAAAATAATATAAATGTCCAAAATGTCTCCTATATTTTTTTATACCAATGTCAATTTTAATTTAAAAAAATAATGCTAATAATAATAACAAATTAAATAGACGACCAATTTATATCTTTACATTATAAATTAGGTAAACCTTTATCTGATAAATAATCACTTAAGCTGTAGTAGCATTTGTCTATAAGGAAATTCTTTAGTCTTAGTTTAAATAAATTTAAGTTAATGTCTTTCGAGGCTATTGGAAGCTTGTTATATATAATAGGTCCCATACAAAAAATACTTTTACGCTTATGTGCCGTATTTGCACTACACACACAAAGCTTAGTCTTTTTATTTTCTCTTATTCTATTACTAACATATGACTGAATTTTGAATAACTCTGGATTCGTTTTCACAAACACAGCTACTTCAAATATGTATAAACATGGTAGTGTTAACAATTTGTATTTTTTGAAGTAATCTTGACAGCTATCAATACACTTTAAACCAAACATTGATCGTATTGATCGTTTCTGGAATTTAAAAATCATTTCTTTATTTACTGAGTTACCCCAGAAAATAATACCATATCTTAATATAGATTCTACTGTTCCGTAATAAGCAGCAATTAACCCATCTTTATTAAGAACCGGTGCTAACTTGTATAGTGCATAAGAGGCTTTGCTTACTCTTAGGGATATTTTTTCTACATGTAATTTCCAGTCCAGTTTTTTATCAATTGTCAAGCCCAAAAAGGTCGTAGCGTCTGTTTCATTAATTTTTTTAGCATTATAGTGGATGTTCATTTTTATACTAGGTAATCTTTGGTTAAAATGCATTAGTTCTGTTTTTTCTAAATTTATCTTCAAATTGTTATTTTCTAACCACATTATAATAGTTTCCGATGTTTTATTTACGTCACTCTCGTAAAATTCTTTATTTTCGCATTCAATAATGATTGTAGGTACTATCGTCAGCAAAAAGAGAAACAGGTTTATTAACTGCTTTTGGCAAGTCATTGATGTACAATAAAAATAGTAAGTTGTTTTTGTATATAGGCTTTACCTTGGTTACTTAAAATATATTAAAAAATTAAAATGCACGGATATACCGAGGAGTTTTAAATGAGAATTGTTAAAAAAGATAATTCGAAATGAAGAGTATGGACGAAATGAGGTCGCATGTATGAAATAGATATAAAATAAAAAGAATATGAAATTTATTAACAAATTAGTGTTTTATGATTATAACAGAGAAAGCAATAAATATAAATAAATAAATAAGATGGGATATTAATGAATAAGAGAAAAGCATAACGTAATAATGTAAAACAAAACGGCGGGAATCTACTTTATGAATAAAAATTTTCGGCATAGATTTGATAACTATTTTTGTGATAAACTACAACAAATGAGTGCGTCCAACGATAAAGATAGTTGTCTAACTCCAAAAGAATTGAGTGAACAAGTTTCTAATGCTGAAATTTAGCTTTTTACTAGGAAACTCACGTAAAAAATTTCTCGCTGGTAGAGGTGAAAAGTTGTATGTTTTACACGAGACCAAAATTTTGTTCTGCCTCGTGAGTTTAAATCACTCACTGTGCTCAGTAGTCTATATTAGAATCACTCGCTACGCTCGTGATTCAATTCTAGACTACTTCGCTAGTTTGTGATTTAAAGTCGGCACTCGCAGCACAAATTGATTTTGGTCACTTGTATAACAAATAACTATTCTTTTGTATTAATATAACTTACCCATATCGACAGTTCCACATGGTGCCATAACATGGGCATTGGTCTTCTCTCTGTAGCAAATATATGGGTAAGTGTCGTTGCACTGGACGTCAGCCAAGGTTCCATTCTGGAGCATGACGGTGCACTCTTCGCTGTTGTTGTAGTTGTCCGGCTCACTTGGAGCCCAAGTCACTGGTATCCTAGCGATGGGAACCCCTGCAATATCATATTAGAAGAGATATTAAAGAAAAAAAATTATTGGTTTATCTTCATTTATTTAGAATGGGTAGAATAAACATTAAAAATACCACAAATATCGATAGTTATAAGCTAAGTCTATCAAGTCTATAACACATAAAACCAACCCGTTTCTAACTATTAAAGTATCTGGTTTGTTAGTACCTATGTCGGGCAGCAGTCAAGATCCACAAAATCATACCTTCGACGGAGGCGTAATCTCCTTTGGAGAAGGTGGAATGTATCCCCGTGAAGATCCCACAGGTGACACCGTTTGCCGCGTACAGCGTCACCATGGCTTTCCGCAAGACTTCATTCAATGGGGATGCCAGGACAGCACCTAAGGAAATCGAGAAATAAGCCCGTTGTCTTAATAGACTGATCCTTTAGGTACCCGTTGAGGATCCCCTTATTTAATTTTATAGAGATTTCATTTTATTCATTTAGTAGATCACAGTGGAATACATTTTAATTATACCTTAGTGAAAACTATTACGCGTTGTGACGCGAAGTGATTATAGCGATAGTACCTAACTAGAAAATATGCTTAGGCTGGTTTACATTATCTTAGTCTTTAGTAGAGTGCTTTAGGAGAGTAGAAGTTCATTACGTGGTGTGTTTGACGTTCTTTTAAAATCGACGAACATGCCAAGCAATGTATTTCTACTCGCTACTCGACTCGATCGTCTACTTGACTAATGTAAACCAGGCCATAGGGACTGTTCGATGTGAGTTGTCCAGATTATTTAAAGCCCAATTTTCACAAGCTGCCTTAGTATTTTATTGTTATATCTTGTACCTCCTATGCCTACCTTCGGCATGGCATCTCATGAAGGCTGAGATGAAGGTGTCGGGTACCTGGTGGAACTTCAGCCATCCTTCTGCTTCCTGGCTGTACTTGTAGTCGAACCGGAAGTGACTGCCCTCTGTCAATAAACAATGAATAAACTTACACGATTGATTGAAACGAAGAATTAAGTATGTTGCATATAAAACTCCCGTGGGTAATTTAAAATATTGTTTATGGAAACCACACCCACACCCGAATCTGATTTGCACTTGTTTGTCTGCGGGTAATGGAATAAGATTTTTACTAGTAATTAATAAACGTGATAAAACAACTACTTATTAATCTACTTAAAAAAAGTAGGAGGTTCTCTGTTCGTGGGAATCTTTTTTTTTTGTATGTTACTCGATTACTCGATGACGGCTGGACCGGTATGCAAAATTCTTTTTTTTTGTTTGTTGGCATGTACTTCAAATAAGGTCAGGATCTGATGATAGGATCCTGGAGAAATCAAGGGAACTCTTCAAATATTACAGACACACCCACACCTATAGCGATTTTCGTATTTTCTTAAGTAACTTGTGCATTTGCTTTCGAAAACTACTACATTTACTTCTCAAGCTATTAGCGTGGTTTTATTGAAAGTTTTGCTTTTTTTAACCGACTTCAAAAAAAGGAGGAGGTTTTCAATTCGATTGTATGTTTTTTTTATCGTTGTTCGCGCATATCTTCGTCATTTATGGATAGATTTTGAAAATTATTTTTTGTTTGATTGAATTTTGTTGCGAGATATTTTTCAAGTAATCCTGAAAATACTATGATTTTGCATTAACTATCTTGACGACTTTTTTTATCGTTGTTCGCGCATATCTTCGTTATTTATGAACCGATTTTGATGATTCTTTCTTTGTTTGATTGAATTTTCTTAAAAAATGGTCTCATTTATTATTATTTTCAGATCGGTTTAGTAGTTTTGAAGTAATCCTGAAAATACTATAATTTTGCATTAATTACCTTGACGACTTTGTTATTTATGAACCGAATTAGCTGATTTTTTGTTGGGAAACGGGTACCTTAAGTGTAGTTCTTTTAATTTCACTGACATTAAACCTTGGACATCGAAGATATCCAAGGGAACTCCTCAAACTCAAATAGGATATGTAATTGTGATTGAGATATTGGTAGGCTTGTGAAAATCCAAAACAAACCGAGCTATGGTCTGTAGGCTACGTTCTGGACTATACTTGGACTAAGAAGGCACGAAGGAACTCCTTTGGATATTGAGTAATAGGCATTTTGAAAACATATAAAGTTAAAGAATATTACACGCTTACATACCACAAGAAGTAGAAAATAAAAAAAAATAAAAAAAAGAAAAACCGTGTTCAAAAACCTAAAAATAAAAACAAAAAGAGATTCAAAATTAAAAAAGCACTGAAAAGCAATAAATAATATTCAAATCACCAATACGCATATCAATTTTAATAAAAACCATCTAATGAAGTCGGGTGGGGCTTTTAGAATAAAAAAAAACCGGTCAAGAGCGAGTCGGACTCGCGCACCGAGGGTTCCGTACAATCATAAATATATTTGAATATGTTACTTTAGTACAGTCTTTAAAGAAGTAGGATAAACAGCAGACAGTTGGAAGGGCGAACAGGCGGACAGTTAATTTACAAATCTTAACCACAGCTGCTTATGATGACTGAAAAACGTTTCAGCCACTCCACATTGCAAACTGTTTATATTACTAAGTAGGAACTTTTTCTTCGTTTATTCGTACGGCAAATAGTAGGTTTATATTAGAACCAGCCACCAATTATTATTGTAGTTATTAGGTTGCGCCATCTCTTGACCGATAGTGGAACTATTTATCTTTTCTTAGGTCAGCATGCTTAGGACAGCCCCATCTGTTGACTGGTAGTGAAACTAAAGAATATTTGTTTGTTTTTGAATTTCTAAAAAAGTGTGTTATATTGAGACATCGTTTTATTTTTCCTGTAATCTTTAAATAAACTACTATCACATAGAATTATTTCAGATTTTTCTCTTTACAAACTTCGGAGATAAGGGGGGGGGGGGGGCGGTATTTCTTTTTACATTTTTCATCATCATAAGTCGAAAACTATGCGGCCTAAGAAAAAAGGAAAAAATGTTTTAAAATGTGCAAACAGCGTTCTTTCATATGATACCCCACATGCTCTAGTCACCTCACTTTAAATTTTTAAGACCCCTTTTCAGTCCCTGTTGTAAAAAAAATATTAATTTTTTTATTTCTTTCTTATTTGCTAAATAGTTAGGCAAATGTCATCTTAAACTATTCCTAATTTCAAGTTGATACCATTAGTAGTTCTCGAGATATCCAGCTGTGACAGACAGACAGACAGACAGACTGAGTCACACCATAAGGGTTCCTTTTTTACCATTTTGGTACGGAACCCTAAAAAAGTTTCCTCCAGCCCCACCCGACTTCAAAAGACGGTTTTTATTAAAATTGATATGCGTATTGGTGATTTGAATATTATTTATTGCTTTTTAGTGCTTTTTAATTTTGAATCTGTTTTTGTTTTTATTTTTAGGTTTTTGAAGGCGGTTTTTTTTTTAAAGTATTTTTGTTTGTAATTGGGTTGATTTTCCCGACGTTTCAGCACCTTTGCAGATGCCGTGGTCATGTGGGACTGAAGCTGCTCGTGAGCCTACCCTCAAGCGATGTGTCCTGTATCCAGTATTTGGTACGTCTCCCTTACTGCTCTGCAAGAGTGCACTTCCGAAAGCAAATGCACAAGTTACTTGAGCTACTTTTTAACGCAAGCTCACGAAGTACCGACTTTTTATTATTTTTTGATATTCATTTTCAATGAACTAGTTGCGTGGAGTGTAAAATCTGTAAAAATTAGCTATAAAAACTCAAAACCACCAAATGATGATTTTTTAGCTTTGCATTGCTATGCAAAGAATATTGATTTTATAAATGACAGTAGAATAGAATTAGAATATAATTACTTATTTGCAGTAAATAGCGTAGGTATTTTACAATAATGTTGGTCGTCAATTGTTAAGTGCTTAAAACCTATTTAACCATATGAGATAGCATGCAAATATGAGATTTTCATTGTTGAATTTATAAAGTATAATATTTTAATTTATATCATTTATTAACAAGAAACAGTTTATGTCAATACTTTCTTTTGTTTTAAATTTAACTAAGCCGTGCATAGACTACAAAAGGACTCCTTATGATTCAAAAACTCATCGATGGAATAGAATGTGTGTTCCAGCAACCACCTACGCAAAAGTGTTTTGAAACGCTGTAAAGATAAATCCTTAAGGCAACTCGCTATTTTATTAAAGATTTTTTGAGACATAGCATGACAATTTTTATGGAATCGTTGAGTTTTTGGGACCGTCATTAGAACCAGTCTGTAAGGTTCATGTCTCGACCTTTGGGTTATGTCTTTCGCCATTGTAAACTAAACCATATTTTGCTTTATAAATACACACACTTCAAGAATATAGAGGCTCGGTAAGGACAGTATTTTTAAAGATTTAAAATAGGGCTTACATGATATATCTGGAACTATGTTACAAATATCTCTTATGCAAAGCTTTTGCGCAATAAATAGCTGTTAAAAGATGTTTGTGAACTTAGCAGAACATTGTCCAGCAGATCAAAAATAAATGTGAGTTCTATTCGCATGCAGCTGAGTTCTACAGTTCCTGATAGTTTTTAAAAATAGTTCTGGCGTTTTTACCTGAAAAAGTCGATTGACAAAATGATCTGCTAACTTCCCGTAGCAGATCATTTTGCAGCAAAAAAAAAAAATGTGAGTTCTTCTCGTTTGCGGCTGAGTTCTACAGTTCCTGATACTTTTTAGAAATAGTTCTGGCGTTTAACCTTAAAATAGTCAATAAATAAAATGATCTGCCAACTTCCCGTAGCAGATCATTTTACAGCAGATCAAAAATAAATGTAAGTTATACTCGCATGTGGCTGAGTTCTACAGTTCCTGATAATTTTTGGGGAATAGTTCTGAACTCCCGTTCGAGTGCCAGCAGATCATGTCCGAATGTCTGAAGAAACGAAAAAATATTGTTATAGTTTAAACGATTCCTAGAATTTGAACTCTTTCGATTTTGATATGGAATGGATGTACGAGAACTATAATAAAAAAAAACTTAATTCAAATCCAAAACTCATGTTTGAGTGCCAGCAGACCATCCCCTCTACAATGACTATCAAAAGTAATATCGAAGCGATGTCGTGATAGAGATGGCGCAATATGCGATGTACCTATAGCTCTGTCTCTATAACAACATTACTTTGAGCTTGCTATAAGGGCTCAGAGTACGGCCTCATGTCCAAACTTTTGAAAAAAAAATGTTTCGTCATTCAAACACTTTCTAGAAGCTAGAACTCTTTCGTTTTAACACGACTAAGGTCTAGAACTCATGCTCGACTGCCAGCAGATCATGTCAAAACGTTCTAAAAGTATGAAAATACTATTTTACCATTTCAAACTACTGTAAAAAGCTAGATCTTTTTAGTTATTAACATATCCGTATCAGAATTACAATCCAGAACATGAATCAAGTTCAGAACTAATTTTCTAGTGCCAGTAGAACTTGTACGAACGTTAGAAAAAAGGAAAGAAATTTAAAAATATTTAGATTATACACAAAAGTAGTTACACAATTCCTTGAAGCCGGAAATCTTTGTTTTTAACATAAAACAGCATCAAGTCTATATAATAATACTTGATTCAAGTTCAGAACTTACTTAAAGGTGCCAGCAGATCATGTCTGAATGATTGAAAAAGAGAAAAAGTTTTAAAATATTTATATATTTACTAAAGTAAATTAGTCAAATCCTAGAAGCCAGAACTCTTTTGTTTTTGACATATCAGCATCAAGTTAATATTAAAATATTTGATTCAAGTCCAGAACTCACCAAAAGGTGCCAGCAGAGCATGTCTGAATGTTTAAAAAAATTAATTTAAAAAATTAAAAACCCGCCTGCCTTAAAAGACAAGTCAACTGAAAAGATGGAAACAAGATTAAATGTTAAAGGCAACATTATAACATGCAGTCGGAGGCATGCATAAGTAAAGTGACATTATGAATGATTTGAGTTATATGCCTCCGACTGCATGTTTTAATGTTGCCTTTAATATTTAATCTTGTTTCCATCTTTTTAGTTGACTTGTCTTTTAAGGCAGGCGGGATTTTAATTTTTTTAAATTAATGTTTTTATTTATTTATTTTTAGTTATTATTTATATGATATACCTTTTTGAAATTCTTATAATAAGCCCTTTAATTTGACACCCATATTGCAGTATTATAAAAAAAAAAGTTTTCCACTACGTACAATAGCACCGTACAGCCGCCATGTTGGTTTTTTTATAACGCCACCTTCTTAAGAACACTTGGGCTGACGAGACAAATCTAACGAAACGTTAATCATGAAAATCTGTTCAGCCGTTTAAAAGACATGAGGTAATAAAGAATATTACATACAAACTTACAAGATACGCGCGAAAAACATAACCCTCTTGCAGTCGGGTAAAAAGAGAAAAAGTTATAAAAATATATAAATATTTACAAGTAATTAAGCCGAATCTTAGAAACCAGAACTCTTTTGTTTTTGACATATCAGCATAAAGTCTATATTATAATTTTTAATTCAAGTCCAGAACTCACTTAAAGGTGCCAGCAAATCATGTCTGAATATTTGAAAAAGACAAAAAGTTTTAAAAATATTTAAATATATATTAAAGTAATTAAGTCAAATCCTAGAAGCCAGACCTCTTTTGTTTTTGACAAACCAGCATGAACTCTTTATTAAAATACTTGATTAAAGCACAGAACTCAATAAAAAAGCCAGCAGAGTATGTCTGAATGCTCATGCAAAGGGAAAAAATATAAAAATATTCACTTAAGTAATTTAAACAATTCCTAGAAGCCAGAACTTTTTTGTTTTTAACAAATCAGCATGAAATCTATCATAAAATTCTTAATTCTAGTCCAGAACTCACTCAAATATGCCATCAGAGCACATCTGAATGTTTGAAAAAAGAAAAAAGTTATAAAAATAATCAAATATTTACAAAAATAATTAAGTCAATAGTAAGAAGCCAAAACCCTTTTGTTCTTGACATATCAGCATCAAATCTATGGTATAATTTTTGATACAAGTCCAGAACTCACTTAAAATTGCCAGCAGAGCATGTCTAAATATTTGAGAAAAGGGAAAAATTATAAAAATATTCAAATATTCTTTAAAGTAATTAAGTCAATAGTTAGAAGCCAGAACTCTTTTGTACTTGACATATCAGCATCAAATCTATGACAATATTTTTGATTCAAGTCCGGAACTCACTTAAAAGTGCCAGCAGAGCATGTCTGAATGTTTGAGAAAAGGGAAAAGTTATAAAAATATTTAAATATTCTCTATAGAAATTTGGTCAATAGTTAGAAGCCAGAACTCTTTTGTTCTTGACATATTATCATCAAATCTATGATATTATTTTTGATTCAAGTCCAGAACTCTCTTAAAAGTGCCAGCAAAGCATGTCTGAATGTTTGAGAAAAGGGAAAAGTTATAAAAATGTTTAAATATTCTCTAAAGAAATTTGGTCAATAATTAGAAGCCAGAACTCTTTCGTTCTTGACATATTAGCATCAAATCTATGACAATATTTTTGATTTAAGTCCAGAACTCACTTAAAAGTGCCAGCAGAGCATGTCTGAATATTTGAGAAAAGGTAGAAATTATAAAAATATTCAAATATTCTTTAAAGTAATTAAGTCAATAGTTAGAAGCCAGAACTCTTTTGTTTTTGATAAATTAGCATAAAGTCTATGATAAAATTTTTGATTTAAGTCCAGAACTCACTTAAAAGTGCCAGCAGAGCATGTCTGAATGTTTGAGAAAAGGAAAAAGTTATTAAAATATTTATATATTCTCTAAAGTAATTTGGGCAATAGTTAGAAGACAGAACTCTTTTGTTTTTAACATATCAGCATCAAATCTATGATATAATTTCTGTTTCAAGTCCAGAACTCACTTAAAAGTGCCAGCATAGCATGTTTGAATGTTTGAGATAAGTGAAAAGTTAAAAAAAATATTTAAATATTCTCTAAAGAAATTTGGGAAATAGTTAGAAGCCAGAACTCTTTTGTTCTTGACAAATCAGCATCAAATCTATGACAATATTTTTGATTCAAGTCCAGATCTCACTTAAAAGTGCCAGCAGAGCATGTCTGAATATTTGAGAAAAGGGAAAAATTATAAAAATATTCAAATATTCTCTAAAGAAATTTGGTCAATAGTTAGAAGACAGAACTCTTTTGTTCTTGACATATCAGCATCAAATCTATAATAAAAATTTTGATTCCAGTCCAGAACTCACTTAAAAGTGCCAGCAGAGCATGTCTGAATATTTGAGAAAAGGGAAAAAATATAAAAATATTCAAATATTCTCTAAAGAAATTTAGTCAATAGTCAGAAGCCAGAACTCTTTTGTTTTTGACAAACTAGCATCAAGTCAATGATAAAATTTTTGATTCAAGTCCAGAACTCATTTAAAAGTGCCAGCAGAGCATGTCTGAATGTTTCAGAAAAGTTAAAAGTTATGAAAATATTTATATATTCTCTAAAATAATTTAGTCAATAGTTAGAAGCCAGAACTCTTTTGTTTTTGACATATTAGCATCAAGTCTATGCTATAGTTTTTGATTCAAGTCCAGAACTAACTTAAAAGTGCCAGCAGAGCATGTCTGAATGTTTGAGAAAAGGAAAAAGTTATTTAAATATTTATATATTCTCTAAAGTAATTAAGTCAATAGTTAGAAGCCAGAACTCTTTTGCTTTTGACATATCAGCATCTATTTTATGACAATATTTTTGATTTAAGTCCAGAACTTACTTAAAACTGCCAGCAGAGCATGTCTAAATGTTTGAGAAAAGAGAAAAGTTATAAAAATATTCACATATTTACAAAAATAATTTAGTCAATAGCTAGAAGCCCTAACTCTTTTGTTCTTGACATATCAGCATCAAGTCTAAGATATAATTTTTGAATTCAGTCCAGAATTCACTTAAAAGTGCCAGCAGAGCATAACTGAATATTTGAGAAAAGGGAAAAATTATAAAAATAATTAAATATTCTCTTAAGAAATTTAGTCAATAGTTAGAAGTCAGAATTCTTTTGTTTTTGACAAATAAGCATCAAGTCTATGATAAAATTTTTGATAAAAGTCCAGAACTCACTTAAAAGTGCCAGCAGAGCATGTCTGAATGTTTGAGAAAAGGAAAAAGTTCTTAAAATATTTATATATTCTCTAAAGTAATTTAATCAATAGCTAGAAGCCAGAACTCTTTTGTTTTTGACATATTAGTATCAGGTCTATGACAAAATTTTTAATTCAAGTCCAGAACTCACTTAAAAGTGCCAGCAGAGCATGTCTGAATGTTTGAGAAAAGGGAAAAGTTATAAAAATATTTAAATATTCTCTAAAGAAATTTGGTCAATAGTTAGAAGCCAGAACTCTTTTGTTCTTGACATATCAGCATCAAATCTAAAATAAAATTTTTGATTCCAGTCCAAAACTCACTTTAGAGTGCCAGCAGAGCATGTCTGAATATTTGAGAAAAGGGAAAAATTATAAAAATATTCAAATATTCTCTAAAGAAATTTGGGCAATAGTTAGAAGCCAGAACTCTTTTGGTCTTGACATATCAGCATCAAATCTATAACAGTATTTTTGATTCAAGTCCAGATCTCACTTAAAAGTGCCAGCAGAGCTTGTCTGAATGTTTGAGAAAAGGAAAAAGTTATTTAAATATTTATATATTCTCTAAAGTATTAAAGTCAATAGTTAGTAGCCAGAACTCTTTTGTTCTTGACATATCAGCATCAAATCTATTACAATATTTTTGATTCAAGTCCAGAACTCACTTTAAAGTGCCAGCATAGCATGTTTAAATGATTAAGAAAAGAAAAAAGTTATAAAAATGTTTGTATATTCTCTAAAGTAATTAAGTCAATATTTAAAAGCCAGAACTCTTTTGTTTTTGACAAATCGGCATCAAATCTATGACAATATTTTTGATTCAAGTCCAGAACTCACTTAAAAGTGCCAGCAGAGCATGTCTGAATGTTTGAGAAAAGGGAAAAGTTATAAAAATATTTAAATATTCTCTAAAGAAATTTGGTCAATAGTAAGAAGCCAGAACTCTTTTGTTCTTGACATAACATTATCAAATCTATGATATTATTTTTGATTCAAGTCCAGAACTCACTTAAAAGTGCCAGCATAGCATGTTTGAATGTTTGAGAAAAGTGAAAGGTTAAAAAAAATATTTAAATATTCTCTAAAGAAATTTGGGCAATAGTTAGAAGCCAGAACTCTTTTGTTTTTGACATATCAGCATCAAATCTATGACAATATTTTTGATTCAAGTCCAGAACTCACTTAAAAAAGCCAGCAGAGCATGTCTGAATGTTTGAGAAAAGGGAAAAGTTATAAAAAATTTCAAATATTCTCTAAAGAAATTTAGTCAATAGTTAGAAGCCAGAACTCTTTTGTTCTTGACATATTAGCATCAAATCTATAATAAAATTTTTGATTCCAGTCACGAACTCACTTAAAAGTGCCAGCAGAGAATGTCTGAATATTTGAGAAAAGGGAAAAATTATAAAAATATTCAAATATTCTCTAAAGAAATTTAGTCAATAGTTAGAAGCCAGAACTCTTTTGTTTTTGACAAATTAGCATCAAGTCTATGATAAAATTTTTGATTCAAGTCCAGAACTCACTTAAAAGTGCCAGCAGAGCATGTCTGAATGTTTGAGAAAAGGAAAAAGTTATTTATATATTTTTATATTCTCTAAAGAAATTTGGGCAACAGTTAGAAGCCAGAACTCTTTTGTTTTCAACATATCAGCATCAAATCTATAACAATATTTTTGATTCAAGTCCAGAACTCACTTAAAAAAGCCAGCAGAGCATGTCTGAATGTTTGAGAAAAGGGAAAAGTTATAAAAATATTCAAATATTCTCTAAAGAAATTTGGTCAATAGTTAGAAGCCAGAACTCTTTTGTTCTTGACATATTAGCATCAAATCTATAATAAATATTTTGATTCCAGTCCAGAACTCACTTAAAAGTGCCAGCAGAGCATGTCTGAATATTTGAGAAAAGGGAAAAATTATAAAAATTTTCAAATATTCTCTAAAGAAATTTAGTCAATAGTTAGAAGCCAGAACTCTTTTGTTTTTGACAAATTAGCATCAAGTCTATGATATTATTTTTGATTCAAGTCCAGAACTCACTTAAAAGTGCCAGCAAAGCATGTCTGAATGTTTGAGAAAAGGAAAAAGTTATTTAAATATTTTTATATTCTCTAAAGTAATTAAGTCAATATTTAGAAGACAGAACTCTTTTGTTTTTGATATATTAGCATCAAATCTATGACAATATTTTTGATTCAAGTCCAGAACTCACTTAAAAGTGCCAGCAGAGCATGTCTGAATGTTTGAGAAAAGGGAAAAGTTATAAAAATATTTAAATATTCTCTAAAGAAATTTGGTCAATAGTTAGAAGCCAGAACTCTTTTGTTCTTGACATATCATCATCAAATCTATGATATTATTTTTGATTCAAGTCTAGAACTCACTTAAAAGTGCCAGCAGAGCATGTCTGAATGTTTGAGAAAAGAGAAAAGTTATAAAAATGTTTAAATATTCTCTAAAGAAATTTGGTCAATAATTAGAAGCCAGAACTCTTTTGTTCTTGACATATTAATATCAAATCTATGATAATATTTTTGACTTAAGTCCAGAACTCACTTAAAAGTGCCAGCAGAGCATGTCTGAATGTTTGAGAAAAGTAAAAAGTTAAAAAAATATTTAAATATTCTCTTAAGAAATTTGGTCAATAGTTAGAAGCCAGAACTCTTTTGTTCTTGACATATCATCATCAAATCTATGATATTATTTTTGATTCAAGTCTAGAACTCACTTAAAAGTGCCAGCAGAGCATGTCTGAATGTTTGAGAAAAGAGAAAAAGTTATTTAAATATTTATATATTCTCTAAAGTATTTAAGTCAATAGTTAGAAGCCAGAACTCTTTTGTTCTTGACATATCAGCATCAAATCTATTACAATATTTTTGATTCAAGTCCAGAACTCACTTTAAAGTGCCAGCATAGCATGTTTAAATGTTTAAGAAAAGAAAAAAGTTATAAAAATGTTTGTATATTCTCTAAAGTAATTAAGTCAATATTTAGAAGCCAGAACTCTTTTGTTTTTGACAAATCGGCATCAAATCTATGACAATATTTTTGATTCAAGTCCAGAACTCACTTAAAAGTGCCAGCAGAGCATGTCTGAATGTTTGAGAAAAGGGAAAAGTTAAAAAAATAATTAAATATTCTCTAAAGAAATTGAGTCAATAGTAAGAAGCCAGAACTCTTTTGTTCTTGACATATTAGCATCAAATCTATAATAAAATTTTTGATTCCAGTCACGAACTCACTTAAAAGTGCCAGCAGAGCATGTCTGAATATTTGAGAAAAGGGAAAAATTATAAAAATATTCAAATATTCTCTAAAGAAATTTAGTCCATAGTAAGAAGCCAGAACTCTTTTGGTTTTGACAAATTAGCATCAAGTCTATGATAAAATTTTTGATTCAAGTCCAGAACTCACTTAAAAGTGCCAGCAGAGCATGTCTGAATGTTTGAGAAAAGGAAAAAGTTATTTAAATATTTTTATATTCTCTAAAGTAATTAAGTCAATAGTTAGAAGCCAGAACTCTTTTGCTTTTGACATATCAGCATCTAATTTATGACAATATTTTGGATTTAAGTCCAGAACTTACTTATAAGTGCCAGCAGAGCATGTTTGAATGTTTGAGAATAGAAAAAAGTAATAATTTTTTTTATATATTCTCTAAAGTAATTAAGTCAATATTTAGAAGCCAGAACTCTTTTGTTTTTGACATATTAGCATCAAGTTTATAATATAGTTTTTGATTCAAGTCCAGAACTCACTTAAAAGTGCCAGCAGAGCATGTCTGAATGTTTGAGAAAACGGAAAAGTTATAAAAATATTTAAATATTCTCTAAAGAAATTTGGTCAATAGTTAGAAGCCAGAACTCTTTTGTTCTTGACATATCATCATCAAATCTATGATATTATTTTTAATTCAAGTCCAGAACTCACTTAAAAGTGCCAGCAGAGCATGTCTGAATGTTTGAGAAAAGGGAAAAGTTATAAAAATGTTTAAATATTCTCTTAAGAAATTTGGTCAATAATTAGAAGCCAGAACTCTTTTGTTCTTGATATATTAGCATCAAATCTATGACAATATTTTTGATTTAAGTCCAGAACTCACTTAAAAGTGCCAGCAGAGCATGTCTGAATGTTTGAGAAAAGTGAAAAGTAAAAAAAAATATTTAAATATTCTCTAAAGAAATTTGGTCAATAGCTAAAAGCCAGAACTCTTTTGTTCTTGACATATTAGCATCAAATCTATAATAAAATTTTTGATTCCAGTCACGAACTCACTTAAAAGTGCCAGCAGAGAATGTCTGAATATTTGAGAAAAGGGAAAAATTATAAAAATATTCAAATATTCTCTAAAGAAATTTAGTCAATAGTTAGAAGCCAGAACTCTTTTGTTTTTGACAAATTAGCATCAAGTCTATGATAAAATTTTTGATTCAAGTCCAGAACTCACTTAAAAGTGCCAGCAGAGCATGTCTGAATGTTTGAGAAAAGGAAAAAGTTATTTATATATTTTTATATTCTCTAAAGAAATTTGGGCAACAGTTAGAAGCCAGAACTCTTTTGTTTTCAACATATCAGCATCAAATCTATAACAATATTTTTGATTCAAGTCCAGAACTCACTTAAAAAAGCCAGCAGAGCATGTCTGAATGTTTGAGAAAAGGGAAAAGTTATAAAAATATTCAAATATTCTCTAAAGAAATTTGGTCAATAGTTAGAAGCCAGAACTCTTTTGTTCTTGACATATTAGCATCAAATCTATAATAAATATTTTGATTCCAGTCCAGAACTCACTTAAAAGTGCCAGCAGAGCATGTCTGAATATTTGAGAAAAGGGAAAAATTATAAAAATATTCAAATATTCTCTAAAGAAATTTAGTCAATAGTTAGAAGCCAGAACTCTTTTGTTTTTGACAAATTAGCATCAAGTCTATGATAAAATTTTTGATTCAAGTCCAGAACTCACTTAAAAGTGCCAGCAAAGCATGTCTGAATGTTTGAGAAAAGGAAAAAGTTATTTAAATATTTTTATATTCTCTAAAGTAATTAAGTCAATATTTAGAAGACAGAACTCTTTTGTTTTTGATATATTAGCATCAAATCTATGACAATATTTTTGATTCAAGTCCAGAACTCACTTAAAAGTGCCAGCAGAGCATGTCTGAATGTTTGAGAAAAGGGAAAAGTTATAAAAATATTTAAATATTCTCTAAAGAAATTTGGTCAATAGTTACAAGCCAGAACTCTTTTGTTCTTGACATATCATCATCAAATCTATGATATTATTTTTGATTCAAGTCTAGAACTCACTTAAAAGTGCCAGCAGAGCATGTCTGAATGTTTGAGAAAAGAGAAAAAGTTATTTAAATATTTATATATTCTCTAAAGTATTTAAGTCAATAGTTAGAAGCCAGAACTCTTTTGTTCTTGACAAATCAGCATCAAATCTATTACAATATTTTTGATTCAAGTCCAGAACTCACTTTAAAGTGCCAGCATAGCATGTTTAAATGTTTAAGAAAAGAAAAAAGTTATAAAAATGTTTGTATATTCTCTAAAGTAATTAAGTCAATATTTAGAAGCCAGAACTCTTTTGTTTTTGACAAATCGGCATCAAATCTATGACAATATTTTTGATTCAAGTCCAGAACTCACTTAAAAGTGCCAGCAGAGCATGTCTGAATGTTTGAGAAAAGGGAAAAGTTATAAAAATAATTAAATATTCTCTAAAGAAATTGAGTCAATAGTAAGAAGCCAGAACTCTTTTGTTCTTGACATATTAGCATCAAATCTATAATAAAATTTTTGATTCCAGTCACGAACTCACTTAAAAGTGCCAGCAGAGCATGTCTGAATATTTGAGAAAAGGGAAAAATTATAAAAATATTCAAATATTCTCTAAAGAAATTTAGTCCATAGTAAGAAGCCAGAACTCTTTTGGTTTTGACAAATTAGCATCAAGTCTATGATAAAATTTTTGATTCAAGTCCAGAACTCACTTAAAAGTGCCAGCAGAGCATGTCTGAATGTTTGAGAAAAGGGAAAAGTTATAAAAATAATTAAATATTCTCTAAAGAAATTGAGTCAATAGTAAGAAGCCAGAACTCTTTTGTTCTTGACATATTAGCATCAAATCTATAATAAAATTTTTGATTCCAGTCACGAACTCACTTAAAAGTGCCAGCAGAGCATGTCTGAATATTTGAGAAAAGGGAAAAATTATAAAAATATTCAAATATTCTCTAAAGAAATTTAGTCCATAGTAAGAAGCCAGAACTCTTTTGGTTTTGACAAATTAGCATCAAGTCTATGATAAAATTTTTGATTCAAGTCCAGAACTCACTTAAAAGTGCCAGCAGAGCATGTCTGAATGTTTGAGAAAAGGAAAAAGTTATTTAAATATTTTTATATTCTCTAAAGTAATTAAGTCAATAGTTAGAAGCCAGAACTCTTTTGTTTTTGACATATCAGCATCAAATCTATGATATAATTTTTGATTAAAGTCCAGAACTCACTTAAAAGTGCCAGCAGAGCATGTCTGAATGTTTGAGAAAAGGAAAAAGTTATTTAAATATTTATATATTCTCTAAAGTAATTAAGTCAATAGTTAGAAGCCAGAACTCTTTTGCTTTTGACATATCAGCATCTAATTTATGACAATATTTTGGATTTAAGTCCAGAACTTACTTATAAGTGCCAGCAGAGCATGTTTGAATGTTTGAGAATAGAAAAAAGTAATAATTTTTTTTATATATTCTCTAAAGTAATTAAGTCAATATTTAGAAGCCAGAACTCTTTTGTTTTTGACATATTAGCATCAAGTTTATGATATAGTTTTTGATTCAAGTCCAGAACTCACTTAAAAGTGCCAGCAGAGCATGTCTGAATGTTTGAGAAAACGGAAAAGTTATAAAAATATTTAAATATTCTCTAAAGAAATTTGGTCAATAGTTAGAAGCCAGAACTCTTTTGTTCTTGACATATCAGCATCAAATCTATGATATTATTTTTAATTCAAGTCCAGAACTCACTTAAAAGTGCCAGCAGAGCATGTCTGAATGTTTGAGAAAAGGGAAAAGTTATAAAAATGTTTAAATATTCTCTTAAGAAATTTGGTCAATAATTAGAAGCCAGAACTCTTTTGTTCTTGATATATTAGCATCAAATCTATGACAATATTTTTGATTTAAGTCCAGAACTCACTTAAAAGTGCCAGCAGAGCATGTCTGAATGTTTGAGAAAAGTGAAAAGTAAAAAAAAATATTTAAATATTCTCTAAAGAAATTTGGTCAATAGCTAAAAGCCAGAACTCTTTTGTTCTTGACATATCAGCATCAAATCAATAATAAAATTTTTGATTCCAGTCCAGAACTCACTTAAGAGTGCCAGCAGAGCATGTCTGAATATTTGAGAAAAGGGAAAAATTATAAAAATATTCAAATATTCTCTATAGAAATTTAGTCAATAGTTAGAAGTCAGAACTCTTTTGTACTTGACATATAAGCATCAAATCTATGACAATATTTTTGATTCAAGTCCGGAACTCACTTCAAAGTGCCAGCAGAGCATGTCAAATGTTTGAGAAAAGGGAAAAGTTATAAAAATATTTAAATATTCTCTAAAGAAATTTGGTCAATAGTTAAAAGCCAGAACTCTTTTGTTCTTGACATATCAGCATCAAATCTATAATAAAATTTTTGATTCTAGTCCAAAACTCACTTAAGAGTGCCAGCAGAGCATGTCTGAATATTTGAGAAAAGGGAAAAATTATAAAAATATTCAAATATTCTCTAAAGAAATTTGGGCAATAGTTAGAAGCCAGAACTCTTTTGGTCTTGACATATCAGCATCAAATCTATAACAGTATTTTTGATTCAAGTCCAGATCTCACTTAAAAGTGCCAGCAGAGCTTGTCTGAATGTTTGAGAAAAGGAAAAAGTTATTTAAATATTTATATATTCTCTAAAGTATTTAAGTCAATAGTTAGAAGTCAGAACTCTTTTGTTCTTGACATATCAGCATCAAATCTATTACAATATTTTTGATTCAAGTCCAGAACTCACTTTAAAGTGCCAGCATAGCATGTTTAAATGTTTAAGAAAAGAAAAAAGTTATAAAAATGTTTGTATATTCTCTAAAGTAATTAAGTCAATATTTAGAAGCCAGAACTCTTTTGCTTTTGACATAACAGCATCTAATTTATGACAATATATTTGATTTAAGTCCAGAACTTACTTAAAAGTGCCAGCAGAAGAGCTAGCTAAAAGCAAAAGAGTTCTGGCTTCTAAATTCTATTGACTAAATTATTTTTGTAAATATTTGAATATTTTTATAACTTTTCCCTTTTCTCAAACTTTCAGACATGCTCTGCTGGCATATTTGAGTGAGTTCTGGACTTGAATCAAAAATAATATCATAGACTTGATGTTGATATTTCAAAAACAAAAGAGTTCTGGCTTCTAGCTATTGACTAAATTATTTTTGTAAATATTTGAACATTTTTATAACTTTTTCCTTTTTTCAAACATTCAGACATGCTCTGCTGGCATTTTTGAGTGAGTTCTGGACTTGAATTAAAAATGTTATGATAGATTTGATGCTAATTTGTTAAAACCAAAAGAGTTCTGGCCTCTAGAAATTGACTAAATTACTTAAAGGAATATTTAAATATTTTTATATCTTTACTATTTGCATGAGCATTCAGACATGCTCTGCTGGCACTTTTAAGTGAGGTTAGGTTTTAAATCAAAAACAATATTATGGAGTTGCTGTTATATTAAAAGCAAAAGTGTTCAGGATTCTAGGAATTAACTTAATTAATTTAGTAAATATTTGAATATTTTTATAAGTTTTTCCTTTTCTCAAACATTCAGGCATGCTCTGCTGGCACATTTAAGTGAGTTCTGGACTTGAATTAAAAATATTATCATAAATTTGATGCTGATATGTCAAAAAAAAAAGAGTTCTGGCTTCTAGCTATTGACTAAATTATTTTTGTAAATATTTGAACATTTTTATAACTTTTTCCTTTTTTCAAACATTCAGACATGCTCTGCTGGCATTTTCGAGTGAGTTCTGGACTTGAATTAAAATTTAAATGAAAGATTTGATGCTAATTTGTTAAAACCAAAAGAGTTCTGGCCTCTAGAAATTGACTAAATTACTTAAGTGAATATATAAATATTTTTATATCTTTTCTCGTTGCATGAGCATTCAGACATGCTCTGCTGGCATTTTTAAGTGAGTTCTTGACTTAAATCAAAAATATTATTATGGACTTGATGCTATTATATTAAAAGCAAAAGAGTTCTGGCTTCTAGGAATTAACTTAATTAGTTTAGTAAATATTTAAATATTTTTATAAGTTTTTCCTTTTCTCAAACATTCAGACATGCTCTGCTGGCATTTTTAAGTGAGTTCTGGACTTGAATCAAAAATAATATCATAGACTTGATGTTGAAATTTCAAAAACAAGAGAGTTCTGGCTTCTAGCTATTGACTGAGTTATTTTTGTAAATATTTGAACATTTTTATAACTTTTTCCTTTTTTCAAACATTCAGACATGCTCTGCTGGCATTTTTGAGTGAGTTCTGGACTTGAATTAAAAATGTTATGATAGATTTGATGCTAATTTGTTAAAACCAAAAGAGTTCTGGCCTCTAGAAATTGACTAAATTACTTAAAGGAATATTTAAAATATTTTTATATCTTTTCACTTTGCATGAGAATTCAGACATGCTCTGCTGGAACTTTTAATTGAGTTCTGGACTTGAATCATAAATATTATCATAGACTTAATGATGTTTTGTCAAAAACAAAAGAGTTTTGGCTTCTAACTATTGACTAAATTAATTTAGAGAATATTTAAATATTTTTAAAACTTTTCCCGTTTCTCAAACATTCAGACATGCTCTGCTGGCAATTTTAAGTGAGTTCTGGACTTGAATCAAAAATAATATTATGGTGTTGATGCTGTTATATTGAAAGCAAAAGAGTTCTGGTTTCTAGGAATTAACTTTATTACTTTAGTAAATATTTGAATATTTTTATAAATTTCCCTTTTCTCAAACTTTCAGACATGCTCTGCTGGCATATTTGAGTGAGTTCTGGACTTGAATTAAGAATTTTGTGATAGACTTGATGCTCTTGTGTCAAAAACAAAAGAGTTCTGGCTTCTAGCTATTAACTCAATTACTTTAGAGAAAATATAAATATATTTATAATTTTTCCCTTTTTTCTAACATCCAGACATGCTCTGCTGGCACTGATAAGTGAGTTCTGGACTTGAATCAAAAATATTATCATTGACTTGATGCTAATATGTCAAAAACAAAATAGTTCTGGCTTCTAGCTATTGACTTAATTATTTTTGTAAATATTTGAATATTTTTATAACTTTTTCTTTTTTGCAAACATTCAGACATGCTCTGCTGGCACTTTTAAGTGAGTTCTGGACTTGAATCAAAAATAATAATATGGTGTTGATGCTGTTTTATTAAAAGCAAAAGATTTCTGTCTTCTTGGAATTAATTTTATTACTTTAGTAAGTATTTGAATATTTTTATAGCTTTTCACTTTTCTCAAACATTCAGACATGCTCTGCTGGCACTTTTAAGTGAGTTCTGGACCTGAATTAAAAATATTATTATAGACTTTATGCTCATATGTCAAAAACAAAATAGTTCTGGCTTCTAGCTATTGACTAAATTACTTTAGAGAAATATAAATATTTTTATAACTTTTTCCCTTTTCTTAAAAATTTAGACATGCTCTGCTGGCACTTTTAAGTGAGTTCTGGACTTAAATCAAAAATATTATTATGGACTTGATGCTATTATATTAAAAGCAAAAGAGTTCTGGCTTCTAGGAATTAACTTAATTAGTTTAGTAAATATTTAAATATTTTTATAAGTTTTTCCTTTTCTCAAACATTCAGACATGCTCTGCTGGCATTTTTAAGTGAGTTCTGGACTTGAATCAAAAATAATATCATAGACTTGATGTTGAAATTTCAAAAACAAGAGAGTTCTGGCTTCTAGCTATTGACTGAGTTATTTTTGTAAATATTTGAACATTTTTATAACTTTTTCCTTTTTTCAAACATTCAGACATGCTCTGCTGGCATTTTTGAGTGAGTTCTGGACTTGAATTAAAAATGTTCTGATAGATTTGATGCTAATTTGTTAAAACCAAAAGAGTTCTGGCCTCTAGAAATTGACTAAATTACTTAAAGGAATATTTAAAATATTTTTATATCTTTTCACTTTGCATGAGAATTCAGACATGCTCTGCTGGAACTTTTAATTGAGTTCTGGACTTGAATCATAAATATTATCATAGACTTAATGATGTTTTGTCAAAAACAAAAGAGTTTTGGCTTCTAACTATTGACTAAATTAATTTAGAGAATATTTAAATATTTTTAAAACTTTTCCCGTTTCTCAAACATTCAGACATGCTCTGCTGGCAATTTTAAGTGAGTTCTGGACTTGAATCAAAAATAATATTATGGTGTTGATGCTGTTATATTGAAAGCAAAAGAGTTCTGGTTTCTAGGAATTAACTTTATTACTTTAGTAAATATTTGAATATTTTTATAAATTTTCCTTTTCTCAAACTTTCAGACATGCTCTGCTGGCATATTTGAGTGAGTTCTGGACTTGAATTAAGAATTTTGTGATAGACTTGATGCTCTTGTGTCAAAAACAAAAGAGTTCTGGCTTCTAGCTATTAACTCAATTACTTTAGAGAAAATATAAATATATTTATAATTTTTCCCTTTTTTCTAACATCCAGACATGCTCTGCTGGCACTGATAGGTGAGTTCTGGACTTGAATCAAAAATATTATCATTGACTTGATGCTAATATGTCAAAAACAAAATAGTTCTGGCTTCTAGCTATTGACTTAATTATTTTTGTAAATATTTGAATATTTTTATAACTTTTTCTTTTTTGCAAACATTCAGACATGCTCTGCTGGCACTTTTAAGTGAGTTCTGGACTTGAATCAAAAATAATAATATGGTGTTGATGCTGTTTTATTAAAAGCAAAAGATTTCTGTCTTCTTGGAATTAATTTTATTACTTTAGTAAGTATTTGAATATTTTTATAGCTTTTCACTTTTCTCAAACATTCAGACATGCTCTGCTGGCACTTTTAAGTGAGTTCTGGACCTGAATTAAAAATATTATTATAGACTTTATGCTCATATGTCAAAAACAAAATAGTTCTGGCTTCTAGCTATTGACTAAATTACTTTAGAGAAATATAAATATTTTTATAACTTTTTCCCTTTTCTTAAAAATTTAGACATGCTCTGCTGGCACTTTTAAGTGAGTTCTGGACTTAAATCAAAAATATTATCATGGACTTGATGCTGATATGTCAAAAACAAAAGAGTTCTGGCTTCTAACTATTGACTAAATTACTTTAGAGAAACATAAATATGTAAATAACTTTTTCCCTTTCCTCAAACATTCAGACATGCTCTGCTGGCACCTTTTAGTGAGTTCTGGACTTGAATTAAAAATTTTATCATAAATTTGATGCTGATATGTCAAAAAAAAAGAGTTCTGGCTTCTAGCTATTGACTAAATTATTTTTGTAAATATTTGAACATTTTTATAACTTTTTCCTTTTTTCAAACATTCAGACATGCTCTGCTGGCATTTTCGAGTGAGTTCTGGACTTGAATTAAAATTTAAATGAAAGATTTGATGCTAATTTGTTAAAACCAAAAGAGTTCTGGCCTCTAGAAATTGACTAAATTACTTAAGTGAATATATAAATATTTTTATATCTTTTCTCGTTGCATGAGCATTCAGACATGCTCTGCTGGCATTTTTAAGTGAGTTCTTGACTTAAATCAAAAATATTATTATGGACTTGATGCTATTATATTAAAAGCAAAAGAGTTCTGGCTTCTAGGAATTAACTTAATTAGTTTAGTAAATATTTAAATATTTTTATAAGTTTTTCCTTTTCTCAAACATTCAGACATGCTCTGCTGGCATTTTTAAGTGAGTTCTGGACTTGAATCAAAAATAATATCATAGACTTGATGTTGAAATTTCAAAAACAAGAGAGTTCTGGCTTCTAGCTATTGACTAAGTTATTTTCGTAAATATTTGAACATTTTTATAACTTTTTCCTTTTTTCAAACATTCAGACATGCTCTGCTGGCATTTTTGAGTGAGTTCTGGACTTGAATTAAAAATGTTATGATAGATTTGATGCTAATTACCGACTTCAAAAGGAGGGAGGTACTCAATTCGACCCGTTTTTTTTTTTTTTTTTGTTTTTTGTATGTACACCGATTACTCGAAGACGGCTGGACCGATTGAAATGATTCAAACGTTATTACATTAAATAAACTCCCAAGTTGGTCCCATTTTTTTAAATTTTGAAATCGGTTCAGTACTTTTCAAGTAATCTTGAAAAAAAGCACGAAAATAGTATGATTTTGTGTGAACTACCTCGATGATCAGTCGTATAACTTCTTTGTTTATGAACTGAATAAGATAATTATGTTTTTGTTGGAAAAGGGATATCTTAAGTGTAGTTCTTTAACCGACTTAAAAAAGGAGGTTCTCAGTTTGACCCGCATGTATGTATGTTTCTCCGCGATTAACTCATGTTTGGCTGAGCCGATTTTAATTTCTACCTAAATAATATACCTACACTACCTAATACAAAAGGTACCTACACTAAAAATAAAAAAATAAAAAATTGTTTAAAAAAACAAAAAACCGACTTCAAAAAACCTACCTCTAAAAAGCAAGAAATAATATTTGTAATAATAAAACACGTCTATTGAAGTCGGGTGGGGCTTTTAGAATAAAAAAAAAGACATTTGTACTCCAGCCCCACCCGACTTCAATAGACGTGTTTTATTATTACAAATATTATTTCTTGCTTTTTAGAGGTAGGTTTTTTGAAGTCGGTTTTTTGTTTTTTTAAACAATTTTTTTGTTAAAACCAAAAGAGTTCTGGCCTCTAGAAATTGACTAAATTACTTAAAGGAATATTTAAATATTTTTATATCTTTTCTCTTTGCATGAGAATTCAGACATGCTCTGCTGGAACTTTTAATTGAGTTCTGGACTTGAATCATAAATATTATCATAGACTTAATGATGTTATGTCAAAAACAAAAGAGTTTTGGCTTCTAACTATTGACTAAATTAATTTAGAGAATATTTAAATATTTTTAAAACTTTTCCTGTTTCTCAAACATTCAGACATGCTCTGCTGGCAATTTTAAGTGAGTTCTGGACTTGAATCAAAAATAATATTATGGTGTTGATGCTGTTATATTGAAAGCAAAAGAGTTCTGGTTTCTAGGAATTAACTTTATTACTTTAGTAAATATTTGAATATTTTTATAAATTTTCCTTTTCTCAAACTTTCAGACATGCTCTGCTGGCATATTTGAGTGAGTTCTGGACTTGAATTAAAAATTTTGTGATAGACTTGATGCTCTTGTGTCAAAAACAAAAGAGTTCTGGCTTCTAGCTATTAACTCAATTACTTTAGAGAAAATATAAATATATTTATAATTTTTCCCTTTTTTCTAACATCCAGACATGCTCTGCTGGCACTGATAAGTGAGTTCTGGACTTGAATCAAAAATATTATCATTGACTTGATGCTAATATGTCAAAAACAAAATAGTTCTGGCTTCTAGCTATTGACTTAATTATTTTTGTAAATATTTGAATATTTTTATAACTTTTTCTTTTTTGCAAACATTCAGACATGCTCTGCTGGCACTTTTAAGTGAGTTCTGGACTTGAATCAAAAATAATAATATGGTGTTGATGCTGTTTTACTAAAAGCAAAAGATTTCTGTCTTCTTGGAATTAATTTTATTACTTTAGTAAGTATTTGAATATTTTTATAGCTTTTCACTTTTCTCAAACATTCAGACATGCTCTGCTGGCACTTTTAAGTGAGTTCTGGACCTGAATTAAAAATATTATTATAGACTTTATGCTGATATGTCAAAAACAAAAGAGTTCTGGCTTCTTACTATTGACTAAATTACTTTAGAGAATATTTAAATATTTTTATAACTTTTCCCTCTTCTAAAACATTCAGACATGCTCTGCTGGCACTTTGAAGTGAGTTCTGGACTTAAATCAAAAATAATATCATAGACTTGATGCTAATATTTCAAAAACAAAAGAGTTCTGGCTTCTAGCTATTGACTAAATTATTTTTGTAAATATTTAAATATTTTAATAACTTTTTTCCCTTTCTCAAACATTCAGACATGCTCTGCTAGCACTTTTAAGTGAGTTCTGGACTTAAATTAAAATTAATATCATAAATTTGATGCTATTATGTCAAAAACAAAAGAGTCCTGGCTTCTATCTATTGACTAAATTATTTTTGTAAATATTAGAATATTTTTATAACTTTTTTCTTTTTTCAAACATTCAGACATGCTCTGCTGGAATTTTTGAGTAAGTTTTGGACTTGAATTAAGAATTTTATGATAAATTTGATGCTGATTTGTTAAAAGAAAAAGAGTTCTGGCCTCTAAAAATTGACTAAATTACTTAAGTGAATATTTAAATATTTTTATATCTTTTCTCTTAGCATGTGCATTCAAACATGCTCTGCTGGCACTTTTAAGTGAGTTCTTGACTTAAATCGAAAATAATATCATAGATTTGATGCTGAGTTTGTAAAAACAAAAGAGTTTTGGCTTCTAAATATTGTCTAAATTACTTTAGAGAAATATAAATATTTTAATAACTTTTTCCCTTTTCTCAAAAATTTAGACATGCTCTGCTGGCACTTTTAAGTGAGTTCTGGACTTAAATCAAAAATATTATCATGGACTTGATGCTGATATGTCAAAAAAAAAAGAGTTCTGGCTTCTAAGTATTGACTCAATTACTTTAGATAAACATAAATATTTTAATAACTTTTTCCCATTCCTCAAACATTCAGACATGCTCTGCTGGCACTTTTTAGTGAGTTCTGGACTTGAATTAAAAAGTATATCATAAATTTGATGCTGATATGTCAAAAACAAAAGAGTTCTGGTCTCTAGCTATTGACTAAATTATTTTTGTAAATATTTGAACATTTTTTTAACTTTTTCCTTTTTTCAAACATTCAGACATGCTCTGCTGGAATTTTTGAGTGAGTTCTGGACTTGAATTAAGAATTTTATGATAGATTTGATGCTGATTTGTTAAAAGCAAAAGAGTTCTGGCCTCTAGAAATTGACTAAATTACTTAAGTGAATATTTAAATACTTTTATATCTTTTCTCTTTGCATGAGCATTTAGACATGCTCTGCTGGCACTTTTAATTGAGTTCTGGACTTGTATCAAAAATATTATCATAGACTTAATGCTGTTTTGTCAAAAACAAAAGAGTTTTGGCTTCTAACTATTGACTAAATTACTTTAGAGAATATTTAAATATTTTTAAAACTGTTCCCGTTTCTCAAACATTCAGACATGCTCTGCTGGCAATTTTAAGTGAGTTCTGGACTTGAATCAAAAATAATATTATGGTGTTGATGCTGTTATATTGAAAGCAAAAGAGTTCTGGTTTCTAGGAATTAACTTTATTACTTTAGTAAATATTTGAATATTTTTATAACTTTTCCCTTTTCTCAAACTTTCAGACATACTCTGCTGGCATATTTGAGTGAGTTCTGGACTTGAATTAAGAATTTTGTGATAGACTTGATGCTCTTGTGTCAAAAACAAAAGAGTTCTGGCTTCCAGCTATTGACTCAATTACTTTAGAGAAAATATAAATATATTTATAATTTTTCCCTTTTTTCTAACATTCAGACATGCTCTGCTGGCACTGATAAGTGAGTTCTGGACTTGAATCAAAAATATTATCATTGACTTGATGCTAATATGTCAAAAACAAAATAGTTCTGGCTTCTAGCTATTGACTTAATTATTTTTGTAAATATTTGAATATTTTTATAACTTTTTCTTTTTTGCAAACATTCAGACATGCTCTGCTGGCACTTTTAAGTGAGTTCTGGACTTGAATCAAAAAAATTAATATGGTGTTGATGCTGTTTTATTAAAAGCAAAAGAGTTCTGTCTTCTAGGAATTAACTTTATTACTCTAGTAAGTATTTGAATATTTTTATAGCTTTTCACTTTTCTCAAACATTCAGACATGCTCTGCTGGCACTTTTAAGTGAGTTCAGGTTTTGAATAAAAAATAATATTATGGAGTTGATGCTGTTATATTAAAAGCAAAAGAGTTCAGGATTCTAGGAATTAACTTAATTAATTTAGTAAATATTTGAATATTTTTATAAGTTTTTCCTTTTCTCAAACATTCAGGCATGCTCTGCTGGCACTTTTAAGTGAGTTCTGGACTTGAATTAAAATTAATATCATAAACTTGATGCTGATATGTCAAAAACAAAAGAGTTCTGGCTTCTAGCTATTGATTAAATAATTTTTGTAAATATTAGAATATTTTTATAATTTTTTCTCTTATTCAATCATTCAGACATGCTCTGCTGGAATTTTTGAGTGAGTTCTGGACTTGAATTAAGAATTTTATGATAGATTTGATGCTGATTTGTTAAAAACAAAAGAGTTCTGGCCTCTAGAAATTGACTAAATTACTTAAGTGAATATTTAAATATTTTCATATCTTTTCTCTTTGCATGAGCATATAGACATGCTCTGCTGACACTTTTAAGTGAGTTCTGGACTTAAATCAAAAATATTATCATGGATTTGATGCTGATATGTGAAAAACAAAAGCGTTCTGGCTTCTAACTATTAACTAAATTACTTTAGAGAAACATAAATATTTTAATAACTTTTTCCCCTTCCTCAAATATTCAGACATGATCTGCTGGCACTTTTTAGTGAGTTCCGGACTTGAGTTAAAAATTATATCATAAACTTGATGCTGATATGTCAAAAACAAAAGAGTTCTGGCTTCTAGCTATTGACTTAATTATTTTTGTAAATATTTGAATATTTTTATAACTTTTTCCTTTTTTCAAATATTCAGACATGCTCTGCTGGCATTTTTGAGTGAGTTCTGGACTTGAATTAAAATTTTTTTGATAGACTTGATGCTTTTGTGTCAAAAACAAAAGAGTTCTGGCTTCTAGCTATTGCCTTAATTACTTTAGAAAACATATAAATATTTTTATAATTTTTCCCTTTTCTCTAACATTCAGACATGCTCTGCTGGCACTGATAAGTGAGTTTTGGACTTAAATCAAAAATATTATCATTGAATTGATGCTGATATGTCAAAAACAAAATAGTTCTGGCTTCTAGCTATTGACTTAATTATTTTTGTAAATATTTAATTATTTTTATAATTTTTTCTTTTTTGCAAACATTCAGACATGCTCTGCTGGCACATTTTAAGTGAGTTCTGGACTTGAATCAAGAATAATATTATAGTGTTGATGCTGTTTTATTAAAAGCAAAAGAGTTCTGTCCTCTAGGAATTAACTTTATTACTTTAGTAAGTATTTGAATATTTTTATAGCTTTTCACTTTTCTCAAACATTCAGACATGCTCTGCTGGCACTTTTAAGTGAGTTCTGGACTTGAATTAAAAATATTATCATAAACTTGATGCTGATATGTCAAAAACAAAAGAGTTCTGGCTTCTAGCTAGTGATTAAATTATTTTTGTAAAAATTTGAATATTTTTATAACTTTTTCTTTTTTGCAAACATTCAGACATGCTCTGCTGGCATATTTGAGTAAGTTCTGGACTTGAATTAAGAATTTTATGATTGATGTGATGCTGATTTGTTAAAAACAAAAGAGTTTTTGCCTCTAAGAATTGACTAAATTACTTAAGTGAATATTTAAATATTTTTATATCTTTTCTATTTGCATGAGCATTCAGACATGCTCTGCTGGCACTTTTAAGTGAGTTCAGGTTTTGAATAAAAAATAATATTATGGAGTTGATGCTGTTATATTAAAAGCAAAAGAGTTCAGGATTCTAGGAATTAACTTAATTAATTTAGTAAATATTTGAATATTTTTATAAGTTTTTCCTTTTCTCAAACATTCAGGCATGCTCTGCTGGCATATTTGAGTGAGTTCTGGACTTGAATTAAGAATTTTGTGATAGATGTGATGCTGGTTTGTTAAAAACAAAGGAGTTCTGGCCTCTAGGAATTGACTAAATTACTTAAGTGAATATTTAAATATTTTTATATCTTTTCTCTTTGCATGAGCATTCAGACATGCTCTGCTGGCACTTTTAAGTGAGTTCAGGTTTTGAATAAAAAATAATATTATGGAGTTGATGCTGTTATATTAAAAGCAAAAGAGTTCTGGCTTCTAGGAATAAACTTAATTACTTTAGTAAATATTTAAATATTTTTATAATTTTTTCTCTTATTCAAACATTCAGACATGATCTGCTGGCATATTCAAGTGAGTTCTGGACTAGAATCAAGTATTTTAATATAAACTTGATGCTGATATGTCAAAAACAAAAGAGTTCTGGCTTCTGGGATTTGACTTAATTGCTTTAGTATATACTTAAATATTTGTTTTACTTCATCTCTTGTTCAAACTTTCAGACATGATCTGCTGGCACCTTTAAGTGAGTTCTGGTCTTCAATCAAAAAGAATATTATTGACTTTATGCTAATTTGTCAAAAACAAAAGAGTTTTTGCTTCTAGGAATTGACTAAATTACTTTAATAAATATGTAAATATTGTTGTAACTTTTTCTCTTTTTCAATCATTCAGACATGATCTGCTGGTGCCTTTAAGTGAGTTCTGGACTTGATTCAAAAATTGTCAAATGGACTTGATATTGATTTGTCAAAAAAAAGAGTTCTGTCTTCTATAATTTACTAAATTACTTTAGTAAATATTTAAATATTTTTATATTTTTTTCTCTTTTTTAAACATTCAGACATGATCTGCTGGCACCTTTAAGTAAGTTCTGGACTTGAATCAAGTATTATTATATAGACTTGATGCTGTTTTATGTTAAAAACAAAGATTTCTGGCTTCAAGGAATTGTTTAACTACTTTTGTGTATAATCTAAATATTTTTATATTTCTTTCCTTTTTTCTAATGTTCGTACAAGTTCTACTGGCACTAGAAAATTAGTTCTGAACTTGATTCAAGTTCTGGATTGTAATACTGATACGGGTATGTTAAAAACTAAAAAGATCTAGCTTTTTACAGTAGTTTGAAATGGTAAAATAGTATTTTCATACTTTTAGAACGTTTTGACATGATCTGCTGGCAGTCGAGCATGAGTTCTAGACCTTAGTCGTGTTATAGATTGTAGTGCTTATACGAGACGGTGAAAAACGAAAGAGTTCTAGCTTCTAGGATGACTTTGAACGACGACATTTTTTTTCGAAAGTTGGACATGATCTTTTGGCACTCGAACGTGAGTTCTGGAGTTGAATCAAGTTCTAGATGATAGTTCTGATGTGAATTAGTCAAAACGAAAGAGTTCTAGCTTCTAGGTAGTGTTTGAAAGACGAAAATTTTATTTTGTTATTTTAGTTGGGACATGATCTGCTGGCTTTCAAACGTGAGTTTTAGACTTGAATTAAGTTTTAGATTAAAGTTCTGATCCGAACATGTCAAAAATGAAAGAGTTCTATCTACGATGTATATATATTTTTCGCTATTTCAAAAGTTCGGACATGATCTGCTTGCACACGAACGGGAGTTCAGAACTATTCCCGAAAAGTATCAGGAACTGTAGAACTCAGCCGCATGCGAGAAGAACTTTCATTTATTTTTGATCTGCTGCAAAATGATCTGCTACGGGAAGTTGGCAGATCATTTTGTTTTTTGACTCTTTTAAGGTTAAACGCCAGAACTATTTTTAAAAAGTATCAGGAACTGTAGAACTCAGCCGCAAACGAGAAGAACTCACATTTGTTTTTGATTTGCTGCAAAATGATCTGCTACGGGAAGTCAGCAGATCATTTTGTCAATCGACTTTTTCAGGTAAAAACGCCAGAACTATATTTAAAACTATAAGGAACTGTAGAACTCAGCTGCATGCGAATAGAACTCTCATTTATTTTTGATCTGCTGGACGATGTTCTGCTAAGTTCACAAACATTGTTAAAAGACCCTTTGACCCTTTTTTTGTGCAATAGCTTTACAATAGCAACTGAGTTTTTCCGGAAATGTTCCTGTCTGTAGTGATAAGTTGATAAGATAGGCTAGAATTGGCGCTAACTCCGCTTTACATGCCTTTAACACTTTTGTACTTAAAAAATCATAGCCTTCAAATTGGGTGTTTTTCAGAGACGTAATAACTTTCATAACGTAGTTTGCGTCAATTGGTGTTAAAATGATACTGTTTTGCAAGTTTGTTTTTGTTGATATTGTTTGATTTGTTTGTCTCAGTTATAAAATAATTATTAAATGTCGATGCAGTTATATTTTGGATCTGCAATGTCTTTTCCCTTATCATTGGTTTTAGTAATATAACTTTTCACCTCTCCAGCACGAAAAGGGCGCTTTTGGCGCGTAAAACTAGCAGCAAAATCGATTTTTACTGCGAGCAAGAGGCAAAGTGCTTTTTAAATTTCTAATACCAACTTTTAAAATAATAAAGATAAAAGAAATAAAGTGACAAGGATGAGACTTGTAAAATTGATATGTGAGAAAAGGATAGATAGAGTGCTTTATGATGTCATACATGGATTAAAAAGAAAAAAAAAAGAAAATGAACGGATATACCAAGGAGTTTTAAATAAGGATTGTTAAAAAAGAAGGTTGATAATTCGAAATAAAGAGTAAGGACGAAATGAGGTCGCATGTATGAAATAAATATAAAATAAGAAAAATAAATGAAATTTAATAACATATTAGTATTTTATGATTATAAATAAATAAATAAGATGGAATATTAATGAATAAGAAAAAAACACAACGTAATAATGTAAAACAAAACGGCGGGAATCTACTTTATGAATAAAATTTTTCAGCATAGGTTTGATCGAACTATTTTTGTGATAAATTACAAAAAATGAGTGCGTCCAACGATAAAGATAGTTGTCCAACTCCAAAAGAATTGAGTGAACAAGTTTCTAATGCTGAAATTTAGCTTTTTACCAGGACACTCACGTAAAAAATTTCTCGCTGGTAGAGGTGAACAGTTCTATGTTTTACACGAGACCAAAATTTTGTTCTGCCTCGTGACTTTAAATCACTCACTGTGCTCAGTAGTCTATACCTATTAGAATCACTCGCTACGCTCGTGATTCAATTCTAGACTACTTCGCTGGTTCGTGATTTAAAGTCGGCACTCGCAGCACAAATTGATTTTGGTCACTTGTATAACAAATAACTATTTACTGTACGTCCCACAACTTTCATTTTTTATGATCGTCCATGTTGCTTTACAAATGTTTTTACCATTGTTTTCACTATGCTATATTCATTCAAAAATTCAAAATTCAAAATATTTTATTCAGTCTAGGCTGTTACAAGCACTTGTGAATGTCATAGAAGCTACGCCATCGGTTCGCAAACCCTAAGCGGGAGACCTTGTAACGAGAAGAACCGGCAAGAAACTCGTCAAGGGCTGCTTTTTTCTCCCTGTATATTTCATACAGAGTCGTCAACATTGAAAAATGAGCTCTACGTTTAAAGTGAGGTCATTTTCCATCACAATAATTAACAAAAGTTTGCACACAATAGGTAGGTAGGGTTAAAATTAAATATATCTACTACATTCAGATAGGTAAATATGAGAGTAAATAACTTTCAACTAGTTGAGAAATCACTCTGTCTGCTACTCGAACCAAAAAACACTTGATGCAAGACATAAAAAGTAAAAACGCAATTCTTACAATTCAATATGCGTTAAGATAGGTACTCAGAAGCAGACCCATTCCCACTGGCAGCACCCGTTCACGAGCATGACGCATGGACCAGCCATCGCTTCGCTCAACCATATTTGAGGGAACGTAACGACCCGCCCCACACGACACCACCGCAGAAATGATTAAAGAGAGCATGACATACTTAGGCTACCCATCCTAAGGCACTGAATTGAAAACGAATATCCAAAAGCTTTTCATAGGCCTTTACTTACAAAACTATAGACGAAAAAATACGAAAAAATATTACGAAAGCAAAATAATCATTTTAGTCATTAGCAATAAAAAAAAGTGAGAAATCAAAACAAGGATTAGTTATTAATTTTATGTTTTGAGTAAGAAGTGCCATACAGATTGATAATATTTGGTTAGGCACATAAGAATTATCTTTTATTCTGTGTTTTTTTATGGATGAAATGTGTATGAGCTGTCATTAGGAACCTTTTGCGCTCACTATTCTGTGGAATCATGCCGTCTGTACCTGCAAGACGTGCTGGCCGCAAGAGCGGTTATTTTTATCTATGGCTCTGCATTGGGTAGGAAAAAGATACCCACCTTGTCAATTCGTGACTTTTCCGCTGAATGTTTTTTTTGGGCCGTTTGTTATGAAGACGTGAAATAATAAAGTAAAACAGGAATAAATCCGAAGAGGCATCGCGATGCTGGGCTGCTCCTCATGGTTCTATAGGTAAGTGAGCGTCTCCTTTTTCCTAATTGACTCCTCATACCCGACATCAGGGTTCTAACATAATACCGGTGAAAACCACCTCATGGTGGGCTATTTACACGCCACACCATCTTATGGTCCTTCGAGCCGGATTCCATGCTCCAGCAGGAATTTTTAAGTATTTCGGTAGGTTGGATGTTCGCAGAATAATTACGTATTAATTGGTAAAATTTGCGAAGTTATTACCTACGTATTTACCGCCGTACTCCGCCATTTTGTAATTGGTACAAAATTTACGGAATAAATTTATTTTACTTAAAATTAATCCTCGCATTGTAATAGCGTGATTTTGTTTTAGGGTATTTCCGCATTGAAATAGCGGTTGATTCATTTTAATTTAATTTCGCATTGAAATAGCGTAATTTCTTTGAAGTATTTTATTTTCGCATTGTAATAGCGTTTGTAGTCTTTTAATTTATTTTCGCATTAAAATAGCGTAATAACTTTAATTTGTTCTCGCATTGGAATAGCGTAATTTCTTTATAAAAATGTCGAAATCAAGTGAGGATTCAGTTGATTCCGTCATTGAACTATCCGATAAACAGCTTACCTTATTAATAGCAAAAAAGGAACGTCTTTTTTCGCGCATGCATGATCTTTATAGATTTGCAAATAATGTAACGAATTTTGGATCCCGAAGTAATGAGACTTTCATGGTTCAGTCAGAAATAATCGATGAAATGCGAAGGCAATTTGAGTCCATAATTGATGACATAAATGACCGCAAGCTTACGTTAGATTCGAAATTTCTGCCTGATTATCAGCCTTTGACTGCTTTTGAAGATTTGTACTTTATCGTAAAGCGCGTCCGAAATAATATTATTCAGTCGTCGCAAGCAATTGTACCGTCGTCGTCATCGAATAGTTCCGGCGATCATAATCTTCAATGCACCATTAAGCTTCCTCCGATTGAATTGCCGAGCTTTGACGGGAAAACGGAAAATTGGCCTAAATTTTACGAATCTTTTAAGTCCAACATACACAATAACAAACAGCTGTCTGACTCGCAGCGCGTGCAGTATTTAGTAGGTAAATTAACCCACGGCGCGCTTAAGGCTACCGCGGGTATTGTACCCTCGGGTGAAACCTATAATATTATTTGGGATAGTTTGGTAAATAAATATCAAGATGTGCGTGCATTGGGCACACTTTATCTTAACAATATTCTCGATGCGAAAAGTTGTTCGAATACGGCAGCCAGTCTTGATTATTTTATTGAAAAATATTCAGCGTCTGTGTTGGCCTTAAAACAACTGAATATCAGTGATGTGACCGATTTCATACTTTTGCATTGTGCTCTAAGGAAGATCGATGTTCAAACTGTTCAAGCGTTCGAATTATCTGTGCGTCATAAGGACATTCCTTCTTATAACGAATTAATCTCTTTCGTGCAAGATCAAGTTAAAATCTTAGAACGGTCTAATGTTTCATACTCGTCACGGTCTTCGAGCGGTGGTGTTAATAAAGCGTCATCGTCGGTCGCGGCCGCGGCAGCCCGTCCTAATACTTACAAGTCATTTGTCGCGAGTAATGATAATATTACTCACACGTCGGGAAAGTCGTGTATTTTTTGCAATAAAAGTGATCATGCGATTAATGCTTGTTCACAGTTTAAAGGTTTGAGTTCACCCCAAGCCCGATTTGATTTTATTAAATCGAAACAGGGTTGCGTAAGTTGTCTTAGTGGGTCACATACCGTAACGTCATGTAAGTCGTCGGTTACTTGCGAATTATGCAAAAAACGACACCATACCCTCTTACATTTCGATACGAAGAATAATAATGGTCGGAAAAATACTTACGCTCATACCTCGCAAGTACCTAACGTTGAAGGGTCGTTGCCTTATTTACCGTCGTCGGAGTCGTCCGTCGCCTCGCTGCCGGCACCGTCACCTCTCTCCGCACCCGGCGTAGGATCGAGCCCGTGTGTTTTGAACACCCCATCGGGTACCCCATCTGTTATGGGGACCTCTCCGATTTTGGGTACTCCATCTAGCTTGGGTACCCCACCTAGTTCGGGTACACCGACTATTCTGGGTACCCCGGGTACCCCTTCATTGTCTTTAAGTGCGGAAGTAAGACCAAACTCTACGATTTTACTATCGACCGCTCAAGTTTATGCTAAGATTAAAAATTGCAATAATAAAAGAATTATCCGCTGTTTAATAGACAACGGATCGCAAAATAATTTAATTACAATTGACTGTTGTAAATCGCTTAATTTACCTATAATTCCACTGAGTAACTCTTTTGTCAAAGGAATTGGTTTAGCGTCTCGGCCGATTTTAGGATACGTTTATTTGGATATTGAGTCCCGTGTTTATACGAATAATAAATACACTATACATGCATTAGGGATTGACTGTATCACCGATCAGCTGCCTGCTCATTATGTGGACGCGGGTGATATGGGTTATTTGAATGGGATTCCCCTCGCCGATCTGACCTGGAACGTTCCTGGATCGGTGGATGTCGTTCTAGGTGCTCAGCTGTTTCCATATATCTATTTAGGGAATAGGGTCGAATCTGGTACAAGTGCGCCTCCTGCTTTGCTGACCGCGTTCGGTTACGTGCTGATGGGTGATTTCCCAAGTAAGGTTCTTGTTAATACTTCTACGTCGTTCTGCGCACTTTCGCTTAGTGATATGGTGCAAAAGTTTTGGCAATTAGAGGAATTACCTAACATGAGGTTTTTGAGTCCGGAGGAGACAGAATGTGAAAATTTGTTTGTTTCGTCGGTCACCCGGGGGGAGGGTGGTCGGTACTCGGTTGCTTTACCATTCTGCAAGAACCCGAAGGAATTAGGTAACTCTCGCACTGCTGCTCAAAGACGATTTATGGCTTTGGAGCGGAGATTTAAACAGTCACCGGATTTACGGGATAAATATAATAGTGTTATTGGTGAGTATATTGAAAAGGGCTACTTATCTGAGGTTGCTGAGTCTGAGGTGACGGAGGAAGGATACTACATCCCGCACCACGCCGTCACCCACCCGGGTAAGCCCATGCCTCGAATTGTGCTCGACGCTAGTGCGAGAACGCATACAGGGTTGTCGCTAAATGACGTCCTTCATATTAGCCCTAATTTGCAGGCCGATTTATTTTTGCTATTGCTTGGCTTTCGTCTTTTTCCAGTCGCTATGACTGCGGATATCAAACAAATGTATTTACAGATTTTGGTTCCGTATGAACACCGTAAATATATGAGGATTTTGTTTCGTTTTTCGGAGAACGAAGTCGTACGAACCTTTCAATTTAATCGGGTTCCCTTTGGTCTCAAATCAAGCCCATATTTAGCTATGCGAACTGTTCGTCAACTGGCTGATGACATGAGATCACATTACCCGGAAGCTGCTGAGGTGGCAGAGTCTAGGTTGTACATGGATGATCTAGTTTATTCTATCGCTGATGAGGTCAGCGCTGTGCGTCTTTCTCAAGAATTAATCGCGCTGTTCAAGGCCGGTGCCTTTGACCTGGTCAAATGGACGAGTAATTCTCGCGCGGTCCTGGGAAACCTTCCGGACTCTCACCGCAGTGCAGTGGATTTGAATGATGGTTCTAGCCATACCTCGAAGGTGTTAGGCCTTTCGTGGGAACCAGCCGATGACAACTTCTTCTTTACGACTTCTTACGTCCAGGAGAAATGTACGAAACGAAATATACTTTCTGTGGTTGCTCGTTTGTTCGATGTCCTCGGTTTGATGGCTCCTGTCATTTTGTACGCCAAGTTGCTTATTAAAGAGCTATGGTTATGCAACATGGATTGGGATGATACTCCCCCTGAGAGTGTTATACGAAAATTCTCGGCGCTCATACAGGAGTTTCCACTCATTTCAACCTTGAAGATTCCACGTCATATAGGCGTCTTTAACGATTGTACGGTGCTTATTGTTGCGTTTTGTGATGCGAGTATGAACGGTTATGGTTGTGTCCTATACTTGCACACCACTGATTCCGTGGGTAATATCACTGTGAGATTACTTTGTGCGAAGTCAAAGGTTTCACCCACTAAAGTAACCACACTCGCACGTTTGGAATTATGTGCAGCCGTCTTGATGTCCAAACTAATACGGACAGTTCAAGAGTCTTATCAAGCGCGTGTACCTATTGCGGGAACGTATGCTTTCTCTGATTCGACCATTGCGCTTTCGTGGATTCATTCTTCACCGCATCGTTGGTCGGTGTTTGTAAGTAACCGCGTCGCTCAATGTCAAGAGAATCTGCCTCCTGAAAACTTTTATCATGTGGCAGGAAGTGAGAATCCAAGTGATTGTCTTTCCCGGGGGATGCTTCCCTCCCAACTTGCTTCACATGATTTATGGTGGAACGGCCCATCATGGATTCGTAGCCCCCCGTCAAATTGGCCTATGAAAGCCTTTTCACCTACCATAACTGCCAAGTTGCCTGAGCACAAAGTTAGTGTGCTGACTGCAACGGTTCAGTGTGAACCCCCGGCACTAATAGAATTGGCTCAGCGTATATCCGGGTGGGATAAACTTTTACGGATTGTTTTATACGTCCTTCGATTTATTAAAAAAATCTCGCCTTCTTCTGGGGCAGTTGATAATATTATGACTGCCGAGAAATTTGTGATACGTTCAGTGCAGAGTATCCACTTCGCAGAGGATCTTACCGCGCTCAAGAAGGGTAAATTGCCTTCTAAGAAGCTGTTAAACTTGTCGGTGTTTCTTGACGAAGATGGTGTGCTGCGTGTTGGAGGACGGCTTTCTAAATCGGATTTACCATTTGAGGCTAAACATCCGGCTTTACTCCCTAAACATGATCATATAGTGGATCTTATCATTCAACACTACCATATTATGAATTGTCATGCTGGTCCAGGACTTTTGATGTCGATCTTGCGGCAACGTTTCTGGATATTGGATGCCAGGACAGTGATAAGAGCAAGGGTTCGGAAATGCAATTGCTGTTTCCGTTTGAATCCGTCACACCCCACGCCCAATATGGCTGATTTACCTTCCTTCCGTGTCACCGAAGCAAAGGCTTTCGTTCACACCGGCGTTGATTACGCGGGTCCCCTTCGCATTACGCTTGCTCGTCGAAGAGGACAACATTCGCAGAAGGCATATATTTGCTTGTTCGTGTGCCTCGTGACCAAGGCTATTCATATTGAGTTGGTCTCTGACCTAACTTCCAATGCCTTTTTAGCGGCTTTTAGTCGTTTTATTTCACGGCGTGGACCTGTGTCGTGTCTATATTCGGACAATGGCACCAATTTCGTCGGTGCAAAGGCACAATTGGATGATCTTTATACCTTTCTAATTAGTTCTGAATTTCATCCAACTTTAAAGCGCGAGCTTACTAAGCGTCGCATTGATTGGAAAATGATTCCACCTCGTTCGCCGCATTTCGGTGGTATGTGGGAGTCGAATATTAAAAGTCTAAAGACTCATCTTTATCGAGTGATCGGAACCCAGCTTCTCACTTACGAGGAAATGCAAACCGTTCTGGTGCAGATAGAGTGCATTATGAACTCGCGCCCACTCACTGTTGTGTCTTCGGACCCTGATCCCGAAGTGATAACTCCGGCGCATTTTTTAATGTCATCACCATTGCAGTACTTACCTGCGCCACCATTAACTGACACGCGTATTAGTCTTACCCAGCGGAGACAGTTATTAGACAGTATGGTGCAATCTTATTGGAAGAAGTGGCGTTCAGAGTATCTTCACACGTTGCAAGTCAGACAGAAATGGACCACCACTGGCCATACTATTAATGTCGGAACTGTTGTTATTGTGGGACAGGAAGATTCTCCTCCCTTAAATTGGCCATTAGGTGTAATTACGGAGATTCATCCCGGGTCGGACGGAGTTATTCGAGTGGCGACGGTGAAGACTAGTTTTGGGGTCTTTAAGCGTCCTATTGTAAAATTATATCCAATTCCTACTCAATAATTATTTGCATTATTTATATTTGGTTGTAATTTAGGTTGTTAGGACTTAGCCATGAAGCTTGGCCATTCTGTTAACCTTAGTATGAACTGCGTGCATGTTATGTTACGTTGCTATGATTATGTTTGTAATTTATTTTTGTTTTGAAACTTCTGCGAACTTCCAAGGCGGGGAGCATGGTTAGGCACATAAGAATTATCTTTTATTCTGTGTTTTTTTATGGATGAAATGTGTATGAGCTGTCATTAGGAACCTTTTGCGCTCACTATTCTGTGGAATCATGCCGTCTGTACCTGCAAGACGTGCTGGCCGCAAGAGCGGTTATTTTTATCTATGGCTCTGCATTGGGTAGGAAAAAGATACCCACCTTGTCAATTCGTGACTTTTCCGCTGAATGTTTTTTTTGGGCCGTTTGTTATGAAGACGTGAAATAATAAAGTAAAACAGGAATAAATCCGAAGAGGCATCGCGATGCTGGGCTGCTCCTCATGGTTCTATAGGTAAGTGAGCGTCTCCTTTTTCCTAATTGACTCCTCATACCCGACATCAGGGTTCTAACATAATACCGGTGAAAACCACCTCATGGTGGGCTATTTACACGCCACACCAATATTAAACATGATTTGATTTGATATATACTTTTGATTAGCGTTTTTCTTTGAAAGGTGCGTACATTTCTTTAGTAACTTATTATAATTAAGATACCTTACTCGATCTGCATCAGTTTTGTAAAGCACGTTACCAGCGAGCGACCCGCACTCGCTTCGCTTCGCGTCATTCGGTATGAGAAATGTGGTTGAATTTATTTTCGCACGAGTAAATTTTTTGCGATTACTCCTGTAAGATATTCTTTTAAATTATATGATGTAAAGATTATAAATATGTCAATGAAATGCTTATGATAACTAACGCATTTTTAAGTTGATAAGGATCGATACTATATCCGTCTTCCAATTACCGCATTGTACATGACTAATTTTTTAGAAGATAAAATGGGTATAGTATAAGCTATTCTTTTAAAAGATAGATAGATACCTATATGCAGAATTATTTGTACGAAGTTTTTTGTTTGCATATATGTGGAATCTATAAAACCAACTTCAAAAAACCTACCTCTAAAAAGCAAGAATGAATATTCGTAATAATAAAAACACGTCTATTGAAGTCGGGTGGGGCTGGAGTACAAATTCCCTTTTTTTATTCTAAAAGCCCCACCCGACTTCAATAGACGTGTTTTTATTATTACGAATATTATTTCTTGCTTTTTAGAGGTAGGTTTTTTGAAGTCGGTTTTTTGTTTTTTTAAACAATTTTTTATTCTTTTATTTTTAGTGTAGATACCTTTTGTATTAGGTAGTGTAGGTATATTTATTATTTAGTTAGAAAAATCGGCTCAGCCAAACGTGAGTTAATCGCGGAGAAACATAGATACTTGCGGGTCAAACTGAGAACCTCCTTTTTTAAGTCGGTTAAAGAACTATACTTAAGGTATCCCTTTTCCAACAAAAATTTCTTATTCAGTTCATAAACAAAGAAGTTATACGACTGAAAATTGAGGTAGTTCACGCAAAATCATACTTTTTTAGTGCTTTTTTCAAGATTACTTGAAAAGTACTGAATTGATTTTACAATTTTAAAAAATGGGACCAACTTGGTCGAATTGAGTACCTCCCTCCTATTGAAGTCAGTAAAAAGAAGGATTATCCCACCATATTATTATATTGTTTTGATAAATTTCAAAGTGCATTGCATTAGGCAGCGTTTTCGATGAAATCTCCTAGGCGGCTTGACTTTTTCCGACACTTCCAACAATAATCGTTTTAATTCAATCAATTTGCACAAAATCTTGACAAATTAAGATAAATATTCCTCATGATCCCTCTATTTATTCGTGAAAACCGCATTAGAACTCGTGCAGTAGTTTTTGAGATGGTTTATCGCAAACAGACAAACAAAATATGACAGACAAACGCGCCGAATGACTTTGTTTTATTATATGTGTTGGTGTTACCCTATTAGGAATACGTTAAAGTGGTTGTATTTTTTCTTAGAGTTGCAGTTTTTCGAACTTTACCTAGTTAATCTACATATTATCGAATGCTACACCGTTAAAGTGCAGAAGGTAGTCAAGTGAGTGAAATAGCCAAGGCTTCAGGAAATTTAAGTTAAAGACCTCTATTGAAAGTAAATTTTAACAAAACGTGTCGTTTCTGGCGCTCGCATACACGCTGATGGTTGCTAATGTGGTGTGCATGTTACACGTGTTGGTGTGATATTCTTAGGGTTGGTTCTTTAATAATGCTGATAGGATTTATAATCTACGACACAATTTATACATTCTTTCTCTTTTTTAGGGTTCCGTACCCAAAGGGTAAAAACGGGACCCTATTACTAAGACTCCGCTGTCCGTCTGTCTGTCTGTCTGATACCAGGCTGTATCTCATGAACCGTGATAGCTAGAAAGTTGAAATTATTACAGATGATGTATTTCTGTTGCCGCTATAACAACATATACTAAAAGCATAGTAAAATTAATAGTTAAGGGGGGCTCCCATACAACAAACGTGATTTTTTTTGCTGTTTTTTGCTCGATATTAATAACAACAACAGGTAGACAGTTGAAATTTTCACAGATGATGTATTTTTGTTGCCGCTATAACAACAAATACTAAAAACAGAATAAAATTAATATTTAAGGGGGGCTCCCATACAACAAACGTATTTTTTTTGCCATTTTTTGGTACGGAACCCTTCGTGCGCGAGTCCGACTCGCACTTGGCCGGTTTTTTGTTTTTAACCTATGTACTATGGGCAACAGCGTCGCTTAACCAGTTTGCAACAAAATTCGTATGAGCTCGTATCGCCCCTGCACGAACTAAATGTATGTGACAGCGGGCGCGGCGTGGTACATAACACACTCACACGCCTAGATATTTTGAAACTCGGAAAGAAATCAAAAATAAATAAGGAAAATATAGATAAGTTTTCGTACTTACCGACCGATGTAAGCAGAAAGATTACGATAATTAAGATAAAATTGTAGAATTGAAATTTCATCATTTCGCACGTTAAATAATATTAATATTTACAAGATTAAAAAATATTACTCTTCTTTACTCGTTTAAAAACTTAAGAAGTCAACACGCATCTGTGGCAAAAACTGATCTGTTTACAATATGAATGAATGACTCACGTGCCTTTATGATCTCTATCACAGCCACGATACTGTGATGCAAAACATAACCACTAGATTTTGGGGTTGGTTCCGTACTAAAATGGTAAAAAAGAACTCTTATGGTGCAACTCAGTCTGTCGTCCGTCTGTCACAGTTGGTTATCTTAAGGGGCGGTAATAGGAAAACATGGTTTGCGCGGGCCATATTTTTATAGAGATAACGTAAACTTGTAGCCACCAAAAAAAATCATACGACAAGCTAAGGAGTTTATCTAGTTGCTACAAACATTAAATTTCGTATAAACCTCACAGATGATTGTAAAAAAAACAGAATATCATCAAAAGCGCTTGTCGCGGGCCATATTTTTAGCGTAATATTTTTTTTTTTTTTTTTTATTTGGTTCACCAACAGCAACTACAAAACAAAAAGAAAACCTATTCAGTGACAATACTTTTTTTAACAATACTTTTTTTAAATTTTGGTAGACTATCTGCATGTACGTCTAGTTTCCTAGAATGACTGTTGTATAATTTACAAATTCTGCATATGGGTGAGTTCGAACCGAATTTTGTTTTTCTGAAAGGCGGGCAAAGTGGTAGGATCTGGGTTCTCGGATATCTGTAAGGCACCTTAAATCTTATTTGGCTCAGTAAATCTGGACAGTCAATTTGGTTCCGTAATAACTTGTAAAGGAAGACAAGATCCAATCTATCCCTACGGCTTTCAAGGTCCATCATGTGAAATCGCTCGAGCCTCATCCTGTAGGAACTTCTCTTACTCATCCCCTTAGAATATGCCAAGTGACCTAAAAATCTCTTTTGGATTCGTTCAATTCTAAGAGAATGTGTAGCAAAGTGTGGCCTCCAAATTACACTGCAGTACTCCAGGATACTACGCACAAGTGAGTTATACAACAGTATTTTTGTACCTTCTTTACGGAATACCTTTGCATTCCGTAGAACAAATATTAACATTCCTGACGCCTTCTTAGTGATGTGGTCAATGTGGGGTAGAAATGTCAATTTGTTGTCAATCAACACGCCTAAATCACGTACACATTTCTTTTCCTCGATAATAGTATTCTTTATGTAATACTCAGATGAAGAAACTTTCTGTTTCCTAGAAACTTTCATAAAGAAACACTTGTCACAATTAATTTCCATCAAACTGACATCACACCAATGTACTAACCTATCTAAGTCTTGCTGCATCGCTACAATATCGTCCTGGCTTTTTATAGTACTTACAAATTTTAGGTCGTCAGCAAATAAAAATGGAGTAGAATAATTAAATAGTATAAATGATAGCGTAAACGTATTGAATTCTACATCAAAATACACTTTAACGTACTGTGCAGTTGCTCCAATAACTTTTTTTCAAGAAAGATAATTGTGCTAAAGATAATGATGAAAAAACAACGAAAAACATCGAAAAAGTGCAGAAGTGAGGTTATTTTCCATACTCTTTACACGTAAAGAAAAAGACAGAGACAAATGATTTAGCATAACGGAGCCTTAAGACCTACTACTTAATGCTATCAACCAGTAGAATTGTAATAGAAAGAAAGAAACATAAATTTATTTTTTTGTAATCGATTTCGACCAATCTTGAATATAAACGAGAGTAACTTTGTACTATACTACTATTTAAAAAATGTATAAATTACGCAAAAAGAACAACCAATCAAAAATATATATCTAGGAGCAACAACATTTGTAAAGCAACTTGGACTGTCATAAAAAACGAAACACTAGGAGCACAAGTCAAAAACAACTACATAAATCGTATTATCAAAAACAACATACACATTTCTGATCCTGTGACTATCGCATCGACATTCAACACCTATTTTATTGATGACATGAATATTAATCATAATAATTTCCCTAATAATGACACATTAAAGACTAACTTATCAAATAGTATATTTCTGACACCAGTAGATGCAAAGTATATAAGTAAGGTAATTGTGTCGCAAAAAAATTCACCTTCTGAAGGATACGACGCTATATGTACTAAAGTAGTGAAACACTGTAAAGATGAACTCCTGGTCAACCTATCACTACAGACTGGGCAGTTCCCAGACAAATTAAAATTATCAGTTGTAAAACCGTTACATAAAAAGGGTGACAAATGTAATGTAGACAATTATCGACAAATAGCAATATTACCAATATTTTCAAAAATATTTGAAAAAGCTATGCATTATCAATTGCTTACATTTTTCAACAAATATAATATCATAAAACAAAGCCAATACGGATTCCAAAAGAACAAATCAACGACGTATGCAGCTTTTGATTTTGTTAATGAAATATTGCAAAGTGTGAACAATAAAAACTACTCAACTGTGTTATTCCTTGATATGTCGAAAGCTTTCGACCGCGTTCCACATGATGGGTTGCTGAAAAAACTGGAACGTAGTGGGATTAGAGGCCCTGCTCTGCATTGGTTAAAATCTTATCTTTCAAACAGAACCCAATGTGTAGAAATAAATCAAATTGACTCGAATAAAACGGTTCAAAAATACAGATCAGAATTTAAACAAAATAGTTTTTGTGTTCCACAAGGGAGTGTTCTTGGCCCTTTATTATTTCTTCTACACATAAATGACTTACCAGATATAATAAATCATAAAACTGTACTTTTTGCAGATGACATTTCCGTTATAATAACAACTGACAAAAACTCTTCATTAGACTAACATATAATTGACATAACTACTACACTGACATTAATAATTGAATGGCTTAATAGTAACAATCTTAGAATTAACTTGTCAAAAACAAATATAATTACTTTCAATAATTTTAAAAATCAAATAATTAATATTGATTACAATGGACAAATTCTACGGAATGCTACTAATGGAATTTTCTTAGGTTTAATAATTGACTCAAAATTGACATGGAAGGAACAAATAGATAAAGTGTGCAACAAGGTAAATAGTTTTGCATTCGCTTTGTACAAATTAACAAAAGTCGCCAACGTCCATACGGCTATTACAGCCTATTTCGCCTATGTCGAATCGATATTAAGATACGGTGTATTGATTTGGGGAAATGGTACTGACATCAAAAGACTATTCATCGCTCAAAAACGATGCATCAGAGCCATATGCAATTTGACATCGGACACATCGTGTAAGCCGTATTTTAAATCCCTAGACATGCTAACGCTACCCTGCCTTTATATATTAGAAGTAGCTTTATATGTCAAGCAAAATGGTCAAAGATTCACTCAAGCGAGTGATCTAACTCAAAGAAGCTTAAGATATCCTCGCAGACTAGTACACGTAACTGTCCCAAACTCAGCGAAATATCGAAAAAATTGCTATTCCATGTGTATGACCATTTATAACAAATTGCCATTTAGCTTCAAAAATACTCCTACTAGTCGATTTAAATTTTTATTGCGCAAATGGTTAGTGGATATGGCATTCTACTCAATTGATGAATTCTTAAGACATGATAATAAATAGTTGTGTAATAAATAAAAAAAGGGATTTATGGTCGATAAGAGATTATAAAAAATTTGAAATTGGGTTTTAATTTTAATTTGTCAATAAATTAAAAAAACTACCTAATTATCAGTCGACTACAACAAATTTAATAATTAATATGAAATGACATTATTTAATTTAATCCTTTATAACATTAATATTTTCTGTTTATGTTTGCATGCTACTTAAGTTGGCTAAATAGGTTAAGCTTCTGATTCACCTACTTTTAAGATCTCCATTTGTACCCTATATAAAGCAAATAAAGATATTTGTATTTGTATTTGTATGACAAGAATATCTCTATTCCACGATTTTATTCTCGAGTAAAGAAATTGTCATTTTATGTGCAATCCAGTGATATGTTACTCTTGGTATTGTCATTCTTTCATAACATTAGTGAGTGAATTTGTGAATTAACGTATTATCCGGCCCATTGTCATTGTTCTATTAACGAACTAAGCGTTCCCGCTGACGAGCGCTTTTTTGTAGCTGCGATTATCGCGGCGTTTATCGCCCACGAAATGACACGAAAGGTTTTACTCAGCCAGTGACAACGATTATCGCAGCTACAAAAAGTCACTCATGGGCGTTTACGTATTGAATTCAATATGTTTTATTCTGGGCGACAAAAAATAGCTCAGCGATTAATCGCTCGTCGGCGGGAACGCTTAAAATGCAAAGTATTGTCAACTCTAATTTGTCACTTTGTGCGTATCTGTAGCGGTCAAATGTCAAATAAATGTCATTGACATACGGTATGTTGATGCCATTAAAATACTCGCGGATTAACTCTGTTGTTCCCAGCTAAATGGTGGTATAGTGATTATTCTCGAATAGGCAAAATACTCTGAGAATACTGCGTGGTAAGACGTCTGGCCATTTTTTGGTCTGGTCACTGGTCATTTATTCTAAGAATAATATTTATTCTCGCTTGGTCGAATCCGCCCTAAATGTCCGACTATCGTGATTTGCCAGAAGGTTTGTAATAGAAAACCAGGGGCCGTACCGGCTAACCCATTGAACTTCGAAAAGTATGCCGGGTTTCAAATTAAAACAGATATATCGAGCCCCGATTGGGTCAATATAGCGAACCCCAATTCATGATGTCACATGAACATCGATATCTTCCAAATAACTTCGACAATAGTACAATACAAAATTCGTTACTAAAATTTCTCTGTTTTAAGTTGAAGCTTGGCAGACTCGCCGAAGTTCGAAAAGTTAGCCGGTAGGGCCCCTGTATTCCATAAGTCAGCAGACGTTATTGGTTGATGGTGATGAACTAAGGTACAAGGTATTATTATTTTTTGTAAATAAGAAATTGAAGCAGATCTATTTCACTCTTTGCCCGTAATCATCAGTGCAAGTCTATGAGTACGTAAGTTCAGTTGTAATAAAAATATTATGTTAAAATACAATCATGGACCTTAAATGAAATAAAACAAGGGGAATTATTTTATTTACTATTATTATTTATTATCATTAAAACACAGAGTTAGAACAATGGTTTCTTACATTTAACAGTGTTATATAAACCTATTTAGGTTTTACCAAGCACTGAAATTCATGCTCTTTATCAACAATAAACTTAAAATAATTCTTAGGTGAGTTAAAACTGTTTAAAAATATTTTATTATGCAGTACTTCTGAATAAAAACCGGCCAAGTGCGTGTCGGGCCACGCGCCGTAGGGTTCCGTAGTTACCTTGTACCATAACATATTTAATACCACTTTCATTTTTCGTCTGCAAAAATAACTTTGGTTTTTACAGTGTTGGTATGAATAACAAAGTATATTTGCGGTTTTGGAAAATGTGCTTTATCTCAAAAACTACAAAATATATGTCATTCAAACCAATTTTCGTTGAAAGTGTTTATTAAAATCTACAGCATATTTTTTTTTAAATTTTCACTCTCTTATTTCAAAAGTTAAAAAAGGGCGGGGGGGACACACATTTTACCACTTTGGCGGTGAATATCTTTCGATTGGTTGACTTTGAGAAAAAATTTCGATGAAGTAGGATTGTACTTTTGTATGGAACAGATGATTTTTGTTCGAGATTTCGAGGTTGGTCACAGGAGTATTTTATAATATAAATCGTACATTTTTCTAAAATTTGTTGGGAAACACATGACGGTAAAGGGTCAACTGCAGATAACTTGCAAGAATAAAGTAATCTTAATTAAAGTAATGATGTCAGATATCTTTCTGTGCTTTCCAATAATATGTAGGTAATACGATAGCTACGAGGTACATTCAACTTCAAAAGTAGCTTGACATTTTATTACCATGTTACAAAAAATAATGTTTTCGTATAGTACGGTTATTGTAGTTAGAGGATTCGATCCCGGGATCCCAACCGTTTTTAAATCCCGAAATTTTCGGGACTAAGTTTCTTAATCCCGGGATTGATAAAATAATTAAAAAGTTGCAAAATAGACTGCGTGAAGTGAAACGCTCAGTGCCAGTGCTCTCAACAGAATTGCTTGTCTATCATTTTTAGTATAAAATACAAGAAAAACTTCTTGTATTTCATTCAAGCAGCATTCCAAGCAAGCAAACCTAGTGGACTTGCGATGGTTCCTTGAAATAAAACTTCTTATAATTTGAACTAAAATGATAGACAAGCAACTCTCACTGGGTTACGTGGTGATATACTTTAGTTTTACTGCTACTGAATAAGAATGTATGACCATTCTTCAAGATTAGTTTTCTTCATACTTAAGAGAAATAAGACATTGTGTGACTAATGCACATTATTATTTTCAAGCAGTTTAAGCTAAGAAACTAAGAAACTTAACTAGGTTTTTAACTAACTAGGTTTTTACATGAAAGCCGTCTATTTGGTCGATGTTAAAGAGAGGTTATTTTAATTTTTTTTACTGGCATAGTTGTGAGATAAATGCTTTTTTCAATCTATTGAAATTTAAAAAGATCTTATTTATTCTTGAAAAAGAAAAACTACAAAATAAAGAGTGTCAATCTAACCAGACTCAATGCCTTGTAGACTTAGTTTGACGAAAGTTTAATTAGTTAGAGTGATTAAATTAGCTAGGTGTGTATTGTAACGAAAAATATGTAGATTTTTGTTAAAATTTTAATTAAGTACGTCGATTTTTGACCAAATCTTAATCACTTTTAGTTTTGTGTATTTTAAAGAGCCGATTTTTGTAAGATTTTTTTAATCTTCAATCCCGAAATAATTCCGGGATCCCGGGATTGACTAAGTGTAATCTCGAAATCCCAGGATTAGAAATAAGGGCCGGGATCGAATTCCCTAATTGTAGTACAAAATATATAGGCCAAATAAGGGACACCATAATATAGTTTTCTATTTAAACGAGCTACCTTTGCTAAGGTTTTTTTAATTTAATATTATGTAAATTCAATCTGATTTTATTTCAATTTGATATTGTTCAAAAGCTGTAATAGTCAACTTGTGGTCTTTATTTTAAAATTTACAGTATAAATTTCTCCTATTAGCCATGTGTCAGTTAGAATAGAAAGAAATTGGAGTTTCCTACTTTTTCTCGTTTGTATGGAAAACTAGTGGTGGCCCTCTTTCTAGTATATGACCGAGCGAGCACGAAGTGCGAGTGAAGCGTCTCGCAAAAATTCTTTCGTATGTCCTTCCGGCGGCTGTCCGTTTGTTCTCCACTACAGGTCGTATTTCTCAACCGATTCTCGTGAAAATTTGTGAACAGGTTCGAAAATTTTATAAAAAAAAATTGTAGAGAGTGTTTTTCGAAAGGATCATGCCGCATTCTGGGCCATGATGCGCATTAACCATACATATCTGTGACAGACCCATGTCATGTCAAAAAGGGGTAGATAACAAAATGTCATATAATAGGAAAATGTAACCCCAAACGGCTCCTTGAGCATTATATTTTAATGATATTCTTCCCACGCAATCACTATAAAATTACTTTATTATTTTGGTAATTTCATCAAAGCGCATCATGGCCTAGCTTGTATAGTAAAATCGGCATTTTTAATAGATTCAATATTATATTTTGAAATAAATAAGGTTGTGACTTTGTGACAGAACCTAGAAATGTGTCTATTATTTGCACAGTATAGATACTTATTAGTTACAAAACAAATATCTATTGTAGGGATAACTTCAAAATGCAAGGAGTGCTGATAGAATAAGAGAGCAATTAAACTTTTAGCTGTTTATTACAAATTTAGCAAATAACATGTTTTACATTTCGCATTCGGAGGAGCGCATCGGAGGAGCTCGGTGGCGCAGTGGTTTGGCGCCTGGCCCAGCGATTGCGTAAGTTAAGCAACGCTCGCAAGGGTTGGTCATGGGATGGGTGACCAAAAATTTACTATCGCGAACTCCTCCGTGCTTCGGAAGGCACGTTAAGCCGTTGGTCCCGGCTGCATTTGCAGTTGTTAATACCCACCAATCCGCATTGGGCCCGCGTGGTGGGTTATGGCCCTTCCTCCTTATCCACCCATAAGGAAGGCCTGTGCCCCAGCAGTGGGGACATCAGAAATGGCTGATGGACATTTCGCATTTCGGTACGACCAGCAATATTAATGGCGGGATGTCAAAATCAATGCCCTGAATATCGATCTTCTTTTGTTTAAGAAAAATAAACTGATCGTATGAAATGCAAAGAAGTTTTATATCTCTTTGCATTTAGGTTTGTACATTTTATAAAAGTGACTCGATACAAAATAATTAGACTTACATACCGAAACAATTATAAATATTATACACTCAAGTAAATTATAATTAATACGGAATTAGGCTTACTTAATATAATATAGGCTAACACTATACTGTGTCATTTGTTTTTAATAAACATACGATTTGAGCTATTTTTAACGCGAGGTCTCCTAACTCAATACATTCACCAAAAATGAATTTTCAAGTTTTTAATTGTATTGTTCGACACTTTTTACGTCTATGGATGGCGGCGTTCGGGGCGGGCGGGTCGCTCACGCGCACTAGACGCTCAGGGGCCCTATTTTTGAATCACTCGTCTCCAGTCGAGCGCTCGTTTCTACTGATTTTCGTTCGACATCCCATTGTTTTGAGTCATATGTCGAACGAAAATCAGTCGAAAAGAGCGCTCGACGCCTGCCGAGCGATTCAAAAATAGGGTCCCTGTGCGCCGCGCATTGAGTTATGAACATACGAACGGTAAATTAAAATATTATTATTTTTTTGTATGAAAGTAAAATCTAACGAATTATCAAAAGTCGTAGAACAAATGTTGTTTTTTATCATGTTGGTAATCTACTCTTGCAAGGTTGCTGGTGTTTTACAAATAACCCCGTATATAGATGAGTACTAAACGTAGTTGTAGTTGGTGTGACAAAGTACTCAAAAGTTCATCTACTTCTGATTCCGACTGTACATACCTACTTTATACTTGATAACAAATAATAGCTGGTTTTTTTGCATTTTTTTACCTAACATATGAATATAATACCTATTTATAGACATTGTTTGTTCACAAAATATCAATCGGCATAAGATAGTCGATGTAATAGGTCGTAAATTCTGTAGGTATTCCCTTTTGATAAATTGTGAAGTTTGGTATCTTTTCAAATAAGTATTAATTTAGCGTCTGATGCGTTAAAATGACGGAAATAAAAAGTATTTTTTTATATCTATCTATATGTATTGGGTTTACATACGCACGTAAGTTGATAGAATTAAAATTATTATACCTTTTGTCTTAGAATTCTGCCGTGTCACACCAATCTCACCTATCTCAAAAAAGACTACCTGTGTGAAAACGGCTTTGAAGTATTTTAAATTAACAGTTTTTTTTTTATTTTTTATAATTAAGTCGTAATATAATTAACTCGTAAAGATTTTTTTTTTGTTAATGTAACATTAATTTTATCCTATTTATAATATGTTTTAGTTTTCATGCGGCTCAGAATCCCATACAAATCCTGTAACGCACTGTGCGTATCTTAACATAAAAGAGCCTGCCCGTTACTAGCTTCATAGAGGGAAAATAATTTATCGTAACGGCTATCTCTTGTATCTTTAAATACGGGAAATTGGTTTTACTAAACAGACTAGAGACTTGCTATGTAGTTTTTCAAATATAGATGTTTTATTTAACTTTAGATACCTAGTGATTATCAAAGTATTAAATGTAGGTACTACTAATTTGTAAATAGAAATAAAACACTATTTATAAGGAAACAATCAACTTTTATCGTAAAAAATACTGTTACTGAAGTTTTTGATTAGGAAACATTGTTAAGTCAGTACTTTGGGAGCCGTACAACACTAAAAAAAAGTTATAGTTTAGCATTATTATTAACTAGCGGCCGCCCGCGACTTCGTCTGCGTGGAAAATTTTTTTTGCTATTCCTCGGGAACAATCCTTTTTTTTTGAGATGAAAGGTACCCTATGTCCTTTTCTGTACCCCTAGCAACGTGTATGTAAAATTTCATGATGATCGGTTCAGTCAGTAGTTAAGACGTGAAGGTGTAACAAACAAACAAACAAATAAACAAACAGACTTTCGCATTTATAATATTAGTAAGGATAAGAAACGATAAAATTGACAATAAATCCAATATTTAAAAAAAAAAATATTATAGTTATTTAATTTATACAACATCGGAATTATTGCCAGTTTTATCGTTTTTAATTAATAACTACTAAACTGTTTATTATTTTGCAAAACTGTTAATTACAAAAGAAGAGAACTAGTTAAGGTTATTTTGATTATAGTTTCAAAATTATGGGTTTATTATTGGTTGGCACATCAGTGAAAAACTACAAACTTGGAAGTCACTTTACGATTTTTTTCCTATCGAGAAAAGTTTTATCTATGATGTTTCTGTCAATTACAAAACTGAGTACTATAATTTACATTCTACATAATTATTTAAAACCGATAAATCAAGTAACACTGTATGAAATCTTTGTTCAAAAATGTGTATTTGCTGTTGTATGGCCCCTTAATACAGTTTATTAAGACTTTCTACGAAAAAATAATCATAAACAAGAACAGACCCACGATTAGTAGACAATGCCATAGGTCAAATTAAAAATCATCATACAAATTTAATAATGCCTATCTCACGTAACTAAAGTTGCGAGATATGTATGTTTGCAGAAAGTTGATTCAGAAAGTTGTTGCACTCAAAAATACGAGTTACGTGTATATGCCATAATCAATATTAATATGAAAAAGCATTAAAAAAATACAAATGATAGTGTACCATATAAATAATACCCCAATAATTTGATTTAGCTTTTTTGTTACGCGTAACTCACCTATCTAAAGATAAGTTAGATACATGTGACCCGGCATAATTGTCCCTTCTCTAGATTTTTTACCAAACAAGTTTGAAGTTGCAATATTTGCATTAAGTAAGTATCTCTGCGATTCACCTGCTCCGTTCTGTCAACTCTCTTTGACTTTCTACTTTCGTTCGCTCTATAAGTAATTAAGTACCTATGTTTGATTCTCTCAATATGCAAGCTTTTCGTTATTGAAACGGTCTCCCTAAACTAAAAAAACCGGCCAAGTGCAAGTCGGACTCGCGCACGAAGGGTTCCGTACCAAAAAACGGCAAAAAAAAATACGTTTGTTGTATGGGAGCCCCCCTTAAATATTAATTTTATTCTGTTTTTAGTATTTTTTGTTATAGCGGCAACAAAAATACATCATCTGTGAAAATTTCAACTGTCTACCTGTTGTCGTTATTAATTTCGAGCAAAAAACCGCAAAAAAATCACGTTTGTTGTATGGGAGCCCCCCTTAAATATTAATTTTATTCTGTTTTTAGTATTTGTTGTTATAGCGGCAACAGAAATACATCATCTGTGAAAATTTCAACTTTCTAGCTATCACGGTTCATGAGATACAGCCTGGTGACAGAGAGACAGACAGACAGACAGACGGACAGACGGACAAACGGACAGCGGAGTCTTAGTAATACACTCTAAAAAATGAAGGCCAACTAAGAGCAATTTTCTCTTAGTAGATCTTAAATTGAATGAAACAATTATGATAATATTTAATTGAATCAAAGCTGAATAGTTAAATCAACATGTTAGCCAGTGATTGAACTAAACACGTAGTGTGTTTATTAATTCTAAGAAGCTTATACATAGTTTCAACTATTATTGACTTTTCTTGCGTGATTCGATCATTTTTATTAGTTATCATAAACAAATAAATAGTAGAATCAATTAATAATAAAGTATCAATATAATTAAGTAAATAATGAATTTGACAATTCTCATTGTTAGATGAATAACTTCGTCATCATTGATTTAACTAAGACCTATTACTAAATCAACTAAAACTGTAATCTTTAAAACAACAAATAAAAATATTCAAACCAATAATGTCAATAGATAATTTTGAAAGATTTATGAGAAGGAAAAATTTAATAATTTTTGGTGTGGAAGAAAAAGAAAATAGTTATTACGAGTTAGAGAAAATGATACAAGACATTATTAACAATATAATAAATATTAAATGTGAAAACAATAATATAGAGTTTGTAAGAAGACTGGGGAAAAAGGGCGACAAAGTTAGACCCATTATAATAACGTTACTAACAATGGGAATAAAAATTCAAATACAGAAAAATAAGAAGAACTTGGAAAAAACACCATATTATATTAAAGAAGATTTCCCACCAGAAGTACTAACTAAACGTAAAGAACTCCAATCTGAACTTCAGAAACAGAAAGAAATGGGCAAAAAGGCTTTTATTAAGTACGATAGGCTTATAGTACTGAATAACAATGGGAATGTCAACTCTATGAAAATAAATCTCAAAAAAAGGAACTTGTCAGAATCTCCCGAAAAATCAAAATGTACTGTTAACAGTGAGACACAAAACAAGAAGCAGCCCACAAAAATAAATAAAACAAATAGTATGAACAACTTCCTTTTAAAGAAACCTACTCTTACATACTCAGAAAAAAACCCTTCTCAGAATAATGTTTCGAGCACAGATTAGCAACCAAGGCTGGCCCCTCTGCCTTGCAATCTCCCAGTATGGCTTGTCACCGCGGGAGATAAAGACTTCAACCCTCCAACACCACCACAAACACTCTACATCACCCACAATGCAAGATCTCTATTATCTGACGAGAGGCTACTTGATTTTAAAAACGCAATATCCCAAATTAAATATGACATTATCGGCCTGGCGGAAGTGGCTACTTTGGAGAAACGAAAGGCCAACATGGTGTGGGTTTTCTCATAAAAAAGAAATACAAAGAAAATATTGCGAGCTTTATTGGAGTATCCGAACGTATCTGCATTTTAAATTTAAAATTCACTAATACGACTCTCACAATCATCCAAGTCTATGTACCCACTATCAATGCCAATGATCACGAGATTGATAATTTTTATAACCAGCTTCAACAAGTTTATAGTCAATATAATAACCATAAAATTATACTTGGCGATTTTAACGCACGTGTTGGCCAGCAGTTAGCAGGAGAAGAGAGAATACTAGGCAGATACTGTTACGGTCAAAGAGACAAAAGAGGCGAAGCTCTACTTCAATTTTGTTGGGAGAATAATTTATGTATTATGAATAGTATGTTCAAAAAGAAAACAAAAAATATGTGGACATGGCAGTCACCCAAGAAAACAAAAAGTCAAATAAATTATGTATTGACTAACAACAAAGAGAAATTCTCAAATATAGAGGTAATAACTAATCTGTCATTTCCTAGTGACCACCGCCTCGTAAGAAGTACCTTAAAAATCGCAAGTCTAAAAAAAAGTAGAGCAAAGTTTAAAAACAACAAAACAAAAATAAATACATCAGATGAAAGAGATCAATTTTTGGAAGCCTTAAGTAATAATATATACAAAATACAGAAGAAGATGTAGAGTCCTTATACGCCATGATTAAGAAATCAATATGTGATAGTATGAATTCCATCAAAAGTAGTACATCAATAAAACGTGACGCGATTCCCCCAGATATAAGATGCCTGATTGCAAGAAGAGAGGAATTAACAAAAAAGAAGAACTTAACTCCAGAAGAAAAAGACGAACGCACATATCTCTACAAGAACATCCACAAAATGATGAAAAAAGAAAACATAGAACACAGAATAAAAGTAATAGAAAACCATCTTCAAACATCAGGTAGCTTGAAAAAAGGTCTCAAAACACTGAATACTAGCAAGCAATGGATACCCTGTCTGAAGGATAAGTCTATTAAATCTTCAGACACCAAGACATACCAAGAGTTAATAAAACCTTTTCCAGAGCTGGGATAATGGAAATTGCCACAACATTTTATAAAAACTTATACTCTTCAAAGGAAACGATCGAAGAAAATTTACCTTACAACCAGAATGCTACCACTCTAGACCGATTTTCAACCACTGAAATAATTAAAAAAATCGAAAGCTTAAAATCCGATAAATGTAACGGTCCAGATGGAATCCCCAATGAAGCAATAAAGGCAGGAAAATTCCTACTAGGTCCCTACATAACAGATTTATTCAATAAAATATTGGACGAGGGAAAAATACATTTAGAATGGGCAGAATCAGATATTATCTTACTCTACAAAAAAGGAGACCCTACCGATATTGAAAATTATAGACCAATAAGCTTGCAACCAAATATGTACAAATTATTCGCTTCATGTCTAGAAACACGTCTGGCAGTATTCATAGAAAAATTTCAGCCACCGGAACAAGCAGGATTCAGAAAAAACTTCTCTACAATAGATCATATTCATACTCTAGACTTGATAATAGAGAAATATATGGAACATCAAAAACCACTCTACCTGGCATTCATCGACTATGCCAAAGCTTTCGACTCTATATCTCACGAAAGCATGTGGAAGGCTCTTCGTGATTGCCAGGTACCAACAGAAACTATTGATCTTATAAAACACATATACAATAAAAGCAAAAGTCGTGTTAAACTAGAAAAGCAAGGCCCTGAAATTAAAATTTGTACAGGCGTCAGACAGGGTGACCCCCTTTCACCACGAATATTTATAGCTGTAATCCAAAGCGTGATGAAACATCTAAAGTGGGAAAGAAAAGGCATCAATATCAATGGAAACTTTCTGAGTAACCTACGCTTTGCTGACGATATTATACTATTTTCTGAAACGGCAAGTCAACTAGAAAAAATGATCAGCGAACTACATACGGCAAGCAGCGAAATCGGTTTGGAACTAAACACGACAAAAACCAAAGTTATGACAAACCACCTTACGAAACCCATAAAGATCAATAACACCATAATAGAATACGTTGACCATTATGTGTATTTGGGTAAGCAAGTATCTTTCTCCCTAACCCGACACCAAGATGAAGTAAATAGACGAATTAACATGGCATGAAATAAATTCTGGAGCAATAAGGAAACTCTAAAATCGAATTTGCCCTTAAAATTAAAGAAAAAAGTTTTAGATTCATGTATACTACCATGTCTCACTTATGGCTGCCAGACCTGGATATTTAACAACTATACAAAAAACAAAATACAAGTATGCCAGAGAGCAATGGAACGCAGTATACTAAACATAAAAAGGAAAGATAGAGTAAGAAATAGCGACATAAGAAAAACAACGAAAGCCATTGACGCTCTGGAGCACTGTAAAAGAATGAAGTGGAAATGGGCTGGGCATATAGCACGTATGGACAGAGAAAAGTGGGCACAAAGAGTAACAACTTGGCCAGGGCCGTCACATAAAAGAAACAGAGGCAGACCAAAGGAAAGATGGATCGATGAGATACATAAAGTAGCCGGCACGGACTGGATCACAAAGGCGAAAGATAGAAAGGCATGGATAAAACAGGAGGAGGCCTTTACCCGTAGAGGGGTCCTTAATTGATAAATTTATATAGATTTTATTTTATTTTATTTTATTTTATCTGCATGTAATAATTTATTGTATTAATCCAATTCATTAAGGAATAATAAAGGCTATAATAATAATAATAATAATGTCAAGTAATCATTTTTATCATTTAACATTGTTGAATTAACTATGAATTAAATGGTAAATTCTACTAAGATTATGTTGTTTAAATATTTCATATTACATAGTTGGAATAAACACTTACAATAGTTTTCATAAACAAATAGGTAGATAATGTTGAAACAATTATTAATAAAGAATCAAAATCTAACTAGGTTTAGCCGCACTTCGGGTATTAGCCGTTACATACATGAAATTATCACTAGTTTAAATATATTACGTTCGTTAAGTAAATAATAGACAAAAAGCTTTTCTTATTGTTTTTTTTATTTGGGGTAATGCAGCGGAGCTGCTCGGCATGGTTTGTGGCATAGTAGTGGCATGCATGCCATCCTGGGCCCTACCGCCCAAGTGTCGTCGACTTCGCCGTCGGCTTCATTTGACAGATGGTTGGAATACATTGCTACTTTTTTTTGGTAAGTTTTTATTTGTAACAAAAAGAAGTAGCAATGTATATCATCCATCTCTCAAATGAAGCCGACGGCGAAGTCGACGACACTTGGGCGGTAGGGCCCCTGATTGCGCAGCGCGCTAATACGCATGCGCCCCGAAAGATGTCACTGTGCTGTTTACATTATTTTCTAGACGGCAGTGTTAAATTTTTTTCCGATTTCATGACCTTTTTTAGATTACTTTGGTTCGACATCGCTTCTCGCCGAGAAGTTCTCGGCCTTTTGGCTAAAGGTATGATTCCGATCTCGGCAGCAGCAGCAGTGTTGCCGCAGCAGTGCACTCCAAATTGAACCCTAATGTTACGTTTGAAAGGCTCAATTTCATGTGAGCGGAGAAGCGACGCGACACTGCTGCGCAACACTGCTGCGCGACACTGCTGCCGCAACACCACTGGTCCCCATACATTCTCTATAGCATATGAGAATACATTCCGAGCTCGGCAGCAGTGCTGCGCAGCACTGTCGCGCAGCAGTGTCGCGCAGCAATGTCGCGCAGCAGTGCTGCTGACATCGGAATCATACCTTAAGGCCAAAGTGTAGTATCTGTACTTTTCAGCTTAATATCTAAAAGTTCCCTCACTGAGGGACCAGTATATTAAACTGATTTTTATAACTCGACGGGATGTTCGCTCTTAGTTGAACTCCCTACTCACTAGGTGAATTAGTTCTAACAAACATCTTTCTTGTTAATATGGACCAATCTCTTAGTTGAACTCACTAGGTGAATTAGTTCTAACAAACATCTTTCTTGTTAGTATTGACCAAGCTCTTAGTTGAACTCACTAGGTGAATTTGTTCTAACAATATTTTTCTTGTTAATATTGACCAAGCTCTTAGTTGAACTCACTAGGTGAATTAGTTCTTAATAGTCATCTTTCTTGTCAATATTGACCAAGTCTTAGTTGAACTTACTAGGTGAATTAGTTCTAACAGTTATCTCGCATGTTAATATTGACCAAGCTCATAGTTCAATGTACTATGTGAATTTGTGAGTACAACCATTTTTCGTATTAATATTGAATAAAATCTTAATTGCTTTGGCTAAGTAACAATAGTAAGACCAATTTGTATCATCTTATTTGAAGCATCTAATGTGTTGTTAGGCTCGTATGGAATCAAGATGCTTGATCGCAACTATCACAATGTTGTGAGGAGCAACCAAATTTTTTTTAGAGTGTAGAACCCTAAAAAGATCTACCAACAACAGTTAATTTATTTTATCTTCACCCATGCTTCAAATCTTCTGTAAAGGGTTCTGAAAAAGTTAGCTTACTGCCAACATTATAACTACCAGTGTCGTAATGTCGGACGACCTCTGTGGTTGAGTGTATTAGTCATTCTGCAAGTTAGTAATTCTGCATTTTAGACATTTTGCGTTTTAGTCCTTCTGTAAGTAAGTCATTCTGCGTTTTGGTCAAAAAATGAAAATGAAAATGAAAAATTCTTTATTCAAATAAGCTCACATAATGAGCGTTTTTAAATCGTCAAATATTTTTTTTTACCCTACCACCCATTATGACGTCTTTTAGCTGAGAAGAAAAACGGGCGCAAAAAACTTATCGGCTTTATCAAATGGAACGATATTTACAAATATGTATATCGTTTCCAGACTTTAACAAAGATTAACAAATAAATAAAATTATAATTAGATCATTACTTAATGAATTACAAATTTTCTTAATCGATTTACAGGGTTCAAGCTAAATTCAAAGTTTGAAGTTATTATTCAGTCTAGGCTGTTACAAGAGAGAAAAAAAACTTTACAATTCTATATGCGTTAAGATAGGTAGTCAGAAGCAGACCCATTCTCACTGGAAGCACCCGTTCACGAGCATGACGCATGAACCAGCCATATGGCTTCGCTCAACCATATTTGAGGGAACGTAACGACCCGCCTCACGCGACACCACCGCAGAAATGATTAAAGAGAGCATGACATACTAAGGCTACCCATGTTAAGGCATCGAATTGAAAACTAATATCTAAAAGCTTTTCATAGGCTTTATAATACATAAATACTGACTATAGAAAGTAAAAATATTGCAATTAAATAAATCAAAACAAGGTAAGTTATTATGTTAAATACGTTTCGAGTAAGAAGTGCCATACATACAGACAATATAAACAGATTTTTTATATACGACGCCCTTAATACAAGCAGACAGAAGCAGACCCATTCCCACTGGCAGCACCCGTTCACGAGCATGACGCATGAACCAGCCATCGTTTCGCTCAACCATATTTGAGGGAACGTAACGACCCGCCTCACACGACACCACCGCAGAAGCACACGAAGGTGAAGGTTTATGATATAACATAGACAGTAAGTAGCTTTCCAATTACAGCACAGTGTCTGTACTAAGTACCTCGGCATGTATCTTTAGCGGTGACATTTTATTCGCAGAAGTAATTTTTGGGTCTCATTGGCGGGAGATGTGGAGCGGGGCTACTGGTAATTGGAGGGGATTACTGCGCATGTTTGCGCAGTAATCCCCTCTAATTTCTCTCACCGATAAAGATACGTGCCGTGACTTGTGCGCTCTCGAACTTACGCATACCAAATATGCGAGCTCATCTCTAATCAAACACCAGACCTTAAAAGACCGCACCTCGCTTTAGTGAGACAAGCCATGGTTGGATGAATTTAATGTTTCTTTATATTATATGGTGTAATCAAAGATTTAAATCGTTAGATGCCCCTTATGAGCTCATCGAAATGTGTCAACATTCAAATGAGTAGCCTCACTTCTTTGCTATTGGCTATCAGTGCTCATTTGAACACAGTGTCAGTTATTTCGTAAAATCACGTGAGACATTTTTCAAAATGCCGTCTTGTGCCTTTTATCTGTGCAACAACAATTGTAGAAATACAAATAAAGCAAAATGATGTAACATTTCAGGCGTAAGTATTTAGATTTATTTTCCTTCCGTTGTTAATTCCGATGGACGTAAACAACTCACGTCACCCATTTTGATGGATTTGAAATAATGTTAAAGATTTTCAGTTCAAAGGCAGATCTAACTATTTAAATCTTTGGTGTAATACGGTAGCTTACGAATAATACACGAAAGAAGAAAATTTAATAGTGTTTCAATTGTTTGAAATATCCACTAAATCACATCCCTGATCTTTCGAGTTCCACTATATCTCCAACATCAAAGCTATAGGTAATGAAATTAATGTGAGAAGTCAGGATAACCAATCCCTATCGGCCAAGGGTATCGACTGTCTAGTGGCGTATAGCTGCGTATTCTTAGGGGGACAAATATCGCGCGATACGTGTCGCTTGCGGCGTCGGGCAAAGTTGGGCGACGTTGGCGATGTCAAAGAGGTAGTGTCCTAACTGCGGCTTTTATAACTATAGGTACATTTATGCCACAACAACTGTGTCGCGCGACGTTTATCCCCAATGAATATGAGGTTTATCTACTGGTTTCAGACTAAGTTAAGTACCTAAATAGGGCTCCTGCGTATTCACAGTTTGTAATATTCATAATATCATACATTTATGTGTTTGTCGGAAATAAACTGTTAGGCTGTTTTTCACAAATGAATGGCAAAAGGGCACCATTGCAGTAGAGGTCATCCAGTTGACCAGTCCTGAATACCCCACCGCAGAAGGAGCCGTTGTCATAAGCCTTGTCATTGTCTGGTTGACCATCGGAGAAGATTGAGTAGGTCTCCGATAGGGATTCACCTGAAACCAGAAACATAATCATCATCATAACAGTTTATCACATAAAAAATAGCGCTGCAGTGCTGGTAAAAGATAATTTAACTTTATAATAGCCATAAGAGAAGTCAATTAAAAAAAATGAATTCAAATATCACAGTTTATAGCGATTTTTCTTTCCCTTTTTTGCAACTGTCATACTTATATAGATTTTTATTTAACCAAAGACTCACCGTGAACTGTAAACCATATTCGTTCTCCTATGTCATAAAATCCAATGGAGGCGACGTCTTTATATGGAGCGACGATTGTATTGGCTGGATTTTTAGTGAAGATGTCCTTGATGACCTGAGCTTCAGCATCATTATTGATGATAGCCAGGTATCCCCCCTCAGCCACGCAAGCCATGTAGGCCTTTCTCCAGGTGAGACCGACGCGATGGAACTTGTAACAGCTGCCAGTACGGGCGTCTAACTCGTATTCTAAAATGAGGAAGGGTAAAGTATTTTAAATCATGGTTATATTTCTACTCTAATGTTACTGCGACAGTGTGTTAATATTTTTACTATTTAACTTAACTAACTTTAATTGAAATAAAATCAATTGAGATATTGGATGTTTCAACTATGTACGAAATGCCTATTGGTCGTCTCACCTACGGTTTATCAATTATCAATAAGTTGAAGGTTACACGCCAGCATGTCGGTTCTGGCACTTCGCCGGCCGCTACCGCGGCACGCTCGCTTCGCTCGCTCGGCTCGTGCATTGTTGGTCGCAATGGAACTTATCCTCCTCCGCTCCCGCTGCCGTGGCATGAGCGAAGCGAGCATGCCACGGCAGCGGCCGGTGAAGTGCCAGAACCGACCTGCTGGCGTGTTACCCTCAACTTAACCCCAAATCAACAGCAGGTAAATCGTTCGTTAGTTCAGTCAACTTTAGGTGAGTTGATTGTAGTTGAATTAACCGTAGGTGAGTCGTACGTTATGCGTTTCGTTCATTAGTTATAACAAAAATAGGTGAAACGTTCTTTAGTCATTCTAAACAATAGGTCTATTGGCCGTAGTTATCTCGAAAATAGTTGGCATAAAATTAGTTATTATGATATGTAACCCTGTGCTTTACTTGTGCAGACACAAAATATTAATTGCACGATATTGCTAAAGCGTGTAGCCGGAAAATTTAGCTACGCTGTTTTAAGCTGTAGGAAAATAATTTGTAAAATCGTGGTCATTCCATCCTTGCTCACCCCTTCTCTAATATTGAAATTGGAACTATTATTTTGTAGGTTATTTTACGGAAGCCCATCACATTGGAGTGGATGCAAAAACAAAATAATATGTTAGAGAAATAAATTTACAAACATGAGAAATATCATTTATTTTTGCATCTACCTAATAGTTCAGGCAATGAAAGCTGAAAAAATTGTTTATAAAAACAAAAAACCGACTTCAAAAAACCTTCCTCTAAAAAGCAATTGAAATAATATTCGTAGGTAATAATAAAACACGGCTATTGAAGTCGGGTGGGGCTGGAGTACAAATCCCTTTTTTTATTCTAAAAGCCCCACCCGACTTCAATAGCCGTGTTTTATTATTACCTACGAATATTATTTCAATTGCTTTTTAGAGGAAGGTTTTTTGAAGTCGGTTTTTTGTTTTTATAAACAATTTTTTATTTTTTTATTTTTAGTGTAGGTACCTTTTGTATTAGGTAGTGTAGATATATTATTTAGGTAGAAATTAAAATCGGCTCAGCCAAACGTGAGTTAATCGCGGAGAAACATACATACATGCGGGTCAAACTGAGAACCTCCTTTTTTAAGTCGGTTAAAGAACTACACTTAAGAATATCCCTTTTCCAACAAAAAAATAATTTTCTTATTCAGTTCATAAACAAAGAAGTTATACGACTGATCATCGAGGTAGTTCACACAAAATCATACTATTTTCGTGCTTTTTTCAAAATTACTTGAAAAGTACTGAACCGATTTCAAAATTTTAAAAAATGGGACCAACTTGGGAGTTTACCTAATGTAATAACGTTCGAATCATTTCAATCGGTCCAGCCGTCTTCGAGTAATCGGTGTACATACAAAAAACAAAAAAAAAAAAAAAAAAAAAAAACGGGTCGAATTGAGTACCTCCCTCCTTTTGAAGTCGGTAAAAAGGTATAGAGGGAAATGCTTGGAACACAATTTTTGACTTCGTAACTTTGTTTGGATCTGTTAGGAGGTGAACATATCAAAAGTCCCCGCCCGTAGCCCCTATGCCGGGGAGGAGAGGGGGGTTTGAAGGTCCCATTTTTCGGTTTTTCATATATATCTCGGAAACTATATGTTCTAGCGACATAAAACTTTCCACAAAATAAAAGCTGATTAAATTTGCTACAAGTTTTATTCAATCAAGTTTCGATATCTTCTATAGTTTTCTAGGTTATGTTCCATTGCGACCAACAACGCACCTGCCGAGCGAGCGAAGCGAGCGTTGAAAGCGGCCGTGTCGAAGTGCCAGAACCTACCTGCTGGCGTGTTAACCTCAACTTAACCCCAAATCAACAGTAGGCTAATCGTTCGTTAGCTCAGTCAACTTTAGGTGAGTTTATTGTAGTTGAATTAACCGTAGGTGAATCGTACTTTATGCATTTCGTTCATTGGTTATAATAAAAATAGGTGAAACGTTCTTTATTTATTCTAAACAATAGGTCTTTTGGCCGTAGTTATTTCGAGAATAATTGAAATGGATTTTGTTATTATGATATGTAAACCCACTAGAACGCATAGTTTCCGAGATATATGTGAAAAACCGAAAAATGGGACCTTCAACCCCCCCTCCCCCCCCCCCCTTCTAGGGGGGTACGGACGGGGACTTTTGATATGTTCACCTCCTAACTAGTCCAAACAAAGTTACGAAGTCAAAATTGTGTTCCAATCTTTTCCCTCTACACCTTTTCGTTTACTGGAGTAAAAAAGAAATAGGTAAATTTAAGTATACTCACTCATATCGACAGTGCCACATGGTGTCATAACATGGACATTGGTCTTCTCCCTGTAGCAAATATATGGGTAAGTATCGTTGCACTGGACGTCAGCCAGGGTTCCGTTCTGGAGCATGACGGTGCACTCTTCGCTGTTCTTGTAGTTGTCCGGCTCATTTGGAGCCCAAGTCACTGGGATCCTAGCTATGGGAACTCCTGCAATATCATATTAGAAGAGATACTTAATAAAGTGTCAGATTGAAAGTTCTGGGTCGAAAAATATTACAATATCGCTCAAAACATTAAATAGCGACTCTTATCCTACTATTATAAATGGGGTGGGTTTGGATGCTTGGTTATTTGTTACTCAATCACGCAAAAACTACTGAACGGCTTTGATTGGAATTTGGCACACAGACAGTAGACAGTCTAGATTAAAACATAAAATACTTTTTATCCCGATATTCCTACGGAAACGGGAGCCACGCTGGTGAAACCGCTAGTAATTAATATGTATAAGCCAAGTCTGCTTCACACAAGACCAACCCGTTTCTAAATATTAGTGTATCCGGTTTGTTCGGCAATAGTCAAGGTCCACAAAATCATACCATCGACGGAGGCGTAATCTCCTTTGGAGAAGGTGGAATGTATTCCCGTGAAGATCCCACAGGTGTCACCGTTTGCCTCGTGCAGCGTCATCATGGCTTTCCGCAAGGCCTCGTTTAATGGAGATGCCAGGACTGCACCTAAGGAAATCGAGAAATTAACAGATTTTTTTTTCATGTTATTGACATAATTATTAGCTAAACCTGGAGGTCAACTAAATCGTAGTTCAATAGTGTTTTAATGGTAATGCTCTTTGACACAGTTCTTATTTCTTAAACCCAAAACTGAAACACATTGTGTTTCTTAAACCCAAAACGGAAACATATTATTGTCTTGATTTTGGGTTCAAGAAAAAAGAACTGTCTCAAAAAGCATTACCATTAGAACACCATTGAACTATGATTTTGACGAAAACATTAGCAGTCTTGACCCCCTGTGGACAGTTATGTATTTTAAAATTTAGCCGGGAAAAGAGCTCTATTTAACCCGCCGCTGCCGTATGGAATGGTTTGTAAGGACAGTTTGGCCCAGCTCGATATTAGTTATAGTCCGTGAGCTCGTGATAGTATTGCCTACGTCATATGACATCACGATGAAATGCATGGCACACGGTCGGAAAAGTTGTGCAGACCGAGGGTCAGAAGATTATCGCAAATAAAATTGGCCGGAAGCTTGAGAAAATCTTCCACTTCCGGTCAAAATTTTAAGATTATATTTACGTCATGTGACATCAGTAAGAGACCCGTGTCATCATTTAGTTTTCAATCATAGAGAGAGTAAACATAAGTCTGTCAGTTCTGAAATGACTAAAAAACTAAAATTTTCAGTTAAATGCCTCCGTCTGCATGTTATAATGTTGCCTTTAATTGGTATTTAATCTTGTTTCCATCTTTTCAGTTGACTTGTCTTTTTATGCAGGAGGGTTTTTAATTTTTTAAAATTTATTTTTTTATTTATTTCTTTTTAGTTATTATTTATTACAATCATGATATACCTTTTTGAAATCATTTTAATGAGACCTTTAATTTGACACCCATATTGCAGTATTCTAAAAAAAATTGTTTTTTTCCACTACTTATAATAGCACTGTGCAGCCGCCATGTTGGTTTTTTTATAACGCCACTTTCTTAAGAACACTTGGGCTGGCAAGAAAAATCTAACGATATGTTAATCATGGAAATCCGTTCAGCCGTTTAAAAGATATGAGGTAATAAAGAATATATTTTTTTTTTTTTTTTTTTTTTTTTTTTTTATTTATTTGGAACAAAAAACAATTACATTATTATGCTTACTAATGTGACAAATGTTAGAAAATTGTACTAATTATGTAACCAACAACATTGTCCGCAAAATAATATTAACTTAAATAATAACATGCATGCTACTGAGAAAAAGTAATGTAGAATATTATTCCAAAGTGAAACGGGCCTAATTATACATATATTTAAATTAAATTTTCTTATTTTATTTTATTTTTAATACCAAATGAATGCTATTTTTAAACTGGTTAAGAGATATTTGAAATATATCTATATGAGACATTTTTTTATTATACGAGTACATGATACGACGCAGCGGCGCGCGTTGGCCTGCTATGGTTCTACTAAATCTGGGTGCAAATACGCCATGTGTACGAGTGTCACGAATGCGCTGAGAGCGACTAGGTAACTGATAGGATATGTGGTCGGTCAACTGTGTACAGTCAAAGAAGTTGCCAAGGATTTTGTACAAAAATACATGGTCCAAGAACAATCGTCTGGACTCCAGTGATAAAAGCGAGTATTTTTTCAAAATATTAATGTAGGATTGTTTTCCATGATAACATTTATAAGTAACAGAACGAAGAAATTTTTTTTGAACCATTTCAATTTGATTAATATACTTATGGAAAAAGGGGTTCCAAACTACTGATGCATATTCTAACTGTGATCTTATCAGTGACTTATACAGTGTTAGGTATGTTGAAGGTCTTTTGAAATCCTTGCAGGTTCTCATGACTAATCCGTATAACTGGTAAGCTTTATTTACTATACTATTGATATGTGTATCTAAGTGTAATTTTGAGTCAAGAAGTATGCCCAAATCTTTAATCATTTCGACTTTTTGTAATTTTGTGTTCATAAGTTCATAATCAAAATTAACAACTTGAACCTTTTTTGTGAAAGTGATTTTTTTACATTTTGGAATGCTCAACTGCAGTTTATTTTTAGTACAATATTGAGAAAGACGATCCAAATCCTCTTGAAATGCTAAACAATCATGAACGCCTTCAATATTCCTATATATTTTAAGATCATCAGCATACAAGAGAAAATGCGTGTTTTTAAAGCAACTGCCAATGTCATTGACGAATAAAACAAATAATAAAGGTCCTAATATGGATCCTTGAGGTACCCCGGAAGTAACACTTATTTCATCAGTAGATGTATAGCCGTTAACAACCACCCTTTGAGATCTGTTAGTAACATATGAGGAGAACCAGCGCCACAAACTGCCGCGTATACCATTGTATGCAATTTTCTCTAACAGTATAGTATGATCCACCTTATCGAAAGCCTTACAAAAATCTGTATAAACAGCATCCGTTTGACGTCCTAGATCTATATTCTCAAATAAAAAAGTTGTAAACAAAATGAGGTTTGTGACAGTGGAGCGATGTTTTACAAATCCATGTTGTTCTGGTATTATGACGCGATGAAGTATAGGATATATAGCGCTGTGGACTAATCTTTCTAAGACTTTCGAGAAAATAGAGAGCAGTGAAATTTGTCGATAGTTCTCAACATCATTTTTTGAGCCACTTTTATAAACAGGTGTAACATTAGCTGTTTTCCAACAAGAAGGAACAATCCCTTCCTTTATACTACGGTTGTACAAATAAAATAATGGAATACTGATCGACTCGGCTACCCTTTTAATAAAAAAGGGTGGAATTCCATCAGGGCCTGGACCTTTGGAAACATCCAGAGACTTCAAAATGGCAACAATGGTATCTTGAGAAAAATATAAATCAGAAATTACTTCACAGTTCTCCGTGTAAGACGATGTATCAGGAAGCTGTAATTTTTTTGAATTTTTTTCATAAACTGAGGCGAATGACTTTGAAAATAAATTACAGATAAGTTCCGGACTAGACACCTCTTCGTTTCCATAATGCACAGTACTAGGAATGCCGGTTTTTTTTTTATTTCTATTTACGTAGGCCCAAAACAACTTCAAGTCCTTTTTAATTCCATTTTCTAACGACTTAATGTAAGTGTTAAAGCATTCCGAAGAAAGTTTATAAAACCGCTTCCGATATAAAGAAAATTGTTCATAACGTGAAATGTTATTATAAGTTTTCCACTTCGTCCAGGCGCGCGATTTTGATTTAAATATGTGAATCAGAGGGCGTGTGAACCATATAGGGTATTCATTGGACTTAGTAGGTCGCATTGGAATATGTTCCTTAATAATACTAAATAAAATTTTATAAAAAATGTTTGTGGCTGATTCTAAAGAAAGCCCTTTAAATTTGTTCTCCCAATCGATACTACGTATAGCATTATTTATGTCGGTATAATTACCTTCTATATATCGGTACTTTAATACAGAAAGTCTAGGCATATAATCCGTTTTTAAATTAAGTGACAAATGGGCACTAAATGGGGGGTGTAACGAGTCAATCGTAGGCACTAAGGAAGTTGTTGAGGGTTCGCAAATAGATGTATCATCATCTGTTAGAAAGAGGTCAAGTGTGCGGTTTTTGCTATTCAATGTAAAATTATACTGCTTACAATTAGTTACAGATAAAAAGTTGAATAAAAGTAGGCTAGTAGGATCACTATAATTATTCAGGCTTAAGGCCGTTAAATCAGAAGAAGTATTATCACACTGTATTTGAGGAATATTAAAATCACCGAAAATATATACATGATTTACATCGGGTAATAATATATCTTTCTGTAAGGATTGAAATAACCTCTCATAAACACAAGGCGGTTGTTTGGGCGGTATATATAAGCCACATACTAAGTTGTACCCACTAATTGTCGCACTGCAATATAATTTAAGTAAAACATAATCAACATTACCTGGAAACACATTTTGATCACTCGAACCCGCATTTAAGGTACATCGGAAAGTACATAAATTACGGTTAACGCCAATTAATGTGCCACCACCGTCAGACTTACCACTGACTTCCCGATTTCTATCACAGCGGAACACTGTGTAACGTGAATCCATGAGCTCATTGTCTGCAATACTCGGCACTAGCCATGTTTCTGTCAATATAATTACGTCAAAACACTCCGCTAAAACGTTATTGAATAATTCACTAATTTTTGTACGCAACCCTCGGCAATTCTGATAAAAAACACTAAGTGTAGTAGCCATTTTCAATCATGTTTAGTAGTTATGACAAATAGAACATAAGTAATAATTTTGATTTGAATAAATGTTACCAATGTAAGTTACCACTGTGAAAATAACCAAACACATACACAGCAAACACGTATTACCATTATCGCTAGCGCCCCTATAAGTATCCAGTTCATAAATTAGATTTTTTTCAATTATAAGAATTATATAACATTGACAGCTATCGGGAACGAACATAAAATAAAAGCTATTACAATTTAATGAACATCTGGCATACTTTGCTAAAAAGAAAAACTTCGTAAAACACTCTAAGTGACAACTCGTACACGATTGCTTTTTATATTTAATTTTGTTAACCGAATATATCCAAGAAAAACATACGTATTTTTGAGAAAAATGAGAATTATTAAATATTTTAGTAGCAAAAAAAATATTAAGGGTATTTAAATAATTAGTCACATTATCATCGTTCAACAGGCCACAGTGCGCAACTCGTAACGTAAATATGCTACAGAGTAATGAAGAAAACAGAGCGCACTTGCTTCACTCACGTCTAAACAACAAAAATTAATAACATTTAAGTCACTGAACAAAAAATGTTGAAAATTAAGCATATTTTTTTTAACTTTGTGTTCCTGGAATGAGTGGCTTAATTTTGGATAGTTCTTCTTCTGAACGAATGGCGAATACAGGTGATGTTTCCCTGGCTCTGACGAGTATAACGCCGTTTTTAATCCAAACATAGCGGTATCCTTTTTCATGGGCATCATCTCTCGCTTGACGAAATATTTTTTTTGTTGAGCAACGTCAGGTGTTCGTTGACATATATATTTCGTGGTGATCCAGGAATTTCCAATTTGTCTGAAGTAATTCCCTTCATAAGTCGGACAGCAGATATGAAATTGTCACGTTTAATTTGACTACAAAACTTGGCAACAATATTTCTTGGCCTTGAGCTTTTTGGATCCATTTGAGCAACACGATGAATTGCCACAATATCATGGCTAGACAGAGGGTAACTAACGACCTTGGCAATCTTTTCTATTAATGTGATTAAGTTTTCGCCGCGCTTTTCAGGCATGTTGCTTATTTCAATATTGCAGTTACGCGACTTTTGTTCTAGGTCCTCGATTTTAGATTGCAGCTTAGAGATGAGTTCGGTTGGTTGAGATTTGACTTGCTGTTCAACCTGAGATAGCCGCGCATTAATCGTTTGTGTTTTACTATTAAGATCATCGTACTTTTCACTTAAAAAGTTTATTGATTGTTTCATGTCCTTAAACTCAGTCAAAATCAAAGACAACTTCTCATCCTGTCTATTGAACCAGCCTTCCAGCTGTTTGTTCATACTGGCTTGAAACAGTTTAAATTCATTCCGCATATCACAATCAATATCTCGTGGAATACCCTTCCTCTCGGTCACATATGACGGCGGCGATTGTGATTCAATTAATGAATTATCGACACTCATGTCTCCTCGTCCAACTTGATTTTCAGCTTGACTTATAAAAGTACGATCGAGTGTTGTCATAATGCCAGTAGGTAGTTAAAATGTCTCTGTCCGAGCAACTACTCTGTGCAGATGTCGTATAGCTTCGGGCGAGCGAGTGAAACGCAAGCGCGCGGGAACAGTTCTTCTTTCTCGCACTTAGGGAGTTTTCGCGTATAGCTAATAAACACAGCACCGACAATAAACGACACAGCCAACTTTCACAGCAGCACACGACGGAATGAAAAAAATATTACATACAAACATACAAGATACGCGCGAAAAACATAACCCTCTTGCAGTCGGGTAATAAATACAGAACAAAACGCTTGAACTGTGGCTTTAGAGAAAATAATCACGTGTGAATTGTAATTTGGTAATCCTTTTATGTCACGTGATTATAGGATACATTCGATAACAGTTATTACAAAATTTGTTTAGTTTGGGACTGATCGATGTGAGTTGTCAATTTTTTTTAATTTTAAATTTCACAAGCTGCCTTTCACAAGCATTTTATTGTTATATCTTGTAACGCCTGCGCCTACCTTCGGCATGGCATCTCATGAGGGCTGAGGTGAAGGTGTCGGGTACCCGGTGGAACTTCAGCCATCCTTCTGCTTCCTGGCTGTACTTGTAGTCGAACCTGAAGTGGCTGCCCTCTGTTGAGACAGCGAATTACTTACACGATTGAAACGAAGTAAACAATGTTGTATAGGTATTATTATGTCACGGGCGGCCGGCTAATTCCCGAAGTGTGGCTTCACTTAGTTTTAGCCGGCTTAAACTAGGTATAGCCGGTAGCTGTTGTTTAAACCTAGGTGTAACCAATCTGCTTTACTCCTTTAGATCGAGAATATATTTAGGTATTTTTTAACAGAGAACAGAAATATCTTTCATAAAACCCCATAAATGACTCCCCCTTAGTAGAAACATAAAGAAGGCTAGAGCTAGTTTCAACCGGCTACACCTAGTATTAGCCGTGAGCAAATCGGTTACACCTAGGTTTAACCAACAGCTACAGATGCCGGCATATATTATATTGGCAAGAGAAAGAAAGGGACAAAAGATGAAAGAATGGCTACTGCGCATCTTTTATCTCTTTCATTCTCTTGCCAATATATATGCTGGGCAGTATACCAGCTACACCTAGATTTAGCCAGCTAAACCTAGATTTAGCCAGCTAAACCTAGGTGTAGCCACACTTTGGGTATTAGGCGTATCATATACATATAAAAATGTCGCGGGTATGGCAACCGCGGCGCGGCATCCTAAATCCTAAAATAATTTTGTAGGTATACAGGGTTATTTGTAAATCACCAACAACCGCGCAGGAGTAGATTACTGACATCTTAAACAACAATTCATACAAAGACTTTTCATACAAAACTTTGTATGAAAAGTCGATATTTTTGTCGACAGTCGAAACGTTGTTGTATATGATGTTAGTAATCTACTCCTGCGAAGTTGTTGGTGTTTTACAAATAACCTTGAATAAATTACATTAAAACTATTGTTATCAAAACATTGAGGAATTTATGTACATACGTTATTACGTATTTATATCTACTCTGTGGTTAGTACATAAATTCTATACCGGAACCCACCACGCCCACATAGTGATTAGCACTTGTCCGGATTTTATCCTCGAATATATTTCCTCGTACCAATTCATGTCATGTAACAATCATTTAAACATGAAACCTGTATCTCGTTTAATATTGTCTCTTGGTAAATGTTATGTTTTGGCTAAGCTTAATATTATTATATAATAAAACAATATTCTATGCTTCGCCACCAAAAATATTAGAATTTTTTAATATCATTGTTCGGTACCATTCAGTGAGATGCTTTTCACTTGTTATTTCAATTCATGTAAAAATCTAATTAGTTTTATTAAAATACGCTTCAAAAGCGCTTTCGAATCGTCTATAATTTTATTCCTGAAGAATGGGCGCACTAATTATTTTATAATTAATTATGTCATTGCAACTTTGAAATTTATAAGACTGTGTTATGCACATTGCACATAGCGAGAAGAACTGATGGCCGTTGGGGCGGAAAGATTCTGGAATGGCGACCGCGCACCGGACGACGCTCCGTGGGTAGGCCCCCGACAAGGTGGACCGACGATCTGGTGAAGGTCGTGGGAAGCCACTGGATGCGGGCAGCGCAGGACCGATCGACGTGGAAATCCTTAGGGGAGGCCTATACCCAGCAGTGGGTGTCGTGCGGCTGATATGATGATGCTGATGATGTGCCGAATAAGCGTTGTGGTCCTTTTATCGCTTAAACAATACTTATTTTCTAGTCTGTCGTTTAGTTTAATGGAGTTTTTTGCTAAATGTTTTTGCGAAAAAACTCAAGCGATACAAAAGTACCACAAAGATTTTTTTGAAATGCACCACATGGAGACACGATTTCGTCTTTATTTATTCCAATGGCGACGCTAGTGTGCAGACTACGCTCTTTTAAGGAGGCACCTTGAGCAAAAGTGGCGCCGCGGTGAATTTTATTTAATATTATAATTCTAATACAATATTTAATAATGTTTTAAGTGGAAGTTTTAAGGCCCACAGTCTAGTATTTTTAGATGGTATGGTTACATTCCCTCGTAGTCACTGCTAGAAGTAGATTGAAAAACTCGTAAAAGTGGCCGTTTTTGACACATTTGCTATCTACTTCTACGAATGACTACGAGGGCATGTAGTGTTAATACCTTTTAAAAATGCAAGACCAGGGGCCTTAAATCTCCACCTAAAACATTATTTAAATCTTTTTCTATTAGTAACTTATTAAATAAAAACCTCTGAGGGCGCCACTTTCGGCCACACAACCGCCTTAAGATAAAATATTTTTTTTTTAATAAGTTTTGAATAAGGAAAATAAACCGATAGATTTACTCACCGACCAATGACAACAGTAAGATTAACATAACATTGTATAGTTGTAATTTCAACATTTCGCACATATTTACTAATAATATAAATATTATCTAGATTATAAATATAATATAATCTTCTTACTTGTTTAAAAACTATAGAAGTCAACACGCATCTGTGGCAAAAGCTAAACTGATTATATTAATGACTCACATGCCTTTATAAGGACCGCTATCACAGAAACGATACTGTGGTGCAAAAAACAACCATTAGAGGTTTTTTAAGTAATCAGTTGCCTATTTCGCGTGGGAGTCATTTAAAACGGTATTTAAAAAATATAAATATGTTTTGCGATAAATATTAGGTATCAACTTAGTTGTGTTAACAATAAAGGTCCTCACGCACTACACGACCTCGATTCCGACCACGACAGGTAAACTAAAGAAACTAGCTGGAGTTGTGGTCGTCTGATGCGCGATTCTAGTCAGTTTCTTTAGTTTTCCTGGTCGTGGTCGGAGAGGTAGCCGTGTAGTGCGCTAGGTCCTATATCTATAGTAGGGAATTGGGACTTTTTCGTATCCGACTAATTTGGCTAATACAGACCTACTGATTGACTGACATACGTAACGCTATATTTAATAAACGTGACAAACCAACTACTATTTCAGGTTTCGAAAAATAAGTCGAATTGTCTTTTAAAGAAAGTTGTCGCACTAAAATTCACGTCTAAGCCTAAAATGAGCGGTTTTCAAAAGGCAGTTTAAGAAAAAAAGGAGTACATAAAAAAGAACTACATGTCGTTGAACAACTAAGTAGGTAGGTTTTTAAAAAAAGGTAAAGGATGAAACATAATTACTTTTTTAACATAGGTTTGTTGAGTATGTGAATTGTTACGTTTTGCGTTGGCTGTCCAATGGCATGTTACAAAGAACTTTTCTTTAACCATTAGTGAGAAGAATTAAAAAAAAACTACCTAGTTAAAGTAGCGCCATCTAACGATATAAAATTACACTAAAATTCTCAGCTGTCAGAAAATCGCTCATTGTCGGTTACTATCTTCGATCATCTATTGATCGAAGAGTCCCTTAGAAAATTATCACTTACTTATTGACGTATTTGTCATTTTTATTAACGTGGACATCATCCATCCACATTGCTCCGATTTCAAAATAAGTACATAGTGACTATGCTGCGTGCGTGCTAGTGCTGTGACAGCACTAGTGTTTGGAAATCAGAGACAAACGGTGGTACCACAAACGCCCTAAGACAATACAAAAAAGTTAGCCGGGGATCAAAACCGGGACCTCAGTGACGATGACTCCTTGAAAACAGGTTTGATTGAATAAGTACCCTTTTTCTTGTTTTGTATATCAATATACACACTATCTCGTGCTAATTGATTATTAACATTGACTTGTTCGTGAGTGATTTAGATCCTACTAATATTATAAATGTGAAAGTTTGTGGGTTTGGATGTTTGGATGTTTGTTCCTTAATCACGCAAAAACTACTAAACGGATTTGGTTGGAATTTGGCACACAGAAGATAGTGGAACAAACCTACGACGTCACAAAGGTGGCGCCTCCTAGGATTAGATTTTGTCAATTATCTCGGTAACTTTTTATCTGATTTAAGCAAGCTAGGTATGGAATGATAGATAATTAAAATTGTAACAAAACATGGAAAGAAACTGTTATTGTAGGCAAGAGCGTCGCCAGCCCATGGCCTAGGGGGGGCAAGTTAATATTAAAGATGAGAAAAATATGAGTTGTAGGTACAGTCAAGAACATTTTTTAACCTCTAGGGGGGGGGGGGGCAGCTGCCCCTCCCTGCCCACCCTTGGCGACGCCCATGATTGTAGGTATCATATTTAAAAAAATATTGGGACTTTAATTTTAATACCTAACATTAAACGATGTTCCGTACATAGCAGGAATGGTGCAAACTCGAAGGAAACTTATATTCATGTCTTCTAATCCTACTAATAATATAAATGTGAAAGTTTGTGGGTTTGGATGTTTGGATGTTTGTTCCTCAATCACGCAAAAACTACAGAACGGATTTGCTTGAAATTTGGCACACAGATAGTAGATAGCCTAGATTAAAACATAGAATACTTTTTATCCCGATATTCCCACGGGAACGGGAACCACGCGGGTGAAACCGCGGGCGGCCACTAGTGATTCCATAAAAAATTACAACTACACGAATTTCTTCCAACCTTTTTGCTAATTTGACTATACTATATCGCAACAAAACAAAGCATTTTTGAATACGACGAACGGCGCTTCTGTCTCTAGATTATATTTTGTGGTTCTCAGAAGTAGCACAACACTTTTTAAGGTTCCGTAGACTAATGGCAAAAAACGGAACCCTTATAGATACGTCAAGTCTGTCTGTCTGTCTGTCCGTCCGTCCGTCCGACGTCCGTATGACACAGCCACTATATTCCGAAACTATGACATTGAGCTTCCTAAATCTATTTTTCTCAAAGTCCACCGTTTGAAAGAGAGACTCTTCCAAAGTGTTAAAATGTGTGCCCCCTCCCTCCAACTTTTAAAATAAGTGAGTGAAAAATCTAAAAAAATATATACTCTTCAGTGGCGAAGGGTCCATACAAGCCGATTCACATTGGCTTACCTTTTAGAAATCCCACCCCAGCAATCTCCTATGCTGATCATAACATTTCTGTAGACCGGCTTATCTTCGCCAGAATTTCACCCCTCGCCACGATACTCTTTCAACGAAAATTGGTTTAAACGACATTATATTTATGAGTTTTAGAGATAGGTATAGCACATTTTCCAAATAAAACTTTGTCATTTATACAAACACTATTAAAAACAAATGTATTATTGCAGATGAAGAATTAAAGTGGTATTAAATTAGGTATGGTATATGGTAACGACGCAACCCTTCTGCGCGTGGCCCGACAGCATAATAAATATATAGAGTGATTCAAGAGGAAGGTTTAAATGTATATTACATTGTGTCAAATTCCACACTATACACCGAAGCGAAGCGAGGGCGGGTCGCTAGCTCGCTAGTAGCCTTATAAAGCCAAATATGGTAGATAGGGACCATCAAACTGAACAACTTTTACTATGGGACCAACTCTAAAAACGCGAATAAGCAAAATCTAACTCTCGAGTTTTGATAGTGATCTCTGATTGGTCAAGAAACTCAGTAGTTAGATTTTGCGATCTAACTCCCCAGTTTCGCGCTAGTTTAGATAGTGATCTCTGATTGGTCAAAAAACTCAGTAGTTAGGTTTTGCGCGCAAACTCTAACTACTGAATGCGCATCCACCAATGAGCGCGCTTCAAAATTCAGTTGTCAATTGTTTTTGAACACGAATGTGTTCTTCTGTGTGAATGTATTCTTCCAAGTTTTTGCGAATATAATCCATTGAAGCCAGATCTAAACGCTTTTTTTTCTGTGCTAAACTAAATATTCCTTACCTATGAAATTAATTAACATTTTGTATGGAGAATTTTTAAGAAGTTGCATTTTCCATTCTAACATTTTTCACAATTTATTTAACAACCGTGAACGACATTGTAACAAAACTTTTCTGTAAGTACAAATGGTTGAAAATTAAGCTAACCTAGGCATTATAACTTAAGTGAAAAAACAAGTTTAGGTGACGTTACAACTAGAGGATTCGATCCCGGCATCCCGAATCCCGGGATCCTGGGATCCCGGTGGTTTTTCGATCCCGAAATTTTTGGGATTAAGTTTTCTTAATGCCGGGATTTTCGGGATTTATAAAATAATTAAAAAGTTGCAAAATAGACTGCGAAATGCGCAGTGCCAGTGCTCTCAACAGAATTGCTTGCCTATCATTTTTAGTATAAAATACAAGAAAAACTTCTTGTATTTCATTCAAGCAGCATTTCAAGCTAGCAAACCTAGCGGACTTGCGATGGTTCGTTGAAATAAATAAAACTTCTTATAATTTGAACTAAAATGATAGACAAGCAACTCTCCCTGGGTTACGTGGTGATATATTTTTTACTGCTACTGAATAAGAATGTATTACCATTCTTCAAGATTAGTTTTCTTCATAGGTATTTAAGAGAAATAAGACATTATGTGACTAATGCATGTTATTTTCAAGCAGTTTAAGCTAAAAAACTGAATTTACTACCTAAATCCTAAGTAGGTTTTTACACGAAAGCCGTCTATTTGGTCGATGTTAAGAGAGGTTATTGTCAATTTTCTTTATTGGCATAGTTTGTTAGATGTTTTTCAATTTATTGAAATTAAAAAGATTTTATTCATTCTTGAAAAAGAAAAACTTTAAAATAAAATGTCAGTCTAACCAGACTTAAAGCCTGGTTAGACTTAAGTTTGAAGGAAGTTTGATTAGTTAGAGTGAGTAGATTAGCTATGTGTATTGTAACGCAAAATATGTAGATTTATGTTAAAGTTTTGATTAAGTACGTCTATTTTTGAACAAATCTTAATCACTTTTATTTTTGTGTATTTTAAATAGCCGATTTTTATAAGATTTACATTTTTTATTTTTAATCTTCAATCTCGAAATAATCCCGGGATTGGCTAAGTTTAATCCCGAAATCCCGGGATTAGAAATAAGGGTCGGGATCGAATTCCCTAGTTACAATGGATAAAGTGGTCATTTTTGCCAACAAAAAGGAGTCACTTTCAATTTTTTTTAGATGACTTTAATTATTCACCGGAAGAATCAAATTAAATTATGATCATAGCCGTCAACTTGATAGTTATACATATAGCTGTAATATCCAGCAACTGATAAATAATTTAAATCACTGAGGTTATGTGTGTGAGAAAAAAACACCAATTTCATAGGTAAAGGACCCAATATTATAGTTTGGAGAACTGTGGCATATGGATACAAGAATTTTGAATAACATTGACCAAATGGATTGTCAAGAAAACCAAACCTGCGTCGCAACGAATCATAATTTTCAAGTTAGTTAGTATCTACTTAAAGTGCATTTATTCTTCTGGGTTTACTGGATTATATTCGTAAAAACTTGGAACATTAGAAGTCATTTTTAGGGTTCCGTACCAAAATGGTAAAAAAGGAACCCTTATGGTGTGACTCAGTCTGCCTGTCTGTCTGTCTGTCACAGCTGGATATCTCGAGAACTACTAATGGTATCAACTTGAAATTTGGAATAATTTGAGATGACATTTACCCAACTATTTTGCAAATAAGAAATAAATAAAAAATAAATATCTATTTTACAACAGGGACTGAAAAGGGGTCGTAAAAATATGAAGTGGGGCTACTAGGGCATGTTGGGTATCATATGAAAGGTCGCCGTTTGCACGTTTTCAATCACTTTTTCTTTTTTTAGGCCGCATAGTTTTCGACTTATGATAAAAAATGTAAAAAAAATACCGTCCCCCCCCCCCCCCTATACCTCCGAAGTTTGCAAAGAGAAAAATCTGAAATAATTCTATGTGATAGTAATTTATATAAAGATCACAGGAAAATAAAACGATGTCTCAATATAGCACACTTTTTTTGAAATTATCAAATTTCTAAAACAGTTAACATTAATTCCACTATCGGTCAAGAGATGGCGCTGACCTAAAACTGCAATACTAATTTTATTATTCTACTCTGCAGTGTGGTTTGATGGTGCAATTATGATGGTACGGAACCCTCGGTGTGCAAGTCCGACTCGCTCTTGACCGGTTTATTCAAAAATAAAATTCGCTACCATAGTCGTGTTTGAATTTTGAAGCGCGCTCATTGGTGGATGCGCATTCAGTAGTTGGAGTTTGCGCGCAAAACCTAACTACTGAGTTTTTTGACCAATCAGAAATCACTATCGAAACTAGCGCGAAACTGGGGAGTTAGAGTTTGCGCGCAAAATCTAACTACTGAGTTTCTTGACCAATCAGAGATCACCATCAAAACTCGTGAGTTAGATTTTGCTTATATGCGGCCCGACATGCACTTGGTCGGTATTTTTTTAAGCACTTTGCCACACCAACTAGAAGTCCTCTTTAGTAAGCCGAACCCTTAGAATGCTCTAAGGCCGAACCCTAACTTTAAAAGCAACGGGAGCGTAAATTGGCTCGACATGGTAATAAAAATTTTACCTATACTTCTGACTGATGTTAACTCCTTATTTAGAAACAGTCCTAAGTCACGAAATGTTGTTCGAATCTCGTCACTTTGTTTACGGGATCTCTCTATTAAAGGGAGTTGGGAGTCATTTCGCAGATGAAGGCCAGCAGCAGATCGCAAGGGACGTCGCGTCGTTCAGAAGGCCTGGTTTATCGCTGAGGTAGATGCTGCCGCAGTTCTCGCGAGGGTTTTGGGCACACCAGGAGCCCAATGGTCGTAGCCGGCCTCTTTCAGAGTCTGACCTGTAAACAATATTAGAGTATTCCTCTTAATTTAAGCACAGAATAGATATATAAGTACTACCTTACAGAAAGGAAACTCCGCCCCACCCCACAATCAATTACCTCACCCCACCGCGTGAGTTCGTGTGCCGAATCATGTGCTTGTGTGGGGCGCGTTTTGTAAAATTTATCATCTATATTGTCAATCTATATTCTATCTCCATATATAACAAAGGCTCAAGTGTTCGCGAGAGATCTGTCTATTGGGCAAAGCCAAATGACGAAGCTGAAAACTGACGACGGACGCATCATCTCAGCGAAGCCTGAAATCCTGAGGGAGATCGAGAGTTTCTATGGGCAGTTATATTCCGCGCAGACACCTGTTGAAAGCAAGGCTAAAGACCCCAGAGCCAAGCTTACCCGACACTATACCCAAGATATCCCGGACGTCAGCATGTACGAGATTAGTATGGCTCTCAAACAGCTGAAAAACAACAAGGCGGCGGGTGACGACGGAATCACTACAGAACTTCTGAGAGCGGGCGGTAAGCCGATACTTAAAGTCCTCCAGAAGCTTTTCAATTCCGTCATCGTCGAGGGCAGAACGCCGAAGACATGGAACATAAGTGAGGTTATTTTGTTCTTTAAAAAGGGTGACAAGTCCCTCTTAAAGAACTATAGACCCATCTCGCTTCTGAGTCATGTCTATAAGCTGTTTTCGAGAGTCCTTACGAACCGTCTCGTTCGCAAGTTCGACGACTTCCAACCTCCCGAACAAGCCGGGTTCCGAAAAGGCTTTAGCACCATAGACCACATCCATACGCTGCGGCAGGTCATACAGAAGACCGAGGAGTATAATCTGCCACTTTGCTTGGCGTTCGTGGATTATGAGAAAGCCTTTGATTCGATTGAAACCTGGGCGGTGCTGCAGTCCCTCCAAAGGTGCCAAGTGGACTACAGGTATATCGAGGTGTTGAGGTATTTATACAAAAATGCCACCATGTCGGTCCGAGTACAGAACCAGAGAACAAATCCTATCCAACTGCAGCGAGGTGTGAGACAGGGAGATGTTATCTCTCCGAAACTGTTCACAGCTGCGTTGGAGGATATCTTTAAACTCTTAGACTGGAAAGGGCTCGGCATCAACATTAATGGCCAGTACCTAACACACCTTCGTTTTGCCGATGATATAGTTCTTATGGCTGAGACCTTGGAGGACCTGAACACAATGCTCGAAGACCTCCGTAGTGCTTCCCAAAGAGTGGGTCTTAAAATGAACATGGATAAGACGAAAATCATGTCGAATGCCCATGTTGTGCCCGCTCCAGTTCATGTTGGGAACACTACACTTGAAGTTGTTGACCATTATGTATACCTAGGACAGGCAGTCCAGTTAGGTAGGTCCAACTTTGAGAAGGAGATCTCTCGTCGAATCCAACTCGGATGGGCAGCATTCGGGAAGCTCCGAAAAATCTTCGTGTCCGATTTACCGCAGTGTCTCAAGACGAAAGTCTATGACCAGTGTGTGTTGCCAGTGATGACTTACGGCAGTGAAACGTGGTCGCTAACTATGGGTCTCATAAGGAGGCTCAAGGTCACCCAGCGTGCAATGGAGAGAGCCATGCTCGGCGTTTCCCTGCGTGATCGAATCAGAAATGAGGAGATCCGCAGGCGAACTAAAGTAACCGACATCGCTCGAAGGATTGCTCAGCTAAAGTGGCAGTGGGCTGGACACATAGCGAGAAGAACCGATGGCCGTTGGGGCGGAAAGGTTCTTGAATGGCGACCGCGCACCGGACGACGCTCTGTGGGTAGGCCCCCGACAAGGTGGACCGACGATCTGGTGAAGGTTGCCGGAAGCCACTGGATGGGGGAAGCGCAGGACCGATCGTCGTGGAAATCCTTGGGGGAGGCCTATACCCAGCAGTGGGTGTCGTGCGGCTGATATGATGATGATAATGATGATATTCTATCTATAGCATGCGCCCCACGTTTTTAGGTTTACATTTTTTATAGTCCGAGCGAGGCTCAGAATAAATGAGGGTGAAGCGTGTTTTGGCGTCCGCATAAGATTTTTTTAATTTTCATGATATTTCGACACTACTGAACAAGATTCGAAAGGGTGTCGCGCTGACACCCTTGAGCGTTTCGTAAAAAACGCATAATTATGCCAAGAAGCTACCGCCATTAGATAGACCTCTGATTTAAAGATTTTATGAACCCCATTTAGAAGTGTGGGGTGTCTAATGAAAGGGAATTAAGTGTTCTATAATGTTACAATACACAACATTGGCTGAGTAGTATAGTTCCGAAAATATTTAATTTTATGAAAATTCAATCTATAGAAACATGATTTTTTTGTGTAATAAAACGTGTCAAATCGTGTGCGCCCGGAAAAGTGACAATAATTTCATAATATTGAATTGGTTTGTATTGCAAAATAAATAATTTTGTTTTGCGCCTTATTGGAAGTGGGCTAATTATGGACCTTGACCATGGAAACATGGAAGTAGAATGTAGTTACCTATATTTCTATAAAGGGACAGTAATTAAGGTGGATATGAACATAATTAGAGTTTTATTGGGATTGGCTATTTATTAGCTTTCATTTGAGGCCCATATTATTATAACTTAAAAAAAATATTTTATTCTACTTATTAAGAAAATTGACGGCGCGTGACGTTTAACATTTTTTTTCGCTATTTATTGATTGTAAAGCTACTTGAAAGTTACATTTTTTTGAATTGCCTTTAAATGGGTTTTGTCAACATATTTTTTGTTTGCAAAATAAAGCACTAGCTTAAGAATTACGGTAACTTAAAACAAAAAATGGAAAGTTTCTATAGATTGAATTTTCATAAAATTTTAAGTATTTTCGGAACTGTTCTACTCAGCCGATGTTGTGTATTATAACATCATAGAACACTTAATTCCCTTTCATTAGACACCCCATACTTTTATATAGGGTTCATAAAATCTATAAATTAGAGGTTCATCTAATGGCGGTAGCTTCTTGGCATAATTATGCGTTTTTTACGAAACGCTCAAGGGTGTCAGCGCGACACCCTTTCTTATCTTGTTCAATAGTGTCCAAATATTATGAAAATAAAAAAAAATCTTATGCGGACGCGAAAACACGGTACCACCCAAAATCTGCAGGACTATTAGGTTTAAAATTTTTAGGTTTAAAATTTCTGTAGGTATAGGGTATTAGGGTTATAAATATTTACAGAGGAATTTATTTTTTACTTTTTAGTTTGTTTTTACTACTCCGTTTTAATGTTTTTAGTCCGATTTTTTTGTAATAATTTAGTCCGTTTTTTCCAAGCAAGGTAATAGACAAATATATGAAATCATTCGTTCATTCCCAGCACAAAACAAGATTGTTATTTGATAGAAATATATGTTATGGTACGAATTTGAGTGATATCATTTAAAGCTTGCAACAAGCTTGTTGGATATATCGTGGGCCAATCGTTGAATTGGGCCGATCGAGATCTGCCTGGGCAGATCACGATACGCCGGCATTTCTTGATTTGCCTTTTCAAAACCCGCCATATCGTTCAAAGCATAACGTTTGACGATTTGCCCGGCCATGCTTGGGCAAATCAATTCTGTGGGGTGGCCAAAGTACAAGCAAATAAAATGAAGTTTAGAAAATAATTATTATACTAATATAATAAAGATAAAACCAGCCATGCTGGGATTAATAGTCTGTAGAGTGACCAAAGTATTAGTAAAATGAAAAGAATGTAGGTACATTAATTATTATTTTTTTTATTTTGTTTATTATAAATCATCATTCTCATCTTAACATTCTCATTATTATTATTATTATTATTATCATCTTAACACGTGGTTCGTTATACAAATGTCTCTTAAAAGCGTATTGTTTTTATTATCACAATTTTCGATTTCTTGTGACGCCGCCATCTTGCTCGCACATAAACACACAGCTGACAGACCGCAAACAGCGTTACAGCGCCACAAGCGTCACGAAACGGAAGTATATTACGATGCGCCCAGCCATATCTCGATGTGGCTAAGTACTAGTAGGGCAAATCGACGAATGGTTGCTTTTATCGATCTGCCTAATTTTTAATTGGGCACATCATGAAATTATTGGCTAGATCATGAAATGCCGGCACATCGTGATCTGGCCAGGCAGATCTCGATCGGCCTAGTTCAACGATTAGCCCATGACAGATATAAACTTACTTTTAGAAAAAGGTGGGAGTAGCCCCCCCGTTCTATAGTTACCTACTTGGTATAATAGTAGCTCACTCAGTATTTTTGACACTCATTTAGAATTTTCACTGCTAACTTTAATTATTTTTTTCCTACAATGTAGTCGCTCGTTTTACGTATTTTTTGTGATCCGCAGTTTGTCGCCATTTAGTTATTTTGTCGCCCAAAAAATAAACCGCTGCCAGGTTTAGTATCTTTAGTCACCTTTAATTATTTCCAGTCACCTAATGAATTCATTCCTGAACAAAACGTTTGGCAACTTGTCTGTTTAAGTTTTGAAAAAAGCTTTTTAGAAGTATACAATATTAATCCTTATCAATTTAAATACGTTAGTTACCTTATAATTAACCTAGGACACCATTTCATTTAAATAAATATTTTAGGAGATATAGCAAAAAATTAACGCGTGCGAAAAGTTCTAAAATTCATTGCTTACACTTCCGTGGCTTACATCACCGATGACGAGACAACAGACTTTTGGAGCGAATGGGTGACGACTGTAAAATATTTGTTTTCTTTTTGGGTGTTGCTGTTGATGCAAGGTCGCATTTGGAAAAAGAAGTAACCGATGCGAAGCGAGGGAGGGTCGCTTGTACATAGTATATAATATGAGTTACTGTTGAGTTGAAAAAAAAGGAAGAAGGGAAAGGAAGGGAAGCGAGGGTGGGTCACTATAGTATTAGTTACTGTTGAGTCTTGAGTCATATTTTTTGTAAATGTACTCTAGAATGAGCCTGCCCCAAACAGCTAGAAATTAATGGGTTAAAGAAGTTTATTTAGAGTTTTATAATGCACTAGCAACCGGCCCTCGCTTCACTTCAGTTCCTTCCTTTGGCAGATTAAATTTTACTCTGTGGTGATCGGTGAGCAAGTGTTCTGTTGGAATGCTGAAATGCACCAATGTGCGCGACTGTCACGCGACATGACACTACCGGCCATGTTGCGGAAATAAGTAGAGTGAAATTTATTCCTTTTTTATTATTTTAAGAAGTAATTAACTATAATGGGTTGGTGGGATCTACTAACTATTTTAAGAAGTAATTAACTATATTGGGGTGGTGGGATCTACCTCCAAGCGGTCCACCCCGGGCAACGACACCACAACCTGTGGTGACGGCTGAAGATCCCAATAGCGGTGGTAGGCTCCGAAAGGGGCCGCCTGGCTCGCAACCACCATCCTGCCGGAGTCCGGCGCCAAGCAGCTCTGCTGTGTTCCGTCGGTGTGCGGGAGTGCCAGCTCCATTGGGGGTTGGAAATTTAGTCAGTTGCACTGCCTAAAACCGGTCTTTGACTTTAGGTGATGCTGTATCAGGTAACTCGTTCTGGAGGGTAGCGGGATCCGAAGCACGGTGCCAGCCGTTGGCCGACCGCAGTTAGTAGGGGGTTCGACTTGCGCGCTAGCCACGTGTCAAAGGCTGCCCCGCCAACTCGCGAAAAATCCCGTAATACTCCACCGTGCCAGTTGGCGACTGGATGGGAGGACCCGGTGGAGGATTATCGGGGGGATTCGGGCGTCCCCGCAGTCTCCAAACGAGTTCCCCCTCCGATCAGCTGAGCTGAAAAGTACTGGTATAGGTTAATTGAGCAGTGCCTCGACTGTATTAACCTATCCCCCACAAATCACTCATTATGTCAAAGCAAAAAAAGAAGAAAAAGTTAAAACAACGGCCACACTTCCTCCCACTAAAAGTGCACCTCACTAATATCCGAGGTATGCACTCAAATCTCGATCCGGTCCACCACCACCTCGAGACCGAGAAGCCGCACCTATTCTTCTTAACGGAGACGCAAATAGCAACACCGTCGGATGTGGCGTACCTCAACTACCCTGGCTACACTCTTGAACATAAGTTCAAAAAGCACACAGGGGTCTGTGTGTACGTTCGCGATGACTTATGCTGTAGGCGTCTCCGTTGCTTTGAAAAGTCAGGGTTTTCAGTGCTGTGGCTCCTGGTGGACACTGGGGTAGAAAAATCGATCTACGTCGGTGTCTACCGATCGCACAGCGGTGACCAGGAGACAACTGAGCTCATTGAACACCTCATTGAGACGACGGACACTGCACTTCGGCGATACCCAAAGGCAGAGCTTGTTTTTCTGGGGGACTTCAATGCCCACCACAAGGAGTGGCTGTTCCCATACCAGAAAACTGACCATGCTGGGAGAGAAGCGCGAAGGTTCGCCTTAGCACTTGATCTCACTCAGCTGGTGGATCAAGCAACGCGAATACCGGATATCGCTGACCATACGCCCAACTGCCTTGACCTGCTGCTGACAACTGATCCACACAGACATTCGGTATCGGTCTCAGCTCCCCTTGGTACATCCGATCACTGTGTGGTAAAATCCGTATCGAGCCACTCGCCCCCAGATGACAGTCCTAGAGGCACGAGACGAGTTTGGCGCTACGAGTCGGCAGATTTGGACGAGATGCGTACCTTCTTTGCATCTTACCCATGGCGGCAAGTATGCTTCTCTTCAGGAGACCCCTCCTGCTCTGCTGATGTGGTTGCTGACGTGATTCGGCAGGGAATGGAATATTTCATTCCATTCTCCGACATACCGCTCGATCACAAAGCCCAACCGTGGTACAATGCCGTAAGCCTGAAGCCCGTAAACAGTCTGCATACCAAGTCTGGGTGCAAGCTCGCGATCGCAAGGTTCGAGTGCGAAGAGTCCGGGCCAAAAAGAGAGCATTTAATTTAGCCGCAAAATCATGCAAAAGGGTGTTGCGTAAAGCTAGATTTGACCATGTCAGCCGCATAGGGGCGAAACTCGCATCCTATCCACCGGGTAGTAAGCAGTTCTGGTCCTTGTCGAAGTCGGTCGAGTCTAACTTCTGCCGTCCCACATTGCCTCCCATGCAGAAGCCCGATGGGACGCTGGCTCACTCTGCAGTTGAGAAGGCGAATCTATTTGCCACTCTGTTTGCGAGCAATTCGCGTCTGGATACTGGCTCTACGCAACCACCAACCCTACCTCACTGTAATTCTTCGATGCAGGAGATTACATTACACAATAAAGAGGTCCGTAGAGTCCTACGTAATCTAGACGTGCATAAGGCCAGTGGCCCTGATGGCATACCAGCAAGAGTGCTGAGGTGTTGTGCACCTGAGTTGTCTCCTGTATTGACGCGTCTGTACCGCCTTTCCCTTCAGACCAAAACCGTACCAAAGTCTTGGAAGCTTGCCAATGTGCAACCAGTACCTAAAAAAGGTAGTCGTGCCGACCCTGCCAATTACCGACCAATCGCCATCACTTCCATACTGTGTAAAGTTATGGAGAGAGTACTGAACGGCAAGCTGCTCACTTACCTAGAGGATAACGATCTCCTCAGTGATCGTCAATATGGCTTTCGCCGGGGACGATCAACTGGGGATCTTCTTGTGTATATGACGCACTGCTGGGGCGAGGCCATTGAGAAACACGGCGAAGCACTTGCTGTTTCGCTTGACATCTCAAAGGCTTTCGACAGGGTTTGGCACGCAAGTCTGCTGAGCAAGCTCCCAGCGTACGGAATCCCCGCTGGCTTTTGTAGCTGGGTAGCCGACTTCTTGAGTGAACGGTCGATCAGAGTAGTCATTGACGGCTGCTCCTCTGACCTCATGGCGATTGATGCCGGAGTTCCTCAGGGGTCGGTGCTCTCTGCGACGCTTTTCCTGCTACACATCAATGACCTACTAATATCGGGCATTGTTGGGTACGCAGATGACAGTACTGTCATGGAGAGATATCTGTCCAGCGCGAAAGTCGGTAGAGATGAGGTAAAAATATTGAGAGAGGCCATGGTCGAGCGATTGAACCTGAAGTTAAGTCTCGTTTCCCAATGGGGTGATGAAAATCTCGTCAGTTTCAACGCTTCTAAAACGCAGGCGTGTCTGTTCACCGCAAAAAGGAGTCCATTCAACTTAACTCCTACTTTCCGAGGTACATCTATCCAAGTAACCGATACTCTCCAGCTTCTTGGCATGGAGTTATCTTCTGACCTTAACTTCGGCACCTCCATCGAATCCAAAGTTCAAACTGCAGCTAAGAAACTGAGCATCCTAAATAAAGTCAAGCGGTACTTTAAGCCTGGGCAGCTTTTAACCCTTTATAAAGCTCAAGTCCGATCCTGCATGGAGTACTGTTGCCACCTTTGGGACGGCTCAGCAAAATATCAACTTGCTGCACTGGACTCGGTGGAACGCAGAGCCAAAAGATTAATAGGCGATGAAAAACTGGTAGCAGCTAAGCTTCACAGTTTGGCTCACCGCCGAAAAGTTGCTTGCCTATCGGTCTTTTATAGATTGTACTTCGGTGAGTGTGCTCAAGAGCTGCATGAGCTCATTCCACCTTCTCCTTTCTACTATCGGACATCCAGACGCACTGCGGGCTATCACCCGTTCTTGGTTGATATACCTTTTCTGCGTACCAAGCGCTACTCCACATCGTTTATAATGCGCACAGCTATGGAATGGAATTCCCTGCCGGCGTCTGTGTTTCCGAGCGCATACAACCTGACTCTATTCAAGGCCAGAGTGAATAAGCACTTTCTGGGCAAGCTCGCTCCATTGTAGGCCCTGTCTTTGCTTTTGGGCTAGACTGGGGTCAAGAGCAAACCCATTTAATATATAAAAAAAAAAAAAAAAAAATTAAAAGAATCTGATAAATTATAACGATTAAAAATATTGTTATTTAATAATAATGATAGGTGGCGAAAAAGTGGAACAAGTCCGTGAGTTTGTCGCGTTACGGAAGGTAACGGAGCAAAATTTGGAAGAAAGATTGGGATGAAAGCTAAATAAAAGATAGAGTTGAAGTTCAAGAGTTTATTTTAAAACGACACGTCCTAGAATTACAGTTACAGAAATTTAACTAGGTACGAGTACGTCTAAATTAAGCTAAACAAGTAGGATTAACGACGGTAGGGTTATGTTCGGACGACGCAGGCTGGAACTGGAGGCGAATGCACGGAGACGTTCAAGTAGAGGGAGAAGGCGCACGAGGTCGGCACGGGCCCTGGCGGAGCAGATGCAGGTTGCGATCCCGGTTTAGGTAGACAGCGTAGATGAGGAAGGAAGGGCACGTAGCGTCATGGCGCAGGGCCCGCAGGGGCACTCCAGGATACGTCATTGGGCACGTAGCGGCGTGAGGCCCAGGGGGTCCGACGTAAAGTCCCCTCGGTAGGAAAGGCGGGAAGATATACGACGTCCAGGGGGTTCGCGCCGAAGGTCAAGGACTGGGTCTCAAGGATGCGCCGTTATTTACTAGGGTGATTCGCGCCGAAGGTCGAGGACCGTGCCTTGAAGAAGCCGCTATTTCCTTATTTTAGACTTATAATGGTAGTTATAGAACGTAGGGTAGAAATATGGCGGCAGCTATAGTATATCCGGACCAACTCGTGAAAAGACTGACTCATTTGTGCTGCCGCTCCCACTTTTATACCGTCATTATTTTATTTTTTTAAATTCTACTCTACATTCGAATATAAGAACACAAAACAGTATTTTACAAAGGTTTTTATCTATAGCTAGGCTTAAAACAAGCTGGAAATCTAGAGTTTTGACATTGAATTAAAAAATTAACGCGTTACTATGGCAATTATAGTGACAGACTGTTTACAAATAAATAATTTTCTCAGCAAAGAATAAAAATGGTGTTAAATAAGATTAAAACCGACCGAGTGCTGGTACCGACACTGATTTATGGAAGTGAATCTTGGTAATGGCAGAAGAACAAGAATGAAAACAGAATTAATGCGGTAGAGATGCGATCGTTGCGGAAAGTATGTGGAGTCAAATTGAGTGATAGAGTGAGCAATGATGTGATTCGAGAAAGGTGTGGTCTGAAAGATGATATAGTGACAAGAGTTGAGAGAGGAATGCTCCGGTGGTTTGGTCACTTAGAGAGAATGAATGAAAGGCGAATCACAAAAGAGATATATTGTGCGAATGTGGAAGGAACGGTTGCGCAAGGGCGTCCCAGAAAAACCTACGCGGACCAATTAGAGGTTATTATAAAAAAGGCTGGTGTACGCAGTGACAAAAACTGCAGGGCATGTATGAAAAGATTGATGGATGGAAGGATCGTAGCAGGTGGCGATCCATAGTCTCTGCCTACCCCCATGGGAAACAGTCGTGTATGTATATTAGGGCATGCAGAAACCGGGTTGTTTTTGAAAACGGTTTTTTCGGTTTTCATAAAACAAAAACCGGGTAAACCGGTTTTTTCGGGTTTTTCGTTTTTTTTATAAAAATCAATAGAAATAGTAAAAATACTAGAAATTATCTATTTTCTTTCGTAGGTAAGTATAAATTATTCGAATTGAATTAAAAGCTAAATAATATTAATAATCTTAAATAAAGGCAGTTCTGTACTTTATGAATTTTATAATCAACCAATTTTTTTAAGGCAATACGTGTCAATGTCAAGTGTCCCTAAAATAACAGAATTTCTATTGTTTGGGAGGCATGCAAGCCCTCTGGGGTGGCGTGCAAAAGAATTATACTGACATACTTACTCAAAAAGAATAGTCCAAAATAAGCAGTGCATTCGTCAAAATAAAATTGTTAAAAATTAGGTTATTATAGTCGAGTTTATTAGTTATGTATCTCCATTTGACAATTCAGCAACTTTATGTCCTAGTAACAAAGGTCGTTATATTATGTCAAAGGTGTCATTTTTTACCCGTGACACTACTGCGTGGGACGACAACTAGTGTCATGGGAAATTTTTCTTTCCCGTGACTCTACCGGTAGTGTCATGGGTAAAACTAGATCTCTGACACTAATCAATACCAGTCGTGTCACAAAATATTTGATTTCCGGTGGCACTAGGCACTACCGATAGTGGAAGTAGTAAAGCTCCAGCAGCTTTAACAGGAGTTTTCGAATTATTTCAACATATAATTGAACTCGAATGTAGGTAGATGTCACGGTGGAGTCAAACTGATACAAATAATTTAGCATTAGAATATTATATGACCCTAGTCAATTCACTTTACTCTTTTAAATACCTTGGACATCTGTTGACGCCCGACCTCAAGGGCAACGATGATAGAAACGGAGTTGTCTTGTCATAGTGTGGTCCCCATTTTTCAAAAAGTCTTCAAATAACGATTTCCGTGGGACCCACCTCCGTTATACCGACTACCGGTATGTACTTGTTTGGTATGTTTTCTTGAATACAAAAAGTGCGGTAGTCACTTCCTAGGGGTATGGAGGGGGAGCTGTGACGTAGCAAAGATGGCGGCCGGCCCATTCTATTAAACGGTATTTCTAGATAACTACTAAACCGATTTACGTAAATAAGGTGTTGAATGAAAGACAATATAATGCACATTATTTGATTTTAAACAAACGTTCATGTTAAGCTAATATCGAATGAAATAATAATTAAAAACCAAAATTTTGAAAAAAATAATTGGTTGTAATGTGTATAATAGTAAATATCTCGGTATCCGTTAGGATTATGGAAGTGTAGTTTATTATAAAACGTATTGTTGCTTTTATTAGCTTTTTAATAAATCTTAAATCATTACAATCGGGTAATAAACAACGAAGCTACAGTCGTTATAGTAATGGGAGGGAGTTATAAAACTATCTTTTTTTTGTATGGAACTAAAATTTATTTTTCCAAAACCCATTGTGTCTGGTATCGAATAAAAGGTCTTCTTGAGCTGATTCCAAATATATAATATTATAACATTTTAGCTCCTGGTTTAGGAAAAAAATAGAAAAACATTTTCCAAACATACTGAGTTTGGGCTCTTGGAGAAAGAAAACGGTTAATCGAATTCTTATGAAACATACGCTAAATAACTCGTCATATACTCTTATCTTAAATACTGGAAGCAATTTGGAAAATATTACCATAACATTACTATAACAACTGTAACTTCGTTGTTTAATACCAGATTGTAATGATTTAAGGTTTATTAAAAAGCAACAATACGTTTTATAATAAACTACACTTCCATAATCCTAACGGATACCGAGATATTATAAGATCAAACTAACTTCTAGAAGTGAAGTTCGATCGATATTATATGAGTCGCTTCATACGAAAGATATAAATAAATATATAATTATTTATGGTTTACTTGTAGTACCTTCCAGGTACTTGGCAGATTCGCATTATTTTAAAGACTACTAGTTTTAGGAAAGTGTCTCACTACTTCCGGTAATTACGTTACCAATACCCCACCCCAGCTTACTTGGTTACCGGTCTTGCGATCGTACCTCATTATTTTAAAGATACAAATAAATTAGCAAAACTGACTAAAGGGTGGGTGGGAAGCTTATATCTTTCGTATGAAGCGACTCATATAATATCGATCGAACTTCACTTCTAGAAGTTCGTTTGATCTTATATTATATTTCGTCGCTTCATACTCAGATATAAATAAATATATAATTATTTATGGTTTACTTGTAGATGTTTAGAGAGATATAAGAAAAGTTTTGCAAAACAAAAGATTCTTAGAATGTAATGTAATCAATTCAAAGCGTTATTATTCAACCATAATGTAGATAATTATTAATTATCTCAAAATTACAATAATAAAAGTTTGTTATTTGGAAAAGTGAATTGATTATTATTATAATTAGATTATTTTTAGGAATAAAAACTATTGTTTCTCAAAATTTATCAATTATAAACTCGAGCAAATCCATAAGACCTGTCCATCCAGTCCGCTGTTCCTCCGATGGTGGCTCTCTATCTATAGAGACCCGCAGAAGCAAGATGGCAGACGTGGCTGCTTGTCGCCGGCCATGAGCACTCAAAACTAGTTGAACAATTGAGAACTGATGCGTCAATTCCACTCTTGTCGGACAACCTTTGCATGGATCTACCGATCAATTTGATTGATTTTATGTGTAAGTAAAAGATAATTTATGTTAAATAATAAACTACACAGGAATGAGATTATTCATGTTATTCACGTCTTGTGTCCCGGTCACTGACAAATAGCCCTGTAGCATTACAGCAGGACATAACTATATTTTTATAGTCACCAAGAAAGGGAAATAGGTAAGAGTATATAACAATGATATTGTTCACGACCTGAGGTTTTAATAATATCTAAAATAGCAGTGTATTTTTTGATGTTTAGTTTATAAGTACCTAATTTTAGTTGTAATGAAAAGTATTTTGGACTTTGGGGGTGGTACAAAGAACCAACAAATTCAGAAGTAGGTGTCTTCGGTAGGCATTAAGCTAGATTTACCTACCTAATTATAGATTTTATACCAATTTGAAATCTATTATATTTAACCTAATATCTAGGTCTAAGAGTTCTTCTGAAAACTCTTTTTGTAAGCGTTTTGCCTTTTCATCAGCTCCAGTCAAGTTCCGTTTCCGTCAGTTCTTAATAGGGACAAGGCAGATATATGTGTTTAACAAACCGTTATCAAATTGTTCACTTATAAAAATTATTACATCTTGAACTGAATTTATGATATGGATCAAGTTTTTGCCTGAAAAAAGGATCTGCTTCCAAAGTTAAAGCTCGCTAAAAGTGAGACCGTCATCAGTTCTATCTTCGGCCACCGCGCCGCTAGTGTCGCCTTCTGCATGAAGGCCGCACGCAGAATGTGCGGTTGTAAAACTACTGATGGTGCCTGTATTGAAAATATTAAGTTTATTTCAGGTTTTAATCTGAATATATACTTAGGTTCTTAACTAAGATATATTTTAGAAAGGGCCAGAGTTGTATCGGCCACGTAGGTAAAATAAATAAGCGGAGGAAGAAAATATATACACACACATACATAAATATACTTTAATCTTGTTTCCATGACATGGAGGTACCTAATCTACAATTTGGACGTGGTGCGAGACGCAAAGAAATCAACCTAATTTGAAACATCAATTAATACTGTGGTTATTTGAGAAAAAAATTATGTACGGATATGAGACATATGCCATATGGTCACGGTTCTCGCACCACTGCCAAATTATTGTAGATTAATCATTAAAATGAGGGTAATGCACTCAACACAATTAAATGAATCATAAAATGAATGGCTGTTGTGTTATTTAAGCCTAATACTAAAAAATTAGACTACATGTTGGCAAATGTTTTTGGTGTGAAAAAGACTGTTGAAATTTCTAGTTAACTGAAAATTTATATTTAAATAGTAATATTCTTATAATTATTACATTGAATATTGTGAAAATGTTTTGTAACCACCAGGTTATATATTTTTATATTACCTCAGGAATTAGTTATTACGGTATCATGATCCCTATTTCAGTATGTCATTGCAAAGTTAAGAACTTTGTCTATCTTAAACATGTGTGTTGCCAATCATAATACTCCATAAGCTGGGCAAGCAGCTGTAATGGTCCAAAATTATTTATTTGAGAATCTTTATGCTACATTGTAATTTGAATTTCTTCAAGAGATGATACCGACATGGGTAGGTATAATTATGCAATTCAATTTTTTGATCAGTAGAAACAATGTCATGTTATTGATATTAAAATCAATGCCTAAGAATTTGCACATCTGCATAATGTAGGCTCTAAGTAGACATGCGAGCCGCGCCGGCGCCGCCGCGCCGCGCCGCGTTTTTCCCGCGCCGCCGCCGCCGTGGCGTTCGGGTCGGCGCGCCGAATGAAGCGCAAGCGCAAGGGAAGGCAAGAGAGCGCGAGTAAAAGCAAGCGAGCGAGAGGGACAGGAAAAGTGCAGAAGCAACGCACAGCTGCTCACTCGCTCTATTTTTAATTTTTCCTTCTAAATCCAACCACGTCAACTAATTTTAAAATTCAATCTAAAATATTTTATTTGTATTAAAATGCAGTTCCATTTTAATACAAATAAATATTTTAGCTGTGCAATTTTTATTACTTACGATTGATATATGTTTGTTATTTATAATAATAGCACATGGACATGAAAAACAAGAAAACAATAATAATAAAATTATAAACAATGAAATTTTGACTGCTTAAATTCGGACGCTTTTGCCCTAAATTCGACCATTATTTTCCCTAAATTTGGCAAAGGTGAAATAAAGGATGACCAGTGTCAGAAACCTTTAATGTTTTTATTTAAGTAACCGACATATCGCTCGAAAGATTGATCAGCTGAAGTGGCAGTGGGCTGAACACATGGCGAGAAGAACCGATGGGAGAGGCCTATACCCAGCAGTGGGTGTCGTGTGGCTGATATTATTTACATATTAAATTGCAAAAATAACATATTTATTATTATTATCAACATTAATAATATTATGCTTATCAAAAATAAGCTTATAGTACTTTAAAATTAACATATAACATTAATAATAAGTGGCCGAAAATAGAAAATATCGTAACGGTTCAAAAGCCCGGCCGCTGGTTTAATGGTTGGCCGACTATAGGGCTCATGGTCATTCTATGCTCGGCCACCATTTCAAAAGGCAGCCGAATTTAGATTTTTCACCAGTTTCTTAGACCTAGCTCCAGCGAGCTTAAATTTAGTAACAAATAAAATTATATGAGAAAATATCACTTTATATTATTCTTTGATTAAGGTTTTATCACATATAAACATCAATAGATCGAGAAATCAGTGAAAGTAATTAAAATCACTTACCCCATAACTTGGATGTCCCTCGAACTTAACTACAAAATTGCACAACGCGCGGCACAACCACGCGGGTTGCTGGTCAAATTGCTACTGAGTGCAAGCAAAATGCAAACCAGATGACGGCTTGCTGCCATTTTGACAATTCCTAATGAGTGATATTAAAGCTTCTTTTCGTACAAAAACCCTTTAAGAAATAACACACAGTTTATTTAATATTTTGTTTGAGTGGCCGAATTTAGGATGTGTCTGAATTTAGTCGCAAGTGAACAAGTTTATCTACGTAATATGCGTATCTAAGATGAGTTTGGGTAGCTAGGCAGTCAGGAGGCACTTTGAATTGTTTTCAAGGAAAAAATATTTTTTTCCCCACAGAAAAGTGCAAGATATATATAGGCGGTGTTGTTGTTGCGCAAATAAATAAATTTGATTTAAAATGCCGGAAAAATTTGTGCCACGCCGGCGCGGTCACGCCACGCCGACTATAAATGGTCGGCGCGCCGCCGCGGGCAATTTAGGCCTCGGCGCGCATGTCTAGCTCTAAGACACTCAACTAAGAATTATTTATTAGAAAGTCAAAGCATTTTTGATACTTAAACTTAATGCAATACCACACGAGTACATAAAATGTTCTCTAAATATATTAACATTTACCTTATAAGAAAGTTTATCTTACTAGGACACGAAGCTATTGAAAGCCCGATGACATGTATAACAAAGTAAGAACTTGTATTAAGATAATTCAAATCATAAAAACTTTTCATTTTTAAATAATAACTAGCAAAAAATAGCATTGTAAAATGCTAAAATCCCAAAAACAAACTTAAAAAATTTCATTATTTTTTAATACTCACAGGGACAAATAAATAAATAAGTTTATTTCCAATCAATGTTACAGATTATATGTTGTGTTATCAGCTTATTAGTCAGCAGTTTACTGCAGTTTGATAATTTTCCATCTTTAAATGATGTTTAAGATGTTAAAAGTAAAGTTGTACTTAGTTTAAACTAGTCTCAAGTAATAAACTGGTCAGATGCTTTAAATTAAAAATTAAATTGTCACTATTGAACTTACTTAGTAAAGGACAAAATATAAAGAAACTGATCTTTAGACAGTTGTCATTTTTTAATTGCTCCCAATTCTAATCAAATAAGATTGTATATAATAAATAGTTATAATCATGTTCCGTCGATAGAACACTATATAAACAATTTTGGTAACTATCAGCAAAGGGCAAAAACCCATTCTAATTCAATCTTTACTACTAATATTGGTTATTTTAAATAAGTCAATAAGTATTAAAGTATTGAATGCAGCCAGCATGTACCTTATTTAGGATGATGTGTCTAAGGGGTACCCTTGGATGCACTCTATCGACGATGTGATGGCGGAGGCTGTAGAGGCTGTAGAGTTACTCGAGCAAGCCTCTGTCTGCTCCGGTTGTTGTAGTGGTTTGCTAGGGGTCTCTGGACGCCTCCTCGCCCCCCCTTTTTTGTCGAGCGAGAAACAGGCAGTGGCTGGCCCAGTTGACCTGGTTGCTATTCATGGCATGAAGAGAGTCGAGGTATTCACATTTATGTGGCTTTGGATTGTAACCCCGTCTTTTGCTGGTTTTAGCTTAAGTTTTATCGAACAACATGCTACCGAAAATGTTTGAATTTTCTATAAATCGTGGATAACTTGCGAAACTGATTTATCCAGGTTAGGCATTACATGTTTTACAATGGAGGTCGCTCAAGAGGCGACATTTAATGGTAGTAACTTTGCTCGCTTTTTATTAAGGCGGTCATCGCCTGGCTTATCACGGGAATATCAATGCCCAGTTGTTGTTGGCTAGGTAAGACCCTGGCATGACAACAGAGATCTTAATTTAAAGATTAGCGAGGTTAGCTACGATACCCTCTACAAATTCTAATGCAGGTGCGTCATTAATAGCTCTTTGCAGCTATGGATCTCGCTCTATCTACCTGAGGAGATGAAGCCTTTTGCGAAAGTTGTTCGAGTGTCGAGTGTCAGGGTCGAAGTTACAGTTAAAATGTTATCGTAACTGGTTCGGTTGGAAATTAAGTAAGACAAGCTCCTCTAAATCGGAGTGCTCAAAATAGCCGTTTGTCGTATATGAAGTGAAGGCACAAGTGCCTAATCAAAATCTGTCAAACAGATCAGTGTTTAAACGCCACGTGTTGACTCGCAGTCAACCCCTAGGCGATATTTTAGCCATTGTGTTAGCTCGCGGCTAACCCCAAGCATGGATACTTATACAGCAAAACGGCGGCCCTACCGCGCAAATGTCGCGGTGTTTAATTTAACGCCATATTGGGTTTACCCGTAGTCAACCCCTAGGCGGTATTTTAGCCATTGTGTTAGGCCGCCGATAACCCTTTGTGTTAACTAAACGTTTCAACTGTAGCTTCAACCCCGAGTATGGATACTTTTATAGCAAAACAGGGGCCCTACCGCGCATATGCCACGGTGTTTAATAAACGCCATTTTGTGTTGACCCGCAGGCAACACCTAGGCGGCATTTTATGTATATATGATATTAATTATTCATATTATATTTTAGCCATTGTATTAGCTCACAGATAGCCTTTAGGCAGAATTATGCTATTTGTGTTAACTCACGGTTAACCCTTAGCATAGATACTCATTATCCGTCTGTATTTGCAGTTAGATGTGCTGAACCACTATCCCTACCATTAACTATCATATTTTATGCTTCATTATCCAGGGGTATCTTTCCTAGTGTATGGAAAGAAGCCAAGGTGGTACCTATATTCAAATCCGGTGAGCCCAATTATGTTGTTAATTTCAGGCCTATTTCTATACTGTCCGTTTTCGCAAAGCTCTTTGAATCCCTTGTGTGTCCTTTTTTGTTACATCAGACTAAACATATAATAAATATCAGTCAACATGGTTTTGTATTATCACGGTCTACTACCACGAACCTAGTATCATTTGTTAATGACGTTATTAAGGAAGTTGATAGATCTGTTCAAATAGATTCCATTTATATGGACTTTAGCAAGGCTTTTGACACTGTTAATCTTAACGTACTGCTGAAGAAGTTGGATTTCTATGGTGTTGGGGGTTCTTTGCTGTATTGGTTTGGTTCCTATCTTACCAACAGACAGTCTTCCGTGGCTTTGAATGGTCAGCTGTCTGATACATACGTGAATGCCGCCGGTGTTCCACAAGGCTCTCATTTGGTTCCGATCTTGTTCAACATTTTTGTCAATGATTTAGTGCATAATATAAAAAATTCTAATGCGTACCTTTTTGCGGATGATCTGAAGATTTCTAGGCAAATTATCAATGAGGTTGATGTTTCTCTGTTGCAAGATGATATCAATAGGGCCCAACAGTGGTGTGTCGATAATGGTATGAGTTTGAATGTTAAAAAATGTATGTTTATTAGGTTCAGCAGAAAACACAGTCCTTTTCCATCTCGGTACTTTATCGATGGAATAGAATTACAGAGAGTGGATCATTTGCGTGATCTGGGGGTAATTTTGGATGACAAATTGACCTTCAAAAAACATTACGATAATATTATAAACAAAAACGCAAAAATATTGGGATTTGTCATACGAAATTGCAAAGTTTTTAAGCGGCCAGAAACAAAAAAGAGAGTGTATTATGCATTGGTGAGAAGTGGCTTGGAGTACTGTGCCGTAGTATGGAACCCTTTGTATAATGTTGATGTGATGCGTATTGAGAGACTTCAAAAGCGCTTTATGTGGCATTTGTCCTATAGTTGTGGATTAGCAAAGAGGTTGCCATCCTACACGGATAGACTGAAATATTTTAATATGCGATCTCTCTCAGATAGAAGAACTATTTTAGATCTTTCGTTCCTTCATAGGGTGATCCATGGGTGCATTGACTGTCCCCAGATATTGGGCGCCTTAAGTTTTAATGTCGCTAGGAGATATCCTCGTGGTAGGGTTCCACTTTTTAGAAAGCAGTTTACTAGGAGCAAGTTCGGATCTCACGCTCCTCTTGTTAGGTTGATGAAGCTTCATATGTCTCTGTGCTCTGACTTGGATATATTGTGTAGCTCTCTAAGAAGTTTTAAGAACGCCCTCCTACGTCATTTGGCAGTAAAGTAATCTGCGAATCACTGGAGCATCACTCTCTTTTATTAAATCTTGAATTAAATATTATTATCTTTCTCTTGTATTAAATCTTGTATAAAAATACCGATTAATAAATACAATCATAACTTTTATATAGAGTAACTATCCGTTAATATCTTAAATGTTTAAAACTGTTAGGTGGGTATAATTGTTTTAATGCATGATGTGACTGCCTATAATTGATAAGACACTAAAATTATATATCTCATGTGCTAGTTATAATTATTGTTTGTATCAGTGTACTTATTGTTGGTTGTCCTAATAAATAAAATAAAAATAAAAATTATAAAGTAAAGTTTCACTTACCTTGTAAATTCTCATATTACCGAACTTTCTTCATGATAATAATTTTTCTTTTCGTTGAATTTTAAATTCATAAAAATACTTTTTTTTTTTAATTTAAGTAGACTGTAGAAATACAACACTTTGGCGTGGTGAGTGAGACGTGCGAACACTGCCGCGCACCAAAAAAGAATGAAGTACGATCGCAAGACCGGTAACCAAGTAAGCTGGGGTGGGGTGTTGGTGACGTAATTACCGGAAGTGGTGAGACACTTTCCTAAAACTAGTAGTTTTCATACTCTTTAAAATAGTGCGAATCTGCCAAGTACCTGGAAGGTACTATAAGTAAACCATAAATAATTTTATATTTATTTATATCTGAGTATGAAGCGACGAAATATAATTACTATTATACACATTAGAACCAATTATTTTTTTCAAAATTTTGGTTTTTAATTATTATTTCATTTGATATTAGCTTAACATGAACGTTTGTTTAAAATCAAATAATGTGCATTATATTATCTTTCATTCAACACCTTATTTACGTAAATCGGTTTAGTAGTTATCTAGAAATACCGTTTAATAGAATGGGCCGGCCGCCATCTTTGCTACGTCACAGCTCCCCCCTCCATACCCCTAGGAAGTGACTATCGCACTTTTTGTATTCAGGAAAACATACCAAACAAGTACATACCAGTAGTCGGTATAACGGAGGTGGGTCCCACGGAAATGAAGTTTACGTCTATTGGGGACCATACTATCAGGTTTGCACGCTATCGTCAAAATTAAATACGTGTATATATGTTCGCGCGAAGTTAAAAATACGTAATGTTATTATTAGAGATTATGAAACACCTGTTTAACACTGTATAATGTGATGCTATCCTTTTTAAGCCAAAAATTTTGGTCAAAAAATAATGCAGCATGTGGTATAACTATTATACTCAAAACGCTTATCACGTCCTCCGATTTCAGTATGCTTTTGAGTTTGCGTCGCTCCTGAAGGGCATCTGGAATGCTTGCCGAGCCCAGCGTTGAATGTTTTTACACAGCTATGCTCAAAAATGTGCTTATTCCCTGGTGCGCAGGGTGCGGGGGAGCCCCAACAGCATCCTGGACATCAGTGGCGAAGGGTCCATACATGCCGATTCCTATCGGCTTCCCTTTTAGAAATCCCACCCCAGCAATCCACCATACAGTTAAGAGATTTTTTTGAGAAATTATTGCTCCGGCTTACCTTTGCCATATTTCGACTCCTCGCCACTGCTGGACATAATTGCGAGCAGATTTGACTGTTCCCATGTTAATAGTTGCTGTAGAATATCAAGTGGCATGAATGGCTAAAGCATAAGTGATATCTTAAAGCCGACTTTATATGCAACACTAACGCTACTTCCACAAAACAATAATTACCGTGTACAAAATTTATTAAAAGTCCAAGCTATTTAATGGTTATTTATAATCAAAAACTTAATGGCCGATAATTTATTATGGTTTTTCTTGGCGAAAAATAAAAAACGGCCGTTTTTAGGATTTTTCTAATGTATATATGTATGTATGTATTGTTATATTAAAAAATATTATTGGCGCGATTAACACAAACATAAAATATTTATGATTACCGCCATGGCGGATATTAAAGAACTTCAGAAAATGTTATAGACCCATGACCAAAATTCTTTTTAATATAATATAACGTAATATTACTACCAATTTACGGAAAACCTTGATTAATTATATTCCTAACCCTTCCTCATGAATCACTCTATTTACTGGTGAAAACCGCATGAATATCCGTGCAGTAGTTTTTAAGTTTATCGCGAACAGACAGACAGACAGACAGACCGACAACAGACAGACGCGGTGGAGGACTTTGTTTTTTTTTTTTTATTTATTTATTTAGCTCACAAAACAAGTTACAATTACATAAAAAAAATAAGTAAGTTACGCTAATATAAATCTAAATTGCAACTCTAAATATGTGGGCCTAGTATGCTCTAAACAAAGTAAACATTTTTCTGTCAAGGACTTAATACTAAAATAAGACAAATCAAATTAAATAAAATTTAACTCAAACATTAGTAGGTACAAAAAAGAGATGAATTCTTATACAACCTTCAAAATACTTTTTACTTCTCTTCTAAATTCAAGAAGTTTTGGACCAAAAATGTCCAGCGAAGAATGTTCATTTAGTAGGCTATTGTACAAACGACACATACTTGTAATGGGATTGTAATAGGACGTGTTATTTTTGTAGACCTGTAAAGCAAACACCATGTGAGAGCATTTACGTAATCTGAATCTAATATTAAAACTAAGCGATGAAGTAAGAGATGGTGAGTCAACAATTGAATGCACGATTTTATAAAGATATAGTAGTTGATGACATTTACGCCGAGATTCGAGAGATGATAATTTAAATCTTTTGAGTTTCATATCATAAGATTTGTATTTTCTACCTAAGTGAAGTCTGTTCCAAATGTTTTTAGTGAAACAAAAAATAACAAGAATATTAAAAAACATTATTTACAACTTTTTACAGCTTTCCTCTCTAAACTCATTGCGAAATATACATTCAGGTAAACCAGCTTTCAAAATTAAAAAAAAAAACGCATCTTGCGGAAGATTGCAAAATAGCCGTCTTAATTTTTAGACGACGGCCTCTTTTGCGGTGTTTAATTTCGTCCATGGACCATTTTCCTATTTTTTTTTTACCGCACAGAGCTAAATTAAGACTGTAGGCAGTACAAGACAATAATAGTACCCACGAAGTTGTCAAAAAGTTGATAATTCTATCATCTGTGCGAGCGGGCGCGTTATCCTAATCAAAAAAAATACCACGACAGCCGCTACTTAGGCGCTCGTAATGAGACTCCTCGAAAGCCTAAGTCAGTAAAACTTTGCCATACTACTCACTAGTAACTATTCTACAATTGTCTAGAAAAATTATTGACACTAGTGCACTGCTTTCATAAAAGACTGTTATCTTTTTAGGGTTCCGTACCCAAAGGGTAAAAACGGGACCCTATTACTAAGACTTCGCTGTCCGTCTGTGTGTCTGTCTGTCTGCCTGCCTGTCTGTCTGTCTGTCTGTCTGTCTGTCTGTCTGTCTGTCTGTCTGTCTGTCTGTCACCAGGCTGTATCTCATGAACCGTGATAGCTAGAAAGTTGAAATTTTCACAGATGATGTATTTCTGTTGCCGCTATAACAACAAATACTAAAAACAGAATAAAATTATTATTTAAGGGGGGTCCCCATACAGCAAACGTAATTTTTTGCCGTTTTTTGGTACGGAACCCTTCGTGCGCGAGTCCGACTCGCACTTGGCCGGTTTTTTTAATAACGGTTCTCTTGTGAACAATTTTTTTGAGAAAGTCATGCTCTTCAATCAAACACCCATTGCTTAGATTGCTGCTTTGAGAGAGGACCGTTTACTGTGGATCCAAAATTCTCCTATTATTAGGATATAGAATACATATTATGAAGTTCCTACTTTGGACTTTTCCAACATTAATCTGCACCAATCAACAAGACGGTATTTTTGCTGATTTCTGAGTTAATGGGGTGCCCGTCTAAAGGCAACCTTCCAGATTTTATATTATTCATGCAAGATAGTGGAAACTGTCCGTGATTCAATTTTCAGTTTAGCCCGAATGTCTCGATATATAGTTTGCCTATGTTCCTTTAAAAGCCACTCTACCCTGATGAAGTTTTCATAAGTTACTGCAGTCCATGGTCTTCCGGGTCTTGAAACATCGTTAACCCTTTATTTGGCAAAAACAAAAAAGTAAAAATAGTGCAATTATTATGAATATATCGTGATAATACGCATTTGAGAATGATGACAAAAATATAAAAAAAAATTTTTGAATAGTTTCCTGAAAACATGACGTTTAGTATACTCAACAAAAACGGATGGTCATAACTGAAAGTAGAATATAAACGTTAAGTATAATTAACAAAATCCGATTAGGGATACAAAAATATAATGCAACTCAAGAATATTAAAACAAGTTTAATTAAAAAAGAAACACACAAGTTATTAGAATTAAGTCCTGACATGATGATAATTAAAATATCAGTTTCTGCTGCTCTTTTTTGCTGTAATGCCATGTATATTTCAAGTCTGAATCCTTTTAAAGCCGTATGCTAGCCACCTAATACTTTTCCTCTGCATATCCCGGCTATAAAGTTGCCAAGAATTATTGATGCAGTTATCCAGAAGCTGCTAAAATAATAAAAAAATCACTTCTCAAGCTTACGCGCTCACTAGACATGAATAAACGGATACTAGATAAGAAAAATTGCGCGAAAATTGTGCGAAAAATCAGCGCCTTGTTCTGATTTCGGTCCTATAGAGTGCGATGAGCATTTCGGCTAGGTCTACTGGTACCAGCTCTAAGATATGTGATGCCCTGGTATTCAGAAAATAATGAAAGAACCTAGTTTGCAACTTTGCATGCAACTAAACAAACAAAGAGAACCTCAACCAAGCTACTACAAAATAGTAGTGGTGCAAAGTTAGAAAATGCTTCATCGAAAATGTGTGAAGTTATTAAAATTTTAAAGTGGTTTAAAAGCATAACCAAATGACGAAGAATACCAACCCAAATAAATAATAACACTCAAAAACATCTCAAAATAAACCAATTCAATAATGCACATCATGCGACTTTGTTGAGTATACTTAACAATAACTTTGCAAAGTAAATTTCTAATCACTTGATTATGTTAAGTGCGCTTATCATTCATGTTCACCGACCTTTCACGTCCATATCCAGTAGAACCGGGGCTTGAAAATTACGTAATAATTATGTTCATATATCATTAAAACAAAAATAAGTTATTTTATTTCATAAAAAGTTAATAAACAAAAAAAAAAATTATTTACCTGCAAAGTCGCAGGGTGCTCCGTTATGTCGCCATTTTGACACATAAATGTCAATTTTAGTGTTTCCAGCGAGTGAAAATATTTTTATACCAAATAACAACAGTACTACTCGTAATAAATTGAATAAAATCTTTGCGAACCGTATAAAAATATACGTCTGTATTTTTTTCAAATCCAATGTTGAGTATGCCTATCAAAATCAAATTAAGGGTTAAAGTTCTTTCAACCACGTTTATACATATATAAAAAAACTGATGCTAACGAAGGAAAAACTTACAAAAAGCAGTGTGTTTTTCTTAAAATTCCTTAAAGGTTAGCCTATGTTTTAATAAATCATCGCACGAAAAGCTTCTCGCAAGACGACCATTGTTGCAAAGAAAAGAAAAAATATATTTAAAAAAAAAACACGAAGTGTTGGGCATCGATTTTCACCGAGGGTATTTTTATTGAAATTACCCGCCAAATAAAAATAGGTACAGAAAAATATATATTATATTTCCCATGTGGCTAAAAACTTTTGGGACAGCCCACCTATTTAATTTGTTGTGAAACACATGATAATAGAGGGTCAACTGCAGATAACTTACAAGATTAAAGTAATTTTAATTAAAGTAATGACGAAGTTATATCATTTTGGGCTTTCCCAAATTATGTAGGTAGATACGATAGCTACATTTAGCTATTAGGTAATGTTGTTCGAAAGTTGTAATAGTTAATTTGCGGTCTTTATTGTCGAATTTACTGTATAATTTCTCCTATTCATCATATTAGTCCTGCAGATTTTGGGTGGTACCGTGTTTTCGCGTCCGTATAAGATTTTTATTTTTATTTTCATGATATTTCGACATTACTGAACAAGATAAGAAAGGGTGTCGCTCCGACACCCTTGAGCATTTCATAATCCAAGAAGCTACCGCCATAAGATAAACCTTTAATTTAAAGATTTTATGAACCCTATATAGAAGTGTGGGGTGTCTAATGAAATTGAATCAAGTGTTCTATAATTTTATAATACACAACATCGTCAGAGTAGTACTGTGGGATGCTATCCCACATTAGATGATATTGATAGAAGTGATATAAAGATGATAAAATATGATAATTGATATATGATATTAAATGATAATTGAAACGACCGTTTGATACGAATGCGTGTAATGCACTGATCGGTTGCTGGCTGCTTATGAAAATGCTTTGTAAGTAGAAATGCTAAGTTGACAAAATTAAATATAAATTCGATTGCGAAATGTACGTCACCGTACATCTTGCGCCTCTCAACAAAGGGACAAAAGGAGGCTATGATACAAATAGATTATGATAAGTACTTAGGTATTAAAATAATGCTTAAGGATAGGTAACTAAGGTTCTTAAATATTTCATTTTCACAATAGTTACTTATGTATTTCAACAATGTGCTCTATAATAGTGATATAAATATTTCTAAAATACTTAGATATTCAATTTTAACAAAGGTGACTTATGATAAGTAAGCTATTAAACTATTAAAGTCAATGTTCAGTGTCTCAGATCTCACTTTCACTTCACTCTATTTTCACTGCACTAGGTACCTCAAACTTTACTGATTGTGGTTTTATAGGTGAGGTAGCTTGATCTACACTTCTAGAACTAATAACACTGACACTAGCTTGGTCCGTTGGTCGCGGCGCCGGCGTCTGCGGCACCTGCTCTCCAGTTTCCTCAGAGCTCCTCTTTAGGGAGCTCCTCCTCCGCCACCACAAGTAGACAAGGACAGCAACTACTAGAAGCCATCCAGTAGCCAAAACGTAAATGGCTGCGTAATGATGTACGTCATGGATACTTAGATCTTTGTTCTCCTGTTCTTTGATGTCATTTATCTGATCTCTTATTTTTGAATATAGTTGCTCATGATCTTCAGCTTGATAGTGATCTAAGTTAGTGATACTGGTATTGATAAGATTATTTAGTGCAGACTGCGGTATATCCACGTTATCAAATTGTTCTTGAATATTTTTGAAATAATGACTATGTGCATAGATAGTAAACGTAAGAGTGTGAGTAATATTTCTTCATCTTCATTAGCCACATGATTAACATTATGTTGTTTATTATTTGTAGAAGGCGCTGCTGAACTCTTATTACTCGTGGATGCTGTAGATGTCGTCACCTGCGAAGTCGAGTTCACGGGTCGTGCATTAGGTGATTGACCGACAATTGCATCATGAATTAAAGTATTGTGTTCTGAATTGCACTCCTTGCATCTTTTCGTGGAAATGCATTTGTTGCCGTAATGCTTGAACAAACAGTTTTGGCAAATATTGTGTTTCGCAATTGTCCTCAATTTTGCGTCCGCTGGAAGGTTCATGAACCTTTTACATTGGAACAAATGATGATCGGAATTATAAGTACATATTGGACACTTATGATTATTGGTAGCGAATGCTTGATAATTTCTGTTCTGATACTTAGGCTGATAATGATTATACTTGTTTGGCGCATATCTTGATGAGTTATATTGGGGTGAAGGGGTTGTTTTAGGAGCTGACGGTTCTTTCTCTCTCCTATTTATAGGCTCGAGAGCTGTAAATTTACTCTCAAGGAAATTCATGAGCTCGTCCAATGATGGTAAATCGCGTGGTGATTTGCGCGATTCCTTATAATCGCTGTACGTAGTCGCATCTAGCTTCTTTGATATTAAATGCACCAGGAGAGGGTCCCAAGTTGATGTGTCCACGCCCAAGTTGTGAATGGCGTGGATGCACTCCATAGTAGTATCATGGAGGCGTTTTAACTCATATGATGATTGCTTGTGTATTGAAGGCTGATTTAAAAATATTTCAACTTGGTTGGTAAATAGTACTTGGGGGTTGTTGTAGCGATGGGTTAATAATTCCCAAGCAGTATCATAGTTCTCAGCAGAAATATGAAGGTGTTGGACAAGACGCTCTGCTTCCCCTCTCAATTTAGTCTTTAAATGTTGCATTTTTTGGGCCTTGCTGATAAGTACGTTGTTGTGAATTGTTTCTGTAAACAAATCGAAGAAAGTAGGCCATTGATTATATTTCCCGGAAAAAGTAGGTATTTCTATCTTGGGGGTTGAATGATTCAAATGTACAGTTGAGCTCAATTTGTTGTTTAACTGTCGTTTGACGTAATGATATATTCTTTCCACCTTATTAAATTCATTATTGTATTGCTCATTTTCTCCTCGCAAGATATTGTCAATGCGCAAATGTAATTCGTCGATAACTAACCAGCGACGGTCAAGATTTTTCAGTTCGTCTTCAATTTCCCATTTTTCTGATAAATCTAGCTCATCTATGCGATCTGATAGTCTATAAAATGCTCGAATATTAGTTCTTTGCTGTGATAATAACTCGTCTACTTCTCCGCAGGGTACGGTTGCTTTATCTATCATTGATACGTTCGGGATTTCAAATGATATCTTGGGCTCCTCACTCGTTCCAGGGGTGGGAGGCTTCGGTGTAGGAGCCTTCGGTGTAGGAGCTGCTGGGGGATACGTGGATATTAATCGCCTCGTAGTCTCATAGTACTCCTTGATACGAATATAAATGTTCTTGGTAAAGTAATCATGCTGCTTATCTTCGTAGTCCGCGAGAGATTTATCATTGGCTTCAAACTCTCTCCACAGGTCATCTAATGCTTGCACCCTCTTTTCAAGGTAGTCCCGCGTCTTTCGAGTAGAACTATCTTTGCTAAAATTCACACCGATACGCTCTATATCAGTGATAAGCTCACTTTGACGTACAAGTACTTTATCCATGATGAGTTGAAGTTGATGAGAAAAACAGGTAAGTAAGAAAATGGAAAGATCTTACTTGAAAATCGATGATAGGTGAGAACGGTAGCTCCCAGATCAATACTCTCCACGCTGCTCTGCGCTGCCTTTGGTTGGGGTTCACCAAAATCCTTGATTTGATTGATGATATTGCTTGATAAAAGTCACTGCACAGTTCAGTTATTATAACTTTCACTGTTTAGTAGAGTTCACAATTTTAATGACATAAATGTCTGCCACTGCACCTTCCAGTCTTTTATAACTCACAGTAAAATTATGATAAATTCACTTTGCAGTTAATGATATGATAAATAACACAAAAAAAAAATAGTCACAGGTATTAGTTCACTGAACTGTTCTCGAACGGAATGGAAAACGGAACTCGCGAATTTCGACGAAATTTGATACAAAATGACACGAGGTCCCGCTTTTGACCCTCCCGCGCGCTAGATCAAATGCTCGAAGGACCAAAATGTGGGATGCTATCCCACATTAGATGATATTGATAGAAGTGATATAAAGATGATAAAATATGATAATTGATATATGATATTAAATGATAATTGAAACGACCGTTTGATACGAATGCGTGTAATGCACTGATCGGTTGCTGGCTGCTTATGAAAATGCTTTGTAAGTAGAAATGCTAAGTTGACAAAATTAAATATAAATTCGATTGCGAAATGTACGTCACCGTACAAGTACAGTTCAGAAAATATTTTAAATTTTATGAAAATTCAACCTATAGAAACCCCGTTTTATTTTTATTTTAAGTTACCGTAATTCTTAAACTAGTGCTTTTTTCTCAAATAAAAAATAAGTTAACAAAGCCCATTTAAAGCAGATTTAATAAAATGTAACTTTCAAGTACCTTAACAAACAATAAATAGCAAAAAAAAAAATTAAAACTTCGCGCACCGTAAATTTCTTCTATAGGTGGAATAAAAATTTTTTTTAGGTATAGCAATATGCACAGCAGGTGAAAGCTAATAGAAAGCCAATTTCAAATATATATCCATCATGATACTTTTATGTTATTGTTTTGACAGAAACTTTAAGAAACCATAATTTAAAAGTACGCAATATTAAAAAATATTAGAAAATAAAAAAATCTAATCAATATCTACACAAAAAAGGCAAAAATCGCAAACGGGCATGTAACTACGATTTTTAAATATTTTGTTAGATCTCTTGAGAGTAGTTTATACTCAAGTATGCAACCTGCAATCCTGTGCTGCTCGAAAAACTTTGCATGTTTTTTCAATTTATTCAAAAAACTACCTTAGGGAAGCACAATTTTCAGGTTTTATTGTAATACACTTTTGTAAAGCTTACATTTGTGACAATTTGAGTCTAAACTATTATATATTCTGTGGAGACTCAGCTAGTCAAAGATATTTTTTTTTTACACTTTTGTAAGAAATACCTATGTTTGACTAGCTGTGTTTTCGCAACCTATGGGTCTAGACTACTCAACTTATGTTTAAACTGTAGCTAATTTAGTAAGCTTTATAAAAATATAGAATCAAGTACTTGAAAAACGCTTCCTTAAGGAAGTTTTTTTGATGAAACTGAAATAAAATATAAAATTTCGAGTTTGGTTGTGGTTTTTTAAGTTTCTGACGAAACAGTAGAATAAAAGTATCATATACAGGGTCACTGGAAATATGACGTATTCCTGTTAAAGGGTTATTGATGAGGTAAAAACAAATATTTTTTGTTATTTAACTTTTTCGCAAAAAGTTAATAGTTTTTGAGTTAATTGAAATTAAGTGTTTTTTAACAAAAGTACGTTTACAGACACTCACTCATTCGATTTTTTTATTATTTTGGGATTGAAAACATTCTAAGTGTTGATAATGAATAAAAAAAATACATAAAGCAGAGGTGTTTATAAAAAAATCAATCCTAAAACGCTGTCCATACATTAAGGTCGAGTAGGTACTGCATTTTGTATGGAACAGCTGATTTTTTTTTGCGAGCAGGAGAATTGGCCCGATACTAAAAGTTGCTTATAATCATGAGTGGAACCACCCCACGGCGGGAACCAAATGATTAAAATTTCAGCGTGTATATGTGAATGACAAAGTAATATTTGCGGTTTTGGAAAATGTGCTATATCTCGAAAACTAATTACTATTTCTCGCCAATTTTCGTTGGTAGTGTTTATTAAGATCTACAGCATGTATTTTTTTTAGATTTTCACTTTCTTATTTCAGAAGTTGAAGGGGGGGGGGGGGACACACATTTTACCACTTTGGCGGTGTATATCTTTCAAACGGTTGACTTTGAGAAAAAGTTGTGTTAGAAACTTCAATGTCATTTTTAAAGACCTATCTATAAACATCCAAATTTTTTTCAGTTTCCTTTCCATGTATCGGGAGCCCCCCCCCCCCCTCCCCCCCTTAATCTTTTATTTTTCTTATTTTTACCGACCAAGAGAATTCAATCCGGGCCCTTATTTCTGATCCCGGGATTTCGGGATTATTTCGGGATTGATGATTAAAAATAGAAATATGGAAGCAAACTTTCACAGTTATGATGTAAGTAGGATAATACGGGTGCATATTCGGTTGCATAAAACAGAAAGGCATATTTTTGCACTGCATAACGTTTTTTGGCATACTCATCATTTCGCATAACGTTAATACAGAATAAATCATAACGCATACTTTTTTTCCGCATAACCTCTATTGTAATAATAATATATCGGCACATTTCTTTTTTGCATAAATATTTTTGCTATACCGATTAGTAATCATACCAAACACCAAATTTTTTTCTTTATAGCGGGGGGCCTCAGGCCCCCTGCACCCCCCGGCAAGCATTTTGCAAGCAAGCACCCAACATGCAAGCATGCATGCAAGCAAACAAGCAAGCAAGCATGCAACATGCATGCAAGCATTATTAAGCTCCACCCGCTTCACGCGCTCCGCTACGAGTGGTCAAAACACTAACCCAACCTAACCCACCAATGTCAAAGTCAAAGTTAAAGTCAAAATAAAAATACCCTTTATTCAAATAAACTTAGTAACTAAGCGCTTTTACGTTTTCCTTCGTTTCAGACTTTTTTAACTGACAAGAAGGTAGCATTAAAAGTTTTTCTTCATTAATAATAATTACTTAAATTGGTTATGCTTTATTATATTATGCTTTAAAACATTAGTACTAGGCACGTATCTTGAAATTTTTTCGACGTAGTGGGGATAAGTTCGCGCATGTGCTCTTGTGAGCGACCAATAGCGCGCGCCCCTCTCCCGCCGCCTGCGACCCTCACCGCTACGCATGCTCAAAATACGCGTTTCTCGCAATCCCCACCCGATTTCAAGTTATATGCCTCATACTGTACCTACTTATGTACATTTTTAATTACATAGTTAAGCAAAATTATATTAACCATAAAAAAAGATAATTATTTACAATGTTACGTTACGTATTTATCTTATATTTTTTAGGTAATCTGAATTAAAATGATTCTTCCAAAAAACGTTTCTGACTTGAATATTTATGGTTAAATCCATTATGCACTTCGTATTTTATGGTAAATTACTAAGTAGTAAGTAAGAGTAATTAAAATTATGTTAAAGGAGATTAGAGTAAGTAAGAATTATGCCGATAAAACCTTTCTGCGTTCATAAAACTCTGCTTATCATAAATTATGCGAAAAGAAATGCCAAAACTGTTATGCCAAACGACATTATAACTAAAAAGATTATGCGACCGAAATGGCACCCGATAATACGGCCACCTCCGAAGCGCTCGAAGTAGGCTTTTTTCCCGATGAAATGGGACTACTATTAGTTAAGTCTTAATTTCCCATTTTTTATTTAAGTTATTAATAAGTTTTATACCTCAATTGAAAACTGAATAGATGGTAATGTTTTTAATATATTTTGCATGCTTAGTTACAAGGATTTTTTTAAAGATATTTGCTGCTATTTCCAATAAATCTGGAAAATAAAATAAAAAATACGTTTGAGGATTTAATTTTTTAATAAACACCTCTAAAGCAGAGGTGTTTATTAAAAAATTAAATCCTCAAACGCATTTTTTACGCAAACTAGCTTCCGCCCGCGACTTTGTCCGCAATTACATTCGAGAAAATCCCCAGGGAACCTTTAACAAAGATAATAGTATCCTCCTATGTTTAAATCCTGTTTATAAACTGTCTGTGTGCCAAATTTCATCCAAATCCGTTCAGTCGTTTTGCGTGATTGATTAACAATCATCCAAACAAGCAAACTTTCACATTTATGATATAAGTAGCCACCTTCGAAGCGCTTGAAGTAGGAATTTTTTGCTACATAAAATGGGACTGCTATTTAGTTAAGTCTTAATTTCTCATTTTTTATTTAAATTATTATTAAGTTTTATACCTCAACTGAAAGTTGAATAGAGAGTGATGTTTTTAAAATATTATGCACGCTTAGTTACTAGGATTTTTTTAAAAATATTTGATGCTATTTCTAAAATCTGAAAAAAAATAAAAAAATAAATGCATTCAAGGATTGTTTTTTTATAAACACCTGTACTTTTTGTAATGTTTTTTATTTATTATCAACACTTAGAATGTTTTCTATCCCAAAAAAATAAAAATACCGGAATCGAATGAGTTGTTATCTTTTATTTTAAATTTTGTGTCTGAAAACGTACTTTTGTTAAGAAAACACTTAATTTCAATTAACTGAAAAACTATTAACTTTTTGCGAAAAAGTTAAATTACAAAAAACATTTGTTTTGACCTCATCTATAACCCTTTAGCAGGAATACGTCATATTTCCAGCGACCCTGTATCTTTGAAATTGGTTTTTTATTAGCTTTCACCTGATGCTCATATTGCTTTACCTAAAATTTGTTTTTTATTTCACAAATTTACGGTGCGCGACGTTTAAAAGTTTTTTTTCGCTATTTTTTATTTGTAAAGGTACTTAAAAGTTACATTTCTTTTAAATTGGCGTTAAATGGGCTTTGTTAATATATTTTTGTTTAAGAAAAAAGCACCAGTTAAAGAATAACGGTAACTTAAAACAAAAAAAACTGCACTACTCAGACGTGTATTATAATATTACTAGCTGCCGCCCGTGACTTCGTCTGCGTGGAAAGGTTTTTTGCTATCCCTCGGGAACTATACTTTTTTTCGGGATGAAAGGTACCATATGTCCTTTTCTGTACCCCTGACAACGTGTATGCAAAATTGTATAATGATCGGTTCAGTAGTTAGGACGTGAAGGCGTAACAAACAAATAAACAAACGGACTTTCGCATTTATAATATTAGTAAGGATAGAACACTTAATTCCCTTTCATTAGACACCCCACACTATACACGTACGTGTATATAGGTTTTATCAAATCTTTAAATTAGAGGTGTGGCGGTAACTTCTTGGCATAACTATGTGTTTTTTACGAAACGCTCAAGGGTGTCAGCGCAACACCCTTTCTTATCTTATTCAGTAGGGTCAAAATATCATGAAAATAAAAAAAAAAACTTATGCGGACGCGAAAACACGCTTCACCCTTATTTGTTCTGAGCCTCGCTCGGACTATAATATGTCATTTAGAATAGAAAGAAATTGGAGTTTCTTACCCTTTGTTGCCCGTGGTACTACCAGTATTACTACCAGTAGTACCACGGGTAAAAAAAATCCCGTAGTACTACCAATCGATCCAGTATAGTACCACGGGTAAAAAGAATATTTCCCGTGGTACTACTGAATCGATTGGTAGTAAGACGGGATCTTTTAAACCCGTGGTACTACTGGTAGTAATACTGGTAGTACCACGGGCAACAAAGACCCAAAACATATTGGTTATTTTCTGCACCACAGTATCGTAGCTGTGATAGAGATCCTTATAAAGGCGCGTGAGTTATATTAATAAACAGATCAGTTTTTGCCTCAGATGCGTGTGGACTCTTTTAGTTTTTAAACGAGTAAAGAAGATTGATATTTTATATTCTAGATATTATTAGACGTGCCAAATGATGAAATTTCAAATATATAATGTTGTGTTAATTAATGTAATCTTTCTGCTTACATGGGTCGGTAAGTACTTATCGAAAAGTTTATTTTCCTTATTCCATTTTTATTTCTTTCCTGGTTTCAAATTATCTAGACGTTTGCGTGTGTGTGTGCGTGTGTGTAATGTAGATACATACAAAATATTTTCCTTTGTTCTTTGAGTACATAGGTAAGTAACAAAAAAGAGACAAGACTGAAAGTTTTGCGTACCTATCTGGCAACTCACAAATATTTGAATATAGGTATGTAGAATGTTACATTTTTTGAAACCTAAGAATTCATTCAAAACTGTCCGAAATTCGCGAGTCATTAGGTTTTTATCACAATTCTAAGTTCGTCGCCCGTAGCAAAATAGTACATTATGAGACAAGTTAGCTTAGGTTGCTCATTGCACACAAGGCTGTGGGTTGCAGCCCGAGCCGCAGGCGAGGGCGTAACTCAGCCGAGTGTGCAATGAGCAAAAGCTCACGAGTTTCAAACGACGTTTTTCAACACATTTGCGATGAAAATACAAAGTAATTTAGCACACAGCAACAAATACGACAAAAACAAAATATGACAATAATGGGAAAAGGCACGTAGGTTTTTTTTGTTTTTTTCACACGCCAAATGCAAGAATATTTTGCGAACAAAGGGATGAGTGAGCATACAGCCTACTTCAAAATTATAATTTTAAGTGATAAAATGCAAATATTTTAATATTTTATAACAAAATATTGTGAATAATGAATTATTTGATAATAATTGATAATAATAATCAGATCATCATATCAAATGGCGTGACCGTCATCGTAAACAAGTAACTCTGACGAAAATTTATTTTAAAAATAGTTATTCTATAGTTGTGATGTTCAAAAAGTGAAAAAACACGATTATACAGTATTTACTACATGTGAAAACGTTATCTCGGAAATTAACATCAGATTTACCTCGGAAAAAACCTTCTAAAAAACAGTGATAATAAAGTGTCATATTGTGTTGCAAACGAATATATCTGACGTATTTATATCATAAACCATAATACAAATAATAATTCGACAGTGTCTTTGTGTAAAAACCACAAATTAAAAGAAACATCTTTTAAATCTAATTGTAAACATCGATTACCTACATGAATGTGCTAAATCATTGCTTTCGAACTTGTCGGTAAAGCAGTCTGAACGATCTATAAATGAGTGAGAGACGCGTCGGTCAAACAGTCACCCAGTAACGTGTCGGTCAAGCAGTTCCGCAGCGAAAAGACACTTCAATTTTCGACGAGTTTATTATAAGCATATGCGGTGTCGCGCGCATAAATCATGAATGGTGAAGCGAACAAGCATTGACTTTGAACCTCTCGACTGACAACTTTTTTTATTTACTTTTTTTTCTGTTTTATGAATATACGTATATTTTATCTGAAAAAATATTTTTTAAGAATTAAATAAAAAGGAAAACGTCACTATAAGAAAAAAAATAATTTCTAACATAGATGATTCGTTCGAATCCTTACTAGGGATGCAAATCGGTAAAATTACCTTGGTAAAATTCGGTAAAAAACGATAAATTACGTAATTTATGGTATTTTTCGATAAATTACGGTAATTTTCAGTAAAAAATGTATTTAAAGTACTTATATTTTTTTATTACAGGGGAAAATGTGCTAATCTGTTAGTCTGTTTGTCCGTTAAGTGAAAATCGAAAAAAACGCCGACCTCCCTTTCACGTATCAAGCCGTAGCTATTAACCGAATAAGATAGGAAACGCGAGGTGAAGTAATTATAGTCTATAAGAGCGTTGTCTGACACATTTTGCAACTCAGAAAGGCTAACTCACTCACTTTTTTGATTTTTTTAAATAATAATAAATTACTTACTTGATTTATTTTTGGTGAATGTTTTCAATAGTCAAAAGAATACTATCACGAATATTTCACGTACTTACTTATATTTATTTATAGATACGTTTTTGATTTACTTGGTGAAATTACAACTAGTTTTTGTACATTTAAATGTATTTTTTTCAACAAAAACAATATATGTTTAATATTCGTAATACTATTCTTTTGACGATGTATTGAAAACAATCACCAAAAATAAATCAAGTTATTTTTTTAAATTCAAAAGTATGAGTGAGACAGCCTATCTGAGCTCCAAAATGTGAAACCACTATTTTAAGTGAAAAACTAAAAAAAACCTTAAGTGAAAACTAAAAAGTTCACGCACTAAGCAGTATAAAACGCGAGGTGAAGAATTGTAGATATTGCCGAGAGTAGATGTATGGAAATGTCATAATTCCTTCATTTTACTACGATCATCGCAATTGAATATCCTATTTTTTTGTTTTCAATGCTTAGATACCATGAATCAGTGTTGCTTTTTACTCTAAAGCTGAAATAAATAAATAAAAGACGCTAATAGTCGCTGGTAATTTTACCGTAATTTATATAAATTACGGTAAAATATCCGTAATTTACCAGCCTTTTCGGTAAAATTACGTAATTTTGCAACCCTAATCCTTACCCAACCTGGACAGCACCACGTCATCGCTATCTTCAACAATAAATCGAGCTAATAGCCTACCAGATCTGTCTACAATAAGTTTATTTATTTGTTTTAATTTTTCGACTTCATCATAGTTATGATGAAGTCGAAAAATTAAAACAGTCAATTGAAGAATTAAAGACTCAACTCGGCAGTGCGCACTCTGAAATTGATAAACTGCTACTTGAAAATAACTGTTTACAAAATACTATAAAAAGTAATGAAATTAAAATCAATGAATTGATAAAAATTTGCTCAAATTCGAAAAATAAACCACAATCGACTACAAAAAAGACACAAAGAAAAATTCATAAGAAAAAGTTAGATTTCTCTGATGTTCAATCTCCTTTACAAACATGCAGTACTCACAGCATTAACAATGAAGAAAATATTACACACATTAACAATTATGATCCTGAAACAAATTACAGTAGCTCAACCAAAACACTGAATGACTCTGATACCAAACCGGCTTCCGAAATATCTACAATTCCATCAGTACATGAATCTCAATCTTCTAAGATGAAGAAAATATTAATATTCGGTACCCAACAGTGTTCTGGACTAGCAGTTCAATTAGCGGATTCCAGAAGGAACAGCAAATACGAAAATTATAATATATCGGCTGTCATAAAGCCTTCTGCAACGTCTGAAGAAATCTTAAGTGGGTTCAAAAGTGAAAGTATGGACGAAAAAGATAAAATAGTTATATGTATAGGCGAAAATGATTGTAATCCTACTAAAGTATTAATTGAGTTATCTATTATACTAAATAAATTAAAAAATCAAAAAGTAATAATATTAAATATCATAAACAATAAATACATAAATGTTAAACTATTAAATAGAAATCTTTATATGATATGTAATAATTTTGATAACTGCACATACCTTAATGTAAATGACTTTTTTGATTTAAAAGACTATATTAATCACATTGCAAAAAAAATTAATTTCCTCATTGACTGCCATGATTATAATGAAAAGTTTTTACCATTTTACAAGAATGTGTATAGTTCCAAAAGGCAACTATGTTCAAACTTGAATAAAATGAAAGGTAAACTAAGCTCACATCTTGAATCTAAATTACAAAGCAACTTGGGTAACAAAAAACAGCCAAAAACTATAGTACAGACCTCATTATTAGACTATTTCCGTAGAATCCCCCACAAATTTGTTAATAAAAACTCAAAATCTTCCCTAATTACGAACATTGTTCAAGAAAATAAAAGCAATGTGAATGACTGCTCAACTAACGACCTAAGCGACGAAAATGAGTTATTTCGAGACAAAAAAAAAAATGGAGATATTAATACTATGTCACCAAAACATAGCAGGAATATTGAGTAAAGTAGATTTTCTCCAAGTAGCTTTAGTAGAACTCAATAACACGATGGGCCAAGATGTTGAAGTTATCTGCCTAAGCGAAACTTTTCTAAAAACTGGAGACGAAAAGAATGTTAACATTAAAGGTTTTTATATTGCTGATTCTTACTCCAGAGCTAATATAAGACGGGGAGGTGTTTGTATTTTATGTAGGGATTAAATTGAAATAAAAAAAATCCCCCTTTTAAATGAACTAGCAATGGAAATAACATTTAAATGTTGTGGAATCGAGATTTCACAGCTAAAATGTATTGTTGTTTGCATATATCGTATTCCTAATTCTAATCCTTACATATTTTAAATCGTCTTGAACTACTTCTATCTAAATTAAAGTACAGGAGAAACATGAAAATAATAATTGCAGGTGATTTTAATATCAACTTATTAGAAGAAAGTGATATCCAAAAAGAATACATTAGAATTAATGATAATTACGGTACTTTTATTCATATAAATACTCCAACGCGCAAAAAGTCCTGTATCGATCAAATAATCAGTAATGTTCCTACAGCAACCGGAAAAACTCACAAAATGGCCCTCTCTGATCATGATACTTGTCAGACTCTTTGTATTCCAATACAAAACAAACCCAAACAATACAATGAATGGTTTATTTATAGAAGAGATTATAGTTTGGAAAATATGAAAAAATTCGCCAATACCATTTCTAGTTTATCTTGGAGTGACGTGTATGAAGCACCGGACCTAAATAAAGCGTTTGAAGCGTTTCATGAAACTTTGATATTATTTTTCAAATTATGTTTCCCTGTGATCAAAATAAAGCATACAAATAAATCAAGGAGTCATCAATGGCTCACAAACGGAATACGTAAGTCATGTGCTACTAAACGTACACTACGATTTAAATATTACGCAAAGCAAAATCGATTTAATAAAAACACATACAAAAAATACCATAGTCTTCTTAAAAAATGTATTAATAAATCACACCAATTAGTTAGCGAAAAACAGTTAATAAACAGTAAGAACATTTGTAAATCGACATGAAATTTGATAAAATCTTATGATAAAAATGGAACAAATAATAATAACTATATAAATAAAATAAAAAATAATGATGCCAATTTGATTAATAATCCCACTGACATTTGTAATATATTTGATAACTATTTTATTGACATAACAAATAAAAATAATATGACATCTAACAGTAATATGACATTTTGTAATAATAAACTATCTAATGACACATTAAATCATGACATAAAATTTGTTGATAAATCTATATTTTTGTATCCGACAACCAAAGATGAAATATTCAAAATAATTAGATCTCTAAACAACACTACATCGGCGGGTTTTGATGAATTGCCTACTAAAGTCTTAAAATATTGTGCACTAATTCTGTCTGAAGTATTGTCTTATCTAATTAATCTATCATTCGCTGAAGGCTAATTTCCAGAAATATTGAAGGTATCCGTTATAAGACCTATCCACAAAAAAGATGATAAAGAAGCACTTAATAATTATAGACCGATAACATTAATATCTGTCCTAGCTAAAGTGTGTGAAAAAGCAATGCATGCTCGAAAGATATGAGCGCCACGCCGGCGCGCCGCCGCCGCCGACAATTTTTCCGCGCCGCCGCCGCCACGAAAATGCAACGGCGCGCCGAGCGAGAGGAAAAATTAATTGAGTAGAATAGATATAGAATAATCAGTGTGTGAACGAACTCTTTGTTATGGAAGGATAGGAGTATTAGGACGCGTTACACGTTTGGGTCAAAATGGCCAAGCCTGCGTCGTCATCGTCAATAGAAGTACAAAATATATGTAGACGTTTTTAAAACGAAACTAGATAAAATTATCGTGTCTTCGCTTTCATAATTAAAGTATAATACACAGTTACTGTTGGAACTATTACTTGGCGTTCGTGGACTATGAGAAAGCCTTTGATTCGATAGAGACCTAGGCAGTGCTGAAGTCTCTCCAGAGATGCTAAGTGGATGTCGGTCCGAGTATATAACCAGTGCACAAACCCCATCCAATTGCGGCGAGGTGTGGTGTGAGACAGGAAGACGTTATTTCTCCGAAACTGTTCATAGCTGCGTTGGAGGACATCTTTAAGCTCTTGGACTGCGAAGGACTCGGTATCAACATCAATGGCCAGTACCTAACACACCGTCATTTTGCCGACGTTATAGTTCTTATGGCTGACACCATGGAAGACCTGAACACAATCTCTGTAGTGCCTCACAAAGAGTGGGTCTTAGAATGAACATGGATAAGACGAAAACCATGTCCAATGCCCATGTTGCACACTACTCCAGTTCATGTTGGAACACTTTTTTTCGAAATAGATATGGCAATATATAGGCAAGCGCTTGCCCGCAATCACGCCTGATGGTAAACGATGATGTGATTTACGATGAAACGCGCTTGCCTAATTCACTCGCGACTTGAAGGCCCCCAGATTTTACCTATCGGGAAACACGGACTCAGACAAAGAGTTCCACTCTCTAGCGGTACGGATGATAAAATTTGAAGCAAAACGCTTAGTGAGAGTCTTTGGAATATCCACCAAAAACGGTGGTGCTGATTCGTACGTCTGGTTGTCTAATGGAAGAAGGGAGATGACGGAATTAGTTTGTGCAATTCCACTGTATACTCGCCAAAATGTATTCGATACAAAACCGATACGTCTGCAACCGCCTGCGTCTATGCTCGAGGCTTTTCAGCTTACTACAAAAAAAGATTATCGTTGCTGATGAGCTTCCTGGCGCTCCGCTTAATGGATTCAAGTGTCTGGAGCTGGTATTTGGTGGAGCCATCCCAAAGTTGTTAACCAACTACACTCGAAGTTGTTCTTGACAGAGAGTCTAGTTAGGTATGTCCAACTTCAAGAAAAAGAGCTCTCGTCGAATCCAACTCGTATGGGCAGCATTCGGAAAGCTTCGAAAAGTCTTCGTGTTCAACTTACCTCAGTGTCTCATGATCAAAGTCTATGACCAGCGTGTGTTGACAGTGATGCCTTATAGCAGTGAAAAGTGGTCGATAACTATGGGTCTCATAAAAAGGCTCAAGATCACCCAGCGTGCAATGGAGATAGCCATGCTCGGCGTTTCCCTGCATGATCGAATCAGAAATGAGGAGATCCGTAGGAAAACTAAAGTAACCGTCATCGCTCGAAGGATTGCTTGGCTGAAGTGGTAGTGGGTGGGAAACATGGTGAAAAAAAGCGATGGCCGTTGGGATGGAAAGGTTCTTAATAGCGACCGCGCACCAGACTCGGTTCCGTAGGTAGGCCCCCACAATGTGGACCGACGATCTGGTGAAGGTCGCAGAAACTCGCTTGATGCAGGCAGCGCAGGTCCGATCATTGTGGGGATCCTTGGGAGAGGTTTATACGCAGCAGTGGGTGTCGTGCGGCTGATAAGATGTGCTTTTTTTAAATTCTAATTAAAACAAGTTTTTTCTGATCGATAAACTATGTCTTTTTATTATTTCCTGTCAATAAATTTAAAAAACTACTTAGAGGTCACGCCGCCGACGGCGCCGCCGCCGCCGACCCAAAAAAGTCGGCGCGCCGCCGCCGGTCTTTTAGCCATCGGCGCTCATATCTAGCGAATGTATGACTTTTTAGAAAAACATAACATTCTTAGGCATGAACAAAATGGCTTTCGCAAAGGGAAGTCCACTTCACTGGCAGTATTCAACTTAATAAAGACTGTGACTGAGAACATTGACAAAAACATAGACACAATAGGTATTTTCTTTGACATGAGCAAAGCATTCGACTTTGTCTCGCATGAAATTCTTCTACATAAATGTGAAAGATATGGCTTTAGGGGTGTAGCACTAAATTGGTTAGAATCGTATCTTCGCAATCAACGCCAATACGTTGAAATTAAAAATAGAAATAAAAATAAAGACGAAATATCCTTTTTCTCAACTCCTGCTGTAAATAATGTAGGTGTTCCTCAAGGTACGATCCTAGGACCGCTATTATTCATTTTATATATAAATGATCTACCTTATATTACACATCACCATTGTAACTTATTTGCGGACGATATCTCAGTAGTTATAACCAAAAAACATCAATCAAACTTCAATAACGAAATTAACGAGACGATTAATAATATTTCAAATTGGCTAAACAATAATAATTTACACTTAAATATAAGTAAAACTAAATATATTAACTTTTATAATACAAAACCAAAATCAAATAATTTAACTGTGCTTATAAATAATGAACCTATTATGGAATCGAAATCTATTACTTTTTTGGGAATAGAGATTGATAATCGATGTTCGTGGAAAAATCATGTACAAAAAATATGCAAAAAGATAAATAGATTTGCATATGCTTTATGGCGGTTAACTACTCAAGTTAATAAAAAAGCTGCTTTAATGGCCTATCATGGGTATGTCGCATCAAATCTAAAATATGGTATACTTTTGTGGGGTAACTCGGTTGACGTAAAAAAAGCTTTCATATCACAGAAACAATGCATCCGAGCTATATGCAACGTCCCTCCAATGACGTCCTGCAGGGAATTATTTCCTAAACTAAATTTGCTTACCCTCCCCTCTCTCTATATATTAGAATGTTGCATTTTTGTTAAAACACACCCCCATATATTCAGTTTTAAAAATACAGACAACTGTAGATTAGCGAGACACCATGGTAAGTTGATGTTACCCACAACGCATACAAAGTATTATAGAAGGAATTGTTATCCTAACTGCATAAAAATTTATAACAAACTACCAAAGACCTTAAAGGAGCTTAGTTTACCTATATTAAAAAAAAGTTACAAACATGGTTAAAAAATAAATGTTTCTATACAATTGAAGAATTTCTAAATTCAAAAATTGACATAAAATGAATTATTCTCATCGCATGTAATTTTAATTTGATTATTTAATCGTATTTAATTTACTACTTAATCTAAACTGACATTTCACATGCCTTTTCTATGGCAAGGCAGAGAACCGGAATGTAACCAATAACAACTGTATGCACTCTGTTTTGTGTGAATAAAATGATTTGATTTGATTTGATTTGATTTGAATAAATATTTGTTTGACTTAATTAAGGACTTAAACATTATTTATTTCAAAAATGAATATGAATTTTCAGCGGCATAAAACCTATTTGTTGTTACTAAAAAAATAACTGTATTACCCGGTTAAATTGGGAGTACTCTGTTTACTCGGATAGAACTTGCAGTAAGGTACTAATTTAACTTTGTAGGGATAATTCTATAACATCCTAGTGTTTTATATATTGCACGCGTTTGTTATAGCTCGGTTTATGGCCCTAAAAGCGATGTATTAGGGCTTACTTTACGAGCAAGTGTGTTGAAAATGAAATTTACGCGACGCGAAAAGATTTCAGGACGATTATTGATGTTATTGAAACTTCGCTTTCCCGCAAGTTTTCACTACTTCACTTCTAAATGCTTTAAAAATAGGAAGCCTCTTTTACGAGTATCCTTAAACATTGGTATGCAGAATGTTCTGGGAGGCCATGACATATTTGGTAACGATCGCGTAAGTGGCTGACTCTGTGTGCACAGGATGGAGAGGCACTCTCTGATGCTAAATATGTCGGTCTGTTTGCGTGAAGTGGTTGCGTTCTTTTTATATGCAGGCTGAAAAATGTGTTATCGTTACCAAAAAAAAACGATAATGTAAATGGCTGAAAATAGTACAGCTAGTAAGTACTAGTTGTACTCACGTGTATTACGGAAGAACTGAACAAAATTCGGTTGCGTTATGGAGCTACGCCAATTCAAAGATGCTTTATTGTTACCAAAAAAAAACGATAAGTTAAATGGCTGACAATAGTACAACAAGTAAGTACTAGTTGTACTCACGTGAACTGTGTAAGGACTGAACAAAATTCGGTTGCGTTTCGTAGGTATAAGCGATTTAAGTTACAAGGATACAATTAACTTTTTGTTTGTTTGTAATGTATAAACTCAAAAAGTATTGATCCAATTTTGATTTTTTTTCACCTATAGAAAGCTACATTATCAGCAAGTAACATAGGCTATAATTTATTTTCAAACATATAAGAGATCCCTACAAAAATGGGCAATAATGAAACCCACGGTATCAAAAAAAATCCAATCAAAGTAACTATTTGGCGTGCGCTGCAATAAATATTGATGATACATAAAAATAATGTAGTGTAGGTTTATAGTTCTCATTATTACCTACAAAAAAATTTTGGAGGATATCCGTCTAACTATTATAGTTTAGTCAATATAACCGCTTTTTGTTCAAATTAGTCAATCAAAATGGGTAGAGTCCAAAGATGTATTTGTTTGGCAGTTTTTCCATGAGAGCCATCTAGAATTTTCGCTTGGTGTTTATTTCCACGGTGTGCGCTCGACCGAATGCCCCTCGAAGACTCGAAAGAAAGCGAAGCGAGGGTGGGTCACTAGTCTATAAATAATTATAAAACAAGGAAGTTAATTCCATGTTTTATAATTTTTTATCTTGTTTGAATAAGTGAAGTAGGTTGGAATAAAGGGAGTAGGCATTGAGACTAATAATAATAACAAATAGTATTACATACCTATGCCCTTTCCAAAAAGTAGAATATTATACATCGCAATCGTCATCTTCGTCGCTATCAAAGCACACAGAAGAATCTGGTGTAGTTCAAAGATGCTTTAATGTTACCAAAAGAAAACGATAAGGTAAATGGCTGACAATAGTACAGCAAGTAAGTACTAGTTGTATCCACTTGTATTGCGGAAGGACTGAACAAAATTCGGTTGCATTATGGAGCCACGCCAGTTCAAAGTTGCTTTATGTTACCAAAAAAACCGATAAAGTAAATGGCTGACAATAGTACAGCAAGTAAGCTAAAGTCGCATTACTCATCTCCCAGCAAAAATGTAAACAAAGAAACGTCACTGTCAAATTGACAAACTGACCCTGATAGTGACATTTTCAGATATTGAAAACCTTTGGTCACTTTTATAACTTTTTAATTTGTTTATTATATTTTGAGTCATGATAAATATAATGCCATCCAGGGTAATTTTAAAGTAGGATGGTAATTAGAAATTTTAATCTTATAACCTATCATAATTTTTGATGTTAAAAGTTTTTGAAACGAACTGATAAGATAACTTTACTTAGATATTGACTGTATGTAAACTATCAAAAATACGTAGCATCTTCGCCTGTCTGCCCAACACCAAAAGACAAAAATGTTACTTTACTACTACAGTACAGCTACTACTCGTAATATATTTTTTATGAAATTTTATAAAATGACCAAAGGTTGATGTGTACGGTTTGCAGTTGATGTGTGCACAGCATCATAAAAATGTTTTCTACTATAAAACTGTTATTATGAAATATTAAATTATATTACTGTTTTTGCTGCAAAACTCATGATTCAGAATATTTATCTAATCTATTTTTGTTAGGTTTGTGATGAAAAAACATGTAAGTGTGTTTATTTCTTGACTTAGCAATATACTATTTCTTTTTGTGTTATTTTGTTCTGGCAACACCTTTGTTTACATTTTTGCTGGGAAATGAGTAATGCGACTTTAGTTGTACTCACGTGAATTGTGTAAGGACTGAACAAAATTCGGTTACGTTTCGTAGGTATAATCGATTAAGGTTACAAAGTTACAATTAATTTTTTGTATGTTTGTAATGAATAATCTCAAAAAGTACTGACCCGATTTTGAATTTTTTTGATAAACTTGATGCGCATCAAATATACATGGAAACCGGCACCATCACTAAACGGCGTATCATACATATTAACCAGATTTACAGCAGTATTGGTACGAATTTAGCAAAAAGTTTACCTGCTTTCCATGCTTTGACAGGCTGTGATTATATTCCAGCCTTTCATCGCAAGGGAAAACAGAGACCTTTTAATATTCTGGCTAAAAACAAAAACTATCAAGATGCACTTATAGAGTTAAGTGATGACAAGCCATTGACAAATGCAACATGTGACAAAATAGAACAGTTTGTTTGCGAAATATATGGCTGCAATAGTAAGTCGGTAAACGAGGCTAGACATAAGATGTTTTTAAAAAAATTCAAACCCACCAAAGATAATGAAAAGTTTGATAAAAGTCTCATGAACTTTGATGCTTCGTCAATGCCGCCATCCAAAGTCGAGCTGGATCAACAGATTTTACGTGCACGATATGTAGCAAATATCTGGAGCAATGCCTGTAGAGAAACCCCCAGTTGTCTGTCGCCAGTTAATCACGGCTGGGAGGAAGACAATGGAAAGTACGTCCCTGTTTGGTACGCAGGCAATCAGCTGCCAAGCAGTGTAGCTGATGTAACAGTAAATAATGAAAACCAAGAAAATGATAGTGGTAAGTCCTTACAAATTATAAATATAGTTTTTAATTAAAAATTAAAGTTAGAAATAGAGAAAAAGTAGCTTTGTGTCTTTTTTCTGCACGGTACATTAAAAGACGAGTTTGTTCATACAATTAAATCTCAGATACCATTATGTATGACTTTATTATTTACTTGTCCATGTGTTAGTTACATGCCTAGCCTATGGAGCAATAAATACAATACATAAACTATATACTTCAATATTCTCATATTTCCTTGCTTCACAGATTCTTCTATGTGCTTTGAAAGCGACGAAGATGACGATTGCGATGTATAATACTCTACTTTTTGGAAATGGCATAGGTTGGTAATATTATTTTCTTATTATTAGTGTAGCCTAATTGGTGAAGGTGCAAGGTGTGTTGCTGTCTTGCTAAATGCAGGTTTGTGCACTGATATTTTGTGTGTGCATGTGCATAATTTTGCGGGCGGGCGGGCGATGCATCTTGCATATATTGTTTGCGGAAGTAAGCTACATATATTTCTTTTTTCAAAATGGTTTGGGACTTCCGCCAAGTGACGCCTGATTCAATCAAATATTATTATTAAGTCTCAATGCCTCCTCCCATCTTGCATATATTGTTTGCGGAAGTAAGCTACATATATTTCTTTTTTCAAAATGGTTTGGGACTTCCGCCAAGTGACGCCTGATTCAATCAAATATTATTATTAAGTCTCAATGCCTCCTCCCTTTATTCCAACCTACTTCACTTATTCAAACAAGATAAAAAATTATAAAACATAGAATTAACTTCCTTGTTTTTTTATTTACAGACTAGTGACCCACCCTCGCTTAGCTTTCTTTCGAGTCTTCCGTGGTTGTCAACCTTTGCAGCTCGAGACAAGCGGTGCGGTGCGATTCGTGCCTATATGCCATTGCGCTGCGTGCGGCAGTCGGGCGAGACGTTCCGAATGTACTAACCTGCCACGTACCTATTACGACGGGCGGAGCGGGAGGGGCATTCGGTCGAGCGCACACCGTGAAAATAAACACCAAGCGAAAACTCTAGATGGCTCTCATGGAAAAACTGCCAAACACATACATCTTTGGACTCTACCCATTTTGATTGACTAATTTGAACAAAAACCGGTTATATTGACTAAACTATAATAGTTAGACATATATCCTCCTAAATTTTTTTGTAGGTAATAATGAGAACTATAAACCTACACTACATTATTTTTATGTATCATCAATATTTATCGCAGCGCACGCCAAATAGTTACTTTGATTGGATTTTTTTTGAAACCGTGGGTTTCATTATTGCCCATTTTTGTAGGGATCTCTTATATGTTTGAAAATAAATTATAGCCTATGTTACTTGCTGATAATGTAGCTTTTTATAGGTGAAAAAAAAATCAAAATTGGATCAGTACTTTTTGAGTTTATACATTACAAACAAACAAAAAGTTAATTGTATCCTTGTAATTTAAATCGCTTATACCTACGAAACGCAACCGAATTTTGTTCAGTCCTTACACAGTTCACGTGAGTACAACTAGTACTTACTTGCTGTACTATTGTCAGCCATTTACGTTATCGTTTTTTTTTGGTAACAATAAAGCATCTTTGAACTGACGTGGCTCCATAACGCAACCGAATTTTGTTCAGTCCTTCCGTAATACACGTGAGTACATCTAGTACTTACTAGCTGTACTATTTTCAGCCACTTACGTTATCGTTTTTTTTTTGGTTACGATAACACATTTTTCAGGCTGCATATAAAAAGAACGCAACCACTTCACGCAAACAGACCGACATATTTAGCATCAGAGAGTGCCTCTCCATCCTGTGAACCCAAAGTCAGCCACTTACGCGATCGTTACCAAACTTGTTATGGCCTCCTAATCTAGAATGTCATCGTTTGTTTGTCTCTCCTATGATGAAATAATTGGTGAAGGTTGCAGCGTTGTTTTTTTTTTCTTTTTTTTTAAGTCGATGACGCCAAATTTCAAATTGGACTTTTTACGGAAACAAGGAAAAAGACATCAGGCATACTGCCGAGGAATAAAATTTTATCATTAATGGGAACAAGTATCTTTATACTACAAAAAAGCTTTCCCTTTAAGGAAATCGACCAAAACAACGAAAAAAAACAATGCTACAAGGTCAGCGTTCAAATGAGATTACTTTAAAAAGATGATGCGAAACATCCAACATTGTTAATAACGGTAGGTAACGTTTAAAAGTTAGTTTTTAAACTTTAAAATTTTATTTTTATTTTGTCCTTTTTAAAGTAGGATTAAATATTACCGTATACTTCCAATATCATTGAAGTAACATGGTACCAAATTTCGAATCGATAGGACATATGGAAGGTAATCAGATCCCCTCATCAACTATTAAAGAGCTGATGATCTTCAAACGGCAGATTAGGTCATGTTTACCTTACCATATACTTCCAATATTATTAAAGTAACAGTACCAAATTTCGAATCGATCGGACATAAGGAAGTTAGTCTGATCTCCTCATCAACTAGAAAAGAGCTGATGATCTTCAAACGGCTGAACAGATTTTCATTAAACATGGCTAAGAATACTAGGGATAAAATTATCTATGACACAAAAAAGAAACTGAACGAAAATCGGTTCATCCGTTTAGGAGCTACGATGCCACAGTTTGTCGTGTAATTTTATATTCGTTGTTTTTTGATAGATGAGGGCAGTACCTTCCGGTCCGACTACATGTTCAGCCAGGAAGCAAAAGGATGGCTGAAGTTCCACCGGGCACCCGACACCTTCACCTCAGCCTTCATGAGATGCCATGCCGAAGGTAGGCGTAGGCGGTACAAGATACAACAAAATCTTTATTAATATATAAAATTGTAAACTGAATGACTGACTGAATGACTGACTGACTGACTGATCTATCAACGCACAGCCCAAACCGCTGGACCTAGGGACTTGAAATTTTGCACACAGATACCTTATACAGTGTAGGCATCCACTAAGGAAGGATTTTTGAAAATTCTATCCCTAAGGGGATGAAATAAGGGATGAAAGTTTGTATGAAAGTCCCTCAGTTTTGAAGCTAGGATCGTTAAATTTTGTGTTTAGGCTGATGATTGAAAATTAATAAATACGGGTCTCAGCGTTTTTCAAAATTCTACCCCCGAAGGGGTCAAAAGGGGGATGAAGTTGTGTAATGAAAAAAATCCTTTATTTTCGAAGTCAAAATTGCTAAAAATATATTTTATGCTTATGGATGGAAATCTAACGCAACGTATATTGTTATTGTTAGTATTTTAATCCCTACGGGGATGAAATGGGGGTGAAAAGGGGTAAATAAACCTAAAAATAGATATGGATGTCGTTATTGGGGTTTTCTGGGATGACGATTGCAAAAATGACATTTATTTTGAAGTCCAACACGGTGGACATGATCTAACCCTCAAGGGGTGAAAATGGGGTTCAAATTTTGTATGGAAAAAAATATTAAATGGCCATTACAACTTTAAACTTCGTAGGAGCACGTCTAAAAATAAATAAGCAAACATAAATTTTGTGATTTTGAAAATTAACCCCTTAGAGGGTAAATGGGGTGAGTAAACATAAAAATCGATGTGGAGGTCGTTCTTGAGGTTTTATGGGATGGTGATTACGAAAATGAGATTTATTTTGAAGTCCAACACGGTGGACATGATTTAACCCCTAAAGGGGTAAAAATGAGGTTCAAATGTATGGAAAAAGAATATAAAATAGACATTACAACTTTAAAATTCGTAGGAGCATGTCTAAAAATAAATAGGCAATCACATATTTTGTTATTTTGAAAATCGCCCCTTAGGGTGTAAATGGGGTAAGTAAACATGAAAATCGATTTGGATGTCGTTCTTGAGGTTTCATGGGATGGTGATTGCGAAAATGACATTTATTTTGAAGTCCAACACGGTGGACATGACACATTATGGACCTGTACCTGGATATGCACATCCAGGTAACGGGAATGAGAACAGGCACGGGCACGGGCACAGGAACAGGAACGGGAACGGAAACAGGACGAGAACGGGACGGGAACGGAACGGGCCGGAACGGAAACGGAACGGGAAGGGAACGGGAATGAAACGGGAACGGAAAAGGAACGGAATGAGAACGGGAACGAAACGGGAAAGGAACGGGAATGGAACGGGAAAGAGAAAGGGACGGGAACGGTACCGGGAAAAGGAACGGAAGAGTAAGGAGTACGGGACGGGAACGCGAACGCGAACGGGAACGAAACGGGAACGGAAAGGGACGGAACGGAATGGAAATGGAACGGGAACGAAACGGGAATGATACAGGAACGGAACGGGAACGAAAACGGGACGAGAACGGTAAAGGAACGGCACGGGAACGGAGGGGAAAGGATCGGGAACGGAATGGGAACGGAATGGGACGAGAACGGGACGGGAACGAGAACGGGAACAGGAATGGACGGGAATGGGAACCGGACGGGAATGGGAACGGGACGAGACGGGGACGGGAACGGAACGGAACGGGACGGGGATGGGAACGGGAACCGGAAGGGGTACGGGACGGGTACGGAACGGGAACGAGAACGAAACGGGACGGAATGGGAACGGAACGGGAACGGAACTGGAATGAAACGGAAAAGAAACCGGAACGGAACGGGACGAGAACGGTACGGGAACGGGAACGAGAACGGGACGGTAACGGGACGGGAACGGGAATGGCATCGAAAGGGGTACGAGAACGGGACAGGAAAGGGACGGGAACGGACGGGAATAGAACGGGAACCGGAACCGGAAACGTAAAAATGACTGGTCAGATCCTGGTTGATGGTTCTCTAAGGATTTTCTCTAACATCCACGCGGACGAAGTCGCGGGCAGAAGCTAGTACTAAATAAGGCAACTTGTAAAAAGATGTAAAAAATCAATTGGACAACATACATCGATCAATTCCAAACTAAGCAGATTTTGTAGTTAGGTATTATCGCTATAATCCACTCACCTGTTCTGTAAAAAATATCCGGGGACTGTCATCTGATCCGCCTTTGCAGGCTTACGCAACAGCACCATCGCGATCGTTTCGTGATCGTCAATTTGACATTACAAAGTTAACGACGACCACGGCTTTACAATACATGAGTTTCGTTATTTCTTTATTTCTTTCATTATTTCACATGCTAGTGCCCGTGTGCGTGGTTCTAAAAATATCATAATTTCGTTTATGGTCCATGTAGGGTAACCACGTAAGTGTCACTCAGAGTACCTATATTTATCAGTCTTTGAAAATAGGTCCTCGGCTATTTTTCTGTTGAAACAATTTGCATAAAGATCAAAAATGTTTTCCTCTTTACGTTCAAATGTTTATTTTTCACTATATCCCGATACCAACGATTTAAATCTTTGCCGATACCTATAAAGTTTAAAATTTGTAAAACGACTTATACGTATAACACTTTTTTTATATATTTTTTTATATATAATAGAGTATTTCGTAATTTGTTAGCTCAAAAACGTGTAGGAAAACTTTCCATTCGATACTTCTTATAAAAAATGAATACTGGCTTAAAATTATAAGTATCGTATTTTACATAGTTACCCTACATTTTTGACTTATAAGTATAACGGTTGTCGCGTTACGGAAGGTAACGGAGCAAAATTTGGAAGAAAGCTAAATAAAAAAATAAAGTTGAAGTTCAGGAGTTTATTTTATAATGACACGTCCGGGATTTATTGAAGTTGTTCGTGCCGAAGGTCGAAGGTCGAGGACCGTGCCCCGAAGAAGCCGCTATTTACAATTATAGAATAATAGGACGTATATTTTTTTACAGTTATAGAACGGCAGCTATAATAAAAATAACTGGACAAGCTCGTGGAAAGACTGACTCACCTGAGCTGCCGACCGCGCTTTTATACCGTCGATATTTATTTTTTTTAAATTCTACTCTACATTCAAATATGAGAACACAGAACAATATTGTACAAAGGTTCTTATCTATAGCTAGGCTGAAGACAAGCTGGAAATCTATGGCTTTGACATTGAATTAAAAAATTAGCGCGTTGCTATGGCAATTATAGTGACAGACATATGTTTACAAATACATAATTTTCTCAGCAAAGAATAAAAATTGTGTTAAATACGATTCCAACCGACATAAGAATACAAAATGCAAAATACAAAATGCATGGGAAAAATCTCACGGCCCTATAATGGGCCGTTCCTATGATACAAGCCCTTTAAGGTACATATTCTTCCTCACACCGTTTCTTAGCTTTATTTACACTAGATTACCTATTTATCTTATTTATACATATGGTTTTATAGTTTCCTTCAGTTTACGTTCTTGGGAACGTTTGCAAAGGACCTCCTAAAAGTAATAACATTACACGGTTACATATCATAATAACTAATTTTATCACAACTATTTTCGAAATAACTACGCTTGATTCACATATGTTCATAACGCCTAATGTACGACTCAACCACTGTTTAACTTACCTAACTTCAATTGAAATAAAATCAATAATTGAGATATTGGATGTTTCAACTATGTACGAAATGCCTATTGGTCGACTCACCTACGGTTTATCAATTATCAATAAGTTGAGGGGTACACGCCAGTAGGTCGTTTCTGGCACTTCGCCGGCCGCCACCGCGCCACGCTCGCTTCGCTCGCTCGGCTTGTGCGTTGTTGGTCGCAGTGGGCATAACCTCCTCCTCACTTGCTACGTTTGCTCGTCGTCGCACCTAATGGACTAATTATGTTAGGACCTTTAGCAAACAGACTATTAGGTGCGACGACAAGCGAGCGTAGCGAGCGAGGAGGAAGTTATGTTCCATTGCGACCAACAACTCACGAGCCGAGCGAGCGAAGCGAGCGTGCTGCGGCAGCTTCCGGCGAAGTGCCAGAACTCTACACCTTAGTCAAAATATGTGGCTTGACCATTTCGCTATATGGAAACCTTTCTAATATACAATTTTGCCTAAGGTGTAGAGTTTTTGAAGTTAGGGCTTGCAGAGTTAGGGCGCGTATAGTTAGAAGCTTGGCTCTACATGAGGTCTGATAACTTTTTGACAGTGCGAGGTCTTGGCAACATTATTCATGAAATGATTTTGGTGGGATTTCACTTCTTTTTGTAAGTAACTAAGTATCCATAAACCGATAAACAAGGTGGAGTCAGAATTGTGATCTAAAATCGTGTAAAATTCGATCACCATCAACCAGCGTACTTGTTATTTATTTTATTCTGTGGTAGAACTGTTAGAAACTACAACTTTTGGTACTGTAGCAACAAAAAACTGAAATATATTTGAAAATGTCTGTAATCTTATATTGCGAAAAGTGGCCGAGACACATTTTTTAATTACACACTCAGTTTTAATAAATCTTGAGAAAACATGAAATGTGCGAGCGAGAGAGCTGCAGTCAGCAGCAAAATCGCTACGGGCCCTTAACATTGAAAATGTTGAAAAAAAACATTGAAAAAAAGTACTTTGGTAATTAGTTGGTATTTGGTTTGATTTTAACCAAAAATCAAACCAAATACCAACTAATTACCAAAGTACTTTTAATAAAACCGCGCTAGTATCTGTTAAAAATTGTTTTATTTCATGTCTAGTGAGCGCGTAAGCTTGAGAAGTGAATATGTCAACCAGTACGGACTGGATGTTGCAAACAAATTTCGTCGGTTGGAAGATCTTATGACGAAGCGCGCAAGAAGAATAACATCATTAAACTTCTTGAAGAGATGTCGTGATCAAGATCTCATCTCGCAGTGTCAGGATTTCTCCAAAACATGACATACGAGGGAGCGCCAAGATCTTACAACAGGCAAGCAAAAAGTTACTCGTGAGTCTTATCCACCAAAATCGCTCTGATTTAGTAACACTAAATCAACAATTAAAAAATTTTGTTAAATTTTAATTTCTGAACGTCTAAAAAAAATCTTCGCTTGAGGGTAGACTCACGGGCAGCTTCAGTTCCCCGTGACCACGGCAGCTGCAAAGTTGCCAAAACGTCGGGAAAACCAAAACTCAAACCAAATACCACTTTTAATAAAACCGCGCTAGTATCCGTTAAAAATTGTTTTATTTCATTGAAAATGTTTTTTTCGATCGCTTCAATATAGCTTCTCCTTCTCTCAGAGTGCGCCATCATCCTGGTGTCATAAGTTTTAAGGATACATGAATGGTTGAAGCCTCGAAAACGCGTCAAAAAATCTAAATAGTAAAATACTTTTTTGAAAATCGCAAAAATGTAAGGCGTAATTTCGGGAACCGCGCTACTTAGATGCCGGTTGCGTCGCTGAGTTGCTATGGAGGTTTGAGGTAGTTGAATTCGAGCTTCAAAACAAATCTTAGACATTTTTAGATATTATAGGTAGGGTTGGGTAAATTTCACGAAAATTTTCAGTCTGTGAAATATTAGGGTTCCGTAGCCGAAATGGCAAAAAACGGAACCCTTATAGATTCGTCATGTCTGTCTGTCTGTCTGTCTGTCTGTCTGTCTGTCTGTCTGTCTGTCTGTCTGTCCGTCCGTATGTCACAGCCACTTTATTCCAAAAGTATTAGGACTACATAGTTGAAACTTAGTAGGTAGGTGTATTCTGTAAACCGCTTTACGATTTTTACACAAAAATAAAAAAATAAAAGATTAAGGGGGGGCTCCCCATACATGGAACTGAAACTGAAAATTTTTTTTTTCATCTCACCAATACTTGTGGGGTGTTTATAGATATGTCTTTAAAAATGACATTGAGGTTCCTACGACTATTTTTTTTCAAAGTCAACCGTTTGAAAGATATATGCCGCCAAAGTGGTAAAATGTGTGTCCCCCCCCCTTTAACTTTTAAAGTAAGAGGGTGAAAAATCTAAAAAAAATATAAGCTATAGATCTTTTTATCTAACACATAATGTTTAGAAATCAGCCTTTATTTAGAAAATAGGCGGTTAATAGCATGATATTAGGGTATTACTTAGTGTGTTTAAGAATATATTCAACTAAAATATGAAATATGAAAATGGTACTTGTACGATCTTATTTACCTGTGAAATGAGTGTTTATTTGGGTTGTTGTCGTAAGTAACATTACAATTCAGTACAAAACACGACACCATTATTGATTTATATAGCTTTATGAGCCAAACCGAGCAGATCGCGGTCAAAATTACAAAATAATCGTGTGGACGCTTTTCACCAAGATGATAACAGACGATAAATGAAGTCAAACTATGTTCTGCTGTCATTTTCTTTTAACTCTTTCTCGCACATCGCATAAGCCGTAAGAATCGGTTTCTCACTCGCACCATTGTCCGTCTACTTGAGCGTAGCGAAATTTTTCTGTCTATGGTAAATTTTAACCATCAGCGCGTTTTTCACACCGATGACGGGACTCGAACGGGATGGAAACAGACTTTCGGACCAAGGGAGGTGATGACTGGATGGCATTTGTTTTCTTTTCGGGTGTTGTTGGAAGTTCGAAATTGGCAAAAAAAGGAAGGAACCGAAGCGAAGCGAAAGCGGTTCGCTAGTAATAAATAAAATCTAAACATATAAAACTCTAAATTGATTGATTGATGGGTGATTGAATGGAGATTGATTGGTGATTGATTGTTGGGATGTGCCTAGATAGTGCCTAGATAACGGCTGAAATTAAAGACACCGGAGGGTAGATACCTTTCATGGTGTAGGAAAGCACTAAGAAAGGATTTTGGAAATTTCACCTAAGGGGATGAAATAAGGGATGAAAGTTTGTATGGAAGTCTCTTAGTTTCAAAGGTAGGATGTTCAAATTTTGTGTTTAGGCTGACGGTGACGATTAAAAATTATAAGGGGAAAGGGAAGGGGAGGAGGGACTGGGACGGAGGATGGCTATGTATAGAAAAATAAAAAAATTGTTTAAAAAAAACAAAAAACCGACTTCAAAAACCTACCTCTAAAAAGCAAGAAATAATAATAAAACACGTCTATTGAAGTCGGGTGGGGCTGGAGTACAAATTTTATTCTAAAAGCCCCACCCGACTTTAATAGACGTGTTTTATTATTACGAATATTATTTCTTGCTTTTTAGAGGTAGGTTTTTGAAGTCGGTTTTTTGTTTTTTTTTAAACAATTTTTTATTTTTTTATTTTTAGTGTAGGTACCTTTTGTATTAGGTAGTGTAGGTATATTATTTAGGTAAAAATTAAAATCGGCTCAGCCAAACGTGAGTTAATCGCGGAGAAACATACATACATGCGGGTCAAAACCCCCCCCCCCCCCACACGCACCCACACACACAAACACATACACATGTGCTCACATATATAAGTATATAATATAACTAGATTTTTACTGTTTATGGCCATAATTAAGTGCTTTTAATTTTCTTAGATTAATAACGTTACTCTTATTGCACGGGTGTTCTGCCTATTTCTCATGTTATTTTATATGTTCAATAAATAAAATGTAAATCCGTTATTGGCATTAAGCAAAATTTGTAAGATTATAATTACTGTTAATTTTTAAGTGCTGTGGATTTTGTGATAATAAATAAAAAAAATAAAAAAAACTGAGAACCTCATTTTTTAAGTCGGTTAAAGAACTACACTTAAGATATCTCTTTTCCAACAAAAAAATAATTATCTTATTCAGTTCATAAACAAAGAAGTTATACGACTGATCATCGAGGTAGTTCACACAAAATCATACTATTTTCTTGCTTTTTTCAAGATTACTTGAAAAGTACTGAACCGATTTCAAAATTTAAAAAAATGGGACCAACTTGAGAGTTTACCTAATGTAATAACGTTTGAATCATTTCAATCGGTCCAGCCGTCTTCGAGTAATCGGTGTACATACAAAAAACAAAAAAAAACAAAAAAAAAAACGGGTCGAATTGAGTACCTCCCTCCTTTTGAAGTCGGTAAAAAGATTGACGGTTTCGGTGACGGTAAGTGTAAGTGGACGAGGAAGCGGAAGCTGAAGTGGAAGCGAAAGTCAAATGTACCATGGGCAACAGTGTCGCTTAACCACTGCTAAGGGTAAAATCGCTTGCACGCCACGCCCGCTGTCACATACTTTTAGTTCGTGCAGGCAGGGGTGATACGCGCCCAAACGAATTTTGTTGCAAACTGGTTAAGCGACGCTGTTGCCCATAGTACCTACATCAATGAATATAAACAGTTTGCAATGTGGAGTATCAGCCACTCGTTTTTCAGTCACCACAAGCAGCTGTAGTTAAGATTTGTAAATTAACTGTCCGCCTATTTGCCCTTCCACCTGTCAGGCGCGGTCGCAGCCTGAAATTTTGGGGGGGGGGGTCACTAATAATAATTATTGCTTTTCTGTAAATTTTTAGAAGCTTTTTCTATGTGACGTGTACGATTTTGGGGGGGTCATGTCCCCTGTGACCCCCCCTCGGACCGCGCCTGCCACCTGTCCGCCTGGTCGCCCATCCACCTTTTTGCCTGTCCCCCGTCTATCCTACTTTTGAAAGACTGTTCTACAGTAACATATCCAAATATTTATATTTATGATGGTACGGAACCCTCGGTGCGCAAGTCCGACTCGCTCTTGACCGGTTTTTTTTATTATGGCACCGAAACTGTAGCACCGCTTCACATTTGTGTCAAAATGTATGAAAAGACAGACTTTTTGAACTCAATTAAAATCAAGTACAGCCGTGCTACAGCTTCGGTGCCATAATAAGAAATGCTTAGGCGGACAAAATCTATCAGAATTTGCTTTTTGGCCGACTTTTTTAAAATTTGTGCCAAAATGTATGAAAAAATAAGACTTTTTGAACTTATTTAAAATCTAGTATAGCGGTGCTACAGATTCATGGCCATAATAAGAAATGCTAAGGTCACAGAATATATAATAGTACTAAGGTGGACAAAATCTATCAGAATAAAGCACTTTTGCTTTTTGGCCGGCACTTTCACATTTGGACCAAAATGGATGATGTCCTTTGATGTGAAACACATGAAAATAAAGGGTCAACTGCAGATAACTCACAAGATTAAAGTAATTTTAATTAGAGTAATGACGACGTTATATCATTTTGGGCTTTCCCAAATTATGTCTTGCATCAAGTGTTTTTTGGTTCGAGTAGCAGACAGAGTATTTCTCAACTAGTTGAAAGTTATTTACTCTCATATTTACCTATCTGAATGTAGTAGATATATTTAATCTTAACCTACCTACCCATTGTGTGCAAACTTTTGTTAATTATTGTGATGGAAAATGACCTCACTTTAAACGTAGAGCTCATTTTTCAATGTTGACGACTCTGTATGAAATATACAGGGAGAAAAAAGCAGCCCTTGACGAGTTTCTTGCCGGTTCTTCTCGTTACAAGGTCTCCCGCTTAGGGTTTGCGAACCGATGGCGTAGCTTCTATGACATTCACAAGTGCTTGTAACAGCCTAGACTGAATAAAATATTTTGAATTTTGAATTTTATGTACAGACGCTGACCTAAGACCGTTTAGCAGGGATTGAAATACCGTTAAAAAAATAACGATATAAAAAATAACGTTAAAAATACCGTTAAAACATTTTATCGGTAAATTTACCGGTAAAAATAACGTTAAAAATATTTTACCGGTAAAATTAACGTTAAATATAGCGTTAAATTTAGTACCGGTAAAATTATCGGTAAAAAAATAACGTTATAAATTGGAATAACGTTAATTTTAAAGTAACGGTAAAAAAAAGGAAGAAGTAACGTTAAATTAACGTTATTTCAGTAAATAACGTTAAAATTAACGTTATTTTTCAAATTAACGATAAAATTAACGTTATTTATTGACATAACTTTAATGTTAAAATTAACGGTAAAAAAGTAAGAAATAACGTTATATTAAAAAATAACGTTAACATTCCCTGCCGTTTAGGCGCATTTGGTTCACTTCTCATTTGATCTACTTGTCAAAGAAATATCTCTTTCGCCGTTGGAATATTTCGCAGAACGTCCATTTCGCATTTGGTCCATTTCGCAGAACATCCATTTCGAATTTGGTCAATTTCGCAGAACGTCCATTTCGCATTAGGTCAATTCATTTTGACTATATAGTGTTAAGTAATTGAGAGCTCTCAAAGTAGTTTGTGTGTGAAGTGCTTGTGACAGTGCCTCCGCTCACGCAAATCAGAGTGCCTTCGAATCTGCTACCTTCAGGACATCTCGGTGAAGGACTTTCTCGAAAAACAGGTAAGATGCCCCCTCCGAAGTTCCTTTGATTTCAACGCCCATTTTCATCGACCTAACATCTACAAGCGTGATTGCTAACAACATATCAACATTTTATTTTGTTCTACGACTTTTCCGAACACAGACAAAAAAAAATCGACTTTCTATACAAATGTCCGAACAGCTGATCGAGTTTTGTATGAAAAGTCGGGTTTTTTGGTCTCATTTTGGAATATTTTAAGAACAAATGTTGTTTTTTATGATGCCAGTAATCTACTCCTGCTAGGTTGATGGTGTTTTACAAATAAACCTGTATATTGTACTACAATCACAGCTACAATGCTAATTCTGTGATAACCTTAGGTAGGTACAGTATGAGGCATATATCTTGAAATCGGGTGGGGATTGCGCGAGACGCGTATTTTGGGCATGTGTAGCGGTGAGGGGTGCGGGCGGCGGGAGAGGGGCGCGCGCTATTGGTCGCTCACAAGAGCACATGCGCGAACTTATCCCCACTATGTCGAAAAAATTTCAAGATACATGCCTCGTACTGTACTATACGAAAACAATAATCGGTGCAACATGCTAATAAAGTGTCGAGTGTCGAGCTACTTTTAGCGCTATCGCACACAGGCAACTTAGTCTCCCAGCAACTGTTTTGTCTCTCACATCAAGTCCACGGGTTTATATGGAAGAGCGCACACGAAGCGACACGGTCGTCTGCAACTTTTCATACAAATCACGTGAGAGACAAAAAAGTTGCGGAGACAAAAGTTGCCCGTGTGCGATAGCGCTTAAAGTTGATCGTACCACGTAAAGTCTGTCCATCCTTACTTGTCTTATTTAATAAACAGTGTTTGACAGTTGTCATACGTCTTTTTTACTTAAATCGTTATTTAAAAATATGTTAGTAACTTTATGAAATTGTTGTTAATTTATTAACATTTTATTTCGTAATCTATGTGTGGAAAACCATTTGTTGTATTTTATAAATTATTATTTCAATAAAGAGTTTGGTGAAGATTGTTTACCATATAAGACAAGTAAGGATGAACAGACTTTAGCTATCATATCTGCTTACATAATTTGGGAAAACACAAAAAGATCTCATTCTCAGATACGTCATTACTCTAATTAAAATTACTTTAATCTTGTAAGTTATCTGCATTTGACCCTTGTTTCACAACATATTATAGAAATTATGTAAGTTTTATAAAAATAAATTGCTATTGAATTCTAGACTTTTAGCAGTAAATAATGTCTTTTATTTTCATTTATTAATCTCTGTTTTCCCTAAAATTCATCTTAAAGCTTTAAATTAAATTTTTTAATCCATTAATTTCCAGCTGTAAGAGGTAACTCCTTCTACAGTAAATTTTAAAAATAAAGTACGATTCAAAAAATTTAAGTTTAGTTACTTACATGTTAGACTCGACAGTTATGGTCCTAAAATTTGGACAGACAAGTTGCTAACCATTTTTGTCTTAGTGCATAGACCAACAACAAACTCTAATGGCACTGTCACACTCTCCACTCTGTGCTACCCATAGACATAGAAAAATTTTCAACATTCTATTTCTATGGTGCGACCGTATCAATTTTAACGAGATTTTAAATAATTTGTGTAGGAGTGCCTAGCAAAGGCGGGATATTTTGACTCTAAGGGGCTTAGCGCAGTGGGCAAAAGTTTATGACGATATCTTAGGTACTAATTATTGGAAGGTAATTTTTTTTATTTACAATGGGTCAGTGTTTGTGTTTGGCCTTCATCTTTCCTGATGCTACGTTACTATAGGGCTGAAGGTGGAAACGCACTACACACACTCGGGCGGAGTCCACAACTACTGAGGAACTCTACTCCGTCCTACGAATCGGAACTCCTGAGGAACAAAATTTCATATAAAATCTTCGTCATTGTGTTTTAACCAAGGAGGTTCATATAAGGAGTGAGTACTATACAAAAATTTTCACTATTCGTTTAAAAGAAATTCAACTGTATTGCCTTTGTCATAGAGTTGAAATTCTATCGATGACATTGACTGAAGACTCTACTGTGTGAATGAAACAACACTAGGTGGAGGTCGGTGTCTCGTTCGCACAATTGCCATTACAAAACAATAATACCACGATAGTAGGAAAAAAATATGTACGTTACCAATCACGTAGTGTGTCAAAGTTAAGGATTCGGAGTGGAATATTGAAAATATACTACTTAAATATTAATTTAGAATAACACATAGTAATTGTAAAATAAAACTGAACTTACTCTTTTGATTTAATTAGATTTCTACAATAATGCTAATCAGCATTATTGTAGTTGTATAAATTCAAGTGTCAATCCTGGCAACTCCGATCCGATTTTGACTTTGGCGCCAAATTTCAATTTTAGAAGTTCAATATTCGGGAAATATTCCTTTACAAAACTAGGGTGACCATAAATATTACACCATTTCTGATTTCCCAAAAACGAAATTGTTCTATCAATGGAAATAACTGGAAGTCGCAGGCGAGGGGTAAAGTTTATATTAATAATCAAATTCATGTTTATGCGCCGATTTCGATGAAACTCGGTTTTTGGCACTATTTTGATAAGAAAATAACAACGCATTTTTTAAATATTAAAAAATTCAAGATGGCGGCCAACTTTTTTGTTTATGGGCCGATTTCGATGAAACTCGGTTTTTGGCACTATTTAGATAAGAAAATAACAACGCATTTTTAAAATATTAAAAAATTCAAGATGGCGGCCAACTTTTTTGTTTATGGGCCGATTTCGATGAAACTCGGTTTTTGGCACAATTTTGATAAGAAAATAACAACGCATTTTTAAAATATTAAAAAATTCAAGATGGCGGCCAACTTTTTTGTTTATGGGCCGATTTCGATGAAACTCGGTTTTTGGCACAATTTTGATAAGAAAATAACAACGCATTTTTTAAATATTAAAAAATTCTAGATGGCGGCCAACATTTTTGTTTATGGGCCGATTTCGATGAAACTCGGTTTTTGGCACTATTTTGATAAGAAAATAACAACGCATTTTTAAAATATTAAAAAATTCAAGATGGCGGCCAACTTTTTTGTTTATGGGCCGATTTCGATAAAACTCGGTTTTTGGCACTATTTTGATAAGAAAATAACAATGCATTTTTAAAATATTAAAAATCCAAGATGGCGGCCAACTTTTTAGTTTTTGGGCCGATTTTGATGAAACTCGGTTTTTGGTACGATTTTGACAAAAAAATAACAACGCAATGTTGAAAACTTACAAAATTCAAGATGGTGGCCAACTTTTTTGTTCTTGGGCCGATTTCAATGAAACTTGGTTTTTGGTACTATTTTGACAAGAAAATAACAATGCAATTTTATAAATACAAAAAATCCAAGATAGCGGCCAACTGTTTTGCTTGTGGGCTGATTTTGATGAAACTCGGGTTTTGGTACTATTTTGACAAGAAAACAGCAAATAGAGCGGCGGTAATCTTAAAAAAGACGCTTAGAAAACACTTTTCGTACAAGTCATCTCGGAAACTCGACACTCGGAAATATGAAAATGTAGTATCGATGCATTCAGTACGATCTCCTGATCACAAATATATAAGATGACAAGTGCGAAAGTGGTGGGGGTAGAAACTGTGACGTCATAAAGTTTTCAGTACGAAGAAATTTTTTTTTCATACCATGTGGTATATCAAATGAAAGGGCTTTGTGAGTAGATTGCGAATATATAATACACTATAACATTCTCACTACTTGGTCTAACAAATTATTAGCAAACGTCGAAAAATTTCGCAATTCAGAGTCGCCATTGAACAGATCTAGATTGAAAACGACTGAATATATTTCTACAAAATACATAACAAATAACTCTGCTCATACTCTTTTCGAATGTCTAAAGGTAATTGACCAAAGATATTTAAAAATAAGAAAAGTACATCAGTTTCACTATCAGCATAATTTTCTGCTTTTTCTAAATTCTCGGATTCCTTTAACAATTAATAAAAAATAAAAAAATAAACTTTCATATGTTTATCCTTACTACGACAAGTTCATAAAATTAAAATTTATTTGTTTTTTCAACCGAGTCACATCAAAATCAACCCAAAAACAAATTAGCAGCCATTTTGATCTTTTTTAGTTTTTCCATCAGTTTACATTGAGTTGTTATTTTCTTGTCTAATTAGTACCAAAAAGCGAGTTTCATCGAAATCGGCCCAAAAAACAAAAAAGTTGGCCACCATCTTAGATTTTTAGTATTTTAAAAATTGCGTTGTTATTTTCTTGTCAAAATATTGTCAAAAAACCGAGTTTCATCGAAATCGGCCCAAAAACAAACAAGTTGGCTGCCATCTTGGATTTTTAATTTTTTCAATACATATTGTGTTATTATTTTCTTGTCAAATTAGTACTTAAAACCGAGTTTCATTCAAATCAGCCCACAAATAAAAGAGTTGGCTGCCATATTTTTTTATATTTTTAACATTTCTTTGTTATATTTTTATCAAAATAGTAACAAAATCGAGTTTCATAAAATCGGCCCACGAACAATATAGTTGGCCGCCATTTTGTTTTTTTTTTTATATTTTAAACATTGTGTCGTCGTAAATCTCTTGCACCCATTTTATTAACTTCACAAGTAAAGAAATTGGTGCAAGTATTTTAGACCTTATTGACATCTTTACCAAAATAACAGTTTTTAATGAAACAGCAAAGTAAATGCACAAGTATAATTATGGGAAAAAGCAATCGAATTTCAAACGTCAATAAAGTCGAAAATCGTTTGCATCTTTTTTTAACTACAGATCACTAGACAATGTTTTCCTACTTTTACTTATTTTTCCAACATTTATTTATTTTTCCGAAGTTCACGCACATTGCATTTTTATTAAAAATTTGAATAAACTTTAAAGTTGCGTAATTATTTACACTTGAAATTTAATTGAATTGAATAAACTAGATTTTAACTGGTTGAATTACCATATTTAAAAAATAAAAACAAAAAAGCAAATTAATAAAAACGTGATAAATAATTTGTTCTTAAATTTTTTTTTAAATAAATATTAATTTTCTTTTTTTTAGTTAACGAGCTAAACTAAAAATATACCTTCGCCTATCAGAGTACTCGTCAAGACCATTCAAGAGTCCAAACTCGATGGGGTTGAAAGATTTTATTGCAGAGTTCCTGTGGCCTTCTTCCGGCTCCATCATCAGACTCTTGGATACTATTACCCAACAGAGCACTCGTCAAGACGATTCAAACGAGCCCAAACTCAATGGGGTTGCATGATTTCAATATTGAATTCCTATGGCATGGAATCCAGACTTCATCATCCGACCCTGAACCTCGTCTCCCGTCAGAGTACTTGTCAAGACAATTCTAATAAGCCCAAACACGATGGGGTTGTATAGTTTCATTCATCATAGAGTTCCTGTGGCGTTCTTCCGGCTCCATCATCAGATCACCTCAATGACACTGTAATATTGCATTTCCTTCCATTTCTGACCTGTGTTCAAAGTTTCAAGTCTCTAGCTCATCGGGAATTTAGTATAAAATCGTTTGCAAAATTTGTGCTCAAACAAACAAAAGAGCAAGCAACCTTATAAAAACGCTGTAAAAAGTGTTAATTATAAATAAAGAACTACCTAGGTATTTAAGTTTATATTAAACAGTTTAAACTATTATGTATGTCTCCGGCCAACCATACGGTTTGGTCACCCTAATGAAGAAAAGGACACATACATCTACTTGACCTCTCTGTCGGCTCGTTTTGGGGCGAAGCGCTCATTCCGGTTTATAGTACTATTTCCATGGTTTTAACAAAATATTTTTATTAGAAATGAACTTGTACGTAAGTTCATTTGTAATAAAAATATTTTGTGGTAACTCATAGACTTGAGCTATTGGACAAAGAGTGGAATAGATTTGCTTCAATTTCTTACTTACAACACCTTGCATTCAGAACATTCAGAAGCGTTTCTTACGTTACTTACAATTCAGAGCAAGTATTTATTTACAAAATTACATCGAACGCTGTAAGAAATTTCATATTCTTCCTTTAAACGTGAGAAGATGCATTGCGGATCTTACTTATTTATTGAACATAGCAAATGGTTCGGTTGATTGCCCTGAGCTGTTAGAGTTTATTGGTCTGCGTGTTCCATACGGAGGCGGTAGTAGCAGGAGACAGTGCACTTTACGTGTCCCGCGTGGGAAAACTAACTACAGGCAGAATTCGTTCGTGATAAGAGCGAGTAAGTGTTTCAATGATATAGTTAAGCAGCATGACCTTGACCCATTTTGTGCATCGGCCTTACGTCTAAAGCGAGAACTTGCTAAATGTTTTTTCGAGTCCAACTTAATTATTTGAATTTTGAACCCAAATTGTTATTATATCTTTTTTCCGTCTACTTATGATTAATCAATAACTATAAGTGGAAACTTGTAAATGGCCTTCTGTATCTATATATAAATGTATTATTAATATAGCTGTAAGTTTCCTGTAAAACTATAAAATAAAATAAAATAAAAAATAAAATCTACCACAGTTCACTCTACATCTGCGAATCAAAAATCATCAAGCATCATGGAGTTTAATAAAAAATTGTGCATAATAAAGTAAACCACGAAATGACATAAATGGAATAAAAATAAAGGATAATTACACGGTTAATTTTTAACTATATCTAAAAATGAAATGGGGATTTCAGACCACGTAAATTAACAACTTATACTATGGGGCCAAACACAAAATCGCGAAAAAAAATCTGCTGTTCCATAGAAAAGTACAACATCGACTCGACTATAATGTATGGAACAGCAGATTTTTTTTTCGCGATTTCGTGGTGGGCCCCATAGTAAGAGTTGTTCATTTACGTGGTTTGAAAACTCCATTTCATTTTTAGATATACTTAAAAATTAACCGTGATATTAACAAACCGATAGACATTTGTAATGACTTTAATAAATATTTTATAAATTTGACTAATACATATTTTGACATTAACAGAAATAATAATGAAACATTGCCTAATATTTCGATTCATCATAATACTATATATTTGACACCAATAAATGAAAATGGAAATGGTCATTGAAAAATACTAAAGCTACTGGATACGATGATATCAATACTGAAATCATAAAGCAAAATGCTAAGTACGGACAAAGTACTAAAGTCCATTCGTTTAGATAGTGTCGGTACATCCGCAAGCACTTGTGGTCAGAGACAGGAATACCGGTAACAAACACAACCATACACTACGGCACTTCTATGTAAACTGCCAAAATCCAAATCGACTTGCGGGTGTACGCCGCACGCGGTATCCTTTGTTTATGCGGCGGCATCTTTTGACAAGAAGCGGCACGTGCAAAGGCGGCGAGATAAAAGGGCGACACTATCTGAGCGAACAGACTTTACTACTACTTGTGACTGTATGCTCAATTCGTTACCTGGCTCATGTATTGAATTTTGAACCCCAAGATGGCGCAGGTGTGCTAATGACCCGTTTATTGTTTTTTGTCATAAATGAGATTTATCTTAAAAAAATACTTTTTTCCAATTTTTGTACAATAAACTAGCACACCTGTGCTAGTTCAATTGTTATTCTCTGTGATGAATGGCTCTCAAATAGGACAGATGAAGCCGCGGGTATGAGCTAAGCGAACTTTTAAGAAGCGCAGTGTGAGCGCGCATTTACTTTTCTTAGGTATTGTTAACGCCCACTGACCCTGAAAAAGTTGTTTTTGTCTTTGTCATTTGTATAAAATTTGTGATAGAGAAGGCGCTATACTAACTCGTTTCCGTGAGAGAATAGTAGTTTTTGAGATATCCAGATGTGACAGACGGACGACAGACTGAGTCACATAAAGGTTCCATTTCACCATTTTGGTACGGAACCAACCCCAAAACCTAGTGGTGATTTTTTGCACCACACTATCTTGGCTGTGATAGAGATCCTTAGGTATAAAGGCACGTGAGTTAATCATAAGGAAACAGATAAATTTTTGCCACAGATGCGTGTTGACTTCTTTAGTTTTTAAACGAGTAAAGAAGAATAATATTTTATAATCTAGATATTATTTAACGTGCGCAATGATGAAATTTCAAATATACAATGTTTTGTTAATGAATATAATCTTTGTGCTTACATTGGTCGGTAAGTACTTATTATCTATCAATTTATTTTTCTTATTCCATTTTTATTTCTTTCTGTGTTTCAAATTATTTAGGGTCGTACGTGTGTTATGTAGGTACGGTACATAGGTAAATAACAAAAAGAGGCAGAATATACATATTACGTATCTGGCAATGGCAACGCACAATAGTACATTATGAGACAAGTTAGCTCGTTGCTCAATGCACACAAGGCTGTGGGTTGCAGCCCGTAACTCAGCCGAGTGTGCAATAAGCAAGAGCTCACGAGTTTCATACGACATTTTTCAACACATTTGCGAGGAAAGAACAAAATAATTTACCACACAGCAACAAATACGACAAAAACAATATATGAAAATTGTGGAGAAAGGCGCGCAGGTTTTTTTTTTTTTCACACGCCCAATGCAAGAGTATGTTGCAAACAAAGGGGTGAAAGAGCATACAGCCTACTTCAAAATTATAATGTTAAATGATAAAATGCAAATCCTTACTAATATTATAAATGCGAAAGTCCGTTTGTTTGTTTGTTTGTTTGTTTGTTACGCCTTCACGTCTTAACTACTGAACCGATCATCATGAAATTTTGCACGCACGTAGTCAGAGGTACAGAGAAGGACATAGGGTACCTTTCATCCCGAAAAAACGTACTGTTCCCGAGGGATAGCAAAAATACTTTACACGCAGACGAAGTCGCGGGCGGCCGCTAGTATTTTAATATTTTATAACAAAATATAGTGAAACTTTAATAATTTGATAATAATAAATATTTGTTTGACTTAATTAAGGAGTTACATTTGTTTATTCCAAAAATGTATATGAATTTTCAGTGGCATAAAACCTCATTTTTATTACTAAAAAAAATAACTGTACCTATTACCCGGTTAAATTGGAAATGCTATGTTTACTCGCATTGAACTTGCAGTAAGGTACTAATTTAACTTTGTAGGGATAATTCTATAACAAACTAGTGTTTTATATATATAGGTATTATTGCACGCGGTGTTTGTTATAGCTCGGTTTATGGCCCTAAAAGCGATGTATTAAGGCTCACTTTACGAGCAAGTGGATTGAAAATATTTGGATATACCAGATGTAACAAGAACAAGACTCTCAATGAAGCCAAGGTCTACGTATTCTGCCCATCATCAGGGCCATTTCTGTTCAAAATTATTGCTGGGAAACGATTTTAATTTTTAGTGTTAAAAACATTGCATACATTACAACGCAATGTCACGCGTGCAACAAACCGCGCCTGCAAGTGTATGCTACACAGCTGCGTGCGGTGCGGCCGAGTTGCAAGGCAATGTTTATGACCCTTGTTCCATAGGGTATGTGTTACAATGCCGAAGTAGAAAAGACCGAATTTTACAATACCTATGGACGAAATCCCGAAAATTATAAGGCCGAATGGTTGTTTGGCCGTACGTTTAAAATCACGAAAGGACATTTTACCTAAAATACTAAATCCCGAAGCTTAAATTACCGAAGGTTAATATACCTAAGTTCTATACCCCGAACTACTTAATAGCGAATTGGCTGTGGAGGTGTCTTTGGGCTTCGCCTGAAATGCTTTATAGTCAATTTAGCTGCCGAAAATTAGTCTAAACTAGTTCCTATTTGATTTTGAGGAGTTTCCTTGTAGAGTCTGTCTAAAAAGTCTGTTTACCTGAGAAATTATTAAATTCACTTCTCAAGCTTACGCGCTCACTAGACATTAAATAAAACAATTTTTAACGGATACTAGCGCGGTTTTATTGAACGTACTTTGGTAATTAGTTGGTATTTGGTTTGATTTTTGATTTCCGAAACGTCGGGAAAACCAAAAATCAAACCAAATACCAATTAATTACCAAAGTACTTTCAATGAAACCGCGCTAGAATCCGTTAAAAATTGTTTTATTTCAATTATTAAATTATTTAAAAAACTTATACTGGTAACCCTGTTGGTGCTGTCAAAATTCTATGATGTGTTTCAAAATTCAATGTTTACAATAGGCTATTTGACTAATTTTGAAAAACCATTTTAAATTATTCCTTATTACGTAATAAGCGCACTACATTGATATTTCAGGAAAAATCAACGTATTTCATTGAAAAAACGGTGTTGAAGGTTAAAATTTTAAAACCGCGTCAAAAACGCTATGGTGCTGGACACGTGACTTGTTGACGTCACAAGCCTGTAAACATTGTAATATCCTTAGCCATTTGACAGCCATCAATCGCGGATAAGTCTATGGTCGTGTCAAACGCCTGAAGCCATATTTATTTACAGGCAAGTGACGTCCATCAGTCATCTTAGAGCGTTTTCGCTCCAAAATAAATTTCTAGGTAAAATTAATCAATTAATAGACTTTATTTAGTCTATATAATAGTTAAATATGTTTTTTACGCCAATATCTGTTAGGATGACCACAATTTGTAGTATATTTTCAATGTTGTATACCCTATTAGAATTTTGACAGCACCAACAGGGTTACCAGTGTATGTTTTTTTAAATAATTTAATAATTTCTCAGGTAAACAGACTTTTTAGACAGACTCTATCTGCAAAATCCAAAGTCCAATGCCAATGAAATTAATATGGTATTTCAAACAAAAATATAATCATTTAAATAGGTTCATTAAAAAAGTTATAGTGAAACATCCTTTTAAATTCATATAAAGTGGTAACGAAAACGACAGTATTTTCATGATTTCCTGAAAACTACTGAACCGATTTCAAAATTTTAAAAAATGGCACCAACTTGGAAAAAAACCTGATGTTATAAACGAATGAATCATTTTCAATCGATCGGTTCAGCCGTCTTCAAGTAATCGGTGTACAAGTATATAAAAAAATATACGCGACGAATAGATAACCTCCACCTTATCAATTTTTTAAGTCGGTTAAAAACGGTAATAAGCTAATAACTGAAATACTTACCTACCAGTTCAAAATTTCTCTTAGCGTAACCGCTCACGGGTGACTTTTTGTAGCTGCGATAATCGCGGCGTTAATCGCCCGCGAAATGACACGACAAAGGTTTTACTTAGCCAGCGACAAACGCCGCGTTTATCGCAGCTACAAAAAGTAGCTCGTGGGCGTTTACGTATAGAACTCCATAATATGTTCTATTCTCAGCGACAAAAAATCGCTCAGCGATTAATCGCCCGTCAGCGGGGACGCTTATACGAAACATATACCTACCTACTAAAAATATTATGTTGTGAAATACTATTTATCTCCTTTATATCTCTCTATATATTTGCCGGGTCAGATTTAGATGCCCCTTTGCATGAGGGTGTTAGACCGCCGGCCAAGAGGCTCATTTTCAATCTATCGCATTGGGACCAGACCACATTGGCAAGATAGCCATTAGTTTGGTGTTATTAAATATCGTCGTCTGGATATCGAAGTAGGAAGCTTCTGGGAGACATGCCACCCTGAACATGTGGCCTGCTCCCATCCCATACAGATCTCCGATCGATTCGACTCAAATTAAGCTCAAATTGTAGAAAATTTAATTAACTTAACAGAAATATAAACAAAAAACCTGAAAAATGTTTCTGAACGAAACGGTTTTTTTTTTATTTCGTGAATAAATGCATATTTTTGACTAGCTGTATGTCCGCAAACAATGGACTTAAACTATTTGGGTTAGGCTCAAATTGTATAAAATAAAGTTAGCATAACAAAAGCATACAAATTAACCTGAAAAACGCTTCTTTAAAGTAGTTTTTTTGAAAATACTGAAACAAGTGTCAATACCCAAACTAAAAAAATAAAGTTTAAAAATGTTGGTTATTGTGTAATATTTCAGAAACTGCTTAATAAATTGATTTTTTTATATCAGAAATTAGTTCTATGTTATTGATTTATCCGAAAATGATACCACATTTGACCTATTAGCTAAACCTGAATTGTTATAGTTTTTGGAATGGAGCCGGGAAAAGTGCGCTAAGTCAACCCTCCGCCGTATGGAACTGTATGTAAGGATAGTTTGGCCCAGCTCAATATTAGTTAGAAACAGCCTACAGATAAGTTTCTATCATGTGGTCAAACTTTATCACGACTTGTTACTCCCAACTTTTTTTTTTGTATAGAGGTTCATACCTACTAACAGTCTTGCGTCGCTTTCAGAAAGCGTCTAGAAGATCAGGGCAGGTAAGTACATTTTACATACATAATTTTATGCTTTTGTGAGCTTTTTCCCTTATTCAATCGATATGAAAACACAAAAAAAATAGTTATGATAGAATAAGTAAAGATGCCACTCACGACCCTGTTCACCATTTATATAAATATGCGATCGATTTATTTTTTAGAGGAAATTATCACTACGTTTTAAAACGAATTTTTAGCGAAAATTGAAAAGGATAGATTCGTCTCGGGCTTCAAAACCGATCTTTGAATTTTTATATTCTGTTTTAGATTATATACTACCTCTTAGTAAAATAGTTACTATGAGCATTAGCTTTCAATAAAAATAAATGTACATTATCAAACTTTTATTAATTTTAATTATTTATATACATTATCAAATTCAAGTTATGGTAACATAATAATATGGTTATGGTTTTTTCAGATTACTTGATTCCGTACTTTTATAAAGCTTACTAAATAACCTACAGTTTAAGTTTAATTTAAGTAGTGTAGAAGTATTGGTTGCGAAGACACAGCTAGTCAAATATAGGCATTTCTTTCAAAAGAAAAAAAACAATAATCTTTGACTAGCTCTGTCTCCACAACCAATAGACCTAGATTGCTCGGTTTAGGCTCAAATTGTAGCAATTGTAGTTAGCTTTACAAAAAATTTCACAAATGAACCTAAAAAACGCTTCTTTATGGTAGTTTTTTGAAGAAATCGAAAAAAATGCTAATTTTTTCGAGCAGCACAGGATTTCAGGGTTGTTAAACGGAAGTTTTAAAACTTAACTAAAACTTCAAATTTCTCGTAAACTATGGTATATACAAGGTCAAATGTAGAGTCAATATTGTAGTGTAGCGCATTTAATTGTGCTCTTTATGACATACAACACAAGCTTATATGTTACATACTTTCTGTTGTATACGCCATATTCTGAAAGCGACAGTGGCCATTTTGATGACGTCATAACGGGAGATTCAACCACGATACAGTACGTACGAGGCATGTATATTGAAATTTTTTCGACGGATTGGGGATAAACTCGCGCATTGTGCTCTTGTGTGCTACCAATAGCGTGCGTCCCCCTCCCTCCGCCCGCGCCCCTCACCGCTACACATGCCCAAAATACGCATTCCGCGCAATCCCCACCCGATTTCAAGATATATGCCTCGTCCTGTAGAAACTGTTGATTTTTTAGTCAGAATACCATGCCTAAGAACGTACTAAAATATGCCGCTGGTTTCAAAAAATGCCCCTTTTTTCCGCTAAGGGAAGGTACTAATAATCTTTGTTTCAGTCAATCGTGTAAGTTTATTCCTTGTTTCTTGACAGAGGGCAGCCACTTCCGGTTCGACTACAAGTACAGCCAGGAAGCAGAAGGATGGCTGAAGTTCCACCAAGCACCCGACACCTTCACCTCGGCTCTCATGAGATGCCATGCCGAAGGTAGGCGTAGACGGTACAAGATATATTATAAAACAAAGTCCCTCGCCGCGTCTGTCTGTCTGTCTGTTCGCGATAAACTCAAAAACTACTAAACGAATTTTCATGTAGTTTTCTCTAAATGATAAAGTGATTCCAGATGATGGTTTAAGTGTTTAATAAGTTGAGGTTTTATGTAAAATGGTAGAATAATAAGGCAATAATTGTGGATGATGTCGGCAAAAATTAAGCTAACTTGGAGATTCCATCGAAAACAGTGCATAAACTTTTTTAGCTATAACAAAATAAGGAATGATGGAATTGTTTCTCTTAGGGCTGATTTTTCAATCCTCAGATAACAGATATCAGTCAGTTAAATTATAATACGAATAACATAAAAGTCATTAAAAAAATTTGACAAACAAACATATGACAATTATTGTCAATTTGGCGGCATAATACGTTATCAAACGAATAAAGCTTTATCTGGGCATTGAGAAATCAGCCCTTAGATCTATAAAAAATTCCGGGAGTGCATACATCTATCTTATAAGACTAACTTACTATACCCAATTTTTTTGACGATAACATCGTCAAAAAAATTGGTCACAAACAATGCGTTAAGCTTGGAATGCTATTTAGAAGGATCACAGTATCAAGTCTTATCAATTTAAGTACGTTAGTTACCATAAGCTTTATGCACATTATTTTAACCTTTTACCACAGAAAAGATATAAGTACTACAGTACAGAAAGGAACTCCGCCCCGCCCCGCAATCAATTACCTCACCACGCCACGCGAGTTCGTAGGCTAGTTCGTAGGCTAGTTCGTATGCTCTGCTCATTCAATAGCCCTAGACTTCACGCACACAGTTGCGCGTGTGCAAATAACGTCTGTGTAATAGGTAGTTGAAACGCGGCGTTTGTATGTAGTGCTCCATGGTGTGCTTTTACAAAGCTATCGCGAAAAAATAACGCACTCGAAAATAAATTCAAGCGCGTTTCCACACCGATGACGGGAAGGGACTCTTGAAGCGAATGGAGACGAAGTCTGTAAGGGAGGTGGTTTTGTATGGGTGTTGTTGGAAGGTTGCATTTGGCAAAAAAGGAAGGAACCAAAGCAAAGCGACGGCGGGTCGCTAGTATAACAATAAAATACTAGGGCAGCTTGTGAAAATTGAGTTGTAAAAAAAATTGGGCAAGTCACATCGATCAGTCCCAAACCAAACAGATTTTGTAGTTGTACTTTCGCTATAATTACTTCGCAACACGACGCGTGGTTGTTTTCCTAAGGTATTTCTTAATTCAAGTATTCCACTGTGATCTGAATATAATGCAGAAAAATAAAATTTCAATACAAAAAATAATGGGACCCTCAAAGGGTACCTAAACGATCGTCTCTAAAGACAACGGCCTAAATTCTCGATTTCCTTAGGTGCTGTCCTGGCATCCCCATTGAATGAAGCCTTGCGGAAAGCCATGGTGAAGTTGCACGCGGCAAGCGGTGACACCTGTGGGATCTTCACGGGAATACATTCCACCTTCTCCAAAGGAGATTACGCCTCCGTCGAAGGTATGATTTTGTCGATCTTGGCTGCTACCGGACATAAGTACTAACAAATCAGATACATTAATAGGTAGTTAGAAACAGGTTGGTTTTATGTGAAATAGACTTGGCTTATAACAAGTGGCATAGAAATACAAAAAAAATTTTTTTCCACTCTAACATCTTTAATATCTCATCGAACATGATATTGCAGGAGTTCCCATAGCTATGATACCAGTGACTTGGGCTCCAAGTGAGCCAGACAACTACAACAACAGCGAAGAGTGCACCGTCATGCTCCAGAACGGAACCCTGGCTGACGTCCAGTGCAACGACACTTACCCATATATTTGCTACAGGGAGAAGACCAATGACCGTGTTATGGCACCATGTGGAACTGTCGATATGGGTAAGTTATGAATATGAATAGACTAAAATTAGAAAATAAAATAAAAACAACTTGGCTGATAATACATGACGTAGACAATAATAAACCTATAAATTGAAGGGAAAATATACAAATAAAAGTTAATAATGAAATCGTCGCCCACCCTAAATGAATAGCGGTAAAGCAATAATTAATAAATTTAAATGCTTATTTTGAAGCAATAGGGAACTTGAACACTAATTCCAACTGTCAACAACGACCAAATAAAATTGACTATATAGAAAACAGTCTATTTTTGAGACCAGTTAGATCACCGAGAGTTCTATCAAATCATTAAAAACCTTAAAAATGAAATAAATTCTGGTATTGAAGAGCTGCCTCTAGCCCTATTGAAGGCATGCGCAGAGGAATTAACTTATCCTTATTGTCAACTAATTAATCAGTCCTTTAAGGAGGGAACTTTCCCCGATGCTTTAAAAATCTCTTTAATAAAACCGATTCATAAAAAAGGAGAAAAGACAGATCCTAACAATTACCGTCCACTAGCACTGTTATTAACTTCATCTAAAATATTAGAAACAGCAATGGAAAAGCAACTACTCTTTTTATGAAAAATTTAAAATATTTAAAATTAGCCAACACAGTTTCCGTAAAAAATATTAAACGACACTAGCTGTTTATAAGTATATGAAAAAAGTTCTTGGTATAATTAATACTAAAAAATATGCCATTGGATTGCTACTTGATATGAGTAAGGCATATGATAGAGTTCGATACAAAACACTTTTAGACAAATTATATGAAATGGGAATAAGGGAAGTCGCGCACAAGTTCATTTCTAAACAATCGATCACAATTAGTTGAAATTGAAAACATAGACTCTAATACTAGTGAAATCCAATAAGATAGATCAGTTCAAACCATTTTGACCGGATCCATTCTTTGAGGAAGTGTTCTTGTATGTCTTCTGTTTTTAGTATACATCAATGATCTCCCAAAACAAATAGACGATCATTGCATACTGTTCGCGGATGACAGCTGTCACCTTTTCTTGTTCTAATACTTTTGAACTAACAAATAAATTAATTAATACTTTAACAAAAAATAAATAACTGGCTCATGCAACACAATTCAGATTTCAATTTTAATAAAACAATAATAATACAAATTAAACCATATTCAAAAATTCCACCACAAATTCATTATAAATATAATGAAACCAAATTATATTTCTGTTATATCTATATTTAATGATTTGATTTTAATTAATGGATTTATTATTTTTTACAATGTTAATTTAGCTTAATTGATCTTAATTTATTTAATGAATTTTTAATAACGATAATAATATAAAATAATATAATAAAAATAAACGCACTTAACACACTCTTGTCAGCTTACCCTGATTTCGATGTATTTGTTGACGATGCGAAATTATTTCTATCTCAATGTGATATTGTTAATTTTGATTAGTAAGCATAATTATGTAAATGGGCGTTTAATTATGATAAATAAATAAATAAAAAAATTATAACAAAATAAGTTTCTCTCTCGCATTGGCGTCACAGGAACTGTAAAACTATGTATCATCTTCTATGTGCCAAGCAATAAATGAATTATGAATTAAAGTAAAGTACCTAGAAGAGCAGGGTGGAAAGAGAAGTGATGTAGCAGAACTAAGCTGAGACGCCTCAACACATAAGATTTGTCTCTATTTCTCTCTCTCTATTTATCAAATCTATTTAAACTTTTGCACAGACATCACCACTGTTGCAGCCACATTAGTAGAAATAACCGTGATTGAAAATAACCTTTGTCTATTTTAGGATACAAGTTAGACGTCCGTACTAACAGCTGTTACAAGTTCCATCGCGTCGGTGTCACCTGGAAAAAGGCCTACATGACTTGCATGGCTGAGGGGGGATACCTGGCTATCATCAACAATGCTGTTGAAGCAGGGGTCATTTACGATATCTTCGCCTTGAACCCATCCGCCACGATCATCTCCGCAAACAAAGAAACCGCCTTCATTGGATTTTATGACATAGGAGAGCGAATATGGTTTACAATTCACGGTGAGTCTTTGATGAAATAAAAATCACCGGAACTAAATTTTGTTTGCACAACGACTCCTGCGCGTCGCTGAAGATTCTTCTTGTGGCCGATCTGGTTTCATTTTGCTGAGCTGAGCAATTATTGTGATGGTGTTTCCGATGAACTAAGGGAACAATAAGTAGATCCGGTAGGAAACCGGTCAAGAGCGAGTCGGACTCGCGCACCGAGGGTTCCGTACCATCATAATTGCACCGTCAAACGACACTGCAAAGTAGAATAATAAAATAAGTATTGCAGTTTTAGGTCAGCGCCATCTCTTGACCGATAGTGGAACTAATGTCAACTTTTTTAGGAATTTGATAATTTTAAAAAAAGTGTGCTATAAGTATTGAGACATCGTTTTATTTTTCCTATAATCTTTATATAAACAGCTATCACATAGAATTATTGCAGATTTTTCTCTTTGCAAACTTCGGAGATAAGGGGGGGCACGGTATTTTTTTTACCTTTTTCATCATAAGTCGAAAACTATGCGGCCTAAAACAAAAATAAAAAATGCTTAAAAACGTGCAAACAGCGTTCTTTTATATGATACCTGCAGTGTTGGCGGTTCGGGCGTATAATAAAAAGATCTGACTGCGATTATTAACTGATTTATTATACGGAGTTTTGGCTTATATATGAGGAGAGATGCGTGTGTGCAATATACATGTAAGCACACACACTACACCTCCCCCCTAAAAGAAAAAAAAAATTAACAAAGGGTTACATTTTTTTTAAACTCATGACTTACTGATTAGATCTAAACGAAACAAAATCTAAAACTTTCCTCTTATTCAAGCTTTTTGAAATAAAAAAAATATATTACAATTCCTTTTTAAACTAATGAATTTTGAATCTCATCATTATAATCATATGAATTATGAAAGAAAGAAAAGAAAATTATTCATAAACAATATACTTACTAAGCTCTAATTTAAAAAAAAATCGAATATATTAAAACTTTTTTTAATTAACCAATACATAATTAACAATAACTAGTTGTTGACGATATTCATTTTAACATTTTTTTGTAAAGAAAATAAATTTCCAAGTAAAATGTAATTTTAAAATTCTCAAAATAATTAGATTCTTCCACTTATTTTTAACAAAAAATGTTTCACACTTAACACATCTTATATGCATCTTTAGTCACATCCTTGAAATCATAATAATTATTCAGTTTGTAAATGCCTAGTTTTGTGGAGGGCCAGTCCACATTTGTCATAAAATTATCACCATGGTCATTACTTCAACATTATTCTCTTAATATCATCATCACAATAACATTTTTAATTATTTATAGTCGACTCACATATTTATTTCATACAATATTTTATATAACTTCATTTTATTTATTCGTTTCTTATGGTACATTTATTTTCATGTGCGCGCACTTTTAATATATTCATACATTATTTTTCATTTACATTTATTTCAAGGGACTTTTTTTAAGGTCCACTCTGACGCTGCGTATCTCGCGCTCCTTCGTCATGAGCTGCCTCCAACTATTCTCACGGAGAAGTCTCGTTTACACCATGATCGAATGAAGGATCAGTCCTTTAATAGTACCATAAATTAACTCATTACTTCTTTATAATCTCCTTCTTTATTTTTCCTTCCTATCGATCATAGACAAACTAAAACATTTCAACATTCCATAAAATTCATTAATTATACAGAACCTCAATTATTGGGTGATCAGTCCAAATTATGTAAGAATCTGACTAATTAGATTCCCATCTAAAATCTTTTACTAGCAAACTATATCCTAACTGTATATATTACCATAACCTATATCCTATATCCAGCACTTACAATAATTCACCATTCCTTTAAAAAATCCTTCTAACATTTTCTTTTACACAATCCTAAGCCTTTACTTTAATTGTATTTATTATCTTCTAATAGTCATATCCATTTATAATTTGTCTAGTCCAGGAATTATTTTCTCATAATACTTAAGTACTTAATGCAAAACAATTTCATCATAAGTATATATAGTTCAAACATGATGCCTATGTGGCAGGCAACGTGATTAAATTCCAATACATTAAATTTGATTCTACTTTAAACAATCTTGCCTCATGTTCGCCATACAAGTTTACGCTGACGCGCTGAAATACAAAACGAACTCACGGATTCTAGTAATCGTACCTAACTATGTGACATGAAATGATACATTTTATTTAAATGCAAGACTAAATTATCATTTCATTTCAACTTAACTACAAACTTCTTTATATTGCATTTAAATGACATTACACAACTGATTACAAAAACAAACTCTGTTGGGTTTTTTCCATACATACACAAAATTTTGACCTAATAATAATTATGATTAACCAAAACAACAAAAAAATTTAAACTTTCCTTCAAACTTAGTAATATGTACTTATTACCACAAATTCTACACTTACTTTCTTTTTCAGATTAAGATTAAACATTTTTATTCTATACTTTTTACTATGTAATATTTACTTTTACTTTCACAATAATTCTCGAAAAAATCGTCAACAACCGTTTCCTTATAAATCTTTAAGTATAACGAATTATTACAATTTATACCTATGTAATTCTATTTAAGTACCTATTTCAAAATATTTTTTGTATAGCTATTTGAATATACATTTCAAAAAATTAAAAACTACACACATTACCTATTTAAAATCTAAACAAACTCTTTGAAACAAATTTTCACTCTGGAACTTACTAAAGTACGTAAACACTTTTAAAAACACTTGTAAAAATTTTGAAGACGCTCTTTGCGCGCGGTGTGCCCAACGCTTCCATCATCATGGACCGGAACAGCTCCCTGCTGCGTCCACATCGGACACCAACGTCTCCCGGCACCCAGCTCATACCATCTTTCGCCACACTAGTCGCAACGCAATTTTAAGATTTTCATCCGAAGTTTAAAATTTGTAATACCTACGTTTAGTTATTAACGTTTTGAGGATTTCATTTTGATTTAGAATTCAAATTAATTTCTAACTTAAGTACTATTATTTTCATTTTACAGTCAATATTCTGTCTTTTATAAGTATGTAAAAGTCACTTTTTCACATTTTTGTGCACATCAAGTTCGTTCACTTTGCACTTGTAATAATTTTTTTTTTTGCTCGAATTATTTATTTACCAAAAACCAGCTGCGCAGCGCCGCCGACAGGCAGCACTGGCAGGGTCGCCATGCAGTGTTGGCGGTTCGGGCGTATAAATAAAAGATCTGACTGCGATTATTAACTGATTTATTATACGGAGTTTTGGCTTATATATGAGGAGAGATGCGTGTGTGCAATATACATGTAAGCACACACACTACAACCTCACATGCCCTAGTAGCCCCACTTCAAATTTTTAGGCCCTCTTGTAAAAAAGATATTTATTTTTTTATTTATTTCTTATTTGCAAAATAGTTGGGCAAATGTCATCTTAAACTATTCCAAATTTCAAGTTGATAACATTAGTAGTTCTCAAGATATCCAGCTGTGACAGACAGACAGACGGACAGACTGACTGAGTCACACCATAAGGGTTCCTTTTTTACCATTTTGGTACGGAACCCTAAAAAGACGGCAATTTTTGACCTGTAAAAATTTTAATTTTTGGAGGAGAGGTAATATAGCTCATACAATTAATTTTAATATAATTATAAATTGCTAACTAAAATAAAAATCGACAGAACAGTATTAATCATAAAGATTGCCAATATTACAAACTAGATCATATTGATTTTATCATTTCATAGTTTTTCGATACGGTCATAGCAAATATTCAAATATACCTAATTTTTATTACCATTACTAGCTTTCACTCGCGACTTCGATCACGTGGAAATTCTGAAAATCGCTAGTAGGGAACTCGCTTGACTGAGATATAACTATCCTTTGTTTTTAATTCTGTATGCTTAATCCAAAGCCCAACTGCATGGTTTTGTGTGAATGTGCGCATTATATTTTTTAAGAAATCTATATACTATTTCCATAGACAAAGGCTAACTGAAATTTGAGTACAGAAACTGTTTTTTTAGATCTAAAGTTGTAGAAATTTCAGTTGGCCTTAAAGAGCATTTTGATCACAGTAAGAAATAAGATCGTTTGGTAATAAAAAATATTTCGAGTTGATTTATCGTTTTTCAGTACAAAATGTAAGGGAAATGCCGTTGCCGCCTGTTTTTGACGATTTCTGTCATTTCTAGTACTCATACCTTAAATGGTCCCATAGAGTCTTTTGATCCCCACACGAAATAGGATCGATTGGCATAAAAAATGTTTTTGGTATTTTAGCTTTTTTTTGCTAACTTTTTTTTTTCCAAAATCTGTGAATGTAGTTCAGAAATCTTAAAAAATTATGGATGGTCTCCTAGGAACGTTTTCCTGTAACTGGGTGCAAAGGTATAATAATCTATCGCAGCGCTCATGGTGGCAAAAAGTAGAAAAAACGACGGCTCTGTAATCTGCTTGAAAACGATATGTAATTTATTACTAGCGATACGGGAATAATTATATATGTTTATTATCACTTAGTAAAATTATTAAAGTAGCTTTATCCTCTTGTTTTACAAAATCTACAACTAAAAAAGAAGTAAACAAACCCTGATATAACCAAAATAAAACACTCTTTTTGAATACCTAGATCTTACTTGCCATATTTAATTTAAATGACCAAAAATTATTTCACAACACTTTGTCCACCCAAATCATAGTAATTTTGAAATTGACATTAATAACACAATATGCATAGTATTTTTTAACATTTTGCTACAATGCCGCCATTACAAATCAAAACGTCAAAACGGTCAGGTCAGAGCCAACAAAGTTGCAACACGCTAGGTGGCGCTAAAAGCGTGCACGGAGCCAATAACGGTTAAGGTACCTGCCCTTAATGTACCGTCTCAAAAATCCACTCTGTAGATAGGCACTTTTATTTATTTATTTGACAGGTCAACTTTTGTATGGGAAGTGGTCATTGTTCTTTCTTCTTGTGTTAAACTTAAAGCGTACTCAAATCTGACCGGTATCCTATACCGGTGGCAGTAGCTATATTCCGATGGGTATGCGGATAACGCGCTGTCCAAACTATAACAGAACTTTACCGTTACCGGAGGCGGTAACGGTAAAGAGCGAGCGTCCGGAGTACGATAATCCAAAAACACGAACTGTTTCTCGTGTGTTTATTTTCTTAAAGAATGAGATTATTATAACTCTACTGTTGTTTACAGGTCAGACTCTGGATGAAGCTGGCTACACCCACTGGGCTCCTGGTGAGCCCAACAACGCCTTCCAAAACGAGAACTGCGGCAGCATCTTTCGCGTCGCTAACCCAGTCCCTCTGAACGACATTTCTTGCGACGTGCCGCTGTCCTTCATCTGCGAAATGACTCCCAACTTCCTTAGTGGAAAGATCCCGTAAACAAAGTGACTAGATTCAAACAACATTTTGTGACTTAGGACTGTTTCTAATGAAGTTAACGTAAATCAGAAGTATCCTAACATTTTATTGTCATGTCGAGCCAATTATTACGTCCCTGTTGATTTCGGCTAACTGAAGCAGAGTTTAAGTTGGTGTGGCAGTTTTAAAAAGTGTTCATCTACTTCTGAGACCGACTCTACAACAAAATATAATTCAGACAGAAGTGCCGTTCGTCGTATTCGAAAACACTTTGCCAACTCGCCCAATCTCGCAAATTTTCTATAATAAAACACTCTCTTTAATTTTGTTAAAATTTGTCGATAGCTATGCCCATAAGGAGCCTAGAAGAATTCTAAAGCTAAAGATTTTAAGGTAAATATAACCGTTTGATGCACGATTGGGCCCATGGTTTGGCCCGAGATTGCCTGTAAATACGTGTCGTGATTTGTTCCATCGGCTTTTCTATCTACTGTATACAACGTGTTACAAAGACCTCGAATGCAGAATATGGTAGATAGGGACCATCAAACTGAACAACTTTTACTATGGGACCAACTCTGAAATCGCGAAAAAAATCAGCAGTGGTACATAGCATACATTTTGTTATTTTCCTTTTTATTTTTTGTATGAATTGCGATTTCAGACTTTGTTCCATAGTAAAAGTTGTTCAGTTTGATGGTCCCTATCTACCATATTCGGCATCAGGGGTTTTTTTGTAACACGTTGAATATTTTGGTGCTACTGTAAATCGCTAGGTTGCAAGGATGCTGTGTTTTATACGTTTATACTCAAAGGTTACCTAATGAAATAGAATAATAATGTAATAAAAATACTTAATATTAATTTATTGTGTGTTTGAAATATCCCCAACATAATATAATAAAAAGTGAATGTCCTAGCTCAGCGGTTCCCGAATTTTTTTGGCTTCGGAACCCTTTTTGGTTAACCGATTTTTGGCGAAACCCCAGCTCCAGTAAGAAGTAAACTAACTAGGGTTGGCACTTTTAGGAACAGAAAATAGGACAAATATAAGGGAGCGCGGTGAGCGCGAAGCGAAAAAAAAAATCAGCTGTTCCATACATTAAGGTCGAGTAGGTACTGCACTTTTGTATGGAACAGCTGATTTTTTTTGCGAGCATGAGAGTTGGTCCCATAGTAAAAGTTGCTTGTAATCATGAGTGGAACCACCCCACGGCGGGAACCAAATGATTAAAATTTCAGCGTGTATATGATATAATAGTTTGACTTTAAAAGAAGGACTTTTAAGATATAAAATATTAATTTAGTTAGAACAAAAAGATAAGTAGGATCTTGAATTTATAAACTCCTGAATTTTCCCGGAACCCCTGAGAGCCTCACACGGAACACCAGGGTTCCGCGGAACCCTATTCGGGAACCGCTGTCCTAGCTTCTTAATAATGAATATAATAAAACAGATTATGAAAACCGTTTTGTTTATTTTATAACCAAATTAATTAAAATAGTACTAGCTTTCGCCCGCAACTTCGTCCACGTAGACATTCGGAGAATACCTTTAACCGGAAAATCATCTGTGTGCAATTCAAAGCCGTTCAGCCGTTTTTGTGTGAATTTACGTATTATATTTTTTGAGAAATTGATGATAATAATATTTTCATAATGCGACTACCGCTTCATAGTCAAGTAAATTTAAGATTTTTTTTCCATATAATGTATAAGTAATTTCTATTTGTATTCCAAACAGAATAAAATACAATTATAATACATATCTGGATTGAGTACACTTTAATAAATATGTAGCGTATAAACGGCTATTTATTATCGATACAAATCTAGAAACAACCAGTGAATAAATAAATGAATAAAAATCTCTCTGTAATGTAGTAAAAACACAATGAAATAAAATATAATAATAGGAAATGGAAAAGAATTTGGCATACTGAATAATTACCTGGATTTTCCGCATTTTCATAGGTTCTGGACGATTTGTTAAACGTTGATTTTCAAATGTTTTTCGTTGACCCTACCGGCTGCGCCACTTATAAAATCACAACTTCATTTTTAAAAACTTTTTAATTACACTTTTACACTGAATTATACAATAATAGAAGTAATTTTAATTACAAAAAATATGTCTTAGCTATGAGCCTCCCCGATCGGATCTTTCTATGGTCCAGGTTGTGGGCTGATGCATTCCAAATGCATCATCAGCGGCTTTCTGTGCAGGTGCTCTATATGACGTGATCCTCTCTACAATCCACATAACACAGCAGGCCCTCAGATATTAGTTTTTTAGAGGAAGGAGGTTAGGGACCTACCTTCGGCTTTGCACCTCTGGAACGCCGACGTGGCACTTTGTGGAACTTCAACCACCCCGCCGCTTCCTGGTGGAACTCATAGTCGTACCGATAGAATTCTATTAACACAACACAATAAATATGCACTCAATTACTTAAGAAAGTTTTCTAACGTCATACAATATACAAGGTCATTTTGTATCCACCATCCAAATTTTGAGGATGTGTTCAGTCCATGAAACTGAACAACTTTTTCTAAGGAACACGTGGTCAAATATGTAAAATAAAAATCGACTTTCCATACAAATCAAAGAGATCACGTGATCAATTTAGTATGAGATGACCAAAATTTTTTGGCGAAATTTGACACATGTTTCTTAGAGAAAGTTGTTTAGTTTCATGGACTGGACACATCCTTAAAGTTTGGATGGTAAAATGACCCGATATATTTATTTATTGAATAATACTAAAGAAAGAGGAACTAAATTCAGAGACGACGATAAATTTCACTATAAGCATAATGCTTCCAAGAGAAAATTATAAACTCTCTCCTATAATAAATTCATTGTTGTTGGGAGATCTTTTTTTTTATTTCAGGGAGACCGTTTCATTAACTAAAAGCTTGCATAGTGAAAGAATCAGATATACCTATAGAGAGAACGAAAGTAAAAAGTGAGAGAGAATTGACAGAACGGAGCCGGAGAATCGCAGAGACTTTGCAAATAAACCCTTGAGTATTTATCAAAACAAAATAAGGTCCACTTAATCGTTTTCTATACAAACATCTTGTCCAACGACACAACACAGTACAAAATTAATTACAGTCATTGGACGTGGGATATTAAAACCTCAAATAGTAAAACATTCTATGAAATATGCAAATAGCTTAAATGTCAAATAGCTTAAATGCCATAAAACAAATATAAGCACAGTTTTTCACAAACATACCAACAAAACTAACTTTAAAGGTTTGTTTAGGCTACTCCGAATTCACAACCTGTGCGTCCTGAACACAACAAATTATAGTCAGGTGGGGTAAGTGAAACATACTTTATTTTTATTTAACAAGGTTTAGTAAAGCTATAAAACTCGCAATTAAAGTAGCTGTGTAGGCAATGTACTCCTAATTAAATCAGCCTTTAACGGTATGAATATAAATATCTAAAGACTTGCATTAAGTAATGAAATCACGAAAAGAATATAAAGGCTAAGGAGTGTTTCACTTACCCCTGACAAGGGGGAAGTGAAACAGTGGCTAAAATAGCTTTAAATATTGTGACCATTTAATTAAAAACAGGACAAAAGGATCATGTTAAACCGTTAATATCCAAAATGTATCAAATTCTCATAAGGTCCAGTTTTAAAGATTTATCAAAAAAAAAAAACATAATCCGGGGGATCTGACATCTAATGAATGTTTTGGTTTACTAGCTAGTTTAATGATCGCAGCGATATCTGTGTTGTATTAAGGGAAGTAATTCGTCATTCCTGCTTTATCGACACATCGCTATGAGAATAAACTACGATAGTTTCTTAGATATGGTTGGGTGTTTCACTTTCCCCGGTGTTTCACTTACCCCACCTGACTATATATGATATTTTTCATACTAACTATGCCGTATATTGGAAGTTTTGAACATTATTATGAAATTCAGATGCACTTAATATTATTAACGTTTATTAATATAAGTCGAACATCGCAAGTAGTTCCTATAATATTCGAACAAAAAGGAAGTGTCCAACGACTTTCCCTAGATAGATATAAAAAATCACTACTTATTTCTGTCATTTTATCGCAACAGACGCTAAATTAGTACTTATTTTATGTACTTATTCTACATAAAATAAGTACTAATGTACTATTTGCAAAAACCAGATATTATTTGTTATAAACTAAGTATGTACAGTCGGAATCAGAAGATGAACCCTTGAGTACTTATCAAAACAAAATAAGGTCCACCAATGGTTTTCCATACAAACGAAAAAAAGTAGGAAGCTCCAGTATAACATGAGAAAATAACGTTCTCCTCTAGTTGACACACGGCAAATAGGAGAAATTATACAACACTAAAGTCCGCAAGTTGACTATTACAGCTTTCGAACAATATCAAATTCAAATAAAATCAGATTGAATTTAGGTAAATTATATTAAAAAACCTTGCCAAAGTTAGCTCGTTTGTATAGGTATAAACAAACCAAATATGGCTGCCCGTATTTAGTTTTGAGTAGTATTATATTTCACTACACAGCTACAATGCTAATTCTGTGATAACCGTATTATAGTCCGTAAGCCCGCGACAATATTGCCTACGTCATATGATATCACGATGAAATGTACGGCACACGGTCGGAAAAGTTGTGCTGAACGAGGATCAGAAGATTATTGCAAATGAAATTGGCCGGAAGTTTAAAAAATCCTTCACTTCCAGTCATAATTTTAAGGTTATATTAACGTCATATGACGTCAGTACGAGACCCGCGGCATCATTTAGTTTTCAATCAACAGCTACAATGCTAATTCTGTGATAACCGTATTAGACGAAAACAATAATCAGTGCAACATGGTAATAAAGTGTCGAACTACTTTTGAAGTTATAATAACATTAGCTATGTTTAATTGGTATTATCACATTTAAGTTCTTATGAGAAAATAAATGTCTTAAACCCAAGTTGATCGTACCTCGTGGCTATCGTATCTGCCTAAATATTTTGGGAAAGCACAAAAAGATACGTCATTACTCTAATTAAAATTACTTTAATCTTGTAAGTTATCTGCAGTTGACCTTTTATCATCATCTGTTTCACAACACATTTTAGAAATATGTACGTTTTATAAAATAAATAACTGATGAATTATTAAACTTTTTGCAGTAAGTGATAGAGAAAATCTCTTATATAAAAGTGAAGGGGTGACTGACAGACTATTGCCCAGCCCAAACCACTGAACCTAGAGACTTCAAATTTTGTACATAGATACTTTATACAATGTGAACACCCATTAAGAAGGGATTTTTGGAAATTCCATCCCTAAAGGGTTGAAATGGGGGTACAAAGTTTGTATGGAAAAAAAAATAGACATTTCAACTTGAAACTTCGTAGGAGTACTTCTAAAAACAAATAAGTAAACACGTGTTTCGTGGTTTTCTGAAACTCAACCTTTAGGGGGTAAATGGGGTAAAAAAAAGCCCAACATCGATATGGGTGTCGTTATCGAGGTTTTATGGGATGTTGATTGCGAAAATGGCATTTATTTTTAAGTGGTAGACATTATTCAAACCCTAAAGGGGTCAAATGGGGTTAACTTTGTATGGAATAAATATAAAATAGACACTGCGACTTCAAAATTCGTGGGAGTACTTCAATAAACAAAATTATCAAGCATGTTTTTCGTAAATTTCTGAAAATCACCCCTTAAGGGGTAAATGGGGTAAAAAGCCCAAACTGAATATAGATGCCGTTATTGAGGTTTTATGGGATGTTGATTACAAAAATGGCATTTATTTTTAAGCCCAACATAGTGGCTATGTTTCAACCTCTAAAGGCGTAAAATGGGGTTCATGTTTTGCATGAAAAAATAATATTAAATAGTCATTTTGACGTGAAACTTCATATGAATACTTTTAAAAACCAACAACTTTTAAAAGCAAACACGCATTTTGCGATTTTCCGATAATTAACCCCTTAGGGGTAGATGGGGTAAATAAACCCGTAGAATAGAATACAATATCATTTATTTGCATTTGATAAGGGTACACTGGAGGTCTTTAAAAGATCTACCTATTCAACCATTAACAATAGCATGCAAACATTATTTTAAATTAAAATTAACAAGTACTTTTTTTTTGCATAAATCGTTATGGACGTCGTTATTGGGGTTTGATGGGATGTTGATTACGATATTCCACCCCTAAAGGGTTGAAATGGGGGTACAAAGTCTGTATGGAAAAAAATATATAAAATAGACACTTTGACTTGAAACTTCATATGAGTACCTACTTCTAAACACAAATAAGCAAACAAATCGATATGGATGTCGATATTGAGGTTTTATGGGATGTTTATTGCGAAAATGGCATTTATTTTAGGGTCCAACACGACACGGTGGACATTATTCAACACCTAAAGGACTGAAACGGGGGTTCAAATTTTTTATGGCAAAATAATACGGGAATGGGAACACGAATAAGAACGAGAACGGGAACGGAAACAAATAATATTACAAATGTCAAAATTTAATGTTTGGATGTTTGTTACTCAATCATGTAAAACCGGCTGAACGGATTTGGAATAGCACACATATAGTTATAGCCTGTGGTTAACATGGATACTTATTATCTCGGTCAAAGGTTCCAATTTTTTCTTTGTTCTGTGGGTTTCATAGCGATTTTTCAAATGTCTACGCGGATGAAGTCGCGGGCAAAAGCTAGTGCATTATAAAGCTCTAAATAAACTTCTTTAACCCATTAATTTCCAGGTCTAAGAGGTAACTTCTTCTACAGTACAAGTCAAAATTAAAAAAAATAAGTAAAAGTACGACTCAAATGTCAAGTTTAGTTCCTTACATGTTAGACTCGACAGTTATGGTTATGGACAGTAAAACTTGGACAGACAAGTTGCTAACCATTTTTGTCTTAGTGCCTATGCACTATACCAACAACAAACTCTAATGGCACTGTCACACGCACTCTCCACTCTATGCGACCGTATCAATTCTAACGAGAAGTAAATAAATAAAGTGTAGGACTGCCTACCAAAGGCGGGATATTTTGACTCTAGGGGGGTTTAGCGCACGTACGGTCCTGGTTTCGGTCCTAAGTTTAGTCAATTTAGAAAAAGATCATTTTCTAAATTGGCTCAAGTTTTGGTGTGTGTGTTACCACCGTTGTCTCTGATTATCATTACACAAGTGCTTAGCTACTTACTTTGGAATCGGAGCAATGTATGGGATGTTGTCCAATATTTTTTATTTCCCTTTATTTTTTATTATAACTGCTTGTATAGTAGACGTTTGGTGGATTGCCTAGCTAAAGTGAAGAGCCGATGGCCGTTGAGGCGGAAAGGTTTTAGAATGCCGACGCCACAACGGACGACCGACGCTCCGTGGGTAGACCCTCAACAAGGTAGACTGACGATTTGGGTGTCAAGTCTGTTAATGTTTTCGTCAAAATCGTAGTTCAATGGTGTTTGAATGGCAATGCTTTTTTACATAGTTCTTGTTTCTTAAATCCAAAACCAAAACACAACGTCAAAGTCAAATAAGCTTTATTCAAATAAACTTAATTATTAAGTACTTTTGAATCGTCTATATTTTCCTACCACCCGTTCCAGACTTTTTTAGCTGACAAGAAGAACGGGCGCAAGAAACTTATCAGCTGTAACAGCCATAAGTAACGATATTTACAAACTTTAATATATCGTTACCAATTAATTACAACAGGGTGACAGGATTATTGGCAACCTTAGATTATTTATATGTCAAGATAGACAGTCAAAGCCACGACAGCGTCGAAAAAATATCACCCAACAGTTGGGTGACCAAAACACGCACACATTGTCAGTAGTGTGACTCGACCATAGTTTTTATTACAATACTCTTTGGACGCGATGATGCTAAAAATGCACACCACCTTAAAAAAGTTGGCCTGTTTTGTTAAATACGTCAAAAGTCTAAGACTCTATCTAGACATATAAATAATCCAAGTTGGCAACAACATAGACTTATTGTTATATTACTTCAACAAAGTACTTATAGTAGCAAGTTATGTGTTACATCATTTCCACGCATTTTGATCTTTAAGATAATCGTCTACTTTATAATAACCTTTACCCATGAGCGTTTTTTTAACATGGTTTTTAAATTCATGCAAAGGAAGATCAATCACTTGTTGTGGAACTTTATTAATAAAGGCTATGCCTTTCCCTATAAATGAACCTCTAGTTTTTGCAAGCCTAAATCTTGGAACGGCAAGTTTATCTTTATTTCTTGTATTAAACTGATGAATATTGCTGTTCTTAGCAAATGAATCATAGTGTTTCCTTACATAAACTAAATTTTCATAAATGTATTGGCCTGCCAAAGTTAAAATATTTATTTCTTTGAACAATTCTCTCAAGGTATCTCTTCGCCGTAGATTGTATATGGCGCGAACAGCTCTTTTTTGGAGTACAAAAATATTTTCAATACTGGCAGCTGAGCCCCACAATAGCAGTCCATATGACATTACACTATGAAAATAACTAAAGTATACTAACCTTGCCGTTTCAATATCAGTTAAAAGCCTTATTTTCTTAACAGCGAATGCCGCTGAACTAAGTCTACTTGACAAGGCCTCAATATGTGGATCCCATTGCAGTCGAGAATCTAGTGTGATACCTAGAAATTTTGTACTCTCAATAAACTCGACTTCATCGTCATTCAAATTAATATTTAATTTTGTCTGCTCAACATTAGGTAATGAGAATTTAACACATTTAGTTTTTTTGGGGTTAAGTGCTAAATTATTACTATTAAACCAGTATGAAACTTTAGAGAGGGCACTATTTACTTCGTCCGAACAGTTATTACCTCTGTTTACTTTAAAAACTAAAGAAGTATCATCCGCAAATAGTACTGTCTCACATAAATTATTCGCGTAGTTGGGAAGGTCATTTATATAAATTAGAAACAACAATGGGCCCAATATTGATCCCTGTGGCACACCCATATTGATGGGGGCTCCGGTAGATTCAGTTCTATTAATCACTACTTTCTGAGTTCTATTGTACAAATACGATTTCATAAGACTAACTGATTTATCAGAGACACCATAATGTTCTAGCTTCTTTAATAGTGTTTGATGATCAACACAATCGAATGCCTTAGAAAGGTCACAGAAAATGCCAATTACATCTTGCTTTTCTTCCCAAGCGTCAAGAATATGTTTGAGAAGTGCAATTCCAGCATCAGTAGTACTTTTACCCTTGGAAAATCCAAACTGATTTTTATGAAGTATATTATTGTATGTGAAGTAATCTAATAATTGGGAATATATAATTTTTTCAAATATTTTACTAAGTGCTGGTAGTATAGATATTGGCCTAAAGTTAGCTGGGTCACTTTTATCCCCAGATTTAAAAAGAGGAATCAATTTACTATTTTTCATTAGATCAGGAAAGACCCCTTCGTCAATACATTTGTTAAAAATAAAAGCCAAGTAAGGGGCTAGTATATCAATTATTGATTTAATAATGCTTGTTGACATGCCCCAAAGATCTTCTGTTTTTTCAACGTGTTTCTTAAACCCAAAACGGAAACATATTGTGTCTTGATTTTGGGTTTAAGAAACAAGAACTGTGTCAAAAAGCATTACCATTAGAACACCATTGAACTACGATTTTGAAGAAAACATTAGCAGACTTGACCCTCTGGTGAATCAGCGCAGTAGGCCTAAACCTGCTGAGCACTAGTTGGTGCTCAGAACGGACGAACGGACAGGTTGTAAATTTTCGGGACGCATACAATGCGCGCGCACGGAACCATGATACAGAGAATTCGACGCACACTAACTTGCAATACTCGTGCGTGGGTCCAACAAGTCTCAAAACTTTTGATACATATCTTTAAAGAAAAATTAAAATTTTCATAATTATAACTCTTTTCGAAATTAATAAGAAATGAATAAACCTGTTTAACCGATGCTTTAATGCATCATTGTAATGCGTCCCGACAATTTACGAACTGTCCGTCGTGTTATGTTTGCACCAACTAGTGCTCAGAACGCGTCATGGCTTTTCTACATTTCCACAACGCGTTGTGGTCGTTTGGTTTGTTGCCTACGACGCGAATTTCGCTTTGTGGTATTTCTATGATTACCATAACGCGTTCTGGGCGTTTTTATAAGAGCCATGGCCATGACACGAATTTCGCGTTGTGGCATTTTGGCAGTGACCAGAACGCGTCGTGAGCGTTTTTTTCGCTCAAAGACTGAAATCGGCCTTTGAGCCCAACATATAGACCCCCCAGCGCGAATCACTCTGAATTTGAGTCCACTATGGAAGAAGTCTTCTTCTTGTAGGAAAAATGAAAAATCGCTATTTGTGGAGATTTTAACGTCAACATCTTAGATTCTAAATTAGCCCAGTTGTCGAGTTGGTTCATAAACCTATTTAAATCATTTAATTTGCTACATACTTTTAATGAACCAACGCGAATCACACCGACATCGGCAACTTGCTTAGATAATATTTACTGTAACTGTAATGTACTTGAAAAATCAATTTTGAATTGCATTAAATCCGACCATAGTGGACAATTAGCCTCTATTGAGCACCATTATCTTCCATCTAAACGGAAAATAATGTGTAGGACAAGTAAAATTGGAACTTTACCAGAACCAAATTTTGGAAGCCGATAACTTATAATTATAATCATTTATTTAGCGTAGTTCAAACTGAATTTAGTGAAACTTTTAAACAAAAAGTCATCAAATGTAATGATAGTACAAAATTTAGTGACTGGGCCACAACCGGTATATATAAAAGCAGAAGGAAATTATACGAACTTGATGCAGAGAAAGCTACTTCCTGTGATCCTAACTTCATTGAATTTGTCAAGAAATATTCACAAAAATTCAGAGAAGTTTGTATTCTAGCAAAGTCCAAGTACTTTTCAAATACAATTAAATCAGCTGATACTAAAATTAAGGCTACTTGAAACATTATTAACAAAGAAACGGGCAAATGAAAATCCAATATAAATTCCTTCTGTTTAAAAATTGGTGATCAAACTATTGAATCTGACAATAAGGTCGCTAAGGTCTTTGAAGATTTCTTTGCTCGAACACCAATAGAAACTACCAGTACTCTTAGTGCTTGTCCCAACATCGCAGTCTCCTTCCTAGAGTCTAGTGTTGATACGTGGAAGGAAACCTTTTTGTTTAAATATATAAATAGTGAAGATATTATTAAAGCTTTTAAAACAGTTAATGTCAAAAAAACAGAAGATCTTTGGGGCATGTCAACAAGCATTATTAAATCAATAATTGGTATACTAGCCCCTTACTTGGCTTTTATTTTTAACAAATGTATTGATGAAGGGGTCTTACCTAACTTAATGAAAAATAGTAAATTGATTCCTCTTTTTAAATCTGGGAATAAAAGTTACCCAGCTAACTTTAGCCCAATATCTATACTACTTTGTAAAATGTTTGAAAAAAATTCACATCCAATAACAATCTTCATAAAAATCAGTTTGGATTTTCCAAGGGTAAAAATAATACTGATGCTGGAATTGCACTTCTCAAACATATTCTTGTGGCTTGGTAAGAAAAGCAAGATGTAATTGGCATTTTCTGTGACTTTTCTAAGGTATTCGATTGCGTTGATCACCAAACACTATTAAAGAAGCTAGAACATTATGGTGTCTCTGATAAATCAGTTAGCCTTATGAAATCGTATTTGTACAATGTAGTGATTAATAGAACTGAATCTACTGGAGCCCCCACCAATATGGGTGTGCCACAGGGATCAATATTGGGCCCATTGCTGTTTCTAATTTATATAAATGACCTTTCCAACTAAGCGAATAATTTATGTGAGATAGTACTATTTGCGGATGATACTTTTTTATTTTTTAAAGTAAACAGAGGTAATAACTGTTCGTACGAAGTAAATAGTGTCATCTCTAAAGTTTCATACTGGTTTAATACATAACATATTGCAATAATTTAGCACTTAACCCCAAAAAAACTAAATGTGTAAAATTTTCATTACCCAATGTTGAGCATACAAAATTAAATATTAATTTAAATAACGATGAAGTCGAGTTTATTGAGAGTACAAAATTTCTAGGTATTACACTAGATTCTCGACTGCAATGGGATCCACATATTGAAACGGCAAGGTTAGTATATTTTAGTTATTTTCATAGTGTTATGTCTTATGGACTGCTATTGTGGGGCTCAGCTGCCAGTATTGAAAATATTTTTGTACTCCAAAAAAGAGCTGTTCGCGCCATATACAATCTTCGGCGAAGAGATAGCATGAGAGAATTGTTTAAAGAAATAAATATCTTAACTTTGGCAGGCCAATACATATATGAAAATTTAGTTTATGTAAGGAAACACTATGATTCATTTGCTATTAACAGCAATATTCACCAGTTTAATACAAGAAATAAAGATAAACTTGCCGTTCCAAGATTTAGGCTTGCAAAAACTAGAGGTTCATTAATGGGGAAAGGCATAGCCTTTATTAATAAAATTCCGCAACAAGTGCTGATCTTCCTTTGCCTGAATTTAAAAACTATGTTAAAAAAACGCTCATAGGTAAAGGTTATTATGCTCATGGGTAAAGTTAAATTTCCATCTACTATTTTGCGCCTTTAATAGACTTTTTTCAACAAAAGGTTTTTGTGTCTCCTGTAAAATTTTGTCTGATGGACATGTACCCTTCCCAAATAAACGGTTCAATTATTAGTAAGCTTTATCAGTTACGGAAAATCGATTACGAAAAATAAATATATTTATTTCTTTCATATTAAAATTCTAAAACTATTCTAAAGGAGATGTCCCAGCGTTGCACCAGTTTCATTTTATTCAATTACTTTCATAATTAAAAAATGCTAATAACATTTTATTTAGGTATAGTTTCAGTCAAGAATTGTTTTAAATTTAGAAAAACAATTACAAAAACATTAAGTTCTTTTCTGAAGTATTTTGTGAAAAAAAAGTAAGCAAATAGTACTATCATGATAAAAAATTGTGATTTTAAAACGTTTTAACTTAAAAATTCCACTTTTTAATGCATAAAATAATTATTAATCTGATTCTAGTGTAAAATACCTACTCTGACATACTACTTTGATTAAGACGCGATAGACTTTCATTTTTTGAGAATGGTGAGGCAAATGATATAGGCGCGATGGGACATGTCCTTTCAAGTTAATAGCATTAGTAATTCTTGAGATATCCAGCTGTAACAGAGGGACGACAGACTAAATCGCACCAATACCATTTTGGTACGGACCCCAAAACCTAGTGATTATTTTTTGCATCACAGTATCGTGGCCGTGAGTTAATCATAATGTAAACAGATCAGTTTTTGCCACAGATGCGTGTTGAATTCTTTAGGTTTTAAACGTGTAAAGAAAATTAATATTTTATAATCTAGATATTGTTTGGCGTGCGAAATGAAATTTCAGATATACAATGTTATGTTTATTAATTTAATCTTTCTGCTTACATTGGTCGGTAAGTACTTATCTATCAGTTTATTTTCCTTACTCCATTTTTATTTATTTACGAGTTTCAAATTATCTAGGCCTGTGCGTGTGTTATGTAGGTACATAAATAAATAAATAAAATAAATAAATAAATAAATTACACAGACTACATAGGCTGCAGCCTAGGGGCCCGCACCACATTTTTTTTTTGTATTTTTGAATTACGCGGATGAAACCACAGATTACAAAACTAGTGGATGGAACTGACTGAAAATAGCACTGCGCGGCCGTTTTTTTCATGTTAGACAAGCAAAAGTACAATATTAATGTAAAACGCTGACAAAAATCGCGCTGCGCGGCCGTTTTATTCTGAAAGACAGGCACGATTACAAGATTAGTGCCTGAAACACACTAAAAATTGCGCTGCACGGCCTTTTTTTACAATCGATAGGCAAGCTTACAAGATTAGTGGATGAAACTGACTATAAATCGCGCTGCGCAGCCGTTTTTTTTCTTTTTAAGATAAGCATGATTAAAAGATTCGTGGCTTAAACTGACTAAAAAGTTTTAGATCGTGTAACCGTTGTTCGTGATCCGGGTGTATTTTTTGATTCAGTATTATCGTTTAGGCAACACTACGATCATATTTGTAGTAAAGCTAAAAGGATGCTTGCTTTTGTAATAAGTCAATCCAAACCATTCAAAAACCCGAATTCGGTAGTAATACTTTATACATCTTTGGTTAGGAGTATTTTAGAATATTGTTCTAACGTTTGGTTGCCTTTCTATAATTATCACATTGACAGAATTGAGTCTATTCAGCGCCACTTTTTGAGAAATCTAGGTACAAGGCTTGGTTTGAGACGTAAATTACCAGAATACGCTGACCGGCTTACAAAGTTTTCACTTGTCAGTTTGGAAAAGCGTAGACTAGCAAATGACTTATGTGTTTTGCATAAAATAGTTAATGGTGGATATTGTGATCAACTCTTAAAACAGATAAACTTGAAAGTACCTACTCGTTCAGTACGTAATTTCCAATTATTTACTATACCACGTACGACCAATAATGTATCAAAAAATGCACCACTCTTACGTATGTGTAAAGCATATAATAACTTATGTTCTCAAAAATATATTTTTAATTGTAGTCTAAATTCGTTCAAAGTGTCACTGCTGCATGATATTTAATTTACTTGCATTTTTTTTATGTTTGAATCTGTTCATAGCACTCGCTTAATAATTTGCTTCCATTTGTTCATTTAATAAAAAGAAAATTGTTCGAAGCTTTTTAACTTCTTAAATTAAGTTGATTAAATATTTGTTTACTGTAGTTTTATGTCAATGCTGTGTACAATAGTTTTTGGGATATAAATGGGTTGGAATATCCTAGTATGGAGTGTGGCATACTAAATTTCCGACATTTTGTTTTTTTTTGCAAAATAGCGGACACGCATGAAACCTGTGTAAATCGATAGCTAGTACCAATACAAACAAGAATTGTTAACGACATAATCGCCTAAAACGTCACGTTTTCGAGCTATAAGCTATTAAAGTTGAACTGGTGGCAACACAACAGGGTAGATTAGAAGCTAAAATAAAACGTATGTATGGGCTTCAAAATATTGTTTTATGGCCATCCAAGTCCAGACTTGGATATCTTAATATATAAAATCGTAAACTGAATGACTGACTGACTGACTGATCTATCAACGCACAGCCCAAACCGCTGGACCTAGAGACTTGAAATTTTGCACACAGATACCTCATACAGTGTAAGCATCCACTAAGGAAGGGTTTTTGAAAATTCCATCCCTAAGGGGATGAAATAAGGGATGAAAGTTTGTATGAAAGTCCCTCAGTTTTGAAGCTAGGATCTTCAAATTTTGTATTTAGGCTGACAATTGAAAATAATTAAATACTTGTCTCAGCGTTTTTCAAAATTCTACCCTCGGAGGGGTGAAAAAGGGGATGAAGTTGTGTATAGAAGAAAATCCTTCATTTTCGAAGTAAAAATCGCTTAATTTATAATTTAGGCTTATGGTTGGAAATCTAACGCAACGTATATTGTTATTCGTAGTATTTCAACCTCTATGGGGATGAAATGGAGGAGTGGAAATGAGTAAATAAACCTAAAACCGTTTTCTGGGATAACGATTGCGTAAATGACATTTATTTTGAAGTCCACGATGGATATAATTTAACCCCTAGAGGGGTGAAAATGGGGTTCAAAATTTTGTATAGAAAAAAAAATATAAAATAGACGGGAACTAGAACGGGAACGGGAACGGGAATGGGGCGGATGAGAACTGGAAAGGGAACGGGACGGGACGGAAACGGGAACGGGAACGGGACCGGACGGGACGGGAACGGGAGCGGGAATGGGAACGGTAGCGGGATCGGGAACGGAACGGGATCGGACGGGATGGGAACCGAACGGGACGGGACGGCAACGGGAAAGTACGGGAACGGAATGGAACGGGAAAGGGAACGGGAACCGGACGGGACGGGAACGAGAGCGGGAACGGGAACGGGATGGGATGGGATGGGGATGAAGACGGGAACGGGATCGGGAACGGGACGTAACGGGAACGGGAACGACCAGTCGTATTTACGCGATTAGGCGGGTCCCCACCAAGTGAGCGAGTCTCGTGCGAGGTCCGCCACATGCCGGCAAACGTTTTGCCTCGCGAGGCAGCGCGCTTGGTGGGGACCCGCCTAATCGCGTAAAAATGACTGGTCGGATCCTGGTTGAAGGTTCCCTAAAGATTTTCTCTAATATCCACGCGGACGAAGTCGCGGGCGGAAGCTAGTATAACTATAATACTCTAGATTAAGTATCAAGGTCAAAAAAGAATCCTTTCTTAACCTCGTTGGCTAATCGCGTCATTCATTTGCGGCGACACGCACACGATAGGTGAGTTATATTATCATAAGACCGAGTTGAACCGGTAACACGTATAAAAAAATCTTTTAATAGCTACTAAAGCCTATTAAAATGTGATTTTTTTTCAAACTGGTAACCCTTTCCCTACCGCTTGTTGACTTTAACTCTAGTCTGGACCTAGATGACCGTAAAACAATATTTTAGAGCCCATGCATACGTTTTATTTTAGCTTCAAATCTACCCAGTAGTGTCGCTACCAGTTAAACTTTAATAGCTTACAACTCGAAAACGTGACGTTTTAGGCGATTATGTTGTTAACAATTCTTGTTCGTATTGCTACTAACTATCGATTTACACAGGTTTCATGCGTATCCGCTATTTTGCTAAAATAAAACAAAAAATTGCGCTGCGTGGCCATTTCGTACAATAGACAGGCAAAATTACAAGATTAGTGGATAAAACTGACTAAAAATCCTGCTGCGCGGCCGTTTTTATTTAACTATAGACAGGCATTTCTTTGAAAAATCGTGTATCCTCGACAGGAATTCTCCCATTCATCCCATACATATATGGTATTGGTAACACTAGGCTCGAGGTTCCGAGCCCCTCCCTCCCCTCCCTCCCCCAAATTTAAATCTTAGATCCACCCCTGCCGTGTGTGCGTTGATTGACACCGCTCTACAACCTGCACTTTACTACTAGACGGGGGGCCCGCACCACAGAATAAGCCTAGGGTTCCATAGTTCTAAAAACCGGCCCTAGTAGACGATTATCTCAAAAATCAAAATGCGTAGAAATGATGTAACACATAACTTGCTATTATTATAAGTACTTTGTTGTAACCCTCATTACTTGAAAAACAACGATTGGTTATTTTATGCCACATATGTATGCGTGTTGAATTCTATAGTTTTTAAACAAGTAAAGAAGATTTTTTTTTTAAATATCAGTAATCTAGTTTGTAATATTCGGCTTGCGCAATGATGAAATTAAAATTATTATACAATTTTATTATGATAATTAGTGTAATCTCTCTGTTGTCATTGGCCGGAAACTTATCTGTTTATTTTGCTTATTAAAAACTAATCTTTTTTTTTTCTTTTCGAGTATCAAATTACCTAAGTAAACATGTTTATGACGCGTATTGCCTGTGTTATGTACATTATCTTTTAAATACATAAGTTGCTATTTAATGACATATCAATCATATGTCATTATGTAATGCGCCCTATTCTTCCGGAAAATATTGACAATTTAAAAGGTCTGTTAGCAAAAACCTAATTCCATCATAAATATAAATCCCACACTCAACGTGTGAGTTCCATAATTACCCGCGGGAGTTTTATAACGGGTGTAACAAGACCTTAAACGAACCCGATGTCCACGTATTTTGCCCATCATCAGGATCATTTTTGACTTTTGGACTATACCTAGGAAATCAATAGCTACGAAGTTATTAAAGGTCAAAGTCAAAAATTTTTTTCAAAATTTTTATGAAATATCATTTTATTTGTTATTTCCTTTTTAAACATTATCAAAATATTAAGTATTTCGTAACAAACAACGGCTTCAAAACGTCGTCAGTCGATGTATCTCATGAGCACGCACATAAACGCTGCCTTTCAACTCGGCCGCACGCAGCTGTGTAACATACACTCGCAGGCGCGGTCTGTTGTGAAGTATCCTTATTTGTTTCTTTCACCGTAACATGAATTATTTCATAAGTGTTTGCGACATACGAATACTCGATGTAAGCATATTTTAATTGTGTTATTCAATGTAAGTTTATTTCAATAAATATCGTACTTCAGAGCAGAGAACGTGTTTCTATTTTAACTGCGTCATCCCCGCTGCAAATCCTAATACCTCAGTGGTACGCGTCACATTCCGTGGTAAAGAATGCAATGGTTTTATAACACCAAAAATCAATATCGTTTCCCAGCAATAATTTTGAACAGAAATGGTCCTGATGATGGGCAGAATACGTAGACCTCGGCTTCGTTGAAGGTCTTGTTACACCTGGTATTAAACATACTATATACTTCGTTTTATTCAATAGAGTAAGTTTATTCGTTATTTCTTGATAGAGGGCAGTCACTTCCGGTTCGACTACAAGTACAGCCAGGAAGCAGAAGGATGGCTGAAGTTCCACCAAGCACCCGACACCTTTATTTCAGCCTTAATGAGATGCCATGCCGAAGGTATGTAGGCGATACAAGGTATAACAACAAAATACTAAAAAGAAATTTATTATAATACAGAAAAATAAAAGCTCTATACAAAAATAAGGGGACCCTCAACCTAAAGGATCACTCTATTGAGACAGCGACCTAATTTCTCGATTTCCTTAGGTGCTGTCCTGGCATCCCCATTGAATGAAGCCTTGCGGAAAGCCATGGTGAAGTTGCACGCGGCAAGCGGTGACAACTGTGCGATCTTCACGGGAATATATTCCACCTTCTCCAAAGGAGATTACGCCTCCGTCGAAGGTATGATTTGTGGATCTTATTATCTGCCAGGCATAGGTACTAGATAAAGATTTTCTTGGGCGCTTGAATACCTCACTGCACTCAGGACTCAATCTTAATTCCCTCGCTTAGCTCGGGAATTGACTTATAACACCCTCGCTGCGCTCGGGAGTTAAATTTGGAGTCCTTCGTTACGTTCAGGATTCAATGTAGCGCCCGTGACATAAAACAGGGCTTTATCCCCTTGGTGTATAATCTACTATTTCACCTCTCCCGCACGAAAATGGCGCTGCCGCTTTGGCGCGCAAAAACTCGCAGCAAAATCAATTCTTGCTGCGAGCGTGAGGCAAAGTTCTTTTTAGGGTTCCGTACCAAAATGGTAAAAAAAGAACCCTTATGGTGTGACTCAGTCTGTCTGTCACAGCTAGATATCTCGAAAACTACTGATGGTATCAACTTGAAATTTGGAACAGTTTAAGATGACATTTGCCCAACTATTTTACAAATAAGAAAGAAATAAAAAAAAATGTTTTTACAACGGACTGAAAAGGGTCTTAAAAATTTTAAGTGAGGTGACTAGGGCATGGGGTATCATATGAAAGAACGCTGTTTGCACATTTTAAAACATTTTTTTCTTTTTTCTTTGGCCGCATAGTTTTCGACTTATGATGAAAAATGTAAAAAAAATACCGTTCCCCCCCCCCCCCCCCTATCTCCGAAGTTTGCAAAGAGAAAAATCTGAAATAATTCTATGTGATATTAATTTATGTAAAGATTACAGAAAAAATAAAACGATGTCTCAATATAATACACTTTTTTAGAAATTAAAAAAACAAACAAAAATTCTTTAGTTTCACTACAAGTCAACAGATGGCGCTCTCCTAAGAATGCTGAGCTAAGAAAAAAAATAGTTTCACTATCAGTCAAGGGATGGTGCAACTTAATACTACAATAATAATTGGTGGCTGGTTCTAATATAGTTACCTACTATTTGCCCTACGAATAAACGAAGAATAAGTTCCTTCCTACTTAGTAATATAAACAGTTTGCAATGTGGAGTGGCTGAAACGTTTTTCAGTCATCATAAGCAGCTGTGGTAAGATTTGTAAATTAACTGTCCGCCTGTTCGCCCTTCCACCTGTCTGCCGTTTATCCTACTTTTTTAAAGACTGTACTAAAGTAACATATCCAAATATATTTATCATTGTACGGAACCCTCGGTGCGCGAGTCCGACTCGCTCTTGACCGGTTTTATTTAATTTCTAACACCACCCTTTGAAATAATAAAGAAAAAGGAAAGAGTGACAAGGGTGAGACTTGTAAAATTGATATGTGAGAAAAGAATAGATAGAATGCTTATATTGACATATATGGATTAAAAAGTTTATAAAATAAAATACACGGATTATACCAAGGACTTCTATCTTTGTATATGGATTGTTAAAAAAGAAGGTTGATAATCGAACTAAAGAGTATGGACGAAATGAGGTCGCATATATGAAATAAAATAAATATAAATTAGAAAAAATATGAAATTTATTAACAAATTAGTTAGTAAGTAAATAAATAAATAATTTGAGAATGGGATATTAATAACTAAGAGAAAAAACACAACGTTATGTATAACAAAACAACGGGAATCTACTTTACTCTATGAATACAGTAAATTTTTCAGCATAGGTTTGATCGAACAATTTTTTGTGATATATTAAAAAAAAATACTGCGTCCAGCGATGAAGATAGTTGCGTCTAACTCCAAAAGAGTTGAGAGAAAAATTGTTTTAAAAAAAACCGACTTCAAAACCCCACTCTACCTTTAAAAAAATGCAAAAAATAATATTCGAATCACTAGATACGCATTATCATTGTAATAAAACACGTCTATTGAAGTCGGGTGGGGCTGTTAGAATGAAAAAAAGTTTTCCTCCAGCCCCACCCGACTTCAATAGACGTGTTTTATTACAATGATAATGCGTATCTAGTGATTTGAATATTATTCCTTGCTTTTTAGAGGTAGAGTGGGGTTTTGAGTTCGGTTTTTTGATTTTTAAAACAATTTTTATTTTTATTTCTTTTTAGTGTAACCTACCTTCTGTATTAGATATATTATCTAGGTAATAAAATCGGTTTGGCCAAACGTGAGATAATCGCGGACAAACATGCATACGGGTCAAACTGAGAAGAGAACCTCCTTTTTTGAAGTCGGTTAAAATATCAAAACCTTTTCCTAAGTGTAACAAATACTTTTATGAAAACCACATCAAAATTGGTTCAGTTTAACGCGAGATAATCGCGGACAAACATACATACATAGGAGTCAAATTCAGAACCTCCATTTTTTTGAAGTCGGTTAAAATACTAAAACCTTCTCCTAAGTGTATATAAAATACTTCTCTGAAAACCGCATCAAAATCGGTTCAGCCAAACGCGAGATAATCGCGGACAAACATATATACATACATACATACATACAGGTCAAACTGAGAACCTCCTTTTTTTGGTTTTTTGAAGTCGGTTAAAAACTTCCTAATGCTGAATTCAGTTTTTTATCGGGACAGTTATATGAAAATTTTCCCTTACGCGTTGTTCGACAGATTCGCGTAACGGCAGATTTGCGACACAGCAGAAGCTTAGGCAGAAGCTTAAGAAGTTTAGGCAGAATCGTGTTTGGGCGGAAATTTTTCGCGCTGGTACCTAGAGATGAAAAGTTGTATGTTTAACACCAGGCCAAATTTTTGTTCTGCTTCGTGCCGTGCCTTTATATCACTCACTGTGCTCAGTAGTCTATAATAATCCTAGACTACTTCGCTAGTTCCTGATTTAAAGTCGACACTCGTAGCACAAATTGACTTTAGTCATTAGTATAACAGATAACTAATTTTTCACTCTAACTAACATCTTTAATATCTATTCTAATATGATATTGCAGGGGTTCCCATCGCTAAAATACCACTGACATGGGCTCCAAGTGAGCCGGACAACTACAACAACAGCGAGGATTGCACCGTCATGCTCCAGAACGGAACCCTGGCTGACGTCCAGTGCAACGACACTTACCCATATATTTGCTACAGGGAGAAGACAAATGCCCGTGTTATGGCACCGTGTGGAACTGTTGATATGGGTAAATTATATTAGGTCTTTACCTATGAAATTGCCGATATTTTGTCACATACAGAGAAAATAATAACTTCTATAATTTAAAATTTTAACAAAATCGTGAATATTACATCGAATTATGATCATGATAGTTAACTACCAGTAAAAATAAAGTCCATATTTTAGCTTTCGTGACATTAAAAAAAAGATCTTGAAAGTGACTCTTTTTTTGTGAGCAAAAAAAGGGTGACCGAAGGGGTTGTAACTTAACCAAAACTTATTTTTTCGCTTATCTTAAATGGAAATAAGTTAGCATAGTGTTCAAACATTAGTACATAAAAGTTTTGTTACATGAGTGTTCATGGTTGTTAAATGAACAAAGAAAATGCTATTATGAAAAATGCAACTCCTTGAAAAATCTCCATACAAATCGGCAATTTCATAGGTAAAGACCTATTATTAATGCAAAAACAAAAGCTATTTGTATTATTTCATTTTTGCACCCAACGTCCTAAGATAACTTCATCAAGGTTGATTACACCAAATATTATTAAATTTCATTATTAGAGAAGAACTGTGCTGTTATGCTGCTGTTTATGGAGAATGATACTATTTTATAAATTATGCGACACGCAAAACACAGCGAAACTAATTATTCGGCTACATGCTCAAGTAATACCGTGCAAATAATATTTTGGGTTTGCACGAAATACCATCTTCCCTTCCACTTGTACACGCTAACTAAATTGCATACCGAACTTGTACTATTATGTATTCTGTGATACCGATTTGTGCTTAGAAGCTTGCAAGAAAGACAAAGCGTGTAGCTGGTAATGGTAGCACGCACCTAAGAAAGATTAAAGTAAAGTACCTAGGAGAGCAGGGTGGAAAGAGGAGTGACGTAGCAGAACTAAGCTGAGACGCCACAATACATAAGATTCGTTTCGATTTAGCAACTCCATTTAAACTTTTGCACAGACATCATCACTGTCGTAGGCATATTAATAGAAAATAGCCGTGATTTAAAATAACTCTTGCCTATTTTAGGATACAAGTTTGATGTCAGCACCGGCAGCTGTTACAAGTTCCATCGCGTCGGTCTCACCTGGAGAAAGGCCTACATGACCTGCCTGGCTGAGGGGGGATACCTAGCTATCATCAACAATGACGCTGAAGCTCAGGTCCTCAAGGACCTCTACACCAAATCCCCACCCAATACAATCATCTCCCAACATAAAAACGTCGCCTCCATTGGATTTTATGACATCGGAGATAGATTATGGTTTACAGTTCACGGTGAGTCTTTGATCAAATAAATAAAAAGGATTACCGTAAAATCGCCACCACAGTGATTCATATTCAGAAAAACAAAAATTAAAAAATGTAGGTAAGTACTATAATAAAGACTATATTTTTTATGATTTAATTAGAAATGTTTTAGTTTTCAAACTTTTCCCTGTACTTGTAGTATAAGACGATATTTATTACTTGCCAAAGAGTTTGGGTAAAAGTGGTAAAAGTGATGAAATTTTTGTACTAGATAGAGCTTTATTATACACATAAATAAAAATAAATGGACACTTAATGTCCAAAGGGTATTGGGGTCGAGATATTTAATTAAGAAAATCTGTACAGTGCTAAAAGGTGCTTTTGGCACTTGGTTGACGATAACGGCGCCACTTTCCTTGTTTAACTAGTATATTATTGGAAACTGACCCTTATTATTTAGCTGCCAAAATTAGTTCCGATTTTCGCTAAGTGCCAAAAAAGCCTTGTCGTACTGTACTATTTATCTATTCTGTGGCGAATTCGTATTGACAATACTCCGATATGATGATCTATTTTTATTTTACTTTTAGCTCCTTGACTAAAAAGCAGAAAATAATGATTTACTGAAAAAACTTACTTTTATAAAAACATGTTTTTAAAACGGACTAAAAAGTTACCCCAAATTTATATGTTTAAAACTTCGTGTAGAGAATTGTAAATCTTTACGGAAGAAGATGTTTATAATTTTTAGTCAGTTTTAAGAACGTGTTTCCTTTCTTATGATAAATCTTTTTTTTTTTCTTAAAGTAAGAGGTATACTCTAATATTGTTTAAAGGTCAGACTCTGGAAGAAGCCGGCTACACCCAATGGACTCCTGGTGAGCCCAACAACCTTCCGCACGCTGGTTTCGGCGATGAGAACTGCGGCAGCATCTACCCCACCTCAAATCCAGGCCTTCTGTGCGACGTCCCTTGCGACATGCCGCTGGCCTTCATCTGCGAAATGACTCCCAACTCCCTTTAATGGAGAGATCCCGTAAACAAAGTGACTAGATTCTAACAACATTTCGCGACTTAGGACTGTTTCTAAATAAGGAGTAGACGCCAGTCAGAAGTATAGGTAAACATTTATTACCATGTCGAGCCAACTTACGTTCTCGTTGCTTTTATAGTAGGGTTCGGCTTACCGAAGCAGGCTTCTAGATGGTGTGGCAAAGTGCTTGAAGAAAGTGTTCAGTTTCTTCTGAGAACCACAAAACCTAAAACAAAAACAGCTTCAAAATAATGTTATGCGTAACATTAGTTACATTAGATTTGAATATTATTTCTCGCTTTTTTAGAGGTATTTAATTTCGAAGCTGTTTTAGTTTCAGGTTTTTTGAAGGAGGTTTTTCTCTTTTGCTAAAAAAATTTTTTATTTTCAACTTTTTAGTGGTAGGTATGTAAGCATGTAAATATTTTTAAACTTTATAAAATATTTTCAATTGTAAAATGCCCACAACTCAATTTTCAAATTTACGATGTTTGTTTTTGAGGAGTTCCGTTGTGTCTTCGTAGTCCAAGTCTAGTTCAGAACCTTGCATCGCAGACTATGGTTTGGTTAACATATACTATTTGAATTTGATGAGTTCCCCTTGTGTATCTTCGAAGTTCAAAGTCGAATACCGATAAAATTAAAATGTGACCATTCTTCAAGTATATCCTTTCAAACAAAAAAAGAATCATCTAAATCGGTACATAAACAAAGATGTTATGTCCGAAAATTCATAAAAACACGTGTAATGGCAAGCTAAATAATTGACATTTTTCAGGATTATGAAGAAACTACCAGCCTCTGTAATTTTTATGGAACCAAATACAAACTATGTTCTTTGAGATAAAAAAATAATTGTGTAAATCGGTTAACAACTGACGAAGTTATGGTAAAACATACATAAAAAAATACCGTCGACTTGAGAACCTCCTCCTTTTTTTGATCGGTTAAAAATATTATAATATAGAGACAGAAGCGCCGTTTGTCGTATTCGAAAATGGTTTGTTTTGTTGCAATAGAAGTTGCTATGACTTAAGACCCAATCGCGCTAATTTTCAACGATAAAACTAAAACTAAATCGTTTCAGCTTCGTTTACTCGCTCAGTTCTGTTAAAATTTGTTGATGCCTATGGAGAGTCCAGGATGCCAATCTTGGACAATAATTTAAATCAGAATTCTATCGCTAAACCAAAGATTTGAATGTAAACATAACCGTTTTTGTTTTATTGTTCAAAATTAGCGCGATTGAGCCCCTGGTTCGGTCCGATATTGTCTGTAATGGACCCTCCACGTCCACATGTACAGGCCGGCTTGCAGGATCGGACGTAGAGGCGCGGCATTCCGGCCAAATCTCTACGTGTATATGGAGATGCGTGGCTTCTCCCTACTCACGTAGAGATTTGGTCGGAAAGCCGCGGGAGTTACGGGAGCCGTCTACGTTCGATCCTGCAGGCCGGGCCTGTGCATGTAGAGGGCCTACAAGTAAGTACGTAATGTCGTGATTTATCCCATTGGCTTTTCTGTCTACTCATCTACTGTATATATTTTGGTGCTACTGTAAATCGTTTAGTTGCAAGGATGGTTCGTTTTTTACGTTACTCAAAGGTCACTAATGAAATGGAATAAAAACCTAATAAAAATAGTAGGTATTATTTTTGTGTTTGAAACATCAACAAATACTATAAAGTGGATGTTTTAGCTTCATAATGAGGAATAAAATAAAATAGATTAAAAAAATTGTTTTGTTTCTTTTATAACCATCATAATATTTTTAATGTCTTCAATATAATGGTTTAATATTTTATCTATTATTGTTCAAATGTTTTTTTCAAACTGATGTATGGGTATCAAGCATGAAATAATTTTTTTTTTATTTTTTTTTATAATTATTACAGTATTTCATAAACCTCGTATAAAATAATTTACAACTACCTGAACTTTGAATTTTCCTCATCAAAAAATTCGTTTTATGTGTCATAGACGGCATAGACAAAAGAGTTGGTTTTGAGCTTTATTTCAAAGTCAAAGTCAAAGTCAAAAATAGCTTTATTCAAATAAACTTAATTATTAAGTACTTTTGAATCGTCTATATTTTCCTACCACCCGTTCAAGACTTTTTTAACTGACAAGAAGAACGGGCGCAAGAAACTTATCAGCTTTAATAGCAATAAGTAACGATATTTACAAACTTAAATATATCGTTACCAGATAATTACAACAGGGTGACAGGATTATTGGCAACAAACATAGACTTATTATATTACTATCATTGGCAACAAAGTACTTATAGTAGTTATGTGTTACATCATTTCCACGCATTTTGATCTTTAAGATAATCGTCTACTTTATAATAACCTTTACCCATGAGCGTTTTTCGATTAGTAAAACCCCTTCGTCACCAGAAGGTCTATCGGCGTAAAAAACTAAGTTAATATAAACTGATATATTGCTGTTTCGTTTTGGCACAAATAAAAACTTACCTAAGAAAGTAGCAATTTATTGCAATTGCAATCAGAGCAATTACGATAGCAATTTAAGTTTAGCCGATAGAGCCCCTGTTGTAGTCAATAATAATATAGAATATAAGATCAGAAGAAGTCAATTCAATGATAATACTTAATTTGCAGATTCGTCCGGTCATGGAGTAGGTACTGTTGTCATTGTCACCTGTGGGATGGTTCTGCTAAATATCAGCTTGAACTTCTCGAATCGATTGAAAACCGTGCCAGGAGGCTAATAGGCAACTCAACATTGGCCACGGCAGAACTTCATAGCCTCAGTCACCGTCGCAAAGTTGCTAGTTTATCGGTTTTTTATAGAATACACTTTGGAGAATGTGCGAGGGAACTGCACAACCTTGTTCCTCGAGCCCCTATCCACCATCGGGATACCAGACGCAGATTAGCATATCACCCTTATATAGTAGATACTCCAAGGCTCCGTACCAAGCGCTTTGCCAATACATTTCTTATGCGAGCTGCTAAAGAATGGAATGCGCTACCTGCTCATGTGTTCCCCGATAATTACAACCTTGGTCTTTTCAAGGCAAGAGTGAATAGGCATTTCCTGGGCATGCATGCTACACCTTAGACCACATCCTGTTTACCAAGCAAGATGGTGGTCAAATGCCTGCCCAGTCTATATATAAAAAAAAAAATTGCACGAGATAGTTTGTCTTTTAAAAAAACAGAATAATCAATTCAATCGAAACTGTTTTCAAGGAGTCATTGTCACTAACGTCCCGGTTTCGATGGGCTAGGTCAAGAAAACGAACTTTTCTGTATTGTCTTAGGTCGGGGCGTTTGTGGTACCTGTTTGTCTCTAATTTCCAAAAAGTAGTGCTGTGGCTCCTTGTTTTGGATTCGGAGCACTGACATGAACAATTTTTTTTTTATTTAACTGGACTGGCTGTCTGTATGATTTGACAGATAAGTTTTTGTGTCTATTTGAAACGCCACTAGCGTGCGTCTAAAGAACTAATTTGACGTACAATATGAAAATGGTTGCCGTGATGGTCTCTCCAGACTTTAAACTTTAGTACCATCTCCCTCACGATATGCTCACGCTTAGGGATTGCAATCCGGATACTTCGAAATTCGAAAATAACTGAAAAATCCGGATTTTCGAATTTCTGATAAATCCGGATTTAAAGATTCAAATCCGGTTTTTTCGGATTTTGACGACAGTGAATTTATTTTTATTTTATTTATTTATAATCAGACAACAATGGCCCATAGATATATACCTTAAAAACTAAACATATATTAAACTATAAAACAATGTTTTTAGTTAATAAATTAATAGTAATGTTAGCAAAGAATTAATTTGACACTATTTTCTGTGTCGAATCGGAGGCACAGGGCAATTAATGTCCCTCGGACTTCCGAGGGACTTGCCTGTACATACATACAGGCACTTGCCTGTACACAAGTTTGTTGTGATAGGTCCGATACATACCCTGTCGAGCACTACCAGGAAGAGAAGAGGCGAGAGTAAACAGCCGTGGCACACACACGCATGTACTGCAGTGTCTTCTGAATAGAGGCTGTCGTGTGTAACTCTACAAGAATATTTCTTGTAGATGGCCTTTAATAGGTTGGTGATTTTCGGCGGGACGCCCATTTCGGATGAGCGAGACCAAATGCGTATCAAAGGCTTTTTCGAAGTCTACAAAGATGCGATATAGCTCCCTTTGCCATTCAGATGCCTGCACGATTATGATACGATGAGTGTTGATCTGGTCAGTACACGAACGATTCGGGTGGAAGCCAGCTTGCTCATTGCGTAAGAGAGATCCTACAGCCCTCGATAACCTGTCCAGGATAATCTTACAGAAGACCTTGGATGGTACCGAAAGCAAGGTGATGCTTCTTTATTTACCACATTGGCTTAAGTCACCTTTTATGGGCACAGTTATAAGCTACCCTTTATGCCAGTCATCTGGAATCTCCCCGCGTCACCAGATCTTCTCATTAAAGTACTTCAACGGCGGAGGTTAAGTCAGCTATTTGCATTTCCGCAGTGATAAGTTCGAGACCTGTGGTTTTGTCAATTTTGAGAGAGCTAATATGGCCTTGGCCATTTCTTCGTGTGATGGTGGGTTCACGTTGATGTCTTGTTAGTGAGCTGGTCGTCTTTGGATTTTAGAGGCTTCCTTACGTGGCTGCTAAGGTTTTAGTGGCTATATATAGCTCTCTCAGAATACCAGAATTAGCAGCGAGTTGGGCATTATCGGCAATACCGTCAGCCCACATTTTCTTACCTTTTAGCGTGCTGCAATAGATTTTTTGTAAGTCTGACAGTAGTGCTGTCTGAGGTAAAATCGGAGTGATTCTTTGGGTGTCTCTAGCAGTTTTAATTGAAGCGCTATTTTGTTGTTGACGAGCTCCCAAGTTGAAGTTGACATCCAGTCTTCTAGGTTGTGAGATCTGTACCCTAGAACGATGGAGCTGGCTTCTGTCTGTATAAGCCACTTTAATTTGGTTTCACTCCTCATCTAACGAGTTGCCATTTGTTCTGAGTCCAGAGAAACAATTACGGAGTACGATTTTAACCTCGTTGCCGGTGTTCGGTTCACTGTGTTTAGATACGTCATACCTTCTTCCAACCTTGCCAGGTCTTCTGGCTGGCCATGCTACCGCGACCTTGAGACGCAATTCAGCGACAACCATATGGTGGTTGCTGTCTTTATCAGCACCTCTATGGTTTTTTATTTAATTAATTTAATTATTAATTACTAAGCAAATATTGCTTTTGATCTGACTGATTATGCATGTGATAACTTAATAAGTATTATAATTGTTTAAGAAACACAGGTTTTTTTCATTACGAACCCATACAATAAAACACATGACTTCAACCACTTACATTTAGCATGAAATAAGAGTAAAAGACAAATTTTTGAAAATTTTGAGCAAAACTTCGAAAAATCCGGATAATCCGGATTTCTATGTGACTAAAACTCTTAAATCCGGATTTGAAAAAAATCCGGATTTTGCAATCCCTACTCACGCTACTTCCTACAGCGCCAAAATGGCGGAAATCAAATAGGCACAAAAACAGTTTGACATAAGCCTGTCCAGTGTAAATATATGCAGGTCAGCGATGTGGATGGATGATGTCCGCGTTAATAAAAATGACAAATACGTCAATGATAATTTCCTAATGAAAATCTATATATATAAAAGAGTAAATCACTCACTCACTCACTCATCACGAAATCTCAAAAACTACAAGTGCTAGGAGTCTCAAATTTTGCATGTGGGTTTCTTTTAGGGTGTAAGTGCTCACTAAGAGGGGATTTTGCGAAAGGGTTGAATTTCGGGGGTAAGGGGGTTTCTAAGGGGGTAAAACAGGGTGGCAAAGTTTGTATGGGAGAAAGCGATACCTTGGCCCGATTGACTTGAAATTTGGCATAGACATTCTTTCACAAAATTAATTGAATACGTGTTTTGTATTTTCTTGAAATGAATCCCCTAATAGGGTTGAAAAGGGGTAGAAAGCTATTTTTAGGGTGGTTGACTTCGATATCGGAATCAAAACTTCTTAATGCATTTGTACGATTAAGAAAAATAAATGTCAGTTGTCAACACTGACGTCCACTGAGACTATAATTATGTTCCTTGGTTAACGTTCACCTCAGAGAAAGCAATAAGCACCAGGGTCTATTATCTTTGTTCAAGAGATTGCGCTCTTGCACGCAAGTATACATTCGTATGTGTGTGTAGCGCATGAATACCAGTGAAAAAAAATATTTTTAATTTACCTTTGCACAACTGGTTACACTGCTTTTCCTGTCATGTCAATGTCAACTCTATTGCAAACTTTCTGTTATCTTTGAATTGTTATCTCAGCTCACCACATTTAATTCGATAAAATATGTTTAAGGGTTTTATTTCAATATTTTTATTACTGTGTTATATGCCGCTTTTCTATAATGTCTAGTTATTAATATCGAAAATGTGCCAAATGCGGTAAAACGGGTGCAGAAGATAAACTGGTAAACTTATCATCGGTTTCCATATCCAGGAATAAATAATATTACGAAGTTAGTTTACTGCATTCTATTCGCCATAAATAACTGAGTTAAATATCTCTAGTTAAACCATATAATTTATAGTTTGATCGTGCGATGGTGTACCTAACATATTGTTACTAGCGACCCGCCCTCGCTTCGCTTTGGTTCCTTTCTTTTTTTGCCAAATGCAACCTTCCAACAAGATCCAAAATGAAAACAAATACCTTACAGTCGTCACCCATTCACTCCAAAAGTCTGTTTCCGTTCCGTTCGAGTCCCGTCCCGTCATAGGTGTAAGAAACGCACTTGAATTTATATTTGCGCGCGTTATTTTTTCCTGTACTGTAACAGTTCTGACTGGTACTGAGCAGGTAATTTATGTGGCAAAATCTGTTATAATTAACTAATTATAACAGATTTTGCCACATAAATTAACTAATTTAGTTATCTATATTTAAATGATCCTCGAAAAAATAGTACAGCAAAAAATTGCTATCTAACCTAATCTTAACATTAGCATACTTTTTGTGAAGATTATTTCAATATTTTTATTAGAAAATGGTAGTATTTAATCGCGTAACAAAAAATTCCTATTTTGGGTCCCAAAAATACAGAATCTAGCGTACTGAAATACTAAGTGGGCGACTACAAATATTGAAAATTGGTGACTTTAAAATACAAATTGACCAGAACGGGCAGCACTAAAGTTAATTAAAATAATTAATAAGCAACAAAATTACTATTTGGGCGAGAACCTTAGGGCACACAAAACATAAATTTGGCGTACCTAATATTTTATTAAAAAAAGGCGACTATCCCCACATGTAGTTGCTCGTTTTACGTATTTTTTGAAACCTACAATTTGTCGCCCGTTTAGTTATTTTGTCGCAAGACAAAATAAACCGCTGCCTGGTTTAGTATTTAGTCGCTTATATTGTTTCCAGTCACCCAATTAAAAATATCCCCTACAAAATTCGAACAGGGACGATTCGAATTTTTCCGCTCTCATTGTTTCTGCAGCGAGGCCGCAATAGCGCTAGTGTATCCATGAATAAAGCTGTGTTTGCTTTTTTTTATTAGGGAGTTACTATTCTTCTCTGTTAAGAGTAATTTTTTTCTATGATAAGCACGCAATAAGTTGTCACCGCACGAGCAGCTGACCTTTAATTTCTAATTTTCAGTAATTTTCCAAAAGACTTTAATATAATTGCACCCGGCATGCGTTGCAATATTACGATTTTTAGCCATGAGCCTTTTCAATCGTAAGTAGAACAATCCACTATTTACTAATCGGACTATTGAACATTACATTAGAATTTTATTTATAAAGAAGATACCTTTAAGTATTAAATATTACATAGGTAATATAATTATAATTATTTTGTTATATTACCGTGAAGTGAAGTGAGGTTAGAAGTGAGATGCGAGTTTGGTTACAGAATCGACAGACTGCGCGGCTAACGGAGTGCAGTTATTACCTATACATATAATCACAACATTGTAAAAATTATAAAGTTTTGATAAGGTTTTGATGTTTGGATGTTGTTCATATTGTTACTCAATCAGGTCTGAACGGGTGAACGGATTAAGACGAAATTTTGCACAGAGATAGATTATAGTCTGGAATACTTAACACAGGCTTCTTTTCATCCCGATTATTGGTTTCCAGGGAAAGACTAACAACAATTACATACTCCCACGCCGGGGCGGAGCCACGGGCAAAAGCTATAGTATATAGTATAAAACAAAGTCGCTTCCCGCAGCCGTCTGTACGCTTCACTTAAACTACCTATGCATAAAAACCGCATTAAAATCGATCCATACATTTGGGAGCTAGGTTGCCGGAGACAGACAGACACACACACACGTCAATTATATTATAACACGTATGTAGATAACCTGTAGTATAATCTAATAACTTCACACTGACATATTATAGCACAGTTTTACATTAGTAGGTAACTACATTGCACCCGTGCGAAGCCGGGGCGGGCCGCTAATGTCAAATAAGTGATATCTTTTTTAGGACTTGACAATTAGAAATTATTATTGTAACTAACAATTTAAGGCTTTTATTAGACGTTATTTTTAGTGCGACAACTTTCGTTAAACGACATTTCGACTTATTTTTCAAAAACTGAAAAAGTAGTCGGTTTGTCACGTTTATTAAATAGAGTGTTACGTATGTCAGTCAGTCAGTCTGTATTAACCAAATTCGGATTACAGAATCGGATGCGGGAAAGTCCCAATTCCCCAATATAGATAAACGACCTACCGCACTACACGACTACCTTTCCGACCACGACCAGAAAAACTAAAGAAACTGACTAGAATCACGCATCAGACGACCACGACTCCGGCTAGTTTCTTTAGTTTACCTGTCATGGTCGGAATTGTGGTCGTCGTGTAGTGCGTGAGGACCTTTATTGTTACCACAAAAAAAGTTGACAATATTTATCGCAAAACATATATGTATTTTTTTAATAACCGTTTTAAATGACTCCCACGAGAAAGAGTTAAACTGATTATTTGAAAAACCACTTATGGTTGGTTTTTGCACCACATGTATCGTGTCTGCGATAGCGTTCCTTATAAAGACATGTGAGTCATTCATAATAAACAGTTTAGCTTTTGCCACAGATGCGTGTTGACTTCTATTAGAAGATTATATTATATTTAAAATCTAGAAAAAAATATGTGTGAAATGATGACATTACAACTATACAATGTTATGGTAATCTTACTATTGTCATTGGTCGGTGAGTACCTACTATCTATCAGTTTATTTTCCGTATTCAAAAGTTATTCAAAAAATATTTTATCTTAAGAGAGTGTAGTCTGCACACTAGCGCCGCCATTGGAATAAGAATTATAGTGCTTAAATAAAGACGAAATCATGTCTCTCCATGTACTGCATTCCAAAAAAGCTTTGTGGTACTTTTGTATCGCTTGATTTTTTACGCAAAAACTTTTAGAAATAAAAACCGGTCAAGAGCGAGTCGGACTCGCGCACCGAGGGTTCCGTACCATCCATACTATAATTGCACCATTAAACCACACTGCGGAGTAGAATAATAAAATTAGTATTGCAGTTTTAGGTCAGCGCCATCTCTTGACCGATAGTGGAACTAATGTTTACTTTTTTAAAAATTTGATAATTTCTAAAAAAGTGTGCTATATTGAGACATCGTTTTATTTTTCCTGTAATCTATATATAAACTGCTATCACATAGAATTATTTCAGATTTTTCTCTTTGCAAACTTCGGAGATAAGGGGGGGGAACGGTATTTTTTTGTACATTTTTCATCATAAGTCGAAAACTGTGCGGTCTAGAAAAAAAAAAAAAAAATGTTTGAAAACGTGCAAACGGCGCTCTTTCATATGATACCCCACATACCCTAGTAGCCCTACTTCAAATTTTTAAAACGCCTTTTCAGGCCCTGCTGTAAAAAAGATATTTATTTTTTTATTTATTTTTATTTGCAAAATAGTTGGGCAAATGTCATCTTAAACCATTCCAAATTTCAAGTTGATACCGTTAGTAGTTCTCGAGATATCCAGCTGTGACAGACAGACAGACAGACAGACAGACAGACTTAGTCACACCATAAGGGTTCCTTTTTTACCATTTTGGTACGGAACCCTAAAAACTCCATTAAACGACATAATATAAAAGATTTTAGTGTCTAATCTGTTTTAATGTTTTAGTCCGATTTTTTTGTAAGAATTTGTTTGTCTGTTTTTGGAAAAGTCGTAGAAAAAATGTTGTTGTTTAAGATGTCAATAATCTACTCCTGCGAGGTTGTTGGTGTTTTACAAATAACCCTGAATACCTACACAATCATTTAGGATTAAGAATGCAGCGGGTGACACACTCGCGGCATTTTGATAGACAACGTTGCATACATCGTTTAAATCGTGAAATTTATTCGCTGTCTCAACAGAGGGCAGCCAATTCCGGTTCGACTACAAGTACAGTCAGGAAGCAGAAGGATGGCTGAAGTTCCACCGGGTACCCGACACCTTCACCTCAGCCTTCATGAGATGCCATGCCGAAGGTAGGCATTAAAATTAAAAAAAAAATGGGACAACTCACATCGATCAGTCCCCAACTAAACAGATTTTGTAGTTACGTACTAACGCTAATATTCACTTCGCGACACAACGCGTGACTGTTTTCTCCAAGGTATTTCCTAATTTAAGTGTATTCCACTGTGATCTACTAAATAAATTAATATAATGCAGAAAAATAAAATCTCTAGGTATAAGTACATAAAATAAAGAGACACTAAACGGGTACTTAAGCGATCACTCTAAGACAACGGCCTATAATTTCTCGATTTTCTCAGGTGCTGTCCTGGCATCCCCATTGAATGAAGCCTTGCGGAAAGCTATGGTGACGCTGCACAAGGCAAACGGTGACAACTGTGGGATCTTCACGGGAATATATTCCACCTTCTCTAAAGGAGATTACGCCTCCGTCGAAGGTATGATTTGTGGATCTTGACTGCTGCCCGACATACTTAGGTCCTAACAAACCAGATACATTAATAATGAGAAACGGGTTGGTTTTATGTGACTTGGCTTATAACAATCGATATTTAATGTTCTATGGTATTTTTAATGTTAATTCGACCCACTCTAAATAAATAAAGATAAAAAAAAATAGTTTTCACCTCTCCAGCATGAAAAAAGCGCGTTGGCGCGTAAAAACTCGCAGCAAAACTGATTTCTGATGCGAGCGTGAGGCAAAGTTCTTTTTTAATTTCTAACACCACTTTTTGAAATAATAAAGAAAAAATAAATAGACTGACAAGGATGAGACTTGTAAAATTGATATGTGGGAACAGAATAGAAAGATTGCTTTATATTGTCATACATAGATTAAAAAGTATAAACATTAAAATTCACGGGTATGAGGATTGTTTAAAAGTTGATAATTTGAAATAAAGAGTATGGACGAAATAAGGTCGCATGTATAAAATAAATATAAATTAGGAAAAAGGTATTTTTATGATTGTGCTTTTTTTTTTATTTACATGGCTCAATAACAGTCAACAGACACAAAATCATAAAAAAGACAAAAATACGTACAACAAGTGCATGCACAATTGGCTTTGATAACTTTTTGAACATGACTGAAATTAGTTTCTTAAATTGGCCTAATCTGTAGTAAAAAAATTTAAAAAAATACCTTTTCTTTTTTAACCAAAGCCAATTGCACCTTGGACGAATCAACTCGTCCAAGAATTGCACACAACAATTTCTAAAGATCTTATTATTTAACTGACACACATATTACAAAAGAACAACAAAAAATCAAAAAACAAATTAATAATTAAAGACAAATTAGCAATAAAAACAATGGATTTAAATACAATTAAAGAGCTGGATCATAATGTGAATATTGTTCTTTTAAAAGACTGGACGTTACATAACATATCAATATTTGCACAGATTTCATTAAAAGACATACACATACAATAACATGGGACTGGGATATTAATAAATTAATAAGAGAAAAAACAACTTAATTTAAAACAAAACGACGGGAATCTATTTTATGAATACAATTTTTCAGCATAGGTTTATCGAACTATTTTTGTGATTTTTAAAATTCTAATATCATTGTATTTAGAGTCTGTCTAAAAAGTCAATTTACATGGGTAATTTCAAAGGTAATATTATTACCTACCTGAATTCCCAACCACCCCACCAATACCCATCTAAATAAATAAATAAAATAAATATGTTTACAATTAGAATTTTGACAACACTAACAGGGTCACCAGTATAAGTTTTTACAAATAATTTATTAATTTCTCATGTAAACAGACTTTTTAGACAGACTCTACAAAAAATGACTGCGTCCAGTAGTCCAGGCAAAGAAAGTTAATAGTAGATTATACAACAAGTGAAAAAAGAGGGAATTTAGTTCGAGGGACTAAGTTGGATCCCCAGAGCAGCGAAGGATTCTAGAGTTGGATCCCGAGCGTAGCGAGGGATTCAAAAGTCGAATCCTGAGCGAATGCAAGACTGAACATCTAATCAAAGAACCCAAAGATAAGAGACATCAAAAAGAACCTAATTAATTTGGCGGGATATTTTTTAGAAAATAACCCAAAGATAAGACACTAAAAAGAACCTAAATAAAATTGGCGGGAGGCTTTATCTATGGAATAGCTCCATACTTTCAGCAGGTTTTATTTTTTTTGTACATTGTTCCAAATTCAATAGTAGATTATACAACAAGTGAAAAAAAAGCGAATTTAGTTCGAGGGACTAAGTTGGATCCCGAGAGTAGCGAAGGATTCTAGAGTTGAATCCTGAGCGTAGCGAGGGATTCAAGAGTAGAATCCTGAGCGAAGCGAGGGATACAAAGGACCGAGATGATTTTTTTTTTTTCACGAGTTGTGTACTCTACTTTTTACCATCGACTGCGAGAAAACAAATAGCAGTACTTATACCTATAGTAAGTATTTATAGGTTATCAGATTTTGATATTTAGGTAGGAAATCGATAATATTTAAAACATTAGAAAAATTAAATAGTGAAATTAGAAATTTTAAAATTTTCTAATGAACTGTACGCGCGCATGCTTTAGAAGTTTGAAGAATGAAATTAGAAGTTTTCCATTACATAAAACAACCACGATAAGAGGGAGATTACATGATCAGTCAGTCTGGCATCAGTCCATGCCATCGATGTGACTTTGAATTTTTTCCGGAACTGATGATCGTACTCTGAAAAAAAGGACTGATGCCACAGACTGAACATCTAATCTCCCTATAATAGATAGAAAAAACCCAAAGCTAAGACACTAAAAAGAACCTAACTAAAATAGGCGGGATATTATTTTTTTATTTAATTGTATAACTATGGCTTTATGTATGGAATAGCTCCGTACTTTCAGGACGTTTTATTTTTTTAGTACATATTTCATATGATGCGAGCTTGTTCCAAATTCAAAATACTTTTATTCACTCGGTGAATAAAAACGCGTTTTATTCACTGTTATCAATGAATAAGACGCACTTTTTTGAGTGGCGATGGTAAAAAATATTTTTATTCACTCGGTGAATAAAACAGCGTTTTATTCACTCTTATCGTTGAATTAAACGCACTTTTTCAAGTGGCGATGGTTAACAAAAATTATAGCTTGGAACACAAGTTTTGACTTCGTAACTTTATTTGGACCAGTTAAAAGGTGATAATATTAAAAGTCTCCACTCGTAGCCCCTATGCCAGGGGGACGGGGGGTTTGATGGTCCCATCTTTCCGTTTACACATATATCTCAGAAACTATACATTATAGCGACATAAATTAAATTTGCTTCAAGTTTTATTCTGTCAAGTTTTTCGATATCTTGTATAGTTTTCGAGATATCCGCTCCTGAATGTCTGTCAACATGCCTAAGGTGGAGCTCAAGGACAATGGGATCAGGACCCTTCAAGCAGAAAGTGATGCTGACATGTCGGAAACAACAGCTGTCGGCATTGTGGCTGAAGATGTCGACCTCATCCTCTTGATGGCTGAAGCTGATGCGCAACAGGAAAGTACACTATTTTCATCAAGCCTGGACGTGGGAAGACAAGGGATTCTTTATTCTCGTCCCAAGAGCTTCAGCAACAAGGTTTCAATGACGTGTTGTTTTTGCACGCATTTACTGGATGCGACACAACCTCTACCAGGGCTTTATAACGTTACCAATTAACAGAAAAAAAAAATACGTTACGTAACGTTATTTTCAATATGATACCTTGATAACGTTATTTTTTTAACGATACCTAGTAACATAACATTAATATAATGTTATAATCATCATCATCATCATCACAGCCATTTTAATGTCCCCACTGCTGGGGCACAGGCCTTCCTTATGGGTGGATAAGGAGGACGGGTCATTAACCCACCACGCGGGCCCAATGTGGATTGGTGGGTGTTAACGACTGCAAATGCAGCCGGGACCAACGGCTTAACGTGCCTTCCGAAGCACGGAGGAGTTCGAGATGATAAATTTTTGGTCACCCATCCCATGACCGACCCTTGCGAACGTTGCTTAACCTCCGCAATCGCTGGGCCAGGCGCTAAACCACTGCGCCACCGAGCTCCACCGAACGTTATAATACGGTTATGTTACTAGATATCGTTAAAAATTACGTTATTTTTAATGGAAATTTTATAAGTATTGTGTGTTGTAGGTAGGTACTTCTACTACCTAGTACCTACCGCAGAGACTGATCACGTCACGGCGGCGTCAACGTCAATTACACATTGCTTTAAATATTTTTTATACAGTAACATAGTAACGTTATCAAGGAACAAAAAATTACGATAAATTATGTTTTACCGTTATCTATTTTACCGTTATTAATTTCCAGTTTTAACGTTATTTTTTATAACGTTACTAATTTTTAACGGTATTTGAAGCCCTACCTCTAACGTATTTCGTAAAAGCAAGGACGCATTTGCGGAGTTGTATTTGAATTCGCTAGAGTTTCAGAAAGTAGCAGCGGTCTTTTCCGACTCCTCCAACACCGCCCAAGTACAAAAGACGGGTGAAACCTGCATCTTGACTTCTTGAGGTGATATGGGGCTCCAGCGAAAGAGTTTTCCCTTAATGCCACAAGTCATAGATATAAACTTATTCTTCGTTTATTTGTACTGCAGGTATAATACGGAAGATGTTGTACCGCATCCAGTAAAGGCGTGCAAAAACAGCACGTGCTTGAATCCGTGTTGCTGAAGCTCTTGGGACGAGAATAAGGAATCCCTTGTCTTCCACGCCCAGGCTTGATGAAAATAATGTCCATTCCTTCTGCGCATCAGCATTAGCCATCAAGAGGATGAGTTCGACATCTTCAGCCAAAGCTGTTATTTCAGACATTTCCTCAGCCGGCCGTATCGTCGATCAGAATGTCCGCATCACTTCCTGCTTGAAGGTCTGATTTCATTGTCCTTAAGCTTTTCCTAGCATGTTGTCAGAGATTCGGGAGCAGATATCTCAAAAACTAAATAAGATATCGAAAAACTTGACTGAATAAAACTTGTTGCAAATTTAATCAGCTTTCATTTTGTTTAACATTTGTTGCTAGAATACGTTGTTTTCAAAATATACTTACCTATATGTAAAAAAATGAAAATGGTACCTTTACACGCTTGTAGGCAGCTTGTACTCTGTTCAGTGTACGTTTATTTACTCATGTGCCTTTAAATCACTCACTGTACTCAGTAGTCTATATTAGAATCCTAGACTATACTTCGCTAGTTCGTGATTTAAAGTCGGCACTCGTAGCACAAATTGACATTGGTAACTAGTATAACAAATAACTCTTTTTTCACTTTAACTAACGTCCTTAATATCTATTCCAATATGATATTGCAGGAGTTCCCATCGCTAGGATACCAGTGACTTGGGCTCCAAGTGAGCCGGACAACTACAAGAACAGCGAAGAGTGCACCGTCATGCTCCAGAACGGAACCCTGGCTGACGTCCAGTGCAACGACACTTACCCATATATTTGCTATAGGGAGAAGACCAATGCCCGTGTTATGGCACCATGTGGAACTGTCGATAAGGGTAAGTTATATTAATACAAAAACAAAAGCTATTTGTATAATATCATTTTTGCATCCAGTGTCTTAAGGTAACCATCAAGGTTTATTACACCAAATATTACTAAATTTCATTATTTAATAAATTATCTGACACGCTAAACACAGCGAAGCTAATTTTCCGGCTACACGCTCAAGTAATACCGTGCAAATAATATTTTGGGTTTGCACAAAATACCATCTTCCCGTCCACTTGCACATGCTAAACTGCATACCGATTTGCCGAAGCTTGCAAAAAAGACAAAGCGTGTAGCTAGCGTATTTAATGGTAGCAAGCACCTAGGAAAGGTTAAAGTAAAGTACCTAGGAGAGCAGGGTGAAAAGAGGAGTGATGTAGCAGAATTAAGCTGAGGCTGAGATGCCTCAACAATTAAGATTAGTTTCCATTTAGCAACTCCATTTAAACTTTTGCACAGACTTCATCACTCTCGCAGATATATGAGTCACAGTAGTCACAATAACCATCATTTGAAATAACCCTTGTCTATTTTAGGATACAAGTTTGATGTCAACATCGGCAGCTGTTACAAGGTCCATCGCGTCGGTATCACCTGGAGAAAGGCCTACATGACTTGCCTAGCTGAGGGGGGGCACCTGGCTATCATCAACAATGCTGCTGAAGCTCAGGTCCTCAAGGACCTCTACACCAAAACCCCACCCAATACAATCGTCTCCCAATTTAAAAACGTCGCCTCCATTGGATTTTATGATATTGGAGATCGATTATGGTTTACAGTTCACGGTAAGTCTTTGATTAAATAAATAAAAATCAACATCAAGTTTTATAGAATAATATTTGCCCATGGTCCACCTGATTCAACCACCGTCGATTTTTATGAATATGACAAATACTTAACTAAAGCATTGGTAAACAATTATTTTAACAAAGTAACATAATTACATAAATCTAGAGAAGGGTAACTTTTATATACCTATGTTTAATATCCTGATGTAAAAAGTATGGAAAATAATAATTTTAAATTTTAAGTACCCCACAAGGGCAACGTCAATTTTTATAAAAGAATCACTAACCAAAGAATTGATAAGCAAATATTTAATAAAAAGTACCAGGGTAACAAAAATCTAGAGAAGAGTATCTTTTAAATATTTTTAAATAATAATTTTATCTTTTAAGTATCAGGATCACATTGATTTTTATAAATGGAATAACTAAAGAATTGATAAAAAAAAAAATAAAAAACAGTATAACAATATAAAGGGTGAATTTTATATATTTTTATTACCCTGAAGTAAAAATATGGAAAATTATTTTTTTAAAGTACCAGGATCACATAAATCTGAGGATCCCACCCGTGGGAGTCAAAAGGCAAAGAAATTTCACTGCTCTTCGCACACCACATCTCTCTCAGTAGATGCATCCATCCATTTTAGGATGGTCAAAATTATTACTTCCAATATTCTTGCTAACGGTACTTTTTGCAATAAATAAATCAACAAATAAATCTATAATGGTGGCGAATTTACAATAAAATGTATCTAATAGTGACGGATTCACATATAGATAATTTTTTTTAAGAGTGGCAAATTTTCATCTGATTTATGGAACTTTTCAAAACGGGACGAGTTTGCATATGTGGCGAGTTTACAATAAAAAGGAAAAAAATTTAGGTAAGTAGGTATTTAATAAAGACTAAGCATATTAAGATTATTAATATAATTGAAAAATATTAGAAAAAATCGACTCACCCGTAGCAGCTCAGACGGGACACGAACCCGCACCCTTAGGATTCCGGCCCAATCCCGTCTGAACTGCTACGGGTGATTCGATTTTTTCTAATATTTTTCAATTATACTAATAATCTTAATATAAAAATAGCATTGTGAATGCATAAAAAATAAAACCGGTCAAGAGCGAGTCGGACTCGCGCACCGAGGGTTCCGTACAATCATAAATATATTTGGATATGTTACTATAACACAGTCTTTAAAAAAGTAGGATAAACGGCAGACAGGTGGAAGGGCGAACAGGCGGACAGTTAATTTACAAATCTTAACCACAGCTGCTTATGGTGACTGGAAAACGTTTCAGCCACTCCACATTGCAAACTGTTTATATTACTAAGTAGGAACTTATTCTTCGTTTATTCGTACGGCAAATAGTAGGTAATTATATTAGAACCAGCCACCAATTTATTATTGTAGTATTAGGTTGCGCCATCTCTTGACTGATAGTGGAACTATTTTTCTTTTCTTAGGTTAGCATTCTTAGGACAGCACCATCTGTTGACTGGTAGTGAAACTAAAGAATTTTTGTTTGTTTTTTGAATTTCTAAAAAAGTGTGTTATATTGAGACATCGTTTTATTTTTTCTGTAATCTTTACATAAACTACTATCACATAGAATTATTTTAGATTTTTCTCTTTGCAAACTTCGGAGATAAGGGGGGGGAACGGTATTTTTTTTTTACATTTTTCATCATAAGTCGAAAACTATGCGGCCTAACAAAAAAGGAAAAAATGTTTTAAAATGTGCAAACGGCACTCTTTCATATGATACCCCACATGCCCTAGTCACCTCACTTTAAATTTTTAAGACCCCTTTTCAGTCCCTGTTGTAAAAAATATATTTTTTATTTCTTTTTTATTTGCAAAAAGTCAAAAATAGTTGGGCAAATGTCATCTTAAACTATTCCAAATTTCAAGTTGATACCATTAGTAGTTCTCGAGATATCCAGCTGTGACAGACAGACAGACAGACTGAGTCACACCATAAGGGTTCCTTTTTTACCATTTTGGTACGGAACCCTAAAAACTAAAAAGTTTAAAAACTAAGTATATTTTTATAATTGAATTACAAAGACTCCTTGTACTTGTAGTATAAGACGATATTACTTGCCGAAAGGTTTGATTAAAAAAGTGGTATAAGTAATTTTAAATATCCGCGGCCAATTTTGAAATTTTTGTGCTAGATAGAAAACACAAAAATAAAATGTTGTCACTTATGTCCAGAGGGTATCGGAGCCGAAATATTTAATAAATCTGTTAAATCACTCTTTATTATTCTATCATTAATGAATTTTTGTGTAAAATACAATTTTAAACATGCCATAAATAAACAAATACCTCTAATAAACTCATCTAGTTCAATCAATTACTATGCGAACCAACGAAGAACATGAAGTTGAAGCGAAACGCAGACAAAATATGACCGCTTTTACAGGTACTATTCTTATTTAGTTCGCATGATAAAGCCAGACATTAGAATCTGCCGGTCATACCAGCTGGCCAAGACAAGTGGCAACAAATCAAATGTTTAGTGTAAAGGTTGAAATTGGAAGCCAAGTATCATTTCGTTTCAAATTCTAACGCTGGCGCTGCGACAAACTTGTACAGTGCTACAAGGCGCTTTTAGCACTTGGTTGACAGTAAATGGTGGCGTCACTTTCCTTGTTAAACTAGTATATTATTGGAAACTAACCCTTATTATTTAGCTGCTAAAATTAGTTTCGATTTTCCCCAAGTGCAAAAAAGTGCCTTGTCGCTCTCATCGAAATGTATTACGTCGCACTGTACAATTACCTATCTAGGTATTCTGTGGCGATCGTATTGACAATACTCCGATATGACGGTGTATTTTTATTTTAGTTTTAGGTCCTTAACTAAAAAGTAGAAAATAATAATTTACTGCAAAAACTTTTTTTCATTGAAAACACGTTTTTAAAACGGACTAATAAGTACCCCAAGTTTTTACGTTTAAAATTTTGTGTAGAGAGTTATAAACCTTTACGGAATGAATTGCTTATAATTTTTAGTCCGTTTTAAAACCGTGTTTCATATGAAAAAACTTTTTTTAAGTACTTATACGTACTCTAATATTGTTTACAGGTCAGACTCTGGAAGAAGCCGGCTACGACCATTGGGCTCCTGGTGTGCCCAACAACCTTCAGATCCCTGGTTACGGCGACGAGAACTGTGGCAGTATCATCCTCCACGATAAACCAGGCCTTCTGAACGACGTCCCTTGCGACCTGCCGCTGGCCTTCATCTGCGAAATGACTCCCAACTCCCTTTAATAGAGAGATCCCGTAAACAAAGTGACTAGATTTAAACAAAATATCGTGACTTAGGACTGTTTCTAAATAATGAGTTAATGTCAGTCAGAGGTAGCTAACCATTTTTAACCGACTTCAAAAAAGGAGGAGGTTCTGTGTTCGTCTGTATATTTGTTTTTTTGTGTATGTCCACCGATTACTCGAAAACGGCTGGACCGATTGAAACGTTACTTCATCAGGTTTGATCCCAAATTGGTACCATTTTTCGAAAATTTGAAATTGGTTCAGTAGTGTTCGAGTAATCCTGAAAATACTGGTAAATATTGCTCGAGTTTTTATGGATCTACAGACATAACTTCTTTTTTTATGAACCGATTTAGATGATTTTTGTTTTGTTGGAAAGGAAATACTTTAAGAGTGGTCTCATGTTTATTTTATTGGTCTTGGACCTTGGACTACGAAGATACACGAGAAAACTCTTCAAAATCAAATAGGATAGTGTACTAGTGATTACATTAAAGTATTGAAAGGTTTCGCAATAGCCATTTTTATTGGGATGCAAGCTTTACTTACGGATTGATGAGGAGGATGGGCCATAACCCACCGCGCGGGCCCAATGCGGATTGGTGTGTATTAATAAGTGCAAATGCAGCTGGAACTAACAGATAACGTACTTAATGAAGCACGAAGGAGATTAAAATAATACTCTTTGGTCACCCATCCCACGACTGACCCTTGCCAAAGTTGCTTAACTTCCACAAATACCGGACTTGATTCCACAAAGGTCACGGATTTGATTTCTGCCTGAGAATATGATTTGGTGCAAGTCGAATTTTTCTACTATATTATTTAGTAGGTATTATGTAAATAAATAGCTATGTGAATGCTAAAATCTCAAATTTAAATAAAGCTGCTTCTACTTATTCAATTGTCAAAATATCTTCTGACATTGATACACAAAAAAGTTAAAAATAAAAAAGCTTTTTAAAAAAAGAAACACCTCCTTCAAAAAACCTTAAAACAAATACAAAAACCGCATTAAAATTGTCTCTAAAAAGCAAGAAATAATATTCAAATCATTTGATACGAGATATCTACGCATATCAATTTAAATAAAACACGTCTAATGAAGTCAGGTGGGGCTTTTAAACAAAAAAGTGGTCCTCCAGCCCCAGCCGACTTCAATGGACCTGTTTTATTAAAATTGATATGCGTAGGTATCTCGTATCAAATAATTTGAATATTATTTCTTGCTTTTTAGAGACAATTTTAATGCGGTTTTTGTATATGTTTTAAGGTTTTTTGAAGGAGGTTTTATATTACCATATCGAGCCAATTATTATGTTCCCGTTGCTTTTATAGTAGGGTTCGGCTAACCAAAGCAGACTTCTAGTTGGTGTGGCAAAGTGCTTAAAGAAATTGTTCAGTTACTTCTGAGAACAACAAAATATAATCTAGAGACAGAAGCGCCGTTCGTTGTATTCAAAAATGCTTTGTTTTGTTGCGATAGAAGTTGCTATGGCTTAAGACCCAGTCGCGCTTACTTCAACAATAAAATTTAAACTAAATTGTTAGTTTCGTTTACAGAAAAATACTCGCTAAATTTTGTTAAAATTTAGTTGATGCCTATAGAGAGCCTAGGATGCCAATCTTGGACAATTTAAATGAGAATTCTATCGCTATACCAAAGATTTTAATGTAAATATAACCGATTGAGTTCCTGGTTTAGTCCGACATTGTCTGTGATGGATCCAGGCCCGGCCTGCAGGACCAAACGTAGAGGCGCGGCATTCCGGCCAAATCTCTACGTGTATATGGAGACGCGCGGCCTCCGGAGGCCCGACCTCTCCCTACACACGTAGAGATTTGGCTGGAAGACCACGGGAGGCCGCGTTCTGCGTTCGATCCTGCAGGCCAGGCCTGTGCATGTAGGTAAGTAAATACGTACCTAATGTCCTGATTTATCCCATTGGCTTTTCTGTCTACTCATCTTTTATTATTAATTATTAATATTATTATTTACTAGCGGCCGCCCGCGGTTTCACCCGCGTGATTCCCGTTCCCGTGGGAATATCGGGATAAAAAGTATTCTATATTTTAATCCAGGCTATCTTCTATCTGTGTGCCAAATTTCAACCAAATCCGTTCAGTAGTTTTTGCGTGATTGAGGAACAAACATCCAAACATCCAAACCCACAAACTTTCACATTTAGTAGGATAGTAGGATAATTAATTATTCTTTGGTGCTACAGCTGTAAATCTTTTAATTGCGAGGATAGTTTGTTTTTTACGTTGCTCAAAGTTCACTAATGAAATGGAATAAAAACCTAATTAAAAGATTTGTTCCGGATTCGTCATGTTCCTGATTCGTCGTATTCCAGATTCGCCGAGTTCCAGATTCGACGTATTCCAGATTCGTCGGAATACAGTCAATGACATATTTTTTTATTCAATTTATTCAATTATTTATTTAATTATAAGATACAAAAACAGCATAACATAAATTGCATTTTAGTTTATAAATGAGTTAATCTGAAGCATGTTCGAAATAAAAAAAACAAATACAAAATTCCCACTTATTTTACTGATAATTTGTCCATTTCAATAGTTTATTTTATTGTGAGACAAAAATAGTAGGTATTATTTTTGTGTGTTTGAAACACCAACAAATATTATAAAGTGAATGTCTTAGCTTCATAATGAGGAATAAAATAAAATAGATTTTGAAAATTGTTTTGTTTCTTTTATAACCATCATAATTATTACAGTATTTCATAAACCTCGTATAAAATAATTTACAACTACCTGAACTTTCGATTTTCTCATCAAAAAATTCGTTCTCACACGCTCCGCGCAAACTTCACTTCATAAAGGTTAAGCTACAGAATTATCCTTTTATGTTACGTATCTCAAATATTTTATTAAAAGTAGACGCTAGTCATATTATCTCGAGGTGTTTTTTAAATCGACCTGATATCGCGTTTCGTTTACGAGATATGATTTTTTTCTCGCCGAAACCGGGCAAAATTCGATCGCATTTTTCACATTTATGCGATTTTTAAAATAATATTTTGAGATTTTCAAAAAATATATTTTTTTTTCATCTTATAGCCCTTGCTTAGACGCGTCATTTGATATCTCAATCATTTACGTAGCTCTAATATCCACGACACCTGGGCGATATCGCACTTTGGCTGAAAATCGGGCCTATACAGATGCCTCAAAAAAAACATTTTCAATGTTAAAAAACAGAAAAACCTATTCAAACTAATCCGTTTTCAAGGAGTCATCGTCACTGAGGTCCCGGATTCGATCCCTGGCTCAATTAAGAAAACGAACTTTTCAGTATTGTCTTAGGGCGTTTGTGGTACCACCGTTTGTCTCTGATTTCCAAACACTGGTGCTGTGGCTACTTATTTTAGAATCGGAGCAATGTGGATGGATGATGTGGTTAATTCGTCCAAGTGTCCACGTTAATAAAAATGTCAAATACGTCAATAATAATTTCGTAATTAAAATGTCAAATAAGTACCTAAGTGATAAATTTTAAGGGATTTGCCAATTAGTAATTATTGTTATAAGTGACAATTTTAGGCTTTTATAAGACGTTATTTTTAATGCAAAAACTAACGTTAAGCGACTATCGACTTATTTTTCAAAACTGAAAATGTAGTTCGTTTGTCACGTTTCTAACATAGAGCGTTACGTAATCGGATACAGGAAAGTCCCAATTCTCCGCCATAGATAAAGGACCTAGCGCACTACACGGCTGCCTCTCCGACCACGACCAGGAAAACTAAACAAACTGACTAGAATCGAGCATCAGACGACCACAACTCCGGCTAGTTTCTTTAGTTCACCTGGTCGTGGTCGGAATCGTGGTCGTGTAATGCGTTAGGGCCTTTATTGTTACCATTTGTCAATATTTTAATGCTAAACAAATTTATATTTTTTAAATACCGTTTTAAATGTTTCCCAAAAAATTATTAAACTAATTATATATTGTGATAGCAATCCTTATAAAGGCACGTGAGTCATTAATATAAAAAGTAAAGTTTTTGCCACAGATGCGGGTTAACTTCTATAGTTTTGAAACAAGTGAAGAAGATTATATTATATTTATAATCTTTTAAATATTTGTATTATTCGACGTGCAAAATGATGAAATTACAATTATACAATGTTATGTTTATATGTGGAATCCTACAATTGTCATTGGTCGGTGAGTACTTACCTATCAGTTTATTTTCGCTATTCAAAATTTATTCAAAAATATTTTATCTTAAGAGCGCATAGTCTGCACACTAGCGCTGACATTTTAAATAAAGACGAAATCTTGAATTATCTCTCTGTAGTGCACTCCGAAGAAAAACAATATTTTCCAGCCTGTCGTATGGTTTAATGGAGTTTATTGCTAAAAACAATTGCCAAAGCTCCAATAAATTAAACGACAGGACGATACGACACTTCTTAATTTTGAAGCTTATAGATTTTTACATGAACTTAAATAACAAAAGAAAAGTATCTCACTGATGGTGGTAAAGCATAAAATATTGTTTTATTTGCATTTAATTATTTATGTTTAATGATTACTTTATGCTTTGCCAAAACATCATATTTAACAAGAGATTATATAGGTTTTATATTTACATGATTCTTTTTTTAAATTTGAGATTTTTGCATTTACAATGCTATTTTTAAACAATACTAAATAATATACTAGAAAAAATACGACTCGCACCAGATCAATACTCAGACGGGAATCGAACCCGCGACCTTTGGATATCCGGTCCAATGCTCTGACCGCTGAGCTACCGAGTCACTAGTGACATCGTCGAATTTTTCCTAGTATATCCTAAACTCTTACGCTGTAGTAAGCCAGCGTTATTTCACCAATGTGAGGAATTACCTCGACATTCAATTGAAATATCTTTCCAGATATTTTAACAATTGATTAAGATGAAATAGCTATATAATTTTTAAATTTGAGATTTTTGTATTTACAATGCTATTTTTAAACAATACTAAATAATATACTAGAAAAAATACGACTCGCACCAGATCAATACTCAGACGGGAATCGAACCCGCGACCTTTGGATATCCGGTCCAATGCTCTGACCGCTGAGCTACCGAGTCACTAGTGACATCGTCGAATTTTTCCTAGTATATCCTAAACTCTTACGCTGTAAGCCAGCGTTATTTCACCAATGTGAGGAATTACCTCGACATTCAATTGAAATATCTTTCCAGATATTTTTAACAATTGATTAAGATGAAATAGCTATATAATTTTTAAATTTGAGATTTTTGCATTTACAATGCTATTTTTAAACAATACTAAATAATATACTAGAAAAAATACGACTCGCACCAGATCAATACTCAGACGGGAATCGAACCCGCGACCTTTGGATATCCGGTCCAATGCTCTGACCGCTGAGCTACCGAGTCACTAGTGACATCGTCGAATTTTTCCTAGTATATCCTAAACTCTTACGCTGTAAGCCAGCGTTATTTCACCAATGTGAGGAATTACCTCGACATTCAATTGAAATATCTTTCCAGATATTTTTAACAATTGATTAAGATGAAATAGCTATATAATTTTTAAATTTGAGATTTTTGCATTTACAATGCTATTTTTAAACAATACTAAATAATATACTAGAAAAAATACGACTCGCACCAGATCAATACTCAGACGGGAATCGAACCCGCGACCTTTGGATATCCGGTCCAATGCTCTGACCGCTGAGCTACCGAGTCACTAGTGACATCGTCGAATTTTTCCTAGTATATCCTAAACTCTTACGCTGTAAGCCAGCGTTATTTCACCAATGTGAGGAATTACCTCGACATTCAATTGAAATATCTTTCCAGATATTTTAACAATTGATTAAGATGAAATAGCTATATAATTTTTAAATTTGAGATTTTTGCATTTACAATGCTATTTTTAAACAATACTAAATAATATACTAGAAAAAATACGACTCGCACCAGATCAATACTCAGACGGGAATCGAACCCGCGACCTTTGGATATCCGGTCCAATGCTCTGACCGCTGAGCTACCGAGTCACTAGTGACATCGTCGAATTTTTCCTAGTATATCCTAAACTCTTACGCTGTAAGCCAGCGTTATTTCACCAATGTGAGGAATTACCTCGACATTCAATTGAAATATCTTTCCAGATATTTTAACAATTGATTAAGATGAAATAGCTATATAATTTTTAAATTTGAGATTTTTGCATTTACAATGCTATTTTTAAATTGATCTGGTGCGAGTCGTATTTTTTCTAGTATATTATTTAGTATTGTTTAAAAATAGCATTGTAAATGCAAAAATCTCAAATTTAAAAATTATATAGCTATTTCATCTTAATCAATTGTTAAAATATCTGGAAAGATATTTCAATTGAATGTCGAGGTAATTCCTCACATTGGTGAAATAACGCTGGCTTACAGCGTAAGAGTTTAGGATATACTAGGAAAAATTCGACGATGTCACTAGTGACTCGGTAGCTCAGCGGTCAGAGCATTGGACCGGATATCCAAAGGTCGCGGGTTCGATTCCCGTCTGAGTATTGATCTGGTGCGAGTCGTATTTTTTCTAGTATATTATTTAGTATTGTTTAAAAATAGCATTGTAAATGCAAAAATCTCAAATTTAAAAATTATATAGCTATTTCATCTTAATCAATTGTTAAAAATATCTGGAAAGATATTTCAATTGAATGTCGAGGTAATTCCTCACATTGGTGAAATAACGCTGGCTTACAGCGTAAGAGTTTAGGATATACTAGGAAAAATTCGACGATGTCACTAGTGACTCGGTAGCTCAGCGGTCAGAGCATTGGACCGGATATCCAAAGGTCGCGGGTTCGATTCCCGTCTGAGTATTGATCTGGTGCGAGTCGTATTTTGTCTAGTATATTATTTAGTATTGTTTAAAAATAGCATTGTAAATGCAAAAATCTCAAATTTAAAAATTATATAGCTATTTCATCTTAATCAATTGTTAAAATATCTGGAAAGATATTTCAATTGAATGTCGAGGTAATTCCTCACATTGGTGAAATAACGCTGGCTTACAGCGTAAGAGTTTAGGATATACTAGGAAAAATTCGACGATGTCACTAGTGACTCGGTAGCTCAGCGGTCAGAGCATTGGACCGGATATCCAAAGGTCGCGGGTTCGATTCCCGTCTGAGTATTGATCTGGTGCGAGTCGTATTTTTTCTAGTATATTATTTAGTATTGTTTAAAAATAGCATTGTAAATGCAAAAATCTCAAATTTAAAAATTATATAGCTATTTCATCTTAATCAATTGTTAAAATATCTGGAAAGATATTTCAATTGAATGTCGAGGTAATTCCTCACATTGGTGAAATAACGCTGGCTTACAGCGTAAGAGTTTAGGATATACTAGGAAAAATTCGACGATGTCACTAGTGACTCGGTAGCTCAGCGGTCAGATCATTGGACCGGATATCCAAAGGTCGCGGGTTCGATTCCCGTCTGAGTATTGATCTGGTGCGAGTCGTATTTTTTCTAGTATATTATTTAGTATTGTTTAAAAATAGCATTGTAAATGCAAAAATCTCAAATTTAAAAATTATATAGCTATTTCATCTTAATCAATTGTTAAAATATCTGGAAAGATATTTCAATTGAATGTCGAGGTAATTCCTCACATTGGTGAAATAACGCTGGCTTACAGCGTAAGAGTTTAGGATATACTAGGAAAAATTCGACGATGTCACTAGTGACTCGGTAGCTCAGCGGTCAGAGCATTGGACCGGATATCCAAAGGTCGCGGGTTCGATTCCCGTCTGAGTATTGATCTGGTGCGAGTCGTATTTTTTCTAGTATATTATTTAGTATTACATGATTCTTACATGACAGGAATTGGTACGAGGAAAAACTATTCAAGGATAAAACCCGGGAAAATGCTAATCACTACGTGGGAGTGGTGGGTTCCAATATAAACAATTTATTTACTAACCACAAAATAGATATAAATTCGTCCTAAGTAACGTGCGTACATTAATGTTCTGTAAACAATAGTTTTAATGTGATTTATACAAGGTTTTTTTGTAAAACACCAACAAGTTCGCAGGAGTAGATTACTAACATCATAATAAACATCAAAGTTTGTTCTACGACTCTTCTGAAAACAGACAAAAATATCGACTTTTCATACAAGTGTTCGAACAGCTGATCGAATTTCGTATGAAAAGTAGTTTTTTGTCTATTTTCGGAAAAGTCGTAGAAAAATGTTGTTGTTTAAGATATCAGTAATGTACTCCTAGGAGGTTGTTTGTGTTTTACAAATAACCTTGTATACCTACAAAATTATTTAGGATGCCGCAGTGCAGGCGCCACACCCGCGGGCCGCGACATTTTTACCGACTTCAAAAAAGGAGGAGGTTCTCTGTTCGTCTGTATATTTGTTTTTTTTATTTCCACCGATTACTCAAAGACGGCTGGACCGATTGAAATGATTCAAACGTTATTATATACAACATTGCAAACTTCGTTTCAATCGTGTAAATTTATTCGTTGTCTCAACAGAGGGCAGCCAATTCCGGTTCGACTACAAGTACAGCCAGGAAGCAGAAGGATGGCTGAAGTTCCACCGGGCACCCGCCATTTTCACCTCAGCCTTCATGAGATGCCATGCCGAAGGTAGGCGTAGGCGGTACAAGATGTAACAATAAAAACTTTTTTAACAAAAAAGAAAAACCTCCTTCAAAAAACCTGAAACAAAAACAGCTTCAAAATTAAATACCTCTAAAAAAGCGATAAATAATATTCAAATCGTTAGTTACGCATAACATTATTAATAAAACACGTCTATTGAAGTCGGGTGGGGCTGGAAGACAAGTAATTTTTTTTTATATTTCTGAAAGCCCCACCCGACTTCATTAGACGTGTTTTATTAATAATGTTATGCGTAACTAACGATTTGAATATTATTTATCGCTTTTTTAGAGGTATTTAATTTTGAAGCTGTTTTTGTTTCAGGTTTTTTGAAGGAGGTTTTTCTTTTTTGTTAAAAAAGTTTTTTATTTTCAACTTTTTAGTGGCAGGTATGTAAGCATGTAAATATTTTTTAACTTTATAAAATATTTTCAATGGTAAAATGCCCACAACTCAAATTCCCAATTTACGCTGTTTGTTTTTGAGGAGTTCCATTGTGTCTTCGTAGTCCAAGTCTAGTCCAGAACCTTGTATTGCAGACCATGGTTTGGTTTGTTTTGGATTGTCATAAACCTACCAAAATCAAAATCACTTTACATATACTATTTGAATTAGAGGAGTTCCCTTGTGTATCTTCGAAGTTCAAAGTCCAATACCGATGAAATTAAAATGTGACCACTCTTGAAGTATACCCTTTCAAACAAAAAAAGAATCATCTAAATCGGTACATAAACAAAGATGTTATGTTCGAAAAATCCGTAAAAACACGTGTGATGGCAAGCTAAATAATTGACATTTTTCAGGTTTATGAAAAAACTACCAGCCAGATCTCTGTAATTTTTTTATGGGACCACACACGAACTATTTTTTTTAAGATAAAAAAAGAATTGTATAAATCGGTTAACAACTGACGAAGTTATGGTAAAACATACATAAAAAAAAAATAATAAAAAAAAAATACCGACGACTTGAGAACCTCCTCCTTTTTTTGAAGTCGGTTAAATATACTAAGGAAGCTTGTGAAAATTGAGATGTAAAAAAATTTGGTTAACTCACGTCGATCAGTTCCAAACCAAGCAGATTTTGTAGTTAGGTGTTATCGCTATAATCTCTTCGCGACACAACGCGTGATTGTTTTCGCTAAGGTTTTTCCTAATTCAAAATTTATTCCACTGTGATCTAGTGAATATTATTATAATGCAGAAAAATAAAATCTCTAAACAAATAAATAAGGAGACCCTGAACGGGTACCTAAAGGATCTATTATGACAACGGCCTAATTTCTCGGTTTCCTTAGGTGCAGTCCTGGCATCCCCATTGAATGAAGCCTTGCGGAAAGCCATGGTGAAGTTGCACGCGGCAAGCGGTGACACCTGTGGGATCTTCACAGGAATATATTCCACCTTTTCCAAAGGAGATTACGCCTCCGTCGAAGGTATGATTTGTTGATTTTGACTGCTGCCCGACATAGGTACTAACAAATCGGATACATTAATAGTTAGAAACTGGTTGGTTTTATAAGAAATAGACTTGGGTTATAACAACCGATATCTAATGTTCTATGGGAATGCTTATATTGCCATACATGGCTTAACATAAAATACACGGATATAAAGGTTTGTTAAAAAATATTGAAAACACGACTGCCCTGCCAAAAACGAACTAAAAAGTTAAACAACAAGTGTCATTGCAGTCGGGGGACCTTATTATGGAACAATTATTATTCAAAGAGGTCCCCCGACTGCAATGACACTTGTTGTTTAACTTTTTAGTTCGTTTTTGGCAGGGCAGTCGTGTTTTTAATATTTTTTAATTTATTTATTTTTATTTCACACATTTTTGTGACATATTATATAGTTTTGGAATGTGCTCATCGAGGCCTTTCATTTGATGCCCATATTGTAATAATAGAAGATTTTTTTTTTCACATTTGAAAAAGGCATCGTACAGTCGCCATATTTGATTTGTTCTAAAAAACATATAGCCAGTGTCACTTGGGATGCTGTAAAGATTCTAACGATACCCCATTTATCCAAATCAGTTCAGGCATTTAGAAGTTATGGTGGAATAAAGAAACTCACATACCCACAAACATACATGAACCCTGAACACATATACACTCTTTTTGCTTTGGGCAGTCGTGTAAAAAGAAGGGTGATGATACGAAATAAAGAATATGGACGAAATGAGGTCACATATATGAAATAAATATAAATTAGAAATAAAATTGAAATTATTAACTAAATAGTGTTTTGTGATTGTAAATAAACTTGAGCAACTCCAAAATTTCAGTATAAGATTCATATGTGCTACGCAAAATATGATCACGTGTCCGCTTTCCGTGTCAAACTCAAGTGGTTACTAATTTGTTTCCGCCGGAATGCGCACATTGTAACCCTGCTATACAATATTCTGAATTCAATCCTCGTTTTCCGCCATATCACACCCCGGGCACTCCATACAAGCGTCGCGTTTCAAGTACCTATTACACAAACGCTACACAGTGACCTTTTTGAGCACACAGATCGGTACACGGAACTCGCGCGGTGGGCGCCGCCGGTGGGGTGAGGTAATTGATTGCGGGGCGGGGCGGAGAGTTTCCTTTCTGTACGGTAGTACTTGTATCTATTCTGTGGCCATATCTAAAGGCCTATTTCCATTGCCTACATGAAACTCACTCGCGAGTTTTGAGATCATCGACGAACTTGATATTGGCGTTACCCAGGCACTCCACTAAATACTTTGACAAATCCTTTACTGTCCAAGCTGCTCGTTTGTAGAATGAACTGCTGAACGAAACAAAACATGCACAATCTATAGAGAATTTTAAACGCCAAGTTAAAGAGCAATATCTCTGTCTTTGCCGTAAAAACATCTATTCTAATATGATATTGTAGGAGTTCCCATAGCTAGAATCCCAGTGACTTGGGCTCCAAGTGAGCCGGACAACTACAACAACAGCGAAGAGTGCACCGTCATGCTCCAGAACGGAACCCTGGCTGACGTCCAGTGCAACGACACTTACCCATATATTTGCTACAGGGAGAAGACAAATGCCCGTGTTATGGCACCATGTGGAACTGTCGATGTGGGTAAGTTATAGATATAGAGGGCATCCGTAAAGCTCGTACCTTAAAATCTTTCAAGGATCAAGTTAGAAGACATTTCCTTTCTCCCACCTAATACCACCTTTTTCTCATACGTCCCTTTCAACTTTCATTTTATATAGGTACTTAGATATTTTTCGCTCTCTATTTTGTTTATGTACATCTATATCTGTTGTCCTTCTAGTACTTTTGCACCCACTCCCCATCTGTTCTCTTCCCCTTAATATTTTTCTACTCAAGGTTGCCTGGAAGAGACTATTATATAGCAGTAAGGCTGCCTTTTGTGTACTTGTCTATGTTTATTGTTTTCTTCGTTGTAATGTCTTTTTCTAGTGTGCAATAAAGCGTTTTATTATTATTATTATATTAATGCAAAAACAAAAGCTATTTGTATTTCATTTCATTTTTGCATCCAATAGCCTAAGGTAACCATCAAGGTTAATCAACCTGTAATCACACCAAATTCTAATAAATTTCATTATTTTATAATTTACCCGACATGCCAAACACAGCGAAGCTAATTCTTCGGCTACACGCTCAAGTAATACCGTGCAAATAATATTTTGGGTTTGCACGAAATACCATCTTCCCGTCCACTTGCACAAGCTTAACTGCATATTGATTTGTGCTTAGAAGCTTGCAAGGACGACAAAGCGTTTAGCTAGCGTATATAATGGTAGCAAGCACCTAGGAAATATTAAAGTACCTAGGAGAGCAGGGTGGAAAGAGGAGTGGTGTAGCAGAACTAAGCTGAGACGCCTCAACACATAAGATTCGTTTCCATTTAGCAACTCCATTTAAACTTTTGCACAGATATCATATCACTGTCGTGTCGCAGATACATTAGTAAAAAATAACTTGTGATTGTGTGATTTAAAATAACCCTTGCCTGTTTTAGGATACAAGTTTGATGTCAGCACCGGCAGCTGTTACAAGTTCCATCGCGTCGGTCTCACCTGGAGAAAGGCCTATATGACTTGCCTGGCTGAGGGTGGATACCTAGCTATCATCAACAATGCCGCTGAAGCTCAGGTCCTCAAGGACCTCAGCCAAGTGATCGTCTCCCAAAATAAAAATGCCGCCTCCATTGGATTTTATGACATTGGAGATAGATTATGGTTTACAGTTCACGGTGAGTCTATGGTTAAATAAATAAAAACGGTATTGTCAACTCGCCACCAGAGTTATTCGTCATCAGAAAAACGGCAAAAGACCATGTGTAAACTCTCCACCACTCCCATTATAAAAAATAAATTTTCTTTTAATTATTTTACTCTATTGTAAAATCGCCACCAAGGTGTTTTCGTATAGACTGCAGAAAACTCAACTCAACATCAAGTTTTGTAGAATATATTGCCCATAGTCCACCTGATTCAAACACCGTCGATTTTTATGAATAGGATAAATAACTAAAGCATTGTTATGCAAATATTTTAAAAGAACTAGAATAACATAAATCTAGAGAAGGGTATCTTTTATATATTTTTAAATAATAATTTTATATTTTAAGTACAGTAAGGGTCACATCGATTTTTACAAATAGAATAACCAACCCCAACGTTATTGCCAACCCCATTGATAAAATATTCTTTTTAAAGTACCAGGATTAGATTCTAGAGAAAGGTAACTTTTATATATTGTTACGGACGCGGGGTACGGGATTGGAAGTAAAACGCGGTGGTTGCAGAGACGACGCTATTTTACCAAAAACACATCCAAATACTCTGAATGTCGTGGTCCGCTCTTCTGTGTGGTGTAGTCTTCTTGCGAATGACGTAGCCGCCCAGCGCTGTTATACGATGACATTCCCTCTTCTTGACCTCTGATGTCGCGGCCCGCCCCTCCAAGTAGCGTCACGTCCAAGCGACGTAGCCTCTCGGCGCTAAACCCGACAATATCCACTTCTGCTCATCCGTGCTAGAACCAACTACTGCTACACCTCACCTCCAAACTTCTCTTCTTCACCACTTCTTCATCTTTTCTCTTCTAACTTACTACACTTCTCCTCCACTACCTACCTTCTAACAATTTCTTCATCTTCCTTCTTCTTGTTAATTTCCCTTCTCCTTTATCCGACTACTCCTTCTATTGAACTACCACTTCTTAACTACATCGATTGTGCGTTTCGCCACTGCTTATATCGCCCATAGAACCTTCTAGTAACTCGAATTTCGATAGTCATTTCATTATTCTTTTCGTTTGTCTTTTGTAACCATTTCCTGACCTTTTTCATCTCTTCCATTATTAGATCGGAACAGTTTTTCAAAATTTTTCGAAATGGCGGAAATATGTGAAAAAAAAACTCATTTTAGCCGTTTCGAAAAATAATCAAAAAATTAACAAAACTTTTTTAATGGGGCAAATTAATTCCATAAATCTGCTATCTCTATCTTTTTGGGGTCATCGTGCCTTAATGACGCGAGAGTCCAAACGATTTATGAAAGGTGTTTTTCATCTTAGGCCGCCGGTCCCAAAATATAATCTAACATGGGATCCGGTTATAGTATTATCAAACTTGAGCGAATCATTAGATTCGCTCAATTTATAGAAAATAATAATTTACTAAAAAAACTTTTTTCTTACAAAAACATGTTTTAAAAAAGGTCTATAAAGTTACCCCAAGTTTTTACACGACTGCCCAAAAAAGGAATGTATATGTGTTCAGGGTTCATGTATGTTTGTGGGTTTGTGAGTTTCTTGCCTCCCTCCACCATAACTTCTTAATGGCTTAACGGATTTGGATGTATGGGGTATAGTTAGAATCCTTACATCATTCCAAGTGAAACTGGCTATATATTTTTTTAAAGTCAATATGGCGTCTGTTCGACGCCACTTTCAAATCATCATCATCATCATATCAGCCGCACGACACCCACTGCTGGGTATAGGCCTCCCCTAAGGACCTCCACGACGATCGTTCCTGCGATGCCCGTATCCAGTGGCTTCCCGCAACCTTTACCATGTCGTCGGTCCACCTTGTCGGGGGCCTACCCACGGATCGTCGCCCGGTGCGCGGTCGCCATTCCAGTACTTTTCCGCCCCAACAGCCATCGGTTCTTCACGCTATGTGCCCCGCCCATTGCCACTTCAGTTGAGCAATCCTTCAAGCGATCTCGGTTACTTTAGTTCTCCTGCGGATCTTCTCGATTATTACAATATGAGCATCAAATGAAAGGCCTCAATGAGCACATTTCAAAACTATAATTATATAATTTAACACCTAAATATGTGAAATAAATTTAAATAAATTTTAAAAATATTATAAACACGACTGCCCTGCCAAACACTAACTAAAAAGTTAAATGCAAGTGTCATTGCAGTCGGGGGACCATACTTTGTACTCCATTTTAAAAACGAGTTTCTTATGAAAAAACGCTTTTATCTTAAAGTAAGAGGTATACTTAGTCTAATATTGTTAACAGGTCAGACTCTGGCAGAAGCCGGCTACGACCATTGGTCTCCTGGTACGCCCAACAACCTTCAGATCGTTGGTTACGGCGACGAGAACTGCGGCAGCATCCTCCCCAGCGGTAAACCAGGCCTTCTGAATGACGTCCCTTGCGACCTGCCGCTGGCCTTCATCTGCGAAATGACTCCCAACTCCCTTTAATAGAGAGATCCCGTAAACAAAGTGACTAGATCCAAACAACATTTCGTGACTTAGGACTGTTTCTAAATAAGGAGTTAGCGTCAGTCAGAAGTAGGTAAACATTTTATTACCATGTCGAGCCAGTTTACGTTCCCGTTGCTTCTATAGTAGGGTTCAGCTAACCTAATCAGACTTCTAGTTGGTGTGGCAAAGTGCTTAAAGAAAGTGTTCAGATACTTCTGAAAACTACAAAATATAATCTAGAGACAGAAACGCCGTTAGTCGTATTTAAAAATGCTTTGTTTTGTTGCAATAGAATTTACTATGGCTTAAGACCCAATCGCGCTTATTTGCTACGATAAAACCAATTTCGTTTACAGAAAAATACTCGCTTAGTTTTGTTAAAATTTGTTGATGCCTATAGAGGGCCTAGGTTGTCAATCTTGGACAATTTAAATGAGAATTTTATCGCTAAACCAAAGATTCTAATGTAAATATAAACGTTTTGGTTTTATCATTCAAAATTAGCGCGATTGAGCCCCTGGTTTGGTCTGATATTGTCTGTAATGGACCTTCCACGTCCATTACGGGGGCGCGGCATTCCGGCCATATCTCTACGTGTATATTATGGAGACGCGCGGCCTCCGGAGGCCCGGCCTCTCCCTACACGTAGAGATTTGGTCGGAAGGCCGCGGGAGGCCGCGTTTTTACGTTCGATCCTGCAGGCCGGGCCTGTGCATGTAGAGGGCCTATAAGTAAATAGGTACGTCATGACGACATAATAATGACGCACGTAATGACGACATAAATCACGAGATTTATCTAGGGTTGCCAGATCGGAAGTCGGAACTCCAAAATATCTGGACTGGCAACCCTGACCGATACACTTGTCAAATAAACCAGCTGGTATTTTAATTAAATTAAATTGTTTAAACTTAGTAATTTCTATAATAAGTTGTGCTTAAATTATTCTTTACTGTATAAATAGTCACGAAAAGTGTTATAAGTACAATCGGTGTGGTATTATTTGAAAAACAAGTGATCTCAAATTCGTAACGGCGCCGGCGGAGCGGCATCCAAATGTCGATATACTAGCCCCTTACTTGGCTTTTATTTTTAACAAATGTATTGACGAAGGGGTCTTTCCTGATCTAATGAAAAATAGTAAATTGATTCCTCTTTTTAAATCTGGGGATAAAAGTGACCCAGCTAACTTTAGGCCAATATCTATACTACCAGCACTTAGTAAAATATTTGAAAAAATTATATATTCCCAATTATTAGATTACTTCACATACAATAATATACTTCATAAAAATCAGTTTGGATTTTCCAAGGGTAAAAGTACTACTGATGCTGGAATTGCACTTCTCAAACATATTCTTGACGCTTGGGAAGAAAAGCAAGATGTAATTGGCATTTTCTGTGACCTTTCTAAGGCATTCGATTGTGTTGATCATCAAACACTATTAAAGAAGCTAGAACATTATGGTGTCTCTGATAAATCAGTTAGTCTTATGAAATCGTATTTGTACAATAGAACTCAGAAAGTAGTGATTAATAGAACTGAATCTACCGGAGCCCCCATCAATATGGGTGTGCCACAGGGATCAATATTGGGCCCATTGTTGTTTCTAATTTATATAAATGACCTTCCCAACTACGCAAATATTTTATGTGAGACAGTACTATTTGCGGATGATACTTCTTTAGTTTTTAAAGTAAACAGAGGTAATAACTGTTCGGACGAAGTAAATAGTGCCCTCTCTAAAGTTTCATACTGGTTTAATAGTAATAATTTAGCACTTAACCCCAAAAAAACTAAATGTGTTAAATTCTCATTACCCAATGTTGAGCAGACAAAATTAAATATTAATTTGAATGACGATGAAGTCGAGTTTATTGAGAGTACAAAATTTCTAGGTATCACACTAGATTCTCGACTGCAATGGGATCCACATATTGAGGCCTTGTCAAGTAGACTTAGTTCAGCGGCATTCGCTGTTAAGAAAATAAGGCTTTTAACTGATATTGAAACGGCAAGGTTAGTATACTTTAGTTATTTTCATAGTGTAATGTCATATGGACTGCTATTGTGGGGCTCAGCTGCCAGTATTGAAAATATTTTTGTACTCCAAAAAAGAGCTGTTCGCGCCATATACAATCTACGGCGAAGAGATACCTTGAGAGAATTGTTCAAAGAAATAAATATTTTAACTTTGGCAGGCCAATACATTTATGAAAATTTAGTTTATGTAAGGAAACACTATGATTCATTTGCTAAGAACAGCAATATTCACCAGTTTAATACAAGAAATAAAGATAAACTTGCCGTTCCAAGATTTAGGCTTGCAAAAACTAGAGGTTCATTTATGGGGAAAGGCATAGCCTTTATTAATAAAGTTCCACAACAAGTGATTGATCTTCCTTTGCAGGAATTTAAAAACCATGTTAAAAAAACGCTCATGGGTAAAGGTTATTATAAAGTAGACGATTATCTTAAAGATCAAAATGCGTGGAAATGATGTAACACATAACTTGCTACTATAAGTACTTTGTTGAAGTAATATAACAATAAGTCTATGTTGTTGCCAATAATCCTGTCACCCTGTTGTAATTATTTGGTAACGATATATTAAAGTTTGTAAATATCGTTACTTATGGCTGTTACAGCTGATAAGTTTCTTGCGCCCGTTCTTCTTGTCAGCTAAAAAAGTCTGGAACGGGTGGTAGGAAAATATAGACGATTCAAAAGTACTTAATAATTAAGTTTTTTTGAATAAAGCTTATTTGACTTTGACTTTGACTTTGACTTATCTGTAGAATATTTGAAAATGTCGGGATTTTGCGGTTGTTGTCGGGAGAAATAAATATTTAAAATTAAAAATGTTTCCTTGTAAGTTTTGTGTTGTCCTAATATTTTTTTGTTACGCTTTGTGTATGTGATATGTGCTGCCAATAAAATGCTATTCTATGCTATTATATTCTAAATGCCTGTATATAGTACAAAAACGGCCGCGCAGCGCGATTTTTAGTCAGTTTCATCCACTAATCTTGTAAGTTGTGATCTTGCCTGTCTATTGAAAAAAAACGGCCGCGCGGCGCGATTTTTAGTCAGTTTTATCCACTAATTTTGTAAGTTGTGATCTTGCCTGTCTATTGAATAAAAAACAGCCGCGCAGTGCGATTTTTAGTCAGTTTCATCCACTAATCATGTAAGTTATGATCTTGCCTGTCTATTGATTAGTTTCACCCGTTTCATCCACTAATCTTGTACTCTTGCCTGTCTATACTAAAATAAAACGGACGCGCAGCGCGATTTTTAGTTAGTTTCATCCACTAATATTGTAATCTGTGGTTTATTACGTGAAAATTTTTTTTTTCTAAAGAACTTTTGGAACAGCAGTTTTTCCGGGAGATTCTTAGATTTTTCGGGAGCCGGGAGACCACTTGAAATTGCGGGAGAATCCAGGCGAATCCCGACCATCTGGCAACCCTAGATTTATCCCATTGGCTTTACTGCCTGCCCTACACATCTACTGTATATATTTTGGTGCTACTGTAAATCGTTTACTTGTAAGAATAGTTAATTTTTACGTTACTCAAAGGTCACTAATGAAATGGAATAATAACCTAATAAAAATAGTAGGTATTATTTTTGTTTGTTTGAAACATCAACAAATATTCTAAAGTGAATGTTCTAGCTTCATAATAAGGAATAAAATAAAATAGATTATGATATTTTTTGTTTCTTTTATAACTATCATAATTATTACAGTATTTCATAAACATCGAATAAAATAATTCACAACTACCTGAACTTTCAATTTTCTCATCAAAAAATTCGTCTTATGTGTCGTAAACGGCATAGACAAAAGAGTTGCTTTTGAGCTTTATTTTGATTAGTAAAACACCTTTGTCACCAAAGGGTCTATTGGCAAAAAAATTAAGTTAAGTAAACTGATACACTGCTATTTCGTTTTGGCATAAATAAAAACTTACCAAAGAAAGTAGCAATGTATTGCAATTGCAGTCAGAGCAATTACAATATCAATTTAAGTTTAGCTGATGGAGCCGCCCCCTGTTGTGGTCGACAATATACTTCAACGCAAAATGAGAAAACTGTTTCTTCTGACTATCAAACTGAACAACTTTTACTATGGGACCAACTCTGAAATCGCGAAAAAATAATCAACTGCTTCATACATTTTTATATTTTCGTTATTAATTTTTGTATGAAACAGCAAATTTTTTTTTCGCGATTTCAGAGTTGGTCTCATAGTAAAAGTTGTTCAATTTAATGGTCCGAAGAAACGGTTTTCTCATTTTGCGTTATTTCATTAACACGTTGTAGAATATAAGATCTAAATCACTTAAGAAGAAGTCAATGATAATAAGCTCAATTAGCACAAGATAGTGTGTCTTTTGAAAAAAAATAGAAGAATCTTTTTTCAAGGAGTCATCGTCACTGAGGTCCCAGCTTCGATCCCCGGCTAGGTCAATAAGAAAACGAACTTTTCTTTATTGTTTTAGGGAGGGGCGTTTGTGGTACCACCGTTTGTCTCTGATTTTCAAACACTAGTGTTGTGGCTACTTATTTTGGAATCGGAGCAATGTGGATCGATGACGTCCACGTTAGTAAAAATGTCAATACGTCAATAAGTAGGTAAGTGATAATTTTCTTCGGGACTCTTCGATCAATAGATGATCGAAGATAGTAACCGACAATTTTAGGCTTTTATTAGACGTGAATTTTAGTGCGACAACTTTCTGACAACACTACTTATTTTTTGAAAACTGAAAAAGTAGTTGATTTGTTACGTTTATTAAATACAGCGTTACGTTTGTCAGTTAGTCAGTCTGTATTAACCAAATTAAACCGATACGGGAAAGTCCCAATTCCCTACTATACATAAAGGACCTAGCGCACTACACGGCTGCCTCTCCGACCACGACCAGGAAAACTAAAGAAACTGACTAGAATCGCGCATCAGACGACCACGACTCCGTCTATTTTCTTTAGTTTACCAGTCGTGGTCGGAATCGTGGTCATGTAAGAAAGAAAGAAAGAAAGAAAAAACATTTATTTGAGACAAACAGTTAAAGAAATACAACAAAAACATTAAATAGTTTTGCCCCAAATCGGTCCCGACTACTCCCGACTCAGCATAATGCTAGGCTTATTATGACCTCATGAGGACCTTTATTGTTACCACAAACCAAGTTGATAATATTTATCGCAAAACATAATTTATACTTTTTTAAATGCCGATTAAAATTATTCCCACGAGAAATAGTTAAAATGATTACTTGAAAAACCACAAGTGTTATTTTTGCACCACATGTATCGTGTCTTCGATAGCGGTCCTTATAAAGGCACATGAGTCATTCATAATAAACAGTTTAGCTTTTGCCACAGATGCGTGTTGACTTCTATAGCTTTTAAACAAGTAAAGAAGATTATATTATATTAATAATCTAGTAAATATTTGTATTAATCGACGTGCGAAATGATGACATTACAATTATACAATGTTATGTTAATATGTGGAATCCTTGGATGAATTAACCACTGGATGCGAAATGACAGCCATATTCGCCTTTACCCCTCTGCCACTTACTGTGACCGATAGCCTCAGTAAACGATTTTGCGTTGTCAGTGTGACGCGAGAGCTCGAGGCGAAACATTGATAGAAAAAATGGGCAAATGCTCCGTATTGTACTGCAAAAATACTAGTGGAATATCAAGAAATGTTTCTTTTCACGCGTAAGTACATTTTCAACCTATTATAGTAGCTATTTCTTCGTAAAATAAATAAATTTTGGTGTGTAAACAAAGTATAACACGTCATTTTAAAAAAACCGGCCAAGTGCGTGTCGGGCCACGCGCAGTAGGGTTCCGTAGGTACATTATACCATACCATATTTTAATACCGCTATCATTTTTCGTCTGAAAAAATAACTTTGTTTTTCACAGTGTTTGTATGAATGACAAAGTTATATTTGCGGTTTTGGAAAATGTGCTATATCTCGAAAACTAATTACTGTATCTCGTTCAAAACAATTTTCGTTGAAAGTGTTTATTAAGATCTATAGTTTATATTTTTTTTAGATTTTTCACCCTCTTACTTTAAAAGTTAAAGGGGGGGGGACACACATTTTACCACTTTGGCGGCATATATCTTTCAAACGGTTGACTTTCAAAAAAAATAGTCTTAGAAACCTCAATGTCATTTTTAAAGACCTATCTATAGACACCCCACAAGTATTGGTTTGATGAAAAAAAATATTTTCAGTTTCAGTTCCATGTATGGGGAGCCCCCCCTTAATCTTTTATTTTTTTTATTTTTGTATAAAAATCGTAAAGCGGTTTACAGAATACACCTACTTACTAAGTTTCAACTATGTAGACCTAATACTTTTGGAATAAAGTGGCTGTGACATACGGACGGACAGACAGACAGACAGACAGACAGACAGACAGACAGACAGACAGACAGACAGACAGACAGACAGACAGACAGACAGACATGACGAATCTATAAGGGTTCCGTTTTTTGCCATTTTGGCTACGGAACCCTAAAAAGTACCCTTTGGTAAAGTAAATGCTTTATAAATGGTGCATTTAATTTGGTTGGATTATATCATTCACTCATTCAATTACTTGTCATTTTTTATTAGTAAAGGGCTGTTACAAATATCGATAAATAGTATCGATGTGTTTGTAAAGTGAATGAATTTAAGTTTTATAAAAAAATAATAAGTATCTTTAATTTTAATAGAAATGGGTATGGATTGCAAATAATTTTGCAGATTCCCAGTTGATCCAGTACGAAAAAGAAAATGGGTAGAAGCAGTTCGCAGGGAGACTACATGGATACCAACCAAACACCACCGTAATATGCAGCATACATTTTCAAACAGAATGCTACAATGTTAATTCGTTAAAACAAAAAAAATTGAATAAAGATTCTGTCCCGACATTGAATTTGCCTAAATTTGTAAGTACACAACACATACCAACAAAACGTTTCAGCTACTTCATACTGAAAGTTAACTAAGTTCACCAAAATATTTTTAATTTAACCAAACATTTATCTAAAAAATCTTTGCTAATGAAATTAGAGTTATTATTTACTAAGAGTATTTTATTCGGAATGAAAGGTACCCTATGTCCTTCTCTGTACCCCTGACTCGAGTTCCTCCGTGCTTCGGAAGGCACAATTCCTATTGGGTCTGCATGATGGGCTATGGATATGTCCCATCCACCCATAAGTAAGGCCTGTGCTCCAGCAGTGGGGACATTAAACATTGGCTGGTGTAGATATCAAAATAATAACAATTTTTAAATCATTAAACACATAATTACGAAAGGAATGATAAACAGATATAGTAAAAAGTTTTATTATTGTTTTGGACTTGCTAAAATGTGAAATTATTATCTTGATATTTTAAAGAAGACTCTGTATTAAAGTATATGTAACTTTTGTCACTAGGACCAAAACCATGAAAAGTTTTTCATTTGATTTCAATTCAAAAGTTTATGTTTTCAGTCACATGAAATGAAACGTGACGACAATAATATGTTATCCGATGATGGTATGGAAATGGTGCAAACAAAAGGAACAGACAATAAACCAAGCACACCAGTAAATGTAGGTATTACCTCACATTATTGAAATAACGCAGGCTTACAGCGAAACTTTCACATTCATAATATAGGTAGGATTTGTGGGATTGCCTAAAGTATTGGGCATAATCAACTACTTTTTGTATTCATGATTTTTAACCACGACCACAAATAGTGAATTACAAGTAGTTATCTAACTACATATAATCAGACTAGCGACCGCCCGCGGTTTCATCCGCGTGGTCCCCATTTCCGTGAAAATATCGGGGTTAAAAAGTATTCTATGTTTAAATCTAGGCTATCTACTATCTGTGTTCCAAATTTCAACCAAAGCCTTTCAGTAGTTTTTGCGTAATTGAGAAACAAACATCCAAACCCACAAACTTTCACATTCATAATATAGGTAGGATTTGTGGGATTACCTAAAGTAATCGTTATTCTGATTACTGCAATCAAGTTGTTAATAACTACTGAATACTTTAGTTATAAGAATATTTTATTTTGTAAGTAGAAACGTAAAAAAAAATTATACTCATATGTTGATTCATCGATCGATATTTTACTAAGACTTGTCATGTTACTGTCATGGCAAACTGCTTAGTGAGATTTTATACAACAATTATTATTTTCAATTCACCAAATATTTTTCTGAATCGGAACAAAACGTAAAGTGATAAGATTAAAAGAAATAGTAAGAATATGAAGTTATTTTGATACAATGAAATTAATTTGACAATATCCAACAAAACCTACTTCACTTTAGTGCGCTTGTGTTGTGATGTGATATGGTACGGACGTACAAGTTGCCACGAACCACCGTCTAATGTCAAATTAATCGCATTGTACGCACGACAGAACGGTATGCTAAACAGCTGAACTACGAAAACAGCTCTTATTACCTACGACGTAAAAACGGTCTCAAGGTCAACATGTATACTCTGGGGTGCCATTGACGTACAAGTCAAAATTTTATAATATAAAACGCAACGGTACCACAGAATAGGCTCGATGACACAGTGACAGTTTTTCAAACGTAAGTAGCCAAAAAAGTATTGGTTTGTTACTTCGATCCAGTTTGTTATAATTAACCGTGCCATAGGTATGTTTTATACGGTCCAGGTCGCGTATGCATATGTTAAAATTTAGTTTTTATTCATGTTCAATGTGTTTTCCTAAGCAATTATTTATTGAGTAGTTAGTTAAAAACAAGTATCATGCAATCGTGATTGCAACTCTACTAACTGTAGTTAGCAATCGAAATGTTTTATCTACTTTTTACGATTGAATAATTATAATCTATTATTTTGATTACTAACTACAAAATGTAAACGTAGTTATTAATCAATAGTTAAATCTAATGGCCCGAAATTACAGATTTTGGTCATAATTATATTCTAAAAATCTAAGTAAGATTGTGTTGTGGTGGCCCAGAGTTGGGCAAAATGTGATTACATTTTTACTTAGATTACACAATCTTACTTAGATTTTTAAAATATAATTATGACCAAAATCTGTAATTTCCGGTGTATTTTTTATTGATTAAAAATAATAGTTTTTTTATTAATACCTTATTTGATTTCACTTTTTATGCCCGAATTAGAAACTCATGTTATTTTCATTCAATATTTTAATTTATTAAACTGTAATGACTTTGATTCACATATTGCTGTAAATTATAGGTAATGAATGTCACAAAATATACAATAGTACAAGTGTACTGTATTAAAAAAAAATACTCGATTAAATGACTAAGAAATTAGCGCAAGTTTTTTTATTCGCTTCAAGAGTATGCGTAGGCACCAAACAGACATACCTACCCCAGAATTCATATAACTTACAATTATTGCTTTGCAAAACGGTAATCAACACATACTCGTGATGATCGGAACAACGAAATACCTATTGTAAACCATTTATTATAGTTTCTATGAATTTGTGAGTGCATTTTTACGAGATTTTCATTTAAGAATTCCACAGAGCAAAAGTCAGGAAATAATTTACTAATATCCTATAAAAATTATGAAAGAACAATTTCGATGCAGTGTAATCATCTTTAATGGTAGTTAATTAATAAACAAACAAAAACAAATATTTCAAATATAAAGTAGTAAGAAATGTTACAAATTAAGTCCGTTTCAATATTAATCAAACACATGAATTCAATAAACTCATTAGGTTCATTCATTCATTCACTCTTTACAGTGTCGATAAAAAAATATCGACTTCTCTACGCACTATTGTCATTATTTGACAAGTGTAATCCGCCCTCGCCCCGCAAAAATTGGTTGAACGTGATTTCATACATTTTTCTTACGTTACGTATCCAGTGGTTAATTCATCCAAGGTGGAATCTTACAATTGTCATGGGTCGGTGAGTACTTAGCTATCGGTTTATTTTCCTTATTCAAAAAATATTATGAGAAGTTGTTGGTGCTTTACGAATAACCTTGCATACCTACAAAATTATTTAGGTATATAGGATTTTTATATAATATGTGACGGCTAATAAGCGAAGTACGGTTATACCTAGTTCTAGCCGGCTAAAACTAGGTGTAGCCGGTAGCTTTGGTTAAACATAACCGATTTGCTCACGGCTAATACTGGGTGTAGCAACAAGTATAGCCACCTAAAACTAGGTCTTGCTTTATTTGTGCTTCTAATAAGAGCAGAGTAAGAGTAATTTATGGGGTATTAAGAAAGTAATTTCTGTTGTCTTTAAAAAAAAATAACTACAAAAAAGGCTCACGCTCCGATGCGCTACGTTCGGGACCTACTGTGCAGAAGTAAAGCAGATCGGTTACACCTAGGTTTAACCAACAGCTACCGGCTACACCTAGTTTTAGTCGGCTAAAACTAAGTGTAGCCGCAGTTCGGATATTAGCTGTGACATAATATACAACATTGTTAGGTACTTCGTTTCAATTGTTTATTCGTTGTCTCAACAGAGGGCAGCCACTTCCGGTTCGACTACACGTACAGCCAGGAAGCAGAAGGATGGCTGAAGTTCCACCGGGTACCCGACACCTTCACCTCAGCCTTCTTGAGATGCCATGCCGAAGGTAAGCGCAGGCGTTATAAGATAACAATGAAATGCTTGTGAAAGGCAGCTTGTGTAAAATTAAAAAAATTGATAACTTACATCGATCAGTTCCAAATTAAGCAGATTTTGTAAGAGTAGGTAAGAGGAGAGAGTAACCTACTATCGAATGTAACTTACAATCACGTGACACAAAAGGATTCCCAAATTACAACTCACACGTGATTATTTTCTCTTAAGGCACAAGGTATTGCCCAATAGGGAACATGCATACGTCTCTGATTTTGATAAATTTGAGCTTGATCGCTGCGGACACGTATAAAAACATGATGGAACAGAAAAATAAAAAATAAAATGTATTACTTTAGTTTTATCACACAAGGGAAAATAACGAATTTTTTTTTTCGTTTTCGCATATAATGCACTTAACAGTCGGATAGAACATCAAATAAGAAATAATATTTTGTATGACACATATGTCCTTAAACGCAATATTTAGGGAGATATTTGAAAATTCTTGGCTAACTCCATACTAATGCACTGAAACGTGACATGAGTGACGTCACAAATGTTGATCTTTTTGTATAGAGCGTTTTCGGCGGGTGCTGCTGCGTGCCAACTTCAAGTAACTATATCACGAGAAAAGAACACAAGAGAAAAGTTTTAATATTACAGTTGATTTTCTCACGCTTTATACTTTTGATTTTGATACAAAAAAAATTGATGCATGTTCCCTATTCAAGCGCGTTCTGATGTATTCTAATGAATAAAGGTGTGGCGGTGTGGCGGGCAGACGACGACGGGAACACTTACAGGATCGTCCATGTGACCACACACGACACAATGAAATCACTTGATAGCTCTCAGTTAGTGGACTGTAAACACTTTGATAGCACTTAAAAGTTCTGCATAGGATTCTCGCCGGCTCGACGAGGAAAGAAATAGAACACTCGGTCAGAAAAAAAAACGGAACACACCAGTCAATCACAGAGCGTTCATAAATTAATGTCACTTCACCTCAGTCACAGGTAAGTAAACACAGGTAGTCACTGAGTTCGACCACTGATATAAGTTCACGAAACACTTAGGCTCGTATTACAGAACGAGACTCAAGCACTGTTTGCTGCTTGAGTACAGTTAGAAAGGGATGGTGCTATTCATCGCATATAGCGCCATCCCTTTCTAACTGTACTCAAGCAGAGATTTGAGTCTGAGTTTGATTCTATAATACCAGCACACACTTCACTTGGCACTCCAAATAATGTCAATAGCACATCCATGGGCGTACCCAGGTTCTGGGCCAGGGTAGGGCAAATCTATTGTATCGCCCCCGGGGGGGGGGCGGCAAATTTGTTGTAAATCAAATATATTGAATGGCAAATAAGAACTGTTATTGATAACAATTGATAGTTAGTTGGAGATAAACAAAATCCAGGGGGCAGCTGATAAGAACGTATGCAAAGTCTTATTACCTATCTTAGATAACAATATTTCAAAATATAAATCTGTCCTACATATACTATCTTAAAATATGAGTCTTAAAATATCAATGTCACTATTTGCAAACACTGATCACTTTCACTTTGTTTCACATTTGTCACTAGTACTAATCACTTTTACTCGTATATCACATTGTGTCATTCATCATCACTTATCACTTTCACGTTGCGTCGCTAACAAAAAGTATCCAAAAAAATAAAATATCTCTATATTTACTAATGGTTACGGTGAGCTGTAAACTTCTTTTTCGACGACTTTCCTTAACGACTTCGCGTTAAAAATTGTATGTTGTTTGAAAAATTATCATTAGATCTATTAAGATGTCGCCACGTTTTTCGATAGATTGTACCTACTATTTGGTATATTATTTGGTATATTCGCAGCTAGATGTCGCTTCTAAGTTTGAACATTTTTCGAAATGGTTGAATTATTATTTTTTGAATAATTTTCGGAAAACGGGCTTGACTAAAAAAATCTATATTAGCGAACCTGCTCACAAATTTCACGAGAATCGGTTGAAAAATGCGACCTGTAGAGATGAACATCTGGACAGCGAGAAGGACATACCATACGAAAGAATTTTTGCCCAAGCTGAAGCAGAGACGCTTCGCGCTCGCTCGGTCAATTAATTAATGAACCCTTTACGAGTAAATGTTTTTATAGACAACGGTTTATTTCTCAATTTCCTTAGGTGCAGTCCTGGCATCCCCATTAAGTGAAGCCTTGCGGAAAGCCATGGTGACGCTGCACGCGGCAAATGGTGACACCTGTGGGATCTTCACGGGGATACATGCTACCTTCTCCAAAGGAGATTACGCCTCTGTCGAAGGTATGATTTTGTGGAACTTACTATTATCGAACAAACCGGATACACTAATATTTAGAAACGGGTAGATCTTATGTGTAACAGACTTGGCTTTTACATATTTATTATAAGAGTCGCTATTTAATGTTTTAAAGGATATTTTTATATTATTTGACGTAGAACTTTAAACTAACATTCTTAATAAATGAAGATAGACCAATAACGTATTTTTTTTTTTCACTCTGACATTTTAATAAGTATCTCTTCAAATATGATATTGCAGGGGTTCCCATCGCTAGGATACCAGTGACTTGGGCTCCAAGTGAGCCGGACAACTACAAGAACAGCGAAGAGTGCACCGTCATGCTCCAGAATGGAACCCTGGCTGACGTCCAGTGCAATGACACTTACCCATATATTTGCTACAGGAAGAAAACCAATGTCCATGTTATGACACCATGTGGCACTGTCGATATGAGTGAGTATACTTAAATTGGCCTATTTCTTTTAGATGCAAAAACAAACGCTATTCCTCATGTTTGTAAATTTAATTCTATAACATATTATTTTGTTTTTGCATCCAATCCAATGTGATGGCAAAGTAACCATCAAATATAATGATTCTAATTTAAATATTAGAGGAATGACCACATTTTTATTTAACTTATGATCTCCCGGCTACAAGCTCAAGCAATATCGTGTGAATAATATTTTTGTTTGCAAAAGTTAAGCACAGGCATCATTCGCAGAAACATTAGTACACTGTCGCAGTAACATAAGAGTAGAAATACATGATTTAAAATACTTAACCCTTTCTTATTTTAGAATACGAGTTAGACGTCCGTACTGGCAGCTGTTACAAGTTCAATCGCGTCGGTCTCACCTGGAGAAAGGCCTACATGACTTGCATGGCAGAAGGTGGGCACCTGGCTATCATCAACAATGACGCTGAAGCGGAGGTCATCAAGGACATCTTCACCAAAAATCCAGCCAATACAATCGTCTCCCCATTTAAAGACGTGGCCTCCATAGGATTTTATGACATGGGAGAACGAATATGGTTTACAGTTCACGGTGAGTCTTCGATTAAATAAAAATCTATATAAGTAAGACAATTGCAAAAAAGGGAATTAAAAATCGCTAGAAATTGTGATTTTTTAATTATTTTTTTCTAATTGACTTCTCTTATTGCCATTAAAGATACATATCTATTACCAGCACTGCAGCGCTATTTTTTATGTGTTAAACTGTTATGATGATGATTGCGTTTCTGGTTTCAGGTGAATCCCTGTCGGAGACCTACTCAAGCTTCTCCGATGGTCAACCAGACAACAACAAGTCTTATGACAACGGCTCCTTCTGCGGTGAGGTATTCAGGTCTGGTCAACTGGATGACCTCTGGTGCACTGGTGCCCTTCTGCCATTCATTTGTGAAAAAAAACCCGACAGTTTATTTTTGACAAACACATTGTATGATATTTGAATATTACAAACTGTGAATTCTGTGATACGACAAAAAAAACATTATCTTTAAAATTATGCAAATATATATTCTGAGCTTATGACAGTTAGGTACATAATTACAAGTTTTTGCTAGTTAAAAGTGTTAGTTCATCATGTCAAGTACTTCGTCCTGTGAAGAACTGGTCGGCACCCCTGATTTATGACATCTTGAAGCCGAAGATGTTAAAATCTTTTACCGAACAAATCCAGAGATCGATACCTAAAAGAAAAAGCCGGTGTGTGTAGGTATTGCTTGTGTATTTTCTCTCAAATAAAAAAAAGCATTTTGTCATGTACCTACCAATATAAATGTTTTATTTACCTCGCATGAATGATGTAAAGTAGAATGCTTACCTCGGTTATAAGTTACCTCGAACTATATTTGCCTAGTCTAAATATCTCGCCTTTGCGAGCTGCGCTCGCACGGGCGCGAAACCGGATCTTGTTCTGTAATAGCTCGCTTACGCCCCTTGTGTAACAATCTACTATTAACATTGAAAATGTTTTTTTTTTGTTGCTTCTGTATAGCCACTGAATTTTGCTCAGACCTCGCCTTGGTGTCGTGAGTTTTAGGGCTACGTGAATGGTTTTAAGGTTTTAAAAGGCAAGGGCTATAAAGTGGTGAAAAAAAAATCTAAAAAGTCCAAAACTTTTACGTACATTGTAAAAATGCCAAAAAATTACGCAAGTAGACACCCTGATGTCTTCTCACTCAATGATTTCAATGTACAAAAAGGTCGTGAAAGGCACCAGATCTGTGAATTTTTTAACCGACTTCAAAAAAAGGAGGAGGTTCTCAATTCGATTGTATATTTTTTTTTTATCGTTGTTCGCGCATATCTTCGTCATTATTTTATGGTTAGATTTTGATGATTTTTTTTATTTGATTGAGTTTTCTTGTAATGTTGTTTACTCCCATTTTGTCCCATTTAATTTTTTTTTAGATCGGTTTAGTAGTGTAGCGGCATCTACAATATCTACCTACGACGCCGCACATACCAACACACGGTTGCAATAAGATTCATAACCGGTGTTACTAGATGGCGCTAGTGTCGAATGAACACAAAAAGATTAGTAAGGAATGGCACTTCGTAGTATGGAGAATATATGGAGAAACCTACATCTCGCTGACGGAGTTTTCTCAGCGACGCAGCATATATACAACTGCCAACCATCATCGGTTGGACCGCGGTCCCCGGGCTAAGATCACCCAGCCCGGAGGAAGATCTTCCACTTTGGCCTTCCTACCAGTGGCTACCCTTTCTCCATACTACCACTACTACATTTCCTACACTGGTGACCCCGACGGAGCACATCAAGCACCTTCAGCAACGCAGCGCAGCTATGACTCCCCATACCTTATCCAGCATCCGCAGCAGTCACACCGCAAGCAGAAGCACAGCAGCCAGCAGCCCTCATGGTTCCATCGCAGCATCATTGACGACGCTTCCTGGACCTTCGGCAACTCTCGACGGCATTATCCCGACCTGGTCTTCGCAGCCCAGCATGTAGCGGCATCTACAATATCTACCTACGACGCCGCACATACCAACACACGGTTGCAATAAGATTCAACCACCATACCTTCATTCCTACACTGGTGACCCCCGACGGAGCACATCAAGCACCTTCAGCAACGCAGCGCAGCTATGACTCCCCATACCTTATCCAGCATCCGCAGCAGTCACACCGCAAGCAGAAGCACAGCAGCCAGCAGCCCTCATGGTTCCATCGCAGCATCATTGACGACGCTTCCTGGACCTTCGGCAACTCTCGACGGCATTATCCCGACCTGGTCTTCGCAGCCCACGACTGGAGCATCACTGGGCCCTTACTCCGGCGTGGCAGCTCTGCGCACCTCACCAGCAGCTCGGACCTACCGTCACCTTCCACTGTCCCGACTCACCGAGGACAGGTCCCGACTCACCGTGGACACGGATCTACCTGCAGCACTGGCGGACGCGCCTTCCTACCCCACAACGTCTCGACTCACCGTAGACTGTCTCGACTCACCGCAGACTGGGGCATCTCCTGCAGCACTCTACTCTGGCACTCGCAAAGCTCTGACGCACTGACAGCTGAGCTTGGACAACCCTTGGACTATCGACCTCCGGTCTCAGGGGGGGAGTGATGTAGCGGCATCTACAATATCTACCTACGACGCCGCACATACCAACACACGGTTGCAATAAGATTCATAACCGGTGTTACTAGATGGCGCTAGTGTCGAATGAACACAAAAAGATTAGTAAGGAATGGCACTTCGTAGTATGGAGAATATATGGAGAAACCTACATCTCGCTGACGGAGTTTTCTCAGCGACGCAGCATATATACAACTGCCAACCATCATCGGTTGGACCGCGGTCCCCGGGCTAAGATCACCCAGCCCGGAGGAAGATCTTCCACTTTGGCCTTCCTACCAGTGGCTACCCTTTCTCCATACTACCACTACTACATTTCCTACAAGTAGTTTTCAAGTAATCCTGAAAATACTATGATTTTGCATTAACTATCTTGACGACTTTTTTATTGTTGTTCGCGCATATCTTCGTTATTAATAGACCGATTTTGATGATTCTTTTTTTTTATTGAATTTTATTGCAAAATGGTCCCATTTAATTTTTTTTCAGTTCGGTTCAGTAGTTTTTAAGTAATCTTGAAAATACTATGATTTTTCATTAATTACCTTGACGACTTTGTTATTCATGAAACGAATTAGCTGATTTCTTTTGTTGGAAAAGGGATACCTTAAGTGTAGTTCTTTTAATTTCATTGACATTGAACCTTGGACCTCTAAGATATCCAAGGGAACTCCTCAAACTCAAATAGGATATATGTATTGTGATTGAGATATTGGTAGGCTTATGAAAATCCAAAACAAACCGAGCTATGGTCTGTTTGCTACGTTCTGGACTAGACTTGGACTAAGAAGGCACAACGGAACTCCTATGGAAATTGAGTTATGAGCATTTTGAAAACATATAAAGGAAAGAATGTTACACACTTACATACCACAAAAAAGTTGAAAATAAAAAAGCATTTTAAAAAAAAACGAAAAACCGCCTTCAAAAACCTAAAAGCAGCTTCAAAATTAAAAAGCACTAAATAGCAATAAATAATGTTCAAATCATCAATACGCAAATCAATTTAAAAAAATGTCTAATGAAGTCGGGTGGGGCTTTTAGAATTAAAAATAGGTTGTCCTCCACCCGACTTCAAAAGACGTTTTTTTTTTAATTTATTTGCGTATTGGTGATCAGATTTGAGCTTGTTAGTGCTTTTTTATTTTGAAGTTTTTAGGATTTTGAAGGCGGTTTTTTTGTTATATTTTTAAGTATTTATTTTCGTTTTAGCACTCTGTTACCATGGATTTATAACTTAGAGACAACAGTATAAAATAAATTTTACTACAAGAAGATAGAGACGAGAAAGAAAGAAAAGAAAGAAATTGTATCAGAAACGGAAGATCATGAGAACCACGGTAACCACTACAGTATTAATCAAGAAGTGAATTTTGAAGATGTTTCTGACATACTGCTGCGGTATGAAGAAGACGAAGAAGCAACATCATTATTACATTATTATAAATATGAAGTATAATAAGTAACTTTAGGTGAAACAAATAAAGACTGCAACTTTTCGGAAGTGTTTTTTTTTGTGATTTTTGATAGCGACTTACAAAAAAAACTGGCATAAAAGCACAAATTATTTTTGTTAACATAAGAACATTTCTATCTAGGTTTAATGTCTGATCACATTTTGCATGATTCCAACGAAATGTCAAAATTTTTTCAGGTTTAAGATTACTAACAAATAAATTAAAATTTTGGTTCCGATTAATGTATGGGCCTTAAGTACTTAAAAATACATGTTTTATTATAAATAGTACTTTATGTTTATAGCTGATAGTGTAAACAAACAAAATAAAATAACAAACTTCAATATAAATAATCATTTTAATGAAATACTCTTTTATCAATAACGTGGTATTTTTTTACCCGGTAGCGACCGTTTGTGTTCGTTTTTGGCTAGCGACGACCGCCGGGTTAAATCTGGGGAATGGGATAAGCTTTTAGGTTCCTTCTCGCAGATGAAGGGAAAGTTAACCCCGCTGCACCAAATGTCGTCGAGGAGGCCGTCACGAAACACTGCACCACAAAACGACCCACCATCATAGGCCGTGTTGTTATTCGGGTTTCCGAGTGAAAAGGTAGAATAACCAGCTTCTTGCAATGTTTCACCTGAAACGATTGCACAATTTAAAGCGGTCTTACTTCCAAAATCCGTTAAAATATTACAATATCTTGGCGACCGAGCTTTGCTCGGTTATTACTATTTATAAAACTATACTTTTTATATTACTATACTTTGTAAAATTTGTCTAAAAATAATAAAAAAATATAAACTTGATCATACAAAAAAAGCAAGTAAGTCACCGAGCGGGATTCGAACCCGTAACACGCGTTCTTGCTGTCCGCGTCTTAACCCGCTGGACCAGACGGACACTGGCTGGCCGGACGAAATTAGCGACCCTATTGTGCGTCGAAAGAAAAACGAATGAATAACGCATGAGAACTCGAAAACACACGTTTTCCCAAACATAAGACTAATTAGACTAGGAGGCCATAACAAATTTGGTAACGATCGCGTAAGTGGCTGACTCTTGGTTCACAGGATGGAGAGGCACTCTCTGATGCTAAATATGTAAGTCTGTTTGCGTGAAGTGGTTGCGTTCTTTTTATATGCAGGCTGAATAAAGGCTATAATTTTTTTGAAAATAAATTTTAGCCCATGTTACTCGCTGATAATGTAGCTTTCTAAAAGTGAAATAATTTTCAAAATCGGGTCAGTACTTTTTGAGTTTATACATTACAAACAAACAAAAAGTTAATCGCTTATACCTACGAAACGCAACCAAATTTTGGTCAGTCCTTACACAGTTCACGTGAGTACAACTAGTACTCACTCGCTGTACTATTGTCAGCCATTTAGCCTCTTCGTTTCTTTTCTGGTAACGATAACACATTTTTCAACCTGCATATAAAAAGAACGCAACCACTTCAGGCAAACAGACAGACATATTTAGCATCAGAGAGTGCCTCTCCATCCTGTGAACCCAGAGTCAGCCACTTACGCGATCGTTACCAAATTTGTTATGACCTCCTAATATAAATCTAGATCGATTGTTTACTCCCGAAAACCCCCATATACCAAATTTCAGCGAAATCATTAGAGCCGTTTCGAGATCACAGAAACTGTATATACATATCAATAAATATACAAGAATAAGATTAAAATAAATATTGCCTATATTAAAAACACGACCGCTCTGACAAAAACGAAATAAAAGGGAAAGAACGTTATCATGTCAATGTAGCCAGGTAACCTAGCGCAGAATGTTCCCCCGACTGCAATAACCTTAGTATGGTAGATAATGAATACTCTTATTTATTAGTTACATTTTCTTATTAAATAAAAATTTTCAGTGATATGACAAAATACTATGATAATGTCAGTGATTCTTATGTCGTTTCACTGAACTATAATGAAGTAAAATGAGGAAAAGTGTTGATAGATGAAATAATAAAACAAACAAAATCCTTACTAATATTATAAATGCGAAAGTCCGTTCGTTTGTTTGTTTGTTTGTTTGTTACGCCTTCACGTCGTAACTACTGAACCGATCATTATGAAACTTTGCATACACGTTGTCAGGGATACAGAAAAGGACATAGGGTACCTTTCATCCCGAAAAAAAATTATTCTCCCGAGGAAGAGCAAAAAACGTTTCCACGCAGACGAAGTCGCGGGCGGAAGCTAGTTCTAAATAAATGTAAGTCTCTTATTTCTACCACTTACCATGTACAGTGTACCACACACCATGATGTCCCCAATCATAAATGCCTATAGCTGCGACGTAATTAAATGAAGAGGTGATGCTCTTAGGCGGGGCGGTAGCGAAGACGTCCTTTATGACCTGCACCTCAGTGTCGCTGTTGATGACGGCCAGGTGCCCCCCCTCGGCCATGCAGGTCATGGCGCCCTGTCGCCAGGTCTGAGCGACGCGATGGAACTTGTAGCAACTGTTAGTGCGACTGTAATAGATGTATTCTGAAATGCGAAGGTATGTTTACTAAATTGGTAACCCTTCAATTTATTTATTTGCATATCGACTCATTTGTATAAAGACAAAGTTTTCGTTGCTTTAAGTAGCTACGCTGTAATATGGAAAATGTTTGTTATTTATTTACATGCTTAGTTCTCTCTTACAACACTCACTGTAGGCAGTTGATTCTATAATGGTAGTAACCCTTCAGATAAAGAAAAATCGTTTTGTGTTGGACATATCTAATAATATTAAACTAACCGTTGTCTAATGTTCCGCATTTTTTGTTAATGTCCAAGTCATCATACTTTTTATAACATATGTATGGATAGAAGTCATTGCAATTGACATCAGCAAGGGTGCCGTTATGCACCATGACGGTACAGTCTTCGTTATTCCCGTAGTTGTCAGGTTCGTCTGGAGCCCACTGGACTGGTATCTTCAACAGTGGAACTCCTGCAAAATTTTGAACTTTAAATTAATAACACGAAAAATAAAATTCTGTGATGTTTGGAAGAAACCTTTTATCTCCAATTTGGTTATTTTTATTTATTCCTGATAGTCCACCTTATATAGAAGTGATAAGTAGAACTAAAATGGTAATCGCATGGTAAACCAGGATTCATCCATTTCATTTTTGTAAATTGGTGATAACTTAGCTTGTCTGTAAAATGTACCCTTTAGACTTAACAGTTTTCTTCCAAACATCACTGAATTATTGTACGAGATTGTTCAATCAAATAAGCGTATTCGGACATTGATGGGTTGATGGATGATGATAGTGGAAATAATCAAACCTTCCACGGAGGAAAAATCTCCTTTGGAGAAGGTCGCGTGTATGCCCGTGAAAATTCCGCAGAAATTGGTATTTTCTTTTTGCATCATCAACATTGCTTCCCGGAGATCACTGGTCAATGGAGACGCCAGCACCGCTCCTAAGTAATTGAAAAACATTGCAATTAATAGAATGTATAACACCTTTTTGTAGGATCGTTAGCTCACCTATATCAAATCTTTAACAGAATATGAACTAAGTAGTTCAAAAAAGCTTCAGTTTAGACCAAAACGTTACAAAAAATGCAAAACATTCACAGATCTCGTGCTCTACACGACTTGAAAGGGCATTGAAATAGAATCTACCTATTCTTATTAAAAAAATGTTTGTAATATACAGGGTTATTTGTAAAACACCAACAACCTCGCAGGAGTAGATTACCTACTAACATCATAAACAATAATAACATTTGTTCTACGACTTTTCCGAAAGCAGAAACCCCAAAAAACGACTCTCCATAAGTACAAATGTCCGGAACAGCTGATCGAGTTTTGTATGAAAAGTCGATATTTCTTTGTCTGTTTTCGGGAAAGTCGTAGAACAAATTGTTGTATAATTATGATGTAAGTAATCTACTCCTGCAAGGTTGTGGGTGTATAACAAATAACCCTGTATAAGTAAGAACGCGTAATTTTTCGGTCGAAAAATTTTAATTTTTTTTTTTCAAAACCAAAAAAGTTTTTTGGGTTATGAAAAAACAATTTCAAAACCAACTTTTCCAAATTATTTTTACATCATCTTAAAGCCCTTCAAATTCCGCGTCTTTTGAGCTCTCATACGTCCTCGTGGCCGCACGCTAGCCGCCCGCCCCCGTGTGATATCGCACCTCGCGCCGCGCAAAACTCGCGGCCAAGCACTTCTACAGCCTCAACCGTCACCAATATCGAAAAAGGTGTAATGACCTAAAATGTTCCTTGGTTCAATACTGAGGCGCTTTTTTTTCATATTTTTTAATTTCGGCCCCGATCTCCAGATATCGGAAATTTTCTGTGAAAACGATTTGGACACGATTTTTCGGTCGAAATAAGTCGGTTTTTCTCGATTTTCAAAAAAGTTTTTGATTTTTTCAAAATATTGTTTACATCTCCTTAAAGCCCTTTAAATTCTGCGTCTTTCGAGCCCTCATACGTCTTCGTGGCGCTAAACCTCAGGGTATCACGGGAAAGACGCACTTTCAACGAAAATGGGGGCCTACTGGAGCGACAGAAAACCATTTTCAATGTTAAAATTAATCTTGATAATGATTTTCGTTCGATCAATGTCACGAATCGGGACAAAAGTCAATCATTTATCGTGGTTTGATTTTCGCAGCAGGCCCTCAGATATTAGTTTTGTAGAGGAAGGAGGTTAGGGATCTACCTTCGGCTTTGCACCTCTGGAACGCCGACGTGAAGCTGGCTGGCACTCGATGGAACTTCAACCACCCCGCCGCTTCCGGGTGGAACTCATAGTCGTATCGATAGAATTCTGTTAAGACAACACAATAATATGCACACAATTACTTAAGAAAGTTAACTTATAGTCATACAATATTTATTTTATCAATTATATTTTCAAACTTTTAGATTTTATGCATTCACAATGCTATTTTTATATTAAAATTATTAATATAATTGAAATATATTAGAAAAAATCGACTCACCCGTAGCAGCTCAGACGGGACTCGAACCCGCACCCTTAGGAATCTGGCCCAATGCACTAACCAATTATGCTACCGAGTTTTTAGCAGGATAGGCGAAATTTTCTAATACTTTTCACGTTTCCGCTGTAGGCCAGCGCCATCTCATCAATGTGAAGTGAATGTGAAGTTTCAATTATATAAATAAAGTAAATAAAAGTAATGTAAAGTAAACGACAACGAACTTTTTAAATTAACGCCGTGTGATGCCGATGAAATAATTAAAATAATTCAGAATGTTGACCAAAATTCTAGTAGCGGTATAGATAAAATTAACACAAAAGTAATTAAATGTCTACAAAATATTATCTCACATAATTTGGCTTATTGTTTTAATATATTAATGAATGATGGATAATTTCCAGATACTGCAAAAGTGGCAAAAGTAACACCAATTCACAAATCAGGAACTACAACTGACCCTGGAAATTATCGTCCAATTTCTGTACTGTCGGTCCTATCAAAAATTTTTGAGAAAATTATATGCATCCGTTTATTACAATACCTAGAATCATTCAATTACATATCCAAACACCAGTATGGATTTAGATCTAAAAGCAACACTACAGCAGCAACAATTGACCTTATAACAAAAATAAAAGATAACAGACAAAAAAAAGTTGTATTAGGCGTATTTATTGGCTTAAAAAAGCCTTTGATACCGTTAGCCATTAGCGTTAAAATTACTGAAATCCTATCTTACAAATAGATCGCAAGTATTAAAGATTAATAATTGTCAAAGTAGCGCTTTACCTATTACATACGGTGTTCCCCAAGGATCCATACTCGGACCACTCTTATTTTCAATCTACATAAATTACATAGAAGATCTGGGACTCCGTGGCCATATTACTTTGTATGCGGATGATATATGTCTTTTCTATTACGGAGCTAATGTGCATGATGTGATCCAACAATCACAAGAAGATTTAAAAATCTTGTCCGAATGGTTCCAATTCAATCTGCTAACAGTCAATGTCTCAAAAACCTGCTATATTATATTTAAACCAAAAAATAAAACCATTCCTTCACATGAACCGTTAATAATTGACAATATACCCCTGGAACAGAAAACTTGTGAAAAATACCTTGGATTGAGAATGGATAGTAATTTAACATGGAATACGCAAATCGATTATATTAAAAGCAAACTTTCTTCACTCACTGGTTCACTACGTAATATAAGTCAATGCATCCCTAGAAAATTACGCCACAATATTTATAACTCCCTTGTTAAATCACATTTACTATACCTTATTGAAATTTGGGGCACTGCCTGTAAGACAAGGCTACAGGAGCTTCAAAGAATGCAAAATAAAGTAATAAAAACACTTTTTCGTTACCCCTATCTAACACCTACCGAAAAAAAATTCAATGAAACCAAATTAATGAACATAAAGCAACTGTACGTGTATAGCACTTGCCTTTTGATTCGAAAAATTATTGATAAAAAAATTCATACCAACATAACATTCACCAAAAAATCTCAAATCAGCAAACCCAGTCTTCGTCGGCCAAGCTTACTTGTCTTGCCATGGGCACGTACAAATTATGCTAAAAAAAGCATCACCTTTGAGGGAGCAAAACTGTACAATAGCTTACCTTCATACATAAAAGATATTAAATTATATAACAGCTTTAAGTCCAAACTATCTCATTATAAATAAATAAATAAAATAAAATTAAAAAAAAATTGAAAATTACGAACTTTATACCTAAATTTCGTTTTTATAGTTAAGTATTACTAATATTCAAGGCTTGGTGGTTATGTATGAAAAAAAATATCTTTGTATTTTTTTTTTCTTGTAAGTGACTTATGTAAGTCTTTTTTGAAAATAAAGTGTTTAAACCTAAAGTTTGATATTTTTATTTAGTTACCTTTATCAACTGTTGATTAAAAGAAAAGAGTTAATTAATTATTATTTTGCAGGAAAATTAAAGTTCTGTAGTCTGTGCAATCTGGGATCATATAAATCAGAAAGTATATTTTAATTTTTAATATTATTGGTATACAAATAAAATATATTTGCTTTGATTGAAATGTAATATGATATAAGTATAATTATGATAATATGAATATGAAGTTGATTTGAAAGTAATAATTTTGATATAAATGTTTAAAGAATAAGGTTGTTACAAACAACATTAAGAAAGTAAACTTAATGTAATTTTATAATGAATGCAACTACCTAATTAATACCTTGTTATAATTTGAAATTAATAAATAGTTAGGGACACATATTTTTATTAGAAACTTACAATATTAATATAAAAATATGGTTGTTTGTGATTTGTTATACAATAGGTGTCCAAGTTAAAAAAAAAAAAAAAAAGGGAGTTTGACATTAGCTGTCACTTGTCACGGATTCTTGCTCGCGCCTTTTTCTGTACAACACTGATTTTTGTAAACCTGAAAATATATTGTATTCTACAGTCCATTAGTTTTTTTATTCGTTCAGACCTTAAACATGGTCTTCGGAGCCGGATAAAGGCTAGTTTCTGGTGAAGTGCACAGTGATACGGCACCACTAAAACCGTGCTCTCAGTCTAGCAGTGGATTGCGTTAACGTGGCTTTAACAAACCGAGTTATACGTGGGTAGTAGAAGTTCAGCGCAGCTCATGGGATACGAGTTGGCTGGCTAAACGGTGTAAAGCTGAGGCAGCAAGAAGTGCTGCGGTTAGCGTGCTGTGAGCTCGGCTAGAACAGCAGCAGAAAAAGGCGGACGGCGGGTCAGTCTCAGGGCAGTGAATTGCTCAAGGGCGGGCGGAATCAAAAGCGGCAGCAGGCACTAGTCACCGACGGCTACAGCGTCGGGCAACAGCAGCAGCGGCGGCAGCACGGGTGGCGTGCAGCAGTGGAAGTGCTGGCTAATAAGTGCGGAAAGTGACGTCAAAGTGTCAGGGTGAAGTGTTGGTGTAACCGTGAGTACAATTTACGTCATTTATGAGAATCTTCATTTGTGTGCTTCGACTGCTTCGGTAATTTTTAACTTTGTTTGGATAATTTAACTTAAAATATTGTGCCTCTTGGACTTATTTAAACCTTGTTTTTGTTTATGTGTTGATGTTAACATTTAATTATCAAACATGGAAGGTTTGTTGCGTATTCAATTAGATGTTAAATCTAAAATAGAAAAAGGTTTGAGGAATTTTAAAAAGTCGCCTAAAGAAAGGTTGACTGAAACATATGTGCTAAGTAGATTAGAAAACTTGGAGAATATGTGGAAATTGTTTACTAGTACACACAGTGAAATATTAAAGGGTTATGATGAAAAAACAGCTGGGGATTATTTAAAAAATGAAACTTATGATTGCACAGAAGATGTTTTTATTGAATATAAGTCAGAATTGAAAGTTGTATTAATGAAATTTGCAACAGTTTTGGTTTCTGCATCCACTAATGAGGGAAAGGCCACCCATTGTCAGGGTGTAAATAGTATGTTTAAGTTGCCAAAAATTAATATTCCTGTGTTCTCGGGAAAGTATGCTGAATGGCCTACCTTTCGAGATTTGTTTATATCGTTGATTCATTCAAATGATAATATTGATACAGTTCAGAAGCTGCACTACTTGAAGGGATATCTGACCGGAGAAGCTGAACAGCTTCTTCGGCAAATACCTGTATCGGGGGATAATTATGAAAGAGCATGGAGTCTTTTATTAAATCGATATAATAACAAAAAATATTTGTCGAGTAGTATTTTAAATCGGTTATTGGGACAAGGTGATTTGACTTCTGACAGCGCTAACGGGCTTAAAAATTTAGTAGATACAAGTACAGATTGTCTGGATGCTTTGTCAAATTTGGGGATAGATGTGTCCACTTGGGATATATTAATAATTCATATTTTATCATCAAAGCTAGATGCAGAAACTAAAAAACAATGGGAACTACATGTTAGTAGTCAGATAGGATTTGATAGTTTGCCAACATTTGATCAATTTAAAACTTTCATAATTAATAGATATAGAGCCTTGGAATTCCTGGTACCAATTAGATCAAATAAAGCTATAAGTAATTATAAACCTGTTAACAAAGTTTTTCATGTGAATAAATTGTGTTGCTTGTTTTGTGGAGAAGAGCACAAATTAAGTTATTGTAAGAAATTTATTCAATGTAGTGTCGATGAACGTCGCGATTTTGTGCAGATGAAAGGGTTGTGTTTCAATTGCATGGGAATAAATAATTCAGCTAAAAATTGTTCGGTCAGTACTCATTGTAGAATTTGTAGACGCTTGCACCATACTATGCTGCATCCTAAGGGAAATGGGTCAAGCACGGGGAATGAACCTACAATGGCATCAAACGTGGTTGTGGAGGACATGGAGCAGCCGTCAACATCAGATGTAGCAAATAGTGATGCTCCTGACGAAATAGATGAACCTGATGAATTTGGGGAGACGGTGACTTCATGTTTATCTACGGGAAAGATACCTGGTCAGGTGCTGTTAGCCACTGCATTGATTCATGCGGAGGCTAACAATGGAAATCAAATTATGATACGCGCCTTGCTGGACCAAGGGTCTCAGGCATGTTTTGTTACGGAATCAACGGTGCAATTTTTAGGGTTGAAAAAGACACATACCAAAAGTATGATTTCAGGGTTGGGATATGCTAAAAATGTTACATCTACATCAATAGTAAAAATTAAGTTGCGTTCCAGAATGGATTCTAACAAAACTATTGAGGTTAATGCATATGTGTTAAAAGCAATAACATCATTTTTACCGACTAGAAAAGTGGTCAGTCTGGGTACTTTAAATTTAACGGGATTGGTTTTGGCAGATCCGGATTACCACACTCCGGGTAAAGTGGATGTATTATTAGGAGCTGATGTGTATGGGCAAGTTGTTCAGGAAGGGTTGAGAAAGGATACAGATGGAAAGTTACTTGCCCAAGCCACTACATTTGGTTGGATTATAAGCGGTAGGGTGGAAGATAGTACAAATTCAACTAATTTAGTAGCCATGCATTTGATGGTAGATGAAAGTTTCCTAAAAAAGTTTTGGGAGTTGGAGGACGAACCTTTAGCGAATAAAGAAAAAATCTTAACGGAAGAAGAGAATGAATGCGAAAGAATTTATAGGGAAACGACAACGAGAGACGAAGAGGGCAGGTACATAGTTAAAATTCCATTTAAAGTTGAAAAGCCTAAAATAGAAGGTTCTAGGGAAATTGCAAGGAAGAGATTTGATTTATTGGAAAAACGGTTAAATAAAAACAAAGAGTTTAAGTCAAAGTTTAATGATGTTATGACAGAGTATATAATTAACGGACATATGGAGATTGTGCCCCCAGAAGAGATCAACAATCCAAATTCGGTGTATGTACCAACTCTTGCTGTAATTAGAAAAGACAAAGATACTACTAGTGTCAGGATAGTTTGCGATAGCTCTTGTAAAGGCAAAGATGGAATATCGATAAATGATGAAATGATGAAAGGGCCGACATTACAGCAAGAATTGCGACATATTTTATTAAGGTGGAGAACTTATCCGGTTTGTTTGGTGGCTGATATAGCGAAGATGTACCTGCAAATTAAAGTTACCAAATCAGACACAGATTATCAGAGATTGTGGTGGAGACCTGATGACTGTCCTGAGTTACAAGTCTACCGTATGCTGAGGGTTACTTTCGGAACAGCTTCGGCACCTTACCTAGCAGTACGAACCCTTCAACAAGTGGCTTATGACGAGGGTGAACAGTATCCTTTGGCGAGGGAAAGGGTACTAACTGATTTCTGCATAGATGATTTGATGACAGGCTGCAGATCGGTAGCTGAGGCCCTAAAAATTCAAAAAGAAATGAGTGAAATGTTGTCTAAGGGTGGGTTTCAACTAAGGAAGTGGACAAGCAATAGGAATGAGGTAATTCAGAAGATTGGTCAAGCAATGGGAAATGGGGAACCTGAAAAATTTAACATAAAAAGTGATACAGTTTTAAAAATATTGGGACTTACTTGGGATAGACAGGCGGACGAATTCCAATACTCCGTTGAAGTCACACCGTTGCAGGAACCTGTAACAAAAAGAAAAATCCTTTCGGAAATATCAAGGTTATACGATCCCTTAGGGTGGGTGTCGCCTTGTATTATTGTGGCAAAAACACTTATACAAAAGTTATGGCTAAAGGGGTCTGACTGGGATGAGCCAGTCACTGACGAACTATGTAAAGAATGGGTTACTTACCGGCAGGACTTACCTTTGTTGAAAAGCTTCCATGTTTCTCGTTGGCTGGGCACGACTGATGGCTGTTGTGTAGAATTACACGGATTTTCAGATGCATCGAAGATAACGTATGCTGCTGTAGTATATGCACGAGTTATTCACACAAATGGGGACATCGAAGTGAAACTAGTAACGGCTAAAACAAAAGTAGCACCTATTAAGATGGTAGCGATACCTAGACTAGAACTGTGTGGTGCAACGCTACTCGCAAAACTCCTAATAGAGGTTGCAGAAGTATTATCAATTCTGAAAGAGAACATATACGCATGGACCGACTCTACTGTAGTATTAGCTTGGATAAATAGCTACCCACGGCGGTGGAAACCTTTTGTAGCTAATAGAGTATCTGACATATTATCTTCACTGGAACCAACACAGTGGGCCTTTGTAGCCTCAAAAGAAAACCCAGCGGACGTTGCATCGCGGGGAATGTATCCAAAGGAAATTTTGGGTTGTAAATTATGGGCACAAGGTCCTGACTTTTAATGGATAGGAAAATTGATCAGACAAAAAAGAATTTTAATACGACGGAAGAAGAAATCAAAGTACATGTACTGATAGAAAGTGATTGTGAAGAAGGATTATGGAAAAGATTCTCATCGTTGAGCAGAATGGTCAGAGTTTTAGCTTACTGCAGACGGTTTGCAAAGTTAGTAAGAACTAAGAGAGAAGAACGAGAATTAGAATCATTTTTAACAAGTAAGGAATTAGAAGAAACTCTGAGAATAATAATAAAAAGATGCCAAGAAATTAATTTTAAAGAAGAGATTAAAGATTTGCATGATAAAGGAATACTTAAGAAAAACAACAGAATTTCGTCGCTTAATCCATTTATTGATGGAAAGGGCATATTGAGAGTAGGTGGGCGTCTCACTCAGTCTTGTTTATCTGAAGATGCTATACATCCAATTGTGTTGCCAAAAAATTCAATAATGTCGCAACTAATTGTGTTGGACGCTCATTATAGGTTATTGCATGGGGGGCAACAGTTAATGTTAAATTTCATAAGAAATAAATATTGGATTTTGGGGGTTAAATATTTGATTAAGACAACAATACATAAATGTAACAAATGCTTAAGGTATTCAAATAGAGCAAGAAATCAGCTAATGGGTCAACTTCCAGAGGCGAGGGTATCACCCTCTAGAGCATTTTCACAAAGTGGGGTTGACTTTGCGGATCCTATTAGCGTTCGTGCTTCGAAGGGACGCGGTCATCATGCATACAAGGGTTACATTTGCCTTTTCGTATGCATGGCGACTCGTGCCATACACTTGGAGGTCGTGAGCGATATGACCGCTCAAGGTTTTCTCGCTGGTTTTCGTAGGTTCGTCGCTCGTAGGGGACATTGTGCACAGTTATGGAGTGACAACGGAAAAAACTTTATAGGTGCGTCTAAGGAGTTGCGACATTTATTTGCTCGTGAGAAATCAGGAATAGTACAGGAGATACGCGAGGCTTTGGCTAATGAACAAACTACGTGGCATTTCATACCGCCATACCATACTCGCCAAATTTCGGAGGATTGTGGGAGGCCGGCATAAAATCGACAAAATTCCATCTGAAAAGGATCATAGGAGATAGCACACTGACGTACGAAGAACTATCCACGGTGCTAATTCAAATAGAGGCTTGCCTTAATTCCCGGCCGTTATCTCGGATCGACAGTGACGGAGGTAATTACACGATTTTGACTCCAGGACATTTTATTATAGGAGAACCATTGTGCGTCTAAGGAGTTGCGACATTTATTTGCTCGTGAGAAATCAGGAATAGTACAGGAGATACGCGAGGCTTTGGCTAATGAACAAACTACGTGGCATTTCATACCGCCATACCATACTCGCCAAATTTCGGAGGATTGTGGGAGGCCGGCATAAAATCGACAAAATTCCATCTGAAAAGGATCATAGGAGATAGCACACTGACGTACGAAGAACTATCCACGGTGCTAATTCAAATAGAGGCTTGCCTTAATTCCCGGCCGTTATCTCGGATCGACAGTGACGGAGGTAATTACACGATTTTGACTCCAGGACATTTTATTATAGGAGAACCATTAGTAACAGTTCCTGATCAAAATTATGAAAATCACGCAGTAGGTAGTTTAAGACGCTGGCAACTTACCCAAAGGATGTTGCAGGGTTTTTGGTCAAGATGGTCCCAAGAATATTTGCATCAATTTTTGCAACGACACAAGTGGACCGAACAATTACCAGAACCTAAAGTGGGGGATGTAGTCCTAATAAAGGAGTTGGATTTGCCTCCAGCTCGTTGGTTGATTGGTAAGGTAATCGAAACACACCCTGGGGTCGATGGAATCGCGAGAGTCGTCACGATACAATCAAAAAACAGTATGTTTAAGCGACCTGTGTCTAAGTTATGTTTATTGCCTGCAGCTGAGTGATGTTTTGTTAATGCAGTTGTAATAGAGTTTTTGTTGTTTTTTTTTAACAGTTACGTTTAAGTTAGATGTAATTATGGAACACTGTAAAAGAAAAGGTAGATTTGATACTCCCTTAGGTTTGTCAATTTTTTTTTTTAATTTAGTGTTATACTTATCTTCTTACGGTGGGCGGTTGTGTATGTGTTAAATTAAGTTAAGAACAAGTTGAGATTGTTCTTGGTGGGCGGAATGTCCAAGTTAAAAAAAAAAAAAAAAAAAAAAGGGAGTTTGACATTAGCTGTCACTTGTCACGGATTCTTGCTCGCGCCTTTTTCTGTACAACACTGATTTTTGTAAACCTGAAAATATATTGTATTCTACAGTCCATTAGTTTTTTTATTCGTTCAGACCTTAAACAATAGGTGAAAACTCAGAATAATTTTTTTTATAAACGAACACGAAATTATAAGAACTTGAAATTATGAAAAAAATGAATTGTTGTTTCATCATAAATGAATCAGATTTTTCTGTAAAAATGCCATTCGCATAAAACAATTTTATATTGTTAAATTATTTAAATTTTATTCATAAATTAAATTTTAGCTGTACATACAAACAAAATTAATTCTTTCAAAATTTCCAATGTTGTGGTATGAAAACAAAATTATTTAAAATGAATACAAATACAGATTTTTGTAATTCATGTAAGTTTTATACAAAATATATTTTTCGTGTAGTAAGTATTTCTTCATTTATGTATTTTCAGTGACACTTTTGCTTTTGTAAAATTCGATTACTTAAGTATTATGAATTACCGTTTCTATGACAGTCATCTTTGGTTTTAAGTACTAAAAAATTTTGGTAAAATTAATATTCAATTGACATCTTTATGTTTTTGTGAATTTTCTTAACATTATTAGTTGATAAGGGTTTTTTTATATATTTTAGTCATAATATTGAAAAAAAATTGGGTTGCACTCCGGGAGTGCCGGCAGAAGTGAAAACTTTTTGCACGAATTGCCGTCCTCTGCATTTGAATTTACGAATACAGAACAGTATTGTACGAAAATCTTATCCATAGCTTGACAGAAAATCTAGAGTTTTGATATTGAATTAAAAAATTAGCGCGTTGCTATGGTGACACAAGTGTTTTCATATTCTTACGAATTTTCGATCAGGGTCACGTGATCCTGACTGACTGACGCGATATCAACATTTTTTCCCCATACAAAAAAGCGTACAACGCCGCTAAAGAAGTTTTCACCTCAAAAAATAACCTAATGTATTTTTTTTCTTTTTAGGGGGAGGTGTAGTGTGTGTACTAACGTATATGCACACACGCATCTCTCTTCATATAAAAGCACATGTAGTGCATAATAAATCAGTCATTAATCGCAGTCAGATCTTTTATTTACACGTCTCCTGGTCGTCTACTTGCAGAATAAAATGAATATTTTAGGGGGGCTCCCATACAACAAACGTCATTTTTTTGCCATTTTTTGGTACGGAACACGGAACCCTTCGTGCGCGAGTCCGACTCGCACTTGGCCGGTTTTTTCTGTTGCTTTAACAGTTTTTTTTTTATTAAGTCTTAAAAATAATTACTAAATATTTAACGATTTTTCAGATATGTCTCATTTTTTTCAGAACTCAAGCATCAAAATTTGCGGAAGTCTCATACAAACTTCCATCCCCTAGATTCAGGGGTTGAGGGTAAAAGTTCCAAGTTTTATATTTTTTTATCGTGTGCGTACTAATACTAGCTTGTATACCAAATTTCAGTCTTCTAGGACTTCGGTACCCTAAGAATTTTGATGATTATGAATGAGTTTTGTTTGACTGTCAATAAAATCTATAAGAGTTATGCAAATTAAACTTTATATGTTTAATAAATCCACTACTGACATAATAATCCGATAATTTTGTTAATCTGGTACTTATACTCTAAACCCAAGATATGAGGGTTCAAAAAAACGACGAAGTGCTTCAAGAAAAGGTAGGTAGTGCCCTTGCGCTTCGCTTGGTCGTCTTGTCGGGGGCACTGCCATGCCCCCAGATAGAGCGAACTAAAGTAGAAACTGAGAGAGAATCGACAGAACAGAGCAGGAGAATCTCAGAGCATTGGCTGCGTACCTCCCTCAACCTGAACTCAACTCAAAGTCAACTCGAACTCAACTCAACCGGAGCGCACTCCTTGAAATACAGCGCGTACAATTTTGAGTTTTATAACACATTAATAAGCTCCGTTATATTTTGTCGATGCGCACACGCCTCGCCCTCAACCCGAACTCAACTCAATCTCAACCCGAACTCAACTCAAACTCAACTCAAACTCAACCCGAACTCACCTCAAACTCACCTGAACATTACACAAGAGCTTATTAGTGTGTCATAAGACTCAAAATTGTGAGCGTTGTATTTCAAGGTGGGCTGCGGTTGAGGTGAGTTTGAGTTGAGTTCGGGTTGAGGTCGGGTCGTGTGTTATCGTTTGAACGCAGATTGCAAATATTGCGGCTTGAAACTTGAAACTTATTTGGTAAAAAAATCTAGGACAAAAGATATATTATAATAATTTTAATTCTATCAACTTACGTGCGGATGTAAACCCAATACATATAGATATATATAAAAAAACACTTCTTATTTCTGTCATTTTGTCGACTGAAATTAGTACTTATTTGAAAAGATACCAAACTTCAATACAAAGTTGCACACATCACAATTTATCAAAAGGGAATACAGAATTTAAGACCTATTACACCGATAATCTTATGCCGATTGATATTTTGTGAAGAAACAATGTCTATAAACAGGTTTATATTCACACAGTTGAATAAAAAAACGCAAAAAACCAGCTTTTATTTGTTATCAAGTATACGGTAGATATGTACAGTCGGAATCAGAAGTAGATGAACCCTTGAGTACTTTGTCACACCAACTACAATTACGTTTAGTACCACTAGAATATAATAACGGGTGTAACAAGACCTTCAACGAAGCTAAAGTCCACGTATTCCGCCCATCATCAGGATCATTTTTGTCATTTAGACTATACCTGGGAAACCATTAGCTACGAAGTTATTGAAGGTCAAAGTCAATTTTTTTTTGCAAAATTTTTATGAAATCTTGTTTTATTCGTTATTGTCTACTTTTTGTCCAATGAAACATTATTAAATTTTTAAGTATTTCGTAACAAACAATGGCTTCAAAACGTCGTCACTCGATTTATCTCATGAGCACGCACATAAACGCTGCCTTTCAACTCGCCCGCACGCAGCTTGTGTAACATACACTCGCAGGCGTGGTGGTCTGTTGTACGCGTTACATTGCGTATGCAATGCTTTTTTAACACCAAAAATCAAAATCGTATCCCAGCAATAATTTTGAACATAAATGGTCCTGATAATGGGCATGATTACGGAGACCTCGGCTTCGATGAAGGTCTTGTTACACCCGGTATAGTACTCAAAACGAAATAAGGGCCACCACTGGTTTTCCATACAAACGAGAAAAAGTAGTAAACTCCAATTTCTTTCTATTCTAATTTTTAACTGACACACGACGAATAGAAGAAATTGTGTAGTAAAGAACGCAAATTGACTAAATTACAGAAGCGCTCATGGCGGAACTTGACAGACTGATCGTACTCGATCACGTTTGTTAAGCAACGCTCGGTCCGGTCAGGTGTCGGATGGGTGACCGTTAAGTGGCATTACAACTGAGCGCTTCCGTGCTTCGGAGGGCACGTTAAACCGTCGGTCCCGGCTGTTGTCATCTGATAACAGTCGTTAAGCCAAGTTAGAGGCCTTACAGGCGGCTTGATAAACTCTAACACCAGAGGTGGCCACTATTCCTCATTCGATAAGAAGAAGAAGACTAAATTACAGCTTTCAAAGAATATCAAATTGAAATAAAATCAGATTGAATTTACATTAAATAAAAAAAAACCGGCCAAGTGCGTGTCGGGCCACGCACCGTAGGGTTCCGTAGTTACCTTATACCATACCATATATAATACCACCTATCATTTTTCGTCTGCAAAAATAACTATGTTTTTTACAGTGTTGGTATGAATGACAAAGTTATATTTGCGGTTTTGGAAAATGTGCTATATCTCAAAAACTAATTACTATATCTTGTTTAAACCAATTTTCTTTGATAGTGTTTATTAAGATCTACAGCATATATTTTTTTTAGATTTTTCACTCTCTTATTTCAAAAGTTAAAGGGGGGGGGGGGAAACACATTCTAAGAAACCTCAATGTCATTTTTGAATACCTATCTACAGACACCCCGCACGTATTGGGTTGAAGAAAAATTTTTTTTTCAGTTTCAGTTCCATGTATGGGGAGCCCCCCCTTAATCTTTTTTTTTTTATTTTTGTGTTAAATTCTTTAAGCGGTTAACAGAATACATCTACCTACCAAGTTTCAACTGTGTAATCTTAATACTTTCGGAGTAAAGTGGCTGTGACATACGGACAGACAGACAGACAGACATGACGAATCTATAAGGGTTCCGTTTTTTGCCATTTAGGCTACGGAACCCTAAAAAAACCTTTCCAAAGTTAGCTCGTTTGTATGGAAAACCACATGGTGGTCCTTATTTTGTTTTGAGTAGGTAGTATACAGATGTTCCAAAACTTTGCCACACGGAGGGAAAGTAGATAGGTCCCAACTAGCACATTAGTAATAATTGCAGCTAATTTTATTACTTAAAGGTCCATATAGGCGCTATAAAGGTGCAAAATGCAGCCTGCGGCTGCTTTAGAGTGGAAGATATGAGTAAGACCTACAAAATGAACTTTGGGTTGCACATTTGTAATGAAAACCACTCAAAGAAGTACAGCAGCGGATCTTGCAACCTTTTTATTACTCAAGAAGTACAGTAGTGGATCTTGTAACCTTTTTACTACCTCCAGAAGTACAGTAGTGAATCTTGCAACCTTTTTACTACTCAAGATTACAGTAGCGGATCTTGCAACCTTTTTACTACTCAAAGCTGCATTAGAGTCTGAGATGTAACTTCAAGACGTTAATGATATCTAGATATACCTGCTATATATCTCACAGTTGCAAAAGAGAAGCAGTAATCACCACTATACAATTGGTAACTTATAGGAAGCAATAGCAACTATTAGCTCGCTGAATTATATGCAGGGGTGACAATAGAGCTGTTTATGCCACTATAGGTTATTAAAGAGATCTACTTCTTCCTCTTTTGTTACTAATGATGGCGAAAGGGAAACAATTATTTTTTAAGGGTTCCGTACTTAAAGGGTAAAAATGGGACCCTATTACTAAGACTCCACTGTCCGTCTATCTGTCTGCCTGTCTGTCTGTCTGTCACCAGGTTGTATCTCATGGACCGTGATAGCTATAGACAGTTGAAATTTTCACAGATGATGTATTTATGTTGCCGCTATAATAACAAATACTATAAATAGAATAAAATAAATATTTAAGGGGGGCTCCCATAAAACGAATGTGTTTTTTTTTGCCGCTTTTTGCTCGATATAAATAACGACAACAGGTAGACAGTTGAAATTTTTACAGATTATGTATTTCTGTTGCCGCTATAACAACAAATACTAAAAACAGAATAAAATAAATATTTAAGGGGGCTCCCATACAACAAACGTGATTATTTTTTTACCGTTTTTTGGTAGGGACATAAGAATAAATAAAACTGGGTAGGGAACCCTTGGTGTGCGAGTCTGACTCGCACTTGGCCGGTTTTCTCGAGTCGTGTCGTATGTCATCCAAAGTACTAATCCCGGTTGAACGTAGTTCAAAAAATAATTTTATAGGTAAACAAGGATTTTTAATGTTGCAAGTTGAACCCTTTTCTGGCCGTTTTAGATATCTAAATGAGAGTAAATTGTGAGTTAAGGTAATAAATTTCACTCATTAGGTCCTTGTTTGGATCACAAAGTAATAAAAGGGTAATTTTAAGAACTTGGGTCTGTAAAGAGGTAGCAAAGAAGTGAAAATTGGTACCAATAAGCACAATGTTGTCTGCCATTTTTTTTTCGGTAAGGTTAATACATAAAATGCTTCTTTTCACATATTTTCGTTAACTACGTTTCATTTGATAACTAAAATACTTATTTTTAAATTTCCCTCATTTAATTACGAATAAATACTAATTATAATCTCTCCCTATTTTGTCAAAACTATGTCGACTACTTTTTTTTATATTATTTTTAGTAGAAATCCTCATCATATCGAAGGCGCGTGAAAATTTACTTATAAAACACATCCACATTTATCAGTAAACTGATGATTTCACGTGATTTGTCATTGCTCACATGCTGAAACTTGAAAAGACAGATAGTTACATTTTTATTAAACCTCAGCTCAGCACTTGACTAATTAATTGTCACACATATCCACCATTGCTGCAGCACAGAATTATTAATCCCATCTATTTGAATGTATTCCATAATATGCAATGAATCTTAGTGAATGTCATTTACTCAAACGTTCATTCTTAAGGTGCCATATAAGGGCTACAAGAGCTGCCATTGCCACCCTGACGCACAAGTCGATACGCTCCGGACCTCTTATGCGCTGTGCCCACTTTGGTAACTTAAGGGGTCTAGAGCACGCTCTAGACCTATATTTCTAGACCTTTTATGCAACCCGTAGTTACAATTGGATACGCTCCAAAGCCGATATGCAACTAGTGTGTTTAAAAAAAATATATTTAAAAAAAATATGTATACAGCCATTAAATCTGATTAATTTGTTATCAAATACTGTACCTTCCTATTTTTAACTTTTCGCTTAATATTGTATTACTTATTTCGATACTTTTACACCTAACATCTAGTACTAATTGCAGTTGTACGTAGCTAATGGCAAATGTTGAGTACGATTGTAATTGGGCACAGATATACCATAATATTAAATTATTAATTAGTTGCTATTTATAATAATGTATTCTATCTGATATCTGTAATTGTACCATATTCAAAAAATAAAAAAAATAAAAATAGTGTGTGCTAGTTAGGATATGTAGGTACCTTAAATATTGAAGATAGGAAATTTTACCAAAAGAAGACTTCATTTTGATTTTAAAAATAATTGGAACTGTCTCCAAAGTGTTTTGAAAAATCACCTGCCTTTTCAGTTCTGTTCTGGAATCGAACCCACTAAAAAAATAAAAACATACCTATTTTGTTTATTTTTACGATACCAATCATAAGAATTTAAACAAGAAAGAAGACCATGTAGGTAATTTAACATTTAAATTTTAATTATTACGGATTGTATCAATTTGTATCGAATCGTATGCAATTTTTGTAAATCTTTTAATGCAGATCCAATTATTTTTAAAAACAAAATGACGTATTCTTTCAGTAAAATTTCATATGTTCAATATTTAAGGTACTTTTCCTCCGTGCCGTGTGGCAAAGTTTTGGGACACTCACCTATATCTTTAAAAAAAATATGTGGGCGATGGAGACATAGAGTATTATTCTATGAATAAGAATTAAAAAAAAAGTGTGTCTGTTTGAACCATAGACATAGAAAAATGTTTAAACACGCCAAGATATAAGGTTCTTGAAACACGCTAATAATTTTACGTTTTTTTACTCATGTGCTAATAATTTTGTTCTGTGACGCTAATCTCCGGAAATACTGAACGGATTCGAATGAAACTTTTTTGTTATATAGCTGTTAAGCCTGGGCATAGTTTAGGGTTAACTTATTTTGGAAAATGGAACACCTGATGCAGAACCAAGTTTAATTTATTTGCATAAACATGTGTTTACAAAAAAAAACCGGCCAAGTACGAGTCGGACTCGCGCACGAAGGGTTCCGTACCAAAAAACAGCAAAAAAAAAATACGTTTGTTGTATGCGAGCCCCCCTTAAATATTAATTTTATTCTGTTTTATTCACTTCTCAAGCTTACGCGCTCACTAGACATGAAATAAAACACTTTTTAACGGATACTAGCGCGGTTTTATTGAATGTACTTTGGTATTTAGTTGGTATTTGGTTTGATTTTTGGTTTTTCCCGACGTTTCGGCACCTTTGCAGCTGCCGTGGTCACGGGGGACTGAAGCTACCCGTGAGCCTACCCTCAAGCGATGAATTTTTTTATACGTTCAGAAATTAAAATTTTAACAAAATTTTTAATTATTTTATGTTGATTTATAATTTAATTTTATGAATTATTTAATGCTAAAAAGAGAGAGAAATCTACTGAAACTACCACCATTTCATAAAATTGGGAGGCCCCTCCAAGAAAGAAATGGCGAAAGAAAACTTGGAGAGGGAGCCGACCTCCGTCTTTTGTATTAATTTATTTATTTGCAAAAGGAACTAACCGTATCATTAGATCTTACAGTGTGTGTGAGGGGCTTTAGCTTGTGAATGATGGGGTCCCAAGCTGGTGGAATTTTCCAACCATCATCTCTATTGAAATTAGGATATTTATTTGAAAATAAAACTTGCCACGGCGGACTTTAACCATTACATTCTGATACTTAATAAACGCGAAACAGCCGTGTACAACGAATGTAAGCATAGACAAATTTCTAAATATGAGAAGTTGTACAAACGTCATCATGCCGATACGAACCATAGAGTAGAAGATGACACCCGTCAATGTCAAACTCGTGCAGTTGAAATTAGGATATTTATTTATTTCGATAGCCTCGCGGAGCATTCTAGGGATAAATCTACGTTCCCTAGCAAGGATTTGGGGTTTGTCAAATCTAATATAATGGTTGGGCCCCTCAAAGGCGTGTTCACTCACTGCAGACTTGTTATCGCGCCTATGTTTCATGTCAGCTACATGCTCTTTGACGCGGGTCCCTATGCTTCTCTTTGTTTGCCCGATGTAGGAGAGTCCACAGTCACAATCTAGTTTGTAGACGCCTGCAGCTTGAAGGGGGATATTACACTTGACAGGTCGTAAGAATTGGTTGATCTTCTTCGGCGGCTTGAAGTAAGTTTTGATTGACGCTCGCTTCAGAATGTTTCCAATCTTGTCAGTGACACCCTTCAAGTATGGTAGGATGGCAGGTTGACGCTCTACTGTGGCTGGTTTGGCGCGTTTTCTGTGATTGAGGTGTGGTACTTGCAACTTGTTGTTACGCAGTACTTGTTGGACGTGCTGAAGCTCAGCAGTCAGGTGTTGTTTGTCACAGATTCCGCGGGCTCTCTGAAACAAAGATTTCCCTACGGTAGCTAACTGTATAGGATGATGGTGAGAGTCACCATTAAGGTATCTGTCTGTATGGGTTGCTTTACGATACACTGTGTGGCTCAAGGTTTGGTTCGGATTCCTGATAATGAGAATGTCTAGGAAAGCTAGTTTATTGTCTGCCTCTAACTCCATAGTAAATTGTATGTTGGGGTTTATGGAGTTAAGATGGTTAAGAAATGCAGGGACACTGTCTCTAGGTAGTATTGTGAAAGTGTCATCTACGTACCGTTTGTAGAACCGGGGAGTCACTGGTGCTGTGGCTAGTGCTTTCTCCTCAAAATCCTCCATGAAAATGTCAGCAACGATGGGGGATACAGGAGAGCCCATTGCTACGCCGTCCACTTGCACGTAGAACTCCTCGTTCCATAACAGATAGCCAGATGTTAGGCATAATTCTAGTAGTTCTGCATATTCAATTGGCATGTTGTTGTCAACTAGCTTTTTCCTGATGATATCAATGCAGTCCTGTACTGGTAAGCATGTGAATAAGGACTGAACATCAAAACTAACCATAGTTTCATCATCAGCGAGATGTAGATGTTGTATCTCACTGACAAACTGGTAGGAATCCTTTACAAAGGCTGATGTGTTACCTCTCAGTGGTGTAAGTGTTTTTGCTACGTGTTTAGCCAATTTATAAGTTGGTGAGTCAATTTGGCTTACAATCGGACGCAGCGGAGCATTGTCTTTGTGTATTTTCGGTAACCCATACAGTTTCGGCGGTGTAGGGCAGGATGGAATAAGATAATTGACATCAAGATCTAACTGTTCTGAATATTTTTTGATGAGTTCACTCGTTTTCTTAAGGATCTTGGCGGTTTGATCACAATTCACATGTTTATACGTTTTCTCATCACTTAAAAGTTCTTGCATTTTTGTGTTATAATCCGACGTATCCATAACTACCGTTGCGTTTCCTTTATCAGCTCGGAGGATAGTTAATTCGGGTCTAGTGCGTAAGTTCTTCAACGCGACGTGTTCATCATATGGAAGATTGTGTTTGGGCAGTTTACTACGTCGTAAAACGGATGAAATATCTTGACGTATAGCTTCACTATCCTCTTTTTTGAATTGGTTTTTAACTAGACAATCCTCTACGTTGCAAATAATATCCTCATACGGTATTCTGCGAGGTGTTACCGCGAAATTCAGACCCTTATTTAATACTTTTAAAGTCGGTTCATCCAATATTTGTTTTGATAAATTGACAACTGCACGAGTTTGACATTGACGGGTGTCATCTTCTACTCTATGGTTCGTATCGGCATGATGACGTTTGTACAACTTCTCATATTTAGAAATTTGTCTATGCTTACATTCGTTGTACACGGCTGTTTCGCGTTTATTAAGTATCAGAATGTAATGGTTAAAGTCCGCCGTGGCAAGTTTTATTTTCAAATCATTGGATAAGCGATCTATTTGTTGATTTAATGCTACTAAACTACGAAACGTCGGGAAAAACCAAAAATCAAACCAAATACCAACTAAATACCAAAGTACATTCAATAAAACCGCGCTAGTATCCGTTAAAAAGTGTTTTATTTCATGTCTAGTGAGCGCGTAAGCTTGAGAAGTGAATATGTCAACCAGTACGGACTGGCTATTGCAAACAAATTCCGTCGGTTGGAAGATCTTATGACGAAGCGCGCAAGAAGAATAACATCATTAAACTTCTTGAAGAGATGCCGTGATCAAGATCTCATCCCGCACTGTGTCAGGATTTCTCCAAAACATGACATACGAGGGAGCGCCAAGATCCTACAACAGGCAAGCAAAAAGTTGCTCGTGAGTCTAATCCGCGAACATCGTTCCGAATCAGTAGCATTAAATCAACAAATAGATCGCTTATCCAATGATTTGAAAATAAAACTTGCCACGGCGGACTTTAACCATTACATTCTGATACTTAATAAACGCGAAACAGCCGTGTACAACGAATGTAAGCATAGACAAATTTCTAAATATGAGAAGTTGTACAAACGTCATCATGCCGATACGAACCATAGAGTAGAAGATGACACCCGTCAATGTCAAACTCGTGCAGTTGTCAATTTATCAAAACAAATATTGGATGAACCGACTTTAAAAGTATTAAATAAGGGTCTGAATTTCGCGGTAACACCTCGCAGAATACCGTATGAGGATATTATTTGCAACGTAGAGGATTGTCTAGTTAAAAACCAATTCAAAAAAGAGGATAGTGAAGCTATACGTCAAGATATTTCATCCGTTTTACGACGTAGTAAACTGCCCAAACACAATCTTCCATATGATGAACACGTCGCGTTGAAGAACTTACGCACTAGACCCGAATTAACTATCCTCCGAGCTGATAAAGGAAACGCAACGGTAGTTATGGATACGTCGGATTATAACACAAAAATGCAAGAACTTTTAAGTGATGAGAAAACGTATAAACATGTGAATTGTGATCAAACCGCCAAGATCCTTAAGAAAACGAGTGAACTCATCAAAAAATATTCAGAACAGTTAGATCTTGATGTCAATTATCTTATTCCATCCTGCCCTACACCGCCGAAACTGTATGGGTTACCGAAAATACACAAAGACAATGCTCCGCTGCGTCCGATTGTAAGCCAAATTGACTCACCAACTTATAAATTGGCTAAACACGTAGCAAAAACACTTACACCACTGAGAGGTAACACATCAGCCTTTGTAAAGGATTCCTACCAGTTTGTCAGTGAGATACAACATCTACATCTCGCTGATGATGAAACTATGGTTAGTTTTGATGTTCAGTCCTTATTCACATGCTTACCAGTACAGGACTGCATTGATATCATCAGGAAAAAGCTAGTTGACAACAACATGCCAATTGAATATGCAGAACTACTAGAATTATGCCTAACATCTGGCTATCTGTTATGGAACGAGGAGTTCTACGTGCAAGTGGACGGCGTAGCAATGGGCTCTCCTGTATCCCCCATCGTTGCTGACATTTTCATGGAGGATTTTGAGGAGAAAGCACTAGCCACAGCACCAGTGACTCCCCGGTTCTACAAACGGTACGTAGATGACACTTTCACAATACTACCTAGAGACAGTGTCCCTGCATTTCTTAACCATCTTAACTCCATAAACCCCAACATACAATTTACTATGGAGTTAGAGGCAGACAATAAACTAGCTTTCCTAGACATTCTCATTATCAGGAATCCGAACCAAACCTTGAGCCACACAGTGTATCGTAAAGCAACCCATACAGACAGATACCTTAATGGTGACTCTCACCATCATCCTATACAGTTAGCTACCGTAGGGAAATCTTTGTTTCAGAGAGCCCGCGGAATCTGTGACAAACAACACCTGACTGCTGAGCTTCAGCACGTCCAACAAGTACTGCGTAACAACAAGTTGCAAGTACCACACCTCAATCACAGAAAACGCGCCAAACCAGCCACAGTAGAGCGTCAACCTGCCATCCTACCATACTTGAAGGGTGTCACTGACAAGATTGGAAACATTCTGAAGCGAGCGTCAATCAAAACTTACTTCAAGCCGCCGAAGAAGATCAACCAATTCTTACGACCTGTCAAGTGTAATATCCCCCTTCAAGCTGCAGGCGTCTACAAACTAGATTGTGACTGTGGACTCTCCTACATCGGGCAAACAAAGAGAAGCATAGGGACCCGCGTCAAAGAGCATGTAGCTGACATGAAACATAGGCGCGATAACAAGTCTGCAGTGAGTGAACACGCCTTTGAGGGGCCCAACCATTATATTAGATTTGACAAACCCCAAATCCTTGCTAGGGAACGTAGATTTATCCCTAGAATGCTCCGCGAGGCTATCGAAATAAATAAATATCCTAATTTCAACTGCACGAGTTTGACATTGACGGGTGTCATCTTCTACTCTATGGTTCGTATCGGCATGATGACGTTTGTACAACTTCTCATATTTAGAAATTTGTCTATGCTTACATTCGTTGTACACGGCTGTTTCGCGTTTATTAAGTATCAGAATGTAATGGTTAAAGTCCGCCGTGGCAAGTTTTATTTTCAAATAAATATCCTAATTTCAATAGAGATGATGGTTGGAAAATTCCACCAGCTTGGGACCCCATCATTCACAAGCTAAAGCCCCTCACACACACTGTAAGATCTAATGATACGGTTAGTTCCTTTTGCAAATAAATAAATTAATACAAAAGACGGAGGTCGGCTCCCTCTCCAAGTTTTCTTTCGCCATTTCTTTCTTGGAGGGGCCTCCCAATTTTATGAAATGGTGGTAGTTTCAGTAGATTTCTCTCTCTTTTTAGCATTAAATAATTCATAAAATTAAATTATAAATCAACATAAAATAATTAAAAATTTTGTTAAAATTTTAATTTCTGAACGTATAAAAAAATTCATCGCTTGAGGGTAGGCTCACGGGTAGCTTCAGTCCCCCGTGACCACGGCAGCTGCAAAGGTGCCGAAACGTCGGGAAAAACCAAAAATCAAACCAAATACCAACTAAATACCAAAGTACATTCAATAAAACCGCGCTAGTATCCGTTAAAAAGTGTTTTATTTTATTCTGTTTTTATTATTTGTTGTTATAGCAGCACCAAAAATACATCATCTGTGAAAATTTCAACTGTCTACCTGTTGTCGTTATAAATATTGAGCAAAAAACAGCAAAAAAATCACGTTTGTTGTATGGGAGCCCCCCTTAAATATTAATTTTATTCTGTTTTTAGTATTTGTTGTTATAGCGACAACAGAAATACATCATCTGTGAAAATTTCAACTTTCTAGCTATCATGGTTCATGAGTTACACCCTGGTGACAGACAGACAGACAGACAGACGGACAGCGGAGTCTTAGTAATAGGGTCCCGTTTGTACCCTTTGGGTACGGAACCCTAAAAACGAAGATCTATGAGATCAGAAAGTTGTTTAGCATGATATGATAACATAACCTGGGAGTTTCTCCACGTTGTGAAGGCGGTAACAGTTTGGGCCTAATTTTTGTTTTTGATATCGAGTTGCCTAAATACGTCAGGCACTTAAAGCCGCTGATGTCGAGCTAAGAACTGGTTGTTTTTCGCATGGCCAACTTTATGTGGCTTTTTCTCCAGGGTTAGTAACGCTTCAGGTCTTTTCATATTGGCTCCCGAAGGAAAGACTCCAAAGTTTATAAAAAAAAATTGAGCCATGTTTACATGTTTACAATACTAAATATAGAACAAAAAAATATTAACTTTTAACATTATAACACTGCTACAAGTATTTTATTATGTAACTACATTAGTTCATATTTATATGCATACGCCGGAGTCATAAAGTCCACGCGTACGAAGTCGCGGGCAGTAGCTAGTTGCTAATAAAGACGTATCGAGCTACTTTTGAAATTGATCGTACCTCGTAGCTATCGTATCTACCTAAATATTATGGAAAAACACAAAAAGACGTCATTAGGTACTTTAACCAAAATTACTTTAATCTTGTAAGTTATCTGCAGTTGACCTTTTATCATCATGTGTTTCACAACAAATTAGAAATTATGTACGTTTTATAAAATAAATAGCTTTTGAATTACTAGACTTTTATTTAGCAGCAAATGATAGAGAAAATGCCATTGATGACTTACGTTTCACTAAACGTGGTCGTTAACTATGAGTCTCATAAGTAGGCTCAAGGTCTCCCAGCGTGCAATGGAGAGTGCTATGCTCGGCGTTTCCCTGCGTGATCGAATCAGGAATGAGGATATCCGCAGGAGAACTAAAGTAACCGACATCGCTAGAAGGATTGCTCAGCTTAAGTAGCAGTGGACTGGACACATAACAAGAAGAACCGTTGGCCGTTGGGGCCGAAAGGTTCTGGAATGACAACCGCGCACCGGACGACGCTCCGTGGATAGGCTCCCAACAAGGTGGACCGATGATCTGGTGAAGGTCGCGGGAAGCCGCTGGATGCGAGCAGCGCAGGACCGATGGTGGTGGAAATCCTTGGGGGAGACCTATACGCAGCAGTGGGTGTCGTGTGACTGATATGATGATGATGAACCCATTAATTTCCAGCTGTAAGAGGTAACTCCTACACTTTTACAACTCAAAATAAATTAAGCGATAATAAATAAATAAAACTTAGGCAGACAATGTTTTTTTAATGCCACTGTCACACTCTCCACTCTATGCAACTGTAGAAATAAATAAATTAAGTGTGGGATAGGAGTACTAGCAAAGGGGGGTATTTTGACTATAGGGCGGTAAATTAGCACAGTGAAGAAAAGTTTATGACGATATCTTAGGAAGGTACTAATTATTAGAAGGTACTTTTTTCATTGGGCAGAAAGTATTTCATTCTTTCCGTAAGTTGGCGGCTAATTGTGTGTTTGGTCTGAGGGGCTTTTAAAATTGCTGGCACAACATTGTTCTTGGAATGGTCTCTTGTAGTTTTTACGTGCATGTAAACGCAGCATTCTCTTAAAGTATCAATCAAATCAAATCAAATAGTTTTATTTGCAAAATATGGGTAGATACAAAAGTAAACTGGTGAAACTCCAATTTGCTTAGAGCTTGGTTAAATGCTCTAAGCCAATTTGCATTACTTATGTGCATCTGTTGGTGGTGCTAAGTAGCACCTCCTGGATACAAAATTTAACAGTTAAGAGAGTTCTCTTCACGATAGAAGCTTCTGTTACTTTTATGTTGGAAAGAAACAAAACTAAGTTCGATCCTAATTCAACTTAAAAACATTTACTAAATCGGCACAAGTTACTACCGTTGTCTCTGATTTATCATATCATAACATAACACATGAGCTTAGCTACTTTTGTTTATAGTAGACAATCGCTCGGAGGATTGCTCAGCTGAAGTGACAGTGGGCCACATAGCGAGAACATGGCCGTTGCTTGGGGCTAGCCGCTAGGATGACAGGATATTTTCTGAGATTCAGGAAAACAGGGAAAAACTGTAGTTGTCAGGGTTTTTTGAAATCCCAAAAAGTGTAAGTCTTAATGAAAACACATACTTAATTAATTTATTAATCATTTTGGTGAGAAAAAAATATCAAACGTCTGCTAAATTAAGAATGTAGATGTAGGTGAAAATGTCAGTAAACTTACTGAAAAGTGAGGGAGAAAGTCGGGAAATATCATTATTAGATCTGGTAACCCTAGTGGGGCGGAAAGGTTCTAGAATGCGATCGCGCACCGGACGACGACGTGAGCAGGCCCCCGACTAGGTGGACCGGCGTCGTCGGTCGGTCGCGGTGCGCCGCTGGATGCGGGCCAAGTAGGGCCGATCATTGTGGAGATCCTAGGGCCTTGGGGGGAGACCTATACCCAGCAGTGGGTGTCGTGCGGCTGATATGATGATGATGATTGTGTAGTAAATTTTATTTATTCTGAATGCTCTTGGAATGCAGTACTAACGGGTGTAACAAGACCCTCAACGAAGCCGAAGTCCACGCATTCCGCCCATCATCAGGATCATTTTTGTCTTTTAGACTATACCTGGGAAACCAATACCTACAAAGTTATTGAAGGTCAAAGTCAACAATATTTTTCCAATTTTTTTATGAAATCTTATTTTATTCGTTATTTCCTAATTTTTGTCTACAAAAACATTATTAAAATTTTATGTATTTTGTAACAAACAATGGCTTTAAAACGTCATCACTCAATGTATTTCATGAGCACGCACATAAACGTTGCCTTTCAACTCGGCCGCACACAGCTGTGTAGCATTCACTCGCAGGCGCGGTCTGTAGTACGCGTTACATTGCGTGGTAATGTATGCAATACTTTTTTAACACCAAAAATGAAAATCGTTTCCCAGCAATAATTTTGAACAGAATTGGTCCTGATGATGGGCAGAATACGTAGACCTCGCCTTCGTTGAGGGTCTTGTTACACCCGGTATATTCTCTGAAGATGAGAAGTAACGAAACGTTCAGATAGACAGACTCAATAATTTATAACATCGTATTAGATGCTAGAAAAAAAATTAAGTTTTCAAACTTGCTAAAGACGCTGATTCGGGTTCGATTCCCCTAAGAGCGTATTCGGAGACAAATTGATATTTTCTCGTAATAAAAATAAAATTGGACCACGGGAAGAAAAAACCACCCCTGGTAGGCCAGGTGAACTTAATAGGTGGACCATGGGCAAAGAGGGAAAAGAAAGTATACAGGGTGTACCAAAACTTAGTCACACGGAAGGAAAGTAACCTACCTTGAATATTGAAGATAGGAAATTTTACGGAAAGAAGACTTAATTTTGTTTTTAAAAATAATTGGAACTGCATTCACATTTTTTTAATTCGCATAGGTACCTACTATAAGTACTATATAAATTGATACACTACGTAATAATTAAAATTGAAATGTTAAATTTTTCGTGGTTTTCCTTTAAATTAAGATGCTATGAATGATACTCAAGAAAATATAATAATATTTATTAGTGACGCACATGGGACAACCCGCTGGTTGGACCATTGTTTAGTAACGAAATCAGCATTTTGCTTGGTGGATAATGTTTATGTTAAATATGATACGCTCTGCTCAGATCACTTTCCCTTAGTATTAGAATGTAATCTCAGTCTTGTGAGACCTAAAAACCGTGATTACTGTAATATGAGTCAGGCCATTGATAAAAATGTATTATGGGGTGAGAGGACCCCAAAACTGATTAAAATCTATACTGAAGAGTGTCATTATCGATTGAGAAATATTGACTTCCCAATAGAGTTAAGAAATTGTTGTGACAATAAATGTAGTGACATGACGCATAGGAAAATTATTAATGACATGTATAATGACATTGTGACTACTTTGAGTGAAGCGGCGGCCGTCGGTCGGGAGACAGGGCGTACGCGGCGGAACGCGAAACGCGTCGTAGGTTGGAACAGGCATATAAGCGACGCTCACAGGGACGCCAGGTCAAAGTTTAATCTATGGCTGTGGCACGATAGGCCCACGACTGGCTCTGTTTATAACGACATGCATCTCAGTCGGAAAGTATTTAAGTCTAAGTTAAGGTGGTGTCTAAATAACGAGGATCAAATTAAAATTAATATCTTAGCGGAACAACACTCCAAACGGGACTTTCGTGCATTCTGGAAGAACACTAACAAACAAAACTTAAAGCCTGGCCTGCCTGTGTGCGTTGGAGGTGTGAGTGGCGAGAAAGAGATTGCTAATTTGTTTAAGCAAACATTTACTGTTGAACCACTTGCCACCAAAACTACCACCGGGATGCACAATGCTGATACTGAGGGTGACCCGGTTGGCATAAGATTTACAGCGAAAGATGTTGCTAGCTACATTAAATCTGTATCGAGAGGCAAGTCTCCGGGCCACGATGGGCTCAGCATTGAGCATCTTCAGCATGCTGGGCCACACCTGCCGCGGGTTCTGGCGATGTTATTCAGCTTCTGCGTAGTTCATGCGTATTTGCCAACGGAGTTGATGAGAACAGTCGTAGTGCCTATTATTAAAAATAAAACTGGCGATAGTGCAGACATAAGCAACTACAGACCTATCTCATTGGCTACCATCATCGCCAAGGTTTTTGACGGTATGTTGAATGCACACATTAATAGTTATTTTACACCTCACGACAACCAATTTGGTTTCCGATCTAAACTATCTACGGAAAATGCTATTGTGTGCATGAAACATGCCGTCAGATACTACACCGATAGGAGTACACCTGTATATGCCTGTTTTCTCGACCTGTCCAAGGCTTTTGACCTGGTTTCCTACGATGTCCTGTGGCACAAACTAAAGCAATCCAAGCTGCCTCCTGAGTTAATCAGCGTTCTAAGGTACTGGTATGGAAATCAGGTCAACTGTGTACGGTGGGCGGGCGCTCTGTCGGATCCGTATAGGTTGAGGTGTGGGGTGAGACAGGGGGGTTTGAGTTCACCATCGCTCTTCAACCTGTACGTAAACGACCTGATCGTTGCGCTCAGCAACACCCATGTCGGATGTCATGTGGACGATGTCTGTTTTAATAATATTAGTTATGCAGATGACATGGTGTTGCTGAGCGCATCGGTTGGGGGTCTGAAGGAGCTCATGGGTATCTGCGAAGCATATGCACATGCCCATGGTCTAAAATACAATCCCAAATAAGCCAGCTCATGGTATTCAAGGCTGGGTCTAAATACCCGACGGTCGTGCCACCCGTTAGCTTGGGTGGTGTCACTCTTAGTAAAATAAATAGTGTTAAGTACCTAGGTCACATTGTGACAGACTATTTAAAAGATGACGACGATATTGAGCGTGAACGGAGAGCGCTGTCCGTGAGGTCGAATATGATAGCCCGCAGGTTCTCCAGGTGTTCAGTTCCAGTTAAAATAACACTATTTCGAGCCTACTGCACCTCGTTTTACACATGCAGCCTGTGGGTTAAACACACACGTCGAGCGCTAGAAACCCTTCGCGTTCAATATAATAACGCGTTTAGGGCGTTTTTGCGGCTGCCTCGCTTCTGTAGCGCGTCGGGAATGTTCGCCGAAGCGGGTGTAGATGGTTTTTTCGCCATCATGCGAAAAAGAGCGGCCTCGATGGCGCGGCGGACGCGCGACAGCGGCAACAGCCTCCTGGCCGTGGTCGCAGGCCGCGTGGATGGTCACTTTATGGGGCACTGGCTATCCTTACATGGACCAGTGCCTCATATTGAAAGACAATTTTAATTTAATTTGTAGGTAATTTTTACTAACATAAGTTAAGTATACTAACACAATGTGAGCCCATGGTCGCTTGAATAAATGATTTAATTATTAATTATTATTATAATCCTAATTAGTAACCCTTTCGATCGGTATCATAAAAATAAAATATTGTTTTTTTTTCATATTTGGTGGGTTCGATTTCTGGTTAAGGCAGGTAATTTAAAAAAAAATTGAATGCAGTTCCAATGCTTTTTAAAAACAAAATGAAGTCTTCTTGCGGTAAAATTTTCTATCTTTAATATTTAAGGTACTTTTCCTCCACGCGGCAGTTTTGAAGCACCCTCACTACGTATTATAAAACAAATTCCAAATCGCTGCGTCTGTCTGTCTGTTCGCGATAAACTCAATAACTACTGAACGGATTTTCATTCGATTTTCACGAAATAATAGAGTGAGGAAGGTTTATAAACCTTCCTCAGGAAATGTGTAAGTATAATAAGTTGAGGTTTTATGGAAAATTTTAGAAATATGACGGCAAAAATTAAGCCGACTGGGTGCTTGCATCGAAAACGCAGCATAAACCTTTATAGTAGTTATAACAAAATAATGTAAGATTTTTTTTTACATTTTATAGATCTACAAAAACGTCCGCGATGGCATAACTTTTAATAATAGCTTACAATACCCCTTTTTATTAAAGAAATTACGAATTGGTCACGTACAATACGGTAATTTGTAAAGCTATTTAGAAGGATACAGTAGTGTCTAATCCTTATCAATTTAAATACGTTAGTAACCTTAAGCATTTTATGCACATTATTTTAACCTTAGGTTTACACTATACCATTTAAATGAATAGGTATCTTAGAAGTTGTTGCAAAAATTAACGCACGCGCATAAAATTAACCGATGACGGGACGGGGTACTGATTATCTAAAAAGAAACTATTTAGCGACCGGTTTCATTCCACATACATTGCTACTTTTCTTTGGTATGTTTTTTTTTAATCCAAAAAGAAGTAGCAATGGATCACTATCATCTATGAACTGCAACCGGTCGCTAGGTGGTTTCTAATTAGATAATCAGCCCGCGGGACTCGAATGGGACGGAAAGAGTCTTTTAGAGCCAATGAACGTTACGACTGTAAGGTATTGGTTTTCTTTTTGGGTGTTTGGAAGGTCGCTTTCGGCATAAAAAAGGAAGGAACCGAAGCAAAGCTTTTGTGCATCTGTGAACGCTACGCAGAGGCCCATGGTCTGAGATATAATGCTACCAAAAGTGAGCTACTTATATTTAAGGCAGGTGCTAAACAATACCCACAGGTGCCATCAGTCTCACTCGGGGGTAGAACACTCAAAGTAGTCTCAAGCTTTAAGTACCTGGGGCACTGGGTCACAGATTCACAAAAGGACGACATGGATGCAGAAAGGGAACGCAGGGCGCTGGCTGTTAGGAGTAACATGTTGGTCCGCAGGTTTGCTAGGTGTTCAAAAGATGTAAAATTAACATTATTTAGGGCTTACTGCCAGAGCTTTTACACTTGCAGCCTGTGGATTGACTATACTCAGAAGACATTCAGCGCCTTGCGAGTACAATATAATAATGCTTTCAGAATGCTGTTGAGGTTGCCGCGATACTGTAGCGCATCAGGGATGTTTGCGGAAGCGCGAATAGATGATTTTGCGGCTATTATTCGTAAGCGAGTAGCCTCCCTGATGTGCCGCGTGCGCGGCAGCGCCAACAGCATTCTGCAAAGAATAACACAGAGGGTAGACGGGCCGATGCTGAAACATTGGGTTTCAGCTCATGTTATGGCGTTGGGACGTGCCGCAAAATAATTGTAATCTGTATTATTTTAATTTGTTTTCATCAATCATTTAATAATGAAATTTTACTAACATAGTATAAGTGAATTGTTACTAACAAATTATGGATGTATATTAATTCTGAAATAAATGATTATTATTATTATTATAAAGCGAGGGCGGGTCGCTAGTACACAATATACAGTAGTAAATTTAGGTCACCCATCCCCTTTACCCGTACCTTGTACAGCATAAAACCGACAATCTTGCAATTGTCTAAAGTAACCTTATTAGCTACAAATTACTGGTAAAGTGCCGACGTTAGGGAACGTGCCCATACTACGTGACCATATAAAGGGGGGAGGGGGGTCTTTAAAATACCACGTTTGGTCACAGGGGCGGGGGAGTGGGGCTTAGGTTTTGTCGCGTAGTCAATATCCTGTAGGGGAATCACCGCGCTTTTTAGGGCTGCTGTATTCAAATTTGCTTTTACGCTCTTTTTAGGACTTGTTATTGTAAAATTAAGTTCCTGTTACAATTTTTTTTTCATTAATATTTTTATTCTTGATAAAGTCACTTGTTATTGTAGGTAAAATTATGCACACAGCGCAGCGTATTAATAAAAAGGCAAATATGAGCGATTTTTTTTTCTACTTTCTGTAAAAAATCTATTATAACCATATTCTATGAATTAGGTACTACGTAAAAACTAGAGGGCCCCCCTCTTGACATATACTACGGGTGGTCACTAAGGGGGCGGAGGGAGGTGAAATATTGTAAAAAAACCGGTCAAGAGCGAGTCGGACTCGCGCACCGAGGGTTCCGTACAATCATAAATATATTTGGATATATTACTTTAGTACTTAAAAAAGTAGGATAAACGGCATACAGGTGGAAGGGCATTTTTTTTAATTTTTCATCATAAGTCGAAAACTATGCGGCCTAAGAAAAAAAAAAATGTTTCAAAATGTGCAAACAGCGCTCTTTCATATGATACGCCACATGCCCTAGTCACCTCACTTCAAATTTTTAAGACCCCTTTTCAGTCCCTGTTGTAAAAAACATATTTTTTTTTCTTCCTTATTTGCAAAATAGTTGAGCAAATGTCATCTTAAACTATTCCAAATTTCAAGTTGATACCATTAGTAGTTCTCGAGATATCCAGCTGTGACAGACAGACAGACTGAGTCACACCATAAGGGTTCCTTTTTTACCATTTTGGTACGGAACCCTAATAGATCACGTAGTATGGGTACGTTCCCTTACAGTAAGTATGCCACATGTTTGTCTCAGTTGGTAAGTAGAATTGACAAGTTTCCACCAAAGTTCTTAGGGCGGAGTTTACATTGAATGTTATAACTTTAGACACAATTAAAACGCCTGCTATGGTATCTAATGCCAAGATTGTATGAGATATTTACTGATGGCGTAAGATTATTCTGGCATTCTGCAGAGAATGGAATTAGGCATAATCTTAATGCGGGCTCCACATTCGCGCCGTGAACGCCCGTGAAAGGCGTGAAGCGCGAATGTGGATGATTTTCGCGCCCGTTCACGGGCTTCGCGCCTGTTCACGCCTTGTTCCCCGTTCCGTGTCGGTATTTGCGCCCGCTTCAAAGGGTTCAAACCTCCCGTGAACGCAAACGCATCCACACTCGCGCGTGAAAACAGTGCCGTGCCTTGAGGTTTTTTATTTATTTGCGGAGTACGGTGCGTCAAAATGACCGTCACTTGGACGAACGAGCAGGAACTGGTGTTGATTGTTATCATGCCAAACCCATTTTATGGGATGCTAAATTCAAAGATAGCAGTAGGTACATAATTCGACGTCCATTCTCGACGAGCGCGCGAACTAAACTGTGAACGATAGCGAGTGTGGAGGGTCATGCTTTTCACGCCGGTTTCACGGCAAATATACGGCGTGAATTCACGCCGTGAATCACGCAGGAGTCTGGAGCCCACATAACAATCATCAATGACAAAACTTTAATAGTATCTAATATCTATTCTCTCTAACCCTGTTGTTTTCTTCATCCTGTTGTGGAATTTTGCAAGAGAAATATTTGCAGCAACTACAAATAGCATAATGAAACACTACCGTTACTTCAAAGTATCGTTTAGTTAGGTCCCGCTCCCGCTAAGAGGTTCGCTCGCTTGGAATTATAAATGAGGCTTTTAGATGTCACATCAAGGTAATATAACCTCTGGCTAAGTACTTACCATATTATTATAATAACACCAGCAGTCACAAGAACGTTCATACTAAATAAAATTCTATGAAAATTCAATTAACAAAGAAAACATTTAAAATGTGATCAATAAATTATAATTACAAAAAACACTTCCAGGAACTTACACAATAAATGCGATATAAAACTAAATAATTTTTATTATAAGTTGATAATTTATTACCACAAGCTCATTGGACATTGTGTAAAATTGTATCCATTTTATATACTATATAAAAATATACCGTCGTCGGTTTAGCGCGACTTACACAAACAAAACCATAGATTGAAAAAATATTTTTGAAATCCTTTAAATTTTATTCCAGCGTAATGGTCGAGGAAGAAGCGGTAGATGTCATTACATCATATTCAACTTTGCTTAGGCTTATTTGACTCCCCACGTCTGCTCGGCGATACCTCTTTTTCTTTTTCAGATGCCTATCCATCCTATCACATATATCAACTATGCTGTCTCTTAGTTCCACAGGAATATCCTTCACGATCACATCACGGAGTAGGCTGTTCCTGACTTCGCTATTCACAACATTATAGTTATTACTAGAACAACTTGATCTTTTTAATTTGGCTCTGATACCTTGACAAAACTTATTCATATCATCCTTTGTTATTTTTTTATGTAGCCACAGCAAACTGTGTATACAACATATGAAAGAAAGCACCAAACAGCAAATACCAACTATGTAACTGAATATCGACATAATCGCAGACTTAGAACATCTGCTAAAGTCTGAGGTATCTGTTCTCGGTATCGGGCATAAATTTCCGCGCATTAAATCCTTTAAGAAATTTAAGTTCTGTGAAATCGTTGAACAATTTGATTTCAGTTCAATTTTCACCTCATCTTTACTTGACGGCTTTGCTACAACACCTGTCCCAGTACTTATCGCATAAATGTCTAATACTGATAGTGGATGCTCTAGATCTCTGCACGCGTTGGTGCTAGGGACATAAACAACATCTGGAAGTTCCTCATCAGGGTCTGATTCGCATAACGATGCTTCTGTACATTTGCCTGTTCCAAAATCATAGAATGGACGCTCTCCACCATATTTGAAATCACAATTCACAGGCTCACAATTATTTAGAGAATCTTGATCGATAGTATCACACGACGTCTTTTTACTGCCACTTGTGTATTGAGACAGAGAGTTGCATTTTTTTCTATCTCCTACTACTTTAGTATCAAATGTAATTTTTATACTTTCTCTCTTTGACCTCCTCTTCCTTCCGAACTGATATTCTAGCATAAAATTGCAATAGCCAACTTGATCATGTTGATATAAGGATGGGTAAACAAATACAAGTGTTTCTCTGTCCTTCGGCTTCAAGTTGTAAGCTCCTCCATATACTTGCATCGTGCTACAGTCTTCCTCGGCGTCAGTCAAGCAACACTCTTTAGCCCAAGTGGATATTTTACAAGTACTTAACCTATCTGTGTTTTCGACGTCTATAAAAAATTGCATTCCAACGGAATCCTTTTCTAATGGCGTAATACCCTTATCCAAAACAGAAATTGAACCTGATACCTCAAAAGAGAAGAACAGGATAATAATTTTTAAATAAATTATTTTTGAATAACATTGCATTGCAATGTTTGACAGAATGAATGACAAAAAGTGACAGCTGAGACAGTAAAAAATACGCGTAAGTCAATGGCTACGACCATAAACTTTTGGCTACGACAAAATAGTTTCGATTGGTGTAGAGAGCCTTGTTTAGTAAATTTTTTTGTCGTCGTACCCAAAGACTGCTATGTGTACCTAAAACGTAGTGATTATTTCCTCTGTGTGTGTGTAGGTACACACACACAGAGGAAATAATCACTACACTATAGGTAGGTACCTATAGTGTAGTTTAAGATTCACTTCTCAAGCTTACGCGCTCACTAGACATGAAATAAAACACTTTTTAACGGATACTAGCGCGTTTTTATTGAATGAACTATGGTATTTAGTTGGTATTTGGTTTGATTTTTGGTTTTCCCGACGTTTCGGCACCTTTGCAGCTGCCATGGTCACGGGGGACTGAAGCTACCCGTGAGCCTACCCTCAAGCGATGAATTTTTTTAGACGTTCAGAAATTAAAATTTAACAAATTTTTTAATTATTTTACGTTGATTTATAATTTAATTATGAATTATTTAATGCTAAAAAGAGAGAGAACCTACTGAAACTACCACCATTTCATAAAACTGGGAGGCCCCTCCAAGAAATAAATGGCGAAAGAAAACTTGGAGAGGAAGCCGACCTCCGTCTTTTGTATTAATTTATTTATTTGCAAAAGGAACTAACCGTATCATTAGATCTTACAGTGTGTGTGAGGGGCTTTAGCTTGTGAATGATGAGTTCTACGTACAAGTGGATGGCGTAGCAATGGGCTCTCCTGTATCCCCCATCGTTGCTGACATTTTCATGGAGGATTTTGAGGAGAAAGCACTAGCCACAGCACCTGTGACTCCCCGGTTCTACAAACGGTACGTAGATGACACTTTCACAATACTACCTAGAGACAGTGTCCCTGCATTTCTTAACCATCTTAACTCCATAAACCACAACATACAATTTACTATGGAGTTAGAGGCAGACAATAAACTAGCTTTCCTAGACATTCTCATTATCAGGAATCCGAACCAAACCTTGAGCCAAACAGTGTATCGTAAAGCAACCCATACAGACAGATACCTAAATGGTGACTCTCACCATCATCCTATACAGTTAGCTACCGTAGGGAAATCTTTGTTTCAGAGAGCCCGCGGAATCTGTGACAAACAACACCTGACTGCTGAGCTTCAGCACGTCCAACAAGTACTGCGTAACAACAAGTTGCAAGTACCACACCTCAATCACAGAAAACGCGCCAAACCAGCCACAGTAGAGCGTCAACCTGCCATCCTACCATACTTGAAGGGTGTCACTGACAAGATTAATAATAGTTAATAATAATAGTTTAATAATAGTTTATTTGGAACCATTAAACAATTGTTTCAATTAGTATTAAACGTTAATGACTACAAAAGTTATAAAACTGTGTCGCAGCACTAACGCCCGTCTCCGGTAATAACAGGGACAGCGTTCCAATAAATAAGTAACACAAACGCACTATTTGATAGATAAAAGAATACACAGACTGTCTGAAACACAGCAATATAAATAAAAACTAAACTATATTTTTAAATTTTAATGTACTACACAAATGCCTCACTCAATATGTGTTTAATTGTAATTAGTGTGTAGTATAAAAAGAACAAAATGCTAGCCAGCATTTACCTACCCCACAAATCTAATGTGAAATGGTTCGGAGGAAACACTAGTTACTACCCGTCGAGCAACAAAGGCTTCGTTTCGTCACGAAGGGAGGAGCCTTAGCGATTATTACTCTATTCAAATTATTCTGGCATTTTTTGCGGGGGGAGGGAAATGCACACAAGTGCAGTTCCGCATACCCACATACAAAAACAACACTGTAATGACGACACTCACACATAAAAAATAAAACAAAACCACAAAAATTTGTGTACGGATGAGTCACACATCAAAATATGACACGTTTTTGACATAAAGGGCTGGGCTCAACTGTCGATGCAGCAATATCGATACGGAAAAAAGAATAAAGGTTACAAACTTAATCATTTTACGATGGGGTGAATAGCAACAAAGAGGTCATTTTTTATACGCTGACGAAGTCGCGTTCGGAAGCTAGTTTATTACAATAATCAGAATTTGGTCCAGAAATATAAATATCCCGTTCCCGTTTCTTTACCCATTCAAGGGTCCCGTTCCCGTTTGGTCCCGTCCCCGTTTGATCCCTCTCTCCCTCTTCCTCACCCTCTACCATCCCCCTTCCTAAAACCTCTAGAACGATATCCATATCGATTTTTATGTTTACTCACCCCACTTACCCCCTAAGGGATGATTTTCAAAATAACGAAATTGTGTTTGCTTACTTACTTTTAGACGTGCTCCTATGAATTTTAAAGTTGTAACTTGTAATGTCTATTTTATATTCTTTTTCCATACAACATTTGAACCCCATTTTCACCCCTTTACGCAGCGAACTAAAATCTATGGAATAAGCATTCTGCACGAAAAATGGCACCACACAAAAAGTACAACTAAGTGGATAGAGCTAAAAATTCTGACATTTAATGATGCAGCACAAAGCGTCTGAGCACTGGTGGCTTATTAACGACCATAATTTATATATACTCATAGATATTTTCTATATTTAATCGAAAAAATAAGATAAGATTTTTTTTGCATCTTTTTACTGCCTTCTTTGCATCTTTTATGCCTAGTTTAGATACTCGCCGAGTACAGACGAATAGGCACGAAGACGAGTATGTAAATACCATATTCGGGTATATTCGGTACTCGCCGCGAATATTCGTCTGTTCTCCGTGCGGTGTCAGTTTTTTGACGCGGATCAAAGGATTATTCGTACGTATTCGCGGCGGTGTTTACATAATCGTCATTGTTCACGAACTTTGTCACCATAAACATCGGTTGCATAAAGATTAAAAATCCATTAATGATGCTTGGGTCCGTTTAATGAAGGTATCCATTGCAGAATTAAATATAGAAGAGATTCGCTAATGGTATTGTTAAAGTTTTACTTTTATAAGTCGATATACATTTAATATGCGTGAAGCCGAAGCAGCAAGGCGCACGTCATCCATTTCTGAAAGTTCTATGTTCACTGAATATAGACGTATATATAAACGGGTCTGTATTCGTGCCCGAATTACTCGGCGAGTTACTCGGCGAGTATGTTTGCCGATAATCTAAATGAGGCATTACACCATTAGACTATAAAGGACGTCATTTCTAATAAACTCTCTCTTTCTATCTTTTCTCTACTATACAAACTGCAATTTAAAGAAGTACTAAAGTAACATATCCAAATATATTTATGATTGTACGGAACCCCTTGGTGCGCGAGTCCGACTCGCTCTTGACCGGTTTTATTTACCATCGCCACTCTAAAAAGTGCGTTTAATTCAACCATAAGAATGAATAATAAGCTATTTTATACATCGAATGAATAAAAATAATTTGAATTTGGAACAAGCGCGCATCGTGAATTAATACAAAAAAGTACCTATATTTACTGGCTGCTATGGAACTTTCCATAGAGCCATAGTTACACAATAAAATTAAACGAAAAAAAATATCCCGCTAAATTTTAGTAGGTAGGTTCTTTTTAGTGTCTTATCTTTGGGTTCTTTTCTATCTATTCGAGGGAGATTGAATGTTCAGTGTTGCATCAGTCTATTCCATCAGTCTGGTACAATATTCAGTCTGCAAAAATTCAAAGTCTATACAGGCTGATGGTCAACTATATAAATACTAAGTATAAAGTACTGCTAGGTATCTATTTGTTTTCTCGCAGTCAATGGTAAAAAGTAGAGTACACAACTCGTGAAAAAAAAACTCATCTCGGTTCTATGTATAATACTTACGTCTATTTGCACTAAACTTAAGATTCGCATAAGTCTTTCCTAACTACAACTCGACCAAATTAAAACGGGGTGTCATGAACTTAGCTGTCATGCAGCTATCATGCGCCTAATAATTATCTTGCTCGAGTTGTACATAGGAAAAGACTAGGCGATTCTTAAGTTTAGTGCAAACGGCCGTTAGTCACTCGAACTAAATTCCCTTTTTATTCACTTGTTGTATAATCTACTATCTCGACATTTATTTCGCGATATATGTCGCGCTCACATCAGTGCAGAGCAAATCGTGCAAAAATCTCGCAAATGAATTTGACGCAGAATCAGGGCCAGATTGACCAACACTTTATCGACAAACATTATTTAACGGTAACATCACTAAGTTGCCCATCGGCGAGAACTCGGATTTATCTAGCGACAGATCTGAAATTTGTACGGACGAGCCATGGACTAGCAGACCCGATGTCACTGAACAAATTTGACAACTAATCAAGAATAAAATATACGAATTTAATGTTTAAATGTAAACAAATAGCAATATTACGATAAAAAATTACTTTTATGTGAAATGTAACACCATCTTTTTGTATACTTGATGTTCAAGATCTCTTTTAACAGCAAAAAAACTCATCAATTCGACATTTTAAACAGAGCAGCGTTCACATGCGCGACTAGACTCGGTCTAGAAAGAAATCCGGGCGCAACTGGTTTTACTAACGCGTATGCCCATTTGGGCTTGTACTTCGGCAGAGGGGAACGCTTCGTATGGCTTCTCTTTCTGCAGAAGAAGCCCGTCTTACTCTAAGTTACTACCATACGAATCACATCGTGTCTAGCCTTGCACTGGCGACGCAGCGCAAGCGCAGCGTGATAAAAGGGGCGGGGCGATGGGCGCCCGTGTTTAGATTAACCGATACAATAGGACGATGCAAAGCTACTATTCCAGTGCAGGAGCTATACGATACGAGTTTATGTTACAATAACTTATTACATTTTACTATTTGTAAATTAAATAAATATCAGATGTATTTTTAGGTAAGTATACATATAGTATTACATTATCTGTGATTGATGGATAGTGAATTTTGTTAAGTAGTATATTTGTTTCTGTATAAATTTGTGTAGATTAATTTAGTCATTTTAGTTTAAGAGCAAGTGTGTTCCAGACGTATTCACATTTTTTTTTTCTTTTTTTTTTCTTATAGTTTATATACATATATATATGACGGAGTGCCGAGCTGACCATTTAGTTCAGCCATATCCATGGGCGTTGGAGAAAGCGAAGAGGTATGCAGAATTGCGAGCGTACGTACAGCGCCACGGCTCACGATCAAATGTGTCCCAGTGCGAGCGCCGCCTGCTTATAAAGGCCGGCCGGTCGCCCCACTAGTCACGCCACCACTCACGCCACGCGGCGCCACAACATGCAAAACTAGTTCGGGCGCTGACGTCACTCGCAAGCCCGCACGGACGTTAGTCCCCTCTTTGATAATTTAACTTGATTTTATGACTTAACAATGTTTACCATTGTTTTATTGTTTTAAATTGTAATTATTATTGATTAGCAAATAAAAACAACATGAAATTACAAAAAATGTGTGAAACAACATAAACGCGCCGTCACGGCCGTCCTGCGCCTTCACACGTCCTCGTGTGTCTCGTTATCAGACTTGTCCTAAAAAAACAAAATATGCTGAGTTGTATATTCGAGCTCGGCCATTCTGGCCCCTAAAAAAAGAACAATTATCTTACTGATTACAACAATTTCACACAGACAGATCGTCACACAGACGAATCTTCACACAGACGGATCGACACACAGATGGATGGTCACACAGTCCGACTGCAAAGAATACATGAACATCAGCCATTTACTCAGAATACATGGTAGTACCGATTGTCACACAGACTTTGGTCACACAGACTTGTCACGCAGACTTGTCACACAGACTTTTGTTACACAGACTTGTCACACAGAATTGTCACACAGCGATCACCACATTTAGTAGCATATTTCACTGGGTGACAAAGTGATCACTACATTGCGTAGCATATTTCACTGGGTGGATCACTACATTAAGTAGCATATTTCCTCTTTCCACAGAACACACAATAGTACCAATTGTCCCACAGACTTGTCACACAGCGATCACTACATTAAGTAGCATATTTCACTGGGCGGCAAAGTGATCACTACATTGAGTAGCATATTTCACTGGATGGATCACTACATAGAGTAGCATATTTCCTCCATTAATAACGAATACTTCATACGAATACTTACTTTTGCCGTCATCGGCACATCCAGAAATCTATGACCATTGAAGGCAAAAAGACATTGCACCGTAAATAAATAAGTAACAATAATAAACAATAATAGTAGGTATGTAAGTTCTAAAAATTTTAATTTTTGAACTCACGTTCTTATAGGTTCCACTATTCGACTAGGATCCACTCGTTTTATCTAAATGGTTAGCAAAGTACATTTATTAGTATTTTTGTGATCAGAAAAATGTATCCAGCCACTATTTCTAAATTAATAACAATGAATGTCAAAGAGGAATAAAAAATTTTTTTTTTTTTTGTTTATGTTTTTTTTTGTAAAGAAAACTAAGTGATGTATGCTGAGGATTATGAAATTAACGAAGCAGTGGACGGTGAACAAGTGCCATTTTTATTTCAAATTAAAGAACTTCAGTTTGCAGTCAGTTTGGATAAGTAAGTATAAAAACTATATATAAAACTGTATAAAATCAAAAGAGGTTTTCCAACAGTAATGTTATAAAATTTTTGTATTCAGAAAAAATCGTTTTGTTCAGCTAAAAAAACATAGAATACAATAAGCTCAAAACGGCGAAAACTTTTAAAGCCAACACAGATGATGGTCTATCTGTAAAATGATCCAGTTTGCAAAAGGTAGTTATAAAATAAGATTAAGCTATTTAGGTACATTCTAAACTTTGCCTTCTCCGTATTAAAGTTCATGTTTCAGAAAAAAATAGTGTTTTTTTTTTACAAGGTACCCGGTAGATTTAGGTGAATCATAGATTGTTATTTTCACATCACTTTAGACTCGATTCACACTTGTAACGATGCTACATCCCTAAACCCAAAATCTACCCTCATATCATTTTTATCCATGATCCTATCTGGTATCTGGTCGCGTCGGCCATATTTAGACACTTCCGATCCAGCCTGCCTGCGTGCCGGAGCATTGAGTCGAGTTTTCGTGCTCCTCATTATTGCGGTCAAGTTTGAATACCTACAAGGTGATCGCCGCGAGTTATCCGAAGACTATTGTGATTACCCAAATAATAATCAACGTTGGAGATTCTAAGAAGAAGTGAGACGCGCATCCACCACAGCCAGCACGCGGGAGCAACGATCGAACCAAGTTAGCCCACTCAATTCCTTCTCCTGTAATCTTTCCGTGTAGGACCATATTATCAAAAATGTTTTAAGTTCAATTACTAGTATTTTAGTTAATTTTAACTTTATTCTAAATATAATATCAAGGTTTATGAAGGATCCAATAACAGACAGTCGCAAACCTCCCAAAGTGGACTTCATGATGCTGCTGAAGCTCTTCTGCTTAAAAAGAATCGGTGTTGGTAATGTTTGAATCAGTTTAACAAAATACAAAAAGCAACACCCCACCGTTTAAGTGTAGTCTTTGGCACCCAAAAAAAAAAGGTTTGTTTGAGCCATAGACATAGAAAAATTTTCGCTGCGCCCAAGAAGACCAACAAAGCGTGGAAAAAAAGTAGTTAACATCATACGGACACGGTCTATATAAAAAAAGAGACAAAGGATCAAGTGACATGTGCCAACAATTTTTTACAGTAAGAGCCCCTAGCGTCCCGCCTAGCAAATGAGCAATCACAGTTTGTTTAAAATATTTTTTAATCTTAATTAGAATTTAAAATAAAGGTATCGTGGAGCTATGGTATCTTCTGCTCTAAGTAATTGTGACGTGACAAAAAGAAACAATCCAAGTAATCACACTTTTCAAAGGTAAATAAGATATTGCCACACATTTCTGTAAAACCAAATTTCGCTACATTTATTCGTTTATCGACAAAGAAAACAGTATGGAACATAGTTTATTAACTTCCTTTGCCATAATATGGTCATATTTTATGAATCTAAGTCATATTTTACGTATCTCATATAAAATGGATTGATTCGTTTTCGGATCACCTGTTTATTGACTTAGTTGTTCTTTGACATTCTATTTCTATGGCCCAAGGTTTGAGCATTTCGTCACAGTATTAAAATTTTTGCAGACAGGAACTACAAAATCAAATTAGCGGTAAAAATAGTTTCAGGCAAAAATAGCGAGAATAAAAGAAAAAATACAACTTAAAACAAAACATAAACAAAAAAAAATGTCATTAGCGTCCGCGGCATTAGCGGGTGATGGCAAAGTATATTTTCCAATTCATGTGGGCCAAGAAGGTATGTCCGCCAGAATTCCTGTTTACTGCACTTACGCTCTCCTAGAATGAATCAGTTTTCAAACAAATTTTTAGGATAGAACAAAAATGGTCAAAATAAAACTTTATAAAAATTTAGTGTCTCTTGTTTTCATACGGGTAAAAAAAAAATTGTGAGTAATTAAATAATGGCAGTATAGTTTTGTTTCATAAATTCGCAATTTACTTTTTATTATGCAACTTATCAGAAAAACTTTTGATAGAAATGATTCCACTAACCAATTCTAAATATCGCCGAGCAATCAATCATTCCGCTGCACGATTTATAATTACTGAAAATAAAAATATGAAGTTCTTCAGGTTTATAATCGCCAAAATCCGAAATTTACGTGGTTTTTTCGATTTTTGACATAGTTGCGGTCGGCTCTCGAGGTCACAAACTTGGATTATTTATTCGGCCAACATCATAAACAAGTCTGTGAACAATAATTTTCAAGTATTTTGTTTCTAATTCTGTTATAGGCTCTGAGGGAACATCGGTATCATTGACATTACTAAAATCATTAATTTTTTTCGCTAAACTCACATTGAAGAAGCCCAACATAACTAAATCTTGCCCTATTATGATGTTATTTACCAACGAAGAATTGGGGACCTCATAAAATAATAATTCAGCTGAATAATTCTAAAAAGTAACAATCAAAATAATTTGAGTATTGCATCGTAGGCTTAATTTTCCTATCCCTCAAAGTGAAGCTGAAACATTTCTCTTCTCTGTAAAACGTCTCTTTTGTTAATGAGCATTCAGGAACCGAAATGAAAACAAAATGAAAACTTTTCACCAATATTGTAGAGGTGGTCCACCGCTGGTGCGACAGTCCTAAGCTAACCCTTCGCTCAGCCGTGGATTAGGTTTGTAGAGCGTGGACCAGCGTGTCTAGGTGTCCACATGTCCCCTTCACTTCACCACTCGGGGAGCCCGAAAAAACCCTGTACAAGGTGGCAGCAGGAGCTTCGATGGCATCAATCGTACAATGCAACCTTGTAACGGCTGTTGCGCACGTTACCATGCAGGGAGCCTTACTAAGGAGCATAACCAACTGGCTTCCGCTTGAAGGGTTCTCTCCTAAACATATGTCCACTGCATCACACCACCCTCGCGCATCCGCCCCCTGAAGACTAAATTCTGGAAAAATAAGTTTGGTCATCACCGAACCCATCACGCCACGATGCTGGGACTTCAAGAGATTTCTCCATCGGTTTTGTAGGACTGGCGCTCCCATAGTATGTTTTCCGCTTCCTGGTCCATCCCCACTCCTGATGACGGAGTGCCGAGCTGACCATTTAGTTCAGCCATATCCATGGGCGTTGGAGAAAGCGAAGAGGTATGCAGAATTGCGAGCGTACGTACAGCGCCACGGCTCACGATCAAATGTGTCCCAGTGCGAGCGCCGCCTGCTTATAAAGGCCGGCCGGTCGCCCCACTAGTCACGCCACCACTCACGCCACGCGGCGCCACAACATGCAAAACTAGTTCGGGCGCTGACGTCACTCGCAAGCCCGCACGGACGTTAGTCCCCTCTTTGATAATTTAACTTGATTTTATGACTTAACAATGTTTACCATTGTTTTATTGTTTTAAATTGTAATTATTATTGATTAGCAAATAAAAACAACATGAAATTACAAAAAATGTGTGAAACAACATAAACGCGCCGTCATATATATATAATTATTATATAACTTAATGATAATCAAAACTTTGCAGCGCATTTTGTATTTATATAGGAGTTTAGACAGCCTCATTCATCTAATTCGTTCAGAATTCTATTACAATAAGATCCTCAGTTTCCTCGTACGAAAGTTTCCGCAACCAAATCGTGATACGTGATTTACAGTCTTTTAGTGTGCACGGGTAAATATTTAAAATTTTGTTTATTTTGTTATAAAGGCGAGGGGAAAGGTAATAAAAATTACGTCTAAAAAGATCCAACCTACTATATTCAAAACGACATACTATATCCGCTCTACGCTTATTTTTTATAAGATCAGGATCATAAGGCATTTGTGAATGTTTGCGTAGTAGCACATGCAAGATAAATATTTGACGCACTGTTAAAACTCCGTTGTCAGCGTATAATTCATAAGTAGGATACCGGATTGAATGATTAAACCGGATGGAAACATTCTGAAGCGAGCGTCAATCAAAACTTACTTCAAGCCGCCGAAGAAGATCAACCAATTCTTACGACCTGTCAAGTGTAATATCCCCCTTCAAGCTGCAGGCGTCTACAAACTAGATTGTGACTGTGGGCTCTCCTACATCGGGCAAACAAAGAGAAGCATAGGGACCCGCGTCAAAGAGCATGTAGCTGACATAAAACATAGGCGCGATAACAAGTCTGCAGTGAGTAAACACGCCTTTGAGGGGCCCAACCATTATATTAGATTTGACAAACCCCAAATCCTTGCTAGGGAACGTAGATTTATCCCTAGAATGCTCCGCGAGGCTATCGAAATAAATAAATATCCTAATTTCAATAGAGATGATGGTTGGAAAATTCCACCAGCTTGGGACCCCATCATTCACAAGCTAAAGCCCCTCACACCCACTGTAAGATCTAATGATACGGTTAGTTCCTTTTCCAAATAAATAAATTAATACAAAAGACGGAGGTCGGCTTCCTCTCCAAGTTTTCTTTCGCCATTTCTTTCTTGAAGGGGCCTCCCAATTTTATGAAATGATGGTAGTTTCAGTAGATTCTCTCTCTTTTTAGCATTAAATAATTCATAAAATTAAATTATAAATCAACGTAAAATAATTAAAAAATTTGTTAAATTTCAATTTCTGAACGTCTAAAAAAATTCATCGCTTGAGGGTAGGCTCACGGGTAGCTTCAGTCCCCCGTTTTATTTCATGTTTAGTTTAAGATTCTTGAGTGTAGTATACACTAGCGATGCGCGACTCCGAATGATTTTACTTTTCGACTAATTCGTAACTACTAATGTGGTCATTCGAATGGCAAATTAGTAGTATACTAATCTCTATGTTCGAATAACGACTACTAATTAGTAACTACTAATGTCAAAATGTACAGCGATCCCGACCAAACCAGGGGGCTAATTGTCTAATTTTAAAAATCTATCGCAATCGCTTCCATTTGACAGATGTATGTGACACATTGCTGCATTTCTTTGGTAATTTTTCATTTGTGACAAAAAGAAGCTTCAATGTGTTACATCCTGAAAGCGATTGCGATAGATTTTTAAATTAGACAATAGAAAGGCCGAGTCGAACCGAATTATACCGAATTACCGAATGAATATATCGACTGCATTTACTAACTACTAACGCCAAAATGTATCGGGGCGCGACGATTTCGACCAAGCCCGAGTCGAACCGAACGAAGTCGACTCCAGTCGAATAATCTATGCGCCAGTCGACTTAGTCGAATGATTCGGGGAGTCGAATGAATAGTATTAGTATTATTCGAAGTCGCGCATCGCTAGTATACACATAGAAGTCTTTGGTCGTACATACCGCTATTTGGTGGAAGATCGAAACGTAAACCCATCGGCCATCGCGCGCAGGGCGCGAAATTATACAGTATGAAAATATCTATGGTAAATATTTTTCTTTACAGAAGGTGATGAAAACGAAGGAAGATGGCTGATAAAGTAAAAGCATTCCGAAAATTGACAATTATTTTAAGATTAATTAGTTTCCGAAGTAGAAAGATATCTTTTGTGTAACAAACAAATGATGTCTTTTTAAATCGTTTAATATCGTAACTTATAAGTTTTCAATTTTGAGACTGAGTTGATTAATGAATATAAAAAGAAATAAATATCTATAATTTTCATTTTTCCTATACGCTGTAGTAATAGTTATCAGTTTATTGTCAATTTTAGCTAGAGGAGCGGTTTTATCAGACCCAGCGCGAAGTTACCGACCTAGGGGCACGATATTATCAGACCAGTTTGATAATATCGCGTTTTCCCATTTTTTTGTTTTTTTACTCATATTTTAGTATTAAAATGGCCGAAGGCGATAGATCATATAAACTTCGTTCAACTCCTTTTAAAATCTTTTTAGGGTTCCGTAGTCAAAATGGCAAAAAACGGAACCCTTATAGATTCGTCATGTCTGTCTGTCTGTCTGTCTGTCTGTCTGTCCGTCCGTATGTCACAGCTACTTTATTCCAAAAGTATTAAGACTACATAGTTGAAACTTAGTAGGCAGGTGTATTCTGTGAACCGCTTTACGATTTTTATACAAACATAAAAAAAATAAAAGATTAAGGGGGGGCTCCCTATACATGGAACTGAAACTGAAAATATTTTTTTTCATCAAACCAATACTTGTGGGGTGTCTATAGATAGGTCTTTAAAAATGACAATGAGGTTTCTAAGACTATTTTTTTTTTAAGTCAACCGTTTGAAACATATATGCCGCCAAAGTGGTAAAATGTGTGTCCCCCCCCCCTTTAACTTTTAAAGTAAGAGGGTGAAAAATCAAAAAAAAATATAAGCTATAGATCTTAATAAACACTTTCAACGAAAATTGTTTTGAACGAGATACAGTAATTAGTTTTCGAGATATAGTACATTTTCCAAAACCGCAAATATAACTTTGTCATTCATACAAACACTGTGAAAAACAAAGTTATTTTTTCAGACGAAAAATGATAGCGGTATTAAAATATGGTATGGTATAATGTACCTACGGAACCCTACTGCGCGTGGCCCGACACGCACTTGGCCGGTTTTTTATTTCCTCGAATATAAACAGTGTTACTTGCGTCGGGTCGGCTTCCAGAATGAGCCACAGAGAAAGCAATAACTGAATGAGCCATAGGACAACACCCGCGTTCGTTCTATAAATTCAAAAACGAAACACTTTTCTTCTTTTACCTTTTTTTAAAAATCAAATCATGCAAAAAGTTTGCAAGCGACGCCAGCCAGGGCGTCACAGTATTGTGTTTTTTTTTGGTGATTTTGAAGATTTGTTAGCGTAGCTAGATAAATTTCCCACCTATAGTCATATTTAGTTTTTATTTTAACCCAAACTGAGGTTAGTTATATTTTAATTTCCTTAGAGGCTCGGTAATACCCTACTCTCCCCTACTTATCACGTATGTAGAATAAAATCTTAAACAAATGATCAACTTCACAAGTAAATATTTACACGAGTAATTACGTTTCTCAAAAAAATGTGTTGACACTTGTAACTTGTGATTTTCAGAAAAGCTAGCAGTGTTCGGGACGCGACTCTCAATTTTTAAGTATCGCTAATTATATATGGCAATGGTACTGAAATGAAACTACCGGATCAAAATCTTATACCTTCAATGTTCAAACATTGTACATGCTGAATAACAAAGGAAATAATAAAATGGTGTATCACACTCGTTATGTTTTTTTCAATACACTTGCTCGAAAATGTGTGTTTTCGATGACAGTACAGCGTGCGGTAAGTTGATTTTACCGCACGCCGTGCGTTTTTGTTTACGGTTTTTTTTTTAATTTCAATTACAATATGTACCAAGAACCTTATTTAATATAGTAGTTTATGATATAAGGTTGGTAAGGAGGTTTTTAAAACGAGTTGACGTTTTATAAGCCCGAGCCGTAGGCGAGGGCTTATAATCGTCACGAGTTTTAAAAACCTTAACAACCGTGTACCATACTACGTTTTTCAATACATTTGCGAGAAAACTTTATATACAGGGTGTCCCAAAACTTCGCCACATGGAAGGAAAGTACATTAAATATTGAAGATAGGAAATTTCACTGAAAGAAGACTTCGTTTTGTTTAAAAAAATAATGCGAACTGCATTCAAAGATTAAAAAAAATCGCATTCATTCCTATACAAATTGATAAAATACGTCATAATTAAAATTTTAATGTTAAATTTCATGGTCTTCCTTTTCTTTAAGATGCTGTGTTACTTAACAAAAAACAATCCTAATGAGTAACCCTTTCGATTGGTATCGTAAAAGTAAAAGATTGATTTTTTACTAATTTGGTGGGTTCGATTCCTGGTTAAGACATGCGATTTTTCGAAAATCTTTGAATGCAGTTCTAATTACATTAAAAATTAAAATAAATTCTTTCAGTAAAATTTCCTATCTTCGATATTTAAGGTACTTTCCCTTTGTATAGCAAACTTTTGGGACACCTGTATATTATAGGTAGGTACCTACTGAAATAAAAAAATATGTGAATCCAAAAAATTTATTTTTTGAACAAAGAAAAATATAGTTATGTTGCTAATTGTTGAAAACAAAACTGATATTTGAGCAATTATTGAAAGTTAAAAAAACATTTGTTTTTTTGGAAGTTTTATAGTTTGACTTAAATTATTTATTTCACATGGTTCACATTATTGCCACATACGGACGATTGTGGCGGCGGGGGTGACTCCGGATTTACACGAGAAGTAGATGGGCGCGGCTCGACGAATTCATTTACAGTTATGGCTTCTGCTATCTTCTCAGCAATTTTTTTCTTATTTTCTACCGAGTCCTCAATGTAACTCTCTGCAACATTACTAGAACGCCACCCACCGTGGCGTTTTAAAGTTGTTAAATCAGCTCCAGAATTCGCCAGTAATGTAGCAGAAGTTCTGCGGAAGCTATGGCCAGTATAAGATTCTGGATTGGGCAGCTTAAGAAATAAAGCAATTTGCTTTGGCATGCCACCGATTTTGTTCACGCCAACGACTTGACGAACACATTTTCCGTTTTGGTAATTTTGGAAAAAACGGCTACTCTTTGCTGGCGTCACGCGAAGAGATTCGTACTTTTTTACAATTTTGTAGAACGGTCCCTGTATCGTAAACGTACGTGGCAGCTTGTTTTTTGTGTTCGGTATTCGTACGAGTAGCATTTCACCATGATTTTCTATGTCATTGTCATTTATATTGGTTAACTCTTGCCGTCGGCATGCTCCATAAATTCCGAAAATTAATATAACCTAAAAACAAAATTACATTTAAAACAAATGTACAGATTTGAAAAATACGCAACTATAATGATTTAAAGAAAACAAAGAACACGAACCTTTGTTAGTAAATATTTTTCATCTGGCGCTTCATTAATAAATTTTTCAACATCGTTGGACGTAAATACGGGTGATTTTTTGCTTCTATAACCATCAGACTGTCTTTTCAAAAAAGCGGTTAATTTGGTGTATTTTTTTAAATCAATGTTATTCTTTGTCATCAACGTGCATTTCAACATGGAATATATTGACCACATGGAGGTTGGCTTATACTTTGTGCTTAATTCATGGAAATATGCCATGAAAACATTTTCTGAAAATGTTTTAGTTTTTCTTTTTGCTTTCCAAGCTAAGAAATTGTCGTAAGTAGCCATATATCGTTCTTGTGATTTTTCAGGCATCAGTTCATTGTGTGCCATTTGCGCCTCTTTCAGAATATCTTCTGGAGTTAACTCCATTGAATCTTCGGCACTTTTATCATCACTCATTGTTTTTAAATGTTTTTACAGAACTAAACTAAACCCCAAAGTTTTATGAAAATGGCGCCTTTTTGTACGCATGTGCAGAAAGTTTGTTTTCAGTGGAACGAAAGGCGAAGAACTCAAAACATTCAGCCTCATACTATTTAGATTTAAAAAACGAAATAGTAAAAAATACTTCTAATCTTTTTTAATTTCTTAAAGTAATCAATATTTATAGACAATTAAAACAAGTAATTGCTTTATTTAATCTATTTTCCTAATTTTGTCCGTATAAACTTAACATCTTTTAATTCTCATTACAAAAACTCTTTGGTAGGAATCTTATTAGACAGTATGTACGTGTACATATTGTAATTGAAATTAAAAAAAAACCGTAAACAAAAACGCACGGCGTGCGGTAAAATCAACTTACCGCACGCTGTACTGTCATCGAAAACACACATTTTCGAGCAAGTGTATTGAAAAGGTTCTTGATATGTTCGTACATAGTGTCTAATAAGATTCCTACCAAAGAGTTTTTGTAATGAGAATTAAAAGATGTTAAGTTCATACGGACAAAATTAAGAAAATAGATTAAATAAAGCAATTACTTGTTTTAATTGTCTATAAATATTAATTACTTAAGAAATTAAAAAAGATTTGAAGTATTTTTTACCATTTCGTTTTTTAAATCTAAATAGTATGAGGCTGAATGGTTTGAGTTCTTCGCCTTTCGTTCCACTGAAAACAAACTTTCTGCACATGCGTACAAAAAGGCGCCATTTTCATAAAACTTTGGGGTTTAGTTTAGTTCTGTAAAAACATTTAAAAACAATGAGTGATGATAAAAGTGCCGAAGATTCAATGGAGTTACTCCAGAAGATATTCTGAAAGAGGCGCAAATGGCACACAATGAACTGATGCCTGAAAAATCACAAGAACGATATATGGCTACTTACGACAATTTCTTAGCTTGGAAAGCAAAAAGAAAAACTAAAACATTTTCAGAAAATGTTTTTATGGCATATTTCCATGAATTAAGCACAAAGTATAAGCCAACCTCCATGTGGTCAATATATTCCATGTTGAAATGCACGTTGATGACAAAGAATAACATTGATTTAAGAAAATACACCAAATTAACCGCTTTTTTGAAAAGACAGTCCGATGGTTATAGAAGCAAAAAATCACCCGTATTTACGTCCAACGACGTTGAAAAATTTATTAATGAAGCGCCAGATGAAAAATATTTACTAACAAAGGTTCGTGTTCAAATTTGTTTTCTTTATATCATTATAGTTGCGAATTTTTCAAATCTGTACATTTGTTTTAAATATAATTTTGTTTTTAGGTTATATTAATTTTCGGAATTTATGGAGCATGCCGACGGCAAGAGTTAACCAATATAAATGAAAATGACATAGAAAATCATGGTGAAATGCTACTCGTACGAATACCGAACACAAAAAACAAGCTGCCACGTACGTTTACGATACAGGGACCGTTCTACAAAATTGTAAAAAAGTACGAATCTCTTCGCGTGACGCCAGCAAAGAGTAGCCGTTTTTTCCAAAATTACCAAAACGGAAATAGTGTTCGTCAAGGTTCGGCGTGAACAAAATCGGTGGCATGCCAAAGCAAATTGCTTTATTTCTTAAGCTGCCCAATCCAGAATCTTATTCTGGCCATAGCTTCCGCAGAAAATCTGCTACATATAAATAATCTAAGCTACATTACTGGCGAATTCTGGAACTGATTTAACAACTTTAAAACGCCACGGTGGGTGGCGTTCTAGTAATGTTGCAGAGAGTTACATTGAGGACTCGGTAGAAAATAAGAAAAAAATTGCTGAGAAGATAGTGTAAACAAATAAATATATAAGTACTTTAGAAAGCATTATTATGTTTAATAATTTATTTTATTATTTGTTATGTAATATGATATTGTACTCTCTATAATCGATTCTGATAGTGAATTTAATCTGTGGTTCGATTTGTCAGGATAACTGTCAAGTGAAAAAAGTCGTGTTTGCTTTTGGCGCCTTTTTGGTTCTCTGTTCGGTTTTGCGTAAAATTATAATATTAAAAAGTGTATTGTTGTGATTAATATAGTTCAAAAGTCATATTGTGTTTGTTTTACTTCCTGAGCAACAATTTTAGCTCACAATAGCAGAAGCCATAACTGTAAATGAATTTGTCGAGCCGCGCCCATCTACTTCTCGTGCAAATCCGGAGTCACCCCCGCCGCCACAATTGTCCGTATGTGGCAATAATGAACCATGTGAAATAAATAATTTAAGTCAAACTATAAAACTTCCAAAAAAACAAATGTCTTTAACTTTCAATAATTGCTCAAATATCAGTTTTGTTTTCAACAATTAGCAACATAACTATATTTTTCTTTTATAAAAAATATTTTTTTTGGATTCACATATTTTTTTATTTCAGTAGGTACCTACCTATAATATACAGGTGTCCCAAAAGTTTGCTACACGGAGGGAAAGTACCTTAAATATCGAAGATAGGAAATTTTACTGAAAGACTTTATTTTAATTTTTAATGTAATTGGAACTGCATTCAAAGATTTTCGAAAAATCGCATGTCTTAACCAGGAATCGAACCCACCAAATTAGTAAAAAAATCAATCTTTTACTTTTACGATACCAATCGAAAGGGTTACTCATTAGGTTTTTTGTTAAGTAACACAGAATCTTAAAGAAAAGGAAGACCATGAAATTTAACATTTAAATTTTAATTATGACGTATTTTATCAATTTGTTTAGGAATGAATGCGATTTTTTTTAATCTTTGAATGCAGTTCGCATTATTTTTTTAAACAAAACGAAGTCTTCTTTCAGTGAAATTTTCTATCTTCAATATTTAATGTACTTTCCTTCCATGTGGCAAAGTTTTGGGACACCCTGTATAAAAAGTTTTCTCGCAAATGTATTGAAAAACGTAGTATGGTACACGGTTGTTAAGGTTTTTAAAACTCGTGACGATTATAAGCCCTCGCCTACGGCTCGGGCTTATAAAACGTCAACTCGTTTTAAACCTCCTTAGGCCGCTATTACATTATCATATATTTATCATTTAGATATGATTTCATATCTGTCAAATTCTATGATCATAGTTAAATGATGCTGTCCTTCATTTTTACATATTACACTTATGATCATATAAACAATGTCATAAATCAAGATGGATAACTACTTAGCTGTGTTTTCCGTTGCTATGAGTGCAATTTTATTAATAGCATTAAAAAAGAAGAAAAGTGTTAAGAACAACGCTAAAAATAAAAGACGTAGGTATTTGGGTTTTGTAAAAACGTATTTCTATTATCCGGAACAAGATTATTATATAAACACTCATTTTCCTCGTAAAGAGTAATTAATATTTTTGTTATTTCAATATACCAGTCAAAATTCTTGCACTTGAAGACGCCATTTTTTGTGTGATACTCTGCCGCGGAGCCACCTCTTTAGAAATCGATCATTTATATCTTAAAATAATGTATGTCAAACGTACATTACGTACGTATGCCGTTTATAGATGTACGTGCATTATGTACTAATAAAATAGACATTGTTTGTGGCTCCGCTGCGGAGCATACTCTCTAGCGGAGCCACTAAGAATAAGTACACCGGAAAGATAAACGCTTCTGTTTTTTGATGAAAACTGATTTACGAATCGTGTTTATTGCGTACGTGTCGAAAAATATAATTAAAGATAGTGGTTTTAAACAATACTAAATAATATACTAGAAAAAATACGACTCGCACCAGATCAATACTCAGACGGGAATCGAACCCGCGACCTTTGGATATCCGGTCCAATGCTCTGACCGCTGAGCTACCGAGTCACTAGTGACATCGTCGAATTTTTCCTAGTATATCCTAAACTCTTACGCTGTAAGCCAGCGTTATTTCACCAATGTGAGGAATTACCTCGACATTCAATTGAAATATCTTTCCAGATATTTTAACAATTGATTAAGATGAAATAGCTATATAATTTTTTAAATTTGAGATTTTTGCATTTACAATGCTATTTTTAAACAATACTAAATAATATACTAGAAAAAATACGACTCGCACCAGATCAATACTCAGACGGGAATCGAACCCGCGACCTTTGGATATCCGGTCCAATGCTCTGACCGCTGAGCTACCGAGTCACTAGTGACATCGTCGAATTTTTCCTAGTATATCCTAAACTCTTACGCTGTAAGCCAGCGTTATTTCACCAATGTGAGGAATTACCTCGACATTCAATTGAAATATCTTTCCAGATATTTTAACAATTGATTAAGATGAAATAGCTATATAATTTTTTAAATTTGAGATTTTTGCATTTACAATGCTATTTTTAAACAATACTAAATAATATACTAGTATTTCGCCCTGGTGCGCGGGCTGCTGAAGCAGCCCGCGGGCATCGCCCTTTTGGGCTGTAAGTGGCGGATTTTGGGGAGTTGGACTGCAAATTGTGTGGGCGGTGTGGTGATGCGTAGTGAAAATGAATGCTCCATATTTTTTTCTAAAAACTGCTGGCTAATATTCAAATCATAAAGAAACTAATATACACGGTTTATTTTTAAGTAGGTATATCTAAAAATTTAATGAGTGTATCTCATCCCTATTCTAATCGAGTATGTACAGTTAAAAGTTTCAATCTCTTATATAAAAGTTAAGGGGTGACTGACAGACTATTGCCCAGCCCAAACCACACCAAATTATTTTAAGTGGTAAACATTAAACATTATTCAAACCCTAAAGGGGTTAATGGCGTTCAAACTTTTTGGAAAAAATATAAAATAGACATTACGACTTGAAATTTCGTAGGATAACTTCTATAGATAAACAAATGATCAAACATGTATTTCGTAAACTTCTGAAAATCAACCCCTTAAAGGGGTAAAAAGCCCAATTTCGATATGGATGTCGTTATTGAGGTTTTATGGGATGTTGATTGCGAAAATGGCATTTATTTTAGTGTTAAATTATTCAAAATCTAACAGAAAATGGCAGACTGAAACGGGGGTTCAAATTTTTTATGGAAAAACAATACGGGTTCGGGAACAGGAATGAGAACGTGAACGGGAATTAATAATATTTTAAACAATGATATTAAAAGTATAGATACGTTACGCGCACTCCAAAATGGTCAGACAAAAGTCAGGTAATTGCCTGACTTTCAATTAGTCAGGCACTGGCTCGCGACACGGAAACACACGCGGCTCTCGTCAGTCAGAAGCGATAAAATTGTGAAATTCCATTAAAAAATGTCTCTTTGCTTCTTTAGACGATGTACAAATTATACAGCAACAGTCAGAGATCGGAAAAATGCATAATTTCACACGTAAGTACTGTATTTAATAAAAATATGTAGGTATTTTCTATTACTTTATACGGCCATATTGTACAAAGAGCGCGCTATCTGCTTTGCGTGTGTGAGTGAAGGAGACAGCTGACGCGCTTTCAATTCACGGCCAATGAGCATGCAGCGGTCAAAGTGTGTATCTATAGTACCTTTGCGCTGTTTTAAGTAGCAATGATGTTGGCGTATAACTCATCTTTACTTTTTTAATATCATTGATTTTAAATATAAAAGTTTAATGTTTGGATGTTTGTTACTCAATCACGTAAAACCGGGTGAACGGATTAGGAATAGCACACAGATAGCTATATTGCGTGTGGTAAAACATGGATACTTTTTATCTCAGTCAAAGGTTTCATGGCGATTTTCCGAATGTCCACGCGGACGAAGTCGCGGGCAAAAGCTAGTACTTTATAATTGGTCAATATATTGAGGTTTGTTTATGTCTCAAAATTTTACTGATTTATGCATTTAGAGCTCATTCAACGCCCCCGGTGTCTTTTGCACCCATGGTGTTTGCCCCCGAGTTACATAGAAGTAATAATTTATTTCTTAGTGCAAATTCGGGGGCATATACTACGCCACTACGGGGGCAAAAGACACCGGCGGCGTAATCCACGAACCCGCGTATTCAAATGAGACTATCTTGTTTACCTACGTAAATCATGAAAAGAATGAATGTGTGCACGCATTCTGCTATTTTTGTGAGTTTGCCGATTAATCAAGATTTTTTCCGATATTTTCGAAATATTTTTTTTTTATTTTTAACTTTTAACTGCACGTTTATATTCAGACAAGTGGTCTGATATCTCTATTTCATAGATATACCTACCTACTTGAAAATTAACGGTGTAGTTACTATGTGAAAAATCAAACCAAATCAGGGAGTGCTAAGAATCCCTGGGTGCGGCTCGGCTACCATCAACCACGAAAACTGCACCTGGCATCCTACAAAACGCGTACACTGAGAACCGATACGAAGTTAACCGAGTTGGAAGAAGTTATTAGCAAGTTACACTGGGACATCATTGGTTTATTAAAGAGGCTGTCGAGCGGAATAAAGGCTCCTAAGTGTTCGCGAGAGATCTGAAAACTGACAACGGTCGCATCATTTCATCGAAGCTGAGGGAGATCGAAAGTTTCTATGGGCAGTTATATTCCACACAGACACCTGTTGAAAGCAAGATTAAGGACATTGTCGAGGGCAGAACGCTAAACGCTTGGAAAAGTGAGGTGATTTTGTTCTTTAAAAAGAGAACTACAGACCCCTCTCACTGAGCCATGTTTATAAGTTGTTTTCGAGAGTCCTTACGAATCGTCTCGCTTGCAGGTTTGACCACACCCAACCTCCTCATCCATACGCTGCGGATGGTTATACAGAGGACCGAGGAGTATAACCTGCAACTTTGCTTGGCGTTCGTGGTCTATGAGAAAGCATTTGATTCAATAGAAACCTGGGCGGTGCTGCGATCTCTTTAAAGTTTCCAATTGGACCACTACAGGTAAATCGAGGTATTGAGGTACTTAAACGAAAATGCCACCATGTGGATCCGAGTACAGAACCAGAGAACAAATCCTATTCAATTGCAGAGAGGTCTGAGACAGGGAGTTGTTATATTCCGAATCTGTTTACAGCTGCGTTGGAGGACATCTTTAAACTCTTAAGACTGGAAAGGACTTGGCATCAACATTAATGGCCAGTCCAAATACACCTTCATTATGCCGATGATAAAATTCTTATGGCTAAGACCTTGGAAGACCTGAACGCAATGCTCGAAGATCTCCGTATTGCTTCCCAAAGAGTGGATCTCAGGATTAACATGGATAAGACGAAAATAATGTCGAATGCCCATGTAGTGCCTGCTCTAGTTCATGTTGGGATCGCTACACTTGAATTTGTTGACCATTACGTAAATCTTAGACAGGCAGTCCGGTTCAGTAAGTCCAACTTCGAGAAAGGGATCTCTCGTCGAACCCAATTCGGATGGGCAGCTTCGAAAAATCTTCGCATCCAATTTACCTCAGTGTCTCAAGACGAAAGTCTATGACCAGTGTGTGTGGCCAGTGATGACTTACGGCAGTGAAACGTGCTCGCTAACTATGGGTCTTATAAGGAGGCTCAAGGTCACCTAGCGTGCAATGGAGAGAGCCATGTTTGGCGTTTCCCTGCGTGATCGAATCAGAAATGAGGAGATCCGTAGGAGAACTAAAGTTACAGACATCACTCGAAGTATTGCTCAGCTGAAGTGGCAGTGGGCTGGACACGTAGCGAGAACTACTTACTTGATGGAACGGAAACCAGTGGCGTCAACAACGTCAACAAGTGGCACAAGATCGCCAAACGTCTCGGAGCAATATCTTTCCTTTAATTAGGAAAGTTTAATTAGAAAGTTAATTAGGAAAGTTCTTAATTAGTGGGTCAAAAACCGAAATGAAAATTTTTAGCAAATCGCGATTCGTTGGTGGTCGCAAAACCTTCGGTGATCTCTTTGTCCACCTCTTTAAAGCTAAGATCAAAACCTAAAATATCTGTGGCTGGGTTCCAATCGTTCGGTCTATTAGAGGCCCCACTTCCTAAGTCAAAACCTCCTGCCTTATGAATCATAATCACGTCTTTCAGTGGTTGTGGTTCAATGCCGCCTTTCCGATCCCGCAAGCAAAGTGCATTGATTTGTCATTACAGGCGAGATGTAACGATTTGATAGGGAACCTCCACGCTTTTCACGGATTTGAAACTGGACTTCCACTTTTAATATTTTTTCTAAAAGTTTTCTAGATCCAAATATTTTTCATACATTATACTATACGCCTCTACAACTGCTCCTTTTTGGTAATAAGAATGTGGCGGTACCTGAAAAATAAACGTCACTTTCAATTCCAGAGTTGCTATTAGTATTATTTTTTAACCTTATTTTTTTTTTTTTGACATTAAGTATTAATTAGAATTTGACATAGCTTTTGTAATGATACTGTTATTTTAATTCTGACATAGCTTCTGTAATGCTACTTACTACCTTTTTTTAAATATTTGCACGCCATTTGCATATGGTAGACATGTAACGGTACAATTTAATTTTAAGACCATTGTTTTACCACATGTTTATGCAAATAAACAATTTGATTTGATTTTATTTGGCAAAATCTAATGGTTTTTGATAAAAATATTTAAAAATGACGCTATTTCTATTATTCTCGTTTTTGGGGTAAATCTCGAAAAGTACCATGAAGATGGGTATTAATGGGTTTATTTACAAAGTAAAACTCATTGCTATGTTGCATAAATCGTCGATACATGCCAACTTTCTCAAGTGTCGCAAACTGCCTCAAAATAGCCTTAGAATATTTAAAAAAAATATAAAATTTTAAAAATTGCCGCAACCGCGTCCGCCCTATTGATTTTTCTATTGGAAATAATTTTCCTATAGGTGTATTGCAGTATTCTACGTTCGATTTTTATTTCTAACTTGCACCCAACCGCCCGCCGCTATAGGACTTGAAAAACGGTATCACAGAAATGACTTTTTCCTTAGCAGTTTGCAGGGTTTCCAGACATTGTCAACCAAAATACTAAAATGTCATTTGTATACAGACACTCGAAACTCTCACTAAAAATTCCAAAAAAGTAGTTGATTCACTTTTTTGCATTTTGGAGTAAATTTTGAAAATAACCCTAAAATCTGGTAAAATAATTCTTCCACTCTATGAATTGTATCCTACCTACAACTGTTCTAAAAACCTCTAAACGAATCAGTGTTGCCACCTTAACAAAAATCGACTTTAAAATGGCATGTTTTCGTACCTCAAACAAAATGGCCCCTACAACATGCGCAATCTTAAATTTTTAAAATTTTTCCTAGTTTGATAAAAACAAAGTGTTCTTGTGGTGAAACGGTAACAATCTTTTTCTCAAACCAAGCAATACTTCAGAGCTGTGGCCCCGCGATTTGGGATCCAAAAAACTATTTTTTATAAAACTCTCCAGCGCGGCCGCCATTTTGTTTTTGTCATTTTTTTATTTTCAGTGACAAAATGTAAGTATTAACAAAATCAGTTGGAAACAAGAAAACAAAAATGGTTCAAACTTTGCCGCAGCCGCCATTTTGTTTTTCCCAAATGTTATATTTTTTCCCCAGTTCGACTGGGGTTTTGCATATTTCTTCTAAACATCATTGGACCCTTTTCCACCTCCTTCTGGGAGAACAGTTATGTCTATCAGTGAGTCTCATACTCACTGATAGACATAAGTGGTAATTAAAAATGAATGTCTTGTCTTGTCTGAGGGCGTCCCACACTACGTTTGCCACTACGCGGTCTCCACTCAAGAACTCGTCTGCCCCAGCAGCCTTCGGTTCTATGGCTAATATGGCCGGCCCACTGCCACTTAAGCTTGCTAATCCAGTGGGCTGTGTCGATAACTTTATTTCTTTGTCGGATCACCTCGTTTCGGACCCGATCTCTTAGAGAAACTCATTCCATAGTTCGCTGCGCGACTTTAAGTTTGTGAACCAGCCCTACAAAGAGTGTTCACGTTTCGGCTCCGTATGTCATGACAGGCAGGACGCACTGGTTGCAGACTTTCGTCTTTAGACTCTGTGGAATAGGTGACTCAAAGACACGACGAAATTTCTTATAAGCCGCCCAGCCCAGCTATATCCTTCTGTTGGCCTCTGTCTCGAAGTTGTTTCTACCCAATTGCAATGTTTGCCCGAGGTAGACATATTTCGTAACAACCTCAAGAGGACTACCTTGTACTGCAATCGGTCCTGCAATTAAATGTTCGTTAAACATAACCTTGGTTTTGTCCAAGTTCATCCGAAGACCGATGCGTAGAGAGGAATCAGCATGTATTGTAGATCTTGCAACGTTTCGGCCACAATGACGATGTCGTCCGCAAATCGCAAGTGTGATATGTATTTGCCGTTAATGTTAATACCGCGTCCTTTCCAGTCCAGCGTTCTAAACATATCCTCCAATGCATTTGTGAACAATTTGGGGGAGATTGAGGGGATATGATAACATCCCCTTGTCTCACACCTCGATGCAAGGGGATATGCTCAGTCTGCTGGTTCTGCAGTTGGACCGCCATGGTTGGGGCATTGTAGAGACATCTCAACACTTGGATATATCGCCAATTGACTTGGCATCGTTGCAGGGATTTTAAAACAGCCCAAGTTTCGACAGAATCAAATGCCTTCTCATAGTCCACAAATGCTAAGCTCAAAGGCTGGTTATACTCTTCGGACTTCTTTATAAGCTGCCGCACTCTGAAGATGTGGTCTATGGTGCCGTATCCTGCTCGAAACCCGGCCTGCTCCGGGGGTTGAAATTCATCGAGTCTTTGCGCAAGGCGATTTGTGATGACTCTTGAAAACAGCTTGTAGACGTGGCTCAGGAGCGAAATGGGTCGGTAGTTCTTCAGTAAGCTCTTATCTCCTTTTTTGAAGAACAGGACAACGACACTCCTACTCCACGGCTCCGGAGTTCTCCCATCAAAGAGAACGGCGTTAAAGATATTTTGGAGCTCCTTTGTAGATGTAACTGGGGCTTTTCCGTTTTTAAGCTGTCTACGAGCCATCTTAATTTCACACAGGCTGATTTCGGCAAGTCTTCGGTAAAGTGGCGGGTCAATGTGACTCGGGGTCCTCATTTTCAGGATCAAGTTTTCAAGATCAATGCATGCGAAGCGTACAACTGGCTGTAGAAGTTTTCAATTTCCAAAAGAACCTCCGGCTTCGAAGCTACGACGACTCCACTGGCCGTAGTCAACTTTGTCAAGTGACTTCTCCCAAGAGACTGGACAAATACTTTCGATCCCCAGCGTGTATTGGAGCATCGGAGATCGTAGCGCACCAGTTTACCAATCTCTTTGTTGGGAGCCTGTTGTTCGGACGAACTGACAGGGACTTCACGTCGCTTCTTTATGAGCCTAAGAGTTTCTTCCGAAAACTTCTTCTTTAGCCTTTGCGCTGATTTTCGCAAAATTTTGTGCTCTCTTCCCTGAGTATTCCAACCACATTTTCGAGGGGTCGGTTGACGTCAACAGCATTTGTGGTTTCCACGGCAACGAATCGGTTTTCCAGGTTCGACTGGAACGTTTCAGACCCTATGATGGTTTGGAGCAGGTTAGGACGGAGCCTGGACTTCATCAAGCGATCGCGTTCAAGCTTAACCTCGATATTCAGAGAGCTTCGGACAAGTCGGTGATCGCTGCCTGTATTAAACTTATTGATCACTGTGACATCTCTGAATATAATATGTTTTTTACCCGCCATGATGAAGTCGATCTCATTTTTTTGACCTACCATCGGGGATACGCCACGTCCACTTTCTTTGGAGCTGTTTCTTGAAGAAAGAACTCATCACGAAAAGCCCCTTTTTCTCAAGAAAGTTGACAAGCATTTGCCCCCTGTGGTTTCTGCACCCAAAACCATGGGATTCTACTACAGATTCGTCGTGATTCTGTACTCCCACTTTAGCGTTGAAGTCCCCCATAACAACGTTGAAGTATGCCTTGGTAGAGTTGGTAGTGAAGTGTAAGGCCTTGGATATGTCTCCAAACATATCTTCCACTTCATCGTCCGAGTAAGTCTGAGTGCGTAAACCTGCACAACCTTGAGGCTACCTCTCGGTTAGCTTGAACACGAGGTACGCAACTCTATTGGACACACTCGACACTTCTACATTGTTGTCGCAGAGGGCTTTATGTACCAGGAACCCTACGCCACCCTGTGATAGCTGGTCTCCCTCTCGGAAATACAGAAGGTGGCCCGATTCAAGGGTCACAGTATCCTCCCCCTCTCTTCGGACTTCGCTGAGCCCAAGAATGTGCCACTTTATCCTTCCGAATTCCTCCTCGAGTTGCGCCAGGTGCTCGTCGATGTTTTATTGCGGCCTTCCGTAACCCGGGGATTCTTCGCAGCCCCTGTCCTGCCATTACTGTGACCACCGCCATGATCAGGAATAGCAGGGTGGCCGGGAACTGGGGGCCGTGGTCTGTTTTGTGTCGCCATTAGAAGGGTTTGCTCATAATTGCCACGCTGGGAATGCGGGTTGGCAATCACAGTGCATAGCTAATCGCACCGGTGTCACTGCTGCCTACCACCGGTCGGTCGCCAGAGCCTCGTTCGTAAGCCAGCAGGGTGCACCGCGAGCAGGAGAAGTTGGCTTGGGCTCTGAATGATGTTATTTGGAGCCCCTTGCACCCACTTTTATTTATTTTTTTTAGTTTTCTAAATTTTAAATACTTTTTGGGGTATATTTAAAAAAATAACCCTGAAAATGAGTATTTATTTACAGAGCACAACTCCTTGAATATTTAAAAAATGTATAAAATTTACAAAAGGGCAGCCACCGCATCCGCTATAAAGATTTTTCTATTGTTTACATTTTTTCTATATTAAGCAGCATTATACTGCTGCGTGCGATTACGTTTTGATTTTCTTTCTCACTTGCACCCAGCCGCCGCAATAGGACTTGAGAAAAAAAGGTATCTCGAAAATGTCTTTTTCCTTAGCAGTTTCCAGGGTTGCCAGACGTTGTCAACCAAAATACCAAAAAGTCATTTGTATATAGACAATACATTAACCCTCATACCCGAAATTCCAAAAAAAGATGTTATTTCACTTTTCTGCATTTTTGAATTGGGGTAAAAATATTCTGCCAGTCATAGATATTATATCAATACCTACAACTGTAGGCTGATTGTCTAACTTTGTTGCAATCAACGTTGACAGAAATCGCAGTGACATTGCTGATTTAGTAAGAACCAATGAGACAACTATCTTACTTAAAGCAGCAATGCAACTGCGATTTCAATCGATTTCAATCGAGAATTGTTAGCAACAGCCTTACGTAATTCGGGGTCTGGTCTATGAACTTCAACACGCTCCAGTGTTGCCATCTGGAAGAATATCGACTTTAAAAATGGCATATTTTCGTACCTCAAACAAAATGGCCACTACAACAGCAGCCACTCTTGTAAGTTTGAAAAAAATCAGTTGGAAAACAAATAGTTACAGTCCTCGCTACAACCGCCATTTTGTTTTTCCTAAATGTCATAGGGCGCATTCTGGCAGACAAATCTTTAAGTCATCGATCGCCATAGAGTACATTTTAACCATGGAAAGTAAAATAGTGAACATTCTATACAAATTACTTTCCATGGTTAAAAACTACTCTATGGCGGTCGATGACTCAAAGATTTGTCTGGCAGAATGCGCCCACTATTTTTCCCCAGTTCAATTGGGGTTTTTCACATTTTCCCCAAACATCATTCTACCTTATTCCACCTCCTTCTGGGAGAACAATTATGTCTATCAGTCAATGAGTAAGTGATATTTAATTTTTCCCCAGTTCGATTTGGGTTTTGCATATTTTCCCCAAATATCATTATACCCTTTTTCACCACCTTCTGGGAGAACAATTAATTCAATTAGTGAGTGAGTCAGTCAGTATACTATGTGAGTGGTAATTGAACTATATAATTCTGGGTTTTCTGTGATTTTGTATGGCGGCCATTTTGCTTTTCCGCCATTTTGAATTATTTTTCCTCGCTTCAGGCTCTGCTAAAAGTCTTGTACAACTTTAGTTTGAGCACCATCTACTTATGTAGTACCATTTTGGCAGGCAGTACCCCGTCATGAGGATCTTGACCTGGACTTCCACTTTTAGTTTTTTTTCTGATGGTTTTCTAAATTCTGAATACTTTTTCCATATATTGTACCCCTCTACAACAGGCACCATCTTGATTTTTTTTAATTCCCAGTTTGGTAAAAATTGAGAGTTATTGTATCGAAACGGTAAAAATATAATTCTCAAACCAAGCAATACTTTAAAGCTGTAGCCCCGCGTTTTGCTGTCCAAAAATAGATCTTTTTCAAATTTTTTCGGCGCGGCCACGATTTTGTTCTTGATTTTATTCCCATTTTTCTAAATCTTATATATCAAAATCTACCACTCTTTTAAGTTTGAACAAAATCTGTTGGAAAACAAATAGTTACAGTCCTCGCCACAACCGCGATTTTGTTTTTCCTAAATATCATAATTTTTCCCCAGTTCGATTGGGGTTTTGCACATTTTCCCCAAATTTCATTCTGCCTTTTTCCAGCTCCTTCTGAGAGAACAATTATGTCTATCAGTCAGTGAGTAAGTGGTATTTAATTTTTCCCCAGTTAGATTGGGGTATTGCACATTTTCCCCAAATGTCATTATAAACTTTTTAACCACCTTCTGGGAGAACAATTAATTCAATCAGTGAGTGAGTCAATCAGTATGTGAATGGTAATCAAACTACATAATTCTGGGATTTCTGTAATTTTGTATGGCGGCCATTTTGTTTTACCGCCATTTTGAATTATTTTCCTTGCTTCAGGATTTGCTTAGAGTCCTTTACAACTTTAGTTTGAGCACCATCTACCTATGTTGTACCATTTTGGCAGGCAGTACCCCGTCATGAGGATCTTGACCTAGACTTCCGCGTTAAATTTTTTTTCTGTTATTTTTCTAAATTTTAAATACATTTTCTTTTCATTGTACCCCCCTACAAACGCTCCTTTTTTGTAATAAAATATTTAATTCTGGGTTTTCTGTAATTTTGTATGGCGGCCATTTGTTTTTCACCATTTTGAATTTTTTTTTCTCGCTTCAGTATCTGCTTAAAATCCGCTACAACTTTAGTTTGAGCACCATCTACCTATGTAGTACCATTTTAGCAGGCAGTACCCCGTCATGAGGATCTTGACCTGGATTTCCACTTTTAATTTTTTCTTCTAATAATTTTCTATATTTTGAATACTTTTTCCGTACATTGTTTACATCTACAAATGCTCCTTTTTTGTAATAAAAATGTAAGTTTCTTGGAAAATAAACCTACTTTCAATTTCAGTGTTGCCATCTTTTTGATATAAAAATAGTCAAATGTCATTAATATTGGCAAAATGTAATGGTTTTTGATAAAAAATATTCAAAAATGCCACTATTTCTATTTTTCATATTTTTGGGGTAAATCTCGAAAAGTACCCTGAAATTGGGTAATTTTTTTTTACAGGGCATTACTCCTTAATACGTTGCATAATTCGTCAATACATGTCAACTTTCTCAAGCATCGCAAACTGCCTCAAAATAGCCTTACAATATTTAAAAAAGGTATAAAATTTACAAAATGGCCGCCACCGCGTCCGCCATGTTGATTTTTCTTTAGTTCATATTTTTCCTATATTTTGCAGCATATACTGCGTGCAATGACGTTTTGATTTGCTTTCTCACTTGCACCCAGCCGCCGCAATAGGATTTGAAAAAAGGGTATCTCGAAAATGCCTTTTTCTTCAACAGGTTTCAGGGTTGCCAGACGTTGTCAACCAAAATACCAAAAAGTCATTTATATACAAACCATACACAAGACCTCATACTCAAAATTTTAAAAAAATGGTTATTTCACTTTTTTGCATTTTTGGGTAAATCTCAAAAGTTACCCCGAAATGGGGTAAATATATTCTATTTATCAATACATTGTATCTATACCTACAGCCGTTCTATAAACCTCAAAACGTTCCGGTGTTGCCATCTGGAAGAAAATCGACTTTAAAAATGGCGTGTTTTCGTACCCCAAACAAAATGGCCTCCACAACAGGCGCCATCTTGAATTTTTAAAAAGTTTCCCCGATTAGTAAAATTTAAGGGTAATGGTGGTGAAACAGTAAAGTTTTTTTTTCTTAAATCAAACAACACTTCAGAGTTGTGGCCCCGCGGTTTGGGGTCCAAAAATCAAATTTTTCAAAACTGCCCAGCGTGGCCGCCATTTTGTTTTTTAGTTTTTTTCTTATTTTTCTCAATTTTAAATGTCAAAATCTACCACTCTTGTAAGTTTGAACAAAATCGGTTGGAAAACAAAAAAGTTACAAACTTCGCCACAGCCGCCATCTTGTTTTTCCCAAATGTCATAATTTTTCCCCAGTTCGATTGGGGTATCGAACATTTTCCCCGAACATTGTTATACCCTTTTCCACCTCCTTCTGGGAGAACAATCATGTCAATGAGTCAGTCAGTCAGTCAGTGAGTGGTAATCGAGCTATATATAGTATAACTAGAGGGAAAGTATTCTAAACAATGGAGATAGCTAATTTCACTCAAAGGAAACATTCCTTTATTTTTAAAAAGAAACAAAACTGCATTCAAAGTTTTTTAAAAATACGCTTCCCACACCCAGGAATCGAACCGGCTAAAATTAAAAAAACAATACTCTGTACTTTTATGATATCAATCGTTAGGGTCAAACATAAGGATCAAATCTCTCTAACACACATGGTATATTAAATGAAAGGAAAACCATGAAAGACAAGATAAAGCACTTTAACTTAAGGCTCCATTATGTTAGTTCACAATAAATTATCTATGTAGAACTATTTCGATAAGATGTTCATAATGCAGACTATTACGCATCCATTGCATGCAAATGAGTTCCTTAAAATAATAAATTTATGTATCCAGCAACATGGGGCCAATTTTGAACAACTAATTAGTTAAGCTTTTTTCTCGTTCAATTAAAATAAGTTTAGATTTAATGATTTTCCTTTCATTTAATTTACCATGTTTGTTAGAGAGATTTGAACCTTATGTTTGACCCTAACGATTGATAACATAAAAGCACAGGGTGTTGTTTTTTCGAATTTTAGCTGGTTCAATTCCTGGGTGTGGGAAGCATATGTTTAAAAATCTTTGAATGCAGTTTGTTTTGTTTTCAAAAATAAAGGAATGTTTCCTTTGAAAGAAATTTGCTATCTCTATTATTTAGAGTACTTTCCCTCCAGGTGGCATTAAAAAATTCCACCCTGTATATTTATAAGGCTATTACCAAACACTCCGTATAATAATACTAACGTAGAACTAGAGAACTTAAACAAACCTAAAACAATTTTTTTTTGTCCCAAGACAGCAAGTATTACTCCATAAGAGTTACGTTATGCCGATAGTTAAACATTCCAAAAGTCTGGTTAGGTCTATTAGGTTTGACGACGAGCGAGCGTAGCGAGCGAGGAGTAGGTTAGGTTCCATTACGACCAACAACGCACGAGCCGAGAGAGCTAAGCGAGTTTTTCACGTGCCGGACTACAGCTGCGCCACAAAAAAAAAGTTGGAAATCTGACTTTTTGACTATGCCATGATGAAGTCTATAGTTTGTCGGAGTTTGTCGCCAAAAACCAGAGTTTGTCGGTCTTCCGTTTAGGAGATACATGTGGCTCAGCTGTAGAGACGTCTCTACAGCTGCGCCACACAGATCTCGAAAACGGAAGGTCGTAGCGAAAATCTGATTACTTGTATGTATAGCCGTTAGTTTGTCGGAGTTTGTCGCACAAAAACCAGAGTTTGTCGGTCTTGCGTTTAGGAGATACGTGTGGCGCAGCTGTAGGAGACCTCTCTACAGCTGAGCCTCACAGATCTCGAAAACGGAAGGTCGTAACAGAAATCTGATTACTCGTGTGTGTAGCCGGTAGTTTGTCGAAGTTTGTCACCAAGAACCAGAGTTTGTCGGTCTTGCGTTTAGGAGATATGTGAGGATACGTTGTGGAGACCTTTCTACCTGGATCTTGAGAAGGGAAGGTCGTAGCAAAAATCTGATAACTCGAGTGTGTAGCCATTAGTTTGTCGGAGTTTGTCACCAAAAATCAGAGTTTGTCAATCTTACGTTTAGAAGATATGTGGGGATATGCTATAGAGATATTTCTACCTGGATCTCGAGAACGGAAGGTCGTAGCGAAAATCTCAAATATCTCCTAAACGCAAGACCGACAAACTCTGATATTTGGCGACAAACTCGGTCGAACTACCGACTATAGATATGACTAATCGGATTATCGCTACGACCTTCCGTTCTCAAGATCCAGGTAGAAAGGTCTCCACAGCGTATCCTCACATATCTCCTAAACGCAAGACCGACAAACTCTGGTTCTTGGTGACAAACTCCGACAAACTACCGGCTACACACACAAGTAATCAGATTTCTGTTACGACCTTCCGTTTTCGAGATCTGTGTGGCTCAGCTGTAGAGACGTCTCTACAGCTGCGCCACACGTATCTCCTAAACGCAAGACCGACAAACTCTGGTTTTTGTGCGACAAACTCCGACAAACTAACGGCTATACATACAAGTAATCAGATTTTCGCTACGACCTTCCGTTTTCGAGATCTGTGTGGCGCAGCTGTAGAGACGTCTCTACAGTTGAGCCACATGTATCTCCTAAACGGAAGACCGACAAACTCTGGTTTTTGGCGACAAACTCCGACAAACTATAGACTTCATCATGGCATAGTCAAAAAGTCAGATTTCGAACTTTTTTTTTTGTGGCGCAGCTGTAGTCCGGCACGTGAGTTTTTCGCAGCAGCGGCCGGCGTAGTGCCAGAACCGACCTGCCTACCTAAAAATATGCGTTAATAACATTTTTCGTGTTTAAAATGCTAAAGAATTAATTAATTTCTATGCATGTAATTGTTGCTCGCGACTTAGTTTTTAGGGTTCCGTACCAAAATGATAAAAAAGGAACCCTTATGGTGTGACTCAGTCTGTCTGTCTGTCACAGCTGGATATCTCGAGAACTACTAATGGTATCAACTTAAAATTTGGAATAGTTTAAGATGACATTTGCCCAACTATTTTGCAAATAAGAAAGAAAAAATAAAATTAATATTTTTTTTTACAACAGGGACTGAAAAGGGGTCTTAAAAATTTAAAGTGAGGTGACTAGGACATGTGGGGTATCATATGAAAGAGCGCTGTTTGCACATTTTAAAACATTTTTTTATTTTTTCTTAGGCCGCATAGTTTTCGACTTATGATGAAAAATGTAAAAAAAAAAATACCGTTCCCCCCCTTATCTCCGAAGTTTGCAAAGAGAAAAATCTGAAATAATTCTATGTGATAGTAGTTTATGTAAAAATTACAGGAAAAATAAAACGATGTCTCAATATAACACACTTTTTTAGAAATTTAAAAAACAAACAAAATTTGTTTAGTTTTACTACCAGTCAACAGATGGCGCTGTCCTAAGCATGCTAACCTAAGAAAAAATATAGTTCCACTATCGGTCAAGAGATGGCGCAACCTAACACTACAATAATAAATTGGTGGCTGGTTCTAATATAATTACCTACTATTTGCCGTACGAATAAACGAAGAATAAGTTCCTACTTAGTAATATAAACAGTTTGCAATGTGGAGTGGCTGAAACGTTTTTCAGTCACCATAAGCAGGCTGTGGTTAAGATTTATAAATTAACTGTCCGCCTGTTCGCCCTTCCACCTGTCTGCCGTTTATTCTACTTTTTTAAAGACTGTACTAAAGTAACATATCCAAATATATTTATGATTGTACGGAACCCTCGGTGCGCGAGTCCGACTCGCTCTTGACCGGTTTTTTTACATTAAATGATTTTAGCTCTGCGTGGATTTTTTATTTAGGTATGTAAGAAGGTATAAAGTAAATAAATACTCCAAAACAATCTAACTATAACCACCTCAGGCGCCTAAGGTGGTTGAATTTTTTCATACCATTAATTTATAGATAGTTGAAATCTCCGATTCCAATTGCATGGAATTCAGTTCAAAATCTCTCGGTATTTCTTTTTCCAAGGAAATATCGGTAAAAGAAGCATTTTTTACTGTATTAAGGGCGCACTGAGCTTCCACTAGCGCCGCCAATCAAGAAAAAATAGCGCCGCCAATCAAGAAAAAATCATTACAACGAAATAACTATGTTTAATAAAATTCAGAAAAATATAAAAACTAGTCTTAGTTATAAACTATTTTTGTAGACAATACGACATAGTAGAATAAAAATTTGTTTCTACTATGGCACGATGCACATTGTTGGATGTCTCTAAAAAAATTATTTTTACATTATTATGAATAGTATACAGTACTAGCTTTTCTCCGCGACTTCGCGCGGACGTTAGGAATATCGCTATGGAACCTTTGACCGAGATAAAAAGTATCCATGTTTTGCCACAGGCTATTCCAAATCCGTTCAACCGGTTTTACGTGACTGAGTAAGAAACATCTAAACATTAAACTTTCACATTTATAATATTATTAGTTCCCATTCCCGTTCTCATTCTCATTCCTGTTCTCGTTCCCGTATTATTTTTCAATAAAATATTGAACCCCCGTTTCAGTCCTTTAGGTGTTAAATAATGTCCACCGTGTCATCTTGAACCCTAAAATAAATGCCATTTTTTGCCAATATCGACATCCATATCGAGTTTGGGCTTTTTACTCCATTTACCCCTTAAGGGGTTGATTTTCCGAAATTTACGAAATGCATGTTTGATCATTAAATGATCAAACATGCATTTCGTAAATTTCGGACAAAACAAATTTTGTTTAGAGAAGTTCTTACTCCTACGAAGTTTCAAGTCGTAATGCCTATTTTATATTTTTCCATACAAAGTTTGAACCCCATTTGACCCCTTTAGGGGTTGAATAATGTCTATTACTTAAAAATAAATGCCATTTTCGTAATCAACATCCCATAAAACCTCGATAACCACACCCATATCGATGTTGGGCCTTTTTACCCCATTGACCCCTTTAAGGGTTCAGTTTCGGAAAACCACGAAACACGTGTTGTTTATTTGTTTTTAGAAGTTCTCCTACGAAGTTTCAAGTTGAAATGTCTGTTTAATAATTTTTTCCATTCAAACTTTGTACCCCCATTTCATTCATTCAATCCTTTAGGGGTGGAATTTCCAAAAATCCCTTCTTAGTGGGTGTTTACATTGTGTAGAGTATCTATATACAAAATTTGAAGTCGTTAGTTTCAGTGGTTTGGGCTGGGCAATAGTCTGTCAGTCACCCCTACATTTTTATATAAGAGATAGTTAAATAAACTGCTAATTTTCTTCGGTAATAATATTTATAGTTCTGCGCCTAATCTTAAAATGAGGTAACGGCTACAGAAAATTTTGCTTACATTAAATAACCAGGCGCTTTTTATGAAAATTTTAATCTAGTTAAATTTAATGAAACCACTGTCTGAAATTATATTTTTCGACACGTACGCAATAAACACGATTCGTACATCAGTTTTCATCAAAAAACAGAAGCGTTTATCTTTCCGGTGTACATGTTCTTAGTGGCTCCGCTAGAGAGTATGCTCCGCAGCGGAGCCACAAACAATGTCTATTTTATTAGTACATAATGCACGTACATCTATAAACGGCATACGTACGTAATGTACGTTTGACATACATTATTTTAAGATATAAATGATCGAATTCTAAAGAGGTGGCTCCGCGGCAGAGTACCACACCATTTTTTGAAGTTAGGCGAATAGAGGAAAGAATCCCTACTGGGGCAACGAATATGATCCTACTTGTACGCTCGCTGTCAAATAGGATCCCATAACTATGATCAAAGACAATATGAATCACATGTAGTTATTAAACCGTCCTATGTTCTTCATATAAAAATGACTCATACATATATGATCATATTTCTATGATAGTCTAATAGCACTCTCACCAACCTTGTATCATAAACTACTAATGTTAGATTATGTTTGAAACAAAATGTTTGAAATGCGGTAATTACATTAGGCCGACGTGGGCCACGTACGCCGATCTGGGTGCGTTCGATAATGTACTCTATGGACGTGTTATACATAAGACATATTTTTCGTTGCGTCGAGTAACGTGGTATCGCGTCGCAAGGCGTGGATGTAGTGTAGCTCTAAACGACTATCCTCTATGTAAAATGCATGGGGACCGACGCGCCCAGATCGGCGTACGTGGCCCACGTCGGCCTAATGTAATTCCCGCTTTATTCAACGATTTCAATCATGTGAAGTGTCTGTGAAAAGTTCTCATATTAGTCAGTTTTTCAAAGAGATCATCCAAGGGAACTTGTAAAATGGCGAGTTATTTTACAAGGCTTGTAATGTTTTTGTGAAACACATTTTACAAGCTCTTGTAGTTTTACTCTTGTAGAATATACAATAATCACAAGTTGGCGGCCATTTTAGTGCTTTGCATGGAAATAGTACTATAAACCGGAATGAGCGCTTCGCCCCAAAACGAGCCGACAGAGAGGTCAAGTAGATGTATGTGTCCTTTTCTTCATTAGGGTGACCAAACCGTATGGTTGGCCGGAGACATACATAATACTTTTAACTGTTTAATATAAACTTAAATACCTAGGTAATTCTTTATTTATAATTAACACTTTTTACCGCGTTTTTATTACGTTGCTTGCTCTTTTGTTTGTTTGAGCACAATTTTTGCAAACGATTTTATACTAAATTCCCGATGAGCTAAAGACTTGAAACTTTGAACACAGGTCAGAAATGGAAGGAAATGCAATATTACAGTGTTATTTTACAGTGTTATTGAGCTGATCTGATGATGGAGCCGGAAGAACGCCACAGGAACTCTATGATGAATGAAACTATACAACCCCATCGTGTTTGGGCTTGTTAGAATTGTCTTGACAAGTACTCTGACGGGAGACGAGGTTCAGGGTCGGATGATGAAGTCTGGATTCCATGCCACAGGAACTCTGCAATAAAACCTTTCAACCCCATCGAGTTTGGACTCGTTTGAATGGTCTTGACGAGTACTCTGATAGGCGGTGGTATATATTTTTTTAAGAACAAGTTATTTATCACGTTTTTATTAAGTTGCTTTTTTGTTTTTATTTTTTAAATATGGTAATTAAACCAATTAAAATCTAGTTTATTCAATTCAATTTTATTTCAAGTGTAAATAATTACGCAACCTTAAAGTTTATTCCAATTTTTAATAAAAATACAATGTGCGTGAACTTCGGAAAAACAAATAAATGTTGGAAAAACAAGTAAAAGTAGGAAAACATTGTCTAGTGATCTGTAATTAAAAAAAAGACGCAAACTATTTTCGACTTTATCGACGTTTGAAATTCGATTGCTTTTTCCCATAATTATAGAAAGAAAGAAAGAAAGAAAGAAAAAACATTTATTTTGAAAACACACAACGATACACAACATTACAAAGACAGTACAAAGAACTAAGCACATACAAGGCCAATAAACGAAACATTGCGCATCGTCACGTGATGCCAAAACTGTACTCGACTCAGTATAAGCAGCAGGCTAGGCCTGCTGCACTGGTATTCTGCCGAGCACAGCAATGACATCAGGACCGAAAAACACAAATATTTACACATTAAATAGTTTTACAAAATACACAAGAAAAAATAAAATAGCACAAAGATCTTGCCTTTCCATTTACGGGAAAATACACACAGCAATTAATTTAATCTGTGCAATGCATAGTCCAGCTAGTCTGTGGTCACACGCGAACGAAACTGACAGGTGACAGACCTACTAAATTCAGTGATTGGATTTTTCGTTTTTTCGGCAAAAAACAATTTTACCTCCACGCACTAGTTATTATTTTAAAACGTGGACAAATGGACACGTGGTGGACACGTCATCAGCCGCCATAGAAAAATAACATTTATGCATAGACTTATCATGATACTATGCAACGTAGCATGCAAAAAACAAAAAGAACACAGAAGTACATACATGTAACAAAACAAAACATAATAAACGAGAACAGGACTTATATACAATGAACCATCTTTATCTCGCACCTCGAAGTGATCAAACAAGCCTCCCAACTCCCAACGCACAGCATGTATCACAGCCAGGTAAGTACTCACCTATTTTAATATAGCAGCTGTGTTTTCAGTAAGTACTCCTTATATGCTTTACTAAAGGCTTTACGCGTTTTCAATGAGTGAAGAGGAGGAGGCAAGTTGTTCCAGCACTTCGAGGCCGAATATTTGAAAGACCCACGAAAGGCAGCAGTCTTGTGTGCGGGTGTCAGAATCATGTAGGAAGCAGCTCTGGTCCTGTAAGTATGGTTATCCCTTGCCCACTGAAGTTTACTAAACAGATATTCAGGAGCTTTAGTATGAATAATATCAAAGAGTAAGGTGGCAAAATGCAGTTTTCTTCGAGAGTTCATCTTGAGCACACGAGAGTTGTTGAGAAAAGGAGTAACATGTGCTCTCGGGGGAATAGAGAAACAGAAGCGTGCACATGCATTCTGTACACGCTGTAGTAGATGCTTTGTTCTTGAGAGTAGACAGTGGCCAGAGACTGTATCAGCATAATTTAGTTTTGAAAGCACTAAAGACTCACATAATCTAACCCTGAGGTCCTCTGAGAGAAAAGGGCGATATCTGTAGAGGACCTTGAGTCGGTAGAAACAGTTACGGACAACTTCAAGAGTGTATTTTTCAAAACGCATGTTGGACTCGAAGATCACTCCTAGGTTTCTCGCCTCATAGACCTTCTCAACAGGCTGGCCAGCAATACTGATTTGTGGTTGGTGTTCAGAGATACAGGCAACTTGTTTTTTTGATCCGAGGATCATAAATTTGGTCTTATTTGGGTTCAATACCAGACTATTCCTGTTTGACCATTTAGATAAATGCTGTAAATCTTCATTTATCCTTGTTCATTTACTTTGCTGTTTCATTAAAAACTGTTATTTTGCTAAAGATGTCAAGAAGGTCTAAAATACTTGCACCAATTTCTTTACTTGTGAAGTTAATAAAATGGGTTCAAGAGATTTACGACGACACAATGTTAAAAATATAAAAAAACCAAAATGGCGGCCAACTATATCGTTCGTGGACCGATTTTATGAAACTCGATTTTGTTACTATTTTGATAAAAATAAAACAACGAAATGTTAAAAATACAAAAAAATATGGCAGCCAACTCTTTTATTTGTGGGCTGATTTGAATGAAACTCGGTTTTTAGTACTAATTTGACAAGAAAATAATAGCACACACAATATTGAAAAAATTAGAAAATCCAAGATGGCAGCCAACTTGTTTGTTTTTGGGCCGATTTCGATGAAACTCGGTTTTTGGTAATATTTTGACAAGAAAACAACAACGCAATTTTTAAAATACTAAAAATCTAAGATGGCGGCCAACTTTTTTGTTTTTTGGGCCGATTTCGATGAAACTCGGTTTTTGGTACTATTTTGACAAGAAAATAACAATTCAATGTAAACTGATGGAAAAATCAAAAAAGATCAAAATGGCTGCTAATTTGTTTTAGGGTTGATTTTGATGTGACTCGGTTGAAAAAACAAATTAATAATTTGGCTGCCATCTTAGATTTTTTTATGACATTCCGTTACTGTTTTCTTGTCAAAATAAAACCCCGAGTTTCATCAAAATCAGCCCACAAGCAGAACAGTTGGCCGCCATCTTCGATTTTTTGTATTTATAAAATTGCGTTGTTATTTTCTTGTCAAAATAGTACCAAAAACCAAGTTTCATTGAAATCGGCCCAAGAACAAAAAAGTTGGCCATCATCTTGAATTTTTTATGTTTTCAACATTGCGTTGTTATTTTCTTGTCAAAATCGTACCAGAAACCGAGTTTCATCGAAACCGGCCCAAACAAAAAAGTTGGCCACCATCTTGGATTTTTAGTTTTTTTAAATTGCATTGTTATTTTCTTGTCAAAATCGTACAAAAAACCGAGTTTCATCAAAATCGGCCCAAAAACAAAAAAGTTGGCCGCCATCTTGGATTTTTTTAATTTTCAACATTGCGTTGTTATTTTCTTGTCAAAATCGTACCAAAAACCGAGTTTCATCAAAATCGGCCCAAAAACAAAAAAGTTGGCCGCCATCTTGGATTTTTAGTTTTTTAAAAATTGCGTTGTTATTTTCTTGTCAAAATAGTTCCAAAAACCGAGTTTCATCGAAATCGGCCCAAAAACAAAAAAGTTGGCCGCCATCTAGGATTTTTAAAATTTTCTACATTGCGTTGTTATTTTCTTGTCAAAATCGTACAAAAAACCGAGTTTCATCAAAATCGGCCCAAAAACAAAAAAGTTGGCCGCCATCTTGGATTTTTTAAATTTTCAACATTGCGTTGTTATTTTCTTGTCAAAATCGTACCAAAAACCGAGTTTCATCAAAATCGGCCCAAAAACAAAAAAGTTGGCCGCTATCTTGGATTTTTTGTTTTTTAAAAATTGCGTTGTTATTTTCTTGTCAAAATAGTTCCAAAAACCAAGTTTCATCGCGAAATCGGCCCAAAAAAAAAGTTTGCCGCCATCTTGGATTTTTAGTTTTTTAAAAATTGCATTGTTATTTTCTTGTCAAAATAGTTCCAAATAGTTCCAAAAACCGAGTTTCATCGAAATAGGCGCACAAACATGAATTTGATTATTATTATTAATTTTACCGTCTCGCCTGCGACCTCTAACCATTTCAATAGAACAATTTAGTTTTTTTGAAAATCTGAAATGGTGCAGTATTTATGGTCACACTAGTTTTGTAAAGTAACATTTCCTATAGATTGAAATTCTTAAATTGAAATTCGTCGCCAAGGTCAAAATCGGAGTTGCCAAGATTGACACTTCTATTTATTACCACCTCACCGATGATAGCTGATTATCATTATTGTAGATATCTAATTAAATCAAAAGAGTAAGTTCTGTTTTATATTACAATTATTATGTGTCATTCTAAATTAATATTTAAATAGTATATATTCGACTTCCCATTCCGAATCCTTAATTTTGATACACTACTTGAATGGTAACGTACATATTTTTAGTCCTACTATCGTGGTATTATTGTTTAGTAATGGCAATTGTGCGAACGAGACACCGACCTCCACCTGGTGTTGTCTCATTCACACAGTAGTGCCTTCAGTCAATGTCGTCGATAGAATTTCAACTCTATGGCCAATGCAATAAAGTTGAATTTCTTTTAAACGATAAGTGAAAATTTTTGTAGAATACTCACTCCCTATTATAAACCTCCTTGGTGCTTTGATAGATGGCAATTGCTATCTTTGAGAGACTGTGAGCGACATTGACAGACATCAGATAAAATAATTATCTTATCAGCCAGTGCATTTATGTCATTATTGCAATCATATCAACTATTTTGTTACCGAAAAAGAATCACTTGTTATTTTCTTCGTGAAACAGAATTTACAAGTCCTTGTGACATATTGAAGCTTGTAAACTTGTGAACTTGTAACTTTCGAGAAACAGGTTCGTGCTACGGGTACAGTGGTGTTTGAATGATAATGCTTTTTGACACAGTTCTTGTTTTTTAAACCTAAAACCGAAACACATTGTGTTTCTTAAACCCAAAACGGAAACACATTGTGTCTCGATTTAAGATTTAAGAAACAAGAACTGTGTAAAAAAGCATTAAGTACCATTCAAGCACCATTGAACCACGATTTCGTCGTTAACATTAGCAGATTTGACCCCCAGATATGTAGAGGACTCGATAGTTCATTAATTTAAATCAATTGTATGTAAACTTCTGTTAATTATTGTCATGGAAAATGACCTTACTTTAAATGTTTAGGTCATTTTTTGGAGCCAACTCTAATATCGCGAAAAAATCAGCTGTTCCATACAAAAGCGAAATACCAACTGAACCGTAATGTATGGAACAGCTGGTTTTTTTTTTCGGGATATTATAGTTGGCCACATAGTAAAAGTTATTGTTACAATTAATACAAGTAATGATAACAATTTCACGCTGTATACCTACAGGAAGAAATAAGCCGCCCTTGACGAGTTTCTTGCCAGTTCTTCTCGTTACAAGGTCTTCCGCCCGTGCTTAGGGTTTGCGAACCGATGGCGTAGATTCTTAGACATTCTCAAGTGCTTGTAACAGCCTGGATTAGTGCAAGGCTACATGCCCTATAAAAGCAAATTTTAAGAACAGTTAATTTTTAAGTATAATATCTAAAAATGAAAAGGGGATTTCAGACCACGTGAATGAACAACTTTTAGTATGGGGCCAACCACGGAATCACGAAAAATATATCAGCTTATCCATACATTATAGTCGAGTCGATGTTGTACTTTGCTATGGAACAGCTGTTTTTTTTTTCGAGATTCCGTGGTTGGCCCCATAGTAAAAGTTGTTTATTCACGTGGTCTGAAATCCCCATTTCATTTTTAGATATACTTAAAAATGGGTAGTATTTAATCGGGTAACACTAAATTCCCATTTTGGGTATCATTCCCTGGAGCGCTTAGTATTGGAATATGGCTCATCTGTCTGGAATCTTCAATACAATACACATAATAACAGACAAGAACGTGTCCAACGCAACTTCACTAAACTTTTAGCATACAAAAGCCGTAATTGTCCATATCGTGCGAATCATCAAAAACGTCTTGAGCATTTAAAGATGGCCACTTTATAGAAACGGAGAAAATGTTCTGACATCTTAATGCTTTTGAATGGAAATATAGTAGCACCTGACTAGTTAGCTGAAATTAACTTTAGAGTACCAAGGAGGATTATCCGTCAACCCATTACAAAGCCCTTTGCAAGTAAAAAATCGTTTACAAAATTTTCGGACAAACAAAGAAACAAATAAACGAGAAAGCAAACCTATTTTTTTATTTATTTATTGTTATTAAAAGATGCCAGCATTACAGTACAGCAGTTATATAACGTTATATAACAAATGTTACGCAACATTTTCTTACTTCTTTCTCATTCATATTGTAGCAAAATGTTACACTCTGTTATAGAATACTAGCGGCCGCCTGCGACTTCATCCGCATGGAAATTTTTTGCTATCCCTCGGGAAAAATCCTTTTTTCGGGATGAAAGGTACCCTATGTCCTTTTCTGTGCCCCTAACAACGTGTATGCAAAATTTCATGATGATCGGTTAAGTGGATAATACGTGAAGGCGTAACAAACAAATAACAAACGGACTTTGCATTTATATTATTAGTAAGGATAAGGATTATCGTGTTATGCAATCCGTTGTAGTGCAGCCTTACACAGTGTTTTAGTGTCCAAGCTTCTTAGTAAACGCACAAAAATCGGCATATACAAGTCCGTAATAAGACCCATATTGATGTACGGATGTGAGGCCTGGACACTGACACTCAAAGAAGAGACCAAGCTCTTGGTGGCGGAGAGAAAGATCTGGAGGAAGATTCTGGGGCCAGTACGTACACAAGATGGCTTGTGGAGGAGGAGGAAAAACACCGAGCTGGAAAAGGAGATGGCCGTACCAAACATCATAGGCGAAATAAAAGCACACAGACTTCGCTGGCTCGGCCACCTCGAGAGGATGGATGAAGATCGTGCCGTGAAACGTGCGTACCTGGGACGGCCAAATGGCCGTCGACCGGTTGGACGTCCCAGATACCGCTGGGGGGACGAAGTTGAGAAGGATCTGCGCGAGCTCCACGCGGATGACTGGCAAGAGGTGGCACAGGACAGACCCAGATGGAAGCTCTTATTATCGGAGGCCAAGACTCACTTTGGGTCGCTGCGCCATCCTAGTAAGTAGTAAGTAAAGTAAGTAGTGTTATGCAATGTTATATAATTATAACGTTATATAAGTGCTGTGTGGGAACACTCTAATACCTGTAGTTACAGCCTCGTCGTCGCCGTTCTGCTGTTTCCAAAGAAGATATACGTATGCTCGAATAGTATTACAGTATCCCAAAGTATTTTTATCGTCGCCCACAAAAACATCCCAAAAGATATTTTTGAAGCCCTCATTGTATTAGCCTAAATCAGTTATACACAGTTAATTTTTAAGTATATCTAAAAATGAAATGGGGTGTTCAGACCACGTAAATGAACAACTTATACTATGGGGTCAACCACGAAATTGCGAAAAAAAAATCAGATGTTCCATAGAAAAGTACAACATCGACTCGACTATAATGTATGGAACAGCAGATTTTTTTTTCGCGATTTCGTGGTTGGCCCCATAGTAAAAGTTGTTCGTTTACGTGGTCTGAACACCCCATTTAATTTTTAGATTTACTTAAAAATTAACCGTGTATAGTTACCCACTTAGTTTAATATTGTCCCACTCAGTATTTTTGTTACTCATTTAGAATTTTCACTGCCAATTTAAATTATTTGTTTCCCACACACAGTTGCCCATTTTTATTTCTTTTTGTAACCCACAGTTAAAACGCTAGTTTTTAAGGTTCCGTACCAAAATAGTAAAAAAGGAACCCTTATGGTACTCAGTCTGTCTGTCTGTCTGTCTGTCACAGCTGGATATCTCGAGAACTACTAATGGTATCAACTTGAAATTTGGAATAGTTTAAGATGACATTTGCCCAACTATTTTGCAAATAAGAAATAAATAAAAAAAATATTTTTTTTTTTTACAGCAGGGCCTGAAAAGGGGTCTTAAAAATTTGAAGTGAGGCTACTAGAGCATGTGGGGTATCATATGAAAGAACGCCGTTTGCACGTTTTCAATTATTATTATTTTTTCTAGACCGCATAGTTTTCGACTTATGATGAAAAATGTAAAAAAATGACCGTTCCCCCCCTTATCTTCGAAGTTTGCAAAGAGAAAAATCTGAAATAATTCTATGTGGTAGCAGTTTATATAAAGATTACAGGAAAAATAAAACGATGTCTCAATATAGCACACTTTTTTAGAAATTATCAAATTTCTAAAAAGTTAACACTAGTTCCACTATCGGTCAAGAGATGGCGCTGACTAAAACTGCAATACTAATTTTATTATTCTACTCTTCAGTGTGGTTTAATGGTGCAATTATGATGGTACGGAACCCTCGGTGCGCGAGTCCGACTCGCTCTTGACCGGTTTTTTTTTACATTCTCTTTGCCCACTGTTTGTCGCCCGTTTAGTTATATTGTCACCAACAAAATAAACCGCTGCCAGGTTTAGTATTTAAGTATCCCATTTGCAGTTGCCTTTAATTACTTTCCTGACGCCCATTTAATTAATTCCCCTCAAAAATTAACGGTATATATGTAGACTCCCTACTACCCCGCCTTATCTTAAAACTCATTTCTCTTTTCGTTCTTCATCTTCACAATGTACTTTGCGTTCCTCCTCAAACCTTACACTACTAGACATGTCTAAGCACTCTACACTTGTACTATTAGCTATTCTGTGACTCTACCAACTTTGTTTCATACTCCTTCTCTGTCCATGCTGTCCGTTTGTGGAACGCCCTTCCTGAGGGTATCAGAAAGGCTCAGACTCTGAAGTCCTTTAGCGATCTAGTCAGAACTCATTTCTTTTCCTCTGCTCACAATATATTATATTATATAATTCTCTTTTCTATCTGTATTTATCCTTCTCGAGCCCCCCTCAAGCCCACTCGAGCACCCCTCGAGCCCCCCCGAGCCCTCCTCAAGCCCCCTCGAGCTCTCCCCCGAGCCCCCTCGAGCACCTCTCAAGCACTCTGAGCCCTTCTCAACCCCCCGAGCCTTTGTGTAGCTTTTGTGTCTGCCCCCCTTTCACCAACTAAGATCAAAATCTTTTATTTTACACATTGCCGGTGGACCAGCAGGCATTCTATACAATGCCTAGTCATTGTATACACTGCCTATGCCTAGGTAATGTGTGAAATAAACAATAAAATTCGTTCTATTTCATACAATGCCTAAAAGGGCTAGTATACAATGCCTAGGCAAAGTATACAATACCTGCATTTCATACATTGCCGGTAACATATATTCATTATCTAAATTTATTTTTTACCATGCACTCATTCCCCTTTCTCCTATTTATTGTTTCTCTTTCACCCAAGGTTGCCTGGAAGAGATTGCTATCTAGCAATAAGGCCGCCTATTGTATGTTTTCTTTTTGTTTTTTGTTTCTCTCTATATTATGTTTTTGTCGTGTGCAATAAAGTGTTTATTATTATTATTACTTACTACTACTACTTAAAGAACTAATTTTAAGTATCTATGCATAAAAAAGTCAAAATGGGCAACATAAAAAACGGAGTTCGTTAGTTTTGACCTCTGAAAATTACATACATACCTTCCACTTATAAAATTAGATTTTCAGAAGTATAACAGTGAGCTCATTGAATTTTTGAAAGAATTTAAATACTTTTAAACCAACTCAAAAAATTAGAAAGTTCTCAATTCTATTGGTATAAAAAGTGTTATTTTACAATTCATCTCTCTCTTTATTGTTTAAAACTTTATAATCTTCTTTTATAATATCTGATGCCCTTTCAGCAATCATCATTACAGCAGCATTTGTGTTGACACTGGGTATAGTGGGCATTATACTCGCGTCGACTACCCTAAGACCTCTCAAACCATAAATACTGAGTCTATTGTTAACTACAGACAATATATCTTCGTCTTTGCCCATTTTTACCGTCCCAACAGGATGGTAAACATTATATGTTACAGTTCTTGCCATACATTCCCAATAGTCATAACTAGCGAATTCAGCTATATCACAATCTTCATGTTGTATCCTTTTCAATTCAGCGTTAGCATTCTTAAATGTAGGAGTATTAAGAATATCGGTTAATCTCTTTATACCATCAACAAATGTTTTCATATCACGTTTGTCACTAAAATATTTAGGATATATTTTGGGGAAGTCTGTAGGATTTTTTGAACGTAACTCTATTTTGCCTCTAGAATACGGTCTGCATAAAGCTACTAAAAATATTATTAGTTCTTTATCAGAATTGAAGTTTGCAAACTGCTTACATATTTTATCTTGAAAAGACATTATATCTTTACACTTTGTGTATACATAGGATGTATTAGGAACAAAATAACTATGATCTATTTGCACATCGGGTAATTCTTTTCCATCAGGTACTGACAAAAATGCATTTATGTTTGGCTGGGCATAATTGGTGGCATGAGGGCCCGACTGATCCAACAAATATTGTGCAGCAGCCCTCAGCCAGTATTTGTCATCTTTAGGTATAGCGCCCGTGTCTATTGTTACAGGAATCGGTATTCTCACATGATCTTGAAGATTTTTTCCAACTGCCATATGTTGTATAACTTTTATATTTAGTTTTTGCAGATGCTTTTTTGGGCCTATACCTGATAACATTAAAATTATAGGTGTATTTATAGCACCTGCACTTAAAATTATATCCTTAGATGCGTAAAACGTAGCCTCCTTACCGGGTTTCACAATAACTTTTACACTTTTTGCTACATACTCATCGTCGATATCAACTTTAGTAACGTAAGCTTGTTTTAACACATATAAATTCTTGCGTTTACTTGCTGAATTTAAGAACGCAGTTGCTGTACTTACTCTTCTACCTTTGTGAATTCCTCCTCTTAACTTGCCAACACCCATTTGTGATGGACCGTTTAAATCATCCAAATACTTCAAACCCATTTCTTGATATGCTTTTGTTAACTTTTCTGCTATTTCAATGTGTGTGAAATTAAGTTGATCAACAATGAATTCACCTTCTGTACCGTGATCTTTTCTTAAATCTGGGTTGTTTAAAATGAAGGGGTCTACAATGTTTTCGCTTTTCATAAAATACTTTTTAATCGTTTTCCAGTCCCAGCCGTCATGTCTCTCTACTTGCCATTGATCGTAGTCTCCTGGACTTCCGCGCATGTGTAGCAGTCCATTAATGGAACCAGTACCTCCAAGGACTCTGCCTCGAGGCCAGAATGACCTCCCATCCTCACTGCCTCTGTTAGTTTGGTTGTCTTTTTCCGAATAGTACTGCCACACATGCTTGCTTCTATGTGTTGCTGCAGAGAAGCTTGGTACCTTGAAATAAATAAAAATCATTTATTGGGGCATCAATAAATTTAAATTTATATTTAAATAGAAATAATTAAACAATTTTAATAGATCATTATCCTGATGCAACACGCGTTACCTTTAAACCAACTACTCTACACGTGGTAGTGTAGGGGTGAAACACGTGTTGAGTAGATGGCATAATAGGGTGTTGCAGTTTTCTTGCATATTTTACCATCTGTTGCGTGGACATCATTCCTAAATATTATTTTTTGCATCCATTATACAACGTGTTACAAAATAACCCCTAATGTCGAATTATGATAGACAGGGACCATCAAAGTGAACAACATTTACTATGGGACCAACTCTGAAATCGCGAAAAAAAATCTGCTGTTTTCCACTTAGAAAAACAAAGATGGTCAATTTCAGGAATTAAATAATTTGTGGGGGCATTTATTATATTATTCTTAGACTTTTAATGCAATCAAAATTAAAATGGGAAAATTTTTGATCCGACAATGTTAATTGATACGGTCTATTTTGTTTCGTGAAAAAGTAATTACGTACAATTAAATAAGTATCTGAAATGTATGCTCACAATAGATTCCAGTGGTGGATCTTCGCCTGCTTCCAGCAGAAGAACTTTCCACTCCGGTATCTCAGAGAGTCTGCTGGCCACAATGGACCCCGCTGTCCCAGAGCCCACCACGATGAAATCAAATGTATCGCCATCTGGAATTAGGAAGTGCACTTTACTAAATCGTATTATTCACCATTACCAGGGGTGTTATTTGAAGGTTTCAGATTATAATAATTAGATAGTAGATACGCTAGTTATTTAGAAAGTTGGGTTAGGTACCTACATTACTAAGTGTGAGTTGCACCGAAACGCTGTCAAAGTTAAAGTTATCGTCAAATGATAATGCTACGTATTTGTCACGTCAAACTTGTCAAAGGACATCATGCTGGCTGGTAACCTCTTTTTTGGCTAACTTATGCTTAATAGTTTCCATCCAAGTGCGGGCGTGCGACAGGGCTGCATAATATCACCCTTACTATTCAACATCTACACCGAGCTTGTAATGCGAATCACTCTCGAGGACTGGACTGATGGTGCTGCAATTGGTGAATCCAAAATAGCGAACTTGCGATATGCAGATGACACCACCTTATTTGCGAGTAACGCTGGCCTTATGGAGGAATTACTTCTCAAAATGGAGCGTGTGAGCCTTACGTTTGGGTTAAAGATAAACCGATCTAAGACCAAGATCATAATTATGGATCGCGTCAACGACAACTTGCCCGAAGTGACACAGATTGTGAACTGCGACGTGGTTCAGACCTACGTATACCTTGGAGCTTTAATCTCAAACAACGGCGGCTGCGTAGATGAAGTAAAACGACGTGTGGCCATAACCAGAACTGCGATGAATAAGTTAAGGAAAGTATGGAGGAATCGTAATATTACCAAAGCCACCAAAGTCAGGGTCGTGCGAACAGTAGTATTCCCCATTTTTCTTTACGCGGCAGAGACGTGGACAGTGCGCGAGCTGGAAAAAGGGAAAGATAGATGCTCTAGAAATGTGGTATACTGTACCGCATACTGCAGTATGTACGGCCATGTCTCTAGGCGGGGTAACAACTCCATAGAGCGGCTGGTCGTACAGGGCACAGTAGAGGGAACCAGATCACGTGGCAAGTCACCGATGCGCTGGACTGACCAGGTGAAATCCGCAATGGGACACCCTGTATCTGACTGCGCCAGGCAGTCTGCCAACCGGGAGAAAGATGGCGAGAGATCGTGCGAAAAGCTATGTCCGCCTCTACCACCGATGTGGACGCCTCAAAGTGACCACGACCGCTCTGACAAGAGCGTAACGACGAAGAAGAAGATGCTTAACCGGTACTATAACAAGCTTGTTATTGTTAATCCTTAATTTGGCAAGAGATTAAAAGTACACAATATTTATATATTTGTTAATATTTTGAAAGTAGTATATAAATAGAAGTAAAAAAAAGTTCTTCATTGTTTACTTTTTGGAAAAACACATGTCCGTCCCACCGGACATTGCCAAATACCTTAGAGCATTTAACCAATTAAGGAGACGCCACTGTCAGGCGTACCCCTCTGTCAAACGAGAATGACCGCCGCTCATACTCGTTATATAAAACTAGTTGACCCGAGTTCCCCGCCATTCAGCTGATCATCGTACACGCGAAACGACCGGAGCTAAAAATGCCGATTTGCAGTGTTTTTTCATGTAAAAAAATATCGGAAATATTTAGTGTGCAAAAGGATAACGTTATTTTCCATCTGCTGGTATTATTTTGTCCAATTGTTTTCAAATAATGCACTAAAAATGAAAATAATTCAAAAATATTGTCAATCAAACAGTGTTGCCACTAAATTATACAAAATCCCTTTTAGCCTAATTTTTTAAGTTGAATGTATGACCAATGACACTTAAAACATCACGTTCCTTCTTAACCTGTTAATACCTACCATTCATTAGGTACTGTAATGTAGACGCTTGATGAATTTATTAGGTATAGATTACTTTTTGCAAATTTATTTATTGTTATTTTTTTCTTATTTATTATAATCTCTTACTCAATACTTAAAAAATAGCAGGACTATTAAACTTATGTTTAAAATAGGCATTGTAGCACATGAGTAAATAAACGGAACAGAGTACAAGCTCTCAAAACTTATACCCATTCTTCAAGTGTTGACACCTGGTTGCAGGTTGGAAAGTAGGGAAAATAGAACACGTCCGAATGTCACAGCCACTTTATTCCGAAAATATTAAGATTACACAGTTGAAACTTGGTAGGTAGATGTATTCTGTTAACCGCTTAACGAATTTAACACAAAAATAAAAAAATAAAAACATAAAAAAGCATGCTTTAATTGGCAGTACAAAATTCTTATAGCGACATCTTTTTAACCGACTTCAAAAAAGGAGGAGGTTCTCAGTTCGTCGGAATACATTTTTTTATTACTTATGGGGGATTATTACTATTCTTCTCGCTCTTTTATATTGGTATCGAGTGAGTACACAATTTCGCATTTCAAAATTGTGTATTTTTTTACGCATTTTATTTATAGTTAGTATTAAACCATTGTCAAATTAAAACTTAAAACGGGAGTTATTTCGACGAGCTCCGTTGTAAAAATCTGTCAAATGAGACCGGACGCTAGGTGGTTTCTAATAAGATAATCAGCCTGCCGGCTGACAATCCAAGTCTCCGTGCAAATATTTTTTTCTTCATTGTGACATTTGTGACCCGCGGGCTCCGTGATCTGTCGCGGGCTCCACTCTTCGTCTCCGTGCTTCTTTTCATTGTGACTTGCCGCGGGCTCCATTCTCTGTGCTTCTCCCCATCGTGAGTATTGTGACCGGTGGCCGTGGGCTTCCACTACACTACGTGTGTGTTTTGAGGATTATCATAAATAAATTGTATTTTTAACCGACTTCAAAAAACAAAAAAAAGGAGGTTCTCAGTTTGACCTGTATGTATGTATGTATGTTTGGCCCCGATTATCTCGCGTTTGGCTGAACCGATTTTGATGCGGTTTTCAGAAAAGTATTTGTTACACTTAGGAGAAGGTTTTAGTATTTTCACCGACTTCAAAAAAAAGGTTCTGAGTTTCACTCGTATTATGTAGGTATGTTTGTCCGCGATTATCTCGCGTTGACCTGAACCAATTTTGATGCGGTTTTCAGAAAAGTATTTGTTACACTTAGGAAAAGGTTTTGGTATTTTAACCGACTCTGCCTCTAAAAAGCAATAAATAATATTGAAATCACTAGATACGCATTATCATTGTAATAAAACACGTCTATTGAAGTCGGGTGGGGCTGTTAGAATAAAAAAAAGTTGTCCTCCAGCCCCACCCGACTTCAATAGACGTGTTTTATTACAATTATAATGCGTATCTAGTTATTTCAATATTATTTATTGCTTTTTAGAGGTAGAGTGGGGTTTAGAAGTCAGTTTTATGTTTTTTTTTAACAATTTTATTAAATTATATTTCTGTCTTTCACTTCTTAGATACAATTCTCCTTAGGCGATTCTACTACACTTATCTTTCTCTTACCTCCTTAACGTTACATAATTTATTATTATAAAATATTTACGGATATCACTAATTTTTCCCAAAATATGCCATTTTAATTTTAAAAACGGTGGCCACACTGCAGCAAAAGTAATGTTGTGACAGCACAGAAACAAATATCGATATCGACTTTATCAGTAGGTACCTATGTTATTCTGGCTATAAAATATTGGAAAAAAATACTAACTTTTTTTCTGCCGAAAGAGGAATTTCGGTTTTTCAGAAAAAAAAAACAGTCTATTATTTATTTTGACGGAACCGGAATGTGACGAAAGTGGCGTAAATGTTTATATTTCAGATTTCCAAAAAAAGCAATGATACGAGATGCCTCGATCCAAGCTTGTGCAAAACTTGTATCCTAAACGTACTCGCACAATTTGCTTACAGCATTTTGAAGTTTCCTACTGTTTTATAATACAAGCTAATAACACTAAACTCAAAACTCAAAATAATTTTTTCAGTCTAGGCTGTTACAAGCACTTGTGACACAGAATACATAATAGTACAAGTCTTGTGAATGTCATAGAAGCTACGCCATCGGTTCGCAAACCCTAAGCGGGAGACCTTGTAACGAGCAGAACCGGCAAGAAAAGTCGTCAAGGACTGCTTTTTTTCTCCCTGTATAATATTTCATACAGAGTCGTCAACATCGAAAAACGACCTCAACATTGAAAGTGAGGTCATTTTCCATCACAATAATTTTTACACACAATGGGTATGAAATGAATTACCTACTACATATCGGATTGGTAATTGTGAGAGTAAATAACTTTCAACTAGTTGAGAAATTACTGATTATGTGACTATAGAAAGTAAAATGATTGCAATAAAAAAAGAGAAATCAAAACGAGGTATTAGTTGATAATTTTATGTTTTGAGTAAGAAGTGCAATACATATTGATAATATTAAACAGAAAAAATATACGACGTCCTTAGTACAAGCAGAAAGAAGCAGACCCATTCCCACTGGCAGCACCCGTTCACAAGCATGACGCATGAACCACTTTCTTTAAAATAAGTATAACAAATAAAGATTTTTAATGTAGTTATTCCGTTTTAAGGCCTACTTAAACATGAGCGGTATCCACTACGCCCCGCGGTGCACACGCCCCACGCTCAACCCGAACTCAACTCAAACTCAACCCGAACTCAACTCAAACTCGCCTCAACCGCAGCCCACCTTGAAATACATCGCTTACAATTTTGAGTCACTATGTAATGTTCAGCCCCCCTACTCAAATGGCCACTTTTCTATTCGTTCGCTAACTTAAAGTTTAAAAATAAGCAGTTAAACGATCAAGTCAGACGTCGCAAGTTTAATTAAATCACAGACAATGTTGTATTGTATGGAATTGACAAGCCTATGACACGTTATTTTGGTGTTTATGGCTTATTTTTAATTTATAAGTTAGCGAACGAATAGAAAAGTAACAATTTGAGTAGCTCCCCAGGTGAGTTTAAGGTGAGTTCGGGTTGAGCGCGGGGCGTGTGCAGTAGCATTGACAAAATATAACGGAGCTTATTAATGTGTCATAAAACTGAAAATGGAAAGCGCTTTATTTCAAGGAGTGGGCTCCGGTTGAGTTCGCGTTGAGTTTGAGTTGAGTTCTGGTTGAAATCGGGTCGTGTGTTATCGTCTGAACAAACCCTTATTGCCCCAGCGGACGCACCCCCGCGAACGCACCTCGCGTCGCGCGCCACCACTGCTGCCACTGCTACCGCCTCTGATAGCGGTAAAATTCCGCTATGGTTAAAACAGCGCGTTATCCGCATACCCATTGGGATATCGTTAGCGCCACCGGTAGAGGATACCGCTGAGATTTGAATCGGCCTTCACTAATCTAAGAAATTATGTCTTTGATTTTAAAGATGCGAAATCCTACCAGTATTTGAAAACTCTTGCTTAGTTAAATTGACCGGGTAGAATTTCTTGCAGTATCATCAATTTTACTGACTTATCCTAATAAGTCACCCTGTAGATTTTGACGACAGCCAAAGGTTGCCTTAGCATCATCGAAGGGCCTAAATTAAAAAAAAAACTACAGACTCATTTTTGATTTTTTGTCATCATAATTCAATCATTATGACATAAATTAAAAATATGAGCCGAAGGTATCGAGAGTAAAATATCGATAGTGTCAAGCACTAGCAACGTTTACATGAAAATGACGTCATTGCATATACTGACAGGTTGGTTTCTGCGTGTGTATGTATTTGTGTGCGTAAAGTTTAAGCTAGTGTTTGATAATTTTGTCGTGTGCGTGCGTAGCAACGTGATCGAAAATGCATTAGTGTTTAACACTACTTGTGTGTGCGTTACCTCGTCCCCCGCGGAAAGTGGCAGACTTTTTTGTAAAGAAATTAGTTCTCGTGACGCCTCCTTACTTGGTTAAATGCTCTAAGCCAAATACCCAGTAACTGACTAATAGATTTGTCTGTCCGGTCTGACGGACAATACCAAATTAGGGTAAATTTTAAGGAAACTAAATCAATTATTTGGTGTGAAAATCTAAAAAATCAATTTCTGGCATTATTTCAATTCACAAAATATAGCCGGGCCCGACATTTTATACAAAACACCACTGTTTTTTTTTTATAACGTCCTTCTTAAATTGTCCCTGGGAAATGACCAATATTTGCATGTTTTACTGGGCTTGGAGGCCGTGCCACATGGAGTTGAGAAACCTCAAGGTCTTAATCTTAAATTAGAAATATTAAGGTTAGCAAGTGAGGAAGGTATAGGCAGTGCCAGATAAGAATAGAAACTATTAACTGAAGCACAGCTTTCGCGAGTTTCAAGCTCATTATCTGAAGTCTCACTTGCATTTGAAGGGTCATGTTTATTTGGGACTAAAGCTAATATTTTTGATAAAAGGGCACGCTGTTATCATGCGAATAACAAAAAAAAATGAAAAATCCCCTATAACCGTAAGCCATAAGAATTTGGCAATGTTCGTCACAGCGGACAAAGCCATTTTTAACTACATTTGGCGATGGCCGTTGTGACGGACAAAGTGGTTATCAAGAGAAAAAATAACCAAAATACGTGTAAAATGTTAGAAATTTCTAGAAAACACCATCAAACTTAGGTATCCTAACAAAATATTGCAAAAGCATTTAAAAACATCACTTAAATTAATTAAAATGATATTTTTTATCTTAACAAAAACAAATGAAGGCCGATTCTACAATATTTTGTTTTCGAGTGACAAATACAGCATAACCAGTATAATATTTTAATTTGTGCCAAATAGCTGAGATATTGTCCTATAAATATCAGTAAAGAAAAAACTAAGAATTCCTTAAAGTTTCTTGGAGGATTTTTTTTTAAACTTTGTCCGTCCCAGCGGCCAATACCAAATTAAGGGTTAAAGTAAGATGGTGCAACCCAGCCTAAAAAATATATAGTAGAAAAAATACGACTTGCACCAGATTAATTCTCGGACGGGAATCAAAACCGCGACCTTTGGACGTCCAGTCCAATGCTCTGACCGCTGAGCTACCGAGTCACTAGTAGCATCCTCGAATTTCTTCTAGTATATCCCACACTTACGCTGCAAGCCAGCGTTATTTCACCAAGGCTTACAGCATAAGAGTGGGATATACGAGGGTGGTTTGATAAGTCCGTGACTTTGAAAGGAGAAAAAAAATTTTAAAGAATATTTTGTTTTATTTTTCTACATAATCTCCTTTCAGCTCTATACACTTCGACCAACGATGTTCCAACTTCTTCAACCCATCCAAAAAATAGTTTTTATCATACCCTGAAAAATAGGCTCCTGTTTTAGCTATCACTTCTTCATTGGATGAAAATCTTTGTCCACCAAGCCATTTCTTCATGTTTGGGAAGAGGAAAAAGTCAGACGGGGCCAAATTTGGTGAATACGGGGGGTGTGGCAATAGGTCGTATCGCAATTCCACAAGTTTTGATGTTGCGGTTGCCGACGAGTGGGCCGGAGCATTATCGTGATGAAATAAAACTTTTTTCTTTGCTAGATGCGGTCTTTTCTTCGGCAGCTCTATATTGAATCTATCCAACAAAGCAACCTGGTAAGCTCCGGTAATTGTCTTGCTTTTCTCCAAAAAATCGATGTAAATAACACCTTTGCTGTCCTAAAAGACAGTGGCCATCTCTTTACCAGCCGAACAAACAGTTTTTGCCTTCTTCGTGGCACCTTCACCGGTAGAAGTCCACTGTTTTGACTGTTGCTTCGTCAAACGACGAATGACAGACAGACAGACGAATCGTGGGTCCACCATTATACGCCAAAGTATAATGGTGGACCCACGATTCGTCAACTGTTACGTACCGATGAAAAAATTCACTTGGATTGCGGTTATACAAACCTAGCATTGTTTAGAAGTTGTTACACGAGTTCGTTTTTGGCCGACTGTCAGCAAACGCGGCACCCATCTTGCAAAAAGGTTTTTCATGCCGAGAATATCTAATAATAATATGAAAAATTCGTTCGGTAGAGATGTGAATAGCATCAGCTATCTCGCGTATCTTCACTCGACGGTCTGCCATAACAATGTCGTGGATTTTGTTAACAATATCTTCAGTGGTGACCTCAATCGGCCTTCCTGGGCCGTCGGCGACAGTTGTGGTGGTACGACCACAACGAAATTCAGTAAACCACTTATGAACCATTCCATGAGATAGAGCAGAGTCCCCTCCCCATAATATTTTTTCAGTTTATCTTCCGTCTGCTTAATGGTTTTACCACGTAAAAAGTAGTATTTGATCAATACGCAAAATTTGTTTTTCTCCATTAAAAAAGAAAATCCCGACCTCACTTGCATAAATGCTTCCAATTTTTTTACTTTCACGCCAATTTAAAAAATGTAACAGCATAAGCTCAGCAATGAGTTCTAAATTAAGACAGGAAAATTGAATTAAGAAAAAATATTGTATTTAACCTTAAAGTCACGGACATATCAAACTGCCCTCGTACTAGAAGAAATTCGACGATGCTACTAGTGACTTGGTAACTCAGCGATCAGAGCATTGGACCAGATATCCAAAGGTCGCCGGTCCGATTCCCGTCCAAGAATTGATCAGCCTTGCTAAGTCTAATTTAAAAATCTATCGCAATCGCTTTCAGGATGTAATACATTAATGCTTCTTTTTGTCAAAACTTACCAAAGAAATGCAGCAATGTGTCACATCCATCTGACAAACGAAAGCGATTGCGATAGATTTTTAAAATTAGACAATTAGCCCCCTGGTGCGAGTCGTATTTTTTCTAGTATATTATTTAGTATTGTACAAAAATAGCATTATGAATGCAAAAAAACTCAAATAAAAAAAAAAGTACCTACATATTTGACTGAGGAGGTCAACAGGCTCACTCTACCACCTTTTGTGGAAATTATGCAACTTTTCGTTAATTGTTTTTAAATATTTGCGAAAATACAACTCTCAATAGCATAGTAAGCGTCCCCGCTGACGGGCGATTAATCGCTGAGCAATTTTTTGTCTCTGAGAATAGAACATACGGAGTTCTATACGTAAACGCCCACGAGCTACTTTTTGTAGCAACGATAAACGCGGCGTTAATCGCGGCGATGATCGCGGCGCTTTTTGTTGCTGGCTAAGTCAAACCTTTTTCGTGTCATTTCGCGGGCGATTATCGCCGCGATTAACGCCGCGATTATCGCACCAACAAAAAGTCGCCCGTGAGCGGTAACGTTAACTGACTAGATAATAACCGATCACATCGCTGTTCTACTAACCTAATCATATCATAAGATACCTTACTAACACACGCATAATATAAAAATAATGATTGTAATTGACTTTGAACTAGTTTATAATTTTTGATAACGCAGATGCTATTATAGCATCTGCGTTATCAAAAATTATAAACTATATATTCGTCTGTCGTCAATTAGTGTAATAAAATTAATATTATTTTAGCGTTTAGTTTATTTTAACTCTTCTGCAATAATTTTTGATTTGTTTTTCTTCCATTTTTAATGTTTTTTGTATTTGTTTGTTAATAATATTACATGCAAAATTCAAAATTCAAATTAATTTATTCAGTCTAGGCTGTTACAAGCACTTGTGAATGTCATAGAAGCTACGCCATCGGTTCGCAAATCCTAAGCGGGAGACCTTGTAACGAGAAGAACCGGCAAGAAACTCGTCAAGGGCTGCTTTTTTCTCCCTGTATACTTCATACAGAGTCGTCAACATTGAAAAATGACCTCCACATTTAAAGTAAGGTCATTTTCCATCACAGTAATTAACAAAAGTTTACACGCAATGGGTAGGTTGAAATTAATTACCTACTACATATCGGATAGGTAAGAGTAAATAGACAACCGTATCATATGATCTTGCAGTGTCCCAAGCTGGTGGAATTTTCCAACCATTATCTCTATTGATGATGGTTGGAAATGATTTAGAAAATTCTACTAGCTTGGGACTCCATCATTCACAAGCTAAAGCCCCAAACACACACTCCAAGATTAAATGATACGGTTAGTTTCTTTTGCAAATAAATTAATAAATTTAAAAGACAGAGGTCGGCTTTTCTCTCCAAGTTTTTTTTCGCCATTTATTTCTTGGAGAGGCCTCCCAATTTTGTAAAATGGTGGTAGTTTCAGTAGATTCTCTCTTTTAAGCATTAATTAAACCACAAAATTAAATTATAATTTAACTTAAACCAATCAAAAAATAAAAATAAAAATTGTTAAATATTAATTTCTGAACTTCTTAAAAAATTCATGGCTTGAGGGTAGGCTAACGAGTAGCTTCAGTCCCCCGTGACCACGGCGGCTGCAAAGGTGCCGAAACGTCGGAAAAACCAAAAATCAAACCAAATACCAACTAATTACCCAAGTACCTACTTTCAATGTTTTATTTCAAGTCTAGTGAGCGCGTAAGCTTGAGAAGTGAATATGTACCTATTTTGCAAAAAAGTATGACACAAAACATCTGCTGACTGTACTTGACTGTAATGAATTTGGGTAAAATGTGAACGTGTGTCCAGTTGGCGAAAACATAAAAGTGATTTAATCTAAATTTCACTATCTGGACACGCATCAAAATCTTGGCGTGTCCAGATGACGAAATAATAAGTGATAATAATTTTGAGTTTCACCAACTGGACACACGTGTGTCCAGTTGATAAATAACCCGGTTAAACCTAGTTTAGGCACTCTTTATTTGAGCTTTATGAATGTTCCTATGTTTGGACTTTATTGTTATATTTTGATGTAAGATTATTTGAGTAAAGTTTTATTATTATTTATTATTAAGTGCGCTTTCAAAATGGGGGCGCTTCGAGGAATACCTCTTAAGGATACTGTTGCACTTGCTACGTTTATTATGGTAGAGAACTGTAAGTATAGTAAAAGAAACAGTGGGACAAGTCACATTGGGTTGGAAGGTTAGTTAAGAGGCAAACGCGCTAGTATACGCATTTCTCGATTATCGCATCATTTTAAGGTATATGAACATGAAAATAAACCTGAAACATCTTCCAATCTGTCTTGAGGCCACGGCTCAGTGAGGAGACACTGCGCAGCGAACAGATGGGTGACCAAGCTCGTGAAGGCCACTCCAGCGGCACCCTGCGCGTACGCAGGGCACGAGTGTTCCAGGCAAGTCATCCTGACAAACGAACAAGGATGTTAGTGGTTAAAAATCCCAAAAATAAAACAAAATTAAATTTTATGCTTATAATACGAAAAATAATATTAAGTATCTTCATAACAACTAATAATTAAAGAATGAAGTTGCATGGTTGTAGAGTAGAACAAAGACAAAAATAATAATATTAAGTAATTTATAAAACGTCGAAATTATTTGTATCGTAAAAGTTGCTTGCTTGGTTGTACAATAAATCTCAGTTGCATAATCACATCACATTGCATTTTTTCATTTTCAAGTGCCATACATCAATATACTCTACACGGTCAATTTTTGACTATATCTAAAAATGAAATGCGGATTTCAGACCACGTAAATGAACAACTTTTACTATGGGGCCAACCACGGAATCGCGAAAAAAAAATCAGCTGTTTCATAGAAAAGTACAACATCGACTCGACTATAATGTATGGAACAGCTGGTTTTTTTTTTCGCGTTTTCGTGGTTGGCCCCATAGTAAAAGTTGTTCATTTACGTGGTCTGAAAACCCCATTTCATTTTTAGATATACTTAAAAATTTACCGTGTATATGACTGTTAGGCTCAAAGACCGGAATTGGTCTTTGAGCCTAACATATATAAAAAATTACATTTTCTTACGTACGTACGGACGTAACGTCCCACAATCACAGCACACGTTTCTCGACTGAAATAGATAATTTTTAATAATCGATTATTTGTATTTAATTAGATATTAGATAGGTAATGCGCGCACGCCATTATCAGTGAGTTGTTATCAACAGTCAAGTTTATTTACTCATGATTATTGTGACAACAGATAATTTAAGTAGTACATTCGTTATGTAATTTGAAAAAGAAAATTAATGAGTTAAAATTTAAAACTTTATGTTGATAAAAATTCAAAACCATTCGCAATTTTCAATTTATTTTCTATTACTTACACGCATTTGCACTTTTTGCTCTTTTGCCTACTACTCTGCCGTGTCACACCTATCTCACCTATCTTAAAAAATACTACTTTTGGGAAAATGGCTTAGAAGTATTTTTACTAGTTTCTTTCATATTGGATGAAATTAACAGAATTTTGTATTTATTTTTTTATATAGTCGTTGTTGATATCCATCTCTACAAAAGGTTTTTTGTTAATGTAACATTAATTTTATCCCATTAATAACCCGTTTTTGTTTTCATGCGGCTCAGAATCCCATACAAATCCTGTAACGCACTCTGTGTATCTTGACATAAGAGAGCCTGCCCGTTACTAGCTTCATATAAGGAAAATCATTTGTTGTAACGGCCATCTCTTGTATCTTTAAATACGGGAAATTTGCTTTACTAAACCGACTAGAGAATCGCTATGTTGTTTTAAAAAATATAGTAGTTTTTATTTATCTTTAGATACCTAGGTAATTATCAAAGTACTAAATGTAGGTACTATTAATTTAAAAATAGAAATTAAACACTATTTATAAGAAAACAATCAACTACTAATCATAAAAAAATACTGTTACTGAAGTTTTTGATTAGGAAACATTGTTAAGTCAGTACGACCTACAAAAAAAAACATGCACATAGCATAGTAATTTTCGAAAACATAATCATGGATTACTTTTCCAGTAGGTACAGAATAAAAAAATTAATATAAACAACTCTATTATCCTACCTCATTTCTCTTTTAAACAGTTTGCCTGTAGAATTTATAATTATAACATGCGGTGAAACTCTGTTATTGGCTAAGTGTAATTTTTAAGTTTATATTTTAAGCATGATTGTAGCAAAGAAGCTGTTGAGTTTCCTAATAAATAAAATAAAAAAAATAAAAAACAAAGAACTCACGATTAGTATACAATGTCAATGATGAAAGTAAAAATATTTTTTATAGTCTTCGTTTCTAGTACAAATAAAAAATCAACATACAAAAGTACTAAGGATCAGATCAATATCATTTCTAGTACAGAATAAAAATTAACGTAAAATCGATGAAATAAAACTCAAAATCAGTAGAAAACGTATAATGCCTATCTCACGTAACTAAAGTTGCGAGACATGTACGTTTGCAGCAAGTTATTGCTTGTAAGCTGCTTGTAATGCCAATCTATTTTATCCAAAGATAAAGCAAGCCGCCGTTGCAAAACACTCAAAAATACGAGTTACGTGTATATGCCATATCCGATATTATTATGAAAAAGCATTTTAAAAAAATGATAGTGTACCATATAAATGATTCCCTAATAATTCGATTTAGCTTTGTCGTAACTCACCTATCTCAAGATAAGTTAAATACGTGTGACACGGCAGTACTACTACATCGAACTATATTTTACTGAGGTTATTGTTTGTAAATAAACTATAGAACCTTGGCTTCAATTTGTACATGTGAATTTTCGATACATTATGTATTTAAATTAAAATGATGGTGATGGCGCTACTTGGAGAGCTATTGGGCTCATAATTCAAAAAATACATTAGGATTAGTAAATAAACAGAATAGGTTTCGTTAGGTGAGGTGGTACATTGCTGCTTTAAGTAAGATAGTTGTCACAATGGTTCTCACTAAAGCAGCAACGTAACTGCGATTTCTGTCAGAGTTGATTGTAACATAATTACGTAATTACGTAACCGTTACTTAATTACATAATTTTGTTTTATTTCAATAAATGAAACAGGCGAGTTTGACCTCTTGTGAATATAAACTGAGATAACCTTACGTTTAGATACTTTTTAATTTTTAAATGTTGAAAGAAGTACATTTATTAGTGCGCAGTATTATTAGAGGTCAAACAATAAATGCATAATAAATACTTATTGAGCTCCTACTTTAATTAGTTACTAGTGGCTCCGTGAGCTGTAGACCTCGCGTTAAAAAGTAGTCCAAATTGTATGTCTTTTAAAAACAAACAAAACACAATAGATGTGAGTTTTTCAACTAATAAGTTGGCTCCGTGCACGCTTTTAGTGCCACCTAGCGTGTTGCAACTTTGTTGGCTCTGACCTGACTGTTTTGACGTTTTGATATGTAATGGCGGCTATGTGACAAAATGTTAAAAAATACTATACATATTGTGTTATTAATGTAAATTTCAAAATTACTATGACAAAGTGTTGTGAAATCATTTTTGGTCATTTAAATTAAATATGGCAAGTAAGATCTATTAAAAAAGAGTGTTTTATATTAGGGTTTGTCTACTTCTTTTTTAGTCGTAGATTTTGTAAAACAAGAGGATAAAGCTACTTTAATATTTTTACTAAGTGATAATAAACATATATAATTGGTCCTGTATCGCTAGTAATAAATTAAATATCGTTTTCAAGCAGATTACAGAGCCTTCTTTATTTCTACTTTTTGCCACCATGAGCGCTGCGATCGATTATTATACCTTCGCACCCTCCCAATACTGTGCAAATAATATACGCAGTCTTAGGTTCTGTCACAAAGTCACAGCAATTTCGAATATTGGCCAGAAATGTTTTGATTGATAGACTTTTGAGTCTTCTAAATCTTAGAGCATTTAACCAATTAAGGAGACGCCACTGTCAGGCGTACCCCTCTGTCAAAGGTACGAGACCGCCGCTCATACTCGTTATATAAAACTAGTTGACCCGAGTTCCCCGCCATTCAGCTGATCATCGTACACGCGAAACGACCGGAGCTAAAAATGCCGATTTGCAGTGTTTTTTCATGTAAAAAAAGATCGGAAACATTTAGTGTGCAAAAGGATAACGTTATTTTCCATCTGTTAGTATTATTTTGTCGAATTGTTTTCAAATAATGCACTAAAAATGAAAATAATTCAAAAATATTGTCAATCAAACAGTGTTGCCACTAAATTATACAAAATCCTTTTTAGCCTATTTTTTTAAGTTGAATGTATGACACTTAAAACATCACGTCCTTAAGGTGGTACCCTGAGCGAAAGTGGCGCCGCGGTAAATTTTATTTAATATTATAATTCTTATACACAATTTTAATAATGTTTATCGTGGAGATTTTAGGATCTACAGTCTAGTATTTTTAGACGGTATCGTTACATTCCCTAGTAGTCACTGCTAGAAGTAGATAGAAAAACTGCTAAAAGTGGCCGTTTTTGACACATTTGCTATCTACTTCTACAAATGACTACAAGGGGATTTAGTGATACCTTCTAAAAATACTAGACCATGGGCCCTAAAATCTCCACGATAAACATTATTAAAATCTTTTTCTATTAACAACTTATTAAATAAAAACCTCTGAGGGCGCCACTTTCGGTCATACAACCGCCTTAACCTGTTAATACGTACCATTCATTACTGTAGTGTAGATGCTTGATGAATTTATTAGGTATTACGATTACTTTTTGCAAATTTATTTATTGTTATTTTTTTCCTTCTCTTTATTTATTATAATCTCTTACTCAATACTTAAAGAAATAGCAAAACGAAGTATTGTAGCACATAAGTAAATAAACGGAACAGAGTACAAGCTCTCAAAACTTATACCCATTCTTCAAAGGTTGACACCTGGTTGCAGGTTGAAAAGTAGGGAAAATAAAATAAGGCAAGTGAATACTAAAATGTGTATTTGAAATTATCTTACTGCACATGATTTCTTAGGTAGGTACGTTTTTTCGGGAATTGTTCATACTTTAATCGATACCATAATCGATTTTATATTCTTTTATTTTACACACTGAATAATGTGAAGTGGAATCCCTAATCCTTACTTGGATGTTTTCTTCGAGTCAGTAATTTGACGCTTAGAACTATCACTGTCATATTAGTGTAATCTTTTTATTTATTCTTTAATTAAGTATTATCAAAAACAGTCGAGTCAAGATGAATGTTGCAATTAATATTATTTATAACATCATAAAATATTTCATTAATTTATCACTAACGTTTACGTCGTTAACGTCATTGAAATCAGTGCACCCTCAATGGGTGCACTGATTTCTTTGCTTCTGCTTTAAAAAAAATCTGCAAATATTTTTTTGAAGTGGCGCCATCTCTTATCCTAAGGGGTGAAAGTTTGCTGCTGCGGGCAAAATTGCTTATATTTGCCCCCTCTATCACTGTGCAAAGCGGCATGCTTTCTTTATGATTTGCAGCTTTTTAATCATAAGACCTATGACTACGTCGCTAGGTGGTTTCTAATTAGATAATCAGCCTGCCGGCTGACAATCCAAGTCTCCGTGCAAGTATTTTCTTCTTCATTGTGACATTTGTGACCCGTGGGCTCCGTGACCTGTCGCGGGCTCCACTCTCCGTGCTTCTTTTCATTGTGACTTGCCGCGGGCTCCATTCTCTGTGCTTCTCCCCATCGTGAGTATCGTGACCGGCCGCGGGATTCTACTACACTACGTGTTTGTTTTGAGGATTATCCTTACTAATATTATAAATGTGAAAGTCCATTTGTTTGTTTATTTGTTTGTTACGCCTTCACGTCTTAACTACTGAACCGATCATCATGAAATTTTAGATATACGGTGGCAGGATTACAGAGAAGGACATAGGATACCTTTCAGCCAGAAAAAGAATATTGTTTCCGAGGGACAGCAAAAAAAACTTTCCACGCAGACGAAGTCGCGGGCGGCCGCTAGTCATAAATAAATTGTATTTTATTAAATTATATTTCTGTGTTTCACTTCTTAGATACATATCTCCTTAGGCAGGTTCTACTACACTTTTCTTTTTTTTACCTCCTTAACTTTACAGAATACTTTATTATTATAAAATATTTACGGATGTCACTAATTTTTCCCAAAATATGCCGTTTTAATTTTAAAACGGTGGCCACACTGCAGCAAAAGTAATGTTGTGACAGCACAGAAACAAATATCGATATCGACTTTATCAGTAGGTATGTTATTCTGGCTATAAAATATTGGGAAAAAATACTAACGTTTTTTTTCTGCCGAAAGAGGATTTTCTATTATTTATTTTGACGGAAGCGGAATGTGACGAAAATGGTCTAAATGTTTATATTTCAGATTTCCAAAAGATGAAGAAAGGTGAGTTCGGGTTGAGTTTGAGTTGAGTTCGGGTTGAGCGCGGGGCGTGTGCAGTAGCATTGACAAAATATAACGGAGCTTATTAATGTGTCATAAAACTCAAAATTTAAAGCGCTTTATTTCATGGAGTGGGCTCCGGTTGAGTTGAGTTCGAGTTGAGTTTGAGTTGAGTTCTGGTTGAGGTCGGGTCGTGTGTTATCGTCTGAACAAAGCCAACTTGCCCCCGCGGACGCACCCCCGCGAACGCACCTCACGTCGCGCACCACCACCGCCGCCACCGCTACCGCCTCCGGTAGCGGTAAAATTCCGCTATGGTTAGAACAGCGCGTTATACACCTACCCATTGGGATATCGTTACCGCCACCGGTAGAGGATACCGCTGAGATTTGAATCGGCCTTAACTCTCTAGTCACTAATCTAAGAAATTATGTCTTTGATTTAATAGATGCGAAAACCTACCAGTATTTGAAAACTCTTGCTTGGTTAAATTGACCGGGTAGAATTCCTTGCAGTATCATCAATTTTACTGACTTATCCTAATAAGTCACTCTGTAGATTTTGACGATAGCCAAAGGTTGTCTTAGCATCATCGAAGGGCCAAAATTGAAAAAAAAACTACAGACTCATATTTGAATTTTTGTCATCATAATTCAATCATTATGACATAAATTAAAAATATGAGCCGAAGGTATCGAGAGTAAAATATCGATAGTGTCAAGCACTAGCACCGTTTACATGAAAATGACGTCACCGCGTGTACTGACAGGTTGGTTTTTGCGTGTGTATGTATTTGTGTGCGTAGAGTTTACGCTAGTGTTTGATAATTTTGTCGTGTGCGTGCGTAGCAACGTGATCAAAAATGCATTAGTGTTTAACACTATATGTGTGTGCGTTACCTCGTCCCCCGCGGAAAGTGGCAGACTTTTTTGTAAAGAAATTAGTTCTCGTGACGCCTCCTTACTTGGTTAAATGCTCTAAGTTCTAAATATTAAAATTTGCTTTGCACCGCTAACAAAAAAGTTTTGTTACATTTTTGATAGTTTTTCGAAACGACTGAAGTATGTTTTTTACATAATATCTCCGCCATTTCGAAAAATTTCAAAAAACTGGCTGGAAAAATTTTATATAATTATCGAACCTGCTAACAAATTTTCATGAATATCGGTTGAGAAAATGCGACCTGTAAAGGAAAACAAACGAACAGCCCGAAAAAGGACATACGAAAGAATTTTTACCCAAGCTGAAGCAGAGACGCTTCGGTCGCGCTTTGCGCTCGCTCGGTCAAATATACCTAGATAGGTATCAGAATTGAGCATAAGACACCTAAAAAAATAAATTTATGTAAACGTCATTGCATACCTTGCATCACAAATCACAACCTGACAAAAACAACTCAAAATCGTGCACGGCCGAACTTCGCGAATCACTTCACGTTACGAGGATCCAGCAGAGCTAGTTTAAAAAAACCTGTTGTTTTATTTTAGCGGCAAATCATTATTAAAAGTTGTATCCTTTACATTGGTCGTGTTTTGTTCATATTGAAATATTATGTATTGAGAATTTGATTGTGTACATATTATGAAAGGATTTAAGATGATCGCGAATATTTGTGTTGTCCTGTTCACAGTTATAGCTACAGGTTTGATTTTTTTATTTAAAATACCTATTGAAATACCTATTGCAAAAATTAACATTTGTGAAAAAAAATCGGGTGCCCTTCGCATCGCATAATTTCGATTGTCCTAAAGTCACTTGGCATAACTCGATTGGCATAATAATCACAAAGCATAGTATTTATTAAGCATAAATTTCGATACGCATAACTATCGAATAGCATAACTTTTAAAAAGCATAATATTTCAAAGCATAATAGTTACAATTCCTTATTTCAATTGGCATATTGTCAGTAAGCATATTTTGAAAGGCATAATTTTATTATGCCTAATATACATAACTACTAATGTTTTATAGCATAATATAAAAAAAACAACTTATTCGACTACTAATTTATAAAAAAAAAACTTTTAATTTAAACACCATTGGTGGGTTAGGTTAGGTCAGTGTTTAGAGTTTAGACCACTCTAAGCTAAGCAGGTGGAGCTTAATAATGCTTGCATGCATGTTGCACGCTGCATGCTTGTAATGTTATTACTTTTAGGAGGTCCTCTGCAAACGTTCCAAAGAACGTAAACTGAAGGAAACTATAAAACCATACGTATAAATAGGATAAATAGACAATCTAGTGTAAATAAAGCTAAGAAACGGTGTGAGGAAGAATATGTACCTTAAAGGGCTTGTATCATAGGAACGGCCCATTATAGGGCCGTGATATTTTTCCCGCGATAATTTCACATTGCATTTTGTATTCTTATGTCGGTTTGAATCTTATTTAACACAATTTTTATTCTTTGCTGAGAAAATTATTTATTTGTAAACATATGTCTGTCACTATAATTGCCATAGCAACGCGCTAATTTTTTAATTCAATGTCAAAGCCATAGATTTCCAGCTTGTCTTCAGCCTAGCTATAGATAATAACCTTTGTACAATATTGTTCTGTGTTCTCATATTTGAATGTAGAGTAGAATTAAAAAAAAAAAATACCGACGGTATAAAAGCGCGGTCGGCAGTTCAGGTGAGTCAGTCTTTCCACGAGCTTGTCCAGTTATTTTTATTATAGCTGCCGTTCTATAACTGTAAAAAAATATACGTCCTATTATTCTATAATTGTAAATAGCGGCTTCTTCGGGGCACGGTCCTCGACCTTCGACCTTCGGCACGAACAACTTCAATAAATCCCGGACGTGTCCTCGACCCACCTGGACGTCGTGCACCTTTCCGCCTGACCTGCAGAGGGAGCTCCCCCCTGGGCCCTTGCACTATCCGCGCCACCATCGACACGCTATAAAGAAAAACTTTTTATGCACTAGGTAGGTTAGGTTAGGTTAGTGTTTTGACCACTTGCAGCGGAGCGAGCGAAGCGAGCGGAGCTCTATAGTGCTTGCATGCATGCTGCATTTTGCATGCTTGCCTGCATGCTGCATGCTTGCCTGCATGCTGCATGCTTGCCTGCATGCTGCATGCTTGCTTGCATGCTGCATGCTTGCCTGCATGCTGCATGCTTGCCTGCATGCTGCATGCTTGCCTGCATGCTGCATGCTTGCTTGCGTGTTGGGTGCTTGCTCGCATGGATGCTGCATGCTGGGTTTTTGCTTGCAGAGTGCTAGCCGGGAGAAGAATTGCTCATATTTTTAATGATTACTTATTTATAAAATATTTGAGTTTGAAAAAATATGCCTAAAGAAATTAGGTCTCTTATTACAATGCGTAATAAGATTATGTCTTTTGATGATTATGCTTTTTAGACAATATGCCAATAAAAAAAATATGCGTTTTGATATTTATGCCTTTTGAAGATATGCCATTGAATATTTATGCTTAACAAAATTCAGCCTTATGATATTATGCGTTTTGAAATCGTGCTATAAATTATTATGCTGAATGATGATTATGCCATTTAACAGTATGCGTTTTATGTTTAGTACTAATAAAGTTATGCGTTCCATTAGGTAATCTGAATAGATGAATATTATGGAAATGGCATAGATCTGTCTGTACCTATGCTATTTAAGAATGAAATACATTGGCTTAAAGTAGCACATCATAATAAATTAAACTGTAAAATATCTCAAAATGATTAGATTACAATCAATAAGAAATAACGATGCAAAATCAGTTGAGGAAAATCTAAACCTTTGAGTGCTTTGACACGGTAATAGGATACTACCAGTATTCTAACTCGAGCCTGTCCTTGAAATACGTAACTTGAGCCGCGCGGTACGTCAACATACGATAGGGCTGCCTGCATCTATGTACAGAACTAGTAAAGTTAACAGTACATACCTATCTTCACCTACTTGAATTTGTTTCTAGTTTCGTGATTGTATGTTATATTTTAGAAATAACGGTGATAGCGTGTTAGGTTGCTTAATAATTCAAAAGCTTATCATTTTGCTTTTAAATTATATTTTGTCATATACAATTTATAATATGGTTTGATATTTTGGTAATAAGCAAATAGAAAAAGTGATCTGTAATTATTAACACTTAAGGCGCCGCGTAGATCACCGGTGACTTACGCTTAAAAATTATTTTATAATTTTATTTTCCCCAAAGAAAGTTCTAACCTTTTTTGATATTGTAGGTATATGAAATCTGAAATTTTCTACAAACGTTTTTCTTATTGTTAATTTTTTTTTAGTTTTTAATTCATTAATAGTATAAAACACTAGCAGCTGCCCGCGACTTCGTCTGCGTGGAAAGATTTTTGCTTTACCTCGGGAATAATAGTTTTTTTCGGGAGAGAGTGAAATATCAAAAAATATATTATGATGTAAATTTTAATAAACGTGTAACACCCTTTTTTTCACCTACCTATGGTGTAGCGAACACTTGATCTTTCAAGTACTTTTTATGGTGAAATTCTCACTGTAGTCTTGAAGGAGGGGCGGCAACATTAGGCTTTAGGTCAAGCTAGGTTTAGATAGGTATTACAAAACACATCCAGTGTTTTCATGTAGTTTTTTTGATATGTTTAGTGTTAGTTTATTGCATGCATATTACTACCTTTGTTTGCGTTAATTTCCAATGGCTTAGCGAATGTCGGCGATTGTACCACACATTCCGGCATTCGGGCATTCACTTGGATTCATTTTAAAACCTCTCTCACTAAGAATTTTAATACTTTTCAATAATTAAATCAAATAAAATGTAGTGTTTACATATTTCACACTTTGACAAGTGACAACTGTCAGATGTGACGTTTGGCGCTTCATTCGTTATGCTGGTCCCACAGACCAATAAATTTATGCTTTGTCGATAAAATAAAATAAATAAATATGTCTTATTTGTTATTTTAAATAATTAAAGAAAATGTAATGTCTGGCATGCTAGTTAAAGATTTTAATATGTTTTGCTATGAAGGGTAAATATGTTCATAGAAGGTAGTTTTTCTATGGCGTAGGTTTTTTTGTCGATGGTATTCGAGAGTTTTCGCGACGTTTCCAAGAATGACAGAAGACGTGATTCTAAGGAAGTTATTTTTTTTTTTGATGGATTCTCATTGTTTCATGGTCGACTGTGTCATGCAGATGCAGAATTTTGTTATGTGAAACCGTCATTTTTGCAACTAGGCGTTGGTTGGTTTCCTTTTGTTTTAATGATGCGTTGAGCATCCTTTTAAGTGGTGAGTGTGAGAAGAATGTGAATCTAATTATTTGTCTGCTTTTGCAAGTGGTGTCAAAATTGTAATTCTGTGTCTTGTTTTCCAGGGCACGAGGCTCATTAATTTTGTCTTTCAACATGTCTCTTATGAGATAAAAACCTGTAATGATTCAAGCCCAATTTGGTAAGCAAATCAACTTGGTTATAATATTTGTTGTAGAAAAACCTTGTGTTCAATGTGACGAAAATTGGGTGATTTTATCTTTTAATTGCAGGGCTCCCATAGTGTACCTCAAAAGTTACGTCAAGACTATGGCTTAGCGTCCCATAGTTTACCTCAAAATTTGCGTCAGGACTAAGGCTTAGCTTCGCTATAAACCCGCCGCATGTCGCAGAACGTGGTATACATTACGTCTGCAATGGGTATTTCATCATAACCGAGTTATTCTAAATTTCCTTTCATTATTACCGTAGCAGGAGTGTTCCGTGACGTGTATCCAGGGAATCAATCCACGTTCGGATGAACCTTTTTCACCCTAATTACCTATAAATTTGCAAAGGTTACTCGAGGTCATGTTCAATTTAGTCCAGAGCAGGTCTACAGCCAATAAATGTCTTAGACATATTTTAAATTAATTTAGGTTCAGCGTAATCTCTGGTCATGAGCCAGAATGTATAAATAATTCTATTTTACTATGAATGTCTTGTGTTAAGATAATAAGTGATTTGTATTTTGGCATAAGTCCTGTCAGTAGGTACATATAGGTTCGTTTCTAGACAGACGGCAACTCATTCCGTCCGACTGGCTGGAAGCGAGCGAATATGTCCTCACCTTAACTTTTAAGGGTTTCTAGTTATAAATCCCTTATTCTTTAGTGGTTTTAATTTTATAGTGAGTCCCAAGGGTGTTATTATTGTGATAAATGTATGGTCTTACTTTAACCTGTTAAGGGTCCCTGTTATGCCATTTTGCCTTCGTGCGGTTTTAACATTAGGATGGATTCCCAAGGTAATATGTATTGAAATATAATGTGTGACCTCACTTTAACCCTTCGGATTGCTCGTTAAACCCCTTATAACCCAAGTGGTTTTAAATATTTTTATGACACGTTTCTTAACGAATAGTTGTTAACTTTGTGTTAGTTATGCGATACGTTAAATAAATGTTTGTTTCAACGCAAATCTTGGTTTTATTTATTAAACTCACTTTGTTTCGATCTGTGGACACTTTAATATTTTTAATCTTTTGCTTTCATTGATATTAACGGTGCCCAATATTATAGTTAGTCCATAGATGACTGAGCCACGCGAATCCACATAACCCCTTTGCTCTACCGACTAAAATTTTCAGTGGGGTAAATACCATCAATATCCCGGGGGTAAAAATTTTCATTTCAAACGTTTTCAAAGAAAATTAGTGTGAACGAGATATAGTGAGCAGTTTTAAAAATAAAACACATTTTCCAAAACCGCAAACAATAACTTTGTTGTTTCTACAAACACTATGAAAAACAAAGTTATTTTTTGTAAACGAAATATGATAGTGTTATTGAATATGGTATGCTTGTGTCTCCGAAACTATCACTCCGCACTCGTATCAAAAGCGTTGTGCCCTCAAATTGTTGCAAATTTAACCAACTTTAAATTTTTTTTTACACAATCTTGATGAAAAAGCCCATGAAAATGCCCTTTTCATGTCTAATTTGATTGGATTACTTATTAATCCAGGTATTTTACTCGGTGGAAAAAGCTATATGCCTACCTATTCAAAGAAGAAACAAATTACGTACTAGTAGGTTTAAAAAAGTATTATATTCACCTTTCAGACTCTCCAGGTAATTTAAAATATGTTATCCCTGGGTGCGTTTTTGTAGAACTGAGGCAACGATAAACAGCACAATATACTTAATGATTAAACGAACTTACCTGTAAGTGAAGTTCTATCATAATTATACGAAGGATTCTTCCGAAGATATTAGTACTATTAACACATGTAGTATCGCTTGCATGTATCACCACTTAGCACGTTATTTTAGAGTAAAAACCTAAAAAACCTAAAAAGAGAAGGTATTTGATTTAGAATTGACAGATATTTTGACATTTCCAGCTCGAATTCTCTTCGCCGCCATTCGGCGCCAACCTTTTCATTTAGTTTAAAGTCCAAATCGTATGATATTTCCTCATTTTCTTCAGTGGGTGAACACTTATTGTAATTAACAATAAGCAGTAGGGAGGGTGGGACTCTATACTAATATCTTCGGAAGAATCCTTCGTATAATTATGATAGAACTTCACTTACAGGTAAGTTCGTTTAATCATTAATTATACTTCAGGATTCTTCCTTCGATATTAGTACTATTAACACATGTAGATGTTTAAAGCATTATATAAGAAAATGGAAATATCATCTCTTGTGTAATTAGTCTTTTAAATTTAAAAAAGAAAATCAGTCACATTTAACATAATTCTTAATGTTTTGGTAGCAAATATGGTACATATAGATGGTTGGAACCAAAAAAAAATAAGCAAGATTCGTTAGGAAAATTCAGTTTAATTATCATTAATCGATGATATCTTGCAAAGATAGTAAAATCATCTACCATTCCGCCGTGTTACGTGGAATTTCTATAATAAAAAATAAATGTTATGGCTACATAGCCATAACATACCTATATAGGTATCGGCGTACGTCGAGTGCTAAAACTGGTTACCATGGATTTGAGTCTACTCATTTAAATTTCAGTAATCCATTATCTATTCTACATATAAGAATTTCATTTCTTTTTTTTTTAATGTGTTACTATTTTTATTTTATATTTATAAATAAAAAGAAGTGATTATGAAATGTTTATTATAATAATAATATGTAGCATTCTCAAAAAAGAAGGTAATTATAGAATGGTTTATGTCAAACTAAGAAGAATTCATGTTTCATACTTGAAGTAAACAAATAATTAATTGATTATATTGTTTTCATTCTATGTGCAATAGGCAAGGTACCTCAATGTGAAACTTTTTTTTTTTAAGTTAGAAAAGTTAGAAAAAAACTGATTGGAAAATATTTAATAAATAGTAATAAAAAATCTAAGATATCCATTGTATTTGACCAATGTAAGTCTACGCTAAGGCGTAGTTAAATTCGATACCAAACCTTGAGATTAGCTCATATTGTGAAATCAATAATTAATCCAATATTAAATAATACTAATAATTGTGTTACACACTTCTGTGTTTATTATGTCTATATTGTTATAAGGTGAATAATCGAACCATTTTTATAACCAAGCTCTGTACTTTCTGATAGTATCAGCAGACATACAAGCTTAAATAACATAGTAATATACCTGTAAAATAATATCACCTTGATAATGTTGTACAAACCAGTCTATTTGTGCGATGAATTGCCGTCCCTGGAATTGGAAGTTATAGGATGTTAGTACTTTAATAGACACTATATTACATGTAAACAATGGGTATCAAGGCTTAAAATTGTGACGATCATGATGGCAGAATTGTAAAACTAAGAAACTGGTACAAAAGAATAAAAATAATAGGTTGTTCGATTGATAGTGACAGAATTGTCTTTGTAAATAAAATAGGCACTAAACAAAAATAGCGTTGTGAATGCTAAAATCTAAAATTAAAAAATAATCGCTTTGGGATCCAAATGCTAGGAATCAAGAAAAATATTTCTACTATATTTTATTTCTACTACCTAATTCGACAGGCATTCGAATTTACTTAATTTCAATCCGAAAATACCAAAACTGGTAATAATTTTTTGAATAAGTGAATCAAATAATAACGACTAGAATACTTTACACCGAATACAATAGTAAAAAAGGCAATGAAAATATAATAAGTTACATGTTCTAGCTAGATAATTTATATGCAATTATTTTTCAATGTTTTGATTCCTGGCCACAAGTGTCTCCCAGTCTACCCCGTTGTTGAGAGGTACCAGAGAAAAATATTCCACAACTATGTCTTCTCTAATTCGGTGTAAGTATCGATGACATTCAACTATATAAAGTAAAATATGATATTATACCGGTATCTACAGGTATAATACATTCATAAAATAGTCATAATTTATTTTACAGTTTTGTGAATGTTTTTCTTGTTAAAGATTTTAATGGAAAGTTGTGAAGGTAGCTGTATAAAAAAAAATGTGTTTAAATTTATTGTGTATCTCAATTCTTTAAAAAATGTTCTGAGACACATTGTTAGAGTAAATATTATATCCAATATAACAGAGAGATAATGCTGTCTAAGAAGTCGTAGCCGGCGGCATAAATTTTGTAAAAATATGGGCACTACAATACCCAAAAGTTAAGAGTTTAAATTCGTATATTTCTATTACTTTTCCAATATTAAAACCATAAAGTTGATGGGATTTCTAAAATGCAAAGACTTCTATGTTGTATTCTTGTTTTCTTACAAACAATAACCATATCTTATTTTCAATATAGGTTAACTTTTATACTGTTTATAATAATGCGACTTCTGGGATTTCCAGAATGTGTTTTTTTTTATAAACAATAAGCATTTTTTATTCTTATTATAGGATAACGTTTTTACAGTTTATACTAATATGACTTCTGTTAGATTCTAACTAAACCTGATATGACAACCAGATAAAACATTTTTTCTCGAACAGAGATACCCTTCAACTTAATGTGTAGTTGACAAATTATTTTCTGTCACTAAAATACGTATACGTATTATGTGGCTGTTATGTATTTCGCCCGAATTTTAGTCAAATTAATGTTAGAATTTAATATATATATCTCTGGAGATGGCACAAGTGAGTACGAGTGAGTATAAAAGAAAATAATAATAATCTTGGTGCTCTCCAAGCGCAGTGAAAATAGTATTTTCACACATGTCGAATTTAGACCAAACAACTATGTGGACGCCTATGTGCCTATAGTTGGCGACCACTGCCTGTATTCGCTGAATACAGATACATGCTGCACCAGATCCTTACGAGTATCCTTACCCCGCGTACGATGATCGAATGTGAATGTTGACGAATGTATCCTCGATTCCTCGGCAACTGTTTCGATGGACCGTAACGGCTGCCTGCGGGTCTGCTGCTATCGACGAAAGAAATCGTTGATGGGGCTTCGTCGCCGCGTCTGGATATTCGTTTGCCGTCGGAATTAAGCATATGGTATACCTGGCTGCATGTTTCGTTTGTTGTTTTCAAGTTTAAATTGTTTTAAATCAAAATGTACCAGCAAATAAATATATAAATCAGTTTTAAAATGTATGTTTTATTTAAGTACTGCGCCCGGTTTACTTACAGTTTTTTCGTTGATCAATATCGTCAACCTCAGGCCTGTGGCCAATGCATCATTCATATTCGACTCAACTGTTGGTGGCCTTTTAAGTGGACAGCATCAATTACACTTGAGTTGACCATATACCTTCTGTTTGTAATAAAATGTATGTTGTGCACAACAAATGAATGTTGCAATGCCCCATTGTATAACGTATAAAGTGCAAAACACTGTCTTAAATTACTGTCATAAAAAAGGTGTTCTATATTGGAAAGCTGCTCTTTAAGCTTCATTATTACTATAATATATCTACTTGGCTAATAATTTCTGCACATCAGAATCATTATCATTAAGATCAATCAATTTATGTTTTACACACACAAATTCAATTTGAAAATTAATAGACAGGTATTTTTTATATTTTACAAGGGCATAGCTTAGAAATAAACTTAGTGATTAAACATAAATAATAAGCCTGAAACATAGGATCTCCTAGTTAAGGCAAATGTTTAAAGTTTTTATTTATTAAAACTGTGGTACACAGTAACAAACACTTATACTGCATTTATGGATAACAAAATGTATGGATTCTATTATTCAATTTCTTATTGAAATTTCTATCAGCAGGCTCATGTTAGGCGTACCTATATTAATAGAAGCTATTTCACATAAAAATTGTGAAATATCAGGTGTCAGCTAGTTGCTGTATAACTTTTTATCTGGTTCCATGAAGTTGATAAATTTTAGCATTTATTTATAGCTCTGCTTATGCACGTTATACTGGCAGTTTTTCGTTACAGTTGTAACAATGTGTATAATAAAATCATACATAATTATATTATATAAATTTTGCAAGCCAGAAATTTATCTCAGTACCGATGGTACTCTATTATTCCGTTGGGATCAACGCAACACCAAGGATATCTATGATATCAAAATTCATACCTGATGAACTAAGCTGTTGTCAGGGCTGCTGTTGCAGCTCCAGCAGAGCAGCCGCCTGGCTGGAAGGCGGATGGCGGCGAATTCGGCGGACGGCGGAGTCACCCGATTGGTGCTCGGCAACGGTTCCAACATGGTAACCTTTGAAGGCAGCTTGCTTTTTACACTGTCGCGTCATCAGGGGCACTTTGAGTTGCTGCACTTGTTGCAGTTGCGTTGTCTGACCTATCTATGCGGTGAAATAGTCCAGTGTGACTATTTCGAGTGCAAAAGATATTTGGTTCATGCCTTATTAGACACATGCCTTATGACAGAAAGTACCCAGTATGGTAAGTTCGTGTCAGACAAATTAAATAATTAAATGGTAAAAGCCCAGTGTAGCAGTTACGCATTTTTAAATCTCAGCAAACAATGTTGTCTGGGAGGGAATGCTATTAGCATTAAGTCCGCTGTTTTTGTACTCATGTACATTAAAGTAAAATAAATATATATGGTAAAAGCCCAGTATGGCAGTTACGCATTCATAAAGGTAAGCAAACAATTATGCAGTTAAGCCAAGTAAACGGTAAAAGCCCAGTCTGGCAGTTACGCGTTCAAGCCAAGTAAACGGTAAAAGCCCAAAATGGCAGTTACGCATTTAATAGTGTTTCTCCATCTTGTATTCTTCTTCTTGTCCTCTTCCGTCTTGAAAACTTTTTTCCTTTCTGCACCAAGCATTTTAACTAAGTACAATTAAATTTTCACTGTATAAAATATAATTCTGAAGAATTCTCACTTTGAGATTGTATGCGTGCGTCCGTGGCGAAGCACGAAAAGCGAATGAAAAGGTTGGCGCCGAATGGCGGCGAAGAGAATTCGAGCTGGAAATGTCAAAATATCTGTCAATTCTAAATCAAATACCTTCTCTTTTTAGGTTTTTTAGGTTATTACTCTAAAATAACGTGCTAAGTGGTGATACATGCAAGCGATACTACATGTGTTAATAGTACTAATATCGAAGGAAGAATCCTGAAGTATAATCGTGCTCTATAGTTGCAATTCGCCATCGTGATCACAAAATACGAAACCACCGTTCGTCCGTCACTGCGGCGCATTCGCGACTGCAGCAGCCCGAACTCGAGGCGCATAGGTGTGGCTCGCATTTCGACCGTCAGCACTAAGTTAGAATACTGGGTAGTATCCTATTACCGTGGCTTTGAGGTACCTACCTACCTACATCATCAGTGCTGCTGATTGACAGTAGTGTTTTAAATCAGTATAAGTTTTCAAAAAAGCATTGCCTGACTATAATCAATAAATTATATATTCTTGCAGCCAGCCAGTTTCGCTTCGACTACTCTTACCACCCCAATGTAGGCTGGCTGAAGCTGCACATCCTACCAGCCACCTTCCACGATGCTTTTAGAAAGTGCGATGCTGAAGGTACGTTTTGCTCTTTTAAGATCGAATCTCACATCTCATTCCAAAATATTCCGAAATTCCATTATATCTAAGTTAAGTCTCTCCATTTTGTGTGAGTGAGCATGTTAGACGTAAAACATAAAGTTATCTGATAGTTTGGATCTGATTTCTTAAGGGCCCGTTTGAGAATTTAGGATCTGAAATCTGTTAAGCCTAAGCTCAAACATTAGTTACTTATGTAATCAATTACTTACAAACCTAGGTATTTATTAGGTAAAGTCTTGCTGGATGTTCGCGAAACCAAGGCAAACATTAGAGCTAGCAAGCTGTAGCCTTCTGCCAGCAGGCAGACAGAAGGCTCATACACAAATTACACAAAACATGTTCACAGAGACTTACCTAAGTTTGTTTGTATATTGTTCCTTGACTTATTACCATGAAGATTAGATTCGAAGTTTTCGATATAGAATTTAAACTAATCACCTACTTATGTTTTCAGGCGCGGTCCTAGCATCTCCGTTGGACATTTACTTTAAGAATGAAATGGTTGCAATAAACAAGAAGTTGAAAGGTGAAAACTGTGCATTATACACAGGTATTCACTCTATATTCACTAAAGGATCCTATGCGTCCGTTGAAGGTAAGTCCATTGATTTTGTAGTCATGATTTTATTGACCGAGCGAGCGCAAAGCGCGAGCGAAGCGTCTGTGCTTCAGCTTGGGCAAAATTTCTTTCGTATGATGTCTTTCCTTCCGGATGTCCATCCAGCTGTCCGTTTATTCTCGTCTACAGGTCGCATTTCTTAACCGATTCTCGTCAAATTTTGTGAACAGGTTCGATAATTATATAGAATTTTTCAGTCGAATCAGTTTTTCGAAATTTTTCGAAATGGTGGAGAAATGTAAAAAAAAACACATTTTAGCCGTTTCAAAAAATGATAAAAATGTAACGAAAGTCTTTTGTTAGCGTTGTAAAGCAAATTTTGTTTTTTATTTTTAGAAGACTCAAAAATTCCATTTTTGAAAATAAATAAAGTTGTGACTTTGTGACAATACCTATGACTGCGTAAGTATATTATTTGCACAGTATAGATACTTGTTAGTTGAAAAAACTAACATCTATTGTGTTTTGTTTGTTTTTGAAAAACATTCCATTTGAGCTACTTTTTAACGCGAGGTCTACAGCTCATGGAGCCACTAGTTTTATAACAACATTCTCTTTCTTTATCTCTCTTATCAATATCTATGGAGAAATAACTACTGGATACTAGATATTATCCAGAAGCGCTCATGGCGGAACTTGACAGACTGATCGTACTCGATCACGTTTGTTAAGCAACGCTCAGTCCGGTCAGGTGTCGGATGGGTGACCGTTAAAGTGGCATTACAACTGAGCGCTTCCGTGCTTCGGAGGGCACGTTAAACCGTCGGTCCCGGCTGTTGTCATCTGATAACAGTCGTTAAGCCAAGTTAGAGGCCTTTCAGGCGGCTTGATAGACTCTAACACCAGAGTTGGCCACTAATCCTCATTCGATAAGAAGAAGACTAGATATTATAGTCTCCATTGAATGCAGGATTTTTATTCTTTAAACAAGATTCGGTCCCCCCGGTTAGTAACTTTGTTAATAACTTTACAAAATGCTATCAAGTCTCTATAATTTGTAAAATTCTAAGTTTCACATGCCTCTTTGTGACATGTTTGCAGGGAAAATGTTATCACAAATACCTGCAGAATGGGCACCAAACGAGCCTGACAACTACAACGATGGCGAAGACTGCATCGCGATGCTACAGAATGGAACCTTGGCTGACGTGCGCTGCAACGAGACCTTCCCCTACGTCTGCTACAAGAAGAAGACTGTAAACATGGCCCTCAACGAATGTGGCACCATTGATAATGGTAAGCATTGTCTTCTTGGGGTATCTAACTGGATCTCCATGGATTAGTTTAAAAACATCTATCATTTGACGATCAGTATAAATTAGTTTCATAATCAACAAATTGCATTCAGTGCGTTTTCCGGGCGTGACTTCTTAACAATTGTTAAAAACTTCGTTTCAGAATATTACCTGGATGGTCGCACGGAAAGCTGCTACAAATTCCATTACGTTGGTCGGACCTGGAGACAGGCCTTCATGACCTGCATGGCCGAGGGGGGACATCTGGCTATCATTAACAGCGACACCGAAGTGCAGGTCATCAAAGAACTCTTTGCCAAATTCAGCCATGAAAAAATTTTCTCTCCAAGCAAGGACGTGGCCTCCATTGGTTTCCACGACTGGGGAGAATCAGGCTACTGGTACACAGTCCATGGTCAGTATTTTATGTTTAATAAAAGTCTTAAAAAAATGCCTTCGCTTTTAGTTCAATTTAAAGGAGTTTTTGTTGAAAAGTATGTTTGCATTAGCATCATCTTTGTGATCGAAATATGTCATCTTTTCTAAGTTATATCTAACTATGTAGTTGCAGATTTCACCCACTTTTAGTAGAAGTATATTGTATTTTTTTACATGAACCCCTAAAGCCGAATATGGTAGATAGGGACCATCAAACTAAACAACTTTTACTACGGGATAGATATGAGCGCCGCGCCGGCGCGCCGCCGCCGCCGCCGCGAAAAAGCAACGGCGTGCCGAGCGAGAGAAAAGATTTAATGAATCAGTGTGAACGAGCTCGTTTTCATGGTAGGATAGGATTTCATAGGATGCGTTCCACGTTTGCATCAAAATGGCCACGTCTTCGTTGTCGTCGTTATTGAAGAACAAATTCTGAACGTTTTTAAAACAAAACTTAATAAAATTACCGTTTCTTCGCTTTCATAATTAAAGTCTAATAAACACAGTTACTGTTGGAACTATTACTTTGCGTTCATGGACTATGAGAAAGCCTTTGATTCGATAGAGACCTGGGTGGTGCTGCAGACTCCAGAGAGGTGCAAAGTGGACTACAGGTATATCGAGGTGTTGAGGTACTTATACGAAAATGCCACTATGTCGGTCCGAGTACAGAACCAGAGCATAAACCCCATTCAACTGCAGCGAGGTGTGAGACAGGGAGACGTTATTTCTCCGAAACTGTTCACAGCTGCGTTGGAGGTCATCTTAAGTTTTTGGACTGGAAAGGACTCCGTATCAACATTAATGGCCAGTACCTAACACACCGTCGTTTTGCCGATGATATAGTTCTTATGGCTGAGAGTGCTGAGACCTGAGACCATGAAAGACCTGAACACAATGCTCGAAGATCTCCGTAGTGGCTCCCAAAGAGTGAATCTTAGAATGGACATGGATAAGACGAAAATCATGTCGAATGCCCATGTAGTTCATGTAGGGAACACTTTTTTAAGATAGATAAGCAAGCGCTTGGCTTCTATTACGCTTGATGGTAAGCGATGATGCGATTCACTATGAAACGCGCTTGCCTAGAAGATACCTATTCACTCGCGACTTGACCAATAACCTTCAACCGCGTCTCTGCTCGAGGCTTTTTAGCCTACTACAAAAAAGATTATCGTTGCTGATGATCTTCTTGGCTGCTCCTCCTCCTCCAACTCCATCCTCCGCTTAATGGATTCAAGCGTCTGGAGCCGGGAGCGAAGCAATCCCAAAGTTGTTTACCAACTATACTCGAAGTTGTCGACCATTACGTATACCTAGGACAGACAGTCCAGTTAGGTTTGTCCAACTTCGAGAAAGAGATCTCTCGTCAAATCCAACTGGGATAGGCAGCATGCGGAAAGCTTTAAAAAATCTTCGCGTCCAACTTACCTCAGTGCCTAAAGATAAAAGTCTATGTCCAGTGTGTGTTGCCAGTGATGCCTTAAGGCAGTGAAAAGTAGTCGCTAACAATGGGTCTCATAAGAAGGCTCAAGGTAACCCATCGTGCATTGGAGAGAGCCATGCTAGGCATTTTCCTACGTGAACGAATTAAAAATGAGGAGATCCGTAGGAGAACTAAAGTCACCGATATCGCTCGAAGGACTGCTTGGCTGAAGTGGCAGTTGGGCGGGACACAGTGAGAAAATCGATGGACGTTGGGGTTGGGCGGTTCTAGAATGGCAACCGCGCACCGGCCTCGGCTCCGTGGGTAGGCCCCTGACAAGGTGGACCGATGATCTGGTGAAGGTCGCGGGAACCCGCTGGATGCGGACCAAGCAGAACCGATCGTCGTGGAGATCCTTTGGGGAGGCTTATACCCAGCAGTGGGTGTCGTGCGGCTGATATGATGTCTTCTTCTTCTTCTTCAGCCTTAACTCACCCACTGCTGAGTTTAGGCTTCCTCGAATGCACGCCATCCCGTTCGGTCTTGTCCTTTTCTCATCCAGTTTTTCCCCGCTACCTTGGTGATGTCGTCTGACCATCTGGATTTTTGGCGGCCAACGCTTCTGGTACCGGTCCTTGGTCTCCACTCCAGCAGCTTTCTGCTCCACTGGTCATCGGTTCTGCGACATATGTGACCAGTCCATCGCCACTTCCTTTGTGCAATGATGCGCCCCACGTCAGTTAGTTTAGTGCGACTTTTTCTAACTTTGTCACGTAGAGTGATACCCAACATGGCGCGCTCCATCTTCCTTTGGACTACCTCCAGCTTGTGGATATTTTAGTGTGTAAGGGTCCAAGTTTCTGCCCCGTAAACAATGACTGGCTAAACGCATTGCTCGTACGCCCTTCGTTTCAGAGAAAGGGGGACTTCCTTGCACTTGAAAATATCAGGCAGCTTACCAAATACGCCCCAACTGAGTACGATACGGCGTTGTACTTCTTTAGCCTGCCTGTTATTCTCAAGCGTTACCAGTTGCCCCAAGTAGACGATGATGATGATGATGATATGATGTACGTTTTTTAAATTCTAATAAAAACAAATATTTCTGATCGATAAAGTATTTCTTTTTATTATTTCCTGTCAATAAATAAAAAAAAACATTTAGAGGTCACGCCGCCGACGGAGCCGCTGCCGCCGACCCAAAAAAGTCGGCGCGCCGCCGCCGGCCTTTTACCCATCGGCGCTCATATCTACTAACGGGACCAACTTTAAAACCGCGAAAAAAAATCAGCGTTGCATACATTTTGATAATTTCGTTATCATTTTTTGTCATAATTTTTTTCGCGATTTCAAAGTTGGTCTCATATTAAAAGTTGTGCAGTTCAATGGTTTTTACTTCTACCATATTCGGCGTTAGGAGTTTTTAGTAACAAGTTGTATACTCATTATGTTATATGTTTGTTGTTTTAGGCCAGAGGTTGCATGAATCAGGTTATTCAAAATTCGCGAATGGACAACCGGACAATGATAAGACCTTTGACAGCAGTGGTTCCTCCTGTGGAGGAGTATTTCGGGATGGTCTCCTCGACGACCTGTGGTGCACCGGTCACCTCCTGCCATTTATCTGTGAAAAGAAACCTGACAGCTTAATCGCTGAATCTGATTAGCATTGGAGAGACCAGATACAAATTGCTAATACGATGGAACCCTGTCATATTAATATCCATGTTGACGTCATCCGCAATTAAAAATGACATTTAACAATAAAATTCTAATAGGAAATTTAATATAGGTATTTATTATTATTCTATCATTTCATTATTATGATTAGTCTGAATTGCATTGGAGAGACCGGGGGATAATTATGTAACTTTGTTGCAATCAACTCTGACAGAAATCGCAGTTACATCGATGCTTTAGTAAGAACCAATGTGACAACTATCTTAACTAAAGCAGCAATGCAACTGTGCTTTCAATCGATTTCAATCGAGAATTGTTAGCAACAGACTTACGTAATCAAGGGTCTGATACGAGTCCTAAATATTGTCTATTTCTGTCAACATCTTTGGCAAAATATAAGTGTACTAGCTTCCGCCCGCGACTTCGTCCGCGTGGATATTAGAGAAAATCCTTAGGGAACCTTCAACCAGGATCCGACGAGCCGTTTTTATGCGATTAGGTGGGTCCCCGCCAAGCGCACTGCCTCGCGAGGCAAGCCGTTTGCCGCATGTGGCAGGCCTCGCACGAGGCTGTTTGCTTGGTGGGGACCCATGTTCGCCCTTCCACCTGTCTGCCGTTTATCCTACTTTTTAAAGACTGTACTAAAGTAACATATCCAAATATATTTATGATTGTACGGAAGCTAGGGAATGCAAACCGGTTTCACCGAAACCGAAATAACCGGTTTTTCGGTCGATTTCACAGGCAATATAAAAACCGGTTTTTTAAACGAAAAACCGGTTTTGTTCCGGTTTTTTTCTGATTAAAGTTACATGCTTTGCAATACATACATACAAAACGAAAATGCACCGCCTAATTTTGATTGACTGCTTCAAGTAGTTCAGTTCAGTGACCTACTTGTGCGGCTGAACGGGTAAAAGGTGTTTATAGCGAGTAAGTAAATAAAATATGGAAATTAATTATTCATCATCATCATCTTGCTTGGCCTTTTTCCATTTACTTGGGGTCGGCCTTCCCTGTCCTTCTCTTCCACTGTGCACGGTTGAGTGCCAGGTTGGGGTCGATGTCGGCTTCTTTTAGGTCGCGCTGAACCGTCATCAGCCAAGTGGCAGGGGGTCTATCGCTCCTACGCGTCGTCGTTGGGATGTTTAGGGCTATTTTCACCATGTGATCGTCGGGTGCCTTCGGTACATGCCCGTACCACCGTAGACGTCTCTTTCAGCTTTTTTGTTATGGGTGCTACCTCCCGTATGTATGTGTTTCTGATTTCGTCCAGCATAGTGACGCCCGCTAACCAGCTTCTCTCTGACGTATGGATTTTGTTTAAGTGTTGTTTATTTGTGGCCCAACATTCGGATCCAAACAGCATGGCAGGTCTAATGGCTGTTTCGTAAACTTGTCCCTTCTCAGATCTCTATGAGATGGCTATGCCTGTAAAGAGAGGCATTTGACTATCGCACATGACGCCTGTGAGCAGTCGCCATTTCATCCAGCCCGTTTGAGCTATATGGAGGACGTCGCTGTCAATCTTTCCGTCATAGCTTAGCACGTTATAATGGGTGGTAGGGTAAAAGATTTGACCATTTAAAAATGCTTATTATGTGAGCTCACATTTTAAATCAATATATTTTCATTTCATTTCACGGAGCCAATGTATTTGAACTAGTTGACTGTTGGTAGGTGGTCAATTCCCACATAGAAACTAAAGTCATCGGGGTGTGATGTGCTATCGAAAATACATGACATGTGCTCCGTTTTCTTTCGGCTGATTTTGGAGTCATTTTCTTCCAGCGACTCCACCCAGCCGTAGCCGTTTAAATCACGCTGGAGATCTATCGCATTGTTAGATAATATGAGGGCCACGTCGGTCGTCGGCATAGAAAAGATTCCAAGGCACCTCCTGTTGACACTTCTTAGTTAGATAATCCATTGTGACGTTAAATACAAGTGGACTCAGAGTAGACCATTGATGTACCCCTACCATCAAGGCAAAGCTTTCACTCGTGCCTGCAGAGCAGACCACTTGTGTTAAGATTGAGACATTTGTGACATGTCGATGATAAGTGCGATGTGTGACTCCGGGACTGAATGCGCGTGGAGGCCTTTCCAGATCAGATCACGAGGCACGTGGTCAAACGCCTTTTCCAGTTCTATAAACACCATAAGGTAGGTTCGTGCTATTAGCTTTTGCCTTTTCGATGAGGATTCTTATGGCTTGAATTGTGTCTGATGTGCATTTGCCAGCCACAACTCCTATTAAAACAACAATAACTCCTGAAAGATGCATTTCAGAGCAATAATTTTGATGTCGTTTTTTAGATAATATTTCTATGTATTGTAAAAATGCAAAAAAATTGCATATTAATGTCCTAGTTTTATGTCGATAAAATTGATCAATTTATATGCCTTTCAAAGCTCCGACATCGCTAACCAAACATATTGTATGTTTGGTTAGCTTTGTTTTTTTTAACATATTTTGTTTTATTTATATGAAAACAATGAGCTCTTTCGTACGTTAAGACTTGCTAGCTAGAAGCTTATTACGTCTACGTGATTATTTGCCCTTTGTTATATTTTTTGTATTTTAGTTACACAAATTATTTCCTAGGAGGTCCTAGGAAATAATTTGTGTAACGATTTCCTACGAAATATATGGGAAAAAGTTTGTTGAGATGTCTGACTTTTTAGTCTCCAGTTGGTCCCATACGATTGGCGTCACAAAAAATTGTGTAAAATGGTAATGTTCTTGACAACTGTGCATTTTTTTGATAAACTGTGAATAGGGATACTCTTAAAATTTTAAACATGTTAACTAAATCAATAAAAATGTAGTATTGCACATTTTCCAATATTTTCTTGAAAACCGGTTAAAAACCGGTTTTAACCGGTTATGGATTCAAAACCGGAAAAAACCCGATTTCATTTCATTTCGGTTTTGCATTCCCTCGGAACCCTCGGGGCGCGAGTCCGACTCGCTCTTGACCGGTTTTTTATTTACTGTATAGGTAGTAAAAATAACAATGTTTTTCTATCTCATTACCTACTTGTGAAGTGAGCTCAATAAACTGTCTTGGAAATCTACTTCAGTCTTCAATAGCCTGTCAATGCTCAGGGTCGAGAGTTCGAGACCATTTAAGATAAGTAAAGTTATATTCTAGACCAGCGGTTTACTGTTTTTATTTTCAGGTTTTTTTGAAGAAGGTTTTTCTTTTTTTTAAAGCTTTTTTATATTCAACTTTTTTGTGGTATGTAAAAGCGTGTTACACATTTAAGATACCTTTTTCTAAGCTTTTTCCCAACAAAAAAATATTAATCTAAATCGGTTTAAAATAATCGAAGAAAAAAAAATGTTTTCACATTTGAAAATGGTGTCATCATAGAAATAGAATGTCAAAGAACAACAATGTCAATAAACAGGTGATCCGAAAAACGATTCATACATTTTATATGAGATACGTAAAATATGACTTAGATTCATAAAATATGACTATAATATGGCAAAGGAAATTATTAAACTATGTTCCATACTGTTTTCTTTATCGATAAACGAATAAATGTAGCGAAATATGGTTTTAAAGAAATGTGTGGCAATATCTTATTTACCTGTGAAAAGTGTGATTACTTGGATTTTTTCTTTTTGTTACATCACAATTACTTAGAGCACAAGACCCCATAGCTCCACGATACCTTTATTTTATATTCTAATTAAGATTAACAAATATTTTAAACAAACTGTGATTGCTCATTAATTTGCTAGGCGGGTCGCTAGGGGCTCTTACTGTAAAAAAATGTTGGCACATGTCACTTGATCCTTTGTCTCCTTTTGACAAAGACCATGTCCGTATGATGTTAACTTCTCTTTTCCACGCTTTGTTGGTCTTCTTGAGCGCAGCGAAAATTTTTCTATGTCTATGGGTGTCATACAGTCGCCATATTAACTTTTTTCAAAAAATATTTAGCCAGTGTCACTCAGAATGATATAAGGATTCTAACAATACCCCATACATCCAAATCCGTTGAGCCATTTGGAAGTTATGGTGGAATAAAGAAACTTACATTCCCACAAACATACATGAATCTTGAACACATATACACTCGTTTTGCTTTGGGCAGTCGTGTAAAAACGGCCAAGTCATCAAGATAGTTCATACAAAATCATAGTATTAAACCGATTTCTTTCAGCATTACTTGAAAACTACCAAACCGATTAATATGAAAATTAAATGGATCTAGAGCGTATACCCTTTCGAATGAAAAAAAAAGAATTTCTAAAATCAGTTCACAATTCGAGGAGATATCAAAGAACATACCTAGATACAAAAAACAGTCTATTTGATAACCTCCTCCTTTTTTTTGAAGTCGGTTAAAAATGGGACCCTATTACCTAGACTCCGCTGTCTGTCTGTTTGTCACCAGGCTGTATCTCATGAACCGTGATAAATAGACAGTTGAAATTTTGACAAATGATGTATTTCTGTTGCCGCTATTACAACAAATACTAAAACAGAATACAATAAATATTTAAGGGGGCTCCCTCCCATACAACAAACGTGATTTTTTTTACGGAACCCTTCGTGCACGAGTCCGTTTTGCACATGGCCATTTTTACACCATCAAAACCTCCTTCAAAAACATTAAAAAAACCTAGCAAAAACAGCTTTATAAACGACTATCTTTTGCCCGCGACTTCGTTCGCGTGATTAAGATAGTTTTGCATTTATTTTGAAAGTCACGGATTGCCTATATACCTACCTAGGTATTTATCTGTAGACCTCATTTCCCACATCTAAATTTTCTCATAAAAATTCATGTACAAACTGGAACACTCTGTAGCACCCTGTATAACGGGAACTTTCCAAAACCCTTTCTTAGTGCTCACCTAACTACACCATGAAAGGTATTTACCCTCGTTTTCTCGTGTTCTCTTTCGTGTTCATAATTTGATAACTAAAAAAACAAAAAAGTTTTTTTTTCAACTCTCCTAAAAAGTAGTCATTTTGAATTATGCCCTTTTTGACTGGAGGCACAGAATTAATATCATAGAAATCTGCATAATTACTGACTTGCAACTGTAAGTATGCAAAAGACAATAATTGATGATAAATCTTACAAAATGCGCCCAACGTTTTTAACCGACTTCAAAAATTTGAAAAGGAGGAGGTTATCTATTCGTCGCATATATTTTTTTTTATTTATATGTATGTACACCGATTACTCGAAGACGGCTGAACCGATTGAAATGATTCAAACGTTATTACATTATTTTAAGTCGGTTAAAGAACTACACTTAAGATATCCTTTTTCCAACAAAAAAATAATTATCTTATTCAGTTCATAAACAAAGAAGTTATACGACTGATCATCGAGGTAGTTCACACAAAATCATACTATTTTCGTGCTTTTTTCAAGATTACTTGAAAAGTACTGAACAGATTTCAAAATTTTAAAAAATGGGACCAACTTGGGGGTTGCACCCGCATGTATGTATGTTTCTCCACGATTAACTCAAGTTTGGCTGAGCCGGTTTTTCAACCTAAATAATATACCTACACTGCCCAATACAAAAGGTACCTACACTAAAAATAAAAAAAATAAAAAATTGTTTAAAAAAACTTCAAAAAACCTACCTTTAAAAAGCAAGAATTATTATTCGTAATAATAAAAACATGTCTATTGAAGTCGGGTGTGGCTTTTAGAATAAAAGAAAAAGAAATTTTCAACACACTTGCTCGTAAAGTGAGCCCTAATACAACGCTTTTAGAGCCATAAACCGAGCTATAACAAACGCGTGCAATCTATCTATTGTTAGGTTTAGCTGTTTATAACACTAGTTTTTAGCGATTTTGCTTTTTCTAACGATAACGTTAACGCTATTTTCTGGATATGCGTTATTCATTTTACTGGCAATAATTGATTACTGGCAACACTAGAGCTATTTAAGCAGAGAGCTACGGTAGATTCGGGCATTCTTGTTCCAACCGTCGACGAAGTAATTTGAAAAGTGAAACTACCGTGTAAAATGTACGACAGTGTCCAAGTCATGTGAAAGTAAAGGATGTTAAAGGTATTTATGCGTTTTTATTTTATTATAAGTGTTCTTTAGAAGAATAACCCTACAATTCAGAAGTGGTACCAATATTGAACGCAGTTAAACAAAATTGACATTGCACGTGGCCGAGGCAACTCTTCGGTCGTGCTTTAACATACTTTACACTCATTTCATGGCACGTGGCCGAGGCAACTCTTCGGTCGTGCTTACATACTATACATTCATTGCACGTGGCCGAGGCAACTCTTCGGTCGTGCTTTCATACTACACATTCATTGCATGTGGCCGAGGCAACTCTTCGGTCGTGCTTACTCACTTCACACTCATTGCACTTGGTCGAGGCTACACTTCGACAGTGCATATACACTTCGCACTCATGCACGTGGCCGAGGCAACTCTTCGGCCGTGCTTTAACATACTTTACACTCATTTCATGGCACGTGGCCGAGGCAACTCTTCGGTCGTGCTTGCATACTACACATTCATTGCACGTGGCCGAGGCAACTCTTCGGTCGTGCTTTCATACTACACATTCATTGCACGTGGCCGAGGCAACTCTTCGGTCGTGCTTACTCACTTCACACTCATTGCACTTGGTCGAGGCTACACTTCGACAGTGCATAGACACTTCGCACTCATGCACGTGGCCGAGGCAACTCTTCGGTCGTGCAACATTTTCACTCGCAAACCATACTCTGATTGCTCTACACCAGCCTCAAACGCTGCTTGCTAATGCTTGGTCAGGGCCACTCCCTGATAGCATTGGTGAGTAAGGTTATGAAAACGCTGCTCGCTAATCCTTGATCGGGGCTACTCCCCGATAGAATTGGCGGGTAGGGTAATAAAGGCACTGCTCGCTGGTACTTGGTCAGGGCCACTCCCCTATAGTATTGTCGTGTAGTGCGATAAATGATTTGATCCTGCTGCATTTAATCGTGAAACGCGTATTGTTTTGTGAACTGTACACACATAATTTTGTAGCATCCAGTTTCAGTAAAATGAAATTTTCTCCATTCTTGAAGTTAAAGTCATAAATTCCCAACTATTCCAGTAAATTTAGTGTTATAGATAAAACAAAACTCAATTGATACGTACTTGTGGCTTAATTATTCTAAAATTTGCATTCTTTTCTGTTTAATACTCATTGGAACGAGACTGACTACACACAAGCTGCGGCAGCGTGTCGAAAAATCCTACTTCGAGATGCGAGAGAGAAGAAGATGACACGATGAAACGAGATCGAGGATGAAATGCTGAGGTACTCCCTTCAAAGCGATTAAAGGTCAGAAGTTACATTTCACTTTACTGTTTTATCAGTTATGAGATTGTAAGTAGGGTACTAAATACTTATCTACAAATTTTTCATAATGTTGATAATACATTTGAAGGGAATGGTTCAGTTTGAACGGGCGCTTAGTATAAACATTAAATATGTATATATATTTGGTTCTCATTTGTAATACTTGTCAAAATTGATATATTTCAGTCTTATGAGTAATAGAAGTCTGAAGTAATAGAAGAAGATGATTTTTTTTTCCAAAATTAATTAATTACACTTTAAACTTGCTTAATAATTACTTATTGTTCACACTTTTGAGGTTATGTTGTTATGCAGGCCATACACCATCCATTCGATCGTCCAATCGGCATGATACTGCCGATTGGATCCAATCGAATTGACCGTGTGTGGTCGTGGATCGGAAGGACGATCGAACTGACGGAAAAGGATCATGCCGATTGGATCATGCCGATTGGACGGTGTGTGGCAGTGGGCGATCGATCGTATGATTTTCTTAACCGACTTCAAAAAAGGATGTTCTTTTTTCAATTGTATATATTTATTATATCATTGTTGGCGCGTATCTTCGATATTTACAAACTATATTTGATGATTATTTTTTTCTATTTAACCGATTTCAAAAAAAGTAGGTGCTCAGTTTGACCTGTATCTGCGATTATCTCACGTTTGGCTGAACCGATTTTTAATGCGGTTTTAAGAAAAGTATTTGGTGCATTTAGGAGAAGGTTTTAGTATTTTAACCGACTTCAAAAAAGGAGGTTCTCAGTTTGACCTGTATAATATGTATATTTGTCCACGATTATTTCGCGTTTGGCTGAACTGATTTCGATGCGGTTACCAGAAAAGTATTTGTTACATTTAGGAGAAGGTTTTGGTATTTTAACCGACAGCAAAAAAGAAGGAGGTTCTCAATTTGATTGTATATTTTTTATCGTTTTTCATGCGTATTTTCGATATTTATGGTCCGATTTTGAAGATTATTTTTGTTTGATAGAATTTTCTTGCGATATGGTCCCATTCTTTGAGCAGTTTTCAATTGAAGTAATCCTGAAAATACTATGATTATGGGTTAACTACCTTGATGACAATTTATGAACCGAATTAAGTGATTTTTTGTTGGGAAATGGATAGACAGCGTGAATTTGGAATTGAGTTATGGGAATTTTGAAAATATATAAAGTTAAAAAATATTACACGCCTAGTTACGCACGACGGCACTTCTTATTACGTACGGCATAAAGGCGGTCTCAAGGTCAACATGTATAGTCTGACGTGCCGCTGACTGTACCATACCACAAAAAAATTTAAAATAAATAAGCTTTAAAAAAGAAAAACCTCCTTTAAAAACCTAAAAATAAAAACAAAAACAGCTTTAAAATTAAATAACAACGATAAAACAAATATATACAATCGAATTAAGAACCTCCTTCTTTTTTGAAGTCGATTAAGAAACTCATACGATCGATCGTTCACTGCCGATTGGACGATCGAATTGATGGTGTGTGGTGTGTATGGACGAACTGCAGATTGGATCCAATCGGCAGTATCATGCCGATTGGACGATCGAATGGATGGTGTATGGCCTACATTACCTACATAATAAATAATAATGAAAAGTTATTTTTATGATGGATACTCTACGGAAGATAGTGTGGGCACGTACTGGTAATATGTTGTGCCTTGTTTTGAATAAGTTCTCATCTCTAAGATTGCTATACACTTTGTGCTAAGACAACTAAAACTACTTTTCAAATGATTCCTTTTTATATTTACTTTCCGGCGAAGAGACTCCCCTTGATATTTAATTGTATTTTTCTGTAAAAATACATTTTACAGAACTTTTTCGCCTTTTGGCTTTTGCCTTGATCGAACCATTCTCTTCCCTAAAGTGCTTCATGGTTACTGAATTTGAATTTCTCTCTAAACTGAGTATAATTACTTTATTAAAAAAAAAATGGTGACATATTTTGATTTATGTTAAGCCAGGGCAACTCTCTGGTGAAATGATATATGGTCGGTAACTATTCTCTTATACTAACTAACTCCTGATACCGATTTTAGTTTTGCCACAAACACTTCTAAAAGTACGTATGTACATATATAAATATCATTGATATGTATACAGGGAGATGCTAGGGTTGATTGCTTGTGCTTATCGCTTGATCAGGACGACTTTCTAGTAGCGTGGTGCGCCAGTTACTGGATGAGTCTTGGGCACAGCCACGACCGTGACCAAGGCTTATTCCTTACCCTTGGTAGCACTCGACACGCACGTTACACACACTGTGAGCCAGTTCATGCCGACTGATGATAGCGCTTGATCAAAGTTTCTCTGAAGTATATTACCTATGTTGAACTTAGAGTTTTTATATTTTCTCCATCGCTGTAATTGGTCCAAAGTTAAGGTCCTATAACGCTATTAGCTCACTAATTTGAAGTAGTCAGTTCCAAGTAACAAACAAATTTAATGTCCTAAAAAGACACTTCCATTTCTGCCTTCGTTGCGAGCGGTCACGTTCTGTGTCGCTCGTTCCGTTGCGCTCTCATCTCACGATTCGGATTCTTCGGTCTCCTAGTTTCAACGCGGGTGGACCGCGGCTCATTCTGCCACAACCTAACGGTGCCAAACTGTGGTTAGTCTGAGTAACGCCGATCAAGGCGGTGCAGTCGAACGGACGCGGCTGCCAGCCGCCTTTTTCAAGGCAGCTGAAATTGTCCGACTACGCCGGTACGGGTTTTGTTGCAAAGAGGGCCGGACTGTAGGCACTGCGGACGCTGCCGGGCGTTCCTCCCGGTGGCCGAGCACCTCTGAGTGACACTTCCCCTCTGCTGGGTAGTTCCTTCCCTTCCTTTCCTGCTTCACCTTCCATCCTCACTTGGGCTCCCCTCGGTAGTGTGCCCAGGCGAGATTGATAGGAGTAGGGAAAACCCGCGCTCCCCCTTCCCCCCTCGCCTCCTGGCGAGGGGTGTGTCTTACTTTGCGTTGCACGGTTGCAACTAGTTTGTGTTGCGCGATCGCAACTAGTATTCAAGTAGAGTCACTCTAGGTCATGGAGTCGTTTGACTCTCAGACCTTTTTTCCCTTGTCCCTCGACGACATACGTCCCTTAGTCTCTGAAAGCGCTATGGAGTCCATACTCCAGCTGCTGTCGGAGAAAAAGGCGGCGTATATTCCCTCCCAAGTTCAACCTACTCAAAAGGTTTCCCAATCCTCCCAAAAGGTCCCCGTACCTCCCAAACCCACGTCCCGCCCTCCAACCCCGACCCTTTCTTTCGCAATGGACTGCGATACTAATGGCCCCAATGTCCCTACAAAGAGAACCGCTTCTCAGCGTTCTCCCTCACCCTCCCAATCCTCTTCCTCCGAGTCCTCCTCGCAGGCTCATAATACCGAAACCGAATCCGATACGGATTCGACCTCCTCCTCAAAAACTCTCACCGATTTCCAAACGGTGACCTACAAACGCAAGCGCCTTTCTAAGCTGCGCTCTCCCAAGCCCTCAGTGGCCTCCGCGTCACCCATCCCACCTGTCCCACTTATGTCAATAGACATCGACCCGGCTACACTAGCCACTAACGCCTCCGCCGATACGGCCCCTGCCCATAAGGCCACCCCTCCACCCTCCCGTCCGCACACTAGGTGCGACCCTAAGCCTGTAAAGGTCACTCTCCCTCCGCCTGTTTTCGTCCGTGACGTAAGCAAGTGGACGGAAATTTCAACCCTTTGCACTAACGAAAAGGTGCACTACACCCACGCCAAAAACGTGGGTGTAGCCGTTAAGGTCCAAACTCCCACGCGTGACGATTTCAGAAATCTCACGCGCCTTCTCACCACTCGCAAAGTGGCTTATCACACCTACGCCCTCCCTGAAGAGCGTAAGGTACGTGCGGTCCTCCGCAACATGCCCCACGACATTTCCAACGACGACATCCACAAGGATCTCGTTTCCCAAGGCTTTCCCGCGGAGTCTGTACACAAAATGTACAGCCGAAAGGGGAAAGCCTTCCCTCTCGCTTTAGTCATATTGACTAATCAACCCTCTGCGCGCGATCTCTTCCGGGCCAAGGACCTCAAGGTCTGCGGTCTCTCCGAGATTAAAGTAGAGCCTCCTCATAGGCGCGGCACTCCGGGACAGTGCCACCGCTGCCAACTTTATGGGCATGCGGCAGCCAACTGCTCAGCTCCCCCAAGGTGCGTAAAGTGCCTTATTCCTCATTCCACCAAAGAGTGCTCCCGCACTCGCGACTCCCCTGACCCTCCCGCTTGTGTGCTGTGTAGCCAGGTCGGTCATACTGCCAATTACAAGGGCTGCCCGCGCGCCCCGCGACCCCAATCTTCTAAAAAGAAGGCCCAGGGGTCTTCTTCTCATAAGAAGTCCTCTTCTCATAAGAAGAAGACACCGAAAGGCCCTCCGCCCCGTACAAACGATCACTTCCCTCTCGCTCCCAAGTCGAGAGAAGGTCCCGCTCCCCCGGCTCCCAAGCCGGCTTGGGGCCCTCCCACTCCGCCGCCCAAGGCGCAATCTTCCAAAAAGGCTCCTGCCTCAAACCCAGTCCCTTCACCCTTCCCGCAAAATGGGACCTCCCTGGCCGATGACATGAGCGTTGTAATAAACGCAATTCGTGGCATCAACCTAGGGGAGATTTCCATTTTAGCGGGTAAGCTCCGCAAAGCTCGCACTCCCCAGGAAAAACTGGTGGCTATCTGCGAGCACGAATCACTTCTTCGCTCATTATGAGTACGCCCTCTATTCCCACTACCCAAACGGGTCCCACTAATACGAACGTGGCTCTCACCACCGGTCGTATTAAACCAAAGGGTATCTCGCTTGTTTCATTCAATGCCCACTCTCTGCGCAACAAAGTACCCGAACTAAGGGAATTTGTCCGCGACAGAGATGTTGACCTCCTTCTTATTCAGGAAACGTGGCTCAAACCCTCTGACCGGAGAGGGTTCACGATTCCTAAATACTCAATGGTACGTAATGACCGTGCCGATCTCCCCAACCATTCGTCCACTAAGGACGCCTCAGGAGGTACTGCCATCTACTTCAAGAGATCAATTCATTGCTCTAGTATTCCTACTCCACCACTCGCGAATATGGAGGCCACTATATGTAGACTGTCTATGACGGGTCACCGCACTCTTATCATAGCCTCCGTCTACATACAGTCATGCACGCTCCCCGTCAAAAGTGATTTCGAATCGCTCTTTTCTTTAGGCGACTCTGTTATTCTCTTTGGAGATTTCAATTGTAAGCACACGGATTGGACGTGCTTTAAAACCAATAATGGCGGCCGCCGCCTTCTCGAAATAGTCAAAGCTCTTGACGTAGATGTCATCTCTCCTTACGCCCCTACTCATTATCCCTATAATGCTGACAACGACCCCGACATACTTGACTTTGCCATAGTGAAAGGTGTCTCCCTCCTTCTGAACTCGATTGACTCGCTCGACGATCTCGGTTCAGACCATCGCCCTGTCTCCCTCATCATGGGAAGCCCAAACCCCTCCCGCCCTCCCACTAAATTTATCACCAACTGGGACGGTGTCAAATCCACCCTTTCGTCGGCTATGGACGCTGACAACTCACCGTACGCTATTGGAGCCGACTATTTTGATAGTACGGATAAAATAGACTGTGCGGTGAGCTCCCTCACTACTTTGGTCCAATCAGCCGTTGCTGAGAACGCGAGAGAGGTACCTGTGAAAAACCACAGTGCCATCTCTCCGGCTCTGCGCAACCTGAGAAGGGCCAAAAACGCCGCTCTCCGGAGAGCGGCAAAGTACCCCACCCCTGAGTTTAGGCGTAAAGCCAACCAACTCCAAAAAACCTATACCACCAAACTCGCAGAGTTTAGGAACGATAGTTTTGCCGATCTCATGGCCGAAATCACTCCCTCTCACCAAGCCTACTACCAAGTGGCTAGGTCTCTCCGTAGTGATGCTATCACCCATGTCCCCCCCCCTTCTCCGTCCAGATGGCTCTACAGCCTTCGAAGACGATGAGAAGGCGGAATGTTTCGCAGACAGTATTGCTGCCCAATGCTCTGTTAGCACCCAAGAGTGCGACCCCTCCCACATAAGGAAGGTAGACGAGGAGTTCAACACCTTTAACTCCATACCTCTGCCTTCCGATACTGACCGTATGACAGTTTCGACTGACGAACTCGGACTTCTTATTAAAGATCTCAGACCCAAAAAGGCGCCCGGTGCCGACGGTATCTCTAACATGGCCCTTAAGCACTTTCCCATCCAAGTGCTAACCTATCTCACACTCATTTTCAACGCCTGTTTCGATCATTGCTACTTTCCAGCCGCCTGGAAAGATGCTATCGTAATAGGCATTCCTAAACCGGGTAAACCCCCGAATCTCCCCACCAGTCACCGTCCCATTAGCCTCCTCAAGGCGTTAGGCAAGCTCCTCGAGAGGTGCGTACTCGCTCGTATGAGAGAGCACCTCTTCGGGGAAAACTTGATCATCCCCCACCAATTCGGCTTTAGGCCAAAGCACTCATGTCCCCAACAGGTTCACCGCATAGTCGAGTTTATCTCCAGCGGTTTCTATCCTAAAAGACTTAAAACAGTAGCAGTCTTTTTCGATGTCGCCAAAGCTTTTGACAAGGTTTGGCACACCGGACTAATCGTCAAGTTACACAGACTAAATCTGTCCTTGCGTTTGGTCCGGTTAGTGGCATCTTTCCTTCATCACCGTACCTTCCGTTTCAAACACGAAGGTACCCTCTCCTCCCCCCGCCCTATTACAGCAGGTGTGCCTCAAGGCTCAGTCCTCGCTCCCCTGCTGTACATAGTCTACACCAACGACATACCCATTCCGAACGACGGCGTTCAACTATCCCTTTTTGCTGACGACACGGCTCTTTATCGCAAAGGCCAAAACGTCAACTTAATCCTTCCGAGGCTACAGTCCTCTATCAATAAGTTAGGCCAATGGTTTCGCAAATGGCGTATCGAAGTAAACCCGGAGAAATCCGCTGCAGTTTTCTTCGATACTAAGCGCCATATCTTGCCCCCCAATCACCACCCTCCCACTATGTTAGGTAAATCCATCCCCTGGCAGAAATCTGCCAAATATCTCGGCGTCACTCTGGACCAGAGACTCACTTTCGTGCCTCACGTCAAAAGAGTGACCCGTAATGCCCGTCTCTATCTTCACCGACTTAACTCCATGTTAGGTCGCCATAGTAAAATGTCCCTCCGAAACAAGCGAACACTCTACAAGGTTTGCATACGACCGGTGATGACATACGCCTCTGCCGTATTCGCTCACGCCGCCCCAAATACACTTAATAAATTACAAGTAGTCCAAAACATTTTCTGCCGCAGAGCGGCAAACGCTCCTTACTACGTTCGCAATGCGGACTTGCATAGGGACCTAGACCTTCCCACCCTCCAGCAATGGACCTGTAAGGCCTCTGAACGCTTTTTTAAAGCAGCAGGAGACCATCCTAACCCCCTTATCCGTTCCGCAGCGGTCTATGACCCGCCTACCTCCTCCGCCCCGTTTTCCCGCCGACCTAAATCGGTCCTAACGGACCCTCCCAACAAGCTTTCGTCTGACCTGAACCTCCTCCTGGAGGCGATGGAGGACGATTAAACCCATCAAGCCCGACCCCTCAGGTCACCCCCCGCCCTCTCTGGCTGATCGATCCCCCTCAGGGAGTCAGCTTAATTGTTACTCGTCTCTCGACGCACAATCACCTAGGTGAAATGTGACGTCTGCGCTGTCCTCTCCCCTGAGGGAGGGCAGTCGCTTCCGGATGAAGGTTCGTTGACTTTCCGGTCACGTAACCAGATTAAGGCGGTTTTTTAGTCAGTACGAGTCTGACATAACCAGATTAGTCCGGTAGCAACCGGCTAGGTGGTATCCAATGAGGATTTTCCCGCCTCCTTCCCCCCCGTGGGGGTGGGTGGCTCAAAGCCCCTAAGGTGGAGAGCCCCAAAAAAAAAAAAAAAAAAAAAAAAAAAAAAATCCTAAAAAGAAACTGTAGATATCTTAAGGGTAAGTAGACAAATTCCAGCTGTTGTCTTGGCTAAAACTATTAGGTCCTTCAAGATATTGTCAAGATACACTCCAAGGGCTAATTAAGTAAGATTGAGCAAAGCATTTAAGAACATGTTAAAAAGAGTTACTGTGAAGATAAACTTTAACCCTATTAAAAATGTAGTTTTGCTGGACTCTAAACATTGACTTCAAGAATATCTTGTAGGTTGACTTCAGATCAAGAAAGACTTAAAGATATGTACCATACCTAATTAAAACCTTCAATGTTGAATTACAGGTAGTCTTTTAAGTCTTAGTGAAGTAAAATAAAAACTTATTTTGCTTTATATAATTTTATGAAAATGGTGACTAAGAAACTTATTTTATATCTGAAAAGGTTTTCTTATGTCGTTGAATGCATTGGAAATTTAAAACGCATGATTGGTTCTCGCGTAAGGTCTATAGATAGTGCTATAAAACAGGCGGGCTTTTGAAAAGCTAAAAGAAAAACCAACGATAAAATTTTGTATAATAATATTGCAATGTTGTTGCATATATTGCAAAGTGCTACATTTTCTACAAACATACAAACTATTTATGTAGTTAGAATATCTATAAATATGTTCAATCTACACCCATTTTGATGAAGTTTTGTCGGAAAATGTAGATTTAAGACAATATTAATTTTATAAGGCTACTAGGGCTAGTAGTGCTAGTTAAGAGATATTATACTTAGCTTACTCTAACAACCGTATTGGCAAAGTACTATATAATTCATTTTATTAAGTAGTTTTAAAAGATACTTGTCAAGTTTAAGTGAGCTTACAAATGATCAAAAAAAAATGGTGTAGGTATACTTAATTCAAACTAGTTTTCAGAACACTTCAACAAGTGGGGCGGTAGTTTAAAACTATTCAGTATTAAGGCAAGAAAAGACTTCAGGAAGTCCTTTTTGATTTAGCAAAATCCAACTTTAGATAAAGTACAGATATGTAAGATTTAAATTATTTGTGTCACATTATGTAAATATTAAGTATTTTATTTAAAATAATTTACCACATCTTGGATACGTTGAATATTTTAGACGAGCATACTATTTATTTATTTATATATATATACATAATTATACGGGATAGACCCAATTACATAATTATGTGGTAGGTACTACAAACATAACTCAAGTTGGTTAACAAGAGATTTCGAATTGTCCACAAATACATCAAAGTCAGGGTAGGTAACCAGGAGCGCGTTGAGTGCCTCATGCATGCGACAGCGGCGACTGCCTACGCCATACAAGTTGATCATGATCAGTGATTGATAACAAATCACAAGTTGAATTGCGGGAGGACTGGATTTCCTAGTCGCTGGCTGCCAGGTTTTGGCGCCGTATCTATTGCTTATGCATTAGCTGTTAGGTTAGATTTAAAATAAAAACTTTATTCTCATAAGGACATTAACATTTGCACTTACATGAGAACAATATAATAAATAACAGAACTACAACAGTTGAAAAGCAAAGCAGATCAGGTAGGTACAATAATTATTGTCCGCTGGTATACAAACAAATGCAGAGCCTTCCAAATTACTCCTATAAGAAAAAGAATAAGAAGAATAAGAAAAATTTATTCTGTAAGTAACATGGTACACATACATAAAGATCTTAAAATAGGTAATATCCGCTACATGTTACACCAATGTCAGGCAAGCAGAATGTAGAAGGATATGAAGTCTCCTATAAAACTAAATTATCATAAATCCATATAAGTAGGTACATTAATATATTAATCATTTCAAGTCTAATTCTAAGTTACAATGTATAGGTACATTGTCAAATGTCATGAGATAAAATAATAAATATAACTGAGACAATAATTAACATGAATTCAAATTATTATGCATATTTACGTTCTACATTCAAAGTATTCCCTAATTGAATAGAAACACTTAAATGATAACCACTTTTTAGCCTTTTCATAAATAAACCATTACCATCAGTAATTCTCGTATAGATTAAACTAATGATGACATCGTTTTTGCGACTTAAGTTAAGGCTCGGTTATAACGAAACATTTGTTTTTTTCCTTTACGTGTAAAAAGTATGGAAAATAACCTCACTTCTGCACGTTTTCGATGTTTTTCGTTATTTTTTTTTCTCATCATTATATTTAGCAAATTACTTCTCTTGAAAAAAAAAAAATAGTTTTTGGAGCAACTTCACAGTACATTAAAGTGTATTTTGATGTAGAATTCAATAGCCAAAATATGATCCGCGACGTCAGTACTATTATATGTTCTGTGCCACGACAAGCCCTTTTGATGATATTCGGTTTTTTACAATCATCTGTGAGGTTTATACGCAATTTAATACTTGTAGCTGCTAGACAACCTCTTTAACTTGTCATTTTTTTTTTGTGGCTACAAACCATGTTTTCCTATCATGGATACTTAACTGGGAGCTACAGTCAGGAACTTTAATCTTATTCGGATATCTACACGAGTACATACTAATAGACTGTGCAAACAAATGAAGATTCCAAAAAAAAAAAAAAAAAAAAAGAGAACCGTCTACCTCCAAGATACAGACAGGTCTACAACAATCAAGTGGTCTTGCTTGATCTTATATTCCACATTATCGACATTAGTATTTTCATGTTCGATAAATGTTTCACACTATTGTAATTATACTGATACAGTCAGTTATAATGATTTAATCTTAAATGATTTTATATTTAGTACTTAGTCATTCGGTGGCTCATCACACATAGAGATGGTTGTTAGTAAGTGGTAACAAACAAGTTCCTTAAATAACGGATCACAGAGTCACGTGGTAAATTTACCTGTTATTGATAATATAATTAAGCCTAGCTATGGTAGGAAAGTATCGGGTGTTGACAGTGACTAGGCAATACTAAGACCATTGCTAGGTTCCGTAGTTGAATTAACTGAGTGTTAACTGGATCTTGACACTAATGTTGACAGTAACTAGGCAATGCTAAGACCATTGCTAAGTTCCGTAGTTGAATTAACTAAGTGTATACTGGATCTTGACACGAGATAGATTTACTGTTTTCCCCTTAGCAAAATTAATATATAAAGTTCTGTTTACACAGTTCTGTTTACTTTAGCATTGCCGATTTTAATGGGGAAAGATTGGTTTGCTATAGGGTTATAATAGTAGGGCTTGCACTTAGTTAAGTTCGCATTATATAATATAGGTATATTTATGTATATAGTATTTTTATAAAAGATAACAACGGTTGCATCTACTCAAAAAAAAAACATTAAAGGCCTCTAAGGAACACTAACAGTTTTATCGAAACGTTTCTGATTACGATATTCTTGCAAACGTTTTGATTGGAAATTTTCTTCTAGATATTTTGCTTTCATAGTCTTATGATAATACTTGGAAGAGGTTTCTGTCGCTTTTGTGTTTAATTTCAGAAAACTTATTTGCTTCTCGACGGCGCTGACCGATTGCTTGTGAATGGCGCTGACGAATGGCTTCTTGATGTTACTGACCGATGGCTTTTGGATATGCTGACGGCTGGTTTCTGGTAGGTGCGGACGGATGGCGCGAACGGGTGGCTTCTGGATGGCACCACGATAACTCCTTGATGCCACTGACAGATGGTTTTTCGATGGATGATGATGGTAATTATGAGGATTCCGAGCGGGTAATTTTTAAAAATAATGTAATAATGACAAGCCTCATTGGAATCAGCGAGTTGAATCATAATTACGTAATGTATCGGTAATTGTATAATTGCAAATGGTTTTTCTTCAATCATTAATATTATACATATATGACAAGAGTATTAGGTTTAAGAAAACTTTCGTGCAAATAAGCCCTATCTAATATTTTTGTTTTGATGTTTGAATATGCAAATAGAAGTGATTAGCTAATATGGAATGAGTGTGAATGAGATTTAATACTGATATACCCTCATGTGAGCCAAGATGGTTCCGTTCCGGTGATATGAGTTGATCTACATTCATAGATTAAAGCTCATGTACCTTCATGAGCAAATGATCTTGGTGGTACATGAGTAAGATTTTGAACGATTGATAGAAGAATGAGATTTAATACTGATATACCCTCATGTGAGCCAAGGTGGTTCCATTCCGGTGATATGAGTTGATCTACATTCATAGATTAAAGCTCATGTACCTTCATGAGCAAATGATCTTGGTGGTACATGAGTAGGACTTTGAACGATTGATAGAAGAATGAGATTTAATACTGATATACCCTCATGTGAGCCAAGGTGGTTCCATTCCGGTGATATGAGTTGATCTACATTCATAGATTAAAGCTCATGTACCTTCATGAGCAAATGATCTTGGTGGTACATGAGTAAGATTTTGAACGATTGATAGAAGAATGAGATTTAATACTGATATACCCTCATGTGAGCCAAGGTGGTTCCATTCCGGTGATATGAGTTGATCTACATTCATAGATTAAAGCTCATGTACCTTCATGAGCAAATGATCTTGGTGGTACATGAGTAAGATTTTGAACGATTGATAGAAGAATGAGATTTAATACTGATATACCCTCATGTGAGCCAAGGTGGTTCCATTCCGGTGATATGAGTTGATCTACATTCATAGATTAAAGCTCATGTACCTTCATGAGCAAATGATCTTGGTGGTACATGAGTAGGACTTTGAACGATTGATAGAAGAATGAGATTTAATACTGATATACCCTCATGTGAGCCAAGGTGGTTCCATTCCGGTGATATGAGTTGATCTACATTCATAGATTAAAGCTCATGTACCTTCATGAGCAAATGATCTTGGTGGTACATGAGTAAGATTTTGAACGATTGATAGAAGAATGAGATTTAATACTGATATACCCTCATGTGAGCCAAGGTGGTTCCATTCCGGTGATATGAGTTGATCTACATTCATAGATTAAAGCTCATGTACCTTCATGAGCAAATGATCTTGGTGGTACATGAGTAGGACTTTGAACGATTGATAGAAGAATGAGATTTAAGACTGATATACCCTCATGTGAGCCAAGGTGGTTCCATTCCGGTGATATGAGTTGATCTATATTCATAGATTAAAGCTCATGTACCTTCATGAGCAAATGATCTTGGTGGTACATGAGTAGGACTTTGAACGATTGATAGAAGAATGAGATTTAATACTGATATACCCTCATGTGAGCCAAGGTGGTTCCATTCCGGTGATATGAGTTGATCTACATTCATAGATTAAAGCTCATGTACCTTCATGAGCAAATGATCTTGGTGGTACATGAGTAGGACTCATATATAAAATTGAGAGACTTAGACATAAAATAAGTTAGTTACACCAATGTAAATCTAAAGTATGTAATCATTTTTCTATCTAAGATTTACACATAGGTATAAAAAAAAGAGATAGACCTGCATTCATAGACACTGATGTATCTTAAAAATAAATTTGATGTTGTTCCCTATGAAATATATTTTGTTGTAATAGAACTGTTATGTCTAAAAATGTATTTATTCGTCTCGAGGTTGGAACAAGCAGGCCGATTGTTAGGTATGAAATCCTAGTCGCGTGCATGGGGACATGCACGAGGTCAGGATGGACGATTGTTAGGTTTAGCTGTTTATAACACTAGTTTTTAGCGATTTTGCTTTTTTTAACGATAACGTTAACGCTATTTTCTGGATATGCGTTATTCATTTTACTGGCAATAATTGATTACTGGCAACACTAGAGCTATTTAAGCAGAGAGCTACGGTAGATTCGGGCATTCTTGTTCCAACCGTCGACGAAGTAATTTGAAAAGTGAAACTACCGTGTAAAATGTACGACAGTGTCCAAGTCATGTGAAAGTAAAGGATGTTAAAGGTATTTATGCGTTTTTATTTTATTATAAGTGTTCTTTAGAAGAATAACCCTACACTATATATATAAAAGAGAAAATCACTCACTGACTCATCACGAAATCTCAGAAACTACAAGTGCTAGGAGTCTCAAATTTTGCATGGGGGTTCCTTTTAGGATGAAGGTGCTCACTAAGACGGGATTTTGTGAAATTCAACCCCTAAGGGGGTAAAACAGGGTGGCAAAGTTTGTATTGGAGAAAGCGATTCCTTGGCCCGATTGACTTGAAATTTGGCATAGACATTCTTTAATAAAATTAATTGAATATGTGTTTCGTATTTTCTTGAAATGTATCCCCTAACAGGGTTGAAAAGGGGTAGAAAGCAATTTTTAGGGTGGTTGACTTCGATATCGGAATCAAAACTTCTTAGTGCATTTGTACGATTAAGAAAAATAAATGTCAGTTTTCAGGTTGTCACCTCCCCTGAGATTGTAATTATGTCACCGCACGAGCTGACATTGCATGTTGTTTAAGATTTTATCCTGATTTCACTACCTATTTTACGAAATATTAGTCTACTTATAAAACGTGGCAAAATCTATCAGATATCTAACGTGGCAAGGAATGTGGTGTAAAGTGTTAAAATTGAGAGCCGGATAATAATGCACAACATAAGTTGCACCCGACATAATTTGCAATGTCACGTTATTTTAGCCAGGAACCAGGAACAAATAAACATACATAGATTTTTATTTAAAAAGAAGATACCTACCAAACTATTAAGTATGAGTATTAAATGTTACTTAATATTATTATACTTATTTTGTTATATTACTGCTAAGAAATTTTATTAAGTACCTACCTACCTAATACAAAATCGTGAACAGTAGGGCGTCGGTTCTGTAACCAAACACGAACCCCACTTCGAATCTCACTTCACTGCACGGGACGGGAACTTTAAATCATAAATAAGATAATGATAAGATTTTTTTTTCATCACAAAATATTTTAGATAGCTACCTAAATTTATTGTAATCAGTAAAATTGCTCATTTAGTTAGCTAATTTCTAATAACAATTCACGCGAAGTGAAGTGAGGCTCGAAGTGAGATGCGAGTTTGGTTACAGAATCAACAGATTGCGCAGGTAAAACCGCGGGGTGCAGCTATTACCTACATATCACAAAATTGTAAAAATGTGAAATTTTTTGATGTTTGGATGTTGTTCATTTTGTTACTCAATCACGTCTTACCCGGGTGAACGGATTTTGACGAAATTTGGCACAGGGATAGATTATAGTCTGGAATAGTTAACACAGGCTTCTTTTCATGCCGATCATTGGTTTCCAAGGGAAGACTTACAACGATTACCGACTCCCACGCGGGCGGAGCCACGGGCAAAAGCTAAACATAGTATAAAACAAAGTCGCTTCCCGCCGTCTGTACGCTTCTCTTAAACTATACATAAAAATCGCAATAAAATCGATCTTTAAGTTTGGGAGCTAGGTTGCCTCAGAGTCCTCAGACAGACACACACACACTTCAATTATATTTTAACACCCCTTGCGTACGTCGTATATATGTAGATATCCTGTAGTATATCAAATAACTTCACACTGACACCACATTAGCAGAGTTTTACATTAGTAACTACATTGCACTGCACCCGTGCGAAGCCGGGGCGGGCCGCTAGTATATATATAAAAGAGTAAATCACTCACTGACTCATCACGAAATCTCAGAAACTACAAGTGCTAGGAGTCTCAAATTTTGCATGGGGGTTCCTTTTAGGGTGTAGGTGCTCACTAAGACGGGATTTTGCGAAATTCAACGCCTAAGGGGGTAAAACAGGGTGGCAAAGTTTGTATGGGAGAAAGCGATTCCTTGGCCCGATTGACTTGAAATTTGGCATAGACATTCTTTAACAAAATTAATTGAATATGTGCTTCGTATTTTCTTGAAATGTATCCCCTAACAGGGTTGAAAAGCTATTTTTAGGGTGGTTGACTTCGATATCGGAATCAAAACTTCTTAGTGCATTTGTACGATTAAGGGGCGGATCTGCCGCGGGCGCGCGAGAAAATTAGGCAGCGATCGACGCACTTGCGCGGTACACGCACACATCTACACTTTAACAGTGGTCGATCCGCTTGCGCTTTGCGCTCAAATCTCAAACTAACCAAACCCGTGTACGAGTAGTAGGTACCTAAATTACTTAAAATCTTGTTGTATGGTCTGTCCTTTATATCTTTTATGGTTATTGAATAAAATAAGGTTATTCATGTTCGTGAACAATCGAAATATTTTGAACCATCGAAGATAAAATAAAATAATAAGTAAATTATATTCATGCCTGTATTATAATTATATTATACACAATGCGACTCTAGATACATTTTTACAATTATGTTTTTTTTTCAGAATACAAATACCTAAAGATGATGATGAATTTATTTGTTTTCAAATAAGAACAAATTAAATTATGATACATACCTATCGGTATACATAGTATCGAGAAATGGTTTTTAAGATACATGTTGTTTTAACATGTTGTTGTTGGTTTTTGTTGCACTATTTAGATTAAGAAAAAAATGTGAATTTGTTTAATTACCAAAAAAAAAAAAAAAAATAATATGAGATTGACCACAAAAAAAATAGTAGAAAACAAATTGAAATATTGTGTATTTCGATTTCGACCCAATAGTCCAATCAATAGAGTAGTTGTGCGCGAGCGGGAAAACGTAGTGAAATACGTACACTCGACGTCAGAAAAATCGCACTTCTTCGAAAATAAGTTTAGACTTGGCCACCTGCTATTGCTAGCTAACGTTTTTGTGTAAATGTTGATATCTATTGGGAGTACATTTAATGAGCTTTCAATTAATAATTATTTGATTTAATTAACATAACAGTTACCATAATTAAACGCTTAAAGCGTTATTGCTTGCGCCGCCATAAAAGGGAAATAAAAGAAGTCAATTCATGAAAAGCGGGTAAATTTGCTATCGAGATGATGGAGAAAACACACTTCAACAATTCAATTAATAAAAGGCATAACAACACTTACTATTAAATTAGATAGAATTAAATTAACATTGAAGAAACAATTAATGAGGTGCGATTTTTCTGACGCCGAGTGTATTATTGTTGCTTGGTCTGTGGCGCAGAGCTTGGAAACCGGTAAATTTTTTGAACCGGTTTGACGTATTTTGACAAGAAAACAGCAACGCAATAATAAAAATATAAAAAAAATCCAAGATGGCGTCCAACTTTTTTGTTTTTGGGCCGATTTCGGTGAAACTCGGTTTTTGGTACAATTCTGACAAGAACAGCAAAGCAAAAATAAAAATATAAAAAAACCAAGATGGCGGACAACTATTTTGTTTTTGGGCCGATTTCGATGAAACTCGGTTTTTTGTATTATTTTGAGAAGAAAACAGCAACGCAATAATAAAAATAAAAAAAATCCAAGATGACGTCCAACTTTTTTGGTTTTGGGCCGATTTCGGTGAAACACGGTTTTTGGTACAATTCTGACAAGAAAACAGCAACGCGAAAATAAAAATAGAAAAAAACCAAGATGGCGGACAACTTTTATTTGGGCCGATTTAGATGAAACTCGGTTTTTTGTACTATTTTGAGAAGAAAACAGCAATGCAATAATAAAAATATAAAAAATCCAAGATGGCGGCCAACTTTTTTTGCCTTTGGGCCGATTTGGATTAATCTCGGTTTTTGGTACTATTTTGACAAGAAAACAGCAACGCAACAATAAATATATAAAAAAATCCAAGATGGCGGCCAACTTTTTTGTTTTTGAGCCGATTTTGATGAAACTCGGTTTTTGATACTATTTTGACAAGAAAACAGCAACGAAATAATAAATATATAAAAAAAACCAACATGTAGGACAACTTTTTTGTTTTTGGGCCGATTTCGATGAGACTCTGTTTTTGGTACTATTCTTACAAGAAAACAGCAACGGAATAATAAATATATTTAAAAAATCAAAGATGGCGGCTAACTTTTTTGTTTTTGAGCCACCTTCGATGAAACTCGGTTTTTCGTCTTATTCTTTTTGGAATATACAAAAATAAATACGTCCTTTTCTAACACGGTTAACCTCTTTCTTTCACACAATTTGTTTATTTTGACTTTATGTAAAACGTCTCTTTGTTTCTTGGTCTGAGAACATTTCCTCTTTGATTTTAATTAGTATAAGTTCTATTGTGGCTCTTGCCTAACCTAACCGTGTGCAACTCTAATATTAAATAACGACACCCCTTTCTAAATATAAAATTAAATAAGTAAATCTTTATTTAAAATCTAATTGTCATCTTTCTGTTTTCTTCCATAAACCCTAACAATTCTGACAAGAAAACAGCAACGCAATAATAAAAATATAAAAAAATCCAAGATGGCAGCCAACTTTTTTGTTTTTGGAGCCAATGAAACTCGGTTTTTACAAAATACAAAAATACAAATACAAAAAATTTTTTTTTCAAGAAATTACAGGTTAGGGTGATTTACATTGGACTCCTCCCTTTAAGTTAAAATAACCTGTATTGAGAGGAGGCCGCTCCTCTGCCAGAACATACACCTGCGCAGTAAATGAATATGATCGGTACAACCAACATGCAAAAAATATTCTAATTACTATAATCTACTATTATCAAAGATATAAATATATAGAAATAAATAAATAAATATATATAAAATAAATTAGGTTTTTGGTACTATTTTGACAAGAAAACAGCAACGCAATGTTAAAAATAAAAAAAACAAAGTTGTCAGTCATCTTGTCTTTTTTTCATTGTTTACATTGCGTTACCGTTTTCTTGTCAAAATGGTGCCCCAAACTGAGTAATGAGTGCGCGATAATGTAGATGTCGCAACCAACTAGCTTAATCAGCCGATCAATTAGGGGCCTATTCTTTTCATTGAAAGGCGCCATTCAATAGTCGGCCGAAATAACATCCCGGCATTTAATTTAACGGCTAGGTAAATGACTTGGTTCGATAACGTTTAATCACTTGCTTAGCTAAGTAATTGTAATTTAGTTCGATTTTCTATTACCAGGCATGCTGTAGGCGGTGTTGCTGTCAAATCTGTCAATATGACGTCGACCAGCTGTGATATTTCTGGGGCTTTTTACAATTAAATTACGTTTACACGAAAATATAGTGTTTGGTGAATGTGAATATAAATAGTGCAAATCAATGTTTGAAACAGAATATGACCAATAGCATCAATAATAAGGTACCTTGATTGTATCTGTATTGTACCTGTACCAAAGGCACTGTATATTTTTAAACCTGCTTACAAAATTCATCATATCGTCACATCATAACCCAGTCTCGAAACTCGAAATTTCGAGGGACCCGAAAGTCAGCTATATAGCTGACTTTTGGGATTATTATTTTTGATCCCGAGATTGTGAAGTATGACAAAAGGTGAAGATCTTGACCTTTTGTCATTGTTTGCATTGCGTTACCGTATTCTTGTCCGAGGGGAGCTCGGTGGCGCAGTGGTTTAGCGCCTGGCCCAGCGATTGCGGAGGTTAAGTAACAATCGCAAGGGTTAGTCATGGGATGGGAGACCAAAAATGTATTATCTCGAGCTCCTCCGTGCTTCGGAAGACACGTTAAGCCGTTAGTCCCGGCTGCATTTGCAGTCATTAAGACCCACCAATCCGCATTGGGCCCGCGTGGTGGGTTAATGGCCCGTCCTCCTTATCCACCCATAAGGAAGGCCTGTGCCCGAGCAGTGGGGACATTAAAATGGCTGATGATATGATTCTTGTCCTTTATGGGAAAATTAAATTTGGGTAGTATTTAATCGGGTAACAATAAATTCCCATTTTGGGTATCAAAAATACTGAATATAGCGTACTGAAATACTAAGTGGACAACGGACTGATTGCGACTACAAATATTAAAAACCGGCCAAGTGCGTGTCGGGCCACGCGCCATAGGGTTCCGTAGTTACCTTATACCATACCATATTTAATACCACCTATCATTTTTCGTCTGCAAAAATAACTTTGTTTTTCCCAGTGTTGGTATGAATGACAAAGTTATATTTGCGGTTTTGGAAAATGTGCTATATCTCAAAAACTAATTACTATATCTCGTTCAAACCAATTTTGGTTGAAAGTGTTTATTAAGATCTACAGCTTATATTTTTTTTAGATTTTTCACTCTCTTATTTCAAAAGTTAAAGGGGGGGGGACACACATTTTACCACTTTGGCGGTGAATATCTTTCAAACGGTCCACTTTGAGAAAAAGTTGTCTTAGGAAGCTCAATGTCATTTTTAAAGACCTATCTATAGACACCCAACACGTGTTGGTTTGAAGAAAAAAATGTTTTTCAGTTTCAGTTCCATGTATGGGGAGCCCCCCCTTAATCTTTTATTTTTCTTATTTTTGTATTAAATTCGTTAAGCGGTTAACAGAATACATCTACTTATGAAGTTTCAACTGTGTAGTCTTAATACTTTCGGAATAAAGTGGCTGTGACATACGGACAGACAGACAGACAGACAGACAGACATGACGAATCTATAAGGGTTCCGTTTTTTGCCATTTTGGCTACGGAACCCTAAAAATGGGTTAATGTAAAATACGAATTGAGTAACAGTTATTCAGAACGGGTGACCAAATTACTATTTGGGCGACAACCCTAGGGCGCACAAAACATTTAAAATTTGGTATATATTTTTTTTTAAAAGTTAACTATTATCCTAATCGAGATGACTAAAATACCATGTTTGTTTAAACAAAAAAATACGTAATACAAAATCACCAAAAACAATAATTAATTACAAAAGTTTCAAGGCAAAATATTAATAAAAATATTTATTATAAATTGGTACCTGTCAAATACATAATATTCACTAGCAGCTGTGTTGTCATGATTATGATATCGAAAGTACAACACAAGTATTCATCCAGTAATAGTTCATAGCTGTCCTTTTTTGTCCAGAACTCGTGATCACCTGAGCTTTCTCGTTTATCGTTTATAACCGATTCTTTCTAATGTCCAAGTCTAAACTCCAAGATTTACGGTGAGATCTTAAAAAGATAAAACATTAATCACATTCATATTTAAACTTGACAACCACATTGTTGACCTTACGTCACGGAACAAACAATAAATAACGAAACAATGAAACATCAAAACAAATCTAGGTACCTTATTATTGATGCTATTGGTCATATTCTATTTCAAACATTGATTTGCACTATTTATATTCACATTCACCAAACACTATATTTTCGTGTAAACGTAATTTAATTGTAAAAAGCACCAGAAATATCACAGCTGGTTAACGCCATATTGGCAGATTTGACAGCAGCACCGCCTACAGCATGCCTGGTAATAGAAAATGGAACTAAATTACAATTACTTTGCTAAGTTTATCGAACCAAGTCATTTACCTAGCCGTTAAATTAAATGCCGGGATGTTATTTCGGCCGACTATTGAATGGCGCCTTTCAATGAAAAGAATAGGCCCCTAATTGATCGGCTGATTAAGCTAGTTGGTTGCGACATCTACATTATCGCGCACTCATTACTCAGTTTGGGGCACCATTTTGACAAGAAAACAGTAACGCAATGTGAACAATGACAAAAAGACAAGATGACTGCCAACTTTGTTTTTTATTTTATTTTTAACATTGCGTTGCTGTTTTCTTGTAAGAATAGTACCAATAACCGAGTTTCATCGAAATCGGACCAAAAACCAAAAAGTTGGCCACCATCTTGGATTTTTATATACAGTGCCTTTGGTCTTTAACTAGCGATAATTTAAAGTCGTAAAATACACTTAATTTTATCGACAAAAACACCCACATGTTGGGGTCTATCCCCACTCCTGTTGGAATGGCCGCCATTTTGAATTTGACTTTTTATTTTAGATGATCCTGCGGAAAAATATTTATTGCTCCGGATTTAGAAGTTCTACAGTTATAACACAAATACTGTTCAAAAGCTAATAATACCACCTATCAATTTAAAAAATATGTGTAATATTTCAACTTAAATACGTCATAAAAAATACTGAATTAAAACTTTATACGAAATTTGTTTGCTTTTTTTGAGTTTTTATTACATTTCTCAAAAACTAGGACATTAATGTCCATCTTTTTTGCATTATTCAAATACACAGAAATATTATCTACAAAATGACTTTAAAATTTATTGCTCTATGTTGCATATTTTGAGAGTTATTTTTGTTTGAATTATGACCCTTACGTAACCAAAAAATTATTATTTTTGAAAATGGACAAAATTACAATCATTTTAAACATATTTTAAATTAGGTTGATAATTTTATCTCAATACTAATTTCATCAAATGATAAAATTTAGTTTTTTGGAGTTTTGATTTTTTTCATTTTCAAGAATAACCATTTAGTGCTTGTAAGGGTCATATTCAAACAACAATAGCCCTCTAAATATGCAACATAGTGCAATAAATCTTGAAGTTGTTTTGAAGATAATATGCCTGTGTATTCGAATAATACAAAAAATAATTGAATTTATGTTCTAGTTTTAGAGATATGTTAGAAAAACTAAAAAAAAGGACAAAAATTTCGTGTAAAATTTTACTTAAGTAAATTTTTATGACGTATTTAAATTAAAAGTTAACACATATTTTTTTTAAATTGATAGGTGATATTATTAACTTTCGAACAGTATTTTTGTTATAACTGTAGGACTTCTAAATCCGGAGAAATTAATATTTTTCCGCAGGATCATCTAAAATAAAAATTCAAATTTAAAATGGCGGCCATTCCAACAGGAGTGGGGATAGACAACATATGGGTGTTTTTGTCGATAAAATTAGGTGTTTTTCACGCCTTTAAATTATCGCTTGTTTAAGACCAAAGGCACTGTATATTTATTATTGCGTTGCTGTTTTCTTGTCAGAATAACACCTAAAACCGAGTTTCATCGAAATCGGCCTAAAAACAAAAAAGTTGGCCGCCATCTTGGATTTTTTATATTTTTATTATTGCGTTGCTGTTTTCTGGTCAGAATAACACCAAAAACCAAGTTTCATCAAAATCGGCCCAAAAACAAAAAAGTTGGCCGCCATCTTGGATTTTTTTATATTTTTATTATTGCGTTGCTGTTTTCTTGTCAGAATAACACCTAAAACCGAGTTTAATCGAAATCGGCCCAAAAACAAAAAAGTTGGCCGCCATCTTGGATTTTTTTATGTTTTTATTATTGCGTTGCTGTTTTCTTGTCAGAATAACACCTTAAACCGAGTTTCATCGAAATCGGCCCAAAAACAAAAAAGTTGGCCGCCATCTTGGATTTTTCTATATTTTTAATATTGCGTTGCTGTTTTCTGGTCAGAATAATACCAAAAACCGAGTTTCATCAAAATCGGCCCAAATACAAAAAAGTTGGCCGCCATCTTGAATTTTTTATATTGTTATTGTTGCGTTGCTGTTTTCTTGTCAAAGTAGTAGCAAAATCCGAGTTTCATCAAAATTGGCCCAAAAACAAAAAAGTTGGCCGCCATCTTGGATTTTTTTATATTTGTAATATTGCGTTGCGTTTTTTTGTCAATATAGTACCAAAAACTGAGTTTCATCGAAATCGGCCCAAATAAAAAAAAACCGGCCAAGTGCGTGTCGGGCCACGCGCAGTAGGGTTCCGTAGGTACATTATACCATACCATATTTTAATACCGCTATCATTTTTCGTCTGAAAAATTAACTTTGTTTTTCACAGTGTTTGTATGAATGACAAAGTTATATTTGCGGTTTTGGAAAATGTACTTTATCTCGAAAACTAATTACTGTGTCTCGTTCAAACCAATTTTCGTTGAAAGTGTTTATTAAGATCTATAGCTTACATTTTTTTTAGATTTTTCGCCTTTTTACTTTAAAAATTTAAAGGGGGGGGGGGGACACACATTTTACCACTTTGGCGGCATATATCTTTCAAACGGTTGACTTTGAAAAAAAATAGTCTTAGGAACCTCAATGTCATTTTTAAAGACCTACCTATCTAAAAACACCCCACAAGTATTGGTTTGATGAAAAAAAATATTTTCAGTTTCAGTTCCATGTATGGGGAGCCCCCCCCTTAATCTTTTATTTTTTTATTTTTGTATAAAAATCGTAAAGCGGTTCACAGAATACACCTACCTACCAAGTTTCAACTATGTAGTCCTAATACTTTTGGAATAAAGTGGCTGTGACTTACGGACGGACAGACAGACAGACAGACATGACGAATCTATAAGGGTTCCGTTTTTTGCCATTTTGGCTACGGAACCTTAAAAAGTTGGATGAATCAAACGAGCCCATCCATACTCGATGGGCTAGCATAGTTTTATCATAGACTTTCTGTGGCCTTCTTCCGGCTCCATTATCAGGCCCTGGAAACTACTTCCCAACAAAGTACTCGTCAAGACGAATCAAACGAGCCCAAACTCGATGGGTAGCTTGATTTTGTCATAGATTCCTGTGGCGTTCTTCCGGCTCCATCATCAGGCCCTGGAAACTACTTCCCAACAGAGTACTCGTCAAGACGATTCTTACGAGTCCAAACTCGATGGGGTAGCATGGTTTTATCATAGACTTCCTGTGGTCTTCTTCCTGCTCCATCATCAGGCCCTGGAAACTACTTCTCAACCGAGTTATCATCAAGACGATCCTGAGTTCCTACGGCCTTCTTCCGACTTAATCATCAGACCCTGGACTAGACCCAGTCTAGTAATAACTAATAATATAAATAATAAAAGATATCGGTACGTATTCATAATAATAAGTTACACAGTAAATACGAAGTATAATCTATAACTTTCATACTTACTACCATAAAATTTAGATCAATCAAATTGTGAATCGAAACACTGTGCACGATATTTGTGTATGCATACGTTTGAATACGTCGGTGCGGTCGCGGCTCAAAGTGACGTGCTCCCACTCTGACGACCTGGCTGGCACTGAGCTCCGGAGCGCGTGACCGCGGCTAATATAATTGCAAAGCAGCGCTATACAAATTTGTATGGGGATTTCGGCCGAAAAAATAGAAGAGTTTAACCATTATTTTACACAAAATTAAAGTAAATCAAAGGGAAAAAAATCATTGTAGCTACTGCACAGTACCTTAAAGTGTATTTTGATGTAGAATTCAATACGTTTCCGCTATTATTTACGCCAAAGATTTGGCCCTACGCGAGTGCTTTTTAGGCTTTTTTTGTGATTTTCTGATATTTTTTTACAAAAATCTGTAAGGTTTATACACAATTTAATATTTGTAAAGACTAGAGAAACTCTTTAGCTTTTCGTATGATTTTTTTGGTGGCTACAAGTTTACGTTTTCTATATAAAAATATGGCCCGCGCAAACCATGTTTTCCTATTACCGCCCCTTAAGAAAAATAAATGTCAGTTGTCAGGTTGTCACCTCCCCTGAGATTGTAATTATGTCACCGCACGAGCTGACATTTCATGTTGTATAAGATTTTATCCTGATTTTCACTACCTATTTTACGAAATATTAGTCTACTTATAAAATGTGGCAAAATCTAGCAAATATCAGATATCTAACGTGACAAGGAATGTGGTGTAAAGTGTTGAAATTGAGAGCCGGATAATAATGCACAACATAAGTTGCACCCGACATAATTTGCAATGTCACGTTATTTTAGCCAGGAACCAGGAACAAATAAACATAGGTACATAGATTTTTATTTAAAAAGAAGATTACCAAACTATTAAGTATGAGTATTAAAATGTTACATAATTCAAAAAAATTCAAAATTCAAATTAATTTATTCAGTCTAGGCTGTTTACAAGCACTTGTGAATGTCATAGAAGCTACGCCATCGGTTCGCAAACCCTAAGCGGGAGACCTTGTAACGAGAAGAACCGGCAAGAAACTCGTCAAGGGCTGCTTTTTTCTCCCTGTATATTTCATACAGAGTCGTCAAGATTGAAAAATGAGCTCCACATTTAAAGTGAGGTCATTTTCCATCACAATAGTTATCAAAAGGTTACACACAATGGGTAGGTAGGTTAAAATTAAATAACTTCTACATTCAGATAGATAATCGTGAGAGTAAATAACTTTCAACTAGTTTAGAAATCACTCCGTCTGCTGCTCTAACAAAAAAACACTTGATACAAGACATAAAAATAAAAACGCAATTCTAACAATTCAATATGCGTTAAGATAGGTACTCAGAAGCAGACCCATTCCCACTGGCAGCACCCGTTCACGAGCATGACGCATAGACCAGCCATCGCTTCGCTCAACCATATTTGAGGGAACGTAACGACCCGCCCCACACGACACCACCGCAGAAATGATTAAAGAGAGCATGACATACTTAGGCTACCCATCCTAAGGCACCGAATTGAAAACTAATATCCAAAAGCTTTTCATAGGCCTTTACTTACAAAACTATAGACAAAAAAATACGAAAACATCGTGATAACGAAAGCCAAATAATCATTTTGGTCATTAGCAATAAAAAAGTGAGAAATCAAAACAAGGATTAGTTATTAATTCTATGTTTTGAGTAAGAAGTGCCATACTGATTGATAATATTAAACAGGAAAAAAAAAATATGCGACGCCCTTAGTACAAGCAGACAGAAGCAGACCCATTCCCACAGGCGGCACCCGTTCACGAGCATGACGCATGAACCAGCCATCGTTTCGCTCAACCATATTTGAGGGAACGTAACGACCCGCCTCACACGACACCACCGCAGAAATGTTTAAAGTGAGCATGACATACTAAAGCTACCCGCATTAAGGCGTCGAGTCAAAAAGCTTACAATGCATTTTAAGTAGGTAAGACAATTCTCCCAATTTTCACATAGAATAAAAAAAATCTACGACCAAGCTGTTTTATCAATTAAGTAATCTTTAACGGTATAGTATCCTTTTTAGGGTTCCGTAGCCAAAATGGCAAAAAACGGAACCCTTATAGATTCGTCATGTCTGTCTGTCTGTCTGTCTGTCTGTCTGTCTGTCTGTCTGTCTGTCTGTCTGTCTGTCTGTCTGTCTGTCTGTCTGTCTGTCTGTCCGTCCGTATGTCACAGCCACTTTATTCCAAAAGTATTAAGACTACATAGTTGAAACTTGGTAGGTAGGTGTATTCTGTGAACCGCTTTACGATTTTTACACAAAAATAAAAAAAATGAAATATTAAGGGGGGGCTCCCCATACATGGAACTGAAACTGAAAATATTTTTTTTCATCAAAACAATACTTGTGGGGTGTCTATAGATAGGTCTTTAAAAATGACATTGAGGTTTCTAAGACTATTTTTTTTCAAAGTCAACCGTTTGAAAGATATATGCTGCCAAAGTGGTAAAATGTGTGTCCCCCCCCCTTTAACTTTTAAAGTAAGAGGGTGAAAAATCTAAAAAAAATATAAGCTATAGATCTTAATAAACACTTTCAACGAAAATTGGTTTGAACGAGATACAGTAATTAGTTTTCGAGATATAGCACATTTTCCAAAACCGCAAATATAACTTTGTCATTCATACAAACACTGTGAAAAACAAAGTTATTTTTTCAGACGAAAAATGATAGCGGTATTAAAATATGGTATGGTATAATGTACCTACGGAACCCTACTGCGCGTGGCCCGACACGCACTTGGCCGGTTTTTTAAGAAGACAATTCTTTACATGAGTCTTAAAGTTTTCAAATGGTAAATCCAAAATATTACTTGGAATTTTATTATAAAACTTTATACCAAGACCTATGAAAGAACCACGGATTTTTTCTAATCTATACTGAGGCATTACAAGTTTGTCTTTATTTCTGGTGTTCCGATTGTGCCAATCACTATTTTTTGTATATAAGTTAATATTGCGACGCACGAAAAGTATGCAGTTTAATATAAATTGTGATGCACAATAATATTATTATACTTAAGAACATAATATTATACTTAACAACATAATATTATTATACTTATTTTGTTATATTACTGCTAAGAAATTTTATTAAGTACCTACCTACCTAATACAAAATCGTGAATTTAAATCATAAATAAGATAATGATAAGATTTTTTTTCATCACAAAATATTTTAGATAGCTACCTAAATTTGTTGTAATCGGTAAAATTGTTCATTTAGTTGGCTAATTTCTAATAACTATTCACGCGAAGTGAAGTGAGGTTCGAAGTGAGATGCGAGTTTGGTTACAGAATCAACAGATTGCGCAGGTAAAACCGCGGGGTGCAGCTATTACCTACATATCACAAAATTGTAAAAATGTGAAATTTTTGATGTTTGGATGTTGTTCATTTTGTTACTCAATCACAGCTGAACGGGTGAACGGATTTAGACGAAATTTGGCACAGGGATAGATTATAGTCTGGAATACTTAACACAGGCTTCTTTTCATGCCGATCATTGGTTTCCAAGGGAAGACTTACAACGATTACCGACTCCCACGCGGGCGGAGCCACGGGCAAAAGCTAAACATAGTATAAAACAAAGTCGCTTCCCGCTGTCTGTACGCTTCTCTTAAACTATACATAAAAATCGCAATAAAATCGATCTTTATGTTTGGGAGCTAGGTGGCCTCAGACAGACACACACACACTTCAATTATATTTTAACACCCCTTGCGTACATCGTATATATGTCGCAGGCGTATTGTATATTTAGCCGTATTACATAGCAACTAGCTGTTTTAGAAAACGGCGCCGTATTGTAATACGGCGAGTCAACGATACGCCAGATTGACAATGTGATACGTTGGTCAATACGGCGGAGCACGTTTAGCCGTTTTGTATCAAAGTACTATTGTAGAGTGACCACACTAATAAAATGAAACAGTGCTTAATTGAAAATAAATTTTATTTTAATCATTATGAAAAAAGCTAGGTTTAAGTGACTTCTAAAGCAATTAGTAAGTAGTAGGAAACATGTGTTCTTTTTATTAGTTTTCAAGGAATGTATGGGTTATTCCCAAAGCTCCATGAATGTATGGGTAAGTACTACTTTTATCAAATAAGTAGGTAGGTGTAATGGTTTGGTTCTTGATTGTAAAATTGTAACATTTTAGACTTACTAGAAGACTTAGCAATTTTTTTGGGTTAAATAATTTTATATCCTTTCAAAAGGTAACTTTTTTGTACATGTTCTTTGGGCACTGCCTAAGAAGTACGGTCTTCTGAAATATGTTTCTATAATCTTCACTGACTACACTCATTACGTTGTATTTTTTACACCAATAATATTCCGCACAACGCCAGAAACCATTGCCACCTTAGCAGTTTTAATCTCGTACTTTGATCCACGGCATTTTCACACTTCTGCATTGAGCTGCCTAGAAACTATTTAACTGCACATTAAAAATTGTCCTTAAAACAATTATCTGTACACGTTTGGCACGTTTTCTTCATTTAATTCAGTAATATCCTTACTTATTTTCGATGCAATATCCGCACTTGACGCCATTTTTATTGTCATAGTAGGCAGCGCCGCGAGTGTTGATAATTATTACTAAAAACTTACGGAAAAGCGGCTTATGGACCGCCCAATTACATTACGGCTAGCCGTATTGAAAATCGCAAAGCACTCTATTCAATGCGGCGTACTTTTGATCAGCCGTTTTGAATCTGGCGTATCTTTAATCCGCCGCATTACAATACGGCGCCGTTTTCTAAAACAGCTAGTTGCTATGTAATACGGCTAAATATACAATACGCCTGCGACATATATATAGATATCCTGTAGTATAATCAAATAACTTCACACTGACACCACATTAGCACAGTTTTACATTAGTAACTACATTGCACTGCACCCGTGCGAAGCCGGGGCGGGCCGCTAGTAATATATAAAACACTAGTTGGTTATAATATTATCCCTACAAAGTTAAATAGTTACCTTACTGCAAGTTCTATGCGAGTAAACAGAACATTTTCAATTTAACCGGGTAATACAGTTATTTTTTTAGTAACAACAAAGAGGTTTTATGCCGCTGAAAATTCATTTGCATTTTTGGAATAAATGAATGTGTAGGTCCTTAATTAAGTCAAACAAATATTTATTATTATCAAATTATTCCTAATTTACAATATTTTGTTATAAAATATTAAAATATTAGCATTTTATCGCCTAAATTTATAATTTTGAAGGAGGCTGTATGCTCACTAACCCCTTTGTTTGCAAAATATCATAGACATAGAAAAATTTCGCTACGCTCAAGTAGACGGACAATGGTGCGAGTGAGAAACCGATTCTTACGGCTTATGCGATGTGCGAGAAAGAGTTAAAAGAAAATGACAGCAGAACCTAGTTTGACTTCATTTATCGTCTGTTATCATCTTGGTGAAAAGCGTCCACACGATTATTTTGTAATTTGGACCGCGATCTGATCGGTTTGGCTCATAAAGCTATATAAATCAATAATGGTGTCGTGTTCTGTACTGAATTGTAATGTTATTTACGACAAAAACCCAAATAAACACTCATTGCACAGGTAAATAAGATTGTACAAGTACCATTTTCATATTTCATATTTTAGTTGAATATATTCCCAAACACACTTAGTAATACACTAATATCATGCTATTAACCGCCTATTTTCTAAATAAAGGCTGATTTCTAAACATTATGTGTTAGATAAAAAGATATTATGTCCGTGAACTTGAGAAAATAAGGCGTAGAGATTGATCTAATATTATTATATTATCGATACTCATGTCGATGATTTCCAATATAGCCTTGTTTGTCTTTGTGAACACTGATAGTTTTATCTAAAGCTGCTTTTAACCGACAGTTTTCAAATGGTAAATTATGCCTACTTAAGTACTAATTTAACAATATTTCCCCTCCTCAAGGAAACTTTAAGAAATTATTTAAATAAAATTGTTCAAAATCTTGTTTGTGTTTTATTTATTAGAGCAATAATACATTATGGTTATCGACAATCTAAAATGGACTTCAGGGCATCTCTAAAGTTCACGCACACGTTTACAAATTTTCACACACTGGCTCATGTCACTTTTGGTGTCGCAGCCAAGCGAACTCTGTTCCTCTATTCCAGTGGAATATTAACTTTATGCAAAATATTCTTGCATTGGTCGTGTGAAAAAAACAAAAATAAACCTGCGCGCCTTTTCTCATCATGATTATTATTTTGTTTTTGTCGTATTTGTTGCTATGTGGTAAATTACTTTGTTTTTTCCTCGCAAGTGTGTTGAAAAACGTCGTATGAAACTCGTGAGCTCTTACTTATTGCACACTCGGCTGAGTTACGCCCTCGCCTGCGGCTCGGGCTGCAACCCACAGCCTTGTGTGCAATAAGCAACCTAAGCTAACTTGTATCATAATGTACTATTGTACTCCAGCCTCACCCGACTTCAATAGACGTGTTTTTATTATTACGAATATTATTTCTTGCTTTTTAGAGGTAGGTTTTTAAAAGTCGGTTTCTTGTTTTTTTTAAAAAATGTTTAGGTTTAAAACTTCTGTAGGTGGGTTTATAAATCTTTACGGGAGAAATTCTTACTTAATATTATAAATGCGAAAGTCAGTTAGTTTGTTACGCCTTCACGCCTTAACTATTTATTTATCATGAAATTTTGCATACACGCTGTCAGGGGTACAGACAAGGATATAGGGTAGGTCCCTTTCATCCCCAAAAAAATCACTGTTCCCGAGGGATACAAAAAAACATTCCACGCAGACGAAGTAACGGGCGGTCGCTAGTTATTTTATACCTTTTAGTCCATTTTAACAACGTGTTTTTATAAAAGTGTTTTTTATTAATCATATTTTCTGCTTTTATAAATACACCATTCTCGTATCGGAGTAGTTGTCATGACGAATCAAACGAGCCCAAACTCGATGGGGTTGTATGGTTTTATTACAGAGTTTATGTGGTCTTCTTTATGAATCGGAACTCCATCATTAGATAGCACCATGCATTGCCTTCCAGTTCTGACCTATGTTCCAAGTTTCAAGTCTCTAGCTCATCGGGAAGAAGATTGTTTGCTTTTGTGGACAAACAACTAACAAGAAAGCAACCTAATAAAAAAACGTGTTAAAAATCATCGTTTCGTACTACCAATATTTATTTTAACAAAGTTAAATATTAATCGGGTTGTTTACCTCCATATTGTATATTTTAAAAAAAGAATCATCTAAATCGGTTCATAAGGAAAGATGTTTTGTCCGAAAATCCGTAAAAACTCGTGCGATATGATTATGAAAAAAAAAACGGTCAAGAGCGAGTCGGACTCGCGCACCGAGGGTTCCGTACAATCATAAATATATTTGGATATGTTACTTTAGTACAGTCTTTAAAAAAGTAGGATAAACGGCAGACAGTTGGAAGGGCGAACAAGCGGACAGTTAATTTACAAATCTTAACCACAGCTGCTTATGGTGACTGAAAAACGTTTCAGCCACTCCACATTGCAAACTGTTTATATTACTAAGTAGGAACTTATTCTTCGTTTATTCGTACGGCAAATAGTAGGTAATTATTTTAGAACCAGCCACCAATTTATTATTGTAGTGTTAGGTTGCGCCATCTCTTGACCGATAGTGGAACTATATTTTTCCTTAGGTTAGCATGCTTAGGACAGCGCCATCTGTTGACTGGTAGTAAAACTAAAAAAAATTTGATTGTTTTTTGAATTTCTTAAAAAGTGTGTTATATTGAGACATCGTTTTATTTTTCCTGTAATCTTTACATAAACTACTATCACATAGAATTATTTCAGATTTTTCTCTCTGCAAACTTCGGAGATAAGGGGGGGGAACTGTATTTTTTTTTACAATTTTCACCATAAGTCGAAAACGATGCGGCCTAAAAAAAAAGAAAAAATGTTTAAAAACGTGCAAACGACGCTCTTTCATATGATACCCCACATGCCCTAGTTGCCCCACTTCAAATTTTTAAGACCCCTTTTCAGTCCCTGTTGTAAAAAAGATATTTATTTTTTTATTTATTTCTTATTCGCGAAATAGTTGGACAAATGTCATCTTAAACTATTCCAAATTTCAAGTTGATACCATTAGTAGTTCTCGAGATATCCAGCTGTGACAGACAGACAGACAGACAGACAGACTGAGTCACACCATAAGGGTTCCTTTTTTACCATTTTGGTACGGAACCCTAAAAACTACTAAGTACCTAGCCAGATCTCTGTAAAAAATTTAAGGGACCACACACGAAACTATGTTCTTTGAGATAAAAAAAGAATTGTATAAATCGGTTCGAAGTTATGATAAAACATAACATAAAAAAACCGGTCAAGAGCGAGTCGGACTCGCGCACCGAGGGTTCCGTACAATCATAAATATATTTGGATATGTTACTTTAGTACAGTCTTTAAAAAAGTAGGATAAACGGCAGACAGGTTATGGTGACTGAAAAACGTTTCAGCCGCTCCACATTGCAAACTGTTTATATTACTAAGTAGGAACTTATTCTTCGTTTATTGGTACGGGCGAATAGTAGGTAGGTAGGTAGGTTGGTAGGCAATATTAGAACCAGCCACCAAATTACTGTAGTATTAGGTTGCGCCATCTCTTGACCGATAGTGGAACTATTTTTTCTCGTAAGTTAGCATTCTTAGGTCACCGCCATTATTCTGTTGACTGGTAGCGAAACTAAAGAATTTTTGTTTGTTTTTTGAATTTCTAAAAAAGTGTGTTATATTGAGACATTGTTTTATTTTTCCTGTAATCTTTACGTAAACTACTATCACATAGAATTATTTCAGATTTTTCTCTTGCAAACTTCGGCGATAAGGGGGGGGGGGGGGACGGCATTTTTTTTACAGTTTTCATCATAAGTCGAAAACTATGCGGCCTAAGAAAAAAGAAAAAATGTTTTAAAATGTGCAAACAGCGCTCTTTCATATGATACCCCACACGCCCTAGTCACCTCACTTCAAATTTTTAAGACCCCTTTTCAGTACCTGTTGTAAAAAAAAATCATTTTTTTATTACTTTCTTATTTGCAAAATAGTTGGGCAAATGTCATCTTAAACTATTCCAAATTTCAAGTTGATACTATTAGTAGTTCTCGAGATATCCAGCTGTGACAGACAGACAGACAGACTGAGTCACACCATAAGGGTTCCTTTTTTACCATTTTGGTACGGAACCCTAAAAATGCTTGATTCAGAAATAGGCTGCGTAAATGATCACGGTATTTCTGAATCAAACATTTTTTTCACAAAACTAGTTGGTCAGACAAGTATTTTTGCGAACAATCACTATCTGAGTTTCTTGAAGTGTGGTCGTGTTATATTTAGTGTAGTGTTAACTATAGTGTAATGTGCTGTGATTGAGAGTGGTTCAGCAAGCCCACTGGGGTGTAAAGTTTAAACGTCTGTTTTAAGGATTCAAGATGCCTACGATTCTAATTGTTGTTGGATTCCTGGTCACATTCATAGCTTCAGGTATATGTGATGACAATTAACGCCAAAACATTACTAAATACTGGGGATCGAAGCAGGAAACGCCCAGCAGTTGGTGTTATGCAACTCACAATGTTGATTATGAACAGAAAAATCATCGCAGTATCCTATAATGGTTATCTGATTCTAAAGTTTTAATTTGCTATTTACAACATAATTGTTTCTTATTTTATCAAGTGTCCGTAATACGATGTTGTTGTTGAGCCGGTTCCTTACAAATATAACTACAACGAAACAAGTATAAATATCTACCTAATAATAAAACTAATGTTTAGGCACGATACATAATGTTTATTTAGGTTATTTATTTGTGTTGACAAATCTATTTTCTAACCTCAAGATTAAATTTTAAAACTTGGGAGCTTAATTTAAAGCTATTTTAATGTAATTACTTACTTACCAATTCAAGGAGTTAATTTAGTCGGAACTAATTCTTGCGAAACACCTTTTTGTGTTTAAAATAATATTCGCGAAGCAGTCGGTTTATCTGGTTAGTGACCCTAAGGCTGGCCTTACACGTCACAAAATCGGTGGACGAAATTTGTTGTAGAAAACAAAGCATCTTATCAACTCAACACCAATAACATAGGTAGGTACACAGTACACACATATCTATTAGGTGGTTCTATCTATCTCTATGAATACTCAAAAATAGTTGAGATACGTTAAAGAAAATGCACGGAAATGTTGACCTCCGTAATTAATTTTCATTAAATTTTCATTTTACTGCGTCCGTTTTTTTCCTCCACCTTTTTTTTTAAAGCTGAATGAAGAGTTTGCGTTCACATCTGCATCAAATAGACTACACGTAACCAACACGTAGACTACACGCAAGTAAGAAGCATAATACGCTGACAAGTGGTAATCTACTTATCACCATACTATGCTTCTTTGCCATACTTGCTAAATAAAAAAATGTGCTCCTGCAGTGAACTGCCAGTTTCGGTTCGACTACTCGTTCAACGCAAAAGTCGACGGCTGGTTGAAGCTGCACGTCATGCCAGTCAACTTCCACGACGCATTCAGAATATGCGATGCCGAAGGTATGTAATCCATGCGTTTGAAATCTATTTTATCATTAATTTTATTAACCCCGACGCAAAAAGAGAGGGGTGTTATAAGTTTAACGTGTCTGTGTATCTGTGACAATGTGTGTGTGTTTTTGGTATTAAACGGCACCCTGATTATCTAAATAGGAACTATTTAGCGACCGGTTACATTTGATATACATTGCTACTTTTGTTTGGTATGTTTTTTTATCACCCCAAAAAGAAGTAGCAATGTATCACATTCATCTGTCAAATGAAACAGGTCGCTAGGTGGTTTCTAATTAGATAATCAGCCCGCCGGTGAACCGATTTTCATTCAGTTTTTTTTTTGTGTCATAGATAATTTTATCCCGAGTTTTCTTAGCCATGTTTCATGAAAATCTGTTCAGCCGTTTGAAGATCATCAGCTCTTTTCTAGTTCGATCGTTACGATTCAATATTGTTGACTGAGTCCTGTTTTATTTAAAAAGGGTTATAAATACATTTACATTTACAAACAATTAATTTTCAGGAGCTGTCTTAGCGTCACCACTGAACATTTGGTAACATTATACAAGAAGTCGGGAAATGAAAACTGCGCATTTTACACTGGAATTCACTCGACTGTCACTAAAGGGGCCTTTTCGTCCATTGAAGGTAAGAAACATCATTTGGTTTAAGCCTTAAATAGCCCTTAAATTTTAAGGGCTATTTATACATTTTCGGGTCAGAGTTCGGTCATGTATTCCATCAAGGACGGAAAATTGCTTAATACATTTTATATGATCACCTTGTACACAATAGATATCACCAATAGGTTTCAAAAGCAGTAAGTACTACATGCCTGTTTGGTAGTATTATTTTATGAATGAATGAATGAATGAAAAAAATCTTTATTCAAATAAGCTCACATAATGAGCGTTTTTAAATCGTCAAATAATTTTTTTGCCCTACCACCCATTATGACGTCTTTTAGCTCACAAGAAAAACGGGCGCAAAAAACTTACCAGCTTTATCAAATGGAACGATATTTACAAATATGTATATCATTTCCAGACTTCAACAAAGATTAACAAATAAATAAAATTATAATTAGATCATTACTTAATGAATTACAAATTTTCTTAATCAATTTACAGGGTTCAAGCTAAATTCAAAGTTTGAAGTTATTATTCAGTCTAGGCTGTTACAAGAGAGAAAAAAAAACTTAACAATTCTATATGCGTTAAGATAGGTAGTCAGAAGCAGACCCATTTCCACTGGCAGCACCCGTTCACGAGCATGACGCATGAACCAGCCATCGCTTCGCTCAACCATATTACTTATAGCTATTCAAGGCTAGATGGCACTTTTAAACATATTTCTAACTGGGGATGTTTTTTTTTTCTTAAATTTCGAACAACTTGCTCGACAAAAAAAACTAATATAATCATAGAACCTGCCTTTCTATTGTCTAATTTAAAAATCTATCGCAATCGCTTTCAGGATGTAACACATTAAAGCTTCTTTTTGGGACAAATAAAAACTTACCAAAGAAATTCAGCAATGTGTCACATTCATCTGTCAAACGAAAGCGATTGCGATAGATTTTTTGAATTAGACAATTAGCCCCCTGCTCATAATATTTCACGATAATCGGTTGAGAAATACGACATAGTGGAGAACAAACGGACAGCCGGACTAACATACAGAAACATCTTTGCCCAAGCTGAAGCAAGACGCTTCCTTCGCCCTCAAACAGCCTATAAAACTACTTAGTATTCGCTATCGCTCGCCTGCGCGGTAGCGGCACATGAGTAAAGAAAAGGACCAGACAAAGCTTCTTGAGAACGTGAAATTTAAACTTACAACTAACAAAACAAGCAATGCCCTGAGATTGTCCACTGGCTGCAGTTGTCAAACTGGCTGGCTGGTCCTTTCTTTACTCATGTGGTAGCGGTGAGGGAACGCCCGCGCCCGCCACCTTGCCCCGCCCCACCCCACTTCATCGTTGCCCTGTCAGCACGGCCGAGTTACCCCACTAGTAATCTGTTAGGTTAAGTAAACATAAGTCCCTGCTATTGAATGCCAGTCTTTAGTATTTTGGATCCAACGTCTTTTTACAAAGAAAAAGTGGTCAGACTATAGGTCAGTCGACAGTTGCAGTCTACACTGCAGTTTGTCACTGCTAGACCTAAATCTTGATATCACACTTTATTCCTAAACGTCATCACTTCTCGAGACATTTGCGTCTTTTTCTTATTACTTAGATAAAAAATGTGGTGTGTGTTTTGTTTGCAGGAAAACCTTTGACAAAAATGCCCGTAGAATGGGCACCAAATGAGCCCGACAACTTCAATGACACTGAGGAATGCATCGTGATGCTGCAGAACGGCACCATGGCGGACGTGCGCTGCACCGAGACATTCCCTTTTCATCTGCTACAAGAAGAAAACGGAGAACATGGCCCTCAACGAATGCGGCACCACTGATAATGGTAATTAAGTTACTATGATAATATGATGTCATTATAATTGGTAAACACGAATGTAGGGTATCTTAATTTAAATAAATCGTTTTTCAGGTTACCAGCTTGATTCTCGAACTGGAAGCTGCTACAAGTTTCATACCATCGCCCGAACCTGGAAAAGAGCTTACATGATCTGCATGGCTGAGGGGGGACACTTAGCCATAATTAACAGTGAAACTGAAGCACAAGTCCTTAAGGATCTCTTTGCTAAATACCCAGCTGATAAGATATTCTCCCAGTGGAAGGATGGCGCTTCTATAGGCTTTCATGACTGGGGAGAACCTGGTGTCTGGCATACTGTTCATGGTAAGTAATGATTTCATATCATCAACTTTTATTTCTTTCTGAAAGATACGCAAGAACTGAGACATCTTAAACCCGACTCCTTAAAGAAGACCCCAGTCAAGATTTTTAAAGTTGCCATAGGTATGATAACCTTTTAGTTGATGTGTAAAGCCAGAGGTGGGAGATCAGGATTGGCAACTTGGGACTACGATGTCAGCTTTAACGTAACTTTTTGTGATAAAAACGGACCAAATTATTACAAAAAAAACCGGACTAAAAACATTAAAACGGACTAGTAAAAACAGACTAAAAGTAAAAAAATAAATTCTTCTGTAAATATTTATAACCCCATACCTACAGAAATTTTAAGCTTAAAAACGTGGGGCGCATTTTGTAAAATTTATCATCCATATTATTGTCTTTAGCATGCCTTCCAGCTTCATCATCAGACTAACGAGCCCAAACACGATGGGGTTGTATGGTTTCATCATAGAGTTCCTGTGGCCTTCTTCCGGGTTCATCATCAGATCAGCTCAATGACACCATAATATTGCATTGCCTTCCAGTTCTGACCTATGTTCAAAGTTTCAAGTCTCTAGCTCATCGGAAAGCTAGTATAAAGTCGTTCGCAAACTTAGTGGAGAAACACCCACAAACACACAAACCCACAAACGAGAAAACAAGCTAATAAAAACGTGTTAAAAACAAATAATTTCTATATTCTTTTTTCGACAGTCTTTATTCATATTCCTGAAGACCTTATGGCCGAATACTCAAAGGCTCCTTAGTTAAAATCTTAAATTAAGGTCTCCTTAACTTTCAGGAAGCTGTCAGTTTCATAGAGATTCTGTCAAATTTGACAACTTTTTTGAATTTAAGGTGGCCTTAACTTTAAGATTCGTTTGAGTATTTGGCCGTTAATCTGCCAGTATTTTTTGTTTTACTTACGTTTTTACAACGGATTAGGATGTGATAATAGGTATCATGCCTGCCTACTCATTATTGTAATTTCAGGTCAGACGCTGCAAGAAGCTGGTTACTGGAAGTTTGCCGAAGGCGAACCGAATAATGACAAGACTTATGCAGGCGGTTCCTCCTGCGGTGGAATACAGCGGCAAACCGCTTTTCTTGACGATTTCTATTGCGACGAAACTAATATAGCTTTTATTTGTGAAAAGAAACCTGATAGTTTAATTGCAGAAGATGATGAATTTTAATGAAAATACACTTATCAACTTCTTTGACAGAATAAGAAACTGTATCATTACAGTTTCTTTACTCATGTATCATACAAAAATAAGAAGACAGTAAGATTTAATTAAGGTGTCTCCATGGAATAGTGTGATCTCAATTAAGTCCCTATAATAAAACAATAAAAAAATTCAAACATTTTTTTACTTTGTTTTGTATTTGTATCCTTTACATGTAACCAAGAAGAATCTGATAAATAACATCGTAAAGTCTGATAACATTTTGGTCAAATTCAGGTCAGGTCAATTTACTGATGAAACTTTGTCTCATTGTACCTACCTAGGTAGGTACCTACTTTTATCTTGTAGCATTTTTGCCGATTGCGAATGTATTTTGGGCGATGTTTTGGCATAGTTACACAACACATTACTTACAAAACCAGTTCTCTGAAAACAAGTATTATAAGGATTAAATAACTTCAATGAAACGTGTTTATATGCTCCTGTCCTCAGTATCACTAACATTAACGTCTGTAAGTATTGTATTTAATAGTAGATTATACACCAAGGGGATAAAGCACTGTTTTATGTCACGGGCGCTACATTGAATCCTGAACGTAACGAAGGACTCCAAATTTAACTCCCGAGCGCAGCGAGGGTGTTATAAGTTAATTCCCGAGTAAAGCGAGGGAATTAAGATTGAGTCCTGAGTGCAGTGAGGGATTCAAGCGCCCAAGAAAAAAACAGTTTATCCCGGTGGTGTATACTCTACTTTTCTCACTTTATGCGAGACAATAAAAAACCAGGCTTAGTAGATAGTGTTTATTACAGCATATTAAAAGTGCACATTGATATTGGAGACATTAGTCCAATTATGGAAAGATCACGTTATATTTTGATTTGGTACGTTTATCGAGGTTGAGCTAGAGTTTATTTGAGTTGTAGCTGCTTGACTTCTTTGTAGCTGATAAATATTCAAAATAGACCAGAAGTACTGATTCAGACACAGACTTTGCGCCTTTTGCAGTTTTCCATGTATCAAAATCTTTATAGGCTTTCAGGTATTTTTCCTTTGACTTTTCCCGGAGTAGATTATTGACAATGCCTATGGCATCTAATTTAATAGCTTCTGGAGTCAAAATACTTTCATCACTCGACATTTTTTATTTATTCTTTGAAATATTTATAGAATCTTCTAAAGCTAGTAGTACTACTATTAGCTACGGCTATAGCAACTTCTTTCAGCTGGCGTGGCCTACTCGATTTGACAAACAAATGAAGTTCGTCTCAGTGCGAATCTAGTGGGCCACAGCCTCGGTCTTCGAAAATCGAGTTGGCCGCGCCCGCTGAGGACACATTCTGTTTAGTGAAATTAGACTTTATGACATAGCAATAAGAATTATGAAAGTGAAAATCACATTATTGACCAGCGGGTTATAATAGAACATTATAACCAGGCTAAAGCCAAGAGATATAATGTCTTGCTTTCGGTAAGGTTTACATGACATATAATTCGGCATTGTCGAGCATGTGGTGTGAAAAATTTATTTAACTAGGTTTTTATTTCTTAGACAATTTTAAAGTGCCTTGGGTACCGTCACGACCAAGAGTATTTAATCGGTTTAAAGAAGTAAGTGTAAGTATGAACTAAAAAAACACTCAACAAAAGAGGAAAATTGTTGATTACTGCTTACTTAATATAACGGCTAACAGATAACATTAAGGTACTGTGATTCATTAGTTACAGTGTAGATATTGTAATAAGGTTTTGAATTAAGTTAGGTCATCAACATAATGTAGGTAGATTAGATATACCTAAACATAATCCTAACTCTACCGAGAAATAGACCTTTACAAAAAAATATAAAAGTAGGCATAGCTAAGCTACTTACAAAAAAAACCGGCCAAGTGCGAGTCGGACTCGCGCACAATATTTATTTTATATTGTTTTTAGTATTTGTTGTTACAGCGGCAACAGAAATACATCATTTGTAAAAATTTCAACTGTCTACCTGTTGTCGTTATTAATATCGAGCAAAAAACGGCAAAAAATTCACGTTAGTTGTATGGGAGCCCCCCTTAAATATTTATTTTATTCTGTTTTTAGTATTTGTTGTTAGAACAGAAATACCTACATCATCTATGCAATTTAAACTGTCTAGCTATCACGGTTCATGAGATTACAGCCTGGTGACAGACAGACAGACAGATAGACGGACAGCGGAATCTTAGTGATAGGGGTCCCGTTTTAACCCTTTGGGTACGGAACCCTAAAAACATGAGGAAACTGTGTGTATCCATTTTATTTGTCAGAAAACTAGTTTAACCATAGACATAGAAAAATTTTCGCTGCGCTCAAGAAGACCAACAAAGCGTGGAAAAGAGAAGTTAACATCATACGGACACGGTCTATGTAAAAAAGAGACAAAGGAGCAAGTGACATGTGCCAACATTTTTTACAGTAAGAGCCCCTAGCGTCCCGCCTAGCAAATGAGCAATCACAGTTTGTTTAAAATATTTGTTAATCTTAATTAGAATTTAAAATAAAGGTATCGTGGAGCCATGGTGTCTTGTGTTCTAAGTAATTATGATGTGACAAAAAGAAACAATCCAAGTAATCACACTTTTCACAGGTAAATAAGATATTCCCACACATTTCTTTAAAAACCAAATTTCGCTACATTTATTCGTTTATCGACGAAGAAAACAGTATGGAACATAGTTTATTAATTTCCTTTGCCATATATAGTCATATTTTATGAATCTAAGACATATTTTATGTATCCCATATAAAATGTATGCATTCGTTTTCGGATCACCTGTTTATTGACTTTGTTGTTCTTTGACATTCTATTTCTATGAGTTTAACAAAGTATCATATTTTTGTACAAAATCATTAGCAGGAAAAACAAATCTCTTGTCGTGGTCGTGTATTATTCAGTCTAGATTTTAATACCTAAGAAAAGTACCTACCCTACCTAAAGCACTCTGGTAACGATCATTTGCGATTGTCAATTTTACGTCATGAGCGTCAAGGATCGTCATTGATGCGAAAATTTATTGTTTACGCGTATTGTCAATTGACAAACGTAATTGATCGTAACGTTAGCCGCACAGTAGTGAAACCAAAATAAAATAAAAAATATTCTTTCTTTTTACACGACTGCCATAAGCAAAAAGAGTGTATATGTGTTCAGGATTCATGTATGTTTGTGGGTATGTGAGTTTCTTTATTCCACCATAACTTCTAAATGGCTCAACGGATTTGAATGTATGGGGTATCATTAGAATCCTTACATCGTTCCGAATGACACTGACTATATTTTTTTTTAAATAAGTTCATATTATGGCGACTGTAGCACGCCATTTTCAAATGTGAAAAAAAATATTTTTTTTCGTCAATTATTACAATATGGGCATCAAATGAAAGGCCATAATGAGCACATTTCAAAACTATATAATTTGTCACTAAAATGTGTGAAATAAAAATAAATAAATTTAAAAAATATTAAAAACACGACTGCCCAGCCAAAAACGAACTAAAAAGATAAATAACAAGGTGTCATTGCAGTCGGGGGACCTCTTTAATTGAAAATTGTTCCACAAAACGGTCCCCCGACTGCAATGACACCTTGTTATATATATTTTTAGTTCGTTTTTGGCTGGGCAGTCGTGTTTTTAATATTTTTTTAAATTTATTTCTCTAGTCTTTTTTTATTGATTAGAATGTAATTAGAATTGTAAGTATATTTAATTGGCTAAACAACACAATTTTCAATACACGCAACTTCGCTGGCGGTCGAATCTTCATTCACCGGGCGACGACACAGCGGACGGATGTGGCGCGACGAGCCAGCAGACGCGTAAAAACATAATACGTCCTTATGAATAAATAAGACTGTTACGTCCTCAAACGGTACTTTTGAGCCAACATCTACTTTGGTGTCACTGAAACGTGTGCGGGTACAAGTGTAATGTGCTGTGATTGAGAGTGGTTCATCAAGCTCACTAGTGGTGTAAAGTTTAAAAGGCTGTTTTAAGGATTCAAGATGCCCACAATTCTAGGTTTTGTTGGAATCCTGTTCACATTCATAGCTTCAGGTATGTAAAGGAGAACTAATTTTTAACGCCAAATAATTAGTTGACTTCCTCTAATAAATGAAAAATGAATTTACAAAATTTTGAAGCAAAAAAGCTTTCAAAGTTGTACCTAATAACTAAAGTATTTTTTTTTGTTTAAAAGAACTAAGACTTAAAATAAAAAAACTAAGTATTCAAACTCGATCCGATCCCGATAGATTTGTGTGTATATTATAGACTATTCGCATACTGGGCAGTATACATTTACATTTAAACTAAAATTAATTAAAAAAACTATCTGGTTCATTCCGTTTTTTTGCCCTGAAACAGCCACCCTAAGGTGGATTTTAGATAATGCGTGTTCATCTATCCACCCCATCAAACTATCAAGTGGGGTGCATAGATGAACACGCGTTTTCCGATTGGGAGTATCCACCTTAGGGTGGCTGTTTTAGGGTGGACAAATGGTGTGTCAAAAAAACTTAAAATGATTTGGGGAGCAGAGCTGAAATACCCAGCAGTTAATGTTATGTGTAGTGCACTAAAAAAATGCGAAGTTATTTCACTTCATAATCGACTCTATGGTCATCTGTCTCTGGGGTTTTTCCTGCTAACATTTGTTTCTTACATTTTATCATGAGTGTCCATCCGTATATTGTCTTTAAACCGGTTTTTCTTAATATAGCCATAGATACTGACACAGACAAGCACCTAAGATATACAAAATGCCTACATTGTTTACTATTTGTTAAGATACTAAAATTATAGCAAACAAAATATATTAAAGCAAAATCCAGAAAAAAAATATAGATTTTATAGAACTGACTTCACTGCTTGTAATGCCGAGCTTAATAAAATAGATTGGGATCAATACGCTGATTTGGATTGTGATAGCTTTTTACAGATGTTTTATAATCACCTTTGGGAAATAATTGATAAATATACACCAACATCCAACTCACATAATACCTGGCCTTCGTGGTTTTCACGTGCACTAATTAAAATATTAAAAGAAAAAAATAAGTATCACAAAAAATTTAAAATTTATAATAATCCACGCGACTTTGATACATTCTCTGTACTCAGATCCAGAGCCAAAATTATATTTGAAAGATGTTACAAAACTTACTTAGAAAGAACAGAGGAAGGTATTAAAGCTGATATTAAGGCATTTTGGAGATACACAAAATCCAAAAACACTACAAATACATTACCGAATCAAATGTTCTACGGCTCTGATTTTGCGCATAATGGTGTGGACATTGCTAATCTTTTTGCGAGACATTTTTCATCTGTTTATAATAAACCCTCAACACACACTTATACACCTTATTTCCCGGAGTCATCTAGAAGTATCTCCTCTATTACTATAACTGAACGGGAGATAGCTGATGCCCTCGACTCTGTAGATGTAAAAAAGGGTGCTGGACCAGACGGAGTACCACCAATATTTTTAAAACAATGTAAAATGGCACTGTCGCGACCTCTTTGTTTAATTTATAACTTAAGTCTAAGTACGGGTAGTTTTCCTGAGTTATGGAAAATTGCTAAAATTGTACCCATACACAAGTCGGGAAATAAAATGGATGTAAAGAATTTTCGGCCTATTAGTATACTCAGTTATTTTGCAAAAATCTTTGAAAGTTTAATTTATAAGTACCTGTATTTTCATTTGAAATCAACTATTAGCACCAAACAGCACGGCTTTGTCAGTGGGCGTTCCACAACCACCAATCTTTTAACTTATGTTCATGACATTAATATTGCTTTTAATAGGCATGTGCAGGTAGATTCACTTTATATTGACTTTGCTAAGGCATTTGACAAAGTAGACCATCGCATTCTTTGTTGTAAGGCATATCACCTTGGAATTCATGGTGTACTCTTACGATGGCTCATATCTTATTTGTCTAATCGCACCCAGTTGGTTGCTATACACGGCTACGATTCGGCTCCTTATGAGTCTACCTCTGGTATTCCACAGGGTTCCAATTTAGGGCCCCTTTTATTTGTAATGTTTGTTAACGACCTATTAGAATCTATAACGTCTAGTTGTGTAGCATATGCAGATGATATTAAAATATATCGTGAAGTAGCTTGTATAAGTGATGCTATGCTTTTACAGCACGATATTGATAAAGTTCATAATTGGTGTATAAGTAATAACATGTCCTTGAACGTCTCAAAGTGTGGTCTTATTACTTTTACAAAAAGGAAATTACCAGTTCAATATCCCTACAACATTAATAACATTCAACTAAATCGATTAAATCTAGTCAAGGATCTCGGAGTGTGGTTGGACCCTAAATTGAGTTATACATATCACTATGATAGTATTATTGCAAAGGCAAATAAGACTCTTGGCTTCATTTCAAGAACTACAAGACCTTTTCGAAAATCGGATAGTATTTTGTTGTTGTACTTTACCCTTGTTAGAAGTGTCTTAGAATATAACTCAATTGTGTGGTGTCCCCATTACAATAACCACATTGATAGATTGGAGGCTGTTCAAAGACGTTTCCTACGTCATCTTAGCTCGAAACTGGGCCTCAGGCGTAAGTTACCTACGTATGAAGCCAGGCTACAGCGCTTTGGGATGCATTCGCTACAGTCCAGACGCTCGATTCAGGACCTATCAATTTTGTATAAGATCGTTAATAATCAGTGGGACGCCATGGATTTGTTGAGCCATCTGTCATTTAAAACGAGCGGTAGTAAGCGAAAACCTAAATTATTCTCCGTGCCAGTCTGCAACAATAATGTAACCTATAATAACCCGTTGTTTCGAATCTGCAGAACTTATAACGAAAATGTTAACAATTTGGATATATTCTCGCAAGGCTTTTATTCTTTTAACACAACTGTAAAACAGCTATTTCATACGTAATGGGTGTGTAACCACTATTATCTATTCTGTGATATAACTGTGACTATTGATTATTATGATATTCTGTATTGTTATTGTCATGCATGAAATATTTTTGTCTCAATTGTATCTCTTTCTTTATTTAATTTTTTTAGATTATAACACTTGTCACTTTTAAGAATTACTGTTTTATGTAAACGTTGTGTACAACATTTATTGGAATTCAATTTAAATGTGAAACCTAATCTTAGCTCTTTAAAAATGTGTGAAATTGTATTCTGTAGTTGTGCCTTTAAATAAATAAAATAAAATAAAATAAATACGTAAAACATATTTTGCTTACACATGATATATTTGTGATAAGAAATCAATTTTATTACATCAAGATAGTGTTAACGCTATAAACTTTAAAGCGCCTCGTATTTATAAACCACTCTCAATGTTGAGAGTATCTTGGGGTCATACTTAAGACTGGTGCAGCATCTCGAGTATGATCTTAAGATAGCTATCAAGTTTGAGAGCGGTTTATACAATACGAGCCTTAATAACAAAAAATACACACACATTCTAAGTAGGAGTTTTTATTCCCTATAAATTCCCGAAAATAATCGAAATGCGTCAAAGAAAATGCAGGAAAATGTTAACCTTGTATGATATGTGTACACCTATAATTGTTATATGTATAAGTATCAAAGCCATATAAGAGAAACCCATGTATATGAAATACGTATAATGTTGGTGTTCCAAATTAATTAATAATAATAAATAAATAAAAACCTTTCTAATTTCCCGAGTCATGTCGAACTTTCGTTAAATTTTCATTTTCCATCATCCAAAGCTGAATGAATATATTGCATTCACTTCTTACCACTTATCACCAGGGCTGGAAACCGGTATTTAATTGACCAGGTTAATTTCGATCTCAAACAGGTTTTTTCGTAAGTGTTCACTCGGAGCGGAACCGATTCGCGAGCGATATTGCTTTTGGGATAAACCTGGTTAATTCCACGACGCGCGTGATACTGCAGCGATATTTATGTCTCTTTTTATCTGCGGGCGGGAACTTTTTTTAGTTAGAACTTCTCATCTTTCGTTTCGTTGCTTTGCATCGTGTGGGCGGAGCGAACAAAATCATTTTGGTATTAACCAGGTTTTGGGAGCGGAATCAAAATCAAAACGGTCTACGAGCTTAACCAGAAATAATACCGGTTTCGACGTGCAGAATCGAAATAAAAACGCTCTTTTCAAAATGTATGAAGCTGCGCGAAACCTGGTTGCGAATTTTAACCAGGTTTTCCAGCCCTGCTTATCACCGGCGCCTTTGCCATACTTGCGAAATAAAACAATGTGCTCCTGCAGTGAACTGCCAGTTTCGGTTCGACTACTCGTTCAACGCAAAAGTCGACGGCTGGTTGAAGCTGCACCTCATGCCAGTCAACTTCCACGACGCATTCAGAATATGCGCGGCCGAAGGTATGCATTGGAACTCTTTTTCATTCATTTTATATCAAATGTCTTATGTTTGTGATATCTCAACATCTACAATGACTGAAGTGATGTCCCATGTATGGGTAAATGACTAAAATTTAAATCTTGAGTATTATTTATAGAATCCTGTGTATTAAAAAGGGGGTCAAAAACTTATTTATAAAGAATGTATTTTCAGGAGCTGTCTTAGCATCGCCATCGAACATTTACCTTAAGAATGCAATGGTAACATTACACAAGAAATCGGTAAATGAAAACTGCGGATTGTACACTGGAATTCACTCAACTCTTTCTAATGGGGTCTTTGCGTCCGTTGAGGGTAAGAATCGTCGTTTAAGTTGACCCATAGAAAAACATCAGCCTGCGCAAGTCTAAGTAGTTACCACAGATAATAAAATTCTAATTCAAAATTCAAATTAATTTATTCAGTCAAGCCTGTTACAAGCACATGTGAATATCATAGCTACGCTATCGGTTTGAAATCCTTGATAGGCCCTCCACATGCACGGCCGGTGTGGCCGAAAGGGACAAAGCAACACAAAGGAAAGAGAAAGTTGTCGTAATGTATGTCTTTTTCTTTTGTATTGCTCCGTCCCTTTCGGCCTTCCGGCCGGGCCTACGCATGTGTAGGGCTCATAAGCGTCTCCCGCTTGTAACGAGAAGAATGGGCAAGAAATCGTCAAGGGCTGCTTTTTCCTTGTATATTTCATACAGAGTCCTCAAAATTGAAAAATGACCTCAGCATTTTAAGTAAGGTCATTTCCCATCACTATAATTAACAAAAGTATACATACAAAGGGTAGATATTGTACATATCGGATAGGTAAATGTGAGAGTAAATAATTTTCAACTAGTTGAGAAATTACTGTCTACTACTTGAAAGTGCATACCTAAGTAGTACTTATGAAAGAACCACGGACTTTTTCCAATCTATACAGGCAGGGAGGCATTACAAGTTTGTCTTTATTTCTGGTGTTCCGATTGTGTTAATCACTATGTTTTGTATTTAAGTTAACATTGCGATAAATTGAGATGCTGCTGTCAATATACCAATCTCTTTGGACTTATCCCTAAGAGATGTTCTAGAACTTAGTTGATAAATAGCTCTCATCGCTAGTTTTTGTAAAACAAAAATAGTATTTATATCGGATTCTATCCCCCATAAAAATACAGTATGGTCATAATGCTATGAAAATAACTTCTGGTAGCATTTAACTGTTACAATAACCTTTTCCAATGGCAAAGGCTGCTTTCTGTTGAGCTGAGCTTGCCCAGCCATAGTTGCAATATGCATTATTCCATTGAAGTTTACTGTCAAGAGTAACACCCAGGAAAACTGTTAAAACAACCAAATCTAATTTCTCATTATTTATTACAGTTTTTGAAGGATTCGCCTGTACATTAGGTAAAGCGAATTTAACACATTTGGTTTTCTTAGCATTAAGCTCGAGATCATTTACGTTAAACCAATTAAGAACCTGCGAGAGTGCTTTGTTCACATCGTCATAATCAGTTTTATTCCTGTCAATGTTAATTATTAAAGAATTATCATCTGCGAACAAAACAATATCACAGATTAAAATACCATACTACTAATAAACATAAGTCCCTGCTATTGAATGCCGGTCTTGCATATTTTTGTATTCAACATCTTTTTTCACAGAAAAAAATAGGGCCACCTGGTCTGACTGGGAGATTTTATGCTAGACCCCTGCATTGATCTTGACATCACACTTTATTCCATAGTTATCTCGATATTTTGCAGGAAAACCTTTGACAAAGATGTCCATAGAATGGGCACCAAATGAGCCCGACAACTTCAATGACACTGAGGACTGCATCGTGATGCTGCAGAACGGCACTATGGCGGACGTGCGCTGCACCGAGACATTCCCTTTCATCTGCTACAAGAAGAAAACTGTAAACATGGCCCTCAATGAATGCGGCACCATTGACAATGGTACACGTTACCTTAATACCTTCTTTCATTATCCAGTCATATCATTGTATATTGCACGCCACAGACTTTGTACCATTGACATGCATATAATTTACACTGGACAGGCTTATGTCAAACTGTTTTTGTGCCTATTTGATTTCCGCCATTTTGGCGCTGTAGGACGTAGCGTGAGCATAGCGTGCGGGACATGGTACTAAAGTTTGAAGTCTGGAGAGACCATCACGGCAACCATTTTCATATTGTACGTCAAAATTAGTTGTTTAGACGCACGCTAGTGGCGTTTCAAATAGGCACAAAAACTTAGCTGTCAAATCATACAGACAGCCAGTCCAGTTAAATAAAAAAATATTTTCATGTCAGTGCTTTGTACTTATTGCATGGTCTGTGTTGCACGCAAAAGAAAACTGTCAAAGAATTACTAATTAACATCTAATTAATTACTCCATAGAGAAAGGTAAAAAAAATAGTCCGTTGATGACATTCTGGTGAATACCGCGTGTTACTTTAATTATTATACTTCTTTGATCAATAGCTATGACTTCATAATCGGTACATATGGATAAGGATCTTAAGACCGTTTTTCAGGTTACCAGCTTGATTCTCGAACTGGAAGCTGCTACAAGTTTCATACCGTCGGACGCCCCTGGAAACATGCAAACATGGCCTGCATGGCTGAGGGGGGACACTTGGCTATAATCAACAGTGAAACTGAAGCCCAAGTCCTTAGGGACCTCTTTGCTAAATACCCAGCTGATAAGGTATTCACCCCGTTTAAGAATGGCGCTTCTATAGGCTTTCACGACTGGGGAGAATCCGGTGTCTGGTATACTATTCATGGTAAGTAATAATTTCATATGTTTTTTTTTTGTTCAATAATTAATCCTTTTTAGGGTTCCGTAGCCTAAATGGCAAAAAACGGAACCCTTATAGATTCGTCATGTCTGTCTGTCTGTCTGTCTGTCCGTATGTCACAGCCACTTTATTCCGAAAGTATTAAGACTACACAGTTGAAACTTGGTAGGTTGATGTATTCTGTTAACCGCTTAACGAATTTAATACAAAAATAAGAAAAATAAAAGATTAAGGGGGGGCTCCCCATACATGGAACTGAAACTGAAAAAAATTTTTTTCTTCAAACCAACACGTGTTGGGTGTCTATAGATAGGTCTTTAAAAATGACATTAAGGTTCCTAAGACAACTTTTTCTCAAAGTCAATCGTTTGAAAGATATTCACCGCCAAAGTGGTAAAATGTGTGTCCCCCCCCCTTTAACTTTTGAAATAAGATAGTGAAAAATCTAAAAAAAATATATGCTGTAGATCTTAATAAACACTTTCAACCAAAATTGTTTTGAACGAGATATAGTAATAAGTTTTCGAGATATAGCACATTTTCCAAAACCGCAAATATAACTTTGTCATTCATACCAACACTGTGAAAAACAAAGTTATTTTTACAGACGAAAAATTATAGGTGGTATTAAATATGGTATGGTATAAGGTAACTACGGAACCCTATGGCGCGTGGCCCGACACGCACTTGGCCGGTTTTTTATTTCTGTAATGAAGACGCAAAAGGATGATACCGACACTTTAAAGAAGACCCTAGATTTTTTTAAAGAAGTCATAATTTTAGTTGACTGTTGGTATTTTTGCTTTTAGTTTGAAAAGACTTTGTCTATTTTCATATACCTAGATTGTTAAGTGACAATAATATTATTGTTATTTCAGGTCAGACGCTGCAAGAAGCTGGTTACTCGACGTTTGCCAATGGCCAACCAGATAATGACAAGACATATTTTGCAGGCGGTTCCTCCTGTGGTGCAATATTTCGTGATGGTCTGCTTGACGATATCCCGTGCGAACAAACTAATAATCTTTTTATTTGTGAAAAGAAACCTGATAGTTTAGTAGCAGAAGATGATGAACTTTAACGTATACTGACAACTTCTTTAATGTAGTAGAAACCGTAATAGGTATGATATTTATCAAGAACAGTGAAATTATTTAAGGTGTCTCTGTGGACGCATGGTAAGAAAACAATTTGTAACAAATAAACTACAATTTTTTATTGAGAATTGTAATAATTATTTTCCAAATCAGTCTATAAATAACGGAGTAGAGGTAACAAACATAAAAAAAACATAAACTGAATATTAATATTATGGGAGTTTATTAAACCTCCTCCTTCTTTTTTTAAAGTCGGTTAAAAAATAAACTCTTCGACTTAACTACTATAAAAACATGAGGAAAATTCAAGGTGTTTACATTTTTAGGGTTTCGTAGTCTAAATGGCAAAAAACGGAACCCTTATAGATTCGTCATGTCTGTCTGTCTGTCTGTCTGTCTGTCTGTCTGTCCGTATGTCACAGCCACTTTATTCCGAAAGTATTAAGACTACACAGTTGAAACTTGGTAGGTAGATGTATTCTGTTAACCGCTTAACGAATTTAACACAAAAATAAGAAAAATAAAAGATTAAGGGGGGGCTCCCCATACATGGAACTGAAACTCAAAAAAAATTTTTTCTTCAAACCAACACGTATTGGATGTCTATAGACAGGTCTTTAAAAATGACATTGAGGTTTCTAAGACAACTTTTTCTCAAAGTCAACCGTTTGAAAGATATACACCGCCAAAGTAGTAAAATGTGTGTCCCCCCCTTTAACTTTTGAAATAAGAGAGTAAAAAATCTACAAAAAATATATGCTGTAGATCTTAATAAACACTTTCAACCGAAATTGGTTTGAACGAGATATAGTAATTAGTTTTTGAGATATAGCACATTTTCCAAAACCGCAAATATAACTTTGTCATTCATACCAACACTGTGAAAAACAAAGTTATTTTTGCAGACGGAAAATTATAGGTGGGATTAAATATGGTATGGTATAAGGTAACTACGGAACCCTACGGCGCGCGGCCCGACACGCACTTGGCCGGTTTTTATATCTGATATATTCGATTGAGAAATACCTAGTGTAGTTTAATCTTCGTTCAAAAAACTACATAGTTTCTCAAACCAGTATTTTTACGAAAAATCATTAACAGAATAAATTTCTTGAAGACTGTTTGTGTTTTATTTAGTCTAGTCTTTAATATATAAATAGTGTAGGGTAATGTGCTGTGATTGAGAGTGGTTCATCAATCCCACCGGTGGGTGGTGTAAAGTTTTTAAGCCCTTTGGTGTAAAGATTCAATATGCCCACGATTCTAAGTGTTGTTGGATTCCTGTTCACATTCATAGCAACCGGTATTATGACAAATTTTTAACGCTTAATACATTAGTAGATTTAGGAAAGTCCCTGCATCGGTAGGTACCTAGTTGTTTTCTTGATAGATTTGTGTGCGTACGACTATATTCGCATTCTAGGCATGCGAATTTCCCAAGTCGACTTTTCGTTGAATTTTCATTTCACCGTTACCTGCTTCACTGAAAGCTGAATGAATAGGTACCTAGATCACGTTCACCTCTTACCACTATTATAACGACCTGAATGGTGCAGTGGTCATCATGCCGGTCTACCACGCAAGAGTTCCCGGGTTTGATTCATGGCCTAGCCAGGCAGATATTGAAATATGTTGTGACGGGTCTGGGTACTATGTTAAGAAGTATATACTTACCTATTTAAAAAGTATAATCAGTTGGTATTTGTAAATCTATCAAGTTGGAAATAAGGGTAGTTGTCTAGCACCCATATCACAAGCATTGCTTTGTTTGGGACTAGATGGCGCTGTCTGAAACTGTCATAAGCATTTATTTATTTACTAGCTGCCGCCCACGACGTCGTCATTCGAAAAAATTCGATAGAAAAAATTTAGCCATTTTATGAATAGGCGGGCCCGCACCGCGAGGAAGTCGCGGGCGGAAGCTTTGAAACTGAGGGACTTTCTTATAAACTTTTATCCCTTATTTCACCCCCCTTAAGCCCGGTTTACACATCCATAAGTAAGTAAGTAAGTAAGTAAGTAGAAACCGCGTGTGGACACCGTCCGGCAAGTAAGTAAGTAAGTAAGTAGCAACTTGCCGCAGGATAGGATCGGGTTCTATTTTTTGGACAGGCAAGTAGCGCGCACCCCCCTCCCGCTTCGTCTCCCGCTCCCCGCCAACTTACTTGCCGCCGTGTAAACGGCACTGTCCACAGGCAAGTAAGTAAGTTCATAAGTTGACATCTGTCGCAGCGGAATGATCTAATCCGTTCTAATACCAAAAACTAATGCCAATGGTTTTTTTTTATTATCGTAATTAATCTTTTATCCGATCGAATACCTTTCATAAACAAATCCTAAAATAAGTTAAATGAAGAGATTTTGAGCTTCATTTAAATATATTTTTTGAGTGATTTTCTCAGTTTCTGTTGGCTACATGAGCGGTTTTTTTATTTTTATGCTTTTAAGCTTGCTTAGACTATAATGGGGAATGTCCGAAAAAAATTAAATTGGCTGAATATTTTTCTATAGGTAAGGTAGCAATAAGCTCCTTAAGTAATAGAAAAAAGTTTCAAAATTTTCGGATGCGTGAAAAATTTTTAAAAAATGAAAGTCTCTTCGACTTCACAAATGTACGAAAGTAACAGCAGAATGAAAATTATACCTTCTTTGCCACCACCGGTCACAACCACAACATGGTATTAAAAAAAAGTTTCCATACAAAATGTCAAAACTTTTTTTTAAATACTTATACAATATATGCGAGGACCTGTAAATGACTTCGTACTGTTATTACGAGTGCCATTTGTTTGTACTAGTTGTTGGTCTTCCTTAAGATTAATAAATAAATAATAATAAAAATTTGGTGTTAGTTAGGAATTAAAAATTTATTACGACGACAATAAACAAATTTACTACCATTGGTATAAATTTTTGTTTTGGTATAAAGGAATAGATCTTGCAACAAATGGCCGTCATCTGTTAACAATTCGCGAATTAACCTCTTATAACGTTATTATAGCTCACCTAAAAAAACTTTAAGTACTAAAAATATGTAAAAAGACCATATTATTAGTGACATACCTTGAAATCGTCTTTAAATAACCTAAAAATCAATTCATCCAATCCATAGTTGGCCGCAATGTAAATAAAATTATTTATAAAGAGGGTAGCAATGTCGTCGTCATCCGATGCGCGCGGTCGACTTATGAACTTACTTACTTGCCGAATCAATTCACCGTTTGGACGCAACTGTCCATTTTCCGATTAAGTAGTTAAGTATAGAAGGACAGTTGAACTTACTTACTTACTTACTTATGGATGTGTAAATCGGGCTTAAGGGATGGAATTTCCAAAAATCCTTCCTTAGTGGATGCCTTCATTTACATAAGGTATCTGTGTGCAAGATTTCAAATCTCTAGGTCTAGTGGTTTAGACTGTGCTTTGATATATAATAAGTCAGTCAGTTTTCAGTTAACGATTTATTAAGTTTATTTATATATTTATTATCACCGTATGCTCATTTCCGTACTTGTGAAATAAAAAATGTGCTCCTGCAGTGAACTGCCAGTTTCGGTTCGACTACTCGTACAACGCAAAAGTCGGCGGCTGGTTGAAGCTGCATGTCATGCCAGCCAACTTCCACGACGCATTCAGAAAATGCGAGGCCGAAGGTATGCATTGGGAATCTATTTTAATTCATTTTATATCAAGTGAACCGACCCATATTGTGTGAAATCTCAACATATACAATGTCTGAAGTGATGTCCCATGTTTGCAATTTCAAATGAACTAAATCTTAAATCTTGAGTATTAATTATAGAAACCTGTGTATTAAAAAGGGGTTAAAAACTAATTTACTTATAACGAATGCATTTTCAGGAGCTGTCTTAGCATCGCCATTGAACATTTACCTCAAGAATGCAATGGTATCATTACACAAGAAGTCTTTAAATAAAAACTTTGGATTGTACACTGGAATTCACTCAACTCTTTCTAAAGGGGTCTTTGCGTCCGTTGAAGGTAAGAAACGTCATTTGGTTTAAGTTGAACCATAGAAAAACATCAGCCTGCGCAAGTCTAAGTAGGTAGATACCACAGATATTCAAATTCAAATTCATAATTCAAAATAAATTATTCAGTCTAGGCTGTTACAAACATTTGTGAATATCATAGCTACGCCATCGGTTCGCAAACCTTAATGGGCCCTCCACATGCACAAGTGGCCGGTGCGCCGATAGGGACAGAGCAACACAAAGGAAAGAGAAAGTTGTCGTAGCTATGTATATCCTTTTCTTTTGTATTGCTCCGTCCCTTACGGTCTTCCGGCCCATGTGTAGGGCCCATAAGTGTCTTCTGCTTGTAACGAGGAGAACCGGCAAGAATCTCGTCAAGGGCTGCTTTTTTCTCCTTGTTTATTTCATACAGAGTCGTCAAAATTGTAAAATGACCTCAGCATTTAAAGTGAGATCATATTCCATCACAATAGTTAACAAAAGTTTACATACAATACAACGGGTAGATAATTGAAATTAGTTACCTATCTACATATCGGATAGGTGATTATGATAGTAAATAATTTTCAATTACTTGAGAAATCACTGTCTACTACTCGAAAGTTGATACCTAAGTACCTAGTTAAGTAGTTCAAATTGAACTATATGCAATATCACTTGACATACATGATACCAATTAACAAAAAAACAGTTCTTACAATTCAATATTATGCGTTAGATTAGAATAGGTAGCAGACCCATTCCCTCCCACTGGCGGTACCCATTCACGAGCATGATGCATGAACCAGCCATCGCTTCGCTCAACCAAATGAGTAGTAAGGACCCGCCTTATACGACACCACCGCAGAATGATTAAATAGAGCATGACATACTAGGCTACCCATGTAAAGTCAGTATCGAATTGGAAACTAACATCCAAAAGCTTTTTATAGGCCTTTACTCACAAAACTGATGATGATGCTCTCGACCGATTTCGGCCACAGCGACTGCATTAATCATTGCATAGGGCTTCGTTGAATCGCCCTATCATGCGCTCTCATATGGCTGGTGTATCCAATTTTGTTGCGGAATACACGCGCACATATACTACAAGTTAGGACTCCGTTGACAATGTTGTACGAAATGGCTATTGGTGGTTTAGCTTTCAGTTCGTCCCGCTTGGCATCGAGGTCTGCTCTTCTTTCTTCCTCGAAGTATTGCACCTTCAAATGCACTAAGCGTCTCCATTCCAGGCGATTCTGAGCACATGCTTCCCAGTTCGAAGGTTCAATTTGGCAATACTTCATATGGCGTTTTAATACGTCCTTATATCTGAGGAACTGGCCACCCTGTTTGCGTTTGCCTTCTTGCAGCTCAGAATAAAATATTTGTTGAGCCATTCTTTCCTCTGACATCCTGGAAACATGCCCACACCATCGCAGTTGACGCCTCATCAGGTAAATCTCTACCCCGCAGACATTTGCCCGTCGTAGAACTTCCGTGTTCCTGACACGGTCTGACCATTTAATGTTCATTATGTTACGTAGGCACTTAAGATGAAACCTATCCAGAGTTTGAATATGCCTGCGGTAGATTGTCCACGTCTCTGCAGAGTACAGGAGGTTTGGAAGTACAATTGCCATGTACACAGATATTTTGGTTGGTAGTTTGATATCGTGTGAGCAGAATACCTTGGATCTTAATTTTCCAAAAGCTGCACAGGCAGCGCTAAGCCTGTGGTTTATCTCGGCATCAAGGTCGTACTTTGATGATACTGTACTTCCCAGATATTTGAACTTGTCCACCTGTTTCAAAGTAGTTTCACCAAGATGCACTTAGAGCGATTGATTGGCTTCTGATAATTCCATTGCCATTACCTCGGTCTTGTTCACGCTTATTTTGAGACCGAATATACGGCAGGAGTCAGCAAAAGTGGTCATGAGGTGTTGGAGTTCATTAGGGGATTCTGCTACAAAACACAAGTCGTCGGCATACATTATCTCTGTGATCAGAGCGTGCGATAATTTTGAGTTCGCTCTTAGTCTTGCCAAGTTAAATATGCTGCCATCGGTGCGGAACCGGATTCAAATGCCAGCAGAAGCTTGTTGCAATGTGTCTTTAACTGCTACGTAGGTGCGAGAACACATCCCTGTTTTACACCGCAGGTGACTGGAAAATAATCAAACTCTTCACCATTGACAGTCACACAGCATGTCATATTGTCGTGCAGGAGTCTAATCATGCGCACAAACTTCTCAAAGCATCCTAATTTCCTCAGCACCAGCCAGAGAGCTTAATCAAAACAAGGTATAAGTTATGAATGCTATATTTTGAGTTAGAAGTACCATATATAAGGCGATTAACACACTGCCTCCGGGCCCTGTCGCGGGGCGTCTTTGGTGTACACAGAAAAATTAGGACCACCTAGTCTGACCTAACTGGCTTGTAGTGATCTTGATATCACACTTTATTCCATAGTTATCGCGATAATTATAAAGATCTAGTTGGCGTTTTGGTTTGCAGGAAAACCTTTGACAAAGATATCCGTAGAATGGGCACCAAATGAGCCCGATAACTTCAATGATACTGAGAACTGCATCGTGATGCTGCAGAACGGCAACATGGCAGACGTGCGCTGCACCGAGATATTCCCTTTCATCTGCTACAAGAAGAAAACTTTAAACATGGCCCTCAATGAATGCGGCACCATTGACAATGGTAAACGTTACCATAATTATTACCTTTTTTCATTATCCAGTATATGTCAGTGTATATTGCACTCAAAAGAAAACTATCAAAGAATTACTAATCACTCCATAGAGAAAGGTAAAAAATTACTCCGTTGATGATATACTGCTGAATACCACGTGTTTCTTTAATTATTATACCTCTTTGATCAGTAGCTATGACTTCATAATCGGTTTGCAGGTTACCAGCTTGATTCTCGAACTGGAAGCTGCTACAAGTTTCATACCATCGGTCGCACCTGGAAACATGCAAACATGGCCTGCTTGGCTGAGGGGGGACACTTGGTTATAATCAACAGTGAAACTGAAGCGCGTGTCCTTAGGGACCTCTTTGCTAAATACCCAGCTGATAAGTTATTCAGCCGGTTTAAGAATAGCGCTTCTATAGGCTTTCATGACTGGGGAGAACCCGGTGTCTGGTTTACTGTTCATGGTAAGTAACTAAGTAATAATTTCATTTATCAGTATAAATTTTTTTTCTGTAATGTAATCGCAAGAACTGAGGATATTCCCTAGTTTCTTTAAAGGTTTTAATTTAAAGTAGGTAGTCACAATTTTAGTTGACTGTCAGTAAGTATATTTAACACGTATTTATTAGGTTGCTTTCTCGTTTGTGTGTTTGTTCGTTCGTTCGTTCGTTTCTCCGCAAAGTTTGTGAACGATTTTGTACTAGCTTCCCGATGAGCAGTTCTGACCTATGTTCAAAGTTTCAAGTTTTTAACTTGAAACTTTGAACATAGGTCAGAACTGAAAGGCAATGCAATATTATGGTGTCATTGAGCTGATCTGATGATCGATCCGGAAGAAGGCCACAGGATCTCTAAGATGAAACCATACAACCCCATCGTGTTTGGGCTCGTTACAATCGTCTTGAAGAGTACTCTAATAGGAGACGAGATTCAGGGTCTGATGATGAAGCTGAAAGGCCATGCCATAGGAACTCAATATTGAAACCGTGCAACCCCATCAAATGTGGGCTTATTTGAATCGTCTTGACGAGTTCTTTGTTGGGAAATAGTTTCTAGGGTCTGGTGATGGAGCCGGAAGAAGGACACAGGAACTCTTTAATAAAACCACGCCACCCCATAGAGATTGGGCTCGTTTGAATCGTCTTGACGAGTACTTTGTTGGAAAATAGTGTCTCAGGGTCTGATGATGGAGCCCGAAGAAGGCCATAGGAACTCTATAATAAAACCATGCAACCCCATCGAGTTTAGGCTCGTTTGAATCGTCTTGACGAGCACTTTGTTGAAGAAAGAAGGACACAGGAACTCTTCAATAAAACCATGTTGCCTCATCGAGTTTGGACTCATTTAAATCGTCTTGACGAGTACTTTGTTGGGAAATAGTCTCCAGGGTCTGATTATGGAGCCGGAAGAAGGCCACTGGGACTCTGTAATAAAACCTTGACGAGTGCGAGTGCGAGAGTAGGAGATGGTATATTTTTTTAAGTCTTAGCTCGTTAACTAAAAGCAGAAAACAATAATTTACTGAAAACTGCGTTTTGTAAAATTTATCATACATATTGTCTATAGCATGCGCCCCACGTTTTTAGGTTTAAAATTTCTGTAAGATAGCGGTTCTAGGGTTATAAATATTTACAGAAGAATTTATTTTTTACTTTTTAGTTTGTTTTTACTACTCCGTTTTAATGTTTTTAGTCCAATTTTTTTTGTAATAATTAAGTCTTTTGCTTTTAGTTTGATTATAACACTTTTTGACTATTTTCATATAGATTGTAAAGTGACAATAATATTATTGTTATTTCAGGTCAGACGCTGCAAGAAGCTGGTTACTTGAAGTTTTCCGGAGGCCAACCAGATAATGACACAAAATATTTTGCAGGCGGTTCCTCCTGTGGTGCAATATTTCGTAATGGTCTGCTTGACGATATCCCGTGCGAAATAATAAATGTTCTTTTTATTTGTGAAAAGAAACCTGATAGTTTACTGGCAGAAGATGATGAATTTTAATTACACTGACAATAGAAACCATAAAAAATATCAATAACAGTGAAATTATATAAGGTGTCTCTATGGACGCATGCGTCTAATTTTACCTTTACCTTACCATGGTAAGAGATCAGTATGATAATGTACCTATTGTTTGTAACAAATAAATAACCAATTTTGTATTAAGAATCTTTTGTAGCAATAAATTTCCAAATAATCGGTCTATAAATAACGGAATAGAAGTAACAAACATAAAAAAAACCAGTCAAGAGCGAGTCGGAGTCGCGCACCGAGGGTTCAGTACAATCATAAATATATTTGGATATGTTACTTTAGTTCAGACTTTAAAAAAGTACGATAAACGGCAGACAGGTGGAAGGGCGAACAGTCGGACAGTTAATTTACAAATCTTAACCACAGCTGCTTATGGTGACTGAAAAACGTTTCAGCCACTCCACATTGCAAACTGTCTATATTACTAAGTATGAACTTATTCTTCGTTTATTCGTACGGCAAATAGTAGGTAATATAATATTAGAACCAGCCACCAATTTATTATTGTAGTATTAGGTTGCGCCATCTCTTGACCGATAGTGGAACTATTTTTTTCTTCTTAGGTTAGCATTCTTAGGACAGCGCCATCTGTTGACTGGTAGTGAAACTAAAGAATTTTTGTTTGTTTTTTGAATTTCTAAAAAAGTGTGTTATATTGAGACATCGTTTTATTTTTCCTGTAATCTTTACATAAACTACTATCACATAGAATTATTTCAGATTTTTCTCTTTGCAAACTTCGGAGATAAGGGGGGGGAACGGTATTTTTTTTTACATTTTTCATCATAAGTCGAAAACTAGGCGGCCTAAGAAAAAAGAAAAAATGTTTTAAAATGTGCAAACAGCGCTCTTTCATATGATACCCCACATGCCCTAGACACCTCACTTCAAATTTTTAAGACCCCTTTTCAGTCCCCGTTGTAAAAAATATTATTTTTTTATTTCTTTCTTATTTGCAAAGTTGATACCATTAGTAGTTCTCGAGATATCCAGCTGTGACAGACAGACAGACAGACAGACTGAGTCACACCATAAGGGTTCCTTTTTTACCATTTTGGTACGGAACCCTAAAAACATAAACCGAATATTAATATTAGGTTATAGAAGGTTATTATTCTTTTTTTAAAGTCGGTTAATTATAAAATATAAACTACAAAAAAACGTGAGGAAAATTCAAGGTGTTTACATTTTTATATCGAATGTATTCGATTGAGAAATACCTAGTGTGTGCATCTTCGTTCGAAAAACAAGTTTGTCAAACCAGTATTTTTACGAAAAATCATTAACAGGATAAAGTAACTTGAAGAGTGTTTGTGCTTTATTCAGTCTAGTGTTTAATATATAAATAGTGTAGGTAGGTAGGTAATATGCTGTGATTGAGAGTGGTACCTCAAGCCTACCGGTGGTGGTGAAAAGTTTTTAAGCCCTCTGGTGTAAAGCTTCAAGATGCCCATGATTCTAAGTGTTGTTGGATTCCTGTTCACATTCATAGCAACAGGTATGATGATTATTTTTTAACGCAGAATACATTAGTAGACTTAGGAAGGTACCTACATCGATACCTAGTAGTTTTCTCGTTAGATTTGTGTACGACTATATTCGCATATTGAGCATGCAAATTTCCCGAGTCGACTTTTCGTTGAATTTTCATTTCATATCGTTACCACATTGAACTATTGCCTGCTGAATGGTGCAGTGGTCAACGTGCCGGTCTACCACACAGGAGATCCCGGGTTCGATTCCTGGCCTCGCCAGGCAGATATTGAAATGATGAATTTTAATTGTTGTGACGGGTCTGGGTGTTACTATATTAAGAAGTACACCCTTACCTATTTAAAAAGTATTATGTATAATTTGAAAATTTGTCGAGTTGGAAATAAGGGTCTGGCACCCATATTACAAGCATTGCTTTGTTTGGGGCTAGATGGCGTTGTCTGAAACTGTCTAAGCATTTATTTATTCACTACCTTCCGCCCGCGACTTCGTCATTCGAAAAAATCCATAGAGAATCAATAACCAGGATAGAAAATATTCAGCCGTTTTTACGTGATTAGGCGGGCCCGCACCAAGCGCGTTGCCTCGCGAGGAAATCGCGGGCGGAAGCTTTGAAGTTCCTAGCTTTGAAACTGAGGGACTTTCATATAAACTTTCATCCCTTATTTCACCCCCTTAGAGATGGAATTTCGAAAAATCCTTCCTTAGTGGATGCCTTCATTATAATTAAGGTATCTGTGTGCAAGATTTCAAATCTCTAGGGTTTGGGCTGTGCGTTGATATATTATAATATCACCCAGTCAGTCAGTCAGTTTTCAGTTTACGATTTTTTTATATATTAAGACTATTTATATATTTATTATCACCGTATGCTCCTTTGCCATACTTGTGAAATAAAAAAATGTGCTCCTGCACTGAACTGCCAGTATCGGTTCGACAAGGTACTCGTTCAACGCAAAAGTCAGCGGCTGGTTGAAGCTGCACGTCATGCCAGCCAACTTCCACGACGCATTCAGAAAATGCGGGGCCGAAGGTATGCATTGGAAATTTATTTTTATTAATTTTATATCAAGTGTCTTTGTTAGAGACAAGCCCATATTTTGTGGTATTTCTACATCCACCAAAGTCTAAATCACTCCTATGGAATCAAAATTGTCTTAAATCTAAACGACGCATCGAATATTATTGACAGAAACCTATGTATTAAAAGGGGTTAAAAACTTTTTCAGGAGCGATCTTAGCATCGCCGTTGAACATTTATCTTAAGAATGCAATGGTAACATTACACAAGAAGACGGTAAATGAAAACTGCGGATTGTACACTGGAATTCACTCAACTGTCAGGGGCATTTGCGTCCGTTGAAGGTAAGAAAAGTAATTTGGTTTAAGTTGGTTGATCCATAGAAAAAATCAGCCCGCGTCGTCATGCGTGTCTAGGACAAAGTGGCATGCGACTACGGTTATCCTTTTTATTGAATTTTGGACTCGAATAATTTCTTGTTTCGTACTTTTTAGAGCACGATTTCTCCATAGTCGGGTCTTAGATTTTAAACTTCTTTTTTATTTTAAATATTTTGGGGTTGTAAATCGGGTGGAAGCAAGCAAAGCCACGGGCAAAAGCTAACAAAATATATATATTTGAAAAGTGCTCATTAAACCCTTTTATTTGATACCCAACACGGCATCATTAAAAACATTGTTTTTTTCAGTTCATGTCTTTAACTCCTCTAGAGGGCGCCATATTCAATTTAATGTGACGTCACATAGTCTATGTTCATTGGACGATTAAGACGCTTCTAACATTTTTTCTTTGTTCTGTGCTTCTAACGATACCTCGTTTGTCAAATTATAATAAGTAGTGTAGAAGTTCTGAGGGAACAGATGAATTTACATACATACATACAGGTCAAAATCATATACCCTCCGTTTTGGCTTCGCCGTAGTCGGGTAAAAATAAGCAGTAAACTATAAAATTAGTTACGTGCCGTAACCCAAGCTTGTCAATTCCATAAAAACATGAAAGTCTGTGATTTACATAAGTTTACGATATGTTATTTAATTGTATATTGCTCATTCATATGTTTAATCTTTAAAAGTAAGCGTAGCGGTCAAATGTATAGAATATTGGCCATTTGAGTAAGGTCGGCTGGTCTAACTAACTGATTTATTTAGACCTTGCATTGATCTTGATATCACACTTTATTCCTAAACGTCCTTACTTCTCGTGATATAAACATCGGGTTGGCGTTTCGTTTGCAGGTAAATTTGACAAAGATACCCGTAGAATGGGCACCAAATGAGCCCAACAACTTCAATGATACTGAGGACTGCATCGTGATGCTGCAGAACGGTACCATGGCGGACGTGCGCTGCACCGAGACATTCCCTTTCATCTGCTACAAGAAGAAAACGGTGAATATGGCCTTCAACGAATGCGGCACAACTGACAATGGTAAACATTACCACATTACCTTCTTTCATTATCCAGTCTATGTCATTTTATGCTGCACGTAAAAGCAGACTGTGAAATTACTAAATACTCCGTTGATGATATATATTGGTGATACCGCGTGTTCCTTTAGTTAATATAGGTACTTCTTTAGTCAATACAGTAGCTATGGTGTCATAATCAGTAAACATGGATAAGTATGGATCTCAATATGAAACCTTTCTTCAGGTTACCAGCTTGATTCTCGAACTGGAAGTTGCTACAGTTTCATACCATCGGTCGCCCCTGGAAACATGCGTACATGGTATGTATGGCTGAGGGGGGACACTTGGCTATAATCAACAGTGAAACTGAAGCACAAGTCCTTAGGGACCTCTTTAGTAAAAACCCAGCTGATAAGATATTCGCCCGGTGGAAGGATAGCGCTTCTATAGGCTTTCATGACTGGGGAGTAACTGGTGTCTGGTATACTGTTCATGGTAAGTAATCAGTTCATTGTTATTTTTTTTCCAAAAATCATAATTTGGCATGAATGTGTTTATTAATTACTGTTAATAATGAGTGTTAGAACCCACGTTTAAAAGATCTGTAGCAAAATTAATAGATATGTCCTAAGGCGATTAACTAAGAAAACTCCCCTTAATGTAAATTTGTCTGCTTACTATGGTCATGTAGCCTCAAATATCTCTTACGGGCTTCTCCTAAGGTATACTTATTACCCAAAAGAAATGCATTCGAGCGATTTTTTCGACGAAGTGGGGATAAGTTCGCGCATGTGCCCTTGTGAGCGACCAATAGCGCGCGCCCCTCTCCCACCGCCTGCGCCCCTCACCGCTACGCATGGCCAAAATACGCGTTCCGCGCAATCCCCACCCGATTTCAAGATATATGCCTCGTACTGGTACAGTACGAGGCATATATCTTGATACTAACAGTCTATATACTAACAGTCCCTAGTATGTATATGTTAGAATTTTTTAAATTTGTTAAAAGTCACTCAGAATTATTTAAACTAGCCAAGGATAGCCTTCGGAATACTAGAGACAGTCGTAGACTTGTTTTGGATTTTCGTTCAAAATAAAGATTTTTCGAAAATCTCCGGGTCTGCTCTTGTTGAAAGGTGGCAGCCCTAGTTGTGGAAACTGTTTTGGTTTTTGTAATATTCATTAATCATAGTTTTAAGGTAATATTGTATGCTGTTTGTTTCTCTTAACCAAATAAACAAAAGTGTGGCAAATAAAACTCAGCCAATATTTTTCTCCTTCCTACGTTACCTAATCGTAATAAGAACGTAAATGTTTCAATTTCCCTACCATTAGGACTACCTGCTATTTTAATGGATTTTAGTTACGATTAAATAACATAATATGAAGGATAAATCTAAAAACTGGCTCAGTTTTTTTGCCTCAGGTCAGGACTCGATAAGCCGCGTGCATCATCGGTCAGAAAACTAATAATGCCAAACCAGTATTTTGCGGAAAATCATTATCAGAATAAATTTATTGAAGAGTGGTCGTATTTTATTTATTCAGTCTAGCTAGCTATCTAAATTGTGTATTCGTGTGGGTGTTTTAATTAATAGTGTAATGTGATTGAGAGTGGCTCATCAAGCCCACTGATGCATTTAATATAATCATTGTTCTGATGGTGTAAAGTTCTAACGGCTGTTTTAAGGATTCAAGATGCCCACGATTCTAACTGTTGTTGGATTCCTGATCATGTTTTTAGCTACAGGTATGTGATGACGACTCATTTTTATACCTAGTCGAATACATTTTATTAGACTTACCAACTTATAGGCCGTTGGAAATAGACAAAAAAACCGGCTAAATTCGCAAACCGTGATGTACTGCATTTTTGGTATGTTGTATACCCATACTGTTGGGGTAGTGTGAATTCAAATTTGCAACTTCTAAAAACCTGTGGAAACTAATTAATTAATTAAATTAATTAAAATTGTTTATTTCAAGCAAATTAGCCCATATTACAAACAAAACAAAAATAATCATAGAACGCAACAAAAGATTCGTCACTTTAATATTTGCTGTTAGGCAACACATGCACCATACAGCAATGACGCATGTACTGGCAGTCAAATCTGCTCGCGAACACGCTCAAGATGCTGTTAGAGCTGGCCCGAGTCCTGCGCACCAGGGATGTACACCGTTTCCGCATAATGGTGTAGAAACAGTCGACCTGTGCATCGGCGAACATCCCTGACGCGCTGCAGAATCGGGGCAGCCCCATCAGCACCCTGAACGCGTTGTTATACTGAACACGTAGGGCGCTGTACTGTTTTTGCGTAGGATTTACCCAAAGGCTGCTCGTGTAGAAATTGGTACGGTATGCCCGAAAAAGGGTTCGTTTAACTTCTGCCGAGCTACGAGCAAACCTTCGGGCTACCATGTTCGCTCTTACAGACAGCGCCCTACGAAGAAAATCGAGAAAAACTTGGACTTTTTCACTATCTGCTCTCCAGGGCCAAAACTATGCATTTTATGCGAACGATGTTTTCTACACTTATAAACTGTATTCAATTACCTACAATTTAAGCCTAATTGACTCCAAAGGAGCCAAGCTATTGCACTTCGAAGATGACAATTTTTGCTCAAAAATTTTAATTTTTCCGGTTTTAGGTACTCACGTATTTCGTGAAATATTGGCAAATTCGCTTGTCTTATAGAGAAAAGTCACTAAACAAATTTGTAGTACATTTATTTAGCTTTTATTAAAGTCTGTGAGACTTTTAGTTCACTCACAATCTCAAAAAAAACAAAAAAGATAAAATTGGTTATGGAAGCATAAAGACTCAATGTATACAGGGTTATTGGAAATTAGACCGGAATCATATAAGGGGTGATGGGAGTGGTCATTTGCAATAATATTGACCCAAAATAGTATAATGCAAAAATGAACCATTTTCAAGATATTTTAAAATAAATATTTTTATAATATTACCATTTTCATTAATTTAAAAATTAATTTAAAAAAACTTAGTAGTTCAATTTTTTTTTTTGTTGACATATTTAGATAGTTACGATATGGGTCTACAATGCACAGTAAAAAAAAAAACTCGTGTTATTCTTTATCCATATGGAAATGAAAGCAAATTTAAAAATAGAGAACAAATTTTGTTTTTTTGAAATTTTCAACAAAAAATCCAATTAAAGTCTTGCTTATTTCGTAAATGATTCATTTGAGTAACATGCTACTACTTCTTGCTATGCAAATATTGCTCTATATTACTCCATTGCAGAAAAAAATATAAACGCATATTTAAGCAGGTAGTAGTTTCTGAAAAACTGCGAAATTTTAGAAATGTTTGCGCTCCAAGGCCAAATCTATGCATTTTTTGCGAACAATGTTTTCTACACTTATAAACTGTATTAAATTACCTACATTAAAAGCTCAATTACAGCTCGAAGAGTCATAGCTTGGCTCCTATGGAGTCACCATAGGAGCCAAGCTATGACTCTTCGAAGATGACCTAATTTACCCAAACATTGAAATGTTCAAGTTTAACGAACTTATTTCGCGAAATATTGGAATAACCACTTATCCTATGAAGAAAAATTACTGAAAATACTTTGTAGTAAATTTAATTAGGTTTTAATATAGCCCAAAACAAAGTCTGTGAGGCTAATAGTTCACTTACAATCCCAAAAAAAATCGAAAAGAAGGTAAAAAAAGGTAAAATGTTAATGACTTCCTTAACGATAAAATTATTGACATTGCACTCTAATTATAATATTTTTTGACATTTACTATTGCTGGCATTCCAATATAATAATTTCATTTTATTCTTATTTTAATTTTGTTTTATATTTTTTGACATTAAATTGCTGATATTCTAATAATTTCATTTCATTCTTATTTTAATTATGTTTTAAATATTATTAGTTTACCTTAAATTGTATTAAGTATTTGCACGTCGAAACAATACAAAATAATATGCTGAAAAATGTATTTATAACAAATTGTAATGTACCATATTTCGCAAATAAACAAAAAATTAAATTAAAAATAATACTGGTTTATACCTTAATTAAACTACAAATGGATTCTCAAAAATAATCGAGATGTGTAAATGAAATGAAAATGCACGAAAAATGTTTTAATTAGATAATTTTTTCGAGTTTCGCGAATTATCATTCAATTTTCATATCACATCGTTATTTTACCTGCTTTATTAAATGCTTAATGAATAGACTGCGTTAACCTGTTCCTATTATCTCACCGTATGCTTCTTTGCCATACCTAACCTACTTGGGAAATAAAAAAAAAGATATTATGCTCCTGCAGTGAACTGCCAGTTTCGGTTCGACTACTCGTACAACGCAAAAGTCGGCGGCTGGTTGAAGCTGCACCTCATACCAGCCAACTTCCACGACGCATTCAGAAAATGCGAAGCCGAAGGTAGGTATGCATTTGAAATATATATAAAAATCTTCTTTTACTTTATATTAAGTATCTTAAGTTAGAGACCGCCCCATGTATATCAATCAATAATAATGCTGAACTGATGTCCCATATTTCTCCCTTTGGGACAGCTTATGGTGGCTTTAGAGTTATGCTTATAAAAAATATATTTTCAGGAGCGGTCTTAGCATCGCCATTAAACATTTACCTTAAGAATGCAATGGTAACATTACACAAGAAGTTGGTAAATGAAAACTGCGGATTGTACACTGGAATTAACTCGATATTTACTAAAGGATCCTTTGCATCTGTTGAAGGTAAGAAACGTCATTTGGTTTAAGTTGACCCATAGACAGCGCAGGATCGATCCTTGTGGAGATCCTTGGGGGAGGCCTATACCCATAAGTGGGTGTCGTGCGGCTGATATGTATGATGAGCTGTAGAAAAACATCAGCGTGCGCAAGTCAGTACCTAGGTTAACTGGTACTACATGGTAGGTACACTAACATAAGTCCCTGTCATTGAATGCCATTCTGGAGTAGATATTTTGTAAATCCAACGTCTTTTTTACACAGAAAAGAATAAGTCTCCGGTCTGACTGGTTGGTTTATGCTAGACCTTGATCTTAATATCACACTTTATTCCAAACGTCGTAAGTTTTCGCGATATTTTCACCATTTCCCTCTTCAGATAAAAGATCTGGTTTGCGTTTTGTTTGCAGGAAAACCTTTTTCAAAGATACCCGTAGAGTGGGCACCAAATGAGCCCGACAACTTCAATGACACTGAGGACTGCATCGTGATGCTGCAGAACGGCACCATGGCGGACGTGCGCTGCACCGAGACATTCCCCTACATCTGCTACAAGAAAAAAACGGTGAACATGGCCCTCAACGAATGCGGCACCATTGATAATGGTAAACAAACATCACCCATTACCTTCATTCATTCTTAGCCTGCTTTAACGTGAAGTTGGATTTGCCACGTCTTCCTTAAGTTCAGGGTTTCTTAAAGTGTGGTCCTCGGATCCCATAGCATGTGTGATGAAACTACCAATAAAAGTGTTTTTAAGAAACACTAGTTAGTATAGTTCATTGGTATACTTACATAATTAGTAACTTTAATGTCTCATACGGCCGATTTCAATAATCTTACTTCAGTATAGGCCTCCGATGGATCTGTTACTAGCAAACTATTGTTATTTCCAGAAATATCTAGGCAACAAATCTTTAGTAAGCCTATCTCTGAGGATAGGTTATTAACTTGGCCGATATGGATGAACATGGCTGTCATAATAAAAAAACTGTTTTTCAGGTTACCAGCTTGATTCTCGAACTGGAAGCTGCTACAAGTTTCATACCATCGGCCGAACCTGGAAACATGCGTACATGGTCTGCATGGCTGAGGGGGGGTATTTAGCCATTATCAACAGTGAAACTGAAGCACAAGTTATAAAAGACCTCTTTGCTGAAAACCCAGGCGATAAGTTATTCTCCCCGTGGAAGGATGGCGCTTCTATAGGTTATCATGACTGGGGAGAAACCGGTGTCTGGTTTACTATTCATGGTTAGTAATGATTTCATACATGGGCGTAGCCACGGTGGGGCAGGGTGGGGCAAGCGCCCCACTTCTGACCTGCGAGCTACTTACCTAATCTTACCTAAGTAAGTAAATATAAAAATGACGCGGAATTAATGAGAGAGGTTCGTAGCAATATAAAAATACTTACCTAAACATTAAATCAATACTTACCTAAAACATTAAATCAATAGTCTCTTTTTAGGGTTCCGTACCAAAATGGTAAAAAAGGAACCCTTATGGTGTGACTCAGTCTGTCTGTCTGTCTGTCACAGGTGGATATCTCGAGAACTACTAAAGGTATCAACTTGGAATTTGGAATGGTTTAAGATGACATTTGTCCAACTATTTTGCAAATAAGAAATAAATAAAAAAATAAATACCTTTTAACAGCAGGGCCTGAAAAGGGGTCTTAAAAATTTGAAGTGGGGCTACTAGGGCATGTGGGGTATCATATAAAAGAGCGCCGTTTGCACGTTTTCAATCATTTTTTTTTCTAGACCGCATAGTTTTCGACTTATGATGAAAAATGTAAAAAAAAATACCATTCCCCCCCCCCCCCCCCGTTATCTCCGAAGTTTGCAAAGAGAAAAATCTGAAATAATTCTAAGTGATAGCAGTTTATATAATGATTACAGGAAAAATAAAACGATGTCTCAATATAGCATACTTTTTAGAAATTATCAAATTTTTAAAAAAGTTAACATTAGTTCCACTATCGGTCAAGAGATGGCGCTGACCTAAAACTGCAATACTAATTTTATTATTCTACTCTGCAGTGTGGTTTAATAGTGCAATTATGGTATGGATGGTACGGAACCCTCGGTGCGCGAGTCCGACTCGCTCTTGACCGGTTTTTTTTCCTTTCAGCTAGGTAGTGTAGTTTTCCTTTTTTATTTTACTCTTACTTTGTTAACCCGCCGGTTTGTTTCCATTGATTTTAAGTATTTTTAATTACATAGATTCATATCCTTCATTTACCAGTTATTTTACTGCAAGTTTTAATGATTTCAACGTACATTTAGGTAATAGATCCAAACATTTTTCGGCGGTCCGCGCGAATCACCCTTCTTCGAACTTTACTGTTCCTAAAGGTGGCAACCCTGGCTCATTTACTTCTAATATGAGCTAGGGTTCCACCCAAAAACAGTAAACCAAAAAGAGTTCCGTAGACAAAAGAATTCAGGTAAAACCGCGAGTATAGTTTGCTAATTACATATTATTTTAGACTGCTGCCCCACCTTGAGCCCATGGCTGGCTACGCCCAATCATCAACTTTCATTTTTTTTCCGAAAGATACGCAAGAACTGAGGATGTTACCGACACCCGAAACTTTAAAGGAGACCCTAATCAAGATTTTCCCTTATTCCTCGCCATGCCACCAACAATTTCCCCTGGTGGCAATTTTAACCGACTTCAAAGAAGAAGGAGGTTATTAAAGTGGTCATAGGTACGATAATTTTTAGTTGGTGAGGTAGGAGATCATTGGCAACTTGGGATTACTTTATCTGCTCCAACAGACTTAAAAAATATCGACTGTCTAGCTATCACGGTTCATGAGATACAGTCTGGTGATAGACAGACAGACGGACAGCGGAGTCTTAGTAACAGGGTCCCGTTTTTACCCTTTGGGTACGGAAAACTCTTTTTGATTAAGCAAATTAAAATGGGTGTATTGTCATTTCAGGTCAGAAGCTGCAAGATGCTGGTTACTCGACGTTTTCCGAAGGCGAACCAAATAATAACAAGGCTTTTGCAGGCGGTTCTTCCTGCGGCGGAATACGCCGGACTGGTCTACTTGACGATTTCTGGTGCGAAGGGACTCATATACCCTTCATTTGTGAAAAGAAACCTGATAGTTTAATCGCAGAAGATGATGAACTTTAATATCAACACTTATAAATTGTATCACTCAAAATGTCAAGAACTGTGAAATTGTTAAATTAATTAAATGTTCCCTTCCATGCACATCGGACACATGGTATGGACCGTCGGCCAACTTGGGTCATTTTCGATCTACCGCATATTGGGACGAGACTAAATTGGCAAGATAGCCATTAGCTTGGTGTTAACAAAAATCATTATCTGGGTTGCGAAGTAGGAAGCTTCTGGGAGATATGCCACCCTGAACCTCAGATCAAATAAAAAAGGAAGATGGAGCGTTGCGCAGTGGTTGCGAACAACTAAGTGAAGCCGGTTTTTGATGGTACATGTGTGCGTACTAGAGGGCGGGCGGGGGCCGGGCGGCAGGGTTCGTCCAATGACGAACGAATTCCAAGGCGTAGTTTCGTTACATATGTGTGCGTAAACTGTGTATGTACACAGCCAAGGCGTAGTTTTTCTGGCTTCACCGCTTTGTCGGAAGACTCCGTCTTTACTTTTTATTTGGTCTGAGCCCTGAACATGGTCACCTAAAAAAAATATCATTCGCATATTTATGTAAATGGTGAACAGGGTCCTGGGTGGCATCATTACCTGAACTATTTTTTTGTGTTTTCATATCAATCGAATAAGGAACAAGGATCACAAGAGCATATATGTGAAATGTACTTACCTGCGCTGACCTCCTAGACGCTTCCTGAAAGCGACGCAAGACTATGGTTTTATATTCGCTTGGGACCTGCCCCACCCCCTTTTTTTTTTTTTTTTTTTTTTATAGTAGGGGGAATGCTTTTATGCATCCCGAAGGTATGTGGGACTCGCCAAGGCCCTACCCACTAAACCCCCTACTGCTTCCCGCACCACCTAACACGCAAGACCTACGGGACCGTGAAATCACGCACCGTGTGGCCCTGGTGTTGATGCCCCAATGAGGACCCACTTGGAGGACCACCGAGTGGCACTCGTCCCCTGTCGAGGACTAGGGAGGAACGAGGTGCGCGTAGCGTCTCCTCCTTCCTCCTGGCCGTCTCCTTCGGAGCGGGTCTGCGTCCGCATCCACCTCTCGGTCCCTCTCTGCGGCCTCCTTCTGTGACATCACGTCCTCACAGAAGGAGACCATCGCCTGCCACACCTGCCCCACCCCCTGAATGTAATTACGTGCCAATATGTAGTCGATTATTTATATCAATATGCGATCGATTATTTTTTGCGATCGGAGATCATTGTATGTGCGGCCACATGTTCAGGGTGGCATCTCCCAGAAGCTTCCCACTTCACAACCCAGACGACAATATTTGATAACACTAAACTAATGTCTATCTTGCCAATGTGGTCTGGTACGAATATGCGATAGATTGAAAATGAGCTTCTGGGCCGACGGTCCAGTAGGAATTATCTCAATTAAGTAAATGTAAGGGACCTATAATAAATCAAATGTCTATAACAACCGTTTTTTTTTTGTTAAGAATCTAGAAACATAAAATATCGTAAACTTAAGCATGAAGTTTAAAATTCTTGATCGTAAGTCGTATACCTAGATCGAGTCAAAGCTGGTTATGACAATTTACTGAAGTAACTTTGCCTCTTTGTACTGTTGAAATAACTTTGCCTCTTTGTCCTGTTGTAGCATCTTTGCCGATAGCGGATGTATTTTGCGTTGTTTTGGTACCTATAACTTACAAAACCAGTTCTCTGAGGCAAACAAGTATTTACAAGGATAAAATATCTTCATTGAAATGTAATATATCCTCAACATTTTAATCTGTGTAAAAAAATACAAATCATTTAAGTTGTTTTTATAACGGTTCTTCGTACTTTTGATAGCGTAGGTACTTAAATACCGTTATTACAGTTCATTAACCATTCAATGAATAACAAGCAAGAGGTTATTTTTAATCAACTTGAATAATAATAAACAGGAAAAAATTAACTAAAAACATTTAACAAAAGGGGAAATAGTTGATTGTTGACTGCTAACTACAGCCTGATTCTGTAATCAAACTCGAATCTCACTTCACTGCGCGGGAAATTTAAATCATAAATGAGGTAATTATTAGCTGTTTTTTATCACAAAAGACCTTTCCATCGCAGAATGTCCCTTTCGCAAAATGTCCCCTGGTCGCAAAACGTCCCTTTCGCAGAATGTTCCTTTCGCAAAACCTCCCCTTTCGAAAATCGTTCCTTTCGCAAAAGGCCCCTTTCGCAAAATTTCCCTTTCGCAGAATGTCCCCCTGGTATCAAAAAAATATCACTCTTGCCAAATTTGTCTTTTATGTAAAAAAGTTGTCTTTTATGCGATTTTTCCAGAAGGGTCACCATAAATAAAAATTTTTTGTTTTGTAACGATACTGTTATATTTAACGTTAAAAAAATTGCGAAAGATTTATATTATGATTTTTTTTATTTTGAATAATTAATGTTAGTTTGTAATAATAACGATAGTTTTATCTATAATAACTAAAACTTTTTCTCTGGTGAGTCTCCTGAAATGTATACCTATACATAATGTATATTGTATATATAAGTATGTATAGTACAAAAAATATTTTTCCTATTTTTAGGGAAACCAAAACAATTTTTTTTTTGTATTAGAAAATAATGAAATACTAGAAAAAATCAGCCGGACAACCATGGTGCTCAACACGACCTTTCGATATCCGGGTGACTGCTCTAACCACTGAGCTACCGAGGACCTAACCGACCCAGTTGATTTTTCAAGGATTTCATTATTTTCTAAAAAAAATTTAGCATTGTGAATGCAAAAAATATCAAAATTTTAAATTGTTTGTATTGTCAGATAAGTTGAATTAAAGATATGCGTATTTACTTAGAAAACCTGTTTTGTTTAAACATAATGAACATATTTACTGTTTTTTATGATTAATAATATACATAGTGACCTACATATTTGGCTTTCATTTTTTTATTTTCATTGAAAATTTTGAACAAAATGGCAATTTGGCGAGTGTGATATGATATTTTGCTACAAGGGGGACTTTCTGCGTAAGGAATATTCTGCGAAAGGGACATTATTCGAAAGGTGGGTTTTGCGAAATGGACATTTTGCGAAAGGGACGTTTTGCGACCAGGGGACATTTTGCGAAAGGGGACATTTGGCCAAAAGACTACATAACTACGATAGCCCCCTAAAACAGTTTTAGGCTAAAACCTTTTGCAATGGGTAAAGTAGCTTATATTCAGATAATTTCAAATAACAAATCCACTAGAAGTGAGATGCTAGTTTGGTTAAAGAATCGACATGCTATCATGCTGATATCGCGATTCTAGATAGTATACTATAGATATACTCGCTGAAATTTTAATCATTTGGTTTCCTATGCGTTTGAATAGTGAAATCAATGATGCCCGTGTGCGATAGCGCTTAACGTGGGGACATAGGTCCAATTATAGAGAACTTTTAATTAATACACGAATAGAGCAGTTGGTGAAAACATAGAGCATAACGATCTGAATAGTGCAGTGGTCATCATGCCGGTCTACCACGCAAGAGGTCTCAGGGTCTATTCCCGACCGGGCGGAAATTGAAATGACGAATTTTAATGTCTGTGACGGGTCTAGGTGTTACTATGTATAATAAGTATCAAAAAAGTTTAAAAGTAGTATTTTGCTGGGGTAATGCTAACGTTGTCTACTACCTATCCATATTACAAAACAAGCTTTGCTTAGTTTGGGGAATTTGTCCATGCATTTAAAGCGTTTATTTTTTTACAATGTGCAATGTGTGATAGATAATACATTTATTTTGCAGTTGGTTGCCAGTTCCGGTACGACTACACGTTCAACATCAAGGTGAATGGCTGGCTGAAGCTGCACACTGTTCCCGCCACTTTCTTCGATGCCTTCAGAAAGTGCAGTGCTGAAGGTAATCTTGAAATAAAACTTGCCAATCCGCACCCTAGACAAAGTCACATTATTTGCAAATCTTTTCTTTCGCTATCCGCTTTCAAAAGATATTATCTAATGGATTTGATGTTTTTAGCAAATTTTTAAGCGAATACGAACATACGAATATTAATCAGTCCTATGGGACTGCACCCTAACAGGGTTACTAGATGTAATAATGAGACAATAATGAATAATGACTTTTTCGATGACTTTTCAGCATTGACCTGCATAAAAAAAAACATTTCAGTGCTTTTCAGTAAACCTGACATTTTGTACACCTACATCTACATTCTTAATTTAGTGGACGTTTGATATTTTTTTCTCACTAAAATGATTAACAAATTATGTGTTTTCATTAGGCATACTTTGGGTATACTTTACACTTTTTGGGATTTCAAAAATCCCTGACAACTCTAGTTTTTCCCTGTTTTTCTGACAGATGCCTTGAATTCTTGACATGTCAGAAAAAATCCTGTCATCTGGTAATCCTGCCCTAATAGCCGTATGTCTTCCTTCACCCAGTCGCTTTCCCTATCTCTTTAGACTTCAACTTTGCATGCCGTACTAATGATTATTGTTTTTTTTTCTTCTATTAATGGTGCCTCTCCGACTAGTGAAGGTTGGCAGCACATGAGTAAAAAACGTTGTGGTTGGCAGTCAGCTCTGGGATGCGCTATTGCATGCCCTATGGCGCTTGAGGCATAGATTGGATTTCATTCTAATGAAATCTAATCTATGAAAGCGCAAGAAGAACGGGAAAGCGTGATACACCAATACATTTTTTCAATAATGTGACATTGGCTACACCTACATACATACAGAAGCTTGAGTGTAAAATGTCCAAACGTTACTATTACGATTGCGTCACATGAGTAAACGTTTTTTACTCATGTGATTGCGTTGCGTTTAGATTCTAAATCTAAAATTGAAATTCATTACCCTGCAGGTAACGAGTTTCCTGAAAATTATAGGTACCAACTCTATTACATAATTTATGCAAAGCAAGCCGTCGAATTACCTCTAGTTTTGTGTTGAGCAAAGAATACGATTAAGTACGGTAATAAAAGTGAAAATTTTAAATTAACTAACGTCTTCAAGTGTCGTCTTCAACTGTATTCCTTTTTATTACTTACACAACTTTTTGTCAAGTTATAAATAATCAATCAGTTAAATCAAGGGTCTCCAAACTAAGGCCCGCGGGCCAGCTCCGGCTCGCGGCGGGCACCAACAATCCGGCCGTTTTCACGGGCCGGCGATCGTATTACAATATGTTGGTACGATGAGCTAGCTAGGTCCTGGCTCTTGGGACTTCGTGGCGACCCATGAGTTAAATGAACAATACACAATTTCAATTTGTATTTCCAGGTGCTGTTCTAGCATCGCCTCTAAATGCCAACCTCAAAAACGCAATGTTGATGTTGCGCAAGAGCTCTAACATCGACGCCCGCGCAGTGTTCACTGGGATCAATTCAGCTTTCTCCAAAGTTTCCTTCGCCTCTGTGGAAGGTAAGAAATCTATGTAATGTAGGCATGCCAACAGTCCCGGATTTTCCGGGACTTCCGAGTCAATTTTGGCCCGTCTCCCGTCGAGACCCCCCCTTGCGGGACGCCTTTTATCCCGGAAATCAGTTAAAGTCATTAATAGAAGAAAAACAAAAATCTGCCCCTGACAAGTATTGAGTGCTTATGAATGAACATGGTACAAATTATTTATGTCCATGAAAGAGGCTCTATAGTTTCGACATTTCTATGGTTTCGACTATCTTTCAGATGGTAGCTTCGATATCTACCACCTTCACATACATCAGCAGAGAGTGTTTTTCTCTGTGGAAATGCATGGATTGGACAGGCAGCAGAAATAAACTGTCTGTCAACCACGTCAAGGCCTGGACTACAAACTAAAATTTAACTTATTATTGTTAATTTTAACCACAAATGCAGCGAATTTTATAACTACGTAATTGCAAAACAAAAACTTGTTAAAATGCGTAAAAAATCTCAATATAAATAAAGTTTTAAATTTGGAAAATTTTAATTTAATAATTTAAAATATTTGTCATATATTTTGTATTGACTTTTTTTTATTAACTGATTACCTGTAGTTTTTTTTCCAACCATTTTGTATGTGGTGTGTTGTGTCCCGCCTAATACACCCAAGTCCCGGATGTCGAGCTAGGTAATCCCGGAAATGCCTTTTTTGGAGTTGGCAAGCCTAAATCTATGCAAAATTACACCTCTACTCTACAGGATTCCTATGCCCTATTTTAATAAACGTGTCATATTATTACAATTTGGTTTACGTTGCGTTGTGTTGCGGTACAAACAAATAGACCATTACTTAACAGGCATTGTTTTGAGTAGAATGCTTTTACTCGAGAAACTTCCCATTTACGTAGGAAGGGGTGGGGGGCGACTTGGACACCCCAGAACAGTCTGGTGCCCACCTCATAAAAAAGCCTGATATATTTTTCTATTGCCCTTCAAAACTCCAACGTGGCTCTAGCACATGGCTCGCGCTTTAACCAGGGTCGGGAATCGGCGGGATGTCATCCATTTTTTTTTCTCCCGGGGAAATGTTTTCCGGCTACCCCCACGCGCGGGAACACGGGAGTGGTTATGTGGTGTTGCCATTAAAACCCCGGACTTCCTACCACGAATTGGACGGGGTCGGGATCGGGACTCGGGGTTAGTGGGACCGTTGTATCAATCGCCACTTCCCCGGCCTGCACCGGTCCTTTTGGACTCCGGCTCTCTGGACGTACACACAAGGGGCGCTCGGAACATTTGAGCGTCCCTCCTCCATAGACGGGATGTCATCCCTAAGCATTTCGAAGAACAAATACCACAGTACTTTATTTGTTATGTACCAAACGCTACACAGCGCTCAATTCGCACCTTTTTTGCAGGCGTACCGATAGCCAAAATCCCAATGGAATGGGCACCATTTGAGCCAGACAACTGCGATAACAAAGAAGACTGCATCGCCATGTTGACAGACGGCAAGATGGCTGACGTGCGCTGCACCGAGACCTTCCCCTTCATCTGCTACAAGAAGAAGACCAAGACGCTGCAGATCAATGAGTGCGGTACTGTTGATAACGGTAAGAAATCATTTAGGTAGACATTAGATGGTTTCAGACTGATTTGCGAGTTTTTAGTAATGCCGGCTAATCAAAAATGGTAGGCTTTTGTATGAATAGCTAATGTGGCACCAACTCTTAGTCTAGAATGTTCTTTGCCGTTTTATAAAAGACAGTGTCAGTAAAGTTTCCTTTTTTCTGGCAACTATTTATTAAAATTATTGTTGTGTCCACTATCCACGTCTTTGGCTCGGCAATGACGGCAATGTACAGTACTATACTAGGCACGTATCTTGAAATTTTTCGACTGAGTGGGGATAAAGCTTCGTACAGACTGAGGCGAATTCCGCGCGAAATTCGCGAGTGCGACCACGTAACTCAAAGCGATAGCCATAGCCATAGCCATTGTCAAAGAAATTGCTATAGCAATGGCTATGGCTATGGCCATTGCTTTGAGTTACGCGATCAAAATCTGTCAAAATGAGCGACGCGCGCGATTCGCTCGCCTCAGTCTGAACGAAGCTTTAGTTCGCGCATGTGCTCTTGTGAACGACCAATAGCGCGCGCCCCTCTCCCGCCGCCCGCACCCCTCACCGCTACGCATACCCAAAATCAGTGTTGCCAGATGTACCGCTTTTCCACTTTTTACCCCGCCTTTTTGGCAATGTATCCGCTTTCCACTTTTAACCTACGCGGTTCCGCTTTTTTCGAATCTACTAGCTAGACTAGAACAAGCCCTTTTTGGCGGTTACACAGCACGTCGGTCGGTCGAAGATTATACAGCACGTCAAAGATAAAAAGCTGCGTTCAGTCGTTCAGTTTGATCCGTTAATTCTGTTATCGTGCCATCTCTTTTGCGCGTATTAAATTTGCATTGATTTTTTGAGCAACTCAAGCTGTTAGCGAGAGGTCCATATTGTGTAATGTAGGTACAAATCCAAAATTGTACAACTTCCCAAAAGCGAAGGTTGTAGAACCAGGAAACGATGCTGTGGATGTATTTTCTTTCGGTTTCTAAATAAGTTTAGATATACATTAAATAAAGAAAGGACTGTCATTTTTGTTTTTACTCTTTAATTTGCAAATTCCCTTGAATTTATGTGAAAAACAATGAATAAGCACACGAATCGAGAGAGAAAAATCAATGTAAATGTTAAAACAAGAAATTCCACTTTATTGTTGAAAATCCGCGTTTTTTAAGCCCAGCTCCCGCATTTTCATTTTGCTCATCTGGCAACACTGCCCAAAATACGAGTTTCGCGCAATCCCCACCCGATTTCAAGTAATATGCCTCGTACAGTACCACCCACAGAACATAGAAGTAGTTAGAAGTAGTATGAGCTCAATTTAGTATGAAAACCAGTGTAACCAAACTAACACATTAAAAATCGAAGCCAAGCCCCCCATTCAATAGTTACATGCTACGCACACATACTTTATGAACACGTAATTGGATAAAAATTTAAAATGTATAATATCCAAAAGGCCATAGGTATATCACAAAGTTTATTTATTTAGATTCAATCGTATTACCATAGCACTTGGTACTAAATTAAATAATACGTATATTTATAACGCTGCTACTCAACCGCTAGATGGCGCAAGCAAATTTTAATAATGCGATTTACCACCTTATTTGTTATGACATAAAGTACTTTAAGAAAATTTAACGAGATAAGGGAGACCAAGTTGATTGACATTTTTCACTTAACTTATCCTAATAGCTTCAGATCAAAAATTCGTTAAACTCTTTTTCATAATTCGGTGAAATCCTGACATTTCTTAGTGTTACTAGGCAACAAATATATGAAATTAAAAATTTAGAATTCCCAATAAAATAAATGTATCGGATATCGATTAGTATGTTCAAAAAATAAAATTAGCATTTCGCATATTATTTATTTATGGAAAAGGTACACCAACAGTATATATATTTAACACTAGCTTCCGCCCGCGACTTCGTCCGCGTGGATATAAAAGAAAATCCTTATGGAACCTTCAACCAGGATCCGACCAGCCGTTTTTACGCGATTAGGCGGTTCACCGGCGGTAATGTAAGATCGTGCATATACATATCTAAAGATATCGAGACACAGCCCTTACTGAATTTCTGTTCCAGAGATCTAAGTACTATTACGCTGACAATTAACAATCAGGAATTGGTCCTGGCATCAGCATACATGCCTGAAGGGGAGCGAGCGCCACCTGAGGAGGTGGCGTCGCTTGCTCGTTACTGCAGGGAAAACAACATTGAGCTAATCATCTCGACAGACTCCAATGCCCACCATCCGCTGTGGGGAGAGGAGAAAAGCAACACTAGAGGTAATGAACTGGTGGAATTTCTACTAACAACCAATCTAGAAATCATTAACATAGGCAATGAACCGACCTTCGTTGCGAAAAGGTGCAGAGGGACGATTGTTGACCTAACACTTGCAACACCGTTAGCGGCATCCATGATAACGGACTGGCACGTCTCAGACGAGGCCTCATGTTCGGATCACAGGTGGCTACGCTTCAACCTACAGGTACCTACCATCACTATTGACCCTAAAAGGTATCCAAGGAAAACTAACAAACAACAATACAGAACACTCCTAGCAGAGAAACTTGACACAGGCTGTGACAGGAGGGACTTCCCGACCGCTGCGCAGCTAGAAGAACAGGTAGTAAAATTTACCAATACTGTAAGACTATGCTTTGAAGAGGCCTGTCCCCTGAAAGCTCCCAGCTCGGAGGGCCCCGGCAAGCACCATTGGTGGGGACCGGAGCTTAAAAGGCAACGTGAGATTGTCAGGAAAAGGCTGAACAGAGCAATGAACACCTGCGATGACTATGACTGGGACCGATACAAAGATGCTAAGTCTGAATACAAACGTAAAATAAGGTACTGGAGGACCTCATCCTGGAGAAAGTTCAGTAATGAGATAAGCTCCACCAAACAGGCAAATCGGGTAAGGAAGGTTTTGTCTAATCAGGGTCCTGGTCCACTAGGTAACCTGAAAAAACCCGACGGCACGATGTCCCGCTGCCCGGAGGAGACAAACGCTATCCTAATACAGACCCACTTTCCAGACTGCCAACTCGTACAACAGGTAAGCTGGCAAGACAAACCTGTGCAACCCACTGAAGACTGTTGGCGTTATGCCGAACAGGTAATAACACCTGAAAAGGTAAGAAGTGCTATTCATAGCTTCTCCCCTTTCAAGGCGGCTGGAACGGACAACATCTTTCCCGCACTACTACAATGGGGAGAGGAGCAAATAGTTCCAGTCCTCACCCATCTACTACAAGCCTGTCTGGCGCATCGCTACACCCCGCACCTATGGAGGGAAGTCAAGGTAGTGTTTATACCTAAACCAGGTAAACCCGACTACACTAATCCGAAGGCTTTCAGACCGATCAGCCTCACAACCTTCCTGCTAAAAACTCTGGAAAGGGTTTGTGAGTGGTATCTACGAAGTGGAGCATTGGCGAAACTCCCACTACATAAACATCAGCATGCTTACAGCGCTGGGAAATCCACTGAATCAGCCCTTCATCAATTAGTCGGTAAGATAGAGGAGGCTATCCAAAACAAACTTATTTGTCTGGGCACCTTCATCGATATAGAGGGCGCCTTCGACAAAACTACATTCACCAGTATTGAGGCAGCACTAGTGAGACACGGTGTTGATAAACAACTCGTAGACTGGATCGTGAATATGCTACGCAACAGAACGGTACAGGTGTCAGGGGCCGTCGGCCAAAGGGCCCTGGTGGCGAGAGGATGTCCCCAAGGAGGTGTGCTCTCTCCACTTCTATGGAACCTGGTGGTAAACGACCTGATCTCCCATCTTAACTCTAACTATTTTTACACTATAGGATATGCGGACGACATTACCATACTAAGTATAGGTAACCAGGCTGGCATAACCTGTAACACCATGCAAGCAGCCCTGAAGAAGGTTGAGGAATGGTGCCAAAGACACGACCTGACCGTCAACCCTACGAAAACGGAAATGGTAATGTTTACAAACAAACGCCAGGTGGGCGACTTCAGTCTGCCGAAACTGTTTGGAACTACACTACAACTCTCTAACGAGGTAAAGTACCTAGGTATAATCCTGGACAACAAACTTAATTGGAATAGCCACTTGGAATATAAAACGCAGTCCGCTAGCGTCATTTTATGGCAGTGCCGGAAGATGATTGGTAAGCGTTGGGGCCTAGCTCCCAAACTTTTCCTCTGGCTATACAACACGATCATAAAACCCCTGGTAAGCTATGGATCTGTAGTATGGTGGCCAAAAGCCGCCCAAACCACTGGAGCCAAAAAGCTTCAGGGACTACAACGTCAGGCCTGCTGCGCCCTTACTGGATGCATGAGTACAGCTCCCACAGCTGCTCTAGAGGTAATGCTGAACCTAACACCACTGCACCTCCACATTCAACAGGAGGCAGCCAAAACAGCTTTAAGACTAAAACAACTGGGATCACTAAAATTCGAGAGGGTAAAACATCTCAGTGGACTACTGGAGGACTGGCTGCACACACCTCTCATTGAAGCTCCATGCGACAAAGTTAAGCCAACCTTCATTTTTGACAAAAAATACAGAATACACCTGATAGACGACATCAGCCCCAAGAAAAGACACAAGGCTCTCCTGATTTACACTGACGGCTCCAAGACCTCATCGGGCACAGGGTCGGGTGTTTTCTCAGAGGACCTCAACATACAAATTGCATCCCCGTTAAGCTCATACAACACGGTCTTTCAGGCCGAGTGCGTGGGCATAATAATGGCGGCTCGGGCAATCGAAACAAGGGAGGTAAAAGACCGCGACATCTTAATTCTCTCTGACAGCAAATCCGTTCTACAGGCTCTCGAGGGCAGTCGCATCACATCGAGCCTTTTACTTGAGTGTCACCACGCCCTAAATACAGTAGGTGCACTTAATACTATTACTATCCAATGGATCAAAGGTCACAGTGGATCACGGGGTAACGATGCAGCCGACGAACTGGCCAGACGCGCATCTGGTTCGACGCCTGGTGGCCCAGAGCCGATCGTGCCTATCCCGACCAGCTGGTTTGCAAGTAAGATCCGTGAACGCACCATAGAACTACACCAACAGAACTGGAGCTCGCTGGACTCGTGTAGACAGGCGAAACTCGCACTGCCGCGCGTGGACGCTCGTCTATCCAGGTCCCTGATACAACTGTGCAGACCGCAACTTCGCCTGGTAACAGGTGCTATTACTGGTCATGGACAATTTAACAGACATCTTTTCAACTTAGGTGTCACGGACAGTCCCCTATGCAGAGGATGCATGGAGGAAGAAGAAACAGCCGCCCACGTCCTGCTGGAATGCAGAGGGGTGGCCCCTTACCGGGCGAGGTACCTCGGCTCGCCGGGCAGCGTCCAGGAAGCGATCACGAACGTGAAAGCCCTTGGAGCGTTCCTGGCTGAGCTGGGCTGGCTGGAATGATCCGGCCATACATCCTCCGACGCAAAATAGGCGCAATAGACGTCGAGTTGCGGAAACCGCCTGCACCGACAAGAAGAAGAAGAAGAAGAGAAGGCGGTTCACCACCAAGCGTGCTGCCTCGCGAGGCAAGACGTTTGCCAAGGCGCAAGACGCAAGGCGTTTGTCGCACGAGGCTCGCAAGCTTGGTGGGGACCGTTCCCGTTCCCGTTCCCTTTCCCTTTCTTCCCGTCCCCTGGGGCTGAATCATGCATGTCTACCGAGCAATTTTTTTTCGCAATTACCATCCCATAAAACATCAAGAACGTCATCCCTATATAGATTTTTATGATTACTTACCCCATTTACCACCTAAGGGGTTGATTTTCTAAAATCATAAAAAATATTTTTGCCTATTTATTTTAAGACGTGCTTCTACGAATTTTAAAGTTGTGTATTTTATGTTTTATTATTATTTATCATTATTATACTCATTATTATTTAATGTCTATTTTATATTCTTTTTCCATAAGTTTTCCATACAAAATTTGAACCCCATTTTCACCCTTTTAGGGGTTAAATCATGTACATCGTCTTGGACTTTAAAATAAATGTCATTTTCGCAATCACCATCCCAAAAAACCTCAAGAACGACATCCATATCGATTTTTATGTTTACTTACCCCATTTACCCCCTAAGGGGTTGATTTTCAAAAATTACAAAATATATGTTTGACTATTTGTTTTTTTAGATGTGCTCCTACGAAGTTTAAAGTTGTAATGACTTTTTATATTCTTTTTCCATACAAAATTTGAACCCCATTTTTACCCTCTTAGGGGTTAAATCATGTACATCGTGTTGGACTTTAAAATAAATGTCATTTTCGCAATCACCATCCCATAAAACCTCAAGAACGATATCCATATCGATTTTTATGTTTACTTACTCCATTTACCCTCCAAGGGGTTGATTTTCAAAATTACAAAATATATGTTTGCCTATTTATTTTTAGACGTGCTCCTACGAAGTTTAAAGTTGTAATGTCTATTATATATTCTTTTTCCATACAAAATTTGAAACCCATTTTCACCCCTTTATGGGGTTAAATCATGTCCACTGTGTTGGACTTCAAAATAAATGTCATTTTCGCAATCGTCATACCAGATAACCCCAATAACGACATCCATATCTATTTTTAGGTTTATTTACCCATTTCACCCCTATTTTATCGCTATAGGAGTTACAATAACAATATAGGACAAATAGGACTGACAATAACAATATACGTAGCGTTAAATTTTCTTCCATAAACCTATACTATAAATTAATTGATTTTTACTTCGAAAATGAAGGATTTTCTTCTATACACAACTTCATACCCCTTTTCACCCCTTCGGGGGTAGAATTTTGAAAAACGCTGAGACCCGTATTTATTAATTTTCAATCGTCAGCCTAAACACAAAATTTGAAGATCCTAGCTTCAAAGCTGAGGGACTTTCATACAAACTTTCATCCCTTATTTCACCCCCTTAGGGATTGAATTTTCAAAAATCCTTCCTTAGTGGATGCCTACACTGTATAAGGTATCTGTGTGCAAAATTTTAAGTCTCTAGGTTTAGCGGTTTGAGCTGTGCGTTGGTAGATCAGTCAGTCAGTCAGTCAGTCATTCAGTTTACGATTTTATATATTAAGATTGTTGATATCAGTTATACAATAGAGCACAATATTTAGGCAATGAGTTGCAAAAAACATCGATATCATCAGAGATCTCTCTTTTGAGATTATTATACTGAGCACAACAGCGAAGCAAAGGAGCGTTTCGTCCAAGATTGGTCTTAAAAGTAGGTAGTGCAAAAGTTTTCTTTATTAGCTGTCGAGGAAGACGATATGGAACACTGATTGCGATGTTGTTCACGAGCTCACTCATTAGATTGCAAAGATCCATTGAGAAGTTATGTTTTCGAATCAACAACTCGGCTTACTATATTTCCCATAGAGCATCGCGGCTTCGTTCCGAAGGGAGGAGCCTTAGCGATTATTACTCTATCCAAATTATTCTGGCATTTTTTGCGGGGGGGGAAAGTGCACACAAATGCAATCCCGCATCCTCACATACAAAAACAACACTGTAATGACGACACTAACACAAAAAAAATAAAACAAAACAGCAAAAAAATTGTGTACGGATGAGTCATAACTCACACAATGACGCGTTTTTGACATGTTTTTGACATAAAGGGCTGGGCTCAACTGTCAATGCAGCAATATCGATAAATTTCGAAAAGGGAATAAAGGTAACAAACACAAAAAATTTACGTATTTATCTTTATTATTATAATTATCTTTATTTATCGGATAAATCATCATTAACATATAATTAAGTATTATTATTACCTTTATATATATGTAAGATCTCATCATCTCATCTTATTAACAACATTAGATATCTTGTAAAGTATATCATTAATTTTTAATATGTAAAAGACAATCAGAATTAATATTAAATAACAAGTTACCTACTATCGCTATTAGCTAACCACCTGACATTGAATTGAATCGCTGTTTATTGTTTCTTATTACATATTTTTTGTCTTTTGTGGTGATATTCTTCATGTAGAACAAAAATATAAGATGATAATGAATGATGATACTTTAACAGGTGATAGTGTTGCTTAAACTGAACAAATTCTGTGGTCCGCCGCTGAGTTCTAGTGGTTCACCCACCCGTGTAAGACGCAGAGGTCCTGGGTTCGATTTCCAGGGGGGGTTAGAATTTGTACTCGGTTTGTTTGGTGGTAGGGCTTATTTCAAGTCCGAATGGCTAGCTACTACCATTTTACCTAAGTCTGACGCCATTACAACACTTTCAAAATTTGTGTTCCGGCAGTTAGAGGTAAAATAGCCAGTTTCTCAGTGATAAGGATTCCGGGTGTAGTGCGCTTCCACCTTCGGCGCTAAGGTAAAGGCCAAGCACAGCCCGTTGTGCACTAAACAAACTTTCTTCAAGGAACATAGTCCGTCCGTCTGTCAGCTCATACATAACGTTAACGTAAGCTAATCAGTGCGTCCAAAATGATCGTCATTCGCGATCTAAATACTTAAGATACGCTGGATTTTGTAAAAATCCTAAACTTTACTCGGACGATTGCAAAAATCTGTTTCAGATTCTAACTGTCTGGTTTTTGATAATCATACTAGGATGTTTGTAAAGATCCTATTTGTACAATTATCATACCTGGGGTATTAAGAAAGTAATTTCTGTTGTATGTTAAAAAAAAACCAACCAGTTTTAACCAACAGCTATCGACTAGTCGGCTACACCTGGTTTTAGCCGGCTAAAACTAGGTTTAGCCACTCTTCGGGTATTAGCCGTAACATATACAACGAAAAGAGGGTTCGAATTTTGTATCGAAAAATAATACGGGAACGGGAACAACAACGACAACAGGTATGGGTACGGTACGGGAACGGGAACGAACAGGGATGGGATATGTATATCCTACCAATATTATCACGCAAAAACGTATTTATAGCCCGGGTTAAAACATAGGATACGTTTTTATCCCGGTCAAAGATTCCCTAAGGAGATAAGAAAATTATTTACATGTGAAATGTTACACCATCTTTTTGTAAACTTGATGTTCCCGAAGGCTGATTGTCTAACTTTGTTGCAATCAACTTTGACAGAAATCGCAGTGACATTGCTGCTTTAGTAAGAACCAATGTGACAACTATATTACTTAAAGCAGCAATGCAACTGCGATTTCAATCGAGAATTGTTAGCAACAGAGATACGTAATCGGTGGGCTGATCTCTTTTTACAATAAAAAACTGAACAATGCGGCATTTTTATTACTGCAGCGTTCACATGCGCGAGCTGTACATTACGTATACCCAAAAAGTACTTTTGTAATATAGGAAATAGAGAACAATCTTGCACCTGACATGAAATTATAAACGCTGTATGAGTTTTTGTGTCTTATTAGGTATAAACCTATTTCTGTCTTTTTTTTGTAATATTCTTCATGTAGAGCAAAAATATAACACTGACCCCCATGTCGAAAAACGATTTTATTCACCCTTCCATAGTAAGTCGGTCAGCTGACCAATACCGACGTAGGTTAATATCGTATAAACCAGCCGGGCTAGGATGAGCGACGTGACTATTTCTCGACATTAATCGCGCGATATCTGTCGCGCTCACATCAATGCAGAGCAATACATGCAAAAATCTCGCAAATGAATTTGACGCAGAATCAGTGCCAGATTGACCAAAACTTTATCGACAAACATTATATAACGGTAACATCACTAAATTGCCCATCGGCGAAATCTCGGATTTATCTAAGGACTGATCTGAAATTTGTACGGACGAGCCATGGACTAGCAGACCCGATGTCACTGAACAAATTTGACAACTAATCAAGAATAAAATATACGAATTTAATGTTTAAATGTAAACAAATAGCAATAATACGATAAAAAATTACTTTCATGTGAAATGTAACACCGTCTTTTTGTATACTTGATGTTCCAGACCTCGTTTAACAGCAAAAAACTCATCAATTCGACATTTTAAACACTGCAGCGTTCACGTGCGCGACTGGACTCGGTCTAGAAAGAAATCCGGGTGCAACTGGTTTTACTAACGCATATGCCCATTTGGGCTTGTACTTCGGCAGAGGGGAACGTTTCGTATGGCTACTCCCTTCCGAGAAGCCGCGATGCTCTATGATATTTCCTAATTATAACTTATTTAAAATTTCAAAACTTTATTCACAGAAAATACTACAAAATATCAATATTATCTTAGGTGTATATATATATAAACAAAAGTCTAAGCTAAAACAATATAATTAAAGTCTAAAATAGCTATTTCGCAGTATTTTGAGTGAATAAAGTTTCAAAGAACAATGGCGACCCGCCATACATGACATGAAATTATTTGATTTAAAATTTTAGCGTTTATAAATGAAAAACTGCCTAAACGATCCAGAATTCATTTTTAGCTAGGCTAGCGAATCCATCGTAGCAAAAAAGTTGAATTAAATAACTTCTTCTGAGCTCGGATATAATCCGTTCGAGTTAAACTGAATGTTGATGCCCATTCAGTACCTACTGAAAATAGACTCTTACACCTTACTGGGTTATACTTGGAAGTCATTTTGGCTATGACTGTCATAGATCAAAAATATAGTGATTATTATATTTTATATTCTCTTTGATATGACAGTTGATTTCTCTGTGGTTGATTTATACATACTTATTTGGCATATAAGGTTGGCTTATAATAACTGAATTGGTCATTTAAGTTTTTAAAAATTTATTATTTTTATACAGATTTTCTTGAATTCAGTTAAAGTCCTGATAAATTCTTAAAATATGATTTTATTCAGACATTTGAAAATCATTTTTCTAAACGCTAAACGTTTTAATAGGTGTATTTTCGCTGTTGTTCTTTTTGCGCTTCCGGCGGCGAGTATTGTCAGTTTTTGCCGCGGGTTTGAGAAGACACAACTCGTTGGCCAGACTCTAATACTTTTCAACTCTTCACAGTCACAACTTTTCTCGGTCTCCCCTATTGAGTGACATTTCCGCTAGTCTATATTTTAGTGTTTATGAGTCTTCAAGAATATGTCAAATAGCGCATTGGAATATGGATCATAAGTGTATACCGCATAAAGGTGGATATTTATTGTTTTGAAATTTAAAAGGAAAATCTCAGCTGATTTTTTAATTAAAATCTAAATAAATTAAATAGAGCTTCCCCCTGATATTTTATGCACCCGTTTGCTACATGATATATGTGGGTATTGTTTTTGATCTTTTATATAATGCAACTCGGCATTTTTATATGTTTTTTGAAGATGTTTTTGTTTGGCGTTCGCTCACACGACTGACGTAGCAAAATTCAGAAGTATGCGGAGCTACGCTCACTTGAGGTTACACGGGTACCGCCTACTTGCGACTTCTACTGGGGGGAAAAATTTTTCTTTGTTCTGTGGTACCACCCGTAGATAGTAGGTTTCTCCGTCTACGGCACCACCCACCACACGTCTTCATCTTCACTCTGTCGGCAGCCATGACAGACTGTGTGTGACTAGTACTCTAGTCTGTACCACAGACTAAACCACCGACTGTGACGTATGCACTCGAGACAATGTTAGTAGGTACTAACTTATAGCCAAATACACTAGAGGTTATACCTAGTGTAATTTGATTATTATTAATGAATATCGACCGAATCAAAACAACTTCAGGAGATTCGGGACCCTTCAATTTTTTTTATATGAACCTTAATAAAATACTTCTAGCATACACCTTAGACCATCGCACCGGAAAATGCTACAAGTTCCACCGCATCGGCCGCACCTGGAGGATGGCGTACATGACCTGCATGGCAGAGGGGGGGAACCTGGCCGTCATCAACAGCGACACTGAGGCGGAGTTACTCAGAGAAATGTTCGAAAAATACCCAGCCAGTAACATTTTTGCCGTCTGGAAGGACGCTGCTTCCATTGGCGTTCACGATTGGGGGGAACATGGCTCCTGGTATACTGTCCATGGTGAGTTAGAATTTTTTTAAACTCAATTAATAGGTAGGTAGGTACCACTAAAAATATTTAGGAGATAAATAAGTCGACAAGTAATAAGAATAGCTTTTGGACACTGTTGCATGGGCGTACCGAGGGGGGGCAGGGAGGAGTAGCTGCCCCCTGGATTCTGTTTACTTCCAACTAACTATCAATTGTTATCGATAAAAGTTATTTTTAGCCATGCAATTCAATAAGTATATAACTTTTAAAAATTGTGCGGTGCGCCCATTCTAAACTGACTAAAATTCGGCCTGTTTTATTATAGCCAGGCAAGAGTACAAGATTAGTGGATGAAACTGACTTAAAATTGCGCTGCGTGCATGGCGTACCCAGGTTCTGGGCCAGGGGGGTCTAATCTATTGTATCGCCCCCAGCAGGGGGGGGGGATTTATTGTAAACCACAAATAAGAACTTTTATAGATAACAATTGATAGTTAGTTGGAGGTGGCCTTTTTCTTACAATAGGCAGGCAGGATGACTAGATTAGTGGATAAGACTGACTATAAATCGCGCTGCGCGACCGTTTTTTAGGTTTCCGTACCCAAAGGGTAAAAACGGGACCCTATTACTAAGACTCCGCTGTCCGTCTGTCTGTCTGTCTGTCACCAGGCTGTATCTCATGAACCATGATAGCTAGAAAGTTTAAATTTTCATAGATGATGTATTTCTGTTGCCGCTATAACAACAAATACTAAAAACAGAATAAAATTAGTATTTAAGGGGGGCTCCCATACAATAAACGTGATTTTTTTGCCGTTTTTTGCTCGATATTAATAAAGACAACAGGTACACAGTTGAAATTTTCACAGATGATGTATTTTTGTTGCCGCTATAACAACAAATACTAAAAACAGAATAAAATTAATATTTAAGGGGGGCTCCCATACAACAAACGTTACTTTTTTTTGCTGTTTTTTGGTACGGAACCCTTCGTGCGCGAGTCCGACTCGCACTTGGCCGGTTTTTTTACTATGGACCGCCAATATTAGTGGAAGAAATTAAATAAAAATCGCGCTGCGCGGCCGTTTATTTATAACAAACAGGTAAAATTATGTTTATGCCCCGACATTTAAGAATTTTATTCAGATAGGTATTTTGAACTTCTGATCTGGCAACCCTACTCGAGAATGTATGGGAAATAGAGCTCATATAAAAAGGACCTACCTACTTTAATTTAAATATTTGACTAGGTGCTTATGAAAAATCTGATTTGCCACCCTGGCCCAGAACCTGGGTACGCCCATGCACTGTAGCCCTGTAGGTCTTTTTTATTATTATAACTAAGTACCTACATGATCGTTGCTGCCAAATAAAAAAATAGATTAAGCTAATTTTAATAGAAAAAAAACTAGAAAAAATCGACTCACCCGTAGCAGCTCAGACGGGACTCGAACCCGCACCCATGGGATTCCGGCCCAATGCACTGACCAATTATGCTACCGAGTCGCTAGTGGGAATGGCGAATTTATTAAATTTATTAGCTTAATATAAAAATAGCATTGTGAATGCCTATAAGTAATCTAAAAATTTAAAAAAAAAATAGGTGTCTGACTAAATAGGTACCGAAAAAAATGTTCTTTGATTCTCGAATCCACATCTCTTGTTTAGATTTCGGTTAACCCTACAATAACTAAGTAAGTAGGTATTCTTTACTACAAACATATTTTTTGAACGAAGCCAGTCAGTATTGATGTAGGAGTGCTAGAAGGACTACCTAGAACAGGGATGGCGAACCTATAAGTATCAACGTGCCATTTTTCTAAAGAAATACGTGCCATAAAATAATTTAGACTTTGTTGTCTTTGTGAAAATAATAATAATTATAAATACTATCAAGTGAAAACTCTTTATTCACTACAATAAATAGGTAGGTACATTTTGCAAATCTTCAGCATGCTGGGCCACACCTGCCGCGGGTTCTGGCGATGTTATTCAGCTTCTGCGTAGTTCATGCGTATTTGCCAACGGAGTTGATGAGAACAGTCGTAGTGCCTATTATTAAAAATAAAACTGGCGATAGTGCAGACATAAGCAACTACAGACCTATCTCATTGGCTACCGTCATCGCCAAGGTTTTTGACGGTATGTTGAATGCACACATTAATAGTTATTTTACACCTCACGACAACCAATTTGGTTTCCGATCTAAACTATCTACGGAAAATGCTATTGTGTGCATGAAACATGCCGTCAGATACTACACCGATAGGAGTACACCTGTATATGCCTGTTTTCTCGACCTGTCCAAGGCTTTTGACCTGGTTTCCTACGATGTCCTGTAGCACAAACTAAAGCAATCCAAGCTGCCTCCTGAGTTAATCAGCGTTCTAAGGTACTGGTATGGAAATCAGGTCAACCGTGTACGGTGGGCGGGCGCTCTGTCGGATCCGTATAGGTTGAGGTGTGGGGTGAGACAGAGGGGTTTGAGTTCACCATCGCTCTTCAACCTGTACGTAAACGTCCTGATCGTTGCGCTCAGCAACACCCATGTCGGATGTCATGTGGACGATGTCTGTTTTAATAATATTAGTTATGCAGATGACATGGTGTTGCTGAGCGCATCGGTTGGGGGTCTAAAGGAGCTCATGGGTATCTACGAAGCATATGCAAATGTCCATGGTCTAAAATACAATCCCAAAAAGAGCCAGCTCATGGTATTCAAGGCTGGGTCTAAATACCCGACGGACGTGCCACCCGTTAGCTTGGGTGGTGTCACTCTTAGTAAAATAAATAGTGTTAAGTACCTAGGTCACATTGTGACAGACGATTTAAAAGATGACGACGATATTGAGCGTGAACGGAGAGCGCTGTCCGTGAGGTCGAATATGATAGCCCGCAGGTTCGCCAGGTGTTCAGTTAAAAAAATAACACTATTTCGAGCCTACTGCACCTCGTTTTACACATGCAGCCTGTGGGTTAAACACACACGTCGAGCGCTAGAAACCCTTCGCGTTCAATATAATAACGCGTTTAGGGCGTTTTTGCGGCTGCCTCGCTTCTGTAGCGCGTCGGGAATGTTCGCCGAAGCGGGTGTAGATGGTTTTTTCGCCATCATGCGATGCAGAGCGGCCTCGATGGCGCGGCGGACGCGCGACAGCGGCAACAGCCTCCTGGCCGTGGTCGCAGGCCGCGTGGATGGTCACTTTATGGGGCACTGGCTATCCTTACATGGACCAGTGCCTCATATTGAAAGACAATTTTAATTTAATTTGTAGGTAATTTTTACTAACATAAGTTAAGTATACTAACACAATGTGAGCCCATGGTCGCTTGAACAAATGATTTAATTATTATTATTAACGTTTCAATCATACGCGCACCTAATTGAAATTAATTAATTCATAATGTTTTCGTAGTGCATAATGAATTTGTGATCGGTGACGTGCCCAAAATATTGTCGCGTGCCATTAACGGCACGCGTGCCATAGGTTCGCCATCCCTAGACTAGAAGTTAAACACGGTTAATTTTTAACTATATCTAAAAATGAATGGGGTTTTCAGACCACGTAAATGAACAACTTCTGTTCCATACATTATAGTCGAGTCGATGTTGTACTTTTCTATGGAACAGCTGATTTTTTTTTCGCGATTTCGTGGTTGGCCCCATAGTAAAAGTTGTTCATTTACGTGGTCTGAAATCCCCATTTCATTTTTAGATATACTTAAAAAACCGTGTAGATAGTGTGCCATGCCATTACTGCCATTACTTAGGTACTTACACCTTCCTTTACTTATAATTCCAGGACAAACCTTAGAAGATGCTGGCTTCTCCAAATTCGCAGAGGGGGAACCGAACAACAACACATCATTCGACGGCGGTTCCTTCTGCGGTGCGTTGTATCGCAAAGGACTGCTGGACGATGTCTGGTGCAGTGGTGGCATCTTCCCCTTCATTTGCGAGAAGAAACCTGACAGCTTATACGCAAATACTGTTAACTAGGTAACATTAATAATGGGCGTAGCGAGGGGGGATTTGGGGGTTCAAACCCCCCTCCCTGTCCCGGAATAAAGACTTAGTGAAATCCTTTTTCCTGTCAAGCATTTTTTCAACATGGACCCACCCCCCTGAAAGCCTGGCTATGCCTATAATAATAATAGGTATCATGGGCGTACTGAGGGGGGCAGGGAGGGGCAGCTGCCCCAGGATTTTGTTTACCTCCAACTATCAATTTAATTGTTATCAATAAAAGTTCTTATTTTCCATACAATATATTTGATTTACAATAAATTTGCCCCCCCCCCCCTGGGGGCGATACAATACAATAGATTTGCCCCCCCTCCCCGGCCCAGAACCTGGGTATGCTCATGATAGGTAGGTATCTAGGTATTAAATACCTTTAGAACACGATATTGCATTACAATCTACCAACAACTTGTAAAACGTATCAACAGGAACTTAATTTATTTTGCCAATAAAATATTTTATTAAACATTTTGTTTGTTGATCCAGCCTGCCTAGCATGACCGATTTATATCGCGTGATATAGCATTTTATCGACACTCAACTGTCAAATTCCTTTGTCTTTTTGACAGTTAAACGTGATAAAACGCTATATCACGCGATATAAATCGGTCATGCTAGGCAGGCTGGCTTCGTTACCTCTTTACTTTAGCCCCTGCCTGCCTAGCATGACTGATTTATATCGCGTGATATAGGTAGCATTTTATCGACACTCAACTGTCAAAATCTATTGTCTTTTGACAGTTAAACGTGATAAATCGCTATATCATATCGTGTTTTTCGGTGATAGTTAAATATTTCAGTGATAGATTGTTTCAGTTTACATTAAAATGCGGGTGCATCGCATTCCAATGCTGCTTGGAGCATTTGGCACCAAGTACCTATATCAAGATAATTTACTTGGTAAGTTCTGCCGAGGTAGCCACCACTACAGTAAAAGTCTCGGCTTCACACAACCAAGATCGCGCCTATTTCAATTATCCCACATTGTTCAGTTGCGTAGACACTTGTATCACAAAACTGCACCAATTTTAAGACACAATAACCACTACGAATCAATTTGCAAATAATTAAAATAGACACCGAACCGAACTTGACAAATGGCGCCAAAAAACTCCGGTTGCATGTTGATTATTGTTGATGTTATCTAATCAATGGCGATCTTCTTGTCTATGGTTGCAATAACTATGTAATTTTCATCTGATTGATACAAATAGAGATACGTAGTATTTGGTGTCCCTACACCAAATACTACGTATCTATCATAATAAGTACCTACTTAGGTCTCTAGGCTGTATAGATAGAAATCTTTGGCTTTTTTGCTATAGGTACGCCAATCTTCTTCTTCTTATCGAATGAGGATTAGTGGCCACCTCTGGTGTTAGAGTTTATCAAGCCGCCTGTAAGGCCTCTAACTTGGCTTAACGACTGTTATCAGATGACAACAGCCGGGACCGACGGTTTAACGTGCCCTCCGAAGCACGGAAGCGCTTAGTTGTAATGCCACTTTGACGGTCACCCATCCGACACCTGACCGGACCGAGCGTTGCTTAACAAACGTGATCGAATACGATCAGTCTGTCAAGTTCCGCCATGAGCGCTTCATTCGGATTCGGTACGCCAATGACGAACGTAGATACCTACTTCATTGTTCTCCATTCAAACGCAACTAAGGCTGCGGTCCCCATAGCGATAATATCGATATTATCGCGATAACAGCCGGTCCGCATGCACGTTAGCGTGTTTACAATGTCTAGCGTGACGTCACTCATGACGTCATTACCAGCGCCATCTTGGGCTTACAGCGACCATGCCTCGGAGCGTAATCACTGTGAACGTCCTGTCAAAAGTTATAAGTGACTGTCAAACGAAACAGGTGTCAGAATGTTATTTCGTCAAAAAATAAAAAAATGAGAAAGTTCGTTATAGAAGGATCTTTTCTCACTTCACAACAAAAGGATAGAGCATTATATTGGTTAATATTTTGTTAATATTAATTTGGAGCTTATCCAAAAAGGTGGTTGATGTAAAAAGTTGAAAAAAAATGATGTTGGGTGCACAGTGCACACGACACAATAATCAAACGTTCTTCATCATTATCATCGCTTTAGAGAGCAAAAATAGTATCTAGCAATTATTCCATCTTGTATTTGAGGTTAGAATAAAACGTTAGCGCGCTTACGAGCGGTTCGCATTCGCCAACTGTCATTTGTCGATTTTATCGATTTGAGCGCGATATCGAATGCGGACCTCGTGTGAGCGTTGTAAACGCCGTAATCGAAGTAATCGCCATGCGGACCGCAGCCTAAATATGGCGGCTTAGCTTAGTGTACATACACCTTATGTAAACTGCATAGAGTCGAAATTGTAACATATAAAAGCAACACAATATGGCGGACACGGCACACGCCTTACGTCAAAAATCCTTTGTCATTGCAGTTTGTGCCACTTCCATAGGTTTCCTCATAAACATAATATTCCACTGGAATAGACGAACAGAGTTCGCTTGGCTGCAACACCAAAAGTGACATGAGCCAGTGTGTGAAAATTGTAAACGTGTGCGTGAATTTTAGAGATGATTTGAAGTCCATTTTAGGTTGTCGATAACCTTAATGTATTATTGCTCTAATAAGTAAAACACAAACAAAATTTTGAACAATTTTATTTAAAAAAAAATCTTAAAGTCTCCTTTAAGGGCTCCCAGTCTATTCTATTTATGACATTTATCCAGTAACTTAATCACTGGATTTACAGGAAACCTGGAAATATTGTTAAATTAGTACTTAAGTAGGTATGATTTACCATTTGAAAACTGTCGGTTAAAAGCAGCTTTAGATAAAACTATCAGTGTTCACAAAGACAAACAAAGTTATATTGGAAATCATCGACATGAGTATCGATATCAATAATTTTTGATCAATCTCTACGCCTTATTTTGTCAAGTTCACGGACATAATATCTTTTTATCTAACACATAATGTTTACAAATCAGCCTTTATTTAGAAAATAGGCGATTAATAGCATGATATTAGTGTATTACTTAGTGTGTTTGGGAATATATTCAACTAAAATATGAAATATGAAAATGGTACTTGTACAATCTTATTTACCTGTGAAATGAGTGTTTATTTGGGTTTTTGTTGTAAATAACATTACAATTTAACACAGAACACGACACCATTATAGATTTATGTAGTTATAAGAGCCAAATCGACCAGCACCCTGATTATCTAAAAAGAAACTATTTAGCGACCGGTTTCATTCCACATACATTGCTACTTTTCTTTGGTATGTTTTTTTTAAATCCAAAAAGAAGTAGCAATGGATCACTATCATCTGTGAACTGCAACCGGTCGCTAAGTGGTTTCTAATTAGATAATCAGCCCGCCGATCGCGATCAAAATCACATAATAATCGAACGGACGCTTTTCCCCAAGATGATAAAAGATGATAAATGAAGTCAAACTAGGTTCTGCTGTCATTTTCTTTTAACTCTTTCTCACACATCGCATAAGCCGTAAGAATCGGTTTCTCACTCGCACCATAGTCCGTCTATTTGAGCGTAGCGAAAAATTTTCTATGTCTATGGGTTTCCTTTTTCTGAGCTATACGGCGTATACGCACGCTATGCGCGCGTAATTTGACTTTGACATTGGAGTTTTTGGCGGGATTTTGTCGAGTTCAGTTCGGTGACTATTTTAATTATTCGCAAATTGATTCATAGTGGATATTGTGTCTTAAAATAGGTGCAGTTTTGAGGTACAAGTGTCTACGCAACTGAATAATATGTGGGATAATGGAAATAGGCGCGATCTTGGTTGTGTGAAGCTGAGACTTTTATTGTAGTGGTCGCTACCTCGGCAAAACTTACCGAGTAAACTGTCTTGATATACTTGCTGCCAAATGCTCCAAGCAGCATTGGAATGTGATGCACCCGCATTTTAATGTAAACTGAAACAATCTACTAGAAAATCTAGAAATACTGAACTATTCAAAACATGACACTGGCAAAAATTACTTCCAAGAAGAAAGTAGATTGCCATAACAAAAATAAGAATACTTTGACATTGACACATGCATGACCATGACACTCATGAGTTCATGACAGTTAGACTAAGACTAGACATTATAGCGATGCGCGACTCCGAATGATTTTACTTTTCGACTAATTCGTAACTACTAATGTGGTTATTCGAATGGCAAATTAGTAGTATACTAATCTCTATGTTCGAATAACGACTACTAATTAGTAACTACTAATGTCAAAATGTACAGCGATCCCGACCAAACCCGAGTCGAAACGAATTACCGAACGAATATATCGACTGCATTTACTAACTACTGACGCCAAAATGTATCAGGGCGCGACGATTTCGACCAAGCCAGAGTCGAACCGAACGAAGTCGACTCCAGTCGAATAATCTATGCGCCAGTCGACTTAGTCGAATGATTCGGGGAGTCGAATGATTAGTATTAAGGTTAACGCACATTTAAGGTTAACGCACATTTAGGCGGGCCGCAGCGGGGCGGGCCGCATCGCAAAAATCCGCTCAAATCGCTCCCATACATTTTATATGAACTATCGCACACTATGCCGGGGCGGAGCGGGCCGCATAATCCGTCGCGCATTTTGTTGCGATGCGATGCGGCCCGCCCCGCCCCGTTGCGCCCCGACTCAGTGTGCTATAGCAGGCGGATTTATCGATCGGAAGTCATCCGAAAATACCCCAAAACTTTTTTGTCGTATAAAAGATTGGGAAAAAGATATAGATATCCTATATAATTTTGTAAAAATACCCTTAATTAAAATTCCTTACTTGTTTTTTTCCTTTAGAAATAAAAAAATACCTATGAATATTTTTCAATATTATTATGGCAATAACAATGAAAGTATCCTCTGCACTGACGTCCTTGTATAATGGACGTCGTCAGTGATCCTCTGCATTACTATATTTTTTGTTATACATTTATTAGAAGTGGCACTCGCCGTCGAAAAAATACTTAACTTGTATACAATGAAATTAAATTTGGTCTTAAAATAAAGCCACTATTTTCCTATCTTGAAATTAAAAAACGCAGTGTTTATTTGACTTCTAATTTGGCGTTGATCTGTCATTTGGTTGACAGATACCACAGCCAGAAATAAAAAACTGGTCAAGTGCGTGTCGGGCCACGCGCAGTAGGGTTCCGTGACACACATTTGACCACTTTTGAAGTGTATACCTTTCAAACGGTTGACTTTGAGAAAAAATGGTTTGAGGAACCTCAATGTTATTTTTGAAGACCTATCTATAGGCACCCCGCACATATAGGTTTGATGAAAAACATTTTTTTTTTCAGTTTCAGTTCCATGTATGGGGATTCCCCCTTAATCTTTTTAGGGTTCCGTACCCAAAGGGTAAAAACAGGACCCTATTACTAAGACTTCGCTGTCCGTCTGTCTGTCTGTCTGTCACCATCTGTATCTCATGAACCGTGATAGCTAGACAGTTGAAATTTTCACATATGATGTATTTCTGTTGCCGCTATAACAACAAATACTAAGAACTAGAGTTGTTCATAACGCCTATAAAGATTGATTTCTAGCGCGCTATTAAATACGCTACGTTATAGCGCGCTATTTATCAGGAAGCGTGCGGGCGGCTGGCTGGCGCGTTAGATGCAGCACGTTAGATCTCGTCGTTCGGTTAGACAGATCGCGCGCTATACAAAAATGTTATTTATTAATACGTTGCATTTTAGTCTTAAATAAAATAAAGCAGTAATGTAAACTAATGAACTTTCTTTCATACTTTTCGGGCTTAGATTAGAACTGTCTATAATACAATTATACGATTTTGGAAAAACAAATATGTCGGAAAAAAGTCTAGGTAGGAAAACTTTGTCTAGTGATCTGTAGTTAAGAAAAACAGGTGCAAGCGATTATCGACCTAATTGACTTTGAAAAGTCGGTTGTTTTTTGCCGTATTCTCGTTCCCTAACTTCGATGTTTCATTAAAAAGCGTGATTTTGATAAATGTCAATAAGGTCGAAAATCGCTTGCACTCATTTTTTTACGTAGTTTTCAGTAGACAATGTTTTCTAGTAAAAAAAAACAGGTGCAAGCGATTTTCGACCTTATTGACGTTTGCAATTCGGTTGTTTTTTGCCGTATTCTCGTTCACTAACTTTGATGTTTCATTAAAAACCGTGATTTTGATAAATGTCTATAAGGTCTAAAATCGCTTGCACTCGTTTTTTTAACTAGTTTTCACTAGACAATGTTTTCTTAGTAAAAAAACAGGTGCAAGCAATTTTCTAACTTATTGACGTATGAAATTCGGTAGTTTTTTTCCATATCTGTCGTTCACCTATTTTTGCTTAGCTAATTAAATAGCTTAATACTAAATAACTGACGTAATAAATAACTCATAAAAGTCCTAATCGAACTAACACAATATAAGGTCGCGCGCAATATTATACCTAACGTGCCGAAACTTAGCGTGCTGCGTGAGAAACGCGCGTAACGCATCCGGTAGCAACAGCGCGCACGCGATGAAAGCCCACGCGCGATATTCATAGCGCCATAGCGTCTACTTACATAGCGCGCTATGTGCGCTATGTACAGATAGCGCGCTATAATATAGCGCTAGACGCTATATTAACCACCTCTACTAAGAACAGAATAAAATAAATATTTAAGGGGGGCTCCCATACAAAAAACGTGATTTTTTTACCGTTTTTTGCTCGATCTTAATAACGACAACAGGAAGATAATTTTAATTTTCACAGATGATGTATTTCCATTGCCCCTATAACAACAAATACTAAAAACAGAATAAAATTAATATTTAAGGGGGGCTTACATACAACAAACTTGATTTTTAGCCGTTTTTTGGTACGGAATCCTTCGTGCGTGAGTCCGACTCGCACTTGGCCGGTTTTTTATTTTTGGCTAAAAATCGTAAAGCGGTTCACAGAATACATCTCCCTACCAAGTTTCACCTGTGTAATCCTAATACTTTTAGAATAAAGTGGCTGTGACATACGGACGGACAGACAGACAGAAATGACGATTCTATAAGGGCTCCGTTTTTTGCCATTGGGCTACGTAACCCTAAAAAGTACAGCAGATTATGAATCACAGATTAAAGATTTTAAAAGGTATACAACTTTAGCATTAAAGGCCGGGTCTCTTTTGTCAAACATTGTTTTTGTAAGAGTAAAGTTAACACAAGATTTAGCCTAAGAGATACAGTAGGAAAATCTATTACGTATTATCTATTACGTCAGTTATTTAGTATTAAGCTATTTAATTAGCTAAGCAAAAATAGGTGAACGACAGATATGGGAAAAAACTACCGAATTTCATACGTCAATAAGTTAGAAAATTGCTTGCACCTGTTTTTTTTAACTAGAAAACATTGTCTAGTGAAAACTAGTAAAAAAAATGAGTGCAAGCGATTTTAGACCTTATAGACATTAATCAAAATCACGGTTTTTAATGAAACATCAAAGTTAGTGAACGAGAATACGGCAAAAAACAACCGAATTTCAAACGTCCATAAAGTCGAAAATCGCTTGCACCTGTTTTTTTACTAAGAAAACATTGTCTAGTGAAAACTAGTTAAAAAAACGAGTGCAAGCGATTTTCCACCTTATTGTCATTTATCAAAATCACGGTTTTTAATGAAACATTTAAGTTAGTAAAGGAGAATACGGCAAAAAACAACCGAATTGCAAACGTCAATAAGGTCGAAAATCGCTTGCACCTGTTTTTTTTTACTAGAAAACATTGTCTACTGAAAACTACGTAAAAAAATGAGTGCAAGCGATTTTCGACCTTATTGACATTTATCAAAATCACGGTTTTTAATGAAACATCGAAGTTAGGGAACGAGAATACGGCAAAAAATCAACCGACTTTTCAAAGTCAATTAGGTCGAAAATCGCTTGCACCTGTTTTTCTTAACTACAGATCACTAGACAAAGTTTTCCTACCTAGACTTTTTTCCGACATATTTGTTTTTCCAAAATCGTATAATTGTATTATAGACAGTTCTAATCTAAGCCCGAAAAGTATGAAAGAAAGTTCATTAGTTTACATTACTGCTTTATTTTATTTAAGACTAAAATGCAACGTATTAATAAATAACATTTTTGTATAGCGCGCGATCTGTCTAACCGAACGACGAGATCTAACTAGGGCTTCCATCCCGGGATTCGAGAGTCTCGATTTCCCGAGAGTCTCGAATGATATTTGGTCCCGAGAGTTTTAGTTTCCAGTCTCGGGATTTTCGAGATTTTCGAGACTTATTCAAACGCTAGGTAGACTACATATATTTCATATAAAGTTGCGTGTTGCGCGTGTTAATAAGTAGTTATATTATAACGTGTCCTTTTTAAGATAAACAGAACAAACAAACGTGACAATTTTAAAATAAACAGAACAAACAAACAAACACAATACGATCTTACATCTAAGATCTGAATTTTTGTTTTCATCGTCCTTCAATTTAATTGAATTCTGATATATTTTCCTGTAAGATAAAGGAACGTGTACAAAACCATAGGCTCCTGTCGTATCCAGAAGCAAACGACCTCCTCAGTGACCATTAATACGGGTTTCGCCGAAACCGTTCCACTGGAGATCTTCTAGCATAAGTACACCACTTGCAAATGAAGAGAAGCCATCGAGAGGTATGGAGAGGCGCTCGCTGTTACTCTTGATAACTCGAAGGCTTTTGACAGGGTGAGGCATGATAGCCTTATTGCCGGACTTCCCACCGGTTTTGTGTCTGGATATCGGACTTCCAGAGGGATCGGTCGATTCGAGTTGTCATTGATGGCTACTCATCCGACCAGTTGGCTATCAATGCCGGAGTCAGGGATTGGTCCCTCAAGGGTGGACTAAACAGGAACACCTGCTGCATATTAATTACCTGCTAATATCCGGTATTTTGGGGTACGCAGATGACAACATCGTTGTAGAGAGCTACATATCTGATGCTCGAGTCAGTGCAAAACAAGCCCAGTGTCTTAGGGAGGCGATGGTCAGAACACGAACCTGTCACTGCAGGCAGTCTCCGAATGGGGCGATGCCAATCAGGTCAGGCAGGTTCAATCCATCAAAAACCCAGGCGTGTCTGTTCTCTGCTAAAGGGAGTAGTTACGACCTGAGTCACTTTCCGAGGTGTATCCGTGCCGATTTGCCGATTACTGAACAGAACAACTATACCTTCTCGGCATATCATTGACTCTAACACTCAATTTTGGCTCTTTCATCGAGAATGAAGTATCACTATCAATACATAGTATAAAACAAAGTCGCTTTCTCTGTCCCTATATCCCTATGTATTCTTAAATCTTTCCAAGCAACGAATTTCAATGCGGTTTTATTAATAGATAGAGTGATTCAAGAGGAAGGTTTATATGTATAATACATGGTGTCAAATTCCACACTACACCGAAGCGAAGCGAAGGCGGGTCGCTAGTAATTGGAATAAAGTACAATTGGCATCTAAAAAGCTTAGCATTTTCGCAAAGGTGAGAAAATACTTTACTTCACGCCGGAACAGCTGCTCATTCTATACCAAGTGCAAGTTCGATCGTGTATGGAGTACTGCTGTCATCTTTGGGGTGGCTCCGCCAAAAACGAGCTCCAGACGCTTGAACCCTTTAAGCGGAGGGCCAGGAAGCTCATCGGCAACGCTAATCTTTTCTGTAATAAGCTCCGAAGTCTCGAGCATAGACGCAAGTTCGCAAGGTTTTTATCAGGTACATTTCAGCGAGTGTAAGGTGGTAGTACACAACCTAATTCCGCATCTCCTTTCTTCCATCGGACGACCAGAGATACGAATTAGCATTTTGCTTCAAATTTTATCATCCGTACCGCCAGAGAGTGGAACTCTTTGCATAAGTCTGTGTTTCCCAACATGTACAATCTGGGGGCCTTCAAGTCGCGAGTGATTAGATATCTTCTAGGCAAGCGCGTTCCATCGTAAATCACATCATCGCTTACCATCAGGCGTGATATCGCGCAAGCGCTTACCTATCTATCATAAAAAATGCATCATATTATCATTTCGAGAGTCTCGAAATTTCGAGAGTCCCGAGAATCAGCCATATAGTCTCGTCTCGATCCCGAGATTGTGAAATAGGTCCGAGAGTGGAAGCCCTAGTAGGGCTTCCATCCCGGGATTCGAGAGTCTCGATTTCCCGAGAGTCTCGAATGATATTTGGTCCCGAGAGTTTTAGTATCCAGTCTCGGGATTTTCGAGAATTTCGAGACTTATTCAAACGCTAGGTAGACTACATATATTTCATATAAAGTTGCGTGTTGCGCGTGTTATTAAGTAGTTATATTATAACGTGTCCTTTTTAAGATAAACAGAACAAACACACGTGACAATTTTAAAATAAACAGAACAAACAAACAAACACTATACGATCTTACATCTGAGATCTGATTTTTTTTTCATTGGCCTTCAATTTAATTCAATTCTGATATATTTTCCTGTAAGATAAAGGAACGTGTACTAAACCATAGGCTCCTGTCGTATCCAGAAGCAAACGACCTCCTCACCTCAGTGACCATTAATACGGGTTTCGCCGAAACCGGTCTACTGGAGATCTTCTAGCATAAGTACACCACTTGCAAATGGAGAGAAGCCATCGAGAGGTATGGAGAGGCGCTCGCTGTTACTCTCGATAACTCGAAGGCTTTTGACAGGGTGACGCATGATAGCCTTATTGCAAGCTTTTTTCATACGGACTTCCCACCGGTTTTGTGTCTGGATATCGGACTTCCAGATGGATCGGTCGATTCGAGTTGTCATTGATGGCTAATCATCCGACCAGTTGGCTATCAATGCCGGAGTCAGGGATTGGTCCCTCAAGGGTGGACTATACAGGAACACCTGCTGCATATTAATGACCTGCTAATATCCGGTATTTTGGGGTACGTAGATGACAACACCGTTGTAGAGTGCTACATATCTGATGCTCGAGTCAGTGCAAAACAAGCCCAGTGTCTTAGGGAGGCGATGGTCAGAACATGAACCTGTCACTGCAGGCAGTCTCCGAATGGGGCGATGCCAATCAGGTCAGGCAGGTTCAATCCATCAAAAACCCAGGCGTGTCTGTTCTCTGCTAAAGGGAGTAGTTTCGACCTGAGTCACTTTCCGAGGTGTATCCGTGCCGAATTGCAGATTACTGAACAACTATACCTTTTCGGCATATCATAGACTCTAACACTCAATTTGGCTCTTTCATCGAGAATAAAGTATCACTATCACTACATAGTATAAAACAAAGTCGCTTTCTTTGTCCCTATATCTCTATGTATTCTTAAATCTTTCTACGCAACGGATTTTGATGTGGTTTTTTTTTATAGATAGAGTGATTCACATGACATTAATGATACTCTATTTGACATAATTAATTGGATGAATAAAAATGACCTTAAAATTAATATATCGAAAACGAAAGCAATTCAATTCCATACATATAAAGCGAAAAAACTTAACATTGACATACACTATAATAACAATAAAATTGACATCGTAGATAGCACAGTATTTTTAGGTATAAATCTAGATAAACATTGCAGTTGGAAAAAACATATAGACGGTCTCTGCACTAAACTAAATAAATTTGTATTTGCACTAAATAGAATCAAAAATATAACGTCTTTTCGAGTAGCCTTACAGGCGTACCACGGATACGTCTCTTCTCTACTGCGTTACGGCATAATAATATGGGGCAACAGTGTAGATGTAGACAGAGTTTTTAGAGCACAAAAGAAGTGCATTCGTGCCTTATGCGAGATAAAACAAAGAGAATCATGTAAGCCCCTATTTCAAAAACATAGAATATTACCTCTACCATGTATATATATATTAGAACTATGCTTGTTGGTTAAAAAGCACCCCGAATACTTTTTAAAATGTAGTGAAAAAAACGATAATTTACGAGCATCGAGAAAGAATAAACTAGCAATACCTAAATCCAATCTAGCTATATTTCGAAAGAATGTATATTGTATGGCTATCAAAATATTTAATAAGCTACCGCTGGACATTATTAATCAACCAATAGAGAAAAATATTTTCAAGAATAAATTATTTAATTGGCTCCTACAGCACAGTTTCTATTCGATCAAAGAATATTTGGAAAATAAATGACATCTCTACTCAATCTGACATAGTATTAAGGATAATTTTGCATAGCTGACATTTAATTTTGAATATGAGATTTCTATTGACAATTTTGTAATTATAATTGACATCAGTAATACTTAGTAGTAATAATAGTCATTATAGATAGCTTACACACTTACACTTACTAACATTTGCATGCCTACAGATTTAAGGCAGAATATTGTTGAAATTTTATTAGGAACATTGTCATCGATCTCAATGTAATGTACACAATATTGTGCAAATAAATATTCTGATTTCTGATTTCTGATTTCTGATTCAAGAGGAAGGGTTATATGTATAACTAGCGGCCCGCCCCGGCTTCGCACGGGTGCAATGTAGTTACCTACTAATGTAAAACTGTGCTATAATGTGGTGTCAGTGTGAAGTTATTAGATTATACTACAGGTTATCTACATACGACGTACGCAAGGAGTGTTATAATATAATTGACGTGTGTGTGTGTCTGTCTGTCTCCGGCAACCTAGCTCCCAAACTTATGGATCGATTTTAATGCGGTTTTTATGCATAGGTAGTTTAAGTGAAGCGTACAGACGGCGGGAAGTGACTTTGTTTTACACTACCTATATACTATAGCTTTTGCCCGTGGCTCCGCCCCGGCGTGGGAGTCTGTAATTGTTGTTAGTCTTTCCCTGGAAACCAATAATCGGGATGAAAAGAAGCCTGTGTTAAGTATTCCAGACTATAATCTATCTCTGTGCCAAATTTCGTCTAAATCCGTTCACCCGTTCAGACCTGATTGAGTAACAATATGAACAACATCCAAACATCAAAACTTTATAATTTTTACAATTTTGTGATTATAAAGGTAATAACTGCACCCCGCGGTTTTAGCCGCGCAGTCTGTCGATTCTGTAACCAAACTCGCATCTCACTTCGAACCTCACTTCACTTCGCGTGAATTTAAAATTTATTCATTTATTTTTGAGATAAAAAAAAATCTTATCATTATAAAATAAATAAATAATAAATAAATAAATAAAGAAAATCTTTATTGAAATAATCTTACATCAAAAATATAACAATTAAAGTCTAGATATAGGTACAAAAAGCTAAAATACATAGTGCCTAAACTAGGTTTATAACCTGTATCTCAGGCAAATAGGGGCTTACATTACTATGTAATATTATTAAACAATTAAATATGATACAATAAATATTAATATGGAAAAATAAAAGCAAAATATGATCAAAAAGTAATCGCAGAAGGAGTTTAAATAAAGCATCTGCGTCATCATAATTAAATCTAGTTCAAAGTCAATAATGCACTTACATTTTATTTTATATTAAGTGCGTGTTAGTAAGGTAGGTATCTTACGATTTAAGGTTAGTAGAACAGCATTTTGATCGGTAATATTCAGTCAGTTACTATACTAAAGTTGTATTTTAGCAAATATTTAATAATGTCTAACCTTAATTAAATGTACTCACAATATGTATATTTTTTAAACTGATGCGGATTTTTGTGACTATGTGGACAACACTGTATAAAGAAATTATGCGAAATCAAAACTACATATTAGTCTCAGAACGTAAAATTAATTCTAAAATTTATATAAAATAGGTACATATAGGAAGTGGCGCTCTTAGGCGCCCACATAATCAATGGAGCTAATATATCTTTTTTCGGCAATCTTTCTTACAGGACAGTCAGCATCGCCAGTTTTATGATCTGCGGGTTTTTTGAAGTGCAAGCATGATGCACATTTTGCTGACTCTGCTTTCTTCCCACAGTCCTTTATAGCATGCCCAACTTCACCGCAGTGACCACAGGTGGTGGCCTCCTCTCGGCATGTCTTAGCAGCATGACCGTATTGCTGACACTTGTAGCACCTTGTCACGAGGGTAAAATCTCTCACAGGGCACGAAGACCAATTTACAAATACCCGGTCATTCATAATTAAGGCCTTTCGAATTTCTGCAGGAACTTCTATAATATAATTACAGGTCTCGGCGTCCTTTTTCCCCGACTTATGGCTTAATTTAATCGAGGTCAAAAATGTCGCAAGTGTCATACCGCTGAGCTTGTCGGCTAAGTTTTGATGGTATATGCAGTTGAAAACTTCCGTTTCCTCCACACATACGGGCACTCCGATGACCACGATTCTCGGTTTGCGTTTATGTGTTTCATTTACCGTTAGGCCAGAGGTCGTCAGTTGAGCAGTCTGCTTGAGCTTCTCGATATCGTCCTTTGTGTCTGTGCTGATAATGACACCGCCATTCCAAGTTTTACGTAAACTCCTCACATGCAGCTTCATTTGGTCTGGTCTGATGATTTTTTGAACGAGGGCTTTTGTTTCCTCACTCGTCTTCATTTTGTCAGTGGGGTAAATTGCCACCGAGTTGACATTACTAGGCTGAATAAAGTTGTTAGGACTTTTTTTGACCATGTCGGCGAAGGAAACTGCACCCGCGACAGGTTTTGAGGACTCTTCGATAGTTTGTTGAAGGACTTGAAGCCGCTCTGAGAGATCGTGTTTTTCTTTAAGTGCTTGCAGGGAAAAATGGGTCTGTATAGACTTTTGCTTTAGGGATTGGTATTGCACAGCCATTTGTGATGTACCATGGGTTACTTTTCGGCACAAATTATTAATTCGGATTTTTTGATCAGAATTTAGTTTACCTTCACAGGCAACAGCGCAAACCTCATTCAGACACTGCTCAATGGTCTTCATCCAGTTCTGGATCTCAGGCGTGGACACCAATTCCGGGGGCTCGTCTTCCTGTAGGGCAGGCGCGGGCGCTGGAGGTCGGCGTGAGGGCGTGGGCGGCGGGCTGCGGGCCATTAGCTCGCTTCGCCGGTTAAAGGGGCTGCTATCCATTTAAAAAAATCACTAATTTACACTTAACATTATAAACTAAAAACAATTCAAGTTTGTAGTACTAGAACGAATGTCCTTATCTTATTTGTGATTTAAACTTCCCGTGCAGTGAAGTGAGATTCGAAGTGGGGTTCGAGTTTGGTTACAGAACCAACGCCCTGTTCATGATTCTGTATTAGGTAGGTGTACTTGTCATATTGCTTTCCTTTGCCTATTGCCTATTGTAAACGTGTTTCCATTATTCTGCTATTAAATCTTCCTTTTCCCCTTTCAACCACCGTTTCCTTTGCTGTCCTCGACATCCTGGTCCATAAAAAAATTAGCGGTAATTTAACAAAAAAAATATAATTATATTATATAATATTTAATACTTAAAAGTATCTTCTTTATAAATAAAAATCTAATGTAATGTTCAACAACATAGAAGTCTTTGTGCATGTTTATTTGTTTCCTATGCAGTATGCACTCCTAAACTATTCATCCACATTCCACACCCGATTAGTAATGTAGGTAATAAGTATATGTTTGGTGAATTGTTCTACTTACGACTGAAAAGACTCCTGACTAAAAAATCGTAATATTACAACGCATGCTGGGTGCAATTATGTTAAATTTGAATTATATAGTGTATTCTATGATGTTATATGTGATATTATTTATGATGTTAGTCTTTTGGAAAATTCAGTGGACGTCAGTGCTGACAACTGACATTTATTTTTCTTAATCGTACAAATGCATTAAGAAGTTTTGATTCCGATATCGAAGTCAACCACCCTAACAATAGCTTTCTACCCCTTTTCAACCCTGTTAGGGAATACATTTCAAGAAAATACGAAACACGTATTCAATTAATTTTGTTAAAAAATGTCTATGCCAAATTTCAAGTCAATCGGACCAAGGAATCGCTTTCTCCCATACAAACTTTGCCACCCTGTTTTACCCCCTTAGGGGTTGAATTTAGCAAAATCCCGTCTTAGTGAGCACCTTCACCCTAAAAGGAACCCCCATGCAAAATTTGAGACTCCTAGCACTTGTAGTTTCTGAGATTTCGTGATGAGTCAGTGAGTGATTTACTCTTATACATACATGGTGTCAAATTCCACACTACACAGAAGCGAAGCGAGGGCGGGTCGCTAGTAATTGGAATAAAGTACAATTGGCATCTAAAAAGCTTAGCATTTTCGCAAAGGTGAGAAAATACTTTACTTCACGCCGGAACAGCTGCTCATTCTATACCAAGCGCAAGTTCGTGTATGGAGTACTGCTGTCATCTTTGGGATATCTCCGCCAAATACGAGCTCCAGACGCTTGAATCCTTTAAGCGGAGGGCCAGGAAGCTCATCGGCAACGATAATCTTTTCTGTAATAAGCTCCAAAGTCTCGAGCATAGACGCAAGGTCGCAAGGTTTTTATCGGGTACATTTCGGCGAGTGTAAGGTGGTAGTGCTCAACCTAATTCCGCATCTCCTTTCTTCCATCGGACGACCTAGTCGAGTCGATGTTGTACTTTTCTATGGAACAGCTGATTTTTTTTTCGCGATTTCGTGGTTGGCCCCATAGTAAAAGTTGTTCATTTACGTGGTCTGAAATCCCCATTTCATTTTTAGATATACTTAAAAAACCGTGTAGATAGTGTGCCATGCCATTACTGCCATTACTTAGGTACTTACACCTTCCTTTACTTATAATTCCAGGACAAACCTTAGAAGATGCTGGCTTCTCCAAATTCGCAGAGGGGGAACCGAACAACAACACATCATTCGACGGCGGTTCCTTCTGCGGTGCGTTGTATCGCAAAGGACTGCTGGACGATGTCTGGTGCAGTGGTGGCATCTTCCCCTTCATTTGCGAGAAGAAACCTGACAGCTTATACGCAAATACTGTTAACTAGGTAACATTAATAATGGGCGTAGCGAGGGGGGATTTGGGGGTTCAAACCCCCCTCCCTGTCCCGGAATAAAGACTTAGTGAAATCCTTTTTCCTGTCAAGCATTTTTTCAACATGGACCCACCCCCCTGAAAGCCTGGCTATGCCTATAATAATAATAGGTATCATGGGCGTACTGAGGGGGGCAGGGAGGGGCAGCTGCCCCAGGATTTTGTTTACCTCCAACTATCAATTTAATTGTTATCAATAAAAGTTCTTATTTTCCATACAATATATTTGATTTACAATAAATTTGCCCCCCCCCCCCCCTGGGGGCGATACAATACAATAGATTTGCCCCCCCTCCCCGGCCCAGAACCTGGGTATGCTCATGATAGGTAGGTATCTAGGTATTAAATACCTTTAGAACACGATATTGCATTACAATCTACCAACAACTTGTAAAACGTATCAACAGGAACTTAATTTATTTTGCCAATAAAATATTTTATTAAACATTTTGTTTGTTGATCCAGCCTGCCTAGCATGACCGATTTATATCGCGTGATATAGCATTTTATCGACACTCAACTGTCAAATTCCTTTGTCTTTTTGACAGTTAAACGTGATAAAACGCTATATCACGCGATATAAATCGGTCATGCTAGGCAGGCTGGCTTCGTTACCTCTTTACTTTAGCCCCTGCCTGCCTAGCATGACTGATTTATATCGCGTGATATAGGTAGCATTTTATCGACACTCAACTGTCAAAATCTATTGTCTTTTGACAGTTAAACGTGATAAATCGCTATATCATATCGTGTTTTTCGGTGATAGTTAAATATTTCAGTGATAGATTGTTTCAGTTTACATTAAAATGCGGGTGCATCGCATTCCAATGCTGCTTGGAGCATTTGGCACCAAGTACCTATATCAAGATAATTTACTTGGTAAGTTCTGCCGAGGTAGCCACCACTACAGTAAAAGTCTCGGCTTCACACAACCAAGATCGCGCCTATTTCAATTATCCCACATTGTTCAGTTGCGTAGACACTTGTATCACAAAACTGCACCAATTTTAAGACACAATAACCACTACGAATCAATTTGCAAATAATTAAAATAGACACCGAACCGAACTTGACAAATGGCGCCAAAAAACTCCGGTTGCATGTTGATTATTGTTGATGTTATCTAATCAATGGCGATCTTCTTGTCTATGGTTGCAATAACTATGTAATTTTCATCTGATTGATACAAATAGAGATACGTAGTATTTGGTGTCCCTACACCAAATACTACGTATCTATCATAATAAGTACCTACTTAGGTCTCTAGGCTGTATAGATAGAAATCTTTGGCTTTTTTGCTATAGGTACGCCAATCTTCTTCTTCTTATCGAATGAGGATTAGTGGCCACCTCTGGTGTTAGAGTTTATCAAGCCGCCTGTAAGGCCTCTAACTTGGCTTAACGACTGTTATCAGATGACAACAGCCGGGACCGACGGTTTAACGTGCCCTCCGAAGCACGGAAGCGCTTAGTTGTAATGCCACTTTGACGGTCACCCATCCGACACCTGACCGGACCGAGCGTTGCTTAACAAACGTGATCGAATACGATCAGTCTGTCAAGTTCCGCCATGAGCGCTTCATTCGGATTCGGTACGCCAATGACGAACGTAGATACCTACTTCATTGTTCTCCATTCAAACGCAACTAAGGCTGCGGTCCCCATAGCGATAATATCGATATTATCGCGATAACAGCCGGTCCGCATGCACGTTAGCGTGTTTACAATGTCTAGCGTGACGTCACTCATGACGTCATTACCAGCGCCATCTTGGGCTTACAGCGACCATGCCTCGGAGCGTAATCACTGTGAACGTCCTGTCAAAAGTTATAAGTGACTGTCAAACGAAACAGGTGTCAGAATGTTATTTCGTCAAAAAATAAAAAAATGAGAAAGTTCGTTATAGAAGGATCTTTTCTCACTTCACAACAAAAGGATAGAGCATTATATTGGTTAATATTTTGTTAATATTAATTTGGAGCTTATCCAAAAAGGTGGTTGATGTAAAAAGTTGAAAAAAAATGATGTTGGGTGCACAGTGCACACGACACAATAATCAAACGTTCTTCATCATTATCATCGCTTTAGAGAGCAAAAATAGTATCTAGCAATTATTCCATCTTGTATTTGAGGTTAGAATAAAACGTTAGCGCGCTTACGAGCGGTTCGCATTCGCCAACTGTCATTTGTCGATTTTATCGATTTGAGCGCGATATCGAATGCGGACCTCGTGTGAGCGTTGTAAACGCCGTAATCGAAGTAATCGCCATGCGGACCGCAGCCTAAATATGGCGGCTTAGCTTAGTGTACATACACCTTATGTAAACTGCATAGAGTCGAAATTGTAACATATAAAAGCAACACAATATGGCGGACACGGCACACGCCTTACGTCAAAAATCCTTTGTCATTGCAGTTTGTGCCACTTCCATAGGTTTCCTTTTTCTGAGCTATACGGCGTATACGCACGCTATGCGCGCGTAATTTGACTTTGACATTGGAGTTTTTGGCGGGATTTTGTCGAGTTCAGTTCGGTGACTATTTTAATTATTCGCAAATTGATTCATAGTGGATATTGTGTCTTAAAATAGGTGCAGTTTTGAGGTACAAGTGTCTACGCAACTGAATAATATGTGGGATAATGGAAATAGGCGCGATCTTGGTTGTGTGAAGCTGAGACTTTTATTGTAGTGGTCGCTACCTCGGCAAAACTTACCGAGTAAACTGTCTTGATATACTTGCTGCCAAATGCTCCAAGCAGCATTGGAATGTGATGCACCCGCATTTTAATGTAAACTGAAACAATCTACTAGAAAATCTAGAAATACTGAACTATTCAAAACATGACACTGGCAAAAATTACTTCCAAGAAGAAAGTAGATTGCCATAACAAAAATAAGAATACTTTGACATTGACACATGCATGACCATGACACTCATGAGTTCATGACAGTTAGACTAAGACTAGACATTATAGCGATGCGCGACTCCGAATGATTTTACTTTTCGACTAATTCGTAACTACTAATGTGGTTATTCGAATGGCAAATTAGTAGTATACTAATCTCTATGTTCGAATAACGACTACTAATTAGTAACTACTAATGTCAAAATGTACAGCGATCCCGACCAAACCCGAGTCGAAACGAATTACCGAACGAATATATCGACTGCATTTACTAACTACTGACGCCAAAATGTATCAGGGCGCGACGATTTCGACCAAGCCAGAGTCGAACCGAACGAAGTCGACTCCAGTCGAATAATCTATGCGCCAGTCGACTTAGTCGAATGATTCGGGGAGTCGAATGATTAGTATTAAGGTTAACGCACATTTAAGGTTAACGCACATTTAGGCGGGCCGCAGCGGGGCGGGCCGCATCGCAAAAATCCGCTCAAATCGCTCCCATACATTTTATATGAACTATCGCACACTATGCCGGGGCGGAGCGGGCCGCATAATCCGTCGCGCATTTTGTTGCGATGCGATGCGGCCCGCCCCGCCCCGTTGCGCCCCGACTCAGTGTGCTATAGCAGGCGGATTTATCGATCGGAAGTCATCCGAAAATACCCCAAAACTTTTTTGTCGTATAAAAGATTGGGAAAAAGATATAGATATCCTATATAATTTTGTAAAAATACCCTTAATTAAAATTCCTTACTTGTTTTTTTCCTTTAGAAATAAAAAAATACCTATGAATATTTTTCAATATTATTATGGCAATAACAATGAAAGTATCCTCTGCACTGACGTCCTTGTATAATGGACGTCGTCAGTGATCCTCTGCATTACTATATTTTTTGTTATACATTTATTAGAAGTGGCACTCGCCGTCGAAAAAATACTTAACTTGTATACAATGAAATTAAATTTGGTCTTAAAATAAAGCCACTATTTTCCTATCTTGAAATTAAAAAACGCAGTGTTTATTTGACTTCTAATTTGGCGTTGATCTGTCATTTGGTTGACAGATACCACAGCCAGAAATAAAAAACTGGTCAAGTGCGTGTCGGGCCACGCGCAGTAGGGTTCCGTGACACACATTTGACCACTTTTGAAGTGTATACCTTTCAAACGGTTGACTTTGAGAAAAAATGGTTTGAGGAACCTCAATGTTATTTTTGAAGACCTATCTATAGGCACCCCGCACATATAGGTTTGATGAAAAACATTTTTTTTTTCAGTTTCAGTTCCATGTATGGGGATTCCCCCTTAATCTTTTTAGGGTTCCGTACCCAAAGGGTAAAAACAGGACCTTATTACTAAGACTTCGCTGTCCGTCTGTCTGTCTGTCTGTCACCATCTGTATCTCATGAACCGTGATAGCTAGACAGTTGAAATTTTCACATATGATGTATTTCTGTTGCCGCTATAACAACAAATACTAAGAACTAGAGTTGTTCATAACGCCTATAAAGATTGATTTCTAGCGCGCTATTAAATACGCTACGTTATAGCGCGCTATTTATCAGGAAGCGTGCGGGCGGCTGGCTGGCGCGTTAGATGCAGCACGTTAGATCTCGTCGTTCGGTTAGACAGATCGCGCGCTATACAAAAATGTTATTTATTAATACGTTGCATTTTAGTCTTAAATAAAATAAAGCAGTAATGTAAACTAATGAACTTTCTTTCATACTTTTCGGGCTTAGATTAGAACTGTCTATAATACAATTATACGATTTTGGAAAAACAAATATGTCGGAAAAAAGTCTAGGTAGGAAAACTTTGTCTAGTGATCTGTAGTTAAGAAAAACAGGTGCAAGCGATTATCGACCTAATTGACTTTGAAAAGTCGGTTGTTTTTTTGCCGTATTCTCGTTCCCTAACTTCGATGTTTCATTAAAAACCGTGATTTTGATAAATGTCAATAAGGTCGAAAATCGCTTGCACTCATTTTTTTACGTAGTTTTCAGTAGACAATGTTTTCTAGTAAAAAAAAACAGGTGCAAGCGATTTTCGACCTTATTGACGTTTGCAATTCGGTTGTTTTTTGCCGTATTCTCGTTCACTAACTTTGATGTTTCATTAAAAACCGTGATTTTGATAAATGTCTATAAGGTCTAAAATCGCTTGCACTCGTTTTTTTAACTAGTTTTCACTAGACAATGTTTTCTTAGTAAAAAAACAGGTGCAAGCAATTTTCTAACTTATTGACGTATGAAATTCGGTAGTTTTTTTCCATATCTGTCGTTCACCTATTTTTGCTTAGCTAATTAAATAGCTTAATACTAAATAACTGACGTAATAAATAACTCATAAAAGTCCTAATCGAACTAACACAATATAAGGTCGCGCGCAATATTATACCTAACGTGCCGAAACTTAGCGTGCTGCGTGAGAAACGCGCGTAACGCATCCGGTAGCAACAGCGCGCACGCGATGAAAGCCCACGCGCGATATTCATAGCGCCATAGCGTCTACTTACATAGCGCGCTATGTGCGCTATGTACAGATAGCGCGCTATAATATAGCGCTAGACGCTATATTAACCACCTCTACTAAGAACAGAATAAAATAAATATTTAAGGGGGGCTCCCATACAAAAAACGTGATTTTTTTACCGTTTTTTGCTCGATCTTAATAACGACAACAGGAAGATAATTTTAATTTTCACAGATGATGTATTTCCATTGCCCCTATAACAACAAATACTAAAAACAGAATAAAATTAATATTTAAGGGGGGCTTACATACAACAAACTTGATTTTTAGCCGTTTTTTGGTACGGAATCCTTCGTGCGTGAGTCCGACTCGCACTTGGCCGGTTTTTTATTTTTGGCTAAAAATCGTAAAGCGGTTCACAGAATACATCTCCCTACCAAGTTTCACCTGTGTAATCCTAATACTTTTAGAATAAAGTGGCTGTGACATACGGACGGACAGACAGACAGAAATGACGATTCTATAAGGGCTCCGTTTTTTGCCATTGGGCTACGTAACCCTAAAAAGTACAGCAGATTATGAATCACAGATTAAAGATTTTAAAAGGTATACAACTTTAGCATTAAAGGCCGGGTCTCTTTTGTCAAACATTGTTTTTGTAAGAGTAAAGTTAACACAAGATTTAGCCTAAGAGATACAGTAGGAAAATCTATTACGTATTATCTATTACGTCAGTTATTTAGTATTAAGCTATTTAATTAGCTAAGCAAAAATAGGTGAACGACAGATATGGGAAAAAACTACCGAATTTCATACGTCAATAAGTTAGAAAATTGCTTGCACCTGTTTTTTTTAACTAGAAAACATTGTCTAGTGAAAACTAGTAAAAAAAATGAGTGCAAGCGATTTTAGACCTTATAGACATTTATCAAAATCACGGTTTTTAATGAAACATCAAAGTTAGTGAACGAGAATACGGCAAAAAACAACCGAATTTCAAACGTCCATAAAGTCGAAAATCGCTTGCACCTGTTTTTTTACTAAGAAAACATTGTCTAGTGAAAACTAGTTAAAAAAACGAGTGCAAGCGATTTTCCACCTTATTGTCATTTATCAAAATCACGGTTTTTAATGAAACATTTAAGTTAGTAAAGGAGAATACGGCAAAAAACAACCGAATTGCAAACGTCAATAAGGTCGAAAATCGCTTGCACCTGTTTTTTTTACTAGAAAACATTGTCTACTGAAAACTACGTAAAAAAATGAGTGCAAGCGATTTTCGACCTTATTGACATTTATCAAAATCACGGTTTTTAATGAAACATCGAAGTTAGGGAACGAGAATACGGCAAAAAATCAACCGACTTTTCAAAGTCAATTAGGTCGAAAATCGAAATTGTATTATAGACAGTTCTAATCTAAGCCCGAAAAGTATGAAAGAAAGTTCATTAGTTTACATTACTGCTTTATTTTATTTAAGACTAAAATGCAACGTATTAATAAATAACATTTTTGTATAGCGCGCGATCTGTCTAACCGAACGACGAGATCTAACTAGGGCTTCCATCCCGGGATTCGAGAGTCTCGATTTCCCGAGAGTCTCGAATGATATTTGGTCCCGAGAGTTTTAGTTTCCAGTCTCGGGATTTTCGAGATTTTCGAGACTTATTCAAACGCTAGGTAGACTACATATATTTCATATAAAGTTGCGTGTTGCGCGTGTTAATAAGTAGTTATATTATAACGTGTCCTTTTTAAGATAAACAGAACAAACAAACGTGACAATTTTAAAATAAACAGAACAAACAAACAAACACAATACGATCTTACATCTAAGATCTGAATTTTTGTTTTCATCGTCCTTCAATTTAATTGAATTCTGATATATTTTCCTGTAAGATAAAGGAACGTGTACAAAACCATAGGCTCCTGTCGTATCCAGAAGCAAACGACCTCCTCAGTGACCATTAATACGGGTTTCGCCGAAACCGTTCCACTGGAGATCTTCTAGCATAAGTACACCACTTGCAAATGAAGAGAAGCCATCGAGAGGTATGGAGAGGCGCTCGCTGTTACTCTTGATAACTCGAAGGCTTTTGACAGGGTGAGGCATGATAGCCTTATTGCCGGACTTCCCACCGGTTTTGTGTCTGGATATCGGACTTCCAGAGGGATCGGTCGATTCGAGTTGTCATTGATGGCTACTCATCCGACCAGTTGGCTATCAATGCCGGAGTCAGGGATTGGTCCCTCAAGGGTGGACTAAACAGGAACACCTGCTGCATATTAATTACCTGCTAATATCCGGTATTTTGGGGTACGCAGATGACAACATCGTTGTAAAGTCTGTTCATCCTTACTTGTCTTATATGGTAAACAATCTTCACCCAACTCTTTATTGAAATAATCATTTATAAAATACAACAAGTGGTTTTCCACACATAGATTACAAAATAAATTGTTAATAAAGTAACAACAATTTCATAAACTTACTAACATATTTTTAAATAAAGATTTAAGTTTAAAAGACGTATGACAACTGTCAAAAACTGTTTACTAAATAAGACAAGTAAGGATGAACAGACTGTAGAGAGCTACATATCTGATGCTCGAGTCAGTGCAAAACAAGCCCAGTGTCTTAGGGAGGCGATGGTCAGAACACGAACCTGTCACTGCAGGCAGTCTCCGAATGGGGCGATGCCAATCAGGTCAGGCAGGTTCAATCCATCAAAAACCCAGGCGTGTCTGTTCTCTGCTAAAGGGAGTAGTTTCGACCTGAGTCACTTTCCGAGGTGTATCCGTGCCGATTTGCCGATTACTGAACAGAACAACTATACCTTCTCGGCATATCATTGACTCTAACACTCAATTTTGGCTCTTTCATCGAGAATGAAGTATCACTATCAATACATAGTATAAAACAAAGTCGCTTTCTCTGTCCCTATATCCCTATGTATTCTTAAATCTTTCCAAGCAACGAATTTCAATGCGGTTTTATTAATAGATAGAGTGATTCAAGAGGAAGGTTTATATGTATAATACATGGTGTCAAATTCCACACTACACCGAAGCGAAGCGAAGGCGGGTCGCTAGTAATTGGAATAAAGTACAATTGGCATCTAAAAAGCTTAGCATTTTCGCAAAGGTGAGAAAATACTTTACTTCACGCCGGAACAGCTGCTCATTCTATACCAAGTGCAAGTTCGATCGTGTATGGAGTACTGCTGTCATCTTTGGGGTGGCTCCGCCAAAAACGAGCTCCAGACGCTTGAACCCTTTAAGCGGAGGGCCAGGAAGCTCATCGGCAACGCTAATCTTTTCTGTAATAAGCTCCGAAGTCTCGAGCATAGACGCAAGTTCGCAAGGTTTTTATCAGGTACATTTCAGCGAGTGTAAGGTGGTAGTACACAACCTAATTCCGCATCTCCTTTCTTCCATCGGACGACCAGAGATACGAATTAGCATTTTGCTTCAAATTTTATCATCCGTACCGCCAGAGAGTGGAACTCTTTGCATAAGTCTGTGTTTCCCAACATGTACAATCTGGGGGCCTTCAAGTCGCGAGTGATTAGATATCTTCTAGGCAAGCGCGTTCCATCGTAAATCACATCATCGCTTACCATCAGGCGTGATATCGCGCAAGCGCTTACCTATCTATCATAAAAAATGCATCACATTATCATTTCGAGAGTCTCGAAATTTCGAGAGTCCCGAGAATCAGCCATATAGTCTCGTCTCGATCCCGAGATTGTGAAATAGGTCCGAGAGTGGAAGCCCTAGTAGGGCTTCCATCCCGGGATTCGAGAGTCTCGATTTCCCGAGAGTCTCGAATGATATTTGGTCCCGAGAGTTTTAGTATCCAGTCTCGGGATTTTCGAGAATTTCGAGACTTATTCAAACGCTAGGTAGACTACATATATTTCATATAAAGTTGCGTGTTGCGCGTGTTATTAAGTAGTTATATTATAACGTGTCCTTTTTAAGATAAACAGAACAAACACACGTGACAATTTTAAAATAAACAGAACAAACAAACAAACACTATACGATCTTACATCTGAGATCTGATTTTTTTTTCATTGGCCTTCAATTTAATTCAATTCTGATATATTTTCCTGTAAGATAAAGGAACGTGTACTAAACCATAGGCTCCTGTCGTATCCAGAAGCAAACGACCTCCTCACCTCAGTGACCATTAATACGGGTTTCGCCGAAACCGGTCTACTGGAGATCTTCTAGCATAAGTACACCACTTGCAAATGGAGAGAAGCCATCGAGAGGTATGGAGAGGCGCTCGCTGTTACTCTCGATAACTCGAAGGCTTTTGACAGGGTGACGCATGATAGCCTTATTGCAAGCTTTTTTCATACGGACTTCCCACCGGTTTTGTGTCTGGATATCGGACTTCCAGATGGATCGGTCGATTCGAGTTGTCATTGATGGCTAATCATCCGACCAGTTGGCTATCAATGCCGGAGTCAGGGATTGGTCCCTCAAGGGTGGACTAAACAGGAACACCTGCTGCATATTAATGACCTGCTAATATCCGGTATTTTGGGGTACGTAGATGACAACACCGTTGTAGAGTGCTACATATCTGATGCTCGAGTCAGTGCAAAACAAGCCCAGTGTCTTAGGGAGGCGATGGTCAGAACATGAACCTGTCACTGCAGGCAGTCTCCGAATGGGGCGATGCCAATCAGGTCAGGCAGGTTCAATCCATCAAAAACCCAGGCGTGTCTGTTCTCTGCTAAAGGGAGTAGTTTCGACCTGAGTCACTTTCCGAGGTGTATCCGTGCCGAATTGCAGATTACTGAACAACTATACCTTTTCGGCATATCATAGACTCTAACACTCAATTTGGCTCTTTCATCGAGAATAAAGTATCACTATCACTACATAGTATAAAACAAAGTCGCTTTCTTTGTCCCTATATCTCTATGTATTCTTAAATCTTTCTACGCAACGGATTTTGATGTGGTTTTTTTTTATAGATAGAGTGATTCACATGACATTAATGATACTCTATTTGACATAATTAATTGGATGAATAAAAATGACCTTAAAATTAATATATCGAAAACGAAAGCAATTCAATTCCATACATATAAAGCGAAAAAACTTAACATTGACATACACTATAATAACAATAAAATTGACATCGTAGATAGCACAGTATTTTTAGGTATAAATCTAGATAAACATTGCAGTTGGAAAAAACATATAGACGGTCTCTGCACTAAACTAAATAAATTTGTATTTGCACTAAATAGAATCAAAAATATAACGTCTTTTCGAGTAGCCTTACAGGCGTACCACGGATACGTCTCTTCTCTACTGCGTTACGGCATAATAATATGGGGCAACAGTGTAGATGTAGACAGAGTTTTTAGAGCACAAAAGAAGTGCATTCGTGCCTTATGCGAGATAAAACAAAGAGAATCATGTAAGCCCCTATTTCAAAAACATAGAATATTACCTCTACCATGTATATATATATTAGAACTATGCTTGTTGGTTAAAAAGCACCCCGAATACTTTTTAAAATGTAGTGAAAAAAACGATAATTTACGAGCATCGAGAAAGAATAAACTAGCAATACCTAAATCCAATCTAGCTATATTTCGAAAGAATGTATATTGTATGGCTATCAAAATATTTAATAAGCTACCGCTGGACATTATTAATCAACCAATAGAGAAAAATATTTTCAAGAATAAATTATTTAATTGGCTCCTACAGCACAGTTTCTATTCGATCAAAGAATATTTGGAAAATAAATGACATCTCTACTCAATCTGACATAGTATTAAGGATAATTTTGCATAGCTGACATTTAATTTTGAATATGAGATTTCTATTGACAATTTTGTAATTATAATTGACATCAGTAATACTTAGTAGTAATAATAGTCATTATAGATAGCTTACACACTTACACTTACTAACATTTGCATGCCTACAGATTTAAGGCAGAATATTGTTGAAATTTTATTAGGAACATTGTCATCGATCTCAATGTAATGTACACAATATTGTGCAAATAAATATTCTGATTTCTGATTTCTGATTTCTGATTCAAGAGGAAGGGTTATATGTATAACTAGCGGCCCGCCCCGGCTTCGCACGGGTGCAATGTAGTTACCTACTAATGTAAAACTGTGCTATAATGTGGTGTCAGTGTGAAGTTATTAGATTATACTACAGGTTATCTACATACGACGTACGCAAGGAGTGTTATAATATAATTGACGTGTGTGTGTGTCTGTCTGTCTCCGGCAACCTAGCTCCCAAACTTATGGATCGATTTTAATGCGGTTTTTATGCATAGGTAGTTTAAGTGAAGCGTACAGACGGCGGGAAGTGACTTTGTTTTACACTACCTATATACTATAGCTTTTGCCCGTGGCTCCGCCCCGGCGTGGTAGTCTGTAATTGTTGTTAGTCTTTCCCTGGAAACCAATAATCGGGATGAAAAGAAGCCTGTGTTAAGTATTCCAGACTATAATCTATCTCTGTGCCAAATTTCGTCTAAATCCGTTCACCCGTTCAGACCTGATTGAGTAACAATATGAACAACATCCAAACATCAAAACTTTATAATTTTTACAATTTTGTGATTATAAAGGTAATAACTGCACCCCGCGGTTTTAGCCGCGCAGTCTGTCGATTCTGTAACCAAACTCGCATCTCACTTCGAACCTCACTTCACTTCGCGTGAATTTAAAATTTATTCATTTATTTTTGAGATAAAAAAAAATCTTATCATTATAAAATAAATAAATAATAAATAAATAAATAAAGAAAATCTTTATTGAAATAATCTTACATCAAAAATATAACAATTAAAGTCTAGATATAGGTACAAAAAGCTAAAATACATAGTGCCTAAACTAGGTTTATAACCTGTATCTCAGGCAAATAGGGGCTTACATTACTATGTAATATTATTAAACAATTAAATATGATACAATAAATATTAATATGGAAAAATAAAAGCAAAATATGATCAAAAAGTAATCGCAGAAGGAGTTTAAATAAAGCATCTGCGTCATCATAATTAAATCTAGTTCAAAGTCAATAATGCACTTACATTTTATTTTATATTAAGTGCGTGTTAGTAAGGTAGGTATCTTACGATTTAAGGTTAGTAGAACAGCATTTTGATCGGTAATATTCAGTCAGTTACTATACTAAAGTTGTATTTTAGCAAATATTTAATAATGTCTAACCTTAATTAAATGTACTCACAATATGTATATTTTTTAAACTGATGCGGATTTTTGTGACTATGTGGACAACACTGTATAAAGAAATTATGCGAAATCAAAACTACATATTAGTCTCAGAACGTAAAATTAATTCTAAAATTTATATAAAATAGGTACATATAGGAAGTGGCGCTCTTAGGCGCCCACATAATCAATGGAGCTAATATATCTTTTTTCGGCAATCTTTCTTACAGGACAGTCAGCATCGCCAGTTTTATGATCTGCGGGTTTTTTGAAGTGCAAGCATGATGCACATTTTGCTGACTCTGCTTTCTTCCCACAGTCCTTTATAGCATGCCCAACTTCACCGCAGTGACCACAGGTGGTGGCCTCCTCTCGGCATGTCTTAGCAGCATGACCGTATTGCTGACACTTGTAGCACCTTGTCACGAGGGTAAAATCTCTCACAGGGCACGAAGACCAATTTACAAATACCCGGTCATTCATAATTAAGGCCTTTCGAATTTCTGCAGGAACTTCTATAATATAATTACAGGTCTCGGCGTCCTTTTTCCCCGACTTATGGCTTAATTTAATCGAGGTCAAAAATGTCGCAAGTGTCATACCGCTGAGCTTGTCGGCTAAGTTTTGATGGTATATGCAGTTGAAAACTTCCGTTTCCTCCACACATACGGGCACTCCGATGACCACGATTCTCGGTTTGCGTTTATGTGTTTCATTTACCGTTAGGCCAGAGGTCGTCAGTTGAGCAGTCTGCTTGAGCTTCTCGATATCGTCCTTTGTGTCTGTGCTGATAATGACACCGCCATTCCAAGTTTTACGTAAACTCCTCACATGCAGCTTCATTTGGTCTGGTCTGATGATTTTTTGAACGAGGGCTTTTGTTTCCTCACTCGTCTTCATTTTGTCAGTGGGGTAAATTGCCACCGAGTTGACATTACTAGGCTGAATAAAGTTGTTAGGACTTTTTTTGACCATGTCGGCGAAGGAAACTGCACCCGCGACAGGTTTTGAGGACTCTTCGATAGTTTGTTGAAGGACTTGAAGCCGCTCTGAGAGATCGTGTTTTTCTTTAAGTGCTTGCAGGGAAAAATGGGTCTGTATAGACTTTTGCTTTAGGGCAATCCCTAAACCAATGTATTGCACAGCCATTTGTGATGTACCATGGGTTACTTTTCGGCACAAATTATTAATTCGGATTTTTTGATCAGAATTTAGTTTACCTTCACAGGCAACAGCGCAAACCTCATTCAGACACTGCTCAATGGTCTTCATCCAGTTCTGGATCTCAGGCGTGGACACCAATTCCGGGGGCTCGTCTTCCTGTAGGGCAGGCGCGGGCGCTGGAGGTCGGCGTGAGGGCGTGGGCGGCGGGCTGCGGGCCATTAGCTCGCTTCGCCGGTTAAAGGGGCTGCTATCCATTTAAAAAAATCACTAATTTACACTTAACATTATAAACTAAAAACAATTCAAGTTTGTAGTACTAGAACGAATGTCCTTATCTTATTTGTGATTTAAACTTCCCGTGCAGTGAAGTGAGATTCGAAGTGGGGTTCGAGTTTGGTTACAGAACCAACGCCCTGTTCATGATTCTGTATTAGGTAGGTGTACTTGTCATATTGCTTTCCTTTGCCTATTGCCTATTGTAAACGTGTTTCCATTATTCTGCTATTAAATCTTCCTTTTCCCCTTTCAACCACCGTTTCCTTTGCTGTCCTCGACATCCTGGTCCATAAAAAAATTAGCGGTAATTTAACAAAAAAAATATAATTATATTATATAATATTTAATACTTAAAAGTATCTTCTTTATAAATAAAAATCTAATGTAATGTTCAACAACATAGAAGTCTTTGTGCATGTTTATTTGTTTCCTATGCAGTATGCACTCCTAAACTATTCATCCACATTCCACACCCGATTAGTAATGTAGGTAATAAGTATATGTTTGGTGAATTGTTCTACTTACGACTGAAAAGACTCCTGACTAAAAAATCGTAATATTACAACGCATGCTGGGTGCAATTATGTTAAATTTGAATTATATAGTGTATTCTATGATGTTATATGTGATATTATTTATGATGTTAGTCTTTTGGAAAATTCAGTGGACGTCAGTGCTGACAACTGACATTTATTTTTCTTAATCGTACAAATGCATTAAGAAGTTTTGATTCCGATATCGAAGTCAACCACCCTAACAATAGCTTTCTACCCCTTTTCAACCCTGTTAGGGAATACATTTCAAGAAAATACGAAACACGTATTCAATTAATTTTGTTAAAAAATGTCTATGCCAAATTTCAAGTCAATCGGACCAAGGAATCGCTTTCTCCCATACAAACTTTGCCACCCTGTTTTACCCCCTTAGGGGTTGAATTTAGCAAAATCCCGTCTTAGTGAGCACCTTCACCCTAAAAGGAACCCCCATGCAAAATTTGAGACTCCTAGCACTTGTAGTTTCTGAGATTTCGTGATGAGTCAGTGAGTGATTTACTCTTATACATACATGGTGTCAAATTCCACACTACACAGAAGCGAAGCGAGGGCGGGTCGCTAGTAATTGGAATAAAGTACAATTGGCATCTAAAAAGCTTAGCATTTTCGCAAAGGTGAGAAAATACTTTACTTCACGCCGGAACAGCTGCTCATTCTATACCAAGCGCAAGTTCGTGTATGGAGTACTGCTGTCATCTTTGGGATATCTCCGCCAAATACGAGCTCCAGACGCTTGAATCCTTTGAGTGGAGGGCCAGGAAGCTCATCGGCAACGATAATCTTTTCTGCTTGCTTAATAAGCTCCGAAGTCTCGAGCATAGACGCAAGGTTTTTATCGGGTACATTTCGGCGAGTGTAAGGTGGTAGTGCACAACCTAATTCCGCATCTCCTTCCTTCCTTTCTTCCATCGGACAACCAGAGATACGAATCAGCATTTTGCTTTAAATTTTATCATCCGTACCGTCAGAGAGTGGAACTCTTTGCCTAAGTCTGTGTTTCCCGCAAGGTACAATCTGGGGGTCTTCAAGTCGCGAGTGATTAGGTATCTTCTAGGCAAGCGCGTTCTATCGTAAATCACGTCATCGCTTACCATCAGGCGTGATATCGCGCAAGCGCTTGCCTATCTATCATAAAAAAATGCGTCATATTATCATTTCGAGAGTCTCGAAATTTCGAGACTCCCGAGTGTCAGCCATATAGTCTCGTCTCGATCCCGAGATTGTGAAATAGGTCCGAGAGTGGAAGCCCTAGATCTAACGTGCTGCATCTAACGCACCAGCCAGCCGCCCGCACGCTTCCTGATAAATAGCGCGCTATAACGTAGCGTATTTAATAGCGCGCTAGAAATCAATCTTTATAGGCGTTATGAACAACTCTAGTTCTTAGTATTTGTTGTTATAGCGGCAACAGAAATACATCATATGTGAAAATTTCAACTGTCTAGCTATCACGGTTCATGAGATACAGATGGTGACAGACAGACAGACAGACAGACAGACAGACGGACAGCGAAGTCTTAGTAATAGGGTCCTGTTTTTACCCTTTGGGTACGGAACCCTAAAAAGATTAAGGGGGAATCCCCATACATGGAACTGAAACTGAAAAAAAAATGTTTTTCATCAAACCTATATGTGCGGGGTGCCTATAGATAGGTCTTCAAAAATAACATTGAGGTTCCTCAAACCATTTTTTCTCAAAGTCAACCGTTTGAAAGGTATACACTTCAAAAGTGGTCAAATGTGTGTCACGGAACCCTACTGCGCGTGGCCCGACACGCACTTGACCAGTTTTTTATTTCTGGCTGTGGTATCTGTCAACCAAATGACAGATCAACGCCAAATCAGAAGTCAAATAAACACTGCGTTTTTTAATTTCAAGATAGGAAAATAGTGGCTTTATTTTAAGACCAAATTTAATTTCATTGTATACAAGTTAAGTATTTTTTCGACGGCGAGTGCCACTTCTAATAAATGTATAACAAAAAATATAGTAATGCAGAGGATCACTGACGACGTCCATTATACAAGGACGTCAGTGCAGAGGATACTTTCATTGTTATTGCCATAATAATATTGAAAAATATTCATAGGTATTTTTTTATTTCTAAAGGAAAAAAACAAGTAAGGAATTTTAATTAAGGGTATTTTTACAAAATTATATAGGATATCTATATCTTTTTCCCAATCTTTTATACGACAAAAAAGTTTTGGGGTATTTTCGGATGACTTCCGATCGATAAATCCGCCTGCTATAGCACACTGAGTCGGGGCGCAACGGGGCGGGGCGGGCCGCATCGCATCGCAACAAAATGCGCGACGGATTATGCGGTCCGCTCCGCCCCGGCATAGTGTGCGATAGTTCATATAAAATGTATGGGAGCGATTTGAGCATAGATTAAAGTTATATACTGGTTATAGATGGCTCTCTCCCCTCTGTTTTTAGGATACAAGCATACAGCGCCATCTCTTTTTCTCGAATGGAACTACATCGCTATAGGTATACGTAGGTACCTACCTATTCAATATTTTAATGAAAATTAGATGTCAAAGTTATCTGATGTTTATTGTACAATAAATTAGAAGCTGTTATGAGCTTGTAATTTACTATCCAATAAACACCAAATAACTTTGCCAAAGTGTTATCTAGGGTGTTAAAAAATGAAAAACATCCTAATATACTGAAAATTATTTTTATTTAATTTTATGAGTAATTATATCTATTATGATAAGTATAAATTACAGTTCTAAACACACTATTATAGACACATAGTTAATGCAGTACAAGTAAGTAAGTAGTAAACATCACAAAAATAACAATTAAAATGAGTTACATAATTTACCCGCTGCTCATAAAATACTTCCAGTTAATGCTGTGCATGCCTCCAACTATTTTTCAAAAGTGATAGCATTGTGACTGGGAGAGGCTACTGTAGTAACATCTGAAACAAAGAGTTGTGATTTTACTTTACTTACAGATCAACATTGAAGAAAATACAAAATATACTAATTTAATATTTTAGCAATAAGTAGGTTTTAAAAAGGTTAGGTACCTTTATTGCTTTGTGTTTTGTTTAAACAAGGGTGGTTTAAACAAATATGGTACGAAATGTCGCAGAAAAGGTTAAGTTAAACATTAATTTAATGCAACTTTTTATTACTATGAGGTTAGGTTATGTAGGTACTTTGAAATGTTTATATTTTAATAGAGAGAACTGACATAGTGAAAACGTATCATTTATTTACCTTGCCCGTAGTGCAAACTGCAAGCAATCAGGAACACAACAAAATATCATGTAAATAGGCACCGCAGGTACCTACTCGTATCTAGAACATTGTTGACGTAGTTCACATAGTCTTTTCTCAAAAAAACTTGTATAAACACAGTCGCAAATAGCACTCGACGATTATTAGTAAAAAATTAAGCACTATTTAATGAATATCAATGAAGAAATGACTATTTACGACATTAAAAAGTGAAAATTTTCCAAACAAAACAAACACACCAAATTTAAGTTCACACAAAGGTAAGGTCCGACTGAGCTCGGTCTCGGTTTTGCGTGTGGTAGGATAAGTATTTTTTTTACAATTTTTATTAAGCTGGTTTGTGTGGTGTGCAAGATGTGTTTGGTACTTGCTATTATAGAAAGACATTAAAAAATTTGAGGAAAGAAAGGTCCAAAAATTTATAATTATTTGTTATAACCTTCGCTTATGAATATTGATTATGATTACATACAAAAACGTTATGTACGTATTATCTAGGATGTTTTGTTGATTTAATCAATAAAAATAAATGAAAAATACGTTTTTTTCTTCAGTTAACGTTTTTTTCACCAGTTTTTGCGCTCAAAAAATGGCACCACACAAAGAGTACAACTCAGTGGATGGAGCTAAAGATGCTGGCATTTAATTATGCAGCACAAAGCGTCTGAGCACTGGTTGCTTATTAGCGACCGTAATTTGTATACTCATAGATATTTGTATACTTAAACGAAAAAATATGAAACGTTATTTCTGCATTTTTTTACTGTTTTCTTTGCGTCTTTTACACCATTTGACTACACAGGACGTTATTTCTAATAAACTTTCTCTTTCTTTTTTTTCTCTACAATACAAACTGCAATTATTGTAAAGAACGTTAACGTCAGTCACCAGATTGGCCCGACTAAAGTTGAGCGGGTTGTACTTTTTCGGCCCCGTAGTGCCATGTTTTAGCAATATTTGTTGGCAATTACACTTTCATAGATTTTAGTTCGCTGGTTTCAAGTCTCGTTCTCATTTCTCTGCAGAAAAGAGGTTTCGGTCGGATTCTAGTTCACTTGACAGTCCGATATTGCCACATGTAAAAAATTCAATAAAATTATTTATTAATTGCCTATAGTGGTAACACTGATACGGCGCAGCAGAGTTGCCATTCGGTTAAAATAGATGGCGCTGTATTTTTTTGAATCGTATAGAAATGTACTAAGATTCCCTACCATGGATTTGAGCGGATTTTTGCGATGCGGCCCGCCCCGCTGCGGCCCGCCTAAATGTGCGTTAACCTTTAGTATTATTCGAAGTCGCGCATCGGCCATCGCTAAGACAAACAAAACAAGAAGACCTCATAAAAAGGAAATTTTCTGTAAATTCCTAAAAGAAAAAGGTTTTTAAAAACTGAAATAAACATAACATGTTACTTAAAAAACTGTACACGTTAGTTTTTATACGTACCGACAATCAAATTCTTCTGGGCTTCAAAAAACGTGGTTTTGGTGTGAACAAGTGGAATGGTTTTGGTGGCAAAGTGGAGACAAATGAACAGATTATTGACGCTGCAACCCGTGAATTGAAAGAAGAATGCTGTGTGGACGTTGAACGTACAGACTTGAAGAATATTGGCCACTTGGAATTCACTTTTGAAGGTGATCCAGTCTTGATGGATGTGAGAGTCTTTTCCACTACTATTTACCAGGGTTCTCCCACGGAAACTGAAGAAATGCGCCCTAAGTGGTTTAATAACGACCAGATACCATACTGTGATATGTGGCCCGATGATAGGATTTGGTTCCCATTCATGTTAAAGGGTAAATTATTCTGTGGAAGATTCCACTACCAAGGTTTCGACAAAATACTTAATTACAATATGGAAGAGCTGGACTCGACGGAAGATTTTTACAACAATATGATTAAAAAGTAGTTGCTTAACTCGTCAACGCCTGAAAAACAAGACAATAAAATTTTCTACTGTTGTCTGGACGCCGGCGACCGCTCGGGCGTTGATGAATTAAATTGACAGATGATTGTTGCATGATTTTATAATTTGTAGTGTTTCAACAAATTTGTCAGTACCAACTCAATCTACCTTGTCATATTTTGTATAATAATTTTCATTATTATCCATAACTTATTATCTCATTAGTGAATATCTGAATTTGCAGTATTATTTCATCTTTTTGTAACTTGAACATGAATATTCATATTGAAGATTTGTGAGTAGATGCATAGTTAGTTGTAATGTATTTGAGGCCTTAAAGATAACAGAACTAGCTTCATTTCAAAGTAAGTGAGAGAGAACTGGCTTCATCTGTAGGTTAGTAAGCAAGAGAGCAAACAAGTTCGAAGCCAGGACAGAAAGCAGGGCAGTACTGGCTTGCTGGCATACATACTGAAACTGACTTGGCATTCTCGCTTCAAAATATCCTCTTGTAATCCAGAGTTTATGCTTTCGTACCAATTTGATTGAAAGGTAATGGCAATACCTTCCACAGGACTAAAAATCTGATTTTGTTTATTTTTTAATTCTTTTTTTATGTAAATCAAAGAGTGTTACGATTCACCAAATTGTACTAAGAACAAATAGTAGGTAGGTAGGTAAAGTGAATGTTTTATTGAATTTTGTAATAATAAATCTTACAATATTATAATAATTGAGAAAACATGAAGCATACCTATTACTGATGATTAATTAATTGAAAAAACCATGAGAAATGTTATATTATTACTTGTTGTTAAATTTTCTCTCAAATAACCAGCAGCAGTGCCAGTAAAAGTATGATTTCAAACTCCGCTGCAGGCAGCAGTGCTGCCACAAATGCTGACTGCTGCCACGGCACGACCGACCCATGGTCACACCATCTTACCACACCAGTGTGTTACGTGGAAGTTGTTTTTCCTGTAGTAATCAAGTATAATACCCGTCAATTGGTAATGCGCCTGGCAGCCATGATTTTAACCTCAAAAACGAAAAACAATTCTAACATTTTTATGTACTTAAACCCTATCTTATTGAAAATAATAATTTAATGATTAGTATATTAGATCACCTATTACATTTTTCTTGTTTTTTCAACATGGATGTTAACGTGTCAAGGTTCCAGCGCATTACCAATTGACGGGGATAATATATATGAGATAGTTTATAGTTTTATATGACATTCCAGGCTCCGCAGCAATGCTGCGGCAGCACTGCAGCTTGCAGCAGAGATCGGAACTGAATCATATCTTAAGATTTCGAGGATCCACTCAATTAACTTTATTAAAGACCTGTCTGTGATTATGTGTGATAGAAATAAGATTAAAATACATTTTTTGTTAAATTGTAACTATCGCTTTTATTGCCCAGATTGATAAATTCTTCAGACCTTAACCTTAGGCCGTATACAGAGAGAAAGCAGGTTGGCGCTGGTTGCTATACTAAAATGGACCTTATCCCCGCGCATTATATTATATTTTCGCTATACTAAAATGGACCGGCGCATATAAGCGCTTACAAGCGCTTAGTATAACGAAAATATAATACAATGCGCGGGGATAAGGTCCATTTTAGTATAGCAACCTGCGTCAACCTGCTTTCTCTCTGTATACGGCCTTAGATTATTAATAATCTAAGACCTAAACCTAAATTTCCAAAAATTTAGCATTTTGTTGGACTAAAAAACAGCACCTGTTTTTGAGCATTTTAAAGAAAAAAGAAAACACAATGTTAATTTGTTACTTATTTACTTAAAACTTCATCTTAAATTGATAACACAAACTAGCTTTAACTGTTATTACTCGAGTTAATAAAAAAATACAAAGATTTACAGAGTACCAACTTGCATACACTAGCACCCCATCAAATCCAAAAAGGTATTTTTCTTGTTATGGCAATTCAGTCCTCTAACTAAAAGAACGGCGATTTCACTGAACTGTGTACCCACCAAGTTAACAGTTTCAGACTGAATGAACCGAAACCGTTCTTGCTAAAATTTGACACAAACTGCCCAGTGCGTTTCATCAAATAGTTCCTTTGCCGTTATGTTGGCAGTACTCACATTGTAATCTTATTGCATTTATAATAAGGTGCACAATTAAGTAGATTTTCGGAAAACCAACATAACGGCAGAGGATATAGGCTATCTGATTAGACACACACATTTTGACGACACTTCTCTCATTTCATGGTGCGTTCGTATACTAGACTGTCTGTATGTAGTTGTATTAGTCTGCATTCATGGGATCCAGATTCGCTATCCCTATTCATCGAAACCTAACACTCACAGATCAAACAAACGTATTATTAACATTTTGTACATATTTATAAGCCTACAGCCATTCACTAGCGCCGCAAATACATTTAATTTGAGAAACCAGATCCATACTTAAAAGACAACTATGTTCTCCTAATGTTATAAATATTTATTGAAACTCTCAAATAATTTTCTTTGCTTTAAAATATTGCTTTAAAACTAAATCGGTCATAAAAACGAAAATTTTTAGTTGCATTAATGTATGGAACTATACTTTTAAGCCGGCCATATAGCCCGCCGAAGGAACACCAAAAACTGCCTCATAAGGGAAATAACTTGTGTATGAGCGATTTTTGGCATAGTTGTAGGAAATGGGTGTCTAAAACAACCTACTAAAAGTACTGACAGATGGGGTGGAGCTAATATAAGCTAATAACGAGCGCATTGTGTGTAACATAGTGTAATCCTTTTTTATTCTACAAAATATAAAATGGATCTTCTTTTATTCAAATCTACGCCACCATTTCGCTTTCAAAAAATGAAGGGATGGGATTAAATAATTTTGCTAACTTGATTTTTAAACCGTCAAATCCAAACATTCCTTGAAGGCAAAGCGATATGCAAATGTTTCTTTGCCTAGAGCAGTGTTTCTTAAAGTGTGGTCCAAAAGGCTTGTTTACTTTTCCTAAAATGTTAGTGACAGGGGTCCATGGAATTTTTTGAATTCTGAAAGTGGTCCATAACTTAATTACTTCGGTAATCACTGAGCGGTCGTGACGACGAGCTGAGAGGCCGACATAGAGATAGCGCGCAGTGAATATTTAACTCGCTTAAGTGCGCCAGTGGCCGGGCCGTTAAACCATAAAACAGATAGTTATTTTCCAGTCTTAACACTTTAACTTTAGGAAAATGAGGCACAGATATTTACGTGCCGGACTACAGCTGCGCCACAAAAAAAAAAGTTGGAAATCTGACATTTTGACTATGCCATGATGAAGTCTATAGTTTGTCGGAGTTTGTCGCCAAAAACCAGAGTTTGTCGGTCTTCCGTTTAGGAGATACATGTGGCTCAGCTGTAGAGACGTCTCTACAGCTGCGCCACACAGATCTCGAAAACGGAAGGTCGTAGCGAAAATCTGATTACTCGTGTGTGTAGCCGGTAGTTTGTCAGAGTTTGTCACCAAGAACCAGAGTTTGTCGGTCTTGTGTTTAGGAGATATGTGAGGATACGCTGTGGAGACCTTTCTACCTGAATCTTGAGAACGGAAGGTCGTAGCGATAATCTGATTAGTCATATCTATAGTCGGTAGTTCGACCGAGTTTGTCGCCAAATACCAGTTTGTAGGTCTTGCGTTTAGGAGATATGTGAGATTTTCGCTACGACCTTCCGTTCTTGAGATCCAGGTAGAAATAACTCTACAGCATATCCCCACATATCTTCTAAACGTAAGATTGACAAACTCTGATTTTTGGTGACAAACTCCGACAAACTAATGGCTACACACTCGAGTTATCAGATTTTTGCTACGACCTTCCGTTCTCAAGATCCAGGTAGAAAGGTCTCCACAGCGTATCCTCACATATCTCCTAAACGCAAGACCGACAAACTCTGGTTCTTGGTGACAAACTCCGACAAACTACCGGCTACACACACGAGTAATCAGATTTCTGTTCCGACTTTCCGTTTTCAAGATCTGTGTGGCTCAGCTGTAGAGACGGTCTCTACAGCTGCGCCACACGTATCTCCTAAACGCTAGACCGACAAACTCTGGTTTTTGTGCGACAAACTCCGACAAACTAACGGCTATACATACAAGTAATCAGATTTTCGCTACGACCTTCCGTTTTCGAGATCTGTGTGGCGCAGCTGTAGAGACGTCTCTACAGCTGAGCCACATGTATCTCCTAAACGGAAGACCGACAAACTCTGGTTTTTGGCGACAAACTCCGACAAACTATAGACTTCATCATGGCATAGTCAAAAAGTCAGATTTCCAACTTTTTTTTTGTGGCGCAGCTATAGTCCGGCACGTCAGATATTTCATTGTTGTCTGACTCCCGGGATTTCTTGAATTAAAGTCATACGAAGTATTCACATCACTAATCACCACTGGTTTCTTCATCGGCTAAGGAAGCTCGTGCCAGATTCCGCACTAGGGCCAGCCGTAGAAGGTCCGCCTTCTCTCCAGAGAGGCTCGAGGACTTCAGCTCCAGACAAAGCATGATCTCAAACGTGTCCTCGGACGAGAAGATTACCTCGTCTGATTCTAGTAGCGGGAGAGTGTCTAGCAAAAGCGTCTCCCAGAAACTGTTGATAAACAATAAAATAAGTAAAAGGTAACTGACATAAATTGCTCTGAGCCTGTAGCCAATGTCACATTTGCTAATTTTCGCTATCGCTTCGCTTCAAAACATGTATGGATTTGACGTTTTATGTTTCGAAAGCGAAGCGATGACGAAGATTTACAAATGTTACTTTGGCTAGGGGGCCTGTACCCCTAGCACGTTAAGAAAAAAAATGCGCTTAAAAATACTCCAGGCAAACTTCTAACATAATACAGGCACTGAAAGACTATTTTAGTCAAATACAGTAACAATTTTTGCCACAAAGGTAATTACTAATACAGTTGATATTATGTTTTTAAACTATAATGGTGATTTTAAGAGATTACTTACTAATCAGGGGCTATTTTCGACATCAGCAGGGAGACTAGCAATTTGCCTGCTTTTTTGAATTCTCTATCTTTGTACAGCCTGTGGAAGTCGCAGTATTTTCCTGTAAAGTTAAAAAGATTTTTAAAAAATGATATATTTTTCTTTTTTTAACTACACGAAATGTGTAAGACTCAAATATGTGTGTGGGGGAGGTGTGTGTGCGCGCGTGTGTGTGTGTGTGCGCGTGTGTGTGTGTGCGTTATAATAATGTTACTTACCGAGAAAGAGTAATTATTGTGCAGAAATGGGACCATCTTTGAAATCGCGAAAAAAATCTGCTGTTTCATACGTTTTGATATTTTCGCTAATTTTTTTTTCGCGATTTCAGAGTTGTTCCTATAGTAAAAGTTGTTTAGTTTGATGGTCCCTATCTACCATATTCGGCATTAATTATACATTGTTTGCCGAATGAAGCTAGTACGAAAAGAATGCGCTTACACACGATTGGACGCTGATAAGAGGCTAAGACCGTGTTCACAATGCGAGTCACAATTAGTCTGTCGTTTCTCTCCGTACCGTTTCAGACGTCTACCGCCTACCTTGTTCGTTGCAATGCAATCATTGTGTTTATAATATATTTTTTATGTTCTAAACCTAATATTTTTTAAGCTACTTAATGTTATTACATTATTTTAACATCAAAGTAATTTAATTGACAAAATTCGAATCTACAATTCCGTATTAACCACAGAACAAGAAAAAATTTATTAAGCCTGTATTAGCAGTATGAACACGCCTCACGATTTTATACCTGTCGCGGGCGCTCGTGGGCGGCGCTAGATTATTTGGTGTCCTTATCGTTTGTATGCAAATGTGAGAAAGAGACAGCGCTTTGCTAGCTTGAATCAACGAACGGTATAGGTGTATTTTTGTAACACGCTGTATAATGCTACTTACCCAAGAACGATAAATTATCGTGCAGCAACATAGCGGGCCCTATAGTTAACAGTAGGTCAGTAACAGGCAGAGCGGCATTGGAAGTAGTAGACGCGGCGTATTCCTTCAAGCTCAAAGCAGGATCGTAAATTTAATGACAGTGTATGTCTTGTGTGTGATACACACATCCACACACACAACAATGACACTGTTGGGAGGTGTCCGACTGTGTATGTCTTGTGTTGTGGGTGAGTGTGTGTGTGCGTGTCTTGTGGGTGTAAGTGTTCGTGTATGTGTAACAATGTGGGTTGTGTTTGTGTATGTTATATGCTACTTAACTTACCCAAGAACAATAAATTATCGTGCAGCAGCATAGCAGGCCCGATGGTAAGTAACAAGTCTGTAGCGGGTAGCGCGGCATTGGCAGTAGTAGGCGCGGCGTACTCCCGGAGCGCCTGCGCGGCGGCGCGCGCGGCGGCGGGCGCGTGGCGCGCGCGCACGGCCCACGCCAGCGCGCCGCCCGCGCGCCCCAGCCGCTGCTGCCGCGCGCTCATGCACGCGCACACTGATTGCGCTGCGACAACACCCACGTATTCAAATTGTGAAAGGATCATGCCGCATTCTGGGCCATGATGCGCATTAACCATACATATCTGTGACAGACTCATGTCATGTCAAAAAGGGGTAGATAACAAAATGTCATATAATAGGAAAAAGTAACCCCAAACGGCTCCTTGAGATTGAGATCTCACTTTTTTCCCGCATTATATTTTAATGATATTCTTCCCACGCAATCACTATAAAATTACTAAGTATTTTGGTAATTTGTATAATATAATAAAATCGGCATAATCCTTTAAAATGTTCAATGTTATTCTTATAATCTCGAGGAACTCATATAGGCCAGTAAAATTCTACATTAAAAACGCAAAACGCAATGTAAAGCTGCATTTTTGGTAAGTTATTTGGACCTCTTAGAAGTGTATTTCTACGTTTTGCAAACAAAAAAAGTTGTGTTACATGCGTGATACGAAAAAACTGAATTTTTTTCAGTTTTTGCAGTTCAATACAAAAACTATGGACTTTTAACATTAGTACCTGCTATGATTTTGACAGTATATTAAATTTGAAAGAATTTAAGCCTACCCACAGCTCCGTTGTCTAATAATTTTTGAAAAATTTGCACTCATCGGCACATCAAACGCTATGCACTTTTTATAGCTAGCGAAGTCATCAAAAATCGCGCCATTTAAACCACAATGAATAAATGTCTTAAATTTATGATTATGAACTTTTCAACTTACAGCACATTATTCTTCTTGGCTTTAGTAACCTCATAGTCTTTAATATCCCCCAACATCCACTGCAGTATCCAGACTAAATCGACCCATCTACAAATGTGGAGATTATGACAACAATCTCCCACTAAAATGCCTGATCCTGTAGGAAACTTAAAAAGGCTGTTATATGAAGACTCACCAACTCCCAACAGCCCATACTTCTTCGCCTCGGCCACGACCCGCATCGCCTTCGCCTCGCTACGCGCGGGCATCCGCTCCAACAGCAGTCCCACGCGGCGCGGCCCCTCGGGCGGACACGGCGCCAAGTACGACAGCCCCACCGGCCACAACGACTTGTGCTCTATTAAACGACCTTACCAACTTACAGCAGCCCATTCTTCTTAACTGTGACCACATAGTCTTCAATGTCCACCGAAATCCACTGACTAAATCAACCCGTATACAAATGTGGAGATTTAACAAAAACCTCCCACAAGAAATATCTAAATCCTATAAGAAGAAGAAGAAACGAAATTTCAATGTCTCAAGACGAAAGTCTATGACCAGTGTGTTGCCAGTGATGACTTACGGCAGTGAAATGTGATCGCTAACTATGGGTCTCATAAGGAGGCTCAATGTCACCCAGCGTACAATGGAGAGAGCCATGCTCTGCGTTTCCCTGCGTGATCGAATCAGAAATGAGGAGATCCGCAACCGACATCGCTCGAAGGATTACTCAGCTGAAGTGGCGGTGGGCTGGACACAGCGAGAAGAACCGATGGCCGTTGGGGTGAGGCGGTTCTGGAATGGCGACTGCGCACCGGACGACGCTCCGTGGGTAGGCCCCCGACAAGGTGGACCGACGATCTAGTGAAGGTCGCGGGAAGCCGCTGGATGCGGGCAGCGCAGGACCGATCGTCGTGGAGATCCTTAGGGGAGGCCTATACCCAGCAGTGGGTGTGGTGCGGCTGATATGATGATGATGATCTACTAACTAAATCGACCCATCTACAAATGTGGAGATTATGACAACAATCTCCCACTAAAAATGCCTGAATCCTGTAGGAAACTTAAAGAGGCAGTTATATAATGACTCACCAACTCCCAACAGCCCATACTTCTTCGCCTCGGCCACGACCCGCATCGCCTTCGCTTCAGTGTGCACGGGCATCCGCTCCAATAGGAGTCCCGCTCCGCGCGGCCCCTCGGGCGGGCACGACGCCAAGTACGACAGCCCCACCGGCCACAACGACTTGTGTTCCATCAGCAGGCACCCGTATTCGAGGATTAAACTGTCTCGGAGACGAGTGGTCACGCTGCAAATAAGTTCAGGAAATAAACATCCCACCAAAAACATTTTTATGTAAATGTTTCCAAGACTACCAGGCTCGCCCTGTCAAAAAGTTATCAGACCTCATGTAGAGCCAAGCTTTTGACTCTACTCTACGAGCCCTAACTTCAAAAGCTCTACACCTTACTCAAAATATGTGGCTTGGCCGTTTCGTTACTACAAGAAAAGCTATTGTATAACAGAAAACTAATGGACAGAACAGTGAATTTTTTTTACAAGTAGCGAAATGGCCAAGTCATATATTTTGACTGAGGTGTAGAGATTTTATGTAGAAAATAAACATTCCCACTTCAAATGCGAAATACGTAACCCGATCAAGTTAACTTGGCACCGTAAGCGTAAGCCTAAACTCTCCTTTTATCCTTGCCTCACGCCACCGACATCAAATTTTGTATAATTTTCAATAGATTATCGCAAACAGATGTATTAACATTACTGGCGTGACGACGGTGAAGCAAGGAGTTAAGGAAAGGGATCACTTTCACTTCAGGTGCCGAGTTAACTTTTCCGGTTGTATGTAACAATTTAAAAGGGGTGTGGTTTAACTGGTAATGGTTAGCAAAATATTCGTATTTTGGTAAGCAGTAAAATCTATTCGGTCAGCCATAATGGTAAATTGGTCAGCAACTTTTCGCTAGCATAGTAAATATTTCTAAACAGCTTTAAATTTTTTTAGCTGCCATCAGTGATTTGCGTTTAATAAATTTTTGGTGAGCAATTCAGTGACCTACGTCTTACAAAATTAGGCTTGTTTTATTTGTCTGGTGGGTGGGTATAAAATTTATACCCTATTATCTACAAGAGCGAATATTTTCTTTCATTCTGAATATTCTGGCAGTTGAGAGCACATTGATGACTTACTTGGTCTGATGCTTATCCAATATCTTCAACTTTCCACAGTGAAACAGTATGTCGGTTAAATGCGTTGCGAACCACCCATTGTCTGATATTTGCTGAATCTCATGGATCACCTGAAAAAATTTTTATAATTAAGACCAATCAGAAAAAAACAATATCTAATGTTTTCCTCTACACTTTAGCTTCAATATTTTTACAAATGTGATTAGATGATGGGGGTAGTTCATAAAATGTCGGTTGGTCGTAAGTATTACCTGATGCAGGTCTCCGTCCAGCAGTGCCCGCACCATCACATCGAGATGCGTGCGCGCCGCGTGCGTGCCCATACCCGCGCACGCCGCCGCCGGCGCGCCCAGCTCGTGCCGGCGCGCCCACGGCGTGGTGAACATCACCCAGCCGCCGAGCACGTCAAACCAGGAATTGTACTTGCTACGGACCGACTCGAATGCCGAGTAGTCGCCAATTATCAGCTAAACGATACAATGGAAGCATGGTAATGACGATGGCCAACATAATAACAAATCAGCAACAAAATTGCTTTACACTTTATAACTTTGTCATAGCAACTTAGACGGTCGTCTCACAGTTTTGTTTTGATATATGTCTCTTTATCCTTACTTGTCTTATTTAGTAAACAGTTTTTGGCAGTTGTCATACTTCTTTTATACTTAAATTGTTATTTTAAAATTAGTAACTTTATCAAATTGTTGAATTTACAATTTCTTTTGTAATCTATGTGTGTTGTATTTATCAATAAAGAGAAAAATAAAGAGAAATTATTTACCAAGTACGACAAGTATGGATAAACAAACTAACCTAATAAATAAAATAATTATAAATAAAATAAAAACTATACTGAGTGACTCTTATGTTCAGCAAAACTCACTGCTTTAACTTGCTACACGACACTGGTGTTTTGCAGATATGTTTGAATTAGGAGATTTTTATGTGGTGGATAAAAGTAAAAATACTTTAACAAAAATCCTTAACATTCAATAGCAAGCAAGATATCATAATTCTTACTCTCATTATGAGCTCCAACTTGGGCTGTGAAGCTAACACTCTGCTGGTGAGCTTGGAACGGCACTCGGCCTGCCAGTGCTTCCAGGATATAGTGAATTCTCCTGTTGAAATACCACCATATACCTGAGGAATACAAAAAATTGTATACCATTGTAACATCACTAACATAGGCCTAATATTATAAACAGTAAGTTTATATTATTATTGGATTTAAAATACTTTCACCAATAGAAAGCATACTATTTCAGATTCTTACTCTATGGTAAATATTTTACTACGAGAATCCCCTCTGAAATTGGTACTTTATGTTACTAAAGTTAAAATCAGAAGCTAATTAAAAAAAACTGGACAAGGCAAGCCAGACTCATCCACTGAGGGTTCCGTACAAATTCTGTTTTTAGTATTTTGTTAAAGCGGCAACAGAAATACATCATCTGTAAAAATTTCAACTGTCTAGCTACCACGGTTCATGATATACAGCCTAGTGACAAACAGACGGGCAGTGGAGTCTTAGTAATAGGGTCCCCTTCTTTACCCTTTGGATACAGAACCCTAAAAAGTGCTTTAGCAATCGAGTTATAAAAAATCTAGAACTATATGTATCTAATTGTACTTACACTGTAAACAGGCATACTCCTCAAGGAGTTATCCACCAGTTTGAACTCATTAGTATCCGTAGAGGAATGTAGTTTCATGAGAGCTCGTGCCACATCCACTCTCCCTTGAACCACCATGCCCACCACAGTGTCCCAGTACTCGGGGTGGTCTTCCGATCCACGTTCACAAGCCTCCAGAAGTTGGGCGGCAGTCTGCTCGTGGCAAGGGAAATGAAACCTCACCCATTCCAGCAGAAATGGCAACACTATGTCTCCGGGAATATTATCTATATACAGGATCTCACACAAGTGCCAAATACACTCAACCGAGTAAAATATAGTAATGTATGACATTAAATTATTCTTTTCAATGCCATGGGTCTCCTTTGATGCCGCTTCTTGCAAACTTTCAATACAAACTCTAATTATAGAACGATATTGGCGCGAAAGCTTCAGAAATTCTACATGATTGTCAGATGTCTTAGCCGCTTCGGCGGCTTTCTGTAGAGATAAGTACGTCCCATTCGATTCATTGACTAATTTCCTCAAAATTGGGATAAACAGCAGAATATCTTGCCGTATGTCCAATATCTTGTTTTGTATTGCTGTCGGTGTTTTGCTAACGGTTTGGCTGCGAGGGAAGATGGCAAACTTGTTCCCTTGTCTCCAAACACACGCTGCACGTTGCTCGAAACATTTATCGGGCAAAACCTGTAAATTTGGAGAATTCAGAACAAAACAAACATAACCTTAACTATTGTACAACGAAGCGTTATTACTTACGAATGTCTTCACGTGTTTATTAACTTCAGTCGCACTACCACGCGTAAAACTCGACGAGATATTATGTGATGTATTCATATTAAATTATCGAAATATCTATTGTTTTAGTTAAAAATTCTTTTCATGACCGTTTTATTCAGGCCGCCGCCGTTTCGAAAGCGAAATTCTTTTTCCGTTTTCGAGTCTGACTTTTCTGAAGTTTTCTGTCACTTCACTACTCCAAAATTTTGACATCGGCTGCATTCCAACAGGCTAATCGCTGAGTCATCGGTTGCCATAGAATATATTTTAACCATGGAAATAAATTAATTATGAGTTTATTCAAACGAGAGATTTTTTCAACGGACGAGGTAGAGGGGATGCCACATTTACGAAAGTCGTCTATTTACGATTCCCGCTGGACAAGAGAGTGCTCCACCGACAACCGGTATCATTGTCTTCAGCATGATCTCCTGAACAAGAATACAGCGGTTGTCTCATTATAAAGTGGTGGAGGGGGGAGGGGTGGAGGGAAGAGATGCGGAAGTCGAGTATCGGAAATTGGTTGATTTTCTCAACAACCACTTGACCGATTTAAACAAATAATGTGCCTTAGGGTAGGTAATATCTTTGACAACATATTTTCATTTGCAATAGTTTTTGTAAATACTATAGTTTATTAAATAATTAGAAAAAAGTCGAATTTCAAACAAAATCATTTTTAGTTTTGTAGATTTGAAGCAGTAAATTAAAATAAAGTACAGAAGTACATATAGTATAAAGTACTACGTAAAATTGCCACAATCATTGGCTTGCTGTCTGTTTTTTAGTTTTGAAATTTGGCTGGAAGACAGCAAAATTATCATCGATATAGTGCGGGTCACTGTCCGAATAATATGGAAACCGCTTTAACGAAAGTCGTCTAATAACGATTCCCGTCGGACCGAAGAGTTCTCTACCGACAACTGGTATCATTGTCTTCAGCATGATCTCTTGAACAAGAATATAGCGGTTGTTGCATCATTAAGTGGTTGAGGGGAGAGGGAGGGGAGGGAAAAGATGCGGAAATCGGGTATCAGGGTTTGGATAATTTCTCAGTAACCGCTTGTCCGATTAAAACAAAAAACGTTTCATATGGTAGATAATACCTGTAGCAACATATTTTATCAAACAAAGTTTTTTGTAAATACTAAAGTTTATTACAAAAATAGAAAAAAGATGAATTTCAAACAAAGGCTTTTTTAGTTTTGTAGAATTGAAGCAGTAAATAAAAAGAAAGTACTATGAAATAAAAACTATGAGGATTTGCCCCAGAAAAAAAATATTTATACATAGCACAATTGTTCCACTATATGAAGTAATAAACTTGTTAAACATTTTTATCTAGTAACTATGCTAAAAAATTTTTTTGGGTCGCGTGGCGAAATGTTTTCTACCATTTTTTTCGAAAATCCTCCACAGAATTAAAACTACAAAGATTATCCTCGGAAAAAAATACTGGTGAATAGCCCAGTTATTTCAATATATATAAAATAATAAACATGTAAAACATTTTTGTCTATTAACTATGTTAAAAAAATGATTATTTTTTCACGAGGTGAAATTTTTTCTATCATTAGTTCGAAAATCCTCTACAGAATTAAAACTATGAATATTTGCCCCAGAAAAAAAATAATAGTGAATAGCCCAGTTATTTTATTATATAGAATAATAAATTTGTCAAATATTTTTGTGTAGTAACTGTGTTAAAAAATATTTTGTGCCGTGCAAACTCGTTTAAACATAACTTTGCAGGTCCACCGTGTTATGTGACACAAAATATTTTTTAACACAGTTACTAGACCAAAATGTTTGATAAGTTTATTAATCTATATAGTAGAATAACTAGTCTATTTACTTTTTTAAATTTGAGATTTTTGCATTTACAATGCTATTTTTAAACAATACTAAATAATATACTAGAAAAAATACGACTCGCACCAGATCAATACTCAGACGGGAACTTCCCGTCTGAGTATTGATCTGGTGCGAGTCGTATTTTTTCTAGTATATTATTTAGTATAGTCTATTTACTGTAATTTTTTTTCTGGAGAAAATCCTCATAGTTTTAATTCTGTAGAAGATTTATGGAAAAATGAATGTTAGAGAAAATTTCACTGCGCGATAGAAATCATTTTTTTTAACATAATTTCTAGACAAAAATGTTTAACAAGTTAATCCTTACTAATATTATAAATGCGAAAGTTTGTTTGTTTGTTTGTTTGTTACGCCTTCACGTCTTAACTTCTGAACCGATCATCACGAAATTTTACACACACGTTGTCAGGGATACAGAAAAGGACATAGGGTATCTTTCATCCCAAAAAAAGGAACTGTTCCCGAGGGATAGACAAAATACTATCCACGCAGACGAAGTCGCGGGTGGAAGCTAGTTTTTCTATATAGTGCAATACCTAAGCTATTCACCAGCATTTTTTTCTAGGGCAAATCATCATAGTTTAAATTCTGTAGAGGATTTTCGAAAAAAAAGTTGTTAAGAAAATTTCGCCACGCAACACAAAACATTTTGTAACACAGTTACTAGATAAAAATATTTAACAAATTTATTATTCTACTAGCGGCCGCCCGCGACTTCGTCTGCGTGGAAATATTTTTTGCTATCCCTCGGGAATAATATTTTTTTCGGGATGAAAGGTATCCTATGTCCTTTTCTGTACCCCTAAGAACGTGTATGCAAAATTTCATGATGATCGGTTCAGTAGTTAAGACGTGAAGGCGTAACAAACAAACAAACAAACAAACAAACAAACAAACGGACTTTCGCATTTATAATATTAGTAAGGATATAAAAAAATAACTGGACTATTCACTATTATTTTTTTATGGGGCAAATTTTGATAGTCTTACAGCCGTTTGCACTAAACTCAAGTTAAGCGTGTCCTAGTTAAGATATTTCTTAGCTTAGGAACAGCCTAAAAATGCCGAGCTGAAATTTTTGTTTGCACTAACAGACTACGTCGTAACTTGGGCATCGCCTTGCTAAGAGAAAGAATGAACGAATGTAAATATTAATTGTTTATGGATTTTTAAACTGGCGAAGTAATATAGGTCATAGAATACTTTTTTTGGTTATAACATGACATGGATTCATTCGTGAGTTAAAAGGAGACGAAAGATAAGACGTTGGTTTATTTTATTTGGTAGGGTGACCGAAAAGTTATGTCATCTACTGTCAATTTAGAAAATGGAAATCAAATCGCGGCAGTGTTGCCAATGGTACGGTAATTGCCGTATTATACGGTAATTGGGGTCAAAAATTAACCTTGACACGGCAGCCTATTGCAGAAGTTTACATACAAGTACGGTTATTTCATACGTTCTTATTCTTTTATAAGTGCAGTAATTGTATTGAAATACGGCAATTTTTGCGATTTTCCACCGAGTCGTTTAGTAATTCAATTATTTCAATGAATGTTCCATTAATCTTCCATTTTTCAGCAAATATTTCTGTTTTTGTCACAATTGACGGTCACAGGCTATAACCACAGATTTACAATTCATAACATAGGAATTTCTTAAGCCTTGGGCGCTCGATATTGGGCCCGTAAGTTAATAATAGCCTAAAGTGCATTTAGGAACGTCCTAAGGTTAGTGCAAACCAATTTTTTGCTAAGAATGTCTTAAGTTAGTTAGGAAAAGACTTAGGCGATTCTTAAGTTTAGTGCAAATGGGTGTTAATTCTGTAAGGGATTTTCGAAAAAAAAAAAGATAAAGAAAATTCGCCACGCAATAAAAACATTTTTTCTAACATAATTACTAGACAAAAATGTTTAACAAGTTTATTATTCTATATAGGGGAATGACTGGGCTATTCACCGATATTTTTTTTTTCTGGAGCAAATCTTCATAGTTTTAATTACATAGTAGTTTATTTCAATTTACTGCTTCAATTCTACAAAACAAAAAAATATTTATTTGAAATTCGTATTTTATCTAATTATTTCATTAACTATAATATCTACAAAAACTATTGCTTGGTAAAATCTGTTGTTAAGGATATTACCTACCATAATTATGACAGTTTATTTGTTTAAATCGAACAAGTGGTTATTGAGAAATTAGCCAAACTCTGATAACCGAGTTTTGCACCTTTTCCCTCCCCCCCCTCCCCCCTCCACCACTTTATAATGCGACAACCGCTATATTATTGTTCAGGAGATCATGCTGAAGACAATGATACCAGTTGTCGGTAGAGCACTCGCTTGTCCGACGGGATTTCAATTTTGAAGGCCTGGCCTCTCCTCTAAGGGCTTAGAGCATCGCAGCTTCGGTACAGAAGCGCGTCTTACTCTAACGGGGCACAAGGGAAAAGTTACCTGAAGGCCTGGCCATACCTTATTCCGTGAAATGTCATCAGTGGTAAAAATATCGCGCGTTGAAAAACTTGCACAGTGTGACTAGAATCCAGATTAGGTGATTTCGACACCTGCAAGGAAAAACATCGTAACTCAGTTTTAGTCATTTCTCAGGAGAGCGCGCCAAAGATTCAAAAATTTTTTGTAAATTTTGGATGAGTCCTAATGCCAATCGATCTTGAACATTTATTTAAACGTGGTAAGACCTAAATTACTGTATTATTATAATGCCATAAATATAAATATTTAAGGACTTATAGTATGTTTTTGTGAGTTACAATCAAATTCATCTATATATACTTTATAAATTGACATTGTAACTCAGACATACAATCATATATTGTATGAAATTGTTATATTCATTGAATGAAATAATTGTATGTCTGAGATACAATTTTTAAATAGTTTAAATATGCGCTTTAGGGTTACAATTAGAAATAAAAATGTAGTTTTATTAATCAGTATTTATTATTATTCATCATCATATCAGCTGCTCGCCAGCCACTCAAAGTCAAAGTCAAAGTCAAATAAGCTTTATTCAAATAAACTTAATAATTAAGTACTTTTGAATCGTCTATATTTTCCTACCACACTGCTGGGTATAGGCCTCCCCCAGGATCTGCCCAACGATCGGTCCTGCGCTGCCCGCATCCAGAGGCTTCCCGCGACCTTCACCTGATTGTCGATCCTCCTTTTCGAAGGCCTACTCACGGAGCGTCATCCGGTGTGCGGTCGTTTTTTGTAGTCGCCAGAACCTTTTCGCCCCAACCCAACGACCATTGGCTCTTCTCGCTATGTGTCTCGCCCACTGCCACTTCAGCTAAGAATTCTTCGAGTGATGTCAGTTAATTTAGTACTCCTATGGATCTCTTCATTTTTGATTCGATCACGAAAGTAAATGCCGAGCATGGTTCTTTCCATTCCACGCTGGGTGAGCTTGAGTTGAGCCTACTTATAAGACCCTTAGTTATCACTGGCAACACACACTGGTCATAGATTTTCGAATGCTGCCCATCCGAGTTGGATTTAACGAGAGATCTCTTTTTCAAAGTTTGGCTTACCTAGCTGGACTGCCTGTCCTTGGCTGGATAGGCAGTCTAGCTAGCTAAGTCAAACTTCAAGTGTAGTATTCCTAACATGAACTGAAGCGGGTACAACATAGGCATTCGCCATGACTTTCGTCTTATCCATGTTCGTCCTGAGACTCACTTCTTGGAAAGCACTACAGAGATCTTCGAGCATTGTGTTCATGTATTCCAAGGTCTCAGCCATAAGAACTATATGATTGGCAAAACGAAGGTGTGTTAGGTACTGGCCATTAATGTTAATGTTGAGTCTTTTCTAGTCCTAGATGTGATGATGGACACTGTTTGAAAGCTCTCGGGGCTTTGAATATTAGCCGGTAATGGTCGGATAGTGAATTTATTCAGTCGAGATCTCTCCAGCTAGGTTGTATTTAATGTGTCACAAACCAATCGGTGATTGTTCTCCGTCTTGATGGTGTTAATCACGGTGACATCATTGAAAATTAGATTTTTCGTTGACATGATTATGACACTTCCCGGTTCTCCTTCTTCACATAGTCGGCCAGCACCTGGCCTCTGGCATTCCGTTGCACAACTCCCACCATCAGCACACCACCGCATGTCCATGTCCTTCTTCATTACAATGGTATGGTGGGTTTTGCAGCTATACACGGCTTTATCGATCTCCTTATACATAGCCTCTACTTCGTAATTTTGGTGTATCGAGGTCGGAGCGTAGACCTGTATAACATTCAACGAATACCGTTTGGATATTCTGAGTATCAGTTACACTACCGTGGTCGACACAATTCCGATGGTGACCACGTTTTTAACAAGGAACTTGTTGAAGATGAACCCGACACCCACCACCTAGGGACTGTTGGTCCCCTCCCGGTAGAAGCAAGTTAGCGGAATTAAGCTTTATCGAGGCCTCTCCCTCTCTTCAGATTTCAGATAGTCCAATGATGTCCCAATGTACTAATAATTTCTTTCAACTCGGATAATTTCAAGTTTGTTCTCAGTGCGCGCGTGTTACAAGTTACCAAGTGCGTCGTCATTGTTGGTAGCCGAATAGCACCCCCTGCCCGCCTTTACCATAACCGCTTACGTAGCTAGGAATAGCTGAGCTGCCGTCGACTGGTGGCCTATTTCTTTGGTGTCTTAACATTTCGGGATGGTTCACCATAATCACCCGCTCGGCAGGCGGATTTGCAATCTCAGTAAGACTAAGATTTTTTAGAGACCTTGCTGCCCGTCTCCTGGTAATTGTGCTCTCTTAGTCCCCTTTTACGACACCAACGGGATAAGATGGGGCAGTTCTATTCTAGGTCGGTACGTATACGGCACCTGATAATATATATTATTATTACTTTAATATTACAACCAGTATTATAAATGTTTGGAAATTATAAATTATGTGAAAATTTCGCAGCTTAACTGTATGACGTACTGTCGTGTGTACAACGGGCGTTCGGGTAAGAAAACATTGTAAGTATGACTTCCATAGACATAATTATGCGCGAAACATGCAAACTATTGCAGAAGAAATAATTTTTATGTACACTTTTAAACTTTCGCGTTGCATTTTATTACATTAGTGTCAGTCAGCCCGTGACCACGGCCGATGCAACTCGGTTGAAACGTCGGGAAAAGGTTAGTTAAAAACGCGTTTAAAACCTGTGTTTACTAATGTAATAATTTGTTACAATGCGGAATTGAATATTTTGACATATTTTATAGAATGACAGCATTGTATCTAACGTTGCGATGAAATGTAGTCACAATCTAACTAATTCTTTCTGATGAAAAAATTGTAATGTAAGATACGATGAAAACTTTGTTAATATGAAATGAAAATTCCTAAAAACAAAATTGTATCGAGTATTACAATTTTATTCATGTAAACTTATAGTGGAAAGCATAAAAAAATACATGTAACTAAATATACAATTTTAGTAACTGCATTTGACCTCCACTTACGATGTTTTCACACTCTGTAACTTTTAAATTATAACGAATTTAGATACGACGATAAGAGTCAAAAATTCCGCATATTTTTCTAAGCACGAATATCATTTTAACTCAATACAGCCTAAAAATGAGATACGATGTTTTTCCTTGCACGTGTCGATTTATGGCAAATTAGGCTGCCAAAATTAAGCAAATTAGGTTGTAAGAAGGCCAAAAAGAACAGAAAAGTCCAACAAAATTGAACTAAAAATTAACGGCGGGCTGATTATCTAATTAGAAACCACCTAGCGACCGGTCTCTTTTGACAGATGAATGTGATACATTGCTACTTCTTTTTGGGGTGAAAAAAAACATACCAAAGAAAAGTAGCAATGTATGTCGAATGAAACCGGTCGCTAAATAGTTTCTTTTTAGATAATCAGGGTGGGGTGCGGGTTATAAGGGGAATGTCCGAAAAAAATCAAATTGGCTGAATATTTTTTTGTAGATAGGAATAAGCTCCCTTAGTAATAGAAAAAAAATTCAGAATTTTCGATTGCGTGAAAAAATTAAAAAAAAATAAAGTCTCTTCGACTTCACAAACGTAGGAAAGTAACAGCAGAATGGAAATTATACCTTTGCCAACACCTGCCACTATGACAACAAGAATTAAAAACAAAAAGTTTTGACATTTTGTATTGAGTTTTTTTTTTTAATACCATGTTGTGGTTGTGGCAGGTGATGGCAAAGGTATAATCTCCATTCTGCTGTTACTTTCCTATATTTGTGAAGACGAAGAGACTTTAATTTTTTTTATTTTTTTCACGCAACCGAAAATTCTGATTGTTTTTTCTATTACTAAGAGAGCTTATTCCTACCTATAAAAAATATTCAGCCAGTTTTATTTTTTTCGGACATTCCCCATTAAATTATGAGTTGTGAACTTGTATGCTATATCCTGAGAAGTTATTTGTCCTTATTATTTCAGAATGTACTTTTATGTTGTTGCGTGGCCCATGGATCAGTGGCTTCATTTGACAGATGGTTATAATACTTTGCTACTTATCTTTGGTAAATTTTTATTTGTACCACAAAGAAATAACACTTGGGCGGTAGGGCCCCAGGCCGAAAAACTTTTGAGGTAAGTATAATTCTGAAGTAAGTTTATTGGGGTAGAATTATGTTTCATAAGTAATGAGAAACATAATTCTACCCCTATAACAACAATGGTAAATTATTGTAGTAAAACTAATCTCTTATGAAATAGGCTCCTGATTAAATTCTGATGGATCACAGCACAGTATTAAGAGTGCGTTTCATCGGTTATTATCTATGGCGTTATGTTGGTACCCCTGAACATTATTATTGCGATGAAATAAGGTTCAAAATTGAATAAATTTCCGGGGTACCAACATAACACCATAGGTAATAAATAACCGATGAATGAAACGCACTCTACCACGCTTGTAGCCGTCGCCTCAGAGCGTTTTTCAACCATCTATTTTGATGGTTGTTTGGTTGCTGCGCTCCGAGCTCCGAGCCACGGAACGGATGAAACTACGCTCTGACAGATGAGGCTGGTTCCGTACCTACGCTCCGAGTGCAACAAAACGCTCTAACGCCGTTCCAAACATTAGAGCGTGACGTTCGGTTGACAAAACTTTCCCGATCCAAACGTCAAAGCGTTGCAACCTTTTAACATCAAAAAAGGCGGTTGTAAAACGCTCTGACGTTTGTCTATAGAAAAAATGTCAATGTCATTTGGAATTATTTTGTCACTTTTGTGTTTTGATGTTTTTGTGTCTAATTTTCAAATAAATCATGGTAGCTTCGCAAAAAAACTGTTTTTATTTGATTTTGAATTAAGGAAAGTTTAAATTATTCGCATTCCAAATGGAAAATAAAGACTTTGTATTAACATTGACATTTAAAGTTCTTGATCGTTCCTAACCTTAGAGTGAGTTAAAAAACATTCAAACAACCGCACTCTAAGCCACTGAACGCAACCCTGTACTAGAGTAAAATTTCACTGAGCCACGGAACGGTTAGAGCAGCGGTTCCCGAATAGGGTTCTGCGGAACCCTGGGGTTCCGTGCGAAGATCTCAGGGGTTCCGCGAAAATTCAAGAGTTTATGAATTCAAGATAATATACTTAATTTTAAATCTTAAAAGTCCTTCTTTTAAAGTCTAAGTCTTTTTAATCTAAAGTAAAACCAAGCCAAAAAGCCTCAGTATGGTATGATTTCATCTTAAAAACAATGTTACAGTTAATTTTAGGGTTGCCACCCGTCCCGATTTGGATGATATTATCCCGCGTCCCATTAGTTTTGTACCGATTTTTGATGATAACACGTGATCAAAATCAAAGTTTTGATAAATAATGTGTCCAAATGTTTAAAAGCATGCAGGACAATAAGTTTAATGCCTTTTTTTGCATTGTACCTCGCGCTTTAAGTATACCGCCTTCAAATGCTTAGGTATGTTGAGCGAGGTATTTCCCATATGACGCTTAAATGTTCTTGTCGCGACCAGACCGGGACCCTTTATAATCTCTCTCAGTGAACGACTTACATATTTATAATTAGTCAATATATAGTTTAGTAATTTATTATTATGGGGTGCTTCGCATTGTCATTAAGGTTATAAAGGGTATCCAGCGCGACACTGTGTAGACACATACCTTCAGGATGTCGTCCTCTCAACCAACCTTTCCATATTCTCCAGTCCCGGGGGCACTGAAGTGGTATACTTGTATTATCCGTTACTGTTTCCTTCTCTTCATCTTATTTATGTCCCACCTGTAAGTATAATGTCCCATATTTATCTGGGCTAAGCACACACCTACTTTCTCTAGTTTATCAGATACTAATAAGACAATTTACTTTATACTGTTAACTTTAATATGTATTATTAAATCATTCAACGCTGTTATGTCTTTTATTCTTTATGATATTACTTTATAAACATGTACTACTGCCAATCTTTCTTATCAAGCCTGGAAGATGGCTGCCTGTGACAGGCAGCCCCCTTCCAGCGCTGTTCTTTCATTGTTTCACTTTATCAAACTTTACTAATATGTTTATTACATCAAGGAGCTAATCGAATCAGGACCCTGCGTTCCTCATTCGCCTTAGCCTCCAGTATGCAGTTGTTCATTCCCTCTTAAGTGTCCGGACCTGGCCACCCGTCGGTGAACACATTTAGGTAAAGGCTTATTCTTGGGACTGCATACATCTCGCCGCCGATGGTTTCTGCTTGCCTAAGGCATCCACCACCGGCGAACTACGTGATCAGGCCTGGCCACGTTCAGTCGATCCTATCACGACCAGGATCGAACATTTGGCTCAGTAGTATTGCTTTCGATACTCTATAAATCTAGATTAAGTAAGTATGTGACTTAGCTGTGAAATCCTCGGTGCTACTGCAAACTCGGCCTCCTTTAACTACGATTACACTGGTGTTGAAGAAGATCATCACATTCATTTTATGAGGTTAGAATGACAGATTAGTTCAAGCGCATACGCGCTAGGGAAGGGCGAAAGTGGTGAGTTGTCTGTCTGATTTAGTGTTGCCATTTAATTGTTATTATGTTTAATCAATGTATTTACTTTGATAGTTAGAGACATCGCGATACCGTAATTCGCGACACTCCCGACGACGACAGAAGTTACATGTTCTCCATTAATCTACGCGTCCACTCGCGTATCTTTTCACGAGCCTTTAAAGACGCATCTCTTACTTCTCTCACTTCTTCGGGTTGTGTGTTTTCATTAATGTTGATGCTTTTAGGTGTGCTCTTATCATCACGTCCTTCATCATGTACTGATTGGATATCATCTTCTGTGGTAAGTATTCTATGAGGTATTTGGTCTACTGTTTCTATTATACTTGTTTGTCTGCTTTCTGTTTCAGGTTTGTCGACGAGTTCTTCTGTGGTTCTTGGAGCTGAAGAGATATCTTTGGTGAGACTAGTTATGTCTAATTCTTCTAACAGAGGTAAGTCGTCTAACGTTGCTGTTACGTCTTCTCTTTCGAATTCAAACATAACCTCTTCTCTTCCAGGTACTTCTTCATCAACTTCCAATGGGTAAAGATGAGCGATGGAGCGCGTGAATTCCGTGTCGTTCACCTTTATTCGTGCCACCCTGCATTGACCGTCTGCTCCCTTAAGCAGAGATGTGATCCTTCCAACTTTCCAGTTTTCTCTATTTTTCGTATCTCCTTTAATTTGTACTATGTCTCCTATTTTTGGGATTTCTGACTTAGTAATCCTTGGTTCTTTCAGAGCGTGACGATATCTTTCCCTTAAACTCGGCAGGTATTGCTCGATGAACATCCTTTTAAATTCCTTTAACATGTTTTGTCCTATTTTCCAACCGTCTACTAGGTTTTGTTTTGTCACCGTGCCTTCTTGTGGAAATTCAGCATCCGAAGGTGTTGTCGTGATGCATTTGTTCAAGGTTAGAAAATCTGAAGGCCTAAGAATGTCTTCCAGATCAGATCCTACACAAGTTAATGGTCTCGTATTTATCACCGCTTCTATTTCTTTTATAATGGTGTTAAGTTGATTATCTTTCAATAGATTCTTTGTGAGTGTTCTCTTGAGACAATGTTTAACTAGTCCAACTAGTCTTTCGTAGAATCCTCCATGCCAAGGAGCTAGTTGTGGAATAAATTTCCAGTCTATTTCGTTAGTGATGCAGTAATTGCTTGACAGTATTTCTGCAGTCAGTTTGAATTGTAGTGCATTATCTGAAACTATTCTATCCGGTACGCCTCTACAAGATATAAATCTTCGTAGTGCTAATAAGCATTCTTCTGCTGTAAGATCTTTGACAACTTCTAGGTGTACAGCGCGTACTACCAAACAAGTGTACAGGCATATCCATCGTTTTGCTGTTTTACCGTCGGTCCTTACTTGGAGAGGACCTAAGTAATCCATGCCGGTGTATGTAAATGGTGAGCTATAATTTACCCTTTCCTTTGGAAGCGCAGGAGGTGGTGGTAGTTTAAATGGACCTCCTCCATGCTTGACGCAATTTGTGCATTTTTTAAGTATTTTCTTAACTTGACTTCTTCCTTGAGGAATCCAATATAACAATCTGATCAGACTTAGAGTGTGGTTAACACCTACGTGATAGTTCTTTTTATGTGTTTCTAAGATCACGGTGTTAGTAAATTCACAGTCCTTTGGAATCAGTATTGGATATCTTTTGTCATAAGACCAGTCAGCATTTTGTAGTCTTCCTTTGCAACGTAGGATTCCGTCAACGTCAGTGAACACGTTTAAATTTCTCTTTAAATTTGTATCTTTACCTACTACTTCTTCAGGAAAATGTTTTGCTTGGATTCTTTTGATTTTTTGTACGTATGACAGTGTATCGTCCTCGCATTTCTCTGAGGGATTCTTTTGCAATTCTTCATTTAATTGTTGTCTCTGATTTTGTGAGCTTGGTTCTCCACTCGTGAGACCCTCCCCAATGGGAAAAGAAAATTGACGATCCACAGAGGAATGCGTGGCAATCAGTACACTTTCATCTTGAGTAAGCGGAGAAACTTCCCTCCTACGACTCTTTGGCCATTTCTTGCAGTCTTCTAGCAGGTAATCTGGTCCGGATAACCATTTGTGCTTGAATTTTTCAGAATCTGTGGGTCTAGTCGCTACATCAGCTGGATTTAGCTCTGTTGGTACATACCTTATCGTTGCTGACACATTTCCCTTTATTTCTTCTATTCTTTTCGCTACGAATGGTGGTAATAGCTTACCGCCGTAGTACCAATCGATTATTATTTGACTGTCCGTCCATATAGTATTCTTTTTGGATTCGAAATTCAGAAATTTGTTTACATACTTCAGTAGCCTGCTACCAATCAGAAGTCCTAATAATTCAAGTCTTGGAATTTTGAGATTGTCTTGATCTTTGATGGGTACTAGTCTTGATTTCCCTATCACGAAACTTAACTCTCTTCCGTTAGAAATGTATACTACAGCTGCGTATGCTTTGGTCGACGCATCTGTAAAGGCATGTAGCTGAATGTCTTCATTGCCCTTTTGTTTGAAATATCTTCTAGGTAAGACAATATTCTTTGTTCTTTCTAGTCGTTCTCTAATAATTTGCCATTCTTTAGTTATCTCTTCTGGTAAAGGAGTGTCCCATTTAAATTTGTTTACCCATAGATCTTGAAGTAGAAGTTTCGCTGGCAGCAGATCTGGCGCAGCATATCCGCATGGATCATATACTGAAGCTACGTTTTTTAATATTTCCCTTTTCGTATTAGCCTCTGTTATTTTCTTTGGCCTTAAACTGATAGTGTCCTCTTCTGTATTCCAATTCAGACCTAGTACTTTCACTTCTATGTCTTGGCAAACGTCAGTTGGATCTATTTCCTTTGAGAATTGTCTGGAGTTAGAACTCCATTCCCGAAGATTCATCGAAATTTCTTTGAACGCAAATTTGCATGACTCATACATTTCAATTGCTTCATGGATGGAGTCCGTTCCCGTAACTAAGTTATCCACATAAATGTCGTTCATTATCCTTTTCAGGATTTCTTCATTGGAACGCAGTAGATGGTGTTTCAAAGTAGCGTTTAACAGGAATGGGCTCGATATCACTCCGAACGGAACACGACAAAACCGTAAATGTAGAATATTATCTTCCGTGGCTGCCTTTTCTATGTCTTTTAGCCATAGGAATCTAGTCACGTCCTTGTCTTTTTTGTGTAACGCGATCTGCAAAAATGCCTTCTCTACGTCCGCGGTTATTCCCACTTGATGTGACCTAAATCTTAACAACATTCCTGTCAGGTCTCCCAACATGAGTGGACCACAGTGTAAGCATTCATTTAAACTTTTGCTGTTCTTTGTTTTCGCTGACGCGTCGTATACGATACGTGTAGGTTTTCCTGGATGACTTACTCCATGATGTGGCAGGTAATGGATAGGATGGTCTATACCAATATCACACCTTTCTTGATCGGGTACGCGTTCTATAATTTCTTTCTCTAACTGCTCTTGTAACGTGGCGTTATATGACTTTAATGCTTCTGAATCTAGTTTCTTCAATAAATTTACTAGTCTACCGATTGCAAGACCATAATTGGTTTCTAGTTCAGGTGGATAATCGATCCATGGCCAGCTGATCGTATATCGGTCATCTATTAATTCTATTGTTTCATTAAATTGATTGATGACTTCTTCGTCTCTAGTTAGATTTGGTGAATCGCATATCCCTATAGATTCCAATTCCCATAAACATTTGATGCTTCCATTGTATAATGGTAAGTCAGGCGGAGTTAATTTGTTCTCTACTCCTTGGAAGTACGTTATCACCGATAATGGGTCCACATCCTTAGCCGTGGTTCTTCCGGTCAATATGTAACCAAATCTTGATTCAATCAAGTATAAATTATTTTCCAGTTGGATTTTGTTTCCTAGTATGAATGAAAAATAGAAGTCGTTTCCAATTAGAATATCTACTTTCGGTGACAGTGAGCCGTCATCAGCCAAAATTAGATTTTCTTCTCTTCTGCTTAAGTCTATATTTGAATAAGGAACTCCATGTGATATGTGTGTGACAACGTTTGCTTCTATTTCCAGAATATCGTTTGTTCTGGTTTTCATTTGTAGCCTAACTATTGGACTTTCAATGATTTGAGGAGTTTTAGCACCGAATGTGAAAACTGATAGAGTATTTTCTTCTTCTATGGGCAGTTTTAGTTTAGAAGCTATTTCTTGTGTGATGTAGGTACGCTGGCTGCCAGAGTCTAACAAAACTCGACAAGTTTCTTCTTTGGTATCATCGTTTTCACGTCGGGCTTTGACTATTGCTGTTTGCAGTATAGTGGAGTTAATGGAATTGGCGTGAAGAGTTGTGACACTTTCAGAGTTAGATGTTTGTCCTTTTAAACAAAGTGCTCTATTGTGAAGATTAGTTTCTTTACAGTGAACGCAGAAAGTAGATCTCTTGCAATTATTTCCTTTATGGCCGAGGCCTAAGCAACGATAACATCTGTTCTTTAATCTTCCTTTCCTTTCTTTTATGGTTTTGAATTTATCGCATTGATCATTAAAATGTGATCCTTGACAGAAAACGCATTGCCCTCTCCGTTTCTTTCCCGGTGGAGCATCCCTATTATTTTCTCGTTCTTGAAGCTTCCTTTTCAATGGAAGTCTGTTGTAGTTATTGTATTTGTGAGATGATCCAGGTTCGTTGAATCTATCTTCCTTCTTAATATCTTGCCTTTGTTGTATAAATTTGTGTCTCTTGAAATCTCTTTGGCTTCGGTTGGGTTTTCCTGGTTTCCCTCCTTTTACGTACGTATTCACGTGTAGAGATTGAGTAGTGTACTCTTCTACATTTTCAGAAGTAATTCTCTGCGCATCTTCTCTTGCCGAAATGATCACTTCCAAATGTTGCCGGATCTCCTCAATAGATTCAGTATTCGCTCTCAACTTTAGCTCGTAGACTACGTCCGAAGGCATCTTCTCCAAGATGAGAAATCTCAGATGATCATGGTTGATATTTTGGTTTAATGAATTTAGAATTCTAAGGTGCTTCTCAACTTGGCTAAAGGTCTCCCTCAGGTCCTTTATGCTACCCTTAGAAGCCTTAGGAATCTTATGTAGAGCTGCGTAGTGTGCGTCCACTATGTGACTCTCCTTGCCGTACCTCCCCTTTAAAATAGATACAGCTACCTCGTAGTTCTTGTTGGTAATTTCAAGTCCATCGATGATCCTCTTCGCATCGCCTCTCAAAGAACCCTTGAGATAGGATAGTTTATCCACATCAGACAGATCTCGGTTCCCTATGTTGGAACTGAACTGATCCCAAAACTGGTACCATTCTAGTATATCTCCTGAGAATTCTGCTAATTGTAGTTTAGGTAACTTTCCGGTCAATGCGATACTTCTACCAGGCGTTGCTGCAGGTGTAGCACTTTCTTTTACTCTTTTCAGCTTGATATTTAATTCTGCGAAAGTTTCTTCGCCCCGTAGTTGTATCTCACTGAACGAAGTGATCTCTTCCACGAAGGATCCTAGTTCATTTATCGACAAACACTGATTTAATTCTGTACCAAACCTCTTTACCGCATTGTCTAGTTTTGTGAGCAATATTTCTACGTTTTCAGCATCTTTTAGGTTAATATTATCTTTGTACTCGAGAGCCTCTAAGGTAAGCTTTTCTATGGCGTTAGCTATAGACTCTAGCCTATTTAGAATAATTTTTTCCATGTTTCTGGAAATCAAAAAATTTTAAATTTATACCATATAATTTGATTTTCTAAAACCCTACACCCTATATAGTGTTAGTTTCAAATCGCCTAATACACGTAATGTAATATTTCTTAGAAAAAAAAAAGTTTTTTATTTATCACCCTGTATGTTAAAAACACGAGTCGAAAGTTTGCACCTCAAAAATGAGCCGTCTGCCAACCGTCGACCAACCACACAAACAAATAACATTTCAACAATTGACACCCTGTATACACTGTGGCGTGTCAGCTGTCGGTACCCTCCCTAATAAGTAGCATACCAAAAACTGACACCCTGTATATTTTTTAATTTTCATCAAGATGTGAGAAATAAGTTATTTTCTATAAAGCGGTGTGTTCTCTGAGTCGAACACATCCATAAACTTGTAATTGTAATATAAATTCCTTCATTTAAAATTATTTCTATAATTGTTTTAGAATTCAATTGAATTCAGATTTTATTTCATCAGTTATCATCCTTATTGACGGATAAGCAGGTTCATTTCATCAGTTTAGTTTCAAAACTTTAAATTTCTAAAAGTGTTTCATGCTCTGCAATTTACCCCAGTATACCCTTTCAGATCATATGAAAATATTGGTATTATTTTTGTAACTCATACTTACACATGTGAAGAACCAACATTATTTGTGTATGCATCCACAAAGAATGTTACGTTCCCCATGTATTAACATAATATTTATCTAAACGAGTACCAAATCAGATTAGAGGTACTTTGGTCAAATGGGACTATTGTTTTGCATGAAATACAATCAAATTGAATATATTCATTTAGAAACATGTTTATCCGTTGGTTTAATTTTGTTTTGCAAATATTATTTAGTTTGTGTTTACTATACCTATCATGAACATAAGAAAATGTGTACCTTAGTTCTTTCTATTAGTTTATTATTTATGAATTTTAAGTACCTATGTAGTCATCAGCGACTTGATTTAATATTTATTCGATCACCTATTTAGAAATATCAACCTTTAGGTTAGTAATCTTTACATAAACTCAGATGATACAACCTTATTGTTAGGTATACATGAGTATCTCACCTCATGCCACAATCGCTTGCCTACAGAACCCTTAGAATAATTTTACTGTCAGACTTGACAGAATATGAGTTGACTTGGTAACTACCACAGCTTAAAATGTCAATAGTTTACCTTGCTATCTTCCTTGTCGATCCTGATCATCAATTCAATCAGACCTTTCATTCAATTTGGAAATATGCACTTAAAGGTAGGTAATTTTCTCATAGGAATCTTCTTACTTCTTTGCCACAACTGTGACCTTTCCAACGTCAACCTGTAATTTCCATACGTTTTGTGTGTTAGGAAAGCTATGAGCTACTTTCTTATAAGATTCATCGAATTTTCCTCACAATTGTGGGTGGATGATGCATTTTGTCATCCAACTATTTCTGTATAATATTTATTTATGCTCGTTAGTGAATTGTATTGTAGACATTAAAACTCAATCGCCTTACTTGCTTTTCTCACTAATGAGTCATATTTCACAAGAAACCTTAGTTACATTTACTTATTAGATGTTTCCAAACAAAATGCCCTATGCAAATTTTGGCAAAGTAAATATTGCTTAAACTCACCAGTACTTAGTTATGTAGTCTACCTGAGACTAATTTGTCGTTTAATCACAATTTTATTACTGAATTATGACGCTCCTGTGGAAAATAAACAGTACTATTTAGGATTTTATCCTTTTCAGGCAGACTTCTCAACACCTTCCCAAGACGCCATCTTCAAAGTACGAAAGAACTTCCCTGTCTTCAAAGAGACCACGCGTAACTTGTTTACTTCAACCTATCCAGTGTAATTGTTTACAACATCATTAAGTAAATTAGTTGCCGAATTTTACATAGTTTATTTCTTAAATCAAATACAGTTTCCAATTGAAATCTATTAAGAGTGCGTTCATTTGCCCTCTTACATGACGGATGACGTCTTTTACATCACTTCCGGTTAAGGTTCATTTTCATTTGACAAATAAAGGCCGCGTTCCGAATCACGCTGACAGCGCTGTTAGCGCGAAGTCAAATACACACCAAACTACGAGGTGGACATTTCAATTAATTCCAAACGCTATACATTCTATGTGTACTCGTTTTATAATCTTTCAATTTAAGGTATCTTTAAGAAACTTTCAATTTAGCATTTATTTGTGCGCCGTACATGAATAATTATACCATGCTTTTACAATGATGGTATAATTTAACTTTGGCGCCTTTAAGTAGCTTTCATGTGGTTTTGCTTATAAGGAACCAGTACCAAAAATATCTCATAGATGTCACTACTATTCAGTTTTACAGAAATGGAATAGGATTTAATTGTTTCTGAGAATTTTACCAATGGAAAGTTTGGTTGAGATTTCGCTTTGGGTTGCTTGATCGGGATTCTTCTATATCCCAGCACCTCCACCATTGTCGCGACCAGACCGGGACCCTTTATAATCTCTCTCAGTGAACGACTTACATATTTATAATTAGTCAATATATAGTTTAGTAATTTATTATTATGGGGTGCTTCGCATTGTCATTAAGGTTATAAAGGGTATCCAGCGCGACACTGTGTAGACACATACCTTCAGGATGTCGTCCTCTCAACCAACCTTTCCATATTCTCCAGTCCCGGGGGCACTGAAGTGGTATACTTGTATTATCCGTTACTGTTTCCTTCTCTTCATCTTATTTATGTCCCACCTGTAAGTATAATGTCCCATATTTATCTGGGCTAAGCACACACCTACTTTCTCTAGTTTATCAGATACTAATAAGACAATTTACTTTATACTGTTAACTTTAATATGTATTATTAAATCATTCAACGCTGTTATGTCTTTTATTCTTTATGATATTACTTTATAAACATGTACTACTGCCAATCTTTCTTATCAAGCCTGGAAGATGGCTGCCTGTGACAGGCAGCCCCCTTCCAGCGCTGTTCTTTCATTGTTTCACTTTATCAAACTTTACTAATATGTTTATTACATCAAGGAGCTAATCGAATCAGGACCCTGCGTTCCTCATTCGCCTTAGCCTCCAGTATGCAGTTGTTCATTCCCTCTTAAGTGTCCGGACCTGGCCACCCGTCGGTGAACACATTTAGGTAAAGGCTTATTCTTGGGACTGCATACATCTCGCCGCCGATGGTTTCTGCTTGCCTAAGGCATCCACCACCGGCGAACTACGTGATCAGGCCTGGCCACGTTCAGTCGATCCTATCACGACCAGGATCGAACATTTGGCTCAGTAGTATTGCTTTCGATACTCTATAAATCTAGATTAAGTAAGTATGTGACTTAGCTGTGAAATCCTCGGTGCTACTGCAAACTCGGCCTCCTTTAACTACGATTACACTGGTGTTGAAGAAGATCATCACATTCATTTTATGAGGTTAGAATGACAGATTAGTTCAAGCGCATACGCGCTAGGGAAGGGCGAAAGTGGTGAGTTGTCTGTCTGATTTAGTGTTGCCATTTAATTGTTATTATGTTTAATCAATGTATTTACTTTGATAGTTAGAGACATCGCGATACCGTAATTCGCGACAGTTCTAATGTCAGAAATCGTTGCTCTGTAGATTTAATGAAAGCAGAATTGCAAAAGACATTTGTCTTGTTCGGAATTCGTAAGTAAATATAAAAATGACGCGGAATATTAATTCCGCGTTCTCTTAGAGAAAAGCCCGTAGCAATACAAATTATGCATGATAGAAATAGAAATGAAAATAGTCCCAAAAATTCCTCGCGGCTCGCGCTTCGCGCTCGCCGCGCACCCCTGTCTTGTTTTCTGTTACTAAAGGTAGCAACCCTGGTTAGTTTACTTCTTACTTGAGCGTCCGTCCAAAAACGGTGAACCAAAAAGGGTTCCGTAGCCAAAAGAATTGGGGAACCGCTGGGTTAGAGCGTGTACCGAAGTGCGATTGAGTGCACTCGAGCGAAGCCACGGAACGCACCCTAAGCAGAACAATAGATTCGGTCGGACCCTATACTATTATCTTGTTTGTTTGTTTGTCCATGATGGAACCGGCTGATTATCTAATAGTAACTATTTAGCACCGGTTTCATTTGACATACATTGCCACTTTTCTTTGGTATGTTTTTTTTCATCCCAAAAAGGTCTCATTTGACAGATGAATGTGATACATTGCTATATCACATTCATCTGTCAAATGAGACCGGCACCCTGATTATCTAAAAAGAAACTATTTAGCGACCGGTTTCATTCCACATACATTGCTACTTTTCTTTGGTATGTTTTTTTTAATCCATAAAGAAGTAGCAATGGATCACTATCATCTATGAACTGCAACCGGTCGCTAGGTGGTTTCTAATTAGATAATCAGCCCGCCGTTGCTAAGTGGTTTCTAATTGAAAATCAGCCCGCCCAGCCCGCCGACTTCTTATACGTCTGTGGAACCGGCGGGCTGATTATCTAATTAGAAACCACCTAGCGACCGGTTGCAGTTTATAGATGATAGTGATCCATTGCTACTTCTTTTTGGATTAAAAAAAACATACCAAAGAAAAGTAGCAATGTATGTGGAATGAAACCGGTCGCTAAATAGTTTCTTTTTAGATAATCAGGGTGCGGATCACTTCACTTCCGGATAGATAGTGTAAACTTTTGAATACGTTTTATAAATCTATTATTTTTATGTCCTGAAAAACAATCAGTTCATAAATTTTAAAATAAATAATATATTTTATTATTTATTTACCAATATAATATTAAAAATACAATTATGTTTTTAATCAATTCGTTTCACTGACCGGAAAAGCTGTCGGTAGACATGTTGATTGTCGTCACGAATAAAAACGATTTGACAAATCCTCAAAAAGTGTTTTGTTTAGACAAAAAATAGGCAAAATTATGCAGTAAATCGAGTGATATTGTGTTGTGCTGTGTGACAACATTATAATGTTTTATATTTACGCTCATAAATAAGTCTGAAAAAGGAAGTTATCATAACAAGTCTGATCATTGCCCATTGGTAAGTTTTTGATTGTGTATAATTTTTCGGCTGTGCCTGTCACTAACTTTCTATAGTAATTAGACCGAGGAATAAGTATTTTGCTGCCCGTTCGCATAGCCTTCACCCTCGTAGCATAGTCCTTGTAGAGTTAAATCGTAAGTTATCAGCTTAGTAGTGACTACATGACGTAGTCTCGTTTGTAAGTCGAGTAGAATCTAGGCCGCCAGCGCACATGATCGGTCTGTCTGTTCAGTCTCAGTTGTATGTTTATTCGCGGATTGGGTGGTGGTGGTTGTTGGATGACGTCAAGTGTGTATAGTTCGAGATTCTTTGTGCTAATGTAGTGTAGTGTGATGATGTGATAAACACTATCTCTGCGTGATAGTGCTATCAGGTAGATTGCCTGAGCTGTGGGCCATTATTCATGCCAATCCTAATTCACAAGTATTGTCTAAAGAGTGTTAAGTTTATTGTGAAAGTGTATTTTTTTATATGTAAGTATTTTAGCTGACTTAAACTTATCAAACCTAGCTATTTTAGTACCAATACCAATGTTAGGAAGCCTACACATTTATTTAGGTGGGAGGGTCATCTTTTACTTCATAATAATAAGACTAACCTGAGTTCAAAAATGCCACCCACGAACGTCCACATGGACTCTAGGAGGCAACCTTAGATCAGGATAAAAGTATCCTATGTTTGGATCTAGGTTTTAAACTATGTGTGTGCCAATTTTCATCCAAATCTGTCCAGCCGTTTAGGTAACAAACAAACACAAATTTTTGCATTTTATAATATTAGTAGGAAGGAAGGAAGTAGGATAATTTACACTGAATGTGTCTACAAGACCTACAAGTAAATAGCATTACCAGTTTCTTTGTTAAAAAGACAATTGAATTGTATATTATTATTATAATTTTACATTTCAAATCAATCAGTCAAAGTCAAAAATAGCTTTATTCAAATAAACTTAATTATTAAGTACTTTTTAATCACCCATATTTTCCTAGCTTTAATTTTGAAACATTTGCAGTTCAAGTCGAAGCAATGAGTCTCAAATATATCATGAATACTCAAAAGTGGTTTGTAGCCCTGACAATAGCAAAAAATTAATAATCACCCTAGTAACTTTAATTCGTCAATGCCCATGTGGACGCTGGCATCCGGACAACAATATGAAATCTATTGTCTCTCATTTTCTGGGTGTTGATGGGTTAATTAAATGACAGCAATATAATTAATTTAACAATTATTTACTAATTAAAACTAAATATATGTATAATGCTGTTATGCCACTATGCGTGTTGACATGCCCCACCACACCTCTCTTTTACTTACATGGCAATTGTGTTCTGCACAGAGTCCCGCATGATGTTCGAGCCCAATAAGTTTGTAACATTTATGCAATTAAATTATTTGTAGTCAAAGTCAAAAATAGCTTTATTCAAATAAACTTAATTATTAAGTATTTTTGAATCGTCTATATTTTCCTACCACCCGTTCAGACTTTTTTAACTGACAAGAAGAACGGGCGCAAGAAACTTATCAGCTTTAACAGCAATAAGTAACGATATTTACAAACTTAAATATATTGTTACCAGATAATTACAACAGGGTGACAGGATTATTGGCAACAAACATAGCATCATCATTACCAGCACCACTCTTAAGATTCAAAATCCATGGTTAATTAAATGCTGCCTGGCATGGTATTTCATAATGAATTTAATGAAAACCAACCTAAAACTATATTTGTTGAATGAATATGGACTTCATTCAAATAACCTCCTACTTTTTTGAAGTCTGTTAAAACCCAGAATTTTTTATATGGAAACTAGTCAAAAGCACATTTTTTAAGAATTGTGATTTTCATTGATTGTGTTTTGATTATCAATAAATACCAATGAGTCATCCTGATTTAACTACATACACCTACTTTTGATAAGATAATGTATGATACACGTTGTCAATACCTAACTAAATATAAACTTGAATTCTGATAATCATACAAGCAGGCAACAGAATAATGTTGTATCTGGCTCCTTTATCTATGCCTCCCTAATTTCACTCAAGTATCTGCTTTTGTATTTCATCTAGCCTTTACACTTCACGAAAAGTTTACAGTACTTTCGCCTTACAAATGTCTATGATTTATTTAGACATCTGCTGTCCACAACACAAAAATACATTGAATAGAATCTTGACTTTCCCTCTTCCTTTACTATCACCACAATTTATCATACCATTTGATAATATTAACAGTATTTTATTTTTAAATTATTGTGTGAGTAAACCTTAACACTTTCATATTAAGGCTCAAATTATAAAAATGTGTTTCTTTACCTGTTGTTCATTGTACAGGAAGTGTTGCACCCGGATGGGTCATTACCTCTCTTCCTCTAATAAACAAAGTCAGTTTATGGCCTTGACTATTTTATTTATAGCTTAAGTTTATCACTAGGTACATTTATAATCCACAAATGTATTTTTTTTTACAATCTAGAGACTTTTTTTTATTTAATTTTGAAACATTGATCCTAAACTTACCTTCCAACTTTTATTGTCATTGACACATTTTAAGGATGATGCCTTCCATAGATCTATTTGATATATTTTAAGGTTGATTTTATGCCTTCCATAGCTCTATCATAATTTTTTTCAGTATAAAATATGCTTTTAATTAAACCCATAAAAATTAGAGTCATCGACTCGGAAACACCTGAATATACATGAGAAATTAAAATTAGGAAAATTATGAAAACAATAACAACACCAAATTCTGGTGCCCACCCCAGAAAAAAAAGATACGATAGTAGGTACGCCAATGACCAAATTGAAGAGGTATTTGGTCACAAATTTTATAACCGACTTATCTCAGGCATCCTATTTCGCAATCAAAGATTTATTACGTCCTTACTCGCAAGTCGCAACCCTGCCCCACTGTTCTGTAAAGTCTGTTCATCCTTACTTGTCTTATTTAGTAAACAGTTTTTGACAGTTGTCATACGTCTTTTAAACTTAATCGTTATTTAAGTTTATGAAATTATTGTCAATTTATTAACAATTTATTTCGTAATCTATGTGTGAAAAACCATTTGTTATATTTTATAAATGATTATTTCAATAAAGAGTTGGGTGAAGATTGTTAACCATTTAAGACAAGTAAGGATGGACAGACTTTAGTAGGTACCATATAGATAGATAGTCACTGACCTGCATATATTTACACTGGACAGGCTTATGTCAAACTGTTTTTGTGCCTATTTGATTTCCGCCATTTTGGCGCTGTAGGACGTAGCGTGAGCATAGCGTGCGTACGTGGTACTAAAGTTTGAAGTCTGGAGAGACCATCACGGCAACTATTTTCATATTGTACGTCAAAATTAGTTCTTTAGACGCACGCTAGTGGCGTTTCAAATAGGCACAAAAACTTAGCTGTCAAATCATACAGACAGCCAGTCCAGTTAAATAAAAAAAAAATTTTTCATGTCAGTGTAGATAGTACTAAACGGAACCTATTCTTGCAATTAGCGCACCTGCATAATGCAGTAACTCACGCGCCTGATAAAAGCCGGCGTGATGTTGATACGCCGAGCATTCCTCGTGCTACCGAAGGTCGTCCGCTGCGGACCTTGTGCCTTGGTTGTCTAACATACGTTATTGATCTATAACGTAAATAGGCACCTATTATTAGACCTATTATGGTTCTCACTATCGCACTTTTACCGGCTTTAAAATTAGATGTGAAAGGGAAATTAAATTTCACACCTTTCAGCCTTCTCTGGAGAAAGTTCTTGTAGATAGTAAATAGATACTACTGCAATGCAAAATCTGTAAGTTACTTACGTAATTTTGGCGCTAATAAGTAGGTACTTACGATAAATTTTAGCATAACTGATAAATCACTACATACATCACGATAAGTACCTAAATGAACGAAATATTTATCGTCAAAAGCACGTACCTACCTAACATTATAGTATTAAATACCGGATGTTAATGAATTAAGCGAAAATGGGAAAACCGTTTCTTGGGACTGAACAACTTATATTATGGGACCAATTCTGAAAAAAATTGCGAAATAAAATCAGCTGTTTCATACAAAATTTATAATGAAAATATAAAAATGTATGAAACAGCTGTTTTTTTCGCGATTTCAGAGTTGGTCCCATATAATAGTAAAAGTTGTTCAGTTTGACGGTCCGAAAAAACATTTTTCCAATTTTTTGTTAATTTACTAACACTCTGTATAGGTATTATCATATACAATAATATAACCTACTGTATCCTTACTTAATATCCCGAAAATCCTTACTAATATTATAAATGCGAAAGTCCGTTTGTTTGTTTGTTACGCCTTCACGTCTTAACTACTAAACCGATCGTCATGAAATTTTACATACACGTTGTCAGGGGTACAGAGAAGGATATAGGGTAGCTTTCATCCCGGAAAAAAGTATTATTCCCGAGGGATAGCAATAAAACTTTCCACGCAGACGAAGTCGTGGGCGGCCGCTAGTCATACATAACTTAAGTTCGCATCCGTCTTCGGTTGCTTTTCTAGACTCACACTTATTCCCAGAAACATGAATCACTTTAAGCAAGTGAATCGGCGCTTTTATTTACTCATGGTACAGAATATCAACAAACATTTTGGTCGATAAATTCATGTTGTTAAACATCCGACAGCATTCCTAGGGCCATCTTGCGTCAATCATGTTATTCAGCCAGTGTTATTGTTTTGCTCAACGTGATGCAATCTAGGATATGTAGTCTGTAGTCTACTTGATACATACAGTACGAGGCATATATCTTGAAATCGGGTGGGGATTGCGCGAAACGCGTATTTTGAGCATGCGTAGCGGTGAGGGGTGCGGGCGGCGGGAGAGGGGCGCGCGCTATTGGTCGCTCACAAGAGCACATGCGCGAACTTATCCCCACTATGTCGAAAAAATTTCAAGATACATGCCTCGTACTGTACTTGCCTATGTCAGTATATCTATCATCCTTTAAAACCTACCTACCGTCCACTTTGATCAGAATCAATTATTTATTAGCGCCCCACTCCCAGATTTTTTTACTTTCCACAAATTAGATAGAATCACTTTTTCACTTTTAAAATCACCTTTTTCTGGGCCCGTTAAATCCTCCATGCCTTCGACCGACGACACGGTGACGCCCACAAAGGGGCGCTATCTATCGCCCATTTTGAGAAGCACTGATTAATTAAAACAGTATGTAGGTAACCTACATTAGACTACCTAGTAAATAAACCTAGAAAAAGTCGTGATATCATTTAATTATTTTTAATGATAGGTATCTAAAATTATTGTCACTAATTTCGAAGGCATTTATTAAGTAATTTTTGAACGGTCAAGTCATTAGAATGCTGGCTTGAAAGTAAAATTGCGTGACCGCACTGAGTAAAGCAAAGTAGGTATGTGAATGTGCACATTCTGCATTATTTCGCCCAAAATACGTCACTTTACGTGTGAGACCTCCACATTGTGTTTATTTTGATTTGATATTATGACCCACATGAAAATATTTGTTTTTTTAGTGCACATTAACAATTATTGTTCGTGACCTAAGGCATTTGTAAGAGTATTGTTATTGTTTACACTATGCTATTGTACAAGACGGTACCTATGACAATTTCCATAGACTGCCAACGCATTGCTTTCAATCCAATCAATCGTTGTTTCCAATTTTGCTTATCTATCATTCACTACCTTATTTGTAGATGATTCAACTATGATTCAACTATAAACCGATGAGGTCGGTGGCGCAGTGATATAGCGCCTGGCCCCGCGATTGCGGAGATTAAGAAACTTTCGCAAGGGTCGGTCATGGGATGGGTGACCAAAAATGTATTATCTCGAGCTCCTCCGTGCTTCGAAAGGCACGTTAAGCCGTTGGTCCCGGTTGCATTTGCAGTCGTTAACATCCACCAATCCGCATTGGGCCCGCGTAGTGGGTTATGGCCCATCCTCCTTATCCATCCATAAGGAAGGCCTGTGCCCCAGCAGTGAGGACATCAAAAATTGCTGATGGTTATCAACTATAAACCAACACCAAGCAAGCCTTGGCGTTAAACTTAAAAAAAAAAACAATAATAACGTTCTTTGAAGTTTGCCATCCCATACTCCTTCACTTCTTCTTATCGAATGAGGATTAGTGGCCACCTCTGGTGTTAGAGTTCATCAAGCCGCCTGTAAGGCCTCTAACTTGGCTTAACGACTGTTATCAGATGACAACAGCCGGGACTGACGGTTTAACGTGCCCTCCAAAGCACGGAAGCGCTCAGTTGTAATGCCACTTTAACGGTCACCCATCCGACACCTGACCGGACCGAGGGTTGCTTAACAAACGTGATCGAGTACGATCAGTCTGTCAAGTTCCGCCATGAGCGCTTCGCCTCCTTCACTGCAACCGATTTTACATAACGAGAGCGTCATAAACTATAAATTTTAGTGCTACGTCACATCGGGAGCGGAAGTAGTAAATCGCAGCGATAGGCGCATGAAGTCAACGCCCTCTCGTGGAGACAATGCGTAGGAGTGGTCCACCTGAACATACAAATACCTTATCCTATATCAGCTGATAATCCTCAGTTCAACGGGAATTAAATGCTTTGTAACATTTCGTTAAGTTGCATTTTGTGGTGCTGGTGGTACCTCCGCATAACGGACAGATCGACGCATGACGGGCCTTGTGCGTGCATAATTGATGGAACAATCCATTCCGGGCTGGAGACATAAATATTAGCTATTCAATTCAATGAACCGGATTGATAGACAAACCGCTCTTTAGGGCTTTCAGGTTCAAAATGTACACTTCCCATGTTCACCGTTTTCAAAAGGTACTTTTCCAGAAATGTCCACTTCCCAAAACGTACCTTTCCAAAAAGTAAATTTCCCAAAAAGTACATTTCCCAAAATGCACCTTTCCCTAAATTTACATTCTTAGAACAAATAGGAATAGATGATTGGATACATTTTAAAGTACCAGGATCACATAAATATGGAGAAGGTTAACTTCGGGACCATCCAATAAGTTTGTCATTCATTTATATTTACTCAGTTTTGTGCTCGCATAAAGATTTGCAGATCTTTAGAATAAATTCAACGATTGACGCAATAGTTGGTTTCTGGTTATAGATTCCACTTTTCTTAAGTTATGCCTTCTAAACAAGGAAGTCTGATTACCTCGAACCTAGGTCATCAAGTTTCCTCGTCGTTACCCTCCAATAAGCCATAAAACGTATCAGTCACAAATAAATAGATTACCACATTTTTTTCCCTCTACTATTTACCTTTCTTGTATTGTACTGTCTAACTTTACGACAATATTGTTTGTTAACGTTTTGTTCGCGTTTCATTATTTTAATGGGGGGCGGAAGTAGATATTTAAACATTCGTTGGAATGTAATATCTATCTGGACGTCATTTTAGGCTTGTGTAAATAACAATGTAATTACATTACATACATTTCTCAATCATCAACTATCTGCAGGATTTGTATCTGCAACACAGTCACTTATCAATTGGGCACGATTGTTGTCTCTGGTTGAAAAACATTGTGCACAGTTTTTGGTCATTCATTAGTCGTTCCAGGTGTCAATTGTCATTCGCTGTATGTAGATTGTACCTACGCGTCATGAAAATGCTGGGTTCAACGCACGTCTCAGCTTACCGCGCCCGATTCCGCACACCTATCATCATTTCACACAATTTTCCGTTTTGCCGATCGCCAATCGAGTCAACTTCGAATCTAAACTCCACTGTTACAGTTTTAGAGTCTCCGTTCTGGTGGTACCACGGTTCTTCGTTGGTTTTTGTTGTACAGTTACGATCGTGCGCCGGTCGTTAGATTTCAGTGGTTTATAGCTTAGCTGAATAGAGTGGAGTGCCCTTGAACTGTACTCGTTACGAAAGTCGCAGTGAATTTTGCAACTTGAGTTAGCACGTACACTTGATTCTCATTCAGCCGCCTAAATAAAAAGTAGCTATATATTTTTATAACTCCTGTGTTATTAGAGCTTTCGTATGGTTTATTTCACCTCTGACTGAATATCTCAATTATTCACCCCAAGTCGATCGTTGGCGTCAAATTGCTTGTAATTCAGACCTGCGCTCGGTTAACATCGACCTTTATTAACGGTACTGGGCCAAGGTCAATGCCGGTTGGTTATGAGGCTTCTAAAATATCGCCTTGACGGCGCGCTAGCCAGTGGCCGGCTTGCGCTGAACACCGTATAAGAAACTGAATTTTGTTTGAAAAAACTTTAGAACTCTTAATTGCTGTTGTGGTGTTGTCAGGCTAATGCCGTACCATGGGAAATGACTGTTAACTGGTCAGTTACTTTATAATAATTTAGGTTGATAGGTGATTTACTAATGACACTTTTTATATCATGCTTCTGAACTTTATGCGGTTCAAATATTTGATGTTGTTTTCAGTCTTTTTGGTCTGTGCTGATGTAAGATACCTACTCGCGTATCTATATCTTGCATGCGTTGTTGCGCTCTTGAATTACTCTAGATTTCGCCGATTTTCATGGTCGTGTTGCTAAATTATACATTTAATTTTAATATAGTCAAGAAACTTACATTATTCACTTTAGTAAGCGTAGTTGATCGGATTCAGAGCTATTTGGAAAATAATAATTTCATCAAAATAATTCGTTGTATTTTATCTCCATTTGGAGAAGTAACAGTTAAATGACTAGATTTATGGTGTAACGGTAAAACGGTTCTGAGAAATTATTTTATTGTATCTGACTTTATCGATTCTTAATGAAATTGACGGTTTTATCATTATTTGGATTTTTGTCATCAATAGCTAAATGGTCTGTGTCATCAATATACTTTAACGTTATACCAGTACAGTTTTTTTCAGTTACAAGTTTCTTTTAAATATAATATTGTAAATCATTAAGTTCCATACCAGTTCATTGGCCTACAACAATAATGAAACAGTATTATATGCGTTGGAATAAAGAGTAAATGTTTATCGCGATAAAACTCGTGACGTCACACCGAAATCTTTAGTAAATAAAGTAATTGTTGATAGAAGCAACGTTTGCGTTCTCAGGACAGCTGATTACGTTGGCAGAAGAAAGTATACGTCCACGATTAATATATTTTTTAAATTAAAAGGGTTTCGTGATCGTGACAAACATTGCTTATAAAACAACGTTAATCTTTTGACAATTTAGGTATTTATTCTTAAATTTCTCTGATAAAGAAGAGACTGTTAAACAAAGGTTTTGTTATTCCAAGATATCATGCTATAACAGTTTGAGAAACGTTTTCTAAATTACTTTCCACGGGAAAACTTACGAAAATGTTTGTGATAACACGTGATAGTGTAAATCGATTGGTTTGTATGTGTTGGTTTATCGAGCTTGCCCCGTCGCGTGTTGTGGAGTCGCCCCCCTTTGCCTGGTGCGCCTTCGCACGTGCCTCAGCCTTTTAAGAAAATTTCAAGTTGTGAGATCGAGATATTTTTAACCCATTCAACTTGAGTTTTTGACCAATATATCGGATAAAGTAATTCTATTTTGTAAATACAAATCATATTACCACGATTGTATAATTTCATGCACGCCATCAAGCTTTTGATGTACCTACTTACTTGAAATATTTTGTAGTGAATGCATAGAGGGTTGTAATTTTAAATCTTAATAATAATAAAATAATGTGATAAAACGCCATCAATCACATAGAGCAGCGTTTCCCATATGCCGGCACCGGGCTACGAAAATAAAATACCGGGTCAAGTTCTAAAAAACTTTCAGCTTTCATACATTTCTCTAAAATTTGATGTTATTAGTGTTAAAAGTTAACGTTTTTTATTTACTTTAATACACTTTTTCATTTATTAGATTAGATTTAGACATTGGAAATTTGGAATATGTTTTTTTATTTCACCTTTATGCCCTAAATGCATTTTCTTCGGCATATGAAAAAAGGTGGGATGTCATGTCACGATGCTGCTATGGGAAAAGGTTAAAGAAACGGGGCCAGGGCATAATGAAGTTTGGGAAACGCTGACATAGGAGGTTTATTCACATATTGCGTTAACGTTCATAATTAAACTTTCAGCATGCCATTTCTGCCAAAACACTTGTTTTAGTTGTTTCTTCGGCATGTTTTAGCACAAAGAATTTTGATCTAAACCATGATGTTTTATGCATGCGACACGATCTAATATACTATATGTTTGTGTATATTTACATTGTCTACAGAAGCGGCGCTCACGGTTTGCTGTTTTTGAATAAAATAACACAACTTATTGCACTGCAAAGTAAGTTGGTGTAGTAGAAAGCTCGTTTTTTTTTAATTCTTTTTTTTTATTTTTTTTGTCACTAACTTTGTGCTAATTTTATTTTAATTTTCTCCCAGTTTTTCGCTTACTTAACACTTAATTTTTTTAGCTAGTTTTTTGTGTCTAATAGATGTTTGTAGTCTTTTGGATTACCTTAGTTGGTTTTATGTACCTATATTTTTATGCGCTTTCATTTTTTAATAATAGTATGTAAGTGAATGAATGATCGATTCGCTCGACCTTATTGTTAAAAAAATAAGAAAATTATGAATGAATGCCTAAGTTTGTTTAAGTATTTTTTTATTTTATTCTGGTTGGTTAGGCTTTACAGGACCAAAATGATTCTTTTTAGTTCGCTAATATTTCATTTATTGGTGTTAATTTGATGCCGTGTCTGTCATGTTATCATTAGCAGCGGCATATGTGATAGGTAATTCTGAATCCAAGTATATGGATTCAGAATTACCTATATATACAGTTCGTTCTAATAAAATTAAATTCGTATAAAATGAGTCTCGCACTTGTGTGATTATAACTTTGTTTTTTTATTATTGTATTTATTTCTTACAATAATACCACATATCTGGCTACAGTAGTTGTAACAAAAACAATTAGAATAGCCAGCCACCAACAAATAACAAGAATAAATATCGAGACAATTTCCCGGACAAAACGCGTGTTTCTCCTACCTATAGCAACACTTAAATTTTTATATGTGAAACAAAGACAATAATATACTACGCCCGCCGTGTCCTTAGCATTGCCCTTCAAAACATATGTCTCTGCCAAAATACACCAGTCCATTGACAGTGGTTCCTTTGTCAAAATTCGCGAGATACCCGTTATCTGTACGCGCGACGCAAATGTTCAGGCCGGGTCACTCACCGTAGATTATAATAAAACTGTCTACAGACGGACCGACACGCCGCTTTGTTTACTACACACCCACCCGAAATAAAACGCTTTATGCATTCTTCCCGGCCGGCGGTGCGTCACAATCACAAACACACGAGCAAACAAAAATACCTGTAGAAATACGCTGTTCTGTTTCATTACATTTTAACGATAATTCATTGATTTTCAAGCAGTAAGTGTATAATTGAAAAAGCCAAACAAATAACTACAAGATTACTTACTATCTCATCTGCCCACTATAAACAGGTTTTCAAAACATACTTAATCATCTTCCTGGCGCTGAGTATAAAACATGGTCTAACATTAAAATAAATCAAGTGGCCTTATTGACAAACGAAGAGTAAGTTTACAACTGGTTTAACTAAAAGTATTGCTTAGCAATATTACTCCTTACGTCTGACGTCTTAAAGCGTTTTATTCCAAAGCAAACGTTTTGGTTAAACTAGGTGTAAACTTACTCTTTGTTATTAATTATTAATGAGGGGGTAAAATCTAAACCCATGCATGTTCGTAAATCAAAACCATCAAGATATTCTAGGTAGTTCCACTGTCATACCTTAAGAATACCCTTCAGGTTCAAAATGAACCTTTCCCATTATTTACTTCGGATCCAAAAGGTACCTTTCCCGAAATGTCCACTTCCAAAAAGTACCTTTCCCAAAATACAACTTATACATAATGTACCTTTCCCAAAATGTTCCTTCTTAGAACAGATTGATTATCTGTTTGGATACATTTTAAATATGAATAAAATAAAATCATATGGTCAATCAAGTTTTAATAGTAGGTATAACCTTGTGGCTATCTCAGGGGTAGAGATAAACCTAGTCTCAAAGTCATTCTGTTAAGTAATTGTATCTGATCCTTCGTCTCTGAGCCACTTTCAATATTAAAAAGGCATATCGTTGAATATCTATATGTCGTATGTGGTATGAATATGTTTTACCTAATACTGAAGCCATACGTAGCCACATGGCATGCGATAACTTACGACTTCTCTACTGACCTAAGCTGTTCGAACCCACACAAAGTTTGAGTAAGATCCTAATACAATATAGTTTTAAAAAAACACGCCGGAGCCGTACCGGCTAACGCATCGAACTTCGAAAAGTCTGCCGGGTTTCAAATTTAAACAGATAAATCGAGCCCCAATTGGGCCAAAATGGTGAACCCAAATTCATGAGGTCACACAAACATCAATATCTTCCAAATAACTTCAACAAATACTACAATAAATAATTCCTTACTTCAATTTATCTGTTTCAATTTGAAACTCGGCAAATTTTCCGAAGCTTGATTCGTTAGCCGGTACGGCCCCTGTTTCTACTAATTTTGCTATGGCTAGTTTTTCTTAATAGATGAAATAAGTGTTTTGAATTTTGATCTCGTTAGAAATTAAACAACAAACTTCTTACTTTATCACAAACAAAGTATGACGCAAGCATCAGATGTTCGCAGGGCTAGTATGCAAAATAGACAGTCGAACATGAATTCTTCCATCTTAATGATACAAGAATAAATAAACGTGTGCAGTGCACGCGCTGCTCGTTGGACTGTGTCAAAATGCAGGTGCTATGTTACAGATGCCCCGAGCTCGGGACGAAATGCAAGTAAACGTGGCGGGCTTAAGAAGGAATATTAAGAACCTCGCGCACAACTACTCTGATGCTCAGGTAAATTAGGATTAATTAATATCACCTCTAGACTACTCCAGAGGACAAGAGTGCCACAAACATCGGCGTAGAAGGGTCTGTCGAAGTGCTCTTTTAACCATTGCGTTAGTTTAGTATGTCAGAAGCTTTCTAATATCCAACTACTTCAATACTCCCTTCACAAATGATTGATTAGCTAACGATTTCTTCACACCTTATTCCAGGTGAAAGTGCGCGAGGCAACCTCGAACGACCCATGGGGCCCATCCAGCACCTTGATGGCGGAGATCGCCGACCTCACGTACAACGTGATGGCGTTCACGGAGATCATGCAGATGATCTGGAAGCGGCTCAACGACCACGGCAAGAACTGGCGGCACGTGTATAAGGCGCTGGTGCTGATGGAGTACCTGATCAAGACGGGCAGCGAGAAGGTCGCGATGCAGTGCAAGGAGAACATCTTCGCGATACACACGCTCAAGGACTTCCAGTACATGGAGGAAGGGAAGGATCAAGGTTAGTACATAAAGTTTTCGTAATGCTTTAGACCTTGTAGATGAAGTCTAGCACAGCTACACAATGTTGATATTGATAATTTGATATTTACTTAAGAACCATGCCACCATACCTGCTGTGTCACAGTAACGGAATGCTATTTTATGTTTCGCTTGTGTCAAATGTCAATCTCACGTGACAAGTTTTAAACAATAAAGACAATTTGATTCCTTTGCGGTGGAACGATATGGATCATCGAGTCATTTCACATCCGGTCAACGAAGTCAGATGTTTATACGTGGTGTCGTGTCTAGAAGCTTTCGGACACTAATGCAACACAATTAATCTTTACTTATCCAATGCTCTGCCAAAATAAACGGCTGTTCATTACTATGCCTTGTGTGTGGTCAATAAACTAGTTATTCCGCCAATGACCACTGACGTCACGGCCACGCGTATTACAAAGCGGTGACCGCAATTACTCTAATTAGTTCGCTGATCCCTTTGCTGTCGTTGTTTGTTGGGTTAAACAAAAGTTTTAAAAGGTCACACTTTTATAAACTATGATTACAGTGCAGATATGCTGGTAATTTCAGAATACCTTTGCCTTCAGTTTCAAAATGTACACCGGTCTCAAAAGGAACATTTCCCGAAATGTCCACTTCCCAAAAGGTACATTTCAAATGTCAATTTCCCAAAATGTCCACTTCCCGTAATGTACATTTCCCAAAATATATCTATCCCAAAATTTACACTCTTAGAACAGATAGGAATAACTGATTGAATAAAAAATATAAATAAAAAATATTTTTTTTGAAATGATTAATAAATCAAAAATTTGCAATAAAAAAGTATTTTTTTAATAAGAGAAGTTAACCTTCCATATTTATGTGATCCTGGTACCTACTTAAAAATGTATCTAATCAGTTATTCCCATCTGTTCTAAGAGTGTACATTTTGGGAAATGTACATTAGGGAATTGGACATTTTGGGAAATGTACTTTTTGGGAAGTGGACATTTCGGGAAATGGACCTTTTAGTGCGCTTTCACCTTAGGCCTTATCGTCACTTTACATCAGGTGAGGTGAAGGCAAGGCAAGACAAGCACTATGCCGCTGTTTTGTGCATAAAAAAATACTATTTTAATGTCCCTCCCCACTGGCTTGGGCAGACGTTTTTTATGTATGGGTATGGAGGGTGGGCTATGGCCCACTGGCAATGGCAATGGATAATGATCCATATAGACCTTTTCTACCATAACGGGTGTAACAAGACCCTCGACGAGGCCGAAGCCCACGCATTCCGTCCATCATCAGGATCAATGTTTTTTGAACTATACCTGGGAAACCAATAGCTACGAAGTTATTGAAGGTCAAAGTCAATTTTTTTTTCCTTTTTTTTTATAAAATCTTATTTTATTCGTTAATTCTTAATTTTTGTCCAAAGAATATTATCAAAATTGCAAGTATTTCGTAAAAACAATGGCTAACAAAAATGGATGTAATATCTGAGAATTAAATAAATTATTATTATTATTAAAACGTCAGCACTCAATGTATCTGATGAGCACGCACATAAACACTGCCTTTTAACTCGCCCGCACGCAGCTGTGTAGTATAGACTCGCAGGCGCGGTCTGTTGTACGCGTTACATTGCGTGGTAAGGGAACGTACCCATACTACGTGACCCGTTAAGGGGGGGAGGGGGGTCTTTAAAATACCACGCTTGGTCACGGGGGCGGGGGGGGGGAGGGGGGCCTATGTTTTGTCACGTAGTCAATATTGTCAATGGAAATCTGGTTCTTTTTTTTCAAGTTGTATTCAAATATGGCACGCAGCGAAATTTTTTTCTTCTTGATACATTTTTTCACTTGTAATTGTATGTAAAATTATAATACACACTCTTGGCATTACGTGGCAAGCGCCTTACTAATGAAAAGACAAAAATGAGCAATTTTTTTTTAGATTTCTGTTGAAAATGATGTAAAACCATTATCTATGAAATACTACGTGAAAACCAGGGGGGAGGGGGGGGTCTTGGCATATACTACGGGTGGTCACCGGGGGGGGAGGGGGGTCAAAAATGGTAAAATATGGGTCACGTAGTATGGGTACGTTCCCTAATGTATGCAAAGCTTTTTTGACACCAAAAATTAAAATCGTTTCCCAGCAATAATATTGAACAGAAATGGTCCTGATGATGGGCAGAATACGTAGACTTGGACTTCGTTAAGGGTCTTGTTACACCCGGTATACAGTCGGTCACAGTTTACCTACCACAATGATACAGTCCCTAATCAACAATCTAACTCGTACCCCAGGTTCAATGTCCTTAGCAACAAAGCAGTGCGATACTGACGGCGGCTATTGTTTAGTTTGCATGAGAACTTTTGTCCAGTAATCGTATGTGTTTCCCGCCAAGGTCACGCACTTTTTTCCCACGGCTCAATTTAATCTGTGAAAGATTGTGGTTCTGAAGACAGTTCCAGTTGATAACAGAGTGCTATCATAGCACTTAGCTAATAAATGAAACTGTCAAATTTCAATCATTTCAAAAGATTTTAAATGGTTTCAATCGATTTCAAACGAGAATTGTTAGCAAAAAAGTTACGTTGATCAGGGGGCAGCTAAATACATACATTTATTTGTTTATTGGTGACTAGATTGTGCTTGCATTTGAAACTAAGATTTCATAATCGAAAATAAAATGTATCTCTTATCTATTATATCTTTGAAATATCCTGCTTATGCATATGAAGTTTCATTAAAATCGATTCATTCATTTTGAAAAATAAGGATTTGAAAGTTTCTTTGAAATGCCGTTTCGTCAACGCAACGCCCAAGCAAATAAAATTTGTGCATTTGTTTTCAAATCCAATGACGTGTCTGTAAACATTGATGTATTTCTGTTGCTCTGTAGCTGCAGCCAAATACTTCATTAATTGTACAAATGATTATAATAATGCATTGTCTTTTTTATAGCATTGTATTTCTTGGAAATTGTCGTCATACTTTGCTATTATGAAGATACTTTTCGATGTGTAAAAATCATAATGATATTTACATACTGCAGACTTTGCCGTAATAGAAATATAGTCTGATAATAAACACACGAATTGTATTTCAAGAGTATTAAATAATAATAATAATAATAATAATAATAAAACTACAATAATAAACCGGAAGAATACTTAGATACACTTAAACAGAAATTAGCTCTTAAAGCTCATAGACTTAAACGATATAAGAAATCAGAACAACGGAAAAATGATAATAGTGTTTTTGCAACAAATGAGAAATTATTCTATAGAAAACTAGGGAAGCCATCAACAACGCAACACAACACAACAGAAAATATGCCAACGAAGGAACAAATAGAAGAATACTGGGCTGGTATCTGGGAACAGCAGTCGCCTCACAAAAGTAATGCTGACTGGATAGTGGAAGAAGAGGATAGGTGGCGTACAATAGAAGAAATGGAATTCACTGAAATATCAGCAGAAGAAATCAGTCACATCACAGCTAGATTACATAATTGGAAATCACCGGGCATAGATAGAGTACACAACTTCTGGTATAAAAAATTAACTATACTACATAATCCTATAGCAAACATTTTATCTGAAGTTATTGCAGGTCGTCAGAGTATCCCCGAATTTATTGCTACAGGAATAACGTATATGCTTCCAAAAACAAAATACTCCTCACAACCATCACAATATCGACCAATTACTTGTTTGCCAACAATTTACAAAATATTAACATCGATAATAACTAAACGAATTAACACTCATATAGAACATAATAATATATTAGCTGAAGAACAAAAAGGGTGTAGGCGGGGGCACATGGGATGCAAGGAACAACTCATTATTGACTCGACTATTTTAAAACATGCCACTACGAAAAACCGCAACCTACATTGTACATATATAGATTATAAAAAAGCTTTTGATAGTATACCGCACTCTTGGTTAATAAAGATATTAGAAATATATAAGATTAGCCCAACAATAGTAAATTTCCTCAAAAATATAATGCCACATCGGAAAACCACACTACATTTGAACAATAAAGATAACAGCATTGTAACAAGACAAATTTCTATCAAAAAAGGTATCTATCAAGGGGATTCCTTGAGTCCCTTGTGGTTCTGCCTCGCCTTAAACCCACTCTCCCACCAATTGCAGGGAAACCGAGCCGGATATCGCCTTAAAAATGACACTACAGAAACTATCATATCGCATCTAATTTACATGGATGACATAAAATTATACGCCAAAAATGAGAAAGAGATGAAACAACTTATCAAAACTACAGCAGATTTTAGTACAGATATTAATATGCAGTTTGGTCTAGATAAATGTAAGACAGTACACATAATAAAAGGAAAAATCCGGCCCGGCGACTATGCACTTGATGACACAAATAATATAGAAGCACTCGACCATACTGACCTATACAAATACTTAGGATTTCAACAACTAAAAGGACTAGACCACACATCTATAAAACACACTCTTACAACAGAATACAAGAGAAGAATCAATGCCATCTGTAAATCACAGTTATCTGGAAGACATTTAATCAAAGCACTAAACGCATATGCCATCCCGATTTTAACTTACTCATTTGGAATAATTAAATGGTCAAAAACAGATTTAGAAAAAAATGAAAGAACAACACGTACACTTCTAACCAAACATAACAATTTGCACCCCAAATCTGCAATAGAAAGACTAACAATCAAAAGAGAAAATGGAGGCAGAGGGCTGATAGATGTGCAGCATTTATGGCAGAAGCAGGTCTACAGTTTGAAAAAGTTTTTCTACAATAAATCACAGACCAGTAATATCCACAAAGCAATAGTACAAAACGATAAAAACTACACTCCGCTTAACTTAGAAATAGACATAGGTAGCCCAATAACCACAGACCAACAGAAAGCTAAAACAGAGAACTGGAAGAAGAAAGTTTTACACGGCCGTCACCCACATGACTTAAGTCAACCCCACATAGACAACAAAGCCTCGAATATGTGGCTTAAAACCGGTAGCTTATTCCCAGAAACAGAAGGGTTTATGATAGCAATACAGGACCAAGTTATTAACACAAGAAATTATAGAAAATTCATAATTAAAGACCCCACACTTACTAATGATAAATGCCGCAAATGCCACACTCAATCAGAAACCATTCAACACATAACAGGTGCATGCATAAATCTCACACAAACAGACTACACACACAGACACAATCAACTGGCACACATAATACACCAAAAACTAGCATTCAAACACAAACTCATACCACAAGAAACAAACACTCCATATTACAAATATAAACCCGAAACAGTTCTAGAAAACACAACTCACAAACTATACTACGATCGCGCCATCCTCACGGATAGAACTATACACCACAATAGGCCGGATATCACCCTACAAGACAAAACAAATAAAACTACATATTTAATTGACATCGCAGTACCCAATACGCATAACCTACAGAAGACAATAACCGAGAAAATTAGTAAATATATAGACCTAAAAGACGAAATAATCCGATTGTGGAAGCAAGAAAAAGTTTACGTTGTACCGATAGTCATCTCTACAACAGGTATAGTACCGACTAATCTCCGTCAAAGCTTAAACATCATAAACCTCAAACCCAGCCTCATTAATACTCTTCAAAAAGCTGCCATACTAAATACTTGCCGAATAGTGAGAAAGTTCATGCAGATTGACGAAAATAACATAACCCCACACTTTTCAGCAAACATAGCATCAAATCACCACACCCTGTAGTATACTTGGCTTAGGCCCGTTATTGCAGGTAAAACCAGCTTTAGGCTGTGAAAAGTTAGACTTAAAATAATAATAATAATAATAATAAATGCTTGGACAATTTCACACAGTGCCACCTAGCCCCAAACTAAGCAAAGCTTGTAATATGGGTGCTAGACAACTGATATACTACTTATATACTTTTTAAATATATACTTATTATACATAGTAACACCCAGACCCGTCACAGAAATTAAAATTCATCATTTCAATTTCTGCCCGGCCGGGAATCGAACCCGAGACCTTTTGCGTGATAGGCGGCATGTTGACCACTGCACCACGCAGGTCGTCTTTATTTACTGATCTTTCCAATAGCTTTGAAACATCTACGCTAACATTGCGACAGCCACGTGAAAATAACCATATTAGCGCGCACGCTTTAATTACTTACGTACTTGTCGCTGTTATATAAACAAATTGTTGCTATTTGAAATACTATTACATCCTTATGATAAATTGGTGGTCAAATTTTACACAAATGCTATTCCAATCCGAAATAGGCTGGGTTTTTTATACTGAACATTACATTGTTGGGTTTGTTATCCTTAATTATTATCAAACTGATTTTAATTAATAATTTTACTGTAAGTAGCAAAATGTTAATGTTAAGTTATTTTTTTTTACTTTACCAGTTTGCACAAAAATACGCGCGTATTGCCCCTGCACGAATTAAACGTATGTTAGTGACGGCGCGACGTGCAAGTGTTTTTAACCTTAGTAGTGGTAAAGCGGTAGTGTACGTCGATAGTACATCAAAATATATTTCTCTATAAATAACGTTCGTCAGGTCTCAACGTTCGCGAGAAAGCGAAGCAGCTGGTGAACCTGCTAAAAGACGAAGAGCGGCTGAAGAACGAGCGGACGCGAGCGCTAAAAGCCAAGCAGCGGTTCGCGCAGACAGCGAGCGCATTCGGCAGCGACGGCGCGCTGGACACGCCCACTAGCCCCTCCTACCCCCCGGTATGTACCGCTACAGTATTGTAGCCATATTCACGTGTAGCGGCCCGAAAACGCGCACGCTAAATGTCAAGCAGCAGTTCGCGCATTCGGCAGCCACGGCCCGCTAGACACGCCCATTAGCCCCACCTAACCCCGGTATTCACTACCATAGTATACATAACGTACAGCTTAACCATAAAGAGTTGACAAAAATTGAGGGCGCAAAAATTGTATGTAAATACGTCAAAATCACGAATAATTTGGCAACTTTGTCTATATTTTGTACTGAAAAAATTTAGTTCCATTTTATTTAATTTCAACTTTTTATGGCCAAGCTGTAGCCCTGTTTATGCATAGTCTAGCGGCCAAAGATCACAGACCGGTACCGCATTCGGCATCGACGACGCGCTAGTTGTGTCTAGCGCGGAATGCCCCTAGCCCCATCTACCGCCCGGTATGTATGTACAGTCACAGTATAAACTAAAATTCAAGAGCCTATACAATAAAAAGAATCGTCCAAACAGTCGTCAGTCCAAAATGTTTATCCCACTTCGTGGCACTATTAACTGAAGTTAAGGTTCAAATGATCACTTGCGCACCTCGATTTGTGCGAGTGCGCTAGCGTAGGGCTGCGTAATTGCCTATGATTTGCCAGATGTGTAGTGTTCGGAACTTCATACGAATTGATTGTATACTTTTTAAAAGGTTAATCCTTAATAAGTTGATAATTGAAATGGTACCTCATTCGCTCTCATACAGTATCTAATGTACCCTAATTTTGAGGTTACTTTTAATCGACACGTCATGACTAAGTTTTCTTCTTTTGTCACCAGGCGGCGTTACTCTCCACAGAGGAGGTACTTGAACTTAATAACTATTCATTGTAATTTTATCTATATGTTTGCTATTCATCAAATCATAATGCATTTAAAGCGTGATGAATACGCCCCGCTGCCGTAGAAAACAAAGAATGAACGAATCAAGTGCTTTTTACATTCCATTATCATTGTATTTTTTAATGTATCCATTCTATACATATAATAACACTGTAAATTTTAAATGTTTGTCCGCGCATCACGCAAAAACCGCTGAACGGATTTTGATGGGCTTTTCACAGTTTGGTAGCTTGGGGTCCAACTTAAAATCTAAGCTGTTTCAACAAATTCGGGTGGGTAGAACCAGGGAATCAGCTTAATCTCTCCGTAGTACTAGCTTTCATACACTAAGGAGTTCATTTAAACTGGTCGGAAATTTTCTAATGTCCACGCGAACGAAGTCGCGGGCGGAAGTTATTTTTCAATATGTAGTAAGTAGAATAGAAAACTTATTTAACTTATATTTGTATGGTTATGTTTAAATAATATCAACAACGTAAGCAATGAAAAACGAATCATAAATGCATGTGGGAGTGGTATTGGAGATTGGGATTGTGTTCAGGTGTAATAATATTTAGTATAAACAATATTATGTTTGCATGTGTATGTAGAATAAGTAATCGTGTTCCCGACATCTGTGTTCGACCGAAGTTCAACCGAAACCGGGCCGAAACTCGACCGGATACCGCGCTAATACAGAATGGTCCCGTTGCCATAGTAACAACTCCGTTGCCATAGCAAAACCAGAGGTCTCACTCAGCGCTTAAACTTTGATATTAGCTTACAGTTCGCGGCTGACTCAGTCGAGCCAGCGCACGAGGGGTGTCATGTGTCGGTTGAGACAGAGCTACGCGACAGAAAGAGAAGAGCTTTGGAGGCGCTTATAATAGGCATGCAGCGCTGTGCAATTTAAAAATTGTACTTTATTGCCGTGCAGAGAGAATCGCTTAATTATTGATTGTCCTCTCGCAGATGGGCTCCTGTACGTTTATAATACTATAAAACTCGTGTCCATAGTAACAAATACGAGAGAAAAAAAGAGGCTTGGTTTGGTGTATTCCGACCGCTCCTGCCTGATTTCGGTTGAACTTTGGTTGAACTTCGGTTGAACACCGGTGTCATGTACACGATTGCTAAAGATAGCCAATTTGTAGAACCGTAATCATAAACTGGGTTTGACGCAGTTTGACCCATTCGCAATTTGTTACAAACGTAAACTACTAATATGACCATGCGTCTGCGGGAAAAAAAGAAAATGGGCCAAACTACGTTAAACCTCCGTTGAATTACTTCATAGCCGAAAGGTTGATGAACCTGACAAATGTGCGATCAACTTCAGGACGCTTAAGGTCTCTGCCCATTATATTCTGACACAGTTCCCACTAGACTGTTCCATCATCGGCCATGCACTTGTTATACTTTTCAATAAAAAGAATATTTTCTGCCTGACTCGTCCCTAGCACGGCCACGGTACGGTATAGTACGAGGCAAATATCTTGAAATCGGATGGGGATTGCGCGGAACGCGTCGCGCGCGCGCGCTATCTGTCGCTCGCAATGGAGAAGTTTCATGATTTTAAAATTCCTTTTTTAACTTCATATAATTTAAATGTAGCCTTAAATTAATATACCGTGAAAAAAAAATTGAAATCATCAGTAAATGGCAGAGTAATAAATAATTTAAGTTGACGAATTTTTGCGCGATGCGATTGTAAGGGCGTGACGTCATTCGACCTGTTGCTTGTATGGCGGTGGCGCGGCCACTGGAGATGTTCCGGAGATGACGTCAGGCGACCGGTTCCCGATGAGCGAAATTATCTTAAAATCGTAACTTTTACGTCCTGCAACTTTATCATTTTTGAGATAATTTGAAAATTTGACTTTAATTTTAATAATAGCGGATAAAAAAGAACTAGGGAACTTCTCCATTCCACATGCGTGAGCTGATCCCACTCCATCGAAAAAGTATCGAGATGTTCGCCTCGTACTGAGGCCGTATTACGAGTTCTTAAATCCTGCCAGGTTTATAAATTGCTGTAGTGACATCTCTTTCTCGCTGTATAGCAAATAAAAGAGATAGACTGATAGCCAGTTAGAAAACTGACTGGAAATAAGAGGTCATAATACAGCCCCTGTACGGTTTAGTGGGCAAAGAACTTTACCCTAGTTTTGTCTGTAACCTGTAAGGTGGACAACATGGGTGTGGGCGGCGGCGCGTGGGCGGGGGCGGGCGCGCGCGAGGCGGAGCTGGCGCGGCCGCTGACGGCCGGCGAGGAGGAGCTGCAGCTGCAGCTGGCGCTCGCCATGTCGCGCGAGGAGGCCGAGCGCGACGAGCGCCGCCGCCGCTCCGACGACGTGCGCCTGCAGCTCGCGCTCAGCCAGTCCCAGAACGACTTCCAGTGAGTACTACACGATCATTGGTTAGCGATGTCGGACCTCTTGAAGGCAGATACAGTATGCGCAATACTAGTTTATGAAACTGATGCATAATGAGGGGTATTAAAACATAAGTGTGTGTTTAAAAACCTAGCCGTAGGCGAGGTTTTTAATAGTATCACACGAGTGTTTTAATACCTAGTTATGTGCAGTTTCATACACAACTTTATCTACTCTCATACAATTTGTGATTGAACCTACAAAATAAAATATCAATAATAAAAAGAGTAAGTAGTTTCTCGACTTTGATTTAGGTAGGTTACTTACCTTTGTAAAGTAAGACATTTTTCCGTCGCAGCATCTAAAATATCGGGGAGTCTTTCTTCACACTCACTCACTCACTACTATCAGACATATTTGATCAAAAGTAGAAATTAAAATTAAAATATGGCGCGTATTCTATCAGAAAAAAATAATGAAATGAGTGAATTCCAGCAGACTAATCGTTACGCTAAGCCATCTATCACCATAGAGTACATTTTGATCATGGAAAGTATATGAGAATATCATTGTTTTTTTTTAATATCGCGGCACTGCCTTCTTCTTGGATTTGCCTTGTATCGTAATGAGAAAAAAAGTTATTTTATAGCATACTTTAGTATAGCGAAGGTATGTTATAAAATAACTTTTTAATATTTTTTCGGTATTGCGTGTATAAAGTATGACAATATAACTTCGTTTTGAAATTCATAATTCGAATTTTACGATATGAGAGTAGATAATAGTAGTTTTCAACACACTTACTCGTAAAGTGAGCCCTAATACATCGCTTTTAGGGCCATAAACCGAGCTATAACAAACGCGTGCAATAATATATAAAACACTAGGTTGTTATAGAATTGTCCCTACCTAGTTAAATTTGTGCCTTACTGCAAGTTCTATGCGAGTAAACAGAGCATTCCCAATTTAACCGGGTAATTCAGTTATTTTTTTTAGTAACAACAAAGAGGTTTTATGCCGCTGAAAATTCATATTCATTTTTGAAATAAATAAATGTGTGAGTCCTTATTTAAGTCAAACAAATATTTATTATTATCAAATTATTCAAAATTCATATTAATCATAATTAATTTATACATTCATTATTATAAAATATTTGCATTTTATCACTTAAAATTATAATTTTGAAGTAGGCTGTATTAGATATGAGCGCCGATGGGTAAAAGGCCGGCGGCGGCGCGCCGACTTTTTTGGGTCGGCGGCGGCTCGCGACCTTCACCAGAACAGCGGTCCACCATGTCAGGGGCCTACCCACAGAGTGTCGTCCGGTGCGCAGTCGCCATTCAAGTACCTTTCCGCCCCAACAGCCATCGGTTCTTCTCGCTATGTGTCCCGCCCACTGCCACTTCAGCCAAGCAATCCTTCAAGCGATGTCGGTTACTTTAGTTCTCCTACAGATCTCCTCATTTCTGATTCGATCACGTAAGGAAACTCCGAGCATGGCTCTCACCATTGCACGCTGGGTGAGCTCTTTCTATCGCTCGCTTGAGCCTTCTTATGAGACCCATAAGTTAAAGACCACTTTTCACTCCCTGGTCATAGACAGTGACATGTCTTGAGACAGTGAGGTAAATTGGACGCAAAGATTTTTCGAATCTTTCCGAATAGGATTCCATCCTGCCCATCCGAAATTGGACTTACCTAACTAGACTATCTGTCTTAGTCTTAGGTATACGTAATGGTCAACAACTTCGAGTGTAGTGTTCCCAACATGAACTGAAGTGGGTATGTGATGATCGGCAGAAACTCCTTAGAGTTTCTGCAGTTAAAGAGAGTATTTAGCCTGTCATTACCAACTGTCTTCCTTAGTGTCATGCATTATTTTTTGCTGATTAAAACCGTAATTCTAAAGGTTTTGTCTTATTTATGAGGGTACAACGTGGACAATCGACATGACTTTCGTCTTATCCATGTTCATTCTAAGACCCACTCTTTGGAAGGCATTACCTACGTAGTGCTCCAAGATCTCCATCTTGGAGCATTGTGTTCAGGTTTTCCATGGTCGCAGCCATAAGAACTATATCATCGGCAAAACGACGATGTGTTAGGTACTGGCCATTGATATTGATACCGAGTCCTTTCTTTCTTTTTCAAGAGCTTAAAGATGTCCTCCAATGCAGCTGTGAACAGTTTCGGAGAAATAAAGTCTCCCTGTTTCCCACCTCGCTGCAGTTGGTTGGGGTTTGTGCTCTGGTTCTGTACCTGGTTGGCACCTCATGGCACCTCTGGAGAGACTGCAGCTCCGCCCAGGTCTCTATCGAATCAAAGGCTTTCTTATATAGTCCACGAACGCCAAGTAATATTTCCAACATTAACTGTGTTTATAAGACTTTAGTTATGAAAGCGAAGGCACGGTAATTTTATCTAGTTTGTTTTAAAAACGTCCAAAGTTTGTTCTTCTCATGACGACGACGACGCAGGCGTGGCCATTTGAGGCAAACGTGTAACGCATCCTATCCACTATAACAACGAGCTCGTTCACACTGATTCATCAAACCTTTCCTCACGCTCGGCGCGCCGTTGCCTTTTGGCGGCGGCGGCGGCGCGGAAGAATTGGCGGCGGCGGCGGCGCGCCGGCGCGGCGCTCATATCTAGGCTGTATGCTCACTCACCCCTTTGTTCGCAAAATATTATTGTATTGGGCGTGTGAAAAAAAACAAAAAAAACCTGCGCGCCTTTTCCCATATTTTGTTTTTGTAGAATTTGTTGCTGTGTGGTAAATTACTTTATCTACTCTCATATCGTAAAATTCGAATTATGAATTTCAAAGCGAATTTATATTGACATACTTTATACACGCAATACCGAAAAAAAATTAAAAAGTTATTTTATAACATACCTTTGCTAACTGAAGTATGCTATAAAATAACTTTTTTTCTCATTACGATACAGGGCAAATCCAAGAAGAAGGCAGTGCCGCGATATTAAAAAAGAACAATGACATTTCCACATACTTTCCATGATAAAAATGTACTCTATGGTGATCGATGACTTAGCGTAACGATTAGTCTGCTGAAATGCACTACCTCGTTATTATTTTTTCTAATAAAATACGCGCCATGTTTTGATTTTAATTTTTACTTTTGCTTAAAAATTTCTGATAGTAGTGTGTTTGGACTCCACCCGATATTTTAGATGCGGCGACGGAAAAACGTCTTACTTAACCTAGGTAAGTAAATACTACCTACCAAGTTGTAGCAAGTCGAGAAACTACTCACTTACTCTTTTTATTGTTGATAATTTATTTTGTAGGTTCAATCACAAATTGTATGAGAGTAGATAAAGTAGTGTATGAAACTATACATAACTAGGTATTAAAACACTCGTGTGATACTATTAAAAACCTCGCCTACGGCTCGGTTTTTAAACACACACTCATGTTTTAATACCCCTCATTATGCATCAGTTTCATAAACTACTATTGTATTTTCCTCGCAAATGTGTTGAAAAACGTCGTATGAAACTCGTGAGCTTTTGCTCATTGCACACTCGGCTGAGTTACGCCCTCGCCTGCGGCTCGGGCTACAACCCACAGCCTTGTGTGCAATGAGCAACCTAAGCTAACTTGTTTCATAATGTACTATTATGATACAAGGTTGGTAAGGAGGTTTTTAAAACGAGTTGACGTTTTATAAGCCCGAGCCGCAGGCGAGAGTTTATAATCGTCACGAGTTTTGAAAAATCTTGACAACCGTGTGCCATACTACGTTTTTCAATACATTTGTGAGAAAACATTATAGGTACTATTGAAATTGTAATATATAAGATATAATAAAAATGTGGATTCTAAATATTTGTGTGCGAATAACGCAAAAACCGCTAAAATAATTTTGATGGGCTTGACACAGTTTAGTAGATTGAGGTCCAACTTAAAATCTAAGCTATGTTTCATCAAATTCAGGTGGGTGGATACAGAGAAACAGCTTGAACTCTCCGTAGTATTAGCTTTCATACACTAAAAAGGTCATTTTAAACTAGTCGCTATATTTTACTACTGTCCGCGCGTATGAAGTCGCGGGCGGAAGCTAGTAGAAATAAAAAAACCTACGTAAACAAAATTGCACGGCGCGGGCGTGCGGTAAAATCAACTTACCGCACGCTGTACTAAACCGTAAACAAAAACGCACGGCGTGCGGCAAAATCAACTTACCGCACACTGGACTGTCATAAGCGCACGTAAGCTCACATTTTTGAGCAACTGTATTGAAAAATAACTTGGCAGCTCTGAACTTCGCGCGGAACGCTGCGCAGTAGACGAATACAGGCGCGCGCGGGGACGGGGCGCGGGCGGACGCGCTCCAAACTATGGAATTCGACATTCATTTTCTGCATTATTACAATACACAGGAATATTATCAACATAACGACATCAAAATCATTACTCTTATTTGCATATTTCGAAGGTTATTGTTGTTTTAATACAAGCACTAAACCCCTTAGTCAAAATTCAAAACTCATACATACTTGCTTTTCCAGCTGCGTAGTGGACGAGTTACAAATCTGACAAGTTACGGATCTGACGAGTTGCGATTCTGTAGATTTGTGTATTCTAGCTAAATGCGTGTTTGACCACCTTTGTATTAACGATATATGTGTGATCCGTGAAATTCGTACGAAAACGCTAGACACATTTTCGCGCTATACGCTAAGTGCGCGCGGCCTCCCTTAGCCACAGAATTGACAGAATTCATAATAGTAATTTTAATAAAAAGAATAAAAATGTTTTCGACATGCGACGCTTGCATGAAAATAATCGACGTCGTTTGCAACGATCTGTGGATACAGAAGGACGACATCGAGTTGAGACGCATTTAATTGTAAGATGTGACAGTTTATTTTGACTTTTGTAATGTTGATTTATTATGACCAGATAACTGTCTCAAAATTAAATGACTTTGCACTCTACAGTATGTTTTTTTTTCTTAAACGGGATTTTTGTGTAAATCTTTAAACACCGTTTTATTTTAAACAAATATGTGTAAGTTGCGACCTAATTACTTGGTTGTAAGGACTGCCTTTAGTTAGTTTACATACTGTATATTAATATACAGGATGGTGACGTGGCTCAACTGCTGCTGCGTGCCGATGCCGCCTTTACTGCCGATGTCGTCATTATTGTTAGTGCTGGTTCGACTCCCGACTGTCACCAGTAGAACTACTCATACTGTTAGCACAAAATAGTCTGTCTTTTAGACAGGAGGCCCGCTTCGAAGAAATTGTCTATACTCAAGGCTGCATTTCATGCTTCGTTAGAGTGCACTCGAGCGCACTCCGGTGCGCGTTCTAACCGTTCCGTGGCTCGGTGAAATTTTACTCTGAACGCTGTAAGAGCGTAGTTTTATTCGTTCCGTGGCTCAGAGCGCAGCAACCAAACAACCATCAAAATCGGTGGTTGAAAAACGCTCTTAACGTTTATCTCTACAAAATAACGTCACAATGACATTTGAAATTGTTTTGTATTTTGATGATATAAAAAAAATTAATGATATGAGTGAATTCCAGCAGACGAATCGTTACGCTAAGTCATCGATCACCATAGAGTACATTTTAATCATGGAAAGGATATGGGAATATCATTGTTTTTTTTTAATATCGCGGCACCTGCTCTTCTTGGATTGGCCCTGTATCGTAATGAGAAAAAAAGTTATTTTATAGCATACTTTAGTATAGCGAAGGTATGTTATAAAATAACTTTTTAATTTTTTTTCGGTATTGCGTGTATAAAGCTTAGAGCATTTAACCAAGTAAGGAGACGCCACTGTCAGGCGTACCCCTCTGTCAAACGAGAATGACCGCCGCTCATACTCGTTATATAAAACTAGTTGACCCGAGTTCCCCGCCATTCAGCTGATCATCGTACACGCGAAACCACCGGAGCTAAAAATGCCGATTTGCAGTGTTATTTCATGTAAAAAAACTATCGGAAACATTTAGTGTGCAAAAGGATAACGTTATTTTCCATCTGCTGGTATTATTTTGTACAATTTTTTTCAAATAATGCACTAAAAATGAAAATAATTCAAAAATATTGTCAATCAAACAGTGTTGCCACTAAATTATACAAAATCCCTTTTAGCCTAATTTTTTAAGTTGAATGTATGACACTTAAAACATCACGTTCTTAACCTGTTAATACCTACCATTCATTAGGTACTGTAGTGTAGACGCTTGATGAATTTATTAGGTATAGATTACTTTTTGCAAATTTATTTATTCTTATTTTTTTCTTTATCTTTATTTATTATAATCTCTTACTCAATACTTAAAAAATAGCAGGACTATTAAACTTATGTTTAAAATAGGTATTGTAGCACATGAGTAAATAAACGGAACAGAGTACAAGCTCTCAAAACTTATACCCATTCTTCAAGGGTTGACACCTGCACGCGTAGCATGAGCAAACGAGACTCTTGTCTACGAAGACTTGTCGTCTCGACCTTCTCGATTGCTGAGCACAGTTTGACAGACAGGTGGGACTCGTTCTCAGAATTTCGAAACCTTTTAATGTCTTTTAATAAAAAAAAGTGAATTTTAAAGGTAATCTTTTTATTTCAACACCAATAAACGTCAAAATTATCTAATTTGATCCGAAATAATTTAGTTTAAACATGATTCTCATTTTTTTTATAAGTTCTAAGATAAAGAGGCACTCAAGAAAGCGTTCTCTTCCGTAGACAAGCTCTTTCGAGTTCGAGAAGAATAATATTGCCAATAGAAAATAATTACTTTATTTCTCATAAAGCACCGTTCCTTTCTATAGATTTCACAACGCTAAAATCTTAAAACTAATTAAATATAGCTGTATGGATATAAATTCGTTTGCCTTTCTTTTATTGAGAGTATTTTGAAAAGATAACACAGACTACTAACGAAATTGTTAATTTAGTAATCTGTGTAAAATGACGAGAAAATTACGAAATATTAAAATCAACGTATGAAAATAATTTTAATTTAAGTTTTTAAGGAATAAGCACGGATAATTTAGATTTATTTTTATTGCGAAATTTAGATTCATATAAAATAAAATACGTAGAAAACTATTTCGAATCTTCTTATTAGTCTGTGATTCTCTCTCGACCTTCTCGACTACTCAAAGGGTGGTAGACAAGTTTCTCTGATACAACTGTCAAATTAATGTCAGTTGAAGAGAAAAGTTCGTGTTTGTCGACTTTTGACATTAGGCCACGACAAAGAACAATACGAGTCTACTAGTTGTAAATGCGAGCATGAGTATCTCGATCTCAACCCGACAAAAGTGACATTTCGGTGTAGACAAGCCATTGTTCTCTGAGTCGAATCTTATCTCGATGTTGGTCATGCTACGCGTGCTGGTTGCAGGTTGAAAAGTAGGGAAAATAGAACACACGTCCGAATGTCACAGCCACTTTATTCCGAAAATATTAAGACTACACAGTTGAAACTTGGTAGGTAGATGTATTCTGTTAACCGCTTAACGAATTTAACACAAAAATAAAAAAATAAAAGATTAAGGGGGGGCTATTACTTATGGGGGATTATTACTATTCTTCTCGCTCTTTTATATTGGTATCGAGTGAGTAGTGTGTGTACACAAATTCACATTTAAAAATTGTGTATAATTTTTTACGCGTTTTATTTATAGTTAGTATTAAACCATTGTCAAATCACAACTTAAAACGGGAATTATTTAGACGAGCTCCGTTGTAAAAATCTGTCAAATGAGACCGGTCGCTAGGTGAATTCTAATTAGATAATCAGCCTGCCGGCTGACAATTCATGTCTCCGTGCAAATATTTTCTTCTTCATTGTGACATTTGTGACCCGCGGGCTCCGTGATCTGTCGCGGGCTCCACTCTCCGTGCTTCTTTTCATCGTGACTTGCCGCGGGCTCCATTCTCTGTGCTTCTCCCCATCGTGAGTATCGTGACCGGCTGTGGGCTTCCACTACACTACGTGTGTGTTTTGAGGATTATCATAAATAATTTGAATTTTATTAAATTATATTTCTGTCTTTCACTTCTTAGATACAATTCTCTTTAGGCAGATTCTACTACACTTTTCTTTCGTTTACCTCCTTAACGTTACATAATACTTTATTATCATAAAATATTTACGGATGTCAGTACTTTTTCCCAAAATATGCCATTTTAATTTAAAAACGGTGGCCACACTGCAGCAAAAGTAATGTTGTGACAGCACAGAAACAAATATCGATATCGACTTTATCAGTAGGTATGTTATTCTGGCTATAAAATATTGGAAAAAAATACTAACGTTTTTTCTGCCGAGAGAGGAATTTCGTTTTTTCAGAAAAAAAACATTCTATTATTTATTTTGACGGAAGCGGAATGTGACAAAAGTGGCCTAAATTATTTCAGATTTCCAAAAGATGCAATGATACGAGATGCCTCGATCCAAGCTTGTGCAAAACATGTTTCCTAAACGTACTCGCACAATTTGCTCACAGCATTTTGAAGCTTCCTACTGTTTAATAATACAAGCTAATAACACTAAACTCAAAACTCAAAATAATTTATTCAGTCTAGGCTGTTACAAGCACTTGTGATACAGAATACATAATAGTACAAGTCTTGTGAATGTCATAAAAGCTATGCTATCGGTTCGCAAACCCTAAGCGGTAATTGTGAGACTAAATAACTTTCAACTAGTTGAGAAATTACTGATTATGTGACTATAGAAAGTAAAATGATTGCAATAAAAAAAGAGAAATCAAAACGAGGTATTAGTTAATAATTTTATGTTTTGAGTAAGAAGTGCGATACATATTGATAATATTAAACAGAAAAAATATACGACGTCCTTAGTACAAGCAGAAAGAAGCAGACTCATTCCCACTGGCAGCACCCGTCCACGAGCATGACGCATGAACCACTTTCTTTAAAATAAGTATAACAAATAAAGATTTTAAATATAGTTATTCCGTTTTAAGTTCTACTTGAACATGAGCGGTATCCGCTGGCACCGTGGGTATTTTGTATGGCATTTTCGCAGCTGTTGTCGCGTACGTGATATGTACCGCGTGTTCAGCGAAACTTTTAGGTTGCGTTCAAGCGATAACACACGACCCGACCTTAACCCGAACTCAACTCAAACTCGCCTCAACCGCAGCCCACCTTGAAATACATCGCTTGCAATTTTGAGTCACTGTGTAATGTTCAGGTGAGTTTAAGGTGAGTTCGGGTTGAGTTTGGGTTGAGCGCGGGGCGTGTGAAATAGCATTGACAAAATATAACGGAGCTTATTAATGTGTCATAAAACTCAAAATTGAAAGCGCTTTATTTCAAGGAGTGGGCTCCGGTTAAGTTGAGTTCGAGTTGAGTTTGAGTTGAGTTCTGGTTGAGGTCGGGTCGTGTGTTATCGTCTGAACAAAGCCTTATTGCCCCCGCGGACGCACCCTCGCGAACGCACCTCGCGTCGCGCGCCACCACACCGCCGCCACCGCTACCGCCTCTGATAGCGGTAAAATTCCGCTATAGTTAAAACAGCGCGTTATCCGCATATTAACGCGCTGTTTTAACTGTACCCATTGGGATATCGTTACCGCCACCGGTAGAGGATACCGCTGAGATTTGAATCGGCCTTCACTAATCTAAGAAATTATGTATTTGATTTGATAGATGCGAAAACCAACCAGTATTTGAAAACTCTTGCTTAGTTAAATTGACCGGGTAGAATTTCTTGCAGTATCATCAATTTTACTGACTTATAAGTCACCCTGTAGATTTTGACGACAGCCAAAGGTTGCCTTAGCATCATCAAAGGGCCTAAATTGAAAAAAAAACTACAAACCCATATTTGAATTTTTGTCATCATAATTCAATCATTATGACATAAATTAAAAATATGAGCCGAAAAAGGTATTGAGAGTAAAATATCGATAGTGTCAAGCACTAGCAACGTTTACATGAAAATGACGTCATCGCGTGTACTGACAGGTTGGTTTCTGCGTGTGTATGTATTTGTGTGCGTAAAGTTTAAGCTCGTGTTTGATAATTTTGTCGTGTGCGTGCGTAGCAACGTGATCGAAAATGCATTAGTGTTTAACACTATTTGTGTGTGCGTTACCTCGTCCCCCGCGGAAAGTGGCAGACTTTTTTGTAAAGAAATTAGTTCCCGTGACGCCTCCTTACTTGGTTAAATGCTCTAAGGTATAAAGTATGCCAATATAAATTCGTTTTGAAATTCATAATTCGAATTTTACGATATGAGAGTAGATAAACATATTTTATTTGATCTAGTAATAAAGAAAAGTTTAAATTACCCGTATTATAATAATTGGAAAATGAAAACTTTGTACTTAATGACATCTTTGAGCTTATGAAAACATCTCGATCGTTCCATGGCTTGGTTGTAACCAAGAAGCTTATACCCACAATGGAGATTGCACGCCTAGTATCATAGTGAAGATTGAAAAAAGACTCTTTAGTGACGTCACGGCTTATTGTTATCTCTTTCTTTTCATTTTACAATACGTTTTCGTTTCTCACGAACGACGAGCAACGAACACGTATTGTAACACTAAAGAAAGAGGTTGCAATAAGCCGTCACGTCACTCAAGGAATTTTTTTCTATCTTCACTATGACACTGGCCGTGCAATCTCCATTGGAGGGAGGTATAAGCTTCTTGGTTGTAACTCAAACGAGTTAAATTTTCCCCAAAACGACAACGCAGCCCAACAAATGTCAAATTCAGGTCTTTCAATTTCATGAAGTTAAATATGAAGTTAGACGTCAAAAACTGGATAAGTGCGAGTCGGACGCGCGAACGAAAACACGGAAAAAAGTCACGTATGTTGTATGGGAGCCCCACTTAATTATTTTTTTGTATTTGTTGTTATATCGGTAGCAGAAATATATTTATTGTGAAATTTTCAACTGTCTAGCTATCACGGCTCAGGAGATAGATAATGATTTTCGAATACCGCCAAGCGGGCCTTCTGGGTTCTTTTTATTTTGAGGTGATAGTCTATTTAAGACTTGTGTATGATTGTATAACTTCGAAAGATAGAAAATATTTAATCGTTGTTAAATTGAAAATTGTATTGATTACCATTAAAATACAAAAACAAGTGTCAATTTTATTAAATAGCGTCGTAATTATTTTCATGTAGGTAGTATTTCAATAAAAAAGGGTTGCTTAGTTCATAACGTATTATTGATAACGATCGAAAAATTTAGTATTTTTACTTTTAGAACTTATAAAATACATAAATACTTAAGGTCAAGCTACACAGCGGGCGTGACGGGGCGCGGCGTGACGGGGCGCGGCGCGACGGGGCGCGACGGGAGTTCACACTGCGGGCGTGATCACGCCTACGTTCCGCTCCGCCGCGCTTCCGATCTGTATTCACGCTCGGCGCGACGGCGGCGTGGCGCGACGGGACGCGACACGTCGCGCCACGCCGGCCTGTATGACGTCATCCATAGTATCTAGTACATTACAATTTCTCAGCGTCGCGTCGCCGTCCCGTCCCGTCACGCCACGCCCGCTGTGTGGCTTGGCCTTTATAGATAATATTCATAAGTGTAATGTGTATGTAGTGTATGTACACTAGGTAACATTACCTATCGCTTATTATCTGTCACGTATGATATTTGGGACATTCATTTTTCTTCGTTTAGTATTCTGGTAATACAATATGGTCTAGTAGTTAAGTAAATTTTTACTGGAAATAATTCAAAGAGTTTTGACTTCTTATGCATCAGGTAGCATTAAGGGTTGTTAATAAAGGTTTCTGCCTACTATACCGTATCATACCATGAACGTGCTAGGAACGTATCAGGCAAAAAAATATTCTTTGTATTGAAGAGTATGACACTATTCCCACTAGAATGTTCCGTCACCGGCCATGCACTTGTCATACTTTTCAAATATTTCCCTGACACGTTCCTAGCACGGTCATGGTATGGTACGGTGTAGTGGGCAGAGACCATGCATTAAATATGCGACCTTGACGCCTATAGCACACCTCCGCCGCAAAACACCGCAGAAGGTTCCGCCAGGAGTTCGACAAGCGAAACAAATGCGAGCAGCCTGTTCTAATGCATAGATTTTTCACGCACGATTCCACCCGTTTGGCTCCGACCGTTGATACACGCGAAAGTAATGACGCGAAACCGCTACGTGGGTGTGATCCTCATATATCGTCATCCATAGAAGACAACTCATAACGGAACTATGGTGGAACTACCGCGGTTTCGCTGGTACTGTTTCGCGGCGGAGGTGTGTGCTACAGGCGTATAAATTGACGCACAAGAAATCAAAACTCGAATTATTTCCAGCTAGAATGGAATATACCGACCTGGCACAGAATAAAGGACACTCCGCCCCGCCCCAGAATCAATTACCTCACCCCACCCCGCGAGTTTGTATGCCGAATCGTGTGCTCATTTAGGCCGGCCACACACAGACGTAATCACGTAACGGAATTCCGAACGTAATTTCGACAATGTATGAAGATTCCGTACGGAAAAAACACGCTTGTGTGTGGCAGCCCATAGATTTTGTATGCAGCTGCTTCGTTCGGAATCACGTACGTACGGAATTCCGTTGCGTTATTCCGTCTGTGTGTGGCCGGCCTTAGTGGTGTTTGTCAACGTCAACTTATTTTGATATTCAAAGCAATGAGTCGTAACTTTATTTACCAAAAAGTTCAAATTATGAATTGAACGCTGCTCATACACTACAAACTGCACGGGAGCCCTAGACTTATACACACAGTTGTGTGTGTACAAAAACGTCATCTGTTTATAATGGCGCGGTTGTATGGAGTGTCCGCCGGGGTGTGCTACTGGACTAACAGGTTTATTTCCCCACAGAGCGGATGGCAAAAAACCAGAGCCGTCGCAGTCGCATTTACTGGACTTGATGGAAGTAAACCTGGGCTCGGAGCCGGCGCTCAACCACGCCAGCGCGCCCGACCCCTGGGCGCTGCCCGAGCCGCAGCGACAGGTAAAACCAGTGTTTCTCTACTCGCCTCTCAAGATTACGCCACAGAATAGATATAAGTACTACGTACAGAAAGGACACTCCCCGCCCTGCCCCTGAATCAATTACTTCATCCCAACCCGCGAGTTCATATGCCGAATTGTATGCTCATTTAGTCGTGTGTTCAACTCCTGCACGGTAGGCGTGAACGCGCGATATTTATTTTAATAATTCGAAGCAAATATGATATTTTTGTTTAATGATATCTGTATGGGTGGGTAGAAAAACGCTCTGACGTTTATCTATACAAGAAATTGTCATAGGATTTTTATATAGGAAAGTTTAAATTATCAAAAAAATAAGGTTAAAAAATATAAGTTTAATTGGAACAGTTTCATAAAAAATGCGTTTAAAAAATATTATACACAGCGCGGCAATTACATAAAAAATCTTAAAAATGCGTTCTGTTAAAGGCTGGTACAGTTATCTCTGTGATACCAGCATCAAATTTTTTTATGTTGTTCAAAATTTTATTTTCTCTTAAAAACCGTCGGGAGACCACCTGTGAAGTGCCTTGTTCCGGAGATATGACGTCATCAAAATGGCGACGGACGTATTTTGAAAAAAACTGATAATTATGATTCTATGAATCCAATATACATGTATGGAGTATCAAATTAAAGGGAATTAAGTGTTCTATAATGTTATAATACAAAACATAGGCTGAGTATTACAGTTACAAAAATATATTAAATTATATGGAAATAAAAATTTTAAAAACTCCATTTTTTTATTTCATTTTAAATTACCGTAAATTTTAAACTGATAGTTTTATTGCAAATAAAAAATATGTTGATAAATTCCATTTAATGTAAATTTTCAAGTACCTTAACAAACAATAAGAAGGGAAATAAAAATTTAAACGTCGCACGCCCTCTATTTCTTATATAATAGTAGTTTATGAAACTGATGCATAATGAGGGGTATTAAAACATGAGTGTGTGTTTAGTTAATTAAGCAGGCTTTACAAAAGTATAGGACCAAGTAACTTGAAAAACGCTTCGTTTATATAGTTTTTTTGAAGAAACTAAAAAAAGTGGTAAGTTTTTCGAGCAGCAAAAGATTTCAGGGTTGCATATTTCGGTTTCGGTATAAACTACTTTCAATGGGCATAACAACATTTATACAATCGTGTTACATGTGCGCTTGTGATTTTTGCCTTTTTTGTGTTGATTTTGACTGGCCTTTTTTGGTTTTTCAAATAATTTACAAATACATCGTACTTCTTAGTTTTCGATTTTTTTTTATTTTCTTTAAAACAATAACATTAAAGTATTATAATGTATATATATTTGGAATCAGCTATTTATTAGCTTTCATTGGATAGTCATATTGTTATGCTTTATTACAAAATATCTTTTATATAAGAAATAGACGGCGCGCGACGTTTAAATTTTTTTTTCGCTATTTATTGTTGGTAAAGGTACTTGAAAATTATATTTTTTCAAATTTGCATTAAATGGAATTTATCAACATACTTTTTGTTTGCACTAAAATTATCAGTTTAATATTTACGGTTATTTAAAATGAAATAAAAAATGTAGAGTTTATTTTTTTTTATTTCCATATAATTTAATATATTTTCCTAACTGTACTACTCAGCCTATGTTTTGTATTATAACATTATAGAACACTTAATTCCCTTTAATTTGACACCCCATACATGTATATAGGATTCATAGAATCATAATTATCAGTTTTTTTTAAATACGTCCGTCGCCATTTTGGTGACGTCATATCTCCGGAACAAGGTACTTCACAGGTGGTCTCCCGACGGTTTTAAGAGAAAATGAAATGTTGAACAACATAATAAAATTTGGTGCTGGTATCACAGAGATAACTGTACCAGCCTTTAACAGAACGCATTTTTAAGATTTTTTTATGTAATTGCCGCGCTGTGTATAATATTTTTTAAACGCATTTTTTATGAAACTGTTCCAATTAAACATATATTTTTTTAATCTGTATTAATGTCTCTTTCTAATCACCTTTTTTTTAATCGGATATCTGTACTCGTTCGATATTTATCGTCACTGGGAATTTTTTTGTGTTTATAAAATTTTCGATTTTTGGTGTTCGGAATAAACTAATACTAATGTACATACTAATGTAAAGGTGTGTTTTTTATTTTAGAAAATGATTGGCCATCTTTTGTTTATTCGAAAATGATACCACACTTGCCACAAATTTATAGCTACTAGCTATAAATTTGCAGTTATTACGACAAACATCATGCGCGGCGAAACGATAGGTCCGTGATGAACAATTTGACCTCTAGAATCTGTTATTAGGGGTCAAATCCAACTTGCCTCCACATCTTAAAATGATCACTGTAGTATAACCTACGAATGGTAAAAGAAGCACGCTTTTATCACAATGTGCACAATTTTAATGAAAATATGCAATTTCTGGTTCTACTATACTATTTATCGAGTCGGCAATCCATAAAAAAGTGCAGTAAGAAATATACTGGCGATAGGAGCAGTCGTGAGCTACACTTGGGTTTAATAATATAGAATTTTGAAGAACTATAAATATACCATAAAGGTTTTGTTTATGTAAAATGTATAAAACCTTTTCAACTACCTACTATTTAACATTGTAATAATTTATTTTTTGTCAGTCAATGCATTTGGAGTTTGGCATATTTTCTGATTCGATGGTGAGCGCGTGTGTTCTTTTGTTAATTATTTGCTAGAAAACTAAATTTTTAGATAGTCCGCGATAATTCACCTTTTTGCCCTCTTCTTTATTTTTACCAAAACTTCATCCATTCCTGTTCATCTATTACAAATCAATCATTTATTTTTAAATCATTTCAAATGACTTTGAACTCGAGTGTTGTTATTTAAGTTGGATTTTTGCTAAACTATATAAGCTAATACACAATGATAACTTATTGGTCATACTCACCATTACAATAGTTATTTGTTCAACAAGTGAGCAAAGTTATTTTTAGCTGCGAGTGCGAGCGTGAGGAAAAGTGATAATACGACGAAATTTTGTCGGCCGCGAGTTTTTACGCACCAAATGCGCGCTTTTCGTGCTGGAGAGGTGACGGCTTGCTGACCTACCATGTGTAACACGACAAAATTCCGTCGACACTTGCGTTGTTATTGTTAGCGCGATGACTGTCTCGCTCATACCGCACTGATCGGAGCGAGATCGACATCGGAGATCAGACGGCGCTGTGAGCTAGTTTCTAATGCCGCTTTTCCGTCATCGCGAGGCAGCTCCGCGTTGTGAAGATGAGTTTGCTTCGCGAATTGACGTGACCTTTCCGTTAGATTTATAGCTTAGTGGAAGCATTGAGCGAGCAGAAGCTTCGCGATGTTGATAAATATACTCGAGCAGAAGAGGAATTTTCAGTCATTCTTTTGCGTGGCTAAGCCGTAATTATGTGTCATTGTTGGTGCTAAGACTTGTAGCTTACGTGTGGTTTATGCGTTAGGAAACGTCGTCTGACACGTGGTCGGGCGTGGGCAGCCCGGCGCGCGACCCGTGGGCGGCGCCGCCCGCGCCCGCCGACCCCTGGGCGCCGCTCGCACACAACGCGCAGGTACCATACACACATACTCTACTGTATACAGGGTTATTTGTAAAACACCAAAAACCTCGCAGGAGTAGATTACCAACATCATAAACAACAACATTTGTTTTACGATTTTTATCATAACTCAATACATTCACCGAAAATAGTCAATATAGTCAATATAGATCAAACCGATAGTTGCCGACCTCATTTTCAAAATCTTAAAATTCTTACATTGCCGTGTTTATACATATTGGAAATATGTAAATTTGTAAGGAAAAATATGAATTTATTTACAAAACGTGATGATATGCAAATTAAATATTCTCTAAGACATAAACATTAATTATTGATCCCAACTGCGCGCCTTCATTTATGTTCATCAAGTACTTATAACATGTCTGTTAGGATTTACAATAAATTACCGGAAAATTTAAGAGGTGAAAAAAACGATAACAAATTTACAAACCAATTAAAAAAAATATTAATTTCGAAAAGCTATTACAATATTGAAGAATACTTTAGTGATAAAATACACATACCTATATTATGCGGCAATGACAATAAATAGGTGTCTTTGTATACGCTTTACAAAAGCCTCAAAATCTAGTTTATTTTATTTTATTATGGAAAATTCGTCCTCTTGTCTTCTCTTCCTTTCCAATATTGCGATACCCAACAGGGTCCATAACTTGTACTTTGTTTTTAGTTGTAACATCTTTATAACATTATGGTTGCAATAAATATATTGAATATTGAATATTGAAAATGAATTTTTAAGTTTTTAATGTACTACTGTTCGACATTTTTTACGTCTATGGATGGCGGCTGCGGTCGGGTCGCGCGCACCAGGCGCTCCGCGCGCCGCGCGTGGAGTTATGAACATACGAACGGTAAATTAAAATGGTATTTTTTTGTATGAAAGTAAAATCTAACGAATTATTAAAAGTCGTAAAGCAAATGTTGTTGTTTATGATGTTGGTAATCTACTCCTGCGGGGTTGTTGGTGTTTTACAAATAACCCTGTATAAAACCGCCATACAAACCACTCTACTATGGAGGTTGTCTAAAAACATCCGTTACTTAACTTTTTGGTTCGTTTTTGTCAAGGCAGTCGTGTTTTTAATATTTTTTATTCAATAGCTCCTCAGGTCCATCATCCTTATTGGTCAACGTTTAATTCTAATTTAGGGATTTCAAAGTAGTGTATATGTTACTGTAATACCCCGAATTTATGTAAATCCTAAGATTTTCCAGAAAAACCTAAGATTTACCAACTCTAAAAGTTCGAACTTTTCTGTGTTCATCGTTCATTTCAAACATTTACCACCATTCACTCGGTAAATCTTAAGTTTTGCCTTGAGGACGAGGTAAATGCTGAAAAATATTTATTTTGAAGGAGTTTTAAAATTATATTTTACGTATTAGTAATAAATTCATCAAATCATAATAATTTAAAGAAAGTGTTTGACTGACGGATAATTTTATTGTAATGTATGACTTAGAAATACTTCTACAAGATAATTAAAAATAATAATGATAGTGAAGAATAAATCAAAAGGACATATTTAAGGATTTTCCTTATAGGTAATTTGAAATAAATTACTATGTTATGATAGCTAATTCACTGTTTTATTAAAACAATCCAATATTTACCAACCATCATTGGTAAAACCAAGCATGTGCCAAACTCTAATGGTAAAAGCCCGAAAAATGATCTCCCTTTTATAAAAACCTTACATTTACCGACTTATGTTGGTAAATCTGGGGCAATTTGGAGTTGGGCAACGGAATGACAGAGGCCAGATGCTAGCCGACTTTATGGAGAAGGAGAACCTCTTTATGATGAACTCATTCTTCAGAAAGCCGGAAGTGGACCTGGGTCAGTCCGGACGTCAGTCGGAAATGAGATAGATTTTATCATGTCGACGAAAAAGCAAATATTCAATGATGTCATTGTGATCAACGCCGTTAAGACGGGGAGCGATCACTGATTGGTACGTGGCACATTGAATATCAACATAAAGCTGGAAAGATCTCGACTGATAAAATCAACACTCCGACCATTGCCGGCCCATATTCAAAACCCCGAGAGCTTTCAACTCGAACTCCAAAACCGCTTCGAAGCCCTTGAGAACAGCATAGATGTGGACGATCTAAACAATATGGTGGTAGATACTATCCGTACGGTAGGGTCTAAGTTCTTCAAGACCCGCCGTCCCAAGCTAAAGAAACTCTCCGACCACACACTCCTACTCATGGATCAGAGACGTGAAATGAGGCTCCAGAGTTCAGTAGATGCTAATCGTTATCGGCAGCTTAATAGACAGATATCTAAGTCTTTGACGAGCGACCTTCGCCAATTTAATACGAATCGTATTAAAGAGGCCATCGAGCGGAACAAAGGCTCCAAAGTGTTCGCGAGAGATCTGTCTATTGGGCAAAGCCAGATGACGAAGCTGAAAACTGACAACGGACGCATCATCTCAGCGAAGCCTGAAAGCCTGAGGGAGATCGAGAGTTTCTATGGGCAGTTATATTCCACGCAGACACCTGTTGAAAGCAAGGCTAAAGACCCCAGAGCCAAGCTTACCCGACACTATACCCAAGATATCCTGGACGTCAGTATGTACGAGATTAATATGGCTCTCAAACAGCTGAAAAGCAACAAGGCGGCGGGTGACGACGGAATCACTACAGAACTTCTGAGAGTGGGCGGTAAGCCGATACTTAAAGTCCTCCAGAAGCTTTTCAATTCCGTCATCGTCGAGGGCAGAACGCCGAAGACATGGAACATAAGTGAGGTGATTTTGTTCTTTAAAAAGGGTGACAAGTCCCTCTTAAAGAACTATAGACCCGTCTCGCTTCTGAGTCATGTCTATAAGCTGTTTTCGAGAGTCCTTACGAACCGTCTCGCTCGCAAGTTCGACGACTTCCAACCTCTCGAACAAGCCGGGTTCCGAAAAGGCTTCAGCACCATAGTCCACATCCATACGCTGCGGCAGGTCATATAGAAGACCGAAGAGTATAATCTGCCACTTTGCTTGGCGTTCGTGGATTATGAGAAAGCCTTTGATTCGATTGAAAACTGGGCGGTGCTGCAGTCTCTCCAAAGGTGCCAAGTGGACTACAGGTATATCAAGGTGTTGAGGTATTTATATAAAAATGCCACCATGACGGTCCGAGTACAGAACCAGAGAACAAATCCTATCCAACTGCAGCGAGGTGTTAGACAGGGAGATGTTATTTCCGAAACTGTTCACAGCTGCGTTGGAGGACATCTTTAAACTCTTAGACTGGAAATGACTCGGCATCAACATTAATGGCCAGTACCTAACACACCTTCGTTTTGCCGATGATATAGTTCTTATGGCTGAGACCTTGGAGGACCTGAACACAATGCTCGAAGATTTCCGTAGTGCTTCCCAAAGAGTGGGTCTTAAAATGAACATGGATAAGACGAAAATCATGTCGAATACCCATGTTGTGCCCGCTCCAGTTCATGGTGGGAACACTACACTTGAAGTTGTTGACCATTATGTATACCTAGGACAGGCAGTCCAGTTAGGTAGGTCCAACTTTGAGAAGGAGATCTCTCGTCGAATCCAACTCGGATGGGCAGCATTCGGGAAGCTCCGAAAAATCTTCGTGTCCGATTTACCTCAGTGTCTCAAGACGAAAGTCTATGACCAGTGTGTGTTGCCAGTGATGACTTACGGAAGTGAAACGTGGTCGCCAACTATGGGTCTCATAAGGAGGCTCAAGGTCACCCAGCGAGCAATGGAGAGAGCCATGCTCGGCGTTTCCCTGCGTGATCGAATCAGAAATGAGGAGATCCGCAGGCGAACTAAAGTAACCGACATCGCTCGAAGGATTGCTCAGCTAAAGTGGCAGTGGGCAGGACACATAGCGAGAAGAACCGATGGCCGTTGGGGCGGAAAGGTTCTTGAATGGCGACCGCGCACCGGACGACGCTCCGTGGGTAGGCCCCCGACTAGGTGGACCGACGATCTGGTGAAGGTTGCCGGAAGCCACTGGATGTGGGAAGCGCAGGAACGATCGTTGTGGAAATCCTTGGGGGAGGCCTATACCTAGCAGTGGGTGTCGTGCGGCTGATATGATGATGATGATGGTTGGTGAATCTTAAGATTTTCCAGTAAAAGCGTATACACGTTAGTGTAGGTGTATACCATTTGTTTGATAGTGTGTAATGAAAGTCCCGTTTGTTTGTGGCAGAGCAAGTCCCCCCTGTCGACGCTGTCGTCGCCGTCGGGCGAGCTGCAGCAGTTCGACGCGCTGGCGCAGCGCGCGCCGCCCCCGCCCGACGACCCCTTCGAGCGAGCGCTACTAGGTAATACTGTCAACACATGTGTGTGGCAGAGCAAGTAGTCGGGCGAGCTGCAGCAGTTCGACGCGCGCGCCGCCCCCGCCCGACGACCCCTTCGAGCGAGCGCTACTAGGTAATACTGTCAACACATGTGTGTGGCAGAGCAAGTAGTCGGGCGAGCTGCAGCAGTTCGACGCGCGCGCCGCCCCCGCCCGACGACCCCTTCGAGCGAGCGCTACTAGGTAATATAGTTAGGGAGGCGAGGTAGCTAAATGGCGTAATTCAACGGCGCCGTCGAGACCTATCAAAATCGAAAGATAAAATAATTTCGAAAAGAAAAGCTCGTATGGTAAAAACCATTTTAGCGGTGGGTTTGGCGTGTACGGTTTTTCAAAAATGTAAAAAAAAACAGTTACTTGGGCATTCTCGAGCGCGTCAGATATTCATACTACGTATGCCCCAAGTGCCTCTGATAACAACGGTATACTAATCTGCCGGTTTGCGTGGTGGGGGTAGGCACATAAAGTAGTCAAAAATGCAAAAAAAAAAAATTTACTCGAGCGCGTCAGATTTTCGGAAGGGGTGTTAAGTAGGCCCCAAGGAAGCTCCCTTTAAAAAAACTGACGATTTCGGCGTGACCATAAGTTACGATGAATTTTTGAAAATGCAAAAAAAAAAAGTTTTTTTGAAATACTCGAGCGCGTCAGATTTTCATAGGGGAGGTTTATCTCGGTATCCTGAAAGCATATTTTCTTAATCTGACAATAATGTTGGTGTGTTCTCTTAATCTGACCGGAAAGGTTTTTTGGTTTTTTTTTTTCCTTTCTTTCTCCTTGATAGAACGGGGAATTTAAGAATGACAATAAAGCGATAGTTACAACCAACGTAAATTATGGCAAATTCCTCTTTTTTGCTTCAATTCTTCACTTCGTTTTGCTTACGGTACGTCCAAAAAAAAATTTGAGGATCAACAGGCTATTGAATAATATACATACATGAAACTGTACATGTTAATAATACTTTTGTATACAGATACGCGTAACTTTTTCCGAGTCCACGAAAATTGTCGAGAAGCTTTAGAAAAAAAAAAAATTTTTTTGAGATATAATAAAAGTAACATAATTTAATCATCGTTATTTCATATAAATTTTTTTTAACACCCTCAGTTTTCAAGATATACTCAAAAAACCGGGAATTTGAGTTTTTATGATGCTTCAAGTCAAAAAGTTTTAACTTTGGACAAAAATGTAAAGAGACCTTTTTTGTGTAAAATAAAATTACCTTTTTTGTTTATTTAAACTTTTTTTTTGTAAAATGTATCGTTCGCGACTTATATGCCGCAACGCGTTTTTCGGAAGACGAAATGGCTCCTTCACACTCCCGGTCATGCGGAAACCGGCAGATTTTGTATTTTTAGTACGTTTTCACGCGAACGTCCTTTGCCGATATGGTTAAGAAAGGAAATAACTACATTAAGCCCGTTATAGTCAGCTCAGTTGCCATTTATCCTAACGACAAAAACAAGACGAGTGAGGACACCAAATCGCTGGTTCAGAAGATTATCTGCCCTGAACAGATGAAACTTCACGTCAGAGGCCTGCGCAAAACAAGGAACGGCGGTGTCATAATAAGCACAGATACCAAAGATGACATTTTAAAACTGAAAGAATCGGAGTTATTGACTAATTCTGGCCTCAGCGTCGATGAGCCCTTCAAGCGCAAACCTAGAGTAGTGGTAATCGGTGTGCCCACATCTATGCAGGAAAAAGAAGTTTTTACCTGTTTGTACAATCAAAATCTGGCTGAGAAACTAACTAATTCAGACCTCGAATCCTTTTTAAGCACAATCAAATTAAGCCACAAGTCGGGCAAGAAAGATGCTGAGACCTGCAATTACATCATTGAAGTATCAGCAGTTATTCGCAAAGCCTTGGTTTCCAGTGAGAGAGTTTTTGTGAACTGGTCATCTTGTCCAGTACGTGACTTTACCTTGGTTACAAGATGTTATAAGTGCCAACAATACGGTCATGCGGCAAAGTCATGTAGGGAGCCAGATCACACCTGTGGACATTGCGGTGAAAAAGGGCATTCTATCCAAGACTGCTCTAAAAAAGCAAATCAAGCAAAGTGCGCTACCTGCATTCGGTTTAAAAAACCAAATAACCATAGTACAGGTTCTGCAGATTGCCCAGCAAAAATAATGGCAGAAAAAAGGTACATTAACTCTATAGATTATGGTGGCGCCTAAGAGCGCCAATATTTATCTGATTATCTGTCCATTGTATAGTTTAGTTTCTTTTATTATTTTTAACAACCTTATTAGCATAGTATAATTATGATTAATGATTTAATAGATGATATAGATAGCTTCTCGATATCTGAGTCGAGTCTATGCGAAGTCGAAAAGTGCAAACAATATCTTTCAGCTTACACTAACCCTTTAACTATACTAACACAAAATATACGTAGCATCTCTAAAAACTTTGACCAATTTAATATTTTTCAGCAAAGGCTTAAGATAGATTGTGATGTAATTGTTTTAACAGAATGTTGGAATAGTAAACAATATAATCTGCCACCAATAAAAGATTACAATATGTTTAAAAGTAATGTATTAAACAACCAAAATGATGGCGTGGTTGTATATACCAAAAGCCACTTAGACGTCACTGTTGAAGAACCAAAGATTGATGACTGCAGCAGATTGCTGATAAAAATTGGTAAAGATTTTGCAGTTCTAGGTATATATAGATCTCCCTCATTTAAAAATATAAGTAATTTTATTCAATCACTGAGTGATGCGTTGCAAAACTTGTCGTCTTTCAAAAACATTATTTTAATTGGTGATATCAATATCAATATTATTCCCAGTCAAGAAAATGTTGATGCATCGGTCCATGATTACCTTAACCTATGTTCGTATCATGGTTTACTTCCTGCACATTTGCTACCAACCCATCAAAGTGGGTCGTGTTTAGACCACATCATGCTTAAATCAAAATTCCCCTCACTAGCTTTAGTTATGAATTCGTCACTAACTGATCACAGTGCTGCATTACTAACTCTTAACTGTAAATTACCTAAATTAAATAATAAGCGCACAATTAACAAGTTGAATATAAATAAACTCGAAGCTGACTTAGGCAATATTGACTTTGCTCCAGTTTACAATTCTGCTGATATGCAATTCTGTATGTCATATGTAATCGAAAGTGTAGGTCAGGCATTGCTGAAAAATACAGTAAATATTTGTTTAAGTAACAAGAAATCTAATATAAAACCGTGGATCACACCCGGCCTTATTCGCTGCATGAAACACAGAGATAAATTGCATATGAAAGCAAAATGCAACCCAAACAATCTAGTGTTACAATTATCATACAAGCGTTATCGAAACTTTTGCAATAATCTTGTTAGAAAAGTTAAAATTACGTATGAGAAAGCATTAATTGAAAAGGCTGGTACAAATACTAAGAAAATCTGGGAACATGTTAAAAATGTAACATACTTGTCAAAGAGCACAGAGTCCTCTTCGAGTTTATTACAAGCTCACCCGTCACAAATGGAATCTGCTAATGCCGCAAATAATTTCTTTGTAAATATTGGTAAGTGCCTGGCTGAAAAAATACAAGCTCAGCCATTGTCAAATAGTCACACCTCTACTAGCTGTAGTTCTTCACTCTCATCTTTTGTGCTGATGGACACGGACGAAACTGAGATAGAAAATATAATACTGAGTTTAAAAGACGATTGTGCTGTCGGATGGGACAATATTCCAGCCAAAATTATAAAAACTTTTAGGCACATTTTGATTCCTCCTTTAACTTTCATTTTTCGAAAATGCCTGTCAACAGGTATTTTCCCTAAGTGTCTGAAAAAAGCTATTGTTGTCCCTGTTCATAAATCCGGCGATAAAAAACAAGTTACGAATTATAGACCTATCTCTCTATTACCCATTCTGTCTAAAATACTAGAAAAAATCATAAATAAAAGGTTAATTGAATTTTTGGAGGAAAAATTAAGTCTATCGAAAGCGCAGTTTGGATTTAGACCAAAATTATCAACTGCTGATGCGGTTCATCAATTAACCAATCACATAGTGGAAAATCTAGATGAAGGTAGGCACACATTAGGAATCTTCCTAGACCTCGCCAAAGCTTTCGATTCCGTGTCCATCCCTATTCTGCTGCGCAAGCTTGAAAACATAGGTATAAGAGGCACTCAACTAAAATTATTTGAAAGTTATCTGGAGGATCGTACTCAGTGCGTGAGGATTGGCAATGTTATCAGTAATGAGCAAAACAATACATCCTTCGGAATTCCACAAGGAAGCATATTAGGGTCTACCCTTTTCCTGGTCTACATAAACGACCTCTGTAATGTAAAGTTAGATCATGGTTACGTCATAACATATGCTGATGACACTGCTCTCCTTTTTTCAGCTGAGTCGGTAACAGAAGTATTCAGGTATGCGCAACACGGTTTTAACGTAGTTAATAAATGGCTTCAGGATAATTTACTAACACTCAATGCTGAAAAGACAAGCTTCATGCAATTTTCGTCGCGCAAAACATCGCTAACACCAAATTTCTCAAAACTATACGCTCATTACTGCTCTGATCCATATGATAATAAATGTGTATGCACAGAAATTAAATCAACGGCCGAAATAAAATATTTAGGTGTCATATTAGATGAAACTCTCTCCTTTAAACGACATATAGAAACTCTAACGAGTAGAATACGTAAGATGATATTTGTGTTTAAAAAACTTCGTCATATTGCTGATGAGAAATTATGTAAACAAATTTATTTCGCGCTTTGTGAATCGTTACTGACCTATTGTATTTCTACATGGGGTGGAGCGAATAAGACTTTACTCTTATCTGCTGAAAGAGCCCAGAGAGCGATCCTCAAAGTATCGACTTTTCGTCCCTTCCTTTATCCCACAAAACTTCTTTATGAAAACTGTGGAGTATTAACAGTTAGACAACTCTTTGTACTGAGCATAGTTCTGAAGCAGCACGCAGCCCTGCATTATAGCACTGAGATTACTAACAAAAGACGGAAAGATAAAGTTTGTACTATAAAAGGTGGAAATAATCTTGCTTTTACGAGAAAATTTTACAAGTTTCTAGGACCGTTTCTCTACAATAAATTAAGTGCTAAAATATCGATTTATCCACTTAATTTCATAAACTGCAAAGAGATCCTGAAAGACACTCTCCAAAAGATGACGTATGATGAGACAGAGGAGTTACTTGTAGTATTAAGATGATTAGTTTTAGTATATGTATACTTAGTTGATTAGTTTATTCAGAAATATTAATTCTAATATTATTATATTAATTCTTTAATTATTTTCCCTATTATGTAATACCATAATTATCTCTTCTATAGGCGCATACCGCCTGAAACACAGGATAACCTAGTTCAGGCACAAATAATTTTATATTACCTAAATAAAACTATATCAGTAATTTTTACGAGTAGGTATTCAGAATTCTAATATTATTTAGTATTATGTAGGAACTAATTCCTTACTAATTTGTTTATGCATAAGTACTAACCTAGTTTTAAAGCTGACATTGCCCATTGTTATAAATGTGTACAAAATGAAGTTGTGAATAAATGATTTATTTATGATTATGTTTTAGATTATATTCTTCAAAATAAAAAATAAAAAAATCGCGCTCGAGAATGCCGGATTAACGTTTTTTTTTTACAAGTTCGCGACCCTATAACTCGGCGGCGTCAAGGACTTATCGTCAGATTAGTTAAATTTAGTCTTAAAACACTAAAATCAACCCCCAATATCTTAATCTGACGCGCTCGAGTATTTCAGACTATCGATTTTTTTTTACTAATCTGATCGTCTATCCTAGGCGCGCGTCACTACATATAGAGCTAAATACTTTACAAGGTTGTTCTATTAGGTCCAAGGTATCTCTCATATCTTAAACTGCCACGCTCGAGTATTACCGAAAATTCCCCTATTCGCCTCCCTAACTAATACTGTCAACACATGTGTGTGGCAGAGCAAGTAGTCGGGCGAGCTGCAGCAGTTCGACGCGCGCGCCGCCCCCGCCCGACGACCCCTTCGAGCGAGCGCTACTAGGTAATACTGTCAACACATGTGTGTGGCAGAGCAAGTAGTCGGGCGAGCTGCAGCAGTTCGACGCGCGCGCCGCCCCCGCCCGACGACCCCTTCGAGCGAGCGCTACTAGGTAATACTGTCAACACATGTGTGTGGCAGAGCAAGTAGTCGGGCGAGCTGCAGCAGTTCGACGCGCGCGCCGCCCCCGCCCGACGACCCCTTCGAGCGAGCGCTACTAGGTAATACTGTCAACACATGTGTGTGGCAGAGCAAGTAGTCGGGCGAGCTGCAGCAGTTCGACGCGCTGGCGCAGCGCGCGCCGCCCCCGCCCGACGACCCCTTCGAGCGAGCGCTACTAGGTAATACTGTCAACACATGTGTGTGGCAGAGCAAGTAGTCGGGCGAGCTGCAGCAGTTCGACGCGCGCGCCGCCCCCGCCCGACGACCCCTTCGAGCGAGCGCTACTAGGTAATACTGTCAACACATGTGTGTGGCAGAGCAAGTAGTCGGGCGAGCTGCAGCAGTTCGACGCGCTGGCGCAGCGCGCGCCGCCCCCGCCCGACGACCCCTTCGAGCGAGCGCTACTAGGTAATACTGTCAACACATGTGTGTGGCAGAGCAAGTAGTCGGGCGAGCTGCAGCAGTTCGACGCGCGCGCCGCCCCCGCCCGACGACCCCTTCGAGCGAGCGCTACTAGGTAATACTGTCAACACATGTGTGTGGCAGAGCAAGTAGTCGGGCGAGCTGCAGCAGTTCGACGCGCGCGCCGCCCCCGCCCGACGACCCCTTCGAGCGAGCGCTACTAGGTAATACTGTCAACACATGTGTGTGGCAGAGCAAGTAGTCGGGCGAGCTGCAGCAGTTCGACGCGCTGGCGCAGCGCGCGCCGCCCCCGCCCGACGACCCCTTCGAGCGAGCGCTACTAGGTAATACTGTCAACACATGTGTGTGGCAGAGCAAGTAGTCGGGCGAGCTGCAGCAGTTCGACGCGCGCGCCGCCCCCGCCCGACGACCCCTTCGAGCGAGCGCTACTAGGTAATACTGTCAACACATGTGTGTGGCAGAGCAAGTAGTCGGGCGAGCTGCAGCAGTTCGACGCGCTGGCGCAGCGCGCGCCGCCCCCGCCCGACGACCCCTTCGAGCGAGCGCTACTAGGTAATACTGTCAACACATGTGTGTGGCAGAGCAAGTAGTCGGGCGAGCTGCAGCAGTTCGACGCGCGCGCCGCCCCCGCCCGACGACCCCTTCGAGCGAGCGCTACTAGGTAATACTGTCAACACATGTGTGTGGCAGAGCAAGTAGTCGGGCGAGCTGCAGCAGTTCGACGCGCGCGCCGCCCCCGCCCGACGACCCCTTCGAGCGAGCGCTACTAGGTAATACTGTCAACACATGTGTGTGGCAGAGCAAGTAGTCGGGCGAGCTGCAGCAGTTCGACGCGCGCGCCGCCCCCGCCCGACGACCCCTTCGAGCGAGCGCTACTAGGTAATACTGTCAACACATGTGTGTGGCAGAGCAAGTAGTCGGGCGAGCTGCAGCAGTTCGACGCGCGCGCCGCCCCCGCCCGACGACCCCTTCGAGCGAGCGCTACTAGGTAATACTGTCAACACATGTGTGTGGCAGAGCAAGTAGTCGGGCGAGCTGCAGCAGTTCGACGCGCGCGCCGCCCCCGCCCGACGACCCCTTCGAGCGAGCGCTACTAGGTAATACTGTCAACACATGTGTGTGGCAGAGCAAGTAGTCGGGCGAGCTGCAGCAGTTCGACGCGCTGGCGCAGCGCGCGCCGCCCCCGCCCGACGACCCCTTCGAGCGAGCGCTACTAGGTAATACTGTCAACACATGTGTGTGGCAGAGCAAGTAGTCGGGCGAGCTGCAGCAGTTCGACGCGCGCGCCGCCCCCGCCCGACGACCCCTTCGAGCGAGCGCTACTAGGTAATACTGTCAACACATGTGTGTGGCAGAGCAAGTAGTCGGGCGAGCTGCAGCAGTTCGACGCGCGCGCCGCCCCCGCCCGACGACCCCTTCGAGCGAGCGCTACTAGGTAATACTGTCAACACATGTGTGTGGCAGAGCAAGTAGTCGGGCGAGCTGCAGCAGTTCGACGCGCGCGCCGCCCCCGCCCGACGACCCCTTCGAGCGAGCGCTACTAGGTAATACTGTCAACACATGTGTGTGGCAGAGCAAGTAGTCGGGCGAGCTGCAGCAGTTCGACGCGCGCGCCGCCCCCGCCCGACGACCCCTTCGAGCGAGCGCTACTAGGTAATACTGTCAACACATGTGTGTGGCAGAGCAAGTAGTCGGGCGAGCTGCAGCAGTTCGACGCGCTGGCGCAGCGCGCGCCGCCCCCGCCCGACGACCCCTTCGAGCGAGCGCTACTAGGTAATACTGTCAACACATGTGTGTGGCAGAGCAAGTAGTCGGGCGAGCTGCAGCAGTTCGACGCGCGCGCCGCCCCCGCCCGACGACCCCTTCGAGCGAGCGCTACTAGGTAATACTGTCAACACATGTGTGTGGCAGAGCAAGTAGTCGGGCGAGCTGCAGCAGTTCGACGCGCGCGCCGCCCCCGCCCGACGACCCCTTCGAGCGAGCGCTACTAGGTAATACTGTCAACACATGTGTGTGGCAGAGCAAGTAGTCGGGCGAGCTGCAGCAGTTCGACGCGCTGGCGCAGCGCGCGCCGCCCCCGCCCGACGACCCCTTCGAGCGAGCGCTACTAGGTAATACTGTCAACACATGTGTGTGGCAGAGCAAGTAGTCGGGCGAGCTGCAGCAGTTCGACGCGCGCGCCGCCCCCGCCCGACGACCCCTTCGAGCGAGCGCTACTAGGTAATACCACAGAATAACTAATAGTACAAGTACACAAGCAGCACTCCGCAAAGTCATTTAAATAAATAGCGACTTTGAAGTGCAATTTAGGTCGCGCAGCACTACTGGCCTACAGTTATATTCGCCTAGTAGTCGTCTCTCTTTCTATCGCGTGCTCTTACCTTTTCTGACGACGCAACGTTAGGGTTGTCTTCTTTTAAATGAATTGCGTAGCATATACCGGGTGTAACAAGACCTTCAACGAAGCCGAGGTCTTCGTATTCTGCCTATAATCAGGACCATTTTTGTTCAAAATTATTGCTGGGAAACGATTTTGATTTTTGGTGTTAAAAAAGCATTGCATGCATTAAATTGTTAATACCACTTACTAACACAATAACCACGCAATATAACGCGTACAAAAGACCGCGCCTGCGAATGTATGCTATACAGCTGTGTGCAGCCGAGTTAAAAGGCAGCGTTTATGTGCGTGCTCATGAAATACATCGAATGACGACGTTTTGAAAAAAAAAAATTGACTTTGACTTTCAATAACTTCGTAGCTATAGGTTTCCCAAGTATAGTCTAATAGTAGTTTGTTACACAAGGGATGTAAGTGAGCTATTACAGAACAAGATCCAATTTGGCGCCCGTGCGAGCGCAGCTCGCAAAGGGCGCTAATGGATCGAGTGCACCCGAGATATTTAGACGCACGAGCGAGCGAAGCGAGCGAGGGCGAATATAGTTCGAGGGTGTTATAGCTACTTACAACCGAGGTAAGCATACTATTTTACATCATTCATGCGAGGTAAATTTAATAAAAATAAAATAAAAATAAAAACAAAAATAAAAAAAATACAAAAACATTAAAACAAAAATAAAACGTTAAAGGGTTATTTCATTGAAAACTCGTAGGGTTGATCAGACAATTAAACTGAACAACTTTCATTATGGGACCAACCTCGAAATCACGAAAAAAATCAGCTGTTTTTGCATTGCAGAATTTTGCATACCTAGCTTCAACTGAAATGAAATGCCGCCATTTTCATTGTTTTTTTTCAGCCAAAAGTTTCGTCAGTTTATAATAAAAGAAATGAGATTGGTTCACTAAGGAGTTTTAAATGCTTGAATTGTAAAGTGATTTGAAAATGGAACGTTCTATCTAAACAATGCACTGTGTTGCACATGCCAACTTACACAGCCTCATACTATATAAGTAAATCCTAGTTACCGAGCAAGTATGATGTAAAAGACTAAAATAACCCTGATGATGGGCGGAATGCGTGGACTTCGGCTTCGTTGAAGGTCTTGTTACACCCGTTATATTGTCATAATGCGAAAAACGACAATTGTTTATTAGTTTTTTTTTAATTTGACATCCGTACACGGAAAAGTAATGTCAATTCGACATTGTTACTATTATTAAGAGACAATACCTACTTGTGCAGTAAGATGCCGCGCGGGCGCGACTACACAGGAGGGCGTGTGACGGCCCTATGCTCACTTGTTCGTTCGAACGAATGGCTAGCGGTAGGTGCTTACGACCTTGAGCGAGTAAAGAAGGCCTGGTAATACTATCAAAACATGTTTATTATCATCATCATATCAGCCGCACGACACCCACTGCGGGGTATAGGTCTCCCCTAAGGATCTCCACGATGATCGGTCCTGCTTGACCCGCATCCAGTGGCTTCCCGCGACCTTCGTCGGGGGCCTACCCACGGAGCGTCGTCCGGTGCGCGGTCACTATTCAAGAACCTTTCCGCCCCAACGGCCATCGGTTCTTCTCGCTATATGTCCCGCCCACCGCCACTTCAGCTGAGCAATCCTTCGAGCGATGTCGGTTACTTTAGTTCGCCTGCGGATTCGATCACGCAGGGAAACGCCGAGCATGGCTTTCTTTATTGCACGCTGGGTGACCTTGAGCCCCTTATGAGACCCATAGTTAACGACTATGTTTCATCGTTTCATCTTAAATACTAATCACTATCTTAGATACGCACAAGGAAGGATGCCTTGAAGATTAGGGAAGACGATGTTTTTCTATAATTATCAATGTTTATTATAGTCTGATATTATTACATTTTAAAGGAGGGAGGTGCTTAATTCGACCCATTTTTTTTTTGTTTTTTGTATGTGTACCGATTACTTGAAGCGACTGAACCGATTGAAATGATTCAAACGTTATTACATTAGGTAAACCCCAAGTTGGTCCCATTTTTTTAAATTTTGAAATCGGTTCAGTACTTTTCAAGTAATGTTGAAAAAAGCACGAAAATAGTATGATTTTGTGTGAACTACCTCGATGATCAGTCGTATAACTTCTTTGTTTATGAACTATAATTATTTATTTATTATTATCATTTATTTAACGTTCAATGGAATATGAACGCTTGTCCCACACGATAATCGCAAAAATAATAAATTTGCAAAAACATATCACTCTCAACAAGTAGGGGGTTTTAATTTTATTTCTCTGTTTTATTTATATATTAGCTCTAATGTCATTTATTTAAAGTAACATCAACTCAATTTAACTGTTTCTCCCGAACAGGCAACGACCTAGCCCCCACGCCGGTGGCGGGCACGAACGGAGGTGGCGCGATAAAGAAGTCCCCTTCAGCGTTCTTGGGCGAGAACTCGTCGCTCGTGAACCTGGAGCGGTTACTGCACGCGCCGCCCGCGCCCGCGCCCAACCCCTTCGCGCAGGAGCCCACTAGGAATGTGTTCGCGCCGCCGCCGCCTGTGAGTATGACCGCAGCATATAAGTATACGCGAGCAACAACAAAGAGGTTTTATACCGCTGAAAATACATATTCATTTTTAGAATATGTCTAACTCCATAATGAAGTCAAAAAAAATATTTATTATTATCCAATTATTCATAATTCACAATATTTTGTTATAAAATACATTTTTTCACTTAAAATTATAACTTTAAAGTAGGCTGTATGCTCACTCACCCCTTTGTTCGCAAAATATTCTTGCATTGGGCGTGTGAAAAAAAAACTGTGCGCCTTTTCCCACAATTTTCATTTTTATTGTCGTATTTGTTGCTGTGTGGTAAATTACTTTGTTTTTTCGTCGCAAATGTGTTGAAAAACGTATGAAACTCTTGCTTATTGCACACTCGGCTGAGTTACGCCCTTACCTACGGCTCGGGCTGCAGCCCACAGCCTCCTGTGCAATGAGCAACTTAAGCTAACTTGTCTCATAATGTACTATTATCAAAAAGTACAAACGCCGCCGACAACGGTAGCCTTAGACTTACACACACGGTTGCGCGTGTACAAAAAACGTCATCAGACGTCATCTGCTTATAATTGGCTATACGTAAAACTCTAAATTGATTGATTGTTGATGGGATACACGTTGAGCCCTAACGACTAAAAGTAGAGACACCATTTTTTAGGGTACATACCTTATGAAGTGTTTGTAGGTGGGCACTAAGAAAGGGATTTGGAAAATTCCCGTTATACAGGGTGCTACAGGGTGTTCCAGTTTGTATATGAATATTTATGGGAAAATTTAAATATGTGAAATAAAAATATTTAATATGTGAAATAGAAATAAAAAAATAAGGAATCTGTAACTTTCATAATAAATGCACAACTATCTTAATCACGCGAACAAAGTCACGGGCAAAAGCTAGTAACAGTATAAAATATTAAAAAATAGGTATGTAATGAAAATTATTATGATTTTACGAGTATTTTATTTGATAGGCACACATTCTGCTAATGAATAATATGAAAGTTTGTTATAATATGATCAATTTGATGTATAAAAGCACGTGCATGAAATAATTTATTCTGGTTCTGGGATGGTCAGCCAATTTGCCGGATTCTCAATAGTTATTTTATCAATTGTACTTTGAGAGAAACCTTTAGACATCATCTTTGGTAGAACATTGTTGATAATGTGCGAATAGCCGTGTCCTCCAAAAGCAGTCAGTCTGTGCTTGGTGTGAATGTCGTGTGACATGAGAACTTTGTCTTCCTTTCCTTCCTCAACTAGAAGTCGAATCTTATCAATTCGTTGGGTATCCGAAGGCATATCAGTCTTCACGTTAAGCTGATAGTATGAAACTTCGACTCCAAACAAATCGAACTGGCAGTATGTGCCTAACTCGGAGAACTCTAGAAGTTTCTCGTTTTCTAGTAGAGTACTGTCCAGATGGGACATGACAGCTTTGTCAGCTTGGCCGCCGGCTTCTAACCAAATAAAGGCGAATTATCTCAAAGGGGGCCTCGCTGTGTCGGTGTGGATGAAAACTTACCCCACAGCCGATTTTCTCCTGAACCTCGCCTGCCGCCTTTATAGCTTTGATTTCGAAATCTTTTAAAGGCCAAACGCTCGCAATCTCCCCCATAAAGCCAGCTCTTACTGTCCTATTCGTAATAGAACCACCATCAGCAACAAAGATGTCTGAACCTTCGATCAAATCTTTCATCATATGATTGTACAAGTCCTCTTCACTGTAATGAATGTAATTTTGTGGTTGTGTATCAGCAATGTAGAAACCGGTCCCTGCTACAATATTAACTTTTGTGCGCCTAGAGAGATTATATAGATCCTTCATATCTCTCCCAATACCTTCTGTAGTATTGTCGACTATCGTTCCTCCGCCATATATTTCGTAGAGTCCTACGTCCTGTAAGACGGCTTCAAACGCACTTTCGTCATTTAAAATAAGGTTATACTTAGAACTGTAGGGATATTGCCTTAAATCACCTAATGAGTCCAAGGTTATTTCATTCTCCTCGAAACTGTCTAGTTGTGTTGGTGGTTTTCTGTAGAAATGTCCAAATTCCATAGATAAATGTTCGTGGGTTAATGTACGGCCAAGTACGCCTGGATTGACATCGCCCTTCACTGTACGCACTACAGGACTCATTGTAATTGCTAGAAAGTTACACTCACAGAACTTATCTCGAGTCGAGCTCTTAGTTTGATGACTCTTGAATCAGTACTGTGTCACGTCAGGCAGTATGTCTGTGTGTTTAATGTGTTTTCAACACACTTGCTCGTAAATTGAGCCCTAATACATCGCTTTTAGGGCCATAAACCGAGCTATAACAAACGCGTGCAATAATATATAAAACACTAGGTTGTTATAGAATTATCCCTACAAAGTTAAATTAGTACCTTACTGCAAGTTCTATGCGAGTAAAGAGAGCATTCCCAATTTATCCGGGTAATACAGTTATTTTTTTATAGTGACAACAAAGACACAGAATAAGTAATAGTACAAGACAAAGAGGTTTTATGCCGCTGTAAATTCATATTTATTTTTGAACTAAATAAATGTGTAAGTCCTTAATTAAGTCAAACAAATATTTATTATCATCAAATTATTCATAATTCACAATATTTTGTTATAAAGTATTAAAATATTTGCATTTTATCACTTAAAATTATAATTTATGAGTTGGCTGTATGCTCGCTCACCCCTTTGTTCGCAAAATATTCTTGCATTTTGGGCGTGTGAAAAAAACAAAAAAAAACCTACGCGCCTTTTCCCATAATTGACATATTTTGTTTTTGTCGTATTTGTTGCTGTGTGGTAAATTACTTTGTATTTTCCTCGCAAATGTGTTGAAAAACGTCGTATGAAACTCGTGAGCTCTTACTCATTGCACACTCGGCTGAGTTACGCCCTCGCCTGCGGCTCGGGCTGCAACCCACAGCCTTGTGTGCAATGAGCAACCTTAGCTAACTTGTCTCATAATGTACTAAAATCGGCACCAAGATAACAGGATGTTTGTGTCGTTACTTGATATCATTCCACAGAACACACAGCTAATGTTGACGACGAACGAAGCACCACACACGTGGTTGTTTACTAAGCCGGTATATTCGACCATATAATTTACCCGGATAATATAAACCAAATAGTGCACATTGCCATGCCCCAGTAATATAATAATTTATTCTGTAGCATTGGCTGTTTGGTTTGTTTACAGTTAGAGTTAAATTCGGAAAATCCTTAGACCTTTGACCAAAAAAAAGTATCCTTGTTTTAATTCAGGTCATATACTATCTGTGTGCCACATCCAAATCCGTTCAGCCATTTTTGCGGGATTAAGTAAAACGTCCAAACTTTCAAAATAATAATACTAGCATCCACCCGCGAATTCGTCCGCGTGGCCATTCGAAAAACCTTAAGGAACCTTTGACCAGGATAAAAAGTATCCTAATCCAGGCTAGAAATAATTTATCTGTGTGCCGAATAATATTCATCCAAAACATCCAAACAAGCAAACTTTCACGTCGCTACATATTATAAAAACAAAGTCCTCCGCCGCGTCTGTCTGTTTGTTCGCGATAAACTCAAAAACTACTGCACGGATTTTCATGCGGTTTTCACCAATAGATGAGGATAGTTTAGGTAAAAGGTGTCCCAGATATAAAGAGACATTATTCAATGTTCATACTGGCTACAACAAAAGTAAAGAAAGAAAGAAAGAAAATACATTTATTTGGGACCACACAACGATACATAATTTTCACAAAAACGCTACGGAAGACAAGAAGAAACTAAACACTTAGATACATATTGCGCATCGTCGCGTGATGCCAAACTGTGCCAAGCTCAGTATAAGCAGCAAGCGGGGGGCCTGCTGCACTGGTATTCTGCTTGACACATTTGTGACACCAAACACGACAAAACAACAAGAAAGAACAGAAGAAGAAAAATAATAATAAGAAAGTTACAATAACAAAACAAAGAACACGCATCAAAAATAAGAAAAAGAAACACGCATCATCCAAAAACAAGGCTGAGTGTATAAGTAGTTAGACAAAAAACTATAATCAGGGCCCTATCGCACAACAAATCACAAGCTAATATTATTAGTGAATTTCCATCAGCCTTATGCAATAGACCCCCGACTAACAGAGTCCTCTATCTAATCTGTGCTTGTTTATCCATCTACCTAATCTCGGAACTAACTTGACAGTTGACAGTTATGTTAGTGTCAGCGAAAACTTTCTCAAAACTTACTTGGGCTGCGGTCCCCATGGCAATTACGTCGATTACGGCGTTTACAACGCTCACACGAGGTCCGCATTCGATATCGCGCTCAAATCGATAAAATCGACAAATGACAGTTGGCGAATGCGAACCGCTCGTAAGCGCGCTAACGTTTTATTCTAACCTCAAATACAAGATGGAATAATTGCTAGATACTATTTTTGCTCTCTAAAGCGATGATAATGATGAAGAACGTTTGATTATTGAGTCGTGTGCACCCAACATCTTTTTTTTTTCAACTTTTTACATCAACCACCTTTTTGGATAAGCTCCAAATTAGTATTAACAAAATATTAACCAATATAATGCTCTATCCTTTTGTTGTGAAGTGAGGAAAAGATCCTTCTTTAACGAACTCTCTCATTTTTTGATTTTTTGACGAAAAAAAATTCTGACACCTGTTTCGTTTGACAGTCACATATAACTTTTGACAGAACGTTCACAGTGATTACGCTCCGAGGCATGGTCGCTGTAAGCCCAAGATGGCGCTGGTAATGACGTCATGAGTGACGTCACGCTAGATATTGTAAACGCGCTAACGTGCATGCGGACCGGCTGTTATCGCGATAATATCGATATTATCGCCATGGGGACCGCAGCCTTGTTAAAAACTTTTTTATTTCTACAGTAGGAACAGGCAAACATACTTCTAAAAAGGCAATGATATATAATAAATAAATGCAGGGTAACAAAATAACGGGACACACTATGGCTACACTATACAATTAAGCAATATAAAGTCGCTTACACGTAAATGACGTAAATATTGACAATAAAAAGTGATTTATAATGGAACGAAAAATTTAGCCGCCTCATAGCACAGGGTGCAAAACGAAACAAGTGAGTATAAGCAAAAAATTCTAATATCTTTGAGTAAGTAAAGGAAAAAGGAAAAAAATGTTACCATCTTAACCACCGGTAACTAATATTTTCAAATAGTGGGGTTACCTGCTTATCTTCCGAAACTGAAACGAGACAATCAAGAATCGTTTGCTCAAAGATATTATTCATAACATAACTATCGACGCAATGAGAAATCAGCGTCAGTTCGTAATTTTATGCAATAAGAAGCTACAAGAATAAGTATAAGTATCTACAGAATCATAATACCTCATGTAGAAACGAGTGAGACTAATTTTAAAAAGATTTCGGGAAGGTGATGTGCAATAGCAACTAATCAAAATATCAATACGGGAAAAAAGGTTTTTGAGGAGGCACCTTCAATATCAGCGAGGATTTTGTGGATAAAGGAAAAATATCTTGATCAAATGTGGATGTAAAATATAGTTCGATAGTTAGGCTTGAAAGCTATTGTGAAATTAACCATTCCCCAAATAAAGTTAAAGATCAGGAAGCGCGTCAAAAGACAGTTTGTCAATCACGTTCACTCAAAATTTGCGGTATTTGGATGTCCAATTTCTTCTAAATTAACAAAACAATGCTTCTTAGCTCTAAGTATAAAAAAGTTTTGGGAATTGTCTAAAATGTAATGAAAACAATGGGGAAGGCAACTGTCAAAATTGCGCTGCGTACGCTTGTTCCACGAGAGCTATGAAAACAAAATACTTTTACATAAAAAAAACGTTTTTTTAGCTTTAAAATAATTTAATTCTGTGTAATAGGCTTTAAAAATGTTGGCACTTACAAATTTCCGAAAAATCTGGATATAGAAAAAAAATGATAAATTCTGTAAGAATAAAAACGTCTTAATTTGGCTTTCAATTCCGGCATTTGCAATGTAGAAGTCTTTTATATCCATTTTGGGTCAATAGGTTTTTTCGGTAAAAAAATACCACAAAATAAATACCTATTTTCCCATAGATTTATTTTGAACGTCTACCGTCTTAGGAACAAGCGTACGCAGCGACATCTACAATTAGCTTTGCGTTGCCGACCCCATGCAGAAAAACATTGACATCTTTCCAACACAGATTGCTAAGATTAACCAAAAGAGGTCAAGGCCTCAGCGTCAAGAAAAGCTGTAAAGCAGTGAAGTGAAGTGAAATATTCTTTATTTAAATAAGCTCACATAAAAAGCGTTTTTAAATCGTCAATTCTTTTACCCTACCACCCAGTCTTTAAGCTGACAAGAAAAATGGGCGCAAACGCAGTCACGAGATAAGCAAGGATTAATTTTAGAAAAATCGGTTACAAAGTCATTGATGGAGCAAAGATTTAGATTCGTATCTTTAATGTTAATTTGTATATTAAATTAAACTGAACAGCTTTCATTTAATTTTTGTAGAAACAATAATAATTTAATTTTTCTCTTTATATCTGGGACACTTCAGTAATCCTTTCTCGTAACGTCTTAGGAATTGTCGCACGATGCGCGTGAAATGAGTAGATTGAGCAGTACTGACTCATACATTAGGTTCGAAAAATTAGCCTTGCTTGCGAATTTCACCGTTCCTACTTTATTGTCATACAGTTGCTCCGTTTCACTTTCGCCACGACGCGACTATTTCCCGATGTGAGCGATCTCACGTCGTAATAGATAATCTATATCTACATCATCATCATATTTCCTCATTTGCCAAGCTACATTTTTTCAACATACAAATTTTGTCAACAGCCAAAACTATCAATCAACGAGCTAAAGCAACAACAAATGGGTCTAACGGGCGTGTCGTTCCCGAGCTCGTCGCCCGCATTCGGCGCGCCCATAGCCCCCTTACAGGGCAGTATAGGCCCGACACCGATGGGCCCGATGGCGGGCAGCATGGGCCCGATGGCGGGTGGCATGGGCCCGATGGCGGGCGGCATGGGCCCGATGGCGGGCAGCATGGGCCCGCTGGCGGGCAGCACGGGCGCGGACCCGTGGGCGCCCGTGGCGGCGCCGCGCTCGCAGTCGCCGTGGTCGCCGGCGCAGGCCCGACACACGCCCAACCCGTTCCTCTCCTAGCCGCCGCCGCTCAATGTGAGTATACAAGGTTATTTTTAGTATACAACGTGTCACAAAAATACCACTAATGCCGAATATGGTAGATAAAGACCATCAAACTGAACAACTTTTACTATTGGATCAACTTAAAATCACGAAAAAAAAATCAGCTGTTTCATACATAAATCAATAACGAAAATATAAATATAAGAAACAGTTTTTTTCTCGATTTCAGAGTTGGTCCCATAGTAAAAGTTGTTCAGTTTGATGGTCCTTATTATATATATATTCGGCATTATAGGGGTATTTTTGTAATACGTTGTATACGAAACCCTGTTTGTTCAGAATCAGTAGTAGATTCGATTGCAATATTTTTATATCATGCATGTATGTATGCACGCCCTACAAAAATGTCTCGCGCGCACAGCCCAAAAAGCTTGTAACTTCGTGAGTTTTTAAGGTATCATTATCATTTTTTTAATACTGTGTGTTAAGGCCAACTGAAATTTGAGTACAGAAACTACAGTAAGTCACAACACCGGCTTCACACGCAGGCACAATCTTCTACAACATTAGATCTAAAAAAACAGTTTCTGTACTCAAATTTCAGTTAGCCTTAAAGAGTATTTTGATCACAGTAAGAAATAGGATCGTTTGGCAATAAAAAAATATTTCGAGTTGATTTATCGTTTTTCAGTACAAAATGTATGGGAAAAGTTTTTGGCGATTTCTGTCGTTTCTAGTGCTCATACCTTAAATGGTCCCGTAGAGTATTTTGATCCCCACACGAAACAGAATCGATTGACATAAAAAAAATTTTTTTGGTATTTTAGCATTTTTTTTGCTAACCGTAATTTTTTTCCAAAATCTGTGAATGCAGTTCATAATATCTTAAAAGTTATGGATGGTCTCCTAGGAACGTTTTCCTGTAACTATAACGGTTAAGGTACCTGCCCTTAATGTACCGTCTCAAAAATCCACCCTGTATGTCTCGTACTGTACCATATCTGCTTTTCACACAAAATTGCTCAGTTAAGGGGCAGTAATAGGAAAGCATGGTTTGCGCGGGCCATATTTTTAAATAGAAAACGTAAACTTGTAGCCATCAAAAAAATCATACGTCAAGCCAAAGAGTTTATCTAGTTGTTACAAACATTAAATTTCGTATAAACTTCACAGATGATTGTAAAAAAAAATCTGAATATCATCAAAAGCGCTTGTCGCGGGCCATATTTTTGGCGTAAATAATAGCGGAAACGTATTGAATTTTACACCAAAATACACTTTAACGTACTGTGCAGTTGCTCCAATAACTTTTTTTCAAGAAAGATAATTGTGCTAAAGATAATGATGAAAAAATAACGAAAAATATAGAAAAAGTGCAGAAGTAAGGTTATTTTCCATACTCTTTACACGTAAAGTAAAAGACAGAGACAAATGATTTCGCATAACGGAGCCTTAACACTTTTCCACAGAGTTGAGGCTAGAGCCTGCCCGCTGCCGAGGAGCCCTCGCGCTCGTGCAATGTCGCCGTCAGGGGACGTCAGGCCGTATAGCAGGCGTCACGTAAAAACACCGCTGACAGGCGCCTCAAAGGTGAGCGAAAATGTATCTTACGTCTTTGGAATACAGAGTACAACGTATTAATGAACTAACGCAAAATGAGAAAACTGTTTCTTTGGACCATCATACTGAACAACTTTTACTATCGGACCAACTTGGAAATCGCGAAAAAAATCAGCTGTTTCATACAAAAAATTATAACGAAAATATAAAAATACAGGGTTATTTGTAAAACACCAACAACCTCGTAGGAGTAGATTACTAACATCATAAACAACAACATTTGTTCTACGACTGTTCCGAAACCTGACAAAAAAAAATCGATTCTCCATACAAATGTCCGATCGAGTTTTGTATGAAAAGTCGATATTTTTTGTCTGTTTTCGGGAAAGTCGTAGAACAAATGTTGTTGTTTGTGATGTTAGTAATCTACTCCTACGAGGTTGTTGGTGTTTTACAAATAACCCTGTATATGAAGCAGCTGATTTTTTTTCGCGATTTCAGAGTTGGTCTCTTAGTAAAAGTTGATCAATTTGATAGTCCGAAGAAACGGTTTTCTCATTTTGCGTTAATTCATTAACGCGTTGTAGATTCCTGCACCATTCGCTTTTTGTTCAGCGGTCTTTTTACGTGACGCGCTCTATACTGTGCGACTAATCTGACAATGTGCACGAAGTGTGACCAATTTCAGAGCGCAATACGATGTATTGTACTCTGTGCGCACCATACATTCTCGAGTGAAGTTGCCGAGGATCACGGACATTGTCAGATTTATCACATTATACTGTACAGTATTATACTGGCTGCCGCGCATACTATACAGTATTATAGAAAAAAATTTAATCGGTTACAAAAGTAATTAAACCAATTAATTCAATATTAAGAAGGCGGGACTTCAGTGTTTCCATTTTTGGAGAAGTGTTTTACAAGTTATCCATTATTTGAATTGTAAATAATCATATAGATACGATTAGGGTTTAGTCGACAAATGCTAACTTAGTTTAAAACGCCAGATTCTACAAATTTAATGTCCAATTCTACAAATGCCAACATTTAGTTGTAATATTTTCAATTACTTTTTGATACATATTTTTGCGTTTATATAGTGTATTTTTATTCAATTTTGGAATTTGGATATTTTTTTTCTTTCCTTTGTAATAAAAACGTCTCCAAAATACCAGGAGCACATAAATATGGATAAGATAAATAAAAAAATATGAAAATGCAAAAATATATATCAAAAAGTGATTGAAACTTATTACAACTAAATGTTGGCATTTGTAGAATTGGACATTTGTAGAATTTGGCGTTTTAAACTAAGTTGGCATTTGTAGAAGTTGGCATTTGTTGACTAAACCGATTAGTGTGAAAATTATTTGTTTTGTCGACTCACACAATCAAATAAGCTATGTGACTGTGATTGATTTGATTCACAGTGACATTTTATAAACCCGGGTAATTAAATAATCAAAGATTAACACTCGTTTCCACTAAACTTAAGAATCACCGAAGTCTTTTCTACTACAACTCGACCAAAAACGGCCTGATGAATATTACTTGCCTGTGGTTCTTCCTGCCTAGTTCCCCTTGGGGTACCACGAGCATATATTTTAGCCTGTGGAACATCCAAGGGGGACAAAGAAGGTGAAAGAAAGTCTGTGGTACCCCTAATCGTCAGTATGTCAGATTGTAATGTTTAAGATGGGGGTACCATACCACAAACAAAAAAAAATATATTTAATAAAGTGATTGTTATCTAGGGGGTTCCACAGGCAAAAATGTTTACTAGTGTACTGGGGGGACCATAGACAAGTAACGATGATGAACTAGCTATTATGCGCCTAATATCTTGTTCGAGTTGTAGTTAGGAAAAGACTTAGACGATACTTAAGTTTTGTGCAAACGGATGCTAATAATCTTGATGGCTATAGGTGTGTCCCAGAAGTTTATAGTTTTTGTTGGGTTTCACTGCACCACATGCTAAATTAGTATAATACTGTATAGTATTCAACATTATACAATAATGACGTGAATTTGTTACATTTATTTCCCATTTATTTATATTAAAATAAGTCGACTTAGGTACTGCTATGTCAAATTAAAAGTGAAAAGTGATATTCTGTAGCTACGAATTGTTTATTCGCTAGTTCTGACGTCCCCAGAATTTACCAGCACCAATAATTGTTTTCTAGCGGTTTTTTCTATCGCTACAGATTAATAGCTAACACCCAAACACCTCTACTTATCGTGTATTTATCAAATTATTTTATTAACTTTTTGTGTGGTGAGCGGGGTTCATGAACTTGCAGTATAATAAAACAGTTTACGGATAGCAACGAAATCGGTGAGATGTTTCACAATACCACAAAATAGCAGAGAGAACAGAAGTGAAACTTAGTACAGATGCCGGCATATATATTGGCAAGAGAAAGAAAGGGACAAAAGATGCGCAGTAGCCATAAACACTAAGTTTATGGCTACTGCGCATCCTTTGACTCTTTCATTCTCTTGCCAATATATATGCCGGGCAGTATACTACGCGCGCTCGAGCAACGCACACACACATACAACGTGTTAATGAATTAACGCAAAATGAGGAAACCCTTTTCTTCGGACCATCAAACTGATCAACTTTTACTATGGGACCAACTCTGAAATCGCGAAAAAATATCAGCTGCTTCATACAGTTTTATGTTTTCGTTATTACTTTTTGTATGAAACAGCTGATTTTTTTTTCGCGATTTCAGAGTTGGTTCCATAGTAAAAGTTGTTCAGTTTGATGGTCCGAAGAAACGGTTTTCTCATTTTGCGTTTATTCATTAACACGTTGTAGACAGCTCTCATCGAGCGACAACATTGCGTTACGCACTCGAAGTAGTTTAAGATTCGTCTGAGATTCCGTGTCAGTGAGAGGTGTTTTTGTGTGCGTCGCTCGAGCGTGCGTATACTAAGCTTAACTTCTGTCCTCTCTCTATTTTATGATTAACTATCGTCTCGTTGGTTTGGTTGGTGTCGGTACGTGGTGGTAGGTTAACAAATTTAAAGTAACGTAAGACAGTTAGGACAGTATACAAAGTATGTAATGTAAAAGTTTTTTACATAGACTGGATAATGCTGTGACGTGTAATAAATTAGAGCGCTGAATTTGGTCGACTTTCAGCTGTGAGACGGTTTTAAGATTAATTTGTAATGATTGTCTCATAATGACTTATTCATAAATAGATTTTGGTGTCATCGTAATTTTTTATCGTTTTTTTTTTCACATAAACCGTCCCATAGATGAAAGTTAAGCAAAATTAGACCCTAGCTATAGTCGTGTAGGCCGCCAAAAGCTCCGTCTGTATAAAATAAAGCTGTTAATCAAACTACATCTACAATAGCTGGTTCTATAAACAAGGGGATGAATTTAATAGTTAGGGGATGAATTTAATATTTTACGTTATACTTTCGAAACATACAAATAGTCACTGTGTAGGCTTCTTTTATTGGAATACTAACTTTGTCTATGAATTGTTTATGTCTACGATTTATGCAGCATATTAAAATATACAAGTTAGACGGAGCTAGAATATGTAAATGTTATTTTATGGTGTTTATGGCCGCACATAGTTCAGTAAAATATTGTCCATATAAAAAGTATGTAAATATTTAAACAAAATATTTTTAATGACTAATAAAATAAAATAAAATATGATTTTTGGTTTGTCAAATGTATATAAAAATCAAAACTATAAATTCCTTTGATAAAATTAATTTAGGTGACTAAAAATAAAATTACGCTGTACTATATTGGTAAAAGTGGTAATGTTTGACTGAACTGTGCGAGGCCCACCGGTGGCGACTACTATTGGCGTCGAGTTGTAAAACGTGCCTTAGATACCAGTTTTGTAATAATGATAATGTGTCGCCCTCCACTCGGTCCGGCTGCGAACTGGCTACCCTCACTGAACACTTCACGATATCACACACTACTTAGTGCCCGTTCATACAGCAGCAGTCAGTTTTACTGGTCCGTTTTATCGGATACGTTTTTATTCAACTTTGACGTATGTAGTTGTATGACCGTGTTCAAACATAACACAATTTTCCAGATCCAATAAACACTCAATCCGATGCGATTTTGTTACTGTATCCAATAGCGACGAATCGGTTAATACAGTCATGTAAATGTGGTGTGAATATTACAACCAGTAACGTTGGATCTGTTTAAAACGGTCCTGTAAAACGGTTCCGTTAAAAACGGTCCTGTAAAAGGGATCGCTGTGTGAATTTGAACACACGGTAACATAGTGTAATAATGGTGTTGATTCGCTGCAGCACGACTTAACTAAATTGACAGAACTAAACTTAATTTTAAAATTCTGTTCTTGTCTTTTCGATACAGTTGAAAAGAAAACTTAAAAGTTTAGTCTTGTCAATTTAATGAAGTCGTGCTGCAGCGAATCGACACCAAAGATATTTTTCTATAGCGAGGTAACTTTGTCTCAGCGACGTATGCAGTCAAATGACGACTAACTACAGTACCGTACTTTCATGTATGAAAAAAAAAATGAGAAAAAAATTGTGAAAAGTTGGTACTTATCGCCTGCGAGGGCGCGGTGAGAAGGATGCCCCTGCGCCCGCACAAGGGCTAAACCGGATCCGTACACGTACGCGTGCACGTGGACGTACCATTACGGAACTTTATGAGACATGACACACTGCTTGCGCGACGTATACGTGCACATAATCAAGCGGTGTGCCATGTCTCATAAAGTTCCAGACATTACAGCGAAAGTGTTACGTTCACGTGTACGCCTACGTGTACTGATCCGGTGTATTTTTCACTTAATCGTTGCCCTGACAATATTGCCGAGTTACCCCACTATAGTAAGACTTTGCCTATCAAGGTCCTTTAAAGTTCCTAGACTTTCAACCTGTTTAGTTGGGCTGCGCCCCCGACAGAAAATTTACAGCATATGAATGTCGTTTTTGACAGATAAACAAAAGCTTTGTCTACATCGGGATGTCATTTTTGACATTTCGACGTAGACACAATTGTTTTCGAGCTAGTGCTCGCTCGTCATGCTACGGTGGTGCACACTAGAATTGTGTGTTATAAAAAAAACTGTTGCACAGAAATCTTAACTGAAATGAAAATGAAAGCAATTATTTATAAGACTTATGTACGATTACTTTTATTCAATAACGACGTCTTTTTAAATTATATCATGTCTAAGTTCGCAGTCGGATACAGTCAACATAATTGTGATTTGTTTACAGTATGAGTTTAGTAGCAGACGCTTTGGTTATATCGATATATTGTTCGTACAGTCAATCGTTAATAAATTATGTGAGAAGGTATTTACTATTGAAATATCGTGATAAAATCCTGGTAATAATATATCGATATTACGGAAGTGATTTCGTAAGAACTAGGATTCTGAGCTTGCCTTTGACTAATTTTTGACTCGCATTTTGTTGTTTATCGTCCTTGTTTTGTGATTAATATAGCCTGCCTTGTTATTATAAACAGAATGTCATTTAATATTTTCAATAAATAATGTTGATGAGTTCTTTAAAACTTTACTTACATAAGTATATTCTTTAGTCGGTAAAACAGAGGCAAGTTCATTTAAATATATAAAAAATATATGTAATTACCGCGTCCAGTCCAAACCCTGCGCTTTACAACGTGTGTGTTTGTTGTGTACAAAATATTCCATTTTATATGTGTATGCTATTGATATAATTTTACAATCCTCATTATTTGTGTAGTATTGATCGATTTAGGTAAATTATGTATGTCAGTTCATCGGCGGTTGTTGCCAGTACAGATTTATTGTAAGTTTACTCTGTAACTAGCATTTTTTATCATAGACACACACACGAGCAATCTATTTTATAAAAACATTTACACACTGAGTTTAGTACTGGCAATATCGTCACCATTGTTTTTTTGCTTTATATTTTTATTATTAACTAGCAGGTTCAAATGGTTATCGATTTGTTTATCAGTTATGTAGATAAATTATTTTTTAATATATTATTAATTTTGACCAATAAAATGCATCGATGCTAACTTGTGTCACTAGCTAGGGAGAAACTGTAAAGATTAATGTAACTATTTAATTAAAATATATAAGTTTTTCAATACATGTATTGTAGTTTCAAATCGTGTTCCTAAAGATTACTTCTAGCTAACTAGGTAGGATACATGTAATACAACTCTCCTAGCACGACCACCGAAATACGATATGCTATATCGCGTGATATAGCGTTTTATTGAAACTCAAAATTCATTGTCTTTTGACAGTTAAACGTGATAATTCGCTATATCATATCGCGTTTCGGTGGTCTTGCTAGGGGGCTAAATATCAGACCCCGAATTACGTAAGTCTGTTGCTAACAATTCTCGGTTGAAATCGCAGTTGCATTGCTGATTTAAGAAAGATAGTTGTCACATTGGTTCTTAATAAAGCATCAATGTCACCGCGATTTCTGTCAAAGTTGATTGCAACAAAGTTAGATAATCAGACCCCGAATCTAAAGGTCCACTGTATCGAAATCAGAGTGACCGGCGCGGGCGGATTTTTTTTGTTTGGATATCTATGGCACTGCAACAGCATTTCTGCACCATAGAGACAAAGTGACAAATCCGTCCGCTCCGAAGCCGATGCAGTAGTGGGTTGTCACATTGCATCGGTTGTCAGATTCCTTAAAGGTAGGTAGTTAGAAAAGAAAAATTTTCCATTTACAATATGATTATAATTTATTAATTAATAGTTTACAAAGACATTATCGTACAAATATGAATTTTCAGGATCAGAATATTGCAGTACAAATACTTAATAAAAAAAAATATTTGTTCATTACTTGACAAACTTACGTTTACTTTACGGTACAGTCGACACTTCAAAACGATGGAAATAAATCGCTTATATACAAGATAATGTTATGCACCAGTTTATAAATATCTTTTCATGTAAAAAATTGTAAAAAATCTCAAAATCCCACGTGGTTTGGTACACAATCATGGAATGGATGGAAGCGACTTTCTCGGAGAGCTTACCCTACCAATGTTACTTACAATAACTTAACTAGCTTGTTTAACTAGGTGTAAGCCAGACGAGAGGGTTACTACGTCGAGCGACGCGTCTGGTATTGCGTCATCCCTGATAACTTAAATATTAATTACGGTACAATGAATTTACTGTTACCACTTTGTAGGGTTCAGTCTTGGTGTTCGTCTCACTAACCTACTAATATGTTCGGAATACGAGAACAGAGTTGGTAAAAAACATACAAAATCCATCGACTAGACACTACAATATCCAATAAATATTCTCGAAAAACCCCAATGTCCCCCGATACTTAGGTATATAAAATTTCATATCGATACCGTAAATCTAAAATAAATAATTTCAAGCATTACGAGTGACGGTCACAAAAAAATAAAAAACTATAAATTCGAAACAAGCAATAGTGTCGGCAGATCTACCAATAATAAGAAAATAATCTATGATTATTAATATAATTAAAGAGAAGCGATATTTTCATATGATCACATTCGCACTACACTCGCGCGATACACACCTTAACCGTACTAAATGCAAGCGGGAGCGCCAGTTGGCACCTTTGTGAATGTATTTTTTTATTGCTGAAATGTATGACGACAATGCACACGCTCATTGACTAACATTCCGGTTTTTATTTATATATTGTATCCATTCGCAGCAGATTCCCGGCAGAATCGGCCGTTTGGGTCGTTCGGAGACCGCCATTTTGGTGACATTGACGCGTACACAAAATGGCGATCTTTATGTTCAAAATGGCGTCAACTGAAATCGCTCGCCGCTGTGTTCACATTTTCAACCGACATTAAGTCTCACGCCTAGCAGAATACAAAACAATCGGAAGAGAGTATTTGTAGTCTAAAGAAACTCACTGGAGATTTAGACGGTCACCAGTAAAATTCTTTAGGCTTCGAGTCGATCTAAATAAACGTTTATTATTCGTATTCCACAGCAAACTTAATACATTTTATAATAGTTAACGTCACGGTTAGTTGGATCAACTCGTTTTATGTCCGGATCGTATCGCACAGTCACAGACAACGGAATTCTCAGAGCTTAACGTACCGGTATAACTAGCTCGAGCTAACTAAAGTATCGCACACATTTCTCGTGAAGAGTCAAATAACACTGAATCTCTCAAAAATACAAAACTTGAATAAAGCTATTTGAAATCTATTCCAAGAAACTTTTTAAAGCGCAACATTATTTTATCAACTCGAGAATCGTGTGCGATAGTTGTAAACTTTATTTCACCACCGAGGACGAACGGGAACGACAATTTATAAATAAGCATATCTGCCACATTTTTAAAAGTTGATCAAAGAAGAACCCATTTGACTTTCGAATCGATTTCCATTTTATAATCGCCTAAATCAGCCCCCCTAGCATGACCACCGAAACGCGAAATGATAAAGCGATGTATCATGTTTAACTGGCAAGATACAATAGATTTTGACAGTCGAGGGTCGATAAAACGCTATATCACGAGATATATATCGTGTTTCGTCGGTCACGCTAGGGGCAGGGATTCCCAAACTACTTCGGGCAAGTTACCTCTTTTCCAAAATGAACTAATACCTCAGACTCCCGTAGCCAAATTACTTTAAAAATCCAATCAAATATAAGTGTAGTTAATAGTTATCATTATAATATTCATTTAAGTCGAGGGAGTCTTTTGCCCTAGTGTCGTCGACTTCGCCGTCGGCTTCATTTGACAGATGGATGAGATACATCGCTACTTCTTTTTGGTTAAGTTTCATAAAAACTTACTAAAAAACGTGGCAATGTATTACAACCATCTGTCAAATGAAGCTGACGGCGAAGTCGACGACACTTGGGCAATAGACCCACTGGAAAACCTATTTCGACCCCGAAGCGTCGATATCGACCAATGGGGAAGGCAACTGTCAAAATGGCGCTGCGTACGCTTGTTCCACGAGAACTGAAAACAAAGGACATTTACTTAACAAAATCGTTTTTTTAGTTTTAAAATGATTAAATTTTGTGCAATTGGCTTTAAAAATGTTGGCACTTACATATTTCCGAAAAATCTGGATATAGAAAAAATTGATAAATTCTGTAAGAATAAAAACGTCTTAATTTGGCTTTATATTACGGCATTTGCATTGTAGAATAGTCTTTTATATCCATTTTGGGTCAATGGGTTTTTTTCGTTATACCTATTTTCCCATACATTTAGTTCTGAACGTCTACTGTCTTAGGAACAAGCGTACGCAGCGACATCTACAATTAGCTTTGCGTCGCCGACCCCATTCCTGGCCTAAACCTTTCTGAAAAACATGTTAACGCTCGATTGGAAAATTATAAACAAAAGTGGGTAGGTCGTTCGGTCGGTCCGGGGCGGCGCGGGGCGGGCGGGGGCGGGGCGGCTAGTACTCCCAGTGCGTGGCGGCGGCGAGGTCGGGCCCGGCGAGGCGGAAGTTGCCGTTCTTGGCGGCGGCCAGGTAGGCGCGCTCGGCGGCCGCGCGGATGGCCAGGCGCGTGGGCTCGCGCAGCTCCAGGTGGAAGCCCTGCGCGGCGTCCGAGTCGCACGTCACGCTCTCGCCGTCCGCGTGCCAGTACTTGCCGTTTTGCCCTGCGGAAGTAACTTCAATATTAAAACCTAAAATGTTAACGGTCGTAAGCATCGGCACAGACCTTGAGCGTCGAAATTTTATAAAGTCTAATTTTATAAAGTCCAAAGTACATTCAATAAAACCGCGCTAGTATCCGTTAAAAAGTGTTTTATTTCATGTTTAATGAGCGCGTAAGCTTGAGAAGTGAATTTATAAAGTCTGTTCATCCTTACTTGTCTTATTTAGTAAACAGTTTTTGACAGTTTTCATACGTCTTCTAACTTAAATCGTTATTTAAAAATATGTTAGTAAGTTTATGAAATTATTGTTAATTTATTAACAATTTATTTCGTAATCTATGTGTGGAAAACAATTTGTTTTATTTTATAAATGATCATTTCAATAAAGAGTTAGGTGAAGATTGTTTACCTTATAAGATAAGTAAGAATAGACAGACTTTAAAGACAGTTACCTATGCTTCTGTCTGCGCATTAAAGGACATGTCCCATCGCGCCTATGTCATTTGCCTCACCATTCTCAAAAAATGAAAGTCTATCGCATCTTAATCCAAGGAGTATATCAAAGTAGGTATTTTACTCTAGAATCAGATTAATAATTATTTTCTGCATTAAAAAGTGGGATTTTTAAGTTAAACGCTTTTAAATCACATTTTTTTTATCATGATAGTACTATTTACTTACATTTTTTTTTACAAAATACTTCAAAGAACTACTTAATGTTTTTGTAATTGTTTTTCTAAATATAAAACAATTCTTGACTGATACTATACCTAAATAAAATATAATAAGCATTTATTAATTATGAAAGTAATTAAATAAAATGAAACTGGGGCAACACTGGGACATCTCCTTTCACCACTCAAAATCCGAGCCAAGACCTGTAACATATGGTCGAATAGTGCTTTGGAACGTTCAATATTTCAATAACGGTAAGTGTACCTACATTCAGCAATGAAAGTCGTATAACACTATAGTATTTTATCATAGCAACTAGTTTGACAGATGTCTGACATTAAACGCACATTAGTCAAAATAGTACAAGTTAAATACCTTTCATTGCTGACCATACCAATCGTTCTTGAGGATGATTTTTACGAGCATTTGTGAAAGTCAAATATTAATAAAAAACAAATAAAAGCTATCAAACAACAAAGAAAGATATTAATAAGTAGAACGATCCAATTCCACATCGATATGTCTTTCTGATGGGTTAAACCGTCAAAAAATTAAGTATAAAATAGAAACTAACCTTTGAAATAGACGGCCCCCTTGGGCCCGCGCACCACCTGTATGGTCTCGTAGTTGGCCTTGTTGCACTCCAGCTTCACGCCCTTGGGGCCCACGAAGCCCTGCTCGCACTTCAGCACCAGAATAGGCCTGCAAATGGCGTACGAACAAATCCATAAAATGGTACATGAGCAGCAAATCAACGCTGGGACTGGTATGGGGCCGTTCAAATATTACGTAAGCAGATTTTTTTCAATTATTTACCCCCCCCCCCCCCATCCCCCTTGTCAGTAAATTGTCAGTAAAAGTAAGCAAAGGTCTTACCCCCTCCCCCCATGCGTACGTAAACATTTTTCAATTATAAATGTTTTTTTTTTAATTTAGACAAGTGAATAGCGCGCGGTAATTCCCCTAATCGGTTCTAAAGCGAGTGTCTAACTAAACGTATGCATTATTTGCAGGAATCCCCGAAAATGCATTTCTTTTTCAAGCATAGACAATATGAAGGTTGCCATTCGTGTAAAAAAGTAAATAACTACCGATGACGTAATCATCATCTAGACTCCCCTACCCCCATGTCATCAGAAATAAGCCAAACAAAGACCTCTCCACCCCCCTGTAATGCTTACGTAAAACTTGAACGGCCCCTATGGTCATTGCTACGTTACTGTCATCATGTAGTCAAGCATGAACGCTACTATACCCGCCAATTGGTAATGCGCTTGGCGGCCATGTTTTTAACCTCAAAAACTAAAAACAATTGTATTTTTTTATATACCGAGACCCTATCTTATTGAAAATAATAATTCAATAATTAATATGGGAAACGAAACGTAAGGAAGGAGTGTGCGAGTGAGACGAATGAATGTGGAAGAGAGAGGGATGACAGAAGGGACACTATCTTATATTGTTTGCAACGACTTTAGAGTTGGTCCCATAGTAAAATTTGGTCAGTTTGATGGTCCCTATATCTACCTTATTCTGCATTAAGGGTTTTACCAAACACCTTGTATATTAGATCACCATTTTCATCAAATTTCCTTGTTTCATGACATTTGTAGATGCGGATTGCGTCAACGTGGATGTTAATGTGACAAGGTTCCAGCGCATTACCAATTGGCGGGGATAGTACTTGCTCAAAACAAAGTAAATGCCCGGTTATTGAGTGATTTATCGAAGGTTTAACTTTTTAGGAGGGGTCCACATTATCTATAGCTCTTGATGCAAACTGTTTCCGCTACCGTAAACTATCAGATAAACTACTCACAGCCAATGCGAGTGAAGAGAGAAAACTATAGTTTACGGTAGCGAAACCTGTTTGCATGGTAGGGGCACTAGTTTTGTTACAGATTTTTAAATCGTATAAATGTGGGCCCCTCTGATAAAGTACCTCAGAAACCGGGGTAAAAAATCAGCTGTTTGATTCATTTAGATATATATCGTGTTTTGATGGTTATGCTAGGGGGGCTGACGTATCGACGATGGAATCGAAGTGCATTATTCCTGCAGGTCCCGCGTATAGGTTAGAAATTTAAGGCGAGCGCGAAGCGCAGCGGAGAGTGAGCCTTAAATTTCGAGGTAATTTTTTTAAAACAGACAACAGAAATATTTTCTTTTATTATAATAACTGACGCGGTACGTTTGCTGTTTACAAAGCAATTTTGGCTCTTGTAAATAGCAGACGCATTATCCCGACACGTCTGCTATTTACGAAGCAATTTCGGGAGGATAACGCGTCGGGTATTTACGAATATGCGTCACGATTAACACAGCGGACGGCCTTAGGGGTTACTTAGTAACCCGTTGTATAAACTGACCTGTTGATGAGGTAGAAGTAGTACTTGCAGTTGTCGTCGATGGCGTCCGCGTTGGCGTACAGGTGTCCGGAGCGCTTGGTCATGAGGTACTTGCCGTTGTTGGCGCGGAACGCCACCGCGCCGTCGCCCTGCCAGTCCAGCTCGAACAGGGCGTTCGACGATCTGCGCATAAGATCACATTATTAGCACTATATTAGACCTGGCACTGGTGAAACTCTGCAACTTAATAGTAGATTAGTAGCCAAGGGCTGTAAGGCATCAATTGCAGCCCGAGATATTTATTCTTACAATGCAATTGATGCTTACACCCGAGCTAACTACTCTGCTTTACATCTCGATGGTGAGGTAAGTAGAAAAAAAACCGGCATTACAAGAATACAATAATTTATTAGTTAAAATTTATAGTGAAATGAGAACAATTTTCAAATTTTAGGGACAGGTGTTTTTTGGGTATGTTAATAGTTTGAGATTGTGATATTTGTTGGTCATGGACAAAATCTGACGGGATGAAACTTTCTTCAGCAGCTTTGATGGTTGCGGATCATCTCTTGAGAAAGATGTTTCATTTTTTGAAAGCTGAATAATTTCCGTTATTTTTTTGGTAATTTTACTTTTATTTTGTATGGAATCTTCAATGTAACCTTCAGCCACCTTGCTGGATTTTTTTAATCACTTACCGCCCTAGGGCTTTTTTAGGGTTACGTACCCAAAGGGTAAAAACGGGACCCTATTACTAACTCCGCTGTCCGTCTGTCTGTCTGTCTGTCACCAGGCTGTATCTCATGAACCGTGATAGCTAGAAAGTTGAAATTTTCACAGATGATGTATTTCTGTTGCCGCTATAACAACAAATACTAAAAACAGAATAAAATTAATATTTAAGGGGGGCTCCCATAGAACAAACGTATTTTTTTTTTGCCGTTTTTTGGTACGGAACCCTTCGTGCGCGAGTCCGACTCGCACTTGGCCGGTTTTTTAATTATTTACCGGATTTTTACTTACTTACAGGATTTTATTAATTACTTACCGCCCCAGGGATTTTCTAGCTACATTATTACCTTAAAGCGCTAATTGGTTACCTACAAGCCCCATTTGGGGGTAATAAGGACCTACTTACCGAATATGAGAGATGTAAAGGACACTTAATGGTCAAAGTAAGGGTGCTTAAATATAGAAACAGGTAACGCAAAAAATATCATGGTAAGATTATACCTCCATACAGACTCGCCTGCACCGGAAACCTATTTCTTTAGGTAAGCAGAAGCACCCTAAGACGATAGTTCCTATGTATTTAATACGTTTTTTTGTAATAGAATGAAACTGAACGTCGGTAAAATACCGAAGAACACCCATGTGAAGGCTCCTTAAGGACTGTATTTTTGGTCGATTCATCTCAAGTCAGAACTCTTTTCTGTACTTATCAAACTTTTTTTTTTATATTTTTAGTTAAACCCAAATTTCAAACCCAGAAGATTAACTGTTATTAAGTTTGTACTTATTTCTTTTCAACACACTTGCTCGTAAAGTGAGCCCTAATACATCGCTTTTAGGGCCATAAACCGAACTATAACAAACGCGTGCAAAAAACACTAGTTGGTTATGGAATGATCCCTACAAAGTTAAATAGGTACCTTACTGCAAGTTCTATGCGAGTAAACAGAGCATTTTCAATTTAAGGCGGTACCCTGAGCGAAAGTGGCGCCGCGGTGAATTTTATTTAATATTATACTTCGTCGCTGCATCCTCGAGATTTTCATATTCACCATGTAGTCCACTCCTAAATGTACCAGGCATCGAACAATTTTTAGAGCTAAATAAGAATAAAAATTAAAAAAGAGTACAATATTTGACTAAACATTGATAGCCGGCGGCGCCAGGGGGCGCGCGCGCAACCTGCCGCCAACCCGCCATTTTACTTGTCATTCACTTCTTTTGTTCGGGCATCGAAACATCTCAATCTCAGTGATCGTTTTATTATTATTTGAAGTCGTTATTTCTCGTAAAAGTGTATTAATATGGGTAAACGCAAGCATAAATCTAAAGATCCAGAGAAAATCCGTAAAAAAATCCGACGTTTAGAACGTTTATTAGTGCAAAGTGATGATAGCAGTGATAGTTACGCAGAATTTGGTAAGTACCTACCTACTATACACAACATCCCGACTAATATTATGGACCTATTCGTTTACTTTGTGATAATCTAGTTATTTGCAAAAATCAACAGGAAATACGTACTTACGTGTGTTTTTTTTTCTTGTTAATTTCATAATGAAAATGATGCATGTTTTTTATTCATCATTTAGTCGTTGTGGTGAAAATATTGCAAAGAACTAATAAGTAATTCTTCCATAAATCTTACAATTTGCGCGGCCTAGCAATATGTAATGATTGTGATTTTTTATTTATTAGCTTTTCAAGTAGGTACTTTCTTTACCACAACGGGATAAAATGCTTATGTGTGAATACTTTTATGAAGTACCGCGACGCGATTGCGGTCTATTGCACAAAGCTATGTGTGTAGCACACATAGCTTATTATATTATATATTAGTTTATAATATTATATTATTATAAACGTCAATTTGATTTCATTTTGGAATTATTAGAGCCGTGACGCGATTACGGCCGTATTCCTTAACCAACTAGGAAAATAAGGAACCACGACGCGATTGTGGTCTACCTTCCTACATTTATTAGAGTCGCGACGCGATTGCGACCGTTTTACTTATAATATAGCAAGGTCTTTGCTAGTCTTTTTTGTTGCAACTAGATCGTTGTACTTACAGATTATGAATCCGACTTTTCGACCAATCGCGGCATCCAGTCAACTATATCCTTACCTCCAATGGAACCCGAACCTATCGTAGAGACAGAGGAACCTTGTACGTTAGAAAATACTCCGGCTGTACAGACAAATGATAACAGTAATATTTTACCCGAAGTTGCGACAATATCAGCCGATATTTTAGAGGCTTTAGGTCAGCCGAAAAATAAAACCGAGATATTTGGTCCAAAAATTAGAGATGAAGTATCTGAACGTTGGGGAAAGATCGTTGTCGACGGGTTGAGCAGGGAATCGATCCAAAAGTTAATAGAAAATATTCTTATACCTGAAAATTTCAAGTTACTTAAGGCTCCCGTTCTAAACCAAGAAATTGGTTCTGTTTTGGCGGAATCAACCAAAAAAAGAGATTCCCGTCTTGAAAAAGCTCAAAATCACTTAGGAAAGGGTATATCAGCTATTACAATTTTGATGTCAACCCTAATCGATGGTGAAATGGATAAAAATGATATCATAAAGAAACTTTCAGAAGTTGGACAAGTGTTGTTAGACCTGCACTGCCAAAATACCTTAGCTAGAAGGAAATTAATAACATTCAGTCTAGACAAAAAATTCTTAAATATAGTGGAGGGGGTAAAACGGGACTCTTTCTTATTTGGTGAGAACTTAGGGGATAAGATTAAAGCAAATCAGACTGCAGTGCGTTCCGGATTGCAAATCAAGAGATCGTTCGAACCACAATCGTCAACGTCGTCGTACTCGACTCGGCCTTATGCACATGCAACGCGCCCGTTAAACTCGAGAGGCCTACCCAGAACTCAAGTCCAGAGAGGCAAACGCGGTGGGCCGAGATACCAAGCCTCCCCTCACCTACCCAGACGCCAGCCTGTAGTTCCGGACCGGTACAAAGTCCCTCCAAAAGCTGCCAACAACAAGCCGAATCAGCAGCCATAGAGGTAACACCTTTTGCTGGTAGGCTAAAATACTTTTTTGACGCATGGAAATCTATAACTAATGATCCAGTTGTACTTGGTTATGTTAAAGGATATAAAATACAATTTGACGGCCCTGTTATTCAAGAATATGAACCAGTTGAGCCATCTTTTTCCGCAGTCGAAATTTGTCATATTTCTAAGGAAGTAAATAAGCTACTACTATCGGGAGCGATTATTGAATGTGAGTCTGTGCCTGGTCAATTCTTATCAAACGTTTTCCTTACACCAAAAAGCGATGGTTCCTTTAGATTTATTTTAAACCTTAAAAAGCTCAATAAATTTGTTGTGACACACCATTTTAAAATGGAAGACATTAGAACAGCGTCAAAGCTTATATCTAAATATGACTATTTGGCAAAGATTGATTTGAAAGAGGCCTATTTTATTGTCCCCATTCATCCTACTAGTAAAAAATTCTTAAGATTTAAATTTCAAAATTGTATTTATGAATTTCAATGTCTACCATTTGGTTTGAGTTCGGCGCCTTACGTTTTTACAAAACTTATGAGACCAGTTGCAACGTACCTAAGAAACCGTGGTCACTTATTAGTACTATATTTGGATGATTTACTATCTATAAACAGCTCTTATGAAAGCTGCTCCAAAAATGTTGATGAAATTATCACCCTTTTAGAAAATTTAGGCTTTATAATAAATTATACGAAAAGTGATCTCCAACCAAGCCAAAAGAAATCCTTCTTGGGATTTGAAATAGACACAATGGAAATGGCGCTTAAGGTTCCATATTCCAAGCGTCAAAAAATCTGGAAATTAGTTAATGACATTTCTCAGAAATCTTCAATAACCATTAGAGACTTTGCCAAATTCTTAGGTATACTTACCTCCTCCTGTCCAGCTATAGATTACGGCTGGTTGTATACGAAGCGATTTGAGAGAGAGAAATACTTAGCTTTACAGTACGCAAATGATGACTATGATAAATCAATGCAAGTAAACACTAATCTAGAATCAGATTTTTTTTGGTGGAGAGATCACATTATGACGTCAGTCAAACCATTCCGAAATAACAAATATGTCCTTGAAATATTTTCTGATGCATCTTTGACTGGCTGGGGCATTGCCTGTAATGGGGAAACGTCAAATGGGTTTTGGAATAATGCAGAAAAACAGGATCATATAAATTTATTAGAATTACGAGCAGCTTTTATAGGACTGAAATGTTTTGCAAACGATATTTATAATAAAGAAATTCTTTTGAGAATAGATAATATGACCGCGATCGCTTATATTAATAGAATGGGAGGCGTGCAGTATGAGCACCTGAATGATATTACACGCCAAATTTGGCAATGGTGCGAGGAACGCCAGATCTTCATTTTTGCGTCTTATATAAAATCGAAAGATAATGTCGAAGCAGATCGTGAGTCTAGGCGGACTAACATTGATACAGAATGGGAACTTTCACAAGTTGCGTTTAATGAGATCTCGCAGACACTTGGTATTCCGGATATTGATTTGTTCGCATCTCGCCTAAATGCAAAATGCTCATTATACGTTTCTTGGAAAAGGGATCCAAATGCCTACAATATCGACGCATTTACCTTGAATTGGAAAGAATATTTCTTCTACTGTTTTCCCCCTTTTTCATTGATTTTGAAATGTTTACGTAAAATTATCGACGACCAAGCTTCAGGCATTATAGTTGTCCCTTACTGGCCCAGCCAAGCGTGGTTCCCGCTATTCTTAGAACTTCAATCCTCAGATCCAATTTACTTCCCACCGAGCAGAGACTTATTACACTCTCCTTTCAGGACTCAACATCCGCTCTGGCAAAGCCTTACCCTGGTGTCATGCCGCTTATCAGGGAAGCGTTTTCACGGCAACTCTTGACACAAGAAACTATCAAGATTATGATTGCGTCCCTTTCTCAAAACACACTTAAACAATATGATTCAGCATATAAAAAGCTATGGGAATTTTGTAAAACTAAAAACATTGTTGATTATTTGTCTATTTCAAACTCAGTCGCTCTTGAGTTCCTTACTATTCAGTTTAATACAGGGTCTAGTTATTCAACAATTAATACAATTCGTTCAGCACTTTCACTCATATTAGGTAAACGATTTAATTCAGATGCAAATGTCAGTAGATTATTAAAAGGAATATTCAAAATTCGTCCATGTTTTCCAAAATATCAAAGCACTTGGGATACCAACGTTGTGTTAGATTTTATTTGTAAATGGCACCCAAACGATAGTCTACCTCTATTAACGATTACCAAAAAACTGGTAGTTCTACTCGCATTGTCGACTGCACAACGAGTTCAGACACTATCGGTTATTAAGTTGTCCAATATTAAAATAACGAATACTGGAATCGATATCAAAATAGATGACTTAATTAAGACTTCTACACCAGGACGGCAACAACCGCACCTAGTAATCCCTTTTCTTTAGTGATAAAGTCCAAATTTGTCCAGCACATGCTTTAATATCGTATATAGAAAAAACCAAATTGTTCAGGGCCAACGTAAATTCAGAAAGACTAATTTTGACGACCAAGAAACCCTACCATAATGCCTCCACCCCTACTATCAGCCGCTGGATCAAACAAGTATTGTGCGAAAGCGGTGTAGACACAAATGTTTACTCGGCGCACAGCGCTCGACATGCGGCGACTTCAGCGGCTGATCGCAGAGGTGTCCCTATAGAGATCATTAGAAAAACTGCCGGATGGTCAGGGAACTCACTGGTTTTTGGAAAATTCTATAATCGCCCTGTTCAAGCGAACAATAATAATAATAACGCTTTTTCTTGTGCCATTATGAATAACGCTGATTCAATATCTGATTGTGTTAATTAATATACTTCTTGAAATTGAGTTGAGTTATTTTTATTTATTGGTATTTCTTCTCAATTTACGATTTCCCTAACACTCTGAACATCTACATGGTGAATATGAAAATCTCGAGGATGCAGCGACGAAGTATAATTGAAGGTTAAACAAACTTACCTGAAGTGAAGTTTGACCGTAATTATACAAGTCGCTGCATCCGAAGAGATTTTCGATCCCGCCTCTCCCCGAAGTTCATTTCTCATGAACTTCCCAAAGTTTTTAGGGAAATCGATCTCTAAAAGAATGACAAGTAAAATGGCGGGTTGGCGGCAGGTTGCGCGCGCGCCCCCTGGCGCCGCCGGCTATCAATGTTTAGTCAAATATTGTACTCTTTTTTAATTTTTATTCTTATTTAGCTCTAAAAATTGTTCGATGCCTGGTACATTTAGGAGTGGACTACATGGTGAATATGAAAATCTCGAGGATGCAGCGACTTGTATAATTACGGTCAAACTTCACTTCAGGTAAGTTTGTTTAACCTTCAATTATAATTCTAAAACACAATTTTAATAATGTCTCTCGTGGAGATTTTAGGGCCCATGGTCTAGTATTTTTAGAAGTAATTTCTACATGCCCTCGTAGTCATTCGTAGAAGTAGATAGCAAAACTGCTAAAAGTGGCCGTTTTTGACACATTTTCTATCTACTTCTACGAATGACTACGAGGGCATGTAGTGATACCCTCTAAAAATACTAGACCATGGACCCTAAAATCTCCACGAGAGACATTATTAAAATCTTTTTCTATTAATGACTTATTAAATAAAAACCTCTGAGGGCGCCACTTTCGGTCATACAACGGCCTTAACCGGCGGGCTGATTATCTAATTAGAAACCACCTAGCGACCGGTTGCAGTTCATAGATGATAGTGATCCATTGCTACTTCTTTTTGGATTAAAAAAAAACATACCAAAGAAAAGTAGCAATGTATGTGGAATGAAACCGGTCGCTAAATAGTTTCTTTTTAGATAATCAGGGTGCCGGTAATACAGTTATTTTTTTAATAACAACAAAGAGGTTTTATGCCGCTGAAAATTCATTTGCATTTTTGGAATAAATAAGGTCCTTAATTAAGTCAAACAAATATTAATTATTATCAAATTATTCCTAATTTACAATATTTTGTTATAAAATATTAAAATATTTGCATTTTATCACTTAAATTTATAATTTTGAAGTAGGCTGTATGCTTACTAACCCATTTGTTCGCAAAATATTCTTGCATTGGGAGTGTGAAAAAAACAAAAAAAAACCTGCGTGCCTTTTCTCATCATGATTATTATTTTGTTTTTATCGTATTTGTTGCTGTGTGGTAAATTACTTTGTTTTTTCCTCGCAAATGTGTTGAAAAACGTCGTATGAAACTCGTGAGCTCTTACTTATTGCACACTCGGCTGAGTTACGCCCTCGCCGGCGGCTCGGGCTGCAACCCACAGCCTTGTGTGCAATAAGCAACCTAAGCTAACTTGTATCATAATGTACTATTACTTATTCAGGTGGTCCGAGCAGGCAAAGCTTCAAAGCAGCTCAAATTCGAGCAGAATAAATTCTCTTCCCTGATGAAATGAAGGTCTGTGTATTGGTATAAATGTAGCCACATCTGAGGTCTAGTGGTTCGCCCACCCGTGTAAGACGCAGGGTTCCCGGGTTCGATTCCCAGGGGGTTACAATTTGTACTGGTTTTGGTTGGTGTTAGGGCTTATTTCAAGTCCGCCTGGCTAGCTACAACCATCTTTCCTAAGTCTGACGCAATAACAACAATTTAAAAATAGTCGTGTTTCGACAGTTAGAGGTAAGATCGCCAGTTCCTCATTGGTGAGGATTCCGGGTGTAGTGCGCTTCCACCTTCGGCCTTATCGTCACTTACCATCAGGTGAGGTGAAGGCCAAGCATTACTACGTTGTGCATAAAAAACCGGCCAAGTGCGTGTCGGGCCACGCGCAGTAGGATTCCGTAGGTACATTATACCATACCATATTTTAATACCGCTATCATTTTTCATCTGAAAAAATAACTTTGTTTTTCACAGTGTTTGTATGAATGACAAAGTTATATTTGCGGTTTTGGAAAATGTACTATATCTCGAAAACTGATTACTGTATCTCGTTCAAAACAATTTTCGTTGAAAGTATTTATTAAGATCTATAGTTTATATTTTTTTTTAAATTTTTCACCCTCTTACTTTAAAAGTTAAAGGGGGGGGGGACACACATTTTACCACTTTGGCGGCATATATCTTTCAAACGGTTGACTTTAAAAAAAAATAGTTTTAAAAACCTCAATGTGATTTTTAAAGACCTATCTATAAACACCCCACAAGTATTGGTTTGATGAAAAAAAATATTTTTAGTTTCAGTTCCATGTATGGGGAGCCCCCCCTTAATCTTTCATTTTTTTTATTTTTGTATAAAAATCGTAAAGCGGTTCACAGAATACACCTACCTACTAAGTTTCAACTATGTAGTCTTAATACTTTTGGAATAAAGTGGCTGTGACATACGGACGGACAGACAGACAGACAGACAGACAGACATGACGAATCTATAAGGGTTCCGTTTTTTGCCATTTTGGCTACGGAACCCTAAAAAGTACTAACTTGTTGTCCCCGCTGGCCTGGATGCCGCCGCCAGTCTCGAGCGTCCAGTAGCGGTCCTGCATGGTGCGGATGTACCAGCGGCGCGTCGCCCAGTCGAACTCCAGCTGGAACGTCTCGTGCGACGAGATCTCGTCCTGGTTCGCCGTCACGTCTACACCTGGAATTACATAGGAGGGTTAGCAAGCAACTTGCGAAGTTTAAAGTTCGTTAATTTTTTTACAGGACTTTAATAAATTCTTGTTTGGGGCGTTTTGCGATAAATAGCAGAGACAATAATAATAATAATAATAATAACCTTTATTTCTCACCATAATCTTAAAATTTACAAAATGTAAGTAGTATGTAATGCATCAGTTTTTTTGTTACAATGTGAAAAAGTTATCTAATACTTATTTATCTATTGAAGAAAAAAAAATTACTATAGCGGACTGCCACCTAAACTAGGACGGATCCTGTGTCTCAGGTAGTCAACCCACAAAGGTAGTCCCCACAAATGGTCTAGAAAATAGGTTGTTTCAAGGACATAAAAATATACAGGGTCACTGGAAATATGACGTATTCCTGCTAAGAGGTTATAGGTGAGGTCAAAACAAATATTTTTTGTCATATAACTTTTTCTCAAAAAATTAATAGTTTTTAAGTTAATTGAAATTAAGTATTTTTTTACCAAAAGTACGTTTTCAGACACAAAAATTTAAAATAAAAAATAACTACTCATTCGATTCTGGTTTTTTCATTATTTTGGGATAGAAAACAATCTAAGTGTTGATAATGAATAAAAAAAAATTACAAAAAATATAGGTTTTTATAAAAAAATCTATCCTTAAATGCATTTATTTTTTTATTTTTTTCAGATTTTTTGGAAATAGCATCAAATATCTTTAAAAAAATTCTAGTAACTAAGCGTGCATAATATTTTAAAAACATCACCATCTATTCACCTTTCAGTTGAGGTATAAAACTTAATAATAACTTAAAAAAAATGAGAAATTAAGACTTAACTAAATAGCAGTCCCATTTTATGCAGCAAAAATTTCCTACTTCAAGCGCTTCGAAGGTAGCCGTATTATCCTATTTATATCATAAATGTGAAAGTTTGCTTGTTTGGATGATTGTTAATCAATCACGCAAAACGACTGAACGGATTTGGATGAAATTTGGCACACAGACCGTTTATAAACAGGATTTAAATATATGAGGATACTATTATCTTGGTTAAAGGTTCCCTAGGGGTTTTCTCGAATGTAATTGCGGACAAAGTCGCGGGCGGAAGCTAGTTTGCCATAAATGATCGTGCTTACTAAAAATACTTTCGTCCGAGTGAGTTTGAAACAGAATTATTTTCCGCCGATGAGTCAAAATTTTATACAGACAGCATCAAAAATAACCATGCATATCAGCCATTTTTAATGACCCGCTGCTGGGGAACAGGCCTTCCTTTCCTTTTGGGATAAAGCGGACGTGCCATAACCCACCACGTGGGCCCAATGCGGATTGGTCGGTGTTAACTCAATGTACCTTACATTGAGCCCTTGGTTCTGGCTGCATTTACAGTCGTTAACACTGACCAATCCACATTGGGTCCACGTGGTGGGTATGGCCCGTCCGCTTTATCCATCCACAAGCCAAAAGGTAGGCCAGTTCCCCAGCAGCGGGGCATTAAAAATAGCTGATATGCATGGTTATTTCTGACACAGTTTGTATACAATTTTGACTCATCGGCGGAAAATAATCCTGTCTCAAACTCACTCGGACGAAAGTATTTTCAGTAAGTACGACCATTTATGGTAAACTAGTTTCCGCCCGCGACTGCATTTGCATTTACATTCGAGAAAATCCCTAGGGAACCCTTAACCAAGATAATAGTATCCTCATATGTTTTAATCCGGCTTATAACCTATCTGTGTGCCAAATTTCATCCAAATCCATTCAGCCGTTTTGCATGATTGATTAAGAATCATCCAAACAAGCAAACTTTTACATTTATGGAATAAGTAGGATAATACGGCCACCTCCGAAGCGCTTGAAGTAGGAAATTTTTGCTACATGAAATGGGACTGCTATTTAGTTAAGTCTTAATTTCTCATTTTTTATCTTAGTTATTATTAAGTTTTATACCTCAACTGAAAGCTGAATAGATGGTGATGTTTTCAAAATATTATGCACGCTTAGTTACTAGGATTTTTTTTAATATATTTGATGCTATTTCTAAAAAATATGAAAAAAAGTTAAAAAGTAAATGCATTTAAGGATTGATTTTTTTGTAAAAAACTGTATTTTATGATTTTTTTTTTAATTATTATCAACACTCAGATTGTTTTCTATCCTAAAATAGTAAAAAATCCAGAATCGAATGAGTAGTTATCTTTTATTTTAAATTTTTGTGTCTGAAAACGTACTTTTGGTAAAAATGTACTTAATTTCAATTAACTCAAAAACTATTAATTTTTTTAGAAAAAGTTATATAACAAAAAATATTTGTTTTGACCTCATCTATCACCCCTTAGCAGGAATACGTCATATTTCCAGTGACCCTGTATATATATACATTAACATTTTAAAAAGGGGAACAGTAAGATAGTTTGTGTAAGTGTGTGTTGTGTGTGTGTATGTGTGGGTGTGGGTGTGGGTGTGGGTGTGTGTGTGTGTGTGTGTGTGTGTGTGTATGTGTGTATGTGTGTGTGTGTGTGTGTGTGTGTGTGTGTGTGTGTGTGTGTGTGTGTGTGTGTGTGTGGTGTGTGTGTGTGTGTGTGTGTGTGTGTGTGTGAGCGCGTGCGTGCGTGTGTGTGTGTGGTGCGCGTACGTGCGTGTGTGTGTATGTAAACATGACTATGAGTTTGTTTTTGCGTAGCTATAAGCATGTTTATTGTATTATTTTAAGAATGTTTTCCGTTTCATCATAATCTAGTACAATTAAACTAGTTTTAAGAATTAACTTAAGACGATTTCTATTTAATTTAGTGACAATGACGATACCAAAACCACATCTCATTCAGACTGACACCAGCCAGACTGATGCAAGGCTACCATCTACACCATTTTTTCTGTTTCAGAGAAAAAAGATGCAGGTTGGCAGTATCAGTATCCATTCATAGAAAAAATGATGCAGAATGATCGTGTAATCTTCCTCTTAAAGCAGAATCCGAACTGTTAGGTGTACGTCTTTTACTATTGACTCCGGTGTAAAACATGTATAGGCACAGTGGTATTGGCACCGTGCACGCTTTTAGCGCCACCTAGCTTTTTGCAACTTTGTTGGCTCTGACCTGACCGGTTTGACGTTTTCATATGTAATGGCGGCATTGTGACAAAATATTAAAAAATACTATACATATTGTGTTATTAATGTAAAATTCAAAATTACTGTGATTTGGGTGGACAAAGTGTTGTGAAATCATTTTTGGTCATTTAAATTAAATATGGCAAGTAAGATCTATTCAAAAACAGTGTTTTATTTTGGTTATATCAGGGTTTATTTACTTCTTTTTTAGTTGTAAATTTTGTAAAACAAGAGGATAAAGCTTCTTTAATAATTTTATTAAGTGATAATAAACATATTTAATTGTTTCTGTATCGCTAGTAATTAATTAAATATCGTTTTCAAACAGATCACAGAGCCTTAATTATTTCTACTATTTGCCACCATGAGCGCTGCGATCGATTATTGTACCTTCGCACCCAGCGAATAGGTGTACCTGTTATTAAGTGTCAACCAAACATTAAAGGCAAAAGTCTGAAAGCAAAAACATCAGCCAACTAGCCAATATCACCCAGGCCTTCATCAGGCCACCGTTATTATTGCGAATGGCCGTGAGTCGGAACGTTACGTGTGTGTTCCGGTGGGCGGCGCCCTGCGTTGCGCGCCATCGGCTGCGCAGGCGCCGGCCACGACACGACGCAACACCATTTTGTTGCTCATTTGCATGTAATCGAGTTTGTTTGCTCGCTCATCCGTGTTTTCCTGTGTTATTTGAGAAACGTATTGTCTTGGTTTTTGTGACTCTGGATTGTTTCGATTATATTAATTTTCCTTTTTTTTTAACAAATAAGCGGAAGTTTTATGGGTTCTTTTTAAAAATAAGTACCTAATAAGCTCTGATCTAAAATGCTTGTTTTAGTCTTAAAACACAATATTAAGGTGGTACCCTGAGCGAAAGTGGCGCCGCTGTGAATTTTATTTAATATTAAAATTCTAATACACAATTTTAATAATGTTTATCGTGGAGATTTTAGGGCCCACAGTCTAGTATTTTTAGACGGTATCGTTACATTACCTAGTAGTCACTGCTAGAAGTAGATAGAGAAACTGCTAAAAGTGGCCGTTTTTGACACATTTGCTATCTACTTCTACGAATGACTACGAGGGCATGTAGTGATACCTTCTAAAAATACTAGACCATGGGCCCTAAAATCTCCACGATAAACATTTTTTTTTCTATTACTAACTTATTAAATAAAAACCTCTGAGGGCGCCACTTTCGGTCATACAACCGCCTTAACTGTAATGTAAAATTGTCTCAATCTCTTTCATCAATGTCGTTTATAAGGAAATCGGCGGTTGTCAGATAATAATTGACTAATAAAATTTTATTGGCGTCTGTCCGCACGAAATGCGGAGCAAGCATCCGTGTAGTAGAAAACGTTAGAAAGCATACTCTTCACAATGGTGCTAGTTTTTGCGGCGAATAACTGCGCAGACGCAACAGCCCGCTCCCGCGCCGTACATTGTAGCTAACACAGCTCGCGACAAGACGCTACCATTTGAATAAATGAGAGTGGAATCGCACTTACATTCCGAAGAAGTTATTTAATAGATATATATGTAGCAATTAAGACGAGATCGGAATAAATTATCAACAAGTCAATGAATTTTCTGGATTTTTGGGTTCATTCTTATGGAAAGGTGCAATCATTTCATTATGTTTTACATGTGATCCAGACTTCCCTCATTAAAGCAGTTGTAAAATCTTTTAATTCACGTTCGATTTAAAGGCATAGCGGATCACTATTAAGTACCTAAGTACCTTATAAGTAGGTAGAGTCTGCCGAAGTCCGAGACTCATATTTTTACAGATTTTATGAAATCGTCTCACTACACACCTAGCAATGAGGGAGATTACATGATCATTCAGACTGACACGAGACTGATGTAAGGCTGCCTAACTGTAGTATTTTTTCTATGAAATTTCATACCAAAATTGTGCAGTTGGCAGCCTTGCATCAGTCTGGTGTCAGTCTGAATGATCGTGTAAAATCCCTCTTGTTATTGTGTACACAGATCAATACCCAATAGGGTGAAAAAAAGACAAGCTAACCCAAGCGACCAGGACTGGCTAAAACAAGCTATTGTATTTATCAAAAATCTTTGAATGTAAGTACCTAAGCCTAGTTTTAATTATAACGGTAAAAGGGATATGAGTAATAATAAGTGGGTATTTTTTTTACAATGTCACTTCCAAAAATCTGTTTTATCTTAAAAATCTCATCCCAATGAGCAAAAAAATTTTCTACAGTGTGTCTATCATGGGTACTTTTTGAGATCTTTAAGTCTAAAAAATAATATATGATATTTTTTTGCCAGGATTGCTTCCAAAAAGCAGTTTTATCTCAAAGATCTTATCCAAATAAGCAAAAAATTATTCTACAGCGTGTCTATCATGGGCAGTTTTTGAGATATTTAAGTTAAAAAAAATATATGTGGGCCATTTTTTTTTGCTCATTTGGATAAGATCTTTGAGATGAATCTGTTTTTTGGAAGCGACACTGCTACTCCTTTGCCAAAATTTAGGGAATTTCCCTTCAACTACCGTTTTTCCCACCCTGTATAGGTACTATTTAGTGTGTACGTACCCTTACTATAAGTAGACATGAAATGAATTAAATATGACATGTTAATATTTATAGGAAGAAAACAGTAACACGGCAAATTTAACGCGGTCCCGTTATTTTTAAAGACTTTATTTTAATTCAGAACTAATTAGGCACATGCGATAACGCCGTGAAATATTAAAATTGTAGATTTCTTTTCTAAACGAGCAATTATGAACTCTTCTGTCGAGTGTAGCCACCGGATCCACAGACCACAATTACCAGTAGGTATGATTCGCATCGCAAATGCTGGTTATTAACCGTAAGATTTAACTAACAATAAAATTAATAGGCAGTAGGCGTGAGCATCAGATATCTTTATCTCTTACAAATGTTCTCTCGCATTGAGATTTCTACATTTGATTTTCTGCACTATAATATAAGGCTGTTATAAAAACTTTATAATGTAATTGGTTCTGAAATTATCTACTTGTTACCTATAAAGACTGAATGTTTAGATATCACGGCAATGGTTATAATGAGCTCATGTTCTTTGATGATTGCAAACTTACCCAACATTTCGATAAAACTTTGTCAATCTCAATATTCTTTTAGCTTTCTAGTAAACGGTAGGTACCTATTTGCTATTCACAATTTAGTAAACATAGACTTTGTAATTCTCAGAAGTTAATATAAAAATAAGTACTTAGTACCTACCTACGTTAGTATTCTTTGCTCTACTAAACTTTGCCTGCACGTAGTTACTTACCTAGTGTATATAAATGCATTTTTAAAAAGAATTTTCAGAAATTTATTTCCATTTTTCGGAAATAATGATAAAGTATAGCAAAACGTGTCTATCAGAAGTGGGATTCGAACCCACGCCCACAGAAGTGACTGCGACTGTGCTTAAAATTGAACACAGCGCCTTATATAGCTATTTGTTTAATGTCATCATATCAGCCGCACTTAAATATATGAGACCACTGCTGGATATAGAAAAAATATGTAGGTAAGTACCTTAGCAATATTTGCGATGATTTTACTGCAACAGTTATCAGTCATGCAACATGATTATGATGTTGTATGAGTAAACCAAAGTTATTGAAGATATTCTTTTAATTAAAGAATTAGATATTTGAAATTGATTCTTACCAGCACGAAAGCACGATGGTCAAAGTCAAAATGTCTTTATTCAAATAAACTTAATAATTAAGCACTTTTGAAGCGTGAGCAGTAATGGGTAGGTAGTAGTACCTACTCTATGGTCCATCGAAACATAGAATCGTGTGATCGTGAGCAATATCACCGATGCGATGTTTTGTGATCGTGACAGAACGACAGATCCACATTTCTAAGCGAATCTCAGCTCGTGACGGGAACTGCCGATAATGGGTGCACCTCGGGAGTCGGGGGTAGACTACAGCTATTAAGTATTCTGTGGCTAGACGTTTAGCGGGCGTGTTAGCCGTATAACGTTTATTTACTTACGTACGCCAATCCCCTAACGAAGGCCAGTGCCCCAGCAGTGAGGACATTAAAATGTTGATGATGATGAGGTACTGCCTAACTCCAACTAGGTACTTATTTCAAAGTAAAAATATAGGTACGTAGATCTTAACTCAAATGCGATTGTAATGTTTTGGCTTTTAAGTTACACAATTTCTCAGAAACTACAACTACAATAAATACTTTTAATTTATGAACAGTTAGTTGCACCTAGTAAACAAAATTTCTAGAGTAGGTACCTATTAATTAAGTACGTAGACGTAAATTGGTTACCTACTTATTTGGACTCTTAGCGAAATGTCTTTCAACGACCAATTACTTTCGACTCTTGATTATATCTATACTGTCACATAAAGCAAACTTAGATGTGGCAAAGAAATTCATTCCCAATGTGAGATAGAAACAAAGCCACATTCCCGTCAGCTCCGCTGTCATACATCCGCATCCCAAGGACTGGTACGTGACTATGCATATCCATAAGCGCTGATCGCTCGTAACTTGGGCGGCTCCGGCACGGCACCGAGACAGCTAACAACCATTGTTTGTTCTCTATATTATAGTGTTTAGCGTTACAGTATTTGAAGGAGGCTGTTAAACTGCTGCAACAGTGAAGCAGCTTAATTTCAAGTGAGGTGATAGTAGAACTTATATAAGTAGGTATATTTACTTTGTATTGAGTATAAAAACCGGTTCTTTTTACATTTAGATTTTCTTTACGAGCAACTGGTTCAAAACGACGACGGATACCTAAGATTATAGATTCATTTTCAAGCTTACTTATATGAAATTTTAATTCAATTCAATTAGGAACTGCATTTGGAGCGCATGAAGTGGCCATAGAAAAAAAGGGGAAATTACATAAAGGGAAAAGAAAAAGGGGGAAATTAAGAGAGAGAATAAAGAGAGAGAATGAAGAGAGAGAAGGTATTTCTAATTTCGTAAAATACATGTAAAGTCAGGGCTCATACATAACAAAGAGTTTTCAATTGTGCTAATGGTGCGGTATTCACCTTCGACAATCGTTGCATTTCACTCGGCCGCGTGCTAAGTGCAGAACCATGCGTGAGCGCAACAGTATTGTTTACTTCTAAGAACGACGCCATTGTGGCTCGGACCAGTAAGGGGTGCCACTTCCAATTAAGAACCTATACTTTAATCTTTAAGCCTTGTCGATTGTTATTCCTAATCCTGTTTCAAAGTACCTAATTACCTTACTTAATCAAAATGTTATACTTGACATAACAGTAACAAAACAGTATTATAAACTGAGTTATCGCATATATGTCCGAATGCAACTCTCAAAATTGATGGAATAGAAAATAATCTCTTCTTGATTACTGTGACGTGATGGTATACCTAACTAACCTAGGTATAAAATATAAACCATTAACATAAAAATAGATGAAAAAACAAGCAAACAAACGAGAAAGTAATCTAATAAAAGAGTTCAAACAGTGGCAACCATCTACAACGTCCGTTGACCCGTCGAGATGAGGCGTCATCGGCAAAACAATTAAGGTAATAATTGAATGAACATGCTAAAAAAATTGTAAGTAGGTATTGCATAATTAGATACCTATACCTACATACCTATCTGCACAATATGTGAGAAAAAGTTACTGTAACTTTGAATGTTTTGCGCAATCAGCAATATAAAAATTCAATTGAATCTCGGAAATAATCCAGTTGATTGCTCATATTCTGCCATTTCTGCTCCGCAATCATCTTGTAATCAACTTTCGATCGATGCCGGAAACTGTCGCGCGTCGTTGCCAACATGACATTGTTCGCTTCATTGCGAAGATGCACTAAGATTATGCAACAAAAACATACATTAATAAGTAATTCGTAAAAGCTTAATTTCTTTTTGTTTGATTATAGTTAATTTGGTTATAGTAGATTTGGTTTTGTTGGCTTTTCATATCTGTACATGAGCATTTCAAGACTTGTAGTCGATTAACAAATTGCTCAAAAGAGGCTATAGAGTGCGTGAGCGGGAACCTCAGCGATTTCTTCAGAAACTTATTTTAGGATGCTTAGGGAGAAAACATACTAAAAGTCCTGACGTCTAGGAGGTGAGGCGGAGGGAGGAGGGGGGGGGGGGGGGGGGGTCAAAGGTCCTAATTTTAGGTTTTTCACCCATATCTCAAAAATGGTGCGTACACCTAAGCACCCTAAATACATTTCTGAAGAAATCGCTTAGGTTCATCCTCACGCACTTTATCTATAACTTCTTACTGATTGGCCTATTGGTAAATATTTAATTCAGTAATTTTATTATACTTACTTAATTATTCAATTATCTAGAGCTTACTTGGATAGATATTTCTAACCGATATATTTCTGTTTAGATTCGGGATCATTATGGTTCAGGCTGGATGAGAGTTATGATTTTTCGAAGTAGTCACCTAGATCACAGAATAGATAATATGCCTAGATTATTATGCTGATAAATTTTTCTTTATGTAAGTACCTAGGTAAAGCAATCATAATGAGTTAGATAATACTCGTATTTGATGAATCTTAAGAGGCATCCACTCCAAATCTGGCGCCTCTCTATTCCACGGGGGTAATGATACCACCATTCCTTTTTGGTATTAGAGTCAGTTATGCAATATTTTCATAATAATCATTATTATTATTTGAGTATTAGGGGCTCTGCAGCTCTGATAGAATTATAGTCACTGCGACCTATAATATCTATTGTGACTCGCCATCTAATTATAGTAACTCTTTAACCCTTGCGGCGTCCAGGAAGTCTGTATCTTCCTGGTTTTAAGAGTTTTTATTTCCTCCGGGTCGAATACCTGTCGCCTGAAATGGATACTATGTGGATTAGGGGTCTACAATCACGGGCGTTTGCTGATCCTCATTGCAATAATATATCTGCAGACGTCGTCAGTGTGACTCAATTTCATATGAACTATACTTAGGTGTCTGTTGAGTTTGCAGTGTCCAGTTAAGGCTCCACACACATACCTTGTTTGACAGAGACGTATTTCTCGTTGAGTGCGGCGACGAAGGCGGCCTGCGGCAGGCTGTCCTCGAGCGAGAACAGCTCGTCGCGCGTGACGGCGGTGGAGCGCGTCTTGAGCACCGCCTTGGAGCCGATGGGCGCCAGGTACGCGCCGGCGCCGTCGCGCAGCGCCAGCGCGCCCGCGTGGTACTCCGCGCTGAACAGGCACACCCCCGTGCATGTGTCCAGCAACTGTCACAAACGAATACAATACACATCATTTTTTTAGGGTTATTGAAACCAATTAGGTAACCTTTAATTTAAAGTGGTTAAGTATACCACCGAAAGTGGCGCTCTCAGAGGTTTTTATTTAATAAGTTGTTAATAGAAAATGATTTTAATAAAACTTTAAGTGGATTTTTTAGGGCTCACACTCATGGTATTTTTTAGAAGGTATCACTATATTATATTATGTATCAAATAAAAAAAACTGAGAGCGCCACTTTTGTGGCGCAGAAGAGAAGAAGAGTTTTGTGTTTCAGATGGTAAAAAATTATATTTTATTCAAAGAGACATTTTAAAAATCCTTTCCCCTATTCATTTATATTACTTACTAACTGAAATACAGACGTAATTAGAGGCTCTTCACAAACCGAGAAAGTTCATAAAAATTCTGTTCTATATCAATACCAAGACCATGGAATATGAAACTGTCCCTTGTAATGTAACCGTCCGTCCGCTTGAAACATTTTTCTTGTCTACAACAACAATGCGAATTAAGTAGTTTCATAAACGAGTGATTCTCTCAGGTTTCCGTTTCCGCTCCCGTCGAGGTTCCCACACTCAATATTCATACAAATCGAACAGAAATTATACCACGTCCACTTGTTGTGGCAGACATTGTTTGCTAATATGTCGCCCCGCGGAAGCATCAAGCCAGTGACTTGGAAAATACTAGGTACTTAATAAGCAGTTTAAGTAACATGTTTTATAGCATCCAATGCTTTAGCAGTGGGGGCTTTAAAACCTGATTTTGAGAATTGTATAGTCTATTAATAACTGCCTGGCTAATTACCAATAACTTAACTAAATGTGATTATACCAAAACATAACAACTCCCTCCGTAGAAACATAGACAATAAGTATCAACAGTTTGTGCTAATGACCGGTAAATAAAAGCGCGCATGTACTTTAAACTTTACCTTTACGATTATTCTGTATCTTCACTTACGAAGTTTAAAAATGGCAAGCAATTAAAATAAGTAATGTGACAATAGTATGACGATGTTTTTGTCAACAAATCTGCGTAAACATTGCGTAAAAAACTGCCGTTGTAAAGGCGCAATGTCAGGCAATACGCATTCAATGCGATTGAATCGAGAGAATGATCGAATTAGTTTCACATGGAAGCACGCTTCAATGCGTTTTTTTTAGTAAAAGGTGGATTGTGGGTCAGCAGAAACAATGTAGGTACAACTGGCACGTGAGCCTTTGAAGACGCTTTCTTATCACAGGATTATTAAGATCAATCGGTCTACTGTGGAAATAAGTGCTATAAATGTACAGCCATATATTTATTTCAATGACGATATTAATAAAATTTTAATAGGTACATATCTACTTACTTTTTGTTATAAAACAAAATATCTTTATGTTAGTGCAGTAAACTTAACACTGTTGTTTGTTACGTAAGAAGAATGATGCTGAAATGACTTGTAGTAACAGATTTTCATTGTAATAAAAATGAAATAAAAATTGCTGACCATGTAAGACGATGGAAATAAGGTAATAATCGGGAATTAAGACTTTAGCATACCAAAAAAAAACATTTTGTTATCCAAAATTAGTAAAATGATCACCAAATCCTAAGCCGCCCAAGAAGATTTAGTGAGCATTTACTAATTCTGGGTTAGGTAAGATTAGTATGGTGATCATTTAAACACAAGCCATTACTCTCTTTGTATGTTTCCAACTGACCTTTCCTCCAGCGCTGAGATATTTGTTGTTGCAAGTGTGCAGCGCGTATTTGCCGCCCTCATCCGCTCTGAACTCCAGGGTGAACAGGGTGTCCTCGCCCCAGGGCACGTTGGCGTCTACGTGGATCTCGTCCAGGGACTCCGACAGGTGGGCGAACCGCTTACGTCCGATCGAGCGCAGGTTCACCTGGAATTACCAAATCTGTGAGACCTGCGAGCTAAAATGCGGGAGTGCCTACGGTACACGGAGTTCACTATTGTTAGGAGCGCAAAATCAGAAAATTTTAATAATATCACCATTATCGTCGCCAAACTTTGAAGAAAAGATAAAAACAAATCACAAGTCCCGACCATACGAATAATCCTACTAATATTATAAATGTGAAAGTTTGTGGGTTTGGATGTTTGTTCCTCAATCACGCAAAAACTACTGAACGGATTTTGTTGAAATTTGGCACACAGATAGTATAGCCTAGATTAAAACGTAGAATACTTTTTATCCCGATATTCCCACGGGAACGGGAACCGCGCGGGTGAAACCGCGGGCGGCCGCTAGTGTGAAAATAAATAAGAACTTATAATGATAAAGATAAAAGGATGATTTTCACAGGAACAATTAAGAAATTGCCGATTTTTTTATCAGATGATAGGTCTAATCTGATAACATTAGGTAGGTACTTTCTTGCATCTAAAATGTCAGTATTAAATATTGACATTGACGCTGGAATAATTATTCCAGCGCTCTGCGTGGAAAAGTGGCTGGAAAATAATATTTGTTTGAACCCTTGGATCATTTTGAACCTTTAAAACCCGATAAGTATGTTAACTACGTTAACTCCTACGCACGACATACTATTCGCACAGATCTAATGCATCGCGAATTCCTAGCCGGTCGATATCCACTCCAGTTATTTTCATAGCAGGTAAATTTACCTCGTCTGCCGTTTTGTTTACAACATCAGATTATCTACAAGACTAGATAATTTAAAGCCAAAGTAAATTGGGACGTAACAGCCGAGTATAAAGTTAGCATTCCTCTACTGATTTTGTCTCGGATGCGTTTTATCACGCCGATACGGAGATGAAATCATGATAATGTTGCAGGAATGCGCGGGCGTCGTTTCTCTCGTCGATCGGAGAGCAGTGTTTGCAGTGATGACGGTGTGAAACGGACGACGCTGAGTCAGCGTTAAAATGTTAAGCTGTACCAGGTTGAACGATGTTCTTAAGGTGAACGCTCAACTTTCACGAGGATTTCGCAAATCATTGATTGTATATAATAATATCAGAGATAGAATTAAGTTCATCCATCCATAAACAGCATGTTTCTGCGACATTGTACAAATTCCAGATAATAATAAAGAAAAAAATAATAATAATAAAGAAAGAAATAAACATGAAATATCTTATAAATAATATTAATAATATTCATATTTATTTCTTTATTAAAAATATATAAAAAGGTATGAAAGTGAAAGAAAATATTATCTATTATCCAGTAAAAGAGGATTTTTTAAATTACTTAGAGGTTTCATAATATCATAGCATGGTCAAAGATTGAAAGAAGTTCCGCGAAGTTTCATTCCATGTTTCACTGTAAGCGCTAGATTATTTATTTAGTAATCTCTCGGTAAATCTTTGTTATAGCTTTGCTTTCGATACTTTTGTTTATCTCATAAATCTGTCTAAATCGAAACGATATGGCTAAGCCACGGCTAGGCCCTCCGAATGTAGGCAATTTTAAAAGGTCTCTGCCCACTACACCGTACCATAACATGACCGTGCTAGAAACGTATCAGGCAAAAAAGTATTCTTTGTATTGAAAAGTATGACACTATTCCCACTAGACCGTTCCGTCACCGGCCATGCACTTGTCATACTTTCCAATACAAATAATATTTTTTTGCCTGACACGTTCCTAGCACGGGCATGGTATGGTACGGTGTACTGGGCGTGGGCCAGTTACCTGTGGCCTGGCAGCCAGGTGCACGTGCCATAGCTCCGCGTCTCCAGGCACTTTGGCTGTGCAGCACAGCTTGTCCGAGCTGGACCCCAGGAAGTAGCCCCGCTCCACGTTTTTCAACGCCCACCGCCCGCTGTTATCCTCTGACACACTGGGGACAATAAGGACGGCTTGGTAATGGTGGGTACAGTATATCAAACCTATATCAAGTATATTCGATGTTACGGCCGTTCTCAGTAGCCTATCCTGTAACCTAAGTACCTAAGCCTTAGTTTAAGTTAAGTAACCTACGTCTACTAAAGATCTAATGTTGCCTTTTGTTAATTGACGTGAAACAACAACAGTTACGATAGAGATTTTCTTGTCAGTTAAAAAAGTCTTGAACGGGTGGTAGGAAAATATAGACGATTCAAAAGTACTTAATAATTAAGTTTATTTGAATAAAGCTATTTTAGACTTTGACTTTGATAACTAATCCATGTGTGGCCATTTCTTACTAAGTACTTATAACTTTTATGGGAGATGGCTGTTAGAGATTTAAGTACGTAAGTGTAGTTGTTTTAGACATGAGAAGTTGTAAAAATCAAGCTAAGGTAATTTTCAGATTATTAAGAAAGCTACGCAGCTTTTCTTGTATTATTTTTTAACATCTTTCCCAGCACTAGTAGACATCACTCGTAAGCTCACTCGTACAGCAATAAAATAACAATAATTGTCTGAACAACGGCGGACCGCAAATCAATTGCAGCAATCAGCAATCGACAATTACTGTCACTGCACTGCTAACTGCAGACACACACGCAGCAGATCTCCACATTCCGACCAATTATGCTGTTTCGTTATATTTTAATGACTCGATGAGAACAAAACCTTTTATTACTTTGTCAACACTCACATATCGTGATAAATGGTGTTGATGATTTGCACGACACTGAATGTGCCCGTTATTTGTGAAGATTTGAAACTTTACATCAAGTTTCTAGCACCAGATTAAATTTTAGTTGCATTTTTGCAAGATGCGTGATTTTTATTTTAAAAATATTGTAAAGTTTAATAAAAATATTATACATACCTGAAAACCCTGAAAGTATACTGTTTGATAATAACCATTTATTCTTTTTAACCGGAAATTAGATTTGTACCACCAGCTCCTTAGTCTCGCTCGACAAAACGCTGAGTAAGCATTTTAATAAACCAATTTCCAAGAAAGCTTCGCTTAAAATTTAAGTTCTTAAAATTGAATTGAATAAACACATAAATCAAAAGCAACCATGCGTTCTATTTGATATGCTCTCTATCTATTGAAACATAAGGTTTTTCTTTACATTGATTATTAAGTAATTTTATTTTTATTTTACAAGATATTCATCAAACCATTCATTAGTACCTAAAGATCATTCTGTTATGTTATGTATCTACTTATTTTGTTATTAAAAATGTTTTAATGATTTTCCAAATGTTGGGAAGTAGGCAAGTATGGTTTACTGCGGGTTCGTAAAGTACACCTAAATTGATAATGACACCAATTCGAACATTCAAATTCTAGTAGAATACCTAGGTGCGGAATCATTACAGCCCTATCATTACAGAACCCAAAATTATTGACTTACACACGATGTTTTTAGGGTTCCGTACCCAAGGGTAAAAACGGGACCCTATTACTAAGACTCCGCTGTCCGTCTGTCTGTCTATCTGTCTGTCTGTCACCAGGCTGTATCTCATGAACCGTGATAGCTAGAAAGTTGAATTTTTTACAGAAGATGTATTTTTGTTGCCGCTATAACAAAAAATACTAAAAACAGAATAAAATTAATATTTAAGGAGGCTCCCATACAACAAACGTATTTTTTTTTTGCCGTTTTTGGTACGGAACCTTTCGTGCGCGAGTCCAACTCGCACTTGGCCGGTTTTTTAATCTTCCTCTTACATTGTACGAGATAGCAATAAAAGCACCCGTAATGACGGTTGTACAGCATATAAGTAGGGGGTATCGCAGGAAATACGTATCTTATGGCGACGCCTATTGAGAGGATGAGAATGCAAAACAAAGGACGACTCGTCCTCTGTAGACACACTCGCGTATATTGTACTCGTAACCTCTACATTTAAATACCTACTATACATACTGCAAAATCTGTTTACGAATGAAAATTCATCTTTCGAGTTTGGAGTATCTAGCAAAAAAAGATCGAAAATCATTATGGAACGAAAATAATGGTGTTTAAATTATATTTTAAAGAAAATCGAAGAATTTATAAAGATAAATTAATTTAATACACGGAATCATTAATTCTCAATTGAATTCGTCAAATATCAAAACAGCCTCAATGTTCTACAAAATGGTTAGAAGGTAAACCAATTGAACTTCACTTTTTTATGGTTTCTCCAAAGCTTCGTGGCATTTCGAGGTGTGACAATACCAAAACTTTTAACATTTAATACAAAGAAGGGTTTGTCGACCGATACTGTAGGTCTGAAATGGCAATTGTGCGATAGTACCTACCTTAAGTAGGTAATAGGTATGAAGAGAGAGTTAGTACCCAAGTTTAGTACTGTACAAAAGGCAACTATTGGAACGTAAGTGATAAAAATCATAGAATCATAATGGGAATTAAATTAATACTTTACTTTAGCATACCAAAAAACATTTTGTTTTCCAAAATCAGTAAATGCTCACCAAATCCTAAACCGCCCAAGAAGATTTGGTGAGCATTTACTAATGCTGGGTTAGGTTAGGTTAGTATGGTGATCATTTAAACATAAGCCATCATAAACCTATCTACTAATAGGTCCTACTGGATGCTAATCACACACTAATACTATATTTATACTACGGATATCACTTTTTTATAGAGCTTATGGAGATCATGATTGGATGATGCAAATTGAGCAAAATTTCATTTCCGAATTTAAATTAATTTCTCAAAATCTATTTTGGGCGCTTTCCCCTGATCTTGACATCTTCAGCGCCCCATGTGAGGTGTTCAAAAACAATTTGAGAACCATAATTTCGTTTAGTGTTCATTAAAATTCTGCGCCCCACCCCCATACTAATTCTTAATCAAACACCATCAACCGAAATTAAACGGTAATAGGTAACAGTTAAGAAAGAGATTGCAAGGTAGTATTGGCACCCCAAACCCCAATTTTACAACCCTCTTGGAAGTTACAAGTGTAACAACACTCATCTTGAAGGATCAATAGTTTGTCCTCAGTCTGTTAATACTCTGTGAGCTGAAGACTTCTCGTTTTTGTAATTTTTGAACATTTGTCGAAATGGCTGAACTGAAATTATGTTTTTCCCCAACATTTTGAAAAATTTTGAAAAACAAACGACAAACAATCCGATTCAATATCGATCCTGCTCACTAAATTTCACGAGAATCGGTTGAGAAATGCGACCTGTAGAAGAGAACAGACGTACGAAAGATTTTTGCCCAAGCTGAAACAGAAACTCTGTCATAAAACCATACAAGTCCATCTAGATTGAGGTCGCTTGAATCGTCTTGACGAGTACTCTGTCGGGAAATAGTTTCCAGAATCTAGCGATGGAGCCGGAAGAAGGCCACAGGGAAAATTTAACACAGATATAACTAAAAAGCAGAAAATTAATTATTTCCCGAAAAAATACTTTTTCTTTTAAAACACGTTTTTTTAACTACCTACCTAAAAAGTATAAAATAATTTCTTCTGTAAATGTTTATTATAATCCTAGTCAGTTGTTTTAAACCTAAAAACGTGGGGCGCATGCAAAAAATAATTGATGATTTATAAATCTTACATGTTTTTGGTTTAAAACTTTAAGAATAGGGTTAAATAAATCTTTACAGAAGAAATTATTTTAAGTATACTTCTTAGTCCGTTTTTATTTGTTTTTAGTCCGATTTTGGTACTTTTTAGGTAAACGAAACGGTTTTAAAAGAGTGGTTATAATGTTTTTTCAGGAAATATTTTTTTTATTTAAAATAGAAATGAAAACGTCTCACTCATCGCATCACACTTACAATCTCACAAGGCTATCGTTCACTTCGCTTGGAGCATAAATTAGCATTCATCGCCCTGAAAGACGGGCCGATGTTATTTCAGCCAGTCTGCGGTGATTCAGGAGTGAGTCATAACGCTTTCATCCCTTTTATTTACTTATCGGTATTGTGATTCACCGATCGGAGATTCTTTGCCAGCTCTTTGTGTGATTGCGGTAAACAATGGTTATGATTGATTTTAAGAGCATTGATGAAAACATAAATAAATCCATCATTAGTGACGACGAACTGGGAAAAACAGCCAACGAAGCAAAATATTTGTTTTCAACTGAGGAAAGGTTTTCTGTTTGAAATAAACAATAGCTGGTAGTATAGAAAAATAATAATAAAATTCTTATTGGAATTCGACAGTATCTTATCGTTTAAAGGCAACTCCAGAACACGCACTTAAACGTGCCGTAAATTAAATTTTATTTCCCAAGAGTGTTTGAAACAATGAGGCAATAAATTCACTTAGGCTTATAGAGTTACGATAAAAAAAACATTAAGACGCGTTCAAAAACCTCACTTCCGGTGAGTCAAACAGTGCAGTGGATTAGTATGCGAAGGGGTCGCAAAAAATATGCTCCTTGTATCCGGACCGAGATTCAGGCTTAGCTGACAATACAGTCATCATTCGCTCCGTTGGCTCACCGTGTGTATGATAACGACCTTCTTTATTTTGTTGATATGATAATTTGTTGTTGGGAGTTGTTTTTGTATTATTTTTTCAACTGAAACTTTTGTCTATCCATGTACTTTATGTACATGGCAATACTTATGTGTACTTATAGGAAAATATTTTTCAAGACCTATAATAGTACAAGACAAGACACGTATGGCCGTTTGCACAAAACTTAATAATCGCCTAAGTCTTTTCCTAACTACAACTCGACCAAATTAAAACATGAATTTAGCTGTCATGTATATAACTGTCATGCGCCTAATTATTTTGGTCGAGTTGTACTTAGGAAAAGCATGCGATCCTTAAGTAAATAAAACCGGTCAAGAGCGAGTCGGACTCGCGCACCGAGGGTTCCGTACCATCATAATTGCACCATTAAACCACACTGCAGAGTAGAATAATAAAATTAGTATTGCAGTTTTAGGTCAGCGCCATCTCTTGACCGATAGTGGAACTAATGTTAACTTTTTTAGAAATTTGATAATTTCTAAAAAAGTGTGCCATATTGAGACATCATTTTATTTTTCCTGTAATCTTTATATAAACTGCTATCGCATAGAATTATTTCAGATTTTTCTCTTTGTAAACTTCGGAGATAAGGGGGGGAACGGTCATTTTTTTTACATTTTTCATCATAAGTCAAAAACTATGCGGTCTAGAAAAAAAAGAAAAAATGATTAAAAACGTGCAAACGGCGCTTTTTCATATAATACCCCACATGCCCTAGTAGCTCCACTTCAAATTTTAAAGACCCCTTTTCAGGCCCTGCTGTAAAAAAAATGTTATTTTTTTTATTTATTTCTTATTTGCAAAATAGTTGGGCAAATGTCATCTTAAATTATTCCAAATTTCAAGTTGATACCATTAGTAGTTCTCGAGATATCCAGCTGTGACAGACAGACAGACAGACTGAGTCACACCATAAGGGTTCCTTTTTTACCATTTTGGTACGGAACCCTAAAAAATGAAAATGAAAAATACTTTATTTAAGTAAACTCATTTAATAAGCCTTTTCAATCGTCAATTCTTTTACTCTGCCATACCACCCATTATGACGTCTTTTAGCTGACAAGAAAATGGGCGCAAAAAACTTATCAGCTTTATCAAATGGAACGATATTTACAAATATGTAGGTAGGTATATCGTTTCCAGACATTACATTTACATAGATTAATAAACATATAACATTATTTAATTAGCTCAGTTCTTAATGAATGAATTTACAGGGTTCAAGCTAAATTCAAAATTTAAATCATCAAAAGTCATTATTTAGTCTAGGCTGTTAGAAAAAAAACAATTCAATATGCGCTAAGATAGGCAGTCAGAAGCAGACCCATTCCCACTGGCAGCACCCGTTCACGAGCATGACGCATGAAGTTTAGTGCAAATGTCCGTAAACGTTTGTAAAATTATTAACTAGATGGAGATTTTTTTTACTAAAGTAAAATACTTAATATAGAAAGTCTTACCTGATCTGAAACTTGCTGCCCGGCTCTTTCTCCTCAGACTCGCAGGTGACGTTCCCGAATGAGTCCACAGCCAGATATTTGTCCAGGTGAGACCGCAAGTAGATCATACCTGTGCCAAAGAAGTGGTGTCATCAAAATCAGAATCACATCATCAGAATTACTTAAGTCACACAAATAGATCTTGATGGTCTGATTACGTAAATAATATAATGAAAATCTATCCATCCCGCATTTAGCTAAAGGTAGAGTTTATATGATTATAGTTAAAGGCTTTTGTGTAGGAATGAGACATTCAAACGATGATGATGAGACGGTGACCAACCCTGTGTGCTCATTTTACAGTACAAGTGATTTAAATTTACAGGATTTTAGGAAAAATACAAGACAGCATTAAAAAATGTAGCTCAAAAACGGGACGTCCTATAAAATACAGGACAGTTAGCCACCCTTTAGTCCCTTTACCCATTGTATATGTCTCGTCTCGATGACCGGTCACGATAAATCCAGTTATCATTTTCGAGAAACACACCTACTGCAATAATAGTTTTGAGAACATGAGCATGCTAGATGACATGAGTTCAATGCCAAGCCATTACTTAGTAAGCTAATATTCAAAGTTATTCGTCCGTATTTCCAAAACAATCGACACTGGATCATACTCGTAATAACCGACTGAGATTTTGAGTTCCTGAATAAATATTATTAGATTCATCGATTTTTTTAAACATTCAAATTTATGCTAATCAGATTGGCTTTAATGTACCTAATTGCCTGTTCTGTAATGTTTTGATTTGTATCTCCGTTAGTAGAATTAGGTACTTACTTACCTACATTCTTTTAAGTTAAATTGCCAATCATTTTTATCAAAGCGAGCTTCAACTAATTACAGTAAACATTAAGAACTCAATCTACAACAGTCTTTTACGGTGTCTTTTACAGTAAATCTTAGTCTTCTTTAGTTCCTGCGATTAGACGTAAGTTTACGGTAAATCTTAGTTCGTACTTAGACGTAAGATTATCTCAAGACGGCCTAGTTTCAACAACAACAAACTCAGTGTTGTGTTGTGGATATTAATCGTTACTCACAACCATTATTGGTACGAAATTTACTGACCATGTTATTAGCTCCATTATTATTTGAAACTGCATCTTCTAACTGGAACGGCTGTTCCGTTATAAAGTCTTTATTATCTTTAGATCGATCAATAATAGCTTTCGATTCTTCGTCTTTTTTAATGTTTTCAATAAATGCGAGTCTGTTTAAAAATACACTTTAATAGAAAATATTTCTTTACCTAGTGTATTTTGAATATAATGCTGAAAAAAGCAGATAGGTTAGATGAAAACTGACTGAAAACAAAAAACGCTTTTGAAATATATCTACCTACTTAGTTATGTGTTATTATCTTTTATTCTGTAAATACTCAAATCTCATTGAGTATTCTCTTTTATTTTTCATGATTGCTGAACGTGACGCCAATCTTATAAGTATTTTAGTCTTTTTTCGTGAATTCGCAACCATTACCGTAGATTTCTACTTATCAAAAAGAATCGACACTTGCTTCTACAAACAAAAAATATTCACCTGTTCGTGAATGAAGGGAATTATTGATCGGGTTAGGGGAGACAGCTGATGGGACCTTGGGGTGACCCTTGTGATCGAGGGGGACAACCCTGTGCCCTTTCAAACTATTTAAGTGGAGTTTAAACACCATTCCCAATTCCCAATGCATTCTTACATACAAATTTGAATCAATTTATTAGAAATTAGTTGACATGAATTTTGTCCGTAATGAAAGACACTTGACCACTAATAAAGATCACTCAACATGTTGGTCTTGCTAAATTAAACTTTCTAAACAATACATTACCACCAGCAAGTTTTGTATTATTATAATGCGATTTAGGTCGACGATCTTTCGACCTTTGCGTCATCAACACAGATGATGATGGCGCAAGCCCTGGGAGGTCATACATACATGTGCCGGTCAATGGATGGATACCTACGAATTTATAAAGTTCGTAATGATAACGTGCCTGGGGGTCTTAAATCTTAGAAAGATTAGCTGAACTTTGATATTTGAAATGTGTTCAATTAAAGTGTATGAGGTAGAATTCAGAATTGAATACCGTCGAAATGTCAACGATGTGTAGGTAGGTCTACATTAATAACTTAGTGAAAAATAGGTAAATGTGAAAGGCAGTGCGGTAAATAATTTAAATTTAAAATATTGGTAAAGGTTTAAACCTAATAGATTAAAACTGAAATCCGATAAAGATGCTAATTAACAGTTTGTAATTAAATTTATAACATATTTGCTCGTAAAGGGTCTCTTATTACACCAATTTCAATATCGTATTGTATCTCATTACGAACTTGTGCGGTAATGTAAAGTAAAACGCACGGTTTCCTTGATAAGCCGTGCGTTTTACTTTACATTACCGCACGGTTTATCACGATACTTCGTCTAAAACGAACGGTACTTTTTTAAATCTTAGCAAAGAGTTTTTATGTCAGAAAAGAGGTCAACATTTTATGGATAAAATTGACTTTGGGAGATAAAATGTAATAAATAAACATTTAATTATTCAATTTAATTAATGTTGACAATAAATTACAACCATTTATCTGTAACAAAAACACAAAAATATTACTTTACTTTATTTACTGGCTGTTTTTATGCCTTTGCCTTAAAAAAAACGCTGATGTTTTTATTTCAAAATGTCGTCAAGTACTGATGAATTTATTAATTCAACACCGCCAGAAGTCTCAGAGGCAGCGAAAAAGGCTACTCTAAGCCTCTTGCCCGAAAAATTTACCGATAATATACTTACAAGCGTATCAAAATTTAATCATATGGAAAACAAGCAAAGGTGCAAAGTCCGAGTTTTATTTATTTCCTCGCAAATATGTTATAAAACGTCGTATGACATACGTGCGCTTTGATAATTACAGCCTCTGCTTTCTTGTAGCCCTCGCCTACGGCTCGGGCTAGCAATATCGCCTCGGCTGTAATTTTCAACGTACCGCACTTATATCATAATGTACTATTACCTAGATAATGAAGAAGTAACAAAAATAAATTGTTAGGATTTAATTGTTGTTTTTTTTTTCAAATCAGATATCACAAGTTTTTCTATCTAAGTGAAGGCTATATTTAGAACATTTATTTAATGTTTCCCATTTGTATTTCATTTTCTATAATAAAAAAAGGTCATCGATTCCACAGAATTACACCTAATATCGATATGACGTAGTTGTAGTAGACGTAAATCATTGGTATCGATCATTGCATCGGGATTGTCCTTAGACTTGAAATTTTGATATTTGTCAGGATACAATTTACCGGTCCCGACGGAAGACCGCTGCTGGTCGCAGACCACGCATGTGATGAGTCGGGACGGGATCACGGGACCGTTTTGAGACAAACATCTTTAAATGTTAGATGTTTTGTGTTTATTTAAGTGTGTCAAATATTTTCTTTCTTTCAATTCTTAATAGACAGACTGTAAGCAGTCACTTTGAGTTGTAGCTCAGTTGTAGTAAGTGAAGCTTGTGTCTTTATTCGAGTTTCGATATATTCAGAATACATTTTCCACAGCAGTTATGGCTTCATTGGGGCGGGTGATAAAGCTGTTGCACCATATGGATCGCATCGAGGGGACGTATCTATTAGCTCGTAAACAGCCAATGGGTGGCTGTCGTAATGCATCTAGAGTGCTATGTTCCGAGGCCGAACACTACTTAGAGTTAAACATCACCGAGCAGTAAATGTTACACGTATCATAGATAAATAAAGAAACCTATCAAAATGGATAAATTTAAATTTGACATAACAAGCATTGAGATTTTCAACGCAATTTGCGTTTTTGATCCTTATCTGTTTATCAATGTACCCAACTGACGGAATTCAGAAATACCTGTGATGCGATGTGAACAAAAGTCGTGAGCATCTTGGCAAAATAAAGTTAAGTAGCTATTTTAGACCTTTAAATTAGGTTTGTTTATCTTGATTGTGCTTATTGGATAACCGTTTTCTGAAATGTAAATTTTAGCAAGGAACAAGTAAATAGGATTCCTTATAAATCTTAAGGCGAGTTCATTACCACCCACCCGCGTTTAAAGTTTATGGGAGCGAGCGTTAGTAGCCTTATCGCCCAGCGTCGGTTACTTTAACCACTTCAGAGATAGTTCTAAACAGACGGCCATTTGTAAAAGCCTGGGTGGTTACAAATGTTACAATCAACTTTCATTACTATACAAAAATCTGAAAGATAAAAACTTATACAGTCAGAGCTTCCCCATCCTTACTAAATATTATAAGTGCAAAAGTCCATTATTTTGTTTCTTTGTTTGTTTGTTACGCCTTCACGTCTTAACTACTGAACCGATCATCATGAAATTTGACATATACGTTGTCAGACATACTTCTCGGTCTTTTATCCCGAAAAAAATATTGTTCCCGATCCCAAGCGATAGGAAAAAAACTTTCCACGCAGACGAAGTCGCGGGCGGTGGTTAGTAGAATAAAATATAGTTCGTTTAGAAGAGCTGACAGTAGGTAGTCATTGAAAATTATGATAGCAATAATACGAAAATTGAAATTTTCGAGGTTTCAAGTAACTATAAGTAGGTACTATCTGATGGCGTAACTTTATTAACTACCGAACTGCCTATTACAAAAAAGCATCGCTTTAAGCGTACATGATGTTCGTCTAATTCCGTGATATTAATAACTCATGTATAATGTTCAAAATCAAGAAAATCTATCAAAAAACATCGTCTGACTGAATGTTCCCTCTGTACTTACTGTCATTTGCGTTTCCAGATGCAGGTTCTAACGTCCAAATCTGTTTTTTCTTGAGGCTGGTGCCATTAGCGTTGATCTTGAAGCCGAAGGTCTCCGCGGTGAGGTACCGGTACCGCGAGTTGATGAGCCCGATCGTCCACCAGCCTTTCTGCTGGTTCTGGGTGATGATGTCCCCGGCGCTGTTCGCCTCGCCGTTGCTATGACCGTTCAGACCGTTCATTGTGAACCTGGTGGAAGAGAGACAGAAAATTAGACAAAATGTAATACTGAAAAATTTGCAAGAACTGAATATTAAGACCATTTTTTATTTCTCAAAACAACATAGTGGTCTGGTTTTCAATGCTAAAGTCGAGCATGGTTATATCCATGGTTAAAACATTCGGGAAAATAAGGTTACAAATAATGTTTACAACCCACCGAACAATCGTGAGTTGAAAAAAAACATTAAATATACACCCCGCCTTAAGTATGGACACGTGTATCAGATTATTCACAGACAAATTAAAAATAACAAACACAAGGCGTTTAACCTTATTTCTCTATTCATCACCTAAAGACGATAAGCGTGCAACTTGTTAGAAAATATAATCCGTCACGGTGAAAACGACGCCGGAATAAAAGATTTTGACGACCATGAAGCGTAGAGACGCCAACGATCCTATGGTTCATTTGTCAAAAGTTTGTGGATAATAACCGAAACACAATGAACGCATTATTCCCCTTAAAATAACACTCATTTCGTTGTGGAAATCACAATTCTTGAGTCTGGGAATAAGAACAATGGTGTAGCCAAAGAAAGTAAAGTAAAAAAAAAACTATTTGGTGAAACTTTTCAATAACAATAGGAAAACGTATTGAAGAATAAGATTTTACGACAGATAAATAACTTTTAGAACCACCAAAGGTGTCTCAATATTTCCCAATCAATTGCCCATAAATAACTAAACAGACCAAAAGTACAAACGAATTAGATCTTTTTTAAACCAAGTATGTTATTCCCCCTCGCGTTTATTCCCATAATTTGCATGGAAATGTACACTAATGTTCAACCATCTAGATACCATTTACGGTCTTGGACTGTTTACGGTACGACTTACCTCACGCTTATTATCAGATTCATTTTGAGAGAGTACCATTTTGTAGGCTCACGGAGTTCACTTTATGTAGTTGTCTAGACTAGACCAAACTCTCGTTATTTACGGGCTGGCAAAATTTGGACATTTAGGTTTGACTTTTAAAAGTCCATTCGAGCTTTATTGAGAAGGTGTTAAAGGTTTACATCGATTGTGATTAATTGTTTATTGAATTAGATCTTACATGAAAGTCACCATGTGTTTTTTGAACCAATAGCTTCACCCAGTTCACGGCAGTTATTATGTAAGTTTAAAAGAGACATGCCATAAACCATTAACAAATACTAAGTAACGTAGCGAATGATTATACAAACGGGTTAAAAACTCATTAATATATCATAAACAAAAGAGGGTTAGTTGTTTCATCATCATTCTTGAATAAATTATTTATTACATATTATGGTTCCCCAAGGTTCTTATTTAGGTCCACAACTTTACAACTTATAGGTATATATATTATACACTAGTTTAAAATACATGCGATCTGAATTGGCGACAGATCATGACAATACTCAGAAGCAGGACACAGGCGTCACGGTCAGCTGCCAAGGCCCCGCTACTGGGTCAAAGGCTCCACGCCCGCCATTGTTGTAGTTACATATTCATCTGGAATGCGTTACATACATGTTAATCGCGATTACGTCACGGGACTTAAATCACGAAATTTATATTCGTAATCTGGGTAGAGTAGTTTCGGAGCCTATATTTAGTTGTAATATTAAAATTAAAATAATTTTATTTCAGATTTAGGTACATCCATATAAGATTAGTAACAATAATATTATATTATTTATTGATATACCTATAAGATATATATTAATTTGTTTACCTAGGTATTGGTTTGTATTTTATTTAAGTATTTTTTGATACGAATGAATTCTAATTCTAACCTGTAAGTATTTTCATTTGGACTTTGTTTCAAAACAAGTGATCATCATTAGGTGAGGTTAGTAAAAACCGTCCAAGTGCGTGTCGGGCCACGCGCCATAGGGTTCCGTAGTTACCTTATACCATACCATATTTAATACCACCTATCATTTTTCGTCTGCAAAAATAACTTTGTTTTTCACAGTATTGGTATGAATGACAAAGTTATATTTGCGGTTTTGGAAAATGTGCTATATCTCGAAAACTAATTACTATATCTCGTTCAAACTAATTTTGGTTGAAAGTGTTTATTAAGATCTACAGCATATATTTTTTTTAGATTTTTCACTCTCTTACTTCAAAAGTTAAAGGGGGGGGGGGACACACATTTTACCACTTTGGCGGTGAATATCTTTCAAACGGTTGACTTTGAGAATAAGTTGTCCTAAGACAACTTATTCTGGAGGTTTCTAAAAACCCCAATGTCATTTTTAAATATCTACAGACTATCTATAGACACCCAACACGTGTTGGTTTGAAGAAAAAAATTTTTTTCAGTTTCAGTTCCACGTATGGGGAGCCCCCCCTCAATCTTTTATTTTTCTTATTTTTGTATTAAATTCGTTAAGCGGTTAACAGAATACATCTACCTACCAAGCTTTAACTGTGTAGTCTTAATATTTTCGGAATAAAGTGGCTGTGACATACGGACGGACAGACAGACAGACAGACAGACATGACGAATCTATAAGGGTTCCGTTTTTGCCATTTAGGCTACGGAACCCTAAAAAAGAGAAAATTACGTAACTTTTGTTCTGGTTGTGGAATGTACAAAATAATTTTGCTAAAAGAATCCATGAACAATCAGTTTGTGCCATAATAAACTAATTTAGAACCATGGAACTACTTGATTTATCGATTTGTCCAACATTAGGCTACGGTCTGTCGACAAATGAAGTGATTAGTTGGTTTGTTGGACTCTATCTGAATTGGAGGTAGGAGTAGGCACTCCTACCTAGGGCGTATTTTGGGTCTGATAAGTGGGCACAATTACGTGGGTGCGCCCTCTTCACAAACAGAATAGGATATAATTATGTTTTTTAAGGAATCAGTAGTTTTGAGCGTAATGGCATGAGGCTCTTGTGTTTTATATGTTTGATGATATTAAAATTAATGTTTTTATATTAACATGTTGAAATTTACATGTACCTGAAATCATGCAATAGATCTCTAGGTCTTAGTTACCTACTCAACACCTCAATATCCAAAGTTAGTGTTTTATTGTGTCTAATTGACAAGTAATGAAGTCGGTTAAAATTAGAAAGCGTGCGATTCGGTGTATTGTAACATTTCAATAAAAATAGTGCTTCTTTAAAATTAAATATATCAACAACCATGCTCATTATTTAAGGCAGAGAAAGAATCAATTTGATACTACACAGATTATTTTACGAATTGGAACGTTGCATTTCTCCTAGCTATAGAATCAATTGCTATTATTTCGTACAATTAAATTTCTTGCGATTAAGATCGGTAGCAATAATAATAACACATCGGTTGCAGTTATGATTTGCGAACACCTGTGTTTGTGTAACGGTATCGAGTCCAGGTATTCAGATCACTTACTGTATTTCTTTTCAATTTATAAATACTTAGTAATATAATACCATACTTTGAGTAGAGTACCAGTCTTTGAGTAGACACTTCCGTTTTTATTAGGGTTCCGTACCAAAATAATAAAAAGGAACCCTTATGGTGTGAGTCAGTCTGTCTATCTGTCTGTCAGTCTGTCTGTCACAGCTGGATTTCTCGAAAACTACTAATGGTATCAACTTGAAATTTGAAGTAGTTTAAGATGACATTTGCCCAACTATTTTGCAAATAAAAAAAAAACTTTTTACAACAGGGACTGAAAAGGGGTCTTAAAAATTTGAAGTGGGGCAAGTTTTAGACCGCATAGTTTTTGACTTATAATGGAAAATGTAAAAAAAAATACCGTTCCCCCCCCCCCCCCCTTATCTCCGAAGTTTGCAAAGAGAAAATCTGAAATAATTCTATGTGATAGTAGTTTATCTAAAGATTACAGGAAAAATAAAACGATGTCTCAATATAACACAATTTTTTAGAAATTCAAAAAACAAACAAAAAATCATTAGTTCCACTACTAGTCAACAGATTGCGCTAACCTAAGAATGCTGACCCGAGAAAAAAGTTCCACTATCGGTCAAGAGATGGCGCTGACCTAATACTACAATAATAATTGGTGGCTGGTTCTAATATAATTACCTACTATTTGCCGTACGAATAAACGAAGAATAAGATCCTACTTTAATATAAACAGTTTGCAATGTGGAGTGGCTAAAACATTTTTCAGTCACCATAAGCAGCTGTGGTTAAGATTTGTAAATTAACTGTCCGCCTGTTCGCCCTTCCACCTGTCCGCCGTTTATCCTACTTTTTTAAAGAATGTGTAAAGTAACATATCCAAATAAATTTATGACTGTACGGAACCCTCGGTGCGCGAGTCCGACTCGCTCTTGACCGGTTTTATGTTTAGTAAATTCGTAAAAAACTTTTAGAATCGGTTATACACCCTCTTTCAGATAAAGCCAAAGTCAAAACAAACTTTATTCAATACTAAACTAAAAAATAGCGACATGGCTGTACTTTACGATACTCTGTACCTAAAATCTTGTAATACCTACATAGGCGAGGGGTGAAATTATGGAGAAGGTAAGCTGTTCTGCAAAATTCTCAATACAGGGCAGACAAGGAAATAAGTTACAAATACCTAATAAAAGACTAACACTATTTTCTAAAAATGCCTATTGTATGGCAATTTCTATCTATAATAAATTGCCAAATAAATTGACTGAAATGGCGTTTAACAAATTTAAAACAATTTTTATATAATTTTTTGATGGATAAAACATATTACTCTGTTAATGATTTTTTGACGGATAATTTGACTAATTACTTTTGATTGACATCCCTAATAAATTGTTAAATGAAATTGACATACACTTAAATAGTTAATAAGTAGGTAATATTTTAATAATAACTGAGCAATTGCACTTCTTGACATTATCTTATTTTAATTAATATTTGCTGTAATTATAGTAACTAACGAATAACATTATTTGATATTATTAAGTTTATTAACAAAATATTTGCACGTCGATAAACTCGACAGGCCATGCTGTACTTAAAACAATTGTCTAAAATCTGTATTCACCATGTCTTCGCAAATAAAACAATGATTGATTGATTGATTGATTAAAAATGTTATGATCTGCATTAGTGGATCAGTGGGGCAGAATTTCTACAAGGTAAGCCCAATGGGAATCGGCTTGTATGGACCTTTCACCACTGACTTACCTACCCATGAACTAATCAATGAATGTGAAAATGAATATGTTTTTTTTCTTCCATCAGCCGACAAAAAGAAAGAATTTTCGAACCGAACGAACCGAAACAAAAAGGCGGAGTAAAAATATATACTTAATAATTATTACTGAATCTTGGTATTAAAAGATATTAATGAGCTGCGACACAATGTAATCACGACTAGCTCTTAGTCATTCCCTTATGTATTTAATTAATTACAGTTTAGATAACAAACAAATAAATAAGTAAGTACTACAAGAGGAAATAAGCTATCGCTCGATGCCCTGTAAACAACGAACTACTTGTTCGTTGCCTGTAAACAAAGCTGCCCACGTATAAAATTAATTTAATACTGATAAATCAATGCTGATTTATTCATCTACGAACATTAACCAATTTGTTGGTTTATTCGCAATTTCACGAATGCACTCATGAATAAAACTAACACAAATGTAGCTCCTGAGTTCGAATCGAAATGTTTTACATGTGAATTTCGGGAATATCTAGTAGTCTGCTCTTCAAGTTCCAATATTTACCAAAAATCATCAAATTTGCTGCAGCAGTTTAGGTGAGAGCGAGAAGCAGACGGTCTGTCTGTCTGTTAGTTTTTCGTATGACATTCCACGGATGCGCCAATGGCTGAGATATGGAATATAGGCTACCTAACAAGCAGAACGCAGTAAGATCAAGTCCAACCGCAATCCTGTAACTCGAAGCCCGTTCGGAGCGGCGATGACTCAACCGCGCGGTCGTTAGCGCACTCCTTAATGGCTCGGAAAATGACTCGGATCGTGTGTGATGCCAGAGAAATTGCCAACTGTGCCATAAATGCTTGAGAATCTAATCTTACCCGAGCTGCGGGACCATACTTACCGATGATAGCATTACATACGGTTAAAAGATTTTAAATTAAAAGTTTGTAAACTTGATGATGCGAAAATCCGTTTGTTTGTTTGTTACTCCTTCACGTCTTAACTACAGAATCGAACATCATGAAATTTTACATATACCTTGTCGCAAGGGTACAGAGAAGGACATAGTATACCTTTCATGCCGAAAAAAAATTTCCACGCAGACAAAGTCGCGGGCGGCCGCTAGTTGGAAACAAAGTGGTGCACTTGATTGAAAGCTACGTTTTAATTACATCAACGGATCTTATTACCATTTTCTTTTTATGACTAACGTTTTCAGCATAAATTCAGTTAATACAATATTTCAAAGCCTTCCTTTGAAGATATGATTTCAAAGCAAGTAGAAGAAATACTAAATTCATTTACAAAAAAAAATTTGTCTAGCTCAACATAAAACATAAAATAGTCGTTTATTTGAAAATTACAGTCGCGTAGTGCCACTAGTTAATCACCTAAGGCAGGGGTGTCAAACATACGGCCCGCGACCAGAATCTATCCAGTGAGAATTTTAGACGGTATTCGATGCCACACTACGTATTGTAAGATAATTTGTATGAAAATTTACTTAAACTAAATAAATAAAGATTTTAATTTAGTAAGTGTTTGAGTTTAATTTTGAGTCCATCCCGCTAAAACCTCAGACCAAATAAAAAAGTAAAGACGTAGTCTTCCGACAAAGCGGTGAGGCATGTAGTAAAACTACGCCTTGGCTGTGTACATACACAGTATACGCACACACATGTAACAAAACTACGCCTTGGCGTTTTTCGTTCGTCATTGGGCGTTCCATATCGAACCCTGCCGCCCGGCCCCCGCCCGCCCCCTAGTACGCACACATTTACCATCAAAAACCGGCCTCAATTCGTTGTTGTTCGCAACCACTGCGCAACGCTCCATCTTCCTTTTTTATTTGATCTGAGGCTAAAACACCCTAAATCTCATAAATGGCCCTTTAGAAAAATCAGTTTGACACCCCTGACCTAAGGCATTGAAGAGGTGTTTGTGTACCGTTACTTTAGCGTCGTTAAGCAGGATGATAAATGCTTTCTTTGCGAGAGACTTGCAATGGAAGCCACACCAATTAATTTCCTCTAAAACGGGCACTCGGGTACAACTACAAATACTTGATATCACAAAATCAAGAACACGTCGAGCTTTATGAAAAAGAAATTATTTAACCATAGAATAGTTCAGGGCCCTATGACATTTTTTTGTCGAAATTTCGATTTTAACAGATTTTAGAGTTACAACCTAGAGAAACCATTGGGTCTACTAAATACATTATAATTGTGTTCGCGACAAAAAGTAATATGATGATTCACTGGAAAGTTATGGGGTTAGAAATGAAAATGAAAGTCGGTGAACGATTTCTCAGAGTTAAATTTGAACATACACATAAAGACAAACAAGTACAAACAACAAATAAAAGTATGAAATTTGATTTTCTTATGAAGTAAAGAATAATCTTTACTTCATAAGAAAATCAAATTTCGAACGAGAATCGATATAAATTTAGATAGAACGAAACCTGATATAAATTTTACGTAATAATATTAACGTATCAAGGAGAAATTCACAGTTAATTCTGAGCGTTTTTGGTAGTTTTATGGTTTTTGATTGGGATTTTTTTTTCACATATTCCATACATAATTTCAAAATTCCGAAGCCACTAAGAACATGAACTATTCGACTATATAAGAGATAACATTCAATTTTTTTTTATTTCATTTGTTTAGCACAGTAGTTCAATCCATGAGCTCAAAAAAGTGTGTAAGCGCATTTTATGAAAATCTTTCTCTGCAATTTTGGGTTTAATTAAAAAGCTAAGCATAATTTCCAAAAAGCGAGGCTGCTATGTAGGTACTACTCCTATAGCTATTCTGCACTATTCAATAAGTCAAAATTCTTAATGTATTTTTGTTTCTGAGATCGAGAACGCCAAAATTGGCCATTTTACGCAGAAATCATAGTTGAGACGTAATATGCCTCTTAAGAGCAGCTTTTAATGCCCTTTGTCTGTTCAAACTTAAGTTAAACAATTTATTAAATTAAATGTCGTCATTGTGTTTGTTTGTCAGACAGTAAAATCAAACAATCAAACAATCTGTAAATCAAACAAACATTACATATACAGCTGTACAGTCCTTTTAAAATGATCCCTAAGTTGGAGAGAGGCCTTCACCGTTTCATGAGTCATGTTGATTATAATTAGCTCGGCTATCAGCTGGCTTGACCCAGGGCCCGAAGGTCTACGACCGCGAGCCTACATAAATCAGCTTGCAATAAATAAACAATCAGGAGTGTGGGCAGACTTCCCTCGCTACTCCGTTGGGAAGTTAAACTTTTTATTTGCTGTTCCAACAACAGAAGCAAAACTTGTATTTGTTGTCCCTCCAACAGAATGCGACATGTTGACTTCGAGAGCGAGGTAAGTAAGTACCTATACAATCTTGTTCTTTCTCCTGAGATTTGAATAAACAGTCCATTTGCACTTTATTACTTGTATGTTTTGTATCCTCGTACAAGTATTTAGATAATTTAGTTTTCTTTAACTTTGGAATTGAAACCACATTTCTTAACTAAATAGGTTCTAATTTAGTTGAATCCAGCATTATTCTAGTCACAGTTAGTCCAGTCAGACCAGAGTTAGTGGTACACCTCAAATCGTCTAGAAATCAGGATCTGTTGGACACACGAAACTGTGGGGGTGCTATTAGTATTAAATTGCTTGTTTTTCAAGAAAATCCCAAACCATAAGCCTCGCTCTCAGGCAATCGGCCATTTGTTAGTAAACTGAGAGCCGGTCAGACCGGTCGCCCCGTACGGTATCTGGATTACGGTATTGACACCACATTCGGACAGCCGACGTCCTTGGGATTCGGCATTGGACCATCGAGGCAAAAGTGCAATGCTGGGGATAGTTAAGAACAGGAGTAACTGATGGAAAATTTCATAATTCAATGAGCTACATTAATTTTTACTATGCTCTTTGATTTACTTAGTAATAAAGGAGAAACCTTCTCGAAACGACGACCTCCGTGGTCGAGTGGTTCGCACGCCGGTTTTCAAGGCGTCACCATCTCTTGAGGTCCCGGGTTCGATCCCCGGCTGGGTCAATGTAGAAAATGAACTTTTCAATATTGTCTCAGGTCTGGGTGTGCGTCATACCACCGTTGTTTCTGATTTCCATAACACAAGTGCTATAACTACTTACTTTGGGATTGGAGCAATGTATGTGATGTTGTCAAATATTTAAAAAAAATATTTAAAAAAAAATATTTAAAAAACCTTGTGGTTAGGTCATCATAAAATGATAATAGCAATAGGTAGGAGAAGCCAACAAGACTTATTAATTGTTGTATGTTGACCATATAAGCCCAGCTGAGAATGTCAAATGCTGCACATAAAATTGAGAATCTGATATTTTCTTAACTCACTGATCTACACAAAATCCTGATTGTGTTAAGTTATCTTGAGTTGGCATATTTTCGATCCAGAAAGAAGTAAAAGTATGAGATAAGTGCCAATGAAGTTAACGGAAATTAACTCAAACAAATGTATAAAATTCATACCATTTTCGTCGTTGATTCTTGACATTGGATCTCCATTAAAAAGAACACATCCAAATTTTTAGATTAGCAAAATTATTAAAATTATTAGTCAATTGGAAACATGATAACCTGCTATTAATTTTTATCATAAAAGCATTTGAATTATGGAACACCTCAAACCTACTGCTAATTTGAGTAGAAATGCTGCATAATTTATGTAGATATTTTTGACGACTGACAACTTTCAAAATATGTTGAAAAGATCCGTTACTGCCTCAGTCACATTGTAAGTTTTTATTTAAGTAAGTAATTAGTTATGATTTTTAATAAAAGGTATATTATTAGCAAAGAGTAGGTGGTGGTCAAGGATGTGATCGAAATTACAACAAGACATGACATTACCATAGAACTTTAGAGTAACGTCTTGCAGAAAAGCCGTACTTTACTATTGTTTCCTCTCCTATTCTAGCCAACAGATGTATTCTGTTGTATCAGCCAGACTCAAATACCGGCTAGCCGACCATCCCACAATACAGACGACGATGGATGTTATCTTATCTTCAATAACTGCAGAACTAAATAACCAAGCTTCCGATGCGGAGACGCCAACAATCTCGACTCCTATCTTCAATATTTACTGACGCAAAAATTTGGAAAGTGCCTCTGATCTTATAAATCTTAGGAGAAAGTTGTATTAATGCAAATGTATACATGCAGTATTGCATACTAGAACATTTAGTTTTATCTTAATGTGTTTGCAGATTAGTTATGTTTCTTTGTTGTGACTTTCAATGATAAAATCTATTTTAGCTTGATATAGTGGTTTTGCAGTTTTTGGTCCAGTTGTTTTTGATATTTTGCGGTTTTGATACGGGAAATAAATTCAGTTGTACTGTCTATTTCCTCGAGTATTTGACTGTGTTGACCGTAAGTTAACTTTACCAAACAAGTGATTATACAACTTCCGATTATTGCGATTCGCGATGTCAAAAATGGTGTATTTCGGTTTCTCTTTATTTTTCATGCATTTTCAAATTGTTGTTTAGGTACTTGTGTCACATGATAACATAATTTTGTCTGCCGTACAAATAAAGGAAGAATAAGTTTATACTAGAGTAAGTTATAACCAAAAAGTTTGCTTTATTACTCCTTACGTTTGAGGTCTTAAAGTGTCATATTCCTAACAAACTTTTTGGTTATTCTAAGTATTAACTTATTCTTCGTTTATTTGTACGGCGCGACGGTGTTGGTATACCTAAGTTAGTTCCTAAAACAACAAATTGGTTCTAAATTAGACTGTTATTGTTGTTTTGTTTGGCTGCATTAAACAATCGTTAATTTCCAAACCGGATATAAATAACGGAGAAACCCGCTTGTTCTGTCTGTCTGTTCTCTTGAGTAAGGTAAGTTACAGCTGATTAATGGCGGTCGTGTCGTTCGGACGTCGATTATTAACGACTCTAATTCAGACGGCCTTAATGGCGCAGCTCTAGATTATTCTATGACTAATGGACACGCCACTTTCTTAATGATTCAGAGAAAATCTTTGGCAATTCAAAATCCTTCCGTGAAATACAAGTAGAGAATAATTTATGACTATAGACTAGACTTTCTTATTTCTATATCCCAGAAGTACCTAACTTCTTCTTTCTTCTAAGTCGGGCACTGTTGACAGAGTGGTCGTGGCCGACGATGGACAGGGTTGCGGCCCGCCGTCGCCATTCGCACCCAGGGCGGCCGCACGACGTGCGATGTCTCCCCATTTCTGCCGATTTTCTGCGTTGCGAAAACACTGTACTGCGGTCGACTGCGTAGTATTCTTAATGAGGTCGATCCAACGAGTCGGAGAGCGGCCTCGTGGTCTCTTCCCCTCTGTGTGGCTTTGTACTACGAGCCTCTCCATCGATTTCTCGTTTCTGGAGATATGCCCAAAGAACTTAAGTATTCGTAACTGCACAATCGACGATAACCTATCACGTATGTGAAGTTCTTTGAGGATGGATAAGTTGGTGCGGAACGCTGTCCAGGGTATTTTTAACACCACATCTCCAGTGCATCGATTTTGCGGCGGTCCTGGCCTCTTAGCGACCAAGTTTCGGCTCCGTACAGAAAGATTGGAAAAACGAGGCTCTTCATTAGGCGGACCTTTGTGCTCTTGGTTATCCTCCTGTCTAATCTTTCTTAAGCGTTCCACTGCCGATCTGGGGCCGTACCGGCTAACGAATCGAGCTTCGGAAAATTTGCCGAGTTTCAAATTAAAAAAGATAAATTGAAGTAAGGAATTTCGTATTGTACTATTTGTTGAAGTTATTTGGAAGATATGGATAATTATTTTCCTTTGTATAAAAGAGTAGGTAAGAGCGAGTCGTCTCCAACACAAGTATTTTATTACTTTCTGGGGATGCCTCATAAACATCATTGTAAATTGATTTTTTGGAAAATAAAAAACTTTATTATATTATTATTATGGATATGTTTGTGTGACCTCTAGGGCTTGCAATTCGAATATTCGAATTATTCGAATATTCGCCTCATTTTGCTATTCGAATACTCAAGTCGGTGATATTCGAATATTCGAATATTTTCCCCTTTTTGGATTTAGGCAAAAGTCATTCATTAAATACTTTTGTGAGCATAGAATGAAGCTATTGTTAACGTTCAATTTCTCGTTTATTTATTTGTTTACCTATGTTGTTTGTTTTTTCATAAATTGTAAACGATTTTAATCTAGCTTCCCAAAGAGTCAAAGACTTGAAACTTAAAACAAAAGTTAGAACAGGAAGACAATGACATCTTATAGTGTCATTGAGCTGATCTGATGATGGATCCAAAAGGCCTCAGGAAATCTGTAATTAAACCATACAAAACCATCGACCTTGTGCTCGTATGATTCGTCTTGGCAAGTACAAGTGTGTGATTGTCTCAAATAAATGTTTTTTCTTTCTTTTGTTCATTTAATTCCTTTTTGGCTTTTGTGATCAGCATGTCTTGCTTTTTCAGCTGTTTCCATTCTGTTCTATCTCTTGCTTTTCACGATCAAAGTGTTCCTCCAGCTTTCATAATATCATCTGCCTATCTTTTGGTTTGTCTTCCTCTTTTCCTTTTTCTGTCTCATGGTTGCCACTCTGTAATAATTTGGTACATTTTTCCTTGCTTTCTCTTGCCATTTAACCCGTCCATTGCCATTTTAACAGTCTTATTTTCCTTATTATGTCTTTTACTTTCGTTTTTTTTTTCTTCTTATTTCCTCTGATGTTTGACGGTCTTTCAGCGTATCACCTTCTTCCAACCAAGCTTCTTTTTATTTTCTTTGGCATATTCTTAGCTTTAAATAGTGCTTTTGAGTCAGGGCCTATGTTTGACACTCTGTACTAAAACCATAAAAATTCATGGAGTTTTGGCTCGTTTGATTCGTCTTGACTAGTACTCTGTTGGGAAATATTGTCCAGAGTGTGATGATGGAAGAAAACTACAGGAACTCTGTAATGAAACCATACAAATCAATCGAGTTTGGGCTCGTTTGATTCGTCTTGGCAATAACTGTGTTTAGAAAATATAGTGTCCATGGTATAATGATGGAGTCAGAAGAAAACCACGGGAACTCTGTAATAAAACAATACAAATCCATCGAGTTTGGGCTCGTTTGATTCGTCTCGACAAGTACTCTGTTGGGAAAATAAATAGTGTCCAGGGTCTGATTATGCAGCCGGAAGAAAACCACAAAACTATGTAATAAAACTATGCAACGCCATTTAGTTTGGGCCCGTTTGATTCGTCTTGACTAGTACTCTGTTCAGAAATAGTGTCCAGAGTCTGATGAAGGAGCCGGACGAAAACCTCAGGAACTCTGTAATAAAACCATACAAATCCATCTAGTTTGAGCTTGTTTGATTCGTCTTGGCAATCATATTGTTGAAAAATAGTGTCCATGGTCTGATGATGGAGCTGGAAGAAAATCGCAGGAAGTCTGTAAAAAAACCATACATATCCATCGAGGGCTTATTTGATTCGTTTCGACAAGTTCTCTGTTGGTAAAATAGTGTCCAGCCAGGGTCAACAGACCCTGATCATTATCAAATGAAGCCGGAAGTAAACCCAAAACTATGTGATAAAACCATACAACTCCATCTAGTTTGGGCTTGTTTCATTCATCTTGACTAGTACTCTGTTGGGAAATAGTGTCCAAGATCTGATGATGGACCCGGAAGAAAACCATAGGAACTCTGTAATGAAACCATACAAATCCATCGACTTTGGGCTCGTTTGATTCGTCTTGGCAATAACTCTTTTGAGAAATAGTGTCCAAGATCTGATGATGGAGCCGGAAGAAAATGACAGGAACTCTGTAATTTAACCATATATATCCATCGAGGGCTCGTTTAATTCGTCTCGACAAGTACTCTGTTGGGAAAATAGTGTCCAGTGTCTGATAATAAAGCCGGAAGAAAATCACGAAAAGTATGTAATAAAACAATGCAGCTCCATTTATTTTGGGCTTGTTTGATTTGTCTTGACTAGTACTTTGACGGAAGATGATTTCCAGGGTCTGGTGATTGAGTCGGAAGAAGGCTACAGGAACTCTCTTATAAAATCAGACAACTCCATAGAGTTTGAGCTCGTTTGATTTGTCTTGACAAGTAATCTGTTGGGAAATAGAATCCAAGATCTGATGATGAAGCCAAAAGAAGGGTACAGGATCTCTATAATAATACCATACAACCCCATCAAGTTTGGGCTCGTTTGATTCGTTTTGACATGTATTCTGATGAGAGATAGTACTAGACCTTAGTTTAATAATGAAACCGAAAAAAACCCCAGGAAAAAAAGAAGATACAAGACTAAAAAACAAAAAAATAAACATTTACTGACAATCAAACGAAAAAACATACGTTTTAAAAATGAACTAAATAGTATCAAAATTGAACTCAAAACATGCCCTTAAAATTAACTAAAAAAACGGACTAATAATTATAAAATAATTTCCCCTTTAAAGATTTATAACTCTACAAAGAAGTTTTTAAGCTAAAAACGTGGGGCGACGGCAAAAAAAAGTCAATTGAGGATAATTTTTACACAATGCGTCCCATTAAACAAAGCAACTTTGGTTTAACGTGAAAGAATAACCAATATTTAATAATTACGACCATCTGTCTTATTTTACAGAATTATTCGAATAATATTCGAATATATTCGAATACCTCCTTAAAAATTTTCGAATATTCGAATATTGGATTTCATCGAATATTTGCAAGCCCTAGTGACCTCATGAATTAGGGTTCGCCATTTTGGCCCAATTGGAGCTCGATTTATCTGTTTTAATTTGAAACCCGGCAGACTTTTCGAAGCTCGATTCGTTAGCCGGTACGGCCCCTGGTGATAGCGGTATAGTACTTAACTACCTATTACCAAATAGCTCTAAATATCTTAATTTTTATCCTGAGGCAATATAATTTTCTCTGCACACACAAGAATTCAACTTAGTAGGCAAAGAAAAATCTTCAAAGTTTCTCATTTAAGTAAACATTAAGAAAGATGAAATGAAAGTACAAATAAAGCATCGTCAAAATAAATTAATTAATTTTGATGAACCCAAATATTACATTAGGATAAAAAAAACGCTGCTAAATATTTTTGAGTCTGCACTTCTTGTGTAGTCCGCCAATGACACGTGAAACTAAACTTCAACACAAAACTAAAACAGTTATTTAGTTACTATCTAGGTTACTTACAGTGCTGTCGGAGATGTGCAGGTAAATAGCGAGCCTCTAGTCTCTAACTGTCTAACTAACTGTACACCTTAAAAAACAAAATATTCATTCCTCTTAATAATATTTTTAAAATCCGTTGCAGTTATTTTATACTTCTTAATTTTCTTAACAATATGCTTCCTTCTTGCCGACACCAATTTTGCTTTTCATTTCAACCGGTTTTCTGCATTTATTTTGTGGCGCCCGAATCGTTTTCTATTTTTAATACAACTTTCTGATGAAATGCAATTTGCAACTTGATGATATAAAAACTTTTTCGAATCGGAGGAGGTATTTTGTTTTTTTTTTCTACTGCTTTTTCTGGTCCAATCAAAGGAGTTTCAATGCTCTAGAAATCCATTTTGAAATTATCTCTGGTTTTCGAGGCGCTGCGCGGCAAAAACGGCCAGTGTTCACACGGCGCGCGATCGCAGACCCGTTAGCCGGGTTCAACGCACCCGTTCGGTTCTGTAACGATCAGCCGCCAGCCAGCGAACTGTTCGGTGCACGGTTAATCCAGGACAATAGGATTTGATCAAATACCAATAATGACGATTTATGTAGGCTGTAAAGAAAGGGTTCGTGGTGTAAGCACCCAGTGGTGGTAGCACCTGTTGTGACGTTAGCACTCGGTCTGTTATATTTGTTGCAGTGCAATTTTCAAACGAATCCTAAAGAAAAACGCCTACGCTACGCCTAAAAAGAAAATCAAAATTTGTTGCAGAACTATTTGGCGATTAAGACGCAATACACCGTTTGGTAGAAAATTTTAAGAACCTTGTGGCATCATAGTTTTGGGACTTAATTCCCATTGTTTCTTATAAGAAAGTGACGTCCACTTAATTGAGATCAGGGGCCCAAGTCTGATATTGTTAACGTCATAACCGTGTTTCAATCGTATTTGAATTGTAATGCTTTTTGACATAGTTCTTGTTTCTTAAACCCAAAACCGAAACACGATTGAAACACGATTATGACGTTAACAAGAAAGACGCCTACACTACTAAGAAAATCATGATTTGTTGCAGATCTTTTTGGCGATCAAGACAATACGCCGTTTAGTAAAAAATTTAAGAACCTTGTGGTATCATAGTTTTGGGACTTGGTTCTTATAAGAAAGTGACTTACCTATTCCACTTTTTTGAGATCGGTTCTATTCTGTGCCACACAACTACTAAAGGCTGTTATTTTTTTTTTTTTTTTTTTTTTACATTAAATGGGCTTACTCTTGGCCACATTCGAGAACCATAAGGCTAAGAAGAGGCCGAAGATGAAGCGAGCTTGCCCAGAAGAAGCCTATTCACTCGTGCCTTAAATATCGCTGGGTTATATTCTTTCGGGAATACAGACGCAGGCAGGGAATTCTTATTTTTAGTTATACTTAAACCGTGTATTAATTTGACTTAATTGATTTAATTTTAATTTAGTTGACAATCAATTTGATAGATAAACAGCCTTAATCGCGTCTAATCATAATAATACCGTTTTAAGAACTAAGCGTGAAGAAAGATGCTAATCTTAACTGCAGCCAAGTTATAACTGGTATAAGTATTACTCATTAACTTTTCTTTAATTTTCATTGCAAATGTTTTTCAGTACTTCATTATTTGCGTAAATTAAGGTAAGTATGCTAAATCTGGTGTTTACATGGAATTTTATGACATGTAAAAGAAATATTTATAAGGGTAATAATTAAAAAATAGTCTCAACGATTCTTTTGTCAAAAAAACAAAAAAATACTAATTTTATTCGCTTAACTCGACCAAAGTTTTAAAGTCGTCGGCGCGTGAACAGCCGGACACGTCTCGTTACACACGAGTCAGGAAAATTCCTAGTTTCGGATGAATTCTAATTGGCCAGTTTATTTATCGCTTTATTCTTATTATATGCTAAGAAAGTTGTCGGATTCAAGAGATTTCGGTCGAATTTTTAATGGTAAACGCTCTCACGATCACGAAATACGATAACGCACTAAACATATGAGAATCATACCTTCTACGCACTACCAAACAAACATGATTATGAAGTTAATAAATTATATCACGCTTTTCATCCCACAGATGTAATTCGAAAGTTTTCAGTAACACAAGCTTGCGAAGCCATTTCATTACCTGGATAATAATATAGATATTTTTTCCGTAACTTAGTGCACTAAGACAGGTTTTCCCCTGTACACTTTAGTTCCCAAAGTTTAAGTTATATATAGAGTGCGAATTTACAAGTAGCATGCTAACACTATTGGCCTTATTAATAAACGGAGAGTAAATTTACACACGGTTTAACCAAAAATATTGCTTAGCAATATTAATTCGTTTGATGTGCAAACTTTTTAACCGCCTCTGTGGTCTAGTGGTTCGCCCACCCGTGTAAGACGCAGAGGCCCCGGGTTCGATTCCCAGGGGGGGTACAATTTGTACTCGGTTTGGTTGGTGGTAGGGCTTATTTCAAGTCCGCCTGGCTAGCTACCACCATCTTACCTAAGTCTGACGCCATAATAACAATTTAAAAATTGTTGTGTTCCGGCAGTTAGAGGTAAGATAGCCAGTATTCCGGGTGTAGTGCGCTTCCACCTTCGACCTTATCGTCATTTAACATCAGGTGAGAGATGAAGGCCAAGCACTTTTCCGTTGTGTATAAAAAAAAAACTTTTTGGTTAAACTAGGTGTGAACTTACTTTCCGTTTATTAATAAGGGGATATAATTATGTTTTCACTAACTTTTAGACTAACAAATAAACACATTGCGTTGCTTGTCCAACAACCTTTCTGAAGTCGTACAAACTTTTTGTGTAAACGTAAGTTACAGCAATAAAGTAGATCTTGTTAACTACACAGTAGCACATTAACGTCGTCCCTGTAAATAGTAGTAATTACTAATCTCGGCTGTTAACGCGCCTCATCTGTCTGTCCACCAATTAATTCCCAAAACTAACATGTTTCGTTGAAGCAAGAAGAGCGAAGAATGGATGTGGAGATTTTTAATAAAGTTTAAATAAGACACTAATAAGTCAAAAGTTAAAAGTTGATAGCTTTTGCTTACTAAGTATCATGTGCATTTGCTTTAATAAAAGTTTTCTTGCATATATGTATACTCATCAACTTTGTCTAGGTATACAGGTGTTATTTTCATACAAACGAGGTAACTTTGAAGCCTTGGTTCTCCGCCAGGGATTGACCTAGCTGTGATCTGATGATGGCCATCCAGGGAGTGAATGGAAGAGATTCAGATCGCTACACACACCCAACTGATCTGATCAGCATTTCAAAAGATTGATGGGTCAGATTTCCATACATTTTCATGCTATTTTCGCGGTTTTTTTAAACATGTCCTTTAATCTTTTAGAGTGCTGGTCAGATCAGTTAGGTGTGCATAGCGATCTGAATCTAGCCATCATTAGATCATAGCACAGTACATCTCTGGCAGGAATCCAAGGCTTCAAAGTTACTTCGTTTGTATGAAAATAACACCTGAAAAGAACAACAAATTCTAAATGTAGAAATTGTGCTTTGTTATTGTAAATTAGTGTTGTGCAACATTACATTTCCATTTCCGTGTATCATAACATACAACTGCATCATTTTCCTATGCAACAATGCGATTAAGTTTGCTAACTGCAGGCATTTGCATAGATCTGTGTTATTATAAAATATGCAAATCTTTAAAATCATTAGACCACTGCGTTTCGTTATTGTAATGTAGTGTATATCAGTGATTTTTTGCCTGTAAAAGGCTTAGGAATACGCATTACACATGCAAAATAAAAAAATATTTGAATTGAATAGGTAGGTACCTATAAATAATAAAGGCTTAAAAAGTTAAAAAGTCTGAAAAGATTGCCTACTCCGAAATTTCTAAAATCGGCGTACAATCCAAAAACGGTTCTATTTCCGTATTAACAACATGTGCGTGGTGTGGGCACGCGCTTATCTACACCTATCTATAGGAATGCGCTTGTCTGTCTGTACGGCCCCTTGTGTTGACTGCTCGGTTGGCGTAGGTCGGTGAAAGAGACGCGCTGTGTTTATCTTCGGCTGACGACGTTTCTTCTGATAAGAAGTCTTGGGAGTTGGGACAGTTTGGGGTCATCATTTGAAACTTTAACATTAATAAAAACTTTTGATTTATATTCTTGGTGTCATTAAATATTCGGCTATAATTCCAAATGTATTATTTAAGTGATTCAAATTTAAACCCCGACTTAATCAAAGCGTTTACAAACATTATACTTACTTAAGCTTTTAAGGAAATAAATCTTACAGCCAATAAAAACACTCACTCAGCCGCAGTTGCGAGCAAATGCCGAAACGAAAATTAAAAAAGAAAACAAAAAAAAAAGTAACTCCGCATTCAGCCAGCAGCGCTGCGCTTGCGCGGGCGACCTTGACATTGTCGCGCGGTCGCGCCTCCTCTCTCCACCATCATGGGGCGCGTTCCATTTACGATATAAGGAATTGTTTTTTTATTCATACTAATAAAACCTGTTTTAGCGTTTTGATTAAGACTTTTTTATGAGGGGGTGTTAGTGACGAGTGTCTCAATAAGCAACAAAAGGAACGTTAGTAGGTTTAATTATTTACAATGCAATTAAATTGTCAACAGACAGTGATCCGCTGAAATTTCACTCGAGAATGTATGGCAAAGAGAAAATTTTACAGATTAAAACACGTCGTTTTGAATTGCAAGCGCTCTAAAGTTGGCCACTTCTGTTGTATGTATGACTTAATCGCATTGTAATTTAACCGACACTCTATCTGACTGACTTGAACAAAATATTCTATTAGAAAACATACATTCTTACCCGGTCAGAAAATAAAACAATAAAAATAACCTAAAACTTAAACTGACGGATTAGCATAGTAGGTAGTCTTTTCCCGTCATTTTCGTAACTGAAAAACTGAGCAAAACATAAGTTGTTCTTACCTCAACATAATAACACAAGCTGTGATAATAATGTGTGCTCTCATAAATATTTAATGCTTGCTCAGTAGAAATGATGGTGCAAACTTTTTAATCAGCTTTCTACCGAGACTTACAAACATAATAGCAGTTAATGCAAACATAACGAAGAGATCTGTACAACGGCTCATTTAAATTCTAATCAGTGCATTAACCTCCAGTTTATTACTTATATTTTAACATGTGGCCGCCTCTGCATTACAGTTTAATGCACTTCTTATTAGTGGCAAATATAAATAATTTATGAGACTTATGTTTTTATGCATCGACTTTCGTTTTCAGAAAGTAGCACAGAGCATCTGTTTACCTGTGTTATTTGGAATTGTTGAAATATTTCTTAAATCGCAAAATTAATTAAAAGAAAATAAGTATTTATTGTTAATTAACTGGGTCAAGACGTCTTACAAAGAGTTTAATTTTGTATACAGAATGAAGTTGATGGACAGTCTTATTAGACGGATTGTATCGAAATGTTCCCACATCAATGTGACAATGTGGCACTAACTATGCAGCCAGGGATACAGTGAGTCCCTCAGGCATTGAGAATACAGCATGCATAACAATAGAACACACTCAGGACGCACGTGACTGGTTGTGCACTCACAGAATATCACGCAAGGTAACTTATTGTATATTGATAATAATACTTTGAATGCTGAAGTTTCGAAAAAGATTAATATGAAATAATATGCACAGTCAGAAATATTCGAAGGACCAAAAACAGATATTGCACAGATTACACAGTGCACTGTGCATGCAAATGCTGTTGTCTACTTGTCATCTACTTGTAAACTGCTGAAAGTAACCACGACACGCCCAACCCTCTGGTATTTGAAAAAAGAAACATTCTAAATTTAAACTCACTCCACTACCAATCAGTGTTGCCAACTACACATTCGGTGTGAACTTTTTGCGACGCAGCGGTCATAAAAGGCATTCGTTGTAGCTTGGTCGAGACTAACTGAGCTAGATCAAGATCAGGTTTTGCGTTTATTGTAAGAGGTTACACGCTCGTGAATATTGGTACTTAATTGATCTTCTATTGCTAATAGATAAGAAACACTATAGTCATGTTTCAGCCTTAGATTATTTATGTCTAAATAGAGTGTTGCGCTTTTGACGTATCTACTAAACAAAACAGGCCAAAGCTTTTAGGTTTAGTGTGCGTTTTTAGCATCCTCGCGTCCAAATACTATTGTAATTCAATGTCAAGACTCTAGATTTTCTGTCAAGCTATGGATATAAGACTTTCGTACAATACTGTTATTTATATATTCGTAAATTCAAATGAAGAGTAAATTCGTAAGACGGCAATTCGTGCAAAATTATTCCCTAGCCATTCCAAAATATCAAAAATACACAACGTTAATATTCAAGTTTTCACTTCTGCTGGCACTACCGGAGTGCAACCCGATTTTTTTTTACATGAACATGTTTTACATAAAATAAAAACTATGGCTGGGTCACATACACTTATTACATTGTGTGCGTGTTTTGGTCACCCAACTGTTGGGTGATATTTTTTTCGACGCTGTCGTAGCTTTGACTGTCTATCTAGACAGTTTTAGCGAATTTCTAGAATTGAAATATGTAACTGTAACTATGTACTTACTTACATTTTTAGAGAGAAAAATATTGAAAACAAAACTAATTTGTACACATTACCTCAGCCCTAACTTATAAATAAATGTAAATTAAAACAAAAGCAGTGAGTCACAGCGAGCTATCACTTGAACAAACACGGACCACACTGACAACGGGGACCAAGTCGATAATGTAAATGTCGTGTCGTCCGCGAACCCTGATAGTAAATCAGTTCATCGAATAGTTCGAAGTTTAAAACCATTTAGTGATCGAAAGCAGATCGAAATTATATAGGCAAAGGTCTTCGAGCACCTTCGACCTTCGAGTGAAATCGAACAGAATTAAGGTGAAATAACAGTATCAGTATGTCAAATAGCGATTAAAAAGAAATTCTTCTAGACGATTGTGAATATTGATGACACAAATTATTTAAAGCAATTTCGACTTGAATACCTAATGTTGCTTCTAAATAATCTCAAACCTTTGACTTTTCAAGATAAGTTTTGTTTTTGTTTTTGATCCAAAAACAATCCAGTTCTAACTATGAAATATCAAAATAATGCATCAGAGTAATCAATGATAATAATGTACTAAGATAATTTTTCAGTCAACAAATAAATGATTGAACAACATGGTACAGTCTATTGAATCTGAGCCTAATTTGAATTGTGTGATATCAATAACACTAAAAACAATAAGCATGACTTCGATGACAACACAATGTGCGGATGTGTGTCGCCGACGGCGCTTCGATTGCTGTTCTACCTTAGTAGGTGGAGAGAGACATCAAAAGGCTCATCTCAGACATCAAAAAAATTGTTTAAAATAACAAAAAACCGACTTCAAAAAATCAACCTCTAAAGAGCAGGAAATAATATTCGTAATAATAAAAACACGTCTATTGAAGTCGGGTGGGGCTGGAGTACAAATTCCTTTTTAGGGTTCCGTAGCCTAAATGGCAAAAAACGGAACCCTTATAGATTCGTCATGTCTGTCTGTCTGTCTGTCTGTCCGTATGTCACAGCCACTTTATTACGAAAGTATTAAGACTACACAGTTGAAACTTGGTAGGTAGATGTATTATGTTAACCGCTTAACGAATTTAATACAAAAATAAGACAAATAAAAGATTAAGGGGGGGCTCCCCATACATGGAACTGAAACTGAAAAAAATTTTTTTCTTCGAACCAACACGTGTTGGGTGTCTATAGATAGGTCTTTAAAAATGACATTGAGGTGTCTAAGACAACTTTTTCTCAAAGTCAACCGTTTGAAAGATATTCACCGCCAAAGTGTTAAAATGTGTGTCCCCCCCCCCCCCCTTTAACTTTTGAAATAAGAGAGTGAAAAATCTAAAAAAAATATATGCAATAGATCTTAATAAACACTTTCAACCAAAATTAGTTTGAACGAGATATAGTAATTAATTTTTGAGATATAGCACATTTTTCAAAACCGCAAATATAACTTCATTCATACCAACACTGTTAAAAACAAAGTTATATTTACAGACGAAAAATTATAGGTGGTATTAAATATGGTATGGTATAAGGTAACTACGGAACCCTATGGCGCGTGGCTCGACACGCACTTGGCCGGTTTTTTTTATTTTATTCTAAAAGCCCCACCCGACTTCAATAGACGTGTTTTTATTATTACGAATATTATTTCTTGCTTTTTAGAGGTAGGTTTTTTGTTTTTTTAAACAATTTTTTATTTTTTGTGTAGGTACCTTTTGTATTAGGTAGTGTAAGTATATTATTTAGGTAGAAAAATCGGCTCAGCCAAACGTGAGTTAATCGCGAAGAAACATACATACATGCGGGTCAAACTGAGAACCTCTTTTTTTAAGTCAGTTAAAGAACTACACTTAAGATATCCCTTTTCTAACAAAAAAAATAATTATCTTATTCAGTTCATAAACAAAAAATTTATACGACTGATCATCGAGGTAGTTCACACAAAATCATACTATTTTCGTACTTTTTTCAAGATTACTTGAAAAGTACTGAACCGATTACAAAATTTTAAAAAATGGGACCAACTTGGGAGTTTAACTAATGTAATAACGTTTGAATCATTTCAATCCGTTCAGCCGTCTTCGAGTAATCGGTGTACATACAAAAAACAAAAAAAAAACGGGTCGAATTGAGTACGGGAGGTACTCCTTTTGAAGTCGGTAAAAATCTAAAAAAGCAAAAAAATATTATATTTCCTCGAAAAACCAACCGCCCCACAAAAAAGACAGGCGTTGATATCAACTACGATGGCTGGCTTTGACCAACCCTTAATTATTGTATAACTTAGAATCGTCGTCATTAAAACAGAATGTCAGAATATGTTGATGTCTGATAAGAATAGTTGTATCACTCGTTTGCATAACGAGGCGCGAGAAAGCCTCTCAAAAATGTTAATAAACGATAATACTGGCTCTTCTCGAACCGATAGCGCGTATCTGACATGGCAATAATTTGATAAAGTTGGACCATGTCACTTAATTGCTACAACAACCAAGAATGGCTTTATCTCCCAATAGGATTACTAGTGAGAACACAGTGATCTATGAAAAAATAAAAGGTAGAAGTTAAAAAAGTAAGTAGTAGTTTGGTTTTAAAGAATTAGTTTTCGTGCCTGATGTCATCAATATGTTGGGCAGAATACCAGTGTAGCAAGCCTCGCTTGCTGCTTATTTATACTGAGTCCAGCACAGTTTTGACATCATACGACGGTGCACAATGTCCATAGGAAAGGTTAATTTTTTTTTGTGCACTTAAATAAGTTAATTGTGTACCATTGTATGATGACAAAAATAAATGAATTTCTTTCTTTCTTCCTAGTTAAAATCCTCAGTTACCTGGCAACATACCTATTAAACTTCTTAGTTTTTGAAGTAAGAACGAACAATGGTGTCGGCAGTCGGCGGCACGTTACGCTTCTTGGGCTGACGAACAATTAAAACTTAAGACATTTAATTACAGAAATACTACATATCCGTTGGCCACAGTCTGCATCAGCTCATTTTACGACAGATAACATCGTTTTCTCGTTGGAAAGCCGCCGCGCGCGCAGGTGGTGGTGTGACTATCGCGGATTTGGGAAAGTAATTCGCATGCTCTTGAACACGATCTTCAATATTTTCGTTTAAGGTTCAAAATCTAAATATTATGATGTACTGCCTTCACCTTAGATCATTGATGATACAAATTCGCAATTCTCTTGAGGATAAGAATGGTGGCAATGTGATAAGATAATAAGTCCACGACGCTCATTATTTTGGATCTGATCAAAATCCATGAATAATTTTGGAATCTTGCAATAAATATTCTTGTTTGCAGTCTGTGCCAAAAATATTGGACTTTGTCGCTTGGTTACGGTTTTGCAATAGTTACTTCTCATTTGAACGAAGGTCACGATGGGGTTGGCATGTCTGATAGACAAAAACCCCAGTTTTTAGGGTTCCGTACCAAAATGGTAAAAAAGGAACCCTTATGGTGTGACTCAGTCTGTCTGTCACAGCTGGATATCTCGAGAACTACTAATGGTATACCTCCGTGAAGATAGCCACCCCATTTCGAGTGCCCAGGTTTTGAGGGTGCAGGTCGTTAGTTTAGCGTTAGTTTTGATTTGTTTTGGAAAAAAAATCGTTTGTTTAGATTTCCTTCATACTTTTTTTTTAAAAACAAAAGTGGGGTGGCTATCTTCACGCTAGCCACCCCATTGCACCAAATGGTTTTATTTAAAGCTTATTCGATAGATATTTGTTAGTTTCGTTTGTTTTGATTAAAATTTTCGTTTGTTTAGACTCCGTATTCCCTAGAAAAAAATGCAAAGTGGGGTGGCTATCTTCACGTGAAGATAGCCACCCCATATGGCAAAACAAAATAAAAATTGCGCATTATGATTGCTTTTCGTTAGTTTTGATTTGTTTTGATAAAATTTTGTTTGTTTTGACAAACCGAAAAAAGTTATGATTTTTTTTATTTTTTTAGAAAAATCTTGCCTGCACGCACTAACAACCTCAATAACTCGTTACATGGACTAGTTTATGTAAGGAATCATTGAATAATGCTAAATCTATGTGAGTACATCAAAATGTACCGTTACTCATAGAAAAAATTGGGCTATAGATAGGTAGATACACATAAGAAAAATACTCAAATTGTAGAATTCCGTAAGTACGCGTAAAAACGCTATTCTAAAATTCGTTTAAAGGAGCGCCCGCAAATGACTAGGTTCAAATGAAAGATGCAAGTGTTAGCTATGGCCTTACATAAGTTTTTTCGTTTGTTTCGAAATAGACAACTGTGTAGACCAGGAGCAAACATACGGTTCGTTAAAGTTACCTACTCACTTCGAACCGCTAAAAGTATTTGTTTTGAAGGAGCGCCCGCAAATGACTAGGTTCAAATGAAAGATGCAAGTCTTAGCTATGGCCCTACATAAGTCTTTTCGTTTGTTTCGAAATAGACAACTGTGTAGACCAGGAGAAAACTTTCAGTTCGTTTTAATTACATGCTCACTTTAAATTGCTAAAAGTATTTGTTTTGATGGAGCGCCCGCAAATGACTAGGTTCAAATGAAAGATGCAAGTGTTAGCTATGGCCTTACATAAGTTTTTTCGTTTGTTTCGAAATAGACAACTGTGTAGACCAGGAGCAAACATACGGTTCGTTAAAGTTACCTACTCACTTCGAACCGCTAAAAGTATTTGTTTTGAAGGAGCGCCCGCAAATGACTAGGTTCAAATGAAAGATGCAAGTCTTAGCTATGGCCCTACATAAGTCTTTTCGTTTGTTTCGAAATAGACAACTGGTAGACCAGGAGTAAACATTCAGTTCGTTATAATTACCTGCTCACTTTAAATTGCTAAAAGTATTTGTTTTGATGGAGCGCCCGCAAATCACTAGGTTCAAATAAAAGATGCCAGTGTTAGCTATGGCCCTACATAAGTCTTTTCGTTTGTTTCGAAATAGACAACTGTGTAGACTAGAAGCAAACATACGGTGCGTTATAATTACCTACTCACTTCGAACCGCTAAAAGTATTTGTTTTGAAGGAGCGCCCGCAAATGACTAGGTTCAAATGAAAGATGCAAGTCTAAGCTATGGCCCTACATAAGTCTTTTCGTTTGTTTCGAAATAGACAACTGTGTAGACCAGGAGAAAACTTTCAGTTCGTTTTAATAACCTGCTCACTTTAAATTGCTAAAAGTATTTGTTTTGATGGAGCGCCCGCAAATGACTGGGTTGAAATGAAAGATACAAGTGTTAGCTATGGCCCTACATAAATCTTTTCGTTTGTTTCGAAATAGACAACTGTGTAGACCAGTAGTAAACATTCAGTTCGTTATAATTACCTACTCACTTCGAACCGCTAAAAGTATTCGTTTTGAAGGAGCGCCCGCAAATGACTAGGTTCAAATGAAAGATGCAAGTCTAAGCTATGGCCCTACATAAGTCTTTTCGTTTGTTTCGAAATAGACAACTGTGTAGACCAGGAGAAAACTTTCAGTTCGTTTTAATAACCTGCTCACTTTAAATTGCTAAAAGTATTTGTTTTGATGGAGCGCCCGCAAATCACTAGGTTCAAATAAAAGATGCCAGTGTAAGCTATGGCCCTACATAAGTCTTTTCGTTTGTTTCGAAATAGACAACTGTGTAGACCAGGAGCAAACATACGGTGCGTTATAATTACCTACTCACTTCGAACCGCTAAAAGTATTTGTTTTGAAGGAGCGCCCGCAAATGACTAGGTTCAAATGAAAGATGCAAGTGTTAGCTAGAGCCCTACATAAGTCTTTTCGTTTGTTTCGAAATAGACAACTGTGTAGACCAGGAGAAAACTTTCAGTTCGTTTTAATTACCTGTTCACTTTAAATTGCTAAAAGTATTTGTTTTGATGGAGCGCCCGCAAATGACTAGGTTCAAATAAAAGATGCAAGTCTAAGCTATGGCCCTACATAAGTCTTTTCGTTTGTTTTGAAATAGACAACTGTGTAGACCAGGAGAAAACTTTCAGTTCGTTTTAATTACCTGTTCACTTTAAATTGCTAAAAGTATTTGTTTTGATAGAGCGCCCGCAAATGACTAGGTTCAAATAAAAGATGCAAGTCTTAGCTATGGCCTTACATTAGTTTTTTCGTTTGTTTCGAAATAGACAACTGTGTAGACCAGGAGAAAACTTTCAGTTCGTTTTAATTACCTGCTTACTTGAAATTGCTAAAAGTATTTGTTTTGATGGAGCGCCCGCAAATCACTAGGTTCAAATAAAAGATGCCAGTGTTAGCTATGGCCCTACATAAGTCTTTTCGTTTGTTTCGAAATAGACAACTGTGTAGACTAGAAGCAAACATACGGTGCGTTATATTTACCTACTCACTTTGAACCGCTAAAAGTATTTGTTTTGAAGGAGCGCCCGCAAATGACTAGGTTCAAATGAAAGATGCAAGTCTTAGCTATGGCCCTACATAAGTCTTTTCGTTTGTTTCGAAATAGACAACTGTGTAGACCAGGAGAAAACTTTCAGTTCGTTTTAATTACCTGTTCACTTTAAATTGCTAAAAGTATTTGTTTTGATGGAGCGCCCGCAAATGACTAGGTTCAAATGAAAGATGCAAGTCTAAGCTATGGCCCTACATAAGTCTTTTCGTTTGTTTCGAAATAGACAACTGTGTAGACCAGGAGAAAACTTTCAGTTCGTTTTAATTACCTGTTCACTTTAAATTGCTAAAAGTATTTGTTTTGATAAAGCGCCCGCAAATGACTAGGTTCAAATAAAAGATGCAAGTCTTAGCTATGGCCTTACATAAGTTTTTTCGTTTGTTTCGAAATAGACAACTGTGTAGACCAGGAGCAAACATACGGTTCGTTAAAGTTACCTACTCACTTCGAACCGCTAAAAGTATTTGTTTTGAAGGAGCGCCCGCAAATGACTAGGTTCAAATGAAAGATGCAAGTCTTAGCTATGGCCCTACATAAGTCTTTTCGTTTGTTTCGAAATAGACAACTGGTAGACCAGGAGTAAACATTCAGTTCGTTATAATTACCTGCTCACTTTAAATTGCTAAAAGTATTTGTTTTGATGGAGCGCCCGCAAATCACTAGGTTCAAATAAAAGATGCCAGTGTTAGCTATGGCCCTACATAAGTCTTTTCGTTTGTTTCGAAATAGACAACTGTGTAGACTAGAAGCAAACATACGGTGCGTTATAATTACCTACTCACTTCGAACCGCTAAAAGTATTTGTTTTGAAGGAGCGCCCGCAAATGACTAGGTTCAAATGAAAGATGCAAGTCTAAGCTATGGCCCTACATAAGTCTTTTCGTTTGTTTCGAAATAGACAACTGTGTAGACCAGTAGTAAACATTCAGTTCGTTATAATTACCTACTCACTTCGAACCGCTAAAAGTATTCGTTTTGAAGGAGCGCCCGCAAATGACTAGGTTCAAATGAAAGATGCAAGTCTAAGCTATGGCCCTACATAAGTCTTTTCGTTTGTTTCGAAATAGACAACTGTGTAGACCAGGAGAAAACTTTCAGTTCGTTTTAATTACCTGCTTACTTGAAATTGCTAAAAGTATTTGTTTTGATGGAGCGCCCGCAAATCACTAGGTTCAAATAAAAGATGCCAGTGTTAGCTATGGCCCTACATAAGTCTTTTCGTTTGTTTCGAAATAGACAACTGTGTAGACTAGAAGCAAACATACGGTGCGTTATATTTACCTACTCACTTTGAACCGCTAAAAGTATTTGTTTTGAAGGAGCGCCCGCAAATGACTAGGTTCAAATGAAAGATGCAAGTCTTAGCTATGGCCCTACATAAGTCTTTTCGTTTGTTTCGAAATAGACAACTGTGTAGACCAGGAGAAAACTTTCAGTTCGTTTTAATTACCTGTTCACTTTAAATTGCTAAAAGTATTTGTTTTGATGGAGCGCCCGCAAATGACTAGGTTCAAATGAAAGATGCAAGTCTAAGCTATGGCCCTACATAAGTCTTTTCGTTTGTTTCGAAATAGACAACTGTGTAGACCAGGAGAAAACTTTCAGTTCGTTTTAATTACCTGTTCACTTTAAATTGCTAAAAGTATTTGTTTTGATAAAGCGCCCGCAAATGACTAGGTTCAAATAAAAGATGCAAGTCTTAGCTATGGCCTTACATAAGTTTTTTCGTTTGTTTCGAAATAGACAACTGTGTAGACCAGGAGCAAACATACGGTTCGTTAAAGTTACCTACTCACTTCGAACCGCTAAAAGTATTTGTTTTGAAGGAGCGCCCGCAAATGACTAGGTTCAAATGAAAGATGCAAGTCTTAGCTATGGCCCTACATAAGTCTTTTCGTTTGTTTCGAAATAGACAACTGGTAGACCAGGAGTAAACATTCAGTTCGTTATAATTACCTGCTCACTTTAAATTGCTAAAAGTATTTGTTTTGATGGAGCGCCCGCAAATCACTAGGTTCAAATAAAAGATGCCAGTGTTAGCTATGGCCCTACATAAGTCTTTTCGTTTGTTTCGAAATAGACAACTGTGTAGACTAGAAGCAAACATACGGTGCGTTATAATTACCTACTCACTTCGAACCGCTAAAAGTATTTGTTTTGAAGGAGCGCCCGCAAATGACTAGGTTCAAATGAAAGATGCAAGTCTAAGCTATGGCCCTACATAAGTCTTTTCGTTTGTTTCGAAATAGACAACTGTGTAGACCAGTAGTAAACATTCAGTTCGTTATAATTACCTACTCACTTCGAACCGCTAAAAGTATTCGTTTTGAAGGAGCGCCCGCAAATGACTAGGTTCAAATGAAAGATGCAAGTCTAAGCTATGGCCCTACATAAGTCTTTTCGTTTGTTTCGAAATAGACAACTGTGTAGACCAGGAGAAAACTTTCAGTTCGTTTTAATAACCTGCTCACTTTAAATTGCTAAAAGTATTTGTTTTGATGGAGCGCCCGCAAATCACTAGGTTCAAATAAAAGATGCCAGTGTAAGCTATGGCCCTACATAAGTCTTTTCGTTTGTTTCGAAATAGACAACTGTGTAGACCAGGAGCAAACATACGGTGCGTTATAATTACCTACTCACTTCGAACCGCTAAAAGTATTTGTTTTGATGGAGCGCCCGCAAATCACTAGGTTCAAATAAAAGATGCCAGTGTTAGCTATGGCCCTACATAAGTCTTTTCGTTTGTTTCGAAATAGACAACTGTGTAGACTAGAAGCAAACATACGGTGCGTTATAATTACCTACTCACTTTGAACCGCTAAAAGTATTTGTTTTGAAGGAGCGCCCGCAAATGACTAGGTTCAAATGAAAGATGCAAGTCTTAGCTATGGCCCTACATAAGTCTTTTCGTTTGTTTCGAAATAGACAACTGTGTAGACCAGTAGTAAACATTCAGTTCGTTATAATTACCTACTCACTTCGAACCGCTAAAAGTATTCGTTTTGAAGGAGCGCCCGCAAATGACTAGGTTCAAATGAAAGATGCAAGTCTAAGCTATGGCCCTACATAAGTCTTTTCGTTTGTTTCGAAATAGACAACTGTGTAGACCAGGAGAAAACTTTCAGTTCGTTTTAATAACCTGCTCACTTTAAATAGCTAAAAGTATTTGTTTTGATGGAGCGCCCGCAAATCACTAGGTTCAAATAAAAGATGCCAGTGTAAGCTATGGCCCTACATAAGTCTTTTCGTTTGTTTCGAAATAGACAACTGTGTAGACCAGGAGCAAACATACGGTGCGTTATAATTACCTACTCACTTCGAACCGCTAAAAGTATTTGTTTTGAAGGAGCGCCCGCAAATGACTAGGTTCAAATGAAAGATGCAAGTGTTAGCTAGAGCCCTACATAAGTCTTTTCGTTTGTTTCGAAATAGACAACTGTGTAGACCAGGAGAAAACTTTCAGTTCGTTTTAATTACCTGTTCACTTTAAATTGCTAAAAGTATTTGTTTTGATGGAGCGCCCGCAAATGACTAGGTTCAAATAAAAGATGCAAGTCTAAGCTATGGCCCTACATAAGTCTTTTCGTTTGTTTCGAAATAGACAACTGTGTAGACCAGGAGAAAACTTTCAGTTCGTTTTAATTACCTGTTCACTTTAAATTGCTAAAAGTATTTGTTTTGATGGAGCGCCCGCAAATGACTAGGTTCAAATGAAAGATGCAAGTCTAAGCTATGGCCCTACATAAGTCTTTTCGTTTGTTTCGAAATAGACAACTGTGTAGACCAGGAGAAAACTTTCAGTTCGTTTTAATTACCTGTTCACTTTAAATTGCTAAAAGTATTTGTTTTGATAAAGCGCCCGCAAATGACTAGGTTCAAATAAAAGATGCAAGTCTTAGCTATGGCCTTACATAAGTTTTTTCGTTTGTTTCGAAATAGACAACTGTGTAGACCAGGAGCAAACATACGGTTCGTTAAAGTTACCTACTCACTTCGAACCGCTAAAAGTATTTGTTTTGAAGGAGCGCCCGCAAATGACTAGGTTCAAATGAAAGATGCAAGTCTTAGCTATGGCCCTACATAAGTCTTTTCGTTTGTTTCGAAATAGACAACTGGTAGACCAGGAGTAAACATTCAGTTCGTTATAATTACCTGCTCACTTTAAATTGCTAAAAGTATTTGTTTTGATGGAGCGCCCGCAAATCACTAGGTTCAAATAAAAGATGCCAGTGTTAGCTATGGCCCTACATAAGTCTTTTCGTTTGTTTCGAAATAGACAACTGTGTAGACTAGAAGCAAACATACGGTGCGTTATAATTACCTACTCACTTCGAAACGCTAAAAGTATTTGTTTTGAAGGAGCGCCCGCAAATGACTAGGTTCAAATGAAAGATGCAAGTCTAAGCTATGGCCCTACATAAGTCTTTTCGTTTGTTTCGAAATAGACAACTGTGTAGACCAGTAGTAAACATTCAGTTCGTTATAATTACCTACTCACTTCGAACCGCTAAAAGTATTCGTTTTGAAGGAGCGCCCGCAAATGACTAGGTTCAAATGAAAGATGCAAGTCTAAGCTATGGCCCTACATAAGTCTTTTCGTTTGTTTCGAAATAGACAACTGTGTAGACCAGGAGAAAACTTTCAGTTCGTTTTAATAACCTGCTCACTTTAAATTGCTAAAAGTATTTGTTTTGATGGAGCGCCCGCAAATCACTAGGTTCAAATAAAAGATGCCAGTGTAAGCTATGGCCCTACATAAGTCTTTTCGTTTGTTTCGAAATAGACAACTGTGTAGACCAGGAGCAAACATACGGTGCGTTATAATTACCTACTCACTTCGAACCGCTAAAAGTATTTGTTTTGATGGAGCGCCCGCAAATCACTAGGTTCAAATAAAAGATGCCAGTGTTAGCTATGGCCCTACATAAGTCTTTTCGTTTGTTTCGAAATAGACAACTGTGTAGACTAGAAGCAAACATACGGTGCGTTATAATTACCTACTCACTTTGAACCGCTAAAAGTATTTGTTTTGAAGGAGCGCCCGCAAATGACTAGGTTCAAATGAAAGATGCAAGTCTTAGCTATGGCCCTACATAAGTCTTTTCGTTTGTTTCGAAATAGACAACTGTGTAGACCAGTAGTAAACATTCAGTTCGTTATAATTACCTACTCACTTCGAACCGCTAAAAGTATTCGTTTTGAAGGAGCGCCCGCAAATGACTAGGTTCAAATGAAAGATGCAAGTCTAAGCTATGGCCCTACATAAGTCTTTTCGTTTGTTTCGAAATAGACAACTGTGTAGACCAGGAGAAAACTTTCAGTTCGTTTTAATAACCTGCTCACTTTAAATAGCTAAAAGTATTTGTTTTGATGGAGCGCCCGCAAATCACTAGGTTCAAATAAAAGATGCCAGTGTAAGCTATGGCCCTACATAAGTCTTTTCGTTTGTTTCGAAATAGACAACTGTGTAGACCAGGAGCAAACATACGGTGCGTTATAATTACCTACTCACTTCGAACCGCTAAAAGTATTTGTTTTGAAGGAGCGCCCGCAAATGACTAGGTTCAAATGAAAGATGCAAGTGTTAGCTAGAGCCCTACATAAGTCTTTTCGTTTGTTTCGAAATAGACAACTGTGTAGACCAGGAGAAAACTTTCAGTTCGTTTTAATTACCTGTTCACTTTAAATTGCTAAAAGTATTTGTTTTGATGGAGCGCCCGCAAATGACTAGGTTCAAATAAAAGATGCAAGTCTAAGCTATGGCCCTACATAAGTCTTTTCGTTTGTTTTGAAATAGACAACTGTGTAGACCAGGAGAAAACTTTCAGTTCGTTTTAATTACCTGTTCACTTTAAATTGCTAAAAGTATTTGTTTTGATAGAGCGCCCGCAAATGACTAGGTTCAAATAAAAGATGCAAGTCTTAGCTATGGCCTTACATTAGTTTTTTCGTTTGTTTCGAAATATACAACTGTGTAGACCAGGAGAAAACTTTCAGTTCGTTTTAATTACCTGCTTACTTGAAATTGCTAAAAGTATTTGTTTTGATGGAGCGCCCGCAAATCACTAGGTTCAAATAAAAGATGCCAGTGTTAGCTATGGCCCTACATAAGTCTTTTCGTTTGTTTCGAAATAGACAACTGTGTAGACTAGAAGCAAACATACGGTGCGTTATATTTACCTACTCACTTTGAACCGCTAAAAGTATTTGTTTTGAAGGAGCGCCCGCAAATGACTAGGTTCAAATGAAAGATGCAAGTCTTAGCTATGGCCCTACATAAGTCTTTTCGTTTGTTTCGAAATAGACAACTGTGTAGACCAGGAGAAAACTTTCAGTTCGTTTTAATTACCTGTTCACTTTAAATTGCTAAAAGTATTTGTTTTGATGGAGCGCCCGCAAATGACTAGGTTCAAATGAAAGATGCAAGTCTAAGCTATGGCCCTACATAAGTCTTTTCGTTTGTTTCGAAATAGACAACTGTGTAGACCAGGAGAAAACTTTCAGTTCGTTTTAATTACCTGTTCACTTTAAATTGCTAAAAGTATTTGTTTTGATAAAGCGCCCGCAAATGACTAGGTTCAAATAAAAGATGCAAGTCTTAGCTATGGCCTTACATAAGTTTTTTCGTTTGTTTCGAAATAGACAACTGTGTAGACTAGAAGCAAACATACGGTGCGTTATAATTACCTACTCACTTCGAACCGCTAAAAGTATTTGTTTTGAAGGAGCGCCCGCAAATGACTAGGTTCAAATGAAAGATGCAAGTCTAAGCTATGGCCCTACATAAGTCTTTTCGTTTGTTTCGAAATAGACAACTGTGTAGACCAGTAGTAAACATTCAGTTCGTTATAATTACCTACTCACTTCGAACCGCTAAAAGTATTCGTTTTGAAGGAGCGCCCGCAAATGACTAGGTTCAAATGAAAGATGCAAGTCTAAGCTATGGCCCTACATAAGTCTTTTCGTTTGTTTCGAAATAGACAACTGTGTAGACCAGGAGAAAACTTTCAGTTCGTTTTAATTACCTGCTTACTTGAAATTGCTAAAAGTATTTGTTTTGATGGAGCGCCCGCAAATCACTAGGTTCAAATAAAAGATGCCAGTGTTAGCTATGGCCCTACATAAGTCTTTTCGTTTGTTTCGAAATAGACAACTGTGTAGACTAGAAGCAAACATACGGTGCGTTATATTTACCTACTCACTTTGAACCGCTAAAAGTATTTGTTTTGAAGGAGCGCCCGCAAATGACTAGGTTCAAATGAAAGATGCAAGTCTTAGCTATGGCCCTACATAAGTCTTTTCGTTTGTTTCGAAATAGACAACTGTGTAGACCAGGAGAAAACTTTCAGTTCGTTTTAATTACCTGTTCACTTTAAATTGCTAAAAGTATTTGTTTTGATGGAGCGCCCGCAAATGACTAGGTTCAAATGAAAGATGCAAGTCTAAGCTATGGCCCTACATAAGTCTTTTCGTTTGTTTCGAAATAGACAACTGTGTAGACCAGGAGAAAACTTTCAGTTCGTTTTAATTACCTGTTCACTTTAAATTGCTAAAAGTATTTGTTTTGATAAAGCGCCCGCAAATGACTAGGTTCAAATAAAAGATGCAAGTCTTAGCTATGGCCTTACATAAGTTTTTTCGTTTGTTTCGAAATAGACAACTGTGTAGACCAGGAGCAAACATACGGTTCGTTAAAGTTACCTACTCACTTCGAACCGCTAAAAGTATTTGTTTTGAAGGAGCGCCCGCAAATGACTAGGTTCAAATGAAAGATGCAAGTCTTAGCTATGGCCCTACATAAGTCTTTTCGTTTGTTTCGAAATAGACAACTGGTAGACCAGGAGTAAACATTCAGTTCGTTATAATTACCTGCTCACTTTAAATTGCTAAAAGTATTTGTTTTGATGGAGCGCCCGCAAATCACTAGGTTCAAATAAAAGATGCCAGTGTTAGCTATGGCCCTACATAAGTCTTTTCGTTTGTTTCGAAATAGACAACTGTGTAGACTAGAAGCAAACATACGGTGCGTTATAATTACCTACTCACTTCGAACCGCTAAAAGTATTTGTTTTGAAGGAGCGCCCGCAAATGACTAGGTTCAAATGAAAGATGCAAGTCTAAGCTATGGCCCTACATAAGTCTTTTCGTTTGTTTCGAAATAGACAACTGTGTAGACCAGTAGTAAACATTCAGTTCGTTATAATTACCTACTCACTTCGAACCGCTAAAAGTATTCGTTTTGAAGGAGCGCCCGCAAATGACTAGGTTCAAATGAAAGATGCAAGTCTAAGCTATGGCCCTACATAAGTCTTTTCGTTTGTTTCGAAATAGACAACTGTGTAGACCAGGAGAAAACTTTCAGTTCGTTTTAATAACCTGCTCACTTTAAATTGCTAAAAGTATTTGTTTTGATGGAGCGCCCGCAAATCACTAGGTTCAAATAAAAGATGCCAGTGTAAGCTATGGCCCTACATAAGTCTTTTCGTTTGTTTCGAAATAGACAACTGTGTAGACCAGGAGCAAACATACGGTGCGTTATAATTACCTACTCACTTCGAACCGCTAAAAGTATTTGTTTTGATGGAGCGCCCGCAAATCACTAGGTTCAAATAAAAGATGCCAGTGTTAGCTATGGCCCTACATAAGTCTTTTCGTTTGTTTCGAAATAGACAACTGTGTAGACTAGAAGCAAACATACGGTGCGTTATAATTACCTACTCACTTTGAACCGCTAAAAGTATTTGTTTTGAAGGAGCGCCCGCAAATGACTAGGTTCAAATGAAAGATGCAAGTCTTAGCTATGGCCCTACATAAGTCTTTTCGTTTGTTTCGAAATAGACAACTGTGTAGACCAGTAGTAAACATTCAGTTCGTTATAATTACCTACTCACTTCGAACCGCTAAAAGTATTCGTTTTGAAGGAGCGCCCGCAAATGACTAGGTTCAAATGAAAGATGCAAGTCTAAGCTATGGCCCTACATAAGTCTTTTCGTTTGTTTCGAAATAGACAACTGTGTAGACCAGGAGAAAACTTTCAGTTCGTTTTAATAACCTGCTCACTTTAAATAGCTAAAAGTATTTGTTTTGATGGAGCGCCCGCAAATCACTAGGTTCAAATAAAAGATGCCAGTGTAAGCTATGGCCCTACATAAGTCTTTTCGTTTGTTTCGAAATAGACAACTGTGTAGACCAGGAGCAAACATACGGTGCGTTATAATTACCTACTCACTTCGAACCGCTAAAAGTATTTGTTTTGAAGGAGCGCCCGCAAATGACTAGGTTCAAATGAAAGATGCAAGTGTTAGCTAGAGCCCTACATAAGTCTTTTCGTTTGTTTCGAAATAGACAACTGTGTAGACCAGGAGAAAACTTTCAGTTCGTTTTAATTACCTGTTCACTTTAAATTGCTAAAAGTATTTGTTTTGATGGAGCGCCCGCAAATGACTAGGTTCAAATAAAAGATGCAAGTCTAAGCTATGGCCCTACATAAGTCTTTTCGTTTGTTTCGAAATAGACAACTGTGTAGACCAGGAGAAAACTTTCAGTTCGTTTTAATTACCTGTTCACTTTAAATTGCTAAAAGTATTTGTTTTGATGGAGCGCCCGCAAATGACTAGGTTCAAATGAAAGATGCAAGTCTAAGCTATGGCCCTACATAAGTCTTTTCGTTTGTTTCGAAATAGACAACTGTGTAGACCAGGAGAAAACTTTCAGTTCGTTTTAATTACCTGTTCACTTTAAATTGCTAAAAGTATTTGTTTTGATAAAGCGCCCGCAAATGACTAGGTTCAAATAAAAGATGCAAGTCTTAGCTATGGCCTTACATAAGTTTTTTCGTTTGTTTCGAAATAGACAACTGTGTAGACCAGGAGCAAACATACGGTTCGTTAAAGTTACCTACTCACTTCGAACCGCTAAAAGTATTTGTTTTGAAGGAGCGCCCGCAAATGACTAGGTTCAAATGAAAGATGCAAGTCTTAGCTATGGCCCTACATAAGTCTTTTCGTTTGTTTCGAAATAGACAACTGGTAGACCAGGAGTAAACATTCAGTTCGTTATAATTACCTGCTCACTTTAAATTGCTAAAAGTATTTGTTTTGATGGAGCGCCCGCAAATCACTAGGTTCAAATAAAAGATGCCAGTGTTAGCTATGGCCCTACATAAGTCTTTTCGTTTGTTTCGAAATAGACAACTGTGTAGACTAGAAGCAAACATACGGTGCGTTATAATTACCTACTCACTTCGAACCGCTAAAAGTATTTGTTTTGAAGGAGCGCCCGCAAATGACTAGGTTCAAATGAAAGATGCAAGTCTAAGCTATGGCCCTACATAAGTCTTTTCGTTTGTTTCGAAATAGACAACTGTGTAGACCAGTAGTAAACATTCAGTTCGTTATAATTACCTACTCACTTCGAACCGCTAAAAGTATTCGTTTTGAAGGAGCGCCCGCAAATGACTAGGTTCAAATGAAAGATGCAAGTCTAAGCTATGGCCCTACATAAGTCTTTTCGTTTGTTTCGAAATAGACAACTGTGTAGACCAGGAGAAAACTTTCAGTTCGTTTTAATAACCTGCTCACTTTAAATTGCTAAAAGTATTTGTTTTGATGGAGCGCCCGCAAATCACTAGGTTCAAATAAAAGATGCCAGTGTAAGCTATGGCCCTACATAAGTCTTTTCGTTTGTTTCGAAATAGACAACTGTGTAGACCAGGAGCAAACATACGGTGCGTTATAATTACCTACTCACTTCGAACCGCTAAAAGTATTTGTTTTGATGGAGCGCCCGCAAATCACTAGGTTCAAATAAAAGATGCCAGTGTTAGCTATGGCCCTACATAAGTCTTTTCGTTTGTTTCGAAATAGACAACTGTGTAGACTAGAAGCAAACATACGGTGCGTTATAATTACCTACTCACTTTGAACCGCTAAAAGTATTTGTTTTGAAGGAGCGCCCGCAAATGACTAGGTTCAAATGAAAGATGCAAGTCTTAGCTATGGCCCTACATAAGTCTTTTCGTTTGTTTCGAAATAGACAACTGTGTAGACCAGTAGTAAACATTCAGTTCGTTATAATTACCTACTCACTTCGAACCGCTAAAAGTATTCGTTTTGAAGGAGCGCCCGCAAATGACTAGGTTCAAATGAAAGATGCAAGTCTAAGCTATGGCCCTACATAAGTCTTTTCGTTTGTTTCGAAATAGACAACTGTGTAGACCAGGAGAAAACTTTCAGTTCGTTTTAATAACCTGCTCACTTTAAATAGCTAAAAGTATTTGTTTTGATGGAGCGCCCGCAAATCACTAGGTTCAAATAAAAGATGCCAGTGTAAGCTATGGCCCTACATAAGTCTTTTCGTTTGTTTCGAAATAGACAACTGTGTAGACCAGGAGCAAACATACGGTGCGTTATAATTACCTACTCACTTCGAACCGCTAAAAGTATTTGTTTTGAAGGAGCGCCCGCAAATGACTAGGTTCAAATGAAAGATGCAAGTGTTAGCTAGAGCCCTACATAAGTCTTTTCGTTTGTTTCGAAATAGACAACTGTGTAGACCAGGAGAAAACTTTCAGTTCGTTTTAATTACCTGTTCACTTTAAATTGCTAAAAGTATTTGTTTTGATGGAGCGCCCGCAAATGACTAGGTTCAAATAAAAGATGCAAGTCTAAGCTATGGCCCTACATAAGTCATTTCGTTTGTTTCGAAATAGACAACTGTGTAGACCAGGAGAAAACTTTCAGTTCGTTTTAATTACCTGTTCACTTTAAATTGCTAAAAGTATTTGTTTTGATGGAGCGCCCGCAAATGACTAGGTTCAAATGAAAGATGCAAGTCTAAGCTATGGCCCTACATAAGTCTTTTCGTTTGTTTCGAAATAGACAACTGTGTAGACCAGGAGAAAACTTTCAGTTCGTTTTAATTACCTGTTCACTTTAAATTGCTAAAAGTATTTGTTTTGATAAAGCGCCCGCAAATGACTAGGTTCAAATAAAAGATGCAAGTCTTAGCTATGGCCTTACATAAGTTTTTTCGTTTGTTTCGAAATAGACAACTGTGTAGACCAGGAGCAAACATACGGTTCGTTAAAGTTACCTACTCACTTCGAACCGCTAAAAGTATTTGTTTTGAAGGAGCGCCCGCAAATGACTAGGTTCAAATGAAAGATGCAAGTCTTAGCTATGGCCCTACATAAGTCTTTTCGTTTGTTTCGAAATAGACAACTGGTAGACCAGGAGTAAACATTCAGTTCGTTATAATTACCTGCTCACTTTAAATTGCTAAAAGTATTTGTTTTGATGGAGCGCCCGCAAATCACTAGGTTCAAATAAAAGATGCCAGTGTTAGCTATGGCCCTACATAAGTCTTTTCGTTTGTTTCGAAATAGACAACTGTGTAGACTAGAAGCAAACATACGGTGCGTTATAATTACCTACTCACTTCGAACCGCTAAAAGTATTTGTTTTGAAGGAGCGCCCGCAAATGACTAGGTTCAAATGAAAGATGCAAGTCTAAGCTATGGCCCTACATAAGTCTTTTCGTTTGTTTCGAAATAGACAACTGTGTAGACCAGTAGTAAACATTCAGTTCGTTATAATTACCTACTCACTTCGAACCGCTAAAAGTATTCGTTTTGAAGGAGCGCCCGCAAATGACTAGGTTCAAATGAAAGATGCAAGTCTAAGCTATGGCCCTACATAAGTCTTTTCGTTTGTTTCGAAATAGACAACTGTGTAGACCAGGAGAAAACTTTCAGTTCGTTTTAATAACCTGCTCACTTTAAATTGCTAAAAGTATTTGTTTTGATGGAGCGCCCGCAAATCACTAGGTTCAAATAAAAGATGCCAGTGTAAGCTATGGCCCTACATAAGTCTTTTCGTTTGTTTCGAAATAGACAACTGTGTAGACCAGGAGCAAACATACGGTGCGTTATAATTACCTACTCACTTTGAACCGCTAAAAGTATTTGTTTTGAAGGAGCGCCCGCAAATGACTAGGTTCAAATGAAAGATGCAAGTCTTAGCTATGGCCCTACATAAGTCTTTTCGTTTGTTTCGAAATAGACAACTGTGTAGACCAGTAGTAAACATTCAGTTCGTTATAATTACCTACTCACTTCGAACCGCTAAAAGTATTCGTTTTGAAGGAGCGCCCGCAAATGACTAGGTTCAAATGAAAGATGCAAGTCTAAGCTATGGCCCTACATAAGTCTTTTCGTTTGTTTCGAAATAGACAACTGTGTAGACCAGGAGAAAACTTTCAGTTCGTTTTAATAACCTGCTCACTTTAAATAGCTAAAAGTATTTGTTTTGATGGAGCGCCCGCAAATCACTAGGTTCAAATAAAAGATGCCAGTGTAAGCTATGGCCCTACATAAGTCTTTTCGTTTGTTTCGAAATAGACAACTGTGTAGACCAGGAGCAAACATACGGTGCGTTATAATTACCTACTCACTTCGAACCGCTAAAAGTATTTGTTTTGAAGGAGCGCCCGCAAATGACTAGGTTCAAATGAAAGATGCAAGTGTTAGCTAGAGCCCTACATAAGTCTTTTCGTTTGTTTCGAAATAGACAACTGTGTAGACCAGGAGAAAACTTTCAGTTCGTTTTAATTACCTGTTCACTTTAAATTGCTAAAAGTATTTGTTTTGATGGAGCGCCCGCAAATGACTAGGTTCAAATAAAAGATGCAAGTCTAAGCTATGGCCCTACATAAGTCTTTTCGTTTGTTTTGAAATAGACAACTGTGTAGACCAGGAGAAAACTTTCAGTTCGTTTTAATTACATGTTCACTTTAAATTGCTAAAAGTATTTGTTTTGATAGAGCGCCCGCAAATGACTAGGTTCAAATAAAAGATGCAAGTCTTAGCTATGGCCTTACATTAGTTTTTTCGTTTGTTTCGAAATATACAACTGTGTAGACCAGGAGAAAACTTTCAGTTCGTTTTAATTACCTGCTTACTTGAAATTGCTAAAAGTATTTGTTTTGATGGAGCGCCCGCAAATCACTAGGTTCAAATGAAAGATGCAAGTCTAAGCTATGGCCCTACATAAGTCTTTTCGTTTGTTTCGAAATAGACAACTGTGTAGACCAGGAGAAAACTTTCAGTTCGTTTTAATAACCTGCTCACTTTAAATAGCTAAAAGTATTTGTTTTGATGGAGCGCCCGCAAATCACTAGGTTCAAATAAAAGATGCCAGTGTAAGCTATGGCCCTACATAAGTCTTTTCGTTTGTTTCGAAATAGACAACTGTGTAGACCAGGAGCAAACATACGGTGCGTTATAATTACCTACTCACTTCGAACCGCTAAAAGTATTTGTTTTGAAGGAGCGCCCGCAAATGACTAGGTTCAAATGAAAGATGCAAGTGTTAGCTAGAGCCCTACATAAGTCTTTTCGTTTGTTTCGAAATAGACAACTGTGTAGACCAGGAGAAAACTTTCAGTTCGTTTTAATTACCTGTTCACTTTAAATTGCTAAAAGTATTTGTTTTGATGGAGCGCCCGCAAATGACTAGGTTCAAATAAAAGATGCAAGTCTAAGCTATGGCCCTACATAAGTCTTTTCGTTTGTTTCGAAATAGACAACTGTGTAGACCAGGAGAAAACTTTCAGTTCGTTTTAATTACCTGTTCACTTTAAATTGCTAAAAGTATTTGTTTTGATGGAGCGCCCGCAAATGACTAGGTTCAAATGAAAGATGCAAGTCTAAGCTATGGCCCTACATAAGTCTTTTCGTTTGTTTCGAAATAGACAACTGTGTAGACCAGGAGAAAACTTTCAGTTCGTTTTAATTACCTGTTCACTTTAAATTGCTAAAAGTATTTGTTTTGATAAAGCGCCCGCAAATGACTAGGTTCAAATAAAAGATGCAAGTCTTAGCTATGGCCTTACATAAGTTTTTTCGTTTGTTTCGAAATAGACAACTGTGTAGACCAGGAGCAAACATACGGTTCGTTAAAGTTACCTACTCACTTCGAACCGCTAAAAGTATTTGTTTTGAAGGAGCGCCCGCAAATGACTAGGTTCAAATGAAAGATGCAAGTCTTAGCTATGGCCCTACATAAGTCTTTTCGTTTGTTTCGAAATAGACAACTGGTAGACCAGGAGTAAACATTCAGTTCGTTATAATTACCTGCTCACTTTAAATTGCTAAAAGTATTTGTTTTGATGGAGCGCCCGCAAATCACTAGGTTCAAATAAAAGATGCCAGTGTTAGCTATGGCCCTACATAAGTCTTTTCGTTTGTTTCGAAATAGACAACTGTGTAGACTAGAAGCAAACATACGGTGCGTTATAATTACCTACTCACTTCGAACCGCTAAAAGTATTTGTTTTGAAGGAGCGCCCGCAAATGACTAGGTTCAAATGAAAGATGCAAGTCTAAGCTATGGCCCTACATAAGTCTTTTCGTTTGTTTCGAAATAGACAACTGTGTAGACCAGTAGTAAACATTCAGTTCGTTATAATTACCTACTCACTTCGAACCGCTAAAAGTATTCGTTTTGAAGGAGCGCCCGCAAATGACTAGGTTCAAATGAAAGATGCAAGTCTAAGCTATGGCCCTACATAAGTCTTTTCGTTTGTTTCGAAATAGACAACTGTGTAGACCAGGAGAAAACTTTCAGTTCGTTTTAATAACCTGCTCACTTTAAATTGCTAAAAGTATTTGTTTTGATGGAGCGCCCGCAAATCACTAGGTTCAAATAAAAGATGCCAGTGTAAGCTATGGCCCTACATAAGTCTTTTCGTTTGTTTCGAAATAGACAACTGTGTAGACCAGGAGCAAACATACGGTGCGTTATAATTACCTACTCACTTCGAACCGCTAAAAGTATTTGTTTTGATGGAGCGCCCGCAAATCACTAGGTTCAAATAAAAGATGCCAGTGTTAGCTATGGCCCTACATAAGTCTTTTCGTTTGTTTCGAAATAGACAACTGTGTAGACTAGAAGCAAACATACGGTGCGTTATAATTACCTACTCACTTTGAACCGCTAAAAGTATTTGTTTTGAAGGAGCGCCCGCAAATGACTAGGTTCAAATGAAAGATGCAAGTCTTAGCTATGGCCCTACATAAGTCTTTTCGTTTGTTTCGAAATAGACAACTGTGTAGACCAGTAGTAAACATTCAGTTCGTTATAATTACCTACTCACTTCGAACCGCTAAAAGTATTCGTTTTGAAGGAGCGCCCGCAAATGACTAGGTTCAAATGAAAGATGCAAGTCTAAGCTATGGCCCTACATAAGTCTTTTCGTTTGTTTCGAAATAGACAACTGTGTAGACCAGGAGAAAACTTTCAGTTCGTTTTAATAACCTGCTCACTTTAAATAGCTAAAAGTATTTGTTTTGATGGAGCGCCCGCAAATCACTAGGTTCAAATAAAAGATGCCAGTGTAAGCTATGGCCCTACATAAGTCTTTTCGTTTGTTTCGAAATAGACAACTGTGTAGACCAGGAGCAAACATACGGTGCGTTATAATTACCTACTCACTTCGAACCGCTAAAAGTATTTGTTTTGAAGGAGCGCCCGCAAATGACTAGGTTCAAATGAAAGATGCAAGTGTTAGCTAGAGCCCTACATAAGTCTTTTCGTTTGTTTCGAAATAGACAACTGTGTAGACCAGGAGAAAACTTTCAGTTCGTTTTAATTACCTGTTCACTTTAAATTGCTAAAAGTATTTGTTTTGATGGAGCGCCCGCAAATGACTAGGTTCAAATAAAAGATGCAAGTCTAAGCTATGGCCCTACATAAGTCTTTTCGTTTGTTTTGAAATAGACAACTGTGTAGACCAGGAGAAAACTTTCAGTTCGTTTTAATTACATGTTCACTTTAAATTGCTAAAAGTATTTGTTTTGATAGAGCGCCCGCAAATGACTAGGTTCAAATAAAAGATGCAAGTCTTAGCTATGGCCTTACATTAGTTTTTTCGTTTGTTTCGAAATATACAACTGTGTAGACCAGGAGAAAACTTTCAGTTCGTTTTAATTACCTGCTTACTTGAAATTGCTAAAAGTATTTGTTTTGATGGAGCGCCCGCAAATCACTAGGTTCAAATAAAAGATGCCAGTGTTAGCTATGGCCCTACATAAGTCTTTTCGTTTGTTTCGAAATAGACAACTGTGTAGACTAGAAGCAAACATACGGTGCGTTATATTTACCTACTCACTTTGAACCGCTAAAAGTATTTGTTTTGAAGGAGCGCCCGCAAATGACTAGGTTCAAATGAAAGATGCAAGTCTTAGCTATGGCCCTACATAAGTCTTTTCGTTTGTTTCGAAATAGACAACTGTGTAGACCAGGAGAAAACTTTCAGTTCGTTTTAATTACCTGTTCACTTTAAATTGCTAAAAGTATTTGTTTTGATGGAGCGCCCGCAAATGACTAGGTTCAAATGAAAGATGCAAGTCTAAGCTATGGCCCTACATAAGTCTTTTCGTTTGTTTCGAAATAGACAACTGTGTAGACCAGGAGAAAACTTTCAGTTCGTTTTAATTACCTGTTCACTTTAAATTGCTAAAAGTATTTGTTTTGATAAAGCGCCCGCAAATGACTAGGTTCAAATAAAAGATGCAAGTCTTAGCTATGGCCTTACATAAGTTTTTTCGTTTGTTTCGAAATAGACAACTGTGTAGACCAGGAGAAAACTTTCAGTTCGTTTTAATTACCTGTTCACTTTAAATTGCTAAAAGTATTTGTTTTGATGGAGCGCCCGCAAATCACTAGGTTCAAATAAAAGATGCCAGTGTTAGCTATGGCCCTACATAAGTCTTTTCGTTTGTTTCGAAATAGACAACTGTGTAGACCAGAAGCAAACATACGGTGCGTTATAATTACCTACTCACTTCGAACCGCTAAAAGTATTTGTTTTGAAGGAGCGCCCGCAAATGACTAGGTTCAAATGAAAGATGCAAGTCTTAGCTATGGCCCTACATAAATCTTTTCGTTTGTTTCGAAATAGACAACTGTGTAGACCAGGAGAAAACTTTCAGTTCGTTTTAATTACCTGTTCACTTTAAATTGCTAAAAGTATTTGTTTTGATAAAGCGCCCGCAAATGACTAGGTTCAAATGAAAGATGCAAGTCTTAGCTATGGCCTTACATAAGTTTTTCGTTTGTTTCGAAATAGACAACTGTGTAGACCAGGAGCAAACATACGGTTCGCTAAAGTTACCTACTCACTTCGAACCGATAAAAGTATTTGTTTTGAAGGAGCGCCCGCAAATGACTAGATTCAAATGAAAGATGCAAGTCTTAGCTATGGCCCTACATAAGTCTTTTCGTTTGTTTCGAAATAGACAACTGTGTAGACCAGGAGTAAACATTCAGTTTGTTATAATTACCTGCTCACTTTAAATTGCTAAAAGTATTTGTTTTGATGGAGCGCCCGCAAATGACTGGGTTGAAATGAAAGATACAAGTGTTAGCTATGGCCCTACATAAATCTTTTCGTTTGTTTCGAAATAGACAACTGTGTAGACCAGGAGTAAACATTCAGTTCGTTATAATAACCTGCTCACTTTAAATTGCTAAAAATATTTGTTTTGATGGAGCGCCCGCAAATGACTTGGTTCAAATGAAAGATGCAAGTGTTAGTTATGGCCCTACATAAATCTTTTCGTTTGTTTCGAAATAGACAACTGTGTAGACCAGGAGAAAACTTTCAGTTCGTTTTAATTACCTGCTCACTTTAAATTGCTAAAAGTATTTGTTTTGATAGAGCGCCCGCAAATGACTAGGTTCAAATAAAAGATGCAAGTCTTAGCTATGGCCTTACATAAGTTTTTTCGTTTGTTTCGAAATAGACAACTGTGTAGACCAGGAGCAAACATACGGTTCGTTAAAGTTACCTACTCACTTCGAACCGCTAAAAGTATTTGTTTTGAAGGAGCGCCCGCAAATGACTAGATTCAAATGAAAGATGCAAGTCTTAGCTATGGCCCTACATAAGTCTTTTCGTTTGTTTCGAAATAGACAACTGTGTAGACCAGGAGTAAACATTCAGTTTGTTATAATTACCTGCTCACTTTAAATTGCTAAAAGTATTTGTTTTGATGGAGCGCCCGCAAATGACTGGGTTAAAATGAAAGATACAAGTGTTAGCTATGGCCCTACATAAATCTTTTCGTTTGTTTCGAAATAGACAACTGTGTAGACCAGTAGTAAACATTCAGTTCGTTATAATTACCTACTCACTTCGAACCGCTAAAAGTATTTGTTTTGAAGGAGCGCCCGCAAATGACTAGGTTCAAATGAAAGATGCAAGTCTAAGCTATGGCCCTACATAAGTCTTTTCGTTTGTTTCGAAATAGACAACTGTGTAGACCAGGAGAAAACTTTCAGTTCGTTTTAATAACCTGCTCACTTTAAATTGCTAAAAGTATTTGTTTTGATGGAGCGCCCGCAAATGACTGGGTTGAAATGAAAGATACAAGTGTTAGCTATGGCCCTACATAAATCTTTTCGTTTGTTTCGAAATAGACAACTGTGTAGACCAGTAGTAAACATTCAGTTCGTTATAATTACCTACTCACTTCGAACCGCTAAAAGTATTCGTTTTGAAGGAGCGCCCGCAAATGACTAGGTTCAAATGAAAGATGCAAGTCTAAGCTATGGCCCTACATAAGTCTTTTCGTTTGTTTCGAAATAGACAACTGTGTAGACCAGGAGAAAACTTTCAGTTCGTTTTAATAACCTGCTCACTTTAAATTGCTAAAAGTATTTGTTTTGATGGAGCGCCCGCAAATCACTAGGTTCAAATAAAAGATGCCAGTGTAAGCTATGGCCCTACATAAGTCTTTTCGTTTGTTTCGTAATAGACAACTGTGTAGACCAGGAGCAAACATACGGTGCGTTATAATTACCTACTCACTTCGAACCGCTAAAAGTATTTGTTTTGAAGGAGCGCCCGCAAATGACTAGGTTCAAATGAAAGATGCAAGTGTTAGCTAGAGCCCTACATAAGTCTTTTCGTTTGTTTGGAAATAGACAACTGTGTAGACCAGGAGAAAACTTTCAGTTCGTTTTAATTACCTGTTCACTTTAAATTGCTAAAAGTATTTGTTTTGATGGAGCGCCCGCAAATGACTAGGTTCAAATAAAAGATGCAAGTCTAAGCTATGGCCCTACATAAGTCTTTTCGTTTGTTTTGAAATAGACAACTGTGTAGACCAGGAGAAAACTTTCAGTTCGTTTTAATTACCTGTTCACTTTAAATTGCTAAAAGTATTTGTTTTGATAGAGCGCCCGCAAATGACTAGGTTCAAATAAAAGATGCAAGTCTTAGCTATGGCCTTACATTAGTTTTTTCGTTTGTTTCGAAATAGACAACTGTGTAGACCAGGAGAAAACTTTCAGTTCGTTTTAATTACCTGCTTACTTGAAATTGCTAAAAGTATTTGTTTTGATGGAGCGCCCGCAAATCACTAGGTTCAAATAAAAGATGCCAGTGTTAGCTATGGCCCTACATAAGTCTTTTCGTTTGTTTCGAAATAGACAACTGTGTAGACTAGAAGCAAACATACGGTGCGTTATATTTACCTACTCACTTTGAACCGCTAAAAGTATTTGTTTTGAAGGAGCGCCCGCAAATGACTAGGTTCAAATGAAAGATGCAAGTCTTAGCTATGGCCCTACATAAGTCTTTTCGTTTGTTTCGAAATAGACAACTGTGTAGACCAGGAGAAAACTTTCAGTTCGTTTTAATTACCTGTTCACTTTAAATTGCTAAAAGTATTTGTTTTGATGGAGCGCCCGCAAATGACTAGGTTCAAATGAAAGATGCAAGTCTAAGCTATGGCCCTACATAAGTCTTTTCGTTTGTTTCGAAATAGACAACTGTGTAGACCAGGAGAAAACTTTCAGTTCGTTTTAATTACCTGCTCACTTTAAATTGCTAAAAGTATTTGTTTTGATAGAGCGCCCGCAAATGACTAGGTTCAAATAAAAGATGCAAGTCTTAGCTATGGCCTTACATAAGTTTTTTCGTTTGTTTCGAAATAGACAACTGTGTAGACCAGGAGAAAACTTTCAGTTCGTTATAATTATCTGCTCACTTTAAATTGCTAAAAGTATTTGTTTTGATGGAGCGCCCGCAAATGACTAGGTTCAAATGAAAGATGCAAGTGTTAGCTATGGCCCTACATAAGTTTTTTCGTTTGTTTCGAAATAGACAACTGTGTAGACCAGGAGCAAACATACGGTGCGTTATAATTACCTACTCACTTCGAACCGCTAAAAGTATTTGTTTTGAAGGAGCGCCCGCAAATGACTGGGTTCAAATGAAAGATGCAAGTGTTAGCTATGGCCCTACATAAGTTTTTTCGTTTGTTTCGAAATAGACAACTGTGTAGACCAGGAGTAAACATTCAGTTCGTTATAATTACCTGCTCACTTTAAATTGCTAAAAGTATTTGTTTTGAAGGAGCGCCCGCAAATGACTAGGTTCAAATGAAAGATGCAAGTCTTAGCTATGGCATTACATAAGTTTTTTCGTTTGTTTCTAAATAGACAACTGTGTAGACCAGGAGCAAACATACGGTTCGTTGAAGTTAACTCACTTCGAACCGCTGTACATGCACATGTACAGGTTCGGTAGGCCGCCGGAAGTCGCACCTCTGTGTACGATCCTGCAGGCCCTTAGAGCATATACTTGGTTGAATGCTCTAAGTGCAGGCTGATCTTGTGCATTTGGAGGGCCCATTATATTCACGTTGTCACCCATTTTTGTCCCTCACTGGGGGATATCGGGAAAAATCTATTTTTTTCCGATATCCGTCTGTGGGGCCAACCAAAGGTGGGGGTAACAGCGGGAATAGACCGATCTGCGTACTGTGGGTACTGGAGTATGAATGTTGGGTCATAGATAAACAACACATACCAGAATACAGATTTATTGACTTAAATTAAAAAAAAGGTACTAGTATTTCCTGATGAGCGAACTCCTCAATAGTCAACAGGACATTTATGAAATTTTTCATCCGCTTTTAATTGTAAAAATATGTTAATTAAAAGTAATTTTATTAAAAGTAATTTTTTCATTTAATTTTCAACCCAGTCATTTGCGGGCGCTCCATCAAAACAAATACTTTTAGCAATTTAAAGTGAGCAGGTAATTATAACGAACTGAACCGCTTAAATCTCGTCGCAAATTACTTGATATGTGCCTTTTACATGATATCCTTCATAATCACCTGAACAGTGCCAACCTACTCGCCACCATTAGGTTCTGCACTCCTAGGTACCGCACGAGAAAACCCCCCCTTCTATCTGTGCCTAGACATCGTACGAACTATGGTAAGAATGCTGTCATGACTCGCCTATCCAAACTATACAATGATAAATTTCACGATGTCGATATATTCCATTTGTCCAAGCAAGGTTTCAAGCGTGCACTTATCTCAAAACTGTCTAAAGTGTAGCATACTTACTACATTGTAGCATACTTGCTACATTTTGGACAGTCACGTGAAGCATATATTTATTTATTTATATTGTTGCATGATATTTGTTTCATAGTGTTTTATGTATTTTTTTTGTTTTATGTATTTTTTTTTGTTTTTGTTTTGTTTTGTCTCTGTTTATGTTCATAATTATAACTTAAAAATTTAAAAGGAATGAATTCTGCCAACCATACTTCTTGCCTAATTCAGTTTGTATATTAGTCTCCTTTTTTTTATTATATCCTACCTCATTTCTCTTTTAAACAGTTTGCCTGTGGAATTTATAACTGTAACATGCGGTGAAACTCTGTTATTGGCTAAGTGTAATTTTTAAGTTTATATTTTAAGCATGATTGTAGCAAAGAAGCTGTTGAGTTTCCTAATAAATAAAAAAAAAAAAAAAAAAAAGAATGTTTACTCCTGGTCTACACAGTTGTCTATTTCGAAACAAACGAAAAGACTTATGTAGGGCCATAGCTAAGACTTGCATCATTCATATGAACCTAGTCATTTGCGGGCGCTCCTTCAAAACAAATACTTTTAGCGGTTCGAAGTGAGTAGGTAACTATAACGAACCGTATGTTTGCTCCTGGTCTACACAGTTGTCTATTTCGAAACAAACGAAAAACTTATGTAAGGCCATAGCTAAGACTTGCATCTTTCATTTCAACCCAGTCATTTGCGGGCGCTCCATCAAAACAAATACTTTTAGCAATTTAAAGTGAGCAGGTAATTATAACGAACTGAATGTTTACTCCTGGTCTACACAGTTGTCTATTTCGAAACAAACGAAAAGATTTATGTAGGGCCATAGCTAATACTTGCATCTTTCATTTGAACCTAGTCATTTGCGGGCGCTCCATCAAAACAAATACTTTTAGCAATTTAAAGTGAGCAGGTAATTATAACGAACTGAATGTTTACTCCTGGTCTACACAGTTGTCTATTTCGAAACAAACAAAAAGACTTATGTAAGGCCATAGCTAACACTTGCATCTTTCATTTGAACCTAGTCATTTGCGGGCGCTCCATCAAAACAAATACTTTTAGCAATTTAAAGTGAGCAGGTAATTAAAACGAACTGAAAGTTTTCTCCTGGTCTACACAGTTGTCTATTTCGAAACAAACGAAAAAACTTATGTAAGGCCATAGCTAAGACTTGCATCTTTTATTTGAACCTAGTCATTTGCGAGCGCTCTATCAAAACAAATACTTTTAGCAATTTAAAGTGAACAGGTAATTAAAACGAACTGAAAGTTTTCTCCTGGTCTACACAGTTGTCTATTTCGAAACAAACGAAAAGACTTATGTAGGGCCATAGCTTAGACTTGCATCTTTCATTTGAACCTAGTCATTTGCGGGCGCTCTATCAAAACAAATACTTTTAGCAATTTAAAGTGAACAGGTAATTAAAACGAACTGAAAGTTTTCTCCTGGTCTACACAGTTGTCTATTTCGAAACAAACGAAAAGACTTATGTAGGGCCATAGCTAAGACTTGCATCTTTCATTTGAACCTAGTCATTTGCGGGCGCTCCTTCAAAACAAATACTTTTAGCGGTTCAAAGTGAGTAGGTAATTATAACGCACCGTATGTTTGCTTCTAGTCTACACAGTTGTCTATTTCGAAACAAACGAAAAGACTTATGTAGGGCCATAGCTAACACTGGCATCTTTTATTTGAACCTAGTGATTTGCGGGCGCTCCATCAAAACAAATACTTTTAGCGGTTCGAAGTGAGTAGGTAATTATAACGCACCGTATGTTTGCTCCTGGTCTACACAGTTGTCTATTTCGAAACAAACGAAAAGACTTATGTAGGGCCATAGCTTACACTGGCATCTTTTATTTGAACCTAGTGATTTGCGGGCGCTCCATCAAAACAAATACTTTTAGCAATTTAAAGTGAGCAGGTTATTAAAACGAACTGAAAGTTTTCTCCTGGTCTACACAGTTGTCTATTTCGAAACAAACGAAAAGACTTATGTAGGGCCATAGCTTAGACTTGCATCTTTCATTTGAACCTAGTCATTTGCGGACGCTCCTTCAAAACAAATACTTTTAGCGGTTCGAAGTGAGTAGGTAATTATAACGAACTGAATGTTTACTACTGGTCTACACAGTTGTCTATTTCGAAACAAACGAAAAGATTTATGTAGGGCCATAGCTAACACTTGTATCTTTCATTTCAACCCAGTCATTTGCGGGCGCTCCATCAAAACAAATACTTTTAGCAATTTAAAGTGAGCAGGTTATTATAACAAACTGAATGTTTACTCCTGGTCTACACAGTTGTCTATTTCGAAACAAACGAAAAGACTTATGTAGGGCCATAGCTAAGACTTGCATCTTTCATTTGAATCTAGTCATTTGCGGGCGCTCCTTCAAAACAAATACTTTTAGCGGTTCGAAGTGAGTAGGTAACTTTAACGAACCGTATGTTTGCTCCTGGTCTACACAGTTGTCTATTTCGAAACAAACGAAAAAACTTATGTAAGGCCATAGCTAAGACTTGCATCTTTTATTTGAACCTAGTCATTTGCGGGCGCTCTATCAAAACAAATACTTTTAGCAATTTAAAGTGAGCAGGTAATTAAAACGAACTGAAAGTTTTCTCCTGGTCTACACAGTTGTCTATTTCGAAACAAACGAAAAGATTTATGTAGGGCCATAACTAACACTTGCATCTTTCATTTGAACCAAGTCATTTGCGGGCGCTCCATCAAAACAAATACTTTTAGCAATTTAAAGTGAGCAGGTTATTATAACGAACTGAATGTTTACTCCTGGTCTACACAGTTGTCTATTTCGAAACAAACGAAAAGATTTATGTAGGGCCATAGCTAACACTTGTATCTTTCATTTCAACCCAGTCATTTGCGGGCGCTCCATCAAAACAAATACTTTTAGCAATTTAAAGTGAGCAGGTAATTATAACAAACTGAATGTTTACTCCTGGTCTACACAGTTGTCTATTTCGAAACAAACGAAAAGACTTATGTAGGGCCATAGCTAAGACTTGCATCTTTCATTTGAATCTAGTCATTTGCGGGCGCTCCTTCAAAACAAATACTTTTATCGGTTCGAAGTGAGTAGGTAACTTTAGCGAACCGTATGTTTGCTCCTGGTCTACACAGTTGTCTATTTCGAAACAAACGAAAAACTTATGTAAGGCCATAGCTAAGACTTGCATCTTTTATTTGAACCTAGTCATTTGCGGGCGCTTTATCAAAACAAATACTTTTAGCAATTTAAAGTGAACAGGTAATTAAAACGAACTGAAAGTTTTCTCCTGGTCTACACAGTTGTCTATTTCGAAACAAACGAAAAGACTTATGTAGGGCCATAGATAAGACTTGCATCTTTCATTTGAACCTAGTCATTTGCGGGCGCTCCTTCAAAACAAATACTTTTAGCGGTTCGAAGTGAGTAGGTAATTATAACGCACCGTATGTTTGCTTCTGGTCTACACAGTTGTCTATTTCGAAACAAACGAAAAGACTTATGTAGGGCCATAGCTAACACTGGCATCTTTTATTTGAACCTAGTGATTTGCGGGCGCTCCATCAAAACAAATACTTTTAGCAATTTAAAGTGAGCAGGTAATTAAAACGAACTGAAAGTTTTCTCCTGGTCTACACAGTTGTCTATTTCGAAACAAACGAAAAGACTTATGTAGGGCCATAGCTAACACTGGCATCTTTTATTTGAACCTAGTGATTTGCGGGCGCTCCATCAAAACAAATACTTTTAGCAATTTCAAGTAAGCAGGTAATTAAAACGAACTGAAAGTTTTCTCCTGGTCTACACAGTTGTCTATTTCGAAACAAACGAAAAGACTTATGTAGGGCCATAGCTTAGACTTGCATCTTTCATTTGAACCTAGTCATTTGCGGGCGCTCCATCAAAACAAATACTTTTAGCAATTTAAAGTGAACAGGTAATTAAAACGAACTGAAAGTTTTCTCCTGGTCTACACAGTTGTCTATTTCGAAACAAACGAAAAGACTTATGTAGGGCCATAGCTAAGACTTGCATCTTTCATTTGAACCTAGTCATTTGCGGGCGCTCCTTCAAAACAAATACTTTTAGCGGTTCAAAGTGAGTAGGTAAATATAACGCACCGTATGTTTGCTTCTAGTCTACACAGTTGTCTATTTCGAAACAAACGAAAAGACTTATGTAGGGCCATAGCTAACACTGGCATCTTTTATTTGAACCTAGTGATTTGCGGGCGCTCCATCAAAACAAATACTTTTAGCAATTTCAAGTAAGCAGGTAATTAAAACGAACTGAAAGTTTTCTCCTGGTCTACACAGTTGTCTATTTCGAAACAAACGAAAAAACTAATGTAAGGCCATAGCTAAGACTTGCATCTTTTATTTGAACCTAGTCATTTGCGGGCGCTCTATCAAAACAAATACTTTTAGCAATTTAAAGTGAACAGGTAATTAAAACGAACTGAAAGTTTTCTCCTGGTCTACACAGTTGTCTATTTCAAAACAAACGAAAAGACTTATGTAGGGCCATAGCTTAGACTTGCATCTTTTATTTGAACCTAGTCATTTGCGGGCGCTCCATCAAAACAAATACTTTTAGCAATTTAAAGTGAACAGGTAATTAAAACGAACTGAAAGTTTTCTCCTGGTCTACACAGTTGTCTATTTCCAAACAAACGAAAAGACTTATGTAGGGCTCTAGCTAACACTTGCATCTTTCATTTGAACCTAGTCATTTGCGGGCGCTCCTTCAAAACAAATACTTTTAGCGGTTCGAAGTGAGTAGGTAATTATAACGCACCGTATGTTTGCTCCTGGTCTACACAGTTGTCTATTACGAAACAAACGAAAAGACTTATGTAGGGCCATAGCTTACACTGGCATCTTTTATTTGAACCTAGTGATTTGCGGGCGCTCCATCAAAACAAATACTTTTAGCAATTTAAAGTGAGCAGGTTATTAAAACGAACTGAAAGTTTTCTCCTGGTCTACACAGTTGTCTATTTCGAAACAAACGAAAAGACTTATGTAGGGCCATAGCTTAGACTTGCATCTTTCATTTGAACCTAGTCATTTGCGGGCGCTCCTTCAAAACGAATACTTTTAGCGGTTCGAAGTGAGTAGGTAATTATAACGAACTGAATGTTTACTACTGGTCTACACAGTTGTCTATTTCGAAACAAACGAAAAGATTTATGTAGGGCCATAGCTAACACTTGTATCTTTCATTTCAACCCAGTCATTTGCGGGCGCTCCATCAAAACAAATACTTTTAGCAATTTAAAGTGAGCAGGTTATTAAAACGAACTGAAAGTTTTCTCCTGGTTTACACAGTTGTCTATTTCGAAACAAACGAAAAGACTTATGTAGGGCCATAGCTTAGACTTGCATCTTTCATTTGAACCTAGTCATTTGCGGGCGCTCCTTCAAAACAAATACTTTTAGCGGTTCGAAGTGAGTAGGTAATTATAACGAACTGAATGTTTACTACTGGTCTACACAGTTGTCTATTTCGAAACAAACGAAAAGATTTATGTAGGGCCATAGCTAACACTTGTATCTTTCATTTTAACCCAGTCATTTGCGGGCGCTCCATCAAAACAAATACTTTTAGCAATTTAAAGTGAGCAGGTAATTATAACAAACTGAATGTTTACTCCTGGTCTACACAGTTGTCTATTTCGAAACAAACGAAAAGACTTATGTAGGGCCATAGCTAAGACTTGCATCTTTCATTTGAATCTAGTCATTTGCGGGCGCTCCTTCAAAACAAATACTTTTAGCGGTTCGAAGTGAGTAGGTAACTTTAACGAACCGTATGTTTGCTCCTGGTCTACACAGTTGTCTATTTCGAAACAAACGAAAAAACTTATGTAAGGCCATAGCTAAGACTTGCATCTTTTATTTGAACCTAGTCATTTGCGGGCGCTCTATCAAAACAAATACTTTTAGCAATTTAAAGTGAGCAGGTAATTAAAACGAACTGAAAGTTTTCTCCTGGTCTACACAGTTGTCTATTTCGAAACAAACGAAAAGATTTATGTAGGGCCATAACTAACACTTGCATCTTTCATTTGAACCAAGTCATTTGCGGGCGCTCCATCAAAACAAATATTTTTAGCAATTTAAAGTGAGCAGGTTATTATAACGAACTGAATGTTTACTCCTGGTCTACACAGTTGTCTATTTCGAAACAAACGAAAAGATTTATGTAGGGCCATAGCTAACACTTGTATCTTTCATTTCAACCCAGTCATTTGCGGGCGCTCCATCAAAACAAATACTTTTAGCAATTTAAAGTGAGCAGGTAATTATAACAAACTGAATGTTTACTCCTGGTCTACACAGTTGTCTATTTCGAAACAAACGAAAAGACTTATGTAGGGCCATAGCTAAGACTTGCATCTTTCATTTGAATCTAGTCATTTGCGGGCGCTCCTTCAAAACAAATACTTTTATCGGTTCGAAGTGAGTAGGTAACTTTAGCGAACCGTATGTTTGCTCCTGGTCTACACAGTTGTCTATTTCGAAACAAACGAAAAACTTATGTAAGGCCATAGCTAAGACTTGCATCTTTCATTTGAACCTAGTCATTTGCGGGCGCTTTATCAAAACAAATACTTTTAGCAATTTAAAGTGAACAGGTAATTAAAACGAACTGAAAGTTTTCTCCTGGTCTACACAGTTGTCTATTTCGAAACAAACGAAAAGATTTATGTAGGGCCATAGCTAAGACTTGCATCTTTCATTTGAACCTAGTCATTTGCGGGCGCTCCTTCAAAACAAATACTTTTAGCGGTTCGAAGTGAGTAGGTAATTATAACGCACCGTATGTTTGCTTCTGGTCTACACAGTTGTCTATTTCGAAACAAACGAAAAGACTTATGTAGGGCCATAGCTAACACTGGCATCTTTTATTTGAACCTAGTGATTTGCGGGCGCTCCATCAAAACAAATACTTTTAGCAATTTAAAGTGAGCAGGTAATTAAAACGAACTGAAAGTTTTCTCCTGGTCTACACAGTTGTCTATTTCGAAACAAACGAAAAAACTTATGTAAGGCCATAGCTAAGACTTGCATCTTTTATTTGAACCTAGTCATTTGCGGGCGCTTTATCAAAACAAATACTTTTAGCAATTTAAAGTGAACAGGTAATTAAAACGAACTGAAAGTTTTCTCCTGGTCTACACAGTTGTCTATTTCGAAACAAACGAAAAGACTTATGTAGGGCCATAGCTTAGACTTGCATCTTTCATTTGAACCTAGTCATTTGCGGGCGCTCCATCAAAACAAATACTTTTAGCAATTTAAAGTGAACAGGTAATTAAAACGAACTGAAAGTTTTCTCCTGGTCTACACAGTTGTCTATTTCGAAACAAACGAAAAGACTTATGTAGGGCCATAGCTAAGACTTGCATCTTTCATTTGAACCTAGTCATTTGCGGGCGCTCCTTCAAAACAAATACTTTTAGCGGTTCAAAGTGAGTAGGTAAATATAACGCACCGTATGTTTGCTTCTAGTCTACACAGTTGTCTATTTCGAAACAAACGAAAAGACTTATGTAGGGCCATAGCTAACACTGGCATCTTTTATTTGAACCTAGTGATTTGCGGGCGCTCCATCAAAACAAATACTTTTAGCAATTTCAAGTAAGCAGGTAATTAAAACGAACTGAAAGTTTTCTCCTGGTCTACACAGTTGTATATTTCGAAACAAACGAAAAAACTAATGTAAGGCCATAGCTAAGACTTGCATCTTTTATTTGAACCTAGTCATTTGCGGGCGCTCTATCAAAACAAATACTTTTAGCAATTTAAAGTGAACAGGTAATTAAAACGAACTGAAAGTTTTCTCCTGGTCTACACAGTTGTCTATTTCAAAACAAACGAAAAGACTTATGTAGGGCCATAGCTTAGACTTGCATCTTTTATTTGAACCTAGTCATTTGCGGGCGCTCCATCAAAACAAATACTTTTAGCAATTTAAAGTGAACAGGTAATTAAAACGAACTGAAAGTTTTCTCCTGGTCTACACAGTTGTCTATTTCGAAACAAACGAAAAGACTTATGTAGGGCTCTAGCTAACACTTGCATCTTTCATTTGAACCTAGTCATTTGCGGGCGCTCCTTCAAAACAAATACTTTTAGCGGTTCGAAGTGAGTAGGTAATTATAACGCACCGTATGTTTGCTCCTGGTCTACACAGTTGTCTATTTCGAAACAAACGAAAAGACTTATGTAGGGCCATAGCTTACACTGGCATCTTTTATTTGAACCTAGTGATTTGCGGGCGCTCCATCAAAACAAATACTTTTAGCTATTTAAAGTGAGCAGGTTATTAAAACGAACTGAAAGTTTTCTCCTGGTCTACACAGTTGTCTATTTCGAAACAAACGAAAAGACTTATGTAGGGCCATAGCTTAGACTTGCATCTTTCATTTGAACCTAGTCATTTGCGGGCGCTCCTTCAAAACGAATACTTTTAGCGGTTCGAAGTGAGTAGGTAATTATAACGAACTGAATGTTTACTACTGGTCTACACAGTTGTCTATTTCGAAACAAACGAAAAGACTTATGTAGGGCCATAGCTAAGACTTGCATCTTTCATTTGAACCTAGTCATTTGCGGGCGCTCCTTCAAAACAAATACTTTTAGCGGTTCAAAGTGAGTAGGTAATTATAACGCACCGTATGTTTGCTTCTAGTCTACACAGTTGTCTATTTCGAAACAAACGAAAAGACTTATGTAGGGCCATAGCTAACACTGGCATCTTTTATTTGAACCTAGTGATTTGCGGGCGCTCCATCAAAACAAATACTTTTAGCGGTTCGAAGTGAGTAGGTAATTATAACGCACCGTATGTTTGCTCCTGGTCTACACAGTTGTCTATTTCGAAACAAACGAAAAGACTTATGTAGGGCCATAGCTTACACTGGCATCTTTTATTTGAACCTAGTGATTTGCGGGCGCTCCATCAAAACAAATACTTTTAGCAATTTAAAGTGAGCAGGTTATTAAAACGAACTGAAAGTTTTCTCCTGGTCTACACAGTTGTCTATTTCGAAACAAACGAAAAGACTTATGTAGGGCCATAGCTTAGACTTGCATCTTTCATTTGAACCTAGTCATTTGCGGGCGCTCCTTCAAAACGAATACTTTTAGCGGTTCGAAGTGAGTAGGTAATTATAACGAACTGAATGTTTACTACTGGTCTACACAGTTGTCTATTTCGAAACAAACGAAAAGACTTATGTAGGGCCATAGCTTAGACTTGCATCTTTCATTTGAACCTAGTCATTTGCGGGCGCTCCTTCAAAACAAATACTTTTAGCGGTTCGAAGTGAGTAGGTAATTATAACGCACCGTATGTTTGCTTCTAGTCTACACAGTTGTCTATTTCGAAACAAACGAAAAGACTTATGTAGGGCCATAGCTAACACTGGCATCTTTTATTTGAACCTAGTGATTTGCGGGCGCTCCATCAAAACAAATACTTTTAGCAATTTAAAGTGAGCAGGTAATTATAACGAACTGAATGTTTACTCCTGGTCTACCAGTTGTCTATTTCGAAACAAACGAAAAGACTTATGTAGGGCCATAGCTAAGACTTGCATCTTTCATTTGAACCTAGTCATTTGCGGGCGCTCCTTCAAAACAAATACTTTTAGCGGTTCGAAGTGAGTAGGTAACTTTAACGAACCGTATGTTTGCTCCTGGTCTACACAGTTGTCTATTTCGAAACAAACGAAAAAACTTATGTAAGGCCATAGCTAAGACTTGCATCTTTTATTTGAACCTAGTCATTTGCGGGCGCTTTATCAAAACAAATACTTTTAGCAATTTAAAGTGAACAGGTAATTAAAACGAACTGAAAGTTTTCTCCTGGTCTACACAGTTGTCTATTTCGAAACAAACGAAAAGACTTATGTAGGGCCATAGCTTAGACTTGCATCTTTCATTTGAACCTAGTCATTTGCGGGCGCTCCATCAAAACAAATACTTTTAGCAATTTAAAGTGAACAGGTAATTAAAACGAACTGAAAGTTTTCTCCTGGTCTACACAGTTGTCTATTTCGAAACAAACGAAAAGACTTATGTAGGGCCATAGCTTAGACTTGCATCTTTTATTTGAACCTAGTCATTTGCGGGCGCTCCATCAAAACAAATACTTTTAGCAATTTAAAGTGAACAGGTAATTAAAACGAACTGAAAGTTTTCTCCTGGTCTACACAGTTGTCTATTTCGAAACAAACGAAAAGACTTATGTAGGGCACTAGCTAACACTTGCATCTTTCATTTGAACCTAGTCATTTGCGGGCGCTCCTTCAAAACAAATACTTTTAGCGGTTCGAAGTGAGTAGGTAATTATAACGCACCGTATGTTTGCTCCTGGTCTACACAGTTGTCTATTTCGAAACAAACGAAAAGACTTATGTAGGGCCATAGCTTACACTGGCATCTTTTATTTGAACCTAGTGATTTGCGGGCGCTCCATCAAAACAAATACTTTTAGCTATTTAAAGTGAGCAGGTTATTAAAACGAACTGAAAGTTTTCTCCTGGTCTACACAGTTGTCTATTTCGAAACAAACGAAAAGACTTATGTAGGGCCATAGCTAACACTGGCATCTTTTATTTGAACCTAGTGATTTGCGGGCGCTCCATCAAAACAAATACTTTTAGCAATTTCAAGTAAGCAGGTAATTAAAACGAACTGAAAGTTTTCTCCTGGTCTACACAGTTGTCTATTTCGAAACAAACGAAAAGACTTATGTAGGGCCATAGCTTAGACTTGCATCTTTCATTTGAACCTAGTCATTTGCGGGCGCTCCATCAAAACAAATACTTTTAGCAATTTAAAGTGAACAGGTAATTAAAACGAACTGAAAGTTTTCTCCTGGTCTACACAGTTGTCTATTTCGAAACAAACGAAAAGACTTATGTAGGGCCATAGCTAAGACTTGCATCTTTCATTTGAACCTAGTCATTTGCGGGCGCTCCTTCAAAACAAATACTTTTAGCGGTTCAAAGTGAGTAGGTAAATATAACGCACCGTATGTTTGCTTCTAGTCTACACAGTTGTCTATTTCGAAACAAACGAAAAGACTTATGTAGGGCCATAGCTAACACTGGCATCTTTTATTTGAACCTAGTGATTTGCGGGCGCTCCATCAAAACAAATACTTTTAGCAATTTCAAGTAAGCAGGTAATTAAAACGAACTGAAAGTTTTCTCCTGGTCTACACAGTTGTCTATTTCGAAACAAACGAAAAAACTAATGTAAGGCCATAGCTAAGACTTGCATCTTTTATTTGAACCTAGTCATTTGCGGGCGCTCTATCAAAACAAATACTTTTAGCAATTTAAAGTGAACAGGTAATTAAAACGAACTGAAAGTTTTCTCCTGGTCTACACAGTTGTCTATTTCAAAACAAACGAAAAGACTTATGTAGGGCCATAGCTTAGACTTGCATCTTTTATTTGAACCTAGTCATTTGCGGGCGCTCCATCAAAACAAATACTTTTAGCAATTTAAAGTGAACAGGTAATTAAAACGAACTGAAAGTTTTCTCCTGGTCTACACAGTTGTCTATTTCCAAACAAACGAAAAGACTTATGTAGGGCTCTAGCTAACACTTGCATCTTTCATTTGAACCTAGTCATTTGCGGGCGCTCCTTCAAAACAAATACTTTTAGCGGTTCGAAGTGAGTAGGTAATTATAACGCACCGTATGTTTGCTCCTGGTCTACACAGTTGTCTATTACGAAACAAACGAAAAGACTTATGTAGGGCCATAGCTTACACTGGCATCTTTTATTTGAACCTAGTGATTTGCGGGCGCTCCATCAAAACAAATACTTTTAGCAATTTAAAGTGAGCAGGTTATTAAAACGAACTGAAAGTTTTCTCCTGGTCTACACAGTTGTCTATTTCGAAACAAACGAAAAGACTTATGTAGGGCCATAGCTTAGACTTGCATCTTTCATTTGAACCTAGTCATTTGCGGGCGCTCCTTCAAAACGAATACTTTTAGCGGTTCGAAGTGAGTAGGTAATTATAACGAACTGAATGTTTACTACTGGTCTACACAGTTGTCTATTTCGAAACAAACGAAAAGATTTATGTAGGGCCATAGCTAACACTTGTATCTTTCATTTCAACCCAGTCATTTGCGGGCGCTCCATCAAAACAAATACTTTTAGCAATTTAAAGTGAGCAGGTTATTAAAACGAACTGAAAGTTTTCTCCTGGTCTACACAGTTGTCTATTTCGAAACAAACGAAAAGACTTATGTAGGGCCATAGCTTAGACTTGCATCTTTCATTTGAACCTAGTCATTTGCGGGCGCTCCTTCAAAACAAATACTTTTAGCGGTTCGAAGTGAGTAGGTAATTATAACGAACTGAATGTTTACTACTGGTCTACACAGTTGTCTATTTCGAAACAAACGAAAAGATTTATGTAGGGCCATAGCTAACACTTGTATCTTTCATTTTAACCCAGTCATTTGCGGGCGCTCCATCAAAACAAATACTTTTAGCAATTTAAAGTGAGCAGGTAATTATAACAAACTGAATGTTTACTCCTGGTCTACACAGTTGTCTATTTCGAAACAAACGAAAAGACTTATGTAGGGCCATAGCTAAGACTTGCATCTTTCATTTGAATCTAGTCATTTGCGGGCGCTCCTTCAAAACAAATACTTTTAGCGGTTCGAAGTGAGTAGGTAACTTTAACGAACCGTATGTTTGCTCCTGGTCTACACAGTTGTCTATTTCGAAACAAACGAAAAAACTTATGTAAGGCCATAGCTAAGACTTGCATCTTTTATTTGAACCTAGTCATTTGCGGGCGCTCTATCAAAACAAATACTTTTAGCAATTTAAAGTGAGCAGGTAATTAAAACGAACTGAAAGTTTTCTCCTGGTCTACACAGTTGTCTATTTCGAAACAAACGAAAAGATTTATGTAGGGCCATAACTAACACTTGCATCTTTCATTTGAACCAAGTCATTTGCGGGCGCTCCATCAAAACAAATATTTTTAGCAATTTAAAGTGAGCAGGTTATTATAACGAACTGAATGTTTACTCCTGGTCTACACAGTTGTCTATTTCGAAACAAACGAAAAGATTTATGTAGGGCCATAGCTAACACTTGTATCTTTCATTTCAACCCAGTCATTTGCGGGCGCTCCATCAAAACAAATACTTTTAGCAATTTAAAGTGAGCAGGTAATTATAACAAACTGAATGTTTACTCCTGGTCTACACAGTTGTCTATTTCGAAACAAACGAAAAGACTTATGTAGGGCCATAGCTAAGACTTGCATCTTTCATTTGAATCTAGTCATTTGCGGGCGCTCCTTCAAAACAAATACTTTTATCGGTTCGAAGTGAGTAGGTAACTTTAGCGAACCGTATGTTTGCTCCTGGTCTACACAGTTGTCTATTTCGAAACAAACGAAAAACTTATGTAAGGCCATAGCTAAGACTTGCATCTTTCATTTGAACCTAGTCATTTGCGGGCGCTTTATCAAAACAAATACTTTTAGCAATTTAAAGTGAACAGGTAATTAAAACGAACTGAAAGTTTTCTCCTGGTCTACACAGTTGTCTATTTCGAAACAAACGAAAAGATTTATGTAGGGCCATAGCTAAGACTTGCATCTTTCATTTGAACCTAGTCATTTGCGGGCGCTCCTTCAAAACGAATACTTTTAGCGGTTCGAAGTGAGTAGGTAATTATAACGCACCGTATGTTTGCTTCTGGTCTACACAGTTGTCTATTTCGAAACAAACGAAAAGACTTATGTAGGGCCATAGCTAACACTGGCATCTTTTATTTGAACCTAGTGATTTGCGGGCGCTCCATCAAAACAAATACTTTTAGCAATTTAAAGTGAGCAGGTAATTAAAACGAACTGAAAGTTTTCTCCTGGTCTACACAGTTGTCTATTTCGAAACAAACGAAAAAACTTATGTAAGGCCATAGCTAAGACTTGCATCTTTTATTTGAACCTAGTCATTTGCGGGCGCTTTATCAAAACAAATACTTTTAGCAATTTAAAGTGAACAGGTAATTAAAACGAACTGAAAGTTTTCTCCTGGTCTACACAGTTGTCTATTTCGAAACAAACGAAAAGACTTATGTAGGGCCATAGCTTAGACTTGCATCTTTCATTTGAACCTAGTCATTTGCGGGCGCTCCATCAAAACAAATACTTTTAGCAATTTAAAGTGAACAGGTAATTAAAACGAACTGAAAGTTTTCTCCTGGTCTACACAGTTGTCTATTTCGAAACAAACGAAAAGACTTATGTAGGGCCATAGCTAAGACTTGCATCTTTCATTTGAACCTAGTCATTTGCGGGCGCTCCTTCAAAACAAATACTTTTAGCGGTTCAAAGTGAGTAGGTAAATATAACGCACCGTATGTTTGCTTCTAGTCTACACAGTTGTCTATTTCGAAACAAACGAAAAGACTTATGTAGGGCCATAGCTAACACTGGCATCTTTTATTTGAACCTAGTGATTTGCGGGCGCTCCATCAAAACAAATACTTTTAGCAATTTCAAGTAAGCAGGTAATTAAAACGAACTGAAAGTTTTCTCCTGGTCTACACAGTTGTCTATTTCGAAACAAACGAAAAAACTAATGTAAGGCCATAGCTAAGACTTGCATCTTTTATTTGAACCTAGTCATTTGCGGGCGCTCTATCAAAACAAATACTTTTAGCAATTTAAAGTGAACAGGTAATTAAAACGAACTGAAAGTTTTCTCCTGGTCTACACAGTTGTCTATTTCAAAACAAACGAAAAGACTTATGTAGGGCCATAGCTTAGACTTGCATCTTTTATTTGAACCTAGTCATTTGCGGGCGCTCCATCAAAACAAATACTTTTAGCAATTTAAAGTGAACAGGTAATTAAAACGAACTGAAAGTTTTCTCCTGGTCTACACAGTTGTCTATTTCCAAACAAACGAAAAGACTTATGTAGGGCTCTAGCTAACACTTGCATCTTTCATTTGAACCTAGTCATTTGCGGGCGCTCCTTCAAAACAAATACTTTTAGCGGTTCGAAGTGAGTAGGTAATTATAACGCACCGTATGTTTGCTCCTGGTCTACACAGTTGTCTATTACGAAACAAACGAAAAGACTTATGTAGGGCCATAGCTTACACTGGCATCTTTTATTTGAACCTAGTGATTTGCGGGCGCTCCATCAAAACAAATACTTTTAGCAATTTAAAGTGAGCAGGTTATTAAAACGAACTGAAAGTTTTCTCCTGGTCTACACAGTTGTCTATTTCGAAACAAACGAAAAGACTTATGTAGGGCCATAGCTTAGACTTGCATCTTTCATTTGAACCTAGTCATTTGCGGGCGCTCCTTCAAAACGAATACTTTTAGCGGTTCGAAGTGAGTAGGTAATTATAACGAACTGAATGTTTACTACTGGTCTACACAGTTGTCTATTTCGAAACAAACGAAAAGATTTATGTAGGGCCATAGCTAACACTTGTATCTTTCATTTCAACCCAGTCATTTGCGGGCGCTCCATCAAAACAAATACTTTTAGCAATTTAAAGTGAGCAGGTTATTAAAACGAACTGAAAGTTTTCTCCTGGTCTACACAGTTGTCTATTTCGAAACAAACGAAAAGACTTATGTAGGGCCATAGCTTAGACTTGCATCTTTCATTTGAACCTAGTCATTTGCGGGCGCTCCTTCAAAACAAATACTTTTAGCGGTTCGAAGTGAGTAGGTAATTATAACGAACTGAATGTTTACTACTGGTCTACACAGTTGTCTATTTCGAAACAAACGAAAAGATTTATGTAGGGCCATAGCTAACACTTGTATCTTTCATTTTAACCCAGTCATTTGCGGGCGCTCCATCAAAACAAATACTTTTAGCAATTTAAAGTGAGCAGGTAATTATAACAAACTGAATGTTTACTCCTGGTCTACACAGTTGTCTATTTCGAAACAAACGAAAAGACTTATGTAGGGCCATAGCTAAGACTTGCATCTTTCATTTGAATCTAGTCATTTGCGGGCGCTCCTTCAAAACAAATACTTTTAGCGGTTCGAAGTGAGTAGGTAACTTTAACGAACCGTATGTTTGCTCCTGGTCTACACAGTTGTCTATTTCGAAACAAACGAAAAAACTTATGTAAGGCCATAGCTAAGACTTGCATCTTTTATTTGAACCTAGTCATTTGCGGGCGCTCTATCAAAACAAATACTTTTAGCAATTTAAAGTGAGCAGGTAATTAAAACGAACTGAAAGTTTTCTCCTGGTCTACACAGTTGTCTATTTCGAAACAAACGAAAAGATTTATGTAGGGCCATAACTAACACTTGCATCTTTCATTTGAACCAAGTCATTTGCGGGCGCTCCATCAAAACAAATATTTTTAGCAATTTAAAGTGAGCAGGTTATTATAACGAACTGAATGTTTACTCCTGGTCTACACAGTTGTCTATTTCGAAACAAACGAAAAGATTTATGTAGGGCCATAGCTAACACTTGTATCTTTCATTTCAACCCAGTCATTTGCGGGCGCTCCATCAAAACAAATACTTTTAGCAATTTAAAGTGAGCAGGTAATTATAACAAACTGAATGTTTACTCCTGGTCTACACAGTTGTCTATTTCGAAACAAACGAAAAGACTTATGTAGGGCCATAGCTAAGACTTGCATCTTTCATTTGAATCTAGTCATTTGCGGGCGCTCCTTCAAAACAAATACTTTTATCGGTTCGAAGTGAGTAGGTAACTTTAGCGAACCGTATGTTTGCTCCTGGTCTACACAGTTGTCTATTTCGAAACAAACGAAAAACTTATGTAAGGCCATAGCTAAGACTTGCATCTTTCATTTGAACCTAGTCATTTGCGGGCGCTTTATCAAAACAAATACTTTTAGCAATTTAAAGTGAACAGGTAATTAAAACGAACTGAAAGTTTTCTCCTGGTCTACACAGTTGTCTATTTCGAAACAAACGAAAAGATTTATGTAGGGCCATAGCTAAGACTTGCATCTTTCATTTGAACCTAGTCATTTGCGGGCGCTCCTTCAAAACAAATACTTTTAGCGGTTCGAAGTGAGTAGGTAATTATAACGCACCGTATGTTTGCTTCTGGTCTACACAGTTGTCTATTTCGAAACAAACGAAAAGACTTATGTAGGGCCATAGCTAACACTGGCATCTTTTATTTGAACCTAGTGATTTGCGGGCGCTCCATCAAAACAAATACTTTTAGCAATTTAAAGTGAGCAGGTAATTAAAACGAACTGAAAGTTTTCTCCTGGTCTACACAGTTGTCTATTTCGAAACAAACGAAAAAACTTATGTAAGGCCATAGCTAAGACTTGCATCTTTTATTTGAACCTAGTCATTTGCGGGCGCTTTATCAAAACAAATACTTTTAGCAATTTAAAGTGAACAGGTAATTAAAACGAACTGAAAGTTTTCTCCTGGTCTACACAGTTGTCTATTTCGAAACAAACGAAAAGACTTATGTAGGGCCATAGCTTAGACTTGCATCTTTCATTTGAACCTAGTCATTTGCGGGCGCTCCATCAAAACAAATACTTTTAGCAATTTAAAGTGAACAGGTAATTAAAACGAACTGAAAGTTTTCTCCTGGTCTACACAGTTGTCTATTTCGAAACAAACGAAAAGACTTATGTAGGGCCATAGCTAAGACTTGCATCTTTCATTTGAACCTAGTCATTTGCGGGCGCTCCTTCAAAACAAATACTTTTAGCGGTTCAAAGTGAGTAGGTAAATATAACGCACCGTATGTTTGCTTCTAGTCTACACAGTTGTCTATTTCGAAACAAACGAAAAGACTTATGTAGGGCCATAGCTAACACTGGCATCTTTTATTTGAACCTAGTGATTTGCGGGCGCTCCATCAAAACAAATACTTTTAGCAATTTCAAGTAAGCAGGTAATTAAAACGAACTGAAAGTTTTCTCCTGGTCTACACAGTTGTCTATTTCGAAACAAACGAAAAAACTAATGTAAGGCCATAGCTAAGACTTGCATCTTTTATTTGAACCTAGTCATTTGCGGGCGCTCTATCAAAACAAATACTTTTAGCAATTTAAAGTGAACAGGTAATTAAAACGAACTGAAAGTTTTCTCCTGGTCTACACAGTTGTCTATTTCGAAACAAACGAAAAGACTTATGTAGGGCCATAGCTTAGACTTGCATCTTTTATTTGAACCTAGTCATTTGCGGGCGCTCCATCAAAACAAATACTTTTAGCAATTTAAAGTGAACAGGTAATTAAAACGAACTGAAAGTTTTCTCCTGGTCTACACAGTTGTCTATTTCCAAACAAACGAAAAGACTTATGTAGGGCTCTAGCTAACACTTGCATCTTTCATTTGAACCTAGTCATTTGCGGGCGCTCCTTCAAAACAAATACTTTTAGCGGTTCGAAGTGAGTAGGTAATTATAACGCACCGTATGTTTGCTCCTGGTCTACACAGTTGTCTATTACGAAACAAACGAAAAGACTTATGTAGGGCCATAGCTTACACTGGCATCTTTTATTTGAACCTAGTGATTTGCGGGCGCTCCATCAAAACAAATACTTTTAGCAATTTAAAGTGAGCAGGTTATTAAAACGAACTGAAAGTTTTCTCCTGGTCTACACAGTTGTATATTTCGAAACAAACGAAAAAACTAATGTAAGGCCATAGCTAAGACTTGCATCTTTTATTTGAACCTAGTCATTTGCGGGCGCTCTATCAAAACAAATACTTTTAGCAATTTAAAGTGAACATGTAATTAAAACGAACTGAAAGTTTTCTCCTGGTCTACACAGTTGTCTATTTCAAAACAAACGAAAAGACTTATGTAGGGCCATAGCTTAGACTTGCATCTTTTATTTGAACCTAGTCATTTGCGGGCGCTCCATCAAAACAAATACTTTTAGCAATTTAAAGTGAGCAGGTAATTATAACGAACTGAATGTTTACTCCTGGTCTACCAGTTGTCTATTTCGAAACAAACGAAAAGACTTATGTAGGGCCATAGCTAAGACTTGCATCTTTCATTTGAACCTAGTCATTTGCGGGCGCTCCTTCAAAACAAATACTTTTAGCGGTTCGAAGTGAGTAGGTAACTTTAACGAACCGTATGTTTGCTCCTGGTCTACACAGTTGTCTATTTCGAAACAAACGAAAAGACTTATGTAGGGCCATAGCTTACACTGGCATCTTTTATTTGAACCTAGTGATTTGCGGGCGCTCCATCAAAACAAATACTTTTAGCTATTTAAAGTGAGCAGGTTATTAAAACGAACTGAAAGTTTTCTCCTGGTCTACACAGTTGTCTATTTCGAAACAAACGAAAAGACTTATGTAGGGCCATAGCTTAGACTTGCATCTTTCATTTGAACCTAGTCATTTGCGGGCGCTCCTTCAAAACGAATACTTTTAGCGGTTCGAAGTGAGTAGGTAATTATAACGAACTGAATGTTTACTACTGGTCTACACAGTTGTCTATTTCGAAACAAACGAAAAGACTTATGTAGGGCCATAGCTAAGACTTGCATCTTTCATTTGAACCTAGTCATTTGCGGGCGCTCCTTCAAAACAAATACTTTTAGCGGTTCAAAGTGAGTAGGTAATTATAACGCACCGTATGTTTGCTTCTAGTCTACACAGTTGTCTATTTCGAAACAAACGAAAAGACTTATGTAGGGCCATAGCTAACACTGGCATCTTTTATTTGAACCTAGTGATTTGCGGGCGCTCCATCAAAACAAATACTTTTAGCGGTTCGAAGTGAGTAGGTAATTATAACGCACCGTATGTTTGCTCCTGGTCTACACAGTTGTCTATTTCGAAACAAACGAAAAGACTTATGTAGGGCCATAGCTTACACTGGCATCTTTTATTTGAACCTAGTGATTTGCGGGCGCTCCATCAAAACAAATACTTTTAGCAATTTAAAGTGAGCAGGTTATTAAAACGAACTGAAAGTTTTCTCCTGGTCTACACAGTTGTCTATTTCGAAACAAACGAAAAGACTTATGTAGGGCCATAGCTTAGACTTGCATCTTTCATTTGAACCTAGTCATTTGCGGGCGCTCCTTCAAAACGAATACTTTTAGCGGTTCGAAGTGAGTAGGTAATTATAACGAACTGAATGTTTACTACTGGTCTACACAGTTGTCTATTTCGAAACAAACGAAAAGACTTATGTAGGGCCATAGCTTAGACTTGCATCTTTCATTTGAACCTAGTCATTTGCGGGCGCTCCTTCAAAACAAATACTTTTAGCGGTTCGAAGTGAGTAGGTAATTATAACGCACCGTATGTTTGCTTCTAGTCTACACAGTTGTCTATTTCGAAACAAACGAAAAGACTTATGTAGGGCCATAGCTAACACTGGCATCTTTTATTTGAACCTAGTGATTTGCGGGCGCTCCATCAAAACAAATACTTTTAGCAATTTAAAGTGAGCAGGTAATTATAACGAACTGAATGTTTACTCCTGGTCTACCAGTTGTCTATTTCGAAACAAACGAAAAGACTTATGTAGGGCCATAGCTAAGACTTGCATCTTTCATTTGAACCTAGTCATTTGCGGGCGCTCCTTCAAAACAAATACTTTTAGCGGTTCGAAGTGAGTAGGTAACTTTAACGAACCGTATGTTTGCTCCTGGTCTACACAGTTGTCTATTTCGAAACAAACGAAAAAACTTATGTAAGGCCATAGCTAAGACTTGCATCTTTTATTTGAACCTAGTCATTTGCGGGCGCTTTATCAAAACAAATACTTTTAGCAATTTAAAGTGAACAGGTAATTAAAACGAACTGAAAGTTTTCTCCTGGTCTACACAGTTGTCTATTTCGAAACAAACGAAAAGACTTATGTAGGGCCATAGCTTAGACTTGCATCTTTCATTTGAACCTAGTCATTTGCGGGCGCTCCATCAAAACAAATACTTTTAGCAATTTAAAGTGAACAGGTAATTAAAACGAACTGAAAGTTTTCTCCTGGTCTACACAGTTGTCTATTTCGAAACAAACGAAAAGACTTATGTAGGGCCATAGCTTAGACTTGCATCTTTTATTTGAACCTAGTCATTTGCGGGCGCTCCATCAAAACAAATACTTTTAGCAATTTAAAGTGAACAGGTAATTAAAACGAACTGAAAGTTTTCTCCTGGTCTACACAGTTGTCTATTTCGAAACAAACGAAAAGACTTATGTAGGGCTCTAGCTAACACTTGCATCTTTCATTTGAACCTAGTCATTTGCGGGCGCTCCTTCAAAACAAATACTTTTAGCGGTTCGAAGTGAGTAGGTAATTATAACGCACCGTATGTTTGCTCCTGGTCTACACAGTTGTCTATTTCGAAACAAACGAAAAGACTTATGTAGGGCCATAGCTTACACTGGCATCTTTTATTTGAACCTAGTGATTTGCGGGCGCTCCATCAAAACAAATACTTTTAGCTATTTAAAGTGAGCAGGTTATTAAAACGAACTGAAAGTTTTCTCCTGGTCTACACAGTTGTCTATTTCGAAACAAACGAAAAGACTTATGTAGGGCCATAGCTTAGACTTGCATCTTTCATTTGAACCTAGTGATTTGCGGGCGCTCCATCAAAACAAATACTTTTAGCAATTTCAAGTAAGCAGGTAATTAAAACGAACTGAAAGTTTTCTCCTGGTCTACACAGTTGTATATTTCGAAAGAAACGAAAAAACTAATGTAAGGCCATAGCTAAGACTTGCATCTTTTATTTGAACCTAGTCATTTGCGGGCGCTCTATCAAAACAAATACTTTTAGCAATTTAAAGTGAACATGTAATTAAAACGAACTGAAAGTTTTCTCCTGGTCTACACAGTTGTCTATTTCAAAACAAACGAAAAGACTTATGTAGGGCCATAGCTTAGACTTGCATCTTTTATTTGAACCTAGTCATTTGCGGGCGCTCCATCAAAACAAATACTTTTAGCAATTTAAAGTGAACAGGTAATTAAAACGAACTGAAAGTTTTCTCCTGGTCTACACAGTTGTCTATTTCGAAACAAACGAAAAGACTTATGTAGGGCTCTAGCTAACACTTGCATCTTTCATTTGAACCTAGTCATTTGCGGGCGCTCCTTCAAAACAAATACTTTTAGCGGTTCGAAGTGAGTAGGTAATTATAACGCACCGTATGTTTGCTCCTGGTCTACACAGTTGTCTATTTCGAAACAAACGAAAAGACTTATGTAGGGCCATAGCTTACACTGGCATCTTTTATTTGAACCTAGTGATTTGCGGGCGCTCCATCAAAACAAATACTTTTAGCTATTTAAAGTGAGCAGGTTATTAAAACGAACTGAAAGTTTTCTCCTGGTCTACACAGTTGTCTATTTCGAAACAAACGAAAAGACTTATGTAGGGCCATAGCTTAGACTTGCATCTTTCATTTGAACCTAGTCATTTGCGGGCGCTCCTTCAAAACGAATACTTTTAGCGGTTCGAAGTGAGTAGGTAATTATAACGAACTGAATGTTTACTACTGGTCTACACAGTTGTCTATTTCGAAACAAACGAAAAGACTTATGTAGGGCCATAGCTAAGACTTGCATCTTTCATTTGAACCTAGTCATTTGCGGGCGCTCCTTCAAAACAAATACTTTTAGCGGTTCAAAGTGAGTAGGTAATTATAACGCACCGTATGTTTGCTCCTGGTCTACACAGTTGTCTATTTCGAAACAAACGAAAAGACTTATGTAGGGCCATAGCTTACACTGGCATCTTTTATTTGAACCTAGTGATTTGCGGGCGCTCCATCAAAACAAATACTTTTAGCAATTTAAAGTGAGCAGGTTATTAAAACGAACTGAAAGTTTTCTCCTGGTCTACACAGTTGTCTATTTCGAAACAAACGAAAAGACTTATGTAGGGCCATAGCTTAGACTTGCATCTTTCATTTGAACCTAGTCATTTGCGGGCGCTCCTTCAAAACGAATACTTTTAGCGGTTCGAAGTGAGTAGGTAATTATAACGAACTGAATGTTTACTACTGGTCTACACAGTTGTCTATTTCGAAACAAACGAAAAGACTTATGTAGGGCCATAGCTTAGACTTGCATCTTTCATTTGAACCTAGTCATTTGCGGGCGCTCCTTCAAAACAAATACTTTTAGCGGTTCGAAGTGAGTAGGTAATTATAACGCACCGTATGTTTGCTTCTAGTCTACACAGTTGTCTATTTCGAAACAAACGAAAAGACTTATGTAGGGCCATAGCTAACACTGGCATCTTTTATTTGAACCTAGTGATTTGCGGGCGCTCCATCAAAACAAATACTTTTAGCAATTTAAAGTGAGCAGGTAATTATAACGAACTGAATGTTTACTCCTGGTCTACCAGTTGTCTATTTCGAAACAAACGAAAAGACTTATGTAGGGCCATAGCTAAGACTTGCATCTTTCATTTGAACCTAGTCATTTGCGGGCGCTCCTTCAAAACAAATACTTTTAGCGGTTCGAAGTGAGTAGGTAACTTTAACGAACCGTATGTTTGCTCCTGGTCTACACAGTTGTCTATTTCGAAACAAACGAAAAAACTTATGTAAGGCCATAGCTAAGACTTGCATCTTTTATTTGAACCTAGTCATTTGCGGGCGCTTTATCAAAACAAATACTTTTAGCAATTTAAAGTGAACAGGTAATTAAAACGAACTGAAAGTTTTCTCCTGGTCTACACAGTTGTCTATTTCGAAACAAACGAAAAGACTTATGTAGGGCCATAGCTTAGACTTGCATCTTTCATTTGAACCTAGTCATTTGCGGGCGCTCCATCAAAACAAATACTTTTAGCAATTTAAAGTGAACAGGTAATTAAAACGAACTGAAAGTTTTCTCCTGGTCTACACAGTTGTCTATTTCGAAACAAACGAAAAGACTTATGTAGGGCCATAGCTTAGACTTGCATCTTTTATTTGAACCTAGTCATTTGCGGGCGCTCCATCAAAACAAATACTTTTAGCAATTTAAAGTGAACAGGTAATTAAAACGAACTGAAAGTTTTCTCCTGGTCTACACAGTTGTCTATTTCGAAACAAACGAAAAGACTTATGTAGGGCTCTAGCTAACACTTGCATCTTTCATTTGAACCTAGTCATTTGCGGGCGCTCCTTCAAAACAAATACTTTTAGCGGTTCGAAGTGAGTAGGTAATTATAACGCACCGTATGTTTGCTCCTGGTCTACACAGTTGTCTATTTCGAAACAAACGAAAAGACTTATGTAGGGCCATAGCTTACACTGGCATCTTTTATTTGAACCTAGTGATTTGCGGGCGCTCCATCAAAACAAATACTTTTAGCTATTTAAAGTGAGCAGGTTATTAAAACGAACTGAAAGTTTTCTCCTGGTCTACACAGTTGTCTATTTCGAAACAAACGAAAAGACTTATGTAGGGCCATAGCTTAGACTTGCATCTTTCATTTGAACCTAGTCATTTGCGGGCGCTCCTTCAAAACGAATACTTTTAGCGGTTCGAAGTGAGTAGGTAATTATAACGAACTGAATGTTTACTACTGGTCTACACAGTTGTCTATTTCGAAACAAACGAAAAGACTTATGTAGGGCCATAGCTAAGACTTGCATCTTTCATTTGAACCTAGTCATTTGCGGGCGCTCCTTCAAAACAAATACTTTTAGCGGTTCAAAGTGAGTAGGTAATTATAACGCACCGTATGTTTGCTTCTAGTCTACACAGTTGTCTATTTCGAAACAAACGAAAAGACTTATGTAGGGCCATAGCTAACACTGGCATCTTTTATTTGAACCTAGTGATTTGCGGGCGCTCCATCAAAACAAATACTTTTAGCGGTTCGAAGTGAGTAGGTAATTATAACGCACCGTATGTTTGCTCCTGGTCTACACAGTTGTCTATTTCGAAACAAACGAAAAGACTTATGTAGGGCCATAGCTTACACTGGCATCTTTTATTTGAACCTAGTGATTTGCGGGCGCTCCATCAAAACAAATACTTTTAGCAATTTAAAGTGAGCAGGTTATTAAAACGAACTGAAAGTTTTCTCCTGGTCTACACAGTTGTCTATTTCGAAACAAACGAAAAGACTTATGTAGGGCCATAGCTTAGACTTGCATCTTTCATTTGAACCTAGTCATTTGCGGGCGCTCCTTCAAAACGAATACTTTTAGCGGTTCGAAGTGAGTAGGTAATTATAACGAACTGAATGTTTACTACTGGTCTACACAGTTGTCTATTTCGAAACAAACGAAAAGACTTATGTAGGGCCATAGCTTAGACTTGCATCTTTCATTTGAACCTAGTCATTTGCGGGCGCTCCTTCAAAACAAATACTTTTAGCGGTTCGAAGTGAGTAGGTAATTATAACGCACCGTATGTTTGCTTCTAGTCTACACAGTTGTCTATTTCGAAACAAACGAAAAGACTTATGTAGGGCCATAGCTAACACTGGCATCTTTTATTTGAACCTAGTGATTTGCGGGCGCTCCATCAAAACAAATACTTTTAGCAATTTAAAGTGAGCAGGTAATTATAACGAACTGAATGTTTACTCCTGGTCTACCAGTTGTCTATTTCGAAACAAACGAAAAGACTTATGTAGGGCCATAGCTAAGACTTGCATCTTTCATTTGAACCTAGTCATTTGCGGGCGCTCCTTCAAAACAAATACTTTTAGCGGTTCGAAGTGAGTAGGTAACTTTAACGAACCGTATGTTTGCTCCTGGTCTACACAGTTGTCTATTTCGAAACAAACGAAAAAACTTATGTAAGGCCATAGCTAAGACTTGCATCTTTTATTTGAACCTAGTCATTTGCGGGCGCTTTATCAAAACAAATACTTTTAGCAATTTAAAGTGAACAGGTAATTAAAACGAACTGAAAGTTTTCTCCTGGTCTACACAGTTGTCTATTTCGAAACAAACGAAAAGACTTATGTAGGGCCATAGCTTAGACTTGCATCTTTCATTTGAACCTAGTCATTTGCGGGCGCTCCATCAAAACAAATACTTTTAGCAATTTAAAGTGAACAGGTAATTAAAACGAACTGAAAGTTTTCTCCTGGTCTACACAGTTGTCTATTTCGAAACAAACGAAAAGACTTATGTAGGGCCATAGCTTAGACTTGCATCTTTTATTTGAACCTAGTCATTTGCGGGCGCTCCATCAAAACAAATACTTTTAGCAATTTAAAGTGAGCAGGTAATTAAAACGAACTGAAAGTTTTCTCCTGGTCTACACAGTTGTCTATTTCGAAACAAACGAAAAGACTTATGTAGGGCTCTAGCTAACACTTGCATCTTTCATTTGAACCTAGTCATTTGCGGGCGCTCCTTCAAAACAAATACTTTTAGCGGTTCGAAGTGAGTAGGTAATTATAACGCACCGTATGTTTGCTCCTGGTCTACACAGTTGTCTATTTCGAAACAAACGAAAAGACTTATGTAGGGCCATAGCTTACACTGGCATCTTTTATTTGAACCTAGTGATTTGCGGGCGCTCCATCAAAACAAATACTTTTAGCTATTTAAAGTGAGCAGGTTATTAAAACGAACTGAAAGTTTTCTCCTGGTCTACACAGTTGTCTATTTCGAAACAAACGAAAAGACTTATGTAGGGCCATAGCTTAGACTTGCATCTTTCATTTGAACCTAGTCATTTGCGGGCGCTCCTTCAAAACGAATACTTTTAGCGGTTCGAAGTGAGTAGGTAATTATAACGAACTGAATGTTTACTACTGGTCTACACAGTTGTCTATTTCGAAACAAACGAAAAGACTTATGTAGGGCCATAGCTAAGACTTGCATCTTTCATTTGAACCTAGTCATTTGCGGGCGCTCCTTCAAAACAAATACTTTTAGCGGTTCAAAGTGAGTAGGTAATTATAACGCACCGTATGTTTGCTTCTAGTCTACACAGTTGTCTATTTCGAAACAAACGAAAAGACTTATGTAGGGCCATAGCTAACACTGGCATCTTTTATTTGAACCTAGTGATTTGCGGGCGCTCCATCAAAACAAATACTTTTAGCGGTTCGAAGTGAGTAGGTAATTATAACGCACCGTATGTTTGCTCCTGGTCTACACAGTTGTCTATTTCGAAACAAACGAAAAGACTTATGTAGGGCCATAGCTTACACTGGCATCTTTTATTTGAACCTAGTGATTTGCGGGCGCTCCATCAAAACAAATACTTTTAGCAATTTAAAGTGAGCAGGTTATTAAAACGAACTGAAAGTTTTCTCCTGGTCTACACAGTTGTCTATTTCGAAACAAACGAAAAGACTTATGTAGGGCCATAGCTTAGACTTGCATCTTTCATTTGAACCTAGTCATTTGCGGGCGCTCCTTCAAAACGAATACTTTTAGCGGTTCGAAGTGAGTAGGTAATTATAACGAACTGAATGTTTACTACTGGTCTACACAGTTGTCTATTTCGAAACAAACGAAAAGACTTATGTAGGGCCATAGCTTAGACTTGCATCTTTCATTTGAACCTAGTCATTTGCGGGCGCTCCTTCAAAACAAATACTTTTAGCGGTTCGAAGTGAGTAGGTAATTATAACGCACCGTATGTTTGCTTCTAGTCTACACAGTTGTCTATTTCGAAACAAACGAAAAGACTTATGTAGGGCCATAGCTAACACTGGCATCTTTTATTTGAACCTAGTGATTTGCGGGCGCTCCATCAAAACAAATACTTTTAGCAATTTAAAGTGAGCAGGTAATTATAACGAACTGAATGTTTACTCCTGGTCTACCAGTTGTCTATTTCGAAACAAACGAAAAGACTTATGTAGGGCCATAGCTAAGACTTGCATCTTTCATTTGAACCTAGTCATTTGCGGGCGCTCCTTCAAAACAAATACTTTTAGCGGTTCGAAGTGAGTAGGTAACTTTAACGAACCGTATGTTTGCTCCTGGTCTACACAGTTGTCTATTTCGAAACAAACGAAAAAGCTTATGTAAGGCCATAGCTAAGACTTGCATCTTTTATTTGAACCTAGTCATTTGCGGGCGCTTTATCAAAACAAATACTTTTAGCAATTTAAAGTGAACAGGTAATTAAAACGAACTGAAAGTTTTCTCCTGGTCTACACAGTTGTCTATTTCGAAACAAACGAAAAGACTTATGTAGGGCCATAGCTTAGACTTGCATCTTTCATTTGAACCTAGTCATTTGCGGGCGCTCCATCAAAACAAATACTTTTAGCAATTTAAAGTGAACAGGTAATTAAAACGAACTGAAAGTTTTCTCCTGGTCTACACAGTTGTCTATTTCGAAACAAACGAAAAGACTTATGTAGGGCCATAGCTAAGACTTGCATCTTTCATTTGAACCTAGTCATTTGCGGGCGCTCCTTCAAAACAAATACTTTTAGCGGTTCAAAGTGAGTAGGTAAATATAACGCACCGTATGTTTGCTTCTAGTCTACACAGTTGTCTATTTCGAAACAAACGAAAAGACTTATGTAGGGCCATAGCTAACACTGGCATCTTTTATTTGAACCTAGTGATTTGCGGGCGCTCCATCAAAACAAATACTTTTAGCAATTTCAAGTAAGCAGGTAATTAAAACGAACTGAAAGTTTTCTCCTGGTCTACACAGTTGTCTATTTCGAAACAAACGAAAAGACTTATGTAGGGCCATAGCTTAGACTTGCATCTTTCATTTGAACCTAGTCATTTGCGGGCGCTCCTTCAAAACGAATACTTTTAGCGGTTCGAAGTGAGTAGGTAATTATAACGAACTGAATGTTTACTACTGGTCTACACAGTTGTCTATTTCGAAACAAACGAAAAGACTTATGTAGGGCCATAGCTTAGACTTGCATCTTTCATTTGAACCTAGTCATTTGCGGGCGCTCCTTCAAAACAAATACTTTTAGCGGTTCAAAGTGAGTAGGTAAATATAACGCACCGTATGTTTGCTTCTAGTCTACACAGTTGTCTATTTCGAAACAAACGAAAAAACTTATGTAAGGCCATAGCTAAGACTTGCATCTTTTATTTGAACCTAGTCATTTGCGGGCGCTTTATCAAAACAAATACTTTTAGCAATTTAAAGTGAACAGGTAATTAAAACGAACTGAAAGTTTTCTCCTGGTCTACACAGTTGTCTATTTCGAAACAAACGAAAAGACTTATGTAGGGCCATAGCTTAGACTTGCATCTTTCATTTGAACCTAGTCATTTGCGGGCGCTCCATCAAAACAAATACTTTTAGCAATTTAAAGTGAACAGGTAATTAAAACGAACTGAAAGTTTTCTCCTGGTCTACACAGTTGTCTATTTCGAAACAAACGAAAAGACTTATGTAGGGCCATAGCTAAGACTTGCATCTTTCATTTGAACCTAGTCATTTGCGGGCGCTCCTTCAAAACAAATACTTTTAGCGGTTCAAAGTGAGTAGGTAAATATAACGCACCGTATGTTTGCTTCTAGTCTACACAGTTGTCTATTTCGAAACAAACGAAAAGACTTATGTAGGGCCATAGCTAACACTGGCATCTTTTATTTGAACCTAGTGATTTGCGGGCGCTCCATCAAAACAAATACTTTTAGCAATTTCAAGTAAGCAGGTAATTAAAACGAACTGAAAGTTTTCTCCTGGTCTACACAGTTGTATATTTCGAAACAAACGAAAAAACTAATGTAAGGCCATAGCTAAGACTTGCATCTTTTATTTGAACCTAGTCATTTGCGGGCGCTCTATCAAAACAAATACTTTTAGCAATTTAAAGTGAACAGGTAATTAAAACGAACTGAAAGTTTTCTCCTGGTCTACACAGTTGTCTATTTCAAAACAAACGAAAAGACTTATGTAGGGCCATAGCTTAGACTTGCATCTTTTATTTGAACCTAGTCATTTGCGGGCGCTCCATCAAAACAAATACTTTTAGCAATTTAAAGTGAACAGGTAATTAAAACGAACTGAAAGTTTTCTCCTGGTCTACACAGTTGTCTATTTCGAAACAAACGAAAAGACTTATGTAGGGCTCTAGCTAACACTTGCATCTTTCATTTGAACCTAGTCATTTGCGGGCGCTCCTTCAAAACAAATACTTTTAGCGGTTCGAAGTGAGTAGGTAATTATAACGCACCGTATGTTTGCTCCTGGTCTACACAGTTGTCTATTTCGAAACAAACGAAAAGACTTATGTAGGGCCATAGCTTACACTGGCATCTTTTATTTGAACCTAGTGATTTGCGGGCGCTCCATCAAAACAAATACTTTTAGCTATTTAAAGTGAGCAGGTTATTAAAACGAACTGAAAGTTTTCTCCTGGTCTACACAGTTGTCTATTTCGAAACAAACGAAAAGACTTATGTAGGGCCATAGCTTAGACTTGCATCTTTCATTTGAACCTAGTCATTTGCGGGCGCTCCTTCAAAACGAATACTTTTAGCGGTTCGAAGTGAGTAGGTAATTATAACGAACTGAATGTTTACTACTGGTCTACACAGTTGTCTATTTCGAAACAAACGAAAAGACTTATGTAGGGCCATAGCTAAGACTTGCATCTTTCATTTGAACCTAGTCATTTGCGGGCGCTCCTTCAAAACAAATACTTTTAGCGGTTCAAAGTGAGTAGGTAATTATAACGCACCGTATGTTTGCTTCTAGTCTACACAGTTGTCTATTTCGAAACAAACGAAAAGACTTATGTAGGGCCATAGCTAACACTGGCATCTTTTATTTGAACCTAGTGATTTGCGGGCGCTCCATCAAAACAAATACTTTTAGCGGTTCGAAGTGAGTAGGTAATTATAACGCACCGTATGTTTGCTCCTGGTCTACACAGTTGTCTATTTCGAAACAAACGAAAAGACTTATGTAGGGCCATAGCTTACACTGGCATCTTTTATTTGAACCTAGTGATTTGCGGGCGCTCCATCAAAACAAATACTTTTAGCAATTTAAAGTGAGCAGGTTATTAAAACGAACTGAAAGTTTTCTCCTGGTCTACACAGTTGTCTATTTCGAAACAAACGAAAAGACTTATGTAGGGCCATAGCTTAGACTTGCATCTTTCATTTGAACCTAGTCATTTGCGGGCGCTCCTTCAAAACGAATACTTTTAGCGGTTCGAAGTGAGTAGGTAATTATAACGAACTGAATGTTTACTACTGGTCTACACAGTTGTCTATTTCGAAACAAACGAAAAGACTTATGTAGGGCCATAGCTTAGACTTGCATCTTTCATTTGAACCTAGTCATTTGCGGGCGCTCCTTCAAAACAAATACTTTTAGCGGTTCGAAGTGAGTAGGTAATTATAACGCACCGTATGTTTGCTTCTAGTCTACACAGTTGTCTATTTCGAAACAAACGAAAAGACTTATGTAGGGCCATAGCTAACACTGGCATCTTTTATTTGAACCTAGTGATTTGCGGGCGCTCCATCAAAACAAATACTTTTAGCAATTTAAAGTGAGCAGGTAATTATAACGAACTGAATGTTTACTCCTGGTCTACCAGTTGTCTATTTCGAAACAAACGAAAAGACTTATGTAGGGCCATAGCTAAGACTTGCATCTTTCATTTGAACCTAGTCATTTGCGGGCGCTCCTTCAAAACAAATACTTTTAGCGGTTCGAAGTGAGTAGGTAACTTTAACGAACCGTATGTTTGCTCCTGGTCTACACAGTTGTCTATTTCGAAACAAACGAAAAGACTTATGTAGGGCCATAGCTTACACTGGCATCTTTTATTTGAACCTAGTGATTTGCGGGCGCTCCATCAAAACAAATACTTTTAGCTATTTAAAGTGAGCAGGTTATTAAAACGAACTGAAAGTTTTCTCCTGGTCTACACAGTTGTCTATTTCGAAACAAACGAAAAGACTTATGTAGGGCCATAGCTTAGACTTGCATCTTTCATTTGAACCTAGTCATTTGCGGGCGCTCCTTCAAAACGAATACTTTTAGCGGTTCGAAGTGAGTAGGTAATTATAACGAACTGAATGTTTACTACTGGTCTACACAGTTGTCTATTTCGAAACAAACGAAAAGACTTATGTAGGGCCATAGCTAAGACTTGCATCTTTCATTTGAACCTAGTCATTTGCGGGCGCTCCTTCAAAACAAATACTTTTAGCGGTTCAAAGTGAGTAGGTAATTATAACGCACCGTATGTTTGCTTCTAGTCTACACAGTTGTCTATTTCGAAACAAACGAAAAGACTTATGTAGGGCCATAGCTAACACTGGCATCTTTTATTTGAACCTAGTGATTTGCGGGCGCTCCATCAAAACAAATACTTTTAGCGGTTCGAAGTGAGTAGGTAATTATAACGCACCGTATGTTTGCTCCTGGTCTACACAGTTGTCTATTTCGAAACAAACGAAAAGACTTATGTAGGGCCATAGCTTACACTGGCATCTTTTATTTGAACCTAGTGATTTGCGGGCGCTCCATCAAAACAAATACTTTTAGCAATTTAAAGTGAGCAGGTTATTAAAACGAACTGAAAGTTTTCTCCTGGTCTACACAGTTGTCTATTTCGAAACAAACGAAAAGACTTATGTAGGGCCATAGCTTAGACTTGCATCTTTCATTTGAACCTAGTCATTTGCGGGCGCTCCTTCAAAACGAATACTTTTAGCGGTTCGAAGTGAGTAGGTAATTATAACGAACTGAATGTTTACTACTGGTCTACACAGTTGTCTATTTCGAAACAAACGAAAAGACTTATGTAGGGCCATAGCTTAGACTTGCATCTTTCATTTGAACCTAGTCATTTGCGGGCGCTCCTTCAAAACAAATACTTTTAGCGGTTCGAAGTGAGTAGGTAATTATAACGCACCGTATGTTTGCTTCTAGTCTACACAGTTGTCTATTTCGAAACAAACGAAAAGACTTATGTAGGGCCATAGCTAACACTGGCATCTTTTATTTGAACCTAGTGATTTGCGGGCGCTCCATCAAAACAAATACTTTTAGCAATTTAAAGTGAGCAGGTAATTATAACGAACTGAATGTTTACTCCTGGTCTACCAGTTGTCTATTTCGAAACAAACGAAAAGACTTATGTAGGGCCATAGCTAAGACTTGCATCTTTCATTTGAACCTAGTCATTTGCGGGCGCTCCTTCAAAACAAATACTTTTAGCGGTTCGAAGTGAGTAGGTAACTTTAACGAACCGTATGTTTGCTCCTGGTCTACACAGTTGTCTATTTCGAAACAAACGAAAAAACTTATGTAAGGCCATAGCTAAGACTTGCATCTTTTATTTGAACCTAGTCATTTGCGGGCGCTTTATCAAAACAAATACTTTTAGCAATTTAAAGTGAACAGGTAATTAAAACGAACTGAAAGTTTTCTCCTGGTCTACACAGTTGTCTATTTCGAAACAAACGAAAAGACTTATGTAGGGCCATAGCTTAGACTTGCATCTTTCATTTGAACCTAGTCATTTGCGGGCGCTCCATCAAAACAAATACTTTTAGCAATTTAAAGTGAACAGGTAATTAAAACGAACTGAAAGTTTTCTCCTGGTCTACACAGTTGTCTATTTCGAAACAAACGAAAAGACTTATGTAGGGCCATAGCTAAGACTTGCATCTTTCATTTGAACCTAGTCATTTGCGGGCGCTCCTTCAAAACAAATACTTTTAGCGGTTCAAAGTGAGTAGGTAAATATAACGCACCGTATGTTTGCTTCTAGTCTACACAGTTGTCTATTTCGAAACAAACGAAAAGACTTATGTAGGGCCATAGCTAACACTGGCATCTTTTATTTGAACCTAGTGATTTGCGGGCGCTCCATCAAAACAAATACTTTTAGCAATTTCAAGTAAGCAGGTAATTAAAACGAACTGAAAGTTTTCTCCTGGTCTACACAGTTGTCTATTTCGAAACAAACGAAAAGACTTATGTAGGGCCATAGCTTAGACTTGCATCTTTCATTTGAACCTAGTCATTTGCGGGCGCTCCTTCAAAACGAATACTTTTAGCGGTTCGAAGTGAGTAGGTAATTATAACGAACTGAATGTTTACTACTGGTCTACACAGTTGTCTATTTCGAAACAAACGAAAAGACTTATGTAGGGCCATAGCTTAGACTTGCATCTTTCATTTGAACCTAGTCATTTGCGGGCGCTCCTTCAAAACAAATACTTTTAGCGGTTCGAAGTGAGTAGGTAATTATAACGCACCGTATGTTTGCTTCTAGTCTACACAGTTGTCTATTTCGAAACAAACGAAAAGACTTATGTAGGGCCATAGCTAACACTGGCATCTTTTATTTGAACCTAGTGATTTGCGGGCGCTCCATCAAAACAAATACTTTTAGCAATTTAAAGTGAGCAGGTAATTATAACGAACTGAATGTTTACTCCTGGTCTACCAGTTGTCTATTTCGAAACAAACGAAAAGACTTATGTAGGGCCATAGCTAAGACTTGCATCTTTCATTTGAACCTAGTCATTTGCGGGCGCTCCTTCAAAACAAATACTTTTAGCGGTTCGAAGTGAGTAGGTAACTTTAACGAACCGTATGTTTGCTCCTGGTCTACACAGTTGTCTATTTCGAAACAAACGAAAAAACTTATGTAAGGCCATAGCTAAGACTTGCATCTTTTATTTGAACCTAGTCATTTGCGGGCGCTTTATCAAAACAAATACTTTTAGCAATTTAAAGTGAACAGGTAATTAAAACGAACTGAAAGTTTTCTCCTGGTCTACACAGTTGTCTATTTCGAAACAAACGAAAAGACTTATGTAGGGCCATAGCTTAGACTTGCATCTTTCATTTGAACCTAGTCATTTGCGGGCGCTCCATCAAAACAAATACTTTTAGCAATTTAAAGTGAACAGGTAATTAAAACGAACTGAAAGTTTTCTCCTGGTCTACACAGTTGTCTATTTCGAAACAAACGAAAAGACTTATGTAGGGCCATAGCTAAGACTTGCATCTTTCATTTGAACCTAGTCATTTGCGGGCGCTCCTTCAAAACAAATACTTTTAGCGGTTCAAAGTGAGTAGGTAAATATAACGCACCGTATGTTTGCTTCTAGTCTACACAGTTGTCTATTTCGAAACAAACGAAAAGACTTATGTAGGGCCATAGCTAACACTGGCATCTTTTATTTGAACCTAGTGATTTGCGGGCGCTCCATCAAAACAAATACTTTTAGCAATTTCAAGTAAGCAGGTAATTAAAACGAACTGAAAGTTTTCTCCTGGTCTACACAGTTGTCTATTTCGAAACAAACGAAAAAACTAATGTAAGGCCATAGCTAAGACTTGCATCTTTTATTTGAACCTAGTCATTTGCGGGCGCTCTATCAAAACAAATACTTTTAGCAATTTAAAGTGAACAGGTAATTAAAACGAACTGAAAGTTTTCTCCTGGTCTACACAGTTGTCTATTTCAAAACAAACGAAAAGACTTATGTAGGGCCATAGCTTAGACTTGCATCTTTTATTTGAACCTAGTCATTTGCGGGCGCTCCATCAAAACAAATACTTTTAGCAATTTAAAGTGAACAGGTAATTAAAACGAACTGAAAGTTTTCTCCTGGTCTACACAGTTGTCTATTTCGAAACAAACGAAAAGACTTATGTAGGGCTCTAGCTAACACTTGCATCTTTCATTTGAACCTAGTCATTTGCGGGCGCTCCTTCAAAACAAATACTTTTAGCGGTTCGAAGTGAGTAGGTAATTATAACGCACCGTATGTTTGCTCCTGGTCTACACAGTTGTCTATTTCGAAACAAACGAAAAGACTTATGTAGGGCCATAGCTTACACTGGCATCTTTTATTTGAACCTAGTGATTTGCGGGCGCTCCATCAAAACAAATACTTTTAGCAATTTAAAGTGAGCAGGTTATTAAAACGAACTGAAAGTTTTCTCCTGGTCTACACAGTTGTCTATTTCGAAACAAACGAAAAGACTTATGTAGGGCCATAGCTTAGACTTGCATCTTTCATTTGAACCTAGTCATTTGCGGGCGCTCCTTCAAAACGAATACTTTTAGCGGTTCGAAGTGAGTAGGTAATTATAACGAACTGAATGTTTACTACTGGTCTACACAGTTGTCTATTTCGAAACAAACGAAAAGATTTATGTAGGGCCATAGCTAACACTTGTATCTTTCATTTCAACCCAGTCATTTGCGGGCGCTCCATCAAAACAAATACTTTTAGCAATTTAAAGTGAGCAGGTTATTAAAACGAACTGAAAGTTTTCTCCTGGTCTACACAGTTGTCTATTTCGAAACAAACGAAAAGACTTATGTAGGGCCATAGCTTAGACTTGCATCTTTCATTTGAACCTAGTCATTTGCGGGCGCTCCTTCAAAACAAATACTTTTAGCGGTTCGAAGTGAGTAGGTAATTATAACGCACCGTATGTTTGCTTCTAGTCTACACAGTTGTCTATTTCGAAACAAACGAAAAGACTTATGTAGGGCCATAGCTAACACTGGCATCTTTTATTTGAACCTAGTGATTTGCGGGCGCTCCATCAAAACAAATACTTTTAGCAATTTAAAGTGAGCAGGTAATTATAACGAACTGAATGTTTACTCCTGGTCTACCAGTTGTCTATTTCGAAACAAACGAAAAGACTTATGTAGGGCCATAGCTAAGACTTGCATCTTTCATTTGAACCTAGTCATTTGCGGGCGCTCCTTCAAAACAAATACTTTTAGCGGTTCGAAGTGAGTAGGTAACTTTAACGAACCGTATGTTTGCTCCTGGTCTACACAGTTGTCTATTTCGAAACAAACGAAAAAACTTATGTAAGGCCATAGCTAACACTTGCATCTTTCATTTGAACCTAGTCATTTGCGGGCGCTCCATCAAAACAAATACTTTTAGCAATTTAAAGTGTGCATGTAATTAAAACGAACTGAAAGTTTTCTCCTGGTCTACACAGTTGTCTATTTCGAAACAAACGAAAAGACTTATGTAGGGCCATAGCTAAGACTTGCATCTTTCATTTGAACCTAGTCATTTGCGGGCGCTCCTTCAAAACAAATACTTTTAGCGGTTCGAAGTGAGTAGGTAACTTTAACGAACCGTATGTTTGCTCCTGGTCTACACAGTTGTCTATTTCGAAACAAACGAAAAAACTTATGTAAGGCCATAGCTAACACTTGCATCTTTCATTTGAACCTAGTCATTTGCGGGCGCTCCTTTAAACGAATTTTAGAATAGCGTTTTTACGCGTACTTACGGAATTCTACAATTTGAGTATTTTTCTTATGTGTATCTACCTATCTATAGCCCAATTTTTTCTATGAGTAACGGTACATTTTGATGTACTCACATAGATTTAGCATTATTCAATGATTCCTTACATAAACTAGTCCATGTAACGAGTTATTGAGGTTGTTAGTGCGTGCAGGCAAGATTTTTCTAAAAAAATAAAAAAAATCATAACTTTTTTCGGTTTGTCAAAACAAACAAAATTTTATCAAAACAAATCAAAACTAACGAAAAGCAATCATAATGCGCAATTTTTATTTTGTTTTGCCATATGGGGTGGCTATCTTCACGTGAAGATAGCCACCCCACTTTGCATTTTTTTCTAGGGAATACGGAGTCTAAACAAACGAAAATTTTAATCAAAACAAACGAAACTAACAAATATCTATCGAATAAGCTTTAAATAAAACCATTTGGTGCAATGGGGTGGCTAGCGTGAAGATAGCCACCCCACTTTTGTTTTTAAAAAAAAAGTATGAAGGAAATCTAAACAAACGATTTTTTTTCCAAAACAAATCAAAACTAACGCTAAACTAACGACCTGCACCCTCAAAACCTGGGCACTCGAAATGGGGTGGCTATCTTCACGGAGGTTAATGGTATCAACTTGAAATTTGGAATAGTTTTAGATGACATTTGCCCAATTTTGCAAATAAGAAAGAAATAATAAAATTAATATTTTTTTTTACAACAGAGACTGAAAAGGGGTCTCAAAAATTTTAAGTGAGGTGATTAGGGCATGTGGGGTACCATATGAAAGAGCGCTGTTTGCACATTTTAAAACATTTTTTTCTTTTTTCTTAGGCCGCATAGTTTTCGACTTATGATGAAAAATGTAAAAAAAAATACCGTTCCCCCCCCTTATCTCCGAAGTTTGCAAAGAGAAAAATCTGAAATAATTCTATGTGATAGTAGTTTATGTAAAGATTACAGGAAAAATAAAACGATGTCTCAATATAACACACTTTTTTAGAAATTCAAAAAACAAACAATTTTTTTTTAGTTTCACTACCAGTCAACAGATGGCGCTGTCTTAAGCATGCTAACCTAAGGGCAAAAAGTAGTTCCACTATGGGTCAAGAGATGGCGCAACCTAACACTACAATAATAAATTGGTGGCTGGTTCAAATATAATTACCTACTATTTGCCGTACGAATAAACGAAGAATAAGTTCATACTTTACTAAGTAATTATATATATTACTATAGTTATATATATTATATATATTTATATAGTAATATAATAATAACGAGGAGCTCGGTGGCGCAGTGGTTTAGCGCCTGGACCAGCGATTGCGGATGTTAAGCAACGTTCGCAAGGTTCGGTCATGGGATGGGTGACCAAAAAGTTATTATCTCGAGCTCCTCCGTGCTTCGAAAGGCACGTTAAGCCGTTGGTCCCGGCTGCATTTGCAGTCGTTAACACCCACCAATCCGCATTGGGCCCGCGTGGTGGGTTATGGCCCGTCCTTCTTATCCACCCATAAGGAAGGCCTGTGCCCCAGCAGTGGGGACATTAAAATGGCTGATGGACTAGTAATATAAACATTTTGCAATGTGGAGTGGCTGAAACGTTTTTCAGTCACCATAAGCAGCATTTGTAAATTAACTGTCCGCCTGTTCACCCTTCCACCTGTCTGCCGTTTATCCTACTTTTTTAAAGACTGTCCTAAAATAACATATCCAAATATATTTATGATTGTACGGAACCCTCGGTGCGCGAGTCCGACTCGCTCTTGACCGGTTTTTTTTTATTTATCTAGATAAAAAAATGGTACACCACAAGAGATTACATATTACGATACGAATTACAAAAAATTGACTCACTATTCGGACTAAAGTGATATTAGCTTAGTTTGATTTTTGTCCGAGCTAATTACGTGGTCAAATACCGTATTTGTTATGAGACTGGAATACGAATACTTATTTTATTAGCTATGTTGTGTTCGAGGTGCGAACGAGTCATATGATACCTTCGGCGACGGACGGGGCGTGCGCCGGCGCATCGGACTACGGACGTCATCGACATTGTCTGTGGTTTTAAGCAACTATTGAAAAAAATATTGAACGTACAGAGGTTTTTTGTGTTTCTCTTTCTTTTAGCTTCTAACTAGCGGCCGCCCACGGTTTCACCCGCGTGGTTCCCGTTCCCGTGCGAATATCGGGATAAAAGTATTCTATGTTTTAATCCAGGCTATCTTCTATCTGTGTGCCAAATTTCAACAAAATCCGTTCAGTAGTTTTTGCGTGATTGAGGAACAAACATCTAAACATCCAAACTTTCACATTTATAATATTACTAGGATTAATTCATACTTTATATTATATGTGAAAGTGACTCTCTGTTATGTTTTCACGCCTTAACCGCTGGACCGATTTTGACAAAATTTGGTACGGCTAACGTGCCGGACTACAGCTGCGCCACAAAAAAAAAGTTGGAAATCTGACTTTTTGACTATGCCATGATGAAGTCTATAGTTTGTCGGAGTTTGTCGCCAAAAACCAGAGTTTGTCGGTCTTCCGTTTAGGAGATACATGTGGCTCAGCTGTAGAGACGTCTCTACAGCTGCGCCACACAGATCTCGAAAACGGAAGGTCGTAGCGAAAATCTGATTACTTGTATGTATAGCCGTTAGTTTGTCGGAGTTTGTCGCACAAAAACCAGAGTTTGTCGGTCTAGCGTTTAGAAGATACGTGTGGCGCAGCTGTAGAGACCGTCTCTACAGCTGAGCCACACAGATCTCGAAAACGGAAGGTCGTAACAGAAATCTGATTACTTGTGTGTGTAGCCGGTAGTTTGTCGGAGTTTGTCACCAAGAACCAGAGTTTGTCGGTCTTGCGTTTAGGAGATATGTGAGGATACGCTGTGGAGATCTTTCTACCTGGGTCTTGAGAACGGAAGGTCGTAGCAAAAATCTGATAACTCGAGTGTGTAGCCATTAGTTTGTCGGAGTTTGTCACCAAAAATCAGAGTTTGTCAATCTTACGTTTAGAAGATATGTGGGGATATGCTGTAGAGATATTTCTACCTGGATCTCGAGAACGGAAGGTCGTAGCGAAAATCTCACATATCTCCTAAACGCAAGACCGACAAACTCTGGTATTTGGCGACAAACTCGGTCGAACTACCGACTATAGATATGACTAATCAGATTATCGCTACGACCTTCCGTTCTCAAAATCCAGGTAGAAAGGTCTTCACAGCGTATCCTCACATATCTCCTAAACGCAAGACCGACAAACTCTGGTTCTTGGTGACAAACTCCGACAAACTACCGGCTACACACACGAGTAATCAGATTTCTGTTACGACCTTCCGTTTTCCAGATCTGTGTGGCTCAGCTGTAGAGACGTCTCTACAGCTGCGCCACACGTATCTCCTAAACGCAAGACCGACAAACTCTGGTTTTTGTGCGACAAACTCCGACAAACTAACGGCTATACATACAAGTAATCAGATTTTCGCTACGACCTTCCGTTTTCGAGATCTGTGTGGCGCAGCTGTAGAGACGTCTCTACAGCTGAGCCACATGTATCTCCTAAACGGAAGACCGACAAACTCTGGTTTTTGGCGACAAACTCCGACAAACTATAGACTTCATCATGGCATAGTCAAAATGTCAGATTTGCAACTTTTTTTTTGTGGCGCAGCTGTAGTCCGGCACGTGTACGGCTATAGATGGGACCTTGGAGAAGGACATAAGGCTACTTTTTATCCCACCGCTGGGCACGGGTCTCCGCCCGCACGATATAACCTGTAGTCCACGCGGGTGAAGCTGCGGGCGGAAAGCTAATATGAAATAATTGGTAGTTTTCAATAATAATTTTGTCCTGATAACATTTTAATTTTAACATTTTTTCTTCGGTAGCTGCTGGTTTTATTTTTCCTAAGTCTTTAAGGCTATGCTAAATATTATTTCCATTTATTAGAGGGCGAAAAAACACAATTTAAATACAAGTTGAGAATATTCTCCACCCAAAATCGAGATCCTGCAATGTGCCGCATTCCAGCAAGCTGAATAATTTATACTTATTCGCCGCTCTCTGGAGTTATTTATGGACATTTCCAGACGCTCAACTTTCTAAAAACGTAAATATTTATTTGGCAGTAACACTAACATTATCATCATTCATTCCAATGTTCCTTTTATCAAACTCTCGTGTAATGTCAATCAAGATAATGGACTAGTATCGTGGCTCATTCATGACGATCAGCGACGACAATACAAATGCATGTCTATGCAGTGTGTTAAAATAACTTAAGGCGAGGCCAGTTCACGATCTGATGAAAAGATTGATTTTTGAACTTCCAATGTGAAGAACTGATGTAGAATTCTACTTCACAAAAATTACTGTAGACTGAAAAAGAAACAAAGAAACACAATAACCGAACAGAATATTGAAAAATGGCATGTTAACTCTGTAAAAAAATCCTGAATAACACCACAAAAACTTATAAAAATAAATTTCCAATCGTCAGATTTCGTAATTTTCAACGACAATGATATTATTTTTTATGCAAAAAGGATAGCTTTTTTATCGATCTAACACAATAACCGAGTACATTTTTAATATATGATCTAGTATTTTAGAAATCAATAAAAATGTACTAAATTTCGTCAAATTTCTGGCGAAGCGTCAATTAAAGCTATGCAATATTCAACCTTATTCTAAAGACATAGTGAAAGCGTAAATTTCGTGAACTGCCTCGCCTTAACTAGATTTTGGCTGCGACTTCATCCGCGTGGACCCTAGGGAACCTTTGATTATTTGATCAGGGTAAAAAGTGTCATAAGTTTTAATCCAGGTTATAAACTCTGTAAGCAAAATTTTATACAAATCCGTTCAGGCGTTTTTGCGTGATTGAGTCACATGAGTAAAAAAACGTAAACTGATTGAGTAACATACATCCAAATATCTAAATACCCACACATTCATTCAAACTTGCACATTCTAACTGTAAGATTGTTTGTTACACCTTCACGCCCCGCCGCCGTCTTATCTACTCGACTGATGATCATGAAATTATGCATGCACGTTGTCAGGGGAACAGAGAAGGACAGAATACCTTTTATGCAGAAAAAAATTACGGTTCCCGAGGGATAGCAAAATAACTGTCTACGCAGACGAAGTTGCGGGCGGACGTTAGTTTATTTTAGTAGGATTAAAGTCCTATAATAGCTGTTATTTATTCTGTGGTTTGAATTTCAAACTGACTGAAGAGTTTAATTAGCTTCTTTTTTAACATTACAAGTTTTAAACATATTTTATTTATACACTGTACCTACGCTGTACGCTGCCTTATCTCTACTCATTTGATTTTCTTTCCGTCTATTTGCCGCGTATAGAGAACTAAAGAACCCCCCATGGTGATGAAATTCTCAATTTAATTAAAAAGCGTTATAAATGATACTACTTTATTAGCCCGTCTTAGCACGATGATGATGATAAAAAAGAAAATTGTATTAGTGAATAACTTAAAAACGAAAGTGCAATATTAAAATAAACAGCATGGCAACGCTCACTAATTAATAATTCATCTGAGATCTCTGTGAGCACAGACTGATTTATTCAAATATTTTTAATTGCCACTTTCACGGCTGTGGCGCCTAAGCTAAAGAACCTAATATAATATTTGATACAGTTACCGTTTATAGAGCGTTAAATCAGACATTTTCTCGACAATTATTAACGTAAAAATGATTGTTTTATGGTAAACGTACACCGCTTACATGTCATGGGGAGAAATAAATGAGATATTATCTCTAATTAATTTATTTCAAAAGATATGTTTTATTTTACGATTTGCTCATAACGTAAGTAAGACACTATAACTAATAATTAAAAACTAAGGTTGCGAATTACCTTACCTTATTACTTTATCAATTTTATGGAACAAATGTTACTTCACCGTACTGTGTGAGTAGAAATAAGATGCGAATTCATTAAAACTATTAATATAACAAACAAATAAAATGTCTTCTCGAACGAAATCAGCCTAGATAACAAATTTATGATTAATTAGCAATTTGAGTTATTAATTAACCTTAATATTAAATACATTGAAATCTGTCGTAATAGGCTCAAATTAATAAAAACTACAGTTGTTTTAGAAAGTTTTTATGACTTGGCTTTAGTGGCAATTTATTTATTTTAATTAAAATAATGTAGCCAGCCACAACATAATATTAAGCATCCAAGTGGATATGCTTATGTTACACAGATCTGACTTATTAGCTCATTTCATAAAAATAATTGCTCCTGTTTTACCAAAAAATACACATTTAAATTAAATTGATGTCAAAATTTCAACTTTTCTTTGTTTTTGAATAGTTTTTCCAACTCTATCTATCTTTTTAGGGTTCCGTACCAAAATGGTAAAAAAGGAACCCTTATGGTGTGACTCAGTCTGTCTGTCACAGCTGGATATCTCGAGAACTGCTAATGGTATCAACTTGAAATTTGGAATAGTTTAAGATGACATTTGTTCAACTATTTTGCAAATAAGAAATAAATAAAAAAATAAATATCTTTTTTACAGCAGGGCCTGAAAAAGGGTCTTAAAAATTTGAAGAGGGGCAACTAGGGCATGTGGGGTATCATATAAAAGAGCGCCGTTTGCAAGTTTTTAATAATTTTTTCTTTTTTTTCTAGACCGCATAGTTTTTGACTTATAATGGAAAATGTAAAAAAAAATACCGTTCCCCCCCCCCCCCCCCCTTATCTCCGAAGTTGGCAAAGAGAAAAATCTGAAATAATTCTATGTGATAGCAGTTTATATAAAAATTACAGGAAAGATAAAACGACGTCTCAATATAGCACACTTTTTTAGAAATTATCAAACTTCTAAAAAAGTTAACATTAGTTCCACTATCGGTCAAGAGATGGCGCTGACCTAAAACTGCAATACTAATTTTATTATTCTACTCTGCAGTGTGGTTTAATGGTGCAATTATTCAAAATTCATCATTCAAAATTCAAAAATAATTTATTCAGTCTAGGCTGTTACAAGCACTTATGAATGTCATAGAAGCTACGCCATCGGTTCGCAAACCCTAAGCGGGAGACCTTATTATGATGGTACGGAACCCTCGGTGCGCGAGTCCGACTCGCTCTTGACCGGTTTTTTTTTAATTTTTAACTCTACCAACTACTGTTGGTAGAGATAAAAAGATAGATATTTCCTAAATACCTTTTGTGATTTCGTTTAATTAAAAATTATTTTAAATTTTATTCCACAATTAAACAATAAATTAACTTTATGTTATAGAAGTACCTATAGGAATTTGTTGACGTCGTCATCACGGTAATGATAGTGATGTCGTGTTGTATTTTATTTACGGCAGTACAGTCACGAGCAATAAGATATACACACTTTAGAACTTATGTCATATTACGTTATGGAATAACCTATGACAATTTCACACTGAGAGTTGAATGTAACATAATTCTTATGTGTGTACATGTTATTGCTCGTGACCGTACATTAGCGCATATTTCTTTATGGAGTAATCTAGGTTTTCCTGATTCCTGTTACAGATAATGTGCAGGAAAAAAATTCAGATCTGATGTTATTTTAGAATTATTTCGTTTGATTTATTGGTTTTTGGTTTCCCGATGTACTATAGGTGTTGAAACGTCGAGAAACCTAAAATTCAATAAATCAAACTATATAATTCTAAAATAACATCTGAATATACGCGCTGTAATCCGTAAATACCTAGGTTTCTTTTATTTTGACAAACTTTCTTGCGACGCATTGATCTAGCTTGGCACTTAAGTTAATTCTTTTCTAGATATTAAATTGCATTTCTGCCCCCCTGGCATGACCTTTTAAATATAGCGTTTTATCGACACTCAACTGTCAAAATCCATTGCCTATTGACAGCTAAAAGTGATAAATTGCTATATCATATCACATTTTGGTGGTCATGCTAGGGGGCCTGTTAATTTTATTTAGCTTATGATTTTTCATTTTAATTTTAATTTTAGGTTTTGATTTTTTCAAAAAATAAATAGAAATTATTATGCTCATTTACGATACGAGTCGATGAAATCATCGACACGATAAATCAGAAGAAGCTTGATGAATTCAGAGATTTCAGAGATTAAAGATATGTTAGGTCATCCGTTCTTCAGTTCTTGGTTTTCTCGATCCATTCTCAGCATTTGAAGAAAGCATGTATTCACTATGTAGGTACTATGTATTCATAAAAGCTTTCTAAACAAAATGCTTTGACGTGTTTTGTGCGGTTCATATTGAGTATTTGATGACTTGCAAGCTATATGTTAAGTTATCGAAGTCAATAGCACATCTTGCATACAAAAGGAGAAACAGTTTCGTACGAAATTCGGAAAGTTAGCCGGTAGGTAGGTAGGGCACATGAGTAAATAAATATTTACTCATAATGCAGTAGGGCTTCAGTAATGTGGGTAATTTAATTTATAGAATAATCAGTTTCCGTGATGTCTGGCCATCATTTATTTATTTCTTATATTATTATATCCATTGTGTGGATATTATTTCATCCATTATGATAGGACTTGGTAGCCTGGATAAATAAATGATATCCTTTAATATTATGAGGAAGTTTCCTCGTTACAAAATGGAAACGGGAAAAAGTTTCAGTTGAATATGCTTGCATTCTTAGAATAAATTAATGTGTACTTAACAGTTTTGATTAATTCAACTAACAATTATTATTTTATTATTCCAAATAATATTTAATTATTTTGCTTGGGGACACTGACCCCCGTCCGTTGGCATTGCAATTATTTTAACTGTCAAAACATTGTCGCACGCGAAGGTCAATGATAAAATCATCAACAACAAACAAAACCTTCCGAGTTCCACCGATTGGTAATAATTTGTCCGTATGGCCATATTTTAGAAAGTGGAGGTTCCTTGAGGCGAAGAGGAGGGTAGATTGGCTTTTAAAAATTGTTAATTTCTAAGAAATATGCAACCGTTCGTACCGGTTAACTCACAACGAGAAACGAGGAGCAACCACCGAGACAATTCATAATTAATCGACTTAGAAAAACAATAAGTTCAATGCACGTATGGAGTACAGCGATGCATACAATAACGTTTATAAATAATTCATACCACAACAAACCCGGCCAGCGTCTAGCCTGTTCAAGATCAAATGAAACAACGATATACACGGCATGTAAGCACAAGGGAGCAAGGCGAGGGTGTAGCGGGCAACCTCCCACAGGCCACAGCCCCGTCTCGTGCCGATGCCGGGACAATCGATCCCGGCTCGCTCCCTTACGCCGCGGCCGGCACAACCTCGCAAAAACACCGTAAAAACTACAGAACAAAATACTCAGCGCAAACAAAAACTCACCTTTTCACACTTCAGCAGACACACCAAAGAAATTCAGTAAGGTAGATCGCGAAGCACTAATGCACTATGAGCAAAAAAAATATCTCGACAATCGTACCGTAATCTTCACAATCATCAATTAACTTGACACTTTTAATTAATTATATTTCCCAATTCGTGGTACAACGCGTGCCGGCTTATTGGAACCGGTGTGGTATTGTGGGAATGGAAACGGCAACGTAGCTACCCCCACGAGAGCTCGCGGCGGACTGACAGATGTGAAGATGGCGCGCTGCGTGCCGGTTCCGTGCGGACGCGGATGCGTGTGAATGCAGCCGCGCAAGCCCCGTTACCACACAGACCAATGGGGATCTAGTGAATGTGCTTAGCATTCGGAAATAATCTCAAACATTTTGCCGGTGAAAGTTCAAATTGTTTGTCTTTACTTTTTCAAGAAAAAATAACTTCATATTTCATATTTCATTTATTGCATCTATAAGTTACTGAGCACTTATTTTAATCATAAAGAAATTATTTCGATATACTTACTTGTTCCAATAGAAATCAAAAGACAAAAATCTATTTAATTTTCTTTTATACAATGAAAAAACCGTTTCTTCGGACCATCAAACTGAACAACTTTTACTATGGGACCAACTCTGAAAACGCGAAAAAAAATCAGCTGTTTCATACAAAAATTAATAACGAAAATATAAAAATGTATGAAACAGCTGATTTTTTTTCGCGATTTCAGAGTTGGTCCCATAGTAAAAGTTGTTCAGTTTGATGGTCAGAAGAAATAGTTTTCTCATTTTGCATTAATTCATTAAAACGTTGTATAAATTGAAGCGCGTATCCCAAGTTAGTGGCGAAACGGCCAAAGGATCTAGTACGCATCCAGCGTACTGGATCCGGAATCCTCAAAAAAGGGTACCTATGTGTCGGAGAACGAGGCGCCATCTACGATGATTTCGGGGAGACCTGTACCTGTATCCTGTGAAGGTTGTGTGTCGCGCGATCATGCAACGGCAGCCAATCAGGAGCGTCCTCGATCGCGTCATATTTTAGGGCACCAATCGCGGGTGCGCATTTTGTACCACCACTTTATATTTTCAAAATTCAACTTACTCTTTTAGCACAACCTTTGTATCGAACACACATTTTTTATTACATCTTTCGAAAACCATTTTTTTCACGTTTAATTTCACGCCAATCCTTCGACCAAGTCCAAAACCTGGACATATGGACCTTCGTCGCCGCATAGAAGGAATCAACGGCCTATAAATCAGCTGGACCTGCGCAACCATCCGACTCCAATTTCTCTGGACTACGCACAGGATACCTATCAATCCAGCCAGGGAGAGAGGACTGCCGCAATCGAGACTCGAAAGTCTATGTGTTGGACATCTCGACGACAGACAGGAGACGCTAAAAGTGGTACGGCCAGCCATCCGCAATATTCCTAAAACCTTGGTTTTCACTTGTGTTAATAGTTGTGCATTTCACCAATTCCAGTGTGCTTACGTGCATCTTGCTACCTGCTTGTGTGAGTGATCAGCGGAGTGCCGCTAGTACCTACCTGCTGCATTCGCAAGATCACCATAAATCGTAAGTACTCCTTATTTTTTCACTGACTACCGAGATGGGCACTGAGGGTGAGGTTAAGGCTACACCAAAATCCCCTTGCAAATTAACTATTGACAATATCAATGTGCCGTCTGAGCTTTTAAGTAGTTTAACTAGAAAGCGAGGCACCGTAAAAGGCAGGCTAACTAGATTCTCTAATTACTTAGATAATGTTGAAGCGAATAAAGAGTTGTCCGAAAAATTACGTGTCGATTTGAAACTTCGTGTCCGTGGCATTACTGGCCTATACGCTGAATTCAATAGTCTTCAAACTCAAATCGAAGAAATAGTATCAGAAAGCGAATTAGAAAATCAATTATCACAGCGCGATTTGTTTGAGGACTGTTATTACAGCTTATTGACCAGAGCAGAGTGTATGTTGGGTACAGAGCCGGTTGCTGAAGGTTCTAGGTGTAGGGGCGTACAGCAGCAGGCGGTCAAACTGCCTACGGTTTCAATACCTCATTTTGGGGGCGATTACGAGTTCTGGTTAGAGTTTCGCGACACTTTCTTATCGCTTATTCATAATTCCACTGAAATAAGTGACATCCAGAAATTCCATTATCTGAAGTCAGCACTAAAAGGCAGCACAAGCTTGGTGATCGACTCCTTAGAGTTTTCCGCCGCCAATTACGCTATTGCATGGGAGCTTTTGTTAAACCGTTACAACAATACTAATTTACTTATTCACAATCACGTAAAGTCTATTTTTTCCATCCAAAAGCTTACCAAAGAGTCACCTGCAGCATTGAGGCTTTTAATAGACACCATTTTAAAAAATTTGCGCGCCTTAAAATTGCTTGGTGAGCCCACGGACTCCTGGGACACCTTAATTATTTATATTATTGTCACTAAATTGGATACCAGCACAGAGCGCGAATGGGAGCAATATAGATGTACACAATTGAACCTTAATCACGACGGTGACTCCAAGGTAACCTTGAAAATTGATAATTTACTCCAATTTTTAAAACGCAGGGCTGATATGCTAGAAACATTGTTAGTTTCGCACAGTAAAGATAATAATCATAATCACAATGTTTACAATAAAAAACAATCTACACACGAAAATCTCAAAGTGCACTGCAATGTTTCTAGCAATAAAGCACACAATAATCAGCAACGCGCAAATACTTTTTCTTGTGTAATGTGTAACGGTAAGCACCCACTTTATTCCTGTCACAAGTTTTTAGATTTAACTATCGATTCAAAACTTGATTTAATCGTAAAACACAAATTATGTAAGAACTGTTTGCGTTCGGGTCATACGGTGAACGATTGTCGATTCGGGCCTTGCAAAAAATGCAATAAAAAACATAACTCGCTCATACACAGTGACGAATTAAATGCAGCTCCAAGCGCGGTCTTACTATCTGCGAGTCCCGTTATAAATGAGCCGATGGAAGGCGCGAGCGCATCGCGCGGCAGTCAGCTGCTCGTGACGTCGTCACCTCTCGCACCTAGTTTTACGGATACCGCCGCAATTTGTGAAAAAGTTAAATCTATACAGTTAAATCAAGCGCATACCGATACGCGTGATCTATGTGTGCAACCTGTTTTGTTGTCGACTGCTATAGTCGAAGTTGCCGATAAGCATCATAATTATCACTTAGCGCGCGCATTACTGGATAACGGGAGTCAGCGATGTTTTATTACGAAATCATTTTGCGAATTATTAGATATCGAAGTAATACAGTCCGCTCATGAAATACGAGGTGTAGGTAATTCTGTGTCACAGTCAACGCAGATTTGTGACATAGAAATAAAATCACGCGTAAATACTTACTCCACGCGCATTACGTGTTTTGTTCTACCACAAATAACATCATCATTGCCAACGAAATAAGAACTAAGGAAGCCTAACTCCTAACAAATATTGCTTAAAAAATGGCACCTTCGCATATTCTGTAACACAAAAAGGTCGCAAACTCAACAATGAACTAGTAAAAACATACCTTATTACAATGGACGCATAATCGGTATTAGGTTGTATTCTAACGCATATCACATTTTCTATTGGCTGGGGTTTGAACGCAGATCAAACATGATTGGATATTTGGCTCGCGCCGTGTCACTCATTGGGCCGTTGTCGTGCCTTTGTCATTGAAGCGAGGACGGTGTAATGTAGAATGCAGTCAGTACACCTAACCTGCTAAGATCACTACGGCCCGGCGCGGTGGGCGGCATCATAAAATTGTTTTATGAAATTAGTACATTATTATTTGTTAGATATAATGTTTGTTTTATTATGTAGACAGACGACTTGGTAAAGATCGCTCGAATACGCTGAATGTAAGTCGTCTGCAACTAGTCGCTCTGGAAAACTAAAAGAGACATAATGTCAGGAGTGGACGTCTTTCGGCTGTGATGATTTTATTGTTATTTTATTTTATGAAAATTATAAAATGATGATGTTGATGAATGATGATCATATTAATTGGTAAGACACTTGATTTCAAGAAAGACTAAAATCAGGTAAGGTATTGAAATAAAATAGGTATGCTTAATAAAAGAGAATGTATTATGTAGAAATTTCTTTTTCATAACATGTAAGTACATAATGTGGATAATTATCACATTGGCGAAAGCAACGCCTCAATACGTCTTTTAGAGGTGTGACTGCGTATTAATACGTTGCTTTATTTTTATTTATCACATAAAAAAGCATGCTTTAATTGGCAGTACAAAATAAGTGTAGCGACATCTTTTTAACCGACTTCAAAAAAGGAGGAGGTTCTCAGTTCGTCGGAATATATTTTTTTATAGCAGCGTATTGGAATGGAATACGCTGCTATAAAATTTATTCTTGCCAAAAATCTTTTTCAAATGCAGACTATTTTAATATGCTTATTGACCGGTGCGCGAATACCTAAGCTAGCAATATGTGAGACGGTGGATTGGAAGAGGTGGATCAACTCCGTAGCGCGATCGCCAGATTTGACACCTCTTGAGTTTTATTTGTGAGGTCATGTTAACAGTTGATGTTTAAAAACATTTGTGAGAGTGAAGCCGTAATGCGTTTGCGAATAATAGCCACTTTTGTACTTATTAAGTTGAATACAGGTGTGCTGCAAAGTGTTCGAGACAATCTAGTGCACAGTTGCTGGGCATGTATTGCTATTGGTGGTGGAAATATGGAGTAGCATCTTCGCAGCAGATCTCATATTGGGGTTCCAGCAGAACGATCCGCGAATCAAACTCCATATTAAAAAACTGTTTTCAGAGCTGTTTAAAAATCATAGTTTATGGAAATTGTCATTACTTTGTGTTCTGACGGTCTTGACCTTATGACGTCACTACTTGTGGTGCCGCTGCCTTCGGTGTTGCAATGTGAGTTCCCCATTTTTCGTTTATTCTATTTTAACCAGGGTTTTTTTTTACTTGTTAATCAAAGAGGATTGTGTGAATAGAATCGAAACTTTATAGGTACCTACCTAATCATCCCTTCACGGATTGGACAGAGTTTCTGTTATACCCTGTATAATGATAAATAAAGATAAAGCAAGGAGTTTACATCAGATTACTCGTTTTCTATGGATTGTATATTGCAGGACGCGCCATTTTTATAGCATTACAAAATTTTTACTGTACAATAGTTGTACTGAATTTCATGAGAGAGTTTTATTCTTGTTTAAAAATCTGTGATAGCAGTGAACGTGAAGATTTGACTCTGCCCCACAAAGTGACTGAACACTTGTTGCATAATAGCTACCATATATTGCATGTATACGCTCATAGATATTTCTAAATAACGAAAAATATTTTACTTACCAATGATATGATATGACCGTATTTGTTTTGATGCCTTCTATTGGTCTTTTACACCACTTGACCACACATGACGTCGTTTTTTACCACTTTTTAATGATTTTTTTGTCGGTGCGCTAACGACTGTCACCGAGCGCGTGACAGACATGACTAAACAGTGCTTCGGTTGTACTTTTTTAGCCCCGCCCACTCGGTTGTAGTTTGCGTGGTGCTATTTTTTGAGCAGAATTACACTTCCTTAGTATCTTTGTTCGTAGATCATTGCCAGCTGTTAACATACAAAGCGCGCAGTTCAGTATTCCTGAAAATGTTCAGCTAGCTAACCCGCATTTTTTGGAGTCTCAAAATATAGATTTATTAATAGGCGCAGATCGATTTTGGGACTTACTTATAGAAGGTAAAATTCGTTTACCTTACGGCCCGTTCCTCCAAAACACACAATTAGGATGGATAGTGTCGGGCTCTTTAAATATAATTAATACACACAATAATAAATTTGTTCATTGTAATTTTACTCAGTCGATAGACATGCAACTGCGTCGGTTCTGTGAGCTTGAAGAACTACCTAAGGTTCAGAATGCGATTAGTGATGATGAGTTGGAATGCGAAAAATCTTTCGTAAATAATACGACACGCGATATTAGCGGAAGGTTTTGCGTTCGAATTCCGCTCAAAGAAACAGCTGATTCCTTAGGTAAGACGTATTCTCAAGCTGAGCGGCAGTTTTCAGCATTAGAAAAAAGACTTGATCGCACGCCCGAGTATAAAAAACTATATTCGGAATTTATTCGGGAATATATCAATTTAGGTCGCATAACACCCGTAAATTCTTCAAGCTATCTATCAGTTTTAAGTAATATTCGTGTACCGCGACACGTCGTAAGCGAAAATCTGATTAGCATTAAGTTTCACATTTTTACAGACGCGTCGCAAACAGCGTACGGAACATGTATATATATTCGCACAATTAGCGCAAATCAGGTAGCTGATAGATTATTATGTTCTAAGGCCATTCGCGAGTCGTTGATACTTCACTTTGACCAAGTTATGTTTTGGACGGACTCAACAATAGTGTTGGGATGGTTACGTATGGCCTCTAACCTACTAAAAACGTTCGTTCAAAATAGAATCACGGAAATTCACGAATTGACTAAGGAACTTCCGTGGTGGCATGTAAGTGGAAAGGACAATCCTGCTGATCTGGTATCACGTGGCGTCGGCTTGACTGACCTTTCTAAAGCGTCATTGTGGTGGGAAGGTCCGTCATTCCTTCGCGATCCCGTATTTAGTTCTGGAGATACCTCGAATGCGCGTAATTTTGAGATCGATACGCGGGATCTTCCAGAACTCAAACCTAGGAGTGTACACACGTTGGTAGCGGATCAGCAGCTCAGCATGTCACTATTCCCTTTCCACAGGTTCTCTCAATTTAACCGCATGATGCGCGCAGCAGCTTATATGTTGCAATTTATTTATAATGCGCGCAATAAAGTCAACAAAAAAACCGGTGCACTCGATGTTGATGAATTGAGAGATGCTGTGAATACTTTAGCTAGATTTTCACAATTAGAGTCATTATCAGACGAATATGAGTCATTGTTAAAAACAGGAAGCTTAAAAACAAAGCACAATTTAAATAAATTAAATTTATTTATTGGGGATGACAAGTTGATACGAGTTAGCGGTCGCATCGATTACTCACCTCATTTCACATATGAAAAAATACATCCCGCGCTCACATCTAGTGAACATCATTTTTCAGTGTTGCTCTTCCGCTGCGAACACAAACAGCTACTGCATGCAGCGCAACAGGCGCTGCAATTTGCGCTGCGCGAGCGCTGGTGGCCGGTAAGGGGGCGGGATCTCGCAAAGAAGGTAATACACGAATGTATTATTTGTAAGGGCTTAAAACGCAAGATTGTCACTTCTCTTATGGGAAATTTACCTTCGGAGCGAATCACGCCTACTTATCCGTTTGCGCAATGCGGATTCTTTTTCGAGGGACCGGTGCTCGTATTGAATCGCAGCGGGAGGGGGGCTAAAACTGTAAAAGCCTGTATATGTTTGTTTATTTGTTTCGTCACGCGCGCAGTTCACCTAGAACTTGTCAGTAATCTTTCATCAGACGCATATAAATATGCGTCTGATGAAAGATTACTGACAAGTTCTTTAACGCGAGTAAATTTACTCGCGTTAAAGCGGTTTATTTCACGGCGTGGCAAACCGGAAGTAATTTTTTTGGACAACGGACGAAATTTTGTAGGATTAATGAACGAATTTAGGAAATTTTTAGATAGTTGTTCGTCCGAAATATTTGAATACGCTAGTAGCCAACAAATTAAATTTAAATTTATACCTGCCTACTCTGCTCATCACGGTGGCCTCTGGGAAAGAGGAGTACAATCATGCAAGTACCATATCCATCGCGTGGTAGGCAATGCACATCTAACTTTTGAGGAGTTAACCACATTATTAACACAAGTGGAAGCCGTCCTCAACTCTCGCCCACTTAGCCCCTTGTCCTCTGATCCTCATGACCTCGCTCCCCTCACGCCCGCTCACTTCCTCGTTGGCCGTTCACTCACAGCGCCTGTGACTGCTGCTGATCTGCAGTCTACGCCAGTTCACCGCCTCAATCGCTACCAGAGGGTGGAGCAGCTGCGACAGCACTTCTGGTCACGGTGGAGCAAGGAATACATTTCTGAGATGCAAAAAAGGACTAAGTGGAAGCAGACCATAGAAAACCTACAACCGAACACGCTGGTTGTTATCAAAGACGACAACCTGCCGCCGCTGAAATGGCAAATGGGTCGTGTGGAGCGCATCATACCGGGCAGAGACGGCATCGTGAGAGTGGCCGACATCCGCACAGCGTCTGGTGTGTCTTCTCTCTTTCATGACGAGCAAGCAGCTGATTCAACAAGGATTTCGTAAGCTAGTGCTTCCAAGGCCGGGGGCATGTCGGAGAACGAGGCGCCATCTACGATGATTTCGGGGAGACCTGTACCTGTATCCTGTGAAGGTTGTGTGTCGCGCGATCATGCAACGGCAGCCAATCAGGAGCGTCCTCGATCGCGTCATATTTTAGGGCACCAATCGCGGGTGCGCATTTTGTACCACCACTTTATATTTTCAAAATTCAACTTACTCTTTTAGCACAACCTTTGTATCGAACACACATTTTTTATTACATCTTTCGAAAACCATTTTTTTCACGTTTAATTTCACGCCAATCCTTCGACCAAGTCCAAAACCTGGACACTATGTAATAAAACAGACTTACGCGCGGACGAAGTCGCGGGCATCAACTAGTATAAAATAAATAAGTAGGTAAGATTACTGTAGCCTTACCATACTATATTATGTATTCTGTGGCCTTACCAAAATGTAGCAATGCCAACAGGTACACTATTAGCAAATTCATTAAAAAGTATTGTTAAAAGTAACTAATTATTACTTATCTTTACACGATAATTGATAAAATCAACATTTGTATAGGTCAGAAATGGGCATCTATTCAAATTATTTAATTTAGCTGTAGAATGACCGTAGCAAAGAAAAGCTTTCTAAAAAAAACAAGACCTACTTCAAAAACCTTAAAAAAAGCTCTATAAAAAGCACTGACCTGCATATAGTTAAATAAAAAAAATTTTTTTCATGTCAGTGATAAAAAGCAAGAAATAATGTTAAAATCGATTAATTAAAACACGTCTATTGTAGTCGGGTGGAGCTGGAAGTATTTTTTTTTTACTTATTGTATTGTTTATATTCTAAAAGCCCCACCCGACTTCAATAGACGTGTTTTAAATAATCGATTTTAACATTATTTCTTGCTTTTTATAGAGCTTTTTTTAAGGTTTTTGAAGGAGGTCTTGCTTTTTTTAAAAAGCTTTTTTATTTTAAACTTTTTTGTGGTAGGTATATAAACGATGATTTTATAAAATAAAACGTTTTAATGTTTCACATTTTTCATTGGTATACTCCTAGTAACTCAAATTCCACAGGAGTTCTGCTGGGCCTTCGCAGTTCAACTCTAGTCCAGGGGGTCTATTACGAAAAGTTTAATGCGATACACGCAGCTGCGTCCGTGCTTCGTTTTGATTGTTTCCTATTACAAATCACTTTCGTATGCGATATTGCGAAGTAATTGCGTGAGTTAGACAGTTTTTCATTAGTGTATCCGACATTGTTCGTTTAGTAGTCTATTAACTATGGTAGCCAAATTCAAAATGTTTGTTATAACTACAACCAGCGAACTGCGGACGATTATCGTGGCCAAGTGACTGCGTTACGCAATTGCGTATGTTATTTTCGTAATAGGCCCCCAGAACGTCCTTGACAATAGATAGTTACGTAACTTATTTTTCATTGTCATAAACCTACCAATATTTCAATCACTGTACAGTTCCTATTTGATTTTGAGGAGTTCTCTCGTGTATCTTCATAATCCAAAGTTTAATACCAATGAAATTAATATGGTATTCTTAAGGTGTCTTCTTTCAAACAAAAAAAGAAATATCTAAATCGGTTCATAAACAAAAAAGTAATGGTTGAACATCCATCTGAATTCGTATAAAATGGTAACGAAAACAATAGTATTTTCAAGATTACTTGAAAACTACTGAACCGATTTCAAAATTTCAAAAAATGGGACCAATTTGAATAAAAACCTGATGTTATAGCTTTGAATCATTTAGGTTTAGGTTTAAAGACTTTATTTTCAAAAAAGACTTACATAAGTCACTTACAAGAAAATAAAAAATACAAAGTAATTTTTTCTTACATCACCACCAAGCCTTAAATATTAGTAGTAATACTTAACCATACAGACGAAATTTAGGTATAAAGTTCGTAATTTTCAATTATATAATGAGATAGTTTGGACTTAAAGCTGTTATATAATTTAATATCTTTTATGTATGAAGGTAAGCTATTGTACAGTTTTGCTCCCTCAAAGGTGATGCTTTTTTTAGCATAATTTGTACGTGCCCATGGCAAGACAAGTAAGCTTGGCCGACGAAGACTGCGTTTGCTTATTTGAGATTTTTTGGTGAATGTTATGTTGGTATGAATTTTTTTATCAATAATTTTTCGAATCAAAAGGCAAGTGCTATACACGTAAAGTTGCTTTATGTTCATTAATTTGGTTTCATTGAAAATTTTTTCGGTAGGTGTTAGATAGGGGTAACGAAAAAGTGTTTTAATTACTTTATTTTGCATTCTTTGAAGCTCCTGTAGCCTTGTCTTACAGGCAGTGCCCCAAATTTCAATAAGGTATAGTAAATGTGATTTAACAAGGGAGTTATAAATATTGTAGCGTAATTTCCTAGGGATGCATTGACTTATGTTACGTAGTGAACCAGTGAGTGAAGAAAGTTTGCTTTTAATATAATCGATTTGCGTATTCCATGTTAAATTACTATCCATTCTCAATCCAAGGTATTTTTCACAAGTTTTCTGTTCCAGGGGTATATTGTCAATTGTTAACGGTTCATGTGAAGGAATGGTTTTATTTTTTGGTTTAAATATAATATAGCAAGTTTTTGAGACATTGACTGTTAGCAGATTGAATTGGAACCATTCGGACAAGATTTTTAAATCTTCTTGTGCTTGTTGGATCACATCATGCACATTAGCTCCGTAATAGAAAAGACATGTATCATCCGCATACAAAGTAATATGGCCACGGAGTCCCAGATCTTCTATGTTATTTATGTAGATTGAAAATAAGAGTGGTCCTAGTATGGATCCTTGGGGAACACCGTATGTAATAGGTAAAGCGCTACTTTGACGATTATTAATCTTTACTACTTGCGATCTATTTGTAAGATAGGATTTCAGTAATTTTAGAGCACTGCCCTTGATACCGATGCTTTCTAGCTTCTGTAAAAGAATTTTGTGGCTAACGGTATCAAAGGCTTTTTTTAAGTCAATGAATACGCCTAATACAATTTTTTTTTGTCTATGTTATCTTTTATTTTTGTTATAAGGTCAATTGTTGCTGCTGTAGTGTTGCTTTTAGATCTAAATCCATACTGGTGTTTGGATATGTAATTGAATGATTCTAGGTATTGTAATAAACGGATGTATATAATTTTCTCAAACATTTTTGATAGGACCGACAGTACAGAGATTGGACGATAATTTCCAGGGTCAGTTGTAGGTCCTGATTTGTGAATAGGTGTTACTTTTGCCACTTTTAAAGTATCTGGAAATTCTCCATCATTCATTAATATATTAAAACAATAAGCCAAATTATGTGAGATAATATTTTGTAGACATTTAATTGCTTTTGTGTTAATTTTATCTATACCGCTACTAGAATTTTGGTCAAGATTCTGAATAATTTTAATTATTTCATCGGCATCGCACGGCTCTAATTTAAAGAGTTCGTTGTCGTTTGCCACTTGTGTTCCAATAACAAAACTGCTAGAACTATCATGATATTTTTTTGGTATATTGTTTGCTAGTAGGGATCCTATTGATGAAAAGTATGTATTAAAAATCTCGCAAATTTCGTCTAAGTCCGTAATTGATTTAGAATCTATTTCCAGCTTTGAAGGAGCACTGCTTTGTTTTACTTTATTGCTAGTTAGTGAATTTATAAGTGTCCACATTTTTTTAGGATTAGTACAATTTGTAAATAATTTATAATAGTAGGAATTTTTTGTATTTTGAATAAGCTTAGCTAATCTTTCTCGTTCTATTATGAAATCATTTTCTATTGCTTCATTTTCGGGATCGTTCTTGTGTTGTGTCCATAAATAGTTTCTTCGAGAAATCCCAGTTATTATGTCATTATTAATCCAGTCTTCTCGAGGTGGATTCAAAATTTTTTTCCTTAATACTTTACAATCTTTCACACACTGTTGTATTTGAATTTCGAGGTCATTGTAGTTTGCAGGTATGTCTCCCGGCGTAAGTGATTCAGCGGAGGATATTAGTTTCTTGTAGTCTATGGCTTCATAGTTTATTCGTACTTTCTGAGGGGGTTTATATTTATTTAATTGTAAATAGATTTGTCGATGGTCTGACATAGAAGAATTTATTAAGGCCATTTCAATCGGTTCAGCCGTCTTCGAGTTATCGGTGTACATATATATAAAAAAAAATATACGCGACCAACAGATAACCTCCCCCTTTTCAAATTTTTGAAGTCGGTTAAAAATATACACTTTTTTACACATAGTAGTGTAAAAGATTACCTTATAAACTAACTAAACCCATTAGTTGTGATCTTTATATCTTATTTTTATATTACAAAACTCATTCAAAATCATTAAACTTTTCATATTCTGCTAAAACACTTTGAATAGATCTCATAGAAAAAAATCAACGCGTCAGGTCAGGTGCAATAAAAATATACCTAATTTGGCTAGATCATTATATTTTAAGTTTAAAGATTATTTTACCGTTATTTCGGTGTGGTGTCTGTTGTTTTATTAAACCGTTTAGGTACTAGATATGTAGTTACTAATCAATTAAGCTTTATTGAACATAGTTTTAGTTGCTATGTGTAGTATTCACTTCTCAAACTTACGCGCTCACTAGACATGAAAAAAAATTCCACCAGCTTGGGACCCCATCATTCACAAGCTTAAGCCCCTCACACACACTGTAAGATCTAATGATACAGTTAGTTCCTTTTGCAAATAAATAAATTAATATAAATAACGGAGGTCGGTTTTCCTCTCCAAGTTTTTCTTTCGTCATTTCTTTCTTGGAGGGGCCTCCCAATTTTATGAAATGGTGGTAGCTTCAGTAGATTCTCTCTCTTTTTAGCACTAAATAATTCATAAAATTAAATTATAAATCAACATATAACAATTAAAAATTTTGTTAAAATTTTAATTTCTGAACGTCTAAAAAAATTCATCGCTTGAGGGTAGACTCACGGGTAGCTTCAGTCCCCCGTGACCACGGCAGCTGCAAAGTTGCCGAAACGTCGGGAAAACCAAAAATCAAACCAAATACCAACTAATTACCAAAGTGCTTTCAAATGTGCTTTCAAACCGCGCTAGTATCCGTTAAAATTGTTTTATTTCATGCTATGTGTAGCGTAAAATGAATAGTATAAAATTCTTACCTTTTTTCCTTATATTGAAAAGCCGACGATGAATAGTTTATTATGATCGATTTCTTTACTGCTATTTCGAAAAATATAGTGTTTTTCCAATAATAAAATTATGAAGAAGAGGTGAAACATTGTTTCTTTCTTCAAGTAATATTTATAAGAAGTATTTACTCTGGCAGGATATCTAGACTTTCAATGCAACAAAAAAACTTACTTGTCTTTCGTATTATTAGGTTTCCGTAGCCTAAATGGCAAAAAAGGGAACCCTTATAGATTCGTCATGTCTGTCTGTCTGTCCGTCTGTCTGTCCGTATGTCACAGCCACTTTATTCCGAAAGTATTAATATTACACAATTGAAACTTGGTAGGTAGATGTATTCTGTTAACCGCTTAACGATTTTAACACAAAAATAAAAAAAATAAAAGATAAAGGGGGGGCTCCCCATACATGGAACTGAAACTGAAAAAAAAAATTTCTTCAAACCAATACGTGCGTGGTGTCTAATATTTTTTCGCGATATCTGACTTGGTCCCATATCATAGTAAAAGTTGTTCAGTTTGATGGTCCCTATCTACCATATTCGACATTAGGGATATTTTCAAAGTTCAAAGTTCAAATTTTTTATTGCACTTTTCATGTTGTAGGTGATGTTATTACAAAAAATAGAGTCAAACATGCAACCCTGCAAGGGCACAGCAACCATCAAAATTAGATGTATCAAATCTTTAGATAGATACATATATTAAAATAATTCTTAAGTAATACTTAAGTAGTTTAACAACTTATTATTGTTATTTTCTAAATCTAGATACATATCTAATTGAAAACCTTAACTCAACAACTTTAAAAACTCAAATAAAATTAAAACAAATTCTTAAACTTACCTAAAGTCTGTCCAGCCTTACTTGTCTTATATGGTAAACAATCTTCACCCAACTCTTTATTGAAATAATCATTTTTAAAATCAAACAAATGGTTTTCCACATTATAATTTCATACACTTACTAAAATATTTTTAAATAACGATTTAAGTTTAAAAGACGTATGACAACTTTCAAAAACTGTTTATTAAATAAGACAAGTAAGGATAAACAGACTTTACTATATTTTTGAAGTGAAAACTTAGCAACATAGGGTCAAATATGTAAAAAAAAAATACTTTCCATACAAATCAAAGAGATAGTTACTACTATCTCTTTGATTTGTATGGAAAGTATTTTATCTACTGATAGTTTAGTAAGGGATGACCAAAATTATGTGGTGTATTTCGACACATGTTTCATAGAGAAAGCTGTTCAGCTTCATGGACTGAACACATCCTTAGAATTTGTAAATTTTATAAATGCAGCCTGTATGTTGTGGAGAGCAAAAAGGTTCAATTTGGAGTTTTTGGCGGGATTTTGTCGAGTTCAGTTCGGCGACTATTTTAATTATTCGCAAATTGATTCATAGTGGATATTGTGTCTTAAAATTGGTGGTGCAGTTTTGTGGTACAAGTGTCTACGCAACTGAACAATATGTGGGATAATCGAAATAGGCGCGATCTTGGTTGTGTGAAGCTGAGACTTTTATTGTAGTGGTCGCTACCTCGGCAAAACTTACCGACTACCGAGTAAACTGTCTTGATATACTTGCTGCCAAATGCTCCAAGCAGCATTGGAATGTGATGCATCCGCATTTTAATGTAAACTGAAACAATCTACTAGAAAATCTAGATATACTGAACTATTCAAAACATGACACTGGCAAAAATTACTTCCAAGAGGAAAGTAGATTGCCATAACAAAAATAAGAAGAAGAAGGTTCAATTTTACCTTTGCATTCAAAGTTATCATAATATTTTAAACATCGAACAACTAGCGTTCTCTATTAGAGCCCCAAATCATACGCCACGTTCATGGGCCCGAGGAGCCCCGATCGTGATATCACGTCACGCGGCGCAGGCGCAGATTCCTGATACGACACGCGATCAGCGCGCGCGTGATCCCCACTGATACGAGCCGATATGCTTTTCTATCGGCTTATCTGTGCTCGCCCCGTTTTCCTAGACTTATGAGAACATCCAAGTATTATCGCAGATTGAGCCTACTTACGCGGTATGCGAGGAGTTCGATGGCACAGGAGTTTAACGCCTGAACCAGCGATTGTGGAGGTTAAGCAACTTTCGCAAGGGTCGGTCATGGGATGGGTGACCAAAAATGTATTATCTTGAGCTCCTCCGTGCTTCGGATGGCACGTTAAGCCGTTGGTCCCAGCTGCATCGTTAACACCCACCAATCCTCCTTATCCATCCATAAGGAAGGCCCTGTGCCCCAGCAGCGGGGACAATAAAAAATGGCCGATGGTCATGCGGTCTGTGTAGGTATGGTAATGACATAAGGTTACGCTTAGCTCCTGTCAATTCCATAAATTGTCATTGTCATTATAGTCTAATAGCGTTAATTTTGCAAAATGGCTATTCGAGTAGGTCCTCCGATATGAAATTGTTGAACTGTTCTTAATAGGGTATGGAGTGTCCGAAAAAAAATATAATTCGCTATATATTTTTTTATAGGTAGGAATAAGCTCCCTTAGTAATAGAAAAAAGTTTCAGAATTTTCGGTTGCCTAAAACTTTAAAAAAAAAATTAAAGTTTCTTCAACACAAATGTACGAAAGTAACAGCAGAAAGGAAATTATACCTTTGTCACCACCTGTCACAACGACAACATAGTATTAAAAAAAGTTTAAATACAAAATGTCAAAACTTTTTTTTAATGCTATGTTGTGGTTGTGGCAGGTGGTGGCAAAGGTATAATTTCCATTCTGCTGTTACTTTCGTACATTTGTGAAGTCGAAGAAACTTTAATTTTTTTTTTAAGTTTTAGGCAACCGAAAATTCTGAAACTTTTTTCTATTACTAAGGTAGCTTATTCCTAAGTATAAAAAAAATTCAGCCAATTTGATTTTATTCGGACATTCCCCATTGTTATCTTATTCCTACCTATTTAAAATGTGATTGTGACACTCTCTGGGTTATTTTGTTAATGATTATTTTTAAGAGACGTTGCATGTGGGGATCTTCATTTGATCTTCATGATTTTATTACATTTTAATTTTATTTAGGGTACTAACAATATTTTTGTAGAAATAGATGAAATAACATAACTATAGTGTTACAAATTAATCAAGTTTCTACCGAGAATTAACAATAAAACTACGAGTAATAAGAAAGAAAGCAGTGAAAAAGTAGGAATTTTAAAGTAAATTATAATATTAAATAATGTGCCAGAAAAATTGAATTATTAATAAAGTAAATTATTACGTTTAGCTTTTTTTAGTTATAAAAAATAAAAGTTACGTATTAAAAATACTACTTAGTTAGCCCAAAGAATACATTAATGTATTCTTATGTATGTATATGTATTTACATCTCTTTTCACTTTTTACAGTTTTTCAAATAAATGAATTAACTAACTTAATTCACTATTAAAGCTAACTGCTTTGCTCCTAAAGTCGTAAAAAATACATTCTGTTCCAATGTTAATGAAGACACGACGCGCCGCCGGTAATTAGAAATCAACTAAGTACCTAGTTTTTTACCCGGTTACTTACCTTATATTTTATGTACTAGCGGCCCGCCCCGGCTTCGCACGAGTGCAATGTAGTTACTAAATGTAAAACTGTGCTAATGTGGTGTCAGTGTAAAGTTATTAGATTATTATACTACAGGATACATATACCTAGGAGGACGACATATACCTATACCACGTACATACGCAAGGGGTGTTATAATATAATTGACGTGTGTGTGTCTGTCTATCTGAGGCAACCTAGCTCCCAAACTTATGGATCGATTTTAATGAGGTTTTTATGCATAAGCACAATTAAGAGAAGCGTATAGACGGCGGGAAGCGACTTTGTTTTATACTATGTATAGCTTTTGCCCTTGGCTCCGCCCGCGTGGCAGTCGGTAATCGTTGTAAGTCTTCCCTTGGAAACCAATGATCGGGATGAAAAGAAGCCTGTGTTAAGTATTCCAGACTTAATCTATATCTGTGCCAAATTTATCCTAAATCCGTTCACCCGTTCAGACGTGATTGAGTATGATATGATTGAATAGGTACCTAACAGAACAACATCCAAACATCAAAACTTTCACATTTATACAATTTTGTGATTATATAGGTAATAGCTGCACCCCGCGGTTTTACCCGCGCATTCTGTCGATTCTGTAACCAAACTCGCATCTCACTTCACTTCGCGTGAATTTGTTATTAGACATTTGTTTACTAAATGAGCTATTTTACTGATTGCAAAAAATTTAGGTAGCCTGCGTAGCTATCTAAAATCTTTTGTGATAAAAAAAATTCTTATCATTATCTTATTTATGATTTAAAATTCCCGTGCAGTGAAGTGAGATTAGAAGTGGGGTTCGAGTTTGGTTACAGAATCGACGCCCTGTTAACGATTCTGTATTAGTTAGGTAGGTACTTAATAAAATTTATTAGCGGTAATTTAACAAAATAAGTATAATAATATTATGTTACATTTAATACTTACCTTATAGTTAAAAAATCTAATATCTTTGCTTAATAGTTATCTTCTTTATAAATAAAAATCGATGTATGTGTATTTGTTTCCTTTGCACTCCTAAACCATTCATCCACATCCGATTATGATGAAACTTTGGTGAATGTTTGGTGAATTGTTCTGCTTACTACTGAAAAGGTTTCTGGCTAAAAAAAAACGTGACATTGCAACGCATGCCGGGCAAAAGTTTATGCCGGGTGCAACTAATGTTGTGCATTATTATCAGGCTCTCCATCGAAACACTTCTCTAAATACCACATTCCTTGTCACGTTATCTGATATTTGCCAGATGTTGCCGTTTTATTTGACAAATATTTCGTAAAGTAGTGAAAATAGGGATAAAATTTTATACAACATTATAAGAATCAAAACTTGTCTTGAAAATCGGGAAAATTAGAGATTAAACGTCAGCCCGTGCAGTGACAACTGACATTTATTTTTCTTAATCATTCAAATGCACTAAGAAGTTTTGATTCCGATATCGAAGTCAACCACCCTAAAAATAGCTTTCTACCCCTTTTCAACCCTATTAAGGGATACATTTAAAAAAAATACGAAACACGTGTTCAATTAATTTTGTAAAAGAAAGTCTATGCCAAATTTCAAGTCAATCGGGCCAAGGAATCGCGTTCTCCCATACATACTTTGCCACCCTGTTTCACCCTCTTAGGGATAGAATTTCGCAAAATCCCGTCTTAGTGAGCACCTACACCCTAAAAGGGACCCCCATGCAAAATTTGAGACTCCCAACACTTGTAGTTTCTGAGATTTCGTGATGAGTCAGTGAGTGATTTACGCTTTTATATCCAGTGCCTTTGGTCTTGAACTAGCGATAATTTAAAGGCGTGTAATACACCTAATTTTATCGATAAAGACACCCACATGTTGGGGTCTATCCCCACTCCTGTTGGAATGGCCGCCATTTTAAATTTGACTTTTTATTTTAGATGACCCTGCAGAAAAATATTAATTTCTCCGGATTTAGAAGTCCTACAGTTATAACAAAAATACTGTTCAAAAGCTAATAATATCACCTATTAACTAAAAAAATAAAATATTTAAATTTTTGGTTTAAATAAGTCATAAAAATTTACTGAAATAAAATTTTATACGAAATTTGTGCGATTTTTTGACTTTTTATTACATTTCTCAAAAACTAGGACATTAATGCTCACTTTTTTTGCATTATTCAAATACACAGGGATATTATCTACAGAACAACTCCAAAATTTATTTGCTCTATGTTGCATATTTCGAGAGCTATTGTTGTTTGAATATGACCCTTACAAGTACTAAATGGTTATTTTCGAAAATAAAAAAAATCAAAATTCCTAAAAACTAGATTTTATCATTTGATGAAATTAGTATTCAGATAATATTATCAACCCAATTTAAAATATGTTCAAAATGCTTGTAATTATGTCCATTTTCGAAAATAATCATTTTTTGGTTACGTAAGGGTCATAGTTCAAACAAAAATAACTCTCGAAATATGCAACATAGAGCAATAAATTTTAAAATCTTTTTGTAGATAATATTCTTGTGTATTTGAATAGTGTAAAAAAGTGGGCATTAATGACCTAGTTTTTGAGAAATGTAATAAAAACTCAAAAAAATTGCACAAATTTCGTATAAAATTTTATTTTAGTAATTTTTTATGACGTATTTAAACAAAAAATTTACACATTTAATTTTTTTAATTAATAGGTTATATTATTAGATTTTAAACAATTTTTTGTTATAACTGTAGGACTTCTAAATCCGGAGAAATTAATATTTTTCTGCAGGGTCATCTAAAATAAAAAGTCAAATTTAAAATGGCGGCCATTCCAACAGGAGTGGGGATAGACCCCGACATGTGGGTGTTTTTGTCGATAAAATTAGGTGTATTACACGCCTTTAAATTATCGCTAGTTCAAGACCAAAGGCACTGTATATAGATGGTACATTATATAGGTTTTGCACTTAAACTTTTTATAATTATAATATTATACTATAGTTTTGGGGTGTAAGGGGCTCCAAATAACATCATTCGGAGCCCAAGCCAACTTCTCCTGCTCACGGTGCACCCTGCTGGCTTACGAACGAGGCTCTGGCGATGGCGGCCGACCGGTGGCGGGATAACCATCGCAAATATTGTGAGCTAATAAAATACACAGACCGGTGTCAGGCAGCAGTGACACACTGGTGCGATTAGCTACGCACTGCGATTGCCAACCCGCATGCCCAGCGTGGCAATTATGGGCAAACAGGGGCAAACCCTCTTAATGGCGACACAAAACAGATAGCCGTGGATCGTGCTCAGTGGCGTGCACTCGGAGAGGCCTACGTTCAGCAGTGGACGATGATAGGCTGATGATGATGATACGTTTTGATCCCACAGGGGCCAACATAAGTTAAGTAAGACCAAACCTGGCAAAGGGTCGAGATTTTATACCTATAACGACCATAATCTAACATCTGAAGAAGAAGGGAGTGTACCAGTAGTACTTGAAAGCGAATGACTCTGGAGCGAAGCACGCTGGAGCGAAAAATTCTGGAGCGAAATCCTAGAAGCGACGAACGTTATAGCGAAAATCATTTGCTAGCTTCGATCATCAGGTTTAAAATATCGAAGTTTGCCAGAATTAAAAACAATAATGTATAAATATTTTTTATTGTTGATTAAAGTGCATACAGATACAGGGTGGATTTTTGAGACGGTACATTAAGGGCAGGTACCTTAACCGTTTTAGTTACAGGAAAACGTTCCTAGGAGACCATCCATAACTTTTTAAGATATTATGAACTGCATTCACAGATTTTGGAAAAAAATTACCGTTAGCAAAAAAAATGATAAAATACCAAAAAAATATTTTTTTATGCTTATCGATCCTATTTCGTGTGGGGATCAAAAGACTCTATGGGATCAGTTAAGGTATGCGACGTACTGAAAAACGTAAACCAACTCGAAATATTTTTTATTGCCTAATGATCCTATTTCGTACTGTGATCAAAATGCTCTTTAAGGCCAACTGAAATTTGAGTACAGAAACTACAGTAAGTCACAAGCACGCACAATCTTCTACAACATTAGATCTAAAAAAGTTTCTGTACTCAAAATTCTGTTTAAATCCTTAAAGAGTATTTTGTATTATCTATCAACCTCTCTGCTACACATTGGACACTTAATATCCCAAAACCTTGAGACGTTAAATAATTGAACTGTTAAAAAAAAATTGCCTATAGATACCTCAAGCACTTAGCAAGTACTAAGTGTTTTTGCTCGTAACAATAGAAGAATCTCATTTCTTGGCAATCACTTTCACACAATGTGTCTTCGTCGTACTGTCCTGAAGAATATGATCATATAAGTGGTTATTACGTCGAATCGATAAATACTACCTGCAGATCAGCTAATGTATGCGTTTCTCACCGCAATGCAGATGGGGCGATGATTAGATAAATAATCATTTAATTGTTATTGTAACATTTGCATGTTCTCTCACTGCGACGGCAGGCGAGAAATAAATATACAGTGCCTTTGGTCTTGAACTAGCGATAATATAAAGGCGTGAAATACACCTAATTTTATCGACAAAAACACCAACATGTTAGGGTCTATACCCACTCCTGTTGGAATGGCCGCCATTTTAAATTTGACTTTTTATTTTAGATGACCCTGCGGAAAAATATTAATTTCTCCGGATATAGAAATCCTACAGTTATAACAAAAATACTGTTCGAAAGCTAATAATATCACCTATCAATTTAAAAAAATAAAATATGTCAACTTTTAGTTCAAATACGTCATAAAAAATTACTGGAGTAACATTTTATACGAAATTTGTGTGATTTTTTGAGCTTTTATTACATTTCTCAAAAACTGGGACATTAATGACCATTTTTTTGCATTTTTCAAATACACAGGGATATTACCTTTAAAACGACTCTTAAATTTATTGCTCTATGTTGCAGATTTCGAGAGCAATTGTTGTTTGAATATGACCCTTACAAGCACCAATGGTTATTACCGAAAATAAAAAAAATCAAACCTTCTAAAAACTAGATTTTATCATTTGATGAAATTAGTATTCAGATAAATTTATCAACCTCGTTTAAAATATGTTCAAAATGCTTGTAATTATGTCCATTTTCGAAAATAATCATTTTTTGGTTACGTAACTAATTATCGCTAGTTCAAGACCAAAGGCACTGTATAAGTAGGCTGTGACGAAAAGAACTTAATAGCTGCGAAGTTTCTTTGAATATAGAGGAGTCAATGAGCTTTGTAATACTAATTAAAGTAATTCTTTAAGCTTCATCTTCCTAGTATTAAGTTCTTCCTTGATTGAAGTACTTTTTTTTAATCATCCACTAAGATACACTTTCATCGTAGGAAGGTTAGGTATACCTACACTTTGGAAAAACGTTCACTTTGTTTCCTAATGGTTCAGACAGACCATCGTTACGTCAGTCTACACATCCATCTCAACTATCAACATTCTCATATCCACTGCACGTATGTCATACCTACAACAACACTGCCCCCGTAGCATGACCAGCGAAATATAATATTAGAGTCACTGAACGGACACTAGACATACACAAAAAATAAGTTTCAAAAAGACGAATAAACGCCTCATATTAGACGTATAATTACAGTTAAAGCGCGGAACATCAAATTTATGAAGATAGGCATCGTTAAACCGCGTCCGTAGCGCGGAATTCGGAAAGCAGTCGCGCTAGCGCCGAGAGCGTGCGTGCAGATGCAGCCGCCATTATCATAATTGATGAAAGTAGTCGCTGGTACGCGGATTGCTAGTTTTGTGGGCTACGGCGAATCTCAGACGCGACTTGAAACAATAATTAAAGCTGTTCCTAAAGTCTACTTAAAATTACTTCTTAAAAATGAAGAACCATTACAGCTCAGTAACCATCCAGTTTTGACCCCTGGTTTACTGGGCGGAATTTGTTGCTAATGACCTCTAGTACCTATAACCCCTTTCAAGAAATAGGTCGAATTTCCATGTCACCCTGTATACAGTATACCGACGAACAGGTAGAAGTGGTAAAATGTAAGTACTTAAATCTCGCAGAAGTAAGCATAGACTAGTTATATAATTTAAGAATAAAATATCCTGCTCGAAGGACCAAACCAGAGACAAGTCGCAAGTTCGATGAAAAAAACCTTTTTTATGCAAATTTGTTTATACAAGTACTATAGATGGATATGTTTTTAGGATCTTGTAAACCTTTTTCAGATATCTTTTGGTTGTGTACTCACTCAGAACAAGGAATGGTTTATTCTACTTTCTTTTAATTACTACATTACTCTACAGAATAAGTCGTGAACATGATTATTTCTGTCTTGAAATAACAATGATATCTGTCAACGGTGCATGGCAACAGACTCGCGGGCTGTGTGTGCTGGGCTGGGCGGCAAAAACCGCGGCCAATCACGCGCAGCAAATTTATAGTTGTTTAAATTGGGATTAGCGCTTTTTTGCGCGACTGTCGCACTTCGCATAAGGCAATACTCTGCTAACATTCTAAATTGGATTTCCTTTATACCGTTAACGCATTATTTACAAACTTTATGACTGCCTGCACCATTTTCTCATTTCTTACATGCTGCAACGCAACATGACACCCGCACCCACCTACCTACTTTGACTCAAGTTTTCTACTACTTACTTACACATAATGTTTTAAATAAATACGAAGAATTTGAATGAATATGAATCTGAAGAATTCTGACGACAATCAATCTCTAAAAATCAAACAAGAAAACTATAACGCTTTTTGAATACATGTCAGAATATTGATTGCTAATTGGCAAATGCCATGTTTATAATTATCTAGAGGCATTTGTATTCACACATCTAAACACTACTTCAATAAATAATTGTTACTCGCGTGATCCACGTATCAATGTTTAAAGTGATCGAATTCATTAATCATCTTACGGGCAACGCTGCGCGCGCGCTGGACCGTCTATTCTCGATACACCCGCAGATTTGCATGCATTCGACACGACAAGATATTAAGATCTAACTAGTTTACCGTTTTTATAGTGCTAAATTAATTGACGCCGATAGCTAATAAATTCAATTGAAATGCATACGATTTATTTCGCATACCAAGGGGGAGCTTATGTAAAGCAGAAAAGAGTGTGGAGCATTTTAGCTTTGGCGTTTAGGCTACAAACTAATTACTAATAAATACTTTGGCGTGGGGTTAAACATGGGGTTAAAAATGGGGTTACACAGAAAATTCGATTAGCTAAAGCTTTGTCCAGACTAGTCCATTTTGGCGTACAGATGCCGGCATATATATTGGCAAGAGAAAGAAAGGCACAAAAGATGCGCAGTAGCCATAAACACTAAGTTTATGGCTATTGCGCATCCTTTTATCAGATCACCGTATCTTTAACATACATCGCTAGTTTGGTAGGGCGTGCGTTGAAGTAATATCAACGCACGCCCAACCAAACTAGCGATGTATGGTAAAGATACGGTGATCTGATACGCCAAAATGGACTAGTCTGGACAAAGCTTTAGATTATAAAAATAACTAGTATAGGTACTCTAATTAAAATATTCCATTGCACCCCAGAATATTTCGCTGCGTACTTTGTATACCTAATTAGCCTAGCTTCGCCTAGCAGTCTGGCAGATCTCTCAAAGAGCCTACTTTCTCAAGATTTTAATGATTCCGTATGATCTACCTACCCACCAGTGGCGAGGGGTGAAATCATGGCGAAGGTAAGCCGCTCTACAGAAATTATGAAAAATGTAGTGATCTGCATAGTGGATCAGTGGGGTGGGATTTCCAAAAGGTAAGCCGATGGGAATCGGCTTGTATGGACCCTTCGCCACTGCTACCCACCCATCTTTAACCTAAACCAGAGCTACAAAAATGTCAAAATTATAAAATAGTGTTGTCTAAAATATTCTACTAGAAACTTGAGGGGCGCCGCGGAGCGGAACGGGATCCTAATTAAATTATTTGGAGCGTAACAGCGCGCGCGCATTTATGTTTCGCGTTTTCAAGCGAGAATTTAAAAGACTGGCGATTTTGTTATTTCAGCCAACATTCGAACGAACTGAATAATTTGTTTCATACATTACTCGCCACTTTATTACTGGATGATTAAATTATCCAGCTAAACTTGATACAGTCATTGTGTTAAAGATAATCCATATTTAATGGGGAATGTCTGAAAAAATCAAATAGGCAGATTTTTTTTATAGATAGCAGTAAAGCTCCCTTATTAAGGCGGTTGTATGACCGAAGGTGGCGCCCTCAGAGGTTTTTATTTAATAAGTTGTTAATAGAAAAAGATTTTAATAATGTTTATCGTGGAGATTTTAGGGCCCATGGTCTAGTATTTTTAGAAGGTATCACTACATGCCGTCGTAGTCATTCGTAGAAGTAGATAGCAAATGTGTCAAAAACGGCCACTTTTAGCAGTTTTTCTATCTACTTCTAGCAGTGGCTACTAGGGAATGTAACGATACCGTCTAAAATACTAGACTGTGGGCCCTAAAATCTCCACGATAATCATTATTTAAACTGTGTATTAGAATTATAATCCTACTAATATTATAAATGTGAAAGTTTGTGGGTTTGGATGTTTGTTCCTCAATCACGCAAAAACTACTGAACGGATTTGGTTGAAATTTGGCACACAGATAGAAGATAGCCTAGATTAAAACATAGAATACTTTTTATCCCGATATTCCCACGGGAACGGGAACCACGCGGGTGAAACCGCGGGCGGCCGCTAGTATTAAATAAAATTCACCGCGGTGCCACTTTCGCTCAGGGTACCTTAATAAAAAGGTTTCAGAAGTTATAGATGCGTGAAAAAAAAATAAAAAAAAAACAACTTCTCTGATGACTATATAAGGAATAAGCTCTATTGATGTTACTCCCGTACTTTTGCGAAAACAATTTTTTTTTTTTAGATTTTTTTATTTTTTTAGAATTTTTTGACGCAACCAAAAATTCTGAAACTTATTCCTATTAAAGGGAGCTTCTTAATTCCTACCTATAAAATGTATATAATAATTACAAGTAGAAAGCTTAAAGTTAATGTTAAGTGTATCTTCTTAGTTATATCATACCGTAATAAAAATTAATAGAATAGAAATACTAATAAAACTTTTTAAAGCTGCTCACCTGATTTCCTTTTCCAAGTGTGAACTGAATAAGCTATTTATGTAAGTACTAGTATTATTGCCTCGTTGGCTTTGTTCCTATTTCAGCATTACATGAACATCCACCGAAAAATTCCGCATACCTACTGATTAAAGGTTTAATTGAGTCCTTTTAACTGTTACCAGCGATTACCACACCACGTGGTTATCAATGAAATACGCGCGTTCTCGGTCATGTAGAGACTAGAGTACATCCTATTCTATAGTAGATTGTTATATAAGGGTCAAAAGGAAGCAATACCGCGAGGGCGGCTATAGTTCGAGGATGGAATTGATGACTTTTACCCGTATTTATACTGCCCGGCATATATATTGGCAAGAGAATGAAAGAGACAAAGGATGCGCAGTAGCCATAAACTTAGTGTTTATGGCTACTGCGCATCTTTTGTCCCTTTCTTTCTCTTGCCAATATATATGCCGGCATCTGTAACACTCTACTTTTCATTTCGAATATAAGGAAAGTAAAAAAATCTTAGTTTTTTCCAAAATGTTTATTAATAATAACATGTAGCTGGTACCTTATACTTATTATACCTAATTAAAATTTATCGAAAAAATAGAACAATTATATAGTGTTTACATTGTGTTTAGCACTTAATGTGCTCTTGAGCATAGAGTACTTGCTCCATAGAGTGGAAGGCAGTATTTTCTTTGATAATCCACTGAAATACGTGAGAAATACTTTTTCTGAAAATGATTTTATTTTGTTGTTTGTTCATCACTTCATAAAATCATTGTACGCATTTAAGTATTTTTCCTTCGAAACTTCTGGCAAAAGATTTTATATTATTTTGTTTGCCTCGTTTGTTACTGAATCCGGGGTCAATATTTCAAAATCGCTTGATGAACTAATTTTTAGTAAATATAAAATCAACTTAACACACACAGCTCAAAGTCACGGAGTAAGGTAAGGTATCCCGCCAATATTTTATAGTTTTTCTTATTTTGAATTTGGAACACGCCGCGTCGCTGGCCGCTCCGCCCAATATTTTTAATTTTGCACTGGCTGGTTATACCATGTTTCATTTTTGTTCGTGAATGGAATGCGCCCTATCTATTTTTTTAAACCATTACCAATGAGGTAACTCTATGGTTGACTATGTAACCAAATTCAGTTCTATTTTTAATTTTCTTTTACTCCCTAGGGTGGCGAAAATTTTTCTATGTCTATGGGTGGAACGAAGAGTTTTGGACCCGCTGCTCAGTTTAAATATACATCACTTTCCGAATATGAGAAATGAAATAGTAGATTGTGATATAAGGGTCCAAAGGAAGCAATTCCCATACGAGATATTTAGACGAGTATAAGTATAAGGAAAGTAACAAAGTCTTAGATTTTCCAAAATGTTTATTATACTTAGTAACTACATAGGCAGACCTTATATTTATTAATACTAACTTACCTACATTACCCATTTAAATTTAATTAAAAAATTAGAACAATTTGTGTAAAATTAAATTCTTGCTTGGAATATTTACAGTTTGATATATTATGATGACGGATTTGACTTTGTTGGATGCCTGTAAAAGTTGGAGATATTCTTTGGTCTTTGATTAGACGGTGAAATCCATGGCAGAGACTCTCCTGAAGTAGTTGTTTGAGTCGAATTAGAGCGTAGGTTTATTGTTTCTTTTATTTAGCTTGAACTTTTTGTTTTACTTTTAAATTCAAAAATCAACACAAAACTTTAATACAGCACACACTATGCACATATAGCTCAAATCACAGAGTTGGGTTGGGTTTCGCGCTAATATTAATTTATAGTTTTTCTTAATTTAAATTTGGAACACGCTGCGTCGCCGGCCGCTCCGTCCAATATTTTTAATTTTGCACTGGCTGGTATTCAATTCAATTCAATATATTTATTGCAACCATAATGTTATAAAGATGTTACAACTAAAAACAAAGTACAAGTTATGGACCCTGTTGGGTATCGCAATATTGGGAAGGAAGAGAAGACAAGAGGACGAATTTTCCATAATAAAATAATATGAACTAGATTTTGAGGCTTTTGTAAAGCGTATACAAAGACACCTATTTATTGTCATTGCCGCATAATATAGGTATGTGTATTTTATCACTAAAGTATTCTTCAATATTGTAATAGCTTTTTGAAATTAGTAATTTTTTTAATTGGTTTGTAAATTTGTTATCGTTTTTTTCACCTCTTAAATTTTCCGGTAATTTATTGTAAATCCTAACAGACATGTTATAAGTACTTGATGAACATAAATGAAGGCGCGCAGTTGGGATCAATAATTTATGTTTATGTCTTAGAGAATATTTAATTTGCATATCATCACGTTTTGTAAATAAATTCATATTTTTCCTTACAAATTTACATATTTCCAATATGTATAAGCACGGCAATGTAAGAATTTTAAGATTTTGAAAATGAGGTCGGCAACTATCGGTTTGATCTATATTGACTAGAATGCGAATAAGTTTCTTTTGAACAGTAAATAAAGATAAGAAGTCCGTGCTATTCCCCCACAGAATGATACCATAATTAAACCAAGCGAAGGCATAAGCATAATATGTGGTCAAAGCGGTTTCTGTATTGGTAGTTTTTTTAACCTCGCGAAGAGCGTATGTAAAAGATGATAATTTTGATTTTAGTTTGTTTATATGAGATTTCCAATTTAAATTCGTATCTATGTTTAGGCCGAGCAAATTAAATTCGTTAACACATTCTATTTTTATATTGTTAAATTTATAGTTAAGTTCTAAGGAATCTTTTTGGTGCGGGTGAAAAGTCATTAATTTGGTTTTATTTAAGTTTATCTCTAAGTTATGTTGATCTAACCAGTTTAAAGTTTTAGTCATTATATCATTCAGCTTTAATTCTAGGGTTTTGTTGTTTTCACAAGATGTGAGAAGTGAAACATCATCTGCGAACAAGATACACGGTTCATTCATGACTTTCGGGAGATCATTAATGTAGAGTAAAAATAAGAGACAACCCAAAACACTACCTTGCGGAATTGAGGCGTTAGTGTGTTTAATGTCAGATCGAATATTTATAATTTCTCTGCTATTCTGATTAAAATGTTCAATTTCAACAAATTGCGGTCTATCTTTTAAATAGGATGTAAACCACTCATGAGCTTTACCTCGAATGCCGACTCCATACAACTTTTTGAGTAAAATTTTATGCTGAACACGGTCATATGCCTTGGACATATCCAATAATATTCCAATAGCATATTTTTTGTCATCTATTAACTTGACTATCTCATGGACATATTTATAAACAGCTGACATAGTTGACCGGTTCTTCCTAAATCCGTTTTGACGTTCATCGATGATATTATACTTCTCACAAAATTTGGTTACACGTTCATACATAGATTTTTCAAAAATTTTTGAAGCTGTGGATGGAAGAGCGATTGGACGATAATTATTCGGGTCACACTTTTGGTTTTTCTTATATAGAGGCTTTATCAATGTGGTTTTCAATAAGTCGGGAAAAACACCTTCTTGAAATGATTGATTTATAAGTTTGGTAAAAGGCGCAGCAAGTTCATCCGCACATTCTCTAATCAATTGAGGTGGTAGTTCATCAAAACCGTGACTTTTAATATTTTTTAAATTTTTAATTATTTTGTGAATTTCATAAGTATCTACTGGGCTTAGGTACATTGAATTTTGGGTAGGACAGTGGACAGAGGCACCGGCGCTGGTACCGCTGCCTGGTGATTTTGATTCGCCAATTGATGCAAAGAAGTTATTAAATATATTTACGATTTCTTTTGGGTCTGAATAAAAGGTGTTATTTAATTTCAGTTTTATGTTACATTTTTCTTTAATATTTTTTTTATTTGTTCGTTCATTAATTATACTCCACATTGCTTTTATTTTATTGTTGGACCGGTTAATTTTTTTAATATATTGAATTTTTTTAGCGCGAATAACGGTATTTTTTAAGATTTTTGCATATTTTTTATAATGTGATTTTAATATAGGGTTATTAGATTTAGTGCAAAGTATTTTTAATAATCTTTTGTTTTGACATGATTTTCTTATACCTATTGTTAACCACATTTTTTTATGTTTTCTGAGTTTTAATTTTCTTTTAGGTACGGTTTTATTTAGTGCATTTATTAGAATTTTGTGGAAAGCATTAAAGTTTTCATTGACGTTTTTATTTTTTAATATTATTTGGTTCCAATCAACTAGTTGTAAGTATGCTTTAAATTGTGAGATTGTAAATTTATTGTACAACCGCTTTATAATATACCAGTTCTCATGATGTGTTTGTTTTAGAGTTTTTAATTCTATCACTGTTCCAGCATGGTCTGAGAATCCTAGTTCTGTTACATAAGTTTTCGAAAGTGTGTTGTCAAAGTTTGTAAATATGTGATCTAAACATGTTGAAGAGGTTGGTGTGATACGCGTCGGCTCGTTTATATGTTGGGTAAGTTTATATTCTAACATGAAGTTTAAAAAATCTAAGGTTTTTTTATTGTGTTTTAAAATATCCACATTAAAATCTCCGCCCAAAATCACACTATGTTTCGAATATTTTGTATTGATATATTTTAAAATTAAATGTAATTGATTATAGAAAATGTCTTCCTCTCGCCTATTCCAGTACATAACTATCAGTAAAACATTTTCTTTCACAAGTTCAATGGCACAAACTTCCAATAAATATTGTATAGACATCTCAGCAATATCATGTCTCTCAATATACTCTATGTCTTCTTGTACAAGGATACAGAGGCCACCACCAATTTGATCTTTCCTGCAGAAGGCGGCTGCTGTCCGATAACCATTAAATTGTATTAATTGTAGTTTTTCACATGTGAGCCAGGTTTCAGTGAGGCATAAGGCTTGAAATGAATATTTTTCTAAGAACGTCTCTAAGGTATCTTGCTTATTAAATAAACTCTGCATGTTCTGATAAAGTATTTTAATATGTTGGTCTGTTTCTTTTAAAGATTCGAAAATTATGACGTGAAGTAGGCTGGATATTGTGCTGCTGAGAGAGGCTGGCTTCTGACAAAATATTGTTATTTTGACTCTCACGGTGTTGTGTATTGATTGATGAGTTTTCCATCCTTTTTTTAATTTTCTCTTCCACGATTAATTCGTTGTTTCGTATTATGGCATAATAACCTTCTTGTCGCGCTTTAATCATTTTCTCTCGCATATTCTGTTTTTGTAAGAGTGTATTTTTATCCAAAAACTCTGAGACTGAAAAACAGGTTTCATAAAAGTAATTTCTATTTTCTGTTATGTATTTTACCATCCTCTTGCTAATTAATTCTATCACAATAGGTCTGGGTTTTGAGTTATTGTACTTTCCGATTCTGTATGAGTGTTCTATGTAGCCTGTTAAATCAATATGTAGTATATCTTGAAATAAATCGTATAACCTATTATATAAATTATATTCAGGTTCCCTGAAATATTCTGGCAAACCAAAAAGAACAAATTTTTTGCGATTAAGTTCAGGGTTTGAAAATGTCTCAGAATTAGAATTTTGCTTTTCAATTTTATTAATTTCATTTCTTAAGGCGCAAGTCTCTTTTTTAAGATTTTCTATTTCATTTTTTAGTTTTTCTATTTCTATTTTTCTCATTTCATTTTCTTCATTCAAATGCTTAGTATCTTGTTTTAAATCTTTTTGTAGATCTTTAATTGCTTTAAAAATTTCTGTTTCTATAATATTTCGCACTTGTGATACAATGTTTTTGTTATTTTCTTGTAGCTTTTCCATTATAATTTCGCTCAAATTTTGTAAGTTGATATCTGAATAGTTATTTGACTTTCGTATCTCTGTGTTAGTATCCATGGTGTCACCTAGTATGCTCATGTCTTCAGAGCTCAAGGTTTCATTATTTTGCGTAGTTACTTTCTTTCTAGTAGTAATATTATCGATATTGGTTACACTGTCGTATTCGCTCGGGCACACGGGAGTGTTAGCATTTCCTTTTTCTTGTATACTGCAGTAGCAGGCTGGACATATCCATGACTTTTTGTGTTCTGTGGTCATGGTATTATTAATATATACCTACCATGTTTCATTGTTGTTCGTGAATGCGCCCTACCTATTTTTTTTTAAATCATTACCAATGAAGTAACTCTATGGTTGTATATGTAACCAAATTCAGTTCTATTTGTAAATTTCTTTTACTCCCTAGGGTGGAACAAAGAGTTTTGGACCCGCTGCTCAGTTTAAATATACATCACTTTCCGAATATGAGAAATGAAAAATTATTTTGCCATGTAAGGCTCGGTTATGCACGTGGAGGGAGCACGTGTATTAATTTTTTTCCTTGACCGCGTGATTTTTCACCGAAAACTGCGTGTGATTGTTGACTCGCCGTTACCAGGACGATTTCCCAGACCATTGCGACATATTTATACTGGAAAATCTTGAGATTTTTTTGGGGGGTTAAAAATTGGCCAAAAAAAACTTCACGTGATTAATGGACGCCCCCTTTCTTGAAAAAAAAATATTGGAGCAACTGCACAGTACTTACGTTAAAGTATATTTTGATGTAGAATTTAATCCGTTTCCGCTATTATTTACGACAAAAATATGGCCCGCGACAAGCGCTTTTGATGATATCAATCACCTGTGAGGTTTATACGCAAATTAATACTTGTAGCAACTAGATAATCTCTTTAGCTTGTCGTATGTTTTATTTGTGCCTACAACTTCACGTTTTCTATATAAATATATAGCCTGCGCAAACCATGTTATCCTATTATGGACCCTTAATGGGCAAGAGCAAAGCAGCAAGAGGGGCAAGAATTTTATACATACCTATATTCAAATTATAAAATATGAATATAAAATTCTTGGAGGGGGTTGTAGGAGGTAACAGCAGTCAACAGAATTCAACCCATTGTCAAACTCGACAAAGTATTTGAATTTTTGGGACCATTGGTGAGTTCAGTTTGTCGAAATAGTGTGATTGTGTCTCAAACTGAATAAAAGTGGGAGTTTCTTTGTGTAGTGATGTGGTGGCTCTACCTCGGTCAAGGAAATTGTAAGTACTTCGCGAAGTACTTACAATTTCCTTGATCTCGGTAGAACTTACGGAGTGCCAAATAATGAAAAAAAATATTGCTAAAGTTATTTCTGTATGGACTTAGATTCTTTTGCCTTCCCTAAAATGCTGCTACAGGGTGCATTCCCGCAGACCAATCGCTAAGTCACCGATCACCACAGTATACATTTTAACCATGGAAAATAAAATCAATTTTTACCGTATTTAAAACATTAATTACTACGAGGTCTCATAGTGTGCGCGGACGCACAGGGTAACAAAAAAAACCTATTTATGAGCAAAGTCAGAAGCAACGCTATGCGTTAAAAAAAGGAACGCCCAATATAACAATATAACAAACGCCGCTAATAAAGCAAGTAAGGTATATTCAGCAACGCATAGTGTAGCTGTTTTGTCAAAAATGACACTGACCTTTAAACCAACTTCAAACACAATACTGAAGAGAGCAAAGAGAATGTTTAATCACTATGGAAGACAGTAACTTATTTATTTCGTATGCAGGATAGATTTTAAGAAATGTGCTTACATATTTGTCGTATTTTTCTATTCTGTACTACCTACTATCGTCTATGGCCTAGCTGTTAAAATGTCATGGCAAATACTTTTTAGTATACTATATCTATGCCAAGGAAATTGTAAGTACTTCGGACGAAGTCGCGGGCATCAGCTAGTACCTACTATATAAATTCATTTTCTTTTTAGGGTTCCGTTCCCAAAGGGTAAAAACGGGGACCCTATTTTTGAATCGCTCGACTCCAGTCGAGCGCTCGTTTCTACTGATTTTCGTTCGACATCTCATTGTTTTGAGTCATATGTCGAACGAAAATCAGTAGAAACGAGCACTCGACGCCAGCCGAGTGATTCAAAAATAGGGCCCATGGACCCTATTACTCAGACTCCGCTGTCCGTCAATCTGACACCAGGCTGTATCTCATGAACTATGATGGCTAGAAAGTTGAAATTTTCACAGATGATGTATTTCTGTTGCCGCTATAACAACAAATACTAAAAACAGAATAAAATTAATATTTAAGGGGGGCTCATACACAACAAACGTAATTTTTTGCCGTTTTTTGGTACGGAACCCTTCGTGCGCGAGTCCGACTCGCACTTGGCCGGTTTTTTTTATTACTGATGATCATTTCCAATGCCATTTGAGGGTCATGTGGTGTATGAGATCTGTGAAATTTTTAGCTTCCCTAAGAACGAGGAAGTGAGGATGCAATGGCAAAAATCGCTACAAGTAAATGTTGGAAAATATTCATTTGTGTGTGTGGTATCACTTCAGACCTTCACTATGTGAAAATTGAGAGAATTGTCCTTCCTACTTAAAATGTATTGTAAGCTTTTTGACTCGACGCTTAGCTTTAGTATATCATGCTCACTTTAAACATTTCTGCGGTGGTGTCGTGTGAGGCGGGTCGTTACATTCCCTCAAATATGGTTGAGCGAAACGATGGCTGGTTCATGCGTCATGCTCGTGAACGGGTACTGCCAGTGGGAATGGGTCTGCTTCTGTCTGCTTGTACTAAGGGCGTCGCATATTTTTTTTTTCTTCATGTTTAATATTATTATCAATCTGTATGGCACTTCTTTCTCAAAACATAAAATTAATAACTAATCCTTGTTTTGATTTCTCACTTTTTTATTGCTAATGACTAAAATGATTATTTTGCTTTCGTAATATTTTTTCGTATTTTTTCGTCTATGTTTTGTAAGTAAAGCTTTTGGATATTAGTTTTCAATTCAGTGCCTTAGGATGGGTAGCCTATGTATGTCATGTTCATGTTCTCTTTAATAATTTCTGTGGTGGTGTCGTGTGGAGCGGGTCGTTACGTTTCCTCAAATATGGTTAAGCGAAGCGATGGCTGGTCCATGCGTCATGCTCGTGAACGGGTGCTGTGCCAGTGAGAATGGGTCTGCTTCTGAGTACCTATCTTAACGCATATTGAATTGTAAGAATTGTGTTTTTATTTTTTATGTCTTGCATTAAGTGTTTTTTTTTTTTTTTTGGTTCGAGTAGCAGACAGAGTGATTTCTCAACTAGTTGAAAGTTATTTACTCTCACATTTACCTATCTGAATGTAGTAGATATTTAATTTTAACCTACCTACCCATTGTGTGCAAACTTTTGTTAATTATTGTGATGGAAAATGACCTTATACTTTGAACGTGGAGCTCATTTTTCAATGTTGACGACTCTGTATGGAATATACAGGGAGAAAAAAGCAGCCCTTGACGAGTTTCTTGCCGGTTCTTCTCGTTACAAGGTCTCCCGCTTAGGGTTTGCGAACCGATGGCGTAGCTTCTATGACATTCACAAGTGCTTGTAACAGCCTAGCCTAGACTGAATAAATTATTTTTGAATTTTGAATTTTAGACCCGATGATGACTTTAACTTAGTAGTTTAATACATCCGCAAATGTGCACTTGAATATTCTAATGCTATCATTTTTTTTTTATAATAAAACTGCTTAGGTTCAAACTTATGACATCATCTGGTTCAAATTTCATCAAAAGTCTACACGAAGCATGAAAGCTTAACGAACAAATGCTTTCGCGTTTATAAGTTAGTTTAACCGATAATAACTAATTGCATAAAAAAAGAACAAGTCTATTTGTTTTCAAACTTATGGTTACCCTAATAAACGAGACAAACTGACCTCGTACTTTCAAGCTCAAGTGGACCGTTTTTTAGCCGCAGAGCACCTTCCTGTTGTACGAAGTACTTACAATTTCCTTGATCTATGCAAATACTAGAGTTAACAGAGCAGCACAAAAATGGTCAATCATAGGGCCGCATCCATAGAAATAGAAAATTTTCTATGTCCGTATCAAATGCAGTGCGATCACTTTTAAAAGAGTGTCCTATTCATAGAAAAAAAATACTCTTAACTGGTCCTAATCCTAAGTATTGTTTGTGAATTGAAAGGCTTGTCATATGCATGCAATGCATTGAGAAATGCCTTACTTCGCACAGTAAAAGTACTCTACATAGATAAGTATTGTGAATTCTACGGGCATTTATTTACTTTTCTTCTTCTTCTTATTTTTGTTTTGGCAATCTACTTTCCTCTTGGAAGTAATTTTTGCTAGTGTCAAGTGTTGAATAGTTCAGTGGTAGATTGTTTCAGTTTACATTAGAATGCGGGTGCATTGCATTCCAATGCTGCTTGGAGCATTTGGCACCAAGTATATCAAGACAGTTTACTTGGTAAGTTCTGCCGAGGTAGCCACCACTACAGTAAGTGTCTCGGCATCACACAACCAATATCGCGCCTATTTCAATTATCCCACATATTGTTCAGTTGCGTAGACACTTGTACCACAAAACTGCAACAATTTTAAGACACAATATCCACTACCTATGAATCAATTTGCAAATAATGAAAATAGACACCGAACCGAACTTGACAAATGGCGCCAAAAACTCTATCTACTTTTTATCATGGTTAAAATGTACTCTATGGTGACTAATGACTCAGCGATTAGTCTGTTGGAATGCACCCATTAGTTCAAATAATAATGTCAAATTGACATTGACAGTTGTTGTCTGTTGACAGTTTGGTCGAGTGAGGAGGTGAGGTTATGTTTCAAAACAGGATCTGAAAATTAACAAATCGATCGCCAAATAAAAGATTAAATACTGAAAGCTGTACAATAACAATGGCATTTGCACCTTCGAGGCTAAGTTTGTTACATAGAGTAGTTCAAAATGTTTTTTATACAACTTTGTCAAAGAGACCAATGGCCTATAAAAGTTCCATATCTCTAAAAACCCTGTATCCAAACAGTTCATTGAGGCTTACGACACCTTCCTTTGTAAGTAATATTACTTTTTAACAAGCCCTATACATTAATTCATGTAAGAATTTCTTTGCAATCTATTTCATGTATTATGTTAGATATGCCCTCATTCATTGATGATGTTTATAGATTTCTTCCATTTGTAAGAGTATTCTTTGTGCCCGCAGACTCCAGACCCAAAAGAAAAGTTTTCTGGATTTATACCAATTGAAAAGTTGGACATCACGTACAGCGCAAGCTCAGGCCCGGGGGGGCAGAATGTCAATAAGGTGAGTGATTTGAACTGCATTTGCTCAAAAACTTTAGGGAATTAATACTCTAACATACCTACCGAAAAAAAAAACATTTTTTCTCCAAAATTAGTAAATGATTACCAAATCCTAAACCGCCCAGTGATTCGGTGATAATTTACTATTTCGATGGTAAGGTTAGTATGGTGATTATTTATAAACCAGTGGCGAAGGGTCCATACAAGCCGATTCCCATCGGGTTACCTTTTAGAAATCCAATCCCACCGATCCACTATGCAGATCACAACATTTTTGTAGAACGGCTTACCTTCACCATAATTTCACTCCTCGCCACTGTTATAAACATAAGCAAAATATACTAAATAATACCCAAACTAAGATAGTAAAGTGCCTCTTGCAATAAACACACAATCATCCAAACAAATCCCATGGGACTACAAACTTCACTGAATATCTAAAAACTTTTATTCCCATCTGCCCCCTTCTAGAGTTTGCCATTGGGGTAGTGGTGATGATAGCAAGCTTGAAGGGGGCAGATGGGAATAAATAGGTGCTATTGACCACCGTGATGGCAAACACCACCTATTAGTGCCAACCACCACCTCGGTAATAAAGCTCAAAGGGGACAGATGGGAATAAAGGATCTAAAACAGGAAACCTAGACACTGACCGCAACTTATTATTATTGTTTTCTGTTTGTACTGAGAAAACCAACTCGCTCAAAGGATCTCTATCTAACAGTAACTTTTTAATTAATAATAAAAGTAAAATATTTTATTTTAATTATTAATTTTGGTAGTAAAATTTATTTTTATTGATAATTGCAGGTTCACACAAAAGTAGACCTTAGGTTCAACCTACATCATGCAGATTGGATACATCCTGAGATCAGGCAAAGAATGCTGGATCTGGTAATTATTAGTTTTGTACTAATGGGGAAGGCAACTGTCAAAATGGCGCTGCGTACGCTTGTTCCACGAGAACTATGAAAACAAAGGATTTTTACTTAACAAAATCGTTTTTTAGCTTAAAAATGATAAAATTTTGTGTAATAGGCTTTAAAAATGTTGGCACTTACATATTTCCGAAAAATCTGGATATAGAAAAAAATGATAAATTCTGTAAGAATAGAAACGTCTTAATTTGGCTTTAAATTCCGGCATTTGCATTGTAGAATATTCTTTTATATCCATTTTGGGTCAATGGGTCTTTTTCGTTAACAAAATACTGCAAAATAAATACCTATTTTCCCATACATTTTGTTCTAAACGTCTACTGTCTTAGGAACAAGCGTATGCAGCGACATCTACAATTAGCTTTGCGTTGCCAACCCCATTTCATATCTTAATGTTTTAATAATTTTAATTAATTAAAATCCTTTGATGACTTTTTGCCTGTTGCAGTATGGAAACAAGTTAACAAAAGATGGCTACCTGATTGTCCGCTCGGATACCACCCGCTCCCAACAGTTGAATTTAGCCGACTGCATGCAGAAACTTAGAACTATGATTAGGGCTGCAGAAGTCACGGAGAAGGCACTCACACCAGAGACAGAAGAAAGGATTAGACAAAGGTAACAGCAAACCATTCACCCATCTATTCCAGACCATTGTTTATGTCCACGTTTCACAAAAATACTATTTTCTTTTTTTTTTATTTAACGGTTTAGCATTCACAATCACAATGCTATTTTATGTGATATTTTAATTATAATAAATATACTTACAAAAAAAACCGACCAATCACCAAATCATTCTCTCAGGCAGGAATCCGCAACCTTTGGAAGTCTGGTCCAATGCTCTTCCAATGAGTTGGAAGGTGACTAGGTGCACTATCTTATTAGAAGTTTTTATTTAGTAATGGTTAGGTATATGGATGCTACATGTATATTTTACGAGTATATTTATTTTACAGGCATTTGAAAGCAGCACGCCTCCGCGTCGCCGAAAAACGTGATGCTTCAGTCAAGAGGGCTATGAGGCAGGCACCAGCTACTATAGACTTATGATTTTTCTACTAAATTGGGCATACACCAAGCTCTCTCGAAGAACTTACTAACAACATACAATGTACTATGTTGACATGTTATTGATTCAAAGTTCTTTGAGGGTGAGCTCTGTTATTTTAGCTGTTTTAATAGTTAGATAAATACATTATTATTTAATTTTTATTGGTTTCTTTGTTTTTTGCTCCTTAATTTATATATATATTTGTTTAAATTTATTCTACTTTAGCTTTGTTTGTTTCTTTTTTAAGTTTGCTGCAAACGAAACGAAGAGTATTCATATTTCTAAAGTCCGCACCACAAATAAACTTCCTTTGATGAGGCACCGCAGGCCTACCGCCTAACTCAAAAAGCTTTCAAATTGCTCGTTTATGACGTCAATGCACTGTCCGTCCTTGTCATTGTGTTATGATATGACAAGGACGGACAGTGCATTGCTATCGCTATAGCTTCGAGTTAGGCGGTAAGACCTCTGGTATCGTTTAACGACAATAATTATAAACCAATCCCCAGATAAGTGATAGGATAGGCCTGTAGGCTGATTGTCTAACTTTGTTGCAATCAACTTTGACAGAAATCGCAGTGACATTGCTGCTTTAGTAAGAACCAATGTGACAACTTATCTACTATCTTACTTAAAGCAGCAATGCAACTGCGATTTCAATCGAGAATTGTTAGCAACAGCCTTACGTAATTCGGGGTCTGATCTAGAATAATTGCTAGGCAACACCTAGGCTAACTTTCGCGCATTCTTTATTAATATTAAACGATGCATAGCCACTTATCTGGATCAGGCCTATCCCAATCTGTGGATTGGTTATTAATTCCGGCCTTAAGTCATAAAACAACTTCTAGTTCTATAAAAAATTGTGGAACTTCTATGGCGGTGCGCACTCGGTTCTATACGCAAAAGTGCCTACAGATATTTTTATAGCAAATATTTAACCCGATTGCTATAATCAGAAAGACGCAAAACCGGTTTATGAAGTTAACTTGCCTGTAGCTAGCTATTAAAACGGCTAAAATATTTGTTTGTCAGTAAAATATTAAGTACAGTCAATAAATAATTTATTTACTTATTGTTATCGACTGTGCTTACTGTATTACTGTCAAGTATGCCCAATTTAGGTGACAAAATGATAAAATTGTATCTTATAAAAATATAAATGCCTATAAAAATTTGCTAGTTTATTATATTATGAATGTAGGAAATTAAAATCTAATAAGTAGCTGGCGAATTAATGATTGTACTATTAAAGTATGTCCTTAGCTTAATTTTCACTTTACTATACTACTTAGTTAAGTAGATCACTGAAAACTTTTAACATAGATAAACTTTCTATAGTTATAAATCTAAATAATACGTATCGGTTATATAAATAGGTACCTACCTAATATTTATTGTGTGGCATGATGAAAATAAAAAAGGCTTTACATACTTTATCTATAGATGTTTTACTGAATTAAAACCCCAAAATTAAAAAGTTATTAAGGACATAATAATCAATTTAAAAATTAAAAACAAGCACTTATAAATGGACCAGATGTGCCACCTCCTCCAAAAATATTTGACGCTGATCGTACAGTACAAGTACCGTGATAGAATAATATTGTAGTTGTAGCACGCGACCGACGTAGGCACAGAATACAAACGTACCTAATTGTAATCAGAATGAAAAAGAATGCAACCACGCCTTATCAGAACTTTGTCACTCTGAAAGCTATTACTTTTTTGAACAGAAATCAATGAGAAAAGACCATTAAAACAAAGTGACAAAGTTCTAATATGCCTATACATATTATTTGCCGTGACTGTACCTACCTACAGAGAGCAAGATACATACAAATAACAATATCTCACTACTACAGTTCTTCCAGATTCAAAAATGATGTATGAAAGTCGAAGTGACAAAATTACAGTACTTAGATCATAGAGGAAATAATCACTACACTTAGATCCATAGACATAGAAAAATTTTCGCTGCGCTCAAGAAGACCAACAAAGCGTGGAAAAGAGAAGTCAACATCATACGGACACAGTCTATGTAAAAAAGAGACAAAGGATCAAGTGACATGTGCCAACATTTTTTACAGTAAGAGCCCCTAGCGTCCCGCCTAGTAAATGAGCAATCACAGTTTGTTTAAAATATTTGTTAATCTTAATTAGAATTTAAAATTAATGTATCGAGGAGCCATGGTGTCTTGTGCTCTAAGTAATTGTGATGTAACAAAAAGAAATAATCCAAGTAATCACACTTTTCACAGGTAAATAAGATATTGCCACGCATTTCTCTCAAACCAAATTTCGCTACATTTATTCGTTTATCGACGAAGAAAACAGTATGGAACATAATTTATTAATTTCCTTTGCCATATATAGTCATATTTTATGAATCTAAGTCATATTTTACGTATCTCATATAAAATGTATGCATTCGTTTTCGGATCACCTGTTTATTGACATTGTTGTTCTTTGACATTCTATTTCTATGCTTAGATCACTGACCTGAAAAAAAATTTTCATGCCAGTGACTTAGATGTATGAAAATTCCCAAAATTAATTACAGTAACGACACAAAAATACAGTAAATCTACTGTAATTACAGTGAATCTGGAAGCATTGCTGAGACGTCAACTACTTTAGTAATTGACAGTTACCATGGTAACGCATTGTTGTCATCATGTTGTCATACTGCCTCTTCATTTATGTTGGTCTTGTATTTTAAAGAAATAGGAGCTATTTCAACGATATTGTAATACTTGTTTTATTACCAGTCTACAGTTTTAATTAAGTAGTTCACCTCTTAAAAGTGTGTCCTAAAATTTTTAGAAAATCACCCTCAACGCAACATGTCATACAGAGATTTACGGAGTAAGTAAATTTTTTAAAATCTTGTTTTTGTGCCAAGATTTAGTATATACCTAACCTAAGTACTATTTTTTATTAAATATTTTGGCTGGCCTATGCCCAGCAGCTTTGATTATTAAATAATCTAAGCCCAGCAGTTGGATTGAATGTCGAAAGAAAGGCTACATATACTTAGATAATGATTTAGGTGGCTCCTTGGGTGACTCTTCAGTTAGAGCGCTGTAGGAATTTCTAGAGTGAAGTAAACTGCTTTTCATAAAAGTAAGGACACACCATATCTTTGTGTATGTAGATAAATGCTCATGTCATGATAAAATCATTTGGCTTTATCTCTATCGAGATTTGAAACCACAGGCGTTTCGTTTGATTCTATAATCATCATCATCATCATCTCATGCCATCTATTTACATCTTTATATTAAAGTTTGGCGGTCAGTAGACGAGTTTTGGCTATCCCATGCAGCATCTTTTATCTGACGACAGTCAATAAGTTCGTTTCGATTACTTGGACGCTAACTTGTAATTGTTCTTAATTGTGGCCCTTCAGACTTTAGCGAAGCAATGCGTACCCTGGGTTTTCCTAAGCAAATCTCGTTGGAGAGCTTTCGTGTCCCCAACTGGGAGCTGGTGGAAGAGTGCCTGCGGTGGCTGGCGGCGCGCGTGGAGCCGGACGCGGCGCTACCCGGCGGGCGCCACTCCGCCGAGCAGCGCGTCGCCATGGTCACACACGCCGTGGCGCTGTTTGTAAGTGTTGAGCTGTGGCCCTACCATGAGTTGTTGCAAACTGTTTACGTTACAGTAAACTATCGTTTTCTCTCTTTCACTCGTATTGACTGTGAGCAGTATATCCGACAGTTTACTGTAACGTAAACAGTTTGCATCAACTCATGGTAGGGCCACTGGTGAGGAGTGCCTGCGGTGGCTGGCGGCGCGCGTGGAGCCGGACGCGGCGCTACCCGGCGGCCGCCACTCCGCCGAGCAGCGCGTCGCCATGGTCACACGGCGCTGTTTGTAAGTGTTGTTGACTGTAGCGTAGCGACACAGTTTATTGTTAAAAGAAATTATTCATAGCCGTAGTTATCGTAGCAGAATTTCGTAGCCACAATAAACGGTCGCATCCCTACACGCTTGCTTGCCGGTAGTGTCCTGTTAATCATCACATCGTCAAAGCGGTCCTGCATATATACCTGATAATTAGGGCTGCCATCTCTAAAACCTGCCGCCCCGGACCGGAAGCGTAAAAACCCCGGACCGGAAGCGTAAAAACCCCGGACTTTGGAGCCTTGACCCCGGACATATGTTATTTTTTTGTATTAACTTTTAGCTTGGTTAAAAAAATACATTTTCCACTATTTGACTGAAAAATATTATGATGTGGAGCCGGGGTGTCCAACACAATTTTGTGGAGGGCCAGGGTCCAGGATTAGTAATTTTGCAACCGTAGTGGGCCAAAATAAATGCCTAAACAGCCAGGGACGGCCTATAAAAAAAAAGGGCCGCGCATCGCGATTTTTAGTCAGTTTCATTCACTAACCTTGTAATCTTGCTTGTTTATAGAAAAAAATGGGCTGCCCAGCGCGAGTTTGTGCGGGGTGCTCGGTGCTTGTTTATAGTAAAAAAAAATGAGCCGCGCAGCGCGATTTTTTGCGGGGAGCGCGGTGCTTGTTTATAGGTAAAAAAATGGGTGAAAATGACTTTAATTATAGTCCGGGTTTTGCCCGGACTACAATCAGAACCCCGTCCGGACGCTCCCCGGACGCCCTCTAAACTAGGACAAATCCAGGGAAACCCGGACGGATGGCAGCCCTACTGATAATACATATAGAGATCACATCCCGTATTGTTGGCCAGTCTTCAAGCCTGTTAGGTCCTTAGGTCTTGTAAGAAGTGTCCTCATAAAGCTCGTCAGAATTTCAGTTTACCACTGAACAACCGCTCTTCTAGGGGGGCGCAGCTGCCCCTCTCTGCCCGTACCTCGCTACGCCCATGCCTGAGATGCTGTTCCTATAAGAAGAGCATTTTAAGTATAATCTCAAGATATCTCTCAACGTTGGGAGCAGTTCATAAATACGGACCTTGATGTCGCAGCACTCCCGCGCCAACCTGAAGCTGAGCGGCAAGAAGCTGTACGGCGCCGATGGGTGGGCGGTGCGCGAGCTGCTCAAGGTAGCGGCGCTGCTGCGCGCGGCGCTCGGTGCTCCGCCGCCCGACGACCTCCAGGGGGAGGCGGGGGGCGCCAGCTATGACGTCACCAGCAGAGTGAGCCCCTGTCATTCCTAGTATTGCAGCACTCCCGTGCCAACCTGAAGCTGTACGGCGCCGACGGGTGGGCGGTGCGCGAGCTGCTCAAGGTAGCGGCGCTGCTGCGCGCGGTGCTCGGCGCTCCGCCGCCCGACGACCTCCAGGGGGAGGCGGGGGGCGCCAGCTATGACGTCACCAGCAGAGTGAGCCCCTGTCATTCCTAGTATTGCAGCACTCTCGTGCCAACCTGAAGCTGTACGGCGCCGACGGGTGGGCGGTGCGCGAGCTGCTCAAGGTAGCGGCGCTGCTGCGCGCGGCGCTCGGCGCCCCGCCGCCCGACGACCTGCAGGGGGAGGCGGGGGACGCCAGCAATGACGTCACCAGCAGAGTGAGCCACCTGGATATTACTTTGCTGGCCCGACGGCAAGCGTGGAGCGGCAAGCCATCGAGGTATTGCGCAGTGATTAGTGCCCGCCGCGACGGGCTGTGGCCGGGCCGCTAAGTATGACTCTTTTTTTAAATGATAAAACATTGATTTGAATGAGTAAGAGCACATAATTACCTGTATTATGGTACTGTATCTATTCTGTGGTACTATATACTAATGGTATTGATTTGAAACGCAGTAGGTACTTATACAGCAGAGTCTCCAGGGAGTGATTTTGCAGAATACCTATACCTAGGTAGGTACTTAACTTAAAGCATTCTCTTCATTCTTTAGCAACTATAACGTCTGCATCAATCAAAAAGTTTACCGCTCGGCCACGACACCACCGCGCGTGCGTCCTGCGTCTTGCGTCTCGGCAACCACTGTGCGGTTGCGACGACGAACATTGCCGAGACGCAACGCAAGACGCAGGACGCGTGCATTGATGTAGTGGCCTAAGCGTTAGAAACCGTGTCGCATTTCGATTTATTTTAATAAAAAAATTAAATTAAGGAATTTTTACCTAGACTCTAGACTAAAGGATCAAAATCCGAAGGTTGAACTTAAAATTTAATTGTTACAGTTGGGAGAGATCAAGCAAGCCCGGGCATTGGCGACAGAGATCACGGCCCAAGGAGCGTTCTTGTACGACTTGCTGGCGAAGGAGGCTGAAAACAAAGTTGGTATACAGTCTGAGACTGGTTCAGAATTGCTTCTTGTGTACCTAGGTATTGTAGAGTCGCAGAGGTATCTGTTGGAGGATGCGAGGACTGGCTGGTACTGGCCAGTAAGTGTCGTGCATGATAAAATGTCATCTAAAATGTCATCTTCAACATTGGCTGATGTCACTAATTGTTGTACCTACTTATAGGTATGTGTCTACTATAGAACCTAGAAGCTGATAAGAGTTTAGCCACAGCATAAAGAATTTCTTACAGTAGGCCGACGGAGACGTCTAGACAGGGCAATCGTGCGGGGCTTGAGGGGGGAGAGGTGAGTCGGACGAGCCCGAGCTGCATACTTCGCAGTTCTATGTAGCTCGGGACACATCTTCTAGGGCTATCGCGTCGTTACCGTTTTAATTTCCTATTTAATAAATAATGCGATTTCAATGAATCTCGGTTTTTTGTTCTATTTTGACAAGAACACAGCAACGCAATGTTAAAAATATCAAAATCCCAAAATGGCGGCCAACTTTTTGTTTGTGGGCTGATTTCGATGAAACTTGGTTTTTGCTACTATTTTGACAAAAAAACAGCAACACAATGTTAAATATGTAAAAAATCCAAGATGGCGGCCAACTTTTTTGTTTGTGGGCCGATTTCGATAAAACTCGGTTTTTGCTACTATTTTGACAAGAAAACAGCAACGCAATGTTAAAAATTTCAAAATCCAAGATGGCGGCCAACATTTTTGTTTGTGCGGCGATTTCAATGAAACTCGGTTTTTTGGTACTATTTTTACAAGAAAACAGCTACGCAATTTAAAAATGTCAAAAATCCAAGCTGGCGGCCAACTTTTTTGTTTGTGGGTCGATTTCATTGAAACTCGGTTTTTGGTACTATTTTGACAAAACAACAGCAGCACAATGTTAAAAATGTAAAAAATCCAAGATGGCGGCCAACTTTTTTGTTTGTAGGCCGATTTCGATCAAACTTTATTTTTGGCTATTTTGACAGCAAAACAGCAACGCAACGTTAAAAATGTCAAAAATCCAAGATGGCTGCCAACTTTTTTGTATGTGGGCCGATTTCAATGAAACTCGGTTTTTGCTACTTTTTTGACAAAAAAACAGCAACGCAATGTCAAACGACAAGAGTCAAAATGGCTGCCGACTTTATACAAATAATAGGTTGATTTCGATGTAACTCAGTTGAAAAAAGGAAGAACAAATAAAAAAGTTGGCCGCCATCTTGGATTTTTCATATTTTTTAACATTGCGTTGGTGTTTCTAAAAACCGAGTTTCATCGTAATCAGCCCAGAAACAAGAAAGTTGGCCGCCATCTTGAATTTTTCTTATTTTTTCACATTGATGCTGCCGCACTCACTCGTGATATTAAGATAACCATTTGAAACCTTTATGTTATAAAACATTTATTTAAAAATATGCCACCCCTAATTCATTATTTTATATAATTTCGCAATGCTTTTAATTATGTACCCGGGGGTCGTAAAAGAAATCCACCTTCCAAATTGTAAATTTGTGACAACCCTTCCGAATTTGCGTAAATACCCTACAGGCGGCGGTATCGCCCAACAATAAAGGCGTCGGCCTACTGTAAGGAAAAAAATCTTTATACTGTGGTTTAGCTAGCAGTAGGTGAATTTACATCAATAAGTATCACTACACCAGCAATAAACCCCGGTTCATCAGAGTGGACGAGGGGGAGGAGCCCACATGGTTCCATAACAACCAAAAATATTTAGTTATGCTGCGAAATGCATCCTATCATTATTCATAACTCCTATTTTTCTTCATTACTTCATCGATTTCACATGATGTCGCCGGAAGGTTGCCGGATATTAGATACCTGTCGCTAACTTCCTTGGTCAGAGTCGTAGCTAGAGGCTGGCAAGGGGCGCACTTTGCTGACCCATAGCTAGGAAAAAGTTTAGAGTCTTGGGGCGCAAAATTCAAATCGGGGCGCTCATTATCCTAGAAATATGTTTTGGGGCGAAAAATTCAAATCTTGCTAGAGGTGCTCATGATCCTAGTTAAAACGCTATCCTTGGTGTTAGGAGGTCGCGCAAAAATTCAAATCTTGCCAGGAGTACTCATGGTCCTAGCTAAAACCTTAATGTTAGGAGGTCCGAGAGCAAGCGCTGTCCCGCCCTCTGGTCATGTCGGCGATGGAGGCGGCGGCGCGTGTGTCCAGCCATCGCGAATAGATCGACAACGTGGCGGCTGCCAAGGGGGCGCACTTTGCTGACCCATAGCTAGAAGAAAGTCTAAGTCTTGGGTTGTAAAATTAAATTCTTGCTAGGGTGCTCATGAGATCCTAGCTAAAACGCCGTACTTGGTGTTAGGAGGTCCGAGAGCAAGCGCTGTCCCGCCCCCTGGACATGTCCGCGATGGAGGCGGCGCTGCGGCGCGCGCTGGACGCGGCGGCGGCGCGCGTGGCGGCGCGCCGCGACCAGATCGACAACGTGGCGGCCAGCGAGGCCGCGCTCGACGCCAAGCTCGAGCGGCGCAGGGCAGAGCTCATGCGCGCCGAGAAGCGCCTGCATACCGTGCAGAAGATCAAGTTAGTGACAATTTTAGCAAGAAAGTTATGTTCCCTCAGTTAGAGCTAAGAAAGCCAGTTCCTCAGTGGTGAGGATTCCGGGAGTAGTGCGCTTCCACCTTCGGCCTTATCGTCACTTAACATCAGCCCCCCTACTCAAATGGCCAACATTCTATTCGTTTTAACGCTACGCTTACTATTAAAACTTACAAAAAAACTTTAAAATAAGCAGTAAACTATAAAATTACGTGCCGTAAGCTTGACAATTCCATACAATACATCGAAATCTGAGATTTACATAAGTTTGCGACATGTGATTTAATCATCTATTGCTCATATTTAAGCTTTAAAAGTAAGCGTAGCGTTCAAACGAATAGAAAGTTGGCCATTTGAGTAGGAGGGCAGGTGAGATAAGGCAAAGCATTATCTCGTTGTGCATAAAAAAAGCCAAACATGCTAAGTACGTCATATATTCTGAATAAGTAGGTATATGAAGAAACTAGACACAGAATAGAATATAAGTACTACCGTACAGAAAGGACACTCCGCTCCGCCCCAGAATCAATTACCTCACCCCACCCCGCGAGTTCGTGTGCCGAATCGTGTCATTATGTGCTCGTTTAGTCGTGTTTGTCAACGTGAACGTATTTTGATATTCAAAGCAATGCGTTGTAAACTTTATTTTCACACCACATGCTCGACAATGCCGAATTATATGTCATGTAAACCTTACCGAAAGCAAGACATTATATCTCTTGGCTTTAGCCGGGTTATAATGTAATATTATAACCCGCTGGTCAATAATGTGATTTTCACTTTCATAATTCTTATTGCTATGTCTATAAAGTCTAATTTCACTAAACAGAATGTGTCCTCAGCGGGCGCGGCCAACTCGATTTTCGAAGACCGAGGCCGTGGCCCACTAGATTCGCTCTGAGACGAACTTCATTTGTTTGTCAAATCGAGTAGGCCACGCCAGCTGAAAGAAGTTGCTATAGCCGTAGCAAGTAGTACTACTAGCTTTAGAAGATTCTAACTATCTACTAAGCCTGGTTTTTTATTGTCTCGCATAAAGTGAGAAAAGTAGAGTACAGTAGAGCGTCGATTATCCGAACTAATTGGGGGACGTGGGTGTTCGGAAAACCGGTATTTTCGGATAATCGAACTAATGTATGTATGTAAATACATATATTGATTCAGCCATACAAATTTACGTACAGGTAAATGAAAACCATATTATTTACATTTATGAATATCTTTAACGACGCGTGCACATCTTAAGTGACATACTAGTACAGTAACAAGTGAACAAGTCGCGACAAGTGGGCGAAAATCGAAGCGCGGGCGGCGCGCGCGAGACCCGCGTGGTGGGAGGTTAGCATTGACCTGCGCGTTACTACGTTCGGATAAGCGGTCGTTCGGTTGAGCGACGTTCGGATAATCGACGCTCCACTGTATACACCACCGGGATAAAGCTGTTTTATTCTTGGGCGCTTGAATCCCTCACTGCACTCAGGACTCAATCTTAATTCCCTCGCAACTTATAACACCCTCGCTGCGCTCGGGAGTTAAATTTGGAGTCCTTCGTTACGTTCAGGATTCAATGTAGCGCCCGTGACATAAAACAGTGCTTTATCCCCTTGGTGTATAATCTACTATTACCAAAGAGTCCGAATATGAATTTAACGCCGCTCATACAGTACAAACTACATGGTAGCCCTAGACTTACTTAGGTTGTATGGAGTGTCCGGGGTGTGGATTAGGAGACCGTGTAATATTTCATAAGGTTAGTAAGCTAGCCATAAAATAGACACTGTTTGTTAAAAATAACTAGATATAATAAAAACCAAGCAGCTTTTTCACATTACTTATCTTATTTAATGAAATTGATTGCTTTAGTTAAACAAATAGAGGAATCAAGTTGTCAGTATCGATCAGTAAAGTTGTCCTCTATTTGTGTGGTGGCAGACCAGCGTACCAGGGTGAGCTGACGGCGCTGGAGGCTACGTTAGAGCAGCTGTGGGAGCAGTACGTGGTGCGCTATCGCTGCGTGGAGGCGCTCAAGCACCAGCTCAGCGTGCTGGAGGCGTCACAGGCAGAGGTCAGCACATTCACCCTATATACCCTCCTTGTAAGCAGCTGTGGCAGCAGTACGTGGTGCGCTACCGCTGCGTGGAGGCGCTCAAGCACCAGCTCAGCGTGCTGGAGGCGTCACAGGCAGAGGTCAGCACATTCACCCTATATACCCTCCTTGTAAGCAGCTGTGGGAGCAGTACGTGGTGCGCTACTGCTGCGTGGAGGCGCTCAAGCACCAGCTCAGTGTGCTGGAGACCTCACAGGCAGAGGTCTGCACATTCACTCTATATACCCTCCTTGTAAGCAGCTGTGGGAGCAGTACGTGGTGCGCTACCACTGCGTGGAGGCGCTCAAGCACCAGCTCAGCGTGCTGGAGGCGTCACAGGCAGAGGTCAGCACATTCACCCTATATACCCTCCTTGTAAGCAGCTGTGGCAGCAGTACGTGGTGCACTACCGCTGCGTGGAAGCGCTCAAGCACCAGCTCAGCGTGCCGGAGGCGTCACAGGCAGAGGTCAGCACATTCACCCTATATACCCTCCTTGTAAGCAGCTGTGGGAGGAGTACGTGGTGCGCTACTGCTGCGTGGAGGCGCTCAAGCACCAGCTCAGTGTGCTGGAGACCTCACAGGCAGAGGTCTGCACATTCACTCTATATACCCTCCTTGTAAGCAGCTGTGGGAGCAGTACGTGGTGCGCTACCACTGCGTGGAGGCGCTCAAGCACCAGCTCAGCGTGCTGGAGGCGTCACAGGCAGAGGTCAGCACATTCACCCTATATACCCTCCTTGTAAGCAGCTGTGGCAGCAGTACGTGGTGCACTACCGCTGCGTGGAAGCGCTCAAGCACCAGCTCAGCGTGCCGGAGGCGTCACAGGCAGAGGTCAGCACATTCACCCTATATACCCTCCTTGTAAGCAGCTGTGGGAGGAGTACGTGGTGCGCTACTGCTGCGTGGAGGCGCTCAAGCACCAGCTCAGTGTGCTGGAGACCTCACAGGCAGAGGTCTGCACATTCACTCTATATACCCTCCTTGTAAGCAGCTGTGGGAGCAGTACGTGGTGCGCTACCACTGCGTGGAGGCGCTCAAGCACCAGCTCAGCGTGCTGGAGGCGTCACAGGCAGAGGTCAGCACATTCACCCTATATACCCTCCTTGTAAGCAGCTGTGGCAGCAGTACGTGGTGCACTACCGCTGCGTGGAAGCGCTCAAGCACCAGCTCAGCGTGCCGGAGGCGTCACAGGCAGAGGTCAGCACATTCACCCTATATACCCTCCTTGTAAGCAGCTGTGGGAGGAGTACGTGGTGCGCTACTGCTGCGTGGAGGCGCTCAAGCACCAGCTCAGTGTGCTGGAGACCTCACAGGCAGAGGTCTGCACATTCACTCTATATACCCTCCTTGTAAGCAGCTGTGGGAGCAGTACGTGGTGCGCTACCACTGCGTGGAGGCGCTCAAGCACCAGCTCAGCGTGCTGGAGGCGTCACAGGCAGAGGTCAGCACATTCACCCTATATATCCTCCTTGTAAGCAGCTGTGGGAGTAGTACGTAGTGCGTTACCATTGCGTGGAGGCGCTCAAGCATCAGCTTAGCGTGCTGGAGGCCTCACAGGCAGAGGTCTGCACATTCACCCTATACAGGGTGGATCTTTGAAACGGTACATTAAGGGCAGGTAACTTAACCGTTATAGTTATAGTAAAACGTTCCTAGGAGACCATCCATAACTTTTTAAGATATTATGAACTGCATTCACAGATTTTGGAAAAAAAATACCGTTAGCAAAAAAAATTCTAAAATACCAAAAAAAAAGATTTTTTATGCCAATCGATCCTATTTCGTGTGGGGATCAAAAAACTCTACGGGACCATTTGAGGTATGAGTACTAGAAATGATAGAAATCGCCAAAAACTTTTCCCATACATTTTGTACTGAAAAACGATAAATCAACTCGATTTTTAGGGTTCCGTACCCAAAGGGTAAAAACGGGACCCTATTACTAAGACTCCGCTGTCCCTCTGTCTGTCTGTCTGTCTGTCTGTCTGTCAGTCTGTCACCAGGCTGTATCTCATGAATCGCGATAGCTAGAAAGTTGAAATTTTCACAGATGATGTATTTCTGTTGCCGCTATAACAACAAATACTAAAAACAGAATAAAATTAATATTTAAGGGGGGCTCCCATTCAACAAACCTGATTTTTTTGCCGTTTTTTGCTCGATATTAATAACGACAACAGGTAGACAGTTGAAATTTTTAAAGATGATGTATTTTTGTGCTGCTACAACAATAAATACTAAAAACAGAATAAAATTCATATTTAAGGGGGGCTCCCATACATTATACGTATTTTTTTGCCGTTTTTTGGGACGGAACCCATCGTGCGCGAGTCTGACTCGCACTTGGCCGGTTTTTTTTTATTGCCGAACGATCCTATTTCTTACTGTGATCAAAATGCTCTTTAAGGCCCACTGAAATTTGAGTACAGAAACTACAGTAAGTCACAACACTGGCTTCACAAACAGGCACAATCTTCTACAACATTAGATCTAAAAAAAAAAACAGATTCTGTACTCAAATTTCAGTCGGCCTTAAAGAGTATTTTGATCACAGTAAGAAATAGGATCGTTTGGCAACAAAAAAATTCGAGTTGATTTATCGCTTTTCAGTACAAAATGTATGGGAAAAGATTTTGGCGATTTCTGTCATTTCTGTGAATGCAGTTCATAATATCTTAAAAAGTTATGGATGGTCTCCTAGGAACGTTTTCCTGTAACTATAACGGTTAAGGTACCTGCCCTTAATGTACCGTCTCAAAAATCCACCCTGTATATCCTTTTACTTTTGTCGACCACATTTACAAGCTTTCCATCTTCAAATCTCTTCGATCAGTGATTGGGCCCAGTGACTCGAAATTTTGGAACACGTAACTGGGTACATGTAGACAGAATCGCAGCAAAGTAAGTTGCACTAAGCCTGAAAATAGAACGGGTGGCTTTGGCTAGTCAGCTGGACTGACTTGCGAGCGAGAAGTCAGCATTGGACTGGGTTGAAGGAGTGTCTTTACGAGCCCAGTAGCAACTTAGCTCTGGACTGGATTAGTGCGCTGCCATGTTACTGACCCCGTACACCAAGAGTACGACAAACGACAATGACTCAGATCAGAGACAATAGATGTTCGTTTCTTCACGACAACCTATCCGGGATTTGGACCTAGGTGTAATATAGGGTCTTTATTCGTCGAACAACGCACATGCTCGTTTCTCCTACACTTTAGCTTGGCCGCACACAGGCGTTTTCCGCGCGCGGATTCCGCTTTCGGTTTCCGCGTCGAGTCTAGCGCCATCTAGCGCATGCGTTTTATTTAGACCCAAATGCATCAAATCCAGTACCAAATACACAGACTGTTCACACACGTTCGTTTTTTCCGTACGGAATAAATCCACTCGTTCTTTTCGAATGACAGCACGGTAATGCCAGTGCGTTCGGAGAAAAAACCGAATGACGCCATGCGGAACGCAGCACTTGCATACATTTTGTTCAATTTGTTTCCACCGCGGAATTGGCTTTGGTTAAAAAATAAAAGGTATTTTTTTTATATTTTTTTACTACAGATTAGGCCAATTTAAGAAACTAATTTGATTATTTTAACATTTGGTCCCGTATTTATTTTTTTATAAATATATTTGTCGAGCGGATATGGTCAACCGTAATGACGTCATTAGTGGCATGAAAGTTTAAGAAGGCAAACCTTTACCATCTACTTATAGAAAAAGAACGGCCAAGTGTCATTACCTGTCATAATGACTTTATGGTTGTTTGTAAACAAATAAGTTATAGTTAATATTTCTTCTATTTTATTCATTTAATCCAGTTGTGACGGTTCTAACCTACCTTCTTAATTTGCCGCAATAATTTTTGAGGTGGTAAAATTATAATAAAAATGCTTACCAGTGGAAACTCGCTGAAAAACTTTGTCAAAACTGACACGCCCAATTTACCCAAATTGCGAAATGTATTGTATGTATTGTGTCTATTTTGGATGTAGGCTACATGGATGAAATTGTAACGATTGCTTGTGGACTGATAAATTAGCAGGATAACATAATAAACATTGTGAAAATATGTGCATACTTTATTTCTATTTACAAACATTTAATAGTAGGGATGTGGAAAAAATTACGAGATAAGTTCATCGATATTTTTCGGGCGATATTAAATACTCTGATATATCGATAGATGTTTTTACAATAATTTTTCCAAAACATTTTTTTTGTAATTACGTATGGATTTTAATAGTCGACACTATTTTGTCACTGGAGCATTTTGATTTTTTCCAACTTTTGAGTCTTAAAAATCATCGTAAAATTAGTCAAATCGAGCCAAAATTTCGCGTAGGGGTTTATTTTGCTATTTTTTATGTTTTACAATACCTTAAAATTAGAATCCATTACTTAGTCATCATCCCGTTTCATCCCATTTTTTTCTGAGAAATATTACCTATATCGATATTTTTTCACTTCCACCTTCCACAATCCCTAATGCCAAGTTCATTGTCAAAATTGTCTTTGCCCGTTTTTCTTTTTTTTATGATGGCTGGGGGATCTGTATGTGATGACGTCATATGAAGGTCATTTGAAGGTTAAAGCTTTTTATTGAATATTATAAATATCTTTAAAAATATAGACTTATTTTTAAATTTAATTAGTAGACACTGTACCGAAAGCTTATTCCTCGAAATGGTTTTGAGATTTCCAGTCATGTTCAAAAAGTTATCAAAGCCAATTCCGTCTGTGTGACCAGTTGCAGTAGATTTTTACCTTATTTGGACTAGTTGAAAAATATTTATGTAGATGTTGTCCAATATTTATATTTTTTAAACTGTGTGATTCTTTTAACTTTTGCTTCTTTAAAATAGTTATCTTTAAAAAAGTACAACGGCGAAAATATACCTATTAAAACGTTTAGCGTTTAGATAAATGATTTACAAAACTCTAAGTAAAATAATACCTAGTTTACGAATTTTCAGGACTATAACTGAATTCAAGAAAGTCTTTATAAAAATAATAGTTTTTTTTGTTCCGTTCTACTGAATAATATTTACTACCATATTTTACTTATTGTTTTCTTCCACCGCACTTTCAAAAAGTGTTAGAGCTGAATCAGCTTTCCTCGCTGAAGAAAAAACACACTTCTGCTTCGTTTGTGATATCTATGTATGTCATGTTCAGTGTTGATCTCAGTTCTTTTGTATGATTATTATGATTATTTCTTACAGCCCCTGATCTCATTTTATTTATACCCAAATAAAATGATTGACTTTATTCTAAGGGGAGAAGATTAAAATGACTGATGCCAACCAAACCGAACATGTAGGTAATCTCCCTAATTCGTTTTATATAAAAAGTAGATTTTCTTTCCCTCCTCAATAATTAAATTTTTCCCCAAAATTGCGGAAGAAACCTTCAATCGGACAGCTCTGTTAAATTCAAAATAAAACGCGTGCGCTAGATGGCGCTAGGCTCGACGCGGTAAACGAATGCGGAACCCGCGCACGGAAAACGCCTGTGTGCGTATAATCTTAGCAAATGCTGTAACTTTCTTTACAAATATGAAAAATCCTTTTGTTCAGGCGGCTGAGGAGCAGCAAGCTGCGATAATGCAGCTGATCCACAAATACGAAGCCGAAGATGTTCTGGGCAAGCTGAGTGACTCAGGTGTTTTGATTACATTTTAAATAAGTGTTGAATCTAATTTGATTTTGCGTAATCCTGTTGCACCTTATTGGAATATATTATATTATAAAAAAACCTCAGACAGACACACACACCGTCAAATATATAACACCACTCTTTTTGCGTCGGGAGTTAAAAACTTAATGACACAATGGCGGTAAATCTCGTGGCCCCCAAAAAACTAATAAGGCAATATACTTTGATTATGAAACGTGTTTTTTAATAGCAGTAATTTAATAAAATTGATCAGAGGACACGGATTCGAGCGAGGACGCGAAGGACTTGAGCGAGGCGAAGCAGCCGCGGCCCGCCACCCGCCCCAAGACCAGGCTGAGGATCAAAACGGCGGGTAATTTGACAATTGTATTGCACTAGTTAAAATGACAGGAATTAAACGCGTGCAACTATGATAGGTATTTTCACACCTACCTATTTTCCCGACGTTTCGACCGAGTTGCATCGGCCGTGGTCACGGGCTGCCTGGAGCTGCGGTGTTACGCCTCCTCCTCTGCGGTGGAATCGTCATCCACCGTCGAACAGTTTTTCCAACTACCGCCGCACACAACACTAACGGTGTCCCTATTCGGTGCGTGTGCAGCACTGTTCGACGGTGGATGAAGATTCCACCGCAGAGGAGGAGGCGTAACACCGCAGCTCCAGGCAGTCCTTGACCACGGCCGATGCAGCTCGGTCGAAACGTCGGGAAAATAGGTAGGTGTGAAAATAGGCTGGATTAAAATATAGAATTCTTTTGTCCCGGTCAAAAGTTCCTTAGGGATTTACCGAATGTTTACGCGGTTGAAGGCGCGGGCGGAAGTTATTTACAGCCGAATACTCAAAGGCTTCTTAACTAAAATCTTAAGGACTCTTTAACTTCAAGGAAGCTGTCAGTTTCATAGAGATCCTGTCAAATCTGAGAACTTTTTAGAATTTAAGGTTGCCTCAACTTTAAGGCTGTATATTTGCATTTCAACGAAATTAGTGTTTTTCCAATGAAGTTATTTAAAGAATGAAAGCATTATTATTGAGGTAAACTTTAGTTTTAGGATGCAAAATTCTTAAATTAGTGTCGTATAGAGAGAAAAACATAATAAATTGTCAGGTATTTTAAAACGAAGACAATTTGTTCAAGTAGAATTTCAAATTTGCTTGTCAGAGGAATTTTTCAAAAACGTTTCAGCTGTAACAAATAAGAATACGACTCATATTTATTTTTTCACTTATTGTTTGTATTGTCAAGGAGTTCCCTATAGAGAGAAAATTTTAAAAAATGCTTTTAATCACAGAGAAACAAAATATTTAAAAATGCTCAAATTGGTACACTTGGGCATGTTTTTTTACTGGTATTTACTGAATCTAAAGAAATGTTAAATTTTTCTTAGGCTTAATGAGGTATTTGTCTAATGTATTGCGTGTTTTGTATATACTTATTTCTATTTAATAATTTAATAGGAATTTTCAAAGTTCGCCCTCATTACGGCTCGCGCAGAGTTGTTTTGATCATTTGTATTGAAAATTTAAAAATGGAACGTGATGCGAGTCTACAGCTTTAAGATTCGTTTGAGTATTTGGCCATATGTCATAAAATAATGTGTGTGGTGCAAGGCGTGGGCGCGGCGGAGGCGCGGCGCGCGTTCGGCAGCATGGCGGCGGCGGCGCGCGACTCGCTCGACGACATCCGCGACGAGGACGACTCCCGCTCCGACTCCGACTTCTCCGACGCGCAGATATACGGTACGTCAGCCACACATTCTCCGCGGGGACGATTCGGTAAAGGGCGTGGAAAACCGGCTTGATGAGGCTAGCGCAGGACCGATTCGTGGAAATCTATGGGGGAGGCCTACGTCCAGCAGAAAGAACACTTTCGTGCTGTTAAAAATGTTAAATCCTTTCAGGAATTCCCTGTGGTCTAATGGTTCGTCCACCTGTGTAAGACGCAGGGGTCCCGGATTCGATACCCAGAGGGGGGTATGATTTGTACTCGGTTTGGTTGATAGTAAGGCTTATTTGCAAGTCCGCTCGGCTAGCTACCACCATCTTACCTAAGTCTGATGCTTCCGTTTTTCCACCTTCGGCCTTATCATCACTTAACATCAGGTAAGGTGAAGGCCAAGCACTATCCCGTTGTGCATAAAAAATAATAAAAAATAAAAAAGGTTCGAGTCATTCAATTTGACTTGATTTGAGAGTAGATCCCAAGATTACTTTTTATGTGTCACGATCACGACACCTGATACTTTTGATAATAATTCAGATATTTTTTGTATTTCTCCCCGATTTTTCTATTTATTTTATATTATATCTAAAAATGGTTGATACTAATAAATAATTATTATAAAAGTCTGATAGTAAACGAATCAAAGATTGAAGAAAACCAAAATGTGTTGGAAAAAAATTTTTTTTACGAATATTCGCTTCCAACTTCCAAAAATTGACAGCAAACACATACAAACAACAAAATGACAGGTCTACATGTACACTAGCGCCAAGTTGACGGTAGTGTGCCGACTGGTGGATGATTAGTGTATCAGCCAAATTATCCTGCCATTGTTTGTTGTGTTGTCGACTCTGTATGAAATATACAGGGAGAAAAAAGCAGCCCTTGACGAGTTTCTTGCCGGTTCTTCTCGTTACAAGGTCTCCCGCTTAGGGTTTGCGAACCGATGGCGTAGCTTCTATGACATTCACAAGTGCTTGTAACAGCCTAGACTGAATAAATTATTTTGAATTTTTGAATTTTGTGTGCAGGCAGCGGCGGCGCCGGCGCCGAGGCGGGCGGGGCGCGGTGGTCGCGCGCGCGGCCGCGCCCCGCCACGCGCACGCTCGCCGCCGCAGACGACGACGACTTCGCTGACCTTATTGAGGGTACGCCATACCAATGTCATGGAATAGATATAATCATATAAGTACTACCGTACAGAAAGGAAACTCTCCGCCCCGCCCCACAATCAATTACCCCACTCAGTAGGCTCATTCAATAGCTCGCACACAATTGGCTTTGGTTAAAAAATAAAAGGTATTTTTTTTCTACAGATTAGGCCAATTTAAGAAACTAATTTGAATATTTTAACATTTGGTCCCGTATTTATTTTTTTATAAATATATTTGCCGAGCGGATATGGTCAACCGGAATGACGTCATTAGTGGCATGAAAGTTTAAGAAGGAAAACCTTTGCCATCTACTTATAGAAAAAGAACGGCCAAGTGTCATTACCTGTCATAATGACTTTATGGTTGTTTGTAAACAAATAAGTTATAGTTAATATTTCTTCTATTTTATTCATTTAATCCAGTTGTGACGGTTCTAACCTACCTTCTTAATTTGCCGCAATGATTTTTGAGGTGGTAAAATTATAATAAAAATGCTTACCAGTGGAAACTCAGCTGAAAAACTTTGTAAAAACTGACACGCCCAATTTACCCAAATTGCGAAATGTATTGTATGTATTGTGTCTATTTTGGATGTAGGCTACATGGATAAAATTGTAACGATTGCTTGTGGACTGATAAATTTGCAGGATAACATAATAAACATTGTGAAAATATGTGCATACTTTATTTCTATTTACAAACATTTAATAGTAGGGATGTGGAAAAAAATACGAGATAAGTTCATCGATATTTTTCGGGCGATATTAAATACTCTGATATATCGATAGATGTTTTTACAATAATTTTTCCAAAACATTTTTTTTTGTAATTACGTATGGTTTCTAATAGTCGACACTATTTTGTCACTTGAGCATTTTGTTTTTTCCTACTTTTGAGTCTTAAAAATCATCGTAAAATTCGTCAAATCGAGCCAAAATTTCGCGTAGGGGTTTATTTTGCTATTTTTTATGTTTTACAATACCTTAAAATTAGAATCCATTACTTAGTCATCATCCCATTTCATCCCATTTTTTACTGAGAAATATTACCTATCTCGATATTTTTTCACTTCCAACTTCCAACATCCCTAGTGCCAAGTTCATTGTCAAAATTGTCTTTGCCCTTTTTTCTTTTTATTTATTATGGCTGGGGGATCTGTATGTGATGACGTCATTTGAAGGTCATTTGAAGGTTAAAGCTTTTTATTGAATATTATAAATATCTATAAAAATAAAAGTTATCAAAGCCAATTGCGCGTGTGCAAAAACGTCACTGTGTAGCGTCTATGTAATAAGAGTTGAAACGCGACGCTTGTATGGAGTGCCCGAGATGTGCCTATTAGTACAGGAATTTTAGACAAATTTTTGACATACTTGCACATTTAAAATTACTAAGCGGGACCTTTTAGAATATGTTAGGACACCTTCCAGGATGACGCTCCCGAAAGTGCTAGGCTTCCCGAAGTGGGATAGCCGGGAATCCTGGAAAAACGGGAATTTCAAGAAAAATTCTGGAGCGAGCCTAAAATAACTCATTTTATTTTTTCATTTGGTCACATACAAGATATCTGAAAATTCTAAATTTATTATCCAATACATTCCAGAGTCAAAAAAACCTGGAAAAACTGGAATTTTCCTGGAACTGGAAGAAAAATCTAAATACCTAAAAAAAAAATTTTTGGTGTTGCAATATGGGCATCAGGTGAAAGCTAATAAAAAGACAATTTCAAAATTTACATTATGATACTTTTATATTATTGTTTTGACAGAAACTTAAAAAAAACTATAACTGAACTTGAAAAACTTAGCATTCTTTTTTCAGTTCCTCAAAAAAACTACCTTAAGGAAGCGTTTTTCAGGTTACTTGGTTCTGTACGTTTACGTTAGTTAGTCTGTAAGTTAACGTTGGAAATACCAAAGCACTCAACTAAATTTCTTGGCAAGTCCTTTGCAATCCAAGCTGCCCGTCTCTGGAATACATTGCCGGATAACATTCAGCGTGCACAATCCCTAGAGATCTTTAAACGACTTGTAAAGGAACACTATCTATCGTTGTCATCATAGCCTTACTTTATTCCTACTTATATAATATTTTGTATGTAGTGTATGTATTGTATATTATTTGTGTAGGTATATATTATATTGTAATAGGTATGTAGAATCTTAGGGTAAAAGCACCATAAACTGTCCACTTCTTATTTCTCTTCTTCCAATCTTATAAATGGTTGCCTGGAAGAAATCGCTTTTTAGCGATAAGGCCGCCAAATTGTTCCATATCTGTATTTTTTACTTGTTATGTTTTCTATTATGGTGAACAATAAAGAATATATCTATCTATCTATCTATCTGTACCTTTATAAAGCTTACTAAATTAACTACAGTTTAAGCTTAGTCTGAGTAGTCTAGAACCATTGGTTGCGAAGACACAGCCAGTCAAAAATAGGCATTTCTATCAAAAGTGAAAAAGAAAACATATTTGACTAGCTGAGTCTCCGCAACAATGGACCTAGACTGCTTGGTTTAGGCTCAAATTGTAGCAAATATAGTTAGCTTTACAAAAGTTCATTACAATAAAACTTGAAAAATGCTTACTTAAGGTAGTTTTTTTGAAGAAATTGAAAGAAAATGCCAAGTATTTCGAGCAGCACAGGATTTCAGGGTTGCACACTTGAGTATAAACTACTCTCAACAGACCTAAAAACATTATAAAAATTGTAGTTACATGCCCGTTTGCGATTTTTGCCCTTTTTGTGTAGATATTGGCTGGATTTTTTTTATTTTCTAATAATTTACTAATATTTCATACTTCTGAGTTATGGTTTTTTAAAGTTTCTGTTAAACAATAACATTAAAGTATCATAATGTATATATATTTGAAATTGGCTTTTTATTAGCTTTCACCTGATTTTTTTTATTCCATCATTTCCACCTATAGAAGAAATTTACGGCATGCGACATTCAAAATTTTTTTCGCTATTTATTGTTAAGAAAGGTACTTAAAAGTTATATTTTTTCAAATCTGCATTAAATGGGCTTTGTTAGCATATTTTTTGTTTACAAATAAGAACATCAGTTTAATATTATGGTTACTTAAACGGAAGTTTTTTGGGAAAACTTAAATAAAACTTAAAATTTCTCGTAAACTGTGGTATGTCAGTACATAAGTATGTCAGTACATAAGTATGTCAGTACATAAGGCTGAGGTTATGTCAGTACATAACCACAGCCTTTTTGGCACCATGGCCGGGCCACGACCTATCACACTTTTCCAATAACGATTGCCATGTATTTCCCAGGCGTGGAGGGTGTGGACGGGGACGGCTCGCTGGGCAGCTCGTCGGAGAGCGAGCTGCGGCTGACCAGCGCGCGCCCCAGCGCCGCGCCCGGCCGCTCCTCCGCGCTCAGCGATAATGAATTCTAATCTCTCCACAAATATGCACACTTAGAGCAATAGCGCACTTGCGGCCTGGCCGCAGCGGCGGTCGTGGCGGCCAACGAGATCGGTACATTAGTATGAAATCGCCGTAGAGCGCGCACACCTGGACGCCGCGGCCAGCGGTCACACAGGCGGGCTGATTATCTAATTAGAAACCACCTAGCGACCGGTTGCAGTTCATAGATGATAGTGATCCATTGCTACTTCTTTTTGGATTAAAAAAAAACATACAAAAGAAAAGTAGCAATGTATATGGAATGATACCGGTCGCTAAATAGTTTCTTTTTAGATAATCAGGGTGCGGGTCGCGGCGGCCAACGAGTTTGAAGCGACGGTCTTGGCCGCGTGTTTGGTCGCGCACCTTGCGGCCTGGCCGCGCGATCTAGCCGCGCGGCCAGACCGCAAGTGCGATATTGCTCTTAAAGTCGCTGTGTACTTAACGTGTTTTTTCCCGGACGGAACGGGACGGGGACGGGATGATATCTTGATATCGTTGCATGTAACCAATATAACGTGTTACAAAATAACCCCTAATGTCGAATATGGTAGATAGAGACCATAAAACTGAACAACTTTGACTATGGGACCAAATCTGAAATCGCGAAAAAAAAACAGCTGTTTCATACATTTTCATATTTTCGTTATTAATTTTTGTATGAAATAGCTGTTTTGTTTGGTCCCATAGTGTAGTTCAGTTTGATTATCCCTATCTACCATATTCGGCATTAGGTGCGATATAGTGTTATCTCACGTCCTAAATAGACGTGATAATATGGAAAAATAGAATTTCCCCGAAACCTTCAGGTGACCTTCCTGTAGCACGTACTTTAGGAATAGTTATTAGTATATAAGATGTAATTATGTTGGTAAAAAAAGAACATTCTACACATGAGTGTGTTTCATTCAAGACGACAACACATAAGTCCGTCGCAAGGGGTTATTTTGTAACACGTTGTATAGTAACAAAAGATACGCAACGAGTAGAGTACACGAACGAGACAGGGCGTGGCCGGGACGGGGAAAATGTATGGTGCACAGCACGTCCTCGTTCACGTCTGGGGTTTTTTCCTGATCCGTGTACAGCTACCTTCATCCCTCGGCCAACGACATCACCGCGCGCGCGTCTTGCGTCTCAGCAACCAATGCGCGGTCGCGACGACGAGCTGAGAGGCTGACATCGAGACGGCGCGCAGTAGTTGCCGAGACGTAAGACGCAGGATGCGTGCGCGGAGATGTCGTGGCCGAGGCGTTGTATACCCACACATGCGTGTAAACTTATAACCATAACTTTGTAATGTATTAAATGTAGCAATTGCATTGCAAGTATCCGGTTCGAAGGACCAAACCAATTGAAATGTTAGAAACGATTCGGTATCTATTTACACACGTTTATAAGGATGTCAAAGTTGTGTATTAACTTCAATGCTGTGTATAAGTGTCATTTCTTTCATTGTTTTTAATTAAATACAAAAAAGGAATTATATGATAGTGTTTGATAAAAATACACCAAAATTGTCTATATAAAAACTATTTCACATATCATAGCGTTGCGCTAAAAACTAGACTTAAATCTCCTATAATAGTTTCGTAAGTTTGGATAAAAAAGGTGTTTAATTCGATTTTAATCTGAATTACAAAACAGTTTTATTGTGTATTCCATTTATTACACGTCAAGTACAAGCGAAGATATTCCAATAAAATTTTACAAAATAAATAATTTTCTTTCTCTTATTTAGTACAATCGATATAAAAATTCGTTGACTACGTATTCCCGTACTGACCTACAAAAATGATAATTACATATAGAAAATCTAAGCAATTACTATGTACAACACTTAATTATTATTAGAAATTACATAAAAGGCATAAGCAACTTACTGCACACGATCTCAAATTGCTATCAGCATTGCTATGTTCTTTCTTTCTTTTCAATCAGTAATTGCTAGCGTTTACTTAATAAAGTAAGACAACTATTACAGAGATATTACATTATTCCCGGTTCGTGCACACCCATACCTACCTTAGTGAAAACATTGTTTAGAAAATAAAAAATATACTTACAAGGTTATTTTTAGTATATCCGAAACCTGAAAACTGTTTGTTCAAAATCAGTTGTAGAATCGATTGCAATAATTTTTATATCATGTTATATTTTGACTAATAAATATTTACAAAACCACAATTAAAGCACACCCTACTAACGGGACAACGCAAAAAGTTTGTAACTTCGTGAGTTTTTAAGGTATCATTATAATTTTTTTTATACTGATTCTGAAAATGAAAATATGTGACTCGTGTTTCAGCTTTCGTTTATACAAGAAATAATGTTGTTTAATCGTACTTAAGCTTATAGAACTAGGAAGTTACAAGTGGAATGTAAAGTGAACAGTACAGCGGTAACGAGACACGAGTTTGGTTCGTGATTAATTATCAATTTGTGCGCACGCGCCGTTATAGGGCTCTGCACGTTAAGAAAGCCATAATTATTATTGTAGCACAGAAAACTGAGTATTCGATGAAGGTGGTTTATCACAAATGTAGGTATTAGCTTTTAATAAGTGAAAATTTAATTAGCAAAGAAAAAACATTAATTTATATTAATAAGTGGAGGCACAAATAATGCACGCACCACCACCGTTAAACACAAAAAAATAAAAGATTTGAAGGTGCGATTCGCTTTATGATATTTTATATTACCGAAGACTTACCACACTCAAAGTTTTAATTTAAAAACTACTTTTTTATCTTTACTCGTAGTTATGTTGATAAATAAATAAGAACAATAATCTTTATGGTTATCGTGGCGTAACTATCTTGGTTACGAATCGTTCCGAATCCATCAAGAGCTTAAAATAAAATAAAGATTAACCTTAGTTTCTAATAACAACAATAAAAAGTGAGCGAATTGATCAATTTGTCTTAACAAACGCTATGCACAGGCGGTCGCACATCCACATTTTTCTATTATATATTTTATGTTATTAATAAAATTATAATTATTTCCAACGGGGGAATATTATATGGTAATTTTTCCATTTCCCAGATGAAATAGAATAGATCTTGCGTCCGCCTGTACATAAGTCGTCAGATTCGACACAATTTGGCACCGATTAGGTACATTGGACTTTGTTTCAATTGTACAAACAGTAAAGTACTTATCTAGAGTTACGGAGATATTACATTAGGTCTTTTACCCGTTTTCGGATGCATAACAAATTCGGACTGACATCTAGTGTAAATATTCGGAAGTCAAGTCCCACTGAAGTCGTAATTTCAATCAGCATCATTCTCGCTACTGAATTTGGCTTGTAACTAAACAATCGGTTATCCGAAATTGGATCACTCCTTCCAGATACCCTAATTCGGGTAAAAAAAACCTAGTGTAATTGCGCCATTAAGTTATAGCTAAGTTATATTAAAGACTACACATAAGACACTATGGTTAAAATCAATCTAATCTCATCAGTTATAAAATAAACCGTAACTTTTACTTAAGACTGCATACTAAATAAGAATCTAAACATATAAATAAGACTAAATCGTAGGGTATAACACAGATATTTGACGATATAATACAAGTAATACAATGTCTGTTAGTAAAGTGCTATAGAGACTGAATGCTAAGCTCTACCATGATTTAGGAACAACAATAAGTATCCATTAAAATAAAATCAGAAATGTCAGTTTTGTATTATGTAATCTGTTACAAATTATTATGAAACTCCGTATAGTAAACGAGCAATGAAAAATTGTATTAAAGATAGATTAAGTTTCACTAAATCATGATAAAAGCATTTGCAAGTGAATGTTAATCTAACAAGTCTTGTTAACGGAGCTATTTTAGAAATACAAATTAGTTAATCTGTGCTACAACTAAGTTAGTCGTGGCGTTATTTACAAGAATGTATGTATGTAACTTAAAGCTAACCGTTAAGTTTGGTATGATATGTGTACACCGTTAGTTTACATACAATTATGAGTATTTAAAGAGTTCTATAATAACTAATACAATAAACACACGTTAAAACGTACAAGAGAGTTTCAATATATAAAACTGTGACTTAATTTAAAGAAAATGAATATAAGTGGTTTAAAAAGATGTTATGTGCTAATTTGTCATGAACCTGACTTCTAGTTAGCGTAAGAGTTTATAACTAATATTTTAAAACAGAAGTTGCAGTACTGATTGTTTTCAAAGTTTCATAATTAAATGTTAAATTTAATTATGAAACTTTGAATTAAAAATAAAAATTAACTTAGTATTAAAAATACTCGTTGACAATGTGGAAGCTCAGTGACAAAAACTTAATTAACTAAAATATTTATTTATCCTGGATAGACAGCTGTGAAATTAATCTTATTCTGTAATTGTTTTTGTAATTTAATTATGCGTTGTTACCATTTTACAATATCGAATACAAGAGGACACGAGTTTTGAATCAAAACACTTGTACTATTGTATTCTGTGTCAAAACATCAATTTAACAATAGCAGTATATCCAGGAGAAATCCGTGGGACTTTTATGAAAATGTTAACAAGTTGATGAATTTATCAACTTGTCACGTTTCTGTACCCTTAGCATCTGAATCTTAGAAAAAAACGCGCGTAAAAGTGCTCGATAGCATATTTGTATGGAAAATTTCATTTCGCTTTTAGGCGCTAGATGGTGTTATACAAATTTCCCATATAAAATTACTGTATCGAATGTTTTTACTCGCGTAATTTTTTTTGATAGCTGTTCTAAGGGTGCTTGTACACGGTGCAAGTAGCCCGCGCAAGTTCAAGCACTAGCGCAGGTTACATGCTCCGTGGAAAGACGTGAGCGGGTCCAGCTCCATACCATCGTACCCCCGCGCAAGTAACCTACGCCTTAACTCGCGCAAGCTACATGCACCGTGTATAAGCACCCTAGGGCAGGGGTGGCCTACAAGTCGCTCGCGATCGACCAGTCGATCTCTGGAGACAGTGCAGTCGATCGCGAGAGACTACAAAAACTGCTTTGCTTGTGGTAGCAAAGCAAGTAGCAACAGAACGGTGCGGGAGGCGGGTGCGACGGTTTTGTAGTGAAAAATATCCCAAAAATGAAAATGCTTTAAGTCGATCTCAATAGGCTTGGAAAGGACATGTCCCACGCGCCTATGTCATTTGCCTCACCATTCTCAAAAAATGAAAGTCTATTGCGTCTTAATCAAAGTAGTATGTCAGAGTAGGTATTTTACTCTCGAATCAGATTAATAATTATTTCCTGCATTAAAAAGTGGGATTTTTAAGTTAAAACGCTTTTAAATCACAATTTTTTATCATGATAGTACTATTTACTTACATTTTTTCACAAAATACTTCAGAAAACAACTTATTGTTTTTTGTAATTGTTTTTCTAAATATAAAACAATTCTTGACTGATACTATACCTAAATAAAATTTAACTAGCATTTTTTAATTATGAAAGTAATTAAATAAAATGAAATTGGGGCAACGCTGGGACATCTCCTTTTAAGTAGATCGCAGCCCTAGACAAGTTGGCCACCCTTGTCCTAAGGTACTGATATGGACCATAGCCCTGAATGAAGCAGTGCGTCATTCATGTGCGAGGCGTGTGGTCGGGCGTCAGGCGGTGGCCTGCGAGTGCGCCGTGTCGCTGGACGCGGACGTGCTCGCCAGTGAGTCGTGGCTCTCCGCCGCGTGCCGGCTCTCGTCGCACACCGCGATGAACTGCTCCGCGTACGCCCTGCACATTACATTCAACGTTAACTAAAGTACGAGGCAAATATTGAAGTCGGGTGGGGATTGCGCGGAACGCGTATTTTGGGTATGCGTATTGGTTAGGTTAGGTAGGGGGCGCGCTATTGGTCGCTCGCAAGTGCACATGGGCGAATTGATCCCCACTATGTCGAAAAAAATTCAAGATGTGTGCCTCGTACTGTAATATATTTTTGTTGTTTTTATACTACCATATTGTGATAAAATGGATTGTGATGGACCCTAGCTGCAGACTAAGGAGTCCGATATACCGAAAATGAAGCATATTGCGCAATCACATGAATGTTTATTACTTAAATAGGGCGAGTTCGACCGACAATTGCTATGCGTGTAGGGAACCAATACTACAAAATAAAAGTTGCTACGACGATCTGCTACGGCTACGAAACTTTTTGCTGATTCTACGAAAGGGTTGCTACAGAAACTTCATTATTTTCGACCTGACAATCTCATATTGAGCGTGATGTTCGATGTCTTCGGTTGCGTACAGCTCGTTGCTTGTGGTAGAACCACTCAGTCATTCAAGTCGGAGTCTCGGTCGAGCTTGTCACGGCATCTTCGCTCTTTGCATAAGTTGGATACTGAGTTTTTGGCGCCATTTAGTCGAGTTCGTTTCGGTGACTATTTCAATTATTTGCAAATTTATTCATAGTGGATATATTGTCTTAAAATTGGTGCAGTTTTGTGGTACAAGTGTCTACACAACTAAACAATATGTGAGATAATTGAAATAGGCGCGATCTGGTTGTGTGAAGCCGAGACTTTTACTGTAGTGGTGGCTACCTCGGTAGAACTTACCGAGTAAACTGTCTTGATAAACTTGGTGCCAAATGCTCCAAGCAGCATGGGAATGCAATGCACCCGCATTCTAATTTAAACTGAAACAATCTACTACTGAACTATTCAACACTTGACACTGGCAAAAATTACTTCCAAGAAGAAAGTAGATTGCCAAAACAAAAATAAGAAGAAGTTGGATACTACGAGATTAGATCTCCTCACCTGTCAAGGCCCGTGTAGGTCCGCTTGAGTTCGGCGTCGGAGAGGCGGTCGCGCTCCGCCCGCCGCTTGCGGTGGATCCGCTCGAGCGAGCGCGTCAGCTTGGAGTCGCGGTCGCGCTCGTCGCGGCGCCTGCGCTCGGCGCGCCGCTCGCGAGGCGACCGTCGTCGACGGAAGCGCTGCAATTACGGTATATTGGTATTAAAAAAAATAAATAAATAAAGCACTTTCATGAATTTTACTACGTTAACCCTTTTTTACTATTTAGTAATTTTATGGTTTCTTACTTTTCGGTTTTGTCAATGGTAAGATCGTTCAAAATCTTTACCGACGTTGATAAGACAAAGAGCATTCAAAAAAGGATTCTTGTGCTATGCCTTAAAAATTCCAACTTTTAACCTGAAACTTTTTGGCTCCGATTTGAATAACTATTCTATCAAAATTATGGTCAAAAGAGACACGTTGAGATAGTTATACGTACAGCGTCATGCAGCGGGTAGTAGAGGCGGGTGGGCGGCGGCGGGTAGTGCGCGGGCGGCAGCGGCAGCGTCGCGTACCGCGCGGGCGGCACCATCACGCCCATCGGCATCCGCCCCAGCTGGAACAACGCACGATTACCTTAGTAATGTCAGTTATTTGGAATAAGTACTTTTTTTAAATCTAGATGAAAAAGACTGCGGTCAAGTCTCTCTCTATTAAATACTTAAACATTATTTTCAATTAGGCACAATATTGTCTGGAAGTGCATAATTTCATTCAAAAAGTAAACTGACTAAATGTGACTTTGTAAAATGAAAACGAATAATTATCTCTGAAGTTAATAGTTTCCTTATGGTGTTTTAAATAAGATTCTTCCATAATACTAGTTAAGGTAAGTAAACAATCGCAGAAGGCTTCTAGGTCTGGCTTCACAACACTACTATACTATCTAAATCTCCCAAACACACTGACATACAAACGGTTCGTTAATATTCTATGCGCGACCACCTTGTTGACATGATGCTGCTACATCCGCGACAATCCAATATTCCATTATTATCCTTGAATTTAAAAAAAACTTAACATTAAATTGTCATTTCTGTCTGACAAATAATCATACATGAAAGTAAAACGTAGTGATTATTTCCTCTATGCATTAAGGCGGTTGTATGACCGAAAGTGGAATTAATAGAAAAAGATTTTAATAATGTTTATCGTGGAGATTTTAGAGCCCATGGTCTAGTATTTTTAGAAGGTATCACTACATGCCCTCGTAGTCATTCGTAGAAGTATATAGCAAATGTGTCAAAAACGGCCACTTTTAGCAGTTTTTCTATCTACTTCTAGCAGTGACTACTAGGGAATGTAATAATACCGTCTAAAAATACTAGACTGTGGGCCCTAAAATCTCCACGATAAACATTATTAAAATTGTGTATTAGAATTATAATATTAAATAAAATTCACTGCGGCGCCACTTTCGCTCAGGGTATACCACCTTAATAGAAAATAGTTTGTTCAGAAATTGAGAAAGGTTGCAACAGCGCAAATTTTAGGGCGTGCGTGAGGTCGTTAGTCAAACAAGAACCACATTCTACTAATCCACATAGAGATGTTGTGAAACCACTGCATTCTAGACATGTACAACATACGTGTAAACATATACAACACACATGTAAACATATACAGTCGTGTGTTTGGAATGGGGAAGCTGTCTAAGTTGTATCGTGAGTTCGCGAATAAAGATTGGTCTTGTTACTGCGTTTCACTTACAAATAGGTTTTTGTCACTGTGTCTGCTTAGCATGAAGTATTTGTCCGGTGTCACTGCTAAGAATAGACTGAATTTAATCGGCTTTGTTTATACGATTTCAATTTTGCAAAAATCAAATAAGTAGGTACATTCTTACGTAACCGATTTTTTTGTAGTTTGTTGTTTACAATATTTATTTATATAAATACTAGTGACTCTGTGAGCTGTAGACCTCGCTTTAAAATCTCCGACATTTTGAAAAATTTCGAAAAACTGAAACGATAAGAATAAATCATATAGTTATCGAAACTGCTCATAAGATTTCACGAGAATCAGTTGAGAAATGCCACCTGTAGAAGAGAACAGACGTACATATGAAATCATTTTTGCCCAAGCAAAAACAGTGACGATTCGCTCGCGCTTCGTGCTTGCTCGGTCAACAAGTGTTGATTAAGTATATGAAGAAACGAAGTTTTTGTGAGTTTCATTATTAAAGCAATCAATTTTTCTTGCCTACTTGCCCCCCTATACTCATATGGCCAACATTCTATGCGTTTGAACGCTTTAAAATCATCAGTAACAAACTATAAAATTACGTGCTGAAAGCTTCTCAATTCCATACAATAAGTATATGAAAGACTGTGATTTATTTAAGTTTGCCACATATGTGATTTAATCTAATCGTCTGTCGCTCATAGGCTTTGATAGTTAGCGTAGCGTCCAAACGAAGAAGTTGGCCATTTGAGTAGGGGGGCTGAGATATACTCGTAGTTAGTTGAGCTGTTGAGAACTAAAATAGTTGATTGGTTTCCTTCCCAACCGATCAACCAAATAGTTGTCCTGTTAGGAAGTAAAATAGTTGTTCGGTTTCCAGTTGGTCGGTTCAGTTGATCCGAATGGAAATAGGGGTTTTATGGTTAGCCAAAACAAAAGACAATCGTCCTCCAAGTTTTACATTACTGCACTAACTTATTTCTGATTTTGTTTTTAATGCACCCACCACCGCACGGTACATAGCTAACATTACATTTGTACAGTTCGCTGGGTCGTGGTCTGGCGGTGGTCCTGTCAGTCGTGGTTTGACATCGCCCGCCTCTCATGGTAATGGCTGCATCTCCCTACGATTATGTATTTATGTGTAACCTCAAATATTTATGTATTTACAATCCCACATGCATTAGAATACTTCTGTTTTGTATGTAAACAAGTAAAACGTTTACAATTGCAAAATATTGCGTTTTACAAGGTTTCTCAATTCATGCCTCATATGGATGTGCCGAAGGGGTGTCTCTATATTTCCTGTTATTGGTAAAAATTGTTGTTTGTATTACAATTTAAAAATGGTGAGAAAGGGCCTTTGCTCAATTCTACTCCTACAATGTCACCGCAGCTGAATCCTATGAAAATAAAGGTCCTTTTTCATTACGCTGAACTATTGTCTGTATGAAATTTGTATGTAAGGATTTGGATGTAAACCAAGTGGCATAAGGCTCCACCTTCACGAGCTGATCAGCGATTTGCTTCGGAATGCGGTTCACCTTTCCCTCGTTCGCCGCAGTTATTTGCATTTGTAACACGTTCGGTGGTCGCAGATTATTTTCCAATAAGATAAGAGGTTATAAGCAAAGATTCAAATCTTTGTTATAAGACCAACAGTATGGACGTACTTTTTGCATACCTAAATAAATGTTTGTTGATTTTGAAAAGGGCTGGACAATTTCTCACACGAAAAAAATGTAGAGCTGCAACCTCCCACTTCAACCAGTTACGTTTATCCGTTTCATTTTTTGACTAGGTAGGTAGTTCGTTTGTGGCAAATATATTGACTTACTAACTTCATTTTGATAAAAATTATATTAACTTTATGTTAATTCTTTCACAATAATTCATGTTCATGTACTATAAATATTAATGATTCCAAAAAACTTGATATACTTACTTAATAGTTAATTTAATTTGATTAAATTACTTGATGACATCGTTAACATTTAGTATTTGTTTAAAAGTGCAAGGTCCACCATTCAGGCTCAGAGGAAGGCTGTGGTATTCTTTCGAAACTGTTCAGTTTAATAAACGACCGGGGCGCAAGCGCAAAAGCGCAGAATAAATAATAGTAAAAGCTGCAAGTATTGGGACACATACAAATTACTCGTTTATAGTAGAAGGCCGTTGAAAGAGTTACGCAAAAAGCTCCTAAAGATTGATTCGTTTAGTATTTTATTTAATTAAATTGTGATCTAGAATATTTTGACAACAGTCATTTTTTATGTCCCCACTGCTGAGGCACAGACCTATAAGAGGAGGATGGGCTGTAGCCCACCAAGCGGCCCCGATGCGGATTGGTGGGTGTTAACGACTACAAATGCTGCTGGGACCAACGGCATAGCTTGCCTTCCAAAGCACGAAAGAACTCGAGGTAATACATTTTTGGTCACCCACCCCATGACCGACCCTTGCAAAAGTCGCTTTATCTCCGCAATCGCAGGGCCAGGCGCTCCACTGCGCCACCTGAGCTCCTCAGAGCTCGCGCTTTTAATTACTTTGTTGTTGTTGTTGTTTATGTTTTTTTAGTCTTAATTTCACTTATGAGCTAAGGTAGAGAAAAACTTAGTAAACTTAGTCTTTTTGAGGGTTGTGGTTTTCAAAAATCATAATATAATGCTGTGTTTTATTCACAGCATGCATACCGAAGTAATTTATTAAACAATCGCGCTGATTTCGATTGGTATTGTCACTTACGTAATACTAATGATATACGATCAAAACAATGGCGAAGCAGGTCGGTTGTTTCACCTGCGCCGGCGCTGCATTCCACGTTCAGCGGTGCGTCAGCGCTATATCGATTGTAGATGTAAAGCGGGAACAGAGTTCGCTTCACTTCTTTACTATACAACGTGTCACAAAATCACCCCTGATGCCGAATATTGTAAATAGGGACCATCAAACTGAACATTTTTTGCTATGGGACCAACTCTGAAATTGCGAAAAAAATCAGGTGTTTCATACAAAAATTAATAACGAAAATATCAAAAAGAATGAAACAGCAGAGTTTTTTTATCGCGATTTCAGAGTAGGCCCCATAATAAAAGTTGTCCATTTTGATGATCCCTATATTATATACCATATTCGGCATTGGTGTTATAGTTATATAGGTATGTGAGCAACACAGTTTTTATGGTTGTAAAGCTGTGGTTAGCATAGTCATGTAAAGAAATACAAGCATAATGTGTGTAGTGTGTGAAGCATGATTTTTGCAGAATGTTGAAGATAAAGCAGATTTTATATGACAATCTACGAGCAAAAAAGTTATCATTGTTTATTTCACTTCATATTAACTTGTATATTTTTTTTACGAACTGACATAGATATTTTAAAAACATGTAACTAACATCCAATTTGTATTGATTTTCAGTGATAATATTGCATACGAATTCAAAGTTACTGAAGGTATTACATTTGCGATAAAATGTCTATATACTAAAAAATACTACACGTCTTTATACTAAAGATAGTGTAACTAAAATAGGTTTTAAATCTCTGTCCGACCGATTTTTGAACTTCTGTGTCAAACCGAACCACCTTGTGTTATTGTATTGGTCGGTGTTTCAAATGCCGCTGGAACCAGTCCAACGAAGCTCGGGCACTACATCACTTGCACAATACAAGTTCAGCACTACTTGAAACAACAATGTTGCTGGTAAACATTAGGTTGTTGTAGGTCTTTAAACGGATCCCGTTCAAAGACCTATTTTGGGTCATGAACCCAAGATACGAGATATTTTTCTGTCGTTTTATCCAAATAATCTGCCATCTCTCCAAAGTTCTTTTCTTTCTAAATCGTGAAATGGTTGTGGTAGTGAAATGAACACCATTTCCACTTGACAACAAGCAGTTGAGCTCTTTTTACACATTCATTGCCAAATGAGCCAAACACAATAGAAAATCTATTGTTATTTGTTTGTCTAACACTCGACAGTTTGAGGTCATCTCTTCTAGTACCGATTGATTTTCCTTTTCGCAATATTATTAAACAATTGGTCAAACAACATTGTTTATGTGCATTTCCTTATTTTGATTACCCGCCCAGCAAAGCTTCCTCTGAGTTTCTAAGCACTACCTCTATGAACCAGTCCAGAGTAGCGTCAGAGGTAGGCCTTGAGGTGCCCCGCCGCGTTGCGGTCCCAGATAAAATCTTCGATCCGAGCCAGAGTCTTTGTTTGCTCATTACGCGATAGTTCGATTATCTTTAATAACTCCATTAAAATTTTATATTGCAAGCTATTAAGTAATCCATTTATAAGGCCACGATTGTAGGCCCTTATTTGTAAACAAAGCAAAAGTCAAATTACCGTCCATTATTTATAGCAGGGTCACAAAATAGGACAATAGACAATCGAATTCTTCTATTTATTTCATTTGAATTATTTAGATAAAAAGAATTGATTTGATATACAAAATAATCGATTGCATTTTTCGAAACTACTTGTTTGCGTAAATATTAATACCTAAATATGACAAAAAGCACAAACTTTATTCAAATTCGTGATCTTATGTTGCAGTCATGTCACGTAAATTAAATAATACAAAACATAATGAATTTACTCTATTATGGAGAAAAACGTTTTATATTTTCAAGACTACATTTCAACCATGTCATACAAGCTTTCTCACTTTGCATGCCACTTCAGCTTTTTTAATGACAATGAGGGGTCTCGTAGATAAGAGCTTTGATCTGTGAGAGTGGGCCGGCGTCCATCCCATAAACGAGCGACCTTGCCTTCACTTCTAGCTATTTTTACCATTTTCCCACGAGATATATCCAACCAAACCTCATGCTTAAGGAAATATATAAAAAATGCTAGTTCACTTTGGTTTTTGTTTAAAGAAAAAGTCGACACAGTTTACGCGCTCTCGAGTAATTAAAGTGATTTTGCGGGTTTTGCGTTTGTGTTGTGATTATTTTTAGATTTAGGCAAAGTGATTGTTAATAACATTAAAATACATTTACGAAAACTAAAACAAAATGTTATCGCTCAACAGTTTTTTAGAAAGATAAAGTTACATTATTATAAAAAAACTATGTTCATAACAAAAACTAAGTATCTATAATAAATCATTTCAGGCTCTAAAACTGTGCGCGGACGCATATGATTTATGACACGGCCGATTGAGTGGGAAAAATGCTGGTTGGCGAGTTGGGACCACCTGGGAACTCCAGCCCATAACGGGCCAGCCACCGCCGTAGCGTTTGGACGCTAATGGTCCGTAAAACAATCGCGAATCACAAGATTGCTGGTACAGTCGCCCTTGGAAGTAGCAAACCAATTTCATCCACTTTAATGCGCCGCTAAATCTTGTGTATAAGTTGTTACCGTACAGTAAGTTGTAAAATGCAAATCGCGGATAAGTTGACTGCACCGAAACGCAAATTCTTGGCGTTTCGTAATCTACTGATCGGGAAAAAACGACCACCGGCAGCCTACGTGACCGGCTAATTTTACCTCTTTTGTAGATTGTTGAGTAAGGAAATCTATAAATAGCAAACAAAATACTGCAGCACTTTACCTATGGTGCTTTTTAAAGCAAAAATATTTTCGTATCATACATACCCGTGGCGGCAAGTATGCTTCTCTTCAGGAGACCCCTCCTGCTCTGCTGATGCAGTTGCTGATGTGATCCGGCAGGGAATGGAATATTTCATCCCATTCTCCGACGTACCGCTCGGTCACAAAGCCCGACCGTGGTACAATGCGGACTGTGCTCGTGCTGAAGCCCGTAAGCAGTCTGCATACCAAGCCTGGGTGCAAGCTCGCGAACGCAAAATTCGAGCGCGTAGGGTCCGCGCCAAAAAGAGAGCATTTAATTTGGCCGCAAAATCTTGCAAAAGGGTGTTGCGTAAAGCTAGATTCGACCATGTCAGCCGCATTGGGGCGAAACTCGCATCCTATCCACCGGGTAGTAAGCAGTTCTGGTCCCTATCGAAGTCGGTCGAATCTAACTTCTGCCGTCCCACATTGCCTCCCATGCAAAAGCCCGATGGGACGCTGGCTCACTCCGCAGTTGAGAAGGCGAATTTATTTGCCACTCTGTTTGCGAGCAATTCCCATCTGGATACTGGCTCTACGCAACCACCAACTTTACCTCGTTGTAATTCTTCGATGCAGGAGATTACAATACACAATAAAGAGGTCCGTAGAGTCCTACTTAATCTAGACGTGAATAAGGCCAGTGGTCCTGATGGCATACCAGCAAGAGTGCTGAGGTATTGTGCGCCTGATTTGTCTCTTGTACTGACACGTCTGTACCGCCTTTCCCTTCAGACCGAAACCGTACCGAAATCTTGGAAACTTGCCAATGTGCAACCAGTACCTAAAAAGGGTAGTCGTGCCGACCCTAGCAATTACCGACCAATCGCCATCACTTCCATACTCTGTAAGGCTATGGAAAGAGTACTGAACGGCAAGCTGCTCACCTACCTAGAGGATAACGATCTCCTTAGTGATCATCAATATGGCTTTCGCCGGGGACGATCAACTGGGGATCTCCTTGTGTACGTGACGCACTGCTGGGGCGAGGCCATTGAGAAACACGGCGAAGCACTTGCTGTTTCGCTTGACATCTTAAAGGCTTTTGACAGGGTTTGGCACGCAAGTTTGCTGAGCAAGCTTCCAGCGTACGGAATCCCCGCTGGCTTTTGTAGCTGGGTAGCCGACTTCCTGAGTGAACGGTCGATCAGAGTAGTCATTGATGGCTGCTCCTCTGACCTCATGGCGATTGATGCCGGAGTTCCTCAGGGGTCGGTGCTCTCTGCGACGCTTTTCCTGCTGCACATCAATGACCTGCTAACACCGGGCATTGTTGGCTATGCAGACGACAGTACTGTCATGGAGAGGTATCTGTCCAGCGCGGGAACCGGTGGTGATGAGGTGAAAATAATGAGAGAGGCCATGGTTGAGCGATTGAACCTGACGCTAAGTCTCGTCTCCCAATGGGGTGATGAAAATCTTGTTAGCTTCAACGCTTCTAAAACGCAGGCGTGTCTGTTTACCGCAAAAAGGAGTCCATTCAACTTAACTCCTACTTTCCGAGGTACATCTATCCAAGCAACCGACACTCTCCAGCTTCTTGGCATGGAGTTATCTTCTAACCTTAACTTCGGCACCTCTATCGAGTCTAAGGCTCAAACTGCAGCTAAGAAGCTGAGCGTCCTAAATAAAGTCAAGCGGTACTTTACGCCTGGGCAGCTTTTAACCCTTTATAAAGCTCAAGTCCGATCTTGCATGGAGTACTGCAGCCACCTTTGGGACGGCTCGGCGAAATATCAACTTGCTGCACTAGACTCGGTGGAACGCAGAGCCAAGAGATTAATAGGCGACGGAAAACTGGTATCAGCTAAGCTTCACAGCTTGGCTCACCGCCGTAACGTTGCTTGCCTATCGGTCTTCTATAGATTGTACTTCGGCGAGTGTGCTCAAGAGCTGCATGAGCTCATTCCACCTTCTCCTTTCTTCCATCGGACATCCAGACGCACTGCAGGCTACCATCCGTTCTTGGTTGATATACCTCCTGTGCGTACTAAACGCTACTCATCATCGTTTATAATGCGCACAGCCAAGGAATGGAATTCCCTGCCGGCGTCTGTGTTTCCGAGCACATACAACCTGACTCTTTTCAAGGCCAGAGTGAATAGGCACCTTCTGGGCAAGCTCGCTCCATCATAGACCCCGTCTATACTTTCGGGCTAGACTAGGGTCAAGAGCAAACCCATTATAATTAAAAAAAAAAAAAAAAAAAACATTACGCACGTTGATGTCTTTTATTTGAGACATGCTACGAATTGAAGGCTAGAATGATGATGGTCCAAAAACTCTCAATTTTTTTATTGTCTGTAAAAGTATTCCACGCGCATTATCTTTTTGTCAAAGAACCAAATGCTTTAAAGATAAGAGTCACGAGTTTTTTGAAGAAAACACAAACATATTGCACTGCTAAAATGGGATTATCAATTTTCAACATTTTTAATTCAGCTAATCTCATTATTCAATTTATTTCTATACTTAGCACTAGTCAAATAATTTTGATTTTCGTCTGTTTGTTTTTCTGTCGGATAGCAACTGTTCCGGTCAGCCGGCCCAGCCGTGCCTGGCACGTGGTGCATCGGGCCCGCCCCACCGCGCCGCCAAGCAGACCTGCGCGAGCGCACCTCAATTAGCATAGCCATCCGAATATAAAGTATAACCACTTTCGCTACCAGATGACACCGGCGCGTGACGTCATGTCTAAATATCTTCTGATAAATCGTAATAAGTTACATCGTTGTCGTTTAATGATTTGTATAAAGATTATTAATATAATTGAAAAATATTAGAAAAAATCGACTCACCCGTAGCAGCTCAGACGGGACTCGAACCCGCACCCTTAGGATTCCGGCCCAATGCACATCCTAAGGGTGCGGCAATATAAAAATAGCATTGTGAATGCATAAAAAATCTAAAAAAAAAAAAAGTTTAAAGATTTGTATAAAATCAATATTCTGTACTATTATTCCTATTGACTTTGCATACTTTATTTATCTTAATTATTATTATTATAACTTATTAACTTCTGTTCCATCTATCCGAAATTTCATTCTTACTTTCAAGAAACACCAGCAAACTGTATAAAATAAGATAATTATCTATTTTCCTACTATAGTGCCACGCCAAAACGAGGTTATCAGTGAACCAATTCAAACAGTAGAAATATCAAAAAGTTACTTGTAATACCAGGAAATAATTAAATCACGGTTTGTCATCTGTCCACTGAAAAAGTCCAAACATTCACATGAGCGGTAATTATGTAAGCACAGAAATAACTTGTCGGAGCGGAATGCGTTGCACAAGTGCCTTTCTTCGCCCACAGCTCGGTTAGCTCGCCGCCCGGTTAGATAATATTATGAAAGTTGTCGCCTCCTGCACTTGCCGGACACATCTATGTCCGAACACATTGTCCGATCCATGTCCGACTCAGTTGTTCAACAAGAGTCGCTACTGTGACTGTGATATATCTCGCATTTTCATTATTTAATGTATTGAATAATGAAAATGCGAGATATATCATTTATAAATGTATTTAGCAATGATTATTGTAGTGATAAAGTATCAAACTGGCCAAATCGCGGTTGTCCCTTTTTAGGGTTCCGTACCAAAATGGTAAAAAAGGAACCCTTATGGTGTGACTCAGTCTGTCTGTCTGTCTGTCTGTCTGTCACAGCTGGATATCTCGAGAACTACTAATGGTATCAACTAGAAATTTGGAATAGTTTAAGATGACATGTGCAGAACTATTTTGCAATTAAGAAAGAAATAAAAAAATTAAAGTGAGGTGACTAGGGCATGTGGGATATCATATGAAAGAGCGCTGTTTGCACATTTTAAAACATTTTTTTCTTTTTTCTTAGGCATAGTTTTCGACTTATGATGAAAAATGTAAAAAAAAAAACCGTCCCCCCCCCCCCCCCCTTATCTCCGAAGTTTGCAAAGAGAAAAATCTGAAACAATTCTATGTGATAGTAGTTTATGTAAAGATTACAGGAAAAATGAAACGATGTCTCAATATAACACACTTTTTTAGAAATTCAAAAAACAAACAAAAATTCTTTAGCTTCACTACCAGTCAACAGATGGCGCTGTCCTAAGCATGCTAACCTAAGAAAAAAAGTAGTTCCACTATCGCTCAAGAGATGGCGCAACCTAATGCTACAATAATAAATTGGTGGCTGGTTCTAATATATAGGTAATTACCTACTATTTGCCGTACGAATAAACGAAGAATAAGTTCCTACTTAGTAATATAAACAGTTTGCAATGTGGAGTGGCTGAAACGTTTTTCAGTCACCATAAGCAGCTGTGGTTAAGATTTGTAAATTAACTGTCCGCCTGTTCGCCCTTCCACCTGTCTGCTGTTTATCCTACTTTTTTAAAGACTGTACTAAAGTAACATATCTAAATATATTTATGATTGTACGGAACCCTCGGTGCGCGAGTCCGACTCGCTCTTGACCGGTTTTTTTATTTATTTTCTTATATTCACATTAATGACATATTAAACATTTAATTTATTTATTTGTTTTTTACTTGCAGCACAGCCACAAGGAGTACTCATTTATTAATTCTCGACTCATTTTTAACGGCTTCTCAGCTCACTAATTTTCGTTTTGGTATTTCCATAAAAGAACTGTATTTACATAACGTGTGAACTGTTAATATAAAACAAAATCATGACGGCGTACTAACAATAGTTTAGTTTTTTTTTCAAAAAGCCAAAATAGTTGAGCTAACGAAATAAAAAAAAAAAGTTGTTCCTTAAAATCAGTTATCAGCCGTTTTATGAATACCAATTACGGGCCTTATATTTATATTACTTATTTCAGACTTCATTTAGCTGTAAAAGATTCCAATAAATGTAATCGACGAGGGCAATTATGTTCCACTATTCGCAAAAACAGTTACACTCATTGTTATTTATCCATTCCGAACATAATGATAGCTTCAATATCGTATGGACAATAATTGGACAGCCGATTATTTTTTTCTTCACGTTTCCTCAACTCGATAGCTCAAAACGTTATACATAATAATAGTTGTTTACAACATTACGGTTGGCAATCGTCTTCAATATCGTATGGACAGCCGATTATTTTTAAGGTTCCGTACTCAAAGGGTAAAACGGGACCCTATTACTAAGACTCCACTGTCCGTCAGTCTGTCTGTAACCAGGCTGTATCTCATTGAACCATGATAGAGACTGTTGAAATTTTCACAGATGATGTGTTTCTGTTGCCGCTATAACAACAAATACTAAAAACAGAATAAAATAAATATTAAAGTGGGGCTCCAATACAACAAACTTGACGCGTTTTTTTGGTACGGAACCCTACGTCCGACTCGCACTTGGCCGGTTTTTTTCTTTACGTTTCCTCAACTTGATATCACAACAATAGTTTTTATAACATTTCGGTTGGCGTTCGTCAAACGAAGCGAATAGAGGAAAAAATAGAATGAAACCGCAGAGACTTTCGCCGAAGGGGCGGCCGGCCGGTCGCCATCGTCGCCGAGAAAGCAGTGACCATAAAAACATTGTTATGTATGAAGTACTGTTTCAAGACATCGTGTGTTGGACTGTGCTATTAAAATTGATAAAAAGCTATAACGAACTTTTGTTGAGGATTAGTTTTAGCTAGCTTGACATTGGTATTAACTAAATAAATAAAATAAATAAATAATAAAAATAAATAAATAGCTATTAACCACGTTTGAGTACATCGCATTGTATTTACGTAGAGAATAAGAAGCGTATCGTACGGTTCCATTTAATTCCTCGGAATTAAATTAGTCCAATAAAACTAGCCTTATCGGGACATAATATGATAACTGAAATTTTCTTTTTCTATGTCATAAATTAGTGTTAGTTATAGTTAAAATAAAAGGAAATAAACATTTAGAAACTTCGCATAAAACTAAAAAAAAATTAACTACTGAGAAATTCATCAATATTAAAACGTAAAAAATAAATGTTTAATTTTTGTCTAAAATGTCTAAAAAGACGCATCATAGCTTAATAAGATACAAGCATCATAGTTACCATTTTGGCTTATCTAGATATTGAGATCAGATGAATACTGTGAAAAAAAACGAACATACGAATTTGGATTCAGTTTAATTTTGCTATTAGGTGATAGCATTTTAATGCACCATAAAATTATACTAACAAGGTATTTGGTTAACTATTTTGCTTTTAGGAAAAAGCTAGGTAATGTACGAAATCTCATGATTTTTATATGAAACGGTTACCACCCCGGATTTCTTACATCACATATCTAATTAATATTTGACACTTAATATCAATATCCAATAAACTAAAAACAACGAGTTTATTAATTTTGTCCAGATAAAGCTAGTTTTATTGGACTAAATGAATTTTTTGCTATAATAATAATAATATAATAATAGTTTATTTATTAGATAACAAACATATACACATAATTTATGAATCTCTGCGTCTGTTGTAGTAAAAACTCTATTACAGACCGCAGTGACTTCCCCAATTATGACGTACAATCTTGCATGTAAATCTAATGAGAGAACAGGAAAAGAAAAAAAAAGAAAAAATAATAAATTATCATCTTTTAACCCATTAATTTTTTGGTTTTTCTCTACCTATTTTATACACATCTATACTAAAAACTTTCCGTACGATACGCTTCTTATTCTCTACGTAAATACAATCTCTACGTAAATCATCACCATCTCGATGGTGATTGATAGTGATGTTTAAAAAAACTTACTAGAGGTTCCCAATCAATTGGATTAAGAGCAGGAATATGATGACTATATACAGGGTTATTTGTAAAACACCAACAACCTCGCAGGAGTAGATTACTAACATCATATACAACAACATTTATTCTACGACTTTCCCGAAATTAGACAAAAAAATATCGACTTTTCATACAAAACCCGATCAGCTGTTCGGGACATTAGTATGGAGAGTCGAATTTTATATTTTTTCACAATCTCGCTGGAAAGCCGACTGGACCAGCAATAACCACGATCTTGTTGTCAAACTTAAGTTCATTAGGTCAGTGTCTAAAACAAGTGACAAATGCGTCTCATTTTTTAGATAAACTGCGCGATGCCGTCATTTCGATCAAGATACGGTGCGCAGGCGCCGTTGGCTGGTTAATCGCTGCCGGTTCCATTGTTAGGTGTAAGCGTAACTTACATTCTTATTAATGCAACCTGTTTTCGTAAGATCATATCTGGTTGACATGTTGTAATCTCTGTAGACAGGAAATAGTTTTTTTTTGTCACTCGTAGAGCAAGCTATGACATGATTTTCCTGGTTGTTACGAAATTTGATTACAGTTTTGCAAACCATTCTACTATAACAAATTATTAATAGGTGCTAATCATCAACTGCGACTATTTTAAAAATGAAATAATCATTTTAATAAAAACTAAAAATATAAACCGTTGTATTTAACTAATATTTTGTAAATACACTACCTACTAGCAATTTTAAGGGATAAGGGGATAATGAGGGAAGTTGAGACTCCCCAAAAGTGTTTATTTTTATTTTGCATAACATTAATGAAAGTGACTTGTTAGGGTTAGTTGAAAGTTTAACTGCTCAAGGATCAACGCTAATCCTTACTAATATTATAATGCGAAAGTCCGTTTGTTTGTTTGTTTGTTACGCCTTCACGTCGTAACTACTGAACACCGATTATCATGAAATTTTGCATACACGTTGTCAGGGGTACAAAGAAGGACATAGGGTACCTTTTATCCCGATAAAAAGAATTGTACCCGAAGGACAGCAAGAAAACTTTTCCACGCAAACGAAGTCGCGGGCGGCCGCTAGTTTTTAAATAAAATACAAATCGCTAGCAGCCAGAGATACCTTAATTAAAGTTAGTGGTTCTCAAACTTTGGGCATTTACAATAGCCCGCGGCTTTGCTCAGAGGTCGGTGAAGGGAGCAAGACTATTGACTAACATTTTCTAGTATATTATTTAGTATTGTATTGACCAACGTTTTAGAAGAAATATTTGAACTACCTATCTATGTTTTTAGAATTTAAGACATTCTACAAAAAATGTTCTCTAATTCTAATAATACTCGTACATGTAGAATGTAGATTTTAAGAATGTACATTTGTTCATTCAAACCACTGAAAAGTTAAACGATCTGAGGGAAAGAAAAACCTGCTACAAAATGTTGATATTTTTTTTATAAGCCGGAATCAATTCACAAACAGGAAGACGTTACGTTACGTTACGTTTTCACACCAAGCCGCTGGACCTATTTTAACGAAATTTAGTAAGGATATAGGACCTTATGGGGAAGGACATAGACTACTTTTTATCCCACTGCTGGGCACGGGCTTCCGCCCGTACGATATAACTTGTAGTCCACGCGGACGAAACTGTGGGCGGAAAGCTAGTACTCTATATATGAGGATCATCCTCTATTTACTCATCATAATGTGGTTGGTGGTCATGGGTCGTGCCGGTCCTGATGAAAGGCGCTGCTTCTTCACGCACGCGTTGATTGATGATCACTATCCGTGAGTGTTGCGCGCGCTAATAACTCCACGTTAAAACATTTCGACACCCAATAGGTACTGCGCTATGATTGAAATCAGATAATTGAGTGTTGGTTCTATTTGTAATAACTGATATGGTTTTTGACGGACTAACATTTTGAATTGCAGCAGCTAACAATTATTGATGTAAAGGCTGGTTTACATTATCTTAGTCTTTAGTAGAGTGCTTTAGGAGAGTGCTTTAGTGGAAACATGTAAACGGTCGTCTTATGACTAAAGAGAGTAACGTTCTAGTAGCCTTTCTACTCGCTTTCCAGTAGCACCCCCTGCGCGCTCGCTCACCCCCCGGTATGGCGAAAATGACACTCTACTGGAAGCGTGTAAACGGTCACTGGAAAGGCACCAAAACTACTAAAGCCCTCGCATTCGAATCTACTCGCACGCTACTAAGCACTCTACTAAATACTAAGATAATGTAAACCAGCCTTAAGACAGCAACTCGTACGAACGAACATAATTAGAAGTTAACTTTTTAAATTAAACGCTGGTTAGTTGTATTCACCTCTCAAGCTTACGCGCTCACTAGACATGAAATAAAACACTTTTAACGGATACTAGCGCAGTTTTATGTTGTTGGTTTATGGTTTAATTTAGATTTTGCCGACATTTCGGCATCTTTGCAGCTGCCGTGGTCAATAAAACCGTACTTCATCAATATAAAAGTACTTTCAATAAAACCGCGTCATTATCCCTTAAAAAATGTTTTATTTCATCCCTAGTTAGTTGGTTACACACTCATGGCTTTAACAATATTGGACTAGATTCAATTTTTTGAATCCATCAATAACGGTATTATAAAATCGTTAGGCATTTGGCAAAAACCATAACAAATGAAATCTTAAGAATATCTTTCTTAATGGCTTATACTGTGAGTTCACTCACTTTGATGGCCTATACACCAGCCGGTAATCGGTTTCGGTCGACCTTTGCCGACAGTCGGCACCAACAACCACGTTGCTCAACCAAATGATTGGTCAGGAAATAGGTAAGGTAAGTTAGCCATACGAAGGTGGCACTTAATCTTTATACTTTTTTTTTTTTTCTTTATTTTATTTAGGAACTTTGTTTTTTAAAAACATGTCAGTTCCATCGAACCAGAACAATACAAACATTACAGAGTCAGTGCATAATAATAATTGTATCCTTATTGCTTGTACTTACTGGCTAGGTTAAAAAGCATCATGGCGGACTCCGAGTTCGGTTCCGCGAGGATGCTTTGTGCTACACCGACATTCAACATATTAAGCTGGATCGCGTCTATCGCATTCTGTCTTTCGATGCGATACTTTTCGCACTCCAACAAAATATGCTGAACGTCGTCCACAGTACCACATATATCACAATTAGGTGACTCCACCTTTTTCATAAGATAGGCAAACTTTTTTGAAGGAAAATGGCCAGAACGTAATCTAAAAGCTATAACAGCGGTATTTCTGTTGACTTTAGAGTTAATAAACCAAGGAATTCGAGGTGGCTCGCTTTGTATGGTTTTATACCAAATGCCCTTTTCTTTGGATCTACAGTCAAAATATACCTTCCATTGCCTGTAATTTAAACTTTTGAACCGCGGGAGCGCCTCAGAAAAAATTGGTCTTATACTTACTAAAACACCACGTTGCTCAACCAAATGATTGGTCAGGAAATAGGTAAGGTAAGTTAGCCATACGAAGGTGGCACTTAATCTTTATACTTAAGTGGTTTATTCCTCAATCGGATACCTAACGATTCGTGGGTACCTGTGGGTTTATTGCCCAAGTGTCGTCCACTTCGCCGTCGGCTTCATTTGACAGATGGATGAGATACATTGCTACTTCTTTTTGGTACCAATAAAAACTTACCAAAGAAACGTAGCAATGTATTACAACCATCTGTCAAATGAAGCCGACGGCGAAGTCGACGACACTTGGGCAATAGACCCACTGTTGACTGATAGGTTCAAATACCTAAGATCGAAAGACTTTGGATAAAGCCATAGACTTAGATATGTTATCGCACTACATTAATAAGTCGCCAGCAGTCTTTAATCATGTAGCATATTGCTCAGCACATTGTTGGACACACGCTCTTTAGGTATCAAACAAAATCATCGTTAACTACAATATCTATATCTATTAAATAAATATACTGTAACTAACAAATTCTCACACAGCAAGGCCGACATTTCCAAACACACCGCACTACAATCTAACGGCCGTATCACTTAATAAACAATAACCTGTAAATATTTAGCAGGTGATCGATAAGATCTCCTTCGACTGATGGATTTATTGCTGCTCCGTAGAGACACGTGAAGGCTAAGCGGTAATGTACGGTGCAAACCACAGTAATTCGATGTGATGTGGCCTTGAATATTTAAGTGATAAAATGTTTTTAAAATAAGTCTTTTCCCTGCCAATTTAAGTGAAAGGTTAAAGTTTACGCTAATATTCTGCGTCTTTACAGGTTAAAAACTAAATTACTTTTTAGGTATTATGTTTATTCCATTCCAATAGATCATGTTTAGTGACAATTCGATACGAGATCGACTTTATTTATAATATATCTGTGGAAAGACAATTAAAAGTGACAGACGATTCAAAAGACAATCTGCAAAAAAAATCCGAACGAGTATTTTTAGTAATTATCCCAATGCACAAATTGCACAGTTTAATTAAAACTGCAACCTAGTATTTAGTTAATAGTTGCGACATTATGTGACTTGCAGTAAACCTTAAAGCAGCTTTTATGGTTACAACTAGCATTGCAACGCCTAAAATGTGCAATGTAAGTAACCAGCAAATAATTAAATGCTGTTTCATGCTGGCATTACATTGTGTCAATCCTTGATAAAAATGCACATTTCCTACGAATAGGAGATAGTTATACATTAAACAGATGTTTAAAAATCTTTTGTAATAACACCGATAGTAATTAACGGAAGAAGAAAGTGTAAAAAATTGTGTAAAATTGAAGTGTAAATTTCTTGGGCCGTCTACCCCATCGGGAGACAGGTGTGTCAAACATGCATTATTAGCATGTATGTGTTAAATTGATAAGTATTTCTCAATAGGATTGCAAGATTTGGTGTTGTGTGAGTGTTGCAGCGTGAATGGTTCCGTAGCAAAGTGGAGGTGTTCTAGAATGGTGCGGTGCGGTGAAAGGGACGGGCCTAGCCCTAGCCGGCCTGCGCCCGCGCCGGAAACCGTACCGTCGTCAGGACAAATCTTAGCAATTACTTGTAGTCAACACGGTTCAAAGTTAATATATCAAAGCCAAAGTCAAAAGTCTTTTTTTAAATCAAGTAAAAAATTAAGTGCTTTGAATCATCAATATTTTCCACCTACCCATTCAGCCAAAAGAGCGGGAGCAAGAAACTTATCAGCTTTACCAGAAATCAGAAGCATTAGGACCTAATGATATTTACGAATGTCTTTGGCGCACTTTAATTTTTTTCTTTTTCTTAGGAAGATTATTGACTTAAATTGTAGAAGTTAAAATCAAAACCAAAAAATACACAGTATGGTAGGCACACCAGCATTGTTCGAATTAACGTAAATATACGCCAATTACTAGCACTTGTTTGGTCGGATCGCAAAAGGTCGCCACGTACCTCTGCGCTAAAAGTATTTTTTTCTATTTATTTATTTAAAAGATTGATTGTTATGCATTAAGTTCATTTGTGTACTTAATTGCGTTTAATTATAAAAAAAGTTTCGCGGCCTGCAACATAGAAGTCTCTGAGGCCTGTTCTAGTTCGTGACTACCTACTTACTCCGCGAGCACAACTCGCGAACCCTTCGACATTTATAAACAAATATGGCCCAACTTGTGCGGAAATTCAGTGGAACCTTTCAATTAAATATATTTACTTTCAAACCTCAGGAATGGGTTAGATCTATTTATTTCAACTGAATTGATCACATAACTAGAAGGCAAATTAATGTAACAAAGAGGGCTCTACAATTTTAATGTAATTGAAATGAAAAGTACAATCTTAAGTTGCAATAATCATTTATTTTTTAATTGAATTGTTGTGTAAAACGTGTTAAAAAAAATCTGGTTGCACTCCGGGAGTGCCGGCAGAAGTGAAAACTTGAATATTAACGTTGTGCATTTTTGTTATTTTGGAATGGTTAGGGAATAATTTTGCATGAATTGCTTTAATTATCAGTATAAAAGTACTATCATTTATGAGGTAGAATACAATATTTATTTATTGCCCTATCGCACACAAACATGACAATTTATTTTACATTCAAAAGTTTATCTCTCAGAAAAATCAACTCGCCGGACGCCAAAATGACACGCCGCAATTTTCGCCGCGCACCGTAGAAAGAGAGTAGAGTCTACGCTACATCCGTCTTACGAATTTTCGATCAGGGTCACGTGACCCTGACTGACGCGAGTTTAACATTTTTTCCCCATTACAAAAAAAGTGTACAACGCCGCTAAAGAAGTTTTCACTTCAAAAATACGAGTAATGTCGATAATGGTATTTTAAATAGGGACTATCAAACTGAAGAACTTTTACTATGGGACCAAATCTGAAATCGCGAAAAAACTGCTGTTTCATGCAAAACATAATAACGAAAATATCAAAATGTATGAAACAGCAGATTTTTTGCTATTTCAGAGTTGGTCCCATAGTAAAAGTTATTCAGTTTGATGGTCCCTATCTACCATATTCGGCATTACTCATATTTTTGTAACACGTTGTTTAATAGTAGCGGTCTGAAATAAACTTACTTTATTTTATTTTATAATTTGACAATTAAGTACCTACTCATTATCTAACAATATAGATAGCTACCTGTATTGTATATCGATTGTTACAATAATTGCATTAAAATCATTTCTTTTGTGTATTGCTCTTGCTGCAACTGATTTCGATCGTTCGATGAATCTAAAATAACAATGGATGATTTCAGATCAACGAAAAGAAGATCACTGTTGCATTCAGACTTATGCAAAAAAACCGGTCAAGTGCGAGTCGGACTCGCGCACGAAGGGTTCCTTACCAAAAAAGGCAAAAAAAAATACGTTTGTTGTATGGGAGCCCCCCTTAAATATTTATGTTATTCTGTTTTTAGTATTTGTTGTTGTAGCGGCAACAGAAATACATCATCTGTGAAAATTTCAACTTTCTAGCTATTACGGATCATGAGATACAGCCTGGTGACAGACAGACAGACAGACAGACAGACGGACAGCGGAGTCTTAGTAATAGGGTTCCGTTTTTACCCTTTGGGTACGGAACCTTAATAAAAACGGACTTCATTATAATAAGAATATTGAGAACATTACAGGATATAATTAACATTTGTATTTCAAACTTATAGTCCATACTACTCTACAAGTTTGATTGATTAAATTATTTTTTAATATTTTTTTGGTCATAAAATCACTCAAAAAAATTGTTTTTATATTACATTATAATATAATTTTATTATGACTCTGATCGCTTGTTGAGTAATTTTATCATATTAAATTATAATTATTTTTCCCATTTTCCTTCCACTCTTTAAAAGTTATCTGTTAAGAAGTCTTGTGGACGTTTACCAATATTTTGACATTTTAAAGACAGAGTTTGCAGCAAGGACCGACAGCTTGGTGCTAATTTAGAATCCAATATTTGTAGATAATACATTGCGTGTCGTGATGGTGGAGTAATCTTGGTGTAATGTTTGCGCGATGACCGCTTGTGCAACCGCGGCAAAGTTCACGGCGGGCGATGCGCATGCGCGTACAATACATAAACATAAAGATCGTGTCCAAACAAACTCATCTTTCAAAACACATTATGATTATAATGTTGTATACAGAGTGTTTCGTAATAACCCGTAAAATTTTGTTTTTTATTTGTATAGAAAACTGCTGAATGGCAGCCCTAAACGCAAATAGACTATTGTTTTCGATAATCAATACCATTAATGGGCAAAGCAAAACACAATTTAGGTCTAGGGTTGCCACTAATTCAGTAGGTAACAAGTAGGTAAAGGTAGTTATAGCGAATTTGTCATCATTATTATAGGTACATTGTTGATCTAAAGATATTACACACTATCAGACTTTGTTGTGAAAAATTTACTACACGTTTGGTACTATTAACACGCAAAATAGATAATATTATACCCGAACCGACAAACAATAAAGTTATGAACAGTTTACTATAAGTAAACTGTCAATCCGTCTGTAATATTTGAATTTTCTTTGTTCTCTACTCGGTAACAAGTGTTTATACAATAAGCGAGTAGAGGAGTATTAGTTTAAAGGATTCTTCGCGTTAAAATAGTACCTACAAAACCCATATGAATGAAATATACAAAATCAGAACTTGCAAGTCGATGTAAATAAATAATTAACTATACCCGTCCATGCAGCCTAAAAAATTTAAGATTGTAAGTCCTGTTAGCTTACGCACTATCATAAAAACCTCGTAATTTGTTTGAAATTATATACTTCGTTACTGGTTATTACAATGTATGATGACCAAACTTATTCAATACACGTCAAGTGGTCGTCAACTCGTTATTCTACGGGAATTTAATGAATGACCAGCAATAACGTTTCGTTGGTCGCCCAAAACATGCAATTTCGACATTTAGTGTGACCATGCTAATGCGCGCGCGCAGGTACTATGCGAGCCAAATAAGAATAGGACTGTCAAAACGGCCATATTTGTTTGCGTTTCGCTTCCACTTCAGGGTTAGGATGTGCAAGAAAAGGAACAAAGATCAAGATTGCCGTTTGACAATACTATTCTTACTTATCAGTAAACAGTCTTAATATAGGCACTGGTTGCTGCAATAAACAATGTTTAATTTGTACCGTGAAAAGTGCGATTTATTCATTGGTTGGCCAACTATAATAAAATAAAAAAGCTTAGGCATAACTCTGAATAAAAGTGTCTTTTTTTAAATTTATACCTAAATCTTATCAGAATATCACACACTTCTTTCAGTTGGAAGTTTAACAACGTGTGAACGCAGTTTCTAAATTGCCGTCTAATCTCCAGAAAAAATGACAGTGATTAGTGACTAAATCGCATGATAATTATTTTGGATTAGACATTGCCATCGCACTCTGAAAAGAATAAAGGGCAATGGCCCCCGCATGTTTCTGTAACGTAACTAGCAACTACAGTGAATGGGGCAACGGTACAAACATAATGGATATATTATATATAGCCAGCTGTCCGGCACTGGCCCATCAGTTTAGGCTGAACCGGTGATTAATATAACACTCCGTTATAGAAGACCGAAGAAAATCTCAGCGATTTATACAGTGTTTGGTAACAGCCATATAAAGCCGAATATGGTAGATAAGGACCATCAAACTGACCAACTTTTACGATGGGACCAACTCTGAAATCGCAAAAAAAACGGCTGTTTCATACAAAAAATAATAACGAAATTATCAAAATGTATGTTTTCGCGATTTCAGAGTTACAGTTTGAACTAACTATTACCAAACACCCTGAATGTATTATTTATACGAACTCGACTAAAACATAGAAATACTCAAGGATATATTTAAATATAAACTTGTTTATGGTTATTTAATTTTGATTTACGTGCGGACGGATTGTTGAGAAAACATATGAAGTCAATCATCGTAAAATGTCAGGTGAAATTAAAAACAAGTGATCAAAGGTATAATTAAGCTGTCCGACACTTAATACCATCTATAGTTTATGTATCTCAATTGCATCAGTAAGTATGAATTAGTGACTTGTTTGGGATAAGAACAATTTAATTTAGGTTTCTAATCAGACTGACCTAATAAATTGGCAATGTGAAATAGAAATACAAAAAATAATCAGACAATGAGCTAGTTTGCGACATATCCACATAGCAATACTATCTCTCGAAAACTCAAGCATACTATAGTTAAGAAACATTGCAAGATATAACACGAAACTCTTACTAAACTGCATAGACAGACAGACAAACAACAGTTCACAGATTTTTGTACATGGTGTGAATGCGACACTACTGTATTCAACGAAGTTTGTATAAACTTTGTGAGAAAATGGTCTTTGCTGTGCATGATGAATGTGTTGACGGAGATCGGGAATTGGGTACAAAATCCTAGCTATTCGTAGTTTTTTTACATTCTCTTTGGATATTACGTGATATGTATATGTGAGATTGGGATCTATTCGTATTCCTGTCTAAATTTAATGTCGCCATGAGGTCCGTTCGTCTTCGAACCTCATATTATATAGTTCAGAGAGTCCTTATTATTTTTACTGACTTTATTGCCTATTAATGTCATCATAGTCGAGATAATTTGTAAGAAGTATTTGAATTATTATCCCTGTGGACCACCACATCAGTAATTATTTGAAATCTCTAACAGATAAAACAACAGACAAACACGATGGGAAATCAAAATCTTTCACCACAATAAAAGCTGTTTTCAACACACTTGCTCGTAAAGTGAGCCCTAATACATCGCATTTAGGGCCATAAACCGAGCTATAACAAACGCGTGCAATAATATATAAAACACTAGGTTGTTATAGAATTATCCCTACATAGTTAAATTAGTACCTTACTGCAAGTTCAATGCAAGTAAACAGAGCATTCCCAATTTAACCGGGTAATACAGTTATTTTTTTAGTAACAACAAAGAAATTTAATGCCGCTGAAAATTCATATTCATTTTTGAAATAAATAATTGTGTAAGTCCTTAATTAAGTCAAACAAATATTTATTATTATAAAATTATTCATAATTCACAATATTTTGTTATAAAATATTAAAATATTTGCATTTTATTACTTAAAATTACAACTTTGAAGTAGGCTGTATGCTCACTCACTCCTTTGTTCGCAAAAATATTCTTGCATTGGGCGTGTGAAAAAAACAAAAAAAAAACCTACGCGCCTTTTCCCATAATTGTCATATTTTGTTTTTTTTTAATTTAATTTATTTAATTTCGGACGACCAACAGCTACTAACTACAACAATAAATAACTTAAATAGTAACACAAAGCCAATAATAGGTCATCACAAATATAACACGAAATATACTTAACGAGCACTATCCTAGTAAGTAATTAATTATCGTACAATTAGGTCGAATTGAAAAAACTGCGACTCATAGTACGCTTGATTGAAGCTTCACTTGTCGCAAAAAGATCCAAGTCTGCCTGACGTGTTGCAGAGTTAAAGCTATTACACGCACGACACAAATATGAATTCTGCCGATAATTTGAAGATGCAGGGGGGACACGCAGCAGGTGGTTGAATCTGAGTGGTTTTGAGGGTGTTCGTAATGTCAATTTGCATAGAAGTTCCGGACAGTTCACAGTACCAGATGCAATTTTCGAAAGAAAAACCAGATCCGCAATTTCGCGACGCTTTTCCAACGGGAGAAAATGATGTTTTTTGCACAGATCGAGATAGAGGCTCGAATGATAACGATCCTTTGTGCGAAAACATAGATATTTAAGAAATCTTTTTTGGATATTTTCTATACGCGAAATGTATATATTATACCTGGGGTTCCAGATCTGCGACGCAAACTCCAGATGGCTACGGACCAATGAACAATAAAGAATTTTTAAAGTCTTCGCATGAGTAAAATCCTTTGAAGCACGCATTAGAAATCCAAGAGCCCTGGAAGCTTTAGACACTATGTTATCAATGTGGGTATCAAAAAGAAGTTTACTATCGTGAGACACACCCAAATCTCTTACAATAGTTTCCCGAGTTAGTGACATACCTTTTAGTGTATAATTAAACTCAACCAGGTTACGCTTCCGACTATAAGTGACGACACTACATTTGGATGGGTTGAGATCTAAGCAATTCTCAGAACAGTAGTTGTCAAGCCTTATCAGATCATCCTGTAATGAAACAGCATCTCCCAAAGAAGAGATAGGTGAAATAATCTTCATGTCATCTGCGAAGCACAATAACTGAGAAGTTTTAAAGCACTTCTCGATATCGTTGACAAAAACTGCAAAGAGAAGCGGTCCAAGAAGTGATCCCTGCGGAACTCCACTAGGAATCGTTAGCCACCCAGAAATGTAATTTTTAATCACGACCGCCTGGCTGCGATTGTTTATATAAGACGCCAACCAACGCAACAGATCCCCACTGATGCCGATGTTCTGCAGTTTGAGAAGAAGAAGATCTGGCCGTATCCGATCAAACGCCTTGCTGTAGTCGGTGTAAACTACGTCCACTTGCTGTCCACTATCCATTGCTGCTGTAAGAGATTCATTTAGTAAAACCAGATTAGTAACCACTGAACGACCCCTCAAGAAACCATGCTGGGTACCGCTAAAAGAATGCTGCAAAGCCGAGTAAAGTTGCTCATAAACAATTTTCTCAAACACTTTGGAGACAATGCAAAGTTTCGAGATTGGACGGTAGTTCGTGATGTCTAATCTGGATCCCTTCTTATGGACCGGAGTAATAAACGCGCGCTTCCATAAACTGGGTACCGAACACTCAGATAGTGATTTATTAAAAAGGATTGTAATGGGAATCGCTATGGTTTTTGCACAGTTTTTGAGAAAAAGAGCCGGTAGAAAATCTGGTCCGGCAGATTTAGATGGGTCTAGTCCCGAAAGCAACCTTGTCACTTCATCAACATTTACTTTGATACTTGTGATATCTGCAACAGTTGGAGTAGGAGCAGTATTATCATAGCGACTAGGGAGAGCGGGGATATCCAAAAAGTTTGACTGAAAGTAGTTGGAGAAAGCCTCACATATCGCATTACCGGTGTTGTAGGTAGAGTTACCCAGCGTCATACAATTAGGTATATCGTTAGTTTTAGATTTTGATTTTATGAACGACCAAAACATTTTAGGATTATCCTTAAGACAGTTTTCTACAAAATGTATGTAGTTTCGGTAACATGACTCCTCTAATTCTTTACAACGTACCCTGAGTCGTTTGAAAGAGTTTTCATCAGCGCGGTTACCGTAAATTTTAAATTTACTCAAATATTTAAACTTTTCCCTTATAACTCTTTTTAGCGCAGGAGAATACCATATAGGAAAACGACCAGCTGTGACTTTCTTACAAGGAATGTACTTTTCTCGTAATAATAAAAACACACTATAAAAGTAATCAATTGCCGCATCTAAAGTTTTAGACGACAACTCATGATGCCAATCAATTTTAGAGATTTCTGAGTTTATCGCCTCGTAATCACCTTTATTAAAAATATACTTGGTGTGAGAGGCGTCATCTAAAGGAGTAAATTTAGCAAATTGCAATTCAATATGTAAGGCACCATGGTGCAAATCTATTGGCACAAGAGGGTCGTCACTGCAGTCCGTAACAATTACAGTGTCATTTGAAAGCACGAGGTCTAGTATCCTACCGTACGCATTTTTTATACCGTTAAACTGTCTTAATCCCAATATATTAATTTCATCTACAAAAAGTAACTCAGATTCAGTTTTGAGATTGGTTGGGTCGAAATAAGACATATCTGCAGAGCTAGGAACCCAACATATACCACTCAGATTGAAGTCACCCACTAACAAAAACTTTTCATTAGTCAGCGTTGTAACTATGTCACCTAAGCTATTTAAAAAGTTTTGTAACTGCTGTATGAATGTAAAACCACGATTTTCATGACATAAATAAAGGACACATATATTAAGTTTAACGACAATATTAGTGCCGCGCTGTTTAAGACTAACTGTCAACCATAAATCTTCAGCACTGGAATGGAAGGTAGGCTGTGGGGTGACGGCTATGTCACGCCGAGTTGCTATCAGCACGCCGCCTCCGAGGGTTTGACCAGTAGCAGTATAGTCACGATCGCGTCGAAAAATTATATAACGGGCGTCAAAGAGTTCGGCATCCGCAATACTATCCAGCAACCAGGTTTCCGTAATAATAATAATGTCGTAATCACTGCCACACAAGTTACGAAGAAATGTGGATGTTTTTGTGCGCAACCCCCTCGCATTCTGATAATAAATTTTATAATTGTTTAGATTAGCCATTTGGTTTCGATAATATAAAAACAAATTGGATCCGATATAAAACGATAATAATAAAAAACATCAAGGTAATCCATGCGAGTTGTAAAGATAAAAAATAACAATTAATAAAATAAAAAATTAATAAAACAAAATAAAATATTTCATACGACAAATTAATACCAATAAAATGATCGCAAAGAGTACCAAGTTGCATAATTCGACATAATTTAAAATCACTATTATTTATATAAACTCGCAATAATATGTTCAAGCGATGGCATAATAATCCAAAACGAAAAATTTTTGTCGTATTTGTTGCTGTGTGGTAAATTACTTTGTATTTTCCTCGCAAATGTGTTGAAAAACGTCGTATGAAACTTGTGAGCTTTTGCTCATTGCACACTAAGCTAACTTGTCTCATAATTTACTATTACACTTCTTTGACGCAAAGTACAAATTGCCAATAATGCACAAACGCGTTATTTGCAAGCGAATAGCACTAAAACTTAACAGTCGTTCGTGTCCTGTGAAGTGTGTTAAGCAAACGTCTAGTAATTGCGGAAGACTGCGGCGCGGCGGCCTTCCTGTTTGCACAGCTTTGTGTTGATGTCCACATACTATTTCCAGAAAATTCTAAGAAGTTCTTAGACTTCACGTGTCAATACACTCGAAAATAATAGAAACAGAGGACCCTGGTCCCTATCCGAAATAGCTGTTGATTTACGAACGTACTATAAGGAACTGTAACAACAATACTTCTTGTTTTTTGAAACCGGATAGCGAAGGTTCATTTAGAAACCAATGTATTGCAAAATTCTACGGAATAAGATTAGCAGAGCAGTTCACAGTTCAATAAAAAAATATGCAAGCTACGTAAAGTCGATGCCCTAATTTGCTTAATACGTTCTATAGGTTCTACGTGGTGTCTGAATGCAGTCAGATGCAGTCGTGTTGGTACAGCGATCTGCGGTTACACTGCAGTTGCACAATGCACCGCCGCAACCTGTCGACACCAGCGGGCGAGCATTGAATGAAATCCTAGAGTAATGACTTCTTATGAGTTCACTATTGAACCTAACCTGCCTTGAGCAATCAACGGAGTGGTTGAGGTGACATAAAGAACTTATAGAATTACAACATCTATTCCTAACGAAACGAGTAAAGTAGGATGATAAGTTTTTTGTCATTCCAACAAAAATCTGTTTATACAAATTCACATTAAAAGACCTATTTTCGTCTTTGTTTCGGCTTTACAGAAAAAGACATTTCAGCAATTTAATCTTTCAGGGGGGTATTACAACCTCTTAAAACTTGCCAGGTTTATGAATTGCTATAGTTACATCTCTTTCTCGCTGAATAGCAATTAAAAGAGATAGATTGATAGCCAGTCAAAAAACTGCCAGGAAATAAGAGATCATAATACGGCCCCAGGTCTGTTAGTCTATCGACACGGACGTAAGCATGCTCATTGTGGCAGTATGAATTTGAAAACATTCATTTATTTTCAAATAAACTCGCCATGTTTATGTCTTCGTAAAGTTGTTGAAGACTCGTAAACACTCGTATGTCCCACATCAATTCGCATGCAGTGAGCAGCTCGAGGTCGCCTCTCTAACGACGCTATCGACCGGTCGAATAGTCGATCGGCCGTAAATTGCCAAGGATTTGCATGGACACGTGATTTGGCAGCGACCAAGCTCTGGTCAAGGCAGATGAGTTTACTGTTCAGAAAATACTAAGTATTGGGTATTATTATTATTAGTATCATTATTATCTGTGGTATTGGTAATATTCACATTGTTTTTGATGCAAAGAGCGCGTTATCAAAATCTGCTAGCAATAGGACATTGCACACTTTCATAAAGTTAGAAAAGCGCTTTGTTTACACAAATGCAAGTCATGTGGTAAAACGTTAACGTTTACTTACTGTAACATAGTATTGTTCCGTACGGAGTAGATAAAGATGCGGTTTTCATAGGAAATGGTGAAGTGAATAGACTGTCCCATCATTGGACTGGATCAATGGGACTAGTGAGACAGACAGGATAATAACAACCAAACACTTCATATTAAGGACCCAGCTTTTAGGGTAGGTGTATGTAGCCTTCGTCAGTTAAAAGATGCTGCATGGAATCGCAAGAACTATTGTTTACTGACCGCCAAACTTCAGTATGAAGAAGATGACACGAGATAATAATGATACATGTAATGTAATTAAATTACTATTCTTAAAAGTGGATAGCTAAAAAACTTCATCTATTGAAGTACATATCAAGTCCGTTAACACAGTACTTGTTGTATGGTCTGTGTCCGTTAACCTTTAATAAGCGGCAAATGACTAACCGTATCACAAAACAATCATTAAATTTTAGTAACTACTGCAGTACCTCGCGCGCGGCGCAGGCGCAGGCTTGCACCGTGAGAACATTCCAGACAATCCCAGAACTCTAACGTTTATACAATGGACCGCAAAATAGTAATTGCACTGCAATAGTCCTGTATTCCAACGACATAAGTTCTATATTCCCATAAAAATTTAAGATATCTCAAAATTATCACAATTGTTAGACTAACCAGCCGTATTTATTGGCGTCCTAGAGTTACGGTTAAAGTAACTGCTTCATTTAACTTGCAAACGGATGCTGTTTTCTACGGTTTTCTGCATTTCTGCCGATGTTTGTGGTTAAAGTTACTTTCCTTAGTTAACGAAGACCATTTCTGGTAAAGTCGGACTTACCTGTAACAAAAGGTACATAAATTGAATAGACTGTTGCAGAACATTTGTTAGAGGCTAAATGTGAATAGTTTTTTTTAGTTTCTGTACATTTAGGTAATTCTCAATCAACATAAGGAAAATGAACACACATGGATGACGCTCGGACGAACGAACGAACTATAGTCTATAGGACGACGTTCACAAAAAAATGGACCCTGGCTGGAGAGCCATAATTATAGCTAAGAAGATTTTAGTATTTTTTTTTAACAAAAGAATAATTCATTTAAATTAAAATACTAATAACTATGGTTCGCTATGAGCGTCAGAGGTATTGTTACGTGATAGAAACTCTACGGTAGTAGTTCCTAACCTTTTCAATATTGTTACCCATATCATTTAGTAGGGGAGCAGACTTTACCCCCAGCGTGGGCTTGGGGGAGGGGGGCGTTACCACCGTATCATATTCACAGTGCATAGCAATAGTATCATTGAAGATTGAGAAATGTTATTTGAAATGAACCATAGTGCCATCTTTCTTTTCTATTCATTTTTACTGGTACCACCTCTGTTACCCCCATAGAATAGCTGTTATACCCCTGCGGAGGTAATTACCCCCAGGTTAGGAACCAATGCTCTACGGATAACACCGCTGTTTAATAATTTATTTTAATATTATTATATATTGGTATATTAATAATTGGTTTTAATATTAATTAAGTTTATTTATTTCCTGAGATAGTGACACGATCACGGTATCACGGTATGATCTCTATTGTAAACTAAGGCTTAAATTAACATTCTGGCAAACGTTCGGTTTAATTTTAGTTTCTCCCAAATTTTCACGTCAGATAAAAAGTGGTTTAGTGGGTTTTTCATTTGACACTACGGGTCCGGACTCGCGTCCACTCTCGCTGTAGAAATCGAAAGCGGCGCGGCGGGATGCCGCCGGCCCGCGCGCCGGCGCCGCGCCGTCCACCGCCCGCAGACGCTGCACACGCGCGTTACGTAGGCCTTCACTTGATATGCTGCTTGGCTTATCTTAGCATAAGACGCAATCGACACTACCGCTGCTGATTGCCTCAAAGTTAATACGAGAGATAATACAAAATCTAATTATTTTTATACCAAAAAGTCGTCTATTTCGGTCCATCTTATTTGAAAATGTGGTGTGGTCTAATCTAAACAAATCAGATTAGGGTTTTTAGCTTTTAATATAAGAATTTAACTTTTTCATTCACTGTGATACGAATATGTCAATTTTCTAAAAGTGCATGAAGATAGAGTCGATCAAAAGATGATTCCAAGTTATTTTATAGGTAGCGCCATTAAGAAGTGCGTTATTAAAGTGCACATGCATTGCATTAGATCTTTTGTTTGTGTGTAACACAGCCGCCGTACATCTTAATTTCCCCACCATAATGTGCACAGTGCAGCCGTGCCCGAGCGCATCATGGGCCATTCCGTGTCATTACCGCGCTGCAACGGGTGCAATGGTGCCTTTTTTCCACCATTCCCACATTCCCCGACAAATTGCCCTGCGTCCAGCCGCTGGTTCGATTACACAGATCACGATCGCACTACCGATCTGCAAATGGTATGCAACTTGATAAAAAATATGGGAACCAATTTCAGAAAAATGCAGTTCGTGTACTTGTCAATTAGGCAAACATTTTCTTATTTTTAAGCAATTAACCATGTTAATTGGCTGATGGTCAACCATGTTAAAAAAGAGTTATTCAACATCGTTTCATTATACTAGTACTACTAGTATAATGAAACTAGTACTACTAAAACACTAATAAAATACTAGTACTACCTACTAGTTTACTTGGCAAAAATATATAAAAAGCAAACTTCGATGTAAGAATAAAATGTTAAGACAGATCGGGTCTACAAAGTGAAAAAGTTAAATCGGAGCGTAAAAAAAGTATTCAAAAAAGTCTTTAAACCTGTTAAACTTTAACAGATTTAAAGACTTTTGGAATACTTTTTTTAGTTACAGTTAAACTTTAACTGTACAGTTTTAAATTCTTTTGTAGCGTTTTTTCTAAAATTAACGAATCTACAAAATCTGTCAGATACTTATTTTTCTTCGTTTTTTTAATATTTTTATGTTACTAGAAAATACATTAATTAGCCACAATACAAGATTGTTTGAAATTGATTTCTCAGTACTTTTTATGTAGCAATCTTCATAGAGGAAGTGCATGTATGTATGTATTTCCCATAAAAAATTAATATACAATAAAAAATCTGCCACATCCCAAAGTCCTCAAAAAGTAACAATAGCTCAGCTTATGAAACCCATCGGTGTGACAAAGCTGGGTCGTTTACCGCGCGGCGCCGCCGGTGCAGCCTCCTCGCGTATTGACGTTATTTTACTGCAGTAGGTCAAGTTGTGTGTGATGACTGAAGATTGGTTTGATAAGGTTTTGGGATTACGCAAGTAAAGAGTGTACTGTATGTGATGTGATGAGATGACTAAAGATTGTATGTATATATCGTCGGTGGGCGTGCAAGACCGCGTAAGAGCAGTTTGCAATACAAGTCCCAAAAGGGCTTAGAGGGGATTATTACATGAAAATCTTTAGAAATTATTGGTAAATTTGTTCAAATTACGTCATATTCCTATAAAACAATACTTACTCAAAGAAACTACAAACAAGTTCAGTCAAAAACTGTATATAAATGGCCAAGATATTAAGTTTTTTCGGAGCACTGTAAAATAAAATAAAAAATGATACGCGGTATTGCAAACTGCTCTTACGCGGTCTTGCACGCCCATCGACGATATGTATATATTTTTTCTTTTTATTGAGGAACAAACAGTCATACATTTATATATATTGCAAAATAACATGATGTACTTAAAGACCTATAGTTCCCTAGATTGTTACATATATAGATATAAAGTTATCATGAAATTTAACTAAAGTAGATTACATGCCAGAAGATTTTGTTAAATGATTATGATTATTTATATTTTTTAATTAAAGAATAAATATTTGAGAGTAAAAACTGATAGTTAATACGAGGATATACGCATTAAAAAAACACTTGAAATCATTAATAATTCATTCAAATTATTAAAATATTCTTACTATTGTTAACGATGATTATTATTACTGTTTGCTAATTTCTTTACAAACTGAAAGTACTTATCTCTACTTATTAGCTGTTGGGTATAACCAAACCGAATATGATTTTCTTGAAACTTCAGTATTGATATTACTGTATAGTTCCATCAGTTGACTGTGTTTTGCTGAACGTCATTGTAAAACCGACGTGTCACGAGATAAAACAAACATTATCAAATCAGGGATTGTGAAAGCCAAATTGTCGGTTGTTCGTTTAGTATTACGAGTATGCTCGACAAACTTACGTATTCGAACTGTCGCAATTTGAGCGTTTACGCTATAAGCTATTTCATACAAATTTTCAAGATCAAGTGGATTTACGATTCATGAAACATAACATAATAATAATAAACTTCTAAAAAGTTAAAACATTATTCATAACTAGCTTCTGCCCGCGACTTCGTCCGCGTGGATGTTAGAGAAAATCCTTAGAGAACCTTCAACCAGGATCTGACCAGTCATTTTTACGTTTCCGGTTCCGGTTCCCGTTCTATTCCCGTCCGTTCCCGTCCCTTTCCTGTCCCGTTCTCGTACCCCTTCCGATGCCATTCCCGTTCCCGTCCCGTTACCATCCCGTTCTCGTTCCCGTTCCCGTACCGTTATCGTCCCGTTCCGTTCCCGTTTCTTTGCCGTTTCATTCCCGTTCCGTTTCCGTTCTGTTCCCATTCCGTCCCGTTCCGTTCTTGTTCCCGTTCCGTACCCGTCCCGTACCCCTTCCGGTTCCCGTTCCTGTTGCCGTTTCCATCCCCGTCCCGTTCCGTTCCGTTCCCGTCCCCGTCTCGTCCCGTTCCCGTTCCCGTCCGGTTCCCGTTCCCGTTCCATTCCCGTTCCTGTTACCGTCCCGTTCTCGTCACATTCCGTTCCCATTCCGTTCCCGATCCTTTCCCCTCCGTTCCCGTGCCGTTTCTTTACCGTTCCCGTCCCGTTTTCGTTCCCGTTCCATTCCTGTATCGTTCCCGTTTCGTTCCCGTTCCATTTCCATTCCGTTCCGTCCCTTTCCGTTCCCGTTTCGTTCCCGTTCGCGTCCCATTTCTGTCCCGTACTCCTTACTCTTCCGTTCCTTTTCCCGGTACCGTTCCCGTCCCGTTCCTGTCTCTTTCTCTTTCCCGTTCTATTCCCGTTCCTTTCCCGTTTCATTCCCGTTCTCATTCCGTTCCCTTTCCGTTCCCGTTTTATTCCTGTACCCTTCCCGTTCCGTTTCCGTTCCGGCCCGTTCCGTTCTCGTCCTGTTTCCGTTCCCGTTCCTGTTCCTGTGCCCGTGCCCGTGCCCGTGCCCGTGCCCGTGCCCGTGCCCGTGCCTGTTCTCGTTCCCGTTACCTGGATGTGCATATCCAGGTACAGGTCCATGATGTGTCATGTCCACCGTGTTGGACTTCAAAATAAATGTCATTTTCGCAATCACCATCCCATGAAACTTCAAGAACGACATCCACATCGATTTTCATGTTTACTTACCCCATTTACACCCTAAGGGACGATTTTCAAAATAACAAAATATGTGATTGCCTATTTATTTTTAGACATGCTCCTACGAATTTTAAAGTTATAATGTCTATTTTATATTCTTTTTCCATACATTTGAACCTCATTTTCACCCCTTTAGGGGTTAAATCATGTCCACCGTGTTGGACTTCAAAATAAATCTCATTTTCGTAATCACCATCCCATAAAACCTCAAGAACGACCTCCACATCGATTTTTATGTTTACTCACCCCATTTACCCTCTAAGGGGTTGATTTTCAAAATCACAAAATATATGTTTGCTTATTTATTTTTAGACGTGCTCCTACGAAGTTTAAAGTTGTAATGTCTATTTAACTTTATTTTTCCATACAAAATTCGAACCCCATTTTCGCCCCTTGAGGGGTCAAATCATGTCCACCGTGTTGGACTTCAAAATAAATGTCATTTTTGCAATCGTCATCCCAGAAAACCCCAATAACGACATCCGTATCTATTTTTAGGTTTACTCACCCCATTTACCCCTAAGGGGTTTACTTTCAAAATCACAAAATATGTTTGCTTATTTATTTTTAGACGTGCTCCTACGAAGTTTAAAGTTGTAATGTCCATTTAATATTATTTTTCCATACAAAATTTGAACCCCATTTTCACCCCTTGAGGGGTCAAATCATGTCCACCGTTTTGGACTTCAAAATAAATGTCATTTTTGCAATCGTCATCCCAGAAAACCCCAATAACTACATCCATATCTATTTTTAGGTTTATTTACCCCTTTTCACCCTCATTTCATCTCCGTAGGGGTTAAAATACTAACAATAACAATATACGTTGCGTTAGATTTCCATCCATAAGCATAAAATATATATTTAGCAATTTTGACTTCGAAAGTAAAGGATTTTCTTCATTACACAACTTCATCCCCCTTTTGACCCCTTCGGGGGTAGAATTTTGAAAAACGCTGAGACCCGTATTTATTAATTTTCAATCATCAGCCTAAACACAAAATTTAACGATCCTAGCTTCAAAACTGAGGGACTTTCATACAAACTTTCATCCCTTATTTCATCCCCTTAGGGATAGAATTTTCAAAAATCCTTCCTTAGTGGATGCCTACACTGTATAAAGTATGTGTGTGCAAAATTTCAAGTCTCTAGGTCCAGCGGTTTGGGCTGTGCGTTGATAGGTCAGTCAGTCAGTCAGTCAGTCAGTCATTCAGTCATTCAGTTTACGATTTTATATTATTAAGATTTTTAATACAAAGAGGATACTGCTGTCTTTTAGAAGTTTTATTCTAATAAAACTTTTTTCTAATACATCTTTACCAAATCTTTACATCTTTTTACTCTATGCATGAATACATAGTGTAGTGTACTTGTGCAAATTAAGGTTTTATCGGAATCGGTTAATTAATTTAAAGATTTTCAATTTGGAAGTTTGTATGAAATGCCATACGACTAGTTACGCATTGGACATTCAGTCATTTTTATCATCTTCAAAAAAGGGCAAATCATCAATGATCCCTGAGACAATGGTCATAAATAAATTCGCACATAAGTAGGTATTAATGGGCACATTAATACGTAATTCACAGATAAGACAATCGATCGTTTGCCAATGGGTGAAAAACACCTTAATTATATTCCCTTTAGCAATGAATAGACATGTTGCGACATCGCGCTGTTTTTGTGCGCAACTTGTCGGAGTCGATGTTAGGCAGTAGGTACTTACACGGAACATAAAATTACATTATGGTGATGAAACAATTTCTCCACAGCTTGCTAGTAAGTTAATAACTTGTGAAATAATTCAACACCGATATTCGTATACCTACCTATATGGTATGTATGGTTATAGTCCCGCATAGTCCAGTATGCCTGCGCCTGCGCTGAGGAGGCTGTGTGCCTTCTCAGAGCAGGCGCAGGCACTGTGCGCAACTGTATCAGTTGCTCGTGTATTTGGTTATTGTGTTATCATACAGAAACGTATTCATGGTTTTTTTTTTGTAAGAACGGTTCATCCAATATTTTTCCTTAAATATCGTAACCGCCATTTATTTGAAAACTGGAAAAAAATTAAAAAGAAGACTCAGTACTTTTATTTATTTGCGCAATTATTCAAAAATTTGATGTATTAGCTCTATTTTCTTCAACACCACCACAGATGCGTAAGTACTTGTTGTATGGTCTGTGTTCAACACCAAACATCAAAAATCAAAACAACAGCACGTATATTCGATCTCCGCGGATCATAATAAAGTTGTGTAATAACGCGGCGGGTGCCGGCGTCCGGCAGGCGGCGGGTGCCGGCGTCCGGCGGGCGGCGGCCGGCGCTCGGCGCGGCTGCAAGAGTCGACGGGCGGCGAGCTCTCTAGAAACGTACCAATTACCGGCACACCACTTTCACCGGCGCGGGCGCACGCCTCGCGCCGTCCGGAACTGTGGATGGCGGATGATACTATGTTGTATTCCCATATGGGGAAAGGTCACTAATATAAGTATCGGCCTTATCGACACTTAACATCAGACCCCAAGCATGACCACCGAAATGAGGTATGATATAGCGATGTATCACGGTTAACTGTCAAAAGACAATTAAATTCAGCAGTTGAGTGTTGATAAAACGCTATACCACGCGATATTATATCGTGTTTCGGTGGTCATGCATGCTAGAAGGGCTGGTAAGGTAAACTATATACCGTTGTAGATAATAGTAGATTGTTATACAAGGCGCTAAAATGATTGCGAGAAAATAAAATACAATAATAAATACCTAGTTTATACTTCCGTAAACGAATCCACTCGTTTTTCTATCCTCCACTTCATAAACTTTTCATACAATATGATTTGTGCTTGATGGCAAAAGATTAAAACTATTTATGTATTTCCTATTACAGGCACACAATTCAATCAGTTTGCAATTAGTGAAAAATTCAAAAGATTTCGCGCCATGCTTTTTTAATGTCTACTGTAGCAGCTAAGAAACACAATGCACGCATTCTACGATTTAAACTTAAAGTCACAGAGTATAAATAAGTCTGTGATTTCACCGAAGAGATTTAGTTCCATTTTCAAAAAGTCTTTATTCGTAACTATTCTATCTATGATTAAAAACTTTTTCGTTTTAGTAGGCTCATTGGTAATAGACAAACATTAAAAAAGAAAAAACTTTATCCCCTAGGGGTAATTATGCTATTTTATCTCGACTTTTGTACGCTACAATGACGGACTTTTTGAGCAGGAGGAGTGAAAAAAAAATTATAATATACTTAGTTACGTACTACTAGTACTCTCCTAAACATATTGTACACGCTTCAACCGCTTCATAGTGTTCATGATTTCCGGAAATTGTATTACAATTCGATAGATAGTACACAAATTAATACACAAGCAGTACAAACAAGTGCGAGACTGACTTTGGTATTTTTTAAAGTGATTAATAGTCCGTCTAACCTTACTTGTATCACACAACCAAAAGACTTTTGAAGCTTTCTACACTTAGTTTCAGTTCATTACAAAATAATGGATCATCCTAGCCTCGGGCCAAGTAGCCCGTGCCAGAAAGATCTCACTTTACTTCACGCTTGTCCGTCCATCACGCATCCCGCACGAGTAACAAGTGCATTATAATTTCCCTATCATCATCTGCCGAGCCCTTGTTCTGTAATCGGATCCGTCCGACACGCAGGAGGGACGTCTAATCACGGTTGTGAAGTACACTCGTCATCAAGTCATCACAAGTGGAAATAACAATCCAATCTAATAATGCAATAAGATATTAAATGGAAACTAAACTTTATGTGTAACATAAGGTGAACATGAAGTATTCATAAAATCAAAGCATAAGATTCGTAAAGTAGACATTAAGTGCGTAAGTTTTTAATTAAGGTACAAAAAGTTTGAGATCTAAAGCATAACGCATGAAAAATGTCTACGAGTATGACATTATTTGAAAAAATATTCAAAACGATAGTTTTAAAATGATTATTGTTTAGCGCACCAATGAAATCTAATCAAAAAGGGAGATTTCTGCATTTAACAGCAATCAACTAAACGCGTGCTTACATGTCTGCCATTCAGCACTGCAATCAAAATTATTGTCCGTCTCTATCTCTTGCATATCACCCTCTCTGTCACATACGCTGCGGCTCCTTTGATCCACCACTAATTGCGCACTTTCCCGCCGGAAGCTGCGCCATTATCCCATTAATCTATGGTCTACGCTCTAACCAAAGACAAGACAGCTGTCTCCCTAATGTGGTGCCACTCTATGCTATGCCAATCAAATAAAGGACCATTAAAGTTGGAGGTATAAAAGTTGTTTATTTGATGGTAGTCATTTAGTGCAGTGCAATAGTAAGAGCTCTTTTACATACCGGCGTTTTATTCTCAGTACTTATACCCCAGTAAACGAAAAGGTGTAGAGGGAAATGATTGGAACACAATTTTTGACTTCGTAACTTTGTTTGGACTAGTTAGGAGGTGAACATATCAAAAGTCCCCGTCCGTAGCCCCATGCCGGTGGTGAGGGGGGGGTTTGAAAATCCCATTTTTAGGTTTTTCACATATATCTCAGAAACTATGCGTTCTATCGACATGACATTTTTCACAAAATAACAGCTGATTAAATTTGCTACAAGTTTTACTCAGTCAGGTTTTTCAATATCTTTTATAGTTTTCGAGATATCCGCTCCTGAATGTCTGTCAACATGCTTAAGGTGAATTTTTTCCTGTACCAAATGGTATTAAAAGGTCAAATTCGGCTTCAGATCGGTTAACGGCATTATAGTTTATGCACGGCAGATTGTCCTCAAGCTGATATCTCAAAAACTATACAAGATATCGAAAAACTTGACTGAATAAAACTCGTAGCAAATTTATTCAGTTTTTATTTTATAGAAAGTTTTATGTCGCTAAAACGCATAGTTTCCGAGATATATGTGAAAAACCGAAAAATGGGACCTTCAAACCCCCCCCCCCCCCCTCCCCCCCGGTATAGGGGCTACGGGCGGGGACTTTTAATATGTTCACCTCCTAACAGGTCAAAACAAAGTTACGAAGTCAAAAATTTCCCTCTATACCTTTATTTGAGCTTTCTTTGCCTGAACTATTAGTGTTTGGTTCAATGTCAAAATGATCATCTTTTACGTGATATTATTGTAAGTGCAAAATATTGTATGACAAAAACAATTACCGACAATTTATTATAATTACTTTGCTATTTATTTTTTTACTGGTAAAAGAAGAACGTATGTAACAATACATTACAGCCTAAAATTGGTAAAAAGGAATTTTACGGTGCCAAAATTAATAACTAAATTTAATTCAAGATTTTTATGCTATCTCAAACATGTCCAAAAAAGATTATAGAAACGGTACATAAATGAAAAAGTAATCCAGCAAGAAATATGAAATTGTGGTAGGCCCGCATTCTTTTGATACAGAATTTATCAATAGACGTTCGTGACCACAACTCGCGAAGTGACAACGCTTTCAAAAATTAAAAAAAAAACCTTTTTTACGGGTTTAATAGCGAGGCTTATGATGCGACGTAAGTAGCGGAGTGTTTTTTGCGCAGATCGCGGGAAGACGCGCCCGCACGCGAACCGCACCCGTTAGGAAATATTCGAATCAAACATAAAAAACATATCCGGCCTGCAGTGTTTCCAATAGGTGTTAACTTCCATAAGCTATTGTTTTCCAATTAACTCAATATTGTTAAACGTAGAAAGATAACACACCTATACATACACCGTTAATTTTAAGTAGGTAATATCTAAAAATGAAATGGGGATTTCAGACCACGTGAATGAACAACTTTTTCTTTGAAACCAACCACGGAATCTCAAAAAAAAATCAGCTGTTCCATAGAAAAGTACATCATCGACTCAACTATAACGTATAGAACAGCTGTGTTTTTTTTGCGATTCCGTGGTTGGCCCCATAGTAAAAGTTGTTCATTCACGTAGTCTGAAATCCCCTTTTCATTTTTAGATATACTTAAAAATTTACGGTGTAAATTATAACCCAGGTAGTATCATACAACAGGGCATACTGTGCATAGCTATTATTCTTACGAAGTTTATGAACACTGGCAAGTACCTATATAGAATAGAGTGACATTTACATAATAATATGTAAACGCCGATACCTACTCAATGTCAAAAACATTCTATCAAAACAGGTGCATCAGCCCTGACTAGCGAAAATTATTTTGATAAGAGAGAAAAAAAGCATTATTTACCAAGAAATAGAACATTACTTATAAAAGTACAGAAGTTTGTTCAAAATTTTCAGATGACTGTAATCTTGAGTCTAATTAAACTTAGGTACCAACAAAGAACGACATAATAAGCTCAAATTAAATTGATCAATGTTGCTTGTTTTTATAATTTTGTGGTGGAAGTGACTGACATAGTCAGTAGATTAGCATAATGTCTCCCACAGTACAAAGCGACGTCCGTCACCGGCGGGTGGTCGCGGTAATTGTGGAAACTGATTTAATTGTGCGTCTGCGCACCGAGAATAGTAACTGGGTCCCGCTCCGCTCGCGGGCGCGACGTCCAGCATAATGCCCTTCAATCAATGTAACTGTCACCCTCTGTTTACTATTGAAATGTCTGTCGTCTCGTCTCCATAGTCCTCAAACCGGGCATTTCTTATTATCACGTTGTATATAGGTTTAGTCTTTGTGGTATTAGATGGATGTCAGTTCAGTGCAAGTTGCAAAGTATAATAACAAGGTACTTAGTACTTCTTCTGAACTGTCATTGCAGTGCCAAGAAAATCAATAATTTTAAATCAAGGTAAAAAAATAAAAATACTTGACTCAATATTATATCCGGACCTACATTCGTAACTTTTAATTTAGAAACCGTTTAATTTTAACATAACTCTCCCTAAGTTTGACCGTTACAATGGCAAATTAACATAACAACTTTACTTATGCTATATGGTTTGAATAACTTAAGATAACTTGACTCCGCCTCAAAAGACAGTGAAAACGAGTAAAAAGCGTGACTATTCAAATATTTATGAGCCGAGTTTAGCGGATTCATCGGGGGCCACACTTGGACCCAGTGCCCTACTAAAATGGCATGAGAATAGGTGTTTAATTGTAATCGTGGCCTTTTTGGTTGAGTTTATTTACTTTCCTAGCGCTGTACTGACAGCCTAAGCTCCGGTATTTGTATTTGTTTCATACATTTTGTAGTGTAGTCACGGTATTCTCTCCAACTATTCCAAACTCCAATATCCAAAGCATTATTCAGCAATTGCTAGACTTTCGCGAAATTATAATGCTTTGAGTCACTCTATCGACATTTTCAACGACAGCCTTAAGTCATTTAAGTCAAAAATAGTCAGTCTTTTAAATGTCTAAATATTGTTTATTGCTTTTTTTTAGTTTTTGATCTAACAAATATATGTAGGTAATTAGTTTGTTTTTGTTTCTTGTCTAATTTGCGTTTTGTGTTGTCGGATGTTTCGCCGTTTGATGTTTATATTATTAATATCGTAACGCATGCTGTGGCATCTAAAAACAGTGCTCTTACCATTTATATTTTGTATTTGATGTTTTTTACTTGTATTATTGTAACTGTTACTGTTTGTCCTTAAAGATAATAAATAAATAAAACTCCATCTGGTTTTATGCACTTTGGTGTAAGGTTAACTTATGAACCGACCGAGAATCAAAATGTTAAGTTTATGCATTTTTCTTTGAAAAAGATATCCGTGTATCAAGATGTTACAACTTGATTACACCTTTTTCGCCAAACACTACAAACATATTGCATTTAATGAAATAATTTTGCTTCGATAACATAGTTCGTAGAGAACAATGGTCGTTAGTAGTCGGGACACGCTGAAATATATTCTGCAAAAGCTAAAATCCTGGGCAACCACGCCATGTGCCTACAATAGAAAGACACGTGCTAGGTGCTACTGTTTAACCTTAAGTGATGATTTTATATCTCTGTTTTAAAAAACAAATGCAATTAATTTTATTTTTTTGAGAAAGTTATCTTGTTTGTATCGTATCATGTAACCACCATTAACTATGCTGATATACTACAAGTTGGCTTATATGGAGTTACTAGCTTCTGCCCGCGACTTCGTCCGCGTGGATGTTAGATAAAATCGTATAAAATACGTTTCCGGTTCCGGTTCCCGTTCCTGTTCCCGTTCTCGTCCCATTCCGTTCCCGTATCATTCCCGTTTTGTTCCGTTCCCGATCCTTTCCCCTCCGTTTCCGTGCCGTTCCTTTACCGTTCCCGTCCCGTTCTCGTTACCGTTCCGTTCCTGTATCGTTCCCGTTTATTCCGATTTCGTTCCCGTTTCGTTCCCGTTTTGTTCCTGTTTCGTTCCTGTTCCGTTCCCGTTCCGTTCCGTCCCATTCCATTCCCGTTTCGTTCCCGTTCGCGTCCCGTTCCCGTCCCGTACTCCTTCCGTTCCTTTTCCCGGTACCGTTCCCGTCCCGTTCCTGTCCCTTTCTCTTTCCCGTTCCATTCCCGTTCCGTTCTAGTTTCGTTCCCGTACCCATTCCATTCCCTTTCCGTTCCCGTTTCATTCCCGTTCCGTTTCCGTTCTGGCTCATTCCGTTCCCGTCCCGTTCTCGTCCTGTTCCCGATCCCGTTCCTGTTCCTGTTCCCGTGCCCGTGCCCGTGCCTGTTCCCCTTCCCGTTACCTGGATGTGCATGTCCAGGTCCAGGTCCATGATGTGTCATGTCCACCGTGTTGGACTTTAAAATAAATATCATTATCGCAATCACCATCCCAGGAAACCTCAAGAACGACATCCACATCGATTTTCATGTTTACTTACCCCATTTACACCCTAAGGGATGATTTTCAAAATAACAAAATATGTGTTTGCATATTTATTTTTAGACATGCTCCTACGAATTTTAAAGTTGTAATGTCTATTTTATATTCTTTTTCCATACATTTGAACCTCATTTTCACCCCTTTAGGGGTTAAGTCATGTCCACCGTGTTGGACTTCAAAATAAATCTCATTTTCGCAATCACCATCCCATAAAACCTCAAGAACGACATCCATATCGATTTTTTATGTTTACTCACCCCAGCTCCCCCTAAGCGGTTGATTTTCAAAATCACAAAATAAATGTTTGCCTATTTATTTTTAGATGTGCTCCTACGAAGTTTAAAGTTGTAATGTCTATTTTATATTATTTTTCCATACAAAATTGGAACCCCATTTTCACCCCTTTAGGAGTTAAATCATGTCCACCGTGTCAGACTTCAAAATAAATCTCATTTTCGCAATCACCATCCCATAAAACTTCAAGAACGACATCCACATCAATTTTTATGTTTACTCACCCCATTTACCCCCTAAGGGGTTGATTTTCAAAATCACAAAATATATGTTTGCTTATTTATTTTTAGACGTGCTCCTACGAAGTTTAAAGTTGTAATGGCCGTTTAATATTTTTTTCCATACAAAATTTGAACCCCATTTTCACCCCTTGAGGGGTTAAATCATGTCCACCGTGTTGGACTTCAAAATAAATGTCATTTTTGCAATCTTCATCCCAGAAAACCCCAATAACGACATCCATATCGATTTTTTATGTTTACTCACCCCATTTACCCCCTAAGGGGTTGATTTTCAAAATCACAAAATGTATGTTTGCTTATTTATTTTTAGACGTGCTCCTACGAAGTTTAAAGTTGTAATATCCATTTAATATTATTTTTCCATACAAAATTTGAACCCCATTTTCACCCCTTGAGGGGTCAAATCATGTCTTCCGTGTTGGACTTCAAAATAAATGTCATTTTTGCAATCGTCATCCCAGAAAACCTCAATAACGACATCCATATCTATTTTTAGGTTTTTTTACCCCTTTTCACCCCCATTTCATCCCCGTAGGGGTTGAAATACTAACAATAACAACATACGTTGCGTTAGATTTCCATCCATAAGCCTAAATTATATATTTAGCAATTTTGACTTCAAAAATAAAGGATTTTCTTCATTACACAACTTCATCCCCCTTTTTGACCCCTTCGGGGGTAGAATTTTGAAAAACGCCGAGACCCGTATTTATTAATTTTCAATCGTCAGCCTAAACACAAAATTTGAAGATCCTAGCTTCAAAACTGAGGGACTTTCATACAAACTTTCATCCCTTATTTCATCCCCTTAGGGATAGAATTTTCAAAAATCCTTCCTTAGTGGATGCCTACACTGTATAAGGTATCTGTGTGCAAAATTTCAAGTCTCTAGGTCCAGCGGTTTGGGCTGTGCGTTGATAGATCAGTCAGTCAGTCAGTCAGTCAGTCATTCAGTTTACGATTTTATATATTAAGATTAGATGCTATTAGAATTGGGATACATAACTCCCAAATACCAAAGAAGCATGAATCGAAGTGATACCGCCAACATAATAGTAAGTTAAGACTCGGTCACCTGCGCCGGCGCCGGAATCCGGGCCAAGGATGGGGCGTCGACCCCGGCTTGTTTTGCTCTGAAGGCGGCAGACCTAACGAGCCTACCTGAGCTTACGAGCGATACGAAAGCTAAAACGTGGTAAGCCTATCTAACAATTTAAGTAGTGACAGTAGTATCTACACTTCCCTGTATTCCTACAATTTCCGTATTCCTTATTTCATGTTTGATTTCAAGTATAAGGTGCCCTGGTGCCCTTTAAAAAAACACTTCCTTTCCGACCTACAACCATTTGCTTACAAAAGTTACAAATATAAAATTTTCAAGGACGGCATGTATGGATCAATTGCTACTTTATTTTTTTCCGTAATACGTATAATCTGTAATTAATTATACGTGCGTATTCACTTAGGTAGGGTTATAAGGCGCTAGCAGCTTTATTCAATCACAACAGCAGATTTCACATCGCAGTTAGCGTTGATTGCTCGTGTATGGCCGATGCGATAATCCTGCGCGCGCGACGGAGCTTAATCGCGCATGTTCGCGCTGATCGCACCTGAAGATACTGTCAATGTTACTCGTGTGTAATTGTTTTTAAAATTAAGTAGCTTGAGTGATTGTTTAGCTTGATTAATGAGCTGTGAGGTCGCTTTGAGCTTTAAATGATTTTACGTTTTCGTTTAACGAGTTTTAATTACACTGTCAGATTCGATGATTTCTTATTAACAACTTTATTGCATAATTTACTACAATTTTTACAATATTAAGTATTCATGAGTTTGAATAATAGTGTTTTAGTCGAAAATAAGTCGTATTTCGATGAAACACTCGTAATAAATTGAGTGTTTCCTGTCCTTTTGCTTTGACATTTTAAAAAAGTATTTGTGCTTTTAAGTTAATATGTATTCGTTGCACTTGATTATGTGTGATATTTTACCATGGCTTACTTGTCAGTTATTAAAGTGATTGATTGATCGAATTTAACCTACTTACATTACAGACCAAGTGAAAATAATAAATTGGTTAAAAATTTCCAATAAAACCTGTTATTTCTAAGCGATTTCAAATTTTATTGTACCTTTCGTGTGCCAGATAAGTATAGTTTGAATAATGGGGATAGTTCGACAGGTCACTGAGGCCCGTTACACACGCGCCGACCGACAGATATTTCGCGTATAACTTGGCCGCGTATTGGTCAGGCTGGCCTTAATTACTTTGTTTATGGGATAAAAGTTGTAGAGTGCCTTTTGGCTAACTGTAAGGTAGCGCTTGTTTGTTCCAAAGTCAATAAAAGCTTCATTAATTAATCCGAAAACTGAAACTGATTATGGTTATTTTTACTGTAATTCATGCATGCAAGTGCATCAATACAAGTTAATAGATCTCTCAAACAAGGTAGCTAATACCACTGATAATATTGATAAAATCTTTCCTTTAGATTCATTATTATTGAACATATGAGTTTTAATTACAAAATCTATCACCAGCTAATCCGCTTAGAGGCGAACGCGAATGCGGCTTTCGTTCCGCCTCGTTCCGCCCTGTTCCGCTCTCAAACGCCACGCGCCGCCGCCGCCACTAACCGCCTGTCAGCGACGCATCAAACACTGATAGCTACTTATTATTGCTAATAACACTCTAAGTCTTGTTAACGTCATTTTCTTTGATATTTTTTTAATTACACAACTCGTACCTAATAAATAAGTAGGTACCTACATCGCCACCATCATAACACCTTATCAATAGTCAATGATTTTATTTTTTCCAGATTTTTTTATTTCATTATAACTTCGAACCATAACGTAAATTCATTAATTGGCCTAACTTTGCCCAAGCTGTACCCACATACCTTACCACATACTTATAAATATTTATTTTCTAGGAATTAAAGTTTTAAAATTAGTTAACTTTCATTAATATTTGTTGTAATAACAGTTTTTGTGAGCTCCATTTTGAATCTGCTATAATAAATTAAATAGTCCAGTGCAGTCCGTTTCATTTTTTGTATTTTTTTATTGAATTCTAAGGCGGCTTTCCTTTTTTTGTCGCCATTCGTTTACATTTGACATTCACGATAATTGATAAAAAATGAGGATGAACGAATATAAAATTCTTGGGATGAACACCGGTAACCTTCACTTTCGATGACATGGTTTGAATATCTACCGCGTCAAAGTAGCAACAAAAAATACTTAATAGAATAAGATTTTAGAAAACTTGTAGACAGCACTAACATTATTATTAATCTAAGTTCGCAAAGCATCTTCTCAAATACACTTGATTTTCAATATTAATTCGGGTAAGTAAACGTAATACATAAAACCATTTAACGGATTCGGTTCAATGCTCGCGGGATAATATCGGCAAATTGCAACTGTTTCTAAAGCCCTTAACGAGCTTAAGCCTATGTTACCTTTATCTGTGGGTTTGTTCCGCATCGCTCGGTGCTTCCTGTACATACAATACAACCACAAATTATCGAACTGACTAATCTATGAAACCACGGAAACGTTTAGAATTTAATACGGGGAGTATTAAACACTATGAAGAATTGTGTTTTGAATGAAAGCTTCGATATAAACTATTTGGGATATAAAACACTCGTAAACGAGAGTTTTATATTTAGGTACCTGCCTACGTGATTATACCTACGTGAAATAAAAGTTAATAAGCCATTCAAAGTCAAAGTCAAATAAGCTTTATTCAAATAATTTGAATTGTCTATATTTTCCTACCACCCGTTCCAGACTTTTTTAGCTGACAAGAAGAACGGGCGCAAGAAACTTATCAGCTGTATTAACTAAAGACGGACGCTTTTAGAAATGCGTATGTAGGTAAATTGAATTAACCATTTTTAGGCATACAAAATATTTCTCTTACGTTACGATGTAAGCACGTTATTATATTAACAAATATTTATTATTTTCCAAGCTTCTTTCATAATATTGTGCGATTAGTTTTAAAGAGCTATGTTACTTTAACTGAGAATTCTGTTCGGAAAGCGCCATTAAAATAAAGTGTCGATTAGGCAGCGCGGTGCAGCAACCGCGGCACAACTGCGGCACTGTTACACAACGGGGAAACAGCATTACTGCGCGCGCACGCGATCTGCGCGGGAAACACATACGCAGCGAAATTATTTAACAGTTTTTCTCTATTGTTACTGAACTAAGCTTAAATTATACTACTACTACTAACTAGTCAGTAATGTAATATTTAGTTGAAAGCAGAAAACTTTAGATGTTAATGTTATGTTTAAGTATTAGAAGTGAGTAACTCAGCGATGTTAATATTGGCGAATTGGGCCCGACAAGTATTTTGTTTCCAATCATTCTTTAAAAGACCCATTTAATATCTATTCAGAAAAAAATAAAACTAAATGTTGTTTAAATGATGATGATAAGACTAAAAGAATTAAAAGTCTTTGCGGGTGTAAGTTTGCTTAAAGATAATTTATAGTTGAAACTCGATGCAATGCTCGCTGTCGCGATTACATCGAGCGATGGCTTCCACTATATTTAATAGTTTTACATTGTTTCTTCACTTCTATCTTTCCGTGAGAAAATTCTACACAGTCTTATAAAATGTCACTGACTACACAACACTAATGAAGAAAAATAAGTTTTGCGTTGAGTGTTAGAAAGTAACAAAAAATATGCACATTACAAATTTTAAGAAAAAAATGGTTTTATTGTTCTGACGAAATATAAAATCTTTGAAGATTGCTTTAGCTTAGAATTACATACAAACATTAGACACTTATTTCATGATGAAAATACATTATTTGAATGGAGTTTTCGTATGTTTCATAAAAAAGACATCAACGCGCCACACAGTTTGTTTACTATTTTAATTAACCAACTAAGTCATCTTCTTGACTTTACGTATTATTATCGCTAATTAGCACATTGTTTTTTGATAAATGTAATTATAACAGTAATTAAAATATGTGCGAGACCAGATCGTAATGTTAATTAGTGATTAAAATATTTTTTCGGGCTAACAAATGCCTATTAGGTATATCGTGGCACATGACCGAGCGGTCGTTGACAACCGTCGCGTGCGCACTGAACATTATTTCCACACAATATTAAGGTTCTAACATCTTACGGTTTGTGGTAATAAAAATTAAGAGAGTGTAAGCGCTCGATGATTGTTAAAAACACAGCTTTTTGAGATTTTCACCAGAATGGCGTCTGAAATAAAGAATCTACTTCTAAAATTGAAAAAAAATAAGTCTAATTAACATGTAAAATTAAATTTCGAATTAATTAGATTTTTAGAGTAGATGAGAGATGTTTAAATAAGTTAAAATTAAATCAAGTAGTATCTTTATTAATCAGGTTTCGTAATTATTGCATCGTAGATACGATCACGGAGCAAATGGTAATATTAATATGGCGTTGGCTAAGATTGATTTGGTTGAATTTAATACCAAATGATGAAACAACATTTAATTAGATACGTCAGTTCATCGGCATAATGGTTGTAATGTTGAATAATGCGCCATGGCATCGTATTTCGTGATCGCTCGGCCATTGAGCAACGCCGAGTGACGCAGACAAACGCAAATAATTGTCGACGAGTAAACACAAGCTTGTGGTTCTGGCAAACAATTGCGAAAGCTAATTTAGAGTTTTAAAATTTAGAGGCAATTTTATAATACTATAACATGCTCGTGATACACTAATAATAATCGTCCAATAGCATTTTAATTGACAATATTTGCGTCATTACTCAGCAACGGAGCTGACAAGTATTTGTTTGTTGACAAATTCTTGAATAAATTATTTCTCATAGGAACCTCACCTACTAACTTTATTTAGATTGATATAAGCATTTTTCTGCAGCTTTATAGTCCTGTAGTAAATTTTAGCTTATCTTATAATCGATTAGTCAGTTATAACTTCGTCCGTGCGACACCTCTTAAGTTAAACTATAGTGACCATTGACTATATTACATAGTGACTCACCGTGCTGTGGTGGTGCGGAGGCGCGGGCAGCAGCACAACCGGTGGGGGGCGGGGCCCGCGCCGCGCCCGCGGGGGCCCTGCACCCAGGGGGCCCGCGCCCGGGGGCTGCGTCCGCCCCAGCCAGTGCGAGACCAGCTTCTCCTTGCTGTTTGCACTCCCGTACTCAGGAGGCTCATCCTGCACAAAAAGGTAATATGTACTTATAGGGTGCTTCCAAATTAGTGGCTTCGTGGTACAGCAGAGTCACTAGGTAGGTAAGTACTAAACGGCCATATATTGCAAATTCGTAATTATACTAATGAATTATGAGGTTTCAGCCTAACACTACCACACTTGCAAGGTGCTGTCAGATGTAACAAAATTTTGCACTTTAAGTAAGAAACTTATAAGATTAGGGTGACCTAATAGTTTAATCACTCGATGTCTACTTATTTGTAAGAATGTGTGATCCACACACCATTTCGATCCCGTCATGTAGATTTTAGTCAAAAAAAAACACACGCGTATATGCGTTTTCATTTCGGTGTGTAGCTGTTGTGTACCGTTTCATTACAGCTTTGTCCCTATTGCAGAATTACATCTTAATTTTACAAAGTAAAATGAAAAAGTGAACTATCATCCATACCTTCCCTTTCTTCTTGAGCGTCTCCAACTTCCCTTCCAAGTCTTTACAGAGCTCATGTTTGTCATTCCTGAGCTCGTCGACGTGCACCACGTAGGGCTGCGCCTTGAAGGCCTCGAACTGGTTGTGGTCGTAGGGCTGCCGCGCGCGGAAGCACGGGCACACGCGCCGCGACACCTGGTAGATGCTGGCCACGCTCACCAGGCATTGCGCGCACGCGATTATCAGCACCGCGATGTTCGCTAGCACTGGTGACCATGCTAGCATCTCATCCTGAATAGAATAAAAAAACATTTATTAACAACACTCAATAGGGGATTAAGAGCTTAATTTATTAACACAGAACAGAAGAGAGATAAAAAGTATAAAAGTGTGCTGCTAAAAGGCCCTGTCTCGTTAAAAACTTCTAAGTCATTTGTAGATGGTCAGAATAACCCAGAAGCTATTATTCTGCCAGAGCTTGGAAACAGGAAGGTGGACAAAAGCATAGAGATAATGAAACGCAAAATACTTATGATTGGTTTTTAAGATGATGACAAAACAATAGAAATAATACAAAACTGGTAATAGGTAGTAGACCTAGATAGTGTCATATGATCTTTTCTTCCTTTCTGCCTTTTGGCTTCAGAAACAATAATTACTAGATAAACTCATGCAATTTTGAACTCACCTCGATGACATCAAGGGAAAATAAATACACAACTTAATATACAGTCAATACCTAATACAATTTTATTTAAATAGGTTTGATTCTATACAATACTAACAATCAACGTGACAATTTAAGATCCTGAAATTTAAAAAAAGTTAAAAGAATCTAATATTTCTCCCACAGAGGTTATTTTAAATGGTTAGGCTTAGAATGTACTCCCTAGCGGGAAGGGTGGGAATTGCCTGCTCGTTGGATATCAGAGAGTGTTTTCTATTTAGGTAACTTAAATGAAACTCGTAGATTTCCCTCAGAGGACTACGAACGGAGCGCTGGATACTTGAACTTCGGTTAGTTAAGGGTTAAATAGATTTGAAAGTTATCTGGTACCTATTTGCATAACGTGCCGCGAGTCAGGTTGACAAAACGCTACGATGGCTGCTGGCTTTATAGATTCCTAGGAGTCGGCCGTGAAGATTCGAGTGTGGTTCAGGTCGGCCTTTTCTCCGCTCACTTCGAAGCTCAATGGGTCAGAGTGGTTTGGCGGTTAATCGTGGCGTCTTCACCTACGACTCCCCTTGTTTCCCCAATTGATTTGGTGCAAATCCACAGTAATCGGTAGTATATTATCCCAAGACGACTTATTTCTCCGTTTTGCGGCGTTTATTAGCCAAAAATCCTCTGGAGAATTCTTTGATACTGTCGAAAATAATTATATTCGTAGTATGGTGCAAATTTATATATTGTCTTGCAGGCACCAGCTGCAAATAATTTCAGCGAAAAATAGAATCAAAACAAATGACCAAGGTGAATTTGTGTTTCAAAAAACCAACGACCTCTCAGTACCTATCTATTTCACAGACAACTCGACCGCTTGACGTCAGACGCATTCCGTCAGGCTAAGCGCTGGCTCAGCGATGCGAGTATCGCATCGACTCCGTCCGTCCAACTTGACATACAGAGATTGTCAAACTGCAGCCAATTGATCCCGCTGTACGGCCCGCCGAAGCCGTGTCCGCGCACCCGACGAAATCACGACCCAAGAACGCACTTGAACGTCTCAAACAGGACTGCCCAAAAAGGTCAGTTCTCCTACAACCTTTGAGGTCCGTAGTATGAAAAAGTAAAGCAAATTGGACGACAACCCTTGCGCTAAGAGCCCCCAGCAAAGGCCCTCGGAGTGGGGAAGAATACTACAACCAATAACGAATTTAATCTTTTTTTTTTTTTTTTTTTTTTTTTTTTTTTTTTTTTTTTTAACTAAATGACGCGAAATTTTGAATTGGACTTTTTACGGAAACAAGGAAAAAGACATCAGGCATACTGCCGAGAAATAAAATTTTATCATTAATGGGAACAAGCATCTTATACTACAAAAAAGGTTTCCCTTTAAGAAAATAGACCAAAACAACGAAAAAAAACAACGTTACAGTAGTCCCCCGCCACGCCAGAATTCACGCAGGGAATTCTTTGGACGCCCACGTCCAAACCACACTGCTCCATCGCCAAACAAATCTACTTTACAAAAAAAAACAATCTATAACAAGCCAACGTAATTGTTTGTCACCCCTGACATTACTTTTCAAATTGAAAATATAAAACCCGACTGTTGTGTTGTACAAAAGCCAAAGCATCACGAAATTTATACAAAATATAAACTTGACTCGACAGTTACCTACTAAAAAGTAATACAAAAAATATATATATATTTAAGCAGAAAATGTATCTAAGTGAAAAAATATATGTGGGTGGTAAATGTATGTGAGCGGTGTTAAGGCTGCCCATATGCTATCCATATGATATACTACTTCTCCTAAATCTCCCCCCCCTTTAAATAAATCAAACCCGCATGTCCGTCTTTCACATTGCATCGGCTTGTCAGTCCTATAGTTTATTGTCCAGAAATTATGCTTGATGAGCACCTGCTCCTTAAGCGAGCGATATTGGACAAGCCCATGATCTTATCGGGTGACACTTACAAGCCATGACTGACGAGAAATGCTCGCCATTCCCTGTACTAATTTAAAATGATTATAAAAATTTAGACTGTCAAACTATGGAATAGACGTTTTTAATTTGTCTATGCCAACATTATTATTCATGACTATAGTAAACTTGCCAAAAAAAAAAAAACAAATCAAACAACCCGACCCCAAACTGAATCTGCACCCTCACGATACCGATAAAATATGATAAATATGCCAACCTTTAATAATCAGTCTAAACCCCTTCAAGCCTCCAGGCAAGACTGACATAACACGCATCAAACTAGACAAGCCCCAACATAATCACCTGACTCACATACATTATAAAGCAACCAAATTAGATATGCGTAGTACGTAGTAAGATAGTAGATGGCGCTAGTGCTGCCTTATAGTCGTTTGTGTCCGCACTACAAGGTAGACCGCGCAAGGCGTAAGTAAAATGGTATATCACGTAAGCGCCACCCTCGGACGTTTGTAATCCGCTCCGAATGATAGCACCCCGCAATGAAACCAGAACCTATTATACAAGAAATAAATAATTGCAGCAGAATACTGCCAAGTATGTATGTAAAATGGTAGTAATTTTTTATACGTAATACGCGAACCCGATGTTAAATGGCGCTTTACCTCCCGTAAGTCGGCTCTTACGACACGCAGGGAGTGTAGAACTGCGGTGTGGGTATTCTGCACCGCCCACACACAGTGGAGAAAAAAAAAATCGATACTGTAATTTGTAGCGCTGCGCTATAACGTTAAGAATATGTACGGTAAACAAAAAAAAAAAAAAATATTTGTATGCGACCCGCACGACCCTCACAACCTGGCAACACTGTTCGTAAGAAACACTATCACACTATTCACTCCTCGCGTCTATGGATTTGAAATCTTTCACGTGCCATTTGCCTATAAATTTACCCTTCTCGTCCTCTAATTCATATACCAGCGGAGACAGCTTCCTAACTACACGGCAACGCTCGTATTTAGGTGCCAGCTTGGCAGTGAAGTACTTATTCGCGGCGCTCTGTTTGTAAGTTCTTTTCCAGATGTAATCGCCAACGTCGAAGGACACGTCTCGACGTTTACGATTATAATACTTAATGTTACGACTGTGGGCCTTATTAAGTGATTCTTGGACGGTTTTATATATGTCTTTGAGGTAACCTAATTTTGAGACATAAGCATCTCTAGGCGCGCAAGCTAACTCATTGACATCTTTAAAATCATTATAAATTTTGCCGTCGGCTATAGCTTCGCGGCCGTAAACTAGCATAAATGGCGTATAAGACGTGGATTCGTTCACCGAGGTGTTCATTGCGAACTGTATTCTATGTATATTAACGTCCCACGTCCTATGATCGTTTTCCACAAACGATGCGATCGCCGTAATCACGGTACGATTATAACGTTCGACAGGGTTTACTTGTGGACAGTATACTGGCCCCAGATGTATCTGGGGTATGTTGTATTTTGTATAAAGCGCTTGCAACTCATGACTTACAAATTGTGAACCGTTGTCCGAAATTACGGTTTGCGGAATGCCGTGAACTAAAAATACGTGATCCTCCAGACGCTGCGCAATAACCTTCCCTGTCGCTCTTCGCAACGGAAATAACATAACATATTTTGTAAAACAACAAACCACGACTAATAAATATGTATTCTGCTGCCTCGACAACGGATATGGCCCACACAAATCGAAACTTAAACATTGGAAGGGACGACAGCAAATTCTGGGTTCCCCCATAAAACCTGGCGTTGCCTGCGAGCTATGTTTATAAGCGTTACAAGTAGAACACTTTTTTATGAATTCGGTTGTGTCCTGGTACATACCAGGCCAGAAATATCTCAGTTTTAAGCGTTGATAGGTTTTAGCGACGCCTAGGTGTGCCGCGGTAGGTTTAGAATGATTTTCCTGGATAATGGTCACCCTCAATTCCTTTGGTACCACCTCCTTCCATTGGAAATCTCCACTCAGTTTGTTGTTGGATTTAGTAAAACGATAAAGCCTCCCATCTACCATCTGAAAATTTGGACAAGCCCGCGGCTTTTCAGTACAACGTTTAATAATATTTAGATACCAAGAATCCTTTATTTGTGATATATCTATAGACCCCACCGGTATAGATCGCGAGAGGGCGTCGGGTACAATATTTTGAGAACCACTGCGGTGCTCGATAGTAAAATTATATGGAGATAACCTACAACCCCATCGCGCTAAACGACCCGCCGGACTTTTCAGATTTAAAAACCACTTCAAACTCGCGTGATCTGTAATTATGCGGAACGGCCTGTCACTTTCCAGGTAAGGACGGAAATGCTCAACAGTCAACACGACCGCCAATGCCTCACGTTCCGTCGCGGAGTAATTGCGTTCAGCGGGCGCCAGAGAACGGCTAAAATACGCAACCGGGTGCTCCTCGCCGTCGATCAACTGCGTCAGGGTACCGCCAATTCCGAAATTGGACGCGTCACAGTGAACGGTAAACTCTTTAGTAAAATCTGGGCATGCTAAAACCGGAGCATTAGTCAGTGCCAGCTTGAGATCCGCGAATGCTCGTTCCGCCTCCGGTGACCAGCTGAACGGAGGAGCCCCTTTACGTGTTGAAGTCAGAGCGTTTAACGGCCCCGCCCGGTTACTGAAATTTTTAATAAACCGCCTGTAGTAAGACGCCGTACCTAGGAAGCGTTTAACGTCCTTTCTGCAAGTTGGGGTGGGAAAATCTACTATAGCCCTAACTTTATCAGGATCGGTTCGCAACCCATGCTCGTCTACTACGTGTCCTAGATACTTTAACTGCTTCCTAAAAAATTGACACTTTCCCAAATTAACGGTTAAATTGGCATCTTTTAATTTATTATAAACTTTCCGCAATAACTCCAGATGTTCCGTCAAAGTTGAGCTAGTTAAAATAATGTCGTCCAAATAACAGCTTACATTATTCGCGAATTCCGGCCCCAAAATCCGGTCCATCAAACGCTGCTGAGTGGCCGGTGCTGAGGTCAACCCAAAGCACATGACTTTAAAATGATACAGGCCGCGTGCAGGCACTGTGAATGCGGTCTTTTCTCGGCTCTCGACACCATCTAGCGGAATTTGCCAATAAGCCGATTTTAGGTCTATTGTCGAGATGTATTTCGCGTTCTTTAGTTGGTCTAGTATATTAGTCACGTACGGTAGCGGATAAGCATCATGTTTAGAAACGGCATTGAGTTTTCGGCTATCTAAGCAAAAGCGAGTCGTTCCGTCCGCCTTCCGCACCAAAGTGACCGGATTATTCCAAGCACTGTTGCTAGGCTCCACTACATCGTCCGCTAGCATTTGATCTAGATGCTTGTTCAGTTCTGCCAGCCTATCCGGAGACATCGGGTAGTAGCGCTGTTTAATCGGCGGATGATCCCCCGTGTCTATTTTGTGCGTTACTAAGTGCGTCCTACCAAGCCCTTTTTTCTCATCTGAAATACTTTCAAACTCGCGAATAACCCCCTTTGCCTGCTCGCGTTCGAACTCCGACAGTGACTCGAAGTCGATTAAAAATTTGTCCGTCGTAGTTATTGCACTAACATGCTGATTACACGGTAAGAACTCACTATCTTTCAACAGTGACAAAACATCTGGCGCTATCTGAAATTCTTTCCAAAAATTTATACCCAACAACAATTCAGTGGAGACCCCCGGAATTATATAAAATTTTATAATAGCGGTCCGCCCGTGTACTGTGACCGGTAAAAACATATAACCAGTGACAGGGGAGGTGGAACCGTTAGCGGTTTTAATTATATCTAAATCATTAGATTTATGGAGAGTGCCCCACTCAGAAAAGTATTTTATAGCGTTTCCGCCAATTATAGAAATTTCAGATCCTGAGTCCAACAAACCTCTAAAATTTATTTCGTAAATGGCAATCTTTAAGTAGGGTCTGGTATCCCTATTTTGACATACGTGAGTCGGCGACGAGTGACATTGACGTTTGACAATGACACCTGACATTGACGTTTTTCTATTTTCATAATAAAAATCTTTCACGAATTTCAGCCAATGTGACCATTCTTGGGCTGATGTCTTCGTCCCACGTCGTCGACTCACGCCTGCGCGTTTTTTGGCGCCGATACAGACTTATCGGTGGTCTTGCAACAATTTGGACAAGTCCTCGCCGTCACATCTTTTTCGCCACATCTATAGCAAACGACGCGGAAGGGTGCTTTGCAACTCTTCAGTGTATGCCCTGAAACCCTACAGCGCACGCAAAAGTCCGCATTCGGGGTCTGGACTGCTGCCACTTTTGGAGCGGGCCGGCTATATTTATAGCAGAGATCCGGCGCCAAAGAAGATGAACTGGATTTGGGAGGATCCGCAAAGTTAAGAGTCCTGTCTTTCGCCATCTCGATAAGCCTGCATTTGCGCTTTAGATCACTCCAAGAGTCTGCTGGATTCAGTGCCAATTGAGAAGTGAAACACGGCCTAATGTTATATAAGACAATGTTTAACTTTTCTTCATCGGACAATGGTTTGGATAAACGAATAAAATAATTTTGCATAATACTGAGATAATTCACAATACTTTCTTCGGATCCTTGGGTGCGGGCCCTAATTTCTTGCATTAACCTATGGTCATAATCAGTCGGTAGATATTCGTCGAGCAATAACCCCCTCAATTGCCCCCAATTATTCACTTCCATATAATTTCCACGAAACCAGCAAAGCGCTTCATCTGTAAACAGTTCCGCGGCCGAATTGAACAGTCTGCTCTCAGAAATATTACGGGAACGACATAATTCATCCAATCGTTGAAGGAAAGTCTTTACACAAGTCGTCCCATTAAAACTAATTCCAAGCTTATGGATAGCCGCAGCGGACTCGTTACTTTTGATCGTTTTGGTAGGGCTGCCAATATGAGTGTGATTCGCTGCGCCGACGGGCTCATCCAATCCCTGTATTGGTTGTATAGAGGGCTGTCTCTGTGACAATCCACTCTTGAAGTTATACATTATATTATCAAGTTTATGCAAAATACGGTCTAAATTTTCCCGCATACTATGTAGTTCATCCAATGTGATCGTCGAGTCCGCCTTAGGATTCAAGCGACCCAGCCTATGAAATAGGTGATGCGCGACGGCTTCGACTCGGTTAAGGGATTTGAGTGAGCACCCCGGCTTGGCAGCCCCCAATATCAAATTGTCTAAGTAAGCTAATTTATCTCTTATCACTGCAAATTCTGATACAATATCTAGTTCCACTTCCGCTATTTCGTCCGAAGGCAACTCTTTGCCTAGCTTCCTTAATTGAGCCCGTAGATCTGTCACCTTACCCGCTGGTTCCGCACCACGAATCTTAGCCTCGTACTCTAACTCATCCTTATGCAACAAATGAAACTTAATCGGCCTTTCTTCTTCCATCTTGTAATCAGGAAGGAGAAAAGAATGTAAATATAGGTATATTTAATAAATTCACTTAACGTCCCCACTAACTATGTAAACTATCTATATGTTTAAAATTGAAATTGTCAAACTAAATTAGTGGAGAAACAAAAAAACAGCATGTATTTGCACTAGTAAGTACTTTACTTTCTAAATATGAAAAGTGTATTGTTAAGCCAATTCTGCTAAACCAATACCCCTTTTCTCTTTATTTAAGAAATTCTATATATTAACAAGTTGTTTTTACTTTACTACCAATATTATTCTGTTAACTAGTAAATAGGTACCAATACTTTATTCTCAATGTAAAAAGTGAACTAATAAAGCCTTGTTTTGAAATCAATGTATCAATTATTTCAACAACAGGATATCCTCTACCAACCCTAAAAAATAGCTGCTTTTTTTAGTTAAAAAGAGGAGAAAATTTTATGTAAGTAAGTAAGTAAGTAAGTATAATATCTGATATCCCACAAGCTAACAAAATTACAATTTGGCAATCCTTATTGTAGATAATAATATGTTATACAGTCATGAGCCAATATAATGAATGAATCTCAGTATTTAAACTCAATATCACAAAAAATTAATAGTCATGCAACTAGATATCTTAACACTCCCTGATATCCCCGAGTTTTTGTTGAGCTTAATAAGGTTAACTCGACCAACAAAAAAAACAGAAAAAATTTAAAAAAACAATTTATTTCAGGCAATTCTTATGTCTACACTTGTTCGGGCGCCAATGTCATATGATCTTTTCTTCCTTTCTGCCTTTTGGCTTCAGAAACAATAATTACTAGATAAACTCATGCAATTTTGAACTCACCTCGATGACATCAAGGGAAAATAAATACACAACTTAATATACAGTCAATACCTAATACAATTTTATTTAAATAGGTTTGATTCTATACAATACTAACAATCAACGTGACAATTTAAGATCCTGAAATTTAAAAAAAGTTAAAAGAATCTAATATTTCTCCCACAGAGGTTATTTTAAATGGTTAGGCTTAGAATGTACTCCCTAGCGGGAAGGGTGGGAATTGCCTGCTCGTTGGATATCAGAGAGTGTTTTCTATTTAGGTAACTTAAATGAAACTCGTAGATTTCCCTCAGAGGACTACGAACGGAGCGCTGGATACTTGAACTTCGGTTAGTTAAGGGTTAAATAGATTTGAAAGTTATCTGGTACCTATTTGCATAACGTGCCGCGAGTCAGGTTGACAAAACGCTACGATGGCTGCTGGCTTTATAGATTCCTAGGAGTCGGCCGTGAAGATTCGAGTGTGGTTCAGGTCGGCCTTTTCTCCGCTCACTTCGAAGCTCAATGGGTCAGAGTGGTTTGGCGGTTAATCGTGGCGTCTTCACCTACGACTCCCCTTGTTTCCCCAATTGATTTGGTGCAAATCCACAGTAATCGGTAGTATATGATCCCAAGACGACTTATTTCTCCGTTTTGCGGCGTTTATTAGCCAAAAATCCTCTGGAGAATTCTTTGATACTGTCGAAAATAATTATATTCGTAGTATGGTGCAAATTTATATATTGTCTTGCAGGCACCAGCTGCAAATAATTTCAGCGAAAAATAGAATCAAAACAAATGACCAAGGTGAATTTGTGTTTCAAAAAACCAACGACCTCTCAGTACCTATCTATTTCACAGACAACTCGACCGCTTGACGTCAGACGCATTCCGTCAGGCTAAGCGCTGGCTCAGCGATGCGAGTATCGCATCGACTCCGTCCGTCCAACTTGACATACAGAGATTGTCAAACTGCAGCCAATTGATCCCGCTGTACGGCCCGCCGAAGCCGTGTCCGCGCACCCGACGAAATCACGACCCAAGAACGCACTTGAACGTCTCAAACAGGACTGCCCAAAAAGGTCAGTTCTCCTACAACCTTTGAGGTCCGTAGTATGAAAAAGTAAAGCAAATTGGACGACAACCCTTGCGCTAAGAGCCCCCAGCAAAGGCCCTCGGAGTGGGGAAGAATACTACAACCAATAACGAATTTAATCTTTTTTTTTTTTTTTTTTTTTTTTTTTTTTTTTTTTTTTTTTAACTAAATGACGCGAAATTTTGAATTGGACTTTTTACGGAAACAAGGAAAAAGACATCAGGCATACTGCCGAGAAATAAAATTTTATCATTAATGGGAACAAGCATCTTATACTACAAAAAAGGTTTCCCTTTAAGAAAATAGACCAAAACAACGAAAAAAAACAACGTTACAATAGACAGAACTGGTGACCAATGACCAAGCTAGCACCTCATTCTGGCGGACAAAGCAATAGTATATAAAAGAGATGAAGGCAGTTAGGTTACGTTATGCAACTTTAGTTAATTTTAGAAATGACACCCTAAAACAGCGGTTCCCGAATGGGGTTCCGTGAGAGGCTCTCAGGGGTTCCGCGAAAATTCAAGAGTTTAGGTATAAAGACAGTCCCGATTTCGATGATATTGTCCCGCGTCCCGACGATCCATTAGTTTTGTCCAAATTTCTAATAATCACACGCGATCAAAATCAAAGTGTTCATAACAACGTCAAAGCGTTCGTTATGATAACAAGTTAAATGCCTTATTTGCGTTGTACCTCTTAACTTAAATGTTCTAATGTCAGATCGTTGCTCTGTAGATTTAATGAAAGCAGAATGCAAAAAATATGTCTTATTCGGAATTCGTAAGTAAATATAAAAATGACGCAGAAATAATGAGAGAGGCCCGTAGTAATAGAAAATATGCATGGAAACAGAGTCCTAAAACAGCGTCCAAAAATACCTAAAACATTAAATCAAAAGTCTTTTTTTTTTCCTTCACTTAGGTAGTTCTACTTAGGGTTCCGTACCCAAAGGGTAAAAACGGGACCCTATTACTAAGACTCCGCTGTCCGTCTGTCTGTCTGTCTGTCTGTCTGTCTCATGAACCGTGATAGCTAGAAAGTTGAAATTTTCACAGATGATGTATTTCTGTTGCCGCTATAACAACAAATACTAGAAACAGAATAAAATTAATATTTAAGGGGGGCTCCCATACAACAAACGTATTTTTTTTGCCGTTTTTTGGTACGGAACCCTTCGTGCGCGAGTCCGACTCGCACTTGGCCGGTTTTTTTTATTTTACTCTTACTTTGCTCACCCGCCCGTTTTTTTCCATTGATTTTGAGTATTTTAATTATACAAACATTCACATACATTCATCATGTCCTTCCTTTACCAGTTACCAGACTCTACAGTGGTTTTACTGCCAGTTTTAATGATTTAGTTAGAAAATAGACCCAACAATTTTTCAACCGCAACTTTTTTTCAAATTGCAACCGTGTCCTGGATTTTCTGTTCCAGAATGTGGCAACCCTGGTGAGTTTACTTCTTACTTGAGCTAGGGTTCCGCCCAAAAATGGTGAACCAAAAAGGGTTCCGTAGCCAAAAGAATTCGGGAACCGCTGCCCTAAAACATACACTATTTCATGGGACTCTCCAATCACTGAATCAGGTTCAATCGATCAGTCGGGGTGTGATGTGTCTGTTTGTCAGAAGATATATTGTATTCAAAACTTGTTTCTTGTACGTAATTTACTAGGCATGCTTTCCATTTTAACAAGGAAACTGTATCTAACATCGCTGTCGCGTGTTCATATCGGTAAAGCTTACGACTAAGCTTTACGATCCTCTTGTTCTTTGTAAATTGAAACACAAAAGCTAATTAAATTTAATTAGCTATTCTGTTCCTGGTACTCCCAATTGGCCGTGCGCGTGCGCCGGAGACGCGAGGGCAGTCACTATCGGCCGGGGACAGACTTCGTCTTTAAGGCACTTTCCTGACTGAAAGCAGCGCTGCGTTGAATTTTACTTAATATTGTAATAGACCGTGGAAGTGTGAAGTCACATCATGGCGGACTAATGGCGAAGTGTGACATTTTAGACATCTGAAACAAGAAAGTTTCTTTTCCTGAGACGTGGAATCATACCCAGGAAGGCATAATACTAATTCCTAACACCAAAATAACTCAATAATTTGATAACAAAGCAAAAGTTCCAACGTTCTCGTGTTTGTTTTTACCCAATTTTACGTCAGCACTTCCACGGTCTATTCTAATACACAATTTTAATAAAACTTCCCGTGGAATTTTTAGGACCCATAGTCTAGTATTTTAAGACGGTATCATTAAATTCCCTCGTAGTCACTGCTAGAAGTAGATAGCAAAGCTGTTAAAAATGGCCGTTTTGACACATTTGCTATCGATTTCTACGAATGATTGCGAAGGAATGTAGTGATACCTTCTAAAAATACTAGGCTATGAACCCTAAAAATTCCACGAAAAGTTATATTGAAATCCTATTCTATTAACAACTTATTAAATAAAAACGTCTGAAAGCGTCACTTTCCGTCAGGAAATCGCCTTAAGCGACCGTCCCGTTGCCACGCGAATTACTGCTCGTTTCTTTTATTAATATCTCTACGATTTAGTCCACAAATTACAAAAGTAACTGATACCCTTGGAAAAATAACATCGCTTACATTAGGTTTTTGAAATAAAAATTGAATACTTACACTTTTGTCATAGTAGAACCAAATAAGTAAGTCATCTTACTCATTATACGCACGAACGCGGTTTGTATGTGGGCGCGCCCGTACGTATGGGTCGTCGCACGCACACACTGACAAAATTTAAAGGTGATAAAGGTGCAACAGCCATGGCTGCGCCGTACGTAATCCCGCTCGCGCTCACGCACGCTTCACGCTGCCTACAGTACATACCATGCTTTCCAAAGATATTATTGCAAAAAGATTTGTAAGAATGAGGATATATTTTACAACTTTAAATAATAAGGCATTTCGTACTTGTCGAAACAGACGAATATTTTTTATATCAATTGTGTTGTTTTGTTAAAAAATCATAAATTCCTACAGGAAAAAGTACTTTTAATGCCTATTATGGAATGTTTTCAATATCCGAATTTAAAGATTTATAATTTTGATAAGTGTAGGTAAATGAAAAAGTGAGAAATAGTTAATAGTGTAAAAAAAATTTCATAATCATTTTATTTTATTTGAATAAACATTATTTAGTAAAGCCACGTTTTAATTAATCCTATTTCGACTGTTAGTTTTCTAATCACATAACATGACGTAGGCAATGAAAACATTGTAGTCAGTTCCTGAAAACAATGAATTTAAGGTAAACTGTAATTTGATAGATAGATGTGATACATTGCTACTTTTCTTTAGTAAGTTTTTATTGGTGTCAAAACGAAAGTGCCAATGTATCACATACATCTGTCAAATTACAATTAACATTAACTTCATTATTTTAGTCGATAGACCCGCTGGTTTACGTACAAAAAAATATAAAAAAAACTTTGTATTGTAGTTCCCTGATCCTTACCCTACAAGGAAAACAATATTTTGTATAGAGATTGACTATGCATTTTTTGACGATTGAATAAACTAGCGATGTGACAGCCCTACGTGTTTAAGCTGTATCGCTCGCTCGAGGCTCGAATTGGCCTACTTATTTGGTTCTACTATGCTTTTGTCATAAAAAAATATAACTCTCCGAGTACATACATAATTTATCAAAAAATCCAAACTATAGATAAGTTTAAAATATCTCTTATAAAGGTACACTGTTATCTTTTAAAGTGCAAAAATGTTCTAATAGCCACTGTTATCATTTTTAAACCAAATTATTTATTAAGAAAAATACCTAGGTAAGTATTATTAAATAATCTAAGGTGTGTTTGGTAACGAGATGACTCCAATTATACAATCTGCTGTCCTCGCCCCGTGCCGCGACTCACACGCAGCTTATGTACCGGATGTTAACTACACATTTTAATGTTCTTTTTATATGCCATAATGTATCGAACTAGTAATATCTACCTACTAGTGTAGGATAGGAAAGTGGACCCCCACAGTAAATCCTCAGTAGACGAAATTTTACAGTATAATAAAGTAGGTATCATAAATGAAGCATATTTTTTAAATTATCCAAATCGTTTTTTTTTTTTGTTTTCGGATATTTGTACATAGGTTTTGTCTCATACTATTATAAAATCCCTGCAAAGTTTTATCGGCTGAGGATTTAATGTTGGGGTCTCCATACAAAAGATCTCTTCATTTCCTACACTACTACATCCTACTTGGAAGACATCCTACTGTTGGACGTAGGTACGTAGGCCACTCCCGGGGGAGGTTTTGCCATGCTAGACGGGTGGGTTGGAGATCATATTATTGGACAATTTTCATTGAAAATCGATGCCACCCATGTTATAGTGCGCGAAGAAGTGTTTACTGTGCATACCTACCTCTACCTATCTAGACAGCCGTTTGCGACATGCCTAAGTTGAAGGGTTGCAGTGCTTTACTTCTCTACTAGACACCACACAGCTGTCTATGACATAGTATTGCAAAGAAATTCTTAAAATTTAGCATTGCATGCTGTATTATTATTTAATCAGATGTTTTTTTTTATTCGTGTGACAGAGGAGTTGACCTCACTATATGTTGTTATCGTGTTATAAATATACGCTGCTGTGTAAATAAAACGGAGAGAAAAAAATTGTGCCTTCCTGGTTCTCCTCAGTACAAGGTCTTCCGTAATAGGTTTGCAAACGATACACGATCTTGTTATCAGCTTCAGCTAAGAAATCTTAAGAAAATATGATGGTAAGTAAGTATATAAACTATTTCATTTTAGTGTGACCAATTTTTAAGTTCATCTTCTTGGTAAATAAATGGAGTTAGTTATACAATAATTGCTTCGTATTATGTAACCAAATATCCAAAGGTAATATATCCTAAATTCATCTATTTTAAATGTAATGATTTACTTATATTAATATCCTTCGGCTACGTTGGTAATTTCACGCCTATTGGTTGAGTGGCGTGTGCGCTCTCACGGCAAAGGCCCTTAGTTTAGCACCCTGACCCCTCGAGATGAGATACGTGTTATACGGAGAACTGACATACGTCGAGAAATAAGGTATTAAAACATCACTCAAATTGTAGGATTAGAATAATGTTTCGGTACACAATTATACATCGTGAAATTTTAATCATTTGGTTCCACTCATGATTACAAACAAGCAACTTTTACATGGGGCCAACTCTGAGATCGCGAGAAAAAATCAGCTATTCCATACAAAAGCACAATACCTACTCGACCTTAATGTATGGAACAGATTTTTTTTTCGCGATTTCTGAGTTGGCCCCATAGTAAAAGTTGCTTGTAATCATGAGTGGAACCACCCTACTGCGGGAATCAAATGATAAAAATTTCAGCGTGTATTTATTTATAAATGTTAGCGGTAATAATACGCGTTCTATGTATGTCAATATGCCATCATAGCTGTTACGTTACTAAAAAATATAAATAGTTTTAATAAAATTATCAGCTCTAGTGATGTCCGCAAAGATTTACAATGACAACAGCTCCACACGTCTAGGGTTAAATTACGTACATTACGAATGACATTCACATGTAATAAATAATAATAACCAGCAACATCGTGACTGCGAATAATGAACAACTTCGAAGATGAGCGCTGAAATACCTGGTCAAGGCTGGCACCCTCATTAACCTATGTAATTACTTAAATATACCCGACAATAATCTAGCTATGTTATTTAACGTGAGTTAAATTAATAATACGTGAATTATTATGTGTGAGCCCTTACTACAATAGAACGTTTGAATAAATGTTGAATTAAACTTCAAAGAGTTAATTTTTCAGAAAAGATTTAAAAGTGTGAAAAACCAACCCTTTTTTTCTACAGCCACTAATATAATGAAAATGAAACTTATGGATATTTATATGATAATAAGCAAAACTAAAATGGAAATAGCACTGAATCATCATAACGTTGTTTTCATTATTCTTTGTTTTGCATCAAACTTTAATCTATTTCCAACCTCAACTTCTTAATCAATCAAAGTAGATTTTTTTGTTCACAATAAGCACAACTTATGACACCTATTTCCTTACAATTAAGCTGTAGATATACCTGTCAAAGTGAGCCCGGTATTCGGCTATGCTAATGCGCGGCAATAATAACTATGTAGTCGCCTGTAATGACGACGTCCGATCAGATTTTAGTTCACGGACGCGGTTAGAACGACGCGATCGATTAATAACACATTCGGTGCCTGTCAGAATGCAACCTTCCATGTTAAATTAAATACCTCGGGTGTGATTGACTACACATAGTTCCACACTTTGCTGCCCGACTTGCACTTGGCTCAACTCACTTAGCTTATCTTATCTTGGAATTTAAAAAAGTGTCAGGTATGCTCATCAGCATGTACGATTATCATATAACATTGCTTTATAGAACAATTTGCATACTAAAACGAGCTGAGCTTATTACTAATTATTAAGACCAAATTAGAAATTAGAAAAATGATTTCTAATTTTTAATCATAATAATTTATGATCAACACAAATGTCTTTATTTTCTGTTTCAACTATAACCATCATATTTTAACAAAAAATGCTAATAAACGCTTGGTACTTACCTTTTTTACACGACAAGCGACTGCCCAAAGCAAACATTTTTTTCTTATATTATTACAACTAGCGGCCCGCCCCGGCTTCGCACGGGTGCAGTGCAATGTAGTTACTAATGTAAAACTGTGCTAATGTGGTGTCAGTGTGAAGTTATTTGATTATACTACAGGATATCTACATAATAATATATACGACGTACGCAAGGGGTGTTAAAATATAATTGAAGTGTGTGTGTGTCTGTCTGAGGACTCTGAGGCAACCTAGCTCCCAAACTTAAAGACCGATTTTATTGCGATTTTTATGTATAGTTTAAGAGAAGCGTACAGACGGCGGGAAGCGACTTTGTTTTATACTATGTTTAGCTTTTGCCCGTGGCTCCGCCCGCGTGGGAGTCGGTAATCGTTGTAAGTCTTCCCTTGGAAACCAATGATCGGCATGAAAAGAAGCCTGTGTTAAGTATTCCAGACTATAATCTATCCCTGTGCCAAATTTCGTCTAAATCCGTTCACCCGTTCAGACGTGATTGAGTAACAAAATGAACAACATCCAAACATCAAAACTTTCACATTCTTACAATTTTGTGATATATAGGTAATAGCTGCACCCCGCGGTTTTACCTGCGCAATTTGTTGATTCTGTAACCAAACGCGCATCTCACTACACTTCACTTCACTTCGCGTGAATTAGTTATTAGAAATTAGCTAACATAGGAGCAATTTTACCGATTACAAAAATTTTAGGTAGCTATCTAAAATATTTTGTGATGAAAAAAAAATCTTATCATTATCTTATTTATGATTTAAAGTTACCGTCCCGTGCAGTGAAGTGAGATTCGAAGTGGGGTTCGAGTTTGGTTACAGAACCGAGACGCCGTACTGTTCACGATTTTGTATTAGGTAGGTAGGTAGGTACTTAATAAAATTTCTTAGCAGTAATATAACAAAATAAGTATAATAATATTATGTAACATTTAATACTCATACTTAATAGTTTGGTAGGTATCTTCTTTATCATATCATAAAAATCTATGTATGTTTATTATTTTGTTTCCTATGCACTCCTAAACCATTCACATCCGATTATGATGAAACTTTGGCACGCTTAAAATCTTCTTATAATAAATATTTGTTGAATTTCTGCTTATGACTGAAAAGGTTCCCGGCTAAAATAACGTGACATTGCAAATTATGTCGGGTGCAACTAATGTTGTGCATTATTATCCGGCTCTCAATTTCAACACTTTACACCACATTCCTTGTCACGTTAGATATATGATATTTGCCAGATTTTTCCACATTTTATAAGTAGACTAATATTTCGTAAAATAGTGAAAATCAGGATCAAATCTTATACAACATGAAATGTCAGCTCGTGCGTGACATAATTACAGTCTCAGGGGAGGTGACAACCTGACAACTGACATTTATTTTTCTTAATCATTCAAATGCACTAAAAAGTTTTGATTCCGATATCGAAATCAATCACCCTAAAAATAGCTTTCTACCCTTTTTCAACCCTGTTAGGGGATACATTTCAAAAAAATGCGAAACACGTGTTCATTTAATTTTGTTATATAATGTCTATGCCAAATTGCAAGTCAATCGGGCCAAGGAATCGCATTCTCCCATACAAACTTTGCCACCCTGTTTCACCCCCTTAGGGATTGAATTTCGCAAAATCCCGTCTTAGTGAGCACCTACACCCTAAAAGGAAACCTTATGCAAAATTTGAGACTCCTAGCACTTGTAGTTTCTGAGATTTCGTGATGAGTCAGTGAGTGATTTTCCCTTTTATATATATAGATATGGGCATCAAATGAAAGGCCTTGATAAGCACATTCCAACACTATATAATATGTCACTAAAATGTGTGAAATAAAAATAAATATATTAAAAAAAAATATTAAAAACACGACTGCCCTGCCAAAAACAAACTAAAATGTTAAACAACAAGTGTCATTGCAGCCGGGGGACCTCTTTGATCAAAAATTGTTCCATAATAAGGTCCCCTGACTGCAATGACACTTGTTGTTTAACATTTTAGTTCGTTTTTGGCAGGGCAGTCGTGTTTTTAATATATTTTAATTAATTTATTTTTAAATAATAGGTACCTAGATTATGGACGAAAGAAAACTAATAATCTTTGATATAAACTTTTCATAACAAGTTTAATATGAAATAAACTGACGTAACTACTTCAGATCATTAAACTAACTAGATATAACAGATAATCTGATATTGACTAACGCCGCAGCAGGTGCCATTAATTTTAACTGGACCGGTTAGCAAGCCACTCGGCAGCCTTCTCGGTAAAAGGATTGGAAGCCAGTTAACTTGATCTAATTTCCCCAAGATCGATGCTCTTTTATGGCATAACAGGTAAATCAATCAGATATGTCAGAAACATGTAGATTGTACAAGCTTACGATAAAACATTGCCGTCTTGTAGATAATGTGCACTCACATTTCACAGTTAATAAAGAACTACCTATATCGGAGCAATGAACTTCTATCGGGACAATATAACACACAACCGTGACTTAAACAATACCCTGCCAGAAGATTTAAACCCTAAACCAGCGGTTCCCGAATAGGGTTCCGTGAGAGGCTCTCAGGGGTTCCGCGAAAATTCAAGAGTTTATAAATTCAAGATCCTACTTATCTTTTTGTCCTAACTAAATTAACATTTTACATCTTAAAAGTCCTTCTTTTAAAGTCTAACTATATCATATATAATAATTATAAATTAAAATGACGCTTAAATGTCCTAATGTTAGAAACCGTTGCTCTGTAGATTTAATGATAGCAGAATTGCAAAAGACATGTCTTGTTCGGAATTCATTAATATAAAAACCGGCCAAGTGCGTGTCGGGCCACGCGCCACAGGGTTCCGTAGTTACCTTATACCATACCATATTTAATACCACCTATCATTTTTCGTTTGCAAAAATAACTTTGTTTTTCACATTGTTGGTATGAATGACAAAGTTATATTTGCGGTTTTGGAAAATGTGCTATATCTCAAAAACTAATTACTATATCTCGTTCAAACCAATTTTGGTTGAAAGTGTTTATTAAGATCAACAGCATATATTTTTTTTAGATTTTTCACTTTCTTATTTCAAAAGTTAAAGGGGGGGGGACACACATTTTACTACTTTGGCGGTGAATATCTTTCAAACGGTTTACTTTGAGAAAAAGTTGTCATAGGAACCTCAATGTCATTTTTAAAGACCTATCTATAAACACCCAACAGGTGTTGGTTTGAAGAAAAATTTTTTTTTCAGTTTCAGTTCCATGTATGGGGAGCCCCCCCTTAATCTTTTATTTTTCTTATTTTTGTATTAAATTCGTTAAGCAGTTAACAGAATACATCTACCTACCAAGTTTCAACTGTGTAGTCTTAATACTTTCGGAATAAAGTGGCTGTGACATACGGACAGACAGACAGACAGACAGACATGACGAATCTATAAGGGTTCCGTTTTTTGCCATTTAGGCTACGGAACCCTAAAAATGACGCGGAATTAACGAGACAGGCCCGTAGCATACACAATATGCATGGAATGGAAACAGAAAAAAAATACCTAAAACATTAAATCAAAAGTCTCTTTTTCCCTTTACCTAGGTACCTAGTTATCGTCAACATGTCTGGGTAACTGGTAAATGAAGGATTTACCAGTTGCCAGACTCTACAGTAGTTTTACTGATTTCAACGTACAGAAAATAGACTCAAAAATTTTTTGCGGCTCGCGCGTATTTATCCTATTTTCTGTTCCTAAAAGTGCCAACCCTAGTTAGTTTACTTCTTACTAGAGCTGGGGTTCCGCCGAAAATCGGTTAACCAAAAAGGGTTCCGAAGCCAAAAGAATTCGGGAACCGCTGCCCAAAACCATTGGCGCATTCATCTTTACCGTTGCACCGTCAGTTAATTTAAATTATTCAGATTTCATAAGCAGATTGTGCAATAACAACGCCGCAAGTAACCCTTATCAAATATCAGTAATCAGATCTGAGTGATATGTCGTCAGCAGCAGAGGTTGCGGGTTCGACGCCCGGTGCATTACGCGCTCTATTAAACGCGCTGCAAAAACAATCGGCGCTTGAGCAGCTCCGCTAACGACGCGGCGCGGCGCCGGCGCAGGCAAGGTGCAACAGGAAGCTATGATTAATGCTGCGTTTTTATCGCAATAGAAACTTAGATGTTCAAAGAAATAATGAAAAAAATTGAGAATGAAGAGAAGAATAATATTTGTTATTACGTGTAGGTCTAATGCCATTACTCTTTGCACTGAGATCACTTTTATTTCCTGATTGTATATGAACCTTTGATTGAGCTCATTTACATTCAAAACCTAGAACTCTTTATAGTACAGTAGCCCGTAGAACATTTAAATCACCATAAAGGTTACCGTTTGCCGTTGTGATATAGTTAATTATTACGAAATTATAGATACTTTAACCCAAGTTTTACAGATCGCAACCCGCCGTAACCTATATTTGTATATCTCCAAAATTGATATTTTGTTTATTTTTCGAGGTTTACCACATAGTTTAGCTATTGTCGTGTTCTACAGCTTGGTTTGATTGCTACAGATAATAGTAAGACTATGGAAAGTGGTCATACACAGATAAAATCAGATTTAAGACCTGATGAAAATGGTTGGATTTTATCTGTGTATGATCACTTTCCATAGTCTTACTATTATCAGTGGCAATCAAACAAAGCTGTAAAACACGAAAATAGCTAAACCATGTGGTAAACCTTGAAAAATAAAAAAATATAATTTTTGAAGATATACAAATATAGGTTACGGCAGGTTGCGATCTGTAAAACTTGGGTTAAAGTATCTATAATTTCGTAATAAATAACTATATCACAACGGCAAACGGCAACTTTTTTGGTGATTTAAATGTTCTACGGGCTACTGTACTATATTAGAACCACCATACCATCTACATTAGAACCAGCAACTCCTGAGAAACCTGATCAGACACATTTGTTCACTGACGCAATCTTAAAACATTTTCCTCGATAAATATGTTTAAACAAGGATGTGAATGATGAGGTGATGAATGATGATGACTGATATGGACGAATGGAAGAAAAGAAACGCTGCACTGGCCCCAAATTCATTGCTAACGACTGGCTGGCGGGAGAATTTTGGTTGCACGGTCGAAATGATTCGCCGGCCGGTCACTCTGTTGTGTGGCCAGTCCTCGTATTACCAATATCAGTTTTCTGAATGGCTATCAATGCATCTCTTTTATTTGATCGTGAAAGAGATGTACTTATTCTTTATAGCAATTCTGAGAGCCTATTACAAAAAATCACCGCGATAAACTTACGATGTTCGTCCCACTCCGTGACATTCTTAACACAGTTATAAGGTTCAAAATCAAGTAAATAGATTAACGAACGCCGTCAGAATATCGTTATTCTTTTTGTAATAGGCTCTCGGAAAACTGACAAGTTTAAAGAGCTTGTAATACGGGGGAAGGGTAGCCAAGATAGATCCAAAACAAATAAGTAAAGCTAAGATTCTAGTTTCCTAGGATGACGGTGCCGTCATATTACGGCCGTAATTTAGTGGCGTAGAACGTTGTCTATACAAGGTGTTTGGTAAAAGCCTTATAAAGCCGAATATGGCAAATTAGGACCATCAAACTGAACAACTTTTACTATGGGACCAACCAGGTTTGCTATCTTTAGGAACATAAAAGTCGGGACAAAGAACCTTGCAATTCAGCTTTCATTAAATCTACAGAGCAACGATTTCTGACATTAGATCATTTAAGCGTCATAGGGGAAAATACTCGCTCAACATCGAAGGAGGTATACTTAACGAGATACAAAGCAAAATAAGGCATTTAACTTGCTGTCCTTTATGCTTTTAAATATTTCGACCCATTTTTTTTGCAACACTGATTTTGATTGCATGTTCTCTTCAAAAATCGGGACAAAACTGATGGATCGTCGGGACGCGGGACAATTTCATCGAAATCGGGACTGTCCCGGCAAAATCTGGATGGGTGGCAACCCTGGGACCAACTCTGAAATCGCGAAAAAAATTTAACTGTTTCATACAAAAATTAATAACGAAGATATCAAAATGTATGAAACACCATATTTTTTTTTCGCGATTTCAGAGTTGGTCCCATAGTAAAAGTTGTTCATAATTATCTACCATATTCGGCTTTATAAGGCTTTTGCCAAACACTCTGTATAAACAATATGGCGCGGCTTCCTAGAGAGCACCGTAAAGTCAAATAGTCTTTTTACGTCCGTAATATATTACGGCCGCTATGTGACGGCACCGCTTTCTTAAGAAACCCTAGCTTTACAGATAATCGTACAGGTACCTCGAAGCTAGCTGGCGCGGTAGGAGGCGGCGCGCGCGCAGTGTCGCGCTGCAGGCCGGTGGCGGCGAGCACGGCGGCGCTGTTGCCGCACGCCAGGCACAGCAGCGACAGCGCCAGGAACGCTGTCAGCAGCGGGCTGCTGTCGACAATGGAAACATCACGTTTATCTTCAATTCAATATCGTTTAATCAACTTTTCTTGAAATCGATACTGAGATAATGGAAACTCGTATTTAGCAGTCTTAGAGCATCGCGGCTTCGTCTTTCGAACAGAAGCGCGTCTTACTCTAAGTTAGCAGCCAATGAAACTCAGTACAATCGTCCAGGGGCCGTACCGGCCAACCCATCAAACTTCAAAAAATCTGCTGAGTTTCAAATAGTACAATACGAAATTCTTTTACTTCGATTTATCTGTTTTAAGGTGAAGCTCGGCAGACCCGCCGAAAGTTAGCCGGTAGGGCCCTAAATCCTAAAAGGTTCAGAATTAAAATCCTAGTTGTGTTATGTAAGAGAATTTAGTATTTTTACCAATGCTTTTGACTTGAGATTTTACAGTGTACCTATTTTAAATTCTAACCTTAAACACTCGTCAAAAATTAGACAATTACTTCTTGGACAGAAAATATTTATTGATCCACTAGCGACCGCCCGCGACTTCATCTGCGTGTAAAGTCTTTTTGCTATCCTTCGGGAACAATACTTTTTTTCGGGATGAAAGATGTGTACCCCTGAGACAACGTGTGTGTAATTCATGTCATTTCATGCTGATCGGTTCAGTAGTTAAGACGTGCAGACGTAACAAACAAAGAAATGGACTTTCACATATAATATTACTAAGGAAACCAGTGTGTGTGTACTCTACACAATGCTTATAAAAATGACCTTTTAATTTAAAAAATACCTTCTATCGTAACTAGCAGAAATATTAAGTGACTTTAGTCATTAATGGTTTCTTCTGTTAGTACAACTATACCAAAACTTACTTTTGACATTAGAAATAATTAAATAATAAACTTATCCTGCGTTAAAATATATTACTTTGTTTCGAATTCAAACCACAACTAGATACTTATATGTAGAAATGATACAATCAAAACTACATATATCGACTGTTAAGTGCTGATAATATACATTATTAGACACACTACGAAAACTTATTAGCTTGGATATAACTATCGATTTAAACTATAGTGATCACACAAAGACTTCTCCATAAACTCATCGACAGGTCATATTGCGTTGGCTTGAATCGCTTTCACCAATTACTATTTTTACTATCATAATTGACCATCTGTGTTGCGTACTCGTGGTGTACTCTGTACAATAATTATTTGGAGAAGAAAGTGTGGTCGGAATAAATACGAATTTGTGTGATGACTTGCGTATGTAGAGCGGGGAATAAATACGTGAGGTATGTGATCGTAATCAACTGATAATACAAAGTAATGAACGCGTTGATAGCTGATATGATATTTAAAATGGTATCTGTCTTCTTAAAATTAGCTTTGCAACAAGCAATAGAAAGTTTTACATCATTTTCGTCCTTTAATAATGAACAAATAATTGAAAAATATGAAAAAATACTGAAGAGTAAAATCCACAGCGAGTTTTCCTTTATTCTTTATTACCGATTATAAACTTTTAATTTTAGTGCGAATTTCATAAGCAGATAATTATTTATAAACTAACTTTTTCATTGGTGGAATTGTCTAACGATGGATAATCAAACTGTGGTATGGTTTTACCATTGGCGATGATTCTGTAACAATCACATCCGGTAGATTACAATATTTCACATTCACCAAATTCTTGTTTGTGAATCGTATTTTACGTATTTCGAATTATGTAACAATGTTAAGTATTAACATAATTAGATAGCTTAATTTCTACCTGGTATGAACAAACATTTTGTCTTTACTTTTCAACTCATTCAAACTGCATAAAACACTTAGCTGATGGGGTAAAATGTGCTTCAGTTTGAAATAGAAAAGGAAAGATTTTTAAAATTCCCGCGGTCTTTCGATAACTCTTAAAAATCGTATAATGTGAGTTTGACTTGCCAACCCATCGCCTGCCTTGCCTACTCATAGAACATCGTTAAACTCAAATTCTTAGTCTTCTTTTAATCTTTTATTTTTTATTCACTTCCAGAACATTATGGAGTTTTAAACTGAAAAATTAAAAAACAGTTTCATCTCAATTATTATTAAATAGTAAAAAGTCAACATCATAGCCGTAAACAGAGTAGTGAGAATCCATTTCGCAGCAAATTAATAGTGGACCACATGGAGGTGGACATAGGGAGCACAATCCCCTGACGTCAGCACCGGCGTGGCTACGCCGCGTATCGGCCGGAGAAAGCTGCGCGTCCATGCTCGACTACTTGTACACATTAATATTGACGAACGTCAATACACATATGATTTAAGGCGCTAAGAAGGGTCAAATCCCAATATTCATTTCAAATTATTGAAAGATTACGCGCGTGAAGCTATCATGGAAAAAATATATAATGTACTTGGAATAATACACAATAGATTTAATTGAAAGCATTTGTAAAAATGTTACCACCTTTGATGTAAAAAAATATTCCCTGTTTCTGGTCCTATTTGCAAAATTTCTCGGAAACAGAACATTCGTTTATGTTAAAACCAACACATAAAAATCGGCGATGTTGATACCTTCAATTTTAATTGAACAGATTTTTTTTAACTAACTTGAAAGCGAAGAAATTTAATAAAAACATGTAAAAATTGAGAATTCGGTGCTAGTTCTCGACGCAACCGCCGCGTTGGAACGTGCACTGATTTGAACCCAAAGTGAGTAGAGTTACGTTTGATTTCACACCATCACGGATCGACCCGCTCGGATTGAGGCATGTTAACGCCTTAAGAACAATATTTTATCAAAACACTGGCGATCACCGCAGCAACGAAGACGTAATAACTATCACTTGTGCCCTCTAATAATTCACAAATTAATGAAAAGAAACTGAATAGTCAAATTCTCAGTGAGTTTTCCTATTCTTTGAACTATTCAATAAAAAATCAAGGAACCGAAAATAAACTTTTAGGTTTAATATTAATTTCTTAAGTATTTTTATAAATAAATATATGCTAATGAAATTCATATTACTCTATAAATACCGTGAAACTATAAAACCTGACAAACAATATCCATATCCATAAAATACAACCCGACCTGATACAAAACTCTATAGGAATGTATTTCATTTGGCAATTTTTAAGGAAGGAAGTACGGTCAACGGCGCGCATTTTATACTTAAATGCAAAGCTATGGTTCAAAATAAATTACAGATTTTTGACAGTTTTGTGTAACTTCATGTGCTACTGACTATACCTTCGTGTTTGTTGTATACAGGCTGATAAATACCTAACAATGTTTAGAAAGTAGTAAATGTATATAAGAGACGAATAGTAAGTAACAAAGCTTCCATTACATGAACAGATATTTTTCGAAGTATTTCTTCTAAATCTAGTAATTCATCGGACTCCGGTTGGGTAAGCCCCTGCACTACATGCGTTATCAGTGGCCGACGCGTGCGCGTGCACGTCACGGTGCGCAGGCGCACCTCGCGGAAGCGCGCAGCACCGGCTCAATGCGCCCGCGCAGGCGGTGCACTTGATAGGTAGCTGCTAATACTCCGTCTAGCGGACAACCAGTCAACCGCACTTTCCATGGCGAGCGTTATGCTCTAGGAAGGAAAAGCCTTACGGGTACCTTTATGATATGACAATACTCGTTTATGTACTTCTTCCAATCAATATTGCACCGTTTTACGAAAATGTTTACTACAAATTACATAATATTAACTAATAAACCTAGGACAATAAGGTGCATAAAGTTTTTAAAGGTAATTTTAATGCACCCAGGTGATTAAAGTTTACGAATAGTAAACTTAAGGTGAATTAAGTTTACGGAGGGAAGCGTCTTTTCACCACCTTTTTAGAATGAATGAATCACAAAAAGACACAGTTAATAACAAAAGTGTGGAAAAATGTCACCCGCTCTTAACATTTTTTCTATTTTGTCAACTTCCATGTGATAAGTTTATTTTAACCTTTAACATTATTCTGTAACTTTAGATATGTTTTAAACCACAAAAAAACAAAATCTGAAATAACTATATTGGAATTAGGGGCCATCCATAAATAACGTCACACGTTAAGGGGGAGGAAGGGGGTCGATGAAGTGTGACATTGTGTGACAAGGGGGTGGGAGGGGTCCTAAATGTTGTGACGTCACATTTCAAAATCATTTAAATTGAAATAATACAAATTTCTGACCTGTTTTTTAATTCAATAATTATTTCTAGATGTAAAATGTTAAATATGTGACGTCACACTAGGGAGGAGGGGGTTTCACAAATGTGACTAGCTGTGACAAGGACGGGGGAGGGGGTCAAAAATCATGAAATTCGTGTGACGTAATTTATGGATGGCCCCTTAGCAATAAAAAAATTTGTGCTAGCTATTTTCACCGCAAGAGCTCTTGCAAAAGACATCAACGCGTCACACTCACGCAAAATCATGTTGGTTATCGCCTTATCGTAAAGTAAAAACATCTGTCATTCATTATCCATCAGCTAATATTATCAGCTACTATCCCCGCCAATTGGTAATGCGCCTGGCTGCCATGTTTTTAACCTCAAAAACGAAAAACAATAGAATTTTTTTTATATACCCTAAACCATATCTTATTGAAAATAATAATATTAGATTATCTATTTTAATTTTCTTGCTTCACTACATTTTTAGTTGCGTATCACGTCAACGTGGATATTAATGTGACAAAGTTCCAGCGCATTACCAATTGGCAGGGATAGTAGTTAATAATGTATTATCAGCTACCACTAAGCTAACTAAACTGTAATATGATTTTAGCAAACAAAATTACAATTACAAAGTAAGAACATTGTTTTCTTTTGTATTTTGATCTTTTTATTTATTTGCCGTTTCACTAAAAACACGCATACAGAAACCACGATAAAAGCATTCAAACATTGCTAAATCGATAATTTTTAGGGTTCCGTACCCAAAAAGTAAAAACGGGACCCTATTACTAAGACTCCGCTGTCGGTCTGTCTGTCTGTCTGTCACCAGGCTGTATCTCATGAACCGTGATAGCTAGACAGTAAAAATTTTCACAGATGATGTATTTCATTTGCCGCTATAACAACAAATACTAAAAACAGAATAAAATTAATATTTAAGGGGGGCTCCCATACAACAAACGTGATTTTTTTGCCTTTTTTGGTACGGAACCCTTCGTGCGCGAGTCCGACTCGCACTTAGCCGGTTTTTTTGCAGCATATTTACACATTATATTTAATTTGACGAGTGAGAATCTTTCATTACTTATATAAAGTTATGAACATTTTTTTTCTCAAAGAAAGTATTTTCTCTAAAGTTGTTATTGTGACGGCTGTTTCAGGGTCACGGCCGCCTCTTTACTGCTCATTGTTATCAAATTAGGCGCATTCTGATGTTTCTTTAGCCTCATAGTAATGTGAATATTGTTTGCAAATCAAGCTTACAAATTCTCATGTGGATATAATAGAAATTAAAAGTTAAATAAAAAGGTGATGATATACCAAACAATCAAAAAAAAATCTCTATATCTTATTATAAAAACATACAACGATATTTCTTTCTCTTTTGCATAAATTTAAGTTACGAGTAGCCTACATCCACAATCGATGAATTCCAGAAGTTTTTTATTATACATATATTATACACTTTCATATAAATTCTTCTCTTAATCAAGGAAAATCTTACAGTTTATTATTTTTGTAGATCTTTGATTTACCAACTTAATTTTAAACAGAAATTACAACGTTGTTGTTTAATGATGACGTAATTTTCAACTTTTTTTATCGAAAGTAACAAAATACGTCAACTGAAGAAGGCAACTGTTGATGAATTGACAAAAAGCCAGCAGCAATAGAACCTAGAACTTTAATGTGCTTGTAAAGTATTATTCCAGTGAACCCAATTAATTATAAAGATCCCTAAATCATCCCTTTACAAAACTCCCCGTATGAGCATTCGAGCATCCGCGGTTGACAAAGTTCCGATGTGTCCGTCAGTTAACTATGTATTACGCGGCGCGGCGCGGGCGCAGCCACCGGCGGCGGAGAAAGCCGCATTCCCACCGCGCGCGGACTTTCATCCGAGGCGGCTCGGCGGGCGATGCCTCTGCGCCTCCGAACCACACATCACACACTCCACTCCGTACAAATATAGCGACAATTTGCAAATCATATTCATTTGTATTAAGCTAAAAACCGTGGAAAATGCAATTGAAAAGGAAAATCAGGATTCAGTACCTTCGATATTTAAACACAGACTGATTCCACTGCTTCACCATGCAAGTGTTGTGGGTGAAAAAGCAACCACAGTGTGAAAAGCATAACTATTTTTTTAAACCCGTCGATATATGAATCCATATAAATGAAAAGCTATGAAATATAAATATTACTCAATCTACATAGTCTGATAGAGTCATTGCTTGAATTTAATTTCCGATTAGGTACATTTCTCTCAGTTTTTATAAGTAATAATTTATGTAAATGTAGACTATGTTCAAGTATGTATCAACAAGTGCAGTGAGCCCGATCACCGGCGCCTGCGCACCGATCACTGAGAAAGCTACTATCTAACCTGTTGTTTATTTGTTTGTCGTTACGTCACTGCGAAAAGTTGGTTAATTCATCCAATCATACGCCTTTTACACGTGAACGTCACGAACACGATACCATGTCAAATCATTACATGTCTCATGTAGTCATGTAATTTAAAAGTAATGCTATTCTTTTACGGTCGGTCGTACGTCTTGTTTCATTGCAGTGTTGACATGTTACGATAAAGTGTTGTTTGTGACGAAATTTCACTATCACGCATGCCAGTAATTTACTGTCAATAAATCGTTATATGCTCTTCGATAGGAAGTCAATATACGTTTAACTCACCTACTGCCAGAGTTGAGTCCATAACAATCATTGATGCCAGCTAGAACTCCGACAACTCCTGTAACCACTGCGATGCAACCCGCCCATAGGCCGGCGCCCACCCGCGCTAGGGCGGCGCCCTTGACGACGCCCACCGCCCCCGCGCCCACCAACAACGCCCCCAGAACCACTTGCAACAACCCCAAAACAACCACCAGCTTTCGCCCTCCAGAATCCTCGGTTCCCGCTTCAACACTCTTGGAACTGACACTTTTAGTTTTCTTTACATCCTGCGGCGTTTTACAGATCAGCTGTTCCGTAGAGTCCTCTGACTTGAGGCTCGAGACCGTCGCGGTGGCATCGGGGCCGGGGCGCGCGTCCGCCATGCCGGATCATGCCGTGTGGACTGCAATGCGTGCGCCGTGCGCTACGTCTCGCGGGACACTGCTGAGCCGGCGAGAAAGTTCGGAAATTGAAATGGAAAATCAGAAGGTTTAATTGTGAAATAGACCTCTTTTGTTTCGTCCCCAAGAATTGAAAACTTTTAAAAATGGAATTCTTAAAATGAATGTTTTGTTTTATCAGGTATCATTGTTTTGTTCTTTATCTTAGAAGCAAATCTTCCGGAAACTAATTAAGAGATAACTCTGGTGTTCGTAGCGACGTGAGCATTCTGCGTTCTTGTATTTTGTAGTAGAGATGGTCTGTTACGGACTGTGAGTTAATTGCTTCTGCCTTCGCGAAGATAGCTAAAGAAACTTATTTTGTATTTTAATCGCTTATGTTACTATGAAACTAGAGTGGCGCGACACTAAATATTATAAACTTTTTCTGCTTCTCGAAACCAAAATCAACTAAGTAGGTATACCTAGCCTAGGAACTCGATGTGAAAATAATAAGTACCTAAATAAACGTAAAGTTTAACATTGGTAATAGAGTCAAGTTTATTTACCTATCGAATAATTAGAACTGTTAGGGCCCTCTGACCTCTAAGGCTCTGATACACAGATACTGGGACCCTACTTTTGAAACGCTCGGCTGGCGTCGAGAGCTCTTTTCTACTGATTTTCGTGCGACATCTCATACATTTGAGTCAAATGTCAAACGAAAATCAGTAGAAAAGAGCGCTCGATGTCAGTCGAGCGATTCAAAAATAGGGCCCCTGATCGCACCAACGTAAAATTTAATCTTCAATTATCTAAGAATTTAATACTTCAAGTTAAGAATTCACTTAGCTACCAAACTTTTTACAATAAAATAAAATAAAATCCACGGTTCTATTCGATTTTTTACATAAAATGGTGACTAAGATTAATTCGAAAATGAATGTAAAAATAAAAGAAATTAAAAAATATTAAAAACCCGACTGCCCTGCCAAAAACGAACTATAAAGTTAAATAACAAGTGTCTTTGCAGTCGGGGGACCTTTTTGTGGAATAATTTTGAATCAAAGAAGTCCCCCGACTGCAAAGACACTTGTTATTTAACTTTTCACTTCTCATGCTCGTAAAGTTCGTCTTTATGTTGGGTATAGGCTGCATAAAATCGCTTTTTATGCTCTAGTGCATAAAGTAAAATCTTCGTCTATGTCTCAGACTTTAAGACAAAGGTCGTCAGGTAAACAGCCACACACGCAATTTAACTTCGTTAAATTAAGTTGTTATTTCATTGTTTCTTCATTTTTTGTTGTGTTATACTTAATACTTTTTTATTTTTGAAAATAGATATCAATTTTATTGAAAGACTTTGATAAAAAATTTTTTTTTTTAATTTTTGATATGGGTATCAAATGAAAGGCCTTGATGAGCACATTCCAAAATTATATTTTTTTTAATAAAAAAATGATTTTTTTTTTTTCAATTTTTGGATATGGGTATCAAATGAAAGGCCTTGATGAGCACATCCCAAAATTATATTTTTTTAATAAAAAAATTAGTTTCTTTTTTCAATTTTTGAATATGGGTATCAAATGAAAAGCCTTGATGAGCACATTCCAAAATTATATTTAAAAAAAAAATGAGTTTTTTTTTTCAATTTTTGAATATTGGTATCAAATGAAAGGCCTTGATGAGCACATTCCAAAATTATATTTTTTTAATAAAAAAATGAGTTTTTTTTTCAATTTTTGAATATGGGTATCAAATGAAAGGCCTTGATGAGCACATTCCAAAATTATATTTTTTTTTTTATAAAAAAAAAAGAGTTTATTTTTCAATTTTTGAATATGGGTATCAAATGAAAGGCCTTAATGAGCACATTCCAAAAATAGATATTTAGTCACAAAAAATTAAAAACAAAAATTTTTTTTTTTGCAATTTTTGAATATGGTTATCAAATGAAAGGCCTTGATGAGGACATTTCAAAAATATATATTTGTCACAAAAAATTAAGAAAAAAAATTTTTTTTTAATTTTTGAATATGGGTATCAAATAAAAGGTCTTGATGAGCACATTCCAAAAATATAGAATTTGTCACTAAAATTTAAGTTTTTTTTTTAGATTTTTACATTATTGTTGTTTAATTTCCTCACAATCGAAGTGAAAAGCAGAGTGTATAACTCGTACATAAAACCCATTTTACCCTCGACTTGACTATATATACGTCTCGGGTAAAATGATGCGTTTTATGCACTTGTTGTACAATCTACTATTATAGTTCGTTTTTGGCAGGGCAGTCGGGTTTTTAATATTTTTTAAATTTATTTATTTTTATTTCATACATTTTAGTGACAAATTATATAGTTTTGAAATGTGTTCATTAAGGCCTTTCATTTGATGCCCGTATTGAAGAAAAAAAAATTTTTTCACATTTGAAAATGGCGTCGTACAGTCGCCATAGTAACTTTCTTCAAAAAATATATAGCCAGTGTCACTCGGAATGATGTAAGGATTGTAATGATACCCGATACATTCAAATCCGTTGAGCCATTCAGAAGTTACTAGTACGGCTCATTTCAACCAAACACGGTCCCATCCGGCAGAAAGCATGAAACTTGGTATGCATGTAGTTTTTACGTATATAATAAAATGCCACTGCCACGCTGTATATAATATTTTTAACACATTTTTTATGAAACTATTCCAATGAAGCTTATATTTTTGAAATTTGTATGAATATGGCTTTTTTAGCATATTTTTTTCAAGCCGATATCGGTATTCGTTAGAAATTTATCGTCACTGGAATACTTTTTATTTTGAAAAATTTTAGATGTTCGCCATTTCAATTACGGCAATTCATTTTTTTGTATCTGAAGGTGTTTTTTTATTTCTGAAAATGATTGGCCATCCTTTATTTATCCGAAAATGATACCCGATTTGCCATAGTAGCTATAAATTAGCAGTTATTATGCCCAACAGTACGCGTGGCGTTAGAAAATTTCACCCCCTCCCCCTCCCCCCCCCCCCCCAGCAGGGTGTCCCCCGCTGTCTCCCGGGCGTTTTCCACTCTAGTCCACATAAGGAACAAGTGTGCTAAGTCTCATTCTTTAATACAAAAAATATCGGTGTCGTCCTATACGATTCCCACAGGGTGATTTTTTCAAAAAACATCAGAAGAAACTTAAACATAATTTGAAAACTATAAGTGCTATTACCTTCATTTAAAAAATGGTTAATAGAAAATTTAATAATAAATATATTGTTTTTAGACAGTTTTGTTGTAGCTTTCACCGTTTTTTATTAAAAAAAAAAAAACTGCAATTGAGGACACAAAACGCCCCCCCAGGGGGGGAAAAATCACTTTACGACTTGCTGCTACTTCTATATTTTATTAAATACGTAAAAGCTACACGCATGCCAAGTTTCATGCTTTCTGCCAGATGGGACCATAACCTAGTACAAATAGGTTGAAATGAGCCGTACTATACGGTGGAATAAAGAAACTCACATACCCACAAACATACATGAACTCTAAACACATATACACTCCTTTTTGGGCAGTCGTGTAAAAAAGCAATTAATTAAGTTAGCCAAGATGAATCCGTCTGTTCAGCACGCGCGGGTCGGCCGACCTTGGCACCAGCTTCAAGATAATAATCCTCTTAATTAACACTTGTTTCGTTAAATCTTACTCTTTCTTTATTTCCTTTTTTAGGGTTCCGTAGCCTAAATGGCAAAAAACGGAACCCTTATAGATTCGTCATGTCTGTCTGTCTGTCTGTCTGTCTGTCTGTCTGTCTGTCTGTCTGTCTGTCTGTCTGTCTGTCTGTCTGTCTGTCTGTCCGTATGTCACAGCCACTTTATTCCGAAAGTATTAAGACTACACAGTTGAAACTTGGTAGGTAGATGTATTCTGTTAACCGCTTAACGAATTTAATACAAAAATAAGAAAAATAAAAGATTAAGGGGGGGCTCCCCATACATGGAACTGAAACTGAAAAAATTTTTTTTCTTCAAACCAACACGTGTTGGGTGTTTATAGATAGGTCTTTAAAAATGATATTGAGGTTCCTAAGACAACTTTTTCTCAAAGTGAACCGTTTGAAAGATATTCACCGCCAAAGTGGTAAAATGTGTGTCCCCCCCCTTTAACTTTTGAAATAAGAGAGTGAAAAATCTAAAAATAATATATGCTGTAGATCTTAATAAACACTATCAACCAAAATTGGTTTGAACGAGATATAGTAATTAGTTTTTGAGATATAGCACATTTTCCAAAACCGCAAATATAACTTTGTCATTCATACCAACACTGTGAAAAACAAAGTTATTTTTGCAAACGAAAAATTATAGGTGGTATTAAATATGGTATGGTATAGGGTAACTACGGAACCCTATGGCGCGTGGCCCGACACGCACTTGGCCGGTTTTTCAGATTGAGGACCAATCACAAATAGTTGAAAATGTTTTCGGTAAAAAATGCATTTGTGCAAGGCTGATGTCGGGTTTGGTATTGTTAGCGATTTTAGAGTTCAATAAAATTATTGTTAGACAGAAATATTTGTCCTTTTATTGTTGTTATCGTAGGTCAATATTGTTATGATAAAAAATGTTAAATAAGTAGGTAAGTACTTAAGATTTTTTTGTGTAAGGTAAAATAGCTAAAACGCAATAATCATCGTCCAGAGAACGCCAGACCTACTTTGTGATAAGAAAATTCAAAGAGCAGACTACCTACTGTATTGAATTTAAATAATAAAATATACATGTTTCGTTATTTTTGATAATCCCAAAATCATGAGAGAAATGGATGCGTCAACAATTATAAAACTTACTAGCTTTTGCCCGCGACTTCGTCCGCGCGGACATTCAAGAAAATCTTCAGGGAAATTTGATCCAGGATAAAAAGTATACTGTTTTAATTTGATCAAAAAAGAAATAAACCGTTTTTACGTGTAAGTAGGTGGGTTCCCAGTACCACTCCACCAAGCACGCTGCCTCGCGAGACCTCATTCCCATCTCCGTCCTCGTCTCCAGTTAAATTAGTTATTAAAACCAGAAAAGTTTTTTTTTTTTATCTTAAATGGGTTTGCTCTTGACCCCAGTCTAGCCCAAAAGCAAAGACAGGGCCTACGATGGAGCGAGCTTGCCCAGAAAGTGCTTATTCACTCTGGTGCTTATTTTCATTCATATTAGGATTTCTCAATGCACTGTTCAAAATATTTCGATAACTGCGTCTCAAGAGGCCATCAGCACCCAGGGCAATAAGTTATGCCATAGTTAACGCATGCATCTTGCGTAACCGTAACTGCATAGGGCTGGGGGGCGTATCGATGGCGGTACGTAATCACTTTCTACGCAAGCCACTGGACATAAAAGGGTTGACTGACATCATTTAATTATATCATCAGGTACCCTTATTGATTACATAATGAATTTTAGGTATGCTACTTACGTTACAACACTGATCACCGAACCTGGCCACAGGCTGGACACATCCTACATTAGTATATAATGATACAAGTGAGCTAGGTAATAGTTGCTCATTACATTACACACGAGCCGTAGGCATAAGTAATTCAGCCTCATGTGTAATGACCAGAGTCTCATACGACGTTTTTCAACACATTCGCGAAGAAAAAACAAAATAATTTAACACACAGCGACAAATACAATAAAAACAAAAATGAAAATTATGGGAAAATATTTTTAAATTTTTGACGACTCTGTATAAAATACAGGGAGAAAAAAAGCAGCCCTTGTTAAGTTTTCTTGCCGGTTCTTCTCGTTATAAGGTCTCCCGCTTAGGGTTTGCGAACCGATGACGTAGCTTCTTTGACATTCACAAATTCTTGTAACAGCCTGAAGATTGAATAAATGATTTTTCAACACACTTGCTCGTAAAGTGAGCCCTAATACATCGCTTTTAGGGCCATAAACCGAACTATAACAAACGCGTGCAATAATATATAAAACACTAGTTGGTTATAGAATGATCCCTACAAAGTTAAATAGGTACCTTACTGCAAGTTCTATGCGAGTAAACAGAGCATTTTCAATTTAACCGGGTAATACAGTTATTGGAAGAAATAAATGTGTAGGTCCTTAATTAAGTCAAACAAATATTAATTATTATCAAATTATTCCTAATTTACAATATTTTGTTATAAAATATTAAAATATTTGCATTTTATCATTTAGATTTATAATTTTGAAGTAAGCTGTATGCTCACTAACCCCTTTGTTCGCAAAATATTCTTGCATTGGGCGTGTGAAAAAAACAAAAAAAAACCTGCGCGCCTTTTCTCATCATGATTATTATTTTGTTTTTGTCGTATTTGTTACTGTATGGTAAATTACTTTGTTTTTTCCTCGCAAATGTGTTGAAAAACGTCGTAAGAAACTCGTGAGCTCTTTACTTATTGCACACTCGGCTGAGTTACGCCCTCGCCTGCGGCTCGGGCTGCAACCCACAGCCTTGTGTGCAATAAGCAACCTAAGCTAACTTGTATCATAATGTACTAATGAATAATTATGTGAATCATTACGAATTAACGACCGTCCACTTGCGAATTGTGAAAGCGGTGGATGTCGTGTGGAGTTGCCGCGAAATCAAGAAGTGGTAGAGTAGGTCTAATAATAATGATAACATTACCTTGTTTACTATGATTCCAATATCAATCGAGTAAGATCATAACTTAGCACGGGGTCGCGCGGGTCACGCGAAAGTCTCCAGCGCGTGAGCGTCGTCGTTGATGCGAAACGCGCGACCGCGGCCATCGCCATAAAGTACCCATCACCCAACCCACCCATGTCAAATATTTAAAAAAATATGTAAAAAAACACTGGCTAGAACTATTATTTAAGGGTCGGTAGCCTAAAACTTTACCACATGTAGGAAAAGTACCTTAAATATTGAAGATAGAAAATTTTACTGAAAGAAGACTTAATTTTGTTTTTAAAAAGAAACGGAACTGCATTCAAACATTTTTTTTAATCGCATACGATTCGATACAAATTGATAAAATCCGTAATAATTAAAATTTAAATTTAAATTACAAGGAATAAATCAAAAATATGCAAATTAATACCAGTTATTATTGTACCTACTTTAATGTAAATGATGGCATATTTTTTATTTATTCCTTGTGATGCATTAGATTTTTTTCTAAATTTCGAGTTGCCGACAATGACGCAGAAAGTAAGAAATAACGGAGATTCAGCCAAGTGCTTGCGGGTGTACCGACACTATCTAAGCGAACGAACTTTATTGTGAGTTCGTGTCGTCGGCAGCCTGCATGGCGGGCGGCAACACCGAAGCGGGATCCTATTCCTGTCCACAAGGCAGGCCGCCCGCCAGACAGGATAGCCGATAGTGAATGGGTCCTGTCGCATAAAGCCGCATTCACTCTACACGGACCGGGGGGCTGATTATCTAACTTTGTTGCAATCAACTTGACAGAAATCGCAGTGACATTGCTGCTTTAGTAAGAACCAATGTGACAACTATCTTACTTAAAGCGGCAATGCAACTGCGATTTCAATCGAGAATTGTTAGCAACAGACTTACGTAATTCGCTACCAGGCTGGGGGCTGATTACGTAATTTTGTAGCAATCAACTCTGACAGAAATATCAGTTACATTGCTGCTTTAGTAAGAACCAATATGACAACTATCTTACTTACAGCAGCAATGTCAAAGTCAAAAATAGCTTTATTCAAATAAACTTAATTATTAAAGCCCGCCGGTAACGATCAATTGCGATTGTCAATTTTTCCGTCAATGCCATTGTTGGAGCAATTGACAATCGCTTCAATTGCACGCGTAAACGATCAATTTTTCCGTCAATGGGCGTCAATTGCGGAAAAATTGACAATCGCAATTGATCGTTACCGGTGGGCTTAAGTACTTTTGAATCGTCTATATTTTCCTTCCACCCGTTCCAAACAAGACTTTTTTAACTGACAAGAAGAACGGGCGCAAGAAACTTATCAGCTTTAATAGCAAAGTAACGATATTTACAAACTTAAATATATCGTTATATATTACCACAGGGTGACAGGATTATTGGCAACAAACATAGACTTATTATATTACTATCATTGGCAACAAAGTACTTACAACTGCGCTTTCAATCGATTTCATTTGAGAATTGTTAGCAACAGACTTACGTAATTAACGGGCGGGCCAGACACGCCATGACAAATAGATATAACGTGATAGGGGGTTACAGAGTGAAGTATGATGATTTTAAATGATTTTATAGTTGTACCGCAACATAATTATTTATGTAAGTGACTGCTACATATAACATGCGAAATGTCGATTAAGCATAAAATATTATTAGTATAAGGTTTATTGTAATTGCTCGCTTTAAAATGAATACAGATCCAACCACGGAACGATAAACATGTGTTTTCTTTAACCACCAAAACCAATAATATCTGAGAGTTATCTTCTGACCTTAACTTCGGCACCTCCATCGAATCCAAAGTTCAAACTGCAGCTAAGAAGCTGAGCATCCTAAATAAAGTCAAGCGGTACTTTAAGCCTGGGCAGCTTTTAACCCTTTATAAAGCTCAAGTCCGATCCTGCATGGAGTACTGTTGCCACCTTTGGGACGGCTCAGCGAAATATCAACTTGCTGCACTGGACTCGGTGGAACGCAGAGCCAAGAGATTAATGGGCGATGAAAAACTGGTAGCAGCTAAGCTTCACAGTTTGGCTCACCGCCGAAAAGTTGCTTGCCTATCGGTCTTTTATAGATTGTACTTCGGTGAGTGTGCTCAAGAGCTGCATGAGCTCATTCCACCTTCTCCTTTCTACTATCGGACATCCAGACGCACTGCGGGCTATCACCCGTTCTTGGTTGATATACCTTTTCTGCGTACCAAGCGCTACTCCACATCGTTTATAATGCGCACAGCTATGGAATAGAATTCCCTGCCGGCGTCTGTGTTTCCGAGCGCATACAACCTGACTCTATTCAAGGCCAGAGTGAATAAGCACTTTCTGGGCAAGCTCGCTCCATCGTAGGCCCTGTCTTTGCTTTTGGGCTAGACTGGGGTCAAGAGCAAACCCATTTAAGATAAAAAAAAAGGGGAGATTACACGATCATGCAGACTGATGGGAGACTGATGCAATACTGCCAACTGCACCATTTTATACAAAAAATCTCCCTCATAGAACGTATGGAAAGGTTTTGGACCTCTTAGTGTGAGGAACTGGCATACCTATCTAGTACTTATTAACCATATTTTTTTATTTTTGACAGGAAATTTAGAAAATATAGCGGTGCACGATGAAACCTGTGTATATCGATAGGGGATCTATAGACGAACAAAAAATATCTTTATGAAATAAAGCCTTAAAGCCCAACGTTTCCGAGATAATCCGGGAAATAAGTTTTATTTTTTATCTATACAGGATATTTAACAAGGATTATCTCGGAAACGTTACGCTTTAAGACTTTATATCATTTGTCATTTTTTGTTTATCTATAGATCTTCTATCGAATTCGATATAAACAGGTTTCATCATGCGCTGCTATATTTCCGAAATCCCAGTTAAAATAAAGAATTATACTTCAGGATTCTTCCTTCGATATTAGTACTATTAACACATGTAGTATTGCTTGCATGTATCACCACTTAGCACGTTATTTTATTTATTTTTTTATTTTATTTAACCATTTATTTCAGGCTACTAGGCCCATACAATATATACCTTACAGACTAACATACATAATTATTAAATAAAAATACAATCTATTTGTTTACACGTATCGAAGGCGGCGACGTGTTGCGCAATGCGGTGTCCGGTATCCGACCGCGAAAACGTCGGAACAGGACACCCTTCGGCCAAAAATCTTCTTTCATGAAGGTCGACAGATGTTCGGTCGGTACCCTCACCACGAATGAGTTGAAGTTCACATTGTGGCGGGACTCCAACCGCTCGACCCTTAGACTGAATTTGGTCTTCAATCTGATGTACTCTCCGATTTCATCAGGCTTCGTGCTGTAGTGCAGACGAGATACATACACAAGCGTTGTCGGGATAGCCGGACGTAGTAGGTGGTTGTGTCCGGTCGGGGCGGTGCCACAAAGGTTACGGCGGGTGGGCTTATTTTAGAGTAATAACCTAAAAAACCTAAAAAGAGAAGGTATTTGATTTAGAATTGACAGATATTTTGACATTTCCGGCTCGAATTTTCCTCACCGCCATCACGCGCCAACTACTTCATAGCGATGGGCCGAGTCGCTATTTTTTCGACTCGGGTCACCCGAGTTGAAATTAATGCTGACCCGGGCTACAACTCGGGTCAACTCGGTTCAGCGATATGGGCCGCCGAGCGCCGACGAGTCGCAATTTTTTCAACTCGAGTTATCCGAGTTGAAATCTATGCGGAGTGCGAACCCGGGCTTCAACTCGTTTCGTTTGTATTTGATAACTATTGAAACGAACCAAACTCACCGTTGCAAGTTGCAATGTAAAAGAGTCAAAGAGATCAGGATTTGAATTATAGTAATAGCAAATCGTTTTAATTAATCAACTGTTTGTCATTAACAAATACGCATTAGTTAGGTACAGAGATGAATACCTAAATGCAGCTTTTTATTATAATGATAATTTTAAATATTGCTTATTACTTGTAATATTATTTATACAATATTCATCATTCAACAAATTATTTGGCATTAAAAAATTAACTAATAGATAAATAAAGAATTAATTAATAGAGAGGCACAAGTTACGCTTAACTTAACTAAAGTTTTTCTTTAACAAAATTAAAATATAATAACAAAAATACTAAGGAACTTTGATATAACGCGGGCAGGGAGGCGAGTGCGAGCGAGCAGTAATACAATGCCACACACCGAATCGAGTTGGCCCGCACCGGGTTGATTTTGTCCTAGCCCGGGTTGACACGGTTGGTAAGACACGTACGCACCACGTGGGCGGCCCGCGTGGCACGTCAACCGAGTTGACCCGGGCTAGGAAAAAACCAACCAGAGTTGACGGGTTGGAGAAGTAACTCGAGTTAACCGAGTTATTTGACCCGAGTCGCCCACCACTACTACTTCATTCGCTTTTCGTGCTTCGCCACGGACGCACGCATACAATCTCAAAGTGAGAATTCTTCAGAATTATATTTTATACAGTGAAAATTTAATTTACTTAGTTAAAATGCTTCGTGCAGAAAGGAAAAAAGTTTTCAAGACGGAAGAGGACAAGAAAAAGAATACAAGATGGAGAAACACTATTAAATGCGTAACTGCCATTTTGGGCTTTTACCGTTTACTTGGCTTGAACGCGTAACTGCCAGACTGGGCTTTTACCGTTTTCTTGGCTTAACTGCATAATTGTTTACTTACCTTTATGAATGCGTAACTGCCATACAGGGACCCTATTTTTGAATCGCTCGACTCCAGTCGAGCGCTCGTTTCTACTGATTTTCGTTCGACATCCCATTGTTTTGAGTCATATGTCGAACGAAAATCGGTAGAAAAGAGCGCTCGACGCCAGTCGAACGATTCAAAAATAGAGCCCCTGGGCTTTTACCATATATATTTATTTTACTTTAATGTACATTAGTACAAAAAGAGCGGACTTAATGCTAATAGCATTCCCTCCCAGACAACATTGTTTGCTGAGATTTAAAAATGCGTAACTGCTACACTGGGCTTTTACCATTTAATTATTTAATTTTGTCTGACACGAACTTACCATACTGGGTACTTTCTGTTATAAGGCATGTGTCTAATAAGGCATGAACCAAATATCTATTGCACTCGAAATAGTCACACTGGACTATTTCACCGCATAGATAGGTCAGACAATGCAACTGCAACAAGTGCAGCAACTCAAAGTGCCCCTGATGACGCGACAGTGTAAAAAGCAAGCTGCCCTCAAAGGTTACCATATTGGAACCGTTGCCGAGCACCAATCGGGTGACTCCGCCGTCCGCCGAATTCGCCGCCATCCGCCTTCCAGCCAGGCGGCTGCTCTGCTGGAGCTGCAACATCAACCCTGACAACAGCTTAGTTCATCAGGTATGAATTTTGATATCATAAATATCCTTGGTGTTGCGTTGATCCCAACGGAATAATAGAGTACCATCGGTACTGAGATAAATTTCTGGCTTGCAAAATTTATATAATATAATTATGTATGATTTTATTATACACATTGTTACAACTGTAACGCAAAACTGCCAGTATAACGTTCATAAGCAGAGCTATAAATAAATGCTAAAATTAGCAACTTCATGGAACCAGATAATAAGTTATACAGCAACTAGCTGATACCTGATATTTCACAATTTTTATGTGAAATAGCTTCTATTAATATAGGTACGCCTAACATGGGCCTGCTGATAGAAATTTCAATAAGAAATTGAATAATAGAATCCATACATTTTGTTATCCATAAATGCAGTAAGTGTTTATTACTGTGTACCACAGTTTTAATAAGTAAAAACTTTAAACATTTGCCTTAACTAGGATATTCTATGTTTCAGGCTTATTATTTATGTTTAATCACTAACTAATTAGTACGTTTATTTCTATGCTATTCCCTTGTAAAATGTAAAAAATACCTGTCTATTAATTTTCAAATTGAATTTGTGTGTGTAAAACATAAATTGATCGATCTTAATGATAATGATTCTGATGTGCAGAAATTATTAGCGAAGTAGATATATTATAGTAATAATGAAGCACAAGGAGTAGCTCTCCAATATAGAACACCTTTTTTATGACAGTAATTTAAGACAGTGTTTTGCACTTTATACATTATACAATGGGGCATCGCAACATTCATTTGTTGTGCACAACATACATTTTATTATAAACAGAAGGTATATGGTCAACTCAAGTGTAATTGATGCTGTCCACTTAAAAGGCCACCAACAGTTGAGTCGAATATGAATGATGCATTGGCCACAGGCCTGAGGTTAACGATATTGATCAAAGAAAAAACTGTAAGTAAACCGGGCGTAGTACTTAAATAAAACATACATTTTAAAACTGATTTATATATTTATTTGCTGGTACATTTTGTTTTAAAACAATTTAAACTTGAAAACAACAAACGAAACATGCAGCCAGGTATACCATATGCTTAATTCCGACGGCAAACGAATATCGAGACGCGGCGACGAAGCCCCATCAACGATTTCTTTCGTCGATAGCAGCAGACCCGCAGGCGGCCGTTACGGTCCATCGAAACAGTTGCCGAGGATACATTCGTCAACATTCACATTCGATCATCGTACGCGGGGTAAGGATACTCGTAAGGATCTGGTGCAGCATTTATCTGTATTCAGCGAATACAGGCAGTGGTCGCCAACTATAGGCACATAGGCGTCCACATAGTTGTTTGGTCTAAATTCGACATGTGTGAAAATACTATTTTCACTGCGCTAGGAAGGCACCAAGATTATTATTATTTTCTTTTATACTCACTCGTACTCACTTGTGCCATCTCCAGAGATATATATTAAATTCTAACATTAATTTGACTAAAATTCGGGTGAAATACATAACAGTCACATAATATGTATTTTAGTGACAGACAATAATTTGTCAACTACACATTAAGTTGAAGGTTCAACATCTCTGTTCAAGGAAAAATGTTTTATCAGGTTGTCATATCAGGTTTAGTAAAAATCTAACAGAAGTCATATTATTATAAACTGTAAGAAAGTTATACTATAATAAAAATAAAAAACCGGCCAAGTGCGTGTCGGGCCACGCGCAGTAGGGTTCCGTAGGTACATTATACCATACCATATTTTAATACCGCTATCATTTTTCGTCTGAAAAAATAACTTTGTTTTTCACAGTGTTTGTATGAATGACAAAGTTATATTTGCGGTTTTGGAAAATGTACTATATCTCCAAAACTAATTACTGTATCTCGTTCAAAATAATTTTCGTTGAAAGTGTTTATTAAGATCTATAGTATATATTTTTTTTAGATTTTTCACCCTCTTACTTTAAAAGTTAAAGGGGGGGGACACACATTTTACCACTTTGGCGGCATATATGTTTCAAACGGTTGACTTTAAAAAAAAATAGTCTTAGAAACCTCAATGTCATTTTTAAAGACCTATCTATAGACACCCCACAAGTATTGGTTTGATGAAAAAAAATATTTTCAGTTTCAGTTCCATGTATGGGGAGCCCCCCCTTAATCTTTTATTTTTTTTATTTTTGTATAAAAATCGTAAAGCGGTTTACAGAATACACCTACCTACTAAGTTTCAACTATGTAGTCCTAATACTTTTGGAATAAAGTGGCTGTGACATACGGACGGACAGACAGACAGACAGACAGACAGACAGACAGACAGACAGACATGACGAATCTATAAGGGTTCCGTTTTTTGCCATTTTGGCTACGGAACCCTAAAAATGCCTATTGTTTATAACAAAACACATTCTAGAAATCCCAGAAGTCGCATTATTATAAACAGTATCAAAGTTAACCTATATTGAAAATAAGAAATGGTTATTGTTTGTAAGAAAACAAGAATACAACAAAGAAGTCTTTGCATTTTAGAAATCCCATCAACCTTTTATGGTTTTAATATTGGAAAAGTAATAGATATATACGAATTAAAATTCTTAACATTTGGGTATTGTAGTGCCCATATTTTTACAAAATTACTGCCGCCGGCTACGACATCTTAGACAGCATTATCTCCCTGTTATATTGGACATAATATTTACCCTAAGAATGTGTCTCAGAACATTTTTTTAAAGAATTGAGATACATAATAAATTTAAATACAATATTTTTTATACAGCTACCTTCACAACTTTCCATTTTACAAGAAAAACATTCACAAAACTGCAAAATAAATTATGACTATTTTATGAATGGATTAAACCTGTAGATACCGGTATAATATAGTATATTTTACTTTATATAGTTGAATGTCGTCGATACTTACACCGAATTAGAGAAGACATAGTTGCGGAATATTTTTCTCTGGTACCTCTCAACAACGGGGTAGACTGGGGGACACTTGTGGCCAGGAATCAAAACATTGAAAAATAATTGCATATAAATTATCTAGCTAGAACATGTAGCTTATTATATTTTCATTGCCTTTTTTATTATTGTATTCGGTGTAAAGTATTCTAGTCGTTATTATTCGATTCACTTATTCAAAAAATTATTACCAGTTTTGGTATTTTCGGATTGAAATTGAGTAAATTCGAATGCAAGTCGTATTAGGTAGTAGAAATAAACATTGTAGAAATATTTTTCTTGATATCCTAGCATTTGGATCCCAAAGACGATTATTTTTTAATTTTAGATTTTAGCATTCACAACGCTATTTTTGTTTAGTGCCTATTTTATTTACAAAGACAATTCTGTCACTATCAATTAGACAAGCTATTATTTTTATTCTTTTGTACCAGTTTCTTAGTGTTACAATAGGGAACATGCATCAATTTTTTTTTGTATCAAAATCAAAAGTATAATGCGTGAGAAAATCAACTGTAATATTAAAACTTTTCTCTTGGGTTTTTTTCTCGTGATATAGTTACTTGAAGTTAACACGCAGCAGCACCCGCCAAAAACGCCCTATACAAAAAGGTCAACATTTGTGACGTCACTCATGTCACGTTTCAGTGCATTAGTATGGAGTTAGCCAAGAATTTTCAAATATCTCCCTAAATATTGCGATTAAGTACATATGTGTCATACAAAATATTATTTCTTATTTGATATTCTATCCGACTGTTAAGTGCATTATATCCGAAAACGAAAAAAATTATTCGTTATTTTCCCTTGTGTGATAAAACTAAAGTAATACATTTTATTTTTTATTTTTCTGTTCCATCATGTTTTTATAAGTGTCCGCAGCGATCAAGCTCAAATTTATCAAAATCGGTGACTTATGCATGTTCCCTATTCTGCCATTATGATCATCACAATAATTTTAAGCCTTGATACCCATTGTTTACATGTAATATAGTGTCTATTAAAGTACTAACATCCTATAACTTCCAATTCCAGGGACGGAAATTCATCGCACAAATAGACTGGTTTGTACAACATTATCAAGGTGATATTATTTTACAGGCATATTACTATGTTATTTAAGCTTGTATTGTATGTCTGCTGATACTATCAGAAAGCTTGGATATAAAAATAGTTCGATTATTCACCAAATAACAATATAGACATAATAAACACAGAAGTGTGTAACACAATTATTAGTATTATTTAATATTGGATTCATTATTGATTGCACAATATGAGCTAATCTCAAGGTTTGGTATCGAATTTAACTATGCCTTGGCGTAGACTTACATTGCTCAAATACAATGGATATCTAAGATTTCTTATTACTATTTATTAAATATTTTCCAATTAGTTTTTTTCCCAACTTTTCTAACTTAAAAAAAAAAAGTTTCACATTGAGGTACCTTGCCTATTGCACATAGAATGAAAACAATATACTCAATTAATTATTTGTTTAGTTCAAGTATGAAACATGAATTCTTCTTACTTTGACACAAACCATTCTATAATTACCTTCTTTTTCGAGAATGCTACATATTATTATTATAATAAACATTTCATAATCACTTCTTTTTGTTTATAAATATAAAATAAAAATAGTAATACATATTAAAAAAAAAATTCTTATACGTAGAATAGATAATGGATTACTGAAATGTAAAATTCAATGATAGTGGAGTAGACTCAAGTCCATGGTAACTAGTTTTAGCACTCGACGTACGCCGATACCTATATAGGTATGTTATGGCTATATAGCCATAACATTTATTTTTTATTACAGAAATTCCACGTAACACGGCGGAATGGTAGATGATTTCACTATCTTTGCAAGATATCATCGATTAATGATAATTAAACTGAATTTTCCTAACGAATCTTGCTTATTTTTTTGGTACCAACCATCTGTAGGTACCATCTTTGTTTCCAAAACATTAAGAATTATGTTAAATGTGACTGATTTTCTCTTTTAAATTTAAAAGACTCATTACACAAAGATGATATTTTCATTTTCTTATATAATGCTTTAAACATCTACATGTGTTAATAGTACTAATATCGAAGGAAGAATCCTGAAGTATAATTAATGATTAAACGAACTTACCTGTAAGTGAAGTTCTATCATAATTATACGAAGGATTCTTCCGAAGATATTAGTATAGAGTCCCACCCTCCCTACTGCTTATTGTTAATTACAATAAGTGTTCACCCACTGAAGAAAATGAGGAAATATCATACGATTTGGACTTTAAACTAAATGAAGTAGTTGGCGCGTGATGGCGGTGAGGAGAATTCGAGCCGGAAATGTCAAAATATCTGTCAATTCTAAATCAAATACCTTCTCTTTTTAGGTTTTTTAGGTTATTATTCTAAAATAACGTGCTAAGTGGTGATACATGCAAGCAATACTACATGTGTTAATAGTACTAATATCTTCGGAAGAATCCTTCGTATAATTATGATAGAACTTCACTTACAGGTAAGTTCGTTTAATCATTAATTATAATGGTTACCACTAAGCCAAAATGTTCATACCCTTTGATATTTATTCACATCGTTTCGACTGCCAGACACCGCACCGTCTGTCCGCCAGTGTCCACCGGGCATCATGTGAACACAGAAAATAATGAATCTGTGTCTTGTCGTCCGTCACGCTCGTCACGTCATCCCGTGTCTAAGTCGGCCAACTTTATGATAAGTCAATGCGGGACACCTACCCCTATTCACAACAAGACTGAGGATTTGTTATTGGTGTAATTGAGTTAGAAACAACACTACTACTGAATTAACATTTATTTTTAAACTCATATTTCTCACATGAGTGGCATTTTTTTACAAGTTCTGGGTTTTGGTTTAGTGCGAGCGGCCTCTCGTCTTTCGTATTTTTGATGTGGAACACTTTTATGAGAGCGAGACGATGGGAAACGAGGAATGCGGGACATCCAGGATGGCTTAGACGATTTCCGGGACTGTTTTATTAAATATTGCAATGCGGGATTACATCGGTCAACCGTCCCGCAGAATGCGGGACGGTTGGCCGCCTTAGTCGTGTCTTGATGTGTGCCTCAAATTTCAGATAATATAAAAAAAATATGCGTGCCCCAATACGCAACTGTTTTTTACCGACTTCAAAAGGAGGGAGGTACTCAATTCGACCGGTTTTTTTTTGTTTTGTTTTTTGTATGTACACCGATTACTCGAAGACGGCTGGACCGATTGAAATGATTCAAACGTTATTACATTAGGTAAACTCCCAAATTGGTCCCATTTTTTAAAATTTTGAAATCGGTTCAGTACTTTTCAAGTAATCTTGAAAAAAGCACAAAAATAGTATGATTTTGTGTGAACTACCTCGATGATCAGTCGTATAACTTCTTTGTTTGTTTATGAACTGAATAAGATAATTATTTTTTTGTTGGAAAAGGGATATCTTAAGTGTAGTTCTTTAACCGACTTAAAAAAGGAGGTTCTCAGTTTGACCCGCATGTATGTATGTTTCTCCGCGATTAACTCACGTTTGGTTGAGCCGATTTTAATTTCTTCCTAAATAATATACCTACACTACCTAATACAAAAGGTACCTACACTAAAAATAAAAAAATAAAAAATTGTTTAAAAAAACAAAAAACCGACTTCAACAAACCTACCTCTAAAAAGCAAGAAATAATATTCGTAATCATAAAACACATCTATTGAAGTCGGGTGGGGCTTTTAGAATAAAAAAAAGGGATTTGTATTCCAGCCCCACCCGACTTCAATAGACGTGTTTTATTATTACGAATATTATTTCTTGCTTTTTAGAGGTAGGTTTTTTGAAGTCGGTTTTTTGTTTTTTTAAACAATTTTTTTATTTTTAAACTTATACCTTTAAACGAGCAATTCTTGTATATTTATTTATATGTGATCTCGGAAACGGCTCTAACGAACGATTTTGCTGAAATTTGGTATACGGGGGTTTTCGGGGGTAAACAATCGATCTAGATTAGTCTTATGTTTGGGAAAACGCGTATCTTCGAGATTACATGCGTTTTTCTTTCGACTCAGAATATAGTCGCTAATTTCCTGCCGGCCACTGTCCATCTGATCCAGCGAGTTCGAATCCCGCTCGGTGACTTACTTTTGTTTTTTAGGGTTCCGTACCAAAATGGTAAAAAAGGAACCCTTATGGTGTGACTCAGTCTGTCTGTCTGTCTGTCACAGCTGGATATCTCGAGAACTACTAATGGTATCAACTTGAAATTTGGAATAGTTTAAGATGACATCTGCCCAACTATTTTGCAAATAAGAAATAAATAAAAAAATAAATATTTTTTTTACAGCAGGGCCTGAAAAGGGGTCTTAAAAATTTGAAGTGAGGCTATTAGGGCATGTGGGGTATCATATGAAAGAGCGCCGTTTGCACATTTTCAATCATTTTTTCTTTTTTTTCTAGACCACATAATTTTCGACTTATGATGAAAAATGTAAAAAAAATGACCGTTCCCCCCCCCTTATCTCCGAAGTTTGCAAAGAGAAAAATCTGAAATAATTCTATGTGATAGCAGTTTATATAAAGATTACAGGAAAAATAAAACTATGTCTCAATATAGCACACTTTTTTAGAAATTATCAAATTTCTAAAAAGTTGACATTAGTTCCACTATCGGTCAAGAGATGGCGCTGACCTAAAACTGCAATACTAATTTTTTTTTTATATGTTCAAGTTTATATATGTTACGGCTAATACCCGAAGTGCGGCTAAACCTAGTTTTAGCCGGCTAAAACTAGGTGTAGCCGATAACTGTTAGCTAAAACTAGGTGAACCGATCTGCTTTACCCCTGTAGGTCCCGAATATATGTTAGAAACACCACCATATTACAATAAATAGTAATAACCGAGCAAAGCTCGGTCGCCCAGATATCCTACTAATATTATAAATGTGAAAGTTTGTGGGTTTGGATGTTTGTTCCTCAATCACGCAAAAGCTACTGAACGGATTTGGTTGAAATTTGGCACACAGATAGTAGATAGCCTAGATTAAAACATAGGATACTTTTTATCCCGATATTCTCACGGGAACGGGAACCACGCGGGTGAAACCGCGGGCGGCCGCTAGTTATTATATAAATTCATGAAGAAACTTTCTACATTTTTGTGGCAGCTTGTAATAAGTTTTTGACTGTATCACTTACTTAATATTAGAATTGATTATGCTTATTTTTTACCTTCAGTTTGAAATGAAATTGATATTACATATTAAAAATTTTATATTGTATAATATGACATACACTTAAATAATAATGCACAATTTTTATGATTTTGTCGTCAAACAGTATTCGTAGCTTTTCCTTGGGTTGTCTGAAATGAAAGAAGTTCAATTTATAAATTTGATTCATTATCAGGACTTTCAAGCCGTGAGTTCGTGACGTGAGTGTGGAATAGGCTATTTGACTAATTTTGGAAAACCATTTTAAATTAATCCTTATTACGTAATAAGCGCACCATATTGATATTTCAGGACAAAACAAAGTATTTCATTAAAAAAAACAGTGTTAAAGTTTAAAATTTTAAAACCGCGCCAAAAACGCTATGGCGCTGGAAACGTCACTTGTTGACGTCACTTGCCTGTAAACATTGTAATATCCTTAGCCATTTGACAGCCATCAATCGCGGATCCTAAGTCTATGGTCGTGTCAAACACCTGAAGCCATATTTATTTACAGGCAAGTGACGTCATCAGTCATCTTAGAGCGTTTTTGCCACAGAAAAAAATTCAAAAATTATTGCATTTTTCTAGGTAAAATTAATCAATTTATAGACTTAATTTAGTCTATATAATAGTTAAATATGTTTTTTACGCCAATATCTGTTAGGATGACCACAATTTGTAGTATATTTTCAATGTTGTCAAATACCCTATTGTGACAAAATTAAATGTCTTGACTATGTGTGTGTGTTTCTGCAAAAAATATATGTACAACTTGTTCGTAGTGTAGAACATATAAATATATAACTAGTGGCTGCGTGAGCTGTAGACCTCGCGTTAAAAAGTAATTCAAATGTTGTTTAAAATTAATAGATATCGCCATTAACCCAGTAAAATTAGACATGAAAAGGGGGCACTGGTTGCATCAAATCAGGTATTTTTGGCTTTTGGATATATATTGTTGGTAATGTGGAGGCAATGTTAAATCCAAGTTTTCGACTTCGGCAGACGACCGGGTCATTCTCAAAAACAAAAAACCGGCCAAGTGCGTGTCGGGTTGAAATTAGCGACAAAGGATTAAAAATTAAAATTATTTCTTTCCTATTATTACTATACAGTCACGCAATTCAATAAGTTTGTAATTAGAGAAAAATTCTAAAGATTTCGCGCCAGTGGCCTTTTTAATTTCTACATGAACGCATTCTACGATTTAATAAACTTATAGTCACAGAGTATAAATAAGTCTATGATTTCACCGAAGAGATCGCTGCTATTAGTTCCATTTTCAAAATTAGAGCGTTGCTGGTGACACAAGTGTTTGCGTCTTAAAATGACGCGCCGTCATTTTCAACGCGCCCCGTAGAAAGAGGGGATACTTCCGCCGCCAAATGTCTACTCTCCATCCGTCACATCCGTCTTAAACGCATTTTCGATCAGGGTCACGTGATTCTTACTGACGCGAGTTTAGCATTTTTCCCCATTACAAGAAAAAAAGCGTACAACGCCACTAAAGAAGTTTTCACTTCAAAAATTCTTTATAATTATCTATACTGTCATTCTGACGAGCTTCATTGCTTAATTTAAGAACATTAAGTAAGCATATCTTTGCAAATAAATAATTTACTTATGTACTTGCTGCGACGCTTCTTATAAGACCTGAGAAGTTTCTCAATCTTACTGGCTGGCTTGTGAAATCCAACATACGGAATGTGATCTCTTTAATAATCTAGGTTTTTTTTGTCTGCCCCTAATACAATTCTGGCTACGCCCTTGTGTAGAGGAGAACAAACGGAATGCCGAAAGGTCAGCCGGAATGAAAAACGAAAGAATTTTTGCCCAAGCTGAAGCAGAGACGCTTCGCGCTTGCACGGTCAATTAAAATATCCATTTAGTACATAAACTCACCGTGACCATCGAGCACACACCGAAGTGGCCCAAGAGTATGGGCCCGCTCTCCAGCCCCACGTAGCAGTTGATCGCCGTCACTCTCGCCCCCGGCATATACAGCCTAAAGTACCTGCCAAATAAAGCTCAGTTTTTTCTACAGCTAGGCAAAGAAACTTTAGCGTAGAGTCTGTGCGGAATGAGGACCGTCATAGGATTACCGTTTTTGTCATGTTGACGGCACTGTTGTAGTATCTTGATATCTTTTTTGAAAAAAGAAATATATGTAGCTTACTTCCGCAAACAATATATGCAAGATGCACCGCCCGCCCGCCCGCAAAAATATGCACATGCACAACACAAAATATCAGTGCACAAACCTGCATTTAGCATGACAGCAACACACCTTGCATCTTCACCAATTAGGCTACTCTACACGTGTTTCGCCCCAACCCGGAGCATCCTCAGGAGTTAGATCGTGCGTAAACCAACACCGAATGAGATAATTGGTAAATAATTGGTGAAGGTGCAAGGTGTGTTGATGTCTTGCTAAATTTAGGTATTGTGCACTGATATTTTGTGGTGTGCATGTGCATATTTTTGGGGGCGCCCGCCCCCAACTGCTGCACACCCCCCGCTGCACAAGGGCGGTGCATCTTGCATATATTGTTTGCGGAAGTAAGCTAATATTTCTTTTTTCAAATAGGTTTGGGTCTTCCGCCAAGTGACGCCTGATTCAATCAAATATCTTGATATCAAATTCAGATAGTCACACTAATAATTACGTATAACAGTACCGTCAACATGACAAAAACGGTAATCAAGCACAAATCCCATGACGTTTCTCTTTCCACACAAACTCTATGCTCGTACAGTACGAGGCACATATCTTGAAATCGGGTGCGGATTGCGCGGAACGCATATTTTGGGCATGCGTTGCGGTGAGGGGCGCGCGCTATTGGTCGCTCACATGCGCGACCTTATCCACACCACACTACGTCGAAAAAATTTCAATTTAGTGTAGTCAAATTAGGTCGAATTTGCAAAAAGTTCGGAAGTAATTCGTGTAGTTGTAATATTTTATGGAATCATTAGAAGACATGAATATAAGTTTCCTCCGAGTTTACACCATTCCTGCTATGTACGGAACATCGTTTAATGTTAGGTATTAACATTAAAGTCCCCATATTTTTTAAATATAATATCTACGATAACAGTTTCTTATCGTGTTTTGTTACAATTTTAATTATCTATCAATGCATACCTAGCTTACTTAAATCAGATAAAAATTTACAGAGATAATTGACAAAATCTAAACCTAGGAGCGCCACCTTTGTGACGTCGTAGGTACTTGTTCCACTACTTTAGCGAGGAACAAAAAGTGATTTGATGATCAGAGGTGCAATTGTGTAAGGTAATCGTATTCATTTGACAGTTCATATCGTATTCCATCGGCTGCAATTTGTATGGGATGACATATATTATGATACAATATGAACTGTCAAATGAATACGATTGACTTTACACAATCACCTAGCTGTAAAGCATACGCAACGCGAAAGTAGTGGAACAAGTACCTACGACGTCACAAAGGTGGCGCCTCCTAGGGTTCATCATCATCATATCAGCCGCACGACACCCACTGCTGGGTATAGGCCTCCCCCAAGGATTTCCACGACGATCGGTCCTGTGCTTCCCACATCCAGTGGCTTCCGGCAACCTTCACCAGATCGTCGGTCCACCTTGTCGGGGGCCTACCCACGGAGCGTCGTCCGGTGCGCGGTCGCCATTCAAGAACCTTTCCGCCCCAACGTTCATCGGTTCTTCTCGCTATGTGTCCAGCCCACTGCCACTTTAGCTGAGCAATCCTTCGAGCGATGTCGGTTACTTTAGTTCGCCTGCGGATCTCCTCATTTCTGATTCGATCACGCAGGGAAACGCCGAGCATGGCTCTCTCCATTGCACGCTGGGTGACCTTGAGCCTCCTTATGAGACCCATAGTTAGCGACCACGTTTCACTGCCGTAAGTCATCACTGGCAACACACACTGGTCATAGACTTTCGTCTTGAGACACTGCGGTAAATCGGACACGAAGATTTTTCGGAGCTTCCCGAATGCTGCCCATCCTAGTTGGATTCGACGAGAGATCTCCTTCTCAAAGTTGGACCTACCTAACTGGACTGCCTGTCCTAGGTATACATAATGGTCAACAACTTCAAGTGTAGTGTTCCCAACATGAACTGGAGCGGGCACAACATGGGAATTCGACATGATTTTCGTCTTATCCATGTTCATTTTAAGACCCACTCTTTGGGAAGCACTACGGAGATCTTCGAGCATTGTGTTCAGGTCCTCCAAGGTCTCAGCCATAAGAACTATATCATCGGCAAAACGAAGGTGTGTTAGGTACTGGCCATTAATGTTGATGCCGAGTCCTTTCCAGTCTAAGAGTTTAAAGATATCCTCCAATGCAGCTGTGAACAGTTTCGGAGAAATAACATCTCCCTGTCTCACACCTCGCTGCAGTTGGATAGGATTTGTTCTCTGGTTATGTACTCGGACCGACATGGTGGCATTTTTGTATAAATACCTCAACACCTCGATATACCTGTAGTCCACTTGGCACCTTTGGAGAGACTGCAGCACCGCCCAGGTTTCAATCGAATCAAAGGCTTTCTCATAATCCACGAACGCCAAGCAAAGTGGCAGATTATACTCTTCGGTCTTCTGTATGACCTGCCGCAGCGTATGGATGTGGTCTATGGTGCTAAAGCCTTTTCGGAACCCGGCTTGTTCGGGAGGTTGGAAGTCGTCGAACTTGCGAGCGAGACGGTTCGTAAGGACTCTCGAAAACAGCTTATAGACATGACTCAGAAGCGAGATGGGTCTATAGTTCTTTAAGAGGGACTTGTCACCCTTTTTAAAGAACAAAATCACCTCACCTATGTTCCATGTCTTCGGCGTTCTGCCCTCGACGATGACGGAATTGAAAAGCTTCTGGAGGACTTTAAGTCTCTCCTCCTAGGGTTAGATTTTGTCAATTATCTCGGTAACTTTTTAGGGTTCCGTAGCCTAAATGGCAAAAAACGGAACCCTTATAGATTCGTCATGTCTGTCTGTCTGTCTGTCTGTCTGTCTGTCTGTCTGTCTATCCGTATGTCACAGCCACTTTTTTCCGAAAGTATTAAGACTACACAGTTGAAACTTGGTAGGGAGATGTAATCTGTTAACCGCTTAACGAATTTAATACAAAAATAAGAAAAATAAAAGATTAAGGGGGGCTCCCCATACATGGAACTGAAACTGAAAAATTTTTTTTTCTTCAAACCAACACGTGTTGGGTGTCTATAGATAGGTCTTTAAAAATGACATTAAGTTTCCTAAGACAACTTTTTCTCAAAGTCAACCGTTTGAAAGATATTTACCGCCAAAGTGGTAAAATTTGTGTCCCCCCCCTTTAACTTTTGAAATAAGAGAGTGAAAAATCTAAAAAAAATATATGCTGTAGATCTTAATAAACACTTTCAACCAAAATTGGTTTGAACGAGATATAGTAATTAGTATTTGAGATATAGCCCATTTTCCAAAACCGCAAATATAACTTTGTAATTCATACCAACACTGTGAAAAACAAAGTTATTTTTACAGACGAAAAATTATAGGTGGTATTAAATATGGTATGGTATAAGGTAACTACGGAACCCTATGGCGCGTGGCCCGACACGCACTTGGCCGGTTTTTTATCTGATAGGTATGCAATGATAGGTAATTAAAATTGTAACAAAACATGGAAAGACACTGTTATTGTAGGTATATATTTAAAAAAATATTGGGACTTTAATTTTAATACCTAACATTAAACGATGTTTCGTACATACCAGGAATGGTGCAAACTCGGAGGAAACTTATATTCATGTCTTCTAATGATTCCATAAAAAATTACAACTACACGAATTACTTCCAACCTTTTTGCTAATTTGACTATACTAGGTTGGAATACTGAGTCATACATAAATCATTATGATATGTACCAACCTGACAATCCAATCGTAAGAGTTTTCTACAGGAACATAAAAATCTGGCTCATTTAACAGTATGTAGTTTTGTATATTTCGGAATAGAGAGTCTTTTCTATTATTCAGCGGATAAATATACGCAGTTGAAGAAGCCGTTTGTTCCTTGTGCTCTTCTATAGGAATATTTCGACCAATTAAAATTACTTCCTGACGATCTTTGTTTGCATTTTCTACCGAAAGCGTTATATTTAATGATTGTTTTTCGTAGCCAAACATATTTTTAGTGACCACGCAGAATATCAATGTATCCATACAGGTAAAATCACAGTGGAACAGTCTTACAATCCGGCTACGATGAGTCTTATGCTTGTCGCAGGGGTTCACCTTCAGGCAGGAGCCACCGGTGAAGCTATCATTGAAGTAAACCTCGAGACAGTAGCGCTCATCGGCCACAAACTCAAGTTCATAACGTGTCACCACCAGCTGTCCCGGCATCCCCAGGTTGATATTGACCGAAGTCCAAACCATTGATTTACCACGAAGTGTAAATAATTTCTTTTTTTCTTTATATGCTATCAAACTTTCAGATGCACCAATATTCGTACTGATGCGCCGTTCCCTGTATATTTGTGTGTTTTGTTTTGCAGGGATTTCCTCTTCTTCCTCTTCTTCTTGTTCACCGTGAGTACTTCCCATTTCATTTTTAGCTTTAGTCTTAAATATTCGTTTAACAACATCTCGAATCTTCCTTTTCATACTTTGATTTTTACTGTCTTCAGCTACCTCATTCATAGGGGGCAGCTTACTTACTAGTTTTTTTTCATCTACGTCACATTCTGACTGAGGTGTGCATTCCACTTCTACTTTGCTTGTGCTAGCTTTTTCTTGGGAAAATTTTATTATTCCTTTTTTGTTTTTTTGTGCGGCGTCTCTGGATTTGTTTATTGCAGTCATATTATAACAATGGCGTCCATGGGAAGAGTTTGGTTGATATTGCATGTGTCGCAAATTATACCAAGGGACTGGACATAACACCTAAAACCACAACCATAAAATAAAGATATTTAAATAGGTAGTTTATTTTATATAAAAAATGGGGTTGCACTCCGGGAGTGCCGGCAGAAGTGAAAACTTGAATATTAACGTTGTGCATTTTTGATATTTTGGAATGGTTAGGGAATAATTTTGCACGAATTACCGTCTTACGAATTTACTCTGCATTTGAAATTACAAATACAGAACAGTATTGTACGAAGGTCTTATCCATAGCTTGACAGAAAATCTAGAGTTTTGACATTGAATTAAAAAATTAGCGCATTGCTATGGTGACACAAGTGTTTACGTCTTGAAATGACGCGCCACCATCGCCACGCCCCGTACAAAGAGAGGGGGATACTTCCGCCACCAGCTGTCTACGCTACATCCGTCTTACGAATTTTCGATCAGGGTCACGTGACCCTGACTGACGCAATTTTATTTTTTTCCCCATTACAAAAAAGTGTACAACGCCGCTAAAGAAGTTTTCACTTCAAAAATTCAAAGTTATACCTACCTCTCCATATAGACGTCTCTTCTTTCCTTGTCCTCGGCAGAAAGAGGTTTTGAACGGCAGCTTGCAAGGAACCCTAGTGTTGAGATACGGCCAAATGCTATCCCACAATGCTCGATCCCGCAGCAAGAAGTGATCGTAATTATCTAATGTGCCCGAATTAACTATGGAATTGAAGTCATTCTTGTCTAAAGTCATCGCTTCATGAGTCCAAGCAGGCGCAAATATTGCTAAAGAACACCCGGCTGAGTAAGCTATGTTTACAGCCTGAAATAAAAAAATAACATTATTCATCATCAGTTATTCTCTACAACCCAATAGAAATAATTTCGTATCAGAGGAGACGATGAGTATCAAAGATATGAATAACCTCATGAATATTAAATTGTCCGCCGCCGAAGAAGTTGCGACCCCACACGTCGATGCCAATGTAGAGATCGGTCAGCCGCTCCCCGGCGACCTGCGCACTCTCCCTGACTTGATCTTCCGTCCACGAGTAATTTGTGAAAAGCCCATCGCATGCATCAAAAAATTGCCTAAAATTAAACTAATACTGTCACTCACATAAAGCCACAAAAGTAACAAAGCATTGCAAAATCATAAATTAAAAAGGCGTCATTACTTATTTTTTTCATTAAGAGCATTTTGCCAATTCAGATGACCATCTTTAGTTACGCTATCATACCAAATCAAGACCGGATTTTTCAGTTCACTATGTAAAATTTTATGAAGATACTTAACGAATTCCAAAAGAACATCTGGTTTTGAGACCTGAAATGAAAGCCAACATATTATGGGGCACTGTATTTTAAAACATGTTCATTGTATAATTCGTTTTGTTATAAATTCAACCTTATTTTCAATATTCAAAAGCCAGCCATCAAACTTTAAAGTCTTCGCAATGGTAACCAGCTCACTAGCAAAGTTTTTATAATCGGACTCAGATTTTAACACTTTATCTAAAATCTCTTGCCCTTCAGCCCATTCTGTGATGAGAGTACCTGAAAAATCACACTTTCATTAGTATGATAATAATGCTTAATTTTTATTTACTACAAATTAATGAAGAATAATATTTTTCAAAATAAATAACTAAGTATTATTTATAAAGTGAAACTTGACAGACTATTCGTACCAACGCTCGGTCTGGTCAGGTGTCGGATGGGTGACCGTTAAAGGGGCATTACAACTGAGCGCTACGCTACCGAAGCACGGTTCGGAGGGCACGTTAAACCGTCGGTCCCGGCTGTTCTCATCTGATAAGAGTCGTTAAGCCAAGTAAGAGGTCTTACAGGCGGCTTGAATGCTTGATAAACTTAAACACCAGAGGTGGCCACTAATCCTCACTCGATAAGAAAGAAAGAGATTAAGTATTTAGACAAGTTTTTCGCCGACACCGAAATACTGACTGATTCAAAAGGCGGCGCCAGCGGGCGGCGGTTCTCGACGAACCGAAAGTCCGAAATACGAGTAGATAACGTACACAAGGGTAGGAGTTCGGTACCCAATATACCCATTCGGTAGAGTCTGGCCAGCGAATCGTGTCATCTCAAACCTGCGGTATTTAAAAATGGGATATTTTTTTGAAGTGAAAACTTTTTTAGCGGCGTTGTACACTTTTTTTGTAATGGGGAAAAAATGTTAAACTCGCGTCAGACAGGGTCGCGTGACCCTGATCGAAAATTCGTAAGACGGATGTAGCGTAGACAGCCGGCGGCGGAAGTATCCCCCTCTCCTTCTACGGGGCGCGGCGAAAATGGCGGCGCGTCATTTCAAGACGTAAACACTTGTGTCACCATAGCAACGCGCTAATTTTTTAATTCAATGTCAAAACTCTAGATTTTCTGTCAAGCTATGGATAAGACCTTCGTACAAAACTGTTCTGTATTCGTAAATTCAAATGCAGAGTAAATTCGTAAGACGGCAAACCGTGTAAAATTATTCCCTAACCATTCCAAAATATCAAAAATGCACAACGTTAATATTCAAGTTTTCACTTCTGCCGGCACTCCCGCGGGCTGATTATCTAATTAGCTTAGAATAATTATTCTAAGCTAATTAGAAACCACCTAGCGACCGGTTGCAGTTCATAGATTATAGTGATCCATTGCTACTTCTTTTTGGATTAAAAAAAAAATACCAAAGAAAAGTAGCAATGTATGTGGAATGAAACCGGTCGCTAAATAGTTTTTTTTTAGATAATCAGGGTGCCGGAGTGCAACCCGATTTTTTTTAACAGGGTGACTGGAAATAATTAAAGCGACTGTTAATGGGATACTTAAATACTAAACCCGGCAGCGTTTTATTTTGTTGGCGACAAAATAACTAAACGGGCGACAAACTGTGGATTCCAGAAAAACGTAAAATGAGCAACTACATGTGGGAGATAAATAATTTAAATGAGTGACAAAAATACAGTGGGCGACCATTATACCGCACCCTGATTATCTAAAAAGAAACTATTTAGCGACCAGTTTCATTCCATATACATTGCTTTTTCTTCGGTATGTTTTTTTTTTTTAATCCAAAAAGAAGTAGCAATGGATCACTATCATCTATGAACTGCAACCGTTCGCTAGGTGGTTTCTAATTGGATAATCAGCCCGCCGATTTAGGTAACTATAACTGATTTAAAGGTGGGTACTCACTTAGGTTCGCGAACCTCCGCGCTCCGCGAACATGCACCGGTAAAATCGTTTATCCTCTGCTGGAACAGGGCGCCCAGGTGTGTACGTGAGCGAACATGTATGCGAACTTGGTTCGCAAATGTACACACTGTAGCCAAAGTAAAAATATTTGTTTTTGCTATGGATCACTGTTCGAGGTTCGCGGAGCGCGGAGGTTCGCGAACCTAAGTGGGTACCCACCCTAAGCTGCCAAACATGGTATTTTTGTCACCTCGATTAGGTTAATAGTCGCCTTTTATAAATAAAATACAGGGTGCATTTGTAATCACTCTCCAAATTTTAAGGATGTATTCAGTCCATGAAACTGAACAACTTTCTCCATGAAACATGTGTCGAAATACGCCAAAAAATTTTGGTCATCCCATACTAAACTGATCACGTGATCTCTTTGTTTTGTATGAAAAGTCATTTTTTTTTACATATTTTACCCTATGTTTCTTAGAGAAAGTTGTTCAGTTTCATGGACTGGACACATCCTTAAAATTTGGAGAGTGATTTCAAATGCACCCTGTATATGCCAAATTTTAAATGTTTTGTGTGCCCTACGGTTGTCGCCGAAATAGAAATTTAGTAGCCCGTTCTAAATAACTAGTTATTCATTTTTTATTTTAAAGTCACCCATTTTAAGTTATTGTAGTCGCCCTCAGTTCGTCGCCCACTTAGTATTTCAGTACCGTAAAATGCTGTAACTTTGCCTGGATTTTGACGTTTTTTGTCATTATCTCTGAATCTATTTATTAAAATGGTGTTCAATGAGTTTCAGCCGGAAAATAGACCTTATAATTTGCTTGTTACTAGCTAAATTCTTTTAAAACCATGCAGTGTTTCCAGTTACAAGCACGCAAAGTCGTTGGCAAAGTTGTAGGCAAAAACTCCAACTTTGCCTAGAAGGATATCTCACTAATAATGGTGTTGCTATTTGTATGATTTTTTTCCCATATACATTATACTTCGTGCCTATCTGTGGCATTCAAATTATTGCCATAAAGTTAATACTTTTTTTTTCACCATCTATAGGCAAAGTTGTAGCTGGTTCCACAACTTTCTATACAAAATTTAGGGTTGACACAAAAATAGAGATTAGGTATTATTTGTATATTGATTGTTTTTATTGAAGTAAGAATTCTAACGATACCCCATACACCCAAATCCGTTAAGGCATTTAGAAGTTATGGTGGAATAAAAAAACTCACATACCCGTAAACATACATGAGCCCTGAACAGATTACACTCTCTGTTTTTTGGGAAGTCGTGTAAAAATGAAGTTAGTTTAAATACTTTAGCATACCCCGCCTAATCTTTTCTTTAAATTTATAAAATCCGAATAGTAGCAACCCTAGACCCAGGCAAAATTGTGTCACTCAAGTTACCAAAACACTGCACAACAATGCCTACCAAGTTAATTTATTCAAATCGTGTCTTTTCTTAAAAATATCAACAGATACGGAAAATAGACGCTCTTTTCTTACCTTGGGACGTTAACACTTGTCAAACAACACCTTTTTCGTAGTCTAAACTTCAAAAAATGCGAGACACCAAAAAAAACTGCCAGTCCCTTCGAACTTTGATGCACATTTGACAGAACATTATTTGTGTTACCATTAAAAATATATAAAATATGTTGCCAGAATAATGTAAAATTACTACCAAATGGTAAAAAATAAGAACAAACTAAGCAATCGCGAGATATCGTAATTACAGATAAATTGGCAAAGTTGAGCTTAAATGGCAAAGTTGCAGCGTTTTACGGTACGCTATAGTTTCAGTGCGCATCAGTATTTTTGATATACTACCCGGCATATATATTGGCAAGAGAATGAAAGAGACAAAGGATGCGCAGTAGCCAAAAACTTAGTGTTTATGGCTACTGCGCATCTTTTGTCCCTTTCTTTCTCTTGCCAATATATATGCCGGCATCTGTACCACTGTTTGATATGTACCCAATATGGGAATTTATTTTTACCCGAAAAATTAAAATGTGAAACTTTATTCACTTAAAATACTGCGAAAGATTAATTTGATCATAAGTACAAACACATTAACAAAAATCCAAGTTAAAAATATAGTTGAATTTGTAAAATTGAATATTTCACAGTAATTTGAGTGTATAAAGTTTCAAAATTTTAAATTTGCCGCGGGTTTGAGATGACACGACTCGCTGGCCAGACTCTACCCAAAATATTTCCAAATAAAAAATCCAAATAAAAAAATACTACTTACCGATTACTTTTACCCCGTGGGCATGCCCAACATTTATCCATCCTAAAGGTGGTATTGTAAGGAGATGGTGACTAAAGTAACAAAAAATATCAATTCCTGCCCAATTATAAAATGTATAAGCATCGTGAGAGCCAGTTCCATCAATTTTGCTAAAAATAAAAAGTTTATAATATTATCACAGTTTAACTCCATATTATTTTATATTTAAGGTCGGTGTATACGGGACGGGAACGGGACGGGCACGGGGCGGGAAAAATATCGTTTCATACAAAATGTATAGGAGCATGCATACGTAGCGGAGGCATGACACGGGGCCCGGACGTGGCGTGCACGTCGCCGCCCAGGGGCCCTATTTTTGAATCATTTTTTGAGTCATATGTCGAACGAAAATCAGTAGAAACGAGCGCTCGACTGGAGTCAAGCGATTCAAAAATAGGGTCCCAGTGCCCGTCCAGCCCCCGGACCGCCTAACTCTCTCGCTTTGACTCTGGCTTTGGTTTAAGACGTCAGTGCACTGTCCGTCCTTGTCATCGTGTTATGATATGACAAGGATGGATATAGTCTAGCTATCGCTCTGGCTAAAGCTTTGAGTTAGGCGGTAGGGCCCCAGTTCCCGTTACGTATGCATTGAAACTCCGTTCGCTCTTAGTGATGTGTAATGCAAAGCATCTTGGTGGATTTTGGATTTTAACACTAATGACATTTTGATATTCAATAATGTTCTGTGATGCGTGCATTGTATCGTAATACAATATTCCCCTATTTAAAACATTTTCTTTGACATCTCTTTAAATATCGTTACCTATGTCTTTGTTAATGAAAAATAAGTCGGTTTAGAAAAGAGTAGAATTGTATCAACTGATAATTGGTATCGCAATGAGACTGAATTCCAATTATTGACCTACTATCGATATTTAATTATACAGTGCCTTTGGTCTTAAACTAGCGATAATTTAAAGGCGTGAAATACACCTAATTTTATCAACAAACACACCCACAGTTATAATAAAAATACTTTTGGAAAGCTCATAATATCACCTATCAATTTAAAAAAAATGTGTAAACTTTCAATTTAAATACGTCATAAAAAATTACTAAAGTAAAATTTCATATGAAATTTGTGTGCTTTTTTGAGTTTTTATTACATTTCTCAAAAACTACGACTTTAATGTTTTTTTTTTACCATTATTCAAATACACAGGAATATTATCTACAAAACGATTCCAAAATTTATTACTCTTTGTTGCATATTTCGAGAGTTATTTTTGTTTGAAAACGACAACAAAACAAACGGTCGTAGCCGTAGCCTCTTCATCGTCTAACTAAGGGTCCCCCCAGACCTACCGGTTTCCGTTCTTTGCTTTGCTGTTCGGCAATGGACCGCCGGCCAAGAGGCTCATTTTCAATCTATTGCATATTTTCAATCTAAGTACATTTCACATATAAGAATGTTCTAGTGAGCTTTGTTCCTTAAACGATTGTTATAAAAACACAAAAAAATAGTTCAGATAGGCAATGATGACACCCACAACCCTGTTCACAATTTATATAAATATGCGATCGATTTATTTTTAGCAATCGGAGACCATGTTAAGGGTGGCATATCTCCCAGAAGCTTCCTACGTCGCAACCCAGACGATGATATTTGATAACACCAAGCTAATGGCTATCTTGCCAATTTGGTCTGATCCAAATATGCGATAGATTGAAAATGGCCCTGGTTGGCCGGCGGTCTAAACAGCAAGTAGAACAGCAAAGCAAAGAATCGAAACCGGTAGGTCTGGGGGGACCCTAAGGCAATGGAAATGCGGTTGGCAACGCAAAGCTAATTGTAGATGTCGCTGCGTACTGTGCGTACGCTTGTTTCTAAGACAGAAGACGTTCAGAACAAAATTTATGGGAAAATAGGTATTTACTTTGTGGTATTTTTAGGGTTCCGTAGCCTAAATGGCAAAAAACGGAACCCTTATAGATTCGTCATGTCTGTCTGTCTATCTGTCTGTCTGTCCGTATGTAACAGCCACTTTATTCCGAAAGTATTAGGACTACACAGTTGAAACTTGGTAGGTAGATGTATTCTGTTAACCGCTAACGAATTTAATACAAAAATAAGTAAAATAAAAGATTAAGGGGGGGCTCCCCATACATGGAATGGAAACTGAAAAAAATTTTTTTCTTCAAACCAACACGTGTTGGGTGTCTATTGATAGGTCTTCAAAAATGACATTGAGGTTTCTAAGACAACTTTTTCTCAAAGTCAACCGTTTGAAAGATATACACCGCCAAAGTGGTAAAATGTGTCCCCCCCCCCTTTAACTTTTGAAATAAGAGAGGGAAAAATCAAAAAAAATATATGCTGTAGATCTTAATAAACACTTTCAACCAAAATTAGTTTGAACGAGATATAGTAATTAGTTTTCGAGATATAGCACATTTTCCAAAACCGCAAATATAACTTTGTCATTCATACCAACACTGTGAAAAACAAAGTTATTTTTGCAGACGAAAAATGATAGGTGGTATTAAATATGGTATAGTATAAGGTAACTACAGAACCCTATGGCGCGTGGCCCGACACGCACTTGGCCGGTTTTTTTTTACCTATAAAGACCCATTGACCCAAAATGGGATATAAAAGACTTTTCTACAATGCAAGTGCTGGAATAGAAAGCCAAATTAAGACGTTTTTATTCTTACAGAATTCATTATTTTTTTTAATATCCAGATTTTTCGGAAATTTGTAAGTGCCAAAATCTTTACAGCCTATTACACAGAATTTGATCATTTTAATTCTATAAAAACGATTTTTAAAGTAAAAGTCCTTTTTTGGTCCTTTGTTTTGATAGTTGTCGTGGAACAAGCGTACGCAGAGCCATTTTGACAGTTGCCTTCCCCATTAAAGCCAATTCTTCTAATGAAAAATCCATCTACAATACAACACTGGCACGTTACTACCACGTTAACTGTCGCGAGTAGCACGTTGCGTATGCATTAAACTCGCCGTCAGGATCACCTTCCCTCCCCGCCCCGTCCCCGTCCCGTTCCCGTCCCCGTCCCGTTCCCGTCCCGTATACAGCGACCTTTAAACGTCGTGTGAAGAGCGCTTAAAACCACTGTAATTTTTATTTAGTCAATTGAAGTGTCCATTCGTTATGCACTTCCGCCCGCTCACCTGTCTGTCTCTTCTACGTACAAACCTACTTCAATAAGCATTAAAAAATAAAGATGAATCTGCAAAATTATTTAAAAAAATGTATTTTACCAATCATCATGATATCCATTGGCCATGTCATGGCAAACAAGCGTTTTCGGTAAACTCCTTTCTTCTTTTCGCACTTCAGGTATATCCGTATCCGGATCAAAATGACAGAAAGTGGCAGGTCCAGTTATGGTCAATTTCGGGTTATCTCCAATAAGACTCGAATTTTTTACAAGATATTCACTGTGAGGTTGTAATTCTCTACAAAGTGTCCTCCAAGAGGGCAGATTATCTAATATTATCTTGATTTCACTTAGTGAATCTAGTGGTTGGCAGGTTAGTTCGTCACTAAGAACACTCATTATTTTTGCTTACCTAACAGTTTATCCACTGTAAACTAGTATTCTGTTACGTATAAAAGAATTGAACTTCTTGAAATTGTATATTCTTATTGATTTCTTAGTAAAAAATAGATTGCATTGGTTTGTTTACTTGCTAAAATAACTTGTCACTCTGATGACAAGGTGACAGCTGACTGGCTGGCTAGCTAGCGTTGGCGGGCTTTATGAATGAACAGTGCCACTGATAATGATAGAAGAAGGATTTATTTGGTGCAATTGGTAAGTACTTGTTTTATCTGCGGTTAGACATGCAATAGAATTATCAACAGAGCTTTTTAATATGATTGACAACATATTGACAATATAGGTACATACTTTGATAAAAGAAGTTACATATTTTCTCTTAACACTAAACAATTATTTTGTGGAACTGTGTATGTAAAAAACCTTAACTACCACTTAAACTACATTTTGAAATTAAAATGTAGGTAATGGAATATTTTCTTCAATGCTGTGGGATATTATTTGTTCCAGTTTCTCATAGATAAAATTGTTTGGTCAATGTTGATAAGCATAGTAGTATTGTCTATTTCCTCTACACAATTGTATTATTGTGATAATAATAATTTGTAATTTTATTCTCCTATACCTATAAAACCTTATATTCAGAGCACCAGCTTTATTGATATACTCATATTACAGCACTTCAACACTGGTACAAATTGACCACACAAATGTCTAAATGGCCACTAAAGACTTTCTGCAAGAAGCTTCTGCAACTACAAATAAGTACCTGCCTGTGCTACATACTATGCCTCATAGCCACAATCCAGTTTTTTGCCCCATTCGGCAAATACAATTATGCTCACATACCACAAGAGATGCTATTTGATGAGCTCTACAAAGAAGTGTCTCCAAACTTAATTTTAAAAAAGAAAATTCCAGATTGTACTTATGAATCGATACTGCAGAACACAGAGTCTATAGAAAACTGGCAAGTCCCAAAAAAATATGATGACTTCTCAGCGAATGGCATTGTGAATGGAAGCTATACTCCCGATGACTGCAACCCGCTGTTCAGCGTAGCAATATTGGTCACATACAGGAACAGACAAAGTCAGTTAGATATCTTCCTACCGTATATACACAATTTCTTAAGAAAACAAAAAATTCATTACAAGTAAGTCATTAGATAGATACAATATTCATTCATTAAAGTATTTTAAGCACTTATAAAAGAAAATGATAACTTCACGTGGTATTATTTATCCCCTCATGAAATAAATAAGGGCCTTTGCCCTTATTTATTTCATGAGGGGATCTTGTGATCCTTTGATCACAAGATCAACAGACATTATATTCAAAACAATTAACTGTGAGATCTCATGAGTAGGACATTCAAACTTTATGACTTCTGTGAACATAGTGCAAGATGATGCACAGAATACAAAGGACATTATCCACGTTTCATACATTTTTAATTATGGCACTGAAGCTGTAGCACCGCTTCACATTTGTGTCAAAATGTATGAAAAGAGACTTTTTAAACTCAATTAAAATCAAGTACAGTGGAGCGTCGATTATCCGAACGTCGCTCAACCCAACGACCGCTTATCCGAACGTAGTAACGCGCGGCGGGCTGATTATCTAATTAGAAACCACCTAGCGACCGGTTGCAGTTCATAGATGATAGTGATCCATTGCGTCTTCTTTTTGGATTAAAAGAAAACATACCAAAGAAAAGTAGCAATGTATGTGGAATGAAACCGGTCGCTAAATAGTTTCTTTTTAGATAATCAGGGTGCGGGTCAATGCTAACTTCCCACCACGCGGGTCTCGCGCGCGCCGCCCGCGCTTCAGTTTTCGCCCACTTGTCGCGACTTGTTCACTTGTTACTGTACTCGTATGTCACTTAAGATGTGCACGCGTCATTAAAGATAATCATAAATGTAAATAATATGGTTTTCATTTACCTGTAGGTACGTAAATTTGTATGGCTGAATCAATATATGTACAAACATACATACATTAGTTCGATTATCCGAAAATACCGGTTTTCCGAACACCCACGTCCCCCAATTAAATTCGGATAATCGACGCTCTACTGTACAGCGATGCTACAGCTTGGGTGCTATAATAAGAAATGCTTAGGCGGACAAAATCTATCAGAATTTGCTTTTTGGCTGACTTTTTTTGCATTTGTGCCAAAATGTATGAAAAGACAGGCTTTTTGAACTTATTTAAAATCAAATATAGCGGTGCTACCAGCTTCGGTGACATAATAAGAAATGCTTAGGTTGATAAAAACTATCAAAATAAAGCACTTTTGCTTTTTGGCCCGCACTTTCACATTTGGACCAACATGGATGATGTCCTTTGATGTGTCTGAGAGAGGCATGTGGTGGCTAACTTCACAGCACCCAATAAGATTGAATCGTATTATACAGGCTTTACTATTTTAGCTTCATATTATGTTTGTGTTACAATTAGGGCATGTGCCCAGTTCTGTTTTTCCTACAAATTCCTACAAAGAACTGAGTATACTCGGTTCTTTGTATGAATTAATAGGACTGGGTTTGTGCCCTAGTTACAATATTCTATTTCAATTTCAGGATATTCCTGATCGAGCAGCAAGACAACAAGAATTGGAATAAAGGTGTACTGTACAATGTTGGCGCGCAGCACGCGATGGCAGAGAAGTTCCCGTGCCTGATCCTACATGATGTAGACTTGCTGCCTCTAGACGCGGCCAACCTGTACGCGTGCGCGCGCCGCCCGCGCCACATGAGCGCCTCCATCGACAAGTTCCGCTACTTGCTGCCCTACGACTACATCTCGGGGGGAGTGTTGGCCATTACAGCGGACCAGTACAAGCTTGTCGACGGTTTCTCGAACCAATATGAAGGGTGGGGTGGTGAAGATGATGACTTTTCGGCGAGGATGGAAGCGCACGGCTTGGAATTAATAAGGTGAACATTTTGAAAGTGTACTGCACACACAGTATATCTGCTCATTTGCAGATAACTTCAGATCAATATAGTAAATATTATAAAAGTTATCTATATTTTGCAGTAAACCAGAATGACGTGCTGGGTATATAATAAATCAACAACATGATTATGGTTATGAACAGAGATATGTTAGATTTCAATATCTGCCCCTGCCAAGATGACCAAGCAAAGCGCAAGGGCTTTACTCAAAGTACTTCGTCGTTTTTTTAAATTCTCTTAACTTGGGTTTGACTTATACCAGATAAACAAAATTCGCGGGATATAATGTCAATTAGTGGAGTGGAGTTATTAAGAAAAAATCTTTTGCATAGCTCTTATACTTTAGATTTATTAATATTATATTTTAAATATGTTACAAATGTAGTAAATATTATCAAGTTTCTATTCTATTACTATTCAACAGTAATTAGTTCATTACAATGACAGCCACATCCTGTTACCACAAACTGACCAGTTTCACCAATTTTGAACTTACTATAATAACGTTAATTAATCGAAGAAAGAAAGTTTTCAATAACTCGCTACAGTCAACAGTTGTGTTATTTTTTATTGAGTTGATAATAATAATAATAAATGCTTGGACAATTTCACACAGCGCCATCTAGCCCCAAACTAAGCAAAGCTTGTAAAATGGGTGCTAGACAACTGATATACTACTTATATACTTTTTATATACATATATACCTACTTATTATACATAGTAACACCCAGATCCGTAACAGAAATTAAAATTCATCATTTCAATTTCTGCCCGGTCGGGAATCGAACCCGGGACCTCTTGCGTGGTAGGCGGCATGTTGACCACTGCACCACTCAGGTCGTCGTCTTCTTCTTCTTCTATTTTTAGTTTGGCAATCTTCTTTCCTCTTGGAAGTAATTTTTGCCAGTGTCAAATGTTGAATAGTTCAGTATCGCTGTGTTTCTGTCTTCTTCTTCAATGCTGCTTGGAGCATTTGGTACCAAGTATATCAAGACAGTTCACTTGTTAAGTTCTGCCGAGGTAGCTACCACTACAATAAAATTGTCAGCTTCACAGAACCAAGATCGCGCCTATTTCAATTATCCCACATATTGTTCAGTTGCGTAGACACTTGTACCACAAAACTGCACCAATTTAAAGACACAATATCCACTATGAATCAATTTGCAAATAATTAAAATAGACACCGAAATGAACACGGCCAAATGGCGCCAAAAACTCCCAGGTGGTCGTCGTTAAGTGGTATCGTGTGTGCGCAGGTTCCTGCGGCGCATGTCCCGGTACACGATGCTGGTGCACCGGCAGGAGCCCCGCAACCCGGCGCGCCGCCTGCTGCTGGCCGCGGCGCGCGCGCGCCCGCCCGCGCCGCGCGACGGCCTGCGCGCGCCGCCCCACGCCGCCGCGCGCCTCCACCACCAGCGCCTCTTCGCGCACATCGCCGTCATGTTATGATACGCTGCGCTGTTCCCAGGTAAATGACGATAATGGCGGGAACTCACAAAATTTATCTCGCTCGGTTGCGCTGGAGACCTTTGTACGGGAATTTAACTACGATTTACCCATTTATTTTAAATTATACCTAAAATGGTTGATAATAATAATTCATTATTATGGAAGTCGGTCAGAATTAAAGATTGAAGAAAACTTACGAACGTTTAGGGATGCGCCGATCCGATCCGATCTTTTGAAAGATCGGATCGGCGGGCATACGATCCGGCGATTTTCGGATCGGATCGAGGCCATACGATTTTTTGCTGGATCGATACAAAACTTGAAAGATCGGATCGCTTGGATCGTATGAATTAAAACGCGATTTGTTTACAAAAAAATGGGCACCTACTTAGGTTTATTTGTTGCAAACTTTATCTTAGTTTACATTTTGAACTTGGCGGCATCCTTTGCGGGTAGATCCATTAATCTTATACATTATATTATAAATAAACGAATCATAATATCATCGGCTAATTTAACTTTGTATGAAAGTCGCAACAGACTGGTTCCATGCCGTCTGTCAAAATTACTATTTCTCAAAGTTTAGACTTCGAAGACTGGCACCTATAAAAATTGTACTTAACTGTTAGTAATTAGGCGTTAGGTGCCCGCCATCCCAGTCTTCGAAGTCTAAACTTTTGATAAATATATAATAATAGTAGTATTTTATTAAATTCTCTGGGTACAATTTTATTAATACTATTTCACGTTGTTTTTCTTTTAAATCTTCAAGGTACTTGTTTACAAGTTTTACATGAGTTTACGTAACAAAGATCTAAAATTAATTGTGTTTTACTTATTTGCATCCGATCCGGATCGATTTCCTAAAGATCGGATCGACGGTATGCGATCCGATCCGTGGATCGGATCGTGGCATTACGATCCATTACGATCCGAAAAATCAGATCGAAGGACTCGGATCGCGCATCCCTACGAACGTTCGCTTCCGACATCCAAAAATTGATAGCAAACACATAGAAAACGACAAAATGATAGGGATGCCCCAATCCGATCCGATCTTTTGAGAGATCAGAACGGCAGGCATACGATCCGGCGATTTTCGGATCGGATCGACGCCATACGATTTTTTGCTGGATCGATACAAAACTTCAAAAGATCGGATCGCTTGGATTGTATGAATTAAAATGCGGTTTGTTTACAAAAAATTGGGCACTTGCTTAGGTTTATTTTTTTGCAAACTTTATCTTTGTTTACATTTTAAACTTAGCGGCATCCTTTGCGGGTAGATCCATTAATCTTATACATTATATTATTAATAAACGAAACATAGTACATCGGCCAATTTAACTTTTTGTGAAGGTCGCAACAGACTGGATCCACGCCGTCTGTCAAAATTACTATTTCTCAAAAGTGACTTCGAAGACTGGCGCCTATAAAAATTGTAGTACTTAACTGTTAGTACAATGCGAGGCATGTATCTTGAATTTTTTTTGACGGAGTAGGGATAATTTCGCGCATGTGCTCTTGTGAGCGATCAATAGCGCGCGCCTTCTCCCGGATCAGATCGTGGCTTAACGATACATTACGATCCGAAAAATCGGATCGAAGGACCCGGATCGGGCATCCCTAAAAATGACAGGTCTACATGTACACTAGCGCCATGTTAGCGGTAGTGCGCCGACTGGTGGACGATTTGTGAATCAGCAAAATAGGCTATTTGAATAATTTTGGAAAACCGTTTTAAATTATTCCTTATTACGTAATAAGCGCACCACATTGATATTTCAGGAAAAATCAATGTATTTCATTAAAAAAAAACAGTGTTAAAGTTTAAAATTTTAAAACCGCACCAAAAACGCTATGGCGCTGGGGACACGTGACTTGTTGACGTCACTAGCCTGTAAACATTGTAAGACCCTTAGCCATTTGACAGCCAGCAATCGCGGATCCTTAGTCTATGGTCGTGTCAAACGCCTGAAGCCATATTTATTTACAGGCAAGTGACGTCATCAGTCATCTTAGAGCGTTTTCGCTACAGAAAAAAATTCAAAAATTATTGCATTTTTCTAGGTGAAATTAATCAATTAATAGACTTAATTTAGTCTATATAGTAATTAAATATGTTTTTTTACGCCAATATCTGTTAGGATGACCACAATTTGTAGTATATTTTCAATGTTGCCAAATACTCTATTATCCTGCCATTTTACTGATTCACAAATCGTCCACCAGTCGGCGCACAAGCACCGACTTGGCGCTAGTGTAGATATTGTCCTGTCATTTTGTTTCCTATCAATTTTTTCGTAAATATCAATGTTTCTTCTAGCACATTTTGGTTCAATATTTAATTCGTTCACTGTCCAACTTCTATACTAATTATTATTATCAAATAGTCAATTGAAAAATAACCGGAAACATAACCTATATGCATACGTACAAATAATGGTCTCCATCCACGACTGTGCAACCAAGCGGATTGTTGGATAACCAATGTTATCCTGCCATTATAAAGTCTGTGTTGTAATCGGGTCGCATTCGAAAATGCTACTGTACTTATATGTTTAATTATTGCAGTACTGATGATTGCGTACATGGAATGTCATGTTTATGCAATTCGTTCGGAGCGACTTCTGATAACTTTGTATTTTGTTTTATGATAGGTAACAGGAACAAAATGGTCTTCTTTCATCCCTCACTCTTTCATTTTATTGTTATTTATTTTTAATTTTATTTTTATAAAAATACATGCAAGTTTATACAGACTAGGAAATTCAAAACACAATACAGAACTACCTAGATTTAATTTTAATTTAAAATATTTACTGTTGACCATGCTTTATTTAAGAGAAGGAATGTCTTAATTGAAGATGTAATGAATCTATGTTTATCTTGTAACTCATTTATATGTATTCTCAAATCTCATCCTGAATCTTATTAGCATTAAAATTGTTAATTCTTACTAGCTAATTAATACCGAACATAACTTATATTTCAGCATAAAAGGGCAATTTCTTTTATTGTAAATTGTATTTGAAATTACTTGGTACTATTTACTAGTAGTAGTAATCTCAAACGCCTCTTTGCATTTTGTACTTAAAATGAATTTTATTTAATTTTGTTTTTCTTTGTACAATCTTTAAATTCTAAGTATGAAAGTTGTGAATTTTTGGCTTAAAGCATTAGCTTTTGTCGTCGTCCATTAAGACCTTAATAATAATAAGTGCAGCTTTTGTCATCCATTTAGACGTTATAATACTAATAAGTGCGACTTTTAAGATGCATTTGGCTGTTTTTTTGCCACTCTCCGAATAATTCCTTTTTCGTCCCTCAACTTTGAACTTTTCATATAGAACTACATAATTATGTTGAAATTTAATTGAAAATATTAAGCAATTTTAGACAACTAAAAGTGCCCTTGAGCTTCGCTTGGACTAGATGTGTTGACCGCTGTTGACCATGCTTTAGTTAACAGACGGCATTGTCTTAATTCAAAATGTAATGAATCTATGATTATCTTGTAATTAGTTCACATGTATTTTCTAATCTCATCTCAGGGAAAGTTTACTCAGCATGATAAAAGGGCAATGTTTTTTTAAGTTGTAATAGTAATATCAAACGCCTCTTTGCACTTTGTACTTAAAATGAATTTTCTTTTCTTTGTACAATCTTTAAATTCAAAAGTATTATGAACTTTGTGATTTTTGGCTTAAAGTATTAGCTTTTGTCGTCCACTTATATAGCTTTTTTTTAATTATTCATTAGCCTAATAATTTATGTTGAAGCTCATTTTTTATTAATTTAATTGTATGGATTGATAAACTGTTAAGAGCCTTCTTTAATATTTATTTTCCATTATTTCAATGTGATTCTCAAACTCAACCAATATTTACTTAATATAATCTCCTGAAATCTCAGATATTTATTAAGGTGGTACCATAATCTTCTCTAATATTTTAAAGTCTATAAAATATTATATAATGCTTAGTTAGCATAATTTTCATTTTACTCTTTTAATGAAGTACTTAGGAACTTTTTGTTTTAAGATAATGTCTTCATGATCATTGACAAACAATAATAATCATAGGTATGTTACTTGGTTAGTGATACCATCAAGAATAAGTACCTACTCAGTCTGCGCCAACTAGAGTATTTTAATTAAGAATTCTCTTTTGGCCATAACTACTTACTGCGAAACAAAATATTTCTTATGTTATGCAATTATAGCTCAAGAAAGTTATTGTTCAATATTGGATTCTATTTCTTAAGAAATATTTTGCTTTTACCTCGAAAATGGTCAGATAGTCGGATCGGAAGATGTGGAGAGCCCTTACACCTTATATACAGTGCCTTTGATCTTGAACTAGCGATAATTTAAAGGCGTGTAATACACCTAATTTTATCGATAAAAACACCCACATGTTGGGGTCTATCCCCACTCCTGTTGAAGATTTAAACATTTTATTTTTTAAATTGATAGATGATATTATTAGCTTTTGAACAGTATTTTTGTTATAACTGTAAGACTTCTAAATCCGGAGAAATTAATATTTTTCTGCAGGGTCATCTAAAATAAAAAGTCAAATGTAAAATGGCGGCCATTCCAACAGGAGTGGGGATAGACCCCAACATGTGGGTGTTTTTGTCGATAAAATTAGGTGTATTACACGCCTTTAAATTATTGCTAGTTCAAGACCAAAGGCACTGTATAAGGGTCACTTTCCAATAATTACTAATTTAACAGCGAAAGTGGCGCCACTTTAATGACACCCACAAATAATTGCCGTACAAATCTCGGTGGTATTCATTATGCAAGTTATTTGTCGTAAGCTATATTTTAATCCAACCAATTTTTGATGCAGTCTTCCTTACGAAAGTAAATGAACCTTCCCCAAAAACTCCTCATTATGTTATTCTACGTACAAATATTATGCTACAAATTGTCGTTTTAATTTTATATATTTGCCATGTACAGCTTGACCATAAAGAGTTGACAAAAATTGAGGGCGCCACTTTGTATGTAAACACGTCAAAATCGCGAATAATTTGGCAACACTGACTATATTTTGTACTGAAAAATTTTAGTTCCATTTTATTTAATTTCAACTCTTTATGGCCAAGCTGTATGCTCTTATTGATACGTATCGTATTGTTACTTTTAACACATTTTTTATAAAATAAATATGACATTCATGTAAATTAATATTTAGAAACAGCGAAAGAATAATGTCAAAAGGAATGAAAATAAAATAATGTAAAATAGTTAGGGGTCATAGAAATAACAACTAGGCCTAAGATGTTTTGTTTTGTTTATGATGTGTGACCTATCAGGAAGCGATACTATGATCTGATATTAGTTCTGTTCTTCCGAAATATCTTAAGGGGCCGTACAATGCCAAAAAGGTAGGTACAAAGATTTCACACAGTAATACTTGATGTATCGGTCCCAAAAAAATAATGTAGAAAGCAGATTTATAGTACTCAGTTTTGTGATTGACAGAAACATGATAGCTAAAACTTTTCTCGATAGAAAAAATCGTAAAGTGACCTCCAATTTTTTAGTTTTTCACTGATGTGATAACCTATAATCTTGAAACTATAATAAAAAGAAACTTTACCTTGTTTACTTCTTGTTTCATTGTATACTGTTTTCTTTTATTTTGCGTGTTGTTAATAAACGTTTCTATTCTATTCCATTATGAAAATTGCTTCCAGCGTTGTACAGCCCCTTAAGAGCAATATTTAATTTTATAAATGAATTGTTTTGATAGCATTGTATTTTCAAGAGCTTTGATTTTTTCACTGTATTGATTCACCACAATGATCAAATTACAAAACAGTCTATAATATTATAAAATTACTGTTTATTTGTAAAAAGAGTTAAACTATAAGAAATCTAAATATTCTCAAGATTCTGTAAATGATATTAGATTAGAATCTCCACGTAGGTATTTAAAATTTACGTGTCTATTTATCATTTTCAATAAAAAATACGTTAAATTGGGATTTTTTTTATTATTTACTAAGCTAAACAACATTCGTGGTCCTTCGAGCAAGATGTGAACCAGTGAATCGACACGACAGTGTCCACCAAAACTAGGGTGGCCAATTATAATGTATTTTACGGAACGACCGACGTCCCGTTTTTCAGCTATCATTAGCCTAGCCACACAAAGCCAATTTATGATTTTGAATTTTTTAATGCTGTCCTGTATTTTTCACTAAATTTTGTAATTTTCGATCGTTTGTACTGTTAAATGAGCATACAAGGTTGGTCACCCTAACCATACAATGCTATTTTAGCTCAGGCATGACGTTTAGCACTAAGTACCTATTACTATAATATTCTGTGATATTAATGAAATGCTTGCAATGTTCAACATGGACGAATCTGTTTTAGATTGTGTAAGTTGTTCTATCTTACGAAGTCCGTCGACGTTTTTATCTCTTTGCAATAAAGTTGTAACTCGCTTTTAATTCATGTGACTTCGTGAGATAGAACAACTACCTACGTGTACAGGGCAGGCCAGCAAAAACAATCGATCGACATTAGAATTTTACTATCCCTACTGCTGGGGTGGGGGCCTTCCTTATAGGTGGATAAAGAGGATGGGCAAGTGTCGTCAGCCCATGGCCCAGGGGGGGGCATGTTAATATTAAGGAAGATGAGAAAACAAAATTATGAAGTCTAGGTACAGTCAAGAGCAACCTAGTGAATTTATTCAAGTTATGATACGAGATGCGGGATTCATCGGAAAAGCAAGTTGCATGGGCTCAGAACTTTGGTTACTTTATTATTTTACTACATTATTTAATCTCTAGGAGGGGGGGCAGCTGCCCCTCCCTGCTCACCCTTGGCGACGCCCCTGAGGATGGGCCATAACCCCACGTAGGCCCAATGCGGATTGGTGGGTGTTAACGAAAGCACCGTTGGTCCCGTTTGCAATAATATGCCTTTCGAAGCACAGGAACTCGATAATAAATTGGTCACACATCCAATGACCAACCCTTGCAAAAGTTGTGTAACCTCCGCAATCGCATGGCCAGGCGCTAAGCCTGTGCCACAGAATAGATATAAGTACTACCGAACAGAAAGGAAACTCCGCCCCGCGCCACAATCAATTACCTCACCCCACCGCGCGAGTTCGTGTGCCGAATCGTGTAGACTTTACGCACACAGTTGGGCGTGTGCAAAAACGTCACTGTAAAGCGTCTGTGTAATAGGTAGTTGAAACGCAGCGCTAGTATGGAGTGCCCGGGGTGTGCCTATACGCTACCGAGCTCGTCGAAAAAAAAATAAGAGACATTAATAGCTAAAAACTTTATTTTGAACACCAGACATATTTAAAAGTGGGTACAGCAATAAACTAGTTTGCTAGTAGTGGTGTAGTCTCAATTACTACTACTTAGTTTGGTATAGTAGTAGTGTAGTCTATATGGGCGCCATGTCGGCCCAGCCGGGCCCCGCGGCGGCGGCCACGGGCAGCCGCAGCGCCACGCCGCACGCGCGCCCGCTGCCCTCCATCGTCTCCTTCACCACACCTGCCGGCGAATCAGGGATAGAATATCAATATGCTGGATACTTCTGCTAGCAAAGAAATGCAAAAACCGACACCGGCACAGACTACCTCTCACACTAGTGGCGTGCTCACCGGCGGCCCAGTGCAGGTGTTCATGCTGCACCTCCCACAGCAGCTCGTCGTGCAGCTGCAGCAGCAGGCGCGCTGTACCGACACCGGCACAGACTACCTCCCACACTAGTGGCGTGCTCACCGGCGGCCCAGTGCAGGTGTTCATGCTGCACCTCCCACAGCAGCTCGTCGTGCAGCTGCAGCAGCAGGCGCGCTGTACCGACACCGGCACAGACTACCTCCCACACTAGTGGCGTGCTCACCGGCGGCCCAGTGCAGGTGTTCATGCTGCACCTCCCACAGCAGCTCGTCGTGCAGCTGCAGCAGCAGGCGCGCTGTACCGACACCGGCACAGACTACCTCCCACACTAGTGGCGTGCTCACCGGCGGCCCAGTGCAGGTGTTCATGCTGCACCTCCCACAGCAGCTCGTCGTGCAGCTGCAGCAGCAGGCGCGCTGTACCGACACCGGCACAGACTACCTCCCACACTAGTGGCGTGCTCACCGGCGGCCCAGTGCAGGTGTTCATGCTGCACCTCCCACAGCAGCTCGTCGTGCAGCTGCAGCAGCAGGCGCGCTGTACCGACACCGGCACAGACTACCTCCCACACTAGTGGCGTGCTCACCGGCGGCCCAGTGCAGGTGTTCATGCTGCACCTCCCACAGCAGCTCGTCGTGCAGCTGCAGCAGCAGGCGCGCTGTACCGACACCGGCACAGACTACCTCCCACACTAGTGGCGTGCTCACCGGCGGCCCAGTGCAGGTGTTCATGCTGCACCTCCCACAGCAGCTCGTCGTGCAGCTGCAGCAGCAGGCGCGCTGCCGCGGGGCGCTCCTTCAGGCGCGCTTGCACCAGCACCATCGCCACCTTGCACAAATCCGCCGCTGACCCTGCGCTCGAAGGTTAACATTTTACCCTTTAATGTTGACGATATGCATACAGGCTTTTCTAAGAATCTTCACAGCGGTTGATCTATTGCTGTCCGCATCCAGTGGCTTTTATCAGATGGGAGTCAACAATGTAGGAGGATTACAAGTATCATTCTAGTAGGTGCTTATTCAAACGAGCTACGGCCACAACAAATGTTACAGCAAGTGCCAAAACCGGTGGCGGCCACTGGTGGTTGTGGTTAGAGTAACCATCATAATTAAGTGATATTCGTTGGTGGCCGAAACCCCTATAAAAACCACTGAAGATACAAAGTCAAAGTCAAATAAGCTTTATTCAAATAAACTTAATTATTAAGTACTTTTGAATCGTCTATATTTTCCTACCACCCGTTCCAGACTTTTTTAGCTGACAAGAAGAACGGGCGCAAGAAACTTATCAGCTGTAACAGCCATAAGAAACGATACTTAAGACTGACACAAAATGGGCACTACGAAATGTGTACAAAAAATGTTCGATGGCCGCACCCGCTCCCACCTGGGTCGGGCCTCTATATTTTGTGGTTCGCTCACCCTGCACGACGTAGTTGAGCGCCTGGCGGTGCGCGCGCGCCCGCTCGTCGTGCGGCGCGCCCCCGGCCCGGCCCCCGCCCCCGCCCCCGCCCCCGCCCCCCAGCGCGGGGAAGCGGCGCGCGCGCCCGCCCGCCGTGCGCAGCCACCCGCCCGCGCTTACGCACTCCTCCGTCACGCGCACACCGAACGACTTCAGCGACGGAAACGTCCCTGACCACCACACAACATATTAGCGACGAACATAATAGAAAGAGTGACGTATGGAAAGAATGTCTTTCTTTCTTTTCTTGGTTTGATTGTCTTGAAGAAGACAATCAAACCAAGCTGTAGAACACGAGTATAGCTAAACTATGTGGTGAACCTCGAAAAATAAAAAAATATCATTTTTGGAGATATACAAATACTGTGTTATTCAGAGATGTTTCACAAAACTGGGGTGCAAGACTGTTCTAACAAAACCTGGTTTAGTGCTTGTAAACTAATCACAATGCACCTTTTAATCCTTAAACGGTGGGACTAAACGTTAAACTGTCACTCCGAATACGATTTGCGCTAAAATGACGTTAGTCCGCAGTTGAACGCCATGTTAACTTTGGCCCTAGTTTAACGAACGCACTCTGGGTTGCGATCTGTCGAACTTGGGTTAAAGTATCTATAATTTCGTAATAAATAACTATATCACAACGGCAAACGGTAACCTTTTTGGTGATTTAAATGTTCTACGGGCTACTGTACTATAAAGATAAAATTTCTAATTACCATCCTACTTTAAAATAACCCTGGATGACATTATATTGATTATAATTTAAAATATAATACACAAATTAAAAAGTTATAAAAGTGACCAAAGGTTTTCAATATCTTTTTTTTTAACGCAGGGGGACTCTTTTATAGACTTCCGGATATTGGTAGTAAATCCGGCGAGTCCAGGACTCTCCTCCGTACAGATACAATGAGTCAGTGCCAAAAGCTTTACATTCGTCTTCTATGAAATAGAATACGAATATAAAACTCCCGGTCAAGGCTCAACGAATCCGTACGAAGGCCTACACTGCTAAACCCCCTGCGGTGTTCCTTCTCCACAAATGATCGAGGTTAGCGGGGCAGTTGTGGCTGTCTCCGCTTCCCCGATCTGTGACGGTCCTCACAGACTTCAGACCCTTTAAACCAGTGGTTCTTAACCTTTTTGGCTGGCGACCCAAAGTAGAAATATATTTGAAGTCCGCGACCCTAATCCTAATATATTTTTTTTATTTTGCAGTGACAGGTACTAAAATGACATGTTATTTATTTTTTACTAGTCGCGACTTGTCTGCGTGGACAGTTTTTTGCTATCCCTCGGGAACTAAATGTCCTTTTTCTGTACCCCTGACAACATGTATGCAAAATTTCATAATCGGTTTTAGCACTACCAGCGCCCTGCACGCGTAGCATGACCAACATCGAGATAAGATTCGACTCAGAGAACAATGGCTTGTCTACACCGAAATGTCACTTTTGTCGGGTTGAGATCGAGATACTCAAGCTCGCATTTACAACTAGTAGACTCGTATTGTTCTTTGTCGTGGCCAGGGTGACCATCTCAAAAATGGCGAATCTGCCCGACACTGGCATAAAATCTGCCAAAATCTGCCAAACCCGACTTCAGAAAATGCCAAAAAAGTGCCTCATACAAAAAACGTTATGATAATTGCGATTTATTATTTTAAATTGTCAAATAACAATGAATTTTGACAGTTGAGTGTCGATAAAACGCTATAACACACGATATTATGTCCTGTTTAGAGGGCTCGTATTTTATTTTCATTGGGAAATAAAAAAGCTATAAAAAACAAAAATAAATATTTTTTAATAATAAAAAAATAAGTAAATTAATAAATAAAAAAAAATAAAGTAAAAAAATAAGTTAATAAGACAGAAATTAGAAGTGTTTTATATAGAAATACTAATCTATACTAGTGTATTTAAAAAATAATAAAAATTCCTTGAAATCTGCCAAATTCTGCCACTTTTTTGAATCGTCAACTTATTCTGCCACAGCTAAAATTTAGGCCCTAAATCTGCCCAAATGGCAGAATTCTGCCACAAATGGTCACACTGGTCGTGGCCTAATGTCAAAAGTCGACAAACACGAGCTTTTCTCTTCAACTGACATTAATTTGACAGTTGAATCAGAGAAACTTGTCTACCACCCTTTGAGTAGTCGAGAAGGTCGAGAGAGAATCACAGACTAATAAGAAGATTCGAAATAGTTTTCTACGTATTTTATTTTATATGAATCTAAATTTCGCAATAAAAATAAATCTAAATTATCCGTGCTTATATTTTATTCCTTAAAAACTTAAATTAAAATTATTTTCATACGTTGATTTTAATATTTCGTAATTTTCTCGTCATTTTACACAGATTACTAAATTAACAATTTCGTTAGTAGTCTGTGTTATCTTTTCAAAATACTCTCAATAAAAGAAAGGCAAACGAATTTATATCCATACAGCTATATTTAACTAGTTTTAAGAGTTTAGCGTTGTGAAATCTATAGAAAGGAACGGTGCTTTATGAGAAATAAAGTAATTATTTTCTATTGGCAATATTATTCTTCTCGAACTCGAGAGAGCTTGTCTACGGAAGAGAACGCTTTCTTGAGTGCCTCTTTATCTTAGAACTTATAAAAAAATGAGAATCATGTTTAAACTAAATTATTTCGGATCAAATTAGATAATTTTGACGTTTATTGGTGTTGAAATAAAAAGATTACCTTTAAAATTAACTTTTTTTATTAAAAGACATTAAAAGGTTTCGAAATTCTGAGAACGAGTCCCACCTGTCTGTCAAACTGTGCTCAGCAATCGAGAAGGTCGAGACGACAAGTCTTCGTAGACAAGAGTCTCGTTTGCTCATGCTACGCGTGCTGGGCGACGTTTCTACGGGTGCCCCTTAACTGCGATTCCAAGATTTTCAATTTTGCCTGTGTTGGTCAAAAAACGGCCGCGCAGCGCGATTTTTAGTCAGTTTCATCTACTAATCTTGTCATCTAGCTTGTTTATAGAAAAAATGGCCGCGCAGCGCTATTCTTAGTCAGTTTTATCTACTAATCTTGTAAATTTGTTTGTTTATAGCAAAAAAACGGCCGCGCAGCGCAATTTTTAGTCAAGTTTCATTTACCAATTTTGTCATCTTGCTTGTTTATAGAAAAAAAAGGCCACGCAGCGCGATTTTTAGTCAGTTGCATCTACTAATCTTGTAATCTCGCTTGTTTAAAGGAAAAAAAGGGCCGCGCAGCGTGATTTCTAATCAGTTTCATCTACTGATCTTGCTTGTTTATACTAAAAAATGGCCGCGCAGTGCGATTTTTAGTCAGTTTTAATCGTCGCGTCGTCGCTCATCACCAGGCAACAAAAAATTTATCACTTTTTAAAGTCGTTTGGGGGCCCGCGACCCAACCCAATACCTCTCGCGACCCGAATTTGGGTCGCGACCCGAGGTTAAGAATCGCTGCTTTAGACGTTAACCGTCTCCTCCGTGTAAGGTTTTCAATATCTGAAAATGTCACTGTCAGGTTCAGTTTGTCAATTTGACAGTGACGTTTCTTTGTTTACATTTTTGCTGAGAAATTAGTAATGCGACTTTTTCATCTAAGGACTTTAACCCCCTTACTAATAAAGATTGTATAGCAGCTGCGTAGTTACACAGTGTTTTGTCACTTTCTTTTTAATGTCAAATTCAAATAGTTTGACAGAGAGCAACCATTGTGTAACTATACATCTGCTATTCAATCTTTATTAGTAAGGGGGTAATTGTGTATTGTCTTTGGTTTACTGAAGAGACTTCCACTAAACGAGATACTCGTAATTCTTTACGAGATCTACCCTGACAAAAGTACAGCGGGTGTAACAAGACACTCAACGAAGCCGAAGTCCATGCATTCCGCCCATCATCAGTATAATTTATGTCTAAATAGTATACCTGGGAAACCAATATCTACGAAGTTATTCGGATGAATAGGTACGAAGGTCAAAGTCAAAAATGTTTTTTCCAATTTTTATCAAATCTTATTTTATTCGTTATATATTCCTAATTTTTGTCTACAGAAACATTATCAAAATTTCATGTATTTCATAAGAAACAATGACTTCAAAACGTCATCACATAATGTATTTCATGAGCACGCACATAAACGTTGCCTTTCAACTCGGCCGCATACAGCTATGTAGCATTTACTCGCAGGCGCGGTCTTTTGTACGCGTTACATAATACATTACATTGCGTGGTATTGTATGCAATGCTTTTTTAACACCAAAAATAAAATCGTTTCCCAGCAAAACAGAAATGGTCCTGATGATGGGCAGAATACTTAGACCTCGGCTTCGTTGACTGTCTTGTTACACCCGGTATTAATTGGATTTTTATTGATCGATTCTTGGATCTGATAGTTTTCTTAAGAAACTCCAAAATTACTAAAACGGTTTAAAATTGTTATGAATCAATGATAGTATACTGTTGAACGAGGCGAGCACGTCGAGCGCCTGCTGGTACGACACGCCGAGTATGTCCATGAGCTTGGACGCGCCGCAGCCGTACAGGCTCGCGTACACGATGCGCTTGGTGCGCTCTACATATAGTACATAGGTATACTGTTGAACGAGGCGAGCACGTCGAGCGCCTGCTGGTACGACACGCCGAGTATGTCCATGAGCTTGGACGCGCCGCAGCCGTACAGGCTCGCGTACACGATGCGCTTGGTGCGCTCTACATATAGTACATAGGTATACTGTTGAACGAGGCGAGCACGTCGAGCGCCTGCTGGTACGACACGCCGAGTATGTCCATGAGCTTGGACGCGCCGCAGCCGTACAGGCTCGCGTACACGATGCGCTTGGTGCGCTCTACATATAGTACATAGGTATACTGTTGAACGAGGCGAGCACGTCGAGCGCCTGCTGGTACGACACGCCGAGTATGTCCATGAGCTTGGACGCGCCGCAGCCGTACAGGCTCGCGTACACGATGCGCTTGGTGCGCTCTACATATAGTACATAGGTATACTGTTGAACGAGGCGAGCACGTCGAGCGCCTGCTGGTACGACACGCCGAGTATGTCCATGAGCTTGGACGCGCCGCAGCCGTACAGGCTCGCGTACACGATGCGCTTGGTGCGCTCTACATATAGTACATAGGTATACTGTTGAACGAGGCGAGCACGTCGAGCGCCTGCTGGTACGACACGCCGAGTATGTCCATGAGCTTGGACGCGCCGCAGCCGTACAGGCTCGCGTACACGATGCGCTTGGTGCGCTCGCGCTCCTCCGATGTTATCTCTTCTTCGCTCTTGCTTAGCCTGGAAAAAGGTAAGCTATGTCAAGCTGGAGTTACACATCTGGATCTGAAACTTATTGAATTGAACTTCTAGAAGAGATAACTTCTTAGACTAGTCATGTGATTCTATGTCTATTGTGCTAGACTAGACTATGATTTATATTTTTATTTTATTAAATGGTCTCGCAGAACGGTTCATTTTCTCAGAGCTCGAGATCCATGCCGGCACCTAAACTTATCACTATTGAAGCCTACAGAATACTGACCAGCTAGCAGCGAGCGCGCGGATCAGGTACTGACGTTGCAACTTGCAGCGCCTCTAACAGCTTGGGGTCGGCGATGGTGGCCGGCGAACATGCGACACTCCATGTGCTTAAACCCCGCCACACCTAAACCTACCACTGTTGAAGACAACGTGTACTGACCAGCTAACAGCGAGCGCGCGGAACAGGTTCTGGTGATGCAGCGCCTCTAACAGTTTGGCGGCGGCGGCGAACACGCGGCACTCCACGTGCTTGAAGTCCGCCGCGCCTAAACCTACCACTGCAATGTACTGACTAGTTAGCAGCGAGCGCCCGGAACATGTCCTGGTGATGCAACGCTTCTAGCAGCTTGGCGTCGCGTCGGCGGCGGCGCGGCGGCGAACATGCGGCACTCTATGTGCTTAAACCCCGCCGCACCTAAACCTACCACTATTGAAGACAACGTGTACTGACCAGCTAGCAGCGAGCGCGCGGAACAGGTCCTGGTGATGCAGCGCCTCTAGCAGCTTGGCGTCGGCGGCGGCGGCGGCGAACACGCGGCACTCCACGTGCTTGAAGTCCGCCGCCAGCAGCGCGTGCCCCGCGCGCGCCACGTACACCGACCGGAAATTCAGCGCCTCTGCTTCCAACATAGCACAGTTAATAAAGAAATACAGCCATTTTTTCAGTAGAGTGTTACTTCAGTCACATAATAATTACGATATTAATATTTTCTGAACAGTTTCGGAGGTAAACGTAAATAAAAGTTGGTATGTAGAGGTACATATTTTTATAAGTTTTTCTAGTTAATACCATGATCGTCTGCTTCTGCGAACATGTCGAGGTTGAACGGCTTCTTGGGTATGGCCTGCAAATTGGGGTTGCTGGCCGCCACGCGCCCGGTGGCCGACGCTATCTGCAGCCTGTAGTGAAGCCAATTATGACATACCACTTATGCTAACAATTTTATTGACTCTGTTCTGATACTAGACATTTCTGGGACAAAAACTTTGTTGAAAATACTCCTTTCCATACTCAGTTTAGAAAATTTATGACGCGACGAGGCTCCTTTTTTTGTTAAGCTCACCTTAGGTTCAAAGATGGAGTTAAAAGTTATTTATGAATGGCTTAAGAGCCTGATATCCAGTATTTAGAAATTCCCTAAAGATCAAAATATAATTTTCTGCCTACCCTTCCGTTCCTATATCCAGCTATGGAATTACTTCCATAGCTGGATATAGCTTACGCTTACCAGGTGGGCCTGACGACGCCACCCTTGACTTGATTCGCGATGCCGGCGAGGAAGGTGGCGTGCGCTTTGTGCAGGTGCCGGTACTGCAGGATCAGCCGAGGCAGCGGGTGCAGCGACATCAGGTTGCGCAGCTGACGGGCACGCGAGTAAGGATGTGGATTGATAAAGTGACCAAAATAAATAATAGATATATATATTCATGGTCCTTCGAGCTATACCTACTTACGTATTTGTGAATTAGATATTGTGTATTTTTTATTAGAGATTTTTAGAAGAGAATACCTACTGGCCTAGTAATGGAAATGATAAAGTACAATGCATAATTTGCAACACCCTTAAAAATTCTAACGCTCTCAATTATGAGATAAAGGAGCGTCCTCTCAAATCTAGTTGCTAAAATAAGAAGCATCAAAGTACCATACCGCAGTCTCAGATGTGGACTTGGCGCCGGTGGTGGCGGTCTCCCGGACCCTGACGCGGCTGCGCTCGTCCAGCCGCAGCTCGTCATAGAGCAGCGCGCGCACCTGCGCCGGCGAATTGATCTGGAACACCTTGCCCGCCGCCAGGTGGCACTGCCGCTCCACCTCCTTCATCCGACTCACCAGCACTTGCTCCATTGACTTTAGCTTTTCTACGTCGACGCTTATTCCGTGCCTTTCCATGTCTGATAAGCTTATATTTTATTAGGATTCTACTCTTTACGTAAGAAGAACAGTAATAAGAATAAAGTACACATAATACCACCACCACCTCAACGACATTAAATTTAATAAACAGGTAGGTTAAGTATCTATAATATTTATAATCAATATTAATGATTTTAGACAACACTTGAATCAAAATTCACCTGCTATAATTGGCACCAGCGGCATCTCTACGTCTTCGAAGATTTTCCACATCGAATTCTCTACCAAAAGAACCTTTAACTTTGAGGCACATTCGTTCAGAATAGTAGAGTACCATGCAGCTTTTTGTAGCGCACAATCCGTGGCTATAGTGTATTCTGGGGTAAATGATAAACATTTTTGAACGTCTGAAAAACTTTCAGGGAGGTTGTCTGGATCCAGTAATGCTCCTGCGATCTATAAAATAATGAATAAATGTGGTTCAGTATAGAGCCTGACATGAAATTATCATATGCGTACGATAGTTTTACGAGACAACGATAGAAATACCTTTACGTCTATCATAGCACAAGGGCGAAATTCAATGAACTGATGCAAGTAAATTAATATCATTTTGCCGTCGTAGCATTTTAAAGTGCTATGCTCGAAGATGCTAGTTAAAGTATCTTTAAGGTTTCCTTTAATCTCTTTAATAAAGAAAAAACGCTCATTAATGTTTAGGAGAATCCCATCGGGAATGCAAATATCTTCAGTGTAGATGCTGTTGAGTTGACTGAAACCGTTCCTACAATAATTTAACAAATTAATCATCTTTTATTAACATCGTATCATCATCATCACAATGTTCATTTTCGTTGCTTTACCTGTAAACTAGGACAGCTACTACCTCAGTGTTTCCGCTTGTCTGGACCATACATTTAAGATATTCTCCAATATTACTGTCGTCCACTGTTACTACATCATAAACTACGTCTTTAACTGGTATCTGAGACTTAATCGGAGCAACGAACTTTGATTTACAATTTTTTTTCTCTTTTGCAACATCTTTTACTTGCGTGTCATTCTTTACAAGTAGAGCTTTTTCACTTAAATCGTCTACAGTCACAGTTTCAGCCTTCCCATACTTCATAATGCCATCCTTATTGGCAAGTTTTGTTTGCACAACTTTCTTTTTTGTTTGTTTGTTTTTACATATATTTATTTTGCCGTTTTCATTTTCGCTTTCAATTTTAAGTTTATCATCTGCTTGGAGTGTAACACTCTTGTCAACAATTTTATCCAAGACATTTTCATCGACATCTTTTAGCCATTTTTTAACAGTTTTCGTATATTTTTCTTTACGCATAACCTTTGGATCGGCAAATAACTTTTTCACTTTTTTCTCCATCAGGGTCGTTGAATTTTTACGTTTTGTAGCTTTCCTTTTTAATAACTTACCTCCATCAATGTCGAACGGATAATCTTCAGTTGCCTGGCCACAATTGAGAGGTTCATCTGGAACTATGGCGATGGCGTGATCTACCATTTGCGCAGGCAAAGTATTTTGAAGCAATTCGGAATCTACCATATCACTCCAATTAATACCATATGGTTTTTGAGAAGGTTCTCGCCGTGTGACTTCATTATTAGATATTTTAGTGATAATGTTCTCTCTTTCTACAGGCCAATTTACTGTTTCAGTAACCCCGTTAAATTCTTCAGTCTCCGTATTTTTCTCAATGGATATATTTATTAAATCGTTGCTGGACAATACATTAGAATTTTCTTTCTCCGCTACTGTATCAACACTTGCCGGTTTGTTAATTGATGTATTGGTATCTTGAAATTGTTCCATTGACGGTGCCATAGGACTATAAGCATGTGAATCTCTGAAACTAAGAGATAGAGGAAACGTGGCGTATTTATAATATAACTAGCTGCCGCCCGCGACTTCGTCTGCGTGGAAAGTTTTTTGCTATCCCTAGGGGACAATACTTTTTTTCGGGATGAATGGTACCCTATGTCCTTCTCTGTACCAAAATTTCATGACGATCGGTTCAGTAGTTGAGACGTGAAGGCGTAACAAACAAACAAACGGACTTTCGCATTTATAATATTAGTAAGGAAGTAAGGATTCACAGCGTGATTATTAAACTAATGTCAATCTTCTTTTCTGTGAAAACCACTACCCATTCTTTACACAAGACCACAATTTTAACAGCCTTATCAAGTTGCAAAAGGTATCAATTATAATGATTAGGTTTTATACGAAGTGCTAAAGTTTTTTGTAGGTGGTTAGGTAAATAACAAAACAACCCATTTGCATTACTTAGTCGTATCGTCTGAAAGTTTCTGATTATTGATTTATTGTAAAGCTAATTTATATAATTATAATATTCACTTGAGAACTTTCTTTTGCTTTGTGAAGTTTTGTCTTGACCTTGGGCCAGAGCTGGAAGAGCATCTTGGCACTTGACTCAACTTGGCACGCTCTGTAAAAAAGCATTTCAAATAAATAATATAATCAGTAGGTACCTATATGAAATCCCTAAAGTACCTACTAGCACTAAATCAAATCAGAAAGTATAGCAGTAAGAATAGTAGGCATTCTCTCCGACCCCGTTCTACCTATATAACTACAATCTTATTTATTTCTATGAAGGTATAGGTAATTCGTATTATATTTAATTAAGTACCATGGGGAACAACAGGATAAAATCGCTTGCACGCCGCGCCGTCGCAACATGCGTTTAGTTCGTGCAGGGGCGCCGGGCGGTACGCGCGCACACGAATTTAGTTGCTAACTGGTTAAGCGACGCTGTTGCCCATAGTACATCACAATCCTGAAGTCCTGACACAGTCCTGAAGTCTGAAATCTCACCTGAATTCCATTGTTCTACCAATATTCCCAATACTTTTTGACCGAATGGAGATAATTGGTTTTTATACCATTTAATTCGCTCGCTTTCGTGTTGGTTTCTATTCATCGTGTACCTAAATATCAGTAAAATAATTAGTTTTTATCGCGTTTGAAAGTTAGTTTTGAATAACATTAAAAATACGCGCCATAAAAGTTTAAAGTGTGACCACAAGAAACATTTTTATTTTTATTTTATAATGCACAGCCTCAAGGTAGGCAAAGAAACCAACAATATTAAGCTTTTTAATTTATTGTTTGATATTAAAGCAACCGTAACATTTACCTTACAATTTTATTATGATAATTACTAGTCGATTTTGAGAAATCATGGACCCAAGTTCGACCGGTTTAAAACTGGTGCTGTCTTTCTTTCAGCAAATAAAAAGTGATAGCATCCGTAACTTTAGTCAAAGTTCTAAAACAACAAGGGGCTAATATAATAAACTTCAACGGGCGGCGGGCGCGCGATGATACGATAATGAAATCACGACACGAGGGGTGCTTGTTCACGACTCACGAGAGATGTTTTATCCACGTGCCGGACTACAGCTGCGCCAAAAAAAAAAGTTGGAAATCTGACTTTTTGACTATGCCATGATGAAGACGATAGTTCGTCAATTTGTCGCACAAAACCAGAATTTGTCGGGCTTGCGCTTAGGAGATACGTGTGGCGCAGCTGTAGAGACGTCTCTACAGCTGAGCCACACAGATCTCGAAAACGGAAGGTCGTAGCGAAAATCTGATTAATCCTCACATATCTCCTAAACGCAAGATCGACAAACTCTGATTCTTGGTGACAAATTCTGACTAACGGCTACACACTCGAGTTATCAGATTTTCGCTACGACCTTCCTTTCTCAAGATTCAGGTAGAAAAGTCTCCACATCGTATCTTCACATATCTCCTAAACGCAAGACCGACAAAATCTGGTTTTTGTGCGACAAATTTCGACAAATTAACGGCTGCACACACGAGTAATTAGATTTTCGTTACGACCTTCCGTTTTCGAGATCTGTGTGGCTCAGCTGTAGAGACGTCTCTACAGCTGCGCCACACAGATCTCCTAAACGCAAGACCGACAAACTCTGGTTTTTGTGCGACAAATTCCGACAAATTAACGGCTGCTAACACGAGTAATCAGATTTTCGCTACGACCTTCCGTTTTCGAGATCTGTGTGGCTCAGCTGTAGAGACGTCTCTACAGCTGCGCCACACGTATCTCCTAAACGCAAGCCCGACAAATTCTGGTTTTTGTGCGACAAATTCTGACAAACTATCGTCTTCATCATGGCATAGTTAAAAATTCAGATTTCAAACTTTTTTTTTGTGGCGCAGCTGTAGTCCGGCACGTGTTTTATCCGACTGTCGATCAAGGGTTTCTACAGGGTGTTATTGAATTAACCAAAAATGGTAAAACCGTTTCTTCGGACCATCAAACTGAACAATTTTTACTATAGGACCAAATGTGAAATCGCGAAAAAAATCAGCCTTAAAATGTTTTCGTTACTTGGGAATATGATATGATGAGTTGAGTGATGTAGGAACCATAAAGTTTTATCTTGCATGCTCTATATTTTTCGAATTTATACATGGGATAGCTATTATAGCGATGAAAGGGCCGCCAGACGCTAAAAAGTTATTACCATACTTTCTATATTATTTTTATTAATTTTAGACAAAAAATATATAATTGTTCATTCCAACTCATTGGGACATTTTTGATAAAAACTCTTCAGCACCATCATATAAACAAGCTTGAAAAAGTGAATAAAATGGCAAAGTTAATTATTATACAGGATTTTAATGTTACCAGGAAAATAATACAAGCCACTTCATTATAAAAGCACCAGACTGATAAAATTTTAAAAATAATAGTTGGCTGATTAACCCACAATACATACAATATACATTCATTAATATAAGCTTATATGGAAAAATATAGTTCACTTAATTAATTTATACAAAATCTAACTACCACACTACATTGAGCTTCCTTGAATACTGGTAAAATGGGTCACATTTTGACGGCACTACACACAGTACAAGTATTGCACTGAACACCATCTGGTAAACATTCCACATGAAAAGAATGCCGGCAGTTGTACACTTTCAGGTCAGATGCATTGGCTAAGTCTTTGATTATGATACGACCCTGGCACACACAACACAGGAAATCATCTGTTACTGATATGCCTCTTTGATGACCTACAATTAGTTTTTCATGCAAGTCAAAGTAGTTCCTAAGAGTGATCACCTTACAGGCCTCCTGCACAGAGAGCTGCAGGTGGTAGTCGCACATCATCTTGGCCAAGGATTCCTTCAGGTCCTTTATCTCACAGCCAGGCTGTATATTCTGAATCAGCATTCTTGGGTCGACATAGTTTCCTATTCTCTTAAGCAGCAATGTAACATATTCTGGTTTATCTACTGTCTGTTTGATGAGGTCAGTCCACAGTTCTTTGTCATTATGCTCTTGGCAGAAAGTTATCGCTTGATTAATGTCATTCAACTGTTCTATAATGATCTGTAAGGCTTCCCTAGTGTTTCCGATTCGCCCTAATAAAAATACCATTTCTGGGTAAAAACCATTGGTTTGACACACATCGAGCGCCTCCTGTATTGGATAACTATCACTGCATTTCAGAAATGGAAGTAACTTTTCTCTTGCATACTTAGCATACAGCCTCACAAGTTTTCCATGATACCTTCCATTGGGTTCGATCTTGCTATATGCATCTAAGTACTTGAACAGGTAAATATCATTATTTGCAAGCTGCTTCTCTACAACTTCTACAGGTACTTGCAGTTGCAAAGATATGACAGTTTTGTCCAGGAGTACAGAAATTGCTTTATCACAGTCTAGAGTCATCAGATCCAATATCTTATCATGTATAACATTGTACATACTGTGTTTAGTGATCAGCTCAAAGACATCTTTGTGCTGCAGCTTCAAGTAAGCATTGAGAGCTTTGTCATACTTTTTTTGATAGCAATAAAGTAAAGCAAGTGCCTCTAGGTAAATATTTTTATCAACTTCAGTGGTAAGTAAATGTTCTATTACTTCCTTTATAATGTAACCGGTTTTGTAGAGTTCTGGGTTCCATTCTTTAACTAGTTTCAAGAATCCTTGTGGGTCCACTTTTAGATATTCATAAAATATTAATTCATATATGTGTGAACTTAAGGCTTGATCAGGATTTTTAGGCACATAAGGACTAATAGTTCTAAGTTGGTTCACCTCAGCAAACTTTACAATTTGGTCTTCCCACAAAACTTTATCTGTCTTACATATTCTGGCACATAGTATGGCTGCTTCCTCGTACATGTGCTCGGACATCAGGTGATCCAAATACTGCACACCAACAGTAACCACGGAATGCTTTGATGTTTTACCACCAACTTCTTCCAAAACAGTAATGGCTTTTTCATATCTACAATGTTCTGTTAGCCAGTTCACTCTGTCGTCAATGTCATAGGGACTAGCAATCACTATGTCTTTTGGTGACACAATGAAGAACCTGTTTTCTTCAATAAGCATGTCCAAATAATAATCATTGCATGAATAAGCCTCATAGCCCCTGATATTCAGGCTGTCTGTGGACACTTCACAAAACTCACAATCTTTGTAGTCGGCCACCGACAGCACTGGCCTCTGTGCTTTGCCCGTTTCTGGTTCACATTCTTTTGGAACTCCTAACAAAACGAGTTGATCATCTAGAGGCCCTAAGCCACTTATGTAATAGTCTGTCTGGAAAGTATGAATTGGATCTACAAGATATTCAGTTACATCTCGTGTTTGCAATTCTATTTGGCTTCTCTTTCTAATAACACATATCCTTATTGTGTCGACCCACCCGATCATTAGGGTCTTGGGAGCTGACCATAGTAGATTACATCGATAATCTTCAATGGATCTGTTTGCATTTTTCTCCCATTGAATTAGGCCCAGAGAGCATCTGGCAACTAGATCATACACCCTTACACCTACTTCGCTGGCCCAGGCCACAAATCGCTCGTGCCAGGCCATGGACTGCACATAGCCTTCACATTCACAAAGTACTGTACTTCGCAGCCGGTTCAAAAATGACTTCTCATAAAGTATCAACTTATTATCACCTGAAAAATAATTATAAACATTAACTTGATATAATACTTAGTTGAACAACACTATAAATTTGATTAAAATAGAATTAGCGAATGTTTTTAGCTTATATATACCTGTTAAAAATCGTCGTCCTGATCCAGATCGGAAATAGTATGGATCTAAAGCCACTGACTTCACCACTCGTCCTAACGAGAGGTTGTGTGTATTGTCATTGGAGTACAGGCCGTGTACCACCACCTTGCCGTCATCAGAACAGCTCGCAATATAGTCCCCATTGATATCGACTGAAATCTTGTTTACAGCGATCGCGTGAGCTTGCAACTCTTTTTCACTTCCGTCTTGAGAGATCGGCACAGTATTGCCCTGATGATCCAACAAATGTATCACTCCCCACTGTGTCCCGAGGCAAATAAATTTTGTGTGAACGCAAATGCAACTCACTGCGTCTTTCAACAGGATGTTTTGAACATCATTAGCCATTCGATCGTATTTCAATTTCGGCTCCTCGTCAGGAGGAAGACTGTCACAACTTTCTAAATTGACTGCCATTATTTTACACTTTTTCCCGTGTAGAAAACTGAAAATGATGTAGTGTAGTTTGCAACATAAGTCACTCTGGAAAAATTGAATTTAAATAACAAAATTTTCCTTTTACTAGCTCACTCATTTTTCATGAATTTCAGTTTGCCTGCTGTCACTGTCATAATGACAGTGACAGACGGCAGACTGAAATCATGTCATTGGGTGCATTCTGACAGACAAATCTCTGAGTCATCGATCGCCATAGAGCACATTTTAACCATGGAACATTCCATACAAATTACTTTCCGTGGTTAAAATTAACTCTGTATGTGTGTATACTGTCATAATGACAGTGGCAGCAGGCTGACTGCAATCATGAGAAATGAGTGAGCTAGTAAAGAAAATATTGTTATTTAAATTCAATTTTTCCTGAGTGACTAACACCCAACTGCACTAAACTTAAGAATGGCCTAAGTCTTTTCTTAACAAAAACTCGACCAAGTTAAGTAGGCGAATGACAGCTACATGACCGCTAAGTTTGACACCGTTTTTATTTGGTCGTGTTGTAGTTAGGAACAGACTTAGGCGATCCTTAAGTTTAGTGCAATCGGGTGTTAATGTTGTAAAGTAAAGTCGCATTACTAATTTCCCTGCAAAAATGTAAACAAAGGTATGGCCAGAACAAAACAACACAAAAGGAAATAGTATATTGCTAAGTCAAGAAATATACAAACTTACATGTTTTTTCATCACAAACCTAATAAAAATAGAATAGTTAAATATTCTGAATCATGAGTTTTGCGGAAAAAACAGTAATATAATTTAATATTTTATAGTAGAAAACATTTTATGATGCTGTGCACACATCAACTGCAAACCACACACATCAACCTTTGGTTCATTTCATTTCATAAAATTAAAAAAATCATAAAAAATTGTGTTACGAGTAGTAGCTGTAGTAGTAACATTTGTCTTTTGGTATTGCGGGGAACTGGCGAAGTTGCAACGTATTTTTGATAGTTTATGTGTTTATGTGTATGTTTATCTGTTCGTTTCAAGAACTTTTATCATCAAAAATTATGATAGGTTAAAATAAAAGTTCTTATTATCATCCTACTTTAAAATTACCCTGCACGCGTAGCATGACCAACATCGAGATAAGATTCGACTCACAGAACAATGGCTTGTCTACACTGAAATGTCACTTTTGTCGGGTTGAGATCGAGATACTCATGCTCGCATTTACAACTAGTAGACTCGTATTGTTCTTTGTCGTGGCCTAATGTCAAAAGTCAACAAACACGAGATTTTCTCTTCATCATCATCATCATCATATCAGCCGCACGACACCCACTGCTGGGTATAGGCCTCCCCCAAGGATTTCCACGACGATCGGTCCTGCGCTTCCCACATCCAGTGGCTTCCGGCAACCTTCACCAGATCGTTTTTTCGATTTTCTCTTCAACTGACATTAATTTGACAGTTGAATCAGAGAAACTTGTCTACCACCCTTTGAGTAGTCGAGAAGGTCGAGAGAGAGTTCACAGACTAATAAGAAGATTCGAAATAGTTTTCTACGTATTTTATTTTATATGAATCTAAATTTCGCAATAAAAATAAATCTAAATTGTCCGTGCTTATATTTTATTCCTTAAAAACTTAAATTAAAATTATTTTCATACGTTGATTTCAATATTTCGTAATTTTCTCGTCATTTTACACAGACTACTAAATTAACAATTTCGTTAGTAGTCTGTGTTATCTTTTCAAAATACTCTCAATAAAAGAAAGGCAAACGAATTTATATCCATACAGCTATATTTAATTAGTTTTAAGAGTTTAGCGTTGTGAAATCTATAGAAAGGAACGGTGCTTTATGAGAAATAAAGTAATTATTTTCTACTGGCAATATTATTCTTCTCGAGCTCGAGAGAGCTTGTCTACGGAAGAGAACGCTTTCTTGAGTGCCTCTTTAACTTAGAACTTATAAAAAAATGAGAATCATGTTTCAACTAAATTATTTCGGATTATTTTAGATAATTTTGACGTTTATTGGTGTTGAAATAAAAAGATTACCTTTAAAATTTACTTTTTTTATTAAAAGACATTAAAAGGTTTCGAAATTCTGAGAACGAGTCCCACCTGTCTGTCAAACTGTGCTCAGCAATCGAGATGGTCGAGACGACAAGCCTTCGTAGACAAGAGTCCCGTTTGCTCATGCTACGCGTGCAGAAGGAGTAAGGCACATATGAGATGACGATCATCATTCCAGCTTCCAGCAGAGCAGGCTAATCGCTGAGTCATTGATCGCCATAGACTCTATGGCATAGAGTACCATTGAAACCGGGGGCCCTACCGCCTAACTCAAAGCTTTAGCCAGAGCGATAGCTAGACTATATCCATCCTTGTCATATCATAACACGATGACAAGGACGGACAGTGCACTGACGTCATAAACCAAAGCCAGAGTCAAAGCGAGAGAGTTAGGCGGTCCGGCAGCGGAAAGTGAAAAGTTGAAATTGATCTCCGTCATCTGGAGATGACGGTAGTGTATGGATACACTCAAGACTCCATAATAGGCAAACATGGTTTGAGGGGCCCATTTTTTATATAGAAAACGTAAAGTTGTAGCCACAAAAAAATCATACATCAAGCTAAAGAGATTCTCTAGTAGCTACTACTAGCTACAACTACAAGTAATATCTATAAACCTCACAGATGATTTAAAAAAAATAGAATAACATCAAAAGCGATTGCGTAGAGTTATATTTTTGGCGTAAATAATAGGTAGCAGAAACGTTTTGAATTTTACATCAAAATACACATTTTTAAACTTTTTTTTCAAGAAAAATAATGGTGAAAATACAACGAAAAACATCGAAAACATAAAGATACACGTAAAGAAAAAGACAAATGTTTCATAACCAATCCCTAAAAAACTTACACACCAGAGAGTGAAAAAATACAACAGTACCTATTTATTTTATCAGGGGCCTATATCATAAAATAATGGTTTTACTATAATTATTTACCATAGTTTAGAATTTAGAGTCTGTCTAAAAAGTCTGTTTACATGGTCTGTAATTTCAAAGGTCTCATGTAAACAGACTTTTTTAGACAGACTCTAGTTGTTATTGGGCATGAATGTAGTACATCCCGTATTATTGGGATAGAATGAGCTATTTTCTGACAGCTGATAACTTAGTATAATTTCATGTCGATAGATGGCGCTACTTCAACTATTAAATTAATTTTAAAAAAATTATTTCCACTAATATTTACAGAAAAGTTCTTTGGAACACGCCAAGGGCAACCAACGCACAACGCAGCAAACCACATTCTCAATCTCAACAAACTTATGTTAAAAAAGTAATTAATTACGTTTTATCCTTTGCCTTTTTCTTAAAAACCTACCTACTTAGTTGTTCATTAGCGTATAGTTGGCAGCCTCACCATGGAATTAGAAGGTTTTGACTAGGTCAAAAAATTGTTAGTAAATAGTTATAAATAGTGAACTATAGCATATAAATAGTGATACTATGGTTCAAAAGATATTTGAGTATCTTGGTGAGGCTGCTATCTTGACGTCAAGCTGGCAGACACCTTAAGAAATACAGTTCGTATCAATGTGATTTATATGCCAAAAAATTGTTAGGAAATAGTGAATCGTATACGCAAAATTTCAATAATATTGCTTCAGTACAAGCCGAGATATTACGATCTCAAAGTGGGCTGCTAACTTGACGTTTCTGGCAATGGCGATTCCAGAGAAACGGGTACAAGTTATAAACAAATAAATATATCAAAAAATTGTTAGTGAAATTGTGATTCTTACTATATAAATAAAAAAAGAATTCTTCATTGCTATTTTCTAAAAATCGAATGTTAACTTCTACATAGTACTCTGAATATAGGCTGTCGATCAATATTGAACTTTGCTCCATGGTAATAAGGTTTAAACTTGATTGCAATCATGAGGTGAGTACTATCAAGCAAAAAAGTGAAATTTATATTTTTTGACTGTGTCAATAGTCATATCCTCGGTTCAAGGCTATTGATTTGGTATAAGTAAACAAATATTTTTCTACCCACTTTTTTATTTTTTAGAGTATTGACACAATCAAAAAATTTTTGATTAAATCTCATCAAAAAAAATTTGGTCGTTTAATACTCTACTCTCAGTTCATTTATTTAGTTTAGGAAAAACTACTAATATTTTATACCAACTAGGTACCTAACGTTAAAACTATAACTTAAAGGGAGGAGTCTAATGAAAATACCCTAACATGTAATTTTTTGAAAATGAATATTTTGTATTTTTTTTAGTAACTGAAACTTTAACGTTAGGTACCTATTTGGTGAGATTTATAATGAAATTAGTAATCAGTAGGTAGGTAAATAGGTAGGAAGTAGATGATATAAGTAGAAAATATTTCTAGTTTTTCCCGAATAAATAACTAAATAAATGAACTGAGAGTAGTATTACCACAGCCGAGAGATAGTCTTCATACAATCGGCCATCGGAGGCGTCTAGACAGAGCAATCGTGCGGGGTGGTGCGGTATAGAAGGGGGGTGTGAGGGCCCGAGAGCCCATACTTTGGCAATGTATGCATCTCGGGCCCTATCCCGTCAGAGCTTACGCTTCTGATTGGGTTATATTATATTATATTGAAAGTAGTGTTTGTAATTTTTTGATGTTGGTGTCATGAAAAAGTGTTTTTGGCACGATTTTGATATTAGATTTGGAATTCAAAATGGCGGCCGCACATTGATGTATTTGTTGATATTTGTGTATTTTTGTTTGATTGTTGGGCCGATTTCGATGAAACTCGGTTTTTGGTAGTAATTTGGCATAAAAACAGCAACGCAATGTTAAAAAAAATAAAAATTCAAGATGGCGGCCAACTTTTTTGTTTGCGGGCCGATTTCGATGAAACTCGGTTTTTGGTAGTATTTTGACAAGAAAACAGCAACTCAATGTTAAAAATGCAAAAAATTCAAGATGGCGGCCAACTTTTTTGTTTGCGGACTGATTTGGATGAAACTCAGTTTTTGGTAGTATTTTGGCAAGAAAACAGCAACGCAATCTTAAAAAAATAAAAATTCAAGATGGCGGCCAACTTTTTTGTTTGCGGGCCGATTTCGATGAAACTCGGTTTTTGGTAGTATTTTGGCAAGAAAACAGCAACGCAATGTTTAAAATGTAAAAAACAAGATGGCGGCCAAATTTTTTGTTTGCGGGCCGATTTCGGTGAAACTCGGTTTTTGGTACAATTCTAACAAGAAAACAGCAACGCAAAAATAAAAATATAAAAAACCAAGATGGCGAACAACTATTTTGTTTTTGGGCCGATTTCGATGAAACTCGGTTTTTTGTACTATTTTGAGAAGAAAACAGCAACGCAATAATAAAAATATAAAAAATCCAAGATGGCGTCCAACTTTTTTGTTTGCGGGCCGATTACGATGAAACTCGGTTTTTCGTAGTATTTTGGCAAGAAAACAGCAACGCGATGTTAAAAATGTAAAAAAATTCAAGATTTCTTCAAGGGTCTTGAAGCTCTAGGTCGGGTACCAAACTTCAATCGGTGCGACTTGCCGAATATGCAACTTTCGCAGTTGCTTTCATCTTGAGGAAGGTCTACTCCTAACTCCCGTTTTACAAAGTGACGTACTTGACGTTTGTTCTGATGTACGAGTCGCTCATGGTAAAGCTGCGTTTTTGTTAATGTAAGATTCACTTCTAAGTTTCTGTTAGGAATGATACTCTTAACATTTAGTTTGTCTAAGCCTCCGCTTATGCTGCGTACACCCGTTAGTTTAACTTCGCCGCGTGTTGACATAGTGCAGCTCGTTGGTGTGGACTCAAACTTGCTTATTGAGTTGCAGTCATGAGCAGCTAGAACAGAGAACAGGTTCTTTGTGATCTGTGGCACGTACCAAACGTCCTTCAGGGTGATCTCGTAAACTTTTCCACGTACTTCTGATTCGATGTTGATATTCCCTTTGCCTTTAGCTTGCATTGCATTGCCATTAGCCGTAGAGACGGTGTGCATCTGGTCAAAAGCTTGGAATGTTTGAAATAGATCTCCGCGATTGCTGACATGGCATGTTGCGCCGTTATCAACGTACCAGTTGACTGTATTCGATGAAGTCGTCGATACTTCATGGTCAGTTGTCAGTACTTCCGCTTGTAAGTACATCGATTCCACTACTTGAGATTCCTTTTGAGGCGAAACAGAACGAGGCGGGTTACTGCTTTCGGTGGTTTGCCATCTTGAAGCCATCTTTTGCAATCCTTCACGCGGTGACCTTTGACGGAGCAGTAGTTGCATTTTATCTTTGCATCCTTATTCTTTTTCTTTGTCCCTTTCTGTGTGGTCTTTGTTGCTAAGGCCTCTTGTTCTGGTGGCACGTTAGACACTATCAAGTTCCTTTCGAACACGCACAGACGGTCGGTTAGGTTATCAATGGTTCGTTCGGACGTTGGACACATTAACAATCCACTCTTGAATTGAACGTATTCTTCTCCCAGTGTATTGAGCGTTTTGCATATGAGAAGAAGATCCGGAAGCTTCTTATCTTCGCCGAGCTCTTTGTTCAATGAGGTCCAAACGTTCTTCAACTTTGCGTTGCTGCGTCGTCAGCTGGATCCTTTCTCAGTCCAAAGAAACTCATACATAATTGGAAGGTTTTGTCTTCGTTTGTTCCGTCAAACATTCGATGAAGTTCTAACCAGATTTCTCTAGTGGACGTAAATATCATCACTTTTCGTAGCATTTCTTCAGTCATATTGTTGGTGATAAAGAAAAGAGCACTCGAGTCGGCTTTCGTGAATTCCGACACGGTATCGGCGGCGGATGTTCCGTTCGCAATGGCTTCGCTTTCTTTATCCTCGGTAAGTCTGCCTTCGATTATATCGAGAGCGCGAGGTATGCCCTTGAGCACAATAAGCACTTTATACTTCCATGCATCCCAGTTACTTTTACCTTCGAGAGGTGCAATGTTGTACTTGAAAGTCGATTCCATCTTTCAGCTAAATTGCAGCAAAACCATAACCTGTTGTGATATAGCAGTGCGCAGACGATGTGGAAGCTATTTAGCAATGAAATAAACGCTTATTGAAATATAAAACAGACTTTTATTTACAACTGAGAAAAACTATTCGTGTAGGTACAGATTTTTCATATAGAGAGAGTGACATTTGACATCTAAAATATCAAATACAAAAACCCATGTAGGTTTCCAAGTAGGTTGCACTCGCTTGCTTTGCGATCTCCTTTAACAAGTTAAACCCAGATTTTTGCATTTATTCACACGAGTAATGACTTAGTTGTCCAGTTTTATATTGAGGCAAATATTATCAAATTTTTTAACCTTTTTGTTGGTACCTATTAACATTAATTTTGATTTCCTTGGGTTAAGGACCAGATAGTTGGATTTGCACCAATCAGCTATTCTAGATAAGTCACTGTTTATCATTGTGATAGCATTATCAATATTTTCTGGTTTAAAGGAAAAATACAGCTGTAATTCGTCTGCATATAGGTGATATTTGCAGTGTTTAATACTGTGGATGAGATCAGCGCTGTACAAGATATACAAAATTGGGCCAAGTATAGAACCCTGTGGAACTCCTCGCGTTACAGGGAGAAATGAGGAGTTTGATTTGGTACCATTCCTGTCCACAAGTTGCACATACTGTTGCCTTTCTGCCAAATAACTTTCAAACCATTTAACTGTAGCCGTGTCCACCCCATAATATGAGAGCTTGGATAAAAGTAGTGCGGTATTTATTGTTTCGAAAGCGCGTGAGAAGTCCAGGAGAACCAGAATGCTGACCTCTCCCTGGTCCTGAGCCGAGAGTAGGTTGTCAACCACATCAGCCATAGCAGAAGCAGTACTGTGTCCTTTACGGAAGTCAGATCGGAAGCAAGGCAATATCTCATTTTCTTCGAGAAACTCTGTGAGTTGTTCACAGACCACCCGTTCCAGTATCTTTGACAAGCATGGAAGGATGCTTATGAGACGGAAGTCTTGAAGAGACGTTGGGGAGCTCACTTTGGGTAAGGGTTTTACCACTGCTGTCTTCCAGGCATTAGGGAATGTACTTTCTGCCATAGATCTGTTGATTATAATAGTAATTGCAGGTAGGGTGTAAGGAAGAGACAAAAGAACCATGTCCCGTGTTAACACATCGCAGCCCTGAGCGTTAGATTTGAGACCTTTGATGATTTTGAGTATCTTGTCCTCATTTACAGGCTGCAGTGAAAGCGTTGCTGTGCCATATCTAAGGTACTCAAAATATGTAAGCTGTGATATTGACACATCATTTTGACCGGGTGCACAGAGAAAATGAGAGTTGATGGTGTCAGGATTATCAAAGCATGGAGGAAGTTCAGACTTTTTTTCCATCTGGTAACACAGTGCTTTTCATGTTTTGCCAAAGTTTTTTGGAATTCTTAATATTAGAGTTAATATGCCTATCAAAAAACACTTCTTCTCTTGTTCTATGGCTACAATCACGTTGTTCTTCATTTGAAGATAGCAATCTTTTTGTGATTTAGACTTCTCACAGTCTTTCTGTGATTTAGATTTGTTAGTTTTTAGAGCCTGCCGGTACTCGTCCCTAATATGCATCATGGATTTGACGGTGTCAGTGATCCAAGGGTGAGGAGGGTGCTTAAACTTACCTTTCCTTACTGGAGCATGCAGATTGAATAAATGTGTTAGACACAATTGGAAATTCTCTACTAATATGTTGACATTTTTCGCTTTATGGAAATGACTCCAGTCTATTTTGCTAAGATCAAACTCCCATAAGTTTTGAATAATATCTTTTATTGGCCTATATTCTACCTAACGGGGACATATCTTGTCTTTCTTTATTTTTAACTTGGCTGTGGCTATAGCATGACCTCTCACATCAGGGCAGTGTCCCACTGTTACCTTTAATGTGCGTATGTCTGTACAGATCAAGTCAATTAGACTTTGACTGTGATCAGTAAAATGGGTTGGATCAGTGACTACCTGGGTAAGGTTCATTGTCTCAAAGAACTGTGACAGCAACCGTGGCCCACCACCCCCAACCGCAAGTAGGTCAACATTGAAGTCTCCCAACAGGACAAGGCTATCGCACCTATCAAAGGAGGTAATAGAGTCGGTGAAGGCGTCTAGAAATATGGTAACATCTAGCCATAGCCGAAATCGGCCCGCAAACAAAAAAATTGGCCACCATCTTGAATTTTTATTTTTTTTAACATTGCGTTGCTGTTTTCTTGCCAAAATACTACCAAAAACCGAGTTTCATCGAAATCGGTCCGCAAACAAAAAAGTTGGCCGCCATCTTGAATTTTTTACATTTTTAACATTGCGTTGCTGTTTTCTTGCCAAAATACTACCAAAAACCGAGTTTCATCGAAATCGGCCCGCAAACAAAAAAGTTGGCCGCCATCTTGAATTTTTTTTACATTTTAACATTGCGTTGCTGTTTTCTTGTCAAAATACTACCAAAAACCGAGTTTCATCGAAATCGGTCCGCAAACAAAAAAGTTGGCCGCCATCTTGAATTTTTTACATTTTTAACATTGCGTTGCTGTTTTTTTGCCAAAATACTACGAAAAACCGAGTTTCATCGAAATCGGCCCGCAAACAAAAAAGTTGGCCGTCTTCTTGTATTTTTTTATTTTTAACATTGCGTTGCTGTTTTCTTGTCAAAATACTACCAAAAACCGAGTTTTATCGAAATCGGCCCGCAAACAAAAAAGTTGGCCGCCATCTTGAATTTTTTTTAACATTGCGTTGCTGTTTTCTTGCCAAAATACTACCAAAAACCGAGTTTCATCGAAATCGGCCGGCAAACAAAAAAGTTGGCCGCCATCTTGAATTTTTTTATATTTTCAACATTGCGTTGTTATTTTTGTGTCAAAATGGTACCAAAAACCGAGTTTCATCGAAATCGGCCCATAAACAAAAAAGTTGTCAGCCGCCATCTTGGAACTTATTTTTTCATTATTACTTCCTAATTGAGTACTAATTTAAGATTTATTTTATACTTATTTAGCCCTAAATTAGTAATGATTTACAATTAAATTATGATTATCATACATATAAATTCCTATAATTCCTCGCACTTATGATGAAAGAAGAAGAAAAAAAAGAGAAAATACTAAGAAAAACTTTTTCTTTCCCTTATTTTAAGAGCATTAAAAGAAGGAAAAGAGACAAATTTGAAAAAAATATTCTTACCTTCTAGAAAAAATGACAATAAATAATTCAAAGAATAAAACAAGAATTTTGAAGTGTCTATCTTATTTTTCCTATATATTTTTAAAATTCGAAAAGGCAAATTACATCGTGCCAACCCTTACACTTTTAGTCGTTTCGTCAACTGTCTAAACGAACGGCGGCTTTTGCGCCAACACAAAGGGCGATGTCCGACTGTAAGAAGAATACTCTCTAGGCTGTGCTATTACCGATGATTAGAGTAGTAGTATTAATTATTATTAGAGTAGTATTACACAATCAATTTTTTTTGATGAGATTTAATAAAAATTAAATTAAAAAAGTAAGTAGAAAAATATTTGTTTACTTATACCAAATCAATAGCCTTGAACCGAGGATATGACTATTGACACAGTCAAAAAATATAAATTTCACTTTTTTGCTTGATAGTACTCACCTCATGATTGCAATCAAGTTTAAACCTTATTACTGTGGAGCAAAGTTCAATATTGATCGACAGCCTATATTCAGAGTACTATGTAGAAGTTAACATTCGATTTTTAGAAAATAGCAATGAAGAATTCTTTTTTTATTTATATCGTAAGAATCACAATTTCACTAACAATTTTTTGATATATTTATTTGTCTATAACTTGTACCCGTTTCTCTGGAATCGCCATTGCCAGAAACGTCAAGTTAGCAGCCCACTTTGAGATCGTAATATCTCGGCTTGTACTGAAGCAATATTATTGAAATTTTGCGTATACGATTCACTATTTCCTAACAATTTTTTGGCATATAAATCACATTGATACGAACTGTATTTCTTAAGGTGTCTTTGCCTGATAGTACTCACCTCATGATTGCAATCAAGTTTAAACCTTATTACTGTGGAGCAAAGTTCAATATTGATCGACAGCCTATATTCAGAGTACTATGTAGAAGTTAACATTCGATTTTTAGAAAATAGCAATGAAGAATTCTTTTTTTATTTATATCGTAAGAATCACAATTTCACTAACAATTTTTTGATATATTTATTTGTTTATAACTTGTGCCCGTTTCTCTGGAATCGCCATTGCCAGAAACGTCAAGTTAGCAGCCCACTTTGAGATCGTAATATCTCGGCTTGTACTGAAGCAATATTATTGAAATTTTGCGTATACGATTCACTATTTCCTAACAATTTTTTGGCATATAAATCACATTGATACGAACTGTATTTCTTAAGGTGTCTGCCAGCTTGACGTCAAGATAGCAGCCTCACCAAGATACTCAAATATCTTTTGAACCATAGTATCACTATTTATATGCTATAGTTCACTATTTATAACTATTTACTATCAATTTTTTGACCTAGTCAAAACCTTCTAATTCCATGGTGAGGCTGCCAACTATACGCTAATAGTTGTTCAACTTTTTTTTCTTAAACTGCCTTTTGAAAACCGCTCATTAAGTTTTTTTTATTATGTTAGGCCCATTCGCCTAATATATTACTACTATGGTGAATAGGCCTTATTTCATAATATTTTATGAAATCGGCCCCTGATTAAGTACTGATATTTACTGATGGATCACAGTATTTACCATGCGTGTATTTCGGATTACATATTTAAGTGGTCACCCTTTATCCATAAACAACAGTTTATCATGTCAATGTCATGAGTGAAATGGACCAAAAACTTTATTGTTTATTCCCATGTGGTGAAAATGGACGCGCACATGATTTTCGGATTGAGGTTTTGAAAATGTTTCCCTCTTTTTATAAGCGTTAGTTAGACTATAAAGTGAGGAATTTGTGAATAAGTGTTGAGTGAAAATGACAGATATGCCTCCTTATCTCGCTGCTAAAGATGAGGAAAAGAAAAATGAACAAAGTGACAGTGATGATACTTCTTCGGACGTAGAAGACTGGGATTTACCCCTATGTTTTGATGATCCCAGGCACCTTGAGCCGATAAAAGGTGCCGAGCGGATAGAGCACTCGTGGAGAGTCAAGGAAAAGGTGAGAGGCTATCTTCTAGCTCATAAACTTAGACTTCGCAACTGCGTATCTGCCATAGTCCATACGATGAAAACAAACGCACATGGGCATATTGGGCATAGAACCTACAACGTATTACATGAATTGCTTCGTAAAAAAAGGAATATTCCTAATAAACAACCCAAAATCCGTACCTATAAGTAAAATTTAAGGAGAGTTAAAGTGAGTTATGAAAGTACCTATGTGATATTAATATCTATCAGAAATGTTGGTAATTTACATTAATAATATATTAAAAAAAAACAAGTCCATAAAAATTTGAAAACCTATGACAGGGCAAAAAGTATCCTATGATTAATTCCCGCCTATAAACTCTGTGTGCTGAATTACATCCAAATCTGTTCAGCTGTTGTGATTGAGTAACAAACATCATAACTTCAATATAACCCGGTCGAGTTAACTCGGCACCTGAAGCGCGATAGACCCCTTCGTTTTCTCCTTTCCTCATGCCACTATCGTCATGCCAGTAGCGTTAGTACATTTGTTAGCAATAATTTATCGATAATCTAATGATAACTTTCAAAAAATTTACGACAGTGGCGTGAGAAAAGGAGAAAATGAGAGGGTCTATCGAGCTTCAGGTGCCGAGTTAACTCGACCGGGTTATAGGTACAATACTAGGCAAACATCTTAACACTTTCGACATAGTGAGCTATCCCCACGCGCGCATGTGCACTTGTGAGCGACCAATAGCGTGCACCCCTCCCACCTCCCATGTACCTCACAGCTACGCATACCCAAAATATGCGTGCTGCCCAATTACCACCCGATTCAAGATGTTTGCCTTGTGCTATTTTTTTGTAATTATTATTAATAGGGTGAAACGTTTTTGGTTAAGCTTTGAACAAAGTTTATTTTAATATTGGTTGACAATCCTTGGATCAGTTTGTTTTTTTTTTGCCCCTCTTGAACATGGCTCCATATCCAACACCGTGAATATGACTCCAAATCCATCATCCAAATCAAAGTCCCGAAAGCCTTGAAGAATAAACCATACGAGGAAAGACTGGAATCACTGAAACTCACAACTTTAAAGGAACGCAGGGAACGTGGGGACTTAATAGAAACATATAAAATCTTGCATGGACACTATGACATCGAGAATTTTGATAAAGGGTCATTCCAAAGTGACGGGTGGGACATTCTAACTCCTTTTTGCTCAAACTCCAAGTAATATCTCTTTAACTATTGTTGCAATCTGTATTAAAATAATTATAGTACAAAGCCAGATTGTAGTGTTAAAAGAAACCATTAAAATAAAATCTTAATTTACATAATTCACTCAGAAAATCGGCTTTTTCTAAGTGTGACGGGTGGGACACGCACGACACCCGCTTGTCTGAGTGGAAGGCTTTGCTTCCCAAATTAAGCCAAACCATCAATATTTTGTTAAACAGTTTTTTGATATGTTGCAACTAAAACATGAAGGTCTCATTTTGTATGTAAATTACATTGATTATGTTAACAATTATTCAAAATAATGCCTTGTTTAGAGTGTGACGGGTGGGACACCAATTTGTGACGGGTGGGAAAAGTAACTTTAGACCCCATAATAGTTCTTGAATAAAATGCATGTAACTGTTTGAACATGCAATTTATAACATTTTTATGAAAAAAGTATGAAATAAAGTAAATAAAATATACTAAAGTATATAAAATATATAAAAATATACGAAAATATTCAATCAAAATATTATAAAGATTAAATTTTACTTAAAATATTTAAAATAAAATAGATAATATACAAAAAATATATAAATATAAATAAATATAAACGTAACTGTTTAAACATGCAATTTATTAAATTTTTTAATTAAAAGGGTGTTAAAAAAAGTTAATTAAATATATTAAGGTTAATATTAAGTTAAATATACTAAAAATATATAATAAAATAGATAAATATATAAAGATATATATGAAAATATAAATTAAAAAATATTAAAATTGAAATTAAAATAAATTAATACGTAAACCAAAATAAATCCCATAAAAAATACTGGCAAACTACTTGGATAAACATTAAAGCTAAATAAAACACAATAATACAAGACTTTGTTGAAAAATCCTTTTACAAATGTAATAAATAAATAAATAAACAAAGTATAACGCTGTTAAAACAAGAATCCATGAAAACTTTACTTGGTCCCACCCGTCACTGTGACGGGTGGGACATCCTTTCAAATCTCAATATTTCCATACACATTCACTTGTTCAATGTCCTTTCAAGCCAAAATCATTACCCGTGGCATAATTGTTACTTTTGCAAAGCCGAATAACAGTAAGTTATATATTTTTACGTAAGGATAAAAAAGAACATGTTTTGCAGTGACGGGTGGGACATGAGGTAAGCGTTTCGTCAAACTCTTACAACTTTTCCTGAGAAATATTCTCAAGCAGTAACTTACCACCATTTTACACTCCTTGAATTGTATTTTCTTTCAAGATAATCGCTTTTTAAAATGACTTAATAAATAGTGGAGAAAAGCATTGGCAACTTTAAGAAAAAATGTGCTACCAAACACAACCACACTATGGCTGTGTTCACAAACAATAAAAATTACGAAAATCGTAAAAATATAAAAATAAATGGTTGATTCCTGTTGAATTAGTTCATTGGCTTTACTTTAGTCACAGATTCAAGCATAAAATATGTCATTTATTTTTTTGACCCGAGGTGTCATCTTCGCTGGAATGACCCTAAACAACTATTCCAGTACTCATGAAACATTAACCTACGAGGCCATCATCTCAAATTATCAAAGGCACTATCAGGAAACAATCCACATAAACATTTCTTTAATAATAGAGTAGTTGAATCTTGGAACAAGTTTCCAGAAGAAGTAATATCTGCACAGAATACGAATCAGTTTAAGAATAGATTGGATAAATATTTAAGGACTAATGAAAGATAAACTCGACCCATGATATAACTAGATACAGGCTCTTATCAGTTGTCTCAACTGCTTGCCTGTCAATTAATAATAATAATAAATAATAATAATAAAATCGACTTTGATTGAACGCCAACATCAAAGTGGACTTTGATTGCTCGTTTACACGATCAAAGTAGTCATTAAAACAAAACTACTTGATCAAAGCAAACTTTGATGAAAGTAGAACATGGTCCAAGTTTACTTTGATAAAAAATTTGATCAAAGTGTGCTTTGATTGCTCCCCTCTGGACCCTCTGGACCCTCTGACCACTAAATCGCACATGATCCTAATAGTGTCCAAGTAGTCATTAAAACTACTTGATCAAAGGATACTTGTCAATAATTTCAATAAAAATGATAAAACCTTTATCATTGTTATTTAAATTATTGACAAGACATTTTATTTATAATTAATAGTTATGTTTTGAAATGATAAATTATTTCTTATTATTATATTTTAAATATTAGGTGATAGTTTATATGTCACCAGAAAATTGTGTGAATCGTTAAATTACAATAATATATCTCGTTATATTACAAATATTTTCCTATACTAAATTGTCTAATTTAAATTATCTCTGTAAATATTGTTTATTTATTGGGAGGGTGCGAAGGTATAATAATCGATCGCAGCGCTCATGGTGGCAAAAAATAGAAATAATGAAGGCTCTGTAATCTGTTTGAAAAAGATATTTAATTGATTATTAGCGATGCAGGAATAATTGTAAATGTTTATTATCATTTAGTAAAATTATTAAAGTAGCTTTATCCTCTTGTTTTACAAAATCTACAACTAAAAAAGAAGTAAACAAACCCTGATATAACCAAAATAAAACACTCTTTTTGAATAGATCTTACTTGCGATATTTAATTTAAATGACCAAAAATGATTTCACAACGCTTTGTCCACCCAAATCACAGTAATTTTGAAATTTACATTAATAACATAATATGTATAGTATTTTTTAATATTTTGTCACAATGCCGCCATTACATATCAAAACGGTCAGGTCAGAGCCAACAAAGTTGCAACACGCTAGGTGGCGCTAAAAGCGTGCACGGAGCCAATAGTAGCTATATTATCCTTCATAGGTTACTTTCAAAAACTGTTTCCAATCTAAAGAAATTTCTCTATTCCCACTTTACTTCTGGTAATCTAGTTCTTTGGTCTAAGTAGACCGAAAATGTTTACACTACTGAAAGGCTTAATCTTTACTTAATCAGGTTTCAGACCAACATTTGTGAATCAGAAAAAAGTAATTCTACTTAATTCATCAAATATGAGGCGGCCACATGAAGCCGGACAACAATGAAATATCTATTGGCTCAATTGAATAAAAGCACAATAAAACTAAAGCATTAAGCCATTTGAATAATGAATAATGACTTAATTATTCATCAAATCCAAAGCATCTACTTCAAATACTAGAAGCAAAAGGCAATGCTCTAGTTTTATTCAAACTGCTCATTGTTTCTCATTTTGCTGTAACTGACAGGTTAAAAGACAAACATTTTTTCAATATATTTTTAAGAATCGTCCATCAATAGATAGGAGGTATATTTCATTTGTTCATCAATATGAATAATATTAAATGTCTTTCATTTATCTAGTCTAGATATTTAATTAAAATTCTCTATTGTAATAATTTTAATGATAATAATATGTTTTAGTACAAAACACACTGTGTGGCCTTGGTGCTGTGCCTCAACGTTGGTGTTGATCCCCCGGACGTTGTGAAGACACAACCGTGTGCTCGACTTGAATGTTGGATTGGTAAGTATAGTAAAACTATTCGCTTTTATAGGGTGGTAGAAAAATATTGATGATTCGGAAAAAATTTAGTTTATTTGAATAAAGGCTCCAGCACAGCGGATGCGTAAGCATATACGTAAGCGTGCACGTAGACGTACCATGACATTGTAATGTCTGAAACTTTATGAGAAATGGCACACCGCTTGCGTAACGTACGCGTGCACGTAGACCAATGCGTAACCCTACGCATTGCAGCTCTCATGAGACAACCAGGCTGCGTACTTACGCAGAGCGGAACGCATTGATGACGTTGTACTCAATGGCATTCCATATTGGACGTCACACCGAACAAATACGAACACGCACGTATCTTTCCTGCGCGTCATTAAGCGCGTAACCAGGCGCGTGACTACGCATTCAGTTGTATTTGTTTACAAATAGTACCGGTACTACCGGTAGTAAGTGGTGTTTTATTTTGTTTTTAAGTAATGAATAACGATATTAAAGAAAAACTAATTAAATTAGTGCGAAAAAATTAGTCCATTTACTCAATCTTCGTCTGACATCGCGCACTAGAATCGCAAACATGACTGCCACAGCGGCTGGGTACGCCAGGGACAGGTTGCGTTGCGTGCCGCGTAGACGTATGCGTAACCCGGTGTGTCAGGGGGTTACGCGCGTCAATACGCGCTTGTCTACGCACGCGTGACCACGCGCGTGTCTACGCAGCCGGTGTGCCCAGGCCTTAAAGATTATTTTGACTTTGATTACGCTAGTTTCATTCTGCAGCGTATCGCCGATCCTGCGTCTCGCATCTTGGCAACCACTGCGCGCTGTTTCGATGTCGGTCTCAGCTCGCCGCCGCGACCATGCTAGTGGTGAGTGGTTGCCGAGTCGCAAGACGCAGGACCGGCGACACGCTACAGAATGAAAGGGGCCTTAGTATCAACATATGATTGGTTGTGCAGATCCTAACTCGATGTCTCCGAGCAAAGCTCTGGAGAGCATCGGGCACTCGCTGCAACTGCAGTACGAGCGCTGGCAGCCGCGAGCCCGCTACAAGCAGTCCCTGGACCCCACCAGTGATGAGGTTGGTGCATCCACATTCATTTGATTCCTGCCCTCAAGAAAAAATAACACCTGTTAATGCGATAATACAGTAAAATGTATGGATATGACACTGGCTTGTATTATAAACCACTCTCAACGTTGATAGCTATATTGAGATCATACCTGAGATGCTGTTCCTATAAGAAGGGCATCTCAATTATGATCTTTAGATAGGTCTCAACGTTGAGAGCGGTTTATAAATATGAGCCTAAGATCTCGCTAATATACTATATAATATTTTGTATTTGCCATCCAAATTTTGAGGATGTGTTCAGTCCATGAAACTGAACAACTTTCTCTAAGGAACACATGGCCAAATACGTAAAAAAAAATTGACTATCCATACAAATCAGACAGATCATGTGGTATGAGATAAAGAAAATTTTGTCGCGAAATTAGAAACATGTTTCTTAGAGCAAGTATTTAGTTTTATTTTTGGACTGTACACATCCTTGGGATGGTAAGTTCAGAATGACCCGATAGTGTTTTGATATGTCAAGTCCATACTTTTTTATTTGGTGTTTGTTCAAAAATAATAAATTCTAGTTGTATTATACTAGACTAGTTTTATAATTGCACATAGGGTGGTATTTATTAAATGTAACTTAGTACTTGTAATTTTGAAGCTTCAATAAGTTGAATAGTTGGGCGCGGCCCCTGACCCCGATAGTGGCGGTGCTACCGGCCCGCCTGACCTCGCCGGCCGGCGCCGGACGCCGGCACACACTATATTTCGACGGCGTATTGCCAATTTGGTCACAGCACTAATTAATTGGAAGCCTAATTAGTAAAACGGCTGTTTTGCATACGAACACCCAGCTAGACTATTTTATTGGGAAAATCCAAACACAAAATAGAAGACTACAGAAGTCAAGCTTACCACCTTACTGACACGGAATAACCCACTGCATACTATTGCATGCAGGGCTTTGTGTTATAGTTTATTTTATTTTATTATATAATATCGGCCCTGCATTCCTACACAAAGCCCTGCAAGCAAGGACTGCATGCAGGGCTTTGAGTAGCTAGCTTCAGACGAATCTCAAACGAGTCTTTGAGCCTAACATATACAACTATTGAAAATCTACTTCAGCTTAATTAAATTATTAAACTAACATTTAACATCAGTGTTTTTATAGTAACTATCTATCTACATTCGCAGAATTTGCAACAAACAAAAAGTATGCATGTTTTTGCTTATGAATGTTCCTCTCTTCTATAAAATCAGGGGTTTTATTAAATTGACTTAAAGATTGTATGTTATTCAGATGTAATGTGTAATTTATGTAAACAGGTGAAAAAGCTGTGCTGTTCGCTGCGACGCAACGCGAAGGACGAGCGCGTGCTGTTCCACTACAACGGGCATGGCGTGCCCAAGCCCACCGTGCAGGGCGAGATATGGGTGTTCAACCGGGTGAGCACGCCACGCACTTCTGTTCACTTCTATTTGTTTACTTGACAAAGAAAACTTAAAAAAAAAATGGTTTGTAACAAATTGAAAAAACTGACATTTGGTATGTTTTTTTTGGTCATGTTGTATCTTTAAGGTGCTTCCATATCTGACCAAAAATGCGCCCTGCATCATCGGTCGCGTAACGCCAGCCCCCTGATTTTGTAACTTTGTCGCAATCAACTCTAACAGAAATCGCACATTGCTGCTTTATTAAGAACCAATGTGACAACGATCTTACTTAAAGCAGTAATGCAACTGTTGTTTCTTGGTATCTTTAGGGTGTTTGCAGTCACATAATTAAAGACACCAGTCGATCTTCATACAAACAAGGTAACTTTGAAACCTTGGTTCTCCGCCAAGGATTGACTTGGATGTGAACTGATGATGGCTATCCAGGGACTGTATGAAGGAAATTCAAATAGCTAATACACACTCAACTGATCTGATCAACATTCTAAGAGATATACAAATATGTTTAAAAAAAACCGTGAAATTAGCATAAAAATGTATGGAAATCTTTAAACTGAAAATTCTGATCCTTTTATATCACTTTGAATGCTGACTAGATCAGTTGAGTGTGTATAGCGATCTGAATCTCCTCCATTCAGTCTCTAGATGGCCATCATCATATTACAGCTTGGTCAATCCTTGGCGGAGAACCAAGGCTTCTAAACGTTACCTGGTTTGTATGAAAATCGACTGGTGTCTTTAATGTGTGACCGCCACTGTAACATCGGTCGCGTAACGCCAGGACGGACGTTTATCGCGAGCGTCATCGTCGACGAGTAGTCTCGTGTCGTTGTACTCGCTTAAGTTGTCTATAATCACAGAATAGATATAAGTACTACGTATAGAAAGGACACTCCCCGCCCAGAATCAATTACCTCGCCCAACCCCGCGAGTTCAAAGCAAAAAAAAAATCACTCATGGAAACATTTCTTATCACCGGTAAATACATATTTATTGTCAAAATGGTGAAAACCCAATATATTTATTGTATGTTTGAGGCGACACGATTCCCGTAGTAGCCCTATCTTTACGCACACATTTGCGCGTGTACAAAACGTCATCTGTGTAGTGTCAGTGTAATAGGTAGTTATAACGCAGCGGTTGTATGGTGTGTTCCAAAGAGAATGTAAAAATAACTAGCGTTATAAGAGACGGGAGTGTCATACAAAAAAACGTGAGTATGAAACGGAGGCGAATTTAACGAAAACAAACAAAAGAGAAACGTCAAACGGCATTGGCGGTAAAACGGTCAAAGATGATAGATACTCTTTGATGGGGCGAAGTGTAATACGCCTTAATTCGAATGTTGTCAATTATCTACTGCTTTGTGATTGTCAACGTTCTTTCAAACTTAGACAAGTTAAAAATTCGCCTCCGTTTCATAGATCGTTTTTTACTGAGAGAGTTGCGCCAGGCTGGTGTGTCCGTGGAGTGGTATAATGTTATAGTGTAGTAAGAGGTATGTTGTGGGCAGGCGTACACGCAGTACATCCCGCTGTCGATGTACGACCTGCAGTCGTGGATGGGCGCGCCGTCGCTGTACGTGTACGACTGCTCCAACGCGGGCGTCATCATCGACAACTTCAAGCAGTTCGCCGACCAGCACGAGCGAGAGTACGAGGTGAGTATCACACGAACACACACGCTATATAAAGTCCGTTCGCTTAGATAGTGTCGACCTTTTATCGCGCAGCCTTTGCACGTGCCGCTCTTGTCAAAGAATGCCGCCGCATAAACAGGATACCGCGTGCGGTGTACACCTGCAAGTCTATTTGGATTTTGGCAGTTTACATAGAAGTGCGATAGTGAAAAGTTGTGTTTGTAACCGGTATTCCTGTTTCTGAACACAAGTGCTTACGGGTGTACCCACACTATCTAAGCAAACGAACTATTCTCGTTATTTTGTTCTTCATTTAAACTTGATAACAAAAAAAAACTTGGAAACCTCATAAACCACTTGAAATAATTTGTAAGAGTACTTACATACAGGGTAATTTTGCGACTTATGGGCATAGTGAGAGAGGGGATTTGGGTGTTCAACCCCCCCAGCAGAAACCTTAGTTCATTGTATAAGTATTTATATTATTAGTATCAACCATTTTTTGATATAATTTAAATGAAATCGGAAAATCGGTAGTAAATGCCCATACAAAGGTCTCCAGCAGCAGCAGCGCCACCAAGCGGGATAAATATTGTGACATCCCGCTTTTCCTCGGTCCGATGGCTCAGTGGCACCCCTGCGCTCGGCGCGCCATTCACACAGGCTGCGTTCCGATTCACGCCAACAGTGCTTACAGCGTGTGACGTCATTCTGTACCGGTCCGAATCATTAGCACGCTGTCAGCACGCTCACGATACTATTGATTCGGACCGCTTGTGAGAGCGTTAACACCGCTAACGTTGGATTGTTTTTAACAACGTAACCTCAAAAAGGGGTTATCTCAATAAAGTAAATATTAATTCTATGGGATAAGTAAATAAAAAGGCACTAATGTATATGAATCAGGTTCCTTCACTCTGACCAGTTGTTTACTTACCAATTTATAAACCATCATAGCTTCAAAATACTTATTATTACTGCTAGCTCTCTCAACATCAATTTATTAAAATGATTTCGTTCGTAGCATCACAAAATATTTGCAGATCAATAAATTCATCCATCTTTTCTAAAAATCACAAATTTTAACAAGAATAAAGTTTGACAAGGAAGTTTGACAGCTACATTGACAACGCTCACAGTGCTTTAGTAGAATACGCTGAGCGTCGTTAGCACATGCGATGACATTATCTGTGACGTCACTTCAACTTACGTGAGCGTTGTAAGCATGAATTGGACCGGGCGTTAGCGCGCTCATAGTGCTGTAAACGTGATTCGGAACGCGGCCATAGTCGTGAACAATTTTACAGCACCCATGCGTAAGTGTCGATTCTTTTCGTGTAGTGTATAGTTTCTTTTCAACACACTTGCTCGTGAAGTGAGCCCTAATACATCGCTTTTAGGGCCATAAACCGAGCTATAACAAATGCGTGCAATAATATATATGTCGGAGCGTGAGCACCGTACTGCTCAAGATTATTGGATCCCCTAGCGCCATCTATTAAGTGTAGTCGTAACTATCAAGTCGGAAACGTCAAGTGGCTCACTTGGGTAAGGTCGATACAGCGAGTGTGTGATCTGTGCAGCAAGCGATGTCTTTGTCAATGACACAGTTTGACAGTTTGACGTGTGACAGTTGACAGATTTGATGTTTGTCAGTTTGACAGTTGACAGTCTTGACGTTTCCGAAGGCGGGAAAATGTGAAGAGCGCGATTTCTGGATAGTCTATGGGACATTCTGTTACCGGCAGCCGTAGTGAAAGGTCGTTGATTTGAATTCGCCTCACTGTGTCGAACTTGCCGCGTTTACCGACTTGAATCCGTGTGAATCTGTTCGATCATCCTTTATTTTCTGCTAACTTGATGTTGATTGTAAGAATTGAGGTTGTGCATTGTAAAGAGACAATTATTTCATGCTCGGCGAGGAATAATCTTATCCTGACGACACCCAGCTCCTCCCCTTCGCCGTCATCAGAAGTTGGGATGCAATCCAAACGTCCCACGTGGTGAAAAAAGTGAATCAAATGATATGAGGTGTGATAACGAGACACGTGCAACAGAAAATCAATGTGATTGACGAAAAATGGCGTCTATTATGGAGCAGTAAAATAGCAATTTTATGGCTTTGGAACAAGTTATGCGTGCGTTTACTTAGAGTGCCGATGTTCGTTCCTGATTTTGACCCCGACATGGAGCGATTTCAGGGAGCTGTTCATGCAAAGGTGACGCATAGCAGGACAGCGCAGCATCGACTGATTTCAAGGATAACAGGTCATGTGATCGTTCTACTTTTTCTAGTGCTTATTCTCATGTCAAACAACAACCAAACGCGCCTGTGATTATCTGCTTCAGGTGCTTCACCAGACAACAGTTGTGCAATGCAACTGCAGTGGCAACAGTTGTGGAGCTGAGCAAAGCAAATCAGCGCAGGCAAGGTGATGGAATGGCGGCAGCGAGGCAACGGTGGCAGTATGATGGCGACGCATTGGTGGGTGCAGCCAGCGTGGCGAATCTACAAGGTCACTTTATAAGGGTCAGTCGTAACAATTTTATTTGGATTTTGTTTTACAACTGAAAAGTCACTAAGTAATTCTGTTGGTTATGATTATGACAAAAAAAGAATTGATTGGCGTAGAAATAGAAAAATTACCAAGAAAACGGTCCATATTGAGTCTCAATCTGTTTCAAAAGTATTCAAGGGAGTTAATTTAACTAAAATTAAAAGAGGTAAGTAATTTATTGTTAGTGACTCCATTCTACAGAAATTGTTGTTGAAATTTAGTGCAAAAAGAAGAAAATAGAATAAATTCTTTTTGTAGTAATGTCATATTCTGTGGTAATGTAATGTTAGTACTTTTCTGTTGTAATGTAACCACTTTTCTGTTCGAATTCACTGCTAACAGTTAGTAGATGCATCAATGTTTCTGAATATGTTTACTATTGATGTAGTGTTACTGCAGTGTTGGTACAGTGTAGGTACAGTGTTGATACTGTGTTGGTACAGTGTAGGTACAGTGTTGATACTGTGTTGGTACTGTGTTGGTACAGTGTTGGTACAGTGTAAGCACAGTGTTAGTACAGTGTTAGTACAGTGATAGTACAGTGTTAGTACAGTGTTAGTACAGTGTTAGTACAGTTTTAGTACAGTTTTAGTACATTGTTAGTACAGTGTTAGTACAGTGTTAGTACACTGTAAGTGCACTGTTGGTACACTGTTAGTACACTGTTAGTACACTGTTAATGCACTGTTAATGCACTGTTAGTACACTGTTAGTACATTGTTAGTACACTGCTAGTACACTTGGTAAACTGATAGTACGCTGTTAGTACACTGTTAGTACATTGTTAGTACACTGCATGTACACTATTAGTAAACTGATAGTACACTGTTAGTACACTGTTAGTACACCGTTAGTACACTGTCAGTACACTTTTAGTCATAGTGTGGTGAATTTGAGTAAACAGCTGTTGCTATGTAGGAATATGAATTCAGTTTAGTCACTAGTGTTCGTAATCATGAAATTAATTAGTTCCTGATTTAACAAAGTTAGACCCAAGTTCAGGGTGCCGTTTAAAGTCATAGAAATACTTGATAACGATCGTTATGTTTTAAAAGCCCTAAACTCAAAGCGTACTTACAAGTACGCACATGATAGGTTAAGAAAGATGCCTGAGGGACAAGTACCTGATGACATCAGTGATTCGGAGTGTTCTGAAAATTTTGAGTCTTAACTGATTATTTTATTGTGTCCTCTTAAGTCATTTTTGTTGTGTAAGATCACAGGGATGATCTTATGTGTGAGATCACAGGGATGATCAAATGTGTAAGAGCCACAGGGATGGTTCTGAGAAGTCACAGGGATGACTTCATTTATGAGCTACAGGGATAGCCGGACTAAAGATCACAGGGATGATCTTATGTGTGAGATCACAGGGATGATCAAATGTGTAAGAGCCACAGGGATGGTTCTGAGAAGTCACAGGGATGACTTAATTTATGAGCTACAGGGATAGCCGGACTAAAGTGGTACACAGTAAATTGATAATTCAGTTGTTTGAAAATAAAAAAAAAATAAAAAAAAAAACAATTGGGTACTTGGCCCTCCAGCATATTTGGCTGTAAATTCTGTAAAAAGTTATCATTAGTTATTATGGTGATGATGGGTAATATGGTGATGATGATGATGATAATGATAATGGTGATGATGGTGGTGATGATGATGATAGTGATGATAGTAAGCGAAGAGGCTGGACCTTCAACTAGTTTTAATTAGTTCAAACAATACTATTTTTTTGTGATTGTTTATTCAATAGTATGCAAGTTGCTCAGATTGGTTGCATCTTTCGAGCATTCGTAGTCGTAGGCGTAAATCGGGCCTGATTTCCCGTCGCATTGCGGCCACGCTTGTGAGTGGCGTGCGTTTAGCTCAAAGATGTAAGCGATCGCTGTTGAGTCGCCGGATAGAGGCGCTGTGTTGTTAAGGGTACCGGATGGAGGTAGCCCTTGTTTTGGGTGATGACCGGATAGAGGTTGTCATTGCTGGATGGAAGCATCTGAATTGTAGAGTATTGCATCCTACACTGATTACACAATCTATTTAGTTTGATTTGGAAAGATTGGGTTGATGAGTTTTGTTGAATTTTAAGTGAATAGTTATTTTGATTTGTTTACTTTCATCACTGTTATTTCATTAGTACCTATGGATTTTGAGTAAGCAATGTTGTTATTTTGAATAAAGTTGTGGTTCACAAATTATGGTATTACAAGGCCTGACCCTTTTGGTCAGGAAGGCCGAGCGATTGAACATTTTACTGTTCAGGTATTATCTCTCTTTGCAGGATCTTCACCAGCAACCTCACACGAGGACGTGTGAAATGTCAAGATGGCCGTGTCGGAGCGTGAGCACCGTACTGCTCAAGATTATTGGATCCCCTAGCGCCATCTATTAAGTGTAGTCGTAACTATCAAGTCGGAAACGTCAAGTGGCTCACTTGGGTAAGGTCGATACAGCGAGTGTGTGATCTGTGCAGCAAGCGATGTCTTTGTCAATGACACAGTTTGACAGTTTGACGTGTGACAGTTGACAGATTTGATGTTTGTCAGTTTGACAGTTGACAGTCTTGACGTTTCCGAAGGCGGGAAAATGTGAAGAGCGCGATTTCTGGATAGTCTATGGGACATTCTGTTACCGGCAGCCGTAGTGAAAGGTCGTTGATTTGAATTCGCCTCACTGTGTCGAACTTGCCGCGTTTACCGACTTGAATCCGTGTGAATCTGTTCGATCATCCTTTATTTTCTGCTAACTTGATGTTGATTGTAAGAATTGAGGTTGTGCATTGTAAAGAGACAATTATTTCATGCTCGGCGAGGAATAATCTTATCCTGACGACACCCAGCTCCTCCCCTTCGCCGTCATATAAAACACTAGGTTGTTATAGAATTATCCCTACAAAGTTAAATTAGTACCCTACTGCAAGTTCTATGCGAGTAAACAGAGCATTCCGAATTTAACCGGGTAATACAATTATTTTTTTAATAACAACAGAGAGGTTTATACCTCTGATTTTTTTTTTTTTTTTTTTTTTTTTTTTTTTTTTTTTTTTTTTTTTTTTTTTGGACGTTCTTTTCCATCTGCGATCAGCCCATTGGCTTTAATCAGATTGTATGTATTTTTTTGTAGTTCGGGTATATTCACATCCTGTGATGTGTCACCTCATATTTGGTTATTATTTGTGAGATTTACTATATTGAAGCTATTCGTTTCCTCTTGAGTCTACATGTAGATGTTCCACTGTCCAGCAGTGAGAGTGCAAGTTGGTTTTTATGCCTTTGAAGCCTTTGTTTGTAACTTTTGGTATATCTCTCTACCTCTTCCTTTACTGTTGGAAACTGTAGGTACTCATGTATTTCAGTATTTCTTGTGAACCAAGTAGCGCCGCTAATCGTTTTTAGAACTTTATTTTGAAATCTTTGTAGTATCTCTATATTTGAGTGACTTGCGGATCTCCAGAGTTCTATGCCATAAGTCCATATAGGCTACATTTGTAGATTATCATTTTATTAGTCAAACTAAGTGCGGACTGTCTGCCCAGTAGCCAATACATCTCACTGAATTTTCGGTTTGCTTGGTCTCTCTTGTTTTTTATGTGTTCGTGCCAGGTAAGCCTTCTGTCTAAATGCATGCCTAGGTATTTCACGGTATTTTCCTGTGGTAGTAAGTTTCCATTGAAGGTTACCGGTGGACAGTTGTTTCTTCGAAGGGTAAAGGTAATGTGGACAGATTTTGTAGCACTAGCTCTGATTCGCCACTTTTTAAGCCATAGTTCGACTTCATTTAAGTGCTCTTGAAGCAATAAAGATGCAGATACGTGATTTTTGTTGCACGACAGGATAGCAGTGTCGTCTGCGTATGTTGCGGTAACGACGTCTTTGGATGTTGGTAGGTCTGCAGTATAAATTGTGTACAGAACTGGTCCAAGGACAGAACCCTGTGGTACTCCAGCTTCTATTTGGTATAAGGAAGACAAAGAATCACCGTTCTTTACCTGGAATAGTCGGTTTTGCAGGTAAGATTTAAGAAGTGTGTAAGCCGTGTGTGGTAGGCATATTTTTAATTTACACAATAGGCCCTTGTGCCAAACACGGTCAAATGCCTGTTGCACATCAAGGAAAACAGCCGAACAGTATTCTTTTCTTTCCAAGGATTGGCGAATTGTATGAGCCACTCTGTGTATTTGTTCTGTCGTTCCATGATGTGCCCGAAATCCGAACTGGTGGTCTGGGACAGTCTTTTGTTCTTCCAGTATAGGCAGCAGACGTTTTAGAAGAAGCTTTTCAAATAATTTTGATAGCAGGGGCAAAAGGCTTATTGGCCTGTATGAAGCAACCTCCGTTGGCGGCTTTCCTGGCTTAGCGATCATATTAATTATAGAAACTTTCCAAATGAGCGGGAAATAGTGTAGCCTCAGAATCGCATTAAATAGTATTGTTAACAGGACGATGCCTTTTTTTGGTAGATGATTCAGGACTTCAGATGTGATTAGATCAAAACCTGGTGCTTTTTTCTTCTTTAGTTGCTTTATGTGTTTTTTAACCTCTGCAGGAGTACAGAGTGGTAATGGTAAGGACATTTGTTGATCACTGTTCAAAATGTCGTCGGCTTCTTTATCTGAAAACATGACATGTGGTTCATTGGGTTTGAAAACGTCTCTTAATGATTGTGCAAACAGCTCGGCTTTCTCTTCTGGTTTTCTTGCCCACTTGCCGTCTGGTTGTTCCAATGGCGGCACGTGCTGTTTTGGCCTTTTCAGTGACTTTGTCATTTTCCACAACGAATAATCATCTGGTTTGTAGGGTGATAAAGTTTTAAGCTTTTCTTGGAGTGTAGTATCTTCATTTTCTTTGATGAGATCTTTAAGATCCTTTTGTGCTTTATTTAGTGCTCTTTTATCACATGCGTTTCTGCTGGTGTGCCACTGTCGTCTCAGCCTCCGTTTTGTGGCTATCATCTTTCGAATGTCCATTGTGTAGTCCTGCTTATGTGGATTGTACTCAATGTGAGGGGTGGATAGCCAGGCAGCCGTCTGGATGAGGTTGGTAGTGTACCATGCGGCATTTTCTATGTCTTCCTCTGTTTTGAGAGGTATGTGCAAGTCGACTTCATCCTGTATGTAATCGTGGAAAGCCTTCCAGTCGGTCTTGCCATTGTACAATTTTTCGGCGGGCTCTTTACAAATGATGGTGGTACTTAATGTGCATATCGCCGGTGTGTGATCAGAGCTACCGTCCAAGTATGATTCCACTTTTGTGTAGAGATCTGAGATTCCCCTCGTAACAAAAAAGTCAAGCAGGTCAGGTGTTTTATTGGGGTCTGATGGCCAGTAAGTTGGTTCTCCTGTTGACAGTGTATTGAACCCATTCGCATCTATGGACTTTTTTAATTCTCTACCTCTGGTTGTAATCAGCCTAGAACCCCAATAGGTATGTTTGGAGTTCCAGTCCCCCCCAGCTATAAATCTGCAGCCAAGCCTTTGAAAAAAGTTGTTGAACATATGATCGTCAATACGATGCCTAGGTGGACAGTACACAGCACAGAGAGTGAGTGGACCCTGCCAATCATCCACTGATATTACAGTTCCTTGGAGGAATTCATGTTTAAAATTTGGAAGGACGTGATGTTTGATGTTCTCCTTTATTATGATTGCAGCTCCTGCATGCGATGTCTCATCTGGGTGATTGGTGTAGTATATATCATAGCCCTTAATTCTGACAATTCTCTCATCAGTCATGTGAGATTCTGAGATAAGTAGTATATCAATATTATTATAATGGATGAATAGCTCTACTTCTTGCTTGTTGGGAGACAAGCCATTGACGTTCCATGTTGCAACACGAAGGTGCTTCATTTCTTACTCTGGGATATTAGTGTCGTTAGGAGCCCCAATAGGGTGCCCAATTGTTGTAAGAGTATATCTATTTTCTCAGATTGTTTGATGATAATCTGTTCTAGTGAACTTGTTGGCTGAGATTGATTTTTCTATGGTTTTTTGTCCCAGTACCCAGTAGCTCTAGGATCAGGAGTATCGGGACAAGTGGAATTTTCTCGATTAGGCCTAGCATAGCTACTCGTCTTTAGAGGTGGAAAGTCATCAACGCGGAAGGGAGCTTTATTATTTGTCTGGTGTTTTTGTTGCGTTGTTATTTTCTTCTGCATTGGCTGTACCATTTTCCTGGCTCTAATCTCTTTATATACTTGGCAGCCCTTGTAATTTGCGGGATGATTCCCAAGACAAAGAGTGCAAGTAGCTGGCGTGTTTCGATCCTTTTTGGGACAGTCAGTAGTCTTATGTCCTTCTGCGCATTTGACACACCGGTAGGGACGCATACAGTTGTTTTTCGTATGCCCATATTGTTGACACCTTGTACACTGGGGCAGTTCGTTTGTTTTCCGTGGGTCTTCTATTTTTACCTTTGTGTTATAGATGTATTCTATTCTCTTTGCTTCGGGGTTATTCGGACTGGGTTCTATATTCACAAAGAACATGTTGAGTGGCTTTTTATTTCTTCTCGAAATTGCACATACAATTTCACCTCTGACTTTATTCCCTGTTTTTTCTATTTCTTCAATAATAGCAGTTTTTGGCGTTGTATGGTGAAGATTTTTTATAACGAGTCTATAGCATCTTTTGTCTTTCTGCGTGAATGTGTGTCCAATGAGACCATTCTTTCGGATGAGGTCGACCATATCTTTGTAGACTTCAGGTGTTTGTGTCATTATTCGTAGCTGATCTCTATTAATTATTTTGTATGAATAACTGCCAATCGGCGCAGACTGATTTAAAAGTTCTGATAGTTTGGATAGATCTTCAATTCCATACAATATAATTGGTGGGGGCTTACTTACTTTTTTGACATTTGTTTGGATATTCTCTGATTCACCGGTTAAGTCTATAGGTAATCCTGAAAATCTATTCGAGGTTTGGACAAGATTTTGCGTAGGTACATCTGGATTCGTATTGGGTGGGCTATTGGTTAGCTTTCTACGTTTCGGGTTGCGTTGCCGTTGGTTGGGCATTCTTTGCCACGGAGGGGGGCAATTTCCATTATTTTCACCTGCAGAAGTGAGTGCGGCAGGTGGGTCACCTTCTTTTGGACCACTTGTGGGTCTGGGGTTTCCTATAGAAGGAGATTTAGGTCTCGTATTGAAAAGGCTTGGGTGGAATGCCTGCTGAATATATTTCTTGGTAATGCTGCCAGTAGCATTAACCGTCGAAGGAGCCTGGTCGCCTACTCCCACGAGGTCTTCGGTAGCCAATTTCACACTCACAGACCCGGGTACCTGCGAGCGCCGGGCGTTAGCCGGATCGCATGACAAATCACAATCATTATCACTCATATTTCCATTTTAAAAAGTTTGGGAAAATACTCATAGCACTTTCCCAAGGTACTATGGTCGCTCTTTTAGAAGGGATTTAATCCTTCAAGGCTTGCGGTAGCCTAGGTACAGGTTATTTAACCGCCGCCTGTTGCTCGGCGTTGTTGCTGCTCATTTGGCACCACCCAGGGGGCACGTGTAGGGTGAGCCTAAGAGAAGGTGGTAAGTCCTACGGACGCGAGCAGTAATACCCCCCTATATTCATTTTTGAAATAAATAAATGTGTAAGTCCTTAATTAAATCAAACGAATATTTATTATTATCAAATTATTCATAATTCACAATATTTTGCTATAAAATGCCAAAATATTTGCATTTTATCAATTAAAATTATAATTTTGAAGTAGGCTGTATGCTCCCTCATCCCTTTGTTCGCAAAATATTCTTGCATTGGGCGTGTGAAAAAAAACCAAAAAAAAACCTACGCGCCTCTTCCCATAATTGACATATTTTGTTTTTGTCGTATTTGTTGCTGTGTGGTAAATTACTTTGTATTTTTCTCGCAAATGTGTTGAAAAACGTCGTATGAAACTCGTAAGCTTTTGCTCATTGCACACTCGGCTGAGTTACGCCCTCGCCTGCGGCTCGGGCTGCAACCCGCAGCCTTGTGTGCAATAAGCAACTTAAGCTAACTTGTCTCATAATGTACTATTGTTATATTGTAGGCGTCGCTGAGTTCAAAAGGCAGCGGCGAGGGCGGCAGCACGCCGGCGGCGCAAGTGTCGTACAAGAACTGCATCCAGCTGGCGGCGTGCGCGGCGGGCCAGTCGCTGCCCATGAACCCCGAGCTGCCCGCCGACCTGTTCACCGCCTGCCTCACCACGCCCGTCAAGATGGCCATGAAGTGGTTCGTGCTGCGCAACAGCGCGCGCGTCGCGCCCACTCTGCCCACGGAGCTCATCGACAAGTAAGTGCACCCATCTACAAGTGTCGTACAGTCGCTGCCCATGAACCCCGAGCTGCCCGCCGACCTGTTCACCGCCTGCCTCACCACGCCCGTCAAGATGGCCATGAAGTGGTTCGTGCTGCGCAACAGCGCGCGCGTCGCGCCCACTCTGCCCACGGAGCTCATCGACAAGTAAGTGCACCCATCTACAAGTGTCGTACAGTCGCTGCCCATGAACCCCGAGCTGCCCGCCGACCTGTTCACCGCCTGCCTCACCACGCCCGTCAAGATGGCCATGAAGTGGTTCGTGCTGCGCAACAGCGCGCGCGTCGCGCCCACTCTGCCCACGGAGCTCATCGACAAGTAAGTGCACCCATCTACAAGTGTCGTACAGTCGCTGCCCATGAACCCCGAGCTGCCCGCCGACCTGTTCACCGCCTGCCTCACCACGCCCGTCAAGATGGCCATGAAGTGGTTCGTGCTGCGCAACAGCGCGCGCGTCGCGCCCACTCTGCCCACGGAGCTCATCGACAAGTAAGTGCACCCATCTACAAGTGTCGTACAGTCGCTGCCCATGAACCCCGAGCTGCCCGCCGACCTGTTCACCGCCTGCCTCACCACGCCCGTCAAGATGGCCATGAAGTGGTTCGTGCTGCGCAACAGCGCGCGCGTCGCGCCCACTCTGCCCACGGAGCTCATCGACAAGTAAGTGCACCCATCTACAAGTGTCGTACAGTCGCTGCCCATGAACCCCGAGCTGCCCGCCGACCTGTTCACCGCCTGCCTCACCACGCCCGTCAAGATGGCCATGAAGTGGTTCGTGCTGCGCAACAGCGCGCGCGTCGCGCCCACTCTGCCCACGGAGCTCATCGACAAGTCAGTACACCCACTTACCACTTTGAATTTTCATCTGTATAACATACCATTAGCTCACACGAATTGCAATTATATCCATGTTCACAATTCTTACTTTTTTCTACTTTTGGTGTGTTGTATCTAAGTTTGTTTTTTGTTATACGAAATAAAAATTCGATAATTTTGTTCAGTTGATTATATGAAACTTGATGAAATCTGTGAAATGTGCGTTCTCTCAGCCAGAGGCAACACTTAAATACAAAATTGTTACGCAGGATCCCGGGTCAGGTGACGGACCGACGCACGATGCTGGGCGAGCTGAACTGGATCTTCACGGCGATCACGGACACCATCGCGTGGAGCTCGCTGCCCGCCGACCTGTTCCAGCAGCTGTTCCGCGCCGACCTGCTCACCGCCAGCCTGTGCCGCAACTACCTGCTGGCCGACCGCATCATGAGGCACGTATACTCGAGTACCTAGTGGTGGGCCGCCCCCGACCTGTTCCAGCAGCTGTTCCGCGCCGACCTGCTCACCGCCAGCCTGTGCCGCAACTACCTGCTGGCCGACCGCATCATGAGGCACGTATACTCGAGTACCTAGTGGTGGGCCGCCCCCGACCTGTTCCAGCAGCTGTTCCGCGCCGACCTGCTCACCGCCAGCCTGTGCCGCAACTACCTGCTGGCCGACCGCATCATGAGGCACGTATACTCGAGTACCTAGTGGTGGGCCGCCCCCGACCTGTTCCAGCAGCTGTTCCGCGCCGACCTGCTCACCGCCAGCCTGTGCCGCAACTACCTGCTGGCCGACCGCATCATGAGGCACGTATACTCGAGTACCTAGTGGTGGGCCGCCCCCGACCTGTTCCAGCAGCTGTCTCTCTCTACGCCTTTGCTAGGTGTCGCTACCAGAGCTCTAAGTAAGGCCACGGTCGCTTCCACCCGCCGCGCGCGGCGGACGGCGGCTGTGGCCGACCGCACGCCACACGCCGGACACAGCGAGCAGCGGGTGCACGGTCGTTTTCACTCGCCCGCGTTGTCTTTAGTTCAGTTTACCTCAGTAGCTATCAGTGTCAACACATGTACGAAATGAAAAGAGCACTTGCAATAATCACTACAAGAAGAAGAGGATGATGATATTTTATATGATATTTCACTTATATTTTCCTACACTCTATGTTCCAAAACATTACTTTTTAAGTTTTTATCTGTAGTGTCGTAAAGAATAGAGCTGCATGTGGAAATTCTATTAAAAGTTCGTTTTTTTCTTTGGTAAATTTGTCCATTATAGCGGCAGCGTCCACCCGCCGCAATGCTTCGAAATAATTAATTATTTCGAAACAACCTGCAACTCTATACGATACTAGGTACAGATAAAAACTTTGAAAGTAATGTTTTGAAACATAGAGTGTGAAAAAATATAAGTGAAATATCATATAAAATATCATCATCCTCTTCTTCTTGCAGTGATTATTGCAAGTGCTCTTTTCATTTCGTACGTGTGTTGACACTGATAGCTACTGAGGTAAACTGAACTAAAGACAACGCGCGCCCGCCCGACGCGCACGGAGGGCAGGCGAGTGAAAACGACCGTGCACTCGCTGCTCACCGCGTCCGGCGTGTGGCATTCGGTCGGCTACAGCCGCCGTCCGCCGCGCGCGGCGGGTGGAAGCGACAGGTTCGCTATGCAGCTTACTAGCAGTGTCAGTTATGCGCTCCGTTCGGTCCGCCCGCGCCGCCACCGCGCACTGAGAACGCCAACCGTGGCGCGACTGTGCGGTGCGCCGAGACGAGCATGTGACGACACGCTATATGCTGCAGGTCGTACAACTGCACGCCGGTGTGCACGCCCGCGCTGCCGTCGCTGGCGCGGCACCCGCTGTGGGCGGCGTGGGAGCACACGCTGGCCCTGGCGCCAGTAGTACATGTGTAGTGTCCCCCGCAGGTCGTACAACTGCACGCCGGTGTGCACGCCCGCGCTGCCGTCGCTGGCGCGGCACCCGCTGTGGGCGGCGTGGGAGCACACGCTGGCCCTGGCGCCAGTAGTACATGTGTAGTGTCCCCCGCAGGTCGTACAACTGCACGCCGGTGTGCACGCCCGCGCTGCCGTCGCTGGCGCGGCACCCGCTGTGGGCGGCGTGGGAGCACACGCTGGCCCTGGCGCCAGTAGTACATGTGTAGTGTCCCCCGCAGGTCGTACAACTGCACGCCGGTGTGCACGCCCGCGCTGCCGTCGCTGGCGCGGCACCCGCTGTGGGCGGCGTGGGAGCACACGCTGGCCCTGGCGCCAGTAGTACATGTGTAGTGTCCCCCGCAGGTCGTACAACTGCACGCCGGTGTGCACGCCCGCGCTGCCGTCGCTGGCGCGGCACCCGCTGTGGGCGGCGTGGGAGCACACGCTGGCCCTGGCGCCAGTAGTACATGTGTAGTGTCCCCCGCAGGTCGTACAACTGCACGCCGGTGTGCACGCCCGCGCTGCCGTCGCTGGCGCGGCACCCGCTGTGGGCGGCGTGGGAGCACACGCTGGCCCTGGCGCCAGTAGTACATGTGTAGTGTCCCCCGCAGGTCGTACAACTGCACGCCGGTGTGCACGCCCGCGCTGCCGTCGCTGGCGCGGCACCCGCTGTGGGCGGCGTGGGAGCACACGCTGGCCCTGGCGCCAGTAGTACATGTGTAGTGTCCCCCGCAGGTCGTACAACTGCACGCCGGTGTGCACGCCCGCGCTGCCGTCGCTGGCGCGGCACCCGCTGTGGGCGGCGTGGGAGCACACGCTGGCCCTGGCGCCAGTAGTACATGTGTAGTGTCCCCCGCAGGTCGTACAACTGCACGCCGGTGTGCACGCCCGCGCTGCCGTCGCTGGCGCGGCACCCGCTGTGGGCGGCGTGGGAGCACACGCTGGCCCTGGCGCCAGTAGTACATGTGTAGTGTCCCCCGCAGGTCGTACAACTGCACGCCGGTGTGCACGCCCGCGCTGCCGTCGCTGGCGCGGCACCCGCTGTGGGCGGCGTGGGAGCACACGCTGGCCCTGGCGCCAGTAGTACATGTGTAGTGTCCCCCGCAGGTCGTACAACTGCACGCCGGTGTGCACGCCCGCGCTGCCGTCGCTGGCGCGGCACCCGCTGTGGGCGGCGTGGGAGCACACGCTGGCCCTGGCGCCAGTAGTACATGTGTAGTGTCCCCCGCAGGTCGTACAACTGCACGCCGGTGTGCACGCCCGCGCTGCCGTCGCTGGCGCGGCACCCGCTGTGGGCGGCGTGGGAGCACACGCTGGCCCTGGCGCCAGTAGTACATGTGTAGTGTCCCCCGCAGGTCGTACAACTGCACGCCGGTGTGCACGCCCGCGCTGCCGTCGCTGGCGCGGCACCCGCTGTGGGCGGCGTGGGAGCACACGCTGGCCCTGGCGCCAGTAGTACATGTGTAGTGTCCCCCGCAGGTCGTACAACTGCACGCCGGTGTGCACGCCCGCGCTGCCGTCGCTGGCGCGGCACCCGCTGTGGGCGGCGTGGGAGCACACGCTGGCCCTGGCGCCAGTAGTACATGTGTAGTGTCCCCCGCAGGTCGTACAACTGCACGCCGGTGTGCACGCCCGCGCTGCCGTCGCTGGCGCGGCACCCGCTGTGGGCGGCGTGGGAGCACACGCTGGCCCTGGCGCCAGTAGTACATGTGTAGTGTCCCCCGCAGGTCGTACAACTGCACGCCGGTGTGCACGCCCGCGCTGCCGTCGCTGGCGCGGCACCCGCTGTGGGCGGCGTGGGAGCACACGCTGGCCCTGGCGCCAGTAGTACATGTGTAGTGTCCCCCGCAGGTCGTACAACTGCACGCCCGCGCTGCCGTCGCTGGCGCGGCACCCGCTGTGGGCGGCGTGGGAGCACACGCTGGCCCTGGCGCCAGTAGTACATGTGTAGTGTCCCCCGCAGGTCGTACAACTGCACGCCGGTGTGCACGCCCGCGCTGCCGTCGCTGGCGCGGCACCCGCTGTGGGCGGCGTGGGAGCACACGCTGGCCCTGGCGCCAGTAGTACATGTGTAGTGTCCCCCGCAGGTCGTACAACTGCACGCCGGTGTGCACGCCCGCGCTGCCGTCGCTGGCGCGGCACCCGCTGTGGGCGGCGTGGGAGCACACGCTGGCCCTGGCGCCAGTAGTACATGTGTAGTGTCCCCCGCAGGTCGTACAACTGCACGCCGGTGTGCACGCCCGCGCTGCCGTCGCTGGCGCGGCACCCGCTGTGGGCGGCGTGGGAGCACACGCTGGCCCTGGCGCCAGTAGTACATGTGTAGTGTCCCCCGCAGGTCGTACAACTGCACGCCGGTGTGCACGCCCGCGCTGCCGTCGCTGGCGCGGCACCCGCTGTGGGCGGCGTGGGAGCACACGCTGGCCCTGGCGCCAGTAGTACATGTGTAGTGTCCCCCGCAGGTCGTACAACTGCACGCCGGTGTGCACGCCCGCGCTGCCGTCGCTGGCGCGGCACCCGCTGTGGGCGGCGTGGGAGCACACGCTGGCCCTGGCGCCAGTAGTACATGTGTAGTGTCCCCCGCAGGTCGTACAACTGCACGCCGGTGTGCACGCCCGCGCTGCCGTCGCTGGCGCGGCACCCGCTGTGGGCGGCGTGGGAGCACACGCTGGCCCTGGCGCCAGTAGTACATGTGTAGTGTCCCCCGCAGGTCGTACAACTGCACGCCGGTGTGCACGCCCGCGCTGCCGTCGCTGGCGCGGCACCCGCTGTGGGCGGCGTGGGAGCACACGCTGGCCCTGGCGCCAGTAGTACATGTGTAGTGTCCCCCGCAGGTCGTACAACTGCACGCCGGTGTGCACGCCCGCGCTGCCGTCGCTGGCGCGGCACCCGCTGTGGGCGGCGTGGGAGCACACGCTGGCCCTGGCGCCAGTAGTACATGTGTAGTGTCCCCCGCAGGTCGTACAACTGCACGCCGGTGTGCACGCCCGCGCTGCCGTCGCTGGCGCGGCACCCGCTGTGGGCGGCGTGGGAGCACACGCTGGCCCTGGCGCCAGTAGTACATGTGTAGTGTCCCCCGCAGGTCGTACAACTGCACGCCGGTGTGCACGCCCGCGCTGCCGTCGCTGGCGCGGCACCCGCTGTGGGCGGCGTGGGAGCACACGCTGGCCCTGGCGCCAGTAGTACATGTGTAGTGTCCCCCGCAGGTCGTACAACTGCACGCCGGTGTGCACGCCCGCGCTGCCGTCGCTGGCGCGGCACCCGCTGTGGGCGGCGTGGGAGCACACGCTGGCCCTGGCGCCAGTAGTACATGTGTAGTGTCCCCCGCAGGTCGTACAACTGCACGCCGGTGTGCACGCCCGCGCTGCCGTCGCTGGCGCGGCACCCGCTGTGGGCGGCGTGGGAGCACACGCTGGCCCTGGCGCCAGTAGTACATGTGTAGTGTCCCCCGCAGGTCGTACAACTGCACGCCGGTGTGCACGCCCGCGCTGCCGTCGCTGGCGCGGCACCCGCTGTGGGCGGCGTGGGAGCACACGCTGGCCCTGGCGCCAGTAGTACATGTGTAGTGTCCCCCGCAGGTCGTACAACTGCACGCCGGTGTGCACGCCCGCGCTGCCGTCGCTGGCGCGGCACCCGCTGTGGGCGGCGTGGGAGCACACGCTGGCCCTGGCGCCAGTAGTACATGTGTAGTGTCCCCCGCAGGTCGTACAACTGCACGCCGGTGTGCACGCCCGCGCTGCCGTCGCTGGCGCGGCACCCGCTGTGGGCGGCGTGGGAGCACACGCTGGCCCTGGCGCCAGTAGTACATGTGTAGTGTCCCCCGCAGGTCGTACAACTGCACGCCGGTGTGCACGCCCGCGCTGCCGTCGCTGGCGCGGCACCCGCTGTGGGCGGCGTGGGAGCACACGCTGGCCCTGGCGCCAGTAGTACATGTGTAGTGTCCCCCGCAGGTCGTACAACTGCACGCCGGTGTGCACGCCCGCGCTGCCGTCGCTGGCGCGGCACCCGCTGTGGGCGGCGTGGGAGCACACGCTGGCCCTGGCGCCAGTAGTACATGTGTAGTGTCCCCCGCAGGTCGTACAACTGCACGCCGGTGTGCACGCCCGCGCTGCCGTCGCTGGCGCGGCACCCGCTGTGGGCGGCGTGGGAGCACACGCTGGCCCTGGCGCCAGTAGTACATGTGTAGTGTCCCCCGCAGGTCGTACAACTGCACGCCGGTGTGCACGCCCGCGCTGCCGTCGCTGGCGCGGCACCCGCTGTGGGCGGCGTGGGAGCACACGCTGGCCCTGGCGCCAGTAGTACATGTGTAGTGTCCCCCGCAGGTCGTACAACTGCACGCCGGTGTGCACGCCCGCGCTGCCGTCGCTGGCGCGGCACCCGCTGTGGGCGGCGTGGGAGCACACGCTGGCCCTGGCGCCAGTAGTACATGTGTAGTGTCCCCCGCAGGTCGTACAACTGCACGCCGGTGTGCACGCCCGCGCTGCCGTCGCTGGCGCGGCACCCGCTGTGGGCGGCGTGGGAGCACACGCTGGCCCTGGCGCCAGTAGTACATGTGTAGTGTCCCCCGCAGGTCGTACAACTGCACGCCGGTGTGCACGCCCGCGCTGCCGTCGCTGGCGCGGCACCCGCTGTGGGCGGCGTGGGAGCACACGCTGGCCCTGGCGCCAGTAGTACATGTGTAGTGTCCCCCGCAGGTCGTACAACTGCACGCCGGTGTGCACGCCCGCGCTGCCGTCGCTGGCGCGGCACCCGCTGTGGGCGGCGTGGGAGCACACGCTGGCCCTGGCGCCAGTAGTACATGTGTAGTGTCCCCCGCAGGTCGTACAACTGCACGCCGGTGTGCACGCCCGCGCTGCCGTCGCTGGCGCGGCACCCGCTGTGGGCGGCGTGGGAGCACACGCTGGCCCTGGCGCCAGTAGTACATGTGTAGTGTCCCCCGCAGGTCGTACAACTGCACGCCGGTGTGCACGCCCGCGCTGCCGTCGCTGGCGCGGCACCCGCTGTGGGCGGCGTGGGAGCACACGCTGGCCCTGGCGCCAGTAGTACATGTGTAGTGTCCCCCGCAGGTCGTACAACTGCACGCCGGTGTGCACGCCCGCGCTGCCGTCGCTGGCGCGGCACCCGCTGTGGGCGGCGTGGGAGCACACGCTGGCCCTGGCGCCAGTAGTACATGTGTAGTGTCCCCCGCAGGTCGTACAACTGCACGCCGGTGTGCACGCCCGCGCTGCCGTCGCTGGCGCGGCACCCGCTGTGGGCGGCGTGGGAGCACACGCTGGCCCTGGCGCCAGTAGTACATGTGTAGTGTCCCCCGCAGGTCGTACAACTGCACGCCGGTGTGCACGCCCGCGCTGCCGTCGCTGGCGCGGCACCCGCTGTGGGCGGCGTGGGAGCACACGCTGGCCCTGGCGCCAGTAGTACATGTGTAGTGTCCCCCGCAGGTCGTACAACTGCACGCCGGTGTGCACGCCCGCGCTGCCGTCGCTGGCGCGGCACCCGCTGTGGGCGGCGTGGGAGCACACGCTGGCCCTGGCGCCAGTAGTACATGTGTAGTGTCCCCCGCAGGTCGTACAACTGCACGCCGGTGTGCACGCCCGCGCTGCCGTCGCTGGCGCGGCACCCGCTGTGGGCGGCGTGGGAGCACACGCTGGACCTGGCGCTGGCGCAGCTGCCGGCCGCCGCGCTCGACCACCACCACTACCACCACTCGCCCTTCTTCCGCGACCAGCTCACCGCCTTCAAAGTCTGGCTCGAACTAGGTAACCCGACACATTTTCTTGTTACCACTATTGTTTAAGATCGGATAGTCAAAATATATGCTTTTAGCATAGATCTGAATAGATAATGTCAGTGGGTCTGTTAAATCACTTAAAACTTTATAGCCATGTAGCTAAATGTTTAGCAGCACAACACACTTGTTTCATTTTAATCAAGCTAGTAGTTTTGAAGTTGTAAATGTTTAAAGGAAATGCTAAGTACACTGAAATAAGTGCTTTATTATGTACGACGTAAGGTTCAGCCTGTGTCGAATGGCGTCTTTCGACAACACAAAATAACAGTGTTCTAGACCATATTACTTTTCTGTTTATAGGATATATCGCAAAAATTTCTTCACAGATATTCATGTGGTTGTAGTACCATAAGCTATTGGATATGTCGCAGGCGTATTGTATATTTAGCCGTATTACATAGCAACTAGCTGTTTTAGAAAACGGCGCCATATTGTAATACGGCGAGTCAACGATACGCCAGATTGACAATGTGATACGTTGTTCAATACGGCGGAGCACGTTTAGCCGTTTTGTATCAAAGTACTATTATAGAGTGACCACACTAATAAAATGAAACAGTGCTTAATTGAAAATAAATTTTATTTTAATAATTATGAAAAAAGCTAGGTTTAAGTAACTTCTAAAGCACTTAGTAAGTAGTAGGAAACATGTGTTCTTTTTATTAGTTTTCAAGGAATGTATGGGTTATTCCCAAAGCTCCATGAATGTATGGGTAAAGTACTACTTTTATCAAATAAGTAGGTAGGTGTAACGGTTTGGTTCTTGATTGTAAAATTGTAATATTTTAGACTTACTAGAACACTTAGCAATTTTTTTGGTTTAAATAATTTTATATCCTTTTAAAAGGTAACTTTTTTGTACATGTTCTTTGGGCACTGCCTAAGAAGTACGGTCTTCTGAAATATGTTTCTTTAATCTTCACTGACTACACTCATTACGTTGTATTTTTTACACCAATAATATTCCGTAGGATTCCGCACAACGCCAGAAACCATTGCCACCTTAGCAGTTTTAATCTCGTACTTTGATCCACGGCTTTTTCACACTTCTGCATTGAGCTGCTTAGAAACTATTTAACTGCACATTAAAAATTGTCCTTAAAACAATTATCTGTACACATTTGGCACGTTTTCTTCATTTAATTCAGTAATATTCTTACTTATTTTCGATGCAATATCCGCACTTGACGCCATTTTTATTGTTATGGTAGGCAGCGCCGCGAGTGTTGATAATTATTACTAAAAACTTACGGAAAAGCGACTATGTACCGCCCAATTACATTACGGCTAGCCGTATTGAAAATCGCAAAGCACTCTATTCAATGCGGCGTACTTTTGATCAGCCGTTTTGAATCTGGCGTATCTTTAATCCGCCGCATTACAATACGGCGCCGTTTTCTAAAACAGCTAGTTGCTATGTAATACGGCTAAATATACAATACGCCTGCGACAGATACACTAAACAAAAATCGCTGTTATTCGTTATTTGACGTTTTTCGTTGAGATTTTCTTTTTATTGTATTAAAAAAAACATTATGCATGTTATATATTTATAAATAATAAACTGATTATCCGACTCGAAGGACCAGCATAACATAGATGTGTCCGGGCAGGGTCGCCGGGGCGGCGGCCGCCGGCGCAGCTGCCGATGGTGCTGCAGGTGCTGCTGTCCACGCTGCACCGCGTGCGCGCGCTGCAGCTGCTGTGCCGCTTCCTGGCGCTGGGCGCGTGGGCGGCGCGCGCCGTGCTCGCCGTCGGCATCTTCCCCTACATGCTCAAGCTGCTGCAGGCCTCCGCGCACGACCTGCGCCACGCCATGGTCTACATCTGGGCGCGCATCGTCTGCGAGGACCCGGTACGTGACACACACGCTGCAGCTGCTGTGCCGCTTCCTGGCGCTGGGCGCGTGGGCGGCGCGTATTGTCTTTTAAATGGCATTTAAAAAGTTAAGATAATATTCATTAAACTTTATCCGTGTTATTACAAAAGATGTTTAAACAGGCTAGGCGCACTCCGCGCTTTAGGTACGAAGCTACAAGTAGCCAGCGGGTCCGTCCGGACGGACTAATTTCAGAGGGCTGCTGCCGTTGGCTGGCTGTTAGCAGTTCAATTTCGATAGTCACTTACTCGCCGCGTTCATCTTAATACTAATATAAAGGATCCGAACCTCACGTTTTTCACACTTCCAAAAGTTCAAAACGACATCGAAACGTAAGAAGTGCTTGTCTACTACCTAGATATTATTTAGTATCCGTTTATTCTTAGGTACTTACTTGTCTTATTTGCTAAACAATGTTCACCCAACTAGGTATTTATTGCAATAATAATTTATAGATGAGGTAGGTACTACATACCTACTTTCGAAATAAAGTTAATTATTAATGACAATGTTATTTCGTAAGAAAGCAAATTGCCTCAAAGTCAGCATGTATAGTCTAATGTGGCGTCGACTGTACCTAGTCTAGGTTTTTTTGAAATGTATTTAAGTACATTAAGTACCTATTATTTAATTATTATTAAGAAGAACAAACCCTAAAATCGTTAGAAGAGATAAGAGCTACGCGATAGAAAGAGAGGCAACTTCTAGGTAATTATAACTGTAGGGTGGGAGCGGTGTGCGACCTGAATTGCACTTTATTGTGTATGGGATAGAGTCGCTATTTATTTAAATTACTTTGCGGAGTGGATCTTCTGTACTTGTACTATTATGTATTCTGTGGTTTAAAGACTGTTTAACTTAGACACCTGTTTAAAAATGATGTTGTATCTTACAAACAAATTATTGTCAAAAAAGTTACAGCATCACATTTAAACAACACTTTAAGTTTAAAAATCCTTCGTACGGTTTATTTTTAATCGTAAACCCTCACTAATATTAAAAATGCAAAAGTCTGTTTGTTTGTTACGCCTTCACGTCTTAACTACTGAATCGATCATGATAAAATTTTACATACACGTTGTCAGGGGTACAGAGAAAGATATAGGGTACCTTTCATATTGAAAAAATATATTTTTCCCTAGAGATAGCAAAAAACTTTTCACGCAGACGAAGTAACGGGCAGCCGCTGGTGGTACATAAAACTGAGACATGTTATGAAACATCTTTGTAAACAACTAATTTCATAAAACTGATCAAAATGTTTATTTGTTTTACCATTTTAGAGTTGTCAAGTGGACTTGGTGAACGCGAAAGGCCACAAATACTTCCTATCTGTGTTACAAGATCCGACGGTCGATGTAAGTAGCAAATGAATATAATCGAATCTGTTACGAGTGTAAAAAATGTAGTACATTATGATTGTTTGTCGTAGTGCGAGCACCGCACAATGGCGGCGTATGTGCTCGCAGGCATCGTGGATAACTACCCCGCGGGCCAAGAAGCGGCTTTGCAGGTATGTTAATTTATACACTGTGTACTTATGTATTTCTTTTTATACCGTGTACTTAAGTATTTCTTTGTGATTATTATCGGATGTTATGTAGCCAAAGTGTATTCTTCGTGTCGTAACTTTTAAATGTCACTAGTGCAGAAGGTTTACTCCCGAACAAAAGCGGAGCTTAAATAAATTATTATAACTAGTAGTACTGACGATGAACTTCACGATCCATCACTAAAAAGAAATCTTTTATAGTCCCTTTGAAATCTCCACAAATATGAAGCGCAAAAATTGAATGATTTCACTGTGCACGACACTCGTAATGACAATTTAAAATTAATTATTATTTTATTGGGAGGTATTTGCACAAAATTATCACTGGAATAGTGACCTCGGGAGTGTCTGTTATCGCTTTTGATAGTACAATTTACAGATTCGAAGTTACCCTTTTTGTCCAGCTAGTTCGGGCTTTTGGACCATAGTGCGACGGCGTAAATAGGAAACCAAAACCTAAGTAGGTCACGTAATCAGTCAGTCAGCGGTGCCCAATGGAATATGAACGCTGTTCCCACACAATAAGTTTTTATTTTGTGTGCAAGTCGAAACAACGGCGATTATTTATGCCTAAACTGTCGAGTGAACCATGCCTCCTATTACAGATTTCTCTCGTGCGTAATGACAAATAGCTTGGTGCAGTTGATAATTAGTTTATTGAAGTTCTATGCTAGACTGTGAAGGTTCAAAGTGGCTCCTCCCACTAGGAGGAGGAGCGCAGCGGTTTTTGGTAGTTTAGTTTGATGCGATTAAGTGTTGGGAAATCCTAAATAGGTGTGATTGTGTGTAGGGCTCGATGATCTCGATCTGCCTGGAGCAGCTGTCAGACGGCGCGGGGGCGGGGGCGGGGGCGGGGGCGCTGCGGCAGTGGGCGTGCATCGCGCTGGGGCGCCTGTGGCGGGGGTACGACGCGGCGCGCTGGGCCGGCGTGCGCGACCTGGCGCACGAGAAACTGTACCCGCTGCTCACGCACGCGCAGCCCGAGGTGCGTACTAAACACAACCCTAACGTTGCGTAGTCAGAAAAGAGACTACGCAATAGAAAGAGAGATTCCTACTAGGTGAACTGCGCGACCTGAATTGCACTTTATTGTGTCAGAACAAAAGTCGCTATTTTTTTTTATATTTTTTTTTTTTATTTATTCAGGAAAACATACAGTCATTATACAAGTTTTAGATAATTATCAAAATTTACGAATAGACCAGGTAGTTCCATTAAATAATTACAAATATTGAGTCTGCACAAAGGTAGCGATTAGTACAGTATAGCATAGCAGTAAATGCAATATTACGGTATTATTAACTAAGGCGTTCTTTATTAAATAATTTTTCTCCCACTCTTCGTTTAAACATTGATAGATTTAAGTAAAAAATATCAACATGTTTCAAATTTTCGTTGTAATATCGACACGAGCGTCTTATAAATGTGTTTTTGGCGTAGTTTGTAGTAGATGGGGGATAATAAAAAGTATCAATAGAACGTGAGGAGATTCTTGGAATTCTAAAAGTAATTTATTTAAATGACTTTGCCGAGTGCTGCTTCTCTACTTGTACTATTAGTTATTCTGTGACGCGGGTGATACTGACAACAATTTTGGTTGCCAAAGAGTTTGATATAGTTTTTGTGTCGCAGGTTCGCGCGGCGTGCGCGTTCGCGCTGGGCACGTTCATCGCGGCGGGCGGCGCGCGCACGGAGCACGCCAACGCGCTGGAGCAGCAGGTGTGCGTGCACCTCGCCGCGCGCGCCGCCCTCGACGCCTCCGCCCTCGTGCGCGCAGAGATACTCGCAGGTAAGCTTAACTCCCTCCTCCCCCTCCCTCTAGTTGACAGCATACTGGAGCAGAGGCGTAGCAAGATTCGAGCTTGACAATAATGTCATTTGTATTTTACAGCTCTCCAATGGTCGGTGTTGACATTCGAGCAGCACTTCATAGCCGTCTACGTACAGGAACGCGTGCGGAAAAGTGACCAGTGAGTATATTGACATTAAAACGTATTTTTGGGGATCAGAAGCCGAGATTATTAAAAAAAAGACAATTTACAAACCGACACGTAGTTTACTTAGTTTTTAATTTAACACAAACATCAACTTAAATCAACCTTTATTCCGCAAACAATCGAAATAAAACGCTTCACTTGAACAAAAATAGCAAATAACTAAAATAGGACACGACTTACTGCAAATTGCGCCGATCACCAGACAACCGCTACGCATGACAGCCAACCGTCAAATGCCTGAACGCTCCGACGGCAGCCGTATTTATAGGGGTTGCCGTGTGACGTCACAAGCAGTGAAAGTTAACACCTAATACGACCTATCCTGAAGGTGCACCGTCCTTGGGCACGTTTTCAGCGGAGTCTTGAGCCTGAGCAGCCCCACTCGAACAGCCAGCCAGGGTCACGGAAGAGCCAGCATCGTCATCATCACCCTCGCTCGCTTCCGGTTGGTGCCTGAAGCCATCAGGAGCAGAAGATGGTCCGGCTTCAGCGTCATCCTCCTCGTCATCGCTATCTGTTATAGAAAGATAAAGTTTAGTTAAAAGTGCCACAGGCATCTTGCCTAGTCTTTCATTCATCACGCATCCGAGGCCCTCTTTCAACCAAACACACAGTAGCGAAAAAAATATCCAACGTCAAACATTCATCACGATAGCACACTTTACCAGACAGGTATGCCATCCATTCTCATACTTAGTACGATCGTACGAAACCACCCCACACGTTAACAACGTGTCTGCAGGACCGAAGTCCAATACACATACGGCGATGTGTCTGCAGGACCGAAGTCCAATACACGTACAACAACGTGTCTGCAGGACCGAAGTCCAATACACGTACAACAACGTGTCTGCAGGAACGAAGTCCAATACACGTACAACAACGTGTCTGCAGGACCGAAGTCCAATACACATACGGCGATGTGTCTGCAGGACCGAAGTCCAATACACGTACAACAACGTGTCTGCAGGACCGAAGTCCAATACACATACGGCGATGTGTCTGCAGGACCGAAGTCCAATACACGTACAACAACGTGTCTGCAGGACCGAAGTCCAATACACGTACAACAACGTGTCTGCAGGACCGAAGTCCAATACACATACGGCGATGTGTCTGCAGGACCGAAGTCCAATACACGTACAACAACGTGTCTGCAGGACCGAAGTCCAATACACATACGGCGATGTGTCTGCAGGACCGAAGTCCAATACACGTACAACAACGTGTCTGCAGGACCGAAGTCCAATACACGTACAACAACGTGTCTGCAGGACCGAAGTCCAATACACGTACAACAACGTGTCTGCAGGACCGAAGTCCAATACACATACGGCGATGTGTCTGCAGGACCGAAGTCCAATACACGTACAACAACGTGTCTGCAGGACCGAAGTCCAATACACATACGGCGATGTGTCTGCAGGACCGAAGTCCAATACACGTACAACAACGTGTCTGCAGGACCGAAGTCCAATACACGTACAACAACGTGTCTGCAGGACCGAAGTCCAATACACGTACAACAACGTGTCTGCAGGACCGAAGTCCAATACACATACGGCGATGTGTCTGCAGGACCGAAGTCCAATACACGTACAACAACGTGTCTGCAGGACCGAAGTCCAATACACATACGGCGATGTGTCTGCAGGACCGAAGTCCAATACACGTACAACAACGTGTCTGCAGGACCGAAGTCCAATACACGTACAACAACGTGTCTGCAGGACCGAAGTCCAATACACGTACAACAACGTGTCTGCAGGACCGAAGTCCAATACACATACGGCGATGTGTCTGCAGGACCGAAGTCCAATACACGTACAACAACGTGTCTGCAGGACCGAAGTCCAATACACATACGGCGATGTGTCTGCAGGACCGAAGTCCAATACACGTACAACAACGTGTCTGCAGGACCGAAGTCCAATACACGTACAACAACGTGTCTGCAGGACCGAAGTCCAATACACGTACAACAACGTGTCTGCAGGACCGAAGTCCAATACACATACGGCGATGTGTCTGCAGGCCCGAAGTCCAATACACGTACAACAACGTGTCTGCAGGACCGAAGTCCAATACACATACGGCGATGTGTCTGCAGGACCGAAGTCCAATACACGTACAACAACGTGTCTGCAGGACCGAAGTCCAATACACGTACAACAACGTGTCTGCAGGACCGAAGTCCAATACACGTACAACAACGTGTCTGCAGGACCGAAGTCCAATACACGTACAACAACGTGTCTGCAGGACCGAAGTCCAATACACATACGGCGATGTGTCTGCAGGACCGAAGTCCAATACACGTACAACAACGTGTCTGCAGGACCGAAGTCCAATACACATACGGCGATGTGTCTGCAGGACCGAAGTCCAATACACGTACAACAACGTGTCTGCAGGACCGAAGTCCAATACACACATACGGCGATGTGTCTGCAGGACCGAAGTCCAATACACGTACAACAACGTGTCTGCAGGACCGAAGTCCAATACACATACAGCGATGTGTCTGCAGGGCCGAAGCCCAACATGCGCGGCGGTGTCGCGCATCTGCAGGGCCAGGTCGTCTTCGATCTAGGTCCACAGGTGAGCGTCCTCCATAGAGGCGGCAGCCCACGGCAGCCTCCTCCAGGACCAGGCTCCCCCGGCCACAAACAGGCACACCTCAGACTAAACTCACACATACTCATACATACCCGTGAATAGATTCTGTAACATAGAAACACAGGTTTACATTTGAAACTTACTATCGAAGAATGCTGCACAACTTTCTGGACACCATTCCCCTTTCCAGGGCACCATATACTGTGCCGCGGCTTGTGTAGTCTTGCCGCGTGCGCCACCAAGCAACTTAAGTTCGTAGCGGTCGCTGGCCAAAACCTTTACGACGCGGTATGGGCCTCGCATACCCGAATCGAGCTTGCCCGTCGATTGTGAGTATTTGATAACAAACACGTGGTCATCTTTCTTAAAAACTCTAGGAGAACGGCGATTGCGATTGACGTATGAATCTTGTTGCTGTTGATTTTTCTCAAGCAGGCCCTTAGCTCGCTCTCTGCATATCTCCCGCCAAGCTTCACGGTTTGGGTTTGCATTTTCAATAGCAACGTCTCGTATTAGCAACCGAATAACAGGGGTAGTTGCTTCAGTGCCAATAAGTAGGTTAAGAGCCGATAACTGGGTACTCTTCTGTTTTATAATATTGAGCACGAGTTGCATTTTACATAAAGCGTCAGACCATGAGGAATTTCGATAGTGACTATGTACTCGTATTAGGTTAAGGACAGTGCGTACATAACGCTCGGCTTGGCCGTTAGCCTGATGCATTTCTGGCGTTATGTAGTGGATATCACAACGTATTTCTGCCATCCAAGTAGTGAAACTAGAGGCTTCGAACATACGACCTCGGTCACATACAAGGAGCTTATGTACGCCAAATAATGAAACAGCATAGTTAAAAACACGTTTGAACTCATGAGCATCTTGGCGATACATCGGAAATAGCAAACAAAATTTGGTAAAAGAATCTACTAGTTAAAACCATTGGATTCAGGTAAGGGGCCTAAAATATCAGCATGAACTGTGCTAAATGGAATATCGGACTTTTGCCACGAAGTGATAGGTTGAAGTGGGGCTCTTGGAACTCTTTTCTTAGAGATGCAAATAAGACAATGGGACGTATACTTTTTGACAAACTGCTTAAGGCCAGGGAACCAAAAATTTTTAAGAATAAGATCTAAAGGTTTCTCAGGCCCTATATGTTCATGTTCGTCGTGGAATATGCGTAAAAGGCTAAGGCGATGTCCTTTGGGAATAAAACACAAAAAGCGAGATTCCTCACCTATTGGAGTGAAACGGTAATAAAGCAGATCATTCCGACAAACATAGCGGTTAGAGTCCAAGAGACCATCCCTGAGTTTCTGTATCAGGTCCTGGGTTTCACTGTCGGCTGATTGCGCCATTTGAGCCCAGTTCAAAGGCCTATGTGGTTGACCTGCGCCACTGGTGGATTTCTGCTGAGGTAGTCAGCATGACTCATCAGCTGACCTTTCCTATACTCAATGCTGAAGTTGAAATCCTGCAGGTACATCCACCAGCGGGCGACGCGTGGAAGCAGATCCTTCTTGCGCTCGGTAGCCTTCAAGGCATTGCAGTCTGTGATAATTTTGAATTGAACACCTATCAAATAATGCCGGAAATTCTGCAAAGCCTTGACGACCGCCAGCGTTTCTAACTCATACGAGTGATATCTGCTTTCAGCGCCTTGCGTCACCTTACTAAAGTAAGCAACCACTCGCTTGTTGCCATCACTGTGCGTCTGCATCAGTACGGTACCCAGCGCTACTCGCATCCGTATGGAGCTCTGTGGCTAGATTCGGATCGAAAATTGCAAGTATTGGCTCACTTGTGAGGCATTTCACAAGATCATGCCGGACCTGTTCTTGTTCAGGCTCCCATTGGAACTTAACATCCTTCTTTGTAAGGCGAGAAATACTTGCAGTTTTCGTCGCGTAATCCTTAATGTAACGCCGGAAGTATCCCGCCAAACCCAAGAATTGACGAACCTGTTTCACATTAGAGGGGACAGGTGCATTCACCAACGCGTCTATCTTCCTGGGGCTCGGCCTAACCAGACCATGAGAGATAACGCGGCCCAGATATTCGACCTCTGTAGTTAGGAACGAACACTTTCGAAGATTGATCGAAAATCCGGCTTCGGTAAGGGTCCTTAATACGTCACGCAATAGATTAATTCCTTCCTCGATAGACATACTCAAAAGGAGGACATCATCTATATACACGAGTACGTTGCCGGCTTCGATAAATCTTCGAAGTGTGTTGTTAATTATCCTCTGATACACGGTAGGCGAGTTGCATAAACCGAATGACATTTTTAGGTACTCGTAATGCCCCTCGGGCGTTACGAAACCTGTTTTGTGAATAGAAGCCTCATCGATGGGGATTTGGTGGAAGCCTGATGCCATATCCAGGCTGGTGAAGAATCTAGACCCTCCGAGCCTGTCAATGTGGTCCTCAATCAACGGAAGTGGATACCTATCCTTAACCGTGATGCGATTGAGAGCTCGGAAATCAACACACATCCGGTCGGAACCATCTTTCTTCTTCACCAGGATGATGGGGCTGGCATACTCGGAATCTGACTCCCTAATTATGTTTTTATCTAACAAGTCTGTCACTATTTCTCGTACTCTAAGCTTTTCTTGATAAGATAATCGGTAAGGGTGGTAGGCTACCGGAGTATCATTCGTCAAATTAATTTGCATTTTGCCTGTCTTGACGGTAGTTGAAGCAGTACCCGAAATCAAGTACGGAGCGAAACTATTTATAACCGACATAAGTAAGTTATATTCGGTACCTTGAAGAGGCGTATCTACTTTATCAAGCTGTTGCAAAGAGTTAATCTTATTCAAGACGGGAGTGTGCGTTAAGTACTGACCATGCTTGGTTCTAATGAACGTCACTCCGTCACGATTTAACACGTCTGTTCCAATTATAATAGGCGTATTCATATACGACGCAGGAACAATGACAAAATCAACATCCAATGCTATACTAATAAACTCAACTGTGAGAGGTATAGATTCGCGGGCAATGATTTCGTTACTACTTATTCCTTTAAGAACGCAGTACGTTTGCTTACGGGGGCCGGAAAAATATATGACTACCGACGATGACATAAGAGACACGTTAAGTGCACCGCTATCTATCAAAACGTCTACAGGGATGCCTTGTATCACGGCTGTACAAGTGTCATTGCTCCCGGAGGCACTAGCAAGTTCTTTACAGAGATTGACGTTTCGTTGATTTGCATGATTGCCCGATCTAGACTTCGCGAAACAATCACTCTTTATGACCGATTTTCTTGCAAAAGGTACACGTTAACTTAGTCGGAGCATCAGAACTAGAAGGTTTCGGTTTTTTTAGGACAGTTAAAACTTATATTCCCGTTTTGACCACAAGAAAAGCATTTATTATTGGAGCGATCAATATTTCGCTCTTTTGTATTATTACTTGTAGGTTGAACTCGGTTATCTTTATTTCGATTAGGTTTGACGTAAATAGCCAAAAATTATACCAAATTTTCTGTGGTCAAATCGGCATTCGCGGCAGCAGCCCTAACCTGAGCGTCATTTATACCACGAATCACAACCTGCACCATGAGTTCCTCGCTCAAGCCTTGCATTATACGCAGGCGCAGCAATGAGCGACGAGCGTATTCGGCATACGTTGCAAATCTGTCAGACGTGGTATTCATGACCTCGAAAAGAATATTCGCATAATCAAGTTTTCGAGGGCAAAGAGACCTAAATTCCTTAACAAAATTAGACCAGGAACGGTCGTTAGTGGTCCACTCGTTTAACCAGGTTTTAGCATTTCCTTTTAAACAGTGGGCCACACGCGACAAACATTCCAATTCACTCCAACGGTTGGCTGACTTAGCGCGTTCTACCACGCTACACCACACCTCAAAGTTATTAACAGATGGGCAAAGTTAGACACATAATAATTTTGTGGTTTAGTCTGATTAATTAGCACAAGCGCATCAGCAATTGCCTGCGCTGCTGATGGAACAGCATTTTCACGTTGAGGTGTGGCGCCACGACGCGGCGCTAACGGAGTTTGGGACACACTTGTGGCACTACCCTCGATCGCACTCAATCTTGACATAATCGCGCCTAAAGTTTTCTTAACGGAATCGTCATGCTCATGCGACCTAGTCGGCGTCCTATAGCGACGTGAACGAGAGCGAGAACGTGAACGTGGCCTACGATGGTGACGACGCGATTTGCTGCGTGCACTGCACGTCTAGCTTTACGAGGTGGTGATTCGTCTGAATCATCACGTGAACGCGATGGTCGCGGCATGTTTTCGAAATAAAGGTTGATTGTTCAGAAAGAAATTCAAATTTAACGGTTATTCAACGAAAAACACAATTTAACACTATTTGAATTTAACCGTTACTTGTTTTGAAATTATCAGAATGGAACGTTAATAAAAGTGGACGAAAGCCAATCCCACTTCTGATTTTGGGGATCAGAAGCCGAGATTATTAAAAAAAAATACAATTTACAAACCGACACGTAGTTTACTTAGTTTTTAATTTAACACAAACATCAACTTAAATCAACCTTTATTCCGCAAACAATCGAAATAAAATGTTTTACCTGAAAATAAAACAGTTATTATATGCAGAAACCTTATTCGAGACCTATAGAGTGACCTATAGAGTGAGACAGCATCACTTCCGCTTCGCTTGAACAGCCTCCTGGCAACCCCGCCACGTCACTTCCGGCGGCACAAGTGAGGTGGAGGGGGGTATTGCTTGTCACAGGCAGCCATGATTTGACTCGTCACATTGCATCTCACTGGAGTTCAGTGAAATTAGCCATCAGGCAGTATTTAAAATATAGGTCTCGAATAAGGTTTCTGCATATAATAACTGTTTTATTTTCAGGTAAAACATTTTATTATATGCGCTGAACCGTTATTCGAGACCTATAGAGTGAGATGTGTTTGTTATCGCCTGGTGGCAAGCAATAAAATAAGATTATGCCAATGTGTGAATGATGAAAAGAAATAAAAATTATGAAACAAGTGTATTTATATGTATTATTTTACTTTTCCTTCCGCAGGTATATAATAAAATCTAATAAATCAATTTCAGTTATTAATCAAAATCATTTAAGTAATATTTTAAATGGCTTTCCCGAATTCTGAGGGTAACGAATTTCAGAAGCGTAAAATCGAACAAAAGTATTTGAAGTACTTCACCGATTTCCCTTTGCCATAATCTCGTCGATATGGTGATTGTTGAGCCAGTTGCGTGATGCGGCGGCGCTTCGTGTGGAGTCAGCGCTAGCCTCTACACTCGCGGCGCGCAGTAATGACCGCCCCAGCAACCGAGCACAGTGCGCGATGCTGGTCGTGGTGAGCCACGCGCTGTGATGAATAGTTCGGTTATATCCCTTTCCTCTCTACGACAGGCTGAAACTTCTATCAGCTCCTTGACCCAATAAACCGGACATATGCTGTCGTTCTCAGCTTTTATCAATTTCCACGACGATTGCCTATGCGTATAATTATCGGTCTTGGAACCCAACCGTGGATGCTGTATGACATGATTCGAATGATCTTCGAATTTATCTCCGTCGATGTGCAGGAGAGTGAGGTCGTGCACCCTGCGGCTAGATGCAAGAAGTAGTATCAGAGCGGTTCGTCGTGCCACTTCATAAAGCGTTAAGTGAGCGGGAACGTTAGCTGACAGCCAGGCCACTACACTGGATGGGTCCCATATAAAAGAATTTTTAACTACTTTTTCGGCAGTAGCCAGGGCTAATTGCTTTAAGGGTTCTCTTGACAATAGGATCGTTGCTTAAAAAGTCTGCATTAGGAATAGCCAAGGTAGCTATGACAGATTTGTAGACTAGTATAGTCTTATAAGAGAGACGATGGTCTCCTTCACTTAAAGATGTTTTAAGTGAAGGTTTGCTAAATATTTAGGTTAGCCAACTGAGGTCCTGTCGGACTATAAATATTGATTTGTTGGCCTTGGCACCAATTTTGCCATTTATTCCAAACTGAAGAGTAAACTTTTTTAGTAAAATTTCTCTAGCTAGAGTCTAGTAACTCTACTTCTTCTGACGACCAACCAGTTAGTAGGCGGCCCCACACCTGATGTACCAAACTTTGAGACACATCTGGTCTGCTTGAGCTGGCGGTCTCTGAGTTCGTGTATCTAGTAGATTGTGCCTCAGGTTCGTTATTGTCCAAGGTGCCGCTACAGCTCTGCGTTTCAGGTCCGGCCGCCAAAATACCTTCTTCCAACGAAGAACGACCAGAAGATACATGCCCTCGACTCTGTTTAGGTGTGCCAGGACTCGTGGTACCAGATTTGATGGCGGAAATATCCATGCTTTGTGATAATTCCATTGTCTGCTGAACGCATCGTGGTATTATGCTTTTGGATCTGTGCAGTCCCGCGAAACGTATCGTGGGAGAAGGTGAGCACTTTGCGACGCAAATAGATCGATCTTTGGTGTTCCAAAGCGGTTGATTATCTTCAGATAGGCTCGTTGCGTGAGAGTCCATTCTGCTGGACCTTTCTGTCGGGAAAGCCTGTCGGCTTCCACACTGTATAGTCTGGGAATGTATTGAGGAACAAGATGAATGTTGTTCTGGTCTAGTAGCTGATACAGACACCAAGTCATCTTCAGTAAAGTCCTCGAATGAAGTCCGCCTGCCTGTAGCCATGTAGCTTACTACACTCTTGTTGTCAGACTGCACCAACACAGTTGAATTTCGCAATCGATGTAAATGCCGTTGAATAGCTTGTACTATTGCCCACATTTCCTTGATATTGCTGTGCCATGATATTTGGTCGGGGCGCCAAGTACCGCCAGTCCAATGAATTCCGTCTATTACTGAACCCCAGCCGGTGCTGGTCCCCGTCCGTTGTCAAAAAATGAGCAGCGGGAGCATAATGAATGGGCGTAGCAGTCTTCGGCGCTTTCAACCACCACCGGCATTCTGTCAGAACTTGAGGATCGATTGCGCACTTTAAATGTGGTTGATCCCTTGGTAAGACACCACTTGCGTGTTGTAAGGGGTGGCAATGAAGCCGACCTCTGGGAATGGCAAATAACGCGAAATTGAGCATCCCCAAAATTCTTTGAGCGTCCTTGAGACACCAAAGACCGAGATCTAGAAGATGTTTCCGACTTGTCTCGATTTGTACTCTCTTTTCGACAGGAATGTATTTGATATTTCGTCTGGTGTCCCAGGTGACGCCCAGATATTCGAAGGTCTGAGTTGGAGTCAGTCCCGACTTTTTGTAATTCACACTCCATTCAAGTAAACTCAGAATTCGCACGGCTTCCGCAGCCTGACATTGTATTGTTGCTTGGTTCTGATTGACAACCAGATAATCGTCGAGGTATACGATTACATTTGATATTTCGTCTGGTGTCCCAGGTGACGCCCAGATATTCAAAGGTCTGAGTTGGAGTCAGTACCGACTTTTTGTAATTCACACTCCATTCAAGTGCACTCAGAATTCACACGGCTTCCGCAGCCTGACATTGTAATGTTGCTTAATTCTGATTAATAACCAGATAATCGTCGAGGTAAACGATTACATTTGATATTTCGTCTGGTGTCCCAGGTGGCGCCCAGATATTCAAAGGTTTGAGTTGGAGTCAGTACCAACTTTTTGTAATTCACATTCCAATCAAGTGAACTCAGAATTCGCACGGCTTCCGCAGCCTGACATTGTAATGTTGCTTGGTTCTGATTGGCAACCAGATAATCGTCGAGGTATACGATTACCCTCATACCTCTGTAATATGTGCAAACTAATTCGTGACTGTCGCAAAGGTCACGGGTGCAGTCGACAGACCGAATGGTAAGCTTGTGATCTACAAAAGTTCTGGTTCCGCTGCATTCTCTGATTTGTAGAGAACCCCCAGGAACGGAAGATGAGCGCGAGCAATGGTGACGTGAAAATATGCTTGTGAAAAATCTATTTTGATTGCACAATCTCCCTGTTGCAAAAAATCCGGCACTGGATTGACATTTATCAGTCTGAACTTGAACTGAACAAGAAATTGATTCAAATTTTTTAAATTGCATATCGGTCTGTTGTTGGTGCCTGATTTTTTTCACAAGAAACATCGGACAAACAAAACTCGGAGTCGGCGGTGCGGGTACAAAAATATTAGATTTTTTACTTTTACAAGATTACATAGAAGAAAATTGGAAAGAATTAAAATTCTTTACAATCCTCTATGCAATACCTTAAACGGCCGCCGTAAAACGAGTTTTGTTTGAAATAATTTGCCTTTGTTAAGAGAATTATTATTCTTACATCACGGTCACGATACTTAGAGTTGGGTTTGTTACTATTAAATGCAACGTTCTTATTTTTATTATTATTATAAACATAGTTTTGATTACGGCTTGATGACGGCCCTGGACCAGTGCCATTATCATCAAAGTCACGATCACGATCGCGAGCTACCGGCTTCCGCAGCCGTTTAGCACGGGAAACGTTATTCTTAGTTTTAAAAGACATAATGGGCTCATCTGTTGAGCGCTTATTATTGTAAAATAACTTATTTGTTCCCCCCCACTTATGATAAAAAACTGCTCATCATTTCAAAATTAAACAAAGTAGTGCGGGTAGGCGGGATTTTCCGCAAATCCACTTTTATGTAACGGTCTTTAACACTTGACAAAACACTATCACGCCTTTTTTGTATAGTGTCAGCTCGTCTTCCGCAGACCAGCTGAAGGATGTCTTCGGACACCTTAATACACTGAGATTTTTCGGAAAAAAGTTCACTAAGCTTATCAAATAATGAATCTGACGACAAAATTGTGTCTGATTTGGTTTGTGAGACCATTCAATATAACGAACTCGTTCAAATCAAAGTAATGTAATATAGACAAAATACTCAATCTTGATTCTGACGCATTATCGATTGCTGCCTCTTTTAAATTAGTATTGATGTTTCAATCGATCTTTTTCTCTAATCTAGGCTTCTTTAAAAGAGGCTCATTCGAAAGTAAAGAACTTGTTAATTACGGCGTAGCGTGTAATGATAATACATCTGAATCAGTATCTAACTTGTTCGAAATTAAATGATCCTGATTTTTTAAATAATTAAAGATGGTACTCACTTTATTCGACAATGATTCAAAATTATTACTATTTACTCGCCGTTTCCGTTGCCGCCGGGATAAGCTGCGACTGCCACTGCGACTGCGACTCGATGTTGACGAAGATGTTGACGACGAACTCACAGGACGTGGACGCTTTCGTGGCCTAGCAGCCCGCTTGCGCATAGATAGGTTATCCTCCCGATCTCGGGGCCTAGAAGCCCGACGGATACCTGTGGTTGCTCGGCGGGCCTAGCAGCCTGCTCAGACGTTAGTGTACGTTCCCGGGGCCTAGGATCCCGTTCAGGACTTTTACCCATGACTCTTCCGCAGAGTTCTTATAGTGAAAAAACACAAACTCTTCCGCAGAGTTATAATCAAACTGTATAACACTTTTTTATTTTTATTTGAATAAATATTTTATCGAACAACAACGTTGTTTTAATTGGAGGTGTTCACTCGACGAAAGTCGATGCCAATGTGGCGAGTCAAACCATGGCTGCCTGTGACAAGCAATACCCCCCTCCACCTCACTTGTGCCGCCGGAAGTGACGTGGCGGGGTTGCCAGGAGGCTGTTCAAGCGAAGCGGAAGTGATGCTGTCTCACTCTATAGGTCACTCTATAGGTCTCGAATAACGGTTCAGCGCATATAATAAAACACTTCACTTGAACAAAAATAGCAAATAACTAAAATAGGACACGACTTACTGCAAATTGCGCCGATCACCAGACAACCGCTACGCATGAAGCCAACCGTCAAATGCCTGAACGACGGCAGCCGTATTTATAGGGGTTGCCGTGTGACGTCACAAGCAGTGAAAGTTAACACCTAATAGTATTGTTTATGCTCATAGAGTGTTTTAATAAGATTGTGTTTTTTGCATTCTTCTTTAATTAAGATTAGACTTTCGCCGGCCATTTCGTTGCTGGCCTAGTGTAATAAGTTCTTTAATCATACTGTGGTAGCATTGCGATGTGTGTTAATGTTTAATCGATGGTAGTTAATTGCGATGTATGTTGTGCGTCAGGGAGCGCACGCGCGGCAGCCGCGAGCAGCCGGACCGCGGCGTGGACGCGCTGGCCTGTGGCGGGCGCGCCTCGCACGCGCTGTCCCGCGCCGCCGCCCAGCCGCCGCTGCCCAACATCGGTGCGTATACTAGTGCTGCTGCAGCGGACCGCGGCGTGGACGCGCTGGCCTGTGGCGGGCGCGCCTCGCACGCGCTGTCCCGCGCCGCCGCCCAGCCGCCGCTGCCCAACATCGGTGCGTATACTAGTGCTGCTGCAGCGGACCGCGGCGTGGACGCGCTGGCCTGTGGCGGGCGCGCCTCGCACGCGCTGTCCCGCGCCGCCGCCCAGCCGCCGCTGCCCAACATCGGTGCGTATACTAGTGCTGCTGCAGCGGACCGCGGCGTGGACGCGCTGGCCTGTGGCGGGCGCGCCTCGCACGCGCTGTCCCGCGCCGCCGCCCAGCCGCCGCTGCCCAACATCGGTGCGTATACTAGTGCTGCTGCAGCGTCACCTTTCAAATTGGATTTTCGAATATATTCAGTAGGTTAATGTCGAACCACACCCCGGACACTCCATACAACCACCCCATTATAAACAGATGACATCATTGCATTACTTTAAATATCAAAATAAGTTGACAGTTTACAAACACGACTAAACGAGCATACGATTCGGCATACCCTGCCCCACTCAAACAATCCATTATCACTCCAGTTCACAAGGGTGGGGATGGAACAGATGTTAATAATTACAGGCCTATATCCATCTTACCTAGTATATCAAAAATTTTGGAAAAATTATAAAACAATCGTCTTCTTCAGTTTCTAAATAAATATAACATTCTGGCTCCGTCACAATATGGCTTTAGGAAAGGTATATCTACAGAGGATGCTGTAACTGCATTAAGTACATTAGTTACAGAACATATTGATAAAAATAATAAATGTTTAACTGTGTTTCTGGATATCAAAAAAGCTTTTGACACTGTCTATCCCTATCCTTGTAAACAAGCTGCAAAATATTGGAATACGGGGTATGCCATTAGCTCTTTTTAAAAATTATCTTTCTGAGAGAATGCAAAGAGTAAAATTGGAACAATATTCCAGTGAAGACGCAGAAGTAACATATGGCGTACCGCAGGGCAATGTATTAGGCCCTACCTTCTTCTTAATATACATCAATGATTTGTGTAACTTAAAAATCAATAACGCCAATATTTTCTCGTACGCCGATGATACAGCTGTTGTCTTCTCTAGAAACTCCTGGGAAGCTGTGAGAAATAATGCTGAAATAGGAATGATTCAAAATAGCGACTTGGTTGAAGAATAATTTACTGTCACTGAATACGTCCAAAACCAAATACATCTGTTACAGTATTTATGACAATAATCAGCCATCAGCCACAACTTTAGTCTGAAGATTCACAATTGTAATGATACTATGAATAACTGTAACTGTCCACTTATTGCCAAAGTCACCAACTATAAGTATTTGGGTGTTGTCCTGGACCAGAGGCTATCCTGGTATCCCCATCTTGACCAACTTTCTGGGAGAGAGGAAATTAACATGGATCTTCCGATCACTAAGATATGTGATCCCAAGGGATGAGAAACCTGTTATGGATCGAGATCCCCAAAATAACCTCTTGAATAGAATATACATTGCCCTGGTTGAATCTATTTTGGCTTACTGCATTCCTGTTTGGGGTGGTGCAGCGAAAACTAAGTTTATAGAGGTTGAGCGTTCGCAGCGTGCTCTGATAAAAACAATGTATTTTAAACGCTTTAGGTACCCTACTAAACAACTTTATCTTGATTGTGGGTTACTTTCAGTTAGAAAACTATATATAAAACAAATAATTTTGAAAAAGCACAAGAATTTACCGTACATTAAAAATAATAAAAAAAGTAGAAGAAAATGTAATGTGGCTATAGTTCCTTCAACTAAAAAAAAGTTTGCTGGAGCACAATATAATAGTATTTCGGCCAAAATGTATAATCAAATTAATAAGGAACTAGACATTTACTCCAAACCTTATAAAGAATGCAAAAAGTCGGTACTTACATGGTTGGAATCACTTGACTATGACATGACAGAGCTGTTCTTACAAGACATAAAATAATACCTTAAAAACCTCTTATTAACGCATCATACACATTGTTTTTCTATCATACATATATATATACACACACACACACACACACACACACACACACTCACTCACTCACTCACTCACTCACGCGGGGTAGGGTGAGGTAATTAATTCTAAGGCGAGGTGGGGAGTGTCCTTGTTGTACGTAGCACTTATTTTTTTTTCATTTTTTTTTTATTTTGTTCACAACCTGAAACATACACCATACATAGGTACATATTAGCAAGCTTTAAGATAAATTATTATATAGTTTCTTAACAAGTGAACACAGCATGCATTTAGAATTTACAATAAAATAACTAAATTGTTTAAAAGAACTAATATAAAATATTTTGAGAACAATTCTGAACTAAAGCAATTGATGTTTTAGAACCCCAAAGCAATTGATCTTTTAAAACTTTAAGGTTTTAAAAGATCAATCGCTTTACGTATGTTATTTTTTGCTGAGGCTAGAGAACCTTATATACACTTATATCTATTCTGTGGTCGAAGTTTCATTTCCTATTTCAATATCGACAAAATCCGTCTCTAGCTCAATCCCTTCCTGATCACACTGCCTAAAATCAAATGGACTAAGAGGGCAAAATGACCAAAACGCAGAGTGACTAATTTATAGAATGACTAAAACGCAAAATGACTAACTTGCAGAATGACTAAAACGCAAAATGTCTGAAATGCCTACTTTGCCTTATCCTAAGCATTGTATACAATGCCTGCTGGTCCACCGGCAATGTGTAAAGTAAGTATATTTCTGTTGTCTGTTATAAAAAAAAAAATACCTCGAAATTTAAGGCTCATGTTTTGCTGCGTTTCACGCTCGCCGTAAATTTCTAAACTATACGCGGGACCTACAGGAGTAAAGCAGGTTCGATTCGAAACTCAATGAGCCCCCCTCGAGCCCCCTCGAACCCCCCTCGAGCCCTCACGAGCCCCCTAGAGCCCTCTCGAGGTATTATACATTGCCGGTAACATATATACTGTGTACGTACAGGTAGTACATTTTGCGACATGGACGTTTTGCAACTTAGACTTTTTTTAATCCTTAGGCAAACTACTGCTTAGACATTCTGCGTTTTAGACAATTTGCTTAGTAGACATTTTGCTCTTTAGACGTGAACATTAGGCATTTTGCTTCGTAGACATTTTGACTTTTAGGTAGCGTGATCAGGAAGGGCTTAATCTTACCCCCTTCTAACGTGTTATTACATGTTGTAACGTGCGGTCGGTCGGCAGGGTTCGGGTCGGTGTACATGAAGCTGTGGAACACTCTGTGCGCGATGGCGCGCGAGCCGCACCCGCAGGTCGCGCAGATGGCCGCCGACATCATCAGCTACATCGCCAACCAGGTACCGGCACGACACATGTTTACAGTACTTCAAAATAAATGGCATCATCATTATCTAACATGACCATCGACCATTTTTTATGTCCCCACTGCTATGGCACAGGCCTTCCTTGTGGGTGGATAAGGAGGATGGGCCATAACCCACCACGCGAGCCCAATCCGGATTAGTAGGTGTTAACGACTGCAAATGCAGCCGGGACCGACAGCCTAATGTGCCTTTCGAAGTACGGAGAAACTCGAGATAATAAATTTTTGGTCACCCATCCGTTGACCGACTCTTGCTAAAATTGTTTAACCCCCGTAATCGCTGCGCCAGGCGCTAAACTAACGTCTGATTAACTAATCGTCTAACATAAAAAGAATTAACAAAAAGTAGTTTTGCCCTAAAAGCAATTTACAATTTCAACTTTATTGCAATTAAATAAATGTCAATGTCATTTCTAAGAAAAGCAAACACGAATATGAAGTTAGCCGATGCTCATTCTTTATCTTGGAGTACTGTAACTATATCTAAAAAAGCTATGGGTGTATCTCTTGACTTTAATAATCAAGTATGTGCTGTTAAAAAATTTAATATTTCATAATTAGTCAAAATATTGAGGTTTATGTCCAAAAATTTTACTAATTTGTGGATTTATAGCTCATTCATATCTTTTCGACGAACTCACACGCACGTAATGAAATGAGACTATGTATACACGTTTACTATTTCATCAAAGCCATCGAACTTGTCTAGTATAAGATGTTCTATCTCACGAAGACCGATGAATTAAACGAATTTAAATTTTATCATACTTAATGAAATGAAGTAGATTCTGAGACCTAAAAGTGACATGTTCGTCTTTCGCTCACCGCTTAAGATCTGTACCAGTAACTGTATGTATAGTCATACTCATAAGTCATAGCAAGCTAGGGGCTTCGTACTAGGTACGAAGTTATAAGTGCGTGACGGGCGTACGTTTGTCGCTTAAGATATTTATCAAAAATTTTCAAAAATCAAAAGTTCTAGGTGAATGTAGCTGTAGGTAGGGTATTAGCGCTGTGCGACCTGAAGTGCACTTTATTGTATCGGAGCAAAAGTCGCTATGTATTTAAATGATTTTGCAAAGTGCATCTTTTGTACACGTACTGTTATGTATCGTGTGGTCTTGTAGTATTAAGACCCATATTTAAAAACCGCTCTAACGTCGAGAGCTATCTCGAGATGCTCTTCTTATAGGAACACCATCTCAGGTATGTTCGCAAGTTAGTTCTCAACGTCGAGAGCGTCGCTAAATAAGGGCCTAAGTTAGTCGTGTGCTTACAGGTGGACAGCGTGGCGCGCGAGGTGGAGGGGCGCGGCGCGGGGGGCGGCGCGGGGGGCGCGGGCGGCGGCGGCTCGGCGTCGCTGCCGCCGTCGCCCAACACGCGGCCCTCGCCGCTCGCGCACGCGCACGACGCCACGCGCACGCTGCCACATCACGGTACATACCTACACATACACTATATTATTATAAATAAGCTATGATTTTATCGATTACCTAATAAATGCATTTTCAGTGACCTAATAAATAATATTTGTTTCTAAAATAGTAGATCAGTCACCTAAATTGAATCATCAAATAATATTAAAACGATTACCTAAATATTAATTAAGAATTACTTGGAAATAATATCGATGACCAAAATGATAAAAGTGTCACTAAAACTAAATCACCAAACGATATAAAAATGGTTACTTAAAAATGTATATCGATGCCTAAAAATAATTTTTAGTCACTGAAAAATAATTTTGATCATACAGAATTAATTAAATAAAACTACCATAGGTTTTATAAATGTAGGTAGGTACTTTATTAAATCAAAAATTGCACTGTAATGTAAAGAACTTACACATACATAAGTGGAAAAGAATAGAAAAAGATAAATTTTATCTTAGGTAAGTACACCTCGCAGCACGGTAACTACCGTAAGGTAAGTATGTCTCGTGGACTGCGCGCCAGCCGGCCGGGTCACGCGAACCAGCGAGCAGTCAAGCTGATTGGTCAATTTACATAGTCCGAATTATAGACTCCGCCCCTATTAGATTTTTTTTATTAATTACGTTACAGGATCTATAATTTTGATTAAGGCTCATATATATCTCAAAGCATGACTTTCCATCTTTTTTAAATGCATTTTTTTCCATCAATATTACAGTTACAGCAGTCAAAAAAATATATGTTAAACTACATTATATATCAAAGGGCATAGTTGTTTTACTTTTTTAATTTTTTAATTATAAGTTATGGAAAAAAAATCATGAACCTATCTCCATTATAATATTTACATCCATTTCGCTTGGTTAATATCAGTCAAAAATCATTATTTTTTCTTTGTTAATATTCTACAAAAAAAGACGCAGGGCATGGTTGTTTTAGATTTTTGATTAGTAGCCAAAAATAATTTCAATATTGTCATATTCTATTTCGCGCACGGTAACATGTCGCGCCATTTTCTCGTCTAAAAAATCAGTGGGGGAGGAGGCGTATTGCTGAATGGATCTGTGTCGCGCTGCGCAATTTTTTGACGTTTGCAATTGACAAATATTACATTAAAGTGCCACAGAGTGCGCAATTCTCCAGTATGCCAATTAGATAGTACCCCTAATAACAGCCCTTGCGTTTTATCGATTATAAGATTTATATTAGTCTAATAATCAACATATTAGTTATGTTAAAAAACATGACATCGAGCAATTTGGCACCAATGTTGCAGGAAGGGCGAGAAACCCTAATTCCGGCGTTCTTTGTTTTAACATTAGCCAATTTACACTTTTAAACTTTCGCGTTGCATTTTATTACATTAGTAAACACAGGTTTTAAACGCGTTTTTAGTTAGTTTAGTTACCGCAGCTCCAGTCAGCCCGTGACCACGGCCGATGCAACTCGGTTGAAACGTCGGGAAAAGTTTAGTTAAAAACGCGTTTAAAACCTGTGTTTACTAATGTAATTAGCCAATTTGTTCCCTAATTCCAACCAGGTACGAGATGTTAAAAAATAAAACAACCATGTTTGTATGAAATTAATTTTGTAACTATCAATAATGATAATAAAACACTTAAAGGCTCTAAAATTATGATTCCCTCAACAAGTCTTCACATTGATGAGATAACGCTGGCTTACAGCGAAAACGTAAAAAGTAGTAGAAAATTTCGCCACTTCCACTAGCGATTCGGTAGCATAATTGGTCAGTGCATTGGGCCGTAATCCCAAGGGTGCGGGTTCAAGTCCCGTCTGAGCTGCTACGAGTCGTTTTTTTCTAGTATCTTTTCTATTAAATGTATTAGCTTAAGTCTTTGAAATTAATACATCTCTTGTAAATATTAAACAACTTAGAATATAAATATATGAAAAATGGCATAACAAAAAAAAAATACCGCAAAAAGTCTTTGGTTTAATATACAACGTGTTACAAAATAACCTCTAAATGCCGAATATGGTAGATAAGGACCATCAAACTGAATAATTTTCACTACGGCACCAACTCTGAAATCGCGAAAAAAAAAACGACTGTTTCATACATTTTAATATTTTCATTATTAATTTTTGTACGAAACAGCAGATTTTATTTCGCGCATTAGTTAGGAGTTTTTAACATTGAAAATGTTTTTTCGTTCGCTCCAGTAGGTCCCTGAAATTTTCGTTGAAAGTGCAACTCAGCCGTGATACCTTGAGGTTTAGGGCCACGAGAACGTATAAGGGCTCAAAAGACGCGAAATTTAAAGTGCATAAGATGTGAAAAATATTTTGAAAGAGTCAAAAACTTTTTTGGAATGCGTTAAAAACCGACTTTTTTCGACCGAAAAATTGTAACTTTTCACAGAAAATTTCCGATATCTCGAGAACAGGGCCGAATTTAAAAAAAATATGGAAAAAAGCACCTTGCTATCTAACGAAGGAACATTTTGGGTCATTACACTTTTTAGGGTTCCGTACCCAAAGGGTAAAAACGGGACCCTATTACTAAGACTCCGCTGTCCGTCTGTCTGTCTGTCTGTCTGTCACCAGGCTGTACCTCATGAACCGTGATAGCTAGAACGTTGAAATTCACAGATGATGTATTTCTGTTGCCGCTATAACGACAAATACTAAAAACACAAAAAAAAATATTATTTAAGGGGGACTCCCATACAACAAACGTATTTTTTTTTTTTGCCGTTTTTTGGTACGGAACCCTTCGTTCGCGAGTCCGACTCGCACTTGGCCTGGTTTTTTTTTTCGATATTGGTGACGGTCGAGGCTGTAGAGGTACCCTTAGCCGCGAGTTTTGCACGGCGCGAGATGCGATATCACGCGGCGGGTGGTTCGCGTGCGGGCACGAGGACGTATGAGAGCTCCAAAGACGTGGAATTCGAAGGGTTTACGATGATGCAAAAATATTTTAGAAAAGTTGTTTTTGAAGAAAAAATTTTTTTGTTTATGAAAAAATATTCAAAACTTTCGACCGAAAAATACGCGTTATGATTTTTATTTTTTTGAATAATCTATAATAGGTCGATTCATTTTCAATGCCCTTTCAAGTCGTGTAGGTACAGCACGAGATCTGTGATTTTTTTGTAAGCCGTTGTATGTAATAATCAACGAGTACGAGATCGTTTTAATTATTTGAAATTGAAATCTTTGAGGCGTTTTCTTTTCAAAAAGTGAAATTCAATAAACAAATATATAAAAACATTATCAAAATAATATTTCGGAACAGCCTGTATATTGCCGTAAAGTTTTGATGACCGGCTGATGTTAGGTTCAAATATATTTCTAATATAAGTTCCTCATTTGCAGGACAAATATCTTAGGAATTGCACATTATTTACCTGGCTGTATTTAGGCCATTGGGTGCAGGATTAGTAATTCTAGGTTAATAGCACTACAAATTACAACCTTAATGGCCGAATACTCAAACGCTACTTAACTTTGAGCGGCTCTCAAACAGCATGCTGTCTTTGTCATATCTTTGACATTTAATGCGACAGGACGACGTTTGAGAGCCCCTCAAAGTTAATTAGCGTTTGAGTATTTGGCCATATGACGAGCAAATTAAGATGAATTTAATTTGTTAAACGAAAGTTAAATCCCCATCATATATCAGCCCGCGGCTGATTAAAGGAATTTATGGAAAATAACCCACCAAATTCCAACTAAATTTAATTACAAATAAGTAGGTAATCTTAAAACGCTATGAATTTGATCTATTATTAGTTTTATTAAAACCATAAAAATAACATCTTGCCTTCGTAAACAGACTTCCCAAAGTTTGCTTGCGTTGATCGTTCTCTAATGCTGTTTTTCGAACACAGCCACTCTGTACTCAGTCTTTGTGAATGCTCGTTGAGTAAATTTTAGGTGGCGTGACGGGGTAATATTGATGTTCAAACGCTTAGAGCATACAGAACTGGAGATGGCAAAACACGCGCCCCCTTTCACCAAAGTACATGACCAATTTGGTCGTGTCAGTTTATAAAAACTAGTTGGCCACGAACACTCGCCATTTTGTAATACAACATATCGCCGAACGCAGCTCCGCTAAAATGATGTATTATGCAGTGATTTTGTGCAAAAGACGATCCGAAAATTCAAATTTTACTAAAGGCGGTATTTCCTATCACACCTAAACTAATTTTATTAACAAACTGTGAAATAATCACGAAGAAAACGCAATTTGTTAAGTAAGCTAACGACAGATATTGCGATAGCAAAACGATACCAAACATAATACTAATCTATGAAACAAACATCATGGTACAAGTCTAGAGCTGTGACAGTGTGAACAAATGTGTGTGCTCGCGTTCGCTTTGAACGAATGAAAGATCAAATGAATTTTAACTATTATTTTGATGTGATCTGATCAGCACCTATATTATCAATGATTAGTTTTTTTGTAATTAATATTATGTACTTAATTGTATACTTTTCTTGCAAAATCTATACATAGTCTGGTCAACGAAAGATGAGATTGAAATGGCGGCGCCACTATCCCTGTTAAATTAACATTTGGAGGTTAAGTTACTGGAAATTGACCCCTAAAATGTGGTGCAAAATTAGTTTTCCCTTCTTATCTTTCGTTGACCAAACTCTAGTATAAAGGAAATTTATTCGACTGTTTGTCTGCATCTCCGCTAACTTCTCTAAAAACCACGATTTGGAATTTCATGGGGTTTATTTGTACTATCCTTTAAGAATTTCAACTATTTGGACCGATGTATTCTGCCTAAGTGTACGAAGTTTCATTAAAATCGGTTCATCGATTTCGAAAATTAAGGACTTCAAAGTTTGTATGAAATGCAGTTTGCCGTTAAGTGTCCATGATAGGAAAACATGGTTTGCGCGGATCATACTTTTATATAGAAAACGTAAAGTTGTTGCCACAAAAAAACATACGGCAAGCTAAAGAGATTCTCTAGTAGCTACAAGTTTTAAATTGCGTATAAACCTCACAGATGATTGTAAAAAAAGTATATCATCAAAAGCGCTTGCGTGGGGTCATATTTTTGGCGTAAATAATAGCGGAAACGTTTTAAATTCTACAACCAAATACACTTTAACGTACTGTGAAGTAGTTCCAATAACTTTTTTCTAGAAAGATAATTGTGCAAAAGAAAATTATGAAAAAACAATAACAAACATCTAGAAAGTACAGAAGTGAGGTTTTTTCTATACTCTTTACACGTAAAGAAAAAAACCGGCCAAGTGCGAGTCGGACTCGCGCACGAAGGGTTCTGTATCAAAAAACGGCAAAAAAAACACGTTTGTTGCATGGGAGCCCCCTTAAATATTTATTTTTATTCTGTTTTTAGAGTTTGTTGTGATAGCGGCAACAGAAATACATCATCTGTGAAAATTTCAACTGTCTAGATATCACAGTTCATGAGAACAGCCTGGTAACAGACAGACAGACGGACAGCGGAGACTTAGTAATTGGGTCTCCTTTTTACCCTTTGGGTACGGAACCATAAAAACAGAAACTAATGTTTTCGTATAACCGAGCCTTAACACTCTTTATGTAGAATTTAAATAATGGTCATACTGATGATGATTCCCTCAAACTTTTATGTTAAAGAATGTTCATCAGCTGAATTTTCAAGCGCGTAAAATTTAAAAAAGTGTAAAATTTTCTTGATCAATTTTAAATTAAAAAAAAAACAGCCAAGTGCGTGTCGGGCTCGGGCCACGCGCAGTAGGGTTCCGTAGTTACCTTATTGAATACCACTATTTTTCGTCTGCAAAAATAACTTTGTTTTTCTCAGTGTTTGTATGAATGACAAGGTTATATGGAAAATGTAACAACTAATCAACTCAAACAACTGATTACTATATCTCGTTCAAACAAATTTTCGTTGAAAGTGTTAATTAAGATCTATAGCATATATTTTTTTTAGCTTTTTGACTCTCTTATTTTAAAAGTTAGAGGGGGGGGACACACATTTTACTACTTAGGCAGTCTTTCAAACGGTTGACTTTGAGAAAAAATAGTCTGAGGAACCTCAATGTCATTTTTGAACACCTATCTATAGACTTATATATATGGATGTTTTTTTTTTCAGTTTCAGTTCCATGTATAGGGAGCCCCCCTTTAATCTTTTGTTTTATTTATATTTTTGTGTAAAAATCGTAATTCGTAAGGCGGTTTACAGAATACATCTACTTTTCTCAAATTTCAACTGTTTAGTCCTAATACTTTCGGAATAAAGTGGCTGTCACATACGGACGGACGGACAGACAGACAGACAGACATAACGAATCTATAAGGGTTTAGATTTTTGCCATTTAGGCTACGGAACCCTAACAAGCAATTTAAGGTTCAAAATTCATTGGAGATATTTGACAGTTTTGTATAGCTTGATGTGCTGCTGACTGTACACAGATACTTGTAAATAAATGATTACATTATTAATTATGTTTATTTTCTTTTTTGACAACCTTTACATTTGCATCTTGCGCCAACACTCACTATCGGAATTTCATTTCTGTACAATTTTGAGGATAAAAGGGCAGAACTATGTTTTATGTATGTTATTGAACATTGATTTGTAAGCGTATTTTAGCGATTGTTGGTGCAAATCACAAAATAAAATGAAGACTTTTTTGTTCGTAATCATAATCACTCATCTTCAAATCAAAGCTTCTAATAGTTCTAATCATTCAATTTCATCGGTCTTTTTATGTCCCATCACTAACCTTAACGCAAGGGCAAACTTATTTCTGTCGGTAAGTTTGGCGCTGCCGTCTATGTGATCTGTCAGAATTTGTACTAAGATGGTTAGTTTCGAATTTGACCACCCGCAAATATAACTTTGTGGTCATTCTGTTTTTGTGTGCGTGTGTAACAACACGACTTTAAGCTTCAAGAGTGTGCGTGAATATGAAGTTGTGTGCTGTGCGTGTGTACCTCGTCTCCCCCCAGAATCGGTGAACAAAATCTAGTGTAGGAGAGCGCTCTTGCTTACTCCCGTTCTGTATGCTCTAAGTTCAAACGTAGAGATTAACGTGAGACCAAGATGGCCGACACCTACACAGTTACACATTACCGATTTTGGTTCACTATTACTGTTTTTTCATAGCATTGCTTGTCATTTGGTAAAGAAGATTCTAGGCATGATGTCAAGATTTTATTAACATACCTACTCTACTCATATAAAATGTTTATGTTTTAGAATTTCTAAAGTTTAGGCCATGGGTCTCCAAACTTTTTAGCAAAAGGGCCAGACTTACTCCTCCACCAAGTCCCAAGGGCCAGGATCTAGCTAGCTCCGAACTAAAATACTGTAAATTACAGTATTGTTGGTACGATCCGGCCTGCTTTCGCGGGCCGGATTGTTGGTGCTCGCGGGCCGGATATGGCCCGCGGGCCGTAGTTTGGAGACCCCTGGTTTAGGCCACAGACATAAGGGATGTATTATCCTGAATCGACTTTAGGTAAACCGCACATTATGCATTTCAACTATTATATATTATGAGCTTAGGTATTTTGTGCATTGTTTTGCAAATTAGGTTTTTCGTCCATAGGTGTTATGACCTTAGACCATTCTAATATGTAACCGATTAGACTTAGAAAAAAGAAACCTTATTTAAAAAAAATAAAAAGGCTGGTATTAAGGAAGAGGTTGTAATTAGATTACATACAAAGTTCTTTATTTAGTAGGTCATCTGTACTTATTTTCTTTTTTGTGGCCGAGGCGCGCGATTATCCGCGAAACGTGTAAGCTCAAGGCATCTCAAGGTCATTCAGCAAGGTCATTGGTATTAATAAGAGCCTTAATTGAACGAATTAAATAATGCTCATAGTTAGATGATTAGATTATAGTGACAGATTTACTATTTTTATGTACAGATGTCTTATTCCTGGCCGTGACTTACTTTTTAGAGCGTGAAAGTGAAATATTCTTTATTTAAATAAGCTCACATAATAAGCATTTCTAAATCGTCAATTCTTTTACCCTACCACCCATTATGATGTCTTTTAGCTAACAAAAAAATGGGCGCAAAAAGCTTGTCAGCTTTATCAAATGGAAAGATATTTACAAATATGTATATCGTTTCCAGATTTTATATTAACAAAGATTAACAAATAAAGAACATTATTTAATTAGATCAATTTAATGAATTTCTAATTTCTTAATCAATTTACAGGGTTCGAGCTAAATTCAAATTTTGAAGTTATTATTCAGTCTAGGCTGTTACAAGAAAAAAAAACATACAATTCCATATGCGTTAAGATAGATAGTCAGAAGCAGACCCATTCCCACTGGCAGCACCCGTTCACGAGCATGACGCATGAACCAGCCATCGCTTCGCTCAACCATATTTGAGAGAACGTAACAACCCGCCTCACGCGACACCACCGCAGAAATGATTAAAGAGAGCATGACATTAGGCTACCCATATTAAGGCATCGAATTGAAAATTAATATCCAAAAGCTTTTCTTTAATCTATACTAAGGCATTAGTAATAATTAACAATACAAAAGCTATGCCCATGCGTTATTATCCTTCAAATAATCGTCAACAGTGTAATAGTCTTTTCTCAAACATGCTTGAAAATTCGAACATTATTTTGACAACCTTCTTCGTGCTAAATCGGAGTTTCCGGACAGACCTAAACCGCGCCGGCAATATTTGTATGAGAATCCATTACTAACGTGTAATAATTGATTTTCATATAAAAATTGCCGGCGTCTAACCGGCAATGTTAGTATTGAAACTCACATAATACACGTGTAATTCAGAAATGGAACGAAATTTTCAATGAAACAAGACAGCCAATGAGGTCTGTGATCATCATCAGTATTTAAAATTAGAACTGGCTTTGCAAATGAAAAGTTCCGAATCACGGTAACAGAGTGTCATGAGCGCACTAACGCCCGCCCATTAATCCATATTCCTGGTTACAAAACTTACATGTAACATACGATTCGGACAGGCGGCATAAAATAACGTTGTATTATCTATGGATCTTGGCGCGGGAAGTTATTATTGTTGAAATTGTTTGTTGTTTTGTCAAATATTTTATCTTCGATTTAAATTAAGTAATTAATTCATTATAAAAATGAGTTCAAGCGACGAAAGTGATATTTTGACGCCACGTAATGAAATTCAAGAAGCGGCAAGAACTGTAATATAAAACATGTTGTCTCCAAAATAAAAATAAAACATTGTTTTTGGTGATAGCCATAGAATGTTTAAACTCAAATGCTTTAGGCCACAGGATTTCACAGTATCCTAATTTTATAAGTATACTATTATGTAGGTAGTACCAAGCTTGTAATAATACAAAAAATTCTTGTTTAACCGAATTATTAACATAACTTAATTTTTTTTCCTTTTATATTCATATCATATTATTCGTTTTAAAGACCTACATTGTATTTTTCATGCATGCTGAGTACACCTGTAATTGATGTCATACAAGAATTCTAGTGGTATATGTTTGTTTATATCTATGTTAAATTGTATGTACATTGTTGGAGTACCTTAAATAAAATAAAATAAAATTACGTAACCCAGATGTAAACCTAATTGCAATGCTCAAAAGACATTCACAAGGATTAAATGTTGGAAGTCTGCATTAAACGTGCAAATTTTCTTGTCAGAAGCATTAAACAGTGTGTATTTGGATCCTAAAGTAAGTTTCCGTATTGATAAGTAGGTACCTAGGTACTAATTTACCAATTTGTTTTAGTTGAACAGCTAACATCACAACACACGTTGTTTATTTTTGTTGCAGGTTTGATTTTTGGCATTTTCGGTGCATGAAGATGCAATGACATTATACAGTATTTATGTAAAAGACGTAGAAACTCAAGACGGTGCGATTTGGTACTTTCAATTACTGTAATTTTAAATAAAAATAAAATGTTAGAAAAATTACTACTTGGTTTTAATTTCCGCGCATTGTTTGAGAAAAGTACTATACAAGCTTTTGCCGCAACTAGGCATTGATGGACTCACGTATGTGTGCCTCGGCTTCGCCTCGGCCCACATTTTCACGTTCGTGCTTCAATGCCTGTGTTGCCTGCCGCTATAGTAATGTAATTACTCATAAGATTGGATTTAACAAAATTTTAAATTTTTTCTAAGGGCAGTTCTGTGAGTTTTTGTGGAATCTTGTTATAAAAGGTAATACATCTACACAAAAAAGAGCTTCCGGTTTTATGCAGTCTACGTCTTGGAACAGCAAGTTTGTCTTTGTTTCTTGTATTGAATTTATGAACATTACTATTTTTTACAAAGCTATCGTAAGTTTTTCTTTACATACATTATATTTTCATAGATGAATTGGGAAGCAACCGTTAATATTTTAATTTTTTTAAATAGGTCACGAAGGGTATCTCTAGACCGTAAGTTGTATATAGCGCGCACTGCCCTTTTTTGTAAGATGAACATGTGATGTAATATTACCAGCTGAGCCCCACAACAACAAACCGTAGATCATTAAAGTAAACCAATCTTGCTGTTTCAGTGTCGATCAGAAGCCTTATTTTCTTAACAGCAAAAGCAGCGGAACTAAGTCTGCTTGACAGGGCATCGATATGAGGGTCCCATTGCAACCGCGAGTCCATAGAAATACCTAAAAATTTAGTTGAGTCAACCAATTCCACTGCTTCGCCATTTACATTTATTGTGGTATAAACCTGCCTCACATTAGGAAGTGAAAGACACTTATTGAAAATAAAATCAAGATGGGAAGCAATGGAAGTTATTATAGATTTAATAATGTGAGTTGAAATGCCCCAGAGATCTACAGTCTTTTTTATATTTATTGAATTAAATGTTTTATATCAATATTGATACTATTGATATGTCTAAATTTCAATATATTATTGCACTTATCAACACATGATTCCAAGAGGTAGACAGAAATTTTTCCCTTCGTCGCATAATGTACAATACGCAAAATGTACATCTATTGCAAAATGTACAATAAGCTAAATGAACATACGCGAAATGTACAATACGCAAAACGTACATACGCGAAATGTACATACGCGAAATGTACAATTCGCAAAATGTACAATACGCAAAACGTACATACGCAAAATGTACAAAGACATTATGAAATTCAGTACAACATTTTAACACTCTTGTGGAAGATATAATGACGAGGAGGGGTAGCAAAGTTAGTCAAAGTAAAATCAACTTGAAGGTCAAGGTCAACGTCAAAGTCAATTTCACGGTAAAGTCCAAAGTCAAACCCTTTTATAGAGGATACATATCATGGGTGTTTTTTATTCCAAATGTATAAATATTGTTTGTTTCCTTATACAGCGTGAAATTATAATTATTTGGTTCCCGCAGTGGGAAGGTTCCACTCATGATTACAAGCAACTTTTATTATGGGGTCAACTCTGAGATTTAAGAAAAAAATGGTTAAAATTGATTCGTGAAGTTTCAATGTCAGTATTTACGTCACTGTGCCTAGTTTCAAAACATGTTTTGGTTAAAGATATAAACACTAGATGAATGCAGTAACGTGTTTTATATGCGCAGGCGTGCGGCGCGGCAAGGCGGGGCTGCCGCACACCATCTCGGAGGATTCGGTGGCGCTGGCGGGCCGCGACCGCGACTCCACGTCCTCCACCTCCAGTGAGTGTGTACGTATGTGCGGCGCGGCAAGGCGGGGCTGCCGCACACCATGAGGAGGACTCGGTGGCGCTGGCGGGCCGCGACCGCGACTCCACCTCCTCCACCTTCAGTCAGTCACTCACAGCACTCATTACTTGTCCGCAGCTTTTGACAGTTATCATTCGTCTTTTGAACTTAAGAGTCCGGCGAGCCGTGAGCTTCCCATACAAACGTAATACCAAACTGATTTACAATTTGAGCATAATCAATTTTTCTTGTGATGTTATTCCGATCGAGACAGTATTTGTCTAGGGTTTTATTCATTTTAATTTATTTTATTTTTAAGGTACACCAACAAAATGAATACATTACTGTATTACACATATTTCGTTCACTAAGCCATGCTTTGATGTTTATGATTTCTATTACAGGTATACTCAACATTGATAATGAACTCTAGCTTATATTTATATTTTTTTAGTAACTATATAGCTTAAACAAATATCAGACAAATATAATATTAATTAAACAAAGATAATACTTATTGTTACACATCACTAATGCAACAAAAATATTACATTCCCGATCTGAACTCTAAGAGGTTGCGTTTAAATTTATAAAAGCTGCTGCCAAAAATGTCCAGATCCAAATCAGAAGAGTCTTTAGTTACCATATTTTTATAATACGAACACACAGTGAATAGGTGAATTTTTGCCAAGATTGGTCCGACATAAGGGGATGTGAAACAAGTCCTTACAAACATACCGAGAATTAGGTCTAGGAACTCGAAGGGAGATTTCATCCAACGAAGACTCAACGAGTAACATACCATTTAACAGTTTATATAAAAAGCTTAAGTCCAATATCCAACGACGATCTTTTAATTGTATAATATTGATAAATTTTAGTCGTTCATCATATGTGTGGCGAGATGTTATGCCTCTCGCGGTAAAAGCTAAGTACCGGGTAAGGGAACGATTTACGCTCTCAATCCTTGCAGAGTGAACGTTGTAATAAGGATTCCAGATTACACAAGCATACTCCAATAGACTCCTCACGAGTGCGTTAATTATATAACTATTCTGGACTCAGCTCTCTGGAAATCCCGAGTGGCACGCTTTATAAACCCTAACATACGAGAAGCACGATTAACGATGTTGTGGTAATGGTTCGTAAAACTCAAACGCTCGTCTAAAGTGACGCCAAGATCCATCACATCATTGAACTTTTGAATCTTGCCCCCGCCAATAACATAGCAATTATTATTGGGAATTCTCTTCCTGGTAAACGTGATATGAAGACATTTAGAAGCATTCATACTCATTCTGTTCCTGTCACACCAATCTTGAATGGAATATAGGTCATATTGCAAGAGTATAGAATCTTGTTTATTATTTATGACTTCGAAAATCTTCATATCATCAGCGAACACTGAACATTTACTATGTTTGATGCTACATGTACGAGCACGCTCGACATTTATTATATTTTGTTGAGTAGACATTTTACGTCACTTCGATACTTATGAATTGTAATTTAAGTCAGTCGTACAATAAACGTTAAACACGGTGACGGCCGCTTTAATTAACATCCCGCTCCCGTAGTAAAAACCTAACTTACGTACTCATAACTAAACTTATCATTTAAACATACTTACTTGTAAGGACTTACTCTTACATTTCTTCGAGCCGGATAGTGTGTGATCTGTGATCTCCAACCGGTGAAGTGTGATTGCGTGATAAGTGACTTACCTGCGATAGCGAATCGGTTTGTCTGGCCTCCCAGAAGCGGGTCTCACCAGGCAAATTGAGACGAGGACGCACATATCGTGGACGAGCCCCTGTCACGTTGATTGCACCACAGTCACCACCTGAAAACAAACAACTACCAACATGGAAGGTATTCTGAAACGCCAACAGACGATTGCTGAGGGAATTGAAAAAATACTCGTCAACTACAAGAAGGACCCTGCCTCACGCAAGACGTTGGAGTATGCTCAGAAACGATTGGATGCTCTTCAACCTTTGTGGGATGAATTCAAACTCAACCACGAACATCTTCTAACATTTGAGGATAAGTCAGACATCTATTTTACCACCAATGCCTACGACATTCTTAGCAAGAAATACGAAACCTTAAGATCTGAATTTCAGAAACTAATTTCTGCTGGAAAAACTGATGCTGGTGGATTTTCCAAAACTGATGAACTTATAAGTCAGCAAACAACCAACTTTCGTGCCTTTTCTCGGATGATACGTAACCTGAACCTACCTATGCTTAACGAGAAATGGGAAATTGAAGACAAGCTTCAAACGCTGCAGTCGCGCTGGAAGGTCATCGATGAAACACATTGGCAACTGGACAACCTACTGATCGGAACCAATCTGGATTATGAACAAGAGTATTCGAAACATGAGGCTGACTACGAAAACGCCAAACGAGATTTGAACCGTAAGCTAAACGCGACATCTCATCAACAACAATCCTTGCCGCCTCTTGAGATTCCAACCTTCACGGGAAACTATGCTCAATGGCCAACATTCATGGACCTGTACAGCGAGGCTATTCACAATAACACTATGCTCAGCAAAATTCAGAAAATGCAGCATCTCAAGGGAAAGCTTAGAGGTGAAGCGGAACGCATAGTTCAACATTTATCGGTGTCGGCTGAAAACTACGATACCTGTTGGGAGATACTTACCCTCAGGTATAACAACAAACAGCTGCTTTTCACGAAACAAATTCAAGTTTTTATGAATCAGCCATCTATCCAACAACAAACCTCGTTCGAGCTAAAACGCCTATATGACACCAGCTTAGAAACTATCCACGCTATACACAACTTGGGTATAGAAACAACGTCGTGGGACCCCATCCTTGTTCATATTTTGGCGGGAAAACTAGACACTGAAACCTACACTTCTTATATGGAAAGCAGACAGCATCCCCGGGAACTTCCCTCTTACGACGAATTTATGGCGTTCCTGCAACGAAAATTTACGGCCTTGGAACCGGTAAACAAGAAAAAACAGCAACCACTTCCTTCCACGAAGCCACATCAACCACCAAGGGAGTTCAATGCATCGTCTCTGCGGGACTCTCAACATTACAACAACAAACCTAAAAAACATTTTGGCAAAAGTTACCACATCAATACTGGAAGAAATTGCCCTTTGTGCAAAGGCGATCATTTCCTGCCTTATTGCATCACATTCAAACAAATGCAGCCGGATGCCAAGCTAAAATCTATTTCGCAATTGAATTTGTGTAATAATTGCATGTTTTCACACAACGGGCAAAAATGCACGTCAACTAAACGTTGTCGTGTGTGTAACAACGCACATCACACATCTTTACACGACGTGTTACGTGAAGCGGTTTCTTTGAATCCAACCAGCAACATGACTCCAAACTCGCCGCTACCGCCGCCGCCGCCCGCTACTTCAAGGTTGCAACCACAATGGAACGCAAACCACGTTGCCAACGATTTCAACGAAGTTTTACTTGCTACCGCTCAACTAAAAATTAGGTCAATTGATGGAACGTACCTAACAATGAGATGTTTACTTGATCAAGGATCTCAGATAAACTTGATAACAGAATCAGCTGCTCAACGCCTTGGCCTTCAACGCCGAAAACAAAACGCAACAATATCCGGGATCGGATTTTCTGCTAACCAAAGCAATGGGACCGTCAAACTTGTAGGCGAATCACTGTTTGGTGACTACACTTTCACCACGGAAGCACTTGTCATGAGTAAAATGCTAAACAATCTTCCAAACTACTCATTCGAAAAACAACATTGGCCCCATTTGCACAACATTAACCTAGCAGATCCTGACTATAACATTTCGCGCCCGGTCGACATTCTTCTTGATGCAGGGGTCTATGCAGACATCGTTATGACAGGTGTATTAAAGGGTTCACCTGAGGCGCCCATCGCCCAACAAACCAAACTTGGATGGGTGCTAATGGGTAATGTCAAAACTTTCAACTGCCACGTCATACTCAACAACACCGAAGATTTCTCAAGATTTTGGGAAATGGAAGAAATTTCTGAGATGCCTCCTGAAACACCCGAAAACGACTATTGCGAAACATTATATCGCGAAACAACACAAAGATTGGAAGACGGGCGATACAAGGTCAAGATTCCAATGAAACCCAATTTTGAGCAACATTTGGGCACCTCAAAACCTCAAGCAGTGGCCCAATTCAAACAACTAGAAAAACGTCTATACAAAAACGAAAAGTTCGCTGGACACTACAAGGCCTTCATTAACGAATACCGAAACCTTAATCATATGAAGAAATGTGACACCCCTAAGGAACCCAGCTGTTTTCTACCTCATCATAGAGTCCTAAGACCAGATTCTACTACAACAAAGCTCCGCACGGTTTTTAACGCATCAGCTAAAACCTCATCGGGCCACAGCACCGTCAAACAGCTTATTATGGATGATGGTCACAAATACCCCCTGGCCGCCCCAATTTTAGAAAATCAGCTATACGTAGATGACCTCCTCGGCGGGAGCAACGACCTTGAAACCGCAAAAACTACTCAAGGTCAACTAATTAACATGATGAAGGGAGGCGGATTCAACCTACGCAAGTGGTCCAGCAACAGCGCAACCTTACTGGAAAATTTGCCAAAAGAACTCGTCCACCAAAATATGTTAAACTTCAAGCATGCCGAAACCAATAAAACACTTGGACTTAACTGGAATCCGTCAACAGATTGTTTTACATATAAACAAAATGCACTCAACAACGAGGATGACGTCATCACGAAGCGCATGTTACTATCTGACGTATCAAAACTGTACGACCCGCTCGGATGGTTATCACCCGCCACCATGAAGGCCAAACTTATATTCCAACGAAGTTGGAAAACTACAACATCTTGGGATGAAGCCTTGCCTGACGAGATTCAAAAGGAGTGGAAACAATTTAGACAAGACCTACCCCAAATAAACAACATTAACATACCTCGGTGGATTGGCGATTTAAACAAGACGATTGAACTACACGGATTTAGCGATGCGTCGGAGAAGGGATACGCGTGCGCTATATACTGCAAGTCGATTGACGAAAACGGTCATTACGTCATCAAGTTAGTGGCTGCAAAAACCAAGCTCGCGCCCTTGAAGAACAACATTTCTTTGCCAAAATTGGAATTAAGCGCCAGTATGCTTCTGTCGCGTCTCATGAAAAAGACCATAGAGTCAATAAACGCACAGACAGTAACAGTTCATGGATGGACAGACTCGATGGTCGTTTTGGGTTGGTTGAATGGTAACCCCACTCGATGGAAACCGTTCGTAGCCAATCGGGTAGCCAAAATAACAGAGAACATGCCACCTTCATGCTGGAAACATGTGAAATCCGAAGACAACCCAGTCGACTGTGCCAGCAGAGGCCTAACACCGTCGCAGCTCATCTCGCATCCCTTGTGGTGGGAAGGGCCATCTTGGCTGAAGAGCAACTATACCCCCACTCAAGCAACATTTGAAACCAATGAAGAGGAACGAAAAACAAAACAAGTCTGCGCGTCACTAAAAACGAACAAATTAGTCGAAGAACTTCTACAGCGTTATAACTCTATGACGCGTGTAACACGAATCCTAAGTTGGATACTTCGATTTGTAAACAATGCTACAGCTGATAAAACTGCCAAGCGATTATCGCACTTAACTACAAGTGAACTGCAGAATGCACATAATATAATTATAAAGACAATACAGAACATTTATTTTGACGACGAGATTGAGCGATTACAAAAACAAAACTTAGTGCGACGAACTAGCAACATACTTAACTTAAATCCAACTTTAGACAGCCAAAACATTTTACGAGTTGGAGGTACTGATGGGGAAAATGCCGGGCATTTTGGGCAGATTGGGAATATTCCCAATAAACGCCCATAAATTCCCGCCCACTGGGCATTTATCTGGGCATTTATTTTTTGTTACAAAATTGATCTACAAAATTTAATTCAACGTAAAATATAGTTAATTTTAATTAAATTAGTTAAGATTATTGTTCATAAGCTTATATTTTCATGAATTTGGATGTCCTAATTCAAATATTGTCTGTGAATCGTAGACGTAAGTATATATTTGTCACAAAATCTTCGAAAGTAGTAAAAATTTTACTAAAGGAAAATAATTATATGAAAATACAAGTACAGAAGGACACTCCCGATTTAAACTCTCTTGGCCACCCCGCACCACTCGATGAGGTTAATACCAGTAGGTTGCCATTCATCGTTTTTGCTGAGAGGCAAAACTTTTGTCAAACAACGGCATTGGCGAGAGCGGCTCCCTACATTCCCGGTGTTCGCCGATAGGCAAAACTTTTGGCGAATAGCGAGAGCGACGAGTTTATGCGAAATGACAGCATAAGCTTTGTCTATAAATCTGTATAATCTTATCATAAGTCATCCAATAAACGAGTTGGTACAAATGGTTTATTAATCGAAGAAGTAAATTAATCATTTTCTTTCATTGTGGAAACTATACCCGAAATTGGAAATACGAAAACATTGTTACATCAACATCCACGTTAACGTCATCCACTTAATTATTTATTTATTATTTTCAATAAGATAGGGTCTAGGAAATAAAAAATATAAGCAATACAATTGTTTTTAGTTTTTTTAATTCAAAAAAATGGTCGCCAGGTTTTTTTGCAATTTACGGGGATACTAGGTACACCTATAGAAGTATAGATTATTTATCTGACATTTTGCCGACATCCGTAATGCAAGATACTACTATTCTTCTACCTTACTATTATTCTTATTAGGTAGGTAGAAAAAAAGGTAGGGTATAATCGCAATAAAATTCTTAATGCTGAGTAGGTACTAGGCATAAAATTTTACATTCCATATAATATTATTATAAATTATTATTATGCTATTATTATTATTATTATTTTGAACTAATTAATATAATAATGGTTCAAAATAATAATAATAATAGCATAATAATAATATATAATAATATTATAACAATGGTTCGAAATAAAATAATAATAGTTCCTAATAAATACAATAATAGTTCGAGTGTTTTTGTTGTTGTTTGAATTTACCGACATTTTTAAAAGCTTTTATTAGGCTCACTACGGTAAATGTCGGCCAACTGGCGCGAGGGACAGCGGGAATCTGGAGAGATAGTTTCGCCTACTATACATGAAACTTGGCAAAACTACCCGAGAACCCTTTGATGTACCGACACATAAATAAATGAAAAATAAAAATAGTTTTTATTTCCCAAATACAAAAACATAAGTGTGTGTGTGTGTTGTGTGTGTGTGTGTGTGTGTTATCTAAGAATTATTTAATTATTTATATGCATAATCAAAACGGTATTATATGATTTAAATTTAATTTAAAATGATATTTTTTAACTTATCCTTTCCAAAATTATTTCAGTTTCTGCATAATAATATGCAAGGGTCTTTAGCCACTTCGTCAGAAGTTTTTTGCATTTGTATGTCAACATTGGGTAAATATTGTTTTCCATTCTACGATACACATAGGGCTGCCATCTCTAAAACCTGCCGCTCAGGACCGGATGCGTAAAAACCCCGGACTTTGGAGCCTTGACCCCGGACATTTAATTTTTTATATTCACTTTTAGCTTGATCAAGTTTAAAAGTTTAGTTAACTTTTACAATTTTAAACCTTTTTTCCCAAAAAAACAAAACCTTAAAAAAAATAACCTAAAAAAATAGCTTCAAAAATAAATGTTTTTAAAAGCTAAATAAAAAAATCTGCATATTTACTAATTCATTGCAATGGAAAGAGCCATGCTCGGGGTTTCCCTGCGTGATCGAATCAGAAATAAGGAGATCCGTAGGCACTGGCGGATTTGCCCTAAGGCCAAGTAGGCCCGGGCCTAGAGCGGCCAGATATAAGGGGCGGCCAAGCGTGGCGAAAAATACACTGATAATAAACGACTAAGCTGAGACAGACATTTTTGAATCTAGCGGATGAAACCACTGATTACAATATCAATGGATGAAACTCACTAAAAATCGCGCTGCGCGGCCATTTTAGGTATGGTCAGGCAATAGTACAAGACTAGAGGATGAAACTGACTAAAAATCGCGCTGCGCGGCCATTTTTAGGGTTCCGTACCCAAAGGATAAAAACGGGACCCTATTACTAAGACTCCGCTGTCCGTCTGTCTGTCTGTCTGTCACCAGGCTGTATCTCATGAACCGTGATAGCTAGAAAGTTGAAATTTTCACAGATGATGTATTTCTGTAGCCGCTATAACAACAAATACTAAAAACAGAATAAAATTAATATTTAAGGGGGGCTCCCTTACAACAAACGTAATTTTTTTTGTGGCCGGTTTTTTTTTTACTGTAGCCAGGCAAGATTAAAAATTAAGTGGACGAAACTAATTTAAAATCTCGCTGCACGGCCGTTTTTCTTGATTTATTTGATCTTAAAACGTGGTCCGAGGCTAGAGTTACCATTTGACAGGCTTGTGTCGCTTTTAAAGTTTAGATACTCGTGCGGCCGATACTATGCTGAGACAGGCATTTTTGAATTTCGTGGATGAAACCCCAGATTACAATATTAGTGAATGTAACTGACTAAAAATCGCGGCCGAGCATTTTTTCAGAAAAATCAGTTTGTGCATCCTAGACAGGCATCCCTCTTACATAGATGGGAGCTGAAAGGGGCGGCTTGTACTATTCGGCCTAGGGCGGCCAAGACTGTAAATCCGCCACTATCCGTAGGCGAACTAAAGTAACCGACATCGCTATTCAGGTACTATTCCGGGGGGGGCGGTGCCCCCCCGGAGCAGCCTTAGTGCAGCCTTAGTGAAAAATGGGTTGTGTGTAGGTAGACGGGCAAACTAATGTAGTGATCGACGGACGAGTTCCCCCGAACCTCTTAATTGCCCCCCCGGAGAATTTTGTCTGAAAGAAACACTGGTGGGCTGGACACATAACGAGAAGAACCGATGGCCGTTGGGGCGGAAAGGATCTTGAATGGTGACCGCGCACCGGACGACGCTCCGTGGGTAGGCCCCGCCCCCAACAAGGTGGACTGACGATCTGGTGAAGATTGCCGGAAGCCACTGGATGTGGGAAGCGCAGAACCGATCGTCGTGGAAATCCTTGGGGGAGGCCTATAAGCAGTGGGTGTCATGCGGCTGATATGATGAGTTACTAATTCGGAAGTTTGTACGCATCTAATATTAAACAACACCTTTTGAAGTCGGGTGGGGGGAGGAAATATTTTATCTATCTAAACTTCATCAATAGGTATCAATATAGGTTTTAAATCAAACCCAACTTCATAAGACGTTGTTTAATATTAGATATCATGCGTACAAACTTTCGAATTAGTAATTATGCAGATTTGAATATTTTATTTCTAGCTTTTTAGAGCCATTTATTTTTAAAGCTATTTTTATTAAGTTATTTTTTTAATGAGGTTTTGTTTTTTTAAAATACTTTTATTTTTAACTTTTTTTGTGGTAGGTATATTAAGTGACGATTTATATAAGTTACAACAGCCTCATGTCAACGTCTCGTCACCTTTTACAACATTCTGCTTTTCCCGACGTAGGGGCGTTAATTGTTCAGGAGTTCTTTTGATACTTCACTATCAGCTACACTTCACCATATGCATTATGATGAGCATAAATAGCCTAGCAATCATGTAAAAGTAACCATATCGCACCAGTGAAATAGTATTGAATAATTCCGATGGTCATCTATGGTCTTCATCATCAGTTCCACTTCACCAAAATGATACTTTCTAAAAGCAAATACATAAATAACTTAAGAAAATACCAAAATCGCTATAGGTGTGTCTATTATATTTAAAGAGTTCCCGTGATTTCTCCAGGATCCCATCATTAGATCCTGACTTCATGACACTGGAACCAACTTGAAAGTATATACTTTCAAACAAAAAAAAAAGAATTTTTCAAATCGGTCCAGCCGTCTTCGAGTAACATACATAAAAAAACAAACATTCCGACGAACTGAGAACCTCCTCCTCCGCTCCCCGGACACCCTCCAAACTAGGAGAAATCCGAGAAAACCCGGACGGATGGCAGCCCTACCGACACGGAATAGATAGAAGGCGAATATAAGCGAGTTTTTAAAAATGCTGATTCTATTTACCTTTGTTTGCTTAGACTAATCAGTAAAATATATACCCAAAAGACATATTATAATAAATATTTGTTAAATAACTAATATTTCGTTTCATTTCTTTAAAACTTTTTCATTTATTCGTCGTTGAACAAAAGTTTTTTTTCTGCCCACAGATTGGGCATTTATTTGGGCATAAAAGATTTATGCCCAATGTGCCTGGGTTTTTTCCCAATTTTCCCGCCCGGGCAGAAACACTTTCCCATCTCTAGTTGGAGGACGACTAGAAAACGCTTACTTGCAGCAATCACAGAAACATCCTATTATCTTACCTTACAACAGCAAGTTAACGGAGTTATTGATTGAACAAGCTCACGTGAAAACTCTTCATGGAGGCGCCAGACTAACCCTGACTTATCTACGTAATAGATATTGGATAGTCAGCGGCATGAGAGCAGTTAAAAAACATTTACTCAAATGTGTACGGTGCCATCGCTTCAAACAAACCAGCAACAATCAAATTATGGCAGACCTTCCTCAGCCACGCGTCACTCCATCCCGGCCGTGCACACACTGCGCTATCGACTTCACTGGGTACGTCGAGGTGAAGGCCAGCAAGGGCAGAGGAATAAAAACCTCAAAGGGTTACGTCGCAGTGTTTGTATGCCTGTGCACCAAGGCTGTCCACCTGGAGTTGGTTAGCGATCTGAGCACTGCTGCATTCTTGAACGCCCTTAAACGACTGTGTGCACGCAGAGGGACGCCCAAACATATGTACAGCGACAATGGCACCAACTTTGTCGGCGCTGCACGTCTGCTGCAGAAACAACATAAGGAAGCTCTTGAACATTACATAACTGAGGAGCTGTTAATAGAACTGGCCGAGCAAGGAATAGAATGGCATTTCAACGCGCCTTCCTGGCCATCAGCTGGCGGCCTATGGGAGGCCGCGGTCAAAAGCATGAAAAATCACCTCAAGCGAGTGCTGGGAGAGCAGAAACTTACCTTCGAGGAGTTCTCCACACTCCTCGCTCAGATCGAAGCCTGCCTTAATTCAAGGCCATTACTTGCTCCAACTGAAAACATAGACGACCTTGAATGCTTAACTCCCGCTCACTTCTTGATTGGAACTTCTACATTGGCACCACCACTTTCAGTCGAAGATGAACATATGGATCTGTCAACCCGTTGGCGATTAACTGAAAACATTTTTAAGACATTTTGGAAAAAATGGTCGAACGAGTACCTACAAACTTTGCAGCCTCGGAGTAAATGGCATTTTCCATCCAAAAACCTTGAAATTGGTGATATTGTGCTCGTGAAAGAAGACAACATTCCACCCGCCAAATGGCTGCTTGGGCGAATCATTGAAACTTACCCTGGGCCGGACGGACGGGTACGAGTAGCCATGGTGAAAACGAAGACATCCACCATAAAACGACCTGTAACAAAATTATCACGTCTTCCAATCGAGTCGAAGTTACCTAGCAACGAGCAGCCAAACGTCGTTGACCATCAGGACAAACCTGCTGAAAGGCCGAAAAGAAGTCGGAGAAGGGTCAATTCCAAAAACGTATTTTTCAACATTTTTTATACTCTTTTACTGACCTTCACAATATTCATCGGATCGTCATCTCAACAAGTGGCCAACATTACCAACTTATCCCCAAACAGACTCATCTACTTCGACAAGATAGCAGACATGCAGATAATACAAGATGAATGGAAAATGGTTGTATATTACAACACCACTACATATTGGCGAAGTCTAACAAGCATTCAACGTTATGTCGATCATTTAACAGAGCTATGCAAAACTGAAGCAGCCTTCCTTACTATATCAGCACAATTTCAGCATGAACTGAACGAGATCCAACATTATAACGACATCTTAGTATCAGACCACAGCTCATATCGTCGAACACGATCCAAAAGAGGACTCGTCGATGGAATTGGCTACCTTGCAAACTCACTTTTTGGTGTGTTAGATGAGAGATTTGCAAAGAAGTATGAAAACGACATCAACATTATACAATCAAACGAAAACCATCTGCTTGACTTATACAAAAACCATACATCAATCATAGAGAGCGAATACAATCTTCTGAAAAGGAATGAAGAAGTGATGAATAAACAATTTTTAATCATTGAAAAACATCTTGCCGAAAGTGAACAACGAATACGCGCTAGCCACGACGACGCTGTATACATAACAGCTAGCGCGCTCGCCATAGATTTGATGATCTCAAATATACGTCGAATCCAACAGATGTTACTAGATTTGGTAACAGATGCTCGAGACGGAAGAATTGATACGCATCTCATCAAGCCAGAACAATTCGAACATCAATTGAACATTATTTCCGGTCAACTTTCAAATGACTTGTCATTACCTTGTATCACGCACACACGAGACTGTACGCGTGAACTTTATAAGTTGGCTCGAGTGCACGTGCACCTAACAAGCGCACTGCTCATATTCGAAATAAAGCTGCCGCTTATAAACAACGAACAATATGAACTTAAGAGGAGGCTCCCAGAATTTGGCAATATTTGAACTCAAATAGTGACGTCTGTACAATCTCAATGAATGTCAAATTCAGATATATGCTTTTATGGACCTTCGTTTAGTGGATGACGGCAGGATTTCAGAAAATATTGAGTTTGGCTCGATAGTTTTTTATTCTGAAAACATGTCCTTTTTAGGGGAATTTTTGAAATATCTCTTTAATTATACATCGTTTCTGACCAAAATTTATGTAAATCAAAAGCAAATTACGTGTTCCAGTGACTGACGGCACAAAAATCGTATATATTAATTATTACTATTGTTATTACCAAAAAAGAGATTAAATACCAGCGCGCTGCGGGCGCCGCCTTCGTTAATACTGCGCAGTGCGCCGTCGAGGTAGGACGTGTGTCGCTCGCGCATCGAAATTTTTATCAGTACGAGCATTGCTTTGCAATCTATCTATACAGTTGTTTAACGTATGTACTTGCGCAGAGCAACGGAGGGGATTTCGCGAGGGCTAGGGCGGTTTCCCTCAAATTTCTATGATAAAGATTGTATAACTGTGGTATGGGTAACAAACAGCAAAGCGCGCGTGTTCATCGTTCTGGCAGCGCCACGGTTTCCGATTTGCGTGAATTAAATACACTACGAATGTCAATTTTTAGGGTTCCGTAGCCAAAATGGCAAAAAACGGAACCCTTATAGATTCGTCATGTCTGTCTGTCTGTCTGTCTGTCTGTCTGTCTGTCTGTCTGTCTGTCTGTCTGTCTGTCTGTCTGTCTGTCCGTCCGTATGTCACAGCCACTTTATTCCAAAAGTATTAGCACTACATAGTTGAAACTTGGTAGGTAGATGTATTCTGTGAACCGCTTTAGGATTTTTACACAAAAATAAAAAAAATAAAAGATTAAGGGGGGGCTCCCCATACATGGAACTGAAACTGAAAATATTTTTTTTCATCAAACCAATACTTGTGGGGTGTCTATAGATAGGTCTTTAAAAATGACATTGAGGTTCCTAAGACTATTTTTTTTTCAAAGTCAACCGTCTTAAAGATATATGCCGCCAAAGTGGTAAAATGTGTGTCCCCCCCCCTTTAACTTTTAAAGTAAGAGGGTGAAAAATCTAAAAAAAATATAAGCTATAGATCTTAATAAACACTTTCAACGAAAATTGGTTTGAACGAGATATAGTAATTAGTTTTCAAGATATAGTACATTTTCCAAAACCGCAAATATAACTTTGTCATTCATACAAACACTGTGAAAAACAAAGTTATTTTTTCAGACGAAAAATGATAGCGGTATTAAAATATGGTATGGTATAATGTACCTACGGAACCCTACTGCGCGTGGCCCGACACGCACTTGGCCGGTTTTTTTTGCCAGTCGGGAGCTCGGGAGAAAGTAGGTTTGATCGCCCCCCACTGGAAGAGGTACATCCGAAGACGTACGTATATGTCCATCATTAGGTTTGAGGAGCCACGTCACACCATTATTTAGCAGCAAAGTAGATTATTTTGTAGCACAAATCCTGAAGTTAGCATCATAATTTATCACGAGAGGTATCAATACAAAGGTGGCTCCTCAGTCTAAACATCAGGTTTGAGGAGCCACTCGGGAACTCGCTAAGTACCAGTTGAATACTTTAGAAAATTAATGCATCGTTTAGCAGCAAATGTGTAAAGTACTTGCTATTTTTTTTTTAATTTTTAGCTCAGTAGTGCTGGAGAACGCAATTTGTATGGCTCCTCAATGCTGACGTTTTGCATATAAACAACTTACTTACTGTACCTACCTCAGATAACAATGGAATCAAAACCAGATACGCTTACATTTAGCAAAAATTTCCGTTATATATGGCTTTTTTCGTTTCCACAACGCGATGTGGTCGTTTGGTATGTTGACCACGACGCGAATTTCGCTTTGTGGTATTTCTATAATTACCACAATGCATTATGTGCGCTTTTATAAGAGCCATGACACGGATTTCGCGTCGTGGCATTTTTGCAGTGACCAGAACGCGTTGTTAGCGTTTTTTCGCTCAAGATCCTTAAGAGGCATATTACGTTTCGACTGTGATTTTTGCGTAAAATGGCCAATTTTGGGGTTCTCGATCTCAGAAACAACAATAAATTAACAGTTTTGACTTATTGAACAGTGTAGAATAGCTATTGGAATAGATCATAGCGGCCTCGCTTTTTTGAAAATTTGCTTAACTTCATAATTAAACCCGAAATTGCAGTTAAAGATTTTCATAAAATGCGCGAAGGCACTTTTTTTGGGGTCATGGATTGAACTTCTGTGCTAAACAAATGAAATAAAAAAAAATGAATATTATCTCTTATATAGTCGAATAGATCATAGCGGCCTCGGAATTTTGAAATTATGTATGGAATATGTGAAAAAAAATCCCAATCAAAAACCATAAAACTACTAAAAACGCTCAGAATTAACTGTGAATTTCTCCTAGATACATAATTATAATTACGTAAAATTTATATTAGAATAATCTTTACTTCATAAGAAAATAAAATTTCATACTTTTATTTGTTGTTTGTACTTGTTTTTCTTTCTGTGTATGTTCAAAGTTGACTCTAAGAAATCGTTCATCAACTTTAATTTTCCTTTCTAACCCTTTAACTTTCCAGTGTATCATCATATTACTTTTTGTCGCGAACACATATAAATGTATTTAGTAGACCCAAAGGTTTCTCTAGGTTGTAGCGCTAAAATCCGTCAAAATCGAAATTTCGACGAAAAATGTGATAGGGCCCTTAAGGATTCGCTGTAAAGGGTGACCACATTTTGCAAGGGGTACTTGAAAATTAATATCTAACTTACCTACCTACAATAATATTTATTTACTTAAAACGCTTATAATATGGTCATATTTTGACAACCTTCTTTGAGCAAAGTCAAGTTTGCCGCGGTCTTCCAATGGTGACGCTACAAAGTTGTATGGGATTTCATTATTGTCGAGTTTTAGCCACCAGCAATTTCCTTTGAGTTTTCTTTCAAACATAGGTGAAAAATAGTACATTGTACAATCCGCGCAGATAAAGAATGGGATTGAACTGAATCTACTGGAGCCCCCATCAATATGGGTGTGCCGCAGGGATCAATATTGGGCCCATTGCTGTTTCTAATTTATATAAATGACCTTCCCAACTACGCGAATAATTTATGTGAGACAGTACTATTTGCGGATGATACTTCTTTAGTTTTCAAAGTTAACAGAGGTAATAACTGTTCGGACGAAGTAAATAGTGCCCTCTCTAAAGTTTCATACTGGTTTAATAGTAATAATTTAGCACTTAACCCCAAAAAACTAAATGTGTAAAATTTTCATTGCCTAATGTTGAGCAGACAGAATAAAATATTAATTTGAATGACGATGAAGTCGAGTTTATTGAAAGTACAATATTTCTAGGTATTGCACTAGATTCTTGACTGCAATGGGATCCACATATCGAAGCCTTGTCAAGTAGACTTAGTTCAGCGGCATTCGCTGTTAAGAAAATAAGGCTTTTAAGTGATATTGAAACGGCAAGGTTAGTATATTTTAGTTATTTTCATAGTGTAATGTCTTATGGACTGCTATTGTGGCGCTCAGCTGCCAGTATTGAAAATATTTTTGTACTCCAAAAAAGAGCTGTTCGCGGCATATATTAGGTCTTTACCTATGAAATTGCCGATATTTTGTCACATACAGAGAAAATAATAACTTCTATAATTTAAAATTTTAACAAAATCGTGAATATTACATCCTTAGAGTAAGACGCGCTTCTGTCCCAGAAAGAGAAGCCATACGAAGCTTTCCCCTCTGCCGAAGTACAAGCCCAAATGGGCATATGCAGTTGATAAAACCAGTTGCGCCCGGATTTCTTTCTAGACCGAGTCCAGTCGCGCATGTGAACGCTGCAGTGTTTAAAATGCCGAATTGATGAGTTTTTTACTGTTAAAAGAGGTCTGGAACATCAAAGTTTACAAAAAGTCGGTGTTACATTTCACATGAAAGTAATTTTTTGTCGTATTATTGCTATTTGTTTACATTTAAACATTAAATTCGTATATTTTATTCTTGATTAGTTGTCAAATTTATTCAGTGACATCGGGTCTGCTCGTCCAAGGCTCCTCCGTACAAATTTCAGATCTGTCGCTAGATAAATCCGAGTTCTCGCGGATGAGCAACTTAGTGATGTTACCGTATCACAATGTTTGTCGATTAAGGATATGGCCTGGTCCTGCTCCAGGCATTCTCATAAATGTGATATACCTAAAAATTCTTAAATATTTATTAATTCTTTTTAACTTCTGACAGACTCAATTTGGTCTTTGCAGTTTTGCACTGTTACATTCTGCGTCAAAGAGTAAAATAAAATCACAGCATAAATTAATTGGTTCTCTCACAGAATAAATAATCTTTTTGATACATCTTATATTATTATACAACCTGTTACAAAAGTACCCCTAATCCCTGAAATGCCAATGAGTATTAATGAAATAGAAATAATGGGCGCTGTTCTTTATTTTTTAGCTATAATATTTACGGAGAAAAACGATGTCGAAGTTTTGCAAAAATATCGACAAGAATTTGAAAGATTCCCAATCAGCTGTTCCGGTCAGTTCCGGTCATTGGCTTCTAAATCAAAGACTATTCGTTTTTCAGACTGGTCACATCTGTAGATATTTGTACCTACGTTTACATTACAGTGACCTAACTAAGCTAGTTATGACATAAGCGTATTTAAAATAACATAAATACCTCAGACATAACAGTGACGTAATTTCTAAATTAAATAGTTACTGAATTAATATTTATTTCAAAAATGTAAAATTAATCTCTGCACATCAATTCGAAAAGACACGTAAGCGTCATCTGTATTTAAATACCTACCATGGATAAGTTAAGTAAATTACTAATTTTACCTAGAGAGTTCTTGCTTTGATAGATAATTTCAAGCAGGTTCCAGAAGTCCTATCTGTTGTTAAACAACCTTTAAGATTAAACAATCTTTGAAATCGTGTTTGACTGCGGTCGTGTCCGCGGACACGTCCGCGGTCATGACCGCGGACAAATATCGGCATCACACAAAGCATCAAACGAAGCCGCCGCGACGCGCGCTAATGTACAGTAAAAAAATGTCAGTAGTCTTAGTTGTTCCGTTTAGTGTAAAATTCGTTAATAGTTTTTATGGTGTTAAAATATCTGTAGGTGCAATGCGATTAATTTAGCTTTGTACAACAGAAGTGAACACCTTCAGAGCGCTTGCGGTACATAAGGATGTATTTTAATTTGTTGAAATCTGTGCACACCGCACCATAGCTACATTCTCGAGTGAAGTTGCCGCGGATCACAGTCTATTGTCAATTTAATCGCATGTTTAGTATTGATAGATTCATTTTTTTACCTTTCGGGATTAGGGGTATTTTTGTAACACCTTGTATAAAAATGAATGGAATAAGATCATTTATAATAGAAAAACGTCATAAAATGCTCTTAATACATATATGAGACTTGACAATAAGACTGAGTGTTCTTGAGTCCGTATTAACTTTTTCAGAAAGGTTTTTGCTTGTTGGGCTCTTTGTTGTTATTCACCCCATGTAAAATGTTTGAGTTTGTTACCTTTATTCCTTTTTCCGTATCGATATTGCTGCAACGACAATTGAGCCCAGCCCTTTATGTCAAAAACGTGTCATATTTTGATGTGTGACTCATCCGTACACAAATTTTTGCTGTTTTGTTTTATTTTTTATGTGTTGGTGTCGTCTTTACAGTGTTGTTTTTGTATGGGAGTATGCGGAACTGCACTTGTGTGCACTTTCCCCCCCCGCAAAAAATGCCAGAAAAAATTGAATAGAGTAATAATCGCTAAGGCTGCTCCCTTCCGCGATGCTCTAAGATTACATCGAATTATGATCATGATAGTTAACTATCAGTAAAAATAAAGTCGATATTTTAGCTTTCGTGACATTAAAAAAAAGATCTTGAAAGTGACTCTTTTTTTGTGAGCAAAAAAAGGGTGACCGAACGGATTGTAACTTAACCAAAACTTATTTTTTCGCTTATCTTAAATGGAAATAAGTTAGCATAGTGTTCAAACATTAGTACATAAAAGTTTTGTTACATGAGTGTTCATGGTTGTTAAATGAACAAAGAAAATGCTATTATGAAAAATGCAACTTCTTGAAAAATCTCCATACAAATCGGCAATTTCATAGGTAAAGACCTATTACAATCTTCGGCGGAGAGATACCTTGAGAGAACTGTTTAAAGAAATAAATATTTTAACTTTGGCAGGCCAATACATATATGAAAATCTAGTTTATGTAAAAAAACACTATGATTCATTTGCTAAGAACAGCAATAATCACCAGTTTAATACAAGAAATAAAGATAAACTTGCCGTTTCAAGATTTAGGCTTGCAAAAACTAGAGGTTCATTTATGGGGAAAGGCATATCCTTTATTAATAAAGTTCCACAACAAGTAATTGATCTTCCTTTGCATGAATTTAAAAACCATGTTAAAAAAAACCGGTCAAGAGCGAGTCGGACTCGCGCACCGAGGGTTCCGTACCATCATAATTGCACCATTAAACCACACTACGAAGTAGAATAATAAAATTAGTATTGCAGTTTTAGGTCAGCGCCATCTCTTGACCGATAGTGGAACTAATGTTAACTTTTTTAGAAATTTGATAATTTCTAAAAAAGTGTGCAATATTGAGACATCGTTTTATTATTCCTGTAATCTTTACACTATCTATGCTATCACATAGAATTATTTCAGATTTTTCTCTTTGCAAACTTCGGAGATAAGGGGGGGGAACGGTATTTTTTTTACATTTTTTTATCATAAGTCGAAAACTATGTGGTCTATAAAAAATGAAAAATGATTAAAGATGTGCAAACGGCGCTCTTTCATATGATACCCCACATTCCCTAGTAGCCCCACTTCAAATTTTTATGACCTCTTTTCAGGCCCTGCTGTAAAAAAGATATTTATTTTTTTATTTATTTCTTATTTGCAAAATAGTTGGGCAAATGTCATCTTAAACTATTCCAAATTTCAAGTTGATAACCATTAGTAGTTCTTGAGATATCCAGCTGTGACAGACAGACAGACAGACTGAGTCACACCATAAGGGTTCCTTTTTTACCATTTTCATACGGAACCCTAAAAACGCTCATGGGTAAAGGTTATTATAAAGTAGACGATTATCTTAAAGATCAAAATGCGTGGAAATGATGTAACACATAACTACTATAAGTACTTTGTTGCCAATGATAGTAATATAATAAGTTTATGTTTGTTGCCAATAATCCTGTCACCCTGTTGTAATTATCTGGTAACGATATATTTAAGTTTGTAAATATCGTTACTTATTGCTATTAAAGCTGATAACTTTCTTGCGCCCGTTCTTCTTGTCAGTTAAAAAAGTCTTGAACGGGTGGTAGGAAAATATAGACGATTCAAAAGTACTTAATAATTAAGTTTATTTGAATAAAGCTATTTTTTGCTTTAAAACTAATAACAAATTAGTTCTAAGTTCGTGTAGGTACATTGTTTTCTTTTTTTTTTGCTTTATAACTTTTATTTTTAATTACCTTACTGTCTATAATGTTTTACGGTCAATAAATAGTATTTCTTTCTTTCTTCTTAGTACCTAACTAATAATATGTGAATATACTGAATGGGGAATAGTAAAAAGCATTTTCTTTAATTTTCTTTCTTTCTTATTAAGGCGGTACCCTGAGCGAAAGTGGCGCCGCGGTGAATTTTATTTAATATTATAATTCTAAAACACAATTTTAATAATGTCTCTCGTGGAGATTTTAGGGCCCATGGTCTAGTATTTTTAGAAGTAATTTCTACATGCCCTCGTAGTCATTCGTAGAAGTAGATAGCAAAACTGCTAAAAGTGGCCGTTTTTGACACATTTTCTATCTACTTCTACGAATGACTACGAGGGCATGTAGTGATACCCTCTAAAAATAATAGACCATGGGCCCTAAAATCTCCACGAGAGAAATTATTAAAATCTTTTTCTATTAATGACTTATTAAATAAAAACCTCTGAGGGCGCCACTTTCGGTCATACAACGGCCTTAAGCTATGTAAGCTTGCCAAAAAATATAAATACTTATCTATAGTTATATTACTTACTTTTATACTTACCATTATAATTCTAATGAGTGTTCTCAGAACAGTTCAAGCCTTGTTTGCAGGCGAAGAGATACATAAAAATCATATAAATATATTTTTTAAATCAGTTGAAAATTTTGCACTTTAAAAATGGGAAACCGGGGCGCTGCCAGAACGATGGACACAAAGCGCTCGGCCGCGCGATAGAGTGCGGGAGCGAGACAGTTGCGAGTAAAATAAGTGGGTGGGGGGCAGCGAACGCACGTAAAAATTTTGCAAGCGGACTCTTAACCGGATTATACCTATACCTCAAGTCACCGGTCACAGAATAAAAAGTATCAAGCCCACTTCCGAGTACGTTGCAGTGAACTTAAGAAAGGATTTAATAGTGCCGCTAGAAAACAAAGATGTATCAACATGCATTCATTCAAGTGAATTAAAATTACTATGCACTATCAATCAACCCACTTACGATATCAAGGTTGTAAAAACATTATGCGAGGCGCAAATTATAAACAATAGAAGCTTATCGCCATGCTGCGTCGAAGTATCGGATTGCACCGACAAGTGGGCACGGTTACACAGGCGCGGCGCATGGTTCTTTTCGTGTTGCGAAGAATGCACTGCGCGCATTTTCTGCCCAAGTGGAATGCAAACACAACACCTTCATGGCACAGGGATTGTAGCACTAGGCCTTGGATGCATGCTCAAGGGTGACAGCTTCACTATTCACGCTCGCAACGACTACCACAGCGATTTGAAGATAAACTCTGATTCGATTAAATTGAGCGAATCCAGCGTAAACCACGTGTTGACAGACTTCAACCACACCCTAAACTTTATTCCTGAAGACCACCAAGAAATACTTCAGGGCCTGAAAACCAATATAGACATAGTCAAACAGCAACAACAGACGCTAAATGTGAAAACAACGACACATGACACGCACAACTACGTGCTTTACTCGATATGCGGTGTCATCATCATGTGTTCCATGATTTGGGGCACATTAAGGATCAAAAGAAGATATCGTTGCAGCGCAAATCTTCAGAGGTATCCGCCATCAGCCGAGAGACCGACGACGACGTCACAACAGCGCCATTCGGACATCGAAAGTGTTGTTAACGAGGTGATCGTAACTGCTGCGCGTAAATTAGACAAAGCGTCACCGCCTTAAGCATCCTTTCTTCTTTCTCTTCTTTGGCAGCATGTACGAGCACGCTCGACATTTATTATATTTTGTTGAGTAGACATTTTACGTCACTTCGATACTTATGAATTGTAATTTAAGTCAGTCGTACAATAAACGTTAAACACGGTGACGGCCGCTTTAATTAACATCCCGCTCCCGTAGTAAAAACCTAACTTACGTACTCATAACTAAACTTATCATTTAAACATACTTACTTGTAAGGACTTACTCTTACACTACATACTATGTCATTGACGAAGAGAAGAAACAATATAGGGCCGAGATGGGATCCTTGTGGTACACCAGAAGTTGACACATACGGTTGAGATTCGTTTCGCTTAACAACCACAATCTGACAGCGTTTCGCAAGATATGACCTGAACCAAGATAGTCGGGGCTCAGCGATGCCGACGTTAGTCGTAGTAGATTTTTTCTCTTGGAACCCATTTTGTTTATCACTAATTAAGTGCTTGGTGTGTCTAACAATGAAGGGACATACTAATGACTCAAACCCCTTTGAAGCAGAGGAGAGAATAGAGACTGGGCGGTAATTAGAAACATCATCATGGTGACCTTTTTTGAAAATGGGAACAATCCTCGCCTTTCTCAATTCCATCGGGAAAATGCCGACACTCAGAGATTTATTAAATATTAATGTGATTGGAAGAGCAAGAGATGATGCACACATTCTCAGAAATAAAGGTGGAAGCTTATCAGGTCCAGTTCCCTTGTGAATATCCAGACTCTTTAATTTTCGAAGAACTTGGTTTTCAGTAAACTTTATCTTACTTAATGGGGCGCCCCCAAAGGTGTCCTTGAGGACGAAACCCCCTGCTGAATCGCTCGGATTACTAAAAACAGAACTAAACTTTTTGGCAAATAAGTTGACCACATCGTTTCCACTAGTTGCCTTTCTCTTCATTAAGATGCATGTTAGATTGTATGCCTCCCCATCGTGACCTTTACTTTTTAACAAAACTCCAAAAAAATTTAGGATCCTTTTGGATATTACCCTCAACCTTTCTGATGTAAGATCCATATAGGGACTTTTCGCGTTTTTTACAGCATTCACGCAGAATCTCGTATTCATGTTTATCGCGCGGGTTTCCACCTCTTCGATGCCTGTTTCGCAATTTCTCTTTTTCGTGTAAGATACCAATAAAACTCCGGTCAAACCAAATAGGATAGCACGCTGGAAAAGGTTTCTATCTGGGGACATTTCCAACAAAAGCCTCATTCACCCTCTCATACCATCTGTGAACCATGTCATCCACATTACATCCACTAAAGTCCGCATTCCAGTCTATATTTTTTTATGATACTTATTAATAGCATCGTAGTTTGCTTTAAAGAAGTTAAAATTTGAACGTGGTTTAGCAATGACATGAGATGCCTCACAGCCCTGTAACTCTATATCGAAAGGTGGATGATATTTATCTATTTTACTTTAAACATTATTTGATTTTGTAACAGTTACATCTGAAATGTCTGACAACACTAAATCTAATATTTTGTTGTCACTATTTGTGATATTATTGAACTGAGTTAAACATGACAGGGCCATAAAATCGACTAAGTTATATCCTAAGGTATTATAGTAATTAGAAGGTGACAATTTATTTGAAGTAGAATCGTGTGTCCATGAGATGAAGCTCATATTGAACTTTATTCACTTGATCACTGCATTTCGAGAAAAAGTCTTGAGCTATATGTAATTTCAGGGGTGAAAGTAGATACACCGCGCAAAGGCCAAGTCTTGTAGTGCACTTACCGAACTGAACTTCCAGAATTACTCACAGATCCTCTCCATCGCTGTCCCATTGAGGTTCCCTAAAAGGCTTGAGTTTTTTGTTGACTGCGATCAGTACTCCGCCACCCTCTGACTTAGTTGAATTTGGGCAAGTTGAGCGGTCTCTTCTATAAACGATGAATCTAGAATCGATCAATTCACTGTCGTATACATCGGGATTTAGCCATGTTTCAGTTAGGACATCATAGTCAGCTTGAGGCAAGTTCGAGTAAAACTCAGTAGTCTTCGTTTTCAAGCCTCTTGTATTCTGGTAATAGATGTTGAATGTTGTAGTAGTAAATGCTAATTCTTGTTTTAAGCAATAATGTAATGATCCCCTTAAGCCACCAATCTTTCCAACATTTCTTTACCTGTTACTATCATTCTAGAATTCCCTAGAATTCTCATCTTTGCGAATATAAATTTTGCCGTTTCTCACACATACAAATTTAAAATTAAGCAGCTTTGCCTCTATCCTTGCTGCTGTAGCGTGCAACATTTTATTGTCTGGTGGTTTTATTAAATTATTGGGTGAAGATTATTGACCAAATAGGACAAGTAAACATAAACAGACTATACTCAAAATTATTGTTTTGTCTAAATAATTTGAACTGATCATTCTTAAACATCGTTTAATCCATTAAATAATTTATTTATCTTTTTTGTTGATATCGTCATTTTTCCGTTGACTAGTTACTGGTTATAAAGGGTGTTTTTTAGAGGTATAGAACTTTAAAGTGCAATAAAACAACGATGGATTATTCGATTGCTATGATTTTATTTTTTATTCGAAAGATAATGTTGTGGCATTATATTTTAAATATGATTTCTGGCATATGACTGCCACGGCTGGCTCGGATGTAGTCCAAGCTGGACGTCCAATTTTCGATGACTTTTTCCAACATTTGTGGCCGTATATCGGCAATAACACGGCGAATGTTGTCTTCCAAATGGTCAAGCGTTTGTGGCTTATCCGCTTAGACCAATGACTTTACATAGCCCCACAGAAAATAGTCTAGCGCTGGAGGCCAATTCACAGGTCCAAAACGTGAAATAGGCAGTCAAGTCACCAAACGTGTCTTTCAATAAATCGAAATAAAACTGCACAATTTGCAGGCGTTGTTCAGGCGTGAGTCCATTCATGATGAATTGCCAAACCGAACTGAGAATAAATCACTTGACAGCTGTCAAATCGGTCGCCATCTTGAAAAGTAATTTCAACTTAAAGTTCTATACCTTTAAAAAAACACCCGTTATAAGTCTCTGTATTTTTTTGATTGTTGCATTCGTTTCATTCTGAACCTCCTCCCGCCGTCAGGTCAGCCGAGCAAGAAGCCCATAGTGCAGACGTCGTTCGTGGAGTGGGCGAGCGCGCGGTTCGGGCAGGCGGCGCCGGCGCCCGACTGCGAGGCGCGCGCGCACCACGAGCGCGCGTGGCGCCGCGCGCGCAACCGCAGCCTGCGCGCGCATGCCGCCGGTGAGACAATAACTCTATTATACTGAGTTATTTGTAAAACACCAACAACCTTGCAGGAGTAGATTACTAACATCATAAAAAACTGCATTTGTTCTACGACTTTTCCGAAATCCGACAGTAAAAATTTGACTCTATACAAATGTCCCGAACAGCTGATCGAGTTTTGTATGAAAAGTCGATATTTTTTGTGTTTTCGGAAAAGTCGTAGAACAAATGTTGTTGTTTATGATGTTAGTAATCTACTCCTGCGAGGTTGTTGGTGTTTTACAAATAACCCTGTAAGTATATTCCATTATTATTCCGAATGTCATCAGAAAACTTGCTACTGGAAATGCCAATACATTCTCCTATGTTCTACGATCGATCCTTTTCGGTACAGGTTGTCCGTCTATGAAATACTTTGCGGGTGACGATAAAGACTGCTCGATCTCGGCACAAAAGCTAGTCAAAGAGCACTATCTTGGTTTTTAAGTTATTTTTATTTCCTGGTTTTACAACTGGATTTAACTTTAATAATTTCCTCTTCGCATTATAGGTATTATTATGTAAGTTTATGTATTATGTTTATTATATGTTGGTATGTGTGTAGTATATTACTTACATTTTACAATATATTTGTGTAGGTATTCGAGTTTAGTATTATTGAATTTGCATACTTCCAACTACCCCATCACATTTATCTAAATTTCTGTCCATCACAAGGTTCGCTTTTTAGCGATAAGGCCGCCATTTGTATGACTCCTTTATGTTGGTATTGTTACTTTGTTTTGTCTTCTGTGTGTATATGTTACGGCTTATTAGCCGTAACATATACATACACAGAAGACACACACATAGTTAAAACTAGGTGTAGCTGTAGCCGATTGCTGTTGGTTAAAATAAGGTATAACCGATCTGCTTACTCCTGTAGGTCTCGAATATAGGTTAGAAATTTATAAATAATTAAATTTCGAGCTTATTTTTTTAACAGACAAGAGAAATAACTACCCCATAAATTATTATTCCTTAGTAGAAGCACAAAGAAGGCTAGACCTAGTTTTAACCGGCTACGCCTAGTATTACCCACGAGCAAATCGGCTTCTCCTAGTTTTAGCCAAAAGCTATCGGCATCGCATATCTCATTTCGGGTATTAGCCGTACGTAACATATACAATAAAGAGTATATATATAAATAAATAAATGTGCTCCGTATAAATAGTAGATGACGAAAGATAAACAGGCTGCGTGTAGCAGCTTGCGTTGATATAATCCACGCGCGATGTGAATGTGGTGGTTCGCGTTCGGATCGAGCCGAGCCGCGTGTATACGGACATCGCGATTTGCGCTGAAGCGTGTGGATTTAGCATGGATACCACGACAAAAATTTGTCGTTACTTTTCTCGCGTAAGCGCAGGGTTCGTCCCGTTCACATCGTACTGATATGATAGGGACAGACATCGTGAGATATCGGTGCACGCTAGGTATACACGCTAGGCCCGGTAATAGGGCATCGTGTAAAGCTTTGGTTTCCTACGATAGCCACATAGCGGCCGTAATTTTACGGACATAAAATGACGGTCGTCTTTGCGGTGGAGTAATGTGGAAAGTAACAACATTATACAGCTACACCGTTATGGCCGTCTTTTTTTCCAAAAGCCTACCTATCTGAGAAGAAAATGAACTATTTTGATTTAGTATCAATTACATACTTGGAGCCTGCATGATCAATCATCAGTAGAGTAAAATAATTGCATGGAAGTCGATGATTTATTTTATGTTCGTGCAAAAAATTGCATTGTATTTGTATGTTTTTTTTCATCAATATTGCACTTGAGACCTGTGCATGCGTAATGACAAGAAATTCAGGAATGGGAAATGTCCGAAAAAATAAAATGGGCTAAATATTTTTTTATAGTTAGGAATGCTGCTCCCTTAGTAGTAGAAAAAAGTTTCAGAATTTTATGTTGCGGGAACAAATAAAAAAAAATTAAAGTCACTTCGATTTCACAGATGTACGAAAGTAACATCAGAATGGAGATTATACCTTTGCCACCACCTGTCACAACCACATTCTCCATTACTTTTGCTTTACTCATTTTCTTTCTGAAAAAATGGTGGGGAAATGTTCTACGCCGTCATGACGGCTGTCACGAAAATAACGGCACCGCTTTTTGACATTACGGTGTCCATCACCGCTCTTTAGGAATCCGCGCCGTATCGTTTACAAAGACAACGTTCTAGTGACGTCATTGACCGGTATGTTGCGGCCGCTAAATGACGGCAGAAGTTTTTGGCGGGATTTTGTCGAGTTCAGTTCGGTGACTATTTTAATTATTCGCAAATTGATTCATAGTGGATATTGTGTCTTAAAATTGGTGCAGTTTTGTGGTACAAGTGTCTACGCAACTGAACAATATGTGGGATAATGGAAATAGGCGCGATCTTGGTTGTGTGAAGCTGAGACTTTTATTGTAGTGGTCGCTACCTCGGCAGAACTTACCGAGTAAACTGTCTTGATATACTTGCTGCCAAATGCTCCAAGCAGCATTGGAATGTGATGCACCCGCATTTTAATGTAAACTGAAACAAACTAGAAATACTGAACTATTCAACACTTGACACTGGCAAAAATTACTTCCAAGAGGAAAGTAGATTGCCAAAACAAAAATAAGAATAAGAAATGACGGCACCGCTATCGTAGGAAACCTAAGCATTACCGGCATGTGTGCAGGGCTGGTGGGCGCGCGCGTGGCGCGGCTGGAGGCGCAGGCGTTCCACTCGCGCTGCCCGCTGCCGCCCGCCTACGTGCAGTTCCACCCCTACGACCAGCACCTCGCCGTCGCCTCCAAGGACAACTTCGGGTAACTACCGACTATACTAACTTGCCTATTTTTACACGACTGCCCAAAGCAAAAAGAGTGTATGTGTTCAGGGTTCATGTATATGGGTATGTGAGTTTCTTTATTCCACCATAACTTAATAAACTAAATGCCTGAACTGATTTGGATAACCATGCTGTAAGTAACCGGAATGCTGTAAGGATTCTAACGATACTCCATGGTATCGTTAGAATCCTTACAGCATCCCGAGTGACACTGGCTATATTTTTTTTAGAAAAAATCAATATGGCGACTGAAGAACGCCATTTCCAAATGCAAAAAAAAATTTTTTTCCTTATTTTATTACAATATGGGCATCAAATGAAAGGCCTTGATGAGCACATTCCAAAACTATATGTAATATGTCACTAAAATGTGTGAAATAAAAATAAATAAATTTAAAAAATAATAAAAACACGACTGCCCTGCCAAAAACGAACAAAAAGTTAAACAACAAGTGTCATTGCAGTCGGGGACCTCTTTCATCAAAAATTGTTCCATAATAAGGTTTCCCCGACTGCAATGACACTTGTTTAACTTTTTAGTTCGTTTTTGGCAGGGCAGTCGTGTTTTTAATATTTTTTTTGAAGTTTTTATTTGATTTATTGCTATTCAACTTGTGTTAAATGTCTGTGTTGTTTACGCGTGTGTATAAAGGTAGGGATAAACTGAACTCACGTACGCGACCTATGCTACGCAACGTGGGAGACTGCACACTTGTCCCACGTATATTGATATCTGTCGCGTAGCGAGTTACTTAAATGAGAAACCACAACTTACGTGTACAAGAATTGATTTGTGGCTTGAGCATGGGGTCGTGAGTGTAAGGGGCCCGACTGGTATTTGCTTGGGCGTATCCCAACCTAACGGAGCCTTCAGGTGGTAGGTGGCCCGACGTGGCGTGGGAGGATGCAGTGCAGTGTGAGGCGCGTCGCAAATGGCGACCGAAGAAACCGCCGAGCGGCCAAAGTAGGAAGGCCAAAGTTGAACCGTGATAAACTGGGTCCCTGAAATTTCCATCGAACTGCGTAAGCTTGATGTTTAGCAGCCGCCGATTGCGATAGCCAATGGACAACCTTTCAAAAATATAATATGTATATTTTACTTTGCATTATGAAAGTAGATATAAAATTAGGGGACACGTATTTTTATTTTCATTTTTTATCGTTTTTTTATACATTAAATCACTGTTTGAAATCTTACTCATTCTAAAAGAGCGTAAGTACATTGTCAGGAAGTTGAATGTGTAGGCACTTGCCAATTTAGGATTAAAAAATAAATCTGTGACAATATGTCATCATGATTTCGATAGTGATGTGGCAGTGGATTTTCTGTAAGTGATATCGATAATGGACAACATTTTAATTTGAGAAAGTACTAAAATTATAAAAACCAATAACCCGAGCGACTAGTCAACAATGACTGTAATTTCTACAAGTTTATATGAACGCATACACTTTTGGCGACTCAAAGACGTTTGTTATCCATTTCTCTGTTATTGCAACAAAGGACGTGCCTTTATTTTTCCTCATTCGTTTTTCATAATAATTAGTAACGATAATATTGCAACAATAAGTATTAGTATTTTTTGAGATAATTAAAAAAAACTAAAAGTGAATCTAAATCGGAAAGTCAGGAATTATAAGGAAGCGGAAGCTCGCTAAGAAAATAAAAGAACAGGTAAAAAAAGTCTGTGTTTATTATTTGAAGGCGTTTGCTGGGAAACTTTTTTAACTCCTTCTAATTGTCGCCGCAAACTAGAAATAACTGCTTCATGTCGACAGCACGCAGGCTCTCCTGCCGTGTTACATTTTTGTGTTATGTTGGATAACGGCACCTAAAACAAAGAAATTGAGCTTGTACTAGTACCTACATACAAAACATTATATTGAAACTGATATGAGTATTCAAATGTATATTAAGTGATTATATTATTTATTTAAAAGAAAGATGTGCTAGGCAGGCCAGGCCATGTGATGGTTTTCTTCTTCTTGTTCCCATCAAATATAAGTACAAACAAATATCGATATAGAAATGCACATCACTATGCGAAAAACATAACCTTTATACCTGTAATAAACAATCTAATATTTGCAAAAATTGGCAAAGAACTGGACACCAACGACTATTTGCACAAATTATAAGTATATTATAATAGTTTTAGGCTATTTACATTCCATAAAGAAATCAAAAACAATATGAACTTACCGATTAAATGATAAAGTCTGTTGATCATTTTCTTATCTTCGTGTGAGATTTACAGCCCTCAATCACACAAAACATACTGTCACAGGTAACGCATAAGTATCACAAACGATGCTACGACTTTCTTTTGAGTATTCTTACAAGAATACTTTAAAAATATCTAAACTTTACTGAGCAGCTATGAAATACGCTCGAATGACATCCAGTCATTATGATAATTGATTTTTTTAATATAAGGTAAAGAGACTCAACTCAAACTTCCTGACTTTCTCAATTTGGAGTAGATTTAAGTTTTTTTTTAATTAACGTAAAAAATACTGATCTAAAAATTCTGAAAAAATATATATGAGCTTAGAGCACTAAAATCTCGAAATGGTTTTCTAATTTTAGTACTTTCTCAAAATGAAATGTTGTCCATTCACCTAAGCCAAGCCAAGAAAAGTTGGGAGAAGATAAAGTATGTAGCTGGGGAAGTGGCAAATTATCGCAACCAGAGCGGAGTATACAAACATAAAACTAATTAAAATTGTGCAGAAAAGCATTATGCGCATGCGCATACACAATGATTATATTATAAAAATGAAATTTAATTGAATAAAATTGTAAAATTAATAAAATTAAAATGTGAGGGTACACAAAGAAGAATGATTCGGCAATTTTGATTCGATCGTTTAAGCTATTTAAAAGATAACGCCGAGATTATTACACACATGAATGCAATAATCATAAGCGTGCACTAAATTTTACATGAAACACAATTATTTAAAACACAAGCTATAATTAATAACTACTACACAATGATGTTTAACACTTACCCTTTCGGGGATTGCACTGAATTTAATTTTATAAATAAATAAAGTGACGACGACACAATTTGGATTAAAAGGTGACCTCTTCAAAGAAACAAAATGATTCCCCAACGGCGACTTGAAGACGAAAATATGTTCGTGTTGTCCGCGGGAACTCGGAAGGCGGTCTGTCAATGACGCAGCAAACCACTGCATCGCGAAGTTAGTACCGGCTGCGTACACGCATTATGTTATTCGCAACCGCTGCCTTCAGGTCGATACGCGAAACAAAGGCAGGTTAGGGTACCGCTCGCGTGGTGGTAAAACGTTTTGAATAAACAATACGTACGATCTGCAGTTTAATGTGCATTACAATTTTAATTGTAGTTATTACTTTAGTGTTTATTTAAGTTAGAAATAACTAATTAATTAGGTAGGTTAGGTTAATTTAGGGACAAAAAAAAATTTTTAGTTTAAATTTTCATTTTTATTTTAATAAAATGGAGATTTTATGTGTATTTTTAATTAAAATTAATCCATAACGTTACACATCAGACGCTGTTGTGATTTCTTCAGGATACAATGTTTTCTGAGTCTGACAGTAAATTTGAAGACGATCTATTGTTTGTTATTTTTATGGGTCGCGTCGCGTGTGACAGCATTGCGTATGACAAGTGTGTTTCAAGGCATTCAAACTCTACCGTTCAGATTCAATAATGCGTTGCATACGTTGCGTACGTGAGCTCAGTTTGTTCCTTATGATTGTGATGGCTAATAGTGTGGTGGGTCGATGCGTAGGATCTGGGACTGGGGCACGGGCGCGAAGCTGTGCGTGGGCACGTGGCGCAAGGCGTGGGGCCGCATCTCCGCGCTGGCGTACCTCAACGCGCACGCGCACGCGCTGCTCGCCGTCGCCTCGCACTCCGGCAACGTGGCCATCTACAGGTACAGGTACCGCCCGCAGCTCACCGGTGCCCATCCGGCACTTAGTCAAGTTTTGAAATGTTTGTCTCTTCACATCACTACATATTATAGAACAAAGTCCCTCACCGCGTCTGTTTGTCTGTTCGCGATAAACTCAAAAACTACTGAACAGATTTTCTTAGGAAGGTTTAGGTGTATAATAAGTAGAGATTTTATGTAAATTGATGGAAATATGTCGATAATTGTTGAAGAAGTCGGCAAAAATTAAGCCGTCCGGGAGCTTGCATCAAGAACGCTGCATAAACCTTTTGAGCTATAACAAAATAATGTATGATGGAATTGTTTCTCTCTTATAGGTCTAAAAAAATGTCCGCGATGGCATATATCTATCTTTTAAGAATAACTTACTATACCCATTATATCTTCTAAAAAATTGTGCACGTACAATGTGGTGATTTCGAAAGCTATTTAGAAGGATACAGTAATAATCCTTACTAACTTAAATATGTTAGTTACCTTAAGCATTTTATGCACATTATTTTACCCTTTTACACCATACCATTTAAATTGATATCTTAGGAGATGTCGCAAAAAATTACGCGCGCGAAAATAAATTCAAGCGCCATTCTTACACCGATGACGGGATAGGACCGCGAAACAGACTTGGAGATTGGGGGTGACAATTGTAAGGTATTTGTTTTCTTTCTGGGTGTTGTTGGAAGGTCGCTTTTGGCAAAAAAAGAAGGAACCGAAGCGAAACGTGGGCGGGTCGCTAGTTTATTAATATTTGTTCGTTAAGTGAAGTGGGCAAAGGTTAATATAGTGTGTATGCCGTCAGGCCGGGCGGCAGCATCACGGAGCCGACGCTGGTGGCGGCGTGGCGCGCGCTGGACGTGCGCCCCGCCAGTGACTACCGCCCGCCGCCCGCGCAGCCCCTCATCAGTGAGTACAATATAGTGTGTATGCCGTCAGGCCGGGCGGCAGCATCACGGAGCCGACGCTGGTGGCGGCGTGGCGCGCGCTGGACGTGCGCCCCGCCAGTGACTACCGCCCGCCGCCCGCGCAGCCCCTCATCAGTGAGTACAATATAGTGTGTATGCCGTCAGGCCGGGCGGCAGCATCACGGAGCCGACGCTGGTGGCGGCGTGGCGCGCGCTGGACGTGCGCCCCGCCAGTGACTACCGCCCGCCGCCCGCGCAGCCCCTCATCAGTGAGTACAATATAGTGTGTATGCCGTCAGGCCGGGCGGCAGCATCACGGAGCCGACGCTGGTGGCGGCGTGGCGCGCGCTGGACGTGCGCCCCGCCAGTGACTACCGCCCGCCGCCCGCGCAGCCCCTCATCAGTGAGTACAATATAGTGTGTATGCCGTCAGGCCGGGCGGCAGCATCACGGAGCCGACGCTGGTGGCGGCGTGGCGCGCGCTGGACGTGCGCCCCGCCAGTGACTACCGCCCGCCGCCCGCGCAGCCCCTCATCAGTGAGTACAATATAGTGTGTATGCCACATGTATGCTAGTGAGGTACAGCCCTACAGAGCCATTAGTTTATATTAACTAATCTATATTAATTGGTGATAAACCAAAACCCTTCTACAGGATTAACGGAACCGTCTTTACAGGATACAGTAACAAAACCCATCGGATTGTGTGTTTACTGGATCCGAAATACTGTGTTGTGTGTGAACACGCTCATACAACTACATACGCTATCGCCAATTTATTATTTATGCGACTTTCTAAAATAAAGTAATACTGTTGATTGGCAGTCTGTTTGTACCTCCTATATAGGTTATTATTTCACACCACATCGTCTCTAACAACTACATTGTCATCTCATTATGTGCTATTCATCCTTCATCATTGTACACACTCCTCTGCGGATGCGTCCGCCCCCGATGTGGTGGTAGAGGCAGGTATTTGCTCATTTACCGTCCACAAACGTCAAAAACCCACGTCCACTCTGTCGATGTATATTAGAGAACTCATTAGACTGCGGTTACATATAAACCTAAATCCTTTCAGCTCAAATTTCTTATAACGTCAACTTCTTAGAATGTCAACTTCGCAAAAAGACAACTTCTCGAAATGTCTACTTCTCACAATGACAACTTCGCATTTGATCAGCTTCTCGTAAATGATATATTTTTAAGAATTTGTTCTGTATTTTTTTATTTTTTAGTGTGTTAAATAAATCTATCTATCTAATAGTTGAAGCCAAATTTTGACAACACATCAGTGTTCAGTCCATGAAATTGAACAACTTTCTCTAAGGAACACATGGCGAAATATGTAAAAAATAATCAACTATCCATACAAATCAAAGAGATCACGTGATCAATTTAGTATGAGATGACCAAAATTTTGTCGGACATAATGTTTCTTAGAGAAAGTTGTTTAGTTTCATGGACTGGACACATCCTTGAATGGTAAGTTCAGAATGACTCGATATAGCTTAAGCTTGTTTATAAGAAAACATGTAGCGTTTACACGCTACTTACGTGAAGTAGGGAGTAGTGAGCGGGTCGTAAAGTGTGTGTATGGGTGGCAGGTCTAGCGCAACTAGTGTCGGAACAGTTCACCTCGGCCGAGGAGCGGCAGGCGCAAGGCCGCGCCAAGCAAGCCGACGCCGACTGTGAGTCATCCACCCCCACTACCTCTCCGCCCCCCACCACGCCGCGCATCCCCTCGCATATCGCTTTTGACACACAGACACTCTTTTACCTCTTGATTGTTGACCACAGAATAGATAATAGTACTAGCGTATAGAAGTTGCAATCCGCAAAATCGTTTAAATAAATTGCGCCTCTTGATCCGACACTATAAAGTGCAATTCAGGTCGCACAGCGTTTCCTTCGCTTGTGCGAAGTAACAGCACGTTTTTTTACTCATGTGGTGACAGAGCCCTGCTTTTTACCTATTGCGAGATTGCGATGCAATAGAGCGGCGGTAATCGTAAAAAAGACGCTTAGAAAACACTTTTCGTACAAGTCATCTCGGAAATATGAAAATGTGGTATCGATGCATTCAGTACGATGCCCTCATCACAAATATATAAGATGACAAGTGCGAAAGTGGTGGGGGTAGAAACTGTGACGTCATAAAGTTTTCAGTACAAAGAAATTTTTTTTTCATACCATGTTGTATATCAAATGAAAAGGCTTTGTGAGTAGATTGCGAATATATAACACACTATAACATTTTCACTATTTGGTCGGTTGGTTGGTCAAAATTTGGTTATTTAAACCTTCGTCTGTTTATCCTAACTTGTCCTAGTAAGGATAAACATACGAAAGTTTATTTTTTTATTAATTATTAACGGAATCTGAGAATTTTGAAAAAGCAGAAAATTATGCTGTTATTAAAACTGATGTACTTTTCTTATTTTTAAATATCTTTGGTCAATTACCTTTAGACATTCGAAAAGATTATGTGCAGGGTTATTTGTTATGTATTTTGTAAAAATCAATTCAGTCGTTTTCAATCTAAACCTGTTCAATGGCGACTCTGAATTGCGAAATTTCCCGACGTTTGCTAATAATTTGTTAGACCAAGTAGTGAGAATGTTATAGTGTGTTATATATTCGCAATCTACTTACAAAGCCCTTTCATTTGATATAACACATGGTATGAAAAAAAAATTTCTTTGTACTGAAAACTTTATGACGTCACAGTTTCTACCGCCACCATTTTCGCGCTTGTCATCTTATATATTTGTGATCAGGGAATCGTACTGAATGCATCGATACCACATTTTTGTATTTCCGTGATGACTTGTGCGAAAACTAACCTCAAACCTTGTTTTACCGCCCTACTACAAGTGCTTTTTTGATTTCAGATTAATCAATTAGAAAAAAATAATATCCTACTTTGAATTGCTATGCAAAAAATAATAAACTACTACATTAATCTTGGAAAACGGTAAATTGCAATCAATGGTTGTAACGTGTCTGTGTGTTCACTTTTAAGTTAAGCAGCCATATTCCTAACAGCATGAGGTAGTGAGTGACTAACATTTTCAGTCATGCTTCCTAATAGTAGGAAGATTACACAATCTTAGTCTTGAGTTAAAATTGAGCTTATCTGTAATACACCGATTGCTTGTCGGTCAGTTCAGCATTAGGGTGACCAACCCTGTGTGTTTATTTTACAGCAAAAGTGACTACTACGACTAGTGGATTTAAGGAAAATTAGGACAGCAACACAGCGTTAAAAAAATATAAATTATCATAATTATTATTATAATTTTGCGCTGAAAAACGTGACGTCCCGTAAAATACAGGACAGTTGGCCACCCTATTCAGCATCCCAACATTTTTTGCTATAGAAAAAGTGTAGCCATTCGATGTTTGCAAATAGGTAGAGAAAATAATCATGTGCTGTATTTAAAACCGCTATGTAGTCGAGTAGTGTTGCTAGATTAAGATAAGTTTTTGCTTATGTAATTTTGCTTCAAATGATAAGAACATCGAAGTGTAATTTAGGGTAGACCGTAATTGCCTGAAGTTTTGCGTAGTTTTAAATTGCTTATACATTTCCTCAAATTTGATGATTGAAAGACTCGTGAGATACAGAAACAAGTCGATATTATATTCATCTCGTTCAGGTCCATTCGAACGGGTATGTATGAAAATGCCGAAAATTCATAACACATAAAATATCGACGCACACACCTATTTTCAAAATACCGAAAATCCTAAATGTCTATATCCTATAGACCGACCGAAACTTGAAAAATCGTTTATTAAATGACCGATAGTTCGAAATCCCGAAAGTTGGTTAAGATCTAATATGTGTAACGACGAGCGAGCGTAGCGAGCGAGGAGGAGCCATAAGAATAAATAAAACTGGGTTGAGCGGACTATTTTGACCAAGTCCCAAACGCCGCCATATATACCATACATATACATATACGCCATACCTACTTCCCCCTTTACGTCGTTGTGCCCCGCTGTTTTCCAGGCGTGTTGCCAGGGTTGCTACTGTTAAATATTGCTTACGTCTAAAGATAATATTGCTAAAATATAAGTTTTTGTTTGCTTTGAAATCATTATTTTATTTTAGTTTTACAAAATATTAGACATGAATACAACGACCGATATGGCGAGGCTATTGAAAAAGATTTGACGACAAGTTTACTACTTTAACTAAATTTTATTATTGGGTGAAACAATTAGCTACACAAAAAGAACAGTTAATGTCCTTTTCATAAATTAGGTACGAAAACGAAATAATATTTAGAAAATATTACTTACATTACATCATACATCATCTTTGGGCAAACAAAAAAAATAAATGTGACATCGTTTTTGAATCGTTTGTTGTTGTAGTACAGTCAAGTACACCACAATAACTTGACGCTATTGCAATTTGTACGTACGGATCGTACGGAACGCACAAACAGGCAAACGCGCGTGCGGCGACGACGCAGCTCGACTGAGTTTTCTGTTCAACGCACTGGCGGCGTAAGGGGGGGGGGGGCGGTGGGGGCGGTCCGCCCCGGGTACCATGCACCAAGGGGTGCCAACGTGCGTTGTGACAACTCACTCGCGGTCTGGCGCATCTCTGGCCGGTGTGCGTTCCGAGGCTTCGCTCGAGTCAGCGGCGGCCCTAGGGCGGTGCGATCGCATTGGGCGCCCTCTTGAGTGGGACGCGACACGATTGAAACTGACTAATAAAATTGCGCTGCGTGACCGTTTTTTACTATAAACAAGCAAGATCGTGGATGAAACTAACTAAAAATCGCGCTGCGCGGCCGTTTGTTTATTACTATGAACAGGCAAAATTACAAGGTTAGTGGATGACACTGACTAAAAAAAGCGCGGCGCGGCCGTTTTTTTTACTCTAAATAGAGAAGGCAGACTACAAGATTAGTGGATGCAACTAATTAAAAATCGAACAAACGTTGTTGTTTATAATCTTAGTAATCTAGGTACTCCTGCGAGGTATTGTTGGTGTTTTACAAATAATCCTGTATAGGTGTTAAGGGGAAAGAAAGGGGGGTTTCATAATTGAATCTCGCACCATCATAAAACTTGCTTCGAGCCGCCCCTGGCTCGAGTGCACTGCGCTCTAACCGTTCCGTGGCTCGGTGAAATATTACTTTGAACGCTGTCAGAGCGTAGTTTCATCCGTTCCGTGGCTCAGAGCGCAGCAACCAAACAACTAACAAAATCGGTGGTTGAAGAACGCTCTGACTTTTATCTCTACAAAATAATGTAATAGTAATTTGACATTATTTGGTATTTTGATGTTTTTGTGTCTAAGCTTCAAAATTTTCATGGTCGCACCAGGGGCGGATTTAAGGGTCGACAACTGTGGCAACAGCCAGGGCCTTCACAAGAGAGGGGCCTCCACATAAATTATTTTATTAAAAAATATTACACAACGAAAGAGTACGTAATATAACGATTTGAGCTGGATTTCAATGAAATCATCAATGATTTAGTTAGAATGATGTAGTGTTTTACAAAAACTGCACGGGAAAGAAATTAATCGCCAATTCGCCACACACACGGCTCGGAGCGCTTGACTTCTACACAAGAAGTGGGTACAAAAATAAAGATATCTTTCAAGAAACCACCCAATTATGTAGAATTTTACAAAAAAACTAAGCTTAAAGAGTTTAATCACCGTTGTGCCCAGAGCCACGGTAAGATACCATTAGCGTGCCGGAGAAGTTTAGCCCTCAAAAGAAATCTTTTCTTTCTGACAAGGTCAGTGTAGGTAGACGTATATAAAGAGGCGGCATAATCTCTATTGCACACGGGCGTTTAGACCTAACGGCGGACCTGCTTGCAAGAAAAATCTTATTTAACCTATTTGAGAAATAATTAGGGGCCTCCACTCCCTTGTTGCCTCAGGGCCTCCACACTCTAATCTGTCTCTGGTAAGCACGTTTAGTATTTGTTGTTTTATTTTGGGGGTGCTAAATAGAAAACCGCCCCGGGTGTCAACCCATGCTACGCCGCCTCTGGTTCAACGGTGTATGCTAATATCGTGACTTTGAACCTGTCCGGTGCGAGAGTGTCCGTCCTACCCAGTTTTATTTATTTTTATGGAATAGGTTAGGTTCCATTGCGACCAAAAACGCACGAGCCGAGCGAGCGAAGTGAGCGTGCCGCAGCAGCGGTCGGCGAAGTACCAGAACCGATCTGCTGGCGTGTAACCGCAGTTGAGCATTCCAAAATGTAAAAAAAATACTTTCACAAAAAAGGTTCAAGTTGTTAATTTTGATTATAAACTTATGAACACAAAATTACAAAAAGTTGAAATGATTAAATATTTAGGAATACTTCTTGACTCAAAATTACACTTAGATACACATATCAATAGTATAGTAAATAAAGCTTACCAGTTATACGGATTTGTCATGAGAACTTGTAAGGATTTCAAAAAACCCTCAACATACCTAACACTGTATAAGTCACTGATAAGATCACAGTTAGAATATGCATCAGTAGTTATAAAATAATAATAATAATAATTACAATCATACATTAATCTTTTGAAAAAATACTCGCTTTTATCATTGGAGTCCAGACGATTGTTCTTGGACCATGTGTTTTTGTACAAAATCCTTGGCAACTTCTTTGACTGTACACAGTTGACCAACCACATATCCTATCAGTTACCTAGTCGCTTTCAGCGCATTCGTGACACTCGTACACATGGCGTATTTGCACCCAGATTTAGTAGAACCACAGCAGGCCAACGCGCGCCGCTGCGTCGTATCGTATAATAAAAAAAAATCTCATATAGACATATTTCAAATGTCTCTTAACCAGTTTAAAAATAGCATTCATTGGGTATTAGAAATAAAATAAAATAAGAAAATATAAATTTAAATATATCTATAATTAGGCCCGTTTCAAATGTTACACAAAAGGACCTTAAAGTAATTAATTAGTTTTTTCTAAGCACTTTATCTTATCTTGTTTTGCTTTGGAATAATATTCTACATTACTTTTTCTCAGTAGCATGCACGTTATTGTTTAAGTTAATATTATTTTGCGGACAATGTTGTTGGTTACATAATAGGTGATCAAACGAACTTCCAAGTGAAGTTCGATCACTATTATATGAATTCGCTTCATTCGAAGATATAAATACCACAATGTAGTTTCTTTTCATCTTACTGGCAACTCGCACTTTTAGAGGGTATCACTGTATATTTTTTTTTTTAACGCTCCCTGCTCGACCGCGCCCATCGTCGCGTTCGTTCATTTATTTTAGAGTTCATTAACAAAATTTACTAGGGGGTTTGGGCAGGGAGGGTTCTTATATCTTCGAATGAAGCGAATTCATATAATAGTGATCGAACTTCACTTGGAAGTTCGTTTGATCACCTATTATATTTCATTCGCTTCATTCTTCAGATATAAATACCACAATGTAGATATTTAGAGTAAGGAATTTTGTTAATGGTTAAATATGCTTTTATGAATAAAAGAAGTATTTAATGATTTCATAATATATTTTCTTTTTTAATCATCATAATTACAATTCTGTAATAATCACCAGATACAATTTAAATCATAAGTTGTTATAATTTCAGAAAAAAAAGGTATTTAGTCAATTACAAATTGGGTTGTCCTATTAATCAACATTGTAACCAAGTTTAACTTAACAATAATTTAACTTTTATTGGGTAAACATACAGCAGCGGCGAAGTTATTTTCTTGGGCCAATGGCCTATTGTAAAATCTAGCGAAAGTCTGGGACCTGTGTGTCCAGCCAGCGGTTTTACGTATGATGTCAAGCGAGACGCCGGCGGCTGTGTGCGCTGCGGATGTCGCAGCGTGACGAGTGCTGTGTGCGCTAAACTGTGCCACATCCACGCCGCTTTCAGCCAGCACCTGCTTTATCCACCGACTAATAGTCTGTGCGCTTGCCGCGCGGTAGGGTTGTTTAGTTGTTAATATAAAGTTTTTTATGGAATTAGGTCTAATGGATTCGGTGGCTGATATATAGGCTCTTATGGTAGTAGCCGGACAAATATTTAAGTTTTCAGTGAAATACGGTAGGGACAGTATCGGTTGATCTCGATTGACCGATGAAGTTTTAATTAAATCTTTAATCATAATTTGAATGCCGTTTACATTTTGTACGATATCGTCTAATTTGATTAATGACAAGGTTTGAGCTCTATGAGCAGTACTTAAAGCGAGTATAATAATCATTTTCTTGGTTAATTTTTGAAGATCCAGATCTTCATTGGGCACCCATTTAGAAACATAGTTTAACACAAGTTGGGGGTCCCAAGTGAAACCATATTTTGGTAAAGAAGGTCTTAATCTAAAGGCCCCTTTTAGCAGCCTTTTGATTTGTTGATCAGAGCCGAGATCGTTTCCTAAAAGTAGGCAAAGTGCGGAACGGTGACTATTCAAACTGCCATAGGCCTGACCATAGTTAAACTGTTCAGTTAAAAAAGCCATTACATTGGATATGGAATGTGTATAGGGATCAATAGAATGATTATCGCAATATGACCACCAGAGCTTGTAAGTAGCATTATATTGAGTTAGGGTATTTTTGGCTAGTGAAGCTATCATGATGTCTAACGAGGCGGCCGGTGCGTTTCGCTTGACAAACGCCTCCCGGAGAGCATGGCTACACCCAGGGTAAGGTCGGTGAAGTGGTGATTCCTGGAATGAGATATGGACATATCCGTATTTGCCTCTAAAAAAAAGTATGTCTGATATAAGCATAGCTTTAAGTAGTGGAAACCAGGGTTGCGACTGCCAATATGGGAATACTAAAATACCCTCAACTTTATCACTATTAATCTTTTGCAGACATTTAAGAATTAATGTTATGGGTGGAAACGCATAAAAGAAATCTTTCCACGGTATAGTAAACGCGTCTACGGTTAGTGCTTCCGGGTCTGGCTTCCATGAGATATATTTTTTACATTTAGCATTGGTACGAGAAGCGAATAAGTCTATATTAGGTTTTCCAAAGAAATTCACTATTTTCTGGAAAGCATTATTATTTAGTGACCATTCGATATCTGGATTTGTTTTCCTCGATTCTTCGTCAGCTTCTTTATTATCTTTAGTATTGATGTAAGAAGGGGTAAGCCAAATATTTCGCTTTTCGCACCATTGCCAAATTTCGCGGGCTAAGTTATTAAGGTGAGGGTTCTGTATCCCTCCCATTCGCTTTATGTAGCTTAAAGCTGTAGTATTATCGATCCGTAACAAAATGTTAATATCATTATAATTGCGAGCGAAACATTTCAGTCCAAAAAATACTGCTAAAAGTTCTAAATAGTTAATGTGTTGTAATTTTTCACTATCTTTCCATTTTCTATTTGCCCGTTTGCCGTTGCAAAATGCGCCCCAGCCAGACCGAGAAGCATCAGTAAAAATTTCTAACTCGTAATTTTCTGAATTAAGTGGCTTAAGTGTCGTGTGAATATTCTCGATCCACCATCTCAAATCGGGCAAAATCACATTCGATGGTCTAAATTTAATTTCATAATTTTGATAATTTTTAAGCGCAAGGTATTTTTGTCGTTCCAAACATTTAGTGTATAACCACCCATACCGTACAGCGGGACAAGCTGCTGTTAACACGCCTAAAAAGTGGCAAAATTCCCTTATTGTGATGGACGGTAGGTTATAATATTTTTTTGCGAGTGTTTCTATATAAACACGTTTTTCAAAAGGTAAGGACATCGTCATATTGACGGAATCAAAATGAAAACCGAGGAATTTAATGTTTTGTAATGGGCACAATGAACTCTTCTCATAATTAACCACTAACCCCAAACAATGTAATAATTTTAAAGTCGTCTCGACGTTTTTCTTACACTCCTGATAGGTTAATCCTAGACATAATATGTCATCTAAATAAATAACGGGTAAAAAACCGCGACTGCGAAGGTATAAAATGACCTCTTTCATAATTTTTGTAAATGTTCGGGGCGCCGAAGATAGTCCGTAAGGTAATGCATTAAATTCGTATATTTTATTTTCAAAATTGAACCGTAAAAGTTTTTTCTGATCATCATTCATCGGTAGAAGAAGACCCTTATGAGCGCGACGTCTAAAACGCAAAATGTCTTAGTAGGGAAATTCCTAAAGCACATAATGCCTGGAAAGTAGAATACCTAAAACGCAAAATGCCTAAGTAGCACAATTCCTGAAGCTCATAATGCCTGATTCGTATAATGTCTAGAACGCAGAATGCCTAAAACACAAAATGCCTTAAATGTTAAAGGACTAGGATACAAAACGAATAAAAATCGTTAATTCTAAAATCTTTTGAAGACTAAATGTTTTTCTTTTAAGAATAGCAGTTCCATATTTATGTGATCCTGGTACTTGAAAATGTATCCAATCAGTTATTCCTATAATATGTTCTAAGAGTGTAAATTTTGGAAAACGTACATTACGGGAAAGCTGCATTTTGGAAAATGTACATTCTGGGTACGGTAATTTTTGGGAAATGGACATTTCAGAAAATGTACCCTTTGAGACCAGTGTACATTATGGGAAGTGAACATTTTGAACCTGAAAGATTTAAAAATGTCCACGTAGACAAAGTGGTGGGCGGCCACTAGTTTGTATAAAAATTAAAAGTATACTTTATCAATACAATAACATACAAATTGCTTTTTAAGCGTTGTTTAGGAAATGTAAGTTTTAGGCATTCAGCTATTTAGGTCAATTGCTTTTTAAACTTTCTGCATCTTAGGGAATATCAGTTTTAGGCATTTTGCTTTTAAGCCAATTTGTTTTTTAGACATTGATTTTAGGCATTTTGCTACTTTGACATTTTGCGTTTTAGACGTCGCGCTCATAAGGGGAAGAAGATATGATTCTTTTAAATCTATAGAAGCCATATAAATAAATGGTTGAATAAGTTTAGAAACCGTTCTGAAGTCTTCCATTTTAAAATGTTCGTGTTGAACAAACTTGTTAAATGGCTTTAAATTTAAAATAAATCTATATGTTCCATTTGACTTCATCGTCAAAAAAACTGTACGAGCCGGGCTGGTACACCTTGACGAATGATAGTTTAAATGATAGATGAGTTTAGGAAAATAAAGGTTTATTGCAAATTTACAAAGGAATCAAAACTACTTTTTTAAATGCTAAATGAGGACGCGTGATTGTTTAATGAATGTTAATTGCGTACTGATTTTGTGACAAAATATAATAAATCGAATGAATTACAAAAGTGCTGATGCGTGACCTAATTATGAGTACCAAGTTGAATGTAGGCATTTGTACACCGTACATGCTCCCGGGGGAGAAAGATGAAAAACGATGCTGATGAGATGAGCTTAAACTAAAACAAGTGAAGGGCATTTTCTGTTATGCTAGATGATCTTACGTAACTAAACAATTTAGGTACTGTCATCAGAAATCGTAAGCACTGAACGGAGCACAGGCGAGGTGCTCCTGTCATTTTGCTTTTTCCGCGCACTCTTAACACTAACACTATTTTTCACACGCGAATCACTTTGATGACTGTTATCATCATTAACACTAAATCGCACACTGCGCCCGGCGTCGTTGCTGGGCGGCTGCTGCACCGAGTTGCTCAGCGGCTGCTGCGCAGTGGCTCCCGCGCCACGCGAGCACCGCCTCCACACCATCACTGCGGCCACGACTCCGAAAGCTGCTACCAACACGTACAGCGTTGCATATTGGTGTATGTCATGACTTGTAACACCATCTCTCAATGGAATCTCCTGTTTCATCGTCTCTATCTGACTTTGCAGCCTTTCTAATTCTTTCTTATGTTGGTCGGGTTCTGGTAATTGTTCGGTCTTGGTGATAGGGATGTTAATGACATGATTTATTGGAGACATGTCAATGCCAACTAAATCTAACGTTACATTCATACTGCTGGCGTCTAGGCGGTGTGAATAAATTGTAAACTCTTTTGATTTAATTATACAGCCGTGACTAAGTGATAGCAGACCGGCTTGTTTTAATTGTAAAGCGGTAACTTGATCCGCGCAGATAAGTTTCAATGGACATGAGTCACAACAAAAATAAAAGTAGCTATTTATTTTATTTAGCTCTTCCCATTTATTGATACAGACACTTGTTATAGTTTTACACGTCCTTGAACTATTTTCCGTCTTGCATAATGTCTCGTCATCGTTTATCTGAAGTATGGGGCGTCTTATATGACATAAAATTATTTCCGAGTCTAAGTGTGAACATGATTGCAAGTCGCTTTCTGATAATGGTATTAAGGCGTCTTTTTTAAGGTTTATAGCTGCGTACTCGCTTACAGGCTCGATGTATGTTGATTTTTCCATTGTTTGTTGCGGTATAGGAATAATTCTCAAAACTTCATAAATATCTCTGCTAATCAGCGGTATTTGTATTTCAAAAATCATGTAATCCATTGAAATTTTTGTTTTTATTTTCAGCAAGTTATAAATTTTTGTCAAATCGGCAGTATCAACTGGTAAACTTAAGTCACTTGGAAGTCTTCCTGATATGATGTTAAGTTGATTTTGTAGTTCATTTGGAGTGATAAGGTGTAGATTGAATTTCCCATTATAAATATTAGTGATAGTGTCTAAGGTCAAGTCTTGCATGCTTTTAAGATGACTTAAAAGATTAGAAGCCATTAATGCTGATTGTGTAAAGTCGTTTACAATAGAAGCGTTTCCAATTGCATTTTTCAAAATATTCATTGATTTTTCTTGTTCAAGGATTTTTTGGTTCACATATATATGCTGTTTTTCCATTAGATTTTCAGTTCTTTTCAGAAAATTAAATTCGGCTTCGACCACCGACGTCTGATTCTTCCACAATGCTGCTAAATGATTTTGATTAGTGCTGATTAGGGCGATATCTTTTTCGTACTTTGCTGCGAAGTTATCGTCAAGTACCCCGAAGAGCTTATTAGCTATGTTACCTATCCCATTTATGAGGCCGCGCCTCTTGCGCGTATGCGCCGACGCTGCATATTGCTGATTCAGTAACATGCGGTTGTAGTACTCTAGTTCCGCGTCACCGTGACGTAATTGAAGCATGACACCGTCGCAATGTGATTCCTGTCTTATGATTGAACATATGTTTTCAAGGTAGTTTAGATACTTTGAGAATGCTTCAGAGCCATGCCAGTAAGGACTCATATCGTAATAAACGACGAGCTTCCAATTATCTCTCACCACATGCATGTTTGTTATTTTGTCAAAATAAAGACTTTTGTTTGCTGGTAATGTTGTTATGTTATATTTGCTTTCGACAGATGTTATTACGTTAACAAATAATAATAGGATTGACATGACCAATGTTGCGAAACAGTATTGTTTTTTAGTTCGAGTTCTCTTTGTTTTTGGTTGTTCATTTGAGTTTGATGTTAGGTGAGGGGTTTCTTGTTTTTGATGAGTAATCTCCTTGTCTTTTTCATTATTCACCGGTAATATCGATAGTTTCACAATAGGTCTTTTCATCTCACCGTTCTTAGTTTTAAGAGTAACCACTCTTACATAACCGTCGGCGCCAGGATGCAGTTTTATTACTCTTCCTAATGCCCATTTTCCCGCTGGTAAGTTTGCGTCATGTATTATTACAACATCATTAAGCTGGATATTACGCTGTGGTGTGGTCCACTTGCTGCGAGCTGACAACTGGGTTAGATATTCGCTTCGCCAACGTTGCCAAATATCGTTATATATTTTTTGAGTGTGATTCCAACGAGTTCTAAGATCTTTTTCTGTGTCAACTAGATTTAGTGTGGGACCACAACTTAAAAAATGAGCAGGTGTTAAAAAGTTCATATCGTCGGGATCTTCTGACATCGGGCACAATGGTCGGGAATTTAAGTATCCTTCCAGTTGGGCTAATATAGTGCTGTATTCCTCGAAGGTTAATCGTTGATCGCCAATCACCCTCTTGGTATGGTGTTTAAGACTCCTTACGGCAGCTTCCCATAATCCTCCTGCCGAAGGCCATGAGGGGGCATTAAAATGCCACGTGATCCCTAATTCTGTAATTTCTTGCATAAAATTATGATCATGCTTAAGAGCTTCTACTTCTTGTTGGAGCGTTTTGTTGGCTTTTATAAAGTGCTAGCGGCCGCCCGCGACTTCGTCCGCGTGGAAAGATTTTTTGCTATCCCTCGGGAACAATACTTTTTTTCGGGTGAAAGGTACCCTATGTCCTTCTCTGTACCCCTGACAACGTGTATGCAAAATTTCATGACGATCGGTTTAGTAGTTAGGACGTGAAGGCGTAACAAACAAACAAACAAACAAACAAACAAACAAACAAACGGACTTTCGCATTTATAATATTAGTAAGGATGTTCCCTGGTCGCTGTATAAATGAGCTGGTGTTCCTCTCCTTGCGGCCATACGGCGCAGCGCTGCTAGAAAGGCTGAAGATGTGAGGTCCGAAACCAATTCTAGATGTATTGCCTTCGTAGACAGGCATACGAAGACTGCGATGTAGCCTTTCGAGCAGCTTACACCACGGCCTTTATTTGTTTTTACAAAAATATACCCCGTGTAATCAACCCCTGTGTGGAGATAGGGTCGAGATGGGGTGCTTCTAGCGGATGGAAGGTCACCCATTATCTGATAGTGTTTGCTAGGTTCGTGTTTTCTACACGGTACACAAAATCGAATTCTCTTTTTTGTTAATCTGTTGCCACCTACAATCCAGTAATTTTGTCTGATTACTGAATTGGTTAATCTTGGACCACCGTGGAAAGTAAGTTTGTGTGTGTTGTCAATGATAAGTTCCGCTAGACGACAATTATTTGGTATTATTACAGGGTGTTTCATTTCGTAAGGTATTTGAGCATGCTGGAGCCTGCCGCCAACACGCAAGATTCCAGATTCATCCAGGTAAGGTCTTAAATTTATTATTTTGCTTTTTGGGTTAATGCTTTTGCTTGCTTGTAAATTGCTTATTTCTTCATTAAATTCAATGCTTTGTATGTTTCTTATAATTACTAATTTTGCTCTTCGCAACTCTTGAAGTGTTAAATATGGTTTCTTTTCCAGTTTTTTGCTGCTAAATCGTAACATCCATGCAACTACACGAATGACTCGTGAAAGAGAACTGTGATCTTCCAGTAATGTTTGTATGATGGAGGTGTCCTTGAGACTGTGTGTTGCTGTGTGCACTTGATTAGTTTTCTTTAATTCTAGTTCCGTAATATATGTTTGTTTATCGCGTATTTGGTCAGAATTAAAGGTCGATAACCATGCGGGTCCTTCCCGCCATAAGCTATTTTCCAATAATTGGGAGGGGTACAACCCTCTACTTGCCGGGTCGGCTGGATTTTCGCTTGTCTTTACGTAATTCCAGCATTCTGCTGGCATGATTTCTTGTGTAGCTTTGATTCTATTTGCAACAAATGCTTTCCACTTCTTTGAGTCACTTTTCAGCCATGCTAATACTACCATCGAGTCGCTCCATCCGAATATCTCAATTTTATGTTGATTAATGCATTCTAATACCTTTTCCATCAATTTAGACAGCAACTGAGCCCCGCATAATTCTAACTGAGGCGTTGTTAAATTTTTGTTACGAGGCACAAGCTTGGATTTTGCTGCGACTAAAGCGACCTTTCGATGTTTTTGTATAAGTGCGTATATTACGCAAGCGTAGGCTTGCATCGAAGCGTCACAGAACCCGTGAAGTTGTATGGCGTCATCCTTTTGACAACCAATCCATCTAGGAATCTCGTATTTGTTTATATGTTGTATCTCCGCCCGTATCTTATCCCATTCGTTGATCATATCGCTCGGGATGACGTCATCCCATTGCAATTCTAATGTGTAAACTTTTTGAAACAATAGTTTTAATTTAGTGGAAACTGGTGCTAGCCATCCCAGCGGATCAAAAAGTTTAGAAATTTCTGACAACAATTTTCTTTTTGTCGGTTTGATTGCTGAGGTACTGTCGATGTTGCAATTAAATAGAAATCTATCCTTGTTTGAATCCCAACACAGCCCCAATATTTTTGTTTGATTTTCCGATTTAAAGTTAAATGTTTCTTGACCTTGTTCTTCTTCTTTATTTTCTAATATTGCAATATTGTTACTTTTCCATTTTCTAAGTATGAATCCTCCCAATTGTAATAAATTCTGTAAATTTTGAATTAATATTTTTCCTTCTTCGATGGAAAATGATCCGTGGACCAAATCGTCCATATAAAAAGAGTTTTCTAATACTTGAACAGTTTCCGGATAAGAATGGCGTTCATCTTCCGCCAATTGTTTTAGTGTCATCATGGCAAGAAAGGGCGACGCCTTTACGCCAAATGTTAATGTGGTAAGAACAAATATTTTCAAGGGTACGTTTTCGTTTTCCCGCCAAATAATTTTCTGATATTTCTGATGGATTTCTGATATGTTTATTTGCCGAAACATTTTCTCAATGTCGGCTGTAAATCCAAAGGGATATTGTCTAAATTTTAAAATTAATTTTTGCAAGTCTTGCTGAAGATTCGGTCCTCTATGCATTAAATCATTCAGACTAAAGCCCGATGACGTATTATGTGACGCGTTGAAGACCACTCGGTATTTCGTAGTAGCACTGCTTTCTCGCTCTACACAATGGTGCGGTAAATAACACTCTGGTTTCGAATTACCGGCGACGAGTTTCATATGATTTAAATGTTCGTATTCCGATAAAAATAATTTGTATTCATTTGCTAAATTAGAGTTTTTTCTGAACTTTCTTTCCAAATTTAGAAATTGGGCTATTGCTATCTGTTTTGATAATCCCAATTTTTCGTTAATCTCATCTTTAAAAGGATACATCACTTCATAACGTCCATCTTGCAAGCGTTTTGTAGTTTGTTTATAAAACTCAATACATTTTTTATCTTCCTGTGAAATGTTTGAGTCAGTAGTAATATCTTCTAACTCCCAAAATTTTTTAATATCCTCAAGGTTGTTTAATACTACGTTGCATTGGTATGTTTTGACGCTCCCGCACAACAACCACCCTAACTGGGTTTGTTGCGCTATTGGCTGCGAACTATTTTCTCCTTTGATTATTCCGCCCATAATTATCATAGTATAAACATCAACCCCCAGTAATAAGTCGACCGGCCGGCTGATATGAAACTCTGGGTCAGCTAAATTTATATTTTCGATGTGAGGCCATGATGGTCTAGAAAAGGATTGAGTTGGTAAGTGCTTTATTAAGTTATTCATAATTAAAACATCTGTGTTAAATATGTACTGATTATAAATCGATGAGCATTGGATAGTAAGCATCCCTTTGCAATTATTTTCAGTCTGTCCGACTCCAAAGATAACTCCGCTGCATTTTTGGCGTTTGAGGCCTAATTTTTGTGCTGCATATTCGGTAATAAGCGAGATTTGCGACCCTTGGTCTATGAGGGCCCGCATTTTATGATATGTGCCATCGGCTGCTAAAACATTGATGTTAGTTGTTGCTAGTAGTACTTCGGTAGCGTCGTCTTGTGAAACGTGTGACGTTGACCCCGTAGTCACATGTTCAGACTGCACGTTTCGCGAGGTTATTGGCTTCGCTTGCGCTGCAGTATTTGCTTGTATTGCGTTATTACCGGATGCGCTCGGTTTCCATTTGGCAAAGGAGTCGTGTAACAAAGAATTATGACTTTCAGCGCAAATACGACATCGTTTTAATGATATACATTTACTTCCGTTGTGACCGAATAAACAATTTTGACAAATACGTAAATTACGAACCGTTCTCAATTTGATATCATGGTTCATTTCCAAAAATTTAGTACAGTTATAAAGGCCATGATTTCCTTTGCATAGCGGACATATTATTGTGAGCCCCTGTACCGTTTTTGGAACTACATTCTGGAATGATTTCGTTTTGTTGTAGTTGTTAAAGGAGTAATATGATTTTTTGACGTTGTTTGATGATGAATGGTTGTTTGTTGGCGGCGTTGGTCTTATATCTTGCTTTCTTCTGGCTGACTCTAAAGTTGTAAATTTTGATTCCAAAAACTTCATGAATTCTTCTAGAATCGGTAACTCTCTGGGATTTTTCACGAATTCAGCGTATTCATTGTAGGTTTCTTGATCTAATTTCTGTGCCAAAATGTGAACCAAAATTGGATCCCATGTTGTTATGTCTACACCAAGATTTTTTATAGCGTAAAGACATTCTTGAGATACGTCATGCATTTTCTTAATTTGTATGAATGATTGTTGTTGTATATTCGGCAGGCCAAGTAAGGTGTTGATATACGAAGTGAATATGAGTTTTCTATTGTTAAAACGATTGTTCAGAATGTCCCAACATATGTTATAGTTGTCTGAAGAAATCGGTAGATGTTGGATTAACTTTTCTGCCTCGCCTTTCAGCTTACACTTAAGAAATTGCATTTTTTGTGCACACGACAATGACGGATTTTTGTGAATCGCTTCTTGGAATAAATCTTTAAATGATACCCACTGGTTGTAGTGTCCGTGGAATACCGGGATGTCTAGAAGGGGTGTGGATCTTTCTCTATGTGAAACTGAAAATAGTTTTGAGTTGATTTCTTTTTTCAATTCCATGAATTTTCTCTCATGTTTGTTATATAATCTTTCATAACTCTCATCTTCTCCGTTTAGTTCACTATCGATTTCCCAGTGAAGGGAGTCGATAGCGCCCCATCTGCTCTGCAATGACTTTAATGCGTCTTCAAATTCCCATTTCTCTGAGAGAATGTCGACATCAATGCATGTTACTGTTCTAGTGAAAGCTTTAAAATTAGCTGCTTGCTTTTTAATCATTTCGTCGAGCTTACTTGTTGAGCCCTGGGACTTGACGAAAGTATGACGCCCTTGTGACGTGTCGCTGCTGCCGGCAATCTCCTGCCCCTTAACATCTCTTCCGCTGTCTGCTGTTTGATCAAGTTGTTTAGCCGATACATCTTTCTTCAATAAAAGACTTTGGTATTGCTGATTTATATATTCCTTTACCGACTTATACTCTTCGAAAGTTTGCTCGTATTCTTTGTTCACAAAATATTGATGACTCCTGCTGACTTCCATAGTAAGCCTATCATGATTAGCCTGATATTCGCCCCAGTATCTTTCTAATGCTTCCAGACGCCTCCTGAAATAGTCTGTTGTCTTCCGTTCTGAGCTATCCTTTTTGATGTTCGATAATAATTTTTGGATAGCTCCAAAAATTTCACCCTGACCAACATACAATTCTTCTATCTGTGACATTGCTGCTGATAAAAGGACTTTGTTAGGAAAACAGGAAAGATCTTACTTGTTCTTTGCTGTAAACACCTGCAGATGCTACAGGCTGCTGGTGCTGAACACGGTCGATGAGCTGGCTAAGGACTGCTTGGCGCACGCTTCTCGATCGTCGATGTACTGCTGGCAACGAGCTGATAGCCCGCTGTTGAACTGCTGGACACGAGCTGTGTGCTCGCTGTTGCTGATTACAAGCTGTGTGCTTGATGATGCACTGCTGGATGTGAGCTGTGTGCTCACTTATGCTGCCGTGTACGAGCTGTATGCCCGTAGTCGACGATGTTTCTTGTTGCCGAGCTCCGTAATTAGAGCTTGATTAGAATGTTTAAGTGTTTACTGATCACTGATTCACTGTTAGATGTTGTCACTGCATTCCAATCAGATCCTCACGCGACGACAGAGGATATGACGACACACGCGAGGTCCTGACTCCTTAGATCGAAGGACCAGAAAAGATGTACGAGCCGGGCTGGTACACCTTGACGAATGATAGTTTAAATGATAGATGAGTTTAGGAAAATAAAGGTTTATTGCAAATTTACAAAGGAATCAAAACTACTTTTTTAAATGCTAAATGAGGACGCGTGATTGTTTAATGAATGTTAATTGCGTACTGATTTTGTGACAAAATATAATAAATCGAATGAATTACAAAAGTGCTGATGCGTGACCTAATTATGAGTACCAAGTTGAATGTAGGCATTTGTACACCGTACAAAAACTTTCGATATGAATTGATTTGAACACGGTTGGCATTCTGAAATTGCGCCCAAAAATTGTAATTTTTCGATTTCTTTCGATACTAAGTGTATTTCATGATGAGAAAATGAATTACGTGGTACCCCACGTTGCGTTATGTCCATTACAAATCCAATTAAGAACAACCTTGTTGTTAGTGATGGAAGCCCGCACTCGGAAAAATATTTTAGTCTAGCCGCGTGTACCTGTATCAGTGCCGCTGGGCACGTTTGCCGGAGTAGGCCGCCGCCGGCCGGGCAGGCGCCGCCGCCGGCGCTGGCGGCGCGGGCGCCGCTTGGGCTGGCGCCGCGTTGGCGGGCGGCCACCGCCGATACTGCGACATCGGAGCGCGGCGCGTCCCCCCTCGGCCCCCTCTGCTCGTTAGAGGGTAACGAGGGGGGCCCTGCCAGTTTTCCGAATATCTGGGCTTTATTGTGGATGAGGTTGACGCCTGCGCAGTTGTTTTAGGAAAAACAGACTTTTTTATTTGGTGGCCTTGCCTTTCGATAGTTTGAGAGGATTTAATTTTTTCGGACAAATTGGCGCCAAAAAGGGTTTCATCCCTATCCTGAGTCTCAATTATTGTCAAAAAGGATTTTTGGAGACAGGGTGTTATGAGTTTGGTTCTAAGTTCAGTTTCACTATAATGTAAGTCGGTCAATAACCGACAACCGTCAGAAAGAACTTTAATAGCGTTGACTTTGTCGTCACTACTGAGTAATATTGTGATGGCTTTGCTTATGGCTGTAATACCATGGCCTAACTGGTCCTGTTTCGTTTGTATACTCTTATCTCGATTTCGAACTTTTTCGACCACTGCTGCTGATATTTCGAAATTCAAAGTTGGTGCTTTAAGCAATTTACAATTTTCTGGGATTGGGTAGTCATTTAAAAGTTTCGTCCTACAGTCTTTTAATAAACCTTTTTTAAGAATCGGTAGCCACCGCTGTGCGAGGCTAGTGTGAATGTTTTCACCAAAGGTCGGAGTGTCTACGACGGCTTCGCCCAACGCAGACAACAGTGCAGGGTCGAGGTCAAGTGAATCGGCTGGCTGGGTTTGTGGCACCGAAGGTTCTTCAGGTGTGAGTACGGGTCCCGAAGCCGGATCACCTCCCACGTCAGCAGGGTTTTCATCGCCAGCGATGTTCACGGGCTCCGGTTCCGGCGCCGGCGCCGTCGTTGGACCGGTGTATTCTTCGTGTGTACCGACATCTATGTAAATGAAAATTCTAGCATGTAAATTACGTGCTTTAGAAAGTTACGTAACGTAACAAGAATAATTTGTACCCACTTGATTGACTTTTGTCAAACTTACGGGTTTTTTGAGCATCATGCTACCCCCCAAACATGGGTAAAGTTAGATTTTTTTTTTTGTTATCACATAATAATTAAATCTACGGTAGCTTAGAGATGCTTAGTTTTCGAAATTATGTCGGTAGTAAATGCACTTAATTACCTTCGTTTGCTTCGGCATCTGAAGATGAAGAATAAACCAAGTGACGTCGTCGTCTTTTCGGCTTTTCTTTTAACTTTCTTATTTTTTCTTCATAATACTCCACAGTTTTACGTTTAGGCATGATCAACGATCAATTAGTCGTAGAAATAATGTAACTTTTTTAGGTCGTGCGTCGGTTGCCGCGCAAAAGAAAAGAATGAACGAACGCGACGATGGGCGCGGTCGAGCAGGGAGCGTTAAAAAAAAAATATACAGTGATACCCTCTAAAAGTGCGAGTTGCCAGTAAGATGAAAAGAAACTACATTGTGGTATTTATATCTGAAGAATGAAGCGAATGAAATATAATTAGTACTATTTTCTAACATTTGTCACATTAGCAAGCATAATTATGTAATTGTTTTTTGTTCCAAATAAATAAATAAGTAAACCCTCAGATTAACTTTCGGTTTTCTAAGCATTGGGATTTAGTCTTTTAGGTAAAATGTCCTTACGTTATTTTAAACATACGGCCAAATAACCATTTGACTTTTTAATTTTCGGTCTTTCGTCCATAGGTCTTGTAAAATTCGGTCTTTTCAACTTCGGCATTGTAATACATACCTATTCTATCGATTTCGTATAGGTGATAAAATAACGAAGTACCGACAACTGAGGAAATACGTCGGTAGCTACTTTTGTAGATTTGTGCACGTTTCTGCTCAATTTAACGGTGAGCGGCTTAAATAGAATACGTTTGGTGTGCACTAGTGGGCGGGAGCGGCGCGGCGGGCGGGGCGGCGGCGGGCGGCGCGGCGGCGCTGGGCGGCGCGGGGTACGCGGCCACGCCGCCGCCGACGCTGCTGCGCTGGTGCGCGCGGCGGCGCTCGCTGGCGCTGGCCGGGCCCGCGCCCTCGCTGCGCCTCTGGGACGCCGCCGCCGAGCTGCTGCACGCCGACATACCCACCAGTCAGTATCACGCCCATCTTGTAACACTCGCTTGAATGTGAAAAATTAATTTAAAATGATGTTTTATCTAATCTTTTCGGTAACGGTCTTGCGTTGTAGGGTTTTTTGAATTAGTGGTAAAGTACTTATCTTTGATATTTACATGTAAAATGAAATCGATCTTTCATATCTTTATTCAAAATGTATGTATCTTAAATATTTTTATTTATTTTTAAAACGTAAATTTTAACCCTAAAACCTATCCAAGACGTTTTTAATCGAAAAAATGAACGGTCGTGAATATTGATTTTTAATAATTGTGCCTAAATAATTTTGATATAACCTCGTTTTTATTATACAATTTTCTCTGTCTCTTTTTTATTTTTAAAATCTATTTAATCTGATGTGAGAAATTGTGCAAAAATAAACAAAAGCCATACAATAAGAAGTGATGTCGTAACGTTGATGTATGTCGGGTCGCAGAGTGCGAGGCGGGCGTGACGTCGCTGTGGCGCGGCGCGGGCGCGGGCGGCGGCGCGGGCGCGTGGCAGCTGACGGCGGGGTTCGCGGACGGGTCCGTGCGCGCCTGGGACGAGCGCGCGCCCGCCGCGCCGCTGCACCTGCTGCACCACCACGCCGCGCCCGTGCTGGCCGCCGCCAGGCATCACCCGCACGCGCTGCTCACCGCCTGGTAAGCGCCGCCTGCACACCATACTACACTAACGCCTGGTAAACAAACACTACACTACACGGCGCATAACATGCATTTGAGACATTCTACATTTTCCGATGCGTCACAAATATTCAAAATCGCCTGAAGGTTAAATCATAATTATTCACGAAAATTAACCGATTGTTTTCGCCGTCATTAACGAACGTTTAAATAGTTACACTTGTTTTTTGTTCTTTAGCGCCGACGGGCACGTGCGCGTGTACGACGTGCGCAAGCTGCCTCAGGTGCGGGCCACCGCGCGCGCGCCCGCGCCGCTGGCCGCCGCCGACGTGCACCCGCGCGCCAGCCTCGCCGCCTGGTAACTACTACACTACACTACTACACATATACTGCACCACGAGCTGCCTCAGGTGCGGGCCACCGCGCGCGCGCCCGCGCCGCTGGCCGCCGCCGACGTGCACCCGCGCGCCAGCCTCGCCGCCTGGTAACTACTACACTACACTACTACACATATACTGCACCACGAGCTGCCTCAGGTGCGGGCCACCGCGCGCGCGCCCGCGCCGCTGGCCGCCGCCGACGTGCACCCGCGCGCCAGCCTCGCCGCCTGGTAACTACTACACTACACTACTACACATATACTGCACCACGAGCTGCCTCAGGTGCGGGCCACCGCGCGCGCGCCCGCGCCGCTGGCCGCCGCCGACGTGCACCCGCGCGCCAGCCTCGCCGCCTGGTAACTACTACACTACACTACTACACATATACTGCACCACGAGCTGCCTCAGGTGCGGGCCACCGCGCGCGCGCCCGCGCCGCTGGCCGCCGCCGACGTGCACCCGCGCGCCAGCCTCGCCGCCTGGTAACTACTACACTACACTACTACACATATACTGCACCACGAGCTGCCTCAGGTGCGGGCCACCGCGCGCGCGCCCGCGCCGCTGGCCGCCGCCGACGTGCACCCGCGCGCCAGCCTCGCCGCCTGGTAACTACTACACTACACTACTACACATATACTGCACCACGAGCTGCCTCAGGTGCGGGCCACCGCGCGCGCGCCCGCGCCGCTGGCCGCCGCCGACGTGCACCCGCGCGCCAGCCTCGCCGCCTGGTAACTACTACACTACACTACTACACATATACTGCACCACGAGCTGCCTCAGGTGCGGGCCACCGCGCGCGCGCCCGCGCCGCTGGCCGCCGCCGACGTGCACCCGCGCGCCAGCCTCGCCGCCTGGTAACTACTACACTACACTACTACACATATACTGCACCACGAGCTGCCTCAGGTGCGGGCCACCGCGCGCGCGCCCGCGCCGCTGGCCGCCGCCGACGTGCACCCGCGCGCCAGCCTCGCCGCCTGGTAACTACTACACTACACTACTACACATATACTGCACCACGAGCTGCCTCAGGTGCGGGCCACCGCGCGCGCGCCCGCGCCGCTGGCCGCCGCCGACGTGCACCCGCGCGCCAGCCTCGCCGCCTGGTAACTACTACACTACACTACTACACATATACTGCACCACGAGCTGCCTCAGGTGCGGGCCACCGCGCGCGCGCCCGCGCCGCTGGCCGCCGCCGACGTGCACCCGCGCGCCAGCCTCGCCGCCTGGTAACTACTACACTACACTACTACACATATACTGCACCACGAGCTGCCTCAGGTGCGGGCCACCGCGCGCGCGCCCGCGCCGCTGGCCGCCGCCGACGTGCACCCGCGCGCCAGCCTCGCCGCCTGGTAACTACTACACTACACTACTACACATATACTGCACCACGAGCTGCCTCAGGTGCGGGCCACCGCGCGCGCGCCCGCGCCGCTGGCCGCCGCCGACGTGCACCCGCGCGCCAGCCTCGCCGCCTGGTAACTACTACACTACACTACTACACATATACTGCACCACGAGCTGCCTCAGGTGCGGGCCACCGCGCGCGCGCCCGCGCCGCTGGCCGCCGCCGACGTGCACCCGCGCGCCAGCCTCGCCGCCTGGTAACTACTACACTACACTACTACACATATACTGCACGCATCAGTTCGGTCTATGGCCCGCCGCGAGACGCACGCGTCCCACTAATACACGACAAAGCAAAGTAGACGTAACGGGATTTGGATAAAAACATTATCATGCTCAAGTGTGGTAGATGTGATACTGATATTACGGATGGTGCTCAGTGCAATGTTTGCCAGCACCACTACGATTTCGCCTGTGCCGGAATCTCGGAATCTAATTACCGAAAGCTTGGTAAAAACAAATCTGCGTGGCGCTGCCCGGAGTGTAAGGGAGCCGCCTCGTCTCCACGTCCGGGGACTCATCACGCACAAGGCACTTTACACGAAGAGCTCCAAAAAATTACATCTAAACTCTCAGTGCTGGATACGTTGTCAGAAGACATGAAAGTGATTAAATCTGATATTCAGCATCTTAAGAGCTCGCTTGAGTTGGCCCACGACTTCATCAAAGGTTTTACAGAGAAGATTAGCAAACTGGAAGCTAACGTAAAAAACATGGAGACTCAAGTTGCCGAAATACCCACCCTGCGTTCAGAAGTGACTAAAATCCAAGAAAGTATGCATCAGCAGGAGCAATGGCTTCGCTCAAATAATATCGAGATCAAAGACATACCTTTGAAACAAAATGAAAACCTATATAATATACTCGAAAATGTCGGAAAAGCCGTAGACTATCCCATACAAAAGGGTGACTTAAACTTTTTAACAAGAGTTCCAACCCGCCAAAAGGATGCAGTAAAACCTATATTGATATCCTTTTTATATAAATATCAGAAAGAAGATTTTATGGTGGCTGCGCGCAAACAAAAGCAATTAACTGTGCGCAACATCGGTTATGAGGGCAGCGGCAGAGTTTTTATAAACGATCACCTCACGCCTTACTACAAAAATTTGCTACTCAAAGCTAAGGAACTCAAAAAACAAACGGATTTCCAATTCATTTGGGTCAAAAACAGCAAGATTTTGGCCCGGAAGTCACCATCAACACCGATATTTAACATTAACTGTGAAGCGGATCTGTTGAGAATCAAGTGACTGGCACTATTTAAATTATCATTTAAGTGTTCGTTAGTTCGTTCTGTTGGCGGCCCTAGGCCACCCGTTAGTTACCTTATTGTCAATAATATCGATACGTTTCCCTGTGAGTGTTCGTTGTCAGTGCTTGCCACACCAGTGCAATCGGTTCTCATGCTTATTACTACGATTTTAAGGCTCAGTTTGGTTTATTGTAAGTACGCTCTTTATTTAATCTTACCCACTGCAATAATTTTTTTGACATTATTATTTAACGGTAATAAACAATACCAAGTAAAAGTTAATACTAATTTACTATTCTTCGAATTCATTATGCATCGCAATAGTACACTTATCATAGTTTTCGTGATACACAAAAATGTTATAACAATTATTGTTTGTTCGAAACGCTCAAATTCACACTTAGTCCTATTTAAAGTAAATGTTGATGTTCATATTGATAAATTTAGTTTTAGAAGAACTTGAACTCAGTATCTATTACCAAAACGCCCGCGGGCTTCGTACTAAAACCAACACATTTAAGCGGAATATTATGTTATCTAGTTATGATATTGTTTGTATCACGGAAACTTGGCTGCTAGACAGTATTTTGGATACAGAATTGTTCCCAGCTGATTACATCGTTTGGCGACGCGATAGGGATTATGAAAGTTGCAAGCAAAAAATGGGCGGCGGAATACTTTTGGCTGTACATCGCAAATTACAAAGTATTGAGCGGCGCGACTGGCGATCGACAGCCGAGGATCTTTGGCTTACTGTTTGCTCGCCAACACGCAATACTCGTAACGCGACTAGCTTCCATATTGGTATTGTTTACTTATGTTCGCAACACGGCGGTCTCGGATTCAACTCACAGCTTAGTAATTTTACAGACAAATTATTTGATACGTTTAGCCAATTTCCTAATGATAAAATTATTCTCTTAGGTGATTTTAATCTTAGTAATTTAAATTGGCAATTTAACTCAGGTGAAAATTATTTGAGCCCTTCTGATTTGCAAGGTGAATCACAAATCTATTTCTTAGACACTATTGAACAACTTAACCTAAAACAATTTAACAGTACCCCAAATCTATCAAATAACAGAATACTTGACTTAGTCTTTTCTAATTGCGATTTAACTGTTGCCGCTTGTGAAGATCCAATAGTCCCCGAAGACCCTCATCATAGGTCCTTAAAAATTAGTTATCAACCACTCTCAAGCGGGGTGCCTTTAAGTAATAATCCGAGATTTAAGTACTTTTATGAACGTGGTGACTATACCACTATTTGCACTAAATTAGATGAAATACAGTGGCATGAACTTTTCGGTAATATTGATATTAATCAATGTGTAAACTTATTTAACAAGACAATCTCTGATCTTAAAGATGAATACATACCTAAAAAATATGTATCACAACAATCTTACCCACCATGGTACAGTGCTGAATTAAAGAAAATATTAAGTGATAAGTTGAAATACCATCGTAAGTTTAAGGTCTATGAGAGGAGTAGTGACTATGAATCCTTTGCATATTTTAGGAAACAAGCCAAAGACGTCGAGGCTGTTTGTTATGAAAATTATGTACGTCGCATGGAAGATTCTATCACTGAAAATCCAAAAATGTTTTGGAATTACATTAACTCTTCCAAAAATATTAAAGGTACGTATCCAGCTACAATGCACTATGGCGACATTAATAGTAGCACCGGAGTTGATATATGCGACCTGTTTGCATCCTATTTTCAGACAACCTTTCAGCAAAGCTCCGATATGAACGATGGTCACGATGGCTTCAATACTGGGTCGAATGATCATACTGTACCCATTGGAACTATATACATAAACCCTGAGGAAGTTTTGCGACTGTTGAAGGGCTTGGATGTGAGAAAGGGTGCAGGTCCAGACCATATTCATCCGATCTTCATTGTAAACTGTGCCTCAAGCTTAGTCGAGCCACTATGTATACTTTTTAATAGATCCTTGCAAGATGGTGTAATGCCCGATATATGGAAAAGTGCATTCATAACACCCGTGCACAAAAAAGGAAACAAAAGTGACGTTTGCAATTACCGCCCCATTTCTAAGTTATGCATTTTCTCTAAAGTTCTAGAAAGAATAGTACACCAACAACTTTATACCGCAATGAGCTCAATACTTACGCACACCCAGCATGGTTTTGTTAAGAAGCGATCCACAACCTCTAATTTGGTATTGTTTAATGACTTCATTACCTCAAAAATGGATGACGGGAAACAAGTTGACGTAATATTCACCGACTATTGCAAGTGTTTTGACCGCATTGACCATCGTCTTCTTCTTCAAAAACTTTATCTTGCCGGAGTGCATGGTAACTTATTCCGGTGGTTCACCTCATATATAAAAAACCGATGTCAAGCTGTGGCTATAAACGGGTTCACATCCGTTTGGGGTAAAATACCTTCTGGAGTCCCGCAGGGATCTATCTTAGGCCCATTATTATTTATACTATTTATAAATGACGTATCCACATGCTTTCAGCACTCTCAAGTCCTCCTATTTGCTGATGATATGAAAATTTATAAGGATATAACTAACGAAACCGATTGTCTCTTACTTCAAGAAGACCTAAGTAGATTCGAAGCCTATTGCGATGCAAATAAACTTGATCTTAATACTAGTAAGTGTTATTCAATGGTTTTCTCACGTAAGCATTGTGACACGAAATATACCTATCAACTTAAAAGCCAAGCTCTCACTAGCGTAAATCACATGCGAGACCTCGGGGTAGTTCAAGACTCCAAAGTACTATTCGATCAAAATGTGACACATATTGCTAAAAAAGCGTCTAAAGCTTTGGGCTTTCTAATCAGATCTTGCTACAAATTCAAAAAAGCCAAAACCCTAAAAGTTTTGTATTGCTCACTTGTTCGAAGTATATTGGAGTACAACTCCCAAGTCTGGAATCCACGCTACTCGATTTATATAAATCAACTTGAATCAGTGCAAAAAAGATTTCTTAAGTACCTAGAATTTAAAACCGGTGTTTACGATAGTACATATAAGGAGCGATGCACAAGACACCATCTTCTTCCCCTCGAAGTTCGTAGAAATATCGCAGACTTAACTTACTTGTCAAAAATACTTAAAGGCAGTGTCGACTCGAGCGAACTATTAAAACACATCAAGCTTATAGTACCTCGTAGTTTTACTACGCGTAACAAATCACTGAAGTTACATGTGCCATGTGTGCGCACGAAGTATCGACGTAATAGCTACTTAGTTCGTTCGTGTGGATTGTTTAACAAATTGAGCCATCAAACTGATATCGATCTATGTTCGAATAGTGTTGCATCACTGAAGCGAGCACTCGCAGCGGAACTACTAAGTAAATATGAAAGTACATAATAATTGAATGTGATGTGTATTAATATATTCTCCTTTATTGTTTTAATTTTATTGTTCTCTGAATAATTGAGTCTAGTTGTTAAACTGTTTATTGTTCCCGTTGATCATAGCACGATCGTATTAGTGCAAATAACGCATGTTCTTACTCGAAAAAATTTTTTATTCATCTGTTATCTTACATGTGAAAACTTAATTGTTGGCTAATGATTAACCATGGTACATTTTGTTATATAAACATAGTAGCTGTAAGTTTTCCAAGAAATAAAATAAAATAAAATAAAAAATAAAAATAAAATACTGCACCACGAGCTGCCTCAGGTGCGGGCCACCGCGCGCGCGCCCGCGCCGCGGTAACTACATCACTAAACTACTTCCGACGATAAGTTCTCATCTAAAAAATGTACGATGTAATGTAATGCAAGCACACAACCAACTTTTCATTGGACGAACCGACTCTTGAACTACCATGGGCAACAGCGTCGCTTAACCATAACCACTCCTAAAGTTAAAATCGCTCGCACGCCGCGCCGTCACAACATACGTTTAATTCGCGCAAGGGGATATGCGCGCACACGAATTTTGTTGCTAACTACTTAAGCGACGTTGTTCACCACCTTCATTGAATAAATTGTACAAGAGACGCCTTTTCTGAACAGCTTTATTAATAACGGAAATCATTTGTATTCGTATGTAAAATGACACAGAGCCATAAGAGCCCATGTAACTGTAGTCGGTGTTGATTGCAGCGGGTCGGTGAACCAGTGCATCAGCATCTACGACCTGAACGCGGCGCACCTCAACACCATCAAGTTCCACGAGGGGTTCATGGGCGCGCGCATCGGGCCCGTCTCCTGCCTCACCTTCCACCCGCTCAGGTAACGCACAACATTCAACCCATAACCTTATAGCCACGCCATCGTCGCCATGACGCGACGGTGTGATCGTCTATATCTATAATCACTACGGTCATCGGGCGCCACAACATCGCCGATGACGAGAGCAATCGTGCTCACTGGTAATCGTAAATATCTATTTATTTATTATATTTTTGAAGGAAAACCAACAGCACATGCGACATTATTAATGTTAACAATATGTAGTGGATGGCCAATTACAGGTCTTCACGTTTAGAAATCAAGTAAATTAGTTCCTACGTGTGGAAACAATGCACTTGGTACTCATAATGTAAACATTTAGAATAACATAAAATATAAGAAATTAATGTTAATTAAGTGTAGAATAATAATAATTATACTTTGTAATATAATATTTTTTTAAGTATTTGAAAAGAAATCCTAACTTAATAACCATCTTGCTATTGCTGTACTAGAACAGAATATGTCAAAGTCATATGATTTACAAAACCTATTTAGACTTCTACTTGCTCGCCACAAAAAGGCATTTCTACGATAATTCGTTGAAACAAAAGGTAATGTGAATCGGACTGAAATGTCTTAATGTTCGTGATGGAATATTGAAGTTAATATTAAAAAGGAGTTCAGTAGAATTAATTTGATTTCTTAATTATTTTTTAGTAGGTAGATACCATCTGATATACACACATCAACTTTGTCTAGGGATACAGGTGCTATTTTCATACAAAAGAGGTAACTTTGAAGCCTTGGTTTCCTGCCATGGATATACTGTGCTGTGATCTGATGACGGCAATCCAGGGAGTGAATGGAGGATATTCAGATCACTATACACACCCAACTGTTCTGACCAGCATTCTAAAAACGTAATGGACATGTTTAAAAAAACCGCGAAAATAGCATGAAAATGTATGGAAATCCTCAAACTGAAAACTCCGACCCATTAATCTTTTAGAACGCTGATCAGATCAGTTGGGTGTGTATAACGATCTGAATCAACTCCATTCATTCCCTGGATGGCCATCATCAGATTACAGCACGGTACATCCCTGGCAGAAAACCAAGGCTTCAAAGTTATCTCGTTTGTATGAAAATAGCACCTGTATCCCTAGACAAAGTTGATGTGTATATGTCTTCGCTTCTCTAAGGAAAGAAGGTGAAATCTCGAACACAGTTTTAAATAATTATTGGAATTATACGGTAACCTTGCACGATAGCACAAAAACTTTACTTTCTTCTTTGCTAAGATTAAAAAAAAACCGGCCAAGTGCGAGTCGGACTCGCGCACGAAGGGTTCCGTACCAAAAAACGGCAAAAAAATTACGTTTGTTGTATGGGAGCCCCCCTTAAATATTAATTTTATTCTGTTTTTAGTATTTATTGTTATAGCGGCAACAAAAATACATCATCTGTGAAAATTTCAAGTGTCTACCTATTGTTTTTATTAATATCGAGCAAAAAACAGCAAAAAATCACGTTTGTTGTATGGGAGCCCCCCTTAAATATTAATTTTATTCTGTTTTTAGTATTTGTTGTTATAGCGGCAACAGAAATACATCATCTGTGAAAATTTCAACTTTCTAGCTATCACGGTTCATGAGATACAGCCTGGTGACAGACAGACAGACAGACAGACGGACAGCGGAGTCTTAGTAATAGGGTACCGTTTATACCCTTTGGGTACGGAACCCTAAAAAGTACCGTTCGTTTTAGACGAAGCATCTTGATAAACCGTGCGGTGATGTAAAGTAAAACGCACGGTTTATCAAGGAAACCGTGCGTTTTACTTTACATTACCGCACAAGTTCGTAATGAGATACAATACGATATTGAAACTGGTGTGATAAGAGACCCTTTACGAGCAAATATGTTATAATAGTAATTTATGAAACTGATGCATAATGAGGGGTATTAAAACATGAGTGTGTGTTTAAAAACCGAGCCGTAGGCGAGGTTTTTAATAGTATCACACGAGTGTTTTAATACCTAGTAATGTGCAGTTTCATACACTACTTTATCTACTCTCATACAATTTGTGATTGAACCGATTGAACCTACAAAATAAAATATCAATGATAAAAAAAAATTAAGACGTAAATATCGAGTGGAGTCAAGTTTTCACTCACTACTATGACATTTTTAAGCAAAAGTAAAAATTAAAATCTAAAAATGGCGCGTATTAAATTAGAAAAATAAATAATGAGATGAGTGCATTCCAGAAGACTAATCGCTACGATAAGTCATCGCTCACCATAAAGTACATTTTTAATTTTTTTTTCGTTATTGCGTGTATAAAGTATGTCAATATAAATTCGATTTGCAATTCATAATTCGAATTTTACGATATGAGAGTAGATAAAATAAATTTCATGACATTTCAATTTCTTTGACATTTTATACATCTTGCATACATACTTGCACATGAGTAAAGGCCGGATTTGCGGTGGCAGGAATACAAACTTGCTAGTGATTACCAAATTATCGTAAATGTTTTTATATATCGATGTTTTGAAAATATTTTTGAAGTGGAACTTCTTTGATGGCGTCTGTATTTATTTTTTGTATTTTACCAAGGAGGATGCATTTCTTAAAAATTTGACATTCTACTTCACTCACTTTGACTTTGCTATCTTTGCATCAAGAAAAACTGCAGTGAATTTTATTATTAATACATTTCACGATTTTCACTTTTCTTAATGTAGGTAGGTAATTTCTACTATTTCCGACAGGAAGTCTATATATCACGTTACATAATTATAATTTTTTTATCGATAAATTACACAAATAGATAATCAAGTTGTCCACGCACTATTAAACGTCATTTTATTCGTGCTACCGCAAATCCGGGGTCTGCACATGAGTAAATAAACGGACAGAGTACAAGCTCTCACAACTTATACCGATTCTCAAAGGGTTGACACCTGTTGCAAGTTAAAAATAGGTAGTAGGGAGAAAAATATAAACGTGTTAAAATAAGGCAAGTCCATAATAAAATGTGTATTTGAACGAAATGAACGAAAATGAATACTTTTTGCACTTGGATTTTTCCGTACATAAAAAAAATATCCTTTTTTTCCCCCGAATTATTCATACACACACGGTGCAGGAGTTGAGCATATTTAATTTATTAAATAATAATGTATATAAAATTAGTTTTATTTTACACACTGAAAAATGGTAGAATCTAATAAATAATTTTTCAACAAAATCTTGACACGACTCGTATTTTTATTTCGAGTCAGTAATTTGATAAATCAAACTGTCATTTTTCACATAGTGTATTCTCTAAGAAAAATTGAAGGTGGTATAGCACTTAGCGGCCCTGTCGGTAATACCGCAACTGAGCCGGTGCAAACCAGTTTTTACCCCGGCGGCGTGCCTGTTACACTATCGGTGAGAGGTCGCGCACACATCGCCGCGCTATGTATGAGTGAACCCACAGAGGACCGTTTGTAGGCAGCTTGGACTCTGTTCAGTTTACGTTTTTTTACTCATGTGGCACTAGTATCCTTGTATGACATTTGACATATTTATGATTATTTAATGTTCCCAAATATTTAAACTATCTATATTTTTACCTCAGTAGGGCAGCATGTTTTTTGTTTTTCATAAATAAGTGAATGATTTAGGTTTTTGGCAATTATTTTAAATATTGTTTGAAAGCTCCGCATGATAAAATTTTGCACACCCGCAAGGGTAGGATATGGCGTACTTTGTTAATTTTAAGTCACCTGTATTGTTTATACCCATGTTCAAGCAAATACATATATTGATTGATTGATTGAAAGATTAAAAACAATAGTGGACCCAAAAGGGAGCCTTGAGGTACCCCACTGGGCGCAACAACCCAACTGGAGATGTAGTTGTTGATGACCACCGCCTGAGACCTATTGGAAATGTATGACTTGAGCCATCTCAATAGATCGCCATTTATGCCAATGTTTTCAAATTTGCTGATTAAAGTTGCATGGTGAATTCTATCAAAACATTTGCATACATAATCAGTGTAAATGACATCGACTTGCTTGCCGTTTTGCATATTGTCAGTGATGTAGTCATTTTATAACACCAGATTCGACACTGTAGATCATGGGTCTCCAAACTTTTTAGCATAAGGGCCAGACTAACTCATCCATGAAGTCCCAAGAGCCTGGATCTAGCTAGCTCCGTACCAACATACTGTGAATTACAGTATTGTTAGTAAGATCCGGCCTGCATTCGCGGGCCGGATTATTGGTACTCGCGGGCCGGAGCTGGCCCGCGGGCCGTAGTTTGGATACCTCTGCTGTAGATGGTCCTTGAAGGAAACCGTGTTGAGATTCAGAGAAAGATTTTTTTAAAGATGAATATAGTTGATTATAGATAATTCTCTCAAATAATTTAGCAATAACGCACAACTTAGAGATTGATCTACAATTTGTCACCTCCGTTTTTACACCTTTTTCAAAAACAGGGGTTATAAAAGCAGACTTCCATATTGATGGAATATTGTTTTCCTCCAGAGATTTCAAAACGGCAGATAAATAGGTACAGTAATAGATTTAGCGCAATTAGTGAGAAAAATCGGAGGCAAGCCGTCCGGTCCGGCCGACTTTGTGACGTCTAGTGACATGAGTAGTTTCTTTACCATTTCAATATTGATGTGAATACCAGATATAGTAGTCGGAGGTACAGAGTTGACATTATTAATTGGATCGGTTGAACCGTTGCAGAAAAGTTGAATAAAAATAGTCTGAGAATAAGTTAGCAATAGAATTACCATCACTTGCAATTTTATTCTCGTAGCTCAATGTGTTGGGTATATTTGACGATTTATGCCGAGATTTAATAAACGTCCAAAAACTTCTTGGGTTTTCTTTGATTGAATTTTCTATAGATGTAGTATATTTTAGATAGCAATTGGATTCTAGACGTTTAGCTCTTTCTCTTAATACTTGTAAATAAATGAGTGCATATGCGAATGATTACCGTAAGAATGATTATCATCGGTGAATGTGTGAAGAAATAGACCCGTGACCCGTGACAATGGAATCCAAATAACCTGTAACCTTAATAAATTGCATTTTTGACATTTTCTCAGGTTCGACACAACTCATTTTACTTTATAGATAATATTATAGAAATCATGTCCCATTTATTAATCAGAGTATAGTGGTATTCAGTTCAGAATGTGTGTAATAATGTTGAGTGGTGTCAGGCTGGCGATGGGCGTGGGGTCCAAGGAGTCGTCGGTGTGCGTGTACGTGGCGGAGGCGCGCCGGTGACCCTCGCTCTACACGCTGCCGCTGCCCTTCCAGTGAGGTGAGCCGACACTACACACCGTAACTGACCTTTTTAAATACACTTTACGAGCCTCTATCTATACCTACTAACTACTCTATCTACCGGGTGTAACAAGACTCTCAACGAAGCCAAGCTCTACGTATTCTGTCCATCGTCAGGGGCCCGACCGTCTAATTTACATGGCTATCGTAATCGCTTTCATTTGACAGATGGATGTGATACATTGCTATTTTTCTTTGGTTTTTTATTTATTAAATAGAAGTAGCAATGTGTCACGTCCATCTGTCGATAGTAAACGATTACGATAGCCTATAGTTAGCCGGTACGGCCTCTGGACCATTTCTATTTAAAATAATTGCTGGGAAACGATTTAAAGGAGATGTCCCAGCGTTGCCCCAGTTTCATTTTATTTAATTACTTTCATAATTAAAAAATGCTAATTACATTTTATTTAGGTATAGTATCAGTCAATAATGGTTTTATATTTAGAAAAACAATTACAATAACATTAAGTAGTTTTCTGAAGTATTTTGTGAAAAAAATGTAAGTAAATAGTACTCTCATGACAAAAAATTGTGATTTAAAAGCGTTTTAGAGTTTTTGGCGGGATTTTGTCGAGTTCAGTTCGGTGACTATTTTAATTTTTCGCAAATTGATTCATAGTGGATATTGTGTCTTAAAATTGGTGCAGTTTTGTGGTACAAGTGTCTACGCAGCTGAACAATATGTGGGATAATGGAAATAGGCGCGATCTTGGTTGTGTGAAGCTGAGACTTTTATTGTAGTGGTCGCTACCTCGGCAAAACTTACCGAGTAAACTGTCTTGATATACTTGCTGCCAAATGCTCCAAGCAGCATTGGAATGTGATGCACCCGCATTTTAATGTAAACTGAAACAATCTACTAGAAAATCTAGAAATACTGAACTATTCAAAACATGACACTGGCAAAAATTACTTCCAAGAGGAAAGTAGATTGCCATAACAAAAATAAAAAGAAGAAGAAAAGCGTTTTAACTAAAAATCCCACTTTAAAAAGTGGGATTTTTAGTTAAAACGCTTTTCTTCTTAGCATTAAAATGCAGAAAATAATTATTAATCAGATTCTAGAGTAAAATACCTACTCTGACATACTACTTTGATTAAGATGCGACAGACTTTCATTTTTTGAGAATGGTGAGGCAAATGACATAGGCGCGATGGTACATGTCCTTTATGGTATTAAAAAAGAATTGCATACATTACCCACGTCATGAGTGAGTCCGTTACGCCAGCAAGAAAGTAGCTTCTGGGAAGAGAGTTTGATGAATAATTTGTGCGCAATTCGGTGTAAATGTGCGCCAAATAAAAAAATTGTGGGCCTTATAGTTTTGGAATAAAACGGGAAAAACGAATTCTGCTGGGGTAACTCCAGCAGGAAGATTCTAAACTAATGATCGGAGAGCAATAAAAGATATATGGGCGGGTAGCTTGATACTAGCAGGAAATGTGCGCCAAATATATAATTTGTGGGCCTTATAGTTTTGGAGATATTTGATTTCCTGCTGGCGTAACGTTTTGCCGGATCCCAGATCTCGGAAACTACTAAATTATGAACGCGTCGCTTTTTTTGGTCTATCGAATTTGGTCAGTTAATCGGAATAGTGACAGTTGTTTTGGATTTTAATTGATATTTCCTTTAATACGAAGAATTTGAAGCTGAAATTTTCAGAGCATGTACTTCAGTAACCGCACAGATTATTCATTGGGCTAGGATCTAAATAATCTCCGATATTTTTATCCTGGTGACCGTCAAAGTCATGACATGGTCGTTCTGACCTTCAAAATTTTTATGGTAATGAGAAATAATAAGAAGAATAGAACACCGTTTTTGGTTTCTTTATTTATGTGGTAGTTTAGGCGCTAGATTTTTTTTTGTTTTCAGAAAATGCCTGATTACTTCAAAATTTGTGAATATTTTTGAAATGTTTGCTACCGCACAAATTAGTGGCTACTTATATGTGTTTACTGTAAGATCGCACATTTAGTAGTTTCCGAGATCTAGGATCCGGCAAAACGTTACGCCAGCAGGAAATCAAATATCTCCAAAACCATAAGGCCCACAAATTATATATTTGGCGCACATTTCCTGCTAGTATCAAGCTACCCGCCCATATATCTTTTATTTCTCTCCGATCATTAGTTTAGAATCTTCCTGCTGGAGTACCGTTACCCCAGCAGAATTCGTTTTTCCCGTTTTATTCCAAAACTATAAGGCCCACAAATTTTTTAATTGGCGCACATTTACACCGAATTGCGCACAAATTATTCATCAAACTCGCTTCCCTCTAGAAGCTACTTTCTTGCTGGCGTAACGGACTCGTTTTGAAGAGATTGTTTGTTACGAAATACTTAAAATGTTGATAATGTTTCTTTGGACAAAAATTAAGAAATAACGAATAAAATAAGATTACATAAAATTTTGTTTTTTTTTACTTTGACGTTCAATAACTTGTAACTATTGGTTTCCCAGGTATAGTCTAGGAGACAAAAATGATCCTGATGATGGGCGGCATGCATGGACTTCGGCTTCCATGAGGGTCTTTTTACACCCATTATACCCCTATCATTTAATAACAGTATCTATTTATTACCACTTATTTTGTTTAAGATCTGGCGGCTGTCCGTTGCAGCCGGTAAGTAGGCTCCTTAGATGCCCCCCACTACTAGTCCCCCCTTCCTCGCACCTGTGAGCCCCCCCCCAGTGAGGACGAGTGTGAAAGCAGCGGCGCTGGTCATTAACCATTGGTGCTAGTGTTAATTATACCAGTTTCTATAACCGTCGGCATCGAAGCGCAGCTGCACCGTCATTGTACCGTTTAGGACGTCTACCAACAGTTGTAACGATATGCCGGTTGTACACTCTCGCCCACAGTCGCACGAGAGCCCCGGGTGTAAGAACGACCCTGTACACTCGCGTCATGCACTCGCAGTTGTCAACTTCTACGAGATGGACGACATAGTAGCGCGCTTGCTGCCGTGGTCTTGTATGCCAACAATTAATAGACTGGCTCCATTTGATACTATTAAAATAAATTAAGTTCTGTTTCCATGTTCCATATTTTAAAGCACATATTACTACTGTATATTTTTTCGTGAACACACTGCCGAGACTATGCGTTCATAGCCGAGAGACGCGAGAGCGTACAGGGATGCGCTCGGCTTCGCGGAGAAAGCGTGACCCTTTGACTCGTGCTCAAAAACCGACTTGGGACCGAGCGAGTGATAGCAATACAGTCAGGCGCGGTCCCTGGGACCGCGGGGGGTCACATGGGACATGACCCCCCCCCCCCCCAAATTATACATGTCACATAGAAAAAGCTTCTAAAAATTTACAAAAAAGCAATTGTATTATTATCAGTGACCCCCCCAAAATTTCAGGCTGCAACCGCGCCTGAATACAGTCCGAGAGGTAGCGAGAGCTACCCTGTACTCTCGCATTTGGTGTCTCGGCAAGAGTGTGCTGCCGGCATTACAATATTAACGCTCCTCTCTCGCTTCACGATACAAATACATTTACACGGGCAATATAAACGATTGTTGCTCTGTAACTGTAACCGAATATCTTAGTTACTAATTATTCACAAAATTTAACGCTATAAGTTTGTAATTATTTTGTAAATACTAGATGATTGACCGCCCTGTACTGTAATGAATTGCGCTAAACATATATCTATAATTATTTATTTAGAAATGCTGCTCCGATGTCTGTCCGTGTGGACTGCTCTCGATCGTCTATTTTACTCTATGGCTTTGGGCGAGTGTTAAAATAAGAATTCTGACTTGAATGATGATTTATTTTTTAGATAAGAAAAATTATTATTTTGTAAGCAAACATTAGTGAGTTGTCCTTGACAACTTGAATATGTATTTCTTTTCACAAAGTAACTCTACTCTAGGAAGGTAATTTATTTTAACATTAGCCCATGACTGAGATAATGGGGAATGTCCGAAAAAAATGAAATTGGCTGAATATTTTTTCATAGATAGGAATAAGCTCCCTTAGTAATAGAAAAAAAAATCAGAATTTTCGGTTGCGTGAATAAGTAAAATAATATTAAAGTCTCTTCGACTTCACAAATGTAGGAAAGTAACAGCAAAATGGAGATTATACTTTTGCCAATACCTGCCACTATGACAACAAGAACTAAAAACAAAAAGTTTTGACATTTGTGTTGAATTTTTTTAATACCATGTTGTGATTGTGGCAGGTGATGTCAAAGGTATAATCTCCATTCTGCTGTTACTTTTCTATATTTGTGAAGTCGAAGAGACTTTAATTTTTTTTAAATTTTCACGCAACCAAAAATTCTGCATTTTTTTTTTCTATAACTAAGAGAGCTTATTCCTACCTATAAAAAAATATTCAGCTAATTTGATTTTTTTCGGACATTCCCCATTATAATTTCCTACTATAAGATATTCTAGACATTTAGACTGGCCACATACAGACGGCATTTTGATTCGGAATTCCGAACTCGGCTAATCCATACAAATGTATAGACCTACTACATGCGGTATTTTTTCAGCTCATACATTTATCGATATTCCATTTCGGAATTCCGAATCAGATCCCGTCTGCACGTGGCGGGCCTTAGACAAAGGTAATAAGTGTAGCACATCTCTGAGAAGTGTTCAAGAGGTGCTATACCGCCCGGCGCGTAACTTGGCAAGATAAAAACGAGACAAAAGATGCGCAGTATACTATAAACACTCTGCGCATGTTTTGTCTCATCTTTGTCTTGCCGAGTAATATGCCGGCACCTATACTTTTCTGTTGTTATAATTCAATAATCATACAAAGCATAGACACGGCCTGCAATAACTTATTTTAATATTTTAGAGATTACTCAAAATATATCATGTGAATAACTGATGTCCTTATTTTTATAAGAAACCATGCTAGTTTTTAGAATTTTGTACAATGAATTAGTTTTATTTTAATTTCAAATGGGTTTTGTGATTACTGGTTTACTGAAAGTTCCTAAGACTTAATAAATAAATTAGATGCCATTTTATTGTAATTAGAACTTTGTTCATACATTAAGTGACCAACTTTGTGTTCGTTTCAGATTATAGTTTAGGGTAGTCTCAGATAACAGATGGGTAGGAGGAAGACAGATTATGTTTCATTGTTATAATAGTAATTGAGCATGATTTAAATATGATTTACACTGTACAGTTGGCGCCAAAATGATCTGAGCATTCAAACCTACCAAAATACCTAAGAATTTGACAAAAATCAACCTTATCTCAAGACATTTAGTCTTGATTCAAGACTAAACGTCTTGAGATAAGGTTAATTTTTGTCAAGTTTTTTGGTAGATTTGAATGCTCAGATCATTTTGGCGCTGACTGTATATATCTATAATCGACCACACTAGTGCTTAACCACTCCTAGGGCTAAAATCGCTTGCACGACTTGCTCCCATATTTACATGAGTTTAGCTACTAATGTTTACTTGTTACTAATACCTTGCGTGTAAACATACCGAACAAGTGCTTAGTATGTTTACATGGAATGTATTAGTGACAAGTACAACGCATTAGTAGCCAAGCTCGTGTAAACATGGCAACCATAGGTTTAGTTTGCGCCGGGGCGGTGCGCGCCTACACAAACTTTTTTGCTAAGTGGTGAAGCACGTGAGTGGCCGATTGTACTTGTATTGTTTTTATGAAGTGGAAATGCCGTAATATCCATAGGTAAGTGATACAATGAGCATTTAACATTATGATTAGTGTAACATTAGTGATGGAGTATGCAGTTGATAAGAGCTGATTTTATGAACAAATAATGGATGTTTCTTCATAAATATGTAATGGAGAACCATGCCCTGTGCAGCAGAAACAGAACATTCAAATCAATGTTGTGATTATGAAAAAACATTGCAGTTGTATATTGGATGAATGTGTGTACAGTCAGCAGCATGTCGGGTTATACAAACTGACAAAAATCTGCAATTTATTTTGAAACTTAACATCTCTGCATTTAAGTATAGAATTGATTAAATATGGCTAACCTGACGGACCAGCGTCCAACGTACCGTTGACTGTACCATATAACATTGCATTTTGTGTATGAATTGATTTACTGCTTTTACATATTGTGTAATTAAAATGTACATTTTACATAATAAATAAATTGTTGTTGTTGAAATAAAATATGATAAAAATAGCTTAGTTTTATTAGAAAAATCTGCAGCATCAGTAAAAACATTATATAGCAACAAGCTTTGCTCGAACAATCGTAATAAGCCATCTGTTTCTAATCACTTTACCACTACTACAGAACGAGGCACATATCTTGAAATCGGGTGGGGATTGCACGAAACGCGTATTTTGGGCATGCGTAGTGGTGAGGGGCATGTGTAGCGGTGAGGGGCACGGGCGGCGGGAGAGGGGCGTGCGCTATTGGTCGCTCACAAAGATACAAATATACTATTGTTTTCGATAATCAATCCCAGTAATGGGCAAAAACAAAAGTCTAGGTACACTCAGCATCAAAATTATCTGAACATTCAAACCTACCAAAACATTGAGCATTTGACACAGATCAACCTTATCTCAAGACATTAAGGTGAACTTTCTTTTGGTACTCAGACAAATGAAAGTGCACCATAATGTCTTGAGATAAGGTAGATCTATGATGAATTGAGACAAATTTGACAAAACAAACCATTTAATATGACACAAAATTCTTGGTTACCATTCTGCTAACAATAATATCAAGAAGGTCTACATCACATTTTATATCATTTAACTTATACAATTTTTTTATTTGTTTTATGTCTGTAATATCTTTCAGCTCACTTATCGGGCAAATGTCCCCATTAATTTTAGGAAGTATATCTTGGCTGCAATCCATATCAGGAGTTATGAAGAAACATACTAAGAGGTCACCAGGATTTTCAAGCCCAAATTTGTTTAGGCTTTGTGTTATATTTTTGGTGAGAGACAAATTATACAAAATCTCTCCGAAAACTGTTCTTGTGACAAGTACACCAAGGTGTTCTGAAACCGCAGCGCGGTTTGCAGCCACTGCTATTTGAAACGGATCCAATATTAGACTGGCCTTTATAACTGCACATTTCCACGCACCAGAGATTATATTGCTTCTGATATCCTCGACATTTTTAACGTTTCGCAAGAGATAAACTTTGAGAGTAGTTTTCGTGATAGGGTCTAATTCACTAACAAATTCACGTGACATTTTGCAATTAAGCATATTATTACATGAAGAATGATATATGATTTGGTCGTCTTTTATGATCGCTTGAGGAGAATAAATTATTTAAACAATATTTAATAAAATAAATTCTAAATAATAACCTAAAAAGTCTAAAAACTACAGTAGGTATCTATCTACAACAAAGTCAAACTGTCAAACCAATTATGACAATAGGTGCATTCCAACAGGCTAATCGTAGAGTCATCGATCGCCATAGAGTATATTTTAATTGATGGATATATGTGAGATCGATGACCTAGGTTAGGCTTCAGCGATTGGTCTGCTGGTCCAGTCCAGCAATAATAGCAGCAGTTCTGGAATGCACCCATTATTGCTTGCATTGTTTATATTTCTGAAATAAATAGGTTATAAAATGACAATGACTTCTTTTATCGCACAAAAAGATAAGAAAGATTATTTCTCTGGCTGTCGCTCTGCGGCTGACTGAATCGAGCTCTAAAATCTAAATATCTGTAGGGTAATCTTTAAGTATCCTATTAAAAATGTTGATAACCAGGTTACGCTATGTTAGAGTATTAGCAAAGACCACAGGGTTTCGCTTACTATCGACACAATATCAACAACAAAGTGAAGGTCTAGGCCCAGTGGTTTTCCATAAGCTCACCGGTGCCGACAAAGGCATCGCTGTATACGGATTGAACAGTCCGAAAGACCGAAATGCTCTGGGGTTTGACTTGATTAAAGCTATGAAGGAGGTAAATCAACTTCTACGAGAGGATACTAAAATTTCAGTAGTAATTCTACATAGTTTAGTTCCAGGAATATTTTGTGCTGGTAAGTATTTACACAAAGCAAGAATAAAACCATCAAAATAAGTATTTTCAATATATAATAATAGATTAATAGGTATTTATTTTCCTAGGGGCAAACTTGAAGGAAAGATTTCAAATGACCGATGAAGAAGTAGCAGCGTTTGTCCGTGGATTAAGGGGAACATTTATAGAAGTAGAGGATCTACCGATGCCCACAATTGCAGCCATAGACGGTGTGGCCGTAGGGGGAGGATTGGAATTGGCCCTCGCGTGTGATATCAGAGTTGCTGCAGAGTCTGCAAAACTGGGCTTGGTGGAGACCGGCCGTGGTCTTATTCCTGGTGCTGGGGGCACTCAAAGACTTCCCAGAGCTGTTCATCTCAATATAGCTAAGGAATTGATATTCACATCAAGGGTTGTAAAAGGAACGGAAGCTAAAGAAATGGGTAAGTTTAAAATCAACAGTGTCTGCTGTGTAGGCGTTGACTGTGTATTTAATCATAAAATTTCATTAATATTTAATTTTCTTGTACAGGGATTGTGAATCATGTTGTTCCTCAAAATGACAACAAAAATGCAGCATTTGACAAGGCCCTCAATATTGCCAGAGAAATAACTGTCAATGCACCAGTAGCCCTGAGGTGCGCCAAGCGAGCCATCAATGAGGGAATACAGCTGAGCCTCACCGAGGGCTATGAAGTGGAACAGAAGTTTTATGAAATCAACATTCCCACTAAGGATCGACAGGAAGGAATGATATCATTTATAGAGAAAAGAAAACCTGTGTATGAAGGTCATTGAGCCTCTTCTATTTTATAGTTACATAATATCAGGAAAATATAACTTTGTTATTTTTATATGAAATCATAGTAATGTTGTATTTTTTATATTGTTGTTATACCTACTTATTCAATTAAATGTGTAAATAAATTAAAATATACATACAATTATATTTGCTAACTTTTTTGTTATTGTTTATAAGAATGTTTGTTATTGTGTAAGGTAACAGTGATTGGTAAATTTGAAAAGAATAAACAGATATTTGTCAGATTTACATACATGTATTTTCATAATAAATATATTAGCTTTTTTAACATAAAACTATATCACATGCCTTTTTTTTATAAAAAAATATACAATTCAAATTCAGATATTTATGTACATCATTCAATATTGAGATACTTCTTAACTTGTATTTTGGTATCTTCAGGAGATTTCACTTTGTGACTAATGGTTCTTTTATCATTAAATATTTCATAATCATTACCACCAATTTCTGTTTTATCCCCAAAGAAATGAATTTCATCATAGTTTGCTTCAGCTACATGATTTAAGCAGTATGTCTTGTCCCAGCCTGTAGGAAACACATCCACACTGATCTGCCCTCCAAGTGCAAACGTCAAACCATAGTCTGGGAATTCATTTTTTAAAGCATTTACAAACTTTTCTCTGATTTTGTGTTCAATATCATAAGCTGAAAACTGTTCTCTCTCAGCCTGGCTGCAGGATCGCCCCACAGGGCAAATATTTATCATGCTTGAACGGAATTCCACAAAATTACCTCTTTTAGCAGGCAGCTCAATATTAGACATGTATCGAAGTGCAAAATTTATGAGCTTCTGCAATTTTTGCTCACCAACATGATTTAGGATACTCTGCTTGCTTTTGAGCTCGCCGTTACGGTATTGCATCAGACCATTTTCACAAAACACATAATCAAACTTATTAGTCACTTGTTCACCGTTCATTTGCTCCACAATTTTGCAGTAATCAGATCCGCTGACTAGTCCTATGAAGACTTGCGGCTTTAGTTTCTCCAGCAAAAATGTTTTAAGTTCCTCAGTGATAACCTGGCGAGGTTTGGTCAAAGTTCCATCAACGTCGAACAAAAATAGTACATTTTTTCGTAGAGACATTTTGAAGCTAAATTGAAAAAACTTTTTGAATTTTGGAGGCAAAAAAAGGAGAGTGGGTCAATAACTGGAGCGGAGGTCGTCGGTCGGGCGTGCCAACACTTCGAGAGCCGGCCGGACACGTCAGCGTCACTTCGATTCAAAACACTGATCAAGTGATCACGTCACGTCAACATGTGCAAGCCGCCGGCTGTTATTTGTGTTGTATTGTTGTGTTTATTCGTCACAGAAACCGTTCTATCCACCAAAACGAAAAATGTGCTTTTGCTTTTAGGTAAGTAGGTATAATAAATTGAATGTTATTTATTTTGCTTGCGATGTCTTCGACATTACAATTACAATGTAAAAAAAATGATTTTTAAGTTATCTAACTCTCTTATCAGACTGTAGACGTTCTCCGTAGCACTACTTTTGTCTTGTCTTATTACAATAATAAAAACAAATGAATAGAAAATGCCAAGGAAATGCCTAATAAATTTTAATCTTTTTTTCAATTCTTTTCCAGAATTTGATTTGATTTGAAGTTCATTCAATCAACTTCAATCAGTGTTACCCATAGACATAGAAAAATTTTCGCTGGTGGTGTTACCAAACCCAAAAATATAAAATCGGTAGATAAGGGTACGTTCCGCACCCTGATTATCTAAAAAGAAACTATTTAGCGACCGGTTTCATTCCACATACATTGCTACTTTTCTTTGGTATGTTTTTTTTAAATCCAAAAAGAAGTAGCAATGGATCACTATCATCTATGAACTGCAACCGCACCTTGATTATCTAAAAAGAAACTATTTAGCGACCGGTTTCATTCCACATACATTGCTACTTTTCTTTGGTATGTTTTTTTTTAATCCTTTAAGAAGTAGCAATGGATCACTATCATCTATGAACTGCAACCGGTCGCTAGGTGGTTTCTAATTAGATAATCAGCCCGCCGGTCGCTAGGTGGTTTCTAATTAGATAATCAGCCCGCCGGTTTTCTCCAATTAAAAATAAGGATTCATTCGTTCGTTTTTCGGTAGAAATTATTGGATTAGGTGCTGATCCACAGTACCTACGAGGCATATTATATCTTGAAATCGGGTGGGGATTGCGCGGAACGCGTATTTTGGGCATGCGTAGCGGTGAGGGGCGCGGGCGGCGGGAGAGGGGCGCGCGCTATTGGTCGCTCACAAGATGACATACGCGAACTTATCCCCACTCCGTCGAAAAAAATTCAAGATACATGCCTCTGTATGTACTGTACTGTACTAGATAGCTGATCGGTAAGGGAGACGTACCAAATACTGGATACTTTTTTAAAACCGGAAAAAGAACCAACATAGTTAACAAAAAAAAATTGATTACACTCATAGCGATAATTATCTAATCATCTTAGCATTACAAAAAGAAATAAATTTCTAGCTCTACTAAAAATCGGTGAAAAAGATTTTTTCCTTAAAAATGTCAAAAATCAACAACATAATTTTATGTACCCTATATTGGACAATAGGTGTTCTTAATATTGGATATCCAATATTGGGTACATAACACTTAATATGGGATATCCTGTATAAGGAATACACAGACACTACTAATAAGGTAAATTAACCCGTGGGACGTGTTCACAAACATAGTCTATTTACATCTGGATCTAGCCCAGCACAAACTTCATAAGCCCATCGTTAAGTTGTAAGTTAAGTTCAATGTACAAATACATACTAATTTATATGTATCCCAATACTGGATAACCAGTATTAGGGGTAGCACGGTATCCAGTATTGAGTTAAGTACCTACATTTACGAAAACTGTTCTCGAACTCTTTACCTACCAAAATTATCAAGAAAAAGCGTTAATTACGTCGCAATAACTATGTCCCTAGTTAATACATGTCCCTATAACAACAAATAAATGCACTTGCCGTTGTTTAACACACTTTACAATACTATATCAAAATTAGTTCGATAAACGAAAAACACACTTTGAATTTTGACAGCCGACAGGAGCTAGTTATGGCGCAGTTGTCGGAGAAAGCATTGATATTAAACATTGAAGAAGTAATTTTAGACTGTTACAATTAGATAGCAATGGTTACATTTCTAGAAATTGATGTATCCAGTATTGGGCACATGTCCAATATTTGGTTCGTCTCCCTTAGGTATTTTTGATGAAGTTAAAAATCGCTAGATCTACCGAAAAATCGGGAGGTTTGGGAACACTTATGGATTTAGCACTTCCCTTACCGAGTTCAATAATTTGTTGGGGCCATTTTTCTGCTTTGAACCAATATAAGGGTCCCTCCAGACCTACCGGTTTCGTTTCTTTGCTTTGCTGTTCTACTTGCTGTTTAGAAAATATGCGATAGATTGAAAATGAGCCTCTTGGCCGGCGGTCCATTGCCGAACAGCAAAGCAAAGAACGGAAACCGGTAGGTCTGGGGGGACCCTAAGTCTTTGCTTTGAACAGCAATGGCTTGTCAGCGCCATACATACAGCCATTTCAACAACTACCTATGTTATGAAACAAACAAAGAATTCAGTTTCATTTCACGTTTTGACTATTTTCTATCAGCGTATTCATTCATGTTTATTCAATCTCGGGCCTAATTCATAAACATTACTGTTTTGTAATTTACTTAAGTAGGTACGACGATTCGCGTACAGTAGTTACGGTGTGTGAGTTATTTTTTAGTTTCAAATTGGCGCCCCAATGCTGTTGTACCAAACGATCACTGTAATTTACTATGGTAATGTCTAATGATTATCAAATAGGGCAATAGTCTCCAATTTAGGGTTCAAAAACAGGGCCCCATGTAGGGTTGCCAGATGGCCGGGATTTCTGGGATTGTCCCGGATTTATTCAAATACCTACCAGGCTACCACTACTTTTTGTTTTCATTAAGTTAAGAGTAGATAGGAAGGGGGGCGTGTGTAAGCAGTAAGTGGTCCTATTGTTCTTCAAAAGTCCAACGCAGCTCCAGCACCCCCTCCCCCCCAGCTTTGCCCCGGCCCCGGGTGGCCCTCCCAAAGCCGATTACATATAAAGTTTTTTTAGTTCTTTATTGTTTTATGTAAGTAGTAATTATAGTGTCATGTCAGTGCCTCTATCTTGTTCCCCACCTAAATTAAAATCCTGAATCCTCCCCTGGCCCCATGTCTGCTTATTTATAGTATTTGGTTAATAAAGATTTTACCTACTTGATTCCAGCTGACGATGGCGGGTTCGAAATCGGCGCGTACTTGAACAAGATCTGCCAGACTCCGAACATAGACGTGCTGGCGCGCCGCGGCGTGATATTCAACAATGCCTTCACTTCTGTCAGCAGCTGCTCTCCGAGGTAGGCGCGTTAAAACCTCCGCCATTAGGGGACAAAATTTCCCCCAACATGACGCGCTACGTTCAATCTACGTGACGCTGCAACGTTGCCCAGTGTCCCGCAACATTTTGCGACGCATTTAGGTACATGTTGCGGGACAAGTTACTAACTTTCACTCTACGAGTGAGGAGGGTGGGAGTATTTGCATAAGAATAAAATTTGTCTCAAATACCTATCCGAAGGGCTTTACGCTCTACGTACATCACGATAGATAATATTCATGTTTATCACTTTGTTTGCTTTGGACAATTGCATAGGTACTTATAACCCGGTCGAGTTAACTCAGCACCTGAAGCTCGATAGACCCCTCTCGTTTTCTCCTTTCCTTACGCCACCGTCGTCAATTTTTTGAAAGTTATCATTAGAACTTGTATGGACGTGTTCACATTGGCGCGAATAGTCGCACGAGTTGCAGCAAAAACGCGAATCGCCCGCGAATCGCGCGCGATAGGGTTGCGTTCCAAGTGCAACCAAAGATCTAACGGCGCGTTCCAAACATTAGAGCTTGACGTTCGATTTACACAACTTTCCCGTTCCAAACGTCAGAACGTTGCAACTTCTTAAGATATTTGTATACGTAACTGGAAAAACCCCGGACGGGGCGGAAAAAACATCGTTTCATACAAAATGTATAGGAGCATGCGTACGTAGCGGAGGCAGGAGTGACAGGGCCCGGACGTGGCACGCACGGGACGGAAAATACCCCGTCGGTCGCCGGTACGCCACCACCCCGTGCCTGCCCCGTCCCATCCAGATCCCGTTGCGTATGCATTGAAACTTCGACCTCCGTTCGCTCCGTAGTTGCGATGCAAAGCATCTTGGTGAAAAATGGAACTACGATTCAGCCATCGATTTTAACACTAATGACATTTTGATATTCAATAATGTTCTGTGATGTATTGTATTTAGGTGTTCGTGCCTTCACTTGAACCACATATGAGATTACACTTCTGTAAATTCAGCCTTATGACTCACTTGACAGCTCCGCACAGCGCCCTCTAGCATCTGATTGGAACTAATCATGTGACCGGTGACAGCGCGCGGCTGGTTGTTACTACAGTACGCTTTTGTAACTCAGCCGAGTCACACGTGTGAATTTAAAAAAAAAAGTGTACACAAAAAGACGGTAAGTTTTACTTGATTTTACTTTAAAGTGGGAATTTCGCTACAGAATGTTCGATGAGACAAGCTTGGACAAAATTGTTTCTCATGAAAAAATAATTACGCTCGGCGCCCTGGGCCCAGCAACGATTATTATGCCAATTTAGGCATCTGTGTGCGGTTATTTGGATTTCGCTTGGCGCCCTTGGCCCAGCTCCATCCGCTCTTATACTGTCGTAGTACCGCCGGCGCGCCGGTGTTGGCTCGACAGTGTTGTCTCAAGTAAACGGCGCCTCAACAAAGCGACATCTTTGTGCTGGTATGGGCACGACACATTCATGTCATGAACTCTGTCGTCCTATTGAGGCGACGCGTCGCCTCCGATTGGGCTCTGAGCCGACACTGCCGAGGCGGTGTTCGTCTCTGTCGTCATTCCAATGGGACGACGCGTCGTTCCAATGGGACGACGCGTCGGTTCGATGAAGCGACGTGCCATTGAAGGAGACGACGACCGTCCGTGCTTTGCTTGAGCCGACATGTCGCTTTGTTAGCATAACCGACGTATGAGCTCCTTTACTGCTGTGTTCTATAACAGAACCTGTTACATTGCAGGTCGCATCAAGCTCATCCAGTTCAACTATGGGCGTGTTGGCTCTGTTAACTCCAGACGACAAAGAAGAGAACTAAGTCTTCTCGCTTATTATTGACTCGATTGATCGTCACTACCCAGAAAACTGGAGACAATGGAAGATTAAAAGTTATTCTTTCGAACACTTGTTTGGAGAGAGTATCTCACCAGAAGTTGAGAGTAAAATAATGTTTGGTATACCCTCAACGGACTTAGTAAAAGCATTTTTGCCAAATGCTACGCAACTGCCAGAACGAGCTTATCGGGCCATAAGAAAAACAATACTTTTATGGCCTCTGGGAAGATTCTGCTGTACGTTCCTCATAGTGTAGCAGAGAAAGTACATGCTCCGTCATATGACGAGTTTATGAACACTATTAAAGATTTGAAAAAGCAAGGCAAACTTACGAACAGAGAACAAACATCTAAGTTGTAATCCGAAGGTGAGAAGAAGACAAGATTAGAAACCTCGTCACCGTGTTCGTCTCGCTCCAAACAATGTTGTAGCCGAACTGTTGCCGTTGTAGCCTCGCCGAAACGTTATGTTGCCTCTTCGCCAGCAGTAAAGCGTCAAAAGGAAGAACAAGGTGGTTCTCCTCCACCCAAACGTGCGTCCTTGAGTTAAGGAAGTTCAGACTAGGGTTTTCGGACCCGGGTACCCGGGTCGGGTATACCCGGGTATACAAGAGAATTTGGAACCGGGTAATAATTGATGAAAAACCCGGGTACCCGGGTATAATAAAAAATATTTTATTTTACTGTCTATAGCAGCACTCATAATTTAAATTTGCTGTACAAAGCCCTATAATCGATAAAACCCACTTTTACAGATAGGCTGTCCAATCATTCTCTTAATTCCTTGGCATTTTGAATGGCGAATCATAATAAACCAATAACTTTTATTGTTCCTTTTCTATTTTACTTTAATAATTAGCTTTTATCACTGTTAAGATGTCTGCGCGATTTTTCAAAAGTATTTCTATAACCATCTGAGCAACTTTTTTAAAGAAATGCAAGTCGAAAATAGTCGAAATACGAGAACACCGTCTTTCCGAAGACGGATCTTTTTATGTTGTTTTTTTCGACAGATATTTGCTGGGAGTACCTAGTTGTTTTTTCTTGATAAATACACTGTCTAACCAATCGATTAAATTCCTTAAAGTGGGTTTTCTACGAATAAAACATTTTTTTGCCACAGATACAGTCATGGTTCGAAAAATTACAAAAATACTTCCCTATACTAATACTTGATCTTAATGACTAATACAATGTTTTTAGCTATCTAAAGTAGGGTCAAATTAATAGATCACATTTAACACTTCATCAAAATTTAACAACGTAACCTTCTAACGGCGGGCACATAATATTTTTTTTATTAAAGGCACTTTTTTCAGTTAATAATAAGTAAATATTAATTGTTATAAAACTCACAAGGAAAGCAAATTTACGATTTAGATTGATAAATAACACTAAGGACTAACAGATGTCATGTGTCATGTGATCTAAATTGCCCTACTTTAGTTACTTTACTTAGGGAATATTCATATATCTCTAGCAAAAATATCTTTATTTTCATTAGTGGAACACTCAGATAAGGAGATTTTAAGTTTTAAACGCTTAAAATTTAACGGTGTGTATGTTTTATTTGAGCGAAACACATGAAAAATGTGAAGTTTTATTTGTATTTGAAGATACCCGGGTACCCGGGTATTCCCGGGTATTGAAATAAATAATACCCGATACCCGGGTATGAAAAAAGGCCGGGTACCCGAAAACCCTAGTTCAGACCACCTTATGGCGATTATGTTACAGCAACACTTGGAATTTTTTAATAAACTGGTAGAAATGCAAGCAGACCAAAATAAGAAAATTGAAGAATTTCAGAAGGCTACTTTATCTTCAAAAGCAATTGATTTAGACCAATCGTTTGAATCTCATCCAGATAGTACACGAAAAGATGCTGATCGGGAGACATGTGAGGGATCTTCCACCCCTCAAAGTGTTGAGATTGCTTTGATACCCGAAGAATCGGTAATAGATGATCTCGAGCGTGCACTAAGAAACAAAATTGCCAACGCTCAGCGTGAACTAGAAATGTTGCAAGCGGCAAAGTCAGTCAATGTAACTTCTAACTATGACTTCAAACCATCCACATCTGAGATGGAATCCACTTGGATAGCCTTTGAGAACTTTCTCAAAGGCTGACCCAGTACTAGCAAAGCAAGCTTCAGAATGTCAGCGCCTGGGTTCAGAGAGTTGGATAAATGTGCGCTACTCAGAAGTTCAGAAGCAATTTCAAGCGACTCCCGTCTTTTCGGCGCTAAAGATTAATAATCATCTCGCATCAGTTACACCGAACCAGTCCTCGGTAGCAGTATGGGAAAAGTGCGATCTCACTCTTGGTGCTATAACAAATGGGTTACTACAGCAGAGACAAATATTTGAAAGTTTGTTTGAGAATTGGCCTCAAGAGTACAAGCGCAAAATAGGAGAGGACTACTTCGCAAATAACTCCAAATTTCGCAAGAGCTCAGACGCTTTATTACAATATGTATGTGGGCGTAGAGCTGAAGTTATACAACATAGGAGAGATTGTTACAAGATAAAAACAAAGTCTTACATGAAATCCTACACTCTATCCCGCCCACAGATACACACTTGTTCAAAGAACCAGAATTGTCCAACGCCATAAAAGACTAAGGTGGAATACATAAGTTTTTTCGTACAAAGCAACCCAACCAAGGGGTCTCAAGAAAGTACCAAGCATACAAAGACAAAAAGGTGAATTTGTCCGAGAAAGTAAAAAAAAATTTAAAACCTTTAAAACCTCACATGATTCCAAACGATCCAATAAGCGCAGACGGAAATGAAGAGGAAACGAAGGTCGGGGAGCAAAACCAAAAGGACAGCAGAAATGGAAAGGTCAGAAAAGAGCATGACTTCAAAGCGGGACAGTTGTCACTGCACAAAATAAAGTGGATTGCCATAGGAGACCCATTCTTCGCCCCGCCTTCCATTAAAAAAAAAAAAACTATCCGGATACAAAATTCTTTTTCGAAAAACACTAGTTCTAGGCAAATTATCGGATTGGAAGAAGTTCAAAACTCCTGCCTGCGACATGACACAAAATTAAAAAAAAAATATATTATCTCTGGCGCCCTTCAACCAAGCCAACACGAATCAGGATTCCTTTCATAAATGTTTCTAAGGAAAAGTCGCAAGGCAACAACAAACTCATTTCAATTAGAAAACTCTAAACAATTTCGTGCACATTCCAAAGTTCCGACTTCTAAATCACCATCAGATTCCGAAGGTGCTCAACCCAAAAGACTAATTAATTTTACATGCATACTACTCGTATCATGTTCCGATAGTACCAACGCATTGCAGATTTCTAACTAGCTTACCAAGGGAAACATACGAAATGACTTGATTACCCTCTGGCCAAGCAAGCGCCCCATCAGCGTTCGCAAGAATGACCAACTGGCTGACTCATTGGTTCAGGCAGTTCATTCAAAAGGTATAAAAATAATAGTATGTTTCGACGATTTTCTGATGGTTCATGAGGATCCAACAACACTGGCTCATCAAGCCGAATTTGTACAAAAAGCAAATCTACGGCAAAACCCAACGTCTAGCTAGAGTATCTAGGAATAACATGGGATACCAAGGTGAATCGGAAGATGCTTTCAGAGGAAAAAGCAAACAAAATAATAGCCTCACTTCGGTTGCTGCTATGAAGAAGAACATGGGGTTGGTTCGAGGCAAAGATAATCTTGGGAAATCAAAAATTTCGCCTCATTTGTCGTTCCTCTCTGAAGTCTTCATTGCAGAAGATTGCAGATAGAATCTTTAAAACCGCAAAGGGAAAATTAAGACATAGGCATCCGATTCCACTGTCAATTTGAGCAGAACTTTCTTGGTGGATCGACAATATGCTCAAAAGTACTGCTATTCATCTCCCAAATCGGACATGGTTCATAACAACAGATGCTGCACAGTACAGATGGGGAGAGCCAACAATCGAAAGATGTCCCCACAACTTCTTGGACCAGAAGTCAACTAAACTGGCACTCCAATCAAAAGGAACTAGTGGCCCTTTTCGAAACACTGAAGCAGCTAGACAGTCTCTTACAAGGGTCAACGATAATATGGCAAACTGACGATCGAACTGCAGCGGCATATGCAACAAAGCAGGGTGGAACAAGGTCAGTACGCCTTACTGAACACGACAAGAGAGACCCTTAACCTATGCGATCGCAACAATTGCAGGCTCACAGCCCGCTACATACCCCAAGTTCACACAATGGTCTTGCGGACGGATTATCAAGAACAAAGAAGTTACTGGAATGGCACCTGTCCAAACAAATAACGATTCAAATATTCCGAAGCATGGGTACACCGGAAATAGATCTGTTTGCCTCAGACAGATCTGCTGTTGTGCCAAAACATGTAAGCGAGTAAGCCTTGGATTTGAAAAGTCAACACACAAATGCCTTCAGCCGGACATGGAAGTACAACCTCGGATGGGTTCTTCCACCAGGTCTTAAACCCAGACACCACCTGAAGAAATCGACCGGCCAATATTTGCTAATAGCGCCGAATTAGGAAAAGGCTTTTTGGATGCAGGACGTGAAAGCTCGAGCAATTCAACAACCTTGGAAAATACGAGATTTACAGATAAATCTCATAGACCTTCAGACAAGCTTACCACCTCCGTCAGTGAATCAATTAGATTTGCAGGTCTGGAAGATACAGGCTAAGCCAAAGAGACTGCAAACTCGAACAATAGTCAGTTAGAATTACTTCAATCTGGCTGGAGGAAGTCGACGTTAAAAACATATAAACCTGCATGGAATAAGTGGTGTCGTTGGGCTTCAGATCAGAATGTTAGAACAAACGATCCGAAACCAGCAGATTTAGCATGTTTCCTTAACTACCTTTTCGAAGAATTAAAATTGGCTCCCAGAACTACCCAACTTCACAAGTCAGTTGTAAGCACCAGTGGCGAAGGGTCCAAACAAGCCGATTCCCATCGGCTTACCTTTTAGAAAGCCCACCCCACCTATCCACTATGCAGATCATTACATTTTTGTAGAACGGCTTACCTTCGCCATAATTACGGCTTACCTTTGACATAATTTCACCCCTCGCCACTGGTAAGCACATTAGCTAATCCAGATAAAAGTCAATGGCTAAGTTCCCTTTAGTTTCTACAACTTAAAAAGGTATTTTTTCTAAAACACCCTCTATTAAAAAACCTCCTGCTTGGAATATCTAGGAATTACTGGATTTTCTCAAGACATATAATATTAACAGCGAAAGCCTGTTAGCAAATTTCAAACACGTTTCGATATTGCTCCTACTGGCATCGAGTAGAAGAGTGCACGATCTGACTCTTTTGAGTCTAGATCCAGATCATTTTGAAGAACGAGATAATGAAACAGTTTTTGGCCAAAAATTTGGTTCTAAAACTGATAGCATATCATAATATGCAGTCTGGTTAGAGTTTCAAAGCTAATTCAATAATAAGATTATTATCTACTGGACAAAAATGCTTATTACGATGACTGAGAGCCGTTGTCAATTGGAAAATGTGGATAATCTTTTCAACACTACTCGGGGGCAAATAAAAGGAGCCTCGCGCAGTGTCATTGCTAGCTGGATCAAAACCTTATTTAAAGAAGCCAACATTAACGGTTTGGCAGGAAATACATAAAAACATGGACATCGATGTAGTACTGAGTAGAGTAAAGAGAGTTGGAGATCAAAATGCACTTTCATCAATCATTACTTCAAACTAATTGCAGCAACCTCAAATCAATCTAGTACTGGCATTAATGATTGTTTCACTCTATTAGATTAGAATTCTCGTTGATTCATTTTTAAGTTTGTGCTGATTCAGTAATGATTGTAATTAATAATTATGAAGTTTGTCAAATTTAGTTGCTTATAATTTGCAAAAAGAATAATTATATTTTAAGTTCTCCGATAAATTATTAAAACTTTACCTGGAAAATAAGTTTCATTAAAGTATTATTATCACAGTAGCGCCGGCAGAGTTTAAACACGTCTCATATGTGGTTCAAGCGAAGGCACGAACACCTAAATAGGACCGTTTTTCCCCCGAAGGGTAAAAAACGGATATTTAGGTTTCTGCCGAAGCTTGAACCACACCTGAACTCCTTGCCGTCGCTCGTACTGAAGTAACAACCAGCCGCGCGCTGTCACCGGTCACATGATTAGTTCCAATCAGATGCTAGAGGGCGCTGTGCGGAGCTGTCAAGTGAGTCATAAGGCTGAATTTACAGAAGTGTAATCTCATATGTGGTTCAAGCTTCGGCAGAAACCTAAATATCCGTTTTTTACCCTTCGGGGGAAAAACGGTCCTAATGTGTATCGTAATGTAATGCAATATTGTAACTAAGGTATTTAAACCTTTATATTATATCTAAATAAGGTTTAGATTCAAATAAATGGGATTCAACATATTTTTCAGAAGCATCGTAATATTAGTGATATAAATTACAATATTACATTGATTAAAAAAAATTTTGACTATCTGTTCATTTGACTACTATACAATCAGATATAAATCGAATAAAACAATTTTCTTTATTTAGATTGAAAGATCGTTCTGTCTTTTTAGGGTTCCGTAGCCAAAATGGCAAAAAACGGAACCCTTATAGATTCGTCATGTCTGTCTGTCTGTCTGTCTGTCTGTCCGTCCGTATGTCACAGCCACTTTATTCCAAAAGTATTAAGACTACATAGTTGAAACTTGGTAAGTAGGTGTATTCTGTGAACCGCTTTACGATTTTTACACAAAAATAAATAAAATAAAAGATTAAGGGGGGGCTCCCCATACATGGAACTGAAACTGAAAATATTTTTTTTCATCAAACCAATACTTGTGGGGTGTCTATAGATAGGTCTTTAAAAATGACATTGAGGTTTCTAAGACTATTTTTTTTCAAAGTCAACCGTTTGAAAGATATCTGCCGCCAAAGTGGTAAAATGTGTGTCCCCCCCCCCCCCCCCCTTTAACTTTTAAAGTAAGAGGGTGAAAAATCTAAAAAAAATATATGCTATAGATCTTAATTAACACTTTCAACGAAAATTGGTTTGAACGAGATACAGTAATTAGTTTTTGAGATATAGTACATTTTCCAAAACCGCAAATATAACTTTGTCATTCATACAAACACTGTGAAAAACAAAGTTATTTTTTCAGACGAAAAATGATAGCGGTATTAAAATATGGTATGGTATATAATGTACCTACGGAACCCTACTGCGCGTGGCCCGTTTTTTCAATGAAATAAAGTCGGTTTAGAAAAAAATTGAATTGTATCAATTGAGACTGAAAATATAAAATTAGTTGCATAAATAGTGTTTTATTTAATTAAGTTGTTTTCACAACACTACCACGTTACTATCACGTCAACTGTCGCGACTTACTTATGACACATGAGTAAAGAAAAGAACCAGAGACAAAGCTTCTTAAGAACGTGAAATTCAAACTTGCAACTAACAAAACAAATGATGCCCTGAGATTGTCTACTGGCTGCAGTTGTCAAAACAGGTTTTTTCCGGTTTTTCCGCGTACGCGACAAGCGGCCAGTGGACACGCAGTCGCAGACATGCCCCGCGTGCTTGTAGTAGTGCAACCGATTCACGCGGTTGTATGAAGCTTTGTCTCTGGTCCTTCTCTTTACTCATGTGCTTATGACGTCGGTGCACTGTCCGTCCTTGTCATCGTGTTATGATATGACAAGAACGGATAGAGCATTGCTATCACTTTGGCTATCGCTTTGAGATAGGCGGTCTAGCTGCCGTCCCCGTTCCGTCCGGCAGCCAGACCGCCTATCTCAAAGCGATAGCCAAAGCGAAATCTATAGCTATACTCTATCCGTCCTTGTCATATCATTACACGATGACAAGGACGGACAGTGCACTGACGTCTAAACTTTAGCAATTTGAAAGCTTTTTAAGCAAGGCGGTAGGCCTGCTGGATTACAATGGTTTACATGGTTAAAAATTACTCTATGGCGATCGATGACTCAAAGATTTGTCTGACAGAATGCGTCCAATGACGCGCGCGATTCGCTCGCCTCAGTGTGGGAGGCTACGCGAGCGAGCGAATCGCGTAGATTCGCGTCCCACATGGCGCGAGCGAATTCGCCTCAGTCTGTACGAAGCTTCAATTATCGCTAACAAATGTACTAACGCTACTGGCATTCATGACGACAGTGGCGTGAGGAAAGGAGAAACGAAGGGGGTCTATCGCGCTTCAGGTGCCGAGTTAACTCGACCGGGTTATACCTATGTCTTTTTTTGGGATTGGGGGGTAGACGAACATAACGATGTAAAATGGCGCTGTATGTTTGTTTGGTTTAGCCGCGCGGCACTGCTGACGGGCGCGCCCAGCCACCAGAACGGCATGTACGGGCTGCACCACGGCGTGCACCACTTCAACTCGTTCGACAACGTCACCAGCCTGCCCGCGCTGCTGCGCCAACACGGCGTCTACACCGGTACCTACTTGACAATACTTACTGATATATTAAAACAATTTTACAAGATAAATAGTGACCAATAAACTAACTTCTTTGACTTGTCATATTTATAGCAATGAAACAATAAATAATATCAAATAATAGTAGGTAAGTACTGTACTGTACCTACTTGAAGTAACAATTTTATCATTTAAGTTTCTCTTTACGAATACGGTATACCTATACCTAGCTAGTGTATTATTTTAAAGCAAAATTCTTATGAACCTTTTCCCCTGTTGATCTAAAACAGGGGTTTCCAACCTTTTACCATGTGCGCCCCACTCAACGGTAAGCTAAAATACTTGCGCCCCCTCCCCCGCGACAACGATCTTAAGAAACGATGTAAAAAATAAATAGGTAGATCTGTTTAGTAGATTTTTAACAATCAAACACAAGAGGTGCACTACGCATTGGTGACACAGTCATATTATCTGTGGTACCTACGTGGCACCGTTCCCGCCCCGTGAGAAAATATGTCTTTTATGGTTTTTATGTACTATCTGGAGCCGCTCGTCACGCCCCCCTTTGAATAGCTCTAATCTAAAATATGACTGCAGGTATCATAGGCAAGAAGCACGTGGGTCCAGCGAGCGTGTACAAGTTCGACTACGAGCAGACGGAGGAGAACAACCCCATCAACCAGGTGGGCCGCAACATCACGCGCATCAAACTCCTCGCGAGAGAGTTCCTGGCCAGCGCCAACGCCCAACAAAAGTTAGTTACCTATCCTACTTAATTTCCTTTTTTAGAACTCTTATCTAGGTAACAGCTTTGTATCGTGTACCTAGGTGTTACATCTTTAAGTATAGGTATATGGCTTTATTTGTATTCTAGAAATATGCTGATCTTTGATTTGCTGATTTGACTGTGAACATAATTTACCTACTCGGTGATTTATTTCTACTCCACTAGGCCTTTCTTCCTTTATGTTGGGTTCCACGACCCCCACCGGTGTGGGCACCACGAGCCGCAGTACGGTCCGTTCTGCGAACGGTTCGGTTCCGGCGAGGAAGGCATGGGGCTCATACCGGACTGGAAGCCCTGGTACTACCAGTGGGACGAGGTGCAGCTGCCCTTCCACGTACAGGTACAACTGCATGCCCATCATAATTATAGCTAGCTCTTCGTAAAGAGATTAACTGGTGTTAAATTTGTAGGACACAGAAGCGGCTAGAAGAGATATCGCAGCACAATACACCACTATGTCGCGACTCGATCAAGGTAAACTCTCGGAAATGCACCCACATTTTGTGACTTTAGCCAAACTGAGAAATAAGCGCAGTATTAAATGCCCTTGTCATGTCATAAGGTGTCGGGCTGGTCCTCAAGGAGTTAGAAGCGGCCGGCCACTCAAACGACACGCTGGTGATCTTCACTTCGGACAACGGCATTCCGTTCCCGTCGGGGCGCACCAACATGTACGACCCGGGGCTGCGCGAGCCGCTGGTGGTGGCGTCGCCGGCGCCGCGCGCGCGCCGCAACCAGGCCTCCGCCGCCATGGCCAGCCTCCTCGACCTCATGCCCACCGTGCTCGACTGGATGGGAGTGGAACGACCCCAAGAGGACTCCAATGATATAGTGCAAGCCGACAAACCGAAGAGTTTACTGCCGATTCTCGAAAAAGGTTGATTTACATCTGTTTGCCGTATTTGCATTTTCTTGTAAAGATTTTTAACAATTGAATGTCATGTAGAGCCGCCGTACTCGGAGACCGACGCAGTGTTCGCGTCGCAGACGCACCACGAGGTCACGATGTACTACCCGATGCGCGCCGTGCGCACGCGCCGCTACAAGCTCATTCACAACATGAACTTCGGCATGCCCTTCCCCATCGATCAGGATCTCTATGTTTCTCCCACTTTCCAGGTAAATTTCTAAATTCATTCCCATACGTACATGACAGAAGTTTCATCGCTTAGCATTAAGTGTTTTAAACTGTTATTTTGCCACATCAATCGCAGGACATCTTGAACCGCACGCGCAGCAAGCAGCCGCTGCCGTGGTACAAGACGCTGCAGCAGTACTACTACCGGCCGCAGTGGGAGCTCTACGACTTGCGCCGAGACCCCGAGGAGACCAACAACCTTCACGGTTTGACTACTTTCTATTATAAGTATAATGATAATCACTTTATCCTACCCACTCTTCCCCAAACAGGTTTTGTGTTTGTGTTAGTCTTCTTGTGTAATATCTCAACTTCTGTTTAGTACTATTATATATTCTGTGCTAGTCTCAGCATATCTCATATCATAGTTAAGTTTTTATCTTCTTTCCTTTCACACTCAAACACGTCAGTGTTGCTCTAGCTCTCTTGAAAATCAATACTAGATAAATATCTAACTAAAGTAAATTATGGAATCATCTAAGCACAACATGTCAACTCAACACTTCAAGTTGACCTGCAAAGAGAACAGATAAGTTTGTGATATCATTGAAGTACTTACTATGTAATTTTTGTAGGCAAGCCATCACTGGAGGGCGTGGAGGAGCAGCTGCGGACGCGGCTGGTGTCGTGGCAGCGCGCGACGCGCGACCCGTGGCTGTGCGCGCCCGGCGGCGTGCTCGAGGACGCGCCCAACGGCGCGCTCGACGCTGCGCTCGACGCCGCGCCCGCCTGCCGCAGCCTCGACAACGGCCTGCTGCGCTACCGGCGGCCCGCCGAGTGACCGCCTCTGCCTCATGCCTCACTCACACGCTAAACGTCGTGTCGTGCATCCGTCTTTAAACACAGCTCGCGTTCTCTTTTCTGACGCCCCTCATTCCGAAGTTGTGTTCTAGTCTCTTTTAATACTCAAATCCATGTTTTCAACTAATCTTATTAATACTATTTTACAAATTATCGATATCATAACAAAAACGTTGATAATATGTATGCAGTAAACTGGCATATTATCTTACAGTGATAGATAGGATGAATTCATACTCTAAACTGGATATTTTTAAGTGACATTTGACTCATTTTATTTTATTGTATCTCAAAACTTGTACTTACTTAACTAAGGAATTGGACATTAATGTAATTTATATTATATTTTAATGTAAGTATTTCTAATTCAAATAAAAAAGTCTGCTCTATAAGTATGTAGTTATTTATTTCGATAAGGAACGGTAGTAGAAGTTTGGCCTCATTCTTGATTACTACAAAGAAATTAAAATGAATAAAATACCACACACTTTTTAAATTAATTTAATATGTTGACCGAAATATATAGTTCAACGATATATAGTTTCAACGAAATGTATAGCTATTGAATATCAAACATACACTCAATTTTATTATTATTACATATAACATATGCAAAAATGTCGAATATAGGAATTCTGCAAAGATTTCAGAACAGTGTGCTCAAAACAATAGTTAATGCCCCATGGTTCATGAGAATGGAAGAAGTCCATGAGTATCTAATAAAAAAAATATAAATTTATTAAGTCGACCACCAATTGTCACAGGTTTCTGATAGCTGTCATTTAGTTTGACAAAAAAATGGAACACAATTCCTATGAAACTGCCAAGCAAGTTAATTGTAATTTAACTTAGATCTGAATCCCTAATTACAGGTTATTCCATAACCTAGTAGGGTTAGCTAAGACTTTATTATAATATTTTCTTTTTGCCTTAAAATCTGTACTTGCTACTTGTTTACTATAGCTATAGCTATTTCTGTTATGACTTTGTAATTTTGGCATGAATAAAGATTATTATTATTAGATCACCTTTGGGTAACCATTTTCTACTCAGTAAGCCAGTGATCCAGGGAGCTGGTCCGAGTCTCTGACGCCTTATGTGTCACTTAACACTTTATCTTTCTAAATTTGTGTTCGAAAACCCCCCTCCTCCCAATTTGAAATTAAAACTTGAATCTGGAAAGCTGCCCCTTAATTTAAACCCTAAGTTAAATAACAAAGAAAACTTAAAATGTCTATTAAACTGTGTTAAATTAAGTACTATATTATAAACTACAATGCATTGAGTAGTATTTAAGACAGCTAAGTACTAGATTATTGTCAAACATAACAATTATTTAATAAGGATATTAAGATTGAATCCTCCTATCAATAAATTAAATTATAACAAGACAGTTAGGTACTTCAAAAAATTACCTTTGCAAAAACCTTTCCTATATTATAATACTGATAATTCATTAATCATCAGAATACTGTAGACAGATCCTACAATGTGACTAATCTGACAATGACTCTAAATCTAATCTGATCTCTCAATGGCCCTCGGCAACTTCAGAGTGCTTGTGGTTTTTTAATCTGTGTGCTTCATACATTCCAAAGTGAAGTTGCTGAGAACCACCATCATTGCCAGATTAATCGCATTGTATGCTTACACAATTTATACTTAAATATAAAACATTAATATCTACTCTCTAAGTTTCAGATCTAATTAGTGGAATTCATTAATATCAACATTTTCATATTGTGACTAAGTTTTGTAGCTATAAATATGTAATGATTTTAATAATCATTATAGAAATTATCAACCTGTTCTAATTTCCTCGCGAGATTCTGGTCAATACTGTGTACATTACTCATGAGCTTCTCTGTGTCCACAACCTAAAATAATAGATATAAAATTTAACACAACAATGTTTTATGATAAGTTGTTTATCAATGAATTTTACACAAACTAGGGACTCACCATAGCCATCACATGATCAAGTCTTTCGCTCTTCATATAAATAGTCTTAATCAACAATAAACAATAAATATAAAGCGCGATGGCGAAAACAAAGGCACCTATTTTCAGCTTAGATGACCAGTAGCTGATCATATTACCCTGAAACAGAGTGGACTTGTTTAAAATGCAAATAGGGATGGAAGTTGCTCATATAATAATTAGGTAATAGTAAACCACGTTCACACAAGGGAGACTCACAGGTTTCACGACGACCTCCGGCAGTGCTGTAAGGTGAGACATTCAGATAATGTTGTACTCAGGGTATGTAAATAGTAATCCTCTTGAAGTTTTGACTGTTCACAACGTCTATGTAAGAAAATGCCTTCACTTAGTAAAATTACATCACACTCACTCACACAGTCTCAAGCAAGAGAAAGCAACGAAGGAAATAATTATGTGATCCACAAACTAATTCAATCCACTTTGTCAACAAAGCAAAAACAAACAAACACACATGAATGAAAGTGAAATGAAAACTAGAGAAATACTGAAAGAAAAACAACACTGTCACTGTCACCAATGGGTGCATTCTAGATTCTGCTAGACAAATCTATGAGTCATCGATCGCCATAGAAAACTTTTTAACCATGCAAAGTAAAGGTGCGGGCACATTTGTCTGATGCCACGGGTTCCCTATGTATTTGCATAAAATTTTAAGGCATAATATGTCATAGCATAATATGATTTCGCCGAATGATGTTTACGCATAATATTATTTAGTCATAACAGCTTGTGCATAATTTTTTTAGGCATAACTACTTTAAGCATAATCATGTTTAAGCATAATATTCTTTAGCATAAATTGAAACACGCATAATGTTATTTACGCATATTTTTATAAACAAAAAATCACGACGTTTAAAATCACGAAAGAACATTTTATCTAAAATACAAAATCCCAAAGCTTAAAAAACCGAAGGTTAATTGAGGGTTACATGCCAGCAGGTCGGTTCTGGCACTTCGCCGGCCGCTGCCGCGGCACGCTCGCTTCACTCGCTCGGCTCGTGCGTTGTTGGGCGCAATGGAACCTTACCTCCTCCTCGCTCGCTACGCTCGCTCGTCGTAGCACCTAATAGACCTAAACAGACTTTCGGAATTTTTAACTATCGGCATTTTAACTTTCAGGGTTTCGAACTATCATCAGTCATTTAATAATCGATCTTTTAAGTTTCGGTCTATTGGATATCGATATTAAGGATTTTCGGTATTTTAAAAATAGGTGTTTTATGAGTCGATATTTGGGTCGTATGTGTTATGAGTTTTTGGCATTTTAATACAATACCTACCCCTTTTGCATGAAAATAAATAAGTGCGTAAAAATATTTATTCTTATTGTTTTTGATTTTTATGTCTAAATAATATTAGGCGAATAGACAATATGCCTAATAACATTATGCGAAAACAAATTAGTCTAAATGATAATTATGCTAATATAAATAGTATGCCAAAAAACAATTATGCGAAAGTATTATTATGACAAAAAAAATTATGCCAAATCCGTTATGCCAAATCAAATTAGGTATAAAACAATTATGCGAAAACAAGGGATCCCGATGCCACGTGATACCACGCCGTATTTGTATGGACGTGTTACGTGTCGTGTACCACGACGAAGTGTGATCCTAGTGCATACATTTACTATGAAAACCGATGTCATCTGTAGGCTGATTGTCTAACTTTGTTGCAATCAACTTTGACAGAAATCGCAGTGACATTGCTGCTTTAGTAAGAACCAATGTGACAACTATCTTACCTTACTTAAAGCAGCAATGCAACTCCGATTTCAATCGAGAATTATTAGCAACAGCCTTACGTAATTCGGGGTCTGACGGCGTGTTAACGCGTGGCATCCTTAGAGAAGATAAATAAGGGGAACAGGCATACCTACGAAAAAAGCGTGCATACCTACTTCATTGTTCTCCATTGTAATGGAACAAAACATGGCGGCTTAGCTTAGTGTACTTACACCTTATGTTAACAGCATAGAGTTGAAATTGTAACATGTGACAGGAAACAAATATGGCGGACACGGCACGCGCCTGACGTCATGAATGCTTTGTTATTGCAGTTTATGCCTGCTCCCCTTACTTCCCTTCTCTAAGGTGGCGTCAGACAAATGTGCCCGTACCTTAATTTGTTAACCTTAACCTTACGCTAGAAACATACTATTGTCTTGTGTTGTGTCGTGTCGCGATCTGTCGCGTATCGGTTTCATACATTTAATATGATTAGAAACACACTATTGTGTTATGTCGACACGACACACTGTAGTAATGTGTTTCTAACCATACTAAATGTATGAAACCGATACGTGACAGATCGCGAAACGACACAACACAACACAATAGTATGTTTCTAGCGTAGCACAATATTTTACTTTCCATAGTTAAAATGTACTCTATGGCGATCGATGATTCAAAGATTTGTCTGGCAAAATGCACCTCTTTAGAAAAGTTCTCATTTAATTTACTACAAAAATCTTCAATCGTCAAATTGTACGTGTTTGCGCTATGGACCCGCCCTTAGAATTTATTATGCTCAGATTATGGTCAACGAATCGACGATATAATTACTTTATGATCGTCACCTCGTATGTGCCTTACTCCTTCTGGCTTGTGAGCTATAAAAACCTTCAGTGACGGATAAACAACTTCTTATTTTGGTATTCAGAACAAACGTGACGCAAGGGTTTATGAATGATTGACGTCTGAACATGGCACAGACGAGATGACGCTGAAGGTTATGTATGATGGAAATAACAAAAACTAGCAAACGAAAGTCAAATTTTACTTCCTAGATGCTCAGTGACGCAAAAATAAATAAGATTTAACACTCGAACATCATACAAAACAGAACAGATCTCCTAAAATTGTTGTTTAAACAAGGCACATACAGAAACGTCTGTACCAGTTTTCGTTTGTCAAAATATCGACAACTAAACCGTTTGGAGCCAAATGAAGCAGTCTAGCAGCGTCACGTTTGATAAGTGACAGTATATAACACTTCAAATCCGTTCGCGGAACGACACATCAATAGAAAAAGCGAAAACAATATTTCGACCCGTCACACTGTCTGGCCCATACTTAAAACTGTCACGTTACGTGAATTTTGCCTCACGCATATTGTAAAGCAATTAATATTAAAAAGAATTTCCGTCACTGAGGATCTAGCTTTATCTGAAACCAATCACTGCAGTATTTACGATGCAATTCGAGGTTAAAATTTGTATGTAAATAAACTAGGGTGACCATGAAGTATTATTTTTGTGGACATCGTATTGAAGTTTACTGAGATTGTTTGTAGCGTATCGTAGCACATTACTTTTAGGTTTTTACACGACTGCTCAAAAAAGGAGTGTATATGTGTTCAGGGTTCATGTATGTTTGTAGGAATGTGAGTTTCTTTATTCCACCATAACTTCTAAATGGCTTAACGGATTTAGATGTATGGGGTATCGTTAGAATCCTTACATCATTCCGAGTGACACTGGCTATCTTTTTTTAAAGTCAATATGGCGACTGTACGACGCCACTTTTAAATGAGAAAAAACAATTTTTTTCTTCATTTATTACAATATGGGCATCAAATGAAAGGCGCACATTCCAAAACTATATCATTTGTCCCTAAAATGTGTAAAATAAATTAAATAAATTTAAAAAATATTAAAAATACGACTGCCCTGCCAAAAACGAACTAAAAAGTTAACTAAATAACAAGTGCCATTGCAGTCGGGGGTCCTCTTTGATTAAAAATTGTTTCACAAAACGGTCCCCTGATTGCAATGACACTTGTTTTTTTAATTAACTTTTTAGTTCGTTTTTGGCAGGGCAATAATGTTTTTAATATTTTTTAATCAAATAAAACTTCAGGAAATCAATTCAACAAGTTGTGATTTATTAACGCTTAAGGTGTGACACTAAAAAGTTATTTTGATAACAATAATAATATCAAATATCACAGTTCAATCACATTAATGTACATATTAATGACTTGTTGAAAAACAGACTAGTACCATAGATAATAATATAATACTATACTAATATAAGTAATTCTACTTACTAGGTATTCTAAAATGTTATAGTGTTAAACATCACAGGTTAATTCTTTTATCCATACATATAAGTAATAAAACTGTAAAAAAAAACCGGTCAAGAGCGAGTCAGACTCGCGCACCGAGGGTTCCGTACTATCATAATAAATACACAGCAGAGTAGAATAATAAAATTATTATTGCAGTTTTAGGTCAGCGCCATCTCTTGACCTATAGTGGAACTAATGTTAACTTTTTAGAAATTGGATAATTTCAAACAAAGTATACTATATTGAGAAATCGTTTTATTTTTCCTGTAATCTTTATATAAACTGCTATTACACAGAATTATTTCATATTTTCCTCTTTGCAAACTTTGGAGATAAGGGGGGGGAACGGTAATTTTTTTACTTTTTTCATCATAAGTCGAAAACTATGCGGCCTAAAAAAATGATTAAAAACGTGCAAACGGCGCTCTTTCATATGATACCCCACATGCTCTAGTCACCTCACTTCAAATTTTTGAGATCCCCTTTTCAATCCCCGTTGTAAAAAGATATTTATTTTTTATTTCTTTCTTATTTGCAAAATAGTTGGGCAAATGTCATTTTAAACTGTTCCAAATTTGTAGTGATATAGCCAGCTGTGACAGACAGACAGACAGACTGAGTCACACCATAAGGGTTCCTTTTTTACCATTTTGGTACGGAACCCTAAAAAGTGTCTGTACATTGAATATATTTGAAAAAAATTTTTGGGGCGATGGAGACATAGTATTAGAGTAAGAATTAAAAAAAAGTGTATCTGTTTGTTTGTCAGTTTGAACACGCTATCTCTGGAAATACTGTACGGATTCGAATGAAACTTTTTTTGTTTTATAGCTGTTAAGCCTGGGCATAGTTTAGGGCAGCGGTTCCCGAATATTGTTTAGTGGAACCATGGGGTTCCATAAGAGGCTCTCAGGGGTTCCGAAAAATTTAAGAGTTAAGTAAATTTATATCTTTTTGTTCTAACTAAATAAATATTAATATCTTAAAAAGTTTTTCTTTTAAAGTCAAATTAGACTTACAAGAAACCTCTAACTATAAGACCGGTAGCAGACAAAGATGGGAAGCTTCTTAGTGCGCAGAATGATCAACTGCGTAGATGGCACGAGCATTTCGCAGAGGTTTTCCTTACGGTAGTTGGCGAGGAGGATGATCTGGATCACAATGATGCGGAGATAGCTTGTGAAGTTCTGGATGTTAGAGTCTTAGAGCATACAAGGTTAAGGTCGATTCTCCAGATAAGGCTGAAATCTGTGCCGCCATAAAAAGCCTAAAGAGCAGCAAAGCACCAGGCAACGATGTCATTCCTATTGATGCGCTTAAGGCCAATGCCGATGCCACAGCTGATTTGCTGCTGCCGCTGATGACATTTATTTGGGAAACAGAACAGGCACCCGAAAGCTGGAAAGAAGGCATCATCATTAAGCTACCGAAGAAAGGAGACTTGACTAAGTGTTCCAATTGGCGAGGGATCAACTTGCTGCCTGTTTGCTCAAAGGTTCTGTGCAAAATTTTGTTGAACCGGTTAACAAGGGCGGCGATTGCACCCGTTAAATCAACGTTTTGCGTATGATTTTGGAGCAATATAACGAAATGCAGCAACACTTTGTTCATTGACTTCGAAAAAGCGTTTGATAGGGTAAAGTGGTCCAGTATATGGCGCATACTTGAAGAGGTATACCAGACAAGGTCACAAAAGTAATTAGATGCCTTTATTTGGGTTCCTCTTGCCGAGTGATGCACAACGGGCAATTTTTAGAGCCGATACCAGTGACTGCCGGAGTAAAATAAGAATGCCTACTATCACCGTTGTTGTTCGTAATAGCACAGTTTAACTCCATACAGTTGAAAAATGAATATACTTGCGCAGAGCAACGGAGGGGGTCTCGAGGGGGTCGGGCGGTGCGGCTCGGAGTACCCAAACTCGCCGAGTTTGGGCACTCGAACGCGGAAGGCCGGCGCGAGTGACGCGACCGAATAAATCACGCATTGCGAGCGACCATTTTAAAAAACTTTTATGTCGCTATCGTTTATTAGGTACAATTTTACTATAGTACATAACTGACCGAGCGAGCACGAAGTGCGAGCGAAGCGTCTCTGCTTCAGCTTGGGCAAAAATTATTTCGTATGTCCGGCTGTCTGTTCCAGCCTACAGGTCGCATTTCTCAACCGATTCTTGTGAAATTTTGTAAGCAGGTTCGAAAATTATACATAATTTTTTTGTTGAGCCAGTTTTTTGATTTTTTTCAAAATGGCGGAGATATGTTAAAAACAGATTTCAGTCCGTTTTCCAGCTCTGCCTGTTTTCCTCTACAGGTCGCATTTTTCAACCGATTCTAGTAAAATTTTGTAAGCAGGTTTAAAAATGATGTAGAATTTTTTTTTTGTAAAACCAGTTTTTTGAAATTTTTCAAAATAGCGGAGATATGTTAAAAAAAACCAATTTCAGCCCGGATTTCCGGCGCTGTCTGTTCTCCTCTACAGGTCGCATTTCTCAACCGATTCTCGTGAAATTTTGTGAGCAGGTTTGAAAATAATATAGATTTTTTTATCACGCCAGTTTTTTGAAATTTTTAAACTGACGGAGAAATGTTAAAAATACATATTTCAGTCGGGCTTTCCAGTTCTGTCTGTTTTCTTCTACAGGTCGCATTTCTCCACCGATTCTCGTGAAATTTTGTAAGCAGGTTTGAAAATTGTATAAATTTTTTTTGTTAAGCCAGTTTTAATTTTTTCTTTAAATGGCGGAGATAATTTAAAAAAATCGTATTTCAGTCCGGATTCCCGGCGCTGTCTGTTCTCCTCTACAGGTCGCATTTCTCAACCGACTCTCGTGAAATTTTGTGAGCAGGTTTGAAAATAATATAGATTTTTTTGTCACGCCAGTTTTTTGAAATTTTTAAAAATGACGGAGGAATGTTAAAAATACATATTTCAGTCGGGCTTTCCAGTTCTGTCTGTTTTCTTCTACAGGTCGCATTTCTCCACCGATTCTCGTGAAATTTTGTAAGCAGGTTTGAAAATTGTATAAATTTTTTGCTAAGCCATTTTTTAATTTTTTCTTTAAATGGCGGAGATAATGTAAAAAAATCGTATTTCAGTCCGGATTTCCGGTGCTGTCTGTTCTCCTCTACAGGTTGCGACCTGTTGAGAAATGCGTTTCTCAACCGATCCCGGTGAAATTTTGTGATCAGATTTGATAAATATATAGAATTTTTTTGTAGAGGCAATTTTTCGAAATTTATTAAAATGACGGAGATATGTAAGAAAACATATTTCAGTCCAGCTTTCCGGCTGTTTGATCTCCTCTACAGGTCGCATTTCTCAACCGATTCTGATGAAATTTTGTGGGCAGGTTCGATAATATTGTATATTTTTTTAAACTATCCATTTTTTCGAAATTTACTAAAAATCACTTATTTCGAAAAATTATTAAAATTAGAAGCGCCATCTAGCAGTGAATATACCTACCAAATAATATACCAAACAGCACGTACATACCTACTATGCGCTTTGAAAAGCTCGTGGTGTGTGGGGAAAAAGGGGCGGCGACATCTTTTAGATTATTTTTTAAACAACATACAATTTGAGCTACTTTTTAACGCGAGGTCTACAGCTCACGGAGCCACTAGTTATAATGGTGCACACTTGTTCCGTATACGGATGTGCCTAGACGGTGACATACAACAAGGACTTAAAATTTTATAGATTTCCCCGTAGGTACCTTGATTCGTCCAAGATAGGTACCTACTAATTTATTTTCTGTGCTACTAAATACTCGAACACTATTAATTAGTTAATGACACCGCGGCCGTTCTGTTAAAGTAAGTACTTAAAAGCAAGCTAGGTACCACTTTTTAAGTATATTTGATATAGGTACTTACCGACTTACCTACATACCTACGCTTTGCGCACGGGCTATAGGCACTTGAACACTGATCGCTTAATGTTAGATTATTTATATCCTTGTTCTACTAATCACTAATCCTATTTTCTACTAATACCTACCTACTATTATAAATGCGAAAATTCGTGTGTATGTGTGTTGTTAATAAATAATTACTTATTAATCACATTTATTTTCTATTTTGACAACCCTTGCACATCTGCGGCTGATTGCGTAAGTACCTACACGGGCGGCGGCACGCGGCGGCGTCGTCCAACATCAAAGGCGTTTAACAACTGTATGGAGTTAAACTGTGGTAATAGTCTTGGATGACGTGATGCGCCGAGTAACTGACGAGGCAAAGCGAGGATTACCTTGGGTTGATGGGAATACCCTTGAGGATATCGATTTCGCGGATGACCTGTGTTTACTAGCAACATCACGAGATCATCTTCAGTCCAAGACCGACGACCTCGCTCACGCTGCTGCTAAAGAGGGCCTGCGCATAAACCGCAAGAAAACAAAAGGCATGCGCCTAAACACCTCAGATGTAACGCCCATACACGTTAATAGCGAGGCCGTCGAACAAGTAGAGCGTTTCAGGTATTTCGGAAACGTGATGGACCGCCTGGGAGGCGCAGAATCGGATGCAGATGTAGAAGCTCGCATAAACAAGGCCCGAGCCGCCTACGTGCAGCTTAAACTAGGGGCCGTACCAGCTAACGCATCGAACTTCGATAAGTCTGCCGAGCTTCAATTTAAAACAGAAAAATCGAAATAAGGAATTTCGTATTGTACTATTTGCCGAAGTTATTTAGAAGATATCGATGTTCTTGTGGCATCATGAATTGGGGTTCACCATTTTGTCCTGATTGAGGCTTGATTTATCTGTTTTAATTTGAAGCCGTGCAGACTTATCGAAGTTCGATGCGTTAGCCGGTACGGACCCTGTGTGGACGTCCTCAATAATAAACACGCCGCACGAAAATAAAAATATTTAACTCCAACGTCAAATCGGTTCTTCTTTATGGATGCGATACCTGGCTTGTCAAAAATGAAGTCACCGCTAGGCTACAGGTATTGGTCAACAAATGTCTTAGGCGGATACTGGGAATCTGGTGGCCACGAACCATCTCCAATGCAAGGCTGTGGGAGTTAACTGACCAGCGGGGCTACCAGCTAAAAACAATGAAGTTCATTTTAACTGTAATTTGACAGATGGATGTAATACATTGCTGCTTTTCTTTGGTAGGTTTTTACTTGTCCCAAAACGAAGCAGCAATGTATCACATACATCTGTCAAATTACAGTTAACATTAACTTCATTGTTTTTAGCCGGTAGCCCCGCAGATGCCGATCGACAAGGTGGTTCTTTTAAGGAAGTGGCGTTGGATTGGTCATGTGTTACGGAGGCCTGACAACCACCTCCCGAAACAGGGTCTAAAGTGGCAAGCGCATGGCAGGAGAAAACCCGGCCGCCCTCGTACCACCTGGAGGCGCTCAGTTGAAAAAAGGCTGCTTCAATCAGTCAAGGCTGGACAGATCTTGAGGTGGCCGCACAAGACCGGAAAAAGTGGAGGTCCCTTTTGAGAGCCCTACGAGTATGTAGGGATAAGAGGACATCATCATCATGATACTTACAAGATGCAAACACCAAGCCAAAAAGCCTGAGTTTGGTGTGATTTTACTTTTATTTTTTTTTATTTAGTTATTTATATTCAGGAAACGATGGCCCATAGATATATACCTTAAAACTAAAGATATATAATTTATAAAACAATGTTGTTAGTACATAACTTAAAAATATGTTGATATAAAATTTATCAATTTGACACTTTGTTTGTCGAATCGGTGGCACAAGGCAGAGTTCCTCTGAAGCGCCTGTATACCATACCCTGCGGCCAGAAGTGCTCCTTTATGAAAAGCCTCGCTGTCGGGACGCGCACCACAAACTGGTATTATGGCGTGACTCCAGTGGCTGAACTTTCAAACATAAGTTGGATTTCTTCTTTATGTACTCGATCACGTCCTACGCTGTGGTGGTATGGTGCAGGCGGGACAAGTACACGGCCGTGGTCGGTAAAGCAGCTCGCAGCAGGAAGTTGGGCCCTGTCGGTGCGGTGCCAAGGTGGTTCTTGCTCTCTCACTGACGACGTCGCTTTTTGTTCCAAACCTCAGGGAAACCGTCTTCAACTTGGCCCTCTACGACAGTAAAAAGCTACAGTTAGTTTACTTATTCTTACTTGAGATAGGGTTCCGCCTAAAAACAGTGAACCAAAAAGGGTTCCGTAGCCAAAAGAATTCGGGAATCGCTGGTTTAGGGAATAATTTATTTTGGAAAATTGAACACCTGACTGATGCAGATGCGGAATCCTAAGGGTCCAACTAAACTATAAGGAATATAAAAATGATACCTCGACAAAAGCTGTTCAGCTTGATGAGCATTTTCTGTTGATGTATAAAAATTGAAGATCTGGAACACCTGATGCAGAACCATAATGGTTCAGGTAAACTATAAGAAATATAAAAATAACACCTTAGCTAAAGTTGTTCAACCTGATGAGCATTTTTTGTTGAGGTATACAAATTGAAGATCTGGAACACATGATGCGGAATATATGAATACGCTGGAGTCATTTTTATTTTTATTTCAATCCACGCATACGAAGTCGCGGGCATCAGCTAGTGTACAAATAAACCTAAAAAAAATAATTTGTTAACAATAAGATTGTCATAAAGATATCACAGTTTAATCACAATATGTACAATAATTATTATTTTTAAGATTATTAATACAATTGAAAAATATTAGAAAAAATCGACTTACCCATAGCAGCTCAGACGGGACTCGAACCCGCACCCTTAGGATTCCGGCCCAATGCACTAACCAATTATGCTACCGAGTCGCTAGCAGGATTGACGAAATTTTCTAATACTTTCCACGTCTCCGCTGTAGGCCAGCGCCATCTCATCAATGTGGAGTGAATTACTTCGACATTTGAAAGCAACACCCTTGCAGGTGCTAGACAAATCAATTAAGATGAAATAGCCACATAATTTTTAAACTAAAATTATTAATTTGTTAAAAACAGACTAGTACCACAACCTATACTGGCTTATTCAGTGTGCGTTCGTTATACTAGGGCCAAAGTTAACATGGCGTTAAACAGCGGACTAACGCCATTTTAGCGCAAATCTTATTCAGAGTGACAGTTTAACGTTTAGTCCCACCGTTTAAGGATTAAAAGGTGCATTGTGATTGGTTTACAAACATTAAACCAGGTTTTGTTAAAACTGTCTTGCACCCCAGTTTTGTGAAACATCTCTGAATAACTTAGAAAGAGTTTTAGTTATTATTATAGATAGAGTATTTAGTTTATACATTCAGCCATCACCTGTTGTATTGGCGAAAAAGCCGCCGCGCGACGTTCGTCTAGAATCTAGATAGATAGTTGGCGCAACGACTGAAAGTGTAAGGGCTGTCACTGAAGGGATGCTGACCTCTTTTGTCAATTCAATTATTAAATTCAGGTCTTGGTCAGATATTTATTTTAGGTGACAGATATCAAATTTAAATTTGTCAAACTTAAATTTGACAGTTGTCATCTAAAATGAAGATCTCATCAAGACCTTTAATTTCTAAGATAACATAGTTGAAACTTGGCAGTTAGATGTATTCTGCTAACCGCTTAACGAGTTTAACACAAAAAAAAATTTTAGGAGGGGCTCCCCATACATGGAACTAAAACTGAAAAAAAATTTTTTCTTGAAACCAATACGTGTGGGGTGTCTGTAGGTAGATAGGTCTTTAAAAATGACATTGAGATTCTTAAGTAATTTTTTTCTCAATGTCAACCGTTTGAAAGATATACACCGCCAAAGTGGTAAAAGGTGTGTCCGTCCCCCCTTTAACTTTTGAAATAAGATAGTGAAAAATAAAAAAAAATTATGCTGTGGATTTTAATAAAAGCTTTCAACGAAAATTAGGATGAGCGAGATATAGTCATTAGTTTTTGAGATATAGTACATTTTCCAAAACCGCAAATATAACTTTGTCATTCATACCAACACTGTAAAAAACAAAGTTATTTTTGCAGACGAAAATTATGGTATTAAATATGGTCTGGTATAAGGTAACTACGGAACCCTACGGCGCGTGGCCCGACACGCACTTGGCCGATTTTTTTGTATGTTCTATCTGGCAACGATGTTTAAGCTTGCTGCAAAAATATCGATATATCAATATGTTTAATTCGATATATCTATATTTTTAGCCAATAAAATATTTTCATCCGATATATCTATACAAAATTATATCCGATATAAAAAATCGTGTAATAACGATGTATTTTTTTAATCAATCTCATGAATATCTAGGTAACTAAAGTCGCTAGAATGCAAAGTCCGTGGTAAAACTAACTAACAGCACAAAATAGATAATAGTGCTAACAGGACAATTTCATTATATTATTTGCCTTTCTGTCCATCAACGTACGTACATTGTTGTCACCCTATCTTAAAAATCTCATACAAATTTTAACCTCGAATTGCATCGTAAGTACTGCAGTGATTGGTTTCAGATAAAGCTAGATCCTCAGTGACGGAAATTCTTTTTAATATTAATTGCTTTACAACATGCGTGAGGCAAAATTCACGTAACGTGACAGTTTTAAGTATGGGCCAGACAGTGTGACGGGTCGAAATATTGTTTTCGCTTTTTCTATTGATGTGTCGTTCCGCGAACGGATTTGAAGTGTTATATACTGTCACTTATCAAACGTGACGCTGCTAGACTGCTTTATTTGGCTCCAAACGGTTTAGTTGTCGATATTTTGACAAATGAAAACTGGTACAGACGGTTCTGTATGTGCCTTGTTTAAACAACAATTTTAGGAGATCTGTTCTGTTTTGTATGATGTTCGAGTGTTAAATCTTATTTATTTTTGCGTCACTGAGCATCTAGGAAGTAAAATTTGACTTTCGTTTGCTAGTTTTTGTTATTTCCATCATACATAACCTTCAGCGTCATCTCGTCTGTGCCATGTTCAGACGTCAATCATTCATAAACCCTTGCGTCACGTTTGTTCTGAATACCAAAATAAGAAATTGTTTATCCGTCACTGAAGGTTTTTATAGCTCACAAGCCAGAAGGAGTAAGGCACATACGAGGTGACGATCATATTACTTTACTCTTTGGTAAATAAAATATAAAAAAAGTTGTCTGCTGTGGCCAGGGTGACCATTTGTGGCAGATTTCTGCCATTCGGGCAGATTTAGGGCTTTTTTAGCTTTGACAGAATAAGTTGACGATTCAAAAAAGTGGCAGAATTTGGCAGATTTCAAGGAAAATTAGTTATTTTTAAAATAAACTAGATTAGTATATTTACTATAATTTAGATAAGATTAGATTAGTTTAACTTAATTAATTAATTTAGCTTAGATTAGTATATGTATTATTAGTATATTAGATTATAATAAATTAGACTGGATTAGTATTTCTATATAAAATACTAAGGGTCCCCCCAGACCTACCGGTTTCTTTTCTTTGCTTTGCTGTTCTACCTTGCTGTTTAGACCGCCGCCGCCGGCCAACAGGGTCATTTTCAATCTATCGCATGTTGGGACCAGACCAAATTGGCAAAATAGCCATTAGCTTGGTGTTACCAAATACAATCGTCTGTGTTGCGAAGTAGGAAGCTTCTGGGAGATATGCCACCCTGAACATGGTCTCCGATTGCTAAAAATAAATCGATCGCATATTTATATAAATTGTGAACAGGGTCGTGGGTGGCATCATTACCTACCTGAACCAGGCCTCCTTCACTCGCTCAAGGTCGCGCGATAAGCACCTACCGTTAGCCGTGCCTACGGAGGCACAAGTGAGCAGCGGGCCGCCACACGCCCGCCGCCGTAGTTGCGCGGCATCTTACTCTGTCTGCGTAGATATTGTCTCCTTATAATAGTCAATGTCTGTGACTGTGCCGTGTACGGTTTTCTAAATCAAAAAACCTATTAACAATTGTCGTTTTTCACATTATGATATATGCTACGCAATTCATTTAAAATAAGTCAACCCTAACGTTGCGCCGTCAGAAAAGGTAAGAGCACGCGATAGAAAGAGAGGCAACTACTAGGTGAATTAAACTGTAGGTCATTAGCGCTGCGCGACCTGAATTGCACTTTATTGTGTCGGAGCAAAAGTCGCTATTTATTTAAATGACTTTGCGGCGTGCTGCTTCTGTACTTGTACTATTAGTTATTCTGTGCCTGAACTATTTTTTTGTGTTTTCACAAATCACGATCGTTTAAGGAACAAAGCTCACATATGTGAAATGTACTTAGATTGAAAATATGCGATAGATTGAAAATGAGCCTCTTGCCCGGCGCTCCATTGCCGAACAGCAAAGCAAAGAAAAGAAACCGGTAGGTCTGGGGGGACCCTAATAATTTTCTGTCTTATCAACTTATTATTTACTTATTTTTTTATTATGCATTTTTATAATGCATTAATTTGGCAGGAAATTATTTACTGAGGTGGCAAATGTGGCAATTACTTTTGTTCCATCTGGCGTGGAACCAGTGCTTCCAGATTCACTGTAATTACAGTAGATCTACTGTATTTTAGACCTTTCTAGTGTCTACCTACTGTAATGATTAATTACAGTGTACAGTAGAAACTTGATTGATTTTCAATCATATAAATTAGGTAATGTAAAACGAAACTCTAGCTGCGTTTCGTAGCTTTTCTTCATCGATAAATAATGTAGAGTAGGGTTGTCACAGAGAAACAACCCTATCTCTGTCGATTTTGAAATCTACTCTATTATTTTTAGAATCTACTGTATTTTTTTAGCTAAAAACACTGTAATTTTACTTTTGGGATCTGGAAGCACTGCGTGGAACAAAAATAATTGATTTAAATTATTAGTACGGGAATTACCCTTTTTTTCTATTTTTATGTAGGTACACCTTAAGATTATGAACGGTAATGAATCAGCTTAAAAAAATATTTTCTTTGTAACTGATAGAGGTTCAATATGACAAATTGGCAATGTTTCCAGTCATAAAGTGCACAAACGAAAGGACATGAAACTAGGCTCGATACGATATGTTTGAGACTTAAACATATCGTTAAAAAATAATAATGAAATTAGAAAAAAAGGTTTGTTTTTAATGCTTTTTTATTTCTCAATAAAAATAAACTATTACCCTCTAAAGTCTAAACACAATATAGGCTGCGGTCCGCATGGCGATTAAATCGATTATAGCGCGAATCAGACCAAATTAAGTAACACCCATTTGCACTAAACTTAAGAATCGCCTAAGTCTTTTCCTAACTAACTTAAGACATTTTTAGCAAAAAATTGGTTTGCACTAACCTTAGGACGTTCCTAAATGCACTTTAGGCTATTCTTAACTTACGCGCCCAATATCGAGCGCCCAAGGCTTAAGAAATTCCTATGTTATGAATTGTAAATCTGTGGTTATAGCCTGTGGCCGTCAATTGTGACAAAAACAGAAATATTTGCTGAAAAATGGAAGATTCATGAAACATTCATTTAAATAATTGAATTACTAAACGACTCGGTGGAAAATCGCAAAAATTGCAGTATTTCAATACAATTACTGCACTTATAAAATAATAAGAACGTATAAAATAACTGTACTTGTATGTAAACTTCTGCATTAAGCTGCCGTGTCAAGGTTAATTTTTGACCCCAATTACCGTATAATACGGCAATTACCGTACCATTGGCAACACTACCGCGATTTGATTTCCATTTTCTAAATTGACAGTTGATGACATAACTTTTTCGATCACCCTACCAAATAAAATAAACCAACGCCTTATCTTTCGTCTCCTTTTAACTCACGAATGAATCAATGTGATGTTATAACCAAAAAAGTACTCTATGACCTATATTACTTCGCCGGCTTAAAAAATCCATAAACAATTAATATTTAAATTCGTTCATTCTTTCTCTTAGCAAGGCGATGCCCAAGTTACGACGTAGTCTGTTAGTGCAAACAAAAATTTCAGCTCGGCATTTTTAGGCTGTTCCTAAGCTAAGAAATAACTTAACTAGGACACGCCTAACTTGAGTTTAGTGCAAACGGCTGTTAGTCTCAAAATTACAAATTATAGGGTTTTTATACCTACTGCATCTATACGGATTCGCGATAATATCGATATTATCGCCATGTGGACCGTAGCCATAATATCGCAGGTTATAGCATTTTGTCGATACTCGACGGGCATGAATTGACAGTTAAAGTGATAAATCACTGTAACATAATTATCGTTTTTTGCATGTGGCATATTTTTGGCATTTTCTGGAGTCGGGTTTGGCAGATTTTTTGCCAGTTCGGCAGATTCGCCATTTTTGAGTTGGTCACCCTGGCTGTGGCGGCATTTGTCAATTTTGTCAATGTCATTTGTTGAATTGAAATTGAATCATGGATTGTATAGTGAACAATGACGAATAATGAATCAAAATAATATAAGAAAAGGTTATAAATAAAATTTGAATTCAGATTATTGTAATTGTAAGTTCTCATCATGTATAATCAAAGCTTGTGTTATATTATTAAGTCATACGATACAATACGATAGACGTACACCATAATCAAAGACTTTTTCATCTTACAGATAAACTATGGCAACTAACTATGCAAAATATGCACAGTTGATCAATGCGTCTACAAACTATGCACGGCGTATGAAACGATTATCTAATAGAATTTTCGGTGAAGTGGCTATTCCTACTAACCCTAAATCAATGAAGGTTGTAAAGATGTTTTCTGAACGGCCACTCCATACAAATGAGGAGATCATACACTACTACCCGAAGCACGTGGAGACGCACGCACTCATGTTGAAGTTGAGAGAGTACGGTCTTTTCCGTGACGAGCATCAAGATTTCAAGGAAGAAATGAAACGACTTCGAGAACTGCGTGGTAAAGTCAAAGTATGGAAAAGGAAGCTAGAAGAGAAGAAGGAATAAATGTTGTTTATTTATATTAGTTTTATGGGTGTAAATAAATTAGCTAGGTTATTTCACACATTGTTGTTCCTTGCTTTATTGTGAAATATTCAAGAAATGCAGTTCGCTTAGGACAGGGATAGTGTTATGCTTTATGTATGGACAGGTCATTTTCTTAAATGTTAATGTTTAATGACGTCATATAGACGTGCCATCAAAACGTCGCAATGAATTTGTGATCAGTGACATGCCCAAAAGTTGTATCACGTCACATGCCATTAGTTCGCCATCCCTGCCAAATTTTATATAAAATAAACTTAAATTGTTATAGAACAATATACAACTGGAGCCATTAATCTATTGTTAAAAAAATCCATTCCCAATGACCCCTAGGGGGTTTCATTGGGAACAAAGGAATTGATAATATAAATAGAATGGAAAATAATGTCAAATAAACAAATAATGATTATGCAATGACAATGAAGTATTTTTCTAATTTGAATGAGCTTTGAAGATTTCAATATTTTGGTGGCCCTAAAAACCTGTATGAAATGAAATGAAAAATTCTTTATTCAAATAAGCTCACATAATGAGAGTTTTTAAATCGTCAAATATTTTTTTTAACTTAATAATATAAATTTACCCTAATAATTTTTCTCCCCGTATTCATAGTGTGCCATCCCTGAGATCTTAGTTGGATTCCTGCACCGGGACCGCCTAACTTTATCGCTTTGACTCTGGCTTTGGTTTATGACATCAGTGCACTGTCCGTCCTTGTCATCGTGTTATGATATGACGAGGACGGACAGAGCATTGCTATCGCTCTGGCTAAAGCCTTGAGTTAGGCGGTAGGGCCCCTGGCCAGCCCACCTACCCCCTAAGAACATTGATATAAAGTTTATATAAATGTTGACATTTTAAGTCCCTAATAATGTTTTTTTGGGCATTCTTTATTCTTTTTAACGACGTCCATAAAAGACAAGCTTCATTGTAAAAAGAAAAATCAACAAAAAGGTCATAAAAATAATCAATTAGTTGAGCTTTAAGTGTCAACATTATTTATATGAACTTCATATCAATTTAGTTAGTAGAGCCTAGGGCTTGCAAATATTCGATGAAATCCAATATTCGAATATTCGAAAATTTTTAAGGAGGTATTCGAATATATTCGAATATTATTCGAATAATTCTGTAAAATAAGACAGATGGTCGTCATTATTAAATATTGCTTATTCTTTCACGTTAAACCAAAGTTGCTTTGTTTAATGGGACGCATTGTGTAAAAATTATCCTCAATTGACTTTTTTTTGCCGTCGCCCCACGTTTTTAGCTTAAAAACTTCTTTGTAGAGTTATAAATCTTTAAAGGGGAAATGATTTTATAATATTTAGTCCGTTTTTTTAGTTAATTTTAAGGGCATGTTTTGAGTTCAATTTTGATACTATTTAGTTCATTTTTAAAACGTATGTTTTTTCGTTTGATTGTCAGTAAATGTTTATTTTTTTGTTTTTTAGTCTTGTATCTTTTTTATCCTGGGGTTTTTATCGGTTTCATTATTAAACTGGGGTCTAGTACTATCTCTCATCAGAATACATGTCAAAACGAATCAAACGAGCCCAAACTTGATGGGGTTGTATGGTATTATTATAGAGATCCTGTACCCTCCTTTTGGCTTCATCACCTTGGATACTATCTATATACTTCAGATCTTGGATACTATTTCCCAACAGATTACTTGTCAAGACAAATCAAACGAGCCCAAACTCTATGGAGTTGTCTGATTTTATAAGGAGTTCCTATAGCCTTCTTCCGACTTAAGCACCAGACCCTGGAAATCATCTTCCGTCAAAGTACTAGTCAAGACAAATCAAACAAGCCTAAAATAAATGGAGCTGCATTGTTTTATTACATACTTTTCGTGATTTTCTTCCGGCTTTATTATCAGACACTGGACACTATTTTCCCAACAGAGTACTTGTCGAGACGAATTAAACGAGCCCTCGATGGATATATTATGGCTTAATTACAGAGTTCCTGTCATTTTCTTCCGGCTCCATCATCAGATCTTGGACACTATTTCTCAAAAGAGTTATTGCCAAAACGAATCAAACGAGCCCAAAGTCGATGGATTTGTATGGTTTCATTACAGAGTTCCTATGGTTTTCTTCCGGGTCCATCATCAGATCTTGGACACTATTTCCCAACAGAGTACTAGTCAAGATGAATGAAACAAGCCCAAACTAGATGGAGTTGTATGGTTTTATCACATAGTTTTGTGGTTTACTTCCGGCTTCATTTGATAATGATCAGGGTCTGTTGACTCTGGCTGGACACTATTTTACCAACAGAAAACTTGTCGAAACGAATCAAATAAGCCCTCGATGGATATGTATGGTTTTTTTACAGACTTCCTGCGACTTTCTTCCGGCTCCATCATCAGACCATGGACACTATTTTTCAACAATATGATTGCCAAGACGAATCAAACAAGCTCAAACTAGATGGATTTGTACCTATGGTTTTATTACAGAGTTCCTGAGGTTTTCGTCCGGCTCCTTCATCAGACTCTGGACACTATTTCCGAACAGAGTACTAGTCAAGACGAATCAAACGGGCCCAAACTAAATGGCGTTGCATAGTTTTATTACATAGTTTTGTGGTTTTCTTCCGGCTGCATAATCAGACCCTGGACACTATTTATTTTCCCAACAGAGTACTTGTCGAGACGAATCAAACGAGCACAAACTCGATGGATTTGTATTGTTTTATTACAGAGTTCCCGTGGTTTTCTTCTGACTCCATCATTATACCATGGACACTATATTTTCTAAACACAGTTATTGCCAAGACGAATCAAACGAGCCCAAACTCGATTGATTTGTATGGTTTCATTACAGAGTTCCTGTAGTTTTCTTCCATCATCACGCTCTGGACAATATTTCCCAACAGAGTACTAGTCAAGACGAATCAAACGAGCCAAAACTCCATGAATTTTTATGGTTTTAGTACAGAGTGTCAAACATAGGCCCTGACTCAAAAGCACTATTTAAAGCTAAGAATATGCCAAAGAAAATGAAAAGAAGCTTATTAGGTGATACGCTGAAAGACCGTCAAACATCAGAGGAAATAAGAAGAAAAAAAACGAAAGTAAAAGACATAATAAGGAAAATAAGACTGTTAAAATGGCAATGGACGGGTTAAATGGCAAGAGAAAGCAAGGAAAAATGTACCGAATTATTACAGAGTGGCAACCATGAGACAGAAAAAGGAAAAGAGGAAGACAAACCAAAAGATAGGCAGATGATATTATGAAAACTGGAGGAACACTTTGATCGTGAAAAGCAAGAGATAGAACAGAATGGAAACAGCTGAAAAAGGCCTACGTGTCGCAAGACAAGCTGATCACAAAAGCCAAAAAGGAATTAAATGAACAAAAGAAAGAAAAAATATTTATTTGAGACAATCACACACTTGTACTTGCCAAGACGAATCATACGAGCACAAAGTCGATGGTTTTGTATGGTTTTATTACAGATTTCCTGAGGCCTTTTGGTTCCATCATCAGATCAGCTCAATGACACTATAAGATGTCCATTGTCTTCCTGTTCTGACTTTTGTTTTAAGTTTCAAGTCTTTGACTCTTTGGGAAGCTAGATTAAAATCGTTTACAATTTATGAAAAAACAAACAACATAGGTAAACAAATAAATAAACGAGAAATTGAACGTTAACAATAGCTTCATTCTATGCTCACAAAAGTATTTAATGAATGACTTTTGCCTAAATCCAAAAAGGGGAAAATATTCGAATATCACCGACTTGAGTATTCGAATAGCAAAATGAGGCGAATATTCGAATTGCAAGCCCTAGTAGAGCCCCAGGGTCAACTTAGTAACTTCACTTGTATTGTACCTATGTATCTTGGGCATCTAGTTGTACACCACTAGGTCATCGTGTCCTCATCAGGCCACAGAATAACTATGATCAGGCCATGTCCCAACTAGGTCCAAATATTAATCTCTTAAGCTTGCCTGAAAGATATTGCTATGTAGTAATAGGTATGTTTTCTTGTTTCCATCTTTTTTCTCTCATGATTCATTTCCAATGCTATTTCATTAAATTGCAGATAAGTCATTACGGGAAGGGGATGATCTGGGAATGGCCATTCTGGGATGTGGTCCTTTTTCGAAGTGGTAATTTTAGGAAGTGGATATTATGGTCCAAAAGGATATTTATCCTCCCAAGGACCAATTTCTTATTGCATTCAAAATATTTTAACTCCATCCACTTTTGTTAGATATGACTAAATGGGAATAATAGGGCAAAATGCATGTTAATAAAACATCTATTATGATGACCTAGTCGTCGGGCCCGGGTGATTGCGTATTAAACTTAAGATAAATAATATACTTATTAGAAAAAATTGACTCACCCGTAGCAGCTCAGACTTTATTTATTACGGGACTATATATATACGGGATTATAGACGGGATTATTACGTAGTGAACTTAATTTATTGTCTACTTTGTTTGCTAAACTAAACTTATTCTAAAGTTAGAAATAAAAAGCATGAAAAAATAGCCATCATTTATTTGATTACAAAATCTTTCGTCAGGAAATAAATCGCTACATAAAATATTTCAACAAGAAATGCTCAACTGCTTAACGAGTCGACTGCGGTGCGAGGTGCGCTGCGCAGCCGCTCCGGACCGAGGTGGAACATCTACTAACTCATAAGTCTTAATTAAACTTTACATTATTCAGTTCCAAATCTACATTTGACTAAGGTAATTTAAGCCACAAACAGTCTAGGCGAAAATTAAAATAAATTAAAGTATTACTGTGAACCCTTAACACCAAACAAATACAATAAAGTAGGTGCGCTTTGCGGCGTCGCGTCGGGTCGGAGTCACGGTACACGCGGGACGCGGCTCTAACATTATTAAATTAACTAAACGATTAAATTAACTATTAATGTACACAACAGAAGTGACCAAATTTAGACCGCATGCGATACAGAACGATGTATTTTAATCTGTAAAATGTATTTAGGTACTTTTTGCCATACATTCCCGAGTGAAGATGCCGCTTTGTTGTACAGTAAAAGCACGGCTGGGCTTCCACAGTGTCAAATTTCCTCAATCAATTTTAAACTTAATAACAAGCAGTTTAAGGTTCAAAATTCATTGGAGATTTTTGACAGTTTTGTATAGATTGATGTGCTGCTGACCGTACATAGTTAAATTAATCGCTTTGTAGCAGATTTTCATGTGAACATCGAACCGAGGCGAAGCATCAATATGGGACAAGCGACCGGTGACCGTGTACCGTGACCGAAATGGGCGCGGTGCGAGGGACGCTCGATAGGTACGATTAAAACTCCCATAGAAAAACCTTAAAACCCCATAAAGCGTACCCTGTATTAGAGTAGAAAAGCCAATACCCAATCACGCTATCTATTATCACATGTCACACAAGAATCGTAAAAAACAAGTGATAAAGTCCGATTTATGTTAGACCGGGCCGAGCCGTGTCCGGGGCCCAAGCTAAGTTGGTCGTGCTAAATTATTTATAAAGACAATGCATTCTGAGCCCCGTGGCTTCAGAAGCCGAGCTGCAACTGGTGCTCAACAACCACTGATGTCTCATACAGAACGTTGATGCAGTGTTGTTCCTGGCAAATTAAGGATTGCCGTATTCAAACTCAAAAATTGCCGTAAAAAGCCAAAAATTTTAAATAACTGCCGTATTTTTGAAAAATACTCCAATCTTGACAATGAAAATTGCCATATTTGTATGGACAGCGTTGTAGGATGGTGCCGTATCTCGAGTCAAATTCGATCGGGATTACTAATTAATTGCCGTATCAAGAACAACACTGCGTTAATGCGACCAACGTGGCCTGAGCCCCGGACACGAAACTGCCCGGTCTAGCATGAATTGGGCTAGAAGGGTCGCCCCGGGCGCGCACGGGCGGAGTCGCGCCGGACAATTGTCACTACCGTTTAAAGCTTGTGTTTATTATAACAAAATACTAATGTTGGCGCGCGCCCGCCGGTGCGGGGCCGCGCGGGGCGGGGCCGCACTGATCTTTGGAGCCTCGGTCGTGTAGCCGGATCAGCCTCCTACTCAAATGGCCAACTTTCTATTCGTTTGAACGCTACGCTTACTTTTAAAGCTTAAATATGTGGAATAGATTATTAAATCATATGTCGCAAACTTATGTAAATCGCAGACTTCGATGTATTATATGGAATTGTCAAGCTTACGGCATGCGGAATGTTGGCCATTTGAGTAGGGGGGCAGGGGCCCTACTGGCTAACTTACATGGCTATCGTATTCGCTTTCATTTGACAGATGGACATGACATTGCAACTTATTGGCACAAATAAAACCTTACCAAAGAAAAGTAGCAATTTATCACATCCATCTGTCAAATGAAAGCGATTACGATAGCCATATAAGTTAGCCGGTAGCGCCCCTGATACTACACCTATACAACGATCTATTTATATTTGTGGCCCGCGTCCCGGGACGCCCCTCCCCGCGCCGGCGACGGGGGAGGGGAGGGCGCGCCCGCCTATGACGATTGCGAAAAAGAACCTTATAGAATTACTCTTATTTCCCTTTATTACAGTTTCCTTAAAATTGTGCTCTCTTATACCATAAACGTAAGCCGAGTACCGGATACATGATTAGTTGCAAACGTTGAAACTTCATACACCCTTTTCAAATTACATAGGTATTATGTACAGTTCAAAAAGAAAATTCATATTCTGCGCGGTCATCGCGAAAATCATCTTTATTATGTTAATTATAGAATCAGAATTCCCGCTAGTAAATAATTCAATAGCTCGTGCACGTGCTAGCGTCGAATCGGAAACGACCAGTGGTTGAACGTTTCAGGGTAAATATTATCGTTTCACCTTAATGTCTTCGCTGTTAGGTTTATAATGTATTCTAGGTTTGACTGTCACGTCGTCATCACGTTCTTAGGTGGTAAAGTACAATCGGTTGCGTTAAAGTAGACGTCAATAATGTAGTTTGTATATTTGACGATGTATATGCAGTGTAGACGTGGTGGTGCATACACAACATAACCCGCAATAGACACCGCAATCGAGGACAAACACGTTACTGATGTTAATCTGGACTTGATCTATTGTATAAGTGGTATTTGTCAGGCCAAAATTACTGCGCGACACGAAGTTTTCATTCAATTTTTAACAAAACTTTATCAATGCGAGGTTTACTAAAATATGCCGCAAAATATATATAACTATGTGTTCTTCCAATAAAAGCACCGCTCGGGGTGTATTCGAACGTCAAAATTGTGTTAGGAAGTTGTTACAGTATCGTTCGTGGACGTTTGAATTTTTTTTATGCGGGGCGGAGTGTTCTTTCTGTACGGTAGTAGTTATTAGTATTGTGTGCCGATACTGGCAGAGCTGTGTTGTCTACGTGTAGGCGTTGAAGTCGTCGAGCTGCACGCGCGCGGCGAGGTCGGTGGCGGGCGGGTGGTAGGGCGCGGGGCGCGCGGGGCGCGGGCGCTGGCCCGCTATGTGTCTACGTGTAGGCGTTGAAGTCGTCGAGCTGCACGCGCGCGGCGAGGTCGGTGGCGGGCGGGTGGTAGGGCGCGGGGCGCGCGGGGCGCGGGCGCTGGCCCGCTATGTGTCTACGTGTAGGCGTTGAAGTCGTCGAGCTGCACGCGCGCGGCGAGGTCGGTGGCGGGCGGGTGGTAGGGCGCGGGGCGCGCGGGGCGCGGGCGCTGGCCCGCTATGTGTCTACGTGTAGGCGTTGAAGTCGTCGAGCTGCACGCGCGCGGCGAGGTCGGTGGCGGGCGGGTGGTAGGGCGCGGGGCGCGCGGGGCGCGGGCGCTGGCCCGCTATGTGTCTACGTGTAGGCGTTGAAGTCGTCGAGCTGCACGCGCGCGGCGAGGTCGGTGGCGGGCGGGTGGTAGGGCGCGGGGCGCGCGGGGCGCGGGCGCTGGCCCGCTATGTGTCTACGTGTAGGCGTTGAAGTCGTCGAGCTGCACGCGCGCGGCGAGGTCGGTGGCGGGCGGGTGGTAGGGCGCGGGGCGCGCGGGGCGCGGGCGCTGGCCCGCTATGTGTCTACGTGTAGGCGTTGAAGTCGTCGAGCTGCACGCGCGCGGCGAGGTCGGTGGCGGGCGGGTGGTAGGGCGCGGGGCGCGCGGGGCGCGGGCGCTGGCCCGCTATGTGTCTACGTGTAGGCGTTGAAGTCGTCGAGCTGCACGCGCGCGGCGAGGTCGGTGGCGGGCGGGTGGTAGGGCGCGGGGCGCGCGGGGCGCGGGCGCTGGCCCGCTATGTGTCTACGTGTAGGCGTTGAAGTCGTCGAGCTGCACGCGCGCGGCGAGGTCGGTGGCGGGCGGGTGGTAGGGCGCGGGGCGCGCGGGGCGCGGGCGCTGGCCCGCTATGTGTCTACGTGTAGGCGTTGAAGTCGTCGAGCTGCACGCGCGCGGCGAGGTCGGTGGCGGGCGGGTGGTAGGGCGCGGGGCGCGGGCGCTGGCCCGCTATGTGTCTACGTGTAGGCGTTGAAGTCGTCGAGCTGCACGCGCGCGGCGAGGTCGGTGGCGGGCGGGTGGTAGGGCGCGGGGCGCGCGGGGCGCGGGCGCTGGCCCGCTATGTGTCTACGTGTAGGCGTTGAAGTCGTCGAGCTGCACGCGCGCGGCGAGGTCGGTGGCGGGCGGGTGGTAGGGCGCGGGGCGCGCGGGGCGCGGGCGCTGGCCCGCTATGTGTCTACGTGTAGGCGTTGAAGTCGTCGAGCTGCACGCGCGCGGCGAGGTCGGTGGCGGGCGGGTGGTAGGGCGCGGGGCGCGGGCGCTGGCCCGCTATGTGTCTACGTGTAGGCGTTGAAGTCGTCGAGCTGCACGCGCGCGGCGAGGTCGGTGGCGGGCGGGTGGTAGGGCGCGGGGCGCGCGGCGGCGGCCAGGCGCTCGCCCTCGAGGCGCCGCCGCAGCCGCTTGATGATGCGCAGGCGCTCCAGCGAGTTGGACGCGTACGGCGCGCCGCCCACCTTCAGCGACTGCGAGATCTGCGCCGCCAGCTACAACACCACCACCCCCTGAGATACCGCTCTCACGCCGGGCCCTTGGGCGCCGACCGACAGATGCGCCGAACGCGCTTTAAGGCCCGCCACGTGCAGACTAAATCTGAGCCTGTAGCCAATGTCACATTTACAAATTTTAGCTATCGCTTCGCTCCGAAAAATGTATGGATTTGACGTTTTAAAATTCGATAGTTAACGAAACCTTATGTCAACCCAATAAAATAATTAAACTTACGTCGCGTCATTGTTGGTCTCTTTAATTTTTCTATATTTACTAGTAAAACTGTTTATAAACACTGTGAAGCAGATGTAAACCTGTGCTGCGGGCTATAATAAACCAGTACAATGGGGAATGTCCGAAAAAAATAAAAATGGCTGAATATTTTTTTATAGGTAGGAATAAGCTCCCTTAGTTTTAGAAAAAAGTTTCAGAATTTTCGGTTGCGTCAAACTTTTTTAATAAATTAAAGTCTCTTCGACGTCACAAATGTACGAAAGTAACAGCAGAATGGCGATTATACCATTGCCACCACCTGCCACAACCACAGCAAGTATTTAAAAAAAAAGTTTTGACATTTTGTGTCGAAACTTTTTTTTTAAATAGCATGTTGTGGTTATGACAGGTTGTGGCAAAGGTATAATCTTCTTTCTGCTGTTACTTTCGTATATTTGTGAAGTCGAAGTGACTTTATTTTTTATTTTTATTTATACACAACCGAAAATTCTGAAACTCTTTTCTATTACTAAGGGAGCTTATTCCTACCTATAAAAAAATATTCAGCCAAATTGATTATTTTCGGACATTCCCCATTGATAGTTCTTGTGTTGTATGCGGATATATTGTGATTCGAAGTGGTTTCATCTCGGGAATTTCTCTGGATATTTGTGACAGTTGTACCAAGTTTTTGAATGCTACCCTCCAAATTGCTTGTAATCGAGTGTCAAATTCAACTGACAGGTGATTGACGCGACCATAGACAATTGTCTAAACACTAATTAGTGTTGCCATTGTTGTAAAATCACCCGAGTAATTTGGGACTTCTGAAATTAATATGTCGACTTGTGGGGGTTGCAACAAGTTTATATCTGCGACTGATCTACTCTCATGCACTAAGTGCCCTAGAGCTTTTCATTATGTGAGTTGTAATTACACTAAAGATAATTATAAAAAGCTCTCTAAGGATTCTAGGGCTTTATGGAAGTGCCTAGTGTGTAAATCCAACCAACCCAAGCAAGGTGACAATGTTGAGACTCCAGTGCGTAGTTCCATAATACAGTCAGGTACAGAGAGTGGTTCTGTGATGTCACCCGAGTTTAAGAAGGAAATGCAGAGCCTTATACACAATGAGATCCAACAGGCACTTTCCAAAGAACTGCCAGCAATGATACGTGAAATAGTGCAGACAGAAATGAAGAATCTGCGTGATGAAATAAGTTCATTCAAGGACACCATTAATTTTATGAACGGGAAATATGATGAATTGAACACGGTGATGGCTAAGAGAGAGGAAGATGTGAAGAAACTTATAGAGAATAATAACTCACTACAGCTAACACTGAAGGACGCACTGACACGTTTGTCTACAATTGAACAATATTCACGTAGCACAAATGTCGAGATACATGGTCTCCCGGAATTTAGAAACGAAGACTTGGCCAAAACTACACAACAAATTGGGAAATTAGTGCACAGCGAAGTACTTCTACTTGATGACGTGGTGACATTCTCTCATGCTACAGGGTTGCAAAGATTAATCCTACCAGTAAACGGCCACGAACTGTTGTTATTAAGTTTCGCAGCAATAGATGCCGTGATACGTTCATGGCGGCTGTAGCCAATTATAATAAGAAAAATCGACAAGATAAATTGAACACTAGCTTAATTGGCATCGGAGGTGATCACATACCAATTTACGTGTCGGAGCACTTATCACCAGAGAACAAATCACTACATGCGGCTACAAGATTGAGGGCAAAATCGCTTGGCTATAAATTTGTATGGGTAAGGAATGGCTAAATTTACATTCGGAAAGATTTTATTTTATTTTTTTAATTTTATTTTATTAGGAACAACAAACATTTACAAAATGATGTTATACTTATACACTTACATAAAAACTTACTAATTTTGTAAACAACCACGTTATCCACAACATTACATTAAAAAAATTGAATAGTTTCTATTGTTACATATATTTTAATTTAATTTCAGATCTTACATCTTAGTATCTAGATTTTGAAGATGCAGCAGGACTTCCGTCCTGAACTGCCCAGGAGAAAGCTTAAACAAATCGATGTCAACAAAATGATCATTATAATTTTGCATAACGTGACGCAAGGGCGCACGTTTACCAGCATTAGTTTTACACATTTTTAAAGCAAAGAGTTTATGTGCTCTGGAGTTGCGTATACGTTGAGATCTACTTGGTATGCTTAAGGAAACATTATTTATTAAATGAGCGCAATCAAACTGATTCTTTATGACTTTGTATAGAAATGTTTGACTTATAAGCATTCTACGCGATTTTAGAGAAAGAAGAGAAAATTTATTGAGAAGTTCAACGTATGAAGATTTGGTATGAAAGCATTTATAATTGACAGATCGTACAAACTTCTTTTGAACTCTTTCGAGTTGGTCACTATATTTTAGGTAAAATGGATCCCATACTATTGTTCCATATTCCAACTGTGATCTAACTAGCGATCTATATAAGGCCAAATAGGAGGAAGGACGCTTGAAATTTGCACAAGTACGCATGACAAAACCATACATTTGAAAAGCCTTGTTTACAACACTGTCCACATGTGCATCCAGATGCAATTTACTATCTAGAAGAACACCCAGATCTCTTATTAAGGATACCTTTTGTAGTGGAATATTACCTATGGAGTACTGAAAATTCAAGATGAATCATCACAAGCAAAATGTGTATCCTGTCATGACATTCTCAAAAATCTCAAGTAAATCATCGAAATCCCACTAAATGATCATGTGCCACTGATTTAAATATTAGCAAATTCAAACTGAAAATTTATTATCAAAATGTCAGGGGAATGAGAACTAAGACGAATCAAATTTACTTGAACATGTTGCAATGTGATTATGACGTCATTGTCCTCACGGAGACATGGTTGATTCCTGGTATTAATGATGGAGAATTTATGGGATCCGCCTACAATGTTTTTCGCAAGGATTGGTCCTCCTGCCCTGATAACACAAAAACTAGAGGTGGTGGGGTCTTGGTGGCTGTTAAGCGAAATATTAAATCATGTAGAATGAAGCAATGGGAGACCGAGGACGAGGATCTGTGGGTTTTGCTCGAGGCGCAGTCCGGAAAATTGCGGAAGAAAATAGGCTTGTGTTCCGTGTACTTGCCCCCTCCATTAAAAATAGACTTACTTCGCCGTTTCTCAGAAAAATCCAGTGAGATTATAAACAACGTAGAAGATGTTTTGATTATTGGGGACTTTAACATGAGTTTCATATCGTGGACATTAAATAATGATACAAATTTACTAAATCCTAGTAACTTTGAGTCTAGCCTTGGTTATTGCCTTATCGACTGTATGTCAGTGTCATGTCTTAATCAAGTGAATGACATCACTAATTCAGACAACAAAATTCTTGATTTGGTTTTAACTAATATGTCAGGTGTGAGTGTAATGAAACCAGTAGCACTACCATGAGTTTACAAAAACCATTCTCGATATCGACCGCGTTAGCAATTTGTATGGGAAATTGAAGCAGAGCCTCTAGCGGATACGCGAAGAACTAAAATCTATAGTAAGAGTGCTCACTATCCACGTGTTTACCATCCTCGCTAATGTGAACTCAATAAGGTAAATGTCCCATATTTCGGCATGTTAAGACTCTTAATGACTTCAAGATTTTAAAATTGTAATATTTTAGGTTTTCATGATCGAGTATAGTGCCCCGATTTATGAAATTGTGTTGTGTCATTTGCCTGTAGTATCGCAGATATGATAGATGTGCGGATGGGCTATTAAAAGTTTTCATATTTAGAACCAAATAAAGATATTTTAGTATTGAAAATTCTGATTTTTTTTGGGAAAATCGAAATTGGCGGAAAAAACGCCAAAAATTCTTACCAGATGAAATAAGGATAAGGAGTAAGAATAGAAAGTTGCATAATCAGCGAGAAATATAGGCTATAGTTGTTTAAAAAATAGAAATATCTATAACCTCTATAGTAATTGCAATAGTGAAAACCTACCAAAAAAATCCTATAAAATTATTTAGCGTGAACTGTGAAAACTATTGATAATAAATAAATAAATAAAAGATTTTAATATAGTCTTCTTTAAATTATTCTAATCGGACGTTTCGTTTGGAAGTTACTACGAGTATATGGGATCATTTTACTACTTAACTATTTAAAGTTTTATTCAAATTGACTTTCTGTGAGCTTAAAAAGTAGGTACATACGAGCGCTAATCTTATGGTGGTGACAAGGAATACACGCCATAAAGCTGTCTGTGCCGACGACTGAGAGTTTTGAACGTAGCATTGCCCTCAGTCACGGTAACGGATAGATACCGTAACCGTGTCTTAGTTCAGTCACCAAAATGTTGGTACTTGATTTTTAGACAGTTTATGTGCTATATTTTGTACTAATGTAGGTGTAATAATTAATAATTTGTGACAGAAAAAAAAACTAAACGAAATAACTTACTAACACGAAATATTGGTCGTTTACCTTAGTTGCTGTAGTTTGCAATTATAATCCGACTAAGTAAAAAATCATTAGTTAGTGCGTGTATACCGAATGTAAGTGAATTTTGAATTTATGTTGGTTACTATCTTTTTACTTTCCTCTATGGTTACTATTTATGTCAAATCTTCCTGTGAGTATAAATGTTCCTTGTGTCAAATCGAAAATGTCAAATGTAATTTTCACGTTTTAATAATTATTTATTTTGTGTTTTCTTTGCGTATTTTGTTGTGTAAAAGCTAGCTTGTTAAGATTGATAAGAATAAAATTAGAAGCAATCGATTAGAGGAGTTTATGGAAAGGTGAAATAAAAGGTTGGTACTTGATACAAATCCTCGGACGATTCGTCCAAGTACAAATCATTAGAAAACTCAGATAAACCTAAATCCAACCAGAAAAATACTTTCATGAAAGTTTTTATTAAACCTTACGCTGTTTTAGTTTAAGTTTCTCTTAATAATTGTTTCTTTATATTTATGATTAGCTATCCATGACCTTGATTTGTTTTTACTATCGGCCATAGATGCATTAATTGCAATTTTTTAAAGACGACCTGCCCCATGCTCCAATTGCCAACCTTACTAATATGAGCAATAGACGATTAAATAACGTGTCGTTAGCTTATGTAAATCTCAGACTTTGATATTGTGTGACAAGCTTACGACACGTAATAACGTAGCGTTCAAACGCATAGAATATTGGCCATTTGAGTAGGGGGACAGCGTGATTACGATAATAGCCTAGGTCTTATTTTAACACGATAGAGCTTAATGAGAATCCCACAACTTATACAACTTATGGTTTACTTATTTCATTACAGATAATGTGTGTATCATCCCACAATCGACAAAAATATCCAGTTTCCTTCCAAATTAATAAAAACGTACAAGTTGGACGAAATACAACCTGGCAGAGCGACATGCGGCAGATACCTACGTTTTTTGTGCCTTATTCAAATATGATATTAAATAATTAAAGTAATATATAATTAATATGAAGTAAATAGTTAAAGTGAGATCTTTTTTTAGGAATATATAACATAAATCTTTACTTTGTAATAATAAATATTCAAATTTATTGATAAGTTGTTTTTATTTAATATGGTTTCATATTTAACCTCAATTTCAAATAAAAAAGTTATAGGCCTTAATTTAATAAGTGTAATCGATTTATTACGGCCAAAGTCAAGTTTTCGGAAAATTAGATTTAGTTAGAACTGTTTTCTTATATTCCTTCTGTTAAATAATTAATTAAATAATATATAAAGACTTAAAATTAGATAGGCCTTATTTGTATCAAGTATTACGTTGGTATGGACGGAATTAACATATTTGCAACTAAGTAGATTATTATTTAGATTTAACACAATATTTTCTAATTTTGTAACATGCTTGATAGGAAAGTACTTAATTAATTTTTTTTACATTAGTTTCAAAGTGGAGGAATGCGTTACGTTACGGCGTATTTGAATGGTGACCTTAGAAAGCCCACTGAATGGAGGGCCCACCTAGAAGGGCCACTATTCAGCGTTGGGCACAACCTGACCCACCCCCTGACTAGAGGATTTCTAACACGGGTTTTCATATTTATCGGTTTATAATTTGCCCTTGATTTCGTTGCATTATGCAGCTGTGGCGCACATATTTTATGCTAAATAAGCTCTGAAAGACATTATTTAGACTATTTTAGACACAAAAAATACTAAATTAAATTAAAATAGAAGTATTCACGCCAATGACTATGCTGTACCGCGGTTTGATTACATTCTCTTTTGTTGTACCTATTTTTTACATTCCTCTATGCCATAGAGGATAGTAAAAGGTATACTCATTGATCTCACGCCTCAAAACGCAAGTGAGTAACTTTACTACTATAGTTATGGTATTTCTCGATACTATCTGTCAATTAGTAACTCATGGTACCGAATTGCTATGAAAAAGGCCAAAACGTTACTCGATGCTCGCTAGCGAGTATAGTAAACTATTGTAGTTTACTATACCAACTCATGGTAGAGCTACAGATTTTCTAGTAAGTTGGATCCTTTACATCCGCAACTAGAAATTACTGTACCGTTTACTAACATCCTTAACGTTCAGCCCAAACCGCGGACAGGTTATAACTTTTATAAAGCCGATTATCAAAAACTTAACTTACGCTTTAGGAGTATCGATTGGCACTCAGAATTTAGTGAATGTAGTTCCGTTGATGATATGACTGAAATTTTTTATGACATTGTGAATAGAGTTCTGGAAGATATTGTGCCTAAATACAAACCAATTGTCCATAAACATTATCAATGGTTCAGTAAAAATCTCATTAAACGGATCCGTGAAAAAGACAAACTTAGATCAAATCATAAAAAATTTAACAACCCTCGCGACCAATATGAATACAGTATTTTGCGTAGTAGGTGTGAGAAACTAGTGTCTGTAGACTACGGTATTTATACGAATAAAGTGGAAAAAAGTGTTGTTGAGAACCCAAAGTTTTTCTGGAAGTACGTAAAAGACAAAAGGGCAGGGTCAAATACTATTCCAATCAGCATGCACTTGGATGATCAAAAAGCAACTGGGGAAGGTAACTTTGCGAATCTTTTCGCCAAGCAGTTTAGTTCTGTGTTCATTTCGTCTTCGGGGTCGGCTACTACCACTCCTCCTACTCCTGATAGTGGCATATGTAATCCGAGTTTGAATATAAGTAGGATAAGTTTCACTGAGAAGCAGGTTCTTCGTAAGATGAAGAAGTTAGATATGTCCAGACAACTTGCCTCCTTACTTCATAAGGCTGTGTGCAACATCATTAGCTTATCCAGTCTCTTTAATCTTTAATGAATCATTAGCTACCAGTACATTCCCGAAGATCTGGAAAGAGGCTCGTATAGTTCCGATATTCAAAAAAGGCGAACCCCAAAATGTTAAGAACTATAGTCCGGTGTCTGTTTTGTCAACTCTCTCCAAACATTTTGAATTATTGGTGTGTCCCCTTATTACAAATCATTCGAAATCCCTAATAAAAGATCAGCAGCATGGGTTTTGTAAGGGAAAGTCTGTCAACACGAACCTAATATCTTATGTGAGCTACTTAGTGGAAAAAGTCGACGCTGGAGGTCAAGTGGATTCCATTTACACCGACTTCAGTAGTGCTTTTGACAAAGTCCATCATAAACTCTTAATATCTAAGTTGCATAAATCATATGGAATAGCAGGAGCTCTGCTGGCATGGTTTGAGTCTTACCTTAGCAATCGGTCTCAGTCAGTTGTTATTAATGGTTGTAAATCTGTTCAATATATGTCGACTTCGGGGGTTCCACAGGGATCGCATCTTGGTCCAATTCTTTTTTTGCTATTTGTGAACGACATTGTTGATTGCGTCAAGTATTGTCACTGCTCTTTATTCGCAGATGACATGTGTTAGAAAGCAAAAACAAGTGTAAAGCTACCTGGGACGTTATAAAAAAAGAAACTAGTTCAAAAGAAAATGTTAGCTACATTGATGACATAAAATATGATAATAATATAGTGACTGATCCTACTCTTATTGCTGAAGTTTTTAATGACCACTTTGTTGATAAAACAAGGGAGAACATTTCAGATTGTGGCCATAAGTTTGACATACAGAGACAATATAATTCCGTGTTTATATCACCAGTAGATGCAGATACAATTGAAAAAGTTATAATGTCACTAAACAACACTTCCTCAGAGGGTTACGATGGTATTGCTACCAAAGTAATTAAATCATGCAGAAAGGAAATAAGCTCTGTTTTAGCCCATCTGATAAATCTCTCTTTTCAAACCGGAGCATTTCCAGAAAAACTTAAAATTTCCATTGTAAAGCCACTGTTTAAGAAAGGTGACAGAACAAATGTTGCAAACTACCGGCAAATAGTTATTGTCTCAATAATATCAAAAATCTTTGAAAAGATTATGCATGAGAGATTAATGTCCTTCTTTAACAAGAATGGTATAATAAAACAAGAACAATACGGTTTTCAGAAGGGCAAAAGCACTTCTCAAGCAATGTTTCATATGGTACATGAAATCTTGCGAAGCACTAATGATAAAAAATACACTTCAGTACTGTTCCTTGATATGACAAGCGCGTTTGATCTTGTGACACATGAAAAGCTTTTATCCAAGTTAGAGTACTATGGTGTCAGAGGACCAGCACAAAACTGGCTTCAGTCATACTTGAAAGATCGACAGCAATGTGTAGAAATTACATATCTTGATGAGCATGACATAGTGCGCTGTAGTAGATCAAATTCAAAGAGCAACACACTTGGCGTGCCGCAGGGTAGCGTACTAGGTCCCCTCTTGTTCCTGCTCTATATTAATGACCTTCCGGAAAATATAATGCATAAGTCTATTCTGTTTGCCGATGACGTATCAGTCATAGTTACGACTGACAAAAATGCTTCGATTGAGCAGCATAATCTTGACATAATAATTACATTACAACGAATAAATAAATGGCTAAATAATAATAATTTGAAAATAAATATTAATAAAACTCATTTAATTAATTTTAATAATTTTAAAAATAGACATGTAGAAATTAATTACAATGGTAAATTGCTCAAAAGCAGTTATCAAGTAAAATTCTTAGGTATTCTTTTGGATGCAGAATTAAATTGGAAGCCACAATCAGAGCTGATTCGAAGGAAAGTAAACAGTTTTTCGTACGCTCTTTACAAATTAACGAAAATTGCTAGTAGGGAGACCGCTCTCATGGCGTACTTCGCATATGTCGAGTCATTGTTGAGGTATGGCATCATAGTTTGGGGAAACAGTGTAGATGCTAAAAAGGTATTCTTGGCTCAGAAACGGTGCATTCGTTCTCTATGTGGTATAACACCGGATACATCATGCCGACCATGTTTCGTCTCATTGAGCATATTAACGCTGCCTTCAATCTACATACTTGAGGTAGCAAAGTTCGTCAAACTTAACTACAGATTTTTCACTGAAGCAAAGGACTACTATATAAGGAACACTAGAAACCCTCATAGACTAGTATTAGATATTACGCCGCGAACAGTGTGTTTTCATAGAAATTGTTACTCAATGTGCATAAAAATCTACAACAAGATACCAGAGTCTATAAAAGTCCTCCCATTCAATAAGTTCAAGATGACGCTAAGGAAATGGTTGATACAAAATACTTTTTACTCGATTGACGAATATTTAAAATGTTAAACAAGTACCTAAATGTATTGGAATCTTAATTTGACGTAAGTTGTAACTTAGCTGCTGTAGACCTAAACTTAATTTATGTAACTGATGTTATTTGTATGCCAAATTTTGGCTAAATGTGAGATCTTCCTAACTTATAAGTACCATCTTTGTAAAACCATGTTTAACACAAATAAATGATTGATTGATTGATTGATTGACATGAAGATATATAAAGAAATCGTGAGTGGTGAAGATGTCAGATTGTTGCAGGAGGATCTTGACCATATTGATAATTGGTGTACGAACAACCATATGACTTTGAACGTCCTAAAGTGTTTTCAGATGACCTTCACAAAGAAAAAACTTCCGGTGTTATCATCGTATAATATTAATGGTCAGAGATTGACAAAAATTGAAGAGGTACGTGACTTGGGTGTCATAATCGATAGTAAACTGTCGTTCATTTCGCATTGTCACAACATTGTGTCGAAGTCCTCCCGTATGTTGGGTTTTATCTCGAGAATAACAAAAAACTTTAAGGGGATTAATTCTAGGATAGTGCTTTATAATGCGTTGGTTAGAAGTATTCTCGAATATTCAAGTACTGTATGGAATCCATATTACCATATTCATTCAGATAGGATCGAAAGTATAAATAGATGTTTCACCCGCCACCTAGCTTTTAAATCTCGTGACATCAGTAGTCGTAGTTCGTATGAAGACCGACTCGATCACTTTAAGATGGATAAATTGAGCGATCGAAGACGCATGATGGACATGTCGTTATTGTATAAGATCCTGAATGGTATAGTATGTGACAAAGAAATATTACATCGGATTAGCTTCCGTGTGCCGAGATTTAACTCTCGACACACTCACAAGGATCTGTTTCAAACACCTCTATGCAGAACTAATTTGGGCTCGAACGCTCCATGTGTTAGAATGTGTAAAACATATAATAATTTTATAAAAAACAATGAAAATGTAAATTTAGATGTTATTGGTGATAGCCACATAATGTTTAAACTCAAATGCCTTAGGCCACAGGATTTTACAGTATCCTAATTTTATAAATTTACTATTATGTAGGTAGTACTAAGCTTGTAATAATACAAAAAAATCTTGTTTAACCGAATTATTGACATAACTTCCATTTTTTTTCTTTTTATATTCATATCATATTATTCGTTTTAAAGGCCAACATTGTATTTTTCACGCATGCTGAGTACACCTGTAATAGATGTCATACAAGAATTCTAGTGGTATATGTTTGTTTATATCTATGTTATTGTATGTACATTGTTGGAGTACCTTAAATAAAATAAAATAAAAAAAACCCCATACATGTTTCGAAAGCGAAGCGATAACGAGGATTTGCAAATGTTACTTTGGCTAGGGGGGTCTGATTCGGAACTTCGATTCGATCTATAATGTACGAACATTTCGAACGGAAAACAGTAGCTTTCCGTAATGCAGTAGCATGTGTGTTGTGTGGTAGGTCCATAGATTTGTATAGATTAGCTGCGTTCGCAATGATTTTGTTCCGGAATTCCGAATCAAAATTACGTCTAAATGTGGCGGACCCTAAAGTGTGAATGGGGGTGTGAACTGAGGCGTGCTAGTGGATGTTTTATTCGATCATGTGATGGCTCTTGTAAGAATCGTGACTATCATCCAGCGCTCGAGATCCTCGACTCGTTTCCCTAGGAGTCGACTATTCTAAAAGAAACGTCCTTCTACCGACATCACAGCATCGACAGTTAATTTCGAGTGAAATTAAAGACGGCTTATTAACAAAATAAAACATTAAAAATATATAAAAGAAACGAACGATATTATGGTAAATGAGATAGGAGGTATGTATACATACGGCGGCGTGCAGCGCGAGCTGGCGCGCGAGCAGCGCCACGTTGGCGTCGGACACGACCTGCACGTCGAGGTGCGCCAGGAACTTGCTGCGCAGGCGCTCCTCCTTGCTCTTGATGAACACGCGGTTGAGCCCGTGCTCGTACGGCTCCACCACCACGATGCAGAAGTTGAACTGGCCCTGCGACACACGAGATACCCTCGTTACACGCGCCGCACGGGGTTCATGCTAGCAGGTTTAGCGATGGGCCGACTCGCTATTTTTCGACTCGGGTCACCCGAGTTGAAATTAATGCTGACCCGGGCTACAACTCGGGTTAACTCGGTTCAGCGATATGGGCCGACGAGTCGCAATTTTTTCAACTCGAGTTATCCGAGTTGAATTGAAATCTATGCGGAGTGCGAACCCGGGCTTCAACTCGTTTCGTTTGTATTTGATAACTATTGAAACGAACCAAACTCGCCGTTGCAAGTTGCAAAGTAAAAGAGTCAAAGAGATCAGGATTTGAATCATAGTAATAGCAAATAGTTTTAATTAATCAACTGTTTGTCATTAACAAATGCGCATTAGTTAGGTACAGAGATGAATACCTAAATGAAGCTTTTTATTATAATGATAATTTTAAATATTGCTTAACTTGTAATATTATTTATACATTATTTATCATTCAACAAATTATTTGGCATTAAAAAATTAACTAATAGATAAATAGAGGATTAATTAATACAGAGGCACAAGTCACGCTTAACTTAACTAAAGTTTTTCTTTTACAAAATTAAAATATAATAACAAAAATACTAAGGAACTTCTAAACATCATTATAAAGGTGATATAACCTTTATAATGATGTTTATTGATTTTGTCCCAGCCCGGGTTGACTCGGTTGATAAGACACGTACGCACCACGTGGGCGGCCCGCGTGGCGCGTCAACCGAGTTGACCCGGGCCAGGAAAAAACCAACCCGAGTTGACGGGTTGGAGAAGTAACTCGAGTTAACCGAGTTATTTGACCCGAGTCGCCCACCACTAAGCAGGTTGTCGCTCGGCTCATAGTTCATGTAGCGGCGCGATCATACCGCTACATAAGCAATCGACGAATGACGAAAAAATACCGGATCAGCGAAAAGTACAATATGAAAACACTAGCGGCCGCCCGCGGTTTCACCCGCGTTGTTCCCGTTCCCGTAAGAATATCGGGATAAAAACTATCCTATGTTTTAATCTAAGCTATCTACTATCTGTGTGCCAAATTTCAACCAAATCCGTTCAGTAGTTTTTGCGTGATTGAGGAACAAACATCCAAACATCCAAACCCACAAACTTTCACATTTATAATATTAGTAGGATTGCGCAGACGTGACGTCACCCTACGTCAAGCTAATATCGAGACAAAAATTTATGGAGATCTGACTCACGATAACGAAGTTTTCTAAGCACTTCGCATAAATACAAATTCCAACATCAAGCAGTTGGTCCCCGAGCACATGCACCTAGCTCAGAAGTAGGGTGGATATGCCTAACTCCAGCCCCCAAAAGGTTTTGCTTTGCTTTAACACGTCACCTACAACTCACACCACGAGCAATAATGTTCACCGAGACCGAGTAGAGGTGACTATGTTTGAAAAACAGTATAAAAGAATGATCGATGCGAACTTTGGGAAGTGTGTTTACGAAGGCATGATGCTGTTTCTTATGCTTTTTACTTTGATACTAGTAATAGATTAGAAATATAACGTTTTGAGATTACTAGTTTGTAATTAAATTTACTAATTTCGCGAAAATTAGGGGGGCTGGAGTTTGACTGGGTGATTTTCCATAACTTTCTATTATCAGCCGGGGGCTGATGTTGGGTATTTAACTTTCGCTTAAGAAATCAAATTCATCTTAATTTGCTCGTCTTAAGATTGGAATTTGAGGTGCTATTCACTAGAATTACTAACCCTGCACCCAATGATCTAAATACAGCCGGGTGAATAATGTTCAATTCCAAAGTTATTTGTTCTGCAAATTAGGGGCTGACATTAGGAACTATATTAGAACCTAACTCCAGCCGGTCTTCAAAACTTTACGGCAATATACAGGGTGTTCTCAAATATGATTTTAATTATTTCATATTTTTTTAAATTACACGTAAAAAAGTAAAAATAATTAAAATCATACTTTACCTGCGTATCAATCATAGAAACAGAAAATAAATTCAATAAAAAAGAATGTAAATAAAATTCCACTTCTTAAAAAAAGCTTTAAAAGGTTTCAAATAATTAAAACCATCTCGTACTCGTTGATAATATGTATATTAAACGAAAGTTATTTTTTATTACGCAATTTTTAATATATTTATATATTCTAAGTTGATTAATATCTACAGGAGAGGTATAAGTTTCAATGAATTTTTATGGGAATCATTATTTTTAAAGCCTCTAGTATTTTATTATCATTATTGAGAGTTACCAAATTAATATTCTTTGATTTTATATAAAATGATTGTTATATTTTGGAACATTCTGTACCCGGCTGGAATTAGGGAACAAAGCGGCTGATATTAGGGCTAAGGCGGCTGGAATTAGGGTTTTTGGCCCGTCGTGCATTTAAACGGTTCTCTTTTTTTTCCACAATAGACGTAAAACTAAGTACTATATTCGTTATAAAGATTAATCAATCTACCTACAAGTGTATCAACAATATTTTTAAGACCGTAATTGTGGCAGCAACAGAGATTCAAAGTTGAAAAATCTTAGGGGGGGCTGGTAATAGGCATATTCACCCTACTGCACTTTTCGCTGAACGGCGGAGAGTTCCTGCCTCAACAGTTCGCTCGCACTCGCCGAGTTGCGAATTTCAGAACTTATTATTTCATACTGTATTCTCGATTTATAATGACAAGTAAACGATATTATAATTAAAGTGATCTGAAACTAATCAATAAAACAAATGTAGTGAATGCGATTAATTACTTACCTATTTTAAATCGTTTTGACGATTCCAAATTAATTGTTATCTGAACAAACTAAGATTATCAATTAATTTTAGAACTTTAATAAGTTGCATTTTAATAAATGGTTACTCGTTTTCTTAACACAATAAATTAGCCAATAATTTGGTGTTTACCTTTTAAATTTGTTATACTTATAAGTATAGTTGCCAAATGGCAATAATACTCGTCGATGTATAAGTGAGTGTAAGTTACTAGTGTAAACAAATGCTGTTGTTCCTAACAAATAAATAAATAAATAATAGCTTAATAAATTCCACTCCACTCGCAAGAGCAGACAATGTACGTAATTTGGGCATTATAATGGACCACCAATTTAATTTCTATCTCCATATAGAACACTTAGTTAGTCGGGCTTTTAAGAGTCTGGGCTTTATCAATGGAATTGCAAAACCATTAAAAAATATCCTCACTTTGAAAATTCTGTATTTTTGCTTCGTTAGATCCTTGCTTGATTTTGGATGTATTATTTGGAACCCTGTTTTTCAATACCAAAGCGATAGAATCGAAAAAGTTCAAAAAAAAAAATTGTCTAACAATTAAGTTATCGTAGTTATAAGACTGATGAATCGTATGCAGAATCCCTCACATTTTACAATATAATGCCATTATATAATCGACGTAAACTTTTCGATCTTATGTTTCTTTACAAACTTCTTAATAACAAACTAGATTCCTCCGTACTACTATTTAAAATAATATTTTTAGCAAAGATTCGCCTTCCAGTTCGCTCTCTCCGCACTATAAACACATTTGTACCGCCCCATCTTAGAAAGAAATACACACGATCGAAACGCCTATTTCAGCCGCTGCCATAACATGTTTAATAATATTTTTCTGACATTGACATGTTAAATAATTCTATAACAATGTTCAAAGCTAAAGTAACACAAAAATTGAATACCTTAACAACAACAACATCAACATTAAATAGTTTTTTTTAGTTTTCTAAATTCCGTTTATAGTTTGTTTGTAATACTAGCAACTAAACTTTGTACTTTAATTAAGTTTCCTATTATCTTATCCCGCACTGCGCATGGTGTATTTGAAGCAACAATCTACTACTTTATGTTATTTAGTAATATTCGGCACTGTTTTGTCTATTTAAGGCTTTAACATGCCTCAATCCGAGCGGGTCGATCCGTGATGGTGTGAAATCGAACGTAACTCTACTCACTTTGGGTTCAAATCAGTGCGCGTTCCAACGTGGCGGTTGCGTTGAGAACTAGCACCGAATTCTCAATTTTTACATGTTTTTATTAAATTTCTTCGCTTTCAAGTTAGTTAAAAAAAATCTGTTCAATTAAGATTGAAGGTATTAACATCGCCAATTTTTATGTGTTGGTTTTAACATAAACGAATGTTCTGTTTCCGAGAAATTTCGCAAATAGGACCAGAAACAGGGTCCACGGTATATTTTTTTACATCAAATGTGGTAACATTTTTACAAATGCTTTCAGTTAAATCTATTGTGTATTATTCCAAATACATTATATATTTTTTCCATGATAGCTTTACGCGCGTAATCTTTCAATAATTTGAATTGAATATTGGGATTTGACCCTTCTTAGCGCCTTAATAAGGAACATTATTGTATTAACCCAAGTTCATGTAATGACTGTTATGTGCAAAAAAAAAACCTCATTCCGTGTCGTAAACACGACGACAGGTGATAACAATCGTCAACATACCTTGATGGTGTGTATGTTGAAGTCGGCGCCGGAGTCGTTGTACACGATGGAGACGAAGTCGTTGCCGATGTACTTGCGCTTCTCGTTGCACGTGGGGTCCTTGGCCGACGACGGCATCGCCGTCGCCACGTGGAACAACACCTGCGCAAACACATATACTCTGTACCTATACATATACGTGTCTTTGGTTCAGTGTGTATGAGTGATTCCAGCGAACTGAAATCTATGGAAGTGTAATTGCAAACAAATATTGCTTAAAAAATGGCACCACGGGGCCGAAAAAGTGCAACCCGCTCAGCGTTAGTCGGGCCAGCCACGCACCCGGTGACTGACGTTACCGTTCTTTACAATAATTGCAGTTTGTATTGTAGAGAAAAGAGAGAAAGAGAATGTTTATTAGAAATGACGTCCGGTGTAGTCAAATGGTGCAAAAGACTCAAAGGCAGCCAAATTATGCAGAAATAACGTATCATATTTTTTCGTTTAAGTATAGAAAATATCTATGAGTATACAAATTATGGTCATTAATAAGCAACTATGTTGTATTGCATAACTAAATGCCAGCATTTTTAGCTCCATCCACTTAGTTGTACCTTTCGTGTGGTGCCATTTTTTGAGCGCAATGCTTGTTCCATAGATTTTAGTTCGCTGACTAATTCTGTATAAATAGACAAATGAAGAAGAACTTGAATGCGTACAATCCATCAATAGTGCGCGAACTAACTGGGGGTCAAGTCTGCTAATGTTTTCGTCAAAATCGGAGTTCAATGGTGTTCTAATGGTAATGCTTTTTGACACAGTTCTTGTTTCTTAAACCCAAAATCAAGACACAGTATGTTTCCATTTTGGGTTTAAGAAAAACAATGTGTTTCAGTTTTGGGTTTAAGAAACAAGAACTGTGTCAAAAAGCATTACCATTCAAACACCATTGAACTATGATTTTGACGAAAACATTAGCAGACTTGACCCCCTGTTAGTTCGCGCACTATTGATGGATTGTAGTTATACCTGCATGATGTCGTCGTGCCACACGTAGGTGTAGGCGCCGTCCTTGCCGCCCTGCTCGAGGTTGAGGCACAGTCAGTATGTGTGTGTCGTGTGTAGTACCTGCATGATGTCGTCGTGCCACACGTAGGTGTAGGCGCCGTCCTTGCCGCCCTGCTCGAGGTTGAGGCACAGTCAGTATGTGTGTGTCGTGTGTAGTACCTGCATGATGTCGTCGTGCCACACGTAGGTGTAGGCGCCGTCCTTGCCGCCCTGCTCGAGGTTGAGGCACAGTCAGTATGTGTGTGTCGTGTGTAGTACCTGCATGATGTCGTCGTGCCACACGTAGGTGTAGGCGCCGTCCTTGCCGCCCTGCTCGAGGTTGAGGCACAGTCAGTATGTGTGTGTCGTGTGTAGTACCTGCATGATGTCGTCGTGCCACACGTAGGTGTAGGCGCCGTCCTTGCCGCCCTGCTCGAGGTTGAGGCACAGTCAGTATGTGTGTGTCGTGTGTAGTACCTGCATGATGTCGTCGTGCCACACGTAGGTGTAGGCGCCGTCCTTGCCGCCCTGCTCGAGGTTGAGGCACAGTCAGTATGTGTGTGTCGTGTGTAGTACCTGCATGATGTCGTCGTGCCACACGTAGGTGTAGGCGCCGTCCTTGCCGCCCTGCTCGAGGTTGAGGCACAGTCAGTATGTGTGTGTCGTGTGTAGTACCTGCATGATGTCGTCGTGCCACACGTAGGTGTAGGCGCCGTCCTTGCCGCCCTGCTCGAGGTTGAGGCACAGTCAGTATGTGTGTGTCGTGTGTAGTACCTGCATGATGTCGTCGTGCCACACGTAGGTGTAGGCGCCGTCCTTGCCGCCCTGCTCGAGGTTGAGGCACAGTCAGTATGTGTGTGTCGTGTGTAGTACCTGCATGATGTCGTCGTGCCACACGTAGGTGTAGGCGCCGTCCTTGCCGCCCTGCTCGAGGTTGAGGCACAGTCAGTATGTGTGTGTCGTGTGTAGTACCTGCATGATGTCGTCGTGCCACACGTAGGTGTAGGCGCCGTCCTTGCCGCCCTGCTCGAGGTTGAGGCACAGTCAGTATGTGTGTGTCGTGTGTAGTACCTGCATGATGTCGTCGTGCCACACGTAGGTGTAGGCGCCGTCCTTGCCGCCCTGCTCGAGGCTGAGGCACAGTCAGTATGTGTGTGTCGTGTGTAGTACCTGCATGATGTCGTCGTGCCACACGTAGGTGTAGGCGCCGTCCTTGCCGCCCTGCTCGAGGTTGAGGCACAGTCAGTATGTGTGTGTCGTGTGTAGTACCTGCATGATGTCGTCGTGCCACACGTAGGTGTAGGCGCCGTCCTTGCCGCCCTGCTCGAGGTTGAGGCACAGTCAGTATGTGTGTGTCGTGTGTAGTACCTGCATGATGTCGTCGTGCCACACGTAGGTGTAGGCGCCGTCCTTGCCGCCCTGCTCGAGGTTGAGGCACAGTCAGTATGTGTGTGTCGTGTGTAGTACCTGCATGATGTCGTCGTGCCACACGTAGGTGTAGGCGCCGTCCTTGCCGCCCTGCTCGAGGTTGAGGCACAGTCAGTATGTGTGTGTCGTGTGTAGTACCTGCATGATGTCGTCGTGCCACACGTAGGTGTAGGCGCCGTCCTTGCCGCCCTGCTCGAGGTTGAGGCACAGTCAGTATGTGTGTGTCGTGTGTAGTACCTGCATGATGTCGTCGTGCCACACGTAGGTGTAGGCGCCGTCCTTGCCGCCCTGCTCGAGGTTGAGGCACAGTCAGTATGTGTGTGTCGTGTGTAGTACCTGCATGATGTCGTCGTGCCACACGTAGGTGTAGGCGCCGTCCTTGCCGCCCTGCTCGAGGTTGAGGCACAGTCAGTATGTGTGTGTCGTGTGTAGTACCTGCATGATGTCGTCGTGCCACACGTAGGTGTAGGCGCCGTCCTTGCCGCCCTGCTCGAGGTTGAGGCACAGTCAGTATGTGTGTGTCGTGTGTAGTACCTGCATGATGTCGTCGTGCCACACGTAGGTGTAGGCGCCGTCCTTGCCGCCCTGCTCGAGGTTGAGGCACAGTCAGTATGTGTGTGTCGTGTGTAGTACCTGCATGATGTCGTCGTGCCACACGTAGGTGTAGGCGCCGTCCTTGCCGCCCTGCTCGAGGTTGAGGCACAGTCAGTATGTGTGTGTCGTGTGTAGTACCTGCATGATGTCGTCGTGCCACACGTAGGTGTAGGCGCCGTCCTTGCCGCCCTGCTCGAGGTTGAGGCACAGTCAGTATGTGTGTGTCGTGTGTAGTACCTGCATGATGTCGTCGTGCCACACGTAGGTGTAGGCGCCGTCCTTGCCGCCCTGCTCGAGGTTGAGGCACAGTCAGTATGTGTGTGTCGTGTGTAGTACCTGCATGATGTCGTCGTGCCACACGTAGGTGTAGGCGCCGTCCTTGCCGCCCTGCTCGAGGTTGAGGCACAGTCAGTATGTGTGTGTCGTGTGTAGTACCTGCATGATGTCGTCGTGCCACACGTAGGTGTAGGCGCCGTCCTTGCCGCCCTGCTCGAGGTTGAGGCACAGTCAGTATGTGTGTGTCGTGTGTAGTACCTGCATGATGTCGTCGTGCCACACGTAGGTGTAGGCGCCGTCCTTGCCGCCCTGCTCGAGGTTGAGGCACAGTCAGTATGTGTGTGTCGTGTGTAGTACCTGCATGATGTCGTCGTGCCACACGTAGGTGTAGGCGCCGTCCTTGCCGCCCTGCTCGAGGTTGAGGCACAGTCAGTATGTGTGTGTCGTGTGTAGTACCTGCATGATGTCGTCGTGCCACACGTAGGTGTAGGCGCCGTCCTTGCCGCCCTGCTCGAGGTTGAGGCACAGTCAGTATGTGTGTGTCGTGTGTAGTACCTGCATGATGTCGTCGTGCCACACGTAGGTGTAGGCGCCGTCCTTGCCGCCCTGCTCGAGGTTGAGGCACAGTCAGTATGTGTGTGTCGTGTGTAGTACCTGCATGATGTCGTCGTGCCACACGTAGGTGTAGGCGCCGTCCTTGCCGCCCTGCTCGAGGTTGAGGCACAGTCAGTATGTGTGTGTCGTGTGTAGTACCTGCATGATGTCGTCGTGCCACACGTAGGTGTAGGCGCCGTCCTTGCCGCCCTGCTCGAGGTTGAGGCACAGTCAGTATGTGTGTGTCGTGTGTAGTACCTGCATGATGTCGTCGTGCCACACGTAGGTGTAGGCGCCGTCCTTGCCGCCCTGCTCGAGGTTGAGGCACAGTCAGTATGTGTGTGTCGTGTGTAGTACCTGCATGATGTCGTCGTGCCACACGTAGGTGTAGGCGCCGTCCTTGCCGCCCTGCTCGAGGTTGAGGCACAGTCAGTATGTGTGTGTCGTGTGTAGTACCTGCATGATGTCGTCGTGCCACACGTAGGTGTAGGCGCCGTCCTTGCCGCCCTGCTCGAGGTTGAGGCACAGTCAGTATGTGTGTGTCGTGTGTAGTACCTGCATGATGTCGTCGTGCCACACGTAGGTGTAGGCGCCGTCCTTGCCGCCCTGCTCGAGGTTGAGGCACAGTCAGTATGTGTGTGTCGTGTGTAGTACCTGCATGATGTCGTCGTGCCACACGTAGGTGTAGGCGCCGTCCTTGCCGCCCTGCTCGAGGTTGAGGCACAGTCAGTATGTGTGTGTCGTGTGTAGTACCTGCATGATGTCGTCGTGCCACACGTAGGTGTAGGCGCCGTCCTTGCCGCCCTGCTCGAGGTTGAGGCACAGTCAGTATGTGTGTGTCGTGTGTAGTACCTGCATGATGTCGTCGTGCCACACGTAGGTGTAGGCGCCGTCCTTGCCGCCCTGCTCGAGGTTGAGGCACAGTCAGTATGTGTGTGTCGTGTGTAGTACCTGCATGATGTCGTCGTGCCACACGTAGGTGTAGGCGCCGTCCTTGCCGCCCTGCTCGAGGTTGAGGCACAGTCAGTATGTGTGTGTCGTGTGTAGTACCTGCATGATGTCGTCGTGCCACACGTAGGTGTAGGCGCCGTCCTTGCCGCCCTGCTCGAGGTTGAGGCACAGTCAGTATGTGTGTGTCGTGTGTAGTACCTGCATGATGTCGTCGTGCCACACGTAGGTGTAGGCGCCGTCCTTGCCGCCCTGCTCGAGGTTGAGGCACAGTCAGTATGTGTGTGTCGTGTGTAGTACCTGCATGATGTCGTCGTGCCACACGTAGGTGTAGGCGCCGTCCTTGCCGCCCTGCTCGAGGTTGAGGCACAGTCAGTATGTGTGTGTCGTGTGTAGTACCTGCATGATGTCGTCGTGCCACACGTAGGTGTAGGCGCCGTCCTTGCCGCCCTGCTCGAGGTTGAGGCACAGTCAGTATGTGTGTGTCGTGTGTAGTACCTGCATGATGTCGTCGTGCCACACGTAGGTGTAGGCGCCGTCCTTGCCGCCCTGCTCGAGGTTGAGGCACAGTCAGTATGTGTGTGTCGTGTGTAGTACCTGCATGATGTCGTCGTGCCACACGTAGGTGTAGGCGCCGTCCTTGCCGCCCTGCTCGAGGTTGAGGCACAGTCAGTATGTGTGTGTCGTGTGTAGTACCTGCATGATGTCGTCGTGCCACACGTAGGTGTAGGCGCCGTCCTTGCCGCCCTGCTCGAGGTTGAGGCACAGTCAGTATGTGTGTGTCGTGTGTAGTACCTGCATGATGTCGTCGTGCCACACGTAGGTGTAGGCGCCGTCCTTGCCGCCCTGCTCGAGGTTGAGGCACAGTCAGTATGTGTGTGTCGTGTGTAGTACCTGCATGATGTCGTCGTGCCACACGTAGGTGTAGGCGCCGTCCTTGCCGCCCTGCTCGAGGTTGAGGCACAGTCAGTATGTGTGTGTCGTGTGTAGTACCTGCATGATGTCGTCGTGCCACACGTAGGTGTAGGCGCCGTCCTTGCCGCCCTGCTCGAGGTTGAGGCACAGTCAGTATGTGTGTGTCGTGTGTAGTACCTGCATGATGTCGTCGTGCCACACGTAGGTGTAGGCGCCGTCCTTGCCGCCCTGCTCGAGGTTGAGGCACAGTCAGTATGTGTGTGTCGTGTGTAGTACCTGCATGATGTCGTCGTGCCACACGTAGGTGTAGGCGCCGTCCTTGCCGCCCTGCTCGAGGTTGAGGCACAGTCAGTATGTGTGTGTCGTGTGTAGTACCTGCATGATGTCGTCGTGCCACACGTAGGTGTAGGCGCCGTCCTTGCCGCCCTGCTCGAGGTTGAGGCACAGTCAGTATGTGTGTGTCGTGTGTAGTACCTGCATGATGTCGTCGTGCCACACGTAGGTGTAGGCGCCGTCCTTGCCGCCCTGCTCGAGGTTGAGGCACAGTCAGTATGTGTGTGTCGTGTGTAGTACCTGCATGATGTCGTCGTGCCACACGTAGGTGTAGGCGCCGTCCTTGCCGCCCTGCTCGAGGTTGAGGCACAGTCAGTATGTGTGTGTCGTGTGTAGTACCTGCATGATGTCGTCGTGCCACACGTAGGTGTAGGCGCCGTCCTTGCCGCCCTGCTCGAGGTTGAGGCACAGTCAGTATGTGTGTGTCGTGTGTAGTACCTGCATGATGTCGTCGTGCCACACGTAGGTGTAGGCGCCGTCCTTGCCGCCCTGCTCGAGGTTGAGGCACAGTCAGTATGTGTGTGTCGTGTGTAGTACCTGCATGATGTCGTCGTGCCACACGTAGGTGTAGGCGCCGTCCTTGCCGCCCTGCTCGAGGTTGAGGCACAGTCAGTATGTGTGTGTCGTGTGTAGTACCTGCATGATGTCGTCGTGCCACACGTAGGTGTAGGCGCCGTCCTTGCCGCCCTGCTCGAGGTTGAGGCACAGTCAGTATGTGTGTGTCGTGTGTAGTACCTGCATGATGTCGTCGTGCCACACGTAGGTGTAGGCGCCGTCCTTGCCGCCCTGCTCGAGGTTGAGGCACAGTCAGTATGTGTGTGTCGTGTGTAGTACCTGCATGATGTCGTCGTGCCACACGTAGGTGTAGGCGCCGTCCTTGCCGCCCTGCTCGAGGTTGAGGCACAGTCAGTATGTGTGTGTCGTGTGTAGTACCTGCATGATGTCGTCGTGCCACACGTAGGTGTAGGCGCCGTCCTTGCCGCCCTGCTCGAGGTTGAGGCACAGTCAGTATGTGTGTGTCGTGTGTAGTACCTGCATGATGTCGTCGTGCCACACGTAGGTGTAGGCGCCGTCCTTGCCGCCCTGCTCGAGGTTGAGGCACAGTCAGTATGTGTGTGTCGTGTGTAGTACCTGCATGATGTCGTCGTGCCACACGTAGGTGTAGGCGCCGTCCTTGCCGCCCTGCTCGAGGTTGAGGCACAGTCAGTATGTGTGTGTCGTGTGTAGTACCTGCATGATGTCGTCGTGCCACACGTAGGTGTAGGCGCCGTCCTTGCCGCCCTGCTCGAGGTTGAGGCACAGTCAGTATGTGTGTGTCGTGTGTAGTACCTGCATGATGTCGTCGTGCCACACGTAGGTGTAGGCGCCGTCCTTGCCGCCCTGCTCGAGGTTGAGGCACAGTCAGTATGTGTGTGTCGTGTGTAGTACCTGCATGATGTCGTCGTGCCACACGTAGGTGTAGGCGCCGTCCTTGCCGCCCTGCTCGAGGTTGAGGCACAGTCAGTATGTGTGTGTCGTGTGTAGTACCTGCATGATGTCGTCGTGCCACACGTAGGTGTAGGCGCCGTCCTTGCCGCCCTGCTCGAGGTTGAGGCACAGTCAGTATGTGTGTGTCGTGTGTAGTACCTGCATGATGTCGTCGTGCCACACGTAGGTGTAGGCGCCGTCCTTGCCGCCCTGCTCGAGGTTGAGGCACAGTCAGTATGTGTGTGTCGTGTGTAGTACCTGCATGATGTCGTCGTGCCACACGTAGGTGTAGGCGCCGTCCTTGCCGCCCTGCTCGAGGTTGAGGCACAGTCAGTATGTGTGTGTCGTGTGTAGTACCTGCATGATGTCGTCGTGCCACACGTAGGTGTAGGCGCCGTCCTTGCCGCCCTGCTCGAGGTTGAGGCACAGTCAGTATGTGTGTGTCGTGTGTAGTACCTGCATGATGTCGTCGTGCCACACGTAGGTGTAGGCGCCGTCCTTGCCGCCCTGCTCGAGGTTGAGGCACAGTCAGTATGTGTGTGTCGTGTGTAGTACCTGCATGATGTCGTCGTGCCACACGTAGGTGTAGGCGCCGTCCTTGCCGCCCTGCTCGAGGTTGAGGCACAGTCAGTATGTGTGTGTCGTGTGTAGTACCTGCATGATGTCGTCGTGCCACACGTAGGTGTAGGCGCCGTCCTTGCCGCCCTGCTCGAGGTTGAGGCACAGTCAGTATGTGTGTGTCGTGTGTAGTACCTGCATGATGTCGTCGTGCCACACGTAGGTGTAGGCGCCGTCCTTGCCGCCCTGCTCGAGGTTGAGGCACAGTCAGTATGTGTGTGTCGTGTGTAGTACCTGCATGATGTCGTCGTGCCACACGTAGGTGTAGGCGCCGTCCTTGCCGCCCTGCTCGAGGTTGAGGCACAGTCAGTATGTGTGTGTCGTGTGTAGTACCTGCATGATGTCGTCGTGCCACACGTAGGTGTAGGCGCCGTCCTTGCCGCCCTGCTCGAGGTTGAGGCACAGTCAGTATGTGTGTGTCGTGTGTAGTACCTGCATGATGTCGTCGTGCCACACGTAGGTGTAGGCGCCGTCCTTGCCGCCCTGCTCGAGGTTGAGGCACAGTCAGTATGTGTGTGTCGTGTGTAGTACCTGCATGATGTCGTCGTGCCACACGTAGGTGTAGGCGCCGTCCTTGCCGCCCTGCTCGAGGTTGAGGCACAGTCAGTATGTGTGTGTCGTGTGTAGTACCTGCATGATGTCGTCGTGCCACACGTAGGTGTAGGCGCCGTCCTTGCCGCCCTGCTCGAGGTTGAGGCACAGTCAGTATGTGTGTGTCGTGTGTAGTACCTGCATGATGTCGTCGTGCCACACGTAGGTGTAGGCGCCGTCCTTGCCGCCCTGCTCGAGGTTGAGGCACAGTCAGTATGTGTGTGTCGTGTGTAGTACCTGCATGATGTCGTCGTGCCACACGTAGGTGTAGGCGCCGTCCTTGCCGCCCTGCTCGAGGTTGAGGCACAGTCAGTATGTGTGTGTCGTGTGTAGTACCTGCATGATGTCGTCGTGCCACACGTAGGTGTAGGCGCCGTCCTTGCCGCCCTGCTCGAGGTTGAGGCACAGTCAGTATGTGTGTGTCGTGTGTAGTACCTGCATGATGTCGTCGTGCCACACGTAGGTGTAGGCGCCGTCCTTGCCGCCCTGCTCGAGGTTGAGGCACAGTCAGTATGTGTGTGTCGTGTGTAGTACCTGCATGATGTCGTCGTGCCACACGTAGGTGTAGGCGCCGTCCTTGCCGCCCTGCTCGAGGTTGAGGCACAGTCAGTATGTGTGTGTCGTGTGTAGTACCTGCATGATGTCGTCGTGCCACACGTAGGTGTAGGCGCCGTCCTTGCCGCCCTGCTCGAGGTTGAGGCACAGTCAGTATGTGTGTGTCGTGTGTAGTACCTGCATGATGTCGTCGTGCCACACGTAGGTGTAGGCGCCGTCCTTGCCGCCCTGCTCGAGGTTGAGGCACAGTCAGTATGTGTGTGTCGTGTGTAGTACCTGCATGATGTCGTCGTGCCACACGTAGGTGTAGGCGCCGTCCTTGCCGCCCTGCTCGAGGTTGAGGCACAGTCAGTATGTGTGTGTCGTGTGTAGTACCTGCATGATGTCGTCGTGCCACACGTAGGTGTAGGCGCCGTCCTTGCCGCCCTGCTCGAGGTTGAGGCACAGTCAGTATGTGTGTGTCGTGTGTAGTACCTGCATGATGTCGTCGTGCCACACGTAGGTGTAGGCGCCGTCCTTGCCGCCCTGCTCGAGGTTGAGGCACAGTCAGTATGTGTGTGTCGTGTGTAGTACCTGCATGATGTCGTCGTGCCACACGTAGGTGTAGGCGCCGTCCTTGCCGCCCTGCTCGAGGTTGAGGCACAGTCAGTATGTGTGTGTCGTGTGTAGTACCTGCATGATGTCGTCGTGCCACACGTAGGTGTAGGCGCCGTCCTTGCCGCCCTGCTCGAGGTTGAGGCACAGTCAGTATGTGTGTGTCGTGTGTAGTACCTGCATGATGTCGTCGTGCCACACGTAGGTGTAGGCGCCGTCCTTGCCGCCCTGCTCGAGGTTGAGGCACAGTCAGTATGTGTGTGTCGTGTGTAGTACCTGCATGATGTCGTCGTGCCACACGTAGGTGTAGGCGCCGTCCTTGCCGCCCTGCTCGAGGTTGAGGCACAGTCAGTATGTGTGTGTCGTGTGTAGTACCTGCATGATGTCGTCGTGCCACACGTAGGTGTAGGCGCCGTCCTTGCCGCCCTGCTCGAGGTTGAGGCACAGTCAGTATGTGTGTGTCGTGTGTAGTACCTGCATGATGTCGTCGTGCCACACGTAGGTGTAGGCGCCGTCCTTGCCGCCCTGCTCGAGGTTGAGGCACAGTCAGTATGTGTGTGTCGTGTGTAGTACCTGCATGATGTCGTCGTGCCACACGTAGGTGTAGGCGCCGTCCTTGCCGCCCTGCTCGAGGTTGAGGCACAGTCAGTATGTGTGTGTCGTGTGTAGTACCTGCATGATGTCGTCGTGCCACACGTAGGTGTAGGCGCCGTCCTTGCCGCCCTGCTCGAGGTTGAGGCACAGTCAGTATGTGTGTGTCGTGTGTAGTACCTGCATGATGTCGTCGTGCCACACGTAGGTGTAGGCGCCGTCCTTGCCGCCCTGCTCGAGGTTGAGGCACAGTCAGTATGTGTGTGTCGTGTGTAGTACCTGCATGATGTCGTCGTGCCACACGTAGGTGTAGGCGCCGTCCTTGCCGCCCTGCTCGAGGTTGAGGAACAGGTGCGGGTTCTGTTCCCCGTCCAGCGGCACCAGCGTGCCCAGCGCCGACAGGAACTCCGCGTACCTGCCACATACACCGTTAAGACTCGGTTACGCTGGAACATTTGTCTCGGTAAAGTAAATAACCTCACTTCTGAACTTTTTCGAAGTTTTTCGTTGTTTTTTCATCTTTATCATTATCACAATTATTTTCTTGAATAAAAGCAATTGAAGCAACTTCACAGTGCGTCAGTGTTTTTTGATGTAGAATTCAATACTTTTCGCTATCATATATATGTTAGGCTCAAAGACCGATTTCCGTTTTTATGCGGTAAAAACGCTCAGGACGCGTTCTGGTCACTGCCAAAATGCCACAACGCGAAATTCGTGTCATGACTCTTATAAAAACGCCCAGAACGCGTTATGGTAATCATAGAAATACCGCAAAGCAAAATTCGCATCGTGGTCAACATACCAAACGACTACAACGCGTTGTGGAAATGTAGAAAAGCCATGACGCGTTCTGAGCACTAGTTGGTGCAACCATAACACGACGGACAGTTTGTAAATTGTCGAAACGCATGACAATGATGCATTAAAGCATCGGTTAAACTAGTTTATTCATTTCTTGTTAATTTCGAAAAGAGTTATAATTATGAAAATTCTAGAAAGTGCCTAATTATTTTAAGAAAGTTAGTTGTAGTTTCAGATGACTAATACTTTGTGTTTAACAATTAGTAGTCTTATTAGGTATACTGAGAAAAAAAAATTAATAAAAAAACGAAATTTCCAATGACTAGTATTTGTAACAATTATAAGTTATCTTTTTGAATAAAGAGTTTGTCAAAATAGTTCTAAAATTTCCTAATTATAACTGATAATTTGTAGTCAAAAATTTTTTTTTTTAAATAAAATAATCCTTTTAGCCAACAAATTATGTCCTTTTATTTAAATGACACGATTTATTTAAATTTTCCGCCTACCTACCTAACCTAGTACAGTACAAAAATATTTCATAAGGATATGTATCAAAAGTTTTGAGACTTGTAGGACCTACGCACAGGTATTGCAAATCAGTGTGCGTCGAATTCTCTTTATCATGGTTCCATACGCGCGCATTGTATGCGTCCCGACAATTTACAACCTGTCCGTCGTATTATGGTTGCACCAACTAGTGCTCAGAACGTGTCATAGCTTTTCTTCATTTCCACAACGCGTTGTGGCCGTTTGTTATGTTGACCACGACGCGAATTTCGCTTTGTGGTATTTCTATGATTACCACAAAGCGTTTTGGGCGTTTTTATAAGAGCCATGACACGAATTTCGCGTTGTGGCAATTTGGAAGTGACCAGAACGCGTCGTGAGCGTTTTTTTCGCTCAAAGACCGAATTCGGTCTTTGAGTCTAACATATACACAAAAGTATGAAACGATGCAAGCGCTTTTGGTGATTTTCTGTTTTTTTACAGTCATCTGTGAGGTTTATACGTAATTTAATATTTGTAGCAACTAGAAAATCTGTTTAGCTTATCTTATGATTTTTTTGTGGCTACAAGTTTACGTTTTCTATATAAAAATGACTCCCCAAACCATATTTTCCTATTATGAATAAGGGTTTATTGCGTGCAGATTAAGGAATCTGGTTAACTATTGTAAATTGCAGCGATTGCGGTAAATGATGGAGTAATACGTCAATGTCACATATATTTACAAAATTAATGTGCGTTATGGCTCACCTGACGCTGCCGTATTCATTCTTCAGTATTAATACTTCATTGTCTTGCTGGCCGGGGCCTACGTATAGAACGCCCACCTTTAGAAAGACACAGTTATTAAGTTAACGCAGGGTAGCTTCGTAGCGAGATGTCGGTGAGTAGTGAGATCTATCCGAATTATAAGTAGTGTCCAACCGAAATTTCGACAACATAACAAAATTTAAATGTCCGCCAAATGGGCTGAAGTACTGGCTGAATTCAAAAGTTTCTTATGAGCAGTGAAATTAAACGAACTAATGCAAATGAGCGAGAGCAGAGTAGAATGGGAGATGCGCGGGGGGCCGAGTCAGACTGTATAGTACGACCGTCCTCGTATCGCTAGTAATAAAACAAGTTCATATTTAATTAAGATTTTCTCAATGTTTCTTTCTGTCGCTTAAGTTGGTAGCCATTGTACGCACCTTGTAGGTCTCGACGGGCGGCACGAGGTCGAGGTTCTTGATGGTGCGCTCGTGCTGCACGCCCGTCACGCGCAGCGGCCGCTCCGACAGCGGGTGCAGCATCTATAGTGTTGTACGCACCTTGTAGGTCTCGACGGGCGGCACGAGGTCGAGGTTCTTGATGGTGCGCTCGTGCTGCACGCCCGTCACGCGCAGCGGCCGCTCCGACAGCGGGTGCAGCATCTATAGTGTTGTACGCACCTTGTAGGTCTCGACGGGCGGCACGAGGTCGAGGTTCTTGATGGTGCGCTCGTGCTGCACGCCCGTCACGCGCAGCGGCCGCTCCGACAGCGGGTGCAGCATCTATAGTGTTGTACGCACCTTGTAGGTCTCGACGGGCGGCACGAGGTCGAGGTTCTTGATGGTGCGCTCGTGCTGCACGCCCGTCACGCGCAGCGGCCGCTCCGACAGCGGGTGCAGCATCTATAGTGTTGTACGCACCTTGTAGGTCTCGGCGGGCGGCACGAGGTCGAGGTTCTTGATGGTGCGCTCGTGCTGCACGCCCGTCACGCGCAGCGGCCGCTCCGACAGCGGGTGCAGCATCTATAGTGTTGTACGCACCTTGTAGGTCTCGACGGGCGGCACGAGGTCGAGGTTCTTGATGGTGCGCTCGTGCTGCACGCCCGTCACGCGCAGCGGCCGCTCCGACAGCGGGTTCAGCATACCCGGCGTCTCGCCTGCACACACCAACACACACAATAGACTACAACAATCATATGTACGACCATCTCTATCGTCAAATTAGTAAAGCGGACGTCGAAGACAAAGGATTGTTTCGGCGACCGTCAGTCGAAAGTGGTAAGTTCATTCAGTTGCCGGTTTGCGCGCGCGATGTCACGGCAAATACGGCAACCAATGCGCGCTGTCTCGATGTCAGCCTTACAGCTCGTCGTCGCGACCGCGCAATGCAGCGCATGTCCGTCAATGCGAAGTAACGTTTAGAGACGCCTCTGTGGCAGCGCGGGCAGGGGGCGTGTGCCGCGCGGCCCACGTACCCACCACGATTGACCGACAGCGACGGTTGAGAGTAACCACTATTAGTTTCTTTACACTATGATATAGGTGTGTGTAATACACTCGACGTCACAAAAATCGCACCTCTTCGAAAATAAATTTAGTCTTGGCCACCTGCTATCGCTAGCTAACTAGAGCGGCGGTAATATTAAAAAAGACGCTTAGAAAACACTTTTCGTACAAGGCATCTCGGAAATATGAAAATTTGATATCGTTGCATTCAGTATGATGCCCTCATCACAAATATATGAGATGACAAGTGCGAAAGTGGTGGAGGTAGAAACTGTGACGTCATAAAGTTTTCAGTACAAAGAAATTTTTTTTTCATATCATGTGGTATATCAAATGAAAGGGCTTTGTGAGTAGATTGCGAATACACATAACATTTTCACTACTTGGTCTAACAAATTATTAGCAAACGTCGGAAAATTTCGCAATTCAGAGTCGCCATTGAACAGGTCTAGATTGAAAACGACTGAATTGATTTTTACAAAATACATAACCTAAAACTCTGCACATACTTTTTTCGAATGTCTAAAGGTAATTGACCAAAGATATTTAAAAATAAGAAAAGTACATCAGTTTTAATAACAGCATAATTTTCTGCTTTTTCTAAATTCTCAGATTCCTTAAATAATTAATAAAAAATAAATAAATAAACTTTCGTATGTTTATTCTTCCTTTTTCTATTTAGTAAACAGTATTTGACAGTTTCCATGCTTCTTTTAAATTTAAATCACTATAAAAAAATGTGTTAACAATTTCTTTAGTATTTAATGCGTGGAAAACCATTTGTTGAATTTTATACATGATTATTTCAAAAAGGATTGAGTATAGTTTGTTTACCAAATAGGACAAGTAAGGATAACTAAAAGTAATGACAAATACACATGGAAAACACACACAGTTGCTCGTAGACCTAAGTAACCTGACGAAACTTAATAGGCAAAAGTTATTTACAAAAAATCAAAACAATACACAAAAATCACAGTCTTTCTAATGGGTCTAAAAGGGGCTTAACGGGTGTAAATAATCATTCATAAAATACAATAAATGTTTTACCACGCATAGAATACCAAAAATATTGTAAATAATATTTGATTTAATAAGACAACATATTTTAAAATAGTGATTAAGTTGTAAAGAAGTATCTAAAGTGTCAAAATTTGATTATTTAAACCTTCGTCTGTTTATCCTAACTTGTCTTAGTAAGTATAAACATACAAAAGTTTATTTATTTTTTTATTAATTATTAACGGAATCTGAGAATTAATAAAAAGCAGATATTTATGCTGTTATTAAAACTGATGTACTTTTCTTATTTTTAAATATATTTGGTCAATTACCTTTAGACATTCGAAAAGAGTATGTGCAGAGTTATTTGTTATGTATTTTGTAAAAATCAATTCAGTCATTTTCAATCTAGACCTGTTCAATGGCGACTCTGAATTGCGAAATTTGCGGGGAAAAAATATATAACAACACTTTCCATTAAATTAGATAGGATTAAATTAACTTTGAAGAAATTTTTGAAATGGTGCGATTTTTCTGACGCCAAGTGTATATTGGATAGTGTGTGTGTGTGTACCTGGCACCGGCGGCGTGACCGGGTAGGTGCTCATGTTGTGGTAGAGCTGCAGGAACACGAAGGCGGGCGTGAGGCCGCCGCCGCCCGCGCCCGCCGCCCCCGCGCCGCCCGCCGCCGCCGCGCTGTTGCGGGGCGGCAGGTTCTCTCTGCGAACGAAGCGAGTTACTATTTTATTACGTCTTCGTGAAACACAGGTGATGGAACAAAAAGTTTTTCTCTAAAAATTTGCAATAGATAATCGGCCAGATTTCTAGATCTATTTTATCATTTACGAGTAATATTATTTTCATAACACTAAAATAATTTCACCGTGGGAGTACCTGTGTTATGTCTCGTGGTGGGGCTGTGTGAGTACCTGTGCCTCCTGGTGGGGCTCATGACGGAGATGGTGTGGCTGCGCTTGGAGCGCGACAGCGGCGGCAGGTCGTCGAGCTCGGCCGCGCCGGGGCTGGGGCCCGCGGGGGCGGGCGCGGGCGCGGGGGGCGGGGGCGCCGCGCGGGGCGCCGCGGGGGGCTTGTGCCCGCTCGTCACTGTGCTGTCGCTCGCCGTCTGTTCACAACATAACGTTTCGATACCCTGCAATTTGCTTAGTCTTTACACCAGTCTTTACACTGCGGCTCGTGGAGGATATTTGTGCGGTCCGCGGCAAAAAAATAATTTTAGGACATGATATTCTTCAGTAGTTTGCAAATATAGTGAAACTTTACATTGTCCTATGTGGCCCTTGACCAGATAAATGTGACGACCACTGCTTTACACTAAGCCGCGTCTCCAGCGAAAGTAAAAAAAAGAACTTTTCGTTTAAAAAGTGTGTATGTATATAAGTGTGTATGTGTATGTATACACACTATTTCTCAACGAAAATTTTAATAATGATTATAGCAATAGCATAGGAAACTTATTACTGTTCCGAATCATATTTCGAAGAATTACTTTCAATAAAAAGTGGGGATGTGAGAAAAAAAAAGCACAGCGTCGCGGAGCAATTGACCACCTGAGAATATCGAAACAAAAACTATCAAAAGTTATTTGATTGAATCAGACGTTACTGGGCGGAAGTTCGAAACCATTTTGAAAAAGAAAAATATGTAGCTTACTTCCACAAACAATATTTACAAGATGCACCACCCGCCCGCCCGCAAAAAAAATGCACATGCACACCACAAAATATCAGTGCACCTCCATTTAGCCAGACCGCAACACACCTTGCACCTTCACCAATTAGTGAAATTTGCGATGGCAAGGAAAAAACGGAGGTTGGCAGGAAGGGTATATATTATATAAGTTAACATGTAACCAATGTAATTCAGTATACGTTGGTAAAACTGGCCGTAGTTTTGATATTCGTTATAAAGAACATAGCCGACCGGAACGATCTCATTTTGCGGAACATTTATTAAATACCGGACATCAACTATCTGATGGGTTTTACATACCTGTAGTAAAAGTTTACGACTGAGTGTGTTGGAAAACCTAAAAATTATCAAACACAATGTTGATGGAGCCATACTTAACAATCAACTTGACGTCTCTTCCTCGCCATTGCTGCGTATTTTTTCAAATAATTCTTAAAAATAAGTAATAAATAAAAAACATTATTTCATGTACATATACTACCTATATTTTATTTGTACATAATCTAAATTAAAATTTTTTTTTCTTTCTTTTTTCTTCGGAGCTGGCAACATTCTTCAAAGCTTGTCACGGTGCGGAGTGGGGAGGAAGAGGTGATAAATACGCTGTCGGAAGGCGTAGTTACTCATTCGGTACTGGTTTACGCACGATATAACTCCTGAGGATGCTCGGGGTTGGGGCGAAACACGTGTAGAGTCTAATTGGTGAAGGTTCAAGGTGTGTTGCTGTCTGGCTAAATGCAGGTATTGTGCACTGATATTTTGTGGTGTGCATATAAATTTTTTTTCGGGCGGGCGGGTCTTGCATCTTGCATATATTGTTTGCGGAAGTAAGCTACATATATTTCTTTTTCAAAATATCAAAGTTATTTCTGAGTTTTGCTAGGCTCTGAATAGAGAGATATATAAACTATTTATTTATGAAAGTTTTATTGTTCTATTGTTATTTAAAAACTTCGGAAAATGTTAATATCAAGCATTGCTAAAGTGTCAAAAGTGTGGGTTTTCAAGTTATCCTTCACATTGATTATCTGCCGTTGAAAACCTTCAGTTCGATGTGTTGTAATGACTGGAGAAAATAGTTATTACTATATTACTATCACTGTCATCTAAATTGGCAACGGAAGAAACAGCATAGCTATTCAGCACTTCGGGTATTAGCCGTATTGCATATTGTATAGTATCTGCGCCGCTGCCCGTGCGCATACAAAACAATGTACAAAATGTAAACTAATAGGCTTCAAATAGAGTAGAGAGAGAGGGGTGTTGATAAAACAGAATTAAGTAATAAAAATACTAAATAAATTAAAACAAACCCGTCATCTCCCTCTTTTCCCGGCTGAACTGATTTTAAGCACCGCCACAGATCATAATCCGCCGCCATAATCAATGTCAAACGAAAAACTCATAAATCACAATGGCAGGCAGTACCTGCGCGGAGATGATTCGTGTACGTAACAGTTGGGCATCAAAAGCAAAGACATTGTTGATGCAAACAAAAATGAGTAGCGAAACAATTTAGTGTGCACACGAATTCGTTGAATGTTGATACGATTTTGTTAATGTTTTCAAAACAGGAAAGCCGCTGAAGATTCGGCTTAATGTAAGCATAACCGTGCCATACAAATCATTCTTACGATTTGTTGGAATTCCAAGAAGTGTCACAATTAACGTTACTATTAACTTAGAACAATAGTCTAAAGGAGCTAATAAATGTTTCACAATTTATGTGATTCTAAATAATAAATCATTAGACGTATTTCTGTGCAAATAAAGGACAAATAAAGGGGGTTTGTATCCATATTAATGCATGCTGTACACGGGTAGAGTATACGGTAGAGTAGCATGGTATAGTAGTCTGTGCGGAAAGAGAACCGTCGTCGTGGGCTTTGTGCTCGATTACCGTATTTGTCTTATTTCTAAGAATTCAACTAGCCACTCAACTAACAAAAAGAAAATTACGAGTAGACTAGTTACTATCCTAAAACTGGTAGAGTACTTGGAACTGGTAGAGTAGTATGCTAGTTCAGAGGGCTTAATAGATTTTTCAAAAGGGCCATTTTTAGTTAAGAGCGTGGTAGCGGGCCAGGCTAAAAAATACTTAAAATTAAAAACTGAAACACATACTAAATTAAAATCTTTATTTTCATACAAAGGTAATAAAAAGGAGTCATTTTGAGCTTGAGGATCCAGATACCTAAGGTCTCATATTTTATCATTTTACAATAAGTAGGGGCATCGAATGCCGTCTAAAATTCTCACTGGATAGATTCTGGTTGCGGGCCGTATTGAGATAGCTTGCGGACCGGATGCGGCCCGCGGGCCGTACCTTCGACACTCCTGTGCAAGTCGACTCTACTATTTACTGTACTCGTGTACGGCAGTCTTAAATGACACTGAAGTTACATTAAGGAAGCTATAGGTGTGAGTAAAAATATGAGGTTACCTTCTGCAGCTGGTTGTGGGCGGCGGCGGCGGCCGGCGCGCCCGCGTCCGCCGAGCCTGCGCCACACCACACAGTTACAGTACGAATCCACAAATGACCACAAATGGCGCCCATCTTCGCATCATAACTCATGAAGAAAAGACTTAAGACGAAATAATATTTCATATATTTAAATATAATTATATAAGGAAGGTCGTTCTTAAATAGTGCACATAATTTTAAGGGGTCAATGTACTCATGCATACAAACAACTTTTACTATGGGACCAACATTTAAATCGCGAAAAAAATCAGTTGTTCCATAGAAAATTTGAAATCGAATATATCAAAATGTATGGAACAGCTGATTTTTTTTTCGCGATTTCAATGTTGGTCCCATAGTAAAAGTTGTGTATATATAAGGATATGAAATATTATATTGTCTTAAGTCTTTTCTTCATGAGTTATGATGGAAATATGGGCGCCATTTGTGGTCATCTTTCGTGATACGAACTATACACGCGCGCTCATGCTCTGCATGTGGCCAGTATAGGCCATGAGACCGTTCGTGGCACGCGGGCTCGTTAGACGCGTCAGTGACGTCACTCATAAGAGCGTCCGCTGCGTTAAGCGGGATCCCGCTGCGGGTACGCGGCGCGGGAATAAAGATTGCTAGTTTTCTGATGGAAAGATGCTTGCAGTGCATGAGTGAGCTCTAATCTGTGTCGCCCTGCGCCGGGATCCCGCTTAAAGGTATGATTCCGATCTCGGCAACAAGCAGCAGTGCTGCCGCAGCACTACTGGTCACCCATACATTCTCTATAGGTTTATATGAGATTACATTCCGAGCTCGGCGGCAATGCAGCGGCAGCTCTGCTTAACGGAATCATACCTTAACGCAACGGACGCATTTGGGGTTGCACATGCCATTGAAATGAGTTGGAGCCCGTCCATAAGGCCTATAGTGCAAGCGAACGCGCAATATTGCTACTCCGTTCGCACACTTGGCACTTCCCGCCGTGAGAAAATATGATTTTTTTAAGGATTTTATAAGTACTATCTAAAGCCGCTCGCCCGCAGCTCTACACCCCCTTGAGGGGGCGCCTTCAACTGGTTGGGAACCCCTGCTTTACGACTTTGCGTGCCACGAACGTTCTCACGGACTATGATAGTAAGCCACATTGTACAGTCAGAGCTAAAAAGATCTGAACGTTCAAACCTACCAAAATATTTATCATTTATTTATTTCATTCTTCATACACTTAGGCGGACTTAATGCCTCAGGCATTTTCTACCAATTACTCAAAATACCGTACCGTACTAGTCAAAATACCTAATCATCTTGAGATAAGATTTGTTTTTGTCAAATGTTGATAGGTTTGAATACTCAAATAATTTTGCCGCTGACTGTGCATCATAAACTTTATTGTCGCATTGCAACAAAGTGAAATATTTTCCAATCGCCTCTACCTGTATCGTTATTCTTACATTGTATTTGGGTGAATCAACTTTTTGTTGTTTTGTGGTATTTCTTAAAATATCTATGTGAACCATTTTTATATGAAGTTAATCTGTAGTTGCAAATACTCTCAGCTAATTATCTTATAAGAAAACTTAAAAGACATGAAAATTTTTACGTGATTTTAAAGAAAAACATAGGCGACCCAGGAGACAACTCCCATTTTTCATATAAAAGCTGGGGACAACATGGGTCACCCATGCCTTTCTTTAAACTATTGATTATTTTTGTTCAAAACTAAGTATGTTTTACTGGCTATGAATCTAAATATCGTAAAATAGAGATTTTATTACAAAAGGATTACCTGGTTTTGTTTTAATTTAGAAAAATTTACACATGGGTCGATTTTTCCTGACATTAAAAAGTTGATTCACCCATTTGCATTTTTTTTTCAAATATAATAGATATTTACTCAACAAAACGTATCGATGTCTCAATATTGTAAATAAAACAATTTTTTGGTATAAATGAGTCCCCGCACTGACCGGGGTCGGAGTTGTAGGTCATGAGGTGGTGGTGCGCCAGCGGCGAGCTGCCGTACATCTCCTCGGGGATGGCCTCGCACGACACGCGCATGTCGCTCTTCTTCGCCGCCTTCTTGGTCGCGTGCAGGCACGCTGACGCACTCCTGCGTAACAACATCCTATTTAGTTTCCGACCGAAACTGAAATTCCGGCCGAAACCGGTACCGAAAACGAACTTTCGGCCCTGGGGCCGGACCGGCTAACTTACATGACTATCGTAATCGCTTTCATTTGACAGATCGATGTGATACATTGCTACTTTTATATGGTAAGTTTTTATTTATTCCAAATAAAAGCAGCGATATGTCACATCCATCTGTCAAATGAAAGCGATTACGATAGCCATGTAAGTTCCAGTTTCGGCCGAAACCAAAACTTGTTTTCACACATTAAATTGACATTGTTTTTTTACACATACATATGATCGGTGGTAGGGTAGATGATTTTTCACAATTAAAATCAATCGAGCAACTAAATATTAAACTACGTATCCTCAACTCGACACGATCGCGCTGATTCACGACGGTTGGTGAACTCCGAAGTTAGCCGATTGACGCGCTACAATTAACGTAAACCGAGTTATGGCCGAAACCGAAACTGTGGCCGAAACTAGTATTTTTGCCCGAAATTGGTGAAAATGAAACCGAAACTTCGGTCGGTCACTAATTCAATTTAACATCATAAAATATTTGAGCAAGAGAAGTCAAAAGTTTACGATGTTAAATTAACATTTTGACGCAAACCATGTAAATTGATAGAACAACGATATGACTGTTTGGATTTGAAAGAAAAAAAGGAAGAAATTAATTTATTTTGTCATCATCCAGCGGTACACAAAATATAACATTTGAGTGTACATAGAAAAAACATAAATCTTTCTTTTTAATATTGTGCATCGTCGCATGATGTTAAAACTGTGCTGGACTCAGTATAAGCAACAAGCGGGGCTTGCTGCACTGGTATTCTGCCTAACACAGTGATAACATCAGGCACGTAAACATTTACCTAATCACTACTTACTTACTTTTATCAATTAAAAACTATTTTATCTACTCTCATATCGTAAAATTCGAATTATGAATTTCAAAACGCATTTATATTGACATACCTTATACACGCAATACCGAAAAAAATTTAAAAAGTTATTTTACATCATACTTGCTCGGTAACTAGGATTTACTTATATAGTATGAGGCTGTGTAAGTTGGCATATGCAACACAGTGCATTGTTTAGATAGAACGTTCCATTTTCAAATCACTTTACAATTCAAGGATGGTGAATGCTTTAACTGTAAAGTTACTTTACAATTCAAGCATTTAAAACTCCTTAGTGAACCAATCTCATTTCTTTTATTATAAACTGACGAAACTTTTGGCTGAAAAAAAAACAATGAAAATGGCGGCATTTCATTTCAGTTGAAGCTAGGTATGCAAAATTCTGCAATGCAAAAACAGCTGATTTTTTTTCGTGATTTCGAGGTTGGTTCCATAATGAAAGTTGTTCAGTTTAATGGTCTGATCAACCCTACGAGTTTTCAATGAAATAACCCTTTAACGTTTTATTTTTGTTTTAATGATTTTGTTTTTATTTTTATTAAATTTACCTCGCATGAATGATGTAAAATAGTATGCTTACCTCGGTTGTAAGTAGCTATTACACCCTCGAACTATATTCGCCCTCGCTCGCTTCGCTCGCTCGTGCGTCTAAATATCTCGGGTGCACTCGATCCATTAGCGCCCTTTGCGAGCTGCGCTCGCACGGGCGCCAAATTGGATCTTGTTCTGTAATAGCTCACTTACATCCCTTGTGTAACAAACTACTATTATAACATACCTTTGCTAACTGAAGTATGCTATAAAATAACTTTTTTTCTCATTACGATACAGGGCAAATCCAAGAAGAAGGCAGTGCCGCGATATTAAAAAAGAACAATGATATTTCCACATACTTTCTATGATAAAAATGTACTCTATGGTGATCGATGACTTAGCGTAACGATTAGTCTGCTGGAATGCACTACCTCATTATTATTTTTTCTAATAGAATACGCGCCATGTTTTGATTTTAATTTTTACTTTTGCGTAAAAATGTCTGATAGTAGTGAGTGTGGACTCCACCCGATATTTTAGATGCGGCGACGGAAAAACGTCTTACTTAACCTAGGTAAGTACCTAAATATTACCTACCAAATCGTAGCAAGTCTAGAAACTACTTACTTACTCTTTTTATCATTGATAATTTATTTTATAGGTTCAATCACGAATTGTATGAGAGTAGATAAAGTAGTGTATGAAACTGCACATAACTAGGTATTAAAACACTCGTGTGATACTATTAAAAACCTCGCCTACGGCTCGGTTTTTAAACACACACTCATGTTTTAATACCCCTCATTATGCATCAGTTCCATAATAGTACATTATGATACAAGTTAGCTTAGGTTGGTCATTGCACACAAGGCTGTGGGTTGCAGCCCGAGCCGCAGGCGAGGGCGTAACTCAGCCGAGTGTGCAATGAGTAAAAGCTCACGAGTTTCATACGACGTTTTTCAACACATTTGCGAGGAAAAAACAAAGTAATTTACCACACAGCAACAAATACGACAAAAACAAAATGATAATCATGATGAGAAAAGGCACGTTGGTTTTTTTTTTATTTTTTTCACACGACCAATGCAAGAATATTTTGCGAACAAAGGGGTTAGTGAGCATACAGCCTACTTCAAAATTACAAATTTAGGTGATAAAATGCTAATATTTTAATATTTTATAACAAAATATTATAAATTAGGAATAATTTGATAATAATAAATATTTGTTTGACTTAATTAAGGACCTACACATTTATTTATTCCAAAAATGCAAATGAATTTTCAGCGGCATAAAACCTCTTTGTTGTTACTAAAAAAATAACTATTTACCCGGTTAAATTGGGAATGCTCTGTTTACTCGCATAGAACTTGCAGTAAGGTACCTATTTAACTTTGTAGGGATAATTCTATAAACAACTAGTGTTTTATATATTATTGCACGCGTTTGTTATAGTTCGGTTTATGGCCCTAAAAGCGAGCGAGCGTATTAGGGCTCACTTTACGAGCAAGTGTGTTGAAAACTACTATTATTTAATCGTATGGCGGTTATATGAATAGGCGGATACATGAATTATTATATGTCAACATTCAGATTTCTTAGCCATTTAGCTGCGTCTTGGGTGAGGTTGTAGATGTCTTCAATAGGTCCCGGGTAAGAATGTATGTATTTGGCATCGCTGTATTATGTGTTCCATTGTTTGGGGGACAAGCTGTTGCTAGAGTTACCCACCGCAACCCCGCACGTGTCCCTCGGGTGGTGCTAAATGAGCGACAACAAATAAGGGGAAATAGGCGCTAAACTGCTTTAAAAAACTATGAAAAACAGCCAATCGTAGTCCATATTAGCAACAATACGTACGCAGTGTCCGGGTTGGGTTGCGCGGCGGTGGCGGGCAGCAGGATGAGGTCGTCGGGGTCGGGGGGGCGCGCGGGGGGCCCGGGGGGGCGCGCGGGGGGGCCGGGGGGCGCGCGCGGCGGGGACCCCTTCCACGACGACGACATCTCCGGCGACGAGTTCGACCGCCGCACCGGGTGGCGAGACTTGCCCTGCACAAACCACATAACTATAACGAACAATCTTAGCTTAGTTTGAGTACACTACGATTCTCCTCGCACGTCAATCTTTGCGCGCCGTGATATACTAACTAAAGTCACAGAATAGATATAAGTACTACCGTACAGAAAGGAAACTCTCCGCCCCGCCCCACAATCAATTACCTCACCCCGCCGGCGTCCACCGCGCGAGTTCGTGTGCCGATATCCGTGTGCTCATTCAATAGCTCTAGACTTCACGCACACAGTTGCGCGTGTGTAAATACGTCACTGTGTAACATATATGTAATAGGTAGTTGAAACGCGACGCTTATATGGAGTGCCCGGGGTGTGGTTTGAGTACACTACGATTCTCCTCGCACGTAATCTTTGCGTGCCGAGATATACTAACTAAAGTAACCAAAGTCGAATTTCAGTTGACATTGACTCAGTCTCTTTGCCTCTAATCCGTCGGTCTGCGCTGACCCTAAGATGTTATTGGGCATTATTTATAGAAAGCAAATGTAAGTAATATGGTGACTGGATATTCATGATATGTTGGTGACACATTGGTGGTGCGTTGACTATAATTGACCATGTGTAGATGATTATACAACGTGTTAATGAATTGACACGAAATGAGAAATCCGTTTCTTCGGACCATCAAATTGAACAACTCTTACTATGAGAGCAACTCTGAAATCACGAAAAAAAAAATCAGCTGCTTCATACATTTTTATATTTTCGTTATGAATTTTTGTATGAAATAGTTGTTTTTTTTTTTCGCAATTTCCGAGTTGGTCCCATAGTAAACCGTGTTTACTTTGATGGTCCGAAGAAACGGTTTTCTATTTTGTGTTAATTCCTTAACACTTGTATTTGTTATGTGTGTCGGCAATGTGCCGGCCAGCGTTGTGTCGAGTGTGCGTGGGGCGCGTGAGGGCACGTGGGGCGCGTGAGGGCACGTGATGCACGTGTGGCACGTGTGTTACCTCGGGCACGATGAGCAGCATGTCGTCGTCGTCGTTGGTGCTGGAGGAGGACTGCCGCTGCGGCGAGCTCGGGATGTTGATGGGCTGCGTGCTCATCCTGTACAACACGCACATACTAAACCCTTTTTGCTCTACAATTACAACAATAAGGATAAAATTTAAATTTTATTTGCTTTATGAAAATAGTCATACTGAGTTATTATCTCCTATATAAAAAAAAGATAATTTCTATTAAAATATAGGTTACCGTTGAGGTTGTGGAGGTACTATGCAGTGTGAGGCGGCATGTGGAGGTTTCTTTTCACTCGCTACTACTGTGTCCGAACTGAGAATTAGAAAACATACATAGATTTTCTCTTTCATACTTTCCTAAAGAGACGTAAAAAGAAAATAAAAAAGTCATAATTAAGTAGACCGTACTAAAGGTTGAAACAAATATGCCTCACCTGGATTTGTGCAGGTCTGTGGTCTGCGGCGCGTGCGCGGACGACGCGGAGCCGCTGCGCGAACGTATCTCGTCCTCGACGCTCTGTCACAACAGGATAAAGGAATCAATCAATCAAATCTTAGAAGGCGGTGAACAATGTTTAGGTGTTTAATAAATGTACGCAATCATTGCTCGAATCATGTTTCTCAACGAAAACATTATTTATTTATTTAGGTAACAAACAACCATATATATACAATCATTTTTAAATTGACATTTGGAAACAAAGAGACCTTAAAGTACCATAACTTGATACAGACAATAAATAATTGTGCAAGATTGTGTCAGATGCTATCATCTTTAACAAAATACCTTACCTACCGATAAAGATATAACACAAAACCCCAAAGGGTCGATATCGACCACTTTGGGAATCCCTGATCTAGAATGACAGTTCACCCACTTTTTTCTTATACAAGTTTAACGAATTAGCAAAGATATCGACCCTATTTTACAGTTTGTTATAGAGATCGCAAGATCGTCTGAAAAAGGCATTTCTAGCATAATTAGTGTGACAAGAAGGTACATGAAAAGATTTTTTCGAACGTGAGGATATACGAGGTACTCTGAGTTTAACTTTTGATGTGAATTAACGAAGCATAAACTAATATTGTTGATGTATAGAGAAAAAAGAAAAGGGCCCAAGTGTGACCCTTGAGGAACGCCCGACGGAATGTTCCCTTACATCCCTTAAGGGCGACTGCTTGACAACGATTGCTGATGTAAGACGTTACCCAACTCAGAAGCTCACCATGTATACCAAATATCGAAAGCTTTTTAATGAGTAGAAAATAATTAATTTTATCAAATGCTTTCGAGAAGTAAGTACCTATACACGGCGTCCATCCATACCTATCCTGACATCCATTATTTAAAGCGTTGAATAGAAAGTCTGTGTACATAACCAAATTTGTATTTACACTCCGACCTTTGAAAAAACCATGTTGCTCAGCAATAATAGTATGACGAAATAAAGCTGTTGAAAAAATGTGACAATTTTTTCAAAAACTTAGCTAATATGCTCAGCTTTGAGATGGGCCTGTACTGCTGTACGTCATGTCTGTCACCACCTTTGTGTACAGGGGTGACCAGCGCCTTTTTCCACGTAGTCGGAAAGTGACCTAAGACCCCTAAAACATCTTTGGATAAGACATTTAGAAATCCGAATTTAGCAGTTCACCCGGATTCATCGATCACGGATATGCTGTTTATTGTCTGTATATCGTGGATGATGTGTGATGGTGATGGTGTACGTACGGGCGGGAGCGGGTCGGGCGCCAGCAGCGCGGCGAGCTCGCTGAGCGCGTGCGGCTGCAGCAGGTCGTGCGCGAGCGCGTTCTGCGCGCGCAGCACGAAGGCGGCGTCGCCGGTGGGCGCGCGCACTGTCATAGTAGAGTACATACGGGCGGGAGCGGGTCGGGCGCCAGCAGCGCGGCGAGCTCGCTGAGCGCGTGCGGCTGCAGCAGGTCGTGCGCGAGCGCGTTCTGCGCGCGCAGCACGAAGGCGGCGTCGCCGGTGGGCGCGCGCACGGCCACCTCGGCCCAGCGCCCGCACCAGCACGGGCACGCACCCGCCGCCGCCAACGCACCTACGCGCGACCACCCCGCTTCTTCCGTGTCCTGTGCACACATAACCACTTGTGACGACCGATAGCGACAAACATGGATCAACATTTTGAGACAAATACGATAAAGATGAAGGAATAATAACATAGGGATCGATGAAACTGCGCTAGTAAGCAAATTTTTAGTTTTAATTAATTAAAAATTAACATTATTTAATTATGGGAAAAATAAATACTGTCTTTAGTTGGGTCTCAATCCCCAGTGGTGTACCCCAGGGATCGTTGCTTGGTCCTTTCTTATTTGTCACCTATATTAACGACATTCATGCCTGCTTGCATCATTTTCAGCTCCTGTGTTTTACCGAGACATGAAGATATTCATGAACATCTCAACCTCTTCAGAGATGGATACTGCCGTATCAATAAACTCGATCTCAACCCTTCTAAGCGCGCAGTGGTTACGTTTACTAAGAAACATAATGTTATCCCTACTGTTTATACACTAGGTGGCCAAGTTCTCTCAAGGAAAGATTCGATTGGCGACCTAGGAGTCTACCATGACTCAAACTTATTATATGACGTTCATGTCGATGAAGTAGTTAAAAAAGCATCACGAGCGCTTGGCTTTATTATGCGGATTTTATGGCTTAGTAGCAAAAGACCTATTCGCAAAATGCCACACGGCCAAAAAAAGGCCACGTTCTCGGAATGACTTGTTCTCGAAAGGACCTATTCGCATAATACCTCATTCTCGAAAAGACACATTCGCATAATGCCTTATTCGCGTAATGACCTATTCTCAAAAGGACACATTTTTTTTAAATACCTGCCAGCTTTAACGTTAACAGCAATTGATTGGTAATTATCATGTATTAATAAGTAAAATATATTTTATTACATTTTAATCCGTCAGCTCCGCTATAGATATAATATTTGATAAGAAATATAAAAAAATATTGACTAAATTAGAGATACAGGAAATTACTGTGGAACAATTCTTCAAACAAATTATTTATTTGCAACTTTTAATGTAAAATTGCAATACAATTTTTTATAATACTTCTTACCTAATAATTATTGATATTACAAATAATAATGATTATAAAAAAAAACATACCTTTCCTTTAAGTATAGTAATCTGGCATACTCTTGTTGATTTTTAATAAAATGATAAGAAATGACGATTTATAAGTTAGTATTTTTTCATATTTCAGAAAGGTAAAATAATTCATATACATATAGTTTATGAATTATTTTACCTTTCTGAAATACTCAATTTCTGGTTTTATAAACAATACAGCCCCCTTTCAGGATTGCACTTTATCGAGGGACACATTGTATACAGGCATAGTTTCACTAACAAACACTTAGAGAAAAATGAGGCATTTTGAGAATAGGTCATTCTGAGAATAAGTCTTTCTGCGAATGAGTCCAAAGGAGAATAGGGCATTCCACGAATAGGGCATTTTGAGAATGAGACATATTGCGAATAAGGCAATATGCGACTGCAGGGCATTTTGCGAATAGGTCCTTTTGCTACTAAGCCGGATTTATAAACAGTTTAACATGATCAAAACTATGAAAATACTATACTGTTCATTTGTTAGAAGTCACTTGGAGTATGCGTCTCAAGTGCGGAACCCCTGCTATGATAAATATATTGACCCTATTGAGAGCATACAAAGGCGATTTATCAGATATATTGTAGCTTATAGTATTATTGATGCTGTTGGTTTTCCAATCAAATAAACAAAAAATATAGGGATCGATGATACTGACGTGGTAAGCGAACCTTTATGGAGTTTTAATTAATTATTTACTTATTTTCGGACGACCAACAGCTATAATAAACAGAGAAAATAACTTACATAGAAACAGATAGATCATCACATACAAGCAATATCTTATTACTAAATCTTAGTTACCTACTTAATGAATACTAAACCAAATTACTAACGACACCAATACAAATTAAAAATTTAAAATAATTTTATATTGATACTGTAGCGTTGTTTTTCGTTGTTTTGGTCGATTTCCTTAAAGGGAAAGTTTTTTTTTGTAGTATAAAGATACTTGTTCCCATTAATGATAAAATTTTATTTCTCGGCAGTATGCCTGATGTCCTTTTCCTTATTTTCGTAAAGAGTCCAATTTAAATTTTCGCGTCATCGACTTAAAAAAAAAAAGATTAAAATCGTTATTTGTTGTAGTCTACTTCCCCCACTCCGAGGGCCTTTGCTAGGAGCTCTTATCGCAAGGGTTGTTATCCAATTTGCTTTACTTTTTCATACTATGGACCACAAAGGTATGAGAACCGGCCTTTTAGCAGTCCTGTTTGAGTACGTTCTTGGACCGTGATTTCGTCGTGTTCGCTGACACAGCTTCGGCGGGCCATGCAACGGGATCGATTGGCTGCAGTTTGACAATCTCTGTATGTCAAGTTGGACGGACGGTCTCGATGCGATACATGCATCGCTGAGCCAGCGCTTAGCCTGACGGAATGCGTGTGAATTCATAGAGTCGAGGTGTATGTGGAATAGATGGGGTCGTTGATCTTTTGAAAAGCAAATTGTAGCTGATTCACTGTTTTGTTGTATTTTTCGCTGAAATTAATTGCGTTTGGTTGCTGAAAGGCCATATCACAATTCGCACAATACTACTTAAATAATCCTTTTCGACAGTACCATAGAATTCTCCAGGTATTGTGATTTTTTGACACTCAGCTGTTTGCCGTTTTGGTAATTTGCAACTTGATTTTCATCATCATATTCGTTTATTTACAGAGGATTTATGGCTAATAAACGCCGCTAAAAGGAGAACTAAGTCGTTTTGTGATAATATATTACCGACTACCGAGGATTTGAACCATATAAATTGTGAAACGAAGGAGCCGAAGGTATACATCACCCAAATTTATTATGATCCATTACCCAGTAATTAACAAGGAATTTGGTCTACCTAATACTTTCAATTTCAGTTCTTTTCATGTGAAAAGAGACTTTGTAAGTTGAGAGCTAGCTACGGCATGTCTTGGCATCTCGATTCTGTACATTAGTCGGCGAGTGGGATGTTTGAACAGAAAATCCAGTGATTAGTAATATTTATTGTCAGAATTAACATACAAAACAGAGTGTCCCACGACGGGGTTTTTCTAAGTTCTAGTCTTCGCTACAGTGTCTCCCTGTCGTTGATTCTTATCCGGGCTCGGTCCCGAGTAATTGAGTATTAAAAAGTTGTAGTCCATTTAAGGCAGACGTTGATAAATCATTGTTTTGGTGCACACCATTACAGGTGAAGAGACGTATACGGAGCCACGATTCCAGCCAAAGTGCTCTGTCGCCCATTGAGCCTCGAAGTGAGCGGAGAAAAAGCCGAAATTAACCGGGCTTGAATATTCACGTCCGGCTCCTAGGAATTAATAATAGCAAGCAGCCGTCGTAGCGTTCTATCAACCGACCCGCTGCAAGTTATCCTAATAGGTACAGTTAAATTTCAAATCTATTTAACCCTTAACTAACCGAAGTTGAAGAATCCAGCATTCCGTTCGTAAATCTTCGAGTGCAACCTACGAGCTCGATTTAAGTTAGATAAATAAAACACTCTCTGATATCTCTCGGGCAGGCAATTCTTACCCACATAACGCTCTGCGAGTTGTTTTAAGTCTAACCTTTTAAAATAACCCATGTGGGAAAAATATTAGATTTCTAGCTTCGTTTTTCGTGTCATATCTCCGTGTAAATTTCAAGATCTACGATTGCCACGTTGATTGTTAGTATTGTATAGAATCAAAACTATTTTAATAAAACTGTAGTTTGGTATTGACTGTACATTAAGTTGTTTATTTATTTTCCCTTGAGTTGTCATCGAGGTGAGTCAAAATCTCATGAGTTTATTTAATAATTATTGTTTCTTAAGCCAAAAGGCAAAAAGAGAGAAAAAATCATATGACAATACATGAAACATAACAATCTTTTTAACTTAAAATTATAAAAATCTTAACTAGGTGGGCGATTGTAAAAACAAAGGGCACAAAGACACTCACGACTTCCTTGGAGATCTTTTCGAACCGCTGCGTGAACTGGGCGAGCGCGTCCGCGAGCGGGTCGCTCGCTTTGCTGTTCTCTGACGAGTTTTGTCTGCGAAACAAAAACATCTGTCATCATATCACACCACTTAAACTTCAGTAGTTTATGGAAACAAATAGACAACTCTGAGACAAAAAACTAACGAATTACATAGAACTGAAACTGATATACTATCTTTATTTCGTTCACTATTCGTTGTATAAAACATGTTAATATTTTAAATAGCATGCAAAACAACAAAACAGACTTCTAAATATTCAAGATTTTTCAAAAATATGTAAATAAATCCTAAATAACTAAGTACAATAAAATGATTGTTATCATTAAAAAAATCTGCAGGATAAATAGGAAAAATGAAGTGTTTATGATTTTGAGTTGAAAGTGTATTTATGAGTAAGCGCATTCTCTTCATCAGCTAGTGCAGCAGCCAACGACAGCAGGATCTAAATCGCATGACAAGCTCTAAGAGGAGGAGAGTGTTGCGAACGAATGCGGCGTATGGTCGGAAGAGGGCGCGGTGTGGCTAAGTCCCTGCAAACTACAGACCAAACTGTCGGCCGATAGTTGGAAGAAGTATGCAAGTGCGCACACTACAACGATTTGTTATCGGCCGATTCTTCACACAAAATCAATTATCGGGTCAACTATCGGCCAAGTCTGTAATCTGCGGGCACGCTAAGGCTGCGATCGCACCGACAGTTCCTAGATCGGTGCTTAGATATATCCAGGTTAATCGGTAACCTTCTCTTGCTATTTCCTATCCATTCTTCTGGCTTCGTCTCCGTCTCATTCACCCTCTCGGCTATACGACTCTGGAACGCTTTACCCATGAATATCCGAAGTGCCCTCAGTAAGTTCATATTCAAAAGACTGGTTCGTGAACACTACTTGAGTTCTATACTTTAAGTTCACCAAATCTGACCTATGCTATACTTTATTATGTGTATGTAGTATATAAGTATATTATTATATTATATTCATATATATATATTATTTTATAGTAATTAGGAATGTTTATGTATGTATTGCTATGTTTGTTTATATTGTTTTTGCCGCCACGATTTCTTTCTTTAACACCCTTTCCGGTCGACTGTTAGAGAATGCCTTAAGGCATTAAGTCTGCCAATTGTATTTTCTTATGCAATAAAGTTTAAATAAATAAATAAATAAACGCACAGATAGGTGAGTCGCTAGGATAGTCGCCTCAGTCTCATAGTCTTCGGTCGTAAGTCCCGCACCTACGAATCGAATTCTAGGCAGTCGCCTGAATGTATCGAGGCACCTAGTGCGCAGTGTACCGGTTGCGAACATGTGTGAACGTTCGATTTACTCGGTTACATATCTAGGCATCTGTCGGTGCGGAGGCGGTCTTAGAGGGGAGGGGGTGTGATTAGAGCAGAGCAAGGATCGGCCGGGGGCGGAGTGCGGCCGCTCGGGGCGGAGTTTGTCTGATGAGGGCGGGGTTTGGGCCGCTCGGGGCGGGGTGTAACCTGGAGGCGGGCGCGCTGCTGGGCGGCTGCAGCGCGTCGGAGATGGACAGGCTGGAGCCCGACGTGTCCGTGCTGCGGCTGTGCTGCAGCGAGTGCTTGCTGTAGCTGCGCCACACACACACACTCACTACCGACTGTTCCCACACGCTCCGCCTACACACTCCTACAGTACCGTCAGCAGAGCTATGAGCTGAACACCTAAGGTCCATTTCTCGATTGAGTCGTCTGTATAGTCTTGAATTTACCCAAGTCAGAAAAGCATCTTTTATATAAAGACGATGGAGGCAGGTAAAAGACGAACTTTTAGCATCCCCGCTGACGGGCGATTAATCGCTGAGCGATTTTTTGTCGCTGAGAATAGAACATACGGAGTTCTATACTAAACGCCCACGAGCTACTTTTTGTAGTTGTGATAAACGCGACGTTAATCGCGGCGCTTTTTTGTCGCTGGCTAAGTTTTTACTTACTCCTTTGTCGTGTCATTTCGCGAGCGATTAACGCCGCGATTATCGCAGCTACAAAAAGCCCGTGAGCGGTTACGATTAGTTGCATCATTGCGAGTGAATTCGTTTTCGATTTGTTAAGGTCTTAAATTTTGTTGACCGTACAATGATGAGATTCTTTTTCTCATGTGTGCTACCGATAAATAATGAATAGTAGAAGATAAAAAAAAATCTCATTAGTTCTACCGTAGAACTGCTTAGTAGAACGAGTGGGAACGAAACCTCAGTACCGCTTCCGCAATATCAATAAATCAAAATTCTGAGGGCTGAATTTTGTGCTCTGTACATTCCATGGTATTTAAGCAAATTTTTATTTTATTTTAAACCCCTAATGTTCATTATTTGACTTTGTCGAAACTATTTCCATATAGAGGTATGAAACCATCAACCCGTAAGCAGAGCGCCGCGATCAGCAGCGTTATGTGACTTAAACAGCTTGACGAGAAAGTTTAGAAACGGAAATCAAATTATTCTTATTAGCAACACAGGGTTTTTTGCATACGCAGTCAAGTTTTGCCATACAAGATCAGTAATAATACAAAATAGCATTAGCACTCCTATTAATTTCCATACGTTTTTGGCAAGCTGTACATAGATTTACACTCACAAACAACCACACTTATTTATGTTATATAACCATTATCGTTCCAAGTAAGGTACTTTATAGCACACCCTCTGTTAAGTAGGTACAAACGTCATATGGAAATTTGAAAGAACAAAAAGATACGAAAGCGTCTCGACGCAGACTTTAAAAGTTGAGCCGACTAAGGCTATAAATGCGCCAAAAGGCGATTCTTTTATTTAGTTCCATTATTATTGGGCACACTATCACACGACAACAACGCTTCATTCAAAACGCCACACTTGTTAATTACCGCATCTGTAGAACTCATAGAAATAGAATGTCAAAGAACAACAAAGTCAATAAACAGGTGATCCGAAAACTAATCAATACATTTTATATGAGATACGTAAAATATGACTTAGATTCATAAAATATGACTATATTATGGCAAAAGAAATTAATAAAGTATGTTCCATACTATTTTCTTTGTCGATAAACGAATAAATGTAGCGAAATTTGGTTTTAGAGAAATGTGTGGCAATATCTTATTTACCTTTGAAAAGTGTGATTACTTGGATTGTTTCTTTTTGTCACATCACAATTACTTAGAGTACAAGACACCATAGCTCCACGATACCTTTATTTTAAATTCTAATTAAGATTAAAAAATATTTTAAACAAACTGTGATTGCTCATTTGCTAAGCGGGACGCTACGGGCTCTTACTGTAAAAAAAGTTGGCACATGTCACTTGATCCTTTGTCTCTTTTTTACATACACCGTGTCCGTATGATGTTAACTTCTCTTTTCCACGCTTTGTTGGTCTTCTTGAGCGAAGCGAAAATTTTTCTATGTCTATGGTAGAACTATAATAGCGGTAAAATTTCAGTGACACTGACCAGACGTTTCGTTAGTAATGCTATAGCCACATTATCGCGCTACCGCGAGCATTTTCGCTGTCATGTTGTACAATTAGAAATTTTGAATCAAGGAGTTAAGAGTTTAATTTCGCTTAAAGGATGTAAATTAATGGGATTTAATGAAAATAATCTTTACTTGGTTATTGACGCAGCGCCATGCATGCGCCATGATCACGGAAGAACAAGAAGTTATTCCGTGATCATGGTGCAACTGCGTCAAAATATCGAGACCTCAAAAATAAACAGGTATATGGCGTAAATCCCGACATAGTTTATTTTAATAAACTTTACCTACATCTATGCTTTAAAATCTTTAAATCCTCAAAGAGTTGCATTTTAAAATACAGTACAACATTATAACACTCTTTCGGCAGACATAATGACGAGGAGGGGCAGGAAAGTCAAAGTCAAAACCTTTATAGAGGATACATATCATGGGTGTTTTTAATCCATATGTATTAAAATATTGTTTTTTTCCCAAATAAAAAATAAAAAAATGGGTGTAGATAAGTCTTGTATGCAACTGTACATAATTAGTTATTAAAACACTCGTGTGATAAACCCACATTCGTATTTTAATACCCCTCATTATAGTACAGTTGCATGAATAACTATTACTTCCTTAACTCAAAGTTTTTAATTGTACGACACGACACAGCGAAAATCTTCGTAATAGCGGGATTATGAGGCCACAGCATAAAACAATAGCGAAACAAACCCCCTATGTTAGTAGAAGTACCCCCACCAACAGCAACACATGCAGTATAGTCACAATGATCGCTCACCGTCGCACTTCGGGCGCGCCCTGGCTGGTGTCCGCCGCGCTGTCGTCGCTCACGCTCACCTATAGAATTCATCGATGTTTAATATCAAATGCTAGACCGTTCAGCAGTTGTACAGTACGAAGTAAATATCTTGAAATCGGGTGGGAATTGCGCGGAACGCGTATTTTGGGCATGCGGAGCGGTGAGGGGCGCGGCCGGCGGGAGGGGCGCGCGCTATTTTTCACTCACAAGGGCACATGTGCGAACTTATCCCCACTATGTCGAAAAAAATTCAAGATACATGCCTCGTACTGTACGAACAACCATGAATAAGATAATACAGAACCAAGGGATAAATGAACGATTTCTATCGTTTCTTGTGTATGTCGTGTTTTTGGAGAAAGAAATATGTGTAATACTAGCGGCAGCCCGCTACTTCGTCTGCGTGAAAAGTTTTTTGCTATCCCTCGGGAAAATTACTTTTTTTCTGGATAAAAGGTACCCTCTGTCCTTCTCTGTACCCTTGACAAAAAGTATGTAAAATTTCATGATGCTCGGTTCAGTAGTTAAGACGTGAAGGCGTAACAAATAAACAAACAAAAGGGCGAAACAAATGTATAATCAAAAAAAACTGTAATGTAAAATTAAATAAAATCTGAATGGTTTTACAGAGAGAGGCAACTGTAGCAGATTCCGCAGAGTCATGTTACCGACAAACCATTGTTAGCTAACATGTTTTCCATCCGCGTCGGCAAAGTCACGTTCGCGCGTTTTTGTTTTAGCACTGACATCAAAGCCACGCCCATTTTCGTTAGACGTAGAAAAACACGAAAATATTTCGTAGTGTTCTATTCTAGCGACCGCCCGCGACTTCGTCTGCGTGGAAAGGATTTTATCCCTTTGGAACAGTACTTTTTTCTGGATGAAAGGTACCCTACGTCCTTTTCTGTACCCCTGATAACCTAAGATGAACACCGCGACCAAATTTTCTCGACCCTTTACGGCGTCAGCTCGCGTCAGCGCGACGTCTATCCCACTCGCTCTGCACTGATATAAGCACGACAAACATTGCGAGATAAACGTCGACAAATAGTCACGGCGCTCATCCTAGCCCGGCTGAGAACGTATGGAAAATTTTATTGTGACGACAAAGGTCATTGGGCATATTTGACCTGCTTGATGAAAGTTTGCGTACAGAAACCAAACCAGTTTTAAATCGAAGAATTCAATCCCACTTTTCAAAATATGTATATTATTTTTTATGTACCGCCCGGCAGAAAAAAGTTATTTTACAGTATGTGTGCGAGTATATGTATGATGTTATTAAACTTTTGTTAATAAAACAAAAGTTTTTACTTTGAGCATTGTGAAAATGTGTAGTACAAGCATAATAAACGTTTGTATTGTCGTCATTTATTCATTTATTTTATTTATTATTGAAATGATATGATATAATGATAAAAAATGAAACATGGCCTGCAAGAATGCGACATAAATCACTGAGTAGCAGTTATCTGCATATTTAGCCTTATTGCGTTTGTGTACGCCATAGGTCAAACGTCCGGCGAACAAATTGCCCATTGACCTTTGCGAGAAAAACGATGGATCGGCTCGTTATAAGCTTAGCGTGATGTTAACCAGTGGCGGCCTTAGGGGGTGGCGAACCGGGCAATCGCCCGGGGCCTCGCTCTTGCAGGGGCCTCGCGCAACAACCCAAGTTTAAAAAAAATATAGATTATACATAATATCAATAGAAATAAAAGAACCAGTAAAAAGTTTCTTTAACATATTGCCACACAAAATTGCAAAAGATATGTCTTGTTCGGAATTCGTAAGTAAATATAAAAATGACGCGGAATGAATGAGAGAAACCCGTAGCAATACAAAATATGCATGGAAACAGACAAAATAAAAATAAAACATTAAATCAAACGTGTCTTTTTTTCTCTTCAGCTAAGCTAAGTAGTTCTCATTTTTATTTTACTCTTACTTTGCTGACCCGCCCGTTTGTTTTTTATAGATTTTGAGTATTTTAATTACAAACTTCCACATACATTCAACATGTCCTTCATTAGCCAGTTAGTTACCAGTCTCTAAGTTTCTACAGTGGTTTTACTGCCAGTTTTAATGATTTTAACGTACATTTAGAAAATGGACTCAAAAATTTCGCTTTTCCGCTTTCCGCTTTTTCGGTTCCTGTCCGTAACAAACTCTGGGCCTCGCAAAGACCCTGCCGCCCGGAGCCTCGCAATGGGTAAGGCCGCCACTGATGTTAACTAGTGTAGTACCTGCACGCCGGAGGTGGAGGCGTCGCTGTCGTGCAGCGCCGACGCCACGCTGTCGGCGTGCTGCCGGCACAGCACCGCGCACCTGCGCGCAACCCCATACATTACCACACACTCACTCTGTGTCGTAGGCTCCTATTATGCGACGTGTTACAAAATAACCCCTAATGCCGGATGTGGTGGATAGGGACCATCAAACTGAACAACTTTTACTATGGGACCGACTCTGTAATCGCGTTTCATACATTTTGATATTTTTTCGTTAATTATTTTTGTATGAAACAGCTGATTTGTTTTCGCGATTTCAGAGTTGCTCCCTCAGTAAAAGTTGTTCAGTTCGATGGTCCCTATCGAACATAATATTTAGTAACACGTTGTGAAATCAAACTCAAAATCAAATCTCTGCTTGAGTTTATTTAGAAAGGAATGGTGCTATTCATCAGCGCTTTTTAAATGTACTCGAGCAGAGATTTGAGTTTGATTCCATAGTACGAGCCTTAGACGGAAGGATCGCCGGAAAGAAATCATTATTTTTTGGTCCGAATATGATTTACGTTGAGTCGATGCTCAACAAACGTCAAATTCGAGTCATCTCGGGATAACACGGCGGCAGCGAGAGCACGCATGTGTCGCGCGTGGACAACAAGTCAAATATGAAGTTAGACGTCAAAAAATGACGAATTTCGAACACTAGAAACAAAACAAAAGACGTTATGATTTTCGAATACTTTCTAGGTACTAAGCATTTTTTGTCATTATTCACTCACTTTTTGAATCTCTCTTTGGCTCTTAGAGTGCTATTAGACTATCATAGAAATATGATCATATATGTATGAGTAATTTTTATATGAAGAACATAGGACGGTTTAATAACTACATGTGATTCATATTGTCTTTGATCATAGTTATGGGATCCTATTTGACAGCGAGCGTACAAGTAGGATCATATTCGTTGCCCCAGTAGTGATTCTTTCCTCTATTCGCCTAACTTCAAAAAATGGCGTCTTCAAGTGCAAGAATTTTGACTGGAATATTGAAATAATATTAATTACTCTTTACGAGGAAAATGAGTGTTTATATAATATTCTTGTTCCGGATAACGAAATACGTTTTTACAAAACCCAAATACGTCTTTTATTTTTTGCTTTGTTCTTAACAGTTTTCTTCTTTTTTAATGCTATTAATAAAAAATGCACTCATAGCAACGGAAAACACAGCTAAATCGTTATCCATCTTGATTTATGACATTGTTTATATGATCATAGGTGGATCATAGGTGTAATATGTAAAAATCATGTAATATGTAAAAAGCATCATTTAACTATGATCATAGAATTTGACAGATATGAAATCATATATAAATGATAAATATATGATAATGTAATAGCGGCCTTAGAGTGGGAAATGAATTCAAATTGTCGGTGTAGTTGTGTAGCGATAAATGAGTTTAAGCGCTAAGAGCGTTGTTTGTAATTTTTCATAATAAAATGTTTTACCTGAAATTAAAACAATTATTATATGCAGAAACCTTATTCGAGACCTATAGAGTGAGTGAGACAGCATCACTTCCGCTTCGCTTGAACAGCCTCCTGGCATCCCCGCCACGTCACTTCCGGCGGCACAAGTGAGGTGGAGGGGGGTATTGCTTGTCACAGGCAGCCATGATTTGACTCGTCACATTGCATCTCACTGGAGTTCAGTGGAATTAGCCATCAGGCAGTATTTAAAATATAGGTCTCGAATAAGGTTTCTGCATATAATAATTGTTTTAATTTCAGGTAAAACATTTTATTATATGCGCTGAACCGTTATTCGAGACCTATAGAGTGAGATGTGTTTGTTATCGCCTGGTGGCAAGCAATAAAATAAGATTATGCCAATGTGTGAATGATGAAAAGAAATAAAAATAATGAAACAAGTGTATTTATATGTATTATTTTACTTTTCCTTCCGCAGATATATAATAAAATCTAATAAATAAATTTCAGTTATTAAGTAACGAATTTCAGAAGCGTAAAATCGAACAAAAGTATTTGAAGTACTTCACCGATTTCCCTTTGCCATAATCTCGTCGATATGGTGATTGTTGAGCCAGTTGCGTGATGCGGCGGCGGCGCTTCGTGTGGAGTCAGCGCTAGCTTCTACACTCGCGGCGCGCAGTAATGACCGCCCCAGCAACCGAGCACAGTGCGCGATGCTGGTCGTGGTGAGCCACGCGCTGTGATGAATAGTTCGGTTATATCCCTTTCCTCTCTACGACAGGCTGAAACTTCTATCAGCTCCTTGACCCAATAAACCGGACATATGCTGTCGTTCTCTGCTTTTATCAATTTCCACGACGATTGCCTATGCGTATAATTATCGGTCTTGGAACCGAACCGTGGATGCTGTATGACATGATTCGAATGATCTTCGAATTTATCTCCGTCGATATGCAGGAGAGTGAGGTCGTGCACCCTGCGGCTAGATGCAAGAAGTAGTATCAGAGCGGTTCGTCGTGCCACTTCATAAAGCGTTAAGTGAGCGGGAACGTTAGCTGACAGCCAGGCCACTACACTGGATGGGTCCCATATAAAAGAATTTTTAACTACTTTTCCGGCAGTAGCCAGGGCTATTGCTTTAAGGGTTTTCTTGACAATAGGATCGTTGCTTAAAGAGTCTGCATTAGGAATAGCCAAGGTAAATTTATTTATTTATTATTTATTTATTTATATAAATATTGGTTTGTTGGCCTTGGCACCAATTTTGCCATTTATTCCAAACTGAAGAGTAAACTTTTTCGTAAAATTTCTCTAGCTAGAGTCTAGTAACTCTACTTCTTCTGACGACCAACCGGTCAGTAGGCGGCCCCACACCTGATGTACCAAACTTCGAGACACATCTGGTCTGCTTGAGCTGGCGGTCTCTGAGTTCGTGTATCTATTAGATTGTGCCTCTGGTTCGTTATTGTCCAAGGTGCCGCTACAGCTCTGCGTTTCAGGTCCGGCCGCCAAAATACCTTCTTCCAACGAAGAACGACCAGAAGATACATGCCCTCGACTCTGTTTAGGTGTGCCAGGACTCGTGGTACCAGATTTGATGGCGGAACTATCCATGCTTTGTGATAATTCCATTGTCTGCTGAACGCATCGTGGTATTATGCTTTTGAATCTGTGCAGTCCCGCGAAACGTATCGTGGGAGAAGGCGAGCACTTTGCGACGCAAATAGATCGATCTCTGGTGTTCCAAAGCGGTTGATTATCTTCAGATAGGCTCGTTGCGTGAGAGTCCATTCTGCTGGACCTTTCTGTCGGGAAAGCCTGTCGGCTTCCACACTGTATAGTCTGGGAATGTATTGAGGAACAATATGAATGTTGTTCTGGTCTAGTAGCTGATACAGACACCAAGTCATCTTCAGTAAGGTCCTCGAATGAAGTCCGCCTGCCTGTAGCCATGTAGCTTACTACACTCTTGTTGTCAGACTGCACCAACACAGTTGAATTTCGCAATCGATGTAAATGCCGTTGAATAGCTTGTACTATTGCCCACATTTCCTTGATATTGCTGTGCCATGATATTTGGTCGGGGCGCCAAGTACCGCCAGTCCAATGAATTCCGTCTATTACTGAACCCCAGCCGTTGCCGGAAGCGTCCGTTGTCAAAGAATGAATGGACGTAGCAGTCTTCAGCGCTTTCAACCACCACCGGCATTCTGTCAGAACTTGAGGATCGATTGCGCACTTTAAATGGGGTTGACCCCTTGGTAAGACACCACTTGCGTGTTGTAAGGGGCGGCAATGAAGCCGACCTCTGGGAATGGCAAATAACGCGAAATTCAGCATCCCCAAAATTCTTTGAGCGTCCTTGAGACACCAAAGACCGAGATCTAGATTTCCGACTTGTCTCGATTCGTACTCTCTTTTCGACAGGAATGTATTTGATATTTCGTCTGGTGTCCCAGGTGACGCCCAGATATTCGAAGGTCTGAGTTGGAGTCAGTCCCGACTTTTTGTAATTCACACTCCATTCAAGTAAACTCAGAATTCGCACGGCTTCCGCAGCCTGACATTGTAATGTTGCTTGGTTCTGATTGACAACCAGATAATCGTCGAGGTATACGATTACATTTGATATTTCTTCTGGTGTCCCAGGTGACGCCCAGATATTCAAAGGTCTGAGTTGGAGTCAGTATCGACTTTTTGTAATTCACACTCCATTCAAGTGCACTCAGAATTCACACGGCTTCCGCAGCCTGACATTGTAATGTTGCTTGGTTCTGATTAACAACCAGATAATCGTCGAGGTAAACGATTACATTTGATATTTCGTCTGGTGTGCCAGGTGACGCCCAGATATTCAAAGGTTTGAGTTGGAGTCAGTACCGACTTTTTGTAATTCACACTCCATTCAAGTGAACTCAGAATTCGTACGGCTTCCGCAGCCTGACATTGTAATGTTGCTTGGTTCTGATTGGCAACCAGATAATCGTCGAGGTATACGATTACCCTCATACCTCTGTCATATGTGCAATCAAATTCGCGATTGTCGCAAAGGTCACGGGTGCAGTCGACAGACCGAATGGTAAGCTTGTGATCTACAAAAGTTCTGGTTCCGCTGCATTCTCTGATTTGTAGAGAACCCCCAGGAACGGAAGATGAGAGCGAGCAATGGTGACGTGAAAATATGCTTGTGAAAAATCTATTTTGATTGCACAATCTCCCTGTTGCAAAAAAAATCCGGCACTGGATTGACATTTATCAGTCTGAACTTGAACTGAACAAGAAATTGATTCAGATTTTTTAAATTGCATATCGGTCTGTTGTTGGTGCCTGATTTTTTTTTCACAAGAAACATCGGACAAACAAAACTCGGAGTTGGTGGTGCGGGTACAAAAATATTTGATATTTTACTTTTACAAGATTACAAAGAAGAAAATTGGAAAGAATTGAAATTCTTTACAATCCTCTATGCTTATCCTCTATACCTTAAACAGCCGCCGTAAAACGAGTTTTGTTTGAAATCATTTGCCTTTGTTATGAGAATTATTATTCTTAACATCACGGTCACGATACTTAGAGTTGGGTTTGTTACTATTAAATGCAACGTTCTTATTTTTATTATTATTATAAGCATAATTTTGATTACGGCTTGATGACGGCCCTGGACCAGTGCCATTATCATCAGTCACGATCACGATTGCGAGCTACCGGCTTCCGCAGCCGTTTAGCACGGGAAACGTTATTCTTAGTTTTAAAAGACATAATAATGGGCTCATCTGTTGAGCGCTTATTATTGTTAAATAACTTATTTGTTCCCCCCGCTCTTGATAAAAAACTGCTTATCATTTCAAGATTAAACAAAGTAGTGCGGTTAGGCGGGATTTTCCGCAAATCCACTTTTATGTAACGGTCTTTTACACTTGACAAAACACTATCACGCCTTCTTTGTATAGTGTCAGCTCGTCTTCCGCAGACCAGCTGGAGGATGTCTTCGGACACCCTAATACACTGAGATTTTTCGGAAAAAAGTTCACTAAGTCAGATTCATTATTTGACTTATCAAATGAATCTGACGACAAAATTGTGTCTGGTTTGGTTTGTGAGACCATTCAATATAACGAACTCGTTCAAATCAAAGTAATGTAATATAGACAAAATACTCAATCTTGATTCTGACGCATTATCGGTTGCTGCCTCTTTTAAATTAGTATTGATGTTACAATCGATCTTTTTCTCTAATCTAGGCTTCTTTAAAAGAGGCTCATTCGAAAGTAAAGAACTTGTTAATTACGGCGTAGCGTGTAATGATAATACATCTGAATCAGTATCTAACTTGTTCGAAATTAAATGATCCTGATCTTTTAAATAATTAAAGATGGTACTATCTTTATTCGACAATGATTCAAAATTATCACTATTTACTCGCCGTTTCCGTTGCCGCCGGGATGCGCTGCGACTCGATGTTGACGAAGATGTTGACCGACTAGAGCTCCCGCTCGAACTCGACGACGAACTCACAGGACGTGGACGCTTTCGTGGCCTAGCAGCCCGCTTGCGCGTAGATAGGTTATCCTCCCGTTCTCGGGGCCTAGAAGCCCGACGGATACCTGTGGTTGCTCGGCGGGCCTAGCAGCCTGCTCAGACGTTGGGGTACGTTCCCGGGGTCTAGGATCCCGTTCAGGACTTTCACCCATGACTCTTCCGCAGAGTTCTTATAGTGAAAAAACACAAACTCTTCCGCAGAGTTATAATCAAACTGTATAACACTTTTTTATTTTTATTTAAATAAATATTTTATCGAACAACAACGTTGTTTTAGTTGGAGGTGTTCACTCGACGAAAGTCGATGCCAATGTGACGAGTCAAATTATGGCTGCCTGTGACAAGCAATACCCCCCTCCACCTCACTTGTGCCGCCGGAAGTGACGTGGCGGGGATGCCAGGAGGCTGTTCAAGCGAAGCGGAAGTGATGCTGTCTCACTCACTCTATAGGTCTCGAATAACGGTTCAGCGCATATAATAAGTAAATAAAATTCTATTTTTAAGTGTATGTCAACTGGTAAAGAAACAGCGAGTGGTGTGTTTTAGATACAAAGTTCGAGCTGATACTACATCATTAATTCATAGGGTAGCACAGAAAAAAAATTGTACTGTAGCGGCCCACCCTCGCTTCGCTTCGGTTTCTTCCTTTATTTTACTGATTGAAACCTTCCATAGCCCCCAAAAAGAAAACAAATACCCTCCAGTCGGCACCTCCACTTGCTTCAAAAGTCTGTTTATTATAGGGGGGTTATCGCTCGGCTTATGTTATGTTTCAAATAATTTACACAAATCCTTAACAAATTATATACCAAAACCTTCCTCATAATAATCTATTTGTGAAAACCAAATCCGTGCAGAAGTTTTTGAGTTTATCACGAACAGACAGATGCGGCGGAGTCTTTGTTGACTTATATTTAGTGATTTAAATAAAATATTATAATGTGTACCTGTCGCAGAGGCCCTGCTTGATGGAGTTCTGCAGGCAGCCGGAGGTGGTGATGGTGATGAGCTTGTGGCCCACCAGCCACGTCATGGCCTGGCCGCCCGTGAACAGGAACTCTGCCAGGTCGCTCCTGCACACAACCACACTATAGATATAAGTACTACCGTACATAAAGGAAACTCTCCGCCCCGCCCCGCAATCAATTACCTCACCGCGTCCCGCGAGTTCGTAGGCCAGTTCGTATGCTCATTCAATAGCCCTAGACTTCACGCATATAGTTGCGCGTGTGCAAAAACGTCAATGTTGTAGCGTCTGTGTAATAGGTAGTTGAAACGCGGCGTTTGTATGGAGTGCCTGGGGTGTGACACAACCACAAAATAGAGAGACTAAGCCCTTCTTACACGGCGCTACTGAAAACTGACGAAACCAGTTAGTAATTATAGTTACAAACTAGTTAGTGACAAAGATTCGTACACGGCACTACCAAATTTAGTTGAAACCTACACAAAACGCGATGTGTGTGTGTGTGTGTTGTTTCGGAATAATATTGACATGGCTAGTGATTCGAGCGATGAGGAGTCATTACTTTTCTACTTCATCAGACGACATCCCACTTCACTCCAAGCTTTCTCGGTCACATCCATACGCGAATACTCTGCTAATGTGTAATTATATAAAAATGTATGCTTTTCCACTTCTTGGACGAATTGTATTTGGCCTTATTAAATTGTATTGGACCAGCACACAGTGATTCATTCATCCTTACTAATATTATAAATGCGAAAGTCCATTTGTTTGTTTGTTTGTTACGCCTTCACGTCGTAACTACTGAACCGATGATACCGATTCAACGTGTATTGCATACACGTTTCCAGGGGTGCAGAAAAGGACATAGGGTACATTTCATCCAGAAAAAATGTACAGTTCCCGAGGGATAGCAAAAAAACTATCCACGCAGACAAAGTCGCAGGCCGCCGCTAGTAGGCCATAAATCCGAAAAAGTCACTTGCGCCTACCGGTTTGAAACTATTGATTATGGATTCTCTAGTAAATTACGCTCTAAAAACTGTTATTAGTAATCCAATTACTTCAAAGTATCATTCACTTTGCTAAATCGGAAGTGAGAGCATCTTGAGATTGGTTACCCGGTCGGTTAGGTATGTTACCGAAATTTATTATTTTGTTTTCGTGTTACATTTATTTACAATCAATTTTTTTACTGTTGTAACAATTATGAGGTGCAATAAAAAGGTACATACTTTGATTATTTATTTATTCTGTATAAAAATTCTTATATTTCAATTTTATACGAATTTTTGATTCGAGGTAGTTTTTTTATATATTTTCTTCCCAAACTTTTATAACATTGAGAGTATTATCTAATGAGACAGTCATAGACAACTACGCTGCGTGCGGCTGAGAGGTGGAGATACCTGCATCTATATTATGTTGAAGAAGGTACTGCAGTGGAACAGGTACGCGCCCATCTCTATTCAATATGTGGAAATAATGACTGCACAGTAGAGGAGTTAAAATCTCGGGGGCGCTACTCATCGTTTAAGCTGGGAGTCCCATCGAAGACTGCTGACAATGTTATGGCACCAAATAACTGGGCTGAAAACATCTGTGTAAAACCATGGCGGCAGAACTTTCGTGCCAAAGGAAAAAGTGCATAAATTTGTTTTTTTCTATCAAAATGTGCGAGGCTTGCGTTCAAAAACAGATACATTTAAAAATAATTTGATGCAATGTAACTTTGATTTTATAGCTTTGACAGAAACTTTTTTGACTAGTTCCGTATCAGATGGTGAATTGTTCAGTCCAGAATATATAGTAGTGCGTAAGGATCGCGCAGGTGACGTTGGTTGGGGAGGAGTGCTCTTGGCTGTGCGAAACTGTTATGATGTACAACAAATAACTAATGTAGATGCCATGACATCAGATATGGAACTTATGTTTGCGATTGTGACTGGTAAAACCTTCAAGTTTTTATGTTGTGTGGTATATCTGCCTCCAAACTATACTGATCATCAATATCTGAATGTCCTGACATGCATTGAAAATGCAATTCTGACTCATTCTTCTCTGAATGTTGTAATACTAGGCGATTTTAATTTGAATTCTTGTACTGTTAATTGCAAAACTTATTTTAATTTTTTCTGTGATTATTGTGGATTACAGCAATTTAACGTTGTGAACAACGACCGCGGCGGTATGTTGGATCTCGTGTTGAGCGACTATAACTCTGAGCAAATCATTGTCTCCGCAAGTGCTGAACCATTAGTACCTATTGATGGGTACCACCCTTCACTTGAAGTAACATTGAAACTTATTATTAGTGCGCCGTTGCTGTTGCCTTCCTCTCCGCCGCCTACGCCGCGCCTTGGTAGTAGCCCAGACTGGGATTGGCGCAAAGCAGACTTCCAGGGCCTATATGCTGCGTTGTGTGACACGGATTGGTCGGAACTATTTGGTATAGAAGACATTGATGCTGCAGTTGAATTTTTTTATAGTACTCTCTACAACTGTATTAGCCAACATGTTCCGACAAAACTCCGGCATAGACCTGGTAGTAAGTACGTTTACCCAAAGTGGTTTACTGCTGAGATTATAAACAACATACGTAATAAATATTTTCACCTGAGACGGTACAAGGCTGAAGGCAAAGACTTCAATAAAGAATTATTTAAATATTATAGGTGGCACGTAAAACAGTTAATTGACAGTGCATATGCACAGCACTTACATTTGACTCAACAAAATATAATTAATGATCCGGCCAAATTTTGGGACTTCGTAAAAGATAGAAAGAGTGATAGGCAGTCTAAGAATGTTTATTCAGTTGGTGATGATAAAGTTGTTGGTCAAGCCGCAGCCGATGCTTTTGCAAACTATTTCAGCTCTGTATTTCAAAACGAAGTACCTGTATTAAACTCCAGTGAGGCGATGCGAGCGGCCCATAGCCAATGCGATGCCACCTGCATTGCTGTGAATGCTGTTGATGATACAGACCTCAAGAAGGCAATTAGGCGGCTTAAACCAAGATCATCGGGAGGGCCTGATGGTGTTCCCGTTTTTTTGGCAAAGGACTGCATATCAGCTCTCGAGAGTCCTCTTCTTTATCTTTTTAACCTGTCTCTTGCTCAGTCAAGGTATCCAGATGTTTGGAAAGTTTCTAGGGTCACTCCAGTTCCTAAAGCTGATGGTGGGACTGACGTTTCATCTTTTAGACCAATTGCGGTTTTATCAGTATTTGCAAAAATATTCGAGATTATACTATGTCAGCAAATTAATAGTCAAACTGCAAATCTATTACATGATAGCCAACACGGTTTTAGAAAAGAACGTTCTACCACAACTAACCTTGTGTCTCATCTTGATTATATTTATGCGGAGTTTGACGCTGGTAGGCAGGTGGATGCTGCCTACTTTGATTTTAAAAAAGCATTTGATCTGGTGGACAGTGACATTTTGCTGCGCAAATTGGCTATAATGGGCTTTGTACCTAAACTAGTCGAGTTCTTTTCAAATTACCTACGTGATCGACGTCAATTTGTGAAAGTTAGTGGATTTGTATCAGAAGACTATTACACAAGATCCGGGGTAAGCCAGGGAAGTACGTTGGGACCATTGCTTTTTATAATTTTCATTAACGACCTGCCGCAAAGCGTTAACACTTCTCACTGCTTACTATTCGCGGATGACCTCAAATTAAGCTTAGGTATTGGCAGCCCACTTGATCGCGAGGCTTTGCAAAAAGATATTGACTCGGTGTCGGATTGGAGTTCATCAAACCGTCTTCCATTTAATAGTAGCAAATGTAAATCCATCACTTTCACGCGTAAACGTTGTCCACTAAATTCAGTTTACAAACTACCTGACGCTCCCTTAGAAAGGGTAAGTGATATTCGTGACTTGGGATTAATTTTGGATTCGAAACTGGACTTTCATAATCATGTGACCACAATGTGTAAAAGGGCTAATCAAATTCTTGGCTTTGTGTTACGCACTGCATCTCAGTTTGATGGGTTTAGAGTTGCTTTGGTACTTTATAACGCATATGTACGAAGTAGACTGGAATACGGTGTCATTGTGTGGGATCCATATGAAGATAAATATATTGTTATGGTAGAAAGAATACAGCGGAAGTTTGCACGCTGGTTATACCGGAACAAATATGGTTATTACCCTTATCTGTATCCGTCCTTATTTGTATCTGGTATGGTCGGATTGGAAACTCTTCAACTTCGAAGAGTCATGCAGATCTTGATACATTATCTCTCAATTATGCGCAATAAGATGGATAGTCCAGCCATATTAAGTAAGATGAGACTACTGGTTCCCAAGCGCCTGGGTTGGGACGCGGAGGGGACGGTTGCACCGCGGCGGACGCCGCGCCTTCTGCAGCGGCCCTCCACGCGAACTAGGTATGCTGCGCACGCGCCTACCACTCGTGCTCTACGCCTGATCGGAGATATGCTCGCTCACGATTCCGAGACCGATCTATTTGCTGACAGATTTGGAGAATTATGTAACACAGCTTTATTATATATTAGTAATTTAATTTTTAATCAATAATGACCTGATAAATTGTTGACATGGATTTATAATATTTTGACATTTGTATATTTTCATGACTAAATTTTGACATTTGTATATTTTCATGACTAAATTTTGACATTTGTACATTTCATATGACTAAATTTTGACATTTTGTAGAGTATTGACATTTAAGATAGAATTTGACACATCTTGCTTTCTATATCTGGACAATTTATAGGTATTCAATGTTAACAATTTTCCCCATATTGACATCTTTGCAAATTTAAAGTTATGTAATATGCATGAAATTATGTGTAATGTATTTATTTTTAATTTGTAATATTTAACTTGTTGGCGATTTGGGCTTTACTGTAAGTCAGCATGTAAACTTTTAATAAATAAATATAAAAATATAAATATAAAATATAAAATATAGTTGGTTTCATTCAAATTTTGTAGTCATCAATTAATTTTCAAATAAAAAAATCACCACTGGTTTACCGTGACGTCAGATGACGTCACTTATTTTAAGAACTGTACAGTGCACATTTCGCCTCTTGTGTATCGCCCGCCGACCGCACCCCTCGCGCTCCCGTAATCGCCTGCCCCCCGCGCCCTGTGCCCCGCAGGAGAGGACTCATTTAACCGGTCGGGCTATACATCGACTCGATCAAAGATGTAGCTGCCTACGTGTGACATACAAGTGCATGCTCCTGCGCACGACCGCGCGCGCCGCGCTCCTGAGAACACTGCCGCGAGCGAGCGGCCCGTGCGCCGCGATATTTCCGTGTCCCGGCTGCGACACGTAAAGGTCAAACCGCACTTCAGCGGAGCGGCGCTGCGCGGCGCGGCACTGCAGCGAAGCGGCGCGGCTTCTCCTAAACGCACTATCGCGGCAGCGGAGCGGCGCAAAATGCTAGACGTAGCAAGATTTCATTGAAGTTGGACGCACGAACTAAAAGGGAACGCTCGGTCACGCATTCTCTAGAACGAATTTCCGAGGAACGATTTAGCAACACATCCTTATATATTTTTTATTTATTTATGATGAGTTATGTTTATGATGATTGTGAATTGGTCAAAATTTGTACACCGAAATATTAGTAGAAATAGATATTTCCAAATACCCTCTGTAGACTGAAGCTCGATTATGAAGAATATTCGGCCGCGCCGCGCCGCGAGCTATACCGCACTAGCGGCAGAGGCGTGGCGCGGCGCGACAAATTATTTTTTCGCACCCAAGTCTGCAGCGCCGCGCCGGTACGCGCCGCGCCGCGCCTCTCCGCTATAGTGCGGTTTGCATCATTGCAATCAATAAAAATAATATTTGGCCGCGTCGGTCCGAGCCGCGCCGCTCCGCTGTAGTGCGGTTTGACCTTAATTGTGTCAAGTGCGAGCGTCGACTGACGTGATACTGCCTGCGCATACTTTTGTCACTGAAGAAACGATCCATTGTTCGCAGTGGTCTTGAACGTCAAAATGCGAAATCGGTAATTTGTCAAAAAAATTCGGTAGATTCATACCCAAAATCGGTATATTGTGAAAAAACCATTATACCTGCTACTAAAAAAAAATGAGGCATACAATATGGTTTTCCATACAAACGAGCTAAGTTCCGAATCGGGAAATGATTTTCGCGTGTTTTTGTATGAAAATCCAATTCCTTTTTATTCCAACTGACTGACACACGGCGAATAGGAGAAATTATACAGTAAATTCGACAGTAAAGTCCGCAAGTTAAATTCAAGTAAGCACTAAAAAGTGTACTTACTTGTAAAAGTAAAAGTCGAAAACAAATGAAAAAAAATTTCATTAGTTTTCGACTTTTACTTTTACTTTATTTAGTAAAGTCTGAATTATCGCTTTGCAGCGTCGTAGAGTATTCCCCTGTTAACAAATGAATTGAAACAGGTGGTTAGTTCGATTCGGTAAAAAAATCTGGAGAATTCCCTTATATTCTAAGAAATCGTGAAAAAATATTTACATTTCGGTAGGAGAGGCTCCATATCGGTAGAAATACCGAAAAATCGGTAGGTTCGAAACCACTGATTGTTCGCGATATTTATGTACCTACTATCCTGCTCTCTCACGTCGGTCTCTTTCTACAAATTAGCTGACCCGCATTTCGATAAATATTTTTTGTATCGTGAGGTATAAATATAAGATGTTTTTGGAAATAAATATTCATTACAACATAGGTACTGGTGTTTAAATCAACTACCTAGAGAACCGCTATAAAGATATCGGTTTGCATCGGCGCATACGCATGGAGAAATTGGCGCGACTCGATCGCCGTATACGAATCAGAGTACATACCGCTGCGGCTTGACGCTGCACGGCGTGGAGGTGTAGCGCGCCAGCAGGTCCACGCAGGTCTCGGTGAGCTCCACGTGGAAGGCGGCCGAGGCCGAGGCCGAGCCGCCCGCCGCCTGCCGCCCCGCGCCCGCGCCCGCGCCCATCGGCACGCGCGACACCGCCTTAGAACCCTGCCACACACACACACACACATTAGTTAATAAACAAAGTTACGCGGCCTCGCTACAGCTCGGCACGACGAACAGCGGCGTGGCGAGCGAATCGTAATACACGCGGTCTGATACTAAATCCCTATCGACATCAGGCATCTACTTATTAAATAGCCGATATTTAATTCCGACTACTTCTTAATGTAACATCTTCGCAGCTAGCCAACCTAGTATTTACCCTACTTTCGCAATGTAAACAGAATTCTCTGTTGCATGATCAGATTGTGAAACTGAGATCTAGGTCGTCCCGGCGTGATTACATTTTTGTCGCTATTAGCTTAGCTATTTAATTTAGCGCTGTGCGACCTAAATTGCACTTTATTGTGTCGGAGCAAGGGTCCCAATTTATTTGATCGATTTTGCGGAGAGTGCAACTTCTGTACGCTAGTACTATTATCTATTCTGTGCTATTAATGGCAGGCAATTACAAACATAATTAGAAAAAATAACTCCGATCTATTCTATTTTTTATTTTATTTATTAGGTCTGCCAACATTTTTACACCACAACTTACACAAAAAAAATACTTAAAATTGAAAAAATAGTGAAAAAACAATTATAGGCAAACACAACATGAATATATAAAACTTACTTAATTTCAATTTGGCAACAAATCAACAACATTCCTAAATAATGATACAATAAAACCTACTTACTAATCTTATATAATTCTTTTTTGTAACATGGTAATGAAAGTGTAAATGGATCAATAGAGTGACAAATCTTGTTGTGTTCATAACAAAGTCTATTAATAATACTTTGGCGGCCCAAATTGGTTCTATTAAGCCTAAGGGAGAATACTTTATAATTAGCTATTCTGGAATTAGATCGAGGTGTTTTTAATCTGATTTCACGAAGTAACTGGGGACAGTCAATGTGTCCTCTTCAAATCTTGTACAACAAGACCTGGTCAGCGACCCAACGACGGTTCTCTAGGGTCGAAAACCCGAAAAAGTCCAGTCCATCACTGTAAGAGACCAATTCATACTTTTCACGCTGGTGAATCGTTAAAAAATATAATAGCTTTTTTTAATTCTTTCAAGTCGGGTGATATGACATCTATATTTTGGATTCCAAATGTTTGAGCAGTATTCAAGGGAGCTACGCACCAATGCACAGTGTATTTTAGAGCATCTAAATTTTTTAAATGTTTGCAATTACGCCAAATAAAGCCAAGGAGTTTAAGAGATTTTGATATGATATTATCAAAATGGGAAGTAAATGTAAGTTTACTATCTAAAATAATTCCCAGATCGAATATAATGGTAACTTCTTCTAGAGTGTGTGAATTGATGGAATATGAAGATCTAACAGGACAGAGCTTTTTTGTAAACTTTATATGTTTACATTTATCGGGATTGAAAGGTAGTTTCTTTAATGTCGACCAAGCAGTAATTCGATCAAGGTCCATCTGTAGCAGTAAGCAATCGCTAGATGTTTGAACTGTTTTGTAGACCTTTAAGTCGTCTGCGAACAATAAACATTTGGAATGATGTACAACCTTTGTCAAGTCATTAATTAACAACAAAAAGAAAATGGGCCCCAAATGAGAGCCCTGAGGGACGCCAGATGGTACATCAAAAAGGCTCGATTCATATCCGCAAGTCACTACTCTCTGACATCTCTGAGAAAGATATGAACGGCACCAACTCAAGAGGGAACCATGCACACCAGCTAACTGTAGCTTGTGAAGTAATAATGAATGATTCACCTTGTCGAACGCTTTGCTAATGTCAGTGTACACTGCGTCTACTTGCCGTCCTTGGTCAACTTCAATAGAAATGTCGTTAATAAAACAGGAGAGATTTGTGACAGTGGACATAGCTTTACGAAATCCGTGTTGTTGTGGGACAAGAACTGATTGGAAAACGTTGACAAAATGTGGATACACGAGTGATTCAAAAAGCTTTGAGAATCCGGATAGCAAGAAGGTCGGTCTATAGTTTCGTACATTGTTAGGTGCGCCTGCTTTAGGTATCGGTAGAACATTGGCCACTTTCCATATTGAAGGAAAGGTTCCAGTAGATAATGAATGATTAAATACAATACTAAGTGGGTACGCCAAGCTTGAAGCGCAACTACGAAGAAATATCGAGGGATACCATCTGGCCCAGCTCCCTTCTTTGGGTCCAATCCTTTCAACGCCTTCTCAATACAGTCCACACATATATAGATATTGTTAAGTACATTGTTTGAAGAGGATATCGAATCGTCATCGCAAGCCAAATGATCAGAAACGTCTGTTACATAAACTGATGAAAAATGATTCGCAAATGCATTACAAATTGAAACAGGGTTCTCCAATCTCTCTTCATCCAGATGCATTTCACTTGGCAGAGACTGGGCAATTTTACGTTTACCTTTGATATAACTCCAGAAAGCTATAATATTATGGCTACTTATTGACGCTTCAATTTTACACATATAGTTAGCATAGCACTTTTTAATCAAATTGTGACATCTTAACCTGGCTTCAACATACTCGAAATTATCAAGAGGATTATTATATATTTTCACTCTTAAACGCAGTTTTTCTTTCTCTCGAATAAGCTTGATAAGATTTTTAGAATACCACACAGGGTACTTTTTTGGATGACAAGATAATTTGGGGACATGTTTTTCAATTATCGTATTAATTAATAAGTAGTATAATATCTCAACCATACTATCAATCGAATCAGTGTCTTTAAGTTCAATACCCTAGTTAATACTAGACAAATCTTGATTTACTTCGGAATAATTAGCCAAATTAAAATTGTATTTGGATATTGTATTCTTTTTTAAAAACTGGAGTGGAGAAAATTCGATTGAAATATTTAAAGCTGGGTGGTGTGGATCGAGATCTATGAGTGGATCATCATTACGTTCTGAACTAACTGATTTAATAGTAGATAATACTAAATCTAACACATTACTACAATTATTAGTTAGATTATTAAACTGACTAAATTTTGAAAAGACATGAAGTCAGACAATTGCTGATTTATCGAACAATTACTTTGTTCAGGAGACACAGCTGAACAGACCCCGAATTACATAAAGCTGTTGCTAACAATTCTCGATTGAAATCGCAGTTGCATTGCTGCTTTAAGTAAGATAGTTGTCACATTGGTTCTTACTAAAGCAGCAATGTCAATGCGATTTCTGTCAAAGTTGATTGCAACAAAGTTAGACAATCAGCCTACTGGTCGGTGACTGATTTGGACGAGAAATCCATTTAATGTTGCTCAGATTAAAGTCACCCACGATTAATATATTTTCAGTGTGATTTAAAGAGGATAACGCATTTGAAACATTTTCGAGTAACGACTTCAAACCTTGCAAAGATACGGGTGGTGGCAAATATAAGGCGCATATTATAAAGGATTCATTAGAAATGTTAGGAACAGTGACAGAAATACACAAATCTTCATTCGAGCTTTCCATATGAGATAACCGTTGAGAACGAAGATGATTAGCAACTGCTATAAGGACGCCTCCGCCGTCTTTTAATCTATCGTCGTTCTAATTTCATAAACACTTTGAAGGGGTGAGTATTGTGAGTAATGTAAATGTCTCGACTAGCACGGAAGGTAAAGAACACTTTTTGTTGTGACACCCTCAATTTACAATTTTGCCTAAATTTTTTAACAATATTGGAAATTTAATACCTTTGGAAGATCGAAAATAAGTAAACATTGTAAACTTAACTTTGTGTTGTTTGTTCGAATTAGAAAACTGACAAACTGGATGTTAGGTAAGAATGTAGTTGTACTTTGATTGTTGCAAACACATGTAATTATTGCCAAATAAACTTTATTATTATTACTTTATTAATGTAAGTAATATATTCTAGTATAGTGTGTCTGTGTGTGTGTGTGTGTGATGAGTAAATACCAGACTGGAGCTGCGCTGCCGGTTGGAGGAGTCCTCGTTGGCGGGCGGCGGCTGGAAGGCGCTCGCCTTGTAGTTGGACTGCAACTGCTCCTCGAACGGCATTATTATGTAGTTGTGCAGCCCCTGCACGAATAAAAACCTTCTCAGTTACTGCTGAAAATTTTTACTCCTTAATTTTTTTTTATAGTTAAAGGTAGGCGTATAGCAAGGAAGTTTTAATGATGTTTCTTTCAAACTGGAATTTCACGCTACAGAATAGTTGATTTTAAGATATGACGTAGTGATTGTAGCGCGATGGGTTGTAGGGCGGCAGTAATACTGACGTGGATGATGAAGCGCACGAAGTTGCGGCGGTAGGAGAGGCGGCACTTGAGGAACCAGGCGGCGACCACGTGATGCGCCAGCGACACCACGTAGTGGTTGTAGCGCGACGGGTTGGTGTAGGGCAGCAGGATCGCGAACACGGACATATACTGGTCCTCCACGAACGAAGCGAACACCTTCGGCAGCCGCGTCAGCGCTGTTACACGACAAACGGTTACGTTACACACGAGAAATAACAACAAACAACATTGTGTGCGCCTGTCGGGCGTATCGCGCATGCAGTGACCGCAGCGGAGAAAACTACTCGACATATACCGGTGTAACAAGGCACTCAACGAAGTCGAGGTCTACATATTCTGCCCATCATCAGGACCATTTCTGTTCAAAATTATTGCTGGGAAACGATTTTAATTTTTGGTGTTAAAAAATAATTGCATACGTTACCACGCAATGTAACGCGTACAAAAGACCGCGCCTAGGATCTTAAAATTTTGTGTTTAGGCTGACGATTAAAAATTAATATTATACATGTCTTAGTGTTTTTGAAAATTTTACTCCCGAAGGAGTGAAAAGGGGGATGAAGTTGTGTATAGAAAATCCTTCATTTTCGAAGTAAAAATCGCTAAATTTATAATTTAGGCATATGGATGGAATTGTAACTCAACGTATATCGTTATTGTTAGTATTTCAATCCTTATGGGGGTGAAATGGGGTAAGTAAACATAAAAATCGATATGGATGTCGTTATGGGGGTTTTCTGGGTTGACGATTGCGAAAATAACATTTATTTTGAAGTCCAACACGGTGGACATGATTTAACCCCAAAATGGGTGAAAATAGGGTTCAAAGTTTGTATGGAAAAATAATATAAAATCGAAATTAAGACTTAAAAATTCGTAGGAGCACGTCTAAAAATAAATAAGCAAACACATTAATTTGTTATTTTGAAAATCATCCCTTAGGGGGTAATATGGGTAAGTAAACATAAAAATCGATATGGATGTCGTTCTTAGGTTTTATGGGATGGTGATTGCGAATATTATATTTATTTTGAAATCCAACACGGTGGACAGATTCAGCCCCTAAACAGGTGAAATAGGGGCTTAAATGTTTGTTACGAGGTCGGGGACGGGAAGGGGTATGGGAAAGAATGAGGGAGAGGGGGGGGGGGAGTGGCAGGATCCTGGTTGAAGGTTCCCTGAGGATTTTCTCTAATATGCACGCGGACGAAGTCGCGGGCGGAAGCTAATAACGAGTAAAATAAGATTTCATACAAATTTTGAAAAAATATTTGACTTTGATCTTCAATAACTTTGTAGCTATTGGTTTCCCAGGTATAGTCTAAATGATCCTGATGATGGGCGGAATGCGTGGACTTCGGCTTCGTTGAGTGTCTTGTTACACCCGTTATAAACGCGTCCGGAGTGGGCGCGCAACTAAATACCATACGCTATGCGCCGTCTCAGGTCGCGCGTATGATAGCTCTCTCTTTTCACAATAAACATTTGGGCATAATACTAAAATAATATACTAGAAAAAATACGACTCGCACCAGATCAATACTCAGACGGGAATCGAACCCGCGACCTTTGGATATCCGGTCCAATGCTCTGACCGCTGAGCTACCGAGGCATAACTTGCTGATATGTAAATAATAAATTATAAAAACATTGAAAAAATAGAACTGCCATAGACTTAACAAGAAAATAAAACAACGAATGAATATTAATTTTATTGCATGTTTCGTGTGTTGTGTGTGTGATACTGACTGGAGAGGAACTCGAGCATGGGGCTGGCGATGGGCTTGGTGTCGGACACCTTGGACAGGTCGAGCAGCACCTCAGGCAGCATCTTGACCATGGTGTCGCGCATCTCCAGCGTGAACACCGTCAGCGCGTTTATGTACGGTTGCGGCGACCGCAGCACTACAACACACCAACCGATGTTACGTCTGATTAGCCCCTTGATTTTGTAACTTTTTGCAATCAACTCTGACAGAAATCGCAGTTACATTTCTGCTTTAGTAAGAACCGATGTGACAATTATTTTACTAAAAGCAGCAATGTAACTGCGGTTTCAAACGGTAATTGTTAAAAGTTACGTAATTAGGGGTGATCTCTACGATAGCTTGCAATTAGGTCGACTTTGATTTTGTGGGTGAACTTTAAATAAACACAACGTGTATCTCCTTCGGCTGTTTATTGGCGACTAGTTTAATGCAAGTTTATAGGTTTGCCTCCACATACCGCCCACCTAAAGGGCCTTGCCATTTACAAACCAGAAAATACTAAGCAAGAATCAACTTAAATATTTCAAGAGTTCAATAAACACTTTTTAACACAAATATTATAATTACACTGAATTAACCAATTTAATTTCAAATGTCTTTAGAATTGATTAAAGGACATAATTTTGACACATATCTTTTAGTAACACTATCACCAGATTTCACATTATACACACGGGTGGCACCGTCAGGTCCAGGATGCTTTGCCATGATGCGTCCCAGGAACCATGTGCCTGGTGCAAGGCTTTCATGCTTTATCAACATGATATCATTGACATTGAATTCTGGTTGTTTTCTTAACCATTTGGGTCGCTCTTGTAATCGTGTCAAATATTCCATTTGCCAATTTTTCCAAAAGTTTTGTAGTAATTTTTGTGTATATTGCCATCTTTCTAAATAATTTGGGTTAAATTTTGTCAAATCAGAAGTTGGTACTAACGCAGCTGGTTCTTCTATTAAAAAGTGTGCTGGCAGGGATTGGTTGCGGTTGTTAAATTTCGGTATGTTTTACGGTTAATATAGCGGTACCGAAATATTCTACCCTTACTTAGGATACCGATAAATTTTATTTCGGTATAAAACCACCGAAATATAGAGGTACCGAAATTACGGAACCTATGTTGAAGTACCGAAAAATTAAGGTATCAAAATATGAAGGTATAGTTTTAAATAGGTATGACGTCATACCGATATAAAAAGGTACCGCAATTTTACGGTATATCTGTTTTTCGGTACCTCATCAAAGCGGTACCGCAATTTTTAATTACTCAACCCAAACCCAAATATAACGGTACCGTTATATTAACGGTACCGTTAATATAACGGTACCGTTATATTTGGGTTAGCTTAACCTCTTATAAAGGTATTATATCGTGTTTTGTCGTTCATCTTCATGCTAGGGGGGCTGGGGGCGGTATTACAAACTCTTAAAACTTCAATTTTCTGAATGGCTATCATTGCGTCTCTTTTATTACTGATAAAACAGACGCAGACGATGATTGATGATTACTCCTTACAATATTAATTACAGCCCAATCCTCAAATTTTTATAGGTACCCTTAAAAAATATACCTACCAAAACAAAAAAAAATGTGTAGTACATATTTCACATACACGGTCATTTGATTTACTAGCTAGGCGAAGCCTGTACTATGGGTGATAGATACTGATATAACCTGACTGATATATAATATCTGACTGACAGATATCCGTCGCGTCGGGGCTTCCATTACCTGCGTCGAAATGAACTAATATTTTGTATTGGGAACAATATTGGGAATATAGGTACTTTTGAAGAACAGAGAGATGGCAATTGCAGACCCGATGATTTTTTTTGAATAGGTGTGTATGTATAGGTTAATACTACAGTACTAGGCACGTATCTTGAAATTTTTTCGACGGAGTGGGGATAAGTTCGCGCATGTGCTCTTGTGAGCGACCAATGGCGCGCGCCCCTCGCCCACCGCCCGCGCCCCTCACCGCTACGCATACCCAAAATACGCGTTTCGCACAATCCCCACCCGATTTCAAGTTATATGCCTCGTACTGTACATTAATGTGAGTCAGGAGATATTTTCGTAAAAATTATTTAACCTTTTTAGGGTTCCGTACCAAAATGGAGTCCGTTACGCCAGCAAGAAAGTAGCTTCTAGAGGGAAGCGAGTTTGATGAATAATTTGTGCGCAATTCGGTGTAAATGTGCGCCAAATAAAAAAATTGTGGGCCTTATAGTTTTGGAATAAAACGGGAAAAACGAATTCTGCTGGGGTAACGGTACTCCAGCAGGAAGATTCTAAACTAATGATCGGAGAGAAATAAAAGATATATGGGCGGGTAGCTTGATACTAGCAAGAAATGTGCGCCAAATATATAATTTGTGGGCCTTATAGTTTTGGAGATATTTGATTTCCTGCTGGCGTAACGTTTTGCCAGATCCCAGATCTCGGAAACTACTAAATGTGCGATCTTACAGTAAACATATAGAAGTAGCCCCTAATTTGTGCTATTGGTGCGGTAGAAAACATTTCAAAAATATTCACAAATTTTGAAGTAATCGGGCATTTTCTGAAAACAGAAAAAAATAACTAGCGCCTTAACTACCACATAAATAAAGAAACTAAAAACGGTGTTCTATTTTTCTTATTATTTCTCATTACCATAAAAATTTTGAAAACCGCACACATACACGTTTTTGAATAATACCCACATGAAGGTGAGACCGACCATGTCATGACTTTGACGGTCAGCAGGATAAAAATATCAGAGATTATTTAGATCTTGGCCCAATGAATAATCTGTGCGGTTACTGAAGTACATGCTCTGAAATTTTCAGCTTCAAATTCTTCGTATTAAAGGAAATATCAATTAAAATCCAAAACAACTCTCAGTATTCCGATTAACCGACCAAATTCGATAGACCACAAAAAAGCGACGCGTTCATACATATTGATGACCTTCTTTAATGTGTCGTATTATACAGAAAAAATGTTTGTACAGTTGCGTTCATAACTTCTTATTGGCAAATGTGGGTAAATAGTGTTTTAACATTTAAATTGTTAGTTAGAGCCTGCATTTATACCAATACAATGTGGCGTTGATCTGTTACATTACACCCAGATTATATATTTTGCGGACGGCACTCTTCGAACACGTGACTATGAAACCAGCTAAATTTCTTAAGTTACTAGAAGATCTGTTTACTTCTTAGTGAAATATACCAGAATCATTGTTGTCTAAACATCAATAGCATAGCTGTTTTTATTTTCAATAACAGAAAACAACTACCTAGCTGTCTTAGGTAGGTATATGTTTATAACTTCATTCGAACCGGAAAGAAGTACTAAAATCAGTTAAACGGGCACTTCACTCGCGTATTATTATTAAGGTAGGTATTTAGTTTTGGTGTAACAAGTAGGTATTTATTGTAATAACATTTTATTAAGGTACCTAAGTACTTACTTAAAATGCAATTAATTTTACAACAGAAGATAGTGACCAACTTCATAGCGCTTGTGCTATAAAACGACGTTTTTTAATCTGTAACATTTTATCTTTTCCATAGAGACCACTGACGTCCATTATACAACTTGTATAATGGACGTCAGAGGGCCTAGTACTAGTTGTGTTTCTCACCTCACTTTACAAATAGTATCGAGTGAAAGAGAGGAAATCATGCGAGTGAGTGAACGAGTGAAAGAATGAAAACGATAGTTAACTATTCGTAAAGTGAAGTGAGAACAAAAAACCAACTCATACTAGGCCCTCTGTGAAGAGACCTACATCCATGTAGAAGTTGCATGCAAGGGATCACTGTCTATTGTCAATTTAATCGCATTGTAGGTACATTAAGTACCTAGTTAGGTATAACAAAAAAAACGAAATAAAATTACAAAACATCCTTTATTTTTTTACTAAAATAATGTTAAAATGGTTAAAATTCTTTCAATTCAAGTAAAAAATGAAATGTAACAGAAATAACTTCATTCGTTATTTAAATAAAAGCACTCACTCAAATCACTTTTTCACTTAAATGTACGTAGACGTGACGTGTACAATCCTGTTCGACAACAAAGTTAAGGAGGTCATCAATATGTATGAACGCGTCGCTTTTTTGTGGTCTATCGAATTTGGTCGGTTAATAGGAATACTGACAGTTGTTTTGGATTTTAATTGATATTTCCTTTAATACGAAGAATTTGAAGCTGAAAATTTCAGAGCATGTACTTCATTAACTGCACAGATTATTCATTGGGCCAGGATCTAAATAATCTCTCATATTTTTATCCTACTGACCGTCAAAGTCATGACATGGTCGGTCTCACCTTCATGTGGGTATTATTCAAAAACATGTATGTGTGCGGTTTTCAAAATTTTTATGGTAATGAGAAATAATAAGAAAAATAGAACACCGTTTTTAGTTTCTTTATTTATGTGGTAGTTAAGGCACTAGAATTTTTTTACTGTTTTAAGAAAATGCCCGATTACTTTAAAATTTGTGAATATTTTTAAAATGTTTTCTACCGCACAAATAGCACAAATTAGGGGCTACTTCTATATGTTTACTGTAAGATCGCACATTTAGTAGTTTCCGAGATCTGGGATCCGGCAAACCGTTACGCCAGCAGGAAATCAAATATCTCCAAAACTATAAGGCCCACAAATTATATATTTGGCGCACATTTCTTGCTAGTATCAAGCTACCCGCCCATATATCATTTATTTCTCTCCGATCATTAGTTTAGAATCTTCCTGCTGGAGTACCGTTACCCCAGCAGAATTCGTTTTTTCCGTTTTATTCCAAAACTATAAGGCCCACAAATTGCGCACAAATTATTCATCAAACTCGCTTCCCTCTAGAAGCTACTTTCTTGCTGGCGTAACGGACTCACCAAAATGGTAAAAAAAAGGAACCCTTATGGTGTGACTCAGTCTGTCTGTCTGTCACAGCTGGATATCTCGAAAACTACTAATGGTACCAACTTGAAATTTGGAATAGTTTAAGATGATATTTGTCCAACTATTTTGCAAATAAGAAAGAAATAAAAAAAAATTTTTTTTACAACAGGTAGGTACTGAAAAGGAGTCTTAAAAATTTGAAGTGAGGTGACTAGGTAATGTGGGGTATCATATGAAAGAGCGCTGTTTGCACATTATAAAACATTTTTTTCCTTTTTTTTTAGGACGCATAGTTTTCGACTTATGATGAAAAATGTAAAAAAAACCGTCCCCCCCCCTTATCTCCGAAGTTTGCAAAGAGAAAAATCTGAAATAATTCTATGTGATAGTAGTTTATGTAAGGATTACAGAAAAAACAAAACGATGCCTCAATATAACACAATTTTTTAGAAATTCAAAAAACAAACAAAAAAATATTAGTGCCACTACCAGTCAACAGATGGCGCTGACCTAAGAAGAAAAAAATAGTTCCACTATTGGTCAAGAGATGGCGCTGACCTAATACTACAATAATAATTGGTGGCTGGTTCTAATATAATTACCTACGACTGTCATTCTGAATTTCGACAGTCAATTATTTCGACAGGGTCTGAATTTCTAAAAACAATAGTGCGACTACTCACTGCTTTGACAGAACATATTTCGACACACGAATAACACTACTTCGACGGAACATACCTTCGAAAAAATACTACTCTGAAATGTGACAATAATTATTGAATTCCGCTTTTTGGTTTAAGGTACTTACAAAATAAAAACAAAAATAATAATCAACTATGTTTTTAATAATTATAACAATCATATCTTCAGATAATATAGAGAATTTAAATTATTAATAATAGTAATAAGTCTTCTTGATTTTTTATTACACATGTTAGTATTAATAGGTCTTTCTTATGCTAATAATAAAGTGGAATTCAATTAATATTGTCACATTTCAGAGCAGTATTTTGTCGAAGGTATGTTCCGTCGAAATAGAGATCCGTCGAACAAGTGCATTTCGAAGAAGGGTTCTGTCGAAGTAGTGTTATTCGAAGTTGTGTGTGTCGAAATCGAAATATGTTCTGACGAAGCAGTGAGTAGTCGCACTATTGTTTTTCGAAATTCACCCTGTCGAAAATTCGAAATAATTGATTGTCGAAATTCAGAATGGTCATCATCATCATCATCATCATCATATCAGCCGCACGACACCCACTGCTGGGTATAGGCCTCCCCCAAGGATTTCCACGACGATCGGTCCTGCGCTTCCCACATCCAGTGGCTTCCGGCAATCTTCACCAGATCGTCGGTCCACCTTGTCGGGGGCCTACCCACGGAGCGTCGTCCGGTGCGCGGTCGCCATTCCAGAACCTTTCCGCCCCAACGGCCATCGGTTCTTCTCGCTATGTGTCCAGCCCACTGCCACTTTAGCTGAGCAATCCTTAGAGCGATGTCGGTTACTTTAGTTTAATGGTTATTACCTACTATCTGCCGTACGAATAAAGAAAAATAAGTTCCTACTTAGAATAACCAATAATATTGCTTAGCAATATTATTCCTTACGTTTAAATCATGAACGCCCGAGCGGCCTCCTGGTCCCGAATAACAATGGAATATCTATTGTGTCTCTTTTTCCGGGCGTTGAAAGGTTAAATCGATAACATTTCATCAGTTTGTGGAGTGGCTGAAACGTTTTTCAGTCACCATAAGCAGCTGTGGTTAAGATTTGTAAATTAACTGTCCGCCTGTTCGCCCTTCCACCTGTCCGCCGTCTATCCTACTTTTTTAAAGACTGTAGGTACTAAAGGAACTTATCAAAATATATTCATGATTGTACGGAACCCTCGGTGCGCGAGTCCGACTCACTCTTGACCGCTTTTTTTAATTAAGAATACCTACCTATTCCCGGAAAATTAGAGTAGTGAGACACAAAAGATTTCCCATTGTTGAGCGGCCCGATCGGGCCGCTCAGGGATTGAAAGATTAAGAGTAACTATTTTAAGTGACGTGGGTTTTATTTATTTTTTTATTTTGCTTTTTATTTTAAACTTTTTAAATAATTCATACTTTATCTATTTAATAACCGCTTCCAAATCGGTCAAACCGATTTATATACATAAGTATAGATAAACATACAGATTTATTTCCATAATATTTTTTTTCTTTCTTACATTAATTTTTTATTTAAACTTATGATAAATGTATTTTTTGTAATAAAAACGAACTGTAATTTTAGCCTCGGTATAACATTAAAATGAAAAGAACATAAAAAATTTATTCAGAGCCCAAAGTGCACATGCGCTAACTTTCCCCCACTCCGTCGAAAAAATTTCAAGATTAATGAAATGCCTCGTACTGTACTGAAGTGTACACTGTACACCGGAGTCTCTCTCTACCGTCTGTACCTACTCGCGAAATGCACGGAACTTGTCGGTTCGTGTTCAATACAGTGCATTTCGGTACCGAAATAAAATAACGGTTAAATAGCGGTACCTCAAAATAAAGGTTGTCATATTTCGGTACCAATATTGAAGTACCGAAAAATTAAGGTATCGAAATTCGAAGGAATAGTTTTTAATGGGTATGACGTCATACCGATAAATAAAGGTACCGAAAAATTAAGTTATCAAAATATGAAGGGACAGTTGTTTTAATAGGTATGACGTCATACCGATAAATAAAGGTACCGAAAAATTAAGGTATCAAAATAATGAAGGAACCGTTTTTAATAGGTATGACGTCATACCGATAAATAAAAGTACCGTAATTTTCCGGTAAATCAGTCCCTGTGTGCTGGTGTAAGTGGGTTCAAATTGGTCACATCCGTGTCATCGATGGCGCTCAAGGGTCTAGAATTTAGGCAGGATTCTATTTGGCACAATAAAGTTGTCATTTCCTCAAAGGTCAGATTTGTTGTGAGGACTTTCTTTAGATGTGACTTCACCGATTTCACGCCGGCTTCCCATAAGCCGCCGAAGTTCGGGCTGTAGGGAGGGATGAAGTGCCATCGTGTACCATCAAGGGCTAAAGATTGAGCTATGTTTTCCTTGAATTCTAGCTGTGCAGTTTTCCATGCCTCAACCAACTCGTTATTTGCACCTATGAAATTGCGTCCTTGGTCACTCCACATGTGCGCGCATCGGCCTCTTCGAGCGCTCGAAGAGCGACAAAACGACGGAACGCTCCGATGAATGCAGAAGAGGTAAGATCTCCAACAAGTTCTAAATGCATGGCTTTTGTACACATGCAAACAAAAATGGCAATGTAGGCCTTGTTTATTTTTGCGCCTCTACCTCAAGAGGTAGACATGTATGTCAAGACATGAGAACGGTGAACGGTCCTGCAAAATCAACTCCGCTGTACAGGAATGCGCGAGATCTATTCACTCTCATATCAGGTAAGTCACCCATGATTTGGTTTCTTGCTTTGGCATTAGCCTAAGCACATATAATACACATGCACATTTGTGTATGTACTTTTTAATAATGCTTTTTGATTTCAGGATCCAGAACTTCGTGCGAAGGTAAGACAACATTAGCTGCAGTCCCCCGTGAATGGTCTTCTGGTGCGCGTGAGCAACGATTAGCAAGGTAAGTGGATTTTTGTTGCTCATTTTCAAGATTTGATGTTTTGCATTTTCTTCCAGATTAGCATGCTGCAGCCTGCCGCCCACCCTGAGGATATTTTCTTTGTCCAGGTAAGCATTCAGTGATTTTATTTTACTATTTCCCTTAACTCGCTGGTATTTTCTTATATCTTCAATTTCTTTATTAAAATCATTTTTCTGTGCCTTGTTTATGCATATTTTCAAAGCTGCTTCTAGTTCGTTTGTAGTTAAAGCTTTTTGATTAGTATCAGTCTTTTTAAAATTTAAAAATCTTTTCATATATACTATCACTTTTTGTAGTTCTTCTGAACTTTCATATCCTTAAAAAAAAAACTTTATTTTCTAGTTGTTCATCTTCATTTATCATAACATTCACGACTATATTTTTTTTATCCCTTTGTCTTGTTTCCAGATCTGTTGGTGCTATATTCAATTTTATAAATGTATTTTTTTCTTCTTTTAAAAGATGCTCAGGACCAAACCAACAAAGTTTAAACTTTTTCAGATCAACTATATTTGCACCTCGTGATGCCACATCTGCTGGATTGTGTTCTGACTGAATATGATGCCATTGACTGTTGGGAACGTTTTCTAGGATTTGAACCACGCGATTCGCCACGAACTGTTTCCAGCGGATGGGTTCTCCAACTAACCAGGACAATACTACTGAGGAGTCAGTGTAAGCAAATACTCTTTCAGGTTTAATTCTCATTGCTTCAGCTGTTTGATGTAGAAGTTTTGACAAGAGTACCGTAGCGCAGAGTTCAAGTCGGGGCATCGAAATTGATTTTATGGGAGCAACCTTGGTTCATCCTATATTTTTTTGATTGCACCATCTGGTTCAACTACTCTGCAATATACAACAGCTGCCATAGCGTGCATAGAGGCATCACTATCCATGTAATGATATGTTTTCTTTCAAATAGTTAAAAGTGTTTAACCATCGTCGAATTCTTATGTCATAAACGTTTGCTAGATCGTTTCTTATGGCTTTCCATTCAGTTTGTAGCTCATCGTTTATCACGTCGTCCCAAGCAACGCCTTGTAGCCATAATTTTTGGACAAAAATCTTTGCCAAGACTATCGCTGGAGCAATCCAACCCAATGGATCGAAAAGTTTTTGTAAATCTGATAAAACATCTTTCTTTGTGTGGGTGGATCCCCACATACAAGTTTCCAGAACAATGGGCCGCTACTCGATTGCACGTTTCCATTATACCGGGCGGCCAGCCGATACGTGACGGATAAAATGACGTATGACTTTTTATGTAAGTAAATATATTTAAGGTTTTATACTAAATATAAATTGTGTGTAAATATATGTACATATTATATAATATTTAGTGAATTACAAAATAATTATATAATATGGATAGTGTGAGTAAATCCCCACTTATATTTTCTTTCAAGCATTTCTAATCTTTTCATCGCTATTTCTTGTGTATTTCACATGTTTCTTCATCTTTTGTAAATTTTATACCAGTTTCTGTAAATATCTCCCATAGTGTTTTAAGCATATCATTTATTTCTATATGGAAAGAAAGAAAGAGAAAGAAAATAACTTAATTTAGCAAACACAAATAATTACAACATATTATTTTAAAACTAACAGTGCTAAAATGGCTCCCACTCAGCATTATGCCACGGCACCCTAGAGGAGCACCATGACGCTGATTTTCAGTGGTCACCAATTCCGGAGAAGGCAGCATAAATATGAAATTAAAATTAAATCATAGTTAAACAAATAAAAGTATGTGCTAAAACAATAGGGGTACTTATATTATAATTATATTAAAATCCATTGAGTTGTAAATAATAATGTAAAAAGCGGGAAATAAACTAAAATTTGATTTGTTAAAATATTTATGTTAAAACTTAAAAGAATTTAGAAGGAATCTAAAAAGAATCAGTGACAAGAATTCATTAAATATTAAGTTAAAGCTCAAAAATCAACATGATATTATGTGAAATAAAATTAATTGAAATCATGAAAAATAAATAATAAATAATTAGAAAAAAAAAATTCAAATAGTTCTTTTGTGGCAATGGTACTGGCATTTTTTGGTACAATGGCAGATGTTGCTTTAGTTTATGCTTAAAAGAATATTTTGATTTAAGCTGCCTGATGGGTGGCGGGAGATTATTCCAACATTTCGTTGCCAAATACCTAAAGCTGCCACGAAAGGCTGCAGTTTTATGCCGGAGGGTAAGCAGTTTCCATGACGCACCACGTGTGTTATATACAGATTTTGAAAAAGCCCATTCCAGTTTCGCATACAAATATTTGGGTGACTCAGTTTTAATGACATCAAAGAGTAAAGAAGCAAACTGCAAATCATACCGAGCATTCATGTTGAGCATATTCGCTGCGTTTATGTACGGGGTGACATGTGTTCTAGGGGGTACCCCAAAACAAAATCTAACACATGCATTTTTGACGCGCTGTAGAAGTCGTTTCGTTCTAGCCAACAGACAGCGTCCAATCACAGGATAGCAATAATTTAATTTAGACATAATTAGGGCCTCACACAATCTAACTCTCAGCTGTTTATCGAGGTTATTGCGGATTTTGTATAGAAGCTTTATTTTATACAGACATCCCCGTGCTACCTCAGCTACGTGTGACTCGAAACGGAGCCCAGCGTCTATTATTATGCCCAAATTGCGTGCCTCATGAACTCTTTCCACTTTGTCGCTCCCAATGAAAACACTCGGATTCTTGCTTTCGACACTGGCAACTTGCTTTCTTGTACCAAATATAATATATTTACTCTTACTTGGATTGAGAACTAGGTTATTTCTTGAAGCCCATAAATGTATTCTGCGGAGTTCATCATTTAAATGGTGATGCATTACTGTCATTGGCGCTTCTGATTGTGAATGATCGTTTATTTTTCCAAATAAAATCCATCCCAGGGTTGCCTTTTGTGCACATGGTGACCCCAGCGGACCTTTGATTATATCATTTTGAATTATTTGTGCGTATTCATTAACGCCAAGAAGCAAGTCAATGTTTCCACACTGGTTGAAACTAGGATCTGCTAGATGCTTCCAGTTATCTAATTTTATTGTTTGCGCCGGTAGCTGAGTGGTGAGTTGTTTTGAAATAACATATGCCTTTACTTTCATACTAAATTGTTCGCTTCTCCATGCGATGTTAATGTAAGTTGCATGACTAATCTTCGATTTGACTTCACCTACTCCACAAATAGTTAATTTGACTGGATACCGTCGCGCTCTAAGGTTTTGTGCTGCTCGTTCACTAATAAAACATCCTTGTGACCCAGGATCTATGAGGGCTCGCAGAACTGCGGTGTGTCCTTCTTCACTCTTACATTCCACCAGGGCTGTCGCTAGTAAGGCGATAGCTGTACTGTGAACTGTCAATGTTTGTGACGTCATCACTGTTAAATTGTTTTCTTCCTCTATTGTTGTTACATCTTCTTCTACATTGGAGTGTAAAACCTTTGGTTGTTCAATATTCTTTTCAGTTTGACAGGGGTAGCGGTTGTTTTTGTTGTGTGTAGAAGAATGTGTGACGTTTGTGGCACAATCGACACGAGATTGGTAGTCGACAAGCTCTAACTCCATGGAGTTCCATATCCTGGTCATGACCAGGAACCAGACAGTTGTAACAGATGTAATTCGACTTGACAAAGTTGCTTCTTTCTTCTGGTTCCATTTTACCGAAGGATTTGCAATGACAAAGTGTGTGTTTCTCTTTACATAATGGACAGTTTCAATCTGTAGCAGTCTGCTAAGAGACAAAGTGAGTTCGCACTACTCTTTCTCTCGACGAAGGCGGTTATTGTATAAGTTCAAATGTTCTGAATTTCGATTCCAAAAAAAAATTTAAATGTTCAAATGTAGGCATTCTTCATAACTGCCAGTAAACTTTGGTAATTCTATTCTGGGTAATTTCACTGCTGGAACTGTTGTTTGCTGGGTGTCTGATGTGTTCATTCTATCAGTGGAAGGTGTAGGTTTTGACTCACTTGCATATAAAATGTCCTCCATTTCTGTTTTGATTTGCATCACAATATCCTCACACACGTGGTATTGTTCATTTACGAGATACGGTAATAACTTACGTTGCTCTTTAGTCACACTTTTTAACAACTAGGTGTGCGCGGTACGAAACTGATTCCAATAATCGTCTATAGTTTTCATTCTCACTTATATATAACCACGCGTCAACCGTGACTTTGGGCATTTCTTATAGTTATCGTGCACCCTTGTTATAACTTTAAAAATGTCTTCTAATTCACTCAATAATTGTTCCACGATTTCCATTATTGTTTATGAATCCTTACGCGTAAAAATATATTCACTGTACTACACTGTGTTACACTTCCAGAAACAATAGTTAGTAATTAGTTTCACGAAATTCCCACTAAAAACTGTCCAAAATATCGAAACTAATGAACGAGTCCGATCACTTTACGTGTTGTTTATAATTATGCACTTCATTCACAAAGCAATGCAGCTCGTCCTTCGCCCGGTCCCTATTGTTCTCTTATCAGTCAGGCTCGGCCGCTGCCGTCCGGCTCGAAGGCCACTATGATCCCTATGATGGCTTGCAATTAGGTCGACTTTGATTTTGTGGGTGAACTTTAAATAAACACAACGTGTATCTCCTTCGGCTGTTTATTGGCATGTGCGTGTGGTGTGAGTGTTCCTGTCCTAGAAATTGATTTAACCATACGAAGATTTTAAGAAATAATTGTGCAAACTTGATGGTAAAAACGAAAAATTTGTGAAACCTATGTAGACTAAGTTATGGTCGATTATATAGAACACTCACACCGCCCGCCTCGCGAAAACGCCATACTTGGTATCATACAATATACAAGACGTATGTTAAAACTATATATATGGAAAAATTGTGCTGAATTTGTGTCAACTATTCACAAAATAATCAATTCATTAGCATGGTTAATTTGGATTTTATAAGGGTTTTTTAGGAACACTCACACCACACGCTGTGTGGTGTGAGTGTTCCTAAAATCTCTAACTTTAACTGAATAATATTGAAATTTTATTACTAATGAATTGATTATTTTGTGAATAGTTGACACAAATTCAGCACAATTTTTCCATATATATAGTTTTAACATACGTCTTGTATATTGTATGATACCGAGTATGGCGTTTTCGCGAGGCGGGCGGTGTGAGTGTTCTATATAATCGACCATAACTTAGTCTACATAGGTTTCACAAATTTTTCGTTTTTACCATCAAGTTTGCACAATTATTTCTTAAAATCTTCGTATGGTTAAATCCATTTCTAGGACAGGAACACTCACATCACACGCACATTTATTGGCGACTAGTTTAATGCAAGTTTATAGGTTTAATTCAACAAGGGGGCTAAATAATCATGGAATTATGACTCTTGAAAATAGGCGACTATACTTGGAATCGATGTTTCTATATAAAATAATAAACGCTCACATTGACTCAAGTTTTCTTTTGGAAAAAATCGGATTTATTGTTCCACGTACTTCGTCTAGATCAAATAGAACCTTTCACGTGCCTTTTAGTAATTCAAAATACGCTAAAAATACTTTCTTTAGACGCTCCTGTGACAGATACAACAAATTATTTAATAAAATCGATATCTTTACTGATACTATTGGTAAGTACAAGGCTGAATTACGTAGGTTATTTCTTAAATCTGCCTCATAATCATATTTTTGATTGCACTAACCCTCACTATATCTAAAACTGTAACCTAAAATGTTATACTAGTTAAATTTTATTTACAAACTTATTGTACTTAATTTAAGGTCTTAGTTAATTCATACACAAAACAAAAAAACATTTTTGAACATATATGGAACTCAAGGTCTGTTTGTGGACATTTTTTGCTTAAGCTGATACCTTTATAAGACTGTATGTTTCCTTTAAATAAATAAATAAAAAAAAAAAAAAAAAAAAAAGGGGGCTGGATCAGCTTACTATATGTATATTCAGTCATTAAGAGCTAACTTTTCAATCCTCAGGTAACAGATATCAGTCTGTTGAATTATAATCCGAATAACATAAGTAATTTAAAAAAAAAATACAAACAAGCATAAACAATCATAATAAATTTGGCAGCATAATACGTTATCAAACGAATAAAGCCTTATCTGGGCATTGAAAAATTAGTCATTAATCATACAAATCTATGGATGTCAAACACATGCTTTATTATTTAGTCTGGAATTTTCATACATCATCGATGTTACGTTTCGGAATTCAGAATCAGATTCTGTCTGTTTGTGGCGGGCATTAAAGATAGTTTTTTTTAAAAGATTGTGAGGTAGTCGAATTTTGTGACGGTGAGTGTGTCTGGTACTGACCCATGCCGTACTTGAGCAGGCAGCGTACGATGCGTTGCTGCGTGTGCGGCTCCAGGCAGCAGTGGTGCGGCGCCAGCGCGGCCAGCGCCGGCAGCACGGCGCCGTGGAACTCCGACACGGCCAGCCGCCCGCCCCCGCCCCCGCCACCGCCCGCCCCGCCCACGCGCACGCACTCCGGGAAGTTCAGGCTGCGGTCCGACACCTGCCGCAACAGGGCAAACTAGCATTAGTGTAGTGCGCCTAGCGCCGCCCACGACGGGGACGTGACCTACAGCGTGGAGGCGCGCAGCACGGCACCCGGCACCGCCCACTGCTGGGACGTGACTCACCATGGAGCACAGCGTGGAGGCGAGCAGGTCCAGGTCCTGCGGGCGGCGGCCCAGCGCGAGCGCGCGCGCGTGCAGCAGCGCCGGCAGCGCGCGCAGCACGGCGCCCGGCACCGCCCACTGCTGGGACGTGACTCACCATGGAGCACAGCGTGGAGGCGAGCAGGTCCAGGTCCTGCGGGCGGCGGCCCATCGCGAGCGCGCGCGCGTGCAGCAGCGCCGGCAGCGCGCGCAGCACGGCGCCCGGCACCGCCCACTGCTGGGACGTGACTCACCATGGAGCACAGCGTGGAGGCGAGCAGGTCCAGGTCCTGCGGGCGGCGGCCCAGCGCGAGCGCGCGCGCGTGCAGCAGCGCCGGCAGCGCGCGCAGCACGGCGCCCAGCACCGCCCACTCCGTCTCCCGCGTCAGCGCGCCCACCAGCGCGCGCGCCGCCCGCCCCGCGCCCACCACGCACGCACCCTACGGGGACACATACGCGATACGTTCCTTCAAACGCTCAAATGTGTTTTGGCTGCTAAAACACGTGACTGAATAACATTCACTGCGAAATTTAAGTAAATGAAATATTTAGCGGTTAGCCAAGTGTGGAATAGATGATATTGTTAAAAAGATGTAAATTCGAAAATGCTTTTGAGTTTGAATAGCAGCGTCGGTACATACCGGCGGCAGGTCGCGCGGCGGCGCGGGCGGCTGCTGGCGCGTGCACAGCGGCTCGCACAGCAGCAGCGGCGAGCACAGCGGCCGCAGTCGCGCCGCCGCCGCGCCGCTCACCGCCGCGCCCGACGAATCGTAGCAGAACCCTACGCAGTTGAACGCGTTCGCGCGCAACGCGAACACCATCTCCAGAATCTGGTAACACACAAAACGAACTTGGATGAAACCGATATCCACACTTAATAATTATGATTTTTAACTATTCTTAATATTTCGTGGCGACCGTGGACTAGCTGATATTCCGTGAGTAAGTTTGAACTATGTGGCGTGCGCAGGCGCAGGTGCAGCAGCTGCAGCACGCACCTGCAGGCGGATGTCGGGGTGGTGGTGGAAGATGGCGGGGCGCTTGTAGTGCTGGTCGAGGTGGTCGAGCAGCACGAGCAGCGCGCGCGCGGCGTGCGCGGGCGCGGCGGGCAGGCGCAGGTGCAGCAGCTGCAGCAGGCCGCCCGCCGCCAGCGCGCAGTCCGACACGTCCGCGCCCACCGGCAGCGCCACTTCCCCCACGTACATCTCGAACGGCCGGTTCAGGATCTATAGACGAGACGATCGAATCGTTACTACCGTCGTTCGATGAGGACGATTTGTGTAAATCATGAATTTCATACAGTTTAGTAATGTGTGTGTGTGTGTGTATGTCTGTGTTGTGTACCTTTTCGAGCAGGTCGATGAGATCGATGGCGTGGTCGGGCGCGGCGGTGGCGAGGTCGGCGGCGGCGCGCGCGGCGGCGGCGCGCACGGACGCGTCGGCGTCCAGCGCGCACGCGCCCACCGCGCCCACGCCCACGCGCTCCACCACCTCCGACCCGAACACCAGCCTGTACCACCACGCAAACATTACAACACACGACGACTTCAAAACACATTTCTATTTATCTGTCGTCACAAAGTAGACCCGTGGAACACTAATGAATATGGCGCAAGTACTAGTCGGTGAGCTGCAGCGCGTGCAGGCGCGGGTGGCGGCGCTACTTGCTGTGTACACACGCACCTGTCGCGGCGCACGTAGGCGAGCAGCGCGTGCAGCGTGTGCAGGCGCAGCGGCAGGCGCGGGTCGCGGCGCAGGTACTTGTCGGCGAGCTGCAGCGCGTGCAGGCGCGGGTGGCGGCGCTACTTGCTGTGTACACACGCACCTGTCGCGGCGCACGTAGGCGAGCAGCGCGTGCAGCGTGTGCAGGCGCAGCGGCAGGCGCGGGTCGCGGCGCAGGTACTTGTCGGCGAGCTGCAGCGCGTGCGCCGCGCCCTCGCGCCCGCACGCCGACAGCGCCGCCGCGCGCGCTGACACCAGCCGCATCGCCGAAGCCTCCTGCGCACACCCACCCACGGCACAGAATAAATATAAGTACTACCGTACAACGTTTTGTGTCCTAAATAAAATAAAATAAAAAAAAAATAAAATAAAATAAAAATAAAGGAAACTCTCCGCCCCGCCCCACAATCAATTACCTCACCCCACCGGCGGCGCCCACCGCGCGAGTTCGTAGGCCAGGGGGCCAAGTCTGCTAATTGAAATAAAATGACACCGTTTTGCGATCACGACGCAACCTCATTACGTTGCCATTACGTTTGTTACTAATTGGATATTCTGCTAAAAAAATATTACTGAATTAATGGTCGTCATTGAATAATAATATCGTCGTAATTATGGTATTGCCCACTAAAATCTACCATGAAGATAGATGTCACAGTGTAAAATAATAGCACTAGCATGTAAATTCCATTACAAGTAAAAAAACCGGTATTCAATCGAAATTATTACGAATCAGTTAATATTGCACTCAAATATTTAATAGTACATTATGATACAAGTTAGCTTAGGTTGCTTATTGCACACAAGGCTGTCGGTTGCAGCCCGAGCCGCAGGCGAGGGCGTAACTCAGCCGAGTGTGCAATATGTAAAAGCTCACGAGTTTCATACGACATTTTTCAACACATTTGCGAGGAAAAAACAAAGTAATTTACCACACAGCAACAAATACGACAAAAACAAAATGATAATCATGATGAGAAAAGGCGCGTAGGTTTTTTTTTTGTTTTTTTCACACGCCCAATGCAAGAATATTTTGCGAACAAAGGGGCTAGTGAGTATACAGCCTACTTCAAAACTATAAATTTAAGTGATAAAATGCTAATATTTTAATATTTTGACATTGAAAATGTCTTTTCGTTCGCTCCAGTATAGGCTCCGATTTCACGAAAAAGTGCGATCTCGTTATATCTCAGAGAGTTGTGAAGATATGATATTTAAAAAAGACCCAATAGACGCGTATTTACTAGATATGTAAGATGCAAAAATAATTATTCGAGAAAATAACAAACGAAAAAAGTTTTAGCCGAAATAGTGAAAAAATAATACATTTTTTCCGAATTTTTGATTTTGGCGCTCAATATTTTGGAAACGAAGAATGATATCAAAAAATGGAACAAAACTCCTCTGGACAATTTAGTCAGCAACAATTTGAGCCTAAAACCAAGATGATCGGGTTAAGGGTTTGCCCTGTAGCTTAACCTTTTAACATTGAAAATAATTTTACTATCGCTTCAGTATAGCCCCCATTTTCGCCTTGGTGTCGTAAGTTTTAAGGCTATATGAATGGTTGAAGCCTCGAAAGACACGTAAAAATATCGAAAAATCCAAATACTGTTTTTGAAAATCGCAAACCGCATTACTTAGATGCCGGTTGCATCGCTGAGTTGCTATTGAGGTTTGACGTGCCTTTAAAACAAATCTTAGTTTTTTTTTTATGTACCGTGCACGCTTACGACCATGTTTTCAACAGCAAAGTACCAGATATAAAAACAACCAGTTTATTTTTCTGCAAATGACCAGTTTCTTTATCTTCAGTACGATAAAGAATGAATTCCGGCATTGATAACCTTGAACTACGATTAAAACGAAAAGTACCAGGCTAGCATTAATGTAAAGGAGCTAATCAAAGTACCTGTTCATCAGATTCATGCGAGTCAGCATTTTCCCTACCCGCTCTCAACGCAGGAGTCCTAACTGCTGGAGACTTGGTCTAACAATGGCAATCAGTTAATTGAAAAGTACCAGGCTATCATGAATGTAAAGGAGGTTATCATACCTGTAGGATTATCCTACACCTATAGAGAAAGTTAATGTTTTGAGTTAAACGACGTCGCGGTTTTTGTTATAGTTTTATTTACGTTCACAAAGTTAAAGTTATAATATAAGTGTTTGTTTGTAGGTGGCTAATGCTTAACTAACTATAATTACAATTATATAAAATTACATTGTCGCGGAATCTGCTGATACGCAAAATTGCGAACATTCAACTTGTTACTCGACCCATATTGTGCGGTTGCTAAACCGTACATGCTCCCGAGGACGAGATGAGATAAAGATACACGTAGATAGTTATAAAATAAAGCAATACAAGTTCAAGCGTAAGGTTAAGAAAAAATAAAATGTTAAAAAATAGTTAAAAAGGTATTTCACACATCACACACTAAGCACTATCACTGTCATTAAAAAGTTTTCTTATGCCCGGTGACGTAGACTTGTTTATGCGGCCGTATATAGCTGGACCCGCAATTGATTGTCGTCCCATAACTGTTTCGTTGGCGGTGCGAATCTTCGGACGTTGTGTCAGTGGGATCGGAGGTTCGGCAGGTGGGTTATCACGGCGTGCTGTTGAAGAGATAGTTGCGGTGCAGCGCGCCCGTCCGCGCCGCCAAATATAGGTGCCTGCTGTGATTAGTATAACGCCGGCCAGTACGTATAGCACTATGTACTGGTGTACGTCATGTGTGGTGAGGCTGTCCGTGTCAGTTATTATTTCACTGACATCCTTGCTCTTCATTTGTTGGATTCGCTTGTCAAGGACGTCAAATTCTTTTCCAAAATACTCAAAGTTGGATCCATTAATTCCTTTAAGTTGGACTAATGGTATACTAGTATTAAAGATGTTGTTGATCGGATGTATGTCAACCTTGAGGACAGGTGATTGTACTGTCATAGTATTAAATTGCTGCGTATGCGAATATATCGTGAAGGTTTCGCCCTTGATGACGCATCCTTCCCCGAGTGCGATAACTCCGGCCTTGCTGACGCGTTCGGCTGCAACCTGATTCTCGCATATGATTCTTATTGTTCGTTGTTCACAGCAGAAAAATAAGTACGTATTTATTTTATTAAGTTGTGTCCACATGTCAGTACATATTGTATGCGAAGTTTCACATTGATCTGTATCTTTTATCTTGACGCAGAGATTCTCGTCTGATTTTAGGTGATATATTGGTTGTTGTAAAGGACACATCAGAGTTTTGTAATTATATGGTATGCAAGATCTTAGTTCCATTTCTGTTAAGGGTATGTAAGCATCTTTCTTTAAGTTTATGGCGATATGATCAGCGAGCGGTCTTATCTTTGCCATATATTCTTCAGTTTCTTGAGGAATCGGTATTAAGCTGTATATTTCGAAATTATCACGAGTTATAAGAGGAATTTTGATTTCGAAAATGAAATAGTTCGTAGTCATTCTTGCTTTTACTTTCAGCAAATGGTAAAGTGTTCTTAAATCAGTTTGTATGTTTTCGATCGGCAAAGTCAAATCGCTTGAAAGATGTCCTGAAATTATATTCAGCTCCTTTGTTAATTGTTTAGGACTTAATAGATGAATGTAAAATTTTCCGTAATGAATTTCCGTTATCGTATCCAAAAGTGTTTCCTGAAGTCCTTTTAAATTCTCTAAAATGTTGTTAGCGATAATCGATGTGAGTGTAAAATCGCTAAGTTGCTTCATATCTTTCATTTCAGTTGCCATTGTGTTCGCAGCCTTATCAAGTATGACGAGGTGTTGGTTATACATTTTATGTTGTCGGTCGATTGTTTCTTCCACTCGTTTTAATAAATTGTTTTCAGCTTCCACAAGCGAAGTTTGGTTCTTCCAGAGCTGGACAAGATGCTTTTCGTTTTCTTTTATTAGATTTATGTCGTTTTCGTATTTTTCAGCAAAATCTTGATCAAGTAAACCAAATAAACTGTTTGCTATAGAGCCAATGCCGTTGATAAGCCCCCGGCGTCGCCGTCTTGAGTTTGTTTCTTGCTGACTAAGGAGCATTCCACTGTAATAGTTTAACTCGTCGTAAGCGTGACGTAGTTGCAGTAGGATGACGTCGCACTGGTGACGATTCTCGGAAGTGGAACATATGTTTTCTAAGCTTGCGATATAGTCTTTGAACGTTTGTATTCCATGCCAGTAGGGATCCATGTCATAAAACACAATCAGTTTCCATTCGTCGCGCATAAGATGCATGTCCGTTATCTTGTCAAAATATAGACTTTGGCTACTATTTATGTTGGTAAGGCTGTAGTTACACTGAGTGGGTGTTATAATCATCAATAGTGATAAGATGGCCCATATCAAATTGCATGATCTCTTTTTTGTTTTCTTGTTTGTTTGTTGTTTTTGTTTGTTTTGTTGTTGTTTGTTTTCGTTGCTCAGAAATTCGTTTGATGAGGCCAATTTTTCTATATTTTCAGGTTTTGATGATACAGGTAGTTTCGATAGTTTGGTAATAGGGCGTTTCATTGTTCCGTTTTTTGTTTTGATGGTGACCACTCGAACATGACCATCTTTTCCTGGGTGTAACTCGATCACTCTTCCCAGTGCCCATTTCCCAGCTGGTAAATTGGCGTCGTGAATAATTACGACGTCGTCGATGTTCATGTTTTCTCGTGCTTGCCGCCACTTGCTGCGTGGTGACAACTGAGTTAAATACTCAGACTGCCACCTCTTCCAAATATCTTTGTAGATTTTCTGTACAAGTTGCCAGCGCGTGCGTTCATCAGTTTCAGTTTCAATAATAGTTAGTGTGGGGCCACTTGAAAGAAAATGTGACGGCGTCAGGTAGTCAAAATCGTCCGGGTCTTCGTTGAGTGGTAGCAGTGGTCGGCTGTTGAGGCAGGCTTCGAGTTGAGATAGAAGTGTTGAGTGCTCTTCATATGTGAGCTTCTGTTCACCAATGACGCGGCGGAGGTGGTACTTTAGGCTCTTTACTGCAGCCTCCCAAAGTCCTCCCGCGCTCGGCCACGATGGGGCATTGAAGTGCCATTCTATTTGCATGTCTGATATCGCTGCGAAGAATTGAGGATCGAGTATTTCTTTCAGGTTGATAAATTCTTGTTTCAGTATGTTGTTGGCTCCGACGAAATTCGTGCCATTATCGCTGTACATGTGTTGCGGAGCTCCACGTCTGGCGGCGAATCTTTTCAGGGCTGATAGAAAGGATGATGAGCTAAGGTCCGAGACCACTTCCAAGTGGACTGCCTTCGTCACCATGCATACGAAGACAGCTACGTAACCTCTTGTTGTTTTTACGCCTCGGCCTTTGTTGGTTTTCACATCGATATACCCCGTGTAGTCAACCCCGCAGTGACTATACACTCTTGAAGGGTTGCATCTTACCGCGGGTAAATCACCCATCAGCTGTTGTTGTTTTATTGGATTTTGTTTTCGACAAATCACGCAGTTATGAAGTCGTTTTTTGACAGCCCTAATGCCACCGATAATCCAATATTGTTTCCTTAAGTTTGCTGTCGTAAGCCGGGCTCCTCCGTGAAATGTGATCAGGTGAGCTTGATCGATCAAAAGATCAGTGTAATGACCTTCGTGTGCAATAATGATGGGGTGTTTTTGATCTTCATGGATGTTGGCGTGGCTGATACGTCCTCCCATTCTGAGAAGTCCATCTTGATCCAAAAAAGGGTTCAAAGGTAAGAGTTTGCTTTTTCTGTCCACTTCTTTCTTCTGTTCAAGGTTGGAAATTTCATCTTCAAAAGAGGTAAGTTGAATATGTTTAATTATAATATTTCTTGCTTTTCTAAGTTCCGGTGTAGTTAGGTACTGCGGTCGATGTTTGTCACGCGATACCGTTCTTAGTATCCATGCAACGACTCGTGTAACTCGACCCAGACAGCTGTTTCGCGTAAGTATATCGTCGATGACGTCAGATCTGTGACGTTTAGTGGTGACGTTTGTTTGTAGTTGCTTGTTTATTTTAGTTTCTTCGTTTGTTTCATAACTAATCTTGTTATTTTCTGTTCCAGGTTGAAAAGTTTGCAGCCAATGGGGTCCGTGCCACCATAAAGGATGTTCTTTCAGCTGAATTGGAGTTATACCTCGGCTGGCGCAGTCGGCAGGGTTCTCCGACGATTTAACATAGTGCCAGCAGTTTGAAGGCATAGTGGTCACTATTTTCTTCACTTTGTTCGATACAAATGTTTTCCAACGGTTATGATCACCGTGTAGCCACCCTAATACGGCAGTAGAGTCAGACCAGCCGTATAAAGTGATTTTGTGATTAGGTAGGCATTCTTGAACTTTTTTCATCAGTGTGGCAAGCAATAAACTGGCACAAAGCTCGAGTCTCGGGAGTGAAGTGGCTTTTTTCGATGGTACAAGTCTTGATTTTGCGGCTACCATAACTGTTGAATTTTTTTCGGTCTTACAATAAATCACACAAGCGTAAGCGTTTTCTGACGAATCGCAGAACCCATGCAACTGTATTTCATCTTGTTTTTTCACTTGTAACCATCTTGGTATTTGTAGTTTGTTAATTTCCGTTAACTGACCTTTGACCTTCGACCATTCTTTTTTGATATTTTCTGTTATTTCATCGTCCCAGCCTAAGTTTTCTTGCCATACTTGCTGAAAAATAAGTTTTAGTTTTGTTGTTACCGGACACAACCATCCCAAAGGATCAAAAATTTTGGAAATTTCTGACAGTAACAACCGTTTTGTGACTCGTTTAGTTGAATTTATATCAATTGTTATTTGGAAAGTAAAGTTGTCATCTTTAGGGTTCCATCTCAAGCCCAATGTTTTTGTTGACTCTTGGTGTCGAAAATGGTATGCTTCTTGTTCATTGTTTGTAGGGTTGTCATCTAAAAGTTTAGGGTTGTTTGATGACCACTTTCGTAAGTTAAACCCACCGGACATAAGTAAGTTTTTAAGGTCATTTTTGATGCGTGTTGCAGTTTCAAGGTCGTCGGACGAGTAAAGTAGGTCATCCATGTAGAAAGACGTTTCTATGATGGCTGCGGCTTCAGGGTAGTTGTTTCTCTCGTCGTTGGCTAGTTGTTTTATAGTCATCATAGCTAAATACGGGGCCGCTTTAAATCCATAAGTTAGGGTTGTCAGAGCGAACTCCCTAATTTGCTGACCAGGCGAATCTCTCCACAGGATTTTTTGATATTTCTGGTCTTCCTCGTTTACCAACACTTGCCGGAACATTTTTTCGATGTCCGCGGTAAGAGCAATCTTGTAAAGCCTCCATTTCAAAATTAGAGATTGTAGGTCTGTTTGTAAGTTAGGCCCGCGGTACATTAAGTCGTTTAGACTTTCTCCCGAAGTTGTCTTGGCAGATGCATTAAAAACAACACGCAGGGCCGTTGTTGATGACTCGGCGCGCTGTACACAGTGGTGTGGTAAATAATAGCTTGGTTTCGTGTTACTATCACAAGGTCGCATGTGATTTAGTTCTTCATACTCTTTTATAAATAGTTTATAATCTTTCTCGATGTTTTCTACTTTTCTAAATTTCTGTTCTAGCTGGCGAAGTTGTGCAGCAGCTTTCTTTCGTGATTTTCCGTTGACGTCAGGGTGTAAGGGCAGCCGTACAACATAACGACCATCCTCCTGTCGTGTTGTAGTTGTTTGGTATTGTTGTATACAATCAAGATCTTCTGTAGACATCTGAGAGCTCTCCGAGATATCTTCTATCATCCAAAATCTGCTGATTTCATCCAAATTGTTTAAGATAACGTTACATTGGTACGATCTCATGTTACCACACAGAATCCAGCCAAGTAGGGATTGTTGAGCAATAGGGTGTGTTTCTTCTCCCTTAATTATTCCTCCTAGTATAATGTTAGAGTAAATGTCAGCCCCGAAGAGGATGTCGACGGGACGGCTGATGTTGAAATCCGGGTCCGCCAGCTGTAGACCTTCCAGATGTGTCCATGTTGATGGTTTTGTAAATGATCGGTTTGGTAGATTGTTGATTAAGTTGCGCATCACGTAAACGTCTGAGTTGAAAGTATGATTATTAAGTATGGAAGTGCAGGTGATAGTTATTGCACCCTTACAATTATTTTCTCTTGCTCCGACCCCGAAAATTACTCCTTTGCATTTCTGTCGAGGTAATTCGAGCATCTGAGCGGCGTTTTCAGTAATTAGGGAAACTTGGGATCCCTGGTCAATCAGCGCTCGTAAAACGATCTCCGCGCCATCGTTGGTCTTGACCTTGACTTGAGCGGTAGCTAAAAGTGTTTCTGATAAGTCTTCCATCGAAGCATGACTGCTTGAAGTCGATGCATTCTGATTGTTAGTTTTTTCCATGTTATTGTTTGGCGTTTTGTTTACAGATGTATCTTGATGAAGTAGAGTATGGTGCTGTTCATTACATTGTCTGCATCTCTTCTCAGATTTGCATTGTTTGCCCTTGTGATCGAACAAACAATTTCTACATAAGTTATGTTTCGCAATCAATTTCCTGCGGTCGAACAAATGTAATTTGATAAACTCGTTACAGTGAAATAATCCATGTTCATTACTGCAGAGTGGGCATTTTACGTGGCTTGGAATGTTATTCGACGTCGTTTTGTTCAATATTGAGTAATTATTATTTGTAGAGTTATTAAAAGTTTTCGGTTTTGAATTGAGATTCTGGTTAGCGCTGAATGTTTTGTATGTAGGCTGGAACTTGTTGTTTGATGGACCACGATGTTGTAAATCAGTCGTTGGTCGCTCTTGTTTTCGTCGCGAAGACTCCAAAGATGTAAATTTTGTTTCCAAAAATTGTAGAAACTCTGTAAGACTGGGCAGCTCTCTTGGTTGCTTCAGACTCTCAATATAATCGTTGTAGGTGTCTGTATCCAATTTTTGTGATAAGAGATGCACTAAAATTGGATCCCATGTGGAAATATCAACGCCAAGGTTTTTTATGGCGTTGAGACATTCGTTCGTTGTATCATGCACTCTTTTAATAGATATAGCTGTTTGGTACTGTATAGTTGGTAAGTTTAACATAGTATTCAGGTGCGAAGAGAAAATAAGTTTTTTGTTGTTGTACCTATTATTCAGTATGTCCCAGCAAACATTGTAATTGTCTGAGCTGATTGCTAGATGTTGGATAAGTTTTTCAGCTTCGCCCTTGACCTTAGACTTCAAGAACTGCATCTTCTGCGCTTTTGATAACGTTGGATTAGAGTGGATAGTTTCGATGAACAAGTCCTTGAAGGAGGTCCAGTGCTGGTACGCGCCACTGAAGACAGGCAGTTCCATAACAGGAGTTGATTTTTCTTTATGTGACGCAGACCACATTTTGGTGTTAAGTGCTTTTTTCATTGACTTATACTGCTTTTCATATTTTTCAAACAATTTTTCGTACTCTTCTTGTTCTCCTATCACTTCACTGTCAAGCTCCCAATGCAGTGAATCGATCGTTTTCCACCTTGACTCCATATCCTTTAAAGTATCCTCAAATTCCCACTTTTCGTTAATTTCTTCCAAGTCAATAGATGCGAGCGTCCTTGAAAAAGCCTTAAAGTTGCTACGTTGTTTCCGTAACATTTCTTCTGCCTTGCTAGCGTTACCTTGAGAAATAGTTTGATTCGTTGACTTCTCTTGTTTTTGTTGTGGTTGATAAGAGGTAGAAAATTCACCAGACGTTTCAGGTTCACTTACTTGCATTTTAGGGTTCAACGGTGACTTTTCTCTTGTATATAGTTCGCTTAGTTTTGCTTGTTCAATAGTTGTTCGTGCTTCGTTGTAAAAGTTTTTTGCTTTTTCGTAGTAGTTTTCGGAAAAATAAGTATATTTCCGGTCTCCAATTGCACATAGTTGTACATGGTTAGTTTGAAATTCCGTCCAATATGAATCGAGCGATTCTAGACGTTTCTTGAAATAAGTTGGAGTTTTTCGATCAGCTGGATCTTTCTTAAAGTTACGCAGCAGTTGCTGCATCGCTTCAATAACTTGGTTTTGGTTTGCTAGTAGATCTTCGATATTGCTCATGTTGATTGATGTTAAGGGTTCCGACTGCTAATTCACAAGGTGTGCGCACCTGTACCCTAAATGCGATATGTGCGCTCTCGTCTCAATTCAACCGGTGAGACCCGCTGGTGGGAGGCCGGCCGAACCGATTCGCTATCGCAAAAGAGCACAAGATCACACACTGCGAAGATGTTGGTTTGCAGCCGTTGATGACGTAGACAGATGACGGTGTCCACAGGTTGGTCTCCGTGCGTGCAGGAATAGGCAATCCACAAGTATGATGTCACACTCACGAACTCTGGTCCCGCTTACACGGAGGCTCGAAGGACCACAAAGATGTAGGATTATCCTACAACTATAGAGAAAGTTAATGTTTTGAGTTAAACGACGTCGCGGTTTTAGTTATAGTTTTATTTACGTTCACAAAGTTAAAGTTATAATATAAGTGTTTGTTTGTAGGTGGCTAATGCTTAACTAACTATAATTACAATTATATAAAATTACATTGTCGCGGAATCTGCTGATACGCAAAATTGCGAACATTCAACTTGTTACTCGACCCATATTGTGCGGTTGCTAAACCGTACAATACCTGTTCACTAGATCCGATCAGCATATTCCCCACAGCCCTCAACGGGAGTCCTAACTGCCAGAGACTTGGTCTTAGACTACCAAAAAATACTTTGATACCCTAAGCTCTTTTACCAAAAAAATATCCTAAAAAATATTGTATTTTAAGGCCAATTTCAGGTCGTTTGCGTACCTGGTCAATAGTGGATTAATTTCAGGTCGTTTGCGTACATGGTCGATTGCCAATTCATTTGCGTATCGTGTCATTTGCACGTCTAGTAAGTTGTGAATTTGAAATATGGTCATTAGCGTGTATGAAAATTTGCGTTTCTGGCACTATGCGTCGAAAGGGTTTTAGGTTATAATAGTACTTACCTTTCAATAAAACAGTAATGTTTATAACAATGAAATATATTTATATGAATTTCATACACACGGATCACATAAAAGTAGATCCAAAATATGTTCATGGCTTTGCTGTGATTTTAAAGTATTGTGAGTAATGAAATATTTTTATATGAATTTCATATACAGGAGTCACAGTAAAGTAGATCCAAAATATGTTCATGGCTTTGCAAGTATTGTAAGTACTAAATTCAAGCACAGGAATATTTTTTTATGAAATTCAATAAATTCATTTTCAATGTGCCAGAACGTCGTGAAAGGCACGAGATCTGTGAATTTTTTAACAAAATATTGTAAATTAGGAATAATTTGATAATAATAAATATTTGTTTGACTTAATTAAGGACCTACACATTTATTTATTCCAAAAACGCAAATGAATTTTCAGCGGCATAAAACCTCTTTGTTGTTACTAAAAAAATAACTGTATTACCCGGTTAAATTGAAAATGCTCTGTTTACTCGCATAGAACTTGCAGTAAGGTACCTATTTAACTTTGTAGGGCTAATTCTATAACCAACTAGTGTTTTATATATTATTGCACGCGTTTGTTATAGTTCGGTTTATGGTCCTAAAAGCGATGTATTAGGGCTCACTTTACGAGCAAGTGTGTTGAAAATAATTATTAGTAGTATCTAATAAGAACTTTGTAGAACGGAACGTTCTTTATGTTAAGTGGTTGTCATGACGACACATATTTTTGTTTGTGGTCCAAAGAGTAGAATCAAAAAAGGGAAAGTCCACTAGTGCCTCTGGAAATCGATGCGGAACTACTAACATGAAATTATAATCGCTGAAAATGTATTGTTTTGTTTCTTTATTTATTTATTTTATTTATTTTTTGAAGGAAAACCAACAGCACATGCGACATTATTAATGTTTACAGTAAGTAGTGGATTGACAATTACAGGTCTTCACGTTTAGAAATCAATTAAATTAGTTCCTACATGTGGACACAATGCACTTTGTAATAACATGTAAGAAATCAATATTAAGCGTAGAATAGTAAATTAATAAACTTTGTGATATAATAATTTCTAAGTATTTGAAAAGAAATTCTGACTTAATATGTCAAAGTCATTTGATTTACAAAATTTATTTAGACTTCTACTTGCTCGCCACAGAAAGGCATTTCTACGATAATTTGTTGAAACAAAAGGTATGTGAATTGGAGTGAAATGTCTTAATGTTCGTGATGGAATATTGAAGTTAATTTTAGAAAGGAGTTCATTGATTTCTAATTATTTTTAATAGGTAGATAACATCTGATATATGTCTTCGCTTCTCTAAGGGAAGAAGGTGAAATCTCGAACAAAGTTTCAAATAATTATTGGAATTATACGGTAACCTTACACGATAGCACAAGAACTTAACAAATTTCTTCTGTATTTGCTCAATACGGTTGATGTACTTATTATAGCGCGGGTTTCAAATCTCTGACCCATATTCCAAAATGCTTCTTACAAAGGTGCAGTACAAAATTTTAATAGTCTTAATGTCATTGAAGCAAACTGATGTCCTCATCACAAATCCCAGTGCCTGTGATGCTTTTTTGACAATCTTATCAATGTGCTCATCGAAAAGAAGCTTTGAGTCATGGATAATTCGTAGATCTCGTATTTTAGAAAGTTTTTGTAAATTATGATCTTTTAATTTATATTTAGATGTAATTTTTTCGGCAGAAAGTTACGACTGAACATTTGGATGGGTTAAGATCCAAGTTGTTTGCCTTACAGTACATATCTAAGCGCAGTAAATCTGACTGGAGTTCTGATACATCTGATGCAGATGCTATAGATTTAAAGATCTTCATATCATCTGCAAAGCAAATCAATCTAGAATGGTGGAAGCAAGCGTCGATGTCATTTACAAAGATTAAAAACAATAGTGGACCCAAAAGGGAGCCTTGAGGTACCCCACTGGGAGCTACAACCCAACTGGAGATGTAGTTGTTGATAACCACCGCCTGAGACCTATTGGAAATGTATGACTTGAGCCATCTCAATAGATTACCATTTATTCCAATGTTTTTCAATTTGCTGATTAAAGTTGCATGGTGAATTCTATCAAAACATTTGCTATAATCCGTGTAAATGACATCGACCTGCCTGACATTTTGCATATTGTCAGTGATGTAATCATTGAATAACACCAGCTTAGATACTGTTGATCGTCTTTGAAGGAAACGGTGTGAGATTCAGAGAAATAATTTTTTAAAGATGAATAGAGTTGATTATAGATAATTCTCTCAAATACTTTGGCAACAATGCACAACTTAGATATTGGTCTATAATTGGTCACCCCCGTTTTTACACCTTTTTTAAAAATAGGGGTTATAAAAGGTTATAAAAATATTTATTATATTTTTTGATTTTTTTGTGGTATTCTTTATTTGTAACAAAATATTAATGAAAGAGAATAAATCAAAACAAAACAAATATGTTAATTTGGCTAGGTTTGATTGAACTCGGTATTCGTCCAACGATAGTAGTGAGTGTCATCAGTGAGTGTCAGAGTGGTGGTGTGGTAATCCGCTACGCTACTAGGTCATCGAATTTTATCATTATATTATTGTAATATGCACCAAGGCCTTACTCAAAAAGATTTTCGTTTGCATCATTGTAAAATAATGTTGTTTTAAATGACTTTATCTACACCCATGCTATAAATCCTTAAAAAAAGGTTCTAAAACAGTTAGATTATAGCCAACATTAAAACAACCAGTGTCATAATACCACAATATCCGAGCGAGGGCGACAATGGGTGCGCCCCGCGCCTACGCCCAAACGATACTTTATGAAATTCAGTATAACATTAAAACACTCGAATAAAACACTTTTTAACGGATACTAGCGCGGTTTTATTGAATGTACTTTGGTATTTAGTTGGTATTTGGTTTGATTTTTGGTTTTTCCCGACGTTTCGGCACCTTTGCAGCTGCCGTGGTCACGGGGGACTGAAGCTACCCGTGAGCCTACCCTCAAGCGATGAATTTTTTTATACGTTCAGAAATTAAAATTTAACAAAATTTTTAATTATTTTATGTTGATTTATAATTTAATTTTATGAATTATTTAATGCTAAAAAGAGAGAGAAATCTACTGAAACTACCACCATTTCATAAAATTGGGAGGCCCCTCCAAGAAAGAAATGGCGAAAGAAAACTTGGAGAGGGAGCCGACCTCCGTCTTTTGTATTAATTTATTTATTTGCAAAAGGAACTAACCGTATCATTAGATCTTACAGTGTGTGTGAGGGGCTTTAGCTTGTGAATGATGGGGTCCCAAGCTGGTGGAATTTTCCAACCATCATCTCTATTGAAATTAGGATATTTATTTATTTCGATAGCCTCGCGGAGCATTCTAGGGATAAATCTACGTTCCCTAGCAAGGATTTGGGGTTTGTCAAATCTAATATAATGGTTGGGCCCCTCAAAGGCGTGTTCACTCACTGCAGACTTGTTATCGCGCCTATGTTTCATGTCAGCTACATGCTCTTTGACGCGGGTCCCTATGCTTCTCTTTGTTTGCCCGATGTAGGAGAGTCCACAGTCACAATCTAGTTTGTAGACGCCTGCAGCTTGAAGGGGGATATTACACTTGACAGGTCGTAAGAATTGGTTGATCTTCTTCGGCGGCTTGAAGTAAGTTTTGATTGACGCTCGCTTCAGAATGTTTCCAATCTTGTCAGTGACACCCTTCAAGTATGGTAGGATGGCAGGTTGACGCTCTACTGTGGCTGGTTTGGCGCGTTTTCTGTGATTGAGGTGTGGTACTTGCAACTTGTTGTTACGCAGTACTTGTTGGACGTGCTGAAGCTCAGCAGTCAGGTGTTGTTTGTCACAGATTCCGCGGGCTCTCTGAAACAAAGATTTCCCTACGGTAGCTAACTGTATAGGATGATGGTGAGAGTCACCATTAAGGTATCTGTCTGTATGGGTTGCTTTACGATACACTGTGTGGCTCAAGGTTTGGTTCGGATTCCTGATAATGAGAATGTCTAGGAAAGCTAGTTTATTGTCTGCCTCTAACTCCATAGTAAATTGTATGTTGGGGTTTATGGAGTTAAGATGGTTAAGAAATGCAGGGACACTGTCTCTAGGTAGTATTGTGAAAGTGTCATCTACGTACCGTTTGTAGAACCGGGGAGTCACTGGTGCTGTGGCTAGTGCTTTCTCCTCAAAATCCTCCATGAAAATGTCAGCAACAATGGGGGATACAGGAGAGCCCATTGCTACGCCGTCCACTTGCACGTAGAACTCCTCGTTCCATAACAGATAGCCAGATGTTAGGCATAATTCTAGTAGTTCTGCATATTCAATTGGCATGTTGTTGTCAACTAGCTTTTTCCTGATGATATCAATGCAGTCCTGTACTGGTAAGCATGTGAATAAGGACTGAACATCAAAACTAACCATAGTTTCATCATCAGCGAGATGTAGATGTTGTATCTCACTGACAAACTGGTAGGAATCCTTTACAAAGGCTGATGTGTTACCTCTCAGTGGTGTAAGTGTTTTTGCTACGTGTTTAGCCAATTTATAAGTTGGTGAGTCAATTTGGCTTACAATCGGACGCAGCGGAGCATTGTCTTTGTGTATTTTCGGTAACCCATACAGTTTCGGCGGTGTAGGGCAGGATGGAATAAGATAATTGACATCATGACATGAGAAGTGAATATTAAAACACTCGTTATGATTAGGATAATTTTTTGTAGTCAAATCTGCTAATGTTAACTTCAAAATCGTGTTTCAATGGTGCTTGAATGGTAATGCTTTTTGACACAGTTCTTGTTTCTGAAACCAAAAATCGAAATACGATGTGTCTCCGTTTTGGGTTTAAGAAACACGAAGTGTTTCGGTATTGAGATTCAGAAAGAAGAACTGTGTCAAAAAGCATTATCATTCAAACACCATTAAAACACGATTTTGACGTTAACATTAGCAGACTTGACTCCCTGATCTCGAACGCTCGATGAAAGAGTAGGGAGGGATCGCTTTGTGTACCATAAATTTCGAGATAGACTAGAGAGGGCGTAACCGCTCAGCCACGAACTCGCGCTTGCGTCTCGCCTTGCCTCTCGGCAACCACTACGCGGTCGCGAGGAGACGGAGGCCGTCATCGAGACCGCGCGCAGTGGTTTTCGAGACGCAAGACACAGGACGCGCGCGCGGTGATGTCAACGCCGAGGCGTAACCGACGATTTACGACTACGTGCGAACAATTATTATTTTCGAGTATCTCTTGCTCTGCCACAAAAGTCTAGTATAATCCGAGCGATACCAGGGGGATCTCACTCCGCGCTTGAACTTTTATATTAGCCTACTGCTCGCGGCTCATTCAGTCGAGCCATGGTCGAGGGATATCACCGCGCCGACACGCACGCTGTCTGCAAGCGATGAGCGCGCGAACGACACGAACGAGTCAGTTCTTAATTCTTTACTACTTTTTACTTTAGGTAGTTTTTTTTATTTCATATTAGTAGTCTAGGGCATGCTCCCGGGAATTCCCGGTACCGATTTTTCCCGGTATTTCCCGGGAAATTGACTTTTTACGCAGTACCGGTACTGAGAATTAATTCCCGGGAAATTCGGTACTTTCGGTACTTTTGTTATAACTTAAAATTAGGGCAATAATTAAGCGTTTATTAGCTTAAAATGCCGCTAATTTGCCCTTCGAACGAAAATAAATGACGCGCGAAGTAAGCCGAGTTGATACACACCGGGCTTTCGTCTCTTGAGTCATTGAGGTAAGTTGGACGCAAAGATTTACTAAAGCTTTTCGAATGCTGCCCATACGAGCTGAATTCGTCGAGAGATATCCTTCTTCAAATTTTAATTACCTAACTGGACTGTCTACCTACCTCTACTCTGTCCAGGTATTCATAATGGTCAATAAGTACAAGCGTAGTGATCTCAGCATATACTGGAGCGGGTACATAAACATTCAAAATGATTTTCGTCTTATCATCCTAAGTCCCACTCTTTGGTAAGCACTACGGAGATCTTCGAACATTGTGTTCACGTCTTCCAAGATATCAGCCTTAAGAACTACATCGTCGGCAAAAAGAGGGTAACTCGCCCTAAATTTTGATACCGAATCCTTTCCAGTCAATGATATTAAAGATGTTTTCCAAGCTTCAACGCAGCGGTTCACCGTTTCTGAGAAATTTCGCCTTCCTGTCTCCCACCTTGGATGGTCATGCAACATGATTTTCATCTTATAATCCTTTTTCCTTTTTTTTGGAAAGCACTACAGAGATCTTCAAGCATTGTGTTCAGGTCTTCGAAGGTCTCAGCCTTAAGAATTGCATCGTCGGCAAAAAGAGGGTGAGTTAGACACTCGCCCTAGAATTTAATACCTAATCCTTTCCAGTCAATGAGATTAAAGAAGTTTCTGAGAAATTACGTCTTCCTGTCTCAATTAATTAATGAACTACAACGTCGGCATAACGAAAGTACTCGCCATAGGTGTTGATACCGAATCCTTTCCAGTCCATGAGATTAAAGATCTCCTCCAAGCACCAACGCAGCGGTGCACCGTTTCGGAGAAATTACGTCTTCCTGTCTTACACCTTGGATTGGTTCGGGAGAACCGACATAGTGGCATTTTCGTATAGGTTCTCAGGTCTCAGCACTTGGCTTCGATATACCTGTAGTCCACTTTTGCAAAGACCGCAGCACCAATAATTACCTCATTAAGGCATTGGCTGCTAAGTAACCCTCAAACAATAGAATTTCTCTTATGTGTCTGGTGTCCGCGGCATTATAGTTTAAATTAAAGGATTGTTCAAGCTTTTGTAGTTACTTATTTACCTACTACTAATTTGTTCTTTTAAAATCAAAAGAGTAGGTATATTCTTTACTGTGTTTGTAAACCAAATAATTATGAAAAAATTAAATTTAAGAGTTAAAAGGAGAAGTTCGTATTCGTAACGTAGGTAAGGTTCCTATGAGTTACTTATTTTATTTTATTTTATTTACGATACAGTAAAAAAAAATCTCAGTACCGAAAAGTCCCGAAATTTCCCGGTTTTCCCGGTACCAGAGTTAGCGCAGTACCGGGAATTCGGCTTTCTCCTCAGTACCGGGACTGCAACCCCTAATTAGTACTCTTAACCACAAGGCATGCCCCAGCAGAGGACATTAAAAATGGCCGATGGACAGACAGCGGCAAGAAAGAACATTCGTGGTGATTCCCAAGGTAGCAATTTGCGAGCACTTTTATTTAGAACGTAGGTATAACAGTAGCAGTCGTGTACCGGGCGGTCGTGGCCGACGGCGTCGATGAGGTCGAGCAGCGCGTCGGCGTCGCCCAGGAACTGCCCCGCGTCCTGCAGCGCCTCCAGCGCCGACAGCGTGGCGTGCGCGCACGAGTGGATCAGCTCGTTGGGCGGCTCGAAGCTCTCTAAGGGCCATCACATACCATCACCCACGGATTCTTTAAAGCATACGAGACAAGTTAAGAAACGCTCAATCAATTGTAGTAGCAAAAATGATAAAGGAATTAAAAATGACTTAGTAATAAATACATGGCGCCACCTCCTACTATGAGCACTGTATATACTGACTGTCCTGCTGCAACACCGCGTGCAGCAGCTGCAGCAGCACGTCCCAGGCGGGCTCGTGCAGCTCGTGCGGCGCGCGCGCCACCAGCGCTTGCAGCGCCAGCGCCACCTCGTACGTCACCACCGGCTGCTTCATCTCCAGCGCCTAGAACGACACGCATAATTACAATAAAACTAACAAATCGAAACGCTAACTACGACAAGAGTGCTAGCCAGTGAAGTGTGTGTAACGCTTCCCTCCCCCGTGTACCTTGAGCAGCGCGGGCAGCACGGCGAGGTGCGACACCTGCAGCGAGTGCACGCGGCGCGGGCCCCACAGCGCCATGCTGATGTAGAACACGGCGCCGCGCACCAGCCCCGCGTCCCCCGCTCCCCCCGCGTCATCGCCGCGCAGCGCGCGCACCAGCTCCTGCAACGTCGCGTGCCCGATGTCCGCGCCCAGCACGCTGCGCATCAGCTGCAACAGAAAATACACCAATGCTACAATACTGCAGTAGTGCTCGAGGTTGACGGTCCGGCAGAGCGCGCGGCAGCAGCGAGTACGACAACACCGCCTGCAGCAGCGACAGCTGTGTGTATAGTGTGTGTACCTTCCAGCTAGGCTGGCAGTAGTGCTCGAGGTTGACGGTCCGGCAGAGCGCGGCCACGAAAGTGGGCAGTGCGGCGCGCGGCAGCAGCGAGTACGACAGCACCGCTTCCAGCAGCGACAGCGCTGCCATCACCACGCCCGCCTCCGCCGAGTACTCGCACAGGTAGCACGCGTGGCTGCACAAACACGACACATTTTTTTTATCTTTTCCGCGCCACGCTCGCTCGTCTCGTCTCGCGCTTTATTTTGGTCACAGTTCTAACCTACCTAATCTAACCGATTATGACCTTACAATCTTCTATTTAATTTAATAGTTGTTGAGGCAGGAACTCTACGCCATATTTTCTGAGAAATGGGAAGTACTTCTACCGAGCTAGGTGTCTGTGCTCGGGGACCGCGGTCCAACTGCTTGATGCTGGAATTTGTATTTATGCGAAGTGCTTAGAAAACCTCGATATCGTCTCTCTTTTGCCTCGAAATTAGCAGGGCTCTGTCACTCGCGCGCGAGTATGAAGCGCTCGGTGTCCTCTGAGAGGACAAATTTCATACGTCAGAAAAGATAAGACCTACGCGATAGAAAGAGAGGCAACTACTAAGTGAATGTTTTGGAGCGTAGGGAGCGCTGTGCGACCTGAATTGCACTTTATTGTGTCGGAGCAAGAGTTGCAATTTATTTAAACGATTATGCGGAGTGCAACTTCTGTACTGGGCTGTACGAGATGGGTATTCCAAAACATCTAACCTTTCTTATACAGAAATTATACCTGGACGGAAAGTCCAGTCAGAGAGGAGGATGCAGAATCGGAATATTTTTCGGACCAACTGTGGAGTAAGACAGGGTTGCATTTTTTCGCCACAATTATTCAACCTAGTTGGCGAACATATTATGCGCAGAGTGCTAGAGGAGTGGGATGGCGGTATAAGAATTGGTGGACTCCTTATTTAATAACCTACGCTTTGCAGATGACACCACCATTATTGGCACTAACGAAAGTAAACTTGCCGAGCTTTTGCAAAAAGAGTAGAGAGGATAAGTGCAGAATATGGTCTAAAAATAAATCGTGCTAAAACCAAGCTGATGTTTGTAGATAGAGCGGGCACCTTACAGAGAATCTGGGACTTACGTGACTTGAAAACCGTACAGGAGTTTATCTACCTCGGTTTTATGATAATCAGTGATGGAAACTGCGAAAAGGAGGTAATACGGAGAGCCCAAATTGCAAAATCAGCTGTAAAGCGTCTAGAGAAGATTTGGAGGAACAGAGGATTAAGCAAAAAGACAAAAGTCAAAATCATGCGGACCCTTATCTGCTCTATATTTCTTTACGCTTCGGAGACCTGGACGCTGAAGGCACGCATCCGAGCTAAGATTGATGCATTTGAGATGTGGTGCTGGCGAAAATGCTGGGAGACTCGTGGACGGAACACCGCACTAATGCTTCCATTCTGTCAGAATTGGTATTAAGATCCGCCTATCAACTGTGTGCATGCAACGTCTCCTCCAGTACTTCGGACACGTGGGCAGACGGGAACTGGACAACCTTGAGAAGCTCATCATCGTAGGCCAGGCCACGTGGAAGGAGGAAGGAGCCGTGGAAGATCACCGACCCGATGGACCGATGCAGTTAAGAGGTCTGCCAAACTGACATGCAGACATCTATCCGGATGGCCGAAAACCGTACCGCATGCAGGGCCCTCATACACCGAGTGACCTCATGGTGTCGCGACCCTCAGTCATGAGGATACGAGGAAGGAGAAGAACTTCTGTACGCTAGTACTATTATCCATTCTGTGATATTAGCTTGACGTAGTGCGACGTCACGTCTGAGTTATGTTTACATATTGTACTTTTCGCTGATCCTGCGTTTCTTCGTCAATCGTCGATTGTTTATGTAGCGGTAAGATCGCGCCGCTACAATAGTCATATTCTGACTAAACAGACTGAAGATGCTATTAATTGACTCTTAGATTAACCAATCAGCATTCAAGTTTCCAATCGTCCTAAACATACTGGAATTTCTACAATGGTCCTGAAACTGCTCAAACGAATGCGAAAATTTTTTGCAAAGATCGGTTTATTCAACATCTCATATCTTCTTCTCATAATGTATACTCACAAACTGGGACATCCGAGAAAACCGGCGTACAAGCCACTCAACAATGGAAGTGTTTTCTGTAACTTAATATACATTGAAACTATTTGAGACTTATGGTCTTATTAATCTTCAAAATCTTATATTTCAAATATTGTAGTAAGAATATTCCTAAATAATAAAGTACACATTATTCAACAAAGACTAAAAATTAAGAAAAACAAGTTCATAAACATAAAAAATTTACCATCATACAATGTGTAAACGTTTCCATTTATTTGTGTGAGCAGACTAACAGAAGTAACCAAAATACCTTTCTGTAAATAAGTGAACACATTCAAGGTCAGGTAGCAAAACAATAACAACTGTGATCTATAGAATGACGTGTACAGATCCTAGATGACTACCTACTTATTGTTTCAATTGACTGCCAGCCCCCTAGAATGGCCACCGAAACACGATATATATCGCGTGATGTAGTGTTATATCGACACTCAACTCATTCAAAATTCATTATCTTTTGACAGTTAAACATGATAAATCGCTATATCATGTCGCGTTTTGGTGGTCATGCTACGGGGCTGACCATCCCAGATAAAATTCAAAACTGGACATGAGATAATTATATTATAGTGCTTTAATGTAAGTAAATGTGCATACTTCACAATTCCATGAACAATCTCTTCATCAAGGTATGTGGCATTGAACTTGACAACATTTATGATAAGTTGCAGGAACTCTACGATCTGAGCAGGAGCGTGGATCTGTGGCAGCCACTCCAGAAGGAATGCACCAATCTAAACAAAACCAGAAAAAGATTTGTTACAGACTAACGGGCACAAATAGAGTTTATTAATAATCTTATAATTCTAGATTATGAAACAATGGTGATCAATATAAATAATAATAATAAACCCTTTCTTTAGATGTTTTGCGTCAAATTACAATGTAAAGTTATTGTAATAAGTAGTTGTTTGTAAAGTCTGTCCTATATGGTAAACAATCTTCACCCAACTCTTTATTAAAATATTTATTTATAAAATACAACAAATGGTTTTCCACAGATAGATTACGAAATAAATTGTTAAAAAAAATAACAACAATTTCATAAAGTTACTAACATATTTTTAAATAACGATTTAAGTTTAAAAGACATATACTGTCAAAAACTGTTTACTAAATAATATAAGTAAGGATGGACAGACTTTAAGTCTTGATAATCAATTTTATATAAAGACCTTATCTTTACATTTTTTTTACAACTTTACTTACACTGCCCCCTTATCTTTACATTTTTTTACAAAATATTGTGTCTAAACATGAGCAACCTTTTTTCAGGCAATCCAAGTTGCCTATTAAAATACTGAAAATATGTTATAGTTATGGTTGCTACGGCTGTAGTGTAGATCCTCAGTGAAAGACTACAATCATAGTAGTTTAATATTATGTTATTTGATTTTTTTTATTTGATAATAAAGTACAGTGTAAAATATTTTATTAAAATAAAGTGCACTGATTACCTGTTCCTCAAAACATTTAATATTCTTCCCCGTGTTGGTCAATGTGTACAATAATTTAAATCGCAGCGGTGTATCCTCGGGGGAGTGTGTGGCGTGCGTGTCACGCAGGTAGTGGAAGAATATGGTGCGCATGATGAGCAAGTCGTCCCCCTGGCCGTCCGCCACGCTGCGCAGGAACGTCAGCACGGCATGCCGAGACTCTGCATTTGGATCTTCTAGTAAATCCCTTGTACAAGTCCACAGTTTTTTTACTGCCCCCTGTTAAATCAATGTTTAATTGTTGAGTATGGATTTTCTAACCTTTAACTATTTACTATCGGTCTCCAGACCATAAGCGAATTTGTTGGAAGGAAGACAGGACAGAGTATGGATTTACAGAGATTTAGAACATTAATCACTTTTTAATTGCATTGTTGGGTTTATAAAAAGTCAACAAAGGGAGTATCTAGAGCAGAGATTCAAAAATATTTTGGGCAAGAGAACTCTTTTCCAAAATGAACTGATAACTCAGACCCCCATAGCCAAATTACTTTAAAAATCTTATTAAATATCAAGTGTAATTAATAATAATAATAATTCATTTGTGTTGACACCTGGGAAACCAATTTCTATTCCAAGGGGTTGATATCGACCACTTTGGGAATTCCTGATAGTAATCAAGACAAACATTAGAATTGACTATACTTGTGGAATAGTAAATATAATTACAATTACAATAAAATTGCTCTAGTACTGTACCAGAATATGCTGTAGTGGTATGGTAAAAATAGTATGAGCAAAACAATGAAAGTTTGATATTGTTACATCAGAAAGTAAAATTAATGAGGGTATGAAAATAATAATAATACAGGTGGAAACTTAACCTCAGGAATACGGATGAGTAGAGCTTTTTCAGAGAGCTCTCTGAGCGCTCGCAGGCGGCGGTGCAGCGGCGCGTCGGCGCACAGCTCGCGCTCCATCTCCCCTGTCACCACCAGCTCGTTGCGCGCCGGTAGCGGCGCTGCGGGCAACACACACACATCGTTTACGCACTGTACCACTTGTCTGCTCCATCGTAAGGCGACCAAGCCGCCGAAACCGTCGGTACCCACCTGATGAGCCTTTTTTGTAGAATACTTTCAACATGTCTTGAAGCAATTTTGTGTCCTTGTCTCTCGAACTCATCTTGCCTCGGTGACGATGTTTGCTGCCTCCTACGAATATGCTAAAGCCTACGGCTAAGTGTGGCGATTACCTATGATTATGATATAGCAAGTAAAAAGACATATTTATTAAAAAATATTCACACTACCGCTCGCTTTGCTATACACCATTTGACAGCCACAGATTGTAAAGCATTTATATTATAGAGACAAGACAAGCTTTGATTGACATGACAGATGACAGCAGCACAGCTGACAGGAGTGACAGGTATGTTAGGCAGTGCGACAAGTTTTTTTGGACAATCTACTATAGACGGAAATATACTATTAAGTTGTGTTGTGTCGCGTGTCGCGACACGGTACGTATCGATTTCATACATTTAGTAAAGTCAAAGTCAAAAATAGCTTTATTCAAATAAACTTAATTATTAAGTACTTTTGAATCGTCTATATTTTCCTACCACCCGTTCAAGACTTTTTTAACTGACAAGAAGAACGGGCGCAAGAAACTTATCAGCTTTAATAGCAATAAGTAACGATATTTACAAACTTAAATATATATAAAGTTAGAAATACATTATTGTGTTGTGTTGTGTCAATACGACACACTGTAATAATGTGTTCCTAAACCATACTAAATGCATGAAACCGATACGTACCGTGTCGCAACATGACACTACAAAACACAATAGTATATACCGTCTTATAGCATCCTACGAAAATTCAACAGCTACGGGTCTACCGGCTAAAAGAAAGAAGTTCCTGTAACTGTAATTTGACAGATGGATGTGACACATTGCTATACCTATCGACACCTAGCAATGTACCTATCACATACATCTTTCAAATTACAGCTAACATTAACTTTATTGTTTTTAGCTGGTAGACCCGCTGTACGAGGAGATGTTCACACGAGCAATTTTTTAACGCCCCATTCTCCCGAAGTGTGTCCAGTGTGGCCAAATTATTCGAGATGTGGGGATTAATCGCAAATTAGGATATACTTACCTCAAAAGTTATTAGACCTGCATGGGCCACACAACAACATACAAGCTTGGCCATAAAGAGTTGAAATGAAATAAAATGATAATGGAACAAAAATTTTTCAGTACAAAACATAGTTAGTGTTGCTAAATTATTCGTGATTTTGACGTATTTACATACAAAGTGGCGCCATCAATTTTTGTCAACTCTTTATGGTCAAGCTGTAGGTATGTTCTATTCGATGCGTCAGAACAATCGCGCGATAAAACGTCGAAATAAGCGATCATGCGAACGATATCGCTAATAGACACGTAGCGCTGTGCAATTTGAAGTTGTACTTTATTGCCATGCAGAGTAGCTTATTATTTGATTGTCTTCGCGCAGATGGACTTCTGTACGTAGTACTATTATAATAATATATTATGTGGTAAAAGAATGTACCAAATACATTGAATATTTTTTTTCCTACCGATATAGTCACTTGAAAGCAAAGAGTAAAATAATAAGTCCAAATCGTTATGACGACCCTCAGGTCACCACTCATGGTGCAGTGGTCAACATGCCGCCTGCCACGCAATAGGTCCCTGCCTACTTATTGTCTAATTTTCAAAATCTATCCTATCGCAATCGCTTTCATTTGACAGATGGATGTGACACATTGATGCATTTCTTTGCTAAGTTTTTATTTGTGCCAAAAAGAAGCATCAATGTATCACATCCTGAAAGCGATTGCGATAGGTTTTGAAGTTAGACAATTAGCCCCCGGTTCTATTCCCGGTCGGGCAGAAATTGAAACGATGAATTTTAATTTCTGTGACGGGTCCGGGTGTTACTATGTAATACAGCTTGACCATAAAGAGTTGAAAAAAATTGAGGGCGCCAATTTCTATGTAAATACGTCAAAATCACGAACAATTTGGCAACACTGTCTATATTTTGTACCTACTGAAAAATTTTAGTTCTATTTTATTTAATTTCAACTCTTTATGGCTTAGCTATAAGTAATATATCAGTTGTCTAGCACCCATATTACAAGCTTTGCTTAGTTTGGGGCTAGATGGTGCTATGTGAAATTGTCTAAGCATTTATTTAAAATCTACCAAAAAAGATAAAGTAGAAATTTACTGCATCTGGTCACACTGAACAGTTCGATAACATTTCTAAACGTAACTTGCTTTGTGTTGAAGATAATAAATGAAACTTTTGTGTTACTTTAAAAATTATGTACCTAATTTAATTTCGTTTATACGAAATCGAATTAAAACTATTATTTTATCGTATACGTTTTGACTAATTGTAGCGATACTAACTAAATAATCATTTGCCATTTCAGAACGAATGAAAGAAACATCCTACAGCATGCTTTTGTCTTTCACTAGTACTAAAACTGTCCGATAGATGGTAGTTTGTGAACCTCCATTTCTTTGCTACTTAACCGACTTCAAAAAAAGGAGGAGGTAATCAATTTGACTGAATTTTTTTTAGTTACCTTTTTCTTGATATACTGGTTTTCAACAACAACATCTTCCATCAGAGCCTACTTAGTCCTACGCAAAAAAAATCGCAAATCGATAATTTTATATTGGGAGGGTGCGAAGGTATAATAATCGATCGCAGCGCTCATGGTGGCAAAAAGTAGAAATAATGAAGGCTCTGTAATCTGTTTGAAAACGATATTTAATTTATTATTAGCGATACAGGAATGATTATATATGTTTATTATCACTTAGTAAAATTATTAAAGTAGCTTTATCATCTTGTTTTACAAAATCTACAACTAAAAAAGAAGTAAACAAACCCTGATATTAACCAAAATAAAACACTCTTTTTGAATAGATCTTACTTGCCATATTTAATTTAAATGACCAAAAATGATTTCACAACACTTTGTCCACCCAAATCACAGTAATTTTGAAATTTACATTAACAATTTGTCACAATGCCGCCATTACATATCAAAACGTCAAAACGGTCAGGTCAGAGCCAACAAAGTTGCAACACGCTAGGTGGCGCTAAAAGCGTGCACGGAGCCAATAGGATAGCCGTTTGGTACAATATACCGTTTGGTACACGTATACTTGAAGTCAAAACAAACAATATTTTGGACCCACAGTTCTACGAGAAGGGTTATGACCTCATCTTTTTATTGTACTTATGGAATAGTACATTATGATATAAGTGCGGTAATTATCAAAGCGCACGTATGTCATACGACGTTTTATAACATATCGACACCTGCAAGGAAAAACATCGTAACTCAGTTTTAGCCATTTCTCAGGAGAGCGCGCCAAAGATTCAAAAAAATCTTAAAAAATCCGGATGAGTCCTAATGCCAATCGATCTTGACCATTTATTTAAACGTGATAAGACCTAAATTACTGTATTATTATATTGCCATAAATATGTATATTTAACGACTTATGGTATGTTTTTGTGAGTTACAATCAAATTCATCCATATATACTTTATAAATTGACATTGTAACTCAGACATACAATCATATATTGTATGAAATTGTTATATCCATTGAATTAAATAATTGTATGTCTGAGATACAATTTTTAAATAGTTTAAGTATGCGCTTTAAGTTTACAATTAGAAATAAAAATGTAGTTTTATTAATCAGTATTTATTACTATTCATCATCATATCAGCCGCTCGCCAGCACTGCTGGGTATAGGCCTCCCCAGGATCTGCACAACGATAGGTCCTGCGCTGCCCGCATCCAGAGGCTTCCCGCGACCTTCACCTGATTGTCGATCCTCCTTGTCGGATCCTACTCACGGAGCATCATTCGGTGCGCGGTCGCCTTTTCCAGTTGCCAGAACCTTTTCGCCCCAACGACCATTGGCTCTTCTCGCTATGTGTCCCGCCCACTGCCACTTCAGCTAAAAATTCTTCGAGTGACGTCAGTTAATTTAGTACTCCTAAGGATCTCTTCATTTCTGATTCGATCACAAAAGTAAATGCCGAGAGTAAATGCTATTTCCATTGCACGCTGGGTGACCTTGAGTTGAGCTTCCTTATAAGGCCCTTAGTTAGCGATCACATTTCACTGACCTAAGTTACCACTGGCAGTGGCAACACACACTGATCATAGATTTTCTTCTTAAGTTGAGACACTGAGGTAGGTTGGACGCGACGACTATTCGAAGCTTCCCGAATGCTGCCCATCCGAGTTGGATTTGACGAGAGATCTCTTTCTCGAAGTTTACTTACCTAGCTGGACTGCCTGTCCTTGGCTGGACATGCAGTCTAGCTAGCTAAGTCAAACTTCAAGTGTAGTATTCCCAACATGAACTGAAGTGGGTACAACATAGGCATTCGTCATGATTTTTGTCTTATCCATGTTCGTCCTGAGACCCACTCTTTGGGAGCACTACAAAGATCTTCGAGCATTGTGTTCAGATCTTCCAAGGTCTCAGTCATAAGAACTATAAGATTGGCAAAACGAAGGTGTGTTAGGTACTGGCCATTAATGTTAATGCCGAGTCTTTTTCAGTCCTAGATGTGATGATGAACACGGTTTGAAAGCTCTCGCGGCTTTGAATATGGGCCGGTAATAGTCGGAGTGTGGATTTATTTAGTCGAGATCTCTCCAACTAGGTTGTATATTTAATGTGCCACAAACCAATCGGTGACTGCTCTCCGTCTTGATGATGTTAATCACGGTGTCATCATTGAAAATTTGATTTTTCGTTAACCTGATAAAATCTATCTCATTTTGACTGTACCGTCTGGACTTCTACTTCGGGCTTTCCAGCTTAATGAAAAAGGAGTTCATCCCAAAGAGGTTCTCCCTCTCCACAAAGTCGGCCAGCTGGCCTCTGGTATTTCGTTGCCCAACTACAAATTTCCCCACTATCAGCACACCACCGCATGTCCATGTCCTCCATTACAGTATTATGGTGGGTTTTGCAGCTATACACGGCTTTAGAGATCTCTTTAAACATAGCCTCTACTTCGTCATTTTGGTGTATCAAGGTCGGAACGTAGACCTGTATAACATTCAACGAATACCGTTTGGATATTCTGAGTATCAGTTATACTACCGTGGTCGACACAGTTCCGATGGTGACCACGTTTTTAACAAGGGACTTGTTGAAGATGACCCAACCAAAGCCCAGGTTTCTTAGAACATGTTAAAAATTCTCGAAGACTTTCAAAATGCTATGTGCAGTTGCAAAGTCTAACTGCATTAAAAAGCAAATTAAAAAGTCGAGTAACAAAACTAAAACAACCTGGGATATCATTAATCGTGAAACTGGTAAAACTAAAGCACGGGAAAATAACCTAACGCTTAATATTAATAATGAATTAATAAAATCAGATAAAGAAATTGCTAATATTTTTGATAAGTTCTTTGTAAACATACCAGTAGAAACTACATCAAATTTGGATTCCTCACCAGCGGCTGCTGTATCTATGCTAAAGGGACATGTGCTGAAAGTGAATCATTATTTAATTTTAAATGTATTAATGCTTTAGATATAATTAAAGCTTTCAAATCTCTAAAAATGAAAAGCTCCACTGATTTATGGGGCATATCAGTTAAGGTTATTAATAATATTGTGCATACTATTGCCCCTTATCTTGCTGACATTTTTAATCGGTGTATTGATCAAGGAATATTTCCTGATCTTATGAAGTTTGTAGTGAAGGTAATACCATTGTTTAAATCAGGAGATAAAGAAGACCAATATCGATATTACCTGCCCTAAGCAAGATTTTTGAAAAAATAATACTTGAGCAATTATTAGGTCATTTTAATGTAAATAAACTTCTGCACAATAAACAATTTGGCTTTACTAAAGGTCGTTCCACCACTGATGCTGGGGTTGCGCTTTTAAAGCATGTCTTTGAGGCTTGGGAGGGGTCTCAGAATGCCCTTGGCATTTTCTGCGACCTGTCCAAGGCTTTTGATTGCGTGGACCATTGGACGCTGCTGTTGAAGCTAAATCATTACGGTGTAAAAAATAATGCCCAAAAATTAATACTGTCGTATCTCAGTTCAAGGACTCAAACAGTTAATATCAATGGAGTAAGTTCATCAGGTTCTCATGTAAAAATGGGCGTTCCGCAAGGCTCCATTTTGGGCCCTTTTTTATTTTTAATATATATAAATGATCTACCCTTTTTTGCAGAGAGGTTCTGTGATATTGTTTTGTTCGCAGATGATACTTCTTTAATATTCAAAGTTGACAGGAATAAAACTGATTTTGACGATGTGAACAAAGCACTCTCGCAGGTTCTTACTTGGTTTAATGTAAATAATCTCCAGCTTAATGCTAAGAAAACCAAATGTGTTAAATTCACTCTACCTAATGTACAGGCGAATCCCACTGAAATTGTAATCAATAATGAGAAATTGGATTTGCTGGATTCAACAGTTTTCTTGGGTGTTACTCTTGACAGTAAACTTCAATGGAATATGCATATCGCAGCTCTGGCTGGCAAGCTCAGCTCTGCTGCCTATGCTATTAGAAAAGTTAGACAGTTAACAGATGTAGAAACTGCTAGATTAGTGTATTTCAGCTATTTTCATAGCATTATGTCATACTGTATTCTTTTGTGGGGGATAGCAGCCGATATAAATACTATTTTTGTTTTACAAAAACGAGCAATAAGAGCTATTTATCAACTAAGTTCTAGAACATCTCTTAGGGATAGATTCAAAGAAATTGGTATATTGACAGCAGCATCACAATTTATATTAAACTGCATACTTTTCGTGCGTCGCAATATTAATTTATATACAAAAAGTAGTGATTGGCACAATCGGAACACCAGAAATAAAGACAAACTTGTAATGCCTCAGTATAGATTAGAAAAAATCCGTGGTTCTTTCATAGGTCTTGGTATAAAGTTTTACTTTAAACATTTCTGCGGTGGTGTCGTGTGAGGCGGGTCGTTACGTTCCCTCAAATATGGTTGAGCGAAACGATGGCTGGTTCATGCGTCATGCTCGTGAACGGGTGCTGCCTGTGGGAATGGGTCTGCTTCTGTCTTCTTGTACTAAGGGCGTCGCATGTATATTTTTTTCTGTTTAAGATTATCAATCAGTATGGCACTTCTTATTCAAAACATAGAATTAATAACTAATCCTTGTTTTGATTTCTAACTTTTTTATTGCTAATGACCAAAATGATTATTTGGCTTTCGTTATCACGATGTTTTCGTATTTTTTTGTCTATAGTTTTGTAAGTAAAGGCCTATGAAAAGCTTTTGGATATTAGTTTTCAATTCAGTGCCTTAGGATGGGTAGCCTAAGTATGTCATGCTCTCTTTAATCATTTCTGCGGTGGTGTCGTGTGGGGCGGGTCGTTACGTTCCCTCAAATATGGTTGAGCGAAGCGATGGCTGGTCCATGCGTCATGCTCGTGAACGGGTGCTGCCAGTGGGAATGGGTCTGCTTCTGAGTACCTATCTTAACGCATATTGAATTGTAAGAATTGCGTTTTTATTTTTATGTCTTGTATCAAGTGTTTTTTGGTTAGAGTAGCAGACGGAGTGATTTCTAAACTAGTTGAAAGTTATTTACTCTCACGATTACCTATCTGAATGTAGTAGATATTAAATTTGAACCTACCTACCCATTGTGTGTAACCTTTTGATAATTATTGTGATGGAAAATAACCTCACTTTAAATGTGGAGCTCATTTTTCAATCTTGACGACTCTGTATGAAATATACAGGGAGAAAAAAGCAGCCCTTGACGAGTTTCTTGCCGGTTATTCTCGTTACAAGGTCTCCCGCTTAGGGTTTGCGAACCGATGGCGTAGCTTCTATGACATTCACAAGTGCTTGTAACAGCCTAGACTGAATAAATTATTTTGAATTTTGAATTTTGAGTTTTTTGATGAACCCGACATCCACCACCTAGGGACTGTTGGTCCCCTCCCAATAGAAGCAAGTTAGTGAAATTAAGGGTTATCGAGGCCCCTCTCTTCAGATTTCAAATAATCCAATGATGTCCCAATGTGCTAATAAATTCTTTCAACTCGGTTAATTTCAAGTTAGTTCTCAGTGTCCGCGTGTTATAAGTTACTAGGTGCAGTTGTCGTCATTGTTGGTAGCCGAATAGCACCCCATGCCCCGCCGTTACCATAACCGTTAACGTAGCTAGGAATAGCTGAGCTGCCGGCGACTGGTGGCCTATGTCTTTGGTGTCTTATCATTTCGGGATGGTTCAGAATAATTACCACGCTCGGCAGGCGGATTGGCAATCTCAGTAAGACCATGATTTTAAGTGACTTTGCTGCCCGTCTCCTGATAGTTGTGCTCTCTTAGTCGCCTTTTACCACGGGATAAGATGGGGCAGTTCTATTTTAGGTCGGTACATATACGGCACCTGATAATATATATTATTATTACTTTAATACTACAACCAGTAATATAAATGTTTGGAAATTATAAATTAAGTGAAAATTATTTTTCTGTTTCTACACACGACCGCATCTCAGACTATACATGTTGAACTTGAGATCGCCTTTATGCCCTAAGTAATAAAAGTTGTTTTCGCAGCTTAACTGTATAACTTGACTTACTGTCGTGTGTACAACGGGCGTTCGGGTATGAAAACATTGTAAGTATGTATGACTTCCATAGACATAATTATGCACGAAACATGCAAACTATTGCGGAAGAAATAATTTGTATGTCACGTTACAATTTGGAATTGAGTATTTTGACATATTTTATAGGATGAGAGCATTGTATCTAACGTTGCGATGAAATATAGTCACAATCTAACTAATTGTTTCCGAAGATAAGATTGTAATGTAAGATACGATGAAAACTTTGATAATATGAAATAAAAATTCCTAAGAACAAAATTGTATCAAGTATTACAATTTTATTCATGTAAACTTAGAATGGAAAGCATAAAAAAATACATGTAACTAAATATACAATTTTAGTAACTGCATTTGACCTCCACTTACGATGTTTTCACACTCTGTAACTTTTAAATTATAACGAATTTAGATACGACGATAAGAGTAAAAAATTTCGCATTTTTTTCTAAGTAATGTTGTGATTTAGAATATAATTAATGAAAAAGAGTACTGAAATTATTGTCAAATTGTATTGTCCTTTCTAGTTTGCCGGAAATACATTTTATTTGTAACAAACTTGCTCAAATCGGAAATTAATATATGAATTTAAACAATACTAAATAATATACTAGAAAAAATACGACTCGCACCAGATCAATACTCAGACGGGAATCGAACCCGCGACCTTTGGATATCCGGTCCAATGCTCTGACCGCTGAGCTACCGAGCCACCGGTGACATCGTCGAATTTTTCCTAGTATATCCTAAACTCTTACGCTGTAAGCCAGCGTTATTTCACCAATGTGAGGAATTACCTCGACATTCAATTGAAATATCTTTCCAGATATTTTAACAATTGATTAAGATGAAATAGCTATATAATTTTTAAATTTGAGATTTTTGCATTTACAATGCTATTTTTAAACAATACTAAATAATATACTAGAAAAAATACGACTCGCACCAGATCAATACTCAGACGGGAATCGAACCCGCGACCTTTGGATATCCGGTCCAATGCTCTGACCGCTGAGCTACCGAGCCACCGGTGACATCGTCGAATTTTTCCTAGTATATCCTAAACTCTTACGCTGTAAGCCAGCGTTATTTCACCAATGTGAGGAATTACCTCGACATTCAATTGAAATATCTTTCCAGATATTTTAACAATTGATTAAGATGAAATAGCTATATAATTTTTAAATTTGAGATTTTTGCATTTACAATGCTATTTTTAAACAATACTAAATAATATACTAGAAAAAATACGACTCGCACCAGATCAATACTCAGACGGGAATCGAACCCGCGACCTTTGGATATCCGGTCCAATGCTCTGACCGCTGAGCTACCGAGCCACCGGTGACATCGTCGAATTTTTCCTAGTATATCCTAAACTCTTACGCTGTAAGCCAGCGTTATTTCACCAATGTGAGGAATTACCTCGACATTCAATTGAAATATCTTTCCAGATATTTTAACAATTGATTAAGATGAAATAGCTATATAATTTTTAAATTTGAGATTTTTGCATTTACAATGCTATTTTTAAACAATACTAAATAATATACTAGAAAAAATACGACTCGCACCAGATCAATACTCAGACGGGAATCGAACCCGCGACCTTTGGATATCCGGTCCAATGCTCTGACCGCTGAGCTACCGAGCCACCGGTGACATCGTCGAATTTTTCCTAGTATATCCTAAACTCTTACGCTGTAAGCCAGCGTTATTTCACCAATGTGAGGAATTACCTCGACATTCAATTGAAATATCTTTCCAGATATTTTAACAATTGATTAAGATGAAATAGCTATATAATTTTTAAATTTGAGATTTTTGCATTTACAATGCTATTTTTAAACAATACTAAATAATATACTAGAAAAAATACGACTCGCACCAGATCAATACTCAGACGGGAATCGAACCCGCGACCTTTGGATATCCGGTCCAATGCTCTGACCGCTGAGCTACCGAGCCACCGGTGACATCGTCGAATTTTTCCTAGTATATCCTAAACTCTTACGCTGTAAGCCAGCGTTATTTCGTTTTTATTTTTATTATTTAAAAATTATATAGCTATTTCATCTTAATCAATTGTTAAAATATCTGGAAAGATATTTCAATTGAATGTCGAGGTAATTCCTCACATTGGTGAAATAACGCTGGCTTACAGCGTAAGAGTTTAGGATATACTAGGAAAAATTCGACGATGTCACCGGTGGCTCGGTAGCTCAGCGGTCAGAGCATTGGACCGGATATCCAAAGGTCGCGGGTTCGATTCCCGTCTGAGTATTGATCTGGTGCGAGTCGTATTTTTTCTAGTATATTATTTAGTATTGTTTAAAAATAGCATTGTAAATGCAAAAATCTCAAATTTAAAAATTATATAGCTATTTCATCTTAATCAATTGTTAAAATATCTGGAAAGATATTTCAATTGAATGTCGAGGTAATTCCTCACATTGGTGAAATAACGCTGGCTTACAGCGTAAGAGTTTAGGATATACTAGGAAAAATTCGACGATGTCACCGGTGGCTCGGTAGCTCAGCGGTCAGAGCATTGGACCGGATATCCAAAGGTCGCGGGTTCGATTCCCGTCTGAGTATTGATCTGGTGCGAGTCGTATTTTTTCTAGTATATTATTTAGTATTGTTTAAAAATAGCATTGTAAATGCAAAAATCTCAAATTTAAAAATTATATAGCTATTTCATCTTAATCAATTGTTAAAATATCTGGAAAGATATTTCAATTGAATGTCGAGGTAATTCCTCACATTGGTGAAATAACGCTGGCTTACAGCGTAAGAGTTTAGGATATACTAGGAAAAATTCGACGATGTCACCGGTGGCTCGGTAGCTCAGCGGTCAGAGCATTGGACCGGATATCCAAAGGTCGCGGGTTCGATTCCCGTCTGAGTATTGATCTGGTGCGAGTCGTATTTTTTCTAGTATATTATTTAGTATTGTTTAAAAATAGCATTGTAAATGCAAAAATCTCAAATTTAAAAATATATGAATTTGTTTGTTTTAAACTTGCTAAAATCAGAAATTAATTTATGAATTTATGTTTGTTATTTTGTTAGATTAAAAGTCTAATTAATTACACTACCATAATTATCCTTGTTACTTTTAAATTAATATTTTCGGAAACGGATACGGTAGACATATTTTTGTAATGATTTTGTTATATTTTCGGAAATACATCATATTTGCAACAATATGTAACATAAACTTACTCAAATTGAAAATTAACGTATTAATATATATTTACTATTTTATTAGATTAAAAGTAAATTTAATTACACTCAAAACAAACTTATCTTTGTTACTTTAAATTAATATATTCCGGAAACGGATATGGTAAACATTATTTGGTATCAACTTTGTTAGAATAATGGTTACAATAAGTTTGCTGTAAAGTAGTTTTAGATGGTAGAGGCATTCTTGGTCGAGACGCCTTAGTGTAAGGACTTACTTATAATTGTGGAAGGAAAATAAAATAGTAATCAGACTACTGAAGTTTTTATTATAAGTCAGAAGTGCTACGAACCACGAGCCGCCATGCCGGATGAACATTGTAAGTAATAAGTATCATGTTATTTTTAATGTAAAAGTGCAAAGCAGCAGTCTGATAAGAAGTTTTCCCTTTTCCTGATATCCTGTTTTTATACATAGTATCCTATCCTACCCTCACTGCAATTTATTGATAAATATTAACCGATCGAACTCGCCGTTTGTTGAGGCAGTATAGTTGCATCATGAAGTTTGTGATAGAATTTGGTCGAGGCAACTCTTCGACAATTCTGTTCTAACGCATTTGATGCTTTTGGTTGGGGCAACTCTCCAACAAAGTATTGATGCAGATACTTCATGGTGTACCTAGGCTAGTCTTGTGATGCCATGGCTGCTGTACATGGGCGCGCTTGGCCAGAGCTACTCTCTGGTAGTGTTACTTTGTGCATCAGGCTCGGTGTCGATGGTATTTCGATCGAATTTTATTTTCGATAGATTATCATCTGCATTCGATTCTTTTGGTCGGGGCTACTCTCCGGCAGAGCAATCGAATCAGATTTTTAGTAATTTAACTGTAGTAGGCTTGCGATGCTTTGACTGCTGTACATGTTACGTTTGGCCAGAGCTACTCTCTGGTAGCGTTACTTGTGCATCAGGCTTCGCATCGACGGTATTCCGATCGGATCTTATTTTCAATCGCTTTATACTCTGTAATCGATGCTCTCGGTCGGGGCTACTCTCCGGCAGGGTAATCGATACAGATGTGTAACAGTAGTATCTTTGCGATGCGTTGACAGTTGTACATGGTGCGTTTGGCCGGAGCTACTCTCCGGTAGCGTTACTTGTGCATTGGGATTCGCATCGATGGTATTTCGATTGAATTTGATTTTCGATAGTTTTGTCCTCTGTATTCGATGCTTTTGGTCGGGGCTACTCTCCGGCAGAGCCATCGATGCAGGTTATTAGTAGTATAACTGTAGTAACTTGCGATGCTGTGACTGTTGTACACGGGGCGTTTGGCCAGAGCTACTCTCTGGTAACGTTACTGTTCATCAGGACCGGTATCGCTGTATTGCAATTGACATTAGTTTTTCCCTATTCCTATCCTCGAACCAAACACAACATCCAGATGAGATACTGCCGAGTAGATACAGCCATGTAGGTGTGCTGAGTAGATACGGCCATGTAGGTGTGCCGAGTAGATACAGCCATGTAGGTGTGCTGAGTAGATACGGCCATGTAGGTGTGCCGAGTAGATACAGCCATGTAGGTGTGCTGAGTAGATACGGCCATGTAGGTGTGCCGAGTAAATACAGCCATGTAGGTGTGCTGAGTAGGTGCGGCCATGTAGGTGTGCCGAGTAGATACAGCCATGTACGTGTGCTGAGTAGATGCGGCCATGTAGGTGTGCCGAGTAGATTTAGCCATGTAGGTGTGCCGAGTAGATTCAGCCATGTAGGTGTGCCGAGTAGATACATCCACGTAGGTGTGTTGAGTAGATAAGTCATGCAACTCGTGCACTACATTTGTAAATGAATCTAATATTAAATAGTTATGAAATAGACAGTGGTATTTGAAAGGATATGAAGTGCTTGAAAAATGAATTCCAGGTGGTACGGGAGGCTTCACACCACCACGACGGAGTAGGCGACGCCGGCGTACATCATCGAGTGATGAGGAAGAGGTACCCGCAAAAATAAAGCGATCTTCAGAGAGCCTGACAGCGAGCGATTTGCTGAAAATTATAGCAGCACTACAAGATGGTCCAAGTAAGAATATGAACGCTACAAATGTAATCCCGGAGTTTGACCCAAATAATAAATCACAGGATGTTGAGCGATGGTTGAGAAAGGTTAATGAATGTGCTGTTATTTACAACTGGAACGAAAAACATACGATCCATTTTGCCTTACAAAAATTATGTGGTTTAGCGAAAAAATGGTACGAGTCTCTTCCATCTCTCAACTTCACGTGGTCGGAATGGCAATGTAAATTAAGAAAGGCTTTTCCCAATGAAGAAAATTTTGGTAAATTGTTAGAAGAAATGCTGAACCGTCGGTCACGCCCTGATGAAACTCTAAAAGATTACTTTTATGATAAATTGTCACTCCTTAATAGATGTGAGATTTACGGTACTAAAGCAGTCGATTGTATTATCTATGGTATTTATGATAACTCTGTGCGTAATGGAGCGCAAGCTCTTAAGTGTAAGGAACCAGAAGATTTGTTAAACTTTCTAGCTTCTCAGAAATATAATACAGTCAAAGATAATTTGCGAGCCGTGGCTGTTAATTCCTTTAGAAAGAGGGATGTACGTTTTGTATCTACTAACCAGAGGCCTTCGACTTCTATTAGTAAAAGCAGTGAATTGACGTGTTTTAATTGTCAGGAACGTGGTCATTATTATACGAATTGTACAAAACCAATTGTGAAATGCATTAAATGTGCCAGGATCGGACATAACTTTGATAATTGCTTGAGAAAACCTCTCTTTTCACACGACAGCCCAAGCGAACAATCCAGTCAAAAAAAGGTAATGAGAATAGTTCCTATCGCAGGACTACAGTCTAATAATGATATAACTGTTAAAAATAGTAACACTAACGATGTGTCAGTTGCTAAGTCTCTCCCTCCAGTTGAAGTGCCCTGTGATTTGAACAGTAAATATTTCAAAAACGTTTGTGTTAATGGTAAAGTTTTAAATGCTTTCATAGACTTTGGAAGCCAATGTAGCCTTATTAAATGTTCGGTTGCTGAGATGTTGAACCTTGAACAAAATACCGTTAATTTGCCAGCAATAAAGGGGTTTGGAGACTCCGTTACTAAGCCGAAGTATCAATCTACGATTAAAATTAGAATAGACGAAATAGACACTGAATTGATCGTTTTGGCTGTCGATGACGCGTTTTTATCAGCATCTTTGCTAATAGGACAGGACTTTACTGAACAACCTTCAGTTTTTGTTAAAAAAGATAGTGAAACTTTATTTTTTTATCATGCGCCCCCACATGAATGTTCGAATACCACTTTGATTAAGCTATTTGTTGAGAAGGATACTACTATTATAAAAGGGGGGTTGGTAGAGGTATGTTCTAAGGAACCTTATTCTGGTGATATATATTTCGATGGCGGTACTAGGATGAATCCTAAACAGGAATATCATCTGCATCAAGGGTGCTATAGAATAAATGACGGTAGGTCAATTATGTTTGTGACTTCCCTGACAACCTCTCCCTTGAACTTTAAAGCCGGTACATTAATTGCTAGAGTCAATTCTATAGCGGAGACTAGAACACTCGTCATTAACGCTGAAGATTCTCATAAAGAATTAACGCCTCTCGATCTGTCGGAAATACAAGTTGGCCAAGATTTAGATCGTGGAACTTTAGAGAGACTAAAAAATCTCTTGTTGGAATATAGGGTTTGCTTTGCTCAGAATCTTGACGAATTAGGGTGTGCTAAAAATACGGAAATGAACATAGAACTTCACGATAAAACCCCGGTAGTATACAGGCCCTATAGGTTATCTCACCACGAGCGCCAGAAAGTTAGAGATATGGTTAGTGATTTAATGAAAAATGATATTGTGCAAGAATCAGAGTCAAACTACGCCAGTCCTATACTTTTAGTTAAGAAGAAAAATGGAGAATCTAGACTTTGTGTAGACTACCGTGCGCTCAATAACAAGACGGTCAAAGATAAATATCCACTACCACTTATAGATGATCAAATTTCTAATTTGAGTGGTAACAAATTTTTTATTACTCTAGACTTGGCTTCGGGCTACTACCAAGTACCAATGGGAAAGGAAAGTCGTCACTTAACTGCGTTTGTTACCCCGGACGGCCTTTATGTGTTCAAACGTATGCCGTTCGGGTTAGCAAACTCACCCGCAGTCTTCCAGAAGATGATTAATAATTTGCTAGGTCAACGTAGATTTGATTCAGCGCTAGCGTACATGGACGACCTTCTTATCCCATCGACTACGATAGATGAAGGTTTTTGTAGACTGGAGAACGTCCTGAAATTGATAAAAGAGGCCGGCCTCACTCTTAGATTGTCGAAGTGTCGCTTCTTTGATAGACAAATTGAGTACCTGGGTTACGAAGTTTCGGCAGAGGGTATTAAACCTAGTGCGAGAAAAATAGCTGCAGTTAGTAATTTTCCCACTCCAACCAATGTCCACGAACTTCGGCAGTTCCTTGGTCTGGCCAGCTATTTCAGGAGGTTTGTGAAGGGCTTTGGTGAGATAGCTAGACCTCTTACTCAACTTTTAAAAAAGGATAGCCAGTGGAAATGGGCTACGGTTCAAAACAATGCGTTCACCTCATTAAAGTCTAGCCTTATACATCGTCCCATTTTGGCCCTTTACGATCCGAACCTGGATACAGAATTGCATACCGATGCTAGTTCCTTAGGATTGGGTGGTATCCTTATGCAATGGCAGACTCAACCAAGAACGCTGAAACCGGTAGCATATTTCAGTAGACAAACTACGCCAGAAGAAAAACACTTTCATTCTTATGAGTTAGAAACTCTGGCTGTGGTTTGTTCTCTGAAAAAATTTCGACCATATATATTGGGAATTAAGTTTTCGGTATTCACTGACTGCAATGCGTTGAGAACCACACTTACCAAAAGAGATCTGATTCCTCGCATCGCACGTTGGTGGCTTCAGATTAGTGAATTTGATTTTGATATCCACTATCGTCCTGGCTGCCGTATGAGCCATGTAGATGCTCTGAGTAGGAATCCACTACCTACTGATAATCCAAATGATTATCATAGAACGATGAATATCACCACCGGTAATTGGATAGTAACTCTACAGGTTGCAGATCCAGAACTACAAAGAATTATTAGAATTCTAAAACCAAGTACAGATGAAGAAAGCTCGGACATTAAGAAAAACTATGCATTTAAAAACCATACTTTGTATAGGAAAATAGGTGATGAACATCGATTGGTAGTCCCAAAGAGTGCCAGGTGGCAAATCTGTAAAGCCAATCATGACGATATCGGGCATTTTGGATTTGCAAAAACCCTTGAACGCATCCAAAGCCAGTATTGGTTTCCTAAATTACGACGTTTTGTGAAAAAGTATATCGATTGCGCTTATAACAAAGATAGTTCAGCAAAGAGGCGTACGGGGTTTCTGCATCCAATTGAAAAAGTTGAAAAACCATTTCACACCCTTCACCTGGATCATTTAGGTCCATTCGTTAAAAGTAAGTCTGGTAATTGCTATATACTAACGATTGTGGATGCTTTCACCAAATATGTCTTTGCTAAACCAGTCAAAGATACAAAGACAAAAAATGTGGTGAAAGTTTTACAAACTTTGTTTAACGACTTTGGAGTTCCAACTAGAATAATTTCGGATAGGGGAACTGCGTTTACATCTAATCAGTTTAAAGAATTTTGTAGCACGAATAATGTTAAACATATACTCAACGCAGTTGCTTGTCCCAGAGCGAACGGCCAAGCGGAAAGATTTAATCAAACCATACTTACCTCTTTAGCTACTCAAAACTTTGGAAAAGACGAACGCATTTGGGACCAGCAATTGGGAAGAGTTCAATGGGGTATAAATAATACCGTAAATGCTACTACAAAAAAGTGTCCATCAGAACTCTTGTTTGGGATCAAGTTGAACTGTCCTTCTGATAATATGCTAGTAACTGATGATGTTCAAAGTATTTCTGATAGTCCTCCATCAACATCCTCGTCTTTAGATATGATTAGGCACGAAGCGTCAGCCAACATTGTTGAAAGTCAAAAACGTCAGAAAACTTACTATGACTCTAAAAGGTCATCTGCAATCACGTATTCTGTTGGGGACCTAGTTAAAATTACAAAAACTAACTTTTATAACGATGGGAAAAGTAAGAAACTTATGCCTAAATTTATTGGTCCTTACAAAATAGCCGAATGCCTAGGGAATGATCGGTACAAAATCGTAAATGTCCCAGGTTTCAATAGCAAAAGATACGAAAGTGTGGTAGCGTCAGATAGGATGCGTCCTTGGATTCATATCCAAGCTTTAGAGTTGAACAAATCTTCTGGTTCCGAATCGCTTTCGTCAGACTCTGATAGTGACATAGAAACTTAAAATAATGTAAATAGTTACCAATGTAAGTTATTTTATGCCATTGATTGTATTAATTGTTGCCATTACTTGCTTGATGTATTCTTGTTGCCTTTACTTGTTTGATGTATTCTTATTTAAAATAAAAACTTTATTCGCTGAATCTTTAGCATTATTAATAAATTAGAAAAGAATATTAGTTGCTTATATTGTTCATTATAATGGAAACTTAGATGTAAATAGTTAGAAATGTAAGTTATTTTATGCTATTAGTATTGCATAACGTATTGTGGCCATTACTTGTTTGATGTATTCTTATTAAAAATAAAAAACTTTATGGGTTAATTCATTAGCATTATTAACAAATTAGAAAATAATATGTTGTAAACTTAATTAATTATTACAACGTAATTGCTTATATTGTTCATTAAAATGTAAACTTAGATGTAAATAGTTAGAAAAGTTATTTTATGCTATTAGTATTGCACAATGTATCATTGCCATTACTTGTTTGATGTATTCTATTATTGAGAATAAAAACTTTTTTTTCGTTAATTCATAAGCAGTATAAACAAATCAGAAAAGAATTATAATATGTTGTAAACTTATTATACTATATATAGCTCGTTTAATTATACAATTATAACGTAGTTGCTTATATTGTTCAGTATAATGTATCTAGTCGAGTGTTGTGATTAATGCGTACTCCGGAGAGAGCACGCTGCCGGATGGCCGAGTGTTGTGATTTAGAATATAATTAATGAAAAAGAGTACTGAAATTATTGTCAAATTGTATTGTCCTTTCTAGTTTGCCGGAAATACATTTTATTTGTAACAAACTTGCTCAAATCGGAAATTAATATATGAATTTGTTTGTTTTAAACTTGCTAAAATCAGAAATTAATTTATGAATTTATGTTTGTTATTTTGTTAGATTAAAAGTCTAATTAATTACACTACCATAATTATCCTTGTTACTTTTAAATTAATATTTTCGGAAACGGATACGGTAGACATATTTTTGTAATGATTTTGTTATATTTTCGGAAATACATCATATTTGCAACAATATGTAACATAAACTTACTCAAATTGAAAATTAACGTATTAATATATATTTACTATTTTATTAGATTAAAAGTAAATTTAATTACACTCAAAACAAACTTATCTTTGTTACTTTAAATTAATATATTCCGGAAACGGATATGGTAAACATTATTTGGTATCAACTTTGTTAGAATAATGGTTACAATAAGTTTGCTGTAAAGTAGTTTTAGATGGTAGAGGCATTCTTGGTCGAGACGCCTTAGTGTAAGGACTTACTTATAATTGTGGAAGGAAAATAAAATAGTAATCAGACTACTGAAGTTTTTATTATAGTAAGAATATCATCCTAACTCAATACCGCCCAAAAGTGAGTTACGATGTTTTTCCTTGCACGTGTCGATATTTGCGAGGAAATAAATAAAACTCGGACTTTGCACCTTTGCTTGTTTTCCATATGATTAAATTCTGATACGCTTGTAATTGTATCTTATCGGTAAATTTTTCGGGCAAGAGGCTTAGAGAAGCCTTTTTCGCTGCCTCTGAGACTTCTGGCGGTGTTGAATTAATAAATTCATCACTACTTGACGATATTTTTCAAATAAAAACAATACAGCAAAAAAAAAACAAATTATTAGAAATGGCACTTTTTTTAAGGCAAACGCATAAAACCGGCCAAGTGCGTGTCGGGCCACGCGCAGTAGGGTTCCGTAGGTACATTATACCATACCATATTTTAATACCGCTATCATTTTTCGTCTGAAAAAATAACTTTGTTTTTCACAGTGTTTGTATGAATGACAAAGTTATATTTGCGGTTTTGGAAAATGTACTATATCTCGAAAACTAATTACTGTATCTCGTTCAAAACAATTTTCGTTGAAAGTGTTTATTAAGATCTATAGTTTAGATTTTTTTTAGATTTTTCACCCTCTTACTTTAAAAGTTAAAGGGGGGGGGGGGACACACATTTTACCACTTTGGCGGCATATATCTTTCAAACGGTTGACTTTAAAAAAAAATAGTCTTAGAAACCTCAATGTCATTTTTAAAGACCTATCTAAAGACACCCCACAAGTATTGGTTTGATGAAAAAAAATATTTTCAGTTTCAATTCCATGTATGAGGAGCTGTCAGACAGACAGACAGACAGACAGACAGACAGACAGACAGACATGACGAATCTGTAAGGGTTCCGTTTTTTGCCATTTTGGCTACGGAACCCTAAAAAACAGCCAGTATCCTTATCCTTACTAATATTATAAATGCGAAAGTCCGTTTATTTGTTTGTTTGTTTGTTACGCCTTCACGTCTTAACTACTGAACCGATCATCATGAAATTTTACATACACGTTGCTAGGGGTACAGAAAAGGACATAGGGTACCTTTCATCCCGAAAAATAGGATTGTTTCCGAGGGATAGCAAAAAAACTTTCCACGCAGACGAAGTCGCGGGCGGCCGCTAGTTACTAATAAAGTAAATTAATATTTTTGTGTTTTTGATACAGATAAATGGTTGTAATTTATTGTCAACATTAATTAAATTAAATACATATTTAAATGTTTATTTATTCTATTTTATCTCCCAAAGTTAATTTTATTCATAAAATGTTGAACTCTTTTCTGACATAAAAACTCTTTGCTAAGATTTAAAAAAAGTATCGTTCGTTTTAAACTAAGCATCTTGATAAACCGTGCGCTTAGATTATTTATATGTCTAGATAGAGTCTTAGGCTTTTGACGTATTAAACAAAAACAAAAAACCGACTTCAAAAAACCTACCTCTAAAAAGCAAGAAATAATATTCGTAATAATAAAACACGTCTATTGAAGTCGGGTGGGGCTGGAGTACAAATCCCTTTTTTTATTCTATAAGCCCCACCCGACTTCAATAGACGTGTTTTATTATTACGAATATTATTTCTTGCTTTTTAGAGGTAGGTTTTTTGAAGTCGGTTTTTTGTTTTTTTAAACAATTTTTTATTTTTTTATTTTTAGTGTAGGTACCTTTTGTATTAGTTAGTGTAGGTATATTATTTAGGTAGAAATTAAAATCGGCTCAGCCAAACGTGAGTTAATCGCGGAGAAACATACATACATGCGGGTCAAACTGAGAACCTCCTTTTTTAAGTCGGTTAAAGAATTACACTTAAGATATCCCTTTTCCAACAAAAAAATAATTATCTTATTCTGTTCATAAACAAAGAAGTTATACGACTGATCATCGAGGTAGTTCACACAAAATCATACTATTTCGTGCTTTTTTCAAGATTACTTGAAAAGTACTGAACCGATTTCAAAATTTTAAAAAATGGGACCAACTTGGGTGTTTACCTAATGTAATAACGTTTGAATAATTTCAATCGGTCCAGCCGTCTACGAGTAATCGGTGTACATACAAAAAACAAAAAAAAAAAAAAAAAAACTGGTCGAATTGAGTACCTCCCTCCTTTTGAAGTCGGTAAAAACAGGCCAACTTTTTTAAGGTGGTGTGCATTTTTAGCATCATTGCGTCCAAAGAGTATTGTAATAAAAACTATGGCCGGCTCACACTACTGACTGACAATGTGTGCGTGTTTTGGTCACCCAACTGTTGGGTGATATTTTTTTCGACGCTGTCGTAGCTTTGACTGTCTATCTTGACATATAAATAATCTAAGACCGTGCGGTAATGTGAAGTAAAACGCACGGATTATCAAGGAAACCGTGCGTTTTACTTTACATTACCGCACAAGTTCGTAATGAGATACAATACGATATTGAAATTGGTGTAATAAGAGACACTTTACGAGCAAAATATATGTTATAAAAAAATAATTTTGTCATAAAACCTATTGAGTGTAGTATCGTAGTACTATTATTTATTCTGTGGTGGTATCAAATGAAAGGGCTTTGTGAGGCGGTTTTAAAAATACCTAAACCACATCATTATATTTCAGCCACTTGTTTTAAATTAAAATAAAAATAATTTTCAAAAAGTCTGGGCTCCCCCAGATATCGACCATACGGTAGAATTATTTTTTGTAAAACGTAAGTAGGTACCTACCTATCTCAAATTATACGTAATACTAGCGGCCGCCCGCGACTTCGTATGCGTGGAAAGTTTTTTGCTTTCCCTCGAGAACAGTAGGTAAGTACTTTTTTCGGGATAAAAGGTCAGTACCTACCCAATGTCCTCTGTTATCAGCCCGTGCAGAATTGTTCATGGCGGAACTTGACAGACTGATCGTACTCGATCACGTTTGTTAAGCAACGCTCGGTCCGGTCAGGTGTCGGATGGTTGACCGTTAAAGTGGCATTACAAATGAGCGCTTCCGTGCTTCGGAGGGCACGTTAAACCTTCGGTCTCGGTTGTTGTCATCTGACAACAGTCGCTAAGCCAAGTCAGAGGCCTATTACAGGCGGCTTGATAAACTCTAACACCAGAGGTGGCCACTAATCCTTATTCGATAAGAATAAGAAAAAGCCCGTGCAGATGGCTATCTGCCACCCTCTAGGTAAAAATGTTTATCAAATCCCCCTATTTCGGTCTAAGCCTTTAAAATCCTAGACCTTATCCTCTCTGTCTGCCCATGATTCGATGCGAAGCAGGCAGCACCTACTGGCAGGCACGTATCCAGATTTTTGATTTGGGGGGGGGGGGGGACAACCGCATCCCGCAAACCAGGGGAGTGACTCGCCTGCTAAACTTGAATTAGTCCTGTTCTGTGTGTTCCGGATTTCGGGGGATAAATCCCAACTATCCCCCCCTCTGGATACGTGCCTGCCTACTGGTAGGTTATTTAATAATAATAATAATAAGTTTATTTGGCAATAATTACATGTGTTTGCAACAATCAAAGTACAACTACATTCTTACCTAACATCCAGTTTGTCAGTTTTCTAATTCGAACAAACAACACAAAGTTAAGTTTACAATGTTTACTTATTTTAGATCTTCCAAAGGTATTAAATTTCCAATATTGGAGATAATATTTGGAGATCATTCATTTATATACTTTATTTCGTTTATCTTCTGATTTACATCCGAATGCCGGAGAAAACCATTCGGAGCTTTACATAAATTCCATTAACTGGCGAAGATTATTATTCTCCATTAGCCTAGGTTCCGAGCCCTGCGTAGCGCCTTTAAACTTTATATTATTTTCGTAAAGAATGAGAGGAAATAAGCGTAAGAAAGAAAGTACTTAAACGATATAGGTACTTAACTTAGTCAAATCGAATTTCCCTACAAAAGTGTGATCGGGCGGGCGCGCCCCGCAGTTTGAGCCAGTTTGGCGTCAGCAGCGCCATAGTAGGTATTGTAATGTAATATCGACAACACCCGCGCTTCACCACTCCTATACTGCCCGGCATATATAAGACAAAAGATGCGCAGTAGGCATAAACACTAACCGCCTTACTAATAAAGAACTGCAACCCACCCGTTTTACAAGTGTGTAACTATGACAGTGATAGATGAGTTATAGATCGCGTATACAGTCGGTTACTAATAAAGACTTTTATTGTATTGGGTAGTTACACAAAGGTTATTACGAATATCACTTGCAACACTGGTGCTCACGTTCTAAAACAACATTATCTTTAATTATTTTCTAGTGAAATATAAATAAATAAATAATTTAAATCTTATATTGAGGCATATTTGGTTAAAATCTTTAAATTGTAATGGGTTTTTTAATTTTTTGGTATTAATTTACTTATTTTTTTCGTGAACTGTCTATCGTGTTTTTAAACGATCACAGGAAATGTCATACGTTGCCATGACAATAATAAACAAACAAATATTTTCAAATGTTCAAAATGTAAATACACAACATTTTATGCGTTTCTTTTATTATTTTCGGTTGTTTTGTGTTTTTCTCAGTAATAGCCAAGATTTGCAAGCTTTGGAATACCCACCTCATTTTCACAGTTTGTGATTTACGCTCACGAGTTGTATAATAATGCCATCCCAAGGGAATCAACGCTGGAGAGATGTAATTCTTACCAATTTTATAAATAATGTTTATTATTTATAATTACTAACTTGTACTCGAAACAATCTAACAAGCACCAGATCATACCTAAGTCAAGATCATGGAAATAAGATCGAGGAATCGAGCACATGAAGGAAACTTATATACCTACCTACCTACCCTATCGCAAAGATTTCAATCTTTGCCCTATCCTAACCTGAAGAATGCTGCATCGATTAAAAACTTAAGAACAACGAAGAACTATTTTCTTTTAAAGGTTATGTATGTCTATAAAATACAATATATCGAGTGAAAAACTAGTGTATTTTTATTCCATATTAGTTAATTATGATCTAGCATTGCAACGGTTGGTTTGTTAATAATCTTATTAAAATGATAAGGGGATTATAGAATCAATCTATTTTGCTTAATTCATAAAAAAAGACTGACAGGACTTCAGTAATACGGTTTCTTAAATAAATTGTAGGCTGATTGACCAGTTTCATTGCTTTGTATGCTAGTAAAGACTTCTCATATCGAATTGTTCTAAAAACAACATCGAAATAATGATAAAACTTTATTTTTATCCATTTTACGTATTTACACATCAGTTAAACTAGGTCCCGTGAGTGTATAGTGACAGTTTAAGTTTCCATAGTAATTACCCACTCGTTACAACAGGCGTATGTCACGGAACTGTCAAAATTTGTTTATTAGTCAAGATTTCGCTGTATCACCCGTACACAACGCGGGTAAATGTTTATTAGTAAGGCAGTAAGTTTATGGCTACGGCGCATCTTTTGTCTCTTTCATTCTCTTGCCAATATATATGCCGGCATCTGTACTAAGGTTAAAACTTTTAAATTAACCTAACAACTGAAAAAATATTAGAAAAAAAATCGAACTAAAAACATTAAAACGGAGTAGTAAAAACAAACTAAAAAGTATAAAATAAATCCTTCTGTAAATATTTATAACCCTAATACCCTATCTTTCTGTAGGTATAGGGCCTATACCTACAGAAATTTTAAACCTAAATATTTTATACCTAAAAACGTGGGGCGCGTTTTGTAAAATTTATCATCTATCTATATTGTCAATATATAAGGTGGTACCGTTTTAACTGTGAAAACTTTAAGGGGTTGTCAGGTGACGTGTTTAGAACACAAAAAAAAATAATAAAAAAAATCAGAAAATTATTTTGATTTTTTTAATTTTTATAATTCTTTTATTATAATTATTATCGTAGTCGATTCCTTCGATATTGAAACTAAACAATCACAAAATAATCAATAAATACAACAAAATAACAGATTATTATGGTATTCCCTTGTTATACTCACGCATTATACCATCCATACCCGGCCGGCGGCGGCGCCGGCGCGTGGCCGACAAACAGCTGACGATGTTGTTCCACTGTACCTCACTAGTCACTACGCTACGCACAAGTACCTACAACTGGCTTGCCTACAAACGAATGTTGTTGCCTACGCTTTTTAAGGTATCACTAAGTTCGATGACCTTTGATAAACTCGAACTTAATTAATTTTAAAAAACGCGAGTTATTCAGTACCTAATAATCTCTGTTACTTTAAATTGGTAAGTGTACCTACATGACCCCAAACAGCTGGTTGATTTTGTTTACACTGCACACTACACAAGAGGTGAAACGACTGATAAGCTTCCCATCACACTTGACAGGCTTTGGACTTTCAAACTAATGTACTTAATAAAAACAGTCAATCTTTTACATAAAATAACTAAATTAGGTTAGGTATCTACTATGGTATTATTTTATTATTACATTAATTTGGCGCGTTTAAACGTTCATCACCTATTAAAAAGTTGTTTTCACAAGTCCTATTTACACTTTTATAAAATTATCTACAGAACTGCTGCACCCGATCACCACCTCTGTCCTCTCTCAATGCACAAGTACGCAGTAGGTAGGTACTCTTGATTATCGAGCCATAGCTAACACTACGCAAACACAACACGACAAGAGAACACACGGAAACAGACTGCAGAAAAAATAAGAAGTGCGTGCGGTCCAACCAAGAGAAAGAGAGAGGGAGACTGCAGGCGGGCGGGGGAGGGTTTTGTTTTACTTTAAAGGTAGTTCTACACACTATGACTACACGGACGGAATCTCAACTCCTAAAAATAGTTTGTGGACTTCCTTTCGCATACCTACATTACTTAAGCGAATTTTAAATTATTATACTTTACTATCATCACCATGAAACTACAAAATCGAGTCATCAAAACCATCTTTTAATCACAAAAAAGGCAGGAGGTGTGGTTGTGAACTTTTAACATACCTAATCGAATGATTCTTTACATTGTTAATAGTCACTAAAAAGTAAAAGTAAAATGGGAGATAGATAGTGACAGATAATAACACATTCTATGTGATTCATAATTGTTTTTTTCTTTTGTGAACAGTTTTATAACTTAAAAAATCCTAATATCAATAAAAAAGATGCCCTAGGTAAGTACTTATCTTAATAAAATAAATTAACGAGCACGAAGCTAGCGAAATTAATTAAACAATTTACTTACTCATCAAAAATGAATATCACAATATCGAAACGTCTGTAGAACCCTTTATCGGTCGGCGCTTTCTTTGTAGATACGCCGACGACGCGGACGCGGCACGGGCTGCGGGCAGCAAAGGACGCCGCTCGCCTTGCCACTCTCCCCGCCCCGCCGCAGATTTTGATTTGAGTTGGTTGAGTGAGTTGTGTCGTCGTGCGTGACCGCGTGACCTGTCGCACACGCCGGTCGCTTTGTCGTGATATTTCACGCATTTTGCCTATCTTTTAATGTCATGTCACAGAATAACGTGACGTGACATTAAACGTACGTAATCACGTGTATACACAAAATCATGGACACGAAGTCTATGAAATGTCGTAACTCGCTCGTAACACATAACGTGATATTGTGATGCGTATGAGTGTATTGTACCTACCTACATTAGAAATTAGTGTGATAATTTACGAGTTACGAGTAGGTATTTAGTCTTACTGTGTGATTATCTTGCATCGATTCTTTAGTGGACAAGTAAAAGGATTTCCAGTAGGTACAGGTATACTGACTGGTCATGTATAATGGACGAAAGTTCACTGATACTTTAAAGTTTGAGTGCATTGTGAATAAATTGTGATGTGATGTGATAGTGAAAAGTATCGGATACAATGTGTGAAGCGAGACCAATGGAGTCTCGTTTTAATTCTGCTCATAGGTAAGTACCTTAAAGTGATGTTATCAAGGGTCATTGAACTTACTTGTTAGAATAGAAATGTAATGAAAAGTGGCATCATGTAATTACAAATACTAATTTAAAGCGACCGTTCATTATAACTAACATTACACTTACTTTAATAAAGTTGAGTTTATCAAAGGTCATCGAACTTACTGGGTACCTTAAATAATAGCGTAGGTAACATTTGCTAGGAAAGCCATGTAGGTATTAAGTAGTAGAATCAGTAGCATATTTCGAAAATTCTATGGCGTACGTACGATACGCGTGCGTATAATCGTCTCAGCTGTTGCTGGGTCGTTGACCTCCGCGTGCGGCCCGCGCGTGACCCTAGTGGATAGCATGATGCGTAGTAAAACAAGATATACCATAGTTATTCGATTATTGTTGTATTTATTATTATTTTGTGGTTGTTTAGGTTTAATAACGGAAGAATCGACTACGATAATAATTATAATGAAAAAAATTAATAAAAAATAAAAAAAAGAAATAATTTTCTGATTTTTTTTATTATTTTTATTGTGTTCTAAACACATCACCTGACCACCCCTTTAAGTTTTCACAGTTAAAACGGTACCACCTTATATATTCTATAGCATGCGCCCCACGTTTTTAGGTTTAACATTTTTAGGTTTAAAACTTCTGTAGGTATAGGGTATTAGGGTTATAAATATTTACAAAAGAATTTATTTTTTACTTGTTTTTACTACTCCATTTTAATGTTTTTAGTCCGATTTTTTTTCTAATAATTTAGAACGTTTTAAAAACGTGTTTTTAAAAAAGTTTTTTTTCAGTAAATTATTATTTTCTGCTTTTTAGTTAACGAGCTAAGACTAAAAATATACCATCTCCTACTATCGTACTCGCACTCGTCAAGACGATTCAAACGAGCCCAAACTCGATCGGGTTGCATGGTTTTATTACAGAGTCCCAGTGGCCTTCTTCCGGCTCCATCATCAGACCCTGGAAACTATTTCCCACCAAAGTACTCGTCAAGACGATTCAAATGTGTCCAAACTCGATGGGGTAACATGGTTTTATTAAAGAGTTCCTTTGGCATTCCATCTGGCTCTATCATCAGATCCTCGGACACTATTTCCCATTAAAGTACTCATCAAGACGATTCAAACAAGCCCAAATTTGATGGGGTTGCACGGTTTCAATATTGAGTTCCTATGGCATGGCCTTTCAGCTTAATCATCAGACCCTGGATCTCGTCTCCCATAAGAGTACTCGTCAAGACGATTGTAACGAGCCCAAACACGATGGGGTTGTATGGTTTCATCATAGAGATCCTGTGACCTTCTCCCGGATCCATCATCAGATCAGCTCAATGACACCATAATATTGCATTACCTTCCAGTTCTGATGTTCAAAGTTTCAAGTTTCTAGCTCATTGGGAAGCTAGTACAAAATCGCTCACAAACTTTGCGGAGAAACAAACGCACGAACGAACACACAAACAAACAAACACACAAACGAGAAAGCAACCTAATAAAAACGTGCTAAAAAATACCTTTTTAGGGTTCCGTATCCAAAGGGTAAAAACGGGACCCTATTATACTGCCTGGCATTAAATTGGCAAGAGAAAGAAAGAGACAAAAGATGCGCAGTAGTCATAAACTTATAGTGTTTATGCTACTGCGCAGCTTTTGTCTCTTTCTTTCTCTTGCCAATATATGCCGGCATCTGTACTAAAACTCCGCTGTCCGTCTGTCTGTCTGACAGACAGACAGACATAATTCAGACAGACAGACAGACAAAAAGAATAAGACGTTCGTAATTATTTTCGTAAGGAAGTTTTTGAAGTGAATACTTCTTTAGCGGCGTTGTACGCTTTTTTGTAATGGGGAAAAAATGCTAAACTCGCGTCAGTCAGTCAGGATCACGTGACCCTGATCGAAAATTCGTAAGATGGATGTGACGGATGGAGAGTAGACAGCCGGCGGCGGAAGTATCCCCCTCTCATTCTAGGGGGCACGGTGAAAATGGCGGCGCGTCATTTCAAGACGTAGGTAAACACAAGAAAATTGTAAGTACTTCATACAACAGGAAGGTGCACGCCGTATTTCTGTGTATAGTGAAGTGAAAGTGAAATATTCTTTATTTAAATAAGCTCACATAATAAGTGTTTTTAAATCGTCAAATACACTTTATACATATACGAAAATACACTTTATTCTTAAGACATTAAGGTTAATATTTCAATAGAAAAAAATTGCGGTCCAGTTGAGATAGCATGTACGAGGCGAGGGTGTCTCTTTCTATAACAGGGATCCCCAAACTATTTTGGACAAGTGACCCCTTTTCCAACATGAACTGTTACCTCAGACCCCATGGCCAAATTACCTACTTTTAAGTACGATACGAAGTAGGTACTTATAATTTCCTTGCGTAAAAACCAAGTACAGTACGAGGCACGTATCTTGAAATTTTTTCGACGGAGTGGGGATATGCTCGCGCATGTGCTCTTGTGAGCAACCAATAGCGCGCGCCCCTCCCCCGCCGCCCGTGCCCCTCACCGCTACGCATACCCAAAATACGCTTTTCGCGCAATCCCCACCCAATTTCAAGTTATATGCCTCGTACTGTAAACACTTGTGTCACCATAGCAACGCGCTAATTTTTTAATTCAATATCAAAACTCTATCTACTATCAAGCTAACTATCAAGCTATGGAGACTTTCGTACAATATTGTTCTGTACCTATTCATAAATTCAAATGCAGAGTAAATTCGTAATCCCTAACCATTCCAAAATATCAAAAATGCACAACAACGTTAATATTCAAGTTTTCACTTCTGCCGGCACTCCCGGAGTGCAACCCGATTTTTTTAAACTGCGGATTAAAAATATTATTGACCTCAACCTAATACCTATACGTATCGATTTGCTGTTTTTTTTGCGTACCTACACCAACGATGGTACAATAAAGTGCAATACACCTAGTATGTACCTATGGTACCTACCTAGGACTGCGGAACCCTGTCATACCGACACGTGTGTTTTTGATTTGCGTTGTCAGAGTTGTCAACACAACATGGTATGGTGATCAAACTAATCAAAGTGAAATGTGACATCTATATTATTATTTTATATTTTTGAAAGTAAATATATTATTATATGGATCCAAACCTATAAGTACTGTAAATTAAAATGCTTTCATGCACGGACCAGAAAAAAAGGATTTCAAGATGATAATTTCGACAAAGTATGTGATCACAAAATTTAACAAAATTTTCAAATGGTTGCGATTGAATCGATTTTTGCCCTGTCTACTGGCGTTAATGGCGGTGAGCCTGGCGTGGAAGCTGTGGGGGGCAGGGCGCGACCCGGCGGCGGGGGTGCCGCGCGCACTGCGGCCGCTGCTGCGTTTCCCCGAGGGGTACACGCTGCCGCCCGCCGTCCGCAACCCGCGCCAGCTCGACGAGCTCGCAGCGCTCATCGCCCGCCTCAACCACGACGCCGAGATCTTCAACTGTGACCGCTGCGGACCGCTCCGATGCGACACTGACATCTTCCTCGTTCAAGTGCACAAAGATGTCGAGCGTCTGCAGTATCTCATCGTTTCGCTTGGTCGAGTCAGACACATTGAGAAAACTATGGTTATATTTTCTCATAGCTACTACGATGATCGCATAAACCGACTAATTCGCAGCATAAGGTTCGTTAAAGTGATGCAAATCTTTTTCCCTTACTCGGTGCAATTGAATCCCGACCAGTTCCCGGGCGTGGATTCCGAGGATTGCAACGATAGCGTCGCGTGCGTCGGCCGGAACGCACGACGCGCCGAGCATAAGCATCACTGGTGGTGGAAGGCCCACTTCGTTTTCAATAAATTCGACTGGTCCGAAAAACACCAGGGGACCGTTATCTTTCTCGAAGAGAGTGACTACGTGCTTCCCGATATTTTGTACGTGTTGAAGCATGCACGGAAGGCGCTGGCATACTTCTCTTCCGCGCACCTTATATCATTCGGCAGACTGTGGGCGAAGGGGCTCGACTACAATCAGTTGACGGTCGACTATTGGCGGCCGCCGTACGACTGGGGCATGACGTTTAACCGAACTACCTGGCTGAAGATCTCCGCGCTGGGATCGCATTTCTGTTTCTACGATGACGCAAGCTGGAGCTATTCGTTAGTTAACCTATTTAAACGGTTTCCGCGGGGGTATGCTGAGATGGTGGCTACGGCGGCGCCGCGGGTTCTGTCGACTGGTGCGTTCCCGAGCGGGCGCGCGGCGGCGGCGTGGTGCGCGGGTGTGACGCGGCGTGCTGCCGGCGATATGTACCCAAAAACGTTCCGGGCGGTGGTGCTGTTTGGCATGTCGGGGCGCGCGCTGCACCAGTGGCGGGCGCCGCCGCGCGGCAACGGCGGCTGGACGGACCTGCGCGACCACATGCTCTGCCTCGACCCGCTGCTCGCCACCACCACCGAAACCGTCACTGAAACCACTTATATGTTTGAACAGCTTGCAGTTTCTAATGGATCCAAATAGAATCAAAATGTCTATATCTTTGATATTTTATTGTTTGATAAAGGAGGTATTCCTCGAAGCGCACCTAAACTATTCCTCGAAACGCACTCCTCGCATAGGTGCGATATCGGAACAAATACCTATTTAGGTGCGTTTCGAGGAATAGTTAAGGTGCGCTTCATTAGGTGCGCTTCAAAATGGGTGTTTCGAGGAATACCTCTAGATAACAGTTTGCATCACAGAATAGATGTTTGCATATAAAAATTTTGTAAAAAAAAAAAAAAAATTGACATATATTAAAAACACGACTGCCCTGCCAAAAACGAACTAAATATTTAAATAAATAACATAAGTGTCATTGCAGTCGCGGGACCGTTTTGTGGAATAATTTTTAATCAAAGAGGTCCCCCGACTGCAATGCCACTTGTTATTTATTTAAATTTTTAGTTCGTTTAATTTTTTTTATATTTTTCAAAATATATTTATTTTTATTTCACACATTTTAGTGACAAATTAATAGTTTTGAAATGTGCTCATTAGGGCCTTTCATTTGATGCCCACATTTTTTTTTTCACATTTGAAAATAGCGTCGTACTGTTGCCATATTGACTTTTTTCGAAAAAATTATAGCCAGTGTCACTCGGAATAATGTAAGGATTCTAACGATCCCCCATACATCTAAATCCGTTGAGCCATTTAGAAGTTATGGTGGAATAAAGAAACTCACATACCCACAAACATACATGAACCCTGAACACATATACACTCCTTTTTGGGCAGTCGTGTAAAAAATAAAAGGCACTTTTCAATTAATTTGCCTTGCTGTTTCCATCAAAATAGTGTTCTGGATATAAAATAAATTCTGCATTTGCCTGATTAATTTCAAAACACATTAGGGAGTGCAGGGCGAGACGGCCTGCAAGCAGGCTGACTGTAAGAGCCGCTGTACTCTTATGTAAAATTTGCAGCACTGCCGCCACGGTAATCATACCGTGCTGCCGCTGCCGCGCGCCGTCTCGTCGGTCGGCGTCGCGTCGCTGGCTGCGCGCCAGCCGCCCTTACCGCCTCTACTCATGTGAAATAAGTAAATATAATATCGATAACTCTATCACAGCAGGTTTTGTATCTACTCGAACAAAGTAGAGTGCAGAAATACCAAGGAGAAAAAAAACAGATTACCTATATTTAAACTATATAGGTACAGGGGTCATTTTATATTCACCATCTAAATTTTAAGGATGTTTTAGTTACTTACATGAAACAACAACTTTCACCAAGAAACATATTGTGTCGAATTTTGCCACAAAATTTTGGTCATCCATCCCATACTAAACTGATCACGTGATTTCTTTGATTTGTATGGATAGTCGATTTTTTTACATATTTGGCTCCATGTTCCTTATAGAAAATTGTTCAGTTTCATGGGCTGAACACATTTGGATGGTGAATAAAAAATTACCCTGTATTACGAAGAACCCCATCTTTATGCATGATGTTAAGGACCTGCAAAACGTAGCGTCAATGAAAACATATAAAGTTTTGTCGCATAGTTAGAAGAATCCACTCATTTTGAAAGGTAGAAAAAAATATTGTTGTATTTGACATATCCTGAATTAAAGACTTAGCTATAAATAATTTCAAGTAAAAGCTTAGTTAGTGAAAAAAACATGTTTTTCTAAAAAGTTTTTTCGTCGCGTAGTACTCGAAATTTTCAGCGGCAACTAGCATATTTTTTTCAAAATACAATTCGAACATAAGATGAATTAAAGACTTATCAAAAAAAAAAGAATGCAAATCTTATGGATCACTATTAAAATCAAAATAAACAGGTTTTTTAGCGCCTGAAAAATGTAAAGAGCAATACACTTAGAAAAATATTTGCTAGTATTCGGCATTCACAGAGATATGGAGCGGGCGGGCGCGGGCGCGCGGGGTGAACGCCCGGGGCTTGCATCGGGTGGTATCGAGAATGGATGGGGCCGTACTTTTCATTTCATATTTCATATCGAAACTGTTGGTCAAGTCGGTCTCGTCTTTTTCTTTTGGATTTTGGAATGTTTTGTAAACTTTGTTTGTTTTAAGTAAATAAAAGAAAATCGGGTTGCACTCCGGGAGTGCCGGCAGAAGTGAAAACTTGAATATTAACGTTGTGCATTTTTGATATTTTGGAAAGGTTAGAGAATAATTTTGCACGAATTGCCGTCTTACGAATTTACTCTGCATTTGAATTTACAAATACAGAACAGTATTGTACGAAAGGCTTATCCATAGCTTGACAGAATATCTAGAGTTTTGACCAAAGAGAATGTAAAAAACCGGCCAAGTGCGAGTCGGACTCACGCACGAAGGGTTCTGTACCAAAAAACGGCAAAAAAAATACGTTTGTTGTATGGGAGCTCCCCTTAAATGTTAATTTTATTCTGTGTTTAGTATTTGTTGTTATAGCGGCAACAAAAATACATATCTGTGAAAATTTCAACTGTCTACCTATTGTCGTTATTAATATCGAGCAAAAAACGGCAAAGAAATCACGTTTGTTTTATGGGAGCCCCCTTTAAATATTTATTTGATTCTGTTTTTAGTATTTGTTGTTATAGCGGCAACAGAGATACATCATCTGTGAAAATTTCAACTTTCTAGCTATCACGGTTCATGAGATACAGCCTGGTGACAGACAGACAGACAGACAGACAGACAGCGGAGTCTCAGTAATAGGGTCCCGGTTTTACCCTTTGGGTACGGAACCCTAAAAACTAGCGTTTTAGTTTGGCATTGAATTAAAAAAAACCGGCCAAGTGCGAGTCGGACTCGCACACGAAGGGTTCCGTACCAAAAAACAGCAAAAAAAATTACGTTTATTGTATGGGAGCTCCCCTTAAATGTTAATTTCATTCTGTGTTTAGTATTTGTTGTTATAGCGGCAACAAAAATACATCATCTGTGCAAAATTTCAACTGTCTACCTATTGTCGTTATTAATATCGAGCAAAAAACGGCAAAAAAATCACGTTTGTTTTATGGGAGCCCCCCTTAAATATTAATTTAATTCTGTTTTTAGTATTTTTTGTTACAGCGACAACAGATATACATCATCTGTGAAAATTTCAACTTTCTAGCTATCACGGTTCATGAGATACAGCCTGGTGACAGACAAACAGACAGACAGACAGACAGACAGACAGACGGATAGACAGACAGACAGACGGACAGCGGAGTCTTAGTAATAGGGTCCCATTTTCACCCTTTGGGTACGGAACCCTAAAAAGCGCGTTGCTATGGTGACACAAGTGTTTACATCTTGAAATGACGCGCCGCTATTTTCGCCGCGCCCCTTAGAAAGAGAGGGGGATACTTCCGACGCCGGCTGTCTACTCTCCATCCGTCACATCCGTCTTACGAATTTTCGATCAGGGTCACGTGATCCTGACTGACTGACGCGAGTTCAACAAAAAAGCGTACAACGCCGATAAAGAAGGTTTCACTTCAATAATTTTATTAAGTGTTAATTAAGTAATAGTTTTAGCTGTTTGTTTTGTAGTTTTAGGTTTTAGTAATAAAATAGTGTTAGTATTAGAAGCGATGTAGTAGGTAAACGCCCGCCTCGTCGCGCTGCGTCTAGCAAGACTTGATGTCGATGACGCGTCGTCGTCGACATCATAGTCTTAGAGGTCACGGAATTTTTGGTAACGGTCGAGGAAAAGGTTAGATTCGTTTTTATAGGTTGTAAAGTGGTCCCCTAATGTGAATGATGTCGGTCTGCCTGATCTCAGTGGTTGCCACTTCCAGTAATAGCGCTTATAAGAGGCTCCATTGTTACGAGAAAGTAACGATCAGAGAAATTGTCAGTATTAATACCTATTTAAAGTATGGCTTCTCCGTAGCTAAAACGATGAGGTCTGCCGGCTCTCAGTGGTTTCGTTTTAGAGCTATGACGCGCGCAAGTTACGACTATTTTTTTTGAATAGTATTTTTTTTAATATGAATCGATAGAACTCTTTATTATATAAGAAATTTCTTAAGATATTTGTGTCTAAAACGAAAAGTTTGGCTGGATAAAAATATTTTATGGTTTTTTTTGTATGGAGTGAGACATTCAATGTGCTCTTACGGCTAATTCCTAATATTTTCCGCCTCAAAACTACTTCTGCGTCAATATTTCACATGTTTACAATAATCCTACACTATTAACGCGCGCCTAAAATTGTCCAATCCAATCAATACATATTGGATTTTGAAACAGTTTAAAATCGTAATTTTTAAGTAAGAACTAATTGTTTTGTGATTCTTTTTTACTTTCTCATCAATTTTAACACAAGGAAAGCCAACAAAACTTTCAGTCACTATATTACTATGGATAAGTTTTTTTACCTAATGAATATAATGCAACCAAAATAACAAAATGTAGCGGGACAAGGTCTATGGCTAAAGGCTAATGCTCCTGTGTATCGATTTTATACTAGTTTTTTAAGCAGAAAAAAAATTTTTTTTAGGTAAAGTTATGTTTCCTTCTGCTTCACGAATGCTGTGACCGTTCTGCTTTGTCAGGGTCTCTTACAAAGTTCACTCTTGGTATTATGCTAAATATAGAGATGCAGTAGCGTCGAAACATGAGTTATATCTTGCTTGGGTTGATGCTCGATCCTGTAAAGCTAGAAATACACGTGAAAAGAGGAAAGCCTTTAACAAAGCCGCCAAGTCCTGCATAGGGAAAACTTGCTTCTTGAAAAATTCTGGTATAATCTGTGGAAGTCAACTTCTGCCGTCCCTCAATGCCTCCTCTGCGGGAACCAGGAGGATCTTTGGCATATACCGTTTTGCCAATTTATTTTCCGAGTGTTCTCGTTTAGATTCTTTAGATCCTGGCAATGTTGTACCATCGGTCTTACCAAGTTGTGGGATTTTAATGTCGGAAATCCACATCAGAGTGACCGAATTTAAAAAAAGCATTGCTTGATCTGGGGCTGTATTATGACCTCTTATTTCCAGTCAGTTTTCTGACTGGCTATCAATCTATGTCTTTTATTTGCTATACACCGAGAAAGAGATGTTACTACAGCAATTTATAAACCTGGCAGGATTTAAGAGCTTGTAATACGGCCTCTGGACGTGAATAAAGCCAGTAGTCTGGATAATATACCAGCCATAGTTCTCAGGACTAGCGCCTCTGAGTTAGCCCTAGTATTAACACGCCTGTACCGAGTGTCTCAAGCAGTGTTTCCCAATCAGTGGTACGCGTACCCTAAAGGGTACGCGAGGTTGCATCAAAAGGCTACGCGGAGCAATCTCTTACTGCTCACTAGTTCCTGTGGATATAGTTCCATGGAACTACTGATACTGATTATTCTCACTAGTTCCATTGGCAATGGAACTAGTGAGAATGAATATATGGAACTACAGAACAAAAAGTATCAGTAGTACCATGGAACTGTATCCAATGGAACTAGTGAGAATGATTGGAACTAGAATATTATATCAGTAACCTTTTTTATTTTTATTTTTTTAGATAATAATTTAATTAAAAAGTTGTTTTTTCATTGTTCTTTTGCTTTAAATATATTTTATATCATGTTACGTAACAAAAGTAACATGATATAAAATACATATTTTCTTGCATTTAGAGTCGATATACTACAAGTCTACAACGACTTTACAGTGGAGGAGTGAGTTAAAACTATACTTATTACGAATTTTTTCCTATTTTACAAACTGATGATGACAAGATTAGTATACATACATATACTCACCCCTGTTTCCCAATGGGGGTATGCAGAGACTATGGATCGCCACCTGCTACGATCATTGCACACTTCTTTCGCTTCATTCACATCCATCAGTCTTTTCATACATGCCTTGCGGTTTTTGTCACTGCGTACACTCTAATTAGTCCACGTAGGTTTTTCTGGGACGCCTTTGCGCAATCGTTCCTTCTAAATTCGCACAATATATCTCTTTCGTGATTCGCCTTTCATTCATCCTCTCTAAGTGACCAAACCACCGAAGCATTCCTTTCTCAATTCTTGTCACTATATCATCTTTCAGACCACACCTTTTACGAATCACATCATTGCTCACTCTATCACTCAATTTTACTCTACATATTTTCCTCAACGATCGCATCTCTACCGCATTTATTCTGCTTTCATTCTCTTCTGCCATAACCAAGATTCACTTCCATACATCAGTGTTGGTACCAGCACTCCGTTATGAATAGCCATTCGCGCCTTTGCCGAAACGATCTGACCTCATAACCGAGTGTATAGCACCATTCACCGAATTTCCTTTTGTCACTCGCCTTTCTATATATTTCTCTCTCTTTCCGTCCCTTGTGAACAAACTCCCCAAGTATACAAACTCACGGACTTGTTCCACTTTTTCGCCACCTAACATTACCGTACAGTCAGTCATTTCTTCATCTCTCTCAAACACCATCACTTTCGTCTTAGTTACATTCACTTTCATCCTTTTTCTCACAAAATCATCATTCATAACAGACATCATTTCCTGCAACTCTTGCGCAGAAGACGCAAGTATAACTTGGTCGTCAGCGTAGAGGAGGCACTTGATTTGAGTCCCATTCATCATAACTCTACAGTCACGTTCTTTCAGACCTTTCATACAACTGTCCGAAAACAGATTAAAGAGCCATGGTGACGCAACACATCCCTGTCTGACACCCCTAGAGATGCCAAACCAGTCAGTGTATACGCCGTCAATCCTGACGCATGCACGGGAATCCTCATAGAGAGATTTCAGTGCAAATATATAGCTATTTCTTAATAAATTATCATAGAATATTATCGAATCTGCCACTTTCGATACAATTCCAGATTTCAAAAGCATTGAATACTATAGAATCAGCCATATTCGATAAAATTCCTGATTTTAAAAGCATGGAATATTATCGAATGTGAAATATCTTGGAAAATATTTTTATAACTTTATAATAAAATTGTTATTAGGCACAAAAAAAGAGACAAAAATAAGCTATTATTTAGTACAGAAACTTTAATGATACAATTCAAAATTACGATTTTATGTTTTTTGTGTAAAAAAAACTTTAAACTGCTCTACTGTAAAGTACGTGATTTGAAGTTTCAACACTATTAGTTGTGGCAGTCGATATTTTTGTTTTTTCGTTGAGAATATTAAAGCTTTATGTATTAAAACAATTATTAATAGACTTTAACTGTGTGACTGGATGTTTTTTTGGATTTCTAGTGTTAAAATTGATGAGTAAGTGAAAAAAAATGATAAAACAAACAGGTAAGACCTGTTAAATAAATGTAATTTCCGCAATCACCATCCCATACCTACACCATACCCATACCATAACCTCAAGAACGACATCCATATCGATTTTTGTTTTTTTCCCCATTTACCCCCTAAGGGGTTGATTTTGAAAATCACAAAATATAATATGTATGCCTATTTATTTTTAGACGTGCTCCTACGAAGCTTAAAGTTGTAATGTCTTTTTTATTCTTTTTCCATATAAAATTTGAACCCCATTTTCACCCTTTTTGGGGTTAAATCATGTCCACCGTGTTGGACTCCAAAATAAATGTCATTTTCCCAATCGTCAGAAAACCACAATAACGACATCCATATCTATTTTTAGGTTTATTTACCCCATTTCATCCCCATTATCATTCCCATATGGATCGAAATACTAACAATAATAATGTACGTTACGTTAAATTTGCATCCATAAGCTTAAATAATAAATTAAGCGATTTTCACTTCGAAAATGAAGGATATTTATTATTTCTATACACAACTTCATCCCCCTTTTCACCCTTTAGAGAGTGGAATTAAAAAAAATACAATCATCAGTCTAAATACAAAATTTGAAGATCCTCGCTTTCAAACTGAGGGAATTTCATACAAACTTTGGACACCCGTTTCAGTTTTGAAAAAATCTTTTCTTATTGCACCCTTAGACCTTATAAGGAACCTATGTAGGGCATGCAGAATCGGACCTCTTTGAAGAATCGAAAATTTCGATTCCGATTCCTTGGTCAGAATCGGGTACCCGGTTTTTTTCGATTCTTTTCGATTCTTTTTTGTTTTTTTTGTTTACAATTTTGTTTCATGTTAAGTAAAGAAAAAAGCGTTTTTTTATTATTTTTTTATCAAAATCAAATTATTTACTTAATATAAAACACGAAAACATAAAGAAAAAGCAAATTAATTATCACTAGGTCTATAGTAGGATAGGTAGGAGTAGGACTCCTACCGGGTATTACTAGTACTGTTTCATTTCTTCTAGTATTCTCTTACAATAAACTCCGTGAGCTGTAAAAGGTGGCTCAAATTGTTCAAAAATAAAATGTTGCCATGAGGTTTCCAAAGAACACATTACGTGCTGTTAGGTATATTATTTGGAGTATTCGCAGCTAGATGGTGCTTCTAATTTAGATAATTTTTCGAAATGGGTGAATATTTTTTTAGATAAATTTGAAAAAACTGGCTTGACTAAACAATTTTAGATAATTATTGAACCTGCTCACAAAATTTCACTAGAATCGGTTGAGAAATGCGACCTGTAGAGGAGAACAAACTGCCGGAAAGCCCGAATAAATTTTTTTTTTTATATATCTCTGTCATTTTAATAAATTTTAAAAACTGTCTCGACTTTCGACAAATAATCTAAATGTCAAAACTCCACACAAAATTTCACCGGGATTGGTTAAGAAATGCGACCTGTAAAGAAGAACAGACAGCACTGGAAAGCCGGACTAGGACTGAAATAAGTTTTTCTATATCTCTGTATCTCCGCCATTTTGAAAATTAAAAAAAAAAGTGGCGTGACAAAAAATCTATATCATTTTTAAATATGCTCACAAAATTTCACGAGAATCGGTTGAGAAATACGACTTGTAGACGAGAACAGACAGCGCTGGAAAGCCGGACTGAAATATGTTTTTTTTAACATATCTCCACCAATTTGAAAAATTTCAAAAAACTAGCGTGAAAAACATAACTACATCATTTATGAACCTGCTTACAAAATTTTACGAGAATCGGTTGAGAAATGCGACCTGTAGAGGAGAGCAGACAGCGCTGGAAAGCCGGACTGAAACATGATTTTTATAACATATCTCCGCCATTATGAAAAAAATTAAAAAACTGGCTTGACAAATAAATCCTATATAATTTTCGAACCTGCTCACAAAATTTCACGAGAATAGGTTGAGAAATGCGATCTGTAGCAGAAAACAGATATACATACGAAATAATTTTTGCCCAAGCAGAAGCAGAAACACTTCTAAATAAAGTGACAATAAATAAGGATTTTTTTTCGATCGTCCAATAGTGAGCAGGCAAAGAAATCTTATATTATACCGTACGGTCTAATCAGATGTTGTTATGATTGTTTATTCGATTATTTGTGCGCGCCATCACAACTAAAGCCGTCTAAGTAGTAAGATTGGGAATTTGATATTTTTTAACGAGAATCGAAAAGAATCGAAAATCGATTCTTACTAATTTAAGAATCGATTCTCACAGGACAAAAAAGAATCGGTTTTTCCCGGTTATTTTGGAATCGGTTAAAATCGGTTCCATGCCTTAAACCTATGTACCAAATTTGGAGTCTCTAGACCAATCGGTTTGGGCTGTGCGTTGATATGTCAGTCACCAATCAGTTTCTTCTTTTATACACGGTTAATTTTTAAGTATATCTAAAAATGAAATGGGGATTTCAGACCACGTAAATGAACAGCTTTTACTATCCAACCAACCAAGTTGGTTAAGGGACCAACCACCAAATCGCGAAAAAGCTGTTCCATACATTATAGTGGAGTCGATGTTGTACTTTTCTATGGAACGGCTGATTTTTTTTCGCGATTTCGTGGTTGGTCCCATAGTAAAAGTTGTTCATTTACGTGGTCTGAAATCCCTATTTCATTGTTAGATATACTTAAAAATTAACCGTGTATATTTAGATCACTCGAAGTTGCAACCACTGAGATCAGGCGTACCGACATCATTCACATTAGGGGACCACTCTACAACCCATAAAAACGAGTCTAACCTTTTCCTCGATCGTTACCAAAAATCCCGTGACCTCTCAGTCTATCAAGTCTCGCCTAGGAGTCGCGCAACTCATATTTTTAGAGTTTCGTCAACGAAACAGCCTAAGATACACCAAAAATGCAAAATACCAAAATTATTATGTGCCAATAATGAGCTTAGCAAAAAGGCAACACAGTGCACAAATTGGAAATAATAATCATGTAAATAATAGTAGGTACCCCAAAGACAATTTTTCTTATAAAAATAGACCATCACTGTGGGAAAAATTTTCAAATAAACTTTCTTGGAAATCGATTCTTTTTTTTATAACACTTTAAGCTCGTTTACGTGATTAAAAGTATACTTTTTCTGTAATATCTCAAAATGTAATTCAAAGTTTTGTTCACCCTGATTAGAGAACATGACATTTATTCACAACAGCAAATAATTTAAAATTAAACAAAAATTTTGTAAATGCGGCCCAGTCTACACCGCTACACTCGCAGCGCAGGTGAGGTGCGGCGCGGGAGGGGCGCCGCTGCACGTGCACACCGCGCTTCGTCTGCCGCACCCCCTCAAAAACCTAAAAATTCGATTAAGCAGCGCCTTAAGTAAGATAAACTATAGCAAATATCTATTCTGTGAGTGTGACCTAGCATGGTAGCTAGGTAAGTATCACACGATGCAGCGTGCAAACTATTCGGACTTGTCCGTTGTCCGGCCCGGATGCAGCTTCGGTGACGGAAACTAATGCGTTCCACCATAATTTCTGTCCACTAATTCTCTAGCAGGGGCTCAGACCAAATATTTTATTTGGTCTGAGAGCAGGGGTATATTAAGGTCGCTCGGTGCAGCTCGTTAATAGCAGCGACAGCCATCGCCGGACAGTATTTCATTTGCTTCATTTGATGTGCAAATCGCTATTTGCACATTGCATTTTGATTACTGATTTTTTGGTTGATGGTCCAAATTGGATTACATGCCTGCCCAGGTATGTAGTTTTGCATTTCAATGGTTTTTCCCTTTCGACTGTATTTTTATCAACACGATTTTAAGGTTGGAACATTTGATAACGTTAACTTATTTATGTATATGTTACCACTAAAGTGCGGAATCCGATAATGTGCGAATTAACTAGTTAATAATAATAATAATCATTTATTTCGACCAACTTTGGATCATAAAATTCTTAATATAATAATACTTAATTAAAATTTATAATAAAAAACATCAAATCAATAAATTAAATAAATCAAATACATTCAATTCAAATAAATAATCAAGAATTAAAATGCCATCAATCGAAATAATAAATTCACAAATGATTGGTAGTCAGTACATGTATCATAGAGCAATGATTCATGTACTGACAGTCAAAACGCTCAGAAAACAGCTTCAGGATGCTGTTCCGGCTAGCCCTGACCCTGCTTGCCAGTGATGTGCACCGTTTACGCATTGTTGTGAAAAAATAGTCTACGCGGTATTGTGGAAACATCCCTGACGCACTGCAGAACCGAGGCAGCCTCAATAGCACCCTAAGGCATTGTTGAATTGGACACGCAAGAAACTGTACTGTTTTTTAGTATAACTAATCCATAGGCTGCTCGTGAAGAAGAACGTACAAAACGCTCTGAAAAGAGTAATTATGACAGAAAGTGCCCTGCGCTCCCTCTCAATGTCAGCATCGTCCCTCAGGTCAGGTCAGGTTAATGTACACACGTTTTTAGGTTCACGAACTTAGGTCGCAAAACTATCCTAACCGAGCCAACCCCTTTGTGTCTTGGGTAGACACAAAAGCAAATTAATTTTTCATGAGATACCTATAAAGAAAACCTTTACAAAGGCATCGTATGTCAACCATCTTTCGCTACAGAAGCTGAGAGTATCGGGATTCGGGGTTCGGATAAGCGTGCTCAAGGCTAGTGTGCCATTATTGAAGGACGGGCATCAGCCGATCGGCCGAGACGACCGACGACCTGACAAAACTGCCGATGTCGGCGATGCGGTCTTACTGAATATTCATTCTCGCTGCGGCCAGCCTTAAATGCTACTGCTACTTAGGTACCTACTGGACTACGTACGAGGCGACGCCGACGGGCTTGAATTAATGTGAGAGCTTAGACCACTCAACTATCGTTGCCGCCGTCATCACAAATTCCGACTGACAAGCAGCTTATGCTCCTAATACAGTCTAAGGAAACATCATAATAAAGACCAAGGAATTTGAGAAGTATCAACAATGCAATTTTACAAATATACCTTTCGCTAGCAAAATTGTCCAGGATGTCAAATTTTTATAATAACTAACGGGGTCTCTATCTCAATAATTAGCAAGTCATTTTTATATGAGAAATAAGCTACACCTATACATACAAACTCAGACCAAATAAAAAAAAGGGAAGACGTAGTCCTCTGAACAAAGCAGTGAAGCCGATAAAACTACGCCTTGGCGTGCACATACACAGTTACACGCACACACATGTAACGAAACAACGCCTTTTCTTAACAGCCAGCGTGCGAAGCGGACGTACTAGGACGTACTAATAATATAATAAATTATAAATTTCACCAAAGAAAATGCCGAATTGTGTAGTGAAAAGGTGTAAAAACCAATTTTCGACACATAAAAAGCAGGATGGAGTCACATTTCACACGTAAGTAAAATTGGAAACTAATATTTTCACTAATTCAAAATAAACATTAAGGTTGAAACAAAAGGCTTGAAACACAAAACCTCAACACAAGTGTTGCCATGCCAAACGTTCTATTTTAAACCTGTTATTGGGTAACATGGAAAATAACGTAACGTTATTTGTTTCTTGTTAAAAATAACGCGTTAATTATTTCTGTTTCTGGACTGTTTTTACCCACGACGGACGGAACGGAATGGGGGCGGTATATGCGTTTGGGGTGTGTGTTGCGCTGTCACCCGGCCATAGTCGATTTCATAATATATGGGCATATCAATTAGATGTTCTTTAATTGTTCTTGCAGTACCCGTGACTAGATTAATTGTACCACAAATATATATTGTGGAAAAAGCATTTGTTTTTGGTCGGGCGACACCGTATACGCTGCAGCCCGGCCACGCATGTTATCTGTGGTAGGATGCTCAGAATGTTTCCCAAATATAAACTAAACAAATGTTCCTTTTGTGTTCTTTATTTTACAATTAAATAAACCAAGAGAAACGCACAAATAAACATAAAGTTATCAAAATCTAAATATACAGGGTCACTGGAAATATGACGTATTCCTGCTAAGGGGTTATAGATGAGGTCAAAACAAATATTTTTTGTCATATAACTTTTTCTCAAAAAAATAATAGTTTTTGAGTTAATTGAAATTAAATATTATTTTACCAAAAGTACGTTTTCAGACACAAAAATTTAAAATAAAAGATAACTACTCATTCAATTCCAGTTTTTTTTATTATTTTGGGATAGAAAACAATCTAAGTGTTGATAATGAATAAAAAAAATTACAAAAAGTACAGGTGTTTATAAAAAAATCAATCCTTAAATGCATTTATTTTTTTATTTTTTTCAGATTTTTTAGAAATAGCATCAAATATCTTTAAAAAAATCCTAGTAACTAAGCGTGCATAATATTTTAAAAACATCACCATCTATTCAGCTTTCAGTTGAGGTATAAAACTTAATAATAACTTAAATAAAAAATGAGAAATTAAGACTTAACTAAATAGCAATCCCATTTTATGTAGCAAAAATTTCCTACTTCAAGCGCTTCGAAGGTGGCCGTATTATCCTACTTATATCATAAATGTGAAAGTTTTGTTAATCAATCACGCAAAACGACTGAACGGATTTGGATGAAATTTGGCTCACAGACAGTTTATAAACAGGATTTAAACATAGGAGGATACTATTATCTTGGTAAAAGGTTCCCTAGGGATTTTCTCAAATGTAATTGCGGACAAAGTCGCGGGCGGAAGCTAGTTTGCCATAAATGATCGTGCTTACTAAAAATACTTTCGTCCGAGTGAGTTTGAAACAGAATTATTTTCCGCCGGTGAGTCAAAATTTTATAAAATTAATTTAGGTAGGGTACTATACATATTGAAGGAAGGATGTCATGAGTTTGACTGATTGACTGATGGAAAGAACAAATCACATCATGCAACCATCAGTCACTACATTACACGGTAGGTTAATCGTCAGTCACAGCCCGTGACTGTGGTTAAACTGACAGCAAAACCTACCGTGTAATGGATGCCTAACATGTCAGGACAAACATCTTGCCTTAAATACACGAAACTTTAGTATTCGTTAGTTTTATTTTTTACATTTTTAGGGTTCCGTAGCCTAAATGGCAAAAAACGGAACCCTTATAGATTCGTCATGTCTGTCTGTCTGTCTGTCTGTCCGTCTGTCTGTCTGTCTGTCTGTCTGTCTGTCTGTCTGTCTGTCTGTCCGTATGTCACAGCCACTTTATTCCGAAAGTATTAAGACTACACAGTTGAAACTCGGTACGTAGATGTATTCTGTTAACCGCTTAACGAATTTAATACAAAAATGAGAAAAATAAAAGATTAAGGGGGGGCTCCCCATACATGAAACGGAAACTGAAAAAACATTTTTTCTTCAAACCAACACGTGTTGGGTATCTATAGGTAGGTCTTTAAAAATGACATTGAGGTTTCTAAGACAACTTTTTCTCAAAGTCAACCGTTTGAAAGATAAACACTGCCAAAGTGGTAAAATGTGTGTCCCCCCCCCTTTAACTTTTGAAATAAGAGAGTGAAAAATCTAAAAAAAATATATGCTATAGATCTTAATAAAAACTTTCAACCAAAATTGGTTTGAACGAGATATAGTAATTAGTTTTTGAGATATAGCACATTTTCTAAAACCGCAAATATAACTTTGTCATTCATACCAACACTGTGAAAAACAAAGTTATTTTTGCAGACGAAAAATGATAGGTGGTATTAAATATGGTATAGTATAAGGTAACTACGGAACCCTACGGCGCGTGGCCCGACATGCACTTGGCCGGTTTTTTTTCCTATTTCCTTCCTACTTCCACCAATACTTTTAAAGCGAGCTACTCACAGCCCTGCATGCAGGGCTTTAAGAAGCTCACTTTTTCTATCTATCATTAGGCGACGGCTACACGTGTGATAAATACTGTGATCCATCAGTATTATTTATCAGGGATCTATTTAATAAAAGAATAAAAAAGTACAGTAATTTACCATAGTAATAGTTCATTGGGGTAGAATTATGTTTTATAATTAATAAGAAACATAATTCTACCCCAAAAATAACTGTGGTAAATTATTATAGTACTAATATTTTATGAAATAGGCCCCTGATTAAATACTGATGGATCACAGTACCAGGCGTGTAGCCGTCGCCTCACACCCGAGTCAGAATGGCTGAATGCCTATCATAGTCTGCGTCTCTTTCATCAGTAATAAATAAAAGAGACGCTTTGATAGCCATTCAGAAAACTGACAAGTTTTAAGAGCTTGTTATACCCCCCTTGGGACCGTATTATGATCTCTTGAATCCAGGCAGTTTTTTGTTTTGATTCTGATATGTGATAAATAACGTTATTATTTCATAACGCGTTATTTTTATAACATGGGTAATATGAATTACTATGGCAACACCGGCTCACACACTAATGCATGAAAAAACTGGCTTCAGTCCCTTGCTTGGAAGACTCCGTCTTCCCTTTTTTATTTGGTCTGAGCATACAAACATGCACAGTGCAATTCTCTCAACGCGGAAATCGATGTATTTGTGTTTATTTGTAAGTCCGTTTGAAAGCTTCTCTCGAGACCTCGAGAGTCTCAAGCTGTCTACAAACAAATTAGAGACTCCTAGAATACAAGGCTCATTCAAAATTCATCGAATAGCTACATACTTTAATATGCCTAGGTAAGTACCTGCAGTAAGGCACACACAAAGGTCAAGCGTTCATTACACTCATAAGTATACTAGCGTCCGCCCGCGGTTTCACCCGCATGGTTTCCGTTCCCGTGGGAATATCGGGATAAAAAGTATTCAATATCCAGGCTATCTACTATCTGTGTGCCAAATTTCAACCAAATCCGTTTAGTAGTTTTTGCGTGATTGAGGAACAAACATTCAAACATCCAAACTTTCACATTTTATAATATTAGTAGGATACAGGACGACACCATCCTAAATCTCCATTACGAATGTAAATATTTCCCCTCACTCATCAGGGATTAACCGATAGCCACACTGGCTCTCCCATACGAATTGATTACTTTATGAATTCCTGAATAATGCCGGAAGTTACGCCGCCGTAGACGTCATCACGCTGCAATCGGCCACCAATAGCTGTGGGCTTAGAGTACTGCTCTACGGCTGTGGGTATTTTCAAAGTCTTTTTTTTAATTTTATTTTGCTACAACAGATAATTGTAGCAGGATTTCTGCGTCATAATATTCAGCGAAAAAGGGAAATACCTTTGCCGAGCTAAAAGTGTCAGTGCTTGGGGACTGCGGTTCATACGAAATTAGTATGTAGAATATTCAAAACCGAGTAAGTTGGGCCCATTCAAGTGCACGCTCTTTTGTACGTAATTTTCTGTGTGGACCTCCACGCGCCGGCCGTTTGGTAGTAGATCGTTGTATAGTACACCTGGCTCCGTGCACGCTTTTAGCGCCATCTAGCGTGTTGCAACTTTGTTGGCTCTGACCTGACCGTTTTGACGTTTTTATATGTAATGGCGGCATTGTGACAAAATGTTAAAAAATACTATACATATTGTATTATTAATGTAAATTTCAAAATTACTATGATTTGGGTGGACAAAGTGTTGTGAAATCATTTTTGGTCATTTAAATTAAATATGGCAAGCAAGATCTATTCAAAATAAGTGTTTTATTTTGGTTATATCAGGGTTTGTTTACTTCTTTTTTAGTTGTAGATTTTGTAAAACAAGAGGATAAAGCTACTTTAATAATTTTACTATGTGATAATAAACATATATAATTATTCCTGTATCGCTAGTAATAAATTAAATAAAATTTTCAAGCAGATTAAAGAGCCTTCTTTATTTCTACTTTTTGCCACCATGAGCGCTGAGATCGCTTATTATACCTTCGCACCCTCCCAATACCTATACCAATTTGATGAGTAGATAATGTAAAGTTCTTTGATTAGAAAGCATAGAGATAAGGAATGAAAAGCTAGCAGCGTTGCGGTCCTTTTTGGACTGCGTAGGTAGGAGCGAGATAGTGATCGTGTGTGCCGGCTGCCGGCGGGCGGGCCGTCACGTGCCGGACGGAGATAAGGCGCCGGTGTCGGTGCCGGCCGTCGCGTCGCCTGCCAGGGTGGGCAGGCTCTCACAGAAAGGGATAATCCGACGAAATGACGTCGTAATTATCTTGCGGTGGAATCGTATGTTGAGCCACAGAATTCATAATAGTACAAGTGTTGGACTGACATGATTTAAAATTAATTGAAATTTAAATTATTAATTTTACTTGGGTTTGAATTATGAATTTCTAACTCACTCGTGTGCTGAGTAATTGACATTCATAACAAGCTTTTTAGGGTTCCGTACCAAAATGGTAAAAAAGGAACCCTTATGGTGTGACTCAGTCTGTCTGTCACAGCTGGATATCTCGAGAACTACTAATGATATCAATTTCAAATTTGGAATAGTTTTAGATGACATTTATATAATATATTTACATATGATGATAGCAGTTTATATAAAGATTACGGGAAAAATATAACAATGTCTTAATATAGCACACTTTATTAGAAATTATCAAATTTCTAAAAAAGTTAACATTAGTTCCACTATCGGTCAAGAGATGGCGCTGACCTAAAACTGCAATGAAAATTTTTCTATGTCTATGGCAATAATAATTTTATTATTCTACTCTGCAGTGTATTTATTATGATGGTACGGAACCCTTGGTGCGCAAGTCCGACTCGCTCTTGACCGGTTTTATTTAATGATAGTCGACGCTAAGCTTTATTTGAACACAAATCTGAAATTCTGAAAAGGAAACAATATTTCCCGAACGATTATTTCCAATGAAATCTTTGTACAAAACATAGACTTATTAATATTATACTTCAGGATTCTTCCTTCGATATTAGTACTATTAACACATGTAGTATCGCTTGCATGTATCACCACTTAGCACGTTATTTTAGAGTAATAACCTAAAAAACCTAAAAAGAGAAGGTATTTGATTTAAAATTGACAGATACTTTGACATTTCCGGCTCGAATTCTCCTCGCCGCCATTCGGCGCCAACCTTTTCATTCGCTTTTCGTGCTTCGCCACGGACGCACGCATACAATCTCAAAGTGAGAATTCTTCAAAATTATATTTTATACAGTGAAAATTTAATTATACTTAGTTAAAATGCTTCGTGCAGAAAGGAAAAAAGATTTCAAGACCGAAGAGGACAAGAAGAAGAATACAAGATGGAGAAACACTATTGTTAGCGACCGATATAAAATACAAGAAATAAATATTTATTTTAATCATACACTAGTATGTAATAGTTATTAATTCGTTTCGTTATCTTTTCTTATTTTCTTTTACATTTGGAATAGACGGTCGAACGCGACAGGCGCCGAGCGCAGGCGGCCATTGGTAAAATGTCATCGGACCGAGCGGTCGTTTTATTTCAGATACTTATAAAACAAATAATTGAGGTATTGTAAGTAATAAATAATATTTCAGGAACTTTGGTTGTGTCATTTAGTAGCCTGACAACAATCAGAAGTGGTACGAACGTCGGAGAAAAACCTCAGGTATGTCACTAATTTGTTTAAATAAAATTGTAAATCATGCTACGAAATGTTATTGGCGGGCGGTGGCAGCTATGTTTTTATGAACCAAAGTGAGTAAGTATAAAGACACCTACCGCTCAATCAATCATTTCATGACTTAACAATAATAAAATTTATCCCATTGTTCTATTTATGTGTTATGAGATTTATACAAAATAAAAAGGTACAATGTTATTATGTGTGTTATAAATTACATAAATTAAAGATGAAAAAAAAAGAATAATCCATGACATATCACTACGACTGTGTTAATTTATTTTGTTACCCACCTACTTTATTTCATTACATTTGCTTCAAATATGTCAGTAGTATTTTATGCTATATGATAGCATATAAGCACCCAAACAATATTTCCGTTTAACATAAACCATCTTAATAAGATTTTTACTTTGACAACATATAGAAAGTTAATTAATCAATACTTATACTTTAAAATGAAAGAACCTTTATGCCAATATACGTACAGCATTCGCCCAAACAAGTACTTAGGTACCTACAGCCATACATACAATAGGAAACTTATTACAGTGAACATAATAAAGTTTCATATTGCATTTACTTACATGTGTTGTATCTAAACAAAGATCGTTATGGTGTATGTGCCATTATTGTCATTTTAATATAGGTAAGTACCTATTAAGGGTAATCTTGAGGGCACAGTGACGAAACAATATAAGGCACGTAGATAGGTACAACGAAACAACATACCTACTTACAATACACGGAACAATGATTAAAATATTATTGATTCTCCAATACTAATGTAGGTACCGTTACATACGGCATAATATCATAGTATTACTTGGTTACGCAATCTCATCTCAGGTCTCTGTTAATTGGAACATAATTTTGTACTACAAAAAAAAAACTCGCAGCTGCAGATCTGTCAGCCGCAATATTATTGTGTTCCGTAATATTTTAGTTTAGCGCGTGGGTAGGATAAGCTTAGGTGCTCAAATAAATTTAAAAAAAGAGTGCTTCGACAACAACGACTTTTTCATTCATAAATACATAACAATCATAACATAATTACCGGATATGGTAGTTTTGTTGTCTTTTCGTTGAATAACTAAGAAAAATATATTTTGAATGCTTTTAGTGTAGGCACTGACCTCTTAAGACACTATGATAAATTATAAAAACGAAAATGAGTTAAACATCAAAAGTGAAGCTGATATAAGGTTACCATGATTTAGATTTTTATGTTTATTTCTTATTGTATGATACACATTTATTGTTTTTTTTTATTGACAAACATTTAGTTCATTTTTCCAAAGTTGATAATCTTCGTAGGTACTTTATGTATTGATGTACATTTCTCTTTTGTTCATATTATTTTTAGCTTATAGGTACCCTCTTATTTATTAAATCAAGTTTTTTCTGAATATGATATTTAAAAGAAAAATAAGTATTTATGATTTATGGCAGGTAAGAAAAATTCTACGAAAGAAATTTTAATAATCTTGGTTTTTATTTCTCCTCACTCTCTTCCTACTAATGTCCATTTTACTAACCATTTTGAAATGAACTACAAAATGAAACAATAAATATAATTATAATTCTCTTTATATCTACTTACACATTACTCCAAAATGTTATTACCAAAAAAGGGCTCCGCCATGCCATCAAGCGATAGATCAGGCTATACACCGCCCCTTGAGCAATCACGTGGTGCTAGATCGCCGCGTAGCCCTTATCGCAGGATACATAGCAGAAAACGAAGGACTTCACCTTCCCCTGTGAAACGATACCACCAACGCCGGATATACAAAAGAAAATCCAGACTAAGCGCGTGGTCCATGTCTCCATCGACGTCAAGCGATTCAAGTCTAAGGGACACCAGTACCTCATCTACCATATCTCGGAGCAGCCGTGATGATCGCGGCAGCCGCACTCTCAAGCGTCATCACCGAAGTGGTCGAAGCCCCAGTCGGAGCGTCCGTAGGCATCACAGCCACCGTCGTGAAGGTCACCAAAATGACCGGCGCATGCTTTCCAGAGACTCAGACGAATCTAACTCTGATTCATCAATTGAGCATAAAAGTTCAAGACGTAAAGTAGGTACCCATTACGAGCGAAAACGACAGAGATTTAATAGCCCTGCAGCCAGTAGTGAAGAGAAATCGTTACTAAAACAGTTTGCAAAGATTATGGGTAAGGGTAGTAATCACTTCGAAGGAGCACATAAGGTTATTCCGGAGTTTGACCCCGACTCACACTCACAGACTGCAAGAGATTGGATACGGAAAGTGAACGAAACAGCGCATATTTACGGATGGAGTGAAAGACAAATCATTTACTATGCAATACCAAAATTATCAGGACAGGCCAAGAAATGGTATCAAGGAAGGAGAACTGTAGATTTAAGCTGGAAGCAATGGCAAAGAAAAATAATGAGAACTTTTCCTGACGACCGTAACTATGCCGATCGGCTAACAGAAATGCTCAGCAGAAGGAGTAAAAGGGAAGAGTCTCTTGAGGAATACTTTCATGAAAAGGCACGATTAGTGAGGATGTGTGGTATAAAGGGGAAGCACGCTGTCGACTGCATTGTGAGCGGAATTTTCGATAGTAATATACGATTGAATGCACAAGGAGCAAGTTTCAAGCGACCAACTCAGTTACTCAGATACTTGCGCCGAATTTCTAAGAAGAGTAGTTTTGTAGCTAGGAGGGAAATACCGCCTACAAAGTTTGAGTTTACCAGGAGCACAGAAACAGGTCGAGGCAACGTAGGTCGGTTCAACTCTAACCGAGACAGACCGAAAGTATCACATGATGAAAAGAATATGCTACTCGAACTTCTAAATCAATTCCGTGATTGCTTTGCTTTTAAAATGCAGGAATTAGGATCTACAAGTATTACGCAAATGACTATTCGTCTTACTGATGACAGTCCAGTAATTTACAGACCTTATCGATTACCGTATAGTGAACGCGCTAAGGTTAGGGATTTGGTAGGTGAATTATTAGAAAATGGCATTGTACGAGAATCACAGTCGGCATACGCTAGCCCAATCGTTCTAGTGAAGAAGAAAAATAACGAATATAGGTTGTGTGTCGACTACCGTGCTCTCAACAAAAAAATAATTAAGGATAGTTACCCTATGCCAGTGATCGAGGATCAACTTGATCGGCTTAGTGGAAAATCTTATTTCACCAGTCTAGATTTAGCTTCAGGGTATCACCAAATACCTGTAGCTGAAGAATCTCGACACCTTACAGCATTTGTAACACCAGATGGTCATTACGAGTACACCCGTATGCCATTTGGACTCGTAAATGCACCGGCGGTATTCCAAAGTATGATCAATAAGGCCCTTGGGACAAGGCGTTTTGACCTTGCCGTGCCTTATTTAGATGATCTGCTGTCAACGGGAAATACATTTCAGGAATCTTTTGATAAGTTGAGAGATATCTTGGAACTCCTGAGGAACGCCAATCTAACACTGAACTTGAAGAAATGTTTCTTCATGCAGTCAGAGATAGATTATCTCGGATATGAAATATCGGAACTAGGCCTGAAACCGGGTTCTAAAAAAATAGAAGCGGTGGCACAGTTTCCTAGACCGTCAAACGTACATCAGGTCCGCCAATTCGTTGGTTTGGCCAGTTACTTTAGACGATTTGTCTACAATTTTTCCATACTTATACGACCACTGACCAAATTAACTATAGCTGACGTTTTGTGGCAATGGGTCGAGGAACAAGAAACTGCATTCCAAGAAATAAAATCCAAATTGGTAGCCCGTCCAATATTGGCACTCTATAACCCAACCTATGAGACGGAAGTACATTGCGATGCGAGCAAGTTAGGTATAGGGGGTATTCTTCTACAACGTGCTAATGAAGACTCCACGTTCAGACCCGTTGCATATTATAGTCGCCAGACCACGCGTGAAGAGGCTCTGTGGCACTCTTACGAGTTAGAGACAATAGCTGTGGTAATGACGCTGACCAAATTTAGGGTATATTTGATTGGTCTAGAATTTAAGGTCATCACTGACTGTAACGCATTGCGAGCTACACTCACAAAACGGGATTTGATTCCAAAAATCGCAAGATGGTGGCTCGCATTACAGGAATACAGTTACTCTATCGAGTATAGACCTGGGCATAATATGCAACACGTGGACGCACTGAGTCGTAATCCAATACCTGGCTCTCAAGAGGAGATTGAAGTCCTAAATATTACGACAGCAGACTGGCTACACACGGTCCAAATGACTGATCCTCGCCTCAACCATATAAAAACTATTTTGGAAACACCGGAAGAGGATATTAAGGATATTACGAATAATTATGTACTGCGCGATGGTAAAATTTATCGTCGAGTTGGTTCAAAGTTAAAGTGGGTTGTACCAAGCTCTGCACGGTGGAGAATATGTCAGCTCAATCACGATGAGGCTGGACATTTCTCGTTTGAAAAGACCATTGAAAAAATAAGGGCAGACTATTGGTTCCCAAAAATGAATCGGTTTGTCCGCAAATATGTAAAAGCGTGTATAAATTGTGCTTACAATAAGGAACTCTCAGGAAAGAAAACGGGATTTTTACATCCCATCCCTAAAGTAAACTCAATTTTCCACACGATTCACATGGACCATCTGGGACCATTTATAAAAAGTAAAAAGGGAAACACGTATATTCTCGGCATTATTGATGGCTTTAGTAAGTTCATCTTTGTAAAGGCGGTAAGAAATACAAGAACGAGGACCACAATTAAGGCATTAGAAGAAATATTCGCAACGTTCGGGAGTCCTAAAGTTATAGTCTCCGATCAAGGGACTAGTTTTACATCAAAGGAGTTCAAGGAGTTTGTGGAATCTATTGGAGCCAAGCATGTACTCAATGCTGTAGCGACTCCAAGGGCGAATGGACAGATCGAGCGATACAATCGCACCATACTAAATTCGCTTTCAGCTATGAATCATGGATCCGATGAAAGGGACTGGGATACTAATGTTTCAAAGTTACAATGGAGTCTAAATAACACTATTAATCGAAGTATTGGTAAAACTCCCGCAGAAATCGTATTTGGACAAAGAACTGTAGACTCGTCAGAAGGGATTTTGAAAAATGTCTTAGAAACTGAGGAACAGATATCGGACAATGCTAGGGAAGAAATGAGGAAAACGGTACAAGAAAAGATAGAACAAGAACAAGTCAAAATGAAAGATAGGTTTGATAAGACTAGGGCCATAACTAGAGTCTTTAAAGAAGGGGATCTTGTTATGATACCTAACAATAATCCTGAAAAAGGGAAAAGTAAAAAACTAGCCCCAAAATTCCGTGGGCCTTTTAAGGTTACAGCAGTGCTCGATAAAGATAGGTACGAGGTATCGAGCATAGCTGGTCATTCCCAAAGACATTATAAAAATATCTACTCGGTGGATCAATTGAAGCCGTGGATAACTATATCTGTCTCTCCAAATGCTAGCGATATAAATGACAGTAGTGACTCAGAGTCAGCTACTGACTAATATAATAATATCTTATCACTATTATGAGTAATTATATATTTCATTACAGTGTAGACGAGTGTTTGAAAGCTTATGTTTTATGATAATTTACTGTAAACCAGTATCCTTTCCTCGCCTTAACAAATCCTTATCCTTTACAGCATAGGTCCAATGAGTTTGTTATTTGTACGACAGTCTAAACTCAGAACGATTGATGACTATCAAGTGATTTTACCGTGGCTTTCGGATGGCTAGACGGATTGAAATGAATTTGTTAATAATCGCAGACCGTGGCTTTCGGATGGCTAAACGGAAGATTATGTTTCCTGTTTATGGTCTTCGGGTGACCAAATTATATGATTGCACGGCAGAAATAAGGAAAAGCTTCAAGTTCTTGATAAAACACGGGTAGTATACCAAATGGAATCAAGTATACACAATTGTTATTTAATGATTTATGTGATCAAGTTATTTAAGTTGAGAATCAAGTGAACAAAAAGAAAATGTATGTACAGGTTGTTATTAAATTTAATGATTTATGTGATCAAGTTAGTAAAGTTAAGAATCAATTTAACAAAAAAAAATATGTATGTACAATTGTTATTTAATGATTTGTCGTACTCATTCATCCGATATATAAATGATTATGTTAGTAAGATTCCATTTTCCTGAATCAAGAGGAATTCAATGATAAACAAATTATAACAATAACAAATTATTGTATGTACGGTCAACAAAGTTATGACCTAACAATTTGAAAACAAATCGCTTGCAAGGATGGAACTAAAAGTTCGTCTTTTACCTGCCTTCATTGTTTTTATACAAAATATGCTTTTGTGACTTGTAAGTATTTGCATTTGCAAGGCAATATAGACTACTCAATCTAGAAATGAACCTTAAGGTGTTCAGTTCATAGCTTTGCTGACTACTATTACCTATATTAAAATGTTCTGGTCATCAGACTAAGCAAAATCGTTCATAGCACAATAAACCTAATTCTTTGTAATGAAATTAACAAATATGTGAGTGTATTTTTTTTTTGTAAGAGACATAATGATTGTTTAAACGATAGGTACGAGGACATACCTGCTAAAGAATGGCCGAATTAATAATTGGAATGAGGACATTCTGACAGCAGAATGGCCGTCTGTTAGCGACCGATATAAAATACAAGAAATAAATATTTATTTTAATCATACACTAGTATGTAATAGTTATTAATTCGTTTCGTTATCTTTTCTTATTTTCTTTTACATTTGGAATAGACGGTCGAACGCGACAGGCGCCGAGCGCAGGCGGCCATTGGTAAAATGTCATCGGACCGAGCGGTCGTTTTATTTCAGATACTTATAAAACAAATAATTGAGGTATTGTAAGTAATAAATAATATTTCAGGAACTTTGGTTGTGTCATTTAGTAGCCTGACAACACTATTAAATGCGTAACTGCCATTTTGGGCTTTTACCGTTTACTTGGCTTGAATGCGTAACTGCCAGACTGGGCTTTTACCGTTTACTTGCCTTAACTGCATAATTGTTTGCTTACCTTTATGAATGCGTAACTGCCATACTGGGCTTTTACCATATATATTTATTTTACTTTAATGTACATGAGTACAAAAAGAGCGGACTTAATGCTAATAGCATTCCCTCCCAGACAACATTGTTTGCTGAGATTTAAAAATGCGTAACTGCTACACTGGGCTTTTACCATTTAATTATTTAATTTGCCTGACACGAACTTACCATACTGGGTACTTTCTGTCATAAGGCATGTGTCTAATAAGGCATGAACCAATTATCTTTTGCACTCGAAATAGTCACACTGGACTATTTCACCGCATAGATAGGTCAGACAACGCAACTGCAACAAGTGCAGCAACTCAAAGTGCCCCTGATGACGCGACAGTGTAAAAAGCAAGCTGCCCTCAAAGGTTACCATGTTGGAACCGTTGCCGAGCACCAATCGGGTGACTCCGCCGTCCGCCGAATTCGCCGCCATCCGCTTCCCAGCCAGGCGGCTGCTCTGCTGGAGCTGCAACAGCAGCCCTGACAACAGCTTAGTTCATCAGGTATGAATTTTGATATCATAGATATCCTTGGTGTTGCGTTGATCCCAACGGAATAATAGAGTACCATCGTTACTGAGATAAATTTTTGGCTTGCAAAATTTATATAACATAATTATGTATGATTTTATTATACACATTGTTACAACTGTAACGAAAAACTGCCAGTATAACGTTCATAAGCAGAGCTATAAATAAATGCTAAAATTTATCATCTTCATGGAACCAGATAATAAGTTATACAGCAACTAGCTGATACCTGATATTTCACAATTTTTATGTGAAATAGCTTCTATTAATATAGGTACGCCTAACATGAGCCTGCTGATAGAAATTTGAATAAGAAATTGAATAATAGAATCCATACATTTTGTTATCCATAAATGCAGTAAGTGTTTATTACTGTGTACCACAGTTTTAATAAGTAAAAACTTTAAACATTTGCCTTAACTAGGAGATCCTATGTTTCAGGCTTATTATTTATGTTTAATCACTAACTAGTTAGTATGTTTATTTCAAAGCTATGCCCTTGTAAAAAGTAAAAATTACCTGTCTATTAATTTTCAAATTGAATTTGTGTGTGTAAAACATAAATTGATCGATCTTAATGATAATGATTCTGATGTGTAGAAATTATTAGCCAAGTGAATATATTATAGTGATAATGAAGCTTAAGGAGCAGCTTTCCAATATAGAACACCTTTTTTATGACAGTAATTTAAGACAGTGTTTTGCACTTTATACATTATACAATGGGGCATTGCAACATTCATTTGTTGTGCACAACATACATTTTATTATAAACAGAAGGTATATGGTCAACTCAAGTGTAATTGATGCTGTCCTCTTAAAAGGCCACCAACAGTTGAGTCGAATATGAATGATGCATTAGCCACAGGCCTGAGGTTAACGATATTGATCAACGAAAAAACTGTAAGTAAACCGGGCGCAATACTTAAATAAAACAGAAATTTTAAAACTGATTTACATATTTATTTGCTGGTACATTTTGTTTTAAAACAATTTAAACTTGAAAACAACAAACGAAACATGCAGCCAGGTATACCATATGCTTAATTCCGACGGCAAACGAATATCCAGACGCGGCAACGAAGCCCCATCAACGTTTTCTTTCGTCGATAGCAGCAGACCCGCAGGCGGCCGTTACGGTCCATCGAAACAGCTTTTTTTTTTTTTTTTTTTTTTTTTTATTTGGCTTACTAAACTGGGTATAATCCATTTAGTCTATGTTAACAATAACTTATTAAAAACTAACTTACTAGGATTTACCCTACTCGAAGTAAGCACAGCATGCATTTGCTAACAATTCAAAAATGTAGACTACCTAAATTATATTAATAAATATTACATTTTAAACTTCGATACTTAATACAAAAAGTTTCAGATCAAAAGTTAACTAATTATCTACAGAAAACAGCTAAAGAGCCATGCTAATACAACGCTTGGCTGAGGCAAGGGAACCATTAAAAACATCAAATTTAAAACGTATAGAATTATAAGCCGCACACATACGATACAACGGAGAGTGGTGACCGAGACGAGTCTTACACACCGGAAGTGAGAAAGTCTTTCGATTTTGGAGACGACTAGCACTACGTGGGACTAAAAATTGCAGGCGCTCTAAGATGTCGGGAGAATCCACGAGACCGTTTACCAATTTAAATACAAAAAGTATATCTGAAGCTTTCCTGCGGCTGTACAAAGGTGTTAAGCAATAAGCAGTTGCCGAGGAATCGAGGATACATTCGTCAACATTCACATTCGATCATCGTACGCGGGGTAAGGATACTCGTTAGGATCTGGTGCAGCATTTATCTGTATTCAGCGAATGCAGGCAGTGGTCGCCAACTATAGGCACATAGGCGTCCACATAGTTGTTTGGTCTAAATTCGACATGTGTGAAAATACTATTTTCACTGCGCTAGGACAGCACCAAGATTATTATTATTTTCTTTTATACTCACTCGTACTCACTTGTGCCATCTCCAGAGATATATATTAAATTCTAACATTAATTTGACTAAAATTCGGGCGAAATACATAACAGCCACATAATACGTATGTATTTTAGTGACAGACAATAATTTGTCAACTACACATTAAGTTGAAGGTTCAACATCTCTGTTCGAAAAAAAAAATGTTTTATCAGGTTGTCATATCGGGTTTAGTTAAAATCTAACAGAAGTCATATTAGTATAAACTGTAAAAACGTTATCCTATGATAAGAATAAAAAATGCTTATTGTTTATAACAATACACATTCTAGAAATCCCAGAAGTCGCATTATTATAAACAGTATAAAAGTTTACCTATATTGAAAATAAGAAATGGTTATTGTTTGTCAGAAAACAAGAATACAACACAGAAGTCTTTGCATTTTAGAAATCCCATCAACTCTATGGTTTTAATATTGGAGAAGTAATAGAAATATACGAATTTAAATTCTTAACTTTTGGGTATCGTAGTGCCCATATTTTTACAAAATTTATGCCGCCAGCTACGACTTCTTAGACAGCATTATCTCCCTGTTATATTGGACATAATATTTACTCTAACAATGTGTCTCAGAACATTTTTTAAAGAATTGAGATACACAATAAATTTAAACACATTTTTTTTATACAACTACCTTCACAACTTTCCATTAAGGTCTTTTACAAGAAAAACATTCACAAAACTGCAAAATAAATTATGACTATTTTATGAATGTATTAAACCTGTAGATACCGGTATAATATTATATTTTACTTTATTTAGTTGAATGTCATCGATACTTACACCGAATTAGAGAAGACATAGTTGTGGAATATTTTTCTCTGGTACCTCTCAACAACGGGGTAGACTGGGGGACACTTGTGGCCAGGAATCATAACATTGAAAAATAATTGCATATAAATTTTCTAGCTAGAACATGTAGCTTATTATATTTTCATTGCTTTTTTTATTATTGTATTCGGTGTAAAGTATTCTAGTCGTTATTATTTGATTCATTTATTCAAAAAATTATTACCAGTTTTGGTATTTTCAGATTGAAATTGAGTAAATTCGAATGCAAGTCGAATTAGGTAGTAGAAATAAAATATAGTAGAAATATTTTTCTTCATTCCTAGCATTTGGATCTCAAAGCGATTATTTTTTAATTTTAGATTTTAGCATTCACAACGCTATTTTTGTTTAGTGCCTATTTTATTTACAAAGACAATTCTGTCACTATCAATCGAACAAGCTATTATTTTTATTCTTTTGTACCAGTTTCTTAGTGTTACAATTCTGCCATCATGATCGTCACAATTTTAAGCCTTGATACCCATTGTTTACGTGTAATATAGTGTCTATTAAAGTACTAACATCCTATAACTTCCAATTCCAGGGACGGAAATTCATCGCACAAATAAACTGGTTTGTACAACATTATCAAGGTGATATTATTTTACAGGTATATTACTATGTTATTTAAGCTTGTATGTCTGCTGATACTGTCAGAAAGTACAGAGCTTGGTTATAAAAATGGTTCGATTATTCACCAAATAACAATATAGACATAATAAACACAGAAGTGTGTAAGACAATTATTAGTATTATTTAATATTGGATTCATTGTTGATTTCACAATATGAGCTAATCTCAAGGTTAAGTATCGAATTTAACTACGCCTTGGCGTAGACTTACATTGCTCAAATACAATGGATATCTTAGATTTCTTATTACAATTTATTAAATATTTTCCAATTAGTTTTTTTTCAAACTTTTCTAACTTAAAAAAAAAGTGTCACATTGAGGTACCTTGCTTATTGCACATAGAATGAAAACAATTTTATCAATTAATTATTTGTTTACTTCAAGTATGAAACATGAATTCTTCTTAGTTTGACATAAACCATTTTATAATTACCTTCTTTTTCGAGAATGCTACATATTATTATTATAATAAACATTTCATAATCACTTCTTTTTATTTATAAATATAAAATAAAAATAGTAATACATATTAAAAAAAAAAAAACAAGAAATGAAATTCTTATATGTAGAATAGATAATGGATTACTGAAATGTAAAATTCAATGATAGTGGAGTAGACTCAAATCCATGGTAACCAGTTTTAGCACTCGACGTACGCCGATACCTATATAGGTATGTTATGGCTATGTAGCCATAACATTTATTTTTTTATTATAGAAATTCCACGTAACACGGTGGAATGGTAGATAATTTCACTATCTTTGCAAGATATCATCGATTAATGATAATGAAACTGAATTTTCCTAACGAATCTTGCTTATTTTTTTTTTTGTTCCAACCATCTATATGTACCATATTTGCTACCAAAACATTAAGAATTATGTTAAATGTGATTGATTTTCTTTTTTAAATTTAAAAGACTAATTACACAAGAGATGATATTTCCATTTTCTTATATAATGCTTTAAACATCTACATGTGTTAATAGTACTAATATCGAAGGAAGAATCCTGAAGTATAATTAATGATTAAACGAACTTACCTGTAAGTGAAGTTCTATCATAATTATACGAAGGATTCTTCCGAAGATATTAGTATAGAGTCCCACCCTCCCTACTGCTTATTGTTAATTACAATAAGTGTTCACCCACTGAAGAAAATGAGGAAATATCATACGATTTGGACTTTAAACTAAATGAAAAGGTTGGCGCCGAATGGCGGCGAGGAGAATTCGAGCCGGAAATGTCAAAGTATCTGTCAATTTTAAATCAAATACCTTCTCTTTTTAGGTTTTTTAGGTTATTACTCTAAAATAACGTGCTAAGTGGTGATACATGCAAGCGATACTACATGTGTTAATAGTACTAATATCTTCGGAAGAATCCTTCGTATAATTATGATAGAACTTCACTTACAGGTAAGTTCGTTTAATCATTAATTATATTACTTTGGTACAAAATTACTATTGTGCGACTTCAAAGATGACATTGAGACGAACTTTCAAATGCCAATCGTTTTCCATTGATTGGGTGTGTCGCGGCGCGGACGATCGGACAAAGACGCTGACTGGGGAACAATGGAAACTAGGAGCACAATAAAGTTGATAACGAGCGCGGCGCGCGGCGCGGACGCACCCGCACAAACACTCGAACTCTCCCGAGCTACAATTAGCGTCGCTAAATGTTTCCCTTCTTCACAACTTGGAGACAATTAAAAGTTTTGTAACGACCGATTGGAAGTTACAAAATGAGTCACGTACTACCTATACAACAAAACATCTAAATAGCAACTGTGAGCTTAAATTGTTGCTCAGGAAGTAAAACAAACACAATATAACTTTTGAACTATATTAATTACAACAATACACTTTTTAATATCATAATTTTACGCAAAACCGAACAGAGTGCCAAAAAGGCGCCAAAAGCAAGCACGACTTTTTCACTTGACAGTTGACAGTTATCCTGACAGATCGAACCACAGATTAAATTCACTATCAGAATCGATTATAGAGAGTACAATATCGTATTACATAACGAATAATCAAATTAATTATTAAACATAATAATGCTTTCTAAAGTACTTATATATTTATTACCGACTTCAAAAGGAGGGAGGTACTCAATTCGACCAGTTTTTTTTTTTTTTTTTTTTGTTTTTTGTATGTACACCGATTACTCGAAGACGGCTGAACCGATTGAAATGATTCAAACGTTATTACATTAGGAAGACTTCCAAGTTGGTCCCATTTTTTAAATTTTGAAATCGGTTCAGTACTTTTCAAGTAATCTTGAAAAAAGCACGAAAATAGTATGATTTTGTGTGAACTACCTCGATGATCAGTCGTATAACTTCTTTGTTTATGAACTGAATAAGATAATTGTTTTTTTGTTGGAAAAGTTAAGGCGCTGCTTAATCGAATTTTTAGGTTTTTGAGGGGGTGCGGCAGACGAAGCGCGGTGTGCACGTGCAGCGGCGCCCCTCCCGCGCCGCACCTCACCTGCGCTGCGAGTGTAGCGGTGTAGACTGGGCCGCATTTAGAAAATTTTTGTTTGTTTTTAAATTATTTGCTGTTGTGAATAAATGTCATGTTCTCTGATCAGGGTGAACAAAAATTTGAATTGAATTTTGAGATATTACAGAAAAAGTATACTTTTAATCACGTAAACGAGCTTAAAGTGTCATAAAAAAAACTCGATTTCCAAGAAAGTTTCTTTGAAAATTTTTCCCACAGTGATGGTCTATTTTTATAAGAAAAATTGTCTTTGGGGTACCTACTATCCTTTTACTATCCCTTGGTTCTTGTGAAATTATTTACATGATTATTATTTCCAATTCGTGCACTGTGTTGCAAAAATGCTAAGCTCATTATTGGCACGTAATAATTTTGCTATTTTGCATTTCTGGTGTATCTTAGGCTGTTTCGTTGACGAAACTCTAAAAATGTGAGTTGCGCGACTCCTAGCGAGACTTGATAGACTGAGAGGTCGCGGAATTTTTGGTAACGATCGAGGAAAAGGTTAGACTCGTTTTTATTGGTTGTAGAGTGGTCCCCTAATGTGAATGATGTCGGTAGCGGTACGCCTGATCTCAGTGGTTGCAACTTCGAGTGATCTAAATATACACGGTTAATTTTTAAGTATATCTAAGAATGAAATAGGGATTTCAGACCACGTAAATGAACAACTTTTACTATGAACCTACCACGAAATCGCGAAAAAAAAATCAGCTGTTCCATAGAAAAGTACAACATCGACTCGACTATAATGTATGGAACAGCTGATTTTTTTTCGCGATGTGGTGGTTGGTCCTATGGTAAAAGCTGTTCATTTACGTGGTCTGAAATCCCTATTTCATTTTTAGATATACTTAAAAATTAACCGTGTATAAAAGAATGAACTGATTGGTGACTGACATATCAACGCACAGCCCAAACCGCTAAGTCTAGAGACTCCAAATTTAGTACATAGGTTCCTTATAAGGTCTAAAGGTGCAATAAGAAAGGATTTTTTTCAAAACTCACCCCCTAAGGGGGTGAAACGGGTGTCCAATGTTTGTATGAAATTCCCTCAGTTTGAAAGCGAGGATCTTCAAATTTTGTATTTAGGCTGACGATTGTATTTTTTTTGAAAATTCCACTCTCTAAAGGGTGAAAAGGGGGATGAAGTTGTGTGTAGAAATAATAAAAATCCTTCATTTTCGAAGTGAAAATCGCTTAATTTATTATTTAAGCTTATGGATGCAAATTTAACGCAACGTACATTATTATTGTTAGTATTTCGATCCCTATGGGAATGATAATGGGGATGAAATGGGGTAAATAAACCTAAAAATAGATATGGATGTCGTTATTGTGGTTTTCTGACGATTGCGAAAATGACATTTATTTTGAAGTCCAATACGGTGGACATGATTTAACCCCAAAAAAGGGTGAAAATGGGGTTCAAATTTTATATGGAAAAAGAATAAAAAAGACATTACAACTTAAAGCTTCGTGCTTTAAGTCTATTAATATTTTTTTTAATTATATAAAGCAGCGATTCTTAACCTCGGGTCGCGAGACGTATTGGGTTGGGTCGTGGGCCCCCAAACGACTATAAAAAGTGAAAAAAAAATACGTTTTTAATTGCGAATATTTTTATTTTTTATTGATATTAAATATAAATATAAAGGGGCTATAAGGATGTGGGAGAATGCACGTCTTTTCTTAGTAAATAAATAAAAAAACAATGCAAATAGTAGATTTTTATTACAATTAATATAATTGTTACAAATAATTAGTTTATTCAATGTAATTTATAAATAAAAGTCATTAAACGACTCGTAAAACAACTGTGTGCACGTGCGCCTCCCCACTGCGCCATCACGCCACATCACGCCACCGAGCTTGTTTGCGCACGTGTATAAAAACGGCTTGCGCAGGTGTCGATAGCTCAGACGTTGTTCAACTGTCGGACACGGCACTCTGTCGGATCGGTGCTCTGAACTATCTGGTAATGTAGTTAAGTATTACTCCTTTTATGACAGTAATAATAGTGTAATAAAATTACAATATTTAATGTAATGTTAAAGCTAATAAATCTAAGACATGTCATAAATGTAGTATCAATAACTTATTCGGTAACTTAGTCATAACCACGATATTGAAATAAATTAATAAATATCTCACATTGCCATCCTTTCTTTTATTTTCTCTCACATCAGAAGTGGGATCTAACCTAGTTGGATAACATATACTACGCCTACGAATTTTTATGTTTCAGGAATATCAAAATGCTTGCTGTAGAATCCGCCACGTTGGCGACTTTGTGTTGAAGATCAAGTCGAGTGACCAATTGTGGATCTGAGTCATCAATCCTGGGTGGTTGCAAATATCTGAACAGTGGAATGAAGCATGAAAAAGTGCGACAGTTCCCGTTTGATCGACGAATTGCTGATAAGTACCCATAGATTTTACATTTTTGTAAGGTACCCGTAGATTTTACTAAATTATTATCATTTGGTCAATCCAAGTGTGCAAGGATCGTAGCAGGTGGCGATCCATAGTCTCTGCCTACCCTCATGAGAAACAGACGTGAGTTTATGTATGTATGGTCAATCCACAACTATAATTTTCAAAGTCAAAAAGAATGACGTTCCTTGTGATATTATAAAAAAAATAAGTAGAATTTGGCGTAGAAAATGATGACGCAAATGCTGCGCAAAGAGTGCTCTATGTTTCGTAAAATAAGTGTACTTTCATGGAGGTTGATTGATACAAAGATTCTGGGTTCGAATCCTGGTATACATAATTTTGTGATGCGTAGTTAATCACAGATTTTTAAATTCTTCTATATTTTTACCCGTTATTTAGTAACCACAGTACAAGCTTTGCATAGCTTGGAACTGGGACTAATTGATTGGTGTGAATTGTCTAGACTAGAATATATAATTTTCCATGTGCCTTGCACGTGTGTGCGAGTGTACCACCAAGTGGCCGTGATTATACAGCTGTGACTACTTACTTATATGAAATATCTGCTGGCTGATGTTCGAAGTATGGTATTTAATAGTGAGATTCAAAACGTAGCATTAATCATAACATTACTGATATAAGAAAGAATTTTAGCTTTTCGTAGAAAAAATGCTCAACTTGAATTTGGTCTTAAAATATAGTAAATAAGCCAATGAGACCTTTCCCTTCCTTTTTGATCAGTGAAAGGACAATTTTATGATATTATGTACATATTGTGACATCACAACCCAGTAGCATTGTAAATTGAAAATGTAACACAGTAAGTGCTAAAGCCAAACTGTAACGTCAGTGAATTATTTAAGTTTCAAAGATGATTTTATATGCTGAGAGATATTTTAATGTGAATTAAGCTGTGCCCTTTACAGTTTACAATTTTATTCTTCGTATCAAATCATAGCACTAATGAGAAAAAGTCTTATTACTTCATTGGTAGAACTGTCCAGTAGAACTAGTGGGAATAAATCTTTCTTTTCTGGTTAAAATCGTGTGTACAGAACCTATAATAAAATAAATGAAACATCTGACAAATAACCAACTGATATTTATTATTCATTTACAACAGAGATAACTTGACGTTGTTGTTACCTATAGATTGAACATTCAAACAATTTTTGTGCATGCAGTTATTGCAGAAATCAAATTGTGCCTTAAACATTGTGTGGAGTAAGTAAGCAAAATGTTTTTAAAGGCAATTTTTATTTAAATAAATTTCCTCTTCAAAGCAGGAATTTTTTTGGTCTTTGGAAACAAAGGTTCTCTTCTTGTGCAGCAATTATTCGTAACGGAGCTGGTGTGGAGCATTATCCTGTGCTTAAAATGATTCAAACAAGGGTAGGATCACTTCCAATCCCTAGATTTTACTAGATCTTTTTAACAATTGTTTTAGTTCATCACTGGTTGATGCCTTATTTACTGCACTGTATTTATTTTGATCCCTGGTGGATACAAACTATTTTAATAGGGATTTTATTTTAATAGAATTTCTGCAATAAAGCGTTGTTGCAGAGGACTGTGTACATACAATATACAGTTGAAAATTACAAGAACTTGTAACAACGGTCTTTTTATGTTTATTTTTAATATTCAAGAGAAAGTTAATTTAAATTATGAATTATTATTATGATACAGACATGAGTTTTGAATAGAAATTCGAATCATTCCCTCAATTTAGTACATGCTTATCCTAAATTTTGTTTCTGGTGTTAATACAGAGTGTGGGTAGACTAAAGTGAAAAAAAAAATGCAACATTCGTAATCGCTTCTCATTATACATAGTAGTAAATTATTAAGATTTGAATATTTTGATGTGCTTAGCTGTACTTTTACTGTGCAATTGTACTTTACTGTACTATTGTGGCAGCAGATCTTACCAAATAGCTAGTGATTCTAATTAAAAAGAAAAGGGAGTATGATTTTCTAAGTGATGTCATGATACTTAAAGATTTTGTGAATAATTTAAGTTTTACGTAGATTTTTAAGTTTTTCGTAAACAAGATAAAATTAAAATTAATACTAATTGTTTTTATGTTGTACAAAAAAAGGTGATAATTACATCAATATAAAATGAAATTGGTAATGGTATTCTTGAATATCTTTTCTCAACCCGTTTTGTCATTATTTGACACAAAGATGCAGGTTACATCAGATGAGGGTTGTTGGATGTTTTAGTTTGCGAATTACTCAAACTTAGTCTTCACTTACTTCTACGAGTTTTAGATGTTGTAATGTTTTGAGAATGATGCCCATTCGTGGCAGTAGTGTTTTTGACTATATTGATGTTTTGTCACTCTTCAAACACCACTATGATATGATATTTATTTTTATGAACAAACTATAACGTATAATAATAATCGGATTTAATCGGATGTGTCGGATGTGTTGCGAACTGTGGTTCGTGATAATTTTAGGTCACTACTCTGTAATAGAAGGCGAGGTGACAAAATCGTTGGAGACAGACTGATCTCCTTAACCTGGTTATCTTATTTCTCTTTATACACTGACTCCTGGCCAGATGTTCACTGTATACTGAGCAATAAAGAATATTACCAGTTGGCCGTGCGTGCTATTGAGGCGATTTTTACCGAGGTCGCGAGATTCTAATGAATGCCGTACCATATGAACTTAATAAATAATATTTTTAAGTTCGCCGTGCTCATGTGGCTTATGTTATTACCGAGGTAGTACTATATAATTTACGAGCAATGAATAATATTGCAAGTTTGCCGTGCCTTCGTGGCTTATTTTTACCGAGGCAATTACATCTGAGCAATATAAAATATTGGATTGAAAGTTATCCATGCATTCATGGTAGTATGACCAAAGCTCTATGTTACTATTTTATATTATAATACCTACACGACACATGCACTTACTCACATACAACAACACACCCCTACACACACTATTTGAAAAATAAAAGTTTGTTTTTTTATAAGACTCCTAAGATGTTCAATTGTTACAGTGTCTGCTGATTGATGTCCATGATTATCCAGATGACGTATACCTGGAGCTCTGATGATCCTGAATTGTAGGCGTTTGCGTGTCTCGGACACTGGTCTGCACCAGTACAATGTAACATCTACGATTACAAAGATTCTTATTATAATAAATACGAGTAATTTGTAATAAGTCCTTACTATACATTTAAGGTTTTTAATTTTTTTTGTTTTGTTTACCAATGGAGATTATTGTTATATTGTTTTTTTATATATAAAAAAAATGGTTATCTCCCATTGAAGGTTTCACTGTGATAAAAGTGAATTGGGTCATGTGATTTGACCATAATTAGAAGCTATGTGATTTAGCTTGACGGTCATGTGATTTGACCATAATCAGCTGCTATGTGATTTAGTTTCACGGTCATGTGATTTGACCATAGTTAGTTGCTATGTGATTTAGCTTTACGGTCATGTGATTTGACCATAGTTAATTGCTAAGTGATTTAGCTTTACGGCCATGTGATTTGACCATAGTTAGTTGCTATGTTATTTAGCTTTACGGTCATGTAATTTGACCATGATTAGTTGCTATATTATTTAGCGTTAGAGTCATGTAATTTGGCGATCTGATGATGTTGATGTTGTGTGATTCGATAATAATGATTTATTTTTCAGATAACAAATATCCATGTTTGTTAATTGAGAGTTAATCAACTATGTTTTTATTTATGTTTGAAAAATATTTTACATAATATTGTTTGATTTGATTGGAGGTCGGCATAACCTCTCAGAGTTTTCTTTCGCCAGTTCTTTCTCGAGAGGCCTCCTTTACGAACTGGTGGTAGATTCAATAGTTAAAACAATTTTAATCCAATAAATTTAATAAAAATAATGCAATATTAGAATTTTTATATAAATGCAGATGGATATTACTTGAAGCGAGTAGACTGATAAATTAAGGCAGTGAATTTAATTATTCATCCGTTGACGAAACGTTACATTTCCTATACTGGAAGTTTCAACTCAATTTGGTGCTTTATTGCTATTCCACAAATTGGAAATATAGTTACTAAACATAATGTAGTTTCGAATAAAGATTTTAATGATTCGTGATTTGTGAAAAATAAAGTGTAAATTGTTTTGTTCGCGAGCCAAGTGGCTGCTCGTCAGAATGGCCGTGTGGGAGAATGCACGTCTTTTCTTAGTAAATAAATAAAAAAAACAATGCAAATAGTAGATTTTTATTACAATTAATATAATTGTTACAAATAATTAGTTTATTCAATGTAATTTATAAATAAAAGTCATTAAACGACTCGTAAAACAACTGTGTGCACGTGCGCCTCCCCACTGCGCCATCACGCCACATCACGCCACCGAGCTTGTTTGCGCACGTGTATAAAAACGGCTTGCGCAGGTGTCGATAGCTCAGACGTTGTTCAACTGTCGGACACGGCACTCTGTCGGATCGGTGCTCTGAACTATCTGGTAATGTAGTTAAGTATTACTCCTTTTATGACAGTAATAATAGTGTAATAAAATTACAATATTTAATGTAATGTTAAAGCTAATAAATCTAAGACATGTCATAAATGTAGTATCAATAACTTATTCGGTAACTTAGTCATAACCACGATATTGAAATAAATTAATAAATATCTCACATTGCCATCCTTTCTTTTATTTTCTCTCACAAGGATACTGATATAAGGGGCGCCGCAGGCAAGTCCTACTTGCTATCGTAAATTCCCTTTTAGCGACAAAATTGTTGTGGTGGCAACACATAATCACAACAACTTTTTACTATAAACAAGCAAGATTAGTCGATGAAGCTGATTAAAAATCGCGCTGCGGGGCCATTTTTTTCTATAAACGAGCGAGATTATAAGATTAGTAGACGAAACTGACTAAAAATCGCGCTGCGTGACCGTTTTTTACTATAAACAAGCAAGGTTACAAGATTAGTAGATGAAACTGACTAAAAATAGCGCTGCGCGGCCGTTTTTTAACCGACAGGCAAAATTCAAAATTTTGGAATCGCTGATAGGGGGCACCCGTAGAAATGTCGCTGGTGGTGCTAAAACCAGCACTGCCTTCATGTCTTAACTACTGAACCGATCATAACATTTTGCATTCATGTTGTCAGGGGTACAGAAAAGGGACATTCAGTTCCCGAGGGATAGCAAAAAAATATCCACGCAGACAAGTCGCGGGTGGCCACTAGTAAAAAATAAATAACATGTCATTTTAGTACCTGTCACTGGAAAATAAAAATAAATATATTAGGATTAGGGTCGCGGACTTCAAATATATTTCTACTTTGGGTCGCCAGCCAAAAAGGTTAAGAATCACTGATATAAAGCTTTAATATTCCCAACGAAAAAACAAAAATATCGACTGCTACAACGCATAGTATTGAAACTGCAAATCACGTTCTTTACAGTAGAGCAGTTTAAAGTTTTTTTTACACAAAATTTAACACAAAATCGTAATTTTGAATTGTATCAGTAAAGTATCTTTACTAAACAATAGCTTATTTTTGTCTCTTTTTTTTGTGCCTAATAACATTTTTATTATAATGTTATAATTATATTTTCCAAGATATTTCACATTCGATAATATTCCATGCTTTTAAAATCAGGAATTTCATCGAATGTGGCTGATTCAATAGTATTCAATGCTTTTGAAATCTGGAATTTTATCGAAAGTGGCAGATTCGATAATATTCTATGATAATTTATTAAGAAATAGCTATATATTTAACGCTTTCGTTACTTTTTTGTTAATTAAATGAGCTATAATAGTGGAATCGTAAAACAGAAATAGGTTCCCAAATATCATAAGGAAATGCCGAGCACGGGTCTCTCCATAGGTAAGATGGTCACGATAATTTTCCGAAGCATTCCGTATTCTTGGGTTCCTCCTATCTGTATTCGATGAGGGTTTTCCGTCTCAAAGATTCCTTCCTTATTTGGACTTTATATGTCTGTTCTAGGTGTACGTTGGTAGTGAGCAAGAACTTCGAGTGTAGTGTTCCTAACAATAACTTTAGGCCTCTGTGGTCTAGTGGTTCACCCACCCGTTTAAGCCGCAAGGGTCTCGGTTCAATTCCCAGGAAGGTGTACATTTATACTCGGTTGGGTTGTTGGTAGGGATTGTTTCAAGGCTGCGTTGAAGGATATTTTTAAGCTCCTAGACTGGAAAGGAAGGATTCGGCATAAATATCAATGGCGACTATCATAAGACACCTTCTTTTTTCCGATGATGTAGTTCTAGCTGGAAAGACCTGAATACAATGATTGATGATCTGATCTCCATGTGCCTCCCAAAGAGTAGAAATCAGGATGAAACTTGATTAGACGAAAATCTTGTCAAGCGCCTATGCTTACACGCACCAATTAATTTTATTTTTCTCTTTCTTCTTTTTAAATTCCACAACGGGTCAGTGCTTGGCCTTTATTGAGATAAAGGCCAGTAACATGGAACTAGTGAGAATAATCAGTATCAGTAGTTCCATGGAACTATATCCACTGGAACTAGTGAGCAGTAAGTGATTGCTCCGCGTACCCCTTTGATGCAACCTCGCGTACCCTTTAGGGTACGCGTACCACTGATTGGGAAACACTGCCATAGACAATCGGTACAGACGTGTTAATACCAGGGCTAACTCAGGGGTGCAAGTCCTGAGAACAATGGCTGGTATACTATTCAGACTACTGGCTTTATTCACGTCCAGATCAAGCAATGCTTTTTTTTAATTCGGTCTCTCTGATGCGGATTTTCGACATTGAAATCTCACAACTTGGTAAGACCGATGGTACAACATTGCCAGGATCTAAAGAATCTAAACGAGAACACTCGGCAAATAAATTGGCAAAACAGTATGTGTCAAAGATCCGCCTGGTTTCCGCAGAGGAGGCATTGAGAGACGGCAGAAGATGACCTCCACAGATTATACCAGAATTTTTCAAGAAGCAAGTTTTCCCTATGCAGGACTTGGCGGTTTTGTTAAAGGCTTTCCTCTTTTCACGTGTATTTCTAGCTTTATAGGATCGAGCATCAACCCAAGTAAGATATAACTCATGTTTCGACGCTACTGCTTCTCTATATTTAGCATAATACCAAGAGTGAACATTGTTAGAAACCCTGACAAAGCAGAACGGTCACAGCATTCGTGGAGTAGAAGGAAACATGATTTTACCTAAAAACAATTTTTTTCTGCTAAAAAAACTAGTATAATATCGATACACAGGAGCACTAGCCTTTAGCCATAGGCCTTGTCCCGCTACATTTTGTTATTTCGGTTGCATTATATTCATTAGGTAAAAAAACTTATCCATAGTAATATAGTGACTGAAAGTTTTGTTGGCTTTCCTTGTGTTAAAATTGATGAGAAAGTAAAAAGAATCACAAAACAATTAGTTCTTCCTTAAAAATTACGATTTTAAACTGTTTCAAAATCCAATATGTATTGATTGGATTGGACAATTTAAGTCGCGCGTTAATAGTATAGGATTATTGTAAACGTGTGAAATAATGACGCAGAATTAGTTTTGAGGCGGGAAATATTAGGAATTAGCCGTAAGAGCACATTGAATGCGAATCAAAAATCAAAAACAATCGTAATAGGAGGCGATTTTAATGTGGATTTCTTGACTAACAATTCTACACAAACGGTTCTAAATAACTTAATGTTAACGTGTAATTTTAACCAGTTAGTAAAAGAACCCACGCGAATAACCCCAACGGGTTCTACGTGTGTCGATCTATTGTTCACTAACTTCACTGCTCCTGAGAACCTTTTAAAAGTACAAGAATTTGGTTTCTCTGACCATAGAGGAGTTTTTATTACCATACTAGTAAACTTAAAACCCCAAAATCAATTTTCCGCAATGAAACGTGTATTCAACAAATATAATATGAACAAATTTAAAAAAGAACTACAAAATGTAAATTGGTCTGAAATTATAAATCAAAAATACAATATTAACGAAAATTATAATGCTTTCAATGCTAAAATCCTACAAGTATTAAATAAAAGTATTCCTAAAATAATAACAAAACAATCACATAAAAAAATCAAAAGGCATATTACTGTCGGATTAAAAATATCTAGTAAAAATAAACGTTTATTGAAATTATTAAAAGACCAGACTAAAAATGAAACTATTAATAATTACTACAAATCTTACAGTAAAACTTTAAAAAAAGCTTTCCTTATGTCAAAAAAAATTAATAACGCTAAAATATGTATGAATTCGAAAAATAAAAGCCGAGCTATGTGGCACATAATTAAAAAAGAAACTAACCAAAAGCGTCACGATATCAATCAAAATATAGTTTTGAAACATAATAAAACATTAATAAAAAACGCAAAACAAATAGCAAATATATTCAATACTTACTTCACAGAAATAAATAATACAAGCAATGAAACCGGCAATAAAAACGTTACTGCATCAAACTCTACTCCAAACTCCCTTTATTTGAGAGAGGTTGACACAGAAGAAATACGTAAAATAATAAAAAAACTCAAAGTTAAAAGTAGTTGTGGGTTAGATGAAATCCCTTCAAGCCTGATAAAATTATGCATTGAGGAGTTCATCGTACCTGTTACCCAACTAATTAATCAGTCATTCCGAGAAGGTCGCTTTCCAGACGCCCTAAAAGTATCATTGGTAAGACCCATCCATAAGAAGGGTGACAAGACAGACCCAGTTAATTATCGTCCCATAGCTTTATTGTCCACGTTCGCTAAAATCTTTGAAACAGCAATGGCAAATAGACTTAACGCTTTCTTTGAAAAATTTAAAATATTAGACGAAAGTCAACATGGGTTCCGGAAAAGCAAATCAACTACTTTAGCTTTATATAAATATATACAGAAAATTTTAGATGCAATAAATAATAAAAAATATGCGATCGGTATACTACTAGACATGAGCAAGGCGTACGACAGGGTAAATCATAAGTTATTGTTAAAAAAAATATACGGGCTAGGAATAAGAGGAGTTGCTCATGATTGGTTTAGTTCTTACCTAAAAAATCGCTCACAATACGTTGAAATAGAGTATACTAACTTTAATACTGGAAGGATTGAACGTGAAAGATCAGAACAGGCTGCAGTGCTGGGTTCCATTCCTCAGGGAAGTGTTTTGGGATGTATCTTGTTTCTAGTGTACATAAATGACTTGCCGTCACAAATTGGGTTCTATAGTGTTTCATTTGCGGATGACGTTTCGGTAATGTTGACTTGCTCAGATACCTACACATTAAAAAACGATTTAGACTTAATATTCAAAAATATAACTAATTGGCTAGACAAAAATAACTTACAAATTAACCTTAAAAAAACTAAATTGCTCCAATTTAAACCATACCAGAAAGCCCCTATTGAACTAAAATACGACTACAACTCAACATCTATAGAGACTGTGGATTTTGCCACCCTATTGGGAATAGAGATCGATACTCATATAACCTGGAAACAACACATTCAAAAGTTAGCTAGAAAATTATCATCCTTAATTTACGCCCTTAGTCAATTGAAACGAGCTACTAACCAAGATATTGCACTTGCGGCTTATTATGCTTATGCACACTCGATACTGTCCTACGGAATCATCCTATGGGGAAACTGCACAGATATCCAGGAAATCTTCGTCCTTCAGAAGAAGTGTATAAGAATAATATGTAATATAGACCAAATGCAGTCATGTAGACCTTACTTTTGCAAACTCAAGGTACTTACTCTCACTTGCTTATACATATTTGAAGCTTGTAAATTTATAACTAAGCATTTTGATCTATATTCGCCGCGAAAAGAGATAAGAAGAAATAACAGATATCAGAACAAACTAAAACTACCATCATCAAAACTAAAATTGCACTCATCCGCTCCCCATTCAATGTTAATAAAAATATATAACCATTTACCCAATGAATTGAAATGTATAAAAGAAACAAAAAAATTTGAAATGCAACTCAGGACCTTTTTAGTTAACAAATGTTATTATTGTATCTCAGAATTTTTTGAAGATAAATTTAATTAGAATCCATCGTATTAATTAAAATAATGTAAAATATGAATCATATTGAGTATTATGTTATTATTATGAAATGAAATATCTAATGATAATGATGAATTAACCTTAATTTATACTGCATAAATCGTTTTCTATAAGTAAAATAATTATAATTTTAATTTTTTAAGAAAACCTACTAATAATAATATGATATTATAGAATTTAAGTCACTCATTCTGCCAACACCCTTACAGGGTGTCACATGTACTTATCAACCTAAATATTGTCAACTTTATACCATGTGACTGTGCAATAAAGAAATTATGAATTATGAATTATGAATGTCTCACTCCATACAAAAAAAAACCATAAAATATTTTTATCCAGCCAAACTATTCATTTTAAACAAAAATCTCTTAAGAAATTTCTTCTATAATCGTTACTTTCTCGTAACAATGAAGCCTCTTATAAGCGCTATTACTGGAAGTGGCAACCACTGAGATCAAGCAGACCGACATCATTCACATTAGGGGACCACTCTATAAGTTCTACAACCTATAAAAACGAATCTAACCTTTTTCTCGACCGTTACCAAAAATTCCGTGACCTCTAAGGCTATGATGTCGACGACGACGCGTCATCGACATCAAGTATTGCTAGACGCAGCGCGACGAGGCGTGTGTTTACCTACTACAGCGCTTCTAATACTAACACTATTTAATTTATTACTAAAACCTAAAACTACAAAACAAACACCTAAAACTATTACTAAAACTAAATAAAATTATTGAAGTGAAAGCTTCTTTAGCGGCGTTGTACGCTTTTTTGTAATGGGGAAAAAATGTTGAACTCGCGTCAGTCAGTCAGGATCACGTGACCCTGATCGAAAATTCGTAAGACGGATGTGACTCATGTGACGGATGGAGAGCAGACAGCCGGCGGCGGAAGTATCCCCCTCTCTTTCTATGGGGCGCGGCGAAAATAGTGGCGCGTCATTTCAAGACGTAAACACTTGTGTCACCATAGCAAGGCGCTAATTTTTTAATTCAATGCCAAGGCTAGTTTTTTTTACATTCTCTTTGGTCAAAACTCTAGATTTTCTGTCAAGCTATGGATAAGACTTTTGTACAATACTGTTCTGTATTCGTAAATTCAAATGCAGAGTAAATTCGTAAGACGGCAATTCGTGCAAAATTATTCTCTAACCATTCCAAAATATCAAAAATGCACAACGTTAATATTCAAGTTTTCACTTCTGCCAGCACTCCCGGAGTGCAGCCCGATTTTCTTGTATTTACTTAAAACAAACAAAGTTTACAAAACTTTCCAAAATCCAAAAGAAAAAGACGAGACCGACGTGACTTCACGTGACCGACACGCTACGATATGAAATGAAATGTACGGCCACATTCTCGATATCACCCGATGCAAGCCCCCGGGCGTTCACCCCGCCCTCCCGCGCCAAATCTCTCAGTGTATTGCCGAAAACTAGCAAATATTTTTCTAAGTGCATTGCTCTTTACATTTTTCAGGCGCCAAAAAACCTGTTTATTTTGATTTTAATAGTGATCCATAACATTTACATTCTTTTTTTTTCGATAAGTCTTTAATTCACCTTATGTTCGATTTGTAATTTGAAAAAAATATACTAGTTGCCGCTGAAAATTTCGAGTATTGTGCGACGAAAAAACTTTTTAGAAAAACATTTTTTTTTCACTTGCTAAGCTTTTACTTGAAATTATTTATAGCTAAGTCTTTAATTCAGGATATGTCGAATACAACAATATTTTTTTCTACCTTTCAAATTGAGTGGATTCTTCTAACTATGCGACAAAACTTTATATGTTTTCATTGATGCTACGTTTTGCAGGTCCTTAAGTGTAGTTCTTTAACCGGCTTAAAAAAGGAGGTTCTCAGTTTGACCCGCATGTATGTATGTTTCTCCGCGATTAACTCACGTTTGGCTGAGCCGATTTTTCTACCTAAATAATATACCTACACTACCTATACAAAAGGTACCTACACTAAAAATTTAAAAAATAAAAAAATGTTTAAAAAACAAAAACCGACTTCAAAAAACCTACCCCTAAAAAGCAAGAAATAATATTCGTAATAATAAAAACACGTCTATTGAAGTCGGGTGGGGCTTTTAGAATAAAAAAAAAGGAATTTGTACTCCAGCCCCACCCGACTTCAATAGACGTGTTTTTATTATTACGAATATTATTTCTTACTTTTTAGGGGTAGGTTTTTTGAAGTCGGTTTTTGTTTTTTAAACATTTTTTTATTTGTTTACACAACACTGTTCTAGTTTTATTTTCTTGTTTGCTAATATTTTTTTTAACAATATAAAAGTAAGTTTCATATCTGTAAGTTACAGACTGTAACCTACATTCTACAAGTATTAACATTAAATGTTTATTGCTTTTGAAAGTTTAAAAAAAGCATTTCGGTGACCTCGCCGCTTCCGGGCCCGATCGAGCGCCCGCCAATCGAATGCAATCTTTGAATTCGATTCCCACCGTCAATTTTCAATGTATATTTTAATAAAATATACAGTGTTCGAGTATTATATTAACGGAAGTTTTATTTTTAAATAAGTACCTACTTATTGTTTTAAATAGTGCATTCAGGGAAGATTCAGGGATACTATTTGCAGCGATTCAGTAGCGCGTTTTATTGAGACGAGGCTGCATTTGTATAGTATAGTGTGTACGTTTAAAAAAAAATAAGTTAACCAAACATAGGGAGGAGAACAGAACAGGAAACAATTAAACATTTTCAGCCACGCTCTGAATAGGTGGTATTAGAATTGCGGAAAATAGGGCGACCTTAATGCGACCACAAAGGGTCGTTGCCTCCCGGATGATCAGGGGATACCGTACGGTATCTGGGACGGCTGCCTGCGTACTGGCTGGCACACCCCCTTGGGACCTGGAGGCCCAAGTGCTCTCGGAGGCGTATAAACAGCGGAGAGAAGAAAGGGCAAGGGGCGACCGCCTAGCCCCAGAAGAGCGAAGAAATGCCCGACGCATTGCCGAGGACAGATGCATGGCGGAATGGGAACGGCAGTTAGAGTTCCCAATAGCTGGCCTACGGACGGTGGAAGCCGTCCGTCTGGTATTAAAAGATTGGAGGAACAGAGGGCACGGAGCTCTGACATTTAGACTGTCACAGGTACTTACTGGACATGGCTGCTTCAGTAAGTATCTGTACAGAATACAGAGAGAGGCTGCTCCGGTGTGCCATGACTGCGGTGCACCGGAAGACACCGCGCCGCATACTCTTATGGAGTGTCCGGCGTGGGCGTCACAGCGACGAGAGTTGGTGGCAGTCGTTGGAGGAGACCTCTCGCTTCCCAGCGTGGTAAACGCCATGCTAGGAAGTGACAGGTCATGGCAAGCGATGGTCTCCTTTTGTGAGGACGTTATCTCGCAAAAGGAGGCTTCGGAGCGGATCCGAGAGGCGGATGCGCACGCGGACCCGCTCCGAAGACGACGGCCAGGAAGGAGGAGGCGCCGATATGCGCACCTCATTCCCCCCTAGCTGTTGTAAGGGGATGACCAAATGCCCCGGTCATCCCCTAGCTGCCGGGCTCTGTTGAGAGCTAAACACCAGGGCTGCACGGTGCTTGACACCCCGGACCCGTAAGCCCTGTGTGTTAAAGCGGGGCATTAGAGGAAAAAAAAAAAAAAAAAAAGGTGGTATTAGAATTGTTTCTAGGAGTGCCTGCGGTCGTGCCAGATGCATTTGTAAATTTAATTGTGCTTCAGCTCTATTAAAAATTTAGTTATTGTTGGTAAAACAGCGACATTGTGACATAAAGGAACCAGATTCCACCTGAATCAACCCGCAGCCGCATCACTCGCTCGCTCCATAGCGCAACAATACCGGCACACATGCATGCCGCCTTAGAATAATTACACCCATGCCGCATTAAACACAATGTCCCTCTTTTCACATTGCTGTATGATTTCCCATAGAAATTGCAACTAGTTTCCTTATCTGTAGATAGACTGCGGTTTTCTCATACGGACCGCATTTACGGCATTCTAGTAGGTACTATTATCTATTCCAGGGGTGTCAAACTGATTTTTCAATAGGGCCATTTTTTAGTTCAGAGCGTGTTAGAGGGTCAGACTCAAAATTAAAAACTCAAACATACTAAATTAAAATCTTTAGTTTCATACAAAGGTAATAAAAACAAGTTATCTTGATGATCCAGATACCTGAGTTCCAGTCTCATATTTTATTATCTTACAATATGTAGTGGTATCAAATGCCGTCTAAAATCCTCACTGTGTAGTCAGGCTACTAAATGACACAACCAAAGTTGCTGAAATATTATTTATTACTTACAATACCTCAATTATTTGTTTTATAAGTATCTGAAATAAAACGACCGCTCGGTCCGATGACATTTCACCAATGGCCGCCTGCGCTCGGCGCCTGTCGCGTTCGACCGTCTATTCCAAATGTAAAAGAAAATAAGAAAAGATAACGAATTAATAACTATTACATACTAGTTTATGATTAAAATAAATATTTATTTCTTGTATTTTATATCGGTCGCTAACAGACGGCCATTCTGCTGTCAGAATGTCCTCATTCCAATTATTAATTCGGCCATTCTTTAGCAGGTATGTCCTGGTACCTATCGTTTAAACAATCATTATGTCTCTTACAAAAAAAAATACACTCACATATTTATTAATTTCATTACAAAGAATTAGGTTTATTGTGCTATGAACGATTTTGCTTAGTCTGATGACCAGCACATTTTAAAATAGGTAATAGTAGTCAGCAAAGCTATGATCTGAACACCTTAAGGTTCATTTCTAGATTGAGTAGTCTATATTGCCTTGCAAATGCAAATACTTACAAGTAAAAGACGAACTTTTAGTTCCATCCTTGCAAGCGATTTGTTTTCAAATTGTTAGATCATAACTTTGTTGACCGTACATACAATAATTTGTTATTGTTATAATTTGTTTATCATTGAATTCCTCTTGATTCAGGAAAATGGAATCTTACTAACATAATCATTTATATATCGGATAAATGAGTACGACAAATCATTAAATTTAATAACAACCTGTACATACATTTTCTTTTTGTTCACTTGATTCTCAACTTAAATAACTTGATCACATAAATCATTAAATAACAATTGTGTATACTTGATTCCATTTGGTATACTACCCGTCAGTAGCGAGGGGTCCATACAAGCCGATTCCCATCGGCTTACCTTTTAGAAATCCCGCCACACCTATCTACTATGCAGATCACAACATTTTTGTAGAACGGCTTACCTTCGCCATAATTTCACCCCTCGCCACTGCTACCCGTGTTTTATCAAGAACTTGAAGCTTTTCCTTATTTCTGCCGTGCAGTCATATAATTTGGTCACCCGAAGACCATAAACAGGAAACATAATCTTCCGTTTAGCCATCCGAAAGCCACGGTCTGCGATTATTAACAAATTCATTTCAATCCGTCTAGCCATCCGTAAGCCACGGTAAAATCACTTCATAGTCATCAATCGTTCTGAGCTTAGACTGTCGCACAAATAACAAACTCATTGGAACTATGCTGTAAAGGATAAGGATTTGTTAAGGCGAGGAAAGGATACTGGTTTACAGTAAATTATCATAAAACAGTTATTATCATTAAACATAAGCTTTCAAACACTCGTCTACACTGTAATGAAATATATAATTACTCATATTGGTGATAAGATATTATTATATTAGTCAGTAACTGACTCTGAGTCACTACTGCTATTTATATCGCTAGCATTTGGAGAGACAGATATAGTTATCCACGGCTTCAATTGATCCACCGAGTAGATATTTTTATAATGTCTTTGGGAATGACCAGCTATGCTCGATACCTCGTACCTATCTTTATCGAGCACTGCTGTAACCTTAAAAGGCCCACGGAATTTTGGGGCTAGTTTTTTACTTTTCCCTTTTTCAGGATTATTGTTAGGTATCATAACAAGATCCCCTTCTTTAAAGACTCTAGTTATGGCCCTAGTCTTATCAAACCTATCTTTCATTTTGACTTGTTCTTGTTCTATCTTTTCTTGTACCGATTTTCTCATTTCTTCCCTAGCATTGTCCGATATCTGTTCCTCAGTTTCTAAGACATTTTTCAAAATCCCTTCTGACGAGTCTACAGTTCTTTGTCCAAATACGATTTCTGCGGGAGTTTTGCCAATACTTCGATTAATAGTGTTATTTAGACTCCATTGTAACTTTGAAACATTAGTATCCCAGTCCCTTTCATCGGATCCATGATTCATAGCCGAAAGCGAATTTAGTATGGTGCGATTGTATCGCTCGATCTGTCCATTCGCCCTTGGAGTCGCTACAGCATTGAGTACATGCTTGGCTCCAATAGATTCCACAAACTCCTTGAACTCCTTTGATGTAAAGCTAGTCCCTTGATCGGAGACTATAACTTTAGGACTCCTGAACGTTGCGAATATTTCTTCTAATGCCTTAATTGTGGTCCTCGTTCTTGTATTTCTTACCGCCTTTACAAAGATGAACTTACTAAAGCCATCAATAATGCCGAGAATATACGTGTTTCCTTTTTTACTTTTTATAAATGGTCCCAGATGGTCCATGTGAATCGTGTGGAAAATTGAGTTTACTTTAGGGATGGGATGTAAAAATCCCGTTTTCTTTCCTGAGAGTTCCTTATTGTAAGCACAATTTATACACGCTTTTACATATTTACGGACAAACCGATTCATTTTTGGGAACCAATAGTCTGCCCTTATTTTTTCAATGGTCTTTTCAAACGAGAAATGTCAGCCTCATCGTGATTGAGCTGACATATTCTCCACCGTGCAGAGCTTGGTACAACCCACTTTAACTTTGAACCGACTCGACGATAAATTTTACCATCGCGCAGTACATAATTATTCGTAATACCCTTAATATCCTCTTCCGGTGTTTCCAAAATAGTTTTTATATGGTTGAGGTGAGGATCAGTCATTTGGACCGTATGTAGCCAGTCTGCTGTCGTAATATTTAGGACTTCAATCTCCTCTTGAGAGCCAGGTATTGGATTACGACTCAGTGCGTCCACGTGTTGCATATTATGCCCAGGTCTATACTCGATAGAGTAACTGTATTCCTGTAATGCGAGCCACCATCTTGCGATTTTTGGAATCAAATCCCGTTTTGTGAGTGTAGCTCGTAATGCGTTACAGTCAGTGATGACCTTAAATTCTAGACCAATCAAATATACCCTAAATTTGGTCAGCGTCATTACCACAGCTATTGTCTCTAACTCGTAAGAGTGCCACAGAGCCTCTTCACGCGTGGTCTGGCGACTATAATATGCAACGGGTCTGAACGTGGAGTCTTCATTGGCACGTTGTAGAAGAATACCCCCTATACCTAACTTGCTCGCATCACAATGTACTTCCGTCTCATAGGTTGGGTTATAGAGTGCCAATATTGGACGGGCTACCAATTTGAATTTTATTTCTTGGAATGCAGTTTCTTGTTCCTCGACCCATTGCCACAAAACGTCAGCTTTAGTTAATTTGGTCAGTGGTCGTATTAGTATGGAAAAATTGTAGACAAATCGTCTAAAGTAACTGGCCAAACCAACGAATTGGCGGACCTGATGTACGTTTGACGGTCTAGGAAACTGTGCCACCGCTTCTATTTTTTTAGAACCCGGTTTCAGGCCTAGTTCCGATATTTCATATCCGAGATAATCTATCTCTGACTGCATGAAGAAACATTTCTTCAAGTTCAGTGTTAGATTGGCGTTCTTCAGGAGTTCCAAGATATCTCTCAACTTATCAAAAAATTCCTGAAATGTATTTCCCGTTGACAGCAGATCATCTAAATAAGGCACGGCAAGGTCAAAACGCCTTGTCCCAAGGGCCTTATTGATCATACTTTGGAATACCGCCGGTGCATTTACGAGTCCAAATGGCATACGGGTGTACTCGTAATGACCATCTGGTGTTACAAATGCTGTAAGGTGTCGAGATTCTTCAGCTACAGGTATTTGGTGATACCCTGATGCTAAATCTAGACTGGTGAAATAAGATTTTCCACGTTGATCCTCGATCACTGGCATAGGGTAACTATCCTTAATTATTTTTTTGTTGAGAGCACGGTAGTCGACACACAACCTGTATTCGTTATTTTTCTTCTTCACTAGAACGATTGGGCTAGCGTATGCCGACTGTGATTCTCGTACAATGCCATTTTCTAATAATTCACCTACCAGTTCCCTAACCTTAGCGCGTTCACTATACGGTAATCGATAAGGTCTGTAAATTACTGGACTGTCATCAGTAAGACGAATAGTCATTTGCGTAATACTTGTAGATTTTAATTCCTGCATTTTAAAAGCAAAGCAATCACGGAATTGATTTAGAAGTTCGAGTAGCATAATCTTTTCATCATGTGATACTTTCGGTCCTACATTCAGCATGTCGAAAGTTATGGGATCCTTACTTGTCACGCCTACTAGCGCACTTCCCGTCGACTCATCAACACTGATCTTATTAATGAGGGTAGGAGTATTACGCTGCAGTAAATGTTCGCTTTGATCTAGTTTGATTGCTCTACCGAGAAGCTTCAATTTACAAAATTTAATAGGCTGTTGAGCAAGGTTCAAAACTAGACAGCGACCCTGACCATTTTAGAATCTATAGAGACCTTGGAGAAGGATATATTCACTACCCGGTTTCAAGCATGCACCACCAGGTAAATATAGTACTCCGGAATATTTTTCTTCTATGTGGACCTCTATATCTTTAAGACCAGTAAACTCGATGGTTTGGGTGTTAAACACTTTAAAACGCTCCAGATCTGAATCGTCACAATAAAGGATTAAGTCTTTATCTGTCTTGTAAACTACTACAGACGGTAGTTCTGTCAAAGATTGCCCAATAAGTGCGTCTGTATTTAAAAGCTCATCAGAGACTACGAAAGCTTCTACGTCCGCTATGACGGCATCCACCGCTATATTGACTGTAGCCCTACCCACAGGAACGATACTACCTGAAGCAAATCCCTTAACAACAGGAAGAAGACTTGTGTCTAAAATTAGATTCAGGGATTTAGCAACACTGCTACTAATCAAGGTACACTGGCTGCCAAAATCAATATACGCAGAACAAGTATTATCGTTTATGGATATGGTTTTAAAATACTTACTATTTGGTTGTTCATTAGAAGTTATTTTAAGGACACTTTTAGTGTTATCCGAATTATTTTCGGGCAGACTAGTCGGCGGCTGTGAGGTCTTGAACCTGTCAGATGAGCAATATTGTACACCGTGGCCAAGGCGTTGACATTTCTCGCATCGCTTTAGTGGTTTTGTGCACCTGCGCGCCGTGTGTCCAGGTTCAGAACAATTGTAACAGTGGACTACATACTTTGGTCTGTCTCGGTTAGAGTTGAACCGACCTACGTTGCCTCGACCTGTTTCTGTGCTCCTGGTAAACTCAAACTTTGTAGGCGGTATTTCCCTCCTAGCTACAAAACTACTCTTCTTAGAAATTCGGCGCAAGTATCTGAGTAACTGAGTTGGTCGCTTGAAACTTGCTCCTTGTGCATTCAATCGTATATTACTATCGAAAATTCCGCTCACAATGCAGTCGACAGCGTGCTTCCCCTTTATACCACACATCCTCACTAATCGTGCCTTTTCATGAAAGTATTCCTCAAGAGACTCTTCCCTCTTACTCCTTCTGCTGAGCATTTCTGTTAGCCGATCGGCATAGTTACGGTCGTCAGGAAAAGTTTTCATTATTTTTCTTTGCCATTGCTTCCAGCTTAAATCTACAGTTCTCCTTCCTTGATACCATTTCTTGGCCTGTCCTGATAATTTTGGTATTGCATAGTAAATTATTTGTCTTTCACTCCATCCGTAAATATGCGCTGTTTCGTTCACTTTCCGTATCCAATCTCTTGCAGTCTGTGAGTGTGAGTCAGGGTCAAACTCCGGAATAACCTTATGTGCTCCTTCGAAGTGATTACTACCCTTACCCATAATCTTTGCAAACTGTTTTAGGAACGATTTCTCTTCACTACTGGCTGCAGGGCTATTAAATCTCTGTCGTTTTCGCTCGTAATGGGTACCTACTTTACGTCTTGAACTTTTATGCTCAATTGATGAATCAGAGATAGATTCGTCTGAGTCTCTGGAAAGCATGCGCCGGTCATTTTGGTGACCTTCGCGACGGTGGCTGTGATGCCTACGGACGCTCCGACTGGGGCTTCGACCACTTCGGTGATGACGCTTGCGAGTGCGGCTGCCGCGATCATCACGGCTGCTCCGAGATATGGTAGATGAGGTACTGGTGTCCCATAGACTTGAATCGCTTGACGTCGATGGAGACATGGACCACGCGCTTAGTCTGGATTTTCTTTTGTATATCCGGCGTTGGTGGTATCGTTTCACAGGGGAAGGTGAAGCCCTTCGTTTTCTGCTATGTGTCCTGCGATAAGGGCTACGCGGCGACCTAGCACCACGTGATTGCTCAAGGGGCGGTGTATAGCCCGATCTATCGCTTGATGGCATGGCGGAGCCCTTTTTTGGTAATAACATTTTGGAGTAATGTTTTAGTAAGAGTTTGGAGTAAGAATTATAATTATATTTATTGTTTCATTTTGTAGTTCATTTCAAAATGGTTAGTAAAATGGACATTAGTAGGAAGAGAGTGAGGAGAAATAAAAACCAAGGTTATTAAAATTTCTTTCGTTGAATTTTTCTTACCTGCCATAAATCATAAATACTTATTTTTCTTTTAAATATCATATTCATAAAAACCTGATTTAATAAATAAGAGGGTACCTATAAGCTAAAAATAATATGAACAAAAGAGAAATGTACATCAACACATAAAGTGCCTACGAAGATTATCAACTTTGGAAAAATGAACTAAATGTTTGTCAATAAAAAAAACAATAAATGTGTATCACACAATAAGAAATAAACATAAAAATCTAAATCATGGTAACCTTATATCAGCTTCACTTTTGATGTTTAACTCATTTTCGTTTTTATAATTTATCATAGTGTCTTAAGAGGTCAGTGCCTACACCAAAAGCATTCAAAACATATTTTTCTTAGTCTTAGTTATTCAACGAAAAGACAACAAAACTACCATATCCGGTAATTATGTTATGATTATTATGTATTTATGAATGAAAAAGTCGTTGTTGTCCAAGCACTTATTTTTAAATTTATTTTAGCACCTAAGCTTATCCTACCCACGCGCTAAACTAAAATATTACGGTACACAATAATATTGCGGCTGACAGATCTGCAGCTGCGAGTTTTTTTTTGTAGTACAAAATTATGTTCCAATTAACAGAGACCTGACATGAGATTGCGTAACCAAATAATACTATGATATTATGCCGTATATAACGGTACCTACATTAGTATTGGAGAATCAATAATATTTTAATCATTGTTCCGTGTAATGTAAGTAGGTATGTTGTTTCGTTGTACCTATCTACGTGCCTTAAATTGTTTCGTCACTGTGCCCACAAGATTACCCTTAATAGGTACTTAGCTATATTAAAATGACAATAATGGCACATACACCATAACGATCTTTGTTTAGATACAACACATGTAAGTTAATGTAATATGAAACTTTATTATGTTCACTGTAATAAGTTTCCTATTATATGTATGGCTGTAGGTACCTAAGTACTTGTTTGGGCGAATGGCGTACGTATATTGGCATAAAGGTTCTTTCATTTTAAAGTATAAGTATTGATTAATTAACTTTCTATATGTTGTCAAAGTAAAAATCTTACTAAGATGGTTTATGTTAAACGGAAATATTGTTTGGGTGCTTATATGCTATCATATAGCATAAAATATTACTTATATATTTGAAGCAAATGTAATAAAATAAAGTAGGTGGGTAACAAAATAAATTAACACAGTCGTAGTGATATGTCATGGATTATTCTTTTTTTTTCATTTATAATTTAAGTAATTTATAACACACAAAATAACATTGTACTTTTTTTTTTGTAGAAATCTCATAACACATAAATAGAACAATGGGATAAATTTTATTATTGTTAAGTCATGAAATGATTAATTGAGCGGTAGGTGTCTTTATACTTACTCACTTTGGTTCATAAAAACATAGCTGCCACCGCCCGCCAATATCATTTCGTAGCATGATTTACAGTTTTATTTAAACAAATTAGTGACATACCTGAGGTTTTTCTCCGACGTTCGTACCACTTCTGATTGTAGTCAGGCTACTAAATGACACAACCAAAGTTGCTGAAATATTATTTATTACTTACAATACCTCAATTATTTGTTTTATAAGTATCTGAAATAAAACGACCGCTCGGTCCGATGACATTTCACCAATGGCCGCCTGCGCTCGGCGCCTGTCGCGTTCGACCGTCTATTCCAAATGTAAAAGAAAATAAGAAAAGATAACGAATTAATAACTATTACATACTAGTTTATGATTAAAATAAATATTTATTTCTTGTATTTTATATCGGTCGCTAACAACTGGATAGATTCTGGTCGCGGGCCGTATTGAGATAGCTTGCGGGACGGATGCGGCCCGCGGGCCCGTAACTTTGACACCCCTGATCTATTCTGTGGCATGGTATTACGCTAGTCATAGTTTTATCCTCGTCTCGATGCGGGATCAGCCTAAATCTGTTCAAATAAGAGCCTTATACTTCATGAATTCAGGCGCATATCTTGTCTAGCAGCCCTCTCTGCGCCGGCCGGGCCTCCCCGTGGACAGAATACCATCATACTTTGTACGAAATGTAATGTAATACTTAACTCCACAGAGGCGTACATCCTCTTCCATGTGCATGTTAACCTACAGCCTTAGAATAATAACACCTAGAAGCCGTGTCCGCGTATGCAAAGTGAGGCAACTTATACCAAGCCAGAATGGCTTAGTTTTCAAATTTATATCCTTCATACGTTAACTAATCGTAACTGAAACCCAATAATATAGTAATTAGTCATATAAATGTGCGAAAATTGAAACTGTTTTGTACTTAATCGATATAATTAGGTAATAATGTAGAATACAATCTGAAAACGGAGCCATTTTGGCTGTTTTTAACCGACTTCAACAAAAGGAGGAGGTTTTTTTTATCGTTGTTCGCGCGTATCTTCGACATTTATGGACCGATTTTGATGATTCTTTTTTTGTTCGATTGAGTTTGCTTGCGAGATGGTCCCATTTATTTTTTTTTCAAATCGGTCAAGTAGTTTTCAAGTAATCCTGAAAATACTATGATTTTGCATCAATTACCTTGACGACTTTGTTATTTATGAACCGAATTAGATGAAGTTTTTTGTGTTGGAAAGGGGATACCTTTAGTGTAGTCATTTTAACCGACTACAAAAAAATAAGGTTCTCAGTTTGACCTGTATATAGTATATTTCTCCGCGATTATCTCACGTTTGGCTGAGCCGATTTTTCTACCTAAATAATATGCTTACCTACACTACCTAATACAGAAGGTACTGACACTAAAAATAAACAAATAAAAAATTGTTTAATAATAATAATAATAATAATAATAATAATAATAATAATAATAATAATAATAATAATAATAATAATAATAATAATAAAACTTTATTTGCTAAAAACATGGTGATATGGTCTTAGTACACTTGAAAGGGCTCATGTTTTGCTTTTTAGTATTCAGCATGCAAATACACATTGTTCAATATTTAGAATTAATTATCCATAATTATCAAGATTAATCAAGGTACAGTTTTTGAATTTCACAATACAATTAATTAATTTAGTAGTAAATGTCAAAATAATTATCATTATGTTGATTTAAATGTCATTAAGATCTAAGTCAATTTATGTTCTTTCGTCAAAAAACTTTTTTATGCCATAAAATGTTTTTTCTATTAACCATTGCATTAATTTCTTTCTAAATAAATTTATGTTCAGTTCTTTAATATACTTAGGTATTTTATTATATATTTGTATACACATCATTAGAACACTCTTCCGATACTTGGCTGAATGCGGTGTTTCCTTTAGCACAAGTTTATTAGGGTCTCTGTGGAGTCTAGAATTTTGTTGCGATGCGTTTTTAAATAATTCCTTATGTTTTTTGACAAAAATACACACTTCAAAAATATAAAGGGACGGCAGCGGCAACAAACCCATACATTTAAAATAGGGTCTACAAGATATATCGGGCGGTATCCCACAGATGGCTCGTATGCATTTCTTTTGGGCAACAAACGCTTGATTTTTTAATGTACTATTTCCCCAAAATATCAGTCCATAGCGCAAGACCGATGCTATGTAAGCATGATAGGCTACAATCGCAGTCGCTTTATTCGTCACATTTTTAACTTAGCCAAGAGCATAAGCAAAAGAGTTGACTTTTTTGCAAACGCTGTCAACATGTATTTTCCAATTTATATCTTGGTCGATAGTAAGACCCAAAAACTTGGTGTCAGAAACTCCTTCTATTTTCGGTATGTTTAAATTAAAATTCAAGCTTTTGTGTTTAGACTGATTGAAATTTATATATTTAGACTTATTTAAATTGATTTGTAAATTATTAATATTTAGCCATATTAATATTTTGTCAATTGTACTATTAATTTCAGATTCATGATCAATTATAGAATATTTTTGTTTGTCAGATGTCACAATTATCGATATGTCATCAGCGAATAATATTATTTTATGATCCGTTACTGTTGCGAGGTCATTAATATATATTAAAAATAAAAGAGGGCCCAGAACACTGCCTTGTGGGACACCATATTTATTATCATTGTAGTGCGATTTATGTGGCAATGATTCGTTATTCAGTATCCTATTTACAACTACATATTGCTTTCTATTACTTAGGTAAGACGATATCCATTGTAGTGCAGGTCCTCGAATACCAACCGATTCTAATTTTAGCAATAAAAGATTATGTGAAACGTAGTCAAAAGCTTTAGTTAAATCAAAAAATAGTCCCGTAGTCAAATTATTATTATTTAATTTGGTCAAAATTGAACTAATTAAATCAAAAATAGCTAGAGCAGTGCCTTTATTTTTCTGAAAACCGTATTGTTGGCTTTCGATAATTTTATATTTATTGAAAAATTCCATCAAAATCTTATGCATGCATTTTTCAAATACTTTAGAAAATATCGACACCAAACTGATTGGGCGATAGTTTTTAATGTCACATCTATTACCTTTTTTGAATATTGGCTTTACAATCGACAGTTTAAGAGCTTCTGGAAACGTCCCTTCCGAAAAAGAAATATTTATTAAATGTGTTAAAATTGGTGATATTTCCTTTACACAAGCTTTAAGAATTTTTGTATTTATATCATCAAAGCCTTCTGCATTAGTTTGATTTAATGATAATATAACTTTCTCTAATTCAGCCTCAAATATCGGTCTAAGAAATATAGAATTCGGTTTCATTGGTAATTTGTATTGACATGGTTCAGTTCCATTACTAGAGTCATTTATTGTATCTATAAAATAATTATTTAAAGCATTTGCTATGTCAACTGGATCCGTCAATTTGATATTATTTATTTCAATTGCATTTAAATCGTCATAATTTTGTTTTTTATGACCAATTTGATTATTTATAATAGACCATGTAGCTTTACATTTATTTGTACTTTTGCAGATCATTTTAATGTTTGAATTCTTCTTAGATGTCAAAATACATTTTTTTAAGATGTTAGAGTAAGTAAGATACTTGCTTCTGTTAATCATTGTTTTATTTTTGTAATAGCAATAACGTAAGTTGCGTTTCTTTTTACAGCTGTTTTTTAATCCGTTGCTTATCCAAGACTGGTTGAGTTTATTTACATTAAATTTAATTTTAATATGTGGGAAACAAAGTGTATAAAATAAAGAAAACAGTTCATAAAATTTTGAAAAAGCCGCATTCAGATCAGTCATCTCCAGTACATCGGACCAAGACAGTGCGCTTAAATATTCTCGGAATTTGCAAATATTATCATGGCTGTAGTCTCGTTTATAAATAAAATATGATTTAGGCTTCATTTTAACGTGTCCTACTGGAAAGCTAATTAGTTGTGCAGTATCATGATCAGATAAACAGAGAGGAAGTACCATTGCCGATACTCCATTTATATTGCTTAGAATGTGATCAATACACGATTCTTTTCTAGTAGGGACATCAATATGAATCTGTAAGTTGTAATTTCGACACAAGTCTTGGAGATACTTTGTTATGCTACTAGGTTTTAATGTGTTTATATTAAAATCTCCTGCAATCACTATATTAAATTTATTTTTCCTAGATCCTATTTCATACAAAACCTTGTCTAATTTCATTAAGAATATTTTTGGATCTGAGGTGGGGGTTCTATAAACACATAAAACAATCAATTTAATACTAGGAATTTCAATACCGCATATTTCAAAAGATTTCGCTAAAGTATGTTGTCTTAGAAATGTTAAATTTTTATACTCTACTAGCTTCCGCCCGCGACTTCGTTCGCAAGGACATTCGAGAAAATCCTTCGGGAACCTTTAACCAGGATAAAAGTATTCTATGTTTTAGCGCGCTTGGTGTGAACGTACCTCGCGCATGGCAGGCCTCGGGTGAGCGTGAGTGCGATGTCGAGCGCGAGGCCTGCCACAACGCAAGCGGCAAACGCCCTGCCTTGCGAGGTTCGTCTACACCAAGCGTACTGCGTAGCGAAGCAGGACGTTAAAACATAGAATACTTTCATCCTGGTTAAAGGTTCCCTAAGGATTTTCTCGAACGTCTCCTCTACAAGTCGCATTTCTCAACCGATTCTCGTGAAATTTTGAAACCAGATTTAAAAAAATTATATAATTTTATCGTCAAGCTAGTTTTTGATTTCTTAAAAATGGCCGAGATATGTAAAAAAAACGTATTTAATACGAATACGCTAATTTGAATTTACAAAATATACTGACCAAACTACATAACGCACAGATACCACAACGAACATAAAATTGTCATTGTAATTTACAATTGTCCTGTATGTAAAATAGGGGCCAGGTATTGGGCAAGTCACCCTACTCAGTACTCGCGTCGAGTCCGAGAAGTCCGTGTTGCACTTGATGGGTTTTTTCATCTAAAAATAATTTCGAAAATTAGTTTTTTTTTCCTATAGATTACGTCAACGAAAGATGAGATTGAAATGGTGGCGCCACTTTCCCTGTTTAATTAACGTTTAGAGGTTAAGTCATTGGAAATTGACCTTAAAATAAGGCGCAAAATTAGTTCCATTTCCAATCGAGTCTCATCTTTCGTTGACCAAACTCAACGTAAATAAACCTTTTTTTTGTTTATTTACTATCATCATCATATCAGCCGCACGACACCCACTGCTGGGTATAGGCCTCCCCCAAGGATTTCCACGACGATCGGTCCTGCGCTTCCCACATCCAGTGGCTTCCGGCAATCTTCACCAGATCGTCGGTCCACCTTGTCGGGGGCCTACCCACGGAGCGTCGTCCGGTGCGCGGTCGCCATTCCAGAACCTTTCCGCCCCAACGGCCATCGGTTCTTCTCGCTATGTGTCCAGCCCACTGCCACTTTAGCTGAGCAATCCTTCGAGCGATGTCGGTTACTTTAGTTCGCCTGCGGATCTCCTCATTTCTGATTCGATCACGCAGGGAAATGCCGAGCATGGCTCTCTCCATTGCACGCTGGGTGACCTTGAGCCTCCTTATGAGACCCATAGTTAGCGACCACGTTTCACTGCCGTAAGTCATCACTGGCAACACACACTGGTCATAGACTTTCGTCTTGAGACACTGAGGTAAATCGGACACGAAGATTTTTCGGAGCTTCCCGAATGCTGCCCATCCGAGTTGGATTCGACGAGAGATCTCCTTCTCAAAGTTGGACCTACCTAACTGGACTGCCTGTCCTAGGTATACATAATGGTCAACAGCTTCAAGTGCAGTGTTCCCAACATGAACTGGAGCGGGCACAACATGGGCATTCGACATGATTTTCGTCTTATCCATGTTCATTTTAAGACCCACTCTTTGGGAAGCACTACGGAGATCTTCGAGCATTGTGTTCAGGTCCTCCAACGTCTCAGCCATTAGAACTATATCATCGGCAAAACGAAGGTGTGTTAGGTATTGGCCATTAATCTTGATGCCGAGTCCTTTCCAGTCTAAGAGTTTAAAGATATCCTCCAACGCAGCTGTGAACAGTTTCGGAGAAATAACATCTCCCTGTCTCACACCTCGCTGCAGTTGGATAGGATTTGTTCTCTGGTTCTGTACTCGGACCGACATGGTGGCATTTTTGTATAAATACCTCAACACCTCGATATACCTGTAGTCCACTTGGCACCTTTGGAGAGACTGCAGCACCGCCCAGGTTTCAATCGAATCAAAGGCTTTCTCATAATCCACGAACGCCAAGCAAAGTGGCAGATTATACTCCTCGGTCTTCTGTATGACCTGCCGCAGCGTATGGATGTGGTCTATGGTGCTAAAGCCTTTTCGGAACCCGGCTTGTTCGGGAGGTTGGAAGTCGTCGAATTTGCGAGCGAGACGGTTCGTAAGGACTCTCGAAAACAGCTTATAGACATGACTCAGAAGCGAGATGGGTCTATAGTTCTTTAAGAGGGACTTGTCACCCTTTTTAAAGAACAAAATCACCTCACTTATGTTCCATGTCTTCGGCGTTCTGCCCTCGACGATGACGGAATTGAAAAGCTTCTGGAGGACTTTAAGTATCGGCTTACCGCCCGCTCTCAGAAGTTCTGTAGTGATTCCGTCGTCGCCCGCCGCCTTGTTGTTTTTCAGCTGTTTGAGAGCCATACTAATCTCGTACATGCTGACGTCCGGGATATCTTGGGTATAGTGTCGGGTAAGCTTGGCTCTGGGGTCTTTAGCCTTGCTTTCAACGGGTGTCTGCGTGGAATATAACTGCCTATAGAAACTCTCGATCTCCCTAAGGATTTCAGGCTTCGCTGAGATGATGCGTCCGTCGTCAGTTTTCAGCTTCGTCATCTGGCTTTGCCCAATAGACAGATCTCTCGCGAACACTTTGGAGCCTTTGTTCCGCTCGATAGCCTCTTTAATACGATTCGTATTAAATTGGCGAAGGTCGCTCGTCAAAGACTTATATATCTGTCTATTAAGCTGCCGATAACGATTAGCATCTACTGAACTCTGGAGCCTCATTTCACGTCTCTGATCCATGAGTAGGAGTGTGTGGTCGGAGAGTTTCTTTAGCTTGGGACGGCGGGTCTTGAAGAACTTGGACCCTACCGTACGGACAGTATCCACCACCATATTGTTTAGATCGTCCACATCTATGCTGTTCTCAAGGGCTTCGAAACGGTTTTGGAGTTCGAGTTGAAAGCTCTCGGGGTTTTGGATATGGGCCGGCAATGGTCGGAGTGTTGATTTTATCAGTCGAGATCTTTCCAGCTTTATGTTGATATTCAATGTGCCACGTACCAATCGGTGATCGCTCCCCGTCTTAACGGCGTTGATCACAGTGACATCATTGAATATTTGCTTTTTCGTCGACATGATAAAATCAATCTCATTTCTGACTGTACCGTCCGGACTGACCCAAGTCCACTTCCGGCTTTCCGGCTTTCTGAAGAATGAGTTCATCATAAAGAGGTTCTCCTTCTCCATAAAGTCGGCTAGCATCTGGCCTCTGTCATTCCGTTGCCCAACTCCAAATTGCCCCACTCTCAGCTCATCACCGCATCGTTTCCCCAACTTTGCATTGAAGTCCCCCATCACAACGGTGTAGTGGGTTTTGTAGCTATGCATGGCTTTAGAGATCTCCTCATACATAGCCTCCACTTCGTAATCTTGGTGCGTCGAGGTCGGTGCGTAAACCTGTATGACATTCAACGAATACCGTTTGGATATTCTGAGTATAAGGTACGCCACCCTGGTCGACACACTTCCGATGGTAATCACGTTGTTGACAAGGGACTTGTGGACGATGAACCCGACACCACCTTGGGACTGTTGGTCGCCCTCCCGGTAGTACAGCAAGTTACCGGAATTAAGGATTATCGAGTCCTCTCCCTCTCTTCGGACTTCAGATAACCCAATGATGTCCCAGCGTAACTTGCTTATAACTTCTTCCAACTCGATTAACTTCGTGTCGGTCCTCAGTGTGCGCGTGTTATAGGTTGCCAGGTGCAATTTTCGTGATTGGTGGTAGCCGATCCGCACCCGGGGATTCTTAGCACCCCCTGCCCCGCCGTTACCATAGCCGCTACCGTAGCTAGGAATAGCGGGGCCGCCGGGGACTGGGGGCCAATTTATTTACTATAGGTAATTATATCTTGTCGCGAAAATGGTGCCACTTTGAGTAACCCTGATTTTGTTCCGATAGATCATCGAAACAATTTTTTGATCACTTATACAAATGTTGAAAAGTTACCGAAATAATCGTAATATTCGTAACCTTTTGTACCGGCTCGCGTCACTGTGCGCCACCCACCGCCGCGCGCCGATTACCTACCTTACGCGAGTCCGTCCTTCCGTGCACTACCGCGTTGATATTTATTTCGTACATTTCTAGAAATCCTTTGGGAATAATTGGGGGATTGCTTAATTTTTAAAAGTAAATACTTATTTAATATTTAACTTTTACGACTGTAGAATTAATGCTTCCTATATAAAAATTAATAAAACGCAATAAAAAAACTATAATAGTCACTTGAGTGAAAACTTTTGCTATTAGTGTAGTAATTATAGGAAATCTTATGCTACAAAATCACTTATTTTATAATATTTGTTTCTGAGTTAGGATTTTTTATTTTTTATTGGCCTTTATGAAAAAAATCCTCTGAAATGTAAGTGGTGATTTTGTAAGGTTTAGTTTCTAATGGTTTTAAGAAATTCATTAAGAAAATTCCCTTCATGTACGATTTAATCTCGATGTTATAAAATAAAAACAGTCTTTAAACCGCCTTTGTAAAAAAAACAACCTAGATATTTTGGGGAAAACTTGAAATTTATCATTGACAAGTTTATTTTAATCAAGTTTTCAAAAATCACCTCTGTAGGATATAATGTGATTTTCTCGAACAAAGTATTTTTCATTGCCCGGAGACTCATGACACGCCGTGCGCCGTCGCGTCATCGTCGCTCGTAGGTACAGAGCGCCTGCCATTCGTGCTCGCTCACCACTCTATATTACGCTCCGTCTTGCTGATATTTTCGTAAATTTCGAGAAATCCTCTACTTAGAATTGAGGGATTACTTAATTTTAAGATGTTATTAATTATTACACTATATATTATTGAACTTTTACGACTGTAGAATTTATGCTTCATATTTAAAAATGAATAAAACGCATTTAAAAAAAAACTATATTAGTCACCTGAGTGAAAATTTTGTTTTTAGTATAGTTAATTATAAGAAACTTTATACTGCAAAATCACTGATTTTTTAATATTTGTTTCTGAGTTATGATTTTTTTTTTATTTATTAGCCTTTTTTGCAAATTCCTCTGAAATGTAAGTGGTGATTTTTGAGGTTTCATTTCTAATGGTTTTAAGAAATTCATAAAGGAAATTCCCTTTGTGTACGATTTATTCTCGATGTTTTAAGACAAAAACAATATTTAAACCACCGTTGTAAAAAAAGCACCCCAGATATTTTGGAGAAAACTTGAAATTTATCATTGACAAACTTATTTTAATCATGTTTCCAAAAATCACCTCTGTAGGATTTATTGTGATTTTTTCGAACAAAGTATTTTTCCTTGCCCGGAGTATACAGCCTTTGATCCAGACCTGAACAATTACTCCAGAAACTCCAGATGTATCAAGTTGATTATACGAAAAAAAAAATTATACGCAAAAATGCGTTGGAAGACACCTTTAAACTCCTAAACTGGAAACGACTCGGCAACATTAACAGCCAGTACTTAGCATACACCTTTGTTTTGCGGATGATGAAGTTCTTATGGCCAAGACCTTGGAAGACCTGAACACAATGCTCGAAGATCTTTTACGATGAACATGAGACGCAAATCAAGTCGGATCCCCGCTCCAGTTGTTGTAGTTGGCAACATAACACTCGAAGCTGTTGATCATAAGATAAATGTTCATCAAATAAAACGTAGTTTTTCTTTTTAAATTAGTAAAATTCTACTTTTATTGTATGACCTTTATAAAATCTATGAATTATATGATATTATATTCATGTCAAAAGGACATTTTGTTCTCTAGATAAAAAGTATTCGAAAAATTCGTAATATTCGGATAATTCGGATATTCATTTTGGAATAATTCGAAATATTCGAATAGTAAAAATGGACGAATATTGCAAGCCCTAGTCACATCATTTTCTGCCTCTTGAGTAGTTAACCATTTTTGTTCATCATCACAAGTCAACTTAAGCCGTCTAAGCAGTAAGATTGGGAATTTGGTATTTTTTTAACGAGAATCGAAAAGAATCGAGAATCGATTCTTACTAATTTAAGAATCGATTCTCACTGGACAAAAAAGAATCGGTTTTTCCCGGTTATTCTGGAATCGGTTAAAATCGGTTCCATGCCCTAATTGTATACAATGCCTGCATTTCATACATTGCCGGTAACATAGTTACTAAATGTAAAACTGTGCTAATGTGGTGTCAGTGTAAAGTTATTAGATTATACTACAGGATACATATACCTAGGAGGACGACATATACCTATACGACGTACGCAAGGGGTGTTATAATATAATTGACGTGTGTGTGTGTGTGTCTGTCTGTCTGAGGCAACCAACCTAGCTCCCAAACTTATGGATCGATTTTAATGAGGTTTTTATGCATAGTTTAAGAGAAGCGTATAGACGGCGGGAAGCGACTTTGTTTTATACTATGTATAGCTTTTGCCCGTGGCTCCGCCCGCGTGGCAGTCGGTAATTGTTGTAAGTCTTCCCTTGGAAACCAATGATCGGGATGAAAAGAAGCCTGTGTTAAGTATTCCAGACTTAATCTATATCTATGCCAAATTTCTCCTAAATCCGTTCACCCGTTCAGACGTGATTGAGTATGATATGATTGAGTAGGTACCTAACAGAACAACATCCAAACATCAAAACTTTCACATTTATACAATTTTGTGATTATATTGGGAGGGTGCGAAGGTATAATAATCGATCGCAGCGCTCATGGTGGCAAAAAGTAGAAATAATGAAGGCTCTGTAATCTGCTTGAAAACGATATTTAATTTATTACTAGCGATACAGGAATAATTATATATGTTTATTATCACTTAGTAAAATTATTAAAGTAGCTTTATCCTCTTGTTTTACAATATCTACAACTAAAAAAAAGTAAACAAACCCTGATATAACCAAAATAAAACACTCCTTTTTGAATAGATCTTACTTGCCATATTTAATTTAAATGATCAAAAATGATTTCACAACACTTTGTCCACCCAAATCATAGTAATTTTGAAATTTACGTTAATAACACAATATGTATAGTATTTTTTAAAATTTTGTCACAATGCCGCCATTACATAACAAAATGTCAAAACGGTCAGGTCAGAGCCAACAAAGTTGCAACACGCTAGGTGGCGCTAAAAGCGTGCACGGAGCCAATAGGTAATAGCTGCACCCCGCGGTTTTACCCGCGCAGTCTGTCGATTCTGTAACCAAACTCGCATCTCACTTCACTTCGCGTGAATTTGTTATTAGACATTTGTTTACTAAATGAGCTATTTTACTGATTGCAAAAAATTTAGGTAGCCTGCGTAGCTATCTAAAATCTTTTGTGATAAAAAAAAATTCTTATCATTATCTTATTTATGATTCAAAATTCCCGTGCAGTGAAGTGAGATTCGAAGTGGGGTTCGAGTTTGGTTACAGAATCGACGCCCTGTTAACGATTCTGTATTAGTTAGGTAGGTACTTAATAAAATTTATTAGCGGTAATTTAACAAAATAAGTATAATAATATTATGTTACATTTAATACTTACCTTATAGTTAAAAATTCTAATATCTTTGCATAATAGTTATCTTCTTTATAAATAAAAATCGATGTATATGTATTTGTTTCCTTTGCACTCCTAAACCATTCATCCACATCCGATTATGATGAAACTTTGGTGAATGTTTGGTGAATTGTTCTGCTGCTTACTACTGAAAAGGTTTCTGGCTAAAAAAAAACGTGACAGTGCAACGCATGCCGGGCAAAGATTTATGCTGGGTGCAACTAATGTTGTGCATTATTATCAGGCTCTCCATCGAAACACTTCTCTAAATACCACATTCCTTGTCACGTTATCTGATATTTGCCAGAGGTTGCCGTTTTATTTCACTAATATTTTGTAAAGTAGATAAAATCTTATACAACATTATAAGAATCAAAGCTTGTTTTGAAAATCGGGAAAATTAGAGATTAAACGTCAGCCCGTGCAGTGACAACTGACATTTATTTTTCTTAATCATTCAAATGCACTAAGAAGTTTTGATTCCGATATCGAAGTCAACCACCCTAAAAATAGCTTTCTACCCCTTTTCAACCCTGTTAAGGGATACATTTCAAAAAAATACGAAATACGTATTCAATCAATTTTGTAAAAGAATGTCTATGCCAAATTTCAAGTCAATCGGGCCAAGGAATCGCGTTCTCCCATACAAACTTTGCCACCCTGTTTCACCCACTTAGGGATTAAATTTCGCAAAATCCCGTCTTAGTGAGCACCTACACCCTAAAAGGGACCCCCATGCAAAATTTGAGACTCCTAGCACTTGTAGTTTCTGAGATTTCGTGATGAGTCAGTGAGTGATTTACGCTTTTATATATATAGATACCTCTCTTTGTCAAGATACATGTGCCTCCTCTTTGCTTCTCGCGACTATAATTAGCTGCTAGTTCAAAGTTGTTTAATTGTAAATAACTACTGTGCCCAGTCTTTAAGAAAGTTTCTGATAGGCATATTATATCAGGATAACATTTTTTCTCGCCCAACTCAAGTAAAGTTAACTCTAATATCTCCTTTTTTGACATAATACTAGCAATATTCTGATGTAGTATTTTTAGACGTTTAGGTTGATTATGAACTTTACTATCGAAAAAAAGTTTTATTCTTTTGATCATGTATTTTAAAATAATACGGGATAGTCCTTTTTTTGGGCACATCTAACTCGTTAGTACTATACGTATTTTGAGAATTTGTTACAGTTGCCTTATTCTGCATGCGACCAAAATAATATGGAATAGTGCCCTTTACATATTTTTTGTTAATTTTATTTTTATCAACTTCCTGTATGGTTTTATCAACCGCTAACCGTTTTTTTATTGCATTGAAGTTAAGGAAATTTTTATCATAGTCAATACAGTCGATTTTAAAGTTTATGCATTTACACATGTCATGTAAATTTTTGAATGTACTATTTACAAAGTGACAATTTTTATAATCATTACATAACTTTTGAAGGCAATTATTCAGATCCTTTACATTAATATATTTACTATTGAAAACTTTAAGCAACATAACATCATTATTTTTAAATTCATTAAGCAGTTTATGCAATTGTGTGGAAAGTATTTTTATATCGTAATCATTTTCTCCTACACATATTATAAGTTTGTCAGTGTCCTTTAAACTAATTTCTTCATAATTTTTCAATACTTCTGTACATAATGCATACGGTTTCATTACTCCTTCTAATGCATATTTCTCGTATTTACTATTGCGTCTTGAATGTGATAGTAACGATGATAAGTTCACGCATTGTTGGGTACTCAATATTAAAATTTTGGAACATGGAATTTGTACCTTACTCTCAATATTTTTGTTACTCTCAAAATCCTTAAGTTCGTTATTTTGATCTTGGCTTAGGATACTTAATTGTTTTGTAAGACATAAAATTTCGCCTTCTGCTATCTTTAATTTTTCCTCCAATTCTAATATTTTCATGTGCAAGGACGACAAATAATTCATCTTATCTATTTTAGCATTAGACGAGTCAGTGTGTGCCAAATTTTTAGGTGTGGACACCGTGTTAATTAATTGCGAGTGGCTTCCTTTTTTCTTTTTAGTACAGGATTTTAATGGGGTCTCAGGAAACGGTGACCGACATAGTAATTTCAATGTTTTATTTTCATTAAGAACATTATTCAATTGTCTCTTCAGATCATTGTTTTCTAGAATAGTATTTTCTAGCTCATTTTGAGTCACACTTAATTCTGTAGTTAATAACTTAAGTGATTCCTTCATTTCCGAAACTGATATCAAGTCTGATATTGTGTAGTCCATGCTCTTAGATAATTTGCTAGGCGACACTAGAGACTCATCATCAGATATACAATTGTCAGAAAGTACGTGAGAGTCTTGTATTTGAGATTCAATGCCTGTTAGTGAAGACTGTAAGTGGCAATTTTCAGGTGTTGTTTTTGGAGAAGTTTGCTTCCTCCTCACAGTTACATTAGAACAACCAGCATTCGGTGTCACAGATTTTGAGCATGCATTACATTTCCATTTATTTTTGGATTCTGGCTTCATAATATAGTATAACTTTTCTGATAATCCTGCACAGTCAAAGTCGAATTTTTTCAAACATTTTGTGCATAATATTAATCTTTTTATTTCAAATAAGTTTTTACACTTGTGACATCTATCTTGTGTTGACATCTTCCGGCTATTGATAGACTTGTTACTCTTTGGAGTAATTTCTTCGTACCTCTTATTTTATTATGAACTTTATTTATAAAGTAATGTTCGAAGATCATACGAAAAGATGAATAATGAGGGAGAAATAAAAAAAAAAAAATAAGAATCAAAAAAGAAAAAAAAATCATAAGTTTGGTCCAGGTTCCAATATCGGGGCCACAATGCTCCAATTCCAACGTGTACGCAACTCGACCACAAGAGCATTAAACGCAGTGATGAAATTTGCGTATTAGTATTACTGCTAACTTAGACAGAAGCGAGACGTGGTTTGAGTCCAAAGTCCAAGTTTTTAAACGAATGATCAATGTAGACCGTTTGTGTTAAAAGATCGATGAATTTTTATCAAATCTAATTTTTCACTGCTTCACTGTTCACAATTCAACTTTTTTTGACATTTTAGATGTTTTAATTGTCCTGCTTAAATCGATTTGTTGTTATTTTGTCACTTTATTTGTCACTGTTATTTTACTGTTTTCGGCCACTCAGATTAAGGAAATAACGATACTGCCGCTTATTTATCTTGCACTACGCCGGTAAATATAATCTTTTGTTCAAGGCAAGCACTTTTGTAATTTAAAATAATTTTTAAACACAGAGACGATGTTGACCGTGTGGCGCCACCACGCGGATTCGACGCCTTCAATAGACGTTATAATGCGTATCTAATGATTTGAATATTATTTCTTGCTTTTTAGAGGCAGGTTTTTTTTGAAGTCGGTTTTTAGTTGCCTCACTTTTGACAGTGCGCTTTGTAGAGAACTATAGTTCTAGGTGTTATTATTCTAAGCCGACAGCTAAACAGTCAGACACATTTTGTCTGTATTTCTTGATGATAACTTTAGTTTTACAGTGTAATAAATAATACATTGAAGTGATAGGATAATTTTCAAGGAATAAACTTTACTTGTATTCTATTTTACTAACATCAGATACCAATACAAGTATTAATTAAGACATTTTTATCACTAAATTTAAGACATTTTTATTTCAAACTAATTACATTCGTTCACGGCGATCTAAACATGCGTACATCAATACAATAAAGACAACGATAAAACAAAAATCCTGCCAAGTGCGTGTCGGGCCACTCGCAGTAGGGTTCCGTAGTTACCTTATACCATACTATATTTATTTAATACCACTATCATTTTTCGTCTGCAAAAATAACTTTGTTTTTCATAGTGTTTGTATAAATGACAATGTTATATTTGACCTTGAGAAAAAATAGTTTTCGAAAGCTCATTGTAATTTTTAAAGACCTATTTATATCTATACAGGGTGTTAGGTAGCACTCTAGCAAAAACTTTCAGGGCATAGTCGACTTATGATTCTGAATCTATCTGTAGTGGAATTTTCCGTCGCAAAATTCATGAAAAATTGAGTGTTGTTTATTTTTCTATCACATAAAGTCTGTCTTATTTGCATTGAACCTATAACAGGAAAGTAAATAAAATATACATTTTTTATAAACCCGCAATGTACAACTGTTTACCCGCGATATTATCGAGTTTTTACGCGTACATTGATTCTCAACGAAAAATCAAAATATCAACGACTATGCATTTGAGACCAGCCCCCCTAGCCAAAGTAACATTTGCAAATTTTCGCTATCGCTTTGCTTCGAAACATGTATGGATTTGACGTTTTAAAATTCGATTGTTAACGAAACCTTATGTCAATCCCATACATGTTTCGAAAGCGAAGCGATAACGACAGTGGCGGATTTACAGTCTTGGCCGCCCTAGGCCGAATAGTGCCAGCCGCCCCTTTTTAGCTCCCATCATGGGGGGATGGGGGACAGAAGCCTCGGGTAATTACCATCTATGTAAGGGAGGATGCCTGTCTAGGATGCACAAAATGCTAGATTTCTTTAAAAATGCTTGTCTGCAGCAAAAAAACGGCGGCGCAGCGCGATTTTTAGTCAGTTTCATCCACTAATATTATAATTTGTGGTTTCATCCGCGTAATTCAAAAATGCCTGGCTCAGCTAAGTGTCGGCCGCACGCCTGTTTAAACCGTAAAATTAATGATTAAACGAACTTACCTGTAAGTGAAGTTCTATCATAATTATACGAAGGATTCGTCCGAAGATATTAGTATATTAACACATGTAGTACCGCTTGCATGTATCACCACTTAGCACGTTATTTTAAAGCAATAACCTAAAAATTGTTTAAAAAAACAAAAAACTGACTTCAAAAAACCTACCTCTAAAAAGCAAGAAATTATATTCGTAATAATAAAAACACGTCTATTGAAGTCGGGTGGGGCTGGAGTACAAATTCCCTTTTTTTTATTCTAAAAGTTGTTAAAAAAAAATGTTCTGAGACCCTTATAAATAGTAAATATTGTCCAATAACAGGGAAATCATGCTATTTAAAAAACGTTATAGCCGGCGGCGGTAGTTTTGTAATAAAAATATGGGCACTAAAATGCCCAAAATTTATGATTTTAAATTCGTATATTTCTATCACTTTCCTTATCAATATTAAAACCTCAAAGGTGATGGGAAGTCTAGACTGTCTTTTTAAAAACAATAGGTTACATTTTTAATCGTGATAAAAAAAAATTTAAGTACTTAGAGTACGTATTTTTTTCTAAAAGTTAAATTTTTTTTTACTCATTTTAACTTTCTGTTGAACCTTCAACAAATTGTAACAAAACTATTGTTTGTATGTATTATAACTCTTATTTATGCATTTTGCTCGACTGGAGATGATATACTGTAGTATATATATAATAGAAAAATATAATAATAATCTAGGTGACCTGCGTAGCGCGGCTAAATGGTATATCCACACAGACGATTACCGGCGCAAACAATTAAGTGGACCTTTGCGCCTGTAGTCGGTGACCACTGCCTGTATTCGCTGAACAGACAGATGTCACAATAGCACGCACCCTTACGAATACATTATATTAATGGGTGTCCTTACCTCACGTATGATGATTGAAGGCAAAAATTGATGATGCATCATCGGCAACTATTTGGATGGGCCGTAACGCCCGTCTGCGTGTCTGCTGTGACTGACGAAACAAATCGCTGATGGGGCTTCCTCGCCGCGTCTCGCTGTTCGCTTGCCGTCGGATATGAAGCATGTGACATACCTGCCTACGTCTTTTGTTGTCGTTTTTAAGACAAATAAATATATAAATCAGTTTTAAAATTGTTTTATTGAGTACTGCGCCCGATTTACTTACAGTTTTTTCGTTGATGGATATGGTTCACATCAGGCCTGTGGCCAATGCATCATTCATATTCGACTGAACTGTCGGTGGCCTTTTAAGTGAGCAGCCTCAGCTACACTAGAGTTGATCGTGTATGGTATAATTGAACGTCGTAATGCCCCACATTATGTAAAAAATTCGAAATACTGTCACAAAAAAGGTGTATATAGTTTTGTATTGGAAAGCTGCCTAAAACTTCACTGACACTTGTAGCTAATAATTTTCCCACTACAGAAACATTATTTTGTACACACTCACACAAATTAAATTTGAAAAGTAATAGAGATAATTTGTACAAGGCCATAGCTTAGAAAGAAACATACTAAATAGTTAGTGATGAACAAGTTCAACATGTTAGGTCTACCCGCCTGAAATACAAGGTTTCCTAGTTAAGGCAAATGATTAAAATTTTTTACTGTATACCAACAAACATAAATTGCATTTATGATTTACTAGCGGCCATCCGGGGTTTCACCCGTGTGGTTCCCGTTCCCGTGGGAATATCAGGATTAAAAGCATTTATGTTTTAATCTAGGCTATTTACCATATGTGTGCCAAATTTCAACCAAATCCGTTCAGTAGTTTTGGCGTGATTGAGGAAAAAACATCCAAACCCACAAACTTTCACATTTATAATATTAGTAGGTTAATTGCATTGCAATTATGATTCATTTATAGATAATAAAATGTAAGGATTCTGTTATTCCATTTTTAGTTGAAATTTTTATCAGCATGCCAGCAGCTAGCTATTTCAGCAGCTAAGCTATTTCACATAATAGGTGTGTGAAGTATCAGGTATGAGCTATTTGCTGTATAACTCAATATCTGGTTCCATTAAGTTATTAAGTTTTAGCATTTATAGCTAACTCTGTCAGTTTTGTAAACTATAAATTTATCTTAGTACCGATGGTACACTATAATACCGTTGAGATTAACTCAACACCAAGGATATCATGATGTCAAAACTCATACCTGATGAGCAACGCTGTTGTCAGGGCTGCTCTTGCAGCTCCAGCACAGCGGCCACCTGCCTGGAAGGTGGATGGCGGTGATTCAGCGGGTGACGGAGTCACCCGATTGGTGCTCGGCAGCGGTTCCAACAACGTGGCAACCTTTGAGGTAGTCTGCTTTTTTACAATGTCGCGTCATCAACGGCACTTTGAGTTGCTGCAGTAGCGTTGTTTGACGTATCTATGCGGTGAAATAGTCCAGTATGACTATCTCGAGTGCAATAGATATTTAAGTGTGTCTTAAACACAATGCTTTGACAGAAAGTACCCAGTATGGTAAATTCGCATCAGACAAATATATAAACAGAAAGTACCCAGTATGGTAAGTTCGCATCAGATAAATAAAAAACTGACAGAAAGTACCCAGTATGGTAAGTTAGCATCACATAAATAGCAGACAATTATGCTGTTTAACCGAGTAAACGGCATTTAAAAGTGTTCCTCCATCTTGACTTCTTCTTCTTGTCCTCTTCCGTCTTGAAAACTTTTTTCTTTCTTCACGAAGTAAATGCTTAACTATAATTTAATTTTCACTGTAAAAGTATAATTCTAAAGAAGTCTCACTTTGAGACTGTATACGTGCGTCCGTGGCGAAGCACGAAAAGCGAATGAAGTGGTTGGCGTGTAGCAGTGACAGGGCAAACTTGGACCGGAAATGTCAAAATATCTGTCAATTTTAAATCAAAAACCTTCTTTTTTTAGGTTTTTTAGGTTATTGCTTTAAAATAACGTGCTAAGTGGTGATACATGCAAGCGGTACTAAATGTGTTAATATACTAATATCGAGGACGAATCTAAAGTATAATGCCAGTCAAATGCGGCAAAACCCTGTCATATAGTAACTCTTGTCTCGACCACGTTTTAAGGTTTCAAAAATTTCAAAAAAACGACCGTGCAGCACGATTTTTAGTCAGTTTCATTCATCTACTAATCGTGTACACTTGGCGAGTTTTGCCTGTTTATAGTAAAAAAACGGCCGCGCAGCGCATCTTTTACTCAGTTTCATCCACTTATCTTGTAATCTTGCCTGTCTATAGCAAAAAAATGGCGGGGCAGCGCGATTTTTAGTCAGTTTGATCGACTTATCTTGTAATCTTGCCTGTCTTTAGCAAAAAAAAACGGCCGCGCAACAAAATTTTTTAGTCAGTTTGATCTACTAATCGTGTGTGTAGGTCCACTATCCTTGTACTTTTGCCTGTCTGTGTATACAGCAAAAAAATGGCCGCGCAGTGCGATTTTTTGTCAGTTTCACTCACTAATATTATAATCTGTGGTTTCATCTGCGTAATTCAAAAATGCCTGTCTCAGTTTAGTGTCGGCCGCACGCCTGTTTAAACCGTAAAATGCCACTCTTGTCTCGGACTCGGACCACGTCTTAAGGTTTCAAAAATTAAAAAAAAACACCGCGCAGCCCGATTTTTAGTCAGTTTCATTCATCTACTAATCGTGTACTCTTGGCGAGTTTTGCCTGTTTTTAGTATAAAAAACGGCCACGCAACGCGATTTTTAGTCAGTTTCATTCACTTAACTTGTAATCTTGCCTGTCTCTAGCAAAAAAAAATGGCCGGGCAGCGCGATTTTTAGTTTCATCCACAAATATTGTTATCAGTGGTTTCACCTGCGAAATTAAAAAATGCTCGTCTCAGCCTAGTGCCGGCCGCACGCCTAAACCGTAAAATGCCTGTCAAATGCGGCAAAAGCAGATGGTAACTAACTCTGGCCTCGGACCACGAGATTTAAGAAGAAGAATAAAGCACAATAAAGTTTAGTATAGGCACCACTGACCGTACCTACTTACATAAATTAAAACAATAAAGAATTTGTTTTTTTTTGTATTGTCATTTTGCCAATGCCAGTTTTTATGTAATCCTCAAAGATAACAAATTTTCGCCACGCTTGGCCGCCCCTAATATCTGACCGCTCTAGGCCCGGGCCTACTTGGCCTTAGGGCAAATCCACCACTGGTTAACGAAGATTAGCGAATGTTACTTTGGCTAGGCCCTCAGCCCCCCTACTCAAATGGCCACTTTTCTATTCGTTCGCAAATAAGCAATTATTAGACGATCAAGTCACACGGCGCAAGTTCATGTAAATCACAGACATTTTTGTATTGTATGGAAATGACAAGCCTACGACACGTAATTTTAGATTTTATGGCTTATTTTTAAGTTAGCGAACGAATAGTAAAGTGGCCATTTGAGTAGGGGGGCAGTAGTTCCACAGAGAAAGTTGCTTATTTCTAAGGGTAGAATCATCCTTTAAAGTTTTAGCTAGGGTGCTACTAACACCTTGTATAAGTCTAGTTTTGATGATTTTTTTTCAGTTTTAGTTCCATGTATGGGGGAGCTCCCTCTTAATATTTTATTTTTTTATTTTTGTGTAGAAATCATAAAGCGGTTTACAGAATACATACCTTACCTACCAAGTTTCAACTGTGAAATCCTAATATTTTTGGAATGAAGTAGCTGTGAGATACGGACGGGCAGACAGACATGACGAATTTATAAGGGTTCCGTTTTTTGTCATTAGGCTACAGAACCCTAAAAAGGTAGTGGCTACACTATTTATAAAGTCGCCAAAAAAATCACCGATTGCATTATCAGTCGATTGGCATTCGAGTCGCAGGCCCTCACGCCCCCACCCAGTGCGCCCCGGGGCCCAGCGCGCCCCGGGGCCCAGCGCCCCGCACGACTCGCGGATCATAATGACAGCCGCCCATTAGCATATGGCGCCGGGCCATCATATTTCAAATGTAGCGGAGATACCCGGGACGTGCTCGGATGTACTTGCCGCAGCCGCACCACTAAATCATGCCCGAATGTTCTCACCCAATTTCAGCACCACTGAGAGACTAATTTTAGTTAGAAGAAATGGCTTCTAATATTCAGAAATTGATTGGGAATGCAACATGATTTTCTAAAAATTCTGTCGTAGCGTCTCGTAACTCTCGTAGTCATCGTAGCTACAACCGGCGCGCGGCGTAACTGATAGGATCGTAGCATCTCGTAGCACATGCTACGCAACTATTTTATTTTTGCTACGAGAGAACGGCATTATGTTTTGTTCTTTGGAGGAGCACATATTTTATTATTCTTGAAATTCCCAAGCGGAACGAAATTCCAAAATGGACGAAGGCACAGGCAACGAGTTGATATTAAAAAAAAAACTGTTTTTTATTCAGTGCTTAATTTACTTTTAGTTGTACGAGAATAACTAAAACAGACAGATAAATAGAACGATCTAATTATGTATATTCGTGCCAAATAGACAATGTTTGCTAAAATAAGCTGCATCGTATTTTAACTCTTGAAATGTTGTAGGTAGTCAGTCAGTCGGGCTAATAATAAAGATCATAATTAAAAATTTCCAATCAGCCTCTCTCGTATTGGGTATTTTCTCTCGCACGAAACCTCCCCTCCCCCATCCACTACATCCCCTCCTGGCAAGTTTTCTAACAAAGTCGAGAATTCAATTTCACATTTCCAATTATTTTTAGACAGCTTTTATTAATAGTCCATTTAGGTATAAAGAACGTATGCTCTGTAATCGTAATAGTACATTATGATACAAGTTAGCTTAGGTTGCTTATTGCACACAAGGCTGTCAGTTGCAGCCCGAGCCGCAGGCGAGGGTGTAACTCAGCCGAGTGTGCAATAAGTAAGAGCTCACGAGTTTCATACGACGTTTTTCAACACATTTGCGAGGAAAAAACAAAGTAATTTACCACACAGCAACAAATACGACAAAAACAAAATGATAATCATGATGAGAAAAGGCGCGCAGGTTTTTTTTTTGTTTTTTTCACACGCCCAATGCAAGAATATTTTGCGAACAAAGGGGTTAGTGAGCATACAGCCTACTTCAAAACTATAAATTTAAGTGATAAAATGCTAATATTTTAATATTTTTTAACAAAATATTGTAAATTAGGAATAATTTGATAATAATAAATATTTGTTTGACTTAATTAAGGACCTACACATTTATTTATTCCAAAAATGCAAATGAATTTTCAGCGGCATAAAACCTCTTTGTTGTTACTAAAAAAAATAACTGTATTACCCGGTTAAATTGAAAATGCTCTGTTTACTCGCATAGAACTTGCAGTAAGGTACCTATTTAACTTTGTAGGGCTAATTCTATGTTCGGTTTATGGCCATAAAAGCAATGTATTAGGGCTCACTTTACGAGCAAGTGTGTTGAAATAGCTATTTAAAAGATATGACTTGGCAAGAGTTACGGTCATATCCAGTGTAGTTATCACAGTAGCTCCAAAAAGTTTTCAGCAATTCTATTCCAAGTTTGTAACGTGAGTGATGTGTTTGCCGTCGTATATGTAATGTAAAGTCGCATTATTAATTTCCCAGCAAAAATGTAAACAAAGGTGTTGCCAGAACAAAACAACACAAAAAGAAATAGTATATTGCTAAGCCAAGAAATAAACACACTTACATGTTTTTTCAACACAAACCTAATAAAAATAGATTAGATAAATATTCTGAATCATGAGTTTTGCGGCAAAAAGAGTAATATAATTTAATATTTCATAATAACTGTTTTATAGTTGAAATCATTTTTATGATGCTGTGCACTTATCAACTGCAAACCGTAAACATCAACCTTTGCAGCTTTGGTCATTTTATAAAATTACATAGTAGTAACATTTTTGTCTTTTGGTATTGGGGGGTAACAGGCGAAGATGCTACGTATTTTTGCTAGTTTACAACAGTTTGTTTTTAATTTATTTTATTATTATAATTATATATATATAATTATAATAATATATATATATATATATATATAAATAATATATTAAGTTATTAATTTACAAATTTATTTTTAATATTAATATTTATTTTATTTATCTTTATTCATTTATAATTATTCATTTCAGATTTAAAATACATAAACTAATTACAAATCATATTAACAGTTGTAAAAATAATATATAAAAGACTTTTTTATTGCCTACCTATAAAATAATGATAATAATAATAAGTCGTCCTCTCTACATGATAAAATTGCTGTGCCCTTTCTCAGGGTCTACAATGTACTTTGATATTGTATACCTACCATCTAGATAACATTGTGGAATGCAATAAATTGAAATTGAAATCGGAATTTGTCAATATCTAAGTAAAGTTTTCTTATCAGTTCGTTTCAAGAACTTTTAACATCAAAAATTATGATAGGTTATAAAGATAAAATGTCTAATTAGCATCCTACTTTAAAATTACCCTGGATGGCATTATATTTATTATGATGACTCAAAATATAATAAACAAATTAAAAATTTATAAAAGTGACCAAAGGTTTTCAATATCTAAAAATGTCACTATCAGGGTCAGTTTGTCAATTTGACAGTGACGTTTCTTTGTTAACATTTTTGGCTGGGAAATGAGCAATGCGTCTTTAGGTACATATTATTATAGTAGCCGGTGGCGGGTCCTGTCGCCGCCACAACTTCGTCAAAGGCGCGCTGCAGGCGAACTACTTTTAATTTAAGAAACAATATAAAGTTTCATATTTTAAGAGCGGCGCGGGGTACAGGGGGGGGGGGTAGAGACATGCTCACCTAATAAATTAGTGCTCGAAGAGACGGCAGCCCTGCTACTGTGGACCGATAATATTTGATTATATAAAAATGATACTTTTTGATGGTCTTGAAAACTAAATTAATTTGTATTACTTTTTACGTCTTACCAGACATTTCAGCTCCTTTCAGAGATCGATGTCCTTCGGAGTGACGGGTGTGTTATTTTTCTTAGGATTTATTAGCAGTTTGTTGTGTTAATTTTCAAGTAGAATCTGAATATTTTTTAAAGATTTATGCTGTTTGCTGATAAGTACACCGACTAAGAACGATATATACAACAAAAAGATATTTTTTTGTATGTAGTTATAAGTTGTGTAAGTCTTAATATGTACCATGTGGCAGTGCTCAATAAATAAAATAAAAAAAAAAGATAAAAATGCAACGTACAAGACGTTGCAAGGGTGGCGAACCTTTTCGACACTTGGGCAAAAATTCGGAAGTAAAATTTTACCCCTGGCCGAAGAAGTGTTTGTTTGCTTTTTATAGTAGGTATGATAAGGTAATTTTAGTATTATTTTTTTTACTTCAAAAAATGTGCTCGGCTCCGCGGGCCACAAGATAACAGACGGCGGGCCGCATGTGGCCCGCAGGATGCGGGTTGGCCACCCTTGTTCTAAAGTATCTGAAGTGTGCTAGTGCGTCGTATAAAGCCATTTTGTCAGCATTTTCCTTCGGCATTTATGTTTGTAATAAAAGTCTGGTTCGTAGAAACCTCATCATAAACATAAAATATCACGTCTATTATTATTAACTGTGCAATAAATGTGGTTTTATATTGCCAGTAGTATGATTCGTAGTTGCCAGTAATATGAGACGTATTGTCTGTGGCGATCCGCACCCTGATTATCTAAAAAGAAACTATTTAGCGACCGGTTTCATTCCACATACATTCCTACTTTTCTTTGGTATGTTTTTTAATCTAAAAAGAAGTAGCAATGGATCACTATCATCTATGAACTGCAACCGGTCGCTAGGTGGTTTCTAATTAGATAATCAGCCCGCCGATCTGGGAAGGAGAGCTATTTTGTTGACGGCCAAATTCTGATCCCGATGATTGACCGAAAAAAATTCACTTCGGGATAGTTTCGGAAAGTCCAAGTACTTTCGATTTCTGCTGCCATCTGAACCTTGAAATTAATTAAAATTGTTTATATTAAGTTTGTTCCGATCCGATATTAAGGTTTCGTTTCACCCTGACACCCAACGAAATAAGAACTATTTCGTTGCTGACACCATTATGATTTTTAGGAGAATCATACAGAGCAGCGGCCCCCTCCTGGCGAGTTCCACATACGCCTGCTTTCCTTACGGCGGATAAAGAGTATTTTTTCTCGGCAGAAAAAAGGGAACATCATACGGAGATAGGGTTGTTTGTTGGGTGCTGGGTTTACCGCTATCGGCCGGCGTCGCCGCTGCGCCTTTCAATTTCCGTGTATCTACCGTTTGCTAGGACAATTATGCGCTTTTAGTATGCTGCGAATCGATACAAATAGTTTCCTAGACTTGGGAGCTAGATTAACTTAAAATCGTTTTAAGTCAGATTCAAATCCGAATCCGTGTCTAAACTTCATGAAGTCCCACCATTCGAATATGAGCACCACAGAGCTTAGCGTCTACAAGGAATGAAGCGAATCAAACTAAGACATGTGATTTTCACTAGTACCTATGTTTGAAAGCATCACCTTTTCTCATATATTCACATGTTACGTGATGTGTAAACAAAGAGTTTGATGCAGTAGAGCTGAGAATCTAAACAGATTGAGTCCATTTCTTGACTAATTTCTAGCGTATTCTGCATGGGGTGGTGTGTGGCTTGCTCCCGGCGCAACTGCGGCGTGTGACCAACGGTGGTACATGCATAATCTAAATAGGCAGCATGCATTTTGCTACGAGATAAATTAGTTTTTTAGGCTTTGAAGAAGTCACTGATCTACGGTATTTACTGTAGTGCTGCTGCTGCCACAAGTACTTAGTATAGGTAATTGTATTCCTAGGTAATTGTATCGCTATATTAATCATGTTATCTATGAGCTATGATAAATTTAAACGTGCGTTGATTAAAAATATTATAATAAGTCTATGACAATAACCGAGTTTGTCCAAATTTTTATTTCTTATGCACTACCTCGTTTGGTTTAGCTCACAAATTCAATTTTAAGTTTTATCCGTTTAGTAAAATGGAATTTACTTTTCGTATTTTATAAAGACGTCGTTGTCCATCAAGTGACATGAGCGGTGATTAGTGAGTGGCTGTGGGAGGGTGACCCCCCAGGGGGGCGGGTGGCCGAGTCAGCACTGCGAGGCCATCTCGAGTGCACTCGCTCCGACGCTGACCCCCTTACGCGATTTATTTTAAACCGCAGTCGATATTTTAAGATGAGACTATAAATTACGACGCTGCTATTAAAAATGAGATTGCTTAAATCGCAAAATTTCGAGTAGTGAGGTTACAATTACAGAAATATTGTCGCTACGAAAATCATGAATTAGGCTTTGAGGAATTCAGCGTTTTCGACTTCTAAGTTATTATTTCACTTGTATAGATTAGTATTTCTATATAAAATACTTATTATTTTCTTAAAAATTCTTATTATTGTCTTAAAAAAAATTAGAAAAGAATGTTTGTTTTTTAAAGCTTTTTTATTTCTCAATAAAAATAAACTATCAGCCCCCTAAATACAATATAATATCGCGTTTTAAAGTGTTTTATCGACACTCGACGGGCACTTGTCAGTTTAAAGTGATAAAGCGCTATAACATATCGTTTTTTGTATGTGGCATATTTTTGGCATTTTTTGGAGTCGATTTTGGCCGATTTTGGCATATTTTTTGCCAGTGTCAGGCAGATTCGCCATTTTTGAGATGGTCACCCTGCTGAGGTCTCTTTTAATATCGACATCACCCGCGACTCAAGCGGACTCGTTATTGGGGCGCTCCGCGGCAGGGACTCGCGCGGAAAATTATTCCGTCGTCGCGCCGCTTGGTCCCGATGAAACGGCTTAAAGAAATGAGAAAAATTACCATCCACCTACTGGAGGATTGAATTGAATGTGGAAATCCGACAGCCCATCGCGAGTATTACTCGAATAAAAAATAAGAAAGATCTTAGTTATTACATTTTAAGGGTTCCGTACCCGAAGGCCAAACGGAGCCCTATTGCTGTGATCATGGATGCATTCTGTCGTCTGTCATAAAACTTTAGCAGCTATACCGTTGAAGCTACAGTCTTCATATTGCATCAAAGGTATGTGTTGCCGACCCAAAGCCAGGTAAATTATAAAAATAGTACATTACAGTCCAGTACAGGCGAGTGCGGGATTGATTCTCGTACAAGGCTTGTATAGGTATTGCTTTTCTTGTGAAATGCGAGTTGATTTTCGAATAAAACATTTAAGGCACTTGTGCGGGAAGTATTCCTTTCAAATCGGTGGTCTAGGTAACTATTGCGTAGATAGACGGACTAAGGCATATTTTGCCTAAGCAATGTAAATCGCTTCCCGCACAAGGCTTGTAAAGTGCTTTTCTCACAAAACGCAAGGAAATATTTTTTTTGTCTTTAGTGTGGCCATGTAAAACGACCAATCATGCAGCCATAGTTTTATTAAGCTGATGAGATGAGTTCTGCCGTTTTGAATTTGGAATACTACTTCCCACACTGCGGGTAGTAAGTATTGAAATTCATTTCCGCATTGAATTTCAATGATGTCGTGATGAACCAGACCACCACGTAAATGTGGAACTTCCCCCATTATATTACATTGAAAAAATATCGCGGGAGGTTTCACAACCACATTACATGGCAGTTTAGTGCCAAGCTCGGCTATGTGCTAGTCTAAGGTATCTGGGAAGCTTCATAGTGAAATAATAATGTAATGTAAAGTAATAGTAATTGATACAACAATCTTCTTTTTTGGAGTTTGTGAATTTTCCTTTTTTACCCGACTGCAAGAGGGTTATGTTTTTCGCGCGTATCTTGTTTGTATGTAATATTCTTTATTACCTCACTAGCTTCTGCCCGCGACTTCGTCCGCGTGGATGTTAGAGATAATCCTTAGAGAACCTTCAACCAGGATCTGACCAGTCATTACGTTTCCGGTTCCGGTTCCCGTTCCCGTTCTGTTCCCGTCCGTTCCCGTCCCTTTCCTGTCCCGTTCTCGTACCCCTTCCGTTGCCGTTCCCGTCCCGTTCTCGTTCCCGTTCCCGTACCGTTCTCGTCCCGTTCCGTTCCCGATTCATTCCCGTTTCGTTCCCGTTTCATTCCCGTTCCGTTCCCATTCCGTTCTTGTTCCCGTTTCCGTTCCCGTCCCGTCCCGTTCCGTCCACGTCCCCGTCCCTTTCCCGTTCCCGTTCCCGTCCGGTTTCCGTTCCCGTTCTCGCCCCGTCCCATTCCCGTTCCCGTCCCGTTCCGTTCCCGTTCCCGTTCCGTTCCGTTCCCGATCCTTTCCCCTTAGTTCCCGTCCCATTTTCGTTCCCGTTCCGTTCCTGTATCGTTCCCGTTTCGTTTCCGCTTCGTTCCCGTTTCGCTCTGTAACGGTTCAAAACTGAACATGCTATTTTATCTCAAATATTTTTCGAATTTTGTTTCATACTGAGCATAATATTATTTAACTATCGAACAAGTTATTATAATAAAGAGTAGTTCAGGTTTTGAGTTAGCAATAATGTAGGAAGTTCTTTTAATCTTTCACGGCGCTAAAATTCAAATATTAGTCTCTGTGTAGGTAACGACGCTAATAGGCTTAAAATTTATTTATATTTATTATTGTTTATTTATCAAATTTTATTAGAGCCTCTCGAATATCATTATAATAATTTATTTTAGAAGATTACTTAAAAAAGGATTGAATTCGGTGTTAATTATTTCTGTAAGTTGTCAGTAGTGTCACACCACGTGATGTGTTTTAGGGTGCATTCCGAATCACGCTAACAGCGATATCATCGCGCTGATTTGCGTACCGAATCACCGTGAGCGCGATAACGACAGCCCGTGTGACGTCACTGATTGCGTCATAACATCCGCCATCTTGCTATTACGCCGCCCATGCTCCGAAGCATAATCACTGTGAGCGTTCTGTCAAAAGTGACACTTGTTTGTTTTGTTTACCTCAGGTGCATTTAAATGAAAGTTATTGAAAATTCTTTCAAGATATATGAACATATTATAAATTAATAACTTTCAAGATATAAAGCAAAAAGGTCCAAATTCCGAACTTTTAAATTTATATTGAGGTTATGTAGGTCAAAACATCGGTGAGCGCGCTCACGAGCGTTCCGAATCATTGATAGTCCCAACTGTCATAATCGCGATTATCTGAATCGGTACGCTTGTTATCGTGGTCAACGCTGAAATTGATTTTAGCCTGAATCGGAATGTACCATTAGCTAAAGAACGAAATTAAATATAGTAGGTCGTTCCAGTGGATCGATCGATGAGAAATCGACTGCCAGATGGTAACTGAGGGTCGCAAGGCAAGTCCCATATCCTTCGCCGAATCATAGTTGTAAATTTAAATTTTGTTTTAGGAAATATTAGACATTAGTTAGATTTGGGGGATAAATGCAAGTTTAGTTGGCTTGGAGAATTTTGTAGTGGATCTAGTACATTTTGTTAATCGTAGGCGGTATTTGCTTAAATTAGGGTACTTTGTCATACCATGCCTTTGCGTCATGACACAGTTAAATTGGAGATTTGAAATTAAAATGGAAGCTTAATTTGATCTTATAATATGGTTTGATGTTCAGAGATAACACAGAGAGAAAGAAAAGAAATGAAACTATGTTTTATTCTGGGCGGAGTTTAGTTGACAGTTTAGTGGTAAATTGAAAACTCGAATTGTGAAATAAAAGGGAGATAATTAATTAATAGAAATATTGTAAGGATGAATCTAGAAATATTATTTAAAAAAAAACATAAACAATAGTTATTGAAGGTGTAATAAGAAAGTATTTCATGGGAAAATGTGAATGGAGCCTAATAAAGTTTGTCTTGTCGTTGGGTGTTGTACGAAGAAAGATTGATATGAAGTTTCTTCGAAAGCAAGATTTTATGCTGCAGGTTTATAACTCAAATGAGGGTAGGCATTTAAAAAAATGTAAAAGTAGTCGGATGGGTGTTGCCAGTTAGGGTTTTTAAAGTACCAACATTGTGATGCTAAATTGATCGGAAATTTTAGGTTTAATTGGACCGAATACTTAATGGAAAATGTTGTAATACGTATTTTAGCAAATTGATTCTAGAGGTTATGATATTTTGGGGAAGGCGAGATAAAAAGATTGAAAAAGGTTGGATTCAAATTGTAGCATATGGGAGGTTCAATTTGTTGTGAATATAAAATTCGTATTAATCAAAGTTCTATGATTATAGTACAATAATTTCATATGATTCTGGATAAATATGCTGAATATTATTCAAAGTTGTTAGTTTTGTTAGAAATGATGTAATGGGGAAAACTTGTTGATTTATTTATGATTGAAACGTTGATTCATACAATTGTATGAATTACTTAAATCAAATGTAGCTGAAATGTCAGTATAGAGAAATATTTAGGTAACAGATTAATTTTAATTTGGTTACAAATTGAGTGGCATTGTGCGCTTGAGTATAGAGAATCTTGAACATAGGAGGTTATTGGTTAGTTGAATTGTACGTTGAAATTATTGATTAGTATAGGGGTTCATTTTGTAAGATTAGTAACTTAAATATTATATTTATAAGTTGAGTAAGACAAAACTGAATTCTCCCCATTTTTGAAGGAGAAGGGAAAATTTTAGGAATAATTTATGTAAAGTAGGGAAATGAAGGTAGAAAAAAAAGATGCTTAGATCGTGTGGGGTGAGTTTCCTGCAGAGAGTGAATGATTCTGGGGGATTATAAAAGGCGAAGTTGGGGGGAAATCGCTCTCTTTACTTTCTCCGACCTCAGCGAAGCATCAATTGGAACCTGAGTAGAAGCCGTCGATACCCTCTGTAAGAAACTTCAATCAAGTAGTATTTTATTTTAACGCAAGAAACATCAAGAAGTCAGGAAGATAGTGTTTTTAATTGAGGTTTTGACGTATAGGTCCGCAACCGGGTGCGAGTCTTTTGCTTATATGCTTTAATTAGGGCTTATATGGTATAAGTAAGCTTGAAATTAAAGTATGTAGATTTTGCTTGCGAATTTTCATGAAGTAAAGTAAATTTCCCAATAGTTTCAAGAATTTTCATGGTTTAAGGTTGTTCGAAATTTGTTTAAGCAATCAGGGGGAAATAAAGGGGGGGTAGATTTCTCTTTAGTTTTGTGTCTTTATTGGGCGCTCGGTCAATCCTCAAAGGGGTAGGTAAAATAGCATTGCTCTGTGGCGTGCAATGCGGGTTTCTGTTGAAAGATACCTAGTTTAGTCACTTAAGGTTACCAAGCTAGCCAACTCGCTCATCAACCAACGGTCCGAACGGTGTGTGGATGTAATCCCGTTTGAACGTGGAGGATATGGCTTGGTAATGTTAATCCTCTTTGTAGGTGCCTATTTGTTCCATCCCAATCAAATATGGCCACGCCCAAGCTGTTAGGGGAGTTTAGGCGAGTCATGCTTGCTCACGCTGTACAGGATCGGGGCGTCGGGGATGATGGTAAGCATCCCAAATATTGCATAGGAAATCGGAATTTAGTCGTTGGTAGGCAGGTAAATTCATTAGGTTTATAAATTCATTGTTAGGCTCGTAGGAACAGTAGCTTAGGTTAGCATCTCAAGGCGGGAGGGAAACTTGGATGCTGGTAAAAGGTTAGACATCCTCAAGAAGGTCGTGTTGTCAGCAAGGTAACAGCAGGAACGGTAGACAATCTAAGAGCTTTTAGGTAGGCGGTGGAGAGGTAGATCACTTCGTAGTGTATCGGATTTAGGTAGGCCGCAAATAGGTAGGCGTCGTCAAGATGGCCGCCGAGGTCAATAGGTAGTGATTCGAAATTTAGGTAGGCGGTGTTGAGAATCGGGTCGACAAAATGGCCGCCGTGGGTCACCAAGTGGAACATTCGAATTTATATAGGCGGTGAAGAGGTAGGATGACTTAGGAATGGAACATGGTGAATGCGGAAGTGTACAATATAATGGACAAAAGTTTATGTGGAATTACTGGTTATAATCCAATAGGATAGTATCAATCTTCCATAGAATCAGTGTTGTGAATGATTACTACAGTGTGCTAAATTGTGTAGACTTTGCAAGCTTCAGTAAGTACCCACAAATTAATTTACTCTTAATTTAATTTAGATATCTTTTTCAGTTAATATTGAATAATGATTTAATAGATGGAGTAGAATCATAAATAAAGAATAGATTATTTATCTTTGAATTGGATTGGTTGAAGGGAGCTATGGTTGAACCGATTGTTTATAGATAGAATAAACTATTTTGGTAATTTTGAGAGGAGTGCTGAAACAAGATCTGAGTGTATGGAATAAGCTCGTGTCTCTAGTAAGTTAAGGTCGATTCACAACTTCTAGGTCACTAGATCAATGCTTTGAGTAAACCTTTCAAATTAACAGAATGATGTTTATGATTAACCGAGAAATAATACTTTGAAAAGTATCTACCAACTATGAAAGTATTATATTATTTAGTGAATATATAAAATTCACAAATAATAATGACAACATATCTTTTATCTGAGTTCAAATATTTAAACTATGTTCCACCAGCCAACTCAATTGAAAGATGTTAGAAATAGAATCTAGTTTACAATTGAGAACAAGTATTGCCAAGTCTACTCAATATTAAATCGAAATACTGCCTTAACCTTTAGTAAATGACCTGAAGTCAATTCAGTTTATGGTTGTATATTTATAATTTAGTTGAGATTGAAGTATGGAAATCCCGTCATAGAATTTTACCTTGTTTAGAATTGTCTTTCCTTCAGAATTTGAGAACTATCAGTGTCCCAAGTATATGGATAGTAATGTTGTGTCCATCTGTTATAATGTTAAACAGTCATACTAGAACTAATTATTTAATTATTCTAAATTTAAATTCGTAATTCAGCCATCGCAATTGAAGGAGAATTCTTCATTGTGAGAAACTGGTAGTTCCCTTGAAAGCACTCTGCTTGCCCTCTTTTATTAAAACTGACTGACAAAGACTAAGTACTATAACTTAAAAATATTCATTAATTAAATTTGTCATGAAAGAATATGGCTGGCCAGAAGGGAGTTGACCAAGTACGGAGACGAGACTCATTGTATCGGGCGGGGAGTGGGCCCATACCTTAGCTGGCAAAAACACAATTGCATATTCATTACTTGTACAATAACTTCAGAAAGTAAAAGAATTCTTATTTAATAGCGCTGAAAATTTTATTATACTTTGATCTCAGGCGACTAAAACTTCTTAACTTACCTGAAATAATCTCTCTTATTTTAATGAACTAAGTTGACAATAGATAATTTACATTATTTGGAATAACGTCATACATGGCATATAATTAGACACTTGGCAGCGGAAGAGAATTGCTCAAATTTAACTTTTCTCTATAACCCGACTTACCTCTTTTTACCTTGCAGTCTATTATGGTTGAACTTACCCTCTTTTACCTTATAACAATACTCCATTTAACTCATAAATTCACTTTGATCATCTCCTATCAACGTAGGTTTATTTCGCTCATACTTACTTCATCTACGGAACGAAATTGGGAACGCTTTCCTCTTTATTTATAGTATTCCCATTTTTTGACACTAAAGAACTATGGGATTTCCCTTGGTAGTATGACAAATATTAAGAATTAATATGAAAGTAAAGTAAACTCACTTAAGAAAAATACAGACTTAATTTCTATTTCTCTGGTTATATCAATAGAGCAATATCTTTCATTTAGTGGTATTTTCTTTTAGAAATAAATGTAATAGCAGGAATAATTAAGACCTAGTAATGAAAGCAAATATTTCTATTGGAAAATGAAAATCAATACTAATCACACTTTTAAAAGAATTTGGGTTCACTAATTATCACATCCAGGGTTCCTCCATTAGACTTTCACAGGCCCTCTCAGATCACACAAAGCTCGTTAGTAAGGTTCTTTGTAGGTTAGTTAAGGTTGGATAAAGCAAACTTAGTAAATTGTATTTTGGAGGTTATTTAATCCAGTAAAATTTAGGTTCAATAGTTTAGTTATAATCAACGGTAAGTAGTAAGCGGATTTTGATTATCCTCCTGTCCTGTAGGTTATTAGGTTTCCACTTAGGTTTTAGTCTCTTGCGTAGGCCGTGATCATCTAGTTCCATTGTAGTTAGGACGTCGGTTACATTTCGTTGATACCGTGACCAGGATTTCATATTATTATTGCGAATCTTCAGGTTTTGTGTGGTTTGGGAGTGAGTGACTGTTAACAAGTGAGATTGTGACAGTCACATTTTGTTGCGGTGAAGTGGGTATAAAGGTTTGATATGTTGAAACACTGATTTTCTTTTCCAATGGTTGTTAAGTTATCATTCTGGTACGAGTTATGGCGTTTAACTTGTCACTTTGGCTGGTCCTTGAAACTTTCGTTTTGCGAATCATTTGTAAGATCTTAGTTAAATATCTCTGAAAACAAATATACAAATAACCACTGTTTTAGGACAAATCTTGTAAAGTATTTTCGATACATTTAATGTTTTCATTGTCATTATAGTGCTGCCAAGACTATCGACGTCTCTGATACTTTATCGATATTTACGTAAATTATCGACACGTAGGTTAACTGTATTGCATTTGGTTCTATAGTCATTTTACACACTACGTTTGGTTACAATGATACAATTATGCAGTTAAATTATTACTTGTTCATACAGTATAGTCTCGTTTAAGGTAAATTGCGTAGTTAAGCAAATCGTATCGCGATAGTTTTTATTGATATACACTATCGATAATCGATATAATTATTTTCCCAGTTCCGGTTTATCTACTCAAGTCAAATTTATTTTACTCTGTTCAAAGGTCCGCATCAAGGTCCGACCGAATCCACTTTTCGGCCATGGACCGAGACCAATTTAAAAATTGAATTCTGACTTGGATTTTATTCACTGATATGATTAAGTTAGAAAAAAAAAGGACATTTTTATAGGTAACCACATATACGATTTTAAATGTATAACTAAGGACAACGAGTGCCTGGCGTTTTTTTTATCAATCATATGTCAATACGCATTAATATTGTCGTGCGGTGTCAAAGAGATTTGACAAAATAATAGCATAAGTCACTTTGGGGATCAATACTTCCCAACTATTGACCTTGAGGGAAAGTAAAATAAGAAACTTCAACGTTATTTTTAAAGACACGTTATAAAAAAAAAAAAAAAAAACTTTTGTTCTTCTTTTGTTTATACCTAAGAAATAAAGCAGATCATAGGATATGTACGATTATAAAATTCTAGTCTTGTTAATTTGATGATTGCGAAGTAGGATGACGGTGATAGGCGGACTGTCAATTGAATTTACGGCTATAGCGAAATCATAGGTGCTTTGTTGTGTCAAAGCTATGATTCTTAAAGAAAAAAAATGTATGGTCACACGTGTGCACTCTTTTATTTATTTTTTATCATTCGTAAAATCGAATTAATTGTTCAAAATTGTGGTTGATAGGACACGAGATTTGTAGTAATTTTATTAAATGTATACGCACGTGTGCGTAACATTGTCTGTGTAACTTTTAGTAATAGTGTGTTGTTACGTAAATGGCTGAATGTGAATAAGGTCAGGAACGCGGCCAAAGAAATTACATGTTATCGATTTCCGAACGAAACGTCAACTTGACAGATTCCTATTCCTTTATTTTAATGACATATATAATAAGTTTTTGTTTATGCCAATAAGGTTAAATTATATTTTGTAAGATTTCAGCGTTAATTAACAGTGAAAATGATAAGGACATGCAGAAAGTTTTGTCCATAATTACTTTATAGGTATACGATAAACGATTAACTCTAATCATTTAAGAAGGATTGACGTTTTGTCATTGGCAGGTTGAGAGATGAATTCTGTCGTTGCCTTTATCACGTTTGTGGTTAACTTCTTAATATATAAAATCGTAAACTGAATGACTGACTGATCTATCAACGCACAGCCCAAACCGCTGGACCTAGAGACTTGAAATTTTGCACACAGATACCTCATACAGTGTAGGCATCCACTAAGGAAGGATTTTTGAAAATTCCATCCCTAAGGGGGTGAAATAAGGGATGAAAGTTTGTATGAAAGTCCCTCAGTTTTGAAGCTAGGATCGTCAAATTTTGTGTTTAGGCTGACGATTGAAAATTAATAAATACGGGTCTCAGCGTTTTTCAAAATTCTACCCCCGAAGGGGTCAAAAGGGGGATGAAGTTGTGTAATGAAGAAAATCCTTTATTTCGAAGTCAAAATTGCTAAATATATTATTTAGGCTTATGGATGGAAATCTAACGCAAAGTATATTGTTATTGTTAGTATTTTAACCCCTACGGGGGTGAAATGGGGGTGAAAAGGGGTAAATAAACCTAAAAATAGATATGGATGTCGTTATTGGGGTTTTCTGGGATGACGATTGCAAAAATGACATTTATTTTGAAGTCCAACACGGTGGACATGATTTGACCCCTCAAGGGGTGAAAATGGGGTTCAAATTTTGTATGGAAAAATAATATTAAATGGACATTACAACTTTAAACTTCGTAGGAGCACGTCTAAAAATAAATAAGCAAACATATTTTGTGATTTTGAAAATAAACCCCTTAGGGGGTAAATGGGGTGAGTAAACCTAAAAATAGATACGGATGTCGTTATTGGGGTTTTCTGGGATGACGATTGTAAAAATGACATTTATTTTGAAGTCCATCACGGTGGACATGATTTGACCCTCAAGGGGTGAAAATGGGGTGAAAATTTTGTATGGAAAAAATATTAAATGGCCATTATAACTTTAAACTTCGTAGGAGCACGTCCAAAAATAAATAAGCAAACATATATTTTGTGATTTTGAAAATCAACCCCTTAGGGGGTAAATGGAGTGAGTAAACATAAAAATCGATGTGGAGGTCGTTCTTGAGGTTTTATGGAATGGTGATTATGAAAATGAGATTTATTTTGAAGTCCAACACGGTGGACATGATTTAACCCCTAAAGGGGTGAAAATGAGGTTTAAATGTATGGAAAAAGAATATAAAATAGACATTGTCCATCAGCCATTTCTGATGTCCCCACTGCTGGGGCACAGGCCTTCCTTATGGGTGGATAAGGAGGACGGGCCATAACCCACCACGCGGGCGGATTGGTGGGTATTAACGACTGCAAATGCAGCCGGGACCAACGGCTTAACGTGCCTTCTGAAGCACGGAGGAGTTCGCGATAGTACAATTTTTTGGTCACCCATCCCATGACCGACCCTTGCGAACGTTGCTTAACTTACGCAATCGCTGGGCCAGGCGCTAAACCACTGCGCCACCGAGCTCCTCTCAAAATAGACATTACAACTTTAAAATTCGTAGGAACATGTCTAAAAATAAATAGGCAAACACATATTTTGTTATTTTGAAAATCATCCCTTAGGGTGTAAATGGGGTAAGTAAACATGAAAATCGATGTGGATGTCGTTCTTGAGGTTTCATGGAATGGTGATTTCGAAAATGACATTTATTTTGAAGTCCAACACGGTGGACATGACACATCATGGACCTGTACCTGGACATGCACATCCAGGTAACGGGAACGCGAACAGGCACGGGCACGGGCACGGGAACAGGAACGGGAATGGGAACAGGACGATAACGGGACGGGAACGGAACGGGCCGGAACGGAAACGGAACGGGAATGAAACGGGAACTGAAGGGAACGGGAACGAAACGGGAACAGAACGGAAAAGAGAAAGGGACAGGAACAGGATGGGAACGGTACCGGGAAAAGGAACGGAAGGAGTACGGGACGGGAACGGGACGCGAACGGGAACGAAACGGGAACGGAAAGGGACGGAATGGAATGGAACGGGAACGAAACGGGAACAAAACCGTAACGAAACGGGAACGATACAGGAACGGAACGGGAACGAAAACGGGACGGGAACGGTAAAGGAACGGCACGGGAACGGAGGGGAAAGGATCGGGAACGGAACGGAATGGGAACGGGACGAGAACGGGATGGGAACGGGAACGGGAATGGGACGGGGCGGGAACGGGAACGGGAACTGGACGGTAACGGGAACGGGAACGGGACGGGACGGGAACGGGAACCGGAAGGGGTACGGGATGGGTACGGAACGGGAACAAGAACGGAACGGGACGGAATGGGAACGGAACGGGAACGGGATGGGAACGGGAACGGAACGGGAATGAAACGGGAACGGAACGGGACGAGAACGGTACGGGAACGAGAACGAGAACCGGACGGTAACGGGACGGGAATGGGAATGGCAACGGTAGGGGTACGAGAACGGTACAGGAAAGGGACGGGAACGGACGGGAACAGAACGGGAACGGGAACCAGAACCGGAAACGTAAAAATGACTGGTCAGATCCTGGTTGAAGGTTCTCTAAGGATTTTCTCTAACATCCACGCGAACGAAGTCGCGGGCAGAAGCTAGTAATATTATACGATTGATGCGTTAGATAATAGGAATGGCAGTAACGTTTAGTAATACTGAAGTCGTGGATGAATTTAGGGTTAGTGAGTGTTGTAAGATAATTCTAGATTCAACTTACAAAAAAAAAAATATTAGCGTATAATGTAATAAATAGTTTTAGAGTTTGTGTGTTATCGCTAATTTCTGAATAGTAATAGTGAAGTTAGAGGGATATTAGCAGCATAAAATGATGGGGTCGTGAAATATTTTAATAAACTTTTAAATTGAAACTAGAAAACTTAGTATGTGGTGATTAGATTTTAGTTTAACTTAGTAACCTACCTTTGAGATTGTGCTATTGAAGGGATCATGATCGTTTAAGATTTGAGTTAGTCATTTATAGATCATCATTTTGAAATATTTATCCGAGGTGAATTAATTTTGTAACTAATCGTCGTGACTTTCGAAAATTATCTAACTGGGGGTCGTTGTAGAACTAGTTACTAAGACGTTTTAGTTGTGGAAACAACGTTGAGGAAGTTGGCTAGGGAGGTATAATGTGTTGGGATTTAATGATAAAAGGAAAGTTTAAAATATTTAAATCATGTAGAATAGTAATGGTAGCAAAGAATGTGATTGACGTTTTTCTGAGAATTAGATATTTAATTCGAAATGATTAGTTTCAACATTTACATTAGTCGAATATTAGGGAGCGTGGTTTTGTGGAATCCAAAGCGGTGGATTTTTTAAAACCAAATTAGTACGGGTACTATATTTTAATTATTTGAAGATCTGACCTTACAACAAAAAAAAAAAAAACAAGGAGAGTTTCAAAAGCTATTGTAGAGATTAAATATCAAAATGGGAAAACCATCTCGTGTTCGACGAGTGCCCAAACGATATGAGCCAGATGACGAATTAGGAAACATAGAAGAAATCAATAGTGACTCTAATCGGCCTGTTCAACCGGAAGAGGTGGAAGTTAGAGATTCTAGAGTGCTTGATGAACCCCATCCGATAGTTAGAACTATAAGGCGACCGAAGTCGACACGTTCACGGGAATTGGTGACCATACAGCGTATGTTGAGTCGTACCATAGGGGTGCTTACTAGAAGAGTAAATGTTCTGAGTGGGGAAGTTAAGAAAACGCAGCGAACTATCCAGGAAACTACCGGAGGGGAAAAGGAATCGCCAATAGTTGAGGTAACGTCATTGAATAATGAAGGAATGGATTGTGATGAGGTGCATGGGAATGTAATTAAAGAAACTAGTCCGGGCGCAGATATTCATAAGTACGTGATGTGTAATGTCAAGAACATAAACTTAGATAGACCAAAATTCGGAGAATCGTCGATTCATCCGGTTGATTTTATAGAAGATTTAGAGACCTATTTGAAGAAGTTAGGAACATCGGGCAATGAACTAGATTTAATACGAGAATGTTTAACTGGAAGTGTAAAGGATTGGTCCCGGATCTATAAGGGGAGATGGACAGGTTTAGCTGACTTTAAAGTAGATTTTCTGAAAGCATATTGGGGAGAAAATGAACAAAACGAATTGAGAAGGAAAATAGTACATGGAGTTTGGAATAGAGCAGAGACTCCCACCATGGTGGAGCATTTTTTGAAGTTGACAGGTAGAGCTCAAATGTTAAGCTATAAAATTCCGGAAAAACAATTGATTGGCGATATTATACGTCATTACCCAAAATTCATCCAACAAGTATTTGTGACAAATAAAATAGAAACCATAATAGAAGCGGCCGAATTTTTAAGGAGTATGGACAATATCCAGAAGCAGGAAGTACCGGGCACATCTACGTCTAAGAATTTTAAAGAATGGGAGAAGAAGAAAAGGGGATACCAACAGAATTATAGGCAGTGGCAGAGACCGAAGGAGGCTGAAGTACAAGCAATTAATTTAAATGATAAGTCAAATGTAGTAGATAGTGAAATGTTAAACTAGTGGAAGTTGAGTCTTTAGTCCTCGGATCAGCTTCAGCCACAGGGGACCCAAATTATAATATGATGGTTAGGATGAATTGGTGTCCAGGTGAATCTTTAGGAAGAAATAAAACCGGTGTTAGGATACCAATAGGTTTAGATCTTAAGGATAATTATACTAGAATAGGGTTAGGGTATAGCGAAATAGAGGGGATAGCTCAAGATATTCCTAGCCAAATAGTAGAGTTGTTAAAGTTAAAGGTAGAACAACTTTTGATCGACTCTAATAATGAACTAAATGCGGTTTTTGATGAAGAATCCACGAATAAAACAGATACACAGGTATTCAAATCAGAATTATTAGTACAGATTTTTGACGAAAATATTGTAGCTTTATTGGATACAGGTAGTGATATAACATGTATTTCGGAGGAGTTTTGGAATAGTTTAGTAGAAAGACGACCATCGATACCCGTTATGCCTATTAAATCATTTCTAATTAAAACTGCTGTAGGACAAAAGAGTGTAGAGATAAAGAAAATTGCTTTAGTTACCTTGGGAATCGGACCTTTTGAGCGAGATATAACTGTTTTGATTGTACCGGGTCTTAGTGCTAATTTGATATTGGGTTTTGATTGGATGAAAGAGAATCAAGCGTCGATAAAACTTAATAGAGAAGAAGAAGGGGTTGAAATAATTATAGGAGAGGAAAAGAGATTATTTAAATTCTTTAAGGGGAATACTGTTCTTAGTAATTGTAAATCACCAACAGATTTTGATGTGAGCATGTTAGATGAAGAGAATGTGGATGAGAATATTAGGGGTATGTTACAAAAGTCAAAATTAGATAAAGATAAACAGAAAGCTTTAGAGGAAGTTCTAATGAAGCATAGGAGTTTATTTACCTCTAGATTAGGTAGAGCAAATTGCTATGAACATGTTATTGCCATGGAGCCGCATACTCCCGTAGTAAAGAGAACGTATCCAATACCGTATGCGTATAGGGATAAGGTAGAGGCTAAATTAATGGAGATGGAAGAGCAAGGGATCATTAGTCGCTCAACCACGCCGTATTGTAGCCCATTAACTTTCACGTTAAAAAGAGACGGGTCGATCCGTGTATTATTAGATGCTAGAGAGATAAATAAATATATGATAGCTGAGACCGAAAAGCCGCCATTACAGTTAGACGTTCTAAACTCTTTTCATGGGGCAAAGTTCATTAGTATTGTAGACCTGAAAAATGCATATTACCAAGTCCCTCTAACGGAAGCTAGTAAAAAGTATACGGGGTTTTCATTTAACGGAAAATCCTATGTTTATAATGTTCTACCTCAGGGGTTGAAGACATCAGTCGGTTCATTTTCGCGCGGACTTGATATTATACTAGGTCACGAGGTTAGAGATTTCTGTATAAACTATCTTGACGATTTAGCGATCATAACTACGGGAACACTATCTCAGCATTTAGAACACATAGATATAGTATTAGGGAAATTATCACAGGCAGGGTTAACTTGTAATCTAGAAAAGTGTGAATTTTTGAGTACTGAAGTAAAGATGCTAGGCTATATTATTTCAACTGACGGAATTCGTACAGATCCCGAAAAAGTTAGGGCAATTCAATTATTTCCTACACCAAAAAAGTTGAAACAGGTGAGGGCATTTTTAGGACTTTGTAATTTTTATCGCAAATTTATACCTAATTATAGTTTTCATACGGGACCTTTATGTGAACTTCTAAAAAAGGAAAAGAAATGGAAATGGGGAGAATCGGAGCAGGAAGCCTTTGATAAAATAAAGTCACTCTTTATTAACACTGTCGAATTGAATCATCCAGATTTTACTAAGCCGTATTATTTACAGACAGATAGTTCGGGAATAGGGCTAGCGGGGTTTTTGTATCAAAAGGATAATCTAGGGGAGATAAAAATTTTAGGGTTTCATAGTAAATTACTAAGAGGAGCACAACTAAATTGGACAGTTACTGAACAAGAACTCTATTCGATAATTTGTTGTTTGGAAAAATTTGAGACTTATTTAAGAGGGGCTAAAGTAATAATACGAACGGACCATAAAGCATTAACATTTGTAAAGAATAGTAAATTATACAATGCGCGAGTAACTAGATGGATAAATTATTTAGAACAGTTTCAATATGTAGTTCAACATGTAAAAGGTAGAGATAATGTAGTAGCTGATGTGTTATCAAGATATCAACCAGAAGGGGATTTATTACAGGAGGATAAAACTAATTCGCCTAGAATATTTTACACTGAGAGAGGAATTAATAAAGAGTTACTTGAAAAATTAAAGGATTTAGCTAGATTACAACGGGAAGATGTGGAGATAGGAGAAATAATTAGAATTTTAATCAGTGGGGTTGGAATAAATGGTAGAGTAAGTCAAATTTCTAAAAGGTGTGTATTAGGTGATGGAATATTATATTATTTACCTGGCGAGGGAAGTAGAAAGGTGTTATTCTTACCGGAATCAATTAGAGAGGAAGTTATTTGGCAGGTACATTTCGAAATGGGACATCAAGGGGCTTACAAAATCATTAAGTACATTAAGGATAGATTTTTTTGGAAAGGATTAACTAAACAGGTCAAACGTCTATTAAAGGGGTGTCACGATTGTCAGATAACTAAGAGCGATACAGCTAAGTATGTAGGTCCTTGTCGCTCAATCTTAACTGAGAATGTAGGAGATATCGTTATGGCAGATTTGTATGGTCCACTTCCGTCGGGGAAGTTCGGTATGAATTATATTTTGGTTGTGCAAGACTCCTTTAGTAAGTTTGTGAAATTTTATGATCTTAGAAAAGCAACTGCAATTTCGGTACTAACTAAGGTGAGAAAATTCTTTCGCATAATCAAACCCAGAGCTATAATGACGGATAATGGGTCGCAATTTGCTAGTAGGATGTGGAAGGAAGTTATGAAAGAAGAAGGGGTGAGAGTTATTTATACCACAGTTAGAAATCCTAGGCCTAATACTACGGAAAGAGTAAATAAGGAGTTAGGACGATTATTCCGAACTTATTGTAGGACAAATCATAAAGGTTGGGTTGATATATTGCCCAAATTAGAAGTTCTATATAATAATACTTACCATGAAAGTACGGGTTTTACTCCTTGCGAGATTTTATATAGTGAACCTAGGAGACTATCTTTTGATGACAATTTGCCGAATGGTGTGGTATCTCTACCTGTAGACGAAATTAGGGAGAAAGCTCGTGAGAATTTAAGGAAGGCAGGGCAATTACGACAGAACAAATTTAATGAGAAATATCGTATCATTCAATATCAAATAGGTGATTTGGTTAAGATAAGGAAATTAAATAAGTCTGATGCTAAATTAAAAATTACGAAAAAGTTCGAACCATTGTATGAGGGTCCGTATGTGGTTGGCGCTAATCCGTTTAAGAATGTGTATTTACTTGTAGACCCTAAGACTGGCAAGGAACGAGGAAGGTTTAACACTATACATTTGTCTAGGTATTATAAATAAGCTTTGTAAATAATAGATAGTATCTTGTATAAGTATCAAATATCAATTGTTTTTTTTTCTTAAGTTGACTAATAAATGGTAAAAGGGGTAACTTTGTATAGAGACTGTTGGGCAAGGGAAAAGCCTGTCTGAGCTTATAAAATTTTAACAACTCGATTGTTAGTCTGATGAAAAAAAAAAGAGAAAGGTCAAAGTCTAATTAAAAAAAAAAAATTATAATTCTCTGATGGAGTGTTATTCACTTGGTACGTTACGGGTTGGACAAAAAATTAGTTAATTGTCCAAGTTAATTAAAACATATTTCGTTGTTCGAGTTGGTTGAAATTGTAAGGTCAGATAGAGGGGTGTGTCGGTGGCTTTTCTTTCCGGGGGGGAAATTTTTCTGTTTAGATATAGGTCTAGGTAGACGTTAAGTTGATGTAGATCTAGGTAATCGGTAAAATATCCGACTGTGTTTAAGCAGCTTTATGAAATAGAAAAGGCATATACAATTAAGTACACCGTTAACTTAAATTGATAATGAGTCAGTTAACTTGAAATAATTTCATATATAAAAGGGTTGTTTAACTTTAACATATCGTGTAAAATTCACTCTCGTTTAACTTGTGAGGCGTGTATTATTATAGTGTGTCGCGTAGTGTAGAAAGTGCGTAACATAAGATTAATTTTTCGTAACGAATTTGAGATAATACTTTATTGTAAATTTTGCATATAATTATGTTTGGTGACAATCGGCGTATTGAATCCTAACATTGTATGATTAATCTCTACCCAATTTAGTTATTTATATTTGCATTCAGGGTGTAGCTATGATATAATCTTAGGTGGCGTGAATGTAGGCTAGTGAATGAAGACAGTGAATGCTGCATGAAGAGAACAGATGAATAGAATGAGAATCTAATCTAGTTTATGAGTATGAATGGGATGTTAATTTAAAAGATTGCATAGAATGAGAGTTAATGTGGATTAGGAATTGGAATTAAAATATAGATTCTATATGGAGGGCTTTGGATTATAACATATGTGAAACCTGAATGCAGACTTATTATTTTTTCCAAGAGATAGGACCACCACACTGCTCTAGCGTTTGGTTTGTGCTTGCGGCCGGACCGGCGTTTAGGGTTGACAAACTTGAATTTTGTACAGTAGGACTTTTGGTGTTAGGTTAGAGAAAAAAAAAAGAGAGAAAACAAACACTTTTGACGTTTGTAAATTGTCCTGGTGTGAACAACTGTCTGAAATTCATACTACACAAGAAGCTAAGAGCTATGAATATGAACTCGACAACTGCACACTCTCCAAGGCGATATTAGGGTTGTTCTAGAGTCTTAAGTAAGCTTTTGGAAATATAGGGTCATTGTATAGGCTCACTTCGAACCGACGGAGTAGGCCCTGTTGGCAAGAAAGGAGTAATACTTGATTGTGGAAGGGTTCAATGCACAAATATGTAGCGTCATACGCAAACTTTTTCATAAGGTTAGAAAAAGACTTATTTGTCGCATGTAGACTTGCTAGAAGTTGTGGATTCACAACCCACACCTTACTGTGATCTTGTACGACTCTGGTGTTGAATATGCATAAGACGGAATTGGCAAAAGTCACATAAAACTTAAAACTCGCTTGATAACTTTTCAATATTGTCTTGGTTTAAATACACTCTACAATCTAAATCTCATTTACATTAGGTTTCACCCAACAATTCTTTGATCTTGGAGAAATAATAATGGTTAGGGTTATTAAGGGGAAGGGTTTTTTTTTATTATACAAAAGGGATGTATGAGTAAAAATTGAGGATTAAGAGTAGAGGCGGAATAAATATTTGAGAATTGAGAAGGAAAATCCTACTCCGGATCCAATACGTAGTCTTGTCACCTGTGCAGGATTTTGGGGTCGAGCTGTAACGGTTCAAAACTGAACATGCTATTTTATCTCAAATATTTTTCGAATTTTGTTTCATACTGAGCATAATATTATTTAACTATCGAACAAGTTATTATAATAAAGAGTAGTTCAGGTTTTGAGTTAGCAATAATGTAGGAAGTTCTTTTAATCTTTCACGGCGCTAAAATTCAAATATTAGTCTCTGTGTAGGTAACGACGCTAATAGGCTTAAAATTTATTTATATTGATTATTGTTTATTTATCAAATTTTATTAGAGCCTCTCGAATATCATTATAATAATTTATTTTAGAAGATTACTTAAAAAAGGATTGAATTCGGTGTTAATTATTTCTGTAAGTTGTCAGTAGTGTCACACCACGTGATGTGTTTTAGCTAAAGAACGAAATTAAATATAGTAGGTCGTTCCAGTGGATCGATCGATGAGAAATCGACTGCCAGATGGTAACTGAGGGTCGCAAGGCAAGTCCCATATCCTTCGCCGAATCATAGTTGTAAATTTAAATTTTGTTTTAGGAAATATTAGACATTAGTTAGATTTGGGGGATAAATGCAAGTTTAGTTGGCTTGGAGAATTTTGTAGTGGATCTAGTACATTTTGTTAATCGTAGGCGGTATTTGCTTAAATTAGGGTACTTTGTCATACCATGCCTTTGCGTCATGACACAGTTAAATTGGAGATTTGAAATTAAAATGGAAGCTTAATTTGATCTTATAATATGGTTTGATGTTCAGAGATAACACAGAGAGAAAGAAAAGAAATGAAACTATGTTTTATTCTGGGCGGAGTTTAGTTGACAGTTTAGTGGTAAATTGAAAACTCGAATTGTGAAATAAAAGGGAGATAATTAATTAATAGAAATATTGTAAGGATGAATCTAGAAATATTATTAAAAAAAAAACATAAACAATAGTTATTGAAGGTGTAATAAGAAAGTATTTCATGGGAAAATGTGAATGGAGCCTAATAAAGTTTGTCTTGTCGTTGGGTGTTGTACGAAGAAAGATTGATATGAAGTTTCTTCGAAAGCAAGATTTTATGCTGCAGGTTTATAACTCAAATGAGGGTAGGCATTTAAAAAAATGTAAAAGTAGTCGGATGGGTGTTGCCAGTTAGGGTTTTTAAAGTACCAACATTGTGATGCTAAATTGATCGGAAATTTTAGGTTTAATTGGACCGAATACTTAATGGAAAATGTTGTAATACGTATTTTAGCAAATTGATTCTAGAGGTTATGATATTTTGGGGAAGGCGAGATAAAAAGATTGAAAAAGGTTGGATTCAAATTGTAGCATATGGGAGGTTCAATTTGTTGTGAATATAAAATTCGTATTAATCAAAGTTCTATGATTATAGTACAATAATTTCATATGATTCTGGATAAATATGCTGAATATTATTCAAAGTTGTTAGTTTTGTTAGAAATGATGTAATGGGGAAAACTTGTTGATTTATTTATGATTGAAACGTTGATTCATACAATTGTATGAATTACTTAAATCAAATGTAGCTGAAATGTCAGTATAGAGAAATATTTAGGTAACAGATTAATTTTAATTTGGTTACAAATTGAGTGGCATTGTGCGCTTGAGTATAGAGAATCTTGAACATAGGAGGTTATTGGTTAGTTGAATTGTACGTTGAAATTATTGATTAGTATAGGGGTTCATTTTGTAAGATTAGTAACTTAAATATTATATTTATAAGTTGAGTAAGACAAAACTGAATTCTCCCCATTTTTGAAGGAGAAGGGAAAATTTTAGGAATAATTTATGTAAAGTAGGGAAATGAAGGTAGAAAAAAAAGATGCTTAGATCGTGTGGGGTGAGTTTCCTGCAGAGAGTGAATGATTCTGGGGGATTATAAAAGGCGAAGTTGGGGGGAAATCGCTCTCTTTACTTTCTCCGACCTCAGCGAAGCATCAATTGGAACCTGAGTAGAAGCCGTCGATACCCTCTGTAAGAAACTTCAATCAAGTAGTATTTTATTTTAACGCAAGAAACATCAAGAAGTCAGGAAGATAGTGTTTTTAATTGAGGTTTTGACGTATAGGTCCGCAACCGGGTGCGAGTCTTTTGCTTATATGCTTTAATTAGGGCTTATATGGTATAAGTAAGCTTGAAATTAAAGTATGTAGATTTTGCTTGCGAATTTTCATGAAGTAAAGTAAATTTCCCAATAGTTTCAAGAATTTTCATGGTTTAAGGTTGTTCGAAATTTGTTTAAGCAATCAGGGGGAAATAAAGGGGGGGTAGATTTCTCTTTAGTTTTGTGTCTTTATTGGGCGCTCGGTCAATCCTCAAAGGGGTAGGTAAAATAGCATTGCTCTGTGGCGTGCAATGCGGGTTTCTGTTGAAAGATACCTAGTTTAGTCACTTAAGGTTACCAAGCTAGCCAACTCGCTCATCAACCAACGGTCCGAACGGTGTGTGGATGTAATCCCGTTTGAACGTGGAGGATATGGCTTGGTAATGTTAATCCTCTTTGTAGGTGCCTATTTGTTCCATCCCAATCAAATATGGCCACGCCCAAGCTGTTAGGGGAGTTTAGGCGAGTCATGCTTGCTCACGCTGTACAGGATCGGGGCGTCGGGGATGATGGTAAGCATCCCAAATATTGCATAGGAAATCGGAATTTAGTCGTTGGTAGGCAGGTAAATTCATTAGGTTTATAAATTCATTGTTAGGCTCGTAGGAACAGTAGCTTAGGTTAGCATCTCAAGGCGGGAGGGAAACTTGGATGCTGGTAAAAGGTTAGACATCCTCAAGAAGGTCGTGTTGTCAGCAAGGTAACAGCAGGAACGGTAGACAATCTAGGAGCTTTTAGGTAGGCGGTGGAGAGGTAGATCACTTCGTAGTGTATCGGATTTAGGTAGGCCGCAAATAGGTAGGCGTCGTCAAGATGGCCGCCGAGGTCAATAGGTAGTGATTCGAAATTTAGGTAGGCGGTGTTGAGAATCGGGTCGACAAAATGGCCGCCGTGGGTCACCAAGTGGAACATTCGAATTTATATAGGCGGTGAAGAGGTAGGATGACTTAGGAATGGAACATGGTGAATGCGGAAGTGTACAATATAATGGACGAAAGTTTATGTGGAATTACTGGTTATAATCCAATAGGATAGTATCAATCTTCCATAGAATCAGTGTTGTGAATGATTACTACAGTGTGCTAAATTGTGTAGACTTTGCAAGCTTCAGTAAGTACCCACAAATTAATTTACTCTTAATTTAATTTAGATATCTTTTTCAGTTAATATTGAATAATGATTTAATAGATGGAGTAGAATCATAAATAAAGAATAGATTATTTATCTTTGAATTGGATTGGTTGAAGGGAGCTATGGTTGAACCGATTGTTTATAGATAGAATAAACTATTTTGGTAATTTTGAGAGGAGTGCTGAAACAAGATCTGAGTGTATGGAATAAGCTCGTGTCTCTAGTAAGTTAAGGTCGATTCACAACTTCTAGGTCACTAGATCAATGCTTTGAGTAAACCTTTCAAATTAACAGAATGATGTTTATGATTAACCGAGAAATAATACTTTGAAAAGTATCTACCAACTATGAAAGTATCATATTATTTAGTGAATATATAAAATTCACAAATAATAATGACAACATATCTTTTATCTGAGTTCAAATATTTAAACTATGTTCCACCAGCCAACTCAATTGAAAGATGTTAGAAATAGAATCTAGTTTACAATTGAGAACAAGTATTGCCAAGTCTACTCAATATTAAATCGAAATACTGCCTTAACCTTTAGTAAATGACCTGAAGTCAATTCAGTTTATGGTTGTATATTTATAATTTAGTTGAGATTGAAGTATGGAAATCCCGTCATAGAATTTTACCTTGTTTAGAATTGTCTTTCCTTCAGAATTTGAGAACTATCAGTGTCCCAAGTATATGGATAGTAATGTTGTGTCCATCTGTTATAATGTTAAACAGTCATACTAGAACTAATTATTTAATTATTCTAAATTTAAATTCGTAATTCAGCCATCGCAATTGAAGGAGAATTCTTCATTGTGAGAAACTGGTAGTTCGCTTGAAAGCACTCTGCTTGCCCTCTTTTATTAAAACTGACTGACAAAGACTAAGTACTATAACTTAAAAATATTCATTAATTAAATTTGTCATGAAAGAATATGGCTGGCCAGAAGGGAGTTGACCAAGTACGGAGACGAGACTCATTGTATCGGGCGGGGAGTGGGCCCATACCTTAGCTGGCAAAAACACAATTGCATATTCATTACTTGTACAATAACTTCAGAAAGTAAAAGAATTCTTATTTAATAGCGCTGAAAATTTTATTATACTTTGATCTCAGGCGACTAAAACTTCTTAACTTACCTGAAATAATCTCTCTTATTTTAATGAACTAAGTTGACAATAGATAATTTACATTATTTGGAATAACGTCATACATGGCATATAATTAGACACTTGGCAGCGGAAGAGAATTGCTCAAATTTAACTTTTCTCTATAACCCGACTTACCTCTTTTTACCTTGCAGTCTATTATGGTTGAACTTACCCTCTTTTACCTTATAACAATACTCCATTTAACTCATAAATTCACTTTGATCATCTCCTATCAACGTAGGTTTATTTCGCTCATACTTACTTCATCTACGGAACGAAATTGGGAACGCTTTCCTCTTTATTTATAGTATTCCCATTTTTTGACACTAAAGAACTATGGGATTTCCCTTGGTAGTATGACAAATATTAAGAATTAATATGAAAGTAAAGTAAACTCACTTAAGAAAAATACAGACTTAATTTCTATTTCTCTGGTTATATCAATAGAGCAATATCTTTCATTTAGTGGTATTTTCTTTTAGAAATAAATGTAATAGCAGGAATAATTAAGACCTAGTAATGAAAGCAAATATTTCTATTGGAAAATGAAAATCAATACTAATCACACTTTTAAAAGAATTTGGGTTCACTAATTATCACATCCAGGGTTCCTCCATTAGACTTTCACAGGCCCTCTCAGATCACACAAAGCTCGTTAGTAAGGTTCTTTGTAGGTTAGTTAAGGTTGGATAAAGCAAACTTAGTAAATTGTATTTTGGAGGTTATTTAATCCAGTAAAATTTAGGTTCAATAGTTTAGTTATAATCAACGGTAAGTAGTAAGCGGATTTTGATTATCCTCCTGTCCTGTAGGTTATTAGGTTTCCACTTAGGTTTTAGTCTCTTGCGTAGGCCGTGATCATCTAGTTCCATTGTAGTTAGGACGTCGGTTACAGCTCCCGTTCCATTCCCATTTCGTTCCATCCCTTTCCATTCCCAATTCCCGTTCGCGTCCCGTTCCCGTCCCGTACTCCTTCCGTTCCTTTTCCCGGTACCGTTCCCGTCCCGTTCCTGTCCCTTTCTCTTTCCCGTTCCATTCCCGTTTCGTTCCCGTTCCGTTCCCGTTCCCATTCCGTTCCCTTTCCGTTCCCGTTCTTTCCCGTTCCCTTCCCGTGCCGTTTCCTTTCCAGCCCGTGCCCGTGCCCGTGCCCGTGCCTGTTCTCGTTTTCGTTACCTGGATGTGCATGTCCAGGTACAGGTCCATGATGTGTCATGTCCACCATGTTGGACTTCAAAATAAATGTCATTTTCGCAATCACCATCCCATGAAACCTCAAGAACGACATCCACATCGATTTTCATGTTTACTTACCCCATTTACACCCTAAGGGGTAATTTTCAAAATAACAAAATATGTATTTGCCTATTTATTTTTAGACATGCTCCTACGAATTTTAAAGTTGTAATGTCTATTTTATATTCTATTTCCATACATTTGAACCTCATTTTCACCCCTTGAGGGTTAAATCATGTCCACCGTGTTGGACTTCAAAATAAATGTCATTTTTGCAATCGTCATCCCAGAAAACCCCAATAACGACATCCGTATTATCTATTTTTAGGTTTACTCACCCCATTTACCCCCTAAGGGGTTTATTTTCAGAATCACAAAATATATGTTTGCTTATTTATTTTTAGACATGCTCCTACGAAGTTTAAAGTTGTTATATCCATTTAATATTATTTTTCCATACAAAATTTGAACCCCATTTTCACCCCTTGAGGGGTCAAATCATGTCCACCGTGTTGGACTTCAAAGTAAATGTCATTTTTGCAATCGTCATCCCAGAATACCCCAATAACGACATCCATATCTATTTTTAGGTTTATTTACACCTTTTCACCCCCATTTCATCACCGTAGGGGTTGAAATACTAACAATAACAATATACGTTGCGTTAGATTTCCATCCATAAGCCTAAATTATATATTTAGCAATTTTGACTTCGAAAATAAAGGATTTTCTTCATTACACAACTTCATCCCCCTTTTGACCCCTTCGGGTGTAGAATTTTGAAAAACGCTGAGACCCGTATTTATTAATTTTCAATCGTCAGCCTAAACACAAAATGTGACGATCCTAGCTTCAAAACTGAGGGACTTTCATACAAATTTTCATCCCTTATTTCATCCCCTTAGGGATAGAATTTTCAAAAATCCTTCCTTAGTGGATGCCTACACTGTATAAGGTATCTGTGTGCAAAATTTCAAGTCTCTAGGTCCAGCGGTTTGGGCTGTGCGTTGATAGATCAGTCAGTCAGTCAGTCAGTCAGTCAGTCATTCAGTCATTCAGTTTACGATTTTATATATTAAGATATCCTTCAAACGGCTGAACAGATTTCCATGATTAATATATCGTTAGATTTGTCTCGTCAGCCCAAGTGTTCTTAAGAAGGTGTCGTTATAAAAAAAACCAACATGGCGGCTGTAAGGTGCTATTATACGTAGTGGAAAATTTTTTTTTTTTTAGAATACTGCAATATAGGTGTCAAATTAAAGGGATTATTATAAGGATTTCAAAAAGGTATATTATATAAATAATAACTAACAAAAAAATAAATAAAAAAATAAATTAAAAAAAATTAAAAACCCGCCTGCCTAAAAAGACAAGTCAACTGAAAAGATGGAAATAAGATTAAATATTAAAGGCAACATTATAACATGCAGTCGGAGGCATGCATAAAGAAAGTGACATTATTAATGATTTGAGTTATATGCCTCCGACTGCATGTTATAATGTTGCCTTTAATATTTAATCTTATTTCCATCTTTTCAGTTGACTTGTCTTTTTAGGCAGGCGGGTTTTTATGTCCAGTATTTCGACGTAACCCAAACTGACTCCACAGTGATTTATCGCTTGGTCTGTGACTGCCATTCGACCATTGCCATTTCGACAGCAGATTTATACAGAGTTTCAGCATTCGTTGATCAAACGGGGAAACGTTGTGATGGAATCACGCGCGGCGCCAATCAGATTAGCGCGCGCTATTACAAAACTTCAATTTGTTGGATGTCGAATTTGCGTCAACCTAATCGACGCGTCTGCCGCCGCCCATCGCGCCGGTGCTCGCACTTAACATCCATGACTCGGTAATAAGAGCTAATTGTCCATCGCCCATATCACAAACATTTGCCACTGCCATGGTTTAAACCCGCGAGCTTTCGCAAAGTGGGCAAGATCGCTATCTATGCACCAAGCAGCAATCGTAATCAATTACGATTACACGGGAGGAAGTACTTGCAAGGGTACACGGGAAGAAGGGGCTCATAGTCATTTAGCAAAATTTGAGAAAATGGCTGTTTAAAGTTGAATGGTTTATTTTTGCTGAGGCTATTTAACGAGAAATGGGACCCTTTTAGTTTGTTTTGAACATGACATTTGAAAGACCCATTCAAAGGCTATCGAATGCAATTGTTAGTCCAAATCGATTCTTCTTTCCGTGTGTCCTTCAATTAGAATGCAGAATATCTTTTGCTTAGAGTAATCCCGTTTTTTTCATAAACATATTCAACTAAATAGGATACACTCTTCCCTTAGGAAGAAAGCCGCGGAAGAAAGCCGCGTTGTTTTAAGCATTCTTCATTATAATTTGCAGTTAGTAACCGTAGTAGCAACCCAGAGAGTCGAGTTAGTTATGACTTATATATTTAGTATAAAATAAAAATAAGTAATGCAGTAAGTTCCGTCGGTGTCGGCTCGCGACCATAAATCGGCGGCGATGGCGGCGTACAGACCCGCGCACTGATTCAGTGATTTATCTTCGAGGTTGACTTATATTTTACATGTACCAGTAGGTTCATTAATATTTGCATAGGTATTGAAAAGAATATTAAAATTTGACATTTTTTGTGAATGTAAAGTACTTCCCTATTAAATAAAACCGGTCAAGAGCGAGTCGGACTATTCTTTTTACAGTTTTCATCATAAGTCGAGAACTATGCGGCCTAAAAAAAATGATTAAAAACGTGCAAACGACGACGCTCTTTTTCATTTATGATACCTATGCGCACATGCCCTAGTAGCTCCACTTAAAATTTTTAAGACCACTTTTCAGTACCTGTTGTCAAAAAGAAATTATTTTTTTTATTTCTTTCTTATTTGCAAAATAGTTGGACAAATGTCATCTTAAACTATTCCAAATTTCAAGTTGAAACCATTAGTAGTTCTCGAGATATCCAGCTGTGATAGACAGACAGACAGACTGAGTCACACCATAAGGGTTCCTTTTTTACCATTTTGGTACGGAACCCTAAAAAGGATTAGGGAATCCTCTGTGAATGAAGATAAGATTAATTTTTGTTGATATGAAGATAACATAAAAAATGTCCCTACATTGTTTTATATTTATTACTCTTTCATTACCGCATACAATAACAATGTTATTACTTCAGAATTTCAATAATATGCTACAGGTTCAATTGCGAAAAATAATAATATTCTCGCGTGTATTCATAACATTCGTGTACGGAGAGCGCGCGCGCAGTCGCTCTGGCCGCGCCATACGGCCATGCTGTCTGCGGTGCTGCTGGTTGTGGTGTCCTGGGCTTTGACCTCCTCAGGCGGTGAAATAAATGCTAGTGACTGGGAGACGGGCTCACACGAATACATAGTCGCTAAGTATTTTCAAAAGAGACAAGTTAGTAATATATTAACTAACTAATTTTATTATAATTTTAATACTAATCACAATAATTGAGTAATTTATGTATGTTAAGAAAAAATATTAATTTCCTGTCGTATATATGATGAGAGATGATATACCAGGTGTAACAAGATCTTCAGCGAAGCCGAGGTCTGCGGACTCTGCCCATCATCAGTTCAGGACCATTTCTGTTCAAAATTATTGCTGGGAAACGATTTTGATTTTTGGTGTTAAAAAAGCATTACATACTTTATCACGCAATGTTACGCGTACAACAGACCGCGCTTGCGAGTGTATGCTATACAGTTGCGTGCGGCCGAGTTGAAAGGCAGCTTTTATGTGCGTGCTCATGAGATACATCGAGTGACGACGTTTTGAAGCCATTGTTTGTTACGAAATACTTGAAATTTTGATAATGTTTCATCGAACAAAAAGTAGGAAATAACGAATAAAATATGTTATTAAATATACTATATCGGGATTTTCACCATGCACCTTTTTATTTTTGAGTACCGACCGTAATAAAAGAACTAGACGAAGGGTAGACCGATTCGTCTGCCAATAACATCTACCCGCACGTGACAACCGACAGTTCTTCCGTGATCATGGCGCATGCAACTGCGCCGAAATATCGGAGTCTCAAAAATAAAAAGGTGCATGGTGAAAATCCCGATATAGTATATTTTAATAAGATTAATAACCATGGAAATTTAAAAGAATAAAATATGATTTCATAAAAAAATAGAAAAAAAAACTGTTGACTTTTCCTTCAATAACTTCGTAACTATTGGTTTCCCAGGTATAGTCTAAAAGGCAAAAATGACCCTGATGATGGGCGGAATACGTGGATTTCGGCTTCGTTGAAGGTCTTGTTACACCCGTAATGAGAGTTTAAGGTTTTAGTTCAGACACATTTAATTCGTTGAAAATCTTCTATTCTGTAAACGACGATCGACAAACTTCACATGCACCAACAATTTTTTAAATATATACTTATTTATTTTTTACCAACCCAAACCCAAAATTGAGACACAATGTGTTTTTTAAACCCAAAACTTAAACACCTCGATTTTAGGTTTAAGAAACAAGAAATGTGTCAAAAAGCATTACCGTTCAAACACCATTGAATGAAACACGATTTTGAAGTTAACATTGGCAGTGTTCGCGAGATCACCTTCGATAGCACAACCGAGAGACAAAAAAGTCACTGATCCATTGTTTCTAACGGTAAAGCTCAGGCATAGAAATTCCTCATTAAGGGATGAACCACTTACCCCTTGACGCCGACAGCTTTGGCTTGAATTACAGGAACCAAAACAGGAACCAAATCCAAAATGCCACCACGTGCTCCACTTTCAACGTCCACCGCACTTCGATCTCACAAGTCTCACAACTCCAATTGTCTTACATGAGAATAACACCAAAAAGTTATAATTTGCGGAAATTCCGTATTCCAAAATGAAAATCGATCCGAAAACTGCATGCAAAGCTGTCGGCCGCCGAGAGATGTGTGTGGCGGGCGGCTGGTCCTCGCCGTAGGGTCGCGGATTTCGCGGTTTACCCACATAAAAAGAAATAAACTATGCCTGAACAGGCAGACTTGACCCCCAGAATTATATATTCTGTGCCCCAGATTTGAATGTAGGTACTTATGTGATATCTTTCGAATCCTATCATCATCCTGAATTTCCGAGTGACACTATATTTTTTTACACGACTGCCCAAAAAGGAGTATATATGTGTTCAGGGTTCATGTATGTTTGTGGGTATGTGAGTTTTATTCCACCATAACTTATAAATGGGTTAACGGATTTGGATGTATGGGGTATCGTTAGAATCCTTACTGCGTTCCGAGTAACACTGGCTATATTTTTTTTGAGAAATGTCAATATGGCGACTGTACGACGCCACTTATAAAAATAAAATTTTTCTTCAATTTTTACAATATGGGCATCAAATGATAGGCCCTAATGAGCACATTAAAAATCTATATAATTTGTCACTAAAATGTGTGAAATAATAACAATAAATTTAAAAAATATTAAAAACACGACTGCCCTGCCAAAAACGAACTAAAAAGTTAAATAACAAGTCATTGCTGTCGGGGGACCTCTTTTATAAAAAAATATTCCACAAAACAGTTCCCCGACTGCAATGACACTTGTTATTTAACTTTTTTGTTCGTTTTTGGCAGGGCAGTCGTGTTTTTAATACTTTAACTCCCTTTTTATTTATCGTCAGAGATAGCCTAAATCCTCTGGAGGGTTGCAGCGTCTTAAACTGCAAATTCGAAGAAGATGACAGGTGGCTTTCGGAGGCCGATGCGGTGTTGGTGATCCTGGGCGAGGGCGACCTGCCGCGCGCCGACGCCCGCGCCGACCGACAGCGCTGGGTGTTTCTCTCTCTCACCTCCCCTATGTACACCGTTGACGAAGATCAGATTAACCAGCTAGGGAACCTGTTTGATTGGTCCATGACATACAGGTACCAAAATAATCAACTTTACTACGTTTTCGCAAATCGTTCCAAAATAAAACCCTGTGGATGAGACCTTAATCTTATTCCTTTAGAACTCCCTGTACTTGAATTTATCGTTGTACCGGTATTTTAATTTATAATAGCAATTAAAAATTTATAAAATAAAATTAGGACGGGTAGATAGATAGATAACATCTTTATTTGACAACTACACACACACACACACACACACACGCACACGCACACGCACACGCACACGCACACGCACACGCACACGCACACGCACACGCACACGCACACGCACACGCACACGCACACGCACACGCACACGCACACGCACACGCACACGCACACGCACACGCACACGCACACGCACACGCACACGCACACGCACACGCACACGCACACGCACACGCACACGCACACGCACACGCACACGCACACGCACACGCACACGCACACACACACACACACACTATCACTATCATGCATCCACAGACCATACAACAAGTACTTACATGCATCTTAGCGCTATCACACACGGGCAACTTTTGTCTCCGCAACTTTTTTGTCTCTCACGTGATTTGTATGACAAGTTGCAGACCGTGTCGCTTCGTGTGCGCGCTTCCATAAACCCGTGGACTTGATGTGAGAGACAAAACAGTTGCTGGGAGACTAAGTTGCCTGTGTGCGATAGCGCTTACACTAATATTATGTGTAGGTACTGTAGTAGTGCAAGGTCACACCTCAGCGTTGTATTTGCTTTTTTAGAGCAAATCACTGATTTTCAGTCGCAACCATAGAGTAGACTAGACGAAAATCCTAAATATCCGCTTCCTTTACTGTTTCAACGGCATTTTGTGAGCCATTTGGGCAACATGACTTTTCTGATGTAATAAAGGCACTGACCTGCGTATATTTACACTGGACAGGCTTATGTCAAACTGTTTTTGTGCCCATTTGATTTCCGCCATTTTGGCGCTGTAGGACGTAGCGTGAGCATAGCGTGAGGGACATGACATGGTACTAAAGTTTGAAGTCTGGATATCTGTAAATTTTTTCGAAAATCCACTACAGAATTAAAACTATGAAGATTTGCCCAACAAAACAAATACTGGTAAGTAGTCCAATTATCCTACTATATAAAATAATAAATTTTATTTTTTTTTAATAATTTTTTGTCTAGTAACTGTGTTAAAAAAAAGTTTTTTTGTCGCACGGCGGAATTTTCTTATGTTCTTTTTTTCGAAAATCCTCTACAGAGTTAAAACTATGAGGATCTACCCGAGAAAAAAATACTGGTTAATAGCCCAGTTATATCACTAAGAATAATAAACACAATTATCTTTCTAGAAAAAAATCCTTTTTAGGGTTCCGTAGCCTAAATGGCAAAAAACGGAACCCTTATAGATTCGTCATGTTTGTCTGTCTGTCTGTCTGTCTGTCTGTCCGTATGTCACAGCCACTTTATTCCGAAAGTGTTAAGACTACACAGTTGAAACTTGGTAGGTAGATGTATTCTGTTAACCGCTTAACGAATTTAATACAAAAATAAGAAAAATAAAAGATTAAGGGGGGGCTCTCCATACATGGAACTGAAACTGAAAAAAATTTTTTTCTTCAAACCTACACGTGTTGGGTGTCTATAGATAGGTCTTAAAAAATGACATTGAGGTTTTAAAGACAACTTTTTCTCAAAGTCAACCGTTTGAAAGATATTCACCGCCAAAGTCGTAAAATGTGTGTCCCCCCCCCCCCCCCTTTAACTTTTGAAATAAGAGAGTGAAAAATCTAAAAAAAATATATGCTGTAGATCTTAATAAACACTTTCAACCAAAATTAGTTTGAACGAGATATAGTAATTAGTTTTTGAGATATAGCACATTTTCCAAAACCGCAAATATAACTTTGTCATTCATAGCAACACTGTGAAAAACAAAGTTATTTTTGAAGACGAAAAATTATAGGTGGTATTAAATATGGTGTAGTATAAGGTAACTACGGAACCCTCTGACGCGTGGCCCGACACGCAATTGGCCGGTTTTTTTATTCTAAAAGCCCCACCCGACTTCAATACACGTGTTTTTATTATTACGAATATTATTTCTTTCTTTTTAGAGGTAGGTTTTTTGAAGTCGGTTTTTTGTTTTTTTAAACAAATTTTTATTTTTTTATTTTTAGTGTAGGGACCTTTTGTATTAGGTAGTGTAGGTATATTATCTAGGTAGAAAAATCGGCTCAGCCAAACGTGAGTTAATCTCGGAGAAACATACATAGGGTCAATCTGAGAACCTCCTTTTTTAAGTCGGTTAAAGTTTTCTAACAAAAAAATAATTATCTTATTCAGTTCATAAACAAAGAAGTTATACGACTGATCATCGAGGTAGTTCACACAAAATCATACTATTTTCGTACTTTTTTCAAGATTTCTTGAAAAGTACTGAACCGATTACAATTTTAAAAAACCGGCCAAGTGCGTGTCGGGCCACGCGCCATAGGGTTCCGTAGTTACCTTATACCATACCATATTTAATACCACCTACCATTTTTCGTCTGCAAAAATAACTTTGTTTTTCACAGTGTTGGTATGAATGACAAAGTTATATTTGCGGTTTTGGAAAATGTGCTATATCTCGAAAACTAATTACTATATCTCGTTCAAACTAATTTTGGTTGAAAGTGTTTGTTAAGATCTACAGCATATATTTTTTTTAGATTTTTCACTCTCTTATTTCAAAAGTTAAAGGGGGGGGGACACACATTTTACCACTTTGGCGGTGAATATCTTTCAAACGGTCGACTTTGAGAAAAAGTTGTCTTAAAAACCTCAATGTCATTTTTAAAGACCTATCTATAGACACCCAACACGTGTTGGTTTGAAGAAAAAAATTTTTTCAGTTTCAGTTCCATGTATGGGGAGCCCCCCCTTAATCTTTTATTTTTCTTATTTTTGTATTAAATTCTTTAAGCGGTTAACAGAATACATCTACCTACCAAGTTTTAACTGTGTAGTATTAATACTTTCGGAATAAAGTGGCTGTGACATACGGACAGACAGACAGACAGACAGACAGACAGACAGACAGACAGACAGACAGACAGACAGACAGACAGACAGACAGACAGACAGACAGACAGACAGACAGACATGACGAATCTATAAGGGTTCCGTTTTTTGCCATTTTGGCTACGGAACCCTAAAAATGGGACCAACTTGGGAGTTTACCTAATGTAATAACGTTTGAATCATTTCAATCGGCTCAGCCGTCTTCGAGTAATCGGTGTACATACAAAAAACAAAAAAAAAAACGGGTCGAATTGAGTACCTCCCTCCTTTTGAAGTCGGTAAAAAAAGTTATTGGAGCAACTGCACAGTACGTTAAAGTGTATTTTGATGTAGAATCAATACGTTTCCGCCATTATTTATGCCAAAAATATGACTTTTGATAAAATTCTGTTTTTTTTTACAATCATCTGTGAGGTTTATACGCAATTTAATACTTGTAGCTACTAGATACAGTAGAGCGTCGATTATCCGAACTAATTGGGGGACGTGGGTGTTCGGAAAACCGGTATTTTCGGATAATTGAACTAATGTATGTATGTATGTACATATATTGATTCAGCCATACAAATTTACGTACAGGTAAATGGAAACCATATTATTTACATTTATGAATATCTTTAATGGCGCGTGCACATCTTACTTAAGTGACATACAAGTACAGTAACAAGTGAACAAGTCGCGACAAGTGGGCGAAAACTGAAGCGCGGGCGGCGCGTGCGAGACCCGCGTGTTGGAAGGTTAGCATTGACCCGCGCGTTACTACGTTCGGATAAGCGGTCGTTCGGTTGAGCGACGTTCGGATAATCGACGCTCCACTGTAATCTCTTTAGCTTGTCGTATGTTTTTTTTGTGGCTACAACTTTACGTTTTCTATATAAAAATATGGCCCGCGCAAACAATGTTTTCCTATTATGGCCCCTTAAGCGAGGACTTTTCAGGAGCGAGTCAGACGTTCCGGTGCCGTTCGGGCGCACGTTGCCGTTGGCGGCGCCGGCGACTGCCAACTGGTCGCTGGCAGAGGTAGCGGCGCTGGTGCCGCACTGGAAGCACAAGCAGCGCGAGGTGCTGGCCGCCGCGCTGCTCTCCAACTGCCGCTACAAGACACGAATGAATTACCTAAACACACTCAAGCTGCACATGCGTGTGCATTACTATGGAAGTTGCTTTTATCGAAAATCAAGCAAGGAGTGCGTACTAGCGTATTTGTATAAGTTTAAATTAAGATACTTTTTAACACATTAAATATTTTTTTGGGTTAAGGTACATTATACCGCTTGGCATCGCATTTTTGCTATGCTATATTTAATTAGAGTCTGTCTAAAAAGTCAGTTTACATGGGTAATTTCAAAAGTAATTTTAATACCCACCTAAATCCCCAACCACCTCACCAATACCCATCTAAATGAAATTGTGTAAAGCTATGTTTACAATTAGAATTATGACAGCATCAACATGGTTACCAGTATAAGTTTTTATATAATAATTTATTAATTTCTCATGTAAATGTAAACTGACTTTTTAGATAGATCTCTTCTCGTCAGAAAGAAATATCGTTCACAAAAGCCATAATTTAAAAGGTAAAAAAAAAACAATAGTAATAAGACTATTAAGCAAACATATTTTTATTATATTAATTGTTTGCCCTAAGATGCCCCAAGATTGGAGAGTGCCATTCCATCAAACGTTACATATTCTACTTGGCGTTCGAGAACTCGGAGTGCAACGAGTACATGTCGAAGCGTGTGTGGTCGCACGCGCTGCGCAACGGCGCCATCCCGGTGGTGCAGGGGGCGACGCGCGAGCAGTGCGCGGCGCTGCTGCCGCCGGGGTCCTTCCTGCACGTGGCCGACTACGCCACGCCCCGGGACCTGGCGCTTCATATGCGCGGCATAGCTGCCAGCCACGAGGAAATATTGAGGTGGGTGGGTTTATAACTGCTGTGGGTTTTTAGAGGTAAGATAGCCAGTCCCTCAGTGATGAGGAATCCGGGTGGATGTGCTTCCACCTTCGGCCTTAGCGTCACTTAACATCAGGTGAGTTGAAGGGCAAGTACCTACTATCCCGTTGTGCATAAAAAATCAGGTTGCACTCCGGGAGTGCCGGCAGAAGTAAAAACTTGAATATTAACGTTGTGCATTTTTGCTATTTTGGAATGGTTAGGGAATAATTTTGCACGAATTGCCGACTTACAAATTTACTCTGCATTTGAATTTACGTTTACAGAACAGTATTGTACGAAAGTCTTATCCATAGCTTGACAGAAAATCTAGAGTTCTGACATTGAATTAAAAAATTAGCGCGTTGCTATGGTGACACAACTTTACGTCTTGAAATGACGCGCCACCATTTTCACCGCGCCCCGTGGAAAAAGAGGGGGATACTTCCGCCGCCGGCTGTTTACTCTCCATCCGTCACATCCGTCTTACGAATTTTCGATCAGGGTCACGTGATTCTTACTGACGCGAGTTTAGAATATTTCCCCATTACAAAAAAGCGTACAACGCCGCTAAAGAAGTTTTCACTTCAAAAATCCATATCAGCCTCCTAATCACGTCTTCGGAAATATAGCCTCCTCCAAAACCTACCATGATGTCCTTTCATTCGCCACTTACAAAGAGTTGAAGCTTGGATTGGAACCCACATTATCGTCCTTAGATCATGTCATGATGCATCTTTCTTGTTGACTACACAATAATTGTAGTCTATTCCCAAAATTATTTTGATATCAAAAACATTACAGAAAAGAGTTATATTGGCTGTGGTTTTCTTTGAGTTGGAGCCCGTTCTGTATATAAGCTAAATCTAATTCCCTAGTTTCGATAGTGATCTCTAATTAGTTAAAAAACGCGGTAGTCAGAGTTTGCGCTCAAAATCTAACTACCGAGTTTTTTTACCAACCTGTGTTCTTTGGTGCCTTTGAGGTAATAGGTAATTATATTGAAGCTTACCTATAATATTTATTACATGATTATTACTTTTGAAGCAAATAAATAAATGATTATGATTATGAAAGACAACAAAGAACTCAAAGACTAGTTGGTCAAAAAACTCGGTAGTAGATTTTGGGCGTAAACTCTAACTACAGAGTTTTTGACAAATCAGAGATCACCCAGGAGTTAGATTTTGCTTTATTATGTGTCCGATCTTCAACATAACCTTTCAACTGAACTGCTCTCACGTTGTGTCAGGTACCACGTGTGGCGGCGTCACTTCGAGGCGCGCGAGGAGGCGACGTGGGCGTACGCGGCGGGGTCGCGCCTCTGCCGCCTGTGCGAGGCGCTCAACTACGACGCGCGCCGCCGCCGCCTCTACTCCGCGGACGACCTGCGACGTTTCCTAGACCCCACGATTAACTGCCGAATTAAACTTTAACAGCTTAACTGAGGGTCTATTACGAAAAGTTTAATGCGATACACACAGCTGCGTCCGTGCTTCGTTTTGATTGTTTCCTATTACAAATCACTTTCGTATGCGATATCGCGAAGTGATTGCGTGTGTTTGACAGTTTCTCTCTAGCGTATCCGACATCGTTTGTTCAATAGTCAATGTTCTACAATAGCCATGTTACGTAATTGCGTACGTTAATTTTGTAATAGGCCCCCAGTACATTATGTACGTGTGTCGCAAATAAAGAAAACGTACATTCCGACGCATAATTTGTTTCTATAATATTTAACTTGAAAAATATGATGCTCTACCTATGATCCCAAAGTTCAACCGTGTTTCTCATTCCTGAAAGTGTATACTTTTGGATAAACAATAAACATAGAAATATGATAGATTTTTCTTACCTTGAAAATAGCTTGACACCAGTGCACTTCTAAAAAAATATTTTAACAAAAAAAACCTGCAAACAGTTAAGGGTATGGGCGAAATTTGATTTTTACACTATCAAACTGGAAACAAACTACATCGAACGTGGCGCGACTTAAAGAACGTATCTGGAACTATGAAAATACACTGAGGTGTGCAAAATATCGGATCGCGGACGTAAACATAGACTAATAGACATCAGACATCTGTATGAGTCATCGGCCGTCCCAAAGCAATCCTGGTGCGCTGGATGTTTTTCTGTGCACACTTGTGCTGGCAGCCGCGTCCCATGTAGGTAGTTTGTTTCTAGTTTTAGTGCTGTCAACCCTCAGAAAAAGGAAACCTATGGAAGTGGCACAAACAAAGGATTTTCGACGTAAAGCGCGTGCCGTGTCCGCCATATTGTGTTACGTTTACATGTTACAATTTCAACTCCATGCATTTTACATAAGGAGTATGTACGTACACTAAGCTAAGCCGCCATGTTTAGTTGCGTTTGAATGGAGAACAATGAAGTAGGTATCCACGCTTTTTTCGTAGGTATGCCAGGTCCGTATTATTCCTTCGTCATTGTGCCAACCTCATAAATAAACCGCTCAGAAATGTTCAGAAACCGAGAAATAAGTGTTTTTTCTTTTTGAAGTTGTTGGGTATCAATTTAACCCCATAATGTCAAAGTACCCCCGGTATGTTAGGTTACGGTATCTAGGTACATAATATTGAGAAGGTTACGTGTTATGTGTCTTTCAAAAGCCAGAACTCACCTAAACCTCGGTACAGATGCCGGCATATAAATTGGCAAGAGAAAGATGAGACAAAAGATGCGCAGTAGCCACAAACACTAAAGTTAGTGGCTATTGACTTAGCTCGTCATCACGACCGCGCAGATGATTACCGAATTCGCTTGCCGCGCCGCCCGCCGCGGTTGGCTGTGGCCGGGCCGGTAATCTTGGGCCACAAGAAACGACGATATATAATTTAAAAAAACATGAGTCTTCTAAAGTAATTCGTAATTTTGCAATCCAATTGCAATTGAATAAATGGTCAAATAAATTGGACAATGAAATTTTGTCATAAACAAATAGAGTAAAATGACATTTGAGTTTGAGCAATTTGCATGCCCAAAGTGAGTGTCTTGTGCAAATAGTCTTTAAAATTATTTTTACTTATTTACCGCTGGGTATAGGTACTGCCCGGCACGTAAGTTGGCAAGATAAAAACGAGACAAAAGGTGCGCAATAGCCACTAACTTTAGTGTTAGAAACCACAAGGACTGCACGGCACCCACGACACCCGCTTCCCGGAACATTGTGGGTGGCTTCGGCGATTACCGAGAAACAACCCCCTTCTCACATGCACATGCAATCATGTAGCTACTCATTACACTATTAAGAGTTCTGACACGAGCAATTTTAAACAACCCTGCCATTTTCAATACGCCATATAATAAAAGACTCACTTTTTACTTAAAAAATAATAAGTTGTGTTTATATGCGGTTTCTAGTACCTATAGCTTGTTTGATATCCTTTTGTAATCTAAATGCGCTGTGTAGGTAATAATTTGTTTCGGAGAAAATAAACCGGTAAACAATCAGTCCTGATCTAATATTTCCAGGTACTTCAAATACTTAAGTAGGTATCTTGCTGTAAAAGTTGTGCAACACGCCGAACACGCGGCACGTGCGCGGAAGTCAAAGATTCCGAATTATTCACTCCCAGCGGTGTCGGAAGCTGCATTCGAAGTTTAATATCCATATCAAAATTCAAAATTAAAAAAAAAATCAAAATTCAAAATAATTTATTCAGTCTAGGCCATAGACATAGAAAAATAAACAAAGCGTGGAAAAGAGAAGTTACTATCATACGGACACGGTCTATGTAAAAAAGAGACAAAGGATCAAGTGACATGTGCCAACATTTTTTACAGTAAGAGCCCCTAGCGTCCCACCTAGCAAATGAGCAATCACAGTTTGTTTAAAATATTTTTTAATCTTAATTAGAATTTAAAATAAAGGTATCGTGGAGCTATGGTGTCTTCTGTTTTAAGTAATTGTGATGCGACAAAAAGAAACAATCCAAGTAATCACACTTTTCAAAGGTAAAAAAGATATTGCCACACATTTCTCTAAAACCACATTTCGCTACATTTATTCATTTATCGACAGAGAAAACAGCATGGAACATAGTTTATTAACTTCCTTTGCCATAATATAGTCATATTTTATGAATCTAAGTCATATTTTACGTATCTCATATAAAATGTATTGATTCATTTTCGGATCACCTGTTTATTGACTTTGTTGTTCTTTGACATTCTATTTCTATGGTCTAGGCTGTTACAAGCACTTATGAATGTCATAGAAGCTACGCCATCGGTTCGCAAACCCTAAGCGGGAGACCTTGTAAAGAGAAGAACCGGCAAGAAACTCGTCAAGGGCTGCTTTTTTCTCCCTGTATATTTCATACAGAGTCGTCAACATTGAAAAATGAGCTCCACGTTTAAAGTGAGGTCATTTTCCATCACAATAATTAACAAAAGTTTGCACACAATGGGTAGGTAAGTTAAAATTAATTCAGATAGGTAAATGATATAGTAAATAACTTTCAACTAGTTGAGAAATCACTCTGTCTGCTACTCGAACCAAAAAACACTTGATGCAAGACATAAAAAGTAAAGTATATTTTGGTCGCATCACATTAATTATAAAACATGTTTTGATTTTGATTAGTTGCTATCATAAAGCTAGTCGTTACCGTGCATTCAATCCTTATAGTATACTAGCTGCCGCCCGCGACTTCGTCTGCGTGAAAAGGTATTTTTGCTATCCCTCGAGAACAATACTTTTTTTCGGGATGAAAAGTAGCCTATGTCCTTCTCTGTACCCATGACAATGTGTATGCAAAATTTCATGATGATCGGTTCAGTAGTTAAGACGTGAAGGCGTAACAAACAAACAAATAAACAAACAAACAAACGGACTTTCGCATTTATAATATTAGTAAGGATGGGAAAGACCATAGGCACATTGTTCCGGTGCCTTTCCAAATCCTTTCAAATACTTAAACTTACTTTTACTGTTAAAGATAACAATCGGGACCAATTCAAAGTACCTACAATAAAAGTAAGTTTATTTATAAAAAGTAATTTTCAATCCATTTTTTGTAGCCTTAAGGAGAGCGATTAACATTTTTTTATAGTTTATACTGAATTGTTTTAACCTCAGTGATAGTTTGTAAAACTGTAAGTATGTTAGGTACTTTTTTGCATAGTTTAGTATGTCGCGGTCGCGCGGGGCTCGCATTGTGAGTAGTGGCGCAGGGCGGGCGGCGGCGGCCGGCGGGGCGGGCCCAGCGCAGGCGACGTCTCCGGGCGGCACCGCACCGTCCACTATCTGATGGAATGGAAGGCTAACTGCCTACCGCTTGCCGAAATAAAGGAACTGCTACTGGAAATTGGTCCATCTCAAATAATTAAAGCTTTATAAATAAAAGTGTAAGTGGACAAAACAATTATTAAGCGGTCCACCTCAAAATGTTAAGTAACTACTCAATTTGAGTCACAATAATTTAACTAAAATATTTTCACTTTAATTACTGGACATCGTATCGTAATTCACTAAACATTTCATTCCGTTAAAGTTAGGGGTAGTAAAGGGGTAGGTAAAGTATCTTGTTTAGCAGCTGCCAGCACCATCTCCACAAAAACTAAAACGAGCGTCCATTTGTAAAGTTGGGGCGCCCCGACCCGACCCGCGCTAGCTGCGGTTTTTGCCAGTGCAGCGCGGAGAGCACTTTTACCGTTTCATTTTATTTTATTTTTTTACTTCGTTGCCTTACAATTCCGATGCTGTCAAAAACGAATGAAAATCTTGTTTAGTTTTCTAAAGAAATCTTGCATGTAACGTGACAGTACGTTCTCCGCCAGTAGTGGTCATGGTCGGTCTACTAAAGAGGTCGTAAGAGCGTGATCGTGGATGTCCTCTTCTGTAAGTACAACTTTAATTAAAAGACCTGCGTCTGACATTAAAATATTATATTATAGTTTTAGATATTATATCACAGACATATAACGAGATATATTATATTATAAAATTATAAATCCCACCAAAATCATTTTCATTAATAATGTTGCCAAGACCTCGCACTGTCAAAAAGTTATCAGACCTCATGTAGAGCCAAGCTTCTAACTCTACGCGCCCTAACTCTGCAAGCCCTAACTTTAAAAACTCTACACCTTAGTCAAAATAGGTGGCTCGGCCATTTCGCTACTTGAAAACCTTTCTAATATACAATAGTTCTTGTAGTAATGGTGGGTAAAGGTGGGGTCAGAATTGTGGTCTAAAATCGTGTAAAATTCGATCACCATCAATCAGTACTTGTACTGTTATTTATTTTATTTTGTGGTAGAACTAATTCATTTATGCTATGATATTATTTTACTCTTTAACGCAGAATATGACAGTGCAAAGAACAAAATAGAGTCTGCGCGAGTTTTGCGCCATGAAAGAAGTAGTTTTGAAATGAACACAATATCTTTTTTATGACTACTATTTTTCCATTACTTTAACAGTGATTTACTAAGGCTTAATAGTACATTATGAAACAAGTTAGCTTAGGTTGGTCATTGCACACAAGGCTGTCGGTTGCAGCCCGAGCCGCAGGCGAGGGCGTAACTCAGCCGAGTGTGCAATGAGCAAAAGCTCACGAGTTTCATACGACGTTTTTCAACACATTTGCGAGGAAAATACTTTAATTTACCACACAGCAACAAATACGACAAAAACAAAATACGACAATTATGGGAAAAGGCGCGTAGATTTTTTTTGTTTTTTTCACATGCCCAATGCAAGAATATTTTGCGAACAAAGGGTTGAGTGAGCATACAGCCTACTAAAAAAATATAATTTTAAGTGATAAATTGCAAACATTTTAATATTTTATAACAAAATATTGTGAATTATGAATAATTTGATAATAATTAATACTTGTTTGACTTAATTAAGCACTAACACATTTATTTATTTCAAAAATGAATGAATTTATGTTATTTTATTTATTTATATATACATAATTATACGGGATAGACCCGTATAATATGAATTTTCAGCGCCATAAAACCTCTTTGTTGTTACTAAATAAAAATAACTATATTACCCGGTTGAATTGGGAATACTCTTTTTACTCGCATAGAACTTGCAGTAAGGTACTAATTTAACTTTGCAGAGATAATTCTATAACAACCTAGTGTTTTATATATTATTGCAAGCGTTTGTTATAGCTCGGTTTATGGCCCTAAAAGCGATGTATTAGGGCTCACTTTACGAGCTACTGCAGGAATAGATTACTAATATCATAAAAAACAACATTTTTTCTACGACTTTGCCGAAATCAGATAAAAAAACCGGCCAAGTGCGTGTCGGGCCACGCGCAGTAGAGTTCTGTAGGTACATTATACCATACCATATTTTAATACCGCTATCATTTTTCGTCTGAAAAAATAACTTTGTTTTTCACCGTGTTTGTATGAATGACAAAGTTATATTTGCGGTTTTGGAAAACGTACTATATTTAAAAAACTGATTACTGTATCTCGTTCAAAACAATTTTTGTTGAAAGTGTTTATTAAGATCTAAAGCTTATATTTTTTTAGATTTTTCACCTTCTTACTTTAAAAGTTAAAGGGGGGGGGACACACATTTTACCACTTTGGCGGTGTATATCTTTTAAACGGTTGACTTTGAAAAAAAATAGTCTTAAAAACCTCAATGTCATTTTTAAAGACCTATCTAATGACACCCCACAAGTATTGGTTTGATGAAAAAAAATATTTTCAGTTTCAGTTCCATGTATGGGGAGCCCCCCTTAATCTTTTATTTTTTTATTTTTGTATAAAAATCGTAAAGCGGTTCACAGAATACACCTACCTACCAAGTTTCAACTATGTAGACCTAATACTTTTGGAATAAAGTGGCTGTGACATACGGACGGACAGACAGACAGACAGACAGACCGACAGACATGACGAATCTATAAGGGTTCCGTTTTTTGCCATTTTGGCTACGGAATCCTAAAAATTACGTCTTTTCATGTAAGTAAGCTTTTCATACAACACTCGATCGGACATTTGTATGGAAAGTTCTTTTTTTTTTGTCTCAAATTCGACAAAAACAAAATATGAAAATAATGGGAAAAGGCGCGTAGGTTTTTTTTTTCACACGCTCAATGCAAGAATATTTTGCGAACAAAGGGGTGCATACAGCCTACTTCAAAATTATAATTTTAAGTGATACATACAATGCAAATATTTTAATATTTTATTACAAAATATTATGAATTATGAATAATTTGATAGTAATAAATATTTGTTTGACTTAATTAAGGACTTACACATTTATTTATTCCAAAAATGCATATGAATTTTCAGCGGCATAAAACCTCTTTTTTGTTACTAAAAATTTACTGTATTACCCAGTTAAATTGGGAATGCTCTGTTTACTCGCATAGAACATGCGGTAAGGTACTAATTTAACTTTGTAGGAATATTCTTTAACAGTCTAGTGTTTTATATATTATTGCACGAGTTTGTTATAGCTCGGTTTATGGCTATATATATATATCACTTTACGAGCAAGTGTGTTGAAAATGTTGTTGTTTATGATGTTAGTAATCTACTCCTGCGAGGTTATTGGTATTTTACAATTAACCCTGTATAACACCAGAAATGGTGAGACAGGGAGATGTTAATTATTTCTCCGAAACTGTTCACAGCTGCGTTGGAGGATATCTTTAAACTCTTAGACTGGAAAGGACTCGACATCAACATTAATGGCCACCTATCACTCCTTCGTTTTGCCGATGATATAGTTCTAATGGCTGAGACCTTGGAGGACCTGAACACAATGCTCGAAGATCTCCGTAGTGCTTCCCAAAGAGTGGGTCTTAAAATGAACATGGATAAGACGAAAATCATGTCGATACCTTGTTGTGCCCGCTCCAGTTCATGTTGGGAACACTACACTTGAAGCTGTTGACCATTATGTATACCTAGGACAGGCAGTCCAGTTAGGTAGGTCCAACTTTGAGAAGGAGATCTCTCGTCGAATCCAACAGCGTGCAATGGAGAGAGCCATGCTCGGTGTTTCCCTGCGTGATCGAATCAGAAATGAGGAGATCCGCAGGCGAACTAAAGTAACCGACATCGCTCGAAGGATTGCTCAGCTAAAGTGGCAGTGGGCTGGACACATAGCGAGAAGAACCGATGGCCGTTGGAGCGGAAAGGTTCTGGAATGGCGACCGCGCACCGGACGACGCTCCGTGGGTAGGCCCCCGACAAGGTGGACCGACGATCTGGTGAAGATTGCCGGAAGCCACTGGATGTGGGAAGCGCAGGACCGATCGTCGTGGAAATCCTTAGGGGAGGCCTATACCCAGCAGTGGGTGTCGTGCGGCTGATATGATATGATGAACACCAGAAATAGGATCTTAATAATAATTTTAGTCGAGATTTCTTCGAGCGAAAGATTTTAATTATACAGATTTCGACTTGTATTAATTTAAAGTTGCGAGCTCTATCTAAACTATCTTAAAACTTTCTCACAAAATGAAATTTATTTCCTGAAGCGGAGCAGCTAGTCTTAGTTGAACATGAAAGGTCTACTTGTTGGGATGAGTTACTCGCGAGTAGTTCATTGAGATTCCATGAAGTAGGTACGAGAACCTCGCAGATAGATACGAGTTGCGGAGGTTCTCAGAGGATTGTTGGTTCCTCGGAAACTTTCCCGATAATGTCATCTTAATAGGTTTTAGGAGGGCTTTAAGAAATTGAAAAGTACGCGCGGTAAAGTTTTAATTGGTGTCGGGTTGTACAAAGATAATCGATTATGGGCTTCATTTGGTGTCATATCGGTTAAATTGCGAGTTTCATCACTCTTGACTGAAAACTTATAGCCACGGCCTAGACTCTAGCTGGACTGGTGCTTACTACTTTCAGAGCTAAACTATACGTGATTATTTTGAATTAAAATAAGTAATAAAATTGTCTTGCGTTCACATGTAATAACGATGTAGTCCCATCAACGGGGCTTATGCAACCCGAATAATTCTCCCGCCTATGAAATTTGGCATGATGTGATGACGTTAGGTAATACAGATTACAGATGCACAATAAGCCAATAAATTTTATTACGAGAAGTTAGGTATTTTTACCTAAACATGAAAATCGCTTATATCTCACTGTGAATATTTCCTCGGGCTGAAACACTTTCTGTATACGTATGTACTTGTTAGAATAAGTATGTAAAGGAATCCAGTCTTTTTCGACTTCAAAAATACCCCAAATTTAACTTTTAACATTTTCCAATAAATCTTCTATTGAAAAAAATCTCTGTTTTTAATATGTTTTCATATCCTTAAATACATAGCTTTGTTCAGTAAGCCAATAAATTTTCTTCTTTAATCATATTTTTTTTATTTTTTGAAATTAAGTGGTTATTTACGTAATGTGAAAAAATACTCGGTCCATTTTTATACTTTTATTAGATAAATTATTTTATATTAAAATAGATTTATCAATAATCCAATAAATTTTTGAACGCGCATATATTTTTTATGATTATCGCCGATTTAGGATAGAACGTAAGGGTTGACCTTCACTTGACTACTTGGAGCTGCTTAGCCACGCACTTTTGGAGTAGTGTAGGCGAGTTTGTTTGGTGGCCACCGTTATTAAAAATAATATTTCTAGATACTCCGGGCAAGGAAAAATACTTTGTTCGAAAAAATCACAATAAATCCTACAGAGGTGATTTTTGGAAACATGATTAAAATAAGTTTGTCAATGATAAATTTCAAGTTTTCCCCAAAATATCTGGGGTGCTTTTTTTACAACGGTGGTTTAAATATTGTTTTTGTCTTAAAACATCGAGAATAAATCGTACACAAAGGGAATTTCCTTTATGAATTTCTTAAAACCATTAGAAATGAAACCTCAAAAATCACCACTTACATTTCAGAGGAATTTGCAAAAAAGGCTAATAAATAAAAAAAAAATCATAACTCAGAAACAAATATTAAAAAATCAGTGATTTTGCAGTATAAAGTTTCTTATAATTAACTATACTAAAAACAAAATTTTCACTCAGGTGACTAATATAGTTTTTTTTAAAATGCGTTTTATTCATTTTTAAATATGAAGCATAAATTCTACAGTCATAAAAGTTCAATAATATATAGTGTAATAATTAATAACATCTTAAAATTAAGTAATCCCTCAATTCTAAGTAGAGGATTTCTCGAAATTTACGAAAATATCAGCAAGACGGAGCGTAATATAGAGTGGTGAGCGAGCACGAATGGCAAGCACTCTGTACCTACGAGCGACGATGACGCGACGGCGCGCGGCGTGTCATGAGTCTCCGGGCAATGAAAAATACTTTGTTCGAGAAAATCACATTATATCCTACAGAGGTGATTTTTGAAAACTTGATTAAAATAAACTTGTCAATGATAAATTTCAAGTTTACCCCAAAATATTTAGGTTGTTTTTTTACAAAGGCGGTTTAAAGACTGTTTTTATTTTATAACATCGAGATTAAATCGTACATGAAGGGAATTTTCTTAATGAATTTCTTAAAACCATTAGAAACTAAACCTTACAAAATCACCACTTACATTTCAGAGGATTTTTTCATAAAGGCCAATAAAAAATAAAAAATCCTAACTCAGAAACAAATATTATAAAATAAGTGATTTTGTAGCATAAGATTCCCTATAATTACTACGCTAATAGCAAAAGTTTTCACACAAGTGACTATTATAGTTTTTTTTATTGCGTTTTATTAATTTTTATATAGGAAGCATTAATTCTACAGTCGTAAAAGTTAAATATTAAATAAGTATTTACTTTTAAAAATTAAGTAATCCCCCAATTATTCCCAAAGGATTTCTAGAAATGTACGAAAATAAATATCAACGCGGTAGTGCACGGAAGGACGGACGCGCGTAAGGTAGGTAATCGGCGTGCGGCGGTGGGTGGCGCACAGTGACGCGAGCCGTTACAAAAGGTTACGAATATTACGATTATTTCCGTAACTTTTCAACATTTGTATAAGTGATCAAAAAATTGTTTCGATGATCTATCGGAACAAAATCAGGGTTACTCAAAGTTTCGCGACAAGATATAATTACCTATAGTAAATAAACAAAAAAAAAGGTTTATTTACGTTGAGTTTGGTCAACGAAAGATGAGACTCGATTGGAAATGGAACTAATTTTGCGCCTTATTTTAAGGTCAATTTCCAATGACTTAACCTCTAAACGTTAATTAAACAGGGAAAGTAGCGCCACCATTTCAATCTCATCTTTCGTTGACGTAATCTATAGGAAAAAAAAACGAATTTTCGAAATTATTTTTAGATGAAAAAACCCATCAAGTGCAACACGGACTTCTCGGACTCGACGCGAGTACTGAGTAGGGTGACTTGCCCAATACCTGGGCCCCTATTTTACATACAGGACAATTGTAAATTACAATTACAATTTTATGTTCGTTGTGGTATCTGTGCGTTATGTAGTTTGGTCAGTATATTTTCTAAATTCAAATTAGCTGTTATGACGTTATAATTTATTTTATAATTAGACGTTAAAACATAGAATACTTTTATCCTGGTTAAAGGTTCCCGAAAGATTTTCTCGAATGTCCTTGCGAACGAAGTCGCGGGCGGAAGCTAGTAGAAAATCAAAAAAAAATCAAAAAAAAAATCAAAAACGTTTATTTTGTTCACAAAACATTGGTTTTCAAAACAACAGGTTGGGACTGCCTAGTGAGTATTACAATACTTGTGACAGACAGCCCCGCTCCATCGTAACACTTACATACTATGTATGAATATGAACAACTAATTAGTTAAGTTATATAAATATAATCAAAATTATTTTTTAAATTATATATGTTAGTGTGTGTGTTTAAAAATAATATAATAGAAAGCGGGCTTTGATTTTACTGCATGCATGTGCATTTTGTTTCTGAGAAATTACAATAGACCCAAAACTCCACACGTTTTTGTTTACTTTTAGCAATTGACCATTATTCTGTGCCAGATGCGGATACACCAGCTGGTCGGTTTTTCTAACAGTATAATTCCCGAAGATATTATTACAACAAAAATTCATCGTAAATTTTAAATTAGTTTAACTTTTGATTCAGTGAACCAATTGCGATGAAATAAAGATTTCATTATTTTGCAAGATACACCATATATTTGTATGTAAACATTATTTAGTATTAAGTTAGCGCTTTTTACATTTTTAGCGCACCAACATACAGACAAACAGACAAAATTCGAAAAATGTTATAAATGGGTTCTACTGGTAATTATTAAACACTCCAATCACTTTTTTTCAAAATATTTCCTTTGTACAGACTCAACTTTTCTACAGATTTATTATATGTAAAGATTAAGAATTGTAAAAATGGCAGTAAGCAGTCATATGGTTTGCACTCAGTAACGATCTGACCAGTGACCTACGTTGTTGTGCCACGCATTGTACCATTTTGGTGTCAAATTCTAGTTACGAGCAAGTTCTGGGAAAAAATTTTTTAAATACTTTTACTATTTTAATACTTACTGATTTCTCAATCCATTGGCATTTATGTGATAAAACCTTAACCAAAGAATGATTTGAAGTGATATTTTTTCATATATTTTTTATAAGTTAATTAATAAAAGCTTGTTCAAAATCAGGATTCAAAAAACCGGCCAAGTGCGAGTCGGACTCGCGCACGAAGGTTTCCGTACCAGAAAACAGCAAAAACTCGTTTGTTGTATAGGAGCCCCCCTTAAATATTTATTTTATTCTGTTTTCAGTATTTGTTGTTAAAGCGGCAACAGAAATACATCATTTGTGAACATTTCAATTGTCTACCTGTTGTCGTTATTAATATCGAGCAGAAAACGGCAAGAAACTAACGTTTGTTGTATGGGAGCCCCCCTCAAATATTTATTTTATTCTGTTTTTAGTATTTATTGTTATAGCAGCAACAGAAATACATCATCTGTGAAAATTTCAATTGTCTAGCTATCACGGTTCATGAGATACAGCCTGATGACAGACAGACAGACAGACAAACGGACAGCGGAGTCTTAGTAATAGGGTCCCGTTTTTAACCTTTGGGTACGGAACCCTAAAAACTAGTCAAAAATCTAAATTCGGCCGTTTTTAAAAGAGTGGCTGAAAATAGAATAAATATGATCTTATATTCGGACAACGGTCAAACTTAATAAAAGTCTTATATAATTATTTTTATGATTAATAATAATTATTATTAATATTATTGAAAATACAAATAATAATACTAATAATATAAAATGATTTAAATTTAACTCAGATCTCATATAGGGTAGGTGCACCAGTGAATGAACCCTTAAGGCGATTTGAAACTTTAAAAATTACGAATACCTATTTCTGGATGACTTTGCTATAATAATGGCACTACATACTATTCAGGATTTATTAATGTTCAATATAATATCTTCAGTATTTCTGAAATGCTTATAGTTATTTAGATAATCCGAATTTTACACAAAAGTACCCCACCCAAATCACCAGTGAATGAACGGCAAAATCCAGTTAACGAATGTTTGAAATCCGATAAATGAACTACTAGTTTCATAAGGTGGATGTAAACAGAAATCGTTAATTTATGTCTGTACACGATAGTTTATAGCATAACAAACTGGTAAAACATATAAAATTTCAAAAGAAACCTAAATTCTAAATGGCGCACGATACCCAACCCACTGGCATATGCCTCTCTTGAAGCTTGCCTATTTTCCTTTCTGGAATCCTCCGGATGCTCCTGGGGCTCTGTATGACCTGTATCCTCACTTCATGTCTCTGTTTCATGAGTTGAAGAGTCAGGTCGAAGAGTTTATTTAATTTAGGACAGCCAATATTAAAAAAATTAGACCTAAGTATTTTCCACCATATTGCTTTATAGTTCACATCAGCTATGTTATTCTAATTGTTTTAGAAGTGGTCTAAAATTAAAAACAAAAAAATAATTAATGTAACAATTAAGAAATGTATAGTTCATTTACTAGTTTTTTAATAATCAGTAAATGAACTAGGCATTTACTATAGAAGAATCTTAAAATTTTAAAAACTAATGAATGAAAACCCTAGTTCGAAGACTGGTCCAAAGATTGACAATGATTTACTATAGCTATCCCCTAAATATGAACAAACTCCTTTGAAAGTAAGACACAAAATAAGCCTAAACCAAAAAATACGTTAGATCCTATGAATGAACACCTGGTTCATTAACTAATTATTTCTCAATTTTTTAATCCAGTACTCGAACACCCCTATATTTTGTTTAAAATAATGAAATTCTTTACTATCTGCTTTCTATTAGACGAAATAATCATTATTACATCTAAGAAACTAATTTTCTTTGTAGAATGAATCATATATCAACTTAAAAGCTATTATCAAAATATGTTGTCGCACCATAGTTCTTAGTATTGGTCCATAGAAACAGGAACACTACACAACGTGTCTACTTTGAGAAATCGCCATTTAGAAAGTACGGAACACACATAGTCGTCTGTGCAGCCAGTTAAGTTAATAAAGTATAATTTTCATTAAAAAAATTCTGTTGCGTGTAGAAAACAAAAGATTTCTTATTTTATAGAAAAATAACACATTTGTTCCTTCACTGGGGGGTGTTCATTCACTGGTGCACCTACCCTACTTATCTTTTTCTATAATAGATTACTGCAAAAGGAATTTATAAAACAAATATTATAAATATTGGTGACATCCAATCTTATAAAATTCTTATTACAATACTTATAGATCTAAATGAAAAAACTTTCCACTCCAAAAAAGAACTTAATTATTTATAATAAAATAAAAAATATCCTTAATAAAAAAAAAAAAAACAAAAATAAAAACTTTTGAATAACTTAAAATTAATTTAATTTAGATATTTGATACCACAAATCAACAACTGAATTTATTTTTAAAATTATAATATTTAATGGTAATCAATGTAATATTAATAATAAATATTCACGAAAAACTTCTGAATAAAATCTATAAATTCCTAAATAACTATTATTAGTATATTAACTGATAAAAATAGAACTACCTAGCATTAAAAATATTAGTGTGAACGTGACTGTATTCATTATGTTTATTAATTTTTGATAAATAATGTTTTTGATAAACATTCATAATTTTGATATGATTGTTGTTATACTCATATAAAGAACAATATATAGCCAACAATATTTTTGTTGATTTTGAATAAGCCTAAAATTATTAATGTTGATAAATATACAATAAATGCATTCAAGTATTAGACTTGATATAATTTTTTATTTAAGCTTATTTTTCGTAGATTTTTGTTATGCCTAATATGATTAATGTTGATCGGAATAATAATTATGTTAATTATTTTATTTGAATGTTAATAAAAACAATTGAAGTTCCTAATTAACATGCTTATTTCACCTTAGCCGAATTTAGGGAAAAATGGGTCGAATGAAGGGCATACGCGTCAGAATTTAGGAAAATTGGGTCACTCGTCATATATTTTTTTTTTTTATTTTACTATTATTGTTTCCTTGATTTTCTTACAATTATTATAAAGAACAATCATGTAGCAATCGTAAATAACAAAAATTACAATGCTGTAGTTCAATTTTAATATAAATATTTTAGATTTAATCTCTAAAATTCCTGACGTGGCCGAATTTAGGGCATTTCACCCTAGGAATGAAAGAGACCACCAAACAGGCGAACCGACCCCAGTCGGTGAGGGAGCGGGTGTAAATGAGACAACTACATACACGTCCGTTGGTGCGTAATGAGGCCCCGGTTAATCACTACGGTTTCGAGAATACCTGTAGGCCTGTATACCTGTGGCCCTACCATGAGTTGATGCAAACTGTTTACGTTACAGTAAACTGTCGGATATACTGCTCACAGTCAATATGAGTGAAAGAGAGAAAACGATAGTTTACTGTAACGTAAACAGTTTGCAACAACTCAAACTTGAACCGGTCTGCGCGAGCTCATACTAGTGATACTCGATCGTCGTATTTATGCCGCTGTTTCTTAGCGGACCTTAACTTATCTACTAACCCGAACTTCTCGCAACTCGATGCGAACAGTTGCAACCAATTTAGTGTGAAAAACGATCAAGTGGTAGGAGTGGCAGACAATAAAACTTAAGAAACCCGCCAAGCGATAAAACTATTATGTATTGGGGACGAAATGATATTTTCGATCTGTCACTTGACTCCGTCCGATTGATGCGCAATTCAACTACAGCTATTAATGGCTAAAACTTCGTATGCTACTCATAAAAGCTGGTGATTTTTTATATGAGGGTTTATTAGGGTAGAAACGAAGACGAGATAAAATATTTGGTGTAGGATTTTTTGTTGGCTAAAATAAATGGCAAAAATCACGTAAAAACATAAAAATCACTAGATATATTAAAGTCACTGGAGTGAAAACTTAAAGATGCTCCTGGATTAAGCTTAAAAACATATTATAAAAAAATCACCTTGTGTACGATTTATTAAGATACATTACTATACTTTCTCCAAAAATATGATTGTAACGCACCCTATCTCCTTAACCTTAAACATAAAATCAGTGATTATTTTTTAATTAAATATTAAGTATGTAAATAAGCAAACGCATCATAAATCTCCACTGTAGAATTTTATGAACATTACTTTCCAGAAGTTAGGTATTTTTTACCTATATCTCATAACGCTTATGGTGGAGAGGAAAAGCAGCCATAGTACGATGTTATAATAACCCTAATCCTTATTTAGAAAAACGAAAATGAACTGTAGGATTTAATGTGATCAAAATTTTATTTTGCCTGGACTAAGAGTTTAAAGTTAGTGGTGGGTATTTCTGAATAAAACAATTAATAAGTGTGTTTATAAGTAGATACTTATCGGATATCTAGATAGATAGACCACTCTCTAATTACGTCGTTAATGAATATTTTAGCCTTTTTCCCAATCGTGCATATTGCAATGTATTTTATTTTTATTTTTATTTTATTTTTAACACAATACAGCAATTTTTACAGGGGTTCCTAATACAATAGTGTAGTCATCTAAAGTTTACAGATACTTATTTAAAAAAAATATAGTTTCATTCAATTATTACAATTATTAATTACAATATATTTAATTTAATTAATTTTTATTATTATTATTATTTACTTATTATCTATGAATTCATTTAGTTCAGTTATAACAATAATTTAGCTGGCCGATGTAAATCGATATCAATCATAGCATAACACTTTTAAAGTTACTTTCTCGAACTCGCTCTTTGAACAGGTGAAAATATCAATTTTTTCGGCAACTACATTAAGCGTGTGTAAAGTTCGTGTCAAAGGGGCTTTGGCCAGCAGGCCAGTCCTGGCATGGGGGATCGCGAGCAGCCGCGGCCGTCGCCGCCTCCACACATATCTATTCGGCACGCATAAACCTAGCTGCTCCAATATATACGGGTTGGAGACTATACTTCTTAGCACCCTAATTATGTAAAGAGCGATAGCCAAATCTCTTCTTGTTTCAAGTTTGTTGTATCCAACCATGCCCAAAACGAACAAGGGGGCCTAGACAAGTGGCAACAAAGCAAGCGTTAAGCGTATACGCTCAAAATAAATGTATGGGATTGACAGTTATCACGTGATCTAGTCGTACCAAATTGTGCATTTGGTAGCCAAGTGTCATTTCGTTCAAATTCGTTCGCTGCGATAGGCTTGTACAGTACGACAAGGCGGTTTTGGCACTCGGTTGACAATAAATGGTGGCGCCACTTTCTCTGTTAAAGTAATATTCTTATTGGAAACTGACCCTTATTATTTAGCTGCCAAAATTAGTTCCGATTTTCGCCATTGCCAAAACAGCCTTGGTACACTGTGTTCTGTGGCGAAGAGTCGTTCGCTAAACCTAGCCAAGTGGCACTTTTGGACAAACAATAACGCTCGGTAGCGAATCGTTTTAAGCGAACATCAAAACCTTGACGTTAACGAAACGGTCGTGTGAAATAGCGAGTTCGTTCCAATTAAATTAAATTAAAATGCATAAATCAAAAACCAGCGACGTAGGTTGCTAGAAAACGTCGCTGATTGTGCAGCAAAAATGACGAGGAACATCTATTTTTTACCCGACTACGGCGAAGCCAAAACGGAGGGTATATGATTTTGACCTGTATGTATGTATGTATGTATGTATGTATGTTTGTAAATTCATCTGTTCCATCATAACTTCTAAACTGCTTGTTATAATTTGACAAATGAGGTATCGTTAGAAGCGTCTTAATCGTCCAATGAACATAGGCTATATGACGTCACATTAAATTGAATGTGGCGCCCTCTAGAGGAGTTAAAGACATGAACTGAAAAAAAAATATTTTTTAATAATGCCGTGTTGGGTACCAAATGAAAGGGCTTAATGAGCACTTTTCAAATATGTATATATTGTTAGCTTTTGCCCGTGGCTTTGCTTGCTTTCACCCTTTTGACAACTCCAAAATATTTAAAATAAAAAAGAAATTTTAAAACTAAAACCCGACTACGGAAAAATCGTGCTCTAAAAAGTAAGAAACAAGAAAATATTAGAGTCCAAAATTTAATAAAAAGGATAACCGTAGTCGCATGCCACCTCCAGCCTGTTGTTCGTATCGTACCTACGTGTCTAGGACAAAGTGGCATGCGACTACGGTTATCCTTTTTATTAAATTTTGGACTCTAATATTTTCTTGTTTCTTACTTTTTAGAGCACGATTTTTCCGTAGTCGGGTTTTATAATAAAAAAGGATTTCAATCGATAAAATGGTAAGTACCTACCTACCCATTTAAGCCCTATTATTAGAAAGCTAGGACCTATTCATTTTAGATTCAAAATAATGCCTAGGTAAATAAAAATCAAAGTTTGTCATAATAAGTAATTTATCTACACCTAACTAAGCACCGAATCTATTAATGTGTTTATTGTTTAGGTATGACATCAATATTTTAATAATTATATTACCTAGGTACCTACACCTACCATGTACCTATATGTACAGTATAAATTCTGTAGCTAGAGTGAAATCTAACAATTTAAGGAATATGAATAATAAACAAACCTTTTCATTCTTAAAAATATAAGTAGGTAGGTAGGTAAGTGCCTTAGATATTAATAAAAGTATATTTCATCTGTCTTATTCATTTCTCTATTTAAAATTTACTTACTTTAACTATGAAGATCATGATGACTTATTACAATAAGTAGGTAATAACCAAAGACTTTTAAGTTTGTATTGTAATAACAGGTATATTTTCAGATTTGTGATCCTGACTTGAAGATAACTAATATTAAAGCAAGATACGAAGGAGCTACGCATGTCTTTTCTTTGGTCTTCAAACCAAGTGGAACCGTATATGCATACACTTCACCAAAATGGTGAACTAACTTGGTTATTAGGTAAGACATAAGTATACCTACCTACACGTAAGCTTTTCTTGATCTCATAATGTGGAGTCAATCATGAATAGGTAAAAGTCATTGGCACGCTGGACTTTCACAATCTGTCAAATTTCTTTAATCATTTTTAAACTTTGAATCAAGCAATTTAAGGTTCAAAATTAATTTTAGGTTTTTGACTGTTTTGTATAGCTTGATATACCGCTGACTGTACTTAATTTAAGTATTTTATTTGTTTATTTAAGGACAGCTAACAAGAACATACACTAAAGACAAGGCAACAATATATTTCAAGAACTTACATTTCAAGTGTTGTCTTTTTTACAAGCTGCCACGTCATGCATTGTATTTAACTAATCAGTATATTATTTCAAGTAATAATGTATCTTGTTTTTACATTAATATTATTATTTAGGGCCTATTTCACAAATTCCGACCAAGTTAAAATGTAATAAATAATATTCCATTTGTATTTTTTAATTGAATTTAAGTAGTACTATTTAGTATTTTAGCTAAATATAGATTTAACTTTAAGTTTTTCTTTCAATAGTACCCTGTTGTTTAAGGTGATTCTGGATACCCTCAGAGAGCCTGGCTTATGACTCCTATATTAAATGCAGCACCTGGCTCTCGAGAAGAAGTGCACACCACACGTCATGTCCAAGCCAGGAATTGCATCGAACAATATTTTGGCTTGCTGAGGGCTTGTTGGAGGTGCTTACTAAAGCATAGGTCACTCACTACACTATCATCCTTGTGTTTCCCTTAAAACATATTTTTTTATACAATACTAAATAATACTTTTTTATCGTACATAGGAGGACACTTTATCGCTATTTTGGTGTATCTGGCTTGGAATAAGAGATATAAGCCTTAATATGGGTAGCTTAAGTGCTACTTTTTCATCATTTCTGTGGTGTTGGTGTCGTGTGAAGCAGGTCGTTACGATTTCTCATTCCTCAATATGGTTGAGCAAAGTGATGGCTGGTTTGTTATACTCGTGAACGGGTGCTGCCAGTAGGGATGGATCTGCTTCGGACTATGTACCTATCATCTTAATGCACATTGAATTGTAAGAATTGCCTTTATATTTTTTTCAAAAACTTAATAACAAACAATGAGCAGTGTGTGATGTCCAGATTGTATTATTACTTGCCTTCTGTGTATCTATGCCTAGTTAATTTTGATTTAGTTAGGTAGTTACACTAATGGGTGAATGAAACCAATAAAACATTACAAAACTGTACACATTGTAAGTAACATATTTTTATTGATGATTGTTTTTATTGAGTACTTACAATTTTTTCATAATAAAATTCATTGTTAAATTGTTTTTCTTTATTTACAAAGTTGACACTATCAACCGTTCTTGCGAAGCTTTTTCTGTTTCTTGGTGGGTATTATCCTTATAATTAGGTAAGTAATAGTGTCTTTGTCGCGAATAGAATTCAAACTCTTGACACAGACACAGCCGATCATCTCTCAGTTGACTGGGTTTGTTCACATATTAAAGCCACTTTCTTTTAAGTTGATAGTAGGTATCTGAAACCAATTTGTATAGAGATTAGAATAAAGTTACAAAAAAACTTTTCTACACAAGTGGAATTATGTACATATTAAATTAAGTACTTACTTGCTTAATATGTAAACTTTGTATGCAATCAGCCAAATATTGAGAACATTTAATAAAATAGTAGGTAGGTAATTATACCTACATATGTTATGTATGTACCGCTGGAAATTTTCACGTTTTTTATGAATTTATTAAAACTTAAATAGTAGAGATGTGTCGTTTTTTTCGAAACCGGTTTCAGCAACAGGTTGCTTTGAAATAAAAAATGTAACCTGTTACGAAAAATCGTGCAATAGGTTGTTTCAGTAACGACACGCAACAAAGTAGCGCGTAAGAATGAATGCTAATGAAATTACTAACAGTGAAACCTGTCGTCACGAGACGAAAGCTGTTGTGCCCGCTGTTTGTTTTGTAGTATTTGGCGTCGCACTTTTAATTTTTATTTCATTTTCTCTATCTAAAAATACCTAAAACATGTTTTATTTCAATTAAATATGCGAATTTATATCTATAATTCTTAATAATAACAATTAATGACACAAAATCATCAGCAATTCATAGTTGCTAATACGTTTCTCAAATAACAGAGCTGAGCAGTTCCAAATATGTATAACATTATGTATCTATTAGAAACCTGTTGCAAAAGCAACCTATTGTCGCAACAGGTTTCATTAAAAAAATGTAACAGGTTGCAACATTGCGACAAAACAACGATAACGCCCATCTCTAGTAGGTATTTATTTTATTTTTATGCTTAAAGCAATTTTATGTAAATGTCAAAGTCAAATTCATATGACATAGTAGGGTGTATGCATTCCAGCAGACCGATCGCTAAGTCATCGGTCACCCACCATTAAAATTTTAACCATGGAATAGTATATAGTACATTACAGCCAAGAACGGGAATTTAGCAATGTAAATTGCTCCCCACACAATGCTTCTGTAGGTAGTGCTTTTCTCAAGAAATGCGAGGAAATTCGATTTAATAAAACAAAGATTTTTATAATATTTTGTAATAAAAATATGCACTTATGTGTGTGTACTAATATAGTATGTGAAGTTAAGTATGTGTATGCACGTGTGTATGTAAAGATTGAAAAAAATGTTGTTTCAGTATTTTTTGTGACAAATTATATAATTTTGGAATATGCTCATCAAGGCCTTTCATTTTTTACCTGTTGCGGCTAATACATAACGAGGCATATGCTCATAACTAGTTTGTGCATGTGCTCTTGTGAGCGACCAATAGCGCGCGCCGCTCTCCCACCGCCCCTCACCGCTATGCCTGAAATACGCTTTCCGCGCAATCCACACCCTATTACAAGATCTATGCCTCGTACTGTACCCGAAGTGCAGCTAAATCTAGTTCTAGCCGGCTAAAACTAGGTGAAGCTGGCAGCGGGGCAGAGATGAGAACCGCCCGGCCTTGACACGAAGCCTACTAGGCTTGGTGGGAGGGTCGGGTGCGGCGAGGGACATACTCTTCTTAGTATGACCGAGTCCAACATGCCGATTGGTATGCGTAAACGCATTCTCCTCTTGACACAAAAAAAAAGGTGTAGCCGGCAGCTGATGGCTAAAACTAAGTGTAGCCGATTTGCTCGCGGCTAATACTAGGTGTAGCCGGCTAGAAATAGGTCTAGCGAAGCTGGCAGCGGGGCAGAGATGAGAACCGCCCGGCCTTGACACGAAGCCTACTAGGCTTGGTGGGAGGGTCGGGTGCGGCGAGGGACATACTCTTCTTAGTATGACCGAGTCCAACATGCCGATTGGTATGCGTAAACGCATTCTCCTCTTGACACAAAAAAAAGGTGTAGCCGGCAGCTGATGGCTAAAACTAAGTGTAGCCGATTTGCTCGCGGCTAATACTAGGTGTAGCCGGCTAGAAATAGGTCTAGCATGGGGTATTTTGAATTATTTTTTCTGTTTTCTGTTAAAAAAAAATACCTCGAAGTATTAATTACTTACGTACTTTCTAACTTATAATTGGGACTTATAGGAGTCTACACCTAGTTTTAAACAACAGCTATCGGCTATACCTAGTTTAAGCGGGCTAGTATCAGGTTTCGCCGCACTCTGGGTATTAGCCGTCGTAACATACATTACCCATATTTAAAAAAAAACAAGATAAAGTGGGAAACCAAAAAAAAAGTATAGTTCCTTGTCGACAAAATATAAATAAAAAACTTCGAAAAAAGATATAATAGATTCATTTAATTATCTTTAAAAAAAGAAGAACAAGACAGAAAACAATTTTTTTTAGTTCGTGTGGCCACGTGAATCGACCAATTCACGCACTTCCCGCACTAGTACGGGAAGCAAGTATTGAAATTCATTTCCGCGCTGATGAACCAGATACCCAGGGGAATGTAGAACGCCCCGCATTCCTTTTCAAATGGAATGATAACATTTCAGAGCATAAATGAGAATAGTAATTTATTTTTCAATACAGTTGCTCAAAAATGACGTGAGCTTGCAGTAAGAGGCATATATCTTAGAATTTTTTCGACGGACTGAGGATATTCGCACATGTGCTCTTGTGAGCGACTAATAGCGCGTGCCCCTCTCCCACCGCCCGGGCCCCTCACAGCTACGCATGCCCAAAATACGCGTTCCATGCAATCCCCACCCGATTTCAAGATATGTGCCTTGTACTGTACCATGATAGTACAGCGTGCGGTAAGTTGATTTTACCGCACGCGGTGCGTTTTTGTTAACGGTTTAGTAAAGTGTGGGGAAAGTTAACGTTACCGCACGCCACGCCCGGTTTACGGTTTATTACAACGTGTGGAATGTTTATTTTACCACACGTCACGCCGCCAATGCGTTGTTTTTTACGGTTTTTTTTTTAATTTCTATTACAATTTTAGTAGGTACCAATAATGTTTTCTCGCTAATGTATTGAAAAATGATGTATGGGCACATAGTTGTTAAGGTTTTTAAAACTCGTGACGATTATAAAAACCCTTGCCTGCAGCTCGGGCTTATAAAACGTCAACTCGTTTTAGAAACCTCTTTTCCAACTTTTTATAATAAACTACAATGTTAATGATAAATTTTATTACTTTCCATTGTTAAAATGTACTAAATGGCGATCGATGACTCAGCGATTAGTCTGCTAGATTCAGAACACAAGAGAAAGAGAATAGAATGAGCGTTCGCTACGCCGCATGTCGTTTTGCCACTTGTCTAGGCCCCAAGGTTGGATACATCAAAGGATAGAAAGGATATACTCCATAAAGCTTAAGATACAAAAACCTCGTAAATTTGTTTTGTATGCGCTCCATCATCAGTTTATATTTTGATTCATGTGGAGCCCATACTGCAGCGTTAAACTCCAGCTGACTTCGAATGAGTGCATTGTATAGGGCCGCTATTGCTTTTAAATTCGTGAAACCCGCCGACTGTCTCAGAATAAAACCTAAAGTTTTATAAGCTTTCTTGCATATTCCAGTTACGTGAGTTTTAAAATTAAGTTCACTGCTTAGTCGCACGCCCAGATCTTTGACTGCCTCTGTCCTATGTACTTTCGAGCTATCAATTTCGTAATCGTAGTGAAGCGGCGCTCGTGCTCGGCTAAAAGATGTTACGGAGCATTTGTTAAGATTAAACTGTAGTTTATTTTTTTGACTCCACTCCACTACTCTGTTTATGTCCTCTTGTAAGCGATCACAATCCCTACTATCTTTGATTGCTAATAGTAATTTAAGGTCGTCTGCGAAAAGTAAGCATCGGGCTTCCTTGACAACTTCGGGTAGATCATTTATCATAATTATGAAGTTTAAAGGCCCTAAATTGCTACCTTAACCCACTCCAGTTCTAGTAAAATAGGGGTCTGACCTATACCCAGCATAATCTACATATTGCATTCGGTCCTTCAAGTAGCTCGCAAAAAACTTTAAAAGCTGCGTAGTGCAGCCGATTTCTGCCAACTTCGTCAACAAAATATCGTTATTAACCAAATCGAACGCTTTTTTGTAGTCGAAGTAGGCGGCGTCGACTTGTATCCCCGCGTCTACATGAGGTACTATGTAAGCCATCGCACTGAGGAGGTTACTGGTGGTGCTGCGGGCTGTAATCTGTATTACCTAACGTCATCACATGCCAAATTTCATTGACGGGAGAATTATTCGGAAGTCTCCATACAACAAATATGCTCATTAATTGGACTAATGCTCATTGATCGATTTGCTTGATTTTGAAACTTAAACATGAGCTAATAATGTCAGTGAGATTTTGTACGCAAAAATAAAAAATAAAAGCTTATTGGGGGGTTCCCCTTACATGGAACTGAAACTGAATAAAATATTTCATCAAACTTAATTTATTTTTATTTTAACACAGTGCAGCCACCGCCGCCGGTGCACGGCACCTCGTGGTACAGGGATTATACTTGACGCTTGTGGTTAATTCGTCCAAGACTTGACGCAATCAGTAGTTGTAAACTGTAGCGAGCGTAAATTGTTTATTTGGAGGCATTTTTTATTGATGCCACCTACTTACATAGTTTTGTATTTATACACGAACTTTCTTCTATTGATTTCGTGACTTGGTTCGTTTCAATGAAAATTCGCGTGCTATCTGAACGTAAACTAAAGTTGCTGGCTTTGATCTAAAAAAAGTGTTTCGACATTGCTGAAGATTGCTTTTTGAATTAAAATAATAAAATCGTCTTGCGTTCACATGTAATAACGATGTCGTTGATCGATTTGCTTGATTTGGAACCTTAAACATGAGCTAATAATGTCAGTGAGATTTTGTACGCAAACATAAAAAATAAAAGCTTATTGGGGGGCTCCCCATACATGGAACTGAGACTGAAAAAAAAAAGTTCATCAAACCTATATTTTCTTTATTTAGTAACACAGTGCAGCCACCGCCGCCGGTGCACGGCACATCGTGGTACAGGGATTATACTTTACGCAATCAGCAGTTGTAAACTGTAGCGAGCGTAAATTGTTTATTTGGAGGCATTTTTTTATTAATGCCACCAAAGTACTTAAATAGTTTTGTATTTATACAAGAACTTTCTTCTATTGGTTTCGTGACTTGGCTTGTTTCAATGAAAATTCGCGTGCTATCTGAACGTAAACTAAAGTTGCTGGCATTGATTTAAAAAAAGTGTTTCGACATTGCTGAAGATTGCTTATACAAAAACATTTTAACAAAAAAGAAAAACCCCCTTCAAAAAACATGAAACAAAAACAGCTTCAAAATTAAATACCTCTAAAAAAGCGAGAATAATATTCAAATCATTAGTTACGCATAACATTATTAATAAAACACGTCTATTGAAGTCGGGTGGGGCTGGGAGACAACTTTTATTTTTATATTTCTAAAAGCCCCACTCGACTTAATTAGACGTGTTTTATTAATAATGTTATGCGTAACTAATGATTTGAATATTATTCTCGCTTTTTTAGAAGTATTTAATTTTGAAGCTGTTTTTGTTTCAGGTTTTTTGAAGGAGGTTTTTCTTTTTTGTTAAAAAGTTTTTTATTTTCAACTTTTTAGTGGTAGGTATGTAAGCATGTAAATATTTTTAACTGTATAAAATATTTTCAATGCTAAAATGCCCACAATTCAATTTCCAAATTTACGCTGTTTGTTTTTGAGGAGTTCCGTTGTGTCTTTGTAGTCCAAGTCTAGTCCGTCGTCCGTAGCAACGTTGCATCGCAGACCATGGTTTGGTTTGTTTTGGTTTGTCATAAAACTACCAAAATCCAAATCACTTTACTTGTACTATTTGAATATGAGGAGTTCCCTTGTGTATATTCGAAGTTCAAGGTCCAATATCGATGAAATTAAAATGTAACCACTCTTGAAGTATACCCTTTCAAACAAAAAGAGAATCATCTAAATCGGTACATAAACAAAGATGTTTAATGTTCGAAAATCCGTGAAAACACGTGTGATGGCAAGCTAAATAATTGTCATTTTTCAGGATTATGAAAAAACTACCAGCCAGATCTCTGTAAAATTTTTATGGGACCACACACGAACTTTGTTCTTTGAGATAAAAAAAGAATTGTATAAATCAGATAACAACTGACGAAGTTATCGTAAAACATACATGAGACACGACTTGAGAACCTCCTCCTTTTTTTGAAGTCGGTTAAAAATAAAGAGAACCTACTTACATAAAAATGATTTAAAATAAGAGAAGATATCTTTTTAGGGTTCCGTAACCTAATGGCAAAAAACGGAACCCTTATAGTTTCGTCAGGTCTGTCTGTTTGTCCGTATGTCACAGCCACTTTATTCCGAAACTATTAAGATTACACAGTTGAAACTTGGTAGGTAGATGTATTCTGTGAACCGCTCGAAGGTTTTTTTACATAAAAATAAATAAAGATTACGGGGGGGGGGGGGGGGGGGGGGGGGGGCTCCCCATACATGGAACTGAAACGAAAAAAATTTTATTTCATCATACCTATACGTGCGGAGTGTTTAAAGATTGGTCTTTAAAAATGATTTTGAGGTTCCTAAGACTATTTTTTCTCAAAGTTTGAGAGATAAACACTGCCAAAGTGGTAAAATGAGTGTCCCCCTCTTTAACTTTTAAAATAAGAAAGTGAAAAATCTAAAGAAAATTTGTGCTGTAGATCCTAATAAATACTTTCAACGAAAATAAGTTTGAACGAGATATAGTGATAATTTTTAGAGACATATCACATTTTACAAAACCGCAAATATAACTTTGTCATTCATACAAACACTATGAAAAACAAAGTTATTTTTGTAGACGAAAAATTATAGTGGTATTCAATATGGTATGGTATAAGATAACTACGGAACCCTACTGCGTGTGGCCCGACATGCACTTGGCTGGTTTTTTAGGGTTCCGTAGCCTAAATGGCAAAAAACGGAACCCTTATAGATTCGTCATGTCTGTCTGTCTGTCTGTCTGTCTGTCTGTCTGTCTGTCTGTCTGTCTGTCTGTCTGTCCGTATGTCACAGCCACTTTATTCCGAAAGTATTAAGACTACACAGTTGAAACTTGGTAGGTAGATGTATTCTGTTAACCGCTTAACGAATTTAATACAAAAATAAGAAAAATAAAAGATAAAGGGGGCCTCCCCATACATGGAACAGAAACTGAAAAAAATTTTTTTCTTCAAACCAACACGTGTTGGGTGTTTATAGATAGGTCTTTAAAAATGACATTCAGGTTCCTAAAACAACTTTTTCTCAAAGTCAACCGTTTGAAAGATATTCACCGCCAAAGTGGTAAAATGTGTGTCCCCCCCCTTTAACTTTTGAAATAAGAGAGTGAAAAATCTAAAAAAAATATATGCTGTAGATCTTAATAAACACTTTCAACCAAAATTAGTTTGAACGAGATATAGTAATTAGTTTTTGAGATATAGCACATTTTCCAAAACCGCAAATATAACTTTGTTATTCATACCAACACTGTGAAAAACAAAGTTATTTTTACAGACGAAAAATTATAGGTGGTATTAAATATGGTATGGTATAAGGTAACTACGGAACCCTATGGCGCGTGGCCCGACACGCACTTGGCCGGTTTTTTTCTTCTAAACCGGGTTTGTTAAAATGAAAGAGTTTGTAAACTTTGAAATCGCTTGCTAATAAGAAAAATCTAGTTGCCATCACTGATGGCCAACATTAAATACGAATGCGTAAGTGCGTATATAACTCTTGCCTTTTCAATACTCAAAACGTTTATTGTATTCCATAGTTTTCAAACAGGTGGTAAAATTTAAATGTTAGTTCAGTATGGACCGCGTTGGGCAGACCACCAGGGAGCAGAATACCAAAAGTGACATTTTATACTATTGCCATTCTGACTAGGGTTACCATATCTCAAAGAGAGGTAGTTTTCCTGGCCTCAGATGGTGAGATGAAGGTCCGGCGGATGGAGTGCGGTGTTCCACAAGGGTCGGTCTTGGGTCCGCTCTTGTGGAACCTAGGATATGACTGGGTGCTTCGCGGCGTCCTTCTCCCCCGAGTCAGTGTCACCTGCTATGCGGATGACACTCTAGTCACTGCTCGGGGTAGCGATTTCGCAGATGCGAAGCGCCTGGCCAAGATCGGTGCAGAAGGGGTGATTGCCCGTATAAGAAGATTGGGCCTAGAAGTAGCGGTGGCCAAGACACAGGCCATGGTACCATGGGCCGAGGCAAGGCCCGCCGCCGGGCGAGGACATGGTCCTGGATGGGGTAGTGGTTCCCCTCCGTCCGACCATGAAATATCTGGGGCTAGTTCTGGACAGTCGGTGGAACTTCAAAACCCACTTCCAGCAACTGGCTCCCAGATTGGTGAAGGCAGCGGCAGCCCTCGGCAGATTGCTACCTAACGTTGGAGGGCCAAACAAGAGTTGTCGGCGTTTGTACGCGGGGGTCATACGCAGTATGGCCCTGTATGGGGCCCCCGTAAGGGCAGACGCCCTAAATGCTGAAAACAGGGCTGCTTTGCGGCGCCCCCAAAGAATAGTGGCCTCACGAATGATTAGGGGCTACCGCACCGTATCATGGTCCGCGGCATGCGCGCTTGCCGGTACGCCTCCATGGGAACTAGAAGCCCAGGTTCTATCGGAGGTGTATTGGCAGCGTAAAGAGGAAAGGGCAAGCGGAGATCGCCTTGCCCCAGAAGAGCGGCAGACTGTCCGGCGTGTCGCAGAAGAGAGATGTTTGGAGGAATGGGGGCACCAACTTGAGACCCCAATAGCAGGTCATAGGACGGTGGAGGCCATCCGCCCTGTCCTTAAAGAGTGGAAGGAGAGGGCCCACGGGTCTTTAACGTATAGGCTGACACAGGTGCTTACCGGGCACGGATGCTTTGGTAATTACCTGTGCCGGATACAGAGGGAGGAGTCTCCAAAGTGCCACGAGTGCGACGCTGTGCTGGACACTGCGCAACACACGCTAGAGGCGTGTTCTGCGTGGTCAGAGCAGCGTCGGGATCTCGTGGGGGTGGTGGGATGGGATCTCTCGCTACCCAGCGTCATCCTTGCGATGCTGAGCAGTGAGAGAGCATGGCAGGCGGTAGTCTCCTTTTGTGAGGATATCATCCTCCAGAAGGAGATGGCAGAGAGAGTCCGCGAAGAGGATGCTCATGCGGCTCTTCTCCGCCGCAGACGGACGGGGGTAAGGAGGCGTCGCTACGCGCATCTCATTGCCCCCTAAACGGGGCCAAGCGGGCGGTGGGGGGTGACCCATCGCCTGCCTTGCACGGTCCCAACCGTCTAGGGAGATGGCTAAACTTGCCCGGCCATCTCCCAACCGCGAAGAGGCCCGGACAGCCGGGCCGGCCGCCGGGTCTAATGAGGCAGATTCCTACAAGGGTCCCTCAGGGCCAACCGGCGGCGAGAGGGCAAGTGCCGGACTTTTTAGTGGGTGTTCCCCCCTCCCGGGATCACCGAGCCTTTTGGCTGGGTGGGATCACGGGAGGCGGTCATGGAGGGAACTGCAACGCTGAATGTTGCGGTCCCCTCCTGGAGAGTTCCACAACATTTCGAACCCCTGTTCACCTGCGGGGGGGATGCGTAAAAGCATTTTCTCCGGCAAAAAAAAAAAGGGTTACCATATCTCAGGATTTGTCCGGAGATCTCAGGATTTTTGGACTTTGCTCAGGATTGCGGCCGGAATTTGAAAATTTGAGGAAATCTCAGGATTTTTAGAATTTTCCAAAAATTCAGTGCATTTAATAAAAAGTACTTTTAATAGAAGGATAAATAAGCTTTCTATTATTTAATCAGTTCGCCGCTGCCGACTACCCCAGTACGTTAGTCTGAAACTGTTACAAATCTCAGGATTTTTCAATGGATATCGGGCCTTTTCTCCGGACTTTTGACTTTTTCATCTGGTAACCCTAATTCTGACGGGACTAAATTACATTTAGCGGAATCGAGGCCCAGGTGTTTGGAGTGGAGTTACGGAAGTGAATTTCTACATTTATCACTTTCCCATGCCAAATAATCGAATAATACTTATAGGTACAATACTATAAGTATTAGTAGTCAGTATTAAGTATACTAGTAGTCGGTAGCTCAGTGGTAAGAGCATTGGACCGGACTTTCAAACAAAGGTCGCGGGCTCGATTCCCGCCTGAGACCATTCTGATGACGAGTCGATTTTTTTCTAGTATCATTAAGTATTGACAATAGATTGTGATCCGCGGCAACTTTACTTGGGGATGTGTGGTAAAGAGTTTTTACAGATTAAAATACATCGTTTTGTACTCTGAAGTTTGTCACTTCTGTTCTGTCTGTTGGTTCATATTTTAATTAATCGCTGTATTTTTTTTTCAAATCTGTACAAGGCATTTTAAATATTTGCTTATTTTTAGAATTTTACAGTACCGCGTGAATATTGCGCAACCTAAGTATTTTTGCATATGCGACAAATTCGTATAAGTATTTCTGTAATACTGGGACAGTGCATTAAAGGCATTCAACTTGTACTGACGTATTTTATTAGCACCGCGCGTATACCACCTTCCGTGACGTCAGTCACCTCACATTGACATCATCTCATATTGACATCAGTGTAGAGTCTCAAGTAGGGGCTCGCACAAAATCAAATAGTTTTATTTGCAAAATATGGGTCTACATATATACAAAATCGTTGGTCTTATAAATTATTCGAGCGCCATATCGAACCATTTCTGGTGTGCAAAATATATAATTTTAAAATTTTAAATCAGTTTCATTACAACAAAACATTCAATACAACAAACATTAAAAATAAAAATTGAATTAAAAATAAAAATTGAATTTAAAATTGAAATAAAAATAAAAATAAAAATAAATTAAATTGAATCAAAATGTCAGCCTTAAAGTAACAAAACATTATTGAACAATATCTTTATCATTAATTAATTCGTCAATAGAGTAATATGCTTTATCAGCCAAACAATTCTTTAATTTATTTTTAAACTTGTTCAATACTTCAACATCTTTAATATTTTTCGGTAAACTGTTGTATATAAAAATTTGCATTCCAAATACACTTTTTCTCAATAGAAAAGTCTTACATGATCTTGCCTTTAATCTCTTATTATGCCGCTTGCTATTAAGTGTTTCATATTTTTCGATATTCTTTTTTACAAGTAAAGAGGCTTCTAGGATATATAGCGAAGGGAGAGTAAATATATTATTGTATTATTTAGTTTCCTAAAGTGTGGCTTTACATGTATCTGTCTGCTTCAAATTGCATATTGCTCTAATGCCTTTTTTTTGTGCCTTAAAGACTTTTCCTTATCGGTAGCATTTCCCCAGAATAAGACGCCATATTTAAGAGTTGAACCCGCATAATGCATGATAGGCAGTCAATAGTGCCTAAATATTTGCAACTTTTCGTAACATGTATAGTGCATAGGAACATTTATTTAGTTTAGCACAAACATGGTCTATGTGTGTTTTCCATGATAGTGTTGAATCAATTAGAATTCCTAAAAAATTTGTTGATGATATTTCTTCAATTTTTTTGCCAAAATAGTTTATATTTAAATTATTGAAGTTAGTATTTTTATTTTTAAAAGTTATTTAAAAGGTCCTTCTTAAATAGTGCACATAATTTTAAGGGGTCAATGTACTCATGCATACAAACAACTTTTACTATGGGACCAACATTGAACTCGCGAAAAAAAATCAGCTGTTCCATAGAAAATTTAAAATCGAATAGAGCAAAATGTATAGAACAGCTGTTTTTTTTTCGCGATTTCTATGTTGGTCCCATAGTAAAAGTTGTTTGTATGCATGAGTACATTGACCCCTTAAAATTATGTGCACTATTTAAGAAGGACCTTATATTTAGCAGTATCTCCCGAGCGCAAGCAAAGCCGTGGTGGTTGACCGCGGCGGCCGGCCACCCCTCACTGGCCGACACGACGACGGCCGGCTGCCCTGTGATTATGATTACCACCGTCCGGCCTCCGGTCACAAAGAGATGCCCGCGCCGCGCGCCGCCGCCGCGTTTTGATCTCGACGCACGTCACCTCCCACCACTTCACCAGCCCGCAGTGTAATTACTATTACAGGTCTGTGGTGCTGGAATTGCAACAGTTTCTATGAAAACTGTTGGAAATCGTTAATTATAGTTACAAGAAACATAGTTTATGAAATATTCACTTCTCAAGCTTACGCGCTCACTAGACATGAAATAATAAAAAAAATGATACTAGCGCTGACATTTTCATGGAGGATTTTGAAGAGAAAGCCTAGCCACAGCACCTGTGACTCCCCGGTTCTACAAACGGTACGTAGATGACACTTTCACAATACTATCTAGAGACAGTGTCCCTGCATTTCTTAACCATCTTAACTCCATAAACCCTAACATACAATTTACTATGGAGTTAGAGGCAGACAATAAACTAGCTTTCCTAGACATTCTCATTATCAGGAATCCGAACCAAACCTTGAGCCACACAGTGTATCGTAAAGCAACCCATACAGACAGATACCTTAATGGTGACTCTCACCATCATCCTATACAGTTAGCTACCGTAGGGAAATCTTTGTTTCAGAGAGCCCGCGGAATCTGTGACAAACAACACCTGACTGCTGAGTTTCAGCATGTCCAACTAGTACTGCGTAACAACAAGTTGCAAGTACCGCGCCTTAGGGTCCCCCCAGACCTGCGGTTTCCGTTCTTTGCTTTGTTGTTCGGCAATGGACCGCCGGCCAAGAGGCTCATTTTCAATCTATCGCATATTTTCAGTCTAAGTACAAGTAGTAGGTGAAAATTGGGGTTTCCAGATCAGAGATCTGGAAACCTCCAATTTTCACCATTCAAAAAAATGTTTATAATGTTTCACTAGTCATCTTATTAATTGAACTTTAAAGAGTACCTGCATATACAGGGTCACTGGAAATATGACGTATTTCTGCTAAGGGGTTATAGATGAGGTCAAAACAAATATTTTTTGTTATATTACTTTTTCTCAAAAAGTTCATAGTTTTTGAGTAAATTGAAATTAAGTAATTTTTTACCAAAAGTACGTTTTCAAAAACAAAAATATAAAATAAAAGATAACTACTCGTTCGATTCCGGTTTTTTTTATTATTTTGGGATAGAAAACAGTCTAAATGTTGATAATGTATAACAAAAATTACAAAAAGTACAGGTGTTTATAAAAAAATCTATCCTTAAAAGCATTTTTTATTTTTATTTTTTCAGATTTTTTTAGAAAAGTCAGCAATTATCTTTAAAAAAATCCTAGTAACTAAGCATGCATAATATTTTAAAAACATCACCATCTATTCAGCTTTCAGTTGAGGTATAAAACTTAATAATAACTTAAATAAAAAATGAGAAATTAAGACTTAACTGAATTGCAGTCCCATTTCATGTAGCAAAAATTTCCTACTTCGAGCGCTTCGGCGGTGGCCGTATTATCCTACTTATATCATAAATGTGAAAGTTTGCTTGTTTGGATGATTGTTAATCAATCACACAAAACGGCTGAACCGATTTGGATGAAATATGGCGCACAAATAGTTTAAAAGCCGGATTAAAACATAGGAGGATACTGTTATCTTGGTTAAAGGTTCCCCAGGGATTTTCTCGAATGTAAATGCGGATGAAGTCGCAGGCGGAAGCTAGTTTGCCATAAATGGTCGTGCTTAATAAAAATACTTTCGTCCGAGTGAGTTTCGAGACAGGATTATTTTCCGCCAATGAGTCAACATTTTATACAGACAGCATCAAAAATAACCATGCACATCAGCCATTTTTAATGCCTTTATGCCTTCCTTTTGGCTTGTGGATTTCAATTTCAATTTCAATTTCAATTTATTGCATTCCACAATGTTATCTAGATGGTAGGTATACAATATCAAAGTACATTGTAGACCCTGAGAAAGGGCACAGCAATTTTATCATGTAGAGAGGACGACTTATTATTATTATCATTATTTTATAGGTAGGCAATAAAAAAGTCTTTTATATATTATTTTTACAACTGTTAATATGATTTGTAATTAGTTTATGTATTTTAAATCTGAAATGAATAATTATAAATGAATAAAGATAAATAAAATAAATATTAATATTAAAAATAAATTTGGTATATCACTATATCATGTCATTTTAATTGTAAATCTTATGATCATATAATTATTATCTATAATATAATCTGCTTCTTTTTTTATATTTACCTAACTAAAGATATTTATTTAAAAAGTAATAATAATTATTGTTAGATATATTAATCTATCTTTTCGTTTAAGTATTCTTGTATTGTATAGTAACTTTTTGATATAAGGTAATCTTTTAACTTTTTATTAAATTCTTTTTCATTATTTATATTTTTTAGCGCAGTAGGTAACTTATTATATATACTTACACCCATAACTAAGGGGCTTTTTTTATATAGTTTTAATTTGGAATCGGGTAGCATAAGTCTGTTTGTTGTCTTTTCGCGTAAGGCATATTTTGATGGTAGGTCTCGTCTATTTGTGTAGTTTTCAGGATATTTTTTTACGAATTTACAAATTTCGAATATGTACATGCATGGGATGGTCAAGATTTTTTTAGATTTAAATATGGGTTTGCAGCTGTCGGTTTGGGGTATGTTTGCTATGATACGCAGGAGTTTCTTCTGCTGAATTAGAAGACTCTGTGCGTCTGTGCTGTTTCCCCATAAAATTATCCCATAACTGAGCCAAGCATGTGCATATGCATAATAAGTAGCTATTGCAGTCTTCTCATCAGTACTTCTCTTTATTTCGCGAAGGCCATACGAGAATCGGGACAGCTTCATATTTAGATTATTTATGTGGGGCTTCCATGTAATATTTGTGTCTAAGATTAGTCCCAGCAACGAGTGTTCGCTCACTGGTTCCAAAGTGATATTGCCATAATTCACGTGAATGCTTAAAGGTTCTTTTTGATAGGGATGGAAAGTTAATAATTTTGTTTTAGAAATGTTAATTTTTAAATTGTGTTTGTTTAGCCAAGTTATAATTTGTTCCAGCGTTAATTTAAGTTTTGCTTTTATATCTATGTTATTTTGACACGAGGTAAGTACAGAAACGTCATCAGCAAAAAGGACACAGTGTTCATTTATTACTTTGGGTAGTTCGTTTATGTAAATTAAAAACAAAAGACAGCCAATCACACTACCTTGGGGAATGGATGCGTTTATGATTTTTCTGTCCGACCTAACTTTAACGATTTCAGACGTTTTTTCGTTATAATTCTCAATCTCTACTATTTGTTCTCTGTCTTTTAGATACGAAGCAATCCATTTGTAACTTTGGCCGCGTATTCCTATACTGTATAATTTGCTTAATAGGATGTCATGTCTCACCCTATCATACGCTTTTGACATATCTAATAAGATTCCGACTGCATATTTTTTATTATTTATTAGGTTATATACTTCTTGCATGAATTTGCAAACAGCCAAGATCGTGGAACGTTTTTTCCGAAAACCATTCTGCGCCTCATCAAATATACCATACTTTTCGCAGAACTTATAAATACGTTCAGCCATCGCTTTCTCGAAAATTTTTGAAAACGTACATAAAAGTGCAATGGGTCTGTAGTTGTTTAGAGTCTGTTTGTCTTCTTTTTTAAATATTGGTTTTATAAGTGTTTGTTTTAGCATGTCAGGAAACTTTCCCTCATCAAAGGACTTATTTATTAAGATAGTAAGCGGATAGGCCAATTCATCTGCACACTCTTTTATCAGTGAAGGTGGTAGGTCGTCTATACCACAGCTGTTTTTATTCTTAAGAGTTTTTATATATTTAAGTGTTTCTTTATAATCTACAGGGCTAAGATACATGGTATTCACGGTAGGGTTTAAGACTGCGGCATCACGTGCAAAGTCATCGCTTAAGTCTACATTACCCATTGACGCGAAATACTCATTGAATGTATTGCAGACCTTCGCGGGATCAGATATTACTGTACTGTCTACTTTTAATTGTATATTGCAATTTTCTAGTCTTTTCTTTTTATTTGTATTTTCATTAATTATTTGCCACATTGTTTTAATAGTGTTTGTTGATTTTAACATTCTATTTTTATTATTTAGTTTTTTTGCATGAATTATTAGTCTCTTTAGTAGTTTTTCATATGTTTTATAATAACGTTTAATAGTTTTATTTTTAGTTTTCTGTGCAATTATTTTTATTAGCCTTTTATTACGACATGAAGTTTTTATGCCTAATGTTAACCAGTTTTTCTTTTTGTTTGTTCTTATTTTTACTTTGCGTTTTGGAAAACATAATTCATGTAGTTTAAATAATGTTTCGTGAAATATTAAATAGCTGTCATTTATATCTTTAGAATTTTTAAATATGTTGTACCAATTTAATTTACTTAAATGATTTTTAAATTTGTTAATATTCTGAATTTTATAAAATCTTTTATTCGTATACCAAATACTTTCTTTTGTTTGATATTGAGCTATACGAAACTGTATCGTAGGTCCTGCATGGTCAGAGAACCCTAACTCTGTCACGTATACAGAGAGATCCACCCCGCGAAAGTTAGCAAATATTAAATCTAAACATGTAGCCGATTTTATGATGGATAAAGTAGACGGGCCATAACCCACCACATGGGCCCAATGCGGATTTGTCGGTGTTAACACAATGTACCTTACATAGAGCCGTTGGTCCTGGCTACATTTACAGTCGTTAACACTGACCAATCCACATTGGGTCCACGTGGTGGGTTATGGCCCGTCCGCTCTATCAATTCACAAGCCAAAAGGAAGGCCTCGCATAAAGGCATTGAAAATGGCTGATTATGCATGGTTATTTTAGATGCCGTCCAAAAAAATTTTTACTCATCGGCAGAAAATAATCCTGTCCCCAAACTCTTATTATTATTTTTAGTAAGCATGACCATTTATGGCAAACTAGCTTCTGCCCGCGACTTCATCGGCATTTACATTTGAGAAAATCCCTGGGGAACCTTTAACCAAGATAATAGTATCCTCCTATTAGACCGGGCGGCCACCGCACGGTTACCTACCCCATCGAGTTACTGGATATTACCACCTTCCACGAAAAGTAGACCTTAAATGGGTAAGAAAAATGTTGGTCTGCCGGGGCTCAACCTGGAGGAACCTTGGCGGTGCAAAGCTGTGCTACCTACTTTTGACCATCATTTTACCTCATGTGGTTACTGAACAAAACCTTTTCGTTGCTTTTAGTCTCTATTAGTAGAGTCAAAATAATTATGTCTGCCGAGCGAATTCTTGGAGGGTTCCGCAGTCCAACCATTTTTAGGGGCCACATGGGGGTGCTATTTTACCTCATCGAGTTACTGGATGAAACCAAGTTCTCCTGGTAGCTAAAATGGGCCCCTTTAAATATTAATTGGTCTGCCAGTTCGCAACCTGGCAGTTTTTGCAGTCCAACCAAATAACTACATAGCATAAAACAAAATAGCTTCCCGCTGTTTGTCCCTATGTATGCTTGGATCTTTAAAACTACGCAACGGATTTTAATGCGGTTTTTTTTAATAGATAGAATGATTCAAGAGAAAGGTTTATATGTATAATACTTGCATAATATAGCCGAGAAACTGATAATTTTAAAGGTTTCTAATGTGTGTCGTAAATAAACACTTTTTTTGCGCTTACATTGCAAACGCTGGCTGAATCCTACGAGATAGATCAAAAAATGTACTACAGTATTATTTACCTTAAAAAGGTCCACATGAAACTTTTTGGTGGTATATGTCTATCTCTTAGGGATAACCCACAATAACCAGTTTTATCCTTTCTTTTTATGAGAAATAATGGCTTATTTACGAAGCGATTTTAAGCAATACAGCAATAATCCTTATCCAATTAAGTACCTTAAATACATTGTGCATGAATGTGATATAGATTAATATGGCCTTAGTATCAGCATTGTACCCCTGCAAAGCCGGGGCGAGTCGCTAGTTTAATATAGTTTGGAAATTAAATGTTCTGTCTATAGACGAAATTTTATTTTTGATTTATTTGGTTGCTTTCTGTTTACCTATTATTTTCAAACTGAAATGTTAAATACAATTAGTTTAAAAATTGTTTAAAAAAACAAAAAACCGACTTCAAAAAACCTACCTCTAAAAAGCAAGAAATAATATTCGTAATAATAAAAACACGTCTATTGAAGTCGGGTGGGGCTGGAGTACAAATTCCTTTTTTTTATTCTAAAAGCCCCACCCGACTTCAATAGACGTGTTTTTATTATTACGAATATTATTTCTTGCTTTTTAGAGGTAGGTTTTTTGAAGTCGGTTTTTTGTTTTTTTAAACAATTTTTTATTTTTTTATTTTTAGTGTAGGTACCTTTTGTACTAGGTAGTGTAGGTATATTATTTAGGTAGAAATTAAAATCGGCTCAGCCAAACGTGAGTTAATCGCGAAGAAACATACATACATGCGGGTCAAACTGAGAACCTCCTTTTTTAAGTCGGTTAAAGAACTACACTTAAGATATCCCTTTTCCAACAAAAAAATAATTATCTTATTCAGTCAGTATAAACAAAGAAGTTATACGACTGATCATCGAGGTAGTTCTCACAAAATCATACTATTTTCGTGCTTTTTTCAAGATTACTTGAAAAGTACTGAACCGATTTCAAAATTTTAAAAAATGGGACCAACTTGAAAGTTTACCTAATGTAATAACGTTTGAATCATTTCAATCGGTCCAGCCGTCTTCGAGTAATCGGTGTACAAACAAAAAAAAAAAAAAAAAAAAAAACGGGTCGAATTGAGTACCTCCCTCCTTTTGAAGTCGGTAATTATATGCGAAAAACTATTCATTATGTACTTACCGTAAAATGGGGGTACTTTGACATTACGGGGTTACATTGATAACTATGAATTTTAAAAAAAAACTCTTATTTCTTGGTTTCTGAACATATCCGAACAGTTTTTTATGACGTTTGCAGCACTGATACTGCGAAAAGTAAATGGCGCCCATACCATTAAATGTGTTTTTGTTAAAACATTTTTTTAGCAGTGCACAGGTGAAAAGCTATTTTCAAGGCAAGAAAAACTCTTACAGAGCAACGCCCAGTACAGTTTTTTTACCCCCAGTAGAAGTTGCATGTTGGCGGTACCCATGTGATATCAAGTATGCGTAGCTCCGCATACTTTGAATATTGCTCCGTCAGGAGTGTATTTCATGACTGCGACAGACAAAACTGCGCATAACACGATCGCGACAGTTTGTTACTGCCGCTAACGTGATTGCGATAGGAGACTTCTGCGCATATCCTCATAGCGACTGATCTCCACTGCGGCGCACCCTACTCCGATATAACGCTACTGCGACAAGTCGTATATGCAACGGCTCGACTCTGCGACAAATATTTTATCATGTGGAAAGCTGTGGTTTAGTTGGCAAATTAATTTTTTGTTAAATTTTTTGGAATGTGCTCATCAAGGCCTTTCATTTGATACCCATATTTTATTTTTTAGTTTTTAGTGTTCCGTGCCCAAAGGGTAAAAACGGGACCCTATTACTAAGACTCCGCTGTCTGTCTGTCTGTCTGTCTGTCACCAGGCTGTATCTCATGAACCGTGATAAATAGTATAATATCTAATATTTTTTAAAAAGTTTTTTTGTAATGTGCTCGCTCATCATCATCGCTTTTTATTGGACACCCATATTCGTGTTTCATTGAAAAGTTTGCTCCAATTTTGAATTACACGTGTGTAATGAGTTTAAATAAAAACATTTACGGTCAAACGCCGGCAATATTTATATCATCATCATAATATCAGCCGCATGACACCCACTGCTGGGTATAGGCCTCCCCCAAGGATCTCCACGACGATCGGTCCTGCGCTGCCCGCATCCAGTGGCTTCCCGCGACCTTCACCAGATCGTCCGTCCACCTTATCGGGGGCCTACCCACGGAGCGTCGTCCGGTGCGCGGTCGCCATTCAAGAACCTTTCCGCCCCAACGACCATCGGTTCTTCTCGCTATGTGTCCAGCCCACTGCCACTTTAACTGAGCAATCCTTCGAGCGATGTCGGTTACTTTAGTTTGCCTGCGGATCTCCTCATTTCTGATTCAATCACGCAGGGAAACGCCGAGCATGGCTCTTTCCATTGCACGCTGGGTGACCTTGAGCCTCCTTATGGGACCCATAGTTAGCGACCTCGTTTCGCTGCTGTAAGTCATCACTAGCAACACGCACTGTTCATAGACTTTTGTCTTGAGACACTGAGGTAAATTGGACACGAAAATTTTTCGGAGCTTCCCGAATGCTGTCCATCCGAGTTGGATTTGACGAGAGGTCTCTTTCTTGAAGTTGGACTTACCCAACTGGACTGCCTGTCCTAGGTATACATAATGGTCAACAACTTCAAGTGTAGTGTTCCCAACATGAACTGGAGCGGGCACGACATGGGCATAAGACATGATTTTCGTCTTATCCATGTTCATCCTAAGACCCACTCTTTGGGAAGCACTTCGGAGATCTTCGAGCATTGTGTTCAGGTCTTCCAAGGTCTCAGCCATAAGACTTATATCATCAGCAAAACGAAGGTGTGTTAGGTACTGACCATTAATGTTGATGCCGAGTCCTTTCCAGTCTAAAAGTTTAAAGTTGTCCTCCAACGCGGCTGTAAACATTTTCGGAGAAATAACATCTCCCTGTCTCACACCACGCTGCAGTTGGATTGGATTTGTGCTCTGGTTCTGTACTCGGACCGACATGGTGGCATTTTTGTATAAATACCTCAATATACCTGTAGTCCACTTGGCACCTTTGAGAGACTGCAGCACCGCCCAGGTTTCAATCGAATCAAATCATAATCCACGAACGCCAAGCAAAGTGGCAGATAATACTCCTCGGTCTTCTGTATAACCTGCCGCAGCGTATGGATGTGGTCTATGGTGCTCAAGCCTTTTCGGAACCCGGCTTGTTCGGAACCCGGGGGCTAATTTAATTGTCTAATTTTAAAAATCTATCGCAATCGCTTTCGTTTGACAGATGGATGTGACACATTGCTGCATTTCTTTGCTAAGTTTTTTTTTGTGCCAAAAAGAAACTTCAATGGATTACATCCTGAAAGCGATTGCGATAGATTTTGAAGTTAGACAACAGAAAGGCTGGCTTGTAATATTTATATGAAAAGCCATTAATGGATTCTCATACAAAAATTGCCGGAGCGGTTTAGGTCTGTCCAGTCCGATTTAACACTAAGAAATTTGTCAAAATAATGTTCGAATTTCCAAGCATGTTTGAGAAAATAAATATACTTCATGAATCAATACAAAGAAACAAGCATGCAAGTAAAATATCGTCTGTAGACTGAAAATGTAACATTAAAATTATAATAAATTTAGTTGGACTGCAAAAACTGCCAGGTTGCGAACTGGAAAATCAATTAATATTTAAAGGGCATAATTTTAGCTACTAGGAGAACTTACAAACTATATTAAACTAGCGACTCGCTCCGGCTTCGCATGGGTGCCCGGTGCAGTGCTGATACTAAGGTCATAATAATCTATATCACATGCATGCAAAATATATTTAATGTACTTAATTGGATAAGGATTAATGCTGTATTGCTTAAAATCGCTTCGTAAATAAGCCATTATATATATATCCAGTTTCGCCTGGTCAAGCCATCACGCGTGAACGGCTGGACCGATTTCACTAATTCTTTTTTTTTTGTTGTGTTTAATATTATCAGGAAATGGTTGTTATGAAAGAAAAAATTAAGAAAATTGCACGGAAAATTAGAAAATTTAAGAATACTTAACCACCATATAAAATTATTTTGAACATAAAAAATTTAAGAATAAGAATAATTATTTTGGACAAAATAAACTTTTTAAATATGACGTTTGACCTTAGATTATTTATATGTTTAGATAGAGTCTTAGATAATCTAAGCGTTTGACATAGAATTAAAAGAATGCGTGCTGCAAATATCGTCAAAGAGGGGTAATAAAACAAACAGATGCTTCGGTCGGAGTTATTTTATTGAGTAAATAAATGTAATATAATTAATTTATTATTTCTTACAAAAAGGATTTAAGAAAACTGAATTTATTAATGCTCATCACGGTTAGTTCAGAGCCACCACACCTAATATTAAATTGGTATGTTTGGATAGACTAACATACACGTTACTAACATAACAAGTGATATATACTCGGTTATAAAGCTGTTGGGTTATAAAGTAAACGGGAACGGGACAGGAAAGGGGAAGGGGAACGGTAACGGAAACGGGACCTATAATATCTCTGAACCCAACTTTTCATTAATTATACCAATTCGAATTCAATATTCATAACTAAGACAGGACAACGTCTGTCGGGTCAGCTAGTTTCTCATAAAAAGAAAGGATAAAACTGGTTATTGATAGACATCAAGAACCTTATATTCATATTCTATATAGACATATACCACCAAGAAGTTTTATGTGGACCTTTTTAAGGTAAATAATACTGTAGTACATTTTTTGATCTATCTTGTAGGATTTAGCCAGCGTTTGCAATGTAAGCGCAAAAAAAGTGTTTATTTACGACACACATTAGAAACCTTTAAAATTATCAGTGTTTCTCTGCTAAATTATGCAAGTATTATACATATAAACCTTTCTCTTGAATCATTCTATCTATTAAAAAAAACCGCATTAAAATCCGTTGCGTAGTTTTAAAGATCTAAGCATACATAGGGACAAACAGCGGGAAGCTATTTTGTTTTATGCTATGTAGTTATTTGGTTGGACTGCAAAAACTGCCAGGTTGCGAACTGGCAGACCAATTAATATTTAAAGGGGACCATTTTAGCTACCAGGAGAACTTGGTTTCATCCAGTAACTCGATGAGGTAAAATAGCACCCCCATGCGGCCCCTAAAAATGGTTGGACTGCGGAACCCTCCAAGAATTCGCTTGGCAGACATAATTATTTTGACTCTACTAATAGAGACTAAAAGCAACGAAAAGGTTTTGTTCAGTAACCACATGAGGTAAAATGATGGTCAAAAGTAGGTAGCACAGCTTTGCACCGCCAAGGTTCCTCCAGGTTGAGCCCCGGCAGACCAACATTTTTCTTACTCATGTAAGGTCTACTTTTCGTGGAAGGTGGTTATATCCAGTAACTCGATGGGGTAGGTAATCATGCGGTGGCCGCCCGGTCTATATGTTTTAATCCGGCTTTTAGACTATCTGTGTGCCATATTTCATCCAAATCCGTTCAGCCGTTTTGCATGATCGATTAACAATCATCCAAACAAGCAAACTAACTTTCACATTTATGATATAAGTAGGATAACTATAAGTAGGATAACACCTCCGAAGCGCTCGAAGTAGGAAATTTTTGCTACATGAAATGGGACTGCAATTCAGTTAAGTCTTAATTTCTCATTTTTTATTTAAGTTATTATTAAGTTTTATACCTCAACTGAAAGCTGAATAGATGGTGATGTTTTTAAAATATTATGCACGCTTAGTTACTACGAATTTTTTAAAGATATTTGCTGCCTTTTCTAAAAAATCTGAAAAAATAAAAATAAAAAATGTTTTTAAGGATTGATTTTTTTATAAACACATGTACTTTTTGTAACTTTTTTTATTCATTATCAACATTTAAACTGTTTTCTATACCAAAATAATAAAAAAACCGGAATCGAACGAGTAGTTATCTTTTATGTTAATTTTTTGTATCTGAAAACGTACTTTTGGTAAAAAATTACTTAATTTTAATTTACTCAAAAACTATGAACTTTTCGAGAAAAAGTAATATAACAAAAAATATTTGTTTTGACCTCATCTATAACCATTTAGCAGGAATACGTCATATTTCCAGTGACCCTGTATAATATGTGGGGTTTCCAGATCAGAGATCTGGAAACCTCCAATTTTCACCATTCAAAAAATGTTTATAATGTTTCACTAGTCATCTTATTAATTGAACTTTAAAGAGTACCTGCATATATAATATGTTACCAAATTGTTGAACTTTCGATCAATTATACACAGTGAATTGATAACTAATCATATACTAATCAGAACTTATTTTTTCGTTTAAACAAAAAATGTATTTTTCCATACTTACATTTTCTTAATTTATTTACTAATGCATGAACGCATTTAACAAGCAGGACATTATTAAGGGCCTTATAGCGGTCAACTAGCGTCGCCAATACATTTATTTTTATTAGGTACATTATTACATCATGCCCTCTTAAATTGTCTCTAATATTTTTTTAGATAACTCTTTAACATTTTTCATTATTTGTACCTACTAGTTTTAAAATGCAATCGAAACGACGGCGGCCACTTACGATTTAAATTGATTTTAAAACTTTTAGAAAGAATGAAAACTGTTGAAGAGTTAAGTACTTATTCAAAAAATATTAGAGACAATTTAAGAGGGCATGATTGTTTCCATTTTTTGAAATATTGAGTATAATAAAAATAAATAAATTGGTGGTGCTAGTTGATAGCTATAGGCGCCTTAACATAAAAGATCTGTAATTTATTACGAACTGGCAAAGTTTCAATGAAAGCATGTGGATTAAATTTTATCGAAATATGTATAGAAATAAAAAAACCTAGATTTAGTCGCATTTTTATTTATTCTGTTTAGCAACGTTGTTATTTTTATATGGAAAGATAAGTAGGAATAATTATATTGAATTCCAAAACAATGACGTAACCTCATCTTTCTAAGTAGGTACCTATATAGGTGGCATTTGATAACGAGAATCATTCCGCCTTCGGCGACACTGCGACAACGTGCTCAATATTAGTATAGTATAGGTATAGTAAGTAATAGATGAGACAATATGATGATGATCAAGAAATCTACCTACTGAAACAAAAAGTTAGTGAACTAACAGAACAACTAAACAGTGCACATAGTGAGATTGAAAACCTTCTTCTGGAAAAGACTTCTCTTGGTAAAATAGTTACACAACAACAAAAGAAAATAGATATCTTGAGCAAACTCTGCGCTACTGATAGTACCCCAAGTAAACAAAAAGGCTCAAATGTTAGTACCAGTACTTTGGAATTACAGGAACCAGCACCTAGTCAAATTAACACAGCTATTGGAAACAATGAAGCTACTACGAATGTGAGTCACGTATCAAAAACCGAAACGGCAATACAAGTGAATAATTCCTTATTTACTTGTGACCCATCAGAATCACACCAGCTCATAAACGATACAAGAACAATATGGCTATTTGGATCACAACAATGCGTCGGCTTAGCAAGTATCTTGCAAAATATGAAGAATACTAATAAAATAAAATATGAAACTTACAGTATTTCTGCGCTCACGAAACCTTTAGCAACCGCACGGGAAATTTTGAAGGACTGTAATAATATAATTCTAAATAAATCAGACAAAATTGTGCTTTGCGTTGGTGAAAATGATGACAATCCTATGAAAATTATATCTGAATTAAGCATTGTACTTAAAAAAATTGAATCTAACACTGTTATTGTATTAGGGGTTCTCAAGAATAAAGGTTTAAATGAATACTGGCTTAATAGAGACATTAAACTTCTGTGTAATGCTCATCCTAATTGTCATTATGTAAATACCAGTTCAGAGACTAGATATAAGTATGACACATGTAAAAAAATTAACTATATCATAGATTGCGCTGACTACAATTGCAAATATCTTGACCCAAAAATGTTAAAAAAACGAATGCAACTCCAAAAATGTATCCGCAAACCTGCCAAATTAATAAGCCCCAAATATAAGCAAAAAACAATACCGGATTATTTCACTATAAGAAAAAGTCCAGCAGACAAGCAACTTGACGATGACAATTTTTTTCGTGACTCCTAGTAAATTGAATACAATTACAGTACTACACCAAAATATAGCGGGGGTTCTGAGTAAGAAAAATGATCTCGAAGTTATTTTAAATGATCTTTCTAACGGTAATATACATGTCGATATCCTATGTTTCTCTGAAACCTTCTTGAAAGCCGGAGAAGAACGAAATATACACATTAATGATTTTCAATTAGCTTCGTGGTACTCAAGATCCAAACAAAGACGTGGGGGTGTTGCTATATTTTGTAGGAATTATATAGAGTGCACAGACCTGTCATTCTTGCGAGCAATAGCTACAGAACTCACCTTTGAATGCTGTGGTGTCGAAATTCCTTCCTACAGATGTATATTAATTTGTATCTACAGAATACCAAAATCTGACCCATTCATTTTCCTTAATAAATTAGAAGCTTTGCTAATTCAATTGCGAAAAAAAACGAAAAAGAAAATTATTATTGCGGGAGACTTCAACATAAATTTTCTGGAACCATCGAATGCGCTCGCAGAGTTCATTAGGTTATCACAAAATTATAACTTTTATATACACATAGATAAACCTACGCGACAAAAAACATGCATAGACCAAATAATAAGTAATATCCCTGCAGCAAAAGGAGAAGTTTTACAGTTGAACCTATCAGACCACAACACAGGTCAATTACTTACGTTCCCCATAGAAAATAAAGTAATTGTTCCGAACTCCTGGTATATTAAACGTAGAGACTTAAGTGATGATAATATATCAAAATTTTGTTCCTATATTAGTCAATTATCGTGGAACGAAGTTTACGAAGAAAATGACATCCAGAAAGCATTTCAGAAGTTTTATGACTTGTTTATTTTATTTTTTAAATTGTGTTTTCCTGTAGTTGTAATAAAAATTAACAACAAACCAAAAAAACCAAATTGGATAACTAAAGGCATTAAAAAATCATCAAAGTTTAAGCGGAAGTTAAGATTCAGTTATTACAAACATCGAACCGAAGACTTAAAAAGTAAATACCAAAATTATAACATAATTCACAAGCGTTGCATGATTGCATCCCAAAAGCTAACTAACAAAACATATATTGAGAAAGCTAAAAACATATGCTTAGCCTCTTGGAACCTTATAAAAAGAGAAACGCAGGGGAAAAGCAAAAGTAACATTCCAAAAATTGACAAAATCACTTGTGACAATAAAACAATAGAAGATCCGTATGACATAACAAATACCTTTAATGACTATTACATAAATTTGACATCACAAAATAATAATGACAACAAAAAATATAACTACAAATTAAATTCAAATCCTTCTACTATATTTTTATCTCCAACTAGTGCTGATGAAGTGGAAGAAATTATAAAAAAGTTAAGAAACACTTCTTCGGTTGGCTATGACCAAATTAGTACAAGAATAATTAAGTGTTGTTCTGTGTTTATTTCACCTGTACTAAGCTATATTATAAACTTGTCTTTGGTGCAAGGGATATTTCCTGAACAATTAAAAATAACGAAAGTCAAACCAATTTTTAAAAAAGGTGATAGGAAGCTTATGAGCAACTATAGACCGATTGCCCTACTGTCAATAATGTCCAAAATATTCGAGACAGCTATGCATATAAGACTGACTAATTTTATTGAAAAATATAATATACTAAGTACAAGTCAAAACGGATTCCAAAAAGGAAAATCTACTACATTGGCTGCTTTTAATCTCCTTAATAAAATTATAGAGTCAGTAAACAAGAAAATACCCGTTTCTGTTATACTATTTGACATTAGTAAAGCATTTGACTGCGTTTCACACAAGCTTTTAATTAATAAATGTGAGGCTTATGGTATTCGCGGAGAACCACTTAAATGGATACAAAGCTACTTAAATAATAGGAAGCAATTTGTTGAAATGGTAGGTATAAATTCTAATAATGAAGAACAAATATACGAATCTGAGTGGAAATTAAATCATTGTGGGGTACCGCAAGGGAGTATCTTAGGTCCTTTACTCTTCCTTCTCTATATAAATGATTTACCTTTCAATTCAGACTACTATTGCTCACTTTTTGCAGATGACATTGCTCTAATAATTCCTTGCAAAAAGAAACTGACATATAATGACGAAGTTAACGATGCCCTTGCTTTCATAATTAACTGGCTAAATGAAAATAACTTAAAAATTAATTTGACAAAAACCAAATACCTACAAATTCACAATAAAGGCGGTAAGAAACAAGAACTAAAAATACAATTTGATGACAGACTTGTGGATGAAGTGACTGAATCTACATTTTTAGGTCTAACCATAGATGATACTTGCTCGTGGAAGCAACATATAAACAAAGTTTGCACAAAAATAAATCGTTTTGCTTATGCTTTGTGGCAACTCGTTCGGATAAGTAATAGAAGTACAGCACTAAAAGCATATCATGGATACGTCGTCGCTAATCTGAGATATTGTATTTTGTTATGGGGGAATTCTACTGATATTAATAAAGCATTCATTGCCCAAAAGCAATGTATTCGTGCGATCTGTGATATTAAGTCTTGGATAAGCTGTAGACCTTATTTTAAAGAACTAAAACTGCTTACTTTGCCTTCAATCTATATTTATGAAACCTGTATTTTTGTTAAAAATAACCCTGAGCTTTTCAAAAAACGTAGCGATCACTGTAATTTTAATAGTAGATATCCAAATCGTTTACTGCTTCCTGACAGCAGAACATTTATTTGTGGCAGAAACTGCTACGCAATGAGTGTTAGAATATTTAATCACTTGCCTGAAGACTTGAAGTTGCTGTCGTTTAATATGTTTAAACTTAGATTGCGCTCATTGCTTATTGACGGGTGTTACTACACAATTAAAGAATATCTGGAAATGAAATTTTAATCTAATTTGACATGACTATTATTATTATTATTCTCTGACATTGTAACAAATATCTATTAAATTAATTAATTAATCCTAGTATAATATTGTAAATCGATAATGAATGTTGCTACTTAAAAGAAAATGTTTGCATGTTGTCCATACAGCTAAGTGCGTGATTCTGAATTATATGTATGTATCAACCCTGTTACCGCATTTATAGCAAATAAATAACTTTGACTTTGACTTTGACTTTGAATAGTATTCGATTACAAACATTTGCATCCGTTGAATCGGTGAATGTAACAGTGGTTTATTTAAAATAAAAAATCGAATGATCAACAATTCGGTAACAGAAAAGTAACTTTAAGAAGAACAATATAGGTACTTTTTAAAATTACTTATCGGTAATTGATTAGATGAATTGAATAGTAAAACATAAAAACATTTTTTGAATGGTGAAAATTGGAGGTTTCCAGATCTCTGATCTGGAAACCCCAATTTTCACCTACTAGTACATTTCACATATAAGAATGTTCTTGTGAGCTTTGTTCCTTAAACGATCGTTATGAAAACACAAAAAAATTGTTCAGATAGGTAATGATGACACCCACAACCCTGTTCACAATTTATATAAATATGCGATGATTTATTTTTAGCAATCGGAGACCATGTTCAGGGTGGCATATCTCCCAGAAGCTTCCTACTTCGCAACCCATACGATGATATTTGATAACACCAAGCTAATGGCTATCTTGCCAATTTGGTCTGGTCCAAATATGCGATAGATTGAAAATGACCCTGGTTGGCCGGCGGTCTAAACAGCAAGTAGAACAGCAAAGCAAAGAAACGAAACCGGTAGGTCTGGGGGGACCCTTAATCACAAAAACCAGCCACAGTAGAGCGTCAACCTGCTATCCTACCATACTTGAAGGGTGTCACTGACAAGATTGGAAACATTCTGAAGCGACGTCAATCAAAACTTACTTCAAGCCGCCGAAGAAGATCAACCAATTCTTACGACCTGTCAAGTGTAATATCCCCCTTCAAACAAACGGCAGGCGTCTACAAACTAGATTGTGACTGTGGGCTCTCCTACATCGGGCAAACAAAGAGAAGCATAGCGACCCGCGTCAAAGAGCATATAGCTGACATGAAACATAGGCGCGATAACAAGTCTGCAGTGAGTGAACACGCCTTTGAGGGGCCCAACCATTATATTAGATTTGACAAACCCCATATCCTTGCTAGGGAACGTAGATTTATTCCTAGAATGCTCCGCGAGGCAATCGAAATAAATAAATATCCTAATTTCAATAGAGATGATGGTTGAAAAATTTCACCAGCTTGGGACCCCATCATTCTACAAGCTAAAACCCCTCACACACACTGTAACATCTAATGATACGGTTAGTTCCTTTTGCAAATAAATAAATGAATACAAAAGGCGGAGGTCGGTTTTCCTCTCCAAGTTTTCTTTCGCCATTTCTTTCTTGGAGGGGCATCCCAATTTTATGAAATGGTGGTAGTTTCAGTAGATTCTCTCTCTCTTTTAGCACTAATATAATTCATAAAATAAAATTATAAATGAACATGAAATAATTAAAAATTTTGTTAAATTTTAATTTCTGAACGTTTAAAAAAAATTCATTGTTTGAGGGTAGGCTCACGGGTAGCTTCAGTCCCCCGTGACCACGGCAGCTGCAAAGGTGCTGAAACGTGGGGAAAATAAAAAATCAAACCTAATACCAACTAAATACCAAAGTACATTCAATAAAACCGCGCTAGTATCCGTTATATTTTTTTTTATTTCATAGTTTATGAAAGTCAATTAAAATGAAGCCTAACTATCAAATAAAAAATAAGATGAAAAACAAACGCTTATTTAGAGTAAAAAATTATACTGAAGATACGTACCTAGTTACACTGAATTTAGCACTTGGACACGAAGGTATCTAGTGAAAATACAATGTGTTGCGTGTTAATAATCTATAGTTCTATAGTAGGTACCTACACTAGGTACCTCAAAACATGAACGTCTTTTATTTTAACAACAAAGCCTTCTTGTGCATCCTAGTCGCTGTTTACGGCACGTGTGTCGCAATCGCAACTCGCAACGTCTAACAACGCTAGACGACCCAATTAACAATACTTACACCGGGTGCATTACTCCCTCATTCAAGCTCCTTGAACAACGCAATACAAGCAATGTCACCCTTAAGAAAATAACGTAGAGTATAATTTTTTCTAGCTGGCTTGTAGCTAGTTCTCAGACTCGGAGAAAACTAGTTAGGAGGGGACTAGAAGCGGGTCCGCGTAGTTTTTCAAGAAAATTACAAAACATGGAGAGACTAATTGGAGTCGTTTGGAACACGACCGCTGAAACTTTACCATGACGCAACTTGATAGACTAAAAAGTGTATGTGAATAAATGATTATTATTTTAAATAATATTAATACTCATACTCAAATTGATCAATCTGACGTACTTTTCAATTTGACGACTCTATGAAATAAAAAGGGAAGAAAGAAGCAGTCCTTGACGAGTTTTTTGCCGGTTCTTCTTGTTACAAGGTCTCCTGCTTAGGTTTGCGAACCGATGGCGTAGCTAGCTTGTTTGACATTCAGAAGTGCTTGTATAAGTAACAGCCAGAACAGCGTAGACTGAATAAATAATTTTGATTCTGCTATATTTATCATGTGACACGCATATTGTCTTAGGCCCGTATTTATAAACCGCTGTCAACGTTAAGAGCTATCTTGAGATCATACTTTAGTTGCTGTTCCTATAATAAGAGCATCTCAAGTATTATCTCAAGATAGCTCCCAACATTGAGAGTGGTTTATAAATACGGGCATTAGACTCCCTGTTTACCATTGGGTAGATATTAGCTAAAAATTTAGTTAATCATTGATACGGATTCATAGTTTGTTGCTTTACAGTCTGAAACAATCTGGTAGCTGTTTCCATGCCATGTTTCCCTCGTATATATAGGTATAGTATATCTCGTCTTCTGTTTCACGTGTAGCGCAATACATTGTTTGGAGCTGTTTACAAAGTAATTTACGAGTTCATTGTGCAAACCGATAAATAAAATCTCAGGAGAGTAACAGGTCGTAAGAGCACCGCCGCTAATTTACGGGGTTTGTTCCAACAACGAAACACACAACGCATCTCAGGGATCTCTCTCAATATTAAATATAATTTATTAAAGTTTACTCCTCGGACGTAGGTTCATAAAAGGCATAAAGTTAACACAGTGGCGACTTAGGTGGACGTGATTGCGAAACTCACGGCACGGTTACGCTTTTACTTACTATCCTTATCGTCATATCCTTTGTTCGTGCTTAGAGAATATATATTAAATACTCTCAAGGTTAGGTACTTGAAGTCGTCAGGGGTTTAATTATGAACAGGCTGCCTCTGTAATGTATTATTGAGAGACTAATTATAATAGTATCAAGTTGGAGCATGCAACTTTGCAAGAAAGCTTAAAAATTCATTTGGGTTCAGAACTCGCGGCCATGACGCCGCTTGACTGCCGGCCGCTCTCGGTTCCCGGAATAATGAAAATCTTCCGTTTTAGGTGACGGACATGCTTCAGTAGTTTTATATTCAGCGAGAAATTTTATTCATTTGGTTAGCAACTTTTACTATGGCGCCATAGTACGGGTCCATAACTTGAAATACGGTCCCATCCGGAAGAAAGAATGAAATTTGGCATGAATGTAGCTTTCATATTATGTGCTTCAATGTCGATATGGAAACACGCTGAGAAATGATTGTTTTTCCCCTCTCTCCCCCTTTTATTTTCCTCGTTCTGGTTTTCTTCTTCTTCGTTTTCTACAAAAACGGTAGAGCCAAGGAGTTTACTCTTGAAGGACCAAATCATTGTCGATAAATTACCTACAAAACGATACTAAATTTATAGTGGAAAGATTAATATTTTTTTTAAATACAGCCACCAACATATTATCTAAATAAATACCTATAAAATAAACTGATTGGTGACTGACATATTAACGCACAGCCCAAACCGCTCGGTTTTAGAGACTCCAAATTTAGCACATAGGTTCTTTATGAGGTCTAGGGATGCACTAAGAAAGGATTTTTTTTTAACTCAGCCCCCAAGGGGGTGAAACGGGGGTCCAAAGTTTGTATGAAAGTCCCTCAATTTCGAAGCTAGGATCTTCAAATTTTGTGTTTAGACTGACGATTGAAAATTAACATATACATGTCTCAGGGTTTTTGAAAATTCTGTTTTGGAAGGGGTGAAAATCCCCCTTTTCACCCCTTGAAGTTGTGTATAGAAAATCCTTCATTTTCGAAGTAAACACCGCTAAATATATTTATGGCTGTATTTAACATAATATTAATCTTACCACTATAAGTTTTAGTATCGTTTTGTAGGTAATTTATCGATGATGATGATTTGGTCCTAGAAGAGTAAACATTTTGGTAGGACCAAGAAGTTTTTGTAGAAAATGAAGAAAACCAGAACGAGGGAGATAAAAGGGGGTGAGGGGGGGAGAAGCAATCATTTCTCAGCGTGTTTCCATATCACAGACATATATCGAGACTGTGTTCCATATCGACATTGAAGCACACATGTGAGAGCTACATTCATGCCAAGTTTCATTCTTTCTTCCGGATGGGACCAAAAAAAGTTCTCTGATATCGCGAAAAAAATCAGCTAGTAGATATTGCGTTTTTGTATGTAATAGCTGATTTTCGCGATATCAGAGTTGTCCCCATAGTAAAAGTTGCTTGTAATCATGAGTGGAACCACCACACGGCGGGAACCAATGATTGAAATTTCAGCGTGTGTGTATTTGGAATGCAGGCCTTTTGGACTAAATAGATATTCTAATAATAATGTTCCTAACACCAGTATTAAATGTCAAGTTAAATATCAAATTGTGATAAACTGGCAGGAAGTGGAGTCCCCTAGCGGCGAGCGCGGCCGCGTCAACATCCACGGCGGGCGCCTTAATTTATGCGGCGCCACCCGCCGTATTTCACATTTCCGATAAGGCTTCTCTTTCATTTCGCGTAATTTATGAATCGCGGTGGTTACTTATTGAAACCGCCGGATACGCGAGCGTGTTCCCCGTCACATAAACGCAGCGACATGCGACGTGCGACACGCCACGCGCCACGTCAGCTGTCGTTGTTTATTGGCCACAGGCTTAGTTCACAATTCACATAATTCAAGTCCTTGCATCCAGGAGATTACTCCAGTGATGGACAGAAATAGAGGCGTTGTTTTAGGCAATAAGGTTTGTTATAATCATAATTAATGTCGGTTTAGTGCCGCATCTATTATCATCCTACTACAAAAATTGGATCACAGCATCACTGACAAACGCGGGTAACATTAACTTATACTGAGTAGGAAAAATATCTAATTATTAATAAAAAAATCAATTAGGTACTGGATAATTAATGAGATGAATTTATTCTAGCTTTTTGTGAATGGTACGAGTATCTTCCGACTTGTGCTAAACATGAACTATTTTTAATAATGATTCAAAACAGTTCATAATGATCAAAGATAGTTAATAGAGTAAAAAGTGGTTAATTCATCCAAGTTTTTATTCATCCAAGAGTAAAAAGATTTGAAGCCAATCTGTGCTGGAAGAATTGGCCATGGAAAGATTGTTATGTTGGTAATCCTCGGAGTGCGTGTTCCACATTTTAGTTCTGGTATTCATGTTGTTTTCTTTGTAAAAACAAAATATTATCGCAAAATATTGCGACAGTGAGTAAATGGGTGGATTTCCCAGATGCAAAATTTACGCGGCACGGATGAAATCGGTAGTGTAGAACGGTACTTTACAGTTCTTATATTTTCTTTTTTTTATATAGAGAAGAGGTTGTTGGCTATAAGAGGCAATCCATATTTTTTTACTTGAATTGCATTTAGTCAGGAAAAAAATAATGGTAAAGCCCCGATTTTCTCATTTCGGTAGCTGTCCAGAACACCTATTTCAGTGTAAGTTCCCTCGCACAACAAAAACTATTGATTATTTAGATGTGTGGTTACTTTTATTTTAATCTTAAATAGTGAGGGTATTATCACAAAGTAATTTTATAATTATATCTACCCAGTTTAATAACTGGTATGAGTAAACGCATGTGTCCCAGAAAGTCTATTCATTTCGGTGTCCTAAAGTTTATGAGGCATATTTTTGCATAGAACAACTCTACCTCCCCCCTCATTCGCTTAAAACTTGCGTATAAGTACCGCCTAAGTGCGCCGTATGCCTGTGGTTCCCGCCAAAAAAATAAGTATTGCTGTTCGGTGGTCATGGGACAACTTTCCTTTCATTTCCATGTATAGGTATAAGTTGCCTTTCAATAAGCTAGAAAATTTAATGAAATATTCATGAGTGTGCTAATTGCTTAACGTTTATTGGTGCATTAATAATTATATCCAATAATTGATAGTTTTCTTGTATTGATAATTTATGTCCTTGATTTTCATTTCAGTGTTTTCATTTCGGTTGGTTCGGTGGACTAATCTGTCAACCGAAATGATAAAAAACTAACCGAAATGAAAAAATATATCATTTCGGTGAGTGATAAGAATTTCGGTGTATAATTGTTTCATGTCGGTGGATTGTTTTATCATTTCGGTTTATTAATATTTCATTTCGATGAAAATCCGGGTTAGGTGACTTCTCAAAATATTTGAATGTGTTTCTAAGGCCTGTAGGTACCCATCTGCGTCTAGGATTGTTACATTACCACTTTCCGTACTAAAAAATAAAAAGCTCAATTTCTCAGCTATGTGATGGTTTTTACGTGGTCGTATGCATGTTTGGTAGGTATTCTATCTACAATACTCGGGGATCATAGGAGGATTATTGAACCACCTTGTATAATTCCGTATACGTACACCCTGCTTCGGTGGATTTTGATTTCGGTGGATAGATTCTTTCATTTCGGTAGCTAGTTATTTCATTTCGGTGAACGAATATTTCATTTCGGTGACATCAAATTATTAAACAAAAATATCTCAAAAGTCTGTAAAGATATGTTGATGGTGTTAAAGATGTGCATTAAGAATATAAAGAAATACAGTAAACCACGGATAAAATTAAAAAAAACTTTATAATAAAAAAATCAACCGAAATGAAAGAAAAAACACGACTTGTTGAAATTGACCCAAATGAGGATCACTTTTACTTATGCTCGGAGCAAACAGCGATGTTGCTGCGAATTTTTACGCATGAATAGTATGAATAGCGCTCTTTTGGCGCTGGACAGGGTAAAAGTACATTACAGCCGAGAACGGGAAGCTAGCGATTGCATTGTCGAGGATGGTTTCGAGCTTTAATCATTCGAGGCAATGCAAGTAGCTTCCAGTACAAGGTTTGTATAATACCTTACTCACGAAATGCGAGGAAATATTTTTTTCTTAGTAAAAATTTTATATTTCAATTGGTTCGTGTGGCCATGTTAAATGAAGATGAAACCATAAAGTTTTATAAAAAAACAAATAATGCTAGCTGATGAGTTCTACCGATTTGAATTTGGAATAATTACTTACCACACAAGTGCGAGAAGTAACTATTGAATTTCATTTCCGCACTGAATTTCAAATTTAGAATGAGATGAACCAGACCTCCACGGAAATGTTGAACACCCCGCATTCCTTTTCAAATGGAATAATAACATTTCAGAGCATAAGTGAGTAAAAATAACAATCGTGTTTTCTTTCTTTGCATCAAAAGTTTAACCAAAAGTGCTATTGAAAATCTCTATTATATTTTCAACCAAATAAAAATAAAGCACAATTGTGCAGCTCGAAGGCCCTCGAGAAACAAGAGGACAGGTTATAAATGGCGCTTCTAATAGAATCAATGCCTGGGACCGCCGCCGCGCTGATATCTACTGGAGCGCTTTTGTTGACCGCGCGCCGCTGCCGCTCGCACTGCAAACTGTGTAATGCAACCATGTTTCAAGTTAAGCCAAACATTAAAGTCGTTTTTTATTATTATTCTTTTAAAATACAACTTATAATAGTTATTTATGCAACTGTACTATAACGAGGGGTATTAAAACACGAATGTGATAATAGTATCACATGAGTGTTTTAATACCTAATTATGTACAGTTGCATACAAGACTTTATCTACACCCATTTTTTTATTTTTTCTTATTTTTATTAGGGAAACAAACAATATTTTAATACATATGGATTAAAAACACCCATGATATTTATCTAAACCCATAATATGTATCCTCTATAAAGGTTTTGACTTTGACTTTGACTTTGTCTTTGACTTTCCTCTCCCTCCTCGTCATTATGTCTTCCGCAAGAGTGTTATAATGTTGTACTGAATTTCATAATGCGTTGCTCGCGCGTGGGCGCGCGGCGCTGCAGGACCAGCTTTCGCTCGGGATACTGTAATGATGGCAGTAAGCTAACTGTTTCAGAACCCCTTACAGAGGATTTAAAGCATGGGTGTAGATAAAATAAATTCTTTCACTGAAGATTGATTAAAAATATACTAAATGTGATCCATTAGCCTATACCTTTCATAATAAATATATTCTTTAGACTGATAAATAATACGAGTAATAAGTTTTCCTAGAAACTTTCTCTTTTCTCTAACCTTTCTGACCGTCAACTTTGAACAAATCCTAGGTATTTTTTTAATCGGTTACATTACAATGCGTAAGTGCTGTCTGACTGATATCCCGTCTCCTCACCGACGAAGGTGAAGGTGGACGAGATAAAACAGAACCGCGACCCGTCCCAGGAACGCGAACTGTGAAAAAGGAATTTCTTTTGGATTTTTTTGCAAAATCAGACATCTTATTTCGCTTAACGCTAAGGCATAACGTTTCTCTAAAAAGACATATTTTGTGAATATCTAAATTCGTAAGGTTGGGTTGTCCCTGTTTTTTATTTATTAATCTCTTTGCTGACTTGTTGACATATATCTTCAACATATAAATTATCTGGACACCTCGCGAACATTCTCTTACAAAACTCAGTTAAAATATCTTCTATGGTCTTTTACTTTAAAAGATACCTATATCAATATCATACATCGATAAAAATACCGTTGTTATAATGGTCTGTTTTCGAAAACCATGTTTTTTTCTCAGACACATAGCAATTTCTTATTTTTTGTATTTTGAAGAAATAACAACATGGTATTTAAAAAAACTGAATTTGTAACGTATTTCATAAACTGAAGCAAGTTTTTGTATCCTAACTGAGGCCCAAGTTTGCTATTGTTAACGTCATAATCGTGTTTCAATTGTATTTCGGTTTTGGGTTTAAGAAACAAGAACTGTGTCAAAAAGCATTACAACTTAAACACGATTGAAACACGATTATGACGTTAACAATAGCAGAGTTGGGCCCCTGGATGCAAATGAGAACTTGCCAATTATTATGCTTAAATCATACAAAGGTAATGATCAGCAGGGATGAGTGTGATGCGACCTAGGAGTAAAATAATGTACTACATATGCGACTGATCCCATGCGGCTACGAAACTCGCTACGAGCGACGACGGCTACGACAGCTACGAAACTCTACTACGTTGCTACGGCTACGAAACATTTCTACACTCTTCATATTAAACGCATGAAATAAATGCAATGTTTTTATGACTGTGTTCTGCTGTATATTTAACTGTTGATTTCAATGGCCCGAATTCACAGTGAAGATGTATCGAAGGAGTAACTATACTTCAAAGTTGTTGTCATTCGTATTTAAATAATCGAAACAGTTTTATCTGCGAATGCCGCACCGATTATCTGAAACAAAAAATCAATTGACGGGAAATTACGAAACCAACCTCTTAAGTTGCTCACTTAAGTTCTTCATTAAATTAATGATAAAAATATTTTTAAGCCTTATACTAATTTAATACTTTAATCTGAAATTAAACTTTGTCAATCGTCGCACGTATTACCTACTTGAAGATTGGTTTTATACATGTTGATGTCGGATTCAGTTTCACCTGTCTGAAGAATAAACGTTTTCAGTAAGTATTTAAATACACTAATGTGTTTGACTAATGTCAAATATGTAAATTATTCATAGTTAATTATTAATAATATTTTAAATATGTAATCTTTGTAAATGGGTGTAATTTGCCTGAATAAATGAAAAATTCTATTCTATTAAAATAGATTTTAGCGGATTAACAATAAGTTGTTATTGGTGTTTACTGAAATTTAAATTTCAGGAAACACCAAAAACAACTTATTGTTAATTCACTAAGATCATTAGGCGTCCTCCTTCATAATACACTATTACTGATTAAGTCCTGTTTACAACAGACGTGATTCTACATTTATTGAGCGAGCGAAGTGAGCGAATAGCGTCTCAGTCTCGACATTAGACAAAAAATGCTTTTGTCCGTCTGTCTGTTCTTGCCTACAGACCTTTGCGTCTGATACCAGTGGCGGCGCACGAAATGATTACAGGGGAGATGCCTAAAAATATCTCACGTCTTTTATAAAATAATAAAAAAAAAACAGTGTAGGTAAGTATTTCACAACAAGACCATCGCTCTATCTTTACGCTAGCCATGGTATTCAGCCTCTAAACCTAACTACTATCCTATAGTATAAAACTTCAGACTCAATGGCCACTTTTCTATTCCTTCGCAAACTCAAAGCTAAAAAATTTGCAATTAAACGATCAAGTCACACGTCGCATGTTTATGTGAATCACAGACATTGTTGTAGGTACTGTATAGAATTGACAAGCCTACGACACGTAATTTTAGAGTTTATGGCTTATTTTTAATTTTAAGTTAGCGAACGAATAGAAAAGTGGCCATTTGAGTAAGCTCCCAGGAGTCAGGACTCTACTCACAGACAGAAATATAAACACCTTCCACTTCAGTACTGTTGCAAAAACACTGTTCTTTATTAGGTATGCGCTTGAAATATGCAGGTGTATGCAGTGTTGCGCCGAGGAGTGCGTGCAGACACGCTAAGGCCGGCCACACACAGACGTAATCACGCAACGGAATCCCGTACGTGCGTGATTCCGAACGCAGCAGCTGCATACAAAATCTATGGGCTGCCACACACAAGCGTGTTTTTTCCGTACGGAATCTTCATACATTGTCGAAATTACGTTCGGAATTAATCTAAGTATTATCTAATCTAATTAATCTACCACTAAGGCAAGGGCGAGTCACCTCGACACGAGTATTTATATTACTCTCTGGGGCTGTCTCAACGCAATTTTTGTAATTTAATTATTGAGTAATAAACTATATTTTATTTTATTTATTTTTTATTTTAATTCCGTTACGTGATTACGTCTGTGTGTGGCCGGCCTTACTTCGCGACGCTCGTGAGCTGAGGCGGCGACAAAGCTGCGGCGCGCTAACGAGCAACTCAGGCTTGGCAGGAGCGTGTATCATTATAATAGTTTAGGTATTTTCATTAAAACTGGGCTTAACCGGGGTTTTCTGCATGGTAGCCTATTCTTACTATCCATTTACTAATATTATAAATGCGAAAGTCTGTTTGTTTGTTACGCCTTCACTACTGAATCGATTTTCATGAAATTTTGCATACATGTCAGGGTTAGAGAAGGACATACGGTACATTTCATCCCGAAAAAAAGATTGTTCCCGGGGGATAGCAAAAAACTTTCCACGCAGACGAAGTCGCGGGTGGCCGCTAGTAATATTATAAATACGAAAGTCCGTTTGTTTATTCGTTTGTTACACTTTCACGTCTACTGAACTACTGAACCGATCATCATGAAATTTTACATACAAGTTGTTAGGGGTCCAAAGAAGGACATTACCTTTCATCCAGAAAAAAGGCATTGTTCCCGAGGGATAACAAAAAAATTTCCACGCAGATGAAGTCGCGGGCGGCCGCTAGTGTACCATATTCGGCTTTAGGAGATTTTGTAACATGTTGTTTATTACCACCATTTCCTGTTACCCAAATTCCAATTGACAACACGACAAAAAAAAAACATGCCCTGTTTATTTCCTTTTCGAAGAGAGAATGACTATTTTTCTCGCACTCCTGAGGGCCAAATCTAGAAACGTTTTTTTTTTATTTTGAGAAAATATTTTTTGTCGTGTTGCCAATTTTACATTATTGACGGTGCGCGGGCGGAAGCACTCGTAACTGTGGAACTCGACATGTACCATGGGCAACAGCGTCGCTTAACCACTGCTAAGGTTAAAATCGCTTGCACGCCGCGCCCGCTGTCGCATACGTTTAGTTCGTGCAGGGGCGATACGCGCGCACACGAATTTTGTTGCAAACTGGTTAAGCGACGCTGTTGCCCATCGTACCCTGCGCAACATATCACTTGCAGTTGCAGTAAACTTCCGAGACGCCAAGTTATTTTGCGCATTCTATAGCTAGTTAAGTTACACTAGGACAGGTGTCACGTTGCTCTATTTTTATTATACCTACTTCCTCACTTAAGCGGGCGGGTGTCCTCCGAAGAACTCGCCAGTAATTACACTCAGAAATTAATTAAAAGACAAAAAAGCTTATAATTACGCACTCGTCCGCGGCAGCTGTAGGCCTTAATTATCGTGACACCCTAATTGGGACTTATCTCCCAAATTAATTTGTTCCTCGGCCCTCGTCCGACCTAACTCGACTTGCATTGTAGAACTATAACTACATTGTGCTTTGAAATGGGTCCTTTTCTGAAAAATCCTATATACAACCTAATTGGTTCTACAATCCGAAAACTCCCTTAAGATTCGAAGATGATTTTATTATTGAAAAAAATAAGGTATTGTTTTTACAACAATCATCTATTTAGCTTGCAAACCTACCTAAGTAGTAGCTAGTTGTTGACAATTTTGTTTTTATTAATCTTTCCTTTTCAAGTTTAAGGTCGGAAAAAGAGTTTGGAAATGTTTTCCAGCTGGCGATGTTGGCTTTTCATAGTGAAAGTTTGTGACATTAAGCCACAGAGGCTGGTGGAACTACAAGTAACATCACATCAGCTCCGCTGCGCCGCGTCCTCGTTGGTCGGTGGACTTCACCGCATTTGCGAGCCCGTACCGCAAAACTTACAGAATTTATTTTGTTACAACTTTTTTGGGAAAGGTCACCGTCTCGATCCAAAAAATAACACTGCCAAAATTTCGCCAATTTTATACAGGGTGTTTGGAAATAGCCATATAAAATCGTATATGGTAGATAGGATACCATGCATATTATTATTGCATTATAATGCATACGAACCCGGAAATTAGGACAATATAAACCTTGAAAATCGCCATGTGGATGAAAAATTTTAGAAAATTGATTTTCAGGTTTCTCTTAATTTTACAAGGTTGTATCCTATCTACCAGTTTCGGCTTTATAAGGCTATTTCCAAACAGCATGTATATGAATCAATGCCAAAACGAATCTGATTTTAGTTTTAGTGGCAATGGCAACCGTTACATTCTCCTTTGCCACGTTTTGGAGACATTCCAGTTACAAAAGAGTTTATTAATTGATAGAAATTTTTAATATACTTACCTTGTTGTTTTTTCATCAATATAGGTACACGGTTAATTTTTAACTATAAATAAAACCGGCCAAGAGCGAGTCGGACTCGCGCACCGAGGGTTCCGTACAATCATAAATATATTTGGATATGTTACTTTAGTACCTACAGTCTTTAAAAAAGTAGGATAAACGGCAGACAGGTGGAAGGGCGAACAGGCGGACAGTTAATTTAGAAATCTTAACCACAGCTGCTTATGGTGACTGAAAAACGTTTCAGCCACTCCACATTGAAAACTGTTTATATTACTAAGTAGTAACTTATTCTTCGTTTATTCTTACGGCAAATAGTAGGTAAATATTAGAATCAGCCACCAAGTATTAGGTTGCGCCATCTCTTGACCGATAGTGGAACTATTTTTTTTATAGCCGAGATATCCAGCTGTGACAGACAGACAGACAGACTGAGTCACACCATAAGGGTTCCTTTTTTACCATTTTGGTACGGAACCCTAAAAAAGGAATTGCCATGTGTCTGAGAAAAAAAAACGCGGTTTCTGGAGAATGAGCAAACTACACTTTATTGAATTTTCACATATTATGCTGAGATACTAAAAGTAGTTAAGGTTGGTGAGGCTTCACTAGGAAGGGACATTTATAATTGAGTTTTTGTAGTCAACATTTGTTTGGGTCCCATCAAGATTTAAGGAACCCTGGCAGGTGCGACATCGACAGTGAGCGATGGGGCTGGCGCGCGGCCCGACTACCTGATATATTGGGCTTTAGGCGGTATTGGTAACGCACAGCCTTCACCTTGCTTGCATCACCTATCATTATACAATGCTTTACTTTTTTATTAGCTAGTCATTGAATAAAATCTTTTGGTTTATGAAACTAACAACTTCGTAGTTGAGTGTACTGATGGTTTTCACATAGCATGTTGTATGACATGTGCTGTTTTTTCTTTTTAACCCGCGACACGTTAGTACTATTATACAGAGTATCCCAAAACTTTGCCACACGGAGAGAAAGTATCTTAAGTATATAAGTAGGTATAGGAAATTTTATTTATTATTATAGAAAGAAGACTTCATTTTGTTTTTAAAAATACATCGAACTGCATTCAAAGATTTTTTAGAAATCGCATACGATATCGTTAAACTTCATGGTCTTCTTTTGTTTAAGATCCTGTGTTATTTAAGAAAAAATAATCCTAACGAGCGACTCTTACGATCAGTATCGAAAAAATAAAAAAAGTTTTTTTCAGATTTGATGGGTTCGATTCCTGGTTAAGGCAGGCGATTTGTCAAAAATCTTTGAATGCAGTCCGATTTATTTTTATAAATAATAAAAAACCTACCTCTAAAAAGCAAGAAATAATATTCGTAATAATAAAACACGTCTATTGAAGTCGGGTGGGGCTGGAGTACAAATCCCTTTTTTTATTCTAAAAGCCCCACCCGACTTCAATAGACGTGTTTTATTATTACGAATATTATTTCTTGCTTTTTAGAGGTAGGTTTTTTGAAGTCGGTTTTTTGTTTTTTTAAACAATTTTTTTATTAGATAGTGTAGGTATATTATTTAGGTAGAAATTAAAATCGGCTCAGCCAAACGTGAGTTAATCGCGGAGAAACATACATACATGCGGGTCAAACTGAGAACCTCCTTTTTTAAGTCGGTTAAATAACTACACTTAAGATATCCCTTTTCCAACAAAAAAATAATTATCTTATTCAGTTCATAAACAAAGAAGTTATACGACTGATCATCGAGGTAGTTCACACAAAATCATACTATTTTCGTGCTTTTTTTCAAGATTACTTGAAAAGTGCTGAACCGATTTCAAAATTTAAAAAAATGGGACCAACTTGAGAGTTTACCTAATGTAATAACGTTTGAATCATTTTAATCGGTTCAGCCGTCTTCGAGTAATCGGTGTACATACAAAAAACAAAAAAAAAATTGTTTAAAAAAACAAAAAACCGACTTCAAAAAACCTACCTCTAAAAAGCAAGAAATAATATTCGTAATAATAAAAACACGTCTATTGAAGTCGGGTGGAGCTGGAGTACAAATTCCTTTTTTTTATTCTAAAAGCCCCACCCGACTTCAATAGACGTGTTTTTATTATTACGAATATTATTTCTTGCTTTTTAGAGGTAGGTTTTTTGAAGTCAGTTTTTTGTTTTTTTAAACAATTTTTAATTTTTTAATTTTTAGTGTAGGTCCCTTTTGTATTAGGTAGTCTAGGTAAATTATTTAGGTAGAAAAATCGGCTCAGCCAAACGTGAGTTAATCGCGGAGAAACATACATACATGCGGGTCAAACTACGAACCTCCTTTTTTAAGTCGGTTAAAGAACTACACTTAAGATATCCCTTTTCAAACAAAAAAATAATTATCTTATTCAGTTCATATACAAAGAAGTTATACGACTGATCATCGAGGTAGTTCACACAAAAATCATACAATTTTCGTGCTTTTTTTCAAGATTACTTGAAAAGTACTGAACCGATTTCAAAATTTTGAAAAATGGGACCAACTTGAAAGTTTACCTAATGTAATATCGTTGGTTCAGCCGTCTTCGAGTTTCAATCGGTTTACATACAAAAAACAAAAAAAAAAAAAAAAAAAAACGGGTCGAATTGAGTACCTCCCTCCTTTTGAAGTCGGTAAAAATGAAGTCTTCTTACAGTAAAATTTCCTATCTTTGAGGTACTTTCCGTCCGTGTGGCAAAGTTTTGGGACACCCTGTATATTCTGTGCCCCAACGCAAAAAGAGGGGTGTTATAATAATTCAAGAACCTCTGCAGTATTGTTCCTGGCTAGTATAGTATGTGTGTATCACAGTTGCCGTCCTATATTTCTGTTGGCGCAGTGTAGTTAGTGCAGACAACGGGTGTAATGCCGGGGTCGCGTGCGGCGCGCGCGCCACCTGGCGGGTCCCACGCACTAATGCCGTTTAAATTACCAGCCGTGGGGGGAGGGGGGACTATCTGATGCTCGTTTGTTTACACACGACACCCAAATGAGTGCGATGCGCCAGGGTCGTCCCAGACACGGCGGCCGCTGCCATTCATTCTTTGTGGCTGGTGATTAGATGATCGCACCAGCTCTAAACCACATAATCATGGTGACACTTTACTGAAAAACAATACGAATAAGAAGGTTCTCTGTTTGACCCGTATCGTATGTGTGTATCTCTGTTTGTCCGCGATTATCTCGCGTTTGGCTGAAGCAATTTTTATTCGGTTTTCAGAAAAGTATTTGTTACATTTAGGATAAGGTTTTAGTATTTTAACCGACTTCAAAAAAGAATGTTCTTAGTTTAATCCGTATGTACCTATGTATGTTTGTTTGTCCGCGATTATCTCGCGTTTAGCTGAACCAACTTTGATGCGGTTTTCAGAAAAGTATTTGTTATATTTAGGAGAAGGTTTTAATATTTTAACTGACTTCAAAAGAGGAGGTTCTCTTCTCAGTTTGATCCGTTTGCATGTTTGTGTATCTCACGTTTGGCCAAAACGATTTTTCTACCTAGATAATATATCTAGGCGAACTCCAGATCGAAGAAGCAATGAGTTTTCTTTTCTATAATATGCATCGTCTTGAAATATTAGGTACCATAGTGGTATTAATTTGAAATTTTATAATAAGAAAAAAGTTCAAAGTGTAGTTACGTTGTTTTCGTGTCGTGCGGGTCGTGCCGTATCTATGTCACGCGCGCCGGGCGGGCGGGCATGGGGCGGGCGGCACGTGATTCCGCCCAACTTATGGAAACTGTTATTATTGTTTTGCACACATGCCAAACTGTGTCATATAAATTGCAGTGGTAAAACAATCGATGGAGAATAGTACATTATGAGACAAGTTAGCTTAGGTTGCTTATTGCACACAAGGCTGCGGGTTGCAGCCCGAGCCGCAGGCGAGGGCGTAACTCAGCCGAGTGTGCAATGAGCAAAAGCTCACGAGTTTCATACGACGTTTTTCAACACATTTGCGAGGAAATTATACTTCAGATTCGTCCTCGATATTAGTATATTAACACATGTAGTACCGCTTGCATGTATCACCACTTAGCACGTTATTTTAAAGCATAACCTAAAAAACCTAAAAAGAGAAGGTTTTTGACTTAAAATTGACAGATATTTTGACATTTCCGGTCCAAGTTCGGCCTGTCACTGCTACACGCCAACCACTTCATTCGCTTTTCGTGCTTCGCCACGGACGCACGTATATAGTCTCAAAGTGAGACTTCTTTAGAATTATATTTTTACTTTTAATTATAGTTAAGCATTTACTTCGTGAAGAAAGAAAAAAGTTTTCAAGACGGAAGAGGACAAGAAGAAGAAGTCAAGACTTAGGAACACTTTTAAATGCCGTTTGCTTGGTTAAACAGCGTAATTGTCTGCTATTTATCTGATGCGAACTTACCATACTGGGTATTTTCTGTCAGTTTTTTATTTATCTGATGTGAACTTACCATACTGGGTACTTTCTGTCAGTTTATTTATTTGTCTGATGCGAATTTACCATACTGGGTACTTTCTGTCAAAGCATTGTGTTTAAGACACAATTAAATATCTATTGCACTCGAGATAGTCATACTGGACTATTTCACCGCATAGATACGTCAAACAACGCTACTGCAGCAACTCAAAGTGCCGTTGACGACGCGACATTGTAAAAAAGCAGACTACCCTCAAAGGTTGCCACGTTGTTGGAACCGCTGCCGAGCACCAATCGGGTGACTCCGTCGTCCGCTGAATCGCCGCCATCCACCTTCCAGGCAGGCGGCCGCTGTGCTGGAGCTGCAAGAGCAGCCCTGACAACAGCGTTGCTCATCAGGTATGAATTTTGACATCATGATATCCTTGGTGTTAAGTTAATCTCAACGGTATTATAGTGTACCATCGGTACTAAGATAAATTTATAGTTTACAAAACTGACAGAGTTAGCTATAAATGCTAAAACTTAATAACTTAATGGAACCAGATATTGAGTTATACAGCAAATAGCTCATACCTGATACTTCACACACCTATTATGTGAAATAGCTTAGCTGCTGAAATAGCTAGCTGCTGAAATAGTTAGCTGCTGGCATGCTGATTGAAATTTCAACTAAAAATGGAATAACAGAATCCTTACATTTTATTATCTATAAATGAATCATAATTGCAATGCAATTATCCTACTAATTTTATAAATGTGAAAGTTTGTGTTGTTTGTTTGTGGGTTTGGATGTTTTTTCCTCAATCACGCCAAAAACTACTGAACGGATTTGGTTGAAATTTGGCACACATGTGGTAAGTAGCCTAGATTAAAACATAGAATGCTTTTAATCCTGATATTCCCACGGGAACGGGAACCACACGGGTGAAAACCCGGGTGGCCGCTAGTAAATCATAAATGCAATTTATGTTTGTTGGAATACAGTAAAAAATTTAATCATTTGCCTTAACTAGGAAACCTTGTATTTCAGGCGGGTAGACCTAACATTTTGAACTTGTTCATTACTAACTATTTAGTTTGTTTCTTTCTAAGCTATGGCCTTGTACAAATTATCTCTATTACTTTTCAAATTTAATTTGTGTGAGTGTGTACAAAATAATGTTTTTGATGTGGGAAAATTATTAGCTACAAGTGTCAGTGAAGTTTTAGGCAGCTTTCCAATACAAAACTATATATACCTTTTTGTGACAGTATTTCAAATTTTTTACATAATGTGGGGCATTACGACGTTCAATTATACCGTACACGATCAACTCTAGTGTAGCTGAGGCTGCTCACTTAAAAGGCCACCGACAGTTCAGTCGAATATGAATGATGCATTGGCCATAGGCCTGATGTGAACGATATCCATCAACAAAAAAAAAACTGTAAGTAAATCGGGCGCAGTACTCAATAAAACAATTTTAAAACTGATTTATATATTTATTTGCCTTAAAAACGACAACAAAAGACGTAGGCGGGTATGTCACATGCTTCATCTCCGACGGCAAGCGAACAGCGAGACGCGGCGAGGAAGCCTCATCAGCTGTTTGTTTCGTCAGTCACAGCAGACTCGCAGACGGGCATTACGGCCCATCCAAATAGTTGCCGCTGATGCATCATCAATTTTTGCCTTCAATCATCATACGTGAGGTAAGGACACCCGTTAAGATAATGTATTCGTGAGGGTGCGTGCTGGTGTGACATCTGTCTGTATTCAGCGAATACAGGCAGTGGTCATCGACTACAGGCGCAAAGGTCCACTTAATCGTTTGCGCCGGTAATCGTCTGTGTGAATATACTATTTAGCCGCGCTACACAGGTCACCTAGATTTTTATTATATTTTTCTAATATATATATATATACTATAGTGAATCATCGCCAGTCGACCAGAATGCATAACAGTTATAATACATACAAATAATAGTTTTGTTACAATTTGTTGAAGGTTCAACAGAAGGTGACACGAGTAAAAAGAAAAAAAATACAGGTTGTCATATCAGATTCAGTTAGGAACTGTTTAAAATTTAATTTAGCTTTTATAAAAAATTACGTACTCTAAGTAGTTAATTTTTTTTTTTATCACGATTAAAAATGTAACTTATTGTTTTTAAAAAACACAGTCTAGACATCCCATCACCTTTAAGGTTTTAATATTGATAAGGAAAGTGATAGTAATATACGAATTTAAAATCATAAATTTTGGGCATTTTAGTGACCATATTTTTATTACAAAACTACCGCCACCGGCTATAAAGTTTTTTAAATAGCATGATTTCCCTGTTATTGGACAATATTTACTATTTATAAGGGTCTCAGAACATTTTTTAAAGAAATGAAGTTCTTTTTATGTACAATGTTTTTTTTTTATATACAGCTACCGTCGCAACTTTCCATTATATTACAGATGTATTAGCAATTCTGATCTTTTCAAGACAAACGTTCACAAAACTGCAGAAATCACTTAGTTGAATGTCATCGATCATTATATTACACAGAATTCCGCGTAAGTCTAATTAGAGACGACATATTTTCTTTTGGGCCTTTCAACAACGGGGTGGACTAGGAGACACTAGTGGTCACATCAGGAATCACAAATTGTTAAATATTTGCATATCAATTATCTAGAACATGCAGTTCAATATGCTTTCATTGCAATTTTTCTTATTGTATTCAGTGCGGGGTGTTAAGTATTCTAGATATTATTATTCTGATGCTAAATAGAAATTATTCAATTCATAAATTCAAAAACTAATCACCAGTTTTGGTTTTTATTTTCCAGATTGAGATTGAGTAAATTCAAATGCAATGCAAGTCGAATTAAGCAGTGGAGATAAAATGCAGTAGATTTTTTTTTTCTCTATTTCTAGCATTTGATTTCAAAAATATTTATTTTCTAATTTGAGATTATAGCATTCACAATGCTATTTTGGTTTAGTATTGTACAAAGACTATTCTGACACTAAGATACCTATTATTTTAATTCTTTTCCACCAGTTTTATAAACGAAGGTGTAAGGATTGTGCCATCATAATCGTCACAATCTTGAGCCTCGGTTTGGCACCTCTTATTCACATGTAAGGTACTTCTTCGTATATCTTATTCTAATATAAAATATTAACATTCTATAACTTTTAATTTCAGGGACGGAAATTAATCGCACAAATAAATTGGTTTTCATAACATTATCAAGGTGGTATTATTTTACAGGTATATTATTTATGTTATTATTGAAGCTGCTGTCTGTTAATGTTATCAGGAAGTACAGAGTTTGGTATCAGAAACGGTTCGATTATTTAACAAATACTAATATAGATATAATAAACAATTTTTTTTTTTTTTTACAGATGTGTATAACACAATTATCCGTATTACATAATACTTTGTTCATTATTGAATGGACAAAATTGAGCTAATCTCATGGTTTGGTAAAGAATTTAACTAAGTACGCCTTTGCGTAGACTTCATTGTACAAATACAATGGATATCTTAGATTACTTAAGACATTTTATTACATATTTTCCAATTTTATTCCTTTTTCATCATTTTTATCTTAAAAGTTTAACTTTGATTACCTTGCCTATTGCACAAATAATGCAAACAATACAAAAAAAAAAAAAACAAGAATGGATCATACATATTTATATTAAATAAACAGTTCATAATCACTTCTTATTTAGAAAAAAAATTAAATTCTATAAGTAATGTAAGTAATAGATTGATGAAATGAAACATTTAATGAAATGAAGTAGACTTGTGTTGTGTCCAACCAGTTTTAGTACTTGACGTATGCCGATTCCTTTATAGCTCTAACAAAAAATGTTACTATAGATGTTCCAGGTAACACGGCGAAATGGTCAATGACTCCGCTATATTTGCAAAATATCAAAACATATTATCACCGATAATCAAACTGAGTTTTCCAAACCAACCTTGTATATTTATATATATATATATATATGTGCGTGTATATATATATATATATTGTACCAGCCATCTATAGGTACCGTTTTTAGTATATGTAATCATGTAAAACGTTCAGAATGATGTTAAATGGTATTCTTTTCTTTTTTTTTTTTTGAAAAGACTAATACGCAAGAAATGATATTTCCATTTTCTTATTATAATGCTTTTAACATCTACATGTGTTAATATACTAATATCGAGGACGAATCTGAAGTATAATTAATGATTAAACGAACTTACCTGTAAGTGAAGTTCTATCATAATTATACGAAGGATTCGTCCGAAGATATTAGTATAGAATCCCACCCTCCCTACTCATTATTGTAAATTACAATAACTGTTTACCCACTGAAGAAAATGAGGAAATATCAAAGGATTTGGACTTTAAACTAAATGAAGTGGTTGGCGTGTAGCAGTGACAGGCCGAACTTGGACCGGAAATGTCAAAATATCTGTCAATTTTAAGTCAAAAACCTTCTCTTTTTAGGTTTTTTAGGTTATGCTTTAAAATAACGTGCTAAGTGGTGATACATGCAAGCGGTACTACATGTGTTAATATACTAATATCTTCGGACGAATCCTTCGTATAATTATGATAGAACTTCACTTACAGGTAAGTTCGTTTAATCATTAAATACAAAGTAATTTACCACACAGCAACAAATACGACAAAAACAAAATATGACAATTATGGGAAAAGGCGCGTAGGTTTTTTTTTGTTTTTTTCACACGCCCAATGCAAGAATATTTTGCGAACAAAGGGGTGAGGGAGCATACAGCCTACTTCAAAATTATAATTTTAATTGATAAAATGCAAATATTTTAGTATTTTATAGCAAAATATTGTGAATTATGAATAATTTGATAATAATAATATTCGTTTGACTTAATTAAGGACTTACACATTTATTTATTTCAAAAATAAAAATGAATTTTCAGCGGTATAAAACCTCTTTGTTGTTATTAAAAAAAACTGTATTACCCGGTTAAATTCGGAATGCTCTGTTTACTCGCATAGAACTTGCAGTAGGGTACTAATTTAACTTTGTAGGGATAATTCTATAACAACCTAGTGTTTTATATATTATTGCACGCGTTTGTTATAGTTCGGTTAATGGCCCTAAAAGCGATGTATTAGGGCTCACTTTACGAGCAATTGTGTTGAAAAATACATTATAGAACGAGCTGAGATGATAGATAGATAATTCAATTCAATTCAATGCTTTACTGCTATTCCACAATGGTTGTTCGGTCTTAATTTAACAAAATGGTACATTATGGGCCCTGTCGGGCGCAGCAAATTAGAAGGGAGGAGGGCATAATTTTATTTATTCATGCAATCATAATTTTATAATTTAAGATTTATATTTACTTGTATATATATTTCATTATCAAGGAAATAAATAAAAGTTTATTAAGTATTATTATAGTAATTGTTTCATTAAATTATATATTTTTAATTATAATATTAATTATTTTATAAGTTTAAATTTTAAATCTCCTTAAATAATCAAATTTTATTTTACAAAATGTCGGTTAATTAGATATCTTGATTATTAGATAGATGATAGAAAAAGAGTTTATTTGTTATAAGATACACATTCATACAAACAACATTACATAGGTACAGGAAAAATCTAAAAATCTCCCGAAAAATCAGCTGTTCCGAAAGTTCTCTAGAAAGCAATAATTTTCACGGATGAAACCACAGAGTACAAGATTAGTGGATTAAACCGACTAAAAATCGCGCTCCGCGGCCGTTTTTTTACTACTTATATAATTATGTACAGGCATTTAAGTTACATTTTTATTTTAAATATTTATTTCTCCCGACAACAACCGCAAAATCCCGACATTTTCAAATTTTCTCCAGATATTTTGGACTTCCGATCTGGCAACCAGCCCCGCCAATCAATTACCTCACCCCACCGGCGCGCGCACACCGCGCGAGTTCGTGTGCCGATCCGTGTGCTCATTCAATAGCTCTAGACTTCACGCACACATTTGTGCGTGTGCAACATCGTCACTGTGTAGCGTCTGTGTAATAAGGTAGTTGAAACGCGGCGTTTGTATGGAGTGCCCGGGGTGTGGTATGGCGGTGATTCTGAAGTTTGAACTAACTTACAACAAAGTACAGCTAAATAAGCTCTAAGGTAAATATGGCTCGGTGCACATCGTCGTGATGATTTTGCTTAGACGTAGCAAGCGCGGAGGCGCAGGAAGCGCGCCAATTACCATGTCCCTGGGCGGCGGGCGGCTGGCGCGCTGCCAGCGCCGGATGAAGAAATATTCACCTTAATCCGCGCCGAATCTGTTTAAGGCGCTAAACACGTTGGCCCTCTGCCAGCGCCGCTCGCACCTACACTCGCCCCCCATATTTATTAAGAGCTCAAATGAAACAAAACTCAGTGAAGTGCAAAACTGCCTTCGAATAGGACAAATTTAACTTATGTGGTGGAACTTCTTGGAGTTATCAATGAACTCATATTTTATAATAAATAACAATAGACTTCTGTAGGCACTTGGTCAGAATAGGCGCTTGTATTATTTGTAGATAATATGCTTTTATTTTTACGTCTTTAACCTGTGTGAATCCACGTAGTGTTAGCAAGAAACCGTTTAATAATCTGCCAATAACAAATCTGTAAACTTATACGACTACGACGCAGGTAATTTGCTGTTCCTGAAGTCATTTTCTGTTCCTTGCTCATCAATCTCATCATGCATGACATAAAGCCGGCGACGAGCGAGGTGTTTCTGTGTAGCGAACATTCAATTAAATCGCTGCCGAGGTGCGCCTCGCAAGGCGAAACACGAGCGGCGCGGGGCGGCAAGGCGCGCGGATTTGCCCGCTTCCCGGCGGATCCATTACAGCTGCAGCGCGTTACATACAATTTATTTGCACTTTGCACCCGACGAGATGGAGCGCTGGTGCAGGTCGTTAACCCGCAAATAATTTTCAGGGACGCATTACAGAATGCTACTTCCTTTATATTATTATATTTATACAATAAACACATTCGATGCAAATTTTAATTTAGATGACCGATGGAACCTGGGGGTCTATTACGAAAAGTTTCATTGGATACACACGCAGTTGCGTCCGTGCTTTGTTATGATTGTTTCCTATTACAAAGCACTAGCGTATGCGATATCGCAAAGTGATTGCGTAAGTTTTACAGTTTTTCTTTAGCGTATCCGACATCATTCGTTCAACACTTAGTCTTTAAGCTACGATAGCCAAATTGAAAATGTGTTTAATAGCCACAACCGACGAACTGCGGACGATTATCGTAAACAAGTGACTGCGTTACGCAATTGCGTACATTATTTTCATAATAGGGCCCCTGAAACACGTATGTAATGTATAATACTTATTCACGTCGTACACTCGGCTGTAATTACTATCCTTAAAGCAACAAATAAAATCACAATTTTAAAATAACGTTTGCAATAATCCTCAAATGAAACAAAAGCTACACCAGAACAGATTAACCCTGAACGACCCAACAGCTTTTACTCCTATCTCGTTTCAAGCAGTAGCACTTAGTTCCACGTGCGGTAAAGTTTCCGAGCCATTGCGCAATGCGGGGCTGCGGGCCGGCCGCTTCGCTCGGGATTTGTTTAAGTGATCCGAGCGAGTGAGCGAGCGCCGCCGTCACCCTGGAGCGGAGCCAGCGAGCGCCACGCGCCAAGAAACGCTCACAATGTCCATGCGCCGATATTGTTTCAAATGAACCGTGCCAATTGTTTTTGGCTCTCGCTGTAACTGTAAGCTAAGCACCGCTAATTTTGACGAACTAAACTTCGGGGTGGAAACGACAAATTCAGTTGTAACTTCCATGTTTGTACAAGTAGAGCCGCGCCGACTCGCCTCATTTTAATTTATTACCAAATGGAACAACATAACGAAATACTTTAAAGCTTTCCCGAAATGCGAATGGAAATTACAGTCGGCCACGAGAGCGAGTTTCACGCCACTTAATATTCCGAAGTTAAATCATGGCGAGCGGCGGCGGCGACCGCTCAAAATATGTAAATGTTCGCGCATTGTTGTTTTATTGTCGCGCTTTTAGGAGACACCAAAAAGTAGAAAAGGTTTGCTTGGGAAAGGTTTGCGATGGTCACCTATCAGTGTTGTTCCTGGCAAATTTAGGATTGCCGTATTCAAACTCAAAAATTGCCGTAAAAGGCCAAAAATTCTGAATAAATGCCGTATTTTTGAAAAATACATCAATCTTGGCAATGAAAATTTTATTTATTTATTTATATTTGGAAAACAAACAGTCATTTATAAACATTGACTAAAATTGCCGTATTTGTATGGACAGCGTTGTAGGATGGTGCCGTATCTCGAGTCAAATTCGATCGGGATTACCGTAGAATACGGCAATTGCAGTATCAAGAACAACACTGTCACCTATGTACTCCCTTCTTGCAAATGCCACTTGGTTCCCTTTGAATATTGCCCGCTGGGATCTACGAGACAAAAAGAATAAATTTAAGGTAAAAAAATAAAAAATGATATGGGTTGAAACAGTCTATATTACTAATAAGTTGGTTTACACCTTACATGAGAAAAAATTCACAAATCTAGCTCAGCGACAGGGGTCGCTACATGGATTCTATTGGTTGGTGTGTGTCGGGTCGCAAAAGGAGTAAAAGTTACAGTTTATATTAAAATATCATCCCTAATTGGAAAATACCACGGTTCATAATATTTAAAGAGTAAGAAAGCACCGACCTCGTGTGTCCTGGATTTACTAAGGTGGGATTATTTAGACCTCCGAACTCCCTGGAGGATTATAATGTAGTTGTGGACAGCAACTCATCAGCACATGACGTGGCACGTGGTAGACCCAAAGACTATCAATGAAATTAATTTCCCATAGCTGAAACAAACGTGTAGGATTAACCAAACTGAAAAATAGACTTTGAACACGTTGTGGCTATGCAACATGGCGGCGTGGCGTGGGAAAAAATGTTTTCAACTTCTTACCAGGTCTTGCTAAAGCAGCAATCCTGATTAGCAGGATTTCAAACCGCCTGCTCCCTCCACCCGTTTGAAATTTTGCCTGGCTGACTCCTCAAGCCACGGCAAGTAACCTCGAAGATCCTGGCAAACCTTCAGGCCAGCGACCAGAAACAAATGATGGTCTGCAACTTGAGGTTTTACCTGTAATAAACACCACCTCAGAAAATGTTCATGGCGTCTTACGAAGTCTGCCTTGAAACAGATATCACTCCACTTACCTCAGTAGCGTTTTTCTCTCTATAAATTATTCGACCGACTTCGGCCGCGTTAAATAAAATAATCAAAATCCTTTCGCAACACACATGTCATCTTTTTTCCTGAAAACTGAAGGCTCGCTTGGTGTTGCCCTAATCCGCTTCGATACTCCTTCCAAAACGTTCCGTTTTCCGAAATTCGAACACAATTGGAAATGAAATAAAATTACCAAATATAATAAACAAAATTTAACCTACAGAAATAAATATCTGTGCGTCTCCTGACTATAAAACTTTTGGACAAAACGCAAAGAACTGTCAATCGGCGCTTCAGCTAGCAAAAAGGTGTTCGCGCATAACTTCAACAAAAGTGTCAGATGGAAGAGCGTGACACGAGATGGCAACACCGTAGCTCCGAAATCTGCCTTCCTATTGGGCGTTGTTGCTATTGGTCAGAATCATCACGCGCGGCACGCGCCATCTTCTATCGTCTAATTCCTTGCTAAACTGAAGCGAAATTTGAGAGACTTTGCTCTGATTCTCAATGTTTATTATTTTCAAAGCCTTATGCAAATAATAAAAAATTTGAAAAGACATTTATTAAAGTTGCGACTGCTACAAAAAACAACCAATGACGTTAAAGGGGAGGTGCCAATTCCTGCAAAATACTGAAAACTACCATTGCGCTTCCGCGCCAAGATTTAAACTTGTGGATTGTCAGAACACAACGTTACACAAACAATGACAAAATTATTGTGACGTTAATACTTATCCGTGGTTAAGGAGAATGGGCCATAGCCTACACACGCGGGCCCAGTGGGAATTGGTAGAAGTGCAGCCGGGATCTACAGCTTAACGTGCCTTCCGAACCACGGTGGAGCTCAATACAAAAAAAATTGGTCATCCATCCCATGATCAACCCTTGCGAAATCTGCAGCAATCGTAGGACGAATACTTCAAACTGCTGCGCCATTAACTCTTTATGCCAGGTTATTGCTCGACGTGAGCACAGATTCTCCGACAGAATTTCATTTCTTTTGCCAGATTCCCTTGAAACTCGGCACACACCTGAGATTACACTTTATGTAATATCGTCACAAGCTAAACATACCTACATAAACTTGCATTTTACTACAAAACCTACCTACATACTTACAAAATTATTTGACACGTCTATTTTTTCTTACTTTATGTCATAATTTACTGAACTGAGCTGATGCCCGACGGAAGTTCTGTCTGTTTACTATTTGCGGCGTTTTTTTGTTGCAGAGTTGAAATGGTAATAATTGTAACAATAATACCTAATAGGTATTTGTCCAAACGAGCACATTCGGTGATAGCCAAATGTAAACCAAGCAAAGTGATAGGTAATCTATATGGATATATCTCCGTAAATAAAACCGAATTTATTTAAAATGTTCTACTAATTCAGATGAATCGATAACCGCTTCTAATTAACTACCTACTCTGTAATAACAGAGTTGCCAACTTTCAACGATATGAACATATCAAAGAGCTGTGTGCGGTTACAGAACTTACAGAATCCGGTGTGGATGCAATTAAAAGTTCCTGCCGCCTGCAGCCAGCGGCGGATGCGGGGCGGATGCGCTTGCGGGGCGGCTGCGGGGCAAGAGTAGATTACGAATAAGGAAAAGAAAGAAGTGTTAGGAGCCTTACATCCAGTCATGTCGATACTTATTTCCAAAGTTCGATTGATGATTGATTGACCCAATCACATTACAGGGTAGATTTTTGAGATGGTACATTAAGGGCAGGTACTTTAACAGTTATAGCTACAGGAAAACGTTCCTAGGAGTCCTTCCATAACTTTTTAAGATATTCTGAACTGCATTCACAGATTTTGGAAAAAATTACCTTTAGCAAAAAAAGCATAAAATACCAAAAAAAAAATGTTTTATGCAAATAGATCCTATTTCATATGGGGATCAAAAGACTCTATGGGACCAGTTGAGGTATGAGTACTAGAAACCACAGAAATCGCCAAAAACTTTTACCATAAATTTGTTATAGCCAAACGATCCTATTTCTTACTGTGATCAAAATACTTTTTAAGGTCAACTGAAATTTGAGTACAGAAACTACAGTAAGTCATAACACCGGCTTCACACGAAGGCACAATTTTTAACAACATTAGATCAAAAAAAGTAATTTCTCTCTCAAAAATCCACCCTGTATCCCTCATGGATACAAAAACTACCAATCGAACCATTGTGGCCCAACTTCACTGACAAAATCACTGCAAAAGCGCGGCGCAGAAAGATGTAAAAAATGTTACTGGCAAAACAATACACAACAATTACATCGCAAACACACTCGTAAGATGAAACTGGAATTGCTTTTGAAGTTCTGAGCTTCCGACAGAGAACTTTCAAGTTTAGAATCTACCTCAGACGTGATGTGACTTTGGAGCATATTCTTTGCGTCGTAAGGCGAAATATTGTTCGTATCAACTCATCGCACGATGTAGTTACAGTCCGGAGACTCCCAAAACTCTATGAATAAGAAACACTTAAGGGAGCGATCGGCTCGGCTTTGTTTCGTAGCTGGTGTAATAACTTAACAATGTATCAGGAACACTCAACCACGCCTAGGGTTACCATTTCAAAATTTGGAAAGACCTGACAAAAAGCCGAAAATTTCAATAAAAGTCCGGACATTCTTTTTTCACTCAAAAGATCTGCCTTACTGTCTGACTGAAGTACAGCATCAAAATAACATCTTCCGCCATTGTTAATATCGGGTCATTCTGAACTTACCATCCAAATTTTAAGGATGTGTCCAGTCCATGAAACTAAACAACTTTCTCTAAGAAACATGTGTCGGATTTCACCACAAAATTTTGGTCATCCCATACTAAATTGATCAAAATTGATCTCTTTGATTTGTATGGATAGTCGATTTTTTTACATATTTGGCCATGTGTTTCTTAAAGAAAGTTGTTCAGTTTCATGGACTAAACACATCCTCATTTGGGTGGTGAATATAAAATAACCCTGTATGTTTATTGGCCCAGAGTCTGGGAAGAAGAGATCCAGACTCCATACATTTTGGGACTTCTCTTTCGAACACTACTGCTATGGGGTGGTGTAATACTAGTTAAAAACATATATGTTTAAGCCGGACAAAGTCCGGACAATAGTCTAAAAGTCCGGACATGTTGGGACTAATCCGGACGAATGGATGGTAACCCTAACCACGCCCATATTGTGGCGTTCAAGTTTCAATTTCTACTTTTACCGTATCACCGAAGGTTCTGCCGGTGGCATCCTCGCGGATAGGGTTACCAGATGCTTTATCTAAAAATCCTGACAAAGACCTGATTTCTACTAAAAAAGTACTGATATTTTGCTAAAGCCCCCGGCTTACAATAACACATTATCCACAGGTATAAATATTTTTGAATTTTTAGAATTTAGGCATTCACAATGCTATTTTTATATTAAGATAATTATTTTAATAGACGGGGTTCGAGTCCCGTCTGAGCTGCTACGGATGAGTCGATTTTTCTAGTATTTTTTATATTAAAATAATTATCTTAAGGTATAAATATTTTGTTCTTACACAGTGGAACACTGTCTATTGTCAATTTAATCGCATTGTTAAGCTTAGTTTCTAAGTTATGCTTTCTATAATGTGAATAATCCAAAAAACCTGACATTTTCCTTTCCAAGTCCGGCCTGAATCCTGACAGGGACCCAAAAAGCCTGACATGTCAGGACAAATCCTGACGTCTGGTAACCCTAGGAGACGGTTGTACGCCGCTGCGTGCGTCGTTGTTGGCTAAAGCTATAAATCACATTTTAGAAATTTTTGAACCTTTGCTTCAAGTTTTTAGACTTTTTATCAACTCCCTATAAGTCTGTCGGAGTCTCCTGGCACAGGCATTTTTTTGCCTAAAAGGGAGCTTTAACAATTATTGTTATTTAAGTCATGAAAGTGAATAAACATTATTTTATTTTTATTTTTTTAATAAGTTTCAATTTAATTCGCAATGACTTAAAATTTGGGCTCTCAGTTCAGATCCACACTCTTATGTTCGGGATCCTTTGACGTCGCCGCAAACCTGCGACACCGAGCGAGGCGCCCCGTCAGCGCTATATCGTCGCCATTTGCAGTTACATTTTCCACACTTTCGCAATGCACGGCTTGTATAAATAAAGAATGAAGTTTTATTTTAAGACTGAAGATATAAAGTTGCTTTAGTAGATGTGTTGGATTTCCCGTAGCTTGTAACGGTTCAAAACTGAACATGCTATTTTATCTCAAACATTTTTCGAATTTTGTTTCATACTGAGCATAATATTATTTAACTATCGAACAAGTTATTATAATAAAGAGTAGTTCAGGTTTTGAGTTAGCAATAATGTAGGAAGTTCTTTTAATCTTTCACGGCGCTAAAATTCAAATATTAGTCTCTGTGTAGGTAACGACGCTAATAGGCTTAAAATTTATTTATATTTATTATTGTTTATTTATCAAATTTTATTAGAGCCTCTCGAATATCATTATAATAATTTATTTTAGAAGATTACTTAAAAAAGGATTGAATTCGGTGTTAATTATTTCTGTAAGTTGTCAGTAGTGTCACACCACGTGATGTGTTTTAGCTAAAGTACGAAGAAAGATTGATATGAAGTTTCTTCGAAAGCAAGATTTTATGCTGCAGGTTTATAACTCAAATGAGGGTAGGCATTTAAAAAAATGTAAAAGTAGTCCGATGGGTGTTGCCAGTTAGGGTTTTTAAAGTACCAACATTGTGATGCTAAATTGATCGGAAATTTTAGGTTTAATTGGACCGAATACTTAATGGAAAAGGTTGTAATACGTATTTTAGCAAATTGATTCTAGAGGTTATGATATTTTGGGGAAGGCGAGATAAAAAGATTGAAAAAGGTTGGATTCAAATTGTAGCATATGGGAGGTTCAATTTGTTGTGAATATAAAATTCGTATTAATCAGAGTTCTATGATTATAGTACAATAATTTCATATGATTCTGGGTAAATATGCTGAATATTATTCAAAGTTGTTAGTTTTGTTAGAAATGATGTAAGGGGGAAAACTTGTTGATTTATTTATGATTGAAACGTTGTTTCATACAATTGTATGAATTACTTAAATCAAATGTAGCTGAAATGTCAGTATAGAGAAATATTTAGGTAACAGATTAATTTTAATTTGGTTACAAATTGAGTGGCATTGTGCGCTTGAGTATAGAGAATCTTGAACATAGGAGGTTATTGGTTAGTTGAATTGTACGTTGAAATTATTGTTTAGTATAGGGGTTCATTTTGTAAGATTAGTAACTTAAATATTATATTTATAAGTTGAGTAAGACAAAACTGAATTCTCCCCATTTTTGAAGGAGAAGGGAAAATTTTAGGAATAATTTATGTAAAGTAGGGAAATGAAGGTAGAAAAAAAAGATGCTTAGATCGTGTGGGGTGAGTTTCCTGCAGAGAGTGAATGATTCTGGGGGATTATAAAAGGCGAAGTTGGGGGGAAATCGCTCTCTTTACTTTCTCCGACTTCAGCGAAGCATCAATTGGAACCTGAGTAGAAGTCGTCGATACCCTCTGTAAGAAACTTCAATCAAGTAGTATTTTATTTTAACGCAAGAAACATCAAGAAGTCAGGAAGATAGTGTTTTTAATTGGGGTTTTGACGTATAGGTCTGCAACCGGGTGCGAGTCTTTTGCTTATATGCTTTAATTAGGGCTTATATGGTATAAGTAAGCTTGAAATTAAAGTATGTAGATTTTGCTTGCGAATTTTCATGAAGTAAAGTAAATTTCCCAATAGTTTCAAGAATTTTCATGGTTTAAGGTTGTTCGAAATTTGTTTAAGCAATCAGGGGGAAATAAAGGGGGGGTAGATTTCTCTTTAGTTTTGTGTCTTTATTGGGCGTTCGGTCAATCCTCAAAGGGGTAGGTAAAATAGCATTGCTCTGTGGCGTGCAATGCGGGTTTCTGTTGAAAGATACCTAGTTTAGTCACTTAAGGTTACCAAGCTAGCCAACTCGCTCATCAACCAACGGTCCGAACGGTGTGTGGATGTAATCCCGTTTGAACGTGGAGGATATGGCTTGGTAATGTTAATCCTCTTCTGTCAGGACTCAGCGCTGTCCCGTCCCACCAGCGCTGAGCACGTCCAAGCTGTTAGGGGAGTTTAGGCGAGTCATGCTTGCTCACGCTGTACAGGATCGGGGCGTCGGGGATGATGGTAAGCATCCCAAACATTGCATAGGAAATCGGAATTTAGTCGTTGGTAGGCAGGTAAATTCATTAGGTTTATAAATTCATTGTTAGGCGCGTAGGAACAGTAGCTTAGGTTAGCATCTCAAGGCGGGAGGGAAACTTGGATGCTGGTAAAAGGTTAGACATCCTCAAGAAGGTCGTGTTGTCAGCAAGGTAACAGCAGGAACGGTAGACAATCTAGGAGCTTTTAGGTAGGCGGTGGAGAGGTAGATCACTTCGTAGTGTATCGGATTTAGGTAGGCCGCAAATAGGTAGGCGTCGTCAAGATGGCCGCCGAGGTCAATAGGTAGTGATTCGAAATTTAGGTAGGCGGTGTTGAGAATCGGGTCGACAAAATGGCCGCCGTGGGTCACCAAGTGGAACATTCGAATTTATATAGGCGGTGAAGAGGTAGGATGACTTAGGAATGGAACATGGTGAATGCGGAAGTGTACAATATAATGGACGAAAGTTTATGTGGAATTACTGGTTATAATCCAATAGGATAGTATCAATCTTCCATAGAATCAGTGTTGTGAATGATTACTACAGTGTGCTAAATTGTGTAGACTTTGCAAGCTTCAGTAAGTACCCACAAATTAATTTACTCTTAATTTAATTTAGATATCTTTTTCAGTTAATATTGAATAATGATTTAATAGATGGAGTAGAATCATAAATAAAGAATAGATTATTTATCTTTGAATTGGATTGGTTGAAGGGAGCTATGGTTGAACCGATTGTTTATAGATAGAATAAACTATTTTGGTAATTTCGAGAGGAGTGCTGAAACAAGATCTGAGTGTATGGAATAAGCTCGTGTCTCTAGTAAGTTAAGGTCGATTCACAACTTCTAGGTCACTAGATCAATGCTTTGGGTAAACCTTTCAAATTGACAGAATGATGTTTATGATTAACCGAGAAATAATACTTTGAAAAGTATCTACCAACTATGAAAGTATCATATTATTTAGTGAATATATAAAATTCAAAAATAATAATGACAACATATCTTTTATCTGAGTTCAAATATTTAAACTATGTTCCACCAGCCAACTCAATTGAAAGATGTTAGAAATAGAATCTAGTTTACAATTGAGAACAAATATTGCCAAGTCTACTCAATATTAAATCGAAATACTGCTTTAACCTTTAGTAAATGACCTGAAGTCAATTCAGTTTATGGTTGTATATTTATAATCTAGTTGAGATTGAAGTATGGAAATCCCGTCATAGAATTTTACCTTGTTTAGAATTGTCTTTCCTTCAGAATTTGAGAACTATCAGTGTCCCAAGTATATGGATAGTAATGTTGTGTCCATCTGTTATAATGTTAAACAGTCATACTAGAACTAATTATTTAATTATTCTAAATTTAAATTTATAATTCAGCCATCGCAATTGAAGGAGAATTCTTCATTGTGAGAAACAGGTAGTTCGCTTGAAAGCACTCTGCTTGCCCTCTTTTATTAAAACTGACTGACAAAGACTAAGTACTATAACTTAAAAATATTCATTAATTAAATTTGTCATGAAAGAATATGGCTGGCCAGAAGGGAGTTGACCAAGTACGGAGACGAGACTCATTGTATCGGGCGGGGAGCGGGCCCATACCTTAGCTGGCAAAACCACAATTGCATATTCATTATTTGTACAATAACTTCAGAAAGTAAAAGAATTCTTATTTAATAGCGCTGAAAATTTTATTATACTTTGATCTCAGGCGACTAAAACTTCTTAACTTACCTGAAATAATCTCTCTTATTTTAATGAACTAAGTTGACAATAGATAATTTACATTATTTGGAATAACGTCATACATGGCATATAATTTGACACTTGGCAGCGGAAGAGAATTGCACAAATTTAACTTTACTCTATAACCCGACTTACCTCTTTTTACCTTGCAGTCTACCTACCAGTCTATTATGGTTGAACATACCCTCTTTTACCTTATAACAATACTCCATTTAACTCATAAATTCACTTTGATCATTTCCTATCAACGTAGGTTTATTTCGCTCATACTTACTTCATCTACGGAACGTAATTGGGAACGCTTTCCTCTCTATTTATAGTATTCCCATTTTTTGACACTAAAGAACTATGGGATTTCCCTTGGTAGTATGACAAATATTAAGAATTAATATGAAAGTAAAGTAAACTCACTTAAGAAAAATACAGACTTAATTTCTATTTCTCTGGTTATATCAATAGAGCAATATCTTTCATTTAGTGGTATTTTCTTTTAGAAATAAATGTGATAGCAGGAATAATTAAGACCTAGTAACGAAAGCGAATACTTCTATTGGAAAATGAAAATCAATACTTATCACACTTTTAAAAGAATTTGGGTTCACTAATTATCACATCCAGGGTTCCTTCATTAGACTTTCACAGGCCCTCTCAGATCACACAAAGCTTGTTAGTAAGGTTCTTTGTAGGTTAGTTAAGGTTGGATAAAGTAAACTTAGTAAATTGTACTTTGTAGGTTATTTAATCCAGTAAAATTAGGTTCAATAGTTTAGTTATAATCAACGGTAAGTAGTAAGCGGATTTTGATTGTCCTCCTGTCCTGTAGGTTATTAGGTTTCCACTTAGGTTTTAGTCTCTTGCATAGGCTGTGATCATCTAGACCCATTGTAGTTAGGTAGTCGGTTACATTTTCGTTGATACCGTGACCAGGATTTCATATTATTATTGCGAATCTTCAGGTTTTGTGTGGTTTGGGAGTGAGTGACTGTTAACAAGTGAGATTGTGACAGTCACATTTTGTTGCGGTGAAGTGGGTATAAAGGTTTGATATGTTGAAACACTGATTTTCTTTTCCAATGGTTGTTAAGTTGTCATTCTGGTACGAGTTATGGCGTTTAACTTGTCACTTTGGCTGGTCCTTGAAACTTTTGTTTTGCGAATCATTTGTAAGATCTTAGTTAAATATCTCTGAAAACAAATATACAAATAACCACTGTTATAAGACAAATCTTGTAAAATATTTCGATACACTTAATGTTTTCATTGTCATTATAGTGCTGCCAAGACTATCGACGTCTCTGATACTTTATCGATATTTACGTAAATTATCGACACTTAGGTTAACTGTATTGCATTTGGTTCTATAGTCATTTTACACACTACGTTTGGTTACAATGATACAATTATGCAGTTAAATTATTACTTGTTCATACAGTATAGTCTCGTTTAAGGTAAATTGCGTAGTTAAGCAAATCGTATCGCGATAGTTTTTTTATTGATATACACTATCGATAATCGATATAATTATTTTCCCAGTTCCGGTTTATCTACTCAAGTCAAATTTATTTTACTCTGTTCAAAGGTCCGCATCAAGGTCCGACCGAATCCACTTTTCGGCCATGGACCGAGACCGATTTAAAAATTGAATTCTGACTTGGATTTTATTCACTGATATGATTAAGTTAGAAAAAAAAAGGACATTTTTATAGGTAACCACATATACGATTTTAAATGTATAACTAAGGACAACGAGTGCCTGGCGGGTTTTTATCAATCATATGTCAATACGCATTAATATTGTCGTGCGGTGTCAAAGAGATTTGACAAAATAATAGCATAAGTCACTTTGGGGATCAATACTTCCCAACTATTGACCTTGAGGGAAAGTAAAATAAGAAACTTCAACGTTATTTTTAAAGACACGTTATAAAAAAAAAAAAAAAAACTTTTGTTCTTCTTTTGTTTATACCTAAGAAATAAAGCAGATCATAGGATATGTACGATTATAAAATTCTAGTCTTGTTAATTTGATGATTGCGAAGTAGGATGACGGTGATAGGTGGACTGTCAATTGAATTTACGGCTATAGCGAAATCATAGGTGCTTTGTTGTGTCAAAGCTATGATTCTTAAAGAAAAAAAAAATGTATGGTCACACGTGTGCACTCTTTTATTTATTTTTTATCATTCGTAAAATCGAATTAATTGTTCAAAATTGTGGTTGATAGGACACGAGATTTGTAGTAATTTTATTAAATGTATACGCACGTGTGCGTAACATTGTCTGTGTAACTTTTAGTAATAGTGTGTTGTTACGTAAATGGCTGAATGTGAATAAGGTCAGGAACGCGGCCAAAGAAATTACATGTTATCGATTTCCGAACGAAACGTCAACTTGACAGATTCCTATTCCTTTATTTTAATGACATATATAATAAGTTTTTGTTTATGCCAATAAGGTTAAATTATATTTTGTAAGATTTCAGCGTTAATTAACAGTGAAAATTATAAGGACATGCAGAAAGTTTTGTCCATAATTACTTTATAGGTATACGATAAACGATTAACTCTAATCATTTAAGAAGGATTGACGTTTTGTCATTGGCAGGTTGAGTGATGAATTCTGTCGTTGCCTTTATCACGTTTGTGGTTAACTTAATATTATACGATTGATGCGTTAGATAATAGGAACGGCAGTAACGTTTAGTAATACTGAAGTCGTGGATGAATTTAGGGTTAGTGAGTGTTGTAAGATAATTCTGGATTCAACTTACAAAGTTACAAAAAAAAAATATTAGCGTATAATGTAATAAATAGTTTTAGAGTTTGTGTGTTATCGCTAATTTCTGAATAGTAATAGTGAAGTTAGAGGGATATTAGCAGCATAAAATGATGGGGTCGTGAAATATTTTAATAAACTTTTAAATTGAAACTAGAAAACTTAGTATGTGGTGATTAGATTTTAGTTTAACTTAGCAACCTACCTTTGAGATTGTGCTATTGAAGGGATCATGATCGTTTAAGATTTGAGTTAGTCATTTATAGATTATCATTTTGAAATATTTATCCGAGGTGAATTAATTTTGTAACTAATCGTCGTGACTTTCGAAAATTATCTAACTGGGGGTCGTTGTAGAACTAGTTACTAAGACGTTTTAGTTGTGGAAACAACGTTGAGGAAGTTGGCTAGGGAGGTATAATGTGTTGGGATTTAATGATAAAAGGAAAGTTTAAAATATTTAAATCATGTAGAATAGTAATGGTAGCAAAGAATGTGATTGACGTTTTTCTGAGAATTAGATATTTAATTCGAAATGATTAGTTTCAACATTTACATTAGTCGAATATTAGGGAGCGTGGTTTTGTGGAATCCAAAGCGGTGGATTTTTTAAAACCAAATTAGTACGGGTACTATATTTTAATTATTTGAAGATCTGACCTTACAACAAAAAAAAAAAAAAAAAAACAATGAGAGTTTCAAAAGCTATTGTAGAGATTAAATATCAAAATGGGAAAACCATCTCGTGTTCGACGAGTGCCCAAACGATATGAGCCAGATGACGAATTAGGAAACATAGAAGAAATCAATAGTGACTCTAATCGGCCTGTTCAACCGGAAGAGGTGGAAGTTAGAGATTCTAGAGTGCTTGATGAACCCCATCCGATAGTTAGAACTATAAGGCGACCGAAGTCGACACGTTCACGGGAATTGGTGACTATACAGCGTATGTTGAGTCGTACCATAGGGGTGCTTACTAGAAGAGTAAATGCTCTGAGTGGGGAAGTTAAGAAAACGCAGCGAACTATCCAGGAAACTACCGGAGGGGAAAAGGAATCGCCAATAGTTGAGGTAACGTCATTGAATAATGAAGGAATGGATTGTGGTGAGGTGCATGGGAATGTAATTAAAGAAACTAGTCCGGGCGCAGATATTCATAAGTACGTGATGTGTAATGTCAAGAACATAAACTTAGATAGACCAAAATTCGGAGAATCGTCGATTCATCCGGTTGATTTTATAGAAGATTTAGAGACCTATTTGAAGAAGTTAGGAACATCGGGCAATGAACTAGATTTAATACGAGAATGTTTAACTGGAAGTGTAAAGGATTGGTCCCGGATCTATATGGGGAGATGGACAGGTATAGCTGACTTTAAAGTAGATTTTCTGAAAGAATGGGAGAAGAAAAGGGGATACCAACAGAATTATAGGCAGTGGCAGAGACCGAAGGAGGCTGAAGTACAAGCAATTAATTTAAAAGATAAGTCAAATGTAGTAGATAGTGAAATGTTAAACTAGTGGAAGTTGAGTCTTTAGTCCTCGGATCAGCTTCAGCCACAGGGGACCCAAATTATAATATGATGGTTAGGATGAATTGGTGTCCAGGTGAATCTTTAGGAAGAAATAAAACCGGTGTTAGGATACCAATAGGTTTAGATCTTAAGGATAATTATACTAGGTCACGAGGTTAGAGATTTCTGTATAAACTATCTTGACGATTTAGCGATCATAACTACGGGAACACTATCTCAGCATTTAGAACACATAGATATAGTATTAGGGAAATTATCACAGGCAGGGTTAACTTGTAATCTAGAAAAGTGTGAATTTTTGAGTACTGAAGTAAAGATGCTAGGCTATATTATTTCAACTGACGGAATTCGTACAGATCCCGAAAAAGTTAGAGCAATTCAATTATTTCCTACACCAAAAAAGTTGAAACAGGTGAGGGCATTTTTAGGACTTTGTAATTTTTATCGCAAATTTATACCTAATTATAGTTTTCATACGGGACCTTTATGTGAACTTCTAAAAAAGGAAAACAAATGGAAATGGGGAGAATCGGAGCAGGAAGCCTTTGATAAAATAAAGTCACTCTTTATTAACACTGTCGAATTGAATCATCCAGATTTTACTAAGCCGTATTATTTACAGACAGATAGTTCGGGAATAGGGCTAGCGGGGTTTTTGTATCAAAAAGATAATCAAGGGGAGATAAAAATTTTAGGGTTTCATAGTAAATTACTAAGAGGAGCACAACTAAATTGGACAGTTACTGAACAAGAACTCTATTCGATAATTTGTTGTTTGGAAAAATTTGAGACTTATTTAAGGGGGGCTAAAGTAATAATACGAACGGACCATAAAGCATTAACATTTGTAAAGAATAGTAAATTATACAATGCGCGAGTAACTAGATGGATAAATTATTTAGAACAGTTTCAATATGTAGTTCAACATGTAAAAGGTAGAGATAATGTAGTAGCTGATGTGTTATCAAGATATCAACCAGAAGGGGATTTATTACAGGAGGATAAAACTAATTCGCCTAGAATATTTTACACTGAGAGAGGAATTAATAAAGAGTTACTTGAAAAATTAAAGGATTTAGCTAGACTACAACGGGAAGATGTGGAGATAGGAGAAATAATTAGAATTCTAATCAGTGGGGTTGGAATAAATGGTAGAGTAAGACAAATTTCTAAAAGGTGTGTATTAGGTGATGGAATATTATATTATTTACCTGGCGAGGGAAGTAGAAAGGTGTTATTCTTACCGGAATCAATTAGAGAGGAAGTTATTTGGCAGGTACATTTCGAAATGGGACATCAAGGGGCTTACAAAATCATTAAGTACATTAAGGATAGATTTTTTTGGAAAGGATTAACTAAACAGGTCAAACGTCTATTAAAGGGGTGTCACGATTGTCAGATAACTAAGAGCGATACAGCTAAGTATGTAGGTCCTTGTCGCTCAATCATAACTGAGAATGTAGGAGATATCGTTATGGCAGATTTGTATGGTCCACTTCCGTCGGGGAAGTTCGGTATGAATTATATTTTGGTTGTGCAAGACTCCTTTAGTAAGTTTGTGAAATTTTATGATCTTAGAAAAGCAACTGCAATTTCGGTACTGACTAAGGTGAGAAAATTCTTTCGCATAATCAAACCCAGAGCTATAATGACGGATAATGGGTCGCAATTTGCTAGTAGGATGTGGAAGGAAGTTATGAAAGAAGAAGGGGTGAGAGTTATTTATACCACAGTTAGAAATCCTAGGCCTAATACTACGGAAAGAGTAAATAAGGAGTTAGGACGATTATTCCGAACTTATTGTAGGACAAATCATAAAGGTTGGGTTGATATATTGCCCAAATTAGAAGTTCTATATAATAACACTTACCATGAAAGTACGGGTTTTACTCCTTGTGAGATTTTATATAGTGAACCTACGAGACTATCTTTTGATGACAATTTGCCGAATGGTGTGGTATCTCTACCTGTAGACGAAATTAGGGAGAAAGCTCGTGAGAATTTAAGGAAGGCAGGGCAATTACGACAGAACAAATTTAATGAGAAATATCGTATCATTCAATATCAAATAGGTGATTTGGTTAAGATAAGGAAATTAAATAAGTCTGATGCTAAATTAAAAATTACGAAAAAGTTCGAACCATTGTATGAGGGTCCGTATGTGGTTGGCGCTAATCCGTTTAAGAATGTGTATTTACTTGTAGACCCTAAGTCTGGCAAGGAACGAGGAAGGTTTAACACTATACATTTGTCTAGGTATTATAAATAAGCTTTGTAAATAATAGATAGTATCTTGTATAAGTATTAAATATCAATTGTTTTTTTTTCTTAAGTTGACTAATAAATGGTAAAAGGGGTAACTTTGTATAGAGTCTGTTGGGCGAGGGAAAAGCCTGTCTGAGCTTACAAAATTTTAACAACTCGATTGTTAGTCTGATGAAAAAAAAAAAAGGGAGAAAGGTCAAAGTCTAATTAAAAAAAAAAAAAAAAAAAAATTAATAATTCTCTGATGGAGTGTTATTCACTTGGTACGTTACGGGTTGGACAAAAAATTAGTTAATTGTCCAAGTTAATTAAAACATATTTCGTTGTTCGAGTTGGTTGAAATTGTAAGGTCAGATAGAGGGGTGTGTCGGTGGCTTTTCTTTCCGGGGGGGAAATTTTTCTGTTTAGATATAGGTCTAGGTAGACGTTAATTTGATGTAGATCTAGGTAATCGGTAGAATATCCGACTGTGTTTAGGCAGCTTTATGAAATAGAAAAGGCATATACAATTAAGTACACCGTTAACTTAAATTGATAATGAGTCAGTTAACTTGAAATAATTTCATATATAAAAGGGTTGTTTAACTTTAACATATCGTGTAAAATTCACTCTCGTTTAACGTGTGAGGCGTGTATTATTATAGTGTGTCGCGTAGTGTAGAAAGTGCGTAACATAAGATTAATTTTTCGTAACGAATTTGAGATAATACTTTATTGTAAATTTTGCATATAATTATGTTTGGTGACAATCGGCGTATTGAATCCTAACATTGTATGATTAATCTCTACCCAATTTAGTTATTTATATTTGCATTCAGGGTGTAGCTATGGTATAATCTTAGGTGGCGTGAATGTAGGCTAGTGAATGAAGACAGTGAATGCTGCATGAAGAGAACAGATGAATAGAATGAGAATCTAATCTAGTTTATGAGTATGAATGGGATGTTAATTTAAAAGGTTGCATAGAATGAGAGTTAATGTGGATTAGGAATTGGAATTAAAATATAGATTCTATATGGAGGGCTTTGGATTATAACATATGTGAAACCTGAATGCAGACTTATTATTTTTCCAAGAGATAGGACCACCACACTGCTCTAGCGTTTGGTTTGTGCTTGCGGCCGGACCGGCGTTTAGGGTTGACAAACTTGAATTTTGTACAGTAGGACTTTTGGTGTTAGGTTAGAGAAAAAAAAAAAGAGAGAAAACAAACACTATTGACGTTTGTAAATTGTCCTGGTGTGAACAACTGTCTGAAATTCATACTACACAAGAAGCTAAGAGCTATGAATATGAACTCGACAACTGCACACTCTCCAAGGCGATATTAGGGTTGTTCTAGAGTCTTAAGTAAGCTTTTGGAAATATAGGGTCATTGTATAGGCTCACTTCGAACCGACGGAGTAGGCCCTGTTGGCAAGAAAGGAGTAATACTTGATTGTGGAAGGGTTCAATGCACAAATATGTAGCGTCATACGCAAACTTTTTCATAAGGTTAGAAAAAGACTTATTTGCCGCATGTAGACTTGCTAGAAGTTGTGGATTCACAACCCACACCTTACTGTGATCTTGTACGACTCTGGTGTTGAATATGCATAAGACGGAATTGGCAAAAGTCACATAAAACTTAAAACTCGCTTGATAACTTTTCAATATTGTCTTGGTTTAAATACACTCTACAATCTAAATCTCATTTACATTAGGTTTCACCCAACAATTCTTTGATCTTGGAGAAATAATAATGGTTAGGGTTATTAAGGGGAAGGGTTTTTTTTTTATTATACAAAAGGGTTGTATGAGTAAAAATTGAGGATTAAGAGTAGAGGCGGAATAAATATTTGAGAATTGAGAAGGAAAATCCTACTCCGGATCCAATACGTAGTCTTGTCACCTGTGCAGGATTTTGGGGTCGAGCTGTAACGGTTCAAAACTGAACATGCTATTTTATCTCAAATATTTTTCGAATTTTGTTTCATACTGAGCATAATATTATTTAACTATCGAACAAGTTATTATAATAAAGAGTAGTTCAGGTTTTGAGTTAGCAATAATGTAGGAAGTTCTTTTAATCTTTCACGGCGCTAAAATTCAAATATTAGTCTCTGTGTAGGTAACGACGCTAATAGGCTTAAAATTTATTTATATTTATTATTGTTTATTTATCAAATTTTATTAGAGCCTCTCGAATATCATTATAATAATTTATTTTAGAAGATTACTTAAAAAAGGATTGAATTCGGTGTTAATTATTTCTGTAAGTTGTCAGTAGTGTCACACCACGTGATGTGTTTTAGCTAAAGTACGAAGAAAGATTGATATGAAGTTTCTTCGAAAGCAAGATTTTATGCTGCAGGTTTATAACTCAAATGAGGGTAGGCATTTAAAAAAATGTAAAAGTAGTCCGATGGGTGTTGCCAGTTAGGGTTTTTAAAGTACCAACATTGTGATGCTAAATTGATCGGAAATTTTAGGTTTAATTGGACCGAATACTTAATGGAAAATGTTGTAATACGTATTTTAGCAAATTGATTCTAGAGGTTATGATATTTTGGGGAAGGCGAGATAAAAAGATTGAAAAAGGTTGGATTCAAATTGTAGCATATGGGAGGTTCAATTTGTTGTGAATATAAAATTCGTATTAATCAGAGTTCTATGATTATAGTACAATAATTTCATATGATTCTGGGTAAATATGCTGAATATTATTCAAAGTTGTTAGTTTTGTTAGAAATGATGTAAGGGGGAAAACTTGTTGATTTATTTATGATTGAAACGTTGTTTCATACAATTGTATGAATTACTTAAATCAAATGTAGCTGAAATGTCAGTATAGAGAAATATTTAGGTAACAGATTAATTTTAATTTGGTTACAAATTGAGTGGCATTGTGCGCTTGAGTATAGAGAATCTTGAACATAGGAGGTTATTGGTTAGTTGAATTGTACGTTGAAATTATTGTTTAGTATAGGGGTTCATTTTGTAAGATTAGTAACTTAAATATTATATTTATAAGTTGAGTAAGACAAAACTGAATTCTCCCCATTTTTGAAGGAGAAGGGAAAATTTTAGGAATAATTTATGTAAAGTAGGGAAATGAAGGTAGAAAAAAAAGATGCTTAGATCGTGTGGGGTGAGTTTCCTGCAGAGAGTGAATGATTCTGGGGGATTATAAAAGGCGAAGTTGGGGGGAAATCGCTCTCTTTACTTTCTCCGACTTCAGCGAAGCATCAATTGGAACCTGAGTAGAAGTCGTCGATACCCTCTGTAAGAAACTTCAATCAAGTAGTATTTTATTTTAACGCAAGAAACATCAAGAAGTCAGGAAGATAGTGTTTTTAATTGGGGTTTTGACGTATAGGTCTGCAACCGGGTGCGAGTCTTTTGCTTATATGCTTTAATTAGGGCTTATATGGTATAAGTAAGCTTGAAATTAAAGTATGTAGATTTTGCTTGCGAATTTTCATGAAGTAAAGTAAATTTCCCAATAGTTTCAAGAATTTTCATGGTTTAAGGTTGTTCGAAATTTGTTTAAGCAATCAGGGGGAAATAAAGGGGGGGTAGATTTCTCTTTAGTTTTGTGTCTTTATTGGGCGTTCGGTCAATCCTCAAAGGGGTAGGTAAAATAGCATTGCTCTGTGGCGTGCAATGCGGGTTTCTGTTGAAAGATACCTAGTTTAGTCACTTAAGGTTACCAAGCTAGCCAACTCGCTCATCAACCAACGGTCCGAACGGTGTGTGGATGTAATCCCGTTTGAACGTGGAGGATATGGCTTGGTAATGTTAATCCTCTTCTGTCAGGACTCAGCGCTGTCCCGTCCCACCAGCGCTGAGCACGTCCAAGCTGTTAGGGGAGTTTAGGCGAGTCATGCTTGCTCACGCTGTACAGGATCGGGGCGTCGGGGATGATGGTAAGCATCCCAAACATTGCATAGGAAATCGGAATTTAGTCGTTGGTAGGCAGGTAAATTCATTAGGTTTATAAATTCATTGTTAGGCGCGTAGGAACAGTAGCTTAGGTTAGCATCTCAAGGCGGGAGGGAAACTTGGATGCTGGTAAAAGGTTAGACATCCTCAAGAAGGTCGTGTTGTCAGCAAGGTAACAGCAGGAACGGTAGACAATCTAGGAGCTTTTAGGTAGGCGGTGGAGAGGTAGATCACTTCGTAGTGTATCGGATTTAGGTAGGCCGCAAATAGGTAGGCGTCGTCAAGATGGCCGCCGAGGTCAATAGGTAGTGATTCGAAATTTAGGTAGGCGGTGTTGAGAATCGGGTCGACAAAATGGCCGCCGTGGGTCACCAAGTGGAACATTCGAATTTATATAGGCGGTGAAGAGGTAGGATGACTTAGGAATGGAACATGGTGAATGCGGAAGTGTACAATATAATGGACGAAAGTTTATGTGGAATTACTGGTTATAATCCAATAGGATAGTATCAATCTTCCATAGAATCAGTGTTGTGAATGATTACTACAGTGTGCTAAATTGTGTAGACTTTGCAAGCTTCAGTAAGTACCCACAAATTAATTTACTCTTAATTTAATTTAGATATCTTTTTCAGTTAATATTGAATAATGATTTAATAGATGGAGTAGAATCATAAATAAAGAATAGATTATTTATCTTTGAATTGGATTGGTTGAAGGGAGCTATGGTTGAACCGATTGTTTATAGATAGAATAAACTATTTTGGTAATTTTGAGAGGAGTGCTGAAACAAGATCTGAGTGTATGGAATAAGCTCGTGTCTCTAGTAAGTTAAGGTCGATTCACAACTTCTAGGTCACTAGATCAATGCTTTGGGTAAACCTTTCAAATTGACAGAATGATGTTTATGATTAACCGAGAAATAATACTTTGAAAAGTATCTACCAACTATGAAAGTATCATATTATTTAGTGAATATATAAAATTCAAAAATAATAATGACAACATATCTTTTATCTGAGTTCAAATATTTAAACTATGTTCCACCAGCCAACTCAATTGAAAGATGTTAGAAATAGAATCTAGTTTACAATTGAGAACAAATATTGCCAAGTCTACTCAATATTAAATCGAAATACTGCTTTAACCTTTAGTAAATGACCTGAAGTCAATTCAGTTTATGGTTGTATATTTATAATCTAGTTGAGATTGAAGTATGGAAATCCCGTCATAGAATTTTACCTTGTTTAGAATTGTCTTTCCTTCAGAATTTGAGAACTATCAGTGTCCCAAGTATATGGATAGTAATGTTGTGTCCATCTGTTATAATGTTAAACAGTCATACTAGAACTAATTATTTAATTATTCTAAATTTAAATTTATAATTCAGCCATCGCAATTGAAGGAGAATTCTTCATTGTGAGAAACAGGTAGTTCGCTTGAAAGCACTCTGCTTGCCCTCTTTTATTAAAACTGACTGACAAAGACTAAGTACTATAACTTAAAAATATTCATTAATTAAATTTGTCATGAAAGAATATGGCTGGCCAGAAGGGAGTTGACCAAGTACGGAGACGAGACTCATTGTATCGGGCGGGGAGCGGGCCCATACCTTAGCTGGCAAAACCACAATTGCATATTCATTATTTGTACAATAACTTCAGAAAGTAAAAGAATTCTTATTTAATAGCGCTGAAAATTTTATTATACTTTGATCTCAGGCGACTAAAACTTCTTAACTTACCTGAAATAATCTCTCTTATTTTAATGAACTAAGTTGACAATAGATAATTTACATTATTTGGAATAACGTCATACATGGCATATAATTTGACACTTGGCAGCGGAAGAGAATTGCACAAATTTAACTTTACTCTATAACCCGACTTACCTCTTTTTACCTTGCAGTCTACCTACCAGTCTATTATGGTTGAACATACCCTCTTTTACCTTATAACAATACTCCATTTAACTCATAAATTCACTTTGATCATTTCCTATCAACGTAGGTTTATTTCGCTCATACTTACTTCATCTACGGAACGTAATTGGGAACGCTTTCCTCTCTATTTATAGTATTCCCATTTTTTGACACTAAAGAACTATGGGATTTCCCTTGGTAGTATGACAAATATTAAGAATTAATATGAAAGTAAAGTAAACTCACTTAAGAAAAATACAGACTTAATTTCTATTTCTCTGGTTATATCAATAGAGCAATATCTTTCATTTAGTGGTATTTTCTTTTAGAAATAAATGTGATAGCAGGAATAATTAAGACCTAGTAACGAAAGCGAATACTTCTATTGGAAAATGAAAATCAATACTTATCACACTTTTAAAAGAATTTGGGTTCACTAATTATCACATCCAGGGTTCCTTCATTAGACTTTCACAGGCCCTCTCAGATCACACAAAGCTTGTTAGTAAGGTTCTTTGTAGGTTAGTTAAGGTTGGATAAAGTAAACTTAGTAAATTGTACTTTGTAGGTTATTTAATCCAGTAAAATTAGGTTCAATAGTTTAGTTATAATCAACGGTAAGTAGTAAGCGGATTTTGATTGTCCTCCTGTCCTGTAGGTTATTAGGTTTCCACTTAGGTTTTAGTCTCTTGCATAGGCTGTGATCATCTAGACCCATTGTAGTTAGGTAGTCGGTTACAAGCTTCGTATAAAGCGCCTATCCTTACTAAATTATAAATGCGAAGATCCGTTTGTTTGTTTGTTACGCCTTCACGTCTTAACTACTGGACCGATCATCATGAAATTACGCATACACGTTGTCAAGGGTACAGAAAAAGACACCTTTCATCTGGAAAATAAGTACAGTTCTCGAGGGATAGAGAAATAACGCTAATCTATCTATCCTTACTAGAGATGCGCCGAATGTAGGTTCAACCGAATACGAATGTTCGGCTGAATATTCAGTCCAATAATATGTACCGAATCGAATATTCGGCCGAATCATTCGGTTCAATTCTGCGCGGTATAGGCTGTACAAGAGCCGGGCGGCGCGCCCCCTCTCTGCTGCCCTGCGGCCAACTCACGGCTCCTCGCGCTAGCACAGCTCGCTCAGTCGATTCGATGCACTGCACTTTTAATTTATTTTTTTTTTACTTAAAAAAATAACTTAATTTGTTTAAAACTACTTAATTCCTAGTTTTTATGTTGCAAATTAATATTTGTAACTCAATGTTTTTTTTATTTTTGATTTCATAAATTTTGTTAAACATATATTGACATTTATTTAAAAAATACGACATTTAATTATACATTTTAATACTTGTGTTGGTTTCTAAAGATAGTAATATTTTTTATATTCTAAAAAAATATTTTCTTTTGTTACTGAAAGCTTCTTAAAAGTTGATTTCATAGAAATTTTATTTAGTTTAGGCATGGACGAATTAGGTATATTATCTATCATTTGTAAAAAAGCAGAAGTTTAGATAATTAAAAATGATCAAAACAACTCTGCGCGAGCCGTAATTAGGGCGAACTTTGAAAATTCCTATTAAATTATTAAATAGATACAAGTGTATACAGAGTGGATTTTTAAAACGATACATTAAGGGCAGGTACCTTAACCGTTATAGTTACAGGAAAACGTTCTTAGGTGACCATCCATAACTTTTTAAGATATTGAATTGATATTCTGAACTGCATTCACAGATTTTGGAAAAAAAATTACCGTTAGCAAAAAAAATGCTAAAATACCAAAAAAAATTTTTTTATGCCAATCGATCCTATTTCGTGTGGGGATCAAAAGACTCTATGGGATCATTTAAGGTATGAGTACTAAAAACGACAGAAATCGCCAAAAACTTTACCCATACATTTTGTACTGAAAAACGGTAAACCAACTCGAAATATTTTTTATTGCCAAATGATCCTATTTCGTACTGTGATCAAAATGCTCTTTAAGGCCAACTGAAATTTGAGTACAGAAACTACAATAAGTGACAACACCGGCTTCACACGCAAGCACAATCTTCTACAACATTAGATCTAAAAAAAATCAGTTTCTGTACTCAAAATTCAGTTATCCTCAAAGAGTATTTTGATCACAGTAAGAAATAGGATCGTTTGGCAATAAAAAATATTTCGAGTTGATTTATCGTTTTTCAGTACAAAATGTATGGGAAAAGTTTTTGGCGATTTCTGGCGTTTCTAGTACTCATACCTTAAATGATCTCATAGAGTCTTTTGATCCCCACACGAAATAGGATCGATTGGCATAAAAAAATTTTTTTGGTAATTTAGCATTTTTTTTGCCAACGGTAATTTTTTTCCAAATTCTGTGAATGCAGTTCAGAATATCTTAAATAGTTATGGATGGTCTCCTAGGAACGTTTTCCTGTAACTATAACGGTTAAGGTACCTGCCCTTAATGTACCGTTTTAAAAATCCACCCTGTATAAGGTCCTTCTTAAATAGTGCACATAATTTTAAGGGATCAATGTACTTATGCATACAAACAAATTTTACTATGGGACCAACATTGAAATCGCGAAAAAAAAGGCAGCTGTTCCATAGAAAATTTTAAATCGAATAGATCAAAATGTATGGAACAGCTGATTTTTTTTCAATGTTGGTCCCATAGCAAAAGTTGTTTGTATGCATGAGTACATTGACCCCTTAAAATTTTGTGCACTATTTAAGAAGGACCTTATATACAATGTGTAACAAAAAGGGGGTATCAACCCGAAAGGACGTCAATGTACTCGTGAATCTGAACACCTTCCAGCAGAAAAAAAATTGAAATCTAAAAAAAATTTTGGGTCTCTCCATAGAAAATTTGAATTTGCCGCCAACATTTTGTATGGAGAGTTAATTTTTTTTTTATTTTATTTGAATTTTTTTTTCTGCTGGAATGTATTCAATTTCACGAGTACATTGACCTCCTTTCGGGTTGATACCCCCTTTCTGTTACACGTTGTATACAAAACACCAAAAATTTAAAATCCTTGCAAAACACGCAATACAAACAAATACCTCATTATTCCTAAGAAAAATAAAAAATGACTTTAGATTCCGTAAATACCAGAAAAAAATCATATCAAAGTGTACCGATTTGAGCATTTTTTAATATTTTATTTCTCTGTGATTAAAAACATTTTTTTTTTATTTTCTCTCTATAGGGAACTCCTTGACAATACAAACAATAAATGAAAAAATAAATATGAGTCGTAGAATATTCTTATTTGTTACAGCTGAAACGTTTTTAAAAAATACTTCTGACAAGCAAATTTGAAATTCCACTTGAACAGATTGTCTTCGTTTTAAAAAACCTGATAATTTATTGTTTTTCTCTCTCTACGGCACTAATTTAAGAATTTTGCTTCCTAATACTAAAGTTCACATCAATAGTAATGCTTTCATTCTTTAGATAACTTCATTGGAAAAACGCTAATTTCTTTGGGTTTGCTCTTGACCCCAGTCTAGTCCAAAAGCAAAGACAGGGTCTACGATGGAGCGAGCTTGCCCAGAAGGTGCTTATTCACTCTGGCCTTGAATAGAGTCAGGTTGTATGCACTCGGAAACACAGACGCCGTGAAGTGGTTTTATGTTGTCGTCTTGAATGAAACCCAGTCATGTGTAGAATGTTCTTTATTATCAACATAATTACATCTTATATACTAATTGCTATCTAAGATACGTGTTACAGGAAGGCCAGCTAAGGTTTTCAGGGAAGTTCTATTATTCCATATTATCACGTCTATTTAGGACGTGACGATAACACTATATCACACCTCCCCTGAAAAGGTCAGGCATCCCTCCCCTGAAAAGAAAATCCTTAAATTCTAAATATCTTAGTCCTAATTATATATTTACATTAGTACGTGATTCGACTTACATTACAAATATTACAATATCACTTTGTATTAAAATAAAGATGCAATATTAATTTTATGGGAACAAGTTGTTTACATTACATTTACAATATGAGTCTCTTATCGTACACCTATAAATTTAATTACAAAATAATCCAAGAACTTACAAAAAAGTATTATTTTAATTGCGAAAAGCTTATATTTAGGTCCATTTGTTACGCTAGGAATAATTTCTTATTATAGAAAAGAACAAAAAACTAGTAATTATTTACATTATATAAACAAAGGCGATCTGCTTATACCTAATGTATGAATGTTTCCAAGACTTTAAAGTCTAAAATTTATAATATATGATGTAAATATATAAACGCACATTTTCTTACGTGGAATTAATAAATTCCGTCATAATAAATTATGTCAGTAAAACCTTAGCAATCGCTAATAATTGGGTAAGCTACAAATTTTTAATGCACATTACACTGTTATATTATTTAATATTATAAACAAAACAAATCTACATCCAACAATATCTTAACTTATTCTTTAAAAAGAAGTAGATGCTGTAATGCTGTAGTAATTATCAGCATTTTATCTTTATTATTTTTATTACAAAATTTCTGCTTTTTTCAGTCCTAGACATACTTAGTCATTTTATTTATGCCTATATGACTACTTGACGGCAAAAAAAATATATAATCATTACGTATAATACGTATCAAGTCTTTATCCGTAATACATAACCAGACCTTCCGGTAATTCTTTATAATCCATGAAATCTTTTGGGTCAAAGTTTTAATATACTTTTTATTAAACCCATTTTTAATTACAACGACTTCTACAATATTATGTTTTTCACTTATGCAATCAATACTCTCATGGGTGCGTCTTCGGCGCGCCTCCCATGATAGAGATTCTTGCTTATCGTAAATACCAAGTAGAGTCACAAAATAATATATCAGCATTTTATCACGTATTTTTTTCTTTTACCTCCGCACTATTCAGGCGAAGAAATATTTACTATGACGTTTACTCTCTTTCTCGTCATTAAATTATTCAATCAATTAAAATTTGCACATTCCTATGTTATTTATGAATTGACATAGCTCTGGTATTGTGCTGACTTCGAAAATTACTCGAGTTATTGACACGACACTGACCTTGCTGACTCGTCGCGTTGTTACGTAACATTGACTTTATTCTTTTCTCGATATAACTTAATTTTTATAATAACAATATCGGTACTTTTTTTCACATTATACATCACTAGGTACATATATTTATACAATAATATTCGTATTCGTATTCGTATTCGCCCGGCGCCGGCGTACTTTCATTTTCATTTAATGAAAAAAAATTACAATTGTACCCATGTACCATTATACATATAGGGTCATGAATTAAGACATACTATTTTGTCTCCATCAGTATTCAAGGCGAATCTCGTCCGTACCTTGATATAACTGAAGGACCTAAGCCCTATTGTACCTCACTTAATGTGTACCGTATAATCGAGCTTCATAAACTGAACTTTTCTTTCCAAAACCAAAAAAAAACTAAAAATCCTAAATTGAATATAAGGTAAATAATAGATTTATCGCTCTTGGGTAATCAGTCCAATCGCATGTGAACCTTTATAAACCATATATTCCCTGACTTCCACAATTAGATTCTAATCGTCATTCCAAATCCTGCAAAATATTCAACTCAAATTAATAAATCTAACCCGTGCTGTACCTAATTGCAAACTAATTACAAAAAGATTTTTAATACAGTCTAACAATACCTAAATATCTATTTCATTTTCACCTTATCATTGACTAACTTAGGGGCTAGGGCCCAAAATTAGCTTGAGCGCGACTTTTACATCAAACTTGATCATGGATATGAGTTACTAACGACATAATTTCCTTAAAAAAAATAGCCTTTTGCTATTTGTAATTCTACAGCATCTATTTCTTTTTCCTACTAGTCTTAAAATTTATAGTTATTTTAATAATTATTTAAACAATCATACAAACAAATCCGAAAATTAAGTTATGCAGTTTTAGGTAACTACTTAATTTTAATAATAAATTATAGTCTCTAAAATTTCAGTCAATGGTTCTCACAATCTTGCTATAAACACAAAAAAAAATCACTCACACACACGGATTTGCAGTAGTTATGGTATACTCGTACAATTGTGCTGGCTGATGGTCCACTCGCCCGTCGAGCCGCTCTGTGATCTCCGAAGTTCCACCATCCCAACAGCCACCGTTTGAAAAGGCTCTGCCGACGACGTCTGATACTGGCTTGCCATGGTAGCGGAAAAGAAATTGGACTTACAGCTTTCTTATGTTGTCTTCTCGTAGACCAGCGGCGGCGCGGAACTTATTTTCGCGGTACCTCGAAGACTTTCGATCTCGCGGCGCGGACATAGTCACGGTCGCCATGAAGTGGTTTTATGTTGTCGTCTTGAATGAAACCCAGTCATGTGTAGAATGTTCTTTATTATCAACATAATTACATCTTATATACTAATTGCTATCTAAGATACGTGTTACAGGAAGGCCAGCTAAGGTTTTCAGGGAAGTTCTATTATTCCATATTATCACGTCTATTTAGGACGTGACGATAACACTATATCACAGCCGGCAGGGAATTCCATTCCATGGCTGTGCGCATTATGAACGATGATGAGTAGGTAGCGTTTGGTATGCAAACAAGGTATATTAACCATAAGAACGGGTGGTAACCTGCAGTGCGTCTGGTTGTCTGATGGTAGAAAGGTTAAAGTGAAATGAGCTCATGCAGCTCTTGAGCACACTCACCGAAGTACAATCTATTAAAGACCGATAGGCAAGCAACTTTTCGGCGCTAAGATAAACTGTTAAGCTTAGCTGCTACCAGTTCTCCATCGCCTATTAATCTCTTGGCTCTGCGTTCCACCTAGTGTCAGGGAGTTCTCCCCGACAGATGATCAGGTCGTAGAGGAGCTGTGGCGGCTATCAAAATATGTATACAGCAATGTTCGTAGTTATGACTGTGCCCATTGCGCCCGCCACGACTTTTATGTCGCTCGTAAAACTACCTGCACTTCACTGAATATTATTTTAAATTTTACACTGACACTAATAAAATTGCGCGTTGTAAACATTTACCTGTCAAAACATATCCTCAATTTTTATGTGTTACTGCAATTTTACGATTTTCTGTTTCACATTTGTTTCAATTTAATGGAGGTCTGTGCTACGCTGATGTGCTGTTGTGTAACTTTATGTCCTAGTGATTTATTTGTAATATTCCTCTTGGCTCGGCACGTCGGCATTCTGGCAGTGTATATGAGCCATTTCTTCCTCTAATAAACATAACGAGGCAGGCTTGGGCGGCCCGTGTCGGCGGCCGGATGGCGGCAATGGCGGTGGTGATTCGTAATCTCGCCGGAACTGGTGGTTTCCTGCCCGTAATTAATTAAAACAGTATGGTACACACAACTTGGGTTAATTCATTTATCATATAGCTATGGTCTATAGAAAAATATGACGTTGAACGGCAAATATGATCCAAAACCGCTCAATAATTGAAATTGAAATCGTTTATTTCAATTTCAATTAAATAAACGATTGTTCCAAGTAAATAAACGATTTCAATTTCAATTTCAATTTCAATAAAAAAAAAAATTTAAAACTGTTTGTCGTTCTCAAAATCTTATTTCCATTTTAGTTCTAAAACTAACGTTGTTTTTCAACTGCGGAATGGACGCACCCTTTACGGAGCGCTCGCGTTGCAGCGGCGGCGGGCGCGTCGTAAACCTTCCATAACGCAGTTAATGTGCATGAAAAATTCCGTTAAAGCTTCAGTCACATACAGCGAATACTCGCTGCGAATAAGCACTCGCAGCGAGAACTAGTTGTGTGTGACGGACAGGCTATCCGCTGCGAAATTACGAATGCAATCTACGAGTATTTATTTGTAGCGAGTATTCGCTATTGACAGTGTGAGTAAAGTTTAAGAGCGCCGACGCTGCCGCCGTCACTACCACCGCTCGCTACGCTCGCTCGTATACGTTTGGTCATTAACCGACTTCAAAAAAAGGAGGACGTTCTCAATTCATCGGAATCTTTTTTTTTTATGTATGTTACTCGATTACTCGAAGACGGCTGGACCGATTTGAAAAAATCTTTTTTTGTTTGAAAGTATATAGTTTCAAGTTAGTCCCATTGTCATGAAATCAGGATCTGATGATGGGATCCTGGAGAAATCGAGGGAACTCTTCAAATATTATAGGCACATCTATGGCGATTTTAGTATTTTCTTAAGTAACTTGTGCATTTGCTTTCGAAAAGTACCATTTTGGTGAAGTAGAACTGATGATGAAGACCAGCATAGATGATCATCGGAACTATTCAATACTAAGTAGTTCACTGGTACGATACGATTAGTTTCATATGGTTGCTAGGATATTTATGCTCATCATAATTCGTATGGTGAAGAAGAGCTGATAGTGAAGTACCAGTAGAACTCCTCAACAATAAACGCCCCTGCGTCGGGAAAAGCAGTACTATGTAAAAGGTGATGAGCCGTTGACATAAGGCTATTGTAACTTAGATAATATCATCACCAAATATACTTACCACAAAAAAGTTTAAAATAAAAAAGTTTTTAATAAAAACAGAACCTCCTTCAAAAACCTTGAAAATAATCTAACAAAAAACAGTTTCAAAAATAAATTAATGGCTCTAAAAAGCAAGAAATAAAATATTGAAATCTGTATAATAACTAACTCGAAAGTTTAGATTATTTTCAAGGATTTTGAAGGAGGTTTTGTTTTTATTATTTTAATAGCACCGTCCCGCTCTGTTCCACTGACATCATATAAAAGATGCATGCACCCCTCGTTATTAGATTCTGTATCTATCTTCTATAATATAAAAAAATGAATCGCTGAATGTCTTTGCTTAGCGCAAATCTCGAGATCAGCTGAACCGATTTTGCTAATTCTTTTTTTGTTGGGTTTTTAACAGACTTCAAAAAAAGGAGGAGGTTATCAAGTCGACGGTATTTTTTTTATTTTTTTATGTATGTTTTACCATAACTTCGTCAGTTGTTATCCGATTTATACAACTCTTTTTTATCTCAAAGAACATAGTTTGTGTGTGGTCCCATAAAAAAATTACAGAGATCTGGCTGGTAGTTTTTTCATAATCCTGAAAAATGACAATTCTTTAGCTTGCCATCACACGTGTTTTCACGGATTTTCGAACATAACATCTTTGTTTATGTACCGATTTAGACGATTCTTTTTTTGTTTGAAAGGGTGTACTTCAAGTGTGGTCACATTTTACTTCAACTTCAAAGATACACAAGGGAACTCCTCATATTCAAATAGTACATGTAAAGTGATTTGGATTTTGGTATTTTTATGACAATCGAAAACAAAGCAAACCATGGTCTGCGATGCAACGTTGCTACGGACGACGGACTAGACTTGGACTACAAAGACACAACGGAACTCCTCAAAAACAAACAGCGTAAATTTGGAAATTGAGTTGTCGGCATTTTACCATTGAAAATATTTTATACAGTTAAAAATGCACAAGTTACTTAAGAAAATACTAAAATCGCTATAGATGTGCTTATAATATTTGAAGAGTTCCCTCGATTTCTCCAGGATCCCATCATCAGATCCTGATTTCATGACAATGGGACTAACTTGAAAGTATATACTTTCAAACAAAAAAAGAATTTTTCAAATCGGTCCAGCCGTCTTCGAGTAATCGAGTAACATACAAAAAAAAAAACAAAAAAAAGATTCCGACGAACTGAGAACCTTTTTTTGAAGTCGGTTAAAAAATATTTACATGCTTACATACCTACTACTAAAAAGTTGAAAATAAAAAACTTTTTTAGCAAAAAAGGAAAACCTCCTTCAAAAAACCTGAAACAAAAACAGCTTCAAAATTAAATACCTCTAAAAAAGCGACAAACTTCAAAAAACCTGAAACAAAAACAGCTTAAAAATTAAATACCTCTAAAAAGCGAGAAATAATGTTCAAATCATTAGTTACGCATAACATTATTAATAAAAACACGTCTAATGAAGTCGGGTGGGGCTTTTAGAAATATAAAAAAAATAAGTTGTCTTCCAGCCCCACCCGACTTCAATAGACGTTCTTTCTCGCTTTTTTAGAGGTATTTAATTTTGAAGCTGTTTTTGTTTCAGGTTTTTTGAAGGAGGTTTTCCTTTTTTGCTAAAAAAGTTTTTTTATTATCAGGAGAAGGTTCTTATGGAAGAAAAAATAAAGAAAATTGCGCGTAAAATAAGAAAACTTAAAAATACTTAACCACAATATAAAATTTAATTTGGACTATAAACTTTTTTAATGTAACCTTATGACGTTTGACATAGAATTGACAGAATGCGGGCTGCAAAAAAACTGAATGTCGTTTTAAATTTGAATTCAATATCCATAAATCATAACTAAGACAGGACAACGTCTGTCGGGTCAGCTAGTATGTTAAACAGGGTGGATTTTTGAGACGGTACATTAACGGCAGGTACCTTAACCGTTTTAGTTACAGGAAAACGTTCCTAGGATAGAAGGCCATCCATAACTTTTTAAGATATTCTGAACTGCATTCACAGATTTTGGAAAAAATTACCGTTAGCAAAAAAAATGCTAAAATACCAAAAAAAATTTTTTTATGCCCATCGATCATATTTTGTGTGGGGATCAAAAGACTCAAAGGGATCATTTAAGGTATGAGTACTAGAAACGACAGAAATCGCCAAAAATTTTTCCCATACATTTTGTACTGAAAAACGGTAAACCAGCTCGAAATATTTTTTATTGCCAAATGATCCTATTTCGTACTGTGATCAAAATGCTCATTAAGGCCAACTGAAATTTGAGCACAGAAACTACAGTATGTGACAACACCGACTTCACACGCAAGCACAATCTTCTACAACATTAGATCTAAAAAAATTCAGTTTCTGTACTCAAAATTCAGTTATCCTTGAAGAGTATTTTGATCACAGTAAGAAATAGGATCGTTTGGCAATTAAAAATATTTCAAGTGGATTTATCTTTTTCAGTACAAAATGTATGAGAAAAGTTTTTGGCGATTTCTGTCGATTTGTCGTTTCTAGTACTCATACCTTAAATGATCCCATAGAGTCTTTTGATCCCCACATAAAATAGGATCGATTGGCATAAAAATTTTTTTTTTGGTATTCTAGCATTTTTTTGCTAACGGTAATTTTTTTTCAAAATCAGTGAATGCAGTTCAGAATATCTTAAATAGTTATGGATGGTCTCCTAGGAGCGTTTTCCTGTAATTATAACGGTTAAGGTACCTGCCCTTGATGTACCGTCTCAAAAATCCACCCTGTCTTTATACACTCCTTTTTGGACAGTCGTGTAAAAACACTCCTTTTTGGGCAGTCGTGTAAAAACGTGATAAAAATGCAAACGCAAACTAAGAAACGCCTTAATAGATTAGAGTACTTATTTTTAGGGTTCCGTACCCAAAGGGCAAAAACGGGACCCTATTACTAAGCCTCCGCTGTCCGTCTGTCTGTCTGTCTGTCTGTCTGTCTGTCTGTCACCAGGCTGTATCTCATGAACCGTGATAGCTAGAAAGTTGAAATTTTCACAGATGATGTATTTCTGTTGCCGCTATAACAACAAATACTAAAAACAGAATAAAATTAATACTTAAGGGGGGCTCCCATACAACAAACGTGATTTTTTTGCTGTTTTTTGCTCTATATTAATAATAACAACAGGTAGACAGTTGAAATTTTCACAGATGATGTATTTCTGTTGCCGCTATAATAACAAATACTAAAAACAGAATAAAATTAATATTTAAGGGGGGCTCCCATACAACAAACGTAATTTTTTTGCCGTTTTTTGGTACAGACCTTCGTGCGCGAGTCCGACTCGCACTTGGCCGGTTTTTTTCTTGTTTGCTATTAAGTACTGGGGTGGTTCAAAAACAAAAAAAAAACTGCTAAATAATCTAAAATTCAACATTGGCAATTTTGAATTGGAATTGCCATTTCGGATTACTTTTGACATCTAACTTTTCATAAAGATTTGTCAAAAACACTCGGTGAAATTAAAGCATACCTACGTAGTGTTGCTTTCGTTTTAGTATTCAACTGCTTTGTTATGAACTAAAATAACAATTTATATTTTAACATTCTCAAGGTAAAATTAATAATCATATAAATTGTAGATGATACGAACTCCACAGGGTCCACTAGTAAAATATAAACATTCTAACTCAGGTTTACCTACGTATGCTTTACTTGGATTTTCAGATTGACTTCTTGCTTCTGCTACGAGTTTTCGTAGCTATCCTGCGTGTTGCTACGGCGTAGCAGTGTTCCAAAATAGAGTGTGCAAATATCATAAATACTAGCGGAAGCCCGCGACTTCGTCTGCATGGTCAGTTATTTGTCCAGCCCTCGAGAACAGTACTTTTTACACCCTGACAACGTGTACAAAAAAATTCATGATGATCGGTTGAGTAGGTACTTATGACGCGAAGGCGTAACAAACAAACGCACTTTCGCATTTATAATATTTGTAAGGATTTCAGCTCACACATTTTTATTAGGTTGCTTTCTCTTTTATTTGTTTGTTTATAAAGACATGAATGAAACTTAACATCGCGCGCGCTGCCGCCGCTTGCCCGCCGCCGCCACCCGCTGCTGCCGCCAGATGTTTTCTTTGTTAGTGCGAATCACGAAAGATGACCACAAATGGCGCCCATCTTCGCATCATAACTCATGAAGAAAAGACTTATGACAATATAATATTTCATATTCATATAGATATAAATATTATATAATATTATATGAAAAGTCTTTTTTTCATGAGTTATGAATGTTATGATGCGAAGATGGGCACCATTTGTGGTCATCTTTCGTGATACGAACTATACGTTAAAAGTTGTTTAATAAACAGTTTCATTTATGAAATAATAGTGATAGGTATGAAATGTGAATTTGAATAAGTATAGTTTGTTACGGCACCTACAGAAAGAAATAGTAAGTTATTAATATTACTAACTTGTACTCGTAAATATTATTCACTAATAAAATTGGAAAAAAACAAACTAAAAAGTAAAAAATAAATTCTTCTATAAATATTTAAGACCCTATACCTACAGAAATTTTAAACTTAAAACGTGGGGCGCATTTTGTAAAATTTATCTATCATCCATATTGCCTTTGGCATGCGCCCCACGTTTTTAGGTTTAAAATTTCTGAAGGTTTTAAATATTTATAGAAGAATTTATTTTTTACTTTTTAGTTTGTTTTTACTAGTCCGTTTTAATGTTTTTAGAGTACCTACTCGTCAAAACGATTCTAACGAGCCCAAACACTATGGGGTTTTATGTTTTCATCGTAGAGTTCCTGTGGCCTTCTTCCGACTCCATCATCAGATCAGCTTAATGACACCATAATATTGCATTGCTTTCCAGTTCTGCCCTAGGTTCAAAGTTTCAAGTCTCTATATAGCTCATCGGGAAGCTAGTGTATAATGGGGAATGTCCGAAAAAAATCAAATAAGCTGAATATTTTTTCATAGGTAGGAATAAGCTCCCTTAGTTATAGAAAAAAAAATCAGAATTTTTGGTTGCGTGAAAAAATTTAAAAAAATGAAAGTCTCTTCGACTTCACAAATGTAAGAAAGTAACAGCAGAATGGAGGTTATACCTTTGCCAACACCTGCCACTATGACAACAAGAATTAAAAAAAAAACAATTATGACATTTTGTGTTGAAATTTTTTTTAATACCATGTTGTGGTTCAAGAACCTTATATATGACTCTGGACATTGCGTCACCTTTTGGGGCTTGAAGAACGAAAAAATAACCTTGAATGACGTCAACGATATTTTCCATCTCTTTCATTAGGGTGACAACAATGTTGTCCATTCGTAGGACAGTCACTACAAATAGGTACTTACTACAGACTATCAACTTATGCCTACGGCGTAAGTTTTTTGGACAACCAATCCAAACATTCAAAAGTGTTTAGATTCTAAACATTTGAATGTTTAGAATAGTTTAGATGTTAGTTAGTGCCAAAGTTTGTATGTTTGGGTATCTCTAAACGTACAAACATTCGCATTTAGAATATTACTGCATTTATAGGATTATTACTACTCTTGACCAACCATATTATAACCTTTCTATATATTCATTCAAACCCCCCTTTTGGCCAGCGGCGGCGCGCAACACAAAATATTTACTTAATGATTATTTTCGGTTGGCTCCTCTCCGGATGGACGATACTGTTTTGGAATGGTGGTCACACTGGGGGTCAAGTCTGCTATTGTTAACATCATATAATCGTGTTTTAATGGTGTTTGAACGGTAATGCTTTTTAACACAGTTCTTGATTCTTAAACCCAAAACTGAGACACAGTGTCTAACGGGTTTGGATTTTTAGGAAAATAATGTGTTTCAATTTTGGGTTTACAAAAACAAGAATTGTGTCAAAAAGCATTACCATCCAAACACCATTGAAGCACGATTACGGCGTTAGTCACGATAATAGCAAACTTGACCCCTTGGTCCTGTACGGTCCGGCTGGTTAAAAGTCAAAACATGGAGATACGTGGTGAGGTTTAAGACTTAGGTACAGATGCCGGCATATATATTGGCAAGAAAATGAAAGAGACAAAAGATGCGCAGTAGCCATAAACTTAGTGTTTATGGCTACTGCGCATCTTTTGTCCCTTTCTTTCTCTTGCCAATATATATGCCGGGCAGTATACACACCTGCCCTTCCACCCTAAAGTCACGTGTATTTTTATTTTGTACAATGAGGAATGTCCAAAAAAACAAATTGGCTGAATATTTTTATAGGCAGGAATAAGCGCCCTTAGTAATAGAAAAAAGTTTTAGAATTTTCGGTTGTGTGAAAAAGAAAATTAAGTCTCATTATTAGTCATTGTATTAAAAAAAGTTGCAATATAAAATGTCAAAACTGCATTATTTTGGCCGTTGAAAATAATTTCCCTCTAATGGTAATTGGGATATACTATAATTGTTTCTTTTCCTCATCGTTTCGGAATCTGAAAAATAAAATAAGATTAATTTTTATTTTGTTACTACGAATAAACAATGGGTGTCAAAGACCATAATAACTAGTATAGTAGTAAGGTAGTAAGTTAGGTAGGTCCGATTCTTAGCTGAAACTGATCTAAATTGTTTAACTCAACTCCGTAAGATAATATTTTAGTTTACATTACATTTTTTCTCTTTGTTAAGAACACAAAAAATTTCCGCTCTCAAAGTTAAATGTGGCATAAAAACATAAAATGTAATGTTAGGTAGGATAAACGTAAATTGTTCATCCAAATCTTTCTTTCTTATTCAAAAGTTCTGCTGTGATTATGGTCACCCTGCGATATGCAGATAATATTTCTAAAGCTTCTTATGTGTCGAAAATGAATACAGATTTGTACATATTATATTTATTATATTGAAATAAAAAATACGTAATTAAGGTGGAATTATAATTAACTTCTATAATATTTCCGAATTAGATCGGAAACAAACTTTGAAATCTGCTAAAATTCAGATTTCTGAGAAGGAAAAATTGAATGCTGAAAATACTTAAAAAAAACACTTACTTGTGAAATATAATGTTAGAATTTGGTTTTGAAATACTTTTGCAATTTTGCACAATGCAACACATGCTTTGTAACGCGAATTTTATTTAAATAATTTTATATTTTTGTACATAAACGTGAGATGCGGTGGAAAATCATTGACATTAGTGACATGTCAAATCAAAGACAATTCCATCAGTGATGCCACCTTATTTTTATTTGGTAACTTATGAAATATGGAGAAATTACTGTTAAATGTAAAATATTGTAATAACAAAATGGACTCATCTGTCCTCTAAATAATTACTTTGGCATGTACTAATAAATTTTTACATCATGTAACTAATTTAAAGTGTGCCGATATTTACATTTATTTAGAAAATCTAATTAATTTTTGTACTTGACCTGGGTAAATTGACTATGGATTGGGATATTTTGTACTTAGCATGGCAATTCCAGTCACAGTGTGAGAGGGATAAAAGATATCTGCAAAGGTGAATGACCTCATCCCCAACCATCCTTCAGTAGTAGAATGTCCAGTGTCATAGAATATGAATATAAGGTTCTTGTTGTGGTTGTAGCAGGTGATGGCAAAGGTATTAATCTCCATTCTGCTGTTAGTTTCCTATACATATTTGTAAAGTCGAAGAGACTTTCATTTTTTTAAATTTTTTCACGCAATCGAAAATTCTGATTTTTTTTTTCTATAACTAAGGAAGCTTATTCCTACCTATGAAAAAATATTCAGCCAATTTGATTTTTTTCAGACATTCCCCATTATTCGAAAACTTTGTGGAGAAACAAACGAACGAACGAACGAAAACGAGAAAGCAACCAAATAAAAACGTGTTAAAAAGACATTGGTATTGGTAGGTATGCCAAAAAGAACGGTCGTTAACGTTATGTAAATAAAAGATATGAGTTTCTGTTTGATACAACCAAAGCACACCAAAGTTTTATGACAGATGTGTCGGCGACTTGTCGAATGTAAACTTGGAGATATATAATCCCAGCGGGGGCCGAATATGTAGTGACTTTCGAGTTAGTTTCCTCATCCCAACCGAAAACTTTGCGAGAAAACTGTCCAGCCACTTACTGCGACACGGTCGCTCCTACACATTATAGTAGCTGCAGATGTTACGCCCGTGCCTTAATTATTTATCAGTCACTCACACTTCTAATAGTATCTACGATACATCACTCATATCATAATTAGTGAATATTACATGACAAGGGTATGTTTATCTGCGCTGCAATCTATCATTGTGATTACACGACTTTCATAAAGCTCAGGACCTGCTGTGCTACCGCCCAAGTAGCGTCGACTTCGCCGTCGGCTTCATTTGACATATGGTTGTAATACATTGCTACTTTTCTTTGGTATGTTTTTATTTGTACCAAAAAGAAGTAGCAATGTATCTCATCCTTCTGTCAAATGAAGCCGACGGCGAAGTCGACGACACTTGGGCGGTAGGGCCCCTGTTTCATAAGTTCTTGATGCTGGCATCTTAAGCTTTGTCCAGACTAGTCCATTTTGGCGTATCAAATCACCGTATCTTTAACATACATCGCTAGTTTGATTGGGCATGCGTTGAAGTAATATCAACGCACGCCCAACTAAACTAGCGATGTATGTTAAAGATACGGTGATCTGATAAGGCAAAATGATACAAGTCTGGAAAAAGCTTTAGGAGTCGTCTTAATTGGCTATGATCGAACGATGCGTTTTCGTCGCACGACGAGATTAAACACACATTTTCTTTCATAATTTATTTAATTTACCGATTTTTTTTCTTTAATTTCATATTTTCGTGAACACATTTTTAATGGAATACACAATAATTTGGCGCGATCAGAGGAAGATTTCTTGTGTTGTGCCATGGAAAGTTACAGCCACACACCCGCAGCGGGACCGCCTAACTCTATCGCTTTGACTCTGGCTTTGGTTTATGACGTCAGTGCACTGTCCGTCCTTGTCATCGTGTTATGATATGACATTGCTATCGCTCTGGCTAAAGCTTTGAGTTAGGCGGTAGGGCCCCCGGTGAGGGTGACTGACGTTAGCGTTCTTTACAATAATTGCAGATTGTATTGTAGAGAAAAGAGAAAGTTTATTAATCCAGATATCAGGTGAATGGAGGAGATCCAGATCGCTATACACCCAACTGGGGGGTTATTCACGATTGTCGGAAACCAACTTTCCGAATCGAATCGGAAAGTCTATAGTCTTCGATCTTATTTTCTACCTTATGCTACCAAACTTTGTAAATGCATTGTGCTTTCCCGTCGGAAAGTGAATCGAATGCCAGTCGAATTTATTTGTGAATAGCTATATTTTTGTAATATCGGAGGATACGGATTCGAATCGAATGCTTTCGAGTAGATTTCCGACAATAGTGAATAACCTACTCATCTAAAATAGCGATCTGAATATCCCTGGATACAAATCATTGGATCACAGCTCGGTCAATCCCTGGCGGGCGATGAGGCGGTGAACCAAGGCTTCAATGTTACCTCTTTTGTATTAAAAAATATTATACCCATTGATTATACCTACTTACATTTATTACGATCGGTCGCTGTATCCGGGTTGCGACATTAGAAATGCCTGTGGGGTACAGACAGTACCTGCTCTGTACCGCTCTGGGTTTTTCTGATTAAATAACTCGAAAAAGCCTGTGTGTTTCAGAACATCGCTTGTTCTGTAGCGCGCGGGGTTTTCCGACTAAAAATTTAATAATATCACCCTAAAAAGCCTGTGGAACACAGACACATTGCGCTGTAATTTTCTTAAGAGCATTACTGCGCTACACTAGCGCCGCCAGTGGAAAAAAAATCGTAGTGCTTAAATAAAGGCGAAATTGTAAATTGTGTTCTTCTAGTGTACTCCGAATAAGATTTGTGGTACTTTTTATCGCTTAAACTATATTTTCTAGTTTTTCGTTTAGTTTAATGGAGTTTTATTGCTAAAAGTGGCCACTTTTAGCAATAAATTAAACGACAACTAAACGACAGGTTATACAATATTGTTTAAATGATAAAAAGTACCACAAAGCTACTTCGGAGTACACTAGAAGAACACAATTCACAATTTCGTCTTTATTTAAGCACTACGATTTTTTTTCCATTGGCGGCGCTAGTGTAGCGCAGTAATCCTCTTAATATAAATACTCCAAGCGATACAGACACGTAAGGTACTAAGTATTGTGCAACTTGGATATTTAAACTAAATTACTTATCAAAAGAGCCTTTAACTTATTAAAAAAATATATGGGAAGAAATTTTATTTTTGGTAACCCCCTTTTTATAAATCCTTAAAGGACAGCTGTTGATAACAACTGATGATGAATGAATGATAACATAATTTGTAAAATTTCTCGGAAACAGCACAAGCTTTTCATTAAGTTTTTAACTTTTTTTACATTTTGTGTAAAAGAAAGGACTTGAAAGTACCTATTAATAATTTTAATTGAGAGTTTTACAAAATTAGTTATTTTTCCGAAACATGTATTTTTTTAGAGTTTTCAAATTTTCGAGCGCAACAACTAACAGACGTACGTTATTTCGTTATTTTTTTTTTGTAATAATTTTACCTTCAGTTAATTAAAGGTACATCAGATTTAGACTATACTTGACCTTGTGACTGCTTTTATGCCAAACGTAATAAAAACTGCTTTCGCAGTTCAAATGTTTAACTTGCTGTCTTATATACCTACATCAAAGAATACTTTTGTAATATAAAAATAAAGAATCTTGCTGGCTTTTTCTGTTAACAAGTTACTAGGTCCAGTGGTTTTACCCAGAATTATAATAATCGCTAATAATGTGTTTTGATTTTTTTTGTTTCTTATACAGGGTTATTTGTAAAACACCAACAACCTCGCAGTAGTGGATTACTAACATCATAAACAACAACATTTTCACCTCTCCAGCACGAAAAGGGCGCTTTTGGCGCGTAAAAACTCGCAGAAAAATCGATTTTTGCTGCGAGCGTGAGGCAAAGTGCTTTTTTAATTTCTAATATCAACTTTTAAAATAATAAAGAAAAGAAATAAAGTGACAAGGATGAGACTTGTAAAATTGATATGTGAGAAAAGAATAGATAGAGTGCTTTATGGTGTCATACATGGATTAAGAACTAAAAAAGTAAAATGCACGGATATACCAAAGAGTTTTAAATAAGGATTGTTAAGAGGCATATTACGTTTCGACTGTGATTTTTGCGTAAAATGGCCAATTTTGGGGTTCTCGATCTCAGAAACAACAATACATTAACAGTTTTGACTTATTGAATAGTGTAGAACAGCTATTGGAATAGATCATAGCGGCCTCGCTTTTTTGAAAATTTGCTTAACTTTATAATTAAACCCGAAATTGCAGAGAAAGATTTTCATAAAATGCGCGAAGCCTCTTTTTTGTGGTCATGGATTGAACTACTGTGCTAAACAAATGAAATAAAAAAAATTGAATATTATCTCTAATATAGTCGAATAGATCATAGCGGCCTCGGAATTTTGAAATTATGTATGGAATATGTGAAAAAAAATCCCAATCAAAAACCATAAAACTACTAAAAACGCTCAGAATTAACTGTGAATTTCTCCTAGATACATAATTATTATTACGTAAAATTTATATTAGAATAATCTTTACTTCATACGAAAATCAAATTTCACACTTTTATTTGTTGTTTGTACTTGTTTTTCTTTCTGTGTATGTTCAAAGTTGACTAAGAAATCGTTCACCAACTTTAATTTTCCTTTCTAACCCTTTAACTTTCCAGTGTGTCATCATATTAGTTTTTGTCGCGAACAAATATAAATGTATTTAGTAGACCCAAAGGTTTCTCTAGGTTGTAGCGCTAAAATCCGTCAAAATCGAAATTTCGACGAAAAAATGTGATGATAGGGCCCTTAAAAGAGAAGGTTGATAATTCGAAATAAAAAGTATGGGCGAAATGAGGTCGCATGTATGAAATAAATATAAAAAAAGAAAAATTTATGAAATTTATTAACAAATTTGTGTTTTATGATTATAAATAAATAAATAAGATTGGATATTAATGAATAAGAGAAAAGCACAACGTAATAATGTAAAAAAAAAAGGGCGGGAATATACTTTTATAAATACAATTTTTCAGCATAGGTTTGATCGAACTATTTTTGTGATAAATTACAAAAAAATCAGTGCGTCCAACGATGAAGATAGTTGTCTAACTCCAAAAGAATTGAGTGAACAAGTTTGTAATGCTGAAATTTAGCTTTTTACCAGGAAACTCACGTAAAAAATTTCTCGCTGGTAGATGTGAAAAGTTGTATGTTTTATACGAGACCAAAATTTTGTTCTGCCTCGTGATTTAAAGTCGGCACTCGCAGCACAAATTGATTTTGGTCACTTGTATAACAAATAACTATTGTTCCACGACTTTTCCGAAAACAGAAAAAAATCGACTTTCCATACATATGTCCAAACAGACCGAGTTTTTGTATGAAAAGTCGATTGTTTTTTGCCGTTTTAGGAAAAGTCGTAGAACAAAATATGTTGTAGTTCATGATGTTAGTAATCCACTCCTGCGAGGTCGTTAGTGTTTTACAAATAACCTTGTATATGTTTTGTCTTTTTTCGTAATATTTTTATTTATAACACAAAGAGGTTGATGAAAAAGTATAACTCGAAATTAATAAAACTCAAAAAACAAATTTTAAAATATCAGTACTTTTCACATTTATATTATTATTTATTATTAAGTCAGATAAGTGATACCATAAAATATAAGTAGGTATTGTTTATTAATTATTATCCATGAAAATTGAAAATGCGCTTTATCAATATTATAGCTAGCTTCCGCTCGCAAGGATCTTAGGAACCAAAGTCTGCTATCTTATAGCCCAAGTTAAAAAAACTTTCTGGGTGCCAAATTTCATCCCAATCTATCCCATCTAGCATAGCCATTTTATGTGATTGAAAGAAAAAAAACTTTCCCATTTACAATAAATAAATATTAATATTAGGATAAACTCTAAAAATTACACCACTTTAGTAAGAAAATATCACTAGTATAACTAGGTATAATCAATAATCTACGTAATTTATCGAAACACAAAGAAGTAATACTTTAATCACTATGAACTGTAATTTTCTGGATTGTCTGTGTTCCACAGGTTTTTTAGGGTGATATTATTAAATTTTTAGTCGAAAAACCCCGCGCGCTACACAACAAGCGATGCTCTGAAACACACAGGCTTTTTCGAGTTATTTAATCAGAAAAACCCAGAGCGGTACAGAGCAGGTAGTGTCTGTACCCCACAGGCATTTCTAATATCGCATCCGGGTTAAAGTTGGTTTATGATCCACATCCAGCTAAAGTCTGTTCATCCTTACTTGTCTTATTTAGTAAACAGTTTTTGACAGTTGTCATACGTCTTCTAAACTTAAATCGTTATTTAAAAATATGTTAGTAAGTTTATTAAATTATTGTTAATTTATTAACAATACTAAATAATATACTAGAAAAAATACGACTCGCACCAGATCAATACTCAGACGGGAATCGAACCCGCGACCTTTGGATATCCGGTCCAATGCTCTGACCGCTGAGCTACCGAGTCACTAGTGACATCGTCGAATTTTTCCTAGTATATTCTAAATTCTTACGCTGTAAGCCAGCGTTATTTCACCAATGTGAGGAATTACCTCTACATTCAATTGAAATATCTTTCCAGATATTTTAACAATTGATTAAGATGAAATAGCTATATAATTTTTAAATTTGAGATTTTTGCATTTACAATGCTATTTTTAAACAATACTAAATAATATACTAGAAAAAATACGACTCGCACCAGATCAATACTCAGACGGGAATCGAACCCGCGAGTTATTAACAGTTTATTTCGTAATCTATATGTGGAAAACCATTTGTTTTATTGTATATATGATTATTTCAATAAAGAGTTGGGTGAAGATTGTTTACCATATAAGATAAGTAAGGATGGACAGACTTTATGGTACTGTGCCTCAGCAGCGGGAACGTTTAAATTGCATATAATAATGATTATATTAAAAGGATAAGTAGGATTTTCAAAAAATAATCAATTTTATAACAAAATATAATTTATTGAAGTAGTGTCTTACTTACAAAGTTCTCTTCACCAACTGCGTTTATAATAGGTATCTAGGTAAGTTTAATGATTACTGTTATAACAGTGTGTTCACTTAATTCGTGAACTACTTACAAAACAAACAAAAATCATGGTATAACACATTTAAAACGTTATTTATACAATATTTAGGTACCTATGTTCTTTAAAAAATAAATGAGAAGGTAAACAACTAGCTAAACGAAAAGAATAACAGTGACGTGCCTATACACAAAATAAATGTAGGATCTCGATGTCGATATCTTTTAGGTATGTTTCTTTATGTAATTTAGGAAAGCAAACATTAATTGTAACACACCACATAGACCGCTTCATTTAAAAGAATTAAAATGCCAAATATGGTTCAAAAAATGTTTCCCAAGTCAGAACTAACTCGACCTATGAAAAAGCTCCATAATATTCGACATTTCAAACACACACTAGCTGTAGAGCACTCGAAAACTGTCACTAACTGACCGAGTATAGCAGCACGATCCATAGAAACGCAGGGAGGGTTGGGGGGAGACGCGCGAGACGGGGTGCGCGACTGGAGAGTGCGCTGGCGTGACAGCGTGCTGCGTCTACTTCCTGCTGCAGCAGCGGCAGCGCGCGGCCTGCGCCCGCGCAGCGCGCCGCCCGCGCCACCGCCCGCGCCTCCCGCGCGCCGCCCCCCACCTCCGCCGTCCAGCGACGCAGCCAAGCACCCACCCACGACACCGCGCACCCGCAGCTAAGCGGGTTACCGGACACCGCCAGTCCTCCTGCAGAACATACGAAACATCTGCAGAGATCAAAAGAGAATCTGAAAAATAATAGAATCCATTTACGTTAAGCTACAATATGGAAACAATTGCACTAGCGAAAAATAACAAAAAATATGACGCAAATTCAATAATTTTTTATGAAGGGCATCTTCATAAATAATTACCGATCGACTATCATTAAGTATCATCGACGCTTATACCGGGTGTAACAAGACCCTCAACGAAGCCGAGGTCTACGTGTTCTGCCCATCATCAGGACCATTTCTGTTCAAAATTATTTTAATTTTTGGTTTTAAAAAAGCATTGCATTTACCGCGCAATGTAACGCGTACAAAAGACCGCGCCTGCGAGTGTATGTATACTACACAGCTGCGTGCGGCCGAGTTGAAAAGCAGCGTTTATGTGCGTGCGTTCATGAGATTCATCATGAGATTCATCTCAGCGTTCATGAGATTCATTGAATGATGACGTTTTGAAGCCATTGTTTGTTACGATTACGAAATACTTAAAAAAATTAAAAATGTTTCTTTGGACAAAATTTTGGAAATAACGAAAATAAGATTATATAAAAAAATGATTTTTTTTTTTACTTTGACCTTCAATAACTTCGTAGCTGTTGGTTTCCCAGGTATAGTCTAAAAGACAAAAATGATCCTGATGATGGGCGGAATGCGCGGACTTCGGCTTCGTTGAGGGTTTTGTTACACCCGTTAAATGCGCTCGCACTCAATATCTATTATACATTATAACCAATGTTTTAAAAAATTACCTGAAAGCAACTTGGTGGCATATCGATTCCAGTCTGTTAGATTGGGATATAGAGTGGCCGGCGCCAGCGTGACAAGGCGGTTGTCACTGAGATCGAGCGCCAGATGCGGCACGCGCACCAGCGGCTGCAGCAGGCCCGGCGGCAGCGCGCGCACGCTCGTGCCGCGCACGCGCACCGTCAGCGCCCCCTGCCTCCCCAACGCCGCAAACGCACGCGCCGACACGCGCTGCAACACAGCCCCCCGCACTTCCAGCACGCGAAGCTTCGCAGCTCTCACACCGTGAAGTTGTGTATCTAGTGTGCCTGAGCGCATCAGCAACGTCAAACATTCTAAACCTGGCACTTCCTCTACCACATCCGCTACAGGCACATCCCCGACTGGCACTTCCAAAGTTAGTGAGCGCAGCGATGCTAATGAACGAAAAGCTCTCGGCTCTATGGTTTCTAATTGCCATAAATGGTCCAACCGCAGGTGCAGCAATCGGTCGAGCCCGTCGAACGAGCCGATGGAAATACGAACCAGTGGGTTGAAAGAAACGTCGAGCTTCGACAACATGGGAAAAGCGGCCCACATGGACGGTTGTAAGGACGAAATTTTGTTTGACGCAATGTCAAGATATCTTAAGTTAATTAGGCGCTTGACATCTGATTCTCGATAAGAGGATATTTGGTTTAGGCTGAGATCCAGCTGGGTGAGGTTCATCAGGGGGAGCGGCGGTACTGACTTTAAACCTGCGTCGGCGAGTGCCAGCCGACGCAGTCGCGGTAGGTTGTGAAAGAGCTCTTTAAAATTTGATTTTATTGCATTATGTGAAAGATCTAGGCTAAAGAGACGAGGGAGACTCGCAAACGTGTTGTCAGACAGCACGGTAAGAGCGTTCCTTGCAAGATTGAGTTCGTGCAGAAAGGACGTGGAGTGAAACATAGCAGCGTCCAGGTATTCGATACGGTTGCGTGCCAGTTCAAGGTGACGTAGTGTGAAGCCAACATGCACGAGGGCGCTGCCAGGAAACAGCACCAGCTGGTTGTCGTCAAGATCGAGGTGCTCCAGCACTGTGTTCTTTAAGCAATCGCGCGGCAGCGATCGAAGATCATTCGACGCTAGTCGCAGGTGTCTCAGTAGTCGGTTGCTATGAAACTGCTCCGTGTTCAATTGCGATAACTTGTTGTGTGATAAGTCAAGAATCTGCAGAGACGGAACTTCAGCGAAAGCGCGTCTTCTAATTGAGCTAATGCTATTGTTCATCATATTGAGTATTTGTAAATTAGGTAAACAACCGAAACTATCTATTTGTACTAGTCTGTTATACGAAAGTAGTACCTGTCTGATGGTTAAACTAATTGACTCGAAAAAGCTTTTTGACAAGTGTTCGAGTAAGTTATGAGAAATGTCCAAAATGTTTATAAGAGCCGTCTGGCCCCCGACCAGCGACGTTAGCCTGTTGTGACTGACGTTGAGAGCAAAGGCGACGTCCGCACTAGACACATTACTGAAATATTCTGTTGACAACTCTTCTAAATAGTTTTCTTGCAAGTCCAGCACTTCTAATTTTGGCAAAGCGTAGAAAGCTCGCTCCGATAGCAACTCCAACACATTCCCGGCCAAATTTAAATAAACTAAGTTTCCTAAGTTCTCAAAACAACGTTCACTGATGTTGTGCATACGGTTGTAAGACAGATCCAGACTTTGTAACTCAGTTAATACTGTTAGAAATTCAGGGCTCACTTTGCTGACGTAATTATACGAAAGTCTTAATTCTTTAAGTTTATAAGAAAAGTTTAAATCGAGCATATCACTCGGAAATTCTACAATTTTGTTAAAATCTAAATTAAGATATTCCAAAGATGGGAAGTTATGTAAATCAGCCATCGTGACATAATGAATATTATTATTGTCTAAAGCTAGCCACCGCAAGTCCGGTGACAATGTTTTTAAAGGAAATTCTCCACTAAACAGCGTCGATGAAAGCTCGAGCACACGTAGGGCTGTAAGGTTAGCGAAAGCGCTGGAGTCCACATGGTAGAGGTCGTTGAAGCTGAGCACCAGCTCGCGCACCGGCAGCGTCGCGGGAAACGCATCCGCTGGCAGCTGCGCCAGCTGGTTCCCTCGCAAGCTCAGCGTTGCCAATGCTCCCGCCCACGCGCCGAACGCATCTTCCGGCACGACCGTCAGCTGATTGTAGCTTAAGTCCAACGAAACCAACGTAGCCGGCTCTAACTCGGGTAGTCCCTCAGGAAAGGACTTCAAATAGTTACCGGCTACCGACAGCGAATACAGTCGCGGCGGTAGATCGTTCAACTCTTCCAGTTGATTATATGCAAGAGACAGAGACCGAAGACGAGTGAGCTCGCGAATACTACTCGGCATCGCGTTTAGTACGTTGTGGTCCAAGTCAAGCCACTCTAAATCTCGCTTCATGGCTCGTATAGCTAGTCCCGATATGTGATTTAATCGATTGTGCGATAATGACAGCTTCTCTAGACGAGCGTTTTCAAAAGGAAAGGACGGTATCTTAGTGAAATTATTTAGATCTAGAATGAGCTGCCTCAGCTGGAACTGGCCTAAAAATTTGAATTCAAAAAGATCATCAAGCTCATTGTGGCTCAAGTCTAAAGAGTCGATTTTGGATCGGTCGACACGGCACGCCTGCGTGGGTGAGTGTCGCAGGAGGTTGTTGCGCAGGTGCAGGTGTCGTAGGCGCGGTAGCGCGGCGAGTGCGCACGGAACACGTGCCAGCAGGTTGTCGGAGAGGCGCAGCAGCGCGAGCGCAGGCGGCAGGGCGTCGGCGTCCAGCGCGCGCAAGCGGTTGCCGTCCAGCTCGAGCTGCGCCAGGCGCCGCAGCGACGACAGTGCACCCGCCTGCACCACGCTCACCTGGTTGTTACTCAGCGACAAACTGCTCAAGGACTCCGCCAGGTGACCCCAATCCGACTTTGGATCTATTTCGAATATGAAATTGCTGTAAAACATTTGTGCAATTTATTATCCATCACCCTCTATTATATCTATTATTATCCATCATTCTAGTTACCATCGTTAATTTGCACTTACTTCTGGAGATTTAGCCAATTTAAGACTTTTAGCCCACGTACAGCGTCGAGCGGCAGTTCTTTAAATTCGTTGTATCCTAAATCTAATGAAGCCAAGGAGTCCTCCATGGATCTGTTGGAAAAATGAAAGAGAATCGAAAATTTTCAATTAGCCACATCTCTGACTTTAAAGTCAGTACTTATACCTAGAATAATACCTATGTAACAATTTATACACCAAAATAAATAATAATAATTTGGATTACTTTGCAAATTATTGTTATTATTATGATTTAGATACTGACTTTATTTGTAACTAGCGACTGCCCGTGGTTTCACCCGCGTGGTTCCCGTACCCGTGGGAATATCCGGATAAAAAGTACCTATTCTATGTTTTAATCTAAGCTATCTTCTATCTGTGTGCCAAATTCCAACCAAATCCGTTCAGTAATTTTTGCGTGATTGAGGAACAAACATCCAAACATCTAAACATCCAAACCCACAAACTTTCACATTTATAATATTAGTAGGATAGGATTTCAAGGATTGTCAAGCTCTCAGATACCAAGAAACATACTTTTAGTTAAAAAAACTGTGATAGTTTTAAAAAACGGTAGGTGAGCTCACGCGAGCGAAGCGGGCTCGAGCCGGTGCAGGCGGCAGGCGACGAGCACGAGCGTGCGCAGGCGCCGCCCGTCCAGCGCCGCCTCCTCCAGCGCGCCCAGGCGCGCCGCCGACACCGCCACGTGACACACACCCGCCTCTGCGCATACCCACAACCAAGACCAACTATACATTTATTGACCAATTTCTTAATAATATAGGTACCTAAAGGGATTTTTATAAAGTCCGTTTAATGTTCTCAAAAGATAACTTTAATGAGAACATTAAACTACTTATCCTGAGGAGCTTGAGCTGGTTTAGTGCCTGGTCCAGTGATTGCGGAAGTTAAGCAACATTCTCAAGGGTCTGTCATGGAATGGATGACCAAAAATGTATTATCTCGAGCTCCTCCTTGCTTCGAAAGGCACGTTAAGCCGTTGGTCCCGGGTACATTTTGCAGTCGTTAACACCCACCAATCCGCATTGGGCCCGCGTGGTAGGTTATGGCCGATCCTCTCTATCACCTATAAGGAAGACCTGTGCTCCAGCAGTGGGGACATTAAAAATGGCTGATGGTCAAACTATCCTACCTGTCTCGGGAAAGCTGTGGAAGGGCACATTGTTGCATGTGAAGTGGTCATCCCGGCACACGCATAGCGGGTTGGCGGGGCAGGGCCGCGCGGCGGAGGGGGGCGCCGCGGAGGGGGGCGCCGCGGAGGGCGGCAGCGCCGTCGCCAGTGCTGCCACCGCCAGCACGCATCGCGCGCCGCAACACCGCCGCATGCGCCCGCGCGAACTGCACAAACAAACAAATACTTCCTGCCTCGCAATAGTAATCAATCAGTCCAAAAAAGGAGTTTAAATTAGGTACTAAAATCCAGAAATCGCGTTCTAAAAATTATAAAGAAATATTCGAGGCTGAAATTCTAGGAGAATGCCTTGATGGAGGTGGTACCTATGCTATTACGGTTAAATCCCTTTCATTTGATACTCAACACAGACCAACACGATATCACTAAGAAATATATACAGGGTGTCTTTTTATTCACTTTCCCAATTTTAAGGTGTGTTCAGTTCATGAAACTGAACAGTTTCTCTAAGGAACATAGGGTCAAATAATAAAAAAAATGACTTTCCATCTACATAATCAGCGGACGATCAAGATGCTTCTAACAATACCTAGGTAGGTACTACCTCAATGTCAAATTATGATAAGTTATGTAAGTTTCTAGTTTCGAAGTTATGAGGGAACAGATGAACAAACATACATACCTACCTACATACGTCAAAAACATAACCCTCCTTTTTGCTTTGCCGTAGTAGTAGGGTACAAAAGCAGGCGCCGGCCATTTCATAAAATCAAATTATGCCATTCCGCGCGGCTGATGCAGGGCGCGACTAAAAACTTGTAACGGGCCGCGCCAGACGGACCTAATTTACATTCGCCAAATTAGATTAAACTGAGAGCTCCGCCTCACTGGGCCAAAAACATCGCTCGTGAAAATGTTCCGATTATTAGCATCCTTAACACCAGCCTTTTGCGAGCTATACCTAACTTCTTTGAAAAACAATAAACGCAAAGGAACCAGTGAAAACATAAAAAAACAGTGAGTCATTTTAATCTTACAAAATTCATTGCTTGTACGTACAGACTGGTCCAAATATAGTAACGTCTACATTTTTTTTATATTAGGTAGGTCCTACTCACACGTGGGTTCATTCAAAACTACCCCATCTATGTTCCGCGATTTTTAATAGTTTAGTTAGAAGTTATGATTTTTTTAGAGTATACCAATTTGCGAATTTTCTACAGGACCGGCTAAAAAAAATTTATAACTCCTTTCATAGGCAGGGGCGTGCATACCATATAGGCAGTTAGGCAGTGCTTACCTCATCACGAACCTAATAAATATAGGTATCACTAGTCACTAGTGTTAAAGTAAAAAATAATAATTTGGTTGCGTTAATATTCCATAATAACCAAACTTCTATTGAACACTCAGTTAGCAAATTTTTTTGCGCATCATTCCTACCTACGGTGCGGTAAGCAGTCTCCAGAATGCATATTCGAAGCAAGGAGCGTTTCATACAAAACTCATTTAAAAATTTTCGGTAAAAGTTATACGACCACGGAAAAAAATGCGCTATTTGTACGTGTAACGTTCTAAAGCATGACCTTCGCAAAAAACAGCGCTAGGTATTCAAGCCTACTCGGGCTACCTCGGGCCACGTCGGGCGGCCGCGGTCGAACGAATTTTGTCGAGAAGCTGACGACATTATTTGTCTCACTCGCTCCTATGCACAAACCGCTCGCTTCCAGTCCGAGTTTTATTATCTCACGAGTGTGGGTGAATTTAACAAGTTTCAACCTTGTTACGTTGTCCTAAGAGTATTGATACCCGCGCTTAATAGAATGTTTGTTTTCGGATATAAAGATGCCAGCAATGCATGACTTAGTTCCGTTAGTTTCAGCAGAAAAAGCAATAACTTCTCTGTTTTTTTTGTCTTCTTGAATTGACACCACGCGCGAGTTAATGATAGATATTTTTATTGTTTTGTAAATTTTGTTTTTGTGTACTTAACTATTTAATGTTTTTTTTTTCTGGGAAAACAAAAAGAAATTGCTCGGTTTTGTGATTAAAATATTACCTAATTAAATAATGTAGAAATTAGAGTGTGCCGATTGTGGTCAGAATTCGATTTGTTTACAAAAATTGCGTATCCTCTCGCACAGTTTTCGTTCATCAAAAAGTAGTGGCCGCTTTTGGTCGCTAATGGGTAATTTATACCTAGGAAGCAACTTCACATAACATAAGTTTACAACGTGAAGAAAAGGCAATATAAAAGTGGTAGGTAAGCTATTTAATATCCTTATTACCTACTAATAGTATAAATTTCAAAATGATAAGAGCAATTACAACTGTTTAGATCTAGAGTGCCTACCTAGCTTGAAAACCAATGCACGCCCCTGTTCATAGGTAGTACCTAAGTACTTAAATGACGAATCTGAGACTTCTTTCAGTATTACTTGAAAACTATTAAACCGTACTAGAGCAATTATACCCTTTCAAATGAAAAAATAATTTTGAAAATCGGTTCACAATTCGAGGAGATATCGAGGAACATACATACAAAAAAAAAAGAAAAACCTCCTTCAAAAAACATGATAACAAAAACATTTTCAAAGTTAAATATCTCTAATTATGAGTACTTATAAATAAAAACGTTTATTGATGTCGCGTGGGGCTGGATGCTGGACGACAACTTTTTTTTTTATTTCTAAAAGCCCCTCCTGACTTCATTAGACGTTTTTATTAATATGCGTTAAAAAAAATTTGAGTCTATTTTCTAACTAAATGTAGGTACAGATGCCGGCATATATATTGGCAAGAAAATGAAAGAGACAAAAGATGCGCAGTAGCCATAAACTTAGTGTTTATGGCTACTGCGCATCTTTTGTCCCTTTCTTTCTCTTGCCAATATATATGCCGGGCAGTATACTCCGTACGTTGAAATCATTATAACTAGCAGTAAAACCACTGTAGAGTCTGGTAACTGATAAATGAAGGACATGTTGAATGTATGTGAATGTTTGTAATTAAAATACTCAAAATCAATGGAAACAAACGGGCGGGTCACACAAAGTAAGAGTAAAATAAAAAAAGGAGAACCACTTAACTGAAAGGAAAAAAAGACTTTTGATTTAACGTATTAGGTATTTTTATTTTGACTCTGTTTTCATCAGGGTTCGAGGATATATATCAATGGATATATATCATGATATATATCCGATATATATCAAACGAATTTTTGTGATATATATCAATATAAAAATAGTTTAAAAATTTGACAATACTATGTAGATTTTTGTTATTATATTGCTACTTAGATGCCATTGATGTAGAGTTAAAACATGCTATCGTTTTGTTTTGCTGTAGTATTAGTTATTGTAACTTGAATTTCGCACGTAAAAATACCAAAAAATGTGATAATATTGATTTGTGACGTGTCTGCTGACTATATTGTATATCCATATCCTATTGGTGGTGAGGTGAGTAATAAAAAAAAAATGTAGTGTATAATAAATTGTTTTGAATCCAATAATTTTATTATCTCCACATTTTCCACCACTCATATGGTGATACTAATATTGTTTTTTCCTGATTTTTAACTAATTTGTCAAATAAGTACCTAAATAAATCAAAAATATTCTAGTTTTCTTAAAATAATTGATTATGTTATAAAACACATATGCAAACAGTACTTATATATCATAATACAATAAAATAATAATGTGGCTGTCATAAAAAATGGATAATATATAAATTTTTTATATATATCGGATATATATCACAATTTTGATATATATCGGATATATATATCATAAATATCCGATATTTTGATATATATAATAAATATCGGATATTTTCGAACCCTGGTTTTCATGCTAATTTTCTATTACTACGGGCCTCTCTTATGAATTGCGCGTCATTTTTACCGACTTCAAAAGGAGGGAGGTACTCAATTCGACCCGTTTTTTTTTTTTTTTTTTTTTTTTTTTTGTATGTACACCGATTACTCGAAGACGGCTGGACCGATTGAAATGATTCAAACGTTATTACATTAGGTAAACTTCCAAGTTGGTCCCATTTTTTAAAATTTTGAAATCGGTTTAGTACTTTTCAAGTAATCTTGAAAAAAGCACGAAAATTGTATGATTTTGTGTAAACTACCTCGATGATCAGTCGTATAACTTCTTTGTTTATGAACTGAATAAGATAATTATGTTTTTGTTGGAAAAGGGATATCTTAAGTGTAGTTCTTTAACCGACTTAAAAAAGGAGGTTCTCAGTTTGACCCGCATGTATGTATGTTTCTCCGCGATTAACTCACGTTTGGCTGAGCCGATTTTAATTTCTACCTAAATAATATACCTACACTACCTAATACAAAAGGTACCTACACTAAAAATAAAAAAATAAAAAATTGTTTAAAAAAACAAAAAACCGACTTCAAAAAACCTACCTCTAAAAAGCAAGAAATAATATTCGTAATAATAAAACACGTCTATTGAAGTCGGGTGGGGCTTTTAGAATAAAAAAAAAAGACATTTGTACTCCAGCCCCACCCGACTTCAATGGACGTGTTTTATTATTACGAATATTATTTCTTGCTTTTTAGAGGTAGGTTTTTTGAAGTCGGTTTTTTGTTTTTATATTTACTTACGAATTCCGAACAAGACATATCTTTTGCAATTCTGCTTTCTTTAAATCTACATAGCAACGATTTCTGACATTAGAACATTTAAGCGTCATATGGGAAAACCTCGCTCAACATAAGCATTTAAAAGCAGTATGCTTAAAGCGCGAGATACAACCCCAAAATTATGCTTTTAAACATTTGGACCCATTTTTTACCGACTTCAAAAGGAGGGAGGTACTCAATTCGACCAGTTTTTTTTTTTGTTTTTTGTATGTACACCGATTACTCGAAGACGGCTGGACCGATTGAAATGATTCAAACGTTATTACATTAGGTAAACTCCCAAGTTGGTCCCATTTTTTTAAATTTTGAAATCGGTTCAGTACTTTTCAAGTAATCTTGAAAAAAGCACGAAAATAGTATGATTGTGTGTGAACTACCTCGATGATCAGTCGTATAACTTCTTTGTTTATGAACTGAATAAGATAATAATTTTTTTGTTGGAAAAGGGATATCTTAAGTGTAGTTCTTTAACCGACTTAAAAAAGAAGGTTCTCAGTTTGACCCGCATGTATGTATGTTTCTCCGCGATTAACTCACGTTTGGCTGAGCCAATTTTAATTTCTACCTAAATAATATACCTACACTATCTAATTCAAAAAGTACCTACACTAAAAATAAAAAAATAAAAAATTGTTTAAAAAAACAAAAAACCGACTTCAAAAAACCTACCTCTAAAAAGCAAGAAATAATATTCGTAATAATAAAACATGTCTATTGAAGTCGGGTGGGGCTTTTAGAATAAAAAAAAGGGATTTGTACTCCAGCCCCACCCGACTTCAATAGACGTGTTTTATTATTACGAATATTATTTCTTGCTTTTTAGAGGTAGGTTTTTTGAAGTCGGTTTTTTATCAAAAATCTGGACAAAACTAATGGATCGTCGGGACGCGGGACTATCATCGAAATCGGGACTGTCTTTATACCTTAACTCTTGAATTTTCGCGGAACCCCTGCGAGCCTCTCACGGAACCCCAGGGTTCCGCGGAACCCCATTCGGGAACCGCTGGTCTATAGCATGCGTCCCACGTTTTTTGTAATAAGTTAGTTCGTTTTAAAAACGTGTTTTGTTTCAGGTTTTTTGAAGGAGGTTTTTCTTTTTTGTTAAAAAAGTTTTTTTATTTTCAACTTTTTAGTGATAGGTATGTAAGCATGTAAATATTTTTTAACTTTATAAAATATTTTCAATGGTAAAATGCCCACAACTCAATATCCAAATGTACGCCGTTTATTTTTGAGGAGTTCCGTTGTGTCTTCGTAGTCCAAGTCTAGTCCAGAACGTTGCATCGCAGACCATGGTTTGGTTTGTTTTGCATTGTCATAAATCTACCAAAATCCAAATCACTTTACATATACTATTTGAATTTGAGGAGTTCCCTTGTGTATCTTCGAAGTTCAAAGTCCAATACAGATGAAATTAAAATGTGACTATTCTTGAAGTATACCCTTTCAAACAAAAAAGAATCATCTAAATCGGTACATAAACAAAGATGTTATGTCCGAAAATCCGTAAAAACAGGTGTGATGGCAAGCTAAATAATTGTCATTTTTCAGGATTATGAAAAAACTACCAGCCAGATCTCTGTAATTTTTTTATGGGGCCACACACGAACTATGTTCTTTGAGATAAAAAAATAATTGTATTAATCGGATAACAACTGACGAAGTTATGGTAAAACATACATAAAAAAAAATACCGTTGACTTGAGACTCCTCCTTTTTTGAAGTCGGTTAAAAAGATACTGAATAGGTAAATATTTTTTATTTTTTTTTATTTTCACTAGAGACTAAGTATTTATGTAAGTACCTACATACATAGGTGCCTACTTAATTCGACACATTCACAATTGGTAACTTACATGCAGCGAGTCAATTCCGGAAAAGGGCACGATAAAGTTTCACATGTTTCGCACGCCACCCGCGCACTTCGCGCCCCGGTAGTGGGGTGAGCACCGTGTTGCCGACCGCCGCCGCCGCCGGCTGTCAACCAACTGCCGTGCCGTGCCGCCGGACGACGGACCGCACGGTGCCGTGCCGACCCGGCGAAACTGGCCGTCCGGTCTGCCGTCAGCCCGCTGATAGCACAGTCTGTTACCACATGAGTAAAGAAATTTATTTACTCATGTGCTGTTACTTGCACTGAATACTGATAACCAATAAGTAGGTATCTGTGGTAGGTAGGTACTTATAGCCATAGTTTTGCTTCTTCGACCAAGAATTTTGGTTGCACGGTGCACCACACCAATCGTAGCGCAGCTTAGCTTTTTCACGCTTCACCATGCATGTACCTACAGATTTTAAAGTACAATAGGTACCCTTAGCACGAACAGCTATCGAAAAATAGAGTCATTTTGTATGGGAAATTTGTTCAGCACCATCTACCTCCGAATAGCGAAATGAGATTTTCCATAGAGAATTACTCTATTAAGTACTTTTACACGCGTTGTTTTATTACCTACTTATATTATAATATAACGTCTCTTTTGTGTAGAATCACGTCGCGCATGGTCTAATGTAACATTTAAGTAACACCAAAGCATTAGCATGACGCATGGCGTAATGGCTTGACTACCGCTACGGGACACGACGAGGCGAGGTTAATTTTATCTTTTTAGGGTTCCGTACCCAAAGGGTAAAAACGGGATTAGTAAGACTCCACTGTCCAGTCCGTCTGTCTGTCACAAGGCTGTATCTCGTGAACCGTGATAGCTAGACAGTTTTCACAGATGATGTGTATTTTTTAGTACGTATTTCTGTTGCCGCTATAACAACAAATACTAAAAACAGAATAAAATAAATATTTTAGTGGGGCTCCCATAGGTACAAATTATCAACAAAAATTACATTAGTTCAACTATCCGTCAAGAGATGGCGCTGACCTAAAACCGCAATATTCTACTGTTGCGGCGCGCCTGATGTTTTAATAATAGCAATCTGCGTATTTCTGTTGTTGCCGCTGTAACAACAAATATGTACTAAAAACAGAATAAAATAAATATTTTAATGGGGCTCCCATACAAATGATCAACAAAAATTACATTAAATCTACTATCCGTCAAGAGATGGCGCTGCCCTAAAACTGCAATATTCTACTATTGCAGCGCGCCTGATGTTTTGCTAATAGCAATCTGCTTGGTTCATCAAATTTGCATAGCGAGGATATTTTAATTTTATTGTATTGTTCCGTTGTTCCCTACCTTCACCACAGGAATACATAAAAAGTAAAGTCCTTCACCCACTTTATATCTATATCAAAAGGTTTTAAAACCATCAGTAGCTTATAGGCCAACATTAAAAACAACCAGTATCATGGAACCCTTGGAAACCTTTTTTCGGAATCTACCTATTTGTTTCAAACATTAGGACAGGAGAAATAAATAATACAAGACATTGATTTTTTTGTAATTTTATTACATTTAACCTAATCAAATTCACTTAACCTCTTTTACTTGCAGACCTGTAACAAAAAATAAAAATTTATAGCCATTGCCATTTAAAAATCTAATAAAAGTTTTTTTTTTAATTAAACAACAGGCTAGAGAATATGGGTTGTTATTGTTTTAGTGATAAAAAGTACCACAAACTTGTTTGGAGTGCACTACAGAGAGATAATTCACAATTTCGTCTTTATTTAACTGATTTTTGGCGCCTTAACCAACCAACATTGTTTAGACCAGCACAGCAGCATACCTGCGCCAATAAACAATACCAGCGAAACTGCAGTAATCCTGCCACGACTTGTCTGTCGGCAAGCGAAACAGGCTGTTCTAACGCATAGACACATGAGTAAAGAAAATGACTAGAGACAAAGCTTAAGAATGTGAAATTCAAAGTTGCAACTAACAAAACAAGCAATGCCCTGAGATTGTCCACTGGCTGCAGTTGTCAAAACAGGTTTTTAGGCAAAAAAAAGGATCCCTTATAGATTCGTCATGTCTGTCTGTCTGTCCGTATGTCACAGCCACTTTATTCCGAAAGTATTAAGAGTACACAGTTCTTGGTTTTACGATTTTAACACAAAAATATAAAAGTTAAGGGGGGGCTCCCCATACATGGAACTGATACTGAAAAATTTTTTTTTCAATCCTATACGTGCGGGGTGTCTATAGATAGGTCTTTAAAAATGACATTGAGGTTTCTAAGACAATTTTTTCTCAAAGTCAACCGTTTGAAAGATATACACCGCCAAAGTGGTAAAATGTGTGTCCCCCCCCTTTAACTTTTGAAATAAGAGAGTGAAAAATCAAAAAAAAAATATATGCTGTAGATCTTAATAAACACTTTCAACGAAAATTGGTTTGAACAGGAAAATTGGTTTTATACATACTGTATTTTTTGAGATATAGCACATTTTCCAAAACCGCAAATATAACTTGGTCATGCATACCAAGACTGTGAAAAACAAAGTTATTTTTGCAGACGAAAAATGATAGTGGTATTAAATATGGTATGGTATAAGGTATCTACGGAACCCCACGGCGCGGCAACACTCACTTGGCCGGTTTTTTTTCTGTTTTCCACGTACGCGACCAGCGGCCAGTGGTCACGCACACATGCCCCGCAAGCTTGTAGTAGAGCAACCGATTCGCGCGGTCGTATGAAGCCTTGTCTCTGGTCTTTTCTTTACTCGTGTGGCATATCTAGGATGCTCTTTCACGCGCGATTTCACTGATCAGCTCGGAACATTGGCACACCTGTACCGCGAAAATAAGACACGAATCTGTTCTGTTCAAGAGTCTGAGCCGATCTGTGAATTAGCGTGTGAACGAATTAAATATATGCGTAATTGAAAAAACATGCTGTTTCGCTAATCGTACAACTGACAAGTCATGGCAGAACTACTGCGGATACTCTGGTATTGTTTCACGGCAGAGGTGTGCTACAGTACAGGTGTTATTTATTTCTTAATAAAGATCAAGTGACACGTTACTCATACTGTTGTATGACAGTATGTAGGGGTTCCCAACCTCTGACACTATGCGGTTCCCTAACTTTATGGTAAATGATGAGAATATAAACAGGGTTTTTTTATTTTTAAGTAGGTTTTCAACAATCAAACACAAGAGGTGCAACTACACATCGGTGGCACCGTGTGAAATTATGAATTTAAATCAGTACTGTGTTTAGTTTAACTGAAGATAACTCTACGCCCCCCGTGGGGTGCACGCCACTTGTTGGGAACTCATGCAGTAGTGAATAATCCATTCACTTGATTGCTATAATTTAGTAAGTGCTTGGGCTAAACCTCAACTCAACGTACCCGGGGGCAAGCTCTGTTTTAGCTTCTCTGCCTTTTCCTTGTCGGTGATGACCAGAGTGTACAAGAATCTCGAGCAGCGGACCTTGAACTTGACATTCTCAGGGTTCTTCTTTATTTTAACAGCTGAAATAAAACCAACCACAACATTTATTGATGATCAGCCATTTTTTTTTAATGTCCCCACTGCTGGGGCACAGGCCTTCCTTTTGGGTAGATAAGCGCGCCACCACGCGGGACCAATGTGGATTGGTGGATGTTAACAACTACAATTGCACCTTGGACCAACGGCTTAACGTGCCTTCTGAAGCACGGAGGAGCTCAAGATAATACATTTTTGGTCACCCATCCCATGACCCTTTCGAAAGTTGCTTAACCTTCGCAATCACAGGTCCAGGCACTAAACCACAGCGCCATCAGCTCCTCGTCCAACATTTATTATTTAACAATAAGTATTCCCATGTATATTTTATCATATCCCATTACTAACTTCAAAAACGAGATGGCAACAGTGTGTTCAGTCTTAAAATATATTTGAATGAATAACTTATATGGAGCTACTTAGCACATTCTGTAAATTAAAATTTATTTCATTTAAAAATTGTGGTCAGTCCGTATCAATACCTTTCTATCATGAACATTGAATGTGCATGCAGGGCATTAGTAAACAATGATAAAAAAAACAATATGACAATTTATTGGTTGATTATTAATCTTACTTACATTTGGCATCTTTCCTTCTAGCTTTTAGGAGGAAGTCCTTGATATCTTTGATTTCACGCGGCTAAAACATAACACAAGACAGTAAGAAAACACCCGGATTTTGAAATAAACATTCATTCATTGACCACAAATTAGTTCAGACCGAGGGTCGTTTTATACATTTTATTAATTTCTATTGACAATCTGAGCACTTATAATGAATAAATCTATCTACAAAATAGTTTCTTACCATGTTGAAATACGAAAACGACGGCTACTCTTGACGACACACTGAAAAGAAATTTCTTCAAATAGTAAAAAAATACAGGTACTAATTATGTGGTCAGAGTCCAAAGATAGTGCGCACATTCACTAAATACATAAAATGTGAAATTATAGCTCGATTCAATAAGATTTTTCCAAAACTTTACACCATATCACTGCTATTACCTGTCAAAGTTTTCGAAAAGAGGTTATCTTTTTGACGTTGACGTTTAGTTCTTCTTCTTCTTCTTATTTTAGTTTGGCAATCTACTCTCCTCTTGGAAGTAATTTTTGCCAGTGTCAAGTACTGAATATTTCAGTAGTAGCTGTTTTGTTTCAGTTTAGGTACATTAGAATGCGGGTGCATCGCATTCCAATGCTTCTTGGAGCATTTGGCACCAAGTATATCAAGACAGCAGTTGTTCACGGTTAGTTCTGCCGAGGTAGCCACCACTACAATAAAAGTCTCAGCTTCACACAACCAAGATCGCGCCTATTTCAATTATCCCACATATTGTTCAGTTGCGTAGACACTTGTACCACAAAACTGCACCAATTTTAAGACACAGCAATGTCCACTATGAGTCAATTTGCAAATAATTAAAATAGACACCAAACTGAAACCGACAAAATGGCGCCAAAAACCATGTCTAGTTTAGTTTGATTTGACGTGACGTTTCCTTTTTTTCAGAAAGGATAAAGTCCAGAGACCATCTGCTTCGTCATCAGTTAAGTAGCCCCTCTAGCACAGAATACATAATAGTACAAAGTACAGAACATTCACTCCGCATGGTCATTTAAATAAATAGCGACTCTTGCTCAGACACAATAAAGTGCAATTCAGGTCGCACACCGCTTCCTTGCGTACAGTTATATTCACCTACAGGTTGCCTCTCTTTCTATCGCGTAGCTCTTAGCTCTTCTAACAACTTTAGGGTTGTCTTCTTCTAATCCTTCAACGCTCGAGCGGCCCCATCGGGCCGCACAACACAACAATGGAAAATCTATTGTCTCATTTTCTGTGCTTGAAGGATTAAATACTTTATTACAAGTTTTGTGTTGATAATGTGTACCTACCTACTTAAATGTGAAAAAATTACGTTTCAAATAAACCTAGGCTAGATGTACAGTTAACGCCACATTAGACTATGTGTTAAATTTGAGGCAGTCTTTATGCCACCGCCACCATACTGTTGCCGGTTACGGAATCCTTAAATCCAGAAATGTAGGTATTTAGTTAAGTAGGTATAATTCGCTCAAAAAAAAGAATTAGGTAGGTGGGTACCTTAGGAAATTTGATCGAGAAAAAATAGTCACGACCCGCCTCTGAATATAAGTACCTATAACTACACGCTTTCCTACCTATAGTATAGGTTACACCTACTTATCAAAAATAGGTATGTACCTGCTCATAAAAATTACGAGAAAAATAAACAAAATATAAATTTTTCTTATACATTTTAGAATCTTTCGGTAAAGTGAATAAACCGGTCAAGATCGAGTCGGACTCGCGCACCGAGGGTTCCCTACCATCATAATTGCACCATCAAACCACACTGCAGAGTAGAATAATCAAATTAGTATTGCAGCTTTAGGTCAGCGCCATCTCTTGACCGATAGTGGAACTAATTTTAACTTTTTTAGAAATGTGATAATTTCTAAAAAAGTGTGCTACCTATATTGAGACATTGTTTTATTTTTCCTGTAATCTTTATAATTATAAACTGCTATCACATAGAATGATTTCTAATTTTTCTCTTTGCAAACTTCGGAGATAAGGGGGGGGGGGACGGTATTTTTTTTTATATTTTTCATCATAAGTTGAAAACTATGTGGCCTAAAACAAAAAGAAAAAATGATTAACAAGGTGCTAACGGCGTTCTATCATATGATATTCCACATGCCCTAGTAGAACCCACTTCAAATTTTTCAGACCCTTTTTCAGTCCCTGTTGTAAAAAAGATATTTATTTTTTTATTAATTTCTTATTTACAAAATAGTTGGGCGAATGTCATCTAAAACTATTCCGAATTTCAAGTTGATACCATTAGTAGTTCTCGAGATATCCAGCTGTGACAGACAGACCGAGTCACACCATAAGGGTTCCTTTTTTACCATTTTGGTACGGAACCCTAAAAATGAAAACTTTGAATCCTTCTGTTTATTGCGACAGCCGTCCACGCAACAATAAAGTATTACGATTCTCCATCCTTACTAATATTATAAATGCGAAAGTCCGTTTGTTTGTTACGCCTTCACGTCTTAACTACTGAACCGATCATCATTAAATTTTGCATACACGTTCTTAGGGGTACAGAGAAGGACATAGGATACCTTTCATCCCGAAAAAAAAAATTATTCCCGAGGGATAGCAAAAAATATTTCCACGCAGACGAAGTCGCGGGCGGCCGCTAGTTATTTATAAATTATAATAGTGTACGGTACAGTGCTGGGAGCAATAAATAATGATCGATTGACCGTCATAGAGGCACAGAATAACGCACGCGTGTACTCACAAGTGCGGCGGCAACCCTGACTGATTTTGCAACTCCGAGTTGTCGCGCGCTGTAGGTACTTATCGCGGTAGGTATGGGCGAGTGACGGATGCCTGCCTCTAGCTAGACGATCATTTCTTGTCAATTTGATCATGTCATGGCGGGTCCATACCATAGCGTGTGTTTTGCTGCTCTCTCTACACAATCACGGAATATATAATAGTACAAGTACAGAAGCCGCAATCCGAAACATCATTTAATTAAATAGCGACTCTTGCTCTGACGCAATAAGGCGCAATTCAGATCGCACTCCGCTACAGGTGCTACTGTTATATTCACCTAGAAGTTTTCTCTCTTTCTATCGCGTAGCTCTCATCTCTTCTGATGCCGTTAGGGTTGTCGGCTTTTAAATAAACTAAGGCTTTTAAATATCATAAAAGGAAAGCGATTTTACGTAGGGGCTATGGTTAAAGAAAATCTTACAATAATATTTGAACATTACTATAATACTTAAGTAATAATCTAACTAGGTACTTACCTACCTTAGTAGACGTAAATATTGGGGGACATAAAAATAATAAAAGTCAACTATTGATACCTAGTCAGATAGTCGGTACTTATTATCCCCGTCAATTGGTAATGCGCTGGAACCTTGTCACATTAACAACCATGTTGACGTTATACGCAACTAAAAATGTCATGAAATAAGAAAATACTAATACCTAGGGAGGTAATCTAATATAGTAATTATTGAATTATTATTTTCAATAAGATAGGGTTTCGTTTTTGAGCTTAAAATCATGGCCGCCAGGCGCATTACCAACTGACGGGGATTGTAGTTGTTTATCATTTCTTGTCCTATTTAGTTATTTAGTAAACAGTTCTTGTTTCTTGTGTCATACCTACAACACCTTTTACACATTATGCTTTCTTACGAAATCAAATTGTCATTAATAATGTATTTCGTAAATAGGTACACACGACAGCACCTCAGACTATACATGTTGACCGTGAGACCGCTTTTATACCCTACGTAATAAAAGCTGTTTTTGCAGTTTAACATTAAAACCTGACGTGCTGTATGTAGCACACACTACAATTTATAGATTAGGTAGGTACATACACACAAATTATAATTTATAGATTAGGTAGGTACACAAATTACAATTAAAAGGTACATAAATTATAATTTCAATAACAACACAATTTTTCATTTGTTTTTTTTACTTTGACACCCATCCACTGGTTTCGGCATTTCGAGGAGTAAGGTGGAGAGAGCGCGGAAAACGTGCTCGCACTCAGGCGGGCGTGCGGCCCTTTGCCAGTTGTATCGTGGACGATACGCCGAGCGGTAGGTATATAACGCGTGGCCTTGAGCGAGTGACAGACGCCTGACACAATCAACAAAAACATCTCAATCTTCAACAAAAAAAGTATGAGGATTTTGTTTCGCGAAACAATGTTTTGTTGATTGTGCAGGGCAAAACACGCGCTATGGACCTGGCCATAAAGGTGCATATTTGATCTACTTGATGAAAGTTCGCGTACAGAAACCGAACTAGTTTTAAATTGAAGAATTCAATCCCATTTCACTTAGTATAAAACAAAGTCGCTTTCTCTATCCCTATATCCCTATGTATGCTTAAATCTTTAAAACTACGCAACGGATTTTGATGCGGTTTTTTTTAATAGATAGAGTGATTCGAGAGGAAGGTTTATATGTATAAAACATGGTGTCAAATTCCACACTACACCGAAGCGAAGCGTGGGCGGGTCGCTTGTTTTAAAATATTGTTACGGACGCGGGGTACGGGATTGGAAGGAAAACGACTTGGTTGCAGAGACGACGCTTTATTACCAAAAACTCATCCACATACTCCGAATGTCGTGGTCCGCTCTTCTGTGTGGTGTAGTCTTCTTGCGAACGACGTAGCCACCCAGCGCTGTTACACAATGACATTCCCACTACTCCTCTTCCGATGTCGCAGTCCGCCCTTCCAAGTAGCGTCACGTCCGAACAACGTAGCCTCTCGGCGCTGAACCCGACGACATCCACTTCTACACTCCTCTGTGCTAGCACCAACCACTGCTAGACCTCATCCATCTCTAAACTTCTCTTCCTCACTACTTCTTCATCTTTCTCCTCTTCTGACTACTATACTTCTTCACTACCACTTTACAACTTATTCATCTTTACCTTCTTCTTCTTTACTTAACTACCACTTCTTAACTACTACCAAACTACTAATCCTTCTATTGAACTCCCACTATAGAATTACTCCTCTGTTCAACTACATCGATTGTGCGTTTTCGCAGCTGCTTATATATCCCATAGAACCTTCTAGTAACTCTAATTTCGATAGTCATTTCGTTATTATTTTCGTTTGTCTTTTGTAACCATTTCCTGTCCTTTTTCTTCTTTTTCATTATTTCCCGACGATACTAGAATGTTCTATTTCTCTATCAAATATGTAAATAAACTTTGTATAAACATGTAAACATTCTAGAAATATCGTAAAAACTATCAAAATGCTTTGGTCCGACAGAGGATCGAACCGCGGGCTCTCGTGTATAAGGCGAGAAGCCACACCACTATGCCACTGTGACTTGATAGCTAGCGGCAGAATTGGTGATCGCTTGATGCTCTATGTCTCCTCTACGTAATGTGACGTCACGGCCGTCACATTATAGTGCAAGTTTTACACAACAATAAAACTTGTATTATTGAGCATCACAGCATCTGTGAGAGTGCGCCGACTTCCGGTCTAGCTACATCCTGTCAAAGTAGAAAATTGACTTACCCTTTAAGCCTTTTTCTTGTCAAAAATTGTAATTGTACAGACTTACTTCCGGTTGGCGCCATTTTTAGTCAGCTAAGGAGTCGTTGTAACGAAGTGTCCTCATAGAAGTCTCTCACCAGGAGACCTTAATGGGATGCTGTGCATCGTCTCTGCTCAATAATACAAGTTTTATTGTTGTGTAAAACTTGCACTATTATCGGCATGTGACGATGCACAGCATCTGTGAGAGACGTGTTTATTAACTCCTGATGACTCCAAACGACGCTATGTGATGCTGTTGAAGGCATGATTAACTTGAGATAACTGAAAATACATTTCAATTAATTGAATTAATATTGATATAAAATATCATATCTGATAGAGTAGTACCTATCAGAATTATTAGTATAACTCATTTTAGAAGTTAGTTTTGTTTACTAAATTATTATTTATAGCTAATCAATTTGATTATATGACTGCGAGCAGTCTTTTCTGATCACCTCTATGAGGACTATTAATTGGAAAACAAAATTGTACCAATTTAGGGAAACAACCGCCGAGCACAACGAACCTGCGGCTACGGCTATAACTGCATCTCTCACACGGTTGTTAGTTGCAGGTTACTTACAGTTCATGAGGTGAGGTGGCTCGGGGCACACGCTCCTAACACTAATAATATAGCCATATTGCATTCACCTCATCGCCTACGCCTGTGCGTCTCTGAAAACTTATTTTTATAACGCACCTCAACCAGGCATCCGTCACTCGCCCATACCTACCGCGATAAGTACCTACAGCGCGCGACAACTCGGAGTTGCAAAATCAGTCAGGGTTGCCGCCGCACTTGTGAGTACACGCGTGCGTTATTCTGTGCCTCTATGACGGTCAATCGATCATTATTTATTGCTCCCAGCACTGTACCGTACACTATTATAATTTATAAATAACTAGCGGCCGCCCGCGACTTCGTCTGCGTGGAAATATTTTTTGCTATCCCTCGGGAATAATTTTTTTTTTCGGGATGAAAGGTATCCTATGTCCTTCTCTGTACCCTTAAGAACGTGTATGCAAAATTTCATGATGATCGGTTCAGTAGTTAAGACGTGAAGGCGTAACAAACAAACGGACTTTCGCATTTATAATATTAGTAAGGATGGAGAATCGTAATACTTTATTGTTGCGTGGACGGCTGTCGCAATAAACAGAAGGATTCAAAGTTTTCATTTTTAGGGTTCCGTACCAAAATGGTAAAAAAGGAACCCTTATGGTGTGACTCGGTCTGTCTGTCACAGCTGGATATCTCGAGAACTACTAATGGTATCAACTTGAAATTCGGAATAGTTTTAGATGACATTCGCCCAACTATTTTGTAAATAAGAAATTAATAAAAAAATAAATATCTTTTTTACAACAGGGACTGAAAAAGGGTCTGAAAAATTTGAAGTGGGTTCTACTAGGGCATGTGGAATATCATATGATAGAACGCCGTTAGCACCTTGTTAATCATTTTTTCTTTTTGTTTTAGGCCACATAGTTTTCAACTTATGATGAAAAATATAAAAAAAAATACCGTCCCCCCCCCCCCTTATCTCCGAAGTTTGCAAAGAGAAAAATTAGAAATCATTCTATGTGATAGCAGTTTATAATTATAAAGATTACAGGAAAAATAAAACAATGTCTCAATATAGGTAGCACACTTTTTTAGAAATTATCACATTTCTAAAAAAGTTAAAATTAGTTCCACTATCGGTCAAGAGATGGCGCTGACCTAAAGCTGCAATACTAATTTGATTATTCTACTCTGCAGTGTGGTTTGATGGTGCAATTATGATGGTAGGGAACCCTCGGTGCGCGAGTCCGACTCGATCTTGACCGGTTTATTCACTTTACCGAAAGATTCTAAAATGTATAAGAAAAATTTATATTTTGTTTATTTTTCTCGTAATTTTTATGAGCAGGTACATACCTATTTTTGATAAGTAGGTGTAACCTATACTATAGGTAGGAAAGCGTGTAGTTATAGGTACTTATATTCAGAGGCGGGTCGTGACTATTTTTTCTCGATCAAATTTCCTAAGGTACCCACCTACCTAATTCTTTTTTTGAGCGAATTATACCTACTTAACTAAATACCTACATTTCTGGATTTAAGGATTCCGTAACCGGCAACAGTATGGTGGCGGTGGCATAAAGACTGCCTCAAATTTAACACATAGTCTAATGTGGCGTTAACTGTACATCTAGCCTAGGTTTATTTGAAACGTAATTTTTTCACATTTAAGTAGGTAGGTACACATTATCAACACAAAACTTGTAATAAAGTATTTAATCCTTCAAGCACAGAAAATGAGACAATAGATTTTCCATTGTTGTGTTGTGCGGCCCGATGGGGCCGCTCGAGCGTTGAAGGATTAGAAGAAGACAACCCTAAAGTTGTTAGAAGAGCTAAGAGCTACGTGATAGAAAGAGAGGCAACCTGTAGGTGAATATAACTGTACGCAAGGAAGCGGTGTGCGACCTGAATTGCACTTTATTGTGTCTGGGCAAGAGTCGCTATTTATTTAAATGACCATGCGGAGTGAATGTTCTGTACTTTGTACTATTATGTATTCTGTGCCTCAACCAAATAAAGGATGGATGTTAATATTACTATGTTTTAATTTTTAACCTGTCTCTTAAAAGCTGTGTCCGACTTTTACCCAAAAGCTGGACTCAGGATGATGAGGTTGCCTGCATCGCTGTAGTGGCTCGTAAATACACTTAGAAAAGTGAGGTTGAGTACGCGCCCGCCGCCGCCGGCCCGATGCTAGAAGCAGCAAGCAACCTTGCGTGAAGCTTCAAATAATGTGATATAAGCTGTCGGATTATGTTGTAACAAACCACCTAAATCCAAGACAGGTGGCTCGTGGAAACTCGCTGTTTTTGAAGAGATATTTATTACTTTAAAATACACGATACTTTAAATGTTCATTGAAGTTATTTCTAATAATAATGCTCTGGATTTGTGTAACAAAATCATCCGATAAACTAAATTCTCTTCGAAAGGCAGGTACTTCAAAATTACCTTCAAAAAATCTAAATTATTATCTCTACACAATTCAACCTCTTTTTTTTGTCACCATCCCCAGTTTTCTGAACGTAGAGCTCGAACGTGAGGTGGTGGAAGTCTAATGCTCTGGTCTAAGAACTGATTCTAAGTTCGGAATCTTACATTTTACAAAGTATTAAACATAATGTAAAGCCGGTATTTGCATTAAGCTAAGTTTGTAAGATAGTTTGTTATTATTGTTTTGTGGGTTTTGTGATAATAAATAAAAATAAAATAATAAGAGCTCGCAGATGGAAGTATCGAAGCTAAAACGCTTTTTCCCATATGGGTATTGGGTGTTTCTTCACATAAGCGAAAAAGTATGTTCAAGTCATATAAAAAAATTTAGGCAGTAAAAATTGAAGACAAACTCAGAAATTAGCATCCTATTATCATTAAGAAAAGAGGCAAACCCTTTTTGTGAACGTAAGTAGTTTAATTCAAATTCTGATAGTATAAAGAATCTACAAAACGTCATTGCCCACAACGTTCAAATCGCACATATTCTTAGTTTGTCAAAAACATTTTAATAACGGTACATGAATAACCAATTTAGTGTAGGTACGTGTCATAGTAGTAATATATGCTCTTATTTTATGCATAAACAAGTGCCGATCAGAAAAACTTAACGTATTATTTTAGTCTAAAAATGTTTGGGATACATTTTCTGTCATTAATCGCAACAGGACCAAAACTAGAAAGTGGCACAACATTTGTTACAGCCCGGTGCAATTTCTGCGCAGCATCCCCCGCCTCGCCTCTCGCGTTTTAGTTGACATCGAGCGCTTGCCAGACGTGCGCGCGTGTTTTGTAAAAAAAAATTAAAAAGTGTTTCTACGAACCCTTGGTTGAGAAATATATCATTACCGGAGTTTAGGATTACTCGGTAAGTAATTTTAATGTATACATTTTCATTTATTTCATTGTTTTACACGTAATGTATCTTCAAAATTTCTACTGAGTACATTATTCCTCGAAAACATTTTGAACAAGTTCTAACGTGTTTCAATTGAAATTGTCATTGCCAGTAACGTCAATGCCGGGATATTTCGTGTTGTGGGTAATGACGATTGATTGAAGGTAATGACATACGCGCGGAGGGTAATGTCGAATTATTCCTGGTAATGATTTTCTTAAATACTGATTTCGCTTTAGTATCTGATCTAATATTTTTAATGAGCGATATCTTGTAGAAATGTATTATTCAATAGTATGTCTTTAATTTCTCACCAAATTTCTCCACCAATTGTTTTGAACTACCCAATTGGTTATTTTATTCACAGATATGGCGAAAACAAAAAAAGGAAAAGAAGACCGCCTTGCTCAGCAGAGACTGTGTAAACGACGTCGCTACGCCGAAATAAAAAATGATCCTAGATTATATGCTATTGAAAAAGAAAAACAAAGAGCACGCTATTTGAAAAGAAAAGCTAACAAGAAAATAACTGGAATTGCAGAAAAGAACAAGACAAAACAGAAACTACAAAGAATGAAATGGAAAGAAAATTCAAGACGTTACAGGCAAAGTAAGAAAGAAGAAAGACAGAAATTACCAGAACCAGTACAAATTGATATCCAAGAAAACCAAAAAGTCATTATTCGAGAAAATTCAAGAGATCCATTAAAAGGGGTCGGAGGACGGGTATACACAACTAAAGAAGTTTCATTGATAGTAAGAAGAGTACGTTACAAGGAACATAAAAAACAGATATATTTAAGAGAAATTATAAAGACACTGAAACGGCAAAATGCCTTGTACCGAATGCGAGAACATAGAGGTCGACAAAGTAAAGAAAAAAATGAAGAGACGTCAAAAGAAAATGAAAGCTTGCAATCAAAGAAGCCCACAGCCATAAAAGTTTTACCAGAATTTAAGAAACAAAAGAAAAAATCTAGAAAGTTACTGCAATCAAAAATATCAGATACTATTCGTGAGGCCATACATGCCTTTTACAACGATGACAATAACAGCGTCATCAGAGCAGGAAAAAAGGAGTTCATAACTAAGAATAAAATACGACATCAGAAACGATTTCTAACAGCAAATTTAACAGAGCTATATAAAAAATTCATAGAGGAAACAAAAATTGCAATACATTATTCAACTTTTTGCAAAGAAAGGCCTTTTTGGGTCTTATTTCCAAAGCCACAAAATAGAGACACTTGTTTATGCATTGTTCACACCAATATGGATCTTCTGATCAATGCCTTAAGTAAAAGCAAAATTTTAAAGCCCAGAAATTCTGCGGAACTTCTAAAATCCTTATGTTGTGATCTTAAAAATCCCAAATGTTTGGAAAGAACATGTGCAGCTTGTGCGGGTAGAGTGCCTGAATACATGGAGTTTTCAAATGACGTTCTTGTAACCTATTATGAATGGAAAAGGGTAAAAAAAGAAATCACTACAAGCAAAGGGATTGTGAGAAAACAGCAGATGACATCCAAGGAGAAAGAAACAGGAGAACCTTTAAAGTTGATTCAGAAGTTGGAAACTGCATTGCCGAAATTCTTTTTGCACTCTTACAAGATTTTAAAGCAGTATTCAGTGATGAAAAATTTGAGAGAGAATCTACTGCGATTCGATGAAGTAATGATACATGTGGACTTCTCAGAGAATTATGCACTTAAGTATGCTGAAGAAGTTCAAAGTTTTCACTTTGCTGGCAGTCGCAATCAAGTATCCTTGCATACAGCTGTGATTTACACAAATGATTTCACTGCAGGGACTGTGAAACCAACGTGTGTTTGTACTATAAGTAAATGCACGCGCCACGATGTGCCAGCAATATGGGCGCACTTGATACCGTTACTGCAAGAAGCATACAAACAAAATCCCTTTATTGAGAATATACACTTTTTATCTGACTCACCATCCTCCCAGTATAGGAATAAATACATGTTTTATGTGATTTCACAACTTTCACAAGATTTTCCTCAAATAAGAAGGGTTTCTTGGAACTACTCGGAATCTGGGCACGGCAAAGGTGCCCCAGATGGAGTTGGCGCAGTTTTGAAACGAACAGCCGACCAGATGGTTCGTTTTGGTGAAGATGTTGGAAGTTTTAGCCAATTTTGCAATGTTATGAACGATCGCATAGAGAACATAGTTGTAAAAGCCGTTGAAGAAGCAGACGTAGTAGAAAGAGAAAAAAAAATACCCAAAGATTTGAAACCATTTAAGGGAACCCTTTCTGTCCACCAAGTCATTTGGGATAAATTTCATAGATGGACAACGATGCGGTCCATCAGTTGCTTTTTGTGCGATGCCGGAGAGATTTGTCACCACGGCAAACATCTAGGATTTATAGAGAATAAAAAAACAGTCCCTGATCTAAGTCATCTTGAAGATTATGATGTCGTTATTCCTTTAGCACAAACTAAACCGAGTATACCGAAAGCTATCCTATCTAAACCACCTTACAGCAAAAATGAGAAGAAAAATATTTCAGCTAAGACAACTGGTACCTACAAATTCACGGAAAAGAAAGTAAAAATGCAAACACACGAAGATGTAGAAAACCAGCCATCATGCTCCAATAGCATCATTACTCTGAATAAAGGAAAAAGAATATTGTCTGGAAAAAGAATACATGTCTTATCAGATATAACAATTAAGGATATCAATCAGCTAATTAAGAAGAAGAAGAAGAAAGATGATTGAAAATAAGAATGAAAGATGCAATGCAGATTAATTATTTGAGAGAAAAAAAGATGACTAGAGTTATTCAGCCAAAGATTTTAATTTGCCAAATATAAAAAAAAGACTTAAGATTTAGGTTAAGAAATAATACAAATTAAGGACCAGCATAGAAGGTAGTAAGAGACTGAAGTAATTTATATAGTAAGTGATAGTATCAATAAAGATACTGTTTTTATGTTGATTTTGATGATTATAAAAATGTTTGAATTAAGTAATGCGTTAGAAAAAATTTTTTTTTCATGGTCTACTTTGGGTAGTTACTGAAAAATGATTAATACTACTTATTTGTTGATCAATACTAAAACATATGTTGATCCTATAATAAATCAAAGATTTTTAAATGCTTTTCCTTTTTATCGTCATTCCCAGGAACACAAAATCATTACCAGCAACACAGATTTCATTACCAGTAACATGATGTCATTACCATCGCCAATAGATTTCTTCGATGCTATTTTTCTTAATTTTTACTGCAGGAACTTCAATGCCTTAGTTACATATCGTCACTGCTTCCAATATAGATTTATTTCTGACTACACTGACTTTTAATTTGGAGCAAATTGTGAGATTACAGAAAAAAGTGCAAAATAAATGTAAACTCGAATAAACACCCTATTACTTTAAGATACACCCTCTTGCCATGTTCAGGTGGTGGGTCATGCCAGGTATCAGGCTCTGTGGTCAAAATACCTATACCAGTCAGAACTGCAATGCCTTCAGCAGGACGTGGGTCTTGTTTAAGGCACTGCATAATCTTAACAATCTTGTGATAGATACTTCTCCAACACTCTGAGGGAAGATCTGGGGGAACTCCGAGAACGTGGCGCTCACCGCTGGTCGTAACAGGTGCCATCCAGACCTTGGCTGCCCCAAGACAGCCTGTATGTTACCTGTTTATACTTTATCTGGTAGATTTCTGCTGTCATCAAGATGTTCCAACGGTCAAGAAGAAGTAGAAGTCAGTATATCATTTGTCATGTCATCTAAAGATGAGGTCTGATATGGTTTACCGCTGTTACGATTGTCCTCTTTGCGGTTGCAATGCTAATCTGAATCCCTGACTCCAACCGTGGTCTGCTGCAAGGAGTTAGTGTTGTGTTAGAGTAGGATCTAAACTTTTCACTACCTGATGGTACTCAGGACGTAGTTATCCACCATTTCAAGTCACGTAGTACTGGTTCCAATATGTGTTGCTCGGTAACTCCCTTCGTAACACGCGAGTATTACTGCATTTGTTGAAAGTGCAGTAGTCTCTGAGAATAACAAAATTTGCGAGATTCAGAGTGCCTCTGTACGGACCAGTTGTATCTCCTCTGTAGCGACAACATAACATACCAGTGTGACGTGCAACCAGCACATCATCAACACACAGGCACGTGGGCAGTGGCAGCTGTGTGGTGCAGTTGTACTCCTGACAACGGTAGGTAAGGTATGCTGCGCGAGCAGAGCGTGCGGGTGGCACGTGGGCAGCTTGGTGGCCGGCGCGTGATGAGTACTTATCACTCTTCACCAGGTACATACATAAGCAGTGCGTTCGCTCGCATGCAGTTTTATGAATTTCAGTTTCAAGCGGAGTTCGGTTCGGTTACACTTTTCAATGTTGATAGTATAATCTAGACTCTATAGTATCTATTCCCTACTATCTATCCAACTACTATCTATCGAGTATATATCTACTAATATTACACTGTTTTACCAGGGAGAAGTACAAGTAGACTGTAATTTGCATACCTTTTTCTGAAGGTGTTGAGTTACCCAGTTGGCCAAAATGATCAAATATTTCAACGCACACAATAGGCCAGACGGTAGACAGGCCATTTGGAGGACTCTGTGGTCGTAGACCAGCAGAAGGAACCTCTTTTGGGCCTCACAGGCCAAGCTTCGTCATCCAGACGCCTCTTTTGAAAGAGCTGAGGAACTGTATCTGTAAGGTCAGTTTAAAAGGTCAACGATCCGTGTCGCTCCTCTCCGTCAGGAACCTGGTTAAGTAAAATGAAGTCTATTCCAACTTGTCGCCGATCCAGTTCCTCCAAGATACCTCGCTCCACAAGCTTGTGTATCAGCTGAGACATAGCGGGCGATCGAGGCGTTTCGAAGCTATAAAAAGTACTTGCTGTCAGATGGACGAGTGCAAGCTTGGGGTAAATGGCAGGCGCATTCTCGTATGTCGAGAAGGGCTTACAGAGCACCGAACCTAACCTGCCACTGCCTCCGATACGCTCAGAGGCAGCCCCATTAGTCTAATGATGGTTGGATTGATAGTCACCTTACCTTATCGAATGGTTCATTCCATTCGTATTCAGTATGTAAGCGCACAATGGGAACCATTCTCAACGGTTTCAAAAAACATCTGATAAGGTAACACCACTGTGTGTGGCTGGGGACCTGTCAAACAAAGGCTTTGACTCGAGCAGTTCAAAAAAATATAATGGACAACACCACTGTTCCGAAGACCTGCCACATTTCATTAGTTCTCATCGAATAAGTACTTAGACTACGGAGGTAGCTTGCGCAGATCCTCATGAAGGTTTTTGTTAAGCCGCTTGCTCAGCTTTAGATATTTATTAGGCCCTTATTTTCACATACTATTTACATAACCTTGTCATTAGTTTTCTAAAATCTGGAGGTAGGTGAAACTAATATAGGTCTGTACATATAAGAGGAGGGGAACCGTGACCATCAAACCTACCACCTTCATTACTCATGATAGTTTTTATTTGCAAACAAATCAAGTAACTTTAAACTAATAATAATAATCGCGATTATTCCAAGCCAATAATAAAATCACAACTGAAAATAATAATTAATTACAATAACTGAAAATCAATCATAACTTCGTTATAACATAATTTCTAAATCAGAGGTGTAACGGAGCTCCGATCGGTCCGAGCGCCGACCAGTGAATGCGCACAGCAGTGGCGCGTCGCCTGTTTTATAGGCCGACCGGCTCGGGGTGGGGCGATCGTGCGACGTGCGTCACTACACTAGACCGGTCGGACGACTTGGGGTGGCGCGATCGTGCGTCACTTGTTCGAAACACGTGCAGTATGGGGTGATTTTTACGTATTTGTCATTTGCGCCGATACGGCCATTCTGCGAATAGGCGCGTCCCTGCGCCTATTTATCTGAAAAAAAAGAAGGAATTAGTAAACTTGTTTTTTATTTTATCTCATTTTGTTTTGTCTAATCAGGCTCCATAGCTCGAAGCGCACTAGAACATCTCAAATGAATTGTTAATGATATTGCACTTATTTTGCCTGAGCCTCACAAATCACCTCATAGCCTCAGCGCTAATATTGGTGTATCACAAATCACAATCACACAAAATAAATTATACCTTAAAGCCTCAACGCTCGTATCGGTATCACAAAAGGTGAAAGTTTCAATACTCAACTTTGAAACTGGTTAGATTGTTCTCTATTCATCGCCGATACGGCCACATTACTTTGAACTCCAAATTTGGGTGCACTTCTTAAATGTTCGTGACAAACTTTTTTAAAACGACCACGACCGTTTACTCGTCTTATTTCATATCTGTCGTGTGGTAACACTTTTTTGACTTCATAGGGCCCATCATATTTTACACTTAATTTTGTGCCCAGTCGTGGAGGTTCCCTCAAAAGAACATATTCGCCTTTTTCATATCGTTTCACTTTAGCTTTTCCTTTATCGTATCTTGCTTTATCTTTTTCAGCCTTCTCGGTCATCCTTCCCAGCACAGCATCCTTTAAGGATTCTGGATCAACCCGTTCATTGTCTTCATCGATTATATTTAGCAACTCTGGGGGTACACTACCTTTTTTACCAGTTAATAGCTCTATCGGTGTTTGTTGAGTAGTCTTTGAAATAGTGCAGTTAATAGCTAGCTGAAGAGTTCCAAGAGACTTATCCCAATGAGCTTTTTGAGTGTGCTTGATTATCGTTAATCCATTTTTAGGGTTCCGTAGCCTAAATGGCAAAAAACGGAACCCTTATAGATTCGTCATGTCTGTCTGTCTGTCTGTCTGTTTGTCTGTCTGTCTGTCTGTCTGTCTGTCTGTCTGTCTGTCCGTATGTCACAGCCACTTTATTCCGAAAGTATTAAGACTACACAGTTGAAACTTGGTAAGTAGGTGTATTCTGTTAACCGCTTACCGAATTTAATACAAAAATAAGAAAAATAAAAGATTAAGGGGGGGCTCCCCATACATGGAACTGAAACTGAAAAAAATTTTTTTCTCCAAACTAACACGTGTTGGGTGTCTATAGATAGGTCTTTAAAAATGACATTGAGGTTCCTAAGACAACTTTTTCTCAAAGTCAACCGTTTGAAAGATATACAACGCCAAAGTGGTAAAATGTGTGTCCCCCCCCCTTTAACTTTTGAAATAAGAGAGTGAAAAATCTAAAAAAAATATATGCTATAGATCTTAATAAACACTTTCAACCAAAATTGGTTTGAACGAGATATAGTAATTACTTTTTGAGATATAGCACATTTTCCAAAACCGCAAATATAACTTTGTCATTCATACCAACACTGTGAAAAACAAAGTTATTTCTGCATACGAAAAATGATAGGTGGTATTAAATATGGTATGGTATAAGGTAACTACGGAACCCTACTGCGCGTGGTCCGACACGCACTTGGCCGGTTTTTTTATTATTCTCATTATTCTCTCAACTTGTCCATTTCCTCTGCTTGTGTACCCTGCACATTGATGCAATTCGATTCCATATTGTTCACAGTATGCTTTATAATGGGAAACAAACGCACCATCGCCATCAACAATAATGCGTTTTGGAGCACCAAATAGAAATACAATTTCTTGCAAATGTTTCAATGCGCTAGTTTGAGTTTTACTCTTGGCATGCTGTAAAATAACAAACTTTGAGAAGGCGTCGATTGCTACGAAGACATATTCCTTTTGGGTGGCAGATCCACTTAGTTTGCCTGAAATGTCGATATGGACAGTATGAAATGGTTCTGGAACCTTTTCAATTGGGTGTAGTCTACTTTGTGTTGCTCCAGACGCCCCTTTCATGGTTTTGCACACCACGCAGTGTTCTACGAAATACCGCACGGTTGACGACATTTTAGGAAACCAGAAGTTTTCCTTGAGTTTTGCAAAGGTCTTTTCCCATCCCATATGCTTAAGCGCCTCGTGGTAAGTGTTTATAAGACTCCACTGGTAGGACTGTGGAACAACTTTGGTCAATTTTGCCTTACCATTCAAATCCGTTTTATGGTATAAAATGTTGTCCTTGAGTTCATATTCCGGTTGCAGTTGTGCATTTTTGTGGAGTTCATCAATTATTTTGGAGACTTCTTGATCGCGGTGCTGTTCTACTATTAGCCAGTCATCTTTTGTAGATAGGTTCATAACGGTCATAAGAGGATTTCTGCTGAAAAAGTCAGCATGTTGCATTTTTTCGCCTTTTCGATATTCAACTTCAAATTCAAAATTCTGTAAAAAGGCCCACCATCTGTGAATTCGAGGAAGTAGTTCTTGCTTATACCGCGATGCTTTGACAGCATTGCAGTCCGTTACAATAGTAAAGTTTCTTCCATACAAGAAATGACGAAAGTGCTTTATCGCTCGTACAATGGCTAATGTTTCGAGCTCATAGCTATGATATTTAGATTCCGCTGCAGTTGTTCTCATGCTAAAGTAGCCAATAACATGACGTACCCCATCTCTTGTTTGAATCAGTACTGCTCCAAATCCTGTTGCGCTGGCATCGGTGTGTAGTTCTGTCGGAAGGCCTTCCCGAAATATTGTCAGTTGAGGTGCTGATGTCAGGTAATTGATAATCTTAGAACGTGCCGCTTCGTGTTCTGTAGTCCATTCCCATTTGGCATCTGACTTAGTCAGGTTGTATAGAGGAATCATCTCTGTAGAGAAATTAGGTATGAACCGCCTAAAATATCCAGCCAGACCATTGAATTGTCTTAACTGCTTGACGTTTGTAGGCGGAGGGGATCTAGCCAAAGCTTCTACTTTGGATGGACTAGGCCTTACCTTTCCATTACTTACTATGAATCCAAGATATTCTATAGAAGTTTTCATGAAGGAACATTTTTTTATGTTAATAGTGAATCCAGCCTTAGTTAGAGCTTCTAGTACTTTTTTCAGCTTAGAGAGGCCTTCCGGAATCGTTTCGCTAGGTATCAGTACGTCATCCATGTAAACAAGAGCCTCCTTTCCTTTTAAATCTCCTAAAGCCTTATTTATGGCTCTTTGGTAAACCGACGGTGCATTGGTCAGACCAAATGGCATTGACAAATATTCATATTGTCCATCTGGTGTGATGAATGCCGTCTTCTCTATTGATTCAGGAGAAATGGGTATTTGATGAAATCCCGCGGCCATGTCTAGACATGTGAAGTACTTGGCCTCGGCTAGATGATCAAGTTGTTCTGAAATCAATGGCAGGGGATAATGATCTCGCACTGTATTAGCATTAAGGTCTCGGTAATCTACACATAGCCTGTCTTCACCATTTTTCTTTTTTACCATTATGATCGGACTGGCAAAAGGTGAATTGCTCTCACGAATGATGTGTTTGTCTTGGAGTTCCTTAATCATTTTCTGAACTTTCTCACGTTCTATTGGGGTTAGCCGATATGGTCTGCGGTTTACTACCTTATCTGGGTTTTTAAGCCGAATCGTTAGCTGACCTGTCGTAATTCTAAATACTGTCATGCCTTCTGAAAATGAACTGTTATACTTATTCAATAAATGAATTAATTTATTCAGTTCCTCTTTACTAGTTATATCAGTGTCAATAGTAGTAGATGATAGTTGATAGATCTCTGTTTTTGTTTGGCGATTGATGCTGCTAAACATAACGCCATTGCTTGTCAGCGTAACTTCGATTCCTGGAAAGCTTAGCACGTCTTTTCCTATAAGAATGTCAACGGGTAGTTCGTGATCCAAGACTACATGTAGACTTAGTTCAATATTAACATCGTGTATGTTACAGATGGTAGTTATCTGGCTCAGTGATATAGTAGGTACTGGGCCAATACCTTTTAGATGAATCGTTTTAGTCGTTCTTTTTCCAGAAAGGGATAATGCTACTGATTCTTTTACTAGGGAACAATCTGCACCAGTGTCAAAGAGAGCTTTAAACGTCTTGTCATTAATAACTATAGAAATTATATTTGAAACATTCTCACCTTTCTGGCATAGGTTGACATTTTTTTCTGCGTTACGTTTTTCAGCATTCAACCTTTTGAAGCAAGTTTCGTAATTATGTCCGGGAATACAACAGTATGAACACTCCTTTTTCTGATTGTTTTGTGATGTTTCAGATGATGCTTGTTTCTTCAGGTTCACTGCATTTTGTCTGCACCACTGAGCTTTATGTCCTGGCAGGCCACACACGAAACAGTCCATACTTGGTCTATTGCTATCAGTTCGGGTCTTTTTGATAGGTCCATGCTCACGAAGGGCTGGAATTTTGCGTTTCCGCATTGTCTTTGCAATAGAAATTAATTCCGGCACTGAATTAGATTTACTATTGAGAAGTTCTGCGCGGAGGTGGTCATCCTGAATGCTCCCAATCACAAAGTCAACAGCATCTTGCTCAGTGGGGTTTGGTTTAACAATTTTCTTAAACATTTTCCATACATTGGATATGTATTCTGGAATATCAGCAGCATCATCAATAGTATACCGTCGATAGTTAAGAACATGCGAAAAGTACCTGGATTCTGGTTCAAATGTTTGAATCATATCTTCTTTCATTTCAGCCCATGTAGTTGTCCTGAGTAAGCAATCATCAGCCCATAATTGTGCTCTGCCCTTGACTACACCAGCAGCTTTCAGTCGTACTTCATGATCCTTCAAGTTGTACTCTTCTTGTGTTCTTGTTATGAGATCAACCCATTCTTTCACGTCGGTACCTTTGTCTGGATCAAAACTAGGGAAATAAATATCAGATATACGAACTGAGTTAGATTTCTCGGATTGAAACATTTTCATCATTTCTGCAAGGGTAGCCTGATTGTCCTGAGATAGCTGACTCATCATTTCACGCATTGTATCTTTGAATGTGTTTGCTAGAAGCGCCATAGTTGTGTTACTTGTACTGGCCGTTGGCTGTTGGCGTTGGTTCGATCCCACTTCTGATATAAGAGGAGGGGAACCGTGACCATCAAAACTACCACCTTCATTACTCATGATAGTTTTTATTTGCAAACAAATCAAGTAACTTTAAACTAATAATAATAATCGCGATTATTCCAAGCCAATAATAAAATCACAACTGAAAATAATAATTAATTACAATAACTGAAAATCAGTCATAACTTCGTTATAACATAATTTCTAAATCAGAGGTGTAACGGAGCTCCGATCGGTCCGAGCGCCGACCAGTGAATGCGCACAGCAGTGGCGCGTCGCCTGTTTTATAGGCCGACCGGCTCGGGGTGGGGCGATCGTGTGACGTGCGTCACTACACTAGACCGGTCGGACGACTTGGGGTGGCGCGATCGTGCGTCACTTGTTCGAAACACGTGCAGTATGGGGTGATTTTTACGTATTTGTCATTTGCGCCGATATACATCCATGTAATAAAAAATAATTGTCACCAATATTCACTTCGAAATAAAATAAAAATGAGCTATGTGGAGCATTACAATACAAGGTCATACATAACATAATCACAGGTTCCTCAAATCGAATTCAATCGCTGCTAAAATTCAATCTCTTATCAAGTTAACAAAGAAATTTAAAGTCTGAACTGATGAAAAGAATAAACTTAGAATCAAATATGTTTTAATCATACCCACAATATAAAGATATTGGCAGGCAAGCAAATAATAAAATAATATAAAGACTGAACTGAAAAGAATAAGCTTAGACTCAACTTAGTTAATCATCATACCAGCATAATTGACAGGCTTATTAGTGGAAAAAGGCAACCGTTACTAATCGTATAAGTTGTTTAGTTCACCTCGAGGTCTACGAAACCAGCACGCGTAGCATGACCAACATCGAGATAAGATTCGACTCAGAGAACAATGGCTTGTCTACACCGAAATGTCACTTTTGTCGGGTTGAGATCGAGATACTCATGCTCGCATTTACAACTAGTAGACTCGTATTGTTCTTTGTCGTGGCCTAATGTCAAAAGTCGACAAACACGAGCTTTTCTCTTCAACTGACATTAATTTGACAGTTGAATCAGAGAAACTTGTCTACCACCCTTTGAGTAGTCGAGAAGGTCGAGAGAGAATCACAGACTAATAAGAAGATTGAAATAGTTTTCTACGTATTTTATTTTATATGAATCTAAATTTCGCAATAAAAATAAATCTAAATTATCCGTGCTTATATTTTATTCCTTAAAAACTTAAATTAAAATTATTTTCATACGTTGATTTTAATATTTCGTAATTTTCTCGTCATTTTACACAGATTACTAAATTAACAATTTCGTTAGTAGTCTGTGCTATCTTTTCAAAATACTCTCAATAAAAGAAAGGCAAACGAATTTATATCCATACAGCTATATTTAATTAGTTTTAAGAGTTTAGCGTTGTGAAATCTATAGAAAGGAACGGTGCTTTATGAGAAATAAAGTAATTATTTTCTATTGGCAATATTATTCTTCTCGAACTCGAGAGAGCTTGTCTACGGAAGAGAACGCTTTCTTGAGTGCCTCTTTATCTTAGAACTTATAAAAAAATGAGAATCATGTTTAAACTAAATTATTTCGGATCAAATTAGATAATTTTGACGTTTATTGGTGTTGAAATAAAAAGATTACCTTTAAAATTCACTTTTTTTATTAAAAGACATTAAAAGGTTTCGAAATTCTGAGAACGAGTCCCACCTGTCTGTCAAACTGTGCTCAGCAATCGAGAAGGTCGAGACGACAAGTCTTCGTAGACAAGAGTCTCGTTTGCTCATGCTACGCGTGCAGGGTAGGGTGTGTGCCTTTTAAGAGACACGGGTTACTAAATTTTTCCAAAGCCCTTTTATATGCTCCGAGTGAGCAGCCGGGATCTTACTCTCTTTTATTTAAAGTTATTATTTTTTAATAAAGTCAAGATTCAAGAGACTGGATTCAACGTTACTAGTATCAGAAACGATCACTGAGCGATCCGATTGACAGTCTAAAGCATAATTAATTAGCTGGGCCAAGGCACCGGTACAGGCACCACGTTGGTAGCATTGAGGTGTGCGTACCATTGGCATCTGATGCAGGCATTGCATGCAAACTGGCCGCATTTTAGACAAAATTTTCATCAAAAACCGATTAACACGGTAATACAGCAGCCTGTTGTAGCAATGACCAAGTGTAACACTTTTATTTCACGTTCATGTTTCAAGTCACATTTCACAACTTTATTAAGTAGTAGTAGATCAATTATCATAGTTCGACTCACCGTGTCTCCTGTGTTTTACCTTGCATCCGAAAATCGTCAGCGAACGGCTCCCGGCTACAGCTATACAAACGGTGTCGAAGTTTAAGGCACGTCTTCTATGGCTAGGAAGACGGGACTCTTCGTCGACTGCGCGTTTCGAGGGGTCAAAGCGCGCGTTTTTCACTGTCACTGATAATTACTATTACTAAAGCATTAGTAAAAACTTTTAACTTTGAAACTATGAAAAAAATAATTTCGTAGTTTTCAAAATAGATGTTGCTTCAACGAGAAGTAACGACGCTATGAGGACACTTCGTTACAACGACTCCTTAGCTGACAACAAAAAATGGCGCCAACCGGAAGTAAGTCTGTACAATTACAATTTTTGACAAGAAAAAGGCTTATGCAGGCCACACACCATCCAATCGATCGTCCAATCGGCATGATACTACCGATTGGATCCAATCAAACTGACCGTGTGTGGCCGTGGATCGGTTGGACGATCGAACTGACGGAAAAATCAAAATTCAATCTTTTGGCTGGATCATGCCGATTGGACGGTGTGTGGCAGTGGGCGATCGATCGTATGATTTTCTCAACCGACTTCAAAAAAAGAGGTTCTTAATCCAATTATAATTAATTGAATTAAGAACCTCTTTTCAATTAATAAGAATTCAATTAATTAATATATTTTATCATTGTTCGCTCGATATTTTTATATTATCTTCGATATTTATAGACCAATTTTGATGATTATTTTTTTCTTTTTCTTTTTTTTTATTTTAACCGATTTTAAAAAAGGTAGGTTCTTAGTTTGACCTGTATCCGCAATTATCTCACGTTTGGCTGAACCGATTTGAATGCGGTTTTCAGAAAAGTATTTGTTGCATTTAGGAGAAGGTTTTAGTATTTTAACCGACTTCAAAAAAGGAGGTTCTCAGTTTGACCTGTATAATATGAATATTTGTCCACGAATATTTCGCGTTTGGCTGAACCGATTTTGATGCGGTTACCAGAAAAGTATTTGTTACATTTAGGAGAAGGTTTTGGTATTTTAGCCGACACCAAAAAAGGAGGTTCTCAATTTGATTGTATATTTTTTATCGTTGTTCATGCGTATTTTCGATATTTGTGGACCAATTTTGAAGGTTATTTTTTGTTTGATAGAATTTTCTTGCGAGATGGTCCTATTAATTTAGCAGTATACAATTGAAGTAATTCTAAAAATACTATGATTATGGATTAACTACGATGATGACAATTTATGAACCGAATTAAGTGATTTTTTTGTTGGGAAATGGATAGACAGCGTGAATTTGGAATTGAGTTATGGGCATTTTGAAAATATATAAAGTTAAAAAATATTACACGCCTAGTTACGCACGACGGCACGTTAGGTTAAACATTTGAACTACGAAAACAACTATTATTACTTACGGCATAAAGGCGGTCTCAAGGTCAACATGTATAGTCTAACGTGCCGCTGACTGTACCATACCACAAAAAAAATGAAAATAAATTAGCTTTAAAAAAAGAAAAACCTCCTTTAAAAACCTAAAAATAAAAACAAAAACAGCATTAAAATTAAATAACAATGATAAAACAAATATATACAATCGAATTAAGAACCTCCTTCTTTTTTGAAGTCGGTTAAGAAAATCATACGATCGATCGTTCACTGCCGATTGGACGATCGAATTGATGGTGTGTGGTGTGTATGGACGAACTGCAGATTGGATCCAATCGGCAGTATCATGCCGATTGGACGATCGAATGGATGGTGTATGGCCTGCACTAAAGGGTAAGTCAATTTTCTACTTTGACAGGATGTAGCTAGACCGGAAGTCGGCGCACTCTCACAGATGCTGTGCATCGTCACATGCCGATAATGTTTTATTTTTGTATGTACCGACCGGCAGAAAAAAGTTATTTTACAGTAGGTATGTGTGTGAATATATGTTTAATGTTATTAAACTTTTGTTAATAAAACATAAGTTTTTACTTTCAGCATTGTGAAAATGTGTGGTACAAGCATAATAAACGTTTGTATTGTCTTTATTTATTTATTTTATTTTTTTATTGAAATGCTATGATATAATGATAAAAATTAAACATTACCTGCAAGAATGCGAATGCGACCCATACCAATGAGTAGCAGATATATTTAGCTACATATCCAGCCCTATTTCGTTTGTGTACGCCGTAGGTCAAATGTTCGAACAAAATGCCCAATAACCTTTACATTGCATTACCACCACCATACCATATTAATTTCGGGACATGACCTACTTTTGATCTTATTACATTTACTCTGGCGAGCTTTTGATAGGCCACGGTAATAAATGTAATAATCTATGTAATAGGTGGTGGGTGCTTGTCAAGCATAGCTCCTAGACAATCCAAATGTAATTGATAAGCCTATGCAATGTAAATTATTCTCATTATCTTAGAGCATTCTCTCCCGTTCTGTATGCTCTAACTTGACAAGCAGAATTATGTAAGGGGTACATTACAAATCTTTTTCCTTGAGTAAAGCACTGGTAAACGTTCAAACGTGTTTGTTTTGTCAAATAATTTGATCGTCTGCGAGCATAAACTACGACATGTGATATGGTGGGCGGGTCCATAGTGAAGTTTTTTGGAAAACATTCAACAAAAACACATACACAAAACTTTGTTTCTGAAATATTATGTTTCTCTACACACGCCATCCACAGCGATTGCGTGGCTTGTGTAGACAAAACTACAGTTTTGCCAGTTTAATATTTTATATTAGCACTAGAAAAAAGATAAACTTTCAAGATAAACCCTATTTACAGTAGCGAAAACTCTATGGTGATCGGTGACTCAGGCGAGACGGCTACACGCGTGGTAAATTTTAACCATGGAAAGTAATTTATATGGAATGTTCAATATTTTACTTTCTATGGTTAAAATGTACTCTATGGCGATAAATCACGGTATTTACTAAAGGGAATGTAAAAAAAGTAGCGTTTTAGTATTTACACCACGCGTGTAGCCTTCGCTTCAGAAGGCCTAGCATGATCATCCACTGACCTGCATATATTTACACTGGACAAGCTTATGTCAAACTGTTTTTGTGCCTATTTGATTTCCGCCATTTTGGCGCTGTAGGACGTAGCGTGAGCATAGCGTGCGTACATGGTACTAAAGTTTGAAGTCTGGAGAGACCATCACGGCAACCATTTTCATATTGTACGTCAAAATTAGTTCTTTAGACGCACGCTAGTGGCGTTTCAAAAAGGCACAAAAATTAGCTGTCAAATCATACAGACAGCCAGTCCAGTTAAATAAAAAAAATTTTTTTCCATGTCAGTGATGATCATCAAAACACGATATTATATCGCGTGATATAGCGTTTTATCACGTATAACAGCTGTCAAAAGACAATGGATTTTGACAGTTGAGTATCTATAAAATGCCATATTATCACGCCTATACAGTACGAGGCATATAACTTGAAATCGGGTGGGGATTGCGCGAAACGCGTATTTTGGGTATGCGTAGCGGTGAGGGGCGCGGGCGGCGGGAGAGGGGCGCGCGCTATTGGTCGCTCACAAGAGCACATGCGCGAACTTATCCCCACTCCGTCGAAAAAATTTCAAGATACGTGCCTAGTACTGTACATATTATTATATCGTGTTTTGTCAGTCATGCTAGAGGGACAAAGTTTTTTCTTTTGGATTGGAATGCACCCAATACCTACCACTGCACAGCATAGGCAAAAATTGCTCCCTAAAGAGGCGAGTAGATTGCCAAACCAAAAATAAGAAATGAAATGACACTTGACAGTTGATTTGATTCGTTCGTTTTCGTTTCGTTTCGTTTGTGTGTGTATGTGATGTGGTGTGTGTTTTAGTTATTTTATTACGATACGATTGCTTTGCTGTTTGCTTTGCCTGTCTCTAAATAAAGAGAAAAAGCCATAAATTCTATTGTTTGTCCCCCCTTAAAAATACTGTCTCTTTACGATATGTGCAAGAAGCAAAGAATGACAGTACCAGAGGGTGCTCGGGAGAGAAAGACAATATTAAGACTAAAGCAATAGCCGGAGGGAAGGGAGGCATGGAAGCTCGCGGTGGAGTTCGCTGCAGTGCGAGGCTCAGTGGAGAGGCGGCTTCGGCGCGGACTACGAGCAGTAGCGGCAACGGGGCGCCCGGGAGGCCCGCGATCGATGCGGCTGCGGCCGCCCTGCGCCGGGCCCGCGCCGCCGAGCGGGCGCGCGAGGTTGAAGACAGCCCGCGGGTTCTGCGGGAGAAGTGCCGGCGTCTCGCTCGAGCATTACGCAACGCCAAGCATCTCGTGGTCAGTAAACTATACACTGTGACCAAAATCTTTGAACAGGAAAGAGGTGACCTTTGTTGTGTTGATATGCCACATATTTGAGGCAATCTGAATGAAAGTAATAACATTACAGGTGTACACGGGTGCTGGCATAAGTACAGCAGCTGACATCCCGGACTACCGCGGCCCTGATGGTGTCTGGACAAGATTGCAACGGGGAGAGACTGTTGGGTGAGCAAAGTTTTTTTTACATTGGCTGCTTTGTTTTGATAATGTTGAATGTGAATTTGAATATTCAATCAATATTTATTTGTAAAATATGCGAAGTAAATCTGTTTCCTGAGTAATCTGATAGAGAAAAAAAAATCTTCATTCACACATTGGTACATACTTGTATTGTCTATAACTTAATATTGTTTGGTGGCAGGACTGGTAGTTTAGGTTGCAATATCAAATAATTGGCATGATGACAATTTTTTTATTTTAAGTTACATATTAAAATTTAATTTATTTGGAATTTAATTTTGCAGACATCGCATCGAACAGACGTGTCGGAAAATATTTTTATTAAAATCAATTAATCAATTTTGACTCGTGACCTAGTTTTACCGCTCATCGATCGGTAGCAGAAAGTAAACAGTGAACTAATGTTAGGTATTATACTAGTGAATAAGTGAAAATGTTTAGTGTTTAGAAGAGGAAAAACATTAAAAAAAATGGAAACTAGCCCATTCAACCGGAATGACAAGACTGTTGGCACTCCGCCACCAACGCCCTCGCCCGCCGGCTCATCTCATCCAAGATCGCGGAACCAAGGGGAAGGAAATATCCTGGAGGTTGTGTCAACCCCAGAAATCCAAAACTGGATGACCTCTATTGAGCAATGCTTAAATGAGGTCTGTCGTATTGCTTCGGAGGGAAAACTGAACACCGAGCAAAAACTACAAATCAACAACTTGTGCCGTAAAGTAAGTCACGGAACATCACAGATGGCAGTCCAGTACCAGTCCCTCAAATTCAAAACTGTCCAAACCCATTCCACGATTCAAACCCTACAAGACCAAGTCGATCTATCGCAGCAGTTGGAAGACCTCAAACTTAGCATTAAGGAAACATCTAAAACAGTCTCGGGGGCATCCTTCTCCGATATTGTTAAAAGGGGATCGAACAACTTTATTAAGCCAATAAATGTGAGCTCTATTGCCATTTACCCGAATGATAAGCGATCGAGCGAGGAGACAAAATCGCTTGTCCAAAAAATTATTAGCCCAGAAGAGATGAAACTGCACGTTAGAGGTTTGCGCAAGACGAAAAATGGTGGGGTTATAATCAGCACGGAAACGAAGGACGATATCGAAAAGTTAAAAAAATCCACTCAGTTGACTAACTCGGGCCTCTCCATTGACGAACCTCATAAACGGAAGCCCAGGATTGTTGTTATTGGTGTGCCCGTAAATATGCAGGAAAAGGAAGTATTTACCTGTCTGTATCAGCAAAATGTAGCCGAACATCTTCCGAACTCTAACCTGGAAACGTTCCTGTCCTCAATTAAATTAAGTCACAAGTCAGGCAAAAAGGATGCGGAGACTTGTAATTATGTGATTGAAGTATCTGCAGAGATAAGGAAAGCCCTAATATCAAGAGAAAGGATCTTTGTAAACTGGTCATCTTGCCCTGTCAGAGACTTTACTTTGGTTACTCGGTGTTACAAGTGCCAGCAGTATGGTCACGCGGCCAAGTCGTGCCGGGAGCAAGCTTACACCTGTGGCCATTGTGGTGACCAAGGACACTCAATAAAAGAGTGCACGAAGAAGGCCGAAGACCCTAAATGTGCTACCTGCTCACGTTTTAAAAAACCAAATGGCCATTATACAGGTACCGCCGACTGTCCGGCAAAATTATTGGCCGAAAAAAGGTACATAAATTCAATTGATTATGAAGGCGCCTGAGAGCGCCGATTTCAAGGGTATTTTCAGCCCTCTTTTTATTTTATTTTTTTGTTTGATATATTTTTATATTTAATAATCTTTATTTTAAATTTTTTGTATGATTAACAATTTAATAGATGATTTGGATAACTTCTCTGTATCGGAATCCAAATTATGTGATGTAGAAAATTGCGAACGATATCTTTCCGCCTACTGTAATCCTTTAACCATTCTTACTCAAAATATTCGCAGTATCTATAAAAATTTCGATAACTTTAGCATTTTTCAACAAAGACTAAATATTAATTCGGATGTCATAGTGCTTACAGAGTGTTGGCTAGAAAAACAATATAACATTCCTCTAATGCCAGGGTACAATATGTATAAAAGTAACACTATACACAACCAAAACGATGGAGTTGTAATTTACACAAAAAGTCAACTAAATGTGTCTACAGAGGAATTAAATATGGATGACTGCAGTAATTTGCTTATAAAAATCGGATGTGAATATGCAATATTAGCTTTGTATAGACCATCCGCTTTTAGGAATACAAATAACTTTGTTGTTTCTCTAAACAACACTCTGCAAAACTTAGCATCTTTTAAAAATATCATCTTGATTGGAGACATAAATATTAATATTCATCCTGAAAATATTGACTCAGCAGTTCAAGACTATCTGAATATATGCTCTTTTCATGGCTTGCTCCCCGCACACACATTGCCTACTCATCAAAGTGGTTCTTGTTTGGACCATATCATGTTGAAATCCAAGTTTTCTTCGCTTGCACTTGTTACTAACTCATCAATAACTGATCATAGTGCTGCCCTACTAACCCTTAATTGTAAATTACCTAAACTAAACAACACTCGCACAGTCGTTAAACTAAATATAAACAAACTTGCTGTAGACTTCCGTAACATCGATTTTGACCCAGTTTATAATTCAGCTGATCCGCACTTTTGCATGTCGTATCTAGTCGAAAATGTCCAACAAGCGATTCGCAATAATACATCGAATGTTACTTTAAAAAACAGAAATTTTAATATTAAACCTTGGATCACCCCAGGTCTGATTCGATGCATGAAACATAGGGACAAATTGCATATGAAAGCAAAACGAAATCCTAGTAATCCGATATTACAATTGTCTTATAAAAGATACAGGAACTTTTGTAATATTATCTTAAAAAAAGTTAAAATCAATTACGAAAAAACTTCATTAGAATCAGCTGGAAAAAATAATAAAAAGATATGGAATATCATTAAAAATATAACTTACACTTCCAAACAACATGACTCATCAGTAACTTTACTACAAGCGCACTCGTCACTCTTAAATTGTGCTAACAACGCCAATAATTATTTTGTTAATATTGGTAAATGTCTGTCAGAAAAAATTCAATCTCATTTACATTCTCCAACGCACGCCCCTCCTGCCTGTGACTCTTCCTTGAAGTCCTTTGCATTGCTTGACACTGACGAAATCGAGGTTGAAAAAATAATCATGTCCTTGAAAGACGACTGTGCGGTTGGGTGGGATAATATATCCAATAAAATAATTAAACAGTTTAGACACATCTTGATACCTCCACTGACTTATATTTTTCAAAAATGTTTAACTACAGGTATTTTTCCTAAGTGTTTAAAAAAGGCTGTTGTTGTTCCTGTTTATAAATCTGGCAAAAAAAGCCAAATCTCAAACTACAGACCTATATCACTATTGCCATCTCTTTCAAAAATATTAGAAAAAATTATAAACATTAGATTAGTTAGATATTTAGAGGATAAAGCGATTCTGTCTAAGTTTCAATTTGGTTTTCGACCTCTAGTATCTACTGCTGATGCCGTACATCACTTAACAGATTATATTGTAAATAATCTTAATAAAGGTAACCACACAGTTGGAATCTTCCTGGATCTAGCGAAAGCTTTTGATACGGTGTCCATACCTATCCTATTGCGCAAGCTTGAGATTTTAGGCATTAGAGGCACACAGTTGAAATTATTCACGAGCTATCTGGAAGAACGTACTCAATGTGTGAGAATTGGCAGTGTCCTCAGTGATGAACAGGAAAATACACCTTTTGGGGTTCCCCAAGGAAGTATTTTAGGACCTACCCTGTTTTTGATTTACATAAATGATCTTTGTAATATAAAGCTAGATCATGGAATGATCATATCTTACGCTGATGATACTGCACTTCTCTTTACGGCCGACTCGGAAGAACAAGTTTTCAAGCATGCGCAACGAGGATTCAATGTTGTAAATAACTGGCTACAAAATAATCTTTTGACATTAAATGCACAGAAAACTAATTATATTAAGTTCTCCTTGCGTAAACAATGCTTACCTAACACTAACCCTACACTTCATGCTCATTGTTGCCTAGTCCAAACGGAAAACCAATGTGTGTGTCCTGAAATTAAACAAACAGAAAAAATTAAATACCTAGGTATTATATTAGACGAAACTCTTTCATTCAGGCCACATATTATATCTTTAAATAACAGATTACGTAAGTTAATATTTGTATTCAAAAAGTTACGACAAATTGCGGATCCAGCAATAATAAGACAGGTCTATTTTGCACTATGCGAATCAATATTAACTTACTGTATTACGTCATGGGGAGGTGCATGTAAAACACTGTTACTAACCACAGAGAGAGCACAGAGAGCGATTCTCAAGGTGTCAACTTCCCGCCCTTTTCTCTTTCCTACTAACCTTCTATATAAGTCATGTAACGTATTATCAGTACGACAACTATTCATAATGAACATAGTGTTAAAACAGCACTCAGCCCTCACCTTTAACTCTGAAATAATCAATAAAAGACGGAAAGATATAGTCTGCACTCAAACAGTTTCTAAGCAATACGCTTTTACAGCAAAGTTTTATCTGTTCCTGGGCCCATTTCTCTACAATAGAATAAATAGGATAGCTAACATCTATCCACTTAATTTTAGGAATTGTAAAATAACTTTAAAAAATACTCTGCAAAGCATGTCATATGACGATACAGAGACGCTATTGGTCGTAACAAAATAGTATTGTATTTTATTTAAGTATTTGTCATTCTAAGCGTAATTTGTAATGTCTAAATAGAAATTATTTTAATGTTAGTGATTAATTGATTCATGTTAAATGTAGGCTATACTCGCCTGAAACACAGGTTTTTCCTAGTTCAGGCAAATGTTATTATTATCTATTTTAATGTATACTTTGTAAATTGTACTAAACTGAATTTTTGGAAAATAAATAATTATTCTATTCTAAAATTCTATTCATTACTTACCTCTCAAAAAAGAAACATTTGTAAAATAATTATTTCACTAGCATGAAAACTGCCCGAGATATCACAGTTTGAAATGCACACAAATGGACTCACCCAAAAACCCTCCATACTAACGGCTACTCAGTTATGACGTCACGCTTGAGTAGTTTGTATGCAACATGTAGGAAATTTGTTCAGCAGCTATATTAAATATTGTGTTTTTGATAAACACAATGGTTTCTTAGACATACAATTTGCTATACATTTTACGGACTAATTAAAGATTATTCTTTATTGCACTTGTAACATGATTACACAGGTAAATCTGAAAGTTGTTTACAAAGGTTTTTTTTTCTGTTTTGAAATCTGCAATCAGTGGTTTCCACTATGAGCAAATGAGTTCCAGTCTTTGATCGGTGTAGAGTGTGTCCCTCAGCAGAGACATCTCCTCCTTCATTCCTTCCAGTTTACAAAGGTGGGCTTATCTCTCAAAGAGATCTCTTCCAGCCAGCCAACCCAGCATTGTTTGAGATTTTTAAGTAAGCAGGTAATAGAAAGTGCATACTGAGGTGGAGATTCAGGTAGAGGTTACGTAGACATTATTTATTTTAATAAAGGACATCATCCATTTTGGTCCAAATGTGAAAGTGCCGGCCAAAAAGCAAAAGTGCTTTATTCTGATAGATTTTGTCCACCTAAGCATTTCTTATTATGGCACCGAAGCTGTAGCACCGCTATACTTGATTTTAATTGAGTTCAAAAAAACTGTATTTTCATACATTTTGACACAAATGTAAAAAAGTCAGCCAAAAAGCAAATTCTGATAGATTTTGTCCGTCTAAGCATTTCTTATTATTGCACCGAAGCTGTAGCACCGCTGTACTTCATTTTGATTGAGTTGAAAAAGTCTGTCTTTTCATACATTTTGAAAAAATGTGAAGCTGTAGGACACAGCTTTGGTGTCATAATAAAAAATGCTTAGATAGACAAAATATATCAGAATAAAGCACTTTTGTCTTTTGGCCGGCACTTTCATATTTGGACCAAAAATGTATAAAACATGGATGATGTCCTTTTTTACTTTTTCAATGGACTTGTCCACCCAACTTTGAAGGGAAACAAATAATACGCAATATATAAAACCAAGAGGTATACAAGCTACTCTAAAAGTTTAATATGTTTACAATTTTTAGTAGTATTTCATTATTTTATTCATTAGTCATCATCCCAATTTAACTAATGGTGCAATTTGTCCTTAGAATCGTTTGAGTATTTGGTCTTTAGGGGCCATCCATAAATTACGTCACTCGAATTTTATGATTTTTGGCCCCCTCCCCCGTCCTTGTCACAGCTGGTCACATTTATGAGGACCCCCCTCCCTAGTGTGACGTCACATATTTTACATCTAGAAATAATGATTTAATTAAAACAGCAGATCAAAAATTTGTTTTATTTCAATTTAAATGATTTTGAAATGTGACGTCACAATATTTAAGACCCCTCCCACCCCCTTGTCACACAATGTCACACTTTGTCGACCCCCTCCCTCCCCCTTGACGTGTGACGTAATTTATGGACGGCCCCTTAGAAGTGTATAATTTTTGCAGATTACTAAATTCATATTCAACTCAAGTAGCCACTGATACAATTTTGTCTTAGAAATATTCAAGTTGTTACATTGTGTGATATTGGGAGCAATTCTTTTAAACAGAGGTGGATGGATAATTTAGAAACACTTGTTGATTTTTGTACAAATGAGGTAACTTTGAAATCTTAGTCTGATGATGGCTGTCCAAAAAGTAAATAGAGGAGGTAATTATCTACACTATACACACCCAACTGATCTGATCAGCATTCTAAAGCCTGATACATTAGTTAGTGTACCTGTACACATCAGGGATTGGTTGCGGTTGTTAAATTTCGGTATGTTTTACGGTTAATATAGCGGTACCGAAATATTCTACCCTTACTTAGGATACCGATAAATTTTATTTCGGTATAAAACCACCGAAATATAGAGGTACCGAAATTACGGAACCTATGTTGAAGTACCGAAAAATTAAGGTATCAAAATATGAAGGTATAGTTTTAAATAGGTATGACGTCATACCGATATAAAAAGGTACCGCAATTTTCCGGTATATCTGTTTTTCGGTACCTCATCAAAGCGGTACCGCAATTTTTAATTACTCAACCCAAACCCAAATATAACGGTACCGTTATATTTGGGTTAGCTTAACCTCTTATAAAGGTATTATATCGTGTTTTGTCGTTCATCTTCATGCTAGGGGGGCTGGGGGCGGTATTACAAGCTCTTAAAACTTCAATTTTCTGAATGGCTATCATTGCGTCTCTTTTATTACTGATAAAACAGACGCAGACGATGATTGATGATTACTCCTTACAATATTAATTACAGCCCAATCCTCAAATTTTTATAGGTACCCTTAAAAAATATACCTACCAAAACAAACAAAAAATGTGTAGTACATATTTCACATACACGGTCATTTGATTTACTAGCTAGGCGAAGCCTGTACTATGGGTGATAGATACTGATATAACCTGACTGATATATAATATCTGACTGACAGATATCCGTCGCGTCGGGGCTTCCATTACCTGCGTCGAAATGAACTAATATTTTGTATTGGGAACAATATTGGGAATATAGGTACTTTTGAAGAACAGAGAGATGGCAATTGCAGACCCGATGATTTTTTTTAAATAGGTGTGTATGTATAGGTTAATACTACAGTACTAGGCACGTATCTTGAAATTTTTTCGACGGAGTGGGGATAAGTTCGCGCATGTGCTCTTGTGAGCGACCAATGGCGCGCGCCCCTCGCCCACCGCCCGCGCCCCTCACCGCTACGCATACCCAAAATACGCGTTTCGCACAATCCCCACCCGATTTCAAGTTATATGCCTCGTACTGTACATTAATGTGAGTCAGGAGATATTTTCGTAAAAATTATTTAACCTTTTTAGGGTTCCGTACCAAAATGGAGTCCGTTACGCCAGCAAGAAAGTAGCTTCTAGAGGGAAGCGAGTTTGATGAATAATTTGTGCGCAATTTGTGGGCCTTATAGTTTTGGAATAAAACGGGAAAAACGAATTCTGCTGGGGTAACGGTACTCCAGCAGGAAGATTCTAAACTAATGATCGGAGAGAAATAAATGATATATGGGCGGGTAGCTTGATACTAGCAAGAAATGTGCGCCAAATATATAATTAGTGGGCCTTATAGTTTTGGAGATATTTGATTTCCTGCTGGCGTAACGTTTTGCCGGATCCCAGATCTCGGAAACTACTAAATGTGCGATCTTACAGTAAACATATAGAAGTAGCCCCTAATTTGTGCTATTTGTGCGGTAGAAAACATTTCAAAAATATTCACAAATTTTGAAGTAATCGGGCATTTTCTGAAAACAGTAAAAAAATTCTAGCGCCTTAACTACCACAGAAATAAAGAAACTAAAAACGGTGTTCTATTCTTCTTATTATTTCTCATTACCATAAAAATTTTGAAAACCGCACACATACACGTTTTTGAATAATACCCACATGAAGGTGAGACCGACCATGTCATGACTTTGACGGTCAGCAGGATAAAAATATCAGAGATTATTTAGATCTTGGCCCAATGAATAATCTGTACGGTTACTGAAGTACATGCTCTGAAATTTTCAGCTTCAAATTCTTCGTATTAAAGGAAATATCAATTAAAATCCAAAACAACTCTCAGTATTCCGATTAACCGACCAAATTCGATAGACCACAAAAAAGCGACGCGTTCATACATATTGATGACCTTCTTTAATGTGTCGTATTATACAGAAAAATTGTTTGTACAGTTGCGTTCATAACTTCTTATTGGCAAATGTGGGTAAATAGTGTTTTAACATTTAAATGGTTAGTTAGAGCCTGCATTTATACCAATACAATGTGGCGTTGATCTGTTACATTACACCCAGATTATATATTTTGCGGACGGCACTCTTCGAACACGTGACTTTGAAACCAGCTAAATTTCTTAAGTTACTAGAAGATCTGTTAACTTCTTAGTGAAATATACCAGAATCATTGTTGTCTAAACATCAATAGCATAGCTGTTTTTATTTTCAATAACAGAAAACAACTACCTAGCTGTCTTAGGTAGGTATATGTTTATAACTTCATTCGAACCGGAAAGAAGTACTAAAATCAGTTAAACGGGCACTTCACTCGCGTATTATTATTAAGGTAGGTATTTAGTTTTGGTGTAACAAGTAGGTATTTATTGTAATAACATTTTATTAAGGTACCTAAGTACTTACTTAAAATGCAATTAATTTTACAACAGAAGATAGTGACCAACTTCATAGCGCTTGTGCTATAAAACGACGTTTTTTAATCTGTAACATTTTATCTTTTCCATAGAGACCACTGACGTCCATTATACAACTTGTATAATGGACGTCAGAGGGCCTAGTACTATACTAGTTGTGTTTCTCACCTCACTTTACAAATAGTATCGAGTGAAAGAGAGGAAATCATGCGAGTGAGTGAACGAGTGAAAGAATGAAAACGATAGTTAACTATTCGTAAAGTGAAGTGAGAACAAAAAACCAACTCGTACTAGGCCCTCTGTGAAGAGACCTACATCCATGTAGAAGTTGCATGCAAGAGATCACTGTCTATTGTCAATTTAATCGCATTGTAGGTACATTAAGTACCTAGTTAGGTATAACAAAAAAAAACGAAATAAAATTACAAAACATCCTTTATTTTTTTACTAAAATAATGTTAAAATGGTTAAAATTCTTTCAATTCAAGTAAAAAATGAAATGTAACAGAAATAACTTCATTCGTTATTTAAATAAAAGCACTCACTCAAATCACTTTTTCACTTAAATGTACGTAGACGTGACGTGTACAATCCTGTTCGACAACAAAGTTAAGGAGGTCATCAATATGTATGAACGCGTCGCTTTTTTGTGGTCTATTGAATTTGGTCGGTTAATAGGAATACTGGCAGTTGTTTTGGATTTTAATTGATATTTCCTTTAATACGAAGAATTTGAAGCTGAAAATTTCAGAGCATGTACTTCATTAACTGCACAGATTATTCATTGGGCCAGGATCTAAATAATCTCTCATATTTTTATCCTGCTGACCGTCAAAGTCATGACATGGTCGGTCTCACCTTCATGTGGGTATTATTCAAAAACATGTATGTGTGCGGTTTTCAAAAATTTTATGGTAATGAGAAATAATAAGAAGAATAGAACACCGTTTTTAGTTTCTTTATTTCTGTGGTAGTTAAGGCGCTAGAATTTTTTTACTGTTTTCAGAAAATGCCCGATTACTTCAAAATTTGTGAATATTTTTAAAATGTTTTCTACCGCACAAATAGCACAAATTAGGGGCTACTTCTATATGTTTACTGTAAGATCGCACATTTAGTAGTTTCCGAGATCTGGGATCCGGCAAAACGTTACGCCAGCAGGAAATCAAATATCTCCAAAACTATAAGGCCCACAAATTATATATTTGGCGCACATTTCTTGCTAGTATCAAGCTACCCGCCCATATATCATTTATTTCTCTCCGATCATTAGTTTAGAATCTTCCTGCTGGAGTACCGTTACCCCAGCAGAATTCTTTTTTCCCGTTTTATTCCAAAACTATAAGGCCCACAAATTGCGCACAAATTATTCATCAAACTCGCTTCCCTCTAGAAGCTACTTTCTTGCTGGCGTAACGGACTCACCAAAATGGTAAAAAAAGGAACCCTTATGGTGTGACTCAGTCTGTCTGTCTGTCACAGCTGGATATCTCGAAAACTACTAATGGTATCAACTTGAAATTTGGAATAGTTTAAGATGATATTTGTCCAACTATTTTGCAAATAAGAAAGAAATAAAAAAAAATTTTTTTTACAACAGGTAGGTACTGAAAAGGAGTCTTAAAAATTTGAAGTGAGGTGACTAGGTAATGTGGGGTATCATATGAAAGAGCGCTGTTTGCACATTATAAAACATTTTATTCCTTTTTTTTAGGACGCACAGTTTTCGACTTATGATGAAAAATGTAAAAAAAAACCGTCCCCCCCCTTATCTCCGAAGTTTGCAAAGAGAAAAATCTGAAATAATTCTATGTTATAGTAGTTTATGTAAGGATTACAGGAAAAACAAAACGATGCCTCAATATAACACAATTTTTTAGAAATTCAAAAAACAAACAAAAAAATATTAGTGCCACTACCAGTCAACAGATGGCGCTGACCTAAGAAGAAAAAAATAGTTCCACTATTGGTCAAGAGATGGCGCTGACCTAATACTACAATAATAATTGGTGGCTGGTTCTAATATAATTACCTACGACTGTCATTCTGAATTTCGACAGTCAATTATTTCGACAGGGTCTGAATTTCTAAAAACAATAGTGCGACTACTCACTGCTTTGACAGAACATATTTCGACACACACTACTACGAATAACACTACTTCGACGGAACATACCTTCGAAAAAATACTACTCTGAAATGTGACAATAATTATTGAATTCCGCTTTTTGGTTTAAGATACTTACAAAATAAAAACATAAATAATAATCAACTATGTTTTTAATAATTATAACAATCATATCTTCAGATAATATAGAGAATTTAAATTATTAATAATAGTAATAAGTCTTCTTGATTTTTTTATTACACATGTTAGTATTAATAGGTCTTTCTTATGCTAATAATAAAGTGGAATTCAATTAATATTGTCACATTTCAGAGCAGTATTTTGTCGAAGGTATGTTCCGTCGAAATAGAGATCCGTCGAACAAGTGCATTTCGAAGAAGGGTTCTGTCGAAGTAGTGTTATTCGAAGTTGTGTGTGTCGAAATCGAAATATGTTCTGACGAAGCAGTGAGTATTGTTTTTCGAAATTCACCCTGTCGAAAATTCGAAATAATTGATTGTCGAAATTCAGAATGTTCATTACCTACTATCTGCCGTACGAATAAAGAAAAATAAGTTCCTACTTAGAATAACCAATAATATTGCTTAGCAATATTATTCCTTACGTTTAATTCATGAACGCCCGAGCGGCCTCCTGGTCCCGGATAACAATGGAATATCTATTGTGTCTCTTTTTCCGGGCGTTGAAAGGTTAAATCGATAACATTTCATCAGTTTGTGGAGTGGCTGAAACGTTTTTCAGTCGCCATAAGCAGCTGTGGTTAAGATTTGTAAATTAACTATCCGCCTGTTCGCCCTTCCACCTGTCCGCCGTCTATCCTACTTTTTTAAAGACTGTAGGTACTAAAGTAACATATCAAAATATATTCATGATTGTACGGAACCCTCGGTGCGCGAGTCCGACTTACTCTTGACCGCTTTTTTTAATTAAGAATACCTACCTATTCCCGGAAAATTAGAGTAGTGAGACACAAAAGATTTCCCATTGTTGAGCGGCCCGATCGGGCCGCTCAGGGATTGAAAGATTAAGAATAACTATTTTAAGTGAAGTGGGTTTTATTTATTTTTTTATTTTGCTTTTTATTTTAAACTTTTTAAATAATTCATACTTTATCTATTTAATAACCGCTTCCAAATCGGTCAAACCGATTTATATACATAAGTATAGATAAACATACAGATTTATTTCCATAATATTTTTTTTCTTTCTTACATTAATTTTTATTTAAACTTATGATAAATGTAATTTTTGTAATAAAAACGAACTGTAATTTTAGCCTCGGTATAACATTAAAAATGAAAAGAACATAAAAAATTTATTCAGAGCCCAAAGTGCACATGCGCGAACTTTCCCCCACTCCGTCGAAAAAATTTCAAGATTAATGAAATGCCTCGTACTGTACTGAAGTGTACACTGTACACCGGAGTCTCTCTCTACCGTCTGTACCTACTCGCGAAATGCACGGAACTTGTCGGTTCGTGTTCAATACAGTGCATTTCGGTACCGAAATAAAATAACGGTTAAATAGCGGTACCTCAAAATAAAGGTTGTCATATTTCGGTACCAATATTGAAGTACCGAAAAATTAAGGTATCGAAATTTGAAGGAATAGTTTTTAATGGGTATGACGTCATACCGATAAATAAAGGTACCGAAAAATTAAGGTATCAAAATATGAAGGGACAGTTGTTTTAATAGGTATGACGTCATACCGATAAATAAAGGTACCGAAAAATTAAGGTATCAAAATAATGAAGGAACCGTTTTTAATAGGTATGACGTCATACCGATAAATAAAAGTACCGTAATTTTCCGGTAAATCAGTCCCTGGTACACATTAGTGAAGCCATAGTTCCAGCACAGTACCGCCACGAACTGAATTCAGTGATATGTGTGAATCGAGCTAAGAACTGTGGATCAGAGTTCTCAGTTTCAGGATTTCTGTAGTTTAATGCAAGTTCAGGGGGCCTACCGGCTAACTTTTCGAACTTCGATGGGTCTGCCGAGTTTCAACTTAAAACAGATATATTGAAGTTAGGAATTTCGTACTGTATTATTTGACGAAATTATTTGGAAGATATCGAAGTTCATGTGACATCATGGATTGGGTGGGGTTCACCATTTTAGCCCAACTGGGGTTTGATTTTTATTTTTTTATTTTTTTTATTTTTATTTATTCAGGAAAACATACAGTCATTATACAAGTTTTACATAATTATCAAAATTTACGAATAGACCAGGTAGTTCCATTAAATAATTACAAATATTGAGTCTGCACAAAGGTAGCGATTAGTACAGAATAGCATAGCAGTAAATGCAAGATTACGGTATTATTAACTAAGGCGTTCTTTATTAAATAATTTTTCTCCCACTCTTCGTTTAAACATTGATAGATTTAAGTAAAAAATATCAACATGTTTCAATTTTTCGTTGTAATATCGACACGAGCGTCTTATAAATTGATTTATTTGTTTTAATTTGAAGCCCAGCAGACTTCGAAATTCGATGCGTTAGCCGGTACGGCTCGTGTATTTTTTTTAACTAAACCATTAGACAGTACCTGTGAAATCTTGAATAAAAATTAAAATTTTTTTTACTAGTGGCATGAGGTTGCACAGTCTGTGCAAACACTCGGCCAACTCAGCTAACATTAATTAGTGTTTCACGATTCTGCTCTGTATTCAGGCGCGTGGAGGTGTCGCGCGCGCAGCCGACATTTACGCACATGGCGCTGACGGCGCTGTGGGCGCGCGGCACGCTCAAGTTCGTGGTGTCGCAGAACTGCGACGGGCTGCACCTGCGCGCCGGCCTGCCGCGCCGCGCGCTCGCCGAGCTGCACGGCGACATGTTCGCCGAGCTGTGCGCCGCCTGCCGCCGCGTCTACCTGCGCGCCTTCGACACCACCGAGCGCACGGCGCGCCACGCGCACGGCACGCGCCGCCTGTGCCACACGTGCGGCGCCGAGCTGCGCGACTCCATCGTGCACTTCGGCGAGCGCGGGCGCGCCGCGTGGCCGCTCAACTGGGCGGGCGCGCTGCGGCACGCGGGCCGCGCCGACGTCGTGCTGTGCCTCGGCTCCAGCCTTAAGGTGCTGCGCCGCTACCCGCGCCTGTGGCGTATGCACGCGGCGCCGCGCGACCGCCCCGCGCTCTACATCGTCAACCTGCAATGGACGCCCAAGGACGCCGTCGCCGCGCTCAAGATCAACGCGCGCTGCGACGCCGTCATGCGGCAGGTGGCGCGCCGGCTGCGGCTGCGCGTGCCGCGGTACCGCGCCGACCGCGACCCGCTGCTGGCGCACGCCGAGCCGCTGCAGCCCGCCGAGGCGCACACCACGCGCCGCCCGCTGCTGCGCGCGCCCCCGCCCCCGCCCCCGCCCCGCCCCCGCGACGACTGCTCCGCCGAGGACTTCTCCTCCCCCTCCGCCTCCGACTCGGACGAGGAGCTCCCGCTGCGGCGCCTCGCCGAGCGCCTGCGCGCTCCCGACGCGAAACCTTCCCCGCCGACCTCGCGCCCGTCGTCGCCGAACTTTCCGAACGGACGGCACCCGTCTCCGAACGCGAGAAATCGATCACCTCACACGGAATCTTCCTCACCGAATGCTCGGCTTTCGTCGCCTGACACGGGACCTCCTTTACAGAATACTCGGCTCCCTTCACCTAACAAGCGACCTTCGTTACCGAACGATGGGCCTCGATCATCCGCCATGGGACCTCCTATACCGAATAATCGGCTTCCATTACTGGATACCGAATCCCGGTCCCGAGATGCTCGCCTCCTCCCGCCGGACACCGGGCCCCCGCCGGACGCTCGACTCCCGTCGCCTGACGCCCAATACTCGTCACTACCTACGCTCGCATCACAGAATCCTAAACCCCTTTCGTACAACATTCGGCCGTCGACCCTGAAGTCTGAGCAGACTGAGCTCGCTTTGGATTCTGCACCGCAGAGACTTTCCGATCACTCTACAACGCTGGACACAGAATTCCGGTCCCGAGACGCTCGCCTCCTCCCGCCGGACACCGGGCCCCCGCCGGACACCGGGCCCCCGCCGGACACCGGGCCCCCGCCGGAGGCTCGGCTCCCGTCGCCTGACGCAGAACACTCTTCACCACCTACGCTCGCATCGCAAAATCCTAAACCTCTTTCGTACAACACTCGGCCGTCGACCCCGAAATCTGAGCCGCCTGATCTCTCTTTGGATTCTGCACCGCAGCGGCTTTACGATCACTCGACGCCGCCGAACACGCGGCCCTTAGTACCGATGAAGCGACTGTTGAAATCGGAAGCGCCACCGAGCTCGACGAGACCGCCGTTTCCGCCGAAACTCTCGCCGACGTCAGCGAGGAGACCTCTGCCGGATCTCCTTCGTGCTTTTCAGGTGAGCATGCGGTCCGGCGAGGCGACCATACTGTTGCGCGCGCAGCACGCGCCCCCGCCCCCCGCGGCGCCCCCCGCCGGCCCCGCGCTGCACGCGCTGCGCAGCTTCCGCATGGTGCGCCCTCGCCCGCCGCTCACGCTCAACGGGAACCATGTGCCTAAAATACAAGAGTTCGCCATCAAAAAGGAGGAGTATCTCGTTAAGAAAGAGGAGTATCTCGTGAGGAAGGAGGAGTACTTCGTGAAGAAGGAGGAGGCGGACGGAGTGAAGGGGGAGGAGGGGGAGGGCGCGCGCGGGCTCGGGTCGCGGCTGCGGCGCTTGCTGGAGTGCTCGCCGCGGCTCGGCGGCGGCGGCGAAAAACCGGCGGCCAACGGAGACGCATCCAGCGGCGAGGAGGGCGGCGCGCGCGCGCTGGCCGCCGCGTACATCGCGCGCGCGGTGCTCGTGTGCCGCGCGCAGCTGTACCCGGGCCTGCACACGATCATCTCTCCGGCGGCGGCGACGGCGGCGGCGGCGCCGGCCGAGTGCGCGTGGTGCCACCGGCGGCACGGCGCGCGGCGCTGCCTGTGGTACGGGCCGCCGCGCTGCACGCCGGCCGAGGCGCGCGCCAGCCGCCGCCGCCAGCTGTGCGCGTGCTGCGACGCGCCGGGCGCCGCCGCCGCCGAGCCCGCGGACGCGGACGGCGGCGGCTGGTACGGCAAGGGCTACCGCAAGGGCCGCCGCCGCCGCCGGTAGCGCTCGCCCTCCGCGACGCCGCGCCCCGAGCCCGACGGCCGCGCGTCGCGACCTCCGAGCCCACCGAACGCCGTGTTCCGTGTTCTCGACGATCGAAGTGATACGTTAGCGAACAAAACTATACTCTGAGTTATCGTTAAGAATGCGCGTAGTGACGAATGAACGTTTGTAAATATACCTCGTCCCGGTGATTTGTACATATTGTTTCCGGCGTACGTACATACGTTTGTTGTCGTCGAATACTGCTGTACTTGTATTTATTTTTTTTACAAAGATTAGCGTATAGGATGAACGAGTAGTTAGGTATAAATTAAACTAATGGAATAGGTCTGCGACGACCGAGTGCGGTCTGCGATGAAAATACTCTCAGACCAAGTGCCCTATTTTTGTAATTCTTTCGGCAAAATCTGTATTTTTGAATCGCTAGTTGGCCAGTAGTACAATGACACAAACTTATCTGACCCGGTGGCCAAAACTGCCCCCCTACTCTCGATGGGATTGAGTTCACATCAGGATCGAATTAAGGTCAAAATTTAATCAAAAATTCAAAAATCTGTTATGTTGGTACTTTGGAAACAGTTGCAATTATGACATTTATTCGATTCGAACTTGAACTTGATCTCGTTGGTAGTGTTGTTACATATTGTTACCTAGCTTAAATTGTCGACTACATACACCACAGCGACGTCGTCACCAGGTCAGATAAGTTTGTGTGATACGAGTGTGTGTTGTCAATTGTGACATTATGTCGCATGTGATTTAGGCCACACAACCGATTTCAAACGAATATTTTTTTTATTCTTTCAGCTAGCGTCGAACGTTCTATTCTACCGATTTTCATTCGACATAGCAAAATCCATATTTTTTAATAGCTCGTTACAGACTTATCGGACGCGGTAGCCAAATTGGTACTAAGTGTTATTACATATTGTTAGCTAGGTTACGCCGTCACCGAGTCAGATAAGTTTGTGCTGTTAAAGTGACTGTTGTCAATTGTTACATTACACCGTGAAAAGAGCGCCCAACGCCAGCCGAAGGATTCAAAAATAGGGCCCCAGAGGACCTAGTACGAGTTGTGTTTTCACTTCTTGCATAGATAACTATCGGATATACTGCTCACAGTCAATGTGAGTAAGTGAACAAGGGAAAACGATTTAACTATTCGAAAAATGAAAACACCAACTCGTACTAGCCCCTTAGATCTCACGCGAGGGCCGCCGCCCGCCGATGGTTGTGACGCGAGGCTCCCGAGCCTCCTGCGACCTACCGACTTTGTTGGACATCGGAATCTGTCGGTCATTCCAGGTCCGCCTTTAAGTGATATGATTTGGGCCCCCTTTTTAATGGTTTAAAAAAAGGAGGAGGTTCTGTATTAGGTGCGTATACAGGGTTATTTGTAAAACCAACAACCTCACAGGAGTAGGTTACCAACATCATAAACTACAATGTTTGTTCTACGACTTTTATCATAACTCAAATAATGAATTTTCAAGTTTTTATTGTACTGTTCGACACTTTTTTTACATTTTACGTTTGCGCGCACCAGGCGCTCCGCGCGCCGCGCGTGGAGTTATGAACATACACGAACGGTAAATGAAAATGATATGTTTTTTGTATGAAAGTAAAATCTAACGAATTATCAAAAGTCGTAGAACAAATGTTGTAGTTTATGATGTTGGTAATCTACTCCTGCGAGGTTGTTGGTGTTTTGCAAATAACTCTGTATAATGAATCTACTTTGACTTGACTTTATTTACTTTCTTTTCTCGGCGTGACAGTTAGAAATAAACAAATTATTATTGAATTCAATGTGTACCTGGAATGATCGGCAGATGCCGCTCTGCTTTTAACACAAAATAGTTTATTTTTTATTTTTATACAGTCAGTGCCAAAATCAGTAATATGTGTGAGTGTTCCAAAGTTGGTGTCGCTAATTTATCTCTTTGGAATGTAAACAATTATAATCATGTTGTATTTATCTCAGGTTATTTAATGAAAATTGATTAATTAATGAAACATGTAAGTACTGAAACCATACCTATACATCCTATGACTCGAATAAATAAAAATATTACCATCGAACAAATATTAATAATTATTATATTGTTTAAATTAAAAGTATTTCCTAATTATGACGAGACCCATTTACATAGGTTGAAATTGAAACAATTTAGTTAAAAATATATAGTTGTATGATTTGTGTTCATTTTAGGTTACCTCAGTGATTTTGGGAATATTGGAGTTGATGACTCTTATTGCAAGCATCACATTAATTGTAAACATCTTCCATGTAAGAGTTTGGTGAAAAATCACAAGAAAATAGTCCAATTGTATCGATTTGTTTTTTGCTTGGTTGTATGGAGTTACAGGTGCCGGCACGGATCTTGAGCGGTGAGAGACATTGGAGGGGATTCCTGCGCATGTTTGTAGTCGCCCCGCACCACTCCCCCCGCCAATGACACCTAAAAATGACTTCTGCGCATTAAATGTCACCGCTCAAGATCCGTGCCGACACCGCATGTAGATACCAAATTCGTTATGTGCTAAAAAAGGCTAAAAGAAACAAGTCTTATATGTCAGTATTTGTCCCTATGCAGCATGGTCAACGGCCATGTTTAGGGGGTCAAGTCTGTTCGCTTAGATAGTGTCGCTCTTTTATCGCGCCCATAATCAAAGGATACCGCGTGCGGCGTACACCTGCAAGTCAATTTGGATTTTGGCAGTTTACATAGAAGTGCCGTAGTGAAAGGTTGTGTTTGTTACCGGTATTGTCTCTGAACACAAGTGCTTGCGGGTGTACCGACACTATCTAAGCGAACGAACTAGGTATAATGCGTTCACTTTGAACAGGGGGCTACCGCGCAAGTGTCGTCCACATCGCCGTCTCGGCTTCATTTGACAAACGGATGCGGCACATTGCTTCTTGTCTTGGTCACAAATAAAAAGTTACCAAAGGAAAGCAGCAATGTGCCACATTCATCCGTCAAATGAAGTCTACAGCCGACGACACTTGCGCGGTAGGCCCACCCCACAGCATAGATCATTCATTCATTCACATTGTATCTTTGATAGCATTTCGAGATTATTTCGCGTATTTAATTAAAGACTAAACCATGTTTTGAGTAGGTAAATAAAGCTCAAGGCATAGTGGTAAATGACCTATATAAGAATTAATGTAATAAGTACATAACGAATTTAGTATGAGATGATGATGGGTTGTGGACATTGGCGGACGAGATAGTAGTAGGTAACAAAATCGCTGAACCATGATCTCTGATCCAATATTATGCCAACTGTATCAAAGACCCACATCTATAAACCGCTCCACTCTTAACGTCGTCGGGAGCTGTCTTGAGATCATATCCGAGATGCTGTTCTTATAAGAATCATCAACTCAAGTATGATCTCCAGATAGCTCGCAATGTTGAGAGCGGTTTATAAATACGGGACAGGCCTAAGAAACGGTCTCTTAAATAAACAAATTTATTTTTTATGTTATATAAATTAACTAATTTAATTTGTATGTCTGACTAATCTGACTATGTTGATAAATCATGATCATGACTTAAGCGACATGCGTGGCCGCGGGCGGCTTAGCGCAGGCTATCTACAAATTAGGTCATTTTGCACTACAACTGGGAGTCAAGTCTGCTAATGTTTTCGTCAAAATCGTAGTTCAATGGTGTTTGAATGGTAATGCTTTTTGACACAGTTATTGTTTCTTAAACCGAAAACTGAAACACTTTGTATTTCTTAAACCCAAAACGGAATCATATTGTGTCTTGTTTTACGGTTTAAGAAACAAGAACTGTGTCAAAAAGCATTACCATTAGAACATCATTGAAGTAATGTAGGTAATGACCCAAGACAAGAATGAATATAAAATTCTTGTAATTAGGTACCCAATTTGTAGACTGCCTGCGGTAAGCTGTCAGGGGGACGCTTTACAGCTGACAGAATGTACCAATACCAGAATTGAAATAAAAATATTGAAATGGAATATTTATTTTGTTGTCGAATCCTAATTAAGTAGTCTACCTACTATACTATCAGTTACCACAAGGTTGGCTTACTACAGCTACTAAATATCGCACCAGAAAGTCGTTTTGCGGAAAAAATCCTATATCAGAATAGACCAAACAAAGCTTCATCCCGAAGTATAAAATCTAATTTATCAACTGTAAAAATTGTTTGATTTTTAGGGTTCCGTACACAAAGGGTAAAAACGGGACCCTATTACTAAGACTCCGCTGTCCGTCTGTCTGGTCTGTCTGTCACCAGGCTGTATCTCATGAACCGTGATAGCTAGACAGTTGAAATTTTCACAGATGATGTATTTCTGTTGCCGCTATAACGACGAAAAAGGGGGCTCCCATACAACAAACGTTTTTTTCTTACCGTTTTTTGCTTGATATTGATAACGACAACAGGTAGACAGTTAAAATTTTCACAGATGATGTATTTTTGTTGCTGCTATAACCACAAATACTAAAAACAATAAAATAAATATTTAAGGGGGACTCTCATACAACAAACGTGTTTTTTTTGCCGTTTTTTGGTAAGAAACCCTTCGTGCGCGAGTCCGACTCGCACTTGGCCGGTTGTTTTTATAACATAATTCTGAATTGGTATTGAACATCTAACTTTAACAAACAATTTATTGGCGCTCGTGGCGTGCGCGTCTACTCACTCAATGCCTAGGTTCTGTATATTGATGTAAGTTTCCTATTGGTTCCTAAGTCGTTTCTGCACTTTTTCTAACGAAGCGTCCTGTGCTATAAATAGCAATGAGAGAGGAGGTGCGCGGCGACGCCACACAACGCGCGCGCGCAAGTTCTGTTGGCGCCGACAGTATATCAATGTGCGGATGTGTTATCTCCGCAGTTTCCGCTTCAGATGTGTTAAAGTGTAATATTGACCATTCCTATTGAGTTTTTGTGAAAAAATAACGTTAATTGCTTCAACACGGTGCATCGTTTTACTAGAGGTAAGTTGTAAAACTTTATCTTATAAATACACTTCCAGAGCATTGTAGATCTGCGGCGGTGTTTATTTTGACACATGTTTGCATTATGTTACCGAAGTTTGTGTAAACATTTTGCCATAATTAGGTAGGTATACCTAGTCATGCATGTGCTTAAAGTTCTTTCATATCGTTGCAAAAAGTATTGAAATTTTCGATAATAATAATGAGGAATATGATAGCATTTTTTTTAATCTATAAGATAGTTCAATAAACGTAATTTAAGTATTATAATGTTAATAACTAGCTCATTGAAGAGATGCATGTATGCGAAGTACTTAACTTCGCCTGAGCCCAATGAGAATGCATCTCTTACTTAGTTTAAAATAAGATTTACAGAGTAGGCGGATCTCATACGCATTTGTTTTGTCAATCCAAAGCACTCGACCTTTGTAGCATGACCACCGAAACACGATTTTATGTTGATATTTGATGTAATAACACGGATTGTCTTTGGCAGTTATAAACGTTAATTCGTTATATCAAATCATATCACGTTTCGGTGGTCATGCTATATGGGGATGGCCACGTGCAGATGCGCTGGTCAACACAAAATAATTCTTGTAACAAGAATTGAACTCCATTTTGGATTTGTTGAGTACCTATCCTATAGCTTGGCAATGGTTTTTGCATACCTACAAAAAAAATGTCTAGTGTTACAACAACACTAATGAATGACAAAGAAAGTGGTTGCTCCATTATTTTCTATTATTTTTCGCCAGACTGTATAGTACGAGGCATGAATCTTGAAATTTTTTCGACATAGTGGGGATAAGTTCGCGCATATGCTCTTGTGAGCGACCAATAGCGCGCGCCCCTCTCCCACCGCCCGCGCCCCTCACCGCTACGCATGCCTAAAAACGCGTTCCGCGCAATCCCCACCCGATTTCAAGATAATATACAGTGTTTGTTGAGTTTCAGCAAAGAAGTTGCTATTTGCAGATTACCAGAGATAGAGATGAAACAGCGTCGAGCTCGCGAGGCGTTGTGGCGCGTGGCGCGCGTGGCGCGGCGGCGCTGGGCGGCGTCGGTGGCGCTGTTGGCGTGCGCCGTGGCCGCGCTGTCGGCGGCGGTGCGCCTCCTAGCGCCGCCCACCGCGCTGCACGCCGCAGACTTCCCCGCCGTGCGCCCCGCCGACCTCGCGCACCTGCTCGCCGACATCTCCGCCAACACACACCCTATACCGTCAGTATACTGCCACTTAAAATCTTGAAATCTATACACTTACTAATCCATAAAGTTGCGCAACTAATGTATTTGCTCAGACCAACGGCGCCGGTGCGGCGAGTTCATTGCAGCAGTGATACCGGTGACTGCGCCGACGGCCTATAAGATGTGTATTCGAAGGATAAGGTAGGCATCCGATAAGCCTTATCGGATGCCTACCGAATCCTTCGAATCCTTTAATAAGGGTTGGGATACTCGGGAGCGTCTACCCCTCCCTCTAGAGTCAAATCTTTGCTAAAATGCACACTTACGGCGGCTTTCTCTAGGAGATTCTAGAAGGGAATTAATTAATTGGGTGAATGGAAATATTTAAAGGCGACTGTTAATGGGATACTAAAATACTAAACCGGGCAGCGGTTTATTTTTTGGGCGACAAAATAACTAAACGGGAGCCAAACTGTGGATTACAAAAATATGTAAAACGGGCGACTACATAGATAAATAATTTGAGTTAGCAGTGAAAATCGGAGTGGGTAACTATTATACCAAGTAGGTAACTATAAACTGATTTAAGCTGCCCAACATGGTATTTTTGTCACCTCGATTAGGATAATAGTCATCTTTTTTAAATAAAATATATGCCAATGTTTTGTGTGCCCTTAGGTTGTCGCCCAAATAGTAATTTGGTCGCCCATTATGAATAACTAGTTACTCAATTTCTATTTTAACGTCACCCATTTCCATATCTGTAGTCGCCCCCAGTCCGTCGCCCACTTAGTATTTCAGTACGCTATATTCAGTATTTTTGATACACAAAATGGGAATTTATTGTTACCCGATTAAATATTTACTACCCATTCTAGAGGTAGTATCTTGAGTAAGTGATAGGACTAGTTGTGTTGGTTGCAGCGGGTCGTGGTCGCTGGAGGAGGAGGCGGGCAACTACACGTGGTGGCGGTACGCGGTGTCGTACTCGTGCGGGGCGCGGTGCGCGGGCCGCGTGGCGGTGGCGGCGCAGGCGGCGGGCGCGCCGCGCCACGGCGCCGCCGACCGCCACCGCGTCGTCGTGCGCCACGCGGAGTGCTCCACCCTGCCGCTGCTGCCCTGGCCGCAGCTCTGCGGTAACACACTATACAGGGTTATTTGTAAAACACCAACAACCAGTAGCTCTACCATGAGTTGGTATAGTAAACTACAATAGTTTACTATACTCGCTAGCGAGCATCGAGTAACGTTTTGGCCTTTTTCATAGCAATTCGGTACCATGAGTTACTAATTGACAGATGGTATCGAGAAATACCGTAACGATAGTAGTAAAGTTACTCACTTGCGTTTTGACGCGTGAGATCAATGAGTATACCTTTTACTATCCTCTATGGCAGGGATGGCGAACCAACGGCACGCGTGCCATTGATGGCACGCGGCGCAATGTTTTGGGCACGTCACCGGTCACGAAATTCATTACGCGACGACTTGATGGCACGTCTAAGACCTAATTAAACGTTAAGATTTAGAAAAATGGCACGTTGATACAAAAAGGTTCGCCATCCCTGCTCTATGGCATAGAGGAATGTAAAAAATAGGTACAACAAAAGAGAATGTAATCAAACCGCGGTACAACATAGTCATTGGCGTGAATACTTCTATTTTAATTTAATTTAGTATTTTTTGTGTCTAAAATAGTCTAAATAATGTCTTTCAGGGCTTATTTAGCATAAAATATGTGCGCCAAAGCTGCATAATGCGACGAAATCAAGGGCAAATTATAAACCGATAAATATGAAAACCCGTGTTAGAAATCCTCTAGTCAGGGGGTGGGTCAGGTTGTGCCCAACGCTGAATAGTGGCCCTTCTAGGTGGGCTCTCCATTCAGTGGGCTTACTAAGGTCACCATTCAAATACGCCGTAACGTAATGCATTCCTCCACTTTGAAACTAATATAAAAAAGTTTAATTAAGTACTTTCCTATCAAGCATATTACAAAATTAGAAAATATTGTGTTAAATCTAAATAATAATCTACTTAGTTGCAAATATGTTAATTCCGTCCGTATCAAGGTAATAAGTACTTGATACAAATAAGGCCTATTTACTTTTAAGTCTTTAAATATTATTTAATTTATTATTTAACAGTAGGAATATAAGAAAACAGTTCTAACTAAATGTAATTTTCCGAAAACTTGACTTTGGCCGTAATAAATCGATTACACTTATTAAATTAAGGCCTATAACTTTTTTATGTTAAATTGAGGTTAAGAAACCATATTAAATAAAAACATCTTATCAATAAATTTGAATATTTATTATAACAAAGTAAAGATTCATGTTATAATATATTCTAAAAAAAAGATCTCACTTTAACTCATAGATTTGTATCATTTTGGGCCTTATTTGTTTATTTAATATCATATTTGAATAAGGCATAAAAAAAACGTAGTTATCTGCCGCATGTCGCTCTGCCAGGTTGTATTTCGTCCAATTTGTATGTTTTTATTAATTTGGAAATAAAATTGGATATTTTGTCGATTGTTGGATGATACACACATTATCTGTAATGAAATAAGTAAACCATAAGTTGTATAAGTTGCGGGGTTCTCATTAAGCTCTACCGTGTTGAAATAAGACCTAGGCTATTATCGTAATCACGCTCTGTCCCCCCCTACTCAAATGGCCAACATTCTATGCGTTTGAACGTTACGTTATTACGTGCCGTAAGCTTGTCACACAATATCAAAGTCTGAGATTTACATAAGCTTGCGACACGTTATTTAATCGTCTATTGCTCATATTTTAAGCTTTAAAAGTAAGGTTGGCAATTGGAGCATGGGGGCAGGTCGTCTTTAAAAAAATGAAATAAATGCATCTATAGCCAATAGTAAAAACAAATCAAGGTCATGGATAGCTAATCATAAATATTAAGAAACAATTATTAAGAGAAGCTTAAACCAAAACAGCGTAAGTTTTATAAAAAATTCAGAAATGTATTTTCCTGGTTGGATTTAGGTTTATCTGAGTTTTCTAATGATTTGTACTTGGACGAATCGTCCAAGGATTTGTATCAAGTACCAACCTTTTATTTCACCTTTCCATAAACTCCTCTAATCGACTGCTTCTAATTTTATTCTTATCAATCTTAACAAGCTAGCTATTGCACAACAAAATACGCAAAGAAAACACAAAATAAATAATTATTAAAACATGAAAATTACATTTGACATCTTCGATTTGACATAAATAGTAACCATAGAGAAAAGTAAAAAGATAGTAACCAACATAAATTCAAAATTCACTTACATTCGGTATACACGCACTAACTAGTGTTTTTTTACTTAGTCGGATTATAATTGCAAAATTCACCAACTAAGGTAAACGACCAATATTTCGGGTTAGTACGTTATTTCGTTTAGTTTTTTTTTCTGTCGCAAATTATTAATTATACTTCATGATTCTTCCTCAATATTAGTACTATTAACACATGCAAGCGATACTACATGTGTTATTAGTACTAATATCTTCGGAAGAATCCTTCGTATAATTATGATAGAACTTTACTTACAGGTAAGTTCGTTTAATCAGTAATTAATTATTAACCACATAAACTGTCTAAAAATGAAGTACCAACATTTTGGTAACTGAACTGAGACACGGTTACGGTATCTATCCATTACCGTGACTGAGGGCAATGCAACGTTCAAAACTCTCAGTCGTCGGCACAGACAGCTTTATGGCGTGTATTCCTTGTCACCACCATAAGCTTAGCGCTCGTATTGTACCTACTTCTTAAGCTCACAGAAAGTCAAAATAAAATTTTAAATAGTTAAATGGTACAACTGATCCCGTATGCCCGTAGTAACTTCCAAACGAAAGGTCCGATTAGAATAATTTAAATAAGAATTGACATGTAAATAATCAACCTTGATCATTAAATTATATAGTTGGATAAGGATTAATATCATGAAACAAAATATGTAATCATTTTTCGATTCTACTCCAGTTTTGATTGATTAATTTGAACAAAAAGTGGTCATTGCGACTACACTATAAAAATTAGATATACAGGGTGTCCCAAAACTTTGCCACATAGAGGGAAAGTACCTTAAATATGTAAGATAGGAAAATTTATTGAAAGAAACTTTGAACAACCCTCGAGTAAGGGTTGCAGCCAAGGCCTGATTTCGAGGGTGTACTATTCAATAAAAATCCACTTAGTACACGACAGGTGTATTGGAATAATTAATTTTAACAAAATTGTCTCATGCCTTATACTTCTAACAATACAACTCAATAGCACGATTAATCTAACAGTGCCATCTTGCCATTTTGTTTTTAAAAAGAAACCGAACTGCATTCAAAGATTTTTTAAAATCGCTTACGTTTCGATACAAATTGATACAAATTTGTAATAATGATAATTTAAATGTTAAATTTCATGGTCTTCCTTTTGTTTAAGATGCTGTCTCACTTAAGAAAAAAGAATCCTTATGAGTAACCCTTTTGATTTGTATCGTTAAAATAAATTAAAAAAAAAAGTTTTTGTTGGGTTCGATTCCTGGTTAAGGCAGGTGATTTTCCAAAAATCTTTGAATGCAGTTCCAATTATTTTTAAAAATAAAATGAAGTCTTCTTTCAGTAAAATTTCCCATCTTCAATATTAACGTACTTTCCCTCCGTGTGGCAAAGTTTTGGGATACCCTGTATAGCCACGCGGATTTTTTTGTGGGTAATGATAAAACTATATTGGGGAATTCTTGATCCAAGTCGGCGAAAAGAATTTGCAATTTTCGAAAATTTTGGAAAATCTCAAAAAGTTACTGACCTATTTTAGGAATTCAAATTCCACTTTGAAGCCCTCTGGCAGACGTACAATTAGATATATAGCCCATCCGCGTACCTTTTATATCAGCGAAACTAGAGGCAAATGTCACAATTTCATAAATCGGGGCACAATACTCGATCACGTAAACATAGACCTAACCTAAGATGGCATTTGTTAAATCAAAAATTAATTCTACGTTATTAATTTTTCCGAAAATGATACCAAACTTGGCTTAGTACTATACTTAGGCAGTTATTAACATCAGACTTCATGAAGGCTGAACTCTCCCCTCCCCCCCACCTACATGAAAAATCCAGGTGGCTCCACTTCGTAAACCCATCTTAGGAACACAAAGATCAATCCTGGTGAAGGAAACCTTTGGTTAAGCAATAGCCGGATTTTTATTATTTTTGTCGTGTACAGTCACTACCATAAACTTTGACACACCATAGCTTGGAAACTATAACTTGTATCAAAATGAATAATTATACTTATTTGTAGGTAATTTATCAGTAAATAATTGAATTATTGACCATTTTGTCCTAGCTTGTATGGTTTTCCTGAAAATTTAGAAAATCTGTAAAACGGGTCACATTTCTAGGGGGGAGGGGTGACGTGGTAGAGGGGAGAGGGGGAGAGTTATTTTTATAATGTACTCACCTAAAGGTATAACATAGCTACATTAAAACTTAACTATTAATTTCGCCATCTTCCCCATACATTTAGAATGAATATCCTAAGTCTTAACATGCCGAAATATGGGACATTTACCCCGTATTGAGTTCACATTAGCGAGGATAGTAAAATCGTGGATGGTGAGCACATTTACTATAGATTTTAGTTCTTCGCGTATCCGCTAGAGGCTCTGCTTCAATTTCCCATACAAATTGCTAACGCGGTCGATATCGAGAATGGTTTTTGTAAACTCATGGTAGTGCTACAGAGCCGGAGTAGATTACCAACATCATAAACAACAACGTTTGTTCTACGAATTTTATCATAACTCAATACATTCACCAATAAAACCTCAATATAGCATACTTTTCAAAAAAAGTATACTTTTCAAAAAAAGTATGCTATATTTAGACATCGTTTTATTTTTCATGTAATCTTTATATAAACTGCTATCACATAGAATTATTTCAGATTTTTCTCTTTGCAAACTTCGGAGATAAGGTAATTTTTTTTACATTTTTCGTCATAAGTCAATAACTATGCGGCGTAAAAAAAAACTTAAAACTGATTGGAAATGTGCTAACGGGGCGCTCTTTCATATGATACCCCATATGCCCTAGTAGCTCCACTTCAAATTTTGAAGACCCCTTTTCAGTCCCTGTTGTAAAAAAGATATTTATTCTTCTATTTCTTTCTTATTTGCAAAATAGTTGGGCAAATGTCATCTTAAACTATTCCAAATTTGAAGTTGATATCATTAGTCTCGAGATATCCAGCTGTGACAGACAGACTGAGTCACACCATAAGGGTTCCTTTTTTACCATTTTGGTACGGAACCCTAAAAATGAATTTTCAAGTTTTTATTGTACTGTTCGACACTTTTTACGTCTATAGATGGCAGTGGGGCGGGTCGCGCGCACCAGGCGCTCCGAGTGCCGCGCGTAGTTATGAACATACTACGAACGTAAATTAAAATGATATTTTTTTTGCATGAAAGTAAAATCTAACGAATTATCAAAAGTCGTCAAATAGTCATAGACATTATGGTCACTTTTTGGCCTAAAGCTGCATTTTGTGATGGAAGCAAGCCGCTTTGCACAGTGATAGTGGGGGCCAAACTAAGCGATTTCATCCGAGGATAAACGAGATTCACCCCTTAGGAACAGAGATGGCGCCACTTGTTTAAAAAAATCTTTAAATATTTCTTAAACCTAAACGAATGATCCGATTTTGATGATTAAGGTGTCTATCGACAGACAATCAGTTGTTTTACTATTTAAAAAATAATAAAGTAGCAGAAAATAATAATAAATACCAAAAAACCTTCATTATTGAAGAAAAAAAAAATTTTTTTTCAGTATTTATTTAATTTTATAAAAATAATGTACGAATACGGTCCTTTTTTATTTAATCGTATTATTACCTATATATATTATTTAGTTGCACGCTTAATAAAAAATACCGCATATCAATATCTTGTATAGTTCCAAAGTTATTGAAGAAAATACTACATGGTACCGGTATATACCTTAATTCGCTGACCAAAAAAATCCCAAAATTGATATTTTTTTCTTTACATATGATTTATTTATAATCTCTATGTATACAGAAAAATAAAATAAAAAATCTATAATATACCAATTTCGAGAAATTATATGTATAATTCGACGAGTGATCTTTATTCTTGAGTTTCGAAGGTGCTGGTTACCCTGAAAATAAAATAGCAATGTAAAATATCATAGTAATAAAATAATAATAAAAGACGCTAAATAACATTTGAACTAAATCTTTATTTTACTTACGTTTTATTTTCGCATTCGCCTTTGCAGGTTTTGCAATGTATAGGTAAAGTGCAAGATAGGCCAACGCCTCGGCAGCCACAACGCATTGTGTCACAGTTCAATTTACATCCACAATGGTCAAGGAGGCTTAATTCTGGCCAAATTGCAGTAACCTTCGACCATCGTGGAGTCCATCTATCTTTGATATCTTTCCATCCCCAAGAAGATGGACTTTGGATTGATTTATCCATAAGGCATTTCCCCATGCACGCAGATCATGTTGTTCAAGGGCAGCTGAAGTAGGCGTAAGACTTGTCACTAGCCTGCTTTTAGTCGAAAACAAATCTTTCCGAACCGCCATAACAGTAATGTTCTCTGTTTGTGCATCGTACAGCTGGCAAGTGCATCTGGAAGCAAGATTAGCTTTATTTTAGAACGAGTGAAATAATTATGTTAACTTACACTATATACAATAAAACAATGGGTACAAACCTTTCCAAATGAGCCAATATTTCTTCAGAGAAATTTCTATAGGATAGGACTCGACATACTTGCAAAAGCAGTAGTTACTTCAGGATGTGAAACCCATGTTTTAAAACAAGTGTTTTACCTTTTTTATTCAAATAACACCCTGTGAAAACATGAAAGCCTCGAAGCGCAGTTGACATTTCATGACCTAAAGTATAAAGCTATTTTTTGCACTACTGCTACGTAACGGCGTTTGTTAGCTGTCCCCGTCAACATCGACATTACCTGCAGACCTTCATCTTTTAAAATTTCGTACTTAGTACGAAATAAACAGAACCAACACATTTGTGTTCGAAGATCGCATTAACATACGGGTTGCTCCTTGCCTATGCCCAGCGATCTCTATCAATAATCATCGACTAAAAGCAGGCTGGTGACAAGTCTTCCGCCTACTTCAGCCGCCCTTGAACAACATGATCTGCATGCAGCGTCTAAGAGGGCGACATATATTATGGAGAAATGCCTTATGGATAAATCAATCCAAAGTCCATCTTCTTGGGGATGGAAAGATGTCAAAGATAGATGGACTCCACGATGGTCGAATGTTACTGCAATTTGTCCAGAATTAAGCCTCCTTGACCATTGTGGATGTAAATTGAACTGTGACTCAGTGCGTTGTGGCTGCCGAGGCGTTGGCCTACCTTGCACTTTACAGTGCAAAACCTGCAAAGGCGAATGCGAAAATAAAACGTAAGTAAAATAAAGATTTAGTTCAAATGTTATTTAGCGTCTTTTATTATTATTTTATTATTATGATATTTTTCATTGCTATTTTATTTTCAGGGTAACCAGCACCTTCGAAACTCAAGAATAAAGATCACTCGCCGAATTATACATATAATTTCTCGAAATTGGTATATTATAGATTTTTTATTTTATTTTTCTGTATACATAGAGATCATAAATAAAGCATATGTAATGAAAAAAATATCACTTTTGAGATTTTTTTGTTCAGCGAATTAAGGGATATACCGGCACCATGTAGTGTTTTCTTCAATAACTTTGGAACTATACAAGATATTGATATGCGGTATTTTTTATTAAACGTGCAACTAAATAGGTAATAATACGAATAAATAAAAGAGGACCGTATTCGTACATTATTTTTATAAAATGAAATAAATACTGAAAAAAAAATTTTTTTGTCTTCAATAATGAAGGTTTTTTGGTATTCATTGTTATTTTCTGCTACCTTATTATTTTTCAAATAGTAAAACAACTGATTGTCTGTCGATAGACACCTTAATCATCAAAATCGGATCATCCGTTTAGGTTTTAGAAATTTTTAAATATTTTTTTAAACAAGTGGCGCCATCTCTGTTCCTAAGGGGTGAATCTCGTTTATCCTCGGATGAAATCGCTTAGTTTGGCCCCCACTATCACTGTGCAAAGTGGCTTGCTTCCATCACAAAATGCAGTTTCCTTTTCATAATTACTATGACTAAAACAAATGTTGTTGTTTATGATGTTGGTAATCTACTCCTGCGAGGTTTTTGGTGTTTTCTGTTTACTTATGGCCCAGTCTCAGCCAGCGCGACAGGTGGCGAGGCAGGCGGCGTGGCAAACGAATTCGGTAATCACTGCGCGGTCGTGACGACGAGCTGAGAAGCCGCCATCGAGATAGCGCGCAGTGATTACTGAACGCAGCCTGCCGCGCTGGCTGTGGCCGGGCCGTTAAGCGGGAACTAGTACATTGGGCCAATGACGTATATAGGCCACGTATGCCGATCTACATTTAATAATAATAATAATAAGTAATTTATTTCAAACAAAAAGTAGTCCATAGAGTGTTAGTAACAATGAGTCCTAAAACTATGTTAGTAAGTAATGAGCAGGTAAGTTTAGACACAAGTTGCGTTCTACATACGCGCAGGTGGCCTCGCATGCAGACGCAACCAGTGTGCTAGCAATGGAGAGTCCCATCGATCAATAACTGCCGTCAGGATGCTGTTGGGACTACTACGTGTTCTGCTTAGCAATGCTTCATATTCAACATAGAAGCTAGTCATTTAGAGCTACAACTACATCCACGTGTATTCACGCCTTGCGACGCGATACCACGTTACGCGAGGTAACGAAAAGTATCTGACGTCTTCTGACGCTCACAAAGAGTTAAGCTTCGTACAGACTGAGGCGAATTCCGCGCGAAATTCGCGAGTGCGATCACGTAACTCAAAGCGATAGCCATAGCCATAGCCATTGTCAAAGAAATTGCTATGGCAATGGCTATGGCTATGGCTATTGCTTTGAGTTACGTGATCAAAATCTGTCAAAATGAGCGACGCGCGCGATTCGCTCGCGTCGGTTTGGCCGGAGCTTAACGTTATTGGACGCGCCCAGATTGTGAGGTCGTCATAAAGCGGTTACCTATTGACCCTTATCGTACCAACACTACGCTCTTCTCATTACATCAAACGAATAGTCTATTATGTACGATTCAAACCAACCGTCGGAGCGCATTTTACCTCTACCAGAGGAAGCCTGCTGCGCCGACTAGCTGCCGTGGCATCCCTGCAGAACCGTGTTCAAAGCTAAGGTTCAAAGACAATTGACAACTGAATTTTGAAGCGCGCTCATTGTTGGATGTGCACTCAGTAGTTAGATTTGCGCGCAAAACCTAACTACTGAGTTTTTTGACCAATCAGAGATCATTACCGAAACTAGCTCGAAACTGGGGAGTCAGGCTGATCCTAGACCTACTGGTTTCTTTTCTTTGCTTTGCTGTTCGGCAATGGACCGCCGGCCAAGAGCATATTCGCATATTTTCAATCTAAGTACATTTCACATATAATGTATGTTCTTGTGAGCTTTGTTCCTTAAACGATCGTTATGAAAACACAAAAATATAGTTTAGGTAGGTAATGATGCCACCTACGACCCTGTTCACAATTTATATAAAAATGCGACTGATATATTTTTATCAGGAGATCATGTTCAGGGTGGCATATCTCCCAGAAGTTTCCTACTTCGCAACCCAGACGGTGATATTGATAACACCAAGGTAATGGCTATCTTGCCAATTTGGTCTGGTCCCAATATGCGATAGATTGAAAATGAACCTGGTTGGCCGGCGGTCTAAACAGCAAAGCAAAGAATAGAAACCGGTAGGTCTGGGGTCAGCCTCAGAGTTTGCGAGCAATATCTAATTTCTTGACCAATCAGAGATCGCCATCAAAACTCGAGAGTTAGATTTTGTTTATATGCTGCCGTGCCGTGGTATGTCAATTTTCATGCAAATATAGAATTAGCTACCTGTATAGACGCTTTGGTTTAAAATGCGCTCCGATGCGGGCCGGTTGGTTTGAGCATTTAATATGTCTCCGCTCGTATGGGAGCGTTCAAGTATTACGTAACGCAATTTTTGGAGATTTTTAACCCCCCCTCCTCCCATGTGACGCGCCGTGACGTTACGTAACCACCAAGTGACTATTTTTACCTAAAAATCACAATTATGTGGCGACTTTTCTGAAGCGTTAAATCTATAATGTTACATAACGCGTAGTTCAAACCCTCCCCCCCACCCCTGCAACGCATCGTAACTTTTTACAAAACCCCCCCTCCCCCCAAAATTCGTTACGTTATACTTAAACGCCCTTCTGCCAAGATACAAGAATACGCCAACAAGCACAATTCATCGATTGTTATTTCCAGAGGAAGTGGAGACGGAGTCAGTGGTGTCGGCAGCGGGCGGCGGGTCGCGGCTGCAGGAGGCGGCGCGCGCGCGCTGCGGCGCGGCGGCGGCGCTGCTGGGCGCGTGCTCCTCCGCCGCCGACCTGCGCGCGCGCGCCGCCTCCCGCGCCGCGCGCCTCGCGCACCTGCTGCACGCGCCCGCGCCGAGCGCCTAGCGACACTTACCAGCCAGATTAAGGGGATACATCTAAATATCGACACTTTTTAATGTAATGCCATAGGTCGCAGAAAAATCCTAGAGATTAGTGATGGGCCGAGACGAGGCCGACTCGAATACTATATAAGGAACACTAGAAACCCTCATAGACTGGTATTAGATATTACGCCGCGAACTGTGTGTTTTAATAGAAATTGTTCTCTCAATGTGCATAAAAATCTACAACAGGATACCAGAATCTATAAAAGTGCTCCCATTTGATAAGTTCAAGATGACTCTAAGGAAATGGTTGATTCGAAATACCTTTTACTCGATTGACGAATATCTAAAATGTTAAATAAATGTATTAGATTCTTAATTTGATTTAAAGTAGCTGCTCTAGACCTATACTAAATTTATGTACCTAATATTATTTTCAACACACTTGCTCGTAAAGTGAGCCCTAATACATCGCTTTTAGGGCCATAAACCGAACTATAACAAACGCGTGCAATAATATATAAAACACTAGTTGGTTATAGGATGATCCCTACAAAGTTAAATAGGTACCTTACTGCAAGTTCTATGCGAGTAAACAGAGAATTTTTAATTTAACCGGGTAATATAGTTATTTTTTTAATCACAACAAAGAGGTTTTATGCCGCTGAAAATTCATTTGCGTTTTTTGAATAAATAAATGTGTAGGTCCTTAATTAAGTCACACAAATATTAATTATTATCAAATTATTCCGAATTTACAATATTTTGTTATAAAATATTAAAATATTTGCATTTTATCATTTAAATTTATAATTTTGAAGTAGGCTGTATGCTCACTAACCTCTTTGTTCGCAAAATATTCTTGCATTGGGCGTGTGAAAAAAACAAAAAAAAAACCTGCGCGCCTTTTCTCATCATGATTATTATTTTGTTTTTGTCGTATTTGTTGCTGTGTGGTAAATTACTTTGTTTTTTCCTCGCAAATGTGTTGAAAAACGTCGTATGAAACTCGTGAGCTCTTACTTATTGCACACTCGGCTGAGTTACGCCCCCGCCTGCGGCTCGGGCTGCAACCCACAGCCTTGTGTGCAATAAGCAACCTAAGCTAACTTGTATCATAATGTACTATTGTATGCCAAATGTTGGCTAAATGTGAGATCTCCCTAACTTATGTACTATCTTTGTAAAACCATGTTTAGCACAAATAAATGATTGAATTGAATTGAATACTAATTCGAATACCTTCTTGGTACTCGTATACTCGAGTACCGAAAATACAGTATACATAAGTACTCGAATAGAGAATTCGAGTATTAAAATTATGCGAATACCAAAGCGTGTACACAATCAGTTTTAGCGCTGTTTATTGTAGGAATTAATACATAAAACCGGTGTCATTTTGTGTAGTAATACTGACTTTTTGAACTGTTAAGCTTCGTACAAACTGAGGCGAATTGCTCGCGTCGCGGCAATTTTGATTACCTCACTCAAAGCTATAACCATAGCCAAAGCAATTTCTAGAGAATTGCTTTGGCAACGGCTATGGCTATCAGTGGCGGTACCTCCATACAAGCCGAAAAGCCCGGCTTGCCCTAACAAAATCTTATTTACACTACTAATGAATCTCAATTAATGACAACAACAAAATATTATTCACGAACGTAAATTTTCAATCAGAAATAAACAAAGATTCAATTTTTCAAACAACCGATCGATAGTCTAGTCGTTAAACTGCATAATATAGCGTATTAATAGAACAATACACTACATCTCTCTCGCACTCGTTGGCTTGCAACTGGGCTTCGCGAATTCATATATCCGCACTCTTCTCACTTTAACGAAACTAGTACCCCACTACATACATAAAAAACCGGCCAAGTGCGTGTCGGGCCACGCGCCATAGGGTTCCGTAGTCACCTTATACCATACCATATTTAATACCACCTATAATTTTTCGTTGACAAAGTTATATTTGCGGTTTTAGAAAATGTGCTATATCTCAAAAACTAATTACTATATCTCGTTCAAACCAATTTTGGTTGAAAGTTTTTATTAAGATCTACAGCATATATTTTTTTTAGATTTTTCACTCTCTTATTTCAAAAGTTAAAGGGGGGGGGACACACATTTTACCACTTTGGCGGTAAATATCTTTCAAACGGTTGACTTTGAGAAAAAGTTGTCTTAGAAACCTTAATGTCATTTTTAAAGACCTATCTATAGACACCCAACACGTGTTGGTTTGAATAAAAAATTTTTTTTCAGTTTCAGTTCCATGTATGGGGAGCCCCCCCTTAATCTTTTATTTTTCTTATTTTTGTATTAACTTCGTTAAGCGGTTAACAGAATACATCTACCTACCAAGTTTCAACTGTGCAGTCTTAATACTTTCGGAATAAAGTGGCTGTGACATACGGACAGACAGACAGACAGACAGACATGACGAATCTATAAGGGTTCCGTTTTTTGCCATTTAGGCTACGGAACCCTAAAAATGATGACAGGAAACTGGGTGTCGGCTCGGCTTTTTCCAGAATATTCGATCTCAACATGCTTTCGATTTGTTCCGTCATTTGAGGATTGTTCTTGGTTTGAAAATTTTGCATAATCATATAGTTGGGCATTACTAAGGGTGGCTTCAGTACAAAGGATATCCGCAGACCAGACAGGATTTTGCATATGTAGTCCGGAGCGCCTAGATTGCTCCAGACATCCACAAATTGCTTGAGACAGCCACCTCGAAATTTTACAGAGTCATGCATGATTCTTTCTGTTCGGGGAATATGAACGGGGTTTTTACCCGACTGCAGAGGGTTATGTTTTTCGCGCGTATCTTGTATGTAAGTAAGTATGTTTGTATGTAATATTCTTTATTACCTCATATCTTTCAAACGGCTGAATGGATTTCCATGATTAACATATCGTTAGATTTGTCTCTTCAGCCCAAGTGTTCTTAAGAAGGTGGCGTTATAAAAAAACTAACATGGCGGCTGTACGGTGCTATTATACGTAGTGGGGAAAAAAAATTTTTTTTAGAATAATGCAATATGGGTGTCTAATTAAAGGTCTCATTAAAAGGATTTCAAAAAGGTATATCATGATTGTAATAAATAATAACTAAAAAGAAATAAATAAAAAAGTAAATTTAAAAAAATTTAAAACCCTCCTGCATAAAAAGACAAGTCAACTGAAAAGATGGAAACAAAGATTACATATTAAAGGCAACATTATAATTACCCGACTGCAAAGAAAGGGTTATGTTTTTCGCGCGTATCTTGTATGTAAGTATGTTTGTTTGTATGTAATATTCTTTATTAAATGCGAGCGGCCGCTATAAAAATGTAGATTAGCAATGTATATTTTGTTTATGTATGTTAGTCACATTCATGATGAAGGAAGGTTATTATAACCTTCCTTCATCATGAATGTGGCTATAATATAACACAGATTACATGCTATAATAACATCCCAAAATTCCCACGGGAGCGAAGCCGCAGGCTATGCCGCAAGGCACAGCGAAGTTAATCAATAGATGGCGCTGTATCCGAGTACATCGCGGTATGGTTTAGTTTTGTAATAATCAATATTATCCATATTAGATTTCTAGTTGCATAGACAACATCAATAGATGGCGTTGTAGCCAAATACATCTCGGTATGGTTTAGCTCCATGTAGATCACATAAGGACCTTTGTGTTTACACCGAAAATATTCAGAATATAATTATTTTGGTTGATATGATTATGATAATAATTTAATATCAAATTATTACTGGGCTAACTAAGATAATTAATACGGATCCATCCATTTATCTAATTAATTAGTTAGAACGCGTGTTACATAACTTATTTACATTATTGAAAAATTAAAAATGTAGAAGTATATTGTTATGTTAGTTTTGTAGCATAGTTTAGTTAGGAGTCCTAACTAAACTAGGACAAAGGGAATATGTATTTAATAGGGTGTTTAGTTTAGGAATAGCGATTAGTGATTGATTACATTGTCTTTGATATCGATAAAATATTATTTAGAAAATTGGTAGCTTCTTTTAGTAGGTAGGTGCTTATTATCTTTGTGTATTGTTATGTTTCTTTAAGTTTTGAATGTAATCGTAAGTACTGTACTGTACTAAGATCTTTTGTACAATTTGCATTTAAAAATACTTTTGATAAGTTTACTGTTTTTTATGTTTTTAAGCTTATAAACAATATTGCGTGTGTATTATTTAATTCACCGTTTGCTATTGTTGATTGGTTTAGCGATTGCATATTGATTGTACCTACCTTTATAAGCAACGATCTTTTTAGTTTACTTTCTCTAAGTAAGGTTTTGTTAAATAGGAAAAGGATAAGATTTGGTTAGCAAATATTAATTTGTTAGACATTATTATTTATACATAATTATCTTTGTTTGTAGTTGTTGGGTTTCGGATAGGTAGGTACCTAGTCGTAATTACCCGACTGCAAGGAAAGGGTTGTGTTTTTATCTAAGTTATCTTTGTTAAACATATCTGTTACCTAGTACTTACATAGGTACTCAAAGATTTGTTTCCATTTAAAAATAAAAAATATATTATTTTTCATCATTTTGTGGTTGGTGTTTTTGTACTTATTTAAGTTCTAATTTTAGTTTACCCAAAATGCCATTATCTCGGAAAACAAAACGAGCTAAGGCTGCTAAAGAAAAAAATAAAACCGAATCTCCACGGTCCCGTAAGATACGTCTTAGCAAAATGAAAGAAAGAATGGCATTGGCATACAGACAGTTTTCTCAGGAGTCGAAAAAAATAATATCGAAAGAGAATAATGCTCGTAAAGCAATCACACAAAGAAAAGAAACTAGGGCTGAAAAAGATCAAAGATTAACGTGTTCAAGAAAACATATTTCTGAAAGTCGTGAAAACGAAACATCATCAATTCGTGCCGCTCGATTGGAACGGATGAGGGAGTGCACTCTCTCTCGGCGGGAGAATGAGTCGCCTGTATCTCGAGCAGCTAGACTAGAGTCTGTGCGAGAATATGTTTCTTCTCAGCGAGAGGACGAGTCTCCTTCGTCTCGAACAGCTAGACTAGGGTATTTGAGAGAATATGTTTCTTCTCAGCGAGAGAACGAGTCTCCTTCGTCTCGAACAGCTAGACTTTTCTATCTTTTCAGTTGACTTATCTTTTGATGCAAGTTGGGCTTTTTAGTTTTTTAATTTATTTTTCAGTTTACTTTTCTGACTTGTTTTTTGATGCAAGTGAGTTTTTTTAGTTTTTTAAATTTATTTTCAGTTTACTTGTCTGACTTGTTTTTTGATGCATGTTAAGTTTTTAAGTTTATTCAATTTATTTTTCAGTTTACTTATCTGACTTGTTTTTATGCAAGTGGGTTTTTTTTTACCTTTATAATTTTGTTGTTGGTTTTTATTGTACATACTCTTTTTTCCTGATGACTTTCCTCTTCCTTTTCCTTTTCCAATGTTGGCTCGAAAAAATCGTTCCGTTTGCTTACTAGTAGTCGGTCTCGCAGAAGGAATTTCATTTCGAACGCTTGCTGGTTTCTGATTATACTTGCTTGTTGATGGGCCTGGTACAGGTATCTGTGAACAGACAAGTTTCTCTGCCCCCCCAATTTTTTGGACATAAGTAGTAAGTTGTTGATCGTCAAATAATAATTTCGAAGATGGCGGTATTTTTTGTAACGCCAGGCAATGATAATTATCTGGGAGACGTTTCATCAAAGCCTCTCGGCGGGACTGAATACAGTCCGCCCGACGACCACAAATGATTTGTAAAATGTCATCGGAAACCTTATTGTATGTACAATCTTTGTTAAATAACATTGTTATTTTATCAAATAAATTTTTTGGTGTTAATTCAGTACTTTTATCACTAGACCAATCCACCAACTGTTGCAGAACTGCCTTTAATTCGCCTTTTTGTGTTAGCATTGCATTCGACAATGCAGCGAATGTACGTTCCAAGAGATGCAAACGAGTATCATCATTAACTATTCCTGAACTTAATGGTCTCAATTCATCGTTAATATCTAACTCTATGAAGCCTGGAATAGTTACATATTTCTTTTGGGTTTCATAAAAACGAATGCCATTCCATTCGATCCTATTAAATCTTTGAATCTGGCATAACTTTGTTAAATGATCGTCTGTAGATTTTGCATAAACCGGATCCTTTATATTGGTCGAAATATCTGTTAACTGGATCTGTTGCGTGGCATTTTCAGTATCTAACAGTGGCGGGTTTAATTGCAAATCATTAGAAGCAGATTGAACCGTTACTTTTTCATGCTGTTTTTGCTCATTACAGGTAGAATTCAAATGATTAGAATTATTCTGTGTTATCAAATTTGTTAACATAGCCACTTGTTGTGAAAGAAATTGAAACTGCAAATCACTTATTTTTGATTTGATCTCTTTGCTCTCGTTTCATATATTTCTGGGCTGGACTCATCAGACGACGCATCACTCTTTGAACTAGGCGTGCTAGCACGACGTTTCCTTGAGCCGCCATTTTCAGTATTTTCTTCACTATGTTCGCTATTCACTTGATTTTCCATCACGAAGAGAGGGTATAACTAATATTAAACTTGGTAGAATTTAACTTTTAAAATTTCGCTGCTTTACTAGACCGATGTTTTCGCTACCAAAAACGACGCTATAATGAGGTAAAATCTTTTGAAACGCGCGAACGTTAAATAGCTTCCCGCTAAAATCAAGTCTAGAGGGCAGCACTAGTTAGCGCCGGAAGTACGGAGAGAGGGAGCTGCTAGGCCGGAAATCGTGAAAAAAGACAGGTGCTTGATTCAAGATGGATTCCGGATATCGCTACGGAACAAATAATATTACAGTTGATTTTCTCACGCATTATACTTTTGATTTTGATACAAAAAAAAAAATTGATGCATGTTCCCTATCGGACCAATGGCTGCGTAGCGCATACTAACGTGCGAATCAGGAGCGATATTGAGCACGCGGCTCATATTGTTACCTGTGCAGTGCAGTAGCAACTTTTAACATTATAAGTTATAAGGTGTTTGTTTTGTTTTGCATTTTGCAGTTGAGTGAATGTTTGTTTGTTAAAAAATTACAAGTGTTATGTATGTATTTGCATAAATTAGTGTTTATCGTTGTAAAATATGATGTCACAGTTCAGACCGATGACTTAATGTGGTTCCTTGTGATTGTGAAGGACCAAAATGTGTAAAAGTGTTGATCGGCGAGGAAAAGGTAAATTCATTGAACATAGCCGAAAATAGCAGGTCATATTATCTTCATACAGACCTAACTACTCCAGATGTGTATATTTTATAAACTAGTTTTTTTAGAGCTTCGGGCCTTCGGGCTTGCCCTGTTCTCAAGCCCTAGGCACGCCACTGATTGACTATGGCAAAAAGGCCGCGACGCGAGCAAATTCACGTCAGTCTGTACGAAGCTTTATGTGCAACAATGTAAATGCACGTTTCACAAGTGTCAAATCAAAACAGTATTCGAGTCAAATTGAGTATTCGAATACTAGTCTTAATACTCGAATACCCAATGCGAGTATCTGGACTCGAATACTGATTCGTTTTTTTTTAACGAATAAGTACCAAAAATAGCGGTCTCGCTCGGCCCATCACTACTAGAGATCTGAAATTAAGATTTATGTTTCTTTATATCTTTATCCAGACACGTAGACGTAGAGAACCAGCCTACTGATTACGTTACGGCGTGGCGCGACGGGACGCAACACGTCGCGCCACGCCGGTCTGTGTGACGTCGTCCATAGTATCTAGTACATTACAACTGCTCAGCGTCGCGTCGCCGTCCCGTCCCGACACGCCACGCCCGCTCTGTATGGCTTGGCCTTAAAGCTGAGCGGGTTGTACTTTTTCGGCCCCGTGGTGCCATTTTTCAAGCAATATTTGTTAGCAATTACACTTTTATAAATTTTAGTTCGCTGCGGTTTAGTGATTTTGCCTCGATACATTTTAATTTCGAAAATATTTTATATTTAGAAACAACATTAGTTATTAGGTCGCAAATGACGCGGTACTGATACACCTTCTTTTTGCCATTGTAGTTCTTATGGTTGTTCAGGCCTTGGAAGACTTGAATACAATATACTCAAATCAAAAATCTTTGTAGAGCTTCCTAAAGAGTGGGACTTAGGGTGAACAGGGATAAGACGAAAATCATGAAGAATGTCTTTGTTCTACCCGTTCCAGTTCATGCTGAGAATACTACTTACACACGAAGTTGTTGACCATTACGTGTATCTAACCTAAGACAGACACCCCAGTTAATTAAAAAGGTCTGTCGTCAATCGTCGTTGAATTCAACTCGGATTTGCAGCACTCGGGAAGCTTCGAAAATATTCGCGTCCAACTTACCAGTCTTTTCAAACAAATCTTTGACCAGTGTATGTTGCCAGTGATGACTTACGGCAGTGCAACGTGGTCGCTAACTATGGGTCTAGAAGGCTCAAAATCACCCAGGTACCCATCGTGCAAATGACAGAGCAATGCTCGATGTTTCCCTGCGTGATCGAATAAAAAAGAGAAGGTCCGTAGAAGAACTAAATTAACCAACATCTCTCGATGGATTGCTTCGCTAAAGTGGCAGTGGGCGGGACACATATCACACATAGCAGGAAGAACGGGCAGGAGAAGTTCTGGAATGTCAACCCAGCGCAGGATGACTCTTCATGGGTCGGCTCGGCCCTCGACAAGGTGGCCATATAACGGTGATAATTAAATGGCGAAAAGGTGACAACAAACTAGCCTAATCTGGAGTTTTTGGCGGGATTTTGTCGAGTTCAGTTCGGCGACTATTTTAATTATTCGAAAATTGATTCATAGTGGATATTGTGTCTTAAAATTGGTGCAGTTTTGTGGTACAAGTGTCTACGCAACTGAAAAATATGTGGGATAATCGAAATAGGCGCGATCTTGGTTGTGTGAAGCTGAGACTTTTATTGTAGTGGTCGCTACCTCGGCAAAACTTACCGAGTAAACTGTCTTGATATACTTGCTGCCAAATGCTCCAAGCAGCATTGGAATGTGATGCACCCGCATTTTATGTAAACTGAAACAATCTACTAGAAAATCTAGAAATACTGAACTATTCAAAACATGACACTGGCAAAAATTACTTCCAAGAGGAAAGTAGATTGCCATAACAAAAATAAGAAGAAGAAGAAGAAACTAGCCTAATCTGGCAGCAAGGTACTGTAATGTCGTGCTTCGCACTGGGTGGGTTTGATTTTCATGCAAATATGAAATTAACTAACAGCTGTGTAGTGTAGCTTTAATTTCTGTTATACTTAGTCTAGCCATAAGTACTGTTACATAGGTAAAATTTCGAATTTAGAATGCAAGCTGAAAAAAATATTATGAGCATTCGAAATATGAACATTTAAAGAAAATAAAAACAAATACTTTCTGGATTTTTTTTCATTTTCTAGAATGGAATGGACGCGCAAAGAAGACAAAGTCGCAGTAATTGCATTGCATCGTTGCGGTCTTGAGCCAACTGAGATTTTCAAACTGCTGAAAAATTTGAAAATTTCACTGAGATTTATTTATCGTACTATCAAACGATTCAGGGAAGCTTCAAGATTAGAAGATAAACAGAGGAACGGTCGACCTCGTACTGTTCGGACTCCAGCGGTCATCAAAGCAGTGAAGGCGCGAATCCAACGAAATTCCGCCGCAAGCAAAAAATGTTGGCTCTGCAGATGGGACTAAGCAAAATCACTGTTAAAAGGGTGTTGAATGAAGACCTAGGACTGCATGCTTATAGAAAAAATCAGCACATCTTCTTAACGCACGGCTGAAGAAAATTATATTCGAAAGATGCCGGGTTTTGTTAAGGTGGTACGCGGATAAAAAGAACGCGAAATTCTTTTTTAGGACGAAAAAATTTTTAATGTTGAGGAGAGTTTCAACCAAAAAAACAGCTTCAAAAATAAATTAATGGCTTTAAAAAGCAAGAAATAAAATATTGAAATCTGCATAATAACTAACTCGAAAGTTTGTATGCATATCTTATATTAAACAACGCCTTTTGAAGTCGGGTGGGGGGGGGAACAAAGGATATTTTTTATCTAAACTAATATATCTAAACTTTAATTATGGGTTTAAACCCCACCCGACTTCATAAGACGTTGTTTAATATAAGATATACATACAAACTTTCGAGTTAGTTATTATGCAGATTTCAATATTTTATTTCTTGCTTTTTAAAGCCATTAATTTATTTTTGAAGCTGTTTTTTGTTAGATTATTTTCAGGTTTTTGAAGGAGGTTTTGTTTTTATTAAAAACTTTTTTATTTTAAACTTTTTTGTAGTAAGTATATTTGGTGATGATATTATCTAAGTTACAATAGCCTTATGTCAAAGGTTCATCACCTTTTACATAGTACTGTTTTTCCCGACGCAGGGGCGTTTATTGTTGAGGAGTTCTCCTGGTACTTCAATATCAGCTCCACTTCACCATATGAAGTATGATGAGCATAAATAGCCTCGCAACCATATTAAAGTAATCGTATTGTACCAGTGAACTACTTAGTATTGAATAGTTCCGATGATCATCTATGCTGGTCTTCATCATCAGTTCCACTTCACCAAAATGGTACTTTTCGAAAGCAAATGCACAAGTTACTTAAGAAAATACTAAAATCGCTATAGATGTGCCTATAATATTTGAAAAGTTCCCTCGATTTCTCCAGGATCCCATCATCAGATCCTGATTTTATGACAATGGGACCAACTTGGAAGTGTATACTTTCAAACAAAAAAAGAATTTTTCAAATCGGTCCAGCCGTCTTCGAGTAATCGAGTAACATACATAAAAAAAAAAAAAAAGATTCCGACGAACTGAGAACCTCCTCCTTTTTTTGAAGTCGGTTAAAAAAATGATAAAGTGTATTCACACTCTAGTGAAGAAGCGAGCAGACGCAAGCCACGTGTTCAGAGTAATCATCACCCTGCAGCATTCATGTTTTGGCTTAGGGTCTCCTATTTGGGTCCAAAGGAGGTGTTTTTTTGTGAAAAAGGAGTGAAAACCAGTGCCCTCGTATACCAAAATACAATCCTAACAAACATTGTGGAACCTTTTTCACAAACAAGGTTCGAAAACAGGCGCTGGGTTTTCCAGTAGGATTCTGCGCCGACTCATAAGGCGAAAAGTACCCAAAACTGGCTCAGGATTCATAGAATCGACTTTATCAGGCATGAGGATTGGCCCTCCTCCAGTCCAGACTCGAATCCCTTGGATTACAAAATATGGCAGTATTTAGAGGAAAAGGTCTGCTTTAAACCCCATCACAACTTGGCGTCACTTAAAGCATCCCTGATTAAAGCAATCGCCGATATTTCCATGAAACTTCGTACGTGATTCGATTGATGACTGGCCTTACTGTTTGAAGGGTCCAATCCAAGCAAAAGGAGGACATTTTGAATAATTTTAATATGGTTTAAATCTGCATTTTATACCCTTTCCTTTGATATATAAATGGTTGTAGTGCGTAACTCATTGTGTCATTTATTTCACTTTCCATATGTAACAAAACTTATGACTAGACTAGGTATATGTAAGTGGGTAGTAGTAAGAGGAGCGGGTTGCGACCCGCCCGAGCCGATCGTTATTAAATCAGTATGCACTACTAGCTTGTGTGATTCACGCGTACGCCCTCTCTTCGAATATTAATCACGTGGCGACGTTCGAACCCAAAGTGAAAATTATTCATTATTAAAATGGCTGCACAATCAAGATAATCCGCAAAACTTTCCGAACTATCGAGTGGATAATGGCACGCTGTATCGGTTTAGTAAGTCTAAGTACAGTTTGACTCAGGAGTTCGATTGGAAGGTGGTTGTGCCCAAAGGACAGCGAGCAAAAGTGATTGCTGATCACCACGAGCCGGACATTTCGGCGTGTTTAAAACTCACAGGAAACTTTCCCTGCAGTTTTACTGGCCAGGAATGTACCTTGATGTGGTGGAATTCGTGAAAAACTGCAATACTTGCGCCGCATATAAACACTCCACTCGACTAACTCCAGGTCTCATGGGTCAACCGAAACAGTGCTATAGGCCGTGGCAAGTCCTCTCGTGCGATTTGGTGGGTCCCTTGCCAAAGTCACGCTCGGGTTTTGTACACCTTTTAGTGGTAACCTGCTGTTTCTCCAAGTATACTATGCTTTTTCAAAAGTCTGGAACGGGTGGTAGGGAAATATAGACGATTCAAAAGTACTTAATAATCAAGTTTATTTGAATAAAGCTTTGAGTTTGACTTTGACTTTCCTTTGCGTCGTGCGACTAGCGCTTTGGTGGCTAAGGCGTTTGAACATTTTGTCCTTTTAACTCATGGGGTTCCTGAAACCGTAATTACCGAAAATGGGGTTCAATTTACGGGATCGGAATTTCGTGGGTTACTAGAACGTTATAAACTAGGGAATGCAAATCCATATATATTTCAAAATCCGGATTTTTAAGAACGGATATTTGGTCAAATCCGGATTATCCGGATATTACGGATTATTTATAAAAATATTTTCTTGCTTATAAAAATAAATCATTTCAGTCTATAAAGGTTCACTAATGTGATGTCTCTTATATTTATGTAAGTGAATTTAATGAAAGGACAATATTAATCAAATCCAAAACTTTTTTGTCATAAAATACTGCAATATTATGATGTTACCTGTTGCACAAATGTAATTAAAATAGTGTATGATTTGCTTGCGATTTGCGAGTAGGTGACGTAAGTGATCGTTCGCATGAGCGCTTTTGCGACGTTTTATCGCGCGATTTTTCTGAAGCTTCGAATAGAACACAATGTGACTGACTGTGGAACGGGATAAAAAACCGGCCAAGTGCGAGTCGGACTCGCGCACGAAGGGTTCCGTACCAAAAACGGCAAATAAATTCCGTTTGTTGTATGGGAGACCCCCTTAAATATTAATTTGATTCTGTTTTTAGTATTTGTTGTTATAGCGGCAACAAAAATACATCATAATTATGTGAAAATTTCAACTGTCTACCTGTTGTTGTTATTAATATCGAGCAAAAAACAGCAAAAAAATCACGTTTGTTATATGGGAGCCCCCCTTAAATATTAATTTTTATCTGTTTTTAGTATTTATTGTTATAGAGGCAACAGAAATACATCATCTGTGAAAATTTCAACTTTCTAGTTATCACGGTTTATGAGATACAGCCTGGTGACAGACAGACAGACAGACAGACGGACAGACAGACAGACAGACGGACAGCGGAGTCTTAGTAATAGGGTCCCGTTTTGTGTACAATTATGTGACCTTATGCGTACAATTGTTGTACCTATAGTAAAAAACAAAACTGGCAATGTAACTGATAAAGGTAACTATAGACCCATCTCTCTAGCCACAATTGTAGCCAAGGTACTAGACAGTTTGTTGGACACCCGTCTCGAGAAGTATGTACACCTGCACGACTCTCAGTTTGGGTTTCGACCTGGACTTTCTACAGAGAGTGCCATCTTAGCTCTAAAACACACAGCTCAATACTACACTGAGAGACGAACACCTATATACGCGTGTTTTCTTGACCTCTCCCGTGCTTTTGACCTCGTATCCTATGATGTGCTGTGGAACAAGCTGCGAGACAAGGGTGTGCCGGCAGAACTGTTGCGTATCTTTCAATACTGGTACCATAATCAAAAAAACAATGTAAGATGGGCTAATAAAATCTCAGACTCATTTGCGCTGGAGTGCGGAGTGAGGCAGGGTGGCTTGACCTCCCCCCGGCTCTTTAATTTGTACATCAACGACCTTATCATTGAACTCAGTGGCATGAGAGTAGGCTGTCGTGTAGATGACGTAAGTGTTAACAACATCAGTTACGCGGACGACATGGTGCTGCTGAGTCCGACGGTGAGGGCGTTGAGGGAGCTTTTGCATAAATGTGAATGTTATGCGCTCACCCATGGCCTTAAATATAATGCAAAAAAGAGCGAGTACCTCGTGTTTAGGGCCGTCGGGGGTAAGTGTCCGCCTACTATACCAAGTATATATCTCAATGGTGCGGAACTCAAACGAGTCTACCGTTTTAAATATCTTGGACACTATGTAACCGACGACCTTAAAGACGAGGTAGACATTGAAAGGGAGCGTAGGGCGCTGGCGGTTCGCTGTAACATGCTGGCACGGAGGTTTGCACGTTGTAGTATCCCAGTTAAATTAACACTATTTCGAGCTTTCTGTCAAGTGTTCTACACGTGCAGCCTCTGGACCAGGCACACGCAGCGGGCCATCGACGCGCTACGTGTCCAATATAATAATGCTTTCAGAGTGTTGTTGGGGCTGCCCCGTTTCTGCAGTGCGCCGGGTATGTTTGCGCAGATGCATATAGACGATTTCTACGCTATCATGCGAAAGAAAACTGCCTCGTTGCTCTTCAGGGTGCGGGCCAGCTCCAACTCCATTCTGCAAGTAATAGGGAATCGATACGATTCTCCTATTATAGCTAATTGTGTCCAGAGATGTATTACAGGCACAAAACTAGTGTCTAAGTAGCGATGATACTAACATTAGGTAATAAGATATCAACAACTAACAAACTAAATATGGATGTATACTTGTCCGAAATAAAATTTATTTTATTTATTTATTTTTTTACCCTTTGGGTACGGAACCCTAAAAATATCGCGCGTTAAAAATTACTCGTACAAACACACAGTAGAAAATTCATATATGTTCTATTCCGAAGCGTTAGAAAAATCGCGCGATAAGACGTCGAAAAAGCGCTAATAAAACTAAAAATCATAGACTCTAATTATAAGATTATACAAATGCACCTATTCAGAAAAAGAAATATATCATAATAATATATTAACACAGTTTAACTCCATACAGTTGAAAAACGAATGCACTTGCGCAGTACTTGCGTACTTACACGGGCGGCGGCATGCGGCGGCATCGTCCAACATCAAAGGCGTTTAACAACTGTATGGAGTTAAACTGTGATATTAATATGATTAAAAAGTACATAAATAAACAACATAATTTGTTGTTTAGTTTATGTGAATTTTAAATAGACATGGCACTTAATGTGATAAAGCCCTGAGAGATTGAGAGACGCGCCGTCTTAACCACTCGTTCTTTAGAAGGTTAGGAGGAGAGTCACCCGCGCACCATCCGGAAGACTATACGCCACCACGCCAACGGGAAGAAGAGACCCTACGCGCGCCAGTAAAAACAACCAAGAAGTTCGCAAAGAAGATGATGGCAATTTTACATTCTCCAGTCGACAAGAAGCAAGCGCGCCACACGCACTAATGGAAGTGATACGAAGATTAGATGCGCGCTCCGTACGATCACCAAGAAGCGAAGCGAAATGGAAGATGGTCCAGGAGCCCCTACCGCGCAAGTGTCATCAGCATCGCACACATTGCTTCTTCTTTTTGGCACAAATAAAAACTTATCACAGAAAAGTAGCAATGTGTCATACCTATCTGTCAAATGAAGCAGATAGCGATGCCAATAACACTTGCGCGGTAGACCCACTGGTCAAGCTAGAGACGCTGCAAGAACACTCCGAAATTGACGATGAAGAAGGAGAGTTGAATCGGCAGGAACATCAGGAGAGCTGGTTCAACCAAACGAACTTTTTGGGACTTAATGTGACAGACCTGAGACACGGCACTAGCAAGACGCGTGAATGGCGTCATCTAGAATTCAGCGTAGATGCTGATGATGCGTTTAGCTAGTGCGAGAAACGAAGTGTTCCATTTATAGCAACTGAGTGAATAGCAATTGGGGGAATAACAACTAAAGTATTCCGCTTAAAGCAACTATCAATATATTTGTAAGTCATTTTGTTAAATATCGAAAGTTGCTCTAAGTGGAATACTTCAGTTGCTATTTGCCCAGTTGCTATTCGCTGGATTGCTCTAATCGTAAGTAAGACTTCCGAGAAACTTGCTCGTTTTAATTGTTTGTAACAATTTCTTATTATTCGAGAAATCCGAATTTGATTTTTAAATCCGGATTTGGAAGTCTAGTAAAAATGAGCGGATATCCGGATTTTTCGAATAACGGATTATCCGGATTGCAGTCCCTAGGTATAACATCCCCAGGGTGCATTATGGCCCAAGATACACGCCACAAGTCAACCTAGTCGAACGCTACAATAAAACTGTTATGACAGCAGTTTCGTCTTATGTCAAGGACGATCATAGGACTTGGGATGTGAATCTGTACAAGATACAGTTCGCGTTAAATAGCGCTGTAAATGAGTGCACAGGGTTTTCGCCATTCTTTTTAGTGCATGGTAGGGAGCCCATTATAAATGGTTCATTTTATAAAAAGTCGCAAGAGGGCGACTATGAAGTAACAATGCCTAGAGAGGAATATGCGGGCGAGTTCGGTATTTTAAATGAGGTCTTTGAGAAGGTCAGAGAAAGGATCCTTAAAGCGCATCAGACAAATGCGAAGTATTATAACACCCGCAGATGACCATTGACCTTGAGGGTTGGTCAGGAAGTGTGGAAGCAGACTGTTGAGAATATTACCTGAAAATGTGCTGAAAACACTCGGCTTTCTTCTCTTCCTTAATTTGTTTAATAATTTGTTTCGGACTCCTATATTAATGTATGTTTCTCACTTTTTGAAGAATAAAAGCACGCGTGCTAGTATGAGATAAAAAACGCCATCTTGGAAAAGATCTTTGGTCGGAGGGGGCGCTCGTGCGCACCCCTCGCCCCTCGCCCCGCACAGCTTGCGTTCCGTTTGCTGCTGCGGGGATGCTATTTAAACGTTTAGTTAACATCCTCCCCCCCCTTGAAAGGACAATTTTCTGAGGCTCATGGGATTCTACAATCATGGGACACAATTTGGATATTGCTCTTCTTAGAAGACCTTTCTTCGTAGTGACGTCGACGACTCTGGTGACACCATCTTCACCAGGGTAGAGTTTGCTGATCCTGCCCAACAGCCACTGTAGTGGAGGCAACTGATCGTCCTTCACCAGCACGAGGTCTCCGACGTTAACGTTTTGCCCCTTGGTGCGCCATTTCACACGGTGTTGCATAGCAGAGAGCACCTCTTGTGTCCACCTTCTCCAGAATTGGTGCAAGCTTTCCAGTAGGCGGTAACGGTTCGTCTTGACTGGTTCGGATACGGGAGCAGGTAAAGCCGTCAAAGGTCGACCAATTAAAAAATGTCCAGGAGTGAGCGGTGATAGATCAGATGGATCAGAAGACATACATGTTAACGGACGCGAATTTAAAATTGCTTCGATCTGAGTGGAATAATGTGGACAATTCCTCAAAAGTTAAACTAGAACTACCAGCGATTCGTTTTAAGTGGAACTTCGCGGATTTTATGCCCGCCTCCCAGATTCCACCGAAGTTAGACGAGTATGCAGGACTAAATTTGAAGTTGATACCTTCATTTGAAGCGAAAGTGCCTATCGACTGGTCGCACTTTTTGACCAATCTGGCCAACTCATTGTTTGCTCCTACGAATTTTTTTCCGTTATCACAATAAATGGTTCGAGGTTTGCCACGACGAGCAATAAACCTTCGTAGGCATAAGATAAAAGCGTTGGTACTGAGGTCGCTGACAAGTTCTAAATGAACTGCCTTGGTGCAGAGACAAACGAAAATACAAAGATAACATTTACTAGTGCGGGAGCCACGACCCTTGCGACTAGATATTAGAAATGGTCCAGCGTAGTCGCTTCCGCAAGTCTCGAAAGCTGGAGCTGGATTAACGCGTGGATGAGGTAAATTTCCCATCAGAGGTTGAAACGTTTGGCCCTTAAACCTTTTACATTTGATACATTTAAAAACAGTTGATGAACTCAGGGCTCTGCCCCCAATAGGCCAAAATTGTTTGCGTACCGAACTTAATAATTGCTGTGGACCGCAGTGAAGAAGTCGCAGGTGTTCACTTTCAAATAAAAGTTTGCAGAAATTATGCTTTGAATCAATTAACATAGGATGAATTTTATTAAAGGAGCAATGAGACGCATTCTGAATGCGACCTCCTACGCGTAATATATTATTTTCATCAAGAAAAGGGTTCAAAGATAAAATATTCGATTTTGACTTAATTGATTTTGATGTTGATAAGGAATGTATATCATCTGGAAAGGTATCATTTTGAGATTGCTTCACTAAAACTATCAACGATTGCTGCAATTCATCAGCGGTAAGTACGCCGGTAAGTTTGTTTACTTTGTTTTTAGAATTATTTATGAAACGTAGCGCATATGCCATAACTCTTTGTAGTTTGTTGAAGTTTGAATATTTTTCAAATGGGACAATGTTTTCTAGACGTTGTAATTTAAGACTTAATTTGGTTTCAGGTAACTCGACACGTGACGGTCTAGAAGCTGGCCAGCATTCTTCCGACTTCGCAAGGAAAGGAGGACCCTGCCACCACAGAAGACTACCATGAAGCTGGCGCGGTGAAACGCCCCGAGAAGCTGTCTGCCGGATTTGCATCGGTGGGAACATGACGCCATGCCGATGAATCTGTTAAGTCACGTATCTTCTGAACTCTGTTACAAATAAAAGTTTTAAGGATTTTTGGTTCACTTTTAACCCAACCCAAGACGATGGTCGAATCACACCAAAACACAGATCTAGATACCGTTATTCTAGATGAATTAATTACTTTGGAATACAATCGAGCACCGAGCAGAGCGCCTAATAATTCTAATCTTGGAACAGTCATTTCAGGCTTTAAAGGTGCTACTTTCGACTTCGCACATAAGAGTTTAATTTCCTCGTTAGATTTTCGACGAGACGAGAATCCAGATCGTTGGTCCACCTTGTCGTGGGCCTACCCACGGAGCGTCGTCCAGTGCGCAGTTGCCATTCCAGAACCTTTTTGAGGTAGATTTATCTTTATGAGGACTTTTTCTGACTGTAAACTAACGTAAAGTAATATGAACTGTAGGAAAGGGCTGTACAACTGTAAATATAAATGTAAAACGAATGTTAGCCTAGGAAATGGTAGAAAAGTGAATGAACCTGTAAATATCCTATGTATCTTTGTACCAGCGGATCCTTCCGCCGGAAAATTATTATAAACTAGCGGCCGCCCGCGGTTTCACCCGCGTGGTTCCCGTTCCCGTGGGAATACCGAGATAAAAAGTATTCTATGTTTTAATCCAGGCTATCTTCTATCTGTGTGCCAAATTTCAACCAAATCCGTTCAGTAGTTTTTGCGTGATTGAGGAACAAACATCCAAACCCACAAACTTTCACATTTATAATATTAGTAGGATAGGGGTTTTTCCATGTCCTGGTTATTTTTTAGCACTTGCTTTGGTTTTAAAAATAATGTTTTAATTTGCTGCTGAAAAAAAGTATTTGTTTATCAATAACTGTTTGACAGTATAATCGCCATAGCAACGCGCAATTTTTTTTAATTCAATGTCAAAGCCCTAGATTTCCAGCTTGTCTTCAGCCTACGTTCTATAACTACCATTGGAAAAGTATAATAAGTAAATAGCGGCTTCTTCGGGGCACGGTCCTCGACCTTCGACCTTCGGCACGAACCACCTCAGTAAATCCCGGACGTATCCTCGAGCATCGGCGCGTCTCGCCTGGACGTCGTGCACCTTTCCGCCTGGCCTGCAGAGGGAGCTCTCCCCTGGGCCCTTGCACTATCCACGCCACCGTCGACGTTGGTCTACACGGACACGTGCCCGTGCCCATCAGCGCGTCCCGCTGGTACTACGCTACGGCACTACGTCGGGGGGTTTGACTGCGTGCCACCCCTGCGCTGTCACCTGTACTGAATCACGTGCCTCCTGTGCTCCGGGACTCCATATCTGCCTACCGGCTTCGTGCCTGCTACCTGGGTTCACGTCTCTGCGTGCATGTCCTGTTCCCGTCTACGTCCAACCCTAGTCCTGCTTTTGTTAGTCTTACCTAGTTTTTAACCGCTTTAGTTGTTATCCAAATTTCTGTGCTAGGACGTGTCATTTAAAATAAACTCTTGAACTTCAACTTTATTTTTTATTCCGCTTTCTTCCAAATCTTTTTTCTCTTCTAACTTTGGATAGGTGCTCTGGTTCTGTACTTGGATCGACATGGTGGCATTTTTGTATAAGTATCTCAACACCTCGATATACCTATAGTCCATTTGGCACCTTTGGATCTCTCCACATGGCTCAGAAGTGAGATGGGTCTGTAGTTCTTTTTTTTTTTTTTTTTTCCTCAAAGCTTTCGATATACAAGTAAAATAAATTCTGAAGTAGTAAGGTTTGTTTAGGTTAGGTCAGTGTGGGTTGGTTAGTGTTGGATGGATTATGTTAAATACGTTAGGTTAGGTTAGGTTGGGGTGCGTGGTCGGATAACCTCCTCGTGTGCCCGACTACTGTTTGTCTCAGTGCATCCGTGGACTGGGAAAGACAGTGGGAGGGCCGGTGCACCCTGGGCGTCTCTGTAAAAGACTCTCTTGAGCTTCTTTTACAGCTGGCGGCTAATAATCCGACACCGAGGGACCAGGGATGAGCGCAGGTGGCGCTTACCCTGAACCTCGTTCGAACGACTGCGGAGGTCTAAGAGAGACTACGTGTCTATGTTTAACATGGAGACGGAAATCTTTCAGATAGTACGCGCGAGACGAGAGCGAACGTCTCTTCGGAGATGATTGTTCGCAGACCGTGGGCCTTACAGGCTAGCGTGTCGGAGACGAAAGCCTATTTTGGTTGTACGTCTTGGGGACTAGGAGAGCGCGGGTGGCGCATCCCCTAGAACCCTTTCGAATGATTGCCGAGGTCTAAGAGGGACTACGTGTCTATGTTTAACATGGAGACGGAAACCTTTCAGATAGTACGCACGAGACGAGAGCGAAAGTCTCTTCGGAGATGATTGCTCGCAGACCGTGGGCCTTACGGGCTAGCGTGTTGAAGACGAAAAGCCTTATCTGGTTGCACGTCTTGGGGACTAGGGGAAAGCGTGGTTGGCGCATCCCCTAGAACCCTTTTGAACGATTGCGGAGGTCTAAGAGGGACTACGTGTCTATGTTTAACATGGAGACGGAAACCTTTCAGATAGTACGCACGAGACGAGAGCGAAAGTCTCTTCGGAGATGATTGCTCGCAGACCGTGGGCCTTATAGGCTAGCGTGTCGAAGACGAAAAGCCTTATCTGGTTGTACGTCTTGGGGACTAGGGGAAAGCGCGGGTGGCGCATCCCCTAGAACCCTTTCGAACGATTGCGGAGGTCTAAGAGGGAGTATGCTTCTATGTTTATATGGAGGCGGAAACCATTTTGACAGTACGCGAGAGGGGAGCGAAAGTCTCTTCGGAGGCGGCCGCTCGAAAAGAGTGGGTTTTAGGACAGTGCAGATGGCATGTAGTACTAAACCCACTGAGGGAGCGGAAACCCAGGAGGATTGGTAATTTCATGATTACCGTATCCACTGGGTAGTACGCACCCGAGTGACTGAGGGAATGCGCAGATGGCGCACTATTTTCCCTTGGAAGCTCACAACTCGAACGAATGCGGAGGTCTAAGAGGGAGTATGCTTCTATGTTTAACATGGAGACGGAAACCTTTCAGATAGTACGCACGAGACGAGAGCGAAAGTCTCTTCGGAGATGATTGCTCGCAGACCGTGAGCCTTACGGGCTAGCGTGTCAAAGACGAAAAGCCTTTTCTGGTTGTACGTCTTGGGGACTAGGGGAAAGCGCGGGTGGCGCATCCCCTAGAACCCTTTCGAACGATTGCGGAGGTCTAAGAGGGACTACGTGTCTATGTTTAACATGGAGACGGAAACCTTTCAGATAGTACGCACGAGACGAGAGCGAAAGTCTCTTCGGAGATGATTGCTCGCAGACCGTGGGCCTTACGGGCTAGCGTGTCGAAGACGAAAAGCCTTTTCTGGTTGTACGTCTTGGGGACTAGGGGAAAGCGCGGGTGGCGCATCCCCTAGAACCCTTTCGAATGATTGCGGAAGTCTAAGAGGGACTACGTGTCTATGTTTAACATGGAGACGGAAACCTTTCAGATAGTACGCACGAGACGAGAGCGAAAGTCTCTTCGGAGATGATTGCTCGCAAGCCGTGGGCCTTACGGGCTAGCGTGTCAAAGACGAAAAGCCTTTTCTGGTTGTACGTCTTGGGGTCTAGGGGAAAGCGCGGGTGGCGCATCCCCTTGAACCCTTTCGAACGATTGCGGAGGTCTAAGAGGGACTACGTGTCTATGTTTAACATGGAGACGGAAACCATTTAGACAGTACGCGTGAGGGGAGCGAAAATCTCTTCGGAGGTGGCCGCTCAAAAGCAGTGGGTTTTAGGACAGTGCAGATGGCATGTAGTACTAAACCCACTGAGGGAGCGGAAACCCAGGAGGATTGGTAATTTAATGATTACCGTATCCACTGGGTAGTACGCACCCGAGTGACTGAGGGAAAGCGCAGATGGCGCACTATTTTCCCTTGGAAGCTCACAACTCGAACGAATGCGGAGGTCTAAGAGGGACTACGTGTCTATGTTTAACATGGAGGCGGAAACCATTTAGACAGTACGCGCGATGGGAGCGAAAGTCTCTTCGGAGGTGGCCGCTCGAAAACAGTGGGTTTTAGGACAGTGCAGATGGCATGTAGTACTAAACCCACTGTGGGAGCGGAAACCCAGGAGGATTGGTAATTTTATGATTATCGTATCCACCCGGGTAGTACGCACCCGAGTGACTGAGGGAAAGCGCAGATGGCGCACTATTTTCCCTTGGAAGCTCACAACTCGAACGAATGCGGAGATCTAAGCGGGATTACGCGTCTTTGTTTTACAAAGAGGCGGAAACCACTTTGACAGTACGCGCAGAGGGAGCGAAAGTCCTTACAGGACGGACGCTCTGAGACAGTAAGCCTGAGGTGTGCGCAGGTGGTGCTTAATCCGAAGGCTTACGTGTCTCTATCGAATGCGGAAACTTGTAAGGGGTTACGCGTCCATGTTCACATGAATGCGGAGACCTTGCAGGCAGTACGCTGCAAGTGGGTCCTGAGCATGGGTTGGGAGGCCCTGCTCTGAGGTTTATGGACCCCAAGCTGGTTAGTGCGCTACTGTGCTGTGCGCTTCCTGGCGTTTGGGAGAAATCCCGCGGGATGGCAGAAGTAGTTTCTGCATCCCAAGGTGGGCTTGCTTCGGCGAGCAACCCACTGCCTTGGCCGCGAAAGTAATACCAAAAGTATTCTCGTAGCTAGGGCAGATATGGGCAGAGGGCACAGCGTGGGGTTTTTTAGTGGGTAGGCCCCCCCTTCCGGCCCCCCATCCAGCCCGCAGGGGCTGAGTGGGGGATCGGCTAGGCGGAAAGCGGTGTCGCTGGCGTTCAGTCGCTGGCGGCTTCCGTGGGAGAGTCCCACATAACTGCCGTTGCTCTCCCAAGCGACGGAGTACGCATAAGCACGCGTTTTTCCTCACGTTAAAAAAAAAAAAAAAAAAAAAAAAAAAAAAAAAAAAAAAAAAAAAAAAAAAAAAAAAAAAAAAAAAAAAAAAGGTTAGGTTAGGTTGGGGTGCGTGGTCGGATAACCTCCTCGTGTGCCCGACTACTGTTTGTCCCAGTGCATCCGTGGACTGGGAAAGACAGTGGGAGGGCCGGTGCACCCTGGGCGTCTCTGTAAAGGACTCTTTTGAGCTTCTTTTACAGCTGGCGGCTAATAATCCGACACCGAGGGACCAGGGATGAGCGCAGGTGGCGCTTACCCTGAACCTCGTTCGAACGACTGCGGAGGTCTAAGAGAGACTACGTGTCTATGTTTAACATGGAGACGGAAATCTTTCAGATAGTACGCGCGAGACGAGAGCGAAAGTCTCTTCGGAGATGATTGCTCGCAGACCGTGGGCCTTACAGGCTAGCGTGTCGGAGACGAAAGCCTATTTTGGTTGTTCGTCTTGGGGACTAGGAGAGCGCGGGTGGCGCATCCCCTAGAACCCTTTCGAATGATTGCCGAGGTCTAAGAGGGACTACGTGTCTATGTTTAACATGGAGACGGAAACCTTTCAGATAGTACGCACGAGACGAGAGCGAAAGTCTCTACGGAGATGATTGCTCGCAGACCGTGGGCCTTACGGGCTAGCGTGTTGAAGACGAAAAGCCTTATCTGGTTGCACGTCTTGGGGACTAGGGGAAAACGCGGTTGGCGCATCCCCTAGAACCCTTTTGAACGATTGCGGAGGTCTAAGAGGGACTACGTGTCTATGTCCAACATGGAGACGGAAACCTTTCAGATAGTACGCACGAGACGAGAGCGAAAGTCTCTTCGGAGATGATTGCTCGTAGACCGTGGGCCTTATGGGCTAGCGTGTCGAAGACGAAAAGCCTTATCTGGTTGTACGTCTTGGGGACTAGGGGAAAGCGCGGGTGGCGCATCCCCTAGAACCCTTTCGAACGATTGCGGAGGTCTAAGAGGGAGTATGCTTCTATGATTACATGGAGGCGGAAACCATTTTGACAGTACGCGAGAGGGGAGCGAAAGTCTCTTCGGAGGCGGCCGCTCGAAAAGAGTGGGTTTTAGGACAGTGCAGATGGCATGTAGTACTAAACCCACTGAGGGAGCAGAAACCCAGGAGGATTGGTAATTTCATGATTACCGTATCCACTGGGTAGTACGCACCCGAGTGACTGAGGGAAAGCGCAGATGGCGCACTATTTTCCCTTGGAAGCTCACAACTCGAACGAATGCGGAGATCTAAGCGGGAGTACGCGTCTTTGTTTTACAAAGAGGCGGAAACCACTTTGACAGTACGCGCAGAGGGAGCGAAAGTCCTTACAGGACGGACGCTCTGAGACAGTAAGCCTGAGGTGTGCGCAGGTGGTGCTTAATCCGAAGGCTTACGTGTCTCCATCGAATGCGGAAACTTGTAAGGGGTTACGCGTCCATGTTCACATGAATGCAGAGACCTTGCAGGCAGTACGCTGCAAGTGGGTCCTGAGCATGGGTTGGGAGGCCCTGCTCTGAGGTTTATGGACCCCAAGCTGGTTAGTGCGCTACTGTGCTGTGCGCTTCCTGGCGTTTGGGAGAAATCCCGCGGGATGGCAGAAGTAGTTTCTGCTTCCCAAGGTGGGCTTGCTTCGGCGAGCAACCCACTGCCTTGGCCGCGAAAGTAATACCAAAAGTATTCTCGTAGCTAGGGCAGATATGGGCAGAGGGCACAGCGTGGGGTTTTTTAGTGGGTAGGCCCCCCCTTCCGGCCCCCCATCCAGCCCGCAGGGGCTGAGTGGGGGATCGGCTAGGCGGAAAGCGGTGTCGCTGGCGTTCAGTCGCTGGCGGCTTCCGTGGGAGAGTCCCACATAACTGCCGTCGCTCTCCCAAGCGACGGAGTACGCATAAGCACGCGTTTTTCCTCACGTTAAAAAAAAAAAAAAAAAAAAAAGGTTAGGTTAGGTTGGGGTGCGTGGTCGGATAACCTCCTCGTGTGCCCGACTACTGTTTGTCCCAGTGCATCCGTGGACTGGGAAAGACAGTGGGAGGGCCGGTGCACCCTGGGCGTCTCTGTAAAAGACTCTTTTGAGCTTCTTTTACAGCTGGCGGCTAATAATCCGACACCGAGGGACCAGGGATGAGCGCAGGTGGCGCTTACCCTAAACCTCGTTCGAACGACTGCGGAGGTCTAAGAGAGACTACGTGTCTATGTTTAACATGGAGACGGAAGTCTTTCAGATAGTACGCGCGAGACGAGAGCGAACGTCTCTTCGGAGATGATTGCTCGCAGACCGTGGGCCTAACAGGCTAGCGTGTCGGAGACGAAAGCCTATTTTGGTTGTACGTCTTGGGGACTAGGAGAGCGCGGGTGGCGCATCCCCTAGAACCCTTTCGAATGATTGCCGAGGTCTAAGAGGGACTACGTGTCTATGTTTAACATGGAGACGGAAACCTTTCAGATAGTACGCACGAGACGAGAGCGAAAGTCTCTTCGGAGATGATTGCTCGCAGACCGTGGGCCTTACGGGCTAGCGTGTTGAAGACGAAAAGCCTTATCTGGTTGCACGTCTTGGGTACTAAGGGAAAGCGCGGTTGGCGCATCCCCTAGAACCCTTTTGAACGATTGCGGAGGTCTAAGAGGGACTACGTGTCTATGTTTAACATGGAGACAGAAACCTTTCAGATAGTACGCACGAGACGAAAGCGAAAGTCTCTTCGGAGATGATTGCTCGCAGACCGTGGGCCTTATGGGCTAGCGTGTCGAAGACGAAAAGCCTTACCTGGTTGTACGTCTTGGGGACTAGGGGAAAGCGCGGGTGGCGCATCCCCTAGAACCCTTTCGAACGATTGCGGAGGTCTAAGAGGGAGTATGCTTTTATGTTTACATAGAGGCGGAAACCATTTTGACAGTACGCGAGAGGGGAGCGAAAGTCTCTTCGGAGGCGGCCGCTCGAAAAGAGTGGGTTTTAGGACAGTGCAGATGGCATGTAGTACTAAACCCACTGAGGGAGCAGAAACCCAGGAGGATTGGTAATTTCATGATTACCGTATCCACTGGGTAGTACGCACCCGAGTGACTGAGGGAAAGCGCAGATGGCGCACTATTTTCCCTTGGAAGCTCACAACTCGAACGAATGCGGAGGTCTAAGAGGGAGTATGCTTCTATGTTTAACATGGAGACGGAAACCTTTCAGATAGTACGCACTAGACGAGAGCGAAAGTCTCTTCGGAGATGATTGCTCGCAGACCGTGGGCCTTACGGGCTAGCGTGTCAAAGACGAAAAGCCTTTTCTGGTTGTACGTCTTGGGGACTAGGGGAAAGCGTGGGTGGCGCATCCCCTAGAACCCTTTCGAACAATTGCGGAGGTCTAAGAGGGACTACGTGTCTATGTTTAACATGGAGACGGAAACCTTTCAGATAGTACGCACGAGACGAGAGCGAAAGTCTCTTCGGAGATGATTGCTCGCAGACCGTGGGCCTTACGGGCTAGCGTGTCAAAGACGAAAAGCCTTTTCTGGTTGTACGTCTTGGGGACTAGGGGAAAGCGCGGGTGGCGCATCCCCTAGAACCCTTTCGAACGATTGCGGAGGTATAAGAGGGACTACGTGTCTATGTTTAACATGGAGACGGAAACCATTTAGACAGTACGCGTGAGGGGAGCGAAAGTCTCTTCGGAGGTGGCCGCTCAAAAACAGTGGGTTTTAGGACAGTGCAGATGGCATGTAGTACTAAACCCACTGAGGGAGCGGAAACCCAGGAGGATTGGTAATTTTATGATTACCGTATCCACTGGGCAGTACGCACCCGAGTGACTGAGGGAAAGCGCAGATGGCGCACTATTTTTCCTTGGAAGCTCACAACTCGAACGAATGCGGAGGTCTAATAGGGACTACGTGTCTATGTTTAACATGGAGGCGGAAACCATTTAGACAGTACGCGCGAGGGGAGCGAAAGTCTCTTCGGAGGTGGCCGCTCGAAAACAGTGGGTTTTAGGACAGTGCAGATGGCATGTAGTACTAAACCCACTGTGGGAGCGGAAACCCAGGAGGATTGGTAATTTTATGATTATCGTATCCACCCGGGTAGTACGCACCCGAGTGACTGAGGGAAAGCGCAGATGGCGCACTATTTTCCCTTGGAAGCTCACAACTCGAACGAATGCGGAGATCTAAGCGGGAGTACGCGTCTTTGTTTTACAAAGAGGCGGAAACCACTTTGACAGTACGCGCAGAGGGAGCGAAAGTCCTTACAGGACGGACGCTCTGAGACAGTAAGCCTGAGGTGTGCGCAGGTGGTGCTTGATCCGAAGGCTTACGTGTCTCCATCGAATGCGGAAACTTGTAAGGGGTTACGCGTCCATGTTCACATGAATGCGGAGACCTTGCAGGCAGTACGTTGCTAGTGGGTCCTGAGCATGGGTTGGGAGGCCCTGCTCTGAGGTTTATGGACCCCAAGCTGGTTAGTGCGCTACTGTGCTGTGCGCTTCCTGGCGTTTGGGAGAAATCCCGCGGGATGGCAGAAGTAGTTTCTGCATCCCAAGGTGGGCTTGCTTCGGCGAGCAACCCACTGCCTTGGCCGCGAAAGTAATACCAAAAGTATTCTCGTAGCTAGGGCAGATATGGGCAGAGGGCACAGCGTGGGGTTTTTTAGTGGGTAGGCCCCCCCTTCCGGCCCCCCATCCAGCCCGCAGGGGCTGAGTGGGGGATCGGCTAGGCGGAAAGCGGTGTCGCTGGCGTTCAGTCGCTGGCGGCTTCCGTGGGAGAGTCCCACATAACTGCCGTCGCTCTCCCAAGCGACGGAGTACGCATAAGCACGCGTTTTTCCTCACGTTATAAAAAAAAAAAAAAAAAAAAAAAAAAAAAAAAAAGGTTAGGTTAGGTTAGGTTAGGTTAGGTTAGGTTAGGTTAGGTTAGGTTAGGTTAGGTTGGGGTGCCATGTCAGACAACCTCCTCGCGGTGCACCCTGGGCGTCACCGTTTTTGATACGGCGACGGCTAATGGTCTGACAGTCGGAGATGGCGCCGGTTCTGTCCTGGCGTCATCCGCTCGTAACCCCGTACGTGGTGCGGGAGCGAGGGCCGCCATCCCATCGGATGGGGGCTGCGAGGAAGAAAACCTCTCTAAAAATTACGGACGGGGACCTCACGGTCCTGTCCGCTTCGGCGGATAGTGTGGGCTCCGAGTCGGCGTCCCAGACGTATTCTGGGTGGCGGCGACTCGGTTCGGGCTCGGCCGGCGTCCTGGAGATTCCGGGTAGCGGCGGTGCGAGCGTGGGCGGCGGGTTCGTCCGGTCGCGGTAAAACGCGATCGGCGGACGGGCATTCGTTGCCAACCGTCGGCAAAACCGGTGACCTAGTCACGTCTTAGGGCCGGTGGGGCTGCCCTTAATTGGGTGTCCCCGCGAGGAGAAAACCTCTATAAAAAACCCCAACCCCAAGCTTTTTGTCGAGTCTATGGCGAGGGGGTGAATGGCTAGAGGGAGTCTAGTCGATACACGACAACGGAGCAGGGAATAAGCCGACCCCTGCTTCGAGAACCCCGGCCTGCCCGGGTACAGACCTCTGCCCGGGTGGTTAAACCGTGTCTTTTTTACTCGTGGGACTAAAATGGCAAATTCTAATAAAAACCTTTCGGACGATGGTGGGCCTAGCTCAGGCGGAAGCGAGCGTACTCTTCAAGGAGAGAAAGTGCCTAGCTCAGGCGCAAATGAGCCTATGTTCTCGGCCGAGGACGACCAGATGTCGGCTCATTCGGCATACTCGGCTTCGGGAGATGAGAGTGCTTCTGTATCTGGGAGCGTAGACAGGAGAAGTGTAGTGAGGCGGAAAAGACCCCTTACGCTGACTTTTGGGTCAGATGTTGATGAAAACGCTGGTGCGAAAATCCCAAAAGCCCGTCGGGGACGAGGTCGACCACCAACTCACGGCCGGTATATTGGAGTTGGCAAGGCTAGGGAGGATTACCGACTTCAAAAAGCGGAAGATAAACTGGAGACGAGCGCTGTGACGGATACCGTCACCACCAAAACAAGAGGAGGAGTTCCTTCTAACAAAGAAGACGTAATACCGCCCATAGACGAACCCCTGCTGCTGGACATGGAGACGCTCCGGCAAAAGGGAATAAAAATGGCGGACTCCATAATTGAAATAACGCGAAAGGCGAAAAATATCAAGGGCACCGATCACAAAGCCCTTGTGGAGGCCTCCAGTGCTTTGAAAGAGATAGTCGAGGTTCTATCCTCTCGCACAGTCGAAGAAGAGACGCGAAAATTGCGCGCTGACAATGCGCGCCTTCGCCATGAAGTAGATCTTTTAAGATCGGACGTGAAAGCCTTTAAGCAGGCGTACACAGAAAATAGGTCGGCCCTTCGTGAGGACCCTTCTCCGGCTGCTGCTGATGTAGTTGAAAAACTGACGCGGGTGGTAATTGACTCAGTCGGAGAAATTTTCAATGTGAGATTCGCTAGTCTTGAGAAGAGGCTACCACCTTTGCCAATTATACGACCACCATTGGCAAGTGATAAGAAAAAGGAGTCGGTTCCACCTGCTCCTATTTCCAAGAAGAAACCGGCAGCCAAACAAACTGCTGCTCCAACTGACACGCCTGCAGCTTCACAGGCCGGTTCAAGCAGACCCCAGGACTCTGTTGCAGTGGACCCCGAAGTTGATGGCTGGGAAGAAGTTATGCCTAAGAGCAAGAAAAAGAAGAAAAAGCAGCAGCAACAGCGAGCAGCTGCTGATAAAGCGCCAGCAAGGAGTCAACCTCCACAACCAGTTGCGAAGCAGCCCCAAGCTCAGAGTGGGGCAGCAAAGAAAAAGAAGAAGAAGAAAAAGTCCCGCAAGCTGACTGAACCCAAAACGACAGCAGTAGTCCTAACGCTAGACTCTGAAGCGGTAGAGAAGGGGGCCTCATATGCAGACGTCATTGGTAGGGCTAAATCGGCATTCAAGTTAGAGGAGTTGGGCTTGGAAGGAGTTCGGGTCAAGAAAACAGCGACTGGGGCGCGCATGTTTGAGATCCCAGGTGCGACCAGTGGCCCAAAAGCTGATGCTCTCGCAGAAAGACTAAAGGCGGTAATTGGGGATGTTGCGAGAATTACGCGACCCTGAAAGAGTGTCGACCTCAGGGTGTCAGGTTTGGACGACTCAGTAGGGAAGGAAGAACTCGCTGCTGCGGTTGCTGAGAAGGGTGGCTGCCCTCTGGACCAGGTCCGGGCTGGCGACGTTAGACCTGGCGCCGGAGGTACAGGAACCTCCATAGTCCGGTGCCCTGTCACAGCGGCAAAGAAATTGGTCGAAGCGGGCCGTTTGTTGGTAGGCTGGAGCTCCGCTCAAATACGTGCGCTCGAGCCACTCCCAATGCGATGCTTTAGATGTATGGGAGTGGGACACACCCGACAGCGTTGCACAGCGCAGGAAGACCGCAGTGCACTTTGTTACCGCTGTGGAAAAGAAGGTCACAAAGTGGCAAGCTGTAATGCGGATATGCACTGTGCCATATGTGCTAAAGCAGGAAAACCAGCTGGTCATATAATGGGTGGGAAAAGTTGTAATCCCCCAACCAGTAAAGGGAAAGATAAGATGACCCAAAGGACCCAGGCATCAACAGAAGAAGGCAACTCCACACAACAAGTGGAAGAGGTAGAAATGTCCGAACTTAATGGATAGGTCGCGGCAGTTCAAAATACTCCAGGCAAATATCAACCACTGTGCCAGTTCACAAGACCTGCTACTCCAAAACATGGCAGAGTGGTCGATTGACGTTGCCGTAATCGCAGAGCCTTACTCGGTCCCCCTTCGTTCTTACTGGGTCGGGGACACCAATGGCACTGCAGCCATAGTGACTGACGCAGCTTCACATACGCCGCTCATCTCTAGCAGGGAGAAGGGTCCTGGTTATGTTGCTGCCACCTGGGGTGAGATCATTCTGATTGGAATATACTTCTCCCCAAATCGTAGCTTAGCGGAATACGAGCCTTTCCTTGAAAATCTTGCGGTTGTGGTCCGGCGTCTAACACCTAACCAAATAATTGTTATGGGCGACTTCAACGCCAAATCTACGGCTTGGGGGTCTCCCTCGACAGACTGTCGGGGAGAGCTCGTTGAAGAATGGGCAGCATCCTTAGGTTTAGTCTTGCTTAACACAGGCATAGCCAACACATGCGTGAGGCGGCAGGGAGGGTCCAAGGTGGATCTAACATTCGCCACTCCGTCAATAGCCACACGCATAGCTGACTGGCGTGTCCTGGAAGTGGAAGAGTCTCTTTCCGATCACCAATATATACGGTTTGAGATCTCTCCATCGCCAGGGTCGACTACACCACCATCAGTTCAGAGAGGGCTACATTTGTTCCCTAGATGGTCTCTTACAAAATTGGACAAAGAGCTAGCCGAAGAGGCCGCTATAGTGGAAAGCTGGCATGCTGCACTGCCCGAACATCTGGGTGTGGATGAGCAGGCTGACCTATTTCGAGGTTCTCTGTCTACCATCTGTGACACATCTATGCCGCGAGTGAGGTATGGTCCGCCAAGGAAAGACCAAGTTTACTGGTGGTCTTCGGAGCTTGCGAGCATGAAATCTAACTGCATTGCTCACCGGCGCGCATTACAGAGATGTCGGAGGCGTCGAAGACAACAGCAAGGAGAGGAAGAGCAGCTATATGCGGCCTACGCTGAAGCTAGAAAAGCGTTCCAGCTAGCAATCCGAAAGGCAAAGGACGAGGCCTGGGACCGCTTTTTAGAAGAATTGAGCAGAGACCCTTGGGGGCGGCCATACCGTACGGTTTGCAATAAGTTACGGCAACCAGCCCCACCGACGGAATCCTTTCGCCCTGAACTCTTGGCGCTAGTGGTAAATGGGCTCTTCCCTATTCAAGAAGACCCCCGTTCTCAGTTGTCTTCCGCGGTTTTAGAGCAGCAGGAAGAGGAGTTGCAAGACGTTTCCCTTGTCACTGACAGCGAGATGGAGAACTTGCTAGATAGACTGCGTCGAAAGAAGACAGCGCCGGGGCCGGACGGGGTTCCTAGCCGTGTTCTGCTGCTGGCTTGTAAGCACTTGGGGGACCGGCTCCGAGAGCTGTTCAATAAATGCCTAAGGACGGGACGGTTTCCCAAAATCTGGAAGGAGGGCCGACTCTGTCTGCTACGAAAGGAGGGACGTCCACCTGACTCTCCCTCCGGGTTTAGGCCTATAGTTCTGTTGGCTGAAGCGGCTAAGATGCTCGAGCGACTGCTCGCTGACCGCATCACACAGCATTTGGAGACGGAAGGGCCGAACATCTCAGAACGACAGTTCGGCTTTCGACGAGGTCTTTCGACGATAGACGCCATTCTAACTCTGCGTCGAATAACAAAAGAGGCGGCCGATAGGGGAGAGGTGGTCCTGGCAGTGTCTTTGGACATCGCTAACGCCTTTAACACCCTTCCTTTTCAATGCATTAGGGATGCGCTCCAATATCACCAGATTCCGCATTACCTGTGTAGACTTATTCACAGCTACCTAGAAGATAGGGCTGTGCTGTATGCCGATCATCAAGGGCAAATTCAGAGACGAAGTGTGGGTTGCGGAGTGCCCCAAGGCTCTGTCCTTGGACCTCTGTTATGGAACATGGGGTACGATGTTGTTCTGCGAGCTTCTTTATTACCACGAATGGATATGGTTTGCTACGCGGACGACACACTGATTACCGCACGTGGCAAAAACTTCGAGGACGCAGCACGTCTTGCAACGGTGGGCACCACCCATGTCGTCAGACGAATAAGAGCGTTGGGTCTTGAGGTGGCCCTGCCAAAGACGGAGGCTATTTATTTCCATGGCTCCCGAGGCAGGCCCCCAGCTGGGCCCTACATAAATGTTGACGGGCAAAGGATCGAGGTTAAGAGCTCTTTTAAGTATCTCGGCTTGATCCTTGACAAGAGATGGAAATTTACTGAGCACTTTCAAAATCTCGCTCCTAAATTGGTAAAAACGGGAATGGCACTAGGGAGGCTCCTTCCTAACATCGGGGGCCCAAATGCGAAATGTCGTCGGCTCCACATGATGGTAATTAGGAGCATGGCAATGTATGGAGCGCCGGTCTGGGCAGACTGCCTAGACCGGAAAAACAAGGCTGTTTTCGGCTTGTGTGACAAATGTTTTCGGCACCGTAATCGATGCGCTGCTGAACTTTTATGAGCATTGATTTAACTCGAGGACATTTAGTGGATGTGGCACGGTGTTGGGTATTGTCCCTTCCTTTAAATTTCTCGTTGTGTGACTTGCAATTCAGGCACACGGATTTCTTGGGGTCTTCCTTGTTCGGACAATGCTCCATATCGTGCGATCCTGCACAATGCGAGCATGTCTCGACGTTTGCTGAACATTTGTTTCTCGTATGCCCGAATTGCAGGCACTTGTAACATTGCAGGAAAGGACTAAATTCCTCAACATGAACTCGCTGGTAGTCCACGTTGATCTTTTCTTGTTGGAGCATCGCATGAAAAACTGCTGGAGTCACAATAAAAACGGCGTTGTGTAAGTTTTCGTTTCGGTTTTTGCGTTCGAATTTAAACGATAGATCATTATCCTCTTGTATTGCAGCTTTCACATTAGGGTTTTGTTGAAGAATCAAAGAGGTTAATTCATCATTGGGAATATCTTTGGCAATTCCCTTAAGAACCACCATGGGTCTTAATTTTCTTGCGGTTTCTGCACTGAGGTTTGGGTCCTTGGACAGCCGCTCTAAAGTTTCAGACTTCTGTTCTTCGGTGTCGAACTCAATACGAAACTTTTGCTTGGAAAGCGACTGCACCTTAGAAGGGGCAAAGTTAAGCGATTTGAAGTTCGCAGCAGAGCGGAAACTTCGGATGGTTTCTTCACGACTGGCGGTTTCTTTGGTGTGGGACACAATAATTGCTGGCTTAGAAGCCGAGCTGAGGTTGGTTTTCGCAGATGGTCTTGCGTTTCTGTCACAAGTTTTGGAGGCGATTGCCGCATATGACATGGGTCTGGGATCAGGTTTTTGGTTTAACATCGGGTAGTTCTTCAACTCTTCTTTGATTGATGTTCGTACGATTTCGGAGATGTTTTCCACAGTGAGGGATGGCGAAGTCACAGAGGTGGTGTTTGTTTCCGTCTTGCTAGATGTTTGGGTCTCCGTAGTAGGTGCTTTCGTGGAGCTAGCAAAGCAGGTGGTAATTGTCATTTGACAAAGTTGGATAACTCGAGCCTTCTGAGCCTTCGTCAAGCCCTTCGGACTGGCCTGGATTAATTCAATCACTTCTTCTACGTTCGTCTTTATTTTCGCAAATGGCCCAGTGGCCACGGGGTCTCCATCATCATCTTCATAGTCCGAAACGGGGCAGTAAGCCCCGCCAGGCATGAATTGATTTACAAATTCTTCGTCGTAGTCAGACATCTTGGTAGCTGCTTGCGCCCCGGTTAGGTTAGGTTAGGTTAGGTTAGGTTAGGTTAGGTTAGGTTAGGTTGGGGTGCCATGTCAGACAACCTCCTCGCGGTGCACCCTGGGCGTCACCGTTTTTGATACGGTGACGGCTAATGGTCTGGCAGTCGGAGATGGCGCCGGTTCTGTCCTGGCGTCATCCGCTCGTAACCCCGTACGTGGTGCGGGAGCGAGGGCCGCCATCCCAACGGATGGGGGCTGCGAGGAAGAAAACCTCTCTAAAAAATAACGGACGGGGACCTCACGGTCCTGTCCGCTTCGGCGGATAGTGTGGGCTCCGAGTCGGCGTCCCAGACGTATTCTGGGTAGCGGCGACTCGGTTCGGGCTCGGCCGGCGTCCTGGAGATTCCGGGTAGCGGCGGTGCGAGCGTGGGCGGCGGGTTCGTCCGGTCGCGGTAAAACGTGGTCGGCGGACGGGCATTCGTTGCCAACCGTCGGCAAAACCGGTGACCTAGTCACGTCTTAGGGCCGGTGGGGCTGCCCTTAATTGGGTGTCCCCGCGAGGAGAAAACCTCCATAAAAAACCCCAACCCCAAGCTTTTTGTCGCGTCTATGGCGAGGGGGTGAATGGCTGGAGGGAGTTCAGTCGATACACGGCAACGGAGCAGGGAATAAGCCGGCCCCTGCTTCGAGAACCCCGGCCTGCCCGGGTATGGACCTCTGCCCGGGTGGTTAAACCGTGTCCTATTTTACTCGTGGGAATCAAAATGGAAAAAACTAAATCTTTAACTTTATTATATGATGTAAATGGTGGGCCTAGCTCAGGCGAGTTGAACGAGCGACCGCCATCCGCGGGCGGAAAAAAGACAGAAAAGCCTAGCTCAGGCAGCGGGCCTGGCTCAGCTGGGATAGAGCAGGAGAAGCCTAGCTCAGGCGAGTCAAACGAGCGACCGCCATCGGCGGGCAGAAAAAAGAAAGAAAAGCCTAGCTCAGGCAGGTCAAAGGAGCAATCACCTTCAACGTCTGAGATGCGCTCGGCTTCAGAAATGAACTCAGCGTCGGAAAGAATGTCAACTGATGAAGATGAAGAGGGCTCCTCTAAACCCTCGAAATCAAGCAGAAGGAGGAAACGCCCGATAGAGGATGATTCGTCGGGCGATACTAAAGTCGTCAAATCTGGAAAGACTGGATATGGGCGTGGAGGAGGAGAAAGCCGTGTTCGCGGTCGTGGTCGTCCTGCTTATAACAGTACTACTGTTGGGCTTGGAAAGGCCAGGGCGGACATCAAAAAATTGGAAGCTGACGAGAAAAGACAGCTTGAGGAGCAGCAGTCTAACCGTCCGTTATCGGAGTATGAGACGGAGGCGGAAGTTTTGGGAGACGTGGACCCGGCCTATGCGTCAATGGAGTACTGGGAAGTTGCTAGTGAATCTGGCTCCCAAATATCTCTTCCGAGTCAGGAGGAGGACGGTGTAGCTTATTTCAGGAACGAGTTGTCAAGGCACCTACAATCGATAAATATGGTGTCAGATAAGTCAGGGAAGCTAAAGGGCACATTCCAAAAGGCGCTAAAAGACGCGACACGGGGTATCTCCAAGGTATTTGATAACCTCACAATCCGGTCTTCAGACGAAGAGATTCGCAGGCTTCATGCCGATAATGCTCGTTTAACGAGTCAGTTGGAAAAATTAAATGTGGAAGTAAGGTCTTTGCGTAGGTCGTTCTCGGAGCGGGGCTTACCAGATCCAAAGAAGCCTTTGACGACTGGGCCTTCACCAGCTCCAGTCACAATGTCGAAGTTGACAGACTTTTTAGAGGAGTGGCAACGCAAGGTGACCGTTTCTGTAGGGGAAATGGTCAACACCAGGATTGATAGTCTGGAGAAGAGACTGCCACCAGCACCAATTATCAGACCGCCTTTGGCGGCTGACAGAAGACTTATGCCTCCTCCGGAGTCTCCAGCTCCAAGGCCAGCTCCAAGGCCAGCACCTAAGCGGCCCCAGGTCCCAGCAGCGGGTCCTACAACCACACCAAGTCGGCAAAGTCAACCAAGTCGTTTGGCGACGCCAAACAATTCTGCTCCTGCAGAAGAAGAATGGGTGGAAGGGGGCTCCAGAAAAGCAAAAAATAAAAAGCGAAAGGCGGCTTTGGCTGAGAAGCAGAAAGCACCTATTAACGACAGGGCTCCTGCTGCAAACCCAGCTGGTCCGGCTAAAAAAGCCAAAAAGAAGAAGAACAAAAAGAAAGCTAGTTTAGCTTCACCGCGAACAGCAGCGGTTATTCTTACTCTTGAGTCGGAAGCTGTGGAACAAGGCGCAACTTACGCTAGTATATTGGGAAAGGCTAGAACAGCGATGCAGCTTAAAGATTTTGGCTTAGAAGGCGTTCGCTGTAAGCAAGCGGCTACCGGGGCTAGGATACTCTCTATTCCCGGTCCCTCGAATGGGGAAAAAGCTGATGCGCTGGCTGCTAAGCTGCGCGAGGTGTTGGCAGGGGTTGCAAAAGTAACGAGGCCAACGAAATGTGCCGATTTACGCATCTCGGGGCTAGACGACTCAGTCAGGAAAGAGGACATTTTAGCTGCCATCGCTGAAAAAGGAGGCTGTCCACCCGACCAAGTTAAAGTCGGAGAGGTGCAATTTGGTTTTGGCGCAATGGGGACGGCTCTTGCGAAATGTCCAGTAGCAGCGGCTAAAACTATAATGGAAGCGGGTAGGCTACTAGTAGGTTGGAGCTCTGCTCAAGTACGAACGCTGGACCCCATGCCCATGCGATGTTATAGGTGCCTGGGCCTCGGACATACCAGTCAGCGATGCCCGAGCCAGACTGACCGCAGCCAACTATGCTACCGTTGCGGTGAATCGGGGCATGTCGCAGCAAAATGCCCTGCGGAACGCTACTGCTGTGCAGTATGTACGGCTGCTAAGCGACCAGCAGATCATAGGATGGGGGGTAGGAAGTGTAATCCTCCTCATGCTAAGCCCAAAGAGGGCCCCGGTGCCCGGGGCCCCCCCACTGTAGCGGAGCCGCTTCTGCCAGAAGCAGCTGAAATGGTAACTGATGACAATCCCAATGAATAGTACACCGTATTTCAACTTCCTTCAAGCGAATGTCAACCACTCCACCCGGGCACAAGACTTGCTCGCGCAGTCCATGGTGGAGTGGGAATGCGATATCACGGTGATCTCGGAGCCTTATTACGTGCCAACCCTGCCCCACTGGGCTGGGGACTCGCTCGGCTCCGTGGCGATAGTGGCGGACCCTAACTCATGCTTTACACTGGTGGTCAAGGAAAGAGGGCCAGGATATGTGGTAGCTTCCTGGGGGGACATCACAATAATCGGGGTCTACTTTTCCCCGAATACAAGCGTGGCAGAGCTTGAGGCCTATATTAACCTTCTGGGCTTTGTGGTGGGACGATATATTGGGCAACAGGTGTTGGTAATGGGCGACCTGAACTCAAAGTCGACGGCTTGGGGATCCCCTGTCGACGACGACAAAGGAGATATTGTGGCAGAATTTGTGGCATCTCTAGGGCTCTCTGTCGCTAACCGAGGACATGAGTGGACGTGCGTGAGGAGAAATGGGGGATCTATTGTGGATGTGACATTTGCTACCCCTACGTTGGCCTCACGCATATCAGGTTGGAAGGTACAAAAAGAGGAGGAGACTTTGTCAGACCACCTCTACATCACATTTGAAATCGCTACTATGACAGCTAGTAGGCCGTCTCGGGGAGTTGAGAGAGGTGGTGCTCGATTTCCGGGCTGGGCTCGCACTCAATTCAACCCAGACCTTGCAGATGAAGCAGCAATAGTGGCTAGCTGGAACCACGATTCTCGCGACAACAATCGCCCTGGGAGTGTAAATGATCAAGCTCTCAGACTACGGGACGACTTGACGGCCATCTGCGACGCTGCCATGCCTCGATCCAGGGGCCCACCACCGGGCAAAAAGGCAGTATACTGGTGGTCTGCAGAACTGGCGTCTTTACGTGAAACCTGCAACCGAAAGCGGAGAGACCACAAAAGGTGCCGTCGACGAAGGCATACGGAGGATGAGGAACAGATGCTCTATGATGCCTATAAAGAGGCTAAACGAGCCTTCCAGATTGCTATTTCGGAGGCAAAATCCAGGGCACGGGAAGAGTGGTTGCAAGACTTGGACCGGGACCCCTGGGGAAGACCGTTTTTGGTAGTGCGCAGCAAAATGCGAAGTGGGGCCCCCCAGATGGAAGACTTTCAGCCACAGCAACTGCAGGATGTCGTGTCCGGTCTCTTTCCTGAAAGATCAGCTTTTGTTCCGCCAATAATGGCCGCCCCTACTAGGGACCAAGAAGAAGTTGTGGAAGGGGTCACAGCCGTCACGCAGGAGGAACTAGATGAGGCCTTACTCAAACTACGGGGGAAGAGGAAAAAGGCCCCGGGTCCGGATGGGATACCCGGGTTTGTCCTGTTAGCAGCATCTAAACACCTGGGAGATCAGCTGCGAGAATTGTTCTCTTCTTGCATGGAGTCTGGAGAATTTCCTTCTACGTGGAAGACGGGTAGGTTATGCTTGCTTAAAAAGGCGGGACGTTCTTCGGACTCCCCGTCAGCTTTTAGGCCAATAGTGCTTTTAGACGAAGTTGGCAAACTCTTTGAGCGGCTGCTGGCGGCCCGCATTCTCCAACACTTGTCTACAGCGGGTCCCGACTTGTCAGACCAGCAATTCGGTTTTCGCGCTGAAAAGTCCACTGTGGACGCTGTCCAGGAGTTGAAGGACATCTGTGAAATGGCATCCTCGAAAGGGGAAAAGGTGTTGGCGGTGTCTTTAGACATCGCCAATGCGTTCAACAGCATCCCCTTTGAGAGTATTCTAGAGGGTCTTCGATTCCACGAGGTACCATTATACTTGCAAAAACTGGTGGCGAACTATCTTGCTGGTCGGCAAGTCAAATTTGTGGGGCCAGGAGGCGTTATGTTTAGTCGTAGTGTAAGTTGCGGGGTTCCACAGGGGTCGGTCTTAGGGCCACTCTTGTGGAACATAGGTTTCAATTGGGTTCTGCGAGGTCTTCTGCTACCCCGGATGAACATCATTTGTTACGCAGACGACACACTTGTTGTTTCCCGGGGCAAAAGTTATGCGGAGGTGGCACGTTTGGCCACCGTAGGAACAACCTTAGTGGTGGAAAGGATCCGTATGTTAGGGTTAGAAGTGGCCCTCAGTAAAACCGAGGCCATTTACTTCCATGGTCCTCGAGATGGCCCTCCAGTGGATGCCCACATATCAGTGGATGGGTTTAGTGTCCCGGTGGGGAAAACAATGCGCTACCTAGGGCTGACACTTGACAGCCGTTGGGGATTTGAGCAGCATTTTACGAAGCTGGCCCCGAAGCTCGTTGCCACAGCACTGGCACTCGGACGCTTGCTCCCTAATATCGGGGGCCCGAAGAGCAGCTGCCGTCGCCTCTATACAACGGTGGTAAAAAGCATGGCCCTCTATGGAGCACCAATCTGGGTAGAGGCTATGAATCCCAAAATCCAGGCGCTGTTAAGAAACCCGCAGCGTGCAATGGCAATTAGAGCAATAAGGGCATATCGCACGGTTGCTGCATCAGCGGCTCTTGTTATTGCAGGCACTCCACCTTGGGAGATGGAGGCGCAAGTGCTAGATATCGTTTACAAGCACAAAGTTGAACAGAGAGCGCGTGGAGAGCGTCTGACTATTGAGGAAATGGAACATATCCGACAGGACGCACATGACGTCGTGATGGAGCGTTGGGCGGAGGAATTGGAGACGGCTGAATTTGGGCGGCGGACTATCGATGCAATACGGCCAGTATTACAACAATGGGTGGAGCGTACACACGGGTTTTTGACCTATCGTCTTGTGCAAGTACTAACAGGCCATGGGTGTTTTGGCGATTACTTGCACAGGATCAAAAGAGAAGTCAGCCCAGTATGTCACGAATGTGGCGCAGCGCAAGACTCGGCGCAACACACCCTTGAAGAGTGTGACGCCTGGAGCCGGCAGCGCCGCTCTCTAGTAGCTGAGGTGGGAAGGGACCTCTCCCTGCCCAGCGTGGTAAAAGCCATGCTGGACAGCGACAGGTCCTGGGAGGCAATGATATCCTTCTGCGAAGATGTGATATCGCAGAAGGAGACCGCAGAACGGTTCCGCGAGGGTGATGCCCAGGCGGACGCCATTAGGCGAAGACGGCCGGGAGGTCGGCGACGGCAGTTTGCAAGTCAGCTTCACTCGTAGCAAAGCCGGGGCGACGGGTTGCAAATTCGGAGCCCCACTGCACTATAGGTGAAAACTTTAAGGGGGGCTTTGTACCCTCCAGTGGCGTACAGACGGTTAAGGCAGCAGGTTTTGGTTAGGGATGCCGAAACCTGCATTGCACAGTCTTTTCCGTCTGTGGGGGCGTCCATGCGTTTGTGAGTGGACGTCCTCCGTAGGCGTGGGCCAGGTTCAACCTGGCCAGCCGGGGCGGGGTGGTCGCTTCCCACAGGGAACCCATCCCGCCGCGCAACCGGCAGAGGTGTCACAACGGGGGGTTTTAACGGATATGCCTCCGTGTACATCCGACGGGCTTTGACTTGTCGGATGTGTGCGGAGGAGAGCTCCGGACTCGCTTGGCTGCAATCCCAGCGGCCAAGAAGTCGGTAACCCGAGGTCCCCTCGAAAAAAAAAAAAAAAAAAAAAAAGGTTAGGTTAGGTTAGGTTAGGTTAGGTTAGGTTAGGTTAGGTTAGGTTAGGTTAGGTTAGGTTAGGTTAGGTTGGGGTGCCAAGTCAGACAACCTCCTCGCGGTGCACCCTGGGCGTTACCGTTTTTGACACGGTGATGGCTAATGGTCTGACAGTCGGAGATGGCGCCGGTTCTGTCCTGGCGTCATCCGCTCGTAACCCCGTACGTGGTGCGGGAGCGAGGGCCGCCATCCCAACGGATGGGGGCTGCGAGGAAGAAAACCTCTCTAAAAAATTACGGACGGGGACCTCACGGTCCTGTCCGCTTCGGCGGATAGTGTGGGCTCCGAGTCGGCGTCCCAGACGTATTCTGGGTAGCGGCGACTCGGTTCGGGCTCGGCCGGCGTCCTGGAGATTCCGGGTAGCGGCGGTGCGAGCGTGGGCGGCGGGTTCGTCCGGTCGCGGTAAAACGTGATCGGCGGACGGGCATTCGTTGCCAACCGTCGGCAAAACCGGTGACCTAGTCACGTCTTAGGGCCGGTGGGGCTGCCCTTAATTGGGTGTCCCCGCGAGGAGAAAACCTCTATAAAAAACCCCAACCCCAAGCTTTTTGTCGCGTCGATGGCGAGGGGGTGAATGGCTGGAGGGAGTCCAGTCGTTACACGACAACGGAGCAGGGAATAAGCCGACCCCTGCTTCGAGAACCCCGGCCTGCCCGGGTACAGGCCTCTGCCCGGGTGGTTAAACCGTGCCTTTTTTACTCGTGGGAATAAAAATGGAAAAATCTTATACTTTATCTTTTTTTAAGAAGAACGGAGGGCCTAGCTCAGGCGGAAGCGAGCAGGAGAAGCCTAGCTCAGGCGGGTCAAACGAGCGTACGCCTACTGCGTCTGAGATGCAATCAGCATCAGAGATGAACACCTCTGATGAGGAGTCCTTCTCCATAGGGGGAAGTCTTCCTAACCTCGCCGCTAGTGGGGCTAGGAGAAAGCGCACTCTGCGTGTGAATGATGTTCCGAACCCTGTCGGTGCAGACGGAGGAATCAATGTGTCGGCAGGTGTCAATAAAATCAGGAAGTCTGCAGCACTCGGCCGTGGCCGGGGTGTGCCTGGTAGAAAAGGACGTGCTCCTACTAATAGCACACACCTAGGTCTTCCAGCGGCAAAGGCATATTTGAAGCAAATAGAACATGAGGACTTGGAGTTGGAAGCCGAAAGGCAGCTGGCCGCTGAGCGACACCAACAGATGTTCGAGCGTCCACTATCGGAGTTTGACAGGGACGCTGAAGAAGTCATGGATTACCTGGGGGTAACCGAACACTGGGAAACGAACTCGGTCGAAGGTTCTGCGTCTGGGGAGTTAGGAGAAAGCACGGCGACCCTTCGGAATAAAGCCTTTGAACAGATAAGGGCTATCAAAGATGTGTCGCACAGGTCCAAGAGGTTGAGCGGTCCTTGTCAGAAAGTCCTAAACGAGGCAACCCGATCTCTAAGTGAAATCTTGGAGGGCTTGACGACTCGGTCTGCGGACATTCAAACGCGCAGACTGCATGCGGACAACCAGCGCCTCACGCGAGAGTTGGCAAACTTAAAGGAAGAACTGTTGTCCTTCAAAAGAGCGTTTTCGGAACGTCCTCCTCCTGCACCAGTGGTGGTGCCACAGGAGGTTATAGAGAAAATTACCCGTGATGTAGCTGTCACCGTTGGGGGGATAGTGAATACAAGGCTGTCCAGTCTCGAGGATAGGCTGCCTCCCGTGCCCATCTCCAGGCCACCATTGGCGGGGGACTGGCAAGGATTGATGGGTCCACCCCTGCCGCCTTCTCAGGCTGCGAGTTCTCCAGCGTCGAAACCGGTGCCAAAACCGGTGCCGAAACAAGTGCCAAAATCGACGCCGAAGCCGGTTCCGAAATCAACACCGCAACCGGCACCGAAGCCTGCGCCTAAATCGGCCCCAAAACAGGCGTCAAAACCTGCGGCGAAACCTGCGCCGATACCAGCACCTAGACGTGCACCGGAGCCTGAGGCGGGCTCATCACCCGCACCTGCAACCTCTGATCCCGCAGAGGGAGAATGGCGTGAAGCAGAGGGTCGAAAGAAGAGGAACAGAAGGCAGAAAGCTGCTCTTTCTGAGGCAGAACAAGCGGCTGCTTCGGCCCTTGCCAAAAAGGCCAAAAAGAAGAAAAACAAAAAGAAGTCCAGCCTCGCTACTCCAAAGACAGCAGCAGTCGTGCTGACACTTAGTGACAAGGCTGTGGAGCAGGGCGTCACATACGCAAGCATCCTTGGAAAGGCGAGAGCAGGGATGCAGCTCAAAGACGTTGGTCTAGAGGGAGTACGTTGCAAACAGGCAGCTACAGGGGCCAGGATACTTTCGATCCCGGGCCCAGAAAACGGGGAGAAGGCGGACGCATTGGCCGCTAAACTGCGCGAGGTGCTTGGAGACGCCGTCAAAGTGTCCAGGCCCACTAAATGCGTTGAATTGCGTGTGTCGGGGCTCGACGATTCCGTTACGAAGGACGATATAATTGCCGCCATCGCTAACAAAGGTGGCTGCCCTTCAGAGCAGGTGAAGGCTGGAGAGGTGCGGTTCGGCCCTGGAGGGTCGGGTACAGTGGTGGCCAAGTGTCCAGTGGCCGCTGCCAAAACCATCCTCGAGGCTGGTAGGCTACTCGTGGGTTGGAGCTCTGCACAGGTGCGTCCGCTTGATCCGCTGCCCATGCGATGCTTCCAATGCCTGGGCCTCGGTCACACGAGCCAAAGATGTCCGAGCGAGGTGAACCGCAGTGGGTTATGTTACCGCTGTGGGAAGTCAGGGCACCTTGCGGCTGACTGCAAGGAGGAATTCCGGTGTGCAGTGTGTTCAGATGCTGGACGACCGGCCAAGCACAAAATGGGTGGGAAGAAGTGCAAACCACCACATTTGAAAGCAAAGGAGGGCCTTGGAACCCGGGCGCCACCGACAGTCGAAAACCCTCTGCTGCCGGAGGAAATGGAGATACCTGAAGACGCCACCAATGAGTAGAAGACAACCCTTTAGTTTCCTTCAGGCGAATGTCAACCACTCCACCAGGGCACAGGACTTGTTATCGCAGTCCATGGTGGAGTGGAAGAGTGACATTACGGTTATCTCGGAACCTTATTTTGTGCCAACCTTGCCCCATTGGGCCGGGGACACTGAAGGTACCGTTGCAATTGTCGCGGATCCTGACTCACGGTTTTCATTGACCGTGAAGGACAGGGGCCCAGGCTATGTGGTAGCCGCATGGGGGGATATCGCAGTCGTGGGGGTATACTTTTCCCCGAATAGGAGCACAGCTGAGCTGGAGGACTACATCTCCAGGCTAGCCCGGGTAGTTGGTGGGCTTGCTCCAATGCAGGTGCTGGTCATGGGAGACTTGAATTCCAAATCGGCAGTCTGGGGATCTCCCGTCACGGACGACCGTGGGGACGTGGTCGCGGACTTCGTGGCGTCGTCGGGGCTCACCGTAGTTAACCGGGGGAATGAGTACACTTGCATTAGGAGGAATGGGGCATCCATAGTGGACATAACGTTTGCGACCCCCTCCCTGGCAACGCGTATCTCAAATTGGTTCGTAGAGAAAGAAGTAGAGACGCTCTCCGATCACCTCTACATCACTTTCGAGGTCTCCAACACATTGGCAAGTAGGCCGATTCGAAGTGGAGGAGGAGGAGGCGCCCGATTTCCTCGATGGGCACTTTCCCGATTCGACCGGGAGCTGGCGGAGGAAGCATCCATAGTGGCAAGTTGGAGCTACGATGCCCGGGACAACAGCCGTGAGAGCATCAACCAGCGAGCTCTCAGCCTCCAGGCGGATCTGACGGCAATTTGTGACGCTGCCATGCCACGTTCCACTAATCTGCCTCCGGACAAAAGAGCGGTGTACTGGTGGTCTGCCGAGTTGGCATCCCTTCGAGAGGATTGCAACAGCGCCCGGAGGGACTACAAAAGATGTCGCCGGCGGAGACACTCCGACGCGGAGGAACAGCTTCTCTACGACGCATACAAAGAGACGAAGGTAGCGTTACAAAGAGCCATCGAACGGGCTAAGTCGAGGGCCAGAGAGGAGTGGCTCCAGGATTTGGATCGCGACCCTTGGGGAAGGCCTTTCATCGTCGTGCGAAGTAAAATGAAGCGGGGTGCACCGCGTATGGAGGACTTTGAGCCACGAGAGCTGGACGAGGCTGTGTCGGGACTCTTTCCACGAAGAGCCGCTTTCATTCCACCAGTCATGGCTCCCCCATCTAGGGACCAGGAGGCTGAAAATACCGCTCCTCCAGTAACACAGGATGAATTGGACACAGCTGTAGATAAGTTGCGAGGAAAAAAGAAGGCTCCAGGCCCGAACGGTGTGCCGGGTCCTGCATTAGTGGCAGCATCTAAACATCTGGGTGACCAGCTTAGGGAGCTATTCTCCGCCTGCATGGAGTCCGGGGAGTTTCCTTCAGCATGGAAAACAGGCAGACTATGCTTACTTAGAAAGGAGGGGCGCTCGCCGGGCTCCCCGTCGGCCTTTAGGCCCATTGTATTGTTGGACGAGGAGGCCAAGCTATTCGAGCGAATTCTCGCGGCCCGTATTAACCAGCACCTGTCATCACAAGGACCAGACTTATCGGACCAGCAGTACGGCTTCCGTGCGGGGAGATCGACAGTTGATGCCGTCCAGGAGCTGAGACGCACCTGTGACACCGCAGCCTCGAAGGGTGAAAAAGTATTGGCGGTATCACTTGACATCGCCAATGCTTTCAACAGCATTCCTTTCGAGAGCATTATGGAGGGCCTAAGATTCCACGAAGTCCCCCAGTATTTGCGACAGTTGGTGGCAAGTTACCTCATTGGTAGAAAGGTCAAGTACATCGGACCTGGCGGGGTAATGCGAACTCGTGAAGTGAGCTGCGGAGTTCCACAGGGGTCGGTCCTAGGGCCACTCCTGTGGAACATAGGGTACAATTGGGTGCTTCGGGGTGTCCTGCTGCCCCGAATGAGCGTAATATGTTACGCAGACGACACGCTTGTAACAGCTCGGGGCAGCAGCTACGCGGAAGCAGCGCGCCTGGCTACGGTGGGGGCTACGCTGGTTGTACAGCGTATAAGAATGTTGGGTCTGGAAGTGGCCCTCCACAAAACGGAGGCCATATATTTTCATGGGCCCCGAGAGAGTCCACCACCAGGAGCCCAGATTTCAGTCGACGGAGTCAGGGTCTCGGTAAACAAAACCATCCGGTATTTGGGTTTGACCCTTGACAGCAGATGGGCCTTTAAAGAGCATTTCACGAAGCTGTCTCCAAGGCTAGTTGGAACTGCGCTGGCCCTGGGGCGCCTGCTTCCAAACATTGGTGGTCCAAGCGTGACCTGTCGAAGACTTTACGCCACGGTCGTCAAAAGCATGGCACTGTACGGAGCGCCCGTCTGGGTTGAGGCCCTAAACGCCGATATCCGCTCGCTCATTCGTCAGCCGCAGCGAGCGATGGCAATAAGGGCCATCCGGGCATACCGAACCGTGTCAGCAACGGCTGCATTCGTCTTAGCAGGGACCCCGCCTTGGGAGTTAGAGGCGGAGGTCCTAGACGAAGTCTACAAATATAAGGTAGAGTGCAGGGCGCGAGAGGAGCGCCCAGCTCTTGAAGAAATTGAAGGGATCCGGCGGGACGCTAATGATGCGGTGTTAGATCGCTGGGAAGAGGATCTGGATTCTGTCAGATATGGACGACGCATAGTTGATGCAATACGACCAGTCCTGCGACAATGGATGGAGCGGAGACATGGCTCCCTAACGTACCACCTGGTCCAAGTGTTGACCGGCCATGGGTGCTTTGGAGACTACCTCCACATGATTCAGAGGGAGACGAGCCCCATGTGCCACCAGTGCGGTGCCGCTCGTGACTCGGCGCATCATACTTTGGCGGAATGCGCAGCCTGGAGCAGGCAGCGTCGCACACTCACTGATGTGGTGGGAACGGACCTCTCCTTGCCCAGCGTTGTTAAGTCCATGCTGGACAATGATAGGTCCTGGGAAGCAATGGTCTCGTTCTGCGAGGAGGTGATGACGGAGAAGGAGACTATGGAGCGGATCCGTGAGAGCGAAGCCGATGCGGACGATATAAGGCGCAGGCGACCGGGGGGTCGAAGGCGGCAGTTTGCCCGCAATCTTCCTCCCTAACGAGGAGTAGTGGAGGGGGCCTTCTGTCCCCTCCAGTGATGTACAGACGGGCGAGGCAGCAGACGACGGCTCGAGATGCCCGAGTCTGCATTGCACAGCCTTTCTCCGTCTGGGGGGACGTTGCATTGTGACGCGACGTCCCCCGCGTGGTGGAGGCCCCGGCTCAAAAGCTGGGGCCAGCCGGGGCGGGGTGGTTGCTTCCCAAGAAGGAACCCATCCCGCCGCAAACCGGCAGTGAGGTCACAACGGGGGGTTTTAACGGATATGCCTCCGTGCACATCCGACGAGCTTTTGACTTGTCGGATGTGCGCGGAGGAGAGCTCCGGACTCGCTTGGTCGCAATCTCAGCGGCCAAGAAGTCGGTAACCCGAGGTCCCCTCGATAAAAAAAAAAAAAAAAAAAAAAGGTTAGGTTAGGTTAGGTTAGGTTAGGTTAGGTTAGGTTTTTTTTTTTTTTTTTTTTTTTTTTTTTTTTTTTTTTTTTTTTTTTTTTTTTTTTTTTTTTTTTTTCTACTTCTCCCCGGACACAGGGTCCAGGCCTTTTTACATCTAATTTCTCATTCATTCCAGTTCTATCACTTATGCCTCTCGCACTTTTATTCTGCATTCTTTATCTTTCTTTCATACATCCTCATTCATACTATAACGGGTGGGAGTGCCCGCCTATTCTATACTATATCTTTAATCATTTTAATTCTTTATTTATATAAACAGGGTAAATGAAGGTACACTTCTAATTTAAAAACTTTCTCATACAATTTTTCTTTTCTGAAGCTTATTTCTACTTGCTTATTATTTCTATTTATTATTTGCTATTTCAAACTTTTACAGAACTTTTTCTTATTCCTAATATCCCTATTAACTATAACAATTTGCATAGCCAATTTGCTATTGAGTACATAGCTTCTTTTTACCTATTATCTCCGAATTTTTCTTACATTCTATTTTTGGTTTTCTTAACTAAACAATTTGATTCAAATTGCTAAAGCAATTGAATTCAATTTGTTGATAACATACAATTTCTAATTTTAAACAATTTCTTGAAAATTTCCTTATCTAATACAAAAATTCAAACTACTTTTTAACAATTTGGTGACAATTTGTCATATTTTATTTTCATTCTTATAACTATAACATACATGTTGTTCTTATCTCTATATTTTATTCTATGTTGCAAGTTTTGCTGTTATTCCTTAACATGCTACAATGTTTTCAATTTTGATACATTTTATTCAGCTTATTCTATTTCTTATTACATACTATTTAAGTTTCTTCTCTTAAGGCTATTTATACATTTCATCTTTTCTTTTGTTTACATTCTTATATGCTAGGGTAGTGTTTTATATATTCTCAAATATATAATACTGGCCCCTTTCTTAAACTTATTTTATTATTTTAACATCTGTTTAGGTTACACTCCAATTTTTGTTAAAGTTTTTACTTAATTTATTAATTTTAATTTTGTTCTATTTTTACTTATTTATTTTGTGTGTGTGTTACAATTTTGGTTTTTATTTGCTTGCCTAATGGGGATTATTTAAAGATTTTTATTTCGGGTATATAGTGAACTATTAGTTTTTAATTTTAAAGAATTTTGTAACAGAGCTAATTTATTTTCAAATAATTAGACCTATTTTGTTAACGGAGACCATTATTACTCACATTTTAAATCTAAGATTTAATCTGTGTAATTTGTGGTGTAGTGTTAATGGTGTTTTGTGGAGTGTATTCCCTAATCTGTATAGTAAGCCGTGGTGGACCTGGCCAGATAGTCCCATTTGGCTCGCACCGGGCACTCTTCGCTGAATGCGTTATGGTTGGAATCCTTCTGCCCAGACCGCGTACAGTTGCAGCACTCCGGAGGAGATCCACCGATCTTGAGTTCACACTCGGCCTGCAAGTGTGGTCCTCCGCAGTGGCTGCACCTGCTCTCGGTCTGAGTGCAGAATTTTCTTCCATGTCCATAACCCAGACAGCGAGAGCACTGAATGAGTGGCGATTGGTCCTCCACCTTGACCCGCTGAAGGTCGATGTGGAGTGCACCAGCCGCAACCATTCGGTGCCAAACAGCGGGACTAACCTGCATGATCAAATGTACTGCTGCCGGGTTCCTTGTCCTCTTTTTATATTTAATCTTAATCCTTATGTTCTCTTCTGTTAGATCTTTAAAGACGCTCTCGTTCTGGCGGCGCACTGCTGCGATGACTGTCTCGTCCTCATCCAGCAGCACATCTTTTACCATCACGAGAGGGTCCTTATTTGCTATGGAAGTGACCTTCAGTTTTTTATCTTTTGTTTCGATTCTACTAACAACTTTGTCCAGGTCCTGTCTGGTGCGGCACCCAATAATTACTTTCTGGTTTCGGGCTTTCCGGATTTTCTCCACCCTTAACCCTTCCTTCTTAGCGTCCACCGCGCACTTCACCCTGTCAAGGACCTCCGCGCTGGTCTCCATAGCGTCGTCCGAGGTAACCACGACTGAGTGAAGTGCCGGTCGAATTTTGGACGAAATTGACGCGGCGACGCTGGCATAAGTGGGCCTCGGGCTCGGAGTCACAACCGCCGGCTGTTGGTCTGCCGTAGCTAACAGTTCTTGAACTGCAGCTACCTTTGTCTCGACGTTATCCACGCCTAGTTTGATTGTGCTGATTGTGGCTCCGATGTCCGTAGTGCTTGATCCCACGATTTCGCTAAGGTCTTTATGCGATTCGCAGATATTTTTATTTGCGATGGTCAGGGTCTCGTCTATTTTATCCAATTTTGCGATTTGTTGGACGTTTTGATAGCTGATATCGCCCAAACTGCTCTCGATCTCTTGCAGTTTGTCCATTAATACTTTCTCATCCTGGCTAGGTGTTCTTGCCTGAGATGACATGGACTGTGGCGCGGCCTCGAGTGCAGCGGCTGTGGTGGTTAGGACGCTGGTCTGGTCCTTCAGCCTTTTTCTGAGATCGCTGTGGGATTCGACAAAGAGCGTTTTAAGATCATCCAGCTCTGTCATCAGCACATCCAGCATGTTGCTATTTGCCGCCTCGTCACTTTCGATATTGGGTGCCTGAGAGGCTGATGTTGCCTGTTTATTTGTCTCCTCCATTTGCTTTATTCTTTTTGCCAATTCGAAGAATGTAAGCATTTGTGAATCTGCCAGGACTTCGAGGTAATGCTTGATGTCCCTCCTCATACCAGGGTATTCAAGGATCTTATCTGGTATACCCTGGATGGCAGTCATGCTCTTCGTGAGAATTTCGTCTACGGTACATTTTTCCAGCTCGTGTCTTATAGTTCCCTTCTCATACTGGCTCCACAGGTTTATTGTTCTTCGTTTGGTATCGCTCCTTTTAACAAAAGAACGACCCGCGTCTAGGTCTTGTGCGGGGGTCGTTTTGGAGCCGGGTGAACTGGCTCCTGGCGTGGTGCTAGAGCGTTGGCTCTGCTTAGGTCTATTGACAGGAGTGTGGACAAATGCCATAGTAACTACAAACCTGTGCTATCAAGTGGAGGAGACAACGATGGGGAGAAGTAACGTCAGATTGTATAGTGTAAATTTGTAAAAGTGTAAATTAAAGATGTAAAAATTTTATATATATTATATATTTGTCTCAAAAATATTGGGCGCCCTGCGCGGTCTACAACAAGTCACAATTACGGGGTCAAAAAGAAGATTTTTGGTAATTTACCAAAAAATTTTCAAAAAGTCAATTTATTCAATGTAGAGTCGCAAAATGTGACTCTACGTCTACGAGTTTTAAATACGTTATATCTGGTGACGAATGGCACCTGACAAGCGAAACCGCGAATTTTTACAAATTTTTCCCGAGAAGTTATAAGAAATTTGGAGAAAAACAAGATGGTGGCCAAAATGGCGGCTCCGATCTCAACCGTTCCTAAGAGCCGATTGTAGCCCTTGCCAAGCCCCACAACCCGATACCTCGCACTCCCCACTACGACCAATAGTTCCCGAGAAACCGGCGCCGGAAGTTTCCGGATAAATCGGATAAAAACCGGATAAAGGGAAATAGCTCGGGAAGTATTGGTCGGAGTACCCGGGTATGTGGTATTTTCTGGTCCGTCTCGTCGAGCTCCACCCTCTGGTGGGGTTTTTGGAAACTAATTTCCAAGGTCACCCTAGGGTGGAACGACCCCACCAAGATGGTAGAGGGGGTCCGGGGAGACCAACCAGACAAATCCCCGTCGCTCTAGCCCCAGTAGTTTGGGAGATATGGCCCTTCAAACTTTTTCAAAATGGCGTCCAAGATGGCCGCCACGAAGTTTGAAGGGCTGTATCTCCGGCGCTATCGGAGCTAGGTACCCGGTGTTTGGGTTTGTTGGGGGTGCCCTGGCGAGATCTATCTCGCAAGATCAAAAGATCGGGTGGGAAAATAAAGGTGGAAATTTCAGGAATTCAGGGATTGGGGAGGGTGGGGGGGGTAATATAGAACAAAAAGTTCTTAAGTCCCGATCCAATCGGACCAATAGTTTGGGAGCTACGGCGGATTCAAAAGTGATCCCCTCAGGGGGACAGATGGTACCCCTGAAATTCAAAAAATCGTAGCTCCCAAACTATCCGTCGTAGAGGCACGGGGTTTTCTGCGGCGTGGTGGGGGGATGATGGGCCACAAGATGTACGGGCCCAAATCCGTATACAGACAACCTATGGAAATCCGGAGTTTCACCCAACCAGGCCGCAAGAGGGACAAAAACGAAGCCCTACTGTGAAAGCCCCGTCTCTCTAGGATCAAATGATCGCGAGTTATCCGCGGGAGAAAAAATATCCGGAATCGGACAAAATGGCCGCCGGTCCGGATATTTCGCAAACTGAGGCCTAGCCCACCGGTGTTTGGGCTTATATAAGATGCCAGGTAGATGTATAACCTATGGTAGGCCCAGTTTACCCCTATCCTCTACCCCCGAAACACAAAGTCAAAAAATAACACAAAACACTTAATATTTTCTAAAATATAAGTCCTAAAAATATAAAAGTGGTACCTAAAAATAGAGCACACAAAATACAACAAGACACAAAAGAAATTTTGAAAATAATACTTAAAACCAAAGCACAATCGGTGGGGGAAGTTTCAACCCCTAACTTCGAAAATTAATTACTCATAAACTATAAGTCCAAAAATAAAAATTTAAAAACTTAAAGATAGACTCTCACAAGCACTATTTTTAGAAATTTTGAGCTAATTTAGAGTAGTATAAAAATTTTTGAAAATTAACTTTCGAAATTTTTGGAAATTTTAAAAACTAAAAACTCAGCTGTCTTCCGTCCGATTTTGGTGTTCGAGGTGTCGGATGACTCGCCCGGCTGCACCGCTCCTGATGAACACCTTCAAAACACCCGGCCGCTCCAGGAAGACCGACCACGTGTTTTGAGGTTAGATGTTTTATCCCTTTTATCCCTTAGGATATAAGCGGGAAAAATCTGGAACCAGGCTCGTTGTGTAGAGGGCGCAAAGGCGCACCCGACGACAATTTGTAATCCCACGCGTCTCACAAACTGTGGACGCTGTGGGCGAAAAACAGCTGATTTTTTGGAACTAGCACGTGTCACTTTCACTTTTCAGCGAATAACTTTCGAAGCACTGCACCGATTTTCACACGCGTTTCACCACCGTGTAGGGCGCGTTAAGGCGCAACTTTTGGTATATCGCACGTCACTGTACGCTTTGGATTTACCACTTTTTTTGATTTTTTAGTGCGGAGCACACGTGTTTTTGCTGTGTTCCGGACGGCGGTCGGAGCCAGAATGGGTTAGGTTAGGTTAGGTTAGGTTAGGTTAGGTTAGGTTTTTTTTTTTTTTTTTTTGCGGCTGCTCCCCGCTTTTTGGCAGGACCTTTTTTTTGCCATTCTTATTTTTATGCATATCTTTCTTTTTATGCTTGCTTTATAGCTAATATCTTATTTTTTTTTGTTGTTACTATTTTTTTTTCCTTTTCTCATTGTAAAATTTCACTTACTTGCTAATACAGTTCTTTCTTAATATTCTAAATATACATTTGTTGCTTTGTACTAATTTTAAGATTATATTTACACAATGTGTAATATGCTTGAATTTATATTTATTATTACATATTTCTTCTTATTACTTTATCTAATATTAACATTACTTATTTTTCGCATATTTTACTTATTACTATTCTCTTGTTTCCTTATTTATTGGTTTCTGTTTATCTTAAACATTTTGTTGCTTGTGTGCATAATTTCTTAATATTATGAGTTACATTTACTGTATTACAGTTGATTTTACTATTTTATTTAATGGCTTAACATATTAGATTCCTGCTATTGGGTCTTATATCTCGTCAATCTTTGTTCCTTTTGATAACTATTTCGGCTACTTTTTTGGCATACTCCATAAATAGAGTTCTCTCTTTCTTATTACTTATTATTTCCTTTAGGGTGTCTTTACTCAGTTTAGTGTCAATTTGCTGTTGCAGAGTGTACCTATCGACATTGTGTACTGGACAGTCGAGTATGATGTGGAAGATGTCCTCGATCGCGACCGGGTCACAAATACAGGAAGGGCTGTCCCTGCGTTTAAATCTGTGCAGGTATGCACAGAACCCTCCGTGGCCAGTCAGTATTTGTGCCGCCAGTCGATCAATGGACATCTTCCTCACCACACCGTAAGCCGCCACCCCATCAGGGAAGAAGACCTTGGTGGTCTCGGCCGTGTTTTCCGATCTATACCTGCAGTCCCATGCCTCGATCGTTTCCGCCCGGATATGGCGTTTAACGAACGAGATGGGACAGCAGTCATAGTCTGGTCTTGTCTTCAACTTGAGAGCCGCCTCCTTCGCTAGTTGATCCGCTCTCTCATTCCCTTTCACTCCGACATGGGCCCTTATCCAGAATAGTGAGACGAGCTGTTGGTTGTCTCTAAGGTATTGAAGGTTACCCTGGATTGCCTTCGTGATGGGGTGTGATGAGTCTGGATCGAGTAACGTCTGGAGGGCGGATCTCGAGTCGCTGAGTACGGCCGTTTCCTGGAATTTTTTGCCAATAATGATTTCGGTCGCTTGGAGGATGGCATACAACTCGGCTTGGAAGACTGTACAGTATGGTTCCAGCTTAAACTTTCGGGTACACGTTTCAATCGGCCCTTCCCAACAGGTCAGGGCGGCTCCAACTTTCCCCTCTAGTTTGCTACCATCTGTATAGATCTTCACTAAGTCTTCTGCCAGTTTGCCATCCTCTTCCGCGTTGTCCAAACATGTAAATTTTGAATTTAGCATCCTGCTGGGGTGGGTGTCATTCATGAACGAGGCTCGCTGTTCGACCTTCCTGCCACTTAGTGCTGCCTGGGGTTTCCCACGCTTTGCCTCAAAAAGCAGGGATGCTTCTTGGATACGGAGATCCAGCGGAAGCAAACCTGACAGCACTAAGGCAGCGTTAAGGGAAACCGTTTTGTTACCTTTAACGATTTTTTGAGCGAAGCCTCGTTGTACTATGTCGAGAGCTTTCCTGGAGACTGCTTTCCGTGCCTCCTTAGACCATACGCTGGCTGCGTAGAGGATTATAGGTTCTATGACCGCTTTGTAGATAGTTTTAACGATCTCTGGATGCAGTCCCCAGGTAGCTCGTGCCGCTCTGCTGACTCCCTTATAAATATCTACCGATTTTTTACAGACGTATGCAATATGTTTATTAAAAAGCAACTTATTATCTACAATAACGCCTAAAATTTTCATATCATCGACTATCTCAATAGCCGTCCCTCCCATTTCCAGCCTGGGCGTGTCGAATTTTAGCTTCCGCGTGATAACCATCGCTTTTGTTTTGTGCGGTGCGAAGTTCAGCTTATTCGACACACCCCACTTCTGGACATGGGAGAGGGCGGCATTGGCTTTAATTTCTACTTCGGTGGCCGTGTTGCCTTCAACTATTAATACGATATCGTCTGCGAAGGCTTGACAGTAGACGTTGGCAACGGTGAGTTGATTGAGCAGGGGATCCAAGATTATGTTCCAAAACAAGGGCCCGCCAATGGAACCTTGGACGCAGCCCTTGTTTGTACTTTTACTAAATTCTTCCCCTGCATATCTCACCGTTACCTTTCTATCGCTAAGATAGCTGTCCACAAGCCTTCGCAGATTCAACGGACAGTTTTTATCTTTTAACTGACAAACTATTTGCGGCCACCACGCATTATCGAAGGCCCCCTCTATGTCCAGCGAGATCAATGCCATAATCTTCCTCCCATCCAGATTATGTTTGACTCGCTGGATCATGTCATAGAGGGCATCCTCGGTACTGCGCTGTGGCACAAACCCGTACTGGCTTGGGTTTAGTTCTGGCAACACGTACCACTTTATACGGCGCATTAGCAATTTTTCTAATATTTTCCCTAGTATAGCGAGCAGTCCTATTGGTCTATAAGATTTGGGGTGCGTGTAGTCTTCTTTGTTGGGCTTCCTCAGAAGGATTATTGTGGCGATTTTCCAGGGCTTTGGGAATATTGCTAGCTGTAGGCATTTATTGTATATAGCCAGGGACAATGAGATATCTGTCGTAATGGCCGCTGCACAAATGTCGGCTGTAAAGCCGTCGTTACCCGGAGCCTTTTTGGGGTTGAACGAGCCTAGTGCCTGAAGAAGTTCAGCCTCCGTGAATGGAGGGTCGTCAGGTTCAACTTGATTTCCCTCATTCACTTTGGCTGCCCTTCTTCTTACTTCTCTGTGGTCCTCGTTCTCCCCCGAATCGGTGTCCTCCGGGTAAAAGCTTTCCGCCATTATGCGGACCGATTCTTTCGGGCTGGTGTTGATGCCGTCCCTGGCTATAGGCAAGTCTTCGTAGCTCTTTTTTGACTTGCCGATCACTCTATAAATACCCTCCCACATTGTCTCGCGCTCCTGCTTGCCACAAAAATCCTTCCAACTCTCTATTCTGGCCTTATTCATCGCCTCTTCGTATTCTTCCTTGGCCGTCACGTACTGCTCTACCACCCAGGTCTTGCGGCTCGGTGCTGCACACTTGATGCTGTTCTTCTTTCTGTTCTTCTCCTTCTTCATTTCCTCCAGTTCCTCGGACCACCACGGCAATTTCACTTCTCTTTTGACCTTTTTCATTTTTAAATTCTCGTTGCAGGCTTTTTCAATGCTGTTTATATATTTCTCTATTTTGCTTTCAAATTCCTCCGCATTATTTATTGCTTCTATTGCTCCTTTATTTAATTCTTCGCTTTCAAATTCCTCTTTACAGTCCTCTTTAAATTTAACCCAATCTACTTTTTTCGTTTGATATTTCCGTGTGGTCCTAGAATTAGATATTTCCTTAATTTTGTTTAAGCTAATTTTAACAGTGATTGCATTGTGGTCCGAGGTTGTTAAGCTGGTATCTACTTTCCACTCCTTAATTTTATTCAGCATTTCCTCCGAGCAGCACGTGACGTCCACTGAACTCTTGTACCTTTTACCTCCTCTCCAGGTGTCAAAGGTTGGCGTATCTCCTTCATTTAATATGTTCAGGTCCAGATCGTTGAATATGCCCGTTAGCTCTATACCCCTTTCGTCACTTTTCACGCTACCCCACCATTCGCTCCAAGCGTTCGCGTCCCCTCCAATTATTATATTTTTACAGTTTAATTCTTTTAATTCTTTTAACATCTTCTTCAGGAGCTCCACATAGGGTTCGATGTCAATGACCGGTTCGAAATAATATGAAATCGCGCCGACAGTCCAGTCCGCCGTCGTCAATTTTGCCGCTACCATATTGGTCGTCGTGAGGTTGGGAAGTTGCAAAATATTGATGTTATTATTGCCTACAACTATGGCGGCCTTGTTATTCTTCCCAACCTCAAAAGCAGCCTGGACTATCCGCACTCCCGAGACATCTCCCATGACTCCTTTGTTACCTATGTAGGGCTCCTGGAGAAGAGCGAAGCAGGCTTTCCTTTTACCAAGTTCGATTAATGCTTCGGATGTGGCATTCCTGCTTCTTTGGAGGTTGGCTTGAATCATTAAGTAATTTTGTTTGCTATCCTTTGCCGGAACCTTAGCAATAAGCCACCTTCGCCCGAGCCAACCTATCCCATTTTATTCTAATTGGGCACGTAGCGTTAAACGTATTATGTACCTTGTCCTCTAAGTTCGCCTTCTTACAGTTCAAACAGCAGGGGGGACTATGTTTTTCGCTGCACGAGTCATACAAATGGTCGCCCCCGCAGTGGCTGCAGCTGTCCAGCTGCTCCTGACAGACCCGCTTGATATGGCCATAGCCCAAGCAGCGGGAGCACTGGATCAACGGGGTCTGATCCTCCACTTTGGAGATACCCCACTGGAGCTGGATAGACCCCGACTCTATCAGCTGCTGCCAAATCGCGGGGGACACCTTCACTACAATGTGTGCCACGTGCTGATTTCTTGTGCGCTTTTCGTAAATTGCATCTATTTGTTCTCTTATATCCTTCCTTTTGTCTATTATGTTTTCCATTTTTCTTCTAATTGCCTCTTCTACTTGTTCTTTCTTCTTGTCCCCCCGCACAAATTTTACTACTACTAGCGGATTTTTATTTATAGCTTTTTCTGTCGTGAGTGTTTTATCTTTTTCCAATCTCTTCTGTAACTTTTCCACTTCTTTTTCGTTTTCACATGCTATTATCACTTTTTGGTTCTTAGCTTTTCTCATCTTTTGTACTTTGATCCACTCACCATCACCGTCCTCTTCCGCCGTCTTCTTGACACTTTCCATTACTTCATCACTGGTCAACCTTTCGTCAGTTGATGCGATGATGAGGGAGTGGAGTGTTTTGGGTGGTACCTTCTGCCTTCCTATAACACTGGCATATGTTGCCTTCTGCGGCTTTTCTATTTCTCTAGCCTCGATTTCCTCTATTTTCTTAATAATTTCGTTTTTGCTTCCTTCCTGTATATTGGTGCATTTTTCAGCCTCCTTCTTTGTCTCCGCTAGTAGTGCGTAGATAGTATCTAGTTTTTTCCCTATCTCTTCTTCAAATCTGCTATTCATGTTTTGTGCTTTCTGTGTAATAACTTCTTTGTTTGTACTTTCTCTTTCTTTCTCGTTTGATCTTTCTGCTAATTCGTTTATCATTTCCACAAGATCGCTTGTCTCCTTCTGTATGGTGATCTTGTCGTCTTTCGTTACCGACCTGTGGTTCGCACTGGGCTCCAGGGCCTTGTTCACCCTTTCTTTGGCCCTCTTGGCGTGCTCTACGATGTCTTCTATCTTCATGCTCGGGAGAAGGTGGGTCATCTCAAGCTCTAACTTAGCCGGTTTGTTAGGCTTCGTCGGCGATTTATAAATTATTGATTCCTCTCTAACGTTCGACTTTTTCGGTTGATTTTTCGACATATTGAAATTGTATTACTGCGTTTATTAAGGGAGAGGACGGAAATTTATTTATTACCAAATAGGACCGACTCAAGCTGCACGCAAATTTACAAATGTTAAAATTGACAAGATAATAAATAATTTGTAACTTTGTATAAGTTGTAAACACAATAAATAAATAAATTGGACGGACAACAGACTAAAATGATTTGTATAAGTTATAAAAATGAACAGCACAGTAACAATTTAACACGAACTACCTACTAATTTGACTAGAATAAAATTAAAGTTGTGATACCTACCTACTAATTTGACTAGATAAATTTGAAATTGTAAAATAATTGAATTGACTAGATGTTAAAATAATAGTGAAATTAAAAAAAAAATAAAATTTAAATAAATAATAAAATAAAAAATTCAATTCTTTAAAATGTAAAATAAAATTAAAATCAAAATCAAATTTAAAATTGGAATTAAAATTGAAATTAAAAATTTAAATTGAAAGTTAAAATAAAATAAAAATTTAAAATAAGAAATTAAATTCAAATTAAAATACAAAATCAAATTCAATGTAAAAATTAAAGTAAAAGATTAAAATTAAAATTAAAATTTCAAATGTTCTACTAACTTAAATATCACAGAATAGGTAGTTAGAGCGGCTGATTTTGTTTGTTCTATTGAGTGCTGATGTGTTGATGTGTGATGTTGTATGTATGAGGCTTGTGTGTATATGTGTGTATCTGTAGATGTGTGCGTGTGTGTGTGGGTGTGTGTGTTTTGTGTATGTATGGATGCGTGCGTATATATGAAAGTGTATGTGTCTGTTGTCAGTAATGAGTAAGACCCCGAGGAGCAGTTTTGTCAGTTCTTTAAAATTTATATCTACGATCCTGTCCTCAATAGAGGTACAGGTGTCCTAAACTAATAAAGCTAGAGAATAAAGTAAAAAATAAATTTGGTAAAATACAATTATTTTAAATGTCCTACAATCTAATTCCTGTCCTCAATAGAGGTCCAGGTGTCCTAAGCTAATAAAGCTAGAAAATAACAATTATTCTATCTCACAGAATGTCCTTACAACTAAGCCTGATCTCAAAAGAGGTTCAGGTGTCAATACTTTTGCTAAAACGATTAAAATTAAGTTGTGAAAATCTTAAACTCTCGTACAAAAAACTTAATTTTAATTTCTACGAGCTCTATATACTCTATGTAGAGTCAAAGTGATCACTGTCAGGTAGAGTATTTTGTTCCGGGCCGGGAGGTACAAGTCCGGTCAAAATCGGTCCAGCGATAGTCAAGATAGAAGCCCCGCCGGTTTGGGGGTTGTGAAAATCTTAGAATCCTGTACAATAAACTTAATTTTAATTTCTACGAACTCTATATACTCTATGTAGAGTCAAGGTGATCACTGTCAGGTAGAATATTTTGTTCCGGACCGGGAGGTACAAGTCCGGTTATTATCGGTCCAGTGGTTACCGAGATAGAAGCCCCGCCGGTTTGGGGGTTGAGGATAGGCTGGGGAAGGTGGTTGGGGTTTGGGGTAGTGATTTTTTGCTGGGGTCGAGTGAGGGTGATTACAGGGATGAAATTGTTCTTAGGAAGTATATCTGCCAAACTTATAGTTTTTTATTAATTTAGAATGTTGTAGTAAATTTTTGGGGAAGGGGTAGGTAAAATTAGGGGTGGATTTTTTGATGGGAATGGGTAGGGACAATGTTACTTGTTTTTTGTTTCCAAAGCACTAAGTGTGCCAGATATTTACTTTCGTTACAATTTTGAATTTAGTAATTTTTATAAGTTAAGGGTTGAGGGGTAGAGGGTTGAGGGGTAGGGAAATCCGTACTATGGGGTGGCTTTGTACCCCGACTACTACGTAGTCGATAGGGTCAAAATTTTCGTCCTTTTGGCTCTATCTACGATAGTTTCGGAGATACAGCCAAAAAACGGTTTTACCACTTGAGGTCTCGGGAACTGAACCCGGGACTTTTGGTAAGTAAAAGGAGGGTGTTTTTCTACGAAAGTAGGTAGAGTCAGTGGTAGGGATGATTTTATTCGAAGAAACTATATGCGCCAAAATTGTAGTTTTTTATTAATTTAGGATTTTAGGGAGGGGGTAGCAAAATTAGGGGTTGATTTTTTAATGGGAATGGGTAGGGACAATAATATATATTATTAGTTCCCAAAGAACTATATGTGCCAAATGCTTACTTTTGTTGCAATTTTGAATTTAGTATTTTTTTTAATAATTTAAGGGATGAGGGGTAGAGGGTTGAGGGGTGGGGGGATCGGTACTATGGGGTGGTTTTGTACCCCGACCACTACGTAGTGGTCGTATGGCCAAAATTTTCGTCCTTTTGGCTCTATCTTCGATAGTTTCGGAGATACGGCCAAAAACGGTTTGAGCCACTCGGGAACTGAACCTGGGACTTTTGATGAATAAAAAAAAAAAGAAGGTATTTTTTCTATGGGAATGAATACAGTCAAAGGTTAGAATAATTTTATCCCTAGAAACTATATGTGCCAAAGGTATAGTTTTTGATAAATTTTGAGTTAAAGGGGGGGTTTTTTCCGGAAATATGGGAATGCTTATATCTCGGGAACTGTTCGACCAAAAAATCTGAAATTTTGGGGTCACGACCTTTGTGACAATGTCTAGAGCTCTAATTGAAAAATTTCCGGAAAACTTCCGGTTCCGGAAAATTTTCCGGATAATATGCTCCTGGGTCTACAAACTCCCGGACAGCAATTACTTTTTGAATGCGTGCAGTAGAACCCAAGATATTAACTTTACAGTAAGATACCAAAACCAACTTTGTTTTTGCGGTCGGATTTTTTTGTAAAAAATGTTTAACGAGCTCGCGCTCAGAAGGTATCAACTTTTAAGTAGCAAATTAAAAACTATATTACTGGAAAGATTATGGACTTTCTTTTGATATGGTTAGGTTAGGTTAGGTTAGGTTAGGTTAGGTTAGGTTAGGTTAGGTTAGGTTAGGTTAGGTTAGGTTAGGTTAGGTTAGGTTAGGTTAGGTTAGGTTAGGTTAGGTTAGGTTAGGTTAGGTTAGGTTAGGTTAGGTTAGGTTAGGTTAGGTTAGGTTAGGTTAGGTTAGGTTAGGTTAGGTTGGGGTGCGTGGTCGGACAACCTCCCCGTGTTCCCTCTACTGCTTGTCCCCGTCCATGTATGTGGATTGGGAAAGGCAGTGGGAGGGACGGTGCACCCTGGGCGTCGCTGTAAATGGCGAACAATTCATTTTGGTCCCATTTACCGTGATGGCTAATAGTTCGACCCTCCTGTTATCCTGTACGTAGTACAGGACCAGGGGCCCGCCTCGGGGGGCCAAGGGGAGACAACCCCAATAAAAAACGTAAACCGTAGCCCTGTACGTAGTGCAGGAGCGGGGGTCGCCTTCATGGGGACCGCGAGGAGACAACCTCTATAAAGAAATCCTTAAAGTTCCGGTATTTGAGGACGAGGTGCCGGAAGCCTGTTTACAGGTGGTTGGTAGAGGAAGCCAACCTAAGATCGCCACCCTTGGGCACCTCCCGCCCCCCAAGGTGTACTAGGGTTACCCGGGTATTGGGATCTCTGCCCGGGTGGACTGCGATTCTCCCGCACTCGTGGGTCCAAGAATGAAGAAGAATAAAATTGATATTAATAAAAAAGACGTAAGGGAGCAGGACGATGCACCAGGTCCGTGCAAAAACGGTGCCGAAAATTTGACGACGGCTAAAAGGCCGAGGACACAGTCCGGAAAAACGGGAGGCACAGACGAGGTGGACACCACCGAAAGAAAGATAGCGGCAAGACTCCAGAAGTTACATGATACCGCGATTCTGGTGATGCACCGCATGGTAGAAGACGTTGGCTCGAACTTCCGCCAAGACGAAAAGGAGAAGACGATTGCCTTTATCCTCCAATTAGGGCCGATTCTAGAGGAAATACAGACGACGAATGCCGGACAATACGACGCTTGGTTGGTGCGGTACAACCAAGTGCAGTCTGAATTGTGTAAGGAGCGTAAAGCTAATGCAGAACTGAAGAGACAAGTAACTTCTCTGGAGGGTATGACGTACGCCCTCAAGGATGAGGTGATAGGTCTTACGAAGGAGGTACGTTTGTTGAAGAAATCTCTTCCGCCGAAGACGGATCAGCCCGTTGAAGAGGCAACCCCGGAAGAGTTAATTTTGCGACTGAGCGGCACCATTGTAGCCGAGGTGACGGAAGAAATTGATAAAAGATTGGTGGGGCTGGAGAGGCAGATCTCCGCGCTCAGGCAGCCTGGAAAGAATGACGACGCATCAGGGTCAGAAGCCGGAACCTTTTCTGAGGTTGCTAGACGAGGTCTAAAGGAAAAGACCAACGCTGACGGACAAAAATCACAGGGAGCAATCCGGAAGACCTCTGCCACACCGGATGCACCTGCAATAAAGCAAGATTCCTCGAAGCCGAAACAAAGGCGGGCGAACCTTCGCCCTCCTAAAACCTCAGCCGTGGTAGTGACGTTGTTGCCGGAGGCGATGAAGAGGGGGATCACATATGGCGAAATTATGCAGAAGGCGCGTTCACGTATCTCCCTCCCTGAAATCGGGATAGACGATGGCCTCCTGATAAAGGAGACGCAAACAGGCGGGAAATTGCTCCAGTTACGGGAGTGGGACGAGGCCAAGGCTGACAAACTGGCTGAGAAGCTTCGGCGAGTTATCGGCAAGGTGGCTGTTGTAAGCCGACCGCAGAAGACGGTTGACATCCAGGTTTCAGGCCTGGATGATTCGGTCCGGCGGAGTGAGGTGGTGGCGGCTATTGCCAAGAAGAGTGGGTGCGATCCGTCGCAAATCAAGTCTACAGAGGTGAGGACCCGGACAGATGGCTCCGGATTCATAAAGCTGAGAGTCCCTGCATCCCTTGCCAAGGCGGTATGCGACTCAGAAAAGTTGAAGATTGGCTGGAATAATGCCAGCATAAGCGTGCTTGCCCAACGCCCCCTACGCTGTTTCAGGTGCATGGGGCTTGGGCATACCAAGCCGAGATGCACGGAAGTCGACAGGAGCAGTGCCTGCTTCAACTGCGGGAAGCCGGGCCATATGGCAGATAAGTGTGTTGCAGAGGCCAGGTGTTTGGTATGCTCTGCACATGGGAAGCCGAATAAACATCTGATGGGCAGTCGAATGTGCAACCCCCCGTTGACGAAGGGCAGTGGCCCCGGGAGTAAGGTTGCCAACACAGTGGCAGGAGGACGCCCTGAGAACAGGGCTAACATGTCCGAGCGAGCGGACCGGCAGGAGAGGGGATAAGCCCCGAGATCCTCCCCGCGCTTCTCGGTGAGGAGAAGTGCGAGGGAGCCGTTGGTGGGGGGGGATTCGTCCCCCCGGTCGGGGCCAAGCGGGCAGTGGGAGGTGAACCACTGCCTCGCCTTGCACGGCCCTGATGAGAGGGGGGGAATGGCCAAACTTGCCCGGCCATTCCCCATCGGAGGAGGCCCGGTTGCGGGCAGGCCGCGTCAGCCGTTGTGGTGAGTACTACACATGGCCCCACACACAGCCCCTTGGCTGTCGGCGTAGCGGCGAGAGGGCAGGTGCCGGAGTTTTTTAGTGGGTATTCCCTCCTCCCGGGATTCCATCGGGCTCCGACCTGGTGGAATCGCGGGAGGCAGTCGTGGAGGGAGCCGCAACGTTGAATGTTGCGGTCCCCTCCTGGCGAGTCCCACATGTCCCCTTCCTGGTCACCAACGGGAAGGGAGGCGCGTAAATGCGTTTTTCTTCGGCATATAAAAAAAAAAAAAAAAAAAAAAAAAAAAGGTTAGGTTAGGTTAGGTTAGGTTAGGTTAGGTTAGGTTAGGTTAGGTTAGGTTAGGTTAGGTTAGGTTAGGTTTTTTTTTTTTTTTTTTTTTTTTTTTCAACTATTGGTTAAAGGATAAGGGGTCCCAAAGTGGGATGACTAAAAGGAGAGGCCTGTGATATAGGGATTGTCGGATGCAAAAATTGGACTAAATGGTGCGGCACCATCGGGCTCATCCCATGGTGAGGCTTGTTGCCCTCCGATGCCGTGCCGGGGCAAGGAAAAGAGGTAGAGAGAAAGAGAAGGATAGAAGGATACAAAAAAAAGTAAGAGGATAGAGGAAAGAAAGGAAGAGTTGGGATAGATGGAGTAGAAATAAAACTCATTTTGACGAAAAGTAGGTTGCTGCTGGGATCCGCCGTCCCCTAATCCATGCGCGTTGGGCCCGTAGTGGGCCGGTTCCCTCCCCAGGGGTGGCAACGTCGTGGTGCCCCCCTTTACAAACGAAGCCCCAGTAAAAGAGAGTGACAAATGCCGCCAGGGCAATGTAGATATAGCAGGGCTGAGAGTGCCAAATGGGCACATGTGGATTGCCCTCGGCGGCATGCCTAACCCGAGAGGCGGGGTGTTAGGCATGACAATGGGCGGGGGGTCCCAGCAACAACCTTAATCTGTGGAGACAAACATAGTAATACAATATAAAATACAAAACAATATATGATACAACACAATATAATACAAAGTAAAATGTGCAGTAAAAATTAAACCTTGGGTGAGGGCGTGGTAGTATGTGATGTTCTTTTCCATACTATAGTACTATAATATATATATATGTTTTTTTTTTTTTTTTTTTTTTTTTTTTTTTTTTTTTTTTTTTTTTTTTTTTTTTTTTTTTTTTTTTTTTTTGTGGAGCTCTTTTTCACCCCTCACCCATACAAATAGTCTTAATTAAATACAATTAAATACAACAAAGATAATAGGGTTATTGGCCATCACCCGCGACCACCCGCGACCACCCGCGACCACCCGCGACCACCCGCGACCACCCGCGACCACCCGCGACCACCCGCGACCACCCGCGACCACCCGCGACCAGGTGCGACCCGCGACCACCCGCGACCACCCGCGACCAGGTGCGACCCGAGACCACCTGCGACCAGGTGCGACCGGGTGCGACCTGCGACCACCCGCGACCACCCGCGACCACCCGCGACCACCCGCGACCACCCGCGACCACCCGCGACCACCTGCGACCAGGCGCGACCCGCGACCACCCGCGACCACCCGCGACCACCCGCGACCAGGTGCGACCCGCGACCACCTGCGACCAGGTGCGACCGGGTGCGACCCGCGACTACCCGCGACCACCCGCGACCACCCGCGACCAGGCGCGACCCGCGACCACCCGCGACCGGCACACATATTTACGGAAGACGGTGCCCGCGGTCAGCCGCGACCCGCGCCCGGCCTCTGCAGGTAGGGTCACGCAAGGGTCATAAGGGTCAGAGGGTGAGGGCCAATGACCGTCTATTGAAACATGAATTAAACATACATATGGACAAAAGATAAGAGAAGTGTTTCGAATTTTAAATAATATACATGTTATTGGAAGCCGTAGTCAATCCGACTGTGAATGCGGTTCTTCATCATAATGAGTCGTGGGCACGAAGGGGAGTTAGCACGATGCTTGTAGTCATCTTCACAATAATAGTGGCAGTTTCGACATTGGGTTTTAGTTGGGTCGTCTTTTACGGGGCAGTCCTCTAAGAGGTGCTCGTCTGCGCAATGAGGGCAAGTAAAGAAGGTACATGTTTTTCGCGTATGCCCGTAGTTCTGGCACTGGAAACACTGAATAAATGGTGAGAATTCATCTGCGTGCACTCGTGTGTATTCGATGTTGATTTTCCTAATGTGGAGTATTTCGTGAAAGACGTGTGGGGAAACAGTGAAGGCCATGTTGTACAATCTTGGGTTCCGGTTTTTGCGCACGAGTTTGGGACGAATGTCATCTTCACTTGTGATCTTATCGGCGATGGATGGGTTTTGCTTGCAAATGAGGTTAACGAGTTCCTCCCGTGAAATGTGTTGGGGTATGCCTTTAAGGATTACCATGGGTTTAAGTTGTCTTGCCTTCTCGACCATCTTGATTCTCTTGGTTTTGTCGAGTTGCCCTTTCAAGCTTTCCAGAATTCTGTCTCGTTGGTCCGTTTGGTCAAATCCAACTCGAATTTTTCCCTCGGAGAGGGGTATTACCTGGGTGGGTGAAAAACCTAGACGATCTAATTGTGCCAAGTTCCTCAATTCACAGAGAGACTCTTTCACGAGTTCGGAAATCTTCTCCTTCTCAATCCATGGCTCATAACCTTCGATCGTTAGGATCAGGGATGGCTTGATGGTGGTTTGGTTCAGTCTAGTGTTATCTGGTTGTGTGGATTCCGTTTGTTGCAGTGGAGCTCGTCGGCCCAAAGCAGCTGAGTAGGTGGTGTTTTGCGGGTTGTTGGCGTTGAGTTTTTGTTGTTGAGTTGAGGGTTCTGGTTGCATCGGTGGATGAAGTGAAGGTAGCTGTGCTGCAACTAGTTGGGCGCTGGCAGAGGGGATGTTGGTAGTTGCCGTCTCAATGGTTTCCTGTATGTATATTCTGAGGTTGGTGATTTCAGTACGGATTTCTTCGCGGATTTCCTCACAGATGTTTTCTTTAGCAGAAAGGATGCCATCACAGATGGCTTCTTTGACTGACTGCGCATCCTTAGGGTTGATGTTCAAGGTGTCGGCAGTATTGGAGTGAGCGTGTTGCGGGTCATGTTGTATAGTGTGTGATTCTTCCAGGAACGCGTTGATCATATCACGGAGTTTGGTGCAGTTATCAGTGATACTTTTTTTACCGCCTCGAGTGAGGGAAGGTTTGGATTTAAGGATGGCTTCTATATCAATGGTGTGCGTATCAATCAAAGTCTTTATTCTAGAGATCAGTTTGGTTGTCGGGTTGAGTGTCTCGACCAAGGGGGAGTTCGGCACTGATGCCGAGCTAGAGTCGTTGTCTACCATGTCGTTGTTTTTCACAGAGTTCACCGTTAATTAAGTCAATGTTTAAGTTGCTTAAGTGTGTGCAAATGTCAATAAACTTACTGTAGTGGGGGGTGCATCCAATTCAGCACACGCACAAACACCAGCACTATCACTTTGCACACAGGAGTAGTTGTCACTTCACACAGGTTTATCACATATAGTTCAGTGGCTTCTCAAGAGTTCGTAAAGCACGACTTGGGGCCAGTGGTTTCATCAGAGAGCAGTCCACTCAGACCTCAGTCATTGAGAGCAGCGAAGGCGGCGCCCACTCGGCGGCGACGGTGTCGATCCAGAAGCAGCCCGCCGGCGGATGCTGCGGCCCAAGGAAGGCGGTGCTCGCCCAGCAACGGCGGCGCCCGCCCGGCAAAGGCGGCGCCCGCCCAGATGCCACCCGCGACCACCTGCGACCACCTGCGACCACCCGCGACCTGCGACCAGGTGCGACCACCCGCGACCGGGTGCGACCACCCGCGACCACCCGCGACCACCCGCGACCGGTGACCTGGTGCGACCACCCGCGACCACCCGCGACCAAGCACCTCGACTGGTGCGACCACCTGCGACCACCTGCGACCACCTGCGACCACCTGCGACCGGTCACGTCTGCTCTCTACGGAGGTCGGGAGCAGACTGGTTAGGTTAGGTTTTTTTTTTTTTTTTTTTTTTTTTTTTTTTTTTTTTTTTTTTTTTTTTTTTTTTTTTTTTTTTTTCTCAACTGCTCCTCAGACTCGAGGTCCGAGACTTTTTACAACTAGTTTCTCTTTCATACAAGTTCTCGCACTTCATGCCTCTCGCACGTCCATGCTTCATACTGTTCTTTCTTTCATACCGTTCTCATTCATTCATTAACTGGTGGGATGCCAGCCTATTCTATCTCTATTTCTATACTTTATTATTCATTACAAAAGCAGGGTAAATAAGTTGCACACAGATGTTTTCTTTTTCTTTACAATTATCCTCTGCTTAAAATACTACGTGGTATTTCTTCTAACGTTACAATATGTTTACATATTATTAGATCTTTACGTTTTGAAACATAATATCTTATCTATCTAATTTACATTTCTGAAATCTTAATTATATATATTTTCTTATTTTCTAGTTACATTTCCTTTTCTTGTATTAACATTTATATTCTTATTTCTTACTTGCTACATTATACTTTTGTTTGCTACATTTATTTTCTTATTTTCTAGCATTTGCTACAATCTTAAGTTTTTGACAATTTTGAGGACACTTATTATATTATCCTTTATACATAACATCTTACTTAAATTCTATTACATTTAATCTTTGTATTTACTTATCTAGATTTGCTCAGTTGTATCACACATATATGTCTATTGTGCTTACATCTACTATGTATTACTTATAATCTAACAAATATTGTATTCTTATTTTCCTGGTAGTTTTTTATATATGCCAATGATATATAATACTAACCTATTCTTTTCCATCAAAGTTTACATACTGCTTACATATTTAGTAGGATTTACTCCACTATTTAAGTTTCAAAGGTCTATTACAATTTAGATTATCTATTGCATAAAATACAATAAATTTCTCCAAGATAAAATTACAACTTTGGCCTAATTATTTCTTAATTTTTTAAAATTTGTATATATATATTCTTATTTAATTTATTTTCATTCATTCTTTCAAGGTAGTTATATATATTCTTAAAAATATATAGTCCTATCCTAATTCTTACCTATCTTTATTTTCATTCTGTTCCTTTTATTACGTTATATACTATTTTTATGTTTATGGATTTTATAATTTTGACAACGTCCTAATGTTATTATTTTAGCAATTTGGGTAAATAATTTAATTTTATCAAAATACCATATATTCATAATATGATTTTTAATTTTGTACGGGATTTGTAATGTTTGTTACTATAAATTAAAATTCCCAATTTTAATTTATAGTATGTGTTGTGTGTTTAGTGGAGTGGTTGGCATAGATGTAGTAGCCGTTATTCCGTGTAGTACGATGTAGTTGACCTGGCCAAATAGTCCCACTTTTGTCTGACCGGGCACTCCTCACTATAGGCACTATGATCAGTCTTTTTGTGCCCAGCATGAACACAGTTGCAGCACTCCGGAGGAGACATGGCGAGCCAAGCTTCACAGTTGGCCCGCAGATGTGGGTCTCCGCAGTGGCTGCATCTGTCTGCATCCTGCGTGCAGTATTTTCTTCCGTGCCCGTACTCAAGACACCGTGAACACTGAATTAGCGGGGACTGGTCCTCCACCCTGACCCGCTGGAGGTCAACGTGGAGTACACCAGCCTCCACCATTCTATGCCACAGGAAGGGACTGACCTGCAGTATTATGTGTGACGCATGCGGGTTTCTGGTTCTTTTCATATATTTAATTTTAATCCTTTTTTCTTCTTCTTTTGTTTCCTCCCAGATGTTAGGGTTCTGTGTCTCAATCGCAGCCAGTAATGCATCATCTTTCAGATCATCCGTTATTACCACATCTTTGAGTATTACTAATGGGTCCTTGTTCGAAATGTGTGCGACTTTCAATATTTGGTCCTGCTTTGCTATTCTTGCAGTCACTTGTTCTAGGTCCTGTTTATTTCGACATCCCAGAATGACCTTTTGATTTTTAGCCTTCCTTATTTTGTCGACTCTTATGCCTGCTTTTGTGGCATCCACCGCACGCCTCACCCTTTCGAGGACCTCCCCACTGGTTTCCTCAGCGTTATCCGAGGTCACCACGACAGAGTGAAGCGCCGGGGTCGGACGGTGTTTGGGGGCCGCAGTGACCGCTGCGTACGTTGGCTTGCGAGATGGGGTCGTTGTTGTTGGCTGATGGTCTGCCTGTTCCAAGATAGTATGCATTGCTTCCATCTTTTGCCCCACATCAGCAATGTTCTTGCCGACCGCACCAGCTGCGACGCTCAAGTCTGAGATACCTGCCCCCATGGTCTCGCTCAGGTCTTTGTGAGCCTCACATATATTCTTATTAACCGTGTTAAGTGTCGAATCCATGGCTTCCAGCTTTTCGAGGTGCCTGTTGTTGTGATAGGCGATATCGCCAAGGCTGCCCTCTATCTCCTCCAGTTTACTCAAAAGCTGTTGTCCCTCTTGGCTAGGTGTTGTAGCTTGGGATGTAGCAGGCCGTGGGGCATTTTCAAGTGCTACGGATTGGTTTACCAACATTTTACTTTGTTCCTGTAGTCTCTTCCTCAGGTCCATGTGTGACTCTGTGACGAGCAGCTTGATTTCCTCCAACTCCTCCTTCCAGGATTCCATCTCGCCACTCGCCACAGCGTCAACACTTCCGGCTGTGGGCGCTTTAGATGTTGTAGCAGCCTTTAGTGTGAGTTTGAGGAACTCTTTCTCCATGTCTGTAAATCGCTTGCTCAGGTCGAAAAGGAGCAAGAGGCCGCGTTTCGAGTGCTGTTCCAAATGTTCTTTAATGTCTCTCCTCATTTGAGGGTACTCTTTGATTTTAGTTGGAACATTTTCCATTGCGACCATCAGTTCTTGGAGAACTTCACTGAAAGTTTTCTTGGCAAACTCGTCCGGAATTTTTTCATATGTCCTTTTCAAGTCGATGGACCTACGCTGCACATTCCTACGGTTCAAAAAGGTCTCGGTTGGGTCCTGAGTCTCTGTCAAAGGCTTTGACGAGCCAGATGGTGGGGTTCCCGGTTTATTTCTAGGACTCTGGACCTTCCCTGGTTTACTCACCGGAGTATGTACAAACGCCATTTCGAAAAGAGTCAAAAGAAATGGGTAGAGGGAGCAGTATCGTCAGTTTGTATAGATGTAAATTGTAAAAGTGTAAAAATATATAGTATATGTATAGTGTATATTTGTCAAAACACTAAGTGCGTCCTGCGCAATATAATTTGTCAAAACTATAGTGTCAAATTTTTAAATTTTTGCAAATTTTCCAAATTAAGCCAAAATGTTGATTTTACAATGTAGAGTCGTCAAAAGTGACTCTACGTCTCTACTTTTCTATATGGTCAAAGAGGGTGGCTAAATACACCCTACAGTGAAATTCACGTATTTTTGGGATTTTTTCCCGCAAAGTTATAAGGATTTTTGAGAAAAACAAAATGGCGGCCAAAATGGCTGCTCCGATCACGTCCAAACTTAAGGAAGGGTTGTAGCTCTTCCCGAGCCCTATTCCCTGACACCTCACACGCCCCTCTACGATCAATAATTCCCGAGTATCCGACGCCGGAAGTTTTCGGATATTCCGGATAAAAACCGGATAAAGGCGGATATGTCGGGAAGTATTGGTCGGAGTACCCGGGTATGCGGTATTTTCTGCTTGGTCTCGTCAAGCCCCACCCCCCGGTGGGGTTTTTGGAAACTAAATTCCAAAGTCACCCTAGGGTGGTACGACCCCACCAAGTTGGTAGAGGGGGTCCGGGGAGACCAAACAGACAAATCCCCGTCGCTCTAGCCCCAATAGTTTGGGAGATATGGCCCTTCAAACTTTTTCAAAATGGCGTCCAAGATGGCCGCCACGAAGTTTGAAGGGCTGTATCTCCGGCGCTATCGGAGCTAGGTACCCGGTGTTTGGGTTTATTGGGGTTGCCCTGGCGAGATCTATCTCGCAAGATCGCAAGATCGGGTGGGAAAATAAAAATGGGAATTTCGGGAATTTAGGGATTGGGAAGGGTAGAGGGGTTAATATAGAACAAAAAGTTCTAAAGTCCCGATCTGATCGGACCAATAGTTTGGGAGCTACGGCGGATTCAAAATTGATCCCCTTAGGGGGACAGATGGTACCCCTAAGATTCAAAAATTCGCAGCTCCCAAACTATTCGTCGTAGAGACACGGGGTTTTCTGCGGCGTGGTGGGGGGATGGTGGGCCACAAGATGTACGGGCCAGAATCCGGATACAGACAACCTATGGAAATCCGGAGTTTCACCCAACCAGGCCGCAAGAGGGACTAAAAAGAAGCCCTACTGTGAAAGCCCCGTCTCTCTAAAGTCAAACAGTCGCGAGTTATTCACGGGAGAAAAAATATCCGGAATCAAACAAAATGGCCGCCGGTCCGGATATTTCGTAAACAAGGGCCTAGCCCACCGGTGTTTGGGCTTATATAAGGTGCCAGGTGGATGTAAAACCTATGGTAGGCCCAGTTTACCCCTGTCTTCTACCCTTAAAACGCTATGTCAAAAAACAACCTAAAAAATTTAATAATTCCTAAAATATAAGTCCTAAAAATACAAACTTGGTACCTAAAAATAGGGTACACAAGACTCAACAAAACACAAAAGTAAATTAAAATATACGACTTAAAACCAAAGCACAATCGGCGGGGGAAGTTTCTACCCCTAACTTCGAAAATTAATTTCTCTTAAACTATAAGTCCGAAAATTATAATTTAAAAACTAGAAGATAGGCTTTAGCAAGTACTATTTTTGAAGATTAAAAACAAATTTAGAGTAATATTAAAATTTTTGGAAATTAACTTTCGAAATTTTTGAAAATTTTAAAATCTAAAAACTCAGCTGTTTTCCTTCCGATTTTTCTGTTCGAGGTGTCGGATGACTCGCCCGGCTGCACCGCTCCTGATGAACACCTCCAAAACACCCGGCCGCACCGGGAAGGCAGACCACGTGTTTTGAGGTTAGATGGTTTTCCCTTTTTATCCCTTAGGATACAAGCGGGAAAAATCGGGTACAAAGCTCGTTCTGTAGAGGGCGGAGAGGCGCACACGCCGACAATTCGCAATCCCACGCGTCTCACAAATTGCGGACGCTGTGGGCGAAAAACAGCCGATTTTTCAACACTTTTTGATGTCACTTTCACCTTTCACTGAATAACTTCCAAATCACTGCACCGATTTTCACACGCGTTTCACCACCGTGTAGGGCGCGTTGAGGCGCAACTTTTGATATATCACACGTCACTGTGCGCTTTGGATTTACCACTTTTTTTAATTTTTTAGTGCGGAGCACACGTGGTTTTGCTGTGTTCCGGTCGGCGGTCGGAGCCAGAATGGTTAGGTTAGGTTAGGTTAGGTTAGGTTAGGTTAGGTTAGGTTAGGTTAGGTTAGGTTAGGTTAGGTTAGGTTAGGTTAGGTTAGGTTTGGTTAGGTTAGGTTAGGTTAGGTTAGGTTAGGTTAGGTTAGGTTAGGTTAGGTTAGGTTAGGTTAGGTTAGGTTAGGTTAGGTTAGGTTGGGGTGCGTGCCAGACAACCTCCTCGCGGTGCACCCTGGGCGTCACCGCTGTGTTTGCGGTGACGGCGAATAGTCTGGCGAGGTGGGACCCGGCCGGCGTCTTGGACGTTTCTGAGTAGCGGCGGTGCGGGTCGGAGTCGGGGGCCTTCTGTAGGCTCAGCGGTCCTTGTGGACGTAGTATCGGGAGCGCCGTAACCCCGTACGTGGTGCGGGGCCGGAGGCCGCCACTTTAAGTGGGGGCTGCGTGGATGGATACCACTATAAAAACCAAAACATAGTGGTTGGTTGGTCGGAAATTAATGAAATGGCGAATAGTGAACAGAAACTACCCCAGGAGGGTACCAGCTGCCCCGCAGTTGGAGAATCCCTCCCGAGCACTCCGGTGCTTGGCTGCTCCTCGTATTCTGGGGGGGGCAACTATCGCTTTTTTGATGAAACAAGGGACAGAGCACAGGGTCCGGGCAAAAACAGTGCACAGTCGAGAGAGAGTAGTGGGAGTAGAGTCGGGTCAATCACACGCTCGGCCGCTGCTGCGAAGCGTGTCTTGGTTGAGGATTCCGACATGTCGTTGGCGGATGACAGCAGGTGTGTAACTCCTACTCGGGGAACAAAGCGTCATAGTGCTGTACGCAAGCGCTCTGCTGTGGGGATGTCTGGGGACGAATCAGAGTCGGATTCTGTAGAAAGTGTGGTAGAAAGTGTAGGAGAGCCGAAGGAAGGCGTTCAAGGCTTCAACTTTATCGATCCTACTAAACCTGTGGGGCCGTATTCCGGATTAGCAAAGGCTAAAGTTATGCTGGAGCGGCTGAAGCAGAGGGATGAGCTGGAAGAGGCAAAATATGAGGCGGCTAAACAGACGATGAAAGAGAAAGTTTTGTCATCTTTAAAAAAGCCGGAGAAGAAGAAGCCGAAGACTTTGCCGAACCCGGCGAAGATTTCGCTAAATCCGGCGAAGAAAAAATCCAGGTCTCCGTCGCCAGTTGTAAGTGCGCTTGACCCGGAAAGTTTGACGATGCCGAAGATGGTAAGTATCGTCCAGAAATGGATCAACGCGATGCATGAGATTTGCAGGACGTCCGGCAACATAAAGAGGGAGCACAAGGTTGCTATAATGACTGCGCGGGCGGACATTGCAGTGGTCATGGACGTTCTGCAACGCCTGCCTGCTGATGAGGAGGTAAAACGCCTGAGGGCGGACAATGAAACAATGAGAAGGGAGCTTGAGCTTGTCCGAGAAGAACTCCAGGTCGTAAAGCGGGACATCGCGGAGGAGGCGAACAAGCGTCAAGAAAAGCGTCCCGAACCGGCGGCTGCACCGGCCCAGTTGCCGGAATTAACCTCGCCGGGTAATGTTGAGGAACTTAAGGCTTTCATCTTAAGATCAGTTGGTCCAATGTTGGATGCCCGCTTTGAGGGGCTGGAGATGAGGCTCCCGCCAGCGCCACCGATAAGACCGCCTCTGGCGGCAGATTTGAGAAACGCAGCGGTTTCAGCACCGACGCCACCTACTTCGAGGCAAGTGCCGGTACCTATGGCACAAATAGATGGACGGCCGGTGTCACATCCGGAGGCAGTTGCCTCAGGCACTCCTCAGACCTGGTCCGAAGTAGTGAGCAAGGGGGAACGAAAACGAAGGCGTAGGTTGGCGGCAACGGAGGCGGCAGCAGCGTTGGCTGCAGCAGCAAATCCAGCTGCTCCTGCTCCAATGGCGGGACCTCAACCTCCCAGTGTTAGAAAGACCAGGAAGAAGAAACCAAAGTTGGCTACTCCCAGCTCCTCCGCGATTGTGGTTACCGTGCCGCAAGAGGCGGAGAAACGGGGAGTGACATACGCGACGGTAATCGCCAAGGCCCGGGAGGAAGTAAAGATACAGGAGTTGGGTATAGACAAGCTGAACATGCGTGTCTCGCAGACAGGAGCCAGAGTTATAGAGGTTCCTGGAAGCACTAGCGGAGGTAAAGCGGATCTCCTAGCCGCCAAACTAAAGGTGGTTTTAGATGGTCTGGCTAATATCCACAGACCAGTAAAAACTGTGGACATTAGAGTGTCGGGAATCGATGATTCGGTGAAGGAGGCAGACCTTAAAGAGGTTTTGGCAGAAAAAGGTGGCTGTCCGGAAGACCAAATCAAAATTGGTCCAATAAGGATGGGTCTGGGAGGTCTGGGCACGGTTATGGTAAAGTGCCCGGTAGCAGCGGCAAAGAAAGTGGTAGACTCTGGCAAGCTGTTGATCGGCTGGAGTTCTCCCCAAATAAAGGTACTGGAGCCCTTGCCCATCCGATGCTTTAAATGTATGGTGCCGGGGCATATGCGACAGCGCTGTCCGTGCGACATAGACAGGAGTGGGTGCTGCTACCGCTGTGGAGAGTTGGGGCACAAGGCTGCGGAGTGTTCGGCGCAGCCAAAGTGCATGGTATGTACGGAGGCAAAATTGCCGGCCAACCATGTTATGGGAGGAAAGAGTTGCTGTCCCCCAGCAAAACGGGCGCAGCCAATCTCGGACAAGGGGGCTAAGACGGCAGAGGAAAGAAGTCGAGTTGCCCCGGTGCCAGAGAAGCGGGTGGTATCAAACTCGGACGGAGGGACTGTGGCGATGGAAGAAGGGAGCCAAGCTGCCCCGGTTATAGAAAACCAAAGTAGTCGCGTGCCTTTTCCCTTGACTGCTAGGGAAAAACGCCCTAAGCGGAAACAGAGGGTGGCTTCGCCTGATAGGGACCGCTCCGTGAGCGATTCGAGTGAGGAGTTGGACTACTCCGGTTGACTTCAACTCCGACCATCACGGAGGTCAGTTACTCTTTTTGTGGAGGAGACTGTGGAGGGCGGGGAACTGCCCATCTTGTTCCCTGTTGTGGACGGCAGTAGTAATCTGTCGCGCCGCCTCCCTCCCCTCGGCTCTATAATAAAGCTGTCCGGGAGCCGCGAAAATGCGCGGGATGTGGGGAACTTACCATTTAGTTCCCCAGTCAAGGGCCAAGCGGATGGTGGGAGGTGACCCACCATCTGCCTTGCACGGCCTTGACGGTTTGTGGAGATGGCCAAACTTGCCCGGCCATCTCCAAGTAGTGAGGAGGCCCGGGCTGCCGGGCGACCGCCAGGTCACACTGGGGTGATTCCCACCAGGACCCCCCATGGCCAGACGGCGGCGAGTGGGCAGGTACTGAAGTTTTTTAGTGGGTATTCCCTCCTCCTGGGATTCCACCGAGCTTTGACTTGGTGGAATTACGGGAGGCAGTCGTGGAGGGAGCCGCAACGTTGAATGTTGCGGTCCCCTCCTGGCGAGTCCCACATACCCCCCTCCCGCTCACCTGTGGGGGGGGAAGCGCGTAAATGCGTTTTTCTTCAGTATAAAAAAAAAAAAAAAAAAAAAAAAAAAAAAAAAAAAAAAAAAAAAAAAAAAAAAAAAAAAAAAAGGTTAGGTTAGGTTAGGTTAGGTTAGGTTAGGTTAGGTTAGGTTAGGTTAGGTTAGGTTAGGTTAGGTTGGGGTGCGTGGTCGGACAACCTCCCCGTGTTCCCTCTACTGCTTGTCCCCGTCCATGTATGTGGATTGGGAAAGGCAGTGGGAGGGACGGTGCACCCTGGGCGTCGCGGTAAATGGCGAACAATTTACTTTGGTCCCATTTACCGTGATGGCTAATAGTTCGACCCTCCTGTTACCCTGTACGTAGTACAGGACCAGGGGCCCGCTTCGGGGGGCCGAGGGGAGACAACCCCAATAAAAAACCCAAACCGTAGCCCTGTACGTAGTGCAGGAGCGGGGGTCGCCTTCATGGGGACCGCGAGGAGTTAACCTCTATAAAAAACCCTCAATTGTTCCTGTACTTGAGGACGAGGTGCAGGAAGCCTGTTGCAGGTGGTCGGCGAAGGTGGCCGACCTGTGATCGCCACCCATGGATACCTCCCGCCCTCCATGGAGTATTAGGGTTGCCCGGGTATCGGGATCTCTGCCCGGGTGGACTGGTTTTCTCCCATTTTCGTGGGAACAGAATGGAGAATAAAAATAAAAAGAAAAGAAACAGGAATAAAAAAGGTGGTGAAGATAAGGACAGAGCACAGAGTCCGGAGAAAAACAGTGCCGAGCTGCCGGAGCCGAAAAAGCCGAAGCTTGTCTCTGATTCCAGTCATCCAGACTCAGATTCGGAGATGGAGTCGCTAGCGGGAGAAACAGCCGAGATCATAAAGCTCCAGGATAACGTGGCTGCCAGCCTTGTACTTTTCGAGGAGGCTGCAGAGACCGAGCTGCGAATTTTGCGGGAGTACGCTAGGGATGTACCTCTGCCTGACGATGGTGAAAAAATCCTGAGATGTACGGCCAAGATTAAAAAACAGCTGGAACGTCAGGCCGAAAGCGTCAACACCCAGTTGGATGAGCTAATAAGTATGGTCCACTGCAAGCGCATCGAACTAGAGGACGAGCGGCAGGAGAAGGAAAATTTGAAAGTAGAGGTTCAGGAGCTCAGGGTGTCCCTTGCTGGGAAGGATGCTGAGATCTCCGTCTTGAAGCGTTCCCTGGAGGAGCAGAAGAAAATAATGGAGAAGTTTAAAAGCTCCATCATGACGGAAATGTCCGGTTTATTGGACCAAAGACTGGTGACTTTGGAGGAGCGCCTAGCCTCGGCTCACCAATCCGAGAGGACAAGCTCACCAGCGACAGAAGCTGCCTCATATGCGGCAGCAAGCAGAAGAGGGCCCCAACAACTGCCTCAGCCTGTACGTCAGCAGCCGCCGCCAACCCAACCCCCTCCATTGGGTGAATGGATTGAGGCCGGAAGAAGTCGTAAGAAAAAGAGACGAAGAGGAGGCCAAGCAAAGGAGTCACCACCTCAAGCTGCTGAAGCCCCCGTAACTACGGAGCGGCCGCAAAAGAAGACTCGTCCTAGTCGACCCAACCTGACTCCCCCGGGCACGTCAGCAGTATTGCTGACCATAACAGACGACGCCAGGAAAAGGGGAGTCACCTATGCCAGCCTTATCTCGACAGCTCGGAAAGCGATATCCCTCCCCGCCCTCGGTCTTGAGGAGGGCATGAGGATGAGGACGTCTCAGACGGGGGGTAGGGTCTTTGAGTGCCCAGATCCAAAGAAGGCAGACCTGTTGGCTGAGGAGCTGCGCCGCGTTTTAGCTGCGGACGCCGTTGTAGGACGCCCTGTTAAGATGGTCGATCTCATCGTGACCGGGCTGGACGACTCAACACAGAAGGAAGAGGTCCGTGGGATTGTTGCGGCCAGGGCGGGTTGCGACGAGTCCATGGTTAAGACGGCCGAAATACTGGAAGGGCCTGATGGCACGGGGCGAATCCGACTACGGTGCCCCGTAGATTTTGCGAAGGCGGCCATCGGAGACGGACGGATGAGAGTCGGCTGGCTCGTGACTGAGATACGGGCTACTGCCCCCCGTCCCCTCCGATGTTATAAGTGCTTAGGGGTGGGGCACACCAAACCGCTGTGTCCCTCCGACGCTGACAGGAGCGATCTGTGCTTCCGGTGTGGGAGGCCGGGCCATTTGGCCTCGACCTGCTCTGCGGAGCCGAAGTGTGCGGTCTGCGCTGCCTTCAATGTGGCGGCCAACCATATGATGTGTAGTAGACTGTGCAACCCGCCAGCGACCAAGGGCAAACGCCCCGAACGCAAGTGGGCTGCCACAGCCCGAGACGGTTCCCCTATATTGGGTAGTAGGAGGAGTGAGGGGATGTCGGAATGAGACATCCCCGGTGCGAGGGGGTACGCCCCGGGACGCTCCCCACACCTCTCACAGAGGAGAGGCGCACGGGAGCCGTTGGTGGAGGGGGACATACCATCTGTCCCCCTAGTCAGAACCAAGCAGGCAGTGGGAGGTGACCCGCTGCCCGCCTTGCACGGTTCTGGCGGACGGGGGGAATAGCCAAACTTGCCCGGCCATTCCCCATCGGAGGAGGCCCGGTTGCGGGCAGGCCGCGTTATGCCGTTGTGGTGAATGCCACTCACGGTCCCACACACAGCCCCCTGGCTGTCGGCGTAGCGGCGGAGGGCAGGTGCCGGAGTTTTTTAGTGGGTATTCCCTCCTCCCGGGATTCCATCGGGCTTTGACCTGGTGGAATCGCGGGAGGCAGTCGTGGAGGGAGCCGCAACGTTGAATGTTGCGGTCCCCTCCTGGCGAGTCCCACATGTCCCCTTCCTGGTCACCAACGGGAAGGGAGGCGCGTAAAGGCGTTTTTCTTCGGCATATAAAAAAAAAAAAAAAAAAAAAAAAAAAAAAAAAAAAAAAAAAAGGTTAGGTTAGGTTAGGTTAGGTTAGGTTAGGTTAGGTTAGGTTAGGTTAGGTTAGGTTGGGGTGCCATGTCAGACAACCTCCTCGCGGTGCACCCTGGGCGTCACCGTTCTTGATACGGTGACGGCTAATGGTCTGACAGTCGGAGATGGCGCTGGTTCTGTCCTGGCGTCATCCGCTCGTAACCCCGTACGTGGTGCGGGAGCGAGGGCCGCCATCCTAACGGATGGGGGCTGCGAGGAAGAAAACCTCTCTAAAAAATTACGGACGGGGACCTCACGGTCCTGTCCGCTTCGGCGGATAGTGTGGGCTCCGAGTCGGCGTCCCAGACGTATTCTGGGTAGCGGCGACTCGGTTCGGGTTCGGCCGGCGTCCTGGAGACTCCGGGTAGCGGCGGTGCGAGCGTGGGCGGCGGGTTCGTCCGGTCGCGGTAAAACGTGATCGGCGGACGGGCATTCGTTGCCAACCGTCGGCAAAACCGGTGACCTAGTCACGTCTTAGGACCGGTGGGGCTGCCCTTAATTGGGTGTCCCCGCGAGGAGAAAACCTCCATAAAAAACCCCAACCCCAAGTTTTTTGTCGCGTCTATGGCGAGGGGGTGAATGGCTGTTGGGAGTTCAGTCGATACACGGCAACGGAGCAGGGAATAAGCCGGGCCCTGCTTCGAGAACCTTGGCCTGCCCGGGTATGGACCTCTGCCCGGGTGGTTAAACCTTGTTCTTTTATACTCGTGGGACTAAAATGGAAAAATCTAATAAAAACCTTTCTGACGATGGTGGGCCTAGCTCAGGCGGAAGCGAGCGTACCCTTCAAGGAGAGAAAGTGCCTAGCTCAGGCGCAAATGAGCCAATGTTCTCGGCTGAGGAGGACCAGATGTCGATTAATTCGGCATATTCAGCCTCAGGAGATGAGAGTGCTTCTGTTTCTGGGAGCGTAGACAGGAAAAATGCAGTGAGGCGGAAAAGGCCTCTTACGCTGACCTTTGGGTCGGATGTTGACGAAACCGCTGGGGCGAAAATTCCCAAAGCCCGTCGAGGACGAGGTCGTCCACCAACTCACGGCCGGTACATTGGAGTTGGGAAGGCAAGAGAGGATTACCGACTCCAAAAGGCGGAAGATAAACAAGAGACGAGAGCTGTGATGGATACCGTCACCACAAAAACTAGAGGAGGAGTTCCTTCCGACAAAGAAGAAGTAACACCGCCCATAAATGAGCCCCTGCTGCTGGACATGGAGACGCTCCGGCAAAAGGGAGTCAAAATAGCGGACTCTATAGTGGAAATTACCCGGAAAGCAAAAAATATTAAGGGCACTGACCACAAAGCCCTTGTGGACGCCTCTAATACATTAAAAGAGATTGTCGAGGCTCTGTCCTCACGCACCGTAGAGGAAGAGACGCGAAAATTGCGCGCAGATAATGCACGTCTTCGCCATGAGGTAGATCTTCTAAGATCGGACGTGAAAGCGTTTAAGCAGGCGTACACAGAAAACAGGTCGGCCTCTCGTGAGGAACCTTCTCCAGTTGCTACTGATGTAGTTGAAAAGCTGACGCGGGTGGTAATTGACTCAGTCGGAGAAATTTTCAACGTGAGATTTGCTAGTCTCGAGAAGAGGCTACCACCTTTGCCAACTGTACGACCACCATTGGCGGGAGATAAGAAGAAGGAGTCGGTTCCAACCGCTCCTATTACAAAGAAGAAACCGGCAGTCAAACAAACTGCTGCCCCAATTGACACACCCGTAGCTTTACAACCCGGCACAAGCAGAACTCAGGAGTCTGTGGCAACGGACCTCGAAGGTGACGGGTGGCAAGAAGTTGTGCCTAAGGGCAAAAAAAAGAAGAAGGAAAAGCAGCAGCAACAGCGAGCTGCTTCTCAAAAAGTGCCGGCAAGGAGTCAACCTCCACAACCTGTGTCGAAGCAGCCCCAAACGCAGAATGGGGCAGCGAAAAAGAAGAAGAAGAAAAAGTCTCGCAAGCTGACTGAACCCAAAACGACAGCAGTTGTCCTAACTCTGGACTCTGAAGCGGTAGAGAAGGGGGCTTCATATGCAGACGTCATAGGTAGAGCTAAATCGGCATTTAAATTGGAGGAGTTGGGTTTGGAGGGAGTTCGGGTCAAGAAAACAGCGACAGGGGCGCGCATGTTTGAGATCCCAGGTGCGACCAGCGGCCCAAAAGCTGATGCTCTGGCAGAACGACTGAAGGCAGTAATTGGGGATGTTGCGAGGATTACGCGACCGTGCAAGAGTGTCGACCTCAGGGTGTCAGGTTTGGATGACTCTGTAGGGAAGGAAGAACTCGCTGCTGCGGTTGCTGAGAAGGGTGGCTGTCCTCTGGACCAGGTCCGGGCTGGTGACGTAAGACCTGGCGCCGGAGGTACAGGAACCTCCATAGTCCGGTGCCCTGTCACAGCGGCAAAGAAATTGGTCGAAGCGGGCCGTTTGTTGGTAGGCTGGAGCTCCGCCCAGATACGTGCGCTCGAGCCACTCCCAATGCGATGCTTCAGATGCATGGGAGTGGGACACACCCGACAGCGTTGCACAGCGCAGGAAGACCGCAGTGCACTTTGTTACCGCTGTGGAAAAGAAGGTCACAAAGTGGCAAGCTGTAATGCGGATATGCACTGTGCCATATGTGCTAAAGCAGGAAAACCAGCTGGTCATATAATGGGCGGGAAAAGTTGTAATCCCCCAACCAGTAAGGGGAAAGATAAGATGACCCAAAGGACCCAGGCATCAACAACAGAAGGAAACTCCACACAACAAGTGGAAGAGGTAGAAATGTCCGGACTCAATGGATAGGTCGCGACAGTTCAAAATACTCCAGGCGAATATCAACCACTGTGCCAGTTCACAAGACCTGCTACTCCAAAACATGGCAGAGTGGTCGATTGACGTTGCCGTAATCGCAGAGCCTTACTCGGTCCCCCTGCGTTCATACTGGGTCGGGGACACCAATGGCACTGCAGCCATAGTGACTGACGCAGCTTCTCATACTCCACTCATCTCTAGCAGGGAGAAGGGTCCTGGCTATGTTGCTGCCACCTGGGGTGAGATCATCCTGATTGGGATATATTTCTCCCCAAATCGTAGTTTGGCAGAATACGAGCCTTTTCTTGAAAATCTTGCGGTTGTGGTCCGGCGTCTAACAGCTAGCCAAATAATTATTATGGGCGACTTCAACGCCAAATCTACAGCTTGGGGGTCTCCTTCGACTGATTGTCGAGGAGAGCTGGTTGAAGAATGGGCAGCATCCTTAGGTTTAGTCTTACTTAACACAGGTATAGCCAACACATGCGTGAGGCGGACGGGAGGGTCCAAGGTGGATCTCACATTCGCCACTCCGTCAATAGCCACACGTATAGCCGACTGGCGCGTTCTGGAAGTGGAAGAGTCTCTTTCCGATCACCAGTATATTCGATTTGAGATCTCTCCATCGCCAGGGTTGACCTCACCAACACCAGTGCAGAGAGGACTGCATCTGTTCCCTAGATGGTCTCTTACAAAATTGGATAAAGAGCTGGCTGAGGAGGCCGCTATAGTGGAAAGCTGGCATGCTGCACCGCCCGAACATCTGGGCGTAGATGAGCAGGCTGACCTATTTCGAGGTTCTTTGTCTACCATCTGCGACACGGCTATGCCCCGAGTGAGATACGGTCCGCCAAGGAAAGACCAAGTTTACTGGTGGTCCCCGGCGCTCGCGAGAATGAAAGCCAGCTTAATTGCTCACCGGCGCGCTTTACAGAGATGTCGGAGGCGTCGAAGACAACAACAAGGAGAGGAAGAGCAGCTATATGCGGCCTACGCCGAAGCCAGAGAAGCGTTCCAGCTAGCAATCCGAAAGGCAAAAGACGAGGCTTGGGACCGTTTCTTAGATGAACTGAACAGAGACCCTTGGGGGCGGCCGTATCGTACGATCTGCAACAAGTTACGGCAACCAGCTCCGCCGACGGAATCTTTTCGCCCTGATTTGCTTGTGCAAGTGGTGAATGGACTCTTCCCCATCCAAGAGGATCCGCGTTCTCAGTCTAGTTCTGCTGTTTTAGAGCCACAGGACGTTCCTCTTGTCACTGACGGTGAAATGGAGATCTTGCTTGAGAGACAGCGTCGAAAGAAGACAGCGCCGGGGCCGGACGGGGTTCCAAGCCGCGTTCTGCTGTTGGCCTGTAAGCACTTGGGGGACCGGCTCCGAGAGCTGTTCAACAAATGCCTAAGGACGGGACGGTTTCCCAAAATCTGGAAGGAAGGCCGACTCTGTCTGCTACGGAAGGAGGGACGACCACCTGATTCCCCTTCCGGATATAGGCCTATAGTTCTGCTGGCTGAAGCGGCTAAGATGCTCGAGCGACTGCTCGCTGACCGCATCACACAGCACTTGGAGTCGGAAGGGCCGGACATTTCAGAGCGACAGTTCGGCTTTCGACGTGGTCTCTCGACGATAGACGCTATTCTTACTCTGCGTCGAATAACAGAGGAGGCGGCAGAGAGAGGGGAGGTTGTCCTGGCGGTGTCCTTGGACATTGCTAATGCCTTCAACACCCTCCCCTTTCAATGCATTAGGGATGCGCTCCAATACCATCAGGTGCCGCATTACCTTTGTAGACTTATACACAGCTACCTAGAGGACAGGGCAGTGCTCTTTGCCAATCACCAAGGGCAAATCCAGAGACGAAGCGTGGGTTGCGGTGTGCCACAAGGTTCCGTCCTTGGGCCTCTGCTTTGGAATATGGGTTACGATGTTGTTCTGCGAGCTGCTCTATTACCACGTATGGACATGGTTTGCTACGCAGACGACACTCTGATTACCGCACGTGGCAAAAACTACGAGGACGCAGCACGACTGGCAACGGTGGGCACTACCCTAGTCGTGAGACGTATAAGGGCGCTGGGTCTCGAGGTGGCCCTGCCGAAGACGGAAGCGATACTTTTCCATGGCTCCCGAGGCAGACCCCCCGCTGGGCCCCACATACTTGTTGACGGGCAAAGAATAGGAGTTAAGAGCTCTATTAAATACCTGGGCTTGATCCTAGACGCGAGATGGAAGTTTATGGAGCACTTTCAGAAGCTCGCTCCTAAATTGGTTAAAACGGGAATGGCATTGGGGAGACTCCTGCCTAATATTGGAGGCCCAAACTCGAAATGTCGTCGGCTCCACATGATGGTTATAAGAAGTATGGCGATGTACGGAGCGCCGGTTTGGGTAGACTGTCTGGACCGGAAGAACAAGGCTCTACTGCGCCAGCCCCAAAGAATAATGGCTATTAGGGCAATAAGAGGATATCGCACAATTTCCTGGGCAGCGGCCTGCGTCCTGGCAGGTACCCCACCTTGGGAACTGGAAGCCCAAGTGTTGGCGGACACGTTCCAGTTCAAAGTTGAAGCGAGAAACCGTGGAGATCGTTTGGCCCTTGAAGAAATTCAGGCTGCCAGAAATCGGGCCTCAGAGGCCATGATGCAACAGTGGTCGTTGGACCTGGAGTCTTCCAATGCGGGCGTGAAAACTATAACAGCGATCCGCCCAGTGTTGGAACAGTGGGTGGGAAGAACGCACGGAGCGCTCACATTTAGATTAGTGCAAATTTTAACGGGGCACGGTTGCTTCGGCGACTACCTCCACAGAATAGCGCGGAGGGAAACAACACCAAGTTGTTATGAATGTGGCGCGGCAGAAGACTCAGCGCAACACACTTTAGAGGTGTGCACGGCGTGGAGCCAACAACGCCGCACACTAGTGACCGAGGTGGGAGGGGACCTCTCCCTGCCCAGCGTAGTCGAGGCTATGCTGGACAGCGACAGGTCGTGGGAGGCCACGGTCTCCTTCTGTGAAGAGGTTGTGGCGCAGAAGGAGGCCTCGGAGCGGGACCGCGAGGATGACGTCCAGGCGGACCCGATCCGACGCAGACGGTTGGGAGGAAGGCGGCGGCAGTTTGTCCACCGCATTCCACCTTAACGCGGCCAGCGGGCGAGGGATCGGGTAGTCCTTCGTTCGCCTTGCACGGCCTCATCCGTCTGGGGGGATGCCTAAATGTGCTCGGGCATCTCTCATAAAGTGTGGGGGTTTGGGAAATCGAACCTGCCGCCGGTGACGTATGGAGACAGATCACACAGTTCCCATGCCAAACTGGACAACGGAAGAGGGCACATCGATAGGTTTTTTAGTGGGTATGCCCCCCCTCCGGCCCCCCATCGAGCCCACTAGGGGCTGGGTGGGGGATCGGCTGGGCGGAGAGTGGTGTCGCCGCTACGTCAAGCGGCGGCTTCCATGGTGAGCCCCACATGCCCCCGGCACTGACCCGGTGTCGGGAAGTGCGATAACGCATTTTTCCTATCGTTAAAAAAAAAAAAAAAAAAAAAAAAAAAAAAAAAAAAAAAAAAAAAAAAAAAAAAAAAAAAAAAAGGTTAGGTTAGGTTAGGTTAGGTTAGGTTAGGTTAGGTTAGGTTAGGTTAGGTTAGGTTAGGTTAGGTTATGGAGCGGAGACATGGCTCCCTAACGTACCACCTGGTCCAAGTGTTGACTGGCCATGGGTGCTTTGGAGACTATCTCCACATGATTCAGAGGGAGACGAGCCCCATGTGCCACCAGTGCAATGCTGCTCGTGACTCAGCACATCATACTTTGGCGGAGTGCGCAGCCTGGAGCAGGCAGCGTCGCACACTCACCAATGTGGTGGGAACGGACCTCTCCTTGCCCAGCGTTGTTAAGTCCATGCTGGACAATGATAGGTCCTGGGAAGCAATGGTCTCGTTCTGCGAGGAGGTGATGACGGAGAAAGAGACCATGGAGCGGATCCGTGAGAGCGAAGCCGATGCGGACGCTATAAGGCGCAGACGACCAGGGGGTCGAAGGCGGCAGTTTGCCCGCAATCTTCCTCCCTAACGAGGAGTAGTGGAGGGGGCCTTCTGTCCCCTCCAGTGATGTACAGACGGGTGAGGCAGCAGACGACGGCTCGAGATGCCCGAGTCCGCATTGCACAGCCTTTCTCCGTCTGGGGGGACGTTGCATTGTGACGCGACGTCCCCCGCGTGGTGGAGGCCCCGGCTCAAAAGCTGGGGCCAGCCGGGGCGGGGTGGTTGCTTCCCAAGAAGGAACCCATCCCGCCGCAAACCGGCAGTGAGGTCACAACGGGGGGTTTTAACGGATATGCCTCCGTGCACATCCGACGAGCTTTTGACTTGTCGGATGTGCGCGGAGGAGAGCTCCGGACTCGCTTGGTCGCAATCTCAGCGGCCAAGAAGTCGGTAACCCGAGGTCCCCTCGATAAAAAAAAAAAAAAAAAAAAAAAAAAAAAAAAAAAAAAAAGGTTAGGTTAGGTTAGGTTAGGTTAGGTTAGGTTAGGTTAGGTTAGGTTAGGTTAGGTTAGGTTAGGTTAGGTTAGGTTAGGTTAGGTTAGGTTAGGTTAGGTTAGGTTAGGTTAGGTTAGGTTAGGTTAGGTTAGGTTAGGTTAGGTTAGGTTAGGTTAGGTTAGGTTAGGTTAGGTTAGGTTGGGGTGCGTGGTCGGACAACCTCCCCGTGTTCCCTCTACTGCTTGTCCCCGTCCATGTATGTGGATTGGGAAAGGCAGTGGGAGGGACGGTGCACCCTGGGCGTCACTGTAAATGGCGAACAATTCATTTTGGTCCCATTTACCGTGATGGCTAATAGTTCGACCCTCCTGTTACCCTGTACGTAGTGCAGGACCAGGGGCCCGCTTCGGGGGGCCGAGGGGAGGCAACCCCAATAAAAAACCCAAACCGTAGCCCTGTACGTAGTGCAGGAGCGGGGGTCGCCTTCATGGGGACCGCGAGGAGACAACCTCTATAAAGAAATCCTTAAAGTTCCGGTATTTGAGGACGAGGTGCCGGAAGCCTGTGTACAGGTGGTTGGTTGAGGAAGCCAACCTTGGATCGCCACCCTTGGGCATGTCCCGCCCCCCAAGGTGTAGAAGGGTTACCCGGGTATTGGGATCTCTGCCCGGGTGGACTGCGATTTCTCCCGCATTCGTGGGTCCAAGATGAGTAAAGTGAATAAAAATACAAAACGTGACGATAAGGGGAGGTTTGCGGCGCCAGTTCCTGGCCCCGGCAAACGAACGGACGTAGCACAGGGTCCAGCAATAAACCGTGCACAGCGTGTCAGCTCAAAAACAGACGTTAGTAAGGTGAATCCGGACAGCGCACAGGGTCCGCAGCAAAACAGTGCTGAAAATGTTCCGACGGCCAAGAAGCCGAGAATTGAGACATCTTTCATAAATGAGGAATCCTCCATGTACGAGACAGTGGCCGAAGGGGTGGGAGAACGAGATCTGACGGAACAAATATATGACGGATTTCGTGCAAGGATTCGCGTCTTGGACGAGTTAATAAAGGCGGACATACGGGTCTTGGCTGAGTACAGTCAGACCGAAGAACTGGAGGATGGCGGTGAGAGATTGCGTGCGTTGAAGTCAACGATAGCCTCTCACTTTACAGATTTCAAAGTGGGGTACAGCGCTGAATCAAAGGAAGTGCTGGAGTCGCTCCGAAATGCCCACTCGCAGCTGAAGCTTGCGCAAGAAGAGAACAGTAAATCAAAGGAGGAGATTCAACGCCTAAATAGTACCTTGGCAACGAAGGAAGCCGTGATTGCTCTCTTGAAACAGACTCAGGATGAGCAAAACAGGTCCATGGAGCAACTTCGAAGCTCCATCGTGTCGGAAGTGACAAAACAAGTTGACCAGCGACTAGCGGACTTAGAGAAAAGGCTTTCCTCGGCCCGCAACACTGAACAGACTGCTCACGCACCCACAGTCGAAGCTGCGACATTCTCCGCAGCAGCAAGAAAAGGGCTCAAGCAGCAAGAACAGCCGATTACTACCCAGCCTACCACGGAGGGCGAGTGGAAAGAAGTAAGAAGGGGAAGACGCAGGAGGAGACAGAGAGGGGTGCAGGTGCAAAAGACCCCCCCGAATCCAGCTCAGCAACCCGCAGCCGTGCCACCACCGCCAAAAAAGACTCGCCCTAGACGCCCCAACCTGACTCCCCCGGGTAAAGCAGCGGTGGTGCTGACGATCGCTCCTGAGGCGAAGGAAAGGGGAGTCACCTTCGCCGAAGTCATAAGAAAGGCCCAGGAATCAATTTCCCTCCCCGACCTCGGTCTAGAGGGGGGCTTTAAGATGAAAGTATCGCAGACGGGAGGCAGGGTCCTTGAAGTCCCAGACCCTGCGAAAGCAGATTTGTTAGCCGGAGAACTGCGCCGAGTTTTGGGTGCAGACGCCAGTGTGGGGCGCCCGGAGAGGTTAATTGACCTCATAGTCACGGGCCTCGACGATACAGCTATGAAGGATGAGGTCAGGGGTCTAGTCGCCGACAGGGCGAAATGCGACGTGGCCAAAATACAGTCGACTGAAATTATGGATGGACCGGACGGTACTAGACGCGTCCGACTTCGATGTCCAGTGGAGTTTGCCAAGACGGCAATAGGTGATGGTCGCATCAGGGTGGGCTGGCTCGTGGCGGTTATACGCGCTACCGCCCCCCGTCCCCTGAGATGCTACAGATGTTTAGGGGTCGGGCACACCAAGCCGCTGTGCCCCGCAGACGAAGACCGTAGTGGCGTTTGTTTCCGGTGCGGGAGGCCAGGCCATAAGGCGTCGGCCTGTTCAGAGGAGCCGAGGTGCGTGGTTTGCACCGCCCACAAGGTGGCCGCGAACCATATTATGGGCAGTCGGCTGTGCAACCCTCCGGCGATTAGGGGTATTCGCCCCGAGCGCCGGAGGGAGGCGCAAGCCCGAGACGGATCCCCAATCTTGGGTAGTGGAAGGAGTGAGGGGATGTCGGACTGACATCTCCGGTGCGAGGGGGCTTAGCCCCGAGACGCTCCCCACACCTCTCAGTGAGGAGAGGCACAAGGGAACCGTTGTTGGAGGGGGACATTCCATCTGTCCCCCTAGTCAGGACCAAGCAGGCAGTGGGAGGTGAACCACTGCCCGCCTTGCACGGTTCTGGCGGACGGGGGGAATGGCTAAACTTACCCGGCCATTCCCCGGCGGAGGAGGCCTGGGTTAGCCGGGCAGGCCGCGTTGCCGTTGGGGAGAATGCCACAACGGCCCCCCACACAGCGTCATGGCTGGCGGCACTGGCGGCGAGAGGGTAGGTGCCGGGGTTTTTTAGTGGGTATTCCCTCCTCCTGGGATTCCATCGGGCTTTGACCTGATGGAATTACGGGAGGCAGTCGTGGAGGGAGCCGCAACGTTGAATGTTGCGGTCCCCTCCTGGCGAGTCCCACATGCCCCCTTCCCGATCACCTGCGGGAAGGGAAGCGCGTAAATGCGTTTTTCCTCGGCATACAAAAAAAAAAAAAAAAAAAAAAAAAAAAAAAAAAAAAAAAAAAAAAAAAAAAAAAAAAAAAAAAAAAAAAAAAAAAAAAAAAAAAAAAAAAAAAGGTTAGGTTAGGTTAGGTTAGGTTAGGTTAGGTTAGGTTAGGTTAGGTTAGGTTGGGGTGCCATGTCAGACAACCTCCTCGCGGTGCACCCTGGGCGTCACCGTTTTTGACACGGTGATGGCTAATGGTCTGACAGTCGGAGATGGCGCCGGTTCTGTCCTGGCGTCATCCGCTCGTAACCCCGTACGTGGTGCGGGAGCGAGGGCCGTCATCCCAACGGATGGGGGCTGCGAGGAAGAAAACCTCTCTAAAAAATTACGGATGGGAACCTCACGGTCCTGTCCGCTTCGGCGGATAGTGTGGGCTCCGAGTCGGCGTCCCAGACGTATTCTGGGTAGCGGCGACTCGGTTCGGGCTCGGCCGGCGTCCTGGAGATTCCGGGTAGCGGCGGTGCGAGCGTGGGCGGCGGGTTCGTCTGGTCGCGGTAAAACGCGATCGGCGGACGGGCATTCGTTGCCAACCGTCGGCAAAACCGGTGACCTAGTCACGTCTTAGGGCCGGTGGGGCTGCCCTTAATTGGGTGTCCCCGCGAGGAGACAACCTCCATAAAAAATCCCCAACCCTAAGCTCGTTGTCGTGCAAGGCGAGAGGGTGTATGGCCGGTGGGTAAATCGGTCTTTACGCGACAACGGAGCAGGGAATAAGCCGACCCCTGCTTCGAGAACCCCGGCCTACCTGGGTATGGGCCTCTGCCCGGGTGGTTCAACGTTGCCCTCATACTCGTGGGACTAAAATGGAAAATTCAAACAAAAATCTAACTGACGATGGTGGGCCTAGCTCAGGCGGAAGCGAGCGTGTAGTCACACCGTGCAATGTACGGTTAGAACGACTGGAGATTTCTGCTTTCAAAAGAGCGGAAGTTGAGGATGATGCTGGAGGTGATGTGTTTCACGAAGCAGTGGAGGAAGATAAACAATTACTTTCTAGCTGTAATGTTGACGAAAACAGTAGGAAACGTCCACTGAATACAACGTCTGAATCTGAGACAGAACCAAGTCTCCCGTCCCCTAAAATTCATGCGACGGGTAGTGGTCGTGGTGGTCATTCCAAATCAACGGGTGAACACATGGGCCTTACTAAAGCCAAAGCACAGTTAAAGGAACTCGAAGATATGGAATTTGAAATTGAGGCTGACAAAATCCCTGATGTAGATCGGCCCTTGTCCATTGACGGTAACCCAATACCACGAAGGTCCTCGCGCACGTCGGAACGCGCGTCGCCCTTCCTCAGAGAAGACGAGTTAGAGTGTGAGTCCTCGCGAGCGTCAGAGCGCGCGTCGCCCTTCCTCAGAGAAGACGAGTTAGAGGGAACTCTGACACACACCTCTGCTGATCCAGCGCTTGAAAAGGCTATGGACAGTATTGAATCGATCAGAAAAACTGTTAAAATCAGTAAAAATCTGAAAGGCACATCACATCGTGCCCTGATGGACGCCGCTGATTCTCTTCAAAAGGCAGTAGAAACCTTATCAGCGCGCACTACTACAGAAGAAATCCGCCGTTTACAGGCAGATAATGAAAGACTCTCGCACCAGATGGAGTTGATGCGAAAAGAAATGGCTGCTCTCCGGAAATCATTTTCGGGTAGAAACGAAAGAGACGAAAGACCAGCAATACGAAATGTTGTCAACGACGAATCAGCAATGGAGCTGATTACTCGCACTGTTATGATTTCCGTTGGCACCATGCTTAATGCTAGGTTTGAGGGCTTGGAAGAAAGACTCCTTCCCAACAAAAACAGACGACCTCCTTTGGCAGGGGATAAAAATAAGGAGGCGCCGAGCTACGCCGATAAGGCAGCTGCACCAACTTTAAAGACACCGCCAAAGCAGACTGAAGTTCCAGCGCCTCCTACACAAGTTCAGGAAGATAATGATGGCTGGAATACGCAGATGAGCAGGAAGAAACGTCGTGCCGCTAAAAAACAAAACGAGGATGCGGCACCGACCAACATGACGCAGAACAAACCTCAACAGAAGCAGGCGCCACCCACAACACCTAAGGCGGCTCCTAATTCTGCAAAAAAGACGTCACAGAACGTTAAGACGACGAAAAAGTCGACCAAACCGAAACTCACCCCTCCAAAGTCAGCTGTCGTAGTTATCACTATGCAGCCTGACGCTGCGGACAAAGGCGTTAGCTATGCGGACATTATGGGGAGAGCTAGGAAAGAGGTGGATATTCAAGCATTAGGGATCGAGGGCGTCAAAATTAAACAGGCAGCGACTGGTGCTAGAGTTATGGAGATTCCTGGTGCAACAGGCAACGCCAAAGCAGATCTTCTTGCGGAGAAACTACGATCTGCTCTGTCAGACGTAGCGACTATCTCCCGGCCCACTAAATGCGCCGATTTGCGTGTTACAGGGCTGGATGACTCAATTCAGAGTTGTGATGTGGCGTCAGCAATTGCTACAAAGGGCAATTGTTCTGTTGATCAGGTGAAGGTGGGAACAATTCGCGTAGGACCGGGTGGTGTAGGTTCTGTTTTCGTGCGCTGTCCCGTGTCTGCTGCGAAACCATTAGTTGAAGCTGGCCGGATATTTATTGGGTGGAGTTCAGCACAGATTAAAGCACTCCAGCCGCTACCAATGAGATGTTACAGGTGTATGGGTACGGGGCATACACGACCTAGATGCCCATCCAAAACTGACCGAAGTTCACTGTGCTTCCGATGCGGAGCTGACAACCATAAAATGGCTGAATGCACCGCTAAGAAGCCCAAATGTGCCATATGCACAGAGTCTGGTCGTCCTGCGGAGCACATGATGTGTGGGCGTAACTGCACACCACCAATGAAGAAGGGAAAAGGAGCTTTATTGACCCAAGGCCACCCAACACGTGAATCGACAGTAGAGGAGGTTGAAATGATCGAATCCAATGCCTAGACGACAAAATACTAATATTCTTCAAGGTAACCTCAACCACTGTGCTGCATCTCAAAACCTTTTTATGCAGTACATGGCTGAATGGGATATTCAAGTCGGAGTTGTTGCGGAACCATACAGAATCCCAACTGGTAATAACTGGGTCGGTGACCTGGCAGGTACTGTTGCAATCCATCTGCGAGGTAATGCCAATTCTCCACCTCTTTTGCTCAAAGAAAGGGGTCAAGGCTACGTCGCTGCTGCTTGCGGTGGTGTAATCTATGTTGGTATATACTTTTCTCCCAACAAGAGCAGAGCGGAGATGGAGCCATTCCTAGATACTCTGAGCGGCGTTGTGGGTCGTCTGTCTCCTGGACAAATATTTGTGTTAGGGGACTTTAACGCTTGGGGAACAGCATGGGGATCTGTCCGTACAGACGCCAAAGGGACTATCGTAACGGACTGGTATGCCACAAATGGTCTCTGCCTTCTCAATAGAGGAAGGGTGCACACCTGTGTGCGACGGTCGGGGGGGTCAATAGTAGACTTAACGTTTGCTACCCCGGCCCTAGCCTCACGTGTGTCGGACTGGCGAGTTATTGTGGATGCTGAGAGTCTCTCGGACCATCGGTATATCAGATTCAGTCTTGCTGCAACCAATACAACTACGACGGCTCATACTGGTCTTAATTTTAATTCTTTCCCAAGATGGTCAACCAATAAATTCAATATTGAACTGGCAGAAGAAGCTGCGATTGTGGCTGATTGGTGCTGTCCTGAGCAAATTCGTGACCTACATGTAGATGACCAAGCGACACACTTACGTACTTCACTAACTAATGTGTGTAATTCTGCAATGCCCCGCGCAAAACAGTATTTAGGTAGAGACCAGGTGTATTGGTGGTCACAAGAAATTTGCAGCCTCCGTGCCACATGTGTCACTACACGTCGAGAGTACGCTCGATGTCGTCGTCGCCGAAATCACACATCGGATGAGGAAGATCAGCTGTACAGTGTATACAGAGAAGCAGCCGTTGCATTGCAAATCGCCATCCATAACGCAAAGAGCACTTCTTGGGATGGGTTTATTGTAGAGCTCGATAGTGATCCGTGGGGGCGCCCATATCGTATGGTGAGGAACAAAATGCGCCAACAAGCACCCTCCACGGAAACTTTTGAGCCAGAGCTATTGACTGCAGTGGTATCCGGTCTTTTTCCTGATGCTGGAGAGGAGATTCCAATCTTAGCCCCAGAGATAGCATCCACATCGGATACATTGGTCGAGTTTCCTCCTATAACAACTGAGGAGCTGAAAGATACCCTGGAACGCCTCAACACGTGGCGTAAGGCTCCAGGTCCAGACGGAGTACCAGGGAGAGTCCTTCGGCTTGCAGCGAAGGAATTGGGACCGCGCCTTTTGGAGTTGTTTAACAGGTGCTTAGAAACTGGCTGTTTTCCGGCCATATGGAAGAATGGCAGGTTAGTCCTTCTCCGGAAAGAAGGTCGTCCGCCCGACTCACCATCGGCATATCGCCCAATTGTGCTTTTAGATGAGGTCGGGAAGTCTTTTGAGAGGATTATAGCGGCAAGGTTGATTGAGCACCTTGAATCCCAAGGGCCAAACCTGTCGGACAACCAATACGGTTTTCGACGGGGGCGGTCCACCATCGACGCTATCGCCGAACTTAAAAAGTGGTCTGAAGATGCAGTTCGCAGAGGTGAGACTGTCATTGCGGTGTCTTTGGATATCGCAAATGCCTTTAACTCCCTCCCCTTCAGTCGAATAATTGAGGCATT